>OX387323.1:12500-5426377 GCA_947562085.1 Eudonia lacustrata | reverse complement strand
GACACTTTCACTATCCTACCAACTGATAAAGTATCTGCTTTTCTAGATCATTTTAACTCCATACATCCAAAAATACAATTTACAATGGAGTTAGAGGCAGATAGTAAGCTAGCCTTTCTTGGATATTTTAATTATCAGGAATCCGGATCATAGTTTGAGTCACACTGTGTATCGTAAAGTAACCCATACAGATAGGTATCCCAATGGTGATTCTCACCACCATCCTAGACAGTTGGCTACTGTAGGGAAATCTTTGTTTCAGAGAGCACGCGGTATCTGTGACACCCAACACCTGGCTGCTGAGCTTCAGCATGTCAAGCACGTACTACAGGATAATAAACTGAAAGTACCATGGCTTTGTCACAGAAAACGCAATAAACCAACCACAGTCGAGCGCCAACCTGCTGCACTTCCATATATGAAAGGTGTCACTGACAAGATTGGACATATCTTAAAGCGAGCTTCAATCAACACTTACTTCAAGCCGCCGAAGAAGATCAACCAATTTTTATGACCTGTCAAGTGCAACATACCCCTTCAAGATGCAGGCGTGTACAAACTGGACTGCGACTGTGGGCTCTCTTACATCGGGCAAACAAAGAGAAATATAGGTACCCGTGTTAAAGAACATATAGCCGACGTCAAGCATAGGCGCGAAAATAAGTCTGCAGTATGCGAACATTCCCTAGAGGGGCCCAACCATTACATCAGATTTGATAAACCACAAATACTCGTTAAAGAACAACGATTCATCCCTAGGATGATACGCGAGGCTATTGAAATTAAAAAACATCCTAATTTTAATAGAGAAGATGGTTGGAATCTACCACCAGCCTGGGATCCCATCATACAAAATATTAAATCCCAGCCCCGACACCATACTGCCAGACCAAAAGATACTGTAAGCTCTTTCTGCGTAAAACGGAACGCACCTGATTAAATTTAAATGAGGGTATACAAGCTACCAACTAATTATGAGATGACCAACACCTCAGTCTCCCTGTGACCACGGACCCTGCAAAGGGTTCGAAACGTCAGGATAAACATTAAATAAGTAATGTGTAAAATAAACGCGAGTAGATCCGTAAAAGTTGTTTCATTTCTATTCGTTCTAGTTTTTTTTAAACTTATTGTACGAGCAGCAGTACCTAACTATACAGTTGTAAAAGCTATCTTCATCTTAATTCAAAAGCAGTTACCATAAAGTGCTCCCAGTTTTATTGCTCCAGTTTAGAGCTGATAAAACATGATATTTGTAACTCCATTTACGAAATGGTTGTAGTGGTTGTAAAGTAAGCTTTCTGCATGCAATATGCATATACAGGGTGTAGTCGTTAAGTGTGACCAGGCGATTATTCCGTAACTATTACAGATATCAAAAACTTTAAACTGATATCGAAAGTACGTTACCTAATGAGTAAAATGACATCAATAACTTTTTTTAAATCAAACAAGAAGTATCCAAAATTTTGACATTAAACACTCCCATACATTTATAATGGCCTGAAATGAAATAATGGCCTGAATGGAATAATGGCCTGGTCATACTTAACGATTAGGTACACTCTGTATATACAGGGTGGGTATATACTAACTAGCTTTATGGTTTTGCATTTACTGAGTGTTTAAATTATTTAATTAATATATTTATGAATCGTACAACAAGATCCATAATAGCGGTTAGTACAAGAGCTTATATCCATGTTAAATGTTAGTACCTGCCTAATAACTCGTTACGAACTTATTATAAGTATAATATCTAGTAGTGGACAGTCTCTTCCCTACCAGCGATGATTTTCAGTACAGTATAGTTTCTTTATTTTATTCTGTAGGTTATCTAAGAAGTTTCAAAGTAATTTATCTTATAATATTTAACGTAAGTAAATTATTTTAATTATTAACAAATAAATAAATGTCTTTTAATAAAACTTGTTACACTATGTAGAAAACTTTTTCTTAATCAATCTAATCTTGTTTAGAGTCACCTCCTGGAGATATTGAAATGTTCATAAGTGTTGAATTATTTCGTTTGTGTACAAAATAATGCAACACCTTTCCGAAATTAACTTAATTTATGTTTTTAAAAGAGAAAATTTAAATTCACCTGCCCTGCACTTTCTGCAGCTCTATCCCGTGGTGTGCCAAAAACTTCTGGTTGACCTTATCCAGTGCCAGGTCCACAGCAGGGCCGCAGCGCTCCAGATCGAAGGGCGAGTCCAGATGGGAAGCCATCAACACCCCCACCTTGTACACAGTATGCGATTGCGAGCCAGCCAGCACCGGAAGGAACGCGCAGCAACATGACACCGTGAGCAGGTTCATTTTAATTTTTCACCACAGCTTAAAAAGATATATGCGAAAAACGCGGGGCTTTCTTCTTTTCTCGAAAAAGTTTCTATTTTTTATTTAAAAAACAAAACGAGCAGAAGCTATTATTTTTAAACTGTTCTCGAAAAAGGTTGTGATCTGTTTAATTTTAGAGTATTGTTATCGTTAACTTTCGTAGCTAAAACTCTCTAAAAGATACTTTCCTCAATGCAAGAGTTATTAATAATAATATTAATTATCTTAAAGAATTTCACTATCTAATACACCAATTTTAATTGTTTTATTTATTAACAAAGTACTCTGCCGTCAAAAAGTTTTTATTCGACTATATACAAAGAAATCGTAGACGTATCCCGGAAAATAGTAGCACGTGAAACGACCTCCCGCTCTGTCGGCGACACAACACTGGCTCGTGCTCTGAAATCAGGACTCGGAAAAGCTGAGACAACGCAACAGGTCCCCTCTCCCGCCACTGTCCATAATTTTCTTATATAAGCTTTGTTAATAATAAACTAACAGTTGCGTTAGTACAGCATTAAAGAAAACAAATGCCATTTTAATATAACCGTCGTTACCGCCACGCATGGTTCACTTTACAACCCGCTAACAAAATATAATGTAAAATCGTTAATAAAATTACTTAAATCCGCTGTTGTAAATCTTGTGAAGTGTTTTAGTGAATACCAAGTGAAGCGAAGCTCGAAGATCACCATCCAGTCCGGCTCATAAAAGCCGTGCGGCGCATTGCAGACCTGCTGTAATTGATTGAGTCCCATCTTGCCAGTTCTCCTTTTGATTATCGGCAGGAATTCCACCCAATTGTGTGTTGCAGCAGTGCTCTTAGCCTCAGGGGCCCGACCGCCTAACCGATCGCTTTGACTTTGTGTGTGGTTTATGACGTCATCTTGTCGTTTCGTGCCGCCTATGAAACCTTTTTAAACTTAACTTTTAGAACATTGACTGCCTGAGCTATTCTGTGTGCCGCTCCCTTTACATCTATTGTTTTTAGATAAATTGTTTTATTATACCTACCTCATAAGAAGGGACAGATAAGTTGACCACAACGATATTGTAATACTGTCCTGAGTTTCAAATTCAAATTCAAAATTATTAATTTCCTTCACAAATTAGGTACCTACTTAATGCTAAAGCAAAGTAAGTCGATACAACAATTGAAGTCTAAATGTGAAGGACTGGTGCCTGAAACAGGTTCAGAAGTGAAACCCGTTGCTACAGATCACCAGGCCCCATCCTCAGACAGCAAAAACAAAATATGACCAATTTATCTGACTTAAAGCGTAATAATAATACAATAGGTAAATAAATAAAACGATAAACAGTGAGCATGCGCAAAGTATGTGTATATGGTATGTATGTGGATGTGTATGTGTTATCTGTTGGTATATGAGTGAAGTGTGAGTGTTTATATGGAGTATGTGTATGAATGAATGTGTGTCTTTGATTGTGTAAACCATACATATCTGCTAGACAAGTTGAGCACTTATGGTATCAGAGGTAATGTACTTAAACTTTTAGAATCATATCTTATAAACCGCAAACAAGTTACGGAAATATGTAGGATCTGTCCAAAAAAACGAATAGAAAAAAAATATGTGTCAAACGCTAAATATGTAAAGTTTGGAGTACCACAAGGTAGTGTGCTAGGG
This sequence comes from Eudonia lacustrata, assembly GCA_947562085.1. Classification (NCBI taxonomy): domain Eukaryota; kingdom Metazoa; phylum Arthropoda; class Insecta; order Lepidoptera; family Crambidae; genus Eudonia; species Eudonia lacustrata. Next base: position 5,422,382 of record OX387323.1, on the reverse strand, counting down.
CCACTTTTATTTTAATTTTCAATCAAATGATTTTATTTGCTGATGACAGTACCACTTTAAAAAAACATAGTACGACAAAAAAATATGTAAAGGACATTAATGAAACTTTAGAGGACATAATAAATTGACTAAATGATAATAATTCTATGATTAATTTAAGTAAAACAAAAATTATGCATTTCGCCCAAACACCAAGAAACTCACATAATATTAATATAGTTTACCGTAATGAAAGTTTAGAACAGACGTTACAAAGTTCCTAGGTATTTACATAGAAAATAAACTGACATGGCAAAAACAGTCAGAAGAGTTGTAAGGAGCATTGGGCGAGTGAAACCACCTGTAACTAGTAAAATAGATTTATTGTGCTCAACCTTGCAGCCGTGAGAAATAGGGGAAAAAGAGAGCGAGTGGTTTTTTTTTTTTGGCAGCCCAGGGAAAAAAATATGCAAACATATTCCGGGAGATACTGATCTGAAGATCAGTATAATCCGCAGATCTGGGATTGACCTTTACCCTCTCTAAGAGAAGGCTAAGGCCGACCACAGTAAAAACAACCACTGGGGTTCGCAGTGGTTGTTTTTACTGTGGTCGGCCGGGCGCGCAGGCCCTTATATATTTCCCTTTGACGGTGCCAGATGGCGCTAACATGCGACATGCTCCCCCCTTGAAATGTTTATTTCTAAGTAGTTATAATTATTATTATAAGTATTTATTTTAATAAAGTAAATTGCTAACTTATTAGGATCATTGTTTGATTAAACTAATTAAACAGTAGGTATCTAGTATGCCTACCTACCTATTGCTTGTTTTATTTGAATAAAAAACCCAGAGTGCAAAACATTTATTACAATTGGTTATTCTAAACATTTTTACTATATAGGTACTATGTTAAGACAACTTAATTAACTTATTTAACTTATAACTAATTAGCTAATCCGTAACTTCAATTGGTATGGGACAAATTCTGTTGAACGATCGCTTGATGGTTCCCTGTGACGTCTTCATCGTGGCCACACGAGTGACTCCGTCGGGGCCGGGGTGGCTCTCTACGATCTTCCCCAGTCTCCAGCGGCATGACGGTGTGTGATCTTCCTTGATGAGAACGATGGTTCCCTCCGTCAGCTTGGGACCCTCGGAGCTCCGCCATTTGCTGCAGTAGCCCCACGTAGTCTCTCGAGAATCCTTTCCAGAATGATTGGTAAATCTGTTGGAGTTGTTGAAAGTATTTTAGTATTTTGGTGGGGGTCTCATCATACTGAGAGTCGGGCAGTGCGATTGGTGTTCTTCCAATTAAGAAGTGAGCCGGTGTAAGGATTTGGAAAGGTTCGTTATCGGAAAATGGAATGGGACATAAAGGTCTACTATTAAGGATTCCCTCTATCTGAATTAGTACAGTTGAAAACCCTTTATAGGTAAGTAAGGACTGTCCCAAGACTCTTTTTAAGTGAAATTTACAGCTTTTGACAGCCGCTTCCCATAAGCCACCCATGTGGGGTGAATAGACTGGTATAAATTTCCATTCGATACCTTGGTTTGCGCAGAAGGTTGTCAAGTCGTCAGAGCTCGTGGAGGTAGGAGTGGCTACGAAGTTATACAGCTCCTTTAACTGGTTTGGTCACCACGCTGCACTCGGTCGCGCTCACGTGGTTCCCGGTCGTCGTCGGCGTCGTTGGTTGGTTACCACGCGGCACTCGGTCGCACTCACGTGGGTTTCGGTCGTCGTCGGCGTCGTTGGTTGGTTACCACGCGGCACTCGGTCGCACTCACGTGGGTTTCGGTTGACGTCGGCGATTGTAGATTCTCTCCGGCTGCAGTGCTGGTTGTTGATTGGTAGTTTGGAGTAATTGTTAAGGTTAAGTGGCTCACCGCGTCGTCGTTTTCGTCGTGGTTGCCAACCTTGTCGAAGTGGTGCTCGCGATCGGGTGCCTGACGCCTCGTGCGGTGTCCGTCGCGGCACGTGGTGGTAGCTCCGGCCCTTGCCCGTTGTCGCTGTTGCCTGCGGAGTCGCTCGGCTGGTCGCAGCGAAAGCGCCGGTAGCGTAGTTGGAAGCGTCTTCAAATGTCCTTGTGCGGGGTCACCAAAATGTAAGGAGCATTGGGCGAGTGAAACCACCTGTAACTAGTAAAATAGATTTATTGTGCTCAACCTTGCAGCCGTGAGAAATAGGGGAAAAAGAGAGCGAGTGGCGGGCGCGCAGGCCCTTATATGTTGGCGGGCTGTCGCTGTTTGCGGGAAATATAGGAACTACTCGCTACTCGTGATACATTGTCTAGTTTGCTTGCAACATAATTTATTTCGTCAAAGGGATTTGACGGTGCCAGATTGCGCTAAACATGCGACAAAAGTTATGCAAAAAACTTAATAAATCAGCATATGCTTTGCATACTCTATCCAAAAAAGTAAATAGAGAAGCAATTTTGTCAGCATATCATGAATTGGTAGGATCGATCGGTATTAAGATATGGAGTATTTTTTTGGGGTAATTGTAGTAATCGTGAGCAAATATTTAGAGCGCAAAAACGATGTGTTAGTTAGGGCAATAGGAGGCCTCGGACTTAAATAAAGCTGTATCCTTAAAACTTCTGACACTTCCTTGTATTTGGAGATATTATGTATAGATATAGAGATATATATAGATATATAGATATAGAGATATATAGAGATATTTTGGAGATGGCTTTATTTGTTAATGATAATAAATATCTCTACAGGAATTTGTCAGACTCACGCAGAAACCCCACACGAGAAGTTAATACAATATAAGATCAAATTAGTTGTACCTTCAGGCAAAACACCTCTCTCTCTCTCTTTCAAAAAAGCGTACTACATTTAGCCTCTAGTTTATAATAAAATGCCAGACAGTATTAAGCAGCTTGACAAACTGCATTTCAAGAAAAAAGTCACCGAATTATTAGTCGATAAATGTTATTACTCCACGCAGGATTTCTTTAATGATAACTTTTTTTAATCTGTTTTATTAGGTAATATTATGAACTAATTTAGATTTTTTATTATCATTATCATTATTTAATTATTTTTTGATTTTATTATTATTTTAATTTGATACTTTTGACATTCAACTATATGAAATTTTCTATTTTAATTAATTTTCTTTGAATTATGTATATTTGCACATCCAATGAAGGTAAAATGTGAAAGGACCTTTACCATTTATACATATTTTTATTGTACTCACATGACGCAAATAAAGAATTTGAATTTGAATTTGGGTGACATCTATTATTATAGTGGTTAGGTAGTTTTTTTTTAAATATCTATAACGCTAATAATTAGTAGTTTGAGCGTGTATTACATCTACATTAGAATGCACGGAACTCGCAACTATAAGTTTGTGGATTACTTTATATTTAATAACTACTCCATCTAATGCATTAAAGTCGAGTCAAAGGTAGCTAGATCGTATATGAATTATATGTAATGCACGGACAGCTAATGTGTTAACTATATAATCCACAAGACGAATTTATTGTCCATCCAAAAGCTGGAGGCTGTTGTCATGTAAACAAGATATATGTACCTATAAGCATTGTTTATGTTACCGTTAAAAAAGAAGTCAATTTATACCTACTACTCAACTTTCATCAATCCTACTGAGTAAGATCTCCTTAGTTATTTAATGAATTAATTAATTTACTACACCTAAGCCAACGGTATTTTTATTATGTACTTAGAAAGAAAGTCGTTTGGTCTTGAACCGGAGATGAGCTTTCTTGTTCGAAACTTTTTTAGTTACGATCAAAGGGACATGATTGGACGACGTTGTACCTACATAACAAGATTACTTTCTGTTTTTAAAACGAGGCATTGTGATCGTACATTTTGTAATGGCCATTTTTTGGAGGACTTCGAACTAAAGAACTTTAAAACTCAGAAGCCTTGCATATTAAATCCTCTTGAGAGCTCTCCAACAAGAGACGAAGTTAAAAGTCTAATTGAAACTATTTCTGATAGGTACGATGTTTTACTCAAAAAGATTTTCAGTCCTTTTAGTTATTTCTTTTTAATAATACCACTCGCAAACTTTTACATTTAACATTTATTCAAATAAACTTAAAAATAAGTGCTTTTGAATCATTCGAACATTTTTATACATACTAGGTACCCATTCAACACGTCTATTTTTTAACTGTGGTTGAGAAGGTTTGTTGGATGGGTGCCTCGAACGCATTTTATACCAGAAAGGATTTGCCCTAATCGCGTTTTGCCACGATCGTATTTTGTCATATATGTATACCCGTAGATAGTAGCTTTTTATATTAGTCTCATATTTTTTATACTCTGTTGTTTTCGTCGTATTTAGACATAAACGCATTTTTTTAATCTCAATTTTTGTCATCGCATTAAACCTTAAACAAACATTTTACAAACTTAGTACTTCTCAACATATGTTTTCACAATTATGTATAATATACATATGTAAGTGTACTTTTTAATGTGAAAGTGGTAACGCACTTAACAACATTGTCCTGTAATAAATAACAAATAAAAAATGTTGGAAAAAACATACCTACATGTATCGTTTACTGTAATCTAACCTAACCTAACTGTTTTAAACATTTTATTTTTAAATAATAATAAACAGGAAAAAAAATTAAATCTCTCAATTTACAGTATGAGGCAAAAAGCGTATAAGACAATATTCTGTTAGACAAAATCTTTTTAGACCAAAAAGCGATCAAATTTACTTAATTAATTAACTTGTTTGAAGGCAAATCACCTATAGGGTAAAATATGGTCCTACATAAGGCATATATGACAAAACACGATAGTGGCAAAATGCGATTAGGGCAAAATCCTTACTGGTACAAAATACGTTCGAGGCACCCATCTAACAAATCGTTAAGAACGGGGCAAGAAACTGCATAGCTTGACATACTTTAAAGCTTTCATCCTCTTAACCAATAAGCAGATTTAATGAAAAATTCTATGAGTTCGTATACCGAAATATGTTGGCTGTACCACAAAATAAATAAATTGCAAAAGGTGAGCTTAATACAAACTCGAGCAACGCGCACATAACCTCTCACAGAAACGGAACCTCGCAACAGCTGCGCAGTCCGATCCCATCCGAACCCTTCGGAGAACCTAGTTGGGCACGGGGACACGCACTTTTAAGTGTGTGATGTCGTTCCCTCTAGAAAACCTCCGAAGGTTATTCGTTTGACACGGCTGAGCTTTACGTACCTCGACGCCCCCATAAAAGCCCGGTGAAGCTGAAAATGCCGTTAAACGCAATCAACAACCTCTCTCAAAAAAAATGCTGCACAGTGTTCTTGCTCGAGCGCAGTATGTATTAAGCTTACCGTCTAGGTCTCCTTATTTTGAGGCTATACTCTCTAGGCTCGCGTGGAGATGCACCTTCAACTCATAATAACTCATCACTTCATGACTCTTCTTTACGGCTCGCGTGGAGATGCTCCTTCAGTTCATAATAACTCATCACTTCATGACACTTCTTCACGGCTCGCGTGGAGATGCACCTTCAACTCATAATAACTCATCACTTCATGACTCTTCTTTACGGCTCGCGTGGAGATGCTCCTTCAGTTCATAATAACTCATCACTTCATGACACTTCTTCACGGCTCGCGTGGAGATGCACCTTCAACTCATAATAACTCATCACTTCATGACTCTTCTTTACGGCTCGCGTGGAGATGCTCCTTCAGTTCATAATAACTCATCACTTCATGACACTTCTTCACGGCTCGCGTGGAGATGCACCTCCAACTCAAAATAACTCATCACTTCATGACTCTTCTTCACGGCTCGCATGGAGATGCACCTCCAACTCATAATATCTCATCACTTCATGACTCTTCTTCACGGCTCGCGTGGAGATGCACCTCCAACTCATAATAACTCATCACTTCATGACTCTTCTTCACGGCTCGCATGGAGATGCACCTCCAACTCATAATATCTCATCACTTCATGACTCTTCTTCACGGCTCGCGTGGAGATGCACCTCCAACTCATAATAACTCATCACTTCATGACTCTTCATCTCAAAATTTTTTTTTTTTTGGTAATTTTCTAAAATGAAACCCCTTGCATACCTTTCATGAAAATCGTTGGAGCCGTTTCCGAGATTCAGATTATATATATACACTAGCTGACCCAGCAAACGTTGTTTTGCCAATTATCTCTAGGGAATTTGTAGGGTAGAAAAAAAATAACTAACTTATTGCAAGTGTGTGAGGATGTGGTATATGAGTGAAAGAGGCATGGAGCGCTGTGAACGATGACGGAATATAAAAATAACAAAACACTAAACATTTATTTTATCATCTTTATAGTGTATCATCTCAAGGCTTAACCTACGGAATAGTTCTTTGGGGGTAATTGCGCTGACGTACAGGATATATTTGTATTGCACAAGCAGTGCATTCGAATACTAGCAAATATTGACCAGATGGAGTCTTGTAGACCATACTTTGTAAAACACTCTATAATGACACTAACGTGTATATACATTTTTGAATCCTGCTTGAATTTTTTACTGGGGAGTACATACTCCCCAGTAAAAAAATCAAATCTTAAGAGAAACAACCGAGGGGCTAATACACTTAAGCAACCGTTTTCTAAGTTAAAAATATTTACATCAGGCCCACACTCCATGACAATAAAAATATATAACAATATTCCAAATTATATAAAAAATTCAGACACTATACCTTCTTTTACAAATCTGTTGAGACAATTACTAATTAAAATGTTACTATGTTATTATGATATTAATGATTTCTTTAATGATAAAATGAAATAATAATAATGGTAATACACACCTAATTGTATTACAAAAAATATATATTTGAATTATAACTAACTTATTTATTTATGAACAACATGTTTTGTTCTAAACTAACAATTATATGAAGATCCTTGAATTTTAAATTCATTTTTATTATTAAAATTTTCGCATTTAAAATTTTTATGTACCTAGCTACAAGATAAGTTCCGCTACAGAGAGTCAGCCAGTATCAGGAATTCAGGAAAGCTCAGGTGGGGGAGGAAAATAAATGAAAAATAAATTTGTATTTGAAATTCAACTGTAGTATATAAGTTTACTCCCTTTATTTGCTATGCCCTTACGGGGCGCTACATTGTTTATTTTGACACCTTGTACCTATTTATTTAATTATTATGTACACCAATGTGGCATGCAATTAATAATTTTGAATTTGAATTTGAATCTCGAGCTCCTCAGTGCTTCGGAAGGCACATAAAACCGTTGGTCCCGGTTGCATTAGCAGTCGTTAACAACCACCAATCCTCACTGGGCCCGTGTGGTGGTTTAAAATCCCGTCTCCCTATCCATCCATAGGGAAGGCTCCTGCCCCAGCAGTGAGGACATAAAATGAGCTGATGATGATTATAATTTATTCCTACATATATAATTAATTACGACAATAACACTAACAAACAATATCAATTCATTAATGCTAATGTGTACAATATTTTTTGTTAGCCCATCTTTAGGTAACACCTCAGCTAACACAATCAAACTGGATGGTTTGCCTATTCGAGAGCATGCCGCCGCGTACATTTTCCGTGTGAAAAACATGGTTTGCTCAAATCTAAGCAACAAACAGACATCGTTTGGCCTTGGGACTTATTGATGGTAGTCATTCCTACTCCGTGCTGTTTACTGGGTGAGAAGTGACACCGGTAGACGCCTAGCGGAGACAACTGATCAAGTGATTGATATGACTATAAAAATAGGGGTTAGTGATAGAAGGGTGAAAATTTAGGGTTGAATGTATTTTTTGATGCCACATATTAAAAGCAAAAAAATATAAAAAATAATCGAAAAAATAAAAAATATTTGGGGTGGACCACCCTTATCACTTAGGAGTATAAAAAATAGATTACGACCGATTGTCAGACCTACCGAATATACACATAAAATTTCTTCAAAATTGATCGAGCTGTTTCGGAGGAGTATGGCAACCCACATTAACACGAGAACTTAATATATATAGAGGAGATATACAAGAAGATAGATAGATATAGAAAATAATGTACAATTTACGAGACAACGAATTACGAGTAGACACAAAATCACAAGAAGCCAGTGTTTACGACTGCGTGGGCGTCAAATATGAACGCGGAACAACCCAAGGAGGCCTTTTGCTACCATCGTAAACTTATTTATCCCTTTCGAGAAACAGTTACCGGAATGCGTTAATTGCAAGAGTTACTTTAATAGGTCATTGGCGAAACTGATGGTACCGGCTGGAACATTTTTTAAACACTTGTAGCTTGTAATTTACACTAAGGCAAGATGATTTTTAATCTTATTGTCGTGAAAAAAAAATAACAATCAAGTTTATTTAGGTTTTAACTATATTTCAACCAAATAGTAAAGCACTTGAAGTAAGATTGAAAAGCAATGAAAAATTACAACTGTATTGCACGTTTATAGTTAATTAATTACCTAGTATTGAACATTTCTTGAAATAAACTCGCATTAATTTTACATATTATTACTTTTTCCTGGCGTTTTGAACCTTTGCAGGGTCCTTGGTCACAAGGAGACAGGTGTGAATCACAAATTAGTTATGAGATCCGTTTAGTGTCGTGTCATTTCAATATGTAATGTTCACGTTAACTTTAGAATACAATAAATAAAAAAAACATTTAAAGTTAAATAAATTTATTCAATTAACAAACAACAAAGACAACAAAAATTTTTTTTATTACAAAAATAATGGTAAAATCAAAGGTTCACTATAAACTACGTTACAGCTTCGACATCGTATAGATCGCTAGATTGTTTACTGATGGACATGCATTAATAACAAAGACCTTTAAAAACTAAGTTGACATTTAATTGCAGTTGTATATTTTGTACACGGTTAACCACAAATACACTGGAACTTCTTAAACAATTTTAGCTATAATCTGTTTATCAAAGTTAGTTGAATTGTAGATAGTGCTTCTGCCAATAAATATTTGAATATATTTCCTTTAACCGATTGTAACGCAACCAACATATAAACTCCAACAAACAACATTAATTTCGTATCATTGGCATAGTTTATAACGCCTACATTCGGTAATATATTATACTCTCTTAATAAACATCTAATCTATGGAATATATTACTCAAACGTTAAAATATTATAAATACATGTCGTAAGTGTCAATTTTATGTACTGACTACGGGCTCTGAACAACTAGGTAAGTATCTAAAGTGCGCCAAAACTTACTTGAACTTCGGTATATTTTTTAATTCTTCATAAAATACCATACCGATATAATGGCTAATAATTCTAATGTAAAACAAATGAACAACAATCTATACTTTCAACTATTCCACTAATCACTACGGGGGCTAAGACTAAAGCAGTTCAACATCATTCCTTCTCTTTTATTCATTAGCATAATCATGAAAGAGAAGACACGAGAAAACATTACGTCTACCCCATTTATGCAACTATCAAACTTAGGCCATTTTTCATCTATAACTTGGTCACAGAACTCATAAGTAATATCAACTCATCACTATCAAACAACGAGGATTGGTTCCGAGTAACACTACACAATGCTATAACATTAACACTTTGACAACGCTAGTAAAAACGAAACGATAATTGGAAATGTCCTTCCGGACTCACGTCTCCCCTGATGTCTCCCCTTGGGGAGCCATCAGGATTTTCTTAGTCCTGGTGTCTCCCCCAGGTAGGGGAGACCTCAGACCTTGCTTTTTAATAATAAGTTGAGTACTCGTGAATTCCTGTCTAGCAACAAAAAAGGAAATAAAACACATATCAAGAAAGACGATCTTATTACAAACGTAGGAAATCCTTAGAAGCTAAAACTTAAAAATATTAAATTATCTATAGATATATCATCGTAGTTGTTCCATAAAATGACCAACACTTGTCCATGAATCAACTGTAGTTGTGCATCTATACTAATATTATAAAGCTGAAGAGTTTGTTTGTTTGTTTGTTTGTTTGTTTGTTTGAACGCGCTAATCTCAGGAACTACTGGTTCGAATTGAATAATTCTTTTTGTGTTGGATAGTCCATTTATCGAGGAAGGCTTTAGGCTATATAACATCACGCTGCGACCAATAGGAGCGAAGCATCAGTGAAAAATGATGCAAAAACGGGAAAAGAGCCTAAAAAATTAAAAATGCTGCCGAAAGTCACTATTCCACGCGGACGAAGTCGCGAGCACAGCTAGTTTAAAATAAAATTATCTCTTTCGGTCTGAATTTTCCGAATTCCCTTGACATGGCTTGTTTTACTACGGCAATCTTATGATAGCAGCCCGGGAAAATGTCCTAACACACTCATCCGGGTACCGAACTCGGCCTGGCGGCCTAACTTTTGTGCTAGTTGCAAAAAATGCAGGTTGATGAATGATAGCTTCCAAGGCTTTCCTACGTTTGTAATAAGATCGTCTTTCTTGATATGCGTTTTTTTTCCTGTTTTGTTGCTGGACACCCGGATTCACGACTACTCAACATATTATTAAAAAGCAAGGTCTGATGTCTCCCCTACATGGGAGACACCAAGACTAAGAAAATCCTGATGACTCCTTAAGGGGAGACATCAAGGAAGACATGAGTCAGGAAGGGGAAATGTAAACTTACGTCGCGATAAACTTATTGTCAACCTTACAACACTAATAAATACGGTTGTTAATACAATGGCCACTAGGAAGTAACGTAAGACTACATTGATGAAAGTAACTATGAAATACATTCCCTATTACTGTTTAAGTTATTACATTACCGTTTCGCTCTTCTAGACGAAAACCACATATCTATCAGGTTAGACGAACACCTACAATTATACAAAATAATGACTAGATTTATTTAGATTAGAACCTATTAGTGGTTCAGTACTTTTACTTCCAGCTACAAATCGGAGTTCACAGGGTCGCTAACATCCGTCAACTCTTCACAATACTGTAAAACATTAAAATGTATAGACACCTATGTTACACTAAATACCGAGACGTTTGCAATGTGAACTCCCTGCGAATATCCTTTACACAAAATGTAATAACTTTATAAAATATATTGAATATAGCACTTAACAAATTGTAAATAAGGTCTAAATTAGATTCTTATCTTCAGTTAGGTATGAAGAAGGCGTCACACGCCTCTCTCGGCAAAGCTCAGGTTGCTTATAAATACTTGGATTAATACCCTACTTTGACACCGTCTCATTATTGCACTGAGTGAATGGTCACCCATCACGTACGGGCCAACCTGCGGGATGCTTCAATATTAATAAATTTGAGAGTGAATGTATAGTCATTGGCCATATTAAACATATACCCCCATATTTATAAACAAAGTGTAAGCTTGGAGTAGTTACTCCGTGTTTTGTTCCCGTCATGTAAACTTCATTTCATATTAGAGTAAAAGAGACAAAACACGGAGTAACTACTCCAAGCTTACAATTTGTTTATTAATAAGCCCCACCATAGACTTTTATATGTTAAGTTATTATAATAAATAAAAATAAAATATGAATTTTTATTCTGTAATTTCGACCATTCTATATAATCTAATTTAACGAAACAATAATTTATATGGCATTTAAACAGCGCCTTTTGGTGTCAATCGAGGTAAGTTGCAATACTGCTACACAAATTTCAGGTTTCATTAACGTGACACAATGTTGAATACATGCACTCATCTCTGCAGTAAAGAACCCGGTACTGTTATATGGTATTCCGCTTAATATCGCCAACCAACTATGAATTCCCTTCAAAGGTACACGACACAATCACTCGACCGTTACACTACCCTAATATAAACTAACATTTGTGCGTATCGACCTACTAACAATAAACAAGTCACTTTCACGACACTGAGAGCATAACATAAGGATACTGCAGAAGTCTCATACGAGGCGCGCTCGAGCATACCACACACCTCTCAGGGCTCTTTCAAATTAGGCGTTTCGTGTCGGACCGCTGCCGTGCGTTTTCTTATTAAGAGAAAATACTAAGGTCGACTGAATTGAAAAGTATGTATGAAAAGTAGTCAAATTCAACGTTTCGCAGCCCCCTGATTTCTCCTCCAAAACTGGACCGATTTAATTAATTTTGTCATTAAAAATTAAAGAAATGCTTTGTCTGTCTCCTGTTTTGCTTTTTTTTATATAATCTCATCAAATTTGGGAAACACAGCGGAAAATCTGGCAAATTTTTAAAGTTTTAAAAGGTTCATACCTTTTTTAATAATTAGTTTATGAAAAAAAAGAAAACATAGGGACACAGCCAAAGCCTTTCTTTAATTTTTAATGAAAAAAGTAATCAAATCGGTCTTCTTTTAGAGGAAGAATCAGGGGACTACGAAACGTTGATTTTGTCTACTTTTCATACATATTTTTCAATTCAGTAGACCTTAGCGTTTCCTCTTAAACGCCAGCCGCACGACAACCGTACGACTGTCTTAATATAAACGTTTTGCAAACGCACGGCAGCGCAGCGGTCCGACACAAAACGCCTAATTTGAAAGCGCCTTTAAGACACGGAATCTTGCAACTGCTGCGCTCGGACATCTTGGCGGGAAAGTGAAGAGTCATGACTGCGGTTTTGTTTTATTTTCTAAAATTTGTGTTATGTCGAATACTAATGTGAAATAATGGTGGATTATTAACCGTTAAGTGTTCGTGAGTGCACACGAGTGTTGGCAAATGAAACAAAACAGTGCAACTTCACTTTTCAAACTCTCTCAAGAAGTCTGCCCGAGGACTTAGTAAAGCCCCACATCTTTACTGAGATACTCGAGGGGTTATATCATTTCTCACTTCTCATTTCTATTCATCATCATTATGTACTGGAAGGAATTCTATATTTATGTATTACTTGTAAGAAAAATTACTTTGACACTGGCTAAATGTGCTAATCGCACGAAGCCATCAACTAAAGGAAAAAAACAGCTGCTCTCGGACTATTGTGAGGTGTCTATGTGTGCGTTTCCCAAACGCGTCATGTATAAAGCTTATGATGCAGAAGGCTGCAGTCTCCTTATTATGTGCTGAAAGTTACTCTAGTCCTCCAACTTTACACTAATATAAATAGACTTTCACTTAATTATTGCTGTATCTGTCACACAGATTTAAATGAATAGCTCGATAATTTATTCTCACTTACATTACTTAATTGTACTTTAAGGTTAATAATAACAGCGAAAACACCAAAACTCATTGGTAACTAATTGGAAATGCTTTGGTGAACAAAACTAATGTATATGGCTCCATTAACATACAACTACATGGAATCGATATATACAAGGTCCTCTATTTTATTCGTTACTGAGGGGACTCTGACTCCTATAATACTACTCTGTGTGCAAGCTAAACCTTTTTAATCGAACTGTTGCAATTTTGCCGGGTTTTTACAATTTTCTTAAGAGCTATTATATTATTTCTTAACGTGAACATAGCTCGTGGACGCGCGAAATGCAATGTGCCTAATGCTAGTAATTTATACTATTCGATCAACTAAGGAGCAAGCTGTAGATGAAGTACAGCGGGGATGCGGCGCTGACGTCTAGTCGTCTTATTTAAATTTCATATTAAACAATAAATGGAATTAATAAAAATTTGAATTGCGCCTAGTTCCTTTTATTGTTTAGAGCTACATTAGAAAGAGGCAAGACGTCCGTGAAATCTCCGCGCTATATGTCATATCTTAGCTTAGCGCTTTAAAAGTTAACTAACTTGTCGCTACGTGGCACTGTTTCAGACCCATAAAAACTGTTGTTAATAACTCAATCTAATAGTGAAGAAAACTAGCATTAGATATTCCGTGCTAGCAATTTTGTGTTCAAATATAGTATGAACACTCCGTTCTGCACATATCGACGTTTCTATGGACAGTGCGCTCTTACTTGGATTCATACGCGAGCATTTGTTTGATTGAACTTGTTACAGTGTTGTGCGGTACGACTCACTTGCTGTTCGTGCTCTCTTACAAATTCATGACGATGCGCATTACATCCACTACATACATATTGCGATTGTAAAGGCTCATTCACCACGAATGCTCAGTTTATATAATGCGTGTGAAGAGCTTTAAACTGATGTTACTGATCAAGTTGCCACGGCAAAAACAGTTCATTATGTTTAAAATAACAATTGTATTCTGTATGTCCTTATCTCAATATACCTACGCAGCCTCTTCGCACACAATTGAGAATCACGCCTACATGTATACGCACAGAGTTTGAATTCAATAAAAATCTCCAAAGACACGAGCATTCCGTGTGGATCGGCACTAAACTAAACAACAATCGACAGCTTAAAATATAGCTTTATAACTTTAAAAAAATTCTACAATTACTTATTGCTTTTACGGGCTCTTTGTCGCAGACTTCTGCTTCTGAGCCACGATAAGGCCGGTTTACTATCGCAGACAAATTATACTCTAACAAGACTTAAGTTGTTTAAAATACATACAATACATTAATTTATTATAATTATATCGGTTTTTGCATTGAGGTTTTCCGTTTCCATACAAGATCGGAAGCTGACAGTATTATACCCTATCCAATTTTTTTGAATTACATGAAACCGTTTGTATTTTTCGGAAACATACACCTTAATACCAACACGAACATTACACTGTTAAGTAATAGTCATGGTCATTTTTTTTTTAATTACCCAAAACATAAAAATACATACAATGTTATTCGATAACGCGTAGTCACGAGCCTTGACATGTATACACTTTTGACTCTTATTCCATTGTATTAAGAGTTACATGTTAATGCTCGTGACTGCACAACAGATGTTCGTGCTATAGAACGCGGAAACGCACTACTTTTCCACAATGAACGGACCAGACGCAAGATTAAACACTTTTATTACACTCTATTTAAATTAGTACAGTATCGCGCAAGCACGGTCTTCTCATAAGGACGGCCGCGAAATTTTACCAAATTAGGCTCGACTCAGTGCACGCACGGTCCAGTCTGAATCAACCTTTAATGTTCACATACGGCCGCACTCAATACGTAACGTTCCCATAGCTCGTTCTTTACTAAATTTTGAAAAGGGCAAGCGATTGCTTTTAATAATAAAGTTTTAAGTACCTATTACATAATGAAAGAAATTGTCTTGTGGCACTGGGGTTTACATTCAGTCAGTATAAGTAGTTTAACATCTTGAACATACTTTGCGGGATTAGGCATTTTAATACAACTTCTATACATATAATAAACCTAAAAAGGGTCCAAAGTCTGTACATGGAAAATATTCAAAAAAAACAGTTTCAACAGTTTTTAGAATTTTTGTCTGTCTGTTTATCTGTTTGTCTGTTTATTTGACTGCGCATCACGTGAAAATGGCTAAACGGATTTGAATAAAACTTTGCACATAGACAGACCATGACCTGGACTAGGATATAGGATACTTTTTATCCCGGTAACAGGTTCCTGTGGGACAGTGTAGTCTTCGCGAACGAAGTCGCGGGCGACAACTAGTAAATATATAAATCTTTATCATTCGTCACTAATAATATAAACACTCTAATGATATAAACACTGTCTAGGCCTAGTTATCACTACAAATACATGTACATTAGATAATATTTCAGAAAGATTAATTGAGTTAAAACCAAAATATTACATCACAATAAAACTGTAGATTGCATACTTTGTGTTGCTAAATGCATTACAGCAATATATTTATCTTCCCTACGGGAAGGCTTCCTCGGGTGGGCAATACATTTTTTTTTAGTACAGACCATATTATAAGGTATAATATAAAATTGTAAAATTTTAGGCAATATTATCTTAGAAAAGATACATTGTGTAAACATATTAAAAGTACAGACATGTGATTTTACGAGAAAGAAATACTATACGCCTCTGTAATCGTCGTTCGATTCCTAGTAGGAGTACATATTGTGCTTGATTTGGTTGGTGGTAATGCTTTAAATGGCTAGCTAGCTACCACCATATGTAACTTTGTACGTTACATACGTATTCGAGAAAGTCATACGTTCAGTAAACTTTAATTTTTAACGTTATTTAAAAACAAACTAAGTACATCGACAATGGGGTATTTGACAGGTTTTAGAAAAATATGTCTAATGGTTCATTATAGCATAATATATTTCCAATTTGATTAATTCGTTATGAATTTCTTTATTTTTTATGAAAATCGCCATTAAAATTCAAATTAATAAAATAGCCGCTAAAACGCTGAATGCAGGTCACGTGATGTCGTGACGTCACCTGCTTGTAAACAAACTTTTAGCTGTCAAATTAAACGTACAAAACTTTGATTGACATTTACTGTAAACAAGCTGGTGACGTCACTCCAGATTCAGCGTCATCCCGTGCGTTTTTGATCACGTGGTCAATCATAAAAATTTTATCATGTTATTAATGATTTTTTATAAAAATCATACTTATTTTAAAATTTTGTGCTGGCTAAATTATTGTCATTGTAGTCAAATACCCTATTGAACACAGATCAATTTGAGGTAGAAAAGGGAAGGACTTTTTTGTCTGCAAAACAATCCGTCGTTTTACTATAAACCATTTCACATAAGTTTTCATAGAAACATACAGTTTAATATAATATTTTTAGAAAAAAGTATAATATCAAGAATTTGGTTCGTAAAACGCGTAAGGACATTTATACAATAAAAGTGTGGTACATACAACCAAAATGCGTGATTGAATATGTATTTCTAAGAAAATAATATAAACTTTTTACAATTAGGCTTCCTGAACAAACTCATTAATTATTACATCACTTTCAAATATATTTTTTAAATAAATGCCCATTTATCAGTTTATTGGCGAGCTGTATCATTTACACGACAATATATGGGGTTTATTTCTAGTATTTCTACATGGTAGTAATTTTTAGACCT
Organism: Eudonia lacustrata; assembly: GCA_947562085.1. Taxonomy (NCBI): domain Eukaryota; kingdom Metazoa; phylum Arthropoda; class Insecta; order Lepidoptera; family Crambidae; genus Eudonia; species Eudonia lacustrata. The sequence continues at coordinate 5,405,492 of OX387323.1, read as the reverse complement.
CAATCTTATAACTAATTCTTACTGCCGCACTCAGATTTGTCTTAACATTAATAATTACTACTATTTTTCATTGCAAAATAGCCTCTATAAGTGAGGCCGTAAGCACTATTTTGGAATGAAAAAATATTCACATGTAATCATTAACGTATATTGACGTCTATGCTATGTATATGCGGCATTTAGTCCCAAACTAAGATTCTCAAACGCAAAATCATTCAAACAATTACGAGATAATAGTTTTTTCTTTATTCACGCAATATGGCACAAGATAAGGTGGAGTTATGTAGTAGGCGGGATCACTGGTGAACTAGGTTCATTTAAGGGTGCGCCGTCCATAAGTGACAAGTGTCATATGTTTTATTTAAAATGTCGTCGTCCATATTTATTTGATGCCGCGCGGCCATACTAATTTTGTATGGGGAATTTAAGGTGCTTAATAAAAAATAATTATTTAAATAACCACTTGATGAATCGAAAATGTAGTCTAGCAATTTGTAGTTTATCCATTGATGATTGTTTAGACAAAATCAGAGGTACAATAATTTAGATAAACTATAAGAAATCTACTAAACGCCGCTACTCGTTTTCATGATTTTTGCCCAACTTTAGATAGATAGATAGATAGATAATACTTTTATTGCAACACTATAAAACATAAACATGAACAAAAGAAAAAAAAAATTACAAAGTTACAATTTGGCGGTCTTATCGCTTTCAAGCGATTTCTTCCAGACAACCAGTCGGATGGAGAGAGCTAATAAACTGTAAGATCAGAGGTGAAACTATGAAAACATGCTAGAATAATGTGTATTTTATAAATGAAGCAATATAATAATAATAATGGTAATAATAATAATGGTAATGATAATAATGATAAACATATATACATAATATATAAATACCTTATATATAAATAAACCTACTTAAACATAATAGTAGTCTCAGGTAGGAAAGTAGCGGATATGGCAGTTTTGCAGCAGGACAGAGTTAATTGGAAAGGTAGAATTTTTTCACGAGCATGATGAGCATGCACTTTAAATGATATTGTAGAAAAAACTATAGCGTGTTATGAATTTATGGTTCTGACAAATTGTAAACACGTTCCCTATGATACTAAATATATATTTTGTTCATTTAATACGATAGTATTTTCAATTATATCTACTTAACCGTAACTGCATTTTTGGCATTTTTTTGTCGGCGCACCCTTAAAGAGCTCCTCTGAAAATCAGCGTTGCAGTATCTCGAAGCGGCAACATACGCTACTGCGGTTGTAAGTATTAGACTAAGTTATGCTACGCCAAATTATGCTACGTCAAACAAATCGCCTTCCGACTTTTAAAAAGTTTTGTTTCTTACCTATACAGCTGATGTTAGTCGAATAGCGAATTCCGATTGGTCATAGTGGTCGTGGGAACTAATACGTACAAATAAATGAATTTATATTTTCATAATGAATACCTTTTGTATAGCCATCAATAATAGCTGTAGATCTTCTTGTCATATTAACCTTTTTACCGCCAACAACTTCTATAGAAGTTCGAGATTTTCGTGCCGCCCACGCCAGAACTTCTATAGAAGTTCTTCTTTGTACCTACTTTATTAAAATACATTTATACGTTGGCGTACAGCGGACATCGCGTGCAGGATAGTTGGGCGGTGAAAAGGTTAATAACTATTTATAGTTTCATTTTATTTAGAGGTCTGGGAATACCCCCTATAGCTATATAGAGGCAAAGCAGATTGTTTCCATGTTGTACTAGCTTTACTTGCTGAAGCCCCAGATGGCTGTGTGGTGGTGGTGGTAGCTGGTGGGTTTTGGGTTAAGGCGCGGGTTGTCTGCGCCGGCGACGGAACACCAGTGCGAAGATACTGCGCAGGCGCCGCCAACGACGCCGCCCGCCGCCAGTCGACACACCCGTACCCATTAGGGATGACTGCGGACCAAATATACATTTTTTTTTAAATGATTCAGTGTAGTTGTCCACGGAGGCGTAGCTTCATAGACGCTTCAAAATACGCTACAGCTTAAGCAGCCCAGCGTACTGAGACCAGTACAGAGATCTGTCCACGAGGCGTATCGCAAGCGTACGTTGTCAATCATTTGTGAGAATTCTACTATCTGAACAAATTTCGCAGCCGTTCCCGCCATTTTTAACATTAACAAACACGTGCGTTCACTCTACGTACGCCCCGGCGTATGACATGCGGTACGGCAGGCGTCATGACGTCTGCATGCAGCGACGCGAGCGCGACGTTGCCGCTCCGTCGACGGAGTAGCATAGTTTTGTAAGCTGCAAGCAGGCATACACTAAGCGTATAAGGACGAATACGCGTCTATAAAGCTACGCCCCCGTGGATAGTAGGCCTTAGTCAACACAAGACCGGCAAACCAGGGCTTGATACCGTTATCAAATTCCCACTATCATCATTATCATCAGGCTATGCACGTCCACTGCTGGACATAGGCCTCTCCACGTGCACGCTACTGAGCATGATGTTTGAAGAATTTTATTATAAAATGTTTTTGTTTTGTTTATATAATTTTAACGCTAGTAAAAAAGTAAATAGTGTTGAATAATTTCGGCGGGCTGGTTAGAACCACGATAGCTCAATTGGCAGGGCAACTGACCCGGTAAGTCGTATATAACTGAAGGGTGCAGGTTCAAATCCTGCTCATGGAAATTTTTTCAACATTTGTGTTTTTGGAATTTTATTATGTTTGGGAAGCTAACAGCATTATTCACAATTTATATCGACATGTAACAACTTATGAGCTAATAACAAGCTACCTACCACATTTAAAAGCAGAATTTGAGAAAAAGAATAATTCAATTGTTAGGCAAACAAATGTCATCCACAATCATCAGGTAAGTAATGTTGTTTCTATAAATAATATTTTCTATAAGTTTCTATAAGTAATATTATCTAGAAAAGTATCTATTTTTTTCGATATAAAGTTATTACGTTATAACGTTTCGTATATTGTTATAACGGTACCAAGAAAACCGTTACGTTTTTAAATACACATAAATATCTTCATATATATAAATCTTGTGCGTATGTTGTAATTGAACTCCTTCTATACGGCTGGACCGATTTTGATGATTTTTATTTGTGTGTTCAAGTGGATTCGAGAATGGTTTAGATTTACAATTGGACCCGGTAGATGGCGCTGCAATAGGGGTCCATCATGGGATACGGGTGTTCTTAAGCGGACGAAGTCACGGGCGGGCCACTAGTACTATATAAAAATAGTTATAAACATACCTATTTAATATCATATTAATATCAATATTATCAGTACTAACGCGATATGTTATTTTGTACACCAATTTAATTGCTGAGGATGTCCACCAAAACTTTATATAATTTTCTTTGTACCACATTTATACTACAGGAATGCAATAAATGATTTGATTTGATTTGGTATACACTTACGGCTTAGCTTGCTTTCCAAAGCAAGGCTTAGCTCAACATATACTAACATATAAACCAATATACCTGTCTCTGCCTCTCGAGGCGCCGGATTTCGCGGACGAGCGCATAGAACACTTCATCTACAAAGTGGCGCAGCGCCGCCGACGTCTCGAAGAACGGACAGCCTAGCTGCGTGGCCAGCGCCTTACCCTCCTCCGCGGTCACCTGTTACAATGCAGTCGGTATTACTTGAAGAAGGAACTCGATGGCGCATTGGTTATTAACATGGCCATGTGGTCTGCGATTGTTGACGTTTATCAACTTTCGCAAAGACCAGTCATCGGATGGGTAACCAAAAATGTATCATCTCGAGCTCCTCCGTACTTCGGAAGGCACGTAAAGCCGTTGGTCCCGGCTGCATTAGGCCTTGGGCCCGCGTGGTAGTTTACGGCCCTTTCCTATCCCTATCCCTCCATAGGGAAGGCTCGTGCCCTAGCAGTGAGGACCTAAAATGAGGTTGTGACGAGGCATTACGTTCTGTCAAAATCAAAATTGGTTTATTAAAGTTATCTAGTAAATAGGCGCTTTTGATTTGTCTGTAAGTTTTGGGCTATTTGCATCTAGCGGCACCCCATAGCCCAGATCATCGGTGCACTTTGCAGGAGATCTTATAACAGGTGATAAATACCTACGAAACCAGTTATAAAATAAATATGGAAGCAAATTACTCCTAATTTTTTATAAAGAATATGCACACAAATACATATACATTGAACAAACAACTTCCTTTTAACCTTTTGTCTGCTTAGTGCCAGACCCGTCGTACAAACAATTAAAATTATATTGTGCCTGTATTGACAGCAAACAACAGTTTAAAAGTCAAAATCTATTCATCAACCATCAGCTGCTTACCTGCCTGAACCGTAGCGCCAAATCCAGCTTGTTGCCGACCAGCACGAGCGGCAGGCGCTCAGCGGGGCGCGCCTGCGCCAGCAGCCGGCGGTACTCCGCGGCCGCGCGGAACGAACGCCGGTCCGTCACGGAGTAGCACAGCACGAAGCCCTCGCCGCACCGCATGTACTGCTCGCGCATCGCTGTGAACTCCACCTGGACAACATGTCATTGTTACTAAGGTGTAGAGTGAATGGATGGGGTTGCACGAAAGATCCTGATGGGATACTATTGAAATTAAAAAACATCCTAATTTCAATAGAGAAGATGGTTGGAATCTACCACCAGCCTGGGATCACATCATGAACTAAATAAAATGAAATATTAAATCCCAGCCCCGACACCATACTGCCAGACCAAAAGATACTGTAAGCTCTTTCTGCGTAAAACGGAACGCACCTGATTAAATTTAAACTTACATAAGTTAAATATAAGCTAGTGTAAGAATGTTTTTAATGTATATCTTTAGTATAGTCAGAAATAAAGGCTTATTTTATTATATTTATTTACTAATCTTGTTCAAAGTGGAAGTGGGTAAGACAGCTCATGAGCACTAGAAATAAGTGGTCACACAAAGTGATAGACCTCAAGATGGTGGGATAAAAAGAGGTAAACAAAGAGGTGGGCTGTTGACCGCAAAGTAAGATTAGGGATAAATAAAAGATTTTCGAGGAGGGTTATTCTGGAAAGCAAATTGAAAATAGAGCAAAAAATATATATTATAGTTATTGGGTAGTATAAAATCTGGGGGCTCGGCAGTGCCAAGTCGAGCAAAAAAGCGGCACGGCTGTACCATCCTTTTCACGAAACAGTTCAGGCCATTTTCGACCCCCTATAACTTGTTGTAGATAATAATCTTTTACTAATAAATAAAAGTACAACATTGATTACAATGCCATACTATTATTGAACATTGCACTGTATGTATCTGAATAATGTACAATTTATTTCCTGAAAGCCTCTACTTTATCCTGTTTTATTATAGCATTTTACACACCTGTCCTGCTGTGTCCAATATATCCAGCAAAGCTGGTTCGCCATCAATCACTGCTTGCTGCTGATAAGAGTCCTCTGTAAAGAGAGCATTGTCTCTAAATAGTTTTCAAAGCCTAATTTATTATTTACTGAAACTAGGTACAGATTTGTTTTAGTTAGCATATCTTAGTAACACAAGACCTATTATTTAAATACCAAAAGGGAAGCTCTTGGCCGTCATCTTTCGGAATGGTAAATGAAATTAAGGCAGAAAATGGAAACATTATTTAGTGAACTGGCCACCACTGAACTGGTTATCCTAAATATATCTATCAAAACACAAAAGAGCTACTAACATTGTTGATAGATGATGTTTGACTTGAATAAGATGGAATCAGCAGCCAGGCAGACTTATTTCAAGCCCTGTTTTAAACCAAACAAGAGTATAATAATATTATATTCCTGCCAAACAAAAATAGCAAAACGAAACAGCCATAAGAAACTTTAATAAAAAAAGAGAATATATATTTAGCTGACTACAAAAATGCTTACATTGCTGTTTACATTTACTAACTGTTGAATATGTCAACAAGAATTCATTTAGTATTGCTTACTTTCATCTACAAAGTTAATACTTAATACAAGTTAATACTTATCATACACAAATCATGAAAATACATCGCAACAGCTGTGCATACCAATAGTAGGGTCATGGTAATCCAAGAAGCTGTGGCTCACGAACTGTAGCGTGACCGCCGACTTGCCCACGCCGCCGTCGCCCAGCACCACGATCTTGTAGACGCGGAGGCCGCGCGACGTGCCCGCAGCCTCGCCCGCCATACCCCCGCATGCCTGGGGCCCCAGCAGCAAGCCTCTCCTTGGGTGGCCGCCACCCTTACTCCCAACACACCGCCATCACTCGCTGCTGAACACTAACACCACTTTTTTATAATTTGTAAGCACTTAAAACAAAGCAGCACTTGTGTTCCTTAACGTTGAGCTCTCATATTGCAATGCAAAAACAAATTAACAAATAAATTATGTTCATAAAAATCGACAGGTGACTGATTGATTGAAGGGAGCCACAGAGCACAGACAACGATTTATGAAATGAAGGAAGAGTCAAGGTTCTTGACTTTACTCAAGAGAAAGAGAAGGCGATTGACAATTGACATTTTGCTTGAATATACTGTTTTATTATGTTGGCAGCATGAATGAAAAAAGAGAAAAGGCTATGGGAACGTTCATGAAAATAAAATGTTTCTGCGTTTTTTTTGACATAATTTACTATATTTATAAAATAAAATACAGTGAAAAAATTGAACGCCTACCCGACCCAGCCAGGAATCGAAACTGGGTCTTCCGCAATCCGGGCGGCTACACTGGGCTATACACGGACCCATCGGACCGTATATTCAGTGTTGCCAGATCCAATTTTTAAAAATCCGTATGGCTATGCTCAAAAATCCGTAGAAGTCCGTAGATTGCCTCTACAAAAATCCGTAGATCCGTAGACATTTTTTAAAGCTAAACCTGAGTATTTAGAGATGGACTGACTTTAAGCCAAGTTCAATGCCGGTAAAAAAAAATTGAAAAAAATTATAGAAAAATCGCCAAGACAAAGGAAAAGACAATATTTTAATAGAAGTTTTTACTTTTTATTTATTTTTAATTAAAGTGGCGTTCACATCTCATTGGTCATTGTAGAATGGTTTAATGCTCTAAGTTGTACAACCTAAAATAAGTTGACATTGACAGTAGTAGTTGTATTATACGAAGGGAAAGGAAATGGTACGGAGTCATATAGCCAAATCTTGAGAAATCATTACAGACAAAATAACAAAAAACGAAACGCAAGTCGCAGGTCTTCCTTTTTTTGGAGTTAAGTTTCGTTATACGCAAAATTTTATTTATTTTGTATATTTATACTATTGTTTAGGTCGGGTGGATGAAATCCAAAAAAGTCCGTAGATTTGCGACTAAAATCCGTATGTCCGTAGACAAGACCTAAAGTCCGTAGATCTACGGACAAATCCGTAGATCTGGCAACGCTGCGTATATTGCTACCGGGAAGAGACTGACGTAAGCATACTTTTTTTTTTTTTAGTTGTTGGCTTCGTGCGATTAGCCCATTTAGCCAGTGTCAAAGTAATTTTTCTTACAAGTAATACATAAATAAACAATATTTCCTTATATGATGATGATGAATGATATTAGAACATATATATATATATATATATTAGAACAGTAAAGATGTGGGGCTTTACTAAGTCCTCACGCGAGCTTTTTGAGAGAATTTGAAAAGTAACGTTGCACTGTTTTGTTTCATTTGCCAACACTTATGCACACTCACGAACACTTAACGGTTAATAATCTACCATTCTTTCACATTAATATTCGAAATAACACAAATTTTATAAAATAAAACAAAACCGCCGACATGACGCTTCACTTTTCCGCCAAGAAGTCCGTAAGCATAGACTAGGTACCTTTAAGTATAATATTATTGGACGTAAGCGCTGAAAGTCACTGCTTTTTTAATTTTTTGAGTGCTAATTAATAGCGGCACAGTGCGCCATCTATCCAACGGTCATTGCAACCGATGGTTATGCAGATTCATCTTTGCAAGATCTTTGAGATGAAATACCACTTTGATAACACAACGCTATAGTAATTTTTTACTTTTTATTTTCAAGTGCCATTTGCTGCACTGAAGCTAAATTAAATATTTATAAAATACAGTGAAAAAGTGCAGCAATTAGCAGTAATATACAATATACTGTTGTCACGAAGGGACGCGATTTCTGCCGTCCACCAGTATACCGCGCGTTGATGTAGGCGATCTCCCACCCTTGGCATAGAATGCTTATGCTTTGCCAGAAAATATAATTCCACATGAACTACACTACACGCATAGTATAAAAGTTTACCTGCATCATCAGCTCAACCAGACGTCAATGAGTCAGATGTTGAATCGGAATAGTTACTTACTTCGGTTACCTATTACAATTTTATTGTTTTTAAATTTTGATATTCATTTTAATGCTTGTTTTAATTTCAATGTTATAAGGAATTCGATGTTGATTTTAATTATGTGGAAACCATACTTACCCATAATTTGCGTTGAATAAACATTTACTAAAGAAGTACATTCTAATATTATTTAACTGTTTTCCAGATCTTTTAGACTAAAATTGCATTAAAAAAACGAATAAAAAAAATTAATACATAAAAATTTAGGTCAGCAAAAGAGTGTTTGTTATTTCTTGATTGTGGCAAAACTTACTAAGTGGCATACGAGTCATTATCAAAACGCAGAAGCTGAAAACTGTGACCAAACTGTTTCGTGACGTGACATACATGTAAGAAAAGTGACTCACATGTATTGTTAGGGAGCATTTACACAGGTGTTAACATGACGAACATGATGCACATCTTTTTATTATGTTCTTTTTAGTTTTTATGTTGTAGTATGGTTGTATTATAGTATATAATAAAAAAATAATTAGTATGTTAATAATAAATACTTATTTAAAACATACACTTTGGCACAATCGTTTTTGAGATCAATCATTAAACAGCTTAAATAATTAAAAGATTTTTTTTAAATACGTTTTTTTATAGAATAAATAATCTGTTTATTATGTTTTAACAGTTTTAATACTTATTTAAAACAATACACTTTTGGACTTTCGTGTTCCATAGTTAAACAAATTTAAACGGGGATTAACTCAAACTAATTAGTAAAAAGGTATCATACCTTCTTTACACCGACGTTTCGACCGAGTTACAACGGCCCCACGGGCTGTCGCGATGTTGCGCCTCCGTTTGCGCGGCAGAGTCTAAACTCAAAAGAAGGTTTATGATACCTTTTTACTTATTAGTTTGCATTAATACTCGTTTAAATTTGTTTAATACACTTTAGCACAAATATACTTTTGAGATCAATAATTATATTAATAGCTTACATTATATTGTTTGTTTGTGAAATCTTTACTCTGTACAAAGAAACACGAAACTTAACAAATTTATAAAAAAGGCTCAATGGACAACATTTCAAAATTGTAAAGGTATCGAAATTACGAAACCATAGGAAGTTTTTGCCTTTTAACACTCAAAATATTTTCAATATTAAAAAAAAAAACGAACGAGCCTTACAGTAGTCGCATATGATGTGTAACATTTGAAATCTCACCTTTTGAAATCAATATTACAATAGAAAATGAAAATATAAAACATTTTTTAAAATATTTATGTAATTTACATTTTTTTTTGCATATTATGAAGAGAATGCAATAAATACTCATTAGAAGACATTAGACATATCAAAATGACACAATATGTCACATTTAATTATTATGTCTTGTTCATTATATCGATTTTAAATTTACAAACGCAAAAGCTCGCAACCAAAAAATAAGGAGACTGCTGAAGACAAGCTTCTCACACTGTTACTGTTACTTTTTCTACGAAATCACTCCCACAAATTGTAATAAGGAGACTGCTGAAGGGTAAGCTTCATACAAATGCATGTCACGCTGTTACTGTTACTTTTCTACGAAATAACTCCCACAAATTGTATCACACTGTTACAGCCTACTTCCGTCACATGTTACGCTACTTTCGTCACATTTCTACGAAATCACTACCACAAATTGTATAAATAGAAGGCAAGCGGAAAGATGTTACACATCTAAAATCGTCACTCTTCTTTTCTACTATCGAATGAGCTAGTACAATGAAAAGGTAAAAAAAAATAAACTTGGCCATTCACACAGAGTGCGTATAGAAGCACAGTGAAGCGTTCATATTTGTCTCCACAACGTATTCGTAAAGCATGTTTTGATAAAGACGCGTGAATTAGTGCGAATACGCGCGTCGCGCATTAGGCAACTTCGATAATTGTAAAGAATTTGACGCTTTGATGCTTTTCTATTCGTGCTCAGTGTGAATTGAATTAATAAACACATTAAGAAAAAAAACAGTTAATCAAAGTATTCTTCACTTAAATCAATAAATCAACTGAATTTACAAAAAACTCTTTTTTGGATCCTCTAAAATGTTTAGAATTTGCCTTCTACTTAAATAGCTGACATCTTTTTCGTCTAATTTAAATGTCATATTTAAGGCGTCGATATTACGCAAGTCAGTGACTTTTACATCATCGTCCTTAAAATCTTGAATAACTCAAACATACCTAAAGTTACACAGTTCTCTTTTTACCTCCTTTAAACGCAACCACAACAAACTGTCATTTGTGATGTCAGGTTTGATTTCTGGTGTTTTGTTTTTGCAGCAACTACAATTTAGATGCATGCATGAATAAGAATTACTACTGCATGTTACTTGATTGACTAATTCTTACAAATCAGAAGTTTAGATCAATCCAAGAATTTTCAATTTTTGGGCTTTTAATTTTAAATTACTGTGCTTTATACAGGCACAAATGTCTCTGTCACTGAGTTTCGGGTGAACAACAGAAAAAGGCTTGTATTTCACAAACGTCGTATATGAATATTTTTCACCTTCTGATACATATTTAGAGTGTAACTTCATCATGTTGTCGTACAATAGAAACCGTTTTTGTTTTTTTATTTTATTTTTGTAATACAGTCTTTTTTGCCAGGTACCTACTTGCATTCGTTATGAATGAAAAGTACTTATTGTTTTTAATGTTTTCATTAATTTGTTCTAGTGGTTACACTCGGCTGAATTTTCCCTTTGAGTCCTAGCATTTTAGATATAGCTGTTTTCAATTTGTTTTTTGCCACTATGTCATTATTAGCTATTTTTTCAAAACTGTTTTTGATTGGTTGTAATTACATTGTTTGTAAACATGTGCCAATGACTCTGAAAGAACATTGCTTTCTAAAATTTGTCGTTTTTCTTGCTCTTTTTTTGTTGGAGTTACAACTGGGAGGTTCTCAATAAAAGATTCAGTTTTATAGACAATGAATTGTTTTCATCTGGTTTTACGGATATTACACCTATTTGTGTTGAAATAGTGTTTCGGAGTCTGTTAATCACTATTTTTTGGCGGTATACTCTTTTCTTCAATGTACTTATTTCTCTCGTTAACTTTACCACTATATCTTTCAAATTTGATTTTTTTGTCTTCAACGGTACAATAGTTTTAGTTTTTGCCTGAAAAGTTTTAATTTCTTGCTTTGGTGTTTTTGCTTCATTTTTGTGTATTTTCCTTTTCTCATTCGCTGCCCGCCACTGCCTCCTTATTCTTTTTTGCTCGATCTCCGTTAGCAGTCCTATAGGTTTTCTTTTATTTCGCATGTATTCTGCATGTTTCTGCTTTTTTTCCTCATATTTTTCTGGTTCTTCTCTTTTTAGTTTTTCCCTTCGCCTACGTTGACGTTCCGCGCCTGTCAGGGGCATATTTCTGAAAAGACAATTCAAATTTGAAAGATATACTTCGTGGAAAATTGACGAGAAATAAATAGATACACTAAAGAAAAAGTACCTGTACCTCCAAAAAATAAAGCCTAACAGACTCCGAAAACCTATTTCAACACAAATAGGTGTAACATCCGTAAACCTGATGCAAATACTCCATTGCCCAAAACTGTATCCTTTATTGCAAACCTCCCATTCATAACTCCAAAAATAAAGATTTATAAAACGGTAAACATTTTGGGGGTTAAAGTTGCTCGCGTCCGTAGGTTTACCCTTGAGACCTTACACGTGACCCCTGGGTGGTGCTAAATGAGTAACACTGTCTGAGTGGTAGAGCCACGCTGCGATGCAGCACGAAATGGGCCGGCTCGCCCGGCGTAACACCACCCTCTCACAGAATATCGGCGTGAAACAACGGCACTCGTTGCTGTTGTGTTTCGTCCGGTGAGTGAAAGTACCGGAGGCCCATCTCTCACCCCTCCCCCCTCCCAATTTCTACTCCCTCCTCAAGATCCAACTCCTTCCTCAGGGTTGGCAACGCATCTGCGATAACTTTGGTTTTGCAGGTGTCCATGGGTGGCGGTGATTGCTTTCCATCAGGTGACCCGCTTGCTCGTTTGTCTTCATTTATCATAAAAAAAAAAAAAAAAAAAAAAAAAACATGCACCGCACACACAACTATGAAATCCAATCTCTAAGGACTAAGGTCATCAATCCTGCGAATCAGCGGAATGACACCACACGCATGTATGCAACCTCTCAAGTGTAACAACTCCCTTAGACTGCCGAATGTGACTCACGTGGCGTGAGTCACGAAATGTAACTCACGTGGACCGGCATTTCATATAAAAACATATCCTCTACAAAATGTTAGCATCACGAAGTACTTGTTGATTCCAATAAATTAAATACGTAACTGTTATAGCGTATTAACGCATAGATCTAACTAATTTGTTGTAGTTAGATCTATGCAATAAAAATAATTAAATGATACACAGCTTACCTTTAGTTGATATTCAATGTTGTGATTCACGTGTATTATATTTTTACGAAAATAAGCTCTCCCAACTAACTAAAAACAAGACTATTTTTTTTTTTAGTGTAGTTTGTTCCTTGAGGAACCGGCTAAGGTCATAGACCATGCTGCCATGTCATTAGTTTAAGTAATACATAAATAAAAAATATTTTCATATATGATGATGATGATGAATGATATTAGAATTGGGAAGTGAGAAATGATATACCCCCCAACCCCTCGAGTATCTCAGTAAAGATGTGGGGCTTTACTAAGTCCTCACGCGAGCTTCTTGAGAGAATTTGAAAAGTGACGTTGCACTGTTTTGTTTCATTTGCCAACACTTATGCACACTCACGAACACTTAACGGTTAATAATCCACCATTATTTCACATTAATATTCGACATAACACAAATTTTGGAAAATAAAGCAAAACCGCAAACATGACGCTTCAGTTTCCCGCCAAGAAGTCCAAAAAACAAGACTAATGTATCTGTCATCTGTCATGCGGAAAAAATGGCGGCTCTCAAATTGCTTGTTGCAACCAGAAAAAATGTTGCCAGCGTATAAAAATTGTAAAAAGACTTGGATTTCCTACAAAAGTCTGTAAAATTTCACGTGACATAAGTACCCTGTGTGAGTCACAATGTAAAAAATATCGGACAAAAATAATTATTAAAAAAAAATACAAAATGACGTACACTAAATGCTCTGGTTGAAAATTATCGTAGAAAATATCGTTAATTTACATTATGTAAAATCAGTTTCAGTAAAAAGTACATGGTAAGAGAATTACCAATTATTTTACTCTAAAAAGATGCAATAGGACGTTTAATGTTTGTATGGGGTATACAGACGTATCGTCTGTGATGGGGTATGAAAAGAAATGGTAAATTTTTCATTAAAGTTCCAGATAATATCTTTCGACAGCACTACCAACTGCTATAAATCGGATGTAAAAAGGTTCATAATGATTGTGGAAATCAGTTTTTTGTAAAGTTCGATAAAATATTAATATTTTTTTAAGTTGTCGGACAATTTTTTGTTGCGTTAGTAAATTTTGATAATGACTCTGCCAACTCTGGCCGCAACCACTCGAAAAAGCACTACTACACCAGCCAAGACCTTCTTTACAACGGCTTGGAGCACTAACACCACGACATACACATATAATGCCTTTTTCAATTTGAATGTTACTTTATAGCTGGTACTAAACCAAAGCATTATAACTGCAACTTGGTTGTAAAATACGTTTGTGGCAAAACTAAATAATTTCTTTTTTATTTTATAATTTAAAATAATACAAAGTAACATCATCGCAAAATATTTAATTAATAAAGGTATGTCTGCTGTATAACAAATAACATATCAAAAGACCGACATTAAATTATCTTCACCTTAAAAAGTTATCGCCATTTTTAATTTTTAATGAAGAAAAACAGAAAAACGTGAGAAAAACGTGAATATCTCGAAACTTTGGTATTACTAGTTATTTAATTTTGACACGACGGACGGGGACGATATTTCAGTCGATTAGGGGAAAATACACAGACGTATAATACGTCTGTGGGAAAATATCATTTAATCATTCAAGATTCATAATTATCTCTCATATTTAATGAAAAAACTGAGTAAGATAATTTCTTTTCAGCATTTTTACATTGGCTGGCTAATGTGTTATGTATGTGTGAATTGTGAAACCGCCGCAGCCAATGCAGCCCTATCTATGGAGGTAGAGGTACCCACGGATTTAAAAGTTAGATTTCATGTAGCTCATATTTTATAATAGCAAATATGTATGCTTATCCTATGGGTCTTACAAATAAACAAAGAATAAGCTTGGAATAGTTATTCCGTGTTTTTCCGTGTGTCAGGAGCAAAACACGGAATAACTATTCGGACCTTATTCTTTATTTGTTTGTAACATATAGTTATTATACCAACGGAATAGAGCAACAAACACGAGCTGTCAAAAGAAACCGAAATAGGATGCCATTAATAATTGTGTGTGTAAAATTGTTAATGCGTGTCAGTAATGTATGTCATGTCGCTTTTTACATTAATATCGATATCGATAGGTAATATTAATTAGTAACAGTATTAATAGAACTAAAATAGGATGGGATGGGATTTCGCATGACTGAAACTACGATTCTGTAAGAAAAATTTAGAAGATATTTTAAATAATTTATTTAACATTTCTCATTGCCCTCGGCTATTTTGTTTAAAACTCAAAGTTAGCTTTGATACATTTTTCAATTTCGTTTCGTGCCTCACAGGCAAATATGTTTCAATGATACATTTGTGACTATTAAGTGGATCTTGATCGAATGAATGGACAACCAAAGAAACAAAATGATTTCCCAAATCAAGGCTTGGATTTAGAATATTTATGCATGGATGTGTATAAAACGAGGTTGTTACGTCATTATAAAAAAATCAGAGATTCTATTGCACATATTAATTTTGTGAGGAAACACAGTTTTCTAGCAAAAAAGTATTTTTGAAGAATCACATTTCATACGATTTTGACGTACCTATTGACATTTATAGATTACTCAATAAATGAGACAACTCTTCGTTCAAAAACTTGTCAAAAACTTAAGACAGTTGAAATCATGTAGAAATAATTTTGATTTTTTGTGCATTTAAACGGAAAAGTGCTTTTTGACTATTTTATGACGAATTTACTATTAAAATTACTTAGAGATTTCAAACCATTATTATTTAATACGAACGTACGGTTTGTAGCTGTCAACCCTGCCAGCCCTGCCTGTCCGCCATCTTTGTGCCATTCCGTTTCTGTCATCAGTCTCGCAAATGCGTACTTACTTACCTATTTTCTGTCCTGTCCTGTCGCACACCCGAATCATATTCACCCCGACTTCACGTGGTACTTGTCTGCCCTAGGCTAAAGTGTTTTTTATAAGCTGGAGGCGCAGAGGGAGGGCAGCCCCCGGCCCCCGTCCGCCGTAACAAAGCGCAGACAAGACACCAAGCAAGCCGCGGCAGAGGCTGGTCGCCGGAAGCGACCAGTCAGCCGATGTTGCGTGGGCGAGTACAGGTGCCTGCGACTTGTTACGCAAGGGCGAAGGGGCTGCACTTCCCGCAGCGCCGGAGACGTGCATTTCCAATTTGCTTGCGGAAACTATGCTGATAACAGACACTTGGGCTACCAAAACCGTAAACTTAAGGTAGATTTTGATAAAATTTCAAATGCAAATATCTCTTTAATTATTTATTTATTTATTTATCTAAAGGACAACCAACAAGACAATAATAATATAATTATGTACTTCCTCAGTGTGGGAGTACCACCTAATGGTATGGTAGCCCTAATGGTAGGTAAATTACATTTATTTATACGTAAATTGATTGGTTTTTATTTAAAAAAAAATTGTTAAAAAAAGTGCCTAATTTAGGTTAATTTAGCCGAGCGTTAGGGTAAAACAAAAATCTGAGGTGGCAACACTGACTGACTGAGTTTGATGTTTGATATGATATTTGTTTTTATTGATGTGTGCCACAGTTGAACATTTATTTGTATTGTTTATTTCTGTTTAATTAATGAAAAATAATAATAAATATATTATAAACTTATTATGGCTCATATACAATGTGTGGATGAATTAGTTCGAGAATACCTATTATTTAGGGGTTTTAATGCCACTGTAAAAGCTTTTGATAATGATTTAAAAGCGGATAAAGACAAGGGGTTCAGAGTTGACAAAATCATTGAACAGATTTTACACTACATCAACGTTTCTGATCTTAATGGCCTCAAAGAATATTGGTCTCACCTAGATAGTTTAGTTTTCTCTAAGTTGGAAATTCATGTACAGCCCGGTAAGGCTTTTTGATTTAATTGCGGCGAGTTTTCGCATTATGCTAGTTTTTCTTACCTATTAAAAATCAACGTGTTTTGCAGCCGTTCGCAAGCTAGAATACAGCCTATACAAGCTATACCTAGTGACAGCTGCTCAAAGTACTGGAGGAGTGAGAAATGAGAGAGTAGCAGATTTCTTGGCCAAAATGCTGCCAGAGCTACAAGGGCAGAACGAGTGGCGGGACTGGTTCAGTTAGTACAATTCGATTCTCCATTTACAGCTAACAACATTGTTGGCTATCACTGTTGTTCATAATTAAATTAAGGTACTATTATTATGTATTATTTAGTAAATTATTTTTTCTTTTAAGGTACCAGACCCTGATAAATTATTAATTTAATTAGGTTTTTAAAGGCTGATTGATAAGAATGATCACAGGGGAAACTCTTTATTTATGTAAACCATTATATGCATACACAGTCCCTAACAATACTGTAGCATTGTTCAAAGCTGGAAATAAAATGTTCCGCGGTTGTTAAATAAGGATTCAGGGTGTGACAGCTTCGGTCTTTGGCCTTACTATCTCCAACAGGTCAAAAATTATGCACAAGGACTTTCTGATGTGGTACATTAACCTTTTTACCGCCAACAACTTCTATAGAAGTTCGAGATTTTCGTGCAGTCCACGCCAGCACTTCTATAGAAGTTCTTTGCACCTACTTTATTAAAATACATTTATACGTTTGCGTACAGCGTGACATCGCGTGCAGGATCGTTGGGCGGTGAAAAGGTTAAGTAGTTCATAATGATCTTCAATCAATTGACGACCTCCTTGGTTAAGTGGTTTGTACACAGGTTTTCATAGTGTCGCCATCTCTGAGGTCCCGGGTTCGATCCCAGGTCAGGTAAATTTAGAAATTATTGTTTTTCTAAGTCTAGGGTCTGGGTGTTTTCTATGTATAATAAGTATGTATTTAAGTATGTTTATCCATTGTCTAGTAACCCTTTAACGAGTTTCATAACAAAGCTTCTCTTGGGCTAGATAATTGGTGTGAGTAGGAAAGTTTATTTATTATTTATTTAATTAAAGTCATTTTCTTAATCTATCTTGTACATCCAAAGGTTGCCTGGAACAGAACACTTTTAGTGATGAGACCGCCCTTAGTATATCTCCTTTTCAAAGTTTTAAAAGGTTTTGTGGTGTACAGTAAATTTTACTTAATCTTATTAAGTAAATAAAACATTCAGTATCTTTTGTCAGGTAGGTACAGCATGGTAATTGAATGAAAACATTGTGTACGTTACCGCAGCAGGAAAGTAGCTCCTAGAGTGTTATGAGTGGAACATATAATTAGTGCGTAATCTGCTGTGCATGTGCGCCGCATATAAAGTTTGTGCGAGTTGTCATTTTGGGGAAAAACGAAAAAAACGATTCTTGCTGCAGTAACGTTG
Organism: Eudonia lacustrata; assembly: GCA_947562085.1. Taxonomy (NCBI): domain Eukaryota; kingdom Metazoa; phylum Arthropoda; class Insecta; order Lepidoptera; family Crambidae; genus Eudonia; species Eudonia lacustrata. The sequence goes on along the minus strand of OX387323.1, from coordinate 5,387,442 downwards.
TTCCAGCAAGAAAAATTCTAAACGAATGATCGGAGAGAGAGAAATCGTGCATGGGCAGAGAGCTTACATTAGAGCAAAAATGTGCGCCGAAAATAAAATTTGTGCTTATTTAGGTTTTCGAGATATTGCATTTCCTGCTGGAGTAACGTTTTGCAGAATCGTGTATCTCTAAAGCCATTATATGTGCGCCTGTAGAATAAACATACACGAGTAGCTCTTGATTTGTGCGTATTTGTGACAGAATGAAATTTACTAAAATATTCATAAATTTTAAGTAATCGCGCTTTTTTTTTTAAATCCGAAAAAATTCGCAGCGCCTAAACGAGTAAACGTATAAGCTCACTAAAAACTGTATTCGATCCTTCTTGACACATATAATAACTATTAAAAAATTCAAAAGTGTACGTACATGCGTTATTGCTAAAAGTCAAAACGACGGTGTCATAACTTTGACGTCAACATACACGAAACCGGCTCAACCCAAGATAGCGGGTTTAAACCAAAAATTTGTCCGTTTAGTCAAATAACATAGTAAACATTTTCAGCTTGGAATGTTTTGCATATAAATAGATATAAACAAAAACCAAAACATGTAAACAACGGCTGATTATCCAACCAAATTCGAATGACTACAAAAAAGCGACGGTTTCATACATATCAATGACCTTCTATAATGAACGTATTAAACCTAAATTGTTGTCCGTACTGTCGCGTTCAAACGTTTGTTGGCAATTATAAGACCTAATTTGGCGTTCCAGCAGGAAATGCAATATCTCGAAAACCTAAATAAGCACAAATTTTATTTTCGGCGCACATTTTTGCACTGATGTAAGCTCTCTCTCTCTCTCCCATGAACGTTTTCTCTCTCTCCGATCATTCGTTTAGAATTTTTCTTGCTGGAACAACGTTACTTCAGCAAGAATCGTTTTTTTCGTTTTTCCCCAAAATGACAACACGCACAAATTTTTTATGCGGCGCACATGCACAGCAATTACGCACTAATTATACGTTCCACTCGTAACACTCTAGGAGCTACTTTCCTGCTGCGGTAACGTACACGAAAACATTGTTTAATTTCATGTTATTTTACACTAGCATTTCTATTCCAGTGTTGCCCTACATCCAGAAGCCTGAAGAGAACCCCTCCTTCAGCCTTTACTACACCCGTGCGTGGCAGGACAGCGTGCTGGTCTCGCTCCACAACTTGCTTGCTACAGTGTTCCAGTGCATGCCACAACCCACCCTCACCAGTTATGAAGGAGACGCTGCTTTAGTCAAGCGCCTGCAAGACGAAGTAGCAGCACTTAAGGGAAAGGTATAATATAATATTTAAGTTTGTACTTCATTAGCAATTTTCAGACAAATGTAACTATTAATATATAGAAGCCAGACAATTCTGTAGGTTTCTAGAAGCAGCTAGTATTCCTATTGCAAAGCTGGCCCTTGCCTTACTACATTCTTTAGGGCTTTCTAACTGAAGTTTTGTGAGTAAATAACATCAGAATGTTACTATCTTTGACTTGCTTTGAGAAATCAACTAATATAGCTTATAACTAATATAACTGCTTGAACTAATATAGCTGCTTGACCCAGGGAACTACTAAAGTTCTCAACTGCATAACTGGTAATTCATGTGTCAATTTGAAACTGATATTATTTATAATCATCATCAGCTCATCCTTTGTCCCCACTGTTGGGGCAAGAGCCTTCGCTATGGATGGACCCAGTGCGGGTTGGTGGTTGTTAACGACTGCAAATGCAGCCGGGACCATCGTCTTCACGTGCCTTCCAAAGCACGAAAGAGTTAGAGATGATAAAGTTTTGGTCACCCATCCGATGACCGGCCTTTGCGAAAGTTGCTTAACCTCAGCACTTGCAGACCGGGCGCGTTATACCACTGCGCCATCGAGCTCCTCTCTTATTTATAATAGTCATTACTTGTTTATATATCAAGTAAGAAATTTCTTAAAATTCATTAAGAATTGATTTTGTGCAGGTGCAACCAGCCACTGAGAAGACATCACCCATTGGTCATCAATCCCGTTTAGCTCAGTACTCGGAGCGGCTGAGCGGGCCGCTGCCGCTCGTCGATGACTTCTGCGCGGTACCCTCGGAGCACCTGGACAGCGGTGTCAGAGAGGCTAAAGGTCTACGTGGCCTGCTGAGGCAGATGGGAGGAAGCCCGGTGATGAGCAGGCGTACCTCGAGATCTCAGAGCCAGAACTAATACATAGTAATAGTAGATTAAGTATTTATAATAAGCAAATATAATTGTACATTCCTTTTTAAATGTTAACTCTCTATTGTAATTTTAATTATGTAATTATCAGATTCGTTATTATATTATTATTTCTAACTTAATTGTTTTGTTTGGCTATTGTAAGCAACTAAGCATGAAAATTATAGTTAAATAGGTACTATTTTTAATAATAATAATAATAACCCGACCCAGTTCTCGAAAATGATCATGTCACGTTGTACTGGGATCGATCTATCATCACCGTCAGGACTATTGTAGCTAATAAGCCAGACATTGTGGTGATAGATCGATTAGCGCGCCGCACGATGATTGTCGATATCACCATTCCCCATGACGAGAACCTCGTGAAAGCTGAGAAAGAGAAACAAATCAAATATCTCGACTTAGCACATGAGGTTGTCGACATGTGGAATGTGGACTCGGCTGTCATCGTGCCGATTGTTGTTACGGCCAACGGCCTGATGGCCAAGAACCTCGATCAACATCTCATGAGGCTCTCGTTAGGCGGCTGGATCAAGGGCCTGATTCAGAAGGCAGTTCTCCTCGATACGGCACGCATTGTGAGGAGGTTCCTGTCTCTGGAGCCCTAATCACCGGTAGTTTGGACCCTGGTCCCGATGCCGGTGGACCCCTATTTTTTATATTTTTAAATGTTTGTTTTGTTTTTTAGAAAATATTTAAAAATGTAAATTAATATGTAAAAAAATAAATAGAGAGATAATAATAATAATAATATATAATAATAGTATCCTTGACCGAGCCATGCAGTGTTCACAAGCAATTTAGTACTTGTCATCGTCATCATTAGTCCTACTGTTTGATTTAGGCTTTTCCACTGAGGCTTTTTCAAGCGCAAAAACTCATTTTCTTTATAATTTGGCTAGTCATGCAAGATCACATACGTTAGTATCTCTCTACCTAGTTTGTGAAGATCACTTACTTCCCAAACGAGCAAGTCATGGCACCATCGAGAGCTCCTTTTCTTTAAATTTAACTAAACCAGAGAGAATGTTAAAAACATTACAAACATAACAAAACCTTTTTTCATGAAATGCTTGTGACATTTTTATATTTACTTTGACACAAACTGACACAAGTCACAAACACAAAACTTTAAATTACAATAGGTACATATTTGAAGACAAAATTTTCGTTTCTCTTTAGAAGAAAATAAAGCTAAATTAGTCACGTTTTGTTGCAAATTCCCAAAACACCGATATCAGAATGACTCATGCATATTACGCGGACGCTATGAACAAGTCCAACCGGCGCATCCGGAATTGGTACCAGAACCATTTGATGGGCGTGCTAATAGACGCCAAGGAGCGAAGGGTCCGAGATATAGAGACGTCCATAGCTCTTGGCGAAGACCTTTTGCGAGTATGTTTTTTTCATGTTTGAAAGGCGGCATACGAGCTGGATGAGAGTAGCCGCGGATCGTGCACTTGGAGAAGCCTATGTCCAGCAGTGGACTAGTATAGGCTGATGATGATGATACGAGAAGCTAGCAACCTCAAGTTCTCCATGGACTGTGGTGAATGAATGTTAGTGCTAGTTTTATCCATCATATGACCATATTTTAAAATTGAAACTGCTTACTTGTAATACAAATTCTAGTTAGCTCCACCTCACTTGAATGGTGAATAAAACTCGCACTTTGTTAAAGAACAAAACTAAAATAAAACCGTAACTTCAGCCTTCGCATCAGACTATCTAACAAAAACAATCAAATTTTTAATCAATGAATGTTCAATCATATGCCATAAACATAAAGTTCAATGTCTATTGAGGAAAAACATTTTGTGTAGTAGTTTAGTGCAGGCGTGTGTACGTCGGCTAACCCTTTAACAGACAGAACATGTTTAAATATTTCATTGGTTTTAATCTTATCTCAATCACATAAATTTCAAAATGTGGTGGGAAAATACATCCCTCTTGACTGAAAGGTTAAGTGGTTTAAAAAACTTGTAGCGATTGAATGAGCCTGCAGCAAAACCCATAGAGGTGCCGCTGCGAGAGCTGCAGCCAGCTGAAGACGATAGCCTCATGAAGCCCATTGAGCCCGAAGTTCTAAACCTGCTGTACGGCAGCACAGAGAAGGGCGCTGGAGAAATATATCTTAAAAAAAGGAATAAGAAATCTCCTGAGGATAAGTAAGTAAAACTTTAAGAGAAATTAATTTTATGAGAAAGCGCCACTAAGTAAGCAGGCACCTATTTTGACCTTATCTACAACGTCATTTTTAGTTCATACGAAACCTGAAAACTGTTTGTTCAGAATCAGTACCTAATTTCGCAACAAAATTTGCGTTAAAAATTATATAAACATTCGATTTCAATATGTTTTATACCATGTTACATTTTGCCAAAATAATATTTAGAAAATCTCAAATAAAGTATACCTACCCTACTAAAAAACACAACGGGACAGCACAAAAAGCTTGTAACTTCGTGAGTTTTCAAGATATTATTATATTTTGTTTGTACTAGGTACTGATTCTTTAAATGAAAATATTTGACCCGTGTTTCGATTTTCGTATAAACTAAAAATAAGGTTGTATACGTAGGCTAAATAAAGCACGCTGCAGATGTTATTAGTATGTACTTTGGCTAATTTCAGTTATTTTGCTATATATTGTTTTCTAAAGTTTACGCGAACACTACACATTGAAATGAAACAACTTTTACGGATCTACTCGCGTTTATTTTACACATTACTTACCTATTTAATGTTTATCCTGATGTTTCGAACCCTTTGCAGGGTCCGTGGTCACAGGGAGACTGAGGTGTGTATGAGACGACCTCACCCTCCCTCACGACGAGAGAAGATCCGTAAAAGTTGTTTCATTTCAATATTTTGCTATACTTTTAGCCCCTTACAAATAAACAAAGAATAAGCTCCGAATAGTTATTCCGTGTTTTGTTCCTGTCATGTAAACGTCATTTCAAATTGAGTAAAAGAGACAAAACACGGAATAACTATTCGGAGCTTATTCTTTGGTTATTTGTAAGACTCATAGTGTATAATTATACACTATGAGTCTTACAAATTAATCGTTTTTAACAGTCGGACCACATGCTTTGCTATACTATCGTTGTTGTTATGATGCCAGACTTAAAAATTACTCTTAACTGATCTTTATTATTTATAAAAATATTATGATCGGATGTTAATGACGGTAGGTACCTAGTTGTTGACATTGAATGGGCGCCTTTGACTTTCAAAGTAAATAGTGTTGAATAATTTCGGCGGGCTGGTTTAGAACCACGATAGCTCAATTGGGAAAGCACCTGACCCGGTATGTCAGAAGGGTGCAGGTTCATATCCTGCTCGTGGAAATTTTTTCAACATTTGTGTTTTTGTAATTTGTTCGCAACAAAATTTGCGTTAAAAATTATATACTTAAACAAAACAAAAACATTTTAATGACTCTTGTGTCAAAAACTGATTTGCCTTTCAAAGTTACAGACGCTTGCACACCAGACTATCCAAAATAGAGAGTTTTACCAACAAATAAAACTTAATTATTTTTTCATCAATATCCGGAATACATCTTGAGTCAAGCACCTGTCTTTCTACCGTTTAAGTCAGCATTTCCGTTTGCTCTTCGATTGTGGCGCCCTCTTTGTCGTGAATCCAAACTAACTTGCGCGCGCACCGGGTGACAGTTTATAGATCTCATGATGCGCCAGGTAGCACTTACCTGGATTCCGGATATTGATGAAAAAATAATAGGTAAGTTTTATTTGTTGGTAAAACTCTCTATTATTTGTTTTGTATCAATATCCGGAATCCATCTTGAGTGATTTGTTTGTTATCACCTGGTGCGTAAAGCTATAGACGCTATAATGTGTAGTTATTGTTAGGTTAATAAAAAAAAATAAGTATTTCAGGCCAAGTTATGAACTGTAAAAGACAAATTTTATATGATATACAATTACTCTTAAATCTTAAATAAACAGCTACTCATCTACAATTACTCATCTTATTTAATTAATAATTTAAATGTTCACAATGTAAAGTTTAGTTTAGAGGATCAAAATAATTAGATAATGACACAGATTCGTTAGGATCAAGAGAATTGCGATCTTGAAGCTCATTATGATAGAAATTTTCAAAAGTATGAAACATTTTCCAATTTCCTGTTGCAAGTATTTGATCTATGGGAAAATTCTCTACAAAATTAAGGGACGCCACCGCAGATCGCACGGATCCAGGAGAAGCTTTAATACCACTTTCTTTTAAAATCGACTTAACCCAACCGCCAATCACTGTTCTGGATGCAGGCTTTACATCGCCTCTAGCAGCCATAAATAAATTACCAAAATTATGTCGACGATTTTGCGAAAGTTTCAGTAATTGTTTTATCCAAAATACTGTATTTAATTTGTGAATAGGATGCTGTTTAAGTCTCCATCCAGACTGTCTATGATTAGAACTATCTGTTTTTGAACCAAACACTGGCTATAATAATATGCTACTATTCTCCTCTATTAAATTATTTCCGTCTATGCGTAATAATGTAAGGTCATGGACTCTACGCCCAGAAGTTAATAATAACAGTGTAGCAGTGTGTCTCGAGACATGGTAAAGATTATTTTCGTCTACATTGTATTTACATAAGTAATTAAGTAAGACTTTGGGATTCCAAATAGGTGGTTTAGCAGGATTTACGCGGGCAATCGATATAGCTTTAATCATATGCTTTACAAAAAAGTTTGAAGATAGGTCTATGCTAGATGTTAAGTGTGTAAAAGTGGAAATTACAAACTTATGCACCAAAATAGTTCTATAGGCCAGACCAACATTACAGTGTAGATACGCTAAATAACGAGCTACTTGATCAGCTTTGGGGTATTTGAAATTAATTGAATGGATCTCACACCACTGTCTCCATCTGTTCCACGCAGGCCTGTAGGTGTTGATGGTAGAGGCTCGCCAGCTTGACATTAGCAGAGCTTGTTCTTGAGCAGTCCACTCTGTCAGCATGTCCTGCCACCCAAAATCAGCCATGCCTCTAGTTGCAGATTTTGTACTTCTGGTGGGTGTGTGCCTGTCCTTGTGTCTAGGAGAACTTGTGCTAGGTCTGGAATCAGAAAAGGAGGTTGTAGCGCACGACGTTGTACATCGGGTCGCCAAAATACCTTTTTCCATTTCGGAGCAATCAGAATGTATTGTCCGTTGGCTTGATTCAAGTGATTGAGGACTCTTGGTATGACGTTTGGCGGCGGAAACAGCCATGCTAGTTTGTATTGCCACTGATGACAGAAGGCGTTGTGACATTGCGCTTCCTGATCGCTCACATCCATTGAGACGTACCTCGGCACCACATGAGCTGTTTTCGAAGCAAACAGATCTATTTCCGGCGTGCCCCACGTTTGGAAAATCCTTATTATCGCTGATCGTGTCAAATGCCACTCTGGTTGAGCTTTCCGGCGTGACAGCGCGTCTACTTCGGCATTGAACCTGCCTGGAAAATACTGCGCTACTATTTGTATATTCAGATTGTCTAGAGTCTGAATCAGAAGCTGCGTTTGATTGAGAAGTTTCTTTGACTTTGTCCCACCTTCTTTTTTTATATAAGACACTACTGTGCGGTTGTCTGTTTGAAGGAGCACTTGTGCATCTTGTAACTGGTGAGCTTGGTGCAGTATTTCAGCGAGAACAGCGAACATTTCTTTCTGGTTTGCGTGCCATGTTTGTTGTTGTGCTGTCCATGTCCCTTCGATGTTTAAGTCCTCGAGCTGTGCGCCCCATCCTATGTCGGACGCATCGGTGGTCAACAAATGAGTAATTGCCTTTGAGTGTATCGGTGTGCAATTTCCCAGCGTTTCGTACCATCATTTCATCTCTAATCGGACTGGTTGAGGAATGCTTAATTGACGAAATGGGTAATTTTTTGGCAACTGTCGACTGCAGTATTGTATAGTGCGACAGTGAAGCCGTCCCCTTCTTGTTACAAACGAGGCAAAGTTGAGTCTCCCCATTAAGGTCTGGTATTGTCTGAGGGACCACTTGCCTTTCTTGAGCTGCTGTTGAAGTGCTTTGCGTAGCGATAGGCACTTTTGCTCCGACAGGGACTTTGCGTTGCGTTTTGTGTCCCACATTATGCCGAGAAACTCGAGGCATTGAGTCGGAGCCAGCACAGACTTGTCGTAATTGATTACCCAGCCGAGTGTTTGCATGGTTTTTACTGTGAAAGCTATGTCGTCCTGCAATTGCTATTTGGATTGGTTTGCCAGATGAAAGTCGTCCAAATAGACGACACACCTGATGCCGTGATTCCTCAGGTATTCCGCAACCCAATTGGTGATCGTAGCGAACGTCCTGAGTGCCGAAGAAAGGCCAAACGGCAAACATGTCATCTGCAGCAGTTGGTGCTGATGTGGATCGTGATGATAATTCAGCCTCAGGAATCTGCGATGCTGTTGAGTAATTGGCACGTGGAAATAAGCCTGACTGAGGTCTAATTTTGCCATCCAGTCCTGATCCTGCAGAAACTCTGGTGTACGGAAATGACTGAAGAGTTGAAAGGGTTTTGCCAGTACCAACCGATTCAGCTGCTTGAGGTTGAAGATAGGCCGAAACGTTCCGTCTGACTTGGTTACCAAGAAGAACTTTGACAGGTAGCTGGGACTCTGTTCCGCTTTTTCTAGGACACCTGCTTCCAACATAGATTGAATCTGTGCAGTCATATGGCAAGACGTTTTGGTTCTGTATGTTTGCATGACTTTTAAGCTGGGAAATATTAGTGGCGGTTTCAGTATGAATGGTATGCGTACACCGTTTAACAATTGACAAATTTCTTTCGGTGCACCTAAATTGCTCCAAACACACTGAAATTGTTTCAGACAGCCGCCTCGAAAGTGCCTCGAGTCATTCATGACGAGAGATAAATGAGGAACGCCCTTGCTGTTTTTTAACCCTTTACTTTTCACGATTATTGAAAGATCTAGCTCTTGATTGGTTGACAGGGCGAGGCACATGCTTGCCTCTTTTTGAGGAAGAATTCCGACGAAAAAATGTATCATCAGCCTGTTTGCTAGTTGAGGGTCTTGGATTTTGATAAACAAATTCCTTTGTTTGAGCTTTAACTGCTGGTTTTAGTAAGGAAGATAATTTTTCAGCCCCCCCAATTTTTTTAAGGTAGTTATGAACCGATTCTTCGTTAAAAAGCGATCCCGTGCTAGGCGGTATCTTATATAAAACATCACGATGATACTCCTCAGAAATTTGGCGTAATAAGGTGTCTCTATGAGTATTAACAAGATCTGCTCGCCTTCCACAAACTATTTGTAACAAATCATCTGTTACTTTACTGTATGTAGATTCTTTTGAAAATGTGCTTTGAATTTTATCAAATAATGAACTAGGCGTCATTGACTCTTTGGAACTATATGCCCAATCTACAAGCGATTGTAATGACTGTTGCAATTCTCCTTTTTGAGTGAGCAAGGCGTTAGTCAATCCGGCAAATGAACGCTCTAACAAATATAAACGAGAGTCGTCCTTTAACATTGCGCTTTCAAATCGTTTTAGTTCATCATTAACGTTAAGTTCTACAAAACCGGGGGTAGTCAAATATCGTTTCTGTGCGTCGGAAAAACGAACAGCGTACCAATCATCACACGTAAAACGTTGTAGCTCAACTAATTTCTTTAAAAAAATCTTCGTTTGATTTGGCATAAACAGGATCTTTAACTATAGTACTCACATCAGATAAAATGTTAAGCTTATTACTGCTATCAGACTCAGGACGGCGTAAATTAAACTCATTAGAATTAACGGTCGAATTATCAACATTTGAATTCGTATTTTTAGTTTCCAAATTCGCCGTTATAAGATTTGTCAAAAGTGAGACTTGTTGTGATAAAAATTCGAAATGTGCATAACTCACAGTTGGTGAATCTTTTCTTGACTTACTCCTCGGAGGACTCGAGCCCCTGCTCGTCGACGACTCGCTATCATCACTGCCCGAACGTGGTGATGGAGAACGAATTCGCTTGCGGGAGTTTGAATTTTCGATAACATTTTCTGGAACGGTTTTTTCACTTTCCCTATCTAGGTTCTCCATTTCAACATAGAGGAAATGTTAACACAAAAAGACACTTGAATTCTTTTTGCGTAGTTAAAATCTGACTTGTGACGGCGCGAAAAACGACGCTATATGGCGAACTGTCACCCGGTGCGCGCGCAAGTTAGTTTGGATTCACGACAAAGAGGGCGCTACAATCGAAGAGGAAACGGAAATGCTGACTTAAACGGTAGAAAGACAGGTGCTTGACTCAAGATGGATTCCGGATATTGATACAAAACAAATAATACTTCAATAAATAATCAACCAAATACCCTATACATTAAATGTCCCTTATGATAGGGCATTTTTCAATATTTATGACGCTGCAAGGGAGAAAAGAGCTGGACACTTGCTGAGTTTCTTGCCGGTTCTTCAGTACAAGATCTCCCGCCCAGAGTAGATAGACTTACGAACCGATGGCATAATGACGTTCCTATGAGCTATTTGTAGCCTAAACTGAATAAATGATTTTGAATTTTGAATTTTGAATTTTAAAGTCTATCAAGGAAAGGAGATCGAGCGGAAGTATCCAAGTGGCGTCGGCTGATGAAACCTTATCCATTTACGCCTGTTCCCAATAACCTATCTTTATGTTGTTTTGCCTAGTATAGATACAAATTTGACATAAGCTCCATACAAATTATGTCAAATTTCTAACTCCAGTAAGCAAAACAACAGACATAGAATATAGGAGCATAAAGGTAACGGGTGTTAGTAGTTCAGGAGTATACGATATTTTTTACTATGGACACTATAAAATTGGCCCATGGAGAAAAAGGTTACACAAACCAGAAAAATGGGTATTTTACACAGAATGGTGAAACGTGCCTTATGCCTACGCGCATCAAATTCTCGGTATATGTCGGCACACCTCTTTCGCGAGAAAGAGACAGGGCACGGGTTTCTTCCCGAACAGCGAGGTTTGGCCTTACTTCACGAAGATCACCCATCCACAAACTGGACACGCCGAATGTTGCTTAACAGTGATGATTGGTTCCCAACCACCAATTCAAGAGTATAGCGCTTGATTTGGCCTTCGCTTCGTCGCCTTTCCGACGTTCTACATTGAATTAATTAACAAAAAATTTAAAACCTCTTAATGTGTGAAACTAGTGTCAATAACTTTTTTCTCCATGGGTCGATTTTCTTGCGGTAGAGTTATAATATTAATTAGCAAATAAATAATAACAACAGTAGAGTTATAATATTAATTAGCAAATAAATAAGGCAGGTCTCATCATCCGACGCCACTTGGATCAAGAACCATACAAAAATGTCCGGTCTCCTTTTACAGTCGACGACCTCCTTGGTCGGGTGGCTTGTACACCGGTTTTCATGGTGCCGCCATCTCTGAGGTCCCGGGTTCGATCCCCGGTCGGGTCAATTTAGAAATTATTGTTTGTCTAAATTTTCTCGGGTCTGGGTGTTTTCTATGTATAATAAGTATGTATTAAGTATTTTAAGTATGTTTATCCGTTGTCTAGTAACCATTTAACGAGTTTCATAACGAAGCTTCTCTTGGGCTAGATAATTGGTGTGAGTGTAGGAAAGTTTATTTATTTATTTACAGTTTGTAGCAGTCGTCTGGTGTGCATAGGCGTGTGTATGTGTACCTGCTTCCAATTAAATTTTAAAACATCGTAGATACTTCTTCCGCATCGTGACGAGCTGGGACTACGGCTGGCAACAGAAGCAGTCGCGGCAGCGTTCTCGCGACGTGAACCGTGGCCGCTGCGCCATCCTGCGAGACACCTTCTACAGGAAGAACAACCTCGCGCCCGACCCCAGGCACTACTCGCAACCGGCTGGAGGCGAAATCTCGATCTGCAGCGAGTACTCTTGTAACTTCAGCTAGGAGTACTAAGTTTCATCAAAGTACAGCGCCCGAAGCTATCTATTCACACCTAAGCTGAGGACCTCGCATACCAGCAAAGCGAGTAGGTACTCTTGCAATTTTGACTGAAAGTACCGCGTTTTCTTCATCAACTTTCAAAATTCTGCCTCTAAAGCTATCCAGTGACAATTAATGTGAGGAGCTCGAGGTCTAAGGCTCAGACAGCCGGAGGCGAGGAGTCCATCCGAGTAGGTACTTACTCTTACAACTTTGGCTAAGTCCTAAATATGCTGCCCCCATGTAATATATCCAATGACACCTATAAGGAACTCGCGTACTAGCGTGGCGAGTTGTTCTTTTGCAGCGAGTACCCTTGCAACTGACTAGGAGCCCTAGTGTCCGCTTCATCAGTATTCTGCCAGACTATTCAGTAACACTAATAAGCGAGAACCTCGCGAATTAAGGAGGCAAGTAGTCTATCTGCAGCACTACTTTTGTAACTTCAGCTTACCTGATCGTAAGATAATCTGGTTAGTGTGACACTTGTCTGATACTGGCGTGTAAGTCAGGTTGCCAGGGCCCACGCATTGCGCCTTCGACTTGTTTTTTTTAATACCACACGTTCTGTACCTTTGTATACGGTGCATGTTAGATATAATATACCCCCTGTATAATAAAAATACACATTTTTATAGCAAAAAACATATATTTTATAATTTTATTATTTACAATAATTCAACTTTTATTTACATATTAACAACAGCAAGTGTACCCTAACGTTAAGGCCACATCTAACTGTTTGAATGGGAATCCCTAAAAATAAAAATGTATACAAAATCAAAACTGTTAAGACTTCGCCTCAACATGTCGGCCAAACGAAACTTGAGGTCAGTGTAACAATGCTTCAACGGATGAACTATACAGATCGTCCAGAAACGCGATAATTTACTATATAAAAATAATATGAACATGGGAAGGAGTTATATTCATCCATTGAAACACGATAAATAAGTGATCAATATTCAAATGCTACATTAAAATTAATTAACCAGCAAATTGTCAACAACATTCGCTCACTCCTAACAAGTTACTAAGAAAATAATTAAAGAAATTAATAATAAATATGAGACGTGCTTTGTTCTTTCTCAAGTTCATATTTGACACATTAAGTATAAACAATTATTATCAGTCCTTAAAGTTGTGGAACCATTTTTACTCTAATTTTGTCTAAATGTTATTGTGCAAAATAAGACATTATTATGCTCTCTCTCCTTTGGCGTCATGTCTTATTTTACGATATTAAATAAAAGCGAATATTAAGCAAAATCGCACATGCGACCTTATCACAAACCATAGAAAGTTAAATACTTCATAATATTGTAAAGACGGGAGTAATGTCTCTGAGAGAAATACTACTAAATAAATGTCTATAAACAAATCTTCATTGAAATGCCCAAAGAGAAAAGATTCAGTTTGAGGTGATTTTTGTCTCTCTGTAATGGTGGCGACTGACAGAGCGTATCATCGTAACGTAACAGTAGGTGACGTACCATTCGCGGCGAGCTTAATATGTCATTTGCTGACTGACCGATAACAGGGCGGAGCTCGCAGCTTGGGACCGACTCACAGTAGTGACCATGCGAATGGTCGCATCGAACATGTTACGTTACGGCAAAATGCTACGGTCAGTCGCCACCTTAACAATTTGCCGCGTTATGCAATGTCTTGTTTTTTTAATTGTCAAAGACTTCTAATGATAACAAGTCTTGCCATTTAACTACTTCAAACTAAAGGTTTCAAACGACATTTCAAAGAGGGCAGGATTAAACAATCTACAATAAATATTTCACATATATCTCCTGTGACGACAATGATCAATGAATGAGATCACATTGATAAACCACGCCAATTTAATATAAGAAGATGTTGCTTGATGTCAGCTTTTCACTAGTTAGAGCAACGCCAAGGCTGTGTGACTCCATCAAGAGCTAGGTAATAAAATAAGCGTTAAACGAAACGTAATGTATGACTTCGTTAAATATCTCAATGCAACTATTGCAACAGTTCGTGCAAAGGAAAGTACATCTTTCTTCAGCAATCAATCAGCAAAATGGTCAGGTTTAAACATAGACAGGTGGATATTAAATAAATAAACCTATAACATATTAAACCTAGACGAATTTGTTGAACCAACGTACTTCTACAATCCCAAACGAATTGTAGTTAACTTTTACTAAGTGGCATGAAAAATGTAGAACTCACTACTCTGTATAGAAAGCGACACACAGCTATCTTTTATCATACACTTGCTTTATTACAAACTAGCGACCCGTCCCGTCCTCGCGCGGGTGGACATTTCTTCTTTAATATAGCCTATGTTACTCAGCGCTAATGTAGCATTCTAATAGTGAAAGAATTTTTCAAATCGGTCCAGTAGTTTTTGAGTTTATTATTCGTTAAAAACGTACAAAAATACAAAGCTTTCCTCTTTATAATATTAGTATGTACACACGGGATTTCGTACAATTTCTTCAATGTTTTTACATGTGGAGGCCATAGCATAGGAACTATGCCCCTGGCATAAATTGACACCGGTTCAGTTGGAATAAGAGTGATGACCGTCAATGAAAAATTACATGACTTATATTTAATAAAAATGAAGTCGAGATCAAGCAACCTCTTCTATCATTCGCAATGATACACAGACCATGTTACAATACACTAAAATTATGCTGAGACTGACGATGACGCCTACAAAAACACAACTATCTGATATGATTTTATTGTCATAACAATTTACTACAATCGCAATCAACTAAATTAACATTCGTATAATGGAAATGGAAGGGACATATTCAATTTCAATTAAATTGTTTACTCCTTTCGGAAATGAGAGGAAACCAAGCATAACCATTAAGCCTTTGAGCCCCGAGCGTACCAGACACAATAGAATTTTATTGTTAGATAGCTTGCCGGCAAGCGCTCGGGGCTCAAAGGGTTAAGATTGTAAGCAAATTAAAATGCTTCATTTAAATACAACATTTTAACAATCTGTTAAAAATTCTTTATATATTTACTCAATTCGTTTGCCAGCGTAAAAATATAAAATATGCAAAGTCCCTTTTCACAATTAAGTAAGGCATTATACAAAGATGCAGAACCATTTACAAATACTATATTTATTTATTTTTGCTTACAACCAGAAGGTTAACGACGTCATCCAGGGGGAAGATTTTGAATGCCTTAACTCTGACCCAACAAAAAATTATACATTACGGGTGAAGGACGCGATTAAAAATACAACATATATTTCTCCAGAACAATTAAAGTACAAGATCCCTATGAATCCACGTTCACCTTTTTTATACGGTTTACCTAAAACTCATAAAGACAACATTCCTATACGCCCTGTTGTCTCTTATATTGGTGCCCCAACATACGAATTAGCTAAATACCTTAACAACCTTTTACGAACAAAGTCCTCTTTTAAACCTCAGTATAGTTTAAAAAATAGTTTAGATTTAATTGAGAAAGTTAAAGACATCAACATCTCCCCTTATTCCAAATTATTTTCTCTGGATGTTGATAGTTTGTTTACCAACGTTCCCTATGAAGAGTGTTTAAGTATGTTGGGTATCCATTTTGAGAGACAAAGGTTACATCCTGGAGAAGTATATGATTTACTTAACCTTACTAGAATATGCATGGAACAAAATTATTTTAGGTTTAATAACCAGTACTATCGTCAAAAGGTAGGTCTGGCAATGGGTTCACCTTTAAGTCCACTAATGGCGGATATTTTTATGGATTATTTTGAACGTAAACATATAGTGAACGAACCCAATATTCAGTTCTATTATCGTTATGTCGATGACGTAATTATTTGCTGGACCGGTACTAGACGTCAAATTGATACCTTTGTCAAAAAAGTTAATACGATCCACCCAAAAATTAAATTTAAATTAGAACTAGAGTCCAACAAATCACTTAACTTTTTAGATTTAACCATTACCAGAGTTAATAATAAACTAGATTTTCAAATCTATCGCAAACCCACACATACCGATACAACTATCCCCGTTACTTCTTGTCACCCATTACAACAGAAACTAGCTGCCTTCCGCAGCTATGTCCATAGATTAATGTCGGTACCTCTGTCCGCAGATAATTACGTCAAAGAACTTAATATTATCTATCAAATCGCGATTTCTAACGGTTATTCAAAACAAATTATTGACAGTTTAATTAAAAATAAGCAGAATAAAAGGGTTCGTTCACTACTTTATGCATGTCCCCCAGAACACATCCACAAATATGTAGGTAGTCTGACTTATGTAGGCCCTATTTCAGATAAAATCGCTAATATCCTTAGGAAAAACAAGATCTACGTTACTTTTAGAACAGACCAAAATGTACGTCACCTTTGTAACGGTAAAGATCGTTTAGAAAACTCAAAAAAATCCGGTGTTTATAAATTAATTTGTAACGACTGTGATGGGGTCTATGTAGGTCAGACAGGCCGAAATTTTGACATTAGATATAAGGAACATATTGCCGCGTATAGGAATGGCCATCCAGATAAATCACATTTCGCAAAACATCTAATTGATACCGGCCATTCTTTGTGCGACAATAACAGCTATAATATTTTGCATGTTTGTAATAAAAGTTTTCGGTTGTGTGTGTTGGAGCAATTAGAAATAATGAAACATAATAATGACAGTCATGCGCTGTTGAATGACCAAACAAATTTAGTTCCATCCCCATTATTACGTATTGTCGCGGGTAGTACGTCACAAATGTCAAACGATGGCGCTTTATAAAAGCGGCCGGGAGCTGCGTAGCCGTAACAGTCGGTGCGCAGCTCTCGACCAGTCAACAGCTCCTGAGGATGCCCCGTGGAGGGGCGAAACACGTGTCGGGTATCGGTGTTGGTGTGCATTTTCGCTTGCACGCATTGTTTCTCCTGCATGTGCATACTTTTTGCGGGCGGGAGGGCGGTGCATGCGTACTGCATCCAAGCTGTATAAACGAGTGAGTTAGCGGAATTAACACTACATATTATTTAAATTACATTTTTTTAAATACTATATTAATAAAAACAATGAAAAATTGTCTAATAATAATTTAAGCGTGTCCTCTCGTTTCCTTTACGGAGTTTAAAGTGACAATCACGTGACATTCATGCGATTACGCCAATTTACAAGTTTCCGATATCAGATCACGACACATCACTATTGAGTTAGTCACTGGTGGAATATCACTTGCGTGGTAATAATGTCTTTTATTAGGCCAATAACCAACTAACAGCATATTGTACTTGTGCACTGGTGAGCTGTGTTAACAAGACTATATTAAATAAGTACCTATGGATGACTTTTGCTTTATTTTTAATCTTATTACCGCCAACAACTTAGAAGTTCGAGATTTTCGTGCCGTCCACGCCTGCGCTTCTATAGAAGTTCTTCTTTGTACCTACTTTATTAAAATACATTTATACGTTGACATACAGCGAGACATCGCGTGCAGGATAGTTGGGCGGTGAAAAGGTTAATAAACTGAAATAATATTAGGTGTCTTTTGGTTGGGAAGCTTTAGATTATGAACATTGCACTTCTATTCCTACCTTTCCTTGTATGCGTACTAGAGAATGACCTATCCATCCAAGACCTCTTCTTGCATTGGTAAAAAGTAGATAAAATAAACCTTAAAAACAATAAACTATGTATTTATATTTTTTTGATAAAATACAGTGAAATACAAATAACTATTGTTAATAACAGTAAATGAATGCTAACCTCAACAAATAACTTAATTTCAAAAGTACACTCAAAAAATCGTTTCGTTCGGAACGAAATCGAAATATTTCGTTTATATGTATACAAAAATAATGGACGAATAGTCTCATTGAAATTTGAGAAAAGCTCGCCGAAGAAAGCCATATAGATAAGAGACCAGATTACAGCTGATGATGACAAAAACAACATAACATACATTCCACTGAATTTACCTGTACTGTACAATATTGGTTTTTTTAGTTTGTTTTTGGCCGCACGTGGCCTTTACAGCGTTACAATATTATGATTTCCACTCACCAGTGCATAACTGTTTCATTATAAACTAACACTCATGCAGTCCTAGTCAGTACGCTGACATCACCAGAGTTCCTTAAGTATATCACTTAATTGTTTGTACACCGAATGGTTCGATTGTCGCCCTCACTTCACCGTATTGCTAGTTTCCGTATTTCACAAAGCTTCACTAGCTGGACTATCACCGATTTGGGCAGAGGTGTTCTGAATGTAAGCAGGTACTAATAACCCATTAAAATTTTAATTTCAGCAGTCAAAAACGTTTTTGATGTTTTTGCTATCTTAGATGGACAATTGACCTCGCAAGTATTGATAAATTCGTGATTATAAGATGGAAGCGCACCGGTAACACACTTAATAGGTACTTTTTATTTTATATAAAAAATAAATCATTTACGATTATGAACAGCAGCAGGATTGTCATTACTTGGAAGATCAATTGCGTTTTGCACCTTCTACCCCGACCATGTTAGGCCGCTACGGTTGTGCCAGTATCAGTGCGCTCGCTACGACGCTTATGCCGTATAGTCCGCTACGACACAGCACGTCCACTACGATCGTGGCTACGTCACAACTACAGTGCTACGAAAATATTTACTGCAAACCACAACACGTTGCACGTGTGCTACGGCAAACGACTACGCTCCCCCAGTGTCGTTACGGCTGAGCTGTAGCATGATCTGGCACGGCGGTGGCGCAGTTGCAGTCCAACCTACTTCGCTGCTACGGCGTGCGCGTGTGCTACGGCGAACGATTACGCGCCAGTGTCGCTACGGCTGAGCTGTAGCATGATCTGGCACGACGGGCGGCAGCGTTGGCGTGGTTGCATTCCAACCTACTTCGCTGCTACGGCGTGCGCGTGTGCTACGCCAAACGACTACGCTCCCCCAGTGTCGTTACGGCTGCGCTGTAGCATGATCTGGCACGGCGGTGGCGCAGTTGCAGTCCAACCTACTTCGCTGCTACGGCGTGCGCGTGTGCTACGGCGAACGATTACGCGCCCCCAGTGTCGCTACGGCTGAGCTGTAGCATGATCTGGCACGACGGGCGGCAGCGTTGGCGTGGTTGCAGTCCAACCTACTTCGCTGCTACGGCGTGCGCGTGTGCTACGCCAAACGACTACGCTCCCCCAGTGTCGTTACGGCTGAGCTGTAGCATGATCTGGCACGGCGGTGGCGCAGTTGCAGTCCAACCTACTTCGTTGCTACGGCGTGCGCGTGTGCTACGGCAAACGACTACGCGCCCCCAGTGTCGCTACGGCTGAGCTGTAGCATGATCTGGCACGACGGGCGGCAGCGGTGGCGTGGTTGCAGTCCAACCTACTTCGCTGCTACGGCGTGCACGTGTGCTACGGCAAGCGCCTACACGCCCCCAGTGCCGCTACGCATCATGGCCCGGTAGTGCGGGCGCAGGCGCTGTGGCGGCGGCGGGCGGCGCGTGCTACGAGGCGTGGTCGGGCGCGGCGGGCGGCGGCAGCGCGGGCGGCGGGCCGCTGGTCCAGTGCACGAGCGCGTGCTGCGGCAGCTGCGTGGCCTGGAAGTGGTCCTTGAGCAGCGCCTGCGAGAAGTTGCAGTGCATCTGGTACGCCTCGTTCTCGCGCTCGGTGTCGCCCGCTAGCCGGTACAAGTCTAAGAATACGATATGCAGAGTGTAAGTTACTATGGTTAATAATGGCTCGTTAACAAAAAACATTGTATCTACCGATACTTTCTTCTTCATACTTCCATTTTTTGTTGGTTGTTTAAATGATGAAAATCTCGATGTCGCTGATAAGAAGCATTATTTATTAACCTTAATGGTTTCAAAATGCAAGTTAACATAACTTGTGTAAATTGATAATAATATATAAAATGATAAATAAATTTTAAAAAATCAAAAGAGACGAGATCGAGATGTGACGCAGACGCAACTTACGTTCCACATTTGGAAATTTTGATGTAAAGGTAAAGACGCCTTTCGATATCTCGATAAATTTCTTTAAAAATTATTTTTTTTTAAAAAAACCTTTTAAAATAGCCGAAGCCCACAGCTGGACGTGCACGTCGGGTATCTTGCTGGCGAGCTGCATGGCGGGCGTGACCATGTTCATGCTCTCGCGCGAGTTGTTGATGGACAGGAAGATGTGGCCGAGCAGCACCAGCGAGCACGACGTCAGCCGGTTCAGGTCCTCGGCGTTTGCCATCTTCAGCGTCTCGCGTAAGTACCGCCTGCAAGAAAGAGATAGGAAATAAAAATAAAAATAAATTACAAAGGCTAAAAAAATTTCTGGTTTTAAATCGCAGTGGAGTTACTTTTTGAACTATGTATAATTTATCGTACGCTACACATTTAAAAACTACTTTTACTGATCTACTGAAAGGGTTCGAATCGTCAAGATAAAATAATTTAAATCAATGCGTAAAATAAACGGGAGTACATCCGTAAAAGTTGTTTTAATTTATGTATTTTAGGTAGTCCAAGACCACCTGGCGTTAAAACTAAGTGAAGATGAGTCAACATAAAATAAATTTGCTAAACGATGAAGGATGTCCATTCAATGTTATTAAATCACATTATGTTCATTTCGTTTATTCGTACATCTACAACGGTTCTTCTCAGTATAAGATCTCCCGCCCAGAGTAGACTTACGAACCGATGGCATAGTGACATTCACAAGAGTTACTTGTAGCCTAAACTGAATAAATGATTTTGAATTGTGAATTATGCGAAAACTTCGTGCCCCTTTTGAAACACATTGCACACAGGAATTATTTAAAGATTATACGAAGGATCCCTAAAAGATAATAATAATATGTACTACAATTATTTATTATGAAACCGTTAAATATTTAACATTGGGCGACCAATAACATTTATTGATGAACAACAAACACCTAAGAGGAATAAATATTTTTTATGGGTGATTTTTGAAACTCATCGGTGATCTCAAAATTAAAAGAGACATGAATATAATTTGGCATTATTTACAATTTCAAGATACACGCCGTTCGAGAATTTTTGGTGTCAAAAAACGGCTTTAAATAAGAGAAAATAGAGCTCTCAGAACTGATATCAAAGCGTGATAATAAGTCATCGGTTCAAAAATTGCCTTCCTGAACAGGTACTCACTTGGCTTCATTATACCGCGCCTGGAAGAAGGCCTGCAGCCCCAGTACGTAGTAGGATGCCGCCCGCAGACCGTGCGCGTACGCGGGCAGCGCCTCCGGCCTCACCTACAGACATCATTCTATCACATTAGCGCTCTGAATACAATACAGTGTTTAAAGTTAAGGCGACGCATCGCTAAACAATTAATCTAATACGGAGCGTTTGCACCCCGTACCATAAGAAAAACTGTTTTTTTCCCCTTTTAATTGATTTATTCGCATTTTATACACTTTCTCTTCTAGTACACTTTTTAAATACTTGATACATCCTATCGCAAATTAATAACTTATCTAGACTTCCTTAGATGCTTTCGCATTTAGTAATGTTTCTATACAATTGTTAGATTAATTAGCAAAAATGTGACTTTTATAGCCATTCGTAGAGGACTTCGCAAATATTCTACTGTTGTACAGTCCGGTAAAAACTAATTAACCACCTTCTAAAACATATAGTCGTGCCTTCAACAACTTGAAGGAACTTTATCTAATCTACGTTGAAGTGATTTACATCTAGCCTATTTACTTATTTATTTAAATATTATGTACACACAAACAAATAGAAGGCAGAACATAGTAAGAACAGACAAGTACATTACTTACATTATGTGGTATGGAAAGTGCCATAAATAACATTTATGATTAATAATTAACGTCAAGGAAGTGACAGCAAGTACGATCAATATTAAATAATAATTTGCCAAAAATGTCCGATGTTACTTTTATAAAGACCGGTTCGGATAAAAAAGTGTTGTGGAAAGCTGGTCATCGCTTTATTAAAGTAAAAGACAATAAATCTAATACAGAACTATGGCGATGTAATAGTCATGTGTGCAAAACAGCACACTAACTTGGTGTACCCACCTCAGACGAAACCATCGTAAGGGAAGGCGACGACCAACAGTGTAGCCCAGATTTTCGCCAATTCAAGCTGGAGTTATTGGAAGATTTGAAAAATGCTGTGTGTAACGACTACCGTCCTATTCCGACAATATTTGATGACGTCATGAGACCGTTCAGGTCTAACCCAAAGTATAATGATGTACTTCCATCTTTGGAATCAGTCAAAGACACACTTTATCGTGTACGAAAAAAGTATTACAAAGTTTATCGCTGTACCTTTCAAAAACTTGTAGACATTGTTATACCACCAACTCTATCTGAAAAATTTTATTGATTGTTGACGATTATCTCAAGAGTTCAATCGATATAAATGTTTGTTTGGATAGATTAAGTAAAGTAAAATTTATGTAGTAATTAAGTGTCGTTGAATGCGTACCTATATGATGATGATGATGATCATTCCGACCGTTTTCGGCCATGGCGACTACTTCGACTCCTAGTCGGTTTGGTGGCGCTGGTGCGCCCGAAGATGGCTTATGTAGCCGATCTTGACAGTAAACTCTCGTGCACAACGAGGGCACGTGAGCACACCTCTTATATAGTTATAGTTACCTATATATAGAGATATTAAAGTATGTAGTTAAGCGAACATCATGCTTTTTCTTTTATTTTGAATTTATATAATTTACCCAACCCTCAATTTTGTATTCCCCACAAAATTTCCAGAGTTTTAAAAGTGTTACGTGTTCGACAGTACATAAAGTGTACTAGTTGCAACAATTTACAAGAGTAAGTGACATTTTCTACAGTCTGATAACTCTTACCTATAAAAAAATAAAAGTGTATATTTTGCGAAAGTGTACTAAATGCGAAAGCATCTGAGAAAGTTTAGATAAGTTATTAATTTGCGATAGGATGTATCAAGTATTTAAAAAGTGTACTAGAAGAGAAAGTGTATAAAATGCGAATAAATCTTTTAATTACAACTTATTAAAAAAAAATTAACTAGCATATTCAAGTGTGCGTTAAAACTAATCTACTAAGAAAATTTAGATGCTTAAATCGGTCTGGTTTACCTGCAAAATGCAAATCTATGTTTTAAAAGAGGTTACTTTGATATTTTTTATACTAGCAAAATGAAGTCAATTAAATGAAAAATCACGTCAACAAATATCATTTTCATATGTTTTGTAATTGTTGGGAAAAATCAAGATCCCCCTCCACGTAAATTTACAATGCGTCGCCTTAAACAATGGCTAAATACGTGTTTAAAATGTTGTGTCTGTGTTTATACTGTATAACTATATGGGGCGGTACCTACAAAACAACATTTATAAACATTGAACGTGCACAGAGACTAATTTTAAAAGTAGCTTTACGTAAGAAGAGACTCTTTAGCACTAATTTATTGTACAAAGAAGCAAATGTTCTGACAGTTAGACAGTTATATATACAACAGTGCATTCTTTACGTACACAAAAATTATCCTTTTGATCCAAAACTATTAACTAAAAGTAATAAAAACACAGTAGTTCGCGTTAAAATTACCAAAACAACATTTGCTCTAAAACAATTCTCGGCTCAATCGGTGTCAATATACAACAAAGTAAACAAAATATTAAAAATTTTTTCACTAACTTACTTTGCGTGTAAAAAGAAAGTAACATCATGGTTAAAATTACAAAGTTACGAAAGTATTGAAAAACTTTTATCCGACAACTTATAGGTATTATATTTATAAAAAGTAGTTAAATGGATTAACATATATATGTGTATATATTAATTTATATTTATAGTATGTAAGTTATATAATTTTACATATGTATATAGATTGAAGTAACATTACACAAAAAGAAAGTAGAAGGGAAAGCATTAAATTATTTGATCACAACACAGAAACATGCAAAATATCGCACATAAAACTAAATATACATCAAATATATACTATTTTCAAATCATAGAACCACTAACCTATAAGACCTACCTATGTACTTAACTACAAAAAAAAAATTTATTGTACAGTAAAGAGAGGGGTCTCTTCTAAAACAGGTTTTTTCAAACTTAACAGAAGAGACCCACACATTTGTAAAAACTACTTGTAGTTAATAATAAAAATATTTTTGATTTTGATTTTTTTGATTTTGATTTGTCTCTGTCTAAAAGTATTAGCTAAAAAGTGATGGCATCTGGTTTAAGCATTGTATAACTTTAGCCATCGTTTTGTGGTAAAGCAGCATGACTTAGCGTGGACTGCTCTTCTTATTTTAATTTATTGGTATACCAAACAAAATACAGTCGTTATAAACGTTACAAATTGAGGTTACCGTTAGATAAGTTCAACTACAAAATAATTATAACAATCAATTTAGCTACATCAATAAAGAATAGAATAGAATACAATTAATAATTAATTGATTAATTAATCTAGAATTTAGGTAATTTACAGTTTAAAATGTTTGAGATTCCATTGTTTTAGTGACACATCATTTATTTCTTATCACAGATAGACATATTTTACATACTTACAGATTATTTATTATTAATCAATCTTAATAATAATATACAAATGATAATAAATTATATTTTACAATTTATTGTGTAAAACTATTATTATCAGAATAGGTTTATAATGATTTTTTTTAACTCCTAAACTGATTCTGATATTTTAACATGCAGTGCTGTACCCTCCCTCCGTTAATATATCGATTTACTATTTCGATGCATTTTTTGATAAATATTTTTCTAATAAAATTGAATTATAGATTGTTTGTTGGTGTTTTTAAATAATAAAATCAAATAAACTTATTGCTGAAAATGCTAAGCCATACCTGTTCCATTAGTTGTGCTAAGTCGTTGTCTCTCCTCCCTCGCAGGTATACTATAGCTAAGTTAAGTTTCGCGAACATCCATAGATCTCTCTCTTGTGACATCTGCAAAAAACATATTTTTATATATTTTTGTTAGAAAAATATTATACCACAACAGGGTTGTGTCGACTGCTTGGTCAATACAGAAACAAAATCTGAATTTTTTTTTTTTTTTATATATATATAATGAATAGAATGACGTCTCTTTTATGGACACACAGCAGAATACAGCTACTGCAAAATGTCAAGTTTCTTCTATTAATTTGATCTTACGTATAAAGTTTAAGGTTAAAAACAAACAAAGACAGTTTTGAATAACCTGATAAAAGCATAAAACGAAGACTAACTAACATAGCTTATTGCTTTAAAAAAATTGGAACTTCGAGGATAAAAGATTTTATATTACCAAATCGCATAAAATCAATTGAACAAAATTTTCTCGGTACTTCTCTTAAGCATAGAGGGGCTTATTAATAAACAAAGTGTAAGCTTGGAGTAGTTACTCCGTGATTTGTCTCTTTTACTCTAATATGAAATGAAGTTTACATGACGGGAACAAAACACGGAGTAATTACTCCAAGCTTACACTTTGTTTATTAATATGGGGGAGAAAGTTTAACTAAAACTGGCAAAATTTTTAACTTCAAAGTTTTTATGGGATATTGAAATGTATTAATTAAATAATAGTTATTATTATTATTATAAGCCTGTAGTGTCCGACTGCAGTGCAAAGACCTCCCTACTCTAACTCCATCTTGTTCTATCTTAAGCAACAAATGACTTAATAATTAATCTAATTAAAAATAAAGTATGTCTCACATGTATAGCGGTGAGGAACTGCGCCTCGGCGGCCTCCATGCAGTTCATGGACATGGCGTACAGGCCCAGCAGGCAGTGGAGCTGCGGGGTGTGCGCCGCCGCGCTGCACGCTGCAACATTTCACTCTATTAATACGACGTTGAGGTCCACTGTCGCTAGACCATGAGCGACGTAGAGGATACCCTTTAACTGGTACACGTTGATTTTTTTTTCACTGATTCTCGACCTTATGTCAAGCTTCCTTAAGAAACTCGAGAAATGGTTAACTAGACAACGGATAAACATACGTAAACATACTTAAATACATACTTATTATACATAGCAAACACCCACACCCGAAACAATTTAGAAAAACAGGTATGTCTAAATTGATCCGATCGGGGATCGAACCCGGGACCTCAGAGATGGCGACACCATGAAAACCGGTGTGCAAGCCACTCGACCAAGGAGGTCGAATTGTATCGACAGTGCGTCTTCTGTTTGTATATACTAGCAGTGGAAACTTTAGTGATTACTGTGTAACTTGTGTGTAACATTTTTATATTTACTATTTTGTGTTGTATTTTGTTATTAAACTTATAATTTGGAAAGCACCATAAACCACCCATTTCATAGTTTTTTTTGTCCAGTTCAACACATGGTTGCCTGGAAGAAATTGCTTTTTAGCGATAAGGCCGCCATTTGTACTTCTTCTTGTATTGTCTGTCCTCTTTTTGTATTTTGTATGGTGTACAATAAAGAGTATTTTCATTTCATTTCATTTGTTTTATATTTTGTATAGTTTGTTTCCCAAATAAAATATAATAGTGTGTCGGTGCTCACGCGTGGGCGCGGCGTTGAGCAGCCTCGCGGCGCGGGCGATCTCGTGCAG
The DNA here is from genome assembly GCA_947562085.1 of Eudonia lacustrata. Lineage (NCBI taxonomy): Eukaryota > Metazoa > Arthropoda > Insecta > Lepidoptera > Crambidae > Eudonia > Eudonia lacustrata. The sequence goes on along the minus strand of OX387323.1, from coordinate 5,360,636 downwards.
CGCCTGCGCCTTGCCGCCCGCCACCAGCCGGCACAGCGCCGCGTGCTCCACCAGCGCCATGCGCAGCCGCCACGCGAGCGTCGCCCCGCTGCGGGCGCTCACGCCGGTCGACGCCTCCGTGCAACTGCTCGCTGATGGATTCAACGCAGATACCAAAAATATAACAAATTTTTTAAGACGTTAAGTTTTATGATCATGAATATAGGTATCCTAATGTAACCTATGAAATTGGAGTTTTGTATGAAGATATTTTATAAAATTTTATTTTTGTACTAACGTTTTTAGTATTTTCTTAACATCTATTTATTTTAACACTATAAAAATTGTAGAGTAGTGTGTTTGTTTCACTAGCTAAATATAGCAGACATTAAAAAGAAAAAAAATCAAGTCCTTTCAAAGCAACAATGAAACAAAAGGACAATTCCGCGAACTAAAAAGTTAGTCAATTTAAAAAAAAATTGGGCGATAAAGACACAAAATTAATAATCATTGTCATTACTGAAGCCATACACATACATTACATAGTCCTAATTAAAGGTGTATTATAATATTAACAACCGGTATTGCCTTTTAGAAGTAATACACCTATTAATAAGTGAGAAAAAAACTCCAATTTCATAGGTAAGGACCTATTATTTGTAATAATATAAAGATCGGATGTTGATGACGTAGGTTGTCGACATTGAATATTTGGGTTATTGAGTAATTGGGCTCCTTTGGTTTACAATCAGAGTAAGAGTCTGATTAATTTCCGCGTGTTGTATAGAGCCACGATAGCATAGTTGATAGTGCACCTGACCCGGCATGTCATGAAGTGCGGGTTCGAATCCTGCTCGTGAATTATTTTCAACAGTTGGTCTTTTTTCAAAATGTTAAATTTTGTAGACAAAGTCATAGGCCGTAAACGTAGTAAAAATATTGTCAAAGTAAAACAATCGAACCAAAAAGCAGTATTGCTAACAAACTTATCATTGGTTGCTTCGGTTAATAAAATGTTTCAAAGCTATAGCAAAATTGTAATAATATAATAGCATCTATCATATGTCCCTTTTCAAAATAGCACACTAATAACAAAATCATTCTCCTAAAAAACAAAGTAAATAGTAATTACAATTAGCCTATATTCTGTCCTACTGTTAAAGTCATCGCTACGATTAAAATGTATTTGCAAAAAAAAAAGTAAATAACTGACATGCAAGCTTGTCGATCTGCGCGAGCGCCTTCTCCGTGTACTTGTGCGCCTTGTCCATGTAGCCGGCCTGCGCCGAGTGCATCACCGTCACCAGGTACACCAGAACGTACAGCTGCTGCCGCGACAGCCACACGAACGACTCGCCGGGCGCGCTGCCGCACACGGCTGCACACATTAACAGGAAATTCATCATCATCATCGTCGTCATCGTCATCAAATTATTTTTATGTCCCCACTGCTGGGGCACGACACGAGCCTGATGGTGATGGTTGAATAGGGAAAGGCAAAAAACTTTGTTGATTTGTGTTCGTTATAAAATGTGTGCTATGTAATTGTTTGTTTCCCAAATAAAATATTTAAAAAAAACCACCATGCGGGCCTAGTGCGGTTCGGTGGTTGTTAACAGCTGCTATCTGCCGCACAATTTATTAAAGCAGTAAATACAACTTACTGTGTTTGTGATTGTGATATTTGATGTGCTGGCATTACGATCTATTTTCTCGAAACTGTTCACATGTTTTTACTCCGTTCATAAATTGCGCGGCAGTAATATAGCCGGGACCAACAGCTTTACGTGCCCACCGAAGCATGGAGAAGCTTGAGATGATACGTTTTTGATTGGCATGCAATTTTATTGTGTAAACATCATAGCAAAGAAGAACATAGCGAAAAACTTAAATATTTTTTGTACAAAAGTATCAATAAAAACTGCATCTTTTTAAAGTCAATTTTGGCATAAAAGGTGCACTTATGCATGTTGAGTACATGTTTGTGTCAAAAGCTCACACATGCTAATTAACACTTCATAAACATATAAATAAATAAATAAATAAATAAACTTTCCTATACTCACACCAATTATCTAGCCCAAGAGAAGCTTCGCTATGAAACTCGTTAAGACTGTTTACGCCGCACACTAGCGCCACTAATGAAAAAAAAAACATATCTAGTAATTAGAGATAGAAAATCAAATTATGCTCAACAAACTATTTGAATGAAGTAATTATATTTAGCATTTTTACGTCACATAATGGACACCTCACATGTTATGGTTTAGTTAAATAAGACGTTACGGCCACTTTTAACTATAACGCCATATTTAATTAAACCATAACATGTCAGGTGTTCATTAGGTGACGTAAAAATGCTAAATTACTTCATTCAGATAGTTTGTTGAGCATAATTTGATTTTCTATCTCTAATTACTAGATATGTTTTTTATTTTTCATTGGCGGCGCTAGTGTGCGGCGTAAACGCTCTTAAATGGTTACTAGACAACGGATACACATACTTAAAATACTTAAATACATACTTATTATACATAGAAAACACCCAGACCCGAGACAATTTAGAAAAACAATAATTTTTTAAATTGACCCGACCGGGGATCGAACCCGGTAAACCGGTGTACAAACCACTCGACCAAGGAGGTCGTCAAAATATCTAAATTTGACAAACTTTATGGTAGGTAGTGTAGGTACACATGCCTCCCACTACACATCACTCTACCACAAACTGACAAATTTCTTCAATAATAGACTTTGAACTTTATGACTAAGTTATATGGTTGAAAATGTATTGAAGAAATTTTGGATAGGTTGATGTGCAGGCGTCTGTACATTTAACATAACTAGTGGTCGCGTGGTCGAATTTCGACCGTTATTTTATTAAGGCTGCACGGATTATATCCAAAGCAATGAAAAATTAAAAAAGATAGAATGTGAGTTTGGATTGGCATTGACATTGGATTATTGAAAAGAGTATACAACGTTAGTCGGAACGGGGGTACTAAGCCGAAAGGAGGGTAAAGTATACATGATAGTGAATAACTTTTTTAATGTTTTTTTTAAAACTTTTTTTTGTTTTTATTTTTTGTTTTTATTTACATTAATTTGATTAGTTTACACAATCTAGTAGGCTACGGTTTTGACGTAGGTTCTCAGCAAATAGGTTTACCTCTATGTCAATGTACGGGCATTGTAAAGAGCTTCGTTTTCTCTCCATAATTGGACTAATGAATCCAATATTATATTAACTTTTAATTTGGTTTTTTTTGTGACCGCCAGGGCTAACACAGCGTAATTTCTTTTGAAATCTTAAAATAGATGTTAATCTAAAATTATCCATTTTAAGGAAAAGTTCTTAGACAAAAGTTATTCACTATCATGTATACTTTACACTCCTTAGCACCCCCGTTCCGACTAACGTTGTATATGCGTATGTGTCAAATACATGGTAGTGTGTGTAATGTTTGTTTTATTGATTTAATGTATTTTTTATGCATAATTCAAAAAAAAAAATAACATTCTGTACTCCTTCTCTATATAAACTATAAGTGTGCGAAATTTCACACTCCTCCGCGTAAAAAGGGGTACAAAGTTTTCAAGTTCACGTATTTATATACAATAGAATATTATTTCAAATGTTTAAATGTAAAGTTGTAATAAGTTTAGCTCACCATCATCGTCCGGCCATGTTGGTGCCATTATAGTCTGGATGCTCTGCTGCAATTGCTTGAGGCAGGGTTTCACGCTCTTCACCTGCCCCGCCATGAGGTAGTGACATACCTAATTATGACAAAATAAAAATCTGTTGAGTTCTTTTTTATTGGTTCACTGATCTGGTCAGTACTCAGAAAAAAAAACACATACACACATATAATACATAATGATACAAACAGTGAGTGCAAGACCTTCTCGAGGTTAAAAAGGTAATTTCTGCATTGAGTCACGCGTTGAAACAAGTACTAGCGGTTGAAGTCACGCGACGGGACATTACCGCATAAGCCCTTTAATCAAGTACATTCTCAGAAAAAAATATTATTAACATGAATAAATAGTAAATTGCCGACGACTGTCCCACTGCTGGGCAAAGGCCTACGTGACTAAAATCAAGTCTCACTACAATTGAATTGATGGGTAATGGCTAAATCACCAGGCTTACCAAATACGGGTTTCTGATCACAAGCCTGGGCTATGATGATGCATCAAAAGAAATCCGAATCACACTTCGCCCGACGTGTTAATGGACATATCAGTCTCACCTATCTTACAATTCGGTGCATGGGAATTGAACTTTATAATGTACTGTATATTTTTTTAGGTATTGACTATATAATCTTTGGGCATATAATAATAATAGTTGTTCAGAGTTAACATTGCATCAGTGATGTTTTTTGTGCAGAAAATAAACTTGATCTCAAGTTCAGTAAGTCATTGCTTGAACATAATCAAATTCATTCATGTAATAAGCTAATACAGTATGCCACTTGTCCTTCTGCAATTACCACAATGTGCCTTTACTGTTTGTCACAAATTCTTTCAATTGAATAGTATTTATAATAATAATAATAAATAAATTCGTTTATTTTCAGGCAACAATTTAAAGTTACAAAAATAACAGGCCCATAGATAAATACCTTATAACCTAACATATACATACCAATATACAATTTTTGTTAGTAATATAAAACTTAATCTATGTTAGTAATTATTTCGACACTTTCGGTGTCGGTTTGTAAGCTGCTTTTGTGCCATATAGTAAATAAATAAATAACAATATCACTTGGCGGCAGAATAGGGATCTTTTAATCTAGACTTTTGGAGTCAGACGACAGCCGCACGTTTGCACTGCGTTCCATATTAAAACACAAGCGTGCGGATGTCCTGCGGCAGCGATGGGAACGCACGGCAGCAGTGCAGTGCGTTACCAAACCGCTAAATAGAAAGAGACCGCTCGGCCGCGATGAGAGGCGACATGCAGCGCAAATAGCGATTTCCTAATACATTTCATGTGATGCCAATAGGATTGTTGACTGGCTAGTAAATAGAGAACGATTTTTTTTCCATAGAAATTGCATGGAAACAAAAAAGTATGATGTAATTTTTTTCTTCCATCAATTGAGTGTTTATTAATAGCTTTTTAGGTACGTAACAGAAATTCATGCTCAGGTCAAATAAAAAATTGGTTACTGTTTTAAGTTAGGTTACATGATTTAATTTATACGTTTCATATATATGTTAAATTATATTTTTTAAACAATTTTACGTATTTATTTCATTTTAGTTATTTGTTTCAGTTCAATTATATATGTGTATTATTATATTATTATGCTTAGTATTGTACTATTATGGTTGCCTTAATATTCAATACTGATAGTGACTTGAGGCTTTTATAAGGATAATTGAAATTAATGTAAGCATAATATACTTTGTTGCCTCTATGGGCGGTTTTGTTATTATTTTTCTGTGGACAACTTTTTAGCCGAATATGTTTAGTCCTAGTAAGATTGTAATTAGAAGTTAAGTACCTATGGCTGTTGTTGTCTCAATAAATAAATAAATGTACTGGAATTAATTATTGTTGTTGTCAATATCACTTCTAACCGGAGTGCAGTGAGCGTTTCGACCTTGCAATGAAGAGAGAATTCGCTAGTCGTGTCGCCGGTCGCCTCAACTCGTGGCCGAGCGGTTACCCTAAATGGTTGCCACCAATTGGGTTCTATAAAAAATCTTGCTACCAACACTGTTATGCCATATGATTTTCCTAAATTATTACTGGATTGAGAAAAAAGCTTATCATTTGTTTACCTGTAGGACAAGGAAGAAGACTTTTAAATACTCCTTCTGGTGCAGACTGCCCGTCCATGAGTCCACAAGATGTCCCGCTTGATTCAGCAATGGTAACACTTCTTGTATTTTTTTGTCTATTAAAAGCAACTGAAAAATCAAATATTGAATTATTTTAAGTGAAATTTGTAAATGAGTAAGTTATCAGGCTCAACATTGTGAATTAATTTGTCTAAATTAATAAAATAAAGGTACATTTAAATAAAAAAATAAAACACTTGACATTGGTCATTGATTATAATGAAATCAAATTTCATTTACGATAAAATATATTAGCATGTAAAAAACACAACTAGGAGTTTTTTCTACCTAATTCTAGATTTAAGCTACATAATCATGTAAAAAATAGGCCATAGTCCAACTCACTTGCCTTGAGATGGCAGTTGAGTGCTATCAAAAAACATCAAACAAAAAAAAATATTTTTATTCAAAATTAACTTTTCACAAAGTATTTTTAGAATAAAACTATTTAAACTATCATGGTCACTTGCAATAGAGTAATTATTAACGGGATTCTTACCATGTTTAAAATATCGGATACTCATAAATAATAAACATGGTAAGAATCCCGTTAATAATTACTCTATTTTTAGAATATCTAAATCTAAGCCATGGTTTCATAAACACTATGGTGGAGACCTTGTAGTGAGAAGCCTCAAGAAAACTCAGCAAAACAGGAACTATTATAGCTGTCTATATCATAGCCTAAACTTACCAGCAGTAAATTAGCTCTGTAATATTGTTTTTAATTTGTTTCATACATTTTGTGAAATTTTTCGTAAATGGGAAGTTGAAAATTTATTCAATCATATAAATATTTAATATTACCTATCACTTACCATGACCCTACTGAGTAAAAAGAGTACTTGTGTGTATGCTGCGTTAGATATCTGTGCATAGTCCACACCAACACCCAGCAAACTGCTTGCCACTTCATACTCACGCTCTGTAGCATGAATTTGCTGAAAACAAAAAGCACCTATTATAAATAATTGACATATGGACAGCAATGGCTGATAATAATAATAATGCATGCATTGCCATCTCGGGGAATCATTCAGGCACATTATCTGCGGTTGTTCTCATCTTGCTAACTGCGAGTATTTGCCTGTGCAAATGTCTGTACATAACCTGGTAGCTAGGATTATTCACCAGCAACTTGCTATTCTATACGGTCTAGTGGACTTCGAAGTGTGTGGTACACACCTGCGCCGGTTCTCGAAAACGGCCGTGTCACGCTCTATTGGGATCAAGCTGTCATCACGGACAGGACTATCCTAGCTAATAGGCTATATCGTGCTGATAGATCAATCGCAACGCCGGGCAGTGTTTGTCGACAACACCATCCCGCATGACGAGAACCTTGTAGGCCGAGAAGGACAAGGTCAGCAAGTACTGTGACTTGGGTCGCGAGGTAACCACCATGTGGGATATTGACTCTACAATCATTGTGCCGATAGTCTTGTCTGCGAATGGTCTGGTAGCGAAGAGTCTCGACCAACACCTTAAGAAACTCTCGCTCAATGGTTGGATCAAAGGTCAGATACAGAAGGCGGTACTCTTGGACACTGGGCGGATAGTCCAAAGGTTCCTGTCTTTGCAGCCCTAATCACCGGCAGCTTGAGCCCTGCCCCGTTGCCGGCGGCACCCTTGGCTAGGTTTTTTATAATATTTTTATGTTTTGTATGTGCTTTTGTATTTTACTTTTATATTAATATTATAACAAACCTAGGATAAGAAAAAAGATAAATAAAGAGATAATAATAATATATATGGAAAAAGATGTCTACTAGAAAATAACACACCAATTCACAAAAAGTTTAAAACTTATTCAGAATAATAAATATTTTGATTTAGGCCACAGTTATTGAACATAAAACAAGTATTAAAAAAGCTTAGCCAGGAACTATAAAGGCCAATTTATCATATTTAAGAATTATACAATAACATGTAAATACTTACAGCCAACTGGAATATTAGTCTACAGTGCCAGTATACACTGTGTTGTGACAACTCTATGGCTTTGCGTAGAATAGGTTTAGAATGTGTAGGCTGCCCCTGCTGCTCGAACAGCTCAGCCAGCACGCTGGCTGCCTCGAACTTAACATCGTCGAATCCATTTATAGTCTGAGAGAGGCACCACTGCAACCAAAACAACAAACTGACCCATTTCCAAATCATTGTTTACATTTTATGTTACTTTCCAATTGCAAGTCGTTTTTCAACTGAAGCATGGTCAGGAAACCTATAAGGTAAATATTTCCTCTTACACCACCTTTAATGCAATTCGCAATTAAGAGAAAATAACTCACACTCTGCTCTAAATGCGTCCTCGCTAAGTCGATGTTTTTAGTGTGTGTCAGTAGGATATTACCAAGTTGTAAATGAGTTCTGGCTTCGACCCTTTGGGGCGGTTTGAAATTGAACACGGCTTGTAAACACTGAATACAACTTTTTATGTCAGGAGGATTAGATGTACGGAAATGTTCTGCTAAACCAAGTAAAGAAATATACCAAGCGTCCTGCGTTGACGCCATTTTGACATTTCTGCTTGGTAATGTTTTTTTTTTCTTGACGGATAATATTTACCGGCTCTGGATTCCACGAGTTTTTCCGTTTTTAGTCTGTAGCCAACAGTGTTGCTATAACAATTGAAATCGCATCGTTTTTTGTCTGCGAATGCTTAATTGCTTAGTTATTTATCTGCCTACTACTTTGTAGTAAATATTTAAAACCAAGAAACTCTACATTTTTCCTTTATTAAGGCCTTTTTCCTGTCATGTGTTTTTTCACCGCATGCGTATCTCGTCCGCATGCGGGCTGCTCGCATCCTATCATTTCATACATGCTTTTCCTATCACGCGGGCGACACGCGCGCGGGACGCGGATTGGCTGCGGGCGCGCGCCCCGCACGCGTGCCATCCGCTTGCGGGGCGCGTTCATTTACTGCCAAGGTAGTTTTTACTGTCGTGCGGGTTACACGCATGGTTATTTCACGCATACAATCGCAAACAAAAATGAAAATTGATACAGATAGACTTATTTTTGAAATGCATTTTCGGCTTTTGTTGTGGAACAAGCAAGACGACCTTTACAAAAACCGGGATGCAAGGGTGGCTGCTTGGCTGGAAAAAACAATGACTATTATGTATGGGGGTAGCTTGCCTTTCTTTTTATTAAATTCTTCTTCTTCTGACATTGAATTTGAACACTGCGTTTTATTTCTAAACCTATATTTGACCTTATTTTTTTAATTTTGATAAATTACATTAAACATTCCAGTAAGTGATCTAGTTTCAAGATAAGGATCTACTCTGAATTGTTGACTATATTTTTTTATTTTTGAAAATACATAAGCGTAAATTACATTTTTAACGTTCATCTCTGTGCACGAGTATACTCACTGGCGACACGCACGACAATGCAGCGGCGATCGAAATCTTTGTTCTGCGTGTGACCCGGAGCGTATTAAAACCCGCATGCGGACGAGATCCGCATGCGGATGAAAATACGCATTACAGGAAAAAGGCCTTTACAGTGATAATTAATACAATACGGGGTGGAAAAGCAGTGTCCGTTAAGCTGGCGTACACATGGTCTAATTCACGTTTGTTGTTATGCCCTCTTTTAGTGCGTAATTACTGCAAACATAAAATAATTAGTGCCTCTTAGTTTAAGAAATAAAGACCTTTTTTAGTGTGTACGCTGGTATCACGATCAAGCTGGCGTACACGTGATCGTTCTCGAAAACTACTTATATTATAGCAACGAAATTTATACACAAATTTAGTGCCTTATTAGTGCTCCCGCTATGCAAAATTTCATGGATTGCTCTTACAGGATCGGTACTATATCCTTTCAAATAAAAAAATAAATAAAGTCGGTTCACAATTGACGGAGAAATCGGTAAACATACAAAAAAAATATACAACCTTATTTTTAGTTTATACGAAAACCGAAACACGGGTCAAATATTTCCATTTAAAGAATCCGTACAAAAAATTTTTAAATAATATCTTGAAAACTCACGAAGTTACAAGCTTTTTGTGCTGCCCCGTTGTGTGTTTTTAGTAGGGTATAATTTATTTGAGATTTTGTAAATATTATTAGGTCAAAATGTAACATGGTATAAAAATATTGAAATCCATTTTATTACTGATTCTGAACAAACAGTTTTCAGGTTTCGTATAAAGTAAAAATAACATTGTATACATTCGAACTAGAACGTCCTCCTTTTTTTGGAAGTCGGTTAAAAATACAAATATTTTCACAATAAAAATTCTAGTTTTTGCCCGCGTCACAATAAAAATTCTAGTTTAATATGCCGTATGTGTTAATCTAGGCAGACCAAATCTATGTGTACGCCAAATTTCAGCGTAAATGAGTAACAAAGATACAGACAGACAAATTTTCGCACTTATAATATTAGTGGGATCAGTTAAAAATCTTATAAGTAGTTTTTGTCATATAAACATTCCCAAATTTGATAGACTTCTCTTTCTTTTTAGTTATACAATAAATAATTTCTATTTCTATTAAATTAACCAGTTTATCAGACGGCTCCTCAGAATAATAACTACAGCTATAGAAACCGGACTAAAATAGGAACACTCATTCATCAGCTCGTACTATTTTAACTAATGAACCTAAGTGATGTATTGAAAAGAGATTGATTGTCCCTTTTCTTTCGTTATTTCGAAGGTGTCACCAGATTCGTGACGTCATATTTGAGGTAATTTAGTGAGTGACTTTATAAAGGACTCAAAGATTTTTTTTGATCACCGATTATCTGATGACCGTTTGACATAACAATACAAAAAAAAAAACTAAGTGTCAACCATTTGTCGCACTCCAACCTCCTTTTCTAGCCATAAGTTAGAACGGAACTAAACATAGTTGCACGATTTTTATTTTAGCCATCCTTCTATAGCTTTAGTTATTGTTCTGAGGACGGCTCCTAGTCTAACATTCTTCAGTACCTCAATTAAAACGATCGAGAGCGCAAATTAAACTGAGTCTTAATATTGCTAGTTCTTAAGTTCAAACTCGATTGCAATAGTGTAGCGCACGGAACGGCAACAGCGCTCCTAGCCGCTTCCGAGACACTATTATTGAATTTTTTGGCGGGAAAATCGTTTTTGGCTTATAATTTGGAAACTAAGAGGCCCTTAAAATTATGCCTCGTGTGTGCTGCAATTATAACGTATTATTTGATATTTAAAACGAAACTCTAACTTAAATAGTTACAGTAACATGTGTCAGCCCGTGTTACGTGTCAACTCACCAGCTTACACATACTTAGCGGTTCGTAGCTTAAAAACTATTCGAGCTAAAGTTTTGATAAATTTGGAGCCTCATGCTCCAATTCGGCTCTAAATTTTGAAGTATAATACATAATTGTAGCTTAAATAATTACGAAGATACAGATGTGCAAGCCAGAGACATGGTACTCCAGCTCGCACATAGTTTTATGATTGTAGTTTCAACAGTATTTGAATGTGATGGTTAGTTTTTTTGGCTCTCATTGCTCCAATTATGCTCTAAATTTCTGACTATAGTCTATAACCCTAGCCTCACTGGTTTGCATAAACGGCATGTGTCAGCTGGAGACACGTTTCCCAGCTTACACACAATAAACAACTCATAGTAACAAAGTTGTGGTGGCTCCAAATGTATGACTGAAACCTTTGATTGCTCCAATTATGCTCTAAAATATGGCATACTTAGAATTTCTCTTATGACTATGAGGAAGCTGTAGACACATCATTTATTTGGTTTATATTTCAACGACGTGGCCGGGCTGCAGCGTACACGGTACAGCCCGGCGAAAAGTGCTTTTTTAGGCAGATATGTATGTGGTACATTCTAAGAATGGTACATTTAATCTAGTCACGGGTACAGCAAGATCAATAAAAGAACGTTTCATTAATACGTCTACACATTACGAGATATCTTCCGTGGCCAGGCAATCGCTGAGCGATTATATTTTGTAGTAGAATATGGAACATATAGAAATCAATACTTTTTCTATGTTCCATATTCTATTACAAAATACTTGTGGCCAGACCATCGATAATATTTTGCAGTAGAATATGGAACTTATAGAAAAAATATTGTACAAAACTTTTTAGAGGTGCCGCTAGGGCAGGTAATAAAAACAAAGAATCAATCCTTAATTACACTTTATTCGTCAATGGTTAAGGCCCCAGTGTTGATGGATATCAACACTGGCGCCTTAACCATTTCTATGCCTCCGCACGACCTCATTACGGATGTAATGAGGTCATGCGGAGGCATAGAAATGTTCCATATTCTACTACAAAATATAATCGCTCAGCGGCTGTCGCTCGTGAGCGAGCGCCCTTAGGAAAACTAGTATGTGAAAAAGATAGTGCATTAAAACGACTTATAACTTACAGGCGACGATTACACATTTTATAGAGGTGCCGCTAGGACAGGTAATAAAAACAAAGAATCAATCCTTAATTACACTTTATTCGTCAATGGTTAAGGCGCCAGTGTTGATATCCGTAATAAGGTCATGCGGAGGCCTGCCTTCGACGGTGCATCCCACGGATTGCGCTGTGCCGAGGATCTCCTTGACGGAGCCAGAAAGGTAACGCGCCATGGAGCGGGGCCTCATAACCTTCGCGATGCCGATGACATCTTCGAGGCTGATGTTACCGCTGTGTTTAACTGAAAATTTAAATTAAAAAAATTATAATATAGTCTTTGATCATCTATGAAAAAAGTTTTCCCACTTCTTAAACTGTTAAGTGGTCTATTTTTCGTTGGGATTAGGAAAAAAAAGGGGAAACTGCTAATTATATATCTATATTATAATTATATATATATATATATAATACAAGCTATATCATAATAATCCATATAAATAAAAATGAATGTTACTAAGAAACTCGAGAACGGCTAAACGGATTTGGATGAAACTTTGCACAAACAGACCATGACCTGGACTAGGACATATGATACTTTTTAGCCAGGTAACAGGTTCCCGTGGGATAGTGTAGTTTTCGCGAATGGAGTCTCGGGCGACAGCTAGTAAGTAGTAAAAAACCAATAAACTGAATGTTTTTGTTATTTATTATTCATACAATTGTTTTGTAGCAAATAAGTGGTCTAAACAGGGAGGAGGTACATAATAATAGTCTTTATTTCCAACACATTTTTGACATTATTAAAAACTTAAGTACTATGTATAACTATGTGTCAGCTTGCTTTTTGGCAAAGGCCTCCCCCTAGAGACCAGGAGGAAAAAAAAAGAGGGAGGAGATACAGACAGCAATATTGCCGCGCTACCGATAAGTACAATAACTCGATTTTGGTTGATTTTAAGTTATATATATATTTGGAATCAGGGAATCGAGATCTATAACTCTCTCTAAGTAACTTTTCATGAATCCTACAGGAACCTGGTTTTTCAGTAAGCAATAATGCAATAAAGACTTCATTACAATTTTACTAATCAATAATACAATAATCATACTTGTGGTGTCATCACATCAGTTTTGAACTATGCATATTACAGACTAGGTCACACAGGTTTATTCTTTAAGTAAAATATTGAAATTATTTAAGTAAGTGTTTGCAATATGTAGGTTTGCTAACGATAAATACAATAAGCAATGTAGTTATTGTATTTATGGCTAGTGATGATAGGTTGATCATTTAAACATTCCTAATTATGAACACTATTTCCACGATTTCAGGCCATATCCTTTATATATTCAATTTAAGTATATTTAGAACTGGCTCTTTATTTGTTCCTCTTTCAATTGGTACAAGTTTAATGTAGATACGTTCAGTAGTTCATGAGATACAAGAAAAACATAGTTCAAAATTTTGAGCACGTTTTTCTCGGAAGCAGCAAATTCTAGTTGTTGTACTCTTCGTTAGCGCAGCAGAATAAAACATGTGCTTAGTTGATTACCCAATGCAATATGAATAGTCTACCAGCACACATTTTCCCTCCTTCCTATAACACGGGGTCCTTCAAACGAGGCATGAAGAAGCACATTGTGGGCTGGCAGGGTGAGGGTGACTGACGCTGCATTGCTTTCACGCTGCAACAAGTAGCCTTTGTGTCTGGACTGTTTCCACTTAACATCGTGGAGTCATTTGCCGAGCTATGTTTATAAAAAAAAAACAATACTCACTATTTTTTTGCTTCTTTCGGTCACGTGGGGGTTCTTTGAGTGCCCTAATGATAAGAGCAGCAGCAGAAGGCACAACAGAGATCTGAGCCTGCCTGTTTTGTACAATGAGTTGCACAGTGATCTTCAAGCCTTTCCAGTCTCCAGTTGCCTTTGCAATGTCATCACCAACCTTCTTTGGGGACTGAAGCGAAAAAAAACAGTTAATAAGATACTGAAAATATTGTTTGAAAAGAATTGTCCAATCACACTGGATCTTCTTTAATTTATACTAAAATACAAAACAACTTCAATATTCAGAAATAAGATATAAAGATACTAGGGATAAAATTTCATTTTACTCTTAATACATACACTAATATTTAAGATTGGATCACTAGATTTACAATCGCAGACAAAATTGAAATGAAACAATATTTTATCGATGAATTAAAATTCCCTGAATCTGTAGTTCCAAACAACAAGATAAAATAATAGGTAAAATAAACACAAAGGTAATAAGGGGAATATGATTAACAATTACAATGGCACTTTCAGATTATAAGTAGGTGTTAACATCAAAATATTAGTGTATGCTACTAAAAGTATAAATTTAACTATACTTAGGTACCTATGGCAGTCACAATAGCCTGGTCCGCGACTCCTTATTGGACATTCGGAGTAGCCGCGACAGGGAAACTGGAAAGTATCCTGAGTCGCGGGTTCCTTCCATCCGCCACCCGGAAGGACGCGCCTGGTAGGGAGACACCCCCCAGGATCATTCAATCATCGTTATGAGGCAACCAGTAATTATGCACAATAAAAACATACGAGTCAAGTTATACTACATTGTCCAAATACCTGTTTGCCTCTTCTCTTATTATATTAGATACACAGACTGAGTTTAGGGATTTAAGGTAGACAGAAAGAATACTTTAAAATGTTGACAGTACAGTTCAATAGTACTGTTTTTATCAAGCATAAGCTTATTCACTGACAAAGTATACCTACGTTCGTATGCAACATAACCTCAATCTGTCGGTACCTCTATAGTGTGACTGTCAGGTGCAAGCAAACCAGTAATAATAGATAGGTACTTACAAGACCGAGTGGACCAATTTTGGGAGCCAGGGATGATGTGGCACCTACTTCCCCTCCGACACATCTCAAGTTCACTGGAAAAATCACAAAACAGCCTTGTAGAAACACTCACTAAAGTAGGTAACATTATTTCATGTTGTTAAATCTTTACCGATTTTAATTTCATTAGGATCGAACTTAGGCGGCATTGTGGCGGTGAATTATTTAATAATACCGACTTATTAAAACAAATCCACTCCGATTTATTCGGATTCGTAACGAGCCACCGTCTTCACGTCCTGTTAGCGTTGACAGCTTGTCGTAAAAAGAACCATAGTCCATAAAGTATAATAATAGTCAATAAAATAGTGAGGTTCTTCGAGTTTCTAATTCTATATTCAATTGAACTTACTTATTTTACATGACTACATGAATGAATGAATTTATTTTCAAAGCACTGAGACGCATCATTTACAATGACACGAATACTTTCTACTACTTTTAGACTTCGATCGATAAATTTTAACAAAAAACACTTCTAGCCACGAAACCAGAGCTTTTTTTTTCTTTAGTTGATGGCTTTGTGCGATTAGCACATTTAGCCAGTGTCAAAGTAATTTTCTTACAAGTAATAATAAACAATATTTTTTCTTGTATAGATGATGATGATGAATGATAATAGAAATGAGAAGTGAGAAATGATATATCCTCTAACCCCTCGAGTATCTCAGTAAAGATATGGGGCTTTACTAAGTCCTTGGGCAGACTTTTTGAGAGAATTTGAAAACGAAGTTGCACTGTTTTGTTCCATTTGCCAACGCTCATGCGCACTTACAAACACTTAACGGTTAATAATCCACCATTATTTCACATTAATATTCGACATAGCACAAAATAAATAAAACAAAATAGCAGACATGACTCTTTACTTTCCCGCCATGAAGTCTCCAAACCGAGCTTACTATATTTCATCTGTCCTGTCATCATGCAATGCATGTGTCACTGTCATAATCATAACAAAAAAAGGCAAATCGTCAAATTGTGGTTGGTGGCTGGTGGTGAATTTCTCAAATATTTTTTAATAAGGTGTGTGTGTTATTGATTGATTGCTGCTGTGAATTGTATTTTATTAACAATGGCTAACGATGAATCGATATTGAAGCAGTACTTGGCAAAGTACAAACATCGAGACTACACATCGAGGGAAGTGATTAATCTGATCACAGCGCACAGAAGTCTGACTTATCGTTTGGAAGCTTTTGTGTTCAACAATGGGACACGAAAAGACTTGCTCAACCTCGAAGGGACAATTCCTGTTAATTACAAAGGAGCTTACTACAATATCCCCGTTTGTATTTGGCTCATGGACACGCATCCTCAAAACGCCCCATTGTGTTTCGTGAAACCTACGTCAGACATGTCTATCAAGGTATCGAAGTTTGTGGATACCAACGGAA
Organism: Eudonia lacustrata; assembly: GCA_947562085.1. NCBI lineage: Eukaryota > Metazoa > Arthropoda > Insecta > Lepidoptera > Crambidae > Eudonia > Eudonia lacustrata. The sequence continues at coordinate 5,344,129 of OX387323.1, read as the reverse complement.
AAGTTTATCTGCCATATCTACACGAATGGAGTTCAAATGGGTCTACATTGCAGAAACTTATCCAGTGCATGATAACAGCTTTCGGGCAATTACCGCCTGTTTATTCAAAGCCACGAAACGAAACTAGACCTCCTTACCCTGTCAATTCGTTTATGCCACAGCCAGGTTATCCTTATCCCCAAGTATCAGCGCAACCAGGATATCCTACTGGTACACCATATCCTACTACTTCGAATTTACCCTATCCAGGCTATGGGTCTCCTTATCCAGGGGCTGTCAATACTAATGGTGCTCCATATCCTACATCAGGTCCCACCACTACACCTTACACTCTAGTTACCAGCTATGATCCTGAGCCAAATGCTACTGGTGGCACAATAACTGAAGAACACATTAAGGCCTCTTTGTTGTCAGCTGTTATAGACAAAATGAGAAGAAGACTTAATGAACAATCGCAACAGTCACAGGCCGAGCTTGAAACTTTGCGTCGAACACAGCAGGAACTACGAGAGGGAAAGACTAGGCTCGAGGATATTCTTTCGAGGCTGGAAAGAGAAAGGTCTGAGTTAGATAAAAATGTAGTTATTCTACAGGAAAAAGAAAAGGAGTTAGAATCGGCAGTAGAACGACTGGCGGAACAGGAAGGTATAGATGTTGATGAAGCAGTTGTAACAACAGCCCCACTTTATTCTCAGCTTCTGAATGCTTTCGCGGAGGAAGCAACTCTAGAGGATGCTATTTATTACATGGGCGAAGCTTTACGAAAAGAAGTTATTGATCTGGATACATTTTTGAAGCAAGTGCGTACACTGGCACGCAGGCAGTTCACTCTTAGAGCCCTTATGCATAAATGCAGGCAGAAGGCACAGCTAGCTTGCTAATTTCTTTCTTTTTTTTCGTTCTAATGAAATCATAATAAGATGGAAATTTAAAGATTTTGACTCATAGTAATAAATGTGTTACTTTCCATCAGATACAATAAAATTTTATTTAAATATTTAATCTGATTTGTATCTATTTTAAGGTCAAAATTTATTTGTTTTTTTATCCTTTCCTGATTAGAAATGTGTACTTTGTTGTAATATATTTGCTTGCGTAATATACATTTGCACTGGTCTCTATTACCTATTTACTCCCTAGTGAACTATATGAGAAGGCAGGGTTTGTTATTTAGTATAAAATGTACCCATTTGGTGTTTATCATAATAGACTATGTTAAGTCATTTAGTTTAAAAGCTTTTTTAATTGCTCCAACTTTTTTATGTAGCATATTTAACTGACATTCAAAAATAAATTGCAGCTTCATTTGTTTTTCTAAATGTCAGCTATATGTTGTAAATGTATGTTTACTCACTGAATTGTAGGGAACAGTTTGTTATTGTAATTTGGGTTTTTATGTTATCTAGTTACATGTCATTATCAAAGTTAACTTAAGTAGATACCCACATCTGATAGTGTAGGTGCTAGACAATAAGATCATTATTACAGTAAAATAATATCAATATCATTTAACATGTTGACTGTCCCATCTATTCTGAGTTTTTGTTGTTCTTCTAAGTTGATCACTTATAAATATCACAATTACATTTTCGAGGATAATTTTAACAGTGGCTAATGAATTAGGCTGGTTACACAGTATTGCTTATGGTCCAAACAAACAATCCATGGAGATCTTTGGATTGAAGACGCACAAGACGTCTAAGCATCGTTTTACAGTGACTTAGATTGCTCCTTACAAAACACGCTCCGTGGAGCTCATGCAAGCTGTCTGCGTCCCGTTTTCCTAAACACTTTTTAGCACAGCACAGCAGAGCAGCTGGGGTAACACTTGTCCTTTATTCCATCTTTTTTAATTGATTAGTGACAATAAGGCCTAAGGTGGAAGCATAAAGCTTCAACTGTACCCCTAGATACTGCAACTGGCTTTCTTATCTCTAACAGTGAACATAACTATGCTACTAGTAATGTTATGGCTACACTGAGATAAGATGGTGTAGTAGGTACTTCAAACTAAACCAAATGTTATACACAGACATGACAGTCAATGTGTTAATATTATATTAGTACTGATATTTAGGTTGTTATTTACTAGTGCCATGTTGTAAGGCAAATAAGATGTTTATTATATATTCACTGTAAAGTACTATGTAAAATGGTTTACAAAATTCTAGTAATAATTATTTTAAATGCATACATAATATATCTGTGTTCATTTAATTTATCTAAAAAATTGTTTTAAACGAGTTTAGAACTAGATTTTTTATTCAGGACAGTATTGTCGATTGTATAGGTGCGTTAAATATGGTTATTTATTTTAATCTTAACCGGTTCACAGTCCCGCCGGCCGCATATATATGGTATATAACAATTGATAGACCCATTGTTCTATTTTGTGGACAGTGAATGTGTTAAATATACCTATGCTATCTGTGCCAGCGGGGGGTATCACTCCGCAGTTTAGGTACTCGCGCCTCCCGGGCAGGGCGGGCGTATGGCAGTAGGTTGCCGCTCGGCTCGCACGAGTTGCACACTTCACGTCGCGCGTCGTCGCGCGTTAAACGAACGATCATTTCTGTTATTTTTGTTCACTGAACAATGACTACTAAACGATCTTATAATCCGTATAAAAGATACTGTTGTGTTTACGGGTGTCTAAATAAAAGAAAGAACAATGAATCGAAATTTAACTTAATATATCCATGAGTGGGAACCCTGCGCTCCTGACGTCAAATCGATAGCGAGTCAGCGTTGCCTAACGGAATATGAACGCTCGGGTCACACGATAAGTTTCAATTTCGCGTGAAAGTCGTAAGATTAGGCAATTTGTTTTACCTAAACTTGACTTTTGTTAGAGAGTGGGTCTTCTGTACAGTAGTACTATTAGTTATTCTGTGTCTGCTTAGATATTTTGTTTCATTAGTAAATGTAAATACGAGTATACTAACAATGTTGTGTTGTGTACATTTTTTATTTATTTTTTACCCATCATGTAGTTACTTTGTAACTACACTTAAGAACATCCTGTAAAAGAGAATGGTTTAACTTACTAAGTAAACAGGATCAAGGATGATTGTATTGTAATGGCAATGTTATGTAATTATGCTGTGAGTCAAATTATGAATCAGACTTCATATTTCGTCTGTGACCAGACCCTTTATTTGGGAATGAGCAGTATAAGACAAATGACAATTATTGAAAGTAAGATAGGTATACTAATTAACCAACCTCTTTACTATTTGTAGTAAAACCTTCCTACCATCATGCATTTGGAATAGACGTTACCATTGCTTAGTATATATCTTTCAAAAGCGTTTAGTAATGATTATTTAATACAAAACTAGTAAAAATACTTTGTATATGAAGATTTTTTTTAACTTTTGCCTTTCTTGTAGATACTTGGACGCCCAATGTAACCACAGTGCCATAGAACAATTGAATTTCTATTGTGTCTGGTTTAAGAACAACTAAGTATCTGTCATACATGTTAGAATCTAATTTGTAGTTTGACAACCACTGTATTAGATCATACTTATTAGTATTTTTGCGCTACCTTTATTAAGTATATAGCTACCTATAAATATTGTTAAATGTTTAAATCATTGTAACTAATATTATAAATGTGAAAGTGTGTTAGTTTGTCATGGTTTTGCATCAAAAGAAAGCTTTTATAATTTTCGAGAAAGAATAATTTCTCTATGAAGTAAAATAAATAATTGGAAATGGTACATAAATCATTGTTGTATTGTTTTTATTTTCAATAACGAGCAGCAAATAACCTTAAAATAACAGACAGACTTATTATTTATGACAGACCAATGTCGCGTGGGGGCAGCCCTGCCTGGTGCAAGTTGTACACACGACCACATCAACCTAACACAAACTGTTAAAGGAGATGTTTAATATTGTATGGTGAAAATGCCAACACCTTGTACACAATTCCGAAAGATAGCTAATGTATGAAATAAGTTTATTCGAAATGATTTTCTTTAAATAAATGAATACCTAGGTAGTTTTCATGTCAGAATTATCTGAAACCAATGTCTAAAACACTAAAATAAATCAACTTTCGTGATGGCAGGTAGTATTCTGAAATTGTTAATTAACTGTCAAAACAACGTAGGTAAATATGTCTTGCGGTTTCTTTTTACATAAAAACGATAAAGCGTATTGAAGTATTACTGACGTAAACGTGATAAAATGTAAATAAAAATTTACAGGCTCTTGGCATAAAATTAAACATCTCCTTACCTCAATAGACTTTGACCTTTATTACTACGTTTTAAGGTTGAAAATTTATTGAAGAAATTTTACAATTTTGGATAGGTTGATGCGCCTATCGTAGTGGCATCAGTGTTCGACACTGTTCGTCGCCAGAAAATAATATTATAGTTTCATTGAAAATTACAGGTGACAGCTAGGAAGAAGGTCTTATTCCAATGTCGCTAAAGTCACTAATCGGTTGCTGATCCTATTTCCAATGATGAACCCTGTCGTCAGCTGTGAATACACACAATAATTTTTTTATTGTTAAGGGCACTGATCAGTGCTCGCCGCAGATCAGAAGTTAAAGTGTGGCCGCACCGCACACACATGACAGTCGAAGATCGCATAAGAAACGTAGCTCTGAAAAGAGTCGAGTATGAAACAGACAGTTAAACGTTGTGAAACAGTGTCCATTTCGTTGGTCAACGGGCTACGGAGCGGATGCAGCGAAGATGCACGGCTTAAGGCGACATGTTGACAAGATGGCGAAGAAGGACACACGGTTGAAAGTTGTGAAACTCGGTTTCATATTCGGCTCTTTTCAGAGCTACGTTTCATATGCGATCTTCGACTGTCATGCGTGTGCGCGGCTACAAAAGCAAGAAAGTGTCGATGATAACTGGTTACTCTCGGACACTGGTGGCACTACCCTTAATAATATAATATTTGTAAATAGAGTAAGTTTTACAATGCGTAATGTAGTCAGTCTGTGAACTGAAATAATTTTGTCACAATAAACTATATTAAAAGCCTTGAATTGTTTTACTTCTCTCTTAATAAATATGCCAAAAGATAACCTAACCAATATATTCGATATCATTGTCCCTTATCTAACTTTTACACTACATGCTCTATTAAAGCAAGAATAATAGAAGATAACAGATGTAATCAGTTTGTTCAATCTACTTTGAAATCTATGTATACTAATCCATATGGTTGTACATTAATTGGAAAAAGTTTATGGAAAGGTTTGATGTGTTGAGGCGTCTGTACTATCTACTTTGTTAATGTTATCATTTAATTAAACAAATAAACATACTTTAGTCATCCCATTTAATGTGATCAAATATAAAAATTTAAGCTAGCAAAATAAGCTTTAATAAATAATGCTTTTCTGGCGGGAATGCGTATGTAATAATTGCAGTGTTATTTTTTCTCTTCCTTTTGTTTCTTCCCCTTTTTGGCCGCTGCTGCTGCCTCTAGGTCAATGGGCGCTGGCTTCACGAAGGGTATGAGCTCCTGATATTGTTCAGGCATCCACGGTTTCAACACTTCAGGTACCTGTATAAACATTTTCTTATGTAGACTTTTGTAAGCAACATAACACCTTAGTACCTTAAGAATAAGTTCTGAATAGTTATTCCGTGTTTTGTCCATTTTACTTTATTTGAAATTATGTTTACATGACAGGAACAAAACACGGAATAACTATTCGAATTCTTTGTTTATTTGTATAAATTAAAACGTTAATTTTTCCTCACAGTTGTCAAGTAGAAAGTAATTAGCTTATATTTGTCCCATTGCAGCGCAAAGGACTCTATCATGAGTCGCTCGCTACAAATGAGGAGTAATCGGCCTAATCAACTCGCTTGCCAAATACTGGTTGGTGAACACAAATCTTTACTATGCATCGAAACCCGAAACACTGCCTGATCTGAGAATTGAATCCAGGCTATAGATTTCAGGCCAAGCAAAGCGTATTTGCCAATGCAAGTAGGTACAGGGAATCTAAGTTTTGTTTACTATCCATATGAATTCGATTACATTAACAAAAATTTGTATGGCATTGAAGCAGCGCCTTCTGGCGCCATACGAGAAGAGTTTAAATTTTGCCATACAAACTAGTTTTCGTTAACGTGATCGAATGGCGAACGAAACTCCCACTAGGCACCCAGTTAGGGATTTTAATCCGGGGACTTTCTTGTCCATCTACATAAATTTGGTGACTCGTTTCTTTGTCGCACCTCCAAAACATGGAATAGTTTGCCAGCACACGTTTTCCCTCCTTCCTATGATATGGGGCCTTCAAACGAGGCATGAAGAGACACCGTGTGGGCCGGCAGGGTGAGTGTAACTGATGCTGCGTTGTTTTCACGCTGCACCAGTTTGTCGTCGCATCTGGATTCCATATTCACTTAACATCAGGTGAAATGGAGTCATTTGCGGTGCTACGTATAAAAAAAAAAATCGCTTACAATTTTTTTCCTAACGCACGTGAGGGACTAAAAACAACACAGCAAACGGATAAAAATCCCTCGTCTCCTCCCTTAGAAGTAATCTTATGACTGTAAAGCAGGAGACCCACTGGAAGGTGTAGCACGTAATTTGTCTGACAGGTACTGTATCAAATGAGTACGTCGGTCACCGTCGGCGCAAGCTCGCTGCGATTCGCTCGTCAGTGGATCGCAGGCGCAGCTTCCACGTAGCGACTCGCTGGCTGGCAGTTTTTGCCCACAAAGGCGGTCGCAGTGTGGATTCAAAGGGTCGTATTGTAACTGAATATGCACAAGTGGCGACTAACTTGTGGACGAGAGGTACACACTCATAGGTTGATACAGTACTTATCAGATACATTACGTGACGTGCTACACCTCCAAGTGGGTACAGGAGCTGTTGTCTGATATGGGTTAAACGTGTTTACCTAACTCACGTATTAACCCAACTAACATTAGGCGCTAATATAAGAGATAAAACAGATATATAAAAGAGCTAAACAGATCCTAAGGTCATCAATAAGTGCTATCACATGGGAGTTATAGCGAGCTATAACTCTACTATACCCCTGGAATGGGCACAAGTTCTTATGGTCTTAGGTTCCACTATGGCGATGTATTGGAGTTACAGAATGAATCTAAGAGATATAGTAGAGCAATTGTAGAGGTACAGTAGAGCTGACTGAGACTTAAAGCGCTGTAAGAGTAGTATTTAAGTGACTAGTGACTCCTAAAGCGGTATGGGAGAGCTACATGCTGCTTACTGACACTTTGAGCGCTATAAAGTGAGTAAATGTATGAATATAAACTCCGTAAGGGGTATAGTAGATCTATGATGTATCTTACTTACTGTTTGAGCGGTTAGAGGGTGGCAATAAGGTAAATTGTAACACCTTGAGTTGCCGTATAGATCTACAATAGGAAGATTTAGCGTCTAAGGATATCAACTTTTACTTTTTTACATAGCCGGCTGCGCTGTTTTTTTTAACGTTGTTAAATGAATTATGAATTCCTATATAAAAAAACCATACATTGTGTTTGCGAAAATGGCGGAGTTGAGTGCTAAAATTTTAACTCATTGTTAGTGAAAGCTGAAGCGGAATTTTCATTGCGAAGGTAAGTAAACTGTGAATATGTGTATATATTATTAGCAAATAATTGAAGGGCCCACTCTTTGTTGTGTATTTATCTAATAAAATGTTTTGCTTCACATGGAGCAAAACATTTTTTTACTAATATGGTAACAAAATTTTACCCATTGACTTAAAAGTGTCGTGACCCTGGTATTAGAACGCTAGAAAAATAAATACCTTTATTGTATTATGTTTTCGTTTCGTACGTTTTACTGTTTTAGTTATCTTCTTAATCTAAAAATGGTGGGCGCATGAATTTGGGGATCCGTAGTATATTCCCAAAACCATTACCTAGCCTACGCACGACTAGTACACATATCTCCTAGCTGAACGAGTGTTATATTGTTTTATTGTTTGATTTGCCAAATTGAAAAGATTTGTTATTTGAATACCTACACGTCCCTGTCTGTCTACATATTTAAATACTGTAAAATTCTGCCAGTTAAAGCCTTTGAATATTTGTAGCAATGGAATATTATTTTTTTAATGCAAGGTTGGCTTTATTTCCAGCATAAACTTCTTACGTTTAAGAACGAAGCGTCAGTTGTCTTTACTTTGTATGTGATACTAATTACCTATATGATTCGGCAGATCAACGAACGATCAAATAACGGACGGGAACGAATCTCTTCGGATTTAAACTTACGAATAGGCAATAACATTTTTCGCAATACAAAGAGTGCCTTTGCTTTTTTTCAGACTACCAACAACCAATACGAACCGCTAGTGATTTCTGTACCCAATGAGCTCAAAGCGTTTTCCTCTGAATTTACAACATCCGACCAAAATTTAAAAGAACAAAAGTAGCACAGAGCCTAATAATAATGAAAATAGTGCTGGAAATATTGAACAAGACGCAAACAAGACTAAAAAAAACAATAACATAGCATTCGCGGCAACTGCTGAAAATAATGTTGGAAATCAACCCAGCGATATCCTGAAGCCCCAGGGTGACGATTTAATCGAAGTCAAAGAAGAGTCCCTATGCAATTTTTTTAATTCATTTATATTTTCTAAGGTTATTTTTTTTATTGCTATAATTCATTATTCATTATTAGCAATACACAAAAATCAATAATTTTATATTTTTGATTTGATTTGATTTATGAATCGTTAACTAGTACCTAGGCTATCCATTTGAATTGTTAATTGTTTTATAAGTGTTAAGTTATATCTTTTATTTACCAAGACAAATTAAAATATAATTGTTTACTTTAAGCTAGTTGTTGCTATAACCCTAGATGTTTAGGTAGGTATCTTTGTGTTCTAATCAAAATGTAAACAAAGTCTTATAATAGAAAAACTAATAGGTATCTAAAATAAATACTAGCCATTTAGAAACATCACTACCAAATAGCAGCTATTTTAGGTTAAGTACTAATATCTTATTTTCTATTTAAAGATATATTGTTTATAAGTAGATAAGAACCTAAACATCTGTATACATAAGACTTTAAGTGCTAAGTAACTTACATGTTCCTATTTACTATATAGCAGATAAAAGTATCTATTTTTGATTACAAAAATTGTTTTACTTTGTTATGTAAAATTATCAATAAGGATGTTATTTTATATATAATTATTCACGTTGATTGAAGTACCTAATCATGATGCAAATGCTCTTTTCTTAGGCTAATTATTACAATGAATATATTATTTTAGTACCTGACCATCATACATTAAACGTTCTTGATGTAGAAGTTAAAAGTACTTTAATTATAATGCAAATGTTTTATTACAAGAACGAATTACATGAATAAATACGTTATTATTATGTTACATGTCACTATTCCAGTAAAAAAACACCTGATCCGCAATTTAATGATTGTAGTTGTTATAATAACGTAAATAAATTCTGATCTCAATTTTTATTAATATTATTAATTTTAGAATAACAAGTTGATTTTGCACAAGAAATAAAAAAAATACATACATTAAATGCGTTTAATTCAAAATGTTACACAGTGTGTAATTCTCTTCGGAAATATTAAAACATGCAGTTGCGATATGACTTCCATTACATACGGAACCCTCATCTTCAAGCAAGACTCCCACTTGACCGCGTCTAGTGATGCTTCCATTCTCATTCAGGTTATCTTGTGATAAGTTTGCATCTTCAACGTTGTAGTTTAAAAAATTACGATAATCTTTCAAGATTTTCCGTCTATTTCCACTGGTTCTACTTTGAACTTTCCAAGTTTTAAAACGCTTTTTGAGGAACTATGTTGCGACGCCATTTTATGCTTACATGACCGCACACGTGACTAATTATAAGGGGTACTAAAGTGGTAACGAACTCAATAATTCAACCTTAAATAATATGGAGGCTATACTTGACACTATAAGTTCTATTAATAGGGAGAAATATCCCTACTATTCAGCCCTAAATAATACAAGGGAGTTTTGCATCCCTTTAGGAGTTTGGTGTTGTAAAAGATTTAAAGAACACCATTGTAGAACTAGTAGCGTTAATTGCTCCTTTTATGCAACTATCAGCGCTCCGAAAGAGTTTGCGGTAGCTTGCTTAGAACTTTAGAAGTTAATAGTAAATGTTAATTTCTTATATGGATCTTATAGTCGTAAGATTCGCTCAAAACTATAACACAGAAGCTTTGGTCTGTATTGTAGGGATAATAATCACTGCTCTACGCGTTTAACCTCCATACATTGCTCTTATAAACTTGCTTTGTCACTATAAACGTTATATTTTATTACTAACACTCTTTTGTCGTTACAAACTATAATTGCAGCTATTATTCTACCTTGATAACACTTTAGGTTCTAAAGTAAGCTCTATTTGCAGCCATAATGTTTGTTGGGAAGTACCATCTATGTTATTTATTATCAGAGGTCGGAATTAGGTAGAGTTAGTTATTTATGTAATTACACTGATTTCATACAGCGAAAGAATAAAGGGGATATGCCTCAAATCCCGAGATTAATTTTAAAGAGCAGAAAAATCCCGTGTTTTTTTAACAGGTTTACCGCCGACAGGCCCTGACATAATGGAAATTCAATTGTTTGTCGGACATATGGTGTTTGAGGTGTTAAATAAAAAAGTTATTTACTTTTACACAATTTAAACCACTGCACGCGCGACGTTGCCAAATTTACATCAACGAAATCGGATATCCGAAGTTGCAAAATTCCAATGCGCACACGCGCGATGTTGCCACATTTGTAGTTCGCTCTACATAGCTTGTGAGAACAAAAGAAAACAATAGCGGCAATGCAATTAGAAATCCCGGGAAGATCCATATTAATATCAACATTTCGATGCAAGTACATAAATAACTCTACCTAATTCCGACCTCTGTTTATTATACTGGTGCCACTTCGATACTTAGTCGTCCGTCATGGGCTTTGAATACCGTAAAAAAATTGGTATCGATACTTCTGTCAAACGAAGATACCGGTAAAAAAGTAACGGTAAGCTTGGTATCTGGTACCTGGGTGACATTTTTACCGGTAAATTAACTAACCGCTCTACGCGGATTGGCTGAAGCGCAATATTTAAAAAAAAGTAGGTAGCAATACTTTTGTAGATAACGTTACCTGCATTACCGGTACCAAATCAACTTTATAGAAATAACGTTATTTACCGGTGCTTATAGCGGGAATTTGGTAACGGTATCATGCCCTGTTTGACACATTAATTAAATTATTAAAAGAACTTTTTAGTCTTACGAAGTGGCACTCGTTTGATAATGACAAACAATTTTATTTGTCTTGTCTGATAAGGCCGAATATCTTTTCCTTATCTCTAATACAATTTCTGATGGTGACTAATACTAGTACCCCCAGCGTATTAGTCACAAACTTATTTGTACCGGAGATAATTCTATGCAAATATGTTGCAATAATGACGTTATTATTAAGAAATGATATTAACAGACATGTCTCTGTCTGTTAACTTTTTATCTTAGCGAACTTATCTCTTTTTTGTTTTTGATTATAGGGAGTCTAATCTAAGGTTTATATTTAATTTAAATGTCTACTTGCTACTGGTAAGAATATCTATACTAGTAGTTCGCTTGGGAGAATCCGTAGCTCATGCTGAGTGCAGACCCTGTTTGGCGACACTGTGCATGCAGCAACGTATGCATAACTATACAATGTACTGTTTTATTTTGTTTTTTTTTTAACTTTTTCATTTCTTTTTATTAATAGTAATATTATTATTATATTTTACCAACTTTTCCTTTTGTTTATGAATGTTGAATGTACAGTAGTGTTAGTCAAATAAATACCTATTTTATTCTAGTTGTCTCATGATTTTTAGAGTAATTATTAACGAGATTATTATCCTATTACTTGTTGCTTTTGTGTAACCGATATTTCGGCACAGTTGCATGCGCCATAAATAAGGATGTACTGAAATTACTGAGAGCATATGATTTATGACGAGACAAAACGTCGTCCTAGCTAAGCTGCCAGTTAATCAAATCAACAGAAGCATGGTAGAAATTCCGTTAATAATTACTTTTAATTTAAATGACTAACTTTACGTCCTCATTGCTGGGGCACGAGCCTTCCCTATGGATGGATAGGTAGAACGGGCCATGTTCGTCAGGCGCGCATAATCAAGCAGCAGTGATCATAAATGTAAGTACACAGAGGTTACTAAACCACTAGGGCTGAGACTTGTTTATTTTGATGAGACGTCACAACAGAAATATTAAATTTAAAATTGCATAGCACATTAAAGTTAATAATCATGACTTAGGAAGTCTGTATACAAGATCTGGATCGGATACACTTTGGATCTTTTCATTTTGACTACACCTTTCTGTTACATGTTGTATATATAAAATTCTCGTGTCACATGTGAATTGCCATACTCCTCCGAAACGGCTCGATCGATTTTTATGAAATTTTATATGTTTATTCGGTAGGTCTGACAATCGGTCGTAATCTATTTTTCATACCCCTAAGTGATAAGGGTGGTCCAGCCCAAACATTTTTTTTTCTACTACAAAATGTTTTTTGTTTTCATTCCGAAACCATTTGGTTGTATTGTTGACATAGAAACTGTCTAAACGATACGAAGTCCGCTGGGTCAGCTAGTTATTATATATATTATTATTGTTATATATTATTTTATTATTCAATTATTAATCCTAGGCACGTATAGGTTTTGACCGGCCTACCTTAATTCCGTCCTCGGCTTGGTGCACCTCTAGCAGCGCGCATATGACGCGCGTGGTGGCGCACATGGTAGCGTTCAGCATATGCACGTACTCAGTGGCTGCATTCATCTTCTTCGTCTGCCCGTATCTGTCGATACAGTGGCATTATTACTAAAATATTGTGACGGAATATATTTGAAGGGAATTAACGCAACTAATATAGCTATAGTGAGTTTATAGTGAGTGCTAGATATAGACCTCACCAAGTGCACGCCACATCAAGGTGGCCTGGAAGAAATTGCTATTTAGCAATAAGGCCGCCATTTATACTACTTCTTGTATTGACCTCTTTATGTCTTTTCTATGATGTACAATAAACTTTATTTTCATTTCATCTTAGCCAAAAGACGTCCACTGCTGGACAAAGGTCTCTCCCTAAATAGCTAAAAGATCTATAGTTAATAGTAAGCCTTAATCTGAAATAAAAAATAATAAACCGGAATTAACACAAACTAATTACCTAGTATGAGGAGATCCGTAGAAGAACCAAAATGACAAACAACCTGAAAAATGACTGCATTCTTTGTTAGGAAGGCAGAATCGGTAGTCTCAAGTGTGTTAATCTTAATAACAATAAAGATGCTTACCTGACAGGCAGTCTTCTAGCCTGGTATTCGAGACAGTTGCTGCAGAAAACGAATTCGCGGAAAGCAACAGATGCAGGAAACTAGGCTTCCAGGTGGTGTTTCTCAGGGCGGTATGTTAGGGCCGCATTTATAGGTGGTTTAATATTGATGCTAACCTGACAAGCAGTCTCCTAGCCTGGTATTCGAGACAGTTGCTGCAAGATACGAGTTCGCGGAAGGCGCCGGATGCAGGGAACCATGCTTCCAGGTCTAGTTTCTTGGCGGCGGCGTGGTTGAGAGCACCCGACACGATGTTGACGACTCGGTAGGGCAGGCCCAGGGTTTGGCAGAATTCCTCCGCGTTTCCGATCATCTCGTCCATCATTTTCCAAGAGGCGTCGTCGTGGGGCGACGTCAGAACGAACTGTTCGATCTGATGAATTTACAGATGCGCCGGTTAAGTAGATATAATAGCTAGGGTTAACGAAGTCATGGCTTTGAACTTACGTTTAAAAAAATTACAAAAAAGTATATTTTTAATAAAAATTTTGAAATTTGGGAAATTTGCTGCACTGCTGGGTAAAGGCATCCATCATTCTTGGGTATTGGTTTAATCATCACGTTTAGATATAAGCAAATAAAATATACAAATATTATTTTTTATTTACAAAATTCATACAAAATGTTTCTATAATTTTTAACGCAAATTTTGTTGCAAACAAATTACAAAAACACACAAATTACAAGAGCTCCTGACCCGGTATGTCAGAAGGGTGCAGGTCCTGCTCGTGGAAATTTTTTCAAAATTCATACAGTCAAAATAATATATAAATTACTTACCTTTTCAAACTGATGTACCCTGAATATGCCGCGTGTATCGCGACCGTGCGAGCCTGCTTCTTGTCGGAAACACGTAGACAAACCCGCGTATCTGGGTAAAAATAACATACAAAATTAAAAAACAGTTTTAATGAGATCAAATTGTTTTAAGTAATAAGAACGTTTCGAATCTTCGTTTGTAGCCTAAACTGAAAAATAAACATGTGTCAATTTTTAGGTCAGGCAAATGATTTTCAGATTATTCGATGCAAAGCCCGGGTTTGTGATCACCTACCCGCATTTGGCAAGCGTGGTGATTAGGCCATTACCTATCAAATGAGAACGCCAGAATCGCCGGTCAACAGTTGTATTTAACTTTGAAATTGTGCCTAAAAATTACTTATGAATTGCTTATATTTGCTTAGCATGATGAGAGCATTGCTTATTGCATAATTTAAAAGAATCAACTCTTTGGGGCATAGTGGTTGATTTTTTAACCACATGTTTCATTTTGTTTTCAATCTTATCTCAATCATATAAAGTTCAAAATGTGGTGGGAATATACATCCCTTCTGACCCTGAAAGAGTTAAAACATTTAAGGTTGACCATCCATTCAAACGTCAGAATGGCTGATGAATCTCTGTTAAGTAGTAACTATGTAGAATTACTGAAATTTTCATGGACCAAAGATTGCCTATCAATTGCTTATTTCACAATTTGTAAGCCCCTGTTATTCTTTCCATAAACTGTACCTTAAAACAGAAGCTTTAAACAGCGCCTGTTACAAGTATGAGAGCAACATTAATTAATTCTTTTAAATTATGCAATAAGCAATTCTCTCATCATGCTAAGCAAATATAAGCAATTCATAAGTAATTTTTAGGCACAATTTCAAAGTTAAATACTGTTGACCGGCGATTCTGACGTTCACCATCATTTGTAGTGATGACTTGATTTCAATGATGAAGGCCTATGCCCAGCAGTGGGACAGTTATAGGCTATTTACTTACTTTTACTTTACTTACAAAGAATATAATTACCTGATTGGTAATGAAGCTTCTGGAAGCCACTCGTCCCTGTGGTACGCGGCTATCGGCTGCTCCGAGGTGGCGATGAGGTATTTCTCCTCGACTGTGTTGTCGCCTTTGTTTTCAGATCCTTTGCCTACTACTTTGTATAGCTCTTCATCGAACTGTGCCAGTTGTGCGACTTCTTGCATCACCTAGGCGTAAAAAAACTGTTCATGTCGTTGTAGGTTTTAAAATAGACAAAAGTAATAAGGAAGAGGTTGATGGCGGGGCAGCTAGTGTATTCGCATAACAATAATATTGTAAAAGGTAATAAGTTAATAAGTTGAACATTTCAATTAGTTTTGATTTTAGAGTAGCTTGGGTGTGACATGCTCTCTTTATTGTCTCTGCGGTGGTGGCATGTTCGTCGGGTCGTTATATTCCCTAAAATATGGTTAATTGAAGCGATGGCTGATTCATATGTCATACTCGTGAACGGTTGCCGCCTGTGGAGGAGGTACTTGTCTTATTTTTATTATTATTAACTATAGCACAGATTAAACAAGAGTTGCTATAGTTTAACTTTGTTTTTTCTGAGACAGGTTTTGACTTTTACTAGTACTGTATGACATTGTAAAACATTAAACTGGTAAATGATGTTTTTGCAAACTTCAATATTTTTTTTATTTTTTTTTTTGTGTTTTTTTACATGTTGTGATTGTCCTTTATATTTTGTGTTTTTATTTGTGATGGAAAGTGTCCTTTTATGATAGGACATTTTCCAATATTTATGACGCTGTAAGGGAGAAAAGAGCTTGACACTTGCCGAGTTTCTTGCCGGTTCTTCTCAGTACAAGATCTCCCGCCCAGAGTAGATAGACTTACGAACCGACGGCATAATGACGTTCATAAGAGCTATTTGTAGCCTAAACTGAATAAATGATTTTGAATTTGAATACCAAGTATTGCAAAAACTGCTTTTTTATTCTTTCTTTCTTTCGCTTGTGGAAGTCTAAATGCTTATCACACAAGGGTGAAATTTGCATGAAATGACACCATTCCCTGCAGTTTATGAGTTTAATACAGTATCAAAATAGTTATTGATATTTTTTACACTCATTGAGTAAAAATATTAATTAAAAATAGTGTAAGTATATACTTTTCAGAAAAAAATACAAACGAGATTTAAACCGCCACTGTGACAATATGGCATAAGCGCCCCATTATTTAGGATACCGTGGCTGTATCCGACCTGCGCTGGCCTGTTTTTTATCACTTTTCTGAATTATAATATTTTTGCAAAAAAAAACAAAACACATTTATTTATTAACTTACTTCCTTACGCATAAAGAATGGTGTGTAAAGCGGCGTATATCCCTTTTTCAACAAAATCCTAAGGGACAGTTGTACTAAAGCCTGCTCCAAGAACACAGCGGGTCCTTTTAGGTAGTACCCGCGGCCGCCTGCGACCGCTGCGCCCCTCTCGCCGTCCATGCCTGCGAAATAATACAAAATATACAATACTTAATATAATATATTACGATCTTATACAACGTGTAACAGATTAAACGCACACCCTCTTAAGTGGTGACTCAGTCCACGAAACTGAACAACTTTTATTCTACGTCCTATCCTATTTGTTATGAAAAATCGCGAAAATTTTTTTTACCTTGCCATATAGAAAAAAAGGAGTAAATTCGTTTGAAGAGACGATTTTTTTTGCGAATTTCGAAAAGTCGTAGATCAAACGTTGTTCAGTTTCATGGACTGAGCCACCACTTAAGAGGGTGTGCATTTAATCTGTTACACGTTGTATTAGGAGCTCGATGACGCAGTGGTTAAGGGTCTGCAAGTGCTGAAATTAAGCAACTTTCGCGAAGACCGGTGACCAAAAATTTATCATCTTCAGCTCCTCCATGCTTCGGAAGGCACGTAAAGCAGTTGGTCCCGGCTGCTTTAGCAGTCGTTAGGCAAGGCTGATGCCCCAGCAGTGGGGACATAAATAAGCTGATGATGATTACGATCTTCACAAGGTGGCTGGCAAGAACTGGATCATGGTCAGCGGCATGCACTTGGAGAGGCCTATGTCCAAAGTAGAGTAGTGTAGGCTAATGATCATATATAGAAAATATTGGCTACATATATCGGGTTTGGCAAAAAAAAAAAAGATAACATACTTCTTTGAATATTGTTTTCTAAAGTTAATGAGAACACTACACATACATTGAAATGAAACCACTTTCATGAATCTACTCTAGCTTAAACCTTGCTAAGGGACAGTGTCTCTGGCCAGTCTGTGGTCACAGGTCACAGGGATACTGAAGTGTAGGTAGTCTAATAATTAATGTGTGAAATAAACGCAAGTAAATCTATAGAAGTTGTTTCATTTTTTTTTTCATATATTGGTCAATCCAACATTTCCTTTACAGGTATTAAACCTCAATAAGGTCATCTAATGCAACTATGTTTTGGTAACTTTGTGTCCAACTGAACTTTCGTTGAAGTTTTAGTGCAACATTTAGTCTAGTTCAGGTTACAGAAGCAAAATTGCCAGAATTTTGTTTTGAAACCAGTGTGTTGATGATGCTATGAAGATTGCTAACGAATAGCAATCTTCATAGCATCATCAACACACATCCACGCACCAGTTTGGTGTTTGTTATTTATTTTGTGTGTGAACCACATGAATTAAGAGATCATTGTATACTATTTACTCAGGTGTTCTAAGTAATATTTTTAATTACAGCAGTCAGTGAAGTTCAATAATAATTCACAATATAAAGCAACCTGTTTTAATACTTCCTTGTTCTACAATGTGGACCGATTTAGTTTAACCACATATAACAACCACATATACTATACAATACAACTTAATTTCAAGTCATAATAACTGCAAATATAAAAATGTATGACCGTTGTTATAACTTATGTGTGCTACATTTTCATCTCTTTAAACGCTGTTTATTAAAGCAAAACAAAATACCCTATGTTTTAGTATAGTTATTTTGTATGTAATCAAGCCAACACTAAAGCTTTAATTAATGACAAGACATTAAACAGTTTCTTTAATCAAACTAATAAAAATCAATAACTGTAAAGCTTACCATCAATCATACAAATTAAATCTACATGAGAGTATTTTTTCCTGAAGGTGCAGTCTCCGTACGTTCTCTCTACAGTGTTGTGATCCTCGTCATCGTCAACAGGCACAGATGCATGTAGGTGATTGCCCACCTCCCTAAGAGCAGTAGAACGTGTCTTTTCAGCTGCCAACAGGCCTTGTTCATTTTTCACAATAGCTTCATCAATTAAAACACGAACCTGAAAATGCAAATTCAAACTGCTTTATTAGCTACAGCAAACAACAACATTATCATGTATTAAAGAAGTTTAAACAAGATTTCATGAAATTGCACTTTTTAAAAATTAAATTATCAAGTCATCACACACAACAAACAATAAAGATTAAAACAATTATTTTACAATTATGCCTGTTTTGATGCATAAGCAGCAAAATAAAATAAACTATATGAATTAATGTAATAATGGTATCCATACTAATATTTTAAACAGGAAACCTTTGTATGTATGTGTTTGCAATGAATAAACTCAAAAACTACTGGCCCGATTTAAAAAATTCTTTCACTATTAGTATGCTACATTAGCGCTGAGTAACATAGGCTATATTTAAAAAAATGTCCACCCGTGCGAAGCAGGGACGGACCGCTAGTTTTAAATAAATAAATTTGTAGAAAGAACCTTTTTAATTTGATTCACTGTAAGGGGTTTCAGCTGATCCCCCGTTAGGTTGATCAGGTTATCGGCAACTTCGGATGGCACTGGCTGGTCTGCTTCTCCCACGGGCTCTTTGCTCTTCATCTTCAGGCCGATCTCTTTGCTGCACACATTTTTCAGCTTGTTTAAGTTATCAGCATCGTGCCTTAATCGTCTCCAAAGAGTATCCTGCTCCACAACGGTGTCCACGAGAGCAACATCTTTGAACCTCTTACGCTGGTTCTCGCGGATTTTGTCTGGGTCACCGTCTTTGTCAGCACGAAACAGGTCTAAGTCGAGAACCATGGTGGTAACGTATGGGACGTGGCTGACGAAACTATTGAGAAAATACGGTCAACAACGTTGCAACTCACAACTGCATGCGGCAAGAGAAGTCACGACGTCACGTTCATAAACGAATATTTTAAATAACAACATGAATGTAGTTAGTTTACATATAATACACAAAAGTATTATTTAATATCTACACTATTGCTCTGTTTGACAAATAAATTATTGTTGTACTAATATATTATTTCCTTGAGAAAGTAAATGACACTAAGTTATCTGTGTGATCAATTTACTTCAAGTATTGGAACGTGGCATCTACTGTCAAAAAAGAAATAGACAGGAAGACCATCTGACTTTGTCAGTTGACTACTTTTGACAGTTGACTGCAATGACTGAGTGATGTGCGTTCAACTAATACAAATTGAACTGTTCAATATAAAAATATTCTACGATATTTCAAACAGAAGTGATTACAGTATGGTAACTAGAAGTTAACAAGCACGTGTAGGTAGATTATTACATGGTTTGACTTTTTATAGTGATAAGTGACGATATAAAATTGAAACCAAAGAAACCACAAATATATATAAAGTATTTTGTTAACAGTTAACATAAACTATTTAACTTTGATATGGCAACATATCTTGAAACTGTCAAATGAATGATTGGACGGTCTCTTGCGCTCGTCTAGTTAGTTTCGAGTTTTCTGATTATTTTGCTTATTATGTGGGTCCTGTTCGAAGCTAGCTAAAACTGTAGAAAACTTATTAACCACTATATAAATTGTAAGTATAAATTCGATACTGTACTGTTTGTATTATCATAATAATAATCATTCTCTGTTCCTTGTTTACACGTCCTCAGCGCCTTGTTTCCCGATCTATTTACAAAGGGGAGGATCATACTGTTAAATACCTAAATGGCGCTTTTAGCAAAGACGTTACGATCTGTAGCAATTATTAACTGATTTGGTATTGAGGATGGCCTTTAATAACATCGCTGTCGGCAATATGTTATTGTAGTTTGATACATAAAGTGATTGTAACATTGTAACCCAGTTAAAAACAAGTGGTAAATATGATCCGATTTCCGCGTATTTTATAACTGCATGAACAGTTCTTTGTTTGTGTACTGTAAGTTTTATTTTCAGGCGATGTTAAGATGATTCCTATTAAAGACAACCAAGATGTGGCGTCTTTCCTCGTCATGAAACACTCTTGGAAAGGGAAGTATAAAAGAGTATTCTCTGTGGGAACTCTTGGAATCACCACATACAACCCTGACCGCTTGGAGGTGACCAACAAATGGCTATACTCAGATGTAATCAAAGTGGCCTCGTCAAAACACTCCAATTCAGCTGCCAATCATGACTTTACACTGATCATGAAAAAGGATAAGAAAGTGGACACTATGAAGTTTTCTTCTGAACACAAATGCCTCATACTGACAGAGGCATTTAGATTCAGGCAACATTTTGCTGAGAAACAAAAAGATGTTTTTGTGAGTATACAATACAACTGTTATAACAATTAGTTTTGCTGTGTTTTAATTCATCATTTTAAATTGTCTGTATTAAAAGAAAGAATGTTCCTCCTATTCTTTATTAATTTCTTCATGTGGAAAACACAAAGATTGTATGCAATTGTAAACATCAACACTCTTTATTTAACTATTCTGCAGAAAATTTTAATATTAAATGTACATATTATGAGTAAAAATATGTTTGGATTATTAGTTGTTAATTTAATTTACTTTGAATCCAGAGGTACCAAGCTTACAAGCATCACTGGAGTGGTACCCGTTTGCCAATAGTACTAGAGGTTGGACCGTGTGCTTTAGACCAACTGGACCCTTCCACGCACACTCTACTAGCCAGCTATCCATACTGTGACATCCAGGGTATTCTGCAGGTAAGATTACAACCTACACTATTCTATAATATCTTAAAAAAATGTTTGGTAAATAGTAAGTAAGTAACTACCAGATGTCATAAAATTCTCATCAACTTATTCTTAAAATTTAGGTCAGAGATGTCTCAGGAGGCTTTGTTCTGGCAGTGGGAGGTTACAGCCGACTCCACCTCTTTTCAAACTCAATGGAACACCAAATGATTATTAACAAGATGCTGGAAATGGCTAACCTAACACTAAGCATAAGCATCAAGGTCCTGTCAACTACTATTACTTTGGATGATTACCACGATCAGAGATTTGGGAAATACAGGTAAGAATCTCAAATGAATCTCAAAACTTCTAGCAAACAGCAGCTACAGTTTCTACAGCTAAGTTTACCAACATCATATAGGTACAAAATAAACAGATCTGTACAGATTTGTATATGGGCATTAAGTGCGCTTTGAAAATACGAAATTCAAATAAAATGTTTTGCCCAAGTTCTGCCAATACAAGTGTTCTGCACATTGAATTAAATGTAATAGAAAACATACGCTATACAGTTTAGATAAGATCAAAAATTGCATAACAAATGGGTAGATAACAATAAATGAATTTTAAATTAAGGTTTAATTGTTAGAGACTCATGTAATTAAAATGTATGTTATAAAGTTACGTCATTGGCCATTTTTTGATTATACAAACACAATGATTCACACGGCCTTGTGCACTTATCTAATAAACATTGGTACAGAAATAATATTCAAAGCTACATTTACAAATGAGATAACTTTTTTTAAATTACCTGACTTTTTCCTTTTGAACATTAAAAGTTTCCTCTTTGGCTTTACTCATCTCATATTTCATAATGTATTATATCTCTCGAACATTCTATTTAACAAGGATAAAAGTAGCGTCACTCTCAGGCACTGTAACAATCTGTTTCTATGTATAAAAAGAAATGCTTAATTTCGAGATTAAGTTCCAAAATCTAGAAAGTAGTGATTTAATAATCTGTAGTTAAACTTTTTCCATTTCTTTAATAATGATAACCTATTGTTTCAACGCCTCAGTGGCCGAATGGCTAAGCGCATGGTTCGTTAACTGAAGGTTCTGGGTTCATTTCTCAGGTCTGGCAAGTATGTTTCGGACTTTGCGATGATAAGCTTGGGTTTGTGATCACCAATCCGCATTGAGCATGTGTGGTAATTAAGCTAATACCCATAAATTGTATGGATAACTTGATTTCAATGATGGCGATCTTTGACCAGCAGTGGGATAGTATATAGGCTTTTTACTTTACTACTAAAGAGCTTGCTGGTGCTCCAAATATAATTTTTTGTAGACTATTTAGGTAAAATTATCTATATTAATACAACACAAGGCATCCTACATTCTGTGGTGCTTATGTTCTAACTTCACATCAATTGGTGCATTGAGAATACTTCACTCTAATGTGTACACACGGCGGCAGATCAACCTACCCAAATCTGTTAAATTTCTCCAATGAATATTGATCCTTATAACCAAACAATAAAGTTCAAAATTGATTGTAGAAATTTGACAGTTTTGGGTAGGTTGATCTGCCGCCGTGTGTATGTAATAAGGATCAATATTCATTGGAGAAATTTGACAGATTTGGGTAGGTTGATCTGCCGCCGACTGTACAACTACTAATGTTTTTGCAGCGGCGACCAACACCAAACATCACTAAGTGAGTTTATGGTGCATAAAGTGAATCCCGCGCGCCACATGGAGCCCATGAAGCGTACTCTCTGTCTGTCTGACACTTGCATTCTGGAGAGGGATCCGCAGACTTACTCAGTAAGACATGTGTTTTTTTTAGTTTATACACTTTACATTTTCGATTTCCATTTTAAACAAAGGTTTAACGCAAACTAAGTTTCATAGGCATACCTTTGTTTTGCAGTCAGCTAGCTAGTAAGGCTTGTATCCGTAATAGGGAGGGACACCGTTAGTGTTGTTTGTGGAGGTAATTTGATAAGTAATGTGACGGTGGATGAAGACTGCCGCGCAAATGAAGACAACAAATATTATCGCGACAACAGTCAGCCTGTGTCCTCGGCCGGTGCAACTCAGTCGAAATTACGGGTATCATCACGATATGCTTGTTTGCCTATGATACCTTTACTACATATAGTTCACATTAAACCCCATTAATTTTTTTAATGGATAATCCTAGTTATCTCATGTTCACAAGTTATTGTTATGGAACAGAACATTTATAAGCTGATTTGAAGTTAGATATTGAAATGGATTACATTAGTGTATGTTTGGTACATGTCGCAGTTTCTAATCAATAACTGCATAATTATATCAAATAATGTAAATTTTCAATTCCAGGTAGTCTGCCTTCGCCCTCTGAGTGACGTGTTTGCCTTGGTCCGGGATCCAGACCATCCACAGAAGTTTTCCATAGAATATCTTAATGGACAAACACGCAGCTATCTGGCTGGAGAAAGGTACTTCTTTTTTATACATAAGTTTAATACGAATTGTTTTGAATATTGTTAAGTGAAAGTTGTGCTATCTTATTTAGTACTACTTTACAGCACTACTTGTAATGTGGTTACATTACATTACATTAGCAAATAAAAATTAAAGAGTAGGGTAAAGCCACCAAAAACCATGCACTACCAACGAGTACTACCAGTGCTACTAATTGAATAATATTAAATCTATTAGCAACTACACAAAACAGGAAGGAATTTTGTCGCACTTTGATGTCAGAGGCCAAGATCCACTTCTGATCGCTGAGCCAGCGTAGTAAGTAGTAAGTAAGTAAGTTAGCAACTACTTGCCTGTGACATAACGTAACGTGTTCATGGAGTCAATATACGTGGATTGCGTAGCATTGCTCCGAGCGTTGGATTTCAAAACATTCCCCAATCTATCTCTAATTTGGAGTGATGGGGTGGCGCGTGCCGTGGAATGGAATTCCCGTAAGTGGAAGTGTTTAAATTAGCTGGACTCTGGTTAGGGTGTAGCGGGGGTCCGAGACATAGCCGATTTTTCGATCATGTTTTGTATGGAGCTAGGACTTGTAAAATTTTTCACTTTTTGCTGTAGGTCATTATTTAGTTATTTTTTTATTAGACAACAGAAATCTAGCTCCATACAAAAAAATATTGAATACCAAAAAATCTAAATCTCTTCGTTAGCTATGTTTTTTGGCATTTCGTGAAAAAAAATTGTGTTATTTTTTGGGGCCCCCTTTTCTACACCCGGACCCTAGAGTCTAGCTAGAGTACCTCCGTAGGGACGCGCTGCTGGCGTCGCTGCTGGACGGCGTGCGGTCGGCGGGGCAGCGCGACGTGCACGTGCGCTCGGCCGGCACGCCGCGCGGCCACCGGCTGGGCCCGCTGCACCAGCCCGTGGACGAGGAGACCGAGTCCAACCACCTCAGGTGATCTCACTAAACACTTCATAAAGCCAGGGCTGCATCACGCGAAAATTCTGTCGCTGAATTTCCGTTGCGGTAAATCCGTTGTCGAGCGGTCAGCTAACGGACAACTGACCTTCCGAGTAGTGAAATGTGTTGACGTTCCGCCGCGCATCTTCTGCGGCGAAATTTCCACGTGATGTGGCCCTGGCCTAAGTATGATTTCTTTTCAGACCCGCAAATTACGTGAACCCACGGAATTGATGACTACGCTCCTGCAGGCTTGCAGGATTGGAATTTTCATGTTGGACTCCTTAGATATTATTATTATTTACTAGCCGGGATCAACGCATAATCCTCCGATACATGGTCACTGTTTTTCGTCCGTTGTTGTATTCCGACAGTTACAGATAAGATAGCCAGTTCGTTTATCGATCCCGGGTGAAGTGCGCTTCCAAGTTTTCCGAGCTTTATCATGTTATGAGAAGACCAAGCGCTTCCCCATCAAGATATATATTTAAAGTCAAACTCAATTTTTTTATTCAAAGAAACTTTAGAAAAGTGCTTTTGAATAAACAATTTTTTTTTACCTACTACCCATTTAGGACGTTTATTTTTAGCTGTGGAGAAGAATGCGCGCAAGAAACTCAGCTTTAATATAAGTAACGACATTTACAAAATTATAAAATCACACTAAAAAGTCACCCTATTCTAAGATGATTTTTTTTGTTTTGTGTAGGTTGTTCCAAAACCCGGTGGGCATGGGTCGCGCGGAAGTGATCGAGCGGTTCAACGCCAACGTCGGCTACAGCGGCCTCAACTACTCCGTCAGCCAAGACGTGAGTCTATCTCTTACTAACATGCTTTTTGTCTTTCTCGCTCTTGCCCCGACTCGCATCCTTACTAACCTGGTGTGTCAATGTCTCATGGTCACTGTTTTATCTATCATTAGCTTTGTTGAATAATTGCAGATATCGGAGTTGCAACCATAGTGTAAGATATGTCATCATGATTATTCTGTAACTTTCGCTTTGTTCTCTTTGAGACAGAATATAAAACGTTATATTGAAAGTTAATATATTATTTGCTGTACAATTAAAATTAGATCACCATATAGAGGTAAATCAATTTGTTTGTACAGACAGCATCGAATTCATCGAATCAACAGAAGATTTCAAAATAACCATAAAAAACATAACCTAACCTTACTGTAATACAATTTGAGTATGTTTGTATAGAGCTGTCAATATTTGAGATTATACAAATGTAGACTCAAAGTTAACGGCATATGACTTAAATTTCCTAAAAGGAGAATACAGTTTGGACAGTTTAGAATACTCCCACCAATTGATGCTCATTTAATTTTGTATTGCAATTTTGGCATTATATTATTAGCCATACGTCATGTATCATCATAATCATGTACGAATGATAAAAGCTGCCTCTTCGAAATTAATAAATAAACTCTTAGGCCCGATTTTTCAATCTTTAGATAAGTTTTATCTAACGAATAACAATTTCTCTAAAGAGAATCTCTCATTATGTTAAAATTATTCAAAAAATAAACTATAACTGACGATTGAAAAATCGGCCCTTAGTCAGGCAAATCGTACTTTATCCTTAGTTTTTAACTTTATTAAGGGCCGATTTTTCAATCTATATTAATATTATAAAGCTGAAGAGTTTGTTTGTTTGAACGCGCTAATCTCAGGAACTACTGGTTCGAATTGAAAAATTATTTTTGTGTTGGATAGTCCATTTATCGAGAAAGGCTTTAGGCTATATAACATCACACTGCGACCAATAGGAGCGAAGCATCAGTGGAAAATGTTGCAAAAACGGGAACAAGAGCCTAAAAAATTAAAAATGCTGCCAAAAGACACTATTCCACGCGGACGAATTCGCGAGCACAACTAGTTGACGGATATAACTTATTCGTTTGATAAAGTATTAGATAACCATTGAAAAATGTATTGTCATATTTTAGCTTCATTGCGTAATACTTTATCAGAAGGATAAGTTTTATCCGATGATTGAAAAATCAGCCCTAAGAGTGAATAAAGTTTAATTTAATGTAGTTTCTAACTACTGCCTGGTGAAGTGAAGTTATGGAAATTACAATCGAGTGCTTGAAAAGACCCTGTAGGCCTAGCACGAAGTAATATCGGAATCGTAACGTAAACGGTATGTCAGACTAATGTCATAAATTCTATGAAATGACGTCTGTCAATAGTTAGTTCAATTTACGGACGTTGTGGCGCTGTACCAATTCCCATACAACATTTCGCGTTTACGCAACGACACGATTTCGATAGAAGATCCTGCTAGACCCACTTGCTTGCTTGTTTTAGTTTACTTGTTAGCTTCTTTTCAGCACCCCTTTTTATGTTATTTCAATATTGCTGTATAGTTTCGCGTCATAAACGTTGTGTTATGTGCCTTAGGCCCGCCCCCTGTTGTGGCTGTTTCTTACGTGGGATCTTGTAAGTCCCCTCATCATATTATTTGCTATCCACCCGTTCAATGTAAACGTCTTGATAACAGATGTGAATGTAACACAGAATAATAAAACGTTTCTAAACTTGTGATCTCGCAAACGATTTAGAACGTTAAAATAATTTTTAGCTTTAAAACTAAACGTGTTCTTAAGTTAATATCTAGGTCCAGTAAGTAATATAACCCTCATGGTTTCTGTTGCGACATTATGCCGTGTGGAGAACTTTTTGGTACCTAACATTGTCACCCAGTTTCAATAATTATATATATTTCTTTTAATTAGTTCATGTGCTGTTATATTACTAGTTGCGTGTACAAAATAAACGCTTTTTCATTTATTCATTCATTCATAACTTGTAAATAAATAAAAGCTTCAGGCAACACTATGTCACAAAACAAATTAACTATACTAGTGCTCGCCCAGTGGTCGAAATTCGACCGTAATTTTATTAAGGCTGCAAAAAAAAATTAAAAAGATTGAATGTGAGTTTGGATTGGCATTAACAGATTTCGGCCGCTCCTCTTCCATTTTTGAAATTTTTGAAAGAGATAAGTTTATGCGTGTGTATCAAATACATGGTAGTGTGTGTAATGTTTGTTTTATTAATTTAATGTATTTTTTATGCATAATTTAAAAAAAATTAACATTATGTACCCCTTCATAAACTATAAGTGTGCGAAATTTCATACTCCTCCGTCCGCGCAATTTTCGTAAAAAGGGGTACAAAGTTTTTGCTTCACGTATTAATATATAGATGTTGCTTGCAATCAGTCTTTGTCTGACTTCAAAACCTAATGACAGCGTAGAGTTTTTAATAAATAGTGTTATTTTTGTAAATATATTTATGCCTAGTACATTCATCATTCCATAAAACTTCTTTATATAAATAGTCTACTTAAAAAAGAAGTAACTCTTAAGATTTATTATTCAGTGTTACATTTCCCATTAAGTGTATCACACATACATTAGCTCATTTTTTTACAATCTGAAATAGGTGTTGGTTTTAGCATCTGTTTTGTAAATACCATATCTTATTCATCATGTGGTTTCATATACACTTTCTAGATCAATATTCAAGCTTTTGTATTCGTTGTATATAAATTTAAAACGTATGTTTAATTAAACTGGGATTTCACGTGTAATAGTTATAAAAAAAACTATTTCAAATGTTGCCACCTTTGGTAGTTTCATAATTTCCGAGGGCTTTTTAATAGTTTCTGGATTAGATTTTCGCTGGAGAACGCTTATTTTTTATCATATACCGTAAAATTAAAATATTGAACGTTATAAAAATTCCTAAATTTAAAATGCCTAATGTTTATTTGAACTAAATTCATAATAGTGACATTGCTAAATATCTAATGAGTATTTTATCGAAGTTCGATATATCTACGTACAAAATATTTAAAATTAAAAAAAACTAACTATCTAAATGCCGAAAAAGTGACTTATCTATTCTGGCGTTTCACCGGCAGCGACCATCAGCTCTCTACGCTCGCTCGGCTTGCGCGGATGTATAAAACGGACGATCAAACATACGTTTTGATATTCAAGCTATATACTTAGGTCCAAGAGGAGGTAGCAAGGAGCAAAGCCGCGGCAGCGGCCAGCGAAACGCCAGAATCGAAATGTACCTATTAATTGATTACTTGCTCCATGACTTTGCTATGAGAAGTTGAATATAAAATCTCAATTTTATTTTTATAAGGTATTTTATAATCATTCGATGTTATAAACTTAGGCGTTTTATAATTAGGTGTTATGTAGCTAGAACCATTAAAAAGCAGGTGCATGTATGGTAAAGGTTATATACTATTCCAAAAGATGACGCTCGCTAGCGAGAATCGAATCTGTAAACTAGCACTTGGCCGTCAGTGGACGCTTATTAAGGTGATTCAGTGAAAAGGAACATTTAATACTTCAGTAAGCACTTTTTAGAACATTTTGTGTAACATTATAAAACATTGGTGGATAATTTGGTTCGTGTAGCGTCTTTTTGCGGAGAACAAGGAGAAGCTGATAACTGGAGCGCTGAGTGCGCTGGTGGCCAGTTCCGCCGCGGGTGGGAGTCTGCCCCCGCGCGAGTTAGAGGCACAGTTCCACGCACTTCGTCGTCTCTGCGCTAGCAAGGTCGGCTTCGCCGCTTTCACTGCGTTACCAGGGTGAGTTGAGTGAAAGCAGCTACATGAAAGGTGGAGCTTAATAGCGCAGTGGCTTGCGTTTCGGGTTGTGATTGTGCTAGTTAAGCAGTTTTACAGGATAGGTAGACTATAAGTCAAAGTCAAAGTAAATTTTTTTTATTCAAATAAACTTAAGAAAAGTGCTTTTGAATCGTCCATACATTTATTACCTACTACCCATTCAAGACGTCTATTTTTTAGCTGTGGAGAAGAATGGGCGCAAAAAACTCCACAGCTATAATAGAAGTAATAACATTTACAAAAAAAAACTATGTTTTTACCTGTAGATTATGTTAATGTAATTGTGGTATATAACTCTACTGATTTATGTGTTATATTGTATGTTAAATTTTATATGATTTTATATTTATTGTATCTTTAATAAACTTCATGACTGGACACAACATGGAACATGAAATTGATACAGATATTTCGTGTAACGGTAATTATTTCGTAATTTTATCGAATCGTAAATGTTGTGTCCCGTGGTGAAGCTTAGTTAAATATAGTCTACCTATTCTGATAACTGAAAATGTCTGGCATGAGCTAAGTACTGGTAAGGAAACTAAAAAGATTTTGCAATGTAAAATTGGGATATTGAACAGAGTTCTCGTGCTACAGTTTCCGCGAGTGGATCGGCACTGCGGTGGTGAGCGCGCTTCGTCGCGGCTCGTCGGCTTGCTCACACGCAGCCCTTGACGCCGTATGCGCACTCATGCAGCCCATGCACCAGGAGCCCGACTTACGGCAGGAACAGCTCAATAAAGCCAGCATGCTTTCGTCTACTACGTTCCTAGAGGGGCTATTGACTATGTGGGCGGAACATGTGGTGAGTATTTCAGTACTATATACATTTTAAAACTTTCGCGTTACATAATTAAACAAATTTAAACGGGGATTAACGCAAACTAATTAGTAAAAAGGTATCATACCTTCTTTATACCCGACGTTTCGACCGAGTTACAACGGCCGTGGTCACGAGCGGACTGCTATCGCGATGTTGCGCCTCCGTTTGCACGGCAAAGTCTTCATCCACCGTCACATTTTTTTGCCAACTAACGCCACACACAACACTAACGGTGTTCCTATTACGTATACAAGCCTTATTCTGGTTGTATTTCAGCACTACATTAATATATAAAGCTGTGTAGGCGCTTATGCAACCCATGCGCCAGAAGCCCGACCTTCGGCAGGAACAGCTCAATAAAGCCAGCATGCAGTCGTCATCTACCTTTCTTGAAAGGCTGCTGACTATCTGGGCGGAACATGTGGAAGTCCTAAATAAATACAGTGTGATTTTTCCAAGTTTTTTTAATAAATCATCATCCCTTGAATTTGAAAATAGAACACAGCCCATAGTGTAGCTTCATCATCATCAGCTCAGCCGAAAAATATTCACTGTTGGACAATGGATCTCGACAAATCCCGGTTTTGTGCCGCATGCATCTAGCGGCTACCAGTGATCTTCACCAGATCGTCGGTCCATCTTGTTGGAAGCGCTTACACTGGTTCTTCCGAAGCGCGGTCGACATTCGAGAACTGTCCTGTCTGTTCTGTCAGATCAAATTCTTTGAAGTAATGTCTGACTTTCACAACGTGTTGTCTCCTAACAGACGTCAGGCAGCGGCGCGCTGGTAGTGGCGGCCATGTTGGATTTCTTGACGTTCGCGCTGTGCGTACCGTACAGCGAAACAACAGATGGGAAGCAGTTCGACCAACTCCTCGAAATGGTCGCGAACAAAGGCCGTGTGCTGTTTAAGTTGTTTGAGGTTAGTGGATCTAGATCAGGGGTCGGCAACCTTATGCTATAGCCGGGCCACATATGTTGCCAGAGTATCAGTGCGGGCCGCACTTATATTTATATGTTCGGGCATGTATTTTTAATATTTGAAATAAAACGCATATATATTCATACAGTTATGTCTTTTTTAATTGAACTACTATACTAACATAAAAGTAAGAACTAGTGAGATTTTTGAGGCTGCATTTGACTTGCAAGTTTTTTAACGTCTGCTTTCATTTTAGTAGTAGACACGCGCAGTATCGCGTCTAAATGTTCATCCGTTAACCGCGAACAATTCTTATTTTTGCGGTAGTTGAGAATTGAAAAAGTCTGCTCACACAAATATGTACTACCAAACATAGTTATTATCTGCTGAGCAAACTTTTTCAATTCTTTGAAGTTTTCAGAACTCAAACCTCCGTAGAACTGTATCAAGTCAGTGCTTTCCTTAAATGCCGTTTTAAGTGTGCTATTACTTTGCAAATCTACTATGTTCATTTGCAAATTGCTTGGTACCTCACTAATATCAATTGCAAAAGGGTTTTGGAATATTTCCATGTTAAGGGAGCTCTTTTTAAAGTCGGTGAATCGATTTACAAACTCAGTTTGTAGTTGTGTTAACACGTTTCTCATTGTAATATTTTGCCACACAAAATTATCTCCAGCTTCTTCCACGGCTTTCTTGCAATTAGGAAAATGGTCAAGCTTTTTTTCATCAATATGCTTGATAAACAGTTTCAGTTTCATTTCAAATGACTTTACATCTGTATACATATCGCAAATCAATTTATTTTTTCCCTGCAAGCGTTTGTTGAGCTGATTCAGTTCCTTAGTCAAATCAGTCAAAAAACCAAGATCGATAATCCACTGTTTGTTAGTAAGCTCTTCTACTGGCTTTCCTTTCATCTTCATGAAGTTGCCAATTTCTTTCCTCAAATCAAAAAACCGTTCCAAAACGGCACCTCGACTGAGCCACCTCACTTCACAGTAGTAAACCACGTCACCATGTTCAGCTTCCAGATCTTCCAAAAACTTTTGGAACTGACGGTGTGTGAGCCCATTTCTTCTTATAAAATTAACAGTGGATGTTACAGTATCCATTATTTCTTTCCAGGATATAACTTTGGAGCACAATGCCTCTTGATGGACAATACAGTGAAAAATCAATGGCACAGTAGATCCAGAATCTTTCACTTTGCTGATGATTCTCCCAACAACACCTTTGTTTTGACCGCTCATGTTCTTGCCTCCATCGGTAGTGACACTTGTTAACTTTTCCCAGCTTAATTGCAATGAATCCAGAGCTTGTTCCACATGGTGAAATAAATCTTCTCCCGTAGTTGTACCTTTCAAACTGCACATTTTCACAAGCTCTTCGTAAACAGTAAAGTTTTCGTCAATGCCGCGTACAAATATGAGTAGCTGTGCTGTATCCGACACGTCCGTACTTTCATCCATCGCTAAAGAGAAGCAGTCGAAAGACTGCGCCTTATCCCTGAGTTGTTCACACAAATTAGCACCCAAGTCTTCAGTACGTCGGGTGCAAGTTCTTGCAGAGAGACTAAGACTTTCAAACATTTTTTTCTGCTCTGGGCATATTTCTTCTGCGATAGCTAAGACACACTCTTTTACTAATTCACTATCGGTAAACGGACGTCCACTTTTTGCAAGAATCTCTGCTACCCTGTAACTGGCCCGAACATTCGATTCGCTGTTGTCTGCCACAACCTTAAATATGTTTTGTTGATTTTGTAATGACGATTTCAAAGTGGAAATTTTCCTTTTCCGTATTTCTCCTTCAAGACAGTCAAATTTAGCTTTGTGCTCAGTGTCGTAATGTCGCTTCAGGTTATATTCCTTTACTACAGAAATACTCTTTTGACAAATCAAGCATAACGGTTTTCCTTTAAACTCGATAAAAAAGTATAATTCTGTCCATAATTCGTTAAAAACTCTTTTTTCTTCTTCTATCTTCCTTTTTCTTGAAGCCATGTTTATATAATTATTCTGTAACAATAATGAAAAAAATTAAATTCGTTGTAAAATTATATGTTCCAGTTAGCACCTACAAATTCAACTCCACATTCAAATAATAATTAAAACATGACACACTCGTAACTAACTTCATGTCATGTAACTACTATCCCCGTCCTTATAACATTTACCCATCAATCTGAAGGTTCACATTAACAAGCAGTAAATAAAAAAAAACAAAATGCTCGCGAGTGCATACAACTTATCTCATACGTCGTGCGTGAGAAGCTATCAGCGAAGGGAAGAAAGGTGAAACGAAACGCGTAGCTAGCAACCAGATGAGACGTGAGTTTCCGGCGAATTTCCACAACCGAATGTGGCGAGAGCTGCGCGCGGCTGTGATTTTAACTAAAACCGGTCGCTTTAAATTTTTTCGCCGCCGCACACCTGCGTCTAATCAAAGACTGCCGCCCCGCCTATTGTCTCAAAGGAGCCGCCCGCCGCCGCACGTGCGGCGGATAAACGCAAAAGAAATTGCCAAGAATTGAATAAGTACAGCAAATATTTATTTTCGGTAGAAACAATACATAACATCACAGTCTTGATAAACAGTTCTTACGAAAAGAAATAGAGGTACATTTTTATCACCCCGCGTGGGAGCGAGCTTTCAAGAATACTCTCATGGCCCAGCAGCATGGCCGTATAAATTCTAGTGAATTTATATGGCCTTTTGCTTCGGTATTTTTTTCTTACGGACCTCAGGCTTGCGGGCCGCACCGAGATAGTCTACGGGCCGCATGCGGCCCGCGGGCCGCCGGTTGCCGACCCCTGATCTAGATGATGAGATCATTTTTTTAAAATGACACTACACATATATTTGACGATGTTTAATTATGTGAAAGTAAACACTAGTATGTGAAATAAATCCTAAGCAATTTATCGGCAATGAATTTAGTTAGATCATAAAATGCAATGAGTTTTTGATGCAAGCACGTTTTTATTATTGCTTATCTCAGTCAAAATTCAGTTTGATTTAGTGTCAAGCGGCACCTTTATGTTTAAGTTCACACACTGGGCTCCAATTTTTTTTTTGTAATAAACGGTTTTATCTGTGCCTTTTAATTTTTAGGTATTTTTATCACATTTTTAACTATAGCTACACACATTTATCAACAGCACCCCTCAATGGCAATCGTGAAAGGCGCAGGCCTAGTAATGCGCGCGCTGATAGAGGAAGGCGGTGGTTCAGTGGGTGCGCGTATGCAAGCCCTGGCGCTAGCCGAGGCAGCGCTGCCCAGGCACTTGCTATCAGCCCTGTATGCCCCGGCTAGGTTACACCACCGCCACTTGGCGAGGCATCTCGTTGCCTTGTGGCTTGTGGAGCATGCGCCCGCCCATAATTTGATGAAGAGGATTATGGTGAGTGAGATAGTTTTTTATTTTTTATTGGTTCACCAAACTGGTCTGTACATAGAGCAAAAAACATATATAATGCATACTTATACAAACAGTGAGTGCAAGACCTTCTCGAGGTGAACACTACATGCATAATACAAAATTACATAATATTTACGCTAACTTAATTTACAACTAAACTACGATAAAGCTAAGAAATGAAGTTAATACAAGTAACGAATGTGTAAGCTATTTAGGAACTACTTTTGCTGTTTTAAAAAGCAGCTTTTTACAGAATTTACTGAAACATTAATAATGTCT
Source organism: Eudonia lacustrata (assembly GCA_947562085.1). Taxonomy (NCBI): domain Eukaryota; kingdom Metazoa; phylum Arthropoda; class Insecta; order Lepidoptera; family Crambidae; genus Eudonia; species Eudonia lacustrata. The sequence continues at coordinate 5,309,425 of OX387323.1, read as the reverse complement.
ACCTCGTGACAAATGTTGTTGTATACTGAGCACATTCGGTACATTGGAGAGTGCTGACCATTGCTAGTGCGGCAAGTAGGAAGATCAAATGTCCTTCTGGATAAGTCCGTCCGTTTGTAACGGCTGCATGAGCGAGGTCTAATTATGTTAAATTTCTCCAGTAAATCCAAGCTGTCAATTTTTCCAGCTATAATTTTGTGTAGGAATACGATAACCGCCATTTTACGCCTGAATTCCAACGAAGAAACCTCAAACTGCGCAAGTTTAGACTCATAAGACGGCAGACTGTGACAGAGGTTATTTGCATAGCATAGGTGGTACAAGAATTGTTTTTGCAATCTTTCTAATCGGTGAGTATGTACACCATGTGAGGGGATCCAAATTGGATATTCCAATATAGCGTTTGAATTTATCGCTGCCTAGCTATAACTGTCTTATCTTAGTTTGTCCGTCTATTAACAATGTTAGTAGTATTGTGTTTCGGCAGATAGATATTAAATAGTTGTTAACATTGAATATGGCTCCTTCGGGCTTACGTAGTAAGAGTGCATACATTTGATATCTTTTTACGGGCCGGACGTCGTCACGATAGCATAATTGGTACCGGATCCGGTATGTCTGTAAGTGCGGGTTCGAGTCGAGGTATTGGAGTTTTGTTGTGGAGAATAATTGTGTAATATTTATGTAAATTTATACCGAAAAGTTGGTAGTTTACTTTTCTGGGTCGGATTCCGGTTGGTTTTGGTTTAACTAATTGACGTCCTACACCCGTTGCTTACCGTACGTACGAAAATGGAAAGTTAAGGGTTTAGTAAAAGTTAGCCATCACATCGTGGTGGTTACCATACAAGTAACTTGTCGGTTTCACTCGGCAGCCGTCGGGTCTGCTCGCGTTCCTGGAGTCGACGGAGGTGCCCCCCGCGACCGCTATCGAGGCGGTGGCGGACGAGCGCGACAACCTGCAGTTAGCGCAGAGAGCCGCCCGTACGCGAGCACCGCACTGGGAGGCGCTCGAGCGACAGGTCAAATACGTCGAAAAGCATTTGGAGGTAACGACGCTTTATAGTGCCTTTTTAAAACATACTTATGTACTTCTTGTACTGTAGTGGTCCTTCGAGCCGGATAGTCGTTTGTTATTCACGATCGTATATTTATATCTAAACCGAAAAAAGCACTTATGAAAAAACGACTCGCCCCTGTCTGTGAGGGACTCACTCTTCAGAATCCGGAAGATAGCTATTCCAATTTCAAAAATAAATTATTAAAAATACCTCCTGCTTCAATACTAAAATAAATTGTATCTAATACATGATACCAAAAGCAATATTGATTCAAACTATGTTCCCTCCCAGCATTACGCAGCTATAGCGCTCCAGCATTGGGCGCAACGAACCGGCCGGGGGCCCGCGGGTACTGCAGCCGCCGTAGCCAAGGAAGCGAAAGAACGACCCGTGGTGCTTCGGCGAAGGCGCGAGAGACTCAAATCAACCGCCAACTGGCCGCTCTTCTACTACCAGTTCCATAGGGATCACGCGCTGCCGAACCTCATATGGAATCACACGGTAAGTCCATACTTTTGTCATTTTTATTTAAGTCTCATAAAAAGTCGAATAGACAGCTAATATATTTTTTTTAAGATTAAAGTTACGTGATAATTTTCAGTTGACTTAACATCCGTAACTTCGAAAACGTTAAGTTAAATTAAATTAAGTTAAATTCAAATTCTTTTATTGCTCTATGTTGTGTACATTGGTCTTAAAATAACAATTGGACAACAGACTCGTGAATACGCAACGCGCTAGATATCGAGTTGCGACCGTTCATAATATTATGCTTCTTCAAAGTGCTCGGCACCAAATCAGACAATGATTTTATTATAGATTAAAATTTTGCTTAAAACATAGTGTAATTAAACTTTTAAACGGGATAACAAAACATTATTTATTGCGTGTTGTTTACGGCTCGTTTTAAAATTCAGATAGGGAAATTTATTTGCAAATCGAATGTTGCACTGTATGTATATGCGTATGTATGATAAATTAATAATTAAATATAATAAATATAAATATAATAATAAATATAATATAATAAGTCCTGTGACCACGGACCCTGCAAAGGGTTCGAAACGTCAGGATAAACATTAAATAAGTAATGTGTAAAATAAACGCGAGTAGATCCGTAAAAGTTGTTTCATTACAATTAAATATATTTATATTGTGTGTAAATAAACGTCTTTAATGTTTCGGAAAACACCGTTAACCGCCCATCTCTTAGCTTTTTTGTTCAGTTCAACACAAGGTTGCATGGAAGAAATTGCTTTTTAGCGATAGGGCCGCCATTTGTACTTCTTCTTGTATTGTCCTCTCTAAGTCTTTTGTATGGTGTACAATAAAGTGTATTTTCATTTGATTTCGTTTCACTATAATGGTTCCACTTAATTACTCAGACACGTGAGGAACTCCGCAACGCGCTCGAGAGCGAGCTACGCGCGTTCATGGGCGACCGCGAGGTGGCGGCCGGCACGCTGACGTCGTGGAACCACGCCGAGCTGGAGGTCAACTACCAGTGCCTGCAGGCCGAGGTCAAGATCGGGGATTACTACCTCAGGATCCTGCTGGAGCAGCGGGACAGCGACGACAGCCCTATACGGAAGTCGTGAGTTACATCGGTTTTTGTCGCTCAAGAGTGAGTTACGCGCGTTTGTTTGCGACCGCGAGGCGGTGGGTGGCACGCTGATGTCGTGAAACCACGCCGAGCTGGAGGTCAACTACCAGTGCCTGCAGGCCGAGGTCAAGATCGGGGACTACTACCTCAGGATCCTGCTGGAGCAGCGGGACAGCGACGACAGCCCTATACGGAAGTCGTGAGTTACATCGGTTTTTGTCGCTCAAGAGTGAGTTACGCGCGTTTGTGTGCGACCGCGAGGCGGTGGGTGGCACGCTGATGTCGTGGAACCACGCCGAGCTGGAGGTCAACTACCATTGCCTGCAGGCCGAGGTCAAGATCGGGGACTACTACTTCAGGATATTGTTAGAATAGCGAGACAGCGACGAAAGTCGTAAGTATTATCAGTTTTTTAATCCAGTGTGTTACGCGCATTTGTGTGCTGCTAAAACAGACACAAACAGAGACAGTGACGACAGTCGTGAGCCGAGATCATTTATTTTCGCTCTATAGTGAGTTACGCACGTTACTCAGCGATTACTACATCAGAATACTGTAAAAACCTCAGAACAATAACTATAGAAGGATTGTTAAAATAAAAAACTCGCAATTATGTTTAGTTCCGTTCTATCTTATGGCTAGAAAAGGAGGTTGGAGTGCGACAAATGGTTGACACTTAGTTTTTATTTTTTGTATTGTTATGTCATTCGGTCATCAGAAAAATAAAATCTCGAGTCCAAAATCAGAAGTACATTAATTTAAAAGCTGACAGTTTGTTTCACAAATCTGGTGACACCTTCGAAATAACGAAAGAAAAGGGACAATCGATCTCTTTCCAATACATCACCTAGGTTCATTAGTTAAAATAGTGCGAACTGATGAATTTGTGTTGTTATTTTAGTCCGGTTTCTATAGCTTTAGTTATTATTCTGAGGTAAGAACAGAGGGACAGCGACAACATCCCTAAATGAAAGTCGTGAGTAACATCAGTTCTTTCACTCGAGAGTGTATTACGCGCGTTTGTGTACGATTACTACTTCGGGATGCTGCTGGAGCAGCGGGACAGCGATGACAGCCCTATAAGTCGTTGAGTCTCGTGTTGGTATGTTCTCAATATATTAGTGGTCCGTTATTGGTAGTTACTACTAAGTAATAACTCTTTGATAGTAGGTATTCTGCGCAGAATTTAACAGTACACCGACCACCCTAAAAGATATTAACCTATTTCTGCGGCTAAACAGCATTGTCTTATATTGCTGTGCATACAGCTGCAGCACATAAGATCTGGTAAGCACTTTTAAATTTGGCGCCATAAATAAGTCGTTTATAAACTTTCGACAAATAAATTAATACTATTTTTCAGGTACGAGTTCTTCAACGATCTGTACCACCGGTTCCTATCCACACCCAAAGTCGAGATGAAGTGCATGTGCCTGCAAGCTATGAGCATTGTCTATGGCCGATACTTCGAGGACATTGGCCCATTCGCTGATACCAAATACATAATCCAAATGCTAGATAGAGTAAGTTTATTTCTTTTGCTGAGAATAAAATTTATTGAAACACCACTTCAACATTTTTAATAACAACCAGTTTTCTGTTTCAGACTTGTGATAGAATGGAGAGAGACAGACTAGTACAGTTTCTATCTAAATTAATTTTGCATAGAAGAAATGTTAGTGAGATATTAGAATGGAATGGTGTTAGGTAAGTTTTATGTTTACTTTACAGATCTTCTATAATGCATATAGAGTTGTTTCTGCAAAAGGCGTAAATCTTATTGTAATGTAATACATGCGTCTGCATACTACTAAAACTTGAAGTTCATTCATCGTTTTGTAATATTAGATGTATGCATTGCAGTGCTTTTGCGTTATCTCAAGTTAAAAGATCATAACAAGGCTTCGAATCACGATAAAAATTAGGTATCGATACCTCTACCATACGAAGACAACGTTAATAGCAACAGTAACGTTAAGCTTTGTATCGCTACCTGGGTGGCATTTTTACCAATAAATTAACTAATCGCTCTACGCGGATTGGCTTAACCGCTTCAAGTAACAAAAAAGTAACGGTACTTTCTAGATAACGTTACCTGCATTACCGCTTCCAATTTAACGTTATTTAACGAAACTTACAGTGTGAATTTAAGAACGTTACCAATCCTGATTCATAATGTAATTGCTTTTCAGAATCTTAGTGGAATTAATGACGTTAGCCCATTTACACACATCGCGCGCGACGGTGCCGGCCCAAAGCAACGTCATCGAGGGCTCCGCGCAGCAAACCGGCGGCGACCGCGAGTGGTACTACAACCTGGAGCAGGGCGACAAGGTCCAGCGGATGGGCCCCGTCAGCTTCCAGCAGGTATGCCTTGCACGGTGGAGATAAGGTCCACTTTACAACAAAAAACGTTGTTAGTTAGACCTTCTAGCTTCCGTTTTGGATGATGAAAATAAATTACTTGTCTCGTTCTTCTATGTATGTGCGCAGTAGTGGAATGTCTATAGTACAGTTAATGTTAAATTGATAGAGTGGTCAAAAATATGTACCTTCGATTAATTTAATGCTGACTGTAGTACCTGTCTGTGGCAAAGGTACTGATAAAACTCCCTAGTAACAGACGAGAAATCTATATATTAATACGTGAAGCAATAACTTTGTACCCCTTATTTACGAAAATTGCGTGGACGGAGGAGTATGAAATTTCATAGTTAGTGCTCATTCATAGTGTGCGAAATTTCGCACACTTATAGTTTATATAGAGAAGATTATCCGAATGTTAATATTTTTTTAAAATTATGCATACAAATACATTAAATTAATAAAACAAACAATACACACACTACCATGTATTTGACACACACGCATATGCAATGTTATTTTTAGTTTATACGAAACCTGAAAACTGTTTGTAATCAGAATCAGTAATAGAATCGATTTCAATATTTTTTATACCATGTTGTATTTTGACCAAATAACATTTACAAAATTTCATATAAATTATTCCCTACTAAAAACACAACGGGGCAGCACAAAAATGTTTGTAACTTCGTGAGTTTTCAAGATATTATTTTAAATTTTTTTGTACGGATTCTTTAAATGAAAATATTTGACCCGTGTTTCTCTTTTCAAAAATTTCAAAAATCGAAGAGGAGCGGCCGAAATCTGTCAATGCCAATCCAAACTCACATTCTATCTTTTTTAATTTTTCATTGCTTAGGATACAATCCGTGCAGCCTTAATAAAGTTACGGTCGAATTTCGACCACTGGGCGACCACTAGTATCAATTAATTGGTCAAGTCAACTTTTACAAAAAAGTCAAACCGATATCTTTATCTGGCGAAACTCAGTAATGTAACTCTGTTCTAGCTAAAAGACTTGTACAAATCCGGCGAGATCAACAACAAGACCAAGTGTTGGGCCAACAGTATGGAGGGCTGGCGCGCGGTTGGCTCCGTGCCCCAGCTCAAGTGGACGCTGGCGGCGCGCGGCGTGCCCGTCATGGACGAGAGTGCCTTAGCTGCCACTATACTGGACTTACTCATTACTTGTGCGCGGTATTATCCTAGCAGGTGAGCACTTACGATCAAATTTGAATAAGGTTTTTGACCGTAAAATAGAAAAAATGTTTTTGTTTTGTTTATATAATTTTTAACGCAAATTTTGTTGCGAACAAATTACAAAAACACAAATGTTGAAAAAATTTCCACAAGCAGGATTTGAACCTGCACCCTTCTGACATACCGGGTCAGGTGCTCTCCCAATTGAGTTATCGTGGTTCTAACCAGCCCGCCGAAATTATTCAACACTATTTACTTTTTTACTTTGAAAGCCAAAGGCGCCCATTCAATGTCAACAACTACCGTCATTGACGGGTGTCAATGACGGTAGTGATGATCGGATGATCATAATATTTTTATCATATTTTTTTTTAAATAATATAGATAGAAGAAAATATTTATATATTGTTGTGAAGTCAAAATAATGTCTTGACTTTTGTAGAAATTTGAGTATACGCACTAGATCGTACAAAGATTAAGTGGTACCGGGTTCGATTCCCAGCGGGGGGTACATGTTTGTGTACTCGGTTGGTGGTAGGGCATGTTTGTCCGCCTGGCTAGCTACCACCATATTATCTAAATATGTCGCCATAACATCAATGTTTGTAGCGTTGTTGTGTTCTGGCAGCTAGAGATAAGATAACCAGTGCCTCACTAGTTGGGGATCCCGGGTGAGGTGCGCTTCCATCATTGGCCTTATCATCAGTTGAGATCAAGGCACTGTGCTTACTCGTTAACATTAAAAAAAAAACTTATTATTGCAATATGACCTGCATCTTTTACCTTTCCTACCAGAGACGAAGAAGACGCTGTGATCCGGCCGCTGCCTAAAGTGAAGAGGATGCTCTCTGAGCCGGCGTGCTTGGCGCACGTGGTGCAGTTGCTACTCACCTTTGACCCTGTACTGGTCGAGAAGGTAGGCTTATGAGCAACTTATGCTTAACTGATGTACCGATGACGTCCGTGAAATGTAATTTGCGGGCTAGCAGAACGATGATACACGCAAGTAGCTGGCGGCAATTAGATGAGGAGCATATATAAACAGCAGCATTCATAGCTAATAAATGTAGCTATAAATTCATAAAAAATATAACATATTTTTAATAACGCAGAATAGGTATTTAATGCCTGATTTCACCATTGACCCCCTAAGTTTTAGGTGACCCCTAAGCCATGTTAGGTAACAGTTGTTGGAGCAAAACCGTTACCTAAAATGGCTTAGGGGTCACCTAAAACTTAGGGGTCAATGGTGAAAATGGGCATATGATACCTATTCTACATTATTAAAAATATTTTAAGGAATGGTTTAATATGTTTTATATAAATTTTTCGTGCGTTTGAAAACAAACTATGTGTCTGGGCTTCGATTAGCTATTTTCTAACTTTAACAATCATGTCTTAATGGCCTTATTGTAACATTATTCCAATAATCTATACTAATAAAATAGAGCTGAAGAGTTTGTTTTTTTGTTTGAAAGCGCTTATCTCCAGAACTACCAGTCGGATTTGAAAAATTCAACATACGATGAAGGCTATTTAACATCACGCTATGAGCAAAAATGTCAGAAAAAACGCTAAGCGAATACGAAGTACAGTCAACAGTAAAGGTAACTGATGATTGGTCGTTTCAAAATATGTAATCAGTATGGAAATCAAAACCTTTTTAAACGCATATCGAAAAACCTTCGAGTGTCTACTAGTACCTGCAGACTGCCTGTAGTTATATAGAAAATACCGACTTAACACTATCGAAACTTAATTTTGAAATCTAGTAAACATCATCTACTTTTGCTGTTGATTGGGTGACGCGGTGGGTCGGGGATCAGCTAGTGTATTAATATGGTTGAAATTAGGCTACTGAGCTGAGACACGACTATGGTCGATGAACAGCAGCTTAACCAATTTTCTCACCGCAGGTGGCATCACTTCTCTACGAGATAATGCAAGACAACCCGGAAATATCGAAGCTCTACCTAACCGGCGTGTTCTACTTCATGCTACTTTACACGGGCTCGAACCTGCTACCCATCGCCCGGTTCCTGCGGCTCACGCACATGAAGCAGGCGTTCCGGTCTGACCAAGTAAGTATGTACTGTATGTAGGTCGTGGCACGTCTATTATTTTTAAAGTGATTTTGACTATTGCCTTTTTGATTGATTTTAGTTTGTAGGTAATGTAACAATAAGGTCTATTTTTGATTGTAACAAATTGAGTTTGAGCGTTGTAAAATTTTGCATTAAGTAAAATCTACACCGTCTACACGTCACATTAAAGAAGGATTTATTTTAAACTTGGTCATTTTATGTTACTTTTTATAATTTCGTTGGTATGTGGTTAAGCTGCGTACGATTTGTTTGTTTGTATGTTTTCTCATGTACACAGCTGCTCATCAGACTACACAAACTGTCTAATTTCCTTTGACTTTGAACTTTATTTCTATGGCTTATGGTTCAACATTTATTGAAGAACTTATCAGTTTTAAATAGTCGGATGTGCAGCTGTCGGTACCCAATAATATATTTTAAATAAAATAACATAGACAGTAGCGAGATGTTTATAGGCTAAAATTCTTTATTTTCCATAGACAAGTTCGGACATAATGCAGCGTTCGATCCTGGGCCAACTGCTGCCGGAAGCCATGGTCTGCTACCTAGAGAACCACGGCTCGGACAAGTTTGCGCAGATCTTCTTGGGCGAGTGGGATACGCCTGAGGCTATATGGAATTCTGAAATGAGGTACGTTACTCACAATTGTACGGACGCGTTAGGATTTTAGTTAAAGTATTATTTGCAATCTTAAGAGTTCAGCATCGTTTCCCGTGCTAAGTCACCGATTGAGTGTCACATTATCTTAAAGCTCCCAAGGAAACATAATCAGCCCTCGCCGTCCGTCGGTTCATATTGTTGGCGTAAAATGGCAGTCGTTAAAACGCTGTACACTATTGAGCCTGCTAAATGCTACAACCTGTGTAAACGGTTTGAGTGAGTCTGAGTGTAGCACTATAGCGTGAAGAACTTGATTTATTATTAGTCCGAAATACAAAATCAAAGTACTAACATCATAATAATTTCGTTCTTTGAGCTGGATATCAAGGACACCTGTGCTGTGCATCTATTCGATATCATGTGTTAGGGATAGTATAGCCATCTCCTCAAAGGTTAAAGTTGAAGTGCGCTTCAATCTTCAGTCTATCATCCCTTAACATCATAACCAAGGTCACATTTTATCTACTGCAAATATTTTGACAAAACATCTAATTATATCAGAGAAATAAGGCCCTAGCATTTAAAAAAATATTCAGGCTAGTTTTTTTTCACTTTTCCTGACACAAAAATTGTATTATTTTTAAGAGCGGCCTCTCTGTTGGCTCCATTGAATGAAACTACGGGCTCGTGTAAGCGGTGAAGGCATTGCGGCCTCTCTGTTTCGGCTCCTTTGAATTGAAACTACCGAAAGTGCTTTATTTTACTTTTTAATCGAAATGTCTTTTGGCGTTTTTCTTGAAAACTAGCGTATAAAAATTTAAGGTTTTATAAAATAGTTAATACATTATGTTGTTGAATTTATCCTCAAAAGATTTTCAGTTGATAAAATGTGACCATACATATTTGAAAGAATGTGTCTGTCCGCAGACGCATCCTGATAATGAAAGTAGCGGCGCACATCGGTGAATTCACGCCGCGTTTGCGTGCGCACGTGGCCGCTCGCTACCCGTACCTGGCGGTGCCGTGCGTGCGCTACCCGCACTTGGAGCGCGAGTTGTTCTGCAACGTGTTCTACCTGCGGCATCTGTGCGATACACAACGGTTCCCCGACTGGCCGATACCAGAGCCGGTGAGTACTGTAGTAGCTAGCACTTACGTCTTGTTTGTAAGCGGCGTTAGAGTGGTGCAAATTTTGCAGCTCTTTCTCCCTAAATATGTACACTCGCTTTAAAGTTAGCCCGCTATATGAACGCAGCTTGTCTATTGTATGGCTGTATGTATTGGCCACGACTTCGCGCATTTGTTTTGTCGGGAAAGAGCGTGCAACGTTTTGTCGGTCTATTTCCCTAGTGCACTCGTTATAAATTTATATGGACGCAACAAGGAGTTTCTAGCATATTGTCGGGCGCGACTCGAGTCTGACATACGGCGCAAATTTTAAACTCGCGTGATGTATGACGTGCCTTACCCCCCGACCTCAACAAATTAAAAAAAAGCACTACAAAAAGACATTCGATGATTCCCAAAAAACTCAATGTTATCCTTGAACTTAGAATTTCCTGTCGGATTTCATGTATGTTTTCTACTAATGCGGTGGGTCTACTAAAGACCCACTGACGTAGACGGAACCTGTGTAAAGGCTATACAAAAATTAAAAATATTATTTTTGTTTTGTTCTTTTAATAATTTCAACAAAAGATTGCTAAAATATCCCTTTATGCTGTACATTTTTCTAACCAACTTTTGATTTGACTCATGCAGGTGACACTACTCAAAGACGTGCTAGAAGCATGGCGTCGCGAGGTGGAGAAGAAGCCTCCCTCCATGACGGCGAGCGAGGCCTACTCCGTGCTCGGCCTCAGCGGGACCCAGGACGAGGCCGCGGTGCGCAAAGCCTACTACCGGCTGGCGCAGCAGTATCACCCGGATAAGAACCCGGAGGGGCGGGTGAGTCGATAGTTCTCGAACTACTAGACCGCAGTCTTCAAATCTGTCATCTTCATTTGATTGTTTCTTTGTGTTGGTGATATATCATGTGGTTTATTATTTTAATGTGGTAGTTTTTTTTTGAGAGAGATTGCTGATTGCCTCAAACGGCATTTTCAGCGTCACCGGGCTTTTTTGGGGGCGGCGAGGTACGTAAAGGGTACCTCAAGCCGTGTTGAAACGAATCACCTTCGGAGGTTTTCTAAAGGAAACGGCATCGCATACTTAAAAGTGCGCGTCTCCGTGCCCTACTAGATTCTCCGAAGGGTTCGGATCGGATCGGATGTGGTAGTTAAGCGGAAAATAGTGAATCGAATTTCTTTGGTAAGTTTATCTGAAGCAAAAAGGAAATGTTGATCCTTTAGTTAGTTAATGAACGCCGAGGAACCGCAAAACGTTTTGGCATTTTTATATCTTCTACACAAAACCAAATAAAGATCTTCATCCATTACAACTTTCCCTAAATGTTGATTTTTTACTTAGCCCATAAAATGAAATACTTTTCCTAAATACTCATTTCTTTTTCATCAGACATGATATTTGATCAATTCAATATTATACTTATTTGTAAAATAGGTTATTATACATAGGTCATAATTAGCGTGTGTAGTTCATGTATGTTAGTCGTAGGCGTATAAAAGGGACATTTGTTGTTTTATACAATGAAATGTTTGACCCCCAGGACCGCTTTGAGGCTGTGAACCAAGCGTACGAGTTCCTGTGCAGCCGCAACGTGTGGTCGGGCGACGGACCGAACGCCAACAATATAGTGCTCATACTGCGCACGCAGACGATACTCTTCAATAGATATTCGGATGGTGAGCTTATCTGTGTTATTCTATAATAGATCATAGACAAGAACCTGGTGGTAGGATTCTGAGAAAAATGTGACTGTATAACAACCTCCAGATTCCTTATACCTGTTTCTGCTGCTAAAGAGCATTTTTCGCATTGCTGTCTTGTGGGTTGAAGGGTATTAGAATCTAATGAAATTAGACGCTGTAATAGGCATGAAAACCGAAGCTTCAGGGGTTCTATTTTTGATTCCTTCGCCTCGAGTCAAGCGATTGGTTTTTACTGATTTTCGTTCGACATTTGACTTTCCATATTTTTATATCGCTCGACCGCAACAACTGCTCTCACCCACTCGTTGCAGTCGAGCGCGAAAAAGCGATTGATAGAATAACCGTCAAAATCAATGCGTTGTGTCAATGTCATGTCACTCGTTTGTTTGTGACATCGATAGTCTTTTCTATTAAAAAGCAAAGGTTTTTTTAACAGCCAGTAGAAAGAAACATGGATATTACGTTCCGTTTTCATTGCGGCTGTTACCGATTTTCTCTAAATTCTGCGTGGAACGGATACATCCAACATTTCGTATTATGTTGGCAGCACCGGAAACGAACGATTCAAAAATACGTAAAATCGGCGACATGCGACTTGGAAGTCGAGTGAGACTTAAGTAGCATGCGACAACACAATGTCATTAGTGCGATTCAAAAATAGATCCCCAGGGTCGGCAACACACGTGATGCCTGTGTGGCAAGCAACCATAGTCCGTGTTCCATTTCGCGGGGCGTTGGCCGGCTAAGAAAACCAGCAGTCTCGTTTATTTTTCGTTTCTTTTTGACAGTACTAGCGCCGTACAAGTACGCAGGATACCCACAACTGCTTCGCACCGCTCGTCTAGAAGCTGAGGCGGAACAGTTGTTCGCTCAGAACGAGGCCCCGGCCTTATTGCCGGCCGCTTGCGAGCTGGCGCACGCCACTGTCAGCTGTTCTGCGTTAAATGCTGAAGAGCTGAGGAGAGAAGGCGGCTTGGAGGTAAGAGACAGTATGATGAAGGGAATAACGTTACATCAAAAGTTTAGATGGCAGGCTTGTTTTATTTATTATGTGGTTTTGATAAATTAGAAAAATAGAAGTCTTCTTTTTGCAATGGTGTATGAATCAAAACTTAATTTTAGATGGCAAATTGAAATAGTTGCTCTGCGGCTTGTACTTACACTGAAAACACTAGAAAGAGTCGATTATTAGTTAAGAGTGTCCGCTGCGTTAAGCGGGAGCACAGCTCGGGCGTCCGCGCCGTTTTATCTTTCGATTCACTCGTAATTAAATCAAAATTAGGGATGCAACGATACCGATGCCGATAATCGTAAACCACAGGTTATCGTAATTTTTGACGATCATTTGTATCGTAAAAAGTATTACGATTTATAACGATTCTTAAAACTAGTTTGATGTAACTTTTATTCGTGAAAAGGAATGCAAGACAGCATCGATGTTTGCGCTGGCAACACTAATGACAGCCATCTTTCATATTTTTTGTCGTTTGCCTAAATATAAATAATATAAATAAGCCTATACATAAATAAAAAATACTGTACTTCCTAACTTGAAAAAATTGGCCCATAAGTATTTGTCCATCAAACCAGCTACTGTAGATTCGGAAAGATTGTTCTCCACAGCTGGTTTAATCCATACGGATATAAGAAATAAACTGAAACCAGATAATTAAAAAAAAAATCTTAATAAGAATTAAAAAGAAATTAATTTAATAAGTGGTAAATTGTCTTTAAAATAAAAATAAATGTTGATTTTACTCAATTGTCTTGTTTTATTAAATGTAAATAAATAATCGTGATGCATTCGTTATCGCATTCGCTATCGTATTCGCTATTACGATGCATTCGTCATTCGTATCGGTATCGTAATAGACATATCGTTGCATCACTAATTAAAATATTTTTTACATTTTTACCGTAGTTGGTTGGTCTCAAAGTCTGTTGACGGAAAGAGGCTGGACCGGTCGGCTCAATTATCATGTCTAGTGTATCAAAAACAGAGATGGCAGCGTTGGCTAAGCGTCGTTATTATTTAGGCTATGGCTGTTTGCAAGACATAACAGACAGATTGCAGTAATAATATTATTCAATGAAGAAGCACAACATCATAATATTGGGTGTTAAAGTTGTAAGTGCGCATATACGGTGTACACACATCACAACTCTTCCCTTTCCCGCCAATAAGTGTAGTTGTCCACGGAGGCGTAAATACGACAAACAGCTTAGGCAGCTCAGCGTACTGATCTCTGTCCACGAGGCGTATCGCAAGCGTACGTTGTCAATCATTTGTGAGAATTCTACTATCTGCAAAAATTTCGCAGCCGTTTCCGCCATTTTTTAATTACATTAATAAACACGTGCGTTCACTCTATGTACGCTATGTATGACATGCGGTACGGCAGGCGTCATGACGCCGGCATGCAGCGACGCAAGCGCGACGTTGCCGCTCCGTCGACAGAGTAGCATAGTTTTGTATGTAAGCTGCAAGCAGGCGTACACTAAGTGCCTTACAAGTAAACAAAGAATATGGTCTGAATAGTTATTCCGGATTTTGTTCCTGTCATTTAAACGCCATTTCAAATTAGAGTAAAAGAGACAAAACACGGAATAACTACTCGGACCTTATTCTTTGTTTATTTGTAAGGCACTAAGCGTATAATGACGAATACGCGTCTATGAAGCTACGCCTCCGTGGACAGTAGGCCTAAGTTAGTATTTTCTCATGCACACATTGTATCGTAGGTGCTCCACGAAGCTATGTCGCGTTGCGTACCGATGCTGTCGGAGGCGACCGCGCCCGGTGACATCAGTGCGGCCGTGTGCGCTCACTGCGCCCGCTGCTTCGCCGTCGCAGCACGATTCCCTGCCTGCCGCGAAGTTTGTGCCAATATGCCTCGGCTTTGTGCGGATCTGGCGCCACTGTTGAGGAGGCCGGTGAGTAGAACTACACTTAGAATGGTATACAGCGTGTCGTCCGCGTTGTTTTGCCGTGGCATCGCGTGTGCGTCAGCATTATGCGTCTGCGTGTTGACCCGGCACCGCTGCTAAGGAGGCCGGCACTTTTAAGAAGGAACAATCTTAGTGCCAGGAGGCAGTAGTGCGGCTGCGTGCTACCATAGCGTGTGTTTTCGCGCCTACCGCAATGTGTGCGCCCCGGCTTTGTGCTGACCTGGCGCTGATACTCAGGATACGAATATATCCGATACAGTTCCGGCTTTAGCACGGTCGTGGGTGGTTACAGCACTGCTTTGCCGTGACCACGGCTGTGTGTCGAGCTGGTGTCGCTGTTGAGGAGGCCTGTGAGTAGAAAACGCTGTTCAGTAGGGTACGTTACGTGCCCGGCGTGGCGAAACGTGCAATCTTTGCAGCGCTGTTTTCTTCGACTCAATTTTGCGAGAAACTTATATTATAAAACTTAAATGGTCACTAGGATTAGATTCACATTAAGATTTTGCTTTTTGAGTATACGAACTTTTTGTCCTTCAGGTACGTCAGGTCCACATTCCTAAATGGTCCACTTGCCTGAATGGTCCACTTTCCCATATGGTCTACTCGATTTTTCTGCATAGTCCACTTTCCTGCGTGGTCCACTTTTCTACAAGGTTACTTTCCCGTATAGTCCACTTTCCTACATGTAGCCTTCAGGTACCTTAGGTTAATTCGGAGAATGTTATATATTTATATTAGCATTCTTGTGCAGTACTTTTGTAAAAAAAATCCTATTATAATAAAATTGTAACTAATGTTTTATTTGTGGTTGCGTGTCCAGCACCTAGCCGACACAGCGTGCGCGGGCGCCGAAGCCGTGTCGGCGCTGGCGGCGTCCGCCACGTGTCGCGCGCAGATAGCGCGGGCGGGCGCTCTACACGCGCTCGTGCCCGCCGCGCTGCAGTACGACTACACGCTGCACGAGTCCGGGGTGGAGGCGGCCGAGAAGGCCAACAAGCAGGTACCATTTTTTTTATATCTTACGTTACACAAGTGTTTACCCGCCTTCATGTCACACTAGTGACAGTGAAGCCTACTAAGGCTTCGCCAAAGTAACATTAAGAAAGCGATAGCGAAATTCGAAAAGAGATTGACATAAGCCGCGCTAAATGACGTGGTCAATCTTATGTCAATCCCATACATTTTATTCTTTTCGAACTTCGCTATCGTTTTCTTAATGTTGCTTTGGTTACTGTTGCGGAAACCCACAACACACACTATGCTACTGTTTAAAATTAGGTTACACCTTAAAATCTACAAAATCCACTCACAGTTCCATGCCGCTCCCGCCGTCCAGAACGGGATCCATATGATCTGATGGGGCCGGAATCCGAGTCCGGGTCTTCTCGGGCTCCCTAATCACACCCAAACTACCCCAAGTGCACTTTTCCCCCGAGGAAATACCTGCTTTCTCCAGCAGCGGAGACGTCGACAGCGGCGAATTGTACTCCCGATGCGATTCGCTTACGACGTACACACACACAAAACACAGGTTGCACAATACACTTAATTAGAGTAATACGGCTCCAAATGCCCTTATTACTGCTTAAAATCTATTTAATTATCAACACACGATAACCTATAAACCAGCCATTGTTGCCTTCCCGAGACAAGTGTACCAACAAAGAAAAAAAAAACAATTAGTGATGGGGCCATTATGCCACTAAATAAATTGAATCTCGATAATCAATTCCCAAATCGATCCGTCCATAATACAAATCAAAGTTTTATTTCCAACAAAAATAAATGCCTGTTTATTTGCAACATCCCGCCACCCAAAGCGGACGTACCGCTTTCTAGCCTGAAATCTTAAACTAGTCAACCGGTAATCGAGCTAAGGTCGCGACTGCGCGATTTAGCACCGATCCATCAACCAACACTTGCGCCACACGCGGAGTCCCGTCCGCGCCCCAGATTAACTTTAAAATGCGACCTCGTCTCCAAAATAACGATGGCAAATTAGCCTCTTTTAATAAAACCAGATCCCCCTCCGAAGGGGGCGACGTCCGGTCTGTCCACTTTACACGTTGCTGATAAATGCAGATACTCCAGTGACCAACGACGCCACAAGTCCTGACTCATTTGTTGTATCATTTGAAAACGAGACATCCGGTGTCTGCGTTCATCCTTCCAGGGATACTCAGGCAGGGCAGTGAGTGGCTGACCGACCAAAAAATGACCAGGGGTCAGGACTTCCATGTCATTTGCGTCAGAGGAGAGTGGACAAAGCGGACGCGAGTTGAGAACCGCCTCAACCTTACAAAACGCAGTTGTAAGTTCCTCATACGTGAGGGTAGTTTCCCCGACTACCCGGCGCAAGTGGGTTTTTGCCGATTTTACCGCGGCTTCAAATATCCCGCCCCAGTGGGGACAGGCTGGTACACTAAATCGCCATGTGATTCCCCGCTTTGCGAGAGCTTGACTTATGCTATTACAATTTTTATCCAGAAAATCGTTCACATCTTTTAAGTAGTTGGCAGTGCCTCTGTAGTTGGTACCGTTGTCGGACCGAATGAGAGAAGGTAAACCCCGTCGCGAAACAAAACGATCCAGCGTGGCGACAAAGGCTTCCGTAGACAGAGCCGAAACCACTTCCAGGTGGACGGCCTTAGTGGCCAGGCAGACAAAAACGCACAGGTATGCTTTCGTGACCCTAGTGTTACGATAGGCTGTGGTTTTCACCAGAAACGGTCCAGCAAAATCCGTACCGACCCCGTCGAACGGCCTAGTAGTCTGACAAACCCGGTCAGAAGGGAGATCCCCCATCTGTAGCTGCATAGTGGAGGCCTTCACCCGATAACAAGCCACACACTTAAATAACACGCTGCGAACCACTCTCCGAGAGGACAAAATCCAGAACTCCCTCTGTAATATCGCCAGTAACGCATTACACGTTCGTCCTCGAACCGGTCAGCTTGAACCAGCCGTATCAGGGCCAACAGTGAACTCCTGCGTTCCTCAGCACCCGCCACGGGTGATAACTGCCTCTTGTCTGGATGGCGGCAGTTATGTAGAAATCTCCGGATCCAGCAAGTTACACCTAGCAATTTGTCCAGTTGGCTGTATCGAGCCGTCAACCAATTCGGATCTGGCCTTGACTCGTTTGTTGTCACCAAAACTTTTATTCCAGGGAGCATCCCTAGAGAGCCATCGATCATGGTGACCGGCCATGATGACTCACCCTCCTTTAACCACTCTGGACCCCACCAGAGGGCATGCTGCACCAATTCCGGCGCGGTGCAGCCCCGAGAGGCACAATCGGCAGGATTCCAGGGGCCGGGAACGTGCCTCCAACAAATTTCGATGCCCGAGTTCTGTACCTGAGATACCCGATTGGCCACAAACGTTTCCAATACGTGGGGTGCCCCGCGTAGCCATGCCAGAGCTACCTGACTGTCAGACCAGGCGTAGACATTCCGGATGTCCACCGTAGACGTCAGTTCCTTGTGCACGTGGCACAACAGTTTGGCCAATAGATGCGCCCCGCAAAGCTCCAGCTTCGGGATTGTCAGCCTAGTTTTGAGGGGAGCCACCTTGCTTTTAGCCAGAAGCAAGGAGACGGCGACTCGACCATTCGAGTCAACCGTTCGCAGATACACCACTGCGGCATACCCTCGTTCTGACGCATCGCAGAAGCCATGTAGGCTTGCCCTGTATTTGCCCCGCGGCAAGATCCGCCGCGGCAACGCCACCTGATTGATCGCCTCGATCGTAGAGATCAGAGCGAGCCAAGTGTCGAGTGAGAGCCCTACCAGTGGCTCATCCCACGAGACTCCGAGTGTCCACAGTGTTTGCAATAAACACTTCGCCATAAAAATGCACGGGCTGATCCATCCATTTGGATCAAACATCCGAGCGATGGTGGAAAGGACCGTCCTTTTCGACCAAACTCTTGTAGTAATTAAGCAGCCCTGTGCCCCAGTGTCTAGGAGGGCTCGTATCCGGACGAAGTCCCCCCCAGGTCCCCAAACGCGTACCTGCGCGATGGGCAAAAGAACCGTCCTCGGTTCCGACGTAGCCCGACCACAGGCTAGTCACGCGTCAGAGCCAGCAGCCGACCCTGTCGAACCGTGATGACTCGGCCAGTAAGTCGGACGCGTGCAGGCCACCATCCGGGGTGGTGCGTATCCAGCTGCCCTACCATACCGGTGATAGGGTGGGTGGTATTCCAACCTCGGGTACTCGTGCAGTACCGGTGAGAACTGTTGACGGTTCTCATGTCGTTGTTGTTCCGGCAACGGCGGCGGAGGATACGCGTACGAGTATCCGGGTGTTGGGTCCGGAGGTGGGGCTCCCTGTACCCAGTGGCCCTTAGAGGCACCAACTCCTGGTGTTGGTCGCGCCGGGTGCCGGGTTGTAGCCAGAACCTGGCTCCGTTCCGGCGGTCCCCAACTCACCTGAGCCGGGGTGTACGAGGGGTTGTAGTGTGGCGGCCGTGGCGGACTCCGTCTTTCCGGAGGCGGAGTTGACCCCGGCCCCAAACCGCCACCCGTGGGAGATCCCCTCTCCCAAACCGGTGCTGAGCCCTCAGCACTACGGGTGCACAGTAAGCGATGGTGCGGTCCGCCGCACACATCGCAAGGCCTCGCCTGGGGACACTCATTATACCTATGTCCTCACAGGCAGGCATAACACAATCCTCGTGTCCGAACGAGGTTTCGGCGCTCTTTTGTGGGCAGCCCGAGAATTGCTGGACATAGCTGTTCCAAGTGCTGCTGTCCGCAAACCCGGCATCCAGAACCGGGGTTGATGGCGGCCGCAGCCACCAGCCTGCCGCGACCCTTCCCTGGGTTGCGTGGCGGCTGGGCGCCGTAGACTCCGGAAGTGCGGGCCGGCGCACTTGTCGGAGCCTCCTGGGAGGCTAGCTGGTTTTCCAGCAGGCCAGCCTCCTCTTCCAGGAACTCCAGAAGTTCCCCTATCGAGGGCAGAACGCTGCCGAGATCCTTGTGGACCAGTCGATTCCGCTCGAACTTGTCCCTCATCTCCTGCGACAACTTGGCCATCAGTCGCAATCTGTTGGGGGCAAACAGTTTCAGGTCATCCATATAAAGCAGGTGGGATATTACCTGACCTCCTCTTCGCAATGAATAGCCAAGTCCCGAATCCTCCAGCAATGTGCTGAGAGGGTTCGGGGCTAAACAAAACCATAGTGGACTCAAACTATCGCCCTGAAATATTCCCCGCTCAATCCTTATAGGATCGTCGTTTCCTTGAATTTGTCGACATCCGGGATAGCGAAGGACTGTCTTCCATTGCCCCATACACGACATCAGGAAGGTACGCAGAGTTGCATTTATTTTGTACAACTCCAGCACCCTCATGAGCCATGTATGTGGTCATAGGCCTTCTTATAATCTATCCAACATGTCGACAGATCCTTTCGGGAACGGCGAACCTGTTGGCTTATGGCCATGTCAATAAGGAGCAGCTCCTTCGTACCGCGGGATCCATTCCTACATCCATTCTGAGAGGTAGACATAATGGAGTTGTTGTCTATGTGGGTAGTAATTTTCGCACTCAGAATGGATGTAAGAAGTTTATAGACCGTCGACAGACATGTGATCGGCCTATAATTCTTGGGTTCCGCGGGACTGCCTGCCTTATGGAGCAGGTGGGTAACACCTGTTGTTAGAAACTGTGGTAGCGACCCAGACTCTAAAGTTGACTGGAACTGGGATGCTAAGCGAGTATGTGAACTACGCAGCCATTTTAACCAAAAGTTGTGCAGTCCGTCCGGTCCCGGTGATTTCCAATTCGGTACCGTGCGGATTGCACTGGCTACGTCTGCGGAAGTGATTATTATTTCCTCCATTTCTGGTATGTTTTCACACACTTGCTCGACATTACGCCAGTCAGCCTCAGTATGATAGACGGGCACCGACCAGATGCTTCGCCAGAATGTACACGTGACGTCATCATCCGGTCGCCGCGCGTCAGCCACACTTTGTTCAGGTCGCTCCCAAGCTCTATATACCCACCTCTGATCGCTTCGGAACATACGATTCTGAGCATATCGCTCGACCCGACGCTTATACCGGCGAATACGGTTCGCCCATGCACAAACCTTCTGCTTCAGGAAGTCAATGCGCTCTGTGATACAGGACATATATTCTCGAGGACTAAATCTGGTCCCCGAGAACGCCCGCCTCACAAAACGCATCACTCTCGGTCGAGTATTACCCTCCCTGAAACAGGAGAGTTTGCCGATGAGTATTAGTATGATTATTATTATTATCAACCGAATACTTTCGAATTTTATGTAATTATTATTAATTTTATAAAATTCGCGCCGCTTGCTAGTCCGTTTTAATTATTTTCAAACTAACTATGTGTGCTAATTTGTTAAAATTTTTGTAGTAAAAGAAATAGTCATTTGATTAATTGTTTTGGTTTGAGGCTGATGTACTCGTATAACAAATAAAATTTTATGCACAGCGCAGCATCATGTACACAAAACTAAGGTCACTACGGTAAATCAGCTGAGTAGAGTCTCTTTTAGGGCAGATTTTGTATTTTTCTACCTATTTAAATGCTTAATTAAGTATACAACGCAATGTGCTTAATCTTTTTTATATTTAGGAGGAAGCAAATCAACTGGCGAAACAATGTGTGATTGCCCTCGCGGCAATGTACGGTCCGCACGAAGAACCGACGCCTGAAGACGAGAAAATTCAACAAGCGCTGCACACCCTACTCACGCCGTATCTGTGCCGGCGATTGGCGGAGCCTGATCAGCACGCAGTAAGTAGTTTTTCTTTTCTTTTTCTTGGTAATAATTCTGCTAGTAGCGAGTTATATGACTGATGCTGACGGAAAAGTGTTCCTACCGGTAACCTGAACATAAAACAAGAGAGAAAGAGAGAGCGCGAGAGACAGTTAGAGAAAGAGAGAGAGAGAGAGATCACTGTGTGAGCTATACAACATTATATTTAATATTTGGTATTGCAATACCTGAAAAGGGTGGTGATAAACTTTATAAAGTCACCTACATTTTACCTAGTATAAGATATTTATAATAATAATAATAATAATAAAAGTCACGGGCCCTGATGTAGATATGCTCGCGTCGGTGAACTGGCTACGATTCGGGGACCTTTTCGGGGAAACCGAAGGTTTTGTCTGTGCAATTGCGGATGAAGTTATCATGACGAAGAACTACCGGAGATATATCCTGAAGGATGGTACGGTCGACATTTGTCGGGCATGCCGCCGTCCCGGGGAATCACTCAGGCACATTATCTCCGGTTGTTCTCATCTTGCTAACGGCGAGTATTTGCACAGACATAACCTGGTAGCCAGGATTATTCACCAGCAACTTGCTCTTCTATACGGTCTTGTGGACTTTGAAGTGCCGTACTACAGGTACACACCTGCGCCGGTTCTCGAAAACGGCCGTGCCACGCTCTATTGGGATCGAGCTGTCATCACGGACAGGACTATTTTAGCTAATAGGCCTGATATCGTGCTGATAGATCGATCGCAACGCCGGGCAGTGCTTGTCGATGTCACCATCCCACATGACGAGAACCTTGTAAAGGCCGAGAAGGACAAGGCCAGCAAGTACCTTGACTTGGCTCACGAGGTAACCGCCATGTGGGATATTGACTCGACAATCATTGTGCCGATAGTCGTGTCTGCGAACGGTCTGGTAGCGAAGAGTCTCGACCAACACCTTAAGAAACTCTCGCTCAATGGTTGGATCAAGGGTCAGATACAGAAGGCGGTACTCTTGGACACGGCGCGGATAGTCCGAAGGTTCCTGTCTCTGCAGCCCTAACCACCGGCAGCATGAGCCCTGCCCTGTTGCCGGCGGTACCCTACGCTAGGTTTTTTATAATATTTTTATGTTTTGTATGTGCTTTTGTATTTTACTTTTATATTAATACTATAACAAACCTAGGCTAAGAAAAAAAGAAATAAAGAGATAATAATAATAAATCATTTTCATCATAATCAATCATTTCAGATATTACTATCCATAATTAACATATACAATAATCCAATATAATCAACATAAATTAAATTACATTACATTACCTACTTAATAAAATATACATATAAATTAAAACAAAAATAAATAATCAATAAAATAAAATAAAATCACATAATATGCAATAAATATATTTGTATTTGAATCTTTAAAAAGGAGGAGTTCGATGGCGCAGTGGTTAACGCGCCCGGTCTGCAAGTGCTGTGGTTAAGCAACTTTCGCAAAGGCCGGTCATCGGATGGGTGACCAAAAATTTATTATCTCGAGCTCCTCCGTGCTTCGAAGGCACGTAAAGCCGTTGGTCCCGGCTGCATTAGCAGTCATTAACAACCACCAATCCGCACTGGGCCCGCGTGGTGGTTTATTGCCCGTTCTCAGGCTCGTGCCCCAGCAGTGGGGACAT
The DNA here is from genome assembly GCA_947562085.1 of Eudonia lacustrata. Lineage (NCBI taxonomy): Eukaryota > Metazoa > Arthropoda > Insecta > Lepidoptera > Crambidae > Eudonia > Eudonia lacustrata. The sequence goes on along the minus strand of OX387323.1, from coordinate 5,286,279 downwards.
AAAAAAATGAGTTGGTGATGTATGATGTATCTTTGAAAATATGATTTGCATTCGCCGAATTGGTCTTCGCATCTAGACTGCTTAATTAACATACGATGGAGCGGAGTTATTTTCCGTCAAAAATATATATTTTTTTAACTATAAATGTTTTTGTCTTTACAGCTCCTAAAGACGCTTACCTCAAACTATCGCAACCCATACCTAGTATGGGACAACAGTACTCGCGCCGAGCTACGAGACGCGCTTCGCAACAGCCGTCTCGGCGACGACGAAGATTCGCCGCTGGTGGAACCGCTGGAGTACTCGGCACACGAGGGGCTTGTGAACGTGGGCGGCGTCTACATTCACATCTACAACGAGCTGCCCGACTGGCCAGTGGAGGTGAGCTCAACATCATCATCATCATCATCAGACTCGGTGATGAAGACGCCGCTGGTGGAGCCGCTGGAGTACCTTGGCACACGAAGGGGCTGGTAAACTTAAGTGGTGTACTACACCTACTGTACTACATACGCATCTACAACGAGCTGCCCGACTGGCCCGTGGAACTCATCATCGTCATCCTCATCATCATTATCATCATCATCACCATCATCATCATCATCATCAGCCTCGTTGACAAAGACTCGCCGCTGGTGGAGCCGGTGAGTACTCTACGCACGAAGGGCTGGAAAACGGGCGGCGTCTACATTCACATCTACCACGAGCTGTCTGACTGGCCCGTCGAGGTGAGTTCATCATCATCATCATCATCATCATCATCATCATCATCATCATCATCATCATCACCACCATCACCAACCTCGGTGATGACGACGTGCCGTTGGTGGAGCCGCTAGAGTACTTGGCACACGAGGGACTGGTGAACGTGGACGGCGTCTATAAATACACATCTTTAATAAACTGCCCGACTGGCCCGTCGAGATGAGCATCATCATCATCATAATTATCATCGTCAGTCTCGGTGAAGACGAAGCGCTGCTGGTGGCGCCGTTGGAGTACACTGCGCGTCTCATAGCTGGGATTACGCCGCACTGTAGAAAATAGGCAGAAAAAAGTCAATTTTGATGTAGTTTATTTTACGATAAGTTTATATTTTTTTTTATATAATAGACTCCTATAATAACGTATAATACAACATGAACAAAACATATAACTATTTTTGGGTACTGAATAAATTCTACATAAAGGAATACTAAACCAAACGGGGTAATTTCAAACAAATTTTTATATTATTTTGAACACGGCATGCTTAAAAGTAATGAATATCTGAATTGATCTCTCTATTTATTATAATCATGCATTCTTTTGTGAATGTCAAAGCAGTATTTTTACACATTTAATTTTGGTATTTAATTTTAATTGTTAAAATTTAAAAAAAAGAGTTTTAAAAAAAAATATCTGTCATTTTAGGTCCGTATCGATCGGCAAGCTGCTAATGGCTAATTTATACACATGTGTATAGGGACAACCCTTCACGAACAAGTGTAAACCTAATTCAGCTGCCACCATCTGCCCCCTGATCATTAATCCAACATTATCTAGCGTAGAACAAAAATAATAAAAATTCTTACTGATTATTAGCTATGGAATCATTATCTAATGCTACGTTTGTCATTAGATGAATAATTTATCATGTATTTAGTCGTTACATATAATTTATATAGCTAGATACCCGTATTTAAGGTAATTATTATTAAATCGCATGTGAGGTAGTTAGTAAAGTCTCATGACAGAAGAAAGTACAAGAATATTACAAAAATATTTTTGTCAGCATTACATCACTTACCTATCGAATCAATCTATAAAAATGAATCGCTAAATGTGTTACTAATCGCAAAACTCGAGAACGGCTGAACCGATTTGGCTGATTTCTTTTTTGTTGTGTTTGATGAAGTCTGTGGAAGGTTCTTATGGAGAGAAAAAACGTTAAAAATACGTGGGAAATAGTAAAAACAACAATTTTCTCTTTCCATACAAACCACTCTGTCCCCAGATGTCAAACATTTGACGTCAATCAAAACAAAACAAAGGTGCGTTAGGATTATCTTTGGTATGCCTTCAAGTTGATTAGAGGTCAGGTTTATTTATTTACGCCCCAAATAATCAAACAAAAAATATCGTGTTCCTTATGGCATTACAATAAAAATATCATCATATTAGATATTACTAAAGTCTTTCAATGTTATTTTATTTCTATTAGACTGCGACTGCCAATAACTTTTGACAGAATGAAATCTGTCGGGGCAGCTATTAACATAAAAAATCAATGTAACTTTGTTTTAGAGAAATAGGACAGAACAAGGTCTGCCGGGACAGCTAGTAAACAATATTTTCCGCACGCTCACACAAAGCAACCCACTGTGCGTCCCATGTGGGTAACACTTGGGGAAATAAGCCCATAATTCCCGCGGTTTTAACAACTGCCATCTCACGACAGCAACCGGCGACCAAAGGCTTAAGATGCCTTGCGAAATATGGAAATTAATGATTTTATAAATATTTTAATGTCGGTGCTTCATCTACAAACAAGGAAACGGTACAGTTTCTAACACCATGACTTTTAGTAACTTTATATTATTTTATATAAACTAAAAATAAGTTTTGTGTTTTTCTATACAGAACCCGAAGCAGCTAATACTGGACCTGCTAAAGTTCGTCGAGGAGCAGACGATGATGGACATGACTGCGGAGAGAGTGGAGCACCTAACTCTGGCGCTCACTGCGGTCGCCAACGTCATCATCAAGAATCCTGGTGAGATGTCGAACATTTCTACAGTGTGGTTACAGAAGTAACGGAACTGAGCTCTGTTATTTTTATATCAGCTTTCGCTAAGTTTTTTTTCTATAAATTCTATAATTAAAGTGTTTGATTAAGAAATACCTACGTAAAAAAATTTTTGACTTACTTCAAATTAGATACGGGAGTCGTTATTATACCACAAACAGAACTGATACATCTTGTTCAGACAATTCGTTTAAATAATGTGACAAGTTGTGTTATTAAATAAATACGTAATTAAACACCGATAAAATTGTGGCGAAGTCGACTTTGGAACAAAACTGAAATCGTACTAAGACAAATACCCTTCCCAGGTGTGGAGATCCAATGCATTGGTCAATTCGGCTTGATCTTCGGCTTGCTATCGGCACGCTCACAGCCCCTTCTGCAAGCGGCCGCGTTACAAGCAGTACGCGCTGCAGCGGGCAGCCGCGAGTGCGTCGAGGACATCGCGTGTGTCGGCGTGCTGGGGCATTTGCTGGCGCTGTTACCTTACCAGCGAACGTCGGTTGAGGGTGCTGCGACAGCGCTGGCAGCGTTAGCAGCATTACTGGCTAACACTGCGCTAGTGCGGGAGACACTCGCCAAGGGTGAGTTATATTATTATTTATGGACTTAATGGATGTCATTTGCGTCGGTGTGCTTAGGTATCTGCTGGTGCTTACCAGCACGCGTCGGTTAAGGGTGCTGCGGTGGCGCTGGCGGCGTTAGCGGCGCTGCTAGCTAATCCTGCGCTAGTGAGGGAAACGCTCGCCAAGGGTGAGTTCATCATCATTATTTTAGTCAAAACACGTCTACTGCTGGACAAAGGCCTCCCCAAGGATCACACAAGGACCGGTTTTGTGTTGCTCGCATCCAGCGGCTACACGCGAACTTCACCAGCCTCCGACCGCCTAACCGATCGTTTTGACTACGCGCATAGTTTATGACGTCATCTTGCCACCTCGCACCGCCTATGAAAGCAATATCGTCCTTGAACCTTCAGCGTTACTAGCTAACACTGCGCTAGTGAGGTGCTTGCCAAGGATGAGTTTTATTATTATATTTTATGGACTTTATGGACGTCATGTGCGTTGGTGTGCTAGGGCATTTGCTGGCGCTGTTACCTTACCAGAGAACGTCGGCTGAGGGAGCAGCGTCAGCGCTGGCGGCGTTACTGGCTAATACTGCGATCGTGAGCTTGCCAAGGGTAATTTTATTATTACTATTATTATTTGCGGACATCAGTTGGCGTGATAGGACACTTGTTAGCGTTGCTTCTTAATCAGCAGCGTTATTAGCTAATACTGCACTCGTATGGCAGACGCTCGCCAAGGGTGAGTTGTATTATTATTGTTTATGGACATCATCACTTGGAGAGGCCTATGTCCAGCAGTGGACGTGTGTAGGCTGATGATGATGATGATGATGGACATCATGCGTGTCTGCGTACTAGGGCACTTGTTAGCGCTGTTTCATTACCAGCGGTGGCGTTGCAAGCTAATACCGCGCTAAGACTCTCGCCAAGGGTGTGTTTTATTAATGGGAGGGTGACTAAAGCGCAGGTCACATTTGGGACGAAGCGAAGCGAAAACTAGAACGCAATGAACATTTTATTTGCCCAATTTTTGAACCCTATTGTAAATGTTTCTTAACATTTATCGTCTTTTGCAGGTGGTGTGATATATTTATTAGATCTGTTTTGCAATAGCAAGATCCCAGAAACGAGAGAAGCCGCTGTGGAGTTACTAGCGCGCATGATGGCGGACAAACTGCACGGGCCTAAGGTAGCGCTTTATTTTTTTTTTTAATTGTATGTTTCTTTATAATGTATTACTTGAAATAATCACAACACATTTTCATATACCTATCTACTCTATGGTAAGTACGAGTCATCGTACATACATTTATTATTATAAAAATATTTCAAAACTGCAAGCAAGCAGTTCGGTTACTGTAACGAATTATTTCGTAAGCAGAGTTAAATGAATCAGTGCAATATTTTTTTTTTAATAAAAAAAACTCATTCCACTAACGCGGTCAATTTATCATTTATCACAGCATTTCCTGTCGTAACTCAGTATCAGCATAGCATTATACTATAGCACTTAACATAATAGTATAACATCTATAAACTTTTACCATGTAAACAGGAACTAATTACCACTTAGTTTACAAACAAAAGTTTGAGTTTAAGTTTAGTAAAGGATAACCCCTACATATTTTGGTATTTGGAGCCGGATTTTACAAGCGTCCTATGAATTTGTAGAGAAATGTTTGGTTTTCACAACCATACCCAGGAGGAGGAGGTGGTTAACGCGCCCGGTCTGCGAGTGCTGAGGTTAAGCAACTTTCGCAAAGGCAGGTCATTGGCAGTAGGTCAATCAGTACGCTAGAGGGCGCCTGAACGTAAACAACAACCTCCGTATACATTCCATTAAATAAATAGACATAACAGTTTAATTTAATCAAAAGTGCGTTTTTAGTGACAAGGGTAACGCAATAAACATCAGTGATTGCTATCTTCCATATCCCAACAAAAATAAAAACGTTACAGTGCATTAGTGCAATTGGTGTTACAAAGTGAATTTATTACTGACAGTGTTGGTGCTGCTACTTCACTAAATGGCAATAAAAAGCGACAAAAGAAACAATAAGTACACTGATGAATAATGTGGGCGAGTGGCGATATACATAATTGTGAACAAATTTTTCAAGAATTAGTCAAGAATACAATCACTACCATAATTGATTTGTTACTTATATGAAGGTGATTCGAAAATTATCATGCCATAACTGACCACTATCATCCATTAGTATTATTATCATCACTTAGTAATTACTCCTAGCGACATCTGGCAACAATCATAGACACGAAAATACACACACTCCCGCGAAACCAAATTGACATAAAAAGCACGCTATAAAGCATTATAAATTGAATTCTACATTAAATACCAAATTAGTCCGTAAGATGGCGCTAAAATGTGATAACTGTAATAGCAAAATTACAAATCGTGAATACTTAATATGCACGATTTGTAAGTATAATTATCACATTGATTGTGGAAATGTTTCGACCAAAAGATTCTACCTAATGACTAAAGAAAATAAACTTAACTGGAAATGTGACAAATGTATAGATAAAAATAAAAATGACAACTTCAGAATAAATATATCTACGACAAACTCTTTTGAATCATTAACAGATGATGAATACAAAGATATTATGTCAACGTCACAAAGTAGCCGACTAAACAGTAGCTGCCCAGATTTAAGAAGAATAAATATCGAAGAGAGACTAGAATACCTAATAAAACAAAATAAAGACCTTAAGGAGAAACTCCAAATTGCAGAAAATGAAATTGAAAATATGTTGTTAGAAAATACTAAATTAAAAAAAAATATACAAAATAAAGAAAAAAAAACCAAATTTTTGACAGAAATTTGTAACTCAAGCCAAAAGAAAAATGTAACCCTCAGAAGAAGCAGAAAGAACCTAAACAAGACTATTCTGGATTTTGAACACGACGAACAAGAAGCGAAATTTTGCGCAACGCCATCAATAAAACATGACAAGAACTCTGAAATTGAACCTGACAGTATCATCTTACCAAATCAGGTCGCGGATTTTAGTCCATCTAATCGCTCAATAGAGGGCACCTGTGGTAATAAAAATAAACATAATATTTACATAGTAGGCGATCAACAAATCTGCGGTCTAGCTGATGAGATAAGAGATGCGAGGTGCGGAAAATGGAATGACAACTACAACGTTACTAGTATAGTTAAGCCGTATGCGTTAAGCTCTCAAGTCTTATCAAGCTGTGAATCTATATCTGAAACTATGTCAGATGATGATATACTGGTGCTTTCGGTAGGTTCTAATGATAAAAATCCATATACCATTATGTCGAGTTTGTGTAATACATTATGTAAATTGAAGAAGGGCAGGATACTAATACTAAGTGTTAGATATAACTATTGTTTAAATATTAACATACTAAACACACATATTAATCGTCTAATAAAAAATTATTATAATTGTAAATATATTGACATACAACAAATACTGCATTACTACCAAAATATAACATCAATAAAAAAGAAAATTAGCCTGAAGATAAATGTAGAAATCGACTATTCAAAGTATGTTAATGACTATGTAAAAAACGGATTAAAATTAAGAAAATCATTGCAAAACTCTATACTCGATAAAAAAGGTATTATATCCACCTCAACTGCTTTGGAAAATAAAAAGGGTACAATACCATATTATTTTTCTAAGATTAATATTACAAAAAATAGTATAACACCAACAATGACAAGCACAAAATGTTTTCGTGGCTAATAAGCATAATGATTTTGTAATTCTACACCAAAACATACAAGGTTTGCTTTCTAAAAAAGATATCATTGAGATAACCCTAGCGGAGCTTGATTCTCATTTATGTCCTGAGGTGCTGTGCTTTACAGAAACTTTTATTATGAATGGAGAGGAAAAGAATATATTTTTGCATAATTATGTACTAGCTATACACTATGGAAGAAATAAAAAAAGAGGGGGCACATGTATATTGGTAAAAAAAGGGACTATATACAATAAAGTTAACATTTTCGATGAGCTTCCTGTGAATTTTCATTTTGAATGCTGCTCTATCTCTATTCCATCATACAATATTATAGTTGTTTGCCTATACCGTAGCTCAACCGCTTCAAATAAACGACATTTTGATTTATTCTTAGAAAAATTTGAACAACTATTGTACATATACCAACATAAACATCACAAACAAAGAATAATTATTGTTGGGGACATTAATATAAACACTTTACAAAACAACAACATTACCACCAAACTAAAAGGCATATTAAATAATTATAATCTAGAGCAACATATAACCCAACCAACAAGAGGCTTATCATGCATTGACCACATTTTTAGTAATATAAAAGGTGCAAAGAGCACAATCCTTCCGTTGTGGTTATCTGACCATGACACTGCACAGATACTTAGTTTCCACATCAAAAGAAAACCACAAATAGCTAAACAAATACATACATTTAAGAGAGGTTATTCTGACGAAAATATCATTAAGTTCAGAACACAACTCTCATGCCTCACTTTTACAGATGTATATAATGAAAGTAATCCTAATGAAGCATTTAATAAATTCCATGACTGGTTCTGTTTACTTTATAAATTATGTTTCCCAGTTTGCAAAGTCACAATAAACACTAACTCTAACCAGCACTGGATCTCTAAGGGTATTAAAAAAAGCTGTGCAACAAGTAGAGCGCACCGTCTTAATCACTATAAAAGGAAAACATACAACACAAAAAAGAAATATCAAACATACTCAAAAATACTAAAACGATGCATACTACAGGCAAAAAAACAGTCAAATAATAAATATATCTTTAATAATAGTAAAAAAAACACATGCAAAGCTACATGGAAAATTATACACGAGGAGACAAATACCAAACCGACATGTAACAATTATATTGAAACTATAGACTATAATCAACATAATATAAATAATCCAATAGAAATTGCCAATAAGTTCAATGACCATTTTATCAATATCACAGGTGTCATGCATGCGAAAACAAATAATGACTTGCATGGGAAAACTAGTAATCTGATAAATTCCATTTATCTGACTCCTGTTGATGAGTACTGTGTTAGAAAAACTATTAAGTCCCTCAAAAACACAAACTCTGAAGGGTATGACAACATATGTACAAAGGTTCTGAAGGCATGCAATGAAGAAATAGCCCCTGTTCTAACATTTCTTATAAACCTATCAATATCCTCTGGGACCTTCCCAGACAGGCTTAAGTATTCACTAGTCAAACCCTTGCATAAAAAAAATGAAAAAACAGTAGTTGACAACTACAGACCCATTACACTAATCTCAATCATATCAAAGGTTTATGAAAAAATTGTACTTGAGAAACTGATGGTGTTTTTTGAAAAGTATGGTATATTAAATCAAGATCAATTCGGATTTCAAAAAAAGAAATCCACAACCCATGCCATATTCAACCTAGTGAATGAAATACTAATGAACATAAATGAAAATAGGTACACAACAGCTCTTTTCCTTGACATGTCTAGAGCGTTCGATTATTGCTTACATGACACCCTACTAAAAAAGTTGGAAAACAACGGCATTAGGGGGCCGGCACTAAATTGGCTAAAAACTTATTTGAGCAATAGGATGCAAGCCGTTGAAGTAGCTAAACTCGATAAAAATAATATAACCCAAAAATATCTATCTGAGTTTAAAGAAATCAAGTTTGGGGTGCCCCAGGGGAGTGTCTTGGGCCCATTTTTGTTCCTCACTTATATAAATAACTTACCAATACTGACAAAGCACCGCTGCATCTTATTTGCGGATGATGTCTCAATCATAGTGACTACAAGTAAGAAATTGACATTAAATGACCATAGTAATGAAATTAACAATACAATCAACTTAATAATAAATTGGCTTAAAGATAATAACCTTTTCATTAATATTGACAAAACTTATTTCATGAATTTTAATAATACACCTTATCAAACGTTAAATGTACACTATCAAGGACTAGGACTACATGGCACAAATATAACTAAGTTTCTGGGTATACAAATTGATCATAAGTTGGACTGGAAGCAACAGATCACAAACATATGTTGTAAAATAAATAGATTTACTTTTGCACTATATAAACTCACTAAAGTAGCCTCTCAAAGTGCAGCACTCACAGCATACTTTGCATATATTGAGTCCATCCTCCGTTATGGTTTAATCATATGGGGAAACAGCACAGACACAAATAAAGCATTTATCGCTCAAAAAAAATGTATTAGGGCAATCTGTGGCACTGCACCAGATGAGCCATGTGCACCCTTATTCAAAAGGTTAAAAGTCTTACCCCTGCCATGTCTATACATTTTTGAAATAGCCAAATTTGTCAAACTTAACCATCATTATTTTGAAACAGCACAAGATATGTATCCCCGAAACACTAGAAATGGAAAAAGGTTGATGTCGGCCTTTGTTCCAAAAAGCACTCGTATGCAAAAGAATTGTTTCTGGATGTGCATAAGTATTTTTAATAAATTGCCTGAAACAATTAGAAAACTTATTGTAAAACAATTTCTAGCAGAGTTACATAAATGGCTTATGGCACACCTATTTTATTCAGTGAAAGATTTTCTTACACATACACTTAATAAATGTAAGATGTGTACCTAGATGTGTGCAAGCTAATATTTTAGTTTTATTTTTTTTATAAGTTAACGACATATTAATTTCTTTTGATGTCTGTAAAATACTATTCACCTTGACCAAACTTGATAAATCATTTGACTTTTATTATTATTTTATTTCTGTATATTATTTTAATTGAATTGCAAATATTTTAGTAACTTTTGACATAACTTTTCACAAACTTTTCTTTTTTCCTCTATGGCATGGACTACCATAGAGAAGTGAAGTTTATAAGCTCCACAGATTATAAGTTAGGCCGCTGCGCTGTGGTTATAATACATAGATTTAATGTTATAATATTGATTTGACATATTTTTGACATTATAATATTGATTTGACATATTTTTGAATAGGGACAATTTCTAGTAATTAATTTTGTATTTTTATTAAAATGTTATTTAATTGGTTTTTGACAATTTGAAGTGTTAATTTTGTATTTTTATTATTTAATTAATTAGAATATTTAGTAATTGTTATTTAAAATTATTTGCATGCTACATTGTCAGCTGAGAAAGAGAAGAAAACTAGAATAAGACCAAAAATGTACCTTTCTCAAGCGCAAATTAAATATATTTCATTTCATTTCATTTCATTTCATTTCATTTCATTTCATTGGTCATTTGACCAAAAATTTATCATCTCGAGCTTCTCCGTGCTTCGGAAGGCACGTAAAGCCGTTGGTCCCGGCTGCATTAGCAGTCGTTAACAACCACCAACCCGCACTGGGCCCGCGTGGTGGTTTATGGCCCGTTCTCCCTATCCATCCATAGGGAAGGCACGTGCCCCAGCAGTGGGGACATAAAAATGAGCTGATGATGATGAACCATAGGGCTAGTCGGGGTAATATAATATTGTTGGTGGCGAATGTACAACAACCCTGTTGATCTTATTTCAGTTAAAAATGAGCCTTATTTGTTTATTTTTAACTGAAATAAGATCAACAATACAAGCTATTTTTCTATTATTTTGGTCTGTCTTATTTTTACCCAAAATTTTAGGTGTCTTATTATTACCCCGACTAGCCCTACCCATTTGTGTGTCCACTAAAGGTTCGCATAACCATATCCCGCTACCTCCCCGGCGTGTTCGCGGAGGCGATGCGCGAGGGCGCGGCGGCGGGCGCCGTGCACATGTTCGACGCGCAGCACGAGCACCCCGAGCTGGTGTGGACCGACGACACCAGGGCACGCGCCCGCGCGCACCTCGCCGCCCTCAGGGACAGGTGAGGCCGCAGCTGGACAACTCACTGCTGGGTTAAGGTCTTTACAAATGTACAGTGTGCAACAAAAGCCCTGTCAGATCAGTAAAGGCTTTTGTACCGAAATTGCTCGATTACCCCAAAATTGTGCTAATTTTATAAATTTGACCACACTTTCCATCAATGGCGGCGGCGCCAAAGGTCTTTTTTTTTTTTTTTTGGAGAGAGACTGCTGATTGCCGAGGGGCTTTTTCAGCTTCACCGGGCTTGTTTTAGGGGCGGCGAGGTACGTAAAGGGTACCTCAAGCCGTGTTGAACGAATCACCTTCGGAGGATTTCTAGAGGGGTACGGCATCGCACACTTAAAAGTGCGCGTCCCCGTGCCCTCCCAGAGTCTCCGAAGGGTGCGGATCGGATACCTACCGAAGTGCCGACAAAAGTATTGCCATATAAATTTTGTCATTAACAAATTTTTATCGGGTTAATTTTTTTTCACTTATTACTTTAAAAATAAATACTTAAATAGAACTGAATCCCGATAACTAATAATACAATAAAACAATCTCGTTACCTTACGAATCGGACAGTGTTTTTGTTACATATTGTATAGTAGCGCAAAGACGGCAGCAGTATCAGTTTAACATAATCCACTACTAGATTTAAGGCTTGCCACACTTTTACCTACACAAATACACAGCGATAACATAAGAGTCGAGCCAAGACGAGCACCCCGAGCTGGTGTGGGTCGACGACACGCGGGCCCGCGCCCGCGCGCACCACGCCGGCCTCGGCGACAGGCGAGGGCAGCATCAGCGTGAACAACTCTCTGTGGGCAACAATAGCACAGAAGAGATAGGCTCTTTCCACAACAACAATAGCATAAACAGAGAGAGATCAGACCCTTTCCACAACAATAGCACAAACAGAGATATATACGAGCCAATAGGTACCTTCTAGGCAAGCATGTTACATCGTATGCTGTATCATCACTTACCATCAGGTGAGACAGTAGTCGAATGCAAGCCTATCTAATTATAATAAAAACTCTTTCAATAACAATATCAGAAACAGAGATAAGCCCTTTCCACAACAACCATAGCACTAACAGAGTAAGACCATTCCCACCACAACATAAAGAGATCGGGCTAATTATGAAAATGAATTCAAAGAACTTTATTTAGAAAAAAAGATAAGTCGTAAAATTTTAACAAACTTTTTGCGATAAGGTCCATGATTGTTTTGTACATCGTCAGCATCATCATCATCATCATCATCGTCATCAGCTTTAGCAGCAGCCTTTATTAACTGTTGAGCTCTGGTCTTTCCAATCAATGATGGCATGGCATACAAATCGGGCCAAATGAGCCATTGCTGAATTCAGGTCTTCTCACATCATCAATAGCATACAGACGGCAGCAGCATCGGCTTAAAACATTTCAGTATGTAAAAGTGTTGAAAGATGATCAACACATAAGTAGGTATAACGGATATCCTAAATATGGCACGACACTGGAAAAAGCTTAGCTTCAGATCTATCAGATAAACAGTATGCCTTTAACAAATGTATTATGGTTTTTGAAATTCTGTATCGCTCGTGTTAACCTGACATGGGCATGTCAGGTTGGCACGAGCGATACAGAATATATACGCAATAAGGGCTTATTGCGTATATATTTAGTTTTATTTCTATAAAAATATTCGGCGTTTGTTTGAACAGACACCAATCGGCGCAGCTGCGCGACCCCAACGCCACGTTCGAGGACCGCGAAGCCCTCGACCGCACCAGCGGCGAGGCAGAGTGGGCGCCGCCCGGCGAGGTGGTGGTGGGCGGCGTGTACCTCAAGCTATTCCTGCAGCACCAGCACTGGGCGCTGCGGAGCCCTAAGAAGTTCCTGCAGGAACTGCTTACGGAGACGCTGGCTTGTCTCGCTAAGGATTCGTCGGAGGTAAGTCTTTTTACTTTATTATTATCTATTCACTCTGTGAAGTGCTGGTGTATATTGATTATGAGGGAACACGGGTAATCACGACAAATATTGTTTTATGAAAAGAATAGTATGTAGTCCAAGTTTAGTAGAGAGAGAAAAACTATCAAGCGAATTGTATCAACCTGCTTGCCGGATTTCATCAACGCACCAGTTAACAGTGGTAGTGCAACGTTCTTGCAACAGGGAGGCACGTTAATATCTACGCTACAACTCCCATTTTTAATTAAATTTATTTTATCCTGACATTCTCTTGATATGTGTTATGTTGATCTCCAAAGACTCCACGACGACCGGTTTTGTTCTGCTCGCATCCAGCGGCTGCCTGCGACCTTTACCAGATCGTCGGTCCACCTTGTTGGAAGCCTGCCAACACTAATAATATGATCAGTTTGGTAATATTCATAGAGATGTTAAACTGATGGCTTTCCTTACAGGGAAGCCGGGGGTCGGTGTGCGCAGCGGCGCTAGCTGCTCTAGTTCGAGCTCGGCCCGCGCTGGGGGAAGCGTGCGCAGCGCTGGGTGAACTACCGCGACTGGCGCGACTGCTGCCCGCCTGCCCCGAGCACTGCGTACCCATACTAGCGGCGCTGGTCCACACGCAGGTAACACTGTTCTTTCACAGGGAAGCCCCGGCCTTTTTTTTTGGATAGTGGAAAACTCGTCATCCGAATACCACCGCGTCCGGGGAGGCGTTCTCCTCTCACCACTGTTAGGGTTAATTATTAATAAAGGCTTAATTATTAATAATAATTATTACCAAAATCGCAGCCAGAGGGGTGAATCTTCCATACATTTAATAATTACAAAAATTTCATATACGTTAGCGCCATCTTCCGTAAGAGGAACCTTAAGTTACTAACTGGTTATCCATATAATGTCACTAGATGGCGGTAGTATAGATAGCATTTTAAATTAATAAGTTATGTTTAGTTATTTTCTAGTAACTTTCTTATAGCCACAACTTTCGTCATCTCCTCATTCTCATTGGCCGAGCGGCAGCGACGACGCATCGTGCTAAAGAACTCCTAGGTTTGATCCTTCGGAAATGAATTAATAACTTTTTGATTTTTATGTTCATTTATAAGTTTTTAATATGTTTTTATCAATCTTACACTTAATATTATACACAAAAAAAATATTAACTAGTTTTTTGTAACATAGTCTATGGTCGCAGCGGTCGGCAGCGCAGCGGCCCGCAGTTTTACTGTCTAACCATTTTAAGCTTTATGTCTATTAGATAACGCATAGCATCGCTTGAACGAGTAAGGTTGGACGCGCGGCCGTCTGCGGCGCCGCCGGTGAAGCGTGCGCGGCGTTGGACGAGCTTTCACGACCCCGCCCCCGGTCTTTCACGACCCCGCCCCCGGTCTTTTTTTTGTTGGACAGTGGAAAACTTTCATCTGAGGAGCGGTTGGTTATGTGGGGTTATCCCTTCCACCTCCGGACACAAAGCGTCATGGCTGTTTTTATAAGAGCCAAAACACTGATTTCGCGTTATGGCTGTTTTATGGCGGCAGTACACTCTCGCCGAGACACCACGAGACAGGCCGAGTGCGAGAGTGTACAGGGAGCTCTCGCTATCTCTCGGGCTGTCTCGCTGTCGCTCGCCTGCTCTCGGTCCCGTGTCGGTTTTTTGCGCACGAGTCAAAGGGCCTCGCTCTCCCTCGCGAGACCAGACGAGCGCACCCAGTACACTCTCGCGTCTTTAGTCCTTTAGACCATCCACCATCGCCGCTTACGCCATATCTTATTAATTTTTTTTGTGTGTGCAATCAATAGGTATTTGTAAAAAGTGATGGAACACAAGGCAACGGCAGCAGCAATCTCAATAGAATAGAATAGAATAGATTTATTTATTTCAGGCAACAAAACAGTGTATATGATGGTAAAATACAATAAGGCCCATAGAATAGATACCTTACAGACTAACATACAAAAAAATAATATACTTGTATAAATTAAAAACTATGCTACACGTAAAGGCGGCGACGTGCGACGCAATGTCTACGTCCATCCTCTCGGCGTTCATAACTGCGACTGAAGACGCGAGAATGTACAGGGTCGCTCTCGTGCATGGGGCTGTGGCGCGAGACATTCGGGCGAGGCTGGGCGATAGCTCTCGGACGAGAGTGTACTGCCGCCATTACAGTGCCCACAACGCGATGTGAGCCAATTTTTTGATCAATGAGCGGTTTTGTTCTTTGAGCTTATTATACTTATAGATGCTATGATATGATATTTATATGTAACACGATTGCCCATGCATCGGATGTTATTATTTGTTATTTTTAAGGACGCTTTTGTTTGAACGTTTAAATTGATTTACAATTTCGATTCGATTAGTGGTGACAGGTCGTTCCATACCACGCGAGGCTGTAACTTAGCGTTTTTTGTAGGCGTGCGTGGTGGCGCTGGCGCAGACGGACGTGATGGCGGGCCTGAAGGGGGCCATCAAGGCAAGCCGCGAGGTGGTCGGCGGCGCGTGCGACGCACTCGCCACCATATTCAACACCAACGTCAATACAGATCGGCTGGTGTTGCAGGTGAAGCTATGGCATCTATTTATATTGTACTAGCTGTGCTCGCGACTTCGTCCGCGTGGAATAGTGACTTTCGGCAGCATTTTTAATTTTTTAGGCTCTTTTCCCGTTTTTGCAACATTTTTCACTGATGCTTCGCTCCTATTGGTCGCAGCGTGATGTTATATAGCCTAAAGCCTTCCTCGATAAATGGACTATCCAACACAAAAAGAATTATTCAATTCGAACCAGTAGTTCCTGAGATTAGCGCGTTCAAACAAACAAACAAACAAACAAACTCTTCAGCTTTATAATATTAGTATAGATTTGTAAAAAAAAGTCCGGTGACGCTGTAAAGGTGGTTTGAGGCCAGCAGCATAAAACTCAAATTTAAATTCATTATTAAAAAAAAATATTCAGTTTAGGCTACAATCATTAATATTTTATGAATGACATTGCGCAATTGGTTCGTAAGTCTACGGAGAAGAACCGGCAACAAACTCAACCAGGCCATTTCTTTCTCCCTTTCTTTTACAACGTTTGAAATATTGGACAATGTCCTCCATCATATTTAACAAAGTTAACAAATTTGTGAAGTAGGTATAGTCGACAATGAAATTGCTTTACCACCTTAGTGAATTTTGTTTGCATAAAATAAAACAACAAGTTCTATTTTTGTTTAAAAGATCAAGTGACAGATACGTTGTCATCATTGACAATGAGCCTTAGCGAAATTTTATTGTAATGGAAAGTTTTGTCAAAAGTGATAGCAATTTCATGGTCGACTATACCTATATTTTAGAATAAATTTATAATCCTTTAGTCATTATATGAATAATGCAGTGTAAGCTTATAATTGGCCTACACATGAGTAATTTTAATTTGGCAATGATTTCGTAACTTTCTTTTATGCGTTTCGCTGTACGCTTACCTTAATAAATGAATATGTAAGGTAAAACCTTAAAAGCAAGAAAACATATTTATTTAATCGATCAGGCATTGGAAACGGATCTGATCTCCGAACTGCTGGCCCTACTGGAAGGCGGGTTGGAGGGACAAACCGCCGCGCAGTTAGTGGGCGCGCTAAAGGCGATGGCTCGCTCCACCACGCACGGCGAGCGCGTTCGCGCGCTGCTGGCGCGAAGCCGCGTGTGGGAGCAGTATGCGGCGCAACGGCACGACCTGTTTATATCTGCGCCTGCGCTGCCGGCATCGCTAGCGGGTAAGTGACATAGAAGTCTGTGCTTGCCATTCGTGATCTCGAGCCATCTCCGTGGCAGAGATGGTATCCAACTATAGTTTTTAAGACTAATTCTTAAGCTATTATGATATCAATATTACGAGTTCTTCGTTTTCTTTTATTCGAAGCCACCAGTAACTTATTTTTGTCACCGAAAATTCTTGAACGATTTTTATCTTAATAGTAAATTGAAAAGAATGCAAAAGAAGTTTGTGTTGGGAATGGTGGGCTATAACGAAGTAGTAGGTTGATCAGAGCGCAGCGGGCGGGTCGACGACCTAACGTAAAGTGGTCTAAGCTTACGCTTACACATACGTACCTACTGTTGTTGCTTATTTACAGATTTTTAAAATGTGTTTTTAATATATATTTTTTTATTAATTTGTAATAAGTATAAGCAATATGACTGCTGATATGAATATGGCGCGAATGCAAATCAACATATATATACCTTATTGTGATACTTTTAAAGTTTCATTTACAACCACACACAATCGCCTGGTCGGTTTAAAAGGGTTAAGTTGTGCCACAGCAGCTGTTGGCTTTCCCATAAATATAAATAAATTCAATGGTCCGTGTCGTTACCACCAGGGGCTCCGCACACAGCAGGCTACCTCACCGCGCCGCCGTCGAACATCCCCGCGCAGCCGCCGCCCATCGACTGACCGCGGGCGCAGGTACCAGCCTCCTTTCACGCAACCAAACACGCGCGTGACACTATAGTCTGACCTAGAACACTCCGCTACTTACTACAACTAATTGAGACTACACTGTGTCTTTGTGGCGAGTCATAGACAGTCATTTTCATACTTCGATCAATGATAGTACTAGATTAAGGATCCGGCATCCCTCTTTCACGCAACCAAACACGCGCGTAATACTATAGTCTGACATAGAACACTCCGCTACTTACTACAACTAATTGAGACTACACTGTCTCTTCGTGGCGAGTCATAGACTAGAGATAAGACTTGTTTCACACGTACCACAATCACTCCGCAACCACAACCACAAATTAATAGTTGAATTCACACGGGCCACATTTTGGCGTCATTATTGACAACGCAACCACCAACTAGCAGCCGGCCAAACATTTTGTATGTAACACAACAAACCGCAAGAAACCGCAGCGACATTTCAAACGTAACCACAGCTTGACCACCTTCTGTCGCGACGGTGTGGTGTGGTTGTGGTACTTGTGGTACGTGTGAACAAGCCTAAGATGGCCGCGTTTACTCAAATATCTAAATATCTTATTATCTTATTACATAATTTAAAAAAGGTTTTGATGCATCAACAGCTTATTATAAACCTTAAATCTGGAAAATAAAGGTCAATTAAGATTGTCAAATATCTATATTAATATTATAATGCTGAAGAGTTTGTTTGTTTGAACGCGCTAATCTCAGGAACTACTGGTTCGAATTGAAAAATTATTTTTGTGTTGGATAGTCCATTTATCGAGGAAGGCTTTAAGGCTATATAACATCACGCTGCCACCAATAGGAGCGAAGCATCAGTGAAAAATGTTGCAAAAACGGGAACAAGAGCCTAAAAAATAAAAAATGCTGCCGAAAGTCACTATTCCACGCGGACTAAGTCGTGAGCACAGCTAATTATTTATTTTTGAAGTAAGAGCACAAATTTGTATTTGTGGTTTATTAATTTCTCGGACTGTCTTTGAAGAGCTTATCAGGAATCTAGTACTAATTTCTCGACGTGTTCATACTATGTATTTTTTGTCGGACTATATTTTTTTTTACTATCTATATGGTAAATAGATATGAAACTATATAAGTATCTGTGACCAATTTTTTATATTAAGTTAAATTTTGTGGCAATTCAAAATATATACATTTTTACTTATATTCAGATGGTTATGACTAAATTGCACTTAAATTTGTTTGTCAAAATGAATAGGCTAAAATGTAACAACCTTTTTATGAATTGTTTTTGATGGCGGTGCAGTCTCAACAGTTTTTTAAGAAAGCCTTGTGTTAGGGACAAGTCTATAAAAACATTGGATCAATTAAAAGTATGTATAAATAACTTTCAATTGTATTGTTACGCTTTATATTAATATGATAACTCGTAATATACGGTATTGTACAAGATACGAATAATCATTTTGGTTATCAAAACAAAAGGGTTTCTTCGATTCTGTAATGCATGCTTTGTTATATATCTTTTGTTTGTAGGGTTAATTTACATAGGGCCTGTTACTGGCGACAGTCTCAAGCCAGTGCTGACCATATCGTCTAAATAGGTTTTATGTCAGTACAGCCATGTCTGGGTATGGGCATCTCTGTTACTGGCATCGTCACTGTAAATAAGCTATCATATTATATAGATATAAAATTGTTTTACTTTTTGTCAAAATTTATTTCCATTATTATTAGTATTCAACATAAAATTGTGTTGCATACTGCTGAATTATTTCGACTGATAATTCATAAATTCCATTTATTAACAATATATATATATATATATATATATATATATATATATATATATATATATTAATGTTTATATCGTGTAAAAATAAAGAATATTATATTACGTGATATCATTTTTACTTGTCTATCGCAATAAGACTTAGACAATTTCGAAAACATTGTTGATACCTATCTGTTTATGATTGTATGTATAGCTTATAAATTTAGTGTTATTACTACGAAAATTCACAGCGTGTACTTATGTAAAAATATATAGATGTTGAATGTACTATGAGTATTGGTCATTGGAAGCGAGCTACAATACCAGTCACGCCACCATTCGGCGTAGCGAGCGAACTATTAGTATTATCAGCCAAAGTTCATTGTGTATTATAAATTCGTGTGTTTAATTATGTACTGTATAGTCTACCGGTAACATTGTTAGACGCCACGCAACTCTCAATAGTGGGGGCTTGCGTCTGCGCATGACATTGTAAATCTTTGCATCAAAAGATAAGGATTACATTAAATTGTTTTGAGACATAGCTTCAAAAGCAGTTTGACTTTGTTACCGGTCGAGTAAGCTGATCTCTCGTATAAGGGGCGGATATATTATACACGTTCAACCCAGTATGCTGTAGATGTAAGTTTTCTAAGGATTCCGCGTAGAGTTCACACTTTTGTAAGCGTATGAATAGACTAGATCAACATGGCTCGTCGGTGTTTGAATGTCGTTCAAGTGTGCATGCAAGAATATGCAGTGCGTTACATGTTAGTACTATTAAATAGGTTGCATGTGTAGTTATAATAAATTGTTTGCTTTTTTTAATGAATGTTGCAAGAGGTTACCAAATGAATTGTAGTTTAATGATCGAGCTCTCGGTTTTATTTCGTATTGCAATTCGACATAGGAGACGTTTGCACATGTAGTTTTAAATACATAGGATGTTATTCCAGTGATACACAATTGTTTAAAAAAATATATTGCAATTGATTTAACTGTGACTGACATATTATCTAAATAATGTTGTTACTTATGTAGCAAGTTGTTAATCGATTGTTTAATAATGTTAACCATGAAAAGTACTGAATAAAACGCCGTTATATGCATTGTGCCTAATATTTCAATGCCACATGCAAAAATACCAGATGATATAGAAATAATTTTACAATACAAAAGAATACTAAAGTGTTTGATGTGTGTACTGTCGTCGTACATGTGATGTACATACATAGGTGTTATATAAAGAGTAACTCCATTTTATCCCTTTAATACTTTATAGTTTTTAGATATTTGTTATTTTAGATTATCACTATCTTGCCATTCCTAAATTTATTATATATTTTGCATTATTTCTAGAACCCTAAAGCAATATAAATATTGTTTTTTATTCTTTGTATTTGTATTTTTTTTTACTATGAACCATTAGTTTAGCCATAAGCATTAGTAATTAGTTTATGCTTGCTTTATACCTAAATGCCTTTAAATTCGCAACGAATCCCCTTAGTAAATTTAGTAAGACGATTAATTTACAATGTGTGGTAGTGCTATAACATTTGTACATTGTCATACATGTTTTGTTAGAAACCGTAATAACAACTGAAGATACTAGTACATAATATATTTTTATATATTTATATTAGATGCACAATTGATCAAATAAATTAATGCAAGATAATTTACAAAAAAATTGGTTCTAAATTACAACATTACGCCTATTTTCGCTTTTCGCGTAGGTAGGTACTGATAATTTTATTTTGAAGGGTATGTAAAGAGATGTAGTGCGATACTGTTATATTAATATACGAAATCCACTTGATTTATTGATTTAGCCATATCATAAACGGTTAAGCAGATGTAGTTGGATGAGTTTTTATGAATGGCTCATATGTACCGCTCATGTTCGCGTACGTCCCGGTGTGTAATAATATTAATAGTTAAACATGAAAAGATTAACGTTCTGGTTTCGTGTGTCCCAAACTTTGTTGCAGAATTTCCTTTTTGTTACGATATAGTTCCTGGAGTTTGGTTATGCTTACTAGTTCGGAACACACGCGACTAAAGGGCGCGGTCCCTTTGAACCTATTAAATAGTAGCTAGAAGATGAGTTTAACTGCAATTTGATCTACAAGATTAGACAGAAATGGCAATATAATAGGTTTTAATTTCTGTCTAATCTTGTAGATCAAATTGCAAAATAGCCTTCTTGAACTACAAAATAGCTCCTTGCTACTAGTCAATAGGTCGCAATGGGACCGCGCTTTAAGAATGGTAAGTCAGAGTCGGGATGCTAAGGAAATTATGAATATGGATATTTTTATATTTAGAACTAAGTTATGTCAATGTAAAATAAATAAAATAATATAATATGATTTATTTCAAATTTGTTTTATTTTCCGAATCATTTAACTATTCTTAAATAAATTCGATCATGCTAATTTAATCTAAAAATTTTGTATTTATAATAATTCTACATTTAATTTTACAATTATCTAATAATAATTAAATTATTTTAAACTAGCCTTATTAATCAGAATATGACATTGACTATAAACTTAGTATCACATTTATCTTGTTTCAACACAGCCCTTGTAGGCGCTAATGGTCATTTAAATGTGTACATAAAAACATGTTCATAGAAGCCATTGATATCACGTCTAAAGATATCAATAGAGCACATAAAACCATTAAACAGTACCGTCGAACGAGACTTTTGAATCGAATGGAACAATGATAACAGCTACTGTTCTTTGAAGTTCAAAAAACCTACCTACGCTACGATTCTGGAAGTAGTCACACTAGGGACTAACCCCCTTATTCATAAAAACTGTTTGACCATTATTTAGTTAACGCTACACTTTATTTAAAAGTATCCCCGTTCCATGGTATGGGTACATTCGATATCTGGTATTGTGCACTTAAATCAATTTAATTTCATATTCAAGATAGCTTAATTATAAAAAAACTACTGCTTCACCACAAAACGATGGCTAAAGTCATACAATGCTTTTTAGCTAATAGTTTTAGACAGTGTTTAAAATATTGTCGTATA
The DNA here is from genome assembly GCA_947562085.1 of Eudonia lacustrata. Lineage (NCBI taxonomy): Eukaryota > Metazoa > Arthropoda > Insecta > Lepidoptera > Crambidae > Eudonia > Eudonia lacustrata. The sequence continues at coordinate 5,263,820 of OX387323.1, read as the reverse complement.
CGTGATACGACAATATTTTAAACACGTTCTTTAAGCCATTGTTTAACTTTAAACATTTTTGTAGTACAAGGGTAGGTACATGTCATTAACAAATTATATTTATAAATTGTTGCGTAGTTAAGTGTCCACGAAAATTATTAGTCTACCTACTTAATACTATAATTAGAAGCCACGATGACATCACGAGACCGGCGCCCTGACGAGCGAGGCGGGCGGCGTGGAGTAGTGGTTGCTCTGGACTGCTCGCAGCGGCCTCTCGTACGGCTCCTCGCGCGGCCAGCCGAGCTTGCTCCTGGCAAATAAAAATACATCATCATCATCATCATCATCAACCTATATTAGTCCACTGCTGGACATACTCTCCAAATACATGCGACGGCGACGCTTATATTAATAAAAAGTAATCTGATGAAAATCTTGCAGCGTCGGAGATTGGTTAACGACATCGTTAACATCATGATAAAAAATTAATAGGTTAGACTTGGAGGTTGGCACAGGACCGCGAAGAATGGTATTGGTAAAGAGACCTAGCTTATACCTACCTAACAGTAGTTTGGTAGGTAAGTCTGGCTGTAAAGGATGATGGTCGTTACTACACAGTTCCAGTTCTCTCCTGTTGCATTAGGAGCAGGCTTCTACTACCAGACATGTTGGTACCTGATCAGCATGCTCACGTAGTTGGTTGGCGGCGGCGCGGCGCGTTCGCGTCCAGCTGCAGATAGTCGTCAGCGCAGGCGCGGTTGAGGAGTAAAACAATGCTCAATGGAGAGTTCTACTACCAGACACGTTGGTTCACGTACGTACCTGATGAGCATGCGCACGTAGTTGGTGGGCGGCGGCGGCGGCGGCGCGTTCGCGTCCAGCCGCAGGTAGTCGCCGGCGCAGGCGCGCGCGAGTAGCTCGTCCAGCCGCGCGTGCAGCGACGCGAACGTGGGCCGAGAGCGCGGGTGCGCCCGCCAGCACGACAGCATCAACTCGTACCTGGAACAACACGTTGATTGGGTACTTTTGTAAAATATATCGTCGCTCGCACAACTAGTTAACTGTTTTATCTCATTTTTGGTATTTTTTCGGTAAAAAACTTTATCCAGCTGATAGTTTTTAAATTATCACTAACTTATTCATCATCTACATCTACACAATTATGTTTAGCAAGTCCGCTAATATAAGTTACAGTGTGATAGTTTGAAAACTATCAGCTGGAAAACGTCTGTACCGAAAAAATACAAAAAATGAGATAAAACAGTTAGTTGTGCGAGCGATGATATATTAATTTCTCCTAGTCAGTTTTCTAAAGTAACAAAAAAAAGTTAATTTTTGTTACTTCACAAAACTGATTTATACGTCGACGACGTCGCAAGAAAGGCAGATTCGCAAGAGGTTACATTATGAAGTTATTATTGTGGTCCTGTCCATCAGTCGGTTTACCGGTTTTCTTTAAGAACCCACCCCACGATCCGGGGCCGAGGTCCTTAGCCTTTATAGGCTCTCCGATTTCGGGATTTTTCGCTCACGGTTCCTAACTGTACGCCTCAGAAAATCTAACAAGAGATGGGGCCATCCTCTTGAGAAGGGCTAGTCCATCTTTATACTGTTAGTTATACAATTAACAGAATGGACGAAAAAAGTCTTTATTTGTTATACTGCTTAATATAACTTATTGGATTCGAAAAAAATAATAGAGGTTTGTCCATGCAGTTATACCTAATTTATTATGTTTTGTTTTCTGTTAGACATTTTAAATTTGTTTTTTGATCTCTTACAAGCAAGTACCTATAGTTTTAATTGAGGGTTACCCTCTGAATATGTTCACACACAGCTAGAAGAAACTGCAGTTTCTCGTTGTCCACAAAAGTCAGGATACGTAGAAAAGGCTATCGAAGGGAACAACTATCTCTTTCTTCTAACAAAAGGTAAAGGTAACAAGGTACACGCGCCTGTGCATCAGACTACCACAAACCGTCAAATTTCCTAAATAGACTTTGTACTTTACGTATATGGCATACTAGCTTTTGTTCGCGGCTTTGCTTGCTTTGCTTTTGTAAATGTAAATTCTCTATTTCTAACCAGGCCAAATACCGAAGAATTTAACTTTTAAAATGACAGGTTTCCATACAAACTTTCCACCCCTATTTCACCTCTCTAGGGGAGGTTTTTGGAAAAATGCTTAAAACCGTAATTCTTTATGTTTGTTGAAAAATCTAAACATCGATTAAAATATTCATTTCGATAGTTATTATTACTTTAAAAATAACGATTTCCCCAAAAAAACCCTTTTCCCTATTTTACTCATTTAAAGAAAATTAAACAAAATTCCTGAAACAAGTCATTCTTTAATTTTTTTCAGGAACCCAAATATTAATTTTCATGTATTTTACTTCAAAACTGACGGATTTTCATACAAACTTATACCCCCTATTTGACCCCTTAGGGTGTGATTTCCGTAAAATCCTTTCTTAGTGGCTAGTTACGTCACTTAATTAACCCTATAGTCCAATTTTTATCTTATTAGCTTCAGCGGTTTAGGCTTGGCGATGATGAGTCAGTCAGTCAGTCAGTCAAGACAAGTCATTATATGTATATAGATGGTTGAAGATTTATGAAATAACTAGCGGCCGCTCGCGGTTTCACCCGCGTGGTTCCCGTTCCCGTGATAATATCTGGATAAAAAGTATCATATGTGTTATTCCAGGTTATAAACTATCTGTATGCCGAATTTCATCCAAATCCATTCAGTAGTTTTTACGTGAAAGAGTAACAAACATCCATCTATACTTACAAACTTTCGCATTTATAATATCAGTAAGATTTGACAGTTTTTGATAGTTTTTTACTATTTTTAAGTGCTACTTGCTGCACTGAAGTTAAACTAAATATGGGTCGGGTAGGCGTTTAATTTTTTCACTGTATTTTATAAATAGTTTTTGATTGGTTGATATGTGCAGGCGCCTGTGAGTAGTGAGTGAGTACGTACAGCTGCGGCGGGCAGTGCGCGGGGCGCGGCATGCGGTACCCGGCGCGCAGCAGCCGCGGCAGCCGCGCGCCCGCCACGCCCGCGTACGGGCTCGCGCCCACGCTGCCCACCTCCCACATCACCACGCCGAACGACCATCTGCGAATAGGGCACAACATTGGTTGCCTCGCACCGAGCTAGCGGGACTCCGAGGAAAACAAAAAAAAAAAGTTAAGAGCATTTACGCCGCACACTAGCGCCACTAATGAAAAAAAAAACATATCTAGTAATTAGAGATAGAAAATCAAATTATGCTCAACAAACTATTTGAATGAAGTAATTTAGCATTTTTACGTCACCTAATGAACACCTCACATGTAATGGTTTAGTTAAATAAGACGTTACGGCTACTTTTAACTATAACTTTTAACGAAAAATGCTAAATTACTTCTTTCAGATAGTTTGTTGAGCATAATTTTATTTTCTATCTCTAATTACTAGATATGTTTTTTTTTCATTGGCGGCGCTAGTGTGCGGCGTAAACGCTCTTAAGTAAAATATAAAATAATAATAATAATTTTTATTGCACTAAAGTAGGTACAGTACATGTGTTTTAAAAATACATCATTTAAAAAGTGCAAAGGCAGATTGAATCAGTACAATTATCAGAGGTTTCCAAACTAGGCTGCGCCTAGGCCTTTACTTGGCCTTGCGACCCGAATTACCAATACCTATTGAAGGAAACCGCCATAAAGATAAATAGAAGACTAACTAAAAATTTAACTAATAATTTTAAATAAAAACATGCATAATTGAAGGTAAAATATGAAATAAAAAACAACATCCACCACCACCATCTCTCATCAACTCATTTTTAATGTCCCCACTGCTGGGGCACGAGCCTTCCCTATGGATGGATAGGGAGAACGGGTCATAAATCATCACACGGTCCCAGTGCGGGTAGGTGGTTGTTAACGACTGCTGTTATGCAGCTGGCACCAACGGCTTACGTGACTACCGAAGCACGGAGGAGCTCAAAATGATAAATTGTTGGTCAACCATCCGATGGCCAGCTTTGCAAAACTAGCTAACCTTTTTAATCGCAGACTGGGCGCGTTAACCACTGCGCCTCGAGCTCCTTTAGCTAGGACACTATTAGAAACTATACCATTGTGGCGGCGTTCAGTTACTGAACGCACCACTTGAATGACAAGAACTGTCAGTCAGACACAGATTATTACTCTACCTACAACTCGTTCGTTATTGTTGCTCTTCAGAATTGTATATTGTTGTGGAATTATATTGTTATCTGTGTCGCGTTAATAAACCGCCTACTTCAGTAATCGGAGTTTTTATTAAATGGTTAAGTGACGAAGGAACCGATCTACATATATCTATACTTCACCCGTTCGTCACCCACACTATACCATAAAAGAATTGGTTGCCTTGGACCGAGCTGGCGGCACGCGAACTCAGATTAGAAAGTTTAATACTTAAAATTAATTGAAAAGAGGAAGAGGCGAGTTCTCATATCGGAGTCGAGAAATGAAATGTCCGGGAAAACTATTTTTTTGCTAACCATGCTGTTATTGCAACGATGACCATACTATGGCCGTTCCTATTCGGTGTAAGCTTAAACCTTTCGAAATCTGGGCAACTGCTCATCGAGACATGGTTCTATTGTCCAATTGTAAAAATACTTGTTTTTAACGTTTGTAACCAGTGTTGTTTAATAAGAACGGCCAAGCACTTTTCTAAGAGGTAAAATTGTTTGGTAGGTAAAATTGAAAGAAACTAAGTAAATAAGTCTTATGATGCAGATAGCTATATGAGGAATAAATAAAAATTCAACTTACACGTCGCTCTGAGTAGTGTATATTCTGTGAGTTAATGACTCCAACGCCATCCATTTCATGGGCATTTTTCCATTGCCCTTTTGTTTGTACTGGTTCTCCTCGTACACGTCTCTAGACAGCCCGAAGTCCGCGATCTTCAATGTCCTATCGCTGGAGACTAATACATTCCGCGCAGCCAGGTCTCTGTGGACCAATCTGTTCGAAGCTAAGAACTCCATGCCCATAGCGATTTGCCGGCAAAAGGATAGAAGGTCTCTGGTCGTCAGTTCTGTGTCACAAATGCCTTGGAGGTCGTACATTTTGTTGACTACTAGTTTGGAGTGTTCTCCCTGGGGTTTGCATTTGAACAGGTCGTTGCGGTACTCCGAGCTCTCTATGTCGTTATTGTAATACTTGGCATTTCGTTTGGACACCATCACGTCCCAGGAGCACCTAGGAAGACAGATAAAGTATTTATGAAAAGAGTCATCGTTTGTTTCCAACTTCTGGAACAGAAAAAAGGGTAAAAAAGGATGAATGATAGTGCTTGTTTTACAAGTTTTATGTAAAAAATAATAATAAAAGTCGTTACATATAAGTAGAAATAAAAATTGTTCTACTCTTTACGATACTGCGGTGGTCAAATCACAACTAACTACTGTTTAAAAATTCGAATAATTCTTGCTAAAAATAGCTTGCAGATGCTAGTTATAAATCAAATTCATAAACGCAGCATGCTTATGCATTACATCTAGTTTTACCATACATACGACAAACTATGGTAAGGCTATTTTTGAGGGAGCACAGCTCCTCAAACTAACAAACAAGCTCTAACAAACTCTCATCAAACATTAAGATTACGGATACTTTGTTGCATTTAATGCAAGCTGAATACTTAAAACAAATAAAAAATAATGAAAAAAAAAAGAAATGGAAAGAATCCTTTTATGATAGGGTTGCTACACATAAGCGGACCGGCATTATCGGTTCGGCAGTAGGTATTTGTCGAACAACAAAGCCGACCCGAAGCAATTACTGCACTTGTTCGACTTCAATCGGCTTGTGCCGATCGAGTTGTTCATTCGGGTCGACACATCATTCCATTCGGAAACATTCATCTACATAATATATTCGATCTGTGTTTAGCAACTACCAAGCTGAGTGTTAATGTGCGGCAGCCGAGTGGTTTGTGATTCCCAAACATTTATCTACATATATTCGATATTACCGCCCGGCCTTGCCGATTAATGTCGGCCCGCTTATGTGTGTAGCAACCCTTAGGGTATGTTCCAATATTTCGACTGTGTAAAAGAAATGCCGTTGCTTGCCGATTCTTTCAGTACAAAGTCTCCCGCTCTGTGTGGACTTACGAACCGATGGCATAATAACATTCATAAGAGCTGATGTTTGTAAACTAAATAAATGAATTTGAAAACAATGTTTAACTTGACCGAATGTACCAACCTGAGGTAGCTGAGCAGGTCGCCGCGACTGCAGTACTCCACGACGATGAGCGGGCGCCGGCCGCTGCAGCAGCCCAGCAGGCTCACCAGGTGCGGGTGCGCGCCCACGCTCTTCATCAGCTCCATCTCCGCGCGGAACGACCGGATCTCGTCCAGCGTCGGGAAGTCTGGCAGACAATAGTTGGAGATATTCGAATTCGTTATCAAACGTGCGGTAGGTATACCTAACTAATGATAAGCGGTTCGGCCTGTGGTTTAGACTGAGGTAGGACCGCGATGGTCTACACCATCGCGGTAGACCAAAACCCAAGTAGACCTTCGCGTCCAATCTACTCGTAGTACTTATAAATAACACTTATTTCTGTCTTCAAACAGCATTGGTGGTGTACATTAGTATTTATTAAGAATTCAGGGAACACACTGAAGTTTCGGAGTCGGCAATGGAAAAATGCGTATTAGCTGATTTTTATTTTATGATTTCAGAGTTGATTTGCAATAAAAAGTTTTTCACATGGGTACCTACTGCCACCACCTAAAATTTAGATGTTGGAAAAAAATCATCATATATCTATATCTATATTCTACACTAGCGTCGCCATCCGCACTTAAACCGGCGCGACTGTTACGGACGACACACACACAGTGAAAGCTTTGCTATAAAACGAGGTAAATTTTGTGCCTTTGTTTGTTTGTTTTTTTTAATAGTTAGCTCGGCAAATGTCACAAAAATAAATAAAAAAAATAAAAAATAAATAAAAAAATGACTCCATCCCACCTGATGTTTAGTGGAAATGGAGTCCAGACGCGAAGATAACTGGTGCAGCGTGGAAACAAACGTAGCATCAGTTAACTTCACTCTGCCGGCCCACAAGGTGCTTCTTCACGCCTCTCTTGAAAGACCCTATATCATAGGAAGGAGGGAAAACGTGTGCTGGTAGACTATTCCATCTTTTGGAGGTGCGACAAAGAAACGAGTCACCAAATTTCTTTGTGCGCGTTGGGGTATTTGAGACAGTGAAGCGGTGACTCCAAAGAGCAGCACGTGTACTCTTATGGAGAAAGGGAGGAGGTTGTTTGAGGGCTGGAGTAATCTCTGGAACTACTGGTGCAATTCCAAAATTTGTTTTACTGATAGAATGATACATTCCTTGCGGGTTATGGTACCTACATTTATTTTGATAAAAAAATTGGTTTTTATAAATACGACTTTAACGTGGACGTAGTCACGAGCGGGCCGCTAGCTAGTAATAAATAAAGGAACCTTTGAGCATCTTGACGGCGACCTCCCTGGCGGGCGCGAGCGTGGCGCGGCGCACCACCCCGAAGGCGCCCTCGCCCACCGGCTCGTGCAGCAGCAGCCGCTCCGCGCGCAGCTCCCACGCGTCCTCCGCCGCCAGGCCCGCCGGCTCGCACGCCATCTCCTTCGGCAGCTTGTCCTCCGGCTCCTGACACATCATTATTATCAGCTCATTTTATGTCCTCATTGCTGGGGCACGAGCCTTCCCTATGGATGGATAGGGCGGGCCGTAAACCATCACGCGGGCACCAGTGTGGTGCGGTGGTTGTTATCGATTACTAATACAGCCAGGATTAACGGTTTTACGTGCCTTCCGAAGCTAGGTGGAGCTCGAGATGATAAACTTTTGGTCAGCCATCAAATGACCGGCCTTTGCGAAAATTGCTTAACCATAGCAATCGCAGACCACCACTGCGCCTTCGAGCTCCTAGCACAGTTTGCTTTTATTGAAAAGTTGGCAAATGAGTACGCTCAACCTGATTCTTGAGCCGGTGACTTATTTTCAAACTATTATTAATAACGAGTGTTCCCTTTTCTCTTATTCAAAGTCACTGTCACTGGTAACTTATTTTCGACATCGAACTCACTCAAATTGTATATCTTAATAATCAAACAGTAAATAAGCAAAAAATATTATGGCTGGGTTGGACGGGCGTTTAATTTTTTCACTGTATTTTATAAATTTTATAAATATTAAAAAAATATTATATTATTATTATATTATTATAATAATTGTTTTATTTACAGAGCAACTAAAACCTTTAATGACAAGTGTAAAGAGAGCAATTTCAGCATTGATCTTTTCAATACCAGCTTACCTTCATTGAGAAAGCAACTTAGTAAAATGCTTCTTCTTAAATTAAATTATTTATTAAGTAATTATTTACTTAATAAATAATTTAATTTAAGAGGTTACCTGAGCTGTCAGCTCGCTTACTTCTCGATGCACTAAGAGTACAACTCGCAGTTTCCACTGCTTGCTTAAAGGTACCGGGAAGTTGATATGTTCTGGCGCGGCGTGCCGGCGACGCCACACAGCAGCACCAGCGCGGCCAGCAGCTTGGCCATGGCGAGCAGCGCCGTCCACGATCCGCCTAACACCGTGCCCATGCGCTATCTGGTGCGCTCTTCCAACAAGCGGCCTAGGGGTGGCCTAACTGAGTAAACGCGTCTTATTGATGAGCTTCGGCCGTACGTCTACACGCAGTAGGTACCTACCGGGAAGTAGATGTGTGTCCGGGCGTAGCGTGGCGGCGGCGCCACAGCAACGCCCCTGCGCGGCCAGCAGCGTGGCCAATAGTGGCCATGATGCATAATGCGCGGACTTCTCTAACGAGCAGGTCGTGTCTGGCGGCCTGCCAGAGTAAACACTACTTCGGCGACTAGTTGGCTGTGCATACGTACCGGGAAGTAGATATGTTCTGGCGCGGCGTGCCGGCGCCGCCACAGCAACGCCAGCGCGGCCAGCAGCGTGGCCATGGCGAGCAGCGCCGTCCACAAGCCGCCCAGCACCGCGTCAGGCGAGCGGGCTGTCGGAGTGGCCTAACCGATCAGTTACAAATACGAATGCTTCCAACATTTCGTTGATTGGATTGGTTAGAATTAGATTAACGAGTCTATATGGAAGAAATTGATAAAACTCTATCGCATAAGGTGTACCAGGTGTAGTAGTTTTCTATGGGCATTGTAGAATACGCACGGCATGGTAAACTAATCGTATTTACGTTTAAGTATGTTGATAAATATTAGTTGAGCGTTATTTTTTTGGAGAGAGATTGCTGATTGCCTTAGACGGCATTTTCAGCTTCACCGGGCTTGTTTGGGGGCGGCGAGAAACTTAAAGGGTTTTCTAGAGGGAACGGCATCACGCACTTAAGTGCGTGTCTCCGTGCCGAACTAGAATCTCCGAAGGGTTTCGGATCGGATCGGGGAGCGGAACAAACTGAGGGCACCTCTAAAGGCTCGAGCTTCGGCTCAGATTGGCCGGGCGGTGGTGGAGGAGAGAAGCGCCCAGGTACATGTCTGTATCTGGTATAGAGCGCGTGTGAACCGGTTCTTCGTACCCTTGTTCTACGAGTACGGTGTCTTGGGCCTAAACTAGTGTGTTTGTTTAGTGTATTCTGTAAATGTGTAGTGGCATTTAGAGGATCGGGCGGGGTTGAGCGTTACCGCGTTCGCACTCTAGCGCAGCTAGTTGCAGCCAAAACAATTTGCGTGCACGCTGCTGTGAGATACGTGAAGGTCGCTCTTCTAGCTGAAGTGAATTTGACGCTTTAGAGATTATTCTAATTAGGTAACTAAGCGTCCTGGATGTTCTGAACATTTCCATCATAAGTGCGTTATAGTTATCAGGTGTGAGAGACAAGCAGTTCCAAGTTAAGAAAGCAGTTCCAAAACAAATACACAAAGGAGCAGTCTAATGTAGGTTATTAATAAATCGATATTCGATCCGATGAAGGCCAGTGACACTCCTCTGTCCCCCTTTCTAAATTCAGGAGACATCAACAATCAATACTGACGAAACAGCGTGTCTAGAGGCACGAGCTCTAACGAGAACCAGAAACCCTACCACTAGCATACGAATATGAGAGAGTTACGTGGGAACTGCGCCCGCTCACTGGTGTAGGCCGTCCAGATACGGCCGACGGCGCCCACGGCCACGTTGTACAGGCCGCTGTCCTCCACGCCGGGGAACAACGCTGACGTTGCGTTCTGTTGGAGGAAAAAAGTTCGTTTTATAAGTTTATTTGTTGTTGTTTTCATACGTCATGCATGAAACTAAAGTTACTGGGGGTGGATATTTATAAGCAATTTTATTGTGTAGCTGCAACGTTAAAGGCCTTTTTCCTGTCATGCGTATTTTCACCCGCGAGCGGATCTCGTCCGCATGCGGGTTATAATACGCTCCGGGCTACACGCAGGACAAAGATTACGTTCGCCGCTGCAGTGTCATGTCGTGCGTGTCGCCAGTGATTATACTTGTGCACAGAAGATGCGTACAATGATGACCATACGTGTAACCCGCACGACAGTAAAAACTACCTTGGCAGTAGAAGAACGCGCCCGCAGCCAATCCGCGTCCCGCGCGCGTTTTGCCCGCGTGATAGGAAAAGCATGTATGAAAAGATAGGATGCTGGCAGCCCGCATGCGGACCAGTGACGGTAGCCAAGGTAAAGAATAAAATGTATGAGATTAACATAAGGCGCGCTAAATCACGTAAGGTTGACCACCTTATGTCAATCTCATACATTTTACTCTTTTCGAACTTCGCTATCGTTTTCTTAATGTAACTTTGGCTAAGCCTACAGATCCGCACGCGGGCGGCTATCCGCATGATAGGAAAAAGGCCCTAATTGTCAGATACGGGCAAGACAATCTGTGTGTAGGTACTTGCGGTTCTGAGAGTATAAAAAAAACATTTTTTAAATTTAGAACGATCACCAAATGCTCACGTTCACATGCATTAGTAATAAAATGTGTCACACCTTAATGCTAAACTACCCACATAATACCACAAATAAATTTTAAATGTTTCACTGATGAGTTAGTGTAAAATAATTTTAATGCATTTATTCATTATTACATTATTTATAAAAAAAAACAAAAAGTATAAGTAGCATGTTGATGACGTAGTTGTCGACATTGAATATGACTCCTTTGGCTTATAAAGTAAAAATAGATAGTGTTGATTAATTTCGGGGAGTTGGATTGAGCCACGATAGCATAGTTGGCAGTGCACCTGACCCGGCATGTCATGGGGTGCGGGTTCGAATCCCGCCCGTGGAATTTTTTCAACACTTTGTCTTTTTTTCAAATAGTATCAATGTATTTCAATCCATGAGTAGGTAGTAGCCATTTCTGCACCCGAGTGCCGAAGTGACTCATAAGTTGGCATATGTTTATACCATTCTAGGCTATACGTCTATAAATAATAAGCAGTATAATCGCGTATAACAAAATTAACTTGAGTCAGTCCAGCTCTCAGGTAAAGATTAGTGTTGTTATTAACAATAGATAGTCGTGCTCGACCACTCATTGACCGGTAAGTGTTTACGCAGAACAAAAGATCGTAAAGTAGATCTAAGTATAACAAGTTACCAATTCATATTTTCCTGGACTATTTACTTTGACTTTTCTGTAGGGATGATTCATCTGTCACAGTTTTTCTATAAAGGTTTAATCTAATCTATTTCTTTGGTGCTATTTATTTGTAATCAAAAACAAAAATAGACAGGGGAGTGGCGTGGCGCACCAGTGTTCCACGGAAACCAGTGACTACACTTTACTAATATTAGATTTTTTACTGAATTTAAGCAAACAATTGAATACAGAAAGACAGATATATGGGCCATCCATAAATTACGTCACTTGTATTTCAGGACTTTTTAACCCTTCCCCCGTCCTTGTCACAGGTTGTCACATTTTTAGAAACCCCTCCCCCTGATGTAACGTCACACATTTTCCAATTTTATGCATGTAAAAAAATAATCAAAAGAAAAGGTTTTTAAATTTTTTGTCTTATATTTACTTACAGATAATAAATGCGCCAGTTGATGTTAATAATATGGTTAAATTGTTACCGTTACCACGTCATCTCTATGACGACCATAGCAACAGATATGTGTGTAGGTTGTCATTCAGTTGAACAAGCATAATTACACCAGCAATTTCATAAAATGTCAGTTATTGATACTGGAGGATCGCCTTAAGAAATCATTTTGAATTTTAACATGTGACGTCACAAAGCTTTTGCCCCCCTGCTCCTTGTCACACAATGTCACATTCTGGCAGTGGCGGATTTGCAGTCCTAGCCGCTCTAGGCCTCAGGCCATGTGCCGCCCCTTTGTCAGCACCCATTATATAGACTAGATACAATAAACGATACCAGAAGTATCAATTAACGTTAGGGACATTTTGGCCAAAATGAGTTTTATATAATATTAGGATTCAGAATTTTCCGCTCTATCGATTGGTATACTTAGAATTGCTTTATCGTTCAAAAAATGTCCCTTACGTTAACCATGTTCAGGCAAACTAGAACGATTTTAGCAAAAAATATTTGATTATTATTCTCTTACATTTTTCATCACTAAAATTATCCTTTACAGTAAATTAACGAATATTTTTCAAAAGCTTCTAGCCGCTTATATTATTTTTCATCATTTATTTTTTATTTACACTTTAAATTTCAGTAACGTAAGAAGCATGTTAACATTTATTTTTAATGTAAGGGACATGCTATCTTTGAAACTACTAAGTTTTATGAAATTTAATAACAATGATAAGAAAGAGAAGATAAAATTAAGAAACTTTGTCCTGTACGTCAATAAAGTCGGATAAAACGCTAAAAAGTTACAGAGAGATATCGAAAAAAAAAACGTTTTTTGGCTCTCCTGTAAAATCATGTTTTGTCCCTTACATTAATTGATACTTCTGGTATCGATAATTAATGAATTTACTTTATTTCACGTTTTCCGCCCTTAATATCTGGCCGCCCTAGGCCCGGGCCTACTGGGCCTTAGGGCAAATCCGCCACCGCATTCTGGTGATACCTTCCCCCCCCCTTTAAGGTGTGACGTAATTTATGGATGGCCCCTAGTTGTCATACAGTAAAATTGAAATTCTATGTTATTTTTGGCGACGAAAACGGAGTCAAGTACTGGCGTCTAAAAGAAATAAGTAACCATTTCAAATTTTCTTGCTAAACAATTTTTTAAGTTTGAGTAAAATAAATTTCACCACCCTATGAGGGCATGCTTAGGGTGACCGACCGACTTAGTGGTGAAAAGAATTCGGACTGAGTACTCTGCAAATGAATCAACGAAAAGGAAGTGAAAAGGGTTTTACAGAGGCCTGGCAACGGTTATGCACATGGTTGCCTAGTCAGTCTTTCATTCGCCATAAGATCATTTTAACGAAAACGAAATATTAGGTCATCATTACCTATGAAATTGGAGTTTCGTATGAAGATTTTTTATAAAATTTTATTTTTCATACTAACTAATCATCTCTTTATTTTAACACTATAAAAATTGTAGAGTAGTGTATTTGTTTCACTAGCTAAACAAAGCGACATTAAAAAGAAAAAAATCAAGTCCTTTCAAAGCAACAATGAAACAAAAGGACAATTCCGCGAACTAAAAAGTAAGTCAATTATAAATAATTGGGCGATAAAGACACAAAATTAATAATCATTGTTATTACTGAAGCCTAAGTAACATGGTCCTAATTAAAGGTGTATAATAATATAACAACCGGTATTGACTTTTAGAAGTATACACCTAGTAAGGGCCCATTACATTTTGACTATGATTTTTGCGTAAAATGGCCATTTTTGGCGTTCTCGATCTCAGAAACGAAAATACATTAACAATTTTGACTTATTGAATAGTATAGAATAGCTATTGGCATAGTTCGTAGCGGCCTCGCTTTTTGTAAATTTTGCTTAACTTTTTAATGAAACCCAAAATAGCAGAGGAAGATTTTCATAAAATGCGCGAAGGCACTTTTTTGAGCTCCTAGATTGAACTACTGTTCTAAACAAATGAAATAAAAAAAATTTAATGTTATCTCTTATATAGTCGAATAGTTCGTAGCGGCCTCGGAATTTTTAGGTATCATTGATTTTACATAGAAAAAAAATCTTATTCTAAACCAAAAAACTTCGAAAATTGCTTTAAGATCGCTGTGAATTTCTCCTATCTACGATAATATTATTGAGCAAAATTTATACCAGAATAATTGTTACTTCATGAGGAATAAATATTTTATAAATAATTTATTATACTATTTCGATAAAAACGATAAATACAACTGCAAAATTACTACAAAATGCGATGCGCCGGCCGTCCGAACTCAGCTTTTTCTCGCAGAGTGGAAATTTGAAATACTAAGCATGAATTTATTATCCTATTTTGATAAAAACGATAAATACAACTGGAAAATTACTACAAAATGCGAAAATGGGCATTTTACGCAAAAATCACAGTTGAGATGTAATAGGCCTCTTAATAAATGAGAAAAAAACTCCAATTTCATAGGTAAGGAAGGACCTATTATTTTTAGCATAATTCTCCTCGAATTTCACTATCACTTATAAAGCTGCTAGTGCTTCAATGCCCAATGCTAACGCCTGCTCCAATGCTCAATGTTAACGTGATCGAATGGCGAATGAAACTCGCACTACTTGACATCCTGAAACTACACAAGTGATACCTCGGAATGCTTAGTTTTCATCATGGACACATTTTTCGTACACGATTATATAGAAACGTTATGAAAAACAAGAGTTTGCATATATGCAACAAACTAACGTTAAGTTAAGAGAAATTACGTTTTACTCGTAGATACAATAAAATTCAATATCGTAGGTACCCACTAAAATGATGAACACTGATCAATATTGTTTTTATTGTAAATAATGGTGAATTAGCATTATTTTGCTTGGTTAACTAACTAAGTAGCTTACCTATTTGAATAGCAATTTCTCTGTAGGTATAAAGGTACCTACTTCAAAAACAATTACATAATATTCCACCGTATTCTGTAATTGATAGATAATCTATTTCAAGTGGTTCTCAGTTGTTTAGTGCTCATTTTGAAACCATTCGTAAAATTATATAGAGATGTATACCAATGTTCAAGCAACAACTACCTATTAATTGTAGAGATGACTTTGATTTCAATGATGGAGGCGTTTCCCAGCTGTGGAACAGTTATAGTTTTATCTCTAACACGGTCTTGCTACTGCTACTTACGACTTTTACAGTATGTGCGAGTTTTTCACATTACGATCGACTTAAAGTTAACTAAAACTTGTATGGTATCGAAGCAACGCCACCTAGTGACAAGGTGATGTCACAATCACAAGTTTATCACTAGAAGGCGCTGAACAGTGAATCAATTGTATCTGAAAATGCTATCGTAACCTTAGTTGAAAATTATTTAGAATAGTTTTTACCCATCGTATTTTTAACAGGGTGCCGCCGCTGTGCCACAGGTTTTCTAGAGAGAAAGGCATCACGCACTAGTGTGAGTCCCCGCCCCGCCCTACTAGACTCTCCGAGGGGTTCAGATCGGATCGGGGGCGGAACAACCCGAGGGCGCCTCTTAAGGCCTAACGTGGCTTGGGTTTACCGGGTCGTGGGGGCGATAATTTGTATGATATTAAAGCACCTTCTGGCACCAACGAGAAGAGAAAATTTTGCCCTGCAAATTCTCGTTTTCGATAACGTGGTAGAGATCCAAATATAATAATACTAGTGGCCGCTTGCGGTTTCACCCGCGTGGTTCCCGTTCCCGTGGGAATATCTGGATTAAAAGTATCCTATGTTATTCCCGGTTATAAATTATCTGTATGCCGAATTTCATCCAAATCCATTCAGTAGTTTTTACGTGAAAGAGTAACAAACATCCATACTTACAAACTTTCGCGTTTATGATGTTAGTAGGATATCGTCTTAGTGCACTGTGTTATATAATTTCGATTTGAGGGCAAAAATCTTAGTAAAATAATTATAGTCTAAAGTAGGTAATTTTCTGTTTTTATTATATTTCTACAAAAAATAAATGAATAAATATTTTGTCGCACTCGATACTTATAGTTGATTCTATGGCTTCAACGATATGTCCCTTCGATTATCTCGGCTCTTCGATAGCTATATAAAGTTCTAAATTCTGCAACGCATTACAATACTCAAGATGAGGCTGGCCGTGATCTTAGGGTAAGTTAATACGATAATCAAACAAACAAGTGGGTCACGGGTGCGATCCTTGAACAAGCGATAATAATTTCTCACACGATTTTATATATTTTTATTTATGAAACAAAAACCATTAAAGGCAATAGAAATAAAAACTTGGCAATAGAAATAAAAATTTAAAACAAGTAATATGACATAAAACGCGATTTAAATTATATATACTATAATTTTGCGCAAATTTTCTGGAGCGACTCAGAATCGGCAAGTAAACCACTTTCTCATTAAGGCGACGCACCGCTAAACAATAAGTCTCATACGTTTTGATACGAGCGTTTGCGTCCCGTACCATAAGAAAAACTGGTTTTTTTTCCTTCAAATTAAAACTACAAATTATTTTTAAAAAATGAACTACAATTTTGAAGTGTGTGTTAAGACTAATCTATTAAGAAAATTTAGATGCTTAAATCGGTCTGGTTAGCCTGTAAAATGCGAATCTATGTTTTAAAAGAGGTTACTTTGATATTTTTTTCTCTGTTATAAAAGTTGAAAAAACGTGTTTCTGCAACTAACAAAATGAAGTCAATTAAATGAAAAATCATGTCATCAAATATTACTTTCATATGTTTTGTAATTGTTGGGAAAAATCAAGATCCCTGCCACGTAAACTACCAATGCGTCGTCTTAACATGGGTTAAATTTTGTCTAAAATTTTGAGACTTTATACAAATCAGGCTAATAAAGTGTTCGCTAAAGTATGGGAAGTCCAAAAATTTCTGCGTCACTCCAGAAAATTTACGCACTGGTAAAAAAATATCCTGTATTATTAGTGGTAAACAAGTCGCGAGTTAACCTATAATTAACTATAAAATATTAATATTAATAATAACTAAGTAAGCATTAATTACTAATTAAATTTTTATTTTATTTTCATAATAATCACACTAATGTTATAAATGCGAAAGTTTATGTGTATGTATGTGTGTATATTTGTTGCTTCCTCACGCTGCAACGGATGGTTGGATTTGGATGAAATTCGACATACAGATAGTTTATAACCTGGATTAAAACATAGGATATTTTTATCCCGATATTCCCACGGGAACGGGAACCACGCGGGTGAAACCGCGAACGGCCGCTCATTTCTTTATAATATATAGTTTGTCGTCGCTTATAAGCCAGCGTACACTGTATTTATTGCCGTGGCAAATTACATAGAAACTATTACAATATTCTAATTATAACTAGTGGATTGTATTAATTAAACGTTTTCCTGTGTTTTAAATTTATATGTGTGAAGTATTGTACCAAATAAAGTTTTTTCTATTTCTGTTTCTATTTACTTAGATTATGTTGTTGAATAAATGCATTTCGGTAGCTATAGTTACAATTCTACATATTATACTATTATATATTCTATGGTTAATCCATACTTAATAGTTTCTAAGTACAAAACATCAATACGTATTCATTCGACTAAAATGTATGGAACAGCTGAATTTTATTTTCGAGTTAGGGAGTTGGTCCAATAGTAGGTAAGGAGGTTGTTCGTTTGTATCACGGGATTATATCTAGATTAAAACTTTCAACAGATTTAAGTAGCGGGGCGTGAAAAAGTATTTATGCAGGCTGCCATAGTGTGAGCGTTCGCCATAGCGTGGTAGCGCTGTGATGAACGCTTTCACTTCTTGGGCTTCACTGGCTGCTTTTCATCAAGCAGGGCGAGGCCATTTTGGCGTGCCACAATAAAAAAAAAATAAAAAAGCATCAAGCATCAAGAACATCCTACATTGAGACATAGTAAAAGTTTTCATATTAGTGATTTTGAAGCTATTCTTTTACTTAAAGTTACTTTCTGACGATCTTCTTTTCTCTTTATTTATTATATCACTTCTCACATAACTTCGTCCGCGTAGATTTTAGATTTTAAAATGATTTTTGGAATTGGAGCTGTAGTTCCAGAGATTAGCCCCGACATACATACAAACAAAGTCACAAACATTACCTCTATAAAGTATAGAAGAGACTTTTATACTTTATTTTGATACCTACATCAGCCCTAGTATAACTGACTAAAATTTTTCGATGTTTTGACTTTAAGACTTATTAAACTCTCGATTAATTTATACCTATTCAATATGGTTTCGTATGAAACCTGTCTATCAGATCACCTGCATAATGCTTACTTATAAGGTACACAAGCCCTACTTGCACATAAGACTACCACAGACTTTAATTTTTCCTCAATAGTCTTTAATTAAAGTATACATCCGATTATCCGATCACTAAGACATATCTTAGTGATCGGATAATCGGATGTATATTTACCTAAAATTGAGGTGTTGGCTAATGGAATGCATTTTTTAAAGAAAAAATCTCTATAAATAATAACTTCCTTATAATTTTTCATTTCCTCAACTGCTTCTTCAAGTTTCAAAACATAACTCAAACGAATAATAAATAAGAAATTACAAAGAAAAACAAATTCTTGATTATTAACGTAAAACAGCATCACCAAAAACTCCCGCGCTCAACTGACAGTATCGTATTAAACGACTAAGTTGAAAGTTAGTTACAGAATAGTTTTGCATTCTCGAATTTTGTGGAAACCCGCGATTTTTAAAAAAACATGTTAACATTAACTTTAGGTAAATACGTATCCGATTATATGAATCACTGAATGACATTTGGTTGAATCTCAGAATAATAACTAAAGCTATAGAAACCGGACTAAAATAGCAACACTCATTTATCAGTTCGTACTATTTTAACTAATGAACCTAAGTGATGTATTGGAAAGAGATCGATTGTCCCCTTTACAACGGAACTAAACATAGTTGCACGATTTTTATTTTAGCCATCCTTCTATAGCTTTAGTTATTGTTCTGAGTGCAACTATGTTTAGTTCCGTTCTATCTTCTGGCTAGAAAAGGAGGTTGGAGTGCGACAAATGGTTGACACTTAGTTTTTATTTTTTGTATTGTTATGTCAAACGGTCATCAGATAATCGGTGATCAAATATAGTAGATTGTATCATAAGGGAGCAAAATAATATTTTTACGGCGAGGGTGCTTTTTTGAATCCAGAGCTAAGTGAGGGATTCTAGAGTAGTAGAGTAGTAGAATCCTGAACGTAGCGAGGGATTCAAAGTACGTCGCCCGAGCCAAAAATATATTTTGCGCTCGAGTGATACACTCTACTTTTCATCACCCTCTTATGAGAAAATAAAAGGCGCCTCATATTTTATTGTAATATTATTATTTAATAAAACATAGAGAAACAACTAAATTGAAATGAAATAGTAATAAAAACAACTAAATACTTATATTTACATTTGAGACATTTTCGCAATTGTGAAAATTTATTGTTACAGTTTTATTAGGAATAGAGATTGTTGTGGATTTTATATTCTGCGTGTTTGAAATAATGTCAGAATCTGGCTTATTTTGAGGAAAATGTGACGGTGAATCTCGTTGTTTGGATGTAGATGGGCGCGACAGACAGACAGACAGTGGCATGGATGGATTAACTGATGGTTGCAATTTAATGTTTTCCACGATGCGTTCACATGTTTTCGCCTTGTTCTCAATGGAATCTTCTATAAACCGCTATGCTACAGCACTCGACTTCCATCCTCCATGTCGCTTGAGAACAGTTAAGTCCGCTCCAGAATCTGCCAAAAGGGTAGCAGAAGTACGACGAAAACAATGTCCTGTATACAGTTTGAAGAATTCATTTTTCAAAACAAAACCATAATTTTCTAACAATCCGTGAAAATTGGCAAAAACGCGGGCTGTATTTTACGCGTTTTTAATTTGATTTCTTTTTTTTTATTCAGCCAGCCAGACGGCCCATATTCGTCTGAATATGGACCGTCGTACCAGCCTGTCTTTATTCAAACAATATTTGCGTTCGATTTCTATGGCGCTGAACACTAAGATGTTCCAAATTCAAAAAGTGCGCGGCAAAGATAATTGCGGCGCACTTATAAAGAGGATTAAAAACTCATTACTGCCCGCTAAAAGTTTCTTATAGAAAAC
Source organism: Eudonia lacustrata (assembly GCA_947562085.1). Lineage (NCBI taxonomy): Eukaryota > Metazoa > Arthropoda > Insecta > Lepidoptera > Crambidae > Eudonia > Eudonia lacustrata. The sequence goes on along the minus strand of OX387323.1, from coordinate 5,243,532 downwards.
ACCACCTTTGGGTGCACTTAAAGGCGAACCAAGTCGTCTTTTTCGAATAGATGGAATGAAAAAATCTTTGAGTCCTTTATAAAGTCACTCACTACATTACCTCAAATATGACGTCACAAATCTGGTGACACCTTCGAAATAACGAAAGAAAAGGGACAATCGATCTCTTTCCAATACATCACTTAGGTTCATTAGTTAAAATAGTACGAACTGATGAATGAGTGTTGCTATTTTAGTCCGGTTTCTATAGCTTTAGTTATTATTCTGAGCTTCTATAGCTTTAGTTATTGTTCTGAGGGTTGAATTGAACCACAGAACAAATAGGTAACTAAAATATTATTCTGAACGTTGACTTATTTAGGAAAGAACCAGTTTTAGAGAATCTGATGTGCAGGGGTCTGTACCTAAGTACCAACAAAACATGAGTGTCATAACATAATAGAGGAACACTCGACTGATATTTTAAAATAGAATGTAACAAAAATTTATTAATACCTACATAGAACTATTATATTTTTCCAGGTTGTTTGCAGTATCCGTCGCCGCCAAGACCGAGCGACAGAAGAGGAGGTTCGCTGACGACTTTCTCTTCGGCACCGCCACTGCCTCCTACCAGATTGAAGGAGGATGGAACGCTGACGGTACTGCACTACAAATCTAATGCCTAGTGCGAGGTTTATTAACTATCTAGATCTAGATTACAAAACTAGAATTAAGTACGGCTTCTAATATTATTTGTGAAATGTTAAAAAAAATTTCTTCGCAACAAAATTTTCGTTAAAAATTATATAAACGTTTTATAAATAGCTTGCCTACTTCTTAACTGATCTTTAGTATTTGTAAAAATATTATGATCAGATGTTAATGACGGCAGTTGTTGACATTGAATGGGCGCCTTTGGCTTTCAAAGTAAAAAGTAAATAGTGTTGAATATAAGTATTACATATTATACATGTGTATTACATATTATAGTTAATATAAGTATTATTTGTTATACCTGTACAAGGTGACTAAGTAATAAGGACACTATCAATGTAAACACCATCTATGTACCACTTAGTTTGCAAATAAAAGTTTGAGTTTGAGTTTGAGTTTGAATAATTTCGGCGGGCTGGTTAAAACCACGATAGCTCAATTGGGAGAGCACCTGACCCGGTATGTCAGAAGGGTGCGGGTTCAAATCCTGCTCGTGGAATTTTTTTCAACATTTGTGTTTTTAAAATTTGTTCGCAACAAAATTTGCGTTAAAAATTATATAAACAAATTTACAATTTGTGTGGCACTGTGGCAGCGCCTCCTGTTAATAAATAAGGAGAGTTAAAATGTTGCCATACAAAATTTACGATTTCGTTGCCGTAATCGAACAGTGTTAAAAAAATCGCACTAGACACTGATGCTTTTATTTGGGTGACATCACATCAACATATTGATCCTAGCTGGCGAACTTTACTGGATCATACCAACACTACAACTAGTCAAAACATTTCGTTCCTAATTTCCAGGTAAGGGCGAAAGCATTTGGGATCGCATGACCCACACTAAGCCAGAGGTCATTAAAGACCTGAGCAATGGCGACGTTGTGGCTGACAGTTACAATAACTATAAAAGAGACGTAGAGATGATGAGGGAGCTCGGCCTAGACGCCTACCGCTTCTCAATCTCCTGGCCGAGAATCCTGCCCGAGGGCTTCAACAACAACGTCAACCAGGCTGGCATAGATTTCTACAACAACTACATCAATGAGATGCTCAAGTTCAACATCCAGCCTCTGGTCACATTGTACCATTGGGATTTACCACAGAAGCTCCAAGACCTAGGCGGTTTCACCAACCCCCACTTCACTGACTGGTTTGAGGATTACGCTCGTGTTGCTTACCAACACTTCGGCGATCGAGTAAAATTCTGGATCACTTTCAACGAGCCCAGGGAAATTTGCTACGAAGGTTATGGTGCCGCGACAAAAGCGCCAATTGTAAACTCTACCGCCGTGGGAACTTATATTTGCGCTAAGAATCTCGTCATAGCTCATGCTAAAGCGTACCATGCGTATAATAAAGACTTTAAAGCGACTCAGAAGGGAGAGTGTGGTATCACAATTAGTGTTAACTGGTTTGGACCGCTCACTGACTCGGAAGACGATCAGATTGCTGCGGAGTTAAGAAGACAAGCTGAGGTACGTTATTTTGATGTTTAGAGGGTGTTTTTGGTTTTATCAATACATATTAATACATGACAACAGTCAAAGATAAAAGTGTCACTTGATATGGGTTACTATCACGGGAGTCCACTATCAAGTATTGCCTAATTGTATTTCATATTTTTTCAGTGGGGTCTTTTCGCTGAACCAATTTTCTCCAAACAAGGTGGTTTCCCTAAAGAACTTTCAGAGCGGGTAGCTCAAAAGAGCGCTGAGCAGGGCTACGCCTGGTCCCGTATGCCAACATTCACGGACGAGGAAAGGGATCTGGTCAAGGGGAGCTTCGACTTCTTCGGTGTCAACCACTACACTGCCTTCCTCATCTCGGGGTCAGAACACGTGGTAGAGTACCCGGTTCCGTCCCTTTACGATGACACTGGAACATACTCGTTTGTACCCGAAGATTGGCCAAAATCGGCATCGGCATGGTTGACAGTAAGTAAAAAAAAAGGATTTGCTTGATTTAAATTAATTTCAATTTTACAAAAAGTAAAATTAAAAGTTTGATTGTAATTTGTACTTCGGTTTAAACACACCTATATAATTACAGAATACAAAATACAATTAGTTAACAAAGTTAAATTAAAAATAATAAACAATTTTCTAGCGGTTGGAATGCTAAGCTAAGACTTACGCACTCACTTTTCACATCTGGAAGTTTCTCGCACCAAAGCTGTAGCATCGCCAGAACATTATTGAAGACAGATATTAATAGATAATAATTTAACCGTTTTACCGTAGCTCGCACCGAACAGCACCTTGAACGTCTTCACCCACTTGAAGAACAAATACGGTGACTTGAAGTACTACATCACAGAGAATGGCTGGTCGGCCTCTCCTCTCAATGACTTGGAGGATGACGACAGAATCCAGTACTACAGGGCGAAGCTGAACGATGTCCTGGATACTATCGAGGCTGGTGTCAACATCAAGGGCTTCATGGCCTGGAGTCTAATGGACAACTTCGAGTGGATGGAGGGGTTGACGTAAGTTACATTTGGTATCTTCGAACGGATGTTGTACTGTCAACATTAAATTGATCAAAACATCTTAAATGGTCAAAGAGATCTCTACATTTAGGTTTACGGTCAACCAAATATCGAAGAAGCCGAATGGGAATTTAACTCGCACTTTCATCTATAATGCTACTTAGTTTGGGCAAAATTTCATTTGTCCCCATTGCTGGGGCCCGAGCCTGCACTATCGATAAATAGGGAGAAAAGGTCATAAACCACCAATCGGGCCCAGTGCGATTTGGTGGTTGTTCTATTGCGGCTGGCTGGGAGCAACTTACTATCAGTTATTTTTTTAGTTATCGCAAGCCCTTTTTATGTCCTCACTGCTGGGGCACGAGCTCAGATCATAGAAAGGAAGGCACGAGCCTTCCCTGGATAAAAACGCCACAGGGAGAACGGGTGGTGCTTGTTAACGACTGCGAATGCAGCCGGGACTATGGAAGCGCTATGGAAGGCGTGTAAAACCTTTAGTTTTACGCGCCTTCCATAGCACGGAGCAGCTCTAAATGGGACATTTTTAATCACCAATCAGATGACCATCACTAGCTATTGCGAAAGTTGTTTTAACCTTGGTAATCGTAGACCGAGCGCGTTTATGCATGGATCCTCTTTCTCCGAGATTTTTTTAATTATTATTAATTTAATTTCAAGTAACAAAGACTCTTATTGGTTAGTAACATTGGAACTTAAGAGACTTTAATACAACTTTGTTTATTCCATTAGGGAACGCTTCGGACTGTACGCCGTCGACTTCAGCGACCCCGCGCGCACGCGCACCCCCCGTAAGTCGGCCTTCGTCTACAAACACATCATCAAGAACCGCGTGGTCGACTTCGACTACGAGCCAGACACCACGGCTATCACCATTGACGACGGATTGTAAATGATGTCTTCGAAAGCATTAATTTGTTGCAAAGAACAACTGTAAATAAAAGCTAAACATTTAAAATTGTATTTTTCTCGTATCCGTATTTAGTTAAAACTAAACTTTACCAAGTTTAATTCGCAAAGTAATATACATAAGAGTATACCTACTTTAATCAAGTAGGTAGTTTCTATATTCTATTGATAGAACAGGGTGCCTAGAGTTAGTTTTATTTACTATCCGTATTCATTCGATTACGTTTACGAAAACGAAAAAGTATGGCATTTTAGCAGCGCCTCCTGGCGACAAACGAGAAGGGTTAAAATTTGCCATACAAATTCTTGTTTTCGTTAACGTGATCGAATGTCAAAAGTAACTCACACTAGGCCCTCGGAGGTGAGGAGATTTAGGTTCTGTGGGTCAGCATACCCATCCGTTAGCGTTAGCATCCCTTAATACCTGTATTTAAATCAGGAACAAAGAAGACCCTAGTAAACTATAGGCCAATTTCAATATTACCAGTCAAGGAAATATGAATTGACCATCTGTAATCTTCACTAAGATCTTTTTGTCAATATCAAACAAAAGCGAGTCGTATAACGGAACAGCGTTTGACAGGATTTGATACTAAGGTACGTCCATATGGTGTAAAGCAAAAGTAAAAATTTAAATGTCCAAAAAATAAAGATATTGAAGATTGTTTTTTTATTAATAGGAATTCATATAGTTTTACAATATTTCATTCATCCGATTCACTAGTATTTGGATTTGTGGAATCATCGTTATTTTCTTGCCCTACTTCGATTAATAAGCGTGGGCGATAACGCGGCTCTGCCCATTTGTCTTCTATTGTTTTTATATGACTACAGCAGTTATTCAAATATTCATTTGTAGCAACTACGCCCTCTCTAATTATATTTAGGATACCCTCACTAAACTTTGGTTGAATGTTGTGTTTTCTGACGTAATGCTTTAAATTGGCCCACATCAGTTTGATTGGGTTCAATACGCAATAGTATGGCGGTAATCTAAGAACTTTGTGATGTTGGGCTTCAGCAAATTCATCGATGTTATATTTTTTTTCAAACATTTGCTCTTCCGGTAGTAGTTGCTTTTTTGTACATTTAGGTGGTGTGGTCAGGTTACAATTGATCAAAAATGCTGCTATCTCGGGTTTATTCCAACTTGTATTTGGAATTCTCTTGCATTGCTTTCAGTGATAAGACGAATTATCGAGGATGATAACACTCTTTGAGTAAATAATATTAATGATTCGATTTCCTCTAGATACTGGAGTGTCTAACTACAATCACCGGTGTCATCTTGGAAACCTTTTTTTAAATAATTATGGGTATCAAACCATGTTTCATCCAGAAAAACAATAGGTCGGTTTTCATGACAATACTGTTTTATTTTTGTAATATATTTGTCACGTACCTATTTGTAGTAAACGCGGCGATTCCATTATCACACGTTGTTTATCAAGAAGACCGTAAAAGAAACCAATCTCCTTTAAATAATAGGCATGATGACAGTAACCAAAAGTCACTAAAATCATGTGTTTATCAAATGTAACAGAGATAATACATCTATATAAATAAAAATGAATCGCTAAATGTGTTGCTAATCGCTTAACTCGAGAACGGCTGAACCGATTTGGCTGATTTCTTTTTTGTTGTGTTTGATGAAGTCTGAGAAAGGTTCCTATGGAGAGAAAAAACGTAAAAATACAAGGAAAATGGTAAAAACAACAATTTTCTTTTCCCATACAAACCACTCTGTTACCAGATGTCAAACATTTGACGTCAATCAAAACAAAACAAAGGCGCGTAAGGATTATCTTTGGTATGCCTTCAATTTGATTAGAGGTTGCACGTCATTAATGAAAATAATATAACGAACTCCCTCAAAATTTGTTTTATAATCATTATTAACGTACCTATGTAGGTATTCCATCATTAATTAATTGTTCATGTTCATGCTCAAAGTTGGTACAATATTATTTGAATAAAAATTATGTATTTTTCTTATAATAGCATCCTGATGGAAATTGTCAATCATACCGTATCCTTAATAGTTTTTCCTCTGGCTACTTTTCTTGTAACAGTACTAACAGATATTTTGGTCAGTTGCGATGTTCGAGTTACAGCTGTCCGTAAGCCAACTTCACTGCACACTACTTACACTATAACACGTTAAGTATAATATGTTGTGACTTTCAGTACTCAGAGGTTGTGACTGTTCATTTAAGTGTTTATAATGCAAGGCTAATAGAAGGAATAAAAAGAAATAAAGTATAAAGTAATGACAAGAACCTGTTCTTTAGCAAAAATACGTTAATCCCACATTATCAAGGTGTTGAGGAATGCCATCACCTATTTCTGAAGGTTGAAGAAAAAGAAATTCTGTTCAAGCTGCAAGACTGTGCTCACCCCTGTGAGCATATGACTCCTGAGGAGGTAAGGAATTTGCCATTACTTAAGGCTGTAAGAGATGTGCTTCACCCTTAATAACGTCAAGCTTTTGTGTCGAGAGAAGTCGCCTTTACGTCAAACTGTGATGAAGAGTACTCACCCCAGGAAGCACTAAGCTCCTGACGAGGTTTTCAGAGAACAACGTGATGTTGTATCGCAGCGGTGGGTTGCGCGGTTTCGCCCAGCCGATCCACACGTCCCAGCCGACAGCGCCCTCTTTCGCTTCGATGGTCAAGTTGTGCGCCCTTTCCAAATCTGTGGGCAAAAGTTACCAAAATGCTGCTTTATTAAACCGCAAAAACTGATGTAGATTTTTTTAAAGTACCGAACTACTTCTTTTTCTATTCCTTTATAATTTATAAACAAAATGAAGGATTGTGATTCTCTGGCGGAAGGAATGAACTTTTAAAAGTAAATTCTAATTATTGATATCAAGAGTAATCCAAACACACGTTTCCCCCACCTTGCACGCGGTGCATGGTAGAACTACAGTACGATATATCTCTGGCTACACTAGCAACACAATTATCAATGCAGTCGGGCAGCTGCAACCAGGCCAGTAGGTGTGGCACGTCATCCCGTACTTTACCGCCATTCTCAACTCACACGATCCGCGTAATGGTAGACTAGCTACAGTACCAAGCAACTTTGGCTACACTATCAATCTACCAATGCAGGCGGGCAGCTGGCTTCAGCTAGGCGTGCGGTAGGCGTGGCGAGTCATTCTGTACTTTCTTGCCATTCGCACGGTCTGCGTATGGTTAACTAGCTACAGTACCACACGACCAGCTACACTTTCAATATACTTACCATTTTTTTGAGAGAGTGTTTATTGCCTCTGACTGCCATTTTTAGTTTCACCAGGGCTTTTGAGGGCGGCGAGAAACTTAAAAGGCTCCAAGCCGTGCGAAACAAAGCACTTCAGAGGTTTTCTAAAGGGGAACGGCATCACGCACTAATGCGTGTCCACGTGCCCTACTAGATTCTCCGAAGGGTTCGGATCGGATCGGGGATATACTTACCAATGCAGGCGGGCAGCTGGTTACAGCTACGCGTGCGGTAGGCGTGGCGCGTCATTCCGTACTTCCCCGTCAGGCGCAGCTCGCACGCAGTGTTGAGAGGCAGCCCTCGTACCACGCAACTCTGGTTCATGCTCGGCTATAAAATGTTATGAAAGTAAACGACTATTTAACTGAAACACTTTTATATTGGATCTTGTCGCGAGGTCACGGGGGTTTGAGGTGGTTGGTCGACATAAAATAAATAAATAAATTTTAATACTCTCACACCAATTAGCTTGCCCAAGAGAAGCTTCGTTATGAAACTCGTTAAATGGTTACAAGACAACGGATAAACATACTTAAAATACATACTTGATACACATAGAACACACCAAGACCCGAGACAATTTAGAAAAACAATAATTTCTACATTGACCCGACCGGGGATCGAACCCTCAGAGAACCTCAGAGATGGCGACACCGCGAACCGGTGTACAAACCACTCGACCAAGGAGGTCGTCGAAATTTACTTTATTAAGGATTTCAGAAAAAAATGTGTAAAATAAACGCAAGTAGAACTATATAAATTTTATTGTCAATTCGTACGTTTTAACTTTAAAAAAGTAAACAAAAAATATTTAAATGTTATTTTGTTTTTCAAACTCACAAATCTATATGTATAAAAATCAATTGCTGTCGGGCTAAAACTCGAGAATGGCTGGACCGATTTGACTAATTTTGATTTTGAAATATTTGTGGAGGTTCAGGGAAGGTTTTAGCGGTGAGAAACATAAATAATAAGTAACGGAAAATACTAAAAATGTCAATTTAATTTTCCAATACAAAATTATTTGTTTATTAAATTAAAGCGGTACATACAACAAAATGTTCCTAGCTGTGAAACATTTGATGTCTTTTGTCACTTGGTTGGTTGTCAAATATTTATAGGTGTGTATTGTGTATGTTTCATAGCTGTACTGTAGTATGAGGTCCGATCTCTTTGGTCTGTTTTGTTGGAATACAAAACATTTCTGTTTCAGAAATAAAAATGTGTAAAAGTGTCAGTTGGTTGTCGTAAAAAGAAAATCATCATCATCATCATCATCAGCAGCAGCTCATAAAGTCCCCACTGCTGGGGCACGAGCCTTCCCTATGGATGGATAGGGAGAACGGGCCATAAACCACCACGCGGGCCCAGTGCGGATTGGTGGTTGTTAACAACTACTAATGTAGCCGAAAAAAGAAAATAAATAAATAAATTTGAAGACGATTATTAAAATCTATCATCAGTTTGTCAGTGCGCGAAAACTTTATTTACTGTATTACTGTTATTGTTTTAAAATGCCAAGGAGAAGAGGACCTGACTTAGGTCGCGATGTTAATCAAATGTGTGACGAGCTAACTCACATGCAAACCGCACTGACGACCAGCGAGAGACAGATAATGATAACATTCGTTTGTATGGCAGAATTGCGTTCCACAGTGAATAATAATGAAGTAGATAGGCTTAGAATGGAACGAGTTTGGGCACACCAAACACAACAACAGCGAGCACGAGTGCACGACACAATGAAATAGAGCGATTCCGCAGACGCAGTGTTCCTGTAAACCTGGAACGAGTAGCATTCCACTACGACCCGGAAATAGATTATTGTGCCGTAACAATTGGGGAAATGACAACCATTTGTCAATATTGTAAAGCGTTAAAATACAGCGGTGAATCTACTAGATTATGTTGTGTTGGTGGTAAAGTATAATTGCCACAATTAATAATTTATCAAAAACAATAATTATGGTATATATATGGTATATGGTAACTACCTTGAAAGTGGGTATGAAATTTTCCTGTACAATATGCGTTGCGGCGCCAAACGACGTCATTTGAAAGCAATTGTTATATTTTTGCATGTTGGCCAAGAAATGTTTAGAGTAATTTTCCACCCCAGCCGTTTTTCACCAATACATGTAGGTGATACGAAATTCACCGGGTCATCTAGTACCTAATATTTTCTACGCTCCAAAACTTAGCAGTTTGTTCTATCCGAACTGTATACTAGATAGCGAATAAACATACATGAATAAGTAAATAAACATTCATGGCATCAGCTAGTACATAGATCTACTATTCTTTCATAGACTATTCTAGTTAATTTACTCTTGAAGAACCAATAAGGTCCTAACTTTCCAATATTGCTAGTGACGCTTGGAACTCTGCTTTTAAATCCGTCAAATAATAATAAAATTCGGTTAGGTTATACGACAACATAGATTTAGTGAAACTCTTCGTGCCGTGTTGTAGTGTATGATTTCTGGATTAATTATAATTCATTTTATGTTTTTATTGAAAACAAACAGACTAACGTTGCAAGTTTTTTTAACTATTTGTTTTCTGTAAAGCTTATTTTCAAGATAATATTTAAACAAAATAATAATGTTATCGCATAAAGAATAATACTTCTACAATGATATTGAGTTCAGTTCAAGTACAAATGTATGCGTTATAACGCAAATTTAACAAAATATGTGTACGTCCCCGTATTTTAAGCGGCTGGCTGGCTGGCTGGCCGTATTAATATTTATAAGCTCACCGATATTGCCGTTTCAGTGGGCTGGCCGCCGCAGTAGTTTACAAAATGGAAGCACTCGTCCTCATCTGTAAAAAAGTAGGTAGCTAGATTTCTTTTGTTTCTGTTACATTCATAACAGAAAGTTTATTTGTATCCAGGAATGAAATTACAGCAAAATGCATGCTCATGTCGTCGCTTTTCTGACGAAGGGGTAAGGGTATCTGACATTTACTAAATTATTTACTCAATACAAGCATTTTCGTTTTCGTAATTAATTACTTTCAGTGGCAGAATACAAATACAGCTTTGTTTAAATAAAGTGAGTATTTCTGTCATCCTTGAGTTATGATTTTTCTAATTAAATGAAATACATAGTACTATGATATTATTAGCGCAGTTGTCAGTTTAGTTACATTTACATTGTCAGTTACGTCCATTCGTCATAAAAGCAACGATTTGTGTACTTGCAATGATGATAAAAAGCTAAAAAATAATGGATATTCCTCAAATCCCGAGGTTTTGAGTTTTTATTTTCTCATAACTTCAGTTTACTACATTTACAGCCTATCTCTTTACACGCCTGTCTGTATCGAAAGGAAACTTTTCTAAATGTTTCATTCCACAATGAGAAAGCGCTTTGCAAAAGGCTCAGTTTATGGTAAGAGTCGCATATAGACCAACTAGCTGTGCTCGCGACTTCGTCCGCGTGGAATAGTGACTTTCGGCAGCATTTTTAATTTTTTAGGCTCTTTTCCCGTTTTTGCAACATTTTTCACTGATGCTTCGCTCCTATTGGTCGCAGCGTGATGTTATATAGCCTAAAGCCTTCCTCGATAAAGGACTATCCAACACAAAAAGAATTATTCAATTCGAACCAGTAGTTCCTGAGATTAGCGCGTTCAAACAAACAAACAAACAAACAAACAAACAAACAAACTCTTCAGCTTTATAATATTAGTATAGATTATCAATGCTTAAAGTAGAAAAAAAGCTTTGGTGATAAGTGCTTTTGGTGAGTGATAAACCAAAAATTGCTTACCATCGAAAGAGTTCCACGAGAAAGAGGCTTTAACCTTAGAACTGTCGCTCACAACCTCATGTGTCATTTCAACCTGTACAGAGTAATTCCTCTGCCGTATGTCCCCAGTCACATTCCACGTGAGGATATCAGGCCCCTGGCGCCAAGAGGAATGACTACCATCGTAGTTTATCAGAGTTGTCCAGGTTTTGTAACGACCGGGAGACACGATGTTGATAGTGCTGATCTCTTTGTGTTGATCCATTAACAAGTCATACGGTAACTGAAACAAAATAATTTACAATTGTTTATGCGAACACTGCGTATTGAAATGAAAAATACTTTAGAGAATTTTCACGTTTATTTTACTTCTACCTTATATTTTAAGCTTTATAACAGAACGCATCAGATTAAAACAATTTGTGATGGTACCTTTTCCAAATTGATTCCCTCGTCCCTATGCCAGGACATAAATAATTATAAACAAATTGGACATGTCCCATAGGTAGGTATTCATTTTATTTAGCAAAAAATGTTTTTGAACCCTATAGAAAACTTCTATATGTTTGATGTTAAAATTAGGCATTAAAGTTAGATGTCCATCCTTAGTACTACTAATAGGTACACCTAGTCAATATAATCAAACTGCATTATTTACCATTGTTTGTTTTAATACTGCTTGTTAAAAAAAAAGTTGTTTTCATTTGTTTCCTAAGTGGAACTTCTACAACCCCATACAATGTAGTAACTCGATGAAATAGTGAAAAATGTTGTAGTTATTAGGCATCATGCATCAAGCTTATCATCGGGCAGACTGAACCTACCATCGTGGCGTATCATAATAAAAGAGTCATTACACATTTGTAGCTACAAATACTTCCCATTCATGAATATGGAAGAGTATTTAGGTATGCAATATTTAGTACTTTCTGAATAGCTGTCAAATAGTTTCAATTAATGTGGGTGAGCAAATATTCATGACGCAAAGTGCCGTAAACATACGCTTCTACTGGTTCCATGATTCACGTCATCGCAATGTAGGTAGTGGTATCTGTTATGGCTTAGCTACACTATTCGCGTTCAGGAATGTCTCTAACTATCTATGAACGATTACTTCCCCACTGCAGGGCAAAGGCCTGCTCCGCTGGTTGTTTAACGGACCCGCATCATGCTGAGGGAAGTGTAAGAGTTTTAGTGGTTATTCCTCCTTCCCCCTTGAGGGGGTTGGGGAGTAACACAGATAACCACCTGCGTCTGCTAAAAAAGGCTACTAAAAAGGCAGAAACGTCTCTTCCTCTCTCCATCTCTATCCTTAGCTAGTTCGGGCCAATGTATGCCATATTGTGCTAGTTATAATAATAGATTTGGCTTAACAAGAAAAGTCTCAACCAACGTCCTATTAAGTAAAATTAGTTTCTTTTTGGTTTGATATGAAGCTATTTTAAGACAGTTAGGTTAGATTTTCTTTTATTCGTTTTTGACCACTTATGATTCATTTAGCAACCGTGTTGTTGCCGAGTGTACATTACACATACAAGACATAATATAAATACATAACTTAGATTCATTTTCCTGGCGGGATTCGAACCTGGACGGTCAGTTCTGCAGTTAGGTTCGTTGACCGCTAGACAAAATCACCTGCGATCGGAATAGCAACGGACTTTTATAGAATGAGTTCGTAGGTTCTAAGTAATCATTATCGTTAATTGACGCGTCTGAGTGCGGCGGGTAGCACGACAAAAAACTTATTGTTATCAAAGGCAGTGCCTGGCAGATTGTGTGCAGTCATGAAAAAAAGTGGAGCTGTATTATAAGTACATACATTTTTTAGTCATATTAAATGAACAAAGAGCAATGCCGCTATCTTACGAGTAGGTATATTGCCAGCTATAAATTACAAACTTTTCGCGAAATACATTTGCCAAAAGCTCGGCTCGGGTTGAACTTCTTTCATGAGAGTTATTTTGTCTTCCTTTCCACAGTGATGGAATGATGTGATGTCTTTTACCGTTGATAACTAATGACTGAAGTCACTTGACACCATATATTTATAGGTTTTTAAAGATAGCGTAACCATATTGTTTTGTTGAGAAGATCGATTGAACAGCGGATCGCTCGTTCGCTTGCACTCTTACAAGAAAAGCAGTCGTCAAACCTACCAGATTGGGTCATCATGGTGGATTTTGGCCGAACCTCTCCATTTGCTGCAAGGTCTGAATGCAATGGACGTTAATAGGCGATTGATGATGATAACTACTGTCTTACATTAAGAAACAATCTAATCTGGAGTTTTGATCTGACACAGATGCTCTAGCTGCGGATAGAGAACGCTACTCACATTGATGTTATGGTGACATATTTAGATAAGATGATGGTGGTAATTAGCCAGCCGGCAAACAAGCCCTACCATCATCCGAACCGAGTACACAAACATGTACCCCCGCGGGGAACCAAACCTGGGACATCTGGGGTCTGAGGCCGGCGGTCATAACCACTAGACCACAGAGGCGGTTTAAAACTTCTGACTGCTTTTCGATATAACCTTTTCGGTTGGTAGGGTACAGTCAACAGCAAAGGTAACTGATGATTAGTCAAGTTTCAAAATATGAAATTAGTATAAAAATCAAAACTTTTTAAATGCATATCGAAAAACCTTCGAGTGTCTACTAGTACCTGCAGACTTTGACTGTAGTTATATAGAAAATACCGACTTACACTATCGAAACTGAATTTTGAAATCCAGTAAACATCATCTACTTTTGCTGTTGACTGTACTTCTAGCAAGAAGTATAAACTATTAAGAAGGTGTACAGAAGGGTTGTCTTACATTAATAGCTGTTCCGTTGGTAGGCGTAAGGACTACCAGTGCCCTCTCGTCGTTGGCATAGTCCACGCTGTACCAGACAGTGGAGCTCAGGCGGCACCGGGGCCGAAGGAGCGGGGGCACGCTGCTCTTGACGGCTTCGGGACCTGCAAGCAGAAAGGTAATAGATTTTTTGCCTATATACTTTGTGATATAAGACAACAGGAAACGGTCTGCGTCAAATTCAAAATCAATTATTCAGTTGAAGCTACAAGTAGCTCTTATGAACGTCACTATGCCATCAGCTAGTAAGTAAATGGGTACATGACTTTTTTTAAGCGGGTGAGCAATTGGCTGTCATCTCAACCTGATGTTTAATGATGATAAGGCCAGAGCTGAAAGCACACTTGAATCGTCAACTACTGTGGATCAATCTAATTATAGGAAACACTACTAACATTGAAGTTATGGCGATTTCTTATATTTAACTAGGCGGCCTTAAAACAAGCACAATCAAACCGAGTACAAATATGCCTTTAAATAACTCATTTCGCAGTACGGCGGCGGCGGCGTTGCGTGAGACGATGTATCGTCTACGAAACATTTTATAACGTTGTGAAGGGTATCTGCAGCCAACGGTCCTTTAACTTTGTTGGATGTTGCAATGACGGCCTCACTATCAGCTACGCAGCGTTTTCCATAGAAGTGGAGTTTTGAAGAAAAGTCGATGGCAATAAATAAATAAACAAACTTTCCTACACTCACACCAATTATCTAGCCCAAGAGAAGCTTCATTATGAAACTCATTAATTGGTTACTAGACAACGGATAAACATACTTAAAATACATACTTATTATACATAGAAAACACCCAGACCCAAGACAATTTAGAAAAACAATAATTTCTAAATTGACCCGACCGGGGATCGAACCCGGGACCTCAGAGATGGCGACACCATGAAAACTGGTGTACAAACCACTCGACCAAGGAGGTCGTCAAAGATGGCAATGTTTTCTTTACAACTCTGTTCAACCTTATGATGCTTTTAAGACAGTCATAAAGTGTGCAACTATAGACAATAGCTAACTTAGCTTGAAATAACTAGTAATTTCACAATAAAATGGATTGTAAATTTTCAAAATGTAAATATACTCACTCAAGAAGTTTTTCACGCATTCTTCAGTTGAGAATGTTGAGGACTGTAAAATTAAAATCGTTATTCAATATCATATATATTTTTATGTATCCTTACAATTTTCATAAATATTATTCATCATTAAACATTAAATTAAATTAATGTGTAATGTAAAATGAGAGTAAATCCGTATAAGCGGTTTCATTTCAATGTGTAGTTTTCGCGTAAACTTAAGAAAACAATTTATTATCATAAAGTACCTAAAAAGTGATGATAACAAAGGCTTCCATTATTCAAATCAAGTAATTGCTACAATTAATGGGTATTGGCTTGATTTTATTGGTATTGTAATCAACCACGCTTGCCAAATGCAGGTTTGTTGGTCCATGCTTAAACCTGGGCTATGCTTTGAAAGTTCTGGAAAAAACTTTGCCCGAAATCGTAATTGGAACCAGGACCTCCGTACATCGGGCCGAGCCCTTTGCCACTCAACTACCGAGGCGTTAAGTCAAGTGTGCAGTAAATAAAATAGAAATGAAACACTATACGAATCTAGTCCTGTTCACTTAAGCAGTCAGCCCGTGACCACGGCGGCCGGCGCAACTCTGTCGAAACGTCATTTATAAAAAAAGTTATTCCTACACGATACCTTTACTAATTAGTTTACGTTGATCCCTGATTAAACTTCTTTGATTAGTCCTGTTTGTTTATAAATTTAAACTTTTTGCAAGGTCCGTGGTCACAGCGCCAGCGACCGAAATGAGAATGTTTGCGTCACTAGAAAACAATAGGTGAGCAATTTCTAAAGCAGTCTCCGCGTGCTACCCGCGTTGTTTAGACGTAGCGCGACTGCACTGCATTGTTGATTGAATCATCGAACAGTCTCTATGTTTGTCAATACTAAGCCCAAAATAAAGCGTTATTGCCTCTCTTATAAACCGAGTTCTGAACAGTGTGCATTCTTCGATCGCTACTACCGTGAATGATATATCTTGAACTCGTGACCATTTAATAATAATAAACAAACAACAGGACTGTAGGTATCGTTGACCAGAAGGGGTTAGGAATGTGGAATTTACACGTATTCGTTAATTAAAGTTTTATTAAGACTGTCGATCGACTGGCGCGTTCATATTACGGAAGTTAAGTAACTTTCGAAATGCCGGTCAACGAATGGGTTACTAAATCAAAATATCTCAATATCCTTTGTGCTTGTGATGCACGGGAGGCCATTCCCGGTTGTGGTCATTTTTCTTTTTCTTCTTTAAAGATCTTTAAACCCCACCAACCCACAATGGACTAGCGTGGTTGGTACTGGCCCGATCACCCATGTGCTAGTGTTATTGTTTATATCAGAAGACCTGAGCTTAATCCTGGGGCGTTTATAAGCGGATAATGATAATATATTATGTTAATGTAATAAAACGAATGGTCATTCAATAATGTATGAATTAAAATAAAATAAAACTTATTTCATAAATAATTGACCTACTGTTAATTAATGTTTTAAAAAAACAAGTATTTCCAGTTTTATCATTACGTTTTAGATATTTAACCAAAAACTAATATTTTAACAATTATACACAAAAATATTGTAACGCGTTTAAGTCTAATGTAGGCGGGGCAGCGTAAACAGTACATGCTACAAACAACATTAATCCCATACACTATTAAACTACGATTGTGTTCGAACAACCACATTCCAGATTTTAGTATTGATTAAGAAAGTTGAAACAAAGTGATACAATGTCACGTGCCTCGAAATATTTTACGAATTACGAATTCTACAAATAGTGCCTTACAAATAAACAAAGAATAAGGTCCGAATAGTTATTCCGTGTTTTGTTCCTGTCGTGTAAACGTCATTTCAAATTAGAGTAAAAGAGACAAAACACGGAATATCTATTCGGACCTTATTCTTTGTTTATTTGTAAGGGGAATAGAGTTTAGGGTTGTATTGATAGGTTCGTAAATGTCACTTTTTTATAATAAATGAATAATGTAAAATTGTAAAGAGAAACTGATAATTTATTTTGATATTAAGACTTATTATAGTTACACTTTTCAAAGGCTTTGTCTTAATTTTCTTTTTACGCCTCATTTATATTATGTAACTATAACATATTTAAAGTCCGTTTTAACTCACGACTCTGTCGGTGTAGATCTTGTACAAGAACTTTCTGTTTGGTATCTATTTTGACGGAGAGGTAGCTTTGCATCTCCGATTGTATTTAATCGGAAATGAAAACGAAAGGAATTGATATGCTTATTTAACTGTCTACAATCCGTTAAACGTAGTTAAAACGTACGTTAGTACAATACGATAAACTAAAATAATATGTATGTTATGCCTTTTTCTTTCTTAATGTAACTAGTTAGTTGTGATTGGGCTTATTTGTATTTCGGCCCCAGATCTTACGCTTTGACGTCCATCTCGTCGCTACGGGTAACGTTACGCTCACTCCTTCACTTTTTAAGTTTTATTTTCTTATTTCTTACTCCATTTTAGTGACATTTTTTACTTTATTTTATTTACTTTTTATTATAAACCTTTGCAACAAAATATTACATGGCCGAGATATTTTCAACCAGTCAACCATAGGGTGGTGCAGAAATGACATTTTCTACATAACAAACAATTTGTTCACTTCAATTCTCTCTTATGGTATCTCCTTTTCATTCTTATCTCATTATAAATATGTATTTTACTTACCTACACTAAATTTTTTTGGAAATTAAAAAAAAAAAAAACCATTTTTAAAAACTTTTTTTTTTTCATAAAATTTGTCATTAGTTTCCGGTTGAAACATTAATTACAGTCCAAGTAATCCTTGTAGAAAAAAGAGGTTGAGAGCATCTTCACGTTGGTATAGTACCTACAATAGTACAAAAGCAATCAAAGTTGAATGAGCCACGATTTCTCGTATTCCAACCGAAACACTGATGATTGATGAGTACTATATTGTTGACAAAAAAGCTAGGCGCGGCGGTTAGCCTTTACACTTCATAAATGCCACTCGACGTCAAGTGTTACACACTAGCACTTTTTATTACCCAGGTTCTACCTACCTGCGCCCGTATGGGAGTCAATATTTCCGTTATCACGGTATCGTCGATGCCGTATCTATTCATGTACGGAGCAAAGTGATATATTGCGGATCGAGTGATAATGATAAAAGGTTTATTAGTATCTATTACGGTAATACTTTAAACTGGAAGTCTGGTTGGTTGTTTAATTAAAAAGGTGTTTTTGACTGCGCCAGCTACAAGATTGCGGTCAGCATAATGGGAAGCGAATGTCGCAGCCTGTCCTTAAACAGTTAAAAATTCGACCCAGAAACCAGTGGTTCGGTTGCCCAAAACAAGTAGTCGTTCAATTTGCTTTTGTTGATTATAATATGGAAATAAGTCATTTATCATCAGCATCAGCCTATAACCGTCCCTTTGCTGGGCTATCTGGGCTAACTGGTATTTAGGTCATTTACCACATGGACAGCAGCACATGGGGAGTTCTTACTATACACCATACACGCCACACCCAGACCTATGGGGTAGCTGCTCTAGATTTTTAATTTGGGCTCTCATTCGGTGATTGGCATTGCGATGTTGCTTAATTTAAGATCACAACGTGATTGCACTGCGGCATCAAGCTCTGTTATTTTATCGAAATTATTAGTAATTTTTTTTATTTACCTCATCGTTGTAAATCTCCAAGTCCCAGCAGACTTCTTCGGCGAGTGATGCTGTAAGAACTTCAGAAGTATCCAGCTTCTGATGTAAAACAGTATTGTTCGGTTGTGACGGCTCTGCGGATGCACTCAATCTAGTCACTTGGGCAGTCAATAACAAACAATTAATGAATCGTTTGCAAGACATTGTAATTCGTTGAAGATACCGCGAGAATGAAAGAGGGTGGATTTATTTTTTCCAATTTGGACTGCGATACTTTTATTTTTTTGACAATTAAGTACTACAAAAAGGTTGTTCGATAACTGAAACTTTAACAAACTATAAAAACTGGGGAAATGTCAGAAAAACAAAACGCGAGCACCAAGCACAAAAGAAAATTTTCGAATCACGAACGAAAAATTTGAATGTCTCTACAAAATGGCCGAGTTCTAAATTATATTTTCCGGCGCGGGAAACTCGCCGCGTGCGGGTGCGTGCGCGCGGTGCGGGAGGTACTGTGACCCGCGTGTGTGGCTTGCTCTTCCGTCCGAAACTGGGGCGCCCGCAAGCGCCACCGAGCTTTAAGCGGGAACACACTGTGAGACGATCACCACACGTAAATTGTTTATAGACACTGAAAGAGATTTTTTTGTACCGTGTAGGTAGGTAGGTAGCCAGCTCGATGGTAAAAAACTCATCTCGCAGACTCGAAATTTAAATAAAAAATACGTGCGTTTTTATCAAAACAATTGTACTATTTTGGAATCATGAATAAACACATTTCGAGTATTACAGGTTACAGGTCAATTGACTAACTTAAGAAACAATAATCATATATGACTTCATTGTAACAACATTGTAACCATACTGTAGTTCCAATTTGACTATATTTGTTGATTTCCATAATGTTGCTCAATTATTTTAATATTTGTGTAAGTTATTAATCACGCACCGTTTCTAGGAAACAACTTAATGGTATTTTTGTAAATACGGCAATGCGTCAAGTCCAATGTTCGAAGTTGCATTGAATTGAAACGTGAAAACGTGAAAAACTGTGTACACAATCAGTTTAACTGCCTCTCTGGTCTAGTGGTTAAGAAACTGTTCTTTAACGCAGAGGTCCCGGGTTTCATTCCCAGCAGAGACATTTCGTACATAAAATAGTGTTCAATTTGGTTGGTGCTAAAGCTTATCTTAAGTCCCCCTGGCTATTTTTTGGCCGTTCTAATCTAAGTCTATCGTCATAAGATCATTGGTTAAAGGGTAGCCATCGCAGTATCCCAATAGTTTTTTAGCTACGGGTGAAGTGCGCTATCATCTTCGATCTCATCTTCACTATCACCAGATGCGGTGAAAGCTAAGCATTTTCCCATTGTGTAATAAAAAAACAGTCAGGTTATCAAAATATTACTAAAAATATTTTAATTTGTCATAATTCAACTTTTTATTAGTAAATATCAGTTGATGTCACTTAATGCTAAAGTTACTAAGTAAAAGTACTAAGTAAGTATAGTCTCTAGGGTAGTAGTGTAGTCCTAAGTAAGTGGGGTAGTCCTTAGAGTAGTAGGGTAGGTCCTATTTACCTATTTATTTTTTTATATATTTACTAAAAAAACAAACTTTACAATTAAGTGACAGCAAGTGTCAAATTTCATTCTGCTGGAATTGGAAACATTCCTCAGTTACATTTGTGGCCGAATTTTATATTATACAACCTATTATGGTATCAAAAGGCGGCGTAAGATCATAAGTAGGATTGACCTTCGATGCATTAAGTTTCTTGTTTTAGTTCGCCGACCTTTGTTATTTCCACCTGATATCTATTTACTTCGTAAGAAGTGGACTTGTAAATAGGTGTTTCGATTTAATTGATAATGGAAATTTACTGAAACAAATGTGTAATATTGATGATGTTGCCTTTTCGTTGACCAGTACTGCCTTTTTCTAATATTTCATATTTTGTTTATTTATCTAGAGAAAAATTGGTAATATGTTTTTAAGTGCTTTTTGTGTTTATAGGTACCCACCTAAACACAAAAGGACTGTTACCTAACAGTTTGTACAAGCCGCCTATGGCGGATCAGTACTGCCTTTTTCTAATATTTCATATTTTGTTTATTTATCTAGGGAAAAATTGGTAAAATGTTTTTAAGTGCTTTTTGTGTTTAGGTACCCACCTAAACACAAAAGGACTGTTACCTAACAGTTTGTACAAGCCGCCTATGGCGGATCAGTACTGCCTTTTTCTAATATTTCATATTTTGTTCATTTATCTAGAGAAAAATTGGTAAAATGTTTTTAAGTGCTTTTTGTGTTTAGGTACCCACCTAAACACAAAGGCACTGTTATCTAACAGTTAGTACAAGCCGCCTATGGCGACCAATTTCTATGTGTCGGCGTTACACCAGTTTTACGAGGACGTTTGTCCTAGATCATCATGGCGAGAGCAGAAATCTCGAGGAGGCTAGGACCTTGGCTCGGTTGATGGTGTTGTAAGGGAGGGAAACAGCACCCCGGTTAATTTCTGGATCTGGGAAAGCGCGTGTCTGAAGCGGGTCTTTGTACTCATCGGAGATGAGTACAGTATTGGACCTATATATGAAAAGTGGCCTCCTACTACGATAGACAGGGACAGCACGCTTTTAAAAAACAATAAAAAATATTTCTTTATTAAATTTTCTATACAAATACAGCTCTCATAATTGTCACTTTCCTGTACTATGAAAAACCAGCAAGAAAATCAGCAAACACTTTTCTTTTGTCTCCTTCTCTGACTCGTGCGGTTGTAGGGCAAATCTGACACCTCCTATCTTGGATGAATTATGTACTTCAATTAATGCTTTCGATTGCTATGTCAAGTTCACATCAATTTTAGGGTTGTTCCGTATTCATCCCAGGATAACCTAGTTAAAATATTACTGTGGGTTGAGTAAGGAATAGAAATGGGATAACTAAGGAAAAATTTATTCGTGGGATGAGTTCTTGTGGGATAAATACGGAGCAACCCTAATTTTAATAGGTACCCTTTGCTTCAACAGTTTGACCTAGTCAAAACTAATTTCAACTATAATAGGGTTGATAAATATATAAGTTTATAGTATATTAGTTATAAATATATATATTACACTGTTACAGTCAAAACAAAGCTACTTCGACTTTTTAAATATTTTAAGTATTCGGTCGATAAACTTAAACATGAACGAGTTGCGTGGCCATTCAATACCACAAGTTCGCGAAATTAATTAAAAAGCGGAACAGACGGGTGATTCACCGCCGAATAATGTTCGTAGTAAAATGTCTTTTACAATGTCGACGTCGCCCGATGTACCCGAGACGAGAATGTTAATGAGCCGCACTATATTTTAGGACTACCTGATCAGACGTTTCCGAGATGTCATTAAGATTGTCTACAATAAAATAAGAATCCATCCCATCAATGCTCACTATTAGCATTTTAATGGGTTTATAACATACACCTGTGCAACGTCAAATGTGGATATTTATCATAATTTTTAACTGACTCGAAAAAAGATTGTCTACCTTATATACATAAAGCATATTCATATATAAAAATACTACTATTATTGCAGCATGATTTACATTTAAATAATAGTAACAATTTGCGATCTTATCGCTGTAAAGCGATCTCTTCTAGACAACCAGACATGAATGAAGAGAGCTTATCTACCTACACTATAAAACGAAAGCGCAATCAACTCTAACATAATTATAAGAACAATTTGCAACGCATTTGCATTTTGAAATGATGACACATAATTTACCTACCTTATGTATATACCTATTGTTTATAGTTATGTATAAGTTAAATATAACTGTGTAGTTAAAACTGGACGAATTACACATTTTGTGAAAAGTCCCCTTCGCTAGCAAAAGCTACAATTTTCATCATCTTCTGATAGTTGGAATGAAGTCGGTAAAGAAAGAACTTAGGGAATTGTTGGAAAAAAGATAATGGTGAGAGACTTGGTAAGACAATAGGGGTAGATAGTCAGGAGATTTTAGAATAAGCCCTACTAGTTACCAACCAAATTGAGCACAATAGGTATATACATTTCATCAAAGAAATCGAACCTAGGTCTGATCTTATTTTCGTGTAAAAATATGTTTATTTTAATTCGATTTTTTTATTTTTTTTTTATTTTTTATTTATTTTTTACACTACACAACGTTTCGAAGAATTTACAAATTTATAAACTGACGCATTATTTATGCAGTTTTCTTTAGACGCAGCAGACGAAATGCACGTTTCTTTGAATTATTCAATATCAAAAATTATACAGACTTTTGGGTGTGGTTTATCATGTTAACCTTCATTTTTAATGTTATTTCTTTTTTAACGGACTAAAAGCGACTGCGTAGTAAAGGAAGGCTGTTGCACAAAATAAGGTGAGTGCAGAATGTAAGCTTTTCTTGTTTTTTTGATATGCTAAACGCCTCAAACGGCATTTTCAGCTTCACCAGGTTTGTTTCGGGGCGGGCGGCGAGAAACTTAAAGGGCTCCTCAAGCCGTGTGAAACAAATCTCCTCCGGAGGTTTTCTGAGGCAACGGCATCACGCACTGGTGCGTGTCCCCGTGGCCTACTAGGTTCTCCGAAGGATGCGGATCGGATCGGGAAGCGGAACAACCCGAGGGTGCCTCTAAAGGCTCGGACCTCGGCTCGGACCTCGGCTCGGGTTGACCGGGCCGTGGTGGAGGAGAGAAGCGCCTAGGTACATGTCTGTACCTGGTATAAAGCGCGTGTGGACCGGTTCGTCGTACCCTTGTTCTACGAGTACGGTGTCTTGGGCCTAAACTAGTGTGCATGTTTAGTGTATTCTGTAAATGTGTAGTGGCATTTAGAGGATCGGGGGAAAAACGATCTCGAGCAGCTCACACATAGACCTCTTGCACGAACACGGATCTTGACACAGTTCGAACGCAACTGTGGGCGGGTGTGTATCAAGCTTAACTTCTTGGTCTCTTTATTTTGTGGCTGTTGACTACATAATAACTTTACAACGTAAAGTGTGAAGATTCAAGTGCATCTATCAACGCGCACGTTGAATTGTGCCAGTGTAGCAGTGTGGAAAGATTTTTTTTTTGCAAATATAATATTTTGAGTACTTAAGGTTACTTAATTGATGAAAGCCTTACCGTCCTTTAAACAGGTCTGTATCGCATCACCTATAGATACCCATACTATTATTCTACAGATTAAGGTAAAATTTCATTTAAAAAAACTTTAACAAAAAAAAAGCCGACACCAAAACATTTGACTGATAAAATTGCAGTAAAAATTAAAAATAATTGCGTAGTTTAGTTTGTTCAATTTACTTGCAATTACTTTTTAGTGATTCGTTTCGATCTAAGTATTTATCAAAAGCGAATACGGGTAGACCTACTTAACGCGCTGCTCAAATGAGACAAACGAAGAAAACGAGAAACGCCTATCTCAAAGTAGGAAATTAAAAACTGAGTTCCAGTGTCTGTCTTCTTTTGCTTCGTCATAGTCGCTTAACTCGTGTAATACTTATCATTGAGGAGTTCCGGTGGCAATCAGTGGTCTTTTTCATCAGTGATGAAATGATACTTTCTGAATGCAAATG
The DNA here is from genome assembly GCA_947562085.1 of Eudonia lacustrata. Lineage (NCBI taxonomy): Eukaryota > Metazoa > Arthropoda > Insecta > Lepidoptera > Crambidae > Eudonia > Eudonia lacustrata. The sequence continues at coordinate 5,219,179 of OX387323.1, read as the reverse complement.
CTTGACTTTTTGCTGAAAATACTAAAATCGCAATAGGTATGCCTACAATATTTGAAGAGTTCCCTCAATTCTTTAAAGATTCCATTATCAGAACTGGACCAAATTAATATGGGACCACAAGGGAAACACCAGCTTTCAAAAATGCTCATGCTCTGACCTGAAGCCCGTGAATGCTGGAGTCCCGCAGGGGTGTGTGCTGTCGCCTACACTGTTTCTTCTGCATATCAATGACATGTTGCATAACAACAGCATTCATTGCTATGCAGACGACAGTACTGGGGATACGCTTTACACCGGACGTACTAATATTTCTCTGGAAAGCGTCATCGAGAACCGGAATAAACTTGTGACTGACACTGAGAACATGTTAAGTCATGTCTCGAATTGGGGCCGACTTAATCTAGTCCATTTTAACCCTTCCAAAACACAAGTTTGCGTGTTCACCGCTAAAAAACATCCCTTCGTCTTATCTCTAAACTTTGAAGGAGCTCCCCTTGATACCAAACCGGCCATTGGAATCCTTGGCGTCGATATTTCGAGTGACGTTCAATTTCGCGGTCATTTGGAAGGTAAAGCTAAATTAGCTTCGAAAAAGCTGGGTGTGCTCAATAGAGCGGGACAGTATTTCAGGCCGACCCATCGCTTACAGCTTTACAAAGCACAGGTCAGGTCTCATATGGAATACTGTTCCCATCTTTGGGCTGGAGCGCCCCAGTACCAACTCCTCCCATTTGACCGCATTCAACGCAGAGCTGCTCGAGTTGTCGGCGACGTGGTAACCTCTGGTCGGCTCGATCCACTGGCCCTTCGGAGAGACGTTGCATCTCTCTGTATATTTTATCGCCTTTATCATGGGGAGTGCTCTGAGGAATTGTTCGGTTTGATCCCTGCCGCTGATTTCCTTCACCGCACTACACGCAATCGACTGTCTTTCCATCCACACCATCTTGATGGATGGCGATCTACTACTGTGCGTTTCTCACGTAATTTTTTACCACGAACTACAGTGCTGTGGAACCAGCTCTCAGCGGCGGTATTTCCGGACCAATATGACTTAGGAATCTTCAAGAAACGAGCCTATTCCTTCCTTAAAGGCCGGCAACGCATCTGTGATTCCTCTGGTTTTGCGGGTGTCCATGGGCGGCGGTGATTGCTTTCCATCAGGTGACCCGCCTGCTCGTTTGCCTCCTTCTAATATAAAAAAAAATAATTAAAGAATCATCAAAATCGGTTCTCCCAGTCGAAAGTTCTGAGGTAACAAACATAAAAAAAAATACAGTTGAATTAACCTTAACCTTCTCCTTGTTTATGAAGTCGGTCAAAAAGAGACAACTTCTCTCATGAGACTCGAACCACAAGAGAGATTAGTTTCCCTGTCGATTTTGATTATTTGTTTTTTAGAAAGAATCTGTTTCGACCGTTTTTGATTAAAGGTTTATGCCGTACTTAGTGATCAAACAATACCCCAGACGTTTTCTAGGGACCAGTGTCACGCGAGCATATTCCCGTACTTCACTAGATTCTCCGGCGATTTCAAGTCTGATAATGTAGGTACTCTAACTAAACTATCCAACACAAATCTCATAGCCTATGTCTGAACAGTATTTTTCATACACCTATTCGACATTCGCGTAGGTACCGGAAATGTGTAAAGTGCTATTTGAATGTGAAGCGGTGAACCAGTCGCGGGGCGGGCGCGGGTCACCTTGCGGCGCGGCGGCGCGGCGCGACGGAGTGTCTGCGCTGGCGCCGACGACCGCCCGCCGCCGCGCCGGCCGTTGGGGCGCCCAGGGATCCGCATCAACATTTTTTTTAAGAGATTATTTTTCTTAAGTCCGGTGATACTGAAAGAAGAAGCGAAATCTCGCAAAAAAAAAAAATTTTTTTGTCCATATGGCCTTTGCAGCGTAAACGAAGTTTAGTGGGTGGCGATAAAAGGTTCCTCAAGCCGTGTGATTGAAACAACCTAAGAGGGTTTCTTAAGGGGGGTTCACGTACGCCACTAGATTCTTCGAGACGTTAGGATCGTTCGCAAAAATATAGCTAGGTAAATAATATATAATTATAGCTCTTTGAAAAGGTTAGGAATCCATGTAGCCTATTATTACATTGGCATAATAAAACAAAAAGATATTAGGTATTTCAAGAAACTACGCTGCAACCTTTTTTGTTTTGTTCCAACGAGCAGTTATACAAATTTAATAATACTACTCGGCAACACCTCAATGTCAAAAAAAGATTATAATATTTTATAAATACCATTTTCATTCACCGAATCCACAATGTTATTATAACCGGCTTATATACTTAACCGCCCGCCAACGATGCAGGCTGGGACAGACGAAATGCCAAAAGTTAATTGGCCGATTTTATCTAGGGGTCAAATTTTACAAGCGGTCACCTGTAGGTTGAAAAAAAGAGATAGATAATGTCACTGCCTTAGGTCAGTGCGGCTGTTAACGTCGTCTACATCTGCTCATAAGTATTGTTAAGTGGTAAACTATGTTTGTAAAGCACGATGAAGCGAGCGTACGTGAGACGGTAGTCGCGAACCTCCCTCGCAACATGAAGATGCGCGAGCTCCAAGCGGATGATTGGTACGAGGTCGTGCAGGAGACACCCAAGACTCACTTTGGGTCATTGCGCTTACTTAACCGATTCTCAAATTCTGTCTTGTTAGAAAGTTGTCACGCTATCCTTGAGTTTATCACTCAGATGGAAAGGTATGGTATCCCGGTCAAAAACAATGTTCACGGGGTATTAAGATATTTGTGACTGATCGCATTTTAATAAATAAATTTAAAAACACTCCTCTATAAATATTTTGATGACGACATCATTTCAACAATTATACGCCTTCTTAGCTGCAGGCAGTCGTTACAATACAATAAAGATACACAAAAGTTATGGTTCTAGCTCTTTATTATATCTACAATAAGGTACTTATTGTACAATAATGTACTTATTATAGATATAATAAAGAGCTACAACCATAACTTACGTCGGAAGACCAAAAAAAATAAAATAAAAAATAAAAATCATTTATTATCAGACCACATAGTCCATAGATTGTTAGTACACATTAATTAACCTTAAAATCTGTTAGTCCCACATACATAAAAATAATAAAAATGCTAGCAAAAAAAAAAAGTCCGATACTCTATCCACAACAGGGAATCAGAGTGGAAAATGAAATATAAGTTATGAAAAAGAAACCCGACCCGATAACAACTATAATAAAAAATAACTGCCAAGAGAAAAAACTGAAAAGAAAAAAACAAGCTCTTGATCCCAGAATTTTCTTCGTCCGATACCTATACTTAAATAATAAAATCAATAAATGAGAATAAATGGCTTGGCGGGCAAAGATTTCGTCAAACGAAGAGGTGGTAGCCGAAACTGAGGTCTATTTTTCAGGGTTTGACAAAAAATATTTTTTGATGGGTTGAAGAGGTTGGAACATTGCTGGACTAAGTGTGTAGAGTTGAAAGGAGATTATGTAGAAAAATAAAAATATATATGTGTAAAAAGAGTGTTTCTTCTTTCCAAAGTCATGGACTTACCAAACCGCCCTCGTAAAAACGAAACTCTTGACGTCTAGTACTCTTGTCTTGACGTTGTAGTTCGTTTAAAGAATTTTAATCGTGTAGTCAATCTAACATTTTTTGGGGTCAAGACTAATAGCTAACCCGGCCAATGTTTTTTTTTTGGGTTTTTTTGTAGCCTATGTCACTCCCACAGTTAAAACAAATCTAACGACACCTCATATGTTAAAATCCACCATGCCGTTTGGGATGTAGGACGTGCCAAAGAAACATACATACATACATACATACATACATACATACATACATACATACATACATACATACATACATCATACATACATACATACATGCATGCATACATACATACATACATACATACATACATACATACATACATACATACATACATACATACATACATACATACATCATACATACATACATACATGCATGCATACATACATACATACATACATACATACATCCATACATACATACATACATACATACATACATACATACATACATACATACATACATACATACATACATACATACATACATACATACATACATACATACATACATACATACATACATACATACATACATACATACAAACATACATAGGCACTCGAAAAAATAACCCTCCTTCTGACGCAGTCGGGTAATTAGACACCTATTACAAACCTAAGACCTATTACAAAATCATTAAAATATTCATACTTTCGTAAGTATTCTAGTTATTTATGTAAGCGGCCCGTTGCGGATCAATAATATGTTATTCTAGTATTTGCATTGCAAATTTTCTTACGTAACTATTCCAAATAATACGTCATACAATTTTTATTATTTAATTTATTAAATCTCTAACATAGGTAGGTGCGTACGTAGGTACTTACTAGTTTTAATCAAAATAATTTATGCGATTTAAATTAAGTAAAGGGTTATATTATTTTTAGATCCTTGTAAGTAGTTATTAAATGTGTGAAAGCTAAAAAGAAAATGAAATTAAATAAAAATTGGGAGCTTCAAATCGAATAAATTCAGCTATTAGAGAAGTTTTTTCATTTTTGTCTGTTAGGCCTCTGCATTATCCATACACATAGAAGTTTTATTTGAATAAGCTTAGGTACCTACTGTTTTGAACTTTGAAGTTACTGTGTTAGTAAGTATAGGATACCGAATAGTAACTTTATAAGCCTTTAATAATAATAATTAAAAAAAACGAACAAGCCTTACAGTAGTCGCATAAGATGTTGTAACATTTGACATCTCACCTTAATAATAAGCAATTTTAACATTAAATTCTGAAAAAACTGGGTAGGTAGGTATTATTTGAAATGATTTTTTATAACAAAGAATAATTATTTTTAATGAAAATTGTATTTTATCTAATTGACACTAAGAGTAATACAATACCGCGCGCTCATTCGTCAAATCAAATGGCGCGCGATTCCCCGATTGGTTGATACCATCCGACGGCCAACTCTACCACCGCGCGCTCATTCGTCGTCAAATCAAATGGCGCGCGCTTGCGCGCTTCTCCGACTTCCTGTTACAGTTATACAGTTCTGTCCCATTTCACGAAATCACTCCCACTAATTGCAAGAAAGCGAGAGGAAAAATGATAGGTACACAAAAAATAGTAAAAATATATTTTAGACAACATCACATAGTACATTGTTCTGATCCAAGGTAAATAGCTATAAAGCACTAAAACATTTTGAAATTCAAACAAGTTCAGGATTGCATTGAAATTACCAAAAAACGTCTAGCGGAACAAGATATGCCTGATGAATATGCAGTACTATTAGAGCATTGTCTAACATCTGGCTACCTTTTGTGGAATGACATTTACTACCTGCAAGTAGAGGGTGTTGCCATGGGTTCCCCTGTTGCGCCCGTCGTCGCCGATATCTTTATTCCATAAACTACTTCCTACTTCGAGGAGAGGGCCCTGAGCACAGCACCGGTAACCCCTAGGTTCTACAAGCGGTACGTAGATGACACTTTCACTATCCTACCAACTGATAAAGTATCTGCTTTTCTAGATCATCTTAACTCCATACATCCAAAAATACAATTTACAATGGAGTTAGAGGCAGATAGTAAGCTAGCTTTCTTGGATATTTTAATTATCAGGAATCCGGATCATAGTTTGAGTCACACTGTTTATCGTAAAGTAACCCATACAGATAGGTATCTCAATGGTGATTCTCACCACCATCCTAGACAGTTGGCTACTGTAGGGAAATCTTTGTTTCAGCGAGCACGCGGCATCTGTGACACCCAACACCTGGCTGCTGAGCTTCAGCATGTCAAGCACGTACTACAGGATAATAAACTGAAAGTACCACGGCTTTGTCACAGAAAACGCAATAAACCAACCACAGTCGAGCGCCAACCTGCTGTACTTCCATATATGAAAGGTGTCACTGACAAGATTGGACATATCTTAAAGCGAGCTTCAATCAACACTTACTTCAAGCCGCCGAAGAAGATCAACCAATTTTTACGACCTGTCAAGTGCAACATACCCCTTCAAGATGCAGGCGTGTACAAACTGGACTGCGACTGTGGGCTCTCTTACATCGGGCAAACAAAGAGAAGTATAGGAACCCGTGTTAAAGAACATATAGCCGACGTCAAGCATAGGCGCGAAAATAAGTCTGCAGTATGCGAACATTCCCTAGAGGGGCCCAACCATTACATCAGATTTGATAAACCACAAATACTCGTTAAAGAACAACGATTCATCCCTAGGATGATACGCGAGGCTATTGAAATTAAAAAACATCCTAATTTTAATAGAGAAGATGGTTGGAATCTACCACCAGCCTGGGATCCCATCATACAAAATATTAAATCCCAGCCCCGACACCATACTGCCAGACCACAAGATACTGTAAGCTCTTTCTGCGTAAAACGGAACGCACCTGATTAAATTTAAATGAGGGTATACAAGCTACCAACTAATTATGAGATGACCAACACCTCAGTCTCCCTGTGACCACGGACCCTGCAAAGGGTTCGAAACGTCAGGATAAACATTAAATAAGTAATGTGCAAAATAAACGCGAGTAGATCCGTAAAAGTTGTTTCATTTCAATGTGTAGTGTTTTTTTTATTTTATTTTTTTAATAACTTTTTATCTTTATATTTAAACGTGAAGAGAAAACTTCGTGTAGGTACCCGTTTAAGAACATTGCGCGTAGGAAGAATTGTGGGATTTTGTATAGTAATAATTTATATGGAGAAGGTGTATTAAGCAAATATACTAATTGAGTTTTATTTAGTTGAGTCCCGATGTATACAATTTGGCGCAGTGGTTAATGTATGTAGCAACATTCGCAAAGGCCGGTCATCGGATGGATTACCAAATTTTTTTCTCTCGAGCTCCTCACGTTTTTTTATTAACTAGTGGTCGCCCAGTGGTCGAAATTCGAACGTAATTTTATTAAGGCTGCACGGATTGTATCTTATAATAATAATAAATAATTTTATTTCAGATATCATAATAATTAACACATACAATAATCCAATACAATCAAATTAAATTAAATGAAATTACATTACATTACATTACCTACTTATACATATAAATCAAAACAAAAAATAATCAATAAATTAAAATCAAATAAATGTCACAAATAATAATAATAATAATTGGATATGGCCTTGTTGAATCGGAGGTGCCGTACTATAAGTACGCACCTGCGCCAGTACTCGAAAATGGTCATGCAACGCTCTACTGGGATCGCTCTATCATTACGGACAGGACTATTGTCGCCAATAAGCCTGATATCGTGGTGGTCGACCGATCCCAGCGCCGGGCAATACTGGTTGATATCACCATACCTCATGATGAGAACCTCGTGAAAGCCGAGAAGGACAAGCTTAGTAAGTACCTTGACTTGGCTCACGAGGTTACCGCCATGTGGGATGTGGATTCAACCATTATTGTACCGATAGTCGTTTCGGCAAACGGTCTTTTAGCCAAGAGCCTCGATCAACACCTAGAGAGGCTCTCGCTGAAAGGTTGGGTCAAGGGTCAGATGCAAAAGGCAGTACTCCTTGACACGGCACGTATTGTAAGGAGGTTCCTCACTCTGCAGCCCTGACCACCGGTAGCTTGGGCCCTGCCTCGCTGCTGGCGGTACTCTAGGATTAGGTTTTTATAATGTTTTATTGTTTTCATATTAAAATATTGTAAAAATCTAGTTTTAAGAAAATAAATAAATATAGAGTATAATAATATTATAATCATACGCAAGCAATGTGAGTTTGGATTGGCAGATTTAGGCCGCTCATCTTCCATTTTCGAAATTTTTGAAAAGAGTATGTGCATGAGTGTCAAATACATATGCGTGTGTGTCAAATACATGGTAGTGTGTGTGATGTTTGTTTTATTAATTTAATGTCTTTTTATGCATAATTAAAATAAAATATTTCAATTTATCGTCCCTGCTGCATAGCAGTCGTTAACAACTACCAATCCGCACTGAACCCGCGCCGCGTGGTGGTTTATTACCCGTTCTCCCTATCCATCCATAGGGAAGGCTTTTGCCACAGCAGTGGGGACATAAAATTATGATGATATAAAATCTATGTAGCTATAATATTTGTTACATTACATTCTATAAACATTGTATATTTTGTTAATTACGGTCGAATATCGACCACTGGGCGACAACTAGTTTTTATTAATTGACATATTGGTTTTACAAGTTCGCCACAAGATTGCGTTGCTTCGATCCCTGTAATCCCATCCCTTGTAACCCATACAAACAGCACAGCTCTAATACAAACCAATGAGCCGATTTTGATGAAACTTTTTATAAGTACTTATTTATGGATAATACTAATAGAAATTTTTTGTAGTTAAATAACTTAATTGATGTGATTTTGACCTTTCCAAACTGGTCATTAAAATGGCTCTTAATCTCAGGCGTATGTTAAAAAACATGCATTTATCACTTGTTTATCCAGCAGCAGTAGCAACTGTTACCGGGAGCCGTCTCATATTCATATGACATTGCAGCTGCAAAACAGAAATAGCTACAAAGACATTTAGAGGTGACATAGGATGAAAAACAAATCGTCCTGACAAACGTACCAGATTATCCTTTATTATTACTACAATATTTACTAGATCAATGTTTTTGATTTAAATGTTTTGTAGATACACAACATAAAAAATCTCTTCTAACTAATTTCATGGAAATGTCTGGGACTTGTCGAAACTGCGACCTTCTTCTTCAAATTAAGCTACTAAGGTAAGTCATCTCTTTTTAATTGCTTTGCTATCAAAACTCGGACCCGCAATTCGCCAAGTCAACACTTTCCTTAGGGTTAAAAAGTATTTATTTCTTATTAAAAACCATACAGTCACTTACATAAGAAATTATCAATATAATGTAGGTAGGTCTAACTGTCCAGTAGTTAGTAGATATATTGGGTTTGGGAATCGTCTCTCAAGCAGGTTCAATTCAATTTGTGTACTTACATGGAACGGTGAACCGTATCATACGAAAACACTGCCATAGTAAGAGCATTCCTTCGAATATGTTAACAAATCAGCAGTCAACAATCTGAATAATAACTACAGAAACGGCAGGGTTGCGGACGGTTCGCGCGGGGCGACGACAGACGGCGCGCGGCGGCTACGCATGCATGATCGATCGACCTTTTTTATTTTGGCAGCATTTGTCTTGCAGAAGCAAGCGATCCGCACTATGGTACGAATTCCTCAGACAGAGTCGTGTAAACCACATTTCTTGGTGCTAGGTATACTAACAGTCACTTCTTTAGACATTTTGATTTTATTAACTAATTTGGTAAAAAACTTGTGCAAATTCGAATCAAATGTAGAAAGAAAACAGAGAGAACTCACGCGCCGAAAAGATTTGAAAAGTACTTTTATACCTAAATTGAACGTTGTAAGTCACTGTGTAAGATTTCAAGCCATCAAACTGTTTAATGCTTTGCCTATAGAGTTGAAAACCATTTATGTTCAATACAAATTTCAAGATAAACTGAAATCATTCTTGTTGGAAAAATGTTTTTACTCAGTTGATGAATATTTCAATGACCGATGATATGAATAATGATAATTAATGTAATAGTTAACGCATGGCTTGTTTAATTTATTTTTATCCTAATGATTAATCTTATTTTATTTACTTAATTATTATTTTTTTATTTTTGTGTTATAAATTATGTGTACTTATGTTGATGTCCAATAAGATAGAATATATGACTTATTATGACTTATATAACTTTTTAAACTATCATGGTCACTTACATTGGAATAAATATTATTAACGGGATTATTACCATGTTTATTATAGTGTTTGAGTATCCGATATTTTATTATGACTTGATATGACTTTCGGCCAGTGTGAGGTTCATTTGACATACGATTACGATAAGTAAGGAAAACGAAAATTTGTATTGCATTGAAGCAGCGCCCCCGGCGGCATACGAGAGAAGTTAAACTTTTGCAATACAAACTCGTATTCGTTAACGTGATCGAATAGCGAATGAAACTCGCACTTGGCACCCAGATTGCTGGGAGTCTGCTCAACAAAACAGCTCTACTATTTTTATTTTTTTATATAATATATTACGGGTAAGCACAGTGCCTTGATCTCACCTGATGTTAACTGATGATAAGGCCAATGATGGAAGCGCGCTTCACCCGGGATCCTCAACTAGTGAGGCACTGCCTATCTTATCTCTAGCTGCCGGAACACAACAATGCTACAAACAATGATGTTATGGTGACATATTTAGATGAGATGGTGGTAGCTAGCCAGGCGGACAAACATGCCCTACCAACTACCAAACCGAGTACACAAACATGTTCCCCCCGCTGGGAATGGAACCCGAGACCTCTGGGTCTAAACCGGTGGTTTTAGCCACTAGACCACAGAGGCGGTCTACTTTTGCATGTGCTACTTTTGAATTGCTTGTGCTACTCTTGCAGAGTGCAAGTTGTACTCACCATCCGATCACGTTAGTAAAAAGCCTATATCCTGTCCCACTGCTGAGGATCCCTTATGTTTGACAAATATGTTAATGATACAAACATCTATTGAGATAACATTAACTAACACACTAACATTGGTTAATGACGGTAGTTGTTGACATTGAATGGGCGCCTTTGGCTTTCAAAGTAAAAAGTAAATAGTGTTGATTAGTTTCGGCGGGCCATGTACGGTAGCTCAATTGGGAGAGCACCTGACAGTATGTCAGAAGGACGCAGGTTCAAATCCTGCTCGTGGAAATTTTTTCAACATTTGTGTTTTTGTAAATATATTTTTTATTGACAAGAAATTGAACCCAGTTCCTCCGGTAATTGTGCTGAGCGTTTAGCCACTAGGCCACAGAGGCGTTCACCATCACTTTAAAGAAAGCAAAGTATAGGATCTGATTCAATACCTACTTACAATCTACAAAAACACAAATGTTGAAAAAATTTCCACAAGCAGGATTTGAACCTACACCCTTCTGACATACCGGGTCAGGTGCATCGTGGTTCTGACCAGCCCGCCGAAATTATTCAACACTATTTACTTTTTTACTTTGAAAGTCAAAGGCGCCCATTCAATGTCAACAACTACCGTCATTAACATCCGATCATAATATTTTTACAAATACTAAAGATCAGTTAGGCAAGCTATTTATAATTTGCTGCAACAAAATTTGCGTTAAAAATTATATAAGCAAAACAAAAACATTTTACTTACAATCTGTTCATGTAGTTTACCTTGAATAATATCGAATACTTAGTAAGAAAAAATGACATATGACACTCGGTCTTCCTTATCGAGAAAGAGGGTGAGTATTAAACCACGTTTAAATACAGTTTACGTAATGGAATTCAAGGATAACATTTACTACGAATCCCTATAGCTTACCGTGAAAGTAATTATAATTCAAACAAACTTAATTAAGGAAATAATGTACATAGCATATTTATCTTAAACAACAGTAGCATTTTAAAGTAAGGCAATTTTTCAAATTATTTTTAATTTTAAGGCCAGCAGGTAGGTAGTTGAGCCGGAGCAAGGTCTTCGGCCTCTAATCTCCGAATGCCTACAATCCGACCTACCCTGGATAAAAAAACAACCATTAGCTTCACTTATTGGTTCAAAAATCCCATTAAGGTCGAGGACCCCATCGAGTAGTTCCGTAAGGTACGAATTATTCGTAAATTTTTTTGTTATAATCGGAGGGCACCGATCTGCGTTTACCTTGGAGTGGCATACACAACCTTCGGACATATTTCGTCACATTCGGTCGACGAACTTCAATAACTGGGCGCCTAATGTCGCATTATTTTGCTTATTTATAAATTGCGACGGTACGCTACGACTAAGTACCTACGTATTGATCTTAAGGTTGGTACACAACATACAAAGGTTAAACGCAAAAGCATCGAGTGCCACTTTTATACGTTGTTCTTTTAATCTTAATTTTTTTTATAGAAAGTTTAGAAAATTACTCCACTCTACATGATGTTGAGGAGGTCGATGGCGCAGTGGTTAACGCGCCCTGTCTGCGAGTGCTGAGGTTAAGCAACTTTTGCAAAGGCCGGTCATCAGATGGGTGACCAAAAAATGTATCATCTCGAGCTCCTCCGTGCTTCGGAAGGCATGTAAAGCCGTTGGTCCCGGCTGCATTAGCAGTCGTTAACAACTACCAATCCGCACTGGACCCGCGTGGTGGTTTATTACCCGTTCTCCCTATTCATCCATAGGGAAGGCTCGTGCCCCAGCAGTGGGGACATAAAAATGAGCTGATGATGATGACATGATGTTAAGCTGAAGCAGAGCCCAGATGCGATGACAGATAGTACCTACAGCAAAATTATTGTGGCTCATTAGCCGTTCTCACCTTGCCGACCCGCAAGTTGCTTCTTAGCCGTTCTCACCTTGCCGACCCGCAAGTTGCTTCTTAGCCGTCCTCACCTTGTCGACCCGCAAGTTGCTTGCTTCTTAGCCGTTCTCACCTTGCCGACCCGCAAGTTGCTTCTTAGCCGTTCTCACCTTGCCGACCCGCAAGTTGCTTCTTAGCCGTTCTCACCTTGCCGACCCGCAAGTTGCTTCTTAGCCGTCCTCACCTTGTCGACCCGCAAGTTGCTTGCTTCTTAGCCGTCCTCACCTTGCCGACCCGGAGTTGCTTCTTTACACCTCGTTTAAGCATCGCGTCGTGGTCGTGGGAGAGCATTTCAATTTTTTGGTAGTGCGACAAAAAAAACAATCAATTATCATATTCAGCATATAAATATCCCAATGCTGGGCTCTGGCTTTCCACGTAAACAATAGCAAGTGGAAATATCAGGCCATAAACTACCTGGTCTGATGAGTACCTATGCGTTGTGATGGGTTTTAACAAGTGCTATCTTACGGAACACACACTGATCTTACGACAACAACCAGGATTTATATTTATACTAGCGGCCGCTCGCGGTTTCACCCGCGTGGTTCCCGTTGCCGTGGGAATATCTGGATAAAAAGTATCCTATGTGTTATTCCAGGTTATAAACTATCTGTATGCCGAATTTCATCCAAATGCATCCATCCGTTGCAGCGTGAAGAAGCAACAAATATACGTACATACACACAAACTTTCGCATTTATAATATTGTAGGATTTACAAACGTCAATCATGTAGGTAAATTATGTGTTTCAAGTTGATGCTGCACAAATAGGTTGTATAAATTGTACGTTTTAGCTGTTATTACAAAATCCACTCGCTACTATTAGTCCCTAAAATCCATCGGGAATATGTAACCGTGTCAGTAAACGCCGACGGACGCCAAATCGCAAGTGTTTCCGTTACATCTCCACCTATTCAGGCCCCTCATAAATAGGTAAATACGAAATCAAGAGCTTGTAAACATATTGGTGCGCCCGCTGCTCAAAAACAAGTCACGATTGATCTGTAAAACTGCGCAAGAGATATTTAATTAAATATATTGATTCTTTATCGTGTAGGCCACCGAATGATATATTGTTGAGAGGATAGGCGCCAAAATTCCGAACAAAAAAACGTTCGACCGGCCGTGACTTGGCGGCGACGAAAAAGGTGTTGATCACAACGCGCCAAATAGTTGCCGAAATATCAACAGATAATGATCTTCTTGATCTCGGTTTAATAAATATTTGTGTGCCCACTTATCTATAGTACGTTTGTTGTGTACGCAGTTGTTTATTATAAGGTACGTTTCTCGTTTTAATATAAATTTGCAGTACTTTAGAGGTCCGCAGTTAATTTTTAATAGTTTCCTTTGTATCCCAAGCCAGTGCTTTTCACTATCTACAAATTGTATAAGATTAGAGCAGCGCTACCTACCGACGAAAATGTGAAACCAGCTTGCCATAAATAGTGTTGCTAGCATCGATACAGTTGCAGTTAAGTTTAACTCGATCGACCTATTTTTTAGGGTTCCATACCCAAAGGGTAAAACGGGACCCTATTACTAAGACTCCGCTGTCCGTCTGTCCGTCTGTCACCAAGCTGTAGATATCTCATGAACCGTGATAGTTAGACAGATGATGTATTTCCGTTGCCGCTATAACAACAAATACTAAAAAACAGAATAAAATAAATATTTAAGGGGGCTCCCATACAACAGACATGATTATTTTGCCGTTTTTTTATAGATAATGGTTCGGAACCCTCCGTGCGCGAGTCCGACTCGCACTTGGCCGGTTTGTTATCGTAGAGTTGGCAAATGACTCCGCTCTACCTGATACCGCAAAAGCATTGTCCAGGGGGCCTAGTGTGAGTTTTGTTTACTATCCGTATTCATTCGATTACGTTTACGAAAACGAAAATTAGTATGGCATTGAAGCAGCGCCTCCTGGCGACATACGAGAGGAGTTAACGTTTTGCCATACAAATTCTCGTTTTCGTTAACGCGATCGAATGGCGAATGAAACTCACACTTGGCACCCTGATGTGAGGACGCTAGTGGAGCAGGATTGTGCTTCACTAGCCGAATCACCTTGCCGACCCGCAAGTTACTTCTTCACGGAGGAAATACGTGTGCAGGGAGAGCATTTCATTTTTGTACTATTGTCACTCTGCGTTCTCGACTTTTACATTAATTACAAATTATCGTTGCCTTGCCAGCCATAAACAACGTGTATCCAGGAAGGTGTTGTCAAAACTTAGAGCATTAAACAGGTCGATGTAATATATACAGACTTTAGTAAAGCGAGGAGCTCGATGGCGCAATGGTTAACGCGCCCGGTCTGCGAGTGCTGAGGTTAAGCCACTTTCGCAAAGGCCGGTCATCGGATGGGTGACCAAAAATCATCTCGAGCTCCCCCGTGCTTCGGAAGGCACGTAAAGCCGTTGGTCCCGGCTGCATTAGCACTCGTTAACAACCACCAATCCGCACTGGGCCCGCGTGGTGGTTTATGGCCTGCTCTCCCGATCCATCTATAGGTAAGGCTCGTACCCCAGCAGTGAGGACAAAAAATGAGCTGATGATGATGATGATGAGTAAAGCGTTTGACCCGATATCTCATGATCTATTGATAATGAAACTTCAAATGTATGGTGTCGATTACTGTCGATGATCCATTATTAAAGTGGTTTAAGTCATACTTAACGAACCGCTATTTTCATGTGGTTATTAACGGTTTTAAGTCTAACGAATACAAAGTGTCTTTAGGTGTACCTCAGGGGTCCCACTTAGGCCCTATTTTATTAAATATTTTTATTAACGACATATCTAAATGTTTTTCTAACTCTACTGCCTTTTTATTTGCTGACGATTTAAAATTTGCAAAAGCTACCTATCACAAGCCAGGATGACACTGTAGCCCTTCAATAAGACTTAGTTAGGCTGGTGCTTTGGTGTTATGTCAATATGATGGAGATAAACAGTGACAAGTGTTTCTCTATGAAAAATTCTAGGAAAAGAAAATACTTTCGTGTATACCACATAGGAAATAGTACTATTGAGAAAAGGATGTGTGCCCGCGATTTAGGATTATATACCTATAGATAATAAATTGACATATCTACCTCATATAAATAGATCATATAATTAAGAAGGCCTCAGGAATGTTAGCTTTTGTTATACGTAACGCAAAGATTTTTCGTAGAGTAGGTACAAAATTGTTATTGTACAATTTACTTGTACGTAACTAGTGTCTTAGAGTAGGTACTCTGCAGTAGGTACTGCAGAGTAATTTGGAGACCACATTTCGCAACACACTCCCTTAGAATTGATTGAATTCAAAAAATATTTTTAAGTCATTTGGCACATTCTAAGGGAATGAGTAAAAGATCTTCGTATGAGGTGAGACTTGAGCGATTTCATATGATGGGCCTTGAAAATCTTAGGGATAGATGGGATCTTATTTTTCTATTCAAGCTACTACGAAACCAAATTGACTGTGCTTTACCTTATAGATATCCGAAATCTCAGATCCAACCATTTTGCCCGCCTTTTAGAAAGACTAAAGGTATGAATTCAAATTCGGGATGTACAGAATTTGTTAACTGTATAATACGAATTGTGGTAAACTAGATGCACGCACACACAGAAATTTTGCCACAATTTTTGAAAAAATAAACATTAATTAGCATATTATCATATTTTTTTATAGACAATTTTATTTTTTTCTCATTACATAGGATGCATACTCTCATTATAGTAAGGTAGTTTACAAACATTTTTTTAAGTTCATATAAAATATAATTATAGTTTAGTGTTTAAATTTTAGTAGTAATTAATGGCTTCTTTGCCATAATTTGCACGAGGTGTTTACCTGTAATTGGCTGTGCATTCAGTTTGAAACCACATTGCAATGTTACATTACACATGCCTGCACATCACTCTACCACAAACTTTCAAAGCTCAATAGACTTTGAACTTTATAGTTAAGTTAAATGGTTGAAAATGTATAGAAGAAATTTGACAGTTTTGGCCTACCTAGCGAATAAGTTCCAATGTAGTTCTAAGTAGTATTATTACCTAAGTAGTTATAAATTACTAAAAAGGCTTTTAAATTATGGATAAAATGAAACGAAATAGGGAACTTTTGTCACAGCACATACACATGTAACCACTACATTATACTGCGTAATCAATTCCTATCGATAGAGCTAAGTCTTGTTTTTTATGCTACTTAGTAATTCAGATTACTACCTGCTACCGGAGCGTGTACTATTAGCAATAAATCAAGCGTAACCCTTTTATTGGAAACATGATCCGTATTATAAATGAATAAGGTGTTAAAGCTATTGTGTTTCAAATCATACGACTGTAATACCTATATAGAATCTAAAGATTGTATGCGGAAATCGTTTCTCAAGGTTACATATTATGCCGTACATTTTTCAGGTATTGTTTTTATGGAAAAATAAATTCATGAGCCTTCAGCATATATCAAAGACTTCCTGCAATCTATATCTATACTATTAAAAAGAGGTAAAGTCTGTAACTTTGTTTGTTTGTTGAGGGTAATTCTGTGGAATTACAGATCCAATTCCAAAAATTGACTGATAGAATGATACAGTCCTTGCGGGGTTCCATAGACTTTATTTTATTTTGATTAAATTTTAAAAAAGTATTATTTTTGTATGGGAAAATACGGAATGAGCGCGGACGAAGTTGTGGGCAAAATGGCTCAGTACCTACCGCTAGCTCCAAATCTATGGTTCTCGAAATATGAAAACTCCTTACAGTATGTCCCATAGTTTATTTAAAACATTGGTCTTGTAAATAAAAAAAAAGAAATTTTCTTTAAAAATATCAAAGAAAAAGAATCTAAATAATAATAATTAATAGAATAATTTCCAAAATTATTATTTTAATTAAACTATCTTTGAAATTACAATATTTTTATCATTACTCCAAAATCTTTTTTTATCTTGTCCTACCAACTCCAAACGATTTTATTTATTTTTGTAATATAAACACGACGTTAGTATCAGTAACTCCAGAGATCGTACAGGGTGCCTAGTGTGAGTTTTGTTTACTATCCGTATTCATTCGATTATGAAAACGAAAACGAAAATTAGTATGGCATTGAAGCAGCGCCTCCTGGCGGTATACGAGAAGAGTTATTGCCATACAACTTCTCGTTTTCGTTAAAACGTGATCGAATGGCGACTGAAGGTATGATTCGAACTCCGCTGCACGCAGCAGTGCTGTCGCAGCAGTGCTGCCTGCCGCGCTGATTCCGGGCAAGGCGGCAGTGTTGCACTGTTCGTGGTGATGCGCTGTTGTGTATTCATTCATTTCATTCATTCAAAATAAGCAGAAGAAATCACAATATTAAACCTTGGATAACTCCTGGCCTAATTCGCTGTATGAGACATAGAGATAAACTTCATTTTAAGGCTAAATCTAACTTAGAGAATTCATTTTTGCAAATTACATATAAACGATATCGGAACTTCTGTAATAACATTTTGAAAAAAGTCAAAAACAATTACGACAAAAATAAACTGGAGCAGGCAGGAAAAAACAGTAAAAAAGTCTGGAAATTCATTAAAAATGTTACTTACACGTCTAAACGACATGAATCGACATCGAGTTTATTACAAACACAAGCTACACCGCTTTTATCTGCTAACAGTGCAAATAATTTCTTTGTCAATGTAGGTAAAACTTTAGCAGAACGCTTTAAGACACAACCCATCATTCCCAGGACTTCAAAAAGTTTTAGTCAGCGTAGCTCTAATGTAAATTCTTTTGTTTTATTAGCCACAGACTCCACAGAAGTAGAAAGAATTATTATGAGTTTGAAAGATGACTGTGCTGTTGGCTGGGATAACATCTCAAACAAAATGTTAAAACAGTTTAAACATATCCTGCTCCCGCCTCTAACGTATATTTTTAAACTTTGTCTCACCGAAGGAGTTTTTCCCAATTGTTTGAAAAAAGCTGTCGTTGTTCCCGTATATAAATCGGGTAGTAAAGATCAAATTTCAAATTTTAGGCCTATATCGATACTTTCCTCCATATCAAAAATTTTAGAAAAAATTATAAACAACAGATTAGTTGGAAAATAACATTATTTGGAAAATAATTCGCTCTTGTCAAATAATCAATTTGGTTTTAGAGCTAATTTATCAACGGATGGGGCAGTTCATCAGTTAACTAACTATATCGCACAAGAGCTTGATCAAGGCAATAAAACAATAGGTATATTCCTGGATCTTGCAAAAACATTTGATACTGTTTCGATACCCATCCTTTTGAATAAGCTTGAAACAATAGGTATAAGAGATAAACAACTTAGTTGTTTACAAGTTATTTAAGTGATCGTAGCCAATACGTTAAAATAGGCAATGTGGTCAGTGCTGACAGGTGGAACACTTCCTTTGGTGTCCCACAAGGAAGTATAATTGGTCCTACCTTATTTTTAATTTACATCAATGACCTCTGCAAGATTCGTTTTATAAAAGCAAACAACGGGAAGGATGGACAGGACAAGACGCAGACTAAAAACCATTTGATAAGTGATGAGGAAAAATTCAGAGAGTACTGTCGTTTAAATAAAAAACAGTTTAATTTTATTCATAGTTTCATTGTTGACAAAATTTAAGCAAAAGCTAAAAGCAAATAAGCACTATTTTAAGCATGCTTTTTTAAAATCGTACAATGCTTAAACGTGTGAAAAAATTAAGCATTTTTTCCCTTTTGGCGACTAAGAACCATAATGAAAAATTACTAGGTATAAAAATAACTGTTTCCGCCTCTAACTACAACTTAATTTATTCGTTTAAACTCAGGATGATGATGAATTATAATAGAAATGAGAAGTGAGAAATGATGTAACCCCCATCCCCTCGAGTGTCTCAGTAAAGATGTGGGGCTTTACTAAGTCCTCACGCGACTTCTTGAGAGAATTTGAAAAGTGCCGTTGCACTGTTTTGTTTCATTTGCCAACACTCATGCACACTCACGAACACTTAACGGTTAATAATCCACCATTATTTAGCATTAATATTCGACATATCACAAATTTTTGAAAATAAAACAAAACCGCAGACATTACTCTTCACTTTCCCGCCAAGAAGTCTACGACGTAAACATTTTGTAAGTGTTACCAGAATAATCTTAAATTTTACCCACTTTATGTATTCAAAATAGTCAATATTTTTGCCTATTTTTTATACTCGTGCCAGTTGGACCGCTGTTGCTAGAGCAACAAAAGATAAGATAAAGCAAAGATAATGGATAAATAGACAGGCTGGATTAGAATCCAGCCTGTCTATTTATCCATTATCTTTGCCTAAGGTCTACTTATAATTCACATGTCCGCCAATTAAAGATCAGTTAACGTGAAAATTGCCACAATTTTTAAATTTATTGTTTTAATCATTTTAAAATTAAATTATTCACTTAAAAATGTGATGCGATAATTCGAGGATCTTACCCAAGAGGTGCGGGTACAGGCCCCGTCTGCAGCGAATTTTTTCATCTAAATTTTTAAGTGATTTTTTTATTTTAAAATGATAATATTAATAACTAAATAATAGATTGAAAAATGTATCTGTTAATATTTTCCAATAAATATTTTGTCTCTGGTGTTACGACGTTACCCCTAAAAAGTGGGAGACCGCTCTCGTGCTATCAACATTACGCGGGGTGGATGGAAGTGTGGCAGGTCCAAAGACGTTACAAAGCTCCTTGGGCAGGTCCAGCCGTTTCTTAGGGCGGGCGGGGTAGTAACGCATTTACTTATCAGTTGATACTTGATCGTGCACCTTGTATGTAAACAAAACTACGGTGCGTTTGTAAATTGTGGAAATCATGGAGAATCAAGATGGCGGCTGTAACGCTATTGCCGGACACTAGTGTGCCTACATCAGAGTTCACTTACAAAATCGGTTATGGTGAGTGTTTTTGTTATAATGTATTAATAAATAGCTTTTAGTGTTGCATTTGGTTGGGACCTATATATATATATATATATATATATATTTATAAAAAACTGTTTACTAAACAATATTTTACTAAGGCTGCACGAATTGTATCCTCCTTAGCAATGAAAAATTAAAAAAACAGAATGTGAGTTTGGAATTGGATTGGCATTGACAGATTTCGGCCGCTCGTCTTCCATATTTAAAATTTTTGAAAAACGTATGAAACAATGTTTATTTAATATAATGTATTTTTTACGCATAATTTAAAAGAAATATTGCATTCTGCACTCCTTCTCTATTTATAAACTATAAGTGTGCGAAATTTCATACTTCTCTGTCCGCGCAATGTTCGTAAAAAGGGGTACAAAGATTTTGCTTCACGAATTAATATATAGATTTAATCAATATTATTGTATTGATAGTATGGTATTTAATCTGATAACTTTGAATTTTTCTGTATAATAAATATAATAATTGTTCATTTCAAAATATTTTGTATTTTAAATAATTTAGGTATTTAATCTGAATTTATTGATTTTGAATTATTCTGTGTAATAATTGTTTATTTCATAAGTATAGATACGTTATTTTACTGTTATGCTTTTTGTAAGACTGACTAAATGACAATTTTGTAGTGATGAAACTGTGATTTGATGTTAACTAAAACAAAGACTGATTTTAATAAATATACGATTTCTCAATATTACGTTTGTTTAATGTATAATCTAAACACCAAAACTATGCCTTGGTTGCTTGAGTCTAGGCCGATTTAACACTTTTATGCAAACTGTAGATATCTTTATATTTTTCACTCCTCTTGCTCAAAAAGGCCGTCATTGTAGCGTACCAGAGCGAAGAAAAATAGCATTTCTTCCTCTAGGGGAAAAATGTTTTTATTTTTTAATTTTTGTCTGTCCAATGACAATGAGCCTAAAAAACCAAACAGTCTTTAGTCATACATAAGTAGACTAATCATGATTATAGACTCGACTTATTACTGTTTCATAAAAAAAGAACATTTTATTTTTGAGAATGGAACTAAAATCGGCGATCTCGGCGGCTACAGAAGAAATAAAAAAAAGACATTGGCGCGAAATCTTTAGATTTTTTCTCTAATTGCAAATTGAATTAGTAGTAACCGTAATTAATTTTACAATAGTGAAAATGTCATCATCTAGTGAGAATGGAGACCCTAATTTGCAAATAGAAGAAATCCAAAGTTTTCACGAGGACAAATATCGAGAATTTCGTAAAAAAGGCACCAAATGAAAAATACATAGCAACAAAGGTAGAGTAACATTTGTTTTCTATTCCAAAATACGGTACTAACACACTTATTTTTTGTTTTACAGGTTGCTTTAATATTTGGGATCAGCGGTGCCTGCAGAGGGATAGAACTGGCTAACATAACAGTGAAAGATATCGAAACTGATACCTATCTTCAAGCCATAAATCTGCCCAATACAAAGACAAATAAGGAGAGGAAATTCGTTATAAGTGGAGAATTTCTAAAAATTGTCAAAGCCTACCAAGATTTACGGCCGAGTGGAGTGGGCACGCCGAGATTTTTTCTTAACCCTTAATTACTCGCGCCTAAAAACTTACGCAATCACTCGCGTGGGGTCCGTACGGACCCCATTTTTAAAGTTTAAATAAAACATGTTCTTTAATGATATCATAGTTTTTTTATTAAATATCTTGAAAATCAATATATAAGTGAACTTTAAGTAACAAAGAAATCTAAATCAAATAATAAGTAATCACATTACACCTTGCTAATTAGGAACTGTTTTTTTTCTAGACAATTTACACAGACCCTGACCAAATGGTCCTTGCAAAGGTGTTTTACACATTTTTCCCATTTATATCTTATTTTCGTGTCTTTGGACCTTGGACACACGATACACCTGCCTTTTGAAGTCGAGGGTATCAATGGTGCAGATGGGCCAGGGCGCTCAATCTCCTTATCTTCTCTAAGGCGTTTTTGGAGTGGTTGAGGCCAATTTGTAATATTTGCTCGCACAGCTCGGTGTGGTTTACTAATTGCAATGCTAATTGCTTTAGGAATACTCTTCTGGTTATGTTTTGTTCCACCACTTTGTAATTTTGACCATTTGGTAATTTTGTTTTTTCCAACATAAACAGAATTTCTCTCATATTTTCATTCCTCAGCGTATTCAGTGGCAGTTCTTCATCATTACTCCACTGACTAACTACGCTTTGAGTAGTCTTCGAGTCATGATTGCTGCTAAAGATTACCTCTTCTTCGTTCTCAGAAGAACTATCAAAGACCTCCTCCTCCTCCTCCAAATAATCCTCAATTTGCATGTCATTTAGCGGAAGGTAGTTACCAAATAGTAGGTAACAAAATAAAAAGTACCTGTTTACTTCGTTTTAAAACAATAAAATAAGAATAATAATAAAATAACTTAAAACTTACCTTAGCAAAAAAATAACGTAAGTACTCGCGTGGGGTCCGTGTGGACCCCAGATGCACTATATATAGCGACACAACTACTCGGCACCGGGTCACGCCTGCAACTGTTTTCAGAAGCGATTAGTGTTTTAGGAAGCTACTGGGCAAGTGGTGGGTAGAACATAAAATATCGAGAAATAACAGACGTTTCAACTTGCACTGCCCAAGTAGCATTGGGGGTTCTATAGCGGTGAGCTGCACAAGAGCTGTATAGCATGCTATACAGCCCTTGTACCACCCATTTGGGCACAAATTTTTCAGCTTTGAGTGTACAAAAGGTTTACGGTAGCAGTATAGTAGATCTTTAATGGTAGTTTAAAGAGAGAACTGTGGTTTTAAAGTTGATGAACGGCACTATATTAGATTCCGTGTGGTTATTCATACAGACAAGTGAGGTATAATAAGTAACAAGTGAACAATTATACAGCCGATTATCCAAAACCCAAACCACAAGTGTACCTAAAACCAACTATTAGGCCGCTTTTTCCTCAAATAATCATTTTGGTACCACATTTTTTAATAAATATTAATTTGTGATAGCTTACGGCCATGGCCATCGTCGAATCGTGTCTAACAGCCATTTTGATGTGATTAGTTGTTACTGGTAGTACACTGTGTTTATATATGATATTGTGTTAATATTACGGGGTAATGTAAATTTATTGTAAAGTACATACATATTTATAGTTAAAATTTTCACGCGCCTCGGCTATATGCCTTTTTATCAAATGAATATATCGAAATAAGCAGATACAAACAAAGCAATATTTCATATTTTTGTTTTATTGGCATTTAAATCGTTGTATGGTTTTGTATTTAAACCTCAACCATAAAATTAATAACGAAAACTCCGTGTTAAGTGACAAAATCATAAATTAATATAGAAATATTATAGGTTATTAAAAGTGAAAATGGTGGTCATTGTCTCCATCTACAGTGAACCATTATAACTCAAAATTAGTGTTGTGACCTCTTTAAAGTTTCACGCGTGTACCATTATAATGACGTCAGCTCTAGAAAGGTTCACATGTGTACCAATAAAGGATAACAGTGTGGTCCTCGTAAACAAATAAACTGCTATCAGTGCTACTAGATATCAATAGTGGTGCGTGTAAATACCTTTCATGTACATGTGAACTCATTAAACGCTTCTTTTACAGAATAATTTATTAGCTGATTAATATATCACAAACTAGACCTGCTAACACTAACAACTGAATAGCGCTTCATAAAAGGTTATATATAACAGCTTTGGGCTGCAATAACGTTCACATGTGTTATATTATAATGCCAGCAATCTAACACCGTATATGTGAACCTCTGAACAGCCTATGCCGAATTTTACTTCTCTTAAACCGCTCTTGTTCAGCTTTGAAAATGAAAGCTGGCTAGAAGAGTAATGTTGTCCTGACAAAACGCCAATAGTTACATAATAGGCCACATTTACACCCCTATACATGCCTTAAACAGGTATAGGTGGACATGTTCACTTTATTGCAGCCGATGAACCAAGTGTGACCACTGTAAATGCTAAGAGATCACCAGTGAAATAAATGTGGCCTTTTAAAGAGAATAAAATGCTACTTGGGTGGGGTCCAAGCGGACCCCACGCGAGTAATTAAGGGTGCCTAATCCAGAACAGTACACCGGCCACTGTTTCCGGATAACATCCGCCACTCTCTTGGCGGATTCTGGTGCAAATATAACAACGTTAAAACGCCACGGTGGATGGAGATCCGATCAAGTGGCGGAAGGCTATATCGAGAACTTCATTCAACACAAATTTGATATCACCCAGCGTATCACAGAACTCATTAATATTCTCCCAACTAGCCCACGTCCATCGACATTAAGAGATGAGTCAACTCAACTGATTCTCTATCCAGAACATCCGAACGAGGGATCCTCAAACCTGGAACTACGTGTATCTCCCACGTTTACCCCACAGACAACTTAACATTCATCTTCACAAAGGACTAAAATTAAGTAACCGGGAAAAAACACTCCGTTAAATATCCAGAATTGTAGAAATTGTACATTTAATTTTTAATAAAATAAAGTATTTCATATTGTATTGGATTATTTTATTTTCTCGCAATTGTAGTGAAAAGTAGAGTGTAACACACGGCGCAGAAAAACCCATTAAAACTCGGTTTCTATTTACTCACTCGCTAAAGCTCGGGAGTAAAACTAACTCGTATATAATGGGTAATTTTAGCTCCTTTTATAACAATCTACTATTTGGAGCTGATGGGCCATAATGTATGAAATTCAAAATTATTGAAAACAATGAATTTTAAACTCTATGGTTTAATTTTTGGAGTTGGCAGTACAAGAACAAAATATTTGGAACTGATGGGATACAATTTTTGGAGCTAGCGGTGGTACTGAGCCGGCAAAATGCTAGTTCAGAATAAAAGTACTAACTGCCAGCTGCCTTCGCTCCACAATAATTTTCAAGTTCAAGGTTTTCATTCTCTATATCTCTGGTTGGTCCCATCATTTTTGGTACAAATAAATAATCTATCTATCTATCGATATTTTACGGAAAACAAGCACTTTATCCGGTTCGAAGGACCAACATTTCAGTTTGATTGCTAATCAGAAGTGTCATCATCATCATCATCAGCTCATTTTTATGTCCCCACTGCTGGGGCACGAGCCTTCCCTATGGATGGATAGGGAGAACGGGCCATAAACCACCACGCGGGCCCAGTGCGGATTGGTGGTTATTAACGACTGCTATTGCAGCCAGGACCAACGGCTTTACGTGCCTTCCGAAGCACGGAGGAGCTCGAGATGATTAATTTCTTGATCCCCCATCCGATGACCGGCCTTTGCGAAAGTTGCTTAACCTCAGCACTCGCAGACCGGGCGCGTTAACCACTGCGCCATCGAGCTCCTCTTGTCAGAAGTGTAAAGTAAATTAAAAGTAAAGCTAGTAAACTCAAAAATGCAAGCTTATGTTTGATTGGAACAGTTCATCTTCCTGCTGCTTTTGGTGTGTGGAAGTCTCAAAACAGTGATAACATCGATATATACCTATGTTACACTAGATACCGCGTTCCGAACACTCACTGTGTTCGACTCAGCTGTACTGCAGTCCGTACACCTTACTTTAGTGTGACTTTGACATTCATGGTGCGTGGGTGCGAACGGCGCGGCGCTAATAAATAGAAAAGTCGATAAATCAAACTGAATTATAAAAAGAAAACAATAATTTTAGTCAAGTAAGTAAAACTATTTATTATTCAATGAATAAATAGGTAATAATATCGTAATTCCACAATAGAAATAATATTTTTTCATTTAAATGCGACGCCATGACGCCTTCTACAATCATAGACTAAAACATGCAGATGTTCAAGTCGGTTGTAGGTAAAATGTAACTGTAGGCCGATTCTACTAAATAACTGCAACTACACTGCAGCGTCGCGTGTGTCAAAATGAGCAAATTTTGACGTTTCGGTATTCTGTTATGCAGCGCTGCTGCCGTAGTGTTGCAGGTACGGAGAAGTAACGCAAATAGGTATTCCACTAACAAAACTGCACTACACCTGCACGTTTACTGCAAAATAATCGTATTCCATTAAAATATTTTGACATTTGTGTAGTAATGACAGCAGTATTGGTGCAGTTTTTGTGCAGGTTTATTGAAGTAGATCGTGAGCAACTTTTGCACAGCGTATTATAAGCATTTTACGTATTTAGCGAATTGTGACATTAGTTCTTTTAGTTTTATTGCAGGATTCGTGCAGCTGTAGTGTAGTAGACGCGCAGTTGTAGTGTAGTTGTGGTGCAGAGAATTTTAATAGAATACGTCTATTTCCACGGCACTACTCCTACACGCGACAAATGACAGGCGTAAACGTGCAGTTGCAGTTTTCTAATAGAATTGACCTCCTGAACACAGACTTGACATGGTGTATTTAAAAAGAATGACACTCTGACCAGTTTTTTGATTTGTTTAATTGTTTTATAACCAGTTTGATATTTTTAAATATATTTTTTATGGTCTTTCTTTTTAGTACAAGTAAAGTTCAAAAAATATGACGACGTGCGTATTTCAACACTGTAAAAATACATTTGATTGATTTTAAACTATTGCTACAATCGATGTATTGCTAACATAAAAATTTGAGCTCAAATAATAATAAATTTATATTCTTTTCAACTTTATATTTTTTTATTTATATCAGCATCTGCTCTCTTTATATATTCATTAATACATTTTGAAATAGAGTATGAATTCTAATGAAGTTTTGTAGGTACAATAGCCGTATCACTTGTGTGGTGTAAAATCTATAGGACCGACTCTTTTTACTTTACGTTAAACGAAACGTGTAAGCGCTTTGAAATTCACGGCGCTTACAACGTTTTGGTCGCGAGGAAACTATACTCTATTAGCTATCTAGCGCTGTATGTTTTTAGTTTAGCTAACGACATAATAAAATGTTTTAGTGCTGCAGCGAACTTTAATTCTAATTCCCAGCATTTGAACCAAAGTATTACTATTTCATACAATAGGGCATCGCCTTTGATGTGGGGCGATGCCGCCGCCCGCGTTGGTACCTACGCGATCGTTCACCGATATGCAAGGGTTGTCACAAAATTCGAAATCAAATAATCGTTAATATTTTTATAAAATAATCTTTTATTATCAAGAATATATACATATTTACAAATGTTGCACTGCTAAATTAACGTGAAGGTTTATTTTTAGATTTTCTATTATTAAAACAATATATTGAATTCGCATTCGGTTTGCTTAAAAAATGAAAAAAAGAAACAAACCCAGAAATCTTAAATATAAACCCTAAAAAATAGGTGAATATAGAACCTCCTCTTTTTCTGTTGGTTTAAATAAATCATAACAGTTGGATATTAGACAACCTTCTGTGTCCGACGTCGGTCCCAACTACTCCAATAAGTTGTAAACATAATGATTACACTTTGCGCAAGAGCTTGCGCCATAAAGAATACATTATACCTACCTACACTAAAAAAGCCGCTAGGTTGGAGTTAGAATTACGAAGTAACTATTTAGTAAGGAGAGCCCGTTGTGCAACTGTGATACAGATGCTAACGATGCCATCTTACATCTAATAACAGAACGTCCAATAAACGCCAAGGCGAAACAAGAACTAGAGCAAAAGATTCTCGTTAACAAAAATTCGATTTAATTGATAATAAAAAACACAGAAATAGCCTAATAAAATATATGGAAGCTGTTGTAGATATACGAAACAAAAACAAGTGAAAATTGTAGTGTTTGTGATGAATTAGAATTTGATATTTGTAATTGTATTAGTTAATAGTTGTGTTGTAAAAACATTCATTATTAATCAATGAGAAGTTGGCAAAATTAATAAAATAAAAAGAAAAAAGAAACTATTTAGGGCCGATTTCTCAATCCTCAGTTAGTGAACTTTATTTGTAGAATAAAGTTTATTCGAAGGTTAACAAGATTTTTAATTTTTCAATGGTCAGATAGACGTTATCTGTCGAATAAAGCCGCTAACTGAGGAATAAAGTTATCTGCTTCTTGAGGGGCTGGATAAGATTTATCTATGCGTTTTCTATGACATTTTGAGGTTATGTGGTGTGTCATTTGAGAGTTAGTAGGTATTTTGTCCGTACACAATTCAATTAAATTTTTTTTATTGTATATCTCACACGCACACACATTCTAATGGATATTTTTGATCAAATCGACGACGCAACAATTAAGGAGGAAAGGCAGATACTCAACT
This sequence comes from Eudonia lacustrata, assembly GCA_947562085.1. Classification (NCBI taxonomy): domain Eukaryota; kingdom Metazoa; phylum Arthropoda; class Insecta; order Lepidoptera; family Crambidae; genus Eudonia; species Eudonia lacustrata. Next base: position 5,190,491 of record OX387323.1, on the reverse strand, counting down.
ATATAAACGCTGAGCCCGAGAGAAAAGAACAGAACTGCAATAAAGAGCTATTCTATTCTATTCTAAGCTAAGACCGAGTTGTAAAAGAGAAACCTAATCATTTTAGTACATGGGATGAAAGGGAGTTATTTTTCATATAACGTCAATGTCAATTTGTCAAACATCAACATCTGTCTTGTTTCATTCCAACATTGCAATGATTGTATAAGTGCATCTCGCTTGTACATAATTAGTGTGAAGTTAGCGACATAAGTCTATAGACAACAGATAGATACCTAGCTATTCCTTGGTTAAAAGACGATTGAAAAATTTAAAATATTTAGTCGCTTGATAAACAGCCAGTTAATTTTATACTTCAGTTAGTTATCTAGGGACTTATCTAAGTATTGAAAAATCGGCCCTTAGTCATCTAAATCTATGAAATTTTAAATTCTTGTTGTGTTTCGACGTCGACTTACAACCGTATACAGAACAACGTGTATGCACCACTATATTCAATAGGAATCATTTAACGTAAATTCAAAAAACGTTTAAAATACGCAATACGCGCACGTGGCTGCCCTTTACGGTAGCTCCCACAAACTGCGCTTGTTTATGGGACACTCGCCGCAGCGCCCGATTCCCCGCGGATTCCCCTCCCTTGCTCTGCGAAAGTACCTTCGATGCGCAACTGTATGCTTGCTAAACTGTGATTTGAACAAATAGTTTACAAGAACGTTGTTGTCTATTCAAATGTAAGTCAATGAGTGATAATATCACTTTTTCACACTAAATATTTTTTCTATGTTTTGCAAAGGCAATACAAATATTGTTTATAATGCACAAGGCGGTATTGCGTTAATGCTAAATTGTACAAAATCTTAGCTACATTTCAATGAAAGACGCATGTTCAAGTTAGTCAAATATATTTGTACTACCACATCGTAACACACTCAGAAACTGTCGAGCTTTGGATTGACGTACATTTTATCGCAGGTTAACTTACCCTCGGCTATCTGTTTATCCCGTTCTCTACGCATTACCTGGAATATTGCACAAAAACCGTGTTAACAGCTTGACTGCCCGTAAAAATAAGAGAAGTAGGTAAGCCGGGACGGGAGCCCCCTTATATTATATTTATTTAAAATGGAAAATAGGGGTTAAAGTAGGTGAAAAAAAAATTTACACCTAGGGGCGTGACGGGCACCGAGGAAGGGATTTGACTCGTAAAACTTTGTATGAATCGATCACGCGCGAAGGCGTGACGGGCGACAACTTCTTCGCGGCCCTCAAGTTGAGAGTGGCCTCGATGTAGTAGTCTGCGTATTGTGTTGGTAGCAGTGGGTATAGGCAGGCGAAGAAAGAAGCAGCGGCCCAGCAGTGCAAATTTATAGATGCGCCAGATAGGAGGAGAAAGAAGATTTTTAAACTATAGATATTATCCTTACACTATAGATTAAGTAATTAACCTAGTAAATGGTGCGGTACGAAATTGCTATATTCCGTTCATTCTTTCTATTAATGTTGAATAACACTTACGTAGCATGGCGCGCAATAAACGTGAAAATCGCTTGCCGCAAACCGCTCGTGTTAGAGACTTAGCCCCTAAAGCACTCGCTCCCAGCAGAGTACCTACCTACCTATCGCAAGGTTTCTTTAAATTCGATATAAGTGTGTTACACCAGTTCACCATTATTTTAGCCAAAAGACGTCCACTGCTGGACAAAGGCCTCCCTCAAGGATCTCTACAACGACCGGTTTTGTGCTGCTCGCATTCAGCGGCTTCCCGCGACCTTCACCAGATCGTCGGTCCACCTTGTTGGAGGCTTGCCCACACTGCGCTTTCCGGTACGCAGTCGCCACTCAAGGACTATCCCGCCCCAGCGGCCATCAGTCCTGCGAGCAATGTGCCCTGCCCACTGCCACTTGAGCTAAGCAACTCTTCGGGCTATGTCGGTTATCTTTGTTCTTCTGCGGATATCCTCATTTCTGATTCGATCACGCAAAGAAACCCCGAGCATAGCCCTCTCCATTGCTCTTTGAGTGACCTTGAGCCTTTTTATGAGGCCCATAGTAAGCGACCACGTCTCAGTCCTGTATGTCATCACTGGCAACACACACTGGTCAAAGATTTTCGTCTTGAGACAGTGCAGTATATCGGACGAGAAGATATTTCGTAGCTTACTGAACGCTGCCCAGCCTAATTGGATTCGACGATTGACCTCTTTGCTGAAGTTGGACCTACCTAGCTGGACCGTTTGTCCCAGGTAAACATAATTGTCCACAACTTCAAGGGCAGAGTTCCCAACCTTCAGAGGAGTGGGTACGACACGTGAGTTCGACATAACTTTCGTCTTCTCCATGTTCATTTTAAGACCCACTTGTTGAGAGACTCTGTTGAGGTCACCGAGCATTGCGCCGAGGTCTTCCAGGGTCTCAGCCATGACCACTTTATCGTCAGCAAATCGAAGGTGGGTGATGTATACGCCGTTGACGTTGATGCCGAGTCCTTTCCAGTCCAGAAGCTTGAAAACATCTTCCAGTGCAACAATGAACAGTTTCGGAGAAATCACATCTCCCTGTCTCACTCCTTGCTGCAACTGGATAGGTTTCGAGCTCTGGTCCTGAAGACGGACTGACGTAGTGGCGCTTTCATACAAACACCTCAACACTTCGATGTACCGATATTCAATTTGGCACCGCTGGAGAGACTGTAGTACGGCCCATGTTTCAATCGAATCGAAGGCCTTTTCATAGTCCACAAACGCTAAGCAAAGAGGCTGGTTATACTCTTCGGTCTTCTGTATAACCTGCCGCAGCGTATGTATGTGGTCTATGGTGCTGAAGCCTTTCGGAAACCGGCTTGTTCGATAGGCTGGAAGTCATCAAACCTGCGTGCGAGACGATTAGTTATGACTCTCGAAAACAGCTTGTAGACGTGGCTTAGAAGTGAGATGGGCCTGTAGTTCTTCAGCAGGGTTTTGTCGCCCTTTTTGAAGAACAGTACCACCATACCTTCGTGCCACGTCTCTGGCGTTCTGCCCCCTAGTACGACGAAATTAAATAGTTTCTTAAGAGCTACGAGTACCGGTCTTCCGCCTGCTTTTAGAAACTCGGCCGTAATTCCATCAGCACCTGGTGCCCTGCCGTTTTTGAGCTGTTTGAGAGCCATAATAATCTCGTATAGGCTGATGTCCGGGATGTCTTCGGTATAGTGCCGGTTTAACTTAGCTCTAGGGTCTTTAGCTAAGCTTTGTACAGGTGGCCGTGTGGATGTGTAAAGCTGTCCATAGAACTTCTCGACCTCTCCCATAACATCGGACCTGGTCGTGACAGTTCTGCCGTAATTTTTCAGCATCGTCAGTTGGCACTGCCCATATACCCAGATCTCTTGCGAAAACTTTTGAGCCTTTGTTCCGCTCAATGGCCTCTTTAATACGGTTAGTATTAAATCGGCGCTTGTGGCGAGTCAAAGACTTCGAGATCTGCCTATTTAGCCGCTGAAACTGAGACGCATCACCTGAGGAAAGCAGAACCATTGCGCGCCGCTCTTCCATTAGTTTTAGGGTATGGTCTGAGAACTTTTTGGTTCCTTTTGCACGGTGGGTTTTAAAGAACTTGGACCCAACCGTTTGGACAATTTCCACAAACCTGTTGCTGTATTCGTCCACATTTTCGCAATCATTTAGGCACTCGAAGCGATTCTGCAATTCGAGCTGAAAGCTTTCGGGGTTTTGGATTTGGATGGTTGCAAGATGGAGTGTAGACCTTACCAATCGACGTCTTTCCAGCTTTACGTTAATATTCAATGTGCCTCTTACTAACCGGTGATCGCTGCCAGTTTTAAACGCATTGATCACAGTGACATCATTGAATATTTACGGTTTGACTGACGACGTCTAATTCCCTGAATGTCTAAATCCGCGAAAGTCTAAATCCGCGAATGTCTAAGTCCGCGAATGTCTATTTCCACGTATTAAGGCGACGCATTGGAAATTTACGTGGCGGGGATCTTGATTTTTCCCAACAGTTACAAAACATACGAAAATGATATTTGATGACATGATTTTTCATTTAATTGACTTCATTTTGCTAGTTGCAGAAACACAATTTGTCAACTTTTGTAACAGAGAAAAAAATATCAAAGTAACCTCTTTAAAAAATATAGATTTGCATTTTACAGGCTAACCAGACCGATTTAAGCATCTTAATTTTCTTAGTAGATTAGTCTTAACACACACTTCAATATGCTAGTTTATTTTTTTAAAATAATTTGTAGTTTTAATTTGAAGAAAAAAAAAACAGTTTTTCTTATGGTACGGGGCGCAAATGCTCCGTATTAGATTAATTGTTTAGCAGTCGTCGCCTAAATGAGTTATTGATGATTGGGCGAGGCCGACGTCCAGCAGAGGACTGATATTTGCCGATTATGATGATGATAATAGTAATAACACCATACACTGACACACACAGATAGGTAGGAATAAAAGATGGATAAGCGGTTAAAAAAATAAAAAATAATACTCGTTAAATACGAGTACAGTCGGCAGCAGAGGTAGCTACGCAAACGAAAGGCTCAAAATTATCTACACACGATTCTACTTTCAAGAGAATAAAGCTTGTGTAGATCATTTTGAACATGTTATTTTGCGTAGCTATTTCTGCTGCTGACTGTACTCGTATTTTACGTATAAATAAAATCCGAACTAAACACTGTCTTTGCGACTAGACATCCGGAGAATGGATGTATGGCGACTAGACATTCGGGGAATTAGACGTAGTCAACCAAACCGAATATTTGCTTCCTCGTCGACATGATAAAGTCAATCTCGTTTTTTGTTGCACCATCGGGACTCATCCAGGTCCACTTGCGGTGTTCAGCCTTCCTCAAAAAGGAGTTCATCATAAAGAGGAGGAAAAGGGAGGGCCCTTTCAAGAAAGTCCGCCAGCAGTTGGCCCCGGGAGTTCCGATTACCAACCCCAAATCGTCCCACTCTCATCTCATCGCCGCTTCGTTTGCCGTTTTGCGTTAAAATCTCCCATGACAACGGTGTAATGAGTTTTGGAGGCTTGTATGGCTCTAGAGATGTCCTCATACGTAGCTTCCACCTCATCGTCAGGGTGTGTCGTAGTAGGAGCATAAACCTGTATGACCTTCAACGAATACCGTTTGGTTGGGTTATTCTGAGTATAAGGTACGCTACCCTAGGCGACACACTCCCGGTCTCGACAACGTTGTTCACGAGGGACTTGTGGACGATGAACCCGACACCACCTTGAGACAGTTGTTCGCCCTCCCGGAAATAGAGCAAGTTACTGGACTTGAGAATTATCGATACCTCCCCCTCTCTTCGGACTTCAGATAATCCAACTATGTCACACCGTATTTTGCTCAATTCTTCCTCCAGTTCGCAATGGGCGCGTGTTAAATGTTGCCAGGGCTAGGGTTCGTTGTTGGCGGTAGCCAGGTCTCTGCCGGAGATTCTTAGCACCCCTTGCCCCGTCGCTGCCTTGGCCGCTACTGTAGCTAGGGCGAGCGGGGCCGCCGGGGACTAGGGGCCGGTTTTTGCTGGTGTGCATATCATGGGTGGTATTTGCCGTAATCGCCACGCTTGGCAGGCGGGTTGGCGATCGCAGTCGGTTGAAGATAACCTCAAAGAGATGCTGCTGCCCACCCTCTGGAATGGTCCCTTTGTCGCCTTTTACGACACCCACGGCCTTTTTCGTACCGCTCTGCTTTACTTTGCGCAGCCCCGCTCCGCTTCGCTCAGCTTGTGCGACGACGTGGCGGTTTTCTTTAGAAACACGACGCTTATGTCTGCTCCGTTAACCACCATCCACAGAAGCGGAGCTGAACAGAACCGTTAAATTAAAGAGACTGGTTGATTTCCACATAGCTCGGCTCAGCTCCGCTTCAATAGTCTCACCCTGCCCACAACGAAAAGAATCTTCTACTTACCATAAACCTCTTATACTGTTTACTCAGGTTGTGACACTCCTTAAAGTCTTCGATAAAGTGTCCACACTTCTTGGTGCCGCGGTCCAGGCCGTAGGCTTCCATGCAATCCATCATCGCCATCTCTTGTTTCTGGCATCTCCCTAGCAGCTGGTGGGACATCAACCCGCCAGTCAAATCAGTCCAAGGCGAGCGCAAGAATGGAGAGATACTCTGCATTTTATTAAGTTGATTGTATTGTTGCTATGTTAATATGACAATTTCATTTCTGACGTTTGTTTTATTTTTAGTTGGATTTAGTTAATGTTCTGAGTTTTTAATACTCAATGCAAAGAGAATATAATACTATGACTCAATGCTGCCTGACAAAATGCCTGGATACTACCCCGAATCGAAATAAATGGAGACTAGAAACTTATAGTACCTACCTGAAGAAGCTGTAGTGCCAAGTAGTGTACCTAGGTAGGTACGTTTTTAGGAACTGGCATCACGTCAGCGTCTCTTACTAGATTCCAAAACCTTCGTGTGGGAGGACGAGAGCTGAAATACGAGGGCGCCCCTGAAGGCAGACCTTGGATCGAGTGTCGTGGAAAAGAAAAGCGCCCAGGCGATTATTGAGTCGTATCTTCGGGTTTTTTAAAATTTAGTCGACAACCCTGGTCACTGAATACACCGATGCGCGGATTAGAATACCTTTCTTAGGACGCGCCGCCGCCATCCTTAAAATAAATGGAGGAATCTTAGTAACAAATGAATATTAGTTCGGAAAAAGGAATTTAAGACAATGTTATTTATTAATTTCTGTTTTTAACAGACTTCAAAAAAAGGAGGAGGTTCTGAATTCGACTGGGTGAACCGATTTTGATGATTCTTTATTTATTTGAAAGCTGGTGCTTCCCGTGTGGTCCTATTTTAATTTCCTACAGTTCTGATGATGGAATCCTCAAGGAATTGAGGGAACTCCTCAAATATTGTAGACATACCTACCTATAGCGATTTTGGTATTTTCAGAAATAAGTCAAGCATTTGCATTCAGAAAGTGTCATTTGATGAAGTGTAACTGATGAAAAAGACCACAGATTGCACAGATAGGAGTTCCGATGGCAATCGGAACTCCTCAATGATAAGTATTTCACGGGTGGCGATAAAATATCTCGATGACGAAGCAAAAGAAGGCAGGCACCGGAACTCAGTTTTTGATTTCCTACTTTGAGAAAGGCGTTCCTCGTTTTCTTGGCTTGTCTCATTTAAACCGGGCCTGTCTCATACGAGCAGCGCGTTTAATAGGTCTACCCATATTCGCTTTTGATAAATAGATCGAAACGAATCACTAAAAAGCGAGAACTGAACAAAAATTTAACAAAAAATAACCGACTCCAAAAAATTTGACTGATAAAATTGCACTAAAATTATTATTATTAATATTATTATTATTATAAATACTAATCCGACAATTAACTGTGACATTCCAGTTTTCCATTAATTCTTATATTATTGTTTAATTAATTTGACATGTGTGTACCTATCTAATTTTGAGTGTAATTTTAAGTGTAAATAATTTTAATCTAATTCACTGTCATTCACATTTTGAATCTGACAGTCTATCTTGACATACCTATTTAAATTTTTAATTAATATGTAATATTGTTTTGAACAACTTAATTATCTTTTGGCATGTGTACTTATAGCTTGTAAGCGCTTTGGATTGTTCTGTAAGCTTACAAGACTTTGTTTTTTAAATAAATAAATAAATAAAATAAAATAAAAAATAAGCGTTATAGACTTAGACAATAATTTTATTAGGAAAATATATAGGTACAATTATTGTTATTTTTGGAGTCGGTGCTAGCCAAGGTAATTTTGTAATTTAAATAAAAACGCGGACTGGCACCGGCTCCAAAAACTTCGTTGGCTGGCACCCGCTCCAAAAATAACAATAAGTAATTGTAATTATATATTTTCCTAATAAAATTATTGTCTATATAAGTCGTACGTTTTACTTTTTTACTTTTAAGTGCAATTTTATCAGTCTAATTCTTTGTTGTTTTTTTTTTTTGTTAAAATTTTTGTTTAGCTATATAAGTAGTAATAGTACTTATAGCTAAATTAAGTGCTTTGTTTGAGTAGTAAATTAGAAGGTTATAAAATCTTAGTTGGTGAAAAAACATTTTATATGGAGCTATTTACATTCATGTAACAATTTTTATTTAGCCTGATGTTTTAATCTTTATTGATGTGATCACTGACACAAGTCTTTGTATAAAGCGTTTTGTATAAAACTTTAAACATTTTAGTATTTAAGTTAAAAAGAAAAACATTTTGGTTTGTTTAAATATTTAATTACAGTTACATCTGATAACTATTAAAATTATACAATCACATATAATGGTTGTTCTAGAAACTGTCCACCTTTGGGCTTAGGTATTTCGAATCTCCTTTTAGTTTTCCTTCAGCAATTTGTTTGTCTCTTTCGCTCCTCATAGCCTGAAAATTTATAGTTCAATCTTATAAAGATTTAAATATTTGTCACTTATATGAGAACTTATGGCTATGTTACTATATATACTTATTACCTATATTATATAATTAAAGTAAAATTGCTAATTAAAACTCTTTATTCATCTTGCTGTCGTCTCTAACTAACATAAGGTCAGACCATTGCTCATTAATTGTGTACCACATTATGGCAAAACATGCCACGTTGTGGCACTACTATCACAAGATGATTATAAAGATTATAAGGCGGCATGCATACTTAAATATCCCTCAATGCACTACAAACTACAGGCAGAACTCTTTTTTTATAAGATCAGTGGGGAAGTCAATAAACTGGTTGTCTTCCCTTAACTTGATTTGTTTTTAATTCGAAGCCAGATAAATTTAAAGATAATGATGATCATGATGATGAATTCCTGTCATCACACATCAGGAACATAGGACTCGCTAGGGACTTCCATGTGTCACGGTCTTATGCTGTGGCTTCAAGGTCCCGCCAGTAAATTTAAACTAAGTAAAAAGTAAAATTTACTTAACTTAAATTTAAGTTAAGTAAATTTAAAACAGTTCTATATCTGTTTCTGCAGCCCAGTCTCCGGTGGCAGGGTCGCCATGTAGAGATGTGGGTTCGTCGGGAATAAAGACAAGCGTCTCGTTTGACGTACTCATTTATTCTGTCCTTCATATTGTAAATACATTGGTTATATAAGCATGTAAGATTATGTATTGGGACACTACAAGCTTAATATTTAAAAAAAATCATAATTTGTTTACTGTTGTCTATGTGTTTGTGCCAATGAATTGGAATTAAGGTGAACGCACACCTGGCCGCACCACACGCGCCGCAGTCGCCGCATTCGAATTATTATGAAATTCTGTGCAAATGTGCAACTGCGGTGCGTGTGGGTGTGTGAGGTTGCACAGAACTTCATATAAAGAATTCGAATGCGGCGACTGAGGCGCGTGCGATGCAGCCAGGTGTGCGTTTACCTTTATATGCGAAAACATGTAAATAGTGCAAAGTGTCAATTTAGTATCTGTTAACAGATAATCATCTCTCCAAATAAACCAAAATAACTAAATCTATATAATAAAGCTAAAGAGGGTCGAAAGTCTGTACAGGGAAGATATTCGAATAAAAGTTGGCTGGGGATATTTGGAATCGATAACAGAACACGTTCCAGCAGTTTTTAGAATTTTTGTCTGCTTGGCTGTGTATCTGTTTTTATGTTTGTCTGTTTATTTGACCGCGCATCACGTGAAAATGGCTGAACGGATTAGGAAGAAACTTTGCACATAGATAGACCATGACCCGGACTAGGATATAGGATACTTTTTATCCCGGTAACAGGTTCCTGAGGGATAGTGTAGTCTTCGCGAACGAAATCGCGGGCGACAAATAGTAATAAATAAAGATTTTTATAGTCATCATTGAACTACCTACTACTACTACTACCTAAATAAAAAAATGGTACATTTATGATATAAAAATACTAACAAAGCATTTAGGTAAAATATGTTTAGTCTTATTTTACTTCACTTAAAAATTTAAGTCTTATAAGCTTGAACCAAAAAGTTGACACTTATTCAAAACAAAAGAGTGTTCTTTACTTGAGTGGCTGGTAAGATATTTATAACCACGATATGGTGCTTAGATCTCGGTTGCTTTGATTTCACAGCCGCTATATTATCTAACTAATCCATAGTAATTTATCAATCAAAACGATTACCATAAATCTCTTGTATTGTTTACTCAACGTCTGGCACTCCTGGTAGTCATCGTAAAGATTTGCGCACTTAGCTCGGCCGCGGTCCAGACCGTAGGCCTCCAAGCAATCCATGTAGCGGGCCTCGTCCTTCTGGCATCTGCCCAACAATTGCTGGGAGTACAAACCTCCCGTTAGGTCTGTTAATGGCGTCCTTATAAACGGTGAAAGAGACATGATTCAATCCTAGAATAAAACCCAAACTTGAGAATGAGAGGTTATAAAAATTACGTAAACAAGTAATAGTCAAATCGAACGGGTTTTTGAAATACAAATAAACCTAAGTGTTAATTTAATAAAAACAAATGCCCTATCAATCTGTAGGTCCAGTATCAGGTGACCGGATTCTTACCTTATTTATTTTTATATATTTTTAAATATCGAACAAATCGAATGAAAACAAAATTTTAGATTTCGATTTTGACATTGACAAATATCACCATAGACTATGTTTAATATTGGGTATAGATGTGCCTCTCATAGAAAAAAAGATGGGAAACTAGGTTCCCGGTACAATAAATAGATGGCGATAGTAGACGTTTGCGTGCACGTTTACACTACTTCCCGATAGATGGCGCTAAGAATAAATATAATATTTACAAATACTAGTAAACTTTTTTTTAAATTGTAAGATTGATAAACATATTTTAAAAAAAACGACGGGTTGCACTCCGGGAGTGCCGGCAGAAGTGAAAACTTGAATATTAACGTTGTGCATTTTTGATATTTTGGAATGGTTAGGGAATAATTTTGCACGAATTGCTTCAATTATCAGTATAAAAGTACTATCATTTATGTGGTAGAATACAATATTTATTTATTGCGCTATCGTACACAAACATGACAATTTATATTACATTAAAAAGCACTCGAACATTCGCGCAAACGCCCTGCGCCGCCTAAACAAAACAGCAGGCATACATTTTCGCCGCGCCGTAGAAAGAAAGGGGGATACTTCCTCTCCTATGCCGCGCCGGCTGTCTACTTCCATCTGTCTTACGAATTTTCGATCAGGTCACGTGTCCTGACGCGAATTTAACATTTTTTACCCATTACAAAAAAGTGTACAACGCCGCTAAAGAAGTTTTCACTTCAAAAACTTATAAATGAACATAAAAATCAAAAAGTTAAAAATTTATTTCCGAAGGCTCGAATCTAAGATCTCTCTATGGCGAATGCTACACGCTCGATACAGATCGCGATATTTGGATCACGATCCAGGTTCACGATATTTATCGAGTGTGTAGTACTGTGTATCGCCGGATCGTGATACGGATCGTCGGATTTCTAAAAATCCAGAAATCCAACGATCCGTATCAAGTATCGTTGATAAATATCGAGCGTCTAGTCTCTGCTCGATATTTATCGTGTCAGTATCATCCAGTCAGCGATGGAGGAGGACGCATTGAATGAGACGGCACACGCCGCAGCCCTTACGAACGTTCAAATATATTTAAAAGAGTTTATTATTATGTTGGAGACACTAGGTACCTGAGGTTTGGGACAGCTTAAGTCAAGATAGTATGAATAAAGTAAAAATACCGAATATGTATGAGAATATGCTGCAAATTTTCAAAAAAATAAAAACCTTTTTTTAATTCTTTTGTATAATTAGATCTCAATGAAAAAAAATGTAATTTAAATAATATGTAGTGTTAATTCCGCTAACTCACTCGTTTATACAGCTTGGATGCAGTACGCATGCACCGCCCTCCCGCCCGCAAAAAGTATGCACATGCAGGAGAAACAATGCGTGCAAGCGAAAATGCACACCAACACCGATACCCGACACGTGTTTCGCCCCTCCACGGGGCATCCTCAGGAGCTGTTGACTGGTCGAGAGCTGCGCACCGACTGTTACGGCTATGTAGCTCCCGGCCGCTTTTTATAAAGCGCCATCGTTTGACATTTGTGACGTACTACCCGCGACAATACGTAATAATGGGGATGGAACTAAATTTGTTTGGTCATTCAACAGATCTCAATGAGTTAATTTTTGCAATAACGTTTTTGATAGATGCAGCGGGTTTTTATCTTTTTAAAAATTTGCAGCATATTCTCATACACATTCGGTCTATTTACTTTATTCATACTATCTTGACTTAAGCTGTCCCAAACCTCAGGTACCTAGTGTCTCCAAAATAATTATAAACTCTTTTAAATATATTTGAACGTTCGTAAGGGCTGCGGCGTGTGCCGTCTCGTTCAACGCGTCCTCCTCCATCGCTGACTGGATGATACTGACACGATAAATATCGAGCAGAGACTAGACGCTCGATATTTATCAACGATACATGATACGGATCGTTGGATTTCTGGATTTTTAGAAATCCAACGATCCGTATCACGATCCGGCGATACACAGTACTACACACTCGATATATATCGTGATCCTGGATCGTGATCCAAATATCGTGATAAATATCGAGCGTGTAGCATTCGCCTATCACTACTATAGCCAGCGCCGGCTTTAGGGTGGGGCGACCCGGGCGGCCGCCCGGGGCGCCGGGGTCCAGAGGGCGCCGCGTGCGCCAGCGCGTGGCCCTAACTTTACCACTTAATTTGATATCTATCAATCTAAAGAAAAGCTAAATTCTTAAATAAACATTGTTCTGTATTGCAAGAAAGTTAACGGTCAACTTTAAATCAGATATTGATGGAGATTTGTTGTGCGATTAAATTTTAAGTCTGCAACACTATCTCGAAGACAGTCAGGTAACACCTATTGATATTGACATTAAAAATGATCAAAAAGCACAATCTTCAAGAGTTATACAAGGTGTCTCAAAAGAAAGTTTATATTTGTTTATATTACTGCGTGAACGCAACGCTTCTGAAGGGCGCGGGGGATATGTCAATCGGTAGCCTGGCTCTTGGGAATTTGTCGCTATGGAGCGTTTCTCGAGAGCGGACCGTGCGTTGTGCGTACGTGAATTTTACAAAAACGCTAATTCTGCGACTATAGTGCGAAGAAATTTTTGCAGTTTTCGAGGTTTTCGTCATTTAAATGAGGCACCAAGCATTCCCGTCATACCCATTCATACCCATCAATTGTAGCGATGACTTGATTTCAATGATGGAGGCCTTTGCCCAGCAGTGGGTCAGTTATAGGCTGTTTACTTACTTTACTTACTACTACCAAGCATTCCTCTTATTAGGAAATGGGTAAAGAAGTTTGAGGAGACCGGTTCAACACTGGATAAACCAAAATCTGGGCACCCAAGGTTATCGAGAACGGCAGAGAACGTGGATCGGGTTAAGCAGTCTGTTCGTGATGATCCCGACCTCTCCATTCGGAAGCGTGCAAGTGCTTTGAATGTGCATAGATCATTGCTACACCGCATTTTGCATAAAGATCTGAAGCTGCACGCCTATAAAATTCAACTTGTGCAAGAATTGAAACCCAGGATGCCAGTCAGAGGTTAGAATTCGTAAACTAGGTAAATCAGCGCTTACAAACGCCCCGTAGTCTTGATTTGACTCCTATGGACCTTTTCCTGTGGGGTTTCCTCAAATCTAAAGTGTATGTTAATAAGCCAACATCCCTGGAGCAGTTAAAAGAAAATATTCGCCATGAAATGGGTGCCATTACGAAGCGTACTTGCCAAGCCGTCATCAGAAATGTTAGTGTTAGATTGAATGAGTGCCACGAACGCGAGAGTAAACATTTGGACGACGTTATTTAAGAAATAAATTCCTAAAGATTGCGGTTTAATAATAAATAAAAATGAAATGAAATGAAATATTATTCGATAAATGGCTTATTTTTTTTTAATCGATATTCTAAATATAAACTTTCTTTTGAGACACCTTGTATATATCCTAACACCTGGATATTGTAAAGGCAAAAAGTCAAAGTTTTCGGAAGAAACCCTTAGGCTCATGAAGAAACGACGTAAAGACCCGTATCACTTCGTCCGAACAACGGGCTATCAACCAGAAGATTAGCAAACTGGTATGCTGCGACCTCCGACGCTCCAATACACGCTTTATTGAACGAGCGATTTAGCAAAATCGGGGGTCGAAAGTGTTTGTCCGGTCATTGCAGGATTTACAACACATGCTGGACGGCCTAGCTGATTCTTCTCTATGCATCGGTCTCCGGATAAATTTGGACAAAATCAAGATAAGATATGTTTAACGAACATGCCATTCCGGGACCCAGTTCAAGGCAGTAAGGAGTATGTCTACCTCGGGCAAACTCTGCAGTTGGGTAGAAACAACTTCGAGAAAGAGGCCAACTGAATACAGCTAGGCTGGGCAGCATATGGGAAATTACGTCGATTCTTTACATCGCCTATTCCACAGAGTCTAAAGACGAAAGTCTTGAATCAGTGCATCCTACCCGCCATGACTTACGGAGCCGAAACGTGGACACTCACGGTAGGCCTGGTCCACAAATTTAAAGTCGCTCAGCGATCTATGAAAAGGGCTATGCTTGGAGTTTCTCTGAGGGACCGGATCCGGAGCGAGGTGATCCGACAGAGAACCAAAGACGTCGACATAGCCTACAGGATTAGCAAGCTGAAGTGGCAGTGGGCCGGCCATATTAGCCGCTGAACCGATAACCGACGGTGGGGTAAATGAGTCTTGAATGGAGACCGCGTATCGGCAAACGTAGAGTAGGACGCCCTCAGACTAGGTGGAATGACGATCTTCGCAAGGTGGCTGGCAAGAGCTGGATGAGAGTAGCCGCGGATCGTACTCAGTGGCGTACACTTGCAGAGGCCTATGACCAGCAGTGGACATGTGTAGGCTGATGATGATGATGACCTGGATATCGCTACGTATTCTATTAACCTTTTTACCGCCAACAACTTCTATAGAAGTTCGAGATTTTCGTGCCGTCCACGTCAAGTTCTTCTTTGTACCTACTTTATTAAAATACATTTATACGTTGGCGTACAGCGGGACATCGCGTGCAGGATAGTTGGGCGGTGAAAAGGTTAACAATACCTGTGACTGTTGAAAGTGGCGAACGCAGTTTTTCCAAACTAAAATTGATAAAAACGTACTTTTTGCGGTCTACAATGTCTCAAACAAGACTAACTAGTTTGGCCTCGCTGTCCATTGAAAATCAAATTTCGGAAAACTTAGATTTTGCCAGTCTTATCAAAGAGTTTGCTGACAGAAAAGCTTGTAAAATAAGTAAATGTTTAATTTTTGGTTTTCATTAAATGTTTCGTGAATGAACAATACAACACAACATAATGACAATATAATATGTATATTGTTTTTAGAGAATGAATCGGTAAAATAAAAATAAATACATGTTTCTTGTTTTCTATTTTTTAAGTGCTAATTGCTGCACTGAAGCTAAATTAAATATTTATAAAATACAGTGAAAAAATTAAACGCCCACCCGACCCATCCAGGAATCGAACCTGGGTCTTTCGCAATCCGGGCGGCTGCACTGACAATTATGCTACCAAGAAGCTGCCCGGATTGCGGAAGACCCAGGTTCGATTCCTGGCTGGGTTGGGTGGGCGTTTAATTTATTCACTGTATTTTATAAATATTTAAAAAATATGATATCTAATTCAAAATAAGTTTTTTTTTATTTTAATATAAAAGGGCGCCAAATTAATGATTCGCCCGGGGCGCCTAGATGGTTAAGGCCGGCCCTGACTATAGCACGATGCGTTGTCGTCGTAGCTGCTCGGCTATTGAGCTCTTTGAGTAGGTAATGACGAAAGTTGTGGTTATAAGAAAGTTACTAGAAAATAGCTAAACAAAACTTATTAATTTCTGTTTCTTTTCTTCCTCTGCAAAGCAAAAGATTCAGGCTCATAGGGAAAATTTTCTTTCGTTTGATAAAAGATAGATAAGATTTAGTTTAAGATTGTTAAGTTTTTCTAATTAATTCACTAAGATAATTGACTAAAGAATTAATATGTCTATAATTCATTCAAACAAAAAAAGGCAACCTTTGGGACGTAGTTGCCGCCTCAGAATAATAACTAAATAGCTTTAGTTATTGTTCTGAGGTTGCCGCAATATTTCAATCTGACAGTCTGTCAATGTCAAAACCAGCTGATAGGAATTGAAATTTTGTGAATAGTGCGAACTGCGAATTATTAATGTTTCGTGTCTCTCTTTAAAATTTATTAAATCAATATGGAACAATGGATAACTGAAGGTTTATCGAGAATCTTGGACTTCGAAGTGCCGGAAGATTTGATACGGTCAGAAACAATAATTTAATTTTACATTTAGTTCTTAAGTTTCACACACAACATTAAACTGTAGTTAAGAATTAGTTGTTTACTTTCAGATACATACTTTCCATTGAAAACGAGGGTGATTTAAATGAATACCTGAAAACATTACTGGATTTTGATAATCCTCAACACAAAAATTTTGTTTTGGAATTATCAAAGCGAAAGTTTTCTTCCAGAGAAGGTACGTTTTTATATTTAGAACTTAATATAAAATTATTTTTGATGCCGTATAGGTACTTGATAAGCTAATTGTCACCTATAAGTTATTGTCATTTTATCATATTTTTAATGTTATTATAATTGTTTAAAGCCTTACCTACCCTATATAATAGAGAAGGTAATTATTGCAAATCTTTGTAGTTTTTGGTTTTTTCTGTTTTTGTGAGAATGTAAGGGTAACTAAAACAATATGTTTCTTCTTAAATTTTATTTATTAAATTAATTTATGATAGTTAAAATAAATATTAAATAATTAAAGTTGTATTGCTAGCATAAGCTTTAACTCAAGCATAATCAGTTATAATCAAGGGCGAATTTGAGGGGGGGCACGGGGGCACGTGCCCTCCCAGACGGTATTTTAGTGTACTGTGGAGATTCCATCACAGTTCATACTTAGAAGCAAATCAAGAGCTTTATTGTTTTGACACTTTCATAAACCTTCCATACACACATACTTGAACTTGTAGAAATAAACTTGAAGTATGATACCTACTTTGTTGATTTTTTTGCCCCCCCCCCCCTTGTGCCCCTCTCAGAAAAATATCCTGGATCCACCCTTGGTTATAATGTTAGGTTAGTATGTGTTATTCTTTTCTTTTTACGATCATAAAATACAATACATTGTAATCTTTTCATCAGCTGCAGGAAACTCTCTACCAAAACAAAAAAAGAAAATATCAAAAAACAAACAGCAAAAGCAGCAGGATTTTGTGTCTGTTGATGAGCCACCTACTCAGAGCCAGACCGCTGATCAGGACTCAAAGTCTAAGAAGAAGACTAAGTTTGTCAATCTTTACTCGCAAGAAGGAAAAAATGCTCAAGTTGTTTTGTTAAAAGGTAATTATAACGACAGAAATATAAAAACAGATGCATGTAAATCTTAATAAAATTAAAACATAACTATAGCTTTTTTTTTTTTTTTTTTTATAGCTATAGCTTCTTATACAATGTTTACTATGACCTTAATTAAGATCAATAGGCAATACATTGTAATGCAGGTAACATTATTTAAAAAAGTTTTGTAACTTTTTCTCTAATTATGCACTTTACCAGTAAAAATGCCACCCAGGTAACAAATACCAAGCATAATGTTACCTTTGCTTTTACCGATATATTTAGTTTGACAGAAGTAGTTTAAACGGAATTTAAAACACTGCTCCAAGCCAAGTTTTGACAATTTATAAAACATATTATAGAGAATTCGAGTTTACCAAAATAATATCAGTATGAGTGCATCAGTACTATAATTAAATTGACTATTTTCAAGGTGTGTACTTTATATAATAATGGATAAAAATAAACTTAAACTTTTGAATAAACTTCTATTCATTCATTCATTCATTCATTTATTCATAATACAACCTTTACATGCCCCTCTCAAGGGCACAGGCCTCACCTCAACTATGTGGTAGTGTGTGTAGATGGCAACTTGCCAATTTGACGACTGCTTTTTATATTTTTCAACAATTGCAGTACTCCCATTTGAAATTCTAGTACTTCATTGTCATCAAAATCATCTAATGTTGGTAATATTCCATTAAAGAAAGAAAGATGCCGATTAGTAACTTTAGGTTCATTGTTTGAATAAGAATCCATTAATTTAATCATTTTCGCATATACATGATTCACATAACTATTCATAGGTCTTTTAGGTATTCGTTTTGGGGTTGGATTCTTTGTAAGTGTATTTTTAGTCACTAAGGAACTTATTTCCGAACCGCTGTTTGTTTTGAAATGTGTTTTGTCATTTTCAGTGATATCATCATTTGCTGCAGGATTAGATTGTAATATTTTCTGTAGAAATCTTAACTGTTTACTGTATACATAAGGCTTTGCTTTTTTAGCGCCATCTCCAGATGTCTTCTGATCTTGGATCTTTTTGTATGATCGATTATAACTATCTCTTATATGAGTCCACCTTTGGACAATCTGTTTGGCTGTAATGAAATATAAGAATTATTAGTACGTAATTATTAGTAGTACATAATAGGTAGGTAATTAATCAGCGCCGCACCGGTCCTAGTCCTTGATAGGGTAGATCGAGAATTTAAATAAAACAGCATATCACAAATTCATCTCAAAACGCGCTAACAACATTTTATTTTTTTATTTTTTTGTTTTCGTTAAGCATTTTGGCGCCCCTTGCCATCGGGCGCCGCGGCCGCTGCCGCTCTACCCTAGAGCCGGCATTGGGTGCATTTAAACCAACAAATAACATTCTATATTTTTATATGTATAGGTATATAATTCTTCTGTACGTGTGTTAGTGTGCTAATACTTGAATTTTTGATCGCCCGAAATGTCAGTATCGTGGAGCAATAAAGAGACATTCCAGTTTATTGATTTATTTATTTAGTCTCTTTTTTTTAGTTTCGAAACAGGAATTTGCAGGGAGTCTGCAATGCGATTCCATGTATCATTGACCTGAAAACATCGTACCTACATTACTGCATATGTTCAGAGTTCAGATGACGAGGTCTTCTATCGCCTATGTTCAGGGATAATGTGGGATTCTAATGCTAAAAGAATTTTTCAAATCGGTCCATTAGTTTCGGAGCCTATTCAATGCAAACAAACAAACAAACAAACAATAAAATCATTCCTCTTTATAATATTAGTATAGAAGTATATTATCATACTAGCATACTAGTCATACTAATAGGGGGTCGGAAATGGCCTGAACTGTTTCGAGAAAAGGATGGTACGGCTGTGCCCTTTTTTGGCTCGACTTGGCGCTTGTAAGCAGTATATAAATATATAGCCGCGGCCGTAATTACTTCCACGTCCATCGTTTCGTCAGGCAGCAATGAGCCATGCACCATTGTGAGAACACTAAGTGATCGTGGCCTACAGTTGTGCATTGCAAAGCATGGCCCGTCACAGGCCATTGTGTACTGGGGCCTTTAAGAGAGTATGCCATTCCATGCCTAAGGTATTTATTGATGATGAGGGATTTGCTCTACATAACAAATTATTACGCCGCTTTGGAGAAACCTAGATACTAAAAATATTTATAACTACCGTGCGAAACATAAAGCAAACAGTGTGAGGGCTATTTTTGCTGACTATTTTTCATGAGGGCGCCTAGGTAGTGCGAGTTTTATTTGATATTCGACCATCAATGTCGAATCAAACTCGCACCATAACACCCAGACGCAGAGTGATTTAGTAGGTAGGTACTACGAGTATTGATGTATATTTTCATTTGTGCAATAGTTACAAGTTGTTAAAATAAAATTGATAAACAAAATTTACCGTAAGCTTGTCTTAGTTTTTCGTCTCTTGTTTTAAAATCTGGATTTAACACCATCATAATTTCCTTCCAAGCCGCTTGGGTGGCAACACGATTTTTATACAAATCCAAAGAATTGTCCCACAAAATGGACTTTTGTTCTACTAATGAAATCAGTAAACTATTATCTATGCAATATTCGTCGGCCATTTTGTACAATTAGTGCACTTTGTACAAAAGATACTTGAATAATGACGCTTGCTTGTTCGGTTGCTAATCGATTAAAAAACGTGTAGAATCGTGCCCGTGGGAAAGAGACGGTGCTCTACTATGCGCCTCTGCAAACCGAATAGGTAGTGTATTTACCGCTCGGCCACGAGTCGGGCGGCCGGCGAGCGACACAACTTATGAATTCTTTCTCCATTGCGCGGACGAAATGCTCACCGTAATACGGTGGAATGACATCACACGCTATGTATTAGGAATTCGCTTGTCGCGCCGCGCCGGTTGCCCCGATTCATGGCGGAGCGTTAAAGTTAGGTGTACCTACGTTTTATGCCGTACAATAGACGTGTGAACGGTTCTTGTTCATTGCATAATATGTCTATAATTTAAACAAGAATCAGGTGAGCTTATCTCTAGAAGTGATCTCAGCGATGTAAAAAGTCTGGTTCCATTTTTGAAACTACGACGACGCGGCGGTGATCTTGAAATTTTTATTTTTATATTTTTATAGATAGCTCGGCAAATGATTCCATCCCAACTGATGTTAAGTGGAAATGGAGTGCAGACGCGAAGATAACTGGTGCAGCGTGAAAACAAACGTAGCATCAGTTAACCTCACTCTGCCAGCCTACAAGGTGCTTCTTCACGCCTCTTTTGAAGGACCCCATATCATAGGAAGGAGGGAAAACGTGTGCTGGTAGACTATTCCATCTTTTGGAGGTGCGACAAAGAAACGAGTCACCAAATTTCTTAGTGCGCGTTGGGATATTTGAGACAGTGAAGCGGTGACTCCGAAAAGCAGCACGTGTACTCAATTTCTCAATTTCAAATTAAAAGTGACATAAAAGAAGTACACTGTAATAGTAGTTTATGCAACTGTCATATAATGAAGGGTATTAAAACACGAGTGTGAGTTTATGAAACGAGCGCAGCGAGTTTCATAATAGTAACGAGTGTTTTAATACCCGTGTTATATGCAGTTGCATACACTACTTTATCTTCACTAATGCAATTAGTCAAACAACAAGAGTAAAAGCTGACAATAGTTTATTTATAATAATTGTTAAAATTTTGGATGGTACAATTTTGAAAGTTAATGTTAATTATTGATCCAGCAGCTGTAGCGGTCGCGGGGCAAGCAGTAGAGCTCGTAGACGGAGTTGGAATATTTATAATTACTTCATTCGTCTTGTTTTCTATACTGTTCAAGATCGTATTTGAGACTTGAATTTTATTCATTAAAGACTCATCAATGTAGCTTTCAGCCACAGTAGAAGACTTCCACCCCCCGTGTCGTTTCAGTGCGGTCAAATCACCACCGCTATCTATGAGAAGGGTCGCCGAGGTGCGCCGGAAGCAATGCCCCGTGTACAACGCTGGGTTAGGCAGATTCAAAAAACTTGCGATAGTTTTTCCCAGAGCACCAAATATATTAATACCAGTTCTTTGATCGACGCACTTCCCCGATCTATAGCTCAAGAAAAAGGCAGGGTTTCGACAGGGGGTGGGTCGAAGTTCCATGTATTTTTTACATACGGCATAGCAGTTGCCCGTCACAACGAAAGAAAGATCTATTTTCGTTTTTGTTTTCGAAACTTTCACCATGATTGTACTGTCGTCTATGTTAGAGACTTCATCGAACTGGATGTTGTATAGCTCTTGCCTTCGGCATGCCCCCATTATGCCGAAGTTTAGTGCAACCTGTAACAATAAACGATATAATAAGCTTGAGGTACATAGCCAAAGCAAAAACTATGATTTATGAAGTAGTAAAGTGTAGGTACCTACTACCTAATTTATACACAAAGCGCTTAAACGGAGTGTTTAGATAACTTGCGTGTGTAGTACGTAAGTACTAGGTAGATTAAATAACAGAACTAAAATACACTTACCTTTTCAAAAAGATACAAAATATCTGGTGAATCTTTCAGGAACATCTTTATTTGATGTAAACGTCAAGGACTTTTTTTCCTTGTGTCCTTCTGAACTGCGTTTCAGGAACGCTATGACTTTTGAATACTTCGTGATTTCAATATTGTTGTAGATACTCAGTGTGGACTTGAGCATAGAATATTTAGCCTACATAGAAGATGGCTTGAATTTGTCGGAGAGGTCTTTGAGATACACAAGAATGACATTTTCAGAAAATGATGTAGTTTTCTTTTCGATCTTCCATGCCAAAAAGTTATTATATTCTTTTTCATATAATTTTCTAGATTTTTCTGGCAAAAGATTGTGAGTTACTTTTGTTGCCAATTCTAGAATATCCGGAGGCGTACAAATATCATCGTCGCTGTCCATTTTTAACTTTTAATTTGTATTTTAAAAACAAAACACATTGCGAAACATTAAATTCACGCGTACGTGTATTGTCACAGTGAACTTGCCGCCATTAAAATCTAACCAATGAGAGCGCAGCTGCGCACGCAGGGCCAATCAGGAGCGAGCGTGCGCTGTTCTTTTTTTATTTAATTGGCACAAGATCTTACCAAAGAGTTTTGTGTATGTAAGTTTAGTAGTTTCGACGAAGTTTTCACGTATAACCCAACTGTTTTCAAAAGCCAGCCTAATATCAAAATTTTATACAACTTGTATGAGGATTTTGACATAAGGCTCGCCAGGTTAATTGGTCGCGTTTTATTGATGTTATAATGAGATTTTACGATATCGATGTGGATATTATACCATCATGTGAAATTGCTTAAATTGAGTGTTTTGTTGTCTGCGCTATAACAGTAGTAATTATAAGTCAAGTATTGGAAACATAAGTAGAATGTTACAACATTAGTGTAGATAAAATATATTACAGTTTGCATTATTTTCAATTTTATAAATTTGTTACCAGTGACTTTGAATATGGGTGAGAAGGAGCACTCGTAATTTATATTACAGCGTGACAATTAAGGTGAACGCACATCTAGCCGCACCGCACGCACCGCAGTCGCCGCATTCGAATTCTTATATGAAGTTCTCACACACCCACCCGCGCCACAGTTGCACACTTGCACAGAACTTCATATATGAATTTATTCGAATGCGGCGACTGCGGTGCGCGGCTAGATGTGCGTTCACCTTTAGTCACCGGTTCAAAAATTGCACCCTTCCCTTGAACGGGTTGTTTGACAAAAGTAGCCTAGTGTAATGGTCACAAGTTACTTTTTATACCTACTTTCAGGTCGCCACCATTGTGACTGCCAGGCGTCCAAACACGAGCTCATAAGCAACTGCTTGCAGTGTGGCCGGATTGTGTGCAAGCAGGAGGGGTCTGGACCTTGTCTCTTCTGCGGGAACTTGGTAAAATCTTTGGAACTTTGATTTGAACTCTTATTTGCATATACTATAGGAACTTCTCCGGAAAGCTAATAAAAGACTGTTCAAGTTGGTAGTCTATGTAGGATAGACTTACGTTTTTTTGCGTTCAGAGCAAGCCTCTCCCCCATCCATTTAATTAATATACATACATACATACATATATACGTATGTATGTATGTAGAGTATGTATACAGGGTGGAAACTTTCAGCGGGGCAGTAAGGGGAAGTACCTTATCCGTTGCAGCTACACGAAAATGGTCTTAGGAGACTATCCATAATTTTTTATGGAATTTTGATCCCCATTCAAAGATTTTCAAAAAAATGTACAGTTAGCAAGTAAATAGCCATTTTACACAAAAACATTTTTTGATGCCAATCGATCCTGTTTCTAATACTGATCAAAAACTTCTATGAGACCAACCATCGTTGGAGTACTCAAAAAGTCACAAATTGCAAAAAACTTTTCCCGTACATTTAGTATGAAAATTTTATGCAAAAGCTTTTTTATTGACGGTTGAGATCTTTTTGTTGACTGAATAAAAATATAAATTTAAAACAATTCAAATTTGGAACTCGTTACTATTAAATAAAAAACAATCTTGACAGTTTGTGGCGTCAGAAAAGCTCTGAGTGTGTTGTGAATAACATCATCAAGTTATTGTTAGTTAATAAAAAAAGAAAATTAATAAATTAATAATTAATTGATAATTCTTTTTGATGTGTAAAATTCTACGTGATCATTTGTCTTATATTTTATTTTATGTATTTCAGTTACACAAATTCTTTACAAAATGTAAGGGAAAAGCTTTTTGCAATTTGTGACTTTATGAGTACTCCAACGATGGTTGGTCCCATAAAAGTTTTTGATCAGTATTAGAAACAGGATCGATTGGCATCAAAAAATGTTTTTGTGTAAAATGGCTATTTTCTTGCTAACTGTACATTTTTTTTTAAATCTTTGAATGGGGATCAAAATTCCATAAAAAATTATGGATAGTCTCCTAAGACTATTTTCGTGTAGCTGCAACGGATAAGGTACTTCCCCTTACTGCCCCGCTGAAAGTTTCCACCCTGTATACTCTCTCTTCCTTCTCCCAAAAAGGAGGAAAGCATCCTAGCCTAGGTACTTAGGGGCCATCCATAAATTACGTCACACTTAAAAGGGGGGGAGGGTATCACCAGAATGTGACATTGTGTGACAAGTGGGTGGGGGGTCAAAAGCTTTGTGACGTCACATGTTAAAATTCGAAATGATTTCATAAGGCGATCCTCCTGTATCAATAACTGATATTTTATGAAATTGCTGGCGTACATAATATGCTTTTTGTTCAACTGAATGACAACCTATATACATATCTGTTGCTATGGTCGTCATCGATATGATATAATTTTATTAAAGATTATTTAATAAATATAAAAAAAATGAGAATAACTGTTTTCTTTTAATTATTTTTATATGACTAAGTACATGCATAAAATTCTAAAATGTGTGACGTCACATCAGGAGGGAGGGGTTTCTAAAAATATGACAACCTGTGACAAGGACGGGGGGAGGGATTAAAAAGTCCTGAAATTCGTGTGACGTAATTTATGGATGGCCCCGTAGGCAGAGTATCGAAATCACCAATTTTGAGTATAATTGTCATTAATGATCTCGACGCGACATTTAGCATAAACAAAGTTTGGCATAGATAACATCAGTGATATTGGTAGCCTTTCACCTCAGTGTGAGTATCTTGGAATACTAGTCGGCTCTTACGACATATACGGGAAGTAAGGCCCTCGCCCACGGCGACTTTTTGTAGCGATGCAGTAGCGATGGCGTCGCGCGTTCGCATCGATACACTCGTGATGCGGTCGCTAGCTGTTTGCCCTCGCCCACATAACCGCGATTCAGTCGCGATGCAAACGCTCGGTTTTCCACTCACGCGCCACCCTCCCTCCGTTCTCTCCCCGATGTCGTCCGATACGGTCGCGCGTTGGCATCGCTTCTGTAGCGCGTTGCAAATGCGACTAACGCGCGTTAGTTAAAAAGTCGCCGTGGGTGAGGGCCCTAAAGCAGCTGAAACCTACCTTTTTTATTGCAGAAAATGAGTTTTTTTTTAAATGGGCCTTTTTCTTTCTATAAATAACATTGTGCCTACGTAGCATAGTCATGGCTTACGCGCCAGCATTAGCATTGAACAAAGTGGCAATATAAAAGTGACCAAACAATGTAACTCAAGTTTTTTAAATATATATATTTACAGGTAAGCACAGTGCCTTGATCTCACCTGATGTTAAGTGATGATAAGGCCAATTGGTTATTCCAATTCATTTGAACTTATCTGGTATTGTATATTGCCAAATAAATTCTAGGTGTGTACTCCAGAAGAGCAAAAAGAGCTGAATGCTAAAACAAAAGCTAGCGCGAAGCTGATGGAATCCCTTATGGAACGCAGCCGGCCCAAAGGCTGGGAGCAGGCAGTGCTGCACAGGAACCGATTGTTGGAGTACGACCGCACTAGGTGAGCAGTGATTATATTTGTAGCTGTCAAGTTAAAACAACCCTTATTTGTTTATGGGCGGCATGCGCTTACGCCGCACCGTCTTTAAATATTCGTGTAGTGTAGGGCGAAAATTTTTTTTTCTTCCTTTCATTTACAATGTATAGAAATATCTTTCTTACCCAAAAATCCCATACCTACAATTAAGTAAAAGAGTAGGCACCTAATTTAGAAAAATTAAAGGGCAAAATCAATTTTATTAAAATAAAGAGCTGAAGAGAACATGTAGCTGGCCGGCACGCGTATTTTTTAAATAAATTTTCTTTTCAAAAATGTTTACTAGTTAATGTATATTGCTGCTAGGTCCGTGTCTACACCTTAAACTGGTATTCTTTTCAACAGTGTCCTATAACGACTTATTGTCATCATTCATATTAATTGTCAATTCTGTAGTGAGAAGCGTACGCACGTGACGGACGACGACAGCGACTACTTCAACGCGGGCAGTGTGTGGCTGAGCGAGGCCGAGCGCGGCAAGCTGGACCGCTACCAGCAGACGCTGCACGACAAGAAGCACGCCTCGCGCCTCACCAAGAAGATGACTTTCGACTTCGCGGGTGAGGACTGATCACGCACGCACGCACGCACGCACGCACGCACGCACGCACGCACGCACGCACGCACGCACGCACGCACGCACGCACGCACGCACGCACGCACGCACGCACGCACGCACGCACGCACGCACGCACGCACGCACGCGCGCACGCAAGCACGCACGCGCGCACTTTCGTTCACGTTCGCACACACATTTTACATATTGCACGACAGAAATCACACGCCTTGCGCCTCAAGATCGCCTGTAATGGTTGCTCACCATCTCTATGTTTTTTTTTGTAACCCTTTTCTATATAACAGTGTGCACAATTAAATATTTGATTTGATTTATTAGAAAACTTGGTTTTAACGGGGCACCTTCAGCGAATGATGTCTCTGTCCATGCAAACTCTATAGTCTATGTTAATGTAAGCGGTAGCTTACATTCCCTAAGATATATTTATTGACTTTAGTTTAACTTTGTTTTTTCTTAGACAATTTTTAGTATGTGAAAATTTTAACTGGTAACTGATGTAAAATTGCAAACGTAGATATAATTATCTTTTCTTTTTTGTTTTTTCTAACATGTTGTGATTGTCCTTTATATTTTGTGTGTTTGTTCGGGATGGAAAGTGTCCTTTTATGATAGGGCATTTTCCAATACGTTGACGCTGTAAGAGAGAAAAATGTCCTTGCTGGGTTTGTTGCCGGTTCTTCTCAGTACAAGATCTTGGCGGGAGATCTCCCGCCCAGAGTAGACTTACGAACTTGACGCTGTAAGAGAGAAAAATGTCCTTGCTGGGTTTGTTGCCGGTTCTTCTCAGTACAAGATCTTGGCGGGAGATCTCCCGCCCAGAGTAGACTTACGAACTTGACGCTGTAAGAGAGAAAAATGTCCTTGCTGGGTTTGTTGCCGGTTCTTCTCAGTACAAGATCTCCCGCCCAGAGTAGACTTACGAACCGATGGCAAAATGATGTTCGTAAGAGCTATTTGTAGCCTAAACTGAATAAATGATTTTGATTTTTTTTTTTTTGCGAGGCGTATGCCTTATAGCCACCTCAATAGTATAAAAGCTCATTACGTCAGAACCAGAAACGGATAATATTTAATGAAACTTAGCCAATAATTGCTGATATTTCCTTGCCAGGTCGTCAAGTGATAGAAGACAACACCATCGACCATGAAGTGGACGAGCAGCAGATCGCTGAGATGACGCGCGCCCCCGGCTCTGGCGGCGGGCAGTTCTTCACAAACGAGCTGACGGCGGCCGGCGCCGGCGGTCGGGACACCGCGCCCGGAGTCAACGCGCAGCTGTTGCAGGTCACTGCTTTAATATTTATCACTAGTGGACCCGGCGGACTTCGTACGGCTTTGACAGTTTCCATCAAGTGATTCAATTCTCTTTGGTTTCCATGACAACAAGCAAACAAATAATTTTGTATTGGAAAATTTAATTGTCGTTTTTAGTATATCTATAGTGTGATTCCCGTGAAAATATCTGGATAATAAGTATCCTATGTGTTATTCCAGGTTATAAACTATCTGCATGCCGAATTACATCCAAATCCATCCATCCGTTGCAGCGTTAAGAAGTAACAAATATACGAACATACACACACACAAACTTTCGCATTTATAATATTAGTAGGATTAGTTGACATTTTTTTTTACTTAACCTATATTTAAGATTGAGGAGTACAATATCATATCATATCATATCATATGCGCGGTGTGTGCATAAAATTAATATCATGTATGACTGAATTTATGCGATTAGACGTCCACTATGAAATATTTAAAGTCGCATATAAACATTTCAATAAATTGGTTTTTAAAGGTTTTCAATTAACTGTCAACATATCTGTATTTTCTTTAAACATAGAGGTTCATTAAAATCGGTTTATTAGGTTGAATAATTTAACTTCGAAGTTTATGTAGAATGGGATACTAAAATACAGAATGGCTCTTAATAATCCACCATTATTTCACATGATGATTCGACAAAACACACATTTTAAAAGATGAAACTAAGGACCAAACATGACTTTTCACTTTTTCGCCAAGAGGTAAATATTTTATTAACTTATCCAGTTTGACTCGGCGGTCGAAGGGCCGGGATACGCGAGCGCGGTGCGGGGGGGCGGGGGCGTGTTTGGGCTATCCGCGCCGCGCGTGCAAGACGCCGAGCTTCAGGAGATGAGCGACGCGGGCTGCTGCCTCTCCATGCACCAGCCCTGGGCCTCACTGCTAGTGGACGGGATCAAAATGTGAGTGTAGCTAGGCTATAGAAAGAGCGAGTTTTTTATTTTTTGAAGTGAAAACTTCTTTAGCAGCGTTGTACACTTTTTTTGTAATGGGTAAAAAATGTTAAATTCGCGTCAGGACACGTGACCTGATCGAAAATTCGTAAGACAGATGAAGAGCAGACAGCCGGCGCGGCGTAGAAGAGGAAGTATCCCCCTCTCTTTCTACGGCGCGGCGAAAATGTTTGCCTGCTGTTTCGTTTAGGCGGCGTAGGGCGCTTGCGCGAATAAATTGTCATGTTTGTGTACGATAGCGCAATAAATAAATATTGTATTCTACCACATAAATGATAGTACTTTTATACTGATAATTGAAGCAATTCGTGCAAAATTATTCCCTAACCATTCCAAAATATCAAAAATGCACAACGTTAATATTCAAGTTTTCACTTCTGCCGGCACTCCCGGAGTGCAACCCGTCGTTTTTCTTATTATACCTAGCACGGCAAATGACTTCATACCACCTGATGTTAAGTGGTAGACTATATCATCTTTTGGAGGTGTGACAAAGAAACGAGTCACCAAATTTCTTTGTGCGCGATGGGATATGTGTGACAGTGAAGCGATGACTCCGGAAAGGCTATAAAGGACTGGCTAGAAAGGGATGTGAGGGAAAGAAGTAAGGTGTTGGCTGTAAGGGGATGTGAGCTGCAGGATATGAGCGACACGGGTTGCTTCCTCTTCATGCCACAGCCGTAGGTCTTGCTGCTCTTGACGGCATCAAGATGTGAGTGTTGCAAGTGAGGGGGAGGGGAGACGAGTCTGAGCTGCAGGAGATGAGCGACGCGGACTGCTGCCTCTCCGTGCACCGACCCTGGGCCTCGCTGCTTGTGGGCGGGATCAAAATGTGAGTGTAGCTAGCCTATAGGAGGGAGGGCAATGGGGGTGAGCGGGGGAGGAGTCTAAGCTGCAGGAGATGAGTGACGCGGGCGGCTGCCTCTCCATGCACCAGCCCTGGGTGTCGCTCCTCGTGGGCGGGATTCAGATGTGAGCGTAGCTAGGCTTTAGGAGGGAGCGCAATGGGGAAGAGCGGGGGGGGGAGAGAGGAGTCTGAGCTGCAGGAGATGAGTGACGCTGGCTGCTGCTTCTCCATGCACTAGCTCTGAGCCTCGCTGCTAGTGGACGAGATCAAGATGTGAGTGTTATGCCAGTCACAGATCTGAACCGCAGGCCACACTGGAAGCGTAGCAAAACGTAGATAAGTTCGTTTCGTTTCGCTAATGTCGCTGCCACATCTTACCATATATGAGTTAACACCGCGAACTACAGCACATAACTATGATGAGTATACTAAGACGCGGAATCATCATCAACCTATCCTTGTTTCGCTTTGATCCCTGTGTGACCTACTTTATTGTGAACCGATAAATTTGTACTAACTGTAAACTTATCGTAACTATAATTAACTTTTTGTGTACCTATTTTATATATCAATAGTATGCAAATGAGGTTTGATTTACTTTTATTTGACTTAGAAAACTTTAGACATATATTTCAAGAGTATCTGTCATATTATTTTGGTACTATGGCTTGGCTTATACTGAGACCTCAGAACAATAACTTAAGCCTCAGAATAATAACTAAAGCTATAGAAGGATGGCTAAAATTAAAATCGTGCAACTATGTTTAGTTCCGTTCTATCTTATGGCTAGAAAAGGAGGTTGGAGTGCAACAAATGGTTGACACTTAGTTTTTATTTTTTGTATTGTTATGTCAAACGGTCATCAGATAATCGGTGATCAATAAAAATCTTGAGTCCTTTATAAAGTCACTCACTACATTACCTCAAATATGACGTCACATATCTGGTGACACCTTTGCTATTTTAGTCCGGTTTCTATAGCTTTAGATATTATTCTGAGACTTAAGCTATAGAAGGAAGGTTAAAATAAAAACGTGCAACTATGTTTAGTTCCGTTCTATCTTATGGCTAGAAAATGAGGTTGGAGTGCGACAAATGGTTGACACTTAATTTGTATTTTTTGTATTGTTATGTCATTCGGTCATCAGAAAAATAAAATCTCGAGTCGTTTTGCCTGGCCAAAATCAGAAGTACATTGATTTAAAAGCTGACAGTTCGTTTCACAAATCTGGTGACACCTTCGAAATAACGAAAGAAAAGGGACAATCGATCTCTTTCCAATACATCACCTAGGTTCATTAGTTAAAATAGTGCGAACTGATGAATTTGTGTTGCTATTTTAGTAAGGTTTCTATAGCTTTAGTTATTATTCTGAGACTGAGACAGGACCCATTAACACCACACTCGTCCTCTCTATTCTCTCTGCTCTTTCCTAATGTCCTATGTATTGACTACTGCATTTCTATTGTTTACTCACGTATGTGTGTTCGTTAATAACTGTTTTATATTATATTCGGATGCTATATGTAATCGGTAACGGCAGGCACGAGGGTCGCACGTGGTACAGCAGCCACCGCGGGCGGCTGTGGATCGCGTCCACCGCCAAGCCGCCCGAGCCCGGCGTCGTCAGCGCGCTCGAGAACCAGTACCGGGTGCTCTACCCAGGTAAATCTATATCTGTACCTGTTTTATTATTATAATTAGTCTATTTATTATATTTTATTTTATAAGGACACATTACAGGCAATAGTTAAAAAAAAGTAGCACAATTTTTATGAAAAGCTTATACACTGAACCTAAAAGCATGCATCCCTGACATCAGTATAAATTATTATATATAAAAAAAAATATTGTTATATTGAGATATTAGCTATATCGGTGCCATAAGGCCGTGAATATTAAAATTAGCTATTTAAATGTTTATTTATATATAATAGCTGTTGGTCTTCCTAAAATAAAATAAATAAATTATTTTATTTTAGGTATTTTGTTCAATCAAATAGGGTCCTGAAGTCTTCAAGTAGTAGACATTAGAATTAGAGGTAAAAATATTTATGTCATGATTGCTTTGAGTCAACTCGTTGTATTGGCGACACATACGAAGTCTCCAAGAAAGTAGACCGACGATCTGGTGTATGGTTGATTTGAGGTCGCGGGTAGCCAGTGGATGCGGACAGCACAATATCTGCCATTGTGATGATCCTTCGGGGAGGTTTTTGTCCAGCAGCGGACTTTGGGCTGA
The DNA here is from genome assembly GCA_947562085.1 of Eudonia lacustrata. Classification (NCBI taxonomy): domain Eukaryota; kingdom Metazoa; phylum Arthropoda; class Insecta; order Lepidoptera; family Crambidae; genus Eudonia; species Eudonia lacustrata. The sequence goes on along the minus strand of OX387323.1, from coordinate 5,158,594 downwards.
GATTATGATGATTATGATGATGATGATGACAGTTGGTCATTTTGTTTGTAGGGTAAAATTTCTGGAACTACTGGCATAGATTAAGTAATAGTTACTACTGGTATAATTTCGAAAATACTATATATTATTAGTCCATGCTTGTGCGTATCATAAGATATATATATTTTGATAAAAATATGACTTGTATTCCTATATATATCTCAAAGTTTAAGCGTTAATAACTACTAACCTGAATGATGGGATGGTCAGATACGCCTTAGTAGCCGAGTGGCAAAACGTTCGGGCCGATAACTGAACTGGCTTCAATTCCCAAGTAGGAAAAGAGTGTTTCGGTTAGTGATCACAAACCCGTTTCCTCGGGTGATCAGGTTCTACGCAGTAAGCCAGTACATCGGAGAGCTGGTTCAAATCTCCGACGCTATATGTCTCTCAACACTTTGTCTTTCTGTATGTGTTCGAAAACCACCCCAAAAACGTAAAAAAAAAAACCCGTTTCCTCGGGTTTGTGATCACTAACCCACATTTGGCAAGCGTGATGATTAAGCATTTCCCATAAATTGTGGAGATGACTTGAGTTCAACGATGGAGGCTTGTACCCATAATTTAATCAGTAAAGAGGCTAAATACTAGTACTACTTATATAGTACCATTTATGTTCCTACAAACTAATATGATTTATATATTTTTTAATTAAAAAAAAACTTTTATTTGGAACATAAAAATAGGTAACATTACATATAGTGCTCGTAAGTGTCTGCTTTAGTATTAAACTGCAGCGCAGCCACAAACGCCCACCTCTGGGTAAAATTAGACGCTCGAGCCCAATTTTACAAATTAGATAGATACCTACATAAAAGTTTATTTGGTATTTCATAACACACACACCATCATTAAATAAATAAGCAAAAACAGTAGGTAGGTATATAAACAAAAAAAATACAGAATGTTACTTGAACAACTTATCTTTTGTTCATTCTTGTATGTCATCCAGATAAACAGCTGAAGTTTCCATCGTTCTACCCCACGGGCTGCCTGCTAGGTTGCGTCACCGTTGAAGACTGCTTGCCTCAAGAGGAATATCAAAAGAAGTATGTATTACAATTTATGTAGTGCAGTGTTGGTAATAATTCTCAAAACGTGAATCAATTACTAGTATTCGATAATGTAACCGGTGTGATTGTTTTAACACTGAAAAAATTATGAACTAAGAACGAAACGAAAATTATATCTTAAATAATTTGTAATGTAAGTTTTAAGTAAGTTTTAGATAAATAACAGTTGCAATTAGTTAATAAGTTTTTTATTTTAAGTGGTTATTGACAAATGTCGACTTTTACCAATTTTATAGGCGAGTTATTGGTGTAATTTATCATAAGATATTCGAAAAAGAAACTATTAATTTATTAATAATGGTTTTAATCACCATGTAGTCGTACGTTTTAGCCAACTTTAGGTTTATTTTAGCTTTCCTTATTTGATCACTGCATAAAATGTCAACTTTTAATCCTGTATTTTTAGGTACCCCGGCGGAGAGAGCGACAGTCCATATGTATTCATATGCTCTAACCCCGTCAGTTTAAGGCTCAGATTCCCAATTAAGGGGCAACATAAGATATGTAAGCACGATTTAATTATTTGATTAATTACGTTAATTTATTATTGGTTTCTGTGATTCAATGTAAAATACTTTAATTTTTTCCTCAGATACATTGGATAAAGCTATTCACCACGCAGCCATGAAATGTATACAGAAAATGGGTAAAATTCAAGCTAATGAAGTAAATGCTGGGTGAAGATTATCAGCAAATATTGGTCCAGTGATAAGATTATAGATTTTATATTCCAATAAGTATTTAATTGATACTAAATAAAGCAAAGTTTTGTTAAAGAAGTCGTTTATTTACACGATTAACAACTAAGTTTTATAAATATTTTATCGTTCCCACATACACACACAAGCAGTCTTGCATTCACGTAATGACATAAACCTATTTATTATGAGAATAAAACGATGCACGCAATGTTTGACCATACATTCATATCACCTCGCAAAACTGTAATGCATTGTTCGCTTACTAACTAAATTAAAGGAGCACATGTGAAACAATAAACTAAAACAGTCAATTAGGTCATTAACTTACAAAGAAATAAATAATAAGATATTACTGTTAGTTTTCGATAGACAATAATTTCTTGTTAACATCTTGGGAGAATTAAGCCATGTTTACATAATGCTTTGTTTGATTTGTTCAGTTTTTAAGTTATATGATAAATTGTGGTTTTAACATATGAAGCTAGTAGTTGTAAATATGACAATGCACCCTACTTTGTTATTTACGATCAGTATCATAACAATTAAAATATGAGTTATATAATTATTATCTATCGAAACGAGAATAAAACAATTATAATACAAAAACAGCCAGTTAGTACCACTTTGAAGTTTGATTACTTTGGCAGCTGAAAAGGATTTGGTTTTGCAAACTTAACTATGTCTTAAGTACATTAGGATTCCTTCTTTTGATTGAGTTGTGGGAAAAACGCCTCTATGGGTAGGATGGGATCGTCTGTGGCTATCGTGAAGTAGTTTGGTATTCTTCTACTGTTCGAAGATACTGTTTTGAACATTCCTGGGGTATTATAGTCTTTGCTAGCTGCAAGGGTCAAGTCGGAAACCCTTTTAGAATGCTCGAATAAGTGCTCAATTGGGTCTTGATGATGTTTCTTATCGGCTATCTTCATTATTGCGCTTTCTGATCTCGTCCTCTCTGATGTAATGTCGTTCTTGTGATCGTAGTGAACAGTTGTTTCAGTCACACTTATGTCATGAACCGATTCTCCTATTTCGGAGTCTTTAATCTTCTTCCTCAATGGTCTCTTGATATGAACGGTTGTAGTCTCGGCTACTTCTTCTGTAGGTTTAGGTCTTCGCAAACCATTGCGAATTCTTGATGACATCTTCGGAGTGGTACCATCACTATTTTCTGGTGTCGTCTGTCTATGCCTGTGTCGTATTGAATGGATTTCTTTTTCAGCTTCCTCGTTCAGCTCTGATCCATTTGTTTTGTGTCTTGGGTCTTTTGGCATGAACTTTTTCCTTTCTGTTGTTGTTTCATTTTCGCCGTCATTGTTAGCAACTTTTCTTTGTGGGAATCTTAATTTAGGTGTGGATTCTGTGGACTTCTCAGTTGTACTTGTTGTGGAACTTAGACGATTTCTATAGTCTTTAACGCTGAACCTTGGTCGATTGAACTTGTTTTTTAGTCTCGGCCTTTGTACCTTGTGTGTGTTACCAGGCGTTGTTTCAGTAATCGTTGTAGTTATTTGCTCAGTGGGTTCGTTACTACCCCTGTTCGATTCAGTTGTTGTTTCTAGTTTGGCTTCAATAGGTTTGACGTCTTTATGGAATGCAAAAGTTTTAGCTGTCTCCGAAGTCGTTTTTAAAGTATCGCTTCCGCTTACAGCTATGTCACTTATAGGAGTTTGATTTTCGTCATGCTTGTTATTGTAGTCTGGGGATTCATAATTTGAACTATATTTCGAATATTGTGGACGGGTCGCAATTTTCATGATTGGAGATTCTTTATTAGTATCGTAATCTTTAAGTGACAGTGTTGTAGTTTCAATTCTATCAGTCACTGTCGTTAACGGACGACGGACCAGTTTTTTCTTTATTATAGTAGGTGCAGTCGGTGAAATAGTTGGTACCGCACTTGTCGTCAAGTCAGTAGTGACGCTAGGAGTCGTCAAGTTTGGTTGGGGCTTCGATTTCGTAGGCCTGACCCTTGGTTTTATGGTGTGAATTTCATCAGACTCAGTGGTTTGTGACTGTTCCGTCGTATGCTGAACATATTTACGTGTGCTGGTGTTAGCCTCTTCCCTGTTGAGATTAGCTAGCGGCGGACGCCTTCTTCTGTTCTTATTCCTCTTACGGATCCTATCTTTGTCTAACGGTTCCGTAGTAGTGGGGCGTTTGAAATATCTGTTAGGTGGAAGCGTAGGCAATGCATCAGCCGGCGCTTCGTTACTGTTTTCTTTGTTTACGCTAGAAGTAGTAGCTTCTGATTGTGCGGTTAGCTTAGATGATTCACTAGGCTTTTTCGTTCGTTTTGGAGAGCTATAGTCATCATAAGTTGGGGTCGACACTTTGTAATAGTAATCTTTGAGCTTGTGCTTACCGATCGGCTCGAAGTCGTCGCCTAGAGGCCGCCTGCTTTGAGATTCGACTTGGCTATCGTAGCTCAAAGAGTTTTCATAGCCTTTCTCGGCTTCTGTCACAATGGCGTATTCTTCGGGTAGTTCGGGCACAAACGTCGTAGTTTGCTTTAAAGAACCTATATCGGGTGATAATTGCTTCGTCACAGATTCTTCAGTCGTTTTTGGATTACTATCAAAGGATTCTTGTGTCCATACTTGCGGGGATGAGTGTGTGAATGGGTCCTCAGATTCAGTATTTTCCGTCACCTCGTAATAGGGCCTACTTTTTGGTGGACTGGCGTACTGTTGCGTAGCCTGGTTATTATTAGCGGTCACGCTGTCATGAATCTTCTGCTTCTTTTTCTGATAGTTAAAGTTTGGTGCCGGTTGCTCGTAGAAGTTTGATGCCTGAGGATTTTGTTGAGCTTGGAAGTTGTATTCGAAGTAGTTATTGCCGAGTGTCGTGCTCTGTATAGGGTTGTAAGTTGTTACAGAGAGTTTGTTGTGGTCACTCGGGTAACGTTTGCTTGTGAAGGGGTCTTGAGGACTTGCCTTGAATGATCCTTTGGTTTCATTGGGGTCAATCTTGACAGGTGCAGCCAATTTAGTTGGTTGAGTCGGTGTGTTCTTAACGTTGTTGTAATCATTGAATGTTGATGCAAATTTTAGTTGATTAGCTGTGGTCTGGAACTTCGGTGTGGTTGTAGGGCCGAAAATGGTTGGGGTTGTTTTAAAAGTGGGAGAGAAGCTAAAAGAGTTGAAAATGGTTTGCTTAGTGGGTTGTGGTGGTAAATACGTGGTCTTCGTGTGCGGGAACACTGGATCTCTTCCCTTTACGGACTGCAGGCCAAACGAGCCAAATGTACCTGAAATCAAAATTATTGAGCTGAATTTTTATTTGCTTTTGGAAAAGGTGTTCAAACTTTTATACCAATACTCGGATTTGAATATCTGTGCTTATAATTTGCCGTTGAGTTTAGGCAACGTTTATATAGGTACTAAAATTAATTATTTTCATGCCGTTTATATTTTTTGGAGATCTATTTATCCAATTTTAGCCAATAGTATATAGTTCAATCCGGACTGAGTCCGCGTGACGGTTTATGGCCCGTTCTCCCTGTGGCATTTCCATAGGGAAGGCTCATGTTATGATGATAGTATTGTATTAGTTATGTCTTACCTAATATACTAGGTGGAAAGCCGGAGTCCTGATATGTGAAGTATGGCGTTTTCGGTGTTCCAATTAGGAACTGTTGCGGCTGATGATGTAGTTGCTGCTGATGATGCTTTTGATGCTGCTGCTGATGATGTTGCTGTTGTTGATGATGCGGTTGTTGTTGCTGATGTTGCTGTTGCTGTTGCTGATGTTGTTGTTGCTGTTGCTGATGTTGTTGTTGCTGATACTGCTGCTGATGCTGTTGCGGTTGCTGATACTGTTGCTGATGTGGTTGTTGTTGTTGCTGGTGGTGTTGCTGCTGGTGATGATGCTGTTGCTGCTGATGATGCTGATGGTGTAAATGTTGCTGCTGTTGTTGAGCTAGCTGTTGGTGCTGCTGAGCCGTCTTCACCGTCTGGCTTACTGACTGCGGCGCTGTGTCGCTGTCCGGAAGCTTGTATACCTCTGGCTTAAATATCTCTGTACCCGACTGAGCCTGTTTGTTATCAGTAGGTCTCGCGTAACTTTCGATTGGTTTCCCGTACACATCTAAAGGCTTACCCGTCTGGTATTGCCCAAATTGTATCGGTTGAACATTGGTCAGTTGCTGCAATAGATTACTCTGCAGTGATTGTTTTACTTTGCTCGGATATTTTGTGTAGACCGGGCGGGCCGCGTACGGGTTCTGAGGATTTCTGATAACGATGTTCTCAACAGGGAAGCTTTGGATATAGTCGTACGATAAGTTGTTGTTGAACGCGAACGGATTGTGGTACGAGCTGATTGGCTGGTTGGCAGGGGGCGCGGGAGGAGCTGCTGAGACAGTCCGGAGGGTAGTCGGACGGTAGGATTGCGCTATTGATGTCAGTTTGGCGGAGTCTCTCGTCACGAGAGGACGTGCCGATGACGGGTGTCCGCCTAGCACAGGGATTTTGTACGGAGCGTGTAGTGGCGCGGTGCCGTATGATGATCCGCCGTACACTAAGCCACCGGAGCCGACTACGGGCCTCCAACCGCCTTTTGACACTGGTAGAGCCTGAAACGAGAAAACACATTGCTAAACTTATACCAACTATTTATTGTTTGTATTTTAGTCCCAGACGTACATCTTTGTTATGTAAGTGGCAGGAAGTGATCTCTGCCTACCCCTATTATGAGAGACAGGCGTAATTGTATGTATGTATTGTACTCAGTTATTCAACTCCCAACTCACTCATTCAAGTCGAGTAACTTTCGCAAGGTCTGGTTACCGTTTGGGTGTTTTTATTAAAATATTTCGAGTACCTCCGTGATTCGAAAGGCAGTTTAAGTTGATCCCAGTTGTTGTAAGCAGATGGTATTCCGTAAAACCTAGCTACTGCGCCAGCGTGTTAGCCAACTGGATCTTTTCTAGGCTAGACAATTGTTAAAATAAATAAAATAAATAAATAAATTTCCCTACACTCACACCAATTATCTAGCCCAAGAGAAGCTTCGTTATGAAACTCGTTATATAGTTACTAGACAACGGATAAACATACTTAAAATACTTAAATACATACTTATTATACATAGAAAACACCCAGACCCGAGACAATTTAGAAAAACAATAATTTTTAAATTGACCCGACCGGAGATCGAACTCGGGACCTCAGAGATGACCTCACCATGAAAACCGGTGTACAAACCACTCGACCAAGGAGGTCGTCAAATTGTTAAAATACTATAATGTAGAGTCTCAGATAATGTATTGCTCCAACAACGCCCATGCGTATAAAGAATATTGACTAATATTTTCGGGTGAGCGCAGTTTTGTCATGGCGTAGCTTCGTCATCGCTATATCAAATTGCATTTTCATGCAGTAACTTAGTCATAAGCCAAACACAACATTATAAGAACAGTCTACAACATTGCACTTTTAATAAATCTTTAAGTAAGTTACAAATTAGTTTCAAGACTACTAATTACCCTCATTACTATCATTTTATGTCCCCACTGCTGGGGCTTGAGCCTTCCTTAGGGATGTATAGGGAGAACGGACCAATTACCACTATACGGGCCCAGTGCGTATTGATGGCTGTTAATGACTATAAATACAGCCGGGACCAACGGCTTTACGTGCTTTCTGAAGCACGGAGGAGCTCGAGATGATACATTTTTGATCACCCATCATCTGATGACAGGCATTTGCGAAAATTTGTTAATCCATACCTATTAGAGGCCGGGCACGTTAACTACTGCGCCATCGAGCTAAATATCCCAAATCTTCAATAAAAAATAATCTAATGGATAGTACTGTTGGTGTTACCTGCTGGGTGGGCATCGAGCGTCGGTGGTGCCGGGTGCCGGACGCCGCTGCCAGCAGTGGCAGCAGCAATGCCGCCAGCCGCAGCCGCGACCCTGAAACTGGAAGCGAGCACATTTCAAAAAGAGAATAGACTAGTTGGTGCATACCTATGCTACATTTAAAAGTAACCTGGAAATGTTATCTATGGACCTTTGTAAATGACTGTCAAATTATTTATTTATTGATTGGTTTAAACTGATCACCAACACAGTGTACATCTTTTAAACTTCCGCGTTCCATAGTTAAACAAAGAATTTAAACGGGGATTAACGCAAACTAATTAGGTAGTAGAAAGGTATCATACATTCTTTATACCCGATGTTTCGATAACTATCTTCAGCGTGGAATCCAGTTTTTGCAAAAAAGACTACCTTGGTTTTTTTAGCAGTCGGCAAACAACCAGAATAAGACTTGTATACGTAATAGGGACACCGTTAGTGTTGTGTGTGGCGGTAGTTTGCAAAATAATGTGACGGATTATGAAGCTGTAGATCTACAGCTTCATGGTGGATGAAGACTGCCGCGCAAACGGAGGCGCAACATCGTGACAGCAGTAAGCCCGTGACCACGGCCGTTGTAACTCGGTCGAAACGTCGGGTATAAAGCAGGTATGACACCTTTTTGCTAATTAGTGTGCGTTAATCCCCGTTTAAATTCTTTGTTTAACAGTGTACCTACACCATTACCTATATTGAAATTAAAATTATTCTTGGTCTAAAATAAAAAAGAGCGAAATGTCACTATAATTAAAGCTGAAGACAGCCATGCACGAAATACAAAAAGCTTATAATAAAATATCATTGGTGCTATTCGGCCAATTCAAAAAGGGTCCTCGTGCGATTCACACCGCACCGTGGTGCAAATATCTGGTGTAAATCGCAGAAGGACCCCTAGAATTCAAATGAATTCTTTTCACTGTCAAATGCGTAACTTCTGAAAAACGAGGGTGGTGAGAGGTACCTACACTATAATTCCCAAGTCGAACAAAGTGTGTTACGCATTTTTTGGTGCATAACCCGCATTTGGTAAACGTGGTGATTCAGCGAATACCCATCAATTATAGCGATGATTAATTTGATTTCAGTGATGAAAGCCTTTGCCCAGCTGTGGGACATATCTAGGCTAATGACTACTACTACTTATGTGCTTGAGTGCAGAAGTATTCGAGTGAAAAATACTTTTTTTTTTGAGAGAGATTGCTGATTGCCTCAAACGGCATTTTCAGCGTCACCGGGCTTTTTTGGGGGCGGCGAGGTACGTAAAGGGTACCTCAAGCCGTGTTGAAACGAATCACCTTCGGAGGTTTTCTTCTTTCTTCTAGAGGGAACGGCATCGCACACTTAAATGTGCGCGTCCCCGTGCCCTACTAAGTTTTTATACTCATATACCTAGGTAGGTACTACAATTGCACAGCATAATGATTTAATGATAGACTAGAGACGCAGTAAGCCATTCAATAAGTCAAAATTGTGGATAAGCAAAATACTTTCCTCTAATAATCTCTTTATCCCGTCAATTGTCTGTTATTCGGTAGTATCAATTTAATTTAATAATGGCTATCACATTATCAATGTCATACTTTCTATGGCTTTGTACTGTTATTGCGGGCTCGGTGGACGGACAGACTAAAACTCATTTCACAAATCACAATTTGGTAAATTAGCTTCTATTATAATCTTTGTGAGAAGCGAAAACTATTATTTACTTTCAAGCATTCTTTCATGTTATTTCATAAAACTACTTTGATTAAAATACACAAATTACCTTATCATTATATATTTAATACTTATACCTATATTTATGTAACTCTAAGTATACGCTATACCTTACTTCATTAACAACATTTTCTGCATCTATCTTGTATACATTTATGAATTCTGTATCTATTCCTGTAAGTTTTAAATAAACAATTTTCAGCTATTTATACCTCAGTATAATAACTAAAGATTCTGAGATTAATTTATTCGCAAAAGTATATTATACAAGATAACAATTATTATTGTCTTATTCATAAACATTTCAAAGTAATCTTATAGGTACCTATATATACTATCAATTTTTTTAACCAATGCATAAAATTATTGAAAAGATACGATGGTTTATTAAGTACACTAAGTTTCGGTAACGATCGCGAAAGTAAAGCAACATTAAAATTGCCGGTTTTCGGGTGAGTGACCAAAATGGAACTATGTAGAGCGCGTAATTATTTCAAATAATTCCAGATTTCTCGATTCTCAATGTCGACTAATAATATAGTATTATAAGTTTTGTATCGTATTACATTAGGTGCCCTGATTAAACAACTATTGATACATTGAGCGTACTGTGCGGTTCTAGAGAAGCTTTTTCCTATACGTTTTCTAGGCTGTGGAATGAGCGCCGTGAGAATACCTCGTATTCTCAAGGTACCTATCATCGAAAAGGGCGTGAAAATATATCGATGGGCGTGAAAAGATTTTTACAGGGTCGGCAACGCGTGAGTGATACCTCGGAGTACTGTAAACACTAACCCCCTTACAAATAAACACTATTTAAGCATTTATTTAGTTAATCATTGTTTTGTCTCTTTTTCTCAAATTGAGAACGACGTTTGTGTGACGTTGACAAAACAATGATTAACTAAGTTACCCCCCTTACAAATAAACACTATTTAAGCATTTACTTAGTTAATCATTGTTTTGTCAACGTCACACAAACGTCGTTCTCAATTTGAGAAAAAGAGACAAAACAATGATTACCTAAAAAAATGCTTAAATAGTGTTTATTTGTAAGGGGGTAAATGCTTAAATAGTGTTTATTTGTAAGGGGGTAAATGCTTAAATAGTGTTTATTTGTAAGGGGGTTAGGTACCATTAGTTGGCCCGGATGCCTGATTTTTTTATAAAACTTGAACATCATCATTTCTATCATCATCATCGCATCATGCAACTGGAACCAATGGCTTTATGTGTTTTGTAGCTCGGGATGAAACATTTTTGGGCAACCCTCCGATGAACAGCCTTTGCGAAAATTGCTTAACTTCAGTAATTGCACACTGAGCGCGTTAAACACTGCGCCATCAAGCTCCTAAGTAATTTCTATGCACGACCCTGTTTATAACGAATAAAGATAGTTTTACTTAAAAGATAGAACCGTTTTCATATTGATCTATTACCTACCTATAAAAGGTAAGCTAAAGGGCCCATTTCCAATAAAAAGTAAAAAAACATGTAGAGCAGAACTGGCCAGCTGACCGACAAATTGAATTCCCACGAGTCCATATTTTAGAACAGTCATCGGCAATGACAGATACTTTTTCTTTGCGTGCCCAAGAAAGCAGTGAAAATAGAAATTTCCTTTATTTAACAACAGTAAAACCCGGCCAGTCAATACTTTTCTTTTTGTGTCATCATTTTGATGCGGACAGCTATATAAGGAGTAGAATTCCCCTTCGGAATTTCCTTTCTCCTAAACCTGGACATATTCAAGGCAAGAGGTAACAAGCATTTTCTAGGTAAGTACCTATGCATCATTTTACACTAGGCCTCCTTTCCTATCCTACATCCTAGGCTCATTATTACTTACCATCAGGTTAGATCGCGGTCAAATACTTGCCTTTAATGTTTTTTTAAATTGCTAGTAGTCTTCTACTTATTTTATATGACACTAGCAGTGCCCCGCGGTTTCACCCACAGTCTATTAGTCATAGCGTGATGTAATATAGCCTATAGCCTTCCTCAATAAATGGACTATTCAACACAATAATATTTTTTCAATTCGAACCAGTAGTTCCTGAGATTACCGCGTTCAACCAAACAAACAAACTCTTCAGCTTTATAGTTAGTAATTGGTTGTGGGATGAAAGCGGAAAGAATTATGGGTTGAAAAAGGAATAGATTTTGGGTTGAAAGCGGAATTATATTGAAGTGGGACGAAAACGGAAACAGTTTTTATAATAGTATAGTTTATATGTGGTGGCAATGAGACATACGCCCACCTGATGTAAGCGCTTACATTGTGCATATAGACGTTTGCATACGCCCGTCTTGAAGAACCCCATGCTGTATATTACTACTACTACTTTGAGAATACATCGAAAGAGGATTTAATCCCAATACCTGAGGGTACGCAGGGGGAAGCTGCTCCACGCATACGGGACAATATCCCTCTCAGACTTAAAAGGCTCTTACATATCCTGACATTCGATAGATAAGCTTTTAAGTAACCTAATTAATAGCTCAAGTGGCAGTGGGCAGGTCACATTGCTCGCAGGACTGATGGCCGCTGGGGCGGGATAGTCCTGGAGTGGCGACCGCGTACCGGAAAGCGCAGTGTGGGCAGGCCTCCAACAAGGTGGACCGACGATCTGGTGAAGGTCGCGGGAAGCCGTTGGATGCGAGCAGCACAAAACCGGTCGTTGTGGAGATCCTTGGGGGAGGCCTTTGTCCAGCAGTGGACGTCTTTTGGCTGAGATGATGATGATGATGATGAACCTAATTAATAACAAGATAAGTGACAGTTGTATTGCAACAGTTTCCAGTTGAAAATGTTGTGTTGGAAAACTGTGAAAGGCTTACGCATCGTCACTTTCGCGTGCGTGCGCGCAACGAGTACGTGCTATTCATACGTACGTACGGTGCGCAGGCGCCACGTGTTGATTTCTTTATTAGTGCGCTGTGACACACGGTCGGCTATAATGCTGAATGACTGTGACTTTTGAGGTCCGTTTCTGTCGTGACTCGTGACTATGTGTAAAATCAACGTATTTTTTTTTAGAATGTGTATACGACCTTCGTAGCCGAGAAAGGTCTCGCTATCTCGAGTTGGTTACACGGTATGAGTCGAAACGAGGTTTTCTAAATTCACACAAATATTAAAATGATAAATATCATCATTAGTTCATTTAAGTACCCACTGCTGGGGCCCGAACCTTCACTTTGGATGGACACATCACAAGGAGAACGGGCCATGCAGCCGGGAGCAATGGCTTTACGTGCTTTTCGAAGCCTGGAGGAGCTAGACATGAAAAATGTTTGGTCACTCATCAGATAAAAAGTTAAAAAAAAAAAAAAAATTTGCACTTGTATACAATCTTATTTTTAGTTTATAGGAAAACCGAAACACGGGTCAAATATTTTCATTTAAAGAATCCGTATAAAAAAATTTAAAACAATATCTTGAAAACTCACGAAGTTACAAGCTTTTTGTGCTGCCCCGTTGTGTGTTTTTAGTAGGGAATAATTTATTTGAGATTTTGTAAATATTATTAGGTCAAAATGTAACATGGTATAAAAATATTGTAATCGATTCTATTACTGATTCTGAACAAACAGTTTTCAGGTTTCGTATAAACTAAAAATAACATTGTATAGTGAAACGTTAGTAAGTACTGTAAACAACAATATTAAAAATGAATTGTTGTTCTAATTAAATAATTATGTTGTGACTTGACTATAAGTTGTAATGTATATAGTGGTTGTAATGTATATACCTAGTGGTGACCATACTATTTTGCTAGGCCGTGCCATTATTACGTTCAGTTACGACTTTACGAGTTTATTTATGATGTGCTTGTGAAAGTGCTACGCGATAACTATATTTCGCAACTATTTTATGATCTGCTTATAAGGAAAGAGAATTGCGTCAGCGAGCTGGCTGGAAAGTGCTATTATTTAAACGGAAAAGTTTTTCTAAAAGTTCTTATAGGCAGCATAACCAAATTAATGGATCTTGCTTAAGAGCGTTTACGCCGCACACTAGCGCCACTAATGAAAAAAAAACATATCTAGTAATTAGAGATAGAAAATCAAATTATGCTCAACAAACTATTTGAATGAAGTAATTTAGCATTTTTATGTCACCTAATGAACACCTCACATGTTATGGTTTAGTTAAATAAGACGTTACGGCCACTTTTAACTATAACGTCGAACAGCAGAGAGATCTTGTAAAGGATACGGTACCTTGAAACGGGGTTAATTTTAAATGGAATTTTATAGAAACTTAGTTTACTGTTTTCTATAATATGAGTATAGTGTCTAGTATAACGTACTCTATGATACTGATTCTTCCGTTGGTTCGAATTGAAAAATCCTCGACACTTGTCTGTTGTCTAACTCTTAAGCCTACTTTAAGATTACTTATATCGTTGGCATAGTGGAACTAAGTATCTCGTCGCGGACACATAAGGTCACAAATGAAAAACTGTTGCAACATGAAACAAAACAACAATGGCACTTCGCTCGTCATCATCATTTAATGCAAGTACATTCATAAACTCATGAAATGGTAACTTCCAAGCAGATGGACTTCAAAGAGACTGTAATTTCTGTTATAACTCCAAAAGAATTAGACTCAATAAGGTCTGTAATTCATAAGTAGGGAAATTTGTAAAAATATACAACAAAGTGCCTTTCACTCTTGCGGAATTGCTACTACACAAGTTTAAGAATTATATAAAAAAAGTTTTTGATGAATAAAGATTATTATAAAGCTGACGATTATCTCAATGGTAAGAACGCTTGGTCATTCTAGCCAGCTCGCCCTCACATTATTCGATGGGAATAGATCATGCTGTGTCATATGGTTTCAAGGTACATACACACGGCGGCGGCAGATCAATTTACCCAAAACTGTCAAATTTGTACAATCAATTTTGAACTTTAATGTTTGGTAAAAAGGATCAATATTCATTGGAGAAAGACAGGTTTAGGTAGGTTGATCTGCCGCCGTGTGTACACTATTTTTCACACAGTTTCTTCCTAAGTTCTTTTCTTATAAAAAAATTACCCTTCTGAGTCTAGTGGTTAAGACTACCGGCCTGAAACCCTGAGGTCCCGGGTTCGATTCCCAACGGGGGGTTTGTATACTTGGTTTGGTTGGTGGTAGGGCTTGTTTGTCCGCCTGGCTAGCTACCACCATCTTATTTAAATATGTCGCCATAACATCAATGTTCTTAGCATTGTTGTGTTCCGGCAGCTAGAGATAATTTTTTTTTGTTTTGTTTATATTATTTTTTAACGCAAATTTTGCTGCGAACAAATTACAAAAACACAAATGTTGAAAAAAATTCCACGAGCAGGATTTGAACCTGCACCCTTCTGACATACCGGGTCAGTTACTCTCCCAATTGAGCTATCGTGGTTCTAACCAGCCCGCCGAAATTATTCAACACTGTTTACTTTTTTACTTTGAAAGCTAAAGGCGCCCATTCAATATCAACAACTACCGTCATTAACATCCGATCATAATATTTCACAAATACTAAAGATCTAGAAGAAGCTAGAGATAAGATAGCCAGTGCCTCACTAGTTGAATATCCCGGGTGAAATGCGCTTCCACCATTGGCCTTATTACCATTTAACATCAGGTGAGATCAAGGCACTGTGTTTACCCAAAATATAAAAAAAAGCTTTCGAATGATTTTGGAGATATATTTTGATGAGATGGTAAAGTTAATAATAAAGAATGTTTATTTGGCAAGAAGAGTTTACAATCTCAATGCAGTGGCAACCACTCAAGCCTCGCAGGCCTGAAACGAAGAATAGAATAGAATCAGAATATTTAGAAGACAAACATTTATAAAAAAAAATATATATATATATATATAAAACTCAATATCAAATAACTTTAATTATTTATACACAATTTTTATATTTTAATAAAAAAAAAACACACAGAATATAAGCTAATTCTACTTCAAATTAATTGGAAAAGGTCTTCCCTCTTCAAATTGCTGTGCCTGCCAGGGCCTATAATGAACCTGTACCTATAATATAACAACTATGTAACATTATGGTGTGCAATAAAATATTGAGTATTGAGTATTGAGTATTGAAGTTACCAATAAGTGATTACAAGTTGCATTCTATGGAATCCGGTACTTATAAAAAAAACCGGCCAAGTGCGAGTCGGACTCGCGCACAAAGGGTCCCGTACCATTATCAAAAATGGCAAAACAATCACGTTTGTGGTATAGGAAGGATATTATTTTATTCTGTTTTTTAGTATTTGGTGTTATAGAAATACATCATCTGTGAACATGTCAACTGTCTTAACTATCACGGTTCATGAGATACTTTTTTATTCCGATCCGATCCGAACCCTTCGGAGAATCTAGTAAGGCACGGGGACGCGCACTTTTAAGTGTGCGATGCCGTCCCCTTTAGAAAATCTCTGAAGGTGATTCGTTTCAACGCGGCTTAAGGTACCCTTTACGTACCTCGCCGCCCCCAAAAAGTCCGGTGACGCTGAAAATGCCGTCTGAGGCAATCGGCAATCGGTCGTTGACCGTACAATAAACGTGATCGAGTGGTAAATAAAACTCGCACTCACCACTGTTACTACTCGTATTGTATTCGAAAATCCTTTGCATTATAGAGAGAATCATTAGCATATCAGTTAAATAAATATTCAGAGCAAATTGACACTGCGCAAGTGTTCGTGCTTGTTAATTAGTTGTTATTAATGTATCCACATTTCACTTTAACTGCGATGTAGTGTTCACGCTATCACGTGACCACTAACTAGGTACAGTTGCTGTCGATAATGCAAACGCTCTGTCTCGGTCATTGAAACTGCATATAAATAATACACCTTTTTCTATTATTAGCGACTTTGCGAGTAAGAACTTGAACCGATCCGATCCGAACCCTTCGGAGAATCTAGTAGGGCACGGGGACGCGCACTTTTAAGTGTGCGATGCCGTTCCCTCTACAAAACCTCCGAAGGTAATTCGTTTCAAACGGCTTGAGGTACCCTTTACGTACCTCGCCCCCCCCAAAAAAAAGCCCAATGACGTTGAAAATGCCGTTTGAGGCAATCAGCAATCCCTCTCAAAAAAAAAGAACTTGAATTTTTTTTTTTTTTTTTAATTTTAAGTAAGGCCCAGTGTTAAATTACTCATGTAAATTTACGCCCTTTTGTTATCACATGATCACATAATCGACTTAGTAGGTTCCGCCCAGGTGAGGTCGCTGGACGGTAAGTAAATATACTTAGATATTTAGTTAGGCTGTAATGTAAAACCTTATTATCTATATTATCTATATATAATATTATAAAGCTGAAGAGTTTGTTTGTTTGAACGCGTTAATCTCAGGAACTACTGGTTCGAATTGAAAAATTCTTTTTGTGTTGGATAGTCCATTTATCGAGGAAGGCTAGGCTATATGACATCACGCTGCGACCAATAGGAGCTAAGCATCAGTGAAAAATGTTGAAAAACGGGAACAAGAGCCTAAAAAATTAAAAATGCTGCCGAAAGTCACTATTCCACGCGGACGAAGTCGCGAGCACAGCTAGTGTCATCAATGTCATCATATGATGTCATTAGGTCATTAGGTAAAGTAGTACATAGTTAGGTAGTGGCTGGAGCCTCCTTTAGAGTTAGACTAACATGTCTGTATTAGAAGGCACCGCTCCTCCTTTAATTAATAGCACTTGGCCTTCCTCTCACGTTATGTGAAGCGCACTTAACGCATACACGCATAAAATAAAATAAAATAGTTTATTATTAACAAAAATCTTACATTTCAAGTAAATTAGACACAACCCCAGGTAAGTAATTGTGAAATACTCGTGTTGGGGTTGCTTCGCTCCAACCCTTGTGACTTGTTAATATATTCAAATTTAAATAAAATAAAACAAATTAAAATCAAGCAAAACAAAATCAATACAATTTAAATTATATAAAATAGAATATAATCAGTTGAAATAAAGTTAACCAAAACAGATTCAAATCAAATTACATAAAATGAAATTAAATTAGGTAAGATAAAACTATAAAACCCGCACCTTCACCCGGACTCTTCAACCATGGAGGAACTAGCTATCTATCTTTTACAAATATTGACGGTATGCAGTGGCGGATTTGCAGTCCTAGCCGCTCTAGGCCTCAGGCATTGTGCCGCCCCTTTGTCAGCACCCATTATATAGACTAGATACAATAAACGATACCAGAATTATCAATTAACGTAAAGGACATTTTGGCCAAAATGAGTTTTATATATATTATAGGATTCAGAATTTTCCGGTCTATCGATTGGTATACTTAGAATTGCTTTATCGTTCAAAAAATGTCCCTTACGAACATGATTAATCATGTTCAGGTAAACTAGAACGATTTTAGCAAAAATATTTGATTATTATTCTCTTACATTTTTCACCACTAAAATTATCCTTTACAGTAAATTAACGTATGTTTTTCGAAAGCTTCTAGCCGCTTATATTATTTTTCATCATTTATTTTTTATTTACACCTTAAATTTCAGTAACGTAAGAAGCATGTTAACATTTATTTTTAATGTAAGGGACATGCTATCTTTGAAACCCCTCCGCAGCATAATGTACAATATGCAAAATGTACACAAGCGAAATGTACAAAAAGCAAAATGTACATACGCAAAACGTACAAATCGGAAAATGCACACCGCTAGCAAAACGTACAATACGCTAAATGTGCAACATGCAAATCTGCTTACACGCAAAATGTACAAACAGGTAAAAACGATGCTGGCTAAAATTCAGTTTTCGCGTCGAGACGGCAGTCGTTTTGATGACGTCATCGATTTTTACCAGGTCTACAGATTCCCAACTCTACAGATTTTCTATACATCAGAATCCCATGTCTACAGATTCCCGTTTCTACAGATTTCCGATTCAACAGAATCTGTAAAACTGGGAATCTGTAGGGGTGGAAATCTGTGGGACTAGGAATCTGTAAAACTGAGAATCGGTAGAGGTAGAAATCTGTGGGACTGGGAATCTGTAAAACTGCGATTCTGTAATGAAAATCTGTTGAATTGGGATTAATCCGTCTTTTGCACAGTGTCAGCTTCTTCGAATATTCAGCCCATCCAAAACAAAAAAAAGCAGTTATAGGTACCTACTTTTAAAAAAAAAGAGATAAAACCAAAAATTTAGGCCAAAAGAGATTCTTACCGGGTACTTCATCGAGATTGGGTCGTTCCTTTGTTCCTTTATCGATTTGTGCTTGCTACGTGGTTATTATTGTGTTAGTTTAGCGGCATTAGCTTTTAATAATACGCCATTATAGTGGTAGGAAACGTAATACGAGAGAGAAATAAAGTGACGGGATCGGATTTAGTTTGAAATCCCCGTGAAGAATTCTTCAGAGCATTGAAACACCCTCACTGGATGTTTCAATAAGAACCGTACAACGTTGCACTCAAACAGAGTATTATAAAACTAATTGGAAATTAGCATATTATAACTCGGACACTGGCAAAATACATACTTGCATATAAGCAAGGAGAAAAAGCCATTAGTTAGGAAAAAAAGGCCGAAAGAGAAGTCAACGATCTCCATAGTCTACTTAGTATTGACTCTGCCTTCAAAGCTGGAGGTCCCTCGAATCCTGGTATGTTTATTTGTGTGTTAACGAATATTTCTCCTGGCATAACATATCTATATATTTATTCATTTTCAAGAGACAGCGTCTCGTTTCGACTCCGGAAGTAACAATATTAGAAAATAGGCAGCGTGACAACAATTCAAAATGTCTATACCTATTTGTGTATTGACTGTACATTTTGCGTGTAAGCCGACTTGCATGTTGCACATTTAGCGTATTGTACGTTTTGCTAGCGGTGTGCATTTTCCGATTTGTACGTTTTGCGTATGTAAATTTTGCTTTTTGTACATTTCGCTTGTGCACATTAAGCGTTGTGTACATTTTGCGTATTGTACAATTTACCGGTTGTTACATTTTGCGTGTAGTGTACATTATGCGTATTGTACATTATGCTGCGGAGGGTTTGAAACTACTAAGTTTTATAAAATTTAACAACAATGATAACAAAGAGAAGATAAAACTAAGAAACTTTGTCCTTTACGTCAATAAAGTCGGATAAAACGCTAAAAAGTTACAGAGAGATATCGAATAAAAAACGTTTTTTGGCTCTCCTGTAAAATCATGGTTTGTCCCTTACATTAATTGATACTTCTGGTATCGATAATTAATGAATCTATTTTTTTTCACGATTTGCCTACCTGGCCGCCCTAGGCCCGGGCCTACTGGGCCTTAAGGCAAATCCGCCACTGACGGTATGTATAGCGGTAGATATGATGGTGGCAGCTAGGCAGATAAAACGTTAAAAGGACATCCGGGGAGATCGGATCCTATGATCCTATGACACTTTCAGGTTCTGACGATTGTCTTCTCAGCGAGGAACAACGGTTTAACCCATTACGTGTAACACATCCGGTGAATCGCCATTGCGAAAGTAGCTTAACTTGCTAGATCGCATCCCGAACGCTGCGCTATAGAGCTTCTCAATGAAACAATTGGTTGAACAGTTTTTAGAGATTATTTTAACATGAATAGTAAAACAATGCTATGCTGGTGACGGGCTTTTGAGTTAGGCTATGATCTTTAAATACAATGGTAACTATTAAGGTATCTTTCGGCAAATACGAGTTCTATTTTCTTGCAGAAATGTTTTGTGGAAGCAAGGGAATTTAGGTAGGTAGTCAAAATTAATAGTTAGAGCTCTACATCAAAATCATCGGACATTTAAGAATACGATTAAAAGATTGTCGATTTATTTGTATGAATTGCATTTGACATAGCTATTGCATTGCAAAACGTAATCTAATGTAAATAATTGTACTTTTACTAAAATCAAATATGGATACTAAAATGATAAACATAAAACTAAATATCGTGTCCTATAATGTTAATATTTTTTTACCAAATGGCTACGCACTACGCACATTGACACATTGTTTATGATTCTTGTGAGGCACCCTCCTCGTGTTCACTCCTGGTTGTTGATGAAAATCATCGACTTACTACGGGTGAATACGACGGTGAGCTACGGCCTACGACGCTTTTGAGATGCTGCCTGCAGATATTGTATTTGTAGGTAGGTAAATGTTTACTATTTGAAAAAATACATTAATTATTTACTGTTTAATTTGTCCTTACGATGACGCAGATGGTCCCTTGTGCTTGCGCAAGGATGTCTGACACCTAAATAGTGTGTGTGTGTATGTATGTGTGTGTGTGTGTGTGTGTGTGTGTGTGTGTGTGTGTGTGTGTGTGTGTGTGTGTGTGTGTGTGTGTGTGTGTGTGTGTGTGTGTGTGTGTGTGTGTGTGTGTGTGTGTGTGTGTGGGTATATAGTGTCTAAATAAAGATTGTATTCATCTATCTATCTAAAATGAAATTGGACGTACTAAACGACCTTGCCCAACCTGCCAGTACACTACCAGATGCGTGCTCTCGCCCCCAGATTGTTAAATAGACAATTACCAGAGTTATTAATGCCACAGCCAACGCACCGAGGGTGCTGGCTCCATCTCCACGTAACCGTCACGGTACGACGGCGGCGCCGACCGCAGCTCGTTTCACTCCAGATATTCGATTCGAGAAAACTGCCACCACATTCTCATCTCGCTTGAGAAAACAACAATACGCCATTGTAAAAATAACTTTAATCCGCAAGAAAATAAAAGTGGTTTTACAATCTGCGTACAGTTTTACGCTAGCCGCTAGTCGGCACTTGAATCACGAAACTCCTGATTAAATGTTAATTCAGCTAAATGTTCGGTTAGTTGT
Organism: Eudonia lacustrata; assembly: GCA_947562085.1. NCBI lineage: Eukaryota > Metazoa > Arthropoda > Insecta > Lepidoptera > Crambidae > Eudonia > Eudonia lacustrata. The sequence goes on along the minus strand of OX387323.1, from coordinate 5,137,355 downwards.
GCGCTTAGTGCAGCAGTGTTGATTTACTGGTAAAGCATAGCGAACAGGAATCTTATTCATGTTTATATGTGGAAATGGAGAAAGCAGTTTTATTCAATTTCACGCAATTCAATTAATGATTTCCTAAAAATACACTGACGTGTTTTGATGATGGATGCCTCCGTCGTCGTCGAGTGCATAACATAGAGCTCGCGCTTATAATCGGAGATCGTGGGTTCAATTATCAGGTCGGGCAATCCGGGTTTGTGATTACCTATATTATAGTTAGCTAGATTTATAAATCACGACGATTCATAGTTTTTTCTAATACACATTACACATATATTACAATTCACAAATGCTTAGTCAAACACATTTTCTTGGAGCATAATAAAGAGTTAATTTACATTGTATAAATAATTACATAACAGCATAATATATCATTTCTTATTTTTATCGATATCATAAATAAGATTTATTACACATAAAATGAAATAAGTAAATAAAATTATTTTTTATGAATACACAGTAGGTATTATACAAAAAAGACGAGAAAGAAAGTAATGTGAAAGCAAATATGTTTTACTACCTTGGCTGGATTACAACACCAATGCTTTGCATAGAGCAAAAGTAGTTTTCTAACCATTTCCTGAAAATATTGTTTCATGTAGGTATAAAGTATTCAAATTCTTAAGGCTCCTTAGGTTGTCATGTAGTACAAAGTATTCAAATTCTTAAGGCTCCTTAGGTTGTCTGGGTTTTGAGAAATGGCCTGTATTTTATTTTTAACTTTCGATTCTTCATCATCATCATCATCGTCATCAGCCTATACTAGTCCACTGCTGGACATAGGCCTCTCCAAGTGCACGCCACTGAGCACCGATCCTTATTAATAGATATTAAATGATTTCTATTTTATTCTTTTAATAGGCAAAATAAATTATGTGGCTCACTTAACGATTTGTATGATACCTAGATGTCATCAGTTTATAACAAAACGCCACCGCTATGGTGGTTGGATATGGTGCATTGCTGTAGAAAAAGTAAAGAGCGCTTTGCCACTCCACCGAGGCGTGGATAGATACATTTAAATGAATTAAGATCTCATAGTATCTTTGCCTAGCAGTGGGACGAAATGGGTTAGTCAAATAAAGTATACACTATTATAATAGAATACTAAATACTGTACTAGATTTGCCTTTAGATAAGTTTAAAAAACATGTAAAGTCTTCTTTACTTAAAAAAGATAAAACAGCCACAGGAATGGAGCAAGTAGCGAGTTTATGACTATAGCCAAGATTTTGTGGGTGTAAAAATCTAACCAGTTCCTACTTTTCAGTTTCTTAGGTACAGTATTTTAGGAGAAATTAAAGTTTATAACTTTTTCATACTAAAAGTACGCGTATAAGCCGACAAAATTAAGTTGGTTCTTTAAAAAGACCAAAATGGTGGCCAATTTTAGTTTCATCGAAATCGGCCCATAACCAAAAAAAGTGTCCGCCATCTTGGCCTTTCAGTAGCGTGTCTCGTTCCTGCTCGTTTTAGGTCAAATAGTTTTGACGAGCGTGACCCCAGCGGGATACCCTTTAACATGAGATATCTCGATAACTATTGGTCAACAAATTTTGATATTTGCTAACAAATTTAAACATAATATCAACTAAATCATGGCGAAATTTGAAGCCGATCTGAAGGGGTTATCCCGCTGGAGTCACGGACATTAAAAAATTATAATGATATGATAGCCTTTATAAACAGTGTCCTACAGATAACAAATAGCGTTGCGTGAACATTTCAATTAGTTTTGATTTTAGAGTAGCTTGGGCGTTTCATGCTCTCTTTATTGTCTCTGTGGTGGTGGCATGTGCGTCGGGTCGTTACATTCCCTAAAATATGGTTGAGTGAAGCGATGGCTGATTCATATGTCATACTCGTGAATGGGTGCCACCTGTGGAGGCTGGTCTGCTCTTGCGTACTTGTCTTATTTTTATTAACTATAGTTTAACTTTGTTTTTTCTTAGACAGGTTTTGACTTTTTTAGGTTTTAGTACAAGATCTCCCGCCCAGACTAGATAGACTTACGAAGCGATGGCATATTGACGTAAGAGCTATAAGAGCTATTTGTAGCCTAAACTGAATAAATGATTTTGAATTTTGAATTTTTGATTTTTTTTTTGAAAAAGTTAACATGAATGTCGCATTAACAATGATTGAAATATTGAATCTTGTGTAAATCAATATTTAAATAAATAAACAAAGAATAAGCTTCGAATAGTTATTCCGTGTTTTGTCTCTTTTACTCTAATTTGAAATGACGTTTACATGACGGGAACGAAATACGGAATATCTATTCCGAGCAAATTCATTGTTTAATTGTAGGCACATACCTACCTACATCTGTCAAAAAAATTTATCCCGATTTTTCAAGTCATTTGCCGACTGCGGTGACATTAAAACTGCTGCTGCTGCATGCAAGTGCAGCGCCCGCGTAAACATCAAAAAAACATTGTTGCGTAAAACAATATAGCTTTAGGACAATCGAAGGCAAATAAAGACACTAAGTAATAGTATATGGGGAAACAGCAACAAATAAGATAATGAGACAAAAGTGGAAGTCTGCCGGAACAGATTGGCGGTGGCGATCGCTTCCCATAAATTACCGACGTTTCCAGTTTCTAAACTGGCACCGCACACAACTAAATTGAAAGTGAAATTTGCATTGCCACCGCTAGTTAATTTAACCAGTGGACAATGGTCGCAGACAGATTGTTTGGCTGCTTAAAAAAATTGGTGTTGCGGATAGGAGTTCGTTGTTGAATTGAGGATCCAAAAAACTATTTTTGGTCAGAAATTTTATTTCAGCGACATATACAGTGTTGCTTTAAGCGCGTCCCAGTGCCAAACTGCGGGGGAAAGCGTCACTATCAAAAAACAACATGTCGCGCACACGCCATGTTCCATTTATGGCAATTTAAACGTATTTTTAACATAAAGATGGGAGCCATCATTAACAATTGACGTCACTTGTTAATAAGACAAGTTAACAATAGTTATAATGTGTTACCAAAGTGATTCCTTTCATAAAGGCCTTTTTCCTGTTATGCGTTTTTTCACCCGCATGCGGGTTTCTGTAATAAGGATTTACTCTGAATTGTTTTTTAAATTTTTATATTTTCGAAAATATATAAGCGATAATTACTTTTTTAACGTTCATCTTTGTGCACGAGTATACTCACTGGCGACACGCACGACACTGCAGCGGCGAACGAAATCTTTGTTCTGCGTGTGGCCCGGAGCGTATTATAACCCGCATGCGGACGAGATCCCCATGCGGGTTTAAATATGCATGACAGGAAAAAGGCCTTAACGCTATGGGTAGTGACTAGAAAATTGGCAATAACAAGCTTTTTTTTGTTAATGCTTTATTGACAAATTAATACTCCTGTAAACCCATCCAGAAAGCTTATAATCTTGTGTTATATGGATACGCCACAGACGCCTTGAGGCCTAAGGAGTTAAGGAACTGTTGCTTGCTGTTAACAGGGAAATCATAGGCATACAAATATAGATAAAGAAAACAGAAACATACTGTTTTCCGCTGACATTCAGTTGAGAAGGCTTAATACCGCTAGCTCCAAATGTATTGTTTTCGGAATTTTAAAACTCCATACAGTATGTCCCACCAACTCCAAAATCTGTTTTTTTTTGTCCTACCAACTCCAAACGATTTTATTTATTTGTGTAATAAACACGACGTCAATGTCAGTAACTACAGACCACGTATAGTAAGTACAGCTAGCAACAAAACCAATGAAAACGTAATTAATAAATTATGTACTTGACGGGCTCTACGGTGCAATTTATAACTAGAAGATTGAGATTTTCTAAAGGGATCACATTGTGTTCTCCAAAAGAGTGTTAAACAGTTTGTACAAGGTCGGCTATGTGATCCACCACCACTTTTCATCAGGTTTGATTTTGATGCTTGTTTGTCATTTTGGTGGCATAAAAACACGGATATGGAAAATAAACTGAAAAGAAACTGTTAATATAGCATAGTACATATACAAATATATTGGCTTAAAATCTAACCATGTTTTTGGGAAATAAAATAACAATTTTTTGTTAAACAAAAACATAATGAGAAGTCTTCAAAATAAATCACATGAAAGGGGCACTCAATATTAACGATTTAATAAACTTGAGCCACTGGCAGAAGACCTAATGAGTAGTAAGCTTTAAAGCTGCAAGTTTATTTAGTTAAAACAATTGAAAGGTGAAAGAAAATTACAGATTTGTAAACATCATAATCGTTTATTTTGTTTATGCTACTTTTCCTCGCGCGAAACATGATTATTTTGACGGTAGTGAACGCATACCCCACTTGCGCTTGCGACTTGTGCATGCCTCTGATTTCTTATAATAAAAGTAATGATGGGGGTAGAATTAAGATCGCCATTCGAGTTGAGAAGTTTCATTAAGGTTCACAACAACTTAATGTATGAATATGCGCTAATAAAACAAAAATATATTGACGAGTATGCATAAGACTATAAGCAAAAAAAGCAAAGCAAGTTGTGGACACGACTGCATTTAAAAGCAGGTATTTAATATGTTTTCTTTAGTGTATCTTCAATATAGCATGTTAATTATTAATAGAAGAAACTCATTTACTTAATAGGTAGGTATCTATTTATAGTTTGATTTTATCAATAGTTTTACAAACAGAACGTATTTATTTTGTTCCACTTTGTTTGAACAAACAAGGTAAAAGAAAACTTATTGATTGAAATAAATAGGTACTAGTTTTCTTTAAAACTATAAAAAAATGTATACGGGTTAGCTTGTGTATGTAGTCTTAGCTAACTACTCATTACTGTCTTATGAAATTGTAAACATAAAAATAGCCATTAAAATAACAGACCCCGTAACCCAATAACCTGCAACAATTAATAAAGTAAATTGTTTAATCTTGAAACACAATTCTTAAGTAATTAAATTGTGCAATAAGTTAAGTAATAACCAAATGTGTTAAATTAACCTAAATCACCTTATTTTTTACATAATGATTATTATACTGGTATGGTACTCGGTTTGGTTGCAATCCCCACTCTATTTTAATAATATTTATCAAAATAATATCTAGTTAGGATGGTCATCATATGGTGATGGTGATATCGTTATTTGTAGCATTGTTGTGTGTACGTCGATATTATGCTGAGTGGGAGCCATTTCAGGGCCACTAGTTTTAAGTTTTTCTATATTATGCATCAACTTATTGTTTCTTTGTGTGGCAATGAATAAATGCTTTTATTGTTATTATTATAAGTGCGCTTCCACCTTATCATCACATAACATCAGATGAGATGAATCCCAAGTGCATGCCTGTAAGGAAGAAACTTGGCTAAGATTTTGAAAACGCAGTTTTTTTCTCGGATTTTATTCGCTAAAGTTTATGGCTGAAGCTATGGTCGAGAGCCCCGGCTTCAAGCAGTTACCAGGGGTTAGTGTACATACATTTGCCACAAAGTAAATACGTCACAGAAAAAAAATGTGTTTTTTGCCACACTTCTATATTTATGAAGTTTTGTCATATTTTGATTTGGACCTGTGATTAACTTACACATAATTTTTAATGCATGTTACTTTCAATGCATGGAGTGTACAAACATTTAACGAACTTACTTTGTGGCAAATGTGCATGTATATGTACAGTACATCAAATGTAGTAACCCGCTACCAGGGGTAGCACCTCACGTAAAGATGTCATTTGCCAACATCAGGTTCATTGACCCAGTAATTCTCTCACGCTAATTTGAACAATCGATTAGCAACGTTCCGTTATTCATCGTTAAAATCACTTTCATTTCACAAAAAACTGAGTCAGACGGGGCGTGTGAAGTACCTATTGTGATCCATCAATGTTTTGCATTGATAAAAGCGGTTATGAACCATTGTGTAACCATAGGGCGAGTGTTGCGCAGGCGTGACATTTCTTGCAGGCACATGTCATGGCGGTGTACGCAAAATCTACTTTGTAAATAAGCTGCTGGTTGTAAGCGTAATTACCCTATACAAAAATTGTATCATGATTTTTTGTTGAAAACTACACCACTTCTACAATAGACAATTTTCCACGAGTGCGGTTTTCTTACGTCCGGTTAGAGCCATTTAAGGCGCTGACAATCATGAAACAGTGCTTTCAGTTTTTCTGCATAGAATCAAATAGAACGTGATCCACTGGATTCAAGTCAAAAAACTCGAAAATCGCAATTTTTTAAAGATACAGATGTTTTATTAAAGAAATAAAACAATATCGCTTTTCTAAGAATTATAAGTACCTATACTTATTTTTTCTTTCTGCCTGCGAAAGACTGCAGGCAGATGCTGGATGCGTCAAGCTGAGGACAGAGCGCTATGGCGCTCATTAGGGGAGGCCTATGTCCAGCAGTGGACTATGACAGGCTGACGATGATGATGATGATGATGATGATACTTATTTTCATCGATGTATTTCAATAAAGGAAAAAGATTATTCTCTAAAGTTACCACGTTCTCTCCCAATGAGAGTTAGTCGGCTTCCACTACCAATAATTAACAAAAACCGGGAGCAATTGTTTATTTATTTATTTTAATTTATTTATATAATGATTTATTGGATTACCGACATAAGAAAGCTGTATTTAAGGTTAAGAATAAAAACAATGTTCTCTTAGCTAACTGCTCTTACAATTATGGGCAATCACAGCATGCATTAAAACAAAATTAACATTAAAATTAATGAAAAAATGACACAAATTCAATTAAATTTTAAACGAATTATAAACAAATTTCAATTAAATTATAAACACAAAATCAAAACATTTCAATACAATTTTTTTTTTAATATAAAGAAATACCAAATGCAATCTAAAGTACTTCACTAGCTTTAAGACATTTTATAACTTTCGAAGCCCTTATAAAATAAATATATTTGAATTTGGTCACACATCCAGTGCCCCATTGCAAACGTTGCTCAACCTACCCAATAGCAAACCGCCAACAAACTTCTCTACAATGAATTAGGCCACTTTTATGGTCTCCGTCTTGCTGCTATCTTAATAGCTAGTGATGGATAACAAGGTAAGGTCGCGAGTCAATATTTTAAGATCAATTGAATTGCTTGCTTATGTACAATGTATGCTAATATTAGTTTGGTTCACATACACTCGCTACTGACCGGACATTTATGAAGCTATTTATTTAAGCCAACATACCACTAAAGTAAAACTAAATATAAGTAGCATTGTTATATTTCGACGAAACAATTTTTGCAAGAACTTCATATTATAAATGTTTTAGTAGTATTTACTAAAACCAACAAAAAAAAGCAACTGCATAAAATTATATAACCCTACAAAGAGCAAAGCTCACCAAAAGCTTAATTCTTATATTCTTGCTTACTTAGCAAGTCTAATATCTGCCAATCTGAACTAACAAAGAATCATAAAAAGATTCGATTTCTGTATGGGCATAGGCGATGAGACATCAAAAATCAAATAAAATTAATGAATCTGAGGCTAATGAACCATGAGAAGCAAAAACAAATTCGATTATTGCGCGATTAGGTTTAGGTGAGGCGGTTGACAGGTACTTTCTCGCATTTGAAAAAATATATATGACCACAACTGCATTACGTTGCAAATTTTATCAACAGAAAAAAATATGAGTAGAAACACTAACAATCATCATCATCATCATCATCATCTCAGCCAAAGACGTCCACTGCTGGACAAAGGCCTCCCCCAAGGATATGAGGGGTATTTGCCGTAATCGCCAATAACACTAACAATAACTATTAGTTATTATTCTGAGATAAACACTCAATGTTTTTTTCTGTAGATAAGGTTTGTCTCCAACCAATCTTACAGACAATCGGCAATCCGGGTGACAGATCGGCCAATAAAGTTACTTTGACTATTGGTTTTCTATCGAGATTTGCTTGTGGGATCGTTTATTGTCTACAGCCCTGTTTACAACATTAAAATTTCGCTTCAATCATACTTAACAATGAAATCAAAGAATCAAGGTAGTATTTGATACTGCCATTTCATAATATTCAATTCAGACATCGTACCTGCGCCGCGCCCGTGACCTCCTCCGCATCCCAATGACTCGGCCGTCACGGCACTTTCCTTGGTGACATGCCGTGACTATCATACGCAAGCATACAATCGACGCACTCACACTCACTTTCATTAGTTCCGTTTATTTGGGAGCTGCTATCGATTCCAGCCAGCACCCAATGACTGGCAGTTATTGCGAAGAAAAAAGTAGAGAAAAAGATTTTAATTGTTAGCTTAACCTTAGAAGCATTTTTAAAAAGTTGTGTTTCTACTACCGATTTTGAAATCAGTCACCATGATTATTAATCTTCATGACAGTAATCTATCGAGAAATACAAATAAACAAGATAGATAGCTCCTTTCAAAATGCATTGCAAAATGTAACCTAAGTACTTTACTTCATCTCTGTATCTAATACCTTTAGACGAGCAATTCTTGTATGATTTATTTAAATATCTTGTAGTATCATATTCTTTTTAACGAGAAGCGTTTTGTTTCTATTGCAATTGGCAGCCTATTAACTACATAAAATTAATGCGTAACTAGATAGTTAAAATGTTGCCTTAACAAACATCGATGTCTGACAAAAAAAATATCAAAAGAGTTTTTAAGTTTTTTAAGTAAAAACTGTCATAACAAAGTTAGCGAATGAATTTTGATAATTACTCTAGGTCGTAAAAAGCCCTCTGCGCAATATGGCCACAATTCTTACACTTTTCACTCAGCGAAAGTTAATTAGCGACCGAAAAAGGAGCGCTTCGGTCATTTGATAGCGATTAACATCGCACTGCGCTATGTTTAGATGCGTGTGCGCACACCGTGGAAAACTATCGAAGTAAGTTTCGTTAGTTCGCCGTTCAATGCGGCGTAAGTATAGTTACGTTGCGAAACAGTTGCCGCATACGCAGCGTTGTATGTTGAAGTAGGCGTTTGTCTCGTTTGGGTACTTAGTGGGATTGCTAGTCTGCGCAGTGAGTTTTCTTTTTGCAGAAAAACTAGCAACCATTGGAGACGGTGCTTTTCATAATTGGAGCAGAAATATAAACAAACGTTTAAATAGCCGTTTCGATCACGGGTGAATTGTCAAACAGTGTTTTTTTATAGTTCGCACGGCAAATGACTTCATTCCAACTGATGTTAAGTGGAAATGGAGTCCAGACGCGAAGATAACTGGTGCAGCGTGAAAACAACGCAGCATCAGTTAACCTCACTCTGCCGGCCCACAAGGTGCTTCCACCCCTCGTTTAAAGAACCCCATATTATAGGAAGGAGGGAAAACGTGTGCTGGTAGACTATTCCATCTTTTAGAGGTGCGACAAAAAAACGAGTCACCAAATTTTTTTGTGCGCATTGGGATATTTGAGACAGTGAAGCGGTGACTCCGGAGAACAGCACTCCTATAGAGGAAAGGAGAAGGTGGGATGAGAGCTATCTTCAGGGCACTCGCCATGGTATAAGCGGTTAAACACGCTGAGTGGCTCAACATCTCTACGCAATTGCAGAGATTAAATAGTATTTGCGACTTCTGCATTGTCGATAATGCATACAGCGCGACGCTGCAATCTGTCTAACTAAGGCATCGAGAAGATAATAGAATAGAATATTTATTTATTAAAGTGACCAAGACTTATTCTATTATTATTACCTTATCCTATGTTGGCTACATTTTTGTTTTTGTAAAAATGGATTTATATAAATTTATACAGGGTGTCCCAAAAATGGCACGCCAGGCTGACACTGGAGATAGCTTAGCTATAAACCTATCAGATAAAAATAACATTACTCTAGTAAAAGTCTCATAGTTTTGGAGAAAATGGCACTTTTTTATGTTCTAAAAACTCCACTTTTAGTTCGTTTTAAACCTATCAGATAAAAATAGCATGACTAGTAAAAGTCTCTTAGTTTTGGAGAAAATGCCACTTTTTTCTTTTCTAAAAACTCCACTTTTAGTTTGTTTTTTTTATATATTTTTTTTTTTTTTGTTTTTTTTTTTATCTGATAGGTTTATAGCTAAGCTATCTCCAATGTCAACCTGGCGTGCCATTTTTGGGACACCCTGTCTATTAATACAAAAACTTTGTACCTCTTTTTGTGAAAATTGCGCGGACGGAGGAGTATGAAATTTCGCACACTTATATAGAGAAGGTGTGCAGAATGCTAATATTTTTTTTTAAATTATACATAAAACATACATTAAATGAAATAAACATTGTTTCAAAAATTTCACAAATGGATGAAAAGCGGCCGAAATCTGTCAATGCCAATCCAAACTCACATTCTATCTTTTTTTAATTTTTCATTTCTTAGGATACAATCCGTGCAGCCTTAATAAAATATTGTTTAGTAAACAGCTTTTTATAAAAATTACGGACGAATTTCGACTACTGGGCGACCACTAGTTATAATGGATACCTAAAAATAATCATGATCTTTTTTATTTTTTCTTTCGTTAATCAATTTCTATCTATCAATGAGTACTTCTCTATTACGAGTATATGTACGTTGCTACACTAACTGCCGTACTCAGAGACGTTAATTAAGTTTTAATGACAATTAAGTCTCTTGCTGTCACTTTCTTATGTACACACGCCTGCACATCAACCTATCCAAAACTGTCAAATTTCTCTAATCGATATTGATCTTTATAGCCAAATACTCAGGTTTAAAATTTATTAAAGAAATTTGACATTTTCTGGTAGGTTGATCTGCTGCCGTCTGTACTTATAGTGCTAAATAGAGAAGGAGAGACATTTAATTGTCATTAACACTTAATTGACGTATCTGAGTACGGCAGTAAGCTACATTTAGCTTCACTTAGTGAAGATCGGGATTATGATAAGGCTGATATTGTATCCGTAAAAGATAAAAGTCCGTTTATAAATAACACTAACAAAATCCACAGTATTATTTATTTATTCGTGTGAAGTGCGCTTCCACTTTAGCGTTACGGTCAAGTGCTTTTTTGTTGAAATAAATAAACATAACTGTTATTTCTATTCGATTTAAAAGAGATCAATGTTGCAAAGGCCAGCCTATTAAAATTGGGTCCACATGTATTTCAAATGTATCAAATGCATGTTACCAAACAGTCATACAACGGCTTAATAAAAACAATTAAACAACATTACGACGATGCTTTCGTAACTATTGAAGTTCGCGTGATTAATCGTTACCGTATATGTAATATTGGGTTACTGTTAGGTACATTTTGAGTAAACAGTTTTTTGTGCGTAGTTTTTCTATCAGGATTATGCTCATATCAGTTTTTAACAGGAACCATTATATTATGTCATACTAATAGGTACTTTCTATCGGTGTGATTATAGAAAAAATATATGAAATAGTTATAACTAACATACGTAGAAACTAAATTATTAACCTTTTTTAGCAATTATGTCCAAATTTTAAACTTTAGAGTACCTACCATTATTTGTTTTTACGGGAATAACGCAAACTATTTGGATCTTTCAATTTAGACGTTTCGTGACGGACCACTCGCTGCCGTGCGGTTTCATATTAAACGACAGCCTGTTTTAATAAAGAATGCAGTGCAAACGTGCGGCAGCCGCACGACAGCAAACGTCTAAATTGAAAGAGCCCTTAGTGTAGGTGTCTTAGGCATATCTTCTTTTACCCGATACGCTTCGACAGAGTTGCGATCCCGTTAAACGCGTTATCTAATACCTTTAAAAAAGCAATTCTTGTATGTATATATAATGCATATATGCAATACATTGTAATGTAATGTAATATTCAGATTTTATATATACATACAAGAATTGCTCTTTTAAAGGTATTATCATTTCTTATTGTAATATAACAATAAGAAATGTAAAAGTAAAGAAAAGAAAAATGTATTAGATATAAGATAAATATTGTAAAAGAAAAAGAAAAGATAAAAGAAAAGTAGTTGAGCTCTTATAGCTCCAGTTCATTTAACCCCAAAAAAAAAGAAAGAAAAGAATACAAAAAAAGACAAAAAAGTCCTGCAAGAATAGCGGGGAGTAGCTGCAAAAAAAAAAAAAAAAAAAACTCTGAATATTCGGACTTCGTACCGCTTTGACAGGACAGTTTCCATGACAACAAAACAAACAATTCGTCCGCTTAAGAACACCCGTATAGACCCCGATAACCCGATGAACCCCTATAGCAGCGCCACCAACCGGGACCAATTGTAAATCTAAACCATTCTCGAATCCACTTGAACGCACAGAAAATTTCATCCAAATCGGTCCAGTCGTTTAGAAGGAGTTCAATAACATACACACGCACAGAAGATTTATCCTATTAATATTATAAACGCGAAAGTTTGTAAGTATGGATGGATGTTTGTTACTCTTTCACGTAAAAACTACTGAATAGATTTGTACGAAATTCGGCATACAGATAGTTTATAACCTGGATTAACACATAGGATACTTTTTATCCCAATATTCCCACGGAAACGGGAACCACGCGGGTGAAACCGCGAGCAGCCGCTAGTATATAATAAAGATTGTTAACAGTTGCCATACAAAAGACTTCAACGCGTGCCATAAAATAAGCGATTGGTTTTGCTTGGTTATTGCCGAAAGGAGGAACTCGATGGCGCAGTGGTTAACCCTGGTCTGCGATTGTTAAGGTTCAGCAACTATCGCAAAGGCCGGTCATCGGATAGGTGACCAAAAATTTATCATCTCGAGCTCCTCCGTGCTTCGGAAGAAGGCACGTACTTATAGCCGTTGGTCCCGGCTGCATTAGCAGTCGTTAACAACCACCAATCCGCACTGGGCCCGCATGGTGGTTTATGGCTCGTTCTCCCAGCAGTGGGAACATAAAAATGAGCTGGTAATGATGATGATTGTTAGACCCATCAACCTCCAATGGACCAGAATGGTTGGTTATAGTTCGATTCGGGTCTAAGCCGGGCAAGCCGGATTAAATGTATGAAGTAACTAAAATTGTTTACTAAACGCATCTTTAGGGATTGTTTGAAATGAGGTTTAGCCCCCGCTTGCTTTTGGGGGATGTAGGCCCCGATACCACTATCTCCCCACATGTAATTGTTTTTATGGGCTAGAGTCCAGCAGTAGCAGACATTGGCTTTTAATGCTGATTTGGTTCTAAAATTCAAGTAAGTATGGTATTACACACAGCTATTACTCGTATATGTTCGTTAATGTGTTTTTTTTTGTGAATTAGACCGAATTGTTTATTTTTATCGTTTCCCGTTGTGTCACATTCAATAAATTTTCTAATTTAAACTGGAATACGATGGAATCTAGGGTATTGTCTGTCTCACAGCCACTGACATGCGGATGGCAAAGGCACACACACCGTGCGAAACCATCAGGTAACAATGCGTAAAATACTACGATGGATACCTTAAGTATTAAAATATTTGAAAAAAAGGATTTTAAATGAATGGCAAATGATTCACATATTTATATATTGAAATTATTATCTTATAATATGTTATGTGAGGTTTTAAGGCGGAGGCGTAACGTTTTTTTATCATTTTACAAACAGTCATAGAGCCGTAGTCAAATATTATTTTTTACTAGTTTACCCGGCGGACTTCGTACCGTTTTGACAGTTATCTATGACAGCAAAACAAACAAAGACATCAAATCTTTCACAGCTAGGAACATTTTGTATTGAAATATTAACTTGTCGTTTTTAGTATTCTCCGTTACTCATTATTTATGTTTCTTAGTATTACCTACCTTTCCTGAACTTCCACAAATATTTCAAAATCAAAATTAGCCAAATCGGTCCAGCCGTTCGCGGCTGGACCGAAAGGCTCGACTTTTGTCACAATTTCGTGAGGCGACCACTATCCATCACCGTGGAGAGATCCAAATCTTCATAAAGATCTCAGAACAATAAAAGTGAAAATGTTCGATCACGTTTTGCTTTCCTTAGAAACTGTTGTTTATTCTAAATCTATAAAAGTAGGCAAATGCCTATTTACAATAAAGCAATGAGTTATATTGTAACTAACATTTTTTATTTTTTTTATTTGTATAGTATTCTAAAACCTATTTCTTTTTGACGACCTCCCTCCGTAGCCGAGTGACTTGCACGCCGGACTTTGGGCGGCGCTAACTCTGAGGTCCCGGGTTCGATTCCCGGTCGGGTCAGTGTCGAAAACGAACTTTTCGATATTGTGTCGGGTCTGGGTGGTTGTGGTACCGTCATTGTTTCTGATTTCCTTGAAACGAGTGCTTTAGCTACTTACCTTTGGATCAGAACAATGTATGTGATGTTGTCTAAATATTTATAACCTTAAAATTTTTTTTACTAGATAAAATCTGCGAGTGCTGAGGTTAAGCAACTTTAGCAAAGGCCGGTCATCGGATGGGTGACCAAAACTGTATCATCTCGAGCTCCTCCGTGCTTAGGAAGGCACGTAAAGCCGTTGGTCCCGGCTGCATTAGCAGTCGTTAACAACCTCCAATCCGCACTGGGCCCGCGTGGTGGTTTATGGCCCGTTCTCCCTAACCATCCATAGGAAAGGCTCGTGCCCCAGCAGGTGGGGACATAAAATGAGCTGATGATGATGATATATAGCATTAAGAATGCAAAATTCAAAAATAATAAAAACTATTTCTTACTATTGAATTTAACCTCTATATTGAAATGAAACACTTTTTACGAGTTCGCGTTCTACTCGTATTTTACGTTTTGAACCCTTAGCAAGATCCGTGGTCACAATAAGACTCTTCATCTATATCTATATCTTTACTAATATTATAAAGAGGAAACCGGCAGCTAGAGATAAGATAGCCAGTGCCTCACTAGTTGAGGATCCCGGGTGAAGTGCGCTTCCACCAATTGGCCTTATCATCACTTAACATCAGGTGAGATCAAGGCATTGTGCTTACCCGTAAATGAAATAAAAAATACCTACTATAATATATAGTATAACCACCAACCCGCATTGGGCCAGCGTGGTGGGTTATGGCCCAATGTCCCCACGTGGTATTGTTCACGTGGGAGGCCTGTGCCCAGCAGTGGGACGTTTATAGGCTGATGATGATGATGACATACTTAATTATGGTTACAGTTGTAGTTTATGAGATTTTTTGTAGCATGTAATTGAAAATATAAATAAATAAATAAATGTTTCCCACACTCACACCAAAGCCCCAAGAAAAGCTTCCTTAAGAAACTCGAGAAATGGTTAACTAGACAACGGATAAACATACTTAATATACTTAAATACATACTTATTATACATAGGAAACACCCAGACCCGAAACAATATATATTATGGATGTTATATTCAAACCGGGGTGATAATGAAGTCAAGCGGTTAGTAGAGCGTGCTACAATCATATCAGAACTAGTTGCAGGAACTGCAAACCAGGTGAACTTCATAAGTGCATTATTTATGAATCTCCACCGGCTGGCATGAATGTAAGGGAGCACAGACTGGTTTGATATCCGGGAAATCCAATCTAGGTGAGGTTAATACTTGTACCAAAAGACTTTGATTCAATTGAAAGAACTGAATATTATTAAATTTAGAAAAGTTTTGTTTAAATGGCTCAACCATCACACATTCTACAATGTGCAAGAGTTTTTCGATTTAAATAATGATTTGTGAATGATGTTAATGTACCTAGTAATTTTCTGCAATACTTTTCAGATTGTGTTGTATTTGCATGCCTCTTTGATTTGGCTAAACATGTTTGTACTACACTACTTATTTTGTACTAACTTTTTATACCGTGTTTTAGTGCAAATAAATGAATTACTATTAACGGCAACTGTATTAATATTAACGGCAGTGCAGTGTTTTGTTTTGGTTCAGCATTCTACTAGGTACCTTGAAAGACCCCGTGTTCGATTAACGTTAAATACTTTGTGTGGTAAACACAGTTACTTCAAACCTAAATATTAACTTTTACATTTATAATTTGTTATTGTATTGTATGATTACATTTAGTAAGTATCGTTTTGTAGGATAAACTTGTTTATTTAATATTGTTATATGCAAGGTAATAAATAGTGTTTTGCGAGTGGCGGAAACTGTCATTATATTGTATCTGTATTTAAAGCAAGTGATTAAAAATTATATTATCTAGGTCACAAATAAGATCACCAATCCGCATTTGGTGATTAAGCCAATACCCATCAATATGACTTGATTTCAATGATGGAGGCCTTTGCCCAGCAGTGGGACAGTATATAGGCTATTTACTTACTTACTTTCTTACTATATAGGTACTTTGTAAGTTTGCTAGTCTACCAATGATCTCTGGCTGCGAAACAAACATAAAAATTAGCTATACTTTATAATTTCTCATTTCAATCCGGACATAGAACTGGTGCGCTTACGTTTACGTAGCACAGAAGATTGCTAGATAATCATATTCCCAATGAATATTTAAAGACCACCTCGTCAGACGCAGAGCCGTAACGAGTGCAGTTTCTGGAACGATTCATTCACGGAATATGAACATAATATACATTGCAGAAATTAAAATTTTCATATCGTGACAAAGATGTGTTGAGTATTTGATCATCGAATTGGAAGTTACCTAGTCTAGTATCATTAATTCTAGTTCTCATAGTCTTAAGTGTGCCTGTATTATTCAACCCCCTTACTCATAAAAACAATTTTTAAGCATTATTTAACTAATCATAATCATTGTATTGTCTCTTTTTCTCAAATTCAAAGTGACGTTTGTGTGACGTTGAAAAAACAATATTTAACTAAATAATGCTCAGAACAATAACTAAAGCTATAGAAGGATGGCTGAAATAAAAATCGTGCAACTATGTTTAGTTCCGTTCTATCTTATGGCTAGAAAATGAGGTTGGAGTGCGACAAATGGTTGACACTTAGTTTTTACTTTTTGTATTGTTATGTCAAACGGTCATCAGATAATCGGTGATCAAAAAAAATCTTTGAGTCCTTTATAAAGTCACTCACTACATTACCTCAAATATGACGTCACGAATCTGGTGACACTTTCGAAATAACGAAAGAAAAGGGACAATTGATATCTTTCCAATACATCACTTAGGTTCATTTGTTAAAATAGTACGAACTGATGAATGAGTGTTGCTATTTTAGTCCGGTTTCTATAGCTTTAGTTATTATTCTGAGAAATAATGCTTAAATAGTTTTTATGAGTAAAGTGTCTAAGCGTTTTCTAACTTTACGCTTAACTGAAAAAAACTTTCACGTCAAAGTAAACTAGTTAGTTTAGTAGTAACAGAAGTAATATGTATAGTATAGTATTATAATATCAGTGGTTTTGCGTTACCTTATGCCTTCTTGATTTATCTAAATGCGATTCTTGTAACAATTACACTCACTTTACACTTGAATAAATTACACAGAAATAGTGTTCCCACTTCGCAGTGCGAATTATAATAAGTGTCGTAAGTAGTAATAGTTTTAATTCGATGTCATAGTATTTTAAACTCACTAAAAAGGTTAAGAAAATACTTGGCTAATGCGTTTGTTTTCTTTTCTGTAGGTACCTATTTATGTTAAGTCTTGTACCATTTTAGTTATACTACTTAAACCTACCTAACCATTTCTGTACAAAAAGTGAACGTTAGAGTAGGTATGTTTTTTGTATTTAAGCTAAAACATTAGTGAAATTATTAAAAGTCGTTCCAACCTATGCTCGTAATCAGATTTTAATTATTAACTCAAATCTGTTAATTAATACCCATTAAGTCTCATTTTTAACACTGAAAAAAAATATTTGTTTGTACTTACCGTTCATTCTTGCACATTCAACAGTCCGCATATTGAAAAAAAATGTCACTGATTAAACGCACATCACTATCACAGCACGTTTATTTTCACTTAGAACTGGAACCGTGCGCGCTGTCTACCGAGCGGCGTCTGCGCACAGTCGGAGCCGCAACTGCTGCGCGCCGGCGCACACGCCGCTACGGTTGGAAAAGGGGGGCTGCCGAAATCTAATAGGATAGACATGCCAGTAATTTTCGGTAAACTTTCTCTAATTGTCATATAGCCTTATTTAATCATCTTAATCTGATCCAGATGCATAGTCTGCTGCATTGCTAAGTGTTTCTTGCGACGATGGCAGGAAAAGGGGACGGAAGAACCGGCACAACTTCGACCCCTCTCAGGGGCTGGCACTCCAGGCTCTTCCTAGTAAGAAGGATTTACAGGTTCAAAAAAAGTGCTCCTTGAGAAAAGGGTTTATAGATATTGGAGCCGTGTGAAACGTGGGCCACCGAAATCTAATATGATAGACAATGCCAGCAGTTTTCGATAAACTTTCTCTCATTGTCATATACACTGATTTCGAACTTTGAAATTAAACTACATTTACGGATCTAATTAGTCAGGATAAAAATATATAACATCAATGTGTAAAATAAATGCGAGTAGATCCGAAAAGTGTTTTATTTCAATCTGATGCAATTGAACATAAGGTACATGCTCAGCTGCAATGCTAGGTGTTCTTTGGGATAAAGGTCTATACATATTGGAGCAGTGAGAAAAGTGGGGGTGACTCACTCGAAACAGGTACTTACCGGTAATTTTCGGTGTACTTTCTCTGAATGACATTGATACTGAACTACTACATTAAAAGTAAATATACTACTATACTTTCTACTACTGATAGATAAATTACCAATTTTGATGCTAGTACTCGATGGGAAAAGTGTTTGTTGATATCGAAAAAGAGAGGCTTACGAATTCTAGAGTTTCAGCAATTTTCGGTGATCTTTCACTTAATGCCATTTAGCTTGAATTAGTTATCTGATCCATCCATTGCTTTACATAGACACTGCGTTCGTTTTAGTACTAAAATTCGATTGGATAAGTTTATGTAGATTTCGCTAGAGTGGGAAGAGGGAGTAGCGTATCTTTATTATGGTAGATACAAACCAATTTTTCGGTGAACTTTCTCTGAATGTGAAGGAGCCTGAATAAATAATATTTCTAATGATCATTGAGTACCTCGTTATATTATTACGTTTTGTATGAAGGTTTTTTATAAAATCATATTTTTCATACTAACGTTTTTTTAATTTTCTTAGCATCTATTTATGTTCACACTATAAAAATTGTAGAGTAGTGTGTTTGTTTCACTAGCTAAATATAGCAAACATTAAAACGAAAAAAAAATCAAGACCCTTCAAAGCTACAATAAACAAAAGGTCAATTACGCAAACAAAAAAAAGAAGTTAAAAAAAAATAGACGATAAAGACACACAACGAATAATCATTGTTATTATTGAAGCCTAAGTGACATAGTCCTAATTGAAGGTGTATAATAATATTAACAACAAGTATTGACTTTTAGAAGTAATACACCTATTAATAAGTGAGAAAAAAACGTCAATTTCATAGGTACCCAATATTTGTTAAGCCCGTAAAACCACCCTTGGCCAATTTACGCGCGACAATGATACAACTGGACTGTCGTCACGATTATCATTTGATGCGGGTTATGTAACGGCGCCCAAACGGTACGCTCCGTACCGGGCAATGTAAAGCTAGGCCCTACACATACACAGGCAGCCATTAAGCGTTCTCGGTAGCTGATCTCAGGGCTGTCAGTAGTTATAATTTACCATATTAATATTCTTATTCTAATTGTGATAATTATTGGTTATCATCATCATCATCATTAGCTCATTTTATGTACCCACTACTGGGGCACGAGCCTTCCCTATGGATGGATAAGTAGGGAGAAAGGGCCATAAACCACCACGCAGGCCCAGTGCGGGTTGGTGGTTGTTAACGGCTGCTAATACAACCGGGACCAACGGCTTTACGTGCCTTCCGAAACACGGAGGAGCTCGAGATGATACATTTTTGGTCACCCATCCGATGACTGGCCTTTGCGAAAGTGGCTTAACCTTAGCACTCGCAGACCGGGCGTGTTAACCACTGCACCATCGAGCTCCTCCTATTATCGAATTATTAGTAACGCGTACTTATTTATAAAGTAACACCTCGGTGGCTGAGTGGCGCTCGGCTGGATACCCTGGTTCAATTTCCAGGTCCCTCAATGTGTTTTTCGGATTTTTCGATGAATAGCCCGGGTTTGTGACCAACCCTTGACTTGATTTCAATGATGGAGACTGCCCAGCAGTGGGTCATTTATAGGCTACTTACTTTTCTTTCTTTTTGTTTTACGAAATTTATTATGTTACGGTCTTATCATGAAAATATAAGGTTTTTTTTGTTCTAAGAACAGTAGATCTAAACAGTAAAAAAATGCATTTGAAGTTTGAAGGTATGGATAATCTTGTTTGTTAATTTATTTAGCAAGGTCGGCAAATAACTTTTGGCCTTTTGGTGCTTATGGACGTAAGGTGCACTTTTAAAGTCCTGAGGTCTCAGTAATAATGACTTTACAACCAGTAATTTTAGTAAATCTCATACTATTTAAACTGTAACACAGCAATGCAGTACACTGCTACTTGGTGGCAGAATAAGTTGCAGCAACGCGGTACTCAGCCAGACAGGCAATGCTTAAACGTAAAAACAGACGTCGTTACGCTCTCTTAACACAGCCATCTTAAACTATTTATCTTACAAACACTTTGTATAGGTAGCCCTACCGGCGCGTGCCAGCTGCACTGCACCGTAATCAGCCCATGTCAATGGCTCGGAACGTTTCCGGAAAAACATAAGTGCTAGCAATTTTCTTAGCACGAAAACCATTTACATTTAGTTCTTTTATAATCATAACTATGAAGGTAATAGAACATGATTAGGCTTATAATAATCTGTTTAAGTTTTTAAAGTTATTTTTATATAAGCCACTTTCGCTTCGTAAGTTTACCGAATAGGTGACGAAATCTATATATTAATACGTGACGCAAAAACTTTGTATACCCCTTTTTAAGAAAATTGCGGGGACGGAGGAGTATGAATATTCGCACACTCATAGTTTATATAGAGAAGGTACATAATGTAATTTGAAAAAATAAAATACATTAAATCAATAAAACAAACATTACACACACTAACATGTATTTGACACACACACACGCATATATACTCATTTCAAAAATGGAAGAGGAGCGGCCGAAATCTTTCAATGCCAATCCAAACTCACATTCTATTTTTTTATTTTTCATTGCTTAGGATACAATCCGTACAACCTTAATAAAATTACGGTCGAAATTCGACCACTGGGCGACTATTAGTAAGAATAAGTCAGGAACTTCTTTCATAACTCGATTCTTTCTATGCATTTGGGATGATCATATTTTGTAACCGAAGCGGAGTAAAAAGTCTTTATTATTTCATTCCAGAATAATCGAAATATTGTCTTAGAAGCAGTTTTCTTGGTATAGAGTAAATATTTTTTTATTAGTATTATCACCTAACGCCGGCTAACACCAAACACATAGCTCATCTACAACTCAAACCCAAGTAACACAATCATCATCATCATCTCAGCCAAACGACGTCTACTGCTGAACAAAGGCCTCCCCCAAGGATCTCCACAACGACCGGTCTTGTGCTGTTACAAGTTACACAATACGAATTAAAAATATAAATGACGAATTGTCTATTTCTCTAAACCTGCTTTACATTTCAACGACTCGATTGTTCATCGGGTGTGCATCGATAAATAAATTAATATCTATTGTGTGCTTTCCATGCTATTTGAATGCGGCGCATGCGCACATAGGTCCCACCGATATTTTCACTCGTCCTTTGGAAAGTGCAACAGGGAAAGTAACGGCATATTTTTGGACAATCGATAAAATAGAAAGTCAATTAAATACTTTGCATCATAAGTATTACGATTTCATGTAACGACTCAAGCGGAAAATTACATCTACGGGAGAATGAAGTTACTTTGTAATGAAGTGTCTCTGTTCTTCCAAGTATTCTTCTTCACGTCAACCTACGGTACGATTCCGGAGGACATAGTCGCACTAGAGACGCCTAGAATTAATATTATATTTTGAATGGCTTCGCGTTTAGCATAAAGCCAGTTTCAAGTAGTATTATGATTATAAACTAAAAATGGTACGGTAGATTGAGTTAAAAATGGAGTCTCACGACACGTTATTACGGAAAGAACTCGGGTGAAACTAAAAGAACGCTAGGAACATCCGTCTTATGGTGTAAAATAGTTGTGATCATGGTTTTTCAAAATTCAAAAGTAACTAGTTAGACAGGTTTTAACTTCTACTTACAATCCAGAAAATAAAAAAGTAGGTACTAGTGAATCAAAATGTTTTTATTAATGTTGATTATTTACCTTTGTTATTAAGAAGAAATTGAAACAGAACATAGAATTTAGAACTTTCAATCAATATTCATCTCGTAAATGCTACTGTAATTAATCCCTGAGTCTTCCATAATCTCTTTGACAATCGCCAGAATCTTCTGTTTGACCTCTTTCATGTCATCTTCTCCCACTACTAAGTTCTTTTTTAAAGTCAACATCGTTTTAGCAATCATACTTTCCTTACTCAAGTACATTTTCTTCTCCTCTTTGCCTTTTTTTAGAGTTATTTTTAAAAGAATGAGCCAGTTTTGAGTGAACGTCAAGAATTCTTGAGTCAGGGTCTGAGTGAGTTGGAAGTTGACGAGCGTATGGGTCCAAGGCTGAGATGTCAGGGTGGCTACCAGTCTTGTGTCGTTCTTGGACACGATTGCGTGTTTAAAGATTGATGATAGTGTCTTCCAGCCGGCTGAAGATTGAGTTTCTGATTCCTAGACATTTTGTAAAGAAGTTAATTATTTCTTGAAAATTCGATGGAACAATGCACATCGTACTTATACATCGAATAGTGGAGAGAACTCGGACTAAACCCTCGGAGTGATTTATCCATTAAATGAATTGAAACGAATACATTATTTTTTTATGACAAAATTGCAACTCATCTCATTTATCGCCAAGAGGAGCTGCTTCAATGATTATTTTAAAAACAAATTTTAAACGGTTTATTTCATGAAATCAACTAAGAAATAATACCACATTAATATACGACCATATATTCCGAGTATATCCTGAGTAAATAAATCTTAAAAATATAAATAAGATTAGCATCGGAGATTCGTTTATTTTCTCGTTGATAGCATTGGGGATTTCTCTATGTTTTTCGATTTGTTTTACATGATTGAATGGAGAATATACTCGTAATAAATGTGTGACAGCATAAAGCTAATCCGTTACAGATACGACATATGAAATCTGTAAACCAGTAAGCCTACGTAATTCTATCATTTATCGTATTTAGAACTATAAAAGTCAATAATATTTATAAAGAAACTTACCCTGCAGCACAACATCAGCTGTATTCTAAACATCAACGCCCTTAGCGCGTTACATTGCTGTGTGACCGAGGGTGAAATGTCCAACTCCTGGGCCAGAGCCAGCGGCGTATTGATGCCTGAGTTCAAGACCGTGTAAACGAGCTGTAGTAGGCACGCCCCACGGTCGCTAGAGCTGTCCCAACGAAGGGACTTGATTATAGATTGCGTATCAATTTCTAAAACTGATTTTGGCTGGAAACGAAAGTATACAAATATTGTGTGTGTGTTTTAAGAAAATATCGCTATCGCGTTAAAATATGAATTTATATCTTTAGAGACATCAAAAAAATATTATTTATTAAAATAATTATATTTCGTTTAATTCAAATAATTAGTTCTAATAAGATAGATTTTAAGTTGCTTATAAAATTTTAGTAACAATGCTCGATTTCTTATTGTTTTTTTTTTCAAAAGTGTAGTATAAAATTTTAGCGAATGTTTTTTTTCGTTAAAGACGGATTGCAGCCCAGAGATTAAAACCCACCCTCTCAGTACCTGATACTTATATCTGCTGAAGTAGTGCGTAATATAGGAGAGTAGCTGAAGCGCCGCGCAAGCCACTCTGTCGTCAGCGCTGGTGGTCGCAGACACCACCAATGGCAGGAATCCGGCGCGGTTGGTATACGTCAACAACACTGCACAAGAAAGCCCATTTACTTAAAAATTACCAAAACAGCTTTTTTCTTATTTTATATTATTTTATTACCTCCTGCTTTTTAAATTGAACGGAACTCTTTATTAATTGTAATTATTAAGTAAATCAAAAATAAAAAGGACAATGTTTGGATAACAGAGCCTATAGGTTCATAGTTATTTATTCCATAAAACAATTACATTGTATTGGAAATTACATAAAAATAAAATAATACAGGTTACAATAAGAAATTTAATTACATTGACAAATTATTATAAATAAAATAGCAAATATACAATAATAATGAAAATTAACTTAATAACTAATATAAAAATGGTACCTATGTCAAATATTAAAACTTATTAGGATTATTTAGGATCACTTAGAAATTCATCAACTGAGTAATAGCACTTTTTTAACAAGAACGCCTTGAGTTTATTTTGAAATTTATACACATCACTAGCTGTGCTCGCGACTTCGTCCGCGTGGAATAGTGACTTTCGGCAGCATTTTTAATTTTTTAGGCTCTTTTCCCGTTTTTGCAACATTTTTCACTGATGCTTCGCTCCTATTGGTCGCAGCGTGATGTTATATAGCCTAAAGCCTTCCTCGATAAATGGACTATCCAACACAAAAAGAATTATTCAATTCGAACCAGTAGTTCCTGAGATTAGCGCGTTCAAACAAACAAACAAACAAACAAACAAACAAACAAACAAACAAACAAACAAACTCTTCAGCTTTATAATATTAGTATAGATATATGGATTTAAGGCCTATAGGCAGAGCATTATACAGCTTGATGGACTGGAATCTTACGCAGTGACCAGCAACGTTCAATTTAGATATGAAATCACATTTTAGATCCTTTCGACGCGTTAATTCTCTCTTTTTCCTTTCTGCATTACATTCAATTTTATTCAAATTTTTGATTAAATGAGTAAGCAAAACTAAAACGTACAAAGAAGGGACTGTTAAAATATTATGTTTTTCAAAAAGTGGCCTACATGACTCAATCTGGGAAATACGCATCATGGTACGGATTGCTCGCTTTTGTAGGACGAATGCTGCCACAATATTATACTTATAACTATTACCCCAAAACATAATACTATAGCGAAATTTAGACTCAACCAGAGCAAAATAAATCAGCTTAAGCTGTTTCAAGGTGATTTGATCTCTTAGGCTTCTTATAGCATAGCACGCCGAACTTATGCTAGACTCTAATGCCTTAATTTCCTTTGTCCAATTCAAATCAATATCAATGTGGATTCCTAAAAGTTTTACAGATTGTACGGAATCAATACCTATACCATTTACATTAACACTTAGCGATTCTCTTTGTCTTGCAGTGGACCTGAATAACATAGCAGATGTTTTATTTTTATTCAACAAAAGATCATTAGTCAAAAACCAATTGCTAAAGAAATCAAGCGTACTGTTTGCTTTTGTATTCAGTTCATCTATTGAGTTTGCGGATATGATGGCGTTTGTGTCATCCGCATAAATGGTCAACTGTACCTCCGGCTGTTTTGTTTCCATATAGGCTGCTAAATCATTCAAAAATATGATAAAAAGAATGGGTCCCAAAATGGATCCTTGTGGAACACCCCTTCTTAACGTTGTCAACTTTGACTTATATACTGTTTCAACATTATCACTTATGGTTGTAATTTCAACAAATTGCTTGCGATTAGATATGTAAGATTGAAACAACTTTAAATTTTTATCTCTTATTCCATAATGTTCTAATTTTTGTAGTAGTATCTCATGATTAATTGTATCAAAAGCAGAACTTAAATCTAAAAACAGACCTCCGACCTTTAATTTCGTATTCAACTTACACACTACATCATCAACTAAGGTATTTACAGCATCTATAGTGCCAGGTAGTACAGCTTCTTTAAAAGAATAAGTTAAGATTTGTAAAAGGTATTTCTGGAACTGTGTTAGCTCATGTTGTGTCTACATGTAATAGGTTGCAGCTTTTGCACGATAACTTGTTAACATTTATAAATATTTTCAAGTTAAGCTTGTAACCAGTTTTGTAGACATTAAATAAAAAAATAAAAAAAAATATATAAAATAAAAATTCAAACGCTGCCTGGTTTTATTATAGTTGTTTAAAATTAATTTTGCAAAATTTCAACTTGAAGGCGGAAGTCATCGCGCCATAGAGCTTATCTCATAGGGCTCTCGATTATTCTTTTTTTTATAAGTTATTTTTTTTTTCACCAATCGGAAGCAACTTTTATGTCAACTAATTTATGCCACGCAGTATGACTATTACCAGTATTTAAGACGTACTCGTAGTAGGGTCAAATGTAACTCAACTTACCTCTATTATCAATCTGGTTATTGGCAAGACCCAGTAAATAAAGGCTCAACTTCAAACAAACAAATTCGAAGTAAAACCTCGATTCCAAGTTCTCATTGGAATGCACTAAGTTCTTCGAGAAAATAGTGGTGATGAGAACAGCTGTTTTCAAACAAACGGTCTGGTCTACTTCTAAAGGAGGCAATGTAGTGGCTAATTCTAGTAAAGGACAAATGCTGGTGTCTGAAACAAGAAAAACTTAGTGTTGTAGTTAGTGTTTGTAAGTTTCAGAGAAAATTCAAATTTGAAAAGTTTTAATGTACATAAATATTATATTTCTACCTATGTTTCTACCACCTAAGATACATTTTATGAGTTTACCACGGGATATCGAAATTCATTTCGCCGTTTGACACGAGGTCGACAAAACATTTGGCCTTTCTATTACTGATCGAATGAACGTTTGGTAGGCTTACTGCAAGCTTTTTTATCGCTTGTCGAATATCTCTAAGAACGAGAAACTGAAAAACATAGTGTTCAGTATAATACGGGAAAAAATACTGTTTAAAATATATTTTCGACTGCAATAACGTGCAATATTACACACCTATTTCACAATCATAGTCAATGAGCGTCTTGGACAGCACATTGGGCAACATAGTCCACACTAGGGCTGCAAACTCCTGTCTCTCTTCGTCCGTGCCGTCATCCAGGCACAGATGTAAAGCCTCCTTGCAGTTGGCCAGAGCTGCCTTGTGCTTGTTCTGTACCAAAATGTTTAGGAGGAGCTCCCAGACCGCAGGATCAGTGGTAAGGTCGATTGGTAAGGAATCTTCCGTTTGTAACCATTGGGATAGCTGGATTTTCGATAATTGATTTTGTTATAAGGTAAGAAAGGTGGTTACTGCCTGTTTTAGATTATAATTCAGTTATTTTTAAAGTAAACATTGGCCACGTTTTCCTAAATAATAAAGTAAGCAAATTTGAGATAGATTTCTTAGGGAAGCTATAGCAATAATCTGTAGCAGAATTTTCTGAAATTCTTTCATAATAAGTTACATTTCTACGAAGAGTAAAAGTAACACATTTTTAAAGCTCTTGTTTTATTATCTTTTTCCGACTTATTATTTGCTCTTAACTTATTTTAAGACACATTTTCTCTAAGTAAAAACCTACATTCATCTTACAAATTTGTCATATTTTAACAGATTTTATCTACAAAATAAGACTAACTGCCGCACTTAGAGACGAATTATTATTTATGACTATAGAAAGCTATGTTCTTTCATTAATAATAATGACATCGATTTTTTGAAATTGAAATGTTACGATATTTATTGTAGTATGAAGATACGCGAAGACATTGAAAGACATATTAGCCTCTGGATGCAGCAGTTGTGACCATGATACATTATTGTTTTCTAAAGTTTACGCGAACACTACACATTGAAATGAAACAACTTTTACGGATCTACTCGGAATGGTTGGAATCTACGACCAGCCTGGGATCCCATCATACAAAATATTAAATCCCAGCCCCGACACCATACTGCCAGACCAAAATATACTGTAAGCTCTTTCTGCGTAAAACGGAACGCACCTGATTAAATTTAAATGAGGGTATACAAACTACCAACTAATTATGAGATGACCAACACCTCAGTCTCCCTGTGACCACGGACCCTGCAAAGGGTTCGAAACGTCAGGATAAACATTAAATAAGTAATGTGTAAAATAAACGCGAGTAGATCCGTAAAAGTTGTTTCATTTCAACATGATACATTAGTTTATAAACATACTTACAACATGTATCCGGACGTAGTTTGGGATCCTTTGTGAAGTAAAACACCACAGAAGTATGGCAGGGTTGTGTGTGTAATAGACGGAAGGGTCAGGGTGGAGCATGGATACCAGGCGGTCTGTCGCCTTCTCTAGGTATACTCGCTCGTCTAACGACTGTAGGGACCCGTTTGATATTGCAGACATCTGGGTAGGGTGCAAAGGAATAGCCAAGGTAAATAATTTAAAAAAATGGTGTAGTAGTGTACTGGCTTTTTACGTCGTGTTCGTATATCGTCGCTATCTTTGGCCTTATCGACGATCGATGATCGATGAAAGCCGACAGATAGCACAAGCTCAGCCACATAAAAAAATGTTTACACGTAGAAAACCCTTAACATCGTATTTTTTTAAAACAATTACTGAACTAAAATTTAAACAATAAAATTGATTTAAAGTTTCAAATAACCTTCGTTGTATTAAGTTTCAGAACTGTTTATGTTGAATTTTCTCTATCTGTGTTGTATTGCTTTCTAAGTCAAAAGGTTTAGGGATAGACGTTGAAGTCCAGTCATGGAATGAGTCAGGACTTTCCTTCATATTTATTGATTAATTACATTACTGTTTGATTTTTAAAAAATCTAAAATATAATAAGGTTGGTTTATATTTACCGCAAGAACCAGCCACAGAGCTTTGACGATGTAAGGCGGCGGCTTGAAGGCCCTGGGCAGCCGCAGCACGTGCTCCACCAAGTACGGCAACAACGGCGCCATAGCTTCCTCCGGGCTAATTAATTTATTATTAACCTTTTTACCGCCAGCAACTTCTATAAAAGTTCGAGACTTTCGTGCCGTTCACGCCAGCACTTCTATAGAAGTTCTTCTTTGTACCTACTTTATTAAAACACATTTATACGTTGGCGTACAGCGGGACATCGCGTGCATTGCTGCTCCACTCCTATTAGTCATAGCGTGATGTAGTATAGCCTATAGCCTTCCTCAATAAATGGACTATTCAACATAAAAAAAAAATTTCAATTAGAACCAGTAGTTCTTGAGATTAGCGCGTTCAACCAAACAAACCGCCTCTGTGGTCTAGTGGCTAAGACCACCGATTTAGACCCAGAGGTCCCGGGTTCGATTCCCAGCGCGGGGTACATGTTGGTGTACTGGGTTTGGTTGGTGGTAGGGCCTGTTTGTCCGCCTGGCTAGCTACCACCATCTTATCTAAATATGTCGCCATAACATCAATGTTTGTAGCATTGTTGTGTTCCGGCAGCTAGAGATAAGATAGCCAGTGCCTCACTAGTTTAGGATCCCGGGTGAAGTGCGCTTCCATCATTGGCCTTATCATCACTTTACATCAGCTGAGATCAAGGCACTGTGCTTACCCGTAAAATATTTAAAAAAACTCTTCAGCTTTATAATATTATTAGTAAGTATAGATTAGTATAGATAGTATAGATGACATGTGACATTTTTAACGCCTCGGTGGCCGAGTGGCAAAGCGATCGGCCCCATACCCAAAGGTCCCGGGTTCAATTTCCAGGTCGGTCCGAAACACACTTTGTGTTTCGGATTTTTCAATGCATATGCCGAATTAAAAAAAATTACAAAATAATTGGCTATTCCCCATCAGTTGTAGTGGAGACTTGATTTCAATGATGGAGGCCTTTGCGCAGCAGTGGGACAGTTATGTGCTATTTACTTTTATGTGAAATTTTGGAAATGCGTTTTAAAAAACCATTAGTGGTATTTGAACCCGCACCCTATGACTGCAATTAACTTAAAATTTATTTTAAGTAAAAAACTGAAGTAAACTTTATCTTTATACAAATTCCGCAAAGGATTTTTTTTAAGTTTTATAAATTCTGCTTTTGTGGAAAATGTTTTTTTTTCTGCAACATAACAATCGAACAATTACTTCTCTGAAGACTGGCAATAAAAGTAGATGTAAATCAGTAGGCTGTAGGGCTGGCTTTTCTGCAGCTGCGAGCCCACACTCTGCGGCTTCTCTATTCCGTACTGTAGCTCAACTAATCCCATCTACAATAAATTTCAAAAGAACGTCTATTACGAATAGAAAGTTAGAAGATATTAAGAAATATAGTTAAATATGTTATTGGTTGTGTGCGTGTGCGCGTATGCGTGTGTTGTGTGTGTGTGTGTGTGTGTGTGTGTGTGTGTGTGCGTGTGCGTGTGCGTGTGCGTGTGCGTGTGCGTGTGCGTGTGCGTGTGCGTGTGCGTGTGCGTGTGCGTGTGCGTGTGCGTGTGCGTGTGCGTGTGCGTGTGCGTGTGCGTGTGCGTGTGCGTGTGCGTGTGCGTGTGCGTGTGTGTGTGTGTGTGTGAGAGAGAGAGAGAGAGAAGGGTGTGGGTTGTGTGTAAGAAGGTGCGTGTGCGTATGCGTGAGTGTGTGTGCATACTAATGTGTTTCATAATAGGCCGGTACGATTATACTTACTTGAATATCCTTGGCATAACTATCGTCACCTGCTCCGATAACGTCAACATTGAGATACTTATCAGCCAACACTTTCAACATCTCTCCCAAAATAAGAGTACTCATTTTGCGCACAGACAAATCATTCCTGAAAAACATTTTGAACTTTGGAGAATTCCAGTTCGGACTTTCATTTCAGTTCACATACTGCTACCTAAGTCATGATATATTTGACAATCTTTGGTTTTTATAGCGAGAACATAATATAGCTAATATTTAACCAATTTACTGTCTCGCAGACCACATAATTATGGGACATAACAAATTAGAATAGAATAGAATAGAAACAACATACATAAATACAAAAAGAAAGAACCGGACAAGTGCGAGTCGGACTCGTCCACCGAGGGTTCCGTACAAATTTAAGGGTACATTTTATAAATCAAGGAATGTTCAGGAATCGAGTCTCGAACTTTTCCCGAAATTCAGTTTCCAAGGTATTTCTTTTTTCATTCTTCGTCATAAATCGAAAACTATACATCATTATTAGTATAGATTGTATGACAAGGGAGCAAAATAGTATTTTTACGGCTACGGCTAAAAATACTATTTTGAACCATGAGCGAAGCGAGGGATTCAAAGTACATCGCCCGAGGGAAAAGTTTTGATGAGAAAATACTTTTGATTTCTTTGGTTTGTGTTATTCGGATAGTCTCTTCTGTTAATTTAGTAATTTTGAGTATTTTTATTGGTATTTACTGTAGAGTTAAATATGGCGTTATAGTTAAAAGTGGCCGTAACGTCTTATTTAACTAAACCATAACATGTGAGGTGTTCATTAGGTGACGTAAAAATGCTAAATTACATCATTCAAATAGTTTGTTGAGCATAATTTGTTTTTCTATCTCTAATTACTAGATATGTTTTTTTTTTCATTAGTGGCGCTAGTGTGCTGCGTAAACGCTCTTAAGCATTGAGTATATACTCCAAATATAGGACAGGGCGCTATGACGCTCATTAGGGGAGGCCTATGTCCAGCAGTGGACTAATATAGGCCGATGATTATATACTCCAAAGGGTAGAGGTTGCTTAGTTTTGGCCAATTTTTGAAAATAGGTCGAAAACACATTTTCACTCACAAACGGACAACAGAGTGATCCTATAAGGGCGGAACCCTTATAGGATCACTCTGTTGTCCGTTTTTTCCTTTTGAGGTAACGGAACCCTAAGAAGAAGAGGCAGACAGTAGGTATACACACAAGAGAAGAAAGATTAAACAAAAAGAGTAATAATGAAAAAAAAACAAAGAGTGTGAAGTTAAATTAAACCGTTATAGAAATATTTTAATATATTAATCTATATTTTAATGGCTGTGAATCTTTTAATTACTGTGAGATAATATTAAGACATCCCTGACCTGGCAATTTGAGCGTGAGGTAGCATCGTCAGGTAATTCTTGGAGAACAGTACGTCGCAGAAGTCGCACAAAACATCTCGGCTGTCATTCTCTTGGAAGAAGATTAGCAGAAACTTCAAGAAAACGCTGTACTCTTCCGTTGCAATTTGTGTCTGATTTTCCTATTTGTAAACGTAATTTAGTAGCGAGGTTTATGGCCAGTTCTCCCGTGGTGTGCCATCCATAGTGGAGGCTCATGCCCCAACAGCGGGGACAATGAGATGAAGAATGAAAACCCGTTCGACCATTATTTTTTGAGCTTAAGTACTTTTTTCTTTCACAACGAAAGGCGCTTACAACTCACCTACCTAACGATAAATAGCACAACCAGGGGCCCGACCGCCTAACCGATCGCTTTGACTTCGTGTGTGGTTTATGACGTCATCTTGTCGTTTCGTGCCGCCTATGAAAGCAATATCGAAAACTATAGCCTTTAGCTTTGATATTGCTTTCATAGACGGTGCGAGGTGGCAAGATGACGTCATAAACTATACGCTTAGTCAAAGCGATCGGTTAGGCGGTCGGGAGGCTGATAACCCAAAAAGGAGGTCCATGATTTACGCAAATAACAACGAATAGATTTGGATGAAAGATAAAAAGATAAATTCTTCAATGGGTTTTATTATTATTATTTAGGTATACATAAAAAGCATATTAATTTATTATGAAGCATCGAACAGCTGCTTAAGCAATTTATATAGTGCCTTACAAATAAACAAAAAATAAGGTCCGAATAGTTATTCTGTGTTTTGTTCCTGTCATGTAAACGTCATTTCAAATTAGAGTAAAAAAGACAAAACATGCAGCATGGTCGTGATTAAACACTGCCATCCTAGTATAGTAACTATATTGTAAATAACTGCACCATCGCATTAGGTTTAGCCTGTAAGGATTGTGTATGTTAATTCAAATAAATAAATAAATCTTGTGACAGGAGACGGTAATAACTCTCTAGTTAATCTTTACTCATCTTTACTACAAATATGTAGCGGACTTAATGCCAAATGACTTTCTCTTCCAGGCAACTACGTAGGTAGAAAGATTGGTAGGCGAAGAATAAATTTCTATATAGCACATAATATACCTACTACACAGACCTATCACAAATATAATTTAGTTTCTAAACTTTACCTTTGTAAACACGACAAGTTCAGTGACTATACCCCGAATGGATTTCCTCATTTCATTAGCGCTATCTTTGAGCAAGTTTATTTCTTGGTCGTCAGTTAAAATGGTCTGGACGAAATCAGTTTTGATCTCTTTATGTAGCAATATATTAGTCAATCTGTAAATTAGACGGAAAAAAGTGGATCAACTTATCATTTTATATTTATAAAAGCAATTTCTTTTTCCATAAAAAAAAAATAAAAAAAAATAAAAAAAAATATGGCTGAATTAATTTAATTTTAATGTACCACCAATCATGTACCCATATTTGCAAATAAAAATATCTTTATCTTTATCTTTATCTTAAATTGTGTGCCCAACAGGCCCCAAAATTCTATCTTTAGGTTTTGTCACTATCTGTACATATTATAAGCGATATATAAAAACGATATACATGAACATGCTTCTAATTAAATTGATGAGATTTGATTCTCTTATCGCCTGAACCAAGGATTCAAAGTCAGAAATTACTAATTAAAATCAGCTTACCTTGAAACATCCACACCTAGTTGACAAACAACAACGTAGGACATACCAGAGGCTGCAGTGTCTCCCATTAACACAGAGTGGTTCAACACTCCCATCAGCAAAACAAACCACTTCTGTAGTACCTCCACTAAAGAAGCAGCTGTACTGCCCCGGAGAGCAAGATTATTTGGTTGGTAAGACACCAGAGCGTGCAGCACTAAAGCGCTAGATAGAACGCCTTTGGGGTTTGTGTTAAGAAGTGACGCTAAGGCGTTTAGACAAGCCAACAGCTGCTCGGTGCTGTAAGCGCTCTGATGAGAGAGTGGAGACATGGTTTCATGTGTACTGATCCTGTGAAAAATTTAACGTATTCTTATAGGTAAAGCACATACATTTTATCTACTCTGTGCGTGAAGCACAACGCTAATAAACAAATGCAAATGGTTGTCCACACACCACATATAGTTTGTGGAGAAACGTTTTGTGTGACTCAGATACTATTTTACAGAACACGTTCACGCAAAGACAGTCGCGAACGGTCACAATAACACAAGAAATACGATATATACTCGTGCGTACCTAGGAAGTCAATTAAAGCCGTTGGTCCCGATTATTGTAGTAGAACGGCACAAACCTGCCTTGGGATAGCAAATGGAACAATCTCTCCATGTGCTCATATGGGAAATCTGGAGCTTAGCACTGGGTCCTCTATGGGCAAGTAATATTTATATCTATTTTTTACACAATAATAGAAAAGCTCTTTGTCTTTATTTACCACCAGATGGTAAGTAATGATAATAACAAAGAAAGGAGCGCAATTTACCCGGAATCGTCAACCCTTTTTTAAGAATAAAAAGACAGATTCGAAAAAGAACCACACACTTGCACTTTGCCTGCTGTAGTGTCATAAAAATATGCTAAATTAATTTAATTAATAAAAGAAAAAATGTTACTTACCCATCAAGCAGGTCGCATAAGAAATGCAGACACGAGTCAACCGCAGCGCTAGAGCCACAGGCCGCGTACTGGGCAAGCGCGCGTAAAACAGCGCCCATCGTGTGGGACGCATGATCCTCCGAGAAGAATCGCCGCTCCCGCCACAACAGTCGAACACATGAAAGAATGGACCTGCAAAACAAACATTAAGATCACCAAAATTTGTCATTACTATTACCATCTCATTTTATGTCCCCACTGTAAACGAGCCTTATCCCTTTAGATGGTTATGGTATATTATCCATAACCCACAACGCGGGTCCAGTACGGATTGGTGGTTGTTAACGAGTAAGTACCTACTAATGCAGCCTGGACCGATGGCTTTACGTGTCTTCCGAAACACGGAGGAGCTCGAAATGGCATATTTTTGCTCGCATATCCGATGACCCGCCTTTGCGAAAGTTGCTCCTCAGCAATCGCAGACCCTCAGGCTATTACCGAAAAAAGCAAACACTTGTTAATAATTGTAGCACTTGAGCGATTCGTGTCCGTAATACCAATTTATCAAACGCAACTAGAGCATTAGTCGTGGTCAGTGGCGTATTTACCCTAGGGCCAAAAAGGCCATGGCCCGAGCCGGCAGGCCTCAGGCCTAAGGCGCTCAGCTTTGTACGCCTTTTTTTTGACTTTATATGCCTGAAGAAATTTAAAAAAGCTTCATTGACAATAACTAAAACTCAACGGTTGTAAGTTTGATAGACATCAAGACGCGGGGCTATCGTATTACTGACCGGCGCGGCGGCGCCGGCGTGCGGTCGAACTCCGTCGCGCGCGACTCGGGACTAGTCGGAATGTTTTGAAGTTGCTCGTGTCGTTTTCGTACATATCTCGTTCATAGTCTCGGAAAAGTTTGTCACAAACGCGATGGTCAGAGAAGGACGATGCTTGTACCAGCTATATTAAAGATTTTAGCCAAATAATTGCGGCTCTTGAAGCTATAATAAGTGACTCTGCCCACCAAAAAGCTTTGTTTAAAAATGAGCGCTATTAACGCAACTAAATTCACTAGAAACCGCCATATTATCGGGATTTTGGGGATCTGTATTAAAACACTTTAATATAGTTTCCAAAATTCTACAAGGTGTCGACACAGACGTAGAGGTAGTTTCCAGGCTTTACAAGTCACTCATTACTTTGTAAAAAAACAACGGGAATCTTTTGATATTTTTGAAGAGGTTGATAAAAGTAAATTCTCAGAAAAATACGGAAACAGTCTTAAGATAATTATTAAGAGAAAGAAACGAGAAGATGAGTGTCGCGAGGGAGAAGTGTTGTTACAAGGACGTGACCATTTCAGGGTACCATACCTTCTTCCCAATATGCGATCAATTGTTGGGCGAGCTAAGGAAGCGCAAAACTTCGCATGACGCCAAAACTGCAAATTTTGCATTTTTTATGCAAATTGGATATAATGTCTGAAGCAGAAATTAGAGTGAATGCCATAAAACTCCAAAAAGTATACCCGACTGATCTGGCGGGTGATATACAAGAAGAATGTGAAGAAGAATGTTTTGTTTTAAAACAATTCTTGACGACTCATGAAAATAAAATGAGTTTAAGGCAACTTAACTTATTTATTAAAGAAAAGGATTTGAAGGAAGCATTTCTACTGAAATAGCATTAGGTACGCATACCCTGTGCACTGCGGTGACAAATTGCAGTGTTGAACGTTCGTTTTCCGTACTTAAAATAATAAAAAATTATCTACGTTCCCGTGTTTGACTATTCTTAATTTAGGAGCTGACTTGACAAAATCCGTTCATTACGACATTAAAGAATTTTTGTTAACCAATCTGTCCATCGAAAAAATATTAAATAAATAAATGGTGTTTATTTCGTTGTATAGCCTTTTTAGTTTTTCATTCATTATCATCATTCTCATCAACCCACATCAACATACTGCTGGATTTATTTTATAATTGCTGACAACATGCCGACCAGCAAAGGACCCCATGTTGTAAAGACGGCCCTGAATATGTGTGCTAGTTGAGCATTCCATGTTTTGATAGTGCATTAAAGAAATGAGCCACCGAACTTCTTCGTTTACGAATACGTTATTTTACGTTATTTTTTTTATTTGATACCATGGTGAGTTACTATTTTCTTTCTGATAAGTAGTGCATAATCTATCTGAAACATAACAAAATAAAAAGTTTTTACAAACCTAAACAGCGAATAGTCCAAGTTGGATGTCGCTTCGCAAAGAAATACCGTAATATCATTATCCAGTAAATATTCCACCATACGGGATCTCTCCTTGGAGTTTTTATTGTATCTACTTATAACTTCTATCAAATACCCGCATGCTTTACTTTGAGCTTCTGTATGACGAGAAGTTAAAAGTCTTTTTATATCAGACAGCGCATTTTGCTTTCCATTAGGATTATATGTTTTGTTATAGTTGGAATTCACTAAATTAAACATAATAATTATTTTATGTGGTTTCTGTGTAAGTAGGTAGGTACTTATGTGATACGGAATACTTTTATAATTAGGTATTTAATTTTAACTAAAGTCCGTTATTTCGCAAAGTTTTAAACTTCGCGCTATTGCTTGGTACCATAGAGTTTTTTTTCCTTTAGTTGATGGCTTGGTGCGATTAGCACATTTAGCCAGTGTCAAAGTAATTTTCTTGCAAGTAATATGTATAAATAAACAATATTTCATTCTTGTTTATATGATGATGAATGATAATAGAAATGAGAAGTGAGAAATGATATACCCTCCAACCCCTCGAGTATCTCAGTAAAGATGTGAGGCTTTCCTAAGCCCTTGGGCGGACTTCTTGAGGGAATTTCAAAAGTGAAGTTGCACTGTTTTGTTTCATTTGCCAACACTCATGCGCACTTACGAACACTTAACGGTTAATAATCCACCATTATTTCACATTAATATTCGACTTATGACTTATCACACCTTTTAAAAAATAAAACAAACGCAGACATGACTTTTCACATTCCCGCCAAGAAGTTGGTACCATAGAGTATAAGATATTTCCTTTAAAAGCTAGACCGCTTAACTGAGTCCTCGCCTGCGGTAGGTACGCGGGGCGGGAGGTACGTAGAGCCTCTGCTACGAGCGTTTTGCGACGCGGCGTACGGATTTCTAGTTCATTGCGCTTTATACTACGGCAGACATAGTCGGCAGTGATAGAAAAAAACGCAATGAACTAGAAATCCGTTTGCCGCGTCGTAAGACGTCAGTGTAGTCGTGGTCGAGCGGTATGGTGGTACACACGTGATAATTTTAACAAGATTCATCTGAAGATAAGCTATTATAAATAGAGGTGCCTGCCTACCTTACCTAGTTAGTCAACTGTTTTGAGAAAAGTAAAAAAATAATTGTTTTTACTATGCAGCCGTTATTTATTATAGAAGATTTGATAAATACAATGGTAATGAACTTGTGTACTATTTATTAAGCAATATCAAAATAATAAATCAATCACTTGTATCCATACAATATCACTGGAACTTAATTCTTCACTTTCGAAGCAGCCATCATCAGAATCATCTGTATCGTCCTGCACGTTAATGATAAAATCAACAATATCATGTACTAATTATTATTAATTGTGTAAAACTGAGTGACTTATCTTCTCACCACGCCTTTTGTGAAATCGTCTATTCCCATTCTTTTTTGGTCTTCTCGGTGATTGAAATTTTTCGTTGTCTTTAAATAATTTTCCTTGTTGTACAATTCTAGATACAGACTTTTCCAATAGTCCAGTAACTTTCGCTACGGTTTTGTTTAAAGGAATATCTTGTTGATATTCAGCAGAATTTGGATCCAATTCCTTTTTCTAAAATATTCGTATACGTTAAAAGCCATTTGCTTGCACTGACATTAATTATGTCCGAAAATATTTGGACTCATCTTGGGAATATAATATCTCCTACCTCCGCGCCCTTGTATCCCGCAAGCGAGGAGTCAGTGACTTTGATAATCAAATCGATCGAATCGAAAGGCGCGAGTAATGAAATGTAAGGTAATGTAGATATTATGTGTCTTTATAAAACACAGTGTTAGGTGAAGAAGCAGTCTATGATTCATTGCCAAATATATCTATGGTATTAAAAAACTTACCAAATTGTCCATGGTTTTTTCGTCGTTTACCTTTCTTTGACACCAGAGGCGCCACTTCCTATGCGAGTGACGTGTTGAAACCTGTTTAAACTTCATAGCGTTTGTGATTTTTGCCGGGCAACCAGCAAAAGTTTTGATAAGTTACAAATAATTAAATTTAAGTACCTAGTACAAGTTCACAAAATAACAGTGAGTTCCTTACTAATCCTACTAATTGCGCTACCAATAGTACCTTGTCATTAGGTGATATAAACATTAATTATGATGAGAACAGGATTATACCTGTTGCTAATAAGGAACGACTTAGTGAACTCAATAAGTTGCAACAGTTTGACTCTCAAGCTTGGAAAGGCATTAGATATAAAAAAGCAATGCAATCTTTTGTTGCCTCACCCGGTTTCATGGGTTTAAAGATTAATGAAGAATTATGTCACTTCAATAAAAATAAAGGTTTTTTTAGCTTCAACTGAAACTCTTATGGCTAGTTTATCCAATGCAGTATTAGAACAGAGACATTTAGTGCAAAGTGCATTACAAAATATATTAGATTTGGCAGCAAAAGACTCAACGAATTTAAATGTAAATGATTTATTTGAAAAATTCTCATTAATGTTTGGTCCGGGATCAGCTATATCAAAAAATTCTGAAGTTACAATGCAGAATATTTGCGGCAAAAGGGCAGAATGTATTGAATTAAGACGTGATCGTATATTAAAAGAGATAGGAAATTCTAATCTCCGAGCAACTTTACAGAATATTCCTCCTAGTTCAGAATATTTATTTAGTAGAGAAGCCCTCCAGCCGGTTATTCAATCATTAGGTGGTTCCCATACATGGCTAAATACTCCATCTTATTTAATAAAAAAGAGACCATATAATAACTTTGAGCCACCGAATTCATTCAAAAAGCATAATAAACAGACACATAAAAGTAACTATAATAATAAAAGTGAAAGAAAATCAAAGTTTATTAAGAAGCCCTTTCGTCGCAACAACCATACTGAACAATCCAATACCAATTCAAAGCAAAATTGACAGTCCGTTAGGGAGCTTCAAAGGGGGATGTCTAAAACATCATGTCGACACTTGGAAACAGCTAGGTGCAACTCAGTTTATACTGAAAGTCATAACACGAGGAAGGATCCCATTCAAAATAAAACCCCCATTGCAGTTCCCTTACAAAAATCTTTTGAACAGATTTGCAACCAAAGTTACCCCACATATGTCAATCATGATCAAAGATCTCAAAGCAAAAAGTATATTAGAACAACCACCAGTTCTCAATGCGGGTTTCCATTCGAGAATGTTTTTAGTGAAAAATCAGACGGTGGAATGAGACCTATATTCGATCTTCGGAGTCTCAATTCACACATAGCAACAAAACATTTTTATCTGATATCACACGAATGGCATCTGTTGCCCCCGGCCGCGGAGGCCATATTCAACGATTGGGGAATTCCAGACATAGATTTGTTCGCTTCCAGGGCCACTTCGGTCGTTCCAAACTATGTAACTCTGGACTCAACAGATGGATACGCAACTTTTTGCGACGCCTTCAGTCGTCCATGAGACTGTCAGCTGGGATGGGTATTCCCACCTCCTAGCTTAATTCCACAGGTGTGGACACATCTGAATCTTTCAAGGGGAACATTCATTTTGATAGCACCCCAGTGGCCACAATGTTTTTGGCTCCCAGATCTTCGAGCCAGGGCCCTAGTGGAGACACTACAGATAAAGGATCTGCGGAAGACCTTAATAGACCAGACAACAGGCAGGTGCCCTCCACAAGTAGACAAGTTATCTCTTCTGGCTTGGAAGGTTGGGGGTGGTCAGAACAAATATCCCACTGGGCCTCAGAAGAGCAAAATTTGTTAAGGCGTAGCTGGCGAGAATCAACTTTATCTACTTACAAAGCACCCATTAGGCGATGGATCATATGGTGTAATAATAACAATATAAATCCTAAGGTACCTACAGGAAATGATTTAGCAAGATTCTTAGCAAAACTCTTTTTAGAGGATAAGCTGGCATATAGCACTATACTGCTGCACAAGTCTGCTGTAGCTACCTTTTGTGCCACATCAACTGAAAATTTATCAAATAATTTTTTTGTCCATCAAATTTTAAAAGCCATTTCGCTTGCTAAGCCAGATGTGCAAAAACCTCCTGTTTTTGACATAAAGTTATTATTTGATTGGCTTAAGACCACACCACCCTTAGACACATTTTTTGATGTTTCTCGACGAACTGCACTAGTCCTCCTTCTTGCTTCAGGGCGTAGAGTACATGACTTAACTCTTATAGATATATCTCAGGATAGCTTTTTTGAAGAATCTGGTAGAATTACCCTCTGGCCAAAATTTGGTTCTAAGACTGATTATAGTACACATAGGCAGTCTGGTTGGATTTTGAGTCAACACTCCGATGAAAATATATGTCCAGTAAGACATATTAAAAAGCTTATCCGAATTTCTCATGATAGAAGATCACAAAGTAACATTACAAGTTTATTTATTACTTTAACTGGATTAGTTAAACCTGCATCTAGAACAAATATTGCAGGATGGATCAAAAATATTTTAAAAAATATTAACATTGATGCACCACCTGGATCTATTCGATCAGCAGTAGCATCCAGAGGTTGGTTAGAAAGTAGACCAATTGAAGAAATCCCTAGGAGAGGGAATTGGAAGAGCATACAGACATTTCAAAAGTTTTATTGTCGAAAGGTTCAGAGAGCAGATAAGGACAACTCTTGTGCTGATTTATTATTTGAGAGTTTTGCTAGTACTAATTAACAATTATTTTTTAAATGTATCATTGTTTTAGTGCTAAGTACTAAGTGTGTCACCACACATAGTTAGTAATAACTTCATTTTATCTTTATTTCTTTGCTATGAAAGTATCAGGCATAGCTGTTTTATATTAGGTTAATTGTATGTTAAAATAAAGAATTACAAAGATTTATTTTAAAAGACTAGTATCTCATAAAATTTTAAGTACATAACACTGTGTTTTATCCAAAACATAATAATTGTTTTGTTGTAATGCAAAACAGTTATATTTTTTTTTTGTAAAATGTCGTTACTTATATAAAAGCTGTGCAGTTTCTTGCGCACATTCTTCTCCACAGCTAAAATATAGGTGCTTTGAATGGGTAGTAGGTAAAAAAATGTTCGAACGGTTTAAAAGTAGCACCTACATTTAAAATTGCATAACTTCAGATAAATCGTGTTAAAATTATCACGTGTTCATTACGTTATTTCTATAACCGTTGACTATGGCTGCCGTTGTATAGCGCGCAATGAACTAGAAATCCGTTCGCCGCGTCGCAAGTCGCTCGTGTTCGTGGCTCTGCCACTACGTACTTCCCGCCCCGCGTACCTACCGCAGGCGAGGACTCAGATAAGCGGTCTTGCTTGTAATTTTTCAAATAATATTTATATTAACTTTAGTTACGTTTAACTTGGGTTACTTGCATTGGAATATTAAATCTATAATAAAAAAATACCATTTTGATACAAGACATTATTTAATTTATTTATTTATTTTTATATCACCTTGTATCATTTATCCTTTTTGCAAAGACCGGTAAATGTCGTAAAACAATTTGTACAACACTTATTTAGAAGTCTTACAGATTAAAAATAGTGGGGTAGTCGTCTATATGTATTATCTATGGTGTAGTCTATTATGGCTGTCATTCTCATCTGGTTACTCACAGTGGTTTGCTGAGAATATTTTTTTAATATTTACTGTACATTCTTCACCGTTAGAAATTGTTATAAGTCTGTTAAAACGACAAACAAACCTAAATCGAAATAAAAATGGTAAGTGTTCTAAAAGTTAGATATCAACCGAAAGTTTGAAGTGAACTGTGCTATTAACTCAGCGTAGTCCTTGTGATGGCAGCCTTTCTACCTGTTTCTATAATTGCGTATCATTCCGCAGTCAGTAATGGAGTTTCTGAAGGACCTACCGTCGTACGATGAACACAACTTCACGCTGTTCAACACAGACCACGGAATCAGAAATTGTTCTAAAAGGCCTTCGATATACCTCCAAACGAAAGACATTCCTTCTGAACAAAGTTGAGTATATGATTCGTTACCTTGCAGTGCAGCTTATCTTTTCTTTTCTTATAATATTACGTATTATTTATTTATTTATTGTAAAGCTAAGCAATAAGTATTAGCATAAGAGGTTAGAAAGGAGCATGCTTTCATAGATATTTTATTAGAAATGCATTACTTAAATGAGACAACTAATCTTTGTAGTTTCTCTCTTACAGTAATTGTGACAGAAAAGACAAACATACTGCTAAGATATCTACACCAACAGTGGGAAAAAAAGGTAAAATTAATTTGAAGTGTTCACACCAATGGAATTTTACTCTTAATCAATATTTTAATTCTTTCAATAATTTGTACAATAATACTAAATTCTTATTAGATTATCAGAAACCTATTATTTAGAACAGTAGTAATGAAATATATTGCTTATTTTAATTACATCAGTGAAAATTAATTAATAATAAATATATTTGCTATTCAAATTCTCATGTTTATTCTAGTAACATGCACATATTTTATTTCATTATGTTGGTATGTGTGGTTCAAAGTTCAATTTAGGATTACAGCACTGTATAGAAAATGTACTAGATTAGTTAATTTCAATATTCCAATCTTCATATTTTCGTGGATTCTTTGTCCATATAACTATGTGAATTTTATTATTAAAGAATAATATTATTTTTTAATATAAACTGATTAAATTTTTCTTTCAAATTTCAAACTTAGGCCTTTGTCTTTAGTTGACTATTTTACAAAATTTCCCAGAATTTGATTATTATTGATGGCACTTGTGAAATGTGAAATAATACTGTTGTGTTTAAGTTGTTTTCC
Organism: Eudonia lacustrata; assembly: GCA_947562085.1. NCBI lineage: Eukaryota > Metazoa > Arthropoda > Insecta > Lepidoptera > Crambidae > Eudonia > Eudonia lacustrata. The sequence continues at coordinate 5,093,744 of OX387323.1, read as the reverse complement.
TTATTTTCAAACATCTATTAATAAATTCTTGCTGTGTTTATAGTTATTGATATGGCCATCTACACCTATTTATTTAGAAAACTCTTTTTATTTTAACTTTAAGGGATTCTCAATCCGTGTAAAACGAAACACTGTCAGAGGTTTTCTTAAGGGAATCACACATTAATGCATGTCCCCATTCCCTACTAGATACTCCGGGAGGTCAGATCGATTGAAAAATTCACCCTGTTCATCACTATAAATATCATCAAACACTTAACTTATAATTTTGTGACTTTTACAGAACAATAGTTCTCCAAAGAAACGTGACCAGAGCCACATTGAGCAGAATGGTGATGACAGCAGACCGCGTAAAAGACCATGTCTCAACTGAAACTTCGCCAGCACTGCAAAGTTTGTGCTTTGGTTAAAGACTTACAGTGATGGCAGTTATAAATTGTTTTTAAATCAAATACCATTATGATTTTTGAACAACACAGAAGGACATTAGAAATTTATAGTGCCATTGAGGAAGCTGAATCTTTTGATGTCTGTAACAACCTAATTGTTATTGCAACATTTGCAACTAATTGATCACAATTTATAATGCCCATTTTCCAATTCCCCTTTAGTTAGCTTTTAAATATATATTTTGGCATATCTTTTGAATCTTTCTTTCTTCCCTGCTTAAAAGCACCTGAAAGTATAAAGTAATGTATGGAATAAGTGCATATTGTGAAATCAAATTAAGATGTGTTCAGTAATTTAAGTGCTTGTTTTATTACATACTAGCTGTTGCCCGCAACTTCGTTCGCGATGACTATGTATTCCACATGAACATAATATCAGAATAAATAATATCCTATGACATAGTCCGGTCATGATTTATCTATGTGCAAAATTTTATCCAAATCCGTTTAGCCGTTCTCGAGTTTAGCGCTTAACAACATTCATTTTTATTTATATAGATTACAGTTTTTACTAAGAATATAATGCAACTACAAACAATCAAATTGTTCACAATCTTGAAGGCTTGGTAGTACAGATAACCACACAGCAGATAAAACAGGTCAATAAGTTACCTGTGAAAATGGTTAATTTGTAGTTATCTGAGATCATAATAAACTGGTACTGTTGTTGATTTGTGGTTGACTGTACATCCTTATGATTAATTTTACAAGCTGATGTCCTTATTACTCTCGATTATAAGTAGAAGCTAGAAGTGTTTGTTATTCATTGTAAAGCAGTCAAGCTGTAGGTAATTATCAAATTTAGTTAAAAAATATTTTGAAATACTAGTTGTAAGGTAATGCAATTAATGAAAACATTGGCTGTGCTGCCATTTTAAAATGTCTAACATACCTATACTTGCCATCAAGATGCTAAGATGAAAATTTTATCATACCTACTATTTGTGTCCGATTCTTTATTTTCTATACAGTTTTCTCAATCAGATTATTTCAATAAATTATTGCCAGTTGTGGGTAATGGAACAGCAGTTGTTTTATTATAATTCCGAAGATCTTTGTATCTTCCTTAGGTTTAAATTTTGATGATTCAATAAACCGAGAGCAGCACAAAACCGGTCGTTGTGGAGATCCTTGGGGGACGCCTTTGTCCAGCAGTGGACGTCTTAAACTAGCAGGGCATGTTTTTGTGAAAGCCTCTTTTACAACAAGCTCGATGAGGGAGCGAAGTATGTTTGCAGATAATACGCACCGTATCGAGAAACATATTATCCCGAAACTTCACCCAATAGACATGAAAAATTTTGTACCTACTACCTACCTAAGTGAGCGCAGGAATTGACAACTATTTTAATAAATAAATCTGTTAACAAGTTAGGTAGGTACAACCATAGCTTTTCTCATCAACATATTTTTGTGTTTACGATAGTGATGTATTATTATTAGTCTGTACATTTTATGAATAAATTTAAAACAAATCCCAAAGATTATTATTTTCCACAATAATGTAGGCATTCTGAGATCTGATATGAATGATTGGTTTTGCTGCGCTCGACCGCAGCGAGAATGAGACCAATCATTCATCTAAGAATGTAGGCGAGTATTTTGAAACTATCAATTGGCAAGCTAAATAGGGTATCATTTGCTGCCCCTGCCTTCGCATTATTTTCGAAGATACTCACTACACATGACATGATATTGATAAAAACTACCTACCTACTATGTAGGTATAATGATTCTGTTTACAAAGGTCCTTAGGGTTCATTCCTGGCAGGGTTACTTATTTATAGAAGTATGCTTACAGATATTGAGAAAAACTAACATTTTGTTACAAACTACACTAGGAAGTTTACTTAAAATTTCTATTCTATAGATTAACATGTTTGCTTATTTTTGTAAGGGAATAGTTAGATGTAGGTGTGTATTTTGTTTATATATATTCTGAATTATTACAACATTCAAGACAGGCAGCTCAATAAGCCGGTTGGTGTCTCTGGTAAACGACTGTATCGATACAGAGGATAAACAAAAATGAAATAAAACACCTTGTTGACTGAAAAATAACTTTATTTTAATAATTATACTTATCTCACAATTTGCAGAAATCTTCCACAAGTTGCAAACAAATTTTAGGTTTAAGTGTACCTAATGGAATTGTTCTCTTATTTTTATTAGTGATACCTTACTTATAACATAAAACACCAAAAGTCACAAGACCATGTTCTCTAGAAGCTTTCATAGATCTATCAATTCTCAATAAAACTATACAACTGTTTGTTATAATCATAATTATACAGAACAGCGATAAAAGAAAAACCAAAATGTGTTTTTAAGAAATGCAGAGAACCTTGAACAATATATACTTTCTGAAAATAATTAGGGTTTGTCCAGCTCTGATGTCATAATTAAAATTTAAAGAGTTATTTATTATATTGTCTGAAGATTAAAAACTTTTTAATCTTTAGCAGGTACTTCAATCACTCGAGGTTTGTCAATGATGCGAGCAGTACGGTTGCCCTTCTCCACAATTCCAATAATCCAAGCCTGATAACCTTCTTGCTTCTCAATATCTTTACAGTATGCAGCAGCTTGTTCACGGGGCAAACAGATAAGAAGTCCTCCAGACGTCTCAGGAGCATGACCCTGAAGCAATTGGAACATATTTCCACAAGCTTTAGCCACAGCTGCCATCTTGGCAATCACAGGCAGATTATGAATAACAAATGAGACCTCATTTTTTTGATGTGATGCTAAATTTTGCGCATGGCCAAGAAGTCCAAACCCAGTGACATCTGTTGACCCATGAGCATTATATTTGTGCATCAAACGAGCAGCAATACGATTAAGCCGGCTCATGGAGTCCATAGCACGATGATAGGCTTTGCGCACATCCTCTTCAGACACAACTAACTTGATACGATTCCAGCGCTCAGGTTGGTCTAGCCATTGGTGAGCATTTACAGCAACTTGAGTGCCCAATGGTTTCGTCAGTACCAACACATCACCCATAACAGCATTGTCTGGCACAATGTATTCATTAGGTTGGCAAATAGTGGTTGCTACTCCTCCAATAGTACACCAGGGATTGATGACAGTTTGACCACCAGTAACTGAGGTACCGGCTTCTAATGCAGAGTCCTTGAATCCCCTCATGATTAGAGGAATGACAACATCGCGTTCCTTTTCTGTCATTTTCGTAGATACTCCCAGCAGCATCAACATATTGTCACATTCAGTAACTCCCATGGCATACAAGTCGCTGAGGACATTGGCACATGCGATTTTCCCCATCATGTAGGGGTCGTCTACTAAAGGGTAGAAGAAGTCGGTGGTCTGTACTAAACAAAGCCCACCGTGTCTTAGCGGCGTCACGGAGCAATCCAAACCGATGCCAATTCGCGGTATTGCTACATGCATGAATTGGTCTTGATCCTGCTGCGAGTAATCCTGCTGTAGAGACTCCACCAATTTTCCCAACACATCTTGGGGAACTTTACAACTTCTTCCTTTTAGATCAGCAAAGCGTGTCAGTCGAAAACTCGCCTCCAAATCGTGGGCCACCGGGTCGAATGGCCGACGTAGAGCTAAAGCATTAGGGTTACCGGCCATTTCTAATTGTGCCGCAGCTAGCGAATCTTGAGCTACACTAGACTGATACGACATATTACACAATAACAAAACAATATTATGATTTGCGCTAGGGTATAACTGACTAAAATGTTAAAAGTGCACACGCCGCCAAGTGACGCTTGCAAAATGGCGTCTCCTTTACAATGAGAAAATGGCAGCCCAAATTTTAAAATTTTACTTTATTATGATTGGTTATTACAAGTTGTAAACAACTAAATCTGATCCGTGATTGGCTGATGAGAGAGCAACTTTAGTAATGAAACAGCGAAAACATACTGCTATGACTGCCAGCCCAGCACATTCCGATCTATGCATCAAATAATCATCTTATTATGAAATTACTTTTTTATTACTAAAATGTTTTACTTTCGATAGAGATGATCACTATAATTTATTTATAAATAATTAAAATCCATAGTTAAATATTTCATAGTTTTATTGTTTTATTGTTTTTTTATTGTTTATTATTTTTTTATTTTATTATTTTACTATTATTTGCAGACTGTAGTCATTTAGAATCCGTAAAATGCTGCAACATTGCCTGTTCTTTGTCGTTATTTTTTTGTATTTAAAAAGAGCGTATGTAGTTTCAAGCTAAACTACAAGCTAGTACCTTAATTTGTAATGAATTAATGAACAAGGTCTACACTAGCCTAAAAGTAAGAACTATCGAAATTACAAGCCCCTAAATATCCAGGCAAAGTTGATGTCTCAAACAACAACTTTGCCTAGCCAAAAATCTCGCAATATCGAAATGTTTAAATTATTATTTTATTTTTAATCTACCAAAAGTGGGTTTATTTTCGATGCAAAAAGTATCAGGCAGGAGATTAGATTAAAAGTATTTCTTTTTTTTTAATAAAGATAGGCAATGTTAGGCATGCCTTCAGAAAACCTTCATACAAAAGCTAGGGTTGTCACTACACGAAAAAACGTAATGTGTGTAAGACATAACTTAACACGAAAATTTCTATATAAGTAAAACAGAATAAAGAAACGTAAATTCTTTAATTATGGATTAATAACATAATAATTTCAAATTGGATCGTAATACATCAAATGTCTTGAGATAAAGTAAGTTTTCTACAGTCTTCGATCATATATACTTAACCTCGTATTGTAGATGCATGTTGCGAAAGTAGGTGCACATTTATATAAATAAGTAGGTACCTAGTAAGTTTATTAAAAAAAACTATGGGCGACAAAATAAAACAAACGAAATTAACAATTTTTTTTTGCCTACACACTAATCAAATTCGTAGGTATGTAGGTACTTTTCAAATCAAAGGTAGGTAAAGGGTTTAGAATTATTAAGATTACGATACAAATATTATATAAATATATACAAATTCAAGTGTAGGTAATTACAATCAGCTAAAACTTAAGCATTTTTTTATTTTGATTAATCTTTTAGAATTGTATAGTGTCATCCCTAGGCACTAAATCACTTGCATCACATAAGGTACTAAATCGAGATAAATAGTCAACCATGAAAAATTGCTTTATCACTTTTGACAAAAACTTTCATTACAATAAAATTTCGCTAAGGCTCATTGTCAATGATGATAACGTATCTGTCACTTGGTCTTTTATACAAAAATAGAACTTGTTGTTTTATTAAATGCAAACAAAATTCACTTCTAAGGTGGTAAAGCAATTTTATTGTCGATCGACAATACTAATATCTTTTGAAAAATTATCAAACTTATTTCTGTGGTTAAACGTCGGGAAAAATACAAAACTGTTGGTGAGTCTCAGAACAATATCAAATTGCTAGCCACAATGCAAAGGTGTACGCCAACTGCTATTGCTATTGCCAGCGCGTGGCGTAGTTGCTATCGACCAAAATATAAAGTTGTCCTAAAGTGATTTAACTCATGGTCACCCAATGTCAACTGTCATCGAAAAATAATAATGCAAATAAAACTATCGAAATACCTACTTGTGGTAAAAAGTGAAAGATTACATTACAAGCTGTTTAGAATTCCAGTTTAATTGATATTAATTTGAATACTAAAGATGCTTTTAAAGACGAAGGCACTCAGAACCACATGCTTCTTTTACTAACTACCGCTTTTTTGTTGATTAATTTTATTACGTACTAAATCTCATGATCCTATAGGGGAACGGGACTGTGGTTTATCGTAAAATCGATTTATGGGTCGCACAAAAGCGATTGAGGCATTTTATTTAATAAAAAAAGATTTTACCACCTATTATTGCGGTTGTTTGAGATTTTCGTTTACCCTACACGTAAAATACAGGCACGGTTTTGCTATGTGAATTGGAACGTCTTCAGCGTCATTTAAATTTTGACAGGCATGTCAAGTCAATGATGATTGATGAAGCTATATCAAATAAATTTTTTAAAGTTCGTGGCAGTTACTAAAATAATGTTATTGTTTCAGTTTTAAAAACTTCAGGAAAAAAAAAGGATTATGATAAAAAATTTGTTACGCTCATGAGTTGTATAAGCATTTCATTTGATCATGGCTCTTAAAAATTGGAAAAAGAGTGAAAATGAGGTTGGATATCCTTGCTATGTCGAGTTAGTATAACTTTCACCGATGCTTTTATTCTCTAAATTTATAATTATATTATAATTTTAGTGCAAGTAAATACTTACCCACTATAGTTGAGAGCTCAGATTGCAAATTAAAGTAAAATCAGATCAGATCATAGATTATTTTTGCATGGAAATCTGTACAAGCTTACCAAGATATCTCGATATTCCCTCTTTCAGCGATACCACTGGCAAACTACAATATGATCACCCGCAGTTTCAGAAGATTTTACAGTCTCTTGAGGAGTACGACGGCATAAAGTACAGTGTTTACAGAATAGCTTTTAAGATAAATGCCTTACAAAAACACATAAGAGGTAAGTTTTAAATACTTTATTTGAATAGTAAAAACTAGAGAAATCATTTCAATTTTAAAAACCTTTACGGCAAATACGTAATATAACCTAGTCACTAATTGTAAAGACTGCTTATGTAGTTGAAGTGTAATCTTTGTATAAAATTCAATAATGTGACTGAACTTCTCCTAAATGGCTGAACTAATATTGATGAATTTTTTTGTGTCTCTGGATGGTTTTGATTCATTTGTTTTTTGTTTTAAACCATCATGGTATACAGGTGTTCACTGGGTAAACGAAGTTTTGAGCGGCCACTAGTTTCAAATATTTTTGTTTAGAACATCATTCCGATTATAATTTTTTAGCCGGCTTGAGCGCCTAGCGCGCACCCCGTAAAGCCCCTTAGACGGCCATGTCATTCGACACTTAATGGCAGCATTGGTTATTGTTTACAAAAAACATTATTTAAGTCTAAGTGAAAGTCAAATATTCTTTATTCAAATAAACTTTAGAAAAGTGCTTTTGAAGCGTCCATAATTTTTTTACCTACTACCCATTCAGGACATCTATTTTTTAGCTGTGGAGAAGAATGGGCGCAAGAAACTCCACAGCTTTAATTCAATATGTAACAACATTATGACTCTGAGTTAGTGGAAATGGTGTTTAAGTGGTGTTTTTATTGAAGTGGGTGAAATTACTTTACATCTGTTAGAGTGATGTTTGGATTTATAAATTCTTATAGTAAATAATCAGCACTAAAATAGGAAACAAGTGATTTTTGACATTTTGCTTCATTAAAATACTTATATTTCAAAATTTAAGCGATGACCTATACATTTTATATTTTTAAACACATTGGAAACTGAACTGAACACTGAACACTTCTGCCAATCAGTCCCCAGGTTATACTGGACTGATTGTAGATTCGACAGGAAGAAAAAAAAAACGCATTGTAAACACATTTGTAAGCAATATTAATAAAAAACACGCATAGGGGAAAAATAATTCTTTTCAAAGCTTTCAAAATTCTAAAATAGTATAGGTAAATAGTACAAATCCGCCGAACCACCGCGCGGATAAATTTTTCAATGAACCTGGCACTTACGACTGAAATAATAATAACACCATTAAAGGCTTCGCCAAACAGAACGCGCTATAGCGTCGAATTGTAATGTACTAAGACGGTAGACGCTGTCAAACAGAGCACCGGGGCGCTAGCAGTACGCAAAGCTCTGTCGCGGCACTAGAACGCTCTGACGCCAGGCGTTGTATTGCATTATGACTGAAAATATGTGTGTAAAACTGATAGAAATGGTTCGAAAATACCCCTGCTTATACAATATGAAGGATACTTCTTATAAAAACATAGTAATAAAGGCAAAACTGTAGGAACAAATCGGTAAAGAAATCAATGCAACTGTAATGTATTAATTAATTTGTTTATTGTTTAAAATAAGACAAATTTTTCACGAATTTCGAAGGATGCCGTCGTTGATCTTCTATTTGTTCAAAACGATCTTCATGTGATGAAAGCTCGCGACACAAACGATGATATTCTCCTAATTCCTTTCTCTTTTTATTGATGTTGTGAACCCATACTCTTTTTCTCTGTGATCGTGATAAAGCGTATAAAAGTAACAATTCTTCCACATCTGAATCATTCGACATCGCAATAGTGAGTAAACTTTCCAAAGACTGAGTGATCTGCACTGCGCGTGAATGTGCTCTGGTGAATTCAAATTCAAAATTCAAATTCAAAAATCATTTATTCAGTTTAGGCTACAAGTAGCTCTTATGAATGTCGCTATGCCATCGGTTCGTAAGTCTACTCTGGGCGGGAGATCTTGCACTGAGAAGAACCGGCAAGAAACTCAGCAAGTGTCCAGCTCTTTTCTCCCTTACAGCGTCAAAAAAAATAAAAATTGAAAAATGCCCTATCATAGCAGGACACTTTCCATTACAAATAAACACAAAAAAATATAGAAGACAACCACAACATGTAAAAAAAAAAAAACAAAAAAAATAAACAAATCTAATATATCAAATTTACATCTGGTATAAGTTAAATTTCCACAATGTCATACAGTACCACTACAGTACTCTAATAAAAGTCAAAAATTGTTTAAGAAAAACAAAGTCAAACTATAGTAATTAATACTAACAATAAGATAAGTATGCAAGAGCAGACCAGCCTCCACAGGCGGCACCCGTTCACGAGTATGACATATGAATCAGCCATCGCTTCGCTCAACCATATTTTAGGGAACGTAACGACCCGACGCACACGCCACCACCGCAGAGACAATAAAGAGAGCATGACACACTCAAGATACTTTAAATAAAAACTTAATGATCTATTTAACGCAACGCTGTTTGTTATCTGTAGGACACTGTTCAAAACTATCATATCAGTATAAAAATTATATAAATTAATTTTACTATGTATATTGATACAAATAGAGTATAATGTGTTTTTTATTACAACCAGGCTGTTTTATCATCTAATTATTCTTTGACTTTAATAATAACCTTTTATAAAAAAGTGTAACTACTTACAATGTGAAATAACATGTGCAGGCGAGCAGACTAAGATGACCACACATTCTTATCATTAAAATAATCATCAATTTTATAGTAACCTTTTTTCATTAGACCTTGTTTTATTTCTGTCTTAAACTTGTGTAGTGGCAATTCTGTTAGAGTGAAAGGCACTTTATTGTATATTTTTATACATTTCCCAACAAATGAATTACCAACTTTATTGAGTCTAAGTTTTGGAAGTAAGGAAGGAAGTTTGGAAGTAAGTAAGGAAGGAATGGTACGTTGTTGCGTTAAGGAGCGTTATGCATTAGTGTGACATCAAAGAGCGCGACGTTAAAACGCGACGCTCTGACGCCGCGCTATAGCGCGTTTATTTATTTATTTATTTATTTTAAACTTTTGTAACAAAATATTACATAGCGGACTTAATGGCGAAGCCTTAAGTGTATTTAATACTATATCAGATTTGTAAAAATGAGCAATATCAATTAAAGAATTATTATTATTATTATTTCTTATGGGGACGTCGCCAGCCGAACGGACGATCCACCCACGTTGTTGCAGGCCACTTCATCCTTTTCCCCGTTCTCCCTTTTAGGGGAGTTAAGGTTCATCCAGCTTTCACGGCGCCCCGTCGAATCTTTTGGTCTCTTTAGTGAATCTTGCTATCTGCTCCACCTTCAGATCCTTTAGATCCTCTATGTGTAGTCTATCCGACCCCCAGAGCTCCCATCTTGCCAGCGAGTACATAGGGCACTCGGCTAGTAGGTGGAGGCTGGTCTCCTCGCTTTCCATGCACTCCGGGCATATGGGGTCGGTTTTCACTCCTATCACTGTCATATGTCTGTTCAGTCGACAGTGTCCTGTTATGACTTCAATGACTAGCCTCATGTTCTCTCTGGAGAGTCCCATTAGTTTGCTGGTCTTTTTCTTATCCATTCCCTTGATGAAGATCTTCGACTGTCTCATACCATTCGAGGACCTCCATCTTCTGTTGGTTTCTGATGTAATACTGTGACTGATTACTCCCTTGGTGATGTTGTGCGCTATTGGCAGCCGAGGTTCCGGCCCCACCAAGTTTTCCTCTGCTCCCTTTCTGGCTAGTTCGTCAGCCTGTTCGTTTCCCGTGTTTCCCTCGTGTCCGGGAACCCACGCTATCGTCAGGTCCGTTCTCTCGGCCAGCCTTTTTAATGATTCCTTGCATTCTCTGACGATTGCTGATGTCGTCTCTTCTTTGCCTAGTGCCTTCAGCGCCGCTTGGCTGTCACTGTAGATAGCCATCTTTCCTGTAATAGTAAGGTGTTCAGCTATCTCAGCGCATGCCATTATTGCGTATATTTCCGTCTGGAAGACACTAGCGAATCTTCCTAACGGTATCGACTTGTCTATCTCCGTCCCGTCTGCACATTTAATGTGCACACCAGATCCAGAGAGCTTTGTCGACTCCTTTCTGGAGCCGTCTGTATAGCAAATGATGCCATCAGTTTCTACGCTCCAGTCCTCTCTTGAACCTATATGTATTCTATATTTTTTGTCAAAAATCCTTTCCTTTCGTATTAAGTCGTTGTTGGAAAGGATCATTGACAACCTATCTTCATATTGTTTACCTATACTGGCGTGACCCTTATCCGTGAAGTTTCCGGTCCATATGCCAGTGCTTCTTAGCTTGAACCATTGTTCCGCTGCTCTTCTCTTTATTTCTAAGTCCAGGGGATTCAGCCCCAGCAGGATCTCGAGCGCGGCTGTAGGTGTGGTCCTCATCGCGCCCGTAGTCACTAGGGCCGCTAGCCTTTGGACTTTGTCTAACTCTGCCTTGTTTCTCCCCACTGCGGCTCTGTGCCACCATACGATAGCTCCATGTAGGATTCTTGGCATTATTATTGCCCTGTATATCCATAGTGCCATCGCTGGTTTCATGCCCCAGGTTCTGCCTATTACGCTTTTACACTGCATCATCGCCATCTTTGCCTTGGAGCATGTGTTACTTATATGGGTCCTGAAGGTAAGCTTACTATCCAGTGTCACTCCTAGATACTTGACTTCATTGACCGTCTCCAGCTCCTGGTTGTCCAGTATCACTGGTTCAGCTCGCCCTATCTTTCTTTTCTTCGTAAATAGAACTAATTTGGTTTTTTCAGGGTTTAGGTTCAAACCTTTGCTCCTGCACCACCCTAAAGCTTCTTTTAGACTTCTGTTCATGATTTCACACATGACGCTGAGAACTTTGCCTGTCACCAGGAGCACGCCATCATCGGAGTACACTTGTGTGTAAATGTGCATCCTGTTTATCTTGTTAACTAATTCATCTATTAGCAGGCACCACAGTAATGGTGACAGACATCCCCCCTGGGGGAACCCTCTTTTCGCCACTACTGTACGTGTTGTTGCTGCTATCTCTGTGCGTATCAGTCGGTGTCTTAGCATGGTTTTCACCCATATTGATACATCTTTATCTATTCCTTCGCGGCTAAGGGTATCCTCTATTGACTCGGGGGTCGCTATCAAAATCTTTGGCTCTCCTCCACCGAGATCGAGGGATCCACTCGCCATCGCCTTTCTTACCACTCTCCCCTATGCACATCTGTGTCAGGTCGTCCCCGAGGGTCTCCGAGAGAGACCTTCCGGGACGCACCTGTCCGCAAGGGTTCTTTTTAGCACTTGTGTGTTCTGAAGATCGCGCTGAATTGCCCCCCCCAGAATACGAGGGGCAGCCTGGACCACTAGATGGCCCAGGGAGGGATTCTCCGGTTCCACCGGTACCCTCCTGGGGTAATAAATTCTTTTTTTCCGCGCTCATTTCATTTTTTTATGTTTTTTCCCGGGGCTGCCGGGTGCTGGGATGGGATATGATGTGAATTAAAGGATTACTATATTATGTAATTTCAAAAACAAGTTAAACCAGTCAGGAAAAAATTTTTTTTTCTTTTTAAATTTTACTATGTATATATTTTGAATGAAATTTTAAATGAAATAAATAAAACAATAACATCATTAAATACTGTATTTAATAGGCTTTCTAACAATGTATTACACTACTTATACCAAAAAAAGCAGTTTATTTCACAAAAACATACTACTTGACACAACACACTATTACAAATGGCAGATGACAAAAATTAAGGCAAACGAATCGCATCTTTATTCTAAAGGCAAGAAGAACTTCTACAAACGGTTTTTTTCCGATTTTCTGGGTACTACTGTACCCATGGCCGTTTTACGGATTTTCGTTTTGGGTACTGTGGTACCCGTGGCCGTTTAAGCGGTTTAAGTCATAAAATATCAGGATAATATAGGTAGTCCTAGAAATTATGAAGTCACTTAGTATATCTGTAAATCTGTGAAACTCTCTTGAAATTCATAAATAATAATATTTTTATGTGATATTTACAGTGCCCCCTCTACGCATCAGTTCTGGAGTGTTTGCACGACATCAGCTCAGCCTCTCCGAGAGCAGCCTGGCACTTGACACAACTGAGTTGGAGGCAGTGCTAGCTGATATATACTTTGCTGCCGAGAAGGAAGGCCTCTTCGTAGGGGATGTTGACTTGACTGTAGATTTGTTGATTAATCTACTACTGAATGTATATGACAAGTAAGTTGTTCCGATTCTTTCTTGTTGTTCTTTCTTGTGTATTACTATTCTTTTGTGTGGGTGGGTATGCTTTGGTACGCTACATATAAATTTAAATTGGGCTGAATATATGAGAGCTTCCATGTGCAATGCTTAATAGTGAATAATTGCAATGGTTTATCTTTATCTTCATCAGACTATCAATGTCCCAATGAGCAGGACATAACTCGCCATGCTAAACAACTGGGACCAACAGGCAACATTCACTCCGAAACATGGATGAGCTAGAAATTATTTAATGTGGATTCATCTGAAAACCAAGAATGGCGAAAGCGACATAAGCTTAAGGGTGTCTGCTCAAACGGATGCAGAGAACCGCTCTTCCTCTTTAGCAACCCATTGCACGGCCACCCAGCTCTGTCTGCACGTGTGCAGAGCCTTGCTTATACTATTTTTCAAAACATACAAATAAGCTACACTAACCATAACCATTAATAAATTTCTGATTTCAGAAATAGGACAGAGCCAGTACGCGTACTTGCCGCCAAAACGCTACTCATTGTTCTTAGTGAAGAGCCGGCTACCGACAAATGGGCCGCCCTGGCCAACTGCTGCGCCGACCATAACGGCTGCGTGTCGCCGCGCCGCCTGGCCACCTTGCTGGCGTACGTCACTGCCCTGTCGCAGTACCTCGGGTATGCTACGGATAATCTCCAGGCCGATGTTGATGCTTGCTTTGACAAGGTAAGTTTGTTATTGAATAGCCAAAACCCTTCTCAGTATTCTTAGTGTAGAGCTCGCTGCTGACTAATGCAGCCTTAGCCAACTATGTGTGGTCCACAACGGGTGCGTGTCTGTTGTACGTTTCTGCGCTGTCGCTACCTCGGGTATGCTTCGGAACATCTTGAACATGTTGATTCTTGATTTGATAAGGAGAGTCTGTGATTAACAGAACAGTAGGCTTAGCCAAAGTAACATTAAGAAAACGATAGCGAAGTTCGAAAAGAATAAAATGTATGGGACAAAAGCCGCGCTAAATCACGTAGTCAATCTTATGTCAATCCCTTTAAATGAATTTTAAATGAATATCTATTATTTTTTGGGCGTTGGCGTTTGTAAATTGTGTCGAAAACTGCGCTTAAAGTGTCGAACGCGGGCTTAGAGTTATCTCACTTATGCGTTGCCGACACCACTGTGCTGTACTCCTCTGAGAAAACTTCAGGGAACTTTCTTTTTGTAGCTTCTTGTAAAAATAGTAACATTGTTGTAGAATGCTGGGATGTTGGGTGTAAGCGCCCGCTGCGTGGCCGAGTGGGGGGTGCAGCGATGCGTGACGGCGCGATGGTTGTTAGTGACCCAGCGGATATTGACTAGCAGGAACAGCGCTAGCGTTAGCGCTTGCTGTGCTGTGTGTACGCAGCCCCTTATACAGGTACGACTAGCTTGAGTTTGTAGATACTTCTTTTTAATGCTAGTGTAGAATCACATGGTAGATGGGAAGGTGAAGCGCTGGCTGCTGGTGACTCAGTGGATATTGACTAGCAGGAACAGCGCTAGCCGAGCGTTTGCTGCGTTATTTGTACGCAAACGCTTATACAGGGATTGCTCAGTGTTTTTAAAAGCTTATACCACTTACACCGAATATATAACTCGGCTCTGGTATTGTTATGAAAAAAATCCAGTGAGAAACTCTTTACAATATCTACCTTGAAGAGAGTTTACTATCCCATACCAACTATCAATAAGTCTATATCATATTCTTAAGAAAAATATAGAGTTCTGAAGTAGACATTGTTTTAGAAAAACGTTTATCAACTATATTTACACGATTTTAAACTTTTCTGTAGTGGACTTATATCGTATTTAGTTGATTATAAATCCGTGATCTGCCATGAATACAGACAATAGAATTCTAATCGCGCATATCAAAAGGATTCCTTTGTCAAGTCTCTAATGTAAACAAAAAGGTTAAATTGATTTTTTTACAATGTTCCAGGTGTTGAAGTTTAAATGTGCCAAGTGTGATGCCGTCTTCTTCTGTGAAAAATGTTATCTGTACGATAAAGATTTGACGTCCGTACGCGGTCACATGAGAACGCATTTAGTCAATGAAATCGTCGATGGCGAAGTAAGAGATTTTATTATTATTGATTGATTTGTAATGGATAGTGTCCTTTTATGATGGGGAGGATATTTACCAATATAACGCTATGAAAGAAAGGGGGAAACGAAATGCACTTGCATAGCACTTTTTTTTTTAATAAAAACAATTCAAAATCATTTATTTCTTAGGCAGGGCAAACTGTTTTTCGGATATTTTTATGTACAACCCGAGTTTGTCATCACCAACTCACTATTTATTTATCAACATATATACCTGGAGATGACACCACGACAATAAATTACCCATAGTATACCTAATGACGCTCCCAATCTATATATAAAAAAAACATTTAAAAACATTCAATAATTTAGCCACAGGACATAATTTTTAATTAGTAACATTTACACATGATGTATCTGTTATTAAACTAGTACGGCCAGGTTAAAGACCTCTCATCGGTGTTTTAAACACGTCGCAAAACTTCATCTGTTCTTAGATGTTAAATCCCGATGCAAATCAAAGCATATCCTATGCCTAATGCTGAAGCTCTAAGAGTCAAAAAGCAAGCAACCCAAATTACGCGGAAAGAAGATTATTGCATGCGTAAGTGATGCATTCGTGATGCATTCGTAATGACTCGTGTCAAACAAAAATTTAGTATGTACGAAAGGGACAAATATTGGTTTGTTTGTGTTAGTTTTTTTCTATTGTCTCGGGCGGCGATCAATCAGGTGACAAGTAAATATTTATTTTATTTTAGTAGGCCAAGTTCAGTATCGCCGCGATCCTGTGACGTAATACATGTCTACGCGTTTGATGCGCCGCCGCCGCCGCCCGGCCGCCCGGCGTCCTTTTGTTTGTAGTTGTTGACAATTGTTGTGTTAGTATAGTGACTAGTGACTGATAAAGACGCAGTGCGAATTGTGCGAAATTTAACGCTTTGTTAGTGGTGATAGTGTAGTATTCACTTTTTATACATCTAAATAAGATAGAGGATAGAGAAAGGTTTGTGTAAATAGGAAAATACTTACGGTTTTATCGTTGCTAAGCATGTTTTTATAAGAACCTCTTGTATTCACATTATTTTTGGGTCCAGTTGTTTCCTTCTATCTTTCCAACAAACTACACATGGTTGTCCTCATTTTCTCACGAATATTTCTTTAGATATTATAAAATAACTTCCATTCAATGAAAATTTATAAACAAAGCCTTGACAACCATGTCAAATGTTTTGATGGTAAAGACAATATTTTCTTTTAAAAATGCAATGTAAACTTTTTGATGTTATTCTTAATTTGTATAATTTAAAATTTAGTTTGTTGGAAAGATGTGTGTTCAGGTTCATGGGGGACACATTGAAAATTTAAAAATTTTATAGCAAAATGAATTATTTATTACTTAAGTGATTTTATAAACTCTACCTATAATAATGCAAATTGCAAGTGCAACGTAGTGATTTTATTCGGCATTAATGGCGCCAAAACGTCGTCGTCACCTGACACTGCACTGTTGCCGCTCTTATCAAAGGTCAGTCACCTAACATTTTTAAATGGTGTTCTATTTTGCTTGCGTTTTTGTGCTATATAGATTGTTTGAAAAATCAAAAAAAAAAAGTCAGCGCTAAGATTTATTTGATAGTTTCAAATTATTTCTATGAACTAGTATAGCCAATATTTTAATTTATTGTCGTAGTGTCATATCCATGTTATATATCTATCGTGACAGGAAATTTCCTAATAAAATAGTGTAGTCAACTTAAATTTCATACATACAAATATATTCCATATTCAAAAATAAAATTTTAATTCATTGATCCATTAATAGTTAACATCTATTTTCAGATAAAACCCGCTGAATGTCTCAGCTTCATCAGAAGCATGAGACGGTTCTTTTTTTGTACACGGACAAAAAAGAAGAAAATAGCCAAAAAGAACTCTAAAAAAGTGCACGACAAGGTCGAGAATCACGGTACCGTTAAAAGAAAAGATGGCAAACCCGCAATATTTACATCAACAGTCGGCAAAGCGTCTGGGAACGGTGTCAATAACAGTCCGACATTGTTGTTGCAAGATATTATAACACAGTTGGAAACGCAAAATAAGTAAGTTATGTATGAGCTTTACATATTTTTGTAATTTAAGTATTTAATTCAGCAAAAGTCTCTCTCTGAAACCGTACCTATGTCTTTATAAGAGGAGTAAGAGATTGAATTTCATGCTATTTATTGGTAAATGACTACTTTACGAGGCATTTAGTAGATACGAAAAAAAACTAATTTTGTACTATAAATTCAATAAAGTACTTTATTTTAAGGGGCAATAATATTGGTTAATACTGCCGTTTAGGTTTGCTTGAATTTAAAATTATAATAATCTCATAGTGCTTATAGAAAACTGATTTTAACTGCAATAACAATTAGGTTAGTTCTTCTTAAATTACGACATAGTTCGATTACTTGTTATCCATCAATGTTATGTTTCTGTTTTTTCTTTTAGAGCGCTCAAAGATGTTTCCAACCAGTTGCACAGTATGTCAAAAGCACCAGAAGAGGATGTATTAAAAAGGAAAGTGGACACCCATTGGTCACAAATATCAACGCAAATAAACAGGCTCAAAGTTTTAAAGGTAATAGTAAACTGTTCATTATTTTTTTGTACTATACATAATGCTATGGCGGAAATGTGTCTCAGGTAATAAAGGTTGTTTAAAAAAAAGTGAAACCACCCTATCAAGCTAACATCAAACTTATAAAATAACAACTAGGAAAAACATTTTTTTTATTTTTGGAAAACAAAGCTTTTCTTTTTGTTTTTTCGACATTTATATTACTTTTTGCCTTTAGTCGCTTTTCCTGTGTTATATGATTTTTCTATAAAATACAGCTTTGTGAACACAACATAGTAATTAAAAATCATGACAATTCACGTGTAAAATAATTCTATTTTTTATACATTTTTAGGAAAATCTGACATCGAACGTACACAATATACCGACTGAAGCTCAAAAGTCGGAAAAAATTGAACGACCGCAAGCGTTCGACCTCTTTAGTCCAATACCGGTGCTGGACGAAAAACAGTCCAAAGTCACAGACAATTTAAAGTCACAACCTCGAGTATTGAGTTTAGACTCTGGTAATTTCTCAGTGGTGTCGAAACAGGCGGACATTAACAACCTACTGACTACTTCTGGGGATGCTTTGAAGCCGGTGGTGTTGCACGCCACCTCTGATAGTATATCTACCGTCTCTATGAATGATATCAGCCATTGGTATATTGGTAAGTAGAATTTATTGTTGTGTTAAAAGCGTTCAAAAAAATTATTTACATAAACCAAAAAACCTAAAAAAAAGTAAAACTAAAAGGGGTAAAACTAAAAATCAATAATGTCGAATTTAAAAGTGACATGAATAACCTATGAAATCTAAATAATTTTGCATTATTTACAATTTGATTATTAAGATACATTATTTTTACATTACATTACTGTTTTAGAATTTTCGGTGTCAAAAACACAAACTGGTAACTACCAGTTGATTTTTTTTTTTTACTTTTTATTTTCAAGTGCTAATTGCTGCACTGAAGCTCAATTAAATATTTATAAAATTTACAAAATACAGTGAAAAAATTACCAGTTGAATAAGAAATAAAGCACACTCTTAATCACTATCATAGCGTGAGAATTAGACTCTGGCATTCAAAAGTCCCACAACTGTTTTTTTTTAAATTTTAACATAAAGAAGATATTTCGCGAATTAAAGGGATTATTAGTAAAGGAATAAAAACACTTTAAAAGTATTCATACTTACCGCAAAAACTGTTTACGAATTCAGATTCAAAGATAAAAGGATGTATGATTTATTTTACTGTTATATTTTAATTACATTAGTTAAAATACATTTATACGTTGGCGTACAGCGGGACATCGCGTGCAGGATAGTTGGGCGGTGAAAAGGTTAACGATATTATAGATGGTGCCTCTGCAGAATGACTGATTTTGGTATTGTTGTTTAAAACACAGCGTTTTCATTTTTGTTTGTTTAATAAAGTAGGTACAAAGAAGAACTTCTATAGAAGTGCTGGCGTAGACAGCACGAAAATCTCGAACTTCTATAGAAGTTGTTGGCGGTAAAAAGGTTAATGCTCTAAAATTACAGAAAAGGAATCGCTACCGACCAAAGCTTCCACCCAAACCACGGCCGACACAAACCAGTCCATCTCGGCCACCGCACAGAAGTACGCGGCGGACATCCTCCACGTGGCCAGCGGCAACCACAAGGTGCGCGAGCTCAACGCCGACCTCGACGCCGTGCTCGACCGCCTGCAGCAGATACTCACCAACAACTTCGCCGTGGACGGTGAGTCATCTAGAGTTGTGGCTCGGCCCCGGCAAAGGTTCGGTACCCGGCAGGTTCTGAACTTTTTACGAGGTTCGGCCAAGTACCGAATCTTGTCCCGCGGTTCGGCCGAACTCCCGAACCTTTCTAAAATAATGATTTGGTCGTTAAATTAAGCCCAAAATTTCCAAATAATGTAATTTTTATTTTTTACTAGCGGCCCGTGCCTGCTTCGCGCGGGTAGACATTTTTTTTATATAGCCTATGTTACTCAGGGCTAATAGCATTCTAATGGTAAATATTTTTTAAATCGGTCCAGTAAAGAGTGGTTTGTATGGGAAAAGAAAATTGTTGTTTTTACTATTTTCCTCGTATGTTTTACGTTTTTTCTCTCCATAAGAACCTTCCTTAGACTTCATCGAACACAACAAAAAAGAAATCAGCAAAATCGGTTCAGCCGTTCTCGAGTTTTGCGATTAGCAACACATTTAGCGATTCATTTTTATTTATAGATGAAACAACATTTTAGTATTTTTATTTAATAGCTAAAATCAATAAGACGCAAATTATGTCGCAAGAAAAGAAAAAAGAAACCGGCCTGATCTTAAAGTTACAAGGTCTTAAAGTTTTCAATTTGTCATATTTTTATTTTTTTATACATTTTTTTCACCTCTGTATGCATTGTATTTATTTAGTTTTTAATTGGATATAGTTGTAGATTAGGTAAACTTTATTAACATGGACGCTTATTGTTAATCGTGTTGTTTACACATGTTTTAGATAGGAATTTAGCTCTTATACATTTATCATGCATTATTGTTATTTTTTAATTTCTATCTGTTTTGTGTACCTAATAAATTAATAAATAGATCCCAATCGCGCGACTGGGATCAAGCCGGTTTCTTTTTTCTTTTTTCATCGTAAACGAGCCCAGCCTCTGAAAACAGACGTTCCGAATATACGGAACTAGACGGCGTAGCAAAAAGCTTTTTCACAAGTTTTGTAAGGATGGGAAAATGTGAACCATTATTTTTGCACGTCAAACGGCCTAAATGAATACCGAGTCGACTCGGCTGGGTCGTGAACAGTTCGGTATTTTTAAACCGAACGCAATTTATTTATGTACATAAACAATATGATGATGAATGATCATAGTAATAAGTAGTGATAAATGACATACCCCAACTTCTTCCCTATCTCTGTAAGATGTGGGGGCTTTGCTGAGACATCATACATACTTAAGGCGACGGATCGCTAAACAATTAATTTATTACGGAGCGTTTGCGCCCCGTACCATAAGAAAAACTGTTTTTTTTCTTTCCAATAAAAACTACAAACAAGTTTTAAAAAAAATTAACTAGAATATATAAAATATTATAGTATACATATATATTTTTTTTCTTTAAAATTGTTAATTGAACGTTGTGTACAATATAAGGCTTTCAAATTTATATTGAAACCTCTGTAAAACTGTTCTAATATAACTATTTTTTTAGTTTGTAAGCTGCTTTTGTACCAATAGTAAATAAATAAATAAATATTGAAGTGTGTGCTATTATTATTAAGATGCTTAAATCGGTCTGGTTTGCCTGTAAAATGCAAATCTATGTTTTAAAAGAGGTTACTTTGATATTTTTTTTCTGTTAGAAAAGTTAACAAATCGTGTTTCTGCAACTAGCAAAATGAAGTCAATTAAATGAAAAATCATGTCATCAAATATCACTTTCATATGTTTTGTCATTGTTGGCAAAAATCAAGATCCCCGCCACGTAAATTTCCAATGCGTCGCCTTAAGAAAATTTGAAAATTGACTTTGCACTGTTTTGTTCAATTCGCCAACACTCGCACACGTTCATGAACACTTGACGGTTAATAATGCACTATAATTTCACAGGAATATCAGCGATATTAATAACCCAAATTAAATAAAACAAAACCGCAGACATGACTCTTCACTTTCCCGCTAAATAAATTGTTCGTAGGGCGCGCTCCCATTGAGAGCTTTTCACTAAAATTGCCATTTATTTCTATACTTTTAGGTAAAATTGCAGTTTAGCTCTTCTTGAACTACAATATAGCTCCTACATACCAGCTAATAGTTCTTAGTGGGACCGCGCCCTTATTGTTGTGGATCGGTACTCGACTCGAGTATCGATAATTCAATCGATATAGTTGATAGTATTGCAATCTGGTAACAGTATTTAGACTTTCCACTCGATATACCTATATGTATACGTTCGATACACCTATTTAAAGTATGGCTTTTCTAGATGACGTTTCTTTTCAGACTCGTGTTTTGACAACACCCAGCTGCGGGAGACGGCGACCGAAATGGAAGGTCTCCTCGGGACTTTGATACGAGGTGTGGAAGAACGCGCTACCCTTAACGCGACTAAAGGACTTGTCTAGTATGTTGAGCAACCCACTTATCATAATAAGCCACAAAGACATAATAGCTGGTTCTTTGAAGATTTTCTTATCTTCCGATTTTAAAAATAGACCAAGCGTGGTATCGGTAGAAAAGAGTTTCGATAAGTTTTGGGAGTTTTTTTTTTTTTTTTTATCTGGCAATTACAAAATAGAGTGAGAAATATTAGTGACATATATTTTTTTAAATGATACTTTTTTCTACAATGTGATATAATTTTGTAGTGCCTTTGTAGTTGTAACAATTTTTCTGTAGTTATAAGTGTAGCATATTTTATTGAAGTGTCGCTATTTAACTTTAGAATTAGAATAAGGCGCTGCTACGCCATACGTTTCTTGTTTTCGTTAATGTGATCAAATTGTGAACAAAACTCGTACGCAGCACTCAAATCAGTAGATAAGTTTCAGCTTGCTGTCCAATTTATTATTCATGTTTTAAATGTTGTCAGCCCTAATAATAGGTCCTTACCTATGAAATCGCCGTTTTGTATGAAGATTTTTTTGAAATTATATTTTTCATACTAACGTTTTTTTAATTTTCTTAGCATCTATTTATGTTAACACTATAAATTGTAGAGTAGGTAGTGTGTTTGTTTCACTAGCCAAATATAGCAGACATTAAAAAGAAAAAATCTAGACCCTTCAAAGCTACAATGAAACAAAAGGTCAATTCCGCGAACAAAAAAAGAAGTCAATTTAAAAATAAAAATTGGGCGATAAAGACACAAAATGAATAATCATTGTTATTACTGAAGCCTAAGTAACATAGTCTTAATTAAAGGTGTATAATAATATTAACAACCGGTATTGACTTTTAGAAGTAATACACCTTAATAAGTGAGGAAAGACGGCAATTTCATAGGTAAAGACCTTTATTAGTAAAAGAGATTAACCAGATGTTATTTTTAAGAATAATGGGAGTAAAGAGTATACATTATCTCATTCCTTTTTACTTAAAGTACTGAGTATAACATTGGGCTTCTATTTACAAGACCTTTTTATTTTTTTGTATTTATTTATTCATCAAATAGTTTATCATTCAGACAAGTCAACGAAAAATAGTTTTGTAAGGAGGAAATATTAGAATCTCTAAAAATAATATAATAATTTAGATGAGTTTTAAACATCGCAATATGTATTTTTTTGTTTTACGCATCTTATGTGTTTAGATCGTAAGTAGAGATTTGCTTGATGCAATTTTCATGAAATTCCTATTTTAAGAATAAGATTTAAAATGTGATTTAAAATGGGTTGTTAAGGAGACTTCCTGTAATTAAGTTATTGTGAATAAGTGGATATATCGGTTTTTCTGTACATTGATATAGCGCGCGATTCGTTTCCGTTCTGACATGAATACGTATATTTCTCATTACAATTATAATCTACATATAAATAAAACTTTAATGCGTTGGTAAGTGAGAAGGGTTAAACGGATTTGGATGAAATTTTGCACATAGACCATGACCCTGACTGACACATAGGATACTTATTCTCCCGGTAACAGGTTCCTTTGGGATAGTGTAGTCCTCATGATTGAAGTCGCAGGCATTAGCTAGTAGAATAAGAGCATGTGGATTCACAAATCCTGGTCTTACTCGTTATTAAGCGACATTATAAACGTGTCTAACAAACATATATTAATAAGTTTTTTTTTGTAAGTGTGAGTGATGGGTATGTCATTTTATGTTAATATTAAGCTGTGTGTACGACAATCCACGTAGCCGTATATACGGAAGCATACAAAGTTGTAAATATATATCTTGGTTCACTATCAGATATTTTTCACTACCCTGGACGCTTACTGTTTATGTGGAAATTAGGGAACTCACGTTCGACTGACTTACCACGAAATTTTAATAACTATAAAGTTAAGCTATGTTGATGATAAGGAATTACTAAAATAATATCTCTTTCTCATACGGACGTGTACGTACATAATATAGACGAAGTCGCGGGCGACCGATATTTAATGAAATTCACTTTCATTTATAACCCACCAATGATGATGTTGATGATAATGATGATGATTCAGGTGATACGAAAATGTTATTTCTTTCATACCTAGTTATGTACGCCCGCGTCGCCGTGGTGCGTATGCCAGTAGACAACATAGATCATATTATATGATATTTAACAACGAAGTTAATTGAAATAAGAAAATTATGTGAAGTTCTCGAGACGGAATCTCGAGCCACGCTTATGACGCTTTAAGGGCGTATTACGAAAATTGGTCCAGTACACTTTGTAATATTTAGATTTTAATAATAGATTTAGTCTTTTACGTGCCGTCCCACTAATGTTGGTGCTCAATTAGGAATTTTAATGTTAATTTAGTATAATTATAAGGTAAGAGCGTTTAGATCTGAAATAAAAAAAACTTTTAGAAAAATAACATGCCATATATTTTATAAAATTTACATTATTATATTGCCGCGTCTTATTAAATATAAAAATACATTATAAATTAGACGATAAGTGTTTGCATTATTAGCTAGAACTGATAAATTGCTATATTTCATTTTGTGCGTGTGACAATGTTAATCTCTGGTAATAAAATAGAGCAATCTATTCTGGAATTCTTTTCATAATTTTAAGCTTATGAAAAAATGTCTCATATTAATTTCTATGAACACAGCAGAATAAACTGTATAATAATATAAAGAATTTGAAAATCTTCTACAAACAATAATTCTTACTTAAGCCATAAAGTTTATACAAAATAACGAATATAAAGCAAATCTTTTTTTATCTAAAATAGCAATTTAATTGCTTCTACACAACCGCTAGTACTTAATAATATGTATGTATATTTATAATAAAAGTTCTATTTCATTCCGACAGCTATTAATATACAATGACATATAATGTATTGAACATTAGTATAATTTATAATAAACGATTTTATCTAAAATTGGACGGGTTTTATTTAACTTAAAATACCTTTAGTTATCTACATTTTGGGTACATCTTGTATGAAATAATAACATTACTTCATTTAAAAGAACATCATCACGCAATTCAATATAATGTTCGATTTACCTGTATTGGTAAAATACGGTAAATATTTTAATTACTAAAACTGATTGATCAGAAATGCAATTTAACTATTATACAATGAGATGAAAAATTAAAATGTATTGAATCATAGTATAATTTATAACAAACTGTTGGACGGATTTTGGTTAACCTAAAATAACTTAATTTATCTACATTTGGGTATATTTCGGATAAAATTATGCAGCACTTCAAAACTGAAACCAGGACAACCTGTAGGTATGTAAAAAAATGCGTCATATTTTGGCAGTACTGTTGGTACTGTGGAAGACAATGAATCTTTTGATTACCGAGAAATTAATTTTTAACTTATAATTATGTTTTCAAAATCCTTAATATATGTACTTCAATATATTACATTGTGTTTAATAATGTATGTACTCAGGATTCATGTACGCTATTAAAAGGCATATATCTAAAATCGGTAAGCTCTTGAATATCAAAACGAAACAAGCTTTCGTTGAATTCAGTTGTCTTCAAAAACAGTCGAGTCGCTACTCTGTTCTCATCGAGACACAATTTTTATTAACGTGTTTTAGTGATATTCTAAAATCAAAATTACATGTCAAGTGAGTTGAGTCTTTGATGCTTGACAAACTAATCTCGCACTTATTGCTACTTTGCTTCAGTTCCTTTTGCTACTGTTGATGAGGTATTTGCAGCAATGTGTAAGGAGGTGCTTCTCTTTTTCCGTGGAGCCGTTTTGGTGAATTGCTGTGGGGCCTCCGCGCTCTCGTGTGTAGATATCTAGTCCGTATTGGCCTAGGAATAAGAGTGAAATTAGTGAGAATAGAATACCTATAATAATCAGGGTGCCAAGTGCGAGTTTCATTCGACATTCAATCACGTTAACGAAAACGAGAATTTGTATGGCAAAATGTTAACTCCTCTCGTATACCGCCAGGAGGCGCTGCTT
Source organism: Eudonia lacustrata (assembly GCA_947562085.1). NCBI lineage: Eukaryota > Metazoa > Arthropoda > Insecta > Lepidoptera > Crambidae > Eudonia > Eudonia lacustrata. The sequence continues at coordinate 5,067,863 of OX387323.1, read as the reverse complement.
CAATGCCATACTAATTTTCGTTTTCGTAAACGTAATCGAATGAATACGGATAGTAAACAAAACTAACTTTAGGCACCCTGTTGCGTTGAATCGTGATACGACACTAAAATATAAGAGTTCATTAGAGTCAAAATCAAATCGTATAAGATAATTCTATATATAAGATAATAGGCATCTGTTGCCCTAAAAAAACTATTAAAATACGTTGGGTATTTTGTACTTCATAGGGCCTGTTTCACAATGTCTGATTAGGAGATACTTGACAGTTAAAGTGAAAGTTTTGAATGGACTATCTGTCTAGTAAACGCTAATGGGAACTTACTTGTAGATGGTGAAAGAGGCCCTTAGTATAAACAAAAGTTCCGTTTAAAATTAGAATAAGTATAAACTGGTAAATGCATCGATTCCTTTAAAATTATATTAATATTCCCCTCATTATAATTAAAAAATTCATTAATAGAATATAATGCTTTTTAAAGTAGCCATCTACGCAATTATTTGTAGAATATGTGAACTGGAAGTTGTTTGATGTCAAATAATTTGGAGCGAATACCATGAGACATACCTTCTTCGGGGAAGGTGATGTAGAAGGAGACGATGTCGTCGGCCACGTTCTGGTGCACGTACTTGGAGAGCCGCTTCTCGTCGACGCCGTTCTTGTGCAGCGTGGCCATGAAGTCGGCCAGCGCGCGCGACATGCGGAACTGGAGCTCGAGTTCGCGCCCCGCGAACACTAGCGCTTCCTGCACGCATTGAAGCTTATGTTAAAATTTTTCGTGGATGCAGAGTACTGTTAGAGATAGTCAGCGATATTTAACGATAGTTAGATAAGTCAACGATACTATATATGATTATATTTGATTTCTATTCTATTAGCGTTTGGCCTCTTGTGTAGGGGGTGGAATGACGTTGTCCATTCTGATGAGATTGTTGTGTTTGCCAATAAAGAGGGGTTTAGGCCAGAACTATACCTGCCCCCCGACCGCCTAACCGATCGCTTTGACTACGCGTATAATTTATGACGTCATCTTGCCACCTCGCACCGCCTATGAAAGCAATATCAAAAGCTAAAGACTATAGCTTTCATTGGCGGCACGAAACGACAAGATGACGTCATAAACCACACACGAAGTCAAAGCGATCGGTTAGGCGGTCGGGCCCCTGGTTGCACTTCGCCCAGAACTTACCTGGTGAGTGATGGGCACTAATCCGAAGAGTCTGGTGGCCTTGGTGGGACCCCACTCACCGCTCGCACAGTCTGGTAGGGGGACCATCACTGTCTGCAGCTCTGCACAGCAGATCTGAAACGTTATTTTGGATTTTTAAGGAAATGAAAAAAATGGTAATTGAATTGGGGATATGGTTTGATAGGTGAATGGTCTCTTTTCTTGTAGATCGATACTTGAGCACCTATGCTGATTCTTCTGTTATGATTGGTTACTTTTCCGTTGTGAATGAAGAATTTTGCTGACTCATTTCTTTGTCGTACTGCCAAAACATGGAATGCTCTCTCAACACATATAATCCCTTCTAAACATGGTCCTTAAAATGAGGTGTGGGGAAGCAACGAGCAGGTCGGCAAGGTGAGAAAGACGTCTAAGTGATTCCCTTTCTATTATAAAGAACGGCACCCTTAAAACATGTTGAAACTTTAACAAATTAATTTCATTCTTTTGCGTGACACAACCCTGCTACACTACTTTCATTTAATAACTCTTCAGTAAAACATAATAAAAAAAGTTTTAATGCGTAAAATTTAATTTTTTTAGATGTTTTTTTATTTTTTGTTAACTCCTATTTCCTATTGTCTCTGGTCTGTGTAAAATAAAGGTATTTTCTTCTTTTTCTTAAAGATTGAATTTAGAATCAAGTACGTGACAGTGTTTGTCAAAAACATACTCAATTCTCATAACAAGAACGTTTACTTCATGATGATTGCCACCCACCTTGAACTTGCACACGCTCTTGAACTTCATGGGCTCCCCGGTGAGGTACTCGCGCGGCGTCACCGCGTTCGCGAAGATGTCGAGTAGGAACGCACCGCTGCATGGCGCGTGCACTCTGAACGAGACCACGTTGCCTACCACTGACTGAGGATACAGATGAAGGTCAATAGGAGAAAGATAATGAATGAAGACTTTGACAATAGAAAACCTCCATTCTCTTTTTTTTTTCATAATAAGTGGCATCGCGTTGTAAGCCCATTCAGCCAGTGTCAAAGTTATGAAGATATCTTATTATATCTTAGTGGGACCTGCATAGGTTTCGCTCTCCGCACTTGTATACATATTTACATAGTATATTTTCTATAGTCTTCAATAGATTCCCTTATTTTCGTTACACTTCCGCCTTAGTAAAGACGACGACTGCTGCCCAATGTTTGGAATCTCTAGTGATGAAGACACTCTTTGCCGAAGATTTCGACGAAAAGGCCAATCCTAGGGATTAGCTAGAGTCATAGTCACACACTAGGTAAGTATTGTAAGAATTCCGTTTCTTCTCCACAAGACCAACAGAGCAGTGGCGGTAGCCAAAGTAACATTAAGAAAACGATAGCGAAGTTCGAAAAGAATAAAATGTATGGGATTGACATAAGATTGACCACGTGATTTAGCGCGGCTTATGTCAATCCCATACATTTTATTATTTTCGAACTTCGCTATCGTTTTCTTAATGTTACTTTGGCTAAGCCTACTGGCTGGTTGGTGACAGTTCCAATTTGTGGAGCATTTGCAATGCAATGCTGTAATGGTTAATCAGGCATTTTTACGTAGATAGATTAACATGGCTAAGGTATATACAAACTATTGAGTCGAACATACAACATCTCCTCTATTTGGGTTAAAAGATGGAAAGCATGAATGACCATCTTACCTGCATGACGAATCTCTTGAGGCTGACGCCGTCGAAGCCGTCGCCCTCCGTGTCGTAAAACTTGAGGTTGTAGTGGAAGATCAGGGAGCTCTGCATGTGTGCCGGCATGGCTATGCGCATAGTCGCCGCACCTGAAACACAGACATGTTTTTTTAAATGTAACTGAGACGGCAAACGAGAATCGGTCCGCCTGATTGGAAGTGGCCACCTCAGCCCATGGATGCTTGCGATGCCAAGGGTATCAGTCCCGCGATGCTGACCCAAAAACTTCAATTTGTATGCCTCTATACCCTGAAATTTCACTGGGTCCAGTACCTTTTAAATCGGAACAAGCAATGTAAAACAATGCTGTTCGATGGAAAAATTTACTGCGGTAGGTAAATATTTTGTGCAATATTAAACCTTATCAACCATTTTCAGTTACGAAATAGGCTAAATTGCCAGATCGATACCTTATTTTATGTATCACAAATTAAGTTTTCCCCAGATAGTCGTTAAAAACCACCAACCCGCTTTGGCTATGGCCCGAATGAACATGAACGAATGCCGATGATGAAAACAGCCCACTCTTTTTTTTGAGACTTTGCTTATTGCCATTGGGCATTTTCATCTTCACCGGGCTTTCTTGGGGACGGCGAGAAACTTAAAGGGTTCTTCAAGCCGTGTGAACGAATCACCGTCAAAGGTTTTGTAGAGGGAACGGCATCACGCACTAGTGCGTGTCCCCGTGCCCTACTAGAGTCTCCGAGGGGTTCGTATCGGATCGGGAAGCGGAACAACCCGAGTGTGCCTCTAAAGGCTCGGACCTCGGCTCGCGTTGACCGGGCCGTCGTGGTGGGGAGAAGCGCCTAGGTACATGTCGGTACCTGGTATAGAGCGCGTGTGAACCAGTTCGTCGTAGGTACCCTTGTTCTACGAGTACGGTGTCTTGGGCCTAAACTAGTGTGCACTTTTAGTGTATTCTGTAAATGTGTGTAGAATTTAGAGGATCTGCCCCCCGACCGCCTAACCGATCGTTTTGACTACGCGTATAGTTTATGACGTCATCTTGCCACCTCGCACCGCCTATGAAAGCAATGTCAAAAGCTAAAGGCTATAGAATAGAATAGATTTATTTATTTCAGGCTACAAAACAGTGTACAAGATGGTAAAATACAAAGAAACCCATAGAATGCTATAGCTTTCGATATTGCTTTCATAGGCGGCACGAAACGACAAGATGACGTCATAAACCACACACGAAGTCAAAGCGATTGGTTAGGCGGTCGGGCCCCTGTAAGGAACAGTCACTCACCAGTCGAGTCGGTATACATGACGGCTTTAGTATTCGGATCGCTGAAGTACAGCCCGTAGCGGAAGAACAGCGAACGCACGAACGGCAACTCCTCGAAGTCGTGCAGCGTGATGGGCGTCTTCAGCAGCTGCCAGTCTGGCTGCAGCGGGAAGAACTCGTAGATGAACTCGCGCGGGTCCGTCAGGAAGTAGTGGTCGTCGTACTCGTATCTGCATATCAAATTATAAATGGGAATATCGTATCATATAATAATCGTCTCTTTGGCCATTAAATGTACATCATCATCATTATAACAGTCTATAAAGGTTCCTCTGCTGCGCTCTACTTGCCACGATTTATTTATAAGAGTTTTTTATACTTTAGGGGAGAAGTGCTCGTTCTTAAGAGCGTTTACGCCGCACACTAGCGCCGCCAATGAAAAAAAAAACATATCTAGTAATTAGAGATAGAAAATCAAATCATGCTCAACAAACTTTTTGAATAAAGTAATTTAGCATTTTTACGACACCTAATGAACATCTGACATGTTATGGTTTAGTTAAATACGGCGTTATAGTTAAAAGTGGTCGTTTTTAGCTGTAACGTCTTATTTAACGTAAATATGCTAAATTACTTCATTCAAATAGTTTGTTGTGCATAATTTGATTTTCTGTCTCTAATTACTAGATATGTTTTTTTTCATTGGCGGCGCTAGTGTGCGGCGTAAACGCTCTTAAGGTAAGTGATAATGAATACCGAAGGTATCATCGCCCAAACACAAGGCACATCACCCAAACACAATATGTATCCCTGCTGTAAATAGAACCTCTTCGTCTGTGACCAGACCGATGGTCATACCACTAGTGGTATGGTAAACATCTTATCTCACAAAACAACACGATTCATGTGCGTTGTTTAGCTTTATGTACCAGACTGTCACCAATCCCCCGGTTACTGGGCCTGGCGCGTCTTTAGCGTTGACAAAATCGCGCGCTTTAGTTGAACCGCAATAACGTTACACCGAGTTCCTGAAGCTTTTGTACACACAAAGCATACATCATACATGTGCCTTGTTTAGCTTCCTAACTAGTATGTCGCTCTTCCTTACTATTTCTGGGTTGGGGTGAATCTTCTTTTGATGAGAAAGTGGTGCGCACTCATTTGCACTGCATGAACACTACTCCGCTTTCCACGAGTTCCCAGAATGCTAATCCCTACAAAACAGCACTAGTTTGTGCCTAGATTAGTCTCATACCTTAGGCTGTCACTCTTCCCCCTGTTCCCAGGCTTGGGCGCGTCTTTAGCATTGACGAGATGCCTCGCACCCCAGTTGCACTGCACGAAGCGCCAGGCCCCCGCCACGTATACCGCGTTCCAAGAGTTTCTGAAGCGGTTGTCTTCAAAGCGAACGCCCGGTTGATAGCCCGCGGACTTGCTGTAGCCTTTGATCACCACGCAGTGGAGGCCTGCGTAGCTGTAACACAAGAATTATATTTTAAATACAACATTTCTATTAAAAACGTTCAGAGTGCTAAGAGCGAGTTTTATATTTTCCTCCTTTGGCACTAGAATACGCTAATGCAACGACTCGAATTCTATTTTAAAGGTAAGGAGGAGATTGTTATAAAGGTAAGGTCCATAATCGTGTCTCAGTGACATATTTTTGGCCCATAATGGGAACAGTTTTAAAAATCAGGCTTTGAGTCAAGATTATCCAATTAGCCCAGTTATGATAACGTCACAAATTCTATGAAATGACATCTCTCATTTGTTGGTGTCCTTGACGAACATTGTGGTGCTGTATCAGTATCCAAACAATATACCTCTTTCCTTAACGAGTTTCAAAATCAACTAGGTAATTTTATGCTCTGCCCCTGTGGCATAGCACGAAAGACAAAATGCGTGTTCAGATTTTTTATCACCTAGGTAAATAATACTCAAGTAATAATGCGAAAGCATACACCGGGGCCAGGAGCCAAGAGCCACTAAAAGCTCAAAGAGTGGAGGGGAGGTCTTCCCACAAAAAAAGACCTAGTACTATCCTTTTCTCTTCCACGGGAATGACCCCAGATCACGAAGGAAAAGCACCGAGTATTTGCGTGTTCACCTGCACAATCTCTTGAAGAGTACGTGGTAACTCTCGGTGCCGTGCTTGATGCCGCGGAGCAGGCCTAGCGGCGAGTCGCCCCGCAGATTGTCGTCGAACTGAATGTTGTTGAGGTTCTTCACGGTGATCCAGCGGAAGATGGTGCGCGCCTTCTCCACGTCCGTCGCGCAGCGGCCTACGAGCTGCCTCACTAGGTCTGTAAACGTTTTTTGGTCTTCTTGCGCTACCTGGAATGTTAATGTCAATGTTATAATTAAAAACAAGACACATACACATTAAACACGTATGAATTGGATGGATTGGGGTAAGGGGCTGGTGCCTGAGCAGTTTTTCAGACTCAAGACATTCCCACACACACACAAGTAGGCCATGCTTGGACAATGCGAGTTCATATTCTCCCACATAAATAACAACACATGAGTAAATCTGGCCATACCTTGCCGAGCTGAACCATGTGTTTTAAAAACTGCCATCATACGAAACCACTGGGTTTTTAACCTTCAAGCGGGCGCGCGGCGTCGAATTGACCGCGCTCGATATATTTTCGTTCCTAATATCGTTTTTTCTTGTCGCATGTATTTCCCATCTCCAGTAGCCTTCATTGTTTCACTGTGCACAAAAAAATATATTTACCTACCCTCTCCGCGCCATCCGGAGTGCATACATCGCATTTGTTTGAGTCGCGGCGCAGGCACCTGTCGTCGAAAAGAGGTAGTCCACTTAAAGCACAAGAAGGTTACGCGCGACGCTCAACGCGAGATTTTTTTATTTTTAATATCAAGTTTATTGTGTTTTTTTAATAAAAATGACTTGGCGACCGCTAACTTATCGTGCAATACTTGAGCAAATACAACACAAAGATGAAGAGAGTGAAACAGAGCTCAGTGACCAAGGTTCAAAAGTTTCCGACCACTTTCTAGTTTCAGAGGAAACTCAATCTGCTGAGGTATCAACCAGCTCGGATTCAGATAAGAACAATGTGCCTCTTTTTATAGTTGTAAGCGATATTTTTACGAGGCATGATAAGGTAACGAAGTGGCAAAAATCTAACCCACACTTCATTCATTTGTAATAAATGTTATCTTGATGAAGAAACTGATTCTGAAGAATAGTATAAATAAGTTGATAATTAGTAGATTATTAACCAAGGGGATAAAGCAGTGTCTTCTGCCGCGGGTGACGATTTAAATCGCGAGCGTAACGAAGGACTCGAGGTTTAATCCCGAGCGTAGCGTAGTGTTAAAAACTTAAATCACGAGCGAAGCGAGGGATTTAAGACGAGTCCTGAGTGTAGCGAGGGATTTAAGTTCACCCAAGACTAAGACACATTTATCACCGAGGAAAATACTCTACTTTTCGTACAATTTGCGAAAAAATTAACACAATAATAATATGAGATAAGCCTATATTAAAAATAATGACAATTAAAAGTAAAAGTTAACATTCGAAACATTGGTCCAATTATTGATAGAGAGAGTTACATTTTTGTTTGGTACATTTATTGTTGATGAGTTGATTTGAGTATTTCTCTGTTCTTGCGTCTGAGGAACTTGCGTTTCATTGTAGATAGTATACGTCGGAGATAGTGGTGGTGGTGCATAATCCGACAATTCACTGTCACTGTCGCTTTGATTTAACATCGTAACGTATTTTTTAGAACATTAACTTCTTTATAAAAATAAATTAAAATAGACATAACGTTTAAGTATTTGAAGAAAACAAAAACGCGGCAAATTCCTAGACTAATATTTTTTTGTCGGAAAAGCAAAGGCATCAAGCTCATACGGCCTCGTCGGTTTTCGTAATTTTATTTAATAATCATAACTGCATAATAAATGCGTATTCCTTTTTCAAAAAGAAAGAAAAGAAGTAGTTCAGTATAAATTTCGGTAAGTATTCCAAATTTAAATCACATTCTCCCCCTAGAGGTGAATGAAATTCAGTACAATTTTCTTTCCCTGTTTTTAACAGATTAAAAATGACTATTGTTATGTTCGCTTTTTGTGGCATAGAATGTCACTTTTTTGAGCAAGTGGTACGAAAAAATAATTTTGGTTTTAGTTAAAAAATAACAAAACAGTTGGCTCATAGAGCCAACTGTTTTGTTATTTTTATTTTATTATTTTAAATAAATCTAGTTAAAGGTATAAGAAAATAATATGACTCAAAATTCTTACTACTTAATCCAAATAAAATTTAAGTTACTTCATTTAATTTTATAATTTTTGTTTTTATTTGAAATTAAAGATTTTTATTCAACAAACTGTGTCTTATCATAATGATAATGTGTCAGGATATAAGAAAATAAATGATTATTAATTAATTAGTGTTTTAAATCTCTAAAATATCCCATACGTCTTTTAAATTACGCGCGATCGCTGCCGTTACAAATGACCGCGCGCTCGCTTGAAGGTTCAAACTGCTTGACGAGTTTTCGTAAGCATGAAGGAGCTTAATTTGTCACCAACGAAAAAAATTGCTTCACTAGATTACCACGCGTAAGCCGTTGCACCATCGCGTCGCGTTCCTCCCTTCTTTATTCATTTTACTAACCAAATTTGCTATTTGTCGACATTAGCGAACTCCCCCTAAGTAACATTAAGAAAACGATAGCGAAGTTCGAAAAGAATAAAATGTATGGGATTGACATAAGCCGCGCTAAATCACGTGGTCAATCTTATGTCAATCCCATAAATTTTATTCTTTTCGAACTTCGCTATCGTTTTCTTAATGTTACTTTGGCTGGCGCCACTGATTCGTGTAGATTTGAGATCAGCGGTGGCTAAGGAGCGGGGGCGCGGGAGGGGTAGGGGAGCGCCTCCTCCCCGTACAGGTTGTTAGGTTAGTTGACGATGCTGCCATGTACTCCCACATGAACAGTAGCATATGGGGAGACCATACCCCGCCATATGCTGACCCATGGGTTATAACGACAGTCGACAGCCATCATACGACAACAACCGGAACCAACAGATTAACGTGCCATCGGAAGCAAAGAGACACCTCAAGTCATTAACATTCTTGTCACTGAGGAAAGTTGCTAACTTGATTGATCACAACCTGAACGCTTCAAGAACAAGAAAGTTTCTGTTTTAAATACTTACTGAAATAGCTATTTTGTCGACATCAGCGAATTCCCCCGGGTCCGTGTAGATGTGGAACTTGGAGACCAGCGGGGGCTGAGGAGCGGGGGCGCGGGAGGGGTATGGGGGCGCCTCCTCCCCATCCAGGTACAGTGATGATGCTGCCATGTACTCCGAGCGTCGTTCCTGGATGAGCTCCATCATCTCGTGGCTCTGTTTCTCGACGAGGGCTGCCGTCGCCGCTCTGCGGGTTGGGTGAAGTTAGCCGTTGATCAATGAAAATTTAATTATAATCAAACCAAGACAAGTACTAAGCAACTCAAGGTGCTCAGTGTCATGCACAAAATATGCACAGAATTCAAGTTCGACACCAGACTAAAGTCTAATGATTTGTTGCTCTCACTTAAAAAATAGTAATTATATTAACGGTATAAAAGTTGTTAATGCTTTCTTCTTTTAATTTGAATCATGTTAGAGCATTGCAATTCTTATATCTGATTCTATCTTATCTTATCTTAGTTGGGCTTGCTTATTTTTTGGTGAGAGAGGTCATCGCCAGGATTTTTTGTGCAAGTTATTATATATAAATAAATAAATATGTCGTAAATATATGTTTACTACGAGTATCAAGTTTTCTTGATTTTCACAGTTTACCTACGAGTAAGTATATTTTATTTCTTTGTACTACAATGTTGCTTCATTAAAGTCTTATCCAACATCGACATTTGTGATGAGTATGTGACTTAACACTTTTCGCGCACCTCAACGAACCATGCTAGAAAGTTAAGAAAGTTTAATTCCGGAATGTTGAAGCGTCACCCAAAACTTTAAATACCAATAAATCTTAGTGTAGGTACCTATATTTCATTACTTTAATTTCTTTTGTTAATTTGTAGGGAACTGATCTGATCACGCGATTAGATTATACTAGCTGGTAGTTGGCAGCTAGAGATAAGATATAGCCAGTGCCTCACTAGATGAGGATCCCGGGTGAAGTGCGCTTCCACCTTCGGTCTTATCATCACTTAACATCTGGTGAGATTAGGGCTGCCATCCGTCCGGGTTTCTCCGGATTTGTCCTAGTTGGAGGGCGTCCGGGGAACGTCCGGGCGGGGTTTCTAAGAAGTGTCAGGGTGTAACCCGGGCACTTTTTATGTCAGGGGAAATCCGATTAACTTGATAGAATGGAATGATTAGCAATAAATTACAGCATTTCATAGTTATTCGGTGCGGCAAATATATCTGCGCACTAGTGAGACTCGTGACGTGACGTGACCTCCCAGTCGATTAAGTTGATTTTCTATAAACAAATAAAAATATGATATCTATGTTTTTATTTTATTGTAATTTTTTTTTCGACGGAGTAATGTCTTTATTTCATCCAAATGTCCTGGGTTTTTGAAGTTTTTGTCCCGGGTCCGTAATTTAGCTGATGGCAGCCCTAGGTGAGATGTAGACCAAGTACTTAGCCGTAAGGAATAAAAAAATACTTTATAATATTTTTTACACCAAAATCATTCATATGACGGCAAAGCGGTAGGCTTGGGTTTTTTTTAAATTTCAATTTATTTGTGTGTTGGGACGATTGCCTGCTCGACCCATTAACCCACTAGGTACTGTAAGGATGGGAATCCTTCTAGGACATAAAATAAGAATAACAGTTGCACTTCATCCAGACTAAAGAGGCTTACATACACACAATACATCGATTAAAGTAACTTTTACTTTGAGCTGCATATAACCTGTAAGGACAGTCGCGGTCCACGTGGTGGCCCCTCCCTCGGTACCCGAACCTGGTAATCACAACTCTTCTCAAGCTCAAGAGCGATACATTGAGTCAGTATGATGATTCAACTGTTATATTTATACGCTATTGACAAGGTAGGTTTAAGTTTAAGTTTATTTCTTCAGAAATAATACATTATTCACTTACCTAAAGAAATACAGTTTTATCTATTGCACTAAATTCAAGTTAGAAAGTGACGAACAGAACTAAAAATAACTAAGAATACTTACGTTGGTATAATGTAGAACTTATCTAAAAAGCGTTTGGGTTTCCTATTTTTGAATCACTTACACTTTAAAAGGAGGTAAAAGACGTAAATAATAAAAACAATAAATCACTAAGCTATATACCTCTCATGCTCCAACATCTTCCTGGTGAGGCTCTCCTTCTTCTTGTCCCTGCGCAGGGTCATGTTCTTCTCCAGGTCCGCCCTCTCCTGCTGGTGCCGCAGCGTGAGCGCGCCCACCTCCGCGTCCGGCCGCCGCTTCTTCACCTGCATCTCTTGCTGGAACCGGCTCGTCAGTCTCTCTAGCTCTCTTTCCCATTCGTTCTGCAAAGGAAATATAGTAAACTAGACGTCACCAGCCCGCTTCGCTGTGCGAAATTTTGTAATAAAATTTCAGTTTAAAAAATAAAATAAATATTATAGCTTATTATTTGCACGGTCTCATGTTCTAACTACATACAAATTTTCATCAAGATCGGTCTAGTCGTTCTTGAGTAATATGAGGACATACATTTTAGAGCCTAATTTATATAAGTAGTATAGATAGATATAGATATTGTTTCTTGTAAACATTACAAATAAAGAATAAAGGGAAAAAGCAGATTTTTGACTTTAGAGGAGCAATTGAATCCTAGCTGTCTTGCAGTAGGGTTTTAATCAAATTCTATACCATTTTTGGCGATGAAAACGTAGTTTATTTATGTAAAATAATATTTTAATATTTTTATTATTTTCGAATTTCTGCATTTACAATGCTATATATAGTTACAAGATAACCGCCTCTGTGGTCTAGTGGCTAAGACCACTGGTTTAGACCCAGAGGTCCCGGGTTCGATTCCCAGCGGGGGGGTACATGTTCGTGTACTCGGTTTCTGGTCGGAAACTGTCAAAGCGGTACGAAATCCGCCGGTCACCTTCAGCTAGTTATATGTACCGAACCTGGTAATCACATAATCACTAGTATACCTAGATTACTACAACTATATTAGAATGAAAAGCAAAGTATTTCTATACCTGTATCTCTTCCCGTATTCTTCTGTTCTCCTCCTCGCGATGTTTGGAGAATTTTCTGTACAAATCATCTTCTTCTTGCCGGTGTTTCATCTCCAGTTTGGTTTGTTCATCTCGATCCTGTAAAAAATAACTTGGCATCACTTTAATGTTCTCTACTTTTTGGTTAAAATCAGTATGGTAGGTTAATCACACTAATATTGTAAATGCAAAAGTTTGTGTTTATGTGTGTATATTGTTGCTTTTTCACGCTGCAACGGATGGATGGATTTGGATGAAATTCGGCATACAGATAGTTTATAACCTGGATTAAAACATAGGATACTTTTTATCCCGATATTCCCACGGGAACGGGAACCACGCGGGTAAAACCGCTAGCGGCCGCTAGTAATTAATATAAGTAGTATTATGTATTTGGTTATTTTTTCCATACTAGCGAACCGGCCCAGCTTTCGTTCGTGTTGTTTTGTGTACATAAACCACCCTCAATAGACGCTCTATCAAATAGAGCGTAATAACAGATCTAATAGATAGAGTATCTATTAGAAGAAACTGCATCAAATCCGTCCGGTGGTTCTTGAGATTAGCCCGTCCTAAAAACAAACGCATTCCGGGGACTTTCTTTTATACCATGTGTGGATTACTATATAAATTATTAAAGTGTTAATATGTGGAGTACAAATATTGTAGAGTATAACCAAAATCAGTATTGTGACAAATCAGGGTGCCTGTGCGAATTTTAATTGCCATTCGATCATGTTAATGAAAACAAGATTTTCTATTGAAACATTTTAGCTCTCCTTGTTTGTCACCAGAAGAACTGCTTCAATGCCATACAAATTGAAAAATTAATAATTTGACGACCTCCTTGGTCGAGTGGTTTGTACACCGGTTTTCATGGTGTCGCCATCTCTAAGGTCCCGGGTTCGATCCCCGGTCGGGTCAATTTAGAAATTATTGTTTTTCTAAATTGTCTCGGGTCTGGGTGTTTTCTATGTATAATAAGTATGTATTTAAGTATTTTAAGTATGTTTATCCGTTGTCTAGTAGCCATTTAACGAGTTTCATAACGAAGCTTCTCTTCGGCTAGATAATTGGTGTGAATGTAGAAAAGTTTAAGTTTAGTTTGATTAAAATCGCAGACGGGGCAGTGGGCACCCACTCTGCCTTATATCTTTTAGTATGCTAGAAGTGATTCCGCAAAGGTGTTTAATTTGGTATGATTAAATATGCAGTCGCACCGCCATTTCGTAATCCTTAGCTGTAAATTGAAGAAACAATAGACGGCAATGTTGTAGTCACTATATTTCTAAAATACCTGCCGTCCTGTTTTAGCACATTTTAGTAAAAAATATTGACACTAAATAAGTTATAATTACGGTTTTAAATGATATTAGGTACGCAAAAATGTTGCGAATTAAATAAAAAAATGACAAAGAAGTGTTGAAAAATTTCCACGAGCGGTATTCAAACCCGCACCCCATGACATGCCGGGTCAGGTGCACTACCAATTTCACTATCGTGGCTAATAAGTTAATCTATCAAAAGCACCATCTAAGACTTTACAACGTCCATTTCTGTTATAATTATCTTAATACTGTAGGTAATGATTTCTTCGAACAAAGAATTATAATTAAAGCCATTAAATGTAAAAAGAATTCGCACTTCGCATGTGGAAACGTAGTATCGTGAAACATTCGCCATTTGGAGTGTGAAATCATAATGAATATGCGCATTACAAAACTACAACTAAGTATTAAATAATGTTTGATACTGGAACGTAATAATTTAGCTTTTAATAACAGTAATACACTGTTCGTTAGTTGTTAGCGAGGTGCTGTACCATATGTTTGTGGGTCAATTATATGCTTTGCGCTCAGCATTAGATCATCGTTACAAAATATACAATGTTATGTCGTTTATCTAGTGATTCAATTATAGCATCGACAGGCAATAAGCGTTGTTTTGTGATGGTAATACCCGTTTTCACTATCAGTTTTTTAAGAAAGAATAATAGAAAAATAAACATTTACAAACAAATACAAACAGGATACACAGATGAAAAAACCAAAGGTAAAAGTATTAGGTCGGTAACCTCAGAGCCACACGATGGCTTTTTTGACGGTTTTACCCCGGCAGACGTTGCCTAAATTTAGGAGTGTATGGTAAATGGCTCGTGCCCCAGCAGTGGGGAAATAACATGAGCTGCTGATGATGGTAAAGTCTCTTGTGTTATTTAGGTCATATTTCGCCAATATTCTGGCACTAAAAGGAAGGGAGAAAAGAAACGCCTTTAATGAGTTAGCTGCTTGCTGGTTCTTCTCAGTATTAAGTCTTCTACTACTGTGTTTTTTCTTATTATTTTATCATACCTAAAGTGTATTTTTTTCAATGTTAAAAGGAGGCAAACGAGCAGGCGGGTCACCTGATGGAAAGTAATCACCGCCGCCCATGGAGCCAGTGCCCATGCCGCCCGCAGATGCGTTGCCGGCCTTGAGGAAGGAGTTGGATCTTGAGGAGGGAGTAGGAATCCCAATTCCTACCATCTCTCACCCTTCCCCCCTCCCAAGGGGGGAAGGGTGAGAGATGGGCCTCCGGTACTTTCACTCACCGGACGAAACACAACAGCAACGAGTGCCATTGTTTCACGCCGATATTCTGTGAGAGGGTCGTATTACGCCGGGCGAGCCGGCCCATTTCGTGCTGCAACGCAGCGTGGCTCTACCACTCTAAAATATGTATAAATGTTTTTTCTTTACTTTCTTTTACTTCTACATCGTACGATATCGTATTACTTTTTTATAAGTAATACTTTTTTTATCAAATGTACCTAGCCAGTTTTTTAAATATTTGTGCCAACACGATCCAAGTCATAAATTAGTCAAACTACCAGTATCTATCAACCGAGAAATTGTTTTGTGTACCTTCGTCTGATGTTATGCAAGACTCAATTTGTTATTCCTAACTTGTAAACGACAAAGTAGAATGTCGAGTCTTCGTGGTAGATATAGGTACTTTGAGTACGTTTGTTACACACATTTTAATTGATAATTTTGGCACAACTTTGTTTTATTAATATCGAATCCAATGTGCTGTTTAACCACCTGCTTAACCACCCCGAAAGCTAGTACAGTCAAAAAAAAAAATTTATGATCCAAATTCGAAGAATACTTTTACAAATCAACCCAAAGATGAATAACTAGAATAATATAAGTATGTTATCAAGAGTAAGTGTTATATGTGTAAATAAATTATATAGGTATTAAGTTATATAACTGTATCATTTATAATGGCTGGTTTATTTCACAGTCTTTTGCTGGCGCTTGTATCTTGTACTTATGCGAGTTAATGCTATAAATAAGAAAAATCTTGCTTCTATATCAATCACAGATAGTCGTGTCTTGAACCAGTCTGTTCACATCATAAGAAGGAAAGTGTCGCCACCTACCGGGGTCACGGCAGAAAGTGAAATGGTGTCGTTCACCCGCAACAGCACCTGAGAGTCTGATTAGACGACCTAAGCTATAAACTAGGCTAGGCAGGTGCTTAGAGCTAGGTTGGTTAAGTAACAATGTCAGGCATTTGTGGTGCGAGTCCTGACTGCTACGCTGGATGACACCTTTATGAAAAAAGGCTTCTAAGTGCCTAGTGTGAGTTTTGCTTACTATCCGTATTCGATCGATTACGTTTACGAAAACGAAAATTAGTATGGCATTGAAGCAGCGCCTCCTGGCGGCATACGAGACGAGTTAACATTTTGCCATACAAATTCTCGTTTACGTAAACGTTAACGAATGGCGAATGAAACTCGCACGTGGAACCCTGTCTGGCCTTATTGCGGGTTACCGTCGATTTCTCGGTAAATTGCGGAAACATAGTATAGTTATAGGTTGTATTTATTAATATAGACGAACTATATATAAAGTACCATCATTGTAGTACCTACTCTATTTTCAGTGAATAAATAATTTGATTTAATAATAATAATAATATCTTTAGTCATCGCAACAGCAATATACACAGTAAAAGTGAATTCCCTGCAGCCTATGAAAGTAAAATTGTGTTACAGGCCACAGTGTCGTCCCTAACTTTGCCAACAAACATAGTTATGGTGATATTTTAAACAAATCAAACAGTACTATGGGTTAACTTAACTTACACATCAAAAAACCTATCACAATCTTACCTTGGATGTTCATGTTCGTGTAGGTACCTACATGAAAAATTCAAAAGTTGAATTAGGTATAATTTGGAGTGTGTAGTTAGTGTAAGAAAATGTTATGAAAATCTTCGGAATCAACCAATGCTAGCCCTACGAGTTACCTCTTGGGTTCGAATAACTTCATTTGACCGCGATTCGCTAACATCAGTTATGTTGTACGCAGGATAAATTTTATTTTATTGTTTTAAATAGATCCTCAGTTTGAGAGTAATCTAACCCAGTTTGCCATTTTATTACAATTTTCTTAAATTCATGATTGTTAAGTATTTTAATAGGTACTTGTTTTTGGATTAATTTGATTTGAAAGAAATGTTTATAATTTGTATGTATCGTGGTGGTAAAGTCAAAGTCAAAGTCAAATATTCTTTATTCAAATAAACTTTAGAAAAGTGCTTTTGAATCGTCCATATTTTTTTTACCTACTACCCATTCAGGACGTCTATTTTTTAGCTGTGGAGAAGAATGGGCGCAAGGTAGGTAACAGTGTTTGACACAGTAAGCCCAGGGTATCGCCACCAGTTTTCGTCGCCAAAGAATAATGTAGAACTTCAAGGATGTAGGATGAGAGCTGGCAAGCAAGTGGTCTGTATTCAATTGTTACCAAAGTAAAAAATCAGTTACTGACCCCTATTATTGGGTCCTTACCTTTGAAATTGATGTTTTTTTCTCACTTATTAATTCAAAATTCAAAAAATAAAATTCAAAATTCAAAATCATTTATTCAGTTTAGGCTACAAATAGCTCTTATGAACGTCATTATGCCATCGGTTCGTAAGTCTACTATGGGCGGGAGATCTTGTACTGAGAAAAACCGGCAAGAAACTCAGCAAGTGTCAAGCTCTTTTCTCCCTTACAGCGTCAAAACTATTGGAAAATATATCATAAAAGGACACACATCACAAATAAAAACACAAAATATAAAGGACAATCACACATGTTAAAAAAAAACAAAAGAGAAAATATAGTATTATCCAAGTTTGCAAATTTAAATACTTAGGTGTATTACCGCTAAAAGTCAATACCGGTTGTTAATATTATTATACACCTTTAATAAGGACTATGTTACTTAGGCTTCAGTAATAACAATGATTATTAATTTTGTGTCTTTAGGTATCGCCCAATTTTTTTTTAAATTGACTCCTTTTTTTGTTCGCGGAATTGTCCTTTTGTTTCATTGTAGCTTTGAAGGGACTTGATTTTTTTTCTTTTTAATGTCTGCTATATTTAGCTAGTGAAACAAACACACTATTCTACAATGTTTATAGTGTTAACATAAATAGATGAAAAATGATATATGATGATAAAAAAAAGTTAAATAAAATTTTATAAAAAATCCTCATACAAAACGTCAATTATCTTATCTTATCTTATTATTATCAAGGTAAGGGCCTAATATTAATGATTAAAGGTAAAAAGTTCCGTTGACCACCGGTGCCACTGCCCTATGTTAGTTTGTAAGGTATTTATTATAATAACATACAATGTAATTTACCATCAGTTGCCTAAAATATATTGTTGTTTGAGTGTACAAAACCTGTAAACACCTACATGTTATCTTTCATACATCTTTCGCTCAGTTAGGCATTCGTGTTATTTGTACAGTACACAACACACATTACTTTCGTGCCAAGAACATTCGAATATCTATTCAAAGTAGGTACGACCCCAGAATTGTAAGTAGTGGCAAGCTAGTAGTTCAATAGCGATCATTGACGTTCCTTAATTATTGCAGCGTTAAACGCAAACCTCCTTACATACATTACGTTTGATGATACATCGTAAACACATATTGCATAAAATCGACACAATGGTATCACATTATAATTCATACATAACGAGTGTTTTTATCAACAGGGGTCGGGCCGCGCAAAGAATTTGTTTTTCTACATGCGACTTAATCGTATAGATAACGGTACGCGCTATCGTCAGTGGCGCGGCAGCGAGGCGCCGACCGGTCGTGTTTCGTATCGTAATTTATAAAGCAATAATGCTCAAACTAGTCAGGGGGGTCCGCGGGCTCGCGGCGCAATGCCGACACCTCAGCCAAGCCTCGGTCATCGGCAGCGAGCCGAACAAGGCCGACCCTTACTACAAGGAGAACCAGGCGAGAATGGACGAGCTAGTCAATGAGCTCCGGCAGAAGACTGATGCGGCGATTAGAGGCGGGCCCGAAGACGCGGTCAAAAGGCACACGGCGAGGGGGAAATTACTTGTCAGAGACAGGATTAACCGGTTAGTCGACGAAGGCAGCGATGTGTTAGAACTGAGCACGCTCGCCGCCAACGATATGTACAGAGGCCAAGTGCCTAGTGCCGGCATTGTTACAGCGATCGGCAGAGTTCACGGCCACGACTGCATGATAGTAGCAAATGACGCAACAGTCAAAGGGGGTACCTATTTCCCCGTCACCGTGAAGAAGCATTTGCGCGCTCAAGCAATTGCTCAGGAAAGCCGGCTTCCTTGCATTTATCTAGTTGACTCTGGCGGAGCTCACTTGCCAGATCAGGCGGATGTGTTTCCTGACAGAGAACACTTCGGACGTATCTTTTATAATCAAGCCAACATGTCAGCGGAAGGAATCCCGCAGATATCTGTTGTAATGGGATCGTGTACTGCTGGCGGTGCGTACATCCCCAGCATGTCAGACGAGAGTATTATAATAAAGAACCAAGGTACCATATTCTTGGCTGGTCCACCTCTAGTGAAAGCCGCTACAGGTGAATCGGTGTCGGCCGAAGATTTGGGTGGAGCAGACTTGCATTGTCGCCGTTCTGGAGTCACCGATCATTACGCTCAAGACGACGAACACGCTTTGCATTTAGCTAGGAATGTTGTAGCTAATCTAAACTGGAATAGCGAAAAAAATACTAGAATATACAGTCGATCAGTGGACGAACCGGTGCATAACATTGAAGACTTGCACGGAATCGTTGGTGCTAACATACAAAGACCGTTCGACATCCGCGAGGTTATTGCCAGGGTCGTGGACGGCAGTCGGTTCCACGAGTTCAAGCAACTGTACGGCGACACTGTGGTGTGTGGATTTGCATCGCTGTATGGCCACGCGGTCGGTGTCATCGGGAACAATGGAGTGCTACACTCGGAAGCCGCTTTAAAGGGATCTCATTTTATACAATTGTGTGCAGCGAGAAAGATACCGTTGATATTTTTGCAGAACATCACCGGCTTTATGGTCGGGCCGGAGGCAGAAGCGGGGGGAATCGCCAAAAACGGTGCTAAAATGGTAACGGCAGTCAGCTGTTTCAAAGGCCCCAAGCTCACGGTGATAGTCGGTGGTAGTTTTGGCGCGGGTAACTATGGTATGTGTGGTCGGGCATATTCTCCCAGTTTTCTGTACATGTGGCCTAACGCCAGAATTTCCGTTATGGGTGGTCCTCAAGCGGCTACCGTGCTGTCTTTGGTGGCGAAAGAAAAGGCTCAAAGAGACGGAAAACCATGGACTGACGATGATGAGAAGAAGGTTCGGGGGCCATTGGAAGCTAAGTTCGAACAGGAAGGTGTTCCTTATTTCAGTACTGCGAGATTGTGGGACGATGGTATCATTGCTCCAAGGGACACCAGAAAAGTGTTGGGACTCAGTTTGTCTGCAGCGTTGAACGCTCCATTTAGAGATAGTAAATTCGGTGTGTTCAGAATGTAATGTGAACTGAGATAATTTAAGTAATTGTACTACGTGAAAGACTGGCTATTTGTGAAGTAAATTAAGATAATGTTTTTAAGTATAAATGTTGTACAAATAAATTATCTTATCAGCTGTGACGCAATGTTGTTGCTAGTCGTTAATTTGATTTACTTACGACTGTGTACAACCAAATGAACTTGACCAAACGTAACAGTAATCTAATCACTAAATTTTTATTGTTATCGTGAAATGATCATAGAAACTTGTAATCGACAGAGATTTCCGATAAAAAAGTTAATGACTTATTTTTGTATGTAACTGAGTGAGAAGCTAGTTGTATATTATTTGGATGTTTCGATAATTTAAGGGATTGTACGATATGCTATTCTGTAACCATAATAAGTTAATGAAAAGGATTTATCTACCTACCTAATTTAAATACCTACTTCAATAAAACAGTTACCAACGTTGAAACTGAGAAGTTTGTTTAGATTAGATTCATCCTGTTACGAGTTAAATATGTAACATACCTCTTTAATTAAGAAAGTAAATATAAAACTTTATTTAGAAATAAGTATAAATGTATTTTCGATCTTTTCGAGTGGTACTATGGAGTTTGAAGTTCTTTCGATTAAATATTAAGAGCGTTTACGCCGCACACTAGCGCCACTAATGAAAAAAAAACATATCTAGTAATTAGAGATAGAAAATCAAATTATGCTCAACAAACTATTTGAATGAAGTAATTTAGCATTTTTACGTCACCTAATGAACACCTCACATGTTATGGTTTATTTAAATAAGACGTTACGGCCCCTTTTAACTATAACGCCATATTTAACTAAACTATAACATGTCAGGTGTTCAATAGGTGACGTAAAAATGCTAAATTACTTCATTCAGATAGTTTGTTGAGCATAATTTGATTTTCTATCTCTAATTACTAGATATGTTTTTTTTTTCATTGGCGGCGCTAGTGTGCGGCGTAAACGCTCTTAAAGTTCTTTTATCAGCTTTAACGTTATTTTTAGCATAATAATACAAAACTGTTATAGAGGTAAAAGCAACAGCCGATTCCAAATATTTCTCATGAGTTATAACAATGGTTGACTACTGCTTGATTTTATTATGTAAACGGTAATACGGCATACATTGACCCCAGCCGGCAAGCACAGTTCAAGTTTATTCAACAGCGTTTACCTACAGCTGACGTCAGAAGGACTGGGTCTCGACGATTTTAAAACGTCCACAACTGTGTCTTAATGGCCTGGGGGTTTTAGACGGGTGACTAATTCTCACATATCAATAACGAGTGCTCTGTTTTCTATTATTCAAAGTATCTAACTAAGGGTAGGGTAGGTAACGAGTTTTTGATTTAGAAAAAAAAATACATTTGCAAAATGATGCGGAGCGTGATGGCACAGTGGTTTATGCGCCAGGTCGGCAAATGTTGAAGTTAAGCAACTTTCGTAAAAACCAGTCATCGGATGGGTGACCAAAAATGTATCATCTCGAGCTCCTCCGTGCTTCGGAAGGAACGTAAAGCCGTTAACAATCACCAATCAGCACTAGAAATCGTGCTTTAGCAGAAGGGACATAAATCAGGTGGTGATGTTGATGATTCAAAATGTATTTAAAAAACTATGTAGATGGAATTAAGATATGTAGCAAGGAATTATTAAATTTTGAAATTCTTGTCCTAATTTACTAAGTAGAAAAGCAAAGTGGTTTTTATTTCCCAAACGTGTTACGTTAGCTTCTTGTGAGACGCACACACCGCCATCTTTAATGACGGATCTTACGATTATTTTATCTGCACGATTAGCACCTGATTTCATTAGCATTAATAAGACATTTTAACATAAACATAACTGCTTTTTTTTAACTAAATTAAACAATATGATACGGAATGATGATGTCGTGTTCGCAATGATTTAAGAACTCCATTATACAGGAGGTCAGGGGATTTATTTATATTACTATATATCACGGTCTACTTTCAAAATTAAGTCACGCACTTTGCAAGACCAGTAGGCTTAGCTAAAGTAACATTAAGAAAACGATAGCGAAGTTTGAAAAGAATAAAATGTATGGGATTGACATAAGCCGCGCTAAATCACGTGGTCAATCTTATGTCAATCCCATACTTACTTTTATTCTTTTCGAATTTCGCTATCGTTTTCTTAATGTTACTTTGGCTACCGCCACTGGGAATTGAACTTAGGACTTTCGAGTATCAAGCCGACCACTTAGTCACTCGGCCACCGGGTTATTGATTTGAAATAAATGGGATCTTTGATGTTTGTATGGTATACCGAAAGATGTGGGGCTTTACTGAAACTTCACACGGACCTCTTGAGAGAATTTCAAAAGTGACGTCGTCGCACTGTTTTGTTTTATTTGCCAATTACACTCATGCACGAACACTTAACGGTTAAATACTTGGACGCCCAATGTAACCACAGTACCATAGAACAATTTGTATTGTGTCTGGTTTAAGAACCACTAAGTCGTTAATCCACCATTGTTGCACATTAAAATTCGACATAACACAAATTTTATGAAATAAAACAAAACCGCATTTACGACTCTTTACTTTCCAGCCAAGAAGTCAGATTAGCTTTTAATTTAGGTTATTAGAACTGTTCAATATTGCCCTTCTTAGACACACTGGCCGAATGTACAAAATGGGTGGTCTGAAGATGCGGCGACTGCCAGTCACAGCCATGCTAACTGCTTTACGCTTTCCGCCCGCCACGGTGGCCGCATGCGAGTTTTTCCTACATTCTGCCGGGGAAACCGTCCGGTGGCACTCCAATAACAGACTTAATTGCCGATGAGGCGATGATGGCCTGATTCTGATAATTATATTATTCTTATCACATATTATTTGCATCATATTCTCGTAAATTGTATGGAGAATGGTTGTACGTAGATTTTTTCTTAGTAGCTTACTCGTTTGGATAAAAGTTTAAGCCCATGCCAGACGTTATGTGGTTGCGTTGACAGCGAAAAGCGTACTGAAAGAGCAGCTTTAAGCGTGCTTAAGCGCTTAAATGAAAAGAAATAGAAACTTTTTGAATATTTTGGATCCCTATTCTTGTTTTTGCTTTGAATTGAATGCTTGGCGTAGCTTACTTACAGGGCTATAAGTGGCGGCTATAAGGTTAATGTGTGCATGAACCATATTAATGAGGATTTATGTAGTATGTATCTATTAATTACATGAATTTGTGTCTACCAATTATGCAGGGTGTCCCAAAATTAGCACGTCACACTGACACCGGAGGTAAGTGGGCCTCAGCTCAGATGCGTCAAACAAGCCTAACTTGTCCATAGAAAAGTTTCATGACTTTAGAAATACGACCAATTTCAGGTATTTAAAAAAAATCACCAATTTTAGATAATTTTTGTATCAGATTTTTTCTAGAGAGCCCTTTATTTAATCTTTTTTTATGTCTACGTCTTTGAGAATAGTTATTTAGTAGCAAAGTCATGTGCAAAAACGACAAATTGATAGTTTCTCTTAACTTTATTGTCACACAAAAGACTTTGAGCAGCAATCGAGAAAAAAAATTACTTCAAACTTTTTTATAGACAAGTTAAGCTTGTTCAACACATCTGAGGCCCACCTACCTCCAATGTCAGTGTGACGTGCTAATTTTGGGACACCATGTTTATGGACTCTTTGGTATGAGTTGGATAGCGCGGATAAAGAGAACAACACTGAGGTAGATGGATGCAAAACAATAAAGATTCCATTTACTCCTGCATCCCTGACACAAGAATCATGTTACATTTCTAACAAGAATGTACGTATTTGCTAGCTAATTAGTCTTCGAGTTGAAACACTTAGTTTTGTTAATTGATATTGATTATAGCTTAATTGGACATTGTAGAGGAGATGTTTTATTTCAAACTTTTCTATGGACAAGTTAGGCTTGTTTGACGCATCTGAGGCCCTCCTACCTCCAGTATCAGTGTGACGTGTGTTTTTTTTTGCTACCATCATCATCATCATCATCATAATCATCATCATCATCATCATCATCATCATCATCATCATCAACATCATCCTCAGCCTGCAGAGGTCCACTGCTGACCATAGGCCTTCCCAATGGATCGCCACCACACTCGGTCCTCCGTCTTTCGCATCCATTCACTTCCCGCCGCCAATTTATACACATAAAAATTGCACTTATTTTTAACAAGCACCACAATGTTAGCGCTACCCTCAGAACAATAACTAAAGCTATAGAAAGATGGCTAAAATGAAAATATGTTTAGTTCCGTTCTATCTTATGGCTAGAAAAGGAGGTTGGAGTGCGACAAATGGTTGACACTTAGTTTTTATTTTTTGTATTGTTATGTCAAACGGTCATCAGATAATCGGTGATCAAAAAAAATCTTGAGTCCTAAAGTCACTCACTACATTACCTCAAATATGACGTCACAAATCTGGTGACACCTTTGCTATTTTAGTCCGGTTTCTATAGCTTTAGTTATTATTCTGAGGCGCTACCTACCTAATGACAAGTTTGAAACTAACCTGTCACTGGGTGGCGCTGATATAGCCTCATACAGTTAACTCTAAATCGATCGGATACCTAGTGAATAAAACTTGCACTCTGGTCTAAGACTGATGTAAAAACTATAACACTTCTATGATGACCAAGTGTTCGACAAGTTATAACGATTTCCATGTTAAAAAAATTGGTTCATGCAAGTCCAACGTTTGTGCTCGGCCAGACCATACCGAACAATATTTAGCAAACTTTTTATAAAAATCTTTTTTTTAAAAAGGTGTCCAATGTGTAACTAGATCACAGTGTTTCTATTTTCGTAATGTCTCTTGGAAATCATGACATTTCCAAATGCAATCGATTATTATGTACCATGTCTATTAATTATTTGATTTATCATGTATAATAATTTGAATTCAGAACACCATACTTTATTGTTGTATTGTTTTCGATTTTTCGTGAGAACTTTATTATAGTATTTATTTATTTATTTTATTTAATAGGATAACCAACAAAATTAACACTAAATTAAATAATAATAGTATAATAATATCTATATTATAGAGCTGTAAAACAAATCAATTACGTATGACACAAATAGTATTTCCCTTTAATCTAAAATAAATAAATAATAAGTAAAAAGAGTAGTGGTAGCAACTATATATAAGTGCCTTACAAATAAACAAAGAATAAGGTCCGAATTGTTATTCCATGTTTTGTCTCTTTTACTCTAATTTGAAATGACGTGTACATGGCAGGAGCAAAACACGGAGTAACTATTCGGACCACAGACCTGTGATTCGGACCTTATTCTTTATTTATTTGTAAGGGGCCTTATGTGATAGAAATCCGACGACAGCCGAAACACGAAGTTTGCCGAGAGAAATTAAGAAAATAGATGCATTGTACTAAGCAAAATGTAATGCGTTAATAGAATCATCACAAGGTCATTTTATGTCCCCACTGCTGGGGCACGAGTCTTTCCTATAGATGGATAACGGGCCATAAACCACCACGCGGGCCCAGTGCAGATTGGTGGTTGTTAACGACTGCTAATGCAGCCGGGACCAACGGCTTTACGTGCCTTCCGAAGCACGGAGGAGCTCGAGATGATACATTTTTGGTCGCCCATCCGATGACCGGCCTTTGCGAAAGTTGCTTAACTTAGCACTCGCAGACCGGGCGCGGTAATCACTGCGCCATCGAGCTCCTCATAACTGCTCCTCATTACTGGAATGCATATTGTAATTTCATCGGAAATACGGAGCTATGTGCTAAACGTGTATTTCATTAACATCCTTTTGATAATGTAAGTGTATTAAGGGCTCTCATTAACCCATACAAGTAGTAAGGAAACCTCTTTATGTATACGTACTGCAAGTACTAGTTTCATAACATATACAGGCTTCATTAATTTGACCATTTCAAAGCGTATCTTATGTCGGCATGTCGACTATGTGGTTATTACCTCATCGGATCGATTTAACTCGAGATTTTACGGCAAATACGGCGCGCATTACGTCACTGTTATGGCTAATACGAGCTAATTTCGTAACTGAGAAATACATTTAATAATACTAGTGGTCGCCCAGTGGTCGAAATTCAACCGTAATTTTATTAAGGCTCTACGGATTGTATCCTAAGCAGTGAAAAATTAAAAAGATAGAATGTGAGTTTGGATTGGCATTGACAGATTTCAGCCGCTCCTCTTCCATTTTTGAAATTTTTGAAAGTTTGAGTTTATGTAATAAGCATGTGTGTCAAATACATGGTAGTGTGTGTAATGTTTGTTTTATTGATTTAATGTATTTATAAGCATAATTTAAAAAAAAATTAACATTCTGTACTCCTTCTCTAAATAAACTACAAGTGTGCAAAATTTCATACTTCTCCGTCCGCGCAATTTTCGTAAAAAGGGTACAAAGTTTTTGCGTCACGCATTGTTATATAGATATTATATAGATAATAATGTTGTAAACAAATTAGTATGCGGAAGGTAAAACACTTTTTTCACAAGTACATACCTAAGTCTTGAACCTGTACTTTTTTATTTATCTCAATTGATGGAATATAAATAGTGTCGTCATAGTTCGCTGTTAGTAAGTATACAATTTATATAAAAGAATATATTTATATCACTTAAGTAAAAAAAAGATTTTCTATTGAATGAACTGACAACAAAAAAATATCTTCGATGTTCTCTCTGACTGATCCAAGATCGATCGATGCGCACATACCAGCCATGTTGCGTTCCATTACACAATCGCCAATCACCCGCGCTTTTAATTAACAAACTTTCACCGTACCGCGAGTCATCGAACGCGGTAGGCTGCGCGGCATCATCTCCACGTCTCTACACTTGCGATTAAAAAAAATAATTATAAAGTTGATTGCGAGCGGAGGGAACACGTTCGCGGAGCCGCCGGCCGTGGCTATTGTTGCGTTCAAAAGCTATTTCATCTATAGTAGTTTGAATATCTTATTATTGATAAGCCTTGCTAATGTCAATGAACTCGTTTATACAAAAGTAGTCTAACTGTAGCTTGATAAAGTTTTACATTTCTACGCTAAAGTTCCAATTTACTAAAAACTACATAGTTACTTCGATGCATAGAATTTTCTCGTTGAAGGCAACATGGCACCAAAAGCCACGTTATTGACTGTTTTGTTTATTGTTAGTAAATTGATTGTCTTGTATTGGTATCTTAATAAGGTTGTACGAGCATACGTTGAGGAGCTCGATGGCGCAGTGGTTAACGCGCCCGGTCTGCGAGTGCTGAGGTTAAGCAACTTTCGCAAAGGCCTGTCATCGGATGGGTGACCAAAACTTTATCATCTCGAGATCCTCCGTGCTTCGGAAGGCACGTAAAGCCGTTGGTCCCGGCTGCATTAGCAGTCGTTAACAACCACCAATCCGCACTGGGCCCGCGTGGTGGTTTATGGCCCGTTCTCCCTATCCATCCATAGGGAAGGCTCGTGCCCCAGCAGTGGGGACATAAAATGAGCTGATGATGATGATGATAATGATGAGCATACATTATTTGATTTTGGTTTTAACTGTGATTTTGATAATGTTTCAATACTTTTTTTCCTATTTTTATTTTCATCACATTTGTTTAAGGTAACATCACAGGTAAGTAGATGTGCTTTAATTGATTTTTTACTACGAAAACTGCCTCCTAGAATGCCTTCGTTATGCCATGATTGCTAAATGGTTGGCTCGATCGTTGGTGAAAATGGACATAATAGGCAAATCAAATGATTTGTCAACATTTTAAGCGAATGACTTCATCTTACGACAGTCACATGATAGGGTCACGAATTCACGATTGACTTGGAATTTCCGTTATAATAGGACCTATTGTCATCATAACTATGAATACATTTGAATGTTTTGTTTAACTTCCAAAATTATAATATTATTATGATACTATTTTTAAATAACTATTCTACAAATATTTCCCGTGACGTGTTTTTAATTGATCGCAAACGAGAAGAACATTTTTAAATTTAAAAAAATCGAGATTTTTTTTGAAAAAAATAGAAAAAACTAGCAAGCTTGGTTTATTTTTCTACGTACTACTTTAAACTAAATTAAACTAGGCTTTCTTAAGCTTAGTTGATGGGCGGGGGTGTGGTCAATCAAGCGAGTCTTGATTGATGACTCCCCTACTCTCAGCGTCTGTCCAAACGCTGAGATTGGCAAACGGTTTAGGGAGTAGTGCAGGTCGCGTAGATCCCCTAGGCAAGGCCAGTGGACTATCCTTCTCGAGGTTGCCGCCTGTTTTTGGCCAGTTACCATATGTAATTGGCATAACTAAAACCTCTGGCCGTTTTCCCCCCATACATCCAAACCTTTCCCCTATCCTAATTCCTTTCACAAATTCCTGCAGAGCCGAACAGTGGCGGCGCAAAACCACAATCCTTCAGGCATGCAGAGCCTTGGGGCACTAAATCCCCCCTAAAAGTTGTCCACACTCACCACGGGCGGGTAGTGTGTGTTTCCTTCAGCCCCAACAACCGCAATGTCAGCACATGGTAAAGAATTACTACCCCAGGAAGGTACCGCTGCCTCCGGTAGCGGAGAATCCTTCACCAAGCCCAGCTTGGTCAGTCCCACGTATTCTGGGGGGGACAACCTGTGCTCAGGGACAGGCGCAAGTCTGGACCTGTCGGGCCTCATTGAGGCAATACCAACCATGGTAGATACTGCCATCGTATCACAATGGACCACGGTCGCTCACAAGCGCCCTTGCAAAAGGGGAGACACCAATCCCGTGGCCACGGCAAAGGAACCGCCGAAGAACCGACCGAAACGCAGTCGCCCCAACAGGCGCGCGAGAAGGGAGGCTATTCAGGCAAAAACCACACCAACAACGACAGCCGACGCAGCAGCGGAAACGCAGCGCGAATCTGTACCGGCCAACTTCACGGAGTCGGCGACGGCGCAGACGGCTTCCTCAACGCAGCGCGAATCTGTACCGGCCAACTTCACGGAGTCGGCAACGGCGCAGACGGCTGCCCCAACGAACCCACCACCACCACCACCACCTGGCCAGCCGAAAAGGAGGCGGAAGCCGAGAGGTTTTCGCGGTCGGCCGAACGCTGCGGTGGCTCCCACTGCCCCTGAAAAGGGTCAGCCTGGGACTGGGGACTGTCCGGATAAGTTAGCTTCCTCGAAGCGGACTCGTCTGGATGAGACCCGGTCTCCCAGGGGGGATGCCAAACGCGCGAAGACCGATGCGAGACCGAGGCGGACGGAGAGCTATGCAGATGCGAGTAAATCGCATCTGAGGGTAGCGGTCATCACCGTCCCGCCGAGGGACCTCTCGCAAAGCCAGGCAGATCAGCTGAGGGAAGCCATCGATGATAGCATCCTACAGACCGTTCTGTCTCCGTCTCCGAGCACGCAAGCTCCATCTTTCCGCGGACGCCCCTTCCTTTTGGATGGAGTGTTGGCGATGTGGTGCGAGGATGCGAACGCTCTCAGCTGGCTTGAGAGAACAGTCAAGACCATTCCATCGCCGATACCAAGCACCACTCTGGCTGTCATCCGACAGTCCGAGCTGAAGAAGAGGCTCAAGGCAGGGCTTCTTTTACACACCCGCATCACCGACGCCGCTACGCTGCACAGAGTCCTTTGTGCCCAGAACCCGTGGTACAAAGTTGACTCCTGGCAGTGCTACGGAATGACAGTAGACGAGAAGGCAACGGAAGCAGGCTCCAAGGAGGCTGCCGTCCATCTCGTGCTGGGAATTCCCGAAGACCAGCGGCAGTCGATTCTCGACAGAGAACGCCGGATAGCCCACATGTCGGGTAGTGGGTATATCCGTTTCTTCTCCTCGGAAGAAATAACAAAAACCGAGGACGCAAAAACGGCAACGAGTTCAGTCGCGGCCACTGTAAGGGAGACCTCGACTCCCGAGCAGTCCACCTCAGCTCCCCAACAGGGTTTGAGCGAGATGGAGACAGACTCGATGCTGCAGGGTGGGGGCACTTCCAGTGATGAAGATGGCATCCTGCGTAGCCCGTAACCACCACCTCAACATCATACAAACCAACCTCCAGCACAAACAAATAGCGGCGGCCACGCTACGCAGAGTGCTGGAGGCAGACAACAAGACCGCCGCTCTGATCCAAGAGCCCTGGATCAGAAACAACAGAATTTGCGGTCTAAATAACATAGGCGGTAAGTTGCTCCTAGATACAACCGTCGATAAACCAAGAACTTGCATTTTTATGCCTAAAACCATATCAGCCATTTTGCTTAACCAATTCTGTTCTAGAGACCTCACTGCTGTGAAGATTCTAACGGATAAACAAACTGTCCTAGTACTAGCCTCAGTGTACATGCCGAGCGACGGTGAAGTTCCTCCGAGAGAGCTAGCCGAGCTGGTGCAACACTGCGAAGCACAACAATGGGACCTGATCATCTCTGCAGACTGCAATGCACATCACTCTCTGTGGGGAAGTAAGGATACCAATAAAAGGGGTGAGTTACTAACCGAATATATTTTCCAAACAAACTTGAACATTATGAATATAGGCACGGAACCTACTTTTGTTAGTTCAAGGTATCAAACCATCATAGACATTACTTTAGCAACACATGCGGCGGCGAATCTCATTGAGGGATGGCATGTTTCAAACGAACCATCCTTTGCGGATCACCGCCGGGTATGCTTTAAAATACAATATAAACTAACAGACCCTGTTCCATATCGTAACCCCCGCAAAACAGATATAACAAGGTATAAAAACTTAACAAACAAAGTACTAGGTAACACACAAGTAAATAACGTAATTCCAAGTACCGACAAAATAGAAGCAAACGTACAGCTCCTGACTTCTACACTCGTAAGAAGTTATGAGCTGGCATGTCCTGCTGTAACACCGAAACGCCTAGAGAAAAGCCGCTGGTGGGGGCCAGAACTTGACCGCCTTCGTCAAGAACTCAGGACACTTTTCAACAGGGCCAAAAATACCAGAGCCAATGAGGACTGGGACAAATATAAAACAGCACAACAGCACTACAAAAAACGGATCAGATTCCGGAGAACGGAAGGCTGGCGAAATTTCTGTAGTAGCATTAACTCATTAAACCAAGCCGCAAGATTAAAGAAAATCCTGGCTAAGGACAACTCTAATCTTTTGGGCTCCTTAAAAAAGGAGGATGGCTCCTACACTAATAAAGACGAGGAAACCAGTGCCGTACTGCTAGAAACACACTTTCCAGGATGCCAAATAACGCCAGCCCCTGGTTGGGTAGATGAGCAATACGGCACACCAACAGCACAGGATTGGGAAGTCGCAAATAAGATAGTAACCGCGGACAGGATAGAATGGGCCCTGAGCAGCTTCAAACCGTTCAAGTCCGCGGGGCTGGATGGGATATTCCCAGCATTACTACAGTGGCAGCCCAACCATGTTATTAAGCACTTACTACCAATCTACAGGGCCTGCATAGCCTTTAAATATATTCCCCAACCTTGGAGAGAGGCAAAAGTAATTTTCCTACCGAAGCCGGGTAAGGAGGATTACACACATGCCAAATCTTTCAGGCCAATTAGTCTAACATCATTCCTGCTAAAAACTCTGGAAAGATTAGTAGACCGACACCTTAGGGATGGAACACTGAAAAGCAAACCGTTTCACCCTCAACAACATGCCTATAGGAAAGGCAGATCAACAGAGTCGGCACTACATATGGTAGTGCACAAAATAGAATCGGCTATCACAAATAAAGCGTCAACACTGGCTGCTTTTATAGACATAGAAGGAGCTTTTGACAAAACCATGCACAACAGCATTAACCACGCCCTACGAAAACGGAACGTAGAACCAGCCTTAAGAGAGTGGATCACTGCGCTGGTTAGCAAAAGGGCGGTTCAGATAGTGGTGAACACTACTACGAGGGCTAAAGTAGTTAGAGGGTGCCCTCAAGGAGGGGTGTTATCACCACTTCTATGGAACATAGTAGTAGACAGCCTCATTAACAAACTCAATGATAGAGGATACACTACTATTGGTTATGCGGATGACTTAGCAATACTGATAAATGGGAGCGCTGAAAATGTGTTATGCAAAGTGATGCGCTCAGCCCTTCAGATTGTGGAAGACTGGTGTGACGAACACAAATTGTCAGTAAACCCGAAAAAAACAGAACTTATCCTTTTCACCAACAAAAGGAAGTTACCAGAACTCCAACCACCAAAACTCTTTAACACCAACCTCTCCCTATCAACTCAAGTAAAATATCTGGGAGTCATCCTGGATAATAAACTGAATTGGGCGAGGCACATTGATGCAAAAATAAAGAAGGCCTGTATAGCGTTTGGGCAGTGTAGAAGACTTGTTGGGAAAAAATGGGGTCTAAATCCAAAAATCACACTTTGGTTATACACATCAGTTATCAGACCTTCCTTAACCTACGGATCAGTTGTCTGGTGGCCCAGAACCCAACTGGTCACGGTAAAAGCAAAACTCCAGAGTCTGCAACGCCTAGCAAGCGTAGCAGCCACGGGGTGCATGAGAACAACTTCATCAGCCGCTCTGGAGTATATATTGAACTTAAGACCTCTAGATCTAGTCATTCAAGAGGAAGCCAAGGGCGCAGCCTTAAGACTAAGATCTAACGGGTTATGGAAACAAAGCATAACTACACACTCAAAGATTCTGCAGGCAAGCCTGAAAGAAATACCGTTTCTTGAAGCGCCCATGGACAGAATACCATGTCACCACGTCTTCGATAGAAGATACAATATCCAACTTACTGCGGAACCAGTTGATAGCTCTGGCATCAATGAAGTTAGGATATACACAGACGGGTCCAAAACCGCACACGGCACTGGAGCGGGTGTCTTCTCGAATGACTTAAATATAAAAATTTCAACAACTTTAGACAAGTTAAATACAATCTTTCAAGCAGAATGTATTGGTATCACCAAGGCGGCACAGGCGGTTGCAGCCAGAGCTGTCAGAGACCTAAATATAAAAATTGTCTCAGATAGTGCATCCGTACTTCAAGCTTTAAAAAACAACACCATAACCTCTGTCCTTGTACTGGAATGTCATAACACTCTCCAATCCATAGCAGAGGCAAACAAAGTAACTTTGCAATGGATCAAAGGACACAGCAACTCACAGGGTAATGACGCCGCTGACGAACTAGCCAAAAGAGGATCGATGGCAGCAGTTTATGGACCGGAACCACTGCTGCCCATACCTCAGGCCCAGATAAAAACGTGGCTGCGCAAATTAACCGAAGATGAACATCTAACAGAATGGAGAAACAGTGTAGGTAGCAGGCAAACCAAGAATGCAGTTCCGGTGGCATCAAAAAAGCTTGCCCGCAACCTCCTTAGATTAAACAGGGACAGGATCCGTAAAATCATCGGTATTATTACTGGTCATTGTTCCTTAAACAAGCACCTATTTACGATAGGTGTGACCGACAGCCCTCTATGCAGAGGATGCATGGAGGCGGAAGAAACGCCACAACACGTGCTCATGGAGTGCAGGAGTGTGGCAGACGAACGGGCACGGTTTCTCCAAACACCCAGAACGCTTGCGGAAGCCTGCAGCAGCCTGAAAAGGCTGCAAGCCTTCTGGGATAATCTGGGTTGGTTGGAGTAGGCAGAAGGTACAATACGTACAATGGCCAAATCGAATGGCTAAGTGCGGATACAGCCCAGTATAACTAAACTAACTAAACTAAAGCTTAGTTGATTGCGTAGCGTACGGATCATAATAATATGCTCGTTTAAAGGCTTAGCAACATAAAAAATAATCGTAATTCTTTTGGATTTTTCATAAAACTTGATCATCAAAATTATCTTAACCTCAAAACACCATAGCTGGACAGAGCCTTACAAAATAGGTAATAAATAGTTCAAAGAGAGATTAGATTGACAAAAGGCGTTGGTAGAGTTAAATAATCCCATCTATTTAAGGTAATCAAGGAAGTCTTAACATTGCCATACCAACTAAAATGTGATATTTTAAATAAGTACATCGTTCGTTTGCAAATGACCCATAAATGTCCAAATTAGAACATTTCTTAAATACTTCAATGTGGAGTCGGTGTCTCCTTAATTGGTATTTACGGTGTTCTCGAGGTTGTTGTTAGGTGAAGTCGACATGACGCATGACGTCATCAGGTCCTCACCTCACCTGGTACCGTGAAACTGGCAACAATGGCCAACGTGATTAGATGACATATAAAAAAATATACGTGCCGTGTTTAAACATTGATGGTAACGAAAAAGTCTTAAAAATAATCTAGGAGCGGGATTCGAAGCCTCACCCTCGGTTGAAGCTGTTGATGTTTTAAAATAACAGAATCGAAGCTCAGGTGGAGCGGATTTATTGGCCTACATAAATGCAATTAAACATTTTTTTTTCATACAAGATATTTTTTTTCTTTTATATTTTTACTAGTGGCCTGCTCGCGACTTCGTCCGCTTGAAAACACCCGTATCCCATGATGGACTATTGCAGCGCCACCTACCAGGTCCAATTGTAAATCTAAACCATTCTCGATTCCACTTGAATACACACAAAAAATTTCATCAAAATCGGTCCAGCCGTTTACAAGGAGTTCAATTACAGACACAGAAGATTTATCTATATAACTGTTGACCGGCGGACTTCGTACCGCTTTGACAGTTTCCATGACAACAAAACAAACAAATCATTCGTCCGGTTAAGAACACCCGTATCCCATCCATCCATATGGTCCATCGACCCCTACAGCAGCACCACCTAACGGGTCCAATTGTAAATCTAAACCATTCTCGAATCCACTTGAACACACACAAAAAAATTCATCCAAATCGGTCCAGCCGTTTAGAAGGAGTTCAATTTCATACACACGCACAGAAGATTTATATATACAGAGTCTAACAAAATCAATAAGCGAACGTTTAAGGGCGGTATCTATATACATCATTCTGAATACAATGACAAAAAATGGACCAGTTTTATAGTGATTTTTCAAAGTTATGTTTTCTAACAAACTAAAGCAATTAAAATAATGCACATTAAGAAACATGCTGTATCTTTACTAACACGCACGCAAGCGTCAATAAAAAGATAGTGTACACGTACACAATTAAAAACCATAAAAAAATAAAATAAAAAAACAAAAAACATTTATTTAAAACCATTGTATGACATTCATACACACACGGCTATCTTTGTGTGCGTGTAGTACAGCTGTACACGGGTTTGGAAAGGGTGTATTTTTTGGTGAATTATGTTTTGTTGATTATCTCGGTAACGAGCCTGTAGTTTTGAACCAAATTTGGTGAGCATGCTCAGTGTGATATATCGATTCTTCCCTTAAACGTTCGCTTCTTGATATTGTTAGACCCTATATATATAAAGAAGATAACAGAAAAGCCGTAATTGGATCAAAAAAGTAATAAATGTAATTTATTTAATGTTGCTGGCAAAAGCTGGATGATTGTAACGGCGGATCGTGGTCAGTGGCGTGCACTTAGAGAATTAAGCCTATATCCAACAGTAGACTTTATAGGCTGACGATGATGGTGATGATGATGTTAAACAGCTTTATAGCGTAGCGGCGTTCTATTTGCGATCAGCTTTTCCTATGCAATGCCATCCTATAGGCGACACAAGTCACTGTGCTGATCAATTTGTCGTTTACAGTACCGGCACCGCTGCACTAATAGTGCGCCCGCGCATACTAATCGCGTAGGAAGACGCATCCATCCGTGTCCACCGTACTATGAACAGTGCGTGGCGAGTGAGTCGCTGCCGGGAGCGCGGCTAATTGCCGGCCATTTTTTTTTATGCAAGAGATGGCAAATGAGCCATCTGTTTGAAAGTGATCACCATTGACACCCGCATCACCATAGGAATTTTATTTAGAGAGATTGTTGTTTTTTTTTAATTTTTTTTATTTATAGCTCGGCAAATGACTCATCTCCACCTGATGTTAAGTGGAAATGGAGTCCAGACGCAAGGACAACTGGTGCAGCGTGAAAACAACGCAGCCTTTGCAGTTTGTTTGCCTTTATAGTGTCACTGAACATTTTGAGGGCGACGAGAAACTTAGAGGGTTCCTCAAGCCATGTGATTGAAACACCGCCGGAGGGTTTTTTGAGAGAATTGCATCATCAAGCTAGATTCTACTAAGGGTTTGGATCGGATCGGAGTAGAGATGGCAAACGAGCCAGCGGGTCACCTAATGGTACGTAATCATCGCCATCCATGCACACCTGCAACACCACAGAATCAATGATATGGTGCTGGCCTTGAGGAAATAATAAGCTCGTTACTTAAAAAGCCCTAATAACGGTCCAGGAATACCACCACTGCTGTAAGCTGGTTTCAAAGAACCGTCGATCGTTTAACAGACTTTAATTCGTTTATATAATTTTTAACGCAAATTTTGTTGCGAACAAATTACAAAAACACAAATGTTGAAATAATTTCCACAAGTAGCATTTTTTCAACATTTGTGTTTTTGTAATTTGTTCGCAACAAAATTTGCGTTAAAAATTATATAAACAAAACAAAAACATTTTATAATAGTCTGCCTACTTCTTAACTGATCTTTAGTATTTGTAAAAATATTATAATCAGATGTTAATGACGGTAGTTGTTGACATTGAATGGGCGCCTTTGGCTTTCAAAGTAAAAAAGTAAATAGTGTTGAATAATTTTGGCGGGCTGGTTAGAACCACGATAGCTCAATTGGGAGAGCACAAAGGTATGGTATTGGTATGACAGAAAGGTGCAGGTTCAAATCCTGCCCGTGGAAATTTTTTCAACATTTGTGTTTTTGTAGACACATTGTTTTGTCACATTTGCCACATTCCAAATATACTTACGATGTCTTCATTGTATTTTGCAAAGCCGCCGTTTCGTATAAAAACACAATTCCCATTACACCTACGGGTTATTAGATATACGGCGTGTTATCTTCAATTATTCAACGGGCGGAGCACAAACTAAATGAGTACAGAAGGGCTTCATACAAACGAGCGATATAGGACGTTAACGATAGACCAGTAGGCCGATTCTACTAAATAACTGCAACTACACTGCAGCGTCGCGTGTGTCAAAATAAGCAAATTTTGACGTTTCGGTATTCTGTTAGGCAGCGCTGCTGCCGTAGTGTTGTATGGACGGAAGTAACGCAAATAGGTATTCCACTAACAAAACTGCACTACACCTGCACGTTTACTGCAAAATAATCGTATTCCATTAAAATATTTTGAAATTTGTGTAGTAATGACAGCAGTATTGGTGCAGTTTTTGTGCAGGTTTATTGAAGTAGATCGTGAGCAACTTTTGCACAGCGTATTATAAGCATTTTACGTATTTAGCGTATTGTAACATTAGTTCTTTTAGTTTTATTGCAGGATTCGTGCAGCTGTAGTGTAGTAGTCGCGCAGTTGTAGTGTAGTTGTGGTGCAGATAATTTTAATAGAATACGTCTATTTCCACGGCACTGCTCCTACACGCGACAAATGACAGGCGTAAACGTGCAGTTGCAGTTTTTTAATAGAATTGACCTCCTGTTCGTACGGTGATTTCGGTGAGGAGCTCGATGGCGCAATGGTTAACGCGCCCGGTCTGCGATTGCTAAAGTTAAGCAACTTTCGCAAAGGCCGGTCATCGGGTAGGTGACTAAAAAAGTATAATCTTGAGCTCCTCCGTACTTCAGAAGGCAGGCTGCTTAAGTATTCGTTAACATCCACCAATCCGCACGGGGCCCGTGTGGTGGTTTAGAAGAACGGGTCATACCGGTTCTTCTTACCCATCAATAGGAAAGGCTCGGGCCCCAGCAGTGGGGATTTATAATGAGCTGATGATAGTGGTGATGAAGGTTAGGTGATCTCGGCTTTACTTAGTGCGTGAGTCAACTGGGGCGCCTCGCGCACTTTGTTACAGTGATTCGACCACATTCACATATTTAATTGTAAAATACAGCAATAAATAGAAATTAGTTGACGCTCCTTACTTTTGTTTTAAGTTCTTAAACAATACAAACCACAAAATATTGTTAACCCTAGCGCCACGACCGTAGGTAATTAAAATCGCTATCGGCCGGAACCGCCTTCTGTACCTATTTATTTTGTGGAGGTAGTATCGCGGTGTGGGTACCGCGTAGGCTTAACGATTATTTAAACCTAAGTTAACGATGTAGGTAGCTGTCGTTAAGTTTAAGACATTGACACCATAAAATGACTATTTTTATCATAACGATAAGGGGCATCGCATCGGTGACATAATATTCGGTCTCGATTCTGCTATTATAAAACGTTATGTCGAGAGTCGGTCAGTTAATCATCATCATTATCGGCCTATCTTAGTCCACTGCTGGACATAGGCCTCCCCTAATAGGCGCCATAGCGCCCTGTCCTCAGCTTGACGCATCCAGCATCTGCCTGCAGTCTTTCGCAGGTCATCGTCCCACCTGGCCGGAGGGCGCCCTACACTACGTTTACCGAGTCGTGGTATCCACTCAAGAACACGTTTACCCCAGCGGTTGTCGGTTCTTCGCCAGATATGGCCGGCCCACTGCCACTTCAACTTGCTAATTCTTAGAGCTATGTCGATGACTTTGGTTCTCTGTCGGATGTATTCGTTACGAATCCTATCCTTCAGAGAAACTCCGAGCATAGCTCTTTCCATAGCTCGCTGAGCGACTCTAAACTGGTGGACCAGCCCTACCGTGAGTCTACGTCTCAGCTCCGTAGGTCATGACGGGTAGGACGCACTGATTGAAAACTTTCGTTTTCAAGCATTGCGGTATGGATGACGAGAAGATTCGACGTAGTTTCCCAAACGCTGCCCAGCCCAGCTGGATCCTCCTTTTGGCCTCCTTTTCAAAATTGTTTTTACCTAATTGCCGAATCTGCCCGAGGTAAGTATATTAGAAAACGATTTCAAGAAGGTGACCATGTACGACGACCGGTATCGGATCAATATGGTCATTGATCATGATTTTGGTTTTATCCAAATTCATGTCAAGACCGATGCGTCGCGAGGCTGAAGCTAGGCCGTCCAGCATCTGGTCAGTTAATATATAATAATACAAATGTCAAAATCGGTGCGCTATTGAATTAGCAGACTTGAGGTGGGGGAATACAATAAAGGTCTTCATCATCATCATCGTCATCATCATCATCATCAGTCTATAGTAGCACGCCATTGATATTTTTTTTGAGAGTATTTGCTGATTACCTTAAACGGCATTTTCAGCTTCACCGGGCTTGTTTGGGGGCGGCGAGAAACTTAAAGCACGTTCCTCAAGCCGTGTGAAACGAAATCACCTTCGGCGGTTTTCTAGAGGGAACGGCATCACACACTTAAAAGTGCGTGTCCCCGTGCCCTACTAGATTCTCCGAAGGGTTCGGATTGGATCGGGAGCACGCCATAGAGCACGATCCGTGGCTACTCTCACCCAGCTTTTGCAGTCTGACCCAGTCTGACCGATCCGATCCGAACCCCTCGGAGTATCTTTTTTTATATTAGAAGG
Source organism: Eudonia lacustrata (assembly GCA_947562085.1). NCBI lineage: Eukaryota > Metazoa > Arthropoda > Insecta > Lepidoptera > Crambidae > Eudonia > Eudonia lacustrata. The sequence goes on along the minus strand of OX387323.1, from coordinate 5,028,099 downwards.
AGGCAAACGAGCAGGCGGGTCACCTGATGGGAAGCAATCACCGCCGCCCATGGACACCCGCAAATCCAGTGGAATCGCAGATGCGTTGCCGGCCTTTAAGGAAGAAATAGGCTCGTTTCTTGAAGATCCCTAAGTCGTAATGGTCCGGCAATACCGCCGCTGAGAGCTGGTATCTAGACTGGCTGGTATCTATCTAGTAGACAACGGGAATACGCCCTAGTGCGTGATACCATTCCATCTAGAAAACCTCTGACGGTGCTTTGTTTTACACGGCTTGAGGAACCCTTTAAAATTGACGCCGCCCGGCCCCAAAGGTCTTTCATCGATTCATACCATGAGTGGTTCATACCACGGTATGAATTGCACAAAGACGCTTTTTTGATTTATAAGATAAAATGTGATCGTCAGAGGACCAGCTAAATAAACTTTAGCGTCTTCAAAATGTTTGTATTCGGTTCATATTCGGCTTGCGCAAATATGACCATGTTTCTGAATACCGCTTAAAACTCAAGTGGCTTTCTATTCGTCTTCGCCGGAATACTCATATACTCTTCCTTCTTTTAACACATTATTTAATCCCACCTATCCTTCTTATCTTAAGGAACGTTTCAGTTTTCTTTATTGTTCAGGTTCGCGCTCATTACGGTCATCAGAAAACTTAAACCTTAAAACACCCCCACACAGCACCACCTTTTATGTTTATTCTTTTACCGTCCAAGCTTTTCTTTATTTGTTCCGCGGATATGCGTGACGTCATAGGGACTGACGCGCGCTCGCTGTTTACTCACCTTTGCGTAGCTATGCATGTACAGTGCAGTTCAATTGCAATATTCAAAATAATTTATGAAAATATAAAAAGTTTTTGGTGTCAACATTTTTCACGAGCTAGTACATACAGTAGGTACGTTTTTTCCTACTAGAACTTATTAGGTTGTGATTGTGACACATTGCACAAAATTACAACATGTCTCTTTTGAAGGACCACATATCATAGGAAAGAGGGAAAACGTGTGCTGGTAGACTAGGTATTTCATCTTTTGGAGGTTCGACAAAGAAACGCGTCACCAAACTTTGTACGCGATGTGATATTGAGACAGTGAAGCGGTGACTCCGGAGAGCAGCACGTGTACTCCTATGCATGAAGGGAGAAGGTGGGATGAGGTCAAAGAGCACTTCAGAGCACTTGCTATGATCTAAGCGGTAAAACACGCTGAGTGGACCTTTTGCGTGAATTGGAACACCCTGATCGTTTCTCGGTAAATTTGCTACCGTCAACGGTTTCCGTTGACGGTAGCAAATTACTAAACGATTAAGAAAAATCAGTCAAAAAATTGGATGTAAACATTTTTTTTAGTTTACATCCAAAAATTAAAAAATTAAAAAAAATGTTTACATCCAATTTTTTTTAGTTAATATAAAAACAAACTACAAAAACGATGCTATCTGATGCTAATGCATAAAAAAATAAGTTTACGGGGTTTTTATTGACGTCCTAATCAAATTAATTGAACTTTTTTCCCTACACGTGAAAATAAGTATAAACGTCGCGTCGGTCATTTGATCCTAGGTAACATTAACGATTTATGATTTTGTCAAACGATTTAACACTCGATGCGTCTCGGATGTAAACAAAAAAAACCTCTCGAACGACATCAAAAGATGAAAGGCGTACTTAAGCGTTCCCACTGAATCCTCGACGAAAGGAGACGGTCTAGATTACCATAGAATGTCTTCACTAAAATGCAGCTGGACCAAAATGAATGAAAATCGGGAGAATGCAATATGTAGAACACGTATGAGTTGAAAAAAAAAAATCTTAGTCTAGCCAATTTTTCACAATTACTTATTAAAAACTAAATGTTTTTTCATTTTTTACACGGCCATCATGTTGTTTAAGTTTTATGGCAGCACTAGCACAAGCAGTAGAGAAGAGATAGAGTCAATCAGTAACAGTGTATCAATTTGATATACAGTATCGATATGTATCGCTGGCAATTATATAGATTTTTTATATTTTGCAACAGCTTTGTATTTCATTCGATATTTCGTTACGAGATTAAAAACAATGCCTTAATATTATAGATTTTTAACGCGAATTAATATAATGTCACCGCATATCGGTTGGTAATGAATCGATACTCAACTCAGTACCTACCTAATATGGATATATTTGGCTCATCTCTAACAAATAGTTATGTCATGCATTGACATTGTCAATTTGACAATGACAATAATTAACAGTCAAATACTTTTTTAAATCGGGTATGTTCTCATCTTCAAACCAAGAATAGCTGCGTTCTCTAACGCAACTAGGAGTAATTTTGTATTTTTTTGAAAATTAAATACAAAAAAAGGGCTAGCTTTAGAATTTAAATAATAACGTAAGGACATTATGTTTTAAAAGCTTTATCGATTACAAGTCTCATTATGCCAGCTGCTTCTTAGGGGATTTTTATTCCGTCTCCTTTAACGTTACCTCAAGTTGCTTCAGATGAGAAAAATGTTTATTTACGACGAGGCCAAAGCAATTTGTTTTATTTTGTCCCTTCAAGAGGCAAAGGTGGAGTAATGTGTACGTACGTCCACAAAACCTGGAGTCTAATAGACATTGCAAAATTAAAGACTAACTTGATTTCGAGCATTCGTATTTAATATTTTTTTCATATTCTTTTTACTTTTTTTTTTAAACACTTTATTTTTATCATTTTATTCTTGCCAAAAATTTTATCATTGCCTAGACTAAGTTCATAAGCAATAACTAAACATGTTATGTCTATATAAATGTAATCTATCAGTGCACCTCAAAATAAACAAATGGAAAAATTAAAACAAACTATGTACCTAATTCTAAAGTCAATTTAGATTATTGTAAGTAGTAGATGTCGATTTTAGGTCTCATATTGCAAACTAGATGGCGCTGATTGACTCATGCCTGCATCGCGCTATCGTTTCGTTTTCGACGCTGTACATAAGTAACAATAATTTCTCTTTGGGTTAATTTCATACTCCTCTAAAACTAGTGGTCGAAATTCTACCGTAAAATAAAAATTTTGTAGGTTGATTTGCAATTTGCAATCACGCCGTATTTCAATTCAACATTTTTATTTATCAATATAATAATATGTCTATCAATCTAGTCTCTGACTGAGGGCGGGCGTCTTAAAAGCATGGCATCCATGAAGGTCTTTTGGTTCAAAGATGGTGATGTTGACACTGTGTGGTGCCGGGGATAAAGAATTGCACCACCACATCTCTTCCCTTGGGTGTCGTAAAAGCCGACTAAGGGACCATTCCAGAGGATGGGCAGCAGCATCTCTCTGAGGTTACCCTCAACCTACGCGATCGCCAACCCGCCTGCCAAGCGTGGCGATTACGGCAAATACCCCTCATATCCTGGGGGAGGGCCTTTGCCAAGCAGTGGACGTCTTTTGGCTGAGATGATGAGGGATGTTGACCTATTTTCAGAGTAGTTTCTCTGTTTTTTTTGGAGCAATGGATAGATAGGTATGTTATTATTCTCGACTTCGTTAACTTGATCGAATTTAACAGACAACTTTAACAGATCGAATGACAAATTTAATTCTCACTAGGCACCCGTGTGGCGCCAAAGCTGTGGTACAGCCACACATATGCCACCAGTTAGTGCATGCATTGATTGCAACGCTCCATAAACGGCGCTGTTGGTTCGTAAAACGACAGCGATAAGGAAGCGTGGACACCATTCCGCCTATTAGGCAACAAGTCTCTTGGTACGTTTCAAAACTTGCCGCTTTTAGTGCCAAGTTTATTTTCTAGGAAAGGCGAATATATCCTACTACGTATTCTGCAGATTAAACGTTGCTTAAGGTACTTTGTGTGTATCTGCATAAATTTAGGGCTTTACTAATAAAATAGTATAGGCTTGGAATAGATATTCCGCGTTTTGTTCCCGTCATGTAAACTTGGTGGTAGTATTGGAGGATTATTTCATTCCAATTGTTTTCAAAAAATATACATTAGTTCCCACGAACTCCATTTAAAATTACAATATGAAATGTTTTTTCTTTCGCACAACAGGGTAGGCAGGTTGCGCACAGTGGAAGTGGTGGAAATATTCACGGAGGTCTGGGCCCGTTTTGGGAAAGTAGATGATCTGGAAAATACCTGTTTTGGGATGTATGTTTTTGGGAAGGGAACGTTTTGAGACAGTGGTGGTTTTGAGAAGTGGTTGATCTAAAGGATACTCTATAAGGTGCAATATAATATGCTTTAGCATGCGATGGCAGAAATTTATTGATTTTTATTTTAACATTATAGCAACTTACAACAACACACTACCAGTAATCACACTAATATTATTAATGCGAAAGTTTGTGTGTATGTATGTGTGTATATTTGTTGCTTCTTCACGCTGCAACGGATGGATGAATTTGGATGAAATTCGGCATACAGATAGTTTATAACCTGGATTAAAACATAGTATGTTTTTTATCCCGATATTCTCACGGGAACGAGAACCACGCGGGTGAAACCGCGAGCGGCCGCTAGTTATTCATAAAACTTCTGTACAGCATTAGTTACAGTAGAAATCCAAAGTACTGTACCTGCATAAAATTATAATACAAACCAAGGCAAACCTAAATCAGGGCACCAGATTCATACATCACATTCACAAAACCTTAGACACGCCTTTGCAACACTGTAAGGCTCGTTAGCAAATAGAGTTTCCAAAGTGCATTGTAGTAGTACAAATACACCAGTCAAAACTACCTTATTTGTAAGTGTTAGCGACTGTTAAATTAGTAACTGTAGTGTAGTTGTGTTAGTTACTGTACAGGAGCGGCTTAGACTCTGTGGTGTAGTGGTTAAGCCATCGGTTTCAGACACGGTGGTCCTGGGTTCCATTCCCAGCGGGATTATACTTGGTTTTTCTCTGTTTGGTTCGTGGTACGGCTAATTTATGGTCCATATGGCTTAATTTCAATTTTTAAACTGGATTATTCAATGTACATTTTTTCAGGTGTTGTAGTAAGTTATTTAGGTGAAGCACAAAATTATGTACAGGGACGAGTATATTGACGAGTGTATCTATACACATTTTACTAGTAAAGAGTAACATTGTATACATTTTTATTCGTTTTTATGCGTTCTACAGTTTGACTGAATATTTCGGTACAAAAACAGCATAGTGGCTGTTTCTAGGTAACATTTACCTACCTACTAAAAATTGCATGCCCGACTAGGGTAAATTGATTGTTCCCATTATTCTATTAAAAAAAAACTTTCCTACACTCACACCAATTATCTAGCCCAAGAGAAGCTTCGTTATGAAACTCGTTAAATGGTTACTAGACAACGGATAAACATACTTAAAATACTTAAATAGATACTTAATATACATAGAAAACACTCAGAGCCAAGACACTTTAGAAAAACAATAATTTCTAAATTGACCCGACCGGGGATCGAACCCGGAACCTCAGAGATGGCGACACCATGAAAACCGGTGTACAAACCACTCGACCGAGGAGGTCGTCAAATATGCTTCACATCTGCTATGTATTTACACAATTTTAAGGCAATAAAAAATTATCTTATTTTATCTTTTCTTATCTATGCTCGTGAATGTACAGTGCATCTATTTTCTTAATGTCTCTCAGCGAATTTCGTGTTTCGGGGATCGTCAGATTCCTATCAGTTATTTATTATAGAGTTTAGAGTATAAAGAGTTGCTACTACGAGTACTCCTTTTACTTATTATTAATTTACTTCAGAACGAGAGGAAATACTATTGTGTTCTACGTAATTATTACAGCTCTATGTATATACTCGTAGTTCACACCAAAATCAAAAACAAAACAAGACTTCTTGGCGGGAAAGTGAAGCGTCATGTCTGCGGTTTTGTTTTATTTTCTAAAATTTGTGTTATGTCGAATATAATGTGAAATAATGGTGGATTATTAACCGTTAAGCGTTCGTGAGTGTGCATAAGTGTTGACAAATGAAACAAAACAGTGCAACGTTACTTTTCAAATTCTCTCAAGAAGCTTGCGTGAGGCCCCACAGGAGTAAAGCTCCACATCTTTACTGAGATACTCGAGGGGTTGGGGGTATATCATTTCTCACTTCCCATTTCTAATATCATTCATCATCATCATATAAATAAAATGTTTGGAAATATTGTTTATTTATGTATTACTTGTAAGAAAAATTACTTTGACACTGGCTAAATGTGCTAATCGCACGAAGCCATCAACTAAAAAAAAAAAACAACAATAAAGTACGTTGTTCTTAATTCAAATTAAAATGATAAATCTAATAATTGATGGACATGAAAATTAATATTCGGTTGCAATCAAAATTGCGGTGAACATTTGATTACAGAGTGACATCAGCGACATTATAAAAATACTCGTAGAAGCACGGTATCACTTAGTTATTACTATGCTAAACCGATAAAAGGCATTTTAGCGCATCAACGTCTATAATAAGCGTGGCAGCGGGTTATACTAGTTGTGTAGTTCCCACGGCGCGGTGGGCTAAGCTCATTGTTGATGCCGACAGGTGATTTATAAATGCACTTCCTGACTCTTGCCTATGCGCAGCAGACAAGGGCAGGCGTGTAATCCACGTACAGTCTACAACAAAGGTAACTGATGATTGGTCAAGTTTAAACGCATATCGGAAAACCTTCGAGTGTCTACTAGTACCTGCAGACTTTAACTGTAGTTATATAGAAAATACCGACTTACACTATCGAAACTTAATTTTGTTCATCTACTTTTGCTGTTGACTGTACCTACAAGTGGTTTGCAAAAACCGAGGGAGCCATGCAAAGACATCGATTAGAGTAAATACTTATATACCTACGTACAAGTTTAAGTACATAAGTAAGTACTTTATTGTGTAAAGAAAAAAATAAACGTATATGCAGGGTGCCTAGTGTAAGTTCAATTTGACAGTCAATAACGTTAACGAAAACGGAAAGATGTATGCCATTGAATCAGCGCCTCCTGGCGACATAATATGAGAATAGTTAAATTTTTGCCATACATTTTTTCGTTCGTCGAAATTGCTAACAAATAGTATCACTTATTTTAACTTTTTCCTAATCTTACCTCTTCAAATTTCTTTGTGTATATCAATGTAGGTACCATACTTATATTTTACGTTGTTCAACAGCTTATTTTACAATGAAATACATATTTTTTTTAATTTTAATGTTTTAATTTGAGTGCTGTACCTTTTTATGTCTTGTTCTTTTATTTATAATATAATTTTGGCAAAACATTATTACTCACTGGTTCTAACTGTGAGAAGTAAATATTCTAACGTAGTAGATATAGTTAATAATAATAATATTGTTTGTTGATTTGTTTTTTTTACACTGGCACATAACCTAATTACATAACTAAATAGTCAATTAGTTAATATTAAAATCTTAAATTGTAAAAAAAAATTGTATGTATCAATTGTTGTCTGGCTTGTTACATACCTATGTATTTATACATGACTTATACCGTTCGTATTCCACAAGTCAAAAAATTACGATTAGCATAAAACATGTATAAAAATTATCCAAATGAGTTGATTATGCGGATTGAGAAAAATGTAACAATAAATTAATTCGCTCGCATCGCGCATATTCTTTCCGTAATTCCGTGAGTTTTTCCTAACAATGCACTGGTACCTTTTTAACCCAAAAATTATATATTGTGATGAGTAACGTTACTTGCAAACCTCTGTATCGTGGGAAGTCTCGAACCCGAGGCCACCGGGTCAGCTTACGATTACCGTTTCGTTATTAGACAAATGAACGTTTCACTTGAGATTTTTAGTAAATTATGCTTTTGCCCTTAGCCCTTTTAATGGTATTAAGATTAAAATTTTACATGGGTTCTCAATCTTATTGCGATTGAGTAAGGTACACACGGCGGCAGATCAACCTACCCAAATCTGTCAAATTTTTACAATCAATTTTGAACTTTAATGTTTGGTTATAACGATCAATATTCATTGGAGAAATTTGACAGATTTGGGTAGGTTGATCTGCCGCCGACTGTACAGTTTGACAGTGTATGAATGGTATCACTTTTCAAGGCTTGATTTCGATTTATACATTAATTACTATAATACGGATCATCTATTAAATAACATCTTTCTATCAAGATAACATCAACAAACTGTTATCAGCTAGGTACATTCGGATTTTTTTGTCAGATACTTCTCGATGGAAGAAGCGAAATAAGAAAAGAATAGATGGTTTTGAGACTTTAAATTCTTTATTCTAGCATACCCTATATAATTAATCTTACACTTGATTATAAAGTGACTCTTATTATCTATTTGAACCTGGGTCTTTTGAAAGAACTGGACTCTATACGTACTAAATAGAGTCTCTAGAGAGTCTACATATAATTATATTATGTGATGTACACACGGCGTCAGATCAACCTACCCAAAACTGTCAAATTTCTACAATTTATTTTAAACTTTATTGTTTGGTCATAAAGATCAATATTCATTGGAGAAATTTGACAGATTTGGGTAGGTATCTGCCGCCGACTGTACATTAAGGGCCTTACTAATAAACAAAGTATAAGCTTGGAATAGATATTCCGTGTTTTGTTTCCGTCATTTAAACTTAATTTCAAATTAGAGTCAAGACAACGGATAACTAATCAACTTACAATTTGTTTATATATGTACGGGCATACAATGTGATTATAGTTGTGTGATTGTGTCGATGTCGCTCTTACTCTAGAGCACGGTACCACAAAATAAAGAGAGAGAGAAAGTAAGTTTAATAGAATAGAATAGAATAGATTTATTTATTTCAGGCAACAAAACAGTGTACAAGATGGTAAAATACAAAGAGGCAAAATCAATTGCTGTTCGTTTGAGTCGCTAAAACTCGAGAATGGCTGGACCGATTTGGCTAATTTTGATTTTGAAATATTTGTGGAAGTTCATAGAAGGTTTAAACGGTGAGAAACAAATAATAAGTAACGGAAAATACTAAAAACGACAATTTAATTTTCCAATACAAAATTGTTTGTTTAAATACTCATTAGAAGACATTTGACATATGAAAATGACCTTTGATAGTCAAATGAAACAAATGTCACTTAAAATAATAATATGATCGATTATAAATTTACAAAATGGCGCGTGCTTGCATGCTTCCCCGACTTGCTGTTAATGTGTTGTTACATATTTCACGAAATCACTCCCACAAGCTTCCCCGACTTCCTGTTACACACTTGTTGCACTGTTACACATACTTCCGTCCCATTTCACGAAATCACTCCCACAAATTGCTAGAAAGCGAGCGGAAAGGTGTTACACATCAAAAACTATGCTACACGTAAAGACGGCGACGTGCGACATACAGCGCTCTAGAAACACTCACATAGGGGTCTCTCACGGGCACAAAACTCAGACCATCTTAAGCCTTTAATGGGCAGAGCATGTTCAAATTTTTCATTGGTTTTCGAACTTATGTTAAGGCAGTAAAGTTAAAATTATGGTGTCCAATATATGGACAGAGCCCTATAAAGGGTTAAGCCAGTCCAAGCGCAGCTATTGCGAGATTCCGTCTCCGTGAGAGGGTCTACGTGTGCATTGATCGAGCGGGTTTGTGTGAAGCTTATTTTCTGCAGTCCCCTTATTTTGTGGTGGTACGCTGTTATACAAGCGTCACTTTTCCATTGTTACGTTGTTCCTGGCGATAAACGTGCGTTTTCCTCATAACAATGACGCTCTATCTTTGCCAGGCGATCGTTGACGTTTCGTAAGCGTAGGGGTAATGAGAAGCCTCTATAAATTGCAACTAGGAAAGCTTTTTTAAAGGATATAATTATACAGATAGCTTACGACACGGTAAATTCATTAATTATGTTAGACTAGTAGCCGCTCGCGGTTTCATCCGCGTGGTTCCCGTTCCCGTGAGAATATCTGGATAAAAAGTATCCTATTCAAAATTCAAAAAAATTCAAAATTCAAAATCATTTATTCAGTTTAGGCTACAAATAGCTCTTATGAAAGTCATTTTATGCCATCGGTTCGTAAGTCTATCTACTCTGGGCGGGAGATCTTGTACTGAGAAGAACCGGCAAGAAACTCAGCAAGTGTCCAGCTCTTTTCTCCCTTACAGCGTCATAAATATTGGAAAATGCCCTATCATAAAAGGACACTTTCCATCACAAATAAAAACACAAAATGTAAAGGACAATCACAACATGTAAAAAAACACAAAAAATAAAAAATTACTAAATAAAATATTTAAGTCTGCAAAAACATAATTTACCAGTTTAATTTTTTACAATATCATACAGTACTAGTAAAAGTAAAAAAAAAAATAGTTTAATAATAATAAAAATAAAACTAATTGTAATGTTCAATGCAACGCTATTTTGTTATCTGCAGGACACTGTTTATAAGTAGTATTATGTATATGTTTTTATTAAAGCCAGGCTGTTTTATTTTCTAAATATTCTTTGACTGTATAATAACCTTTTTTAAGTAAAGAAGACTTTACATGTTTTTTAAACTTATCTAAAGGTAAATCTAGTACAGTATTTGGTATTTTATTGTAATAGTGTATACCTTGCCCCAAGAAAGAACCAAGCACCTTCTGTAACCTGAACAGTGGCATTACAAGTTTTGACTTACTTCTAGTATTAAAATTGTGTACATCACTGTGTTTAGTAAATGAATTGATATTACAACGTACAAGAACTATACAATTATAAATAAATTGAGACGCCACTGTCAAGACACCAATTTCTTTAAAAAGATTTCTTAAAGAAGTTCGTGAACTTAGTCTATAGATTGTTCTTACTGCTCGTTTTTGTAAAATGAATATAGTTTCAATATCAGCCGCTGTTCCCCACAGTAAGAGGCCATACGACATGACACTATGAAAATAACAAAAGTAAACTGTTCTAGCAGTTTCAACGTCTGTTAACTGCCTTATTTTTCTAATGGCATAAGCAGCAGAACTGAGTTTGCCGGCCAATTTCGAAATGTGAGGATTCCATTGAAGTTTTGAGTCAAGGGTTATACCTAAGAAAACTGTTGAGTCTACCAAATCTAATCGATCACCGTTTATTCTTATATCGGTTGGTTCATTTTTGACATTTGGTAATTTAAAATTAATACATTTAGCATTAAGCTGCAAATTATTAATAGTAAACCAACTGAGTACATCAGAGAGTGCTTTGTTTACATCGTCGTAATTATTCTTACACCTACTTACATTAAAAATGAGTGAAGTATCATCTGCAAATAATACGATTTCACAGAAGTTCTCTACAAAGAATGGCAAGTCATTAATATAAATCAAAAACAGAAAAGGACCAAGAATGGACCCTTGTGGAACTCCCATTTTTACATGAGAACCAGATGATTTAGTTTCATTAATATCTATAGTTTGTGTTCTAGAGCTAAGATACGACTGAATTAAATTTAGTGCGAAATCTTTGAGACCGTAGTAATTTAGCTTCATCACCAGAGTTTTGTGCTCAACGCAATCGAAAGCCTTGGACAAGTCGCAAAACACTCCAAGGGCGTTTTGAGACTTCTCCCAGGCATCAAATATATGTTTTAATATAGCAACACCTGCATCAGTAGTAGAACGACCCTTTGTATATCCATATTGTTTATTATGTAAAAGGTTGTTTATGTTAAAATACGACATCAACTTTTTCATAAATTTTGCTTAGAGTTGGTAGTATTGAAATGGGTCGATAGTTACTGGGGTCTTCTTTGTTTCCCGATTTGAACAAAGGTATGACCTTACTAAACTTCATAAGATCGGGAAAGATACCTTTATTCACACAGTTATTAAAAATTTCAGCAAGATATGGTGCAATAGAATGTATAATATTCTTAATTACTTTTATAGAGATGCCCCACAAATCACTTGTGTTTTTCATTTTCAGTGATTTAAATGTTTTTATAATATCCATTGAATCAATATATTTAAATTGAAAAGAAACATTACATTTTGGTACATATTTTTGGAGTAATGCTTGTGCAGCTTCTGGTGATGAATCCAAATTTGAGGTTGTCAGCACAGGTATATTTACAAAAAAATCATCAAAAATATTAGCAATATGTGAATCTGAATTGACTAAGTTGTCGTTTACTTTTAAAGTGAAAGTATTATCCCGTGGTTTAAATTTACCTGTTTCACGGTTTATAATGTCCCAAGTGGCTTTAATTTTATTGTTAGACTTTTTAATTTTTTCTTTAATATAATTAGATTTTGCTACTATACAAACTGTCTTAAATATTTTCGAATAATTCTTTCTCTATGTGTTACGTATTCCCGGTTTTAAACTATCTGTATGCCGAATTTCATTCAGTAGTTTTTATGTGAAAGAGTAACAAACATCCATACTTACAAACTTTCGCGTTTATAATATTAGTAGGATTAGTTATTAATTAATCTCGAAACCTCCTTTAAAACTCCTAAAACTTTAAACTTTTAAAATCATGATTATAGTTATATATAATATAATTTTACGCAAATATTGTTGCGAACATATTACAATTTAAAAAAAGACAAAGTGTTGAAAAAATTCCACGACCGGGATTTGAACCCGCACCCCATGGCATGCAGGGTTAGGTGCACTGCCAACTATACTATCGTGGCTCAATCCAACTCGCCGAAATTAATCAACACTATCTACTCTTACTATGTAAGCTAAAGGAGCCCTATTCAATGTCGACAACTACGTTCATCAAAATCTGACTTAATATTTTTACAAATATAGATTAGATAAGAATTAGGCAAAGCTATATTTATAATTATGGTTATATGTATATAGTTTTTTCAAATGGAAATAATTTAAAACTTCTTTTTAGGGTTCCGTACCCAAAGCGTTAAACGGGACCCTATTACTCGCTGTCCGTCCGTCCGTCTGTCACCAGGCTGTATCTCATGAACGGTGATAGTTAGACAGTTGAAATTTTTTCAGATGATGTATTTCAGTTGCCGCTATAGCAACAAATATTAAAAACAGAATAAAATAAATATTCAAGAGGGCTCCCATACAACAAACGTGATTTTTTTTGCACGTTTTTGCTCGATATTGATAACGGCAACAGGTAGTTTGTGCCGTTTTTATAAATAATGGTACGGAGCCCTTCGTGCGACGGATGGCCGGTTTTTTATAGATAGGTAGGCAAAAATGACAAACAAATTATCGATTACTAGCGGCCGCTCGCGGTTTCACCAGCGTGGTTCCCGTTCCCGTCTGAATATCTAGATAAAAAGTATCGTATGTGTTATTCCAGGTTATAAAGTATCTGTATGCCGAATTTCATCCAAATCCATCCATCCGTTGCAGCGTGAAGAAGCAACAAATATACGAACATATACACACAAACTTTCGCATTTATAATATTAGTAGGATTATTTCTTATTGATTTATGAAACTTATATCAGAAAATCAACTTGAAAATCGCAAAATATTATTTAATACCAGCTTGAACGGCTCGGCGGGCGGCAAAGCGTTCGATGCGATATCTAGAGCTCTGGCTTTTAATTCGCGGGTCGGGTAAATCGTGTTTCGTATTTTTCGACGCATAGCCCGGATTTGTCACTAACCCGCATTTGTCATCATTATAATCAGTATACGTCCCACTGCTGGGCTCAGGCTTTGCAATTATAAGCATTAGCACACCACGTTAGCCCACTTAGTGACACATAGCAAGTATATTACTGATTAAACCTTAATTTTAATATTAACTATTAAAATAAGAATATGTGTATGTCTGTTTGTTCTTCAATGACGCTGAAAGGTTGAGTGGATTTGAAAAAAAAAACGGTACACATATAAAATGTATATTAGATTTACCCATAGGATACTTTTATTCCGGACAAACCTTGTATTTCATTTGGAGTTTTTACTTTATGGCAGACATCATTTGCGCTAGCAAGCCGCGTGAATTATTATCTATCACTTTATGCGTAGGCGCAAGGCTAACCTGCGGTCACATTCATTCATACCGAGTGCATTACAATGTTTGCATTGCTTGGCAGCAGAATGCAGTAACTAACATATATAATACAGGATGACTTTTTTATCACCGTCCCAACCTGAGGTGACTCCCGGGATACAAACAAACAACTCTACTATTGGACCAACTCCCTAACTCGAAAATAAAATTCAGCTGTTCCATACATTTTGGTCGAATGAATATTGATTTTGTAGGAATGTTTGGACAGTGATAAAAAAGTGATCATCTATATATATATTAGGTCTTTACCAATGAAATAGACGTTTTGTATGAAGATTTTTTCTAAAATTATATTTATGAAAAATAACTGACTAACGTTTTTTTTAATTTTCTTAGCATCTATTTAAGTTAACACTATAAAACTTGTAGAGTAGTGTGTTTGTTTCACTAGCTAAATACAGCAGACATTAAGAAGAAAAAAAATCAAGACCCTTCAAAGCTACAATGAAACAAAAGGTCAATTCCGCGATCAAAAAAAGAAGTCAATTAAAAAAAAATATTGGGCTTTAAAGACACAAAATGAATAATCATTGTTAGTCCTGAAGCCTAAGTAACATAGTCCTAATTAAAGGTGTATTATAATATTAACAACCAGTATTGACTTTTAGAAGTAACACACATATTAATGAGTGAGAAAAAAACGTCAATTTCATAGGTAAGAACCTATTATAATGAACATTAGACATAAACGCCTCGGTGGCCGAGTGGCAGAGCGCTCGGCCCGATACCCGAAGGTCCTGGGTTCAATTCCCAGGTCGGGCAATATGTATTTCAGATTTTTCTATGCATAGCCCGGGTTTGTGATCACCAACCCGTATTTGGCAAGCGTGGTGATTAAGCCAAACCTCATCAATTGTAGCGTTTACTTGATTTCAATAGTGGAGGCCTTTGCACAGCAGTAGGTCAATATAGGCTATTACTACCACTTTTAAGACTGTATATACCGTATAATGTACAGTAATAATCTTCCTCCCTCTCCATTCCTTTCCAGATCGACGCGTGCAGGTCTGAGAAGCCACCCTCATACCGTACTGACCATCAAGACACGTACCAAAAAGTTTGGACAATCGTTCCTTTGCCGAACTGCCCGTATGTGGAATGCGCTTCCCGCACACGTGTTTCCCTCCTCTTTCTCTCCCGGGTTATTTAAGCGGGGCGTGAAAAAGCATTTATGCAGGCCGCCATAGTGTGAGCGTTTGGCATAGCGTGGTAGCGCTGTGATGAACGCTTTCACTTCTTGGGCTTCACTGGCTGCTTTTCAGCAGGCAGGGTGAGGCCATTTTGGCGTGCCACAATAAAAAAAATCTTAAGTTTCCTTAACTTGAATTTTTAGAAAACCTTGCTACTTTTAAAACCTCTGGTATCCTGTTATTCCACAAACAGGTCAAGCTCTAAATTGTCGAATTAAAGACATGTTTTGTGTTAACTACACACTATGTGTATTAGAGACGTTTTCTTTAGACGCTAACCAGTCTTCTCAAATATTAACCAGTATAGAATTTCATACTCGAGCTTGTTTAATCAAGTAAGCTTATCTTTTGTTTAAACGAACTGACGTATTGACCAGAAACCAACTTTCAAACCAAGAATGGATTCAATTTAGTTTTCATAATTATCATCAGTCTATAAGTCCCACTGCTGGGTTCAGGCTTTGCTATTATAAGCATAAACACACTACGTTAGCCCACTTAGTGACATATCAGCAGGTATATTACTGACATAACCTTTATTAAAATATTAGATAGATAGATAGATAATACTTTTATTGCAACACTATAAAACATAAACACGAACAAAAGAAAAACAATAATAATATTACAAAGTTACAATTTGGCGGTCTTATCGCTTTCAAGCGATTTCTTCCAGACAACCAGTCGGATGGAGAGAGCTAATTAACTTTAAGATCAGAGGTAAAACTATTAAAAGCATACTAGAATAAAGTGTATTTTATAAATGAAGCAAAATAATAATAATAATGATAATAATTTTATTTTATTTTATTTTATTTGGGAAACAAACAATACAAAATAGTAAATATAAAAATAATACACACAAGTTACACAGTAATCAGTAAAGTTTCCACTACTAGTTAACACATATAAGAAAATAATTATTAGGACTCTAAGACAGTTCATAAATTAACTAATTAAGAATTTAAATTAATTTAACTATTATTCTAATTCATTAAGTAAAAATTCACATACCTTAGTTTTAAAATTTGAAACGTTACAATTAAATATATCTATTGATGTGAATTTTTTATTATAAACATCACAAGATCTAAATAAAAATGTATTACTTACATATTTAGTGCGGGTAGTTGGTAGAGAAAATAAATTATTAAGGCGAGAACTTATCCGAGGGCATCTTATACCGATACTTTCTAATAGGAATTGACTGTCAATGATGTTTCTCAAAATTTTAAAAAGAAAAACTTGGTCTTTTTCAATACGACGATTTACTAAAGGAGGAATGCTAATATGTTGTTGTCTATCTCGAAGCGATCGATAGGAAAGATGTTTCTGCATCTTTCTATTAATTCTTTCTATAGACTCTATATGTACCTTATAATCTGGATTCCATACTACAGATGCATACTCCAGGACACTTCGAACATAAGAGTTGTATAGGAGCACAAGAGTAGAACACTGCTTAAAATCTCTACCTATTCTCATTATGAATCCAAGCATCCGGAACGCCTTTATGGTAATGTGGTCAAAATGAGCTATGAACGTTAACTTGCTGTCCAAGATAACCCCCAAGTCCCTCACCTCGGTAACCCTATTAATATTATTATTGTTTAACTTGTACTCGAATTTAATTACTTTAGATTTACGGGTAAAGGTGATAACATTACATTTTGATATGATATGATATCATGATAACATTACATAATGATAAACATATACTATACCTATATAAATATCATCTAAATAAATAAACCTACTTAAACATAATAGTAGACTCAGGTAGGAAAGTAGCGGATATGGCAGTTTTACAGCAGGACAGGGTTAATTGGAAAGGTAGAATTTTTTCACGAGCTCTTTAAATATGTGAATGGATTTCGCACGCCTGATCGCAACTGGAAGCGAATTAAATATTAATTATTGAAATGAGAATATGTGTATGTCTGTTTGTTGTTTAATGACTTGTTGTTGAAACGGATTAGTGGATTTGGAAAAATATCGGTAAACACATAAAATGTATCTAAGATTAACTCATAGGATACTTTTATTGTGGATAAACCTTATATTTTCTTGGGAGTTTGGACTTTATGATAGGCCTCATTTGCGCTAGCAAGGCGCGTGAATTATTATCTAACACTTTATGCGCAGACGCAAGGCTATTTTGCGGTCACATTCATTCATACCGAGTTCAATACAAAGTTTGCATTGACAACAGAATGCAGTTACTAAGATATAAGTATAAGTATATTATAATGTTACAGTAGATGTATAAAAGATTTTTCTGAATTAAATCTGAACAAAATCTTAAATTTCCTTACTTACTGCGCCACTGACAGTGTCGTTTACTTTTAATAAAAGCAAAGATTTGTTTTGCACAAGTTGGGCATGGTGATGGTGGTGCACCGACTAGCGCGTTTCAGTTGCAATCTTACAAGTCAAGTCAATCTTTCACAATGACGAATCACCAACCACCGGCTGACCAATTTAAAATATTTTGATTCTCCTCCGTGATTTGGAGTGCTCGTTAAGTTGATCTCAGTTGTTGTTGTTATAATGACTGTAAACAAGCGGTAAAACTTATTAAAAAGGCCATTAAAAAAAATAAAATAAAAAAAAAAGATTTATTATTATTATTATTATTATTTTTTACGCCAAGTAAATCACATTGACCACCGATTGCAATTTGCACCGAGTTAGGGGAGACGCGGATCGGATGCTTAAGTGGGGCTCTCCTACCAGCCTGTCTGTCTGTCATGAGAGCAAGGACGTTAATATGGCGATGATGATGTTGAAGATAACCTAAGATAACCTTAGCTCAGTTAAACAGAATAGTAACGTATCAAAGTTAATGCTGACAAAGTAGGTTAAAGGTCCGCTGGCGTAGGAATAGTGGTGCGGTATGCGTGGGCGCAAGGACGCACCGGTTCCGTTCATGACAGTGCATGTGCTCCGGAATCACTGCGCAGTCGGTGCGTCGAGGTATCTGTGTTTTATTTAAAAAACATTGTATTTATTAAGATAGGTTACATAATTTATAAAAGAATATGTTATTTTATTTTCAGAGGCGTCTCTAGTGCAGTAACACTAAAATACGCCTAGAACGCAAGGGACACGCATTTTTTGTGTTATAAATAATTAAATACAAACTTTGATTGGCAAATTGTGTTTCGTATTTTCATTGTGTACAGTATTTATACCATTATTATTATTCATTAACACCATCAACTCTAGCGATGACTTAATTTCAATCATGAAGGAATGGCCTAGAAATTCGTCAGTATATAGCTTTTAATTATAGGATCTATAGCTGTGATCAATATCACGCTTGATTCAATATGAACCCCGTTCTTTATCCATTGAAAGTGTCAGTTGTGTCCGGTTTTCACCAAGCCGGCTCGTGGTGCGAGCGGCCTGCGTGATAGGTAAACGTCCATCTTTAATTCAGCTCACGGAGGACTTGGCAGCGCTGTGATTCTGACTAATATTATAAAAGCAAACGTGTGTTTGTTAGCATGTCCTTGTTTGACTGTAAGCTCTTTACAGCTCCGGTTAACTATCTAGAAAAAGGGGAGTGGACTATACTTCTCTTGGGGCAACTTTATTTTTGTTTTTATAGGGTAAAATGCTTTGCACAAACACTGGGGCAACCCCGGGTTATGTGGGACTCCTCCTCTTCCCGCGTCCAGTCATTAAAAATTAGACTACCAGAGGGGAGGAGGTCTACCCACAGAACAGTTAATTATTTATTCCGTGGGTCTACCCACTAAAAAACCTAGTACCATCCCTTCCCTGGTATGCTCTAAGCTTGCCTGCCACAGGGAGCTCGACATTAAAGTAAACTATAGTCTAATTTTTCTTTTGAAATCCGAAAGAGGTGTTTTAATCTGGCGCTATGATCTGACGGTGATGGTCCCTTATGCAGGCTAGTATGGTTGCAGGGGCTTTGGAAATTGGGAGTAGATGGACTAAATGTGTCCTGGGATAACTCTCTTAAGACACTGTTAGTCTTATACAATCTGGCGTTATGATCTGAACGGAGATGGGGGTTAGTATGCTTGGTAAAGGTCATCAGGTACTTCTCGTATCACTTTAATGGTTAGAAGTGTGTCAGTGTACAAATAAAAACGACTGAAATGAGAAGAGATTGTCCTCGTTTCACGGAAATGGAGTAACGGAACATCGTGATTCTGTTTCGGATGTGTCTGTTGTCAAACAGCGGCTATCCTCTATCGTTCATGCTCGAATTATGACCTTCTTCGGGCACGTGCCGTAGCAAGGTGACACCTTTGTAAAGCGCCGTGTGGTTCAGGGTAATATAAGGCATGAGAGCATGCGGTAAATCACCGTTGCGTTGGTTCAATGAAATAATGGCTAAAAAATCATGATTAAAACAGCCAATGTACTAGACAGGTAGCAGAGTGAGAAAGAAATAGCGGTGGACTATACGTAAACTTTACATACTTACCTACGTTTCTTATATTTTGTATCTTCCTAGGTCATTCATAATTGTGTGTAACGAATAATAACAGTAGTTATTAAATTATGTTACCTACTTGCTTGTGCTGACGCTGGCGCTTGGTTCATCAGAACATCTAAGTATTATGATTTTCCCCAGTCTCTCCTTTGTTTAACAATTTGGCTGTTAATGGCAATGGCCACTACAATTTGAACGTTATGTACTAGCAATAAGTTTTTTAATGCAATGAAAAATTTTACTGACCAGTTAAAGGTGTAAAGAGATTCTCTCTCTTGGCGGCTCAATTAGTTTTTGCCATAAAGGCGGCGGAGCTCTGGCAAACAAGTTGTCTCTATCGGCACTACTATTTTGTCTCCCTTATAAAGCATTTACAAGTATGGCATGAAAGGCGAAGCCATTAAAAAGGTCCTCGATATAAAATCCTCCTTTGAGAAAGTAATTTTGTTTTTTAGTTTAGTTTTAGGAAACAAAAGTGTACCTAAGGCCTGCTTGAGGGTTAGCGGTGCCACAGTTAATAGGTGTAACTTTGTGCTTTATGTTTGTTCAACCCCCCTAGACAAGTGGCATAACGCTAATAGAATAGAAATTAAATGACGTTTTGGGAAGTGAACGTTATGCAAAGTGGACGTTTTAGGAAGTGGACCTTTGAGGAAGTGGTCCTTATAAGTCAAAAGGAAATAGAATTATTATTGTACGTAAAATATAATTAAAATATATAATTATTATAGAATAGAAATGACATAGAATGATTGTCGTATGGGATTGGCATAAGCCAACAATATGTATAAATAACGTTTGATTGGCCTGGGTCAAATTCCATACTTTTATGAAAGCTTTTTTCATTCTATTCTACTAACGTTATGCCACTCTTGATTCTGCTATTGTAAAAAGTCCACAAAGTACACAGTTCTTATTTCAAAAATATCCTGTTTTTAAATTCAAAATCAGACTACCGAAATGGTATTGAGTTAAGTTATAGAATTAGCAGACTGGTTTACACACCCTCTTATGCGGAGCACAACATTGCACAATGACAGTTTTAGTTGAAATTATTTTCTTCGTCTTTTGTTATTTATTTTTGACAGTTTTATTAAAACTGACAATTAGGTTATGATTGCGCTACTAAATTAGGTAATGGTAGGTCCCTGAGAGAGCTGGAAACATGAGTTTTGAGGCATGAAATAATTATGGTGGGCGGTGTACTTATTATTGTCATTACTAACCCTAGGTTTTATGTCAATATTGTTACTAACAATATATGAATTTTGTTTATACGAAATAAATTATTATTATTATTATTACCTAGATGATGTAAGGGGCTCGGTGTCTATTGGCTAAACAATTGGGTTGCGACTGTGCAAGTCAGCAGCTGCCACAATGCCAGTTACCAGATGGGTCACCAAATGATCCTCCTCCGTGCATCGTTATCCTCATTACTGAGGGTCGTGACCTCCTTTACCATGTATATGATACTTGATAATTGCGCCATCTGGACCGGTTGCCGGCGACGTGCAGAGCATCATGCACAGAGGTGTTCAATGCGGTACTGATTTGATCGGACCAACGCATCGGGCTGCGACCGCGAGCTCTTCTTCCTTCTATTTTGCCGGTGCCAATTAATTTCTCTAAATTGTCACCACTTGTAAAAGTTGGCAATGTGATCGAAGTACTCCAAAATTCTAAAGTGGCATGTGGATGAGAGCCTGGATCTAATGTTCAATTGCTTGAGAATCGACACGTTGGTCCGATGAGCCGTCCAGGGTATCCGCAGCATTTTCCTCCAGCACCACATTTCGAACACATCAATGCGGTTATGATCGGCTGCCTTCAGTGTCCATTTCTTAGCACCGTATAAGAAAATAGAAAACACTAGAGTGCGCACCAGTCTCACTTTGGTCCTTAACGAAACGTTGCGGTCTTTCCACGTCTTGTGGAGTTGGGACATAGCGTTTCTGGCCATTCCTATGCGCCGTCGAATCTCAGCTTCGCAGGAACCATTATTGCTGATGCTTGATCCCAGGTAAGTAAAGTTATCAACGACTTCCAGTTGTAAGATTCTGCTGAGATCAAGCTTACTCGCACGGTCCACCACCATAATTTTTGTCTTGGAAGTGTTTACAAATAGACCAAGCTCATTGCTTACAGTCTCCATCCTGCTCAGTAAAGAGACCATTTCAGCCTCGGTTGCACCTGAGAGCCGTGTCATCGGCATAGCGGAAGTTGGCGATTTTCATTCCACCAATGCACACTCCTCCGTCCCAGTCGTCGCAAGTTCGCCTCATTGTATTCTCCGTATGCATTAAACAGAATGGGAGACAAAATAAAGCCCTGCCGAACGCCTTTTTCAAATTTAAAAGACTTGGAGGTTACCCCAGCCACCTTGACCACTCCCTGACTCCTTACGTATAGACTTTCAAGAAGTGCAGTAAGATGGTCGGGGACTCCAAGCTCCGTAAGTACCTTCCACAAGCTTCCCCAATTGACACAATCAAACGCCTTACTATAGTCTACGAAACACTTAATGGCGGGAGTGTTGTATATTTAGGACCTTATAACCTGCCTGACGTTTAAAATTTGTTCACGCGTACCTCTGCCTTTCACAAAACCCACCCAATGATACATACTGGTTAATCTCTTCGTGCATCCCAAGACACGTTAGGCCGTTGCAGTCGTTAATACCACCAAAACCATTAAGCCTGCGACAGCATGGTAGGTAGGTCATGGTCTGATTTTCCTATTTAGTAATGTGAGCCCAATCGTTGGTCCATTTTTTCGGCTGTTATTGAGAACAATAATGAGCCAAACTAGCCAGTATTTCGAATCTATAACAAAAGTAAGTAGGTAGGACGACCTCCTTGGTCGAGTGGTTTGTACACTAGTTTTCATGGTGTCGCCATCTCTGAGGTCCCGGGTTCGTTCCCCGGTCGAGTCAATTTAGAAATTATTGTTTGTCTAAATTGTCTCGGGTCTGGGTGTTTTCTATGTATAATAAGTATTTTTTTTTTTTTTTTTTTTATATTAGAAGGAGGCAAACGAGCAGGCGGGTCACCTGATGGAAAGCAATCACCGCCGCCCATGGACACCCGCAAAACCAGAGGAATCACAGATGCGTTGCCGGCCTTTAAGGAAGGAATAGGCTCGTTTCTTGAATATTCCTAAGTCATATTGGTCCGGAAATACCAAAAGGAAAAGGAAAGTATATTTATTTATTTATATCTAAGCAAAAGTTTTATAATTACATTGAAATATACTTTTCCTTCTTCGGTTGTTATAAAAGGGAGAAAAGACAGGCCCTTGCTGAGTTTCTTGCCGGTTCTTCTAAGGTCTCCCGCTCTGTGTAGACTAACGAACCGATGGCATAGTGACATTCATAAGAGCTATTTGTAACCTAAACTGAATAAATGATTTTGAGTAATAATATTATTATCATCAACATACACCATAGAGTTAACCACGGCCGTAGACATGGCGTCGCGAATTTACAGAAGAATGCGGCGTTATCTGCGGCCGGATCGTTCTGTAATCGGCCGGTCACGCCAGATTTCTCGCCGGTTAACGATGGCTCCCGATTCTACAAAGTTATTTTTGTCTATGGTACAATTGATCAGATTAGGCGTATTGTTAAAAAACACATCGGATTTAAAAAAAGTAAAGAATTAAATAAAAAAAACCTCTCATAGAATCTTTAATTTCTCATTTTATCGAAACCTTATCCGTTTAAGGAATTAACGTATTCGTATTTTCTATTAACCCAATAGTTATTAACACTAAGCATCATGATTTTTCATTGGTAAAATCTATAAAGACTTTATCTATTCCGTGATAAAGACCATTTTGTAAGCACTATTTTGGAATAGAGAAATAGAACATATAGAGTGCGGCAGTTATACTTAAGTGTCTTACAAATAAACAAAGAATAAGCTCCGAATAGTTGTTCCGTGTTTTGTTCCTGTCATGTAAACGTCATTTCAAATTAGAGTAAAAGAGACAAAGCACGGAATAACTATTCGGAGCTTATTCTCTATTTATTTGTAAGGGGGTAAGACTTTAGAAAGGTTTTAACTTATTAATTTAGATGAAAAGTTTTGTTTTATCCAACAATCCTTTGAAATTAACGATGGCTCCCGATTCAACAAAGTAATAAATATTCCGCTTGTCTAGCCGTAAGTCTTCGCTAGACAGTTACGTGACATTAATATTGATTGCATTAGTATAGCGATCACTTCTTGCTCTATATGCGACTGTAACACGATAATTGATTGATTGTCAGTAATTCTCTTCTACTTGGTAATTAATTAAGTCAACCAATTAAAGTCATAATTACGCATTTTTTTGCTACCACAGATCTTAGAAATAACTGAATTTATCAATAGTGCTGTTCGCATATAGTGGTACCCGCAACCTTAATCAGATCGTTAGTCTATCTTCTTGGAGGCCTACACTGCGTCTTCTGATGAGCGGTTGTCCCTAGAGCACCGTTCTACCCCAACAATCAGTTCTACGAGCGGTGTACCCTGCCCACTGCAACGTAGGCTTAGCAATTATTTGGAAAAAGTTAACATATAAACAATAGCACTATTCCCGCGACTTCCTCCACGTGAATTTCAAAGCCAGAGTGAATAAACTATTTCTAGGCAGGCATGTTCCATCCTCGACCGCACCGTCACTTAACATCAGGTGAGATGTAGTCAAATGCCTGCCTATAACAAATAAAAAAAAAAAAAAAGAATTTCGTATTTTCCCGTACAAAATTTAATAATTTGATTTGATTTGAATGAAGGATTCTATCAGTGAAAGAATTTTCGGAATTGAACCAGTAGTTCCAGATATTACCCTCCCCTACAAACAAACAAACTCTCAAACTTTAGCTCTTTAGTTTAATAGTATGGCTGATAAAGATAAAATGATGAATGCCCGCCCGTTCAGATTTCGCCCGTCGCGCATGACTCGCGACGCTGCATTCTCGCTGCACACGCCATCGGTTCTAGACCAAAGGACAGGAATGCAAGATGGAACTGCTGATATTGCACTATTCTCTACTGTGGACGACATAGTTACTGATAAATTATAGAATGGATATCGTGGAAGCGAAGGTACTGCAGTAATTAGTCTGGTGAAGACGACAGTTTGAGTACCAATTGGCAGTTCCTTTGGTTTTAAATGGAGAATTACAATTGTTTTATCATTTTCCCTACAATAAATGTGTGTAGAAATAATACACTTTCTGGTTGCAAACATGCCCTTGACATATCCAACCATTGTAAAGTTATGATTTAACAACCCCCAATAAAGAAAACTCAATTAATTCTTATAGAGTATCATACTAGGTAAGACTTTTGTATATTAAAAAACATAAAATTTCTTGATATCCCATCACACGGGATGTTAAATCACAGCCCCGATACCAAGATCCTGTGACCAAGGATTCGAAACAGGCTAAAAATAAATAAAATAAACGTGAATATAAACACTGGTACAGTGTCCGTAATTTGTTTTGTAAGTCCATTTTCCATTTCGCATTTGTTTTTCAATATACTAAAAACAATCTGCAACTTTTGATTTTTTTTTAAAGTTTCGATTCAACCACAAATTGGACACTTGCTCAAATGCTCAATCATTGCTTAGATACCGCTTTGTAATAAGGAATTATCATGGTCTGAAAATGCTCTTATGAAACACCATATTAAATTTGTGGAGCGGAGCGAACGGTGCCGGCTATAACGAGATATTTACTTTGTTTCACTGTTTGTAATATAATATAATTACAACAGGCTGTCATTACTGTCTTGTCTTGGTTACTTTTCCTGATTTGGATGTATTTGCTGATGATATGAAATCGTTTCTGTCAATATGTTTGAAGTATTAGTTAGCAAGTAAAACGGCAGAGATGTAATATGGTTAATATGTTATTTGCGTAAATTAAGTATTATATGTTATTGATAATAAAGGATTATTCTTTTGTGCCTTTTATTAGTAAGTAAAAAAGGTAAAGGTTTATGGGTTTTCTAAAGTTAAATGGGCCAGGTAAACGTGCCCAGGGGCCTAATGTATAGTAGTTAAGTATGTCTAATAAGTTTTTAATGTAAGTAGAAATTATAAATATGTAGGGTGTCTAGATTACGAAAGATACCGTAGGACCGTAGGGTACATGTTGATTCATAAAGAAAAGAGAGGTCCGAGCAAAAGGGACAGCTACATAGATTACGACGGTCATGTGGGTAGTTGGTTAAGGGTAAAATGTAAAACTACCCACATGGGCCGGCAGCTGTATACAACGAACGTCGCTAGTTCCCGACCTAATATGTGTATAAGTCACGGCCGGTCAGAGCAGAATTTTGTAAGTTCTCCGGACCCCATTTATAGGAATAAAGAAGCAATAATCAAGAAATAACCGAGTTTTAATACAGTCCACATCGGAGCACAACGGCAGGTGGCTATAGCCAGCCACGAACAGTCCTTTTGGTTATATTTTGGTATATTTTTATGTAATCTTGTAATTTTTTAGTTTATATTTAGTAGTTATTATAGAATGTCTAATTTCATTGATGGAATGATTTTATTATTATAAGGTATTTGAATATTTTATTGTATCAATCTAGATTTTTGTTCATAATTATGTAATTGGGAATAATCCTGTGTAATTATTAAAATAAATAATTACAATTTCTAAGTTACATTCATCCACGTGAAATCCTCCTCCCGAGATGGCTTTCAAAAACATTCACTGGTGTGCGCACAACAAATTACCAAAGTTTCATCATAATCAGCTTTTCCCTTCTCGTGGTAGGAATCTCAGAACATTTGCGCTACTCGATTGCAGAGGTTGCCCTATCTCTGTAATACTTCGGTCCTATTTGGGATTCTAAGCGCAAACCCAGCCTATCACTTTTCATAATTAACGAAGACAAGTGCCATAAGCCTGGCAATGTCTGCAGTGGTTGCCCTATCTCTACATTTCGACCTAGGATCTTTAGTGCAAAGATTCTCAGTGAAGAAGTGTGCCATAAGCTTGGGCTTTTTATTCTTGAAGACATTGATTTCGAAGAACTCCAGACTGACTGATAGATCGATGCCAGGAATCATACTCGGTTTTGTCTCTGTTGTATGTAATGGTGGCTTACCAGGTAGCAGTCTATCGGCTTCTCCCTCGGCCTGTGGTAAGCCTTCTGCAGCTCCGTCTGCTTGAGCGCGTGCGCGATGTGCAGTGCGCTTGCGTCGAACCGCCCGTAATGGTAGTCGGGTGTGTCGCGCGACAGCTCGCGGGCGGGCGACGCGTGCACGCTGCCGCCGTTCGTCGCTCGGATGGGTGACTCTGCGAAGAAACATGATTGAGTTACAAAATAACGGTAACGATGAACCTACCTCTTTTTAAATATAGTGCTCTTGAATAAATAAAGAATAAGTTCCGAATAGTTATTCCGTGTTTTGTTTTTGTCATGTAACGTCATTACAAATAAGAGTAAAAGAGACAAAACGCGGAATAACTATTCGGAGCTTGTTCTTTGTTTATTTGTAAGGCACATAGAGTGACAACACTATGTGGTATGTAATCTTCTCCGGAGTCCATCCGACCGACTAACGGCGACGCATGCCCGCTGCCGCCGCCGTTTGTCGCTCGGATAGGTGACACTGAGAAGAAACACGATAAGATTACAAAAGACAATGATAATGAGCCTTCCCCTTTCTATCTATGGTGCTCTTATTTTAGTAATAATAACACCATAGCGTCACAACACCATGGTTGTTATAAAGACATAAAAAACTGCCCATCCGTGCGAGGAATGGTGACGCGTGCACGCTTCCGCCGATTTGTTCGTCGCTCGGATGGGTGACACTGAGAAGAAACACGATAGGGTTACAAAAAAACAGTGACACTGAGCCTTCCTTTTTCTGCTATAGTGCCCGTCAGGGTGCATGGTAATCTTGTTTCACTAATAAAATCTAAAAATAAAGAGTGACAACACTATGATAGGTAATAAATACATAATCGGTTTGCCGTTCGTCGCTCGGATGGGTGACCGAGGAGAAACACGATAGAGTTATAACAAAAAAGATAACAATAAGTCTTTCTAGATCAGTGACGGAGCTGCAGAAGGCGTACTAAAGACTGACGGATATTCCGATGGACAGAAAACACTTCTTGCGCTCTACCTGTGGCGGTAGTCAAAGCAACGTTAAGAAAACGATAGCAAAGTTCGAAATGAATAAAATGTATAGGATTGACATAAGATTGACCACTAGATTTAGCGCGGCTTATGTCAATCCCATACATTTTATTCTTTTCGAACTTCGCTATGGTTTTCTTAATGTTACTTTGGCTAAGCCTACTGGTGTTATGAATGAGACTGTATTTATAGTAAGTTCACACGCCTGGACATCAAACTACTACAAACTATCTGGTTTCCTCAATAGACTTTGAACTTTATATATATGCCATATGGTTAAAAATGTATTAAAGAAATTTGTCAGTTTGGGATAGGTTCATGTGCAGGCGATTATCTGTACGATTCTTTTTTTTTCACGATTTTGATAATTTTGTAGAATGCATTTAAAGTATCAGTCTTAGTCACCATTGCTTTTAAGTAAATATCTCGTACGGGATTCGACGCCAGACCCGAAGTCCTAGGTTTCCAAACAGGTTACGGTGTCTAAAGAGCTGGAGACTTGCTGAGTTTCTTGCCGGTTCTTCTCAGTACAAGATCTCCCGCCCAGAGTAGACTTACGAACCGATGGCATAGTGACATTCACAAGAGCTAGCCTAAACTAAATAAATGATTTTGAATTTAACATTTGCTAGACTGGACGTCCTTCGT
This sequence comes from Eudonia lacustrata, assembly GCA_947562085.1. Classification (NCBI taxonomy): domain Eukaryota; kingdom Metazoa; phylum Arthropoda; class Insecta; order Lepidoptera; family Crambidae; genus Eudonia; species Eudonia lacustrata. Next base: position 4,999,612 of record OX387323.1, on the reverse strand, counting down.
ATTTACCTGAATTTGAGTCTAATATGCAATTCTCTAGTCGCATACACATAATTATAGCTTTAATTAACAATTATTATGCTCAAGGCAGACTACAAATCCTGCATTCTGAATAGCCTAATTATAAATATAAGAATCACGACTCGAGAATACTATAGCCTATAAGAAAATGCAACATATCTGTATGTTGCATTTTATAACGTGGCCTATGTTTCCGCGTACCACAGACCACATTGTGGTCATTATTATGATTAGGATGACGTGTTTACTATCTATATATTCTTTTTTATATCAGAAGGACGCTATCTTCTAGGTAAGATAAGATAAGATAAGATAAGATAAGATAAGATAAGATAAGATAAGATAATCATTTATTTGCCAAAAAAACATGGTAATTTACGGGTAATTTTAACACCAGTGTATCTCGATTAGATCCGAACCCCCCGGAGAATCTAGTAGGAATCGGGGACAATGCTAGCGTGATTCCATTGCCCTATACTTTGTTGCTTAAAAAACTATACTTAGTCGATAACAAAACCGCAATCATGACTCTTCACTTTTCCGATGGAAGAGTGTTGAATTTTTTTTTAAACTTGAGATATGTTTGATAAAAAAATGTTACATGTGGCCGTGTCTATTGCTTTTTTCTGTGATTTCCTATGTATCTTTGATCAAATACTTCTATCTATATAAGTATTAGGTCCTTACTAACTAACTAAGTATTGACTTTTTTTCTCACTTATTAAAAGGTCTAAAAGTTCTAAAAGTCAATACCGGTTATTAATAATATTATACACTTTTAATTAGGACTGTGTTACTTAGGCTTCAGAAATAACAATGATTATTAATTTTGTGTCTTTATCACCCAATATTTTTTTTCAAATTGACTACTTTTTATGTTCGCGGAATTGTCTTGTTTCATTGAAGCTTTGAAGGGACTTAATTTTTTTTCTTTTTAATGTCTGCTATATTTAGCTAGTGAAACAAACACACTACTCTACAATTTTTATAGTGTTAACATAAATGGATGCTAAGAAAATTAAAAAAACGTTAGTATAAAAAATAAAATTTTATAAAAATCTTCATACAAAACGTCAATTTCATAGGTAAGGACCTAATATATAAAATTCTCGTGTCACAGTGTTAGTTGCCATACTACTCCGAAACGGCTCCATCGATTTTTATGAAATTTTATATGAATATTCGGTAGGTCTGACAATCGGTCGTAATCTATTTTTCATACCCCTAAGTGATAAGGGTGGTCCGGTCCACCCCAAAATTTTTTTAGTTTTAGGACTTTTTTCCAATACAAATTGATTTGTTTGTTTTGTTGTCATGAAAACTGTCAAAGCGGTACGAACCTTTGATAATAATTAACGTGTTGTTCTATCAAAGGCGTACAGATAAAATAAAGCTTGCATAAAAGCAAAGTAAGAATCGGTAGCTTTCTACATTTTATACTCCATCACTTCTTGTCCGTTAGTCAATAAAATAAGCAATTAATAACATACTAATAAGAATTTTCATTTAACAGATTTAGTGATGATTAACCGTTTATAACATTCCTGCTAATAATTTAAAATTTATATGCCAAGTACTGGTAGATCCTGTAGCAGTTATCTATCAAGTATATTTAGCATACGCGTTATGGTTTAGACATAACATTTACATAACTGCTCAATTCAACACAATATGACCCTAATTTTGTTATGCTCTTTGTACACTATGGCTGACGGCATCGTTCGAATTAATACTCTATTGTTTGGTGATTAGGACCGATATCGTTTGGAAATACGTGGAATGGTGTCAATGACCTGTCATGTTAGTTACACTACACACTAATAGTCGTTGTAAAGTAAACGTTTTTTTATTATCTGGAAACAGCTGTATTGCTAAATAGTATGTTAGAACAAACATTAAAATGGTACACTAATTTTATTGCTAACACTATTAAAGGCACATACTAATTAGTTGGTTGTACTGTACATGTTATTGAGGAGCTCGATGGCACAGTGGTTAAGGCGCCCGGCCTGCGATTGCTGACGTTAAGCAACTTTCGAAAAGGCCGGTCATCGGGTGACCAAAAAATATATCCGCCTTTACCACGGTGAATGCTCTGAGGAGCTCTTTGACCTCATTCCTCCCTCTCCATTCCTTTCCAGATCGCTGATCGACGCGTGCAGGTCTGAGAAGCCACCCTCATACCGTGCTGACCATCAAAACACGTACCAAAAAGTTTGGACAATCGTTCCTTTGCCGAACTGCCCGTATGTTAATGCGCTTCCCGCACACGTGTTTCCTTCTTCTTTCTCTCCCGGGTTATTTAAGCGGGGCGTGAAAAAGCATTTATACAGGCCGCCATAGCGTGGTAGCGCTGTGATGAACGCTTTCACTTTTTGGGCTTTACTGGCTGCTTTTCATCAGGCAGGGTGAGGCCATTTTGGCGTGCCACAATAAAAATAAAAAAAAAATAAAAAAAATATCGAGTGCTGAGGTTAAGAATCTTTCGCAAAAGCCGGTCATCGGATGGGTGACTCAAAATTTATCAGCTCGAGCTCCTCCGTGCTTCGGAAGGCACGTAAAGCCGTTGGTCTCAGCTGCATTAGCAGTCGTCTTTTTTACGAAAATCGCGCGGACGGAGGAGTATGAAATTTCGCACACAAACTTATAGTTTATTAGAGAAAGTTATCCGAATGTTGTATTTTTTAAAAATTATGCATAAAAGTACATTAAATCAATAAAACAAACATTACACACACTACCGTGTATTTGACACACACGCATATATATTTGACACACACGTATTTAAACTCTTTTCAAAAATTTTAAAAATGGAAGAGAAGCGGCCAAAATCTGTCATTGCCAATCCAAACTCACATTCTATCTTTTTAAATTTTTCATTGCTTAGGATACAATCCGTGCAGCCTTAATAAAATTGCGGTCGAATTTCAACCACTGGGCGACCACTAGTTTCAATAATAAACCCTTCATAAACTCGGTTTAGGAGGCTTACATTTCGTATAAGCAAGGCCGACCAGTTGCATAACTTATTCGTGCACTCTCAAATTGCAATTCCTAATTATCTTGAAGTTAGTTTTTCAATCCTTCACGACAGTCGCCATGTGATTTAATGTTTTATGGCAATTGGCCAAAGCAGCTAAGTGTTACGCATCGCCAAATAGGGCTATTACAGGTCGTTGCGAAATCTTTGCAAGTCGTAGATATTCTTAGATTTTTTTAATCCTTAGCCTTAAAAGGAACCATTAAGGACACGAGAGTGTCCGTATATGAAATCAACAGTACATTATTATGAGTACAACCCGCTATACACTACTTTAAAGTTTATACTGACACCCCCTACCAACCTTCCGGTTACAAAGTAGGTGTCAGAATAACCTTGCGCAAGCACAAGGGACCATCTACGTCAGGTCATAACGCCAGATCAGAACACGCCGGTACGCATCCTTCATCCAGTACTTTTAAGACTAGTGTCTCAAGCTAGTCGCCCCGTGGACACGTATAGTCCACTACTTAATATCCAGATAGGTCACCGGAGCTGTAAGCTCGCTCACTTCTCGTTGCACTAAGAGCACAACTCGCAGTGTACCACTGCTTGGGCCGTCAGCTCTAAAGCCAACTACCAAATGTCCTCTTTGGTGGCGGAGTTGTAAGCACACTCACTTCTCGGTACCCATCCAGGCACCTGATCAATTCCAAATTCCTACGCGTCTGATTAAACCGGAGGCCTTTGCATATAGCGGGCACCTCTACTAGTTCTCCAGACTAGTACCGGAGATGTTGGAGTAACTACTCAGTGAAAACCACCGAGCACCACACCAACTAAGGGTAACTCACGTACCCCGCAGATCTTTTCGCTTCAGGCCCCCACCGGACCGCTACTAAGACCCGCTCGCTGTGCACGAAATGGAAGCCTGGCCAGACCAACCAGGCAGACGAACATTCCCACTTCTATAGCTAACCACATGCCACCACGAGTCCAACCCATGTCCGGGGCCTGCCGGAGACGCCCGCGAAGGCATAACCGGCAGGGGGCCTAGGATCCGGAACTCCCGTGGTACCCTTGAAAAGACAGCCGGACCCGTAGTTCCAGCTGCCGGGAACTATCCCTACCTATCAGGGTCAGTAGATAATCGAATTTTTTCAATCAATTTGACGACCTCCTTGGTCGAGTGGCTTGCACACCGGTTTTCATGGTATCGCCAACTCTGAGGTCCCGGTTCGATCCCCGGTCGGATCAATTTAGAAATACCTGTATTTCAAAATTGTTTCGGGTCTGGGTGTTTCCTCTGTTTCTTGGGGCTAGATAATTGGTGTGAGTGTGAGAAACATTTATTTATTTATTTATCGAAGTTTTTTTTGGAAAAGCGTTGCTATTGGCTGCAGCTGGCCTTTATAGCGTAACCGGACTTTTAGGGGCAACGAGTAACTAAAGGTTCCTCAAGCAGTAGTGGTCGAACATCTTCAGAGGATTTCGGGGAATAGGATAGCATCACGCAAGCACATCCCCGTCCCCTACTAGATTCTCCGAGGCGTTTGGATAGAAGCACTATGGAAGTAATCTATACATATAATAAAGCTAAAGAGAGTCGAAAGTCTGAACATGGATGATATTCGAAAAAAAGTTGGCTGGGGATACTTAGAATCGATAACAGAACACGTTCCAACAGTTTTTAGAATTTTTGTCTGTTTAAGTGTTTTTCAAACAGACAAACAGATAAACATTTGACCGCGCATCACGTGAAAATGGCTGAACGGATTTGGATGAAACTTTGCACATAGACAGACCATGACCCGGACTAGGATATAGGATACTTTTTATCCCGGTAACAGGTTTTCGCGAACGCAGTCGCGGGAGACAACTAGTAGGTAATATATTCAGACAGTCCGACAGACGGTTAAAACTATTTCAGCATAGAGTAATTTAAAGTTTTTTAAAGTTTATGAGCGTTCTTAGGTCGTGCTATGTGGTGTTGGGACAAGAATTTGATAATATATTTTTCTTTTAATTTGTGTTTTTAATTTTTTATTACCTACTCTAAATCTTTGAGATTATGTCTGTGTATTTTTTTTTGTGGAAACTTTACTAATTTATGTGATATCTTTGATGTGCTCCTTTTGTACTTATAAAAATTGTTTGTTTCCCAAATAAACTAAAAATAAAATAAAATAACCTGTGTTTACTGTGTAGGTATTCCAGGTGGTAAATTCGTACCTTAATTTCATCTGTTTCTCTTCAGACGCAGGTGGATGAATGCACGCTTCGTCAGTTGTGTTGAAATCAAGACAATCATAGGAAATAGTACTTGATTTGAAGAGTAAACACTACCGTTGTGTTTCGCCATCTTGACGTGATGGTAGGACGAGCAGTCCCAGGCCCAGCACTTAAAATGATTGCAGCTTTACCCAATATGATTGTGACATTCCCTTCTTTGACAGTGCAGAATGTACACACGGCGGCAGATCAACCTACCCAAAACTGTCAAATTTCAATCAATGTTGAACTTTATTGTTTGGTTATTAGGATCAATATTCATTGGAGAAATTTGACAGATTTGGGTAGGTTGATTTGCCGCCGACTGTACCTCAGCTATGTTAGGACCTAAATAGGTATATAATGTGTTTTGCACTTGTGTCTAGGCTTAAATCTATACTAACATTATAAAGCTGAAGAGTTTGTTTGTTTGTTTGTGTGTGTGTTTGTTTGTTTGTTTGGTTGAACGCGCTAATCTCAGGAACTACTGGTTCGAATTAAAAAAATATTTTTGTGTTGAATAGTTCGCTTATTGAGGAAGGTTATAGGCTATATTACATCACGCAATGACTAATAGAACGCGGGTAAAGCCGCGGGGCACAGCTTTAATATAAAGATTTAACGCTACAATCCTTCTTGAAACATCACTGTACCCGTTCAGATAAGTATTTGCTGTTAGTCTAGTACAAGGGTCGGTCAAACGCGCCGCGCGAGCTCTTTAAGTTTTGCAATAAATCTTGTTTTAATTTTATATTGCAGATACTCAGCCCACGCGCAGACGAAACCTGAGGAAGACTTATTAAAAAAATAATAATAATCAGAATGAAAAGTGGCTCTTCAATAATTATTGTTGTCCTTTTTTGTTTGAGCTGAAAAGTTTGCCGACCCCTGTCTTAGTAGATATAATGACGTTTTGAGCTACGGATAAGAGCGTTTCTATGAACCCACAGATGGAGGATTTAATGGATATTTATTGTTTTAAAAAATGCTTTGAGGAATATTAATAAATAGTAGCCGCTCGCGGTTTCACCCGCGTGGTTCCCGGTTTCACCCGCGTTGTTCCCGTTCCCGTGGGAATATCTGGATAAAAAGTATCCTATATGTTATTCCCGGCTATAAACTATCTGTATGCTGAATGTCATCCAAATCCAGTCAGTAGTTTTTACGTGAAAGAGTAAGTAACAAACATCCATACTTACAAATTTTCGCGTTTATAATATTAGTAGGATTTAATTAAGATGAAATAATGGTTAGTTATTAAGACCCTGAGTGAAGTTAGCAAATGAAATAAAACGGTACACTTTTCAAATTCTCTCAAGACGTTTTCGTGAGCTTTCTTCTCAGTGAAGTCACACATTCTTACTGGAACTCAAGATGTTTGGGGGGAGGAACACCGTTATTATTCAACATCTATCATTCCACATCGTCATCAATTATTAAAAATCGTTTCCTTTCTACTGTATCTTAACCTGACTTTGATATTGGCTTTTAAGCAAACCGCAATATGATAATTATAAAAAAAAAAACAAAAGCTAATCTTAAAACAAGTTATAAAACGTATGTGACATTACAGGAAGCCACAACTATCAAGTTATGTAACAGTTGTCATATCAATTACGTCAATTTCGGGTCTACACCAACAGCGATCTAACGATCACGTATGCGCCTGCGCCTGCCCGAGCTTTAGGTCAGTGGGCTGCAGTCATGGAATGCGGCTTGTTTTGCAACAAGTTCTCCCCTCTCGCTCGCACGCGACCTCTCTTTCGGCCGATGGTCCTGTTCAATCATATAGGAACAAGTGCTTTCGCGCGCTAGAACCGTGGATTGTGGACTCCGGTACAACAATGCATACTATTATTATGAACTAGCTGTGCCCCGCGGTTTCACCCGCCTCCTATTAGTCATAGCGTGATGTAATATAGCCTATAGCGTTCCTCAACAATTGGACTATTCAACACAAAAATAATTTTTCAATTCGAACCAGTATTTCCTGACATTAGCGCGTTCAACCAAACAAACAAACAAATTCTTCAGCTTTATAATATTACTAGCTGTGCTCGCGACTTCGTCCGCGTGGAATAGTGACTTTCGGCAGCATTTTTAATTTTTTAGGCTCTTTTCCCGTTTTTGCAACATTTTTCACTGATGCTTCGCTCCTATTGGTCGCAGCGTGATGTTATATAGCCTAAAGCCTTCCTCGATAAATGGACTATCCAACACAAAAAGAATTATTCAATTCGAACCAGTAGTTCCTGAGATTAGCGCGTTCAAACAAACAAACAAACAAACAAACAAACTCTTCAGCTTTATAATATTAGTATAGATAGTACTTACGTATAGATGGTCACGGTTGGTACTGTAATTTGTATGTAAAGCGAAACTTAATAGTCTGCTTAGCTTATAGGTTGTTTAGAGCAAATAACGTTAAAAGTTTGGTAACGTTACCACTATCATACAAAGATAACGTAAGGTAACGTTGTGTCCGTCGTTACCTGGGTGGCATTTCTACCGGTAAGGTAACTAACCACTCTACGCGGATTGGATAAAGCGCATTAGGTGACGAAAAAAGTTACAAAACTTTACTAGATTACGTTACAGACCTGCATTACCGCTACCAGTTTATCTGTATAGAAATAACCTTAGTTAACGATACTTATACTGTGAATTTGGTAACGTTATCAAGCCTTGGTTCGGAGGGCGCAGAGTGGATTCTATTCACCTTCCGTTTACGTTAACGACAACGTGAATTTGTATGGCATTGATGCAGCGCCTCCTGGGATACGAGAACAATTAAAATATTTCCATATATACAAATTCTCATTCTCGTTGAAGTGATCGAATGGCGAGTGACACTCGCACTACGCATCCAGCACTCTGCTAATCAAAGTTAACGAAAAGACAAAAATTAACGATGAATACCGTACTCGAATTAGAACTTTTTTTAAATTGCTTCAGCGTCACAACGCAATCATTTAAAAAAAGATTGTCACAACAACCTCTTTTTAGATGATTAGAATAGAAATTATGCCTATGAGGGTTAACAGGACTTTTTTTTTTTAAATAAATTCTTATTTTTTATTATTTATGTCTTGCCACTAAATACAAATAGGATTAAGGTTATCATATGTTATTCTAGTTGATAAGGTTCGATGGAGCTGACATGTTGTCAAAAACGAAAGTTCCTAAATTAAATAATGAGAAAAAATAATAATGTGACAATCCGCTTTTCTTATTACCAGTAAGGCCGGTAAAATTTCTCGTGATTTAAATGAAAATGTACAGTTAAACGAGTCCAACCTTTGCACTGCGTGCGGCCATATGTTCCGTAACCAGTATAACCTCCGTCGGAAGTTGGACGGCATTCCTGGCGTTATTTATGCAGGGCGTGGTGCTGCCTCTAACGGATGATGGGTGGGAAGGATTTAGGGTTAAAACAGTGCTTGACCGGCCGTTTGTGCGTACCGTCGGTCGCGTATGCATAACAGTGCGACCATAGACAATATATATAGACGTATAAGTGCGACGCTGACCGTCGCTTAACGGTCAGCATCCTAACCTAGCCTAAACTAAATAAATGATTTGAATCCCGATCCGATCCGAACTCTTCGGAAAATTTAGTATGGCACGGGGACACGCATTTGTAAGTGTGCGATGCCGTTCCCTCTAGAAAACCTCTGAAGGTGATTCGTTTCAACACGGCTTGAGGTACCCTTTACGTACCTCGCCGCCCCCAAAAAAGCCCGGTTACGCTGAAAATGCCAAAAAAAAAATGATTTTGAATTAGAATTAGAATTTGAGATGACTAAAACGCACGCACACCAAACCGACTGGCATGAAGTAGCTCGGGAAAGGAATAAATGAAAGCACAGGAAGACACAAGGTGGACCGACGATCTGGTGAAGGTGATGCAGCTGGATGCGAGCTGCACAAAACCGGTCGTTGTGGAGATCCTTGGGGGAGGCCTTTGTCCAGCAGTGGACGTCTTTTGGCTGACATTATGATGATGATGATGATGATGATGATGATGAAGGGAGACCTTTGACAACAAGGAAAGAAAAAAATATTTTGTGGGAAATTTTGTCATTAGAATATTTAAATTCTGTTAAAATCTGATTATTGATAAATGTTAGTTTTAAAGTACACTGAACAAGACCACTGCCGCAGACTTAGAGGTCCCAGTTTCGATCCCCTGCGAAATGAGCTTATATTTTCGACATGAAGGCCGACCTCTTGGTTGTTAGTTAACGTAATAGCCAACGTAATATGAACATGGTGTTATTCGTTGTAAATCTGAAAAATGCCATAATGAAGAGTTGAAGACCATCATTAAATTATATTTATAAAAACATTTCTATTAAGTAATTCACATAGTCATCAAGACAGTTATGTAACCGGGAAATACGCAACAGGTAAATGGTTAGAACTATGTACCTTATGTAATATACGTGGTATACAGACTGTGATCGCGGCTCTTTTCATTTTTGTTTATGTATAACTATGTAAGTAAGTACCGTAGAATGGGGTTACTTTTGATCTAAGTGTAACATTGATCGCAGCTATAAATCCTTAAGTTGCTGCAACTATGGGTATCCCTAGCGTTCTAGGCGTCTCTAGTACGATTTCCTCCAGACTCATACCGTAAAACGACATTGTGGAAAACAACTGTAGAGGACAGGAGCTGTGATCAATGCTAAACTTGATTCGAAAGTACCCCGTTCTACCGTAAAAAGTTTACTTTTTAAAATTAATGATTGTCTAAAGAAAAGGTTAGTGCATTATTGCTGTCCGACAGTTAGAGATAAGAGAGTCCGTTCCTCAGTTGTTGAGGACTCCGGTTGAAGTGCGCCTCCATCTTCGACCTTATCATACTCAACATCAGGTGATTCATCACCAACACTTTAATGCACCCTGGTGGCAAGAGAGGGGATGTACTGGAGTATTTTGTTGGTATATCCCTTCTCTCCTGCTCTGCCGAGCCCTTCGGGACTTGGTGGGACGATGGGGAGTCGGGAAGGGAGTCCCAATATAACCACCTGCGTCTCCCCGGACGCAGTTATACAAGTTTTCTCCAGTTAACAACAAAGGTATGAGGACAAGAAGGTTAAGCCACTTTCGCAAAGGCTGAAATTTATCATCTTGAGCTCTTCCGCGCTTCGAAAGGCACGAAAGTAGCTGGTCCCGACTGCATTAGCAGTCGTTAACCACCACCAATCCGCATTAGGCCCGCGTGGTGGTTTATGGGTTGTTCTTCCTATCCGTCTATGGGGAAGACTCTTGAAGGATATTGAAGAGAAAGTGCCGTAAGAAAATTAATCAAAGAAAATAAAAGAAACATCTCTCACGCTCGCTGTCATGACTGTTTCTGGCTAGACCCCGGATCTGCTCGTTGACATAGTTGTTGCTCTTTGGCACGTTGAGGGCGCTGCGGATGCCCACCGAGGAGTTGTCCAGGTGGCCGGGGCCTATCTTGGGCACGTGGCTTGAGCAGTACACCTCCTTGTCCTCCGTCCAGTGTTGGTTGTTGTAGTATGTCTGTAACAAAGCAGAGAAGTAAATTTATTGTTTATGTATTACGACCCTACTTCCGTCCCTTTTCTACGAAATTACTCCCACAAATTGTATATGAAGGCGAGCGGAAAGATGTTACACATAATTATATCGTTTAATGTTCCTAAGCATGTTGTGTAGGTATTTTTTAAATATGGACTGCTGTCTAACCTAGAATAATATTAAAGCCTATATGAAATAGATAAGTTGAAAAGTAAAATGTTTATGTGATAGAGTATTTTAACCGGAAAAATTGTTTCATTTCAATGTTTAGTGTTCGCATATACTTTAGAAAACAAGACAGAACTGAAAACTTGGTTTAAGTTAAATAAAAAGTATTTTTTATTTTTTGAGATCACTATCATATCAGTATGTTAAATGCAGTCATGTTCCACCATACCATACCATACCATACCATTCAACATAATCAATAAAACTCGCATTAGACGAATTTTTGCATATTTTATCTTACAATATCGAGGTAATTTAACATGCTGATAAGTTGAAGAACCAAATGCGGTTATTATAAAAGCGCCTAGTTTTAAAGTTTGGGCCGATTGCATGGTAATGTCGAGTTAAATAAATAACTCCGAGTTTACTAATTCATGGTTAGTTTATTAATTTTTTAACTCGGACCTTGCATTGCATCCATGAAAATTAACCCGGAGTCAACTAACCCGGCAATTCGGTTTTGAAGGATGGCACCATTTGACAGTTATTCTCACATTCATTCATTTTATTATAATTAGTGAACGTAATCCGATCAGCGTAAGTGTAATGGGGGAAAGCATTGAAAGAGTGTCTGAGGTGCGTAATCTAGGACTTCATATGGACGAGTCTCTCCGTTTTGAGAAACATATTATCGAATGTGTTAGGTCCTGTTTCTACCGGTTGAAGATTCTCTACAGGATACGAGACTTTATCTCTATTGACCTTCGCGTGAAACTGTGCGACAGCTTAGTGCTCTCCAAGTTCAACTATTGCATTACTGTATATGGCCCCTGTATCCTGGAAAGGTCTCAGCGTCTTATTCAAAGAGTCCAGAATGCGTGTGCAAGGTATTGCTTCGTTGTTCCACCTAGAACACATGTAACACCTTACATGAATAGTTTTAAAATCCTAAAAATGAAGGAGCGTCAAAAACTGCACCTGTCTTGCATGCTGTTTGATATTATTAAGAAACAATATCCTAAGTACCTGTTTGACAAGTTAACCTGGCGTTCTACTAATCGAAGAGTAAGGCCGTGCACCAACCCTCTCTCAATACCGGAACATAAAACTGCTGCTTTCCGTGGCAGTTTCAAATATAGTGCTACTAAGTGTTGGAACGATCTACCTCCCCCACTGCGTGATTTGGGAACTAAGAATTTGTTTAAGTGTGCTTATAAATCTCACCTGCTAAACATTCAACTATCCACTTAGTAGCTGTTTTATATTATTTTTATTTGTTAGTTTAATTACATTTATTTTATTTTTCTAGTAGGCGTTTTTTTAATTATCTTAATGCACCATACCAGCACTATGCAGGCTTTTGTCTCTTAATATTTTTTACTTGCAACTATTGGATTTTAGTACCAGACAGTTTGTTATTATTAGTACAATTTTAAACGCGAGGCGCGTTGCGCGTTTTCTCCACGGGTTTCGGCAGAATATCAGTGTTGTGACCTTGGTTGCAACAAAAAAAGCTGAGTCGGAGCCCTTTGGTTGACTCGACACATACATGTTACACTAAGGTTGTATTTTTAGTTGGTATTTTAGTTCCTGTTATTTTTTTATTTTTTTTATTTTTATTTTTATTGTGACTTTGTGTATGTGTCGTGTTTTACCAATAAATGTTATTCATTCAATGTTATTCATAAAATGCGGCCAAATAAAATAGAGCGAATAATGAATGAATTAAGTATATATATCTCTTTTACTCTACAGTAAATAGCATAAGTCGGTTTCGCTTGGTAGGATTTCAAATGACTATGTCGTTTTAGTCGTGTTTGTGTTTATTGTCATCGGTGTTAAGTTTGGTTGTTGCTTTTCTCGCCTTGTGTATTAATTAATTTGTGTTAAGATTATCTTTACAATGGATACAAAAAAATGTCGTTTACGTGGACTTTCAAGTAGCGATAGTTCGCTACTTTGTGATATTATGGGCAAGCATAGGCATATAATTGAAAATAAGAAAATTGATGGAGCTAATCTCCTACAAAAACAAAAAGCTTCACAATATAAAACTATTTCTTTTTTTGCACCGATCTACAACAAACTTACTCTAACCCATAAAGCCAAATGTCAAATTAATTGTGAGGTTAGAGAATACAGCTCTAACCTCACAAATTTGACATTTGGCATAATAAAATAATAATAATAAACTTTCCCACACTCACATCAATTATCTAGCCCAAGAGAAGCTTCGTCGTTATGAAACTCGTTAAAATGGTTACTAGACAACGGATAAACATACTTAAAATACTTAAATACATACTTATTATACATAGAAAACACCCAGACCCGAGACAATTTAGAAAAACAATAATTTCTAAATTGACCCGACCGGGGATCGAACCTGGGACCTCAGAGATGGCGACACCATGAAAACCTATGTACAAACCACTCGACCAAGGGGGTCGTCGAAAAAACACAGAGTTAAGGACCTTAACCCTCCGATTTGGCCGGGTTAAATATTTATCGTTTTAACCTGGGGTTTAACCCTTAGCAGTGCAAGAAAAACTATTTAATTAACCTTGGACTTGTGGCCCTAAGCGCTTAGTGAACACTGAAATGGGACCAGATACGGAAAAATGTCTATAAACATTACTTTAACCCGCACCCTTCAAAAATCACCTTATCCCTATATCACCTTTTCTGAATGATTATTTTCGTAAAATTTGTACATATATTCACTAACATGGGTTTGACGGTAACTCATATTAAGCTGTTATATATTCATTTAGTATGTTACAGTAAAACACACAATCACATATGGTATTATAGTCGTGGTCACACAGCTGTTTTGTAGCACCAGGGGTCACCTTCCCTACACTTGACGATAATGACGGTTGTCTCTTTGTTTAAAGCAAGATTAATATTTCTTTTTTATGAATACTAGTGGTTGCCCAGTGGGCGAAATTCGAAAGTAATTTTATTAAGGCTGCACGGATTGTATCCTAAGCAATGAAAGATCAAAAAAGATAGAATGTGAGTTTGGATTGACATTGACAGATTTCGACCTCGATTTTTCCATTTTTGAAATTTTTTAAAAGAGTATATGCGTGTGTGTCAAATACATGGTAGTGTGTGTAACGTTTGTTTTATTGATTTAATGTATTTTATATGCATAATTTAAAAAAATATTAACATTCTGTACTCATTCTTTATATAATAAGTGTGCAAAATTTCATACTCCTCCGTCCGCACAATTTTCGTAAAAAGGGGTACAAAGTTTTTGCTTCACGTATTAATATACAGGGTGGAAACTTTCAGCGGGGCAGTAAGGGGAAGTACCTTATCCGTTGCAGCTACACGAAAATGGTCTTAGGAGACTATCCATATTTTTTATGGAATTTTGATCCCCATTCAAAGATTTTCAAAAAAATGTACAGTTAGCAAGAAAATAGCCATTTTACACAAAAACATTTTTTGATGCCAATCGATCCTGTTTCAAATACTGATCAAAAACTTCTATGTGACCAACCATCGCTGGAGTACTCAAAAAGTCACAAATTGCAAAAAACTTTTCCCGTACATTTTGTATGAAAATTTTTCGCAAAAGCTTTTTTAGTGACGGTTGAGATCTTTTTGTTGACTGAACAAAAAGATAAGTTTAAAAACAATTCAAATTTGGAACAAAATGGAATTGAATTTTTCATCCAAATGGCGGTCACTTCGTGCACTTGATATCGTAGTAGGGCAAGAAACAGCAAGATTTTAAATAATAATAACATCATCAAGTTATGTTAGTTAATAAAAAAAGAAAATTAATACGCCTTCTTTTTGTCTGTAATTAATATCTGTAGAATTCTACGTGATCGTTTGTCTTTTATTTTATTTTTTGTATTTCAGTTTTCAGTAAATTCTTTACAAAATGTAAGGGAAAAGTTTTTTGCAATTTGTGACTTTTTGAGTACTCCAACGATGGTTGGTCACATAGAAGTTTTTGATCAGTATTTAAAACGGGATCGATTGGCATCAAAAAATGTTTTTGTGTAAAATGGCTATTTTCTTGCTAACTGTACATTTTTTTGAAAATCTTTGAATGGGGATCAAAATTCCATAAAAAATTATGGATAGTCTTCTAAGACCATTTTCGTGTAGCTGCAACGGATAAGGTACAATGCCCACGTTACGGACTGTAGTGAAAATAAGAGAAAAACACTAAAGATGATAAAAGTGGGAAAAAAATGTTATTTGGAGCACCTTTAGAGGCGCCCACGGGTTGTTCCGCTCCCGATACGATCCGTACCCCTCAGAGAATCAAGAAGGGAACGAGGACACAATACTAGTCATCATCATCATCATCTCAGCCAAAAGACGTCCACTGCTGGACAAAGGCCTCCCCCAAGGATCTCCACAACGACCGGTTTTGTGCTGCTTGCATCCAGCGGCTTCCCGCGACCTTTACCAGATCGTCGGTCCACCTTGTTGGAGGCCTGCCCACACTGCGCTTTCCGGTACGCGGTCGCCACTCCAGGACTATCCCGCCCCAGCGGCCATCAGTCCTGCGAGCAATGTGACCTGCCCACTGCCACTTGAGCTTAGCAACTCTTCGGGCTATGTCGGTTACCTTTGTTCTTCTGCGGATCTCCTCATTTCTGATTCGATCACGCAGAGAAACCCCGAGCATAGCCCTCTCCATTGCTCTTTGAGTGACCTTGAGCCTTTTTATGAGGCCCATAGTGAGCGACCACGTCTCAGTCCCGTATGTCATCACTGGCAACACACACTGGTCAAAGACTTTCGTCTTGAGACACTGCGGTATATCGGACGAGAAGATATTTCGTAGCTTACCGAACGCTGCCCAGCCTAATTGGATTCGACGATTGACCTCTTTGCTGAAGTTGCACCTACCTAGCTGGACCGTTTGTCCCAGGTAAACATAATTGTCCACAACTTCAAGGGCAGAGTCCCCAACCTTCAGAGGAGTGGGTACGACACGTGAGTTCGACATAACTTTCGTCTTCTCCATGTTCATTTTAAGACCCACTTGTTGAGAGACTCTGTTGAGGTCACCGAGCATTGCGCCGAGGTCTTCCAGGGTCTCAGCCATGACCACTATATCGTCAGCAAACCGAAGGTGAGTGATGTATACGCCGTTGACGTTGATGCCGAGTCCTTTCCAGTCCAGAAGCTTAAAAACATCTTCCAGTGCAGCAGTGAACAGTTTCGGAGAAATCACATCTCCCTGTCTCACTCCTCGCTGCAACTGTATAGGTTTCGAGCTCTGGTCCTGAAAACGGACTGACATAGTGGCGCTTTCATACAAACACCTCAACACTTCGATGTACCGATAGTCAATTTGGCACCGCTGGAGAGACTGTAGCACGGCCCATGTCTCAATCGAATCGAAGGCTTTTTCATAGTCCACAAACGCTAAGCAAAGAGGCTGGTTATACTCTTCGGTCTTCTGTATAACCTGCCGCAGCGTATGTATGTGGTCTATGGTGCTGAAGCCTTTTCGGAAACCGGCTTGTTCGATAGGCTGGAAGTCATCAAACCTGCGTGCGAGACGATTCGTTATGACTCTCGAAAACAGCTTGTAGACGTGGCTTAGAAGTGAGATGGGCCTGTAGTTCTTCAGCAGGGTTTTATCGCCCTTTTTGAAAAACAGTACCACCATACCTTCGTGCCACGTCTCTGGCGTTCTGCCCCCTAGTACGACGGAATTAAATAGCTTCTGAAGAGCTACGAGTACCGGTCTTCCGCCTGCTTTCAGAAGCTCGGCCGTAATTCCGTCAGCACCTGGTGCCCTGCCGTTTTTGAGCTGTTTGAGAGCCATACTAATCTCGTATAGGCTGATGTCCGGGATGTCTTCGGTATAGTGCCGGGTTAACTTAGCTCTAGGGTCTCTAGCTAAGCGTACAGATGGCCATGTGGATGTGTAAAGCTGTCCATAGAACTTCTCGACCTCTCCCATAACATCGGACCTGGTCGTGACAGTTCTGCCGTCATCGGTTTTCAGCGTCGTCAGTTGGCACTGCCCAATACCCAGATCTCTTGCGAACACTTTTGAGCCTTTGTTCCGCTCAATGGCCTCTTTAATACGGTTAGTATTAAATTGGCGCGTGTCGCGAGTCATAGACTTCGAGATCTGCCTATTTAGCCGCCGAAACTGAGACGCATCACCTGAGGAAAGCAGAACCATTGCGCGCCGCTCTTCCATTAGTTTGAGAGTATGGTCTGAGAACTTTTTGGTTCCTTTTGCACGGTGGGTTTTAAAGAACTTGGACCCTACCGTTTGGACAGTTTCCACAAACCTGTTGCTGTATTCGTCCACATTTTCGCAATCATTTAGGCGCTCGAAGCGATTCTGCAATTCGAGCTGAAAGCTTTCGGGGTTTTGGATTTGGATGGGTGCAGGACGGAGCGTAGACCTTACCAATCGACGTCTTTCCAGCTTAACGTTGATATTCAATGTGCCTCTTACCAACCGGTGATCGCTGCCAGTTTTAAACGCATTGATCACAGTGACATCATTGAATATTTGCTTCCTCGTCGACATGATAAAGTCAATCTCGTTTTTGGTTGCACCATCGGGACTCATCCAGGTCCACTTGCGGTGTTCAGCTTTCCTGAAAAAGGAGTTCATCATAAAGAGGCCCTCCCTCTCAAGAAGTCCGCCAGCAGTTGGCCCCGGGAGTTCCGATTACCAACCCCAAATCGTCCCACTCTCATCTCATCGCCGCTTCGTTTGCCCAGTTTTGCGTTAAAGTCTCCCATGACAACGGTGTAATGAGTTTTGGAGGCTTGTATGGCTCTAGAGATGTCCTCATACGTAGCTTCCACCTCATCGTCAGGGTGTGTCGTAGTAGGAGCATAAACCTGTATGACCTTCAACGAATACCGTTTGGTTATTCTGAGTATAAGGTACGCTACCCTAGGCGACACACTCCCGGTCTCGACAACGTTGTTCACGAGGGACTTGTGGACGATGAACCCGACACCACCTTGGGACAGTTGTTCGCCCTCCCGGAAATAGAGCAAGTTACCGGACTTGAGGATTATCGAGTCCTCCCCCTCTCTTCGGACTTCAGATAATCCAACTATGTCCCACCGTATCTTGCTCAATTCTTCCTCCAGTTCGTGAATCTTCTCGTCAGTCCGTAATGTGCGCGTGTTAAATGTTGCCAGGGCCAGAGTTCGTTGTTGGCGGTAGCCAGGTCTCTGCCAGAGATTCTTAGCACCCCCTGCCCCGTCGCTGCCTTGGCCGCTACCGTAGCTAGGGCGAGCGGGGCCGCCGGGGACTAGGGGCCGGTTTTTGCTGTTGTGCATGTCATGGGGGGGTATTTGCCATAATCGCCACGCTTGGCAGGCGGGTTGGCGATCGCAGTAGGTTGAAAGTAACCTCAGAGAGATGCTGCTGCCCATCCTCTGGAATGGTCCCTTAGTCGCCTTATACGACACCCACGGGTTGAGATGGGGTGGTGCAATTCTTTATCTCCGGCACCACACGGGAAAGTACAATACTAGTGCGTGATACTATTCCCTTTAGAAAAACCTGTGACGGTGTTTCGTTTCACACAGCTTGAGGAACCCTTTACGTTTCTCATCGCCCCCACAAAAGTCCGGTGTCGCTGAAAATGCCGCTTAAGGCAATCAGTAAACTCTCAAAAGAAAACATGTATTTGATAGACTGTGAGAAATTGGCCTTAATTTCTAAAGTGATTTAAGCTTCAAATACAACAAATAGGTAAAACGTTCCAATTTAGGAAGAATTCTCTACACCGAAAATGTAAACCGTACTTATCATGGTAACATAGAGATCTGTTTACATTGGTTATAATACAAAAGATCTAAAAAAATGATGTTATTACGATATGCTTAGTTGATCCGTAATCGTGACTGTGTATATTAAGATAATAATGGTTTGTGTGGTGAAAATAAATTCGTTTATTCCTCTTTTGTTATACGAACATAATAAAAAATATTATCAAGTTAACAGTTACTGAATTGAGTATTGGATGTTTGCTAGATGGTCTTCTAGTACACCTCTGAAATGTTTTGATCACTACGTCTTGAGAATTTATGTTCCGCATTTTTTTTTATCCTCTCTAATCAGAACAAGTTGGGTATAGCACCAGTAGCAGAAAGGCTAAGACAAAACCTTTAACCAATAATAGTACTATATTGAGGATCCGAAACAAAATGCAGCACGAAAATGGCCGCGAAAATCTTAAGGGTGCGCCGTCCATAAGTGACAAGTGTCATATGTTTTATTTGAAATGTCGTCGTCCATATTTATTTGATGCCGCGCGGCCATACTAATTTTGTATGGGGAATTTAAGGTGCTTAATAAAAAATAATTATTTAAATAACCACTTGATGAATCGAAAATGTAGTCTAGCAATTTGTAGTTTATCCATTGATGATTGTTTAGACAAAATCAGAGGTATAATAATTTAGATAAACTATAAGAAATCTACTAAACGCCGCCACTCGTTTTCATGATTTTTGCCCAACTTTAAATGATATTGTAGAAAAAACTATAGCGCGTTATGAATTTATGGTTCTGACAAATTGTAAACACGTTCCCTATGATACTAAATATATATTTTGTTCATTTAATACGATAGTATTTTCAATTATATCTACTTAACCGTAGCTGCATTTTTGGCATTTTTTTGTCGGCGCACCCTACATGTAATGTAAAACAAAGGTTTTAAAGCATCAACAGCTTATTATAAACCTTATATTTCGAACATCAAGGCCTTATTTTGGAGTTTAAACGAACACTACACATGTTCTTGAGCCCATTCTTCTCCATAGCTAAAAAATAGACGTCCTGAATGGATAGTGGGTTAGATAGTAAAATGCCTCCCTGCCGCCTGATGTTCGTCACTCCAAGTCACTTAAATTTCATTCTTGACGACCTCCTTGGTCGAGTGGTTTGTACACCGGTTTTCATGGTGTCGCCATCTCTGAGGTCCCGGGTTCGATCCCCGGTCGGGTCAATTTAGAAATTATTGTTTTTCTGAATTGTCTTGGGTCTGGGTGTTTTCTATGTATAATAAGTATGTATTTAAGTATTTTAAATATGTTTATCCGTTGTCTAGTAACCATTTAACGAGTTTCAAAACGAAGCTTCTCTTGGGCTAGATAGATACTTAATTGGTGTGAGTGTAGGAAAGTTTATATTTATTTTTATATTTATATTTATATTATTTTCATTTAGCTAGGCCTTAGTTTGCAAATTTAATTTAATTTTTCATAGTCAACTTTAAAATTTCAACAATTCATGACATTCCACAAAAGCACGCTCTTTATTGTAATTAAAATGGCAACGAAAGTTCATTCATCTCGTTTGAGGCCCACATAATCAGTGTACAAACAATGCTGCTCACACAAAGAGCACAGTTAATTTGTCTCATACTGCATTGTACTGTTAGCCTCACCGCACTCCGCAATTTAATTATCAATTAAAAACAAGAGTGATTAACAAGTTCAGATGTTTATCTGGTCGTGACTCAGTTTTGAGAGCTCGATGGCGCAGTGGTTAACGCGCAAAGGCCGGTCATCGAAAAGGTGACCAAAAATGTATCATACCGAGCTACTCCGTTTTTTTTCTTTTAATAGAATTTGCTGATTGTCACTGGGCATTTTCAGCTTCGCCAGTCTTTTTTGGGGGCTTCGAGAAACTTAAAGGGTTCCTTAAGCCCTTCAAACGAAGCACCTTCAGAGGTTTTCTAGAGAGAACGGCATCATGCTTGTGCGTGTCCCCGTGCCCTACTAGATTCTCCGAAGGGTTCGGATCTGATCGGGAGCGGAACAGCCCGAGGGCGCCTTTGAAAGCTAGGATCTCGGCTCGAGTTGACCGGGTCGTGGGGGTGGGGTGCTCCTCCGTGCTTCGGCAAGCACGTCAAGCTGTCGGTCCCAGCTGTATAAGCAGTCGTTAACCACCACCAATTCGCACTGGGCCCGCGTGGCGGTTTATGGCCTTCTCTCTCTTTTTCCAACTAGGGCAGGCTCGTGCCCCAGCAGTGGGGACATAAAATGAGATGGTGAAGATGAGTCACTTTTAATTCATTCATGCAAAGTAGTATAAGCAAATAGTATGGTTTCAGACTGTGAGCGTTCAATAATAATATAGTCTTTCATTTGATGTTTGAGTCATAATTTCAAGGGAACTCTTTTAACGGCCACGTATAAAATGTGTTTACAAGTGTTATACATTTCTTTTTTTATTAATCCGTAGTATGTACAGTATGACTCAATATCCATTATTTATTCGTCTTTATTAGTAAACACAATAAATGGAACCGAAGGATATAGACTGTAAAAACTGATCTGAGGCATAAACTGACGAGACTAACTTTAATGTGCGTGTTGCGTCTACTGACAGGGAGACAGCTTTCAGTTCAAAACGTTCGGGGTAAAATAAACATAACGCACTACCAATACAATACTGGTGCAAGTCAAAACATACTGATATTTGAAATTGAACTGTACTGTTCTTCAATACGATAAAATTTCCAATGTCAGTATGTTTTAACTTGCACCAGTATTGTATTGGTAGTGCGATAAGTAAGTAATATAAACGCTTGTAGAGACATTGGAAGTGTTATGTTTCAATGGGTTGTGTTTGCGTTATTTTTAGATAAAAAGACGTGAATAATATCTACCGTGAAATATCCGCTAACCATGACAACTTTCAAGACACATGAAAATCTTGATATTTAATTTGTATTATTATTATAACTAGTGGTGGCCCAGTGGTCGAAATTCGACTGTAATTTTATTAAGGCTGCACGGATTGTATCCTAAGCAATGAAAAATTAAAACAGATACAATGTGAGTTTAGATCTCAGAATAATAACTAAAGTTTGGATATCTAGGAGTTATTATTCTGAGGTTTGGATTGGCATTGACAGATTTCGGCCGCTGCTCTTCTTCCATTTGTGAAACTTTTGAAAAGAGTAAGTTTAGACGTGTGTGTCAAATACATGGTAGTGTGTGTAATGTTTGTTTTATTGATTAAATGTATTTTTATGCATACTTTAAAAAAATACTAATAATCGGATAACCTTCTCTATATCCTACTAATATTATAAACGCGAAAGTTTGTGTGTATGTATGTTCGTATATTTGTTACTTCTTTACGCTGCTACGGATGGATGGATTTCGATGAAATTCGGCATACAGATAGTTTATAACCTGGAATACCACATAGGATACTTTTTATCCAGATATTCAAACGGGAACTGAAACCACGCGGGTGAAACCGCGAGCGGTAGCTAGTAAACTACTATAAGTGTGCGAAATTCATTCAATGTTTGAACGACCTATTTGTTATGTTTATTGATTGATGATTTAAACAAGCAAATGAAAAATGTCGCTAAGTCCATGTTTGATAATGTTAAGGCTGCATTAAAATATGACTTTCTCCGCCTACACGCGTAGGTAGGTGTTCTCATTCCCAGTGAATGAAAGGCGCAAGGCGAACTGCCGCCTACTCCAGAGATATTTTACGATTTAAGCTCCTTTTTAACTCGTTTAAGTAAGTTAAATGATACACAATATTCGGCTGTAGTACCTCGGTGCCCAGTGCGAGTGCGAGAGAAAAATTGTATGACATTAAAGCAGCGAGTCCTGGTTGAAAACGAGAGAGTCAAAATTTTGCCATACAACTTCTTGCTATCGGCAACGTTACCGAATGTCAAGTTAAACTTCATTGACGTTGAATCGACTTCAGAATTGAAATCGATTCAATGCCATTTGTATATTCTAATTCTCTATTGATTAACATCTCATTTTATTTTATTCAGGATGTAAATTTAATTCAACGATCACGTAAACGATATTTTGTATGGCATGGACATGGACATGTCTTATACATTTCGTAAATTCAAGTCTGTTCTGTATACATTTTTCATAGATCAATGTTGTGCACGCGAAGTTCCAATTTTAGGAAAAAAAATATTTATGATAAGATGTAGAATGCTTTTTGCTTTGATATCTCTAGTTTTAAGTTAATTTTATATTACAGCCTTTACTTAAAACAGACCCATGTAATAATCACAGGGTTTTTTAAATATAAGAATGTGTTCGGTGTATGCTTTGTCGGATGTCCATAAATAAATAAATAAATGAAATAAATAGAATATAATGGCAATATTTTGGACTCTTCTTGTTTGTAGCTTTATGATTTGACGACCTCCTTGGTTTGTACACCGGTTTTCAAGGTGTCACCATCTCTTAGGTCCCGGGTTCGATCCCCGGTCGGGTCAATTTAGAAATTATTGTTTGTCTAAATTGTCTCGGGTCTGGGTATTTTCTATGTATAAAAGTACATATTTAAGTATTTTAAGTATGTTTATCCGTTGTCTAGTAACCATTTAACAGGTTTCATAACGAAGCTTCTCTTGGGCTAGATAATTGGTGTGAGTGTAGGAAAGTTTATTTATTTATTTTTTATTGCTTTACAAATTCTTGATGTCATTAACGTGATCGAATAGTTAAAAAAAACTTGCACTTAACACCCTCAGTGCGAGTTTTTCACTACACTATAAAGTTCAAGTTGACTATAACTTGCATGGAGTCGAAGCACCGACACCTTATGAAGAATTTGTGACACCAGCTTGTCACTAGGCAACGAAACAATAACTTTTACTTAAACAAATAGTGAAAAAATCTTATGTATACACGTATGGTGTCGCTTAATATTCTACTTAGAAAAAAAATTATAACTTAACTCATTATAATTATTTTAACTATTTTTTAATTTTGCATTTACAATGCTATTAATTACAAGATAAAATTTGACTATAAAAAATGAGGCTGGTCCCTGAGGGCTGGTTAAAACTATTTTTAGAAAATACAATTTACTTAGTATAAAATATATCTGAACCATAAAAAATATATATATAATAAATGATCGTCAACCAAATAGTTTTTTTTTTCAAAACAAACTAAACATAACGGTTACAAATTAACACAAAAACATTGATAAATACACTTAACTGCAGGTCTTATTTATAAAAAGTAACGCAAAAACTTTATGAGCTATTATTGATTCATTCATATATTTCAAAAAGCCACTTAAGTAATCTATGACATAACGATTAAGCGTTGCGAGTGTGTCGACTTGTAATAGAGGCACTAATTCTACATTTCCTGAATGACTAGTTCTGGCAACCTTGCCGGGGTCTTCGCGACCTGGCATTTGGGTGACCTCGCTGCTGATAGTGTTGCCGTTTTTTGGTCAAATACCACTGTCACTAGGGTTACCAAACGTAAAATAAAAATTTCTTTTACGGATCTGAGGTTTGTTTGTTTGTTTGTCTTTTGAATCTCATTTTTATATAAGATAACACTCGAAAGTGTTTGGACATAGGCAAGCTTTGTATTTTTCATTTAATGTAGGTATATAACTATTTCAACATTCAAAAACAGAGATGAATAGTCTAACGAATTGTTTTCTAAAGTTTACGCAAACACTACACATTGAAATGAAACAACTTTTACGGATCTACTCGAAATGAGGGTATATAAGCTACTAACTAATTATGAGACGAACAACACCTCAGTCTCCCTGTGACCACGAAATCTGCAAAAGGTTTTGAAACGTCAGGCAGGATAAACATTAAACATATTGTGTAAAATAAACGCAAGTCGATTCGTAAAAGTTGTTTTATTTCAATAGTCTAACGAAATCATATAAGAAGTAAATCTGGACCTTAACGTTTAACAAATCCTTTTTTCAACTGGAAGCCCGACATTGCTGTTACTGATTAAAATACAAAAAAATAAAATACTTATTTGAAAAGTAAAAAAGTAATATACTTATTTACATTTGTTAAAATATCTAGGTTTAGTCAGAAGCACAGATTTAGTCAAAAGGCTATAATTCCTATGTCAGGAAATTTTCTGACGTCTGGCAACCCTAGCGTCACAGAACTAGTTTTTATTGATGACGATGACATCGCGTTTAGAACAGATTTGAGGAAATACGTGATACAGTTAAATAAATAAAATAAAATAAAAATAATTTATTTCGGATATAGGTGTTAGTAACAATAATCTTAAAAGCTATGTTAGTACAAAAACTGGTTGAAAGTAATTTGACTGTCTTTGACGAGCTGGACGCGAGTCCAGTGCTGCATTATAGCACTGTCTACGTCCAGTCTCGCCGCGACGATCTTCAGGAGGCTGTTGGTGCTGCCACACACACGCCGCATCAGGGACGCAATGCGCTTTCTGATGATAGCAGAGAAGCTATCAACCTCTGCTGTAGCTAGCATTCCTGACGCGCTGCAGTGTCGCGGCAGCCCCATCAGCCCCCTGAACGCATTATTATACTGGGTACGTAGGGCCCTGTACGTTCCTTGGGTGTAATTTGTCCACAAGCTGCAAGTGTATGGCAATATGCTTTGAAGAGAGTAATTTTTACACTCTTCGATAAAGCACACTGTAAATGCTATGATCTGATATAAATGCTATTGATATCTTTTTAGAGGTCCGTTGTAAGACAGGAACATTCACATTTACTAGTGATCGCCCAGTGGGTCTTTAGAATGCAATAAAATATACTTATATTATTTTCCTTACCTTCAGAGTCAACTTGGTCCCACATACTGCACACTTAAAACACCCACTATGAAAGAAAGTGAAGTCCTTGAGTGGTCCCACTCTGTCCACTTGGTACACAATCTCATTGCACCGAAAGCAGGTGCTCTCGTAGAAATTCGGTCGGTACATCGTGCCGGCGCTCACGTCATAGTTCAACAACACTTCACTTCACTTGAGCACTGGGTAACACTTCACTGGGTTGCTGTAACAAGTGTTTTGGTGAAACTAGGGCAAGGTTCGTCGGTGATCTTTAAAATTTTAAATAATAAGTTATTTGTTTAAAGTGTTTTGTTTTATATACAAAATAGTACTGTTATTATTATGTAGTTATACGATTGACTAATTTTAGTTGCTCTAATGTCCAGTGGTAAGACCATAGACATAGATGCTAGGTTCGATTCCTAAACGGTACCTATATTAAGTTCGGCTTGGTGGTGGCTTATTTTAAAACCGCCTGGGTAGCTTAGCTACCATCACATTCTGTCGCCATCATCGCCATCACATTGTTGTATTCCGAAAGTTAGAGATTGAGTATTGCGGGTAAAATGCGCTTTCTTTGAACTTTGGTTTATAAATATCATGAGGCAAAACGCTTCACAGTATAGAAATAAAAAAGAACTGTAACTGGCCAGTAACATTCTACAACACTAAACTTTTCCATTGATACAAACTACTTACTAACTTTAAGAAAAAAAAAAAGCGTAATTTTTGGCGGGCGATTAGCCGGGTGAGTCATGCGAGTGACCACGCAACTGTATTGATTGGAGACACCCTCCTGGGTGCTTTTGTCGGGAATTTAATGGTCACGTAGCAAACCGCAAAGCAGCAGGCGGAAAACGAAATATACTAGCACAAAGAGTTTAAAGATTAGATGTACCATCGTGTAGGGTTACCATTCTAATTTACTATAGAGTGCCGAAAAGGTTTTTTTTATATAATTTGTATCGTTAATAGTTTGGCTAACCTACACCTGAAATATTTACGTTTAAATCTCGTTATAAAAAATAATAGAAGATTATTCCTTAAAAAATATCTAAGTAAAAATCTCTAGTAGCATGATAGAATGGGTTCTTTATTCGCAGATATAGATAATAAAAAAGTACGTCTTTCTACGTAATATCTTAAAAAAAATATCCACAACTTGATGTTTTTTTTTTATATAAGTAGGTACCTACATATTTTTTATTTATATCAATATATGCAATCTTTTTTAGATTATATTTTAACATGAAGAGTTGAATTATTTATTCTTGAGCGGTACTCGAACCCGTGCCTTCTGGCATTCGGGGCCAGGTACCCCTATTAGGTTATCGTACTATCACGACTGGATATTTCTTTCATCACAGTTCCGGTATTTATTATAAGCCAATTACTTTTCCACTAACTCACTTATGAATTCAACTATTCATCTACTTTAAATAAAGAGAGGCGATTTATGAAGACAGATTTTAAATTATAATAATAAAGCCAATGTACACCTGTAATTACAGTCGAGCACACGTGTTGTAGCCGATCTCAATATATATTGCTTTACTTTTTACACGCATAGTTGATATATTGCGAATTCCAAGAAGATGGGACCGTTAATTTCGCAATACAATACCAGTTTCTCTACATCTCATGCACAAGTGGTGTTTTAACAAAGCAACGCTGGTTGCGTGCGGCCTCAGGCGAGTATTGGGCCAAGATGTGAGAATTAGCTTAAGTTCTTAAGTATTATTATTATTATCTTAGAAATAAAAAAGTGCTTTAATTTATTAAAATTCTGAAAACAAGCTTTTTATTTATTTAGTTACAAAAAATTGCTCTAATTTACCATTTTTTTTCTAAAGTTTTACCCAAAATAACGTACCACTTCCTATAAATTACAGCTCATACCTTTTACATCCCTTTACGCCCATAAATGGTAAGATTGAGACTATTTCTCGTTAGTACGCTTATTTGATTGTAAGAGACGATAAAGCTGATGAAGACAGGCTGACCTTTCTTCTACTACCAATTAATCACCATCTCACACGCTTCATGTACCCATAAAAGTGTTAATCTATATTTATTTTAATATTATAAAGCTGAAGAGTTTGTTTGTTTGAGCGCGCTTATCTCAGGAACTACTGGTTTGAATTGAAAATTTCTTTTTGTGTTGGATAGTCCATTTATTGAGAAAGGCTTAAGGCTATATAACATTACGCTGCAACCAATAGGAACGAAGCATCTGTGAAAAATGTTGCAAAAACGGGAACAAGAGCCTAAAAAATTAAAAATGCTGCCGAAAGTCACTATTCCACGCGGACGAAGTCGCGAGCACAGCTAGTCATATATAAAAATAAGACCGCCTTTGCCTTCTGTATAGTGTAAGCACTATATTTATTATACAGAAAAAAAATAACAGCACAATTTTTTATATAATGTGTCGTGTTTATCTATCTATCTATCTATTTCCAAAAATATATCTGTATTCACTTAACTGATGGCTGTCTTTACAGCGTAACTGCATTTCAAATAGAAAAACGTTGATAAACCTCATTACATTTGGTTTGCAACTTGTACCACGCGCCGGCAGCAGCGGCAACTATTGGAACGTGCCAATGTAATGATTGCCGAGATGTTATAACATATCTAGTCCAAGCTACAACAGATACTCGACATTTCGCCAGATATCTACTTAGCATTCGCGGTCGTTAACATTTCTAAGGAAATAACAAAGAATTTGGTATACATAAAGCGTTGAAATCGCAGCCAGGTAACATTACACGCAATTCTAACAAACTTAGATGTCTTAATAAAACAATTAAGGTTAACTATCTCTATCAAGAGTAAGTATTTTTTTTAAATATATTATCATCAGCCTTCATCTCACCTGACTTAAAGTGGTGATAAGGCTGAAGGTGGAAGCACACTTTACTCGGAATCCTCAACTAGTGAGGCACTGGCTATCTTATCTCTAGCTGCCGGAACACAACAAAATGCAACAAACATTAATGTTATGGCGACATATTTAGATAGGATAAGATTTTCCTTTCATTTAATTTACGGACGACCTCCTTGGTCGAGTGGTTTGTACATCGGTTTTCATGGTGTCGCCATCTCTGAGGTCCCGGTTTCGATCCCCGGTCGGGTCAATTTAGAAATTATTGTTTTTCTAAATTGTCTCGGGTCTGGGTGTTTTCTATGTATAATTTAAGTATGTATTTAAGTATTTTAAGTATGCTTATCCGTTGTCTAGTAACCATTTAACGAGTTTCATAACGAAGCTTCTCTTGGGCTAGATAATTGGTGTGAGTGTAGGAAAAAAAATATTATCATATTTGTTAGAGTTTTGATCCAGACGATTGACCCTATCGACTGATGCCATAAAAGTGCAGTGGCGGTAGCCAAAGTAACATTAAGAAAACGATAGCGAAGTTCGAAAAGAATAAAATCTATGGGATTGACATAAGATTGACCACGTGATTTAGCGCGGCTTATGTCAATCCCATACATTTTATTCTTTTCGAACTTCGCTATCGTTTACTTAATGTTACTTTGGCTAAGCCTACTGGTTGTTATTTTTTCGAATTTTAGTCGGTCGATTCCTAGGTGAGGGAAGCGTATTTTGAAATCTTTGAAGACCATATAACGTTTTAGATTGATTGATAGCCGTCATAATTACTTGATATACACGAGTGTCGTAGGAGAAAGCGTTCACTGCCCGCGGTTGGCAGCATTGTCATTGCTATATGGATATCATTAGCTGGAGGTGCGTGTGCTCGACTTTCATCAAAGATTTATTGTCACTCAATTATAGCTTAACATTGCAATATTAAATGACATTTAAGCTAGATTATAAGAAAAGTGGCACAGTATTGAAAACAATAACATTGAACAATAAGGTTTTATTGTCAGCATTTGTTTAAATTCCTGAAAGTCAATAATATGATGTTTTTTTTTAGATTAGTTATTTTTTTTAAGTTTTACTATTTGTCAAGGTTAAAACGTAAGCGTAAGCTATATTAAAAATATTTGATGCTCAAAATAGTCTATGAACACGTTTTACCAAAGCTCTTTTTCATTACGTATACTTTGATGAAAGGATATTAAAAATGTGACAAGTATACAGCCTAACCATAGTTTTAATGAAATGGTAAATAGAGAATGGAGATCATTAATTAATTTGACCAAATAATCGTAAAAATGACATCATTGACAGAAGATTAAATACAATAATACCTTTATTTAGTTAGACATGTAAAAGGCGCTTTTTATGACTCTTGAAAACTTAATTCGCTCGGTCTATAGAAATTGTCGGTGCTATAAATGTCAATTTACATAAGAACAAAATCCCTAGGATGGACAAAAGAGCGATTCCGCAACTATACAAAAGGAATTTTATTATTCTTGTGTCATTTTGTGAATATGGAATACCAACTTTATAATTCAGTTTGAACACCATAAAGTGGACCTTAACTGTGAGTTTTTAAAGTTGATATTGATTTTGCCGGTGTGCCGTATGGTCTAGTTTATGTAGGTGATTGTTTTGGGCAGTATTGGTCAATAGTCTATGGGCAAATTATGCTCGGGCGTGGGATCCACGTGGGCCGCTCTCAACCAAACTACTTTTACTTACGTTGCTCAATGAAACGTCATCTGATAAGTCTGAAGAGTGAATGAACAGGTGGCGAGAGACTGAAATGTTAAGCCACAGCAAAGCTTCGTTTTTACAAGCTTTTATTTTTAATAGCGGTTTTCGATATTTGAAATGTCTTTTGTTTTTTTTCTATGGTCTTAAATTTTTATTACAGGACAGCATAGAATAATAATCATGTTTCTAGGAGTTTTTGATATTTGAAATGTCTTTTGATTTATTCTATGGTAAGTTTATAGCAGGACAGAATTAGCAATCAGCTTAGAATAATAGTCAATTTTCAAGGAGTTTTCGATAGTTAAAATGTCGTTTTTTTTTTCTATGGTCTAAGTTTTTATTCATCATCATCATTTAGTGCCATCTTCATACTGAAGTTTGGAGATCAGTATACAAAATTTACTGCGATCCCATATAGCTTGTTTTAATTGGCGATAACTAAGTCCAGTCCACTTTTTGATGTCGTCCAGCCATTTGCGTCGCTGACGTCCCGGAGCTCTCTTTCCCGGAATTTTGCCTTCGAGGATTAGCCGAAGTTTTTATTGCAGGACAGCAAATAAATCAATTTTCAAGGATCAACTACATTTTTGTTTTTTAAAAATATTTGCACAAATACTTACTCTATAATAACAGGTATTTGACTGAGATTAATATATAAATGTGTTTTTAATATGAATTCAAACAAACCTCTTACTATTGATTTTTAGAATAAACAAGTTAGTAACTAGTTACCGCCAAAGTTATTGTTAAACGATGCAATGGTATAAGTTACCCTATAGGTCAGGAAAATAGGTAAACAAGTTTAAATAAAAGTGATAATAGATTTTGAGAGTAAAAGAATAGAGACACATTGTTATGTTTATTTCTACGCCACAAGCTAACAACTATGAAAGGTTTTACAATTTCTTAACAGGAACTTAAGTTGTGAATGACAATATGCTCTTTAACACTTACGAAACTCTACGTATTATTAAGTTGTTTGTTTATACATAGATCTAGTATTACACAATATATTCTTTCGCTTCAGTTTAAAGATTTACGTCTTTTATGCTACTCCTAAGTGCATGACCACCCTTCTACATCAAGCGACGGAGCGCAACGCAACTAGTTGACAGAGTCAGGAGTCAGGATAAGTATCCTAATTTCTGTCGTTGACTCACTGCGACGTCGCAGTGAGTCAACGACTAAGAGGAGAGTGCCTAACGTGAATTTCATTAGTCATTCAATCACGTTAACGAAAACGCAAATTTGTATAGCATAGAAGCAACGCGTCGAGTAGGCTTAGCCAAAGTAACATTAAGAAAACGATAGCGAAGTTCGAAAAGTATAAAATGTATGGGATTGACATAAGCCACGCTAAATCACGTGGTAATCTTACTTAGAGCATTAAGTAATCTTATGTCAATCCCATAAATTTTATTCTTTTCGAATTTCGCTATCGTTTTCTTAATTTTACTTTTGCTACCCCCACTGGTGACAAACGTCTCGTTTTCTTCAACGTGGTCGAATGGCAACAAAACTCACACTAGGCAGCCTTGTCTCGAAAGCTACAACTTCCACCTAAAACGTAATATTATTATCGGTCTCGTGTTCCTAAAGTCGCCGGTCGCATTCCGCTCGGTTACACAACACATTTGCGCGGACCTGTCACCGTTCTCAATACTGTTTGCTCATTGCGAGTACAACGTGGTACGTACCTTTACTTTCCTACCTATACTCTATGGTACGACCACGGAGGTCGTTGAAAACTTTTTTGTACCACGTCTTCATTTATCTCAAATAAACTTGCTCCGTTACTTTGTTTATGGTAAACTAATGGCGAATATACTCAAAACTGGTATACTCGATATTGTTCTACTCTTATTAAATTAGTTACAATATTTAGCTTATTTTTAATCTGTTAACTTTATTGCCATAAATATT
This sequence comes from Eudonia lacustrata, assembly GCA_947562085.1. Lineage (NCBI taxonomy): Eukaryota > Metazoa > Arthropoda > Insecta > Lepidoptera > Crambidae > Eudonia > Eudonia lacustrata. Next base: position 4,967,483 of record OX387323.1, on the reverse strand, counting down.
TGTCATCGACATAAAATAAATAATTACTTCAGCAAGCTAGCTAAGTACATAGGTATAATATATCCACCATGTAAACCATGTTTTATGCAAATAAATATTCTTAGTCTTATTCTTATTCTTGATGATTTCGATGCTCTGTTTACTCCTTTTTGGGACAAAAGACGTGAGAGTATGTATATAAACTTGCTCAGTTCAAGTGAAGCACATACCTCTACTTTCGTACCTAACTCTATGGTACGATCATGGAGGTTTTGGAATACTTTTTTGTACTACGTAACACATCTCAAATAAACTGTCATGAACTTTGCATAATTCGCTGTTGCTATGGCAAAGTAGTAAAGTGGTCGTTAACTGTTGCAGACTAGATACCGAAAGTAGTGCTTATTTGAACTTTGTGAATACGTATGATAATTTATACATCGATAGTTATTGAGACAAATATTTTATATATTTTTTTCATATTATCATCAGCCTATTTAAAGCCTACTTGCTTCCTACATGAATAATAAATAACCATAAGTGGATAATTAATATTCAACATGTTAATAACATAATAAAAATAAAATCTCGTTTTTTTAATGAACTTTTGATTTTGTTTTTACATCTATTCCAGTGAAACTATTTCTTGTTTCTATTGTCTATAAAGCTACAGTTGATTTATAAAAGTGACTCTAATGTGACCATGAATTGTTCTAAATATAACAATTCGCCTTGTGCCAGTGTCGTATAAAATTGTAAATAGTATTGTAAATAGGTATTTGTTTTTTGTTGCAACCTCTTTGCTAACAATGAGATCCTATTCTGATCTAATGTTGGTTTTAACAATTAATGTTGTATAAACTTTGGATAGGATTGAATAATAATATTCTCGATTCTATTTACCTTTGTTGTAAGATTATATATATTAATAAAACGTTATTGAACGAAGACGAAAAACGTTTTTTTTACAATGCAATACGTTTGACTTTCATCTCACATTATGTTAAATAGGTAAAGTAAGGCGGGCGGTTAAGGCGACGCATTGGAAATTTACGTGGCGGGGATCTTGATTTTTCCCAACAATTACAAAACATATAAAAGTGATATTTGATGACATGATTTTTCATTCAATTGACTTCATTTTGCTAGTTGCAGAAACACGATTTGTCAACTTTTATAACAGAGAAAAAAATATCAAAGTAACCTCTTTTAAAACATAGATTTGCATTTTACAAGCAAACCAGACCGATTTAAGCATCTAAATTTTCTTAGTAGATTAGTCTAACACACACTTCAATATGCTAGTTCATTTTTTTTAAATAATTTGTTGTTTTAATTTGAAGGAAAAAAAACAGTTTTTCTTAAGGTACGGGGCACAAACGCTCCGTATTAGATTAATTGTTTAGCGGTGCGTCGCCTTAACCCGGAATCTTCAACAACTGAGAAACTAGCTATCTTATCTCTAACTGTCAAAACACAACAATGCTACTAGCATTTGTTGTTATGGTGACCGAAATATATAATATTATTTTAGCTTACTTAGAACAATACATTTTCAATATTTTTTTTGTTATAATGTTATGCCAAAATTAAATATTCATACTGTTAAGTCATTAAAAACATTAAAGTATTGTTTCGTTGCTTTTTATAACAATTTTTTTTTTAATTCTTGTTTACATATTATCGAAATAAAAATCAAACTGTTCCGTGACTAATCCATCGTTGCGGAAAAATCATAAAAACGAGTGGCGGCGTTTAGTTGATATATTATAGTTCATCTAAATTATTATACCTCAAATTATGTCTGAACAATCACCAATGTTGTAACAACAAATCGTCTGTCTCACATTTTCGATTTATCGAGCGGTTTTTTGAATTATTATTTTTCAAATTAACACGTTAAATTCCCCATACAAAATTATTATGGCCGCGCGGCTCAAATAAATAAGAACGTAGACATTTCAAATAAAATATATGACACCTGTCACTTACGGACGGCGCACCCAAATAATAATTTGTCAGTTTGCCTGGTGGTAAAAAGTTTTTATTTACGAATAACCAGACAACTCTACTGAACTCTACCCTATTGTTTTCTAAAGTTTACGCGAACACTACACATTGAAATGAAACAACTTTTACGGATCTACTCGCGTTTATTTTACACATTGCTTATTTAATGTTTATCCTGACGTTTCGAACCCTTTGCAGGGTCCGTGGTCACAGGGATCACAGGGTCACACTCCCTAAGGGTAGATCCGTAAAAGTTGTTTAATTTCAATGAACTCTACCTTAGGAAATTTGGAATACGTATAACTGTCGAACTTATTCTGCGGCTACGTACGAGAAATTGGCGGGATTGTGTTCGGCAGTAGACACAAAATATGCAATAAACTATATCTTTATAAGAAGAAGAACCTCTTTTTGCTGTCATAATCGCTTGCGTTTGACAGACGAACGATGAGACATTGGTTTGAAAGCAGAACAAAAATCGAAACAAGTAGGTTCACTCAACTGATGTGGCTTTGGAACGTTAATAGCGATTACGGGTACTGGCTTAGGGTGTAGCAAAGGGCATCCGAAACATAGCCGATTTTTCGATCATGTTTTGTATATGGAGCTAGTACTTGTAAAAATTTTCACTTTTTACTGTAGGTCACGTGATAGGGTGATAGGTTAGACATTTAAGACAATAGCGAAGCGCAGCGTAGCGATTGTTTTGAATTTCGAGGTTATTTTACAACAAAAATCTAGGTCCATACAAAAAAAAAAATAAAAAAAAAAGAGTTTTGTAAAGTATTTTGGCATTACGTGAAAAATAAAATTGTGTTATTTTTGCTCTGTTGCAAAAATATTTCTAAAATATAGGTAGGTTAAGTATTGGAAGATGAAGTCATGTATATCCTTATTACTTAATTATTCGTTGTTAATATTCATATTGATAGCCTTAATTATAAAATGTTAACGCATCTTAGCCTTATTCTGAAGGTTTCGGCAATAAACATTTAAATATTACAACATTCTTTTAAGATTGCTAGTATATTAACTCAGAATTACTTAAACTCTATAGAGTTCTGAGTTACTGTTGATTTACTGTCAATGAACAGGTGTTTATTTGTCGAAGAATCAAAATTATCAGGGTTAGTGTAAGGTCAACAACCCCCGCAGGGCTCCATTCAAACCTCTTCCGTACAAACTATGCGAATATACTTTTCTTTTTCTAACTTAATCTGTGCAACTGTATTAACATTTCCATGAACGGTCCATCCGATCTCACACAACACAATGCCACTACACACGCGCTAACGGCAAATAATATTGTACCGTTTGTTGTCACTTTGAATTTGAAATTAGAACACGGACGAACCTTTTTTCTTTTTTTTTCCGAAATAGAATTTAGTTATGGGTTCTGAACAGGTGTCAGTCGCGGGTCAGCCGCGGGGAGGGACGCGCGGCGCTCGCGGGGGCCGAGTGCGGACTGCTCGCGATTGTTTACGGTCGGCGCGTCGACTCTACAAAGAACACGTTTGTGGAAAATTGCTTTAACGTATGGTTATGTTATGCGTGGATGTCTAAAGGTTTGTGAGAAAAAAAAGTTGTTGGCTATCATAAAATTGTTACAAAGGTGATTATCGAAATACATATTACTTCCTTAGCCCTTTATCGGGCGTGTTGTCCGTTGAATTCAGTAATTGGTAATAGCATAAAAATGTTTTGTGACTTAATCTATTGACCCAAAATAAAATGTATATCAATAGATTTACAAAATTTACAATAAGTTAATTACTAATTAGTTTTTAATGTTACTAAATAAATATAACTTGAGGTGTTATGATCTTAAAACTAGAACTAGAAAATATTTAACGTTCCACAGCTACTAGTTATATGTATGATCTTATTCCCTCTCTGTGTGTATTCCTGTTTACTTTTTTAACTAGTATGACCAAAATAGGTATTAACTTTGATTACCCAATGCCTTTTTTGATAAGTTTTTTCTTTAATCGATCAAGCCAAAGTTCTTTACAATTGTATCTAAGTGGCGTTTCGTACTAGGAACAAAACTCACACTGCACTCAGACGTTTCGAGCGCTTAGCAGCTATTTCTCTTAAATACTAGTTTCTCATAAAAATAAGTGTTAGGCATAATTCCATATAATTCTTATAAAATTTCACATCTGCACTAGCTTATTCTGTGGCTGCACCGGCGGCAGACGGCAGCGCGGCCAGTCGGCACATCGGGGCATTCCGGACGAAATCCACCGGAGAAAGTAAACTTTACCAATGGACACCATCTCCACTCACACAACACTTCCTAAAATACACTTTAAACCCACTGCAATAGCAACCAAAATGGAAGATTACGCTTCGTAATTTTTACTACAACAACACCATCTTCAATCCATACGTAAGCTGAATTAAGCTTTAAGATTAACAAAATTAGGTTCAAAGTTTAAGTTAAGGTTTATGGTAGTCCTTTTAACGAGTAACCGATGGATTACGTGACCTTTGGATCAGCCTTGCCGGTGTTTACGTACAATTTTGTAGGGACATTGTTAAGGTAATACTTGGTACGGCGTTACGACATTTAGCATAATCGTATACATAATACGCGTAATTAGTTTTAATACTATGCCTGACGGTTTACGCACGTGTAACTTATGTGAAATACATGGAATGGAATAGACAACGTGTTAACCTACTTTGGGAAACCGACGGGGTTGATATTGTATTATTTGCCGTCTATAATTCCGTTTCCTCTGTCGTGTCAAGTTAAAACACAGTTTTAAAACACTGTTTTTACTTGAATCTTTGAGTTATGGTGATCTTTTTGCTTTAATTTTTATTGTGCTTACAATACAGTTTGTAAAGCAAACCACTGTATCGCAAATTACCGTGTTTGGCTTGATAGACACTTTAATACTTTACTATTAATATTAATATTACTATTACTACAGAAGAAACATGAAAGCAGAATAAATGCAGTTGAGATGAGAGCGTTAAGAAGAATGATAGGAGTTAAACTGAGTGACAGGATAAGAAATTGTGAGATAAGGAAACGTTGTGGTCTGAAAGAAGATTTAGTGACAAAAATTAAGAAAAGTATGCTGAGATGGTTTGTACATGATTGACGAAAAAAGTGTATAAGGGGAGTGTGAATGAAAGTGTTGGAAGGGGTAGACCTAGGCGGACGTTTCGAAACCAAATCGGGGACGTCTTGTAAAAAGGCCAGGTCAAGAGTACCCTAAACCAAAGAGCATGTATGAAGGAAATAATAAAAAAAATAAAAGAAATAAAGTGGACGAAGCGAAACAAGTATGTATGGATCGTAGCAAGTGGAAAAAAGTGGTCTCTGCCTACCCCTACGGGAAAGAGGCGTGATTATATGTATGTATGTATTAATACTTACTATTAGGAGAACAGCTGAGATTTCTAAAAGTATCTCAATTTAAGTTTCGTATCTTTAAGATAATTTTAAGGTTCATGCCGTTTATCAACAAAGAGCAAAACTACAAAAATTACGCTATAAAATAATTGGCTTTTTCAAAAATCAATAGGCCTGAGGATAATTTTAGAGTTCTTGCTGTTTTTCTGTAAAAGCCATAAGCGGTGTTTATAATTAAAACTTTAAGAATACTTATCAATCTAAAATCTGACTGAAATAAAATCGACATTAAGTTTGGTACGGTATAAATTACGATTTAATTTGTTATGTTTACCATTTCACAGTTTTTAGTTTATGTTAGCCAAATGCAAAAGCCGTAAAATTACCCATTAAATATAAAGTTACTGTAAATGAAAAGATTTGCAACGTTTTTCTCAACTCCGTTATGCCACTATACAAAAGACATCAACGCAGCCACACCAATACCAATGCTGTAAAGGCTTCTGCAAAGGCCATGGGCGGCTATCAAGTAGCTTCTAAGAAAACACCAAAAAATATGTAGTTACCAAATCATGCAATAAACATTTACAATAATTATAAAATTGTAAAAACATAAAGTCGTTTGTAAGAAAGTCTTAAATAAACAAATACAAAAACAAAAATAGTTTGTCGCTTTCTTCGTTTCTTAGTGTACCTATTATGATAAATATATCTTATATTATAAATAAAACTTATTAAAAATAAATTGTACCAATCAATCTCTATGTGAAATGATGATTCCTTTTTTATATTTTTTTTTATATTGGCACGTCATACTGACTACATCCTGCCTGATGGTAAGCAGCCGATGCAGTCCAAAATAATGAGAGCGCTCCCCACCATGGAACAAGCACGGTAACAAGCGCGCCCATTCATGACGGCCTGCATAAATGCCGTTTCACGCCCCGCTTAAAAGACCCTATAGGTAAGGACTATAGGAACTGGGAAACAACATGCGCCGGCAAAGAATTCCAAAGCCGAATAGTCTTACAGAGGAACGACTTGCCAATTTTTTTGGTACGAGTACTGATTGTCTGTACAGTATGATGGTGGTTCCTAAGACCAGCACATGTAGTCCGGGAGAGGAAAGGAGAGGGCGGGATTAGATCAAAAAGCTCTTCAGAACACTCTGTAGTAATTCCGGTAGAAGACACTGAGAGAAGCCATGTCTCTACGCAGCAGCAGGTCCTCAATAGAGGCTGTAACCTCAGCATCTCCAATAATGCGTACCGCTCGCCTTTGCATTTTATCAAGTGCATCGAGGAGGTATTTTTCTTATAAAGAAATATTATAGTAAGTAGTTATCTACTCGTAGATGTAAAAAAGTAAAAACACGGGGTGTATAGGGATGCAGGGGTGAATAGGGATAAAATCAAAACTGAACTTTACCTATGAAATTATTCATTTATCCACAGACAATCTCTTCATTTTTTGGAAGAAAAATGTAGTAGAATTTTGACTTTGTTGCCTGGCAACATTAGTTTATCATGAAGTTAGCAATACGTTGTTGAATTAAACGATGAAGTTGTGGCTTTGATTCCGCGGTTTTTTTGAGCTCCAAAATTTGCGTTAAAAAAAGTTTTTGTGCCTTATCTGCTTATAGTGCAGTTTCCTGACAAAGTGGGTACAATTCAAAATTTCAAAACTTACCATTTGTTTTTTTTTTCAGACAAATTGTAACGTTTGGGCAATGCCGCAATCTTATAAATCTAGCCAAAACAAAAGTGTAAAGAGTGCTTCTATAATAGAAATGGCTTTACAAGAATACAATAGTGGTAGCAAATCATTTTTGGATAGTCTTAAATGTCTTAGTCTTAGTGTCTTACAACAAACTGTGGCAAAAACTGTATGGGGAGACGACATTGCCTGGAGAGCTCGTAGAACTGCTCAAGTTTTGGTACAGCAGCTAGAACAATATGGTGAGGTGGGCGGGGTCGCTATCCGGGCCGTACGGGCTGCAGTGCGGGGTGAGGCAGGGGGGGTTAACCTCGCCTAAGCTCTTCAGCTTGTACGTTAACCGGCTGATTGGGGAACTCAGTAGCACTATGGTAGGCTGTTCTATAGATGGCACTTTTGTAAACAATATTAGATAAGCCGACGACATGGTGCTGCTGAGTCCGTCAATTAACGCCCTCAGAAAACTAGTCAGTATATGTGAGAGGTATGCAGAGGCTCATGGTCTCCGGTATAACGCCAGTAAGAGCGAGCTGCTGGTGTTTAAGGCGGGTACCAAACACTATCCCACAATACCGCCAGTCACGTTATACGGTACTCCACTTAAGGTAGTACCAGAATTTAAATACTTGGGACATTGGGTCACTGCTAATCAGCACGATGACATGGACGTGGAGAGGGAGCGTAGGGCGCTGGCAGTTAGAAGCAATATGCTGATCCGCAGGTTTGCAAAGTGTACTAAAGGCGTCAAAGTGACGTTATTCTGGGCGTTTTGCCAGTCATTTTACACATGCAGCCTGTGAATCGAATATACTAAAAAAACTTACAGCGTCCTACGTATCCATTATAATAACGCTTTTAGGGCGCTGATGGGGTTGCCGCGATACTGCAGTGCCTCTGGTATGTTTGCGGAAGCGCGCACGGACGATTTTTATGGTGTAATGCGCAAACGTTTTGCATCTTTATGATCTTTATGGCGGCGGGTACGCGCCAGCCCCAACAGCATCCTACAAACTGTTGCAAATAGGTTCGAGGGGGCGATTTTAAGACACTGGACTTCAATCCAGGTCAAGCCCTCGAACCTGGCTGCAAAATAAATAAATAAAGTTTTTCTTGTACTAATTTAACATAGTTATAAGTCATCATTGTTACTAACAACTAATATGGAAGATGTACCAACTTATTCCGAAATAAATGATTTATTATTATTATTAAATGAGAAAGCGAAAAATGATGAAGATTTTTTTAATTTTTAAAAGAAATAGATTATAGTAGAGGTAGATTGTTAGTAACTATAGTATTATTTTAAGAGCTTTAGTGTAAGCTTAATTTGTGCAATGTGAGATGAGATCACAGAAGCCGAGATTTTAAATATCTGTACCAAATATTCTTGTAACTTAGTATACGTAAATATAATAATTAGGATCTTTTAATATAGTAAGACAAGTGTTAATAAAGATTTTGTTATTATTCTGATTATTTCTATACTTTCTCTTAGTTAGAGTGTTAACTATAGCTCAAGTTTTTACATTATAACTTTCATAGGTTTCATGGGAAAAATCAGAGGAAACGTTATCTAAATCTCAGGTTCATCCCTATTGACCCCGTTTTAACGGCAGTTTTCGAAAACGTCAGGAACTATTTATACAACGTTTGATGACTTTGCTAACCAATAAAACGTAGGAGTCACTTCTGGTCAAAGTCCTCCTCATGCGGTTTTTAATGTGAAATAAAATAAGTAATTACAACAGAAAGTAACTGCTGTATCTGTTCAAACCCCAACAAAAACCTGGGTGCATAGTGTGAGCTTTGTTTACTATCCGTATACATTCAATTACGTTTACCAAAACGTAAATTAGTATGGCATTGAAGCAGCGCCTCCTGGCGACATACGAGATAAAATTAAAATGTTGCCATTTCAAATTGCCAAATTCTCGTTTTAGTTAAAGTGATCGAATGCCGAATCAAACTCGCACTAGGCACCCTTTACTCTTGTTGAAGACACGTAAATTATATAATACGTATAGTTCAAATAGTTCTCACTAGATGGCGTCTGACTAAAGTGACGGAAGTGTCTCAATAAATAGCATATAGGCCATAATACTTTGACACCCGCCCGATCCTCTCTGTAAATGCCACTACACATTTACAGAATACACTAAACATGCACACTAGTTTAGGCCCAAGACACCGTACTCGTAGAACAAGGGTACGTAGTACCGGTTCACACGCGCTCTATACCAGGTACAGACATGTACCTGGGCGCTTCTCTCCTCCTCCACGGCCCGTTCTACCCGAGCCGAGGTTTCGTGTCTTTAGAGGCGCCCTCGGCTGATTCCACTCCCCGATCCGATCCGAACCCTTCTGAGATTCTAGTAGGGCACGGGGACGCACACTTTTAAGTGTGCGATGCTGTTCTCTCTAAAAAACCTCCGAAGGTGATTCGTTTCAACACGGCTTGAGGTACCCTTTACGTACCTCGCCGCCCCCAAAAAAAGCCCTGTGACGCTGAAAATGCCGTTTGAGGCAATCAGCAAACTCTCTCAAAAAAAAAATTTTGACAATAAAGTTGTTACCTATTTAGAACAAAGAAGCTACTAGCGGTTTCATTTTCAACCCTAATAGTATTCCCTTCAAAGGTATACCATTTTTCAACTCTATAATTAACACAAAGCGTACGTCTTGTATTACTCGACGTTTCAGCCGAGTTGCCCCGTCCTTCATCACGGGCTGACTGACCAGCCTCAGCAGCTAATTAAACTAAAAAGTTTATGTAATAACAAAAACTCTGCATTGTTACTATACTATACTAAAATGGGGCAATCCACAGTCCACACTGTAACAATTAAACGTTGTAACAAAACCTCTTTTATGTATAGTTACCATCCATATCTATTTCTACCGCGAAGTAGCAGTGTGCTGCATGTTCCGGTTTGACGGGCAGGCTCCAGTAAAGTTACAGGCATTAGAACAAAGGCCTCAGGGTCAACAACGTGCCAGTTATAACCATGCTGTTGTGTTTAGGCTTCCGTGACTGTTTGTGCTTACTCCATAGTCAAAATTAAAATTTTTAATTTTAATCTTAACTATAATATCAATAAATTTTTATTTTTTATTTTTCAAGTGCTAATTGTTGCACTGAAGCTAAATTAAACATTTATGAAATTTATAAAATACAGTAAAAATTAAACGCCTACCCAACCCAGCCAGGAATCGAACCTGGGTCTTCCGCAATCCGGGCGGCTGCACTGACCGCTATGCTACCGGGAAGGCTGACGTAAGCGCTGAATTTTGTCACTGCTTTTTTAATTTAATAATATCAGTATTAAAATAACTCTTCTAGATTTTTTTAAAAGAATGGTTGGCAAATGGCTGCTTTGCCTAATGCCCTTTAATAGCCAGTGGCATGTATATTTCCACCACATTTTGAACTTTATGTGATTGAGATAAGATTGAAAACTAATGAAATATTTAAACATGTTCTGTCTGTTAAAGGGTGCAGAAGCAGAGTCCACACGACAGCTAGCGGACCAGTATCGTGCCTGACGAGCCGTCCTCGCCTTGCTGACCCTCAAGTTGCTTCCTCACACTTGCTTTGAAGGACCCCATGTTGAAGAAAGGAAGAAAGACGTCTCATCATCATCATAACCATCATCTCAGCCAAAACACGTCCACTACTGGACATAGGTCTCCCCCGAGGATCTCCACAACGACCGGTTTTTTGCTGAAGCCGCTGGATGCGAGCAGCACAAAACCGGAAAGATGTGAGCTGGGAGCGAATTCCATTTTTGGTAGTGCGAGAAAGAAATTATTAAACAATTATCTTCGTTCGCGAGGGAATAGTTGCCACAGTGAATCGGTGACTCCGAAGACCAGAACGCGTGGTTCTGTGAACTTCTGTGAAGGATGAGAGAAAGAGGGCCGGAAGGGAATAAGGAGGGAATATATATATACCGTGGGCATAATGTTTACAACATTTAGGAAATCTGTACCTATCTAAAACCAAAATTAAATGATTTACGAGAATCTTTGTTTTAAAAAAACAACAAAGTTTTTTTATAATTATCGTATTATTTATTAAATTATTACTAAAAACACATTGATACAACGTGATTTTGTCTCGACTAGCAACAATACTTTATAAAATCGAAACTTATCCCTAAAAATTATATAACATGCAATGTATTCATATATTTGAGATATGTCTTACAACTAATTATTTTAAGTGAAAAAATTAAATGCCTAGCCGACCCAGCCAGGACTCAAACCTGGGTCTTCCGGAATCCGGGCGGCTGCACTGACCATTATGCTACCGGGAAGGCTGACGTAAGCACTGAACTTTTTCACTGCTTTGATTTTGACTGCTTTTTAGCGGCAGCAGTGCCATCTAATAGTAACTGACGATGGCTTTACACAGATTTATCTTTACAGGTGAAATATACCATTTGATAGCATAAAGCTATACATTTGATAACATAAAGCTATAGTAAATTTTACTTTTTATTTTTAAGTGCTAATTGTTTTTTTTTCCACTGTATTTTATAATTATTTAATTCAGCTAAGTGTAGCAATTAGCACTTAAAAATAAAAAGTAAAATTTATTGTAAAGATATTTGTTAATTCACTATCATTTTGGTTTGGCCATTTGACTTAAGGGTGCGCCGACAAAAAAATGCCAAAAATATAGTTACGGTTAAGTAGATATAATTGAAAATACTATCGTATTAAATGAACAAAATATATATTTAGTATCATAGGGAACGTGTTTACAATTTGTCAGAACCATAAATTCATAACACGCTATAGTTTTTTCTACAATATCATTTAAAGTTGGGCAAAAATCATGAAAACGAGTGGCGGCGTTTAGTAGATTTCTTATAGTTTATTTAAATTATTGTACCTCTGATTTTGTTTAAACAATCATCAATGGATAAACTACAAATTGCTAGACTACGTTTTCGATTCATCAAGTGGTTATTTAAATAATTATTTTTTATTAAGCACCTTAAATTCCCCATACAAAATTAGTATGGCCGCGCGGCATCAAATAAATATGGACGACGACATTTCAAATAAAACATATGTCACTTGTCACTTATGGACGGCGCACCCTTAATAGTCAATAATTTGTACAACTCTGTGACAAATTTATTGAAACAAATTCGTTATTCGGTTCCCTTACCTTCTAGCTAGTATGCAGCGCCTACTTGAAACATACACTGGCCTGCAAAATTAAGTATCATACTTTTAAAATTGCAATAACTTTTAAGTACACAAGATATACTTTCGAAACAAAAAGGAAAAATGTTACTAATGTATAATTTACTTTGGTTTCAAAGAAAGCTGATAAAAATTGCTGCAAAACGTTTTTTATTTAAAAATCTCTAACTTCTATAGTTTAGAAAATAAATAAATATTAAAAGTGTAGTACTTATTTTTGCAGGCCAGTATAGATCAAATGTTCCCAAAATTAGTATTTGCCGCATACATTATACAACTTTTATTTATGGCAACCGCTCATATCATACTATTAGCTCGAAAAACAGTGTAATTATAACCTTACAGCATTAAGGTTATGTTATAGCAGCAAAACAACGTTATATTGCAAAAATAAAAAAGAAACAAATGCCAACTATAAATGTCAATGTTTTGTTACCTGACATTTCCTTGTCCTTTTTTTAATAAATTCTTTCACTCTAGTTCTGTTTATAAAAGGCTTCTATGCAGGCTTATGCACAACGAAATTCAGAGGCGGATGAGGATGATTCACTTAAATTTTTAAAGAGATTGTTGTGTGCCGCCTATTTCCTTTAGGTACAGCGTAACCGGACATCCAGTCGGGCAGAAACTTAAAGGGTTCTTCAAGCCGTATCATCGAAACATCCTAGGAGGGTTTTTAGAGGGGAAAGCATCACTCAAGCGTGACCTTATCACCTTCTAGATTCTCTCCTATTTTTTGCTATAGCGAAGGTGCTACGAATGCTACGCAGACAGTGTTGTTTGATGGTTCTCCATCTGAACTTCATGCTGAGGCACGACGGAGTGCTTATCTTTCTTGAGGATCAGGTCTGTGCACCACAACCACTGCAAAACAAAAATAAAAAAATAAACTGACGAAATGCAGAAGGAATATAAAACATAATTTCCTAGCCGTCGAGAGGGAGTTCGATTTAAGGATTTATGTGATGACTACGCCATTTATTTATTAACCTGGTGTGATATACTATCGATGATATCATTTTTACATCAAAACAAACAAACAATACACATCTAAATATATTTTTATGTTATTTAATATATATTATTTATTATAAAACTACAAAATTATTACTTTGCAAGTGGTTTAAGAATTAAACAGTAAATAGCAACTATTAACAAAATATAGTTATGAAACTATAACAGATGGCAGGTTTATAATTTTCTTATTTTTAACATCACATGAGATTAAGGTTTCCCTATTTTGGTATAAAAACAATAATAAATTTAAAGCTCTATGTAAAATTATTTAGTGAAACTAGTTTTTTTTTATAAAAATAAAATTCTATATTGCTGTTCTCATACCAAATGCAAATACTCAATTCATAACAAGTGAGATTGTGAGATCCCTTCTGAAATTTCATAAGAAAATTTGGTATGTCTACATTATTATCTCTCGAACTCTACACGAGACTTGAAAGAGTATTGTACTGTACCACACACGTAAACGAATGTCAATCAATGAAAAGTGTAATGAGGGCAATCACACGATAACCCACATCGGTCGACAACAAACAACTACATTCGATAATGGACCGTTATCAGCAGTACTTAACGTTGATGATCATTCAATATCCACTCATCACCTTCATGTAACATGTCACTGAAATTATCGAGACATTGTCCGACTTGGAACATTTGTTTATGAAACATTATTTTTAGAACACGTTCATTAGCCTTATTTAGTTTCAGGACATAAACAGGGCGTGACATTTACTGCAAGAAAAGTGACAGAATTAGAGGCATCGAGGGTAATTGATGTTCCGTTGTTTTCACGCTGCACCATTTGTCGTCGCATCTGGTCTCCATATTCACTTAAGAGCGTTTACGCCGCACACTAGCGCAGCCAATGAAAAATAAACATATCTAGTAATTAGAGATAGATAATCAAATTATGCTCAACAAACTATTTGAATGAAGTAATTTAGCATTTTTTTAGTTAAATAAGACGTTACAGCTAAAAACGGCCACTTTTAACTATAACGCCGTTAAGTATATCTCTAATTACTAGATATGTTTTCTTTTTCATTGGCGGCGCTAGTGTGCGGCGTAAACGCTCTTAACATCAGGTGAAATGGACTCATTTACTGTGCTAGGTACCTATACAAAAATTGAGACATACATTAATTGTGGACTTTTTAATTAGCAAAATCGAGTTCTGATAAAATTTAACTAGCTAAAAGACGTCCACTGTTGGACAAAGGCCTCCCTTCCAAGTATCTCCACAACGACCGGTTCTGTGCTGCTCGCATCCAGCGGCTTCCCGCGACCTTTACCAGATCGTCGGTCCACCTTGTTCGAGGCCTGCCCACACTGCGTTTTCCGGTACGCGGTCGCCGCTCGAGGACTATTCCGCCCCAGCGGCCATCAGTCCTGCGAGCGGTGTGCCCTGCCCACTACCACTTGAGCATACCCGTTAGAAATAAAAAAAGAGGAGGTATTTTCTGTCTTCGGGGTATTTTTTAAACATACCGTGATGACTGCGACGGAAAGACCGAGGGAGTAGCCGGCCAGCACGTCGCTCCAGTGGTGCTTGAAGTCGGACACCCTGGAGAGTGCGGTGAACCAGCTCAGCATCAGCGCCGCGAACTGGAGCGTGTGCCGCAGGAACCGGGTTGTGCGCCACACCATGCGCTTCTCCAGGTACAACTGGAGGAATTAATAGTGTATCAGAATAAGCAAGTAACAAACTAATGAAATGGGTTGACTATGTCAGATTGTCTTATATGCTACGAATAAATAGTTTTCATTGTCATTTCATTACTCGGCTTGGGTTAAGAGTGATATAGGACATAGTGGGAAGTTGGAAAGAGCCCAGATACTTGTATGTACCTAGTGAAGTGCTCGTATGAGTGTTAATAGATGTCGGCGACTGATACGGTGTTTTTATCCTAAATCAGTGTGTTTGGGAATTCGAGTAGGTAAGCAATGAGTTGCGCTACAAAATAAGTAGGCCCAGAAGGTAAGCTAATCTCGGAACAGTCCGAGCGCACAAGTAGCGAGCGCGTTCAAAAAAAATTTTTCAAAAAATTCAAAATCATTTATTCAGTTCAGGCTACTAGTAGCTCTTGTGAATGTCACTATGACATCGTTCGTAAGTCTTCTCTGGGCGGGAGATCTTGTACTGAGAAGAACCGACAAGAAACACAGCAAGTGTCCAGTTCTTTTCTCCCTTACAGAACCTCAAAAATTGGAAAATGCCCTATCATAGCAGGATACTTTCCATTACAAATAAACACACAAAATATAAAAGACAACCACAACATGTAAAAAAAAAACAAAATAAAAAATCTAAGTTAACAAATTTACATCAGGTAAAAGTGTCAATTGCCACAATGTCATACAGTACCACTACAGTACTATAGTAAAAATCAAAAATTGTTTAAGAAAAAGTCAAACTATAGTGAATAATACTAAAAATAAGATAAGTAGGTACCTATGCAAGAGCAGGCCAGCCTCCACAGGCGGCACCAGTTCACGAGTATGACATAGAATCAGCCATCGCTTCGCTCAACCATATTTTAGGGAACGTAACGACCCGACGCACACGCCACCACTGACCGTTTGTATGAAGATTATCTTCTCTTCTCTCCTTACTTTGTGATTGATTGTTCATGTTGAGATCTTGCAAGTTTAGCAACATTCGCAACCAAATTAAAATAATTCAAACTTCTCCCTGCATCGGAACAGGTAGATAAAATCTACCAATCCTTATTAATCCAGCATGTTAGGTTATGAGCTTATCTCCCCACGTGATATTATTCACCTAGGAAGCTTAGCCCAGTAGTGGGACGTTTATAACCTGATAAAGATAGTGTGTAGTTTATGAGTATGCTAGAGACTTACAGCTAAGTACACCATCGCGTATGCTGACACTGACGAGTGTCCACTGAGGAAGGACATGCGCATGTCCCTGAACTTGTGCGTGAGTGGGCCCGTGCAGGTGTACTGGTGTGAACCGATGTACCGTCGCTGCCATTCGGGCGAGTCGCAGTCAATGGAAGGCTGGCATACCTGCAAGGATAAATGGTTTATTCTAAATGTTTTATTCATAATTATGGATATATATACTTAATTTTACTTATTTACAATTACAATTTGAAAAAAGTGTTGAAGAAATCTCTACGAGCGGTTTTTGAACCAGCACCCTTTGAGGAAACCGGATCAGGTGCGCTTCCAATTAAGCTGTCAGCTCGTGGTATTGGTGGTGGAAGTTTTTCAAGACTTTTCCAAATTGTTTTGTTCAGTTTAGGTTGCTATAAATTGGCTCTTATGAATGCCACTAAGACATCGTTAGTCTACAGGAAAGGAGACCTTTTCCTTTTCCTCAGTACAGACTGAGAAGAACCGGCAAGCAACTCAGGAATTCTCCCTTTCTTTTACAACGTCAAATATTGGAAAATACCCTCACTATCATGGAAAGACACTTTCCTTAATAGCTGGCTAACTTGCAAGGATAAACGGTATTATTGTGACCATAGGTCTGTTTTTAGGGAATGGGGAAGTTTTGGAACTTTATCTCCTTTAACGGTTAATGAAAACAAAGCCGGAAGTAGAAGCGCACACCCGGAATCCATAAATGCTGAGGAACTGGCAATCTTACCGCTGGAGGGACCTCTAGAGAAATACTCGTAAAGACAAACCTGGCAGCAAGCAAGGTTAAAAATTAAGGCGACGCGTTGGAAATTTACGTGGCGGGGATCTTGATTTTTCCCAACAATTACAAAACATATTTGATGACATGATTTTTGATTTAATAGACTTCATTTTGCTGGTTGCAGAAACACGATTTGTCAACTATTATAACAGAGAAAAAAATATCAAAGTAACCTCTTTTAAAACATAGATTTGCATTTTACAGGAAAACCAGACCGATTTAAAAATCTAAATTTTCTTAGTAGATTAGTCTTAACAAACACTTCAATATGCTAGTTCATTTTTTTAAATTTATTTGTAGTTTTAATTGGAATGAAAAAAAACAGTTTTTCTTATGGTGAAACGCGCAAACGCGCAAACGCTCCGCCTACCTCCGGTGCGTCGCCTTAAGAATAAATCATAGATACTTAGTAAATACGACAATAAATAATTTATTGATAAAGTGTATTTAATGACATTTAAACACATTCGCTAACCTTTGCATTTATAGCGGAAACAGCACAGGAAGTAGAACTTACAAGTCTAAAGCCTCCATAAACATAGGTAGGTATTCTGAAGTCATTACCTTATAATGCTCAGTTGTTGAGGATTCCGGGTATATTGAAGAGTATAGTCGACAATGAAATTGCTTTACCACCTTAGAAGTGAATTTTGTTTGCATATAATAAAACAACAAGTTCTATTTTTGTTTAAAAGACCAAGTGACAGATACGTCGTCATTATTGACAATGAGCCTTAGCGAAATTTTATTGTAATTGAAGTTTTTGTCAAAAGTGTGAAAGCAATTTCATGGTCGACTATATTCTTCAATATTCAGCCTTGACGTTAGTACCAGTCATTTGTCGTTAGGTGAGATAGAGGCCAAGAGCTGAGCCGATTGCGATGTGTTTAAGAATTGATGCAGCGGAAATCCTCTGCTATTATATTTTGTATAGAGCCACATAAGAGGTTTATCACAAAATGCGCGCGCTCGCGCTTTCTCAGTACTACGAGCGGCCGACGCATCGCAAAAGTAGCATTTTGTGCAGTTGTAATTACATTTATTTAAAGTTTAATAATTTTTTATCGTTCAAAAAAAGTATGTAATTTGAAATCTTATAAACTAACGTTAATTCTGGTGTACATTTTACTTAATAATATTAATGGAGTAAGGAGATTTACAGCTAATTCTAACCGTTTTATGGCTTTGAATGGCTTTTTTTGTAGAAATTCCATTCATATTTCGAAATTCCGAGGCCGCTACGAGCTTTAAAATTGCCGTCAGCGTATTTTATTAAAAATTTGCTTTGGAATTTTGGCTTTATATAAATAGTTAAGGGAAATTTGCAGAAAGCGAGGCCGCTACGAATTATACTAATAACTATTCTCCACCATTCAATAAGTCAAAATTGTCTAATGGTTTCAGTTTCTCTGAACAAGAACGCCGAAGTTGTGCATTTTATGCAAAAATCACGGTCAAAATGTAATAGGCCTCTTAAGCTCTATACAAAATATGACCGCAATCATATAATACCTTATAATTTTCAAAAGTAATAATTTAATCCAATAATTTATTCATTAATTTTATGAGTATTCTTTTACCGTTCAAGCTGTTCGTCTCTGGAATTCACTTTCAGTTGCGTGCGAAATCTATTCACACATTTAAGGAGCTCGTGATAAACTTCTACCTTCCATTTAGCCCTGTCCCGATACAAAGCTGCCATATCCGTTACTTTCCTACCTGAGACTACTATTATGTTTATGTAGGTTTATTTATTTATATTATTATGGTATATTTATCGTTATTATTATGTTTGCTTAATTTAAAAATTACACACTATTCTAGTATGTTTTAATAGTTTTACCTCTGATCTTACAGTTTATTAGCTCTCTCCATCCGACTGGTTGTTTGGAAGAAATCGCTTTGAAGCGATAAGACCGCCAAATTGGAACTTTGTAAGTTATTTATATTTGTGTTCATGTTTATGTTTCATAGTGTTGCAATAAAAGTATTATCTATCTATCTATCTAACTCGCCGTCCACTCATTTGTTTTGATTAGACATTTAAATCTGTTAAATTACGATTTTTGACCGTCAAGTGGCAAAGCCTCTTTTCTCTTCTAATACCTTACGTCGAGCTCTTTATTGACCGAAGGTCTAACCAATAAAAGTAGATATGTCTAGCTTTTACTCCCTTTACTTCGAGTGTTAAACATATCCAGAAATACTTACATCAAAGAAATGCGGCCTCGGTCTGCCAATGGTGATTTTAGCGATGTCAGTGGTGAGTTCCACGAAGCAGTAGCCCAGGCAGAAGGACGCCAGGGTGCAGTAGAAGCCGCGGACCCAGGCGGGAACCCGGACGCCCAGGCATCGCTGCTCGTCCTCCTCTTTGCGTAGGAGGGTCCATTCGCAGATTATGAACTGTAAAGTATAGGCAATTGTTGGAATGTGTTTTAGAGTTTACGAGAACACGAACAGTGGTTGGCACGACTGATTCCCTGTGACCACGAATCCTGTGAAGAGTTCGAGGCGCAAGAAAAGCCGGTGAAAGTTGCGAGTAGAATATTGTTTAATTTTAATTGTTTGATGCATTTTGTCCTTCTCAATAGCGATAATTATATCAGTAACTATTACTGACCTACAACTAGACCTAGGAGTTTTCACATGGATTGGGCCACGTAGCAAACGGTTGGGCCACAACCAATTCACCCTAATACAAAGTAGACTTCTTGGTTGTGGGTTCGCACGGTCCTGAGTTCGTGGTTTTACAAGTTCTCATATCCATAAAGGTTGAATGGTGGAAAGGACTTGCTTTCTAAAAACACAGATTAGTTCCATATAGTTTAACTTGGTCACCAATCTTAGTCGTTTAGCATCCTTGATAGTAATGGTGTACGTATGTATAGCCAGATCGCAGCAAAAGCAAAAATTTATGTTTCAATTTCATGCGCCATTAAAGTTTTTTAATTGTTTGCTTGTAAGTATACTGTACACCATTTTTTTTCATATTGCAGGAAAGACTATGAATTGGATAGGTTAAAATTCTTAAATCAAACATAAGCTATTAATTACAGATCACTTTAAGCCCAGTGTTGGACCGTTCTCGTCACCAAAATAAAATATAGAATTTCATTGATATTGGTCTGTAACTCTAGCGTGGCAGTACGTAACGTAGCGTAGTAGAGACGCTACTCTAACAAAAGACAGTAGCGATATGTCGATGTTTGTACATTAACGGCTGGCTGTTCATCAGCAATTGGCTTAATTCCCGTCGTCTCACGCGGTTCCATTCGAGGAATGGCGATAGCAGGATAATGTCAGCTTCAATAGATTGCCACAAAAGAGTTGCATATTAAACCCCACGCACAATAATTGATGCTCATCACATTATTGATAATGAAGAGGATCTCAATGGCGCATTAGTTAACGCGCTATTTCTGCGACTTCCGCAAATGCCGCTCATCGGATGGGTGACCAAAAATTAATCATCTCTCGCTCCTCCGTGCTTCAGAAGGCCCGTAAAGCCGTTGGCGCCGGCTGCATTAGCAGTCGTTAACAACCCCCATTCCGCTCTGGACCCGCGTGATAGTTTAGACAACTAGCCCAGTGGACTGAACAAGTTCTGTCACTTCTTTTTAAACATATCATTTTATTTTCTTATAGTGTAACAAAGACTACATATTGAAAGATTTATTGTACACATTCCGCACTATCAATAAAATACTGTAGTAACTTAAAATTACTGATATTTGAGATTAAACCGTACTGTTATTAGATTACGGTAAAATCTCAAATATCGATATATTTTAAGTTACAACCGTATTTTATTGGTAGTGCGATTTATTTATCTTTGTTCTCAATAAATATAGTACAATAGGTACTAAATAGTCTTACAACATAAGTTTATAATATTTTATGAGCATATTAAATGGATTCCCAGTTTTTATTATTAAGTGATTATCATATTTTTTTTTTCTTTATTTTATTTCAGGCAACAAACAATAAGTAGGTGGCAAATTAAAATCTTTATAATAGATACCTAACAGACTTACATATATACACGTTATATATACATTTAAAGTTTACAAGAATCATATAGAAATATTAGTATTGGCATGCAGGATGGGAGTTGAAAGCTATCTTAACTTTTGCACCGAATCGAAAATCAATCACGAGACCTTTAGGTCTGAAACCGATGGTCTAAGCGTCTCGTCCCCGCTTAAAGTAGTCTAACCACTAGATTGGTACTAATTGGTACTATACAGATCTCTTAGGCGCTGCGCAAACGTAGACACTTTTTGTTACCGACACGGCACACCATACAAGGAAACCAAGTTGCTGTATCACTGTCAGGTGGAAGTAACTGGACACAAAAAGTGTCTACGTCTGCGCAGGGAGGGCTGATTTCATATTCACTGGTAGCTTGTATCCCACGCAAGACACAAAAGTGTCTACGTTTGCGCAGTGCCTTACAGTGATTGCGGGTAGGAGCGACCCAACCAGCCGCAACGTAGAAGTGGTGACCACGACGTCCTCGTACGGGAACAGCAGCATCTCATCAGAGACGGTAAAAATAATAGCATCTCTTACTGTGACAGCGGACAGCAGCAGGCCCACCAGCCGCAGCGTGGAAGTGGTGACCACGACGTTCTCGTACGGGAACATCAGCATCTCATCCCCGCAGAAGGTAGTCTAACAAATTGGTACTATACAGAGGCGATTAAAACAATAGTATCTCTTACAGTGACAGCGGGCAGCAGCAGCCCAACCAGCTGTAGCGTGGGAACGGTGACCGTCGTCCTCGTACGGGAACATCAGCATCTCATCCTCGCAGAAGGTAGTCTAACAAATTGGTATTATACACACGCAGTAAAAACAATAGTATCCTTACAGTGACAGCGGGCAGCAGCAACCCCACTAGCCGCAGTGTGGGGGTGGTGACCGTGTCGTCCTTGTACGGGAACAAGAGCGTCTCATCCCCACAGAAGAAGCCGCGCTGGAACGGCTCCAGGAGCAGCCGTGATCCCAGCATGCATAGCATCACTGGAAATGAAGAACTTTGTTAGAACTAAGTATGCACTATGCGATACCTACATTACTGATATTCTCTCCGTCGTGGGTCTGGTTCTGGTTGTAAGTCTTAACTAGGGAGGTGGGTTGTGGCTCAATTTCGCACAGAGTGACGTATTAGATTTGATTATGTACCTACCTACTCTGATTATGATGAATATGTAAACTTAATTTATTTTCAGTGTTCTTAATTATTTTTACTTGTACCTGAATTGAAGTGTCACACTTATCAAAATAACGTGATCAAATCAAATTAATCATCATCATCATCATCATCGGCCTATCTAAGTCCACTGCTGGACATAGGCCTCCCCTAATGAGCGCCATAGCGCCATTTTAATCAAATTAAAATTACAATTAAATTTTTATAATTTTCATGCTAATGTTTTACTGTCCTACAGGCCCTACTTTGATTTACGAAATTCGGTTTAGTTATCCCAATTAACTGTGCTAAATTGATTAATCGTTGCCAAACACATGCATAATAAAATTACACAACTTAAAACTAAAATGCACCTATCTACTGCTCTCGTTTACTAAGCCAGGCAAATCAATCTATTCTTAACTAGTCACATCATTATCTCGCAATTAGACTTCAAATGACAATTAAGCTATTAAACTCAGATTCCGATAAAGAAATCCAGTAACATGTGTCAGTAATTGGTATACCTATTACTGACTCGTGCATCTACCTTTAGTTCATTTCTAACTAATACTACTAATAATAACTACTTCTAATAATAAATAATAATCTTGGTAAGTACAGACGCCAGCACATTAGCCTACCACAAACCGTCAAATTTCTTCAATACATTTTCAAGCTTAAGAGCGTTTACGCCGCACACTAGCGCCACTAATGAAAAAAAAACATATCTAGTAATTAGAGATAGAAAAACAAATTATGCTCAACAAACTATTTGAATGAAGTAATTTAGCATTTTTACAGCACCTAATAAACACCTCACATGTTATGGTTTAGTTAAAAAAGACGTTACGGCCACTTTTAACTATAACACGATATATAATAACATATCAGGTGTTCATTATGTGACGTAAAAATGCTAAATTACTTCATTCAGATAGTTTGTTGAGCATAATTTGATTTTCTATCTCTAATTACAAGATATGTTTTTTTTTTTCATTGTGCGGTGTAATCGCTCTTAATGACGACTATTATGACGTAAGACATAAAGTTCAAAGACTATTTTTTCATGCCTATACTCTTGACCTCGAGATCGCCTGATGGTGAGCGTAGATGAGGTCTACGGTGGAGCGAGCTGCCCCAAAAGATGCCTACTAACTCTCGCCTTGAAGGCATTCAGGTTTAAGGGAACACAGACGATGGCAGAGAATTCCACTCCTTGCCGGTGCGCAGTTAAAATGATGACATGAAGCGCTTAGTGCAACATAGTAGAACTTCTACTATGTGGGGATGATATCCTGTAGTACGTCTGGAGGTGGTAAAAGGGCGATGGTGGTATGAGCTCGAAAAGCTACCCGGCGCACTCCCTGTAGTAAAGTCGGTAAAAGACACACAAGCAGGCAACACGACGCTGCTGGTGTGCGAGGCTGGTAAGCTTAGCTCCGACAAGCGCGTCATCACCGATGAGCCTTATAGCTCTGCGTTCCACCAAGTCGAGTGCGGCCAACTGGTATTTGACAGATCCGTCTCAAAGGTGACTGCAGTATTCCATGCACGATTGGACTTGAGCCTTGTACAGGCTAAGGATCTGCTCTGTCTCTATTGAGGACATTTGACAGTACCTACCACAAGGTAGGTCGATGTGCTGGCGTGCGTGTGTACAATAACGTTAAATTCGTTCCATGTTACAAATTAGAAATGGAACTAACGACCATTGTTACGTCAATTGAATGTTGTATGTAAATAATGTGCGAGGAGCTCAATGGCGCAGTGGATAACGGTTCCGGTCTGCGAGTGCTGAGGTTAAGCCACTTTCGCAAAGGCCGGTCATCGGATGGGTGACCAAAAATGTATCATCTCGAGCTCCTCCGTGCTTCGGAAGGCACGTAAAGCCGTGCCTCGTGGTCTCGGCTGCATTAGCAGTCGTTAACAACCACCAATCCGTACTAGGCCCGCGTGGTGGTTTATGGCCCGTTCTCCCTATCCATCCATAGGGAAGGCTCGTACCCCAGCAGTGGGGACATAAAAATGAGTTGATGATGATGATGATGATGATGTAATGGTAACTATAACTACTTCTTACTTTTTTAAATGCCTACCTGCCTAGCTTCAGTGCAGCAGTAAAATTTACTATTGCGTTGTATTATCAAAATTGTGGCATTTCATCTGTAAAGATGAATATGGATGAATCTGCATAGCCATCAGTTGCAATAACCGTTGGATAGATGGCACTCTGCCGATAAAAAGCAGTCAAAAATAAAAAAATCTGTGAAAAAATTCAATGCTTACGTCAGCCTTCCCGGTAGCATAATGTTCAGTGCAGCCGCCCGGATTGCGGAAGACCCAGGTTCGATTCCAGGCTGGGTCAAGTAGGCATTTAATTTTTTTTACTATATTTTATAACTATATAACTACTTCGTCAGAACCGAGCGAAAGATTTATCGGCCATTAATCAGCGAAACTTATGTAGAAAACGCGCATGGCTAATCAACGATCACATGTGATGCGGCCGCCACATGTTGCTTTGATCGATTAATTAACTGCCGTGTAATGAAGGCACTACATACACATAAACTTCCGTATGTCTGGAGTACGATAAGCCTTTCATCTCGGTTATAGTACAATGGTGAACGGTTTCATTTTGTATTTTTTTCCTATGGATTGGATGTGGACAATGCACTGTTGGTCCTTTTTGACTTTATGAGCGTTACTGAAAGGGCACCAAAGGGCGGGACGGAAGCCGAAAGAACCTTGGTGAATTCTCAAACTTTAATGGCTAAGAAGACTATAAAATACCCTATAGAATACTATAGACTTTTGGTTGTTGTGTAAGATAGACTGTGTCAAACCGTTGCAAACCCTTTTAATTTTACATATTCGATAATTCAAATATTCATCCAGACTAAAGAGGCTTACATATAAATGCAATAAACTAACTTTTACTATGAGCTGCATATAACCTCCTTACAGTACTGTAGTGATCGGGACTGCTTGGAGGCGCGGACCTACTGGCAGCCGTCGCGTTCTGGATTTAAATCGAATTAAAAACGACACGCGGCAAAGAAAAAGGACGATCGACTTGAACATCAACCGCGGGAGCGGCGACGTCTTATTAATGTTTATATCAATGTAATATCTTGAAAATACCAATATATAAAGTAAACGCTCTATTTGTTTCAATATACGCCCCCAATTAAGTAAAGGCCCGTCCGGCTTTTACAGTACCTACAACTACTAGATTGTTATTAAATTCTCCGAGACAGCGGAGTTTTCAAGAGTACCTAAATCCTAAAGACAATGACCTCGTTTCGGGTTGATCGTAGTGTGGGGTTTTTTAGTGTTGACATTTTTTTTATTTGTTCTTGGATGCGGGAAATGCCTTTTGTTGTTCTCAGGTTGATGATAGAATACATAACATAACTAAGCAAATTAAAAAAAAATACTGTTATTTCTACACCACAAAAATAAACATAGCGCATGAAATTTTAAAGATTTATAAAGTTACAACTTGTTGGTCTTATCGCTTTTAAGTGATTTCTTTTACTTTAACTTTTTTTTTCTACAGAATACACTATAAAATCGGAGATACAAACGATTCAGCCATGCATGATTCAAATGCTGGTAATTAAACAAACATCTAGGCGTGCAATTTATTGAATCGGAAATAATAATTAGCAGACTGCGCCAGGGAAATAGGATCTAGTAGGAACTAGTTAGTAGAAAATACTTTGTAAAATGCACTTGTTAAAAAAGAGGGCAACTATAAATTGTTCTGTAGATAATAATTGTCTTATCGCACAGGTGGGATGGTTGTCAAATAGTTGACTCGAAGTTATTGGAGCCAAATTAGGCATGAAAAGTAACTGGTAGGTTTAAAACTATAAAAATGGAAAACTGTAGAAACTTACACCATTTAAATAAACAGAATAAGAATACATTATAAATTAATATGATTTGCATAAGAAAGCAAAAAATACTATATTTAAAAACAACTAAAAACCAATTGTTCTAAATAAACCAAAAATATAAAGTAGGTACTGAAAACCGTAAAAATATTTTAAGGCCAGTGTTGACCGGTGAAAAGTCTTCGTCAGTGTGGGATGCCTTGTTAAACTATTATACTAAGCAGTTTGCGTTAAGTTTGTTAAAAAAATAATTATTGATCACAAAAGTAAAAAAAAAAAAAACAAAAAATCTCTTAAATATAATAATATTTTAAAGATATTTTTTTTGTTTTTTTTTTCTAAATTAAGTACTTACGTCCACATATCAAAAGTCCGTCGAGAACCACCTTCCGCAGGATGTGCAAGGAGGATTCGTCCCGCGACATAGTTGCAACAAAGTCCGACTGTCTGTGTGCGTCTCCACGACCACTCTGACGCCAAGCGTGGACACTTTGCTCACTTAAGTATGGTTTTCTATCGGCAATCGTGCATCCACTAAGAAATGGATGCGTCATTACACATTGCACAAAGTACAGATCAAAGTAAATAAAAATGTTTAGTTGAGGTTGATGTTTTTGAATAGTTTGATTTTAGTGATTGTCACACTACTTACCCGATAAAATGATTGCAATCAATGCAATATCACAAAACTTATTTTTTAAATAAAAAAAAAGTTTGTTTTGGTTTATTTTAATTAAATTGATTTTTGTCGACATGTTTAATAGGTGGATTGTTGGCATATTTAACAAAACAGGGCAAAGATTCTTTTAGAATTGTTCTCATGAAAAAGCCTCCATGTGAGATCGCAGTAAAGTCCCATCAAACTGAAACTTGGAGTGCTTTGGGGGTTATATTTAATATATATTTTTATTATCACCTAATATAAAAAAACTAAATTTACGTTGATATATGCAAAAATGCATACTGATAATAATTCATTAAAATCATCCCGTTTATAAAAAATCCGTGTTAATAAAAAAATACTTATTCGATAAATACATTGCCGCATCCATTCAATCTTAGCTCAAGCCTCGATCACCCACAAGCGTAGTTAACTTATAAACTTTATAATGTGCAAATAAATAGATAACATTCAAATGATAATATGTAAATATCTAATCGTCATGTAAATGTTGCGTGAATGGGGTGTGCGCGCTAATGTCTCGGAACTCGGAATCATTCGTACTATTTAGTACGTACAGTCGACTGCAGAAGTCGCTGATCTGATAATACTGTGCCCGTGTTATGTGGGACTCTCCTTTCCGAGCCAAGGTAACCTTTAGAGGCGCCCTCTGGTTGTTCCGCTCCCGTTTCGATCGGGGAATTTGGTAAGGTACGGGAACGCACAAGCGCGTGAAGCCGCTCCCTCTGGCAAACCTGTGACGTTGTTTCGTTTCATATGGTTTGGGTAACCCTTTAAGTTTCTTCATAAAAGTTTCTCGTCGTCCCAAAAAAGTCCGGTGAAGCGTCACCGGACTTTTCTCTCTCTCTCTCTCTTTTAAGCGGTTTACGGCAATCAGCAAACACTCTCCACAAAAGAATAATCGACAAGGGATTATAGATATGGAGATTTCGGTCTGTCGGCTAGGCATGACGGGCCATTCGTCGATTACTATCGCGTCCGCATATCGGTCCCCTAAAAAACTTCTCAAACAACCCAATCTCGATAAGGGTATGTTAGATTCAAAGTATTTGTGGTGATAGTCCCATGTACGAAGCTGGACGCATTCATTAGGGATTTCTGGCCGAAGGTGTACAGATGTTTTAATTGAACTCTAGGTATTTCCACCCATAAGTACGACACAGAAAATGTCAAAGTAATACTAACCTAGTCAATTTTTATTTTTTTTAATTTTTTTTTTAACTTTTTTTAATTTTTAAAGTTTATATTACTAACACAAATTGTTTTAGATATGTATGTTAGACTTTAAGGTACTTGTATTTGAGCCATCGTGGTCTGAAATAAAGGATTATTATTATGGTTTAGAATCTAAACCAGTTAGCTGATTTCAGTGACACTTTCTATGCTTAAAGGAAAAACGATAAATGATTGAATGATTGTGACGACAGTGAATAGAGTCATTAAATACTTAGTCATAAAAAAAAATCTGTTCAGCTGATTTTATGCGATTCTAAATTTTCCACTAGACTATTATTCCATAAGACTTTCGCATATGCAAGTTGTACAGTTGTACAAACTTGAGTACCTAAGGTATAAATTATTTTTAACACGATTTGTTTATCGGTCGATAAAAAAAATAACATTCTGCTACTAAGTGCGCTTCACGCTGTGCATGTATGTAAGGTGTAATGATAAAAATATATATACAATGAAAATAAGTATTCTCGGTCGTGACATTATTTTTTATACAAAATTTTATAAATGGCTAAACATTAAACATCGCTACTAATGAGGCAGCTAGAATGAATGTGTGATGTTTTACTGTTACTACTTATTGTCTTAGGTAAAGTTTTTTTAGTAGAAAAAATATATTCCAACATGTTTTTTAATGCTATGTTAAGCACTATTAGACAGTATGAAATGCCGATGATGACCAAATTAAATAACATACAGATATGATAAAAAAAAACTAATATAAATACGTTGATCTTACAAAATAATTATAAAATAGGTAGGTAAATTAGTAAATCATTGACGTAAAGTCAAAGCTTGTTATTAAATGTAACGCAGTTATTATCGTAAGTTATTTAATAACGTCACATTTAAACAAAGCTTGTCTTATTTTTCATTTACAAGTCATCAACGTCAATGACATGATAAAGATCAAGATGAAATTGCAAAACACAAAACATTGAATTGAAATGAAGCAGTTCATATGGATTTACTCGAGTTTATAATAAATATTGTTTATAAATATATTATTATAAAAACATATACATATTTCTTTTTCCTGACGTTTCAACCACGAAACATTACTCTGAACTCGGTTATTTGAAAGTTCCACAATCGT
This sequence comes from Eudonia lacustrata, assembly GCA_947562085.1. Lineage (NCBI taxonomy): Eukaryota > Metazoa > Arthropoda > Insecta > Lepidoptera > Crambidae > Eudonia > Eudonia lacustrata. Next base: position 4,938,388 of record OX387323.1, on the reverse strand, counting down.
GTCTTCGTAGGTAAGAATCTCATTATAAATGCTCTTGTCAAAGTGACCATGAAAGACTATATATAGTCCTGCTTCCAACGTAAAGCCAGGCTACCGCCATACTATTGAGTCGTTATTGAATTAACAGACTTAAGGCTCAGGTGCAAGTTTTAGTCGGAAGGAGAGCCCCACAAAACCATAATTATGCGTCTCCTCAGACGTAGGCAAGGCGTTTCTTCAACTAAAACAGGGACAATGTTTATAGCGTAAAAACATTTAAAACATTATATTTGGAAAAAGTTATGCGGATTGACTTAATTCGTAAAAAAACTGATTTGAAAAAAAAAGGTTTTGGCTTGTTACAACAAGAGTTTGTCTATAGTTTTTAGGTTTGTTATACGCAGGAATTACGAACAGGAAAGAGAAGAGCCTATTCGCAATTTTGTATTATTTTTAGATAATTGAGATTAGTTTTGTCGAATATATATAAATCTACACTAACGGTGGATTATCAATCTTTAAGAATTCATGAACGTGCATGATAACTCATGTAAGTAATAAATTAAAACAGTGCGTCACTTTTAATTTTTTTTTATTAGAAGGAGTTAAACGCGCAGGCGGGTCTCCTGATGGGAAGCAATCACCGCCACCCTGGACACCCGCAAAACCAGAGGAATCGCAGATACGTTACCGGCCTTTAAGGAAGGAATAGGCTCGTTTCTTGAAGATCCCTAAGTCGTAATGGTCCGGAAATACCGCCGCTGAGAGCTGGTTCCACAGCATTGTAGTTCGTGGTAAAAAAATACGTGAGAAACGCACAGTAGTAGATCGCCATCCATCAAGATGGTGTGGAGGGAAAGACAGTCGATTGCGTGTAGTGCAGTGAAGGAAATCAGCGGCAGGGAAACCGAACAATTCTTCAGAGCACTCCCCATGATAAAGGCGATAAAATATACAGAGAGACGCTACGTCTCTCCGAAGGGCCATTGGATCGAGACGACCAGAAGTTACCACGTCGCCGACAACTCGAGCAGCTCTGCGTTGAATGCGGTCAAATGGGAGGAGTTGGTACTGGGGCGCTCCAGCCCAAAGATGGGAACAGTATTCCACATGAGGCCTGACCTGTGCTTTGTAAAGCTGTAAGCGAAATTCTCCCACGAATCTGTGAGATCTCAGTAAAGCCCCTCATCTTTACTGAAATTTAATTGGTTTGGGGGAATAATCATTTATCATTCAACAGTTCTGTCACTAGTTGTTATCTATTGTTAAACAAGGAAAAAAATAATTTATAATATCTTCCCCTAACTTTGATATAATAATTTTCAAACTGCACTATTAAGTAATTTTCACAGACCGATGATAATACGACAAGAAACTAACATCCTACGATTGTGCGTAAATCTGGGCTTGCGCAAATTTGCAGACAACAGGTAATGTTGAAAATGGTTGAAAACAATAACAATTAATACCAATATATTAAAAGTACAAACTACATCTCATAACGTCAAACATTTCATTAGTAATTATTTTATTACCTAATGATGGAATATATTTGATATTGTAAGAGTGACTCAATTTCTGGATTCAAAATTAGGTATACAGGGTAAATTACCATAAAGAAATAACAAAAAATATTAAAAATGTTATCATGTTATCTCTGCATTACCCTATGGTTGGCTGGTTAGAGAATGCCTCAGGCATTAAGTCCGCCATGTAATTTATCTTGCAAAAGTTTTTAAATAAAGGATTAATAAATAAATAGCATTAAGTCAAGGACCAATGTACAAACATTAGATTTTTGAATTCATTTATATAGGTATATAGGTGAATTCAAAAATCTAAACCTATGCATTTATCCTCTTCACTACCCATAAAATAATACACACATGTGTACAACAACTACAAGGCGTATTTTATTAACAATAATCTCGTTCTCCCATATCGTTAAAAAAATATCAATGATTTTGCTAAAAATGGTAGAAAACATGCATTCATCCTTTTCACCCTTAATGTTTTAAACGAATTCATCCTCTTTTTCTCGTTCTCTTACGTCATGTTTTGGAATTTGCATGCGGTTGATTCATTGTTTTCCGTTGTTATTGGATAAGTCTCAGGTAATTGGCACCAGGTCAAGGACCTATCGTCACTCAGTTCACTGGGCTATCAGGTTTTCAGGCGGTTGTTGACAAACAACACATTTAAGTTTTTTGTTTATTTCGATGATTAAGAAATAGTGCAATTTGATGACTTCACTATCAAAAGAGTGTTTTTTATCAATGTTTTTAGTTTTTTGGAACAAAGATATTTCAAATTAATTCTTCCAATATAAATAATTTCTTATGAAAAAGAAAATTGTAAAAACTATTTGATTTTAAGTAGCTACTTAGTAAGCTACGAAGTAAGCTACGAAATATCTTCTCGTTCGATATACCGCAGTGTCTCAAGACGAAAGTCTTTGACCAGTGTGTGTTGCCAGTGATGACATATGGGACTGAGACGTGGTCGCTCACTATGGGCCTCATAAAAAGGCTCAAGGTCACTCAAAGAGCAAAGGAGAGGGCTATGCTCGGGGTTTCTCTGCGTGATCGAATCAGAAATGAGGAGATCCGCAGAAGAACAAAGGTAACCGACATAGCCCGAAGAGTTGCTAAGCTCAAGTGGCAGTGGGCAGAGCACATTGCTCGCAGGACTGATGGCCGCTGGGGCGGAATAGTCCTGGAGTGGCGACCGCGTACCGGAACGCGCAGTGTGGGCAGGCCTCCAACAAGGTGGATCGACGATCTGGTGAAGGTCGCGGGAAGCCGCTGGATGCGAGCAGCACAAAACCGGTCGTTGTGGAGATCCTTGGGGGAGGCCTTTGTCCAGCAGTGGACGTCTTTTGGCTAAGATGATGATGATGATGATATGACTTTATTGATTTACATCATAATGTTGTTAGAGACTTTACAAGATTGTCATGACTCTGAGTTGTGGTGGTTAACCGTCTTCGTGGTTTATTAGTTAGTTATACCACTGGTCTTAGGTGCAGAGGTCCGGGTTCAATTCTCAGTTAACAGAAGTACCTATGTATATTGTTCTCGGTTTGGTTAGTAGTATGGCTGTTCTAAGACTGCCTGGCTAGCCACCACCATTTTACTAAGCCTGTCACAATAACAGGAAAGTTAACAGCGTTCTTTTGTTTTGTCACTTAGAGGTAAGGTAGTTCCTCTAGCATCATCATCATCATCATATTTAGTGCCATCTCCATACTGAAGTTTGGAGATCTACTGATCTTTGAACAAGCTTTAAGGGTCGCAGAAAATTTTGTATACTTACAAAATTTTCTGCGATCCCTTAAAGCTTGTTTTTACTGGCGTTAACTAAGTCCAGTCCACTTAGTCCCTCTACAGTTTTTTAGGGTTCCGTACCTCAAAAGGAAAAACGGAACCCTTATAGGATCACTTTGTTGTCCGTCTGTTCGTCTGTCTGTCAAGACCCTTTATCTCGGGAACGCGTGGAGGTATCGAGTTAAAATTAAAACTATATACTCAGGTCTGCGGTCCCTTGAAGCTATGAAAAAAATTAAACTTCTAATATAACATAGCTTCATTTGCACAAGCTTAAACAGGTTTTTAAGTATTTTTATGATGTATAGTTTTCGATTTATGACAAAGAATGAAAAAAAAAAATACCTTGGAAACTGAATTTCGGGAAAAGTTTAAGATTCGATTCCTGAGCTATATAATATGTTAACCATAAATATAAAAATAAAAAAAAAATACGGAATCCTCGGTGGGCGAGTCCAACTCGCACTTGTCCGGTTTTTTTAAATATAAATAATAATAAATTATTTATTTTAGGCAGAGTCAATATAAAACTATGTACATATATTGGCTTAAAAAAGAAAAATTCTTTTAATTAATGTTTATCCTGACGTTTCGAACCCTTTGCAGGGACCGTGGTCACAGGGAGACTACGGACTCTACTACTACGACTACGGATAAACATTAATTAAAAGTAATAAATTAATAATAAATAAATTAGTAATAAAATTAACTGGAGTAGAACCGTAAAAGTTGTTTCATTTCAAAAAGTAGTGTTCGCGTAAACTTTAGAAAACAATAATAGAAGAATTCATAAAAAAATATTGTTTGGAAAATTTTGCAGGTGTGTAACTCTTACATATTTTTCGTATGAGTAACATAAAAATAACTTAATCGCATAACTAATTACTGTGTGTCGAAATAATCGCGTGTCAGTAGTTCAACAGCAACTCGACATCTGATAATCGGTCGTTGTTGCCTTTCGTCGTGTGATGAAATAAAAATAGTAGATAGTATGCTGTTACAGAATTCGTGTCACAAAAATAGGAAATTTTTTGGTAGATAGTCATAATATTATGCTCGCTAATCTAGTTAAGTAATTATATTGAACCTCCTCTTCCCTCCTGAAGCGCCTCGGTGGCCGAGCGGCAAAGCGCTTGGTTTGAAACCCGAAGTTCCTGGGTTCCATTCCTAGGTCGGGCAAAGTATTTTTCGGATTTTAGTGAACTTAAGCTTTAGTTTATATAGTTTGCTGAAAATTGTTTTATGAATGTTAGTATTAAAATACCATTTATGTTACCACTTACATCTGTAAATATGTACATATTATAATAAATGTTGTTTATATTACACAAATAAAAATGTAAGTTCAATGAACTGACCAACTTTGCTTAAGGCGACGCACCGCTAAACAATAAATCTCATACGTTTTGATACGAGCGTTTGCTACTACACTGTTTTTTTTCTTTCAAATTAAAACTACAAATTATTAAAAAAAAATGAACTACAATTTCGATTTGTGTGTTAAGACTAATCTAGTAAGAAAATTTTGATGCTTAAATCGGTCTGGTTAGCCTGTAAAATGCAAATCTATGTTTTAAAAAGTTCTGAGGTAACAAACATAAAAAAAAAAAAAAAAATACAGTCGAATTGATAACCTCCTCCTTTTTTTGAAGTCGGTTAAAAAAGGTTACTTTGATAATTTTTTCTCTGTTATAAAAGTTGACAAATCGTGTTTCCGCAACTAGCAAAATTAAGTCCATTAAATAAAAAATCATGTTATCAAATATCACTTTCATATGTTTTGTAATTGTTGGGAAAAATCAAGATCCCCGCCACGTAAATTTCCAATGCGTCGCCTTAAAAATATGTTTTTTTAAATATTAGAATGAGGCAAACGAGCAGGCAGGTCACCTGATGGGAAGCAATCACCGCCGCCCATGGACACCCGCAAAACCAGAGTAATCGCAGATGCGTTGCCAACCTTGAAATTTGAAGTTTGAAGTTTCTTTTAATAAATAAATATAAAAACATTTCGGCCTCTATACAATATCGTGCTTTTAGTACCATGGGAGTTCGTTTTTAGGATTCCAAACTACAAACAGAAATAAACGGAACAGTGTGCAGTGTAGGCTGTATACAAACACTGTTCTAAATATACACCTAAATAAATGAATAATCTCTTAAATGGGCAATTTTCGGAGTAAGATTCCCTTTGAGTAGTCCAATGTAGGAAGAGGCCTATGCTATGCCCTGCAGTGGGCGGAAGAGATAATGATAATGAGTCCAAGATGACTTTTTATAGTAGTAAGTATTTGAGAAGCTCGATGGCGCAGCGGTTAACTCGCCCGGTTTGCGAGTGCTAAGCAACTTTCGCAAAGGCCGGTCATCGGATGGGTGACTCAAAATTTTTCATCTCGAGCTCCTCCGTGCTTCAGAAGGCACGTGAAGACGTTGGTCCCGGCTGCATTAGCAGTCGTTAACAACCACCAATCCGCACTGGGCCCGCGTGGTGGTTTACGGCCCGTTCTCCCTATCCATCCGTAGGGAAGGCTGTGCCCCAGCAGTGGGGACATAAAAATGAGCTGATGATGATGATGATGATGAAGTATTTAAAAACGGGCTTATCACGGGAAACAAAAAAAAATATAGTTCTCTTAAGAGTGAGCTTACCGTTTTTTGAGCTCTTAAATCTGTTAAAAATTAAGAAAATATCGTATGAATTAATTAATGATAGAAATTATTCAGTATATTAGGTATATTTTATCTTTTGATTAACATTTATCAATTTAATCTTTATCCGGTACAGTACAAAGGTTGTCTTTAACTGTTGGAAATATTTCTTCCTGAGATAATTTAAAAGCTGCAAACTCCAATCACCACTCTCATTCAAAGACTAAAGTTCAAACATTTCGAAATATACCTAATGTCGATTGCAAAAGTGCTATTTTGCTGTGTCGTTTTGTCAAGTGTTGTTGTGGTCGATAGTACCTACCAAGTGGTAAACTGTAAACAGTTTTGCAGCGATAATAAATGAACTACTTACAGTACTAAATGGAAATTCACGGCGACCATTTCTTTAGGTCAATGGTAACCATAATTTTCATGACCTCTCATACCTAAAGAATTACAACATATAATTATCAAAAAAAAACACAAATGTTGAAAAAATATCCACGAGCAGGATTTAAACCTGCACCCTTCTGACATACCGGGTCAGGTGTTCTCCCAATTTTTTCAATATTTGTGTTTTTTTGAGAGATTGCTGATTGCCTCAAACGGCATTTTCAGCGTCACCGGGCTTTTTTTGGGGCGGCGAGGTACGTAAAGGGTACCTCAAGCCGTGTGAATCACCTTCGAAGGTTTTCTAGAGGGAACGGCATCACACACTTAAAAGTGCGTGTCCCCGTGCCCTACTAGATTCTCCGAAGAGTTTGGATCGTGTGAACATTTGTGTTTTTGTAATTTGTTCGCAACAAAATTTGCGTTAAAAATTATATAAACAAAACAAAAACATCTCATATCAATATTCTTTCCCTGTGTGGTGCCGGGGATAAAGAATTGCACCACCCCATCTCTTCCCGTGGGTGTCGTAAAAGCCGACTAAGGGACCATTCCAGAGAATGTGCAGCAGCATCTCTCTGAGGTTACCCTCAACCTACTGCGATCGCCAACCCGCCTGCCAAGCGTGGCGATTACGGCAAATACCCCCCATGATTATTTGGGGGAGGCCTTTGTCCAGCAGTGGACGTCTTTTGGCTCAGATGATGATGATGATCAATATTCTTCGGGATTAGATGTCCCAACTCGTACCCTATTTTAATTTTTATTTGTGTGCTAAGTCATCGGTATATGATTCTCGTGTCTCATCAGTGGGGACATTAATGAGCTATTCATGATTGCTAAACGGGTTTGTAATAAATTGCAGCCCTTCAATTAAATAATACATATAAAAAAGCTCCTGAAAAAGTTCTTACTCACTCACTGATTGATTCATCATTCTCATTAATCGAAAGCTGAAATTTTGCATAGAGATACCCTCTATACATCATAGAGATAAGACTGTATTATGCGGTATTACCTTATACGGGGATATAATTGCAATGTTCCGTGCTGTCTGGTGAACGTGGGGGGAGGGGGGTTCCAAATTTTCTTGCTGACGAAGGGGTCATGCGATTCCCTTTTTATAAAAACGCATCGAGACCTAAATTCTAAGAATTTATTTGCCCGCAACAAATAAATTCTTAGAATCCGTTAGATTTGTTTATGATTAAAACAATTCTTCATTCACGAATCATCACAATAGTTATAATTTTTCTTCCAATAAGTCTATATATATACTATAACTCTATACTCGCTTGGCTACTTCATACACACTTATTCTATATGAATCAGAAAAATAATTCCTTAAAGGTTGCTTCCTTTTGTTAAAATCCTTCCTGTAACGTTATCCTCTTTTCCTTGAGGTATGGGACGTACCCGCGGCGCCTCCACCATTTGTAAGTTCTTCCGATCACAACGAAGTTTTCGAGGGATGTACTCCACGGGTAAAGTCCCGCAGGTCACCTCAGACCCGCGAGTAATCGTCATGGATTACCCCTGTTTAAAAAATACTGAGGAGAATGGTGCGTCCAAAAAGTATTTTACCCACCTATTGAGGTGAAATACGGCTACGTGTGATAATCCATTAAAATAAAGTAAATAGCCTATAACTGTCCCACAGCTGGAAAAAGGCCTCCATCATCGAAATCAAGTCTCCACTACAAATGATGGGTAATGGCTTAATCACCAACGCTTGCCAAAAGCGAGTTGGTGAACAAAAACCCGGGCTTAACATCAAAAAACTCGAAACAAACTTTGCCCGACCTGGGAATTGAACCCTGGACTTTCGGGTATCGCGCCGACCGCTGTACCATTCGGCCACCGATGCGATAATCCATTAACCACCCATAATCTTTCTGAAGTAGGAATTTCGTAATTACAAGTCATTACCTACCAGCCCGCGTGGTCACTCTACTGATAAGTAGTTTATCTTTCGTAGGCGTGGTCGCTTCCTTGTGACGATAATACGTTATCATCGTTATCGTGCAAGTCACAAATAGAACGAGTAACATTTGCACCCGTCTCCCATTTTTGATATGTTGCGTCATTGTGTGTTTATCCGTTAAGGATCGGAGTATGTTGAGTGACTTGACGTAGTTGTAGAGAGATTGCTGATTGCCTCAGACGGTATTTTCAGGTACACCGGGCTTTTTTGGTAGCGGCGAGAAAATTGAAGGGAGGTTTTCTAGAGGGAACGGCATCACGCACTAGGGCGTGTCCGCGTGACCTACCTACTAGATTCTCCGAGGGGTTGTTATCAGTCAGAAGACGTGAGTGCAGGGGCTCGTTCTGTTTTAATACGTTCACAACGTGTATCAGTGGCCGGATCTTGACATTTATTGTTGTAGATACTTTAATAAATCTACTGAGATACACTATTGTAGGTGAGCGTTACGCCAGCGGAAAGTTGTCGAATTTCTTGATTTCGTTATAAAGAATTTAGTTAGTTCATCTGGTGTTATTGTGCACGTGTGCGTCGAGTAATTAAGATATTCGTTATAACAGATCTCGCTGTATCAGGAAATCAAAAAATTCGACAACTTTTCGCTGGTGTAACGCTCACCTTGTGTAGATGTTTTAAAATCAAGGTCCATGCAGGGTAATCCCATAGTCGTTCTAATGACAAAATCAGGATACCGACACACTGTTGAGATGTTATTGGATAAGCATGGCATGAATAGATGGCAAGTTCCCATGTACCCACGCCTACCACAAACAAACTGTCAAATTTTCTCAATATACTTTGAGCTTTATACCTTTACAATATGGTTCAAAATGTATTGAAGAAGTTTGACAGTTTTGGATAGGTTGATGTGCGCCTGTACCATAAGGGTATTACAAATAAACAAAGATTAAGCTTCGAATAGTTATTCAGTGTTTTGTCTCTTTTACTCTAATTTGAAATGACGTTTACGTGACAGAAACAAAACACGGACTAACTATTCGGACCTTATTAGTTGTTTATTTGTAAGGCACTAAGAGTATAATTTATATATACCATTGTATGTTCTTTATAAAGAGAACCGTCTTTAGAAACCGGAACAGTGGGGATTCTCGAAATTGGGAAGGCCTGGGGTCAGAACTGAAGTGATACTGTCATTACTTACTTTTTATTAAAGGGGATCCTGATGAATTAATGAGTTCACGAGGATCCCCTGGGGGATCAGGCTAGGGGATCCTGGTGGACGAAACGAAGCTTTTAAAGGTTGACTGATGATGGTACTTATTTGTATATCATATTTCTTGTTACTGGTCAGTGAAGTGCCCAGAGCTTGAGATAAGGACAAACTCAACGCTTGCTATATAAAATCACAGGCGTGTCAAAGCTGGAATGGACGTCTGCTAGCTATTCATCGGGGAGCTTGATGAGGGCAATATTGATATTTATCCTTCCTTTGTAGTTAATAAAAGTGGTGGGAGGTTTTTAGGTACAGTCAGCAACGAAAATTGCTAAGCAGTTTAGTACCATGTTATAATATCTCTACTAGGTGGAGCGACGATCTTCGCAGGGTTGTTAGCCACCTGAGCTGGATGAGAGTAGCCGCTGATCGTGCTCGGTGGCGTGCACTTGGAGTGCCTATGTCCAGCAGTGGACTAGTATAGGCTAATGATGATAATGAAACGGTGACAAGAGCTTGTTAGAATGCTATGTTGCTTTGCTATGCTATGTTTCCTCGGAAGATCAGCGTCGGGGTGCTAACCAGGTATCTCGACATTATGCTGAGTGGAGACCGTTTCAACACCACTAGCTCTTAAGTATTTTGTCCATGTATTGTTATTAATATAAGTAAATAAAAAAAAAATATTTCTATTTCTATTTCTTTGACAGAGTAGGTACTAAAGGGTGTAGCGATTTTCATTGTTTACTTATCCAAGGAAACGCACGAAAAGTTATAACAAATATTGACTATAGTTTATTCAAAGCTGTACTTGGTAACTTTACAACAGTTCTTTTTATTATAATCTATTTAACACTACCAAAATAATTGTAATAATAATAGAATAAATAATACTGCTTAACATAATAACGGTTCAACAATTGGGTGAGCTTATAAAAATATATCTTTAGCATCTCCGTGGGTGGTTGGTTAAGCCGTTTCTCTCGGCTTGTCGTAATATGGCAGTCGTTAAAACCCACCAACCCGCATTGAACCGGCCTGCGCCGGCGTGGTGGGTAAAGGCCTATTCTTCTAAATCCAACGCTATGATGAAGCGTAGTTGATTATAATCGTAGAAATAGATAGAGAGAGAGATATAGATAGACTGAACAATACTCTCAGAAAAACAATCACACTAGAAAGAAACAAAGCGATTAAGTATACGGCCAGTACTAAGGTTGGTTTTAGAGTTGCGCTGACCGCACGCTGACCGTCGGCGCTGACAGCCGAAATGTATGAACTTCTAGCACATGTCAGCGCTGAGCCATTAGCGTGACTCAGTAACGTTTCCTTTAATTACATACATATTGATCTGTCAGCGCTGACGATCAGAGTGACTGCAAAACCAGCCTAAGTCTACTCGTATATCTTAGAAGAATAACTAAAGCTATAGAACCAAGACTGAAATGTGAACCCATTTTTAGTTCCGTTCTATAGCTAGAAAAGGACGTTGGAGTAAGATCGTCAGTTATTTATTGACGCTTTGTTTTATTTTTTTGTCTCAAGATGAAATATCCATTGGGTGATATTGAGTCGAGTTTTGTTTTAAAGTCTATGTAGTCAGAGCGCAAAATTCTCATCCGACATAGCAAGCCTGTGAAGTAGGCCAATCAGAATTCGAGAAAGAGACAACTAGAGAGTGCCTAGCGTGAGTTTTGTTTACTATTCAGTCGATTACGTTTACGAAAACGAAAATTAGTATGGCATTGAAGCAGCGCCTCCTGGCGGCATACGAGAAGAGTTAACATTCTGCAATATACAAATTCTCGTTTTCGTGAAACTCGCACTAGGCACCCTGCCCGCACGAACGTTTTGTTTCGTTCACACTTTGCCGCCCGCATTTACTTTACATACTTCTTTTACAAAATGTTTATAATTTTTAACGTAAATTTTGTTGCGAACAAATTACAAAAACACAAATGTTGAAAAAAATTCTAAAAGCAGGATCGAGGAGGAGCTTGCCTACTTCTTAACTGATCTTTAGTATTTGTAAAAATATTATGGTCGGATGTTAATGACGGTAGTTGTTGACATTGAATGGGCGCCTTTGGCTTTCAAAGTAAACAGTAAATAGTGTCGAATAATTTCGGCGGGCTGGCTAGGACGATAGTTCAATAAATTGGGAGAGCATCTGACCCGGTATGTCAGAAGTGTGCAGGTTCAAATCCTGCTAATGGAAATTTTTTCAACATTTGTGTTTTTGTACTTCTTTTATATTATTACTACTGTTATATCTTATAAGCTATTCGTCGTCATCCTCCTTACATTTAAATTATACTGTATTTATTACACTGTGTCACTATACTTGTATTAGCTACCATGGAAGAAGCATATTTGACATTGGTACCGACGACTGCACATAGGTCATACTGTCGACTGCACATAAATCAACCTATCCAAATCTGTCATATTTCTTCAATACATTTTCAACCATATAACTTAACAGTAAGGTTCAAAGTCTATTGAGGAAATTTGACAGTTTGTTGTAGAGTGATGTGCAAGCGTGTGTACGTTATCAAAGTTACGTATAAATTGGAATGCACTTGAATTATCACAATAAATGTTACATTTATGAAGGCCGGACTCGACCGCGAAATGAGCGAGGTCATTAATGAGCCCTCTTAACTCGCAACGATAATTTTCACAGTTGAGTGAGGCTCGACCGCGAAAGAGGCTAGTGGAGCGGTCTGAGTCAGCAAAAATAGGCAAAAGAGACCTTGCCGTGTCATCGGTCCGCGTCCCTCGCTCGCCCGATTGCAGGGACGTGCGGGCGCTTAGTGTTTTGGTTTGCTGGCAGCTATTTTTAGGTCGAGCCGATCTCATTATTGTCATTTCAACTATTTCTTGCTTCCAAAACCTCGCCCAGATCAGCTTTGTCCGTTCATTTTGCGGTCGAGCTTCGGATTTAATGTCAGCCACCACCGAACTGCTATCACAAAGCAAGTTTTAAACTCAGACTATAAAAACAGCATCTGTCACTTTTTGCCGATAATTTAGGCTCACATTGTATATTAAACACGAGTTTTAATAGTATTCCCACACAGCAGTTGTCTCTGAAACTCTTGAGAATTGTTTTTTAACTAATTGCAACACGACGGCAAATCATGCTTGTTATAGGCGTCAGGGAGACAATTGATATGGTGCAGAAAGTCAGATCCGAATTCAGACGTTTATAAAATGCTACACGAAACAACATGTCCGAGAATTTTATCTGGAACCTAAATAACATCTTATTAACTTAAGCAAAACTTTATAAGTTGAAGAACTTTGGAAGACCAACAGACAGCTAAAGTTTCTTATATGTATTAAGTTGTTAGTCTTCCAATAAACTAAATTTAAAATAAATCATGTGAAAGTCGGATATCCTCTATGTTCTCGAACCTTATTCCTCTCGGTAATGAATGAATTTGCAAACGTTGCACGCTCCATACTTTCGAACGTATCCATAACCGGAGCAGTTTTAGGAGTGAGTGCGTGAACATAACGGATGTTCACCTTTACATAGCTGCTGTGTGCAGAGCCACCCGTAAGGTAGAGCGAGTGGAGTCTTCCCTCTAGGCACTTGGTGGCACGGGGCGCCAAAATGCCAAATACGAAAAACCACAACACTGGAATTCGGATAGGTAATGTGAAAACGTCGCCAAAGTGCGCCAAAATACAATCTCGCTCTACTCTGATTAAAGGCCGGCGCTGCCTGTGTGGGAGCACAATACACTCGTTCCGACGTTGGTTTAATGCTCTATCCCCCGTGTTAATAAACAAAGTGTAAGCTTGGAGTAGTTACTCCGTGTTTTGTTCCCGTCATGTAAACTTCATTTCATATTAGAGTAAAAGAGATAAAACACGGAGTAATTACTCCAAGCTTACACTTTGTTTATTATAAGCTCCTAAGGTAAGCTATCACAGAAATAAACGGTATCATACCTCCTTGATATTAGAAAAAGAAGGTATCATACCTTCTTTTAAAATTTTAATAATTATCACGTAGTTCTCAGTAACGTCGCAGTGTTTTGTCTCATCCCCAGGACGAAGCTGATGGAGGTCCGCGGCTGGCGGCGGCCGGGCCTCAGTCACCGCGCGAGCGCCGGGCGCGGCAGACCGCCCGGCTCCGTGTCCTGCCACGTCGGGGCACCGTACTTCTTGGGCTTCAGGACGTACACGAACTGGGGAGGGAACAAGTATTAAAAAAGTTCATATTGATACAAAATATTGGTCGAGTAGTCAGGATGCGAGCAGCACAAATCTGGTCATTGTGGAGAGCTTTGTCTAGCACTGGACGTCGTTTGGCTGAGATGATTGATACATATCAAATTGCTATTATTATAATCATTCACCCAGCTAATTCAAAATCCACGTATACACACGTATACCTACAACAGCTATCACTAGTTAAAACATACTACTACATGGGACCGCAAGATTATTTGTGTACAATTTTCAGTGTGAAGATGGGACTGAATGATTATGAATATTATAAGGGGCATCTCTCTCAACGTTTCAACATAGAGACAATATCCTTTGGAAACAATGGTTTACCTGATAGAAAACAACAGTTCTAGACAGAACTCCTAGAAGAACATTTTTAAAGATACATTAAATATTACGCCTGAGTCTACCTTAGATCTAAGACACTGGTAATTGGCCATGTCTTTTTTCAAGTGACAACCTATTTATTATTATTTTCTGTTTAATTATTACTAACGGGTAAGCACGTGGCACGATCTCACGATGTTAAGTGATGATAAGGTCGAAGGTGTAAGCGCACCTCATCCGGAATCCTCAACTACTGAGGCAAACGAATGGGGTATTTGACAGGTTTTAGAAAACTATGTCTAATGGTTCATTATAGCATAATATATTTGCAATTTGATTAATTCGTTATGAATTTCTTTATTTTTTATGAAAATCGCCATTAAAATTCAAATTAATAAAATAGCCGCCAAAACGCTGAATGCAGGTCACGTGATGTCGTGACGTCACCTGCTTGTAAGCAAACTTTTAGCTGTCAAATTAAACGTACAAAACTTTGATTGACATTTACTGTAAACAAGCTAGTGAGGTCACTCCAGATTCAGCGTCATCGCGTGCGTTTTTGATCACGTGGTCAATCATAAAAATTTTATCATGTTATTAATGATTTTTTATAAAAATCATACTTATTTTAAAATTTTGTGCTGGCTAAATTAGTTTAAAAACATGTTTACTATTAAGTTAACAACAGTTTGATCAATATTTTCATTGTAGTCAAATACCCTATTATGCAAACGAATGTAACTAAAACTTACAATGACGATTCCATACGTGGCTCCCACCGCGAAGCCCGCGGCCACGTCGCTCCAGTGGTGCTTGTGTTCCACCACCCTGGAGAGGCCGGTGTACCACGCGCCTATGAGCGCCGCGAATTGGAACCCGTGCCGCAGCAACTTCGACCCTCGCCACTTGCCTTTCACTTGAATGTACAACTGGCGAGAAGATGATATGATTAGCACGGGTCAGACAGACATGATAGCATAATTGGAAGAGCACATGACGTACATTAATATGTATTTTGTTTTATCTTTCGAGTAATCACCGTGTGTAGGTAAAATATCGGTACCTACAAAAATCCAAAAACCATGAGGGGAAATAATAAAAACTCCACACTCAGAACAGACGCACACTTTATTATAAATTGACAATGACTATATTGGGTCGGTATAATAATGTCTATGTATATTTCATAGACATTATTATACCGACCCAATGTCCAAAATTAATAATGACCAAAAAAATAATGACGAAAAATAATAATGTCAAAAAGTTCGTCCAAAAATAAACAAAACACTCGCGCCCACACACGGTGCCATCTCTTGGTGAAAACTCGAACTAAACTTTCAACACCGTGCCTTCATCTAACCTGATGAGCCAATGGTGGAAGCGCACTTCACCCGAGATCCTCAGTTACTGAGGCACTGGCTATGTTATCTCTAGGTGCCGGAACACAGCAATGCAACAAACATTGATGATAGGCGACATATTTAGATAAGATGGTAGTAGCTAGCCAGGCGGACAAACAAGCCCTATCACCAACCAAACCGAGTACACAGAGATGTACCTCCCCGCTGGGAATCGAACCCGGGACTTCTGGTTGAAACGGTTGGTATGTACACTTTTGAATAGCTTTGACTCTTTATTTCATTGTATTAAGACTTAGATTGTTTGCATTGTAATGCTCGGCTCGTGACTGCATGTCTGAGGGTAGAGATCCAAATCACGCCTATGGATCTTTTTTCAAAATTCTGAATTTTTTGTAACAAAATTTTACGTAAAATATCCTTTTCAAAGTGGTACACAGAAATGCTGGTCCCTGCTGTTTGGCAGCAGAAAAGGTGAAATGGGTGGTAGTTATCCAGACTGCATTTTGTCTGAACTGTTCAGAAAGAAAGCCTGCTACAAGCTAGTCTAAAATATTAATGCTTTAAGTGATACGATACTTAGACGTTTTATTTCACCTGACTTCTCCTAAACATACTTTGACCTGGAAATCCAGGATCTTTAAATATAGAACCGATTGCTTCGCCACTCGGCCTATATAGGCTTCAGGCAAAATATAAAATCAAAGTTAAAACTTACAATAAAGAAAATGGCGGTATACATAGCGAAGCTGGAGTGCGCGCTCGGGAAGGAGAGCCGGGAATCTAGGATGAGGCTCTGGTCGTCACCGGTGCACGTGTAGTTCTGGATGTAGCCGAAACGGTTCAGGTCAGAGTCGATGTTGGGGACGGGACGGCACACCTGGAAGGAGGAATGTAATAAAATAAAATAAAACATACCAGATTTGACATTTCATATATTACGCTACGCTATTCCGTCGCGAACAAAGAAGTTTGGTAATTCATTTCTATGTCGTACCACTAAATATTTTTTTAAATATAAAGCTAAAAAGGTGACATTTTGAGTGTTTCGGTGGCTTGATTTTGACACGTTCCCTATATTATTCTGTTGCCTGAAACTAGCAACCTCGGTTGGATGGAGTGGTGTCAGTCACAGACCAAATTTTATTATTAATTATATTAATTTAGTTCTTAATTCTTGTTTCTAATACCTACGTCATATTGTTAACAGTAAGTGTGAATTTTACATAACTAAAATAAGTAAATGTAATACGTGCTATAGATGAGTGGCTTCTTCTGGTACAGATGTTGAGTACATTTAAAAGAAGAAGTCTACCCTAATTTTTGTCAAACATGTTTTGGTAAATGAAATAAATATATTTATTTATTTATTGTTCAAGTGGGAAGGTATGCTATGGGAAGGCCTTAGCAGAAAGGTGTTTAGACGCTGATGATGATGGCGACTTAAATCTCAGAAGTTGGACAGGAATTTGACATAAATGTCTGTTTCCTGCTTTCTTTGGTCCAGGGTCGTGGGTTATGACCCGATATCCCCACGTGTTACTAGTCATGTCGTTATTGTTCGTGTTCTGGCATTATGACCTGACGTAGATGGTGTGTGAGTTATACTTTTGGAAGGTCGTCTATCTCTTCGCGCATCACCTAAAATGGTTGAAAAAGCGGTCAGTACCACTAAAATTGGTGAAATAAGAAGGGATTGTTCATGAGAAGTCTTGAGCTTAGGAAAAGGAGGTTTAGATTTTGATAATGTGACTCACATCAAAGAAGTTGGGTCGCAGCCTGCCGACCACGTACTTGCTGAGGTTCGAGGTGAGCTGCTGGCAGACGGCACCGAAGGTGAACACTCCGACGGTGGTGTACGTCTCCCACACCCAGCCGGGCACCACGGAGCCGGACAGGAACTTGTCCCCGACGCCAGTGCCGCGCTTGTCACGGGCTGCCTCCACTATCAGCACCTGGGATGGTAGATTCTCATCAGCATAATCATCATCAGCTTATACAAGTCCACAGTTGGACGAGGCCTTTCCAAGTGCACGCCACCGAGCACGATCAGCGGCTACTCTCATCCAGCTCAGGTGGCTAACAACACTGCGAAGATCGTCGCTCCACCTAGTAGAGATATTATGACATGGTACTAAACTGCTTAGCGATTTTCGTTGCTGATTGAGCCTAAAACCCTCCCAACACTATTATTAACTACAAAGGAAGGACAAATATCAATATTGCCCTCATCAAGCTTCCCGATGAATAGCTAGCAGACGTCCATTCCAGCTTTGACACGCCTGTGATTTTATATAGCAAGCGTTAACTTTAGCAACGTTTAGTAACGTTAGCAAGATTTAGAGCTTTTCCTTTTAAATTGTTATAATTCTGATGTCGGTACGGAATGCAGTCTTCTATTAAGAAGAGTCCTGCAATTCTGTTTTAAATTTTATAACGGGAAAGCGCTTGTCTTACATCTTACCTGATGGTAAGCAACGATTAGGTCGAAGATGGAAGTTCTCTTCCCCCGGAATTATTCTCCCTTAAAAATAGCATATTGGGTTGCAATCGCACGAGCATACAACTTTGCGTCACACTGACCCAGGTCGACGATGGTTGGACAGCACACAAAGTTACACAAGGTTTCTTAAACCGAGTGACCGATTAATCCTCGGAGATTTTGTAGGGGCTGACAAACTCGTATCTTACTAGATTTCGTACTTTACTAGATTCCTGTCTCCGTAACTTAATAGGTAGGTTGACCAAAGCGGAAAAGCCCTGAGTGCCTTAAGGGTAGAAAGGGTGGAAGCTGAGCTAGTGATGACCTTTTCGTTGGTCAGGCACATGTCTGTTTGTTCCTTCCAAAGCGTGCGTGTGAACTGAGTCCTCGTGTTCTATGGCAACGTGTGGCTGCCATAGAGCTATGACCTATGACCTATTCGGTAACTCACAGTAGCTATGATGAGGACGAACCCTGTGGCCGCCAGGACTGCCTCGGAGATGGTCTGCTCTTTAAAGGGCAGCATGATGGTCTCGTCGCTCTGGAAGTAGCCTCGCTGGTAAGGCTCTGCCCACAGCATCAGGCCCAGTAGTGGGAACGCCGCTGAAATGTGCACGATACAAATGTTAATCGTTATTATTGTACACACGCTCATCAAACCTCCGTAGCCGAGTGGCTTGCACGCCGGACTTAGGGCGGCGTCTGAGGTCCCGGGTTCGAGTCCCGGTCGGGTCAATGTCGAAAACGAACTTTTTTATATTGTGTCGGGTCCGGGTGGTTATGGTACCGTCGTTATTACTAACTAGCTGTGCTCGCGACTTCGTCCGCGTGGAATAGTGACTTTCGGCAGCATTTTTAATTTTTTAGGCTCTTGTTCCCGTTTTTGCAACATTTTTCACTGATGCTTCGCTCCTATTGGTCGCAGCTTGATGTTATATAGCCTAAAGCCTTCCTCGATAAATGGACTATCTAACACAAAAATAATTTTTCAATTCGAACTAATAGTTCCTGAGATTAGCGCGTTCAAACAAACAAACCCTTCAGCTTTATAATACTAATATAGATTTCCATAAAACGAGTGCTTTAGGATGATGTCTAATATTAATTTATTTATTGTACTACCAAAATCTGTAAATTTCCTCAATGGACTTTGTACTTTATGTACCTATACGGTATAAGGTTGAACAGTTATAGAAGAAATCTGACAGTTTTGGATACGATCAAACTAGGAGTTTGTACACACGGCTGCAGATCAACCTACCCAAACCTGTCAAATGTCTCCAATGAAGCCTTATAACTAAACTATAAAGTTCAAAATTGATTGTAGAAATTTGACAGTTTTGGGTAGGTTGATCTGCCGCCGAGCGTACATCTGTAATATCATGTACTAGCTGACCCGGCAAACGTTGTTTTGCCAATTATTTCTAGGGAATTTGTAGGGTAGAAAAAAAAAACTAACTTATTGTAGTACTTAGTGTGTGAGGATTATAAGAGTGAAAGAGGCATGGAGCGCTGTGAACGATGACAGAATATAATAATAACAAAACACTAAACATTTATTTTTTTACTTTATTATAATTAAATTATTATAATTTGAAGAGCTCGATGGCGCAGTGGTTCACGCGCCCGGTCTGCGAGTGCTGAGGTTAAACAACTTTCGCAAAGGCCGGTCATCGGATGGGTGACCAAAAGTGTAAGCTAAGTGTAAGCTTCGGAAGGCACGTAAAGCCGTTGGTCCCGGCTGCATTAGCAGTCGTTAACAACCACTAATCCGCACTGGGCCCGCGTGGTGGTTTAAAAGCCCGCTCTCCCTATCCATCCATAGGGAAGGCTCGTGCCCCAGAAGTGGGGACATAAAATGAGCTGATGATGATTATAATTTATTCATATATATCATTAATTACGACAATAACACTACCAAACTATCAATCCATTAATGCTACAGTGTGTACAATATTTTTTGTTAGCCCATCTTTAGCTAACACAAACAAACTGGATCACCACTCTTATCACTTAGGGGTATAAAAAATAGATTACGACCGATTGTCAGACCTACCGAATATACATATAACATAAAAATCGATCGACCCGTTTCAGAGGAGTATGGCAACCTACATGTGACACGAGAATTTTATATATATTAGATAGAAGATAGAATGAATTATTCGATGTTCATGCCAATAATATGTATACGTATTACTCTATCTTTATTTATCTATCTATATATATGTATATTTTTATACGTATGTGGAAAGCCCGAGACACATGCACGAATAATGCGCAAGATGCTATGATCTACGTGCGCCATATATTACTTTCACGTGCAACCCAAAATGGATAGAAATCACTAATCTGTTATTCTCCGGTCAATCATCCAGCGATCGTCATGACATACAGCACGAGTGTTCAAGCAGAAACTCAAAGCGCTTATGAACTTCATTGTAAAATATCATGTCTTCGGAGACGTACGATGTTGGATGTACTCTATAGAGTGGCAGAAGAGAGGACTGCCTCGAAAAAATAAGACCAGATGAAATTGACTCAATAATTTGCGCAGAAATTTCCGAAGTAAATCTAGAATTGTATGAAATAGTGATGAAAAACTTGATTCATGGACCGTGTTGTGAACTCGATATGCATTACGCGTACGCCAACCGATATTTTGACGCCTCACAGGTGGCATTTTCTTTAAATCAATAAATAACACTACGATAAACCTTCAAACACACGAAACACCGATATCTTTTGCAAAAAAAGCGGTAATGACAAAGAGAAATAATATATTGGGATGACGTATTGTCCATTTGAAGTTGTCAAATGCTCTGTACGTCATTCAGTCACATTCATTCACTCACTCACTTTTCATTACATGATAGTTAAAAAAATCATATTTTACTAAAAATGTCTATTTTCATTTTAATTTTCTTCTGTACAAACCTTGTCCTGACAATAACAAACTCAAAAAAAAAAGAATTATCCAATTTTGTGCAGTCGATCGGAAGTTATGCGCGTACATACATTTCAGTGATTCATTTTGATATATATAGATTAGTGTTACTGAAACAAGTGAGGATATTACAAGTCTGGCTTTTATCTACCACAATTTAATACCATGCAAAAGTATTTGTTCACTTTATATTTAAAACATTGAAAGAACAATATATAGATAAGACATTTGAACAAATATCTGCATCATGCTGAGGTTTACTTTAATTTATTGCCATTCTTAGTCACACAAGTGACTTGAAAAGATACACAAAAAACAGTAGTGTAATCAGCTGGTATAGAAGATAGGCCTGTATAGGCCTCCAACAAGGTGGACCGACGATCTGGTGTAGGTCGCGGGAAGCCGCTGGATGCGAGCAGCACAAAACCGGTCGTTGTGGAGATCCTTGGGGGAGGCCTTTGTCCAGCAGTGGACGTCTTTTGGCTGAGATGATGATGATGATGATGATAGAAGATAATGGCGTTTTCTGAGTAATAGTTATATAATATAAATTCAGTAAAAATAAATGTTTAAAATATTCTTTAACAATAACAAAACATACCTACGATATGAATAATCAAATGATCAAACCGAATTAAATTAAACATGTCAGTAAACAGTGCAAATGTTAATCAATATATTTCGCATAATCTAAATAAAAATTAAAAATATAGGTAGGTATACAAAATTAATAAAGTCTAATAAATTTTACTTTTTATTTTTAAGTGCTAATAAAGTGTTGCGGAAACCCACAACACACACTATGCCACTGTTTAAAATTAGGTTACACCTTAAAATCTACAAAATCCACTCACAGTTCCATGCCGCTCCCGCCGTCCAGAACGGGATCCATATGGTCTGATGGGGCCCGAATCCGGCTCCGGGTCTTCTAGGGTTCCCTAATCACACCCAAACTACCCCAAGTGCACTTTCCCCCGAGGAAATACCTGTTTACTCCAGCAGCGGTGACGCCGACATCCAGGCGATTGTACTCCCGATACGATTCGCTTATGACGTACACACTCACAAAACACAGGTTGCACAATACACTTAATTAAAGTAATACGGCTCCAAATGCCCTTATTACTACATAAAATCTATTTAATTATCAACACACGATAACCTATCAACCAGCCATATTTGCCTTCCCGAGACAAGTGTACGTGTAGTGTCTGGAGTGTGAATCTCGATAATCGATTCCCAAATCGATCCGTCCATAATACAAATCAAAGTTTTATTTCCAACAAAAATAAATGCCTGTTTATTTGCAACATAAAGTTTATAATTTATATGGCCTAACATGAATACATAAACAAATAGCCTAACATAAACAAATGGAGTGAGTCATGTTTACAATGCCAGCGCGCAAAAGTGCTGAGACACACAAATTCGCAATATTTTGCTGCACTGAAGCTGAATTAAATATTTAAAAAATACAGTAAAAAAAAAATGCCTACTCTAGGCCTCCCTAGCCTTCCCAGTAGCATAATGGTCAGTGCAGCCGCCCGGATTGCGAAAGACCTAGGTTCGATTCCTGGCTGGGTCGGGTAGGCATTTAATTTTTACACTGTATTTTATAAATATTTAATAAATAATAATAATAATAATAAATTTTCCTACACTCACACCAATTATCTAGCCCAAGAGAAGCTTCGTTATGAAACTCGTTATATGGTTACTTACTAGACAACGGATAAACATACTTAAAATACTTAAATACATACTTATTATACATAGAAAACACCCAGACCCGAGACAATTTAGAAAAACAATAATTTCTAAATTGACCCGACCGGGGATCGAACCCGGGACCTCAGAGATGGCGACACCATGAAAACCGGTGTACAAACCACTCGACCAAGGAGGTCGTCATATGTCATTTGTTAATGTCTAATAAATTATTTTATGTCATAAAAGAATAAATCATATTTCTAATGAGAAGCAACTATGTTGCTTTTTAAATTTTACATTACCTTTTGACTTTAGTTGAGTGGGAAGATTAACTACCTACCTAACTGATGTCTGACACTGTGTGTAACTATTTGGAGCTTTAGTCAAAGGAATATCTTTTTTATTTTCTATTCCTCACAAGCTTGTAGCCGCCTATTACTCGAAAACTGTGTTTTAGTTGCTTGCGTATTTCGAATTTATTTTGGATTTTGATGCAGACGTCAATGACCTGTTATCATAACTCGGATATTATGATCAAACCTCAGAATAATAACTAAAGCTATAGAAACCGGACTAAAATAGCAACACTCATTCATCAGTTCGTACTATTTTAACTAATGAACCTAAGTGATGTATTGGAAAGAGATCGATTGTACCTTTTCTTTCGTTATTTCGAAGGTGTCACCAGATTTGTGACGTCATATTTGAGGTAATGTAGTGAGTGACTTTATAAAGGACTCAAATATTTTTTTTAATCACCGATTATCTGATGACCGTTCGACATAACAATACAAAAAAATAAAAACTAAGTGTCAACCATTTGTTGCACTCCAACTTCCTTTTCTAGCAATAAGATAGAACGGAACTAAACATAGTTGCACGATTTTTATTTTAGCCACCCTTCTATAGCTTTAGTTATTGTTCTGAGGATCAAACACACTTTGACTTGATTGAAAGGTGAATAAAACTTGCACAAGTAGGTTTCCATTTCATTTCTCTTCTGCCTTTCACAAACAAAAATGTTAGAAAGAAAAAGGTTCACCAGACGACATTTCCCTATGGCATTTACGAAATTATCTTTTATCAGAATGTCAGACAGTATTTATGGCCATTATACCTACCTTCCTACTTTATATCTTTCAGATAGGCAAGACTATATAACTAAATACATAATAATATAGTTTTTATTTATAAGCCAAATTTTTATGTAACAGAGGATTAGGATTTATACAGTAAGTATATCTCTAATACTGTTTCTATACCATTAAGAAACATATACAACATGAAGGAAGGAAATCAAGCCACGAGATAGGTATGTAGGGAGGTTTTTAAACTACTGGTAAGATATCCTAGAAATACGCTGTACACAGCGAAAAAATATATTCGACATGCAAACTAAATCACATGGTATTTATCACAAAAACAACATGTGATTTCACACAATCCTTAAGAAATTGATAAAACTAAAAATTCTATACAACGTAGTCAGATAACAATACTACACTCTACACATTGACGAAACTAAGCCCAACCACGGTGCCCAAGTCTGAGATGCCTCAAGCAAATTATGCACTTTGAAGAACCTTAAAAAACTAATTTGGAATTTCCTCATTTTCATTCAGCTTGACCCACTTGGGCTTAGGTTTCAATAACGTGCAACGTGCAACGCCTCGAAAATAACTTATAATAACAAAACATTTAAAGTTATAGTCACAAAATAGTAGTGCAGTCAGACTTATGCATACTTCATCATCATCATCATCAGCTCATTTTATGTCCTTACTGCTGGGACATGAGCCTTCCCTTTGGATGGATAGGGAGAACAGGCCATAAACCACCACGCGGGCCCAGTGCGGATTGGTGGTTGTTAACGACTGCTAATGCAGCCGGGACCAACGGCTTTACGTGCCTTCCGAAGCACGGAGGAGCTTGAAATAATACATTTTTGGTCACCCATCCGATGACCGACCTTTCCGAAAGATGCTTAACCTCAGCACTCGCAGACCGGGCGCGTTAACCACTGCGCCATCGAGCTTCTCATGCAAGCTATATACATACTTATTATTACAAAAATCATAAAGTTAAGTACCTAGTAAAGTAAATAGCCCATAACTGTCCCAATGCTGGGCAAACGCCTCCATCATTGAAATCATTCATCACTACAGTTGATGGATAATTGCTTAATCACCACGCTTCCCAAAAGCGGGTTGGTGATCAGTAGTGATCACAAACTGGGGCTGTGATCGAAAAATCCGAAGCACACTTTGCATGACCTGGGAATTGAACCCGGGACCTTCGGGTATCGGGCCAAGCTCTTTTCACTCTACCACCGAGGCGATTGAATTGTTAATAATATTTGCGTATAATCTATGTTGATACTAAAACTGACTCTGTATGGGCTATTGGTTTTTAGTAGTCATAAGTTTGATTTCAAGTTGGGAGGCTTACAATGGTATATAATATGTAGATACTGTGCGTTTTATAATATATTACTTTTATTTCTAAATTGTTGTCTTCACCCAATTGCACCTACCTTGTTATTTCTGCACTACCCTACAGTTGACTGGTAGAGAATGCCTCAGGCATTAAGTTCCCTATGTAATATTATGTTGCAAAAGTTCTGTGTTCTTTGCACAATAAATAAATCTAATCTAATCTAAAGAGGTAACTTAAGTTCGTGACTTTGAAAGCTATTAATTGATAAACTAAGCTAGATTAAACTGTAAATAATTAGTAGGTACCTATAAACTATTAAGAATCGTTTGTTGGAAAAACTCGCAACTAAAGGCGGTCACGGTAAGGTACATAGGAAGCAGTTTTCCTCTTTCTGCAAGGCCAGTGTCTTTCAAAAGGCAGTACAATACAAATAAGGTAATAACATTCGTTTTCTATGCGGACACGGGGCACTCATGATGTATGGGTAACGCGTTAATTATTGATTATCTTACAAACTCGTGAAATAATGAAATATAAATAAGGTAATTGCACCAATGATCGACGCTTTAAGGGCAGGGGAGAACCCCACATAAACCAACATCATCATCATCATCATCATCAGCTCATTTCACGTCCCCACTGCTGGGGCACGAGCCTTCCCTATGGATGGAGAGGGAGAACGGGCCATAAACCATCACGCGGGCCCAGTGCGGATTAGTGGTTGTTAACGACTGCTAATGCAGCCAGGACCAAGTTATAAACAAGTGCTTTCCGAAGCACGGAGGAGCTCGAGATGATATATTTTTGGTCACCCATCCGATTACCGGCCTTTGCGAAAGTCTTAACCTCAGCACTCGCAGACCGGGCACGTTATCCACTGCGCCATCGAGCCACAGCCAAAAGACGTCCACTACTGGACAAGGGCCTCCCTCAAGGATCCCATACGCTGTCATATAAATGGTTGGTAGGTACTTATTTGTTGCTACATACTAATTATCAGTTACTGAATCCTATTTTTAGGGTTTATTTATTATTTAAATCTTTGCAAAATATATTACATGGCGGCTTAATGCCTGAGGCATTCTCTACCAGTCAACCATAGCGTGGTGCAGAAATAACAAGGTAGGTGCAATTGGGTGAAGACAACAATTTGGAAATAAAAATATTATAAAAAGCACAGTATATAGGGTCATTTCGCCTATTCGCGTCCATCGCCCAGTTCGCGTCCATTTTACGGATCTTCTTTTGAACATTCTCGAAAATAAGTATACTAACACACCAATAAAACGAAAAGTCATTACCGCCAATATCTCAATGTATAAGAGACACATCATCATCATCTCATCATCTCAGCCAAAAAGACGTCCACTGCTGAACAAAGGCCTCCCTCAAGGATAAATCACTTTGAGGGGAATTTGCCATAATCGCCACGCTTGGCAGGCGGGTTGGCGATCGCAGTAGGGTGAGAATAATCACAGAGAGACGCTGCTGCTCATCCTCTGGAATGGTCCCAAAGTCGCCTTCTACGACACCCACGGGAAGAGATGGGGTGGTGCAATTCTTTAACCCCGGCACCACTCGGGGGACACGCAAACATAGAAAAAAGTTCCGTGCGCCCAACCAATCCTGTTTAGAAAAAATAGTTTGTCTCGGCTGTTCAACAAGAGAGCGCGGACCCGCGGTATTTTAAGAAAAAAAAAATGTCCAGCGGTGCGTTTGACATTAAGTCTTGTATTGTTTTATGTGAATTTTAGGTTACATAGCTGTTTCTAGACTTTGATAATGAAAAAAGGAATAATATTAATTATGAAATTGCTTATTTTTTCTATAGTTAACAGTTAAAATAAGGTGGACGCGAATTACTACACCGAATTTATAAAACTGCCACTTTGCGTCCGCATGAACGTCATGTCATTAATTAAAATTCTAAGGCTATAATAAATCATACCTCGTCTCGTAATTATTATGATTCTACATTTCTTTTAGTAGTAGGATTAGACAACAATTATTGTATTGTTTTGTTGCTATAATATAGCCAAAAACTTATTATTAATCAAGGCTGATCTTTAGTAATAATTTTAATAATATTCCTCGTGATTTTAGGCAAGCAAGATTTTAGCAATTTTACAATTGACAGAACTGATTATTGTTGACATTAAACAGGTGGAATCAATATTTACGTACTGCCTACATACTTTGATTTTTAATTTTTAGTTCAATCAATGTTGGGAAGAATAAATAGGTATTTTTATATTCTTTAAAGTGATTTATTAATGATAATAATGTTGATTTTTAAATAACTATATTCTTAAATAAAGAAATTGTTAAAATCCAATCTTTCTTTACATTATCTTAAAAATATCACCCCTACATTCCTTTTAAACTGGTGGACGCGAAATGGTCCAGGGGTGGACGCAATCTGGATTTTGTGGACGCAAACTGGGTAAAACGCCTAATTCTGATGTTTGTCTATTTAAAAAAAAAACTCAAGATGTTTCGAACAAACTTAAAAGTTAACCTTAAAATAGACTGACAGACTTTAAAATGAACACATTACATAAATTTTTCATTGAAATTAGTGCTGGGACATTTTTATTTTCTCCTTCAAACTTGCCAACTGCACTAAATGGACGCGAACAGGCGAAATTACCCTATACCTACATATATATGTCGTAGCCGGTCATGAGTATTGACACCAAACGGAACGTAAGCGCGCCCCAAGCGGCGATTCAACAGAACTACGTTTTGGCGCGCTTCGACTGAGTCGTGATGTTATCTGTGTCGATGTGGACCCGAGCGAGCTCACTTTCGATCGGGTCGCCACGG
Organism: Eudonia lacustrata; assembly: GCA_947562085.1. NCBI lineage: Eukaryota > Metazoa > Arthropoda > Insecta > Lepidoptera > Crambidae > Eudonia > Eudonia lacustrata. The sequence goes on along the minus strand of OX387323.1, from coordinate 4,910,552 downwards.
AGTGAAGAGTCGTCACGGAACTGTCCCACGTTTCGCCTAGTGCCATACTTTAATTTCTAGTAGTAACAAGTACTATGTTGTAACTTTGGTTTCTTGTAATAGTGTAATAAGTGTGTAATAGTGTTAAAGTAAAACGTCTTCTCATTTGCACGATTCTTACATCTACCCACACAATGTCTGAAGAAACAGTTCAAAATCTCTTCTAATTCCCACATCAGAAGTGAGATGTAACCGACACGAACCACTAGAAGAAAACGATGCCAAGTTTTATCGTAAATGACAACGGATTTTGAAACAGCGAAATCAGAATTGTATGGCGTTACTTGAAGTTTAGAAAATACCGTGTTATGTATGAGGAGATTCATTACCGGAGTTTATACGCGTGCGTAGTTGACGTATGGATTGCTACATTTGACATGTGAGTGTATAGCCGAGAAAAATGTACAAAGTGCACTGCATTAGTGATTGCTTGGTGAAGCCTTGCTAGTGAAACCTTGCTTAAAAACTTTAAAAAATGCCAAAAACAACATGGCTTTTTATGCTTCACGACCTTCAACGACAGTGATGGCTCGTTTCAAGGATGTCATTTTGGAATAGAAACTTGCCATAGAGCCAGCACTAACCCACGTTGCACAGTCACCGGAAGATTACAACGCACGACTTTTACTATCGAAATCAAAACTCGTGAGCAACGGGTGTTTTTACTTCAAGGGACCTATGCCTGCTGGACCTCCTAGTCCCACGCGATGCTTAATGTGTGAGAAACTGGGACATCGCAGTACCGGATTGCCTCTCCAAGGATAATTAAAGATGTGGAAGCACGGATCCCTTTGCAAGCAAGTGCCCACGCGCTTGTTACCATCACTGCGGGGCGCGAGGAAAAGCGCTACTAGCAACTGCGGTGCAACCGGCAGCAGCGACACCGACACCGGCGGCGGCGGCGGCGACGGCGCGGCGTGGCGAGCAACAACAACCAGCGTCATCGGGTAGCGAGACCTGTGCTGCATCGGCAACCCTGCTGGACTGCTGAATGTTTCTGGTGATGTTTTTTTGTTTCATTATGGTTATTTTTTTGATGCTTAGAAAGTTCTATGATGAAAAAGTCAAATACCTAGAGAAAAAATTTTACATAATGAAGTAACAATGAGAGTTACTGGACAATCTAATGTTATTAGTACTGTACGGTTCGTTATTATAGCTGGACAAGTTTATTACAGGTGATTTTGTCTTGGTTAAAAATAGTGAACGAAACCAAACCAAGTTAACATTGAATGGGCGCCTTTGGCTTTCAAAGTAAAAAGTAAATAGTGTTGAATAATTTCGGCGGGCTGGTTAGAACCACGATAGCTCAATTGGAAGAGCACCTGACCCGGTATGTCAGAAGGGTGCAGGTTCAAACCCTGCTCGTGGAAATTTTTTCAACATTTGTGTTTTTGCAAACCAAGTTAGATAATAAATTAGAGGCAAACGAATTAATAATTTGATATCATTAATTGGTATTGGCAATAAAAATGTAAACTCACTGTACTTTGCAAATATTATGTCAGATAGAAATTAATAATTTTGCGACCGAGATTATATTTCAAGTTTTACCAGATGCTTATTTAAAAAGTAACATTTTACTAGGCCGTAAGATTTTAAATAACGGGTTTTGTGTTAGCACGAGTGCTATTGAGTTTACTTTGATATAGAGAGCCAGTAATTTAATAAATGATGAGTAGTGTGTAGGTACCTGATGGAGGTAGCTCATGATTATGATACGTTGAAAGCAATAAATTCTAAGCGAACTTACAAATACGCACACGATAAAGAAGGATGCCAGAAGGTCATGTACCAGTCGAGGTTGAGGTGGAGGTACATGATTGTCACCCGATTGATAATGAGTAAAGTTGTTGTGTGAACTCGAGTTAGGGCTCTAATGACCGTAGTGTGTAGTCAGAGGGTGATGCACACGTGCGCAGGGTTCCACTGAGATGGACGTGCGTAAGCGACTGGGATCGCTGTTCGGCTGTGAGAGCCATGGCATTAGAGGGGTAACTCGAGGTGATTTTAAAGCTGACATTGCTTGTAAATGATGAAGTTTGATTTGTGGAACGAATGGTTCATGACCCTGGCTACCTGGTTACCTAGTTATCTGGTTTGGATTGTCTGGTTACCTTTTCTTTTGTTAAGCTACAATTGATTTGTTACCTTTCTAAGTCGCAAAAGTTCAGTTTTTAGTTATTTTATGTAGAGGCTTATGTGGAGGCTTATGTGGAGGCTTATGTGGAGGCTTATGTGGAGGCTTATGTGGAGGCTTATGTGGAGGCTTATGTGGAGGCTTATGTGGAGGCTTATGTGGAGGCTTATGTGGAGGCTTATGTGGTGGCTTATGTGAAGACTTATGTGGAGGCTTATGTGGAGGCTTATGTGGAGGCTTATGTGGAGGCTTATGTGGAGGCTTATGTGGAGGCTTATGTGGAGGCTTATGTGGAGGCTTATGTGGAGGCTTATGTGGAGGCTTATGTGGAGGCTTATGTGGAGGCTTATGTGGAGGCTTATGTGGAGGCTTATGTGGAGCCTTATGTGGAGCCTTATGTGGAGCCTTATGTGGAGCCTTATGTGAAGCCTTATGTGGAGCCTTATGTGGAGCCTTATGTGGCGCCTTATGTGGAGCCTTATGTGGAGCCTTATGTGGAGCCTTATGTGGAGCCTTATGTGGAGCCTTATGTGGAGCCTTATGTGGAGCCTTATGTGGAGCCTTATGTGGAGCCTTATGTGGAGCCTTATGTGGAGCCTTATGTGGAGCCTTATGTGGAGCCTTATGTAGAGCCTTATGTGAAGCCTTATGTGAAGCCTTATGTGAAGCCTTATGTAGGGTCTTATGGAGAGCCTATTGTAGAACCTTATGGAGAGCCTATTGTAGAACCTTATGTAGAGCCTACTGCAGAGCCTACTGTGGAGCCTATTGTAGTGCCTAATGGAGAGCCTACTGTAGAGCCAAATGTTAGAGTTAATTGTTGTTTGGTCAGGATAGACCGAACGGAAAATAATGTGCTTGGTTATCTTTTTTTCAAACTAAATTGGAATCTAAGTTCAGAAGACCATTTCAGATAATAGAGAGCTTAGATGGTGACCGTTATGTTTTAAAGTCGTATCAGGAAAATGCCTGAGGGCCAGGTACCCATTGAGATCGTAGATTAAGTAGAGATAGATGACGAAGTGGCATCTAGTTAATTAGACATGCACAGGTTCTCGATTCGTTAGGTCGGAGACTGTACCAGAGTGCCGTAGCCGTAGCCTAGTTGAAATCGGCGTCTGCTCTTTGAGTAGTCCGTGGGTAGGCGGTAGGCGGTAGTTCTGGGTGGTACAGTCGGATCTTGCCTTGTAGCGAAGATCATAAAGTCAAGAGTTGACTTGGGTTTCCCGTGGGGAAGACCGCAGAGCAATTGTGTTTGCTGGTGCTATTGTTAATAGCTGTGTACCGCGAATGATTACCTGGTGCTTGGTTTAATTGTTTTGATTGATGTGTAATTTGTTCTTTGTAAATAATGAATGATGCTCAATGGTGCGTGGTCTCAGTGATCTTCTGTTTTTTTTATTTAAAATGGGTTGTAATTAGCTGTAACGCCCTATTAGTTTGTAAATAGCGCAGCTTATATTAGTTTTTTTCATTTTTAGAGAATAGACGTAGTTGATTAGAGTATAGCTCAGAATAAACAAACTAGAATAGACCTGTTTTGTTTATTTTTCTAAAGAACTTGATGAAAGTTGGTTGGAAATAGGATTAGCCGAACGGTAACTGTGCTGTTCTTCTCCTATTTCAGATTAACACACGAGGACGTGTGTCACGCAGGATGGCCGTGTCGTAGCCGGTCATGAGTATTGACACCAAACGGAACGTAAGCGCGTCCCAAGCGGCGATTCAACAGAACTACGTTTTGGCGCGCTTCGACGGAGTCGTGATGTTATCTGTGGACCCGAGCGAGCTCACTTTCGATCGGGTCGCCACGGAGTGAAGAGTCGTCACGGAACTGTCCCACGTTTCGCCTAGTGCCATACTTTAATTTCTAGTAGTAACAAGTACTATGTTGTAACTTTGGTTTCTTGTAATATAAAAACAGTGTTAAAGTAAAACGTCTTCTCATTTGCACGATTCTTACATCTACCCACACAATGTCTGAAGAAACAGTTCACAAACAAATATAATGTATACTTATTATTACATAAACTACTTTTACAAATATAGTACAAACATAAACGTATAATACATAATTTATAAATAGGACGTTACTGAGATGATTCTGCCAAGGTTATATCAAAAAAGAGCATACGGACTTTCTTTTTAAAAGCGTCACGACTAGCAGCCATCCTGATTTCAAGAGGTAGCGCATTCCATAGGAGAATGGACTGATTAGGGAAGGACGAGTGTACAACGCCAGATGTACCTATGGAAGATTATTGGTAGATCGGAGATTCCTACTATGAGAGGAGCAAAGGTATTGAAAATGAGGAGTGAGATAGGAGGGAGCATTTGGAGAATTAAGCAGTGAAAATAGTGTCGTCAGGGCTCGTACACGCCTCCGCTGGCGAATGGGCCGCCATTTTAGCTAGGGTTCCGTACCCAAAGGGTAAAACAGGAACCCTATTACTAAGACTCCGCTGTCCGTCCGTCCGTCCGTCCGTCTGTCCGTCTGTCACAAGGCTGTATCTCATGAACCATGATGACAGTTGATATTTTCACAGATGATGTATTTCTGTTGCCGCTATTATAACAACAAATAGGGTCATTTCGCCTGTTCGCGTCCATTTAGTGCAGTTGGCAAGTTTGAAGGAGAAAATAAAAATGTCCCAGCACTAATTTCAATGAAAAATTTATGTAATGTGTTCATTTTAAGGTCTGTCAGTCTATTTTAAGGTTAACTTTTAAGTTTGTTTGAAACATCTTGAGTTTTTTTTTGAAATAGACAAACATCAGAATTATGCGTTTTACCCAGTTTGCGTCCACAAAATCCAGATTGCGTCCACCCCTGGACCATTTCGCGTCCACCAGCTTAGAAAGGGAATGTAGGGGTGATATTTTTAAGATAATGTAAAAAAAGATTGGATTTTAACAATTTCTTTATTTAAGAATATAGTTATTTAAAAATTAACATTATTATCATTAATAAATCACTTTAAAGAATATAAAAATACCTATTTATTCTTCTCAACATTGAAAGAACTTAAAATTAAAAAAACAAAGTATGTAGGTAGTAGGTAAATATTGATTCCACCTGTTTATGTCAACAGTTCTGTCAATTTTACCCTAATATCACGAGGAATATTATTAAAATCATTACTAAAGTTCAGCCTTGATTAATAATAAGTTTTTGGCTATATTATAGTAACAAAACAATACAATAATTGTTATCTAATCCTACTACTAAAAGAAATGTTAAATCATAATAATTACGAGACGAGGTATGATTTATAATAGCCTTAGAATTTTAATTAATGACATGACGTCCATGCGGACGCAAAGTGGAAGTTTTATAAATTCGGTGTAGTAATTCGCGTCCACCTTATTTTAACTGTTAACTATAGAAAAAATTTGCAAATTCAAAATTAATATTATTCTTTTTTTCATTATCAAAGTCTAGAAACAGCTATGTAACCTAAAATTCACATAAAACAATACAAGACTTAATGTCAAGCGCGCCGCTGGACACTATTTTTTTCTTAAAATTCCGCGGGTCCGCGCTCTCTTGTTGAACAGCTGAGACAAACTATTTTTCTAAACAGGATTGGTTGGGCGCACGGAACTTTTGTCTATTTGTGCGTGTCTCTTATACATTGAGGTATTGGCGGTAAGGACTTTTCGTTTTATTGGTGTGTTAGTATACTTATTTTCGAGAATGTTCAAAGGGAGATCGGTAAAATGGTCGCGAATTGGGCGATGGACGCGAACAGGCGAAATGACCCTACTAAAAAACAGAATAAAATAAATATTTAAGGGGGCTCCCATACAACAGACATGATTTTTTTTTGCCGTTTTTATAGATAATGGTACGGAACCCTTCGTGCGCGAGTGCAACTCGCACTTGGCCGGTTTTTATTATTATAGGTAAAAAATATTCGGCCCATCTCTAATGCATACCTCTTTGATAATACGTACCTAATAAAGGTTTTTAAAATAAGCTGTCATTAAAAGATTAGATAAAGTAACCTCACAATTATAACTAAAGCTATAGTAATACCATCCATAGACAAAATTAGGTACCGATATGCCGGCATCCCGGCCATTTGTGCAAAGAGCAAACTATCAAGGTCAAAAAATAAATTATTAATGTATTGTTTTCTAAAGTTTACGCGAACCTACACGTTGAACTGAAACCACTTTAACGAATCTATTCGCGTTTATTTTACAATTTAGTTTTATCCTGACGTTTCGAACTCTACAAAGGGTTATATATTATTCAATGTCGTTTCATAAATGCTGATAATGGCGTAAAATCATATTCAATCAATTATTCCAACCCATGCACTCTTGTAAAGCGCTTAAAAAAAACTATTCTGAACAACCGACAGTCCCGGGTTCAAAACCCGCTAGGGAAAGATTGTGTTACCATGACAACAAATAAATAACAAGATACATTAGCTACAATCTGTTTACCACTTCTGTGCCTCTCTTCTGTGTCTCTCTTCACGTATTAATATAAGTATGCATCACGAATGTTGACGAATAAAAAGGATATTTCGTAAGAATTTAAATAACGAATTCAAATTTAAGTTATTGAAAAAACATTCTAAGCCTATTCTATTCTTACTATATATATTACTATAAGAAAAAACGGAGTTCAAATGGAAGTAGGCAATAAATAAGTAATAATTCCAAAAGCATTTACTAAGTAACATATTGAATTGAAAGCTCAAATCAAAACTGTTTTCTTATCAGCAACTATCTAGTTTAGTACAAAAGCTAACTAAACACCAACTTACCGCATGCTAGAATCACAAAATCCAACAAAATCTTCCAAATAAGTTTGTCCACTGCCATTTTGGTATCACAACACTATCATTACAAAAATAATAATATCCAAAAAATCTGCGACAATTTTATGAGCGTACCACCTGTAAGACTGCTTGACAACATTGAAATTCGATAAACTGTCCGGTCGTGGGTAGATTACACACACGAAAACACTACAAAGATAAGCGTGCTATGAGTCAGGTAGTGCGCGAAATATCAATCACGCTAAGTGAGCAAGTTGCAGAACGTTGGCGGGGAAAACATTGCAATTATCAAGCCACAAAAGTTGTTATCAACAGCTCGACCGACTATTAACAAACAATAGATACATAGGTACGCAGTGAGCATTGAACTGAGCTGTCTGTCCTTTTCCTTTGTATCAGTATGACAGAGAGCGATTTTGGCGAATATTGGTGTATCGCGTAAATACAATTTGACGTTAGCGCCATCTAGCGGCAGCGTTGTAAGTTATTTATGATGATGATAGCATGATATTAGTGGAGGGCTAAGGCAGATGGTAATTATGTTTCACTACAGATGGCTCTAGTCGTGTACTTAAAAAAATATTTAAGGGATACTGCTCTTCTTCTCTTTGAATAGACAGACAATTTATGTGGTCTATGGAAAGTCCCACATTTTAATAAAACTTCCGGTCTTTGCAAGCTTATGCATTTAAAAAAACGTTATTTTTATGTCATTAGAGCATGTTTTTGATAAAAACTATGTAACTTATTGATGCAAGCAAAAGTAGACTCAATTATCGCTTAAAGGGATTACGTTTTTTGTAGTTTTAGTACCTTTGATATTTTGATACATAAACCATGGTTAGGACCATTATATTAACTTTATGGTTGGGACCCGTTTCTAATTGCTCTAATTTTAGTGACCATGAAGTTTGAAAAAAAAAAAAAAAAAGCGGCGGGCTGGTTAGAACCACGATAGCTCAATTGGAAGAGCACCTGACCCGGTATGTCAGAAGGGTGCAGGTTCAAACCCTGCTCGTGGAAATTTTTTCAACATTTGTGTTTTTGTAATTTGTTCGCAACAAAATTTGCGTTAAAAATTATATAAACATTTATGATGTTTGAGTTTGAATAGGTATTTTACCATAAGCCCAGTGCAGATTAGTGGTTGTCAACGACTGCTAATGCAGCCGGGACCAACGGCTTTACATGACATCCAAAGCACGGAGGAGCTCGTGATGATAAATTTTGGTCACCCATCCGGTGACCGGTATCTACCTACAAAAGTTGCTTATCTTCAGTGCGTATCCCTATAGGGTACAATAAAATAAAACTATTAAATCAGACCAGTATTTATTATGCTCCAATAACTTTAATTAGTTTAACTATAACATAAATAATGTAAATAAATATAGTTGCCATATTTCTATAAAAGGCAGTGCATTGTAAGTCTAATAATGCCAGCCATATATCAATCTTACTGAGAAACTACTGCGATTAAAAGCCAACTTCACCAGTGCCAGATAGCCTATCCAGAAGTTTTGTTTTATCACCAGTTCATTTTGTCCCCACTGTTGGAGCGCTTGACTTCGCTATGGACGGAAATGCCACAAGGAGTACGGGCCATACACCACCACGCGGCCCCAGTATAAATTGGTGGTAGATTTATCCTTATCTTACTTATTAGCTGTTAGGACCCAAAGCGTCGCCCGAATGCGTCAGTACCTCGTATTAGCTAAGCGTTTGATGTTAATAGCCTATAGCCTTCCACAAAAATTGGGCTATCAAACGCAAAAAGATTTTTTCAAATCCAACCGGTAGTTCTAGAGATAAGCGCGTTCAAACAAAAAAACAAACTCTTCAGCATTATTATATTAGTACTTGTACAGATAAATAGTAGTTATTTTTAAGACAGTTAACTTATGGATAGGCTGAACTGACACATCAAGAACTGGTGAAACTGGCCCAAAATCTTCCACTTTCATATTATGTTAAAACAGCTATATTTCAAATATCAGCTTTTTAGATTTAAGAAAAAACATTAATTCATATTTTTTTATAAATAACATAAGTATTTCAAAAGTATACGAGAATACGATCCAGATTCAGAATATAAAAGTAAAAAACAAATGAATCGTATAATAATAATCAATTGCTTTTGAATTTCATTCAATAAGGACGCAGACATTGACAAGCAATACATTTCAAACGCACTTTTTACTGATATGTAAAACATTGATACCCAATAATAAACCACACTTTAATTAGATCACAATTCCATATTTTGAAACCTTAACTGTAAATTCAACTTTAATTACTTTAAAGAAATTGCTTTAGTCATATGTTTTAGTAACTCGAAAAGTGGTTATTCAAATAATTTAATTATTTTGACGAAAAAAATTACTTATAAAAAACATTTAAACAAATGTTTGAATACTATAAAAATATTTTAACATTATGCTTTCATAGCGGTGAAATTTTTTTTCAACTTTTTTATTGCATTAGTTCAGGAGATCTGTACACATAGGTAATGCAATAAATGTCCTGCATACTGTATGCAAACGATTAAAAGTTGATATATTGTCTGCATATCAAACACGTAAGTATAATAATATCTTTCATTAAGTATTACTATTTAGTACGGAATTAAAATAAATTGTTATATGGTCCAGTATTTTAAAACTTTTTTCCTAATTAAAAAGCACATCATCTTGCCAAAAGTATATTCAATCCTTATTGTGTAAATATTTTCTTTTCTTCATTGGGGAAAATATTGTTTCTTACATTTTATTGTTTTGAAAACTTAAAACATTAAAAATAAAACTAAATTTACATCATAAGTTGCACTTATCTAGCACCTATAAAATTGATCTTAAAACTATGCGTAATAAAGTTTATAATTCAAGATAGAAGTTTATACTTTGTTGTGTATTGTTGCTGGAGTCAGGGTTGCCCATATTTTTTATTGTTTTTGAATATCTTGAATTATTAACTCTAATGAGTTCATGAAATAATGGTAAAAGTTTTTATTTTCATTACACTAATTATCACAGTATAAAATACATTCTTCCGTAGTCTCCAAGACACCGAAAGTGTTAATTTAAATAAATAAAATAAAGGGCGCAGCAAACTTTTTAATGAAATTCAACTTAAATTCCTACGATTTTTTTCTTTAAATGCTTATTTTTTAATAAGGTTTTATATTTATTATTATCTACTTTAGTAATTGTACTATATTTTGCACACGTCATAAATGATAATAGAAAATATGAGGAAGCACAACAGAACGAGAATTTTATGACATATTAAGTATAAGATATGTTTAAAATACTAAAACAACAATAAACTTAGCTTTTATAGATACATGTGTGCAAAAAGAAATTGTACATCTACTTAAACTTAATTGCATGTTTCAATTGAGTAAAAATCTCTTACCATAAATTTATTCTTAATATATTACAAATAAAATTGACATAAAAATTGCAATGTTCTGACACATTGATGTTGTACTAGGAACGCTGCGATAATGTTAGTAATAATACTACCGATACCCGACTTATTCCTTATTAGTAAATGGTTCGTAGATACTAATACCACTGTTGGTGATATATTGCACTATACAGTAACACTTCGAGTAAGTAGATCATTATTCGTAACGTTAAAAACATAATTAAATCGGAATATTAAATTATTCAATGAATAACTCCTAATATCGATATCGATAAAATTATAGTTGCCATATTCACAATATAACTTCCACCGCAATATAAAAAAGTGGAGAATGGTTATTATCAAAATTGAAATTTTTCAAAATTATAACTTTTAAAGCACACCAACGACTTGCGTGCATTTTGTAAGTCCATATAGCACACGCGTATAAACTTTTAAACTCAACAATCAAATAAAAAATCAATATTTCAGCACAAATTGTGTCCGAGTCTATGTGTCGATATGCTCATGGGAGATCCACGATATAGCGACGTTAGGCGAGTCGAGACCAAATTATAAATTTTAAAGCACACCAACGACTCGCGGGCATTTATAAGTCCAAATATCACACGCGTAACATACACTTTTAAACTCAACAATCAAATAAAACATTAATTTTTCTGCACAAATTGTGTCCGAGTCTATGTGTCGATATGCTCATGCGAGATCCACGATATAGCGACGTTGGGCGATTCGGGTCATGGCTCCTCGTCACTGGCGGATTGGGAGCTGGTAGGGGTCGGATGTCAGACCTGCACGCGTGTGGCTGCACGAGTGTTGCCGTTGGTGGCGTGGAGCTCAGCATCCAGGTGGTTGAGGGTCTGTCGCGTTCTAGGCGACTTGCGGAGATTGGAGACACATGCAAACTGAAAAATATATACGAAATATGAATGAAATGTGTTAGAAAAAATTGTGGCACCTTCTAGGAATCTATAGATATGGATTAAAAATCTCAAAATATTAGAGCTTATTGCAATTAATAATATTAATAACATTTTTTATTGTAACACTATACAATATTTATAATAAAAACATGGAAATGTTTTGAAACCGAAGCCTGAGGTACCTAGTATTAATTAGATTTTATATGTTTGCTATTTAATTGATGGTAGGGTTTGTGTAAAGCTCGACGTCATTTAGCAGTACATTAGTATCATTGTTGTGTTCCGAAAATAAGTAATAGTACAGTTACCATTGAGGTTAAGGATTCCTGGTGCAATACGCTTCCGATTTCGGTGTGCTAAGTGCAACGTCGTTTTAATGTAAAAAAACTAGTAGCCCACTCGCGACTTCGTCTGCTTCAGTTAACACCCGTACCCTGTGATGGTTTTACCAGCTCGAAAACTATTTTTTTATACAAACCTTGTCCTTACAATTACATAGGTACACAAAACATAAAATCAGCCAAATCGGACGAGCCGTTCTGAATCGATACTCTGACATACATGTGGCTATTGATTTTTATAATATAGATAATCATTACGAAGAAAGCAATGACGAATGCAATACTAACCACGACAATGGCGTACATCGTGCCGATGCTGCAGCCGGCTAGCACGTCGCTCCAGTGGTGCTTGTAGTCGGACACCCTGGTCATGAAGGTGTACCAGGCCATCAGCACCAACAACAGCTGCAAGGAGTGCTTGAATAGCTTTGATCCCTTCCACGTGAACCTTTTCTGGATGTAAATCTGCAAGGAAACAATATTCATAATCAAATTTTGCATAAAAGCAGTTAAAGTAAACAACAAAAATAGTAAACTGAATAACAAAAACAGTTTCTAGTAAGCATAATGCTGTAGCGATGTGGATTATCAGGGATTTTTGTGTATTCACTTTATTAACGTTTATCATTTATATTAACATTTTTTGACTTTAGTGTTTCTATTATTTCATGATTTTGTCTTGAATTCACCAAAGGACGGTATGATGTATATTGTAATTTTTCTTTCAAGGTGTTTTTGTTTCTTCCCAACTGCTAATACTACCTACATATGTTTACCGTCTACTATTCTCAAATGATATAGGGTATCTTAGGAGATTATCATAAATATAATATATATACTCTTACCGCAAAATAAATCATAGTGTAAGCGGAGAAGGAAGAATGCCCGCTCGGAAACGAGAGTCGCATCTCTTTTAGCAGTTTAGTCTCGTCGCCCAAACACTCGAAAGCTTCAATATAACGCCATCGGTTCTCCGCTAGATTGCAGTCAATATTCGGCTTGCAGACCTGAAAGCAAAGAGAATTGCATTTTAGTCCAACTATAAAAAATAATTTAAATAAATATAAATAGGTAATGTTTGTTACACGTAAAGTGAGATTCAAATAACATAACTATAAATAACATCTTGTATAAGTTGAAGAGGCAGTGATTATTTGGATATATATATTACTGTCATTTCATATTTCTTTATTAGGTAAACAACTGTGTGTTATCTATAGCAACGTGTATTAATTTGTAATGCTGTCAATTAAAAACATTAAATATTAATAGGAATAGGGCATCTAGTGATTGAACAATTAAAATTTTGGGATCAATGATTCGAGTTTTAATTATTTATTTAAAAGACACCCACCGTTTTGATATACCGAAATTGCTTGAATGATCACAATATAATAGTCCAACTACCCAATTTGCTATTATCCAGCTTTCAGTCGTGTGACGTTCATAAAAATATTTCTATGAGATTACAATAATTTAATTAACCACCTGGCCATCTGACCGTTGCTGGCCCAATACTGTTTTAGATATGATACGATACTTATTAGAAAATATGAAAGTGTACATATATATTTATTATTTAAAACGAACATAGCTCATCAAAAAATCTGGTGAGCAAAATGTCATCACGTTACTTCATCTCACTCGTCTTATTGTGATTTTCATAATATATAATTTAAACATAGCAGTGTGTGCGTCCGTCAGCCACAACAATACACTTTAATCCTGGTGTCAATCATTCTCCGTGTCATATTTATCTTGGCAAAACAAGTATATTGTAAGTAGCTAAAATGAAAACTTTACATATACGAGACAGCTGGCATAATATACTTATTCTGAGTAATTGGTAATATACAAACAATGATATAATATTTTTTTTACAACAATCAGTTTAAACTGTCAATAATTTCTGCAAATTGTAGGTTTAACCTAATAAGTAAGTAGAAAAAATGTCGACTTAGGAAATGCGTTATATGTTTATTAAATACACTATAAATATATTAGCATAGATTGTTCAGCAAAAACATTTTTATTTAAATTGTCTTTAAGTAAGTTCTTTTGTCTTGAAAAGGTAGAAAGTCAAGGCGCGGTAAAGATACGGTAAAGGTCGAACATGCTAAAGGTCTTAAACATAAACTCAATATAATAAGGTTTCAATATAGCAAGACCTCCTTGTAGATTCCATTTTGCAGAAATATCGTGGTTGTGTAAGAAACAAACTCTCGCCCTTTATATTGCTTTCGTATTAAGCTGCAACATGGTCAGCGATAGTATCTGTAATAAACCCATTATAAAAGGGCAGTGTCGGTTTGTTTACTCTTTGTTTACAATACTTGGGGAAGAGGCACGTGTAGTGAGCCTTTACTCCCGGTTGAACAATAGCCGAGCGATAATTTTAACCGTCTGCGCAGGCCAATCAAATCAGCAGTCATTAAATTTTATATAGCCGTATTAAACTGAATGTGGAATTAATGTTGCGAAAGGGGAACACAGGGATTAGCTAGAGAAATATCTTGGTTTAAGCTTTTAATTGGAATTTTTGATACATAATCACATAAATAAAAACTTATATAAGTGTGTTCTAGGCAAGCATGTTACGAAGGCTAGAAAGTCACTTACCATCAGATGAGATAGTATTCAAATACAAGCCTATACAATTATAAAATTTAAAAAAACCTCTTTACTTATATTGTTTCAAGTCGAATATTTTATTTGAAGGAAGTTGTAGGCGCAGTGGTTTGCGCTTTCGATTTGCTATCGTGTAAGTTATGCAACTGTCGCCAGACCAAGTCACCGGATGGGTGACCCAATTTCGAACCGTTAGTCTCGGTGGTTGTGGTAAGTTATCGTTAAATCCTTTTGGGCTGTGGGTAAAGTCCAGATATTCTCATGTGCTGTTGTCCATGTTGTCCATGAGCCTAGCAGAGGGTCTTTAAAGGGCTGCCAGAAATAACAGGGAGAATTACAGGCTATTCATAAAGTCATACATCGAAAATTACATTTACATAGCAAACTAATGCAAAAGAAATAGTAAAAGTAATTACAGTTAAAAGTCCCCAATTTATAAGGCTGCAGTGTATCTCGATCAAATGACGGACGAACAACTCAGCGCAACGCCAACCCGATCACCATTTACGCCACGATGAATGAACAATCAATACCGCTCGATGCATGCATTATGATTCCCAAGAAACTCGATCGACCTTAAAAGAAACCAATTATCTGTGATCGCGACGAGACATAAATTGTCGGACGATTCATATTTCTTTTTCGTTGATAAGCAATTCTTCATCGTCGCCGAGCGTACTGGCTCCAATATTGGAACGAGAATTTCATTACTCTGGTCACTTTGCATTTCAATTAAGTTTCACTTTTGGCCGGATGCCAACAATCTGAGTGCTGGGAAGTAAACTTAAAAAGGACATTATTTTTATCGAAAAATTTAATGCAAGTCGAAAACTATCGAAGGCATTGTGCTTACTTGTATGTACTTTATGTGCGTGAATTGGTAATAATCAAATATGTACCTAAAATCGCACATGAATAAATAATTCTACTATTAAAAATTTACGACATTCTCAAAAACTTGATGCGGATTTCAAAACCGATATCCCAGATATCTGAAAAGGCAAAATTAATTAAATAGCGAAATTATTGCAAGCACGTTCACTAAACTAGCAAGCAGCAGTCACGACATAAACCAGCATGAATATTTTATGCCTTATAATTTTGTTTACAATCTCGATAACGCGTAATTGCACAGTCTGGGCTAACTTTTTTTCGCTTTATACGACGTCAATCATCCAATCAAGCGGTGGCGCCCTTTTGCAAAACAGCTTTAAAATGTGTGCAACTTTATAAGGCATAGTCTAAAATATAATGAAATTTTGATAAACGCTCTTTACGACTAATGGCGTTGAGTGCTATAGTTTTTTAAACATATCATGATCATCATTCGCCTGCTCTTTTCCCAATCTTATTTGGGTTCAGCGCAATATGTTTTCTTCTTTCACTCTCTTCGATCGGCCGTTTTTTTAACATTTGCTTCTTTGTTTGCCATATTGTTTTTCACACTGTTTATCCTTTCTAGTCTTTTTTTCCTCTTCTTCAACATATACCTATTTTGCTCAAGTGAATATTAAAAATCTATAATAAATATTTTTATGAAATTTATAAAATGCAACATTTATTTCTTGAAAAAGATTTAAGTATATGGTGGTCTTAATCGTATAACAAAACATCCAAACAACAAGCGCATACACAACAACTAAACTAAAACAAATAATTGCATAAAAGGCAGTATCTTTGCAACATTGCTACTCTTAGAGCTTCTTCTTAACAAGGCAAAAACGGGGGCAGTTCTTTTTTCGACTTGCCCATAAACACTTTGTATTAAAATTACCCAGTTTCACATTACTTCGCAAGTTATAGCTGTCCGATAATTTAGTGATTATGGTAACGAGCTGTGAGGGCTGCCTCGACAGCCGGGGGCGGCAGACAAGCAAAACAAGATAAGAGTCCTGGCGTTATTGGAAGGTAGTACCTGAATTAAACTGGCATAAATATTAAAGCCAAAATGTTTACTTCTTTACCCAGTTTTCTCTTCGGACTCGGAGTCACTGCTTCACTGTCTCAAATATCCCATCGCGCACAAAGAAATTTGGTGACTCGTTTCGTTGTCCAAAAGATGGAATAGTCTACCAGCACACGTTTTCCCTCCTTCCTATGATATGGGGTCCTTCAAGAGAGGCGTGAAGAAGCACCTTGTGGGCCGGCAGAGTGAGGTTAACTGATGCTACGTTTGTTTCCACGCTGCACCAGTTATCTTCGCGTCTGGACTCCATTTCCACTTAACATCAGGTGGGATGGAGTCATTTGCCGAGCTAAAATAAACTTTTTTACCATTTACTCCAGAGCTCAAAAGCCACAGAAAAAATAAAGATGTTTCACAATTTTCTTCAAACACATAACTTTAAATCTGATTCAATCAGTCTCTCAACGGTATAAACCTAATGCAGTAGGCGTTCAATTAAAGGCAAAAGTTTATTCCTCCCTCTCAGAGCTCGAACACTACAGAAAAAAGTGAAGATATTTCACTAATTTCTGCAAACAACTCATAATAATATAAATCTTTATCTATCAGTCTCTCAATAACAACAGTTAATCTTAATGCCTACTATTGTTCTGTGTCTCCTCATTATCAAGTCTTCAAGTCCCGATTCCAAATAGCCAAGAATTTTATTGAGTGAATTAATGAATAAGTATTTATTGTGTGACCTTGTGTGTGTGTCGACTGTCGACGACCAATAAATAAATAAATAAATAAATAAATAAATAAACTTTCCTACACTCACACCAATTATCTAGCCCAAGAGAAGCTTCGTTATGAAACTCGTTAAATGGTTACTAGACAACGGATAAATATACTTAAAATATTTAAATACATACTTATTATATATAGAAAACACCCAGAACCGAGACATTTTAGAAAAACAATAATTTCTAAATTGACCCGACCGGAGATCGAACACGGAACCTCAGAGATGGTGACACCATGAAAACCGGTGTACAAACCACTCGACCAAGGAGGTCGTCAATATCGGCGGAATGCATCATTTTCAATTGTAAACGTTCAAGCGTTTAACTCAATTTTACAGCCAGTTGGCTAGCAAGCAAAAAAACTCTTGGAACAATTTACAGAAATTGTGACGAATACATTATACGACAACATTAGATTTAGAAAGTAAGAGAAATGCAAGAATTGCTTAGTGTAAATCACAGCTTTCTAGCGATATCGTGGAGGATAAAGCACTTTCGAGATAATTGAGCAAATTTATTCTAACTAAATTGTACCAGTAGTCATTATTACCAGCACGCTATTGATAATCTGACACAGAGCTTCGTCTCATCATCATCATCATCATCTCAGCCAAAAGACGTCCACTGCTGAACAAAGGCCTCCCCCAAGGATATGAGGGGTATTTGCCGTAATCGCCACGCTTGGCAGGCGGGTTGGCGATCGCGGTAGGTTGAAGGTAACCTCAGAGAGATGCTGCTGCCCATCCTCTGGAATGGTCCCTTAGTCGGCTTTTACGACACCCACGGGAAGAGATGGGGTGGTGCAATTCTTTATCCCCGGCACCACACAGGGAAGAGCTTCGTCTAGTCTGACTAAATGTACATAGATAACTAACTAGTTAGCGCAGCGACCCGAAGTGAGTCTTGGCCTCCGATAATAAGAGCTTCCACCTCGGTCTGTGCTGCGCCACCTCCTGTCCCTCATCCGTACAAAATGTAAATACATAGATCAAAAATATTATTTAGGTCTTCTTGAGAAGCTCGATGGCGCAGCGGTTAACGCGCCCGTTGTGCGAGTACTGAGGTTAAGCAACTTTCGCATATCATCGCAGTCATCGGATGGGTGACCAAAAATGTATCATCTCGAGCTCATCGTGCTTCGGAGGGCACGTAAAGCCGTTGATCCCGGCTGCATTAGCAGTCATTAACAACACTGGGCCCGCGTGGTGGTTTAAGGCCCGTTCTCCCTATCCGTCGGACATAAAAATGAGCTGGTGATGATTGAGGTCTTAGTTTGTAATAGATTCTTAGTTTACTTAAAACTAAAGTTAAACTGCTTATAGTTCATCATATCTATATACACTGGACAGCAAAAATAACGGGTCATTTAGATAAACCGCGATATCTCCCAAAGTTATTTACATAGATCCCTCGTATAAATAATATGTTATAGGCAAATTTGTGACGCTTATTATACATATCAAAAGAGGTTGCATTTGAACAAGTTACAGCTTCAAAAAAGAAAAAATTCCGATTTTTTAAAAATATCAAAATTCAAAATTTTGGAATAGAACATTTTATCGCTTTTGTTACATACCGAGCTGTAATCATAAACAGTTTTTTTGGCTGGTCACAGTATTTTATCTATCAACCATGCACCAACATATCGGTATCTACTGAAGAATGTACACGAATTATCACCATGGTACAAGAAGGAAGGAGTCAGCGGAGTACTTCTAGAACAGTAGGTGTATCTTTATCCATGGTCCAAAGAGTACTCCAGCGATTTCAAGAGACCGGCATGAACATCAGGAGACCAGGGAATGGCAGGCCAAGGTGTACAACTACACGAAAAGACCGATTCATCATGAGCACTATGTTAAGAAATCGACATCTCACGGCTGTTCAGGTCCGAAATAGCCTTCAAGAAATTCACCACAACAATGTAAGCTCTGACACGATCTGGCGGCGACTTCGGGAAGCTGATATAAAGCCTTATAGGCCAGCAAATAGCCCTAAATTGCTCAGGGAACATCGAGTTGCCAGGTTGCGGTTTGCTCGAGAACACGTCCGATGGACAGATGAAGATTGGTCCAGGGTTATGTTTTCCGATGAGTCAAGATTTTGTTTATTCGCACACGATGGGAGACGAAGAGTATATAGGCGACCAAATGAACGTTATCGTCAAGCGTGTTTTGAGGAAAAGGTGCCATTCGGTGGAGGATCAATAATGGTTTGGGCTGGGATATCTTCAGAGGATCGTACGGAGTTAGTAATTATAGAAAACGGTTCTCTGACAGCTCCCAGATATGTAGAGGAGATTTTAAATGAGCATGCTGGTCCTTTCTTGGTGAATATGGGCGCAAATTCCATTTTTATGGACGATAATGCGTGACTACATACAGCACATTTGGTCAACGCGTATATTCAAGACGTCGGTATCATCCGCATGGAGTGGCCAGCTCGCAGCCCAGACTTAAATCCCATAGAGCATTTATGGGACGAGTTCGGGAGATGCGTTAAACAACGCTCTCCAGCTGCAGCTAACTTACGTGAGTTAAGAAGTGCGCTAGTAGAAGAATGGTCAAACATAGACCAAAACCATATTAGAAATTTGATATACAGCATGCCACATCGTCATAATGAAGCGATACGGGCTCGTGGAGGAAATACAAGATATTAAATTTACAGAAAAGCTTTCATTTTGCAGATTAAATGTGTTGTATATTTTTGTTGTCAAAAGTTAGAAGTGTTTTTTTTGTATTTTTTAGTGCTTAAATAAAATTATACAGTTTAAAAACGTGTTATGTATTTTCTTTTATGATATAAGTCAGTCATCTATAACATACTACAGTTTCACTAGTTTGTGTAGTGTAGTTAAGAAATTATCACACTTTTTATAAGCGACCCGGAATTTTTGCGGCCCAGTGTTTTAATACATAAAGTAAAAACTTTGTACCACTTTTTTACGAAAATTGCGCGGCCGGAGGAGTATGAAATTTCGCATAATTTATAGTTTATATAGAAAAGGTTATCCGAATGTTGTATTTTTTTTTAATTATGCATAAAAATACATTAAATCAATAAAACAAACATTACACACACTACCATGTATTTGACGCATATGTATTTAACACACACGCATATACACTCTTTTCAAAAATTTCAAAAATGGAGCTGAAGAGTGGCCGAATTCTGTCAATGCCAATCCAAACTCACATTCTATCTTTTTTAAATTTTCATTGCTTAGGATACAATCCGTGCAGCCTTAATAAAATTACGGTCGAATTTCGACCACTGGGCGACCACTAGTTATACCAATTTGAAAGGGGATTGTCCACTTCAGGCCATTCGTGAACAGGGTTTAATCAGATAATCAAATTTACCAATATTTTTCTTTCTATTTTATTGATTGTTATTTAAAGTATCTTTGTACCAATCGGCATTGTTAAAATATTATTTTTGTTAGTATGTGTGTTGATTTCTGGTGTAGAACCTAGTAGGTACAGTTTTCAGTGTTGTCAGAATACGATTGTTATAAGTTGAAAGTTAAAATCGATAAAAAAATCATCAATTAAACCCTTGTCGTTCATTGGTATATTATGGCAGATTTTTACGTGTATTATTATGGAAAATTAATAAAAGATTTTGTTAATAATTGATTATTATTATTATTTTCAAATATTTATAACAAAAAAGTGAAAAATCTACCGATTCTTGAAATCGATGATTTAATTTTTTATCGATAAATCGATTTTCATACTGTCTATTAAATCGTTTTTTAATATGGCAACATTACATCTAAATGTCATGGAAGCTCGATCCGGCCGGCGTCATTCGCTTTGTTGTTTTGCATGTTGAGTTTTATTTTCGTGTTTTCTTTGCCTACTACTTTGTTTTTCTCAATGGATCCCGATTTTTCGTTTTCCGACAACCCAAGCACTTCTATGGACAACGTTGATTACTTTTACGTTGACCCTGGCACACAAACTACGGATACCAAACCTGCTCATAATGATGACCCAGGCTTGAATGTGGACATGGAACCTGCAGTATCCTATGGCGATTTATCGAATGAACCGTAACCACAAACGGAGGTGATGAGATGTTTGAATTGTGGAACTAATGTGAGTAAACAAAGAAGACATGGTCTCTATTTAATTAAGGTGCAGTTTGTTGTAAGACAGTGGATCGCCTCCCGAATGGTACCTATGTGTTTATTTTATTTCAGTGTTATAGATAGCTGTAACCATGAATAATAATGTTACAAAAAGGTACAATACAGTAGGTTACTGTGCATACATAATGTCTATTATTTGGTATTTGGGCTGGGGATGGTATCAAGAACACTTAAGTCCTCCAGCCTTGTTTCTTGATCAAGTGTTATTGACTTATGATACAGAATAATAAAAAAGATATTGTTTAAATTATTGTTTTATTTAATATCTGGCTCCTCTTAGATAATTTGATTATGGTCTAAATACGCATTTTGATACAAAATCACTTTTATATTCTTTTTCTTATGAATATTACCTATTAAATATGTCCGATATTATTAGCTGAAGTTTCTGTTCAGGAGTGGCCTGAGCGTCATACAAAGTGGACATTCTCCTTTAATATTTTATAGATTTTAGTTGATTGACTTATATAATTTATCTGATAGTTTAATTAACTCGAAAATGTAATTGATTGTTTTGTTTTGTAATGATTGTTTTGTTTTGTAATTTAATACTGACAATAAGTTTAATTCTACTAACAATTATGGATCTTTGTTGTCTTTATGTAATAAATAATGATAATAATAGTTTCAAAAACATTTGACGAAATAACAAATGTCTGTTTAGTTAAAAAAGAATATCTTCACAAAACGCTTAAGTCCTTAATATCTTATAAACAGCAGTGAACGAGTTATCGATTATGATTTGCAACGTACAATCATGATCGGCAATCGATGCAGCCGTGAAAATGTTAATCCCGGACATTACATGTAATTTATGCGCAGGTTGCTCGTTATGGCGACTTTCGCTTTCGGCGAGCATTTCCTTTGTGGGGGTATTTGTGCACTCCCCAGACTAGCTTGTTACAAAGTAGGGATAAATTAACAAATTACATCACCAGCTTTATGTCCCCACAGCTGGGTCATCAGCTTCCCATAGGTTTATAACCCAGTTTTTCTATCCATATATAGATATAGTTAGGGATACTAGGCTTTATACCACCACGCGGGACAAGTGCGGATTGGTGGTTGTTAACACCTGCTATAGCAGCCGAGACCAACGGCTTTACGTGCCTTCCGAAGCACGGAGGAGCTCGAGATGAAAATTAACAACTTAACTATAGTAATTAAGTTTGTGTAGTGGTTTTATGTTGGTTTTACGATATCCACGTAAAATTAGCTATCATAGAAGACTATGTTAGCTAATTTTACGTGGACATTCAACATACAGCAGATCTAAAAAGCGCTGGCTTTACCTTTGTAAATAAAGATATAAAGGGAGAACAATTTGAAAGAGGATGCCAAAAAGAAGATGTATAAGTAAAATGAGCTAAGATGACTAAGCATTAAAGGTTTTTTTTTGTGCTAGCACGGGTAGAGAAGAGAGAAAGACGAAGAAACAAAATTTTAATTGTTTCTTTTTCATTGACGATAGAACCAAGGCAGCTAAGTTTAAAGTTCGTCTTTTTTGTAATATTGTAATATTGGACTATATAATGCTCTTATATGATAATATTTTCTTCTGTACACTTTTGTTCTCCAGTTTGGTCACCCTACAGTGGACGTGCGCATGCGCATTAACAACTAACAGACGTCTCGTCGCTGCACCTCAGACGATTGTCGCCGCATAAATTACCAGCGCGGAAAATCACAATTTATGCGCACTTCTGATATATAATTTAGCTATCCTGCAATAAAAATGTAAAGATCTTGTTATAGCTCTTTAGTTTAATGATTTAATTTACACGGTTTATAAAAAATATGGAAAGAGAGAAAAGCATAAATCTACCGAGTTTCTTGTAAATTCTCTTCGGTTTTAGAATTTGTCAATATACGAACTGGTATTTTTATCGTAGGATTAGGTACTGGTGCTAGATTCATGAAAAAACCTTTTACATTTGATAAGATTATAACTTTTTATGATATCTGTGGATACTAGTACACACGGCGGCAGATCAACCTACCCAAAACTGTCAAATTTCTACAATCAATTTTGAACTTTACAGTTTGGTTATAAGGATCAATATTCATTGGAGAAATTTGACAGATTTGGGTAGGTTGATCTGCTGCCGACTGTACAGTCAAGTTTTTGATATTTCACATAGAATTAATATCTTCAACCACATGTTTGTCATTCAAAGCATTTATTTTGTCTCCAATGTCATTTCACGTATGTGTTACGAGTTTAAACAATTTTAAATGTTGTAACCAATCAAAATCTTCGTTAGTAGCATACAAACTTTTGTATTACAAAACAACGCATGTTGATATCGTTTCACCGAAAACGGAATACGATTGATAATGGCGTCCAAACCTCGTCTTATGAAACATCATAAAGAAGCGATACCAATTAACATTCATATATGTAAATTCCTAAAGCATCTGAAGCATAAACTTAACCTCTTATCGCCTTCTGGCTAAACAATGGGACATAACGGTACCTTAAAACAATCAATGAAGCCGTAACAGTATTTCGTTGCAAGTTCCTCGAAATTACTGTGTTCGAAATAATTTTCAATATAGCTGCATAAGGCAGTTAATATTTTTTTGTTTAAAACAATGTTGCTCGGCTTTTTAGTGATGTGCTATATTAAAGGTTATTTTTAAATTTCATAACTTGAAATTGGCTCTTGTTTCCGTTTTTGCAACATTTTTCACTGATGTTTCGCTCCTATTGGTCGCAGCGTGATGTTATATAGCCTAAAGCGTTCCTCGATAAAGTACTCATCATCTCAGCCAAAAGACGTCCACTGCTGGACAAAGGCCTCCCCCAAGGATCTCCACAACGACCGGTTTTGTGCTGCTCGCATCCAGCGGCTTCCCGCGACCTTCACCAGATCGTCGGTCCACCTTGTTGGAGGCCTGCCCACACGGCGCTTTCCGGTACGCGGTCGCCACTCCAGGACTATCCCGCCCCAGCGGCCATCAGTCCTGCGAGCAATGTGCCCTGCCCACTGCCACTTGAGCTTAGCAACTCTTCGGGCTATGTCGGTTACCTTTGTTCTTCTGCGGATCTCCTCATTTCTGATTCGATCACGCAGAGAAACCCTGAGCATAGCCCTTTCCATTGCTCTTTGAGTGACCTTGAGCCTTTTTATGAGGCCCACAGTGAGCGACCACGTCTCAGTCCCGTATGTCATCACTGGCAACACACACTGGTCAAAGACTTTCGTCTTGAGACACTGCGGTATATCGGACGAGATATTTCGTAGCTTACCGAACGCTGTCCAGCCTAATTGGATTCGACGATTGACCTCTTTGCTGAAGTTGGACCTACCTAGCTGGACCGTTTGTCCCAGGTAAACATAATTGTCCACAACTTAAAGGGCAGAGTCCCCAACCTTCAGAGGAGTGGGTACGACACGTGAGTTCGACATAACTTTCGTCTTCTCCATGTTCATTTTAAGGCCCACTTGTTGAGAGACTCATAAAGTAGAGACGATAAAGTACTATCCAACACAAAAATAGTTTATCAATTCAAACCAGTAGTTCCTGAGATTAGCGCGTTCAAACAAACAAGCTCTTCAGCTTTGTAATATTATAATAATATAGATATAGATGTCGCCATAACATCAACGTTTGTAGCATTGTTGTGTTCCGGCAGCTAGAGATAAGGTAGCCAGTGCCTCAGTAGTTGAGGATCCCGAGTAAAGTGCGCTTCCACCATTGGCCTTATCATCACTTAACATCAGATGAGGGAACTGTGCTAACCCGTAAGAAATAAAATACTGCCTGCAAAGAACTAGTGGAAGAACAATTCGAAACGGGTGTTGAGGACGGTATTTGTTACACCTACTAGCACAAAAGTCAAAGTCAAAGTCAAATATTTTTATTCAAATTGACGACCTCCTTTGGTCGAGTGGTTTATACAACGGTTTTCATGGTGTCGCCATCTCTGAGGTCCCGGGTTCGATCCCGGTTGGGTCAATTTAGAAATTATTGTTTTTTAAATTGTCTCTGGTCTGGGTGTTTTTTATGTATGATAAGTATGTATTTAAGTATTTTAAGTATGTTTATCGGTTGTTTAGTAACCATTTAACGAGTTTCATAACAAAGCTTCTCTTGGGTTAGATAATTGGTGTGAGTGTGGGAAACATTTATTTATTTTTATTTATAATTAAACTTTAGAAAAGTGCTTTTGAATCGTCCAAAAATTTTTTACCTACTACCCATTCCGGACGTCTATTTTTTAGCTGCAGACTTGCCTAGCATTGAGGGTTTTGTGCAACAAATTGGATATTAGTATTTCCTCAGTTTCAGTTGAGTGGTAACGGCAGTCATCACATCTATGTATATTATTTATATTTAATGTTCAGACTATAGATAAAAAGGGTTCTAGTTTCGAACTTTGGATGCATTAGCAAGTCCCGTGTTAGGAAATCAAAAGTCATTCCATCGTGAACGTAGCACATGGGAGATTGAGAAACAACACATTATGCTGACACTACGCATGTTCGACAGCCATCTTACAACAGCAGTAGGTTAACAGTGCTTAAAGTGCGACAAGAGTTAGAAATTACATATTTTATTTTTAATTTAATAATAGTAAATAATTTGATGGTGAACGGTTGATGTAGCGATGCCGGTGACCCGGCATGGGTAACAAAAATTAAAATATCTTGATCTTCCCCATGCTTTGGAAGGCACGTTAAGCCGCTGGTCCAGTGTATTCAGCTGATCCAATATAAAAGTCATTCTCCCAACTCTACTCTCTACTTTCTATTTCGCATTGGCCCAGAGTTTTGTCTCATGCTGGTCTCCGCGCAATTGCTCACATGGAAAAACCTGAGGCCAGCAGTTTAACGTTTAAGATTGACGTTGATAACCAATTAGTCGCAACACTAGCAGGCATTATCAGAAAAGAGTTCGGCATGCACGACCATGCGCGCACTGGCGTCGGTCACGAGCGCGGCGCCCGCGCACGCTTATTGAATGTAATCGACCAAATTGGCTCGAATGCGCGTAATCGATTCATCGATCGCGGCGATAATGGTGATTTGGTTTATAAAGCCGTTCAGCGTTTTTATGAGAGCGCTGATAACGTTATGGCAATTGCTTCAGATTGTATTGTAGGTATTTCTTTTTTACTCAACAATGGGGGAGCACTTGGCCATTATCTGACCTGATGATAGTGATGATAAGGATAACACTTCACACGGAATCCTGAACTACTGAGAAGGTTGCTATCATATTTATATCTTTTTTATTTTATTTTAAAAGGAGGCAAACGAGCAGGCGGGTCACCTGATGGAAAGTAATCACTGCCGCCCATGGACACCCGCAAAACCAAAGTAATCGCAGATGCGTTGCCGACCTTGAGGAACGAGTTGGATCTTGAGGAGGGAGTAGGAATTGGGAGAAGAGAGGGGTGAGAGATGGGCCTCCGGTAGATTCACTCACCGGAAGAAACACAACAGCAACGAGTGCCATTGTTTCACGCGATATTCTGTGAGAGGGTGGTATTACGACGGGCGAGCCGGCGCGTTTAGTGCTGCAACGCAGCGTGCCTTTACCACTTAGACAGTGTCACTCATTCCGACTTATCTGTCCGAACAATGCAACTAACAATGTTTTTCGCAAAAGACTTAGATAAGATAATGGTGGTATCTAAAGGCGGAGTTAAATCAGACCTTACCACTAACCAAATTGAGTACAATAACATTTATCCTTTGCTCAAAATCAAACCCGAGACTTTTGAGTCTGTGACAGGTGGTTCAAGCACTAGACTAGAGCGGCGGTTAAACTGTAAATTTGTGTACTTGTACAAATGTTAAATTATAAAACAACGTCGTTAAGAAACCATTGCCTCGGTATTTCAGTAATCGGAGGAGCCGTCTGCGTGCGAAAGGTCGTGAGTTCGCCAAAGCACTTTCAACGAGAAATGTGGTGTGATGACAACCACCATTTATAGTTTAGAGAAATAAAGCTGTTCACGCTACAAGATTTATATGATATCTCGAATGTCTTCAGCGTAGTAAATTGATTCACTTAGATATTGCGCGGAGAATTCTCATGAATGATACTCAAACGTGAGATGGGGATCGTGTTGGCATTGCTCTAAGCTAAGGTAGGGTTGCTTAAAATGCTTTACGGTCAATACGTCTAAGTAGCAAAATGTCCAATTAATTAGGTTGCAAATGTGTTTTTTTTAACTAAAAATCTCAATGTAAGGTACTGGCATGTAAAAGAATTTACAAAAGAATTTTTAATTAATGAAGAGACGAACAGAAGTAAACATTTTGAACACTTATTTGTACACTGTGATACCAGATTCGCGGTCATAGAAATCCTCGTAACTAGACAAGATGGTTTGCGAGATTTTTGCGGGGGCAAAATAGATAGATATATAAACAGTTTATGTGGTACTTCTTCATCATCACAAACATACCATGAATAAATAATAATACATAGTAGACATAATACACAAAGAATAAGTAAGGATAACATAGAAATGAATCTTAATTATAATGCACACAAACTAAAAACTCACATTACTAGAAACTATATCTTTCAAACAATCAAAGGAAATCTGTTTGTATGTTTCTACTCATATAAAATCATAGGTGACATAGAGGTAACCCTACAAACAGTCACCAATAGGAATCAGTTGGGCAAACCGAGATAGGATTTAATATAAACCGAAGGCAATTTCCATCCACGCTTTGCTGATCGCATATTATGATTTGACTGGACAAGTTAATGTGAAACTCTTGTAGAATGCTAAACAATATCAGTTAATATAAACGAAGATCAAACAGCCTTCAGTGGTTCATGTTCAATAGGGTTAAGAGCATCATAATAAAATAGAACTCATTACAAGTGAAATTTAAAATTCAAAGTTATCGTCGGATATGCAATAAGACAATACAGGGATCTTTTCTCTTATACTTTTTAAAAGAACTAAGGTCATCTAGAGCATCTTAATAAAATAGAACTCATTACAAGTGAAATTTAAAATTCAAAGTTATCTTCGGATATGCAATAAAGATAATACAGGGATCTTCTCTCTTATACTTTTTAAAAGAACAAAGGTCATCTTATTCTCTCTTTCATTTCTTACCTATCCAAAGCTGTATAAGCATTTTCTTCATTCTTTGGACAAAATATAAAAGTTATGATGATAGTTATTTGACAACTTTCGAATAAACAAATAATATCAGTCTACATAAAACAAGAATAAGCAAAATCCAACACGATATACAATCAAATCAAAATATAATAAACTTACGTAGATTTAAAAGAAATGGCTCCAACTCATTTAGCACGCGTTATTATAAAATATCGACTGACGTAAGAAATTATAATTTAATAACAGCAATAACAGTTACGATACCGACATAAAAGGCACTGAAGCAAATAACATGCATAAAGATTAAAATAGCACGGCTGAGGCTCGTTGGTGTGTGAGAATGTGTTTTAAACACTGTGCATAATGGATCGGCGATGGCTTTGAGAACATAAAGCAAACGCGATAACTAAAGACGCAGCCAACAGGTTTTTAACATGAATATCGGAACACATCACGTAAGGTCATGTGTGTGTACATTGTTGAAATGAAAAGAAAAATATTTATTCGGAGATAATTTTATGGACATTTAATATTTATATAATGCAACCGTAATGGTCACCACTTAGCTTATGCCATGGCATTGACGTGCCAAGGCGCTGATATACTGTGGAACCAGTAAGAGAGGGAGGCGCAGCTCTAGACATGAATTTAAAAATGTACATAGTGCTATAGCTATATATATATAGTTCATATATTTCAAACCCGAAAACCCGATTTTTTTTTGCACGAATTTCATTATCCCGAAAACGTTTTGCCACATTTTTGTTTTCCATATTTTCATTTTACCGAAAACACGATTGACATACTTTAAATATATTTTTTTTTAATTCTATACGTTTTGAAATCTTACTCAACCTTTGATAAATATATTCATGTTTAGACGATTTAGTTTCTAGAAAAACATTTCCTATATTATAAAAAGATAAATATTATATAACAAATACTTACAATCCATCAAGTTTATAAACAACACACTAACGCCTAACAGAAAAATAATAGCAATTTCATCTTTTGTCACATTACTCAAACAATAATATTAACAATTTCAAACGTCAGTATGGTTATAAAGTTACCTTTACATACCAAAAAAAATGGTTTTGATTTCGGCTATTAGTTTTCTGGAAACATATGTAAAATATTACTTACAATATTATGTAAAAAAAATATATCTGGGATTCAAAACTTCGTTAAACCGTTTTCAAAGTTATGAAAAAAAGTTACAAAAAAGTTTCGAAAGTAAGATAGGTTTCCGTAAAAAATATTAACCATATAACATTAAAATATTTATTCGGAGATAATTTTATGGACATTTAATATTTATATAATGCAACCGTAATGGTCACCACTTAGCTTATGCCATGGCATTGACGTGCCAAGGCGCTGATATACTGTGGAACCAGTAAGAGAGGGAGGCGCAGCTCTAGACATGAATTTAAAAATGTACATAGTGCTATAGCTATATATATATAGTTCATATATTTCAAACCCGAAAACCCGATTTTTTTTTGCACGAATTTCATTATCCCGAAAACGTTTTGCCACATTTTTGTTTTCCATATTTTCATTTTACCGAAAACACGATTGACATACTTTAAATATATTTTTTTTTAATTCTATACGTTTTGAAATCTTACTCAACCTTTGATAAATATATTCATGTTTAGACGATTTAGTTTCTAGAAAAACATTTCCTATATTATAAAAAGATAAATATTATATAACAAATACTTACAATCCATCAAGTTTATAAACAACACACTAACGCCTAACAGAAAAATAATAGCAATTTCATCTTTTGTCACATTACTCAAACAATAATATTAACAATTTCAAACGTCAGTATGGTTATAAAGTTACCTTTACATACCAAAAAAAATGGTTTTGATTTCGGCTATTAGTTTTCTGGAAACATATGTAAAATATTACTTACAATATTATGTAAAAAAAATATATCTGGGATTCAAAACTTCGTTAAACCGTTTTCAAAGTTATGAAAAAAAGTTACAAAAAAGTTTCGAAAGTAAGATAGGTTTCCGTAAAAAATATTAACCATATAACATTACTTGTTCTGAAGTCCTGAACACAAAAACCACGAATCCGAGGAACAATTAAATAATAATTATCATTTAGTTTCATATACTCGTGAAGTTAAAGAAACTTAAACTATAGTAGATTAGGTAAGTAATATGGTACTAGAAATTTTAGAAAATAATTATAAATATGCCTAACCCTTTTTAAATTATGGATTTGGGGAATTCCTCCAAGCAGAAGAATAATACGGCAATTCAGAAGTTTGTCTCCTTTTAAGATCCATCTGTGTTATGTTAATTTAAAAGACAAAGCTTCCGCCCACAGCTACACCTGCCTAAAATTGGATCGGCCGCAAGACTTTATCGCCTGCCTCCGGGAATATTGTATTTGGCCGGGGTATGTCCCATGTGCCCAAGGATCTCCACAACGACCGGTTTTGTGCTGCTCGCATCCAGCGGCTTCCCGCGACCTTTACCAGATCGTCGGTCCACCTTGTTGGACTAAAGTAGGGCTGAAGTAGGGCTAAACGTAATCTGAATAAAAAACAAAGTGAAAGTAGGCTATGGAAGTCATCATTTAGCATGCAAAATAAACTAGGTATGTATTTTTACATACTACCATCTTCGTAGGCACTTCAAAATAGACAATAATGATTATCTGTTGTCTTCGTATAACTTAAGCTAAGTTGGCGGTTACTGCGCGCCGGCATTGACGTATTACAAACATCGTTTGGAGCTGACATATTGACTACAATCATTTTCAGAGCGCATCTTGGAAAATAGAAAACGATAACTACCTTTAACGAAAGCTTAGCAGCGTCAATTATAGTTGCTTAAGTTAAACATATTTTGAAATATGATCTTGTATTTGCTATCACGATTGAGTTTATTGAGCCTTTTATCTTAGAACAGGTAAAGAACCTGTTTGTATAAGATGCTCTGATAAATGTAACAAATAAGATAGAAAAAGGTGAAGTTAGAACAGATAGACAGATACAACCTTCTAAAATATAGTTTACGATTGTGTCAACTATTTTCCTAACTCATCGATATAACCGATGATTGGAAAGCTGAAATTTCGAAAACCCATTTCACAACCAATTCTAATGATGTGTTTACTTTACCTCTTTTGGATTTGCTATGGTTGCAAATCAGAAATTGGTCTTCAGTTTTGAAATGCTAATTTCAATTATGCGTTTAACGTACGCTGTGTAAGTCTCATAAAATAGTAGTAAAACTAGTACGAGGGGCCAGGAAAGCACTAAAGTATATTTAGTGGTACTGTGGTTGCGTTTACTGGCCGTCCCTTCATAAAACTCGTAAAAAGATGAAATAACTGGTTTGTTTCGACTACCGGTAAAAATGGTTAGTTCGATTTAGTATTGACGTTAGACTAGATGGTAGCTTTGATTTCTAACTTCAAGGGAAAGATAAGAACGCTAACACAAGCTTAGATATATTTTTAAAGTCCTTGGGCAATATTGTGGGTTTATTTTAAACACGTATTTTTAATTATTAATATTTGTCTATAGTTTTTTTATGTAGTAAACAATCTTTTACTTCAAACAATGACAGGTCACACAGGACACATCTCATCTTTGATGAAAGCCTTTTCAACCGTAAGAGTTTAAACACTTTAAAAGAATCTGAATATAGATTCATGACAATCATGAAACTATCAAATCAATGGAAGGTTATAGAAACCATAGCAAGAAGTTCTGACGCAAATGAAACAATAGCGAAGACGTTATTATCTCAATATGACTTCAATGGCCGATTCTGTCTCATATGGAGAAAGAATGGAAAGAGGATATCGTTTATTACTAATTAGAAGGACAATATATAATTGAATGCGCTGCAACAAAGCTTATAAACAAAACAGATGGAACATGATTTTAATTTTTTCACATTATTGAAAATAAAGAGTTAAATAAAAAAAAAAACATTCGATATGGACATGGCAAAAATTAAATATCAACTATAGCAATTGGGAACAGGTGAGCGATTTGTGAACCAGTGACAATAGGGCTCACTATTTCTCACGCTATAACATCAATTCTAATTCGTGATCTCGGTGACTATTTTGTCACTGAAAACTCTCGAATGTATGGTTGAAGTAATTTCTCGACCAGTCGAAAGGGGATGCGTTTGAAACAAGTACAGCATCACCACCTATCTCACCTACCCCTATTTGAAATTGTCTTCTACAGCTTAAACCCCACTATATGATTCGGTATGTCAAAGAAGATACGCTTAGAATGACATCCACTTTTAATATTAGAGTGACTAAATCACTATAGAGATCCACAGTTGTGATCAATGTTTCCATTGATTTGAAGTATTCCCGTTCAATACCAAATTAAACAATTCAATTTGTGTATGACATTTTTGATTTAGAACACAACGGAAGATTTATAACTCACATTAACTAACTATGTTGGCGTAGCGACCCAATATGTGAGTCTTGGTCTACTATACAAAGAGCCTCCGTCTAGTTCTGTCCTGACTCTTGCGCGACCTCCTGCCAGTCATCTGCGTGACGTCATCCCCCAAACAGTTCCTGTGACGACTAACTTTAAGACTCTCGCAGTATTTACAATCGCACCCCAGCTCGCTGAGTCAGACAGAAGAAGTGACGTAGAGCAGGGTGGCGGGTATTTGTCATTTTGGGAAATATTTACGATCGGGCCTGGCTTCGGACGTCTAGTAGATAACAGCACAAAATGACACTGTGGTTCTAAAAGATCTTTTACGACAAGGTTCTTCTGTAGGCCTTTTGCGCAAAAAATGGCCCATTTTACTTTGGTATCAAAAGCCATAAAAAGCCTTTGCAACAACACTGCGTGAATGGCGATAGTAAACATGACGTTTTTATGTAACTTAAAGAATCTGTAAAAGGTCTTCAACATAGACGTCGTTTACAAGCCATCGTGGCTTATAAAAATACTTTGTGAAAAGATTTTTGATTTTGTGAATGCTTTTACATTAACGCCTCGGTGGCCGAGTGGCAGAGCGCTCGGCCCGATACCCGAAGGTCCCAGGTTCAATTCCCAGGTCGGGCAAAAAATATGTATTATCGGATTGTTTCGATGCATAGCCCGGGTTTGTGATCACCAACCCGCATTTGGCAAGCGAGGTGATTTTTAAGCCATTGCCCATCAATTGTAGCGATGACTTGATTTCAATGATGGAGGCTTTTGCCCAGCAGTGGGACAATTATAGGCTGTTTACTTTACTTTAGAACTTTAATTTATTGGATGCATATGCAGTTTTGTATGTAAACCAGCTGATTCAAGGTTTCAACAATGATAATTACTAGCGTGATTGCTAACAATTATTTTGTTAAGTCAACAGTACAAATTGGAACAAATAAACTACTCAGTAAACAAAATGTAAGATTAAACTAATTGAATTTTAAGACTGCCTAGGAACGTAATATGACCTTAAAAACGATTAAACGGTAACGGTCCTAAATACTTAGCTACTTACTCAATACATGAACCCCAACCTACATTATTTTTATAAGAGATAAAATAAGATAATTTATTGTAGTATAAAAACTTAGTAAGGCTACTAATTTTGATTTTGTATCTAGGCAGATACAAAATCAAAATCAACATTCCTGAATGGTCGAAACTGGCACAACACCGAAGGCCAAAATCCACTTCAGGTAGTGGGGCCAGCGTAGTAAGTAAGTAGTAGCAACTTAAGTTAAGTAATTAATTTTAGAGATTTATGTCCAGCAGTGGACTAGTATAGGCTGATGATGATGACGGTCATGAAACAATAAAACAAATTATGTAATATCTAAACTAAACAAAAAAAAATTGCCTTTGTCTAAATCTATCCATAACGGTATCTAGGTTAGCGCTTACTCAACAATAAAAGTAAAAATAATATCTATTATAGAAATGTTACAAATTGGAATAACGTTAGAAACCAACAGTTTATTTCGTCAGTAATGTGCTCGTAATATCTGGAAGTAGACATAGAGATTACGATAACATTTAGAGATTGCAAACGCTTGGCTCCAATAAAATCTAAACGCGGTACTGAGAAACGTGCCCGAACTAAAAACAGTTGAAGTCTACAGTTAGTACGAATTCAAAACAGTTGCTTGCTACACATGTACGAGTACAAGATTAAAAACACATATTTTTAACAGCATTGGATTCTCGGTAAAAAATTAATTTTGCGCGCGATGTGTCAAAAGAAGAAGAAAATACATTTATTTTAACACAGACAAGATGCAATGGGAAATAGGAGTTAAAAAAAAGAAAAGACATTGGAGTTTCTCATAGCTGCGAAAAGTAAAAGAAAAGTATGAATATATTTTTCATACTTCCTAATTATGTGTACTAGCGGCCCCATTGCGATTTCATCCAATAAAGTCAGCACCCGTAGTGACTACGGTTTAAAAAAACCTAAAACCCTATTGCAACAACACCTCGGCAAGTGGCGCTCCAAAGGGTACAATGGACCACCGGGTCCTAAACCATCCACGGACTCACTCAAACACACGCAAAAAGTTTCATCATATCGATCTAGCCGTTTAGGAGTTCAGTGACATACACACGTACAGAAGAATTATATATTAAGACTAGCTGTGCTCGCGACTTCGTCCGCGTGGAATAGTGACTTTCGACAGCATTTTTAATTTTTTAGGCTCTTTTCCCGTTTTTGCAACATTTTTCACTGATGCTTCGCTCCTATTGGTCGCAGCGTGATGTTATATAGCCTAAAGCCTTCCTCGATAAATGGACTATCCAACACAAAAAGAATTATTCAATTCGAACCAGTAGTTCCTGAGATTAGCGCGTTCAAACAAACAAACAAACAAACAAACAAACTCTTCAGCTTTATAATATTAGTATAGATATGCACTCTCACAAAAAAATCTGTAAAAATAATCAGTGCGCTGTCAAAAGCATATGTGGGATGAAGGATAAAATAGCTTTTGTCACCAACCAACAAATGAAACCCACACACTCTGATCTCATTCAACGGTACCTTTTTAGGATCCCGTAGTATACAAGGAACTCTTATAGTTTCTGTAAGCTGTAATTTGGCATGGATACATTTTAATCACGCCGACAAAGTAGTGAAGTAACATTTTGAAAAAAAAATTTTAAGTTACCTCTCCTACACGTGAAGTGGGGATGTCTTGTCTACCCCATAGTATGGGGTGTCGTTCGATAGCACTTTCTAAACTATTGCAGGTTTTTGGAAACAGTTTTTTGATTGAGGAATCCGTTTGTGAACTATTAAGCTTTAAAGTGCTAAATTTTCGTAGAGTCAAGTGTGTCCCCCTTGCTAGCCATATGGTTGTTTTTGGGTACGTGTAAAAATTCATGGTAGTTATATATATGACGAAGTTAAAAGGAAAACACAGCTAAGCAGGCTTTACAAGTTTACGAGTAACAGTCGACCAACTTATAAAATGTACTTGGCGCAGTATAAATTCCTCATTGGGAAGTACTTAAATAACGTTGTCAGGTGTGTGAAACCGGTAGTATCTACATTTAAGTATTGAGCCATCGTTAAATAAATGTTCATAAAAGCCCTCTTCTCAGAGTCCGCATTATTGAGATGGGCTACCCTACCCTATTGATATGGGAACCCTACACTGCGCGTGGCCCGAAAGTCCGACACGCACTTGGCAGGTTTTTTTATTTGCGTATGCAAAAATGTAACAGTACAAAAATTACATGACTCTCCTAGAACTTGACGACTATGACAAGGTTATATAAATATTAGCAACATGAATTAAATTCTGAAATACATACAATACTAAAATAGTGCACAAATGAAACTTGGTATGCAAACACAGTAAGTGTTTGAATACTAAATGAGTTTGCACCTTATGTCTACTTAGCTTACTTGAAATGGCTAGATAAATATTTGTAAGCTTAACATTTGCGATAGGGTAATAAGGTCCTTTCCAGACTACACGAATGCGACGTACGCCGCCGCCGCTGGCGCGGTCGCAACTTCCAACAAACATACTAAAGGGACGATTATAGTAAATATGTATTTCCAAAAAATAAAGGTAATGTCAAATCGACATGTCGGCTATATATACCAAACAAGTCTGGTTGTTGATGGTGATGATGATTATTAAACAACAGTGTCTTGTATTACCATGTCCCAGTTTGAAAGGTCAAAAGACCTCTAATTGCTATGAAGATTCTAAACGCTTAAAGCCCAGTTACGCTATACATAGACCACAGACAAGCCAACAGCAGTTTCTTTGCAAAAAATTAAACATAATAGCAAACAACAACTCCGTATTTTAAAACAAACCCTAATCATACTGAATTGAAGACTCCTAATCCTAAAGCTATTACTGCAGTATCTTTACAAACAGGAGCACTCAATTCCCTTGTGATTTCTTAACTTGACAATCACAATGATATAAACGGTGTTTACGTTGCATAGTTAAGTCAACACAACGATGAGGGGCCTCGTCACACACAATTAGAGGCGCGGTGCCAACCAATGGCTCTACACGGATGGACATGGCATGTAATGCGGGGCTATTAGCGTTGCAAGCACTGCGATTAGCTGTAGAAATCATGGAACTTTAGATTTTATATTTAATATCATGAACGGTGGATAACAAATTCAAGCAGTGTCAAATAGTTTGCCATTCGATCACGTTGCCGAAAACTTACAATATTTTTTAAGGAAAAATTTAAACTCCTCGATTGTCAGGACTCAGGAGGCGCTTCTTTAATGGCATACAAATTCTCGTTGTTGTTAACATTATTGAAAGTTTTAGGAAACTCGCCCTAGGCACTCTGTTCCCGTTGTTATATTTAGCGCCACTTTTATTTATAATGCTGTATAAGAAAATATTTACCCTCAAAATAGTACAATACTGACAGATATATTAGTTAACAACCACCAATCCGCACTGGGCCCCCGTGGTGGTTTACGGCCCGTTCTCCCTATCCATCCATAGGGAAGGCTCGTGCCCCAACAGTGGGGAGATAAGAGCTAATGATGATGATGATATTAGTTTTGTTGCTTCGTTATATTTTTGGTGTTACTTAATTTTTAAAATTTAAGTTCAATCGAATATTCATTAGAAATAAGTGTTTGTGGACGTGGACTGTATGAGTTTTAACAAATGAAACAACAACAGTGCAATATCATTTTAAGTTGTCTGAAAAAGTCTACGTGAGGTTTCAGTAAAATCCCATAACATTACTGAAACCCAAAAAGTGTTAGGGAATGTCGCATATCATTTATGGACACGGACCGGGACATCGTTGTGGGTTATAATCCCCACTTCCCCTTGTGCTCTTCTCCATGTGGGAAGGCCTAAGTTCAGCAGTAGGAGTGTGTAAGCTGAAATCGATAAACTTAAGACATAAGTCTAGATCACAGACCAATTTTGCATCAAAACAATTATGCTAGTTTTCATTATAGACGAACACACAATAATCAGAATCATGGTTTTTATTTTAATGTTCTATCCACGTGCAAATATATTTATGCATTCGTTCTTTCAAGTATAACTAAATGGGTTTGACTTCCATGAATATCAACATAAGATAATTGTTTTCGAAACTTGATACATGATTCTGTTATAAAAGATAATAATCATATCTGTTGTTGCGAGCCAGTATCATCTTGCACACTCATATTGTCTTATTCGAGCCAAACAATATATCAGTTTCGAATTAAGGTCGGCAATTACGCACTTGGCCCTTGTAATCACGACCGATTGTTGCTATTGAAACACCAACGAAGACTGCTCAATTGAGGGGAGGAAGCTGTTCAAAGGCTTTTGTCTTATCCAAGGCACGTATTAAATTTCAGGACTTGTTCGAAATTTACCTACTCGTATTTATCTTTACGAAACCCCAACAACGAAACCGACTAAGAAAGGATGTGCGCTTTGAAAACACCGAATTCCCAAATTAAAAAAGTTGTATCTTTATCTCCCAGAAATTGTACAATAAAGCGACGTGAAAAAAATTTACCCAGGTAAGTTGGACAATAAGTAAACAAAGCGACAATCTTTAGACGTATAGAAAAAGTGTAACAAAACATGACAATTTCACCTTGAGACTGCTAATCCGGTACCAACCGTGACACCACTTTATAATAGGAGGGAGAGAGACAGACATAGGCTTGATCTCCATTCATGTGGAGTGAACAGACTTATTGTTAATACTGCCACGGTTGACCAGCCTACTGATCTCTCTAATGCTTCAGAACTTTGTGGTAATGGAGTTCATTCTAAACTGGATGCTGTCTAACGTTGCACCAGGGGTGAGCTTCAACAAATCAAGGAATTATTTCGTTCCATAGAATCACTTTTATCGTTGGCCACGCCGGCGAGTGATGCGTCATAACTTTTAATTAAAGCGGAGCGTTAAGTTGGGGCAACTGTCGATATCGAAGCAAAAGGGAGAGAGAACGCATTTCATTCAATGGCTATTGGCGTTTAATTGATTGTGTAGGGCGGTAGAAAGAATGGTGGAGTTCAATAAATTATACCCGATGATAATGAAAATGTTGTTACGCACATAAATTTAGTTTTGAATGCGGCTGTCATCGGTGTAGTTGTATAATTATAGTGCAGTGTAATGTATTAGATATAAAGCCGTATCGATTTTAATGGTATTTTTATTTTATCGACGTAAGAGCTAATAGTAACAAATACTCTAAAATCCTATGGAGTTTTTAATTATGAATATTATCAGGTTTTATTCAAATACAAGGATCTTGATGATAGTATAGTTTAAAATTATGAAAATACCTCTTGACATTTAGACTTATTAACCCATAACTAGTAATATAGTTTCACTTCCAAATGAAAACAAGTAACAAGCTCGAACCACTCAATTACGTAGAAGGCGATAACTTTTACTGTGGTTTTATGGTTACCACTACGGTTCTAGAAATTTATTGAATGGAGAAATTTACTAGTCTTGAATAAATATTTCTTCCAAGAAAACATAAAACTCAAGGGTTTTAAGAGTAGAGAAGAATAGATAACATTACAGATTACAAAATAAGTTTATAACCTTTTCACCGCCCAACTATCCTGCACGCGATGTCCCGCTGTACGCCAACGTATAAATGTATTTTAATAAAGTAGGTACAAAGAAGAACTACCATAGAAGTGCTGGCGTGGATGGCACGAAAATCTCGAACTTCTATAGAAGTTGTTGGCGGTGAAAAGTTTAAATGTAATTGTAATTTTTGATTATGCAATATCAAACCTCCGGGTAAGCAGCGTCGTCGTGCCTTGATCTCACCTGATGTTAAATGATGCTAAGGCCAATGATGGAAGCGCACTTCACCTGGGAAACTCACAACTAGTGAGGCACTGGCTATCTTATCTCTAGTTGCCGGAACACAACAATGCTAGAAACATTGATGTTA
Source organism: Eudonia lacustrata (assembly GCA_947562085.1). NCBI lineage: Eukaryota > Metazoa > Arthropoda > Insecta > Lepidoptera > Crambidae > Eudonia > Eudonia lacustrata. The sequence continues at coordinate 4,870,869 of OX387323.1, read as the reverse complement.
TGGCGATATATTTAGATAAGATGGTGGTAGCTACCCAGGCGGACAAAGAAGCCCTGCTACCAACCAAGCCGAGTACACAAACATGTACCCCCCGCTGGGAATCGAACCCGGGACCTCTGGGTCTAAACAGGGGGTCGTTCCGAACCATTTGGTCCACTTGTTCGCTTTCGATAAAACCAATATTAACTTCTACGGTATAATATTTTTATTTTAACTAAAAAGGTAGCAAATGTAACTTAATACTTTAAGAAGCGCGAGCGCTGATCAGCGCCGCAGCCAAACAATTTAAATTCGACTGTTACTATTAACGTATTAATATTACATAAAAATACCAAAAAAATATATAATGATAATAATACTTTATGGACTAAGAAAATACATATGAGACTGAAAACAATTATATATATATATTTTTATAGGATTATATACAAAATCACTAGCATCAAACGGGTCTGTGTCAAAGATGCTAGTTACTTCTTATGTAATTTTTCTTATAATGGAAGTGAAGGAGGGCCTTCTATAAGTATAGAGGATATTTTACTCAGTAAGTGTACTCAGTAACACAAGGACTTAGGATTTACCTCATGTTTTTATAATATATATTTTTAGTAAAATAAAATACTAAATCTAGATCGAATACATTTTGGATCTTTTGTTACACGTTGTATAGATATAATGAGTAACGAGACACATGTATATTACGTAATATATAAAAAAACAATATCACAGTACATACACATCATTAAGAAGTACTACATGCATAATTGCAACATTAAAAAGCAGCGATGCGAGAACGTATCAAGTATATCCACGTTAAACACTCCCATTGACATTCCCTTCTCCATATAAACAAAGTGTGACATTCAAATACGTATAACAGTAACAGGGCCGTAAAACCGGGAGACCACCGCTCCGGAGACCGATGATGGCGGGAAATTGTCTTATTTAAACGACAATAAACCTTTTACGAGTCCCCGCATTAAAGAGGTTCGTTGACACCGACGAATTAACGCTTTCGTAAATGACATAACGGTGTGGGAGATTATCACGTTTCTGGTAATGATAAGGTGTATGTGCAGGCGCCTGCTCATCAGACTATCCGACACTGTCAATGTCTTCAATAAATGTTCAACCATGACATTTATATATTATTACGTGAAGCAAAAACTTTGTACAGGTACTCCTTTTTACGAAAATTGCGCGGTCGGAGTAGTATGAAATTTCGCAAACTTATAGTTTATATAGGGAAGGAATACAGAATGTTATTTTTTTTTAAAGTTATGCATAGAAAATACATTAAATCAATAAAACAAACATCACACACACTACCATGTATTTGACACACACGTATACATATACTCTTTTCGAAAATTTCAAAAATGGAAGAGGAGCGGCCGGAATCTGTCAATGGCAATCGAAACTCACATTCTATATTTTTTAATTTTTCACTGCTTAGGATACAATCCGTGGAGCCTTAATAAAATTACGGTCGAATTTCGACCACTGGGCGACCACTAATATACATTAAGTTCAAAGTCTATTGAGGAGATATGACAGTTCGTAGTAATCTAACTGATGTGCAAGCAGGCGTGTGTATGTTGTTTACAATAAATTTGTGATAGAAATGTCAAAATGTAGGTAAATTGGACACGTTGTCCTCGTATTTTTTCGCTATTTTATTTTAATTTTAAGGAAGGTTTACAGCCAGTATTGGTAATTGTACAACTAATAAGTTTCTACAAGCTAATAAAAGGTAAATTAGGAGAATTTTAGAATTGAGGAGCTCGATGGCGCAGTGGACAACGCGCCCGGTCTGCGAGTGCTGAGGTTAAGCTACTTTCACAAAGGCCGTTCATCGGATAGGTGACCAAAAATTTTACATCTCGAGCCCCTCCGTGCTTCGGAAGGCACGTAAAGCCGTTGTTCTGTATTGTATCTGTGACAATAGATAGTATATTTTTTAAATAAAGTAACAACTGTAAAAATATAAAGAGAAACTCCCACTAAATTAAAGAAGTATTTAAAGCATCCGTATAAACAAGCAGAGATTTATAAAAATGTGATAATAATACAAGAGAACTGTTACTGTTCCATTTCTTTCCGATTCAATAATGTGAGCGTCTTACAAAACGAAACCAATTAACAGATGATGTGGTCCAAGTGAGAGGATATATCGACTAATAACTTGGTAAAGTTGGATAAAACCATAATTAATCAAAGTTAACAGATCTATGCACAATTACGGTCAATATTCATCTATGAAAACGACATTTCTTTCCTATAACAATTCAACTTATTTTTCTCGTAATGAATACAGTTGTGTTAAGATATCTATGTCCTCAGAGTAATCTCTGGGAGCAGTCTGGGACTGTAGGCACATGAGTAGATATATGTATACGCTATATATCTACTCATGTGCTGTAGGCGCTTGTATAATTGGCCTTATCATCATTTACAACAGATGAAATGTAGGCTATAAATGTATGCGTTGTGAAATAAAAAAAATGTTGCAATTTAAAAATTGAAAAGGCGTAGGTATAATAAAAACATTTATTATTATTGTTCCAATCAATATGAAATTATCATTTAAGAAGAAGGCCAAAAGCTGCACCGTTGTGGAATAAAAATAAAAGTATGTACTTAAATATTGTACAAAAATCGTGAACACGATCATTACATTCAATGTAATAAAAACTATAAATTGTATATTTATGCTAACCCGCTTCCGCTTCCAACTGAGAGCACACGCTACTCCCAGATGTAGTTTCAATCGTCACTATGTAGATAGCGCTAATTGGCTGTTTGAAACGCGCCGCTAATGCGCCAGCGCTATAAATTCGATACCAAAGATCGACGACCCTGAGACCGATCAAGTTCACTTTTTCTTAATGAACAGAGAAAACTTTACAAAAGGAGACCTTTCCAAATGGGCCCCCGTGGTACCGAGGTACACTTTATTTTAAAATATTCTCTACATTATGCAGAAATACCTTGTGATATAATTTTTTTATAAAACTTGCCGAAACTAGGTTTTTTGCAAAATAAAAAAAATCGTCAAAATGGTCCTAGAAATCGTAAACATGAAACGAAACGTGCAAAATATGACTGACAGTGACATCTGTGTCAAAGCGGTTTGTGGTGTAAACATTGTGGTTTTTTAAATCTCACAAAGAATATTATTAAAATAGGTCCAAAACATAGTTAATATTGTACGGTTATCTACAAACTCACATAAATAATAAACATAGATCGTGCGTGCATGTCCGTCTTATTTTTTGCTGTACCAAAGCCGCTTTTACGCAGCCATAGAAACTTGTTTATTTTGCTCTACAGATCCCGGATTCAAATCCGGATAGAAAACATGTTTGTGTGATGAAAACGAATGTTGATATCATAGAATCTAGTAGGTACTGAAATAATTATTTAGAAAGGTCCGCACTTACACGGAACCATAAATGCTAATAGAAACAAGAATGTAATTCATGTTTACTACAGTTGACCAACTTGAGCAGTCTTTCTAAACAAGACTTATTGTCAACCAACTGACACATCAGTAATGCTTCTGCAAAGTCCTTCCCAACAGCACAAGCAGTTGTGTAGTAATCTATCTTTTACATCAAACCTATATGTATTTCATGTCATCATAATAACCAATTGCATTGATTTTAAAAGCAACACAGTTCTACAATGACATAGAAATGGTTGAGCGCACCTTAGATGGCAATGTAAAACTTTAGATTGCTTGTTGGAATAAAACAATAAGTATATTTTTTAATTTCTTTTATTATGTTTCTTCATTTTCTACATCTTCTCTGATTAATACCTATATCATCAAGGAAGAATGCTAGAGCAGTTATATTTTGTTGGTATCGAGCCCACCCCCTATACCACACAATGGTCATAACATGAGCACAGCAACCCACAGTACGTTTTCCTATTATACAATTACAGTAATAACCGAGAATTCTGTGCTCCCAACTATTGTGCTGCATATCTAACAATATATATGTATAATATGTTTGACCACTACGGTGCCTTGACAATAATCGACCTCTCAACAGATACATTTTATTTTCAGAATGTGGTATATGGAGAGGCTTAATATCACGGCATACTTCAATTCCAAATGTTCCATTTGGTCTAATGTGTTACCATAATATGAGCATGCCTGCTTAATTTGATAAGTTCCCAGTGCACATAATATAGTCCGATTCTGTCATCACTCATTCAATAGTAAAACTTCAGCATTTATACTGTCAAAAAGAACTCTCCTTCTATTAATATTATTTTCTATTATATACTCTGCCAAAACATTTGGTTGATCTAATCTGCTTAGGGCCACTTTGGGCACGCTCTAATATTAAAGTGGCATGTGGTCTATCTAGAATAAAAGAATAAGAATAAAAGACATTTATTGGAATAAATAATATAATAATATCTGTGATGGGTAGATGGAATGCATTTATCATGGCCCCTGCTATACGAGAATCAGTTATTAGATGGGTAGCAGCATTATTATTAACCTTTTTACCGCCAACAACATCTATAGAAGTTCGAGATTTTCGTGCCGTCCACGCCAACACTTCTATAGAAGTTCTTCTTTGTACCTACTTTATTAAAATACATTTATACGTTGGCGTACAGCGGGACATCGCGTGCAGGATAGTTGGGCGGTGAAAAGGTTAAAATAATTTCATTATTTCATTTCATTTCATGAGTAAAATAAGAAGATCTTTTGAATCGCAATCCAAAATAGTAGCGCAGGTTGTCGGGAATCGTCAATATATCAATAGCAGCCAAGTTACGGGGCGCGGGTATCAAGGTCCAGTAGATATCCAAGTCTTCAGATTCAGATAAACGAAAGTCCAGGGAGAATAGCCGAGTCAAATAATCAAAGCAATAGAGATACACACGAAAAACACTCCAGCTAGAGCCAGTAAACACCGAAACGGAAGAAAAAAGGTTAATCTCAAGATGTCATGACTGACAAGTCACTCAGTCTTTTTAATTCGTTCGTTACAGCTCTGGCATATAGTATTTTTTAGCAATTTCTTCTGGGTGATAAAGAATCAAACGAACAAAATAATTCGAAAAAGTTAAAAACACTTATTTTTGTTATTATTTATCATGTACTTGCTAGAAATCGATAAGCTTATGTAAAAATAATGTATTAAAAGACTTTTATCATAAAATTAGTTGTGCCTGAGAGTAAGCTAACGAAACGCATCAGACAGCGAGAGAGTTGTGCTTGCCAGTTAAATTAATTCAATGTTGCAAGTCATCAAACCTTTCTAATGATGTTTTTGGGTGGTACAAATTGAATAAAAAATATGTTTTATATATTTTTAGATTCTACGATTTTTTCCCTACATTTTGATACCTTTGAATCTTAGGTACATTCGGGGCCCTTGTTGTATGGGGCGAGGAAAGGTCTCCTTTACATTGTAACAGATCATTGTGAAGTTTATAAAGAGACAATAAATACATGCACACTTCAAATATTTCCTGACTAATACCAGAAATGTGAAAGTTTGTGTCCAGGCTTTATGTCAAAGCCCGGAAACAGTTAAACGGCATTTATAGTTTAAGCATAGATAGTTGAAGCGCTCAAAAAACAAAAGAAGAAATAAAATTATTTCATATCTAAACTTCGATTAAGAGCGTTTACGCCGCACACTAGCGCCACTAATGAAAAAAAAACATATCTACTAATTAGAGATAGAAAATCAAATTATGCTCAACAAACTATTTGAATTAAGTAATTTAGCATTTTTACGTCACCTAATGAACACCTCACATGTTATGGTTTAGTTAAATAAGACGTTACGGCCACTTTTAACTATAACGCCATATTTAACTAAACCATAACATGTCAGGTTTTCATTGGCGGCGCTAGTGTGCGGCGTAAACGCTCTTAATAATGTACACACGGCGGCAGATGAATCTACCCACTAAAGAATGGTAGGTATAGGAAGTTACTATTCGTACTACTATTTATTAAGAAAATTTTAATAAAACACGAAATATAAATAAAGACAAAGTGTTGAAAAAAAACCCACGAGCGGGATTCGAACCCGCACTCCATGATATGCCGGGTCAGGTGCACTTCCAACTATGCCTTATGCTTTAACACTGTCTCTTTTCAATTTGTAATTTGTTCGCAACAAAATTTGCGTAAAATTATATGTAAATAATCAAAACACGAAATATTAGAACAATGATAACAAGGAGTATCGAACGTCCATATATTTTATACCGACCTTTATATGATAGAACTAAGTTCACAAAGAATTGTAAATTCATTATCATCAGCTCATTTTATGTCCCCACTGCTGGGGCACGAGCCTTCCCTATGGATGGATAGGGAGAACGGGCCATAAGTAAACCACCACGCGGGCCCAGTGCGGATTGGTGGTTGTTAACGACTGCTAATGCAGCCGGGACCAACGGCTTTACGTGCCTTCCGAAGCACGGAGGAGCTCGAGATGATAAATTTTTGGTCACCCATCCGATGTCTGCCGTCCGTCATAGTTTGTCATTCTCATACAGATTCAAAGAGATGCTTTTGCTCAGCAGTGGGACCTGTGAGTGAGACAGTTTATAGTCTACTTAGAAATTAGGTACCTACATCATCATCATCATCATCATCATCATCATAATCATCATCATCATCATCATCATCATCATCATCATCATCATCATCATCATCATCATCATCATCATCATCATCATCATCATCATCATCATCATCATCAGCTCATTTTTATGTCCACACTGCAGGGGTACGAGCCTTCCCTATGGATGGATAGGCAGAATGCTCGAGATGATAAATTTTTGGTCATCCATCCGATGACCGGCCTTTGCGAAAGCTGCTTAACCTCAGCACTCGCAGACCGGGCGCGTTAACCACTGCGCCATCGAGCTACTCAACACGAAATATTAGAACAATGATAACAAGGAGTATCAAAAGTCCATATATATTTTATACCAACCTTTATATGACAGAACTAAGTTCACGAAGAATTGTAAATTATACCAAAGTAATTAAAACTCGTTTACATTCATGAGAACTTATGGATATTATAAGAACATAAAGTCTTTAAATATTACTCAAGACTGGTTAACAGTGACAATGTAATCTAGGAAAGATTAAAGCCGTAACTTTACTTCGTTTTAACTTTAATGTCGCCGTTATAAAGCCATTAAAATGGATAGAAACATGAATTCTACATATTCATTATGTAACGAAAACATTTAACGCTTAGCTACTTGAGTAACAAATCAACTTTACTTTATAGGGTATTTATTATTTACACAAGCAAGCTCTTGTCGGCATCAAATAACTCATAAAGGTTTGTCTTAAAAATGTAACCCCAAAGCCGTATTTTCACTAAATCTAAAATCTTGTAATCGTTTATTTTTTCTGTACGTCAATTGTAACGCATTGAATAGGCACTCACCACCGTCAACTTAAAAAAATACATAGAAACAAATGCCTCAAGCAATCCGAAGACTTGTTTAATATTGTATACGTAATCCAGGAAAGATTAAATAAACCACTGGCTCACTAGACGTCGACGTAATGCAACGATTAAACATCTCCATCAAAGCCTAAGCGCGAGGTATCACAAGATTTGTAGTATCGGGCACGTACCGATGATTGTCTCTAATAGATTCATCCGCTGAATGATTGCCAGACACACGAGTGAACACCTGTTATTGGAGCGAGAGACTACCATAACTTCTGATTAGTTACGCAGGATGAAAATATAGGGTGTGACGATGGAGTTAACTGTGTAAGTTATTCCTAACGATAACAGTAGTAATTTAGTATGCTTGTAGCTTGAATTTCATTTCACATTGATAAAATAAAAACTGAAATTTGGCTAAACCAACAGAGTTGCTGAAAACATTTGCATAAAATTTCTGTATAAGTAATATAAAAACTTAGAACAGATGTATCTATTACAAATTTACAATTATATAGTTTTTAATAGCTCAATAATCGCAAACGAAGATGACGTGTCAGTTGACATGTGCCTTAAAATAAAAAAGATTACATATGTGGGAACTGAACCTAAGTTCACGACCAATGCGATAAATAACAAGAAACAACACATAAAATTAATAACACCGATAACATAGTTAAAAGGTCATTATGTTTAGTTAACAACATACAAATACAGAAACAGTAGTTTCCAAATGCTTCCAAAGTGAATTCGTTTAAAACAATTTGGGAAACCAAACCATCAATTTTACATTTAGATACAAAATCATAAATCTTACAACACATTTAATAAATCAATCGAGCAACAGCAATTTGTAAAGCAGCCAGCTCAAAATATCCCTGTAATAAACTAAAAGGAGGACATGGGCCGACATCACTTACCAGACTCTTCGGTCTGCACTTCATTTGTAAAATAAATACAAATAAAGCAAAATGCAAAAGTCTTTTTTTTCAAAGAAAATATTTTTCAATTCCTATCCTAAACGAGACGACTTTGTCGACAGCTTTTGTTTGCGGTGTGTACACTTCTTTAAAACAGTATTTAAAGTTGCAACCAATGTCTTAAAAAAAAGAATGCTGAAGCTTTGATCTGCAATAATGCCACAAAAAGGTACGGCAATAAATCAAAGAGCTAAGCGGCAAAATGACTTTGCAAACACAACAAAGGTTACTTTCCAAAATATAGCAGATTCCATTACATTTTTGCAAATCATCCGGGTTCGAATCGAAGAACGATATGTCCCCGATGATATGGTGTATTTAAATCTAAACATAGAAAGTCACGTAAATATACATTAAAGGGCTTTCAAAACATGAACGAGTATTATTATTGAGGGCAGTGGATCTGTTGGCGAAGATGACAAAGGTTTTCATTGCTACGACGTTTTACAAAAAATGAATGGAATCCTCTTGAGTAGCACAGTTTGAATAAAAATTAATAATGCCCTACTACATCTACTTTATTACGCATGGCTTGGCAAAGGCTAAAGGACAATGGTGACGTGGTATCAAATTTAATATTCTCTACAGAATTGACGGTTTTGATCACGATGACAGTTTTAGTAACAATACAATGAAGGAAGAGACAATAAGCGACAAAAATAATAACCACAAAAACCCGTTTTTGTGTTTATTTAGACTGTGTAAAACGGGAATGAATGGTGAGAATAAGTAATAACTTATTTTTATGAAAGCAGCTTCATTATTATTTGGTTCCACTGCGGGAACTTGGCCTTCGCCTCACAAGTAAGTGACGATAAAGTAAAAACGCACTTAAACAGAAGTTTTTAACTACTACCTCTCTCTACTCAGGATCCAGGACCCTTGAAAACGGAATATCACTAGCTATTGTGAGAGACAAAAAAAGGGAAAACATGGATTTAGAGAAGGGACCTTTGAAAGCGTTAAATGTCTTTTTGCGCAGACAGCGTGCCATTGGCGACGCGCGTCACCGGTCAAGCGTGCAATGCTCGCACACCCCTCAAGGCAATCTTTGATGCTAACAATACCGATTCACGACTGTATTATGACAGTGCTGCGTACGCAAATGACATTAGCCAATAACAAAGAGATAAATGTACAGTTATTTATAGTAAACATAGTATTAATTGACTTGTAACTGAATATGATTGTTGAATTGTATTGTGTTTATCCTCTCGATGACAAAAAAATAATTCAATTTTGTGTTTAAATACAGTCTACTATATTTAAGTTTTTATGAATATCACTAAGGTTTTCTAAGTCTACGGAGAGTAAAACAAAACCTCAAAACCCTAGCATATCACTTATTTCAATATATTGACATTAAACTGTTCACTACAGTTTTCGACAATACAGATTTTCATTTATTCATAAGATAACAACAAAATAATCAAAAATATGACAATAGCAGCGAACCATGTAAATAACACCAAATTGACCTTTGTAGTTCATTAACCTATCCTCCATTTACTACAACGCAGATCAATGTCTTCCCAACCAAACATATATCAACGTTTCGCAATTTCTTTTCCTTCCTGTCTTAAACACGCAAACTAACGGACAGAGAGGAAACAGTTAGTACAAAAATAAAAGGGCACAACGAGAAACATATGTCGACGACACCGTGGCAGTTGATCCAATAAGTCAAAATTATTAGACGTCGCTCGGGCGGTAGACCGTGTCCCTTGCACTTGTATTCATACCGGCTGCACCTACTTAAACGAAAACTTACGGGACAGTATCGTTCGGAACTATACTGATAAGAAAAACTACAGTGATTTTTTCAAGCATATCTACTAAAGAGTTTTGATAACAAAAAACTAATTTCAAAGGAACGTAGTTGAAATATAATTATACGAGAGTAAAAAACAAGAGAAAATAGAGTCGTTTGGATTTAGAAAGGATGAGTTCGAGTCTAACTATAATTCATTTTCAAAACTTGAAAGCAAACGGTACAAATGGTTAATTATGAAAAACAAACTTATGACTAAAAGAACAGTGCCTACAGAGAAATTGTTATAATATGTATACGGCACATATTATTAGAAAATTATGCAACTGTTACGTTGTGCAATTGATAATTTAGGAGATCGCTAATTTGATAAAATTAAATTAAAGTTTCGAATACGTAATTGAATTTTAGAAGTCAGTAAGCGCACTTACGTAAACTAATTTATATAACGAAAAAAACTTAAATCAAAAACAAAACTCTTTTCATGTACTTTAATATACTTGTACAGAGTTAACAAGACCATAACATAACAATAAACAAAAACCTATATGTCTCGTTTTTTTTTAAATTTGAAACCCCTCTGAAAAATGCGAGACATAAAATAGTACCGTAAGTTTCCAATTCAACACCGAGCGAGCCACACAGACAGCAAAACGTCACTTAAAACAACATAGCTACTGAGTAAATATAGACTTTGTGTTTGCGAAGTTGGACGACACAAACAGTCACAGAATTTATGGAAGTGTGGTTTAAGGTGCGCTCTCCGACAAAGTGATTGATAGCTTCGGTTTTAGTAAAGCATTCGATAGTGATGTTCAAAAACAAATTGGTTATCTTAATGGGGCCTGCTGAGGTTTCCCTCTTGCAGTAACACTTCGCCCATCGGGATCTTTTGTGCAAACTAACAAAGTTTATTTGAGGTCGATGTCGTTCCAACTGTATAAACAAAACAATGAAGCCCTTTCTAACTTTGTAAAGACTAAGGCATTTCAAACCCCATAATCGAAAGCGATTTCAGTGTACTTTAAATAACACAAATGAGGAAGTCATCGGTTTAAGAATTTAATCAATTAACTAGCCAAAGTGTAACTGTCATAAAAGTTTATAAATAGAAACGGTTTTACGTGTTTCATATGGACCAATTGTGAAAATGTCCACGAGAATGACGAATCTTCACAATAATAGAACTCCTCAAGTGGAACCAATTAGATAATTGGAAAGGTTAATAGAATTAAATCAGCAAAGGAATATCAAACAATATATGTTTGCAATTCGTGATTTGCATGCGCTGTTTGGTCACAGTCACAGTATTTCGTTTCACTGATTAATAATATTTACTTTTCACTTGCGTTTGCAGACGCATTGGTATTTTAATCTACATCAATGCGCTTTAATAGTTAAATTCATCGACGTCGGGTCTTTCACTAGAATTTTATAACATTGTCTGTTGCCGCCGCCACATCTATAAAACTTTTAATGAGAATTTTCAATGGCTCGAAATATTTTGTGTGGACTCAAAATACCTTCCGTGGGTGGAAGATAATTTTAATGAGTCAAACAATGGGTACCATGTAAGCTGCCTCGGCGGGCTTGCGTTATTTTAACTACAGATAATGAAGAACAACTTACGAAGATCAAGATAAGAGTGGCAGGACAATGGTGTTCCAGAAAGGGAATTTCTTTACAGCTTCTTTAACTTGCAGCATGGTTGTGTACAAAGCGCCTTTAATTCACAAATGTGAATATATGTTCCCAAAGATAAATATTATTTTCTTTTAATACCGAATAAGTAAGTTTTTTACAACTGTCCCACTGCAGGGCAAAGGCCTCCACCATCGAAATCAAGTCATCACTACAATTTATGGGTCATTGGCTTAAGGGTGCGCCGACCAAAAAATGCCAAAAATGTAGTTACGGTTAAGTAAATATAACTGAAAATACTATCGTATTAAATGAACAAAATATATATTTAGTATCATAGGGAACGTGTTTACAATTTGTCAGAACCATAAATTCATAACACGCTATAGTTTTTTCTACAATATCATTTAAAGTTGGGCAAAAATCATGAAAACGAGTGGCGGCGTTTAGTAGATTTCTTATAGTTTATCTAAATTATTGTACCTCTGATTTTGTCTAAACAATCATCAATGGATAAACTACAAATTGCTAGACTACATTTTCGATTCATCAAGTGGTTATTTAAATAATTATTTTTTATTAAGCACCTTAAATCCCCCATACAAAATTTGTATGGCCGCGCGGCATCAAATAAATATGGACGACGACATTTCAAATAAAACATATGACACTTGTCACTTACGGACGGCGCACCCTTAATCACTACGTTTGCCAAATTCTTGCCAAGTTACAATACCGAATAATCGAATAAATTGGCAGGTCCCACTGAGCTAAACTTTTTCAGTATTGGCTCAGTGACTGGGGACAGAGATCTTTCTAATTCATTATTTTAAAAAGTATTCATATGGGTTCTCTATTTTTACATTAGAAAACACACAAGCTAGCACACACAACATGCTGAAAGTGCTTATTGGGAAGTGTCACGCAATGCTTTATCATGATGTGTCGTTTCATGTTATTTATGGTTGCATTTAGGCTTATTTATAACACCTCGATATTTGTTTAACTTCATATTTTTAAAATTTTCCTCTGTGAATGTCATATTGGCGTTGTACCGTTCATTCTATAAAATACTCTTTATTGTATGAGCTGCTTAATTTAGAGCTCACAACCACACGGTGATGTTAGCAAGTATTGATTAAAGATTACTGACGAATTGAGGTGACTGAAAAAGAGGGCTTCATAGCTATGTTGACAGTGTTAAATTTACATCCTAGAAATTTCACGAAAATGGTGAAATATTAACAATGGAGCAATAGTTACAGCAGAGATTTGAAGAGATCCGCGAAATCATAAAGACATCATAATTTATTAGTCAAAAGTAGATTAAATCATATGAATTATGTGACGAGAAACGTAAACGGTCTTAACGCATGTAATGAAGATAAGCAGTAAGATTTACTGAGCAATTAAGAGATTCTTATAATGCAGATACCATAAGAAAAAACTACGCTGTCATTAGAAAGTATGATATTAATTACACTGAAATGAGAAGAGAAACCGGAACAAAAAGATGAAAATTTTGATAAAGTAAACGCAGCAAGTTTAGCTTCTGCTCATCTCGTACTGAGCTAAGACAAATTCAATTATTCTGATTAACGAATACTAGTGGAAGACTAGAAACTGTTAGAGATATCGCAAGGCAATCGCGAGTAATTACAGATCATTAAGAATGACAGCGCGGAAAGTGAAGACTCGTTTAACTGCCAAGCTGTCGTTGGTCGTTGGGCTATATTTAGATGCACCAGCAAACATATATAGTGCGGGAAAATTGCAATGCACATTATGCTATTTTTGAAACAATTGAATTCTATTTCCCACGCACTGTGTACGCAAATTACTAGTATGACGTTCTCACCTTATTCTAGCATAATTGGATGGTAAATAAGTGCGCACCATTGCTGTGTAAAATACTTTAAATGGGTTAATTATAGACTTCGATAAGAAGTATTGTTTAAATGGATTTCACGTATTTGATGTAAAGAATGAAATTAAAATTTGCATTATATTATTTAATTTCATATATGTATAAGAGTAAGAGACTTTTTTGTATCAATAAATGGACTTACAATTTATCGTCACTCAAAATACCTCGATGACCGAATAGCAAGAGCACTTGGCTCAAAATTCGGAGGTCCTGGTTATGTTTTGAGTTTGTTGACGCATACCTTGGACTTTTCATCACCGTTGACCAGTATTTGGTAAGCTTTGGTTGATTTAAAACGTCAAAACATAGTTTCGCAAACCATTACTTATTACTCCGATGGCTCAGCGACCCAAAGTGTGTCTTGGCCTCCGATACAAGATCTCACCATTTACATGATCGCTATAAACGTTAGGAGTTTCATATGTGATAAATAAAAGCGAGTAGTTCTGAAAATGTGTTTCATTATAATTGCATAAAACTTTTCCATAGCAAAATTACTTACAGAGAAAAAATGCGGCCTCAGTCTCCCGATGGTGTATTTAGCGACGTCTGTGGTCAGCTGCTGGCAGGCACAGCCGAACAGAAACACGCCGATGACGCGGTACGCCTCCCACACCCAGGGCGGGATGTCCTTCCCCAGGATGGCTCGTGGCCGACCCTTGTAGTCCCGGAGTCTGATCCACTCTGTCAGACACATCTAAGGACAAACAAGACATGGATTTTAACAACTTAGTTAAAAGATAGAATTTTCTAATTGTCGCCTTTGTAGCGCTAGTTACGCTTTAATCTGCCTATTTACTTGCTACAAACAAGACAAGTTATAAGAAAATATGGCAAGGACATGCAATAAGTGTGACCGTAATAGCTACCTATATCATATTTTTTAAATTACACCTTTCATTATTAGATAACAGGTCATCGGGTAGTCAGACCAAAATATAATACGCTCAAAACTAGACACTGGTTAAATAAAAACGGAATTGCATTTTCACCAATAATGTTTGTACAGATGTGAAATTGAGGTAGGCGTGGCCATTCCATTAGTTAAACGTGAAAGGTTGACTCCAAAGGCACTCCTTGCCTTGCGTGTCGTCAAGATGACTGATAATTTGTATGGCATTGAAACAACTCCTGGTGCCAAACGAGGACAGTAATTTTTGCCATACAGCTTTCGGCTTATTCATAACTAAAAAACAAAACACTCGCTCTCAGGCCTCAGCAGTCTGCTCGTTGCATAACATTCGTATAGTTGGCAAAAAGATCTCAATGCTAAACGCATAATAATTTTGCAAAGGTTGCATATAATTATACTGAACATTATACTCAATGTTGATTTGGCCAAATATGTCCTGTCATGGTCAAGGCCGCTTTAGTCAGAATGTCCCACTAATTATGATTTAATACAGCCTTACTTTTTGACGAAATAAACCAAATAACGCAGTGCATTTGGTTATTTCCTCCAGACATTTTATGTTAATGTTAAGATTACATTGAACATTGAATTAGGTTTTTATTTAAAAGTACTCTAAGTTTATAATAGGCCGAATCGGAATCGGAATCGGAAGATTTCAATTTACTCTTGTTCAGGAGGCGGTCGGTTTGTAAGATTCAGGAAATTTAGGGAATTTAATAGATTATGGTCTAGTCTAGACCACCGATCTTCAGGTGATCACTGAGTTCCAGGTTTGATTTCGAGATGGGGTACATATCAACCTGCACATTTATTATAAGTTGAGATTCGCTGTGGAAGAATAAAAAACTAGTACATCAATTAAGGTGGAATTTCACTCTAAGTTAACCTAACCAATTTGCATTGGCATTATCTGTTGCAATTAAATGACCTTGCAGTGATATAGGACAGGGTCGGGTCACACGCACACTGAATATTGCTAGTAATCACCACTCTATTAGCGATATCGGGGTTATAAAAGAACTTGATAAGTACCAGTGCACTGTAAAGTGGAGAAGACACTATCAAAATGGCTATTCAATTAGAGAATAACATCTTCATAATGTTGTCGGGACACGCTTTAGAAAGTTTGAACAGAATGTCTTTCAGAATTGAGAGACTGCAAATCCAGCAAGTTTTGCAAGCTTTGTTTCTTCATACTTGTCTTTTTAAAGATTACTTATAAGAAGTCAGAAAGAAGTTGTAATCTCTTTACAAATAACCAGAAACATACCTGATAGATATTCTTAGTTTTGGTGTAGTTAGCCTCACTTAAATATCAAAAAGTATGAATTAAGTATGAATTAATTAAGCTTACTTTTTAAGTCAAGGAAATCTTATCAACACATATAAGAAAAATAAATGTATATTTTCTTCATCGACACAATACCACATGTGGGTTACTAGAATACTTTCGAAGCAAGTTTGCACAAGATATGCAAGTGTAATGAAGAGTTTCCTATGCAGTTTTCTGTACTGTTTCTTGAATGAACGAGGTTTGCTCATGAGAATCTATATTTAGCTTAACATTTGAATAAACTGTGAATATAGTTTCTAGAGTTATGTAAAGTCTCTGAACTGTCAAAAAACAGCTAATAAAACTAAATTGGTAACACGTAATGGAGAATTAGTAAAAAAATATATCATAAAGATTGTAAGTGTGGTAAGATATTATAATCTCAGAACACATATTGACAGACAAAAACAGCAAAACATAAAAACACTTAGAAATTATGCCAAAAATTCAAATATTCAGACACCTAAAGATAATTAAAGAGACCATAAAATACAAAATAAGATATAAGACGATAATTATATAAAGATGCTTATGAGAACAACCTTATGTAATAGTCTGATTGGCAACTTACACAATAATATACACTGGTTACACGTTTATTCTGAAGAATTATAACGGTTTGTAATAAATAGTCTGCATAACAGGCAAAGAGAATTCCATGCTAACAAGCCCATAAAATAAATATGTAGATAAAAGAGTTTTCTGTAAACACAAAAGTCAAACGAGTGAAAAACATATTTCCGTGAGTCACACGTTCAGTGTAAATGAGGACTAATGAAGCGATAACAACGCGATAAGGCATAGTACACATTGAGACGAATATACAGCAAACTGTTGACCAAACTAGGAACAGCGTTACAGGTACAGTCGAGTTCAATAATATGTATAAACTTTTGATAGTTAGTAAACTGTATTTACCTTGTATACATATTATTGAACTCGACTGTACATTCACAGGTACGTACAGCATTCCTACAGTTCTCCTTATTTGGTTTGGTACTGTTTAAAATTTGACATGTCACTAAATAGAACGTGGTTCACTTTCAATATATTTAATAAATTTATTATGACTAACGGAACTTATTGACAGTTAATATATGGTCAAATTCCTTTTTAATATTATTTGTCAAAGAATATCCTACAGTTATTAAAACAAAACCCTTTTTTTCGAATCAACTCGCGTTTACCTCGGAAGACCGACCTCAGCCTCCCGGGCAGACCCTGTAAAGGGTTCGAAACATACGGATAAAATCGTAAGTAAAATTAAATGTATGGAGCATTTATTTTATTTCAATGTAGTGTTCGCGAAAACTTTAGAAAATAATATCCTATCTTTAATAATATTAGTGGAGGACAAAGCAAGACTGAATGAATTCCATAGCAGTAATGGAGTAGTCAAGTTCAGGTACGTATAAGACATTGTAAAGTAAACTATATATGGCGCTTTACTCATCGATTTAGAATACCTAGATACACCGTCACCTACAAATTCACGTCGAAAAAGTGTCCCGACTCGCTTAGTTGTAAGTATACGTGTATAGTAGACAATTTAAAAACGTATAATGTGCTAAGACCATATTTATAAAAATTCAATACAACTGTATTCCCCACAGATAAGGTTTTATTTGTATTGCACGCGTTAGGCGGCTGTGACATTACAAAATGCGGTCATCGCGAAAGTCGTAAAATTTTACGATCTCCGCCTCTTGTAGGAACAGTGTAAGTGGAGTCGTGTTTAACAAAATTATTTTCAAGTACGTATTGTACAATTTATAAAATTGGTGTAATGCTAGTTGCACAATTTTTTTTTATAAATTATAGTAAAAATAAAACAAATAACTTATTATTATGTACCCTGACACAAAAAAATAATATATTGTTAACTTGTCTTGTCTTGTGTTGGTTTCGAAGTAATTTTTTTTAATGTTTTCTTTTTTAAAAATATAATGCAGACGCACATCCACATATTTCTGAACTGCTGATTTTGTCAGTTTATAAATATGGTGAAATTGATCACTTGCATCTGTATTTTTAAATAGCTTCAAGTGCATTATACCATATTATATTTAGTATTTAACTATGTTCTACTTTTATGAATCTTTCGTCCCTTTTAACACGTGAATAGCGTCACGCGAGGGAAAGGGACAACCGCGTAAGCGATTTATTCAAACTATTTTAGAAAAATAATGTTTTTACTTAGGTAGAAGGTAAATTTAGCCACAAATTCATGACATTATGAAACCTTGAATGAATACTTAGCAAATATATGAAACCCCATCCTTTTTTAAGCTATTTGAAGTATTATTTTTGCACTTTTTCACGGAGCACTTAGGCATGTTGACTTGACGGTGATCGGCGCGCGTCTACGAGTGCAATTGTGCTAAAACGCGTTTTTAGCACAATTGATTCAAGCCGCGTGTGAGGCGTTGTTGGTGTATCTAGGTATTCTAAATCGATGGTTTTACTACGTAAATACTATTCCAGCACAAATGTTTCAGACAGGATATTGCTGCGGTATAATACTTCATTAGATTAATACTCAGCTCAGAGACCTTATTTGCTGTGGTTGTTATTGTTATTTCTTAATGCAAAGAACTAGGCTACTTTTTCAAGTCTGTTTTTTCCCATTTGTGGGTAAACACCAGTAAATCTGTCTTTCTCCTTTTTTATATTATAATTTGTGTACAAGAAGTAGTAGATTTTTCCTGTCAATAACTTTCCAATACCGAGTTTCCAAGCGGTTACCCCGTTAAGAGATTAAAACTGAGTCTCGGTAAACATTCAAAGTCTTGACGAAGCCATACGAGAAGGCAGGCATGGATACTCTTTCAATGAAGTACATAGTTCTAATAATTTTTATTATTAATAACATGTCGATTTTGAGCGAACAACATTTTTAAAGTGCTTGTAGTTACACAATTCAAGTCCTCTAAACTGGTGGTTTGAGGTAACACTTCAAATAAGGGACAGGGCATCAATATCTCAATAGCTTAGTTGGAAACTTGGAACTGGAAAAGCTGTACTCCGTTTAGCGATAGGTTCAACACTAAGTTGCTTATTCAATGTTCACTCAGCCTTTAAATTTGAAATTTCAAGTATTCTGCAGGTCAGGTAATGAATATTCGAATCATGGACAAAATTTACATATTGATAGGGATGTATCAACACTGTCAACGCACAAGTGTGATTGAAAGTACTTTTGTCAATTTTAACGTGCTCATTATACTTAATACGTACTGTTAGTACATTTATCTATAAAATAATAGATTCTTGCAGTCCTTACAATTGTAGTTTCGAGTAATTCCGCAGGTAATAACCATGCCGCATCACGGACAAAACTGAAATTATTAGATAGAGATGTATCAACCATGCACAATTGTGATTAAAAGTTACGATGAGTGTTGTTAGTATAAACATTATCTATGACTTTTAGGTTCACGTTTCAGGTATTTGATCAATAATGACGATTTCGAATCACGGATAAACTGACCTTATTGGATAGGGATGTACCAACGCACAAGTGTGATTGAAAGTACTTTGTCTCTCGTTACGCGCTCATTGCGATGTGTGCTGTTTGTTATACTAGGCGTAGGCGCACGTCGCTCTGATTATAATCGATCTCATGAATCAAACATCATCCCGACATTGTACCATTGTAGGCTTGTTGACGAAAGTGACATGCGATGTCGTGACCCGAGTCCTAATCCTGACTGTGTTCAGAAATATCTGTGATATATATATGAAATACGTGTATAAATAGCTGTTTGTTAATCTGATATGTGGATTAAACAGTGAAATTTAGTCATGTAGAACTATTTTGCGACTAAAAATCACTAAATAGTTTTACATAGCTAGATTCGTTTAGTATTTTATTTGTTTAAGTAGTACTTAGCGCGAAAATGCTAAGTAATGTATGCTAAGGGCATTTTTTTATTACCTTTCTCTCTAATTTATCAATCATGAGTATACTGCACATCATTGACGTACATTATGCGAACTTTATGCGCCTATAAAATGAATAAAAGAGTATTTCACTTCATTAAAATTGTTGTTGGAAAAATGTAAAACTAAAGTATGTGCTAGACGATTTATGTGGTAAATGAACATCTAAAGAAGATACTAATTATAGTATCTTCTGAGGAGACTAATAATTATATTAGTCTCCTCAGCCAGCAGTTTATGATAACCGTCGGCATTAGCAATAACAAAATTGAGTTACCATTAAAAAAAATTAACGAACAAGCACACCGTACCAATCATGCAAAACGCAACCAATTAGAACTGAATAATTACTATAACGTGTTGTCTCATAATCAAATGCATATGCAAATTAATTGCATAAACAATGGAATCAACGACCCGTGTTTTTTTTGTGCAGATTCCGAGGACCCAGTGGACCAGACCCGACGTTGACAGATAACAGTAACGCTTTCTTTTGTTTCTTAGTCGTCGATGAAGGTGAAAGCATGTTGATATGAAACTCTTTACGCGGATTTACTCGAGTTTATGTTTTTTTCCTTAAAACTTCTTTTCCTATAAGGCCTTTCCGTTTCAGTCTATAAAAAATATTATTTATTATTATTATAATACTATTTTTTTATTATTACTTCAGTCTATTCTTTTACAATACAAAATAAAATAAAATAAATAAAATAAAAAATAATCTAAACAGAACGTTGCTAAAGTACATAGTCTCGAAACCTTTAAATTTTGACCTAAGTATATTAAGTAGCAACTTGACACGAGGATTTTTCTATTCATTGACATTCATCTGTTACCTATAAATAAAACCTTAATTTGGAGCTAGACTAAATGCATTACAAAGTAAATAATTTATTTATTATGCATCATAATTATTAATCATCAACTGAAACTTATCAGACAGATATAAGTAGTTTGATAAAACAGGTGTTACGAAGTTGACTCACCATTCATTGACTTTTACGACAGATGACGTTTTTATTCGTTGTGTAATAAATATGTTATCAATCAGATATAGGTAAAGTCTAACTATTGTCCGATGATTTTCCATCATACCTTTTTCATACCCACCCATACAGTATCAAGAACAGAAAAACATCAGTACGTTCGAAACACGTGTTTAAAGTTCGATGTAATTATATCGATACATCGAAGTTCGATGTAATTATATCGACACATCGAACTTCGAATATGTAGCTGTCTTCGAAGCGTGTCATTACGATTCATAGTGCACTACACCAACAGCGTAATGCTAACCATCTGGTTTAAATAATGCGACAAGGGTAGGGACAAACGGCTATGTTAATTTATCAAGTGGTATTCCAACCTAGAGATAGCATTATCTCGGAAACAATTTATATTGCTCCAAATTCCTGACTGACAAGAATAGAAACTGGAAACGATCACAACGCAGACATACATCCAATAACATATAACTTTGGATTATTGAGCTATTCCGAGAGCGTCGAAAAGACGAATGTATGCCGAGTGGCGGCTCCTGCCGACGCACAAGGCAGTTAAACGGCGTAACTGATCCCAAGATTTACTTCAAACGTTATTGAGGTTTAAGATATTTATTTTGGACAGCTGTTAAATCCCTTGGAATATGTTAAGTAGGATTATTAAGACCAAGCATAATAACAACGTCGTCCAGCTATGGAATTATTTATTTAGGTCGCAGACACAAAGGTTATAGTTAGGTATTCTGTGACAAAGGTCCCATGTTTGATTACCAGCGTGAGCGGGGAATACACATTGTTCTAGATTTGGTTGGTGGCAGGCCTTTTCCGAAGTCTATCTGAGTAGGTACCACAATCTTCGTGACATTGTTGTTCCGATAATATAAGACATGATAGTCAGTTCCTCAGTTGAGGATTCCAGTAAAGTGCACTTACCGGTTAAAGAAAAACAAGACGGTTCTATGGCTATGCAGAAAAATAAACTACCTATTTAAATATAGAGCTCTTAAAAGGACAAAAGAGCACAAAAATGGAAACGCGTCGGACAACATGCCCGCATGTTAACCTACTGAGACTATTTTTAGAAGCGGCAATGACACGGTACAATCGCTTCCGCAGGATCGATGGCGCTGCCAGGGTTACTCTATGCAAATGGCACGCCAAAAACGATAAGCACTCTATTTATAGGGAACACGCAGATACATAAATTACATACATTGACTAATATAGGTGTGACATTTTTATCCGGAGATATATCTGTTGGGAGGTAAACTGTGAAGAACGTAGTACCAAGATATTGGAAATAGAAGAATTTGTTTTGTTTTTAAAACATTTTTACCGGTGACACGTAATTAATAAACACGATATTAAAACACTCGAATATAAAGCACGCGAAGCCGCAGACGCATAACCTATAAGTTTATAATTCAATACCAAGAATCAATAGATCAAAAAGCTTCTAAAACATTAAATCAAAAATTACTACCGCACATATCTACATTAAAATGATTTCTCACTTTCATCATATTGATATCAATATCAACGACGTTAAACTCATTGATATACAGTAAACATGCGAATTTCGTTCTTACTATTATTGCAATAAAGAGTTTTGATAAGAAGCACTGTATTTTGATCTCAATATGTTTTGTAATGAAACGTACATTAATCTTTCAGTAAACTACGAACGTTTAAACTAAATAGACGACGTAAGAGATAAGATAGGACGTGTAGTAACTCATACACAATACTGATTTGTTAATAACATAAGCTTTATGAAAGCTAGTCTGTGCAAGGACTTGTTATGAAACAGTTAACAAGAAAACAAAGAATTGAAACGGGGATTAACGGAAACTACTTAATTAGTAAAAGGTTTCATACCTTCTTTATACCCGACGCGACGATTCGAGTTACAACGGCCGCCGTGGTCACGGGCTGTGACTGTTGTCGCGATAATAGAAGGTATGAAACCTTTTACTAGTTAATCCCCGTTTAAATTATTTGTTAAATATGGAACGCGAATGTTTAAAAGTGTGTATATAGTCAACAAGAAAAACAATTGAAAACAATATCATGAAAAGGTTGACGGTAGAAAAGGTAGGTTGTATGCACTGTAGGGTAGCCCATTCTATCAAACTCTGGGCAAGAGAATCTCACCCTTAGTCCCAAGACAAAAGATAAAGCAAACTTATTTTGCGTGTAACGAAACAGACCGATGAATTCGCCGAGGTTTTAGTACCGATTAATTCCATACGTTTCATTTTCACCGACTAAAAATCGGTCACCGATTTATCGGACGTGGGCGAGGGCCCTTACGCTATCATGCATTTCTCTGTTCGAATATATCGGAGACTGATTCAATGATACAGCTATCCTATCATATAATTTTACAAAAGAAACGATTACGCAATTTAGAAACACAAAAACATCGCACAGTTTTAGAAGGAACACAAAATAAAATTATAGGTATATGGCTTACCGCCAAAATCTGGAAGGTCAAGGTGGAAATAAGAAGACATTAAGTCGTCACACGTCTACGCTACCAAAATTATATTTAAATTCACTGATATTTTAAAGAATTAAGCATATATTACGTTAATTGATATGATCTCATTATTTTTTAATATTATTTTTTTTAAAGTTTGAGAGACGGCATAGTTACTGTCAGGCATGAAACCTGATAAGAAGTCGCCACCGCCGACAATGGACATCTGTAGCATCTGGGGAGCATATGCGTTGCCGACTTTCAGAGTCCTTACTTATTATGTAAATTTTAAAAGGATATTTTATTCGACCATTAAGTTCGAATTCGAGAGCACTTTAGACAAAATTAATTTAATCATAGAAACTAAATTAAATTTAGTTTTAAGTAGTTTAATTAACTTGTTATTGTCTTTGTTTTTAAATAATACAATTATTTTCTTGTTTTAAGAAACTGCTTAGATAGGAACAACTCTTCTATTCATGTGCTATTGTGTTCATGTAGGAAGGGTTTTTTAATACAGGAAAAATTAATAAGACATACCACTGCGCCCGGAGAAACGCAGATGGTTATATGGGACTCTAGACTCTACCCACTCCTAAAGTCTCCTGTACTTCAAGTTACAAGTTCTTAATTTGCAAAAGGTGGTTTTAAAATTAATGACGTGCTTACTACTTATTTACTCTTCTTGAGTACAACAAATTCTTGGAGAGAACACATATCGCTAGGGTGATCCGGGACTACCATAAGCAATCACCAGAGAGTGGAGCATGTGGAATCATCTGAGCAAACCAGTGGGACATTTATAAGCTGATGATAATTCCTAATGCCGTACAAGTGTAATAAGTGAAAGTACATTCGAAGGTAACTTAAGAAAGGCAACCTAAAGTATGCTCGTTAGTGTTAATCAGCTCATAACGAAGGTAACATTGATTGTCAGTGGAGACATTTGATTGGTAGAAATACCCGTGGAAGCGTGTTCATGGCTGGCTGAATTTTATACCATGAATCACGATAGAAAGCTAGTCATCGCCCAATGTCCAAGTTGAAAGGCATGTGCGTCGAATTGAGTCGTTTATATAGACCGATGATAAATGATGACTATAGATCAGTAAAGGTTTTATCATAATTTTTTGCAATTTTGACATAGTGAAACATAGAGATGTTTCCAAAATCCGAAAAAAGAAAGACAGTTTCTCAGAAAAAAATATGTGCTCCTATGCAACTCAAAAACAGTGAATCACACAAATCATATCTCAACAGTGACGTGCTTAAAATTAGTTAGTATATTTTTCCTTTTATTTTTTCCATGCTACTGATAACGTATTTTACAGGAAAACTATATCTATGTTGATAACATCATTAATATTTTTAACTACAGGATACTCTAGTTTTTTAATTATTTTACTTTCAAGGAAAGTTAATATTCCGTTTCAATTCTTTTTTATTTGATGATGTCTGTGGAGCCTCTTCCTAATTTCCTAACATTATTTCGTGCTTAGAAACATTAAGCTATTGGTCCTTTCTGCTATTAGAAGATGCATTTTTTAATCGAGCAATGTTAGAAGCCTCTAAACACATGTTAGAGTCCATCATGTTAGAGTCCAGACATTCATGAAAGCATTCCATGTTATAATGACACCTTACCATTCGTTCTTACAGCCAGAACTGCAGTGATACCTACTTAATGTCTGGTAATACTGCTTTAAGGCGTCATGGTATGCCTCAGGATATAGTTGCCTATTAAATAAATCTAGATACTTTTACGCTTTCATTAACCACATTATTTCCAGACCAGCAGTAGACCAAGCAGGTCATCAATAACGAGCTAACGAGCTTTCTGTTTCATTTGCGATAGATTTCTTTACGATACCACGCTTAGTTGGAATCTATGCTGCCCATCGCGTTGTTACATTTATCTTCAAGGTGTATCTTTCGCTGACGACAAGCGAGAAACGATACACGTCTTACGTTTATATTGTTTTTATTATTATTAACAATGTCTTATTATAAAAGCCTTTGTTTTAATAATTTTATAATACTTGAAGTATAAAAGAAAGTCCCGGACCGCGTATATTTGTCTGTTAGGACGGCATAATCTCAGAAATTACCGCACGGATTATGATACCGTTTTTTAATAGATATAGCGTCTTTCGAGGGTGGTTTATGTACACAAAACTACAACATTGGGATTCGGGTGATCGATCACTCAAGCGAGCAAAGTCGCGAGCGGGCTGCTACTAGTGAAGTATAAATTTGTCTTTGTCAAAACGTATGCCTAATATATTCAGAGAATAGTCAATAGTTTCGAGATGATACAAGATAAGGAAGAACAACTTAAATTACATTACCTATACTAGAAATGTTAATTCTCGGATAATTTTTTAAATTACCTTCTTATATTGTTTTCTAAACCTACCTATAATAAAAAAAATAGTTTGTTAGTGTGAAATTTTGTGAGCGCTTTGAGTCAAAACTGTATTTGGTGTTAGACAGATTTTATATTAAAGAGATAAGTAAGGCTAACATAACTTACATTTAAACTAAAATACAAAACGGAATTAAATCAAGCAAGTGGGATATGAAAATTACGAAGCTATATTATTTGCAATCTGGGACAATATTTGCAATTAAATGTATAATATTAATAATGCAATTCTGATTTAGAATAACCAGTGTCAACACTTTTGACAGGACGAACATATTATACGAACAATAGTTACAATTTTGTAGATAATGACTAGAAACACTTTAATAAAACACTTATTCATGATTATGTAATAACTAAGGCAACTAAGAAAATTATAGTTGCTGCATTATAACCCCAATGAAAATAACACGATTCATAGACAGAGATATTTCAAATACTTAAGCAAATAGTTAAACTGAATTATGTTTTTTGCATTTCAGTACGATGATGACATAATTATAATTTACTTGAATCAGACCGGAAGATTATGACATAATGAACTTCATTAGGAGATGCTTTGAAGCTCAAGAGAATGATGATCGCATTAGCAAAGTACCTAGCATTATTACAGAACTTTTTACTGTGCTCTAATGGTATAAAAGGTTACTGTCTTAACTGGAATCCAGTACGTGACAATTAGATGCTATCAAACTAGTCGATTTTCTAGTGGGTATTTTGGAAGTTAGGTTATTTCTAGTCCGTATTGGATCCCATATTGTTTTCTATGATTTTGGAAGTTTCTTTTAAACTTCTAACACGATCTTAAGTCAAGGAATAAGTATATAATATATATGTAACAAATAGATGTTTTATGTGGGGTCTTAAGATTTCGCTCGGAACACCTGCTTTAGCAATACTAAAGACCATTTCAACAGCCTCTATAGTTTTGTAGTAAGATCAGCGGTATCAGATCCATATGTCCCGGGTTCATGTCAGCGGTAGATAATGTTGTACTGGGATTAATGGCAGGGTTTGATCTAAGTCCGCTCGAATAGCTACCACCACCTTATCAAAGTCTATCGCCATAAAAATAATGTTAATATTGTTGGTAGAATAGATAGCCAGTATCACTGAGTGGTTGAAGGTTCCGGAAAGAGTGCGCGGTAAGAGGAAGACAAAACGCTTTCAAAAAATCCTCATCGCTTTACTGGAACCAAAAACACTGCACTAGAAACAATGCATACGACTAATCAATAAAACTCCGTCTCTTCCAGAGGCATGTCAGCTTTTGTTTTGATGGAACATCGCGCGATAAAACCATTGGCAACAACTTTATTATTGCTATCAGCGAGCAACCGCAAATTTGTTTAACCTGGCATGTTACAAGGCACGTTTACACAATAAAACCTACAGCAAATAAACATGGCATGTATCGAGATAGTGCGCGGTATTTGGTACAACGAAGTGGGGGAGGGAAATGAAGGTTAGTAGGTAGCTTAGCTTATCATCAGCTAGGAAGCTCTAGGTGACGGTTTTCGGAATAAAACCAGAACCTTTACAAACAGATCTTCGGAAATTAGTTTTCGGAATAAAACCAAAACCTTTACCTAACGTGGTTTAAGATACTCCAAGTAAAAGGGAAGTTAAGGAAATTAGATTAAGTTTAGTAAAAAAATATATTTAATTGGATTTTTGCTGTAAAATATATTTCTGCTACTGTAGAACAAATAACCAAACATTTCTAGCTGATTTTCAAAGACACAATAAAATATGTGGTGAATTTTCAAGTGTGGTGAGTATACAACAAGCCTTTGACCGCTAAAAGAGTTTATTACTTCGCAGTAATTTATTTACTGACCAACGTCAAAAAAATGTATACGGAAAAATTGTGGGAAATAACTCACTAGCAAATTGACGTTTATTTTAGAGATAATATAATGATGTAGGGCGATTTGCTGCCACCTCTGTATATTATGTCAATTTAAAGCAGCGAGCGGTCGGCAACCTTTTAACAGACTATGGTCGCCCGCACCACTTAGATGGATTTAGATTTGTCACAAAAAAAACTACCTATCGCTCGGGAATGACAGAACATGATGTTCAATATAGCTCATGTGCCTAACATACAGTTTGCATTTAAGAGCGTTTACGCCGCACACTAGCGCCACTAATGAAAAAAAAAACATATCTAGTAATTAGAGAAAGAAAATCAAATTATGCTCAACAAACTATTTGAATGAAGTAATTTAGCATTTTTACGTCACCTAATGAACACCTCACATGTTATGGTTTAGTTAAATAAGACGTTACGGCCACTTTTAACTATAACGCCATATTTCACTAAACCATAACATGTCAGGTGTTCATTAGGTGACGTAAAAATGCTAAATTACTTCATTCAGATAGTTTGTTGAGCATAATTTGATTTTCTATCTCTAATTACTAGATATGTTTTTTTTTTCATTGGCGGCGCTAGTGTGCTCGTCGTAAACGCTCTTAACGTTTGCTTGAGTATTGTACTTTATGTAAGTGTTATAATTTAATGCGAGATATAAATTTGAGTAATATTGGTCTTAGGTAACTGCTTAGTTATGATAGCAGACGGTGAAATAGGGTGAAGACCTACCCAATTTATCTATATGTGGATTGGTAATAGAAAGAGTCTTTATAGTCTCCTGCCGCTTCTTTCCAATACAAGATCTCCCACATTAGATTTACAAACCAAAGGCGTAGTGCCTTTCATATATGATCAAATGAAGCTCAAATGTAGCTTTATTTTAATAAATATAAATTTGATTGTCACACGACGGGCAGCTAGGTTGCCGACCGCTGATACAAGGTGATGCAATCCCGACGCACACCTAGCGATACAGATTGCATCTAAAGCGACGAAAGGTCGTTTCATTGGGGTAAGCGACCAAAAAAACAAATGTTGATTTATAGTCTTATACTGTTGTATTCAATAGCTATTTTTGTATGATTTTTTTGATCTGTAGACAGTAAAACTAAATAATTTATAGATAAGTGCGTTAGTTCAACACCTGACCGACAAACAATTGAATTTCTATTGTGTATGGGCCCGGCGGCGGTCAACCTGGTAATGGTATATTTTTCAATGTTAATTTATTTGATTTTGTTTATGATGTAACGTTATAATGAACTGATTTAATTTATAATACCTACTATTACTATCGCTTATAGATTTAAAGACAATTAGAATAATTGTTCAATCGAAATTCAGTCATCCAACTATTTTCAGTCACCCATCCCGGGTGTGACATTTGCAAAAGTTGCTTGACAATTACGATTGTTTGCTAAAAAATGACATACCGTGAGCACTGGCAGCCCTAGGCCGATGATATACAGCATTACATTGGTGACAGTGGAGTCCTTGTAGGGGTGCTTGAGGGACTCATCGTCGCAGAAGAACCCGCGCTTGTACGGCTGACCCCACAGGTAGAACGCAAGGATCAGAAAAGCAACTGCAACAACACAAAACAAAAATCTATTAGTTAAATTATATTTCCTGGAATCATTCACTCTAAAGCTATCATCATAATCATCAATCCTCACCAGCTCATTTTATGTCCCCACTTCTGGAGCACGAGCCCCAGATGTGGGGAAACCCACCTAACCTACCCCAGTGCGGTGGTGCGGTAATTGTTATCGACTGCTAATGCGGCCGAGACCAACGGCTTTACGTGCCTTCCGAAGCACGGTGGAGCTCGAGATGATAAAACTTTGGTCACCCATCCAATGACCGGCCTTTGCGAAAGTTGCTTAACGTCAGCAATCGCAGACCGAACGCCGTTACCACTGCGCCATCGAGCACTTTAAAGCTAAAGACCGCCATATTAAAACCACTCTGTTCACATTACTTTTATAACGACAGACCTAAATAAGATGGTAGCAGCTGGTAGCCAGTTGGTTTTAGAAGAACCCTTTCACCTATAGGATCTAATACAGTACAGTGTACCCCCACTGGTAATCGAACCCAAAACGACGGGGTCTGTGGCCTAACTACGAGTACTATATTGGCCTTCGAACCAGGTGTTTTAACAAAATTATTTTCCATAGACTGAAAACTACGTAGACATAAAGAAACAATCTAAGACAACTAACAAGCAACACATTTGTTCAACAAATAAAAAAAAAACCACAAAGACAAATCACAGAAACACATCGATTATGTATACGAAATAATAAATCAAACCCATAATTAACTTTCGGAGGCCATTAAAAAGGAAGGATCCAGATGAGAGCGTCTCGTCCAAACTAAATTTAAATTAGCTCATTCAAACCACACAAGGTTGAAATATGATGTACCTTACCCCATTGTATTATGTGTTATATTTGTAGAGCAAGGTGATACTTTTTGTGTGTAGCCCTCTGTAATACCAACCCCATTGAATAGACGAAATTAACTATTGTTTCACGGATTGTTTCGTGTCTAAACACATCTTGGGATAGACAAAAAACAGCAGGTATAAAATGGAAGACGTTAAGAGTATAGAAGTGTCAAAGATTGTTTTAATAAATAACAGAGGAAGAGGCGATAATTTAACTAGGTTAAAATATTGTTTTAATCACACGAATGATCACACTATCACACTAATATTATAAATGCGAAAGTTTGTGTGTATGTATGTGTGTATATTTGTTGCTTCTTAACGCTGCAACGGAAAGATGAATTTGGATAAAATTCGGCAAACAGATAGTTTATAACCTGGATTAAAACATAGGATACTTTTAATACCGATATTCCCACGGGAACGGGAACCAAGCAGGTGAAACCGCGAGCGGCCGCTAGTTTAAACATAAAAATGTGAATATGTTTTTTCAATGTATACAAATTCATAATTGCAGTGCATTTGTGAGTTACTTATCATTTTATAAATTAATGAACATGGAATCAACAGCACTCTATTTTTTTTTTTTATTCAATTTAAATGATAGACTGACCACAATTTCACATGTTTAAAAATGAAGATGTGGTAGTCCACATTTTCATTTTCAGTCGGTCATTTTTGGTTTGCTAACCAAACCCACCGACTACGTTAAAAGATTATTTTTTTAATTCGATTGACACTTCTAGTCAAACGACAGCAGTGGCGCAAGCTATGGCGGGTGAAACCTTTTGTTACGGATGCCAGTTAAACTAACAAACAAACCTTTTTACGGCGTGTATTATCGAGTTACGAACTGACGAGCTAACTCGAGTGGATCACTTCCAGGCTTTACCACAAGCTCCTAAGGCAGTATTTCAACCGTATTGAAAAGCAAACTGAAAATCAATGATTTGATAATTGAGCAAATGTCTCACTGAGTTTTCACTTTTTTGTATCGCTACAACACACAATTGATTTTCATTGCTTTTTTATTATTATTTTTATTTTATTTAGACTTACGTCGTAGTAGACTTACGAACCGATGGCATAGTGACATTCATGAGAGCTACTTGTAAGGCTACATCATCATCAGAAACTTAAAAAAAAAACTATAAAAAAATATTTTATACGCAAACTGTATTATACAATATTTTGAAATCGTATTTTTTTTAATTTTGTGTAATTAATTATCTTAAGATTAAGATAATTTTGAGCCTTAAGTAATATTGAAAATGAAATGAAAATACATTTATTGGCACACACTACAAAATTACACGATATTCACAATAACAATACAAAACAAAGACAAAAGACAAAGTGTGGCCCCAGCCTCAGCACGTGCTACAGCGACATAGAGCCGCTGCAACGCTGGTATTCTGGAGGGGCCTAAATCGGTGACGTGTCCACAAAACAAAGAGGAACCAAAATAGACAATAATAATAATAAAACGCTAAAACACACAAAAAAAACAATAATGATATAAGATCAAGATACTGCTTTAAGAGCTCGTTGTAAGCCCCCTGGAATGAAGGGAGAAATCTCAGGATAATTGCCTAATTGTTATTGAGCTGAGTTCGGACACAACATAAGTAGACCCAGAAGGTAAGCACACCGCGCTTGAGCAACGCACACATAGGCCCTCTCACGGGCACGGAGTCTCAAAACATCTCAGAACAGTCGCAGCGCAGTCGATGCGTGATTCCGTGTCCGTGTATCAGGGTGCCTAGTGTGAGCTATTTACTATCCGTAGGTAGGTATTTACTTCATTCGATTACATTTCATCATCATCATTTCAGCCAAAAAACGTCCACTGCTGGACAAAGGCCTCCCCCAAGGATCTCCACAACGACCGGTTTTGTGCTGCTCGCATTAAGCGGCTTTCGATTACGTTTACGAAAACAAAAATATTTTTTTTCTGGCAACAAACAGTCATTTTCACAAACAGTATGTAACGGTAAATATTGTATCTTAAGAACAAAGACTCACAGCGCCAAATAATAAATATAAGAAATAACATAGGATGTGAAAAATAAAGGGACACGTTGCCTACAGTGTCATTCGCTTTCCCGATCCGATCTGAACCCTTCGGAGAATCTAGTAGGGCACGGGGACACGCACTTAAGTGGTGCGTGAGGCCGTTCCCTCTCCTCCAAAGGTGATTCGGTGGTGACACGGCTTGAGGAACCCTTTAAGTTTCTCGCCACCCCCAAAAAAGTCCGGTGATGCTGAAAATGCCGATTGAGGCAATCAGCAATCTCTCTCTCAAAAAAATAAGTGTCGTTCGCATTTTCAGAGCATTTTTTTGTTGAAGTGGCCT
The DNA here is from genome assembly GCA_947562085.1 of Eudonia lacustrata. Lineage (NCBI taxonomy): Eukaryota > Metazoa > Arthropoda > Insecta > Lepidoptera > Crambidae > Eudonia > Eudonia lacustrata. The sequence continues at coordinate 4,838,298 of OX387323.1, read as the reverse complement.
TTGCGGCTCTCGTACGCTGAAACTATTGATTTTACAAAAAAAAAGGTTACTACTTACTTAAATTTTCTCTAGTTTATCTTATCTTATCTTAGTGGGGCCTGCCGAGGTTTCCCTTTCGCGGTAACACTTCGACCCATCGGGATCATTTGTGCAACCCCATCCTTTCACTTTTCTTCCTCTGTAAAGATAGATGCCATAAGCTTGGCAACGTCCTTAAGAGCGAAAAGCCTGAAGTCCTCTGGTTTCGGATAGGCCGACCACAGGAGTCCCATTATTTATTATTTTTTTATGTATTTCTTTTTTCTTTCTTCTTTCATTCTTTTCCTAGCCAGAAAGTGGCAGTCAAAAGTTCTCTAGTTTAATAAATTAAATAACTATTTTTATCGTAAAATGAGTCGGAACATAGTTTGTATGAAGCTTATCTTCTGCCGTCTCCTTATTTGTGGTTCGGATGTGAACACTCAATTGAGATCGACAGGTGAATCGCGTTCGTTCCGATATAGTTTTGATCATTGTGAATTCAAAGGCAGGTAATAAATTATCTGAGCACCACTCAACGTAAGTGAAGCACGCAGGTGTGTCGGTTTGAATATGAAAAAGTTAATTATTTCTTGATTCATTTTATTGAAGAAACAAGATAGTTAAGCAAAATAAAGGTTTTGTTATTCAAGTGCTCGACAAGAATTGGTTAGATCCATTTTAAAGATTTTAATAAAACTGGCAGATGGAGCATGTAGGAGTACGCAAAGGGGTCAAACATGACATGCTCTATATTCATGTCACCCGGTACGAAATGAATTGCGAAATTAGACCGGAACTTATAGCGCACACAAGCAGAGCTGGTGAATTTAGCCAATTCACATAATAATGTGCGACACGCTGCGTCGCACGACGCCGTCTTTACGTGTACTATAGTTTTTAATTTATATAAGTATATTATTTGTATGGTATGTTAGTCTGTAAGGTATCTATTCTATGGGCCTCTTTGTATTTTACCATCTTGTACACTGTTTTGTTGCCTGAAATAAATAAAACTATTCTATTCTAATAAATAAGTATACGAATACTGTTATATTCGTTTAACACTTATTCACTTAATCATCATCACAGGTGTGCGCGTTCACGGCAAAAAAGTCACCATTCCTTCCCCTTCCATCTCTTCAGGGTACATCTCTACGCCTGCAGAGCAGTATCAACATGCTCGGTATGACGATACGCTGCGATCTGAACCAAAGGGACTACATCGAAGCCGTGATCAAAACAGCCTCACGAAAACTCGGAATTCTGAACAGAGTGCGGCGATTCTTTACGCCGGACCAGTTGTGCCTTTTGTACAAGACACAGGTACGGTCTTGCGTGGAGTATTGCTCGCACATCTGGGACGGTTCCGCTAAGTACCTTCTCGATGCCTTGGACAGATTGCAGCGTCGCGCTGAACGCATTATCGGCAATGCAGAAGTGGTAAATACTCTCGAACCTCTGCAATTGCGTAGAGACGTTGCGTCACTGAGCGTGTTTTACCGCTTATACCATGGCGAGTGCTCTGAAGAGCTCTTTGACCTCATCCCACCTTCTCCCTTTCTTCATAGGAGTACACGTGCTGCTCTTCGGAGTCACCGTTTCACTGTCTCAAGTATCCCATCACGCACAAAGAAATTTAGTGACTCGTTTCTTTGTCGCACCTCCAAAAGATGGAATAGTCTACCAGCACACGTTTTCCCTCCTTCCTATGATATGGGGTCCTTCAAGAGAGGCGTGAAGAAGCACCTTGTGGGCCGGCAGAGTGAAGTTAACTGATGCTACGTTTGTTTCCACGCTGCACCAGTTGTCTTCGCGTCTGGACTTCATTTCCATTTAACATCAGGTGGGATGGAGTCATTTGCCGAGCTAAGTATAAAAAAAAAAAAAAAAATCATCATCACCATTTAGTGCCATCTTTATAAAATGTTTATATAATTTTTAACGCATATTTTGTTGCGAACAAATTACAAAAACACAAATGTTGAAAAAATTTCCACGAGCAGGATTTGAACCCGCACCCTTCTGACATACCGGGTCAGGTGCTCTCCTAATTGAGCTATCGTGGTTCTAACCAGCCCAGGTTCATTTAAGACATCATGTTTCATAGAGCCATTTACTGCTAAGGACCTACACAATCGATATCTAAACAGAAATAGTGTAAGTTTATTTTTTCAAAACAACCGGGTTCGATTCCCGAGCTGAGTACAGGTTTTTTTTATGTGTGAATACAGTTTCTCTTCTTATTAAAATCGATGACATGGTCCCTAAGAACAGATCATCGTATGTCTTATAGTTTCAGACTTTCCCATCGTGACCGATTTAAATGAGACACCCTGTATACGGTACACTGAACAAAGTAAGCCTGCGGTTTTAAATTTATAATAGCTCCACCTGTGGGAGATAAGAGGTATTCATTACAACACAAACACTTGGTGTGGGTAAATTACCCAACGACAACAGTCAACACCATTAACATTGATTAGGGTAAACAGAGACAGGTCCCAGGGTCAGGTCAGTGTTCTCGTAGCGTGGATTTAAAATAGGAATTTTATGCTCGGTGTTCGTTCGCAGATTTGATTTATGGTTTGTCTATTGCTCCATATTCCCGATATGTATTTTTTAAGATTGCTCTCTCTCTCTTTCTCTTATCAAAATCATCAGCTTAAAACGTTACCCTGCTTAGCTAAAGTCGTCCCACATTAGGTACCGCTGATGACTACATCATAATGTTAAAATATCTTTACTAATATTATAAAGAGGAAAGCTTTGTATTTTTGTATTTTTGTTTGTAACGAATAAACTCAAAAACTACTGGACCTATTTTAAAAGAAAAATCCATTAGAATGCTACATTAGCGCTGAGTGACAAAGGCTATATTACTACTATTTATTACTAGCAAAAAAAAATGCTTAATGATAAATAAATAGAAATAGGTACGATTTGTTTGTTTATTTGTTGTCATAGAAACTGTCAAAGCCTGAATTCCGCCGAATCAGCTAGAATTTAATATTTTTAATAAAAATAGGTGTGACCAAATTAGACTAATTTATAGTATAGGTGTGGCGAGATTCTACTATGACGAATGTGGAACAACCCTTTAATAACTAAATACCTTAATGCTGCAGTTATAATCTGGGTATGAGACTGGTATTCTAGGTTATTTATTACTAACCTTTTTAATACTACCAATTTTTTGTTTTGCACCATTTACACAGAAAATTGTATTGCCAAACATTCAACCGTCATCATAAAATTAGCAAGACAAGTCGGTGTCAACCTGACTATCAAAGCCATCCGAACTACGTGTGTCATTTACTGTATAGGTATTTACTCAGATTTGGGTTTGAGCGTTTGTTTGTTGAAGTTGTGGCATAAGCGTACTCCCTACGCTCTTTACAGTTATATAGCGTGTTTGTATTACGAGGATGTTGAATGATCGCTTCGCTTCTGAGATACCTTTTTTTTTTTTTTTTTTGATGCGGAGTGTAAAATCTGCTAACAGACGCATCAGCAGGCAAGAGGGGTCCCGCTGGCTGTCCTAGGATGGCCTAGACTCTGTTCCAGGGCCGAAGCCCTAGAGAAAGCGAGTCGAAGCCGACTCGGTAAAAACCACTCCGATGTCCTCTCGTCACCTTGGAACCAGCAGACCGGCGATCATCGCGTCGTCCTCATCTGAGGAGGACGCATCGAACGCCGGCATGGTAGAGCCTGACGAGGTCATGGGAACCCTTTCGGACACTTCCACAACCCCGTCGGTGACTGCTCGCCCTGTAGATGGGCGAGCCCCTCTTCCGCCCCTGATTGGGGCGGGTGACCGCCCTCGAAAATGATGGGCGGACACGCTTGACCCGTCATTTGGTGAGACGGGTCGCCGACGCGCCGGGACATACGGGGCGTCGGCCCTCAGTGGGGACCTGTGCAATGCACGGTCGAAGCCCCCCCTAGGGCTTGGACTGCGCTGGTTTCCCACTGGTTGGAGAAGGCGTTGGTACTGCCGCCTTCTCCGCAGGAGGCGTCTGCGGCGGCACGGATCTGCCAGGGGGTCATCCTCCCTGGCCCGTTCCGCCTCCTCCTTCAGCGTCATGACGTCGACGCAGAAGGAGTTGACCGCCTCCCAGGACCCCTCGCTACCGAGCATGAACAGAACCACGGTCGGCAGGGAGAGGTCCGCGCCAATCACAGTGACCAATGCGGAGCGCTGGACATCGAACGCAGAGCACACCATCAAGGTGTGTTGCGCCGTGTCCTCCGCTGCTCCACAATGGTGGCACTGTGGGGTCGGCTCTCTTCCAATCCGGTGCAAATAGCGTCCAAACGAACCATGTCCGGACAGTATTTGCACCAGATGGTATGTGAGCGACCCATGGCGCCGCTCCGCCCATGCTTGGAGGACGGGACGTAAGGCCTCCAGACTACGCGTTTGCGTAGCCGAGGCCCCTTCGCCCAGGCCCTCAGACCATAGGCGGAACATCTCCTCACGAGCTCCTTCAAGAGCAGCGCGCCTCTCTGGAGGGGCCAGGCGATTGCCACTGGCCCTCTCCTCTGCTCGCTGCCGGTATGCTGCAGCGAGCACTTCTGCCATTAGCTCCCACGGGGGTGTCCCCGCGAGAGCACACGCCACTTTCCGGGACACCGTTCGGTAGCCCCGGATCGCCCGCAGCGCCATTGCGCGCTGGGCCCGCTGGAGAGAGGCGATGGCGTGTGGGCTCAAGCAATCAGCCCAAACCGGCGCCCCATACAGCGCCATGGAGCGCACGATGCCGCCGTAAAGTCGGCGGCACGCCACGCTCGGGCCCCCCATGCTTCTGAGATACCTACCAAGTCGTTAATATGTTCCGGTAAGTATATTAAAATTAGAATCGGTTCGATCGCTCGGTGATATCAGGTTTTTGTTAATTAGTCATATTTTGTCATCGCATTAGTTTAATGATATTACTGGTTTTAATTGAATTTTATTGCGGATATATTTCAAAAACTACCATCATAACAGTTGTGTTTATGGTGCATAGTTTATAATGTGATGTGACTAATTAGCCGCGATCAAATCAGACAGGGCTTACTTACCTAAAGTTATTAGACTAAACTTAACTAAAGTAACACTATACTAGATATATCCCATCGCGCACAAAGAAATTTGGTGACTCGTTTCTTTGTCGCACCTTTAAAAGATGGAATAGTCTACCAGCACACGTTTTCCCTTCTTCCTACTATGATATGGGGTCCTTCAAACGAGGCGTGAAGAAGCACCTTGTGGGCCGGCAGAATGAGGTGCACCAGTTGTCTTCGCGTCTGGACTCCATTTCCACTTACATCAGGAGGTATGGAATCATTTGCCGTGCTAGGTATAAAAAAAAATCAGCCAGCCTCAGTAAGATCCAGTGGGAATTGAACCCACGACCTTTAGATAACCGGTCCTATGCTCTGGACCACAGAGCTACCGAGGCTCCAGAAGACATGTTGAATTCTTCTAGCAGTTTGTGAATTACGCTGCAAGCCAGCGGTATTACGTCACTGTGAAGTTACTACCATCACAGTCTTTGTTTTTCTAGTAATACTTATTCAAAATAATATAAATAAAAGTACTTAACAATATTAAAACTATGTCATTAATACCTTTACTAAAAGATCTTAAGCGCCCACTGCGGTGTGCGGGACCTGTACAAGTAGATGTCTGCTGCGGTAGTACGTATGATTCATACATACAGTACATAGCTCTTGCGGTCGACCACACAAATTAGGTCGTTGACCTCAGTTGCATAATCAGCTGTAATCTGAGATAACGCAAGGTGTGGTTATAGTATTATGAAAATTAACACTATAAGCAGCTGCATTTGTGGATTATGATTATATGATTATTTAGTTTGACATACTATATCTTTAGCTACATTTCAGCTTTAAGGAGGCGGGCTTTATACAATATTCAGTTCCCTGGTTTGGTTTAGTCAAACGAGGTGATTTGCAATTTTGCTATAAAATAAATGTTTCCCACACTCACACCAATTATCTAGCCCCAAGAAAAGCTTCCTTAAGAAACTCGAGAAATGGTTAACTAGACAACGGATAAACATATTTAATATATATAATATATAATAATAGTTACATTTTTTTAAACATCTTGCTCAATGTGTCGCCCTTAATTCCGAACGCAAGTCCGGATCCTCTTCCTCATTTCGGTTTTTGTAATTCTTGATGAAAATGTTTGTTTTATCTGATTAAATTATTTCGAAAACTATTAATTTTCGGCCATACATATGGGGGGTTATATTTGTCACATTTCAGGCCGCCTATCACCTCCTGCAAGGAAGTTGTCGAGTTTCCAGTAACCCTGTATAGAGATCGAAGATTACTTCAATCATAGAAGACACCCTAAAAAGCTAAATAGGACGAGTTAATATGAAAGTGACATAAGAAAGAACTAACAAGGCATTATCAAACAGGAAACCACAAAATACGATCTTCAAAGGACTGTGTGATAAATAATAAATGAAAATGAACAACCAATATAAATTAGCTTGAAACAATTTATGGGAGCTTCGGTTGTACAAACAGTTTTATGGCTGTCCGATTGATTTCGTAGCGGGGCGTGCCTTTTGAAGATAGTCAATGACAAATGTAAACATCATGTTACCAGACACCCACCCTCCCAACGATTTTATTACGGAGCACATCCTAAGACTGGTGATGAACCACAGAAGAAAGTGTCTTGACCGTGGTAGGAATATATCAAGGCATGAGCTTACGTATACAACCTTATTTTTAGTTTATACGAAAATCGAAACACGGGTAAAATATTTTCATTTAAAGAATCAGTACAAAAAAAAATATCTTAAAAATCACGAAGTTACAAGCTTTTTGTGCTGTCCCGTTGTGTTTTTAGTAGGGTATACTTTTTGAGATTTTGTAAATATTATTTGGTTAAAATGTAACATGGTATAAAAAATATTGAAATTGACTCTATTACTGATTCTGAACAAACAGTTTTCAGATTTCGTATAAACTAAAAATAACATTGTATACATTTATTACAGGACAAGAAACAGCCAGTTTCTAGGTGATTGAGGAATCTGGGTGAAATGTGTTTCAATCTGAGGGCGTCACTAAACATAAGACAAGATAAGTCAAGGGTTTCTATTGTGAAATAATAAGAAAAAGCTTATTCTCTGCCTAAAAGTCGTCTAAACTAAATTTAAATCGGACACATTACAATTAAAACAATTTACTTTTCTTTTATTTTTACATATATTAGAAGGAGCTAAACGAGCAGGCGGATGTCACCTGATGGAGAGCAATCACCGCCTCCCATGGACACCCGCAAAACTCCGGAATAACTCGAGGAATCGCAGATGCGTTGCCGGCCTATACGAAATATTTAAAGAATTTTAGGTCTTGGAAAAATGACATGCCGAACCACTTATTTTCAAGTCCTCAAGGCCAAATAATCGATTACAAAATTAACATCAGTAACAATAATCCTGCCTGATCAAGTCGAATAACCACATAGCTAGATTTTACAAACATTCCACTAGCTGATCACAGTATGATTTCATCTTACTCAAATTACATAGAGATGCTATCACTAGCAGCAAAGATACTTTTATTAGAACGCTACAAGGTTTATTTTTAATCGTTGATGGCATCACCCCTGAAATTGGTGTGAATAAAGAAATAATAGTAGTAGGTGTTGCGAAAAGGTCAACAAACTTAAAAATAATGTAGGACGAAAAGTTAAACAGCTATCGGAAGCCGGTCGACGCGGACCGGTTTAGAGGATGTCCCTGGACCGTAACGTCCGTCTCTGAGTAATTTAGAACTTATGAAGACAGTATTTGCAAGTAGCATTTTCAAATCTGCAGCTCTTTAATAGGCCATATTGAGGAATACTACTAAGTGCAAGATTTTATGAGAAAAATATTGAAAACGGTTGCTTTTGCGTAAGTATATTATGATCCATTGACTTTGGAATTGATAATTTGTCACATTTTGTAATTCTGTTTTGTGAGCAATTATACGAACTCCATTATTGTGAGTATTGTGAGACGACAGATAAGTATATAGATGAATTGCAAAATATTAATTGTCTAGCAGGTATACTTATATTTCAAACCATAATAATTATTTTTTAGCAAGTCAAGATTTAAATTAGAATTCGTTTGAGTTGTTCAAAGTGTCTTCTTTTTAGTAGTCATAGAATTTGAAGCATCACATAAGAAGCACCTTTACTTAGTTTTGGTGATTTGTTTTGCGTATGGTAGATGAATAGTGTTGATGATAAGTCATTATTTCGACTTTAAAATCTTTTTCAAGCATGAGGTGTTTTTTGCTTTATTGATAGTGAAAGAAGATAGACTGGTCGTAACTATGAAATTGCAGCTATTACAGGTTACAGTCTATTACGAGCAAACCGGGTGCTAAAACTGGAAGCGGACCAGCCAATATTCATTTATTTCTTACTAGGGGATTGCCTTGAGACAGTGTTTCGCATTTACGACTTCTATCATCATCACCTTCAGGGTGTTTCATAAAGTATATTTAGTGAGAAATTCTTAAGGTAATGAACAAGTATGTACACGGGACTTCTTGGCGGGAAAGTGAAGAGTCATGTCTGCGGTTTTGTTTTATTTTCTAAAACTTGTGTTATGTCAAATATTAATGTGAAATAATGGTGGATTATTAACCGTTAGGTGTTCGTAAGTGCGCATGAGTGTTGGCAAATGAAACAAAACAGTGCAACTTCACTTTTCAAATTCAAGAATTCCGCCCGAGGACTTAGAAAAGCCCTACATCTTTACTGAGATACTCGAGGTGTTGGAGGGTATATCATTTCTCACTTCTCGTTTCTATTATTATCATTCATCATCATCTATACAAGAAGGAAATATTGTTAATCTATGTATTACTTGTAAGAAAAATTACTTTGACACGGGCTAAATGTGCTAATCGCACGAAGCCATCAACTATAAAGGAAAAAAAAAGTATGTACACCTTTATAAAGTTTTTAAGACTTTTATATTATATTTCTTGAAATGAAGGATTTTGTACGGATATAGGTGGTACTCTCATTTATTTTACAGAACGAATTCGTAAAGTCCGTGGTAACAGTCAAGATTGTCAAGATTTAATTCGCCTTTATTTTGATGGTGTCAATATGAAATAAATAAAATTTGGATGTTATTGTAAATGTCATTAATTCTTTGATATGACGTCTTTCATTGTTAGTTCTATATGTAGGACTAAGAGAAGGTTGTGGCGACGTATTAATTTCTATACAATATAGGTACTATTAGATATCTATTTCACGCTAACGAGCTATACGACACCAATTCGATAAATTGTTCGTGCTGTTATCCTGTTTATGCAATCTCAACTTTCCCTGTCTCTTAAAGTTTCCGACTTTTCTATACTAACTGACCCATTTAGATTGCTCTTATAGTACACAGAACCAAAACGGGACCAGTAAAATTAAATGTAAATGTGCTTGCTTATGCGTATTCCAATATTGGAGTGTTTACCAACTAGTAGCGTACTGTAGGTAGTTCACACGAGAACACCGAGTGTCATTTGTACAAATATCAGCACAGCAGCAAAGCCTCAAACCAAATCGAACAAGAAGCAACGATGACTAAAAAATAAAAAGTTCTTCTAAACACAGTCCAAAGAAGTGGCATTGGGGTACTATTGGGAGTTGGTAAAGAAACAAAAGTAAATAGCGTATCCCAATGTTTGAAAAATGCCTCCATAATTGCATAATTGAAGTCAAGTCATTACTAAATGTATGTATATGTAAATGTGTATATGTATATTATATACTAGCTGTGCTCGCGACTTCGTCCGCGTGGAATAGTGACTTTCGGCAGCATTTTTAATTTTTTAGGCTCTTTTCCCGTTTTTGCAACATTTTTCACTGATGCTTCGCTCCTATTGGTCGCAGCGTGATGTTATATAGCCTAAAGCCTTCCTCGATAAATGGACTATCCAACACAAAAAGAATTATTCAATTCGAACCAGTAGTTCCTGAGATTAGCGCGTTCAAACAAACAAACAAACAAACAAACAAACAAACAAACAAACAAACAATCAAACAAACTCTTCAGCTTTATATATTAGTATAGATATATAAAATGTATGTATTAAATTAAATATTGTATGATTTGGTAACGACGTCCTTTTTTTTTTACTAAAGACTACATAAAATCCACTAAATCCCCTCTTTCCATCTACGATAGATTCCACAATAAACGGATTCCTTCTGGAACCCGCAATACCTACTTACTTCATTAATTGAATATTAAAATAAATCTTAACTTATTTATTTTTACAACTTTCACTAGCAGCAATCACCAAACATGGTATAAGTCAAAAATCGGCCCGTAACCCGTAACAGCACCGAAAATAAAATTATTAAATCATCCAGATATACTCATTACGTATTATGCAGCCAGTTTAAAAGAGTGAATGTAATGTTTCCACGAACAAGTGTATTGCTGAGCTAAAGTAACTCCTTAATACATGTTGTTCGTTCAAATAAAAACAACCATTACTGCATGAATGGCCGCGCTGTTTCAAACTTCGCGGGGGCATTAGCTATCGTGATAGCAATTGCAACTGTCACACATTTAAAATAATGTGATTTAGAAAAAAAAATACGCTATTTATATCCATTATACTACAGTACTGCTATGGGTTTGATAAAGTTGCATTAACTTAAAAAATAATATTACATTATAAAAAAAATTTGTATTAAAGTAATTTGGTAAAATTAAATTGTAGAAAAAGTTATTTCTTTATTTGTTAACAGCTACTGCGTTGCGACTATGTATTTAATAATTAAGATTAATTTAATACTTACATAATATTAGGCATGACTTACAGGTTATTTATTTGAAACACTATATTAGGCTAACGAAAACCGTACCAGTCATTAATTACTGCATTGAAAGGAAATAGTGTGACATCATCTTCCAAACGTAATAGCCATCAAACACGTATATTTTAAATCACTTCCAAAAAACGTAATGAAATCATTATCATAATGACTAAGTGAGGATACGGACTACATACATTAAAATGAAATTCTTTATATGGATCTAGTTGCGTATATAATGTCCGTTATCAGAAGGAAGTCTTATGTAATCACCTCTCCAACGCTCTAGCCTCGGTCTCATCTTCATAACAGCATATTATTTTAAATGCATTTACAGCAATAGTTTCAAATGCCATCTTCAACAGATTATAAGCGTCAATGGCTTTAATTGACAATAAAGCAGCGTACATTACCATCACGATACGTAATATGCGGCGCTCTGGTCACTTAATGGCGCGCAATGACCTCTGGGACGCGTCTGACGATGGTGTGGTTCAGTTTTGGTACAAATGGTTGATACTATTATTAGTGTTCGAACGATAATTTTGATATTATTATTATGGACGACATATTTGCAAGCCGAAATAAATGAATATCTACACATTGGCCTGGTTGAAGGCTACTGCATGGAATCCGATTTGATGGCGACTACTTTTCTTTTCATAACAATTCTGCTGCCGCACAGAATTGTTTTGCATTGCTGTAGAATTATAGAGCATAGAAACATAAGAACTGAAATGAATGGGTCGGCAACCCTTGGTTTCGCAAGCGTCCATGAGCTGTAGTTGCGTATTTCAGTATGCTCATGCGCAAGCTCAAGTAACATTAAATATACTAATCTGAACCAGAATGTTTGACAATGCACACGCTTTAATATTAAAATTAATAAACAGGTGTATACCCGTTATTGAAGAAATTATATTTAGGAACCATTAACAGACAATATACCGATGAAATTATGGTGAAACAGCTGGAGACTAAAGTACCCATTGAATGTGTAATAGAACAGTTTGATGGAGAAGACATACTGACGTTAAAAGAGATAAAAGACAAATAACGACAGAAAGTTTCAAAGTGACGTTAATAATATGAAATGTTTATGTTTACTCAAAGGAATTCGGTATTGTTAAATATTGGAAAATAACATAAACGCAAGTCGTCGCTCAAAATATAGTAACAAAAAAAAATTAACAACATTTTGAAAACAATAAAATGAAATAATATAGGTAGTCTTTACTTATATACCTGATATATTTACATTGTAATAATTGCATATTGTCTTCGATATATGTCTCTATTTATTTAAAGTATTATTATATCGTTACGAACAAACCCTTTTATGCTAAACACTATGTAAATGTAAGTCTATGTGTTAAAGGAACAAACGCTTGCAAACGAGCTAAGTTTACAATAGGTTCGCGTACAGTTTATCATAAATTAAAATGATTATGTGCTAAACGCGACATTACGGAAAAATAAACATTAACACAAACACACACATTTAACAAAACAAATATTTACTATATCTGATGAGAGAGATGTCTTTCCAGGGATAAAAAGTAGCCTAAAACCAGGGCCAAGTGCAGATGACAAAGAAAGACAGACCAACGAACACCTTAATAACATTAGTAAAAACAGTTTGAATATAAACACTCTTGACAATAATATTCTAATCCTAAATTAAATCATCACGGGCAATCATTAATAATACCATAACTGCTGTCAGTTATATTGAATTTGAATATTAAAAAGCTTTTACGGAGATTCTCTGACTAATATGAAAAACTAGGTATAAATGCGCTCTATGACAGACTTTGGGAGATTGAAAATGATTGATGAAGGTAATTTAGTTTAATATATTTTGAACTATCTATTTAATTGATCTCAATACATCTACGTTCATCAAATCTGTATTTACTTTGTGATTGGACATGAACATGACCATCAAGAATATTGTTACAAGATTCGCTTTATAAGCAAACATCGTTCTTGATAATGGTGTAATTTTCATGATCAGTTTACTTAAATAGTTACCTTGCAGGACGCAATCATGTTATTATTATATGCTTTTACTAGCGGCCGCTCGCGGTTTCACCCGCGTGGTTCCCGTTCCCGTAGGAATATCTGGATAAAAAGTATCCTATGTGTTATTCCAGGTTATAAACTATATGTATGCCGCATTTCATCCAAATCCATCCATCCATTGCAGCGTGAAGAAGTATACGAACATATACACACAAACTTTCGCTTTATTATATTAGTAGGATATTTGAGTTTTTTTCTTACTTAGAATATAAACTGATTATAATTAACTTATAGTAGTATAAAATAGACATATTCAATATAAAGGGAAGATCAACAGAATCTCTGTAACGGCAGCCTATAAAAACGGTTGCTGTAGCCGAAATCGGTTAGGAGAGGTAGAAATAGTAACAAACATTTACGTAATGTGATTAATTTGCGTTGCGTAATACTGATAAGCATAACAAGGTGAATTACAAACTTTACCATCAAATATATCGTACACCTACGTACGTATATGTAATACTTTTGTAGTAAAAGAAGAACGTATTAACAATTAACAAAGCGATGGGTTCTTTTTTTAATAAACAACAACAAAAAAAGATTACGTTACAATAAAAGCGATTACTGAGTGGAGCAACAAAAGTTAAAGGAAACAACTATCACAATTGCGTTGACCATTTATGGGATAATTGCTGTAAGAGCAATCTCGTGAGAACTGTGTATAAAAAAAAACATCCATAGATGAAGACAACTGTCTTCTAAAAGGCAAAATTGTAAAGTTCGCGGTTCTTCAATTATGGATTAAGATATTACTCATTAATAATTAAAAATGTTTTACAAATTCACTTACATGAGAAAAACATAATTATTACATTTTTAGAGAAATACGTACATATAGACGGTAGTTCTGTTACAAATCACCGCCATACAATTTTACTAAGATGTCAAATTCGGTCTCAGGTGAGTGCAGTGAGTGAGTGATTAGCGATACCACAGGGGGCCTAGTGTGAGTTTGTTTTGTTTACTATCCGTATTCATTCGTTTACGTTTACGAAAACGAAAATTAGTATGGCATTGAAGCAGCGCCTCCCGGCGACATACGAGAGGAATTAATATTTTGCCATACAAATTCTCGTTTTCGATAACGTGATCGAATGGCATATGAAACTCACACTTGGCACCCTGATACTTGTACTACTATTTATTCTGTGCCCTGCTGTACAAACTAACTACGCTCACTGCGTTCACTAGATGGTTGAACAATTTAACAACACACTCTATTAATATGATTTAAAGATAGAATTTCGAATTTCGACCGTAATTTTATTATGGCTGCACGGATTCTATCCTAAGCAATGAAAAATTAAAAAAGATAGAATGTGAGTTTGGATCTGTCAATGCCAATCCAAACTCACATCACGGACGCTCCTCTTGCATTTTTGAAATTTTTGAAAAGAGTATAATATGCGTGTGTCAAATACATATGCGTGTGTGTCAAATATATGGTAGTGTGTGTAATGTTTGTTTTATTGATTTAAAGTATTTTTATGCATAATTAAAAAAAATATTAACATTCGGATAACTTTCTCTATAAAAACTATAAGTGTGCGAAATTTCATACTCTCCGTCCGCGCAATTTTCGTAAAAAAGGGGTACAAAGTTTTTGCTTCACGTATATAGATTTAAAGATAGATAGGTTCACTAGGTTACTAGTCTCATTCTCGAGAAACTCACTATTTGAATGATCATAGGGCGTAATCACCGCGTTTGCAGACAAAAACCCTTACAAACACTCTTTTATTTTATGAACACAAAAAGATTTAACTTTTTAAACTATCATGGTCACTTGCATTAGAATAAATATTATTAACGGGATTATTACCATGTTTATTGTCGTGTTTGAGTATCCGATATTTCGGCACACAACAGAACGTCACTACATACCAAGATTGGTAAGAGAAGCGATTGAAATTACAAAATACAAAAATTTCAATCGCGAAGATGGGTTTAAACAGTCGCGTATCTGGAATCCAGTGATTAGCCTATGTAAAGACCGCAAAAAGAACAAAAGTGCCGTTTCGCGATCTGATACGGTCAGTGTAGTGTGTCGAGAACAAGTTCGAGTGAATAGTGACTTAGGAGCCAGTGGTACGAGTATTGAGCGCAAAAAACGATTAAGGAAGAGGGTAGATCGTTTTGTCTGCTCATAATCACCCCACCCGCAATAACTTCAGTACATCCGTGATCATGGCGCATGCAACTGTGCCGAAATATCGGATACTCAAACACGACAATAAACATGGTAATAATCCCGTTAATAATATTTACAAAAAGATTTGATATTTATACATGATAATATTTATTTTTAATTTAAGTTTCAAATTCATTCGGCATATATATTTCAATGTATCGGACGGGAAATAGCAACGCAGTCCACAGAAGTCAGTATAAGTAACCACAAAATAAAACCGTATCCTAATGAAAAAGAAAAAGAAATGTTCTAAATCATTGTCAGTAACCATGTTATCTAACCCAAGAAATTCAAGTCCACCATAATACCACAGAGCGTTACGAGATCTAATTCAACATTTCCATTCACACCATAATAAAAAAACATCGTAAATCTTCCTCGGCTTTATACTCCGATTATGGCTAGTTGTTAAAAGACGCCATTAAACTAAGTAAGTGTGGTAAAGCACCAGGCCATCCGGTTTGAAAAGACGGAGGAGGAAAAAGAAAGATATCATATCACCATATTATTCCAAGATAAACTTTAAAAAATTAGAACAATGATGCCCCAACGCTTTTGATCCACATTTTATAATAGGACATAGGTACGAAAGCAATAATTAATAATAATTAAAGCAATAATTCCCGTGTGGTGCCGGAGATAAAGAATTGCACCACCCCATCTCAACCCGTGGGTGTCGTAAAAGGCGACTAAGGGACCATTCCAGAGGATGGGCAGCAGCATCTCTCTGAGGTTACCTTCAACCTACTGCGATCGCCAACCCGCCTGCCAAGCGTGGCGATTATGGCAAATACCCCCCCATGACATGCACAACAGCAAAAACCGGCCCCTAGTCCCCGGCGGCCCCGCTCGCCCTAGCTACGGTAGCGGCCAAGGCAGCGACGGGGCAGGGGGTGCTAAGAATCTCCGGCAGAGACCTGGCTACCGCCAACAACGAACTCTGGCCCTGGCAACATTTAACACGCGCACATTACGGACTGACGAGAAGATTCACGAACTGGAGGAAGAATTGAGCAAGATACGGTGGGACATAGTTGGATTATCTGAAGTCCGAAGAGAGGGGGAGGACTAGATAATCCTCAAGTCCGGTAACTTGCTCTATTTCCGGGAGGGCGAACAACTGTCCCAAGGTGGTGTCGGGTTCATCGTCCACAAGTCCCTCGTGAACAACGTTGTAGAGACCGGGAGTGTGTCGCCTAGGGTAGCGTACCTTATACTCAGAATAACCAAACGGTATTCGTTGAAGGTTTATGCTCCTACTACGACACACCCTGACGATGAGGTGGAAGCTACGTATGAGGACATCTCTAGAGCCATACAAGCCTCCAAAACTCATTACACCGTTGTCATGGGAGACTTTAACGCAAAACTGGGCAAACGAAGCGGCGATGAGATGAGAGTGGGACGATTTGGGGTTGGTAATCGGAACTCCCGGGGCCAACTGCTGGCGGACTTCTTGAGAGGGAGGGCCTCTTTATGATGAACTCCTTTTTCAGGAAAGCTGAACACCGCAAGTGGACCTGGATGAGTCCCGATGGTGCAACCAAAAACGAGATTGACTTTATCATGTCGACGAGGAAGCAAATATTCAATGATGTCACTGTGATCAATGCGTTTAAAACTGGCAGCGATCACCGGTTGGTAAGAGATACATTGAATATCAACGTTAAGCTGGAAAGACGTCGATTGGTAAGGTCTACGCTCCGTCCTGCACCCATCCAAATCCAAAACCCCGAAAGCTTTCAGCTCGAATTGCAGAATCGCTTCGAGCGCCTAAATGATTGCGAAAATGTGGACGAATACAGCAACAGGTTTGTGGAAACTGTCCAAACGGTTGGGTCCAAGTTTTTTAAAACCCACCGTGCAAAAGGAACCAAAAAGTTCTCAGACCATACTCTCAAACTAATGGAAGAGCGGCGCGCAATGGTTCTGCTTTCCTCAGGTGATGCGTCTCAGTTTCGGCGGCTAAATAGGCAGATCTCGAAGTCTATGACTCGCGACACGCGCCAATTTAATACTAACCGTATTAAAGAGGCCATTGAGCAGAACAAAGGCTCAAAAGTGTTCGCAAGAGATCTGGGTATTGGGCAGTGCCAACTGACGACGCTGAAAACCGATGACGGCAGAACTGTCACGACCAGGTCCGATGTTATGGGAGAGGTCGAGAAGTTCTATGGACAGCTTTACACATCCACACGGCCATCTGTACGCTTAGCTAGAGACCCTAGAGCTAAGTTAACCCGGCACTATACCGAAGACATCCCGGACATCAGCCTATACGAGATTAGTATGGCTCTCAAACAGCTCAAAAACGGCAGGGCACCAGGTGCTGACGGAATTACGGCCGAGCTTCTGAAAGCAGGCGGAAGACCGGTACTCGTAGCTCTTCAGAAGCTATTTAATTCCGTCGTACTAGGGGGCAGAACGCCAGAGACGTGGCACGAAGGTATGGTGGTACTGTTTTTCAAAAAGGGCGATAAAACCCTGCTGAAGAACTACAGGCCCATCTCACTTCTAAGCCACGTCTACAAGCTGTTTTCGAGAGTCATAACGAATCGTCTCGCACGCAGGTTTGATGACTTCCAGCCTATCGAACAAGCCGGTTTCCGAAAAGGCTTCAGCACCATAGACCACATACATACGCTGCGGCAGGTTATACAGAAGACCGAAGAGTATAACCAGCCTCTTTGCTTAGCGTTTGTGGACTATGAAAAAGCCTTCGATTCGATTGAGACATGGGCCGTGCTACAGTCTCTCCAGCGGTGCCAAATTGACTATCGGTACATCGAAGTGTTGAGGTGTTTGTATGAAAGCGCCACTATGTCAGTCCGTCTTCAGGACCAGAGCTCGAAACCTATACAGTTGCAGCGAGGAGTGAGACAGGGAGATGTGATTTCTCCGAAACTGTTCACTGCTGCACTGGAAGATGTTTTTAAGCTTCTGGACTGGAAAGGACTCGGCATCAACGTCAACGGCGTATACATCACTCACCTTCGGTTTGCTGACGATATAGTGGTCATGGCTGAGGCAAGTGGGTCTTAAAATGAACATGGAGAAGACGAAAGTTATGTCGAACTCACGTGTCGTACCCACTCCTCTGAAGGTTGGAGACTCTGCCCTTGAAGTTGTGGACAATTATGTTTACCTGGGACAAACGGTCCAGCTAGGTAGGTCCAACTTCAGCAAAGAGGTCAATCGTCGAATCCAATTAGGCTGGGCAGCGTTCGGTAAGCTACGAAATATCTTCTCGTCCGATATACCGCAGTGTCTCAAGACGAAAGTCTTTGACCAGTGTGTGTTGCCAGTGATGACATACGGGACTGAGACGTGGTCGCTCACTATGGGCCTCATAAAAAGGCTCAAGGTCACTCAAAGAGCAATGGAGAGGGCTATGCTCGGGGTTTCTCTACGTGATCGAATCAGAAATGAGGAGATCCGCAGAAGAACAAAGGTAACCGACATAGCCCGAAGAGTTGCTAAGCTCAAGTGGCAGTGGGCAGGTCACATTGCTCGCAGGACTGATGGCCGCTGGGGCGGGATAGTCCTGGAGTGGCGACCGCGTACCGGAAAGCGCAGTGTGGGCAGGCCTCCAACAAGGTGGACCGACGATCTGGTGAAGGTCGCGGGAAGCCGCTGGATGCAAGCAGCACAAAACCGGTCGTTGTGGAGATCCTTGGGGGAGGCCTTTGTCCAGCAGTGGTCGTCTTTTGGCTGAGATGATGAAAGCAATAATTAATTTATTAATTTAATATTTTTTTGGATTTACCCTCTTTCTGTCAGACTTTCTTCGCATTGAACCAGTGCTGTCTATTGTGGTTTTATTGTTTTCGATATGGATGTTATTCAAGTTTTTAGTCTACAATACTTTGATGAAGTTCTGTCCTGATTATTGAATTTTAATTTACCTAAGTTGAAATTGAAGTTACCTTAGTAAATTGCAATGTATTACCTTATAATGTAGAATAATGGCAGTAGTAGTAAAATCTAAATTTTAGTTTAATATTTAAGTTAGTAACGAGTGTAAGTTTCTTATGTAAATGAATTTAATAATTCTTATGAGAAATAAAGATTCTTAAACCTGAAAGCAATGTTTTTGTTGCACATGTTTTGATTTGAACAAGGAATATAACTTAAAATAGCTACAATAAACGTTAAAATTAATTAACGTTTAAATTAGTTAAAAATACGTTGTGGGATGCATTCTATTTTTTATCTACATAAACAGCCTTCAAGGATACTGGACGAGCTCTGTGTACTTTTTGCTGATGACATTTCTGTTTTGATCCCTTGCTGTGATAAGTACTATAGAATTGGAAACTAAATTGAACTTTACATTAGATAAAACAATAAACTGGCTAGAATCACATAATTTGCAACTTAACCTTAGTAAAACTGAAATCATCCAATTTAAACCATATCCAAAAACTCCGTTACAAATAGCATACAGCTATAAAAACAAAAAACTAGAAACTGTGAATTCTGCTACTCTGTTAGGAATAGAGCTTGATACACATTTGACATGGAAACAGCACGTACAAAAAATAGTAAATAAATTAATGTCCTCTTTCATTTATGCGCTTCAACACCTTAAGCGTGTTACAGACTTTAGTACCTACTGCTCTTACGTCCTACTATGCGTATGCGCATTCAATACTCTCGTATGGTGTAATTTTGTGGGGAAACTCTTTTGATGTGGACAAGTTATTTGTATTGCAAAAGAAATGCTTATCTTGAATCTTGTAGGCCCCACTTTATTAAACATAAAATCTAACTCTTGTATCTATTTTAATCCTTGAATCATGTAAATTCGTCAGAAAACATCCAGAATTTTAGAAACCAATTACCTACAAGTGTAAAACAAAACAATAGATATCTGAATAAATTTTGGCATTAATGTCCTCGAGCCTACCTGTTAGAGATACCTGTTACCTAATCAAATAAAGAACGTAAAAAATTTCTTTGCAATTTAATAAGCAATTGAAATTATTTCTAATTAGTAAATTTTATTATAATTTAAACGAATTTTTTGACGATAAATCTAATTAAACTTATTTCTATTTGTAATATTGTTATTTAATTCTAATTAGGTAATAAATGACTTGATTTGATTTGATTTGAAATTAGCATTTATAATGTTGAGCTTTACCTAAGCGTTAACATAAAGGGTCTAGATAATTAAGGAGAAGACAAATTACTCTAAACTTTACGTCTAATTCGATAGAACTAGACGAATATAATAAATTATAGAAAAATTCAGTAAAAATGTTCTTGTTCTAGTGGGAATTAACGAAGCACCTCAGTTATAACTTGCTTCTATACTATATTTATACTACAAAATACTTCACTAGAAATCTGATGACATTAGCTAAGAATATATAAAGTTGAGGAAATTACAAAACACCCAACTGATAACAGACGTAAAATCCCTCTATCAAAACTAACACTAGAAAAGAAATGATAATGAAATAACGGTAGTAATTGAAGAACAAAATCACACGTCGGAGCTAAAGTAAACAAACACGACAGACAAACAAGTAGTAGCGACATTGACATTGGTTAGCCGGGCCGGTATTAATGAGTCATTATTCAACTGGCGCCCGAGTCTCCCGCCGCCATCGCTGCCGCTAGTGCTAGTAAGTATATGATTTGAATGCTATTCAGGTGTTGAATTAAATTTTAAATAACCTTGGCTCGCTTCATTGGCCTTCGATAAAACCACATACAATGTGACTATAGGGTCGAGGTTGGGTTCGTCGAATCTATAACCTTATAGATTCTTTTCGACCATATCTAGACGATATCTATCAAGATACCAGCTAGAAAAAATAATTTAAATCGTTATAAAAAAAGAATTAAGTTCACTGATAAATTGCGACGATTTATGAGCATGATTTCAGAACATTTAACACACTTTTATCACACTAGTTCCGTCGTTCCAATTGTACATAAGGATTAAATTTAATTGTACAAATGTTTACTCTACCTATCTTTGAATAAAATTGATTTCATTACCGCATACTGCAGTTGAACATAACTCGTTTTATTTTCTTTACGCCTCCGAGGCAGAGCAGTGTAGGCGAGTTTTATCTGCTCCAACATTAATTTAAATGATATCGTCAGTAATGGTACACATTTCTACCATTGCATTGTTGCAATTGAATTCGCGCTCACATAAATTACTGAGAACAATTTCTGATTGTGGAACGGATGGAAAATGTTTGCTATTATGCACATCAATAACTTTTATTTGCAACGCTCTGTGTGGCGGAAGATATTATTATACACAAGCTATTATTTAACAATTAACTGAAGTGAATTTGCAGGGCATAGGGGCACAAGAACTAAAACTTCAGGGTCGACAACGGTAACTGCAACTGAAGGATATCCTTGGAACTGCAAAAGTCTATGGGCTGCGGTGTTAAATTTCTATCAGACCGTATACTCATTGATAATAATAGCCATAAAACTTTTATTCCTTTCAGATTACCTGGTCGGTCGTAAACCCCCTTTATCATTGTCAACACAATTACATTCCGCTCTTCAGACAGCTACAAATTACTGCGAAGGTGTATTAATGCGCAATCGTTTATTTGCAGATTAAAACCCGTATCTCATAATATGAGAGGCGGCATCGCAAATTTAAGGATCTGCCCATCATAATTGTCCGCCTTTAACTCCTTCTTCGTTTGTAATAAGGTTTTCTTTCAAGTACCTGATGGTTTGTTAAGAATTTAAGATAACATAGCGACTAAATGCGTGGGTGTAGTATTAAGAAAACATAAATCTTCTATGGACATTAATTATTACGAGTATACATCTGGGTTGGAACTTGGGACAGGCGGTATGAGAGTTTTATTTCATTAGAGACGGAGAGATAACGTTTGATGTGGATTTATTGATCTTGATTAACACCCTCGGGACTCATTAAGACAATTGAAATGAGTTTACTCTCGGTTGTGTATTATTTATTTTTTACCTCTTGAGTCGTATGAGCTTGTCACGCAGGAGTTAAAGGATTTGTATAAGCCTCCTCTTTTAAATTAACTGTTTGAGTTTTGACAATCTGGCTTTGATGACCAGCATGACCGCATATTAGATGTAATAGACGATTAAAATCAGGAACATCAATCTTCGTGAGAAGGTATATTAGATACTTCGTCTACGAGTATAAGTTCAAAGTTTTTTTGGTGAATTTTCGGAATGTGAATTGAATGTTATGTATGATACATCGGAATCCAGAATAGCCGGATTTAATTCATAAGAATATTTTCAATTGGCGTATTAATTTTCAGAGCATACATTAACTAGCTCACTTACAAACGTTAAATACGCAATAGGCATCATCCTACAAAATTTAGTTGTCCCTAAAACCCCACAACGGAAGTACCATGAGAATTATTATTTCCTCGATATTCCATTACCAATTTAGATCTAAATGCAATTTTGAAGCACATATCTAGTTGATGCATCCAACAATTAGAGACATTTAGAGATGCGGATGCAACAATTTCACCGCTTCCTAGTAGCAAATGAACAACAGGATGGTATTAAGAGTAATTTTCATGTCGTTGACTGTTGCGAAATTTTGTACAACAATAGGGTTTAACTTGGCAAACGCGGTTTCGGTGGCTTACGTCGATTTAGCGTGAAGCTAGCTTGTTTGCAGTAGGCGGTCGTTACTCGCACTTTAACCAGTTTCAACTCTTTATTTTTTAGCTGTTTCGCAAGAAAGTGCAAATCTTTCTTACAGGAAACAAAAGAACTATATTGAGTTTAGAATTTGTATTTGAATTTCATTTTGTTTACAGCGTCAAGTAATAAAATCGTACGCAATTAATCAAAATCACCATGCTTCTGAAAGACACATCAAACCGTTTGGCTGTTCTATCACATTCAAAAATATCTAACCTACGGCTTACGACAATAAATGGGCTGGTTCCTTGCTAAGGATACAAATACATCAAGACACGCATTCCCCATAAAGTGTAAGTGGGGACGTTTTATTAGTGGTGCTCTAGCACGCGAATTGCCCGCCCACTCCCGCGCACGACGGACGCGGGACGGCGCTGTTTATGGGCATGCGCATGCGCCGGCCCATGTCCGGTCATAACCAATTGAGAACAATCAGTGCCGTTTAGGGAAACTGCATGAAAAGTGATACTATTACCATGACATCTTCAACATGATCAACTTGAACGGATAAGTTTAAAGAAGATTTATGAAGATGTGGTATATTTGATACAACTGACATTATTTAGGAATAGTTGAGGATTTTTGTTCAGGCGTGTAGTGGTGTGTGTGGAGTAATTTGCCGCTTCTAATGTGTAATATAAATTATTTTTAATTAAGGTATGAAATATTGGCAAGGTGCCGCGGCTCGGTGGCGTGCACTTATAGAGGCTCATGTCCAGCAGTGGACTAGTATAGGCTGATGATAATGATGATGATGATGATTTAATATTGAAATATATAATTATTGAATTATATATATGAATCTTTTATTGACTCCTCTATGTTTTATATGACCAGGTGATATTCAAACCCGCCTCTTTTAAGACCATATTTTTTGTCTTGGTATCTGCCCAGTTTTGTTATTATGATTGAACAGAAGGATTCAGAAAAAGTGCGCTTTCATCTAAGGTCTTATCAGGTGATATGAATATCAAGGGCCTCCCCAATACCAAACTCTTTTTGTTATTTACAACTGTTGGAAGTTTTTCTGCCACATATTTCAAGTTTTATACAAAATTAAATAACTTAATTTATATAGTATGAGCGTCTTAGAAGTCACTTACAATAATAAAACCGGAGTAAATTGTGGTAATCTGATCTTTCCATGCAATGAAGAGTCTAGACTGGAGGCATGCGGTCATCATACTGTGTAGTTAATCTTAGTATTTTTTTACGAAATTGTACCTACTCTATTGAAATTGTAGGTATCTGGTTTTTTAAATTATATTTGTAGATATGATAAATGTAATTGATTTATGACGTTTTTGTCATAATAAATTAATTAATTAAAAAGAAAACATAATCAGTCGGCCATATCAGTCCACTGCTGGAGGTAGGAAGAAAAATAAGTAGGTATGCATTTTTGTTATGTTAGTTTGTATATTAGGTACATTATAAGAGTGTGAAATACAATTATTAATTTGTAGCGTACACAATTGCAATATTTGCAATATATTTCATTCCCCACAAAATGTTATTGATAGGTACCTACAGGAAGATAATGAAATGTTATAAATTTCATACATAATAAATAACCTATCTTTTCTACGACGACGTCAAATTTATCTCTACCTAATACTACCCCTAAATTATAAAATCGTCTAACAAAACCACATACCTACATTTGCAAAGTAGTTTTATTAGTATTGCTAAATCATAGCGTATTGATCAAACTACAGCGTATAAAATTCTACTGCTACGCTACTTACGGCATACAAAATCAGATTATCGAAGTTGTGGTTTCAATTTTGTTAAGATTTAGATCACGTGTCGCTTGCATTGCAGGTAAGCCATGGTTAGGTCCAACCGCACATGCAGGTGTTTATGTGGCTAGAACATAGCGAGACGATAATGACTAAGACGCTATTAATCCCAATAACTTGTGGTCAACGTCACTGATACAGTTTTAAGGCGCTGGCAACTGTGAAATGCGCTCACTTATGCATGGTTTTTTATAAAAAGTATACACCATACAAATACAATGCTAAGATATGTTATGATAAACTATAATAATATTTGCAATAATGTTATTGTTTCTAAAATGTAGAATTATGCCCTTGATAGAAAAAAAACTCAAAGTCACATCTAAACAGTATTTAATTACGATAAAATTAATTATACTGATTTGCAATACTTATTAGAAAATGCTATTGTTTTACTTTTTTAATAAAACATCTTGATTTTAAATAAATAGCTTTTATCAAATCGACTGTAATTTACTTTTAATAATAAGGTATAAACGTGCCGAAGCACAGAGGAGCTCCATACATTTTTTGGTCACTAATCCGCAGCAAAGTTGATTGACTTACAGGATCGCAACCCCAACATACTAGTTAATAATATACCTAATGGTAGAAAGACTAAGGCGTTTCCCTTACGAAAAGAAAAATACTTAGGGCAAGTCAGTCATGAGGACTGCGAATCTTTATATAAAATAACAAGTGAACATCGGTTTTTTCTATCTACCTATCTGTCAGTGAGTACAACCTGTGACCGGAGACTAATTTTACCCGGCTGTTACAATTAATAAGTAGCTAAACGCTTCTGAAATCTATCGGAGTGGCACTAACAAGGATTGACTGTTTTCTAGCAACTGAATACGGGTCAGGGCCAAAGGATTCGAATTTCTCCAAAATGCCTTAAGATCATTGAGCATTGATTCCGTATAATCTCCATGCCTTATTCGGTATCTTTTTTTAATCGGTCTGGTTAAACATCAACGTTATTTGATACTAGAATCCGTGTCGCCTGCAGTTAAGGTAAGGTAAGGTAGCAGAGATTATTTTCATACAAAAAAGAAAATCGTAGCCAGACTGTCTACCATCGCTGTTCTTTATATTCTGAACGAATATAGATGATGGATAGACAACTTAGTAATTGATACAAAATAAAGGTTATATCTATTTAAAAAGGTTGAATAATATGTAATCCGTCGTATGCTGTGAATACCTCCAGACACAATCTAATTTTAATTGTTTGGCTCTGATCAGCACTCGCGCATATCAATGGTTATTAATTACAAATAAGTCTATCAATAGGTTGAAAGGTAAGTAGTATTAACTACTTAATATTAATTAATAGGATTCTAGAACATCTGTAAATTTTTTGTCTTTTCTTCGTCAATAATGGTTTTATCCATTCTTGGAAACTTTCTTCGACACTTTTTCCCAACTGTTATTTATTTGGAACATATTTTGCGTAAAGTTTATATAAGTTAGGTAGGTTGGTAGTTTATAGCCCTGGGTTTTAATCCCTTTCCAAAATGAATACCAGTTTCATTAAGTTTGACATTATATGGCATCAAGTTTCCACTGGCACAGGCAGGATATACCTAAACCACAAATCTGTACAGGCCACAGATAAGGAGGTAAACATTGGTGCAACACGTGGAGTTACAAAGGTGCCGATGCAGTCTGACACTACGCGTTTAGTGGCAAAGAATATAAAACTAGAACCGTCAGAAAAACGACATTAAACCTAAGTTTAGTACCTACCTATCTAAAACATATTGCAAATAAATAACAGTTAGGAAAAAGTGTCGAAGAAAGTTTCCAAGAATGGATAAAACCATTCTTGACGAAGAAAAGACAGAAAATTTACAATGTTCTAGAATCCAATAAATATTACCTACTTACACTTTCAACCTATTGATAGACTTATTTGTAACTAGTGGCCCGCTCGACTTCGTCCGCTTAAGAACACCCGTATCCCATGATGGACCCCACTATTGTCCACGCAATTTTTATATTTTTTTCTTTATTAAAACTTTTCATGTGCCATAAGGAACATACGGAAAAAAAACTAGCCGAAATGATCGAGCCGATCTCGAGTTTTGCGCTTAGCAACATTCATTTTTATTACTTATAGATAGATAAGAAGATAGATTTATTAACCTTTGATATACGCGAGTGCTGATCAGAGTTAAACAATTAAAATTAGATTGTGTCTGTAGATATTCACAGCATACGACGGATTACATATATACAACTTTTAATATAAGATAAAAATTACTAAGTTTAAATTACTAAGTTGTCTATCCACAAAGTGTCTGTTCTACAAAATGTTCTTTGACATCGGCATGTCTTTTATGGAGACATTCTATTCAGCTAATTGTTGTAAGGCAACATGTTTGAAGCATAAAGATAAGGCGAAGTGTTCGATGTTCGGAACAACAACGTGGCCACTTAAGGCGAGCAGAATACACGGCGGGCGGCGCTTCAAGTGCGATCAACTCTTGAGATAATGACCGAATGGTGACCTGACACACTCTTGTTGCAGAAAAAAAAACATGGACTTTTTTTTTGGCATCAAACAGCTTTGTAATTTGCAATAATTGTAGACTATAGTTATAATAAAAGAACCAACACTGCCCAATCTTCGAGGTCTTTTTTTCTTTATGATTTCATGAGTTAATCTTTAATCATCGGATCGGACCACAAACAGAGATCTAGTGATCTATATTTGGATCAGAATCTATGATTGCGTATGTTGAACCAGTGGTGCGATTTGTGAACCAGTTACAATAGTTCTCACACTACGATATCCAATCTGCTTATTTTACATCGTGGAGTCCTTACATGGAGGGCTGAGTCTAGTAGGGGAATTAGTAAAATGAAGTCAATTATTCGTGTTCAAAGTAATTGTACAATTATGCATTTATTTCGCTTTAATCTCAATATTCCTAATTATATCGTTTCATTGATGTAAACGACAAACGGTTGTTAAATCAGATGTCAAACTTTGACAATCGTCAAAAGACTACAATGACAAATTGCGGGTGCAGTCAGACAAAAAGCACAATTTATTTTGTGCAAAAAGGCTGCAGGGCGGGTGTGACGACCGCTTGCTTGCATACATAACTTAAATCGCAACTGACAGACACTTTTCAAAATGGCGGTCAAATATTCATAACAACATGACTTTTTACTTTTTTAATCCCCGCAGGCGCAGGCATCCTGCTGTGCCGCAACCAGCAACAAACCTCCTTAACGGATACGGTTAATCTGACAGGTCGCGGGCTCGCGTCGTCGGATGTTTTGACAGCGACGCAATTACCTGCCACTTTGTTTGGCGGCTGGCTGTTGTGCCCGCGTTCACATCCTGCGCTCCTAGTACAGTCAGCGACGGATTTATCGATGCAACATCGTATTAGTGGTCAAAAAAATATCATGGCACTAAGGAAAAACTAAAATTGCTGATTAGAGTATTTATTCAACTAATATCCTCACTTTAGATTCAAGTCAAAGTAGACTTACGTATTAAAATTGAATTTACTGAAATACACAATGCATTCAAGAATGATCAAAATGCATGCATTAGCGTTGCTGTAAATGCAGCAGTAACCTATATGTTATTGTTTTTAAAATACATGAATAAAAACTTCTTTGTATGCTTCGATCAATTGGATGCTAACTGTACTTGCTCGACCCTATTACACTATTGTAGTACCTAGACACTGTACCACACTATGTTATCCATTTGATTAATTTATCTTTCATCGCTTGCCGGGTTGAGATGTCGTTTTGTGGCTGTCTTCGCTCATAAATCGTCTGACATCGACCAGATGTCTTGGATTCGAGACCTAGGTACCTGAGGGTAGTTAGTGATACACAACCCAAAGAAATGAGATTATCGTTACAAGAATAATAAGAAAACAGTCAATTGTTACCATAGCAAACCAGTCGTGGAGATCTTTGGGGAACGCAGCAGATCAGTAGTAGACGTGTTTTGGCTGAGGTGGTGATGGATGATGATGATGAAGTACCATATACCTACCTATATAAAACATAGCCAGCTCAGTATACCTACCTATTACAATATTTGTTGCTGAGCGACAACAAAATAGAACGACAACATACCTAATTGAATGCACAGTGTGAGGCTACGGCCCTTGTAAGTCCAAAAACCTGGTAGATTTTAATTTTCGTTACAGGAACGAGTGCACGACCTACAATCAACCGGTCACACAAACTAGAAATAAACTTATTTCAACTTCGCGCACTCCGTGAGAGAGCCGGGCCCTCTTATTTCTCATCGTTTAAGCCCCATGGCCTGCGGACTGCGGTGCCGGTGCGATGAGTGCGCCAGCGGCGTTGGCTCCAAGGCCGTATCGAGATATTCAGTGAAGAAATAACCGGGTGCCTTGTGCGAGAATTTTTATGGCAAAATTTTAACTATTCTCGTTTGTCACTGAGAGGCACTGCTTAAGGGTGCGCCGTCCGTAAGTGACAAGTGTCATATGTTTTATTTGAAATGTCGTCGTCCATATTTATTTGATGCCGCGCGGCCATACTAATTTTGTATGGGGAATTTAAGGTGCTTAATAAAAAATAATTATTTAAATAACCACTTGATGAATCGAAAATGTAGTCTAGCAATTTGTAGTTTATCCATTGATGATTGTTTAGACAAAATCAGAGGTACAATAATTTAGATAAACTATAAGAAATCTACTAAACGCCGCCACTCGTTTTCATGATTTTTGCCCAACTTTAAATGATATTGTAGAAAAAACTATACCGTGTTATGAATTTATGGTTCTGACAAATTGTAAACACGTTCCCTATGGTACTAAATATATATTTTGTTCATTTAATACGATAGTATTTTTAATTATATTTACTTAACCGTAACTGCATTTTTGGCATTTTTTGGTCGGCGCACCCTTAAATGAATACCAATTCTCGTTTTCGTTAACGTGATCGAATGGCTAAATAACACTTGCTCTAGACACCGAGACAGTGACGTGTTATGTGTTAACAAAACAATAGAAATTAGTACTAATGTTGTATTGTATGGTATCAATCAATGGACTAAAATAAATTATTTTTATTTATATTTTTTGTGTAAAGTTCCTATCTTAAGGGTGCATCGACTCGAAAAGTAAAATAAAAACTGCTACATAATGTTGTATGGTATCAATGAACTAAAATAAATTATTTTTATTTATAGTTTTTGTGTAACGTTCCTATCTGTGTTAACGGTGCATCGACTCGAAAAGTAAAATCTGTTGGTTAGTATATCAAAATACCTACAATAATCAATTATTCAATCAATATTTTGCTAGTGAGCTGGTACGAAATATTATTTTACTAATAGAACACTACACATTTTAAGATTCCTGGAAGCCATAAGGACTCCATAAGGACTTATACGTACCAATGCGACAGACCAAATTACCTATAAGCACGTTAATCAGCGGGCGAAAGCTAAAAAAATCAAATCAGTTAATGTTGATTAAAACCTTACATTGCAATACTCTGCATTATAATAACAATGTCGAGCAAAACAAAAATGCAAAAAGTTCCGAGTATCGATATGAATGGGCCGACCGACGACGGCGACGGACGGCTGGCTCGGCCTTCAATGAACAGTGTTCGGAAAGGACATAAAACGAACGAGCATCAAAGCGGCCACTGTGCGCTCGCAGACCAATATGCGCACTGTTGCACGATGCGCTAATGCATAAGTGTAAACTTTGTTAGCTCCACTTTACATAACATAATGATTATAATAATAATGTAGTTTATTACTCGTTTACACAACGGTTACATGTATAAAATGAAGATGCATTAGGGTTGTCACCTTTTATTTTAACGAATCAATTAAGAATATCAATTGTTTTTAGTATGAAAAGTATGGCCAGCAACAAGTCGCTGAATATTTAGTACCTACCTACTAACATCATTGGAAGTTGACAAGCGCTTGTTCGATTAATTACCTACTTGCTTTGACAAAGTACTAAAGTGTACGTTCAGCGACTTTTGTTGCTGGCTGTACCTACCTATAATATAATAACAATACTTAAATAATCCTACTAATATTATTAACGCGAAAGTTTGTAAGTATGGATGGATGTTTGTTACTCTTTCATGTAAAAACTACTTAATGGATTTGGATGAAATTCGGCATACAGATAGTATATAACCTGGATTAACACATAGGATACTTTTTATCCCGATATTCCCACGGGGACGGGAACCACGCGGGTGAAACCGCGAGCGGCCGCTAGTAATGGCGCACTACATCAAGCCACGGAGCGCAACCGATTGAGGCAGCTTGTTGAGAGTCAGGAGTCACGATACTCTTTAATGAGTCAACGACTAGGTAGGTACGGTACGAATAGAGAAGAGAGAATGGTGATCTCAAACCTGGCTATCCATCGAAAAACCCGAAACACAGCAATTGTATGTAGGTACCAAGCTGATAGCTTAAATTAAAATCTTATTTGGCAATCGGTTAGATGAAATGTGAATGTAAGGTGTATGAATGTGTATTAATGTGTTTGATAAATGATGTACTAATTTGTGTCAATGTTGATTATTATCTGTGGTATTTTCAGCTTCACCGGGCTTTAATAAATGATTGTGAGCGAGTGATGTGGATTACGCACTTAGGGTGATAACGTCAAAAAATCAAAGGAGCTGATTAGGAAACGGGATGTTGAAAGCTTCCGTTCCTTCGATTAGATTAGATTGCCTTTAGATATTAGGTAGGTACCTACCTATAATTTTTTGGAGCTTGTTATTCGAAGAGAAGAGCGCCTGCCCGGTGGACGGATGCTATTCTGGAAGCCCTGAAATGCAACACGCAGGCGGCTATCCGTGTAGCCCAGGATAGGACCTCTTAGAGAGCCCTGGTCCGCGAGGTTGTTATTGGTGGTCACGACCCTCAGGCATGAGGACTCGACGACGAAGAAGATTCGAAGAGAACATCGCCAGCTCATTTATGTCCTGCTAGAGCACGAGCCTTCCCTATAAATGGACCAGGAGAATGGGCCATAAACCACCACACGGGCCCAGTGCGGATTGATGGTTGTTAACGACTGCTAATGCAGACGAGACCAACTGCTTTAGGTGCCTTCCGAAGCTCGGAGAAGCTTAAGATGATAAATTTTTGGTCACCCATCAGATGACTAAGGAACTAAACACACAACAAGGACGATAATATATTTTATACCTACAGCATAAAAATACTCGTCGTACCTATCCCTAAAAGGGTTTTGTAGCTTAACACTTAGCGTTGTTAGGAACAAAAACATGAATTATAAGAAACCTCGAACTTTGTACCTCATGCAAGCTTGCAACTTACCTATTTAAATGGAGTAATTTACAAATACATATGCCTCGAGGCATTTAGATATAAATAATTTACATGTAGGTATTACAGTTTTATTAATATATTATTTATTTTTAAAATAGTTTTTGATGTAGGTATTTGTTAAATTGTTGTTGTATATTATTATAATAAACTTACCCATTCTATAATTTATTTAATTCCTTTTCAATAGAATATAGAAAATAAGAATATTATAAAGTTAATAAATTATATTTTCATACATCAGGTACTCTTTAATGTGAATAATTTTGGCATAGTTATTATTGATTCACATGATCTATTAAATACTTAAAGGTGTTCTTTTTATATTTTACAAAATTAAACAAATCCACCAAACTAAAATATGGTTACAAGATAACAAATAAACAAACAAAATCAAATACAAATAAAAATTCTAGATTAAGTTCCCATTTCCACAATTTTAGCTCAGGATGGTACTCGATGTACCTAATTAAATAAATATAATTGTGCAGTTAAAAGCAGCAAATAGTATTTAAATTACTTTCCTACTTTACTTTACTTTTAAATAATATTTATACTAAATTAGGAAATTCATCAAGTAGGTTTATATATGTTATTATTAGTATTACAAAACCAAAACCAACAGAAATTGGATTGTAAGTCAAACAGTCACAGCGGAGCACTAAAACTAAATGAATAGCTAATGAATGAATATTTAAAAATAATAAATATAAATTATAACATGGTAAGTAGTACTATTATTTATTCTGTGATGGTACTTAGAATAGTATAAGTATTGGTACTCCACTCTAATAGGTTAAATATTTTTAGCGCTTAGGATTTCTATTATAGATTTCTGTAACATTATGTATACACATCATAATAGTGAATAATAATATATCTTTTTAAACTAGCATGATCACTATCTCGCATCTGGTGTAGTTGGTTGACGCTTCCCATTGAATACTTTAGCATAATTATTATTATCAACGGGACAGGTGTATGCAACTGTAACGATTGATTAATTACTCAAAAACCACATAGAGCATGGCAATAATCCCATTTATAATTATTTACATAGTAAGTAATAGGTATGTGGTAGTATGTGTTCGGCATTAAATTATTTTTTCAAACGTTATAACTTCTGTTAGGGTGTGATGTAGATGGAATACCATATTTATTTTTATTAAGTGGATATCATAAAAAATAAAAGTTTACAAAATAAAATTCCTAATTCTAATATGTAGGTAGGCATCAAAAAATCTTTTATTTGAATAGCACTTCTTGGTTGACTTCCATATGAATAATTCATTTGTATGCAGTGATGTTGACTTTTATGGAAATAAAATCAATAAGGTGGTTGGCTAGGAGCAGTAAGTAGTTGGCAGGTGCAATAAAACCAAACATTCTTATCAGTATAACCTACATACTGATTGAAAAACAATACCAAAATATACAATGAATCACATAACAGTTACACTTTTGATATATTTATTTTATTATTTTAACGTAACAGCTGTTTGTTATTGATAACGATTATGCAGTGTCAACAAAATGTAATCAAGTCAAGTTAATGTAGGTAGGTACACAAACGAATTACTGATGAGAAGGGAGAATTTACACACTATGTAGGTAGATCTGTACACTTCATCAGCAAAATATAAACAAATAGAAGATCAACAAACTTACTGCAGAAAAGTATTGCGAAATCCGTTGCTATTTTTCGCAAAATAAACTGAGATTCACTGTCAATGCTTATCGAATGGTTGCGAGAGTTCGCTTTCCTGTCATTCCTCTCCATTTTTAGTTCGTTTAATGTAAAATCCATGAACTACAAAACACTTTTCACTGAACGCGATACGGCGACCGACGATGTTACGAAATAAATGTCACATAAAGTTTGACACACAACACACGTCAACCACGTAGCGCATGCGCGCGCGAACTGAACTTGCTTCGAATTACTTCGAAAATATCCGGTCCGGTGCGTTTACGAAGTTTGCTATCGCGATGTGATCGCGACTCGTCGCGACGAACGAACGACTCGACTATCGCTATCCATCTTAGTAAGAGCATTAAATCCATGCACAAAAATCTTCCCTGTGTGGTGCCGGGGATAAAGAATTGCACTACCCCATCTCTTCCTGTGGGTGTCGTAAAAGCCGACTAAGGGACCATTCCAGAGGATGGGCAGCAGCATCTCTCTGATGTTACCCTCAACCTACTGCGATCGCCAACCCGCCTGCCAAGCGTGGCGATTACGGCAAATACCCCTCATATCCTTGGGGGAGGCCTTTGTCCAGCAGTGGACGTCTTTGGCTGAGATGATGATGATGACAAAAATCTCAGACTACAATACTAAAGAGAACTATGTACAATACCTATAGAATAAATAATAAATTCGTGTACTTACCTATTATATTTATATTTTTTGCTGCAGCTTTGCTGTGAGGTCCGAATATTTATTCCGTGTTTTGTTTTTGTCATGTAAGCGTCATTTCAAATTAGAGTAAGAGTAAAAGAGAGAAAACATGGAATAACTATTCCGACCTTATTCTTTGTTTATTTGAATGTTATATCTAGGTACCTACCTGCAGCAAAGAACATATCTACTTACTACCGCCCTGCCTGCAGGTCTTCACCGTAAGGTTTACGTTTTAAATGACTAAGGTAGTTAATTTCATAAAAGTAAAAACTATTTTGTATAATTAATCATAGCTGTTCATTTATTTATCTAAATGAGGAGTTGGTTACTATACTACCTAGGTAGGTAGGTACTCAGGTAAGTAGGTACTTACCTACTTATGTTGTCAATATTATGTGTATTGTGCATGTGCCGTGTGCATGATGCTTAGTACCTACCACAGTAGGTAGGATCTTAATCATCTTTTAATAAGCAATTTACCTACTTAATATATTTTTATTTTTTTTTAATATCTTTATCTCTAAACCTACCAACGGAATATCCCTGTTGACTTAATTTCTGAACTACCTACTGAATGATCTGACCTTCACCTGAGTCTGAGTAGACTCAGGTGAAATGAAACGCAACGCAACGCAGCGCTAATTTCTGAACACGCTATAAAACAATAAAAAAATATGAGATAGCGCCAATAGTACAAATAAATGTTTTTAAACATTTAAATAAATAAATTTGGAAAATATTTTATATTTCTTCAAATCCTTTTTATATACCTACTAGTTAGTGATAGATTTATTTTAATTTCCTGAAAAATAGTTGGCAACCCTAGTGACAATAGTTAAGTACCTACCTAGTGTATTTCAGCGGTGCTATTCTTAGAGCATTAAATAAAAATACCTACCTACCTACCTACCTACACAATCGAACATTAGTTTTTAAGTTAATGAGAAGTTTTACGAAAACCTTTTTCATATTTCACAAAAACACATTTCACTTATTTCTACAGCGTTTGACCACGGCCGTTGTAACTCGGTCGAAACGTCCGTCGGGTATAAAGAAGGTATGATACCTTTTTACTAATTAGTTTGCGTTAATCCCCGTTTAAATTTTGTTTAATTACGTTTTAAGCGTTACTGTAGCAATAAAACTTTAACAGAGTTTTAATTACAGTACATAACTAAAATATTATTGAATCTTTTCACAGATGCAAAAGATCAAAACAGTGCCATCTATTAGCATTACTATGTACCATTTGGTTTATGGTCAGCTACGCCATCTACTAGACGGTATGAAAACTTTTAAGTCCCGCTGAGCCAAGTTATTTAGTTCAGAAAAGAAAATAAAGATAGCAGTGTTGCATTTAATTAATAAAAATCTAGATGTCGCTACTGTAAAGCTTTTGATTTCGCTCTGTGGTTTCGCTTTGATTTCAAAAAAGGAGGAGGTATTCAATTCTGATGTGTGAATATTTTTAATGTTTTTATTTTGAATGTATGTTCGCGTAATATCTCCTTCATCTGGGTTACACGCATAACGACTGATTTCATTCAAGCATATTGACTTACACTCATTTTGACTTACACGCATTTTGACTTACACGCATTTTGACTTATACGCATTTTGACTTACACGCATATTGACTTACACGCATATTGACACACAAGTAGTACCTAGCCTGTGTCCAAATCTATTTCTGTGCAAAATATTTGAAAAAAATCATGAAAATTAGATGCGCGATTTGGATGTTTTTAACAGACTTTAAAAACTAATCGAATTGAGTAACCTCCTCCTTTTTTGAAATCGGTTAAAAAAGGAGGAGGTTTCTCAATTCGACCGTATATATATTATTTTTTATGTCTGTTCGCGGATAACTTCATCGTTTATGAACCGATTTTGATGATTCCTTTTTTGTTGAAAAGGAGATATCTCAAGGGTGGTACCATGATAAGGAAACCAGGATCTGATGATGGCATCCTAGAGAAATTGAGGGGAACCTTCGAAATTCGTAGTGGCGACTAGGTAGTGCGTTTGTTAATTTTTTCATAAGTATTTTAAAGCACTACTAGTTTATGAAGGTCTGGAGTCGATCTGATGATGAAGACGAAGGACAGTCAAGGGAACTCCTCAACGTTTTACAATAGCCACCTTGTGTTTTTGGACTTAATTCATTTTTATTGGTGGGAACTTTGCACCCTTATGGGTTATAAGCACCATTACAGGTCTGATAATGGAGACTAAATGGAATAAAAAAAAAGTAAGTAAAAAGTAAACAGCCTATAACTGTCCCGCTGCTGGGCAAAGGTATCCATCATTGAAATCAAGTCATCGCTACAATTGATGGGTAATGGCTTAATCACCATGCTTGCCGAATGCGGGTTGGTGATCACAAACCCGGGCTATGCATCGAAAAATTCGAAATACATTTTGCCCGACCTGGGATTTGAACCCGGGACCTTCGGGTATCGGGCCGAGCGCTCTGCCACTCGGCCACCGAGGCTAAATAGAATAAAAAAGTGAAAATAATGGAACACCTATAAAAGTTTAAGAGCGTTTACGCCGCACACTAGCGCCACTAATGAAAAAAAAACATATCTAGTAATCAGAGATAGAAAATCAAATTATGCTCAACAAACTATTTGAATAAAGTAATTTAGCATTTTTACGTCACCTAATGAACACCTCACATGTTATGGTTTAGTTAAATATGGCTTTATAGTTAAAAGTGGCCGTAACGTCTTATTTAAATTACTTCATTTAGCATAATTTGATTTTCTATCTCTAATTACTAGATATGTTTTATTTTATTAGTGGCGCTAGTGTGCGGCGTAAACGCTCTTAAATGAAACAAAACCGTCCCCCAGCCGACCACCAACCGACTTCAATTAGAACTTCTTTAGAACTGATATGCGTATCTAGGTAATTAATAATATGATTTCAATATGTATTATTTCTTGCTTTTTAGAGCTGTTTTTACTTTTTTTAGATTCCTGTTTTTTGATTTCGGTTTTTTTTTTGATCGAAAGAGTTTTTGGTCAACCCCGAGATGGTTCCATCCCATTTTATCCCTTCGGATATAGACAACAAAACTCCTCAATGTGTAACAGTCCGCGTATTGTGATTTGGTTCTTGTACCGAAGATTAAAGGAAGTACCTAACCTAGCTAGATGGTTAAGTAGGTAGGTAAACTTTACGTGGTTAACTGACTACCTATGGATTATGTAGACACTTCTTATAGGTATGAAGTTGTAGGGAACCCTGATAAACATTATAAATGTTGTGATTGTAGTTGTATTAAATACGAAAAAAATCAACATAACTTAATGGGAATCCAACTTTTATAAAAGTCAACATAATGGGAGTTCAACTTAATGGTCCTAAAGGAATAAAACAGTGGACAAAAAATCCTATGGACGATGGATGGAGCTACCAGACAGCCTCTCGGACAACGAACGGAATGTTTAATAAACCAAGATATTTATTCATATATCTACAGTATAAGAAAATCAGTCTAAACATGGAGTTTTTAAAAATGATATACCTAGTTGTTTCTTGAGTTGTCTTCATACAAAACCTGTATAATAAAATCTAAAATAAATTTGATGTAGAAGTCATCCCCGCCAAGTCGAGCAAAGAAGCGGCACGGCTGTACCATCCTTTTCTCGAAACAGTAGAGGCCATTTTCGACCCCCTATAACTTCGTTGTGAATAAAACTAGAAGCCTGAATTTTCAGTAATCAAGCAGGCATTGTATAAACACGGTATATATCAAATTTCATTCAATTTGAACTAGTAGTTTAAGAATTATAGCTAGTCAAAATTTTTTATTTTGTCACTCACTCACTGACTGACTGACTGACTGATCATCAAAACTCTAAGGCACTTCTAGCTAGGGTTGCCACCGTTTTTTGTGCAAATAAAGTACTTACATTGATTATTACATGGTAGAAAAAAAGTCCTATATTGTGTCAAAATAAAGTACAGACGCCCCGCACATCAACCTATCCAAAACTGTCAAATTTGTTTAATACATTTTCAACCATATTATTATTTAGAAATAAAGTTCAAAGTCTATTAAGGAAATTTGACAATTTGTGGTAGGTTGATGTGCAGGCGTGTGTACGATCATTTATTTCGCTGAAAAACATACTTCTAATTGTTTTTAGCAACTTTTAACATATTATTATCACTGCTAAATATCTGCACAGCATCTTTTTTGTGTGTTATATGTTTTTTACATATAACACAAAAAAAAGTTGCTGTGCAGAGCAGTGCTGTGAATCCCAGAGAAATAAAATATGTGAAATAAAGTATTTTCGCGTACTTTATTGGTCTCATAAAGTATAGAGTACAATTACCCGAAATAACGTACCTACTTACAATACTTTATAATAAAGTACAGGTGGCAACCCTACTTCTAGCAGACATAGAAGCTTCAAATTTAGAATACAATTTAGTGCTTAATGTATAAATCAAGGAAAAACTAAAATATTTTGCAATTTCGGTCCAGTTTTCTAAATACACCAACTGCATAAATAACTTTGTAATCCCATTTAGATATATAGGATTACAAAGCAGCATTAACATTTGCAGTTAATGAATCAGTGTACCTGTTAAAGTATAATATAATGGAATAATAGGTGTAGACAGATATCGAGATGGTACCGGAAGGGAAAAAAAACTACAAAAAAAAATGTAATGCCATCAAAAAAAAACTTGTAAAAAAACCAAGTCTCGCCACTTAGTTCTTCTACCGCAAAAAGTTGTGAGATCCATGTAATACCGACTTTATTTAATTTATTCAGTCCCTACATAAGGGACCTTCTGTCTTAAGAGCGTTTACGCCGCACACTAGCGCCGCCAATGAAAAAAAAAACATATCTAGTAATTAGAGATAGAAAATCAAATTATGCTTGTTGAGCATAAATTGATTTTCTAGCAAAATTAGTTTGTTGAGCATAATTTGATTTTCTATCTCTAATTACTAGATATATTTGTTTTTTCATTACTGGAGCTAGTGTGCGGCGTAAACGCTCTTAAATTATTACGTAATTAGCTAACCTAATAGTGAACATATCAATATTAAAAATCTTATATGTTTCAAATAAATAGATTGACTTGGCAATCGCACTAAACAATCTAATTTAATATAATTATCTAATACTTGTGAGATACATTGTTTTTATGCGATGGCCAAGTCGAGGTCAAGTCAATCTGTTTATATAAAACATAAAAGACTTTAAATATTGATATGGTCACTATAAGATGTTAGGTTAGCTAATTACGTAATAACTTAAGACAAATGTCCCTGACTAAATTAACTGACTTGGACATGGATCTCACAACTTTTTACGGTAGAAAAACTGAGATGCGAGACTTGTTTTTTTTTTTAAAGTTTGTTCTTGATGGTAGTTCATTTACTTAAAGGTTTGCGAGAGAGTAACAAACTAAAAAAAAGGATCTTTCTCCCCCTCCCGCTGTACTGGTTTATTCCCCACCCTCCCTCGGGGACCTTTAGTAAGTATGTTTATTAGGAAACACAATCCAGAAAGGGGATTAAATAACTTTATTTTGTAGTTGCACCAATTATTAAGGTCATTGAATAGGTCCATGTTTAGGCAAATTTTGTTTTATCATTAATAATTATAAATTTGGTATGGTTTGGTTTGGTTTTGAAAATTAGATTTTAGTTTTTGTACAGCCAACGTCACTCTCTTATTACGGCTAATTTAAATTATTTTCTTAGTACTAGTAGGTACCTATTTTAATTTTAAAACTAATTAAACGGTCTTCATTAGGATCCTAAATATTTTCAGATTTTTCGTTATCTATGTAACAAAGCGACATGTTTTATCGTTTTTGTAAAAAAAAATGAAATATCTTACATTTAAATAGGTTAGACTTAGTTATTGTTCTGAGGGTTGGACCTTGTTTGAAACTAACTTTGTCATTGTATAACAATCGATTAAACATTGAGATTGAGATTGAGAACATTGAGATTAAACATCGAGTAACATCAACAATTTTATCTACTCGTATACATATACCTACTTACCTATGATATAGTATAGTAGGTATAATATAAACTTAAACTTTCATACACTCACACCAATTACCTATCCAGCCCAAGAGAAGCTTCGTTATGAAATTCGTTAAATGGTTACTAGACAACGGATAAACATACTTAAAATACTTAAATTATACATAGAAAACGCCCAGACCCGAGACAATTTAGAAAAACAATAATTTCTAAATTGACCCGACCGGGGATCGAACCCGGGACCTCAGAGATGGCGACACCATGAAAACCGGTGTACAAACCACTCGACCAAGGAGGTCGTCATTTATTAATATAATCTAAGTAGGTAGGTACCAAAGTATCTCTATTATCTTTATTCAATTCGTAGGAGCAAAATACTGTAGTCCACAACCTACTTTCATATCACACTCCGGACTCCAGTGAAGGCTAAGAAAATCTTAAATGCTTTATCCCACTTTAATCCGGTGCTCGGCCGAGCAAACATTTCAATTCGTAAGATAAGCAAGCTCCGAAGATTACCTGTCTGGCTCAACTAGGGTTGCCAACTTGCATTTAGACCAAATATAGTATTTTTGGATACAGTACACATAAAAATATAGTATCTACTTAAATAGGGAATTAATTAAAAAAATATAGTATAGTAAAAAATATTTGTTTGATTTCTTAACTGAATATTTTTGCTGCTTTGAGCTTTTATTAATAGGTTTTTATTTTTAAGGAACGCTTCGTTACTGTTATTACAATCGAATTTTCAGTTACAAAACACCATTCACTCTGCTTTTATCAGACCGATACTGGCTTTGTTGCGCTCATCTTTCCACTTTGTGTTCATCACAGAAAACTATAGTAAAAATATAGGTAGTAGTTTCGCCTTCTATAATATATTTTTAAAATAAAAGTAATTAGACACCTAAAATAGTAGGACACTATATTATAAAAGTAAAAAAACAGAATATTTTGAATGTCATGTCATTGTCATGGAATTTTATTGTATTTTTGATATGATCAGTCTTTCTAAATTCTTCAGTTCAACAACGTTCTTTTATAGTCAAATCGATTGTGCAATTATTAATGTTTAAAATATATGTGAAAACCTGTAGGATCTATAAACAGGTAATTTGATTCCTATAAGAAATATTTGTAAGAAACGTTTTGGCTTTGATTTTTGTATACTGATTTATTGTTTTTCTCTTTTTAGGTTTTTTCTGCTTAATTATACTTACTACTTACTGGGGTGGCGCAGGAACCCAAGATGGGTTTTGGCCATTGTTTTTTTTATTGTTTTTTTTTGTTTTGTTTTTTTTTTTATTTTTGTTTTTTTTTGGTTTTGGGTTTATTATCGGAGGCTTAATTATAAATTTTACCTAAATAAATATTAACTGTGGACCTCCTGAGTTTTTAATGGTATTCAGACCGCAGTAGGGTTGGCAACCCTATGCTCAACGCGTAGTAGGCTAGAGGTACTTACACACGCGTACTCATCAACCTACCACAAACTATCAAATTTCCTCAATAGACTTTGAACTTTATATCTAGGCCAGGAGTCACCAATTAGTTTCGCTCGGGGTCCATTTTAAGAAATGAAATGACCATCGCGGTCCGCACAACATTTTATAAAAAAAATATACTTATTAAACAAATCTAATTACTTACGGAAATAACAAAGGTATTTTTTACATATCAATAAGAAAAATGTATTTTTTTGTTGCGGACTATCTGTCTGAAGTTTGGAGTAAAATTGGTGCAAGCTATTACCTACATATTTATTAAATTACGTACTCTGTAGTGCAAGTTGCTGTGTTCTCGCGGTCCGCACAAAATGGGTCGGCGCGACCGCGGTCCGCCATTTGATGGCGACCCCTGATCTAGGCCATATTATAGTCGAACATTTTTGGAAGAAATTTGACAGTTATGGATAGGTTGCTGTGCAGGCGTCGTCTGTAGAAGCCTGATAAAGTTCACGTGAATAAATTAGGTAAGTACTTGGGATTTCTTTGATCCGTTTGACACTGAAAGCATGTGTAAGTATCTAGTAGGTGTAGTAAGACTAAAGTTGGAAACACAGCGAACGGAACTGCAACAGCTCAGGCAACCACGATCGATTTCACAACTCTAGCAGAAGCATACACCTGGAAAAGCCTACCAGCACACGTTTTCCCTCCTTCCTATGATATGGGGTCCTTCAAACGAGGCATGAGGAGGCACCTAGTGGGCCGGCAGAGTGGGCTACCTAACTGATGCTGCGTTGTTTTCACGCTGCACCAGCTGTCTTCGCATTTAAACTCCATTATTTTGTACATAACATCAGGTGAAATGGAGTGATTAGCCGTGCTAAGTATTAAAATAAAGAAAAAACCTTAAGCACCATGTAGGTCACCGGTAGGGTTGCTACCTTTTTTAGAATGAATAAAGTTTTATTTTATTTTGTTAGAACAAAAATAAAGTACCTACATAGCTAAAGAGTATTTATTTATTTGTCCTTAAAACGTATTTTTTGTTGCTTTTTGCGACATTTAACAAATTTGTGGCTGTGGATACAGGTTTATTTAGTCTCATAAGTACTCATAACCAGTCACGAGCCAGTAACAATCACTTTTACGTAAATAGAGTATTTTAGCGTACTTTATTGGTGTCGTAGATTATAAAGTACATCT
Source organism: Eudonia lacustrata (assembly GCA_947562085.1). NCBI lineage: Eukaryota > Metazoa > Arthropoda > Insecta > Lepidoptera > Crambidae > Eudonia > Eudonia lacustrata. Next base: position 4,795,218 of record OX387323.1, on the reverse strand, counting down.
ACATGAAAAAGAGGACAACACTCTATTTTAGAGTACGGGTGGCAACCCTAGTTACCGGTAACCGACAAACAATCATTAAACTCCTATTGTATATTGTTATAAAAAATAATATAAAGTACCACAGATCATAAAACAAAACTGTGGGAATACGAAAGAGCACACTTTACAGACGCTGTTGTCTAACTAAAGATTATACACTACAAGTGTCAAAGAAGGAACCGGCTGAATCGTAATGAGGAAAGTGTCTTGCGAGTTAAATCGGAATCCTTTGTAGCTCATTGATATTTAATTTAAAATGTAAATAAATAACACTAGAGGAGACTATCTGAAGTAAAAGAAAGTGCAATCGAACCTGCGAACACTTGGACAATGGGGAAAATGTCAAAATCAAGCTACTGACACTCGATTGTCATTTTTAAATAGCAGAATTTCTGAGGCCGTTGAAAAAAACGAGTTGCGTTAGATGGGACTCGAACCCACCGCCTATCACAATCATGTCAAAGTCAAAGTCTAAAAGTCTAATTATTAATTCACTGTAGTAAACTGACAGATGCTAATGTCACATTGTAAACTTATGTTGCCATATTTATTGTACTAGTGATGCGTTTCGTTCATTGTCATTCAGATCAATCACACAAAGTCAGTAGGAACGTTTAATATAAAAAGGTACTTAATTAATTATATATAGGTAGGTTTATGAATGTCTTTTTGTACCGAGAAATTTCACATGACAGCTTATCTGTCAGTGTTTGTTTTGCTTTGGGAGCTGTTATTATTCGAAAATTTTGGTAGTATTTTAATTATAATTGAGGAGATTTCTTAATAAAGTAAATAAAATGAGTAATGTGATTTGATTCAGGACGTAATGAGAATGAATGAGTGGGTAATTGATGTCAATCTTCTTGTCACAACATTATTTTCTGTTCATCAGAAACTGGTAACACCGTAATCGTCAGATTACTCCAGTGAATTAATAATTAGACTTATAATTATTTATTAAACATAAGCCTTCACAGGCACTTATTGACGTCAAAACTACAAAATCCAAATAATAATAAGAAACAAAAAAAAAAAAATCTACCACACCGGTTCGGATTTTGGGAGAGCCTTCGAGCGAGAAGAGCTGGCAAGAAACTCAGGAGGCTTTTGACACAGCTACTTATCTGGCTGGAAGCGAATTCCATCAGAGACAAACAGCTTGGACGGTAAAAGAATAATCATAAAAGGTGGTGCTGCTGTGGTTAAGTTTTCTGATGACCGTAATGAGCGCGAACCTGAACAATTAAGAAAACTGAAACGTTCCTTATGATAAGAAGGATAGGTGGGATTAAACAATATGTTATAAAGAAGGGAGAGTATATGAGTATTCCGGCGAAGACGAATATATTTGCGCAAGCCGAATATGAACCGAATACAAACATTTTGAAGACGCTTAAGTTTATTTAGCTGGTCCACTGTGAGTAGATGTCTTATGTAGGTGCTTAAATAAAACTACATTTTAATTGTTAATATTCCAAACTTATTAATTAAAATTAAAATTTAGAAGATGAAATAGTACCTACCTAATACAAAAAGATAACTTTTAGTTTTATTAAATTTAAGTTCTAGAACTTTATTTCTTAAAAGAGGATTGTACTAAAACTTAGGTACTTAGGTACTTGCAAAAATAAACTACAAACAAAGTATTTTTGAGCGGCAAAATCAACGGCATCGCTTCGTTTAAATACGAGAGTGGATAATTATAGGAAGTGTACATGGAAAATATGTCGTATGCCTCAGACTTAAAAAAGCGAGAAACTTAAAGGGTTCCTCAAGCCGTGTGAAACGAATCACCTTCGGAGGTTTTCTAGAGGGAACGGCATCACGCACTAGTGCGTGTGCCCGTGTCCCCGTGCCCTACTAGATTCTAAAAGGGGTTCGAATGGGATCGAAAAAAAATAATTACAATAACCGATTTCCGATAGCGTGATAACGTTTCTTTGTCATTCGTTCACGCTAACGAAGCCCCTCCCGACCTTCCGAATGCCACAGACACTCACATACTTAGTTAGGTACTTGCATAGGCCCAAGACACAGTACATGTAAAACACAATAGACGAAGACCCGGTTCTCATGCGCTCTATACTTACCAGAAACAGAGACATAACCTATATAGGTACCTGGGCGCTTCTCACTCCCACGATGGTCAACCCGTGCAGAGGTCTGCCTTTAGAGGCCCCTCGGGCTTGTTCCGCTCTTGAGAATAATAAGAGAGGGAGACACGCTCGCTCGATGCAATTTCTTCAAGAAACCTTCTGAGTGTGTTTTTATTACAGGGCTTGATGAACCCTTTAAGTTTCTCGCTACAAAAAGTCCGGTTCGCTTAAAAGCCATCGACGTTTAACAAAAAAGGCCTCTTTAAAAAAACCCCTCCTCGTTCTTCAATAGGAGGCGCTTTTGGCGCTATTTCAATACCATACAAATTCTGGGTTTCGTTAACGTGACCGAATAAATTCGAATAATCGATAAAACTCATACCTAGTTCTAATTTTGAAATGAGGCCGCTGGGATACAATTGCGGACGTCTAAAATATACTTATATCAAAATTTGAGGCACAGGTTTTAGCACCTAATTCTAATATTTTCTGCTCTGGAGTAACAAAAACAGATAGACGCCGTCTGTGAACTCACTAGTAACTAGGGTCATTTCGCCTGTTCGCGTCCATTTAGTGCAGTTGGCAAGTTTAAAGGAGAAAATAAAAATGTCCCAGTACTAATTTCAATGAAAAATTTTTGTAATGTGTTCATTATATAGTCTATTTTAAGGTTAAGTTTAGGTTTATTCGAAACATCTTGAGTTTTTTTTTAAATAGACAAACATCAGAATTAGGCGTTTTACCCTGAACCATTTCGCGTCCACCAGTTTAAAAGGAATATAGGGGTGATATTTTTAAGATAATGTAAAAAAAGATTGGATTTTAACAATTTCTTTATTTAAGAATATAGTTATTTAAAAATCAATGTTATTATCATTAATAAATCACTTTAAAGAATATAAAAATACCTATTTATTCTTCTCAACATTGATTGAACTAAAAATTAAAAAACAAAGTATGTAGGTAGTAGGTAAATATTAATTCCACCTGTTTATGTCAACAATAATCAGTTCTATCAATTTTACCCTAAAATCACGAGGAATTATTAATTATTAAAATTATTACTAAAGATCAGCCTTGAATAATAATAAGTTTTTGGCTATATTATAGCAACAAAACAATACAATAATTGTTGTCTAATCCTACTACTAAAAGAAATGTTGAATCATAATAATTACGAGACGAGGTATGATTTATTATAGCCTTAGAATTTTAATTAATGACATGACGTCCATGCGGACACAAAGTGGAAGTTTTATAAATTCGGTGTAATAATTCGCGTCCACCATACACCACACGCATTTTAACTGTTAACTATAGAAAAAATAAGCAAATTCATAATTAATAATATTCCTTTTTTCATTATCAAAGTCTAGAAACAGCTATGTAACCTAAAACTCACATAAAACAATACAAGACTTAATGTCAAACGCGCCGCTGGACACTATTTTTTTCTTAAAATACCGCGGGTTCGCGCTCTCTTGTTGAACAGCCGAGATAAACTATTTTTTCTAAACAGGATTGGTTGGGCGCACGGAACTTTTGTCTATGTGTGCGTGTCTCTTATACATTGAGGTATTGGCGGTAATGACTTTTCGTTTTATTGGTGTGTTAGTATACTTATTTTCGAGAATGTTCAAAGGGAGATCCGTAAAATGGACGCGAACTGGGCGATGGACGCGAACAGGCGAAATGACCCTACTTAAATCCCCACACAAACTCAAGCTGAGTCACAAACGCAACAGCAATTTCATATTACCTATATTGTAGGTACTTATTAATTAACCATCCTTCGCAGGTCAATCTAGAAATGTTATCGGAAAAGACAAGAGGCATATTATTATTATTATGACAAATATTCGGCCACCTATCCGTTATAAGACATTTGCAAGTTGCTTAGTATTCGCTTATCTAACATCTCAACCTATTAAATTATAATGACAGAGGATAAGGGACGGGGACGACCAAGGCGGATGTTTCTCGACAAGGTCTTGGATATTCTAAATAAAGGCCTGGTCAATAGTTAAACCTTAAATCGTCGAGTAAGTATGTAAGAAGTAATTAAAGAGAATATGTAAGAATCGTAGCAAGTGGCAAGAAGTGATCTCTGCCTACTCCTATAGGAGACCGGCGTGATTGTGTATATGTATCAAATGGACTATAACCGACACGACGCTGTAGACCTCAGTACAAAACACAATACCACATTCTCCTTTGAAAGCTTTCTGTCTGCTCAATTTTTATCTATTTTACATATAATATATAGGTAAAAGCAGCAAAGAAAACTCCAAAGACAATGCGCACACGCGCAAAAATCCATCTCATCAGTTTAAGGGCAAACAAAAAAGTTCCACGGACCCACAGAGCGAACAACGTGAAGAGTTGGCAATCAAAAATGAGGCGGCGCGGCACGTCATAAAACGCGGAACGCACCGGGAAACCATTACACAATCGCAAAATTTCAAGCTACAACAAACAACCGCGGCGAAATTCCTTCATTACAACCAACAATGCCTACAGACGGCTACATACAAATAACTCCGAGCGTCCAATTTAAATAACAGGCTCGCAAAGCTGAAAAACAACCCGTAACCGAAGTTGAGAATAAATTAGCGGGGGACGTTAAAGCCCCCCCTTTCCCCAATGTGTACATTGTGCAAAATATTATTTGCCTTGCCAGACAATAATAGGATCTAATGCCACGCCCTGACATGTCAGCTTTAGTTGACTCCGCCCAACCGGGTCCCACTGCCCATTGGTTGGCGCCGCGCTCCGTCTCTGTTTGTGTTGTGTTTTGTCTCGCTCCCGCGTGTAGCTTTTCCCTCGACGCCTGAGGGGTAAATGTTTTGGTACGCAACATATACGAGGATTTTCTAGAGCCCCGCTCGCATTGTTAACGGGTATCGTTGACAGATATTTTTTACGCGAGTTTTATTTGAAGACGTCTACCTGAATGGAGTGCTAGAATACGCTTTATGAGATTTTTCTCAATAACTACCGTCTCCCTTGCGTTGGTATTAAAGGATCACGAGGCGCGCACGCTTCCGCAAACAGTTGCCTTTTCTCGTACCAAGGAGGTTTTATTAAATTTCCCTTTTGATATTCACAAAGGTTCTTTGGTGGATTTGGTTTAAATATTGGGTTAGATAGGCAGCGGTTTCGAATGAGCGTTGTGTAGGCAGGTTATTAGGTTTTGGCTAGGAGATATTCTTATTATAAAAAGTAAAGATATAACGATTTTCTGGAATGAGTTAGAAAAAAGGTTTGATTAGGCTTCCTTTGTTTCACATTGCATAGGTATAATAAAAGGAGATATACTCGTAGAAGGTAAGTAAATCATTTCTAATGTAAAAGCTTAAATAAGAGTACCAAACTAAAATAAAAAATCGATCCTTTTAAGTGTCCTAGAGAAAGTACACGCAGCGTCTTTAGGTTTATCTAAGCTTCAAACACTTCTCCACAAAAAAAGTGTCCAATCTGTCACAAAGGGAAAAGGCGAAACAAAAGTAAAACAAAAGCTTTCCATCCAAAATAAATACCGCAACAAAGTTGAATCGATAACCACCGAGCGGACTAATAATTATTAGTCGACGGCCTGAAATTCATGCACAAAGCTCCGACCCGCAGTAATAATAACGACAATTGTTGTGTTTACTGGAACGTAAACGCGGCCCCCCTTCCCCCCAGGGGCGGAGTCCGAAGGGGCAGAGCCTCGGCCGCAGGGTGCCGCCGCAGTCTGCGCCGCGCCACGCGCCACAACGCACCTCTGACATGTGACGGTTCAGCATGGAAGATTGTGATCTCGCTAAATACCGCGACATGATCATCGAAGGAGACCTGCCCTTGGACTTGCGGCCGCCGCCTAGGCTCTACCTTCCTCACTACTTGCGTGACGAAACTCCCGATTATCCTCAAGACGATACGTACGTCTCCGTCGACGAGGATACTCCAGAAGTGCCACCTCCATCAAGTGACTCAGACAGGTTCGAAGCTTCCAGCCCTTGTGACACTAAATCCAATTCACCGAAGAAGCCGAAACAGAAGTCGTCCTCGCAGCTAATCAAACCGCCTTACTCCTACATAGCGTTAATAACAATGGCTATATTACAATCTCCACACAAGAAGCTGACCTTGAGTGGTATATGCGAATTCATCATGACCAGGTTTCCTTATTATAGAGAAAAATTTCCCGCTTGGCAGAATTCGATTAGGCACAATTTAAGTCTGAACGATTGTTTTATCAAAATTCCGAGGGAGCCAGGTAATCCTGGCAAAGGGAATTATTGGACTTTAGATCCTTTAGCGGAGGACATGTTTGATAATGGAAGTTTCTTGCGGCGGAGGAAGAGGTACAAGAGGCCGGCGCCATCGCTGCAGCACGCGCACGCAGTGGTCGCGATGCTGGCGAGGGAAGCGTACGCGCCGCTCTTGCCGTTGCCATGCTACTTGCCTCCAACACCACTGCTGACGTTGCCGCGCCCACCGCCGGCAACACTGCGCCCTGTGCCGCTGCCGCCGAGGGCTGCAGAAACAACCGAGCCGCGAGGCAAGAGATCACGCAACGGCTTCTCTATAGAGTCCATCATTGGCTCTCAGGACACAGTGGCGTCAGAACCTAGGAGAAGTGCGTTCTCGCCCCTACACCAGGGCCACGGGCCTCCAGACGACTGGAGATGAATGTACCTTAGCGGGTGCGTGTCGATTCCATCCCCTTTTTAAACGTTCTCTAAACGGAAGGACAATTGACCGATTCCTCGCTGACTGACTGATGTGCTTGACGTGCTCTAGTGACGATTGTACGATAACGCTGTATAAATATTGACTTAAACTCGACGGGTATGAAAGCTTCAACCAAATATTGAATAGGTAGTGCTAGTTCTAATATTGACCAAGCCATTGTAAAGTTATTAATACACTTGTTTCGTATGTTTTTAATGGCAAAATGTAAGTATACGGCTTTGTTTTTACGCATGGTTCCGATATTGTGAACTTGTATATATTTTTTAAATTGTAAGAATGTCGTCCGTTTAATAAATTGATAATAGAGTTTCATCGATAAATGTACCAAAACTTTTTGTCAAATGCAACTACGTTTAATTATTAAAAATTTTTTTTTATTAATTTCAAGCTTAGTGATTTTAATCAGTCAATATTCTATGGCTTTTGTTTCACTTCGTCTTTGAACTGTTAATTCTTTTTTATTTATCGTTTGTTTAATTAAAAAGTGGCGGTAACTTTTCTAGTCATTCTATGTACAAAGTAGAGCTAAATAATGTAAATAGTAGTTATATGTTAAGTAGCTATATATGCAATAAATTATAAAGTAGACAAAAATATATAATATCCTAGAGGAAAACGCAGTCTAGGAAAAACTATTGAAACGTCAAATAACAAAGTAATTGATCGTCATCAGTTTTTTTATAAAAATTTATAGATTCGTTCCGTTTAAACAAGAGTTAAGCCTAAGATGTATCCAAATGGTATTTGTAGTATATTTTTGTGTAATAACTTATTTTTAAGTCATACAATTAAATAAGAAAGTAATACTTAAACATGTTTTGTTTTACTTTTCTGATAGTCACCTTAAAATCAGCATCATCATTATTTTATTCAAAACGTATTGTTTAATGATTCTATGGTAATATCAAAAAGTGGTAAAATTACATTATAAATTATAAGACTTTAAAAAAAAATCCAATGGTCCAATATCAGCAGAACTCATAATTTTTTTTATCGTAGTTTGTTTATCGTATTGTCTAAAGGGGTTTATCATTGGAACTACTGAACAGTTTAAGATCTTACCTAATTATATTTTTAAAATCTTTTATTTTACAAGTTAACTCTTTTTATACAAACGAAACTCGTACTATATAACAATTTTAAATCAGCAGTTTACCAAAGATACCTTTAAAAGTGTCGTCTGTAAAATATTTTGCGTAGAGAAGGCAGTGTTATAGTTTTATTAGTGAAAATAAATAAAAAGAACACGAACGTTATATACGTTCTTTTCATTGATGGGTAGGCAAATGAATCCGCTCCACTTGATGATGATGACATTATATGTACTCCACAGAAAAAGGAAGTATTCGGTAGTACCAGCATTAGGTACTTAGTAAATGTCATCACATGGTAATTTATAAAAAAAAATTGATGGGTAGGTAAATGAATCCGCTCCACTTGATGATGATGACATTATATGTACTCCACATAAAAAGGAAGTATTCGATAGTACCAGCATTAGGTACTTAGTAAATGTCATCACATGGTAATTTATAAAAAAAAAATTGATGGGTAGGTAAATGAATCCGCTCCACTTGATGATGATGACATTATTATATGTATTCCACAGAAAAAGGAAGTATTTGGTAGTACCAGTATTAGGAACTTAGTAAAAGTCATCACATGGTGATTTATTAAAAAAAAACTAAGAGCGATTAAGAATTACTTCGATACATTTTTTGTAAATGGCATTGAATAAATGATTTACCTTTTATATTTGATGTTAAGGCGACGCATCGCTAAACAAATATTCTAATACGGAGCGTTTGCGCCCCGTACCATAAGAAAAACTGTTATTTTTTTCTTTCCAATTAAAACTACAAATAAGTTTAAAAAAATTAACTAGCATATTGAAGTGTATGTTAAGGCTAATCTACTAAGAAAATTTAGATGCTTAAATCGGTCTGGTTTGCCTGTAAAATGCAAATCTTATGTTTTAAAAGAGGTTACTTTGATATTTTTATTTTTGTTATAAAAGTTAACAAATCGTGTTTCTGCAACTAGCAAAATTAAGTCAATTAAATGAAAAATCATGTCATCAAATATCACTTTCATATGTTTTATAATATAAATATTTATAACATGTATTATAAATATTTTTTTATTTAAGGTGAAGTCCAACGGTATTCGCTGTTTGGTTATTTTATTATCAGTGATTTGAGTAAAGTTATAAGTTTCTAGTGAGTTAAGTATAAATGTGTAGAGTATGTAAATAAATTAAATAATAACAATAATAAAGTTTATTTCCGGTTAATCGTAAGTATATATTGAGTAAGTATTATTATAGCAATAACACTTAAAAAAATAATTATTTAATCACTATTTAAGAAGAAAAAAATCTAATAAGTATTAATTGTTATGCTTTGCATTGACATAATAATATGTCTGTCTGAACGAGTACTGCATTAGTATCGATGACATCATGGTATATTCCTGAGCTATCCATGTAAGTATAGTATGATGAATAACAGAGATAATTTATTTATATTTTTTAAGTCTAGTTAATTTATTTTTTATTTGTTGATGATAATAATACAACAAATTGAAGGAAGCTTTTTCCCACGCGCTTATTTTTTTTTTCAGCAACTAGGCAGTCTCTCTTTATCACAACACCGATGTTAAATGATGATAAGACCAAAGGTAGAAGCGCACTTAACCCGGAGTCCTCAAACATTCAGGAACTGGCTATCTTATCTCTAACTGTCGGAACACAACCAATGATATTACTAACATTGTTGTTCTTACAAAAAATTTAAATAATACCTATCTATCGACCCCTGATATGACAAACATTGTCTAAGTTTTAGGTGCACTTGATTTACAGTCCTATTCTTACCAATTTATACTACTATATAAATCTGTAGACTCTGTGCGGTGCAATTTTTCTGACAAATTTTGGGATAAATATTCATTTTATGACTCACTGACACCAATTCTACGATTTTTGAATTTTTTGTCTGTCTGTCTGTCTGTATGTCCACTTTTAACTCAAGAATGGCTTGCCCGATCTTGATGAAAATTTGTATGTAGAAAGAACATGCGATTGTGCAAAGGAAAGGATATAAAAAAAAAAAAATTATTCAGAAATTTTTGCACAGCGAAGCGGGCGGGTGACGGCTAGTATGACTATAAAATAAAACACCTAATTTTTTATTACAATGTTCTTCCTTGCAGGTGTCGGGTATGATGCTATCTTTAGCCTATCTCCTACTATATCTCTATGCTTTAACCTGGCTAGCCAGGAGTACTTAAAACAAGCCTTGCCTCCAATTAAACCCATTACGAACACGTGTGTATGCGCAACAGCAAACAAAAAAAGATTATATCTTTCCAGCAATCTATTTATCTACCCCCCGGAATCGAACCCGGAACCTCTAAGTCTGAGACAGGTCAAGCCACTAGACCACAGAGGCGGTTTATCGTCAACATACTTAGTGTACGAGCTTCGTGTGCGGTTGGTTGGAAAAACAAAAGCTGCCAGCTGATCCTGGCTTAAACGGGATCTTAAGCTTGTCACAGATAAGGACCGCGAATTACGTCACGAAGGGAATTGGGTGGTCTAACTGGCTATGAACTAAGCGACTATCACCTAAGATTGTTGTAGTTTGTGTTATGATTCTGTTGTACCCACATATGTGTTTGGTCTCATCATCAGCTCATTTTATGTCCCCACTGCTGGGGCACGAGCCTTCCCTATGAATGGATAAGGAGAACGGGCCATAAACCACCACGCGGGCCCAGTGCGGATTGGTGGTTGTTAACGACTGCTAATGCAACCGGGACCAACGGTTTTACGGCCTTCGGAGCACGGAGGAGCTCGAGATGATACATTTTTGGTCACCCATCCGATGACTGGCCTTTGCGAAAGTTGTTTAACCTCAGTACTCGCAGACCGGGCGCGTTAACGACTGCGTCATCGAGTTCCTTTGGTGTTTTGTGTTTGGTCTTACAGATCTATATTTGGTCTGTGGTTCTACGTGGGTTCTACCAATGATAAGTCCATTCCCAAGTCGATGCCCACTCGAGCTTCCTGTGGTTGGTTGTTTTTTTGTAGTGAAATTTTATCTTGTAACTATAAATAGCATTGTAAATGCAAAAATTCAAAATTTATATATTAATACGTGAAGCAAAACCTTTCTACCCCTTTTTACGAAAATTGCGCGGACGGTGGAGTATGAAATTTCGCACACTTACAGTTTATATAGAGAAGGAGTACAGAATGTTAATATATTTTTTTAATATGCATAAAAAATACATTAAATCAATAAAACAAACATTACACACACTACCATGTCTTGATTTGACACACACGCGTATATACTCTTTTAAAAATTTCAAAAATGGAAGAGGAGCGGCCGAAATCTGTCAATGCCAATCCATGCTCACATTCTATCTTTTTAAATTTTTCATTGCTTGATACAATCCGTGCAGCCCTGTGCAGCCTTAATAAAATTACGGTCGAATTTCGACCACTGGGCGACCACTAGTAATATATATATAAATATTTAAAGGAATTACGTCTTTAAAGTTAAATACTTGCAAAAATGCTCTCTCGACTGTGAGGGTAGTAACTTCACAGTGACGTAATATCGCTGGCTTGCAGCGTAAATCACAAACTACTAGAAAAAATCAACGAGTCTTCTGGGGCCTCGGTAGCTCAGCGGTCAGAGCAATGGACCGGTTATCCAAAGTTCCTGGGTTCGTTTCCCACTCGTGCTTCCTGAGACGGGTTGATTTTTTCTAGTAAAGTTTTATCTGATAAAGTCTATGTACGGACACACCATGTTATGTTTTAAGCGCCATTTCACAACTCTAACAATCTTTAGAAAACCCTTATAGCAAACTTCAAAACTCTAATTATTTTAAAACAATAAGCTGATTTTTATAAAACTTTTTTTATAATTAAGGAAAATACCAAGAGAGAACATGCAGATTTGTCTATTCAAAATTCAAATTCTAACTATTTATTCGGCGTAATAGGGCTTAGGTTCTCACAATAAAACTTATACATAAAAAATATGCTACGCTACGTCGAACTGGACTCCTCTCAGCATAATTTGCAGCTTCAAGAAACTGCAACGCTGATTTTCAGAGGAAACTGCAACGCTGATTTTAAATATATTAAGTAGGTACTAGCTTTTGTTCGCGTCTTTACTCACGTGGGCAAATTATGTTTGTTCTGTTTCTTCACACGTGTAGGAATCAGTAAACGCGTGATGTTTTGCGCGCGATTTTCATACAAGCTTTTCACCCTTATTTCACCTCTTTAGGGGTGGTTTTTAAATAAATGCAAAAACACGTCATTCTTTAATTTTATCGAAAAATCTATTATTCATTTTTATAGTTATTACTTTAAAAAAAACGATATTACCAAAACAATCTTCTTCCCTTTCTTACTGCTGTAAAGGAAAATAAACAAAATTCCTGAGACAGGTCATTCATTATTTCTTTTCAAAAAGCCAAATACCAATTTTCATGTATTTTACTTCAAACTGACGGACTTTCATACAAACTTTCAACACCTATTTGACCCCTTTAAGGTACGATTTCCGTAAAATCCTTTCTTAGTGGCTGGTTACGTCACTCAATTAACCTACAGGCCAAATTCTATCTCATTAGCTTCAGCGGTTTCGGCTCGGCGATGATGAGTCATCAGTCAGGACCAGTTATTATAATTATGTATATAGATATATATTCTTCTTTTAAAGCTATGTCAGTTTTATACGTATTAAGTGTTTTTTATATTAGCCTATGTTTTGACCCACTGCTGGGCAAAGGCCTTCACTCTGCAGCTCCATTCTTCTCTATCATCGGCCACCTCATACCACTCCGGCAAAAAAGTGATCAAGTCGCCCTCCATCACCGCTTTTGGCCTGCCTCGTCTCCGGTGTCCATCACATGGAACCCAGACAGTGACGATCTTCGACCACCTCTCTAGACCCATGCGGCTGACGTGCCCAGCCCAGTTCCACTTAAGTCTAGCGGTTGCAACTCCAACATCTATGATTTTGGTTTTGGCGCGCAGTGATATGTTTCGAACTATATCGGTCCTCTTTACACCTAATATGCTGCGCTCCATCGCTCGTTGGCAAACCTTGAGTTTGGGCTTTTGATGTTCGGTCAAAGAACAGGTCTGAGCGCCGTAGATAGAATTGTTAATAAACCACTCATATAAATGCCAAACCATCACGTTTACGTCTGCGTCTATATGTACACCCATAAATTATATGCGGTTTTTCTCTCAAACAAGTCATGGAAATTGGCGACCTAGGTTTAACTTTGGGCCAAGTTATACTTACAAATATTAAGTAAAAAAAACTATAAAATGCGAAAATATAGGTAAGCACATCTTTTTAATAACATTTGCACATTTAAGTAGTAATGAAGTATAATTAATAGCTTAAAAGTGTACACTTTGTAATTATTACGTAATTTATTGTCGTATTCAATTGTTATTTTAGTTGATAATATTCGGATTGTTATTTTAGTTGTTAATATTCGCATTCGCTATCACAAAATAGTGACAAATTACTGGAAATTTGTAGTTTTAAAGGTGACCTCAAACCATCTGCTAGACAATGATAACATTGACAAATGATAAATAATAAAGACTAAATGTTTTTTTAGTTTACTGTTACTGCTTATAAAACGAACTAGCTGTGCTCACGACTTCGTCCGCGTGGAATAGTGACTTTCGGCAGCATTTTTAATTTTTTAGGCTCTTGTTCCCGTTTTTGCAACATTTTTCACTGATGCTTCGCTCCTATTGGTTGCAGCGTAATGTTATATAGCCTATAGCTTTCCTCGATAAATGGACTATTCAACACAAAAATAATTTTTCAATTCGAACCAATAGTTCCTGAGATTAGCGCGTACAAACAAACAAACTCTTAAGCTTTATAATATTAATATAGATAACTTAAAAAGGTCGTCCCTAAATTACTTTAAGGCTGACTGAACGAATGTTCTCTTCTCTTTCCTATCTCTTCTTATTCTCTTATTCTTATTCCCGGTAAGGGTAACATTGCACAGTTTTTTAGAGAGTTTACTGTTGGCCTCAATTGTACTTCATCACACGGCTCGAGGAACCCTTTAAGTTTCTCGCGACCCTCAAAAAGTCCGGTGACGCTGAGAAGGTTGTCTGAGGTCATAAGCAAACTCTCACTAAACAACAATACCTACCTTCATTCATTTATTTATTTAATAGAATAATAGAACAAAGTTTATTTCGTTAAAAAGTTTCATGTTGCAATAGCTAGTGGCTAGAATCTCCTTTTAGGCTTAACACCTGCTCTTCCAATAAATACAATGTTTTATGTGTACAGTTTACAGTCACTATACAATAATAATTAAACTTATCACTAAAATAAACTTAACTTAGTTTAATGTGTGTTAGTGTTTATGTGTGTGTATGAGGGCGTGTGTGTGTGTGTATGAGGGCGTGTGTGTGTGTGTGTGCGAGGGTGAGAGAGTTTGTGTGTGTGTGTGTGTGTGAGGGTGGATGTGCGTTTGTGACACATGGTATTTAAGGCACATTAACATCATAAACACAGGCGTTTACAGTATAATTTACTCACTACAGATTGCAGCCAGCCTGTTCTTATGAATATTGTCAGAATCATACTGTGTAGTGTGTACCTACTTAGTTATTGTTTGTGACGAATAGCCACATTGTTACCTTGTTAACAGTAGAGAATTGACCCTACGAGCCAGTAGGTTTAGCCAAAGTAACATTAAGAAAACGATAGCGAAGTTCGAAAAGAACAAAATGTATGGGATTGACATAAGCCGCGCTAAATCACGTGGTCAATCTTATGTCAATCCCATACATTTTATTATTTTCGAACTTCGCTATCGTTTTCTTAATGTTACTTTGGCTACCGCCACAGGTCTTGCTTAGTGTGGGAGTCATTGTTGTGTACATTCCTGTAATACGGCTATTAATTTTGGTAAATAAACATTTTTTATTTTAATTTTAATTTTTTTTCAATAACAATATTATGGACGTGCATAACTAGCACATCATTTTAAACAACAATAGTTTAATTTACAGCTCTATCTAAGGATTAAAATAACTATAAAAAATAAATAGGTAAATCACAAGTTTTATATACTAGACAAAAGAAAAACACTAAAAGAAGGAAAAATAAAAAAAAACAAAACTCTAGGGTGACTACTGACTACCACCTATACTTGGAACAGCTAAGGAAAGGAACTCGTTGCATGCTGATGTGTTCCCTGGTCTTTATGATTTGGGTCTCTTCAAGGTTACAGTGAATAGACTCACTTTGTCCACCGTAGAACACAAATATACTTAACATCATTTAAAACAAACAAATAAAATAGGTAATTTCACGTAATAAGGCAAGAGTGAACAAGCATTTTCTAGGTAAGTATGATACATCCTAGGCCCCTATGATCACTTGCCATCAGGTGATATTGCGGTCAATAAATACTTACCTGTAATGAATTAAAAAAAAAAAGTGTAGAGGTGCTGTTACATATAAAATTTCAGAACCTTAAACATGAACACTGTTTAGGTTTTCCCATTTCCCTATTTAAAAAGGTAAGTATTTTTATCATCGGAGAAATCAAGATAGCCAGACTCCGTTGGCTTGGGCACGTGGAGAGAATGGAAGAAGATCGGGCAGTGAAGAGAGCATACAATCATGGGACGGCCAAGCGGGCGTCGTCGACCAGCTGGAAAGATTAAGTTGTAAAAGACCTATAAGGGTTCCAGATCGACCACTGGTCTGAGAGGGAAGATTGGCGTCTTGTTGTGTCGGAGGCCAAGATCCATTCCGGTTAGCCAGCAGGTGAGTAAGTAAGTATTTAAACTAAAAAAATCATTTAATCGTCATCATCATCGTCGTTGTTTTTTTGTGTGTGTTGTGATTGTCCTTTATTTATTTTTTTTGTGTTTATTTGTGATGGAAAGTGTACTTTTATGATAGGGCACTTTCCAATATTTTTGACGCTGTAAAGGAGAAAAGAGCTGGACATAATATGCTGAGTTTCTTGCCGGTTCTTCTCCGTACAAGATCTCCCGCCCAGAGTAGACTTACGAAACGATGGCAAAATGACGTTCATAAGAGCTATTTGTAGCCTAAACTGAATAAATGATATTGAATTTAAAAAAAAAAATTTTTTTTTTTATAAAATTTCTTAATCTACCGTACAATTCTTAGTTTATATTAATAATAATACTTGATACTGACTTATGCTAAACGCGAAGCCATTCATTAAGAGTAATATTAATAGATTCTCTAAAAATCAGCGTTGCAGTTTCTTGAAGCAGCAACTTATGCTGAGAGCATTTTAATTTTAAGTATTAGTTTTATTGTTAGAACATAAGTCCAACTGTGATACCCCCGATCTGATTCGAACCCAAGACCGGTCCGATCCGAACCCCTCGGAGAATCTATATTCATACGTGAAGCAAAAACTTTGTACCCCTTTTTTACGAAAATTGCGCGGACGGAGGAGTATGAAATTTCGCACACTTATAGTTTATATAGAGAAGGTTATCCGAATGTTAATATATTTTTTTTAATTATGCATAAAATACATTAAATCAATAAAACAAACATTACACTCACTACCATGTATTTGACACACCCGTATATATACTCTTTTCAAAAATTTCAAAAATGGAAGAGGAGCGGCCGAAATCTGTCAATGTCAATCCAAACTCACATTCTATCTTTTTTAATTTCTCATTGCTTAAGATACAATCCGTGCAGCCTTAATAAAATTACGGTCGAATTTCGACCACTGGGCGACCACTAGTGTATATAGTTGGACACGGGGACACACACTAGTGCGCGATGCCGATCCCTTTAGAAATTCTCTGACGGTAATTCGTTTCACACGGCTTGAGGAACCCTTTCAGTTTCTCGCCGCCTCCAAAAATCCCAAAAAACTGTGATACGTTGAATCAATGTTTTGAATTTTAAATTTGAATATAAATTAATAGAGGCGTGTAGTACAGTCATCCGTCTAAGTGAGTGACATTTCGTCACAACATCCATATCACAGATTGCACAATGAGAAAAAATGTAATTTAGCAACGCGCAAACAAAGAAAGAGGGCAAATAGAAACTAACACAAATTTAGCGTTTGGAAAAACAAACGTTTGTAATCGTATTTGAGTAGAGATGAAGGGGCAGTCGGTGAGAAAAGCGCTTTAAGCAGAAACATATAGTATTAATATTGTCTGTTTTTTTGTTAATTTTATTTTAAAGTTAAATCAATAATTTTAATTGGAAGCTTTTTAAAGTATTTAAGTTAAATGTGAAAAGCTGACAACTTTGATACATCTTATCAACACCCTCCTCTGAAACCTTTAACAGAGTTCCAAACAGAAATGTAAATATAAACTTAAGAATGTACTGTGTGAGATAATTGAAATAAAAAGATTTTATTAGCATCATCATCATCATCATCGTCATCATCATCATAATCAGCTCATTTTATGTCCCCACTGCTGGGGCACGAGCCTTCCCTATGGATGGATAGGGAGAACGGGTCATAAACCACCACGCGGGCCCAGGCTGATTGGTGGTTGTTAACGACTGCTTAAGCTGCTGGGACCAACGGCTTAACGTGCCTTTCAAAGCACAGAGGAGCTCAAGATGATAAAATTTTTGGTTACCCATCCGATGACCGACCTTTACGAAAGTTGCTTAACTTCAGCAATCGCATACCGAGCGCGTTAACCACTGCGCCATCGACCTCCTCAACATAACATTAAAATAAATCCTCATCATCATCAGGCCTCTCCAAATGCACGCCACTGAGCTCGTGCCGCAGCTACACAAAATTTAATAAAGTTATTTAAAATTCAACAGAAATCTTTGTCTTAAACAAACAACGATAAGACTTTTTTGAAGTTATGCCAGATTTTGTTAATAAAAACAAACATATACGGAATATATTTTTAGGACAGTTTTTTTAATTTTAAGAACGGTTTGATAAAAAAGCAAGTAAGTAAACTGGCTAAAACTGTCCCACAGCTGGGCAAAGGCCTCCATAATTGCCAAGTCTTCGCTACAATTGATAGGTAATGGCTTATGTTTGATAAAACTTAGGGATTTTCAAGAAACAAGCCTGTTCCTTCCTTAAAGGCCGGCAACGCATCTGCGATTCCTCTGGATTTTCGAATGTCCATGGGCGGCGGTGATTGCTTCCCATCAGGTGATCCGCCTGATCATTTGCCTCCTTCTAATATAAAAATAAAAAACGAGCGAGCCTTACGAGCGAGTAGTATGTATTTTTTATGAATAATTAAAAAAAAATTTAACATCCTGTACTCTTTCTCTATATAAACTGTAAGTGTGCGAAATTTCATACTCCTCCGTCCGCGCAATTTTCGTAAAAAGGGGTACAAAGTTTTTGCTTCACGTATTAATATATAGATAACTTTAAAATAAATGCAGTAAATACTCATTACAAGACATCTGACATATCAATATAATTAACTAATTCTCATGCCACTTGTGTGATGACCTGTACGCAATGAGAGTAATTTATGCCAGATAAACACTTGTGTTCTCGTTTAAAAACATTGTAATGTCACAAAATTTTGATAATGCGCAGGCCATAAAACAACGCAGTGTGTGGCAAGTCACGGCAAACAATTCATTTTTATGATTTTGTTGGAGAGAGACAACCTTTTTTGTTATTTAGAATTTTGCATTCACAAAGCTATTTAAAGTAACAAGATAAAATTTTACTAAACAAAACGACCAGTCTCAATAACTCGAGTGGAAATCGAACCTACGACCTTTAGATAATCGGTCCAATACGCGTCAAAGTCCTTCATGATCGAACTCGAAAGGGCTCAACGTGCAATATTAAAAGTTATGTTAAGAAAGCCGCGTAGGTATCCAACCAACGACTTATATAATGAGACTGAAGTGCTTCGTGTGAGACAGCTTTACATTTTGGGGGCCTGCCTGTCCGCTCAAAAACCTTCTATGAACTCCCCTGACTACAAAACACTAATTAATAGACGTGTTTATAAACTCCCTGTGCCTACAGTCAGGACCAGTTTTGCTATGAGATTTTCCCGATACTGTCACCCGGTGACCTACAACGCAGTAGCATTCAGCTGCAACTTAAGGAACCGCTCCATGTGGGAGCTCAATGCTGAAGTGGTCAGATTGTTATCCACGTTTGACTACGACACAACTGAGTCCCTAATGTCAAGGACTTGACAAAACTCTCCTTCTTGCGTACACCACAGTATACTTACACTAACCAAGGGTCAGGCCTAGCCTAGTTTGGGAACCCCTGGTAACTAGGAGATAAGAATTTTGATCTGTGTTTTTATAATATTTTATTTTATTTTCTGTACCATTTTTTATCAATAAACTTATTCGTATTATTCGTAATACTCTGACCTCTGAGCTACCGAGACCTTTTTAGATCTTTTCAGCATTATTTCTACATGTGTTTGTAGCCTTTACTCTGCTTTGTAGCTAAGTTCTAAGTAGACTATACTATACTGTCCCACTCACATGTAATTTTTCTGTAGTGTACCTAATTTCTCGAGAAGCTCGATGGCGCAGTGGTTAACGCGCCTGGTCTGCGAGTGCTGAGGTAAAGCAACTTTCGCAAAGGCCGAACGGATGGGTGACTAAAAATCTCGAGCTTCTCCGTATTTCGGAAGGCACGTAAAGCCGTTGGTCCCGGCTACATTAGCAGTCGTTAACAACTCCAATCCGCATTGGGTCCGCGTGGTGGTTTATGGCCCGTTCTCAATATCCATCTATAGGGAGAACAGCCAAAGCGTTTCTTTAATTTTTAATGAAAAAAGTAATGAAATCGGTTCTGTTTTGGAGGAGGAATCAGGGGATTTTCTTACATATTTTTCAATTCAGACGACCTTAGTGTTTCCTCTTAATGGGCTGTGCAGACACGTTGTCTGACTTGGAACTTGGACCATAAGAATAAAGAATAACACAGTAGAACGGAATCTTCTTTGACCGAGTCCCAAGCGCCGCCATTTATATACCTACTTCCCCCTTCACGTCGTTACGCCGCCCCTCTGTCGTCCAGGCGCATTGCCAGGGTTGCCTACTGTTGAATATTGCTTAAACGTCTAAAAATAATATCACTAAAATACATATATTATTTTTATATTAGAAGGAGGCAAACGAGCAGGCGGGTCGCCTGATGGGAAGCAATTACCGCCGCCCATGGACATTCGCAAAACCAGATGAATCGCAGATGCGTTGCGGCCATATAAGTTTTCTTTACTTTGAAATCATTATTTAATTCTAGTTTTACAAAATATGAGATTTATAAATTATTTATGTTACGTATACTACCTACATAGATACTTATAAATAATAAGTTATAGTAAGTAGGTACCATACCAAATGGAGCCATTTATGTAAGTATTACTTCATCATCATCATCATCAGCTAATTTTATGTCCCCACTACTGGGGCACGAGCCTTTCGTATGGATGGATAGGGAGAACGGGCCATAAACCACCACGCGGGCCCAGTGCGGGTTGGTGTTTGTTAACGACTGCTAATGCAGCCGGCACCAACGGTTTTACGTGCCTTTCGAAGCACGGAGTTCGAGATGATACATTTTCAGTCACCCATCCGATGGCCGGCCTCTGCGAAAGTTGCTTAACCTCAGCACTTGCAGACTGGGCGCGTTAACCACTGCGCCATCGAGCTCCTCTAGTATTACTTACTTACCTACAAATATAAAATACGGAAAACGGAAATACATATAATAATAAGTACGGAACGCACCAACAGGCAAACGCGCATGCGGTGACGCCAGCCGTGACAGCCCTACTGAGCATACTGTTTAACAGGTACTCTCCGCGACCTTGTGAGCCCGTCCGGAGCGGGAGTTTCCGTTCTACTGTGTTATTGTTTATTCTTATGCTTGGTACTAGGACAAGCTAGCTAGGACCTTCAGTTTTCCCACTTGTTCGATTACCTCTCCAGAGTCGTCGGAAAAAAACGAGCCGGTGTCGAGCGCTTTAAGGAAAAAATGCCGCATGTCGCCGCGCGTCATTGAAATGACTATACCTTAAGTATTATGTATTGTATAGATGTAAATCTGTGGTCACAGGGAGACACAGGGGAGTGTCTCCATGTGACCAAGGACCCTGCGCGAGTAGATCTGTAAAAGTTGTTTCATTTCGACAGTTAGGCTATTTTAAAAGCGACCGGTGGCCTGTCGTTCGACAGTGGAGAGGATAAGGCGTTACTCACTTGTTCTACAGAATAAAGAGACAGTAGAAGGTGAGCTTCTTACAAACGAAATCGGAGCCTCTAAGATCGATTCGTGAAAAAATCGATGACGTAAGGATCGACCTATCAAAAATCGATCTCTGATCTCGTACGAGAACCAGCTTTGTTGTAAAAATACTGCAACAGGGTTGTTACGCACACCACACACAAACAATCTACAAAACCTACCTGACACAAACAAAACCACGGATTAGTTAGATTTTTTTGTACAGGCAAAGGAACTAGAGCCCAAACAGCCAGACTATGCAGTTGTTTTCTAAATTAATGATGAAAATTAAACATGAATTCCTTATAGACGATAGCAGAGATCGATAAATTGATCTGTTCGTTACGACGATCCAAAAAATCAAAGGTCTGGTTCATAAAGATCGATCTTTGATTAAATCGAATTTTTTTTTATACTTAGTTCGGCAAATGACTCCATCCCACCTGATGTTAAGTGGAAATGAAGTCCAGACGCGAAGACAACTGGTGCAGCGTGGAAACAAACGTAGCATCAGTTAACTTCACTCTGCCGGCCCACAAGGTGCTTCTTCACGCCTCTCTTGAAGGACCCCATATCATAGGAAGGAGGGAAAACGTGTGCTGGTAGACTATTCCATCTTTTGGAGGTGCGACAAAGAAACGAGTCACTAAATTTCTTTGTGCGCGATGGGATATTTGAGACAGTGAATCAGTGACTCCGAAAAGCAGCACGTGTACTCCTATGAAGAAAGGGAGAAGGTGGGATGAGGTCAAAGAGCTCTTCAGAGCACTCGCCATGGTATAAGCGGTAAAACACGCTGAGTGACGCAACGTCTCTACGCAATTGCAGAGATTCGAGAGTATTTACCACTTCTGCATCCCCGATAATGCGTTCAGCGCGACGCTGCAATCTGTCCAAGGCATCGAGAAGGTACTTAGCGGAACCGTCCCAGATGTGCGAGCAATACTCCACGCAAGACCGTACCTGTGTCTTGTACAAAAGGCACAACTGGTCCGGCGTAAAGAGATAGATATACGAGATAGGTCTCGTACCATCTCGGAACAGTCCGAGCGCAGCCGTAGCTGTTGCGAGAATCCGTGTCAGTGAGAGGTTGTATATTATTACGTTCTGCAGTCTCCAACGTTGTGCTTGTATTGTTCCTACTATTGTAATATTTTTCTTGTTCTTTCCTTACTGTGTTAAAAGAAGAATCTATATACGTGAAGCAAAAACTTTGTACCCCTTTTTACGAAAATTGCGCGGACGGAGGAGTATGAAATTTCGCACACTTATAGTTTATATAGAGAAGGAGTGCAGAACATTAATATTTTTTAAAAATTATGCATACAAAAATACATTAAATTAAATAAACATTGTCTCATAATTTTTTCTAAAATTTTAAGAAATGGAAGAGGAGCGGCCGAAATCTTTCAATGCCAATACAGACTCACATTCTATCTTTTTTAATTTGTCATTGCTTATGATACAATCCGTGCAGCCTTAATAAAATATTGTTTAGTAAACAGCTTTTTATAAAAATTACGGTCGAATTTCGACCACAAGTTAGACTTGTGACCAATCGCAGCGGAACTATTAGCAAAGCAATATTACAAGTTTTCGAAATTTTGAGATTCAGTTCTTGATATTCGTGTAGGTAAAAATAACATTCGTACATACTTAAGTTTTTCGTATTTATTTAATGTCAAGTCTAAAGTTTAGTAACAGATATCAACAATGATTTTATCTAGTGTTTGTTGTGATGAAATCCGTCAGCTGTTACCTGCGATAGACAGGATGACTGACAAGGACGTTACGGATTGTTACAGACTTATACGTCAACAAGAGTTACCGTTTGTACCCAAAGTGCCTTACAAATAAACAAAGAATAAGGTCCAAATAGTTACTTATTCCGTGTTTTGTCTCTTTCACTCTAATTTGAAATGACGTTTACATGACAGGAACAAAACACGGAATAACTATTCGAACCTTATTCTTTGTTTATTTGAAAGGAAGTAAGTATCTAAATTTTCTCTTCCTTCATCAGGTGAGATGTTGCCTGGCTATAATTTAAAAACGCATACTTTACTACTTTTTATAATTAAAAAATATACTGATATGATAGCCTTTATAAACAGTGTCCTACAGATAACAAATAGCGTTGCGTTGAACATTTCAATTAGTTTTGATTTTAGAGTAGCTTGGGTGTGTTATGCTCTCTTTATTGTCTCTGTGGTGGTGGCATGTGCGTCGGGTCGTTACATTCCCTAAAATATGTTTGAGTGAAGCGATGGCTGATTCATATGTCATACTCGTGAACGGGTGCCGCCTGTGGAGGCTGGTCTGCTCTTGCGTACTTGTCTTATTTTTATTATTATTAACTATAGTTTAACTTTGTTTTTTCTTAGACAGGTTTTGACTTTTACTAGTACTGTATGACATTGTAAAAAATTAAACTGGTAAATGATGTTTTTGCAGACTTAAGTATTTTATTTATTTATTTTTTCTTTTTTTTGTGTTATATTTTGTGTTTTTATTTGTGATGGAAAGTGTTCTTTTATGATAGGGCATTTTCCAATATTTATGACGCTGCTGTAAGGGAGAAAAGAGCTGGACACTTGCTGAGTTTCTTGCCGGTTTTTCTCAGTACAAGATCTCCCGCCCAGAGTAGATAGACTTACGAACCGATGGCATAATGACGTTCATAAGAGCTATTTGTAGCCTAAACTGAATAAATGATTTTGAATTTTGATTTTTTTTAATTTTAGTGAAGATAAGGAAGACTTAAGTGTAGGTACTCTTTGGTTGCTTTACCTTACTTTGGGTAGAGCGAGCATGCCAGCGGTACCGCGCTGCCGCCGGTAGTCAATAAGCAATTTTTATTTTTGGTAGTAGTTTGCTGATGGCCTCAGATGGCCTCTTTATAGGCACCGGTTTTTTTTGGGGGCGGTGAGAAACGAGAGATAGAGAACGTGAAGAGTTTTTCAAGCCGTGTGATTATATAGATTACTAGCGGCCCGACCCTGCTTCGCGCGGGTGCACATTTTTTTTAATATAGCCTATGTTACTCAGCGCTAATGTAGCATTCTAATGGTGAAAGATTTTTTAAAATCGGTCCAGTAGTTTTTGAGTTTATTCGTCGCAAACAAACATACAAACATACATATATACATATGTATGTATGATATGTATGTACATACAAAGATACAAAGGTTTCCTCTTTATAATATTATTAGTATACTAGTATACCTATCGTTTTTCTTTTTAATATTAGAGGGAGGCAAACGAGCAGGCGGGTCACCTGATGGGAAGCAATCACCGCCGCCCATGGACACCCGCAAAACCAAAGGAATCGCAGATGCTTTGCCGGCTTTTATTATAGTGTATTACTATACTTAGTATCAATACTAAGTACTTATACTAAGCGATGATGATGATGATGATGTCAACCATGTCGATTTCGGCTACGGTGACTCGCTTCTGTGGCGGGCGGCTCTTGAGTTCGTCACGCTTTGCATCAAGGTCTCGCCTCCTTTCCTTCTCAGAAGTGTACACATGTGACTCTGTACACGTTCGTAGCCATTCGGGGCGGTCAGCAGCCAATGATTCCCAAACGAGAGGGCTCTTTGCTGCAATTTTTTATAAATTTCAAAATTCAAAATTCAAAATCTCATCTCATTCAGTTTAGGCTACAAATAGCTCTTATGAACGTCATTATGCCATCGGTTCGTAAGTCTACTCTGAGCGGGAGACCTTGTACTGAGAAGAACTGGCAACAGACTCAGCAAGGGTCCAGCTCTTTTCTCCCTTACAGCGTCAAAAATATTGGAAAATGCCTGCTATCATAGCAGGACACTTTCCATCACAAATAAACACAAAATATAAAGGACAATCACAACCTGTAAAAAAAACAAATAAGAAAAATAAATAAATAAAATATTTAAGTTTGCAAAAGCATTATTTACTAACCAGTTTAATTTTTTACAATGTCATAAAGTACTAGTAAAAGTCAAAACCTGTCTAAGAAAAAACAAAGTTAAACTATAGTTAATAATAATAAAAATAAGACAAGTATGCTAGAGTAGACCAGCCTCTACAAAATATGCAAACTAAGTACTAAAAGTATTACTAGTCTATATGCATATGTCTTCCCGTGGGTGTCGTAAAAACCGACTAAGGGACTATTCCAGAGGATGGGCAGCAGCATCTCTCTGAGGTTACCCTCAACCTACTGCGATCGCCAACCCGCCTGCCAAGCGTGGCGATTACGGCAAATACCCCTCATATCCTTGGGGGAGGCCTTTGTCCAGCAGTGGACGTTTTTTGGCTGAGATGATGCTGTAGTAGTCTACGCTCGTGTCCTACGAGTACGGTGTCTTGGGCCTGTTTTAGTGTATCTGACTGAGTATGCGTGGCGTTTTTAGTAACGGACGGGCCATTAGTAAGTAAAGCTTAAAAAAATGCCATGTCTACATTTCCACCAAGTCTACCATAACGAATGCATAGTTAATGTCCTGTCATAATGTGTCAACACTGAATTACAATTATAATAATTTAATAGTACCAATCTCAGTTCAAATCATACAACTGTTATTGTTATTACAATGTTGTTGATACCTTTACAACATAATGTCAGCAATACATTCATATGAGTGCAAATATTAATAAGACAAGCAAAAACTATTATTATACCTTATCTGTGAAAGTAAGATACCACTCTAACAATATTTGGTTAAGATAGTTGTGTGATTGTACAGTCCCAATCAGTAAAGTGTGAGCACATATTTTGTCCCTTGCTACGGGTATATAATTTTTTAAATAATGCTCCTATTACGATGGTATAATGACTTAAACTGCCAACTAATTTTAAAATTTCAATTTAATTACAAATTTTGACATAAAGAACAAAGGTTTTTTCTTACCATTTTAAATGCTATGTAATTTTTTTTTTTAAATATAATTAAGGACCATTTAGCTAATTCAATTGATGTTTTTAAAATGTTAAAAATAATAAAAAAATTATATAAAATAAATAAATATTAATAATTTTTTTTTCATAATGCTGTTTTGTTAATTCGAACTAAGTAGGTACTATACAAGTTCTGTAACTTTTTTAGGTATGATTTATGAAGACTAAATTCGTAGTTTGGCAGACAACAAATATTTTTTAAATACTTCAATAAAAAGCATCTGTCAATGTTAAGGTATTATTACTCTCGACTGTACGTGTACATAGATGTAAAAACTGTTATTAAGTATGTTAAATAAATGTGGTGACGTACTTTTTATTGCTGCGTAAGAAAAAACGATATAAAAGCATGACACTTAAAAAAAAATCTAATTACAAGAAGGTAATAAAACTATTTCTGTACCTTTTGTAAAAATACAGTTACAATTTTTTTTGCAATATTTTGAAATAACTATTTAATTAACACCATTATCTCAGCACTAAGCCGCTTCATCAACATACTTAAAAAAATATAGGAACAATCGACAATATCCAACAGAGCCTTATCCAAAATAACATTGTTCACGGGATATTTCGACAAAAAAAATGTATTTTTTGTACTCCACAATTTGTTAATGATTGTATGGCAAGGAAACGTTGTAATAATGCACTGTATCACACGCACAATTGATGTCGCCACCTAGAATTATGCGCATTGGTTAATTTTGACAATGAGTGTAAATCGTCAAGTGATCAAAGAGTACAATACTGCAGAAGGCTCGTCTGCTTACATTTTGTACCTTAGATATTTTTTAAGTGTTTTTTTTTCGAAACGAGTTATGTAAAAATATGATGATTTATCTTGTCAAATTTTATCTAAATTAAACAGAATAATACTCGTATATATTTTAGTAAGTACGAGTAGTAGTAGTTTAATGGAAATAACACAAATCTGAAAACGATTTGTGGAGAATCGAGAACCACATATTCCTAACCATAATTATAGAATCAGAACATTGGGTTTTAATATAGGCAAGTTTCAGCAACAATATTTTTTGTTGTATCATGCATGATCATGCAGAGTATGTAAGATTATAGCGCCGACAAGCGCATCTCGTCACTCGTCTTATTAAATGTAGAGCTATTGAAGAAATGCAAATATTTCTTAATACTTTAGTAAATATTTTATGGATCTATGGGTATTATATTTCATAAACAATATTTTAAGTATATGGGTGCCTAGTGTGAGTTTTGTTTACTATCGTTCGATTACGTTTACGTAAACGAAAATTAGTGTGGCATCGAAGCAGCGCCTCCTGGCGACATACGAGAATAGTTAAAATATTGCCTTATAAAGTATCGTTTTCGTTAACGTGATCGAATGGCGAATGAAACTCGCACTAGGCACCCAGAGGTTTTGTGCTATTTCAATTACAGCCATGTTGTATATAGTAGATTTTTAACCGCCTAAATTGTAGTCGGTTGGACAGTGGTCCAACCACAGACTAGTGAGTCTCAGTCTCAGAAGTCCCGTATTTGATTTACTCGGTTTGAGTTGGTAGTAGGGCTTAATTGACGTCCGCCTGGCTAGCTACCAACATCTATATATTGCCATAATATCAATCTTAGTAGCATTGTTGTGTTCCGACAGATAAAATAGCCAGGTGCCTCTATAGTTGAAGATTTCGGGTAAAGCGCGCTGATGAAATGAAGGGGAACGCTTACTCGTAATCGTAACTGATTTTGATAAAAAAGTATCTAACTATATTCTGCCAATTAGAGCTCTGTTATACTAAGATCAGAATGAATCCGAAAGAAAGTCCTTAAAATTGAAAGTTCGACAGGTATAGTTTCTTTCAGATGCAAGTGGTTACTCATCTGCACGTTAACTATTGTTTGGCATAACAGAATAGCCCCGCTGTGAGCCCCCATCATTTTTCCATACCAATTATGCAACTCAAGCGCAATGTAGCATCTCATATTATGACGGGTGCATTCGTGTGGAGCACACTCGAACACATGGGTCGCGGGTTCGATTCTTATTGAGTTTGTTGGAGATGTTTTATTGTGTTTGCCAAGGGCGAGTTTTGAGTGCGATTTAATAGTTGTGTGTTGTGTGTTCTTTTGTGTGTGTTTTTTTCGAGTAGTTTGTCAGTATGTCAGCTACATGTGTGTTTTGGAAATAATTTTATGGCGAAATAAAATATGATTGACATAGAAGCACGTGACAGTCAAGTCAACCAAACAGTAAAGTTCAAAATTGATTGTCTAAATTTGACAGTTTAGGGTAGGTTGGTCTGCCGCCGTGTAACATAATATTTAAGGAATTAACTGCTTCTTGTTTCTTGACTTCTTCCACTCTTTAACAATTACAATGGTTGTGATGAGTGTCCGACCATTGCTGAAATATAGAGAGAATAGATATTCAATTCACCTACAAAATTCGGAAACGTCATAAACAATAAAATGTCCGTATCACACAGGCAGACAGATAGCTAAACCGACAGATTGAACAGAGAGAGTGCCCAAATAATTTGCGTATAACAATTCAGAAGAAGTCGTCGAATTGTTTTGCAAATGTCCCTAGAAGGGATGTTTATTAGATTCACAAGGGACTGACAAGGGGCCGCCGTGTCCCTTCCGTACATAACGATATGTACTTACAGTCTGTGCGTCGGATCTCGGGAGCATTTTGGATCGAGCCTATTTGTTTGCACGATTGAGTTGGTGTGAAATTTTAGCGAATCTTCTGTCTGTTACTGAGATGATTGTGTTTTTACACATACATCACACTCTTTGTTCTCTGTATGCCTGACACGTAATTAGTCTAAATCGCAGGCATACAGAGAACAAAGGCATCACACTTCCTTCTCACAAAATCGAAATCATCAGTTTTGAGTATATTTGCTATTAGTGACTCGACGACACTTAAAGCATAAACTAAAAAGGGTTCCGAGGTGGAAGAGATAACCTGATGTGCTGGTGTGCTAATCTTGGAACCCGACAAGGGTTCCTTAGTCAGCTCTTACGACATGCACGGGAAGTACATTATTTTGACGTCCTAGACCAGCATGTTTTAATACGGAGTATTTATATGTAATGATTTTAATGGAGATTTAGTGGGTGACTGCTATAGCGAGAGTAGGAGAAAGCGAACAACAATTTTAAGAACACAAATTGACAGACTCAATAACAATCAGAAACAGGGAAGTGCTTTGTGTTCCATCTCACTAGAGTAAGCCAAAGGCTACTTCACCCGTATTCTCGACAACTGAGTAGGTAACTGTCCATTAATTACTGACTTAGTTGTTCTTAAACCAAACACAATAGAAATTCAATTGTTCTATGGCACTGTGGTTACATTGGGCGTCCAAGTATCGACAACTGGTGGCGATCTTGCAATTTAAGTAATACGAGTAATACCGTGTCAGCGGATGCATGACTAAATTTTGATTTTAATAAAAGTTATTAGTTATTAAGGCTACCACATTAATAACGTAACAATCCTGTGAACATTGAACCATGATCTATGGCATTCAATTCGACGAAAATGACAAAAAAAAACGCTTAAAATTAAAGAATGTCGACCTCCTCCGAGTTTCGAAAGGGTCATAGGTTGACAGTCGTTAAAAACCCACTAACTCGCCATTGGGTCAGCGTGGTGGACTATGGCCAATCTTTCGGGTTCGTGTGGGAAGGCCAAGGCCCATCAGTATAAATAAATGTTTCCCACACTCACACCAATTATCTAGCCCCAAGAAAAGCTTCCTTAAGAAACTCGAGAAACCGTTAACTAGACAACGGATAAAACATACTTAATATACTTAAATACATACTTATTATACATAGGAAAAATCCAGACCCGAAACAATTAAAAAAACAGGTATTTCTAAACTGAACCGACCGGGGATCGAACCCGGGACCTCAGAGGTGGCGACACCATGAAAACCGGTGTGCAAGCCACTCGACCAAGGAGGTTGTCAAGGCAGTGGGACGTTTATAGGCTAGTGATGCTGATTCCGCAAACCTGTAGGATGCTGATGCTCCCTTCATAGTTGTTTCCCGTGCCTCATGATACAGCAACATGAGGTTCTTCTTGAAGCATAATTAAATAGAGCTCTCAAGGACGTCGCCGCATACATCAGCTCCCTGGATACTATAGATGTCTCTCCATAAGGTGGATCGCCTGATTGTTTGCCGTCTCTGTTTTTTTACTTTTTTATAATGCGGGAATCGAAGGCTCGGAAGAGAAGGAGAAAAGGAATCGGAGCTCGATGGCGCAGAGAGCTGCTGAAGTTAGGCAACTTACGCAAAGGCCGGTCATCGGATGGGTGACCAAAATTATTTAATTTCGAGGTCCTCCTTGCTTGGGAATGCACGTATAGCCGTTGGTCCCGGCTACATTAGCAGTCGTTAACAACCACCAATCTGCACTGAGCCCGCGTGGGTGGTGATTAATGGCCCGTTCTCCCTATTCATCCATATCCCTATGGATGGATAGAGAGAACGGGCCAGGCTCGTGCCCCAGCAGTGGGGAAATAAAAATGAGCTGATGATGATGATGATGATGATTCAGTAGTCTAACGTGGCTATTGGGATTGCAAACTCGTACTCGAAATGATCAAATTCCCTTAAGGTTACCGACACTGATTTTCTGATCTACAATTGGACAAAGGCGGAAACGGCTAATATTTTAATTCGGGTGGCGTATTTCGTTAATCGTCCGATTTCAATTGAAACCCTTCTTCAGCCCTAGGCTTAACTCCTCATAGTCCAGACACCCCACACGACAAAATTAAGTGTCCCAGTGACAATTTATACGAATTAAACGAATCTCACTTACCCCTCACTATGTTTTACTATGCGTAACTACTCGAAACTGTAAATTAAACTTTATAGTTGGGCCGGTAAAGTTTAATTTGATTTGGCAGCTTTTTACAATAGAGCCACGTTTGATAGCGGTATTATCTGCAATAGTGCTTCTCATTGAAGCTACGTTGACAAATTGTTGTCAGTGGGTTATGTGCCGTATTGTTACTGGGGTAGAGTTGGTTTTGGTTGTTTTTGTGACAATATCGCCGCGGGGGTCGAAAAATCCAGCCCTCGACTGCGACGCCCCGCGTAGTAAGCTATGATCTGTTACTGCGTTTTGTTGCTGGTAATTTTGGAAAATTGGGATATTTAAAATTGTCTGCCTCTTATTTTACAGAATTTTTTAATATGAATAAAAATGTAAAATACATAATTATGAATTGTGTTCGTTTGAGCTTGACAACTAGGAAAGGGAAAAGTTGCGTTAAATAAATTAATTGAACAATGAAGTCGTCGTTGTACAATGTTAATCATTTACATCGCTGTCTGCATTATTATGTGTATACGATAAATATTTATTTAATCCAAAGTAGGTATATTGTAAAATAAAGAAAAGTAGCAGTAAAGTAGCAGTAGAACAGAAAATAAAACCACTCTACATTATTTTCTTTCAGAATCACGCAAATGTACCTACTTTCTTAACCGCCTCTGTGGTCTAGTGGTTAAGACCACCGGTTTAGACCCAAAGGTCCCGGGTTTGATTCCTAGCGGGGGGTACCTACATGTTTGTGTACTCGGTTAGGTTGGTGGTAGGACTTGTTTGTCCACCTGGCTAGCTACCACCATCTTATCTGAATATGTCGCCAT
This sequence comes from Eudonia lacustrata, assembly GCA_947562085.1. Taxonomy (NCBI): domain Eukaryota; kingdom Metazoa; phylum Arthropoda; class Insecta; order Lepidoptera; family Crambidae; genus Eudonia; species Eudonia lacustrata. The sequence goes on along the minus strand of OX387323.1, from coordinate 4,763,430 downwards.
AACATAATATATGTTTGTAGCATTGTTGTGTTCCGGCAGCTAGAGATTAGATAGTTAGTGCCTCACTAGTAGAGGATCCCGGGTGAAGTGCGCTTCCACCAATTGGCCTTATCATCACTTTACATCAGGTGAGATCAAGGCACTGAGCTTACCCGTAAATATTATTTAAAAAAAACTATACTAAAATACTTTAAATAGTTTATAGGAAACACTTTTTAAATAGTTCATAAAAGTCGAAAAGCTTAATGCTTCTTAACAGATGGATCTTTCATAGATAAATAATATTGCAACAACATAAATGAGCACATTAAAAACATAACTTACTACAAATAAAATAAAATTTGGCAGTTTTATCGCTGTAAAGACATCTCAACCAGTAAACAGTTTACAGTAAAATTGTCAATAATAATAAAATATCAATAAAAATAACAAATCGTCGGACGTACCGAAATTGCCCGGAACTGGACAGTTATCAAAAACATTGACGTTCCAACTTCCACCGCAGCACAGGTTACAGCCCATGAATAGGAGTAATGAAATAAATATTTTGTCGGTGGGGCAAATTCGATAGCGCCCGACTGCCCAAACCCCCAATTTGGGACGGCTATTTGCCAAAACGTCTGGATTGTTTGCGGTTAAGCACCGTGAAGATTGTCTATTGCTCACATTGGGCGGAACTAAACTACACCCGTTTTTGATTTGTAACGAACGATGGTCCTGAATGTTTTATAGTAATTTTTTTTCTTTAATTCACAGTAAAGGTTTTTTTGGGCATGTTTTTTTACGTAAGCTTCTTCGGGTTGTTAGTTCTCAATGTTACTGTGTTAAGTGAGGTGACATATTGCGTGAATTTATTTATTGTGATATTTTGATAGATAGATAGATAGATAGATAATACTTTTATTGCAACACTATAAAACATAAACATGAACAAAAGAAAAAAAAAATACAACGTTATAATTTGGCGGTCTTATCGCTTTCAAGCGATTTCTTCCAGACAACCAGTCGGATGGAGAGAGCTAATAAACTGTAAGATCAGAGGTGAAACTATGAAAACATGCTAGAATAATGTGTATTTTATAAATGAAGCAAAATAATAATAATAATGGTAATGATAATAATGATAAACATAATATACATAATATATATTATTTTGTTTCTTTAGCAGATCGTAATTTAGTAGTTACTAACAATTTTGTAGCTCAGACACTCAGAATTTAATTTTAGTTGTTTTTTTTTTGTTCCAGCAGTGCTTTTTTGGCCTTGGGCAACCTGGGCCAAAAAAGCCTTTAAAAAAATCTAATTTAAACAGTTTGCACAAAAAACATAGCTTGGCCTTCGTTTTTTTTTTTTATATTAGAAGGAGGTAAACGAGCAGGCGGGTCACCTGATGGAAAGTAATCACCGCCGCCCATGGACACCCGCAAAACCAGAGGAATCACAGATGCGTTGCCGGCCTTTAAGGAAGGAATAGGCTTGTTTCTTGAAGATTCCTAAGTCGATTATTATTATTATTATTGGATTATTGATATAACAATAATGCAGCAAGATACGAATAATTCAAACACAATGGCTTTCATAGAGCTTTAAGATAAGATAAGATAAGATAAATACACTTTATTGTACACCAAAAATAAAACATTTTACAAAAAACTACATAAAAATACACGTACAAAGGGCGGTCTTATCACTTTGAGTGATCTCTTCCAGCTTTAGTCTTCTTCCTTCAGCAAAATGTTCGCTAACTGTACTGTAAGTAAAATTAGATTTTTATAACTACCTATTAACTCTCTTAATTCAGTATTGATATTAGCTATCTCAGTCAGGGGCACTACGTGGTGATAGGGACTCCTTGCTATAGCAGCTCTATGGCACACGACGTGATCTTAGAGAAAAATAACTAAAATAAATAAATAAACTGTCCTACACTCACACCAATTATCTAGCCAAAGAGAAGCTTCGCTATGAAACTCGTTAAATGGTTACTAGACAACGGATAAACATACTTAAAATACTTAAATACATACTTATTATACAAAGAAAACACCCAGACCCGAGACAATTTAGAAAAACAATAATTTCTAAATTGACCCGACCGGGGATCGAACCCGGGACCTCAGAGATGGCGACACCATGAAAACTGGTGTACAAACCACTCGACCAAGGAGGTCGTCAAAATATGAAAAATAAGGAAGGATCTAGAAGAACAAATGAAGATGATGGATGATTGTTTCGGTGACAGCATGCTAAGGCGGTTTTGTGATACGTTTCTTGAGAAAATATATAATTCAATTTATTTTTGCCCTCTATCATTTACCCGGTCATAATAATATTTAGTGGAGGTGCCGGGTACAATCTATATCGTGCTGTCTCCAACCCATGCGATACTCATATATTGGAACAAACATCGTTACTGGCATTTTTTTAAATAAAAAACCCAAACTCTGTTTTGCTCATCATCATCTTAATCATCTCATTTTATGTCCCCACTGTTGGGCACGAGCCTTCCTTATAGATCGATACGTGGAACGGTGGTTGTTAACGACTGCTATTTCAGCCGGTATCAACGGCTGAAATAGCAGTCGTTCGTGCTTCGGAAGGCACGTAATGCCTTCCGAAGCACGGAAGAGCTCGAGGTGACATTTTTGGTCACCCATCCGATAACCGGCCTTTGCGAAAGTTGCTTAACCTTAGCAATCGCAGACCGGACGCGCCATGGAGCTTCTCAACTCAACTGTTTATTTAAACACTATAATGTTCGCTCAACATAATAAAATACGCACACCACTTTCTCAATCAAATATATTAAACTTAAATTCGTTTGTCCAGCTCCGCAAACATTTTGCAACGGCACAAATGTGAATTCCCATGAAATTGCAATTTTATATTTTAACGCCCTCCTTGCTCCACTATTGACTCTGGCTACTAAATAGGGCAAATAAGATTTCAATGAAACCCTCGGGGTGTAATACTGATTGTCATTAGGGGTCATAAACTACCCCAGTGCCGTGCCATTGTGAGTAACATTGGACATGTCATATTAGGTGAGTCGGAGCATGCGGTGAATTTATGAGACTTGTTATTGGCATGTTATAAATTGGGGATATTTATTATTGTTTGTGCGACTGTTTGATTTTGTTTGATTGAATAAAGATTTTGTTTAGTCTGTGATAAAAGGTTGCGATATGCTTCGGGGTCGGTAACGTTCACGTTGTTCTTTAATTTATAATGATTACAACGTCGTCGTCGATATCAATATGACGGTGTGATAATATCACAGCGGCGTGTATACACAGTAAAATGAAAAATTATCATCATCATTATAATTTTTGACAACCTCCGTAGTCGAGTGGCTTGCACGCCGGACTTTGGGCGGCGCTAACTCTGAGGTCCCAGGTTTGATTCCCGGTCGGGTCAATGTCGAAAACGAACTTTTCGATATTGTGTCGGGTCTGGGTGGTTGTGGTACCGTCGTCGTTGTTTCTGATTTCCATAAAACGAGTGCTTTAGCTTCTTACCTTGGGATCAGAACAATGTATGTGATGTTGTCTAATAAAAATAAATCAAAATTAGAATAAAATTAACTACTAAGTACAAAACCGGGCGTTGTAGAGATCCTTGGGGGAGACCTTCGTCCAGCAGCGGACGACTTTTGCCTGAGATAATGAAGGTTGTGATAATACGAACATAAAATACAAATTTTTATTCCTAATAGTGTTTTTCTAAGTTCTTTTAGTTTCAGTCTCTCTACGACAGGAGCCCATGTGGTTTTTAAAACGTCAGGTGTAAATAAAATGTAAGTAGATTCGTAAAAGGGGTTTAGCTTCAATTATTATAGTTATTTCTATCCATTATTCTACACAGCTAAAAGATAGACGTCTAGAAAAGGGTGAATATGCTTGGACAATTAAAGCACTATTACTTTTAAGTTTATTTCAATCTATACTAATACTATAAGGCTGAAGAGTTAGTTTGTTTGTTTGGTTGAACGCGCTAATCTCAGGAACTACTGGTTCGAATTGAAAAATTATTTTTGAGTTGAATAGTCCATTTATTGAGGAAGGCTATAGGCTATATTACATTACGCTATGACTAATAGAACGCGGGTGAAACCGCGGGGCACAGCTAGTAAAGAAATATGACTTTGACTTTGAGTTCCTACTGAGTCACACTATTGGGTTATAAAACGAATTGCTTGCATATACCTACAAAGAAGCATTCTAACATACACATATTAAAAATAAACCTCTCATTTGGTTAAACTAGTTAACATACTTATAACTATTTTTATCTAATTATTTTTATCTGCAAAATGAATCTTCAATTTACCATCAATATCGATCAAGTCGTCAACAGAATAAGTCTTCTCAATATTTTAACTCCGGCAGAACTTTAACTTTGCAATGCGCTTTTAGGCTGTATAAAACATTCATTGGAGGGGGAGCACCCTGTTTACCATTCAGCTTAGCTGGCAGATGGGAGGATCGCAGGGCGGACGGAATCTCGTGGGCAAACACAGGAGGCAACACTTGTTTATAGTTTTAGTAGATTTTCTCTTTGGCCTGAGCTGAGATTTGAAGTGTCTGAGCAGGAATTGTTCTGTTAAGCTTCGGCTTTTTTTTTTTTTAATAAATCAATCAGTCTCAGGAAGCTCAAGTGGGCATCAAACCTTTTTTCTATTAAAGTTTTATTTCACAGATCTTTTGTTTTTTTTTTCAGTTAGGTCGCGTGATTATATCTTCGTCTCGGCCAGTACTCAGGCTGCCTGATCGCCCATATCCCGTGATGGTTTCATTATCATCATCATAATCAGCCCACATCCACTGCTGGACTTAGGCCTCTCCCAATGCATGCCATTGAGCCCGATCTTTGGATATTCTCATCCAACCGCTGTCAGCTACTTTGCGTATATCGTCGCTCCACTGCGCCGGAGGGCGTCCTACACTACGTCTGCCGAGTCGCGGTCTCCACTCTAGAACACGTCTACCCCAACGGTTATCGCTCCTGCGGCTCATAGGTATGACCTTATATGATGGTTTTACCAACTTAGAAACATTGTGGCAATTGATTTTTATTTAAACATATATGTTACCTACATGTTGCACTGGTATATGCATAAAAATATTATAACAGAAAAATCCTATGCGTTAACTCAACATAAATCACAAAGCCAGCTGAAATGCCCACAGCCTAGAGTAGCAGCTCGCGGTACAGTCGCTGGCAATACAAAGCGCTCGCAAACAGCCGGGTACAGTCAGCGACATGATCCCCTGGAGTATTGTGTCCACACAATATGCGCGCAAATAAACCGGATCTCGCGCCGTGGCCGGATGCGGTTATAGCGCCGCCGTGGAGGCACGACGAGAGAGGAATGTTTCATGTTTATAAGGTACGTTAGATAAATTTGAGTTTTTAGTCAGTTTTTAGTCTAGCATAGGTATGCATAATGCACAATGCGTTAGCATATTTTCGTAAGAAAATAAAGTTAGTTTTTTTTATGCGTCTACCATATTTTTATAAGAAAATAAAATAAAAACATTAAAAAAGCTCTTTTTATTAGAAAGAACAATAACCTCAAAATATTCTGCACATTTTTATTATAAAATTGCGCGGACGGAGGAGTATGAAACGCACACAGAAAGAGCGCAGAATGTTAATATTTTGTTAATTAAGCATAAAAAATACATTAAATCAATAAAACGAACATTACATTCCCCCGAGTGGTGCCGGGGATAAAGAATAGCACCACCCCATCTCTTCCCGCGGGTGTCGTAGAAGGCGACTATGGGACCATTCCAGAGGATGGGCAGCAGCGTCTCTCTGTGATTATTCTCACCCTACTGCGATCGCCAACCCGCCTGCCAAGCGTGGCGATTATGGCAAATTCCCCTCAAAGTGATTTATCCTTGAGGGAGGCCTTTGTCCAGCAGTGGACGTCTTTTTGGCTGAGATGATGATGATGATGATGAAACATTACACACACTACCACGTATTTGACACACACGCATAAATAACAATAATAAAATTACGGTCGAATTTCGACTGGGCCACCACTAGTTAGTATGAAAACGCAATCGAATAGAACATTGAACTCGTCACTGAGGTCAGTGATTACGGATTCCGAAAACAGTGTGCTTCCATCTTCAGCTTTACCTACCGTTATGAACCTGATGGTAAAAGACGGTAGACAGCCACCTCATGTAAAAAAGGACAAGCGCTACACAGTTGTACTGTAAACCCTTAAAAAATAAACTTTTATATTATGAAAACCTCACAAAAAACACCATTTCGATTCAGCATGATTATACACGTACTAAAATAGTTCTTTTCACACTGATGACACGTTTCAAGCAGCCTCATCCTCCCAACGCTGCAAGTGAGATTAAGACGCGCACCACACAGGCACACGCAGTGACATGATCATTAAATACGGAGCTTTGAAAAGCTGCATGAAACTGGGGTGAAATAGTGACGTAAGCACTGAATGACTTGTAGATACTAATAGAAAATCGATGGCGCTCGCTGTGGTTAACGTGCCCAGTCAGTGATTGCTAGGTTTAAGCAACTTTTGTAAAGGCCGGTCATCGGAAGGGTGACCAAAACATTTTCAAATATTACTGTTGTACATTTTATTGCTTTTGTGAATGTAGCATCGTAGGTAAATACATAGATATACTTATACTTTTTTTTTAGCTCAAGTGGCAGTGGGCAGGGCACATTGCTCGCAGGACAATCGACAATCGCTGGGGCGGGATAGTCCTGGAGTGGCGACCGCGTACCGGAAAGCGCAGTGTGAGCAGGCCTTCAACAAGGTGGACCGACGATCTGGTGAAGGTCGCGGGAAGCCGCTGGATGCGAGCAGCACAAAACCGGTCGTTGTGGAGATCTTTGGAGGACGCCTTTGTCCAGCAGTGGACGTCTTTTGGCTGAGATGATGATGATGATGATACGTTTATTTATTCACAACATAAGCTTACACACATGATTATGTGTAATCAATAATCATGTATGTAAGCTTATGTTGTGAATAAATAAACGTAAATATAGCACCATAGACAAATACATAGCACATACACCCAGAACACATACAGACAAAGCACCATGTAGCACCATAGACAAATACATAGACATATACGTTTATTTATTCACAACATAAGCTTACATACATGATTACACATAATAATTTTCAAAGCTAAGTTACCTTTCCTTTACTGTTCCTCCTAAGTTTACTTCTGAGTATTAATTCCACAACGCTTTTATGACCCCTAACTCTCACTAGTTTTAATAAAGCCAACACCCTTCTCATTGCAACATACCGATCTAAGATATTGATGTATTTAATCCGCGAGTGGAATTGATAAAAAGGCGTCATCAAATCACTTCGCCACGTGTCGGGGAGACATCAAAAGTGTGAAGTAGCTGTTTCGCACTACTCTGAACAATGTTTGTCTGATTACAAAGGAGGTATGGGTAGAACCGTAATTATATGGTTGTAGTTTTCTGTTATCTATATTTAATCGTTTATACATTTTTAAATTACATACATTACATACATTAGTAAAAAGGTATCTTATACCTTCTTTACACCCGACGATTCGACCGAGTTACAACGGCCGTGGTAACGGGCTGACTGATGTCGCGATGTTTAATCTTTTGCTGAAGTTAAGCAACTTTCACAAAGGTCGGTAATTGGATAGGTAAGCATTTATCATCTCCTACTTTTCGTGCTTCGGCAATCGGAAGATAAGGCTGCATTAGCGGTCGTTAACAATCACCAATCCGCACTGGGCCAACGCGTGGTGCTTTTTAACCCGTTCTTCGTGTGATGTGATGGATGGAAATCCATTGGGAAGTTTCATGCCACTGCACTGGGGACATATAAAATCTGGTGATGTGATGTTGGTATATTAGAAGAACTAGAACTTTTGTGATCAGTCTCACTAACACGATTTTAGTAAACCATTTACAATTGTTAATCAAGTGACGAGCTATGTATTGCTGTTGGTGTACCTTATCAATAATTAAAGAAATAAACATATAAGACTCCCTGTGTGGTGCTGGGGATAAGAATTGCACCACCCCATCTCTTCCCGTGGGTGTCGTAGAAGGCGACTAAGGGACCAATCCAGAGGATGAGCAGCAGCGTCTCTCTGTGATTATTCTCATCTTACTGCGATCGCCAACCCGCCTGCCAAGCGTGGCGATTATGGCAAATTCCCCTCAAAATGATTTATCCTTGAGGGAGGCCTTTGTCCCGCAGTGGACGACTTTTTGGCTGAGATGATGATGATGATGAAACATAAGAAACGTCCTAACTGAATAACACTGTCTAATTCATCAACCCCCAGCACAATCCTTAAGACGTAGAAAGCTGTCGCACAGAGCTTTTTTCTTAATTCTCAAAAGATGTTTTAATTCAATTCAATTTTATTGCTCTATGTCGTCTGTTTTGATCTTAAAGTATATTAAGTCAAAAATAAGCCCCGATTATGAATAGATCATTCCAATGTTTATGCTTCGTTTAATATTATTACTACTTGTTACAAATAGGCGGAGTCGCTTGTTAACTATAAATGCACGTAGGTTACTTTATTTAGGGTTAGAAAGACGATTTTCGTAGCGTAGATTTCGTAGTGTTGTTATGAAACAAACACAATTTAATCGGTATATCTTTTTGAACTTCAAACATACCGGACCTTAAACACGCATGTATACTTAAACCTGTCTGTAGATACCTTTAGAACTTTTTTTATTTTTATTATGTAAGTGTAACATTAGGTGCTGTTATAGCATCTCACTGCATCATACATATTGGACTACATGTTTTTTCTTGCTACTTTATGTTAATTTTATCTTATAATGTTGTTAATGTGTAGTTGTTAGCTGTTCCAAATAAAGAAAAAAACACTATATAATATCCACAAAACAAAAGATTGGAACACAATAAAAACATGGAAATTTTACCAGTTTGAAAGTGTTAGAACTTATAGTTGGCCACTCATAGTGTATAGCTGATTTTAGCATCCTTTTGGTTTTTCAGGCTTAAGAAACAGCCCAAACAGTCTCTGCCCTAAAGGGTAGGTATAGTACCTGTATAGAAAATAGTAAAGATAGCTTACCGAGTAAAAAATTTTGGCGAATGCGTCTCTTAAATCTAACATCTCGGATCGGGTTAACTATATCAAGGGAAACACTCATGTCGCTAAGTCGAAACTATATCAAACAAAATACGTTTTGATTACACTCATCGCAGTTGCAAGGGCATACGCTTGCCGGTGTGAAAGGCACACACGCCTGAGGCGAGATACGAGAAGGGTATTACATTCTTTAAACGGTTAATAAATATGGGGACATTTTATAATTACATAGGTATTCTACATTTAATAATTTATGAAGACACTTAACAGTTAAGGCAAAACATAAATTAACAAAGTGTTGATCAAGGAGCAAAACTTTAAACTTAAAACATGTGAAATGTTTATATAATTTTTAACGCAAATTTTGTTGCCAACAAATTACAAAAAATTTTTTTTTTAAACATTTGTCTTCTGCATGACCAATATTGTTTTTAAATCTAATAGTTACCTACGTTACAGTTTTGAGATCTTACAAATAATAGTTAAAAGTGTATAATAAATAAATAAATTTTCCCCCACTTACACCAATTATATAGCCCAAGAGAAGCTTCGTTATGAAACTCGTTTTATATGGTCACTAGACAACGGAGAAACATACTTAAAATACTTAAATACATACTTATTGTACATAGAAAACACCCAGACCCGAGACAATTTAGAAAAACAATAATTTATAAATTGACCCGACCCGGGTTCGAACCCGGGACCTCAGAGATGGCGACACCATGAAAACCGGTGTACAAACCACTCCACCAAGGAGATCGTCGAGTGTAAGTTGAAATGAGGCACTTAATCATTTAAAATGGAGAAAGCTTCACTTCTTTTGTATTGTTTACACTTAGCTGTTCGTAGAATCCTTAGTCGTCTTCACAACTACAAAGCATTTTCGTTACCTATCCGCACACAACCCATAAACAGCATAGCATATTGTAACAACTTTCACAGATCTACTCGCGTTTATTTTACACATAACTTTTAATTAATGTTTATCCTGGCGTTTCGAACCCTTTGCAGGGTCCGTGGTCACAAGGAGACTGAGGTGTTGGTCGTCTCATAATTTAGAAGTGTTCGCGTAAACTTTAGAAAACAATAGTATATAATATTGTGATCAATAGCTAGATAATTCAATCTGAATGAGCAACTTGCGGGTCAGAAAGGTCCTCACCTTTAGCTAATCAGCCACAATCCTGCACCTCTTACTACCTGCTACTCTTCTACTCTGTGAGGAGCTCGACGGCGCAGTGGTTAACGCGCCCAGTCTGCGAGTGCTGAAGTTAAGCAACTTTCGCGAAGGCCGGTCATCGGATGGGTGACCAAAAATGTATCATCTCGAGCTCCTCCGTGCTTCGGAAGGCACGTAAAGCCGTTGGTCCCAGCTGCATTAGCAGTCGTTAACAACCAGGAATCCGCACTGGGCCTGCGTGGTGGTTTATGGCCCGTTCTCCCTATCCATCCATAGAGAAGGTTCGTGCCCCAGCAGTGGGGACATAAAATAAGCTGATGATGATGATGATGATGATTTCTGGCTTCTAAAAAATGCTAATTTGAGAAATTCTTGTGTCAGCCCAATCTCTTCATGTGATGTAATTGATCTGGTGGGAAGGTTTGAGCCCAGCAGTGGGTCGTCTATGGGCTGATGATTCAAAAGTGTTTTCAAGTTCCATGAATCCGTCTTTTCAAAACGTGGACTTTAGGCCGCAACTTCCCCATAACTACGGGACCCCATAATATCTTTTAACTAAAAGAAATTAAAAAAAAATGAGACGCCGCCGTTAGTCTCCGCTGCCGGTAATAAGAGTTAACTCTCGAATTATATGTATATCATTCCTCCCCCTGTCGTGGCACGTTCACATTGTGATAGCAAAATAAATTATACTATCAAAGAAATAAGACGCAGTGTAAAGGCAGGCCTCCAACAAGGTGGACCAACGAGCACTAAATCGTTGTGGAGATCCTTGGGAGGAATTTGTACAGCAGTTGAAGTTTTTTGGCTGAGATGACGATGATGAAAGAAAATATACCCGAGGTTTCGACCGAGTAACAAAGGCTGGGTTTATGGGTTGTGGAACTTGATATATAATCTTTCGCGTGTAGGTATATACATTTTATTAGTTGCTTATAATAATAAGATAGTTAGCTTCAAAGTCCAAATATCCTTATTTATTAAATAAACTGATTTGCTAAGTAATTAGGAAATTTCCAAAAATGTTATTATGTTCTTCCTACCATTCAGATATTCAGAATGTCTTTTAGATAAAGGACAGAAAGAATGGGCGTAAAAACACAGCACAGCACAGCTTTAAAAGAAGTAACGGCATTCATTCATTGCATTGGGGGTTAAAGTTACTCGCGTCCGTAGGTTTACCCTTGAGACCCTACACGTGACCCCTGGGTGGTACTAAATGAGTAACACTGTCTGAGTGGTAGAGCCACGCTGCGTTGCAGCACGAAATGGGACGGCTCGCCCGGCGTAATACCACCCTCTCACAGAATATCGGCGTGAAACAACGGCACTCGTTGCTGTTGTGTTTCGTCCGGTGAGTGAAAGTACCGGAGGCCCATCTCTCACCCCTCCCCTTTCCCAATTCCTACTCCCTCCTCAAGATCCAACTCCTTCCTCAGGGTTGGCAACGCATCCGCGATAACTTTGGTTTTGCGGGTGTCCATGGGCGGCGGTGATTGCTTTCCATCAGGTGACCCGCCTGCTCGTTTGCCTCCTTTTACCATTAAAAAAAAAAAAAAAAAAAATTCACGAAACAATTTATTTAGCAAATTATGTAATATACATTAGAGAATCAATTGTTTAGTTTAGGCTACAATGTAGCTCTTATGAATGTCACTATGCAATCAGACGGTTCACTCGAATGAACGTTCACTCCAGTAAATGCTTCATTTTTCTTTCATTCCATGTTCACACGGCTGAACTGGAATGACATAAAAAAGAACATTCACCTGTTCTTTTCTTTCAACATGTCGTCGAATGAAGTCGTGCGTTTTGGAGTCAGATTAATTTGTGATCATTTGATCACAGAGTTAACAAAAAGAAGCAAAGAAAACATCGACTGTGGTGGGTGCGACCATGGATTGCAAGAAGAAATTTATTGGGAGCTTCAAATACTTAAGAGAACTAGCTGATGAAGATATTGAATCATATTACAATCATCTGCGAATGAACAAAAGTATATTTGAAGAACTTCTACTACTTGTTGCTCCAACAATAACGAAAGAAAATACTTTAATGAGAGATATATAATACCTTACAGAATAAAACTTCGAATTGTATTGAAATACCTTGCTACTGGCGATAGTTTTGGAACTTTACAGTATTTATACAGGAGTACCTCGAAATTCAATATCCTATTTTTTCCAAGAAGTATGTGAATCTATTTGGACGGTCCTTGGTAATTTTATTAAGGTCAGTAATATATTTGATTGAATAAAAAATAAGGTTACATTATAAAACTTTTTTCACACCACCTGCTCGACAATGCCTCATTATATATCATGCAAACCTTACTCAAAGTAAATCATTATAGCCCTTGTCTTTTGCCGGGGTGTAATGTTGTACTGAATTTCATTATAACCCGCCGGGCAGTAATGTGATTCTCACTTCTCTTAGTTCTTATTGTTATGCATTTAAAGTCTAATTTCGTCAAAATCGTGCGGCGCGCGGCTGCTGCAGCTGCTGGTGGCCGACGGCGAGGAGGTGGACGGCGGCGCGCGCCGCGTTTCATTTATTTGAAAATCGAACTTATTCGAAAATCGAGCTGGCCACGCCACGGCAAGCCGAACGAAAAAAAATCAATACTTAAAACAAAAGCCGCGAGTATATCAATACGGTGCAATCAGTATCAGACAAAACTGCAAAAGAAGATAGAATAAAACATTAAGAAAATGTCGATTGACGAAAGTGATTTAACTCCGGAGTCCATTAAATTAGACGCCTTAGGTATTGTTAATAACCTACTACCAGAGAAGTCAAAGGAAAAATACTTGAAAGCTTACGACGATTTTCACAAATGGAAAACTGCAAAAGGCGCAAAGTCTGTGTCGGAGTCAGTGCTTCTTGTTTATTTCGAGTATTTATCGTGTACAAAGAAGTCCAGCAGCCTGTGGTGTATCTATTCGATGCTCAGGTTAACAATAAGCATCAAACACGACATTAAGATAAATACATATAGCAAGTTATTGGCATTTTTAAAGAGGAAATCAGATGGTCATCGAGCAAAGAAGTCAAAAGTATTGACAGCGCAAGATGTGGAAACTTTTCTGAATGAGGCTCCTGATCACAGCTTTCTGGCCATGAAAGTAAGTATGAGTACTGCCTACTTTTTAGTTACGTTTCTAGTACCTACCTATAATAGCTCTATAAAATAGTTAATGAATAAAAGGGTATTTAAATGGCACACATTTAAAAATACACATTCTAAGGTTTTGTCGCAAGCTTTTTTTATAATATAAAGGTCAAAAAATGTAGTAGTGTATCTAACTATTTACTCACAATCCTATTTTTTGTTACAGGTAGCCTTGATTTTTGGAGTGAATGGCGCATGTCGTGGAAATGAACTCGTAAACATAAACGTCAATGATATCAAAAAACATGCAGATTTATTGCTGATTAACTTACCAGATACCAAAACAAATAGAGAACGTTCGTTCATAGTTCGTGAAGATTAAGCAAGAATTGTTGAAAAGTACCAAGCTCTGCGCCCCTCTAATATAAACACCAACAGATTTTTTATCGGTTACAGTAATGGCAAATGCACCAGGCAAGTCATTGGCAAGAATAAAATCAGCGCCATGCCAAAAGAAATTGCAAAATACCTCAAATTGCAAAATCCCGAGCTCTATACGGGTCATTGTTTGAGGAGAACATCGGCAAGTCTGTTGGCAGATTCAGGAGCAGATATGGCCCAGATAAAACGTCATGGTGGCTGGAAATCTGATGCAGTAGCGGAGGGCTACATAGAGAATTCCATACAAAACAAAAACAAGATAAGCTGTCGTATTGGTGACAACATTCATCTGAAAACTACGTCCATTATTGATGATCCTTGGAAACCTTTGCCACCACAGCCATCTAGCTCAAAATATATCCCGTCAAGCCCACTGCCTCAAGCACCACCTTCCCCAACCTTTACTGTGCCAAACGACCCTCACACGCAAGGTTCTGATGTATTGGGTGCTGCTACTCAAATAAATTCCACCTCAACTAACATAAGCGTACCAAAAAATATAACATCAAACATCAATTTTAATTTTTAATTTACTTTTTATTGTTATTTACTGTGCCAATTATATATAATTAGTAATGAAAATAGTATTTTAATAAATAAAATACTTTTTCTAGCAGCCTTGGTTTTTATTGTCTCGCAAAAGGTGAGAAAAGTAGAGTATACTCCTCAGGGATAAAACTGATTTTGCCTTGGGCGCGCTTAAATCCTTCACTGCTCTCAGGACTCCATTTTAATTCCCTCGCTTCGCTCGGGAATCAACTCAAAACCCCCTCGCTACGTTCGGGAGTTAAATCTGGAGTCCTTCGTTACGCTCAGGATTCAAATATCGCGCCCGTGACATAATACAGTGCTTTATCCCCTTGGTGTACAATCTACTATTAATGAAAAAATAAAATCAACAAGGGACGTTACATACTTAATACATTTTAGAGCTTGATTGAGTATGTTTTCTTGGGTAGATGTTTGGGCTACTGTGATTTGATTCTCATATAACTCATGGGTACATGTTGTTGGGTGACATAGTATTGATGTATGGTATTCTCATTTTGAGGAGCTTGTGAGAGTATATTTTCTTGGGTGGATGTTTGGTCTTTTGTGATTTGATTCGTCTCATGCGGAGAGCTCATGGGGACAGACACAACTGGCGAGTGAACTTGTTGGTAGGGATCGTTGGCCAAATCCGAGAGAATGTGCTCTTTTGTGTTCAGACTGTTCATTTTTCGTTAATTAAGAGTGAAAGTAAATGTGCCGAATGCCAATATCCAACATCGTGGGATCGGTTCTTTAATGAATTCATTCAGCACTCGTGTTTCATTTTGTGTCCAGACATTTCATTTTGAGTGAAATGCACCGAATGAAATGCGAAAATTAACAAAAAATTACCCGTCTGATTGCACCTTAAGTCTACATAGGGCGGGATACCTTGTACTGAGAAGAACCGGCAAGAAACTCAGAAAGGGCGTTAAAATATTGGAAATTGACCTATCAGGGCATGTGTTTGTGCAATTTTGATGTCTCTTAGTTGAAGGACATACTCACAGAATAAATAATAGTCGCATAGGTTAACCATTATTCGTTATTGAATACAGTATGCGACATCCTGTACTCCAGTAATTGTTTTAGTAATATTACTATTGTAGTCCCTACTTCCTATTCCTATGGTAGTCACTTAAATAATTCACAAACTTCAAGAAAACGGAATTGGGCATTACCAGTTAAAAGCTCATATTGTGCTTTCGAAGTTATATAAAATAGAAAAATAATGGTTTCTAAAACAACCCAGTCTGAACAAGCCGGATGGAAATGGACTCGGATGCCTCTCGGTTTTTAATTGAAATATTTATTTATAATCGCGTGTGGCCAAATGGCGCATCCACTCTTATATTTTATAGCGCGCAAAGCAATTATTGTTTTTACCACGTTTTTCATTATGCGACGGAATTGTTTAGGAGATAACGATGATGCCTGCTTCTTTATTTTGTTGTAAATTGAGATATTTTCTTTAATACTGTCGGCTTTTAATTTTCTTTTTCTTTTTGTGTGATGTTTGTTAGACGAGAATGTTTTTTCGTTAAAAAAGTTTTAAAGTACTTACTACTGAGTGTTTACTTCTGTGCATAAGCAGGTAGGAAACGAAAAATATAAATGTTCATTAATCCCTAGTGTTTTAATAGAAAACCAAAAAAAACAACATATAATTGAAATGTAAATAGGTGTAAATAGGTGTAAATAGGTATATTTTATTAAAATTATTGTATTTTGGGACATTAAACAGTTTCACGTAAGGTATACATTATTTTTTTTTTTTTTTTTTTATATTAGAAGGAGGCTATCGAGCAGGCGGGTCACCTGATGGAAAGCAATCACCGCCGCCCATGGACACCCGCAAAACCAGAGGAATCACAGATGCGTTGCCGGCCTTTAAAAACCTACTAAAAACATGAATTTTAATGTTAAGTATTCGTATAACCCATACAAACTTCCATGAGTAAATAATTAAGATTATATTTAAATAAAGGCCAATTTAAAAAAAAAAACAGCACCTTTCAGAACTGATAGCTACGGCAAGACCAGGAATGCCTGAAGAAGCGGGTTAAAATTTTGAGGATAAAAAGCTACACTTTTCCGTTCCTTTCTAAAATAGCTTTACTTAACAAAGAAACTTCTTATTTAAAAAAAAAACACACTATGTCATTGCACTGTTGTTGTTGCCGTCGCAATGAACATCCCTACGCACACATACAGTGACAACACATTAAGTGGTAATGTTACGTAGTACAAAGCGATGAACATCAAATTGAACAATTTTATTATCGTCACACCATCTCAGTTGCAAACCGGGGCACGGCACGTGGCCTCTCAGGACCTATATTGCTTTTTTATTTGCCTAAACACCCCTTCAAAAGTTGTCAACATGTTTCTTTGTACCAAACTTTTGTAGTCGGTAAAGAGTGTTGCACACAAAACTCGACTCTATCACCTACACGTTAAAAGTTTACAGTATTTACAAGAGGTTTGTTTGTAAATTTGCGGACAGACTCAACACCGTTTGCTCAACGGATATTAGTTGTTCGAGTGGAGAACTATTTGGTAATGTCCTTTGGACTCGTTCCCATAGAAATGGAATTAGGCAACGATTCTGTTGTGATTCCATTTCGCGATCTATTCACTGTTTGTTTGTATTCGAAAGTGTTTAAACGAGAGTTTAACGCTTCGGCGGCCGTGTGGTAGAACGCTTGCCTCGATATCCGAAGGTCCTAACTTCAATGAAGGGTGATTCTTCGCCCAAAGATAATTAGTGTTGGAGGTAAACGAGAAGTTGTATGAAATTGAAACCACGCCTTCTGGTGTTAAACGAAGTAAGTTACAATTTATTTTGACATACAAATTTTCGTTAATATGATGATGACCAAAATGGAGAATAAAAATCGCACTTGGCAATTTGAAAAGTGACGTCACCGTCTTTACGTATAACATATCTATAATTTTATATCATCATCATCATCATCATCAGCTCATTTTATGTCCCCACTGCTGGGGCACGAGCCTTCCCTTTGGATGGCTAGGGAGAACGAGCCATATACCACCACGCGGGCCCAGTGCGGATTGGTGGTTGTTAACGACTGCTAATGCAGCCGGAACCAACGGCTTAACGTGCCTTCTGAAGCACGGAGGAGCTCGAGATAATAAATTTTTGGTCACCCATCCGATGACCGGCCTTTGCATAAGTTGCTTAACTTCAGCAATCTCAGACCGAGCGCGTTAACCACTGCGCCATCGGGCTCCTCAATTAATTAATAATTTTATTTATACTTACTAGCATTTTACTCGCGACTTAGTCCGCGTAAAAATAAACTATTTTTTAAAATAAATAGTAGCCTATCTAGGTATGTTACCCGCAAGGAATGTAGCGTTCTATCTGTGTGAGAATTTTCGGAATTGAGTTCCAGAGATTACCCCCCGTAAACAAACAAATAAAGACACAAACGTTGCCGTCACCCACCACGCTATCCTAACGCGAATCACAAAGCTAAAAAACATTAATAAAAAATTAATTTACCGCATACCATTCACCAATCATAATCTTTTATTTCCCGCTGCCATCGCGGAGCAACCAGAGACAATCGGGCGGATTACAGAAAAAAAACCAAGCGCCGCGCTCGGAGCTTCATCAAAACGGTATTTCATTAGGACTTCATCCGTCGGAGTGCGAGGAAAGAAAGGCTCACATTCTTTGAAGGCCCCCACTTTTGTAATGAAGAATGTCCATCTAAAAAGGCCGAGGACATTCGCGCGCGTCTTTTGTTTTTGCTCTTGCTCACCGCCCGCCGCCCGCCGCCCGGCTCGATGCGGAAAAACACATTTCGCTCGGTGTGCGATCGCGCGGTTCGGTTCGGTTGGATTAATTTCCTCCGCGTGTCTTTGGTTTTTGCAGGATATACTGAGTCATACATAAGAGACGGAACTAATCCTAAAGAAAATGTTTTTATTAAACTTACCTAATTAGTCGTTTTTACTGTTTTTACACGCTAAAGGTTTGTTAGTCTCTATCTTCTATCTATAATACTCGTATATACATTGGTTTTAACTTTAAGATCTGGATCTGAATGACTTGTTTAAAAATAAATCAAAATTCATAATCATTTATTCAGTTTCGGCTACAAGAAGCTCTTGTGAATGTCACTATGCCATCGATTCGTAAGTCTACTCTGGTCTTATCCTGACTGACTGATTCATCATCGCCGAGCCGAAACTACTGAAGCTAAAAAGATGAAAACCACTAAGTAAGGAATTTACGGAAATCATCCCCTGAGAGGGTCAAATAGGGGGTGAAAGTTTGTATGAAAGTCCGTCAGTTTTGAAGTAAACTACATGAAAATTGGTATTTGGCCTTTTATAAAGAATTAGAGAATGACGTGTCTTAGGAATTTTGTTTATTTTCCTTTGAAGGAGTAAAAAAGAGAAGAAGTTTTTTTTGGGGGAATCTTTTCTTTTAAAGTAAGAACTATAAAAATTAATAATTTAATCGATCTTTAGATTTTTCAATAAAAATAAAGAACTACGTGTTTTAACATTTTTGGAAAACCCTCCCTGAAACGGTGAAATAGGGGTGGAAAGTTTGTATGGATATCTGTCATCATAAAAGTTAAATCCTTCAGTAAGTATTTGGCCTGGTTAGAAATTATGAAGTGTTTCAGGATTATCCTTATAGACACTTACCTTTAATAAGTTTGACTTTTATTAAAAACAATTACAGGTCGTGTAACCCATGTGAGCAAAGCCGCGAGCAAAAGCTAGTTTATTCAGCGGCATCGGCTTTATCTTCGTTTCTCTTTATGTCTTTTATAATATGGTGTACAATAAAGAATATTTTCTATTTTCATTTAATACATTTAAATTACTGGACATAGTAAGTTATGATCACGGAATGGGTCCCGTGATTATTACTTACCAAAGTTTTACCACAATCGAATTAATAGTATAGGAACGTAACTATACGGAACAAATAAAGAAACAATCATAGTTACATTTCATTGTCATTCATCATTCACCTCATCGGTTGGCGCAACATGTCTTCTTCAATTCTCCTCAGTTTTTTCCAGAGGAACGATTTCAGAATTATTATGTTTTGAACCGTTGTTGACGTTTGGTACTTTTTTAATTTTTTTATGGCTTTGCACAAGCATTTAGCCAATGAAATATTTTTTCTTACAAGTAATACATAAATAAACAATATTTCCCTCCTGTATGATGATGTTGAATGATAATAGAAATGGGAAGTGAGAAATGATATACCCCCCAAACCCTCGAGTATCTCAGTAAAGATGTGGGGCTTTACAAAGTCCTCACGCGGAATTCTTGAGAGAATTTGAAAAGTGATGTTGCACTGTTTTGTTTCATTTGCCAACACTCATGCACACTCGGGAACACTTAAGGGTTAATAATCCACCATTATTTCACATTAATATTCGACATAACACAAATCTTAATAAACAAAACCGCAGACATGAATCTTCACTTTCCCGCCAGAAAGTCGTTTGTTACTTTGCATTAACCTCTCCATATATAAAGCGGTGTCATGACACCGCGGCAATATCATTGCTAACACCACAGTCCAAATATAGGTCTGTGGCTAACACAGTACCTAACATGGTATAAAATTGCATAAAATTGTTTAAAAAAATATTTATTTATTTTATCATCTTCTGCTGTTTTCTGACTTTTTTCTTTTGGTACAATGAAATAATTTTTATATGAAATAGAGTTACAACTCACATTTAATAAAAAAATTAGCTTTGCCAAAACTGTTTTCACATAAAAAGACCTAAATAATTCCTGAGACAGAATCTGTCTCTTATGGTCAAGACTGAGCGGAGCATTTGCCGTAACGTAGCATGTTCGTTGCGGGCATTCGCATGTTCAGTACAGTGAGCCGAGCCGCTCACCGCGAACTCCGCGCTGTAATCGATTCAGCAATGACGTATCAAGCTCGCCGCGAATGGTCAGTTACGATGATACGCTTCCGTCGAATGACGGAGAATTCCAGTAGGGTTTTAGACTTCCCATACTATCCCATTTCAAAAAGCACACTGTATACCACAGTACACGTGGTATAAAAGTCTATATACTACTGTAGGCATCGTGGTATAAAAGTCCGCCAAACTGAGTTACCAGGCTCCCGCTAAGTGATTTTTCCACTCGCTTGCATTATTTATAAACAGTTGGTCGTTCCCGAAATGTTTTATTTTGTGAAAAACTGCTCTGTTACCGTCACAACGTTCTATTTTGCACGTTGGGCATCGCTTTTACTGTCTATGGACTGCTTTATTTGAAATTGGAATTATTTTATACGCTTTAAATATATTATATTTATATATATAAAATTAGTTTAAACTCCTAAAAGTGTTTGCCTTATTATTGTTATTATTTAAATAATTAAAATTATCTTCTCATCGACAGATTATGTTTGTTAAGTTAAGTTAAGTGTATTTAAAAACTGCCTTGTCTGTAATATGTGTAATATCAATATACGTTAGTACTATTATTGTATTAACTGTTTCTGCCAAAAAAAAAAACAAAAATTGTCTTCTATCAGTTGCAGGTGGTATCAACGAAGGGGAAAGCGCCTTACTACCGCATACTTCATAATCATCATATATACCAGAGTGATCTATACTCTATACTTAATATTATAAAGCTGAAGAGTTTGTTTGTTTGTTTGGTTGAACGCGCTAATCTCAGGAACTACTGGTTCGAATTGAAAAAATATTTTTGTGTTGAATAGTCCATTTAATGACGAAGGCTATAGGCTATATTACATCACGCTATGACTTATAGAACGCGGGTGAAACCTCGGGGCACAGCTAGTGATCTTATAAGCTCACTGCCTGTCCAGACTCCAATTGCTGGGTTCACATTACCTACATGAACGGGGAGTGTAAGTTTTGATTCCCGAAAACTAAATTATGGCAAAATTGTATGTTTTCTCGTTTGTCGCCAGGAGGCACTCCTTCAATACCATACAATATTATTCTCGTTTTCTTTAACGTGATTGGATGAGATCTGCACTTAGGCTCTCAGATTCTTCCTTCACGTAGGAAGAAACGTTTAAAAAAACATATTCTGTCTTCGCCAATACAGAAAAGCTAAATTAATCATTAAGCACACGATAATATTTTCTAATAAAATTTTCTTTCTATATACCTGAAGTATATAGCGGTGGGGCCGCTGTTCAATAGGAACAAGTAATGGACATTTCCTCCTCTCATTTCATCCTCTTTTTTCCCTAAGAACAGAATAGACTATTTGTTTAATACAGTAACCAAGGCTCATAATGTGTTAGTGTACGAGTCATCGTACATGCAATTATTACTTTATGAATATTGTGTAACTGCAAGCAAGCATTTACGCTACTGTTACGAATTATTTCGTTAGCAGGGCAAAAATGAATCAGTGTATTAAACGCATTCCTATAACGCGGTCGATTTATCATTTTATCACAGCATTTCCCGACGTTATTTTAGCATCCTTTTAGCACAGCATCAGCATAGCATTACTGTACGGGATAACCCCTACATATGGTCCTTCGAGCATTTGATCCAGCGCGCGGTAAGGTCAAAAGCAGGACTATCGGTTACGATATTCGATTACGTTCGATCTATTAGTTCGCGATTCCTGAGACTTTGCGCTTGGTTAACAGTGACATTTTAGATAAAATTTTATGTGATTTTATAGAACAGCATTAATTGTATCCGTGACTTTTCGTACGAAACCGTGAGAGTGATCTTCAGTGAACTTTAGACTTTATCATTTGTGTACACGAAGACAATTTTGTGTGACGAGCTAATCGGCACGTCGCAGCAGCAGCAAGCACGCAGCAACAGCACCAGATCCCGCATCAGCAGCAGTAGCGTTCGGTTTGCAGCAACCTACAAGTAAGATCTTTCCATTATCTTTACTTGCTTATTTCAATCATGGCACAAACATTTGAATCTGTATTTGTTCGTCAAGCTGATATTATCGTTCAGCTGGAGAAGATTGAAGCAAACTTCCGAAAGGACAGTGCGAGCAGGAAGACCCAGGATTATTTAGAGAAGCGTTTACAAGCTTTAGATAATCAATGGGGGGAATTCCACCAAAATAACACGGATGTGCAAGGATATGAAGATAAAACCTACGAGTACTTTGTGAAGGAGATTTATCAACGGACAAAAGAATTTTATGAAGCTACCAGAGCAAAAATGTCTTCATGTAAACCTATTTCATCATCTTTATTGCCCGTCTCCGGGGAGAAAAAAGACATCTTCTCACAATTATCATTTTCTATCCCGTCCACGAGTAAAGAGGACAAAGCCACGCAGCCAGGCGGAGCTGCAGACGAGCTTCTGTCTCAACAAAAAACCAATTTCAGAGCACTTTTGAGACAGTTACAGCGTGTCAGTATTGATGATTTAGAAGATAAATGGGAGATCGAGGATGAGCTTAGAAACATACAGAGAAAATGGCAGATAATTGAGGAAACCCATTTAAAAATAGATAACATCTTGCAAGGTTGGGACGTAGTATACGATAGTGAGTATTCTCAAATGGAAGATCAATATTGCACTATCAGAAAGAAGTTAAATAAAAAGTTATGTTCAACGGCTCATTTACAGCATTCAACTCCTCAAATTGAAATACCAATTTTTATGGGAAACTACACCCATTGGCCTACATTTTTTGATTTATTCAGTGAGGCTATTCATAACAATAAATACCTGAGCAAGGCTCAAAAAATGCAGCACCTCAAGGGTAAGGTGAGAGGTGAAGCGGAGCGCCTCATACAGCATCTGCACGTGTCTTCTGAGAACTATGATACGGCATGGGATATTTTAACGCACCGCTACGACAACCCTCAGGTACTCTTCACCAAGCCGATTGAGGTTTTTTTAAACCAACCAAATATGCAGAAGCAATCATCATTCGAGCTTAAGCGTTTGTATGACGTCACTACAGAAAGCATACACGCTATCCATAACCTGGGAGTGGATACTAACACATGGGATCCGCTTCTAGTGCATCTGTTAGCGAAGAAGCTCGACAGTAACACCTTTAGTGACTACATGGAGTCACGTAAGCATCCAAGAGAGTTACCTAAGTTAGAAGAGTTCATGTCGTTTATAGAAAGCAAATTTACCGCACTAGAACCGATTCATCAGAGATCATTATCATACAAACAAAGCAATCAACTTCCGGTTCAAGTCCCTCAGGCGTCCTATAGCAAGCCAAAAAATCATGGTTACCCTATGTTTAAAAATTATCAGTCTACTGCCACATATTCATCGATATGTCCATTATGCAATCAAAATCATGATTTGTATCAGTGTAAAAGGTTCCTAAATCAGCCGCCGGAAAACATAATGAGAACAATTGCGAAATTGAAAATTTGTAAGAATTGTCTATACAAGCATGTTGACAATGTTTGCCATTCGACAAAACGGTGTAAAGAGTGCAAAGGTGAACACAATACACTGATACATGACGCAGCAACATATAATGCCCCGATAGGTTCAAATGCAAGCATGCAAATTTCGCAAGCACGGTCACTGCCCTTAGCAACTAGGTGCGACAATAAGCCACAGCCAACTAGGTGCGACAATAAGCAACATAGCGTCAACCACGTCGCTACCGATGACGAGGAAGTCTTACTAACAACATTGTTACTTAAAGTTAAGGCAGCTGATAACACATTCATCATTTTAAGAGCGTTGCTAGACCAGGGCTCTCAAATATCATTAATTTCAGAAAACGCTGCTCAGATGTTAGGTCTACAGCGTCAGCGTTATAATGCATCTGTGTCCGGCATTGGGACTAGCTCCAAAATGAGCAAAGGAGTTGTCACTATGGAATGTCAATCACTTTATGATGACTATCATTTCAGCACACAAGCACTAGTTATTACACGAGTCATAAATAACTTACCAAATTCATCCTTCAGTAAACAAACATGGCCTCATCTACAGCATATTAAATTAGCAGACCCTGAGTATAACGTGTCAAAGCCTATTGATATTCTACTTTACGCCAGCGTTTACTCAGATATCATTATGAGTGGTTTAATCAAAGGCCCAGCACAAGCACCGATAGCTCAACAAACTCGACTTGGCTGGATATTATCAGGCAATGTCAAAACATTTAACTGCAACGTCGTAATCAATCATATTGAAGACCTGACGAAGTTCTGGGAAATCGAAGATATCAGCACGAATTCCTCCCCTACATTGACAAAGGAAGAGCAATTTTGTGAAGATTTCTATCAATCAACAACACGTCGTTTGGAGTGTGGTAGATATGAGGTCGCACTACCCATGAAACCAGGCTTTGAGCAACACCTCGGAACTTCGAAATCAAAAGCAGTTGCGCAATTTTTACAGCAAGAAAAAAGAATGATAAAAAACGAGCAACTATCAGCAAGCTATAAAAATTTCATGAGAGAATATCAGGAATTAAATCATATGCATCTATCGGTTGAAAATAACAACAACAACCCGCAGTGTTATTTACCACATCACGGAGTTTTGAAACCGGACTCCACAACAACAAAACTTGGAACTGTATTCAACGCATCATCATCCACATCATCTGGATACAGTTTGAATGATTTGATGGAATGTGGTCCTAATCTGCAACAAGATCTGCAAACACTCATTTTAAGATGGAGACAGTATAAATACGTAGTCACAGCCGATATTGAAAAGTGTTTCCGACAAATTCATATCAGAAGGTCAGATCAGCAACTGCATAAAATAGTATGGAGGGAATCGCCTCATGAGTTGATTAGAGAGTATCAGCTTACAACCGTGACCTACGGTACTAAGGCGGCTCCATTCTTAGCAATTAGAACTCTCAAACAAATAGCAATGGATAATCCTCAGCACGAGTTAGCATCTTCAGCCTTGAACAATTCGTTCTACATGGATGACCTTTTGGAAGGTCACAATGACCTTCAAAAAGCAAAGTTATTAAAAGACCAGTTAATATCTGTATTAAAGGGAGCTGGTATGAATATTCGCAAGTGGTCCAGCAACGAACCAGACTTAGTTAAAGATTTATCATAAGAGCAGCTGGACAGTCCCTTAGTATTCAAGGATACGCAAACTAGAAAAACATTAGGTCTGAAATGGAACCCGTCATCTGACTCGTTTACGTTTCAATACGATATAAACAGCGACGATGAACAATGTAATACGAAACGTCAACTTTTATCAACCATATCCAAAATATACGATCCACTAGGTTGGTTATCGCCATTAACAATAAAAGCTAAAATATTATTTCAAAACATATGGTCATTTGACTTAGCATGGGATGACGAACTTCCAACGGAACTTTTAGCTAAATGGATAAGAACATCAGATGGCTTGAAGAGCATTCAAAATTTATCAATTCCAAGACATTTCGGAAACACTGAGCAACCTTATCATTTACATGGCTTTTGTGATGCATCGGAGAAGGCCTACGCTTGTGCGATTTACATAGTGACAACTGACGATAAGGGCGTAGGCACATCGAGGTTAGTTATTGCAAAAACAAAGGTCGCTCCAAGAAAGAAAGAAATATCCCTACCCAGGCTTGAACTATGTGGCGCACAGCTATATCACAACTCATGAAGAAAGTTTTAGACTCATTAGTAAGCAGCAATATTAAAGTTCACGCGTGGACAGACTCAATGGTAGTACTTGGTTGGCTGCATGGAGACATATCAAGATGGAAGCAATTTGTGGCCAACAGAGTACGCCAAATTACAGACATTATACCAGCTTCGAATTGGAATCACGTCAGATCAGAGAAGAACGCAGCAGATTGCGCCTCACGTGGCCTCACTAGTTCAAAATTAGCAGAGCACTTCTTGTGGTGGGAAGGTCCTAAATGGCTTGTTAATGTGGATATGAGCAAAATAAATAAAAGTACTTTTCAATGCCCAAAATTAGAAGTAAAGAAAGCATGTGCGAATGCGGCCTTACATCTGAAACAAAACAATGAACTTATAATTAAATTATTAAATAATAACAGCTCAATTTCTAAGGTTGTAAAAACAATAGGCTGGCTATCACGTAACATCGCGTGGTTACGCTGTCAACAAACGACGTCACACGAATGCACATTATCAACCTCTGAAATAAGTAATGCATATGTTTTAATAACGAAATGTGTGCAATCAATAGAGTTTGGAGATGATTTGATCTCAATAAAATTAAAAGGTCACATTAGCACAAAAAGCAAGATTTTAAGTCTCAACCCATTCGTAGACGAACAGGGCATACTGCGGGTCGGTGGAAGACTATGTCATTCTAATTTAAAGCACTCAGCAAAACATCCCATCATCTTATCATCACACGGCCGTTTCACAGATTTGATCATCCAGCAAGCCCATTTAATCACTTTACATGGAGGCCCTCGACTTACTTTAGCACAAATCCGAGATAAATACTGGATTATAAGCGGTATTCGAACTGTCAAAAGGCAATTAAGACTGTGTGTTAAGTGCCGAAGGTTTAACCTAAAAGGCAAACAGCAGATCATGGGTGATTTACCAGAACCTTCTCGTCCATTCACGAACACCGGAGTGGATTTTACAGGGTTCATTGACATAAAATCGAACAAAGGTCGAGGTATAAAGACTACGAAAGGCTATGTAGCAGTCTTTGTCTGCTTATCAACCAAGGCAATACATCTAGAGCTGGTATCGGACCTGAGCACATCAGCATTTCTCGCGGCATTTAGGCGAATGTGCACGCGAAGAGGGACTACAAAGAATATGTATAGCGACAATGGGACAAACTTCGTAGGCGCTGACCGGGAGCTGAAAAAGGAATACAAAAGCATCTTAAAAACAATTGATACAAACCTTATCAGTAACATCAGTGAGATGGACGTCACATGGCATTTCAACGCCCCAGCATGGCCCAATCTCTGGGAGGCTGCGGTGAAAAGCCTCAAGCATCACCTGAAACGCGTCCTGGGGGATCCAAGGCTTACCTACGAAGAATTTATCACGCTTCTGCACCAAGTTGAAGCTTGCCTTAATTCTAGACCACTCTATCCGCTGACAGAAAGCCCTGATGATGACATTTTAACACCTGGTCACTTCTTGGTCGGTGGGTCCTTACTATCACGACCACAAACCGATCCTGAGGCTATGAAATTATCTACTCGTTGGCAATTAGTTCAGTCAATGAATAAACTGTTCTGGAAGAAATGGTCAAGAGATTACTTACATCATCTACAATCTAGATCAAAATGGAAATCACCATGCACTAATTTACAATTAAATGATATAATACTCATTAAGGAAGACAACTTACCTCCGGGCAAGTGGGCCATGGGTCGTATACAGGAACTACATTCTGGGAAAGATGGTTACGTAAGAGTCGTGACTGTGAAAACAAAATCAAACCTTATCAAACGCCCAGTTAACAAGTTAGTATTACTTCCGGTCAGTGAAAGCAGTAAGCAACAAGAGCTAGTTGCACAGGATCAAACTCGTCAGCAATCATCACCATCCTTGGTAGACTCCATCCCGCAGCAACGAAGAAAAATCGAAACTAGAGCAAAAGGAAAGGTTTTCAAGAACTTTTTCACAACTCTTCTATTATTCATGTCATTCTTTTCACCAACAATGCAGCAACAATCTTCATCTATTCAATATAATATTACCTCCCTTAATGACAACAAGCAACTTTATTTTGACAAAATATCAGACCTGCAACATATAAGGGATGACTGGAAGTTGATTGTATATTATAATATGTCAACATACTGGAATGGAATTTACCACTTAAAACAATACGTAAATCATTTAAATAAATTATGCACCGATATGAATGACCAGTATGGAAGCGTCATGTTACAGTTGCAACATGAGTTATCCGAAATGGAGCATTATAATGAACTGCTTATAAATCATGAACATAACATTAAAAAAAGAGGGTTGATAAACGGCGTTGGCTATATAGCGAATTCTCTGTTTGGTGTTCTGGATGACAAGTTCGCAGAACAATATAAAAATGACATCGATAAAATTGTAAATAACGAAAATCACATGCAGCAATTAATTAAAAATCAAACGCTTATAATCGAATCTGAATATAACATACTACGTCGAAATGAAAGAATCATGAACCAACAGTTTACATTTATTAACAATCACCTTCATAATTTGTCGGAAGAAGTAAATAAGGTGCAACTAGACGTAAAACATGCAGGTTACATTACATCTTCCGCATTAGCAGCAACTATTATTCTATCAAACTTAAGAAGAATTCAGCAAACATTAATCAACACTATCACTGATATAAGCCACGGTCGCGTGGATATTCATCTGTTACCCCCTAAGCAATTAGATAAACAAGCAAATATCATTATGAGACAGCTACAGGGTGACCTCACTTTACCTGTAGGCAATGGCGATATAAAAAATCTATATAAATTGCTAAAGGTGCGTGCCAGAATAGTAGACAACTACTTAATCATTGAAATTAGAATAC
Organism: Eudonia lacustrata; assembly: GCA_947562085.1. Lineage (NCBI taxonomy): Eukaryota > Metazoa > Arthropoda > Insecta > Lepidoptera > Crambidae > Eudonia > Eudonia lacustrata. Next base: position 4,734,531 of record OX387323.1, on the reverse strand, counting down.
CAATTTTAAGCAGCGAATTATATCAATTAGATAAAATTATTACCCTACCACAGAGAGATAATACCAAAAGGTATCAAGTTATACCAGCATATCAATACATCGCATTTAATCTAAGAATGGATGTAGGTATATTCTTATCAAAATCCGATTTACAACTCTGTATACATTACTCACAAGAAAAACTATTATGCTCGCTCGACAAACCCATACATCACTTAAAAATAAAGGAATCAATTTGTGACATCTCATTAGTATATGGTGAATTCGGAAAAACATCAACCTGTGTGCGCGACACTATAGCATGCGACAATAGATGGATCAAATTGCAGCGCCGGAACGTCTGGTTGTACTCCTGTTGCAATGAATGCAGAGTACACATTATCTGTTCGGCGGGCATAGAAATAAAGGTTTTAAAGGGCAATGGACTTATTAGTTTAGGTCAAGGTTGCGCTTTGAAAGGCGATTCGTTTACTATCAATGCGCATAATAACTTTTTAAATAATATGAACAAACAAGACAATGAGATGGAATTCCCGCAGATATCTATTTTAAATAATATTATCATCAACACCAATATGTCAAGGGAGATCGATACCTGGAAACCGTACAAGCACGATCAAATTTACGAGCAAATAAAGACACAGATCGCAGATTTAAAGAAAGAAGCAGGAAAATATCTTACTATACACGATATACATCACTACATTCTTCTGTACGTCGTGTTAGCAGGACTCCTAATAGTGGGAGTCATACTGTTCGTGTGGTGGCGAAGGAGACGCCTGCAGCAGCAGGCGACTGGAGCAGCATCAGGGTGCCCGCCCGCAGAGCGGGTAGGAGACGTCGCAGCAGGCGCCGCACGGGGCCACGCTAGTGCAGTGATCAGTGTAGTGAGAGTGAGCCTAAAGGGCACGTTGTGGAAAAAGTAGAGCAAGGGACCTCCCCTATAGTGTTACGGCCTGTTACATTTGAGGCTCCCATATACAGTGAAGTGAAGTGAAAATGAAGTACTATCAGACTTAGACATTTTATATTAATTAGATTAGAATTACTCAGTAGGTTAATTTATTCCACGCATTTATATCATAGCCTAATAGTATACTATTTGTTTATATTTGTTTGTCTTAACGTAGCAAAAAACAGCATTATGTCATTAATAATTAATACTTAATTTGAATTGTTAATTTTTATGATTATCATACCTACTTAGTATATCGTCTCGCATCTCTTTTGTTTGAGAGGCCAAGATGTACGAGTCATCGTACATGCAATTATTACTTTATGAATATTGTGTAACTGCAAGCAAGCATTTACGCTACTGTTACGAATTATTTCGTTAGCAGGGCAAAAATGAATCAGTGTATTAAACGCATTCCTATAACGCGGTCGATTTATCATTTTGTCACAGCATTTCCCGACGTTATTTTAGCATCCTTTTAGCACAGCATCAGCATAGCATTACTGTACTTACTTATTTTATGTTAGTTACATGATTTTTTTTTTTAAATATTACACTTAATAAACCGGTCTTCATTACTGCGCCATACCAGACGATATGATGCAGCAATGATTTAGGTATCGACATTCAAGCCTGCTGACGACCATGCTTAGGATGCTGTTGGTGCTGCCCCGCACCCTGCGCACCAGAGACGCGCATCGCTTTCGCATCGTTGTGTAGAAGCAGTTAACTCGCATTTCGGCAAACATTCCTGACGCGCTACAAAAGCGAGGCAGCCCCAAAATCACCCTAAACGCGTTATTGTATTGAACACGGAGGGAACTGTAAGATTTTTGAGTGTATCTAGCCCATAGGCTTTTTTTTTTTTAGTTGATGGGCGATTAGCACATTTAGCCAGTGTCAAAGTAATTTTTCTTACAAGTAATACATAAATAAACAATATTTCCTTATATGATGATGATGAATGATATTAGAAATGGAAATGGAGAAATGATATACCCCCCAACCCTCGAGTATCTCAGTAAAGATGTGGGGCTTTACTAAGTCCTCACGCGAGCTTCTTGAGAGAATTTGAAAAGTAACGTTGCACTGTTTTGTTTCATTTGCCAACACTTATGCACACTCACGAACACTTAATGGTTAATAATCCACTATTATTTCACATTAATATTCGACATAACACAAATCTTAGAAAATAAAACAAAACCGCAGACATGACGCTACACTTTCCCGCCAAGAAGTCCAGCCCATAGGCTGCACGTGTCGAAAGAAGTGCAATTTGCTTATACTTTATTCAGATATATATATCTGAATAAAGTAATTTTAACATTATTTGTGCAGCGTGCAAACCTACGAGCTTGCTGCTTACGAGCTTGCGATGTTTGCTTTTACAAACAGCGTCCTCTGCTCTCGTTCAATATCAGCGTCATCTTTGAGGTCAGGAGTCAGCACGTGAACAAGATATTTAAACGTGTGTACTCTTTCTAACACACACTTGTTAAGTACAATGAATGGGATAGTAACAGGGGGCTTACTCCTTACCTAAGATATTGCGTGTACATCTCAATGTTATTTATTTATGTATAATCTATACATATAATAAAGCTAAAGGGGGTCGAAAGTCTGTACATGGAAGATATTCGAAAAAAAGTTGACTGGGGATACTTAGAATCGATAACAGAACACGTACCAACAGTTTTTAGAATATTTGTCTGTTTGTCTGTTTTTTTGACCGCGCATCACGTGAAAATGGCGGAACGGATTTGGATGAAACTTTGCACATAGACATACAATGACCCGGACTAGGGTATAGGATACTTTTTATCCCGGTAACAGGTTCCTGTGGGATAGTATAGTCTTCGCGAACTAAGTGTTGGGCGACAACTAGTATTTACATATATGTTGCGTATTGAGTGTAGCGTATACTTTTAATTGGTTGCCGTGGCTGCCTAAAGTGTATTTTTTTTACCTGTGTAGTATTTTTGCACTTTTGCGACTACGAATCTTGCAAAGCGTTCCAAACGTCAAGAAATAATTACGAGTGATTGTTTCACTCACACACGAGAAATAATATATTTTCGTACGGATATTATAGCGTAAATAGATATTAATGTATTTAAAAGCAAGTAACAATAATAATACAATAATACAATTTCTTTATTCAAGTAACAAGGACTCATAGGGTTAGTAACAAATGGACTTAAGAACTATGTTAGTACATACATAATATAATTTACATTAAGCTAGGCCAGACATAGTATTATTATTAAAATAAATTAAATTACAATTAACTGCATGGAATATAATTTGGCGACAAATACAGCGACCTGGCATACTAACGCTATAACAGATATATTATTACTCAGATCAGGTTGCTCATGTCCGCTCGCTTGCATAATTGATGCGCCACCGATATACATAAAGCGATGGTCAATCAACGTTGGACCCATCAAAATCCAAACGTTTGGCACTCCGACTATAGTTTAATCAATATGAACTTATGTGAAACGACTATACACTCTGCTGTATGGTTTACACTACTTTTCTTGGTTGCTTTTCCTGATTTTAATGTGTTTTCTGGTGAATGAAGTCGTTACTGCTGTATTTTTTGATGTGTAACATCTTTCCGCTAACCTTCTATTATGTATACAATTTGTGCGAGTGATTTCGTAGAAAAGGGACGGAAGTAGGGTCGTAACAGTGTGATCCGTAACAGTGTGATCCGTAACAGTGAGATCGGCTCGCCCTTTATATATACAATAATTTGTGAGAGTGATTTCGTAGAAATGTGATCGTAACAGTGTGATACTGCCGCACAATTTATGAACGCAGTAAGTACAACTTACTGTGTTTATGATTGTGATATTTGAGGTGCAGATCTTGCGATCTATTTTCTCGGAACTAGCACGGCAGGATAGGATAATAGTGTGACATGTCTTCTAATGAGTATTTACTGCATTCTCTTTATGATTTGTAAAAAAATATACGGAGTCGGAAGCGCGCGCGCCAATTTAAAATCGATAATAAGAACAAGACATAATATATTATTTTAAGTGACATTTTATTGTGTCATCATTTTGATATGGCAAATGTAGGGCAAATGTCTACTAATGAATATTTACTGCATTCTATTTAAGATTTGTAAAAATATATACGTCATTGTTAATTCTATATTCAATTTTTTATGTAATATAGATTTCAACCATTTCGTGTGTAATAATAGACTTTTAAACTATATTAATAAATATTTACTGGTGATATGTCTCAATAAGTGCAGATCATTGATAATTTTCAGAATATAATGTTAAAGTTGCTTATTACTAAGGTGAGATGTCAAATGTTACACATCTGCGACTACAGTAAGGCTCGCTCATTTTTTTATTATTATTTGTCTGTCCCTCAGAATAATAACTAAAGCTATAGAAACCGGACTAAAATAGCAACACAAATTCATCAGTTCGCACTATTTTAACTAATGAACCTAGGTGATGTATTGGAAAGAGATCGATTGTCCCTTTTCCTTCGTTATTTCGAAGGTGTTACCAGATTTGTGAAACGAACTGTCAGCTTTTAAATCAATGTGCTTCTTTTGGCCAGGCATAAGGACTCGAGATTTTATTTTTCTGATGACCGAATGACATAACAATACAAAAAATAAAAACTAAGTGTCAATCATTTGTCGCACTCCAATCTCCTTTTCTAGCCATAAGATAGAACGGAACTAAACATAGTTGCACGTTTTTTATTTTAATCTTCCATCTATAGCTTTAGTTATTGTTCTGAGGTCTGTCCATTGTCTCATCGCTGAGCAAAGGCGTCCATCATTGAGATTGAGATTATACTGATGGATATTGGCTTAATCACTACTTGCCAAATGAAAATTAATGATTATCAACCCGGACATGTGAAACACACTTTGCTCGACCTGGAATTGAACCTAGCATCTTCGGGTATCTCGCTTTGCCACCCGGCCATCGAGTCGTTGTCATTATGTTTGCAGACAATATGTAACTTTTTAAATAACTTACTAATCATGGCCATTTGCATTTAAGTTGTTATTTGGTTGTTGAATATCAGGTGAGTATGTTCTATTCGATATTTATACGTGCGAAATATCGGAGGCTTTCATCACTTTTAATTTCAAAATCAGAGCGATCAGAATTACAGAATCAACTGTACACATCATTTGTATGACATTTACAAACGAGTGTGTAGCAAATGTTGCCATACTAACTTACGTTTTCCTTGATGAGATCGTATGGTGAATAAAAGTCACTTTATCGACACTGTTAGAGCATGTCATCCTTTTATTCCTTCCACATTTCCTAATTCATTACCTGGGCTCATTATAAAGCGCCATCTCTGGGCGCTTTCCGCAAACATGAACCGAACGCGTCAATCAAAATTAAAAAGAAAAAAAATGGCAGTCAACTGAACTCGTTCGCGCCAACGCCATCAATAAAGCGCGTTGCTAATGAATATACCTACAAAGTGCTGGAAAATAGTGTTATCTTGTGTTCTCATTCTATATCTTCACTCCTTACCCCGGGGTACCTGTTCCATATGTGATAACGGACGAATACTCTGCCGCGAGTGTGCAAAGAACTGTGCGTTGCGAATACCTACCGCCGGAGCCCGAGGTAAGACACCCATCTATCTTCTACTCTCCTTACCCCACATGCTGGGCTAAATTCTTATTTCATTACAATCATATTTACTTATCTAAAGTGTTAGACCTCCACCGAAGTTTCCTTGGAAAAAACCTAACAGACACATTAAGTCCAGTGTTGTTCTTAGTTTACATGTATATGTATACGTTTATTTGATGTTATTATTATAATTTAGTTTATTTTTACTTGCACCCATTTTTATTTTTTTCAATTTTATTATTTTTCGCCCAAAGTTGCCTGGAAAAGATTGCTTGTTAGCAATAAGGCCGCCTATTTTGTACAATTTTCTTTTTTATTAATTTGTCTGTATCTGTATTTTTTGTGTGCAAATAAAGTTTATTATTATTATTATTATTAGTCCTTATCTTATCGTATATTATTTTATCTTATTTTATCTTATCGTATTGTATCTTATCTTATCGTACCTTACCTTACCTTATCTTATCTAGTGTTCGACTAGTTCTCGACGACAAAAATAATAAGTATAGAACATCATTGAAATTTTACATGTTTGGACTTCCCATACTTTAGCGAACACTTGATTAGCCTGATTTGTATGAAGAGTCTCAAAATTTTTGACATATTTCAACCCATGTTACCATGAGAAAGTTATTGACTTACCGATTCTGAGTCGCTCCAGAAAATTTGCGCACTGATAAAAAAATTATCCTGTAGGTATATTCCATCCAAAGTTCCACCAATTTAATGTTACGTGTAGGCGAACAGCTGCATTACCCACCTGCCAGTGTTGCCAGCACGTAGCGATCTAGATTTCCGAACAAGAGCTGTCCGCTAGTTTGCATTATTAATGCACATGCACACCCGGGCCACAACATACAGAGACTATAGAAGGTAAGCTGGAGTAACGCGCTCGAATAACGCACACATAGTAATAATAAATTAATTTATTCAGGCCACATAGACCCATACAAGAAATAATTACATTTATTAAAATGTCTCAAACAAATAATTAAAACAAGTAACAATACTATTTTAATGTCAAAAGTTATTTCTTTTATATAATAATAAAATAATTTATGATAATAAAATAAAAACTATTAATTAATTAACAATAATTTTGATGTCATGATTTCAATCATCATTATAATTTTTTTTTTATATTTTACGGGTAGGCACAGTGCCGTGATCTCACCTGATGTTAAGTAATGATAAGGCCCATGGTGGGAGCGCACTTCACCCGGGATCCTCAACTAGTGAAGCACTGGCTATCTTGTCTCTATCTGCCGGACCCGGAACAGAACAATGCTACAAACATTGATGTTATGGCTACATATTTAGATAAGATGGCGGTAGCTAGCCAGGTGGACAAACACGCCCTACCACCAACCAAACCGAGTACACAAACATGTGCCCTCTTCTGGGAATCGAACCCGGGATCTCTGGGTCTAAACCGGTGGTCTTAGCCACTAGACCACAGAGGCGGTAAAATCATCAAATCAAATCATCAAATATCATCAGCTCATTATAAGTCCTCACTGTTGGGGTACGAGCCTTTCCTATGGATGGATAGGGAGAACAAGCCATATACCACCACGCGAACCCAGTGCGGATTGGTGGTTGTTAACGGCTGCTAATTCAGCCGGGACCAACGGCTTTACGTGCCTTCCGAAGCACGGAGGAGCTCGACATGATACATTTTTGGTCACTCATCCGATGACCGGCCTTTACGAAAGTTGCTTAACCTCAGCACCCGCAGACCGGGCGCGTTAACCACTGCGCCCTCGAGCTCCTCAAATACCACCAAAACATCCCAAGCGATGTATTAAGTTTACCTTCTGGCTCAACCTTATTTTCTGCCCGTGCGTTCCGATGATCAGTCACATGAGTAGATACATTATATTCGTATATATCTATATTTCATATGTATTCATATATCTACTGATGTGGATCAGTGATGCATCCAACACTTTTATTGGTATATTCATTGGTTTTAATTTCTATAATCTTTAGTCGAACTTATTTTGAACTTATTATTTTGAATTAAAATCATCAATATTAGTCTGTAAACGATCCCCAGCTGGCCACAGTTGTTGACATAGGGTCTCTTTTACTCTAATTTAAAATGACTCAGACGGAATTCGGACCTTATTCTTTGTTTATTTGTAATGCACATAATGTATAGCGTTGTGTATAACAAAAAGTACCTGGATGATCAAGCTTAGCTCGGTATTTTTTTTTAAATAATTTTCTAATAATGAAACCTAGCTAGATCGATTTATCGCCGCCGAAGAAGATATGTTAATTTGGTAACTTTTGTTTTTTATGAATATATTTTTATTTATATTATTCTTTATTTCTTGTTAATATGCGACTTCAAGTCTGACTAGCAATTTAAGCAAAATATGTAGTAAAATAACTTAGAAAGTTGTTCAAGGATCTCATGGAAACACTTGATACAAGGCTCAGAAATACATATTTTTATATAATTAATACTCTAATAACAATATTCCTATAATTTAAGTATATAGGCTTTGTTAAGTCACTATGTTTTATACAGGCCTAAGGCTAAGGTTTCAGAATTACCTCTTTTTTAACGGTTTTTGATAAAAGATTATAATATGTTTTCTTAATTACTTAAAATTTATAAACCAAAGAATAATGCCTTGCTGTTATTTATCACCTTCTTCAAATAATTTATCAAGATATGAGTGTTTGAAATCAGGTAGGCCTTATTTGTATCACTTACCTTAATATACAAATATGGAAAGCTATAGTTTAACAAATACTACAATAGTTAAGTAGGTGCAGGTAGATATTTGGTAAGTCAATGATATAAGAAAGTCAATATCTCCAAAAATAGATAAGAGGTAGGCCTGGCACTTCGACGTCGAAATATACTTTTTTATTACTTACTTGGCCTTCATCTCCTGGGTGCCAAGTGCGAGTTTCTTTCGCCATACGTAACGTATACGTAACGTTTACGTAAACGAGAATTTGTATGGCAAAATGTTAACTCTTCTCGTATGCCGCTAGGAGGCGCTGCTTCAATGCCATACTAATTTTCGTTTTCGTAAACGTAATCGAAGGAATACGGATAGTAAACAAAACTCACACTAGGCACCCTGATCTTAAGTGATGGATGATAAAGCCGAAGGTGGTTTTTTTTTTAACTTTTCTCAAAACAATTCACTAATTTGGTAGGCAGGCACCTATAGAGGGTGGTCCTAACGGATCAAGTTAGTTAAACAATCAAGAGGGTAGTCCTAACAGGCTTTGCAACGCCATACTTGAGATCGGGAGTTTGACAACCACCGACCATAACGGGGGTACCGAGTATCATTATCTCACTGACAGGAAACTCGGACCCCTGGCGTCGGACAAGACGGCGGTCCCCAGAGTTTTTGGCAGGTAGGCCTGTGCGTTTTTATTGTTTCCCCTCGCTTTCTCTTCTTGTCGCTTTTGCGCCGGGTAAGGGAGACGGACGCGCCAGGAGAGTCCTGTACCTCACGTCAGCTCTATTTAGCGTCGTGTTGTAACTTACATAAAGATTTTCACTGGGATAAAAAAAAAGAAAAAAAAGGCAGGCACCAAAATTTATAATTGCTTATCTTCAGATGAATCTTGTTAAAATTATCACGTGTGTAGTCTCTTACCGCTCGGCCAAGACCACCCGACGTCTTTCGATGAGGCGAGCGATTTCTAGTTCATTGCGTTATTTCTATAACCGTTGACTATGACTGCCGTTGTATAGCGCGCAATGAACTAGAAATCCGTTCGCCGCGTCGCAAGTCGCTCGTGTTCGTGGCAGAGCCCTACTTACCTCCCGCCCCGCGTACCTACCGCAGGCGAGGACTCAGTTATGCGGTCTAACATAGCCAAGCGGACGAACAAGCCCTACCATTAACCAAACCGAGTTATATAATCATGGGTTTATGGTCTAGCACGATGGCCTATTTAGTGTTGATGTGTGCTTGTGACAACATCCGGGACCAACGGATCAATGTGCTAATGGACTCGTGGTTACTCATCCGGACAATATTGTTGTTAGCGACGCGCTCCCAATTTTGTACCTAACTTAAGTTTCTGTATAATTATTTTAATATTTGTTAAATATGAGGTAGTTCGAAATCCCCTCCGCGCGCCTTTGTCCGTGGCTTCGAGTAACGTCGATTCAGTCTGCCATGAGCCTCTCTGGAAGTGACACCGTACTACCTCGCGATACCAATAAAAAACGTGCCTTTGTCTTTCGGCGAATAAAGCGATATTTTGTTCGGAACTTTTGTGTTTCACATTGGCAGTGACCCTAGAACCGCCTACAAATAATTGTGGTTTTGGCAATTTTAATTATAAGTTAAAAGCACCCCGATTATCATTAAAAATTATTTACCAGCGAGCACATGAAATGTCTTTATCACATGTTTGGTGCATCTAATAACCACTTGGTCTTACAAAAAAGTCCTAATTTCCCATTTTTATTTTTCCACTTTTAAAAAACTTTTAAAACATTAATGGACTTTTAAACATTATTTTTATGAACATATGGTCTTACTTTAAACAGAGTATAAATTAGATAGGCTGTGGTATAAGCTTGTAATAGATTTTACATGTTTTCTTCCCGTCACGTTCCCGTCACATAAACTTCATATCAAATCCGAGTAAGAGACAAAACAAACAAAGTAAGTATTCGAAACTTAATACTATGCTTATTTCTACGGGGGTTAGAGTTTCAAGAGTTTTTACAAAACTTACGATTACCGAATCAAAGCAGCGTAGACAAGCTATTAACTCGACTCGTGGAAATCGATAATCGCATAGTAACCCCGCTTCCTTTAGTCTAAAGCCACATCCACACAATTGCGTGCAGTTCAGCAGTGCAACTCGATTCAATTTGAATCCGCTGGTGTGGGTGCGGTGTGGGGAGTGGGAAGTGGGAGGTCGGAGCGGGAAGGGAGACGGTATACGACTGACGAGACGCCTCGCTGATGGCTAAACCGTGTTCGATTCGCACCTGGATAGTAATTTGGTGCCGAATGTTGCTCCACTTGTTTAAGGAATTGGAAGAAATGCTGCTCTAGTTTGGTAGTACCTTTTCGACGTAAATGACAGTCTACTGGTTAATTCTTCATGTACTATTTCGGAGCTTCTTTCTTTGATGAAAGCCTTTGTAAAAAGAAAGCTTAAAAAGCCAAGGTTAAGCTTCCTTATGGTTCCTCAAGTCTAGGTGACCGAACTATTCTCGTATGATTTTTAGAGTCTGGCTAGTCTGGCATTACCAAAAGACAGAAATATAGTTTACGCCTGACGATGCCTCGTTGATGGCTAAACCGTATTCGTTTCACACCTGAATAGTAATTTGGTGCTGAATGTTGCTCCACTTGTTTAAGAAATTGGAAAGAAATGGAAAAAATGCTGGTCTAGTTGGCTCCTTTTAATTAGAATGCACTGGTTAATTCTTCATATCTTTTCACGTGTGTAGGCTTTGGAAGAAAATAGAGAGGGAGAGGAAGGCCTGAGATTAGCAGTTCAACGTTGTTGAATTGAATAAAAACTAAGTTTTAGAAATCCAAATAAAAAGATAACTTTAAACATGCAGTTTTAGAAGTACTACTATTTAGAGCTCAATATCTTAAAAATGGCTCTCTATTTTAATCACACTAATATAATATTATAAATGCGAAAGTTTGTGTGTATGTGTGTATATTTGTTGCTTCTTCACGCTGCAACGGATGGATGGATTTGGATGAAATTCGGCATACAGATAGTTTATAACCTGGAATAAAACATAGGATACTTTTTATCCCGATATTCCCATGGGAACGGGAACCACGTGGTTGAAACCTTGAGCGGCCGCTTGATTCTTATAAAAGTAGCTATAACAATATCAAGATTTAGGTCTAGATATTTGCAAGCTAAGATGGAACAGAAAGAGAGACATTAACACAAAACAATTACACCTGACTTTTGGAGGTTGCGTTTAATATTTATATAGAAAGTAGAGCCACCTTCGCTGCCAACATTTTATTCGCCAAGTTCGCTGCAATGACACGACGAATGGACCGCAAAATGTCCGCCACTGTAACCGTCACCTCGCAACAGCCGCCGCAGTTGGCCAACTTCGTAAGTTGCCAAGCGAATTTCCGGACTCGAGTTTTTCGAAAGTTGCGGGTCGCGGCTCACGGCGCAGCGGGCACAGTGAGTTGGCGGGGGAACTCTTCCCGCCAATTTGATGTCGCGTGTGAGCTCTTCGGAAACGCGCGAACTTGACGGCTGACACGTTTTTAAGTTTCGAACAGTTGAAGTTTTACCAAAGAGGTTGGAATGTGCTGTCTTAATTAAGGAGGTTGTAAGTACCTTATTTTTTTTTAGTTGATGGCTTCATGCTATTAGCACATTTAGCCAGTGTCAAAGTAATTTTTCTTACAAGTAATACATAAATAAACAATATTTCCTTATATGATGATTATGAATGATATTAGAAATGGGAAGTGAGAAAAGATATACCCCCCAACCCCTCGAGTATCTCAGTAAAGATGTGGGGCTTTACTAAGACCTCACGCGAGCTTCTTGAGAGAATTTGAAAAGTGACGTTGCACTGTTTTGTTTCATTTGCCAACACTTATGCACACTCACGAACACTTAACGGTTAATAATCCACCATTATTTCAAATTAATATTCGACATAACACAAATTTTAGAAAATAAAACAAAACCGCAGACATGACGCTTCACTTTCCCGCCAAGGACCTGTAAGTACCTTTTTTACAAACTTTTATTTAGTTTTTTGTTTGACTTAGCCGGCAAACTATAACTCGCTCGGCCTAGGCTTTGATTCTACTATTATGAAATGTCTACAATCGTGCCCTAGTGGCCTGATGTAGGTATTTTCTCCATTTTCCAAACTGTCAAAATCAGACCACTTATTTAAATATGGCTGTTAAGTGGCCATTGTCAAGAAAACTTTCCAAAATTATCCTTTACGTTTCTTACACGCATAACTAGTCTAGTTAGGTACTTACATTCAGTAATAAAAAATTGAAATTTGGTACTTAACGTTTTTGCAATATGTTTGGCATGATGTTTGCATTTCTACAAGGAACACAACATGAATCTCTTGTAGGTTTCTATTTTTGTTTACGAAATCCTACAATATACAATTTAACATATTATAACAAATTTATCTGTTCTTTGTCGGTTACGATCTGAAACTGACCGTAAAGCCTTGTTCGAAACAATACAATATTATAATATATTGATTTAAAAACTGTAACCTATTAACCCACCGGTATATGCTCGTAATTAAGCCATTTTTATAGAATTATCTAGAGGCCGCCTGCCTTTAAAGCGTAACCAGGCTTAAAATGTATAAATGTAATATAGTGTTTGTTTACTTGCGCCCAGTGGTCGAAATTCGTAATTTTATTAAGGCTGCACGGATTGTATCGTAAGCAATAAAAAATTAAAATAGTTATAGAATGTGAGTTTGGGTTTGGATTGGCATTGACAGATTCCGGCCGCTCCTCTTCCATTTTTGAAATTTTTGAAAAGAGTATTAAGTATATACGTGTGTGTCAAATACATGGTAGTGTGTGTAATGTTTGTTTTATTGATTTAATGTATTATTATGCATAATTTTAAAAATATATTAACATTCGGATAACCTTCCCTATATAAACTATAAGTGTATGTGAAATTTCATACTCTTCCATCCGCGCAATTATCGTAAAAAGGGGTACAAAATGTTTGCTTCATGTATTAATAATATATTATTATATTATAATCATCAGCCTATATTAGTTTACATAGGACATAGGCTCTCCAAGTGCACGCCATCTGAACACGATCCGCAAAATCCGATTTTTTTTATATTATTGCTGGTCGTTTACTATATAATTATTGAGAGAGTAAATCGTAGCCATATGCATTCAGCTATTATGCATTTTTTTTACAACATTCCTTGTAATTCAACTTCTCTAAATAATCGACTTCAGGATACTTTACCTAAAATTGAGGTAAGTATCTCTTTCAATTATATGTTTCTATTTACTGTAAGTTGCTCTACATCTGGATGCGATATAACAGATAATAAATTAACCTTAATGTGGAAACGGAAGTTTTTGGTTGGAATGTACTACTTACATGTAGAGCATGATGTAGAGTCACGTTTGATATTTGTATAGGTAATGTATTATATTTGTCCATCATAATGTTTAGAATAATTCGTTATTTTTGGTGGAAAAGTGAAAAGCCAAATTGTAATTTGGTTATGTTTTCAGAAATTTGTGTTTTGCCGAATAATAAATACTGTAACGAACCATTTAGTTAAAGGAAATGGTAGAGATAGCTCACTGGCCGTGTTTAGTTTCGCGGCTTTACACAGTAACGTAACATTTAAATTCTCTTAATAAGAGTGTCGGGGAGGTTCAGTAAATCCCCACTAACTTAACAGCCACAAGGGGTCTGAGAAAATAAAATAATTTTAAATATTTACTTAACTATCGCCAAATTAATTCACCGCAAATTTATTTTACTTATACGACTAATCCCAAACATGAAATTAGCATCGATTGGACAAACTATGAAAAATCACTTAAAGCTAAATACCTAAAGTTTATTTTGCCATAATAACATAGCATAACAAAACGGGAGTCATAAAACGTCGCAGGCGGCGCACCAAAGCGTGCCAAATTAAATTGCGCACCGTATTATTTTCTTCGCAAAATTCATTATCCATTTACGGTTTCGTCGGCAATTGTTTTAATCCGATACCGAGCGCGGCCCAATGTGGAATGAAATAATTTAATAGCCCCCCCTCGTCCCCACCGGGATTCAAGATGGCGGCGGGGCGGGGCAGAGGGTGGGGCGTGCCGCCTCATTTGAAATTCGAACAGCTCCCGAACGGCGGGTACACGGACGGGTTTTCGACCAATTAATCCTTGCATAATTCGGTTTCGCACTGTCTGCACTAGGCTTTATTGTTGTTTAATTGATGCCCGGTCGTGAGTGGCGCGCTTTAAAATTGCACGTTTGTGCGTTTAAAACGATTCTGGGGGTTGTAATTTAATAGTGCTGCGTTTAATTCCGTTGTAGATTTTATTGAATGTTTTTTGTTAGTGGTTAGATGGTACTCGGCAAATAATAATTATTTAACGTTATTATGAGCTTTAAAGTATTGGAAGAATTACAGATATTTGTTCAAAATAAACTTATAAAATCAAATAAAGTCCTTATATTTAATAAAATTTAAACCTCTAAAATTAAAGAAAGAGTGTGACTTTTTAGTTTTAGCCAGCGAATTCTGGCTCAAATCAAAACTACTTAGTTACCTACGTAATTATTAAAATGTGTGTTACATTTTAAATGCCCACACAGTATAACTTTGAAGGTAACAAAAGTACAAAGTCTCAATACTCTTCACATCACGAAAATAAACTAATGTCAGACAGACACCTCAAAACGGGGCGTATTTTTCGACAAAAGCCTCATAATGTCTCGCAGCAAACACTGCATTGTCTGAACTTTCACAATATTATGTAGAGAGCTGTAATGCTGGCACAAAGGCCCTCCCCGCTTTGTAAATAGCGCTTTGTTCTATGAAGCCAAATTTTGACAATCACTAGCTCACTTCGCTCGCTATAGCTACGCTTGCCGGATGCCGGCCAAAGAGTAAGCAGTAGGCAGAAACTCGTTTTGTATTTAATTTATTTTATATGGAAATGTTACGGATTTCTGTAGCACAGTTTGAGTTTGTGATCACCAGCAACCACCAAGTGTGGTGGTAACTAAGCCAATTACCCATTGGCAAAATTATAAAGATACTTAATAAATTATTTACGCATTGATAATAATTTATTAGGCTAATGAGTAACAGTGCAAGCAGGCTTTTACACACACCTTTCTACATAAACCTGTCAGCAACAAAGTTTTGACCTTATAATCCGCTGTGCATTTTTAATTTAGTTTTAGTCAATAAAATAGTGGCAATGGCACCGTCTCTGGCGTCTTATTCAGCTTAAGTGCTATATTAGCATCGCTTTTCAAGCAGAGCAGTTGTTACCATTATAAATGTACTTACCTATATTAGTATACGAACTTATGGAATAAATAAAACAAATACCAAACATGCTGCAAGCTTAATGGGTACTTTTTTTTTATAAGTTTAAGTAGTTTAATTTACTTGTGGTTTTCTTTGTTTGTACTTAATAACATTTTACTCATATACTTAACTAAAAAAACCAAACATCAAGAAAAAATAGGCATCAATCTAACCATTACGAACATAATCCTCATAATCTTTGCCGCTACCTCTGTGTGCGTGGGGTGTCACCCCACCCACTGGGGGTGAGTGGGGATGTACCAGTCCAATGTTGACAATTGATGGATGTCTCTTGTCTCGAAAGGCAGGATTAATGCTCGCTGTTCGAGTAACAATAGTGACGATCCTGCCAGGATTAGTCGATGGAAGTGAGACATTTTGCTCTCGAATGGATGGGGATCTTCGCGGACAAAAGAGGTTGGGAAGCGAGGAGATTTTTTTAAGGAGCCTTTTGCAGGTTTTGGGTAAGTCTGTATTAGTGGTGGCGCAAACGGTAGCGTGTTCAGTTTTAATGGCAATTTGTTGGAATCGTATTTTGTGTATGGACATTTTCGTTATTTTATCAAAATAGTTAGAAATGATAAGCATTCACGTTTATGATAGGATTACTAAGTATAGAACCAAAATATTTAACGGTCATATTTATTGTTTTCTTGAGTTTACAAGGACACCAAACATTGAAAAATAAAACAAATAAGTTAGCTAAAAAAATATATACTAGTATCATTGGTCATGTTTATCAAGTGACAAATTGAGCACAGTGGGTTAGTGTAAAGTTATCTAGACAAAAATAAATCAGTGACAGAAAAAACGTATGATAATAACTAAAGCCACAATATTATTGTCACCAGGACAACATAGACAAATAAATAAATAAGAAACCCTATTAACCGTCCAATAAATACCGTACGCAAATAAACTCGGCACCGCAAATTCCTTGCTTATGACCCGAACAAAGCTCATTTGATGGCGTAACACGAATATTTGCCGGGTACAAGACATTAAGGCCCATCTATATATACAAGGCGCGTCCGGGCGTCCGTCCAGCGGGACATTATTGACTCGTCCAATAAGCGTACGATCGCGCGCCTTTTGTCCGTTACAAGCGAGAAGTGTGGAGTAAGACTATTTTCTATTATTTAGCAATTGGTGTTATTACATATTATGGTAGTAATTGTTATTTGCAATTAAGCCGGGTTCGTAGCGCTCGCTGATAAGAGCCTTAATTGACATCAAGGCAGCTCGACACCACTTATCTGCAAATATTTCTTGTCAGGTCCTGATTTACAATAATTGCCTTGTGTGTTATGTTTGTTATTTTTTATTTTTATTTGTGTGTCAATAAATGTTTATCTACGTTGTAATACTTATTAGTTAGGTATTACGCAATGATCGCAAGTAAGTAGCTAAAAAGCACTCGTTTTTATGGAAATCTTAATCAACGATAGCGCCACAACCACAACCACCCAGACCCGACACAAAATCGTAAAGTTATTTATGTGTCAGTAAATGTTTCTCTATCTAACTCTCTCAGGTCTTTCTTTCCTTGTCAGGCCTCGTTAGCGCACCACCACCGCGTGTGGGGAAATGGTTCTCCCATGTCAGGACTGTGGAAGGGAATGTCGTTTTCGCATTGGTCTATTTAGCCACCAAAACCACTATTAGGTAATCTGTGCCAAAACGCTGTCTCGCAGACACAACGCTGTGAGTCATCTATAATTAGTAAATGGGCGCTTGACCTTCATCCCACCGTCACAGCGTTTGATCAAGTTAACGAAAGCGAAAATTTTAATGACTAATTAAAAAAATGTACTTAATTGAAAATTTTAATTATTATGTAGTGTTAATTCCGCTAAATCACTCGTTTATTCAGCTGCAATTTTGTTTAAATAGAATAGAATATAATGACATTTTATTGACCACAAATAGATTGAAATGACATTAGAAAATAAAAAATAAAAAAGTTTACAGAATCGGTAGGTGTGGCCAATTAGGCCCCAGCCTCAGCATACGGTTGGTGGTAAAGCTTGTTTTAGAGTCACCTAGCTTGCTACCACCATCTTATCAATAGTAGCATTGATGTGTTTTGTTGTAAACTTCCTGAAAATGTGAGAAATACGAGTGTGTGTAATATTTTTTTTTATATTAGAAGGAGGCAAACGAGCAGGCGGGTCACCTGATGGGAAGCAATCACCGCCGCCCATGGACACCCGCAAAACCAAAGGAATCACAGATGCGTTGCGTTAAATCATACTAAATACTTACTTACTTTACTCGTTATTACAATTGTACTAAAGTAATATTGCTGTGTACGAGTATGTGTAAACCTTCCTGAAAATAGAAAGCTATACGCTGATCAAATCATATACAAAAATATTAAAAAGCAGAATAAGATTTTCTCTCGTAAATCTGCCCTGCTAACAAACGCATCAATTTTTTTTGCAGTAACTTTTATAAAGAAAAGTCGTCTCCCCTCCATCTGAATTCCGTGTTGTGATCAAATGAGCCGCCGGCCATCGCCATATTGCCGGCCATCGCGGCACGCGCGAGTGTGGATTGCCTCCTCTACACCAGCGTTGACTCTATGGAATCTGATAACGGCACCGAGACATCCCTTATGTAGTATTTGGGACTGGTTCAGACATTCTAGTAAGTAAGCTTGCCCGTTTATATGTTTCGTTGGTTTAGCTAGAAGTTTTGTTATGTAGGATGTGGCAAACGAGCTAGCGGGTCATCTGGGCCGAAAAGTTTAATTCAATGACGTCTAAATATTATTATTATTATTATTCTTTATTGCACAATAAAAAATAAGTACAAAGGGTGGACTTAATGCCAAATGGCATTCTCTACCAGTTGACCTAAGGGCTAAGCAGCAGTAAGCAGTGCGACAAAAAACGTAGATGAAACATAGGAACTGATATAGACATATTAAGTTTACTTATTGAAATGATAATAATATAATTTATGTAATATTAAAAAAAAAAGTGAGTCGATAGCCTGATTTTGACATTTGGGCTATGAGAAAACTGTCATCAGACTACTACTACAAATCAGACTACTGACAGACGATTGTGTGACTTATAGCAAAATCGAAGCTGATATAGACATATTTGAGACAAATCCAAATTGGTTTACAAGCAGAGCTTTCTCTCTATTTAAATAGTTAAGTGCCTAATTTATACTGAAACTTTTATTATTTGTAAGATCTCCCAACTTTATTAATGTCAAACGTTTTAGATTTGCTCAGTGTTGATCATGCTAGAGATACTTACATGTAATAATAGTTTGCTCCTTGTCCAGACACTTTGAAATTTTAAACCTGTTATGTGCCTTCATAAATAAATAAATAAATAAATAACGTCTCAATAATGTAAATTGTTCAAAATTTAAAAAAAATTCAAAAATTCAAAATTCAAAATCATTTATTCAATTTAGGCTACAAATAGCTCTTATGAACGTCATTTTATGCCTTTGGTTCGTAAGTCTATCTACTCTGGGCGGGAGATCTTGTACTGAGAAGAACCGGCAAGAAACTCAGCAAGGGTCCAGCTCTTTTCTCCCTTACAGCGTCATAAATATTGGAAAATGCCCTATCATAAAAGGACACTTTCCATCACAAATAAAAACACAAAATGTAAAGGACAATCGCAACATGTAAAAAAACACAAAAAATAAAAAATAACTAAATAAAATATTTAAGTCTGCAAAAACATAATTTACCAGTTTAATTTTTTACAATATCATACAGTACTAGTAAAAGTCAAAACCTGTCTAAGAACTATAGTTAATAATAATAAAATTAAAACTAATTGTAATGTTCAATGCAACGCTATTTTGTTATCTGCAGGACACTGTTTATAAGTAGTATTATGTATATGTTTTTTATTATAGCCAGGCTGTTTTATCTTCTAAATATTCTTTGACTGTATAATAACCTTTTTAAGTATAGAAGACTTTACATGTTTTTTAAACTTATCTAAAGGTAAATCTAGTACAGTATTTGGTATTTTATTGTAATAGTGTATACCTTGCCTCAAGAAAGAACCAAGCACCTTCTGTAACCTGAACAGTGGCATTACAAGTTTTGACTTACTTCTAGTATTAAAATTGTGTACATCACTGTATTTAGTAAATGAATTGATATTACAACGTACAAGAACTATACAATTATAAATAAATTGAGACGCCACTGTCAAGACACCAATTTCTTTAAAAAGATTTCTTTAAGATTTGTTAACGGGATTCTTACCATGTTTATTATTTGTGAGTATCCGATACTTCGGCACAGTTGCATGCGCCATGATCACGGAATTACTCTTCTTACTTGAGTAAAAGAAAGTGAAATATCGGATACCTACTCACAAAATTCAAAATTCAAAAAGTTGGTGCATTTTTTCAGTGTGTCGCCTTATCAGTTCCTAGTATAACAGATCTACATTGTAATAAATAAGTATTACGATAAGCTAATAGTTATGCTTGTACTATAATATATGTATCACTCCACACAAACATTCGTAGGCACAAATTTTATCGTATAAAACCTTTTTGTCGATGTTTTATAATTCACAGAATGGCGTGTATTTATATGAGGACAAACATTTCGCGGAGTATTACGGCCGATGCGGCTGAGGGAACATTTTGCGGAGTAACAAAGCGAATATTGGAGAGTCTCGACAAAGGCCTCCCGACGGGTGAAACGGTTGTGATGTGCTGACGATGGCAATGTCGATACCTCAAACGAAAATTGGAAATTTTAAAATATAGAGTTGATATTCAGAATGGAAAAATATAATTATAGAGTCGATATTTAGATGGGCATTAGACGTTTAAACTTTTACCTCCTTACAAACAAACAGAGAATCCGAATAGTTATTCCGTGTTTTGTCTCTTTTACTCTAATTTGAAATGACGTTCACACGACAGGAACAAAACACGGAATGACTATTCGGAGCTTTTTCTTTGTTTATTTGTAAGGTCTATATTCAGAATGTCATTAGGAATTAAAATATAGAATCAATATTTGGAATGGCATTAGAAGTTCAAATATAGAGTCGATGTTCAGAATGGTAAATGACATGAATAATTTATTGCAAATCGTTTATTCTTTTTTTTATATTTTAATGTATTAATATTTTCTATTTTTAAGATATTGGGGTGGTTACCATTAGTTGTAGACATACAGTTTACTTATCTTAATGTGCTAAATACCTACACAAAATGAAACGCCTTTCAGTCGAGAAATTAAAATAAAATTAGAAAAAAATACACCTTTGTTGAAAATGTAAAGAGCGTTTACGCCGCACACTAGCGCCACTAATGAAAAAAAAACATATCTAGTAATTAGAGATAGAAAGTCAAATTATGCTCAACAAACTATTTGAATGAAGTAATTTAGGATTTTTACGTCACCTAATGAACACCTCACATGTTATGGTTTAGTTAAATAAGACGTTACAGCCACTTTTAACTATAACGCCATATTTAACTAAACCATAACATGTCAGGTGTTCATTAGGTGACGTAAAAATGCTAAATTACTTCATTCAGATAGTTTGTTGAGCATAATTTGATTTTCTATCTCTAATTTCTAGATATGTTTTTTTTTCATTGGTGGCGCTAGTGTGCGGCGTAAACGCTCTTAACTAGCAGTGGGGTAAGTATTTATCGACAACTTTTCCCACCCCTACATACTGACTCAGCTTCCTCTAAAGTGCCTCATAGTTACATACGTAGGTGTAATTGTTTGTAAGTAGATTTTTCTTTGAGGTTACTCTCTATTAAACGCTTAACTTAAATAGGTCGCAATGGGCCTACCACAAAGGTGTACTACATGAAAAGGAGACTTAATTGTTCCTCAAATTATTATGAATTTGATACAAGGTAAAGTCAAAGGAAACGCGACCTCTGAATTTGCCTTTGAGGCGGTTTCATGTGGAATTTTAGACGGTAGATATATATCAGACTGACTTTCTGTTTTAATTAAGGGGAAAAAGCAATTTGCTTTCTTAAGTATGTAGGCATAGGTAGGTACTTACATTTGTGATTAGTCCGAGTTCTATATTGTGTTTGGATAGATAAGATAAGATAAGATAAATTTTTATTGCCATAAAATTGTGTAAATACATAGCAGGTGTTATGCATATAATCATCATCATCATCATCATCTCAGCCAAAAAACGTCCACTGCTGGACAAAAGCCTCCCCCAAGAATACATGAGGGGATTTGCCATAATCGCCACGCTTGGCAGGCGGGTTGGCGATCGCAGTAAGTTAAGAGTTAATTAACCTCAGAGAGATGCTGCTGGCCATCCTCTGGAATGGACCCTTAGTCGACTTTTACGACACCCACGGGAAGAGATGGGGTGGTGCAATTCTTTATCCCCGGCACCCCGAAAATATAATAATGAACAAACAATTTACCCTAGTCGGGCACGCAATTTTTAATGCTATTTTTGTACCGAAATATTCAGTCAAACTGTAGAACGCCTTAATATCTATAAGCCATCTTTTTAATTCAATTTTAAAACAGCTTAAGAGCGTTTACGCCGCACACTAGCGCCGCCAATGAAAAAAAAACATATCTAGTAAGTAATTAGAGATAGAAAATCAAATTATGCTCAACAAACTATCTGAATGAAGTAATTTAGCATTTTTACGTCACCTAATGAACACCTGACATGTTATGGTTTAGTTAAATATGGCGTTATAGTTAAAAATGGCCGTAACGTCTTATTTAACTAAACCATAACATGTGAGGTGTTTAGGTGACGTAAAAATGCTAAATTACTTCATTCAAATAGTTTGTTGAGCATAATTTGATTTTCTATCTCTAATTACTAGATATGTTTATTTTTTCATTAGTGGCGCTAGTGTGCGGCGTAAACGCTCTTAAATCTGTAAAGTTCATTTGCAAACATAACTACATAAATTATTAACTACACATACCTAAGTAGTTTCTTTTAAAACACTTGAGCTTCTTTTAAAACAGAGTTTAGTTAGTTATCATTAGGAAAACTATTGATCCTAACTATAAACTGGGTTCCTAGTACGAGTTTAATTCGCCATTCAAGCAAGTTAACGAAAACGAGAATGTGTATGGAATTTTTTTAACTATGGCGCCAGAAGGCGCTGCTTCGATGCCATACTAATTTTTGTTTTCGTAAATGTATTCGAATGAATACGGATAGTAAACAAAACTCACACTAGGCACTCATGATAC
This sequence comes from Eudonia lacustrata, assembly GCA_947562085.1. Lineage (NCBI taxonomy): Eukaryota > Metazoa > Arthropoda > Insecta > Lepidoptera > Crambidae > Eudonia > Eudonia lacustrata. The sequence goes on along the minus strand of OX387323.1, from coordinate 4,711,633 downwards.
ATTATCTTTCGATTTAATCACTGTGTAACGTGTGTAACGGTATGTAACGGTGTGAATAAATATTTATAACTTTGTCTGCGTCCATTTTTCTTCGAATTCCACTGAAAATCTCGTAGATTTCTAAAAATGGTCTTATTAAATTAAATAGAGGATTACTATAAAATGCTTAATAATTAATTAATTGTTGTTACGGCTAACGGCCTGATGGCCAAGAGCCTCGATCGACATCTCATGAGCCTGATTCAGAAGGCAGTTCTCCTCGATACGGCACGCATTGTGAGGAGGTTCCTGTCTCTGGAGCCCTAATCACCGGTAGTTTGGACCCTGGTCCCGATGCTGGCAGACCCCTATTTTTTATATTTTTAAATGTTTGTTTTGTTTTTAGAAAATACATATTTAAAAATGTAAATTAATATGTAAAAAAATAAATAAAGGGAATAATAATAATAATGTCAATGCTGTTTGCAGATGCCTATCTCTTAGGAAAACACTTAATTAAAGCTATAAATACCTACGCAATTCCTATTTTAACCGACTCATTTGGGGTTAAAAAATGGACTAACACAAATTGAACGATCCACACGCACTGCACTCACCAAACATAACAATCATCACCCTTAATCTGCTATAGAAAGACTCACAATCAGAAGACAGGATGGAGTTAGAGGTCTAATAGACATTCGTCATTTGTGGAAGAAACAGATTTACAGCTTAACTACATTCTTGCGCACCAAATCCCAAACGAGCAACATGCATCAAGCTATAGTCCAAAACGATAATGAATAAACCCCACTCCACCTGAACGAACTGTCTCATATAGAAGATTCAAGAAATATAGATCCTCAGAATAAGAAAATAGAAGACTGGCAGAAAAAAGTAGACTGGAAGAAAAAAGTAGACTGGAAGAAAAAAGTAGACTGGAAGAAAAAAGTAGACTGGCAGAAAAAAGTAGACTGGAAGAAAAAAGTAGACTGGAAGAAAAAAGTAATGCACGGAAGACACCCTCATGACCTACACCAACCTCACATAGACACAAACGTTTCGAACATGTGGCTCAAAACTCAAAACCGGCAGTTTGTTCCCCGAAACGGAAGGTTTTATAATACCAATACAAGATCAACGAGACTTCCCTATGGATATATGGATAGTGGGGATATGTCCCCATTGTATGCAATGAACTGATGATGATGATGATGATTTATACATTTACCCCCTTATTCATAAAATCTATTTAAGCATTATTTAGTTAAATATTGTTTTGTCAACGTCACACAAACGTCATTTTGAATTTGATAAAAAGAGACAAAACAATGGTTAACTAAATAATGCTTAAATAGTTTTTATGAATAAGGGGGTAAAAGATTATTCTATCCTATTCTATTCAAAACATTTTATTAAATTCATTAAATAAAAAAATATTATTAATTAAATTTATTAAATAAGAGTCACTAACTACATTATTATGTAGTTAGATAGATAGATAGATAGATAGATAGATAGATAATATTTTTATTGCAACACTATAAAACATAATCATAAACAAAAAAAAATGAATAATTTACAAAGTTACAATTTGGCGGTCTTATCGCTTTAAGCGATTTCTTCCAGACAACCAGTCGGATGAAGAGAGCTAATAAACTGTAAGATCAGAGATGAAACTATTAAAACATACTAGAATAATGTGTATTTTATAAATGAAGCAAAATAATAAAAATAATAATGATGATAAATCTATAATCATAATGATGATAACAATAAATATGTATATACCATAATAAATACAAAACAAACCTACTTATACATAATAGTAGTCTCAGGTAGGAAAGTAGCGGATATTGCAGTTTTGCAGCAGGACAGGGTTAATCGGAAAGGTAGAATTTTTTCACAAGCTCTTTAAATGTGTGAATGGATTTCGCACGCCTGATCGCAACTGGAAGCGAATTCCAGAGACGAACAGCTTGGACGGTAAAAGAATGATCATAAAAGGTGGTGCTGTGTGGGAGAGTTTTAAGGCTTAAGTTTTCTGATGACCGTAATGAGCGCGAACCTGAACAATAAAGAAAACTGAAACGTTCTTTGAGATAAGAAGGATAGGTGGGATTAAACAATATATTATAAAGAAGAGAGAGTATATGAGTGACTCTTTACGAAGATTTGTAAACTACTTTTAGTCATTATATTATATTCTAATACCAATCTGCAATACTGTTAACTTTTTTTAGAAAACTAACGTTTTTGTTCTGTTGGTTACTGTTTTTAGATTTTTTTTTCATAAGACACATCTTTTGAAAGCAATAAACACTTATTATTAAAGTTATTTAAACGAGTATTTGACTATACTCTGCCTACCCCGTCGGAGCTTAGAGCATTAATTTAATGCTCTAAGCGTCGGAGATGCATTTGTTAGTTTTATACGCAAACTAATAAAATACGTAGTCCTTATTAATACTTTTTCAACAAACAATATTTTCGTCATCTGCTGTACGTCATTAAAATATTGTTTGTATAGTCATGTGTAATAATCTGTAAACACTTTGAAAGTTTGTAAATCTTATTGCTGAGAGAGTAAGGCGTGTCAAATGTTTCAACACTAGGGTTGTCGACTTTTTATTTTTTTTGAATTTTTTTTTAATTCCTTACGTGTTGTGGGACAAATTAGGAAAAACAAAATTCATAAAAATTTGGATGATTGGTGGTGGTTTCGGTAGGTTCTAACAAAACTCCTCTCTGGTGACTTTATCCCTATATCGTGGCATGTCTTGTTCTAAGATCGCATACTTGCTAACCAGTATTTTATATAAGTCTGTTGCTACAAAAGCACACAAAATTATATAGCATTGTTGCGTTTTCCAACAAATAAAGAAAAGATGATCAAGTAATACCCAAGAAATATAAGAAGCATTGTATCTATTCATTTGCGTAGTGCTCAAAGTGTATGTAAGCTCTAAGAATAGTTTCGGTTGAAGGCTTTTCCCACCTTCGGCTAATCATCAGGTTGGATAAGGCTAACCAAATGGTTATTACTACATACTACATATCCCCCGCTTGTAGAATAAAAACATACCTACCTATGTGCAAAATATAACGTTACACTTATTTCGCAGTAACAATTTTAATTGGTTTTTCTTTTCTTTCTTTCATTAAATTTTTTTTTTTGTAAAAGGAGGCAAACGAGCAGGCGGGTCACCTGATGGAAAGTAATCACCGCCGCCCATAGACACCCGCAAAACCAAAGTAATCGTAGATGCGTTGCCGACCTTGAGGAAGGAGTTGGATCTTGAGGAGGGAGTAGGAATTGGGAAAGGGGAGGGGTGAGAGATGGGCCTCCGGTAATTTCACTCACCGGACGAAACACAACAGCTACGAGTGCCGTTGTTTCACGCCGATATTCTTTGAGAGGGTGGTATTACGCCGGTCGAGCCGGCCCATTTCGTGCTGCAACGCGGCGTGGCTCTAACACTCAAAAAAATCTTCTTTCATATGTAATTTAGCTTTTGGATATCAATAAAAATATAAACAACGTCTCAAATACAGCTGAGTTGTATTGGTTGAAGTGACACCGAAAAACAATCGAACAAAACGTCTTTAGCTTAAAGCGTCAAGAAGGTATCTATTAATTTTAACGTCTTTTAAGGGTGCGCCGACAAAAAAATGCCAAAAATGCAGTTACGGTTAAGTAGATATAATTGAAAATACTATCGTATTAAATGAACAAAATATATATTCAGTATCATAGGGAACGTGTTTACAATTTGTCAGAACCATAAATTCATAACACGCTATAGTTTTTTCTACAATATCATTTAAAGTTGGGCAAAAATCATGAAAACGAGTGGCGGCGTTTAGTAGATTTCTTATAGTTTATCTAAATTATTGTACCTCTGATTTTGTCTAAACAATCATCAATGGATTATCTACAAATTGCTAGACCACATTTTCGATTCATCAAGTGGTTATTTAAATAATTATTTTTTATTATGCACCCTGAATTCCCCATACAAAATTAGTATGGCCGCGCGGCATCAAATAAATATGGACGACGACATTTCAAATAAAACATATGACACTTGTCACTTATGGACGGCGCACCCTTAAACAACTGATACAACTAATAACTAGTTCCAATAGTGGTTGTTCACAACCCTACACTGCAACATTTTTTACTGTCAAGTTCTCACAGTAGCCATAATCTCGGCTAAGACGGAGGCCTTAGCTGCGTGTAAATATTTACGCTAGCTTATCTGCAAGCGGCGATTAAGCATGATTTCGATGTGAACTTCTAGATTTACGACGTGAAGAAATTATGATTGTGATTTTTTTATTGAAATCATAACGAAAGTATTTTTAAGTTTACGCAAACACGCAAATGAAACCTTATATACGAATTTACTTGCGTTTAATTTTATATGAAACGAATTGTTTGTTTAAAAATAGAAAAGTTTTTTTTTTCGAGTAGGGCAGCAGTGAACTTTGGGAACTTGTTTTATTTATTATGCTTTGAATAACAAGGCTGAATCCGAAAGTGTAAAAACTATTTTGAAAGAAAAATGTAGTAGATTCCAGATAAAATTTGTTTACTTATTTAATTAAACCTTGAATACCTATTAACCATCCTATGCCTTTATCGTGTTCAACTGCTGGGATATAAAAAGAAATACCAATGGTATTAGAATGTGGTATTCGATGGGAACATAGCTATCCATACGGATGTAATAATTATCTACCAACCAAACTAAGTAGGTATAGTGGACCATGAAATTGCTTTATCACTTTTGACAAAAACTTCCATTACAATAAAATTTCGCTAAGGCTCATTGTCAATAATGACAACATATCTGTCACTTGGTCTTTTAAACAAAAATAGAACTTGTTGTTTTATTATTTCACTTCTTGGTCGTAAAGCAATTTCATTGTCGACTATACAATACGTATCCTCTGGGAATCGAACCCTCTGAGACAGATAGTCCAACGACAAGACCACATAGGCAATTCCAGAACTGCCCGTCCATAAACAAATGTGAAGTTTCACTAATAACAGCTTATATTTACAAACAATCTCGATAGTCATAAAGGAGGCTTACGCATACAGATTTATGCCATAACCAATACCCATTCATGCATTACGACTCCGAGTGTGGTATTATACCGTTGTAGCCCATCTGTCGTACACTTGTCTATTAAATAAACCCCTGTAGGAGCTGCTGTGGGATAAAGAACTTTAACGTAAAGTAATAAGGGTGTATTAGTTTGTGCCGTAGTAAGCAGTTAATGTTGGTGAATTTTTTTAAAGTCAAATGGTGTGGGTTTGAGTCGTATTAGCGGGTGGTCGTCATTCGATGCGATGCGATGACACGCGCGGCGCTAAAATGTGTTATGTTGGATAACACCGACATGAATTGATAAAAGTATTAGCACGGAATACCACAGACATGCTACTTGGTTGGTAAGTGATGATATGGGTCTTTAAGACGACACCTCGATTAGTGAACATTCAAAACGGCTGATCCTTACTAGCGCTATCATAAGGTCGAAAATACGTACCGCCCGCGTTGATTTAGACCGCTTTGAAATTAATGTAGGTATTTAAGTTCCCCAACATATAAATTAAGTAATTTCGTTGTAATTTCAACAATAGTGATTTTTTCGAGGTGTTTTCGAAAATAACTGTGGTCAAGTCAAAATTATACAATCGTGTATTTGAGCTAGCAAATTCAAGATAAAGACACGAATTTATCTATATAGATGTCAACATTTCATTATAGACAGTCTTTATTCGACAAAAGTTGGTGGTTTTTTCAGCGTGTCGCCTTAAAGGTTACATAGAACAATATAATTTTACTGAAAATACCTACTTCTCTTTTGTTTTTTTTGCTTAAGTACAAGTTTTTGATTCGCATATTTTCGCATATACAAACTCGCACCACGGACTTAGTAACCCGCTTTATAGCATGGTGTGCAAAAGCAACATTTTGCCGCGTTTAAAACTATAAATGTTTTCATCTTCATTATCATCGTCATCAACCCCACTCGACCCATGGCCGGGCACAGGCTTCTCTTTGTTTTAACATATTTCTTCTATGCGCCAATCCACTATAACACTAATAATCTAGTTTTAAACTAGGTAAAGGAAAGTTATACACAATTAAAAAAAAAGATCACGTGGTGGTGGTTTGAAAAACATCAAAAAGTAAAAAACGTAAAATTTGCTTTTTGATATTTTTCGCGTATTCTGAGCGAGCGTAGACTTTGCAAAGCGTCATTTTATCACTCCACACGTTAACTAGGAATCACATTGCTGTATAATCGGATTCATTAAACACTTGCGCGTAGCAAGTGCTCTGTAATAGGATTATAGCTCTTATTGGGCATACCATGCACGCGAATCGGCTCGTGCTGTGATTCTGATAGGTCATTGTATATCTATACAGAAACGCTTAAATAACTCTCATTTATTTATTAACTGAGTTGTCTTTTTTGAGGCACACTCGTATCTGTACGAAATGCCTGCCTGGTAATACGTAAGTACAGTCACGAGCCTTAACATGTAAGTATGCACTTAATAGTTTTAACACTTACTAAATTTTATTTTTTATTTTTAAGTGCTAATTGCTGCACTGAAGCTGAATTAAAGATAAATTATTATTTTAAGATCCTTGTAATACATATGGGAAAGCAATAAAGAAATATAAATAATAGTCCGAAGGTTCCTGTCTTTGCAGCCCTAACCACCGGCAGCTTGAGCCCTGCCCCGTTGCCCGCGGCACCCTAGAAGATTTTTATAATATTTTTATGTTTTGTATGTGCTTTTGTATTAATATTATAACAAACCTAGGCTAAGAAACAAGATAAATAAAGAGATAATAATAATAATAAATAAATATAGAGTATAATAATAGTGTTTATAGTGTCGTTTATTCGAATAGTGATGTTTACTGACATGATGGAAACAAAAGCGATATAACTACCTACGCCAAGCTTCGTCTGTTAATTAATAAAAGGGAGAGGATTTGCTTTTAGGGACGACCTCTTTTTAGTAAGTACCTAAGTGGTTACGTACTTACGTTACTAAAAAACAAAATTGTATTGCAAATAAAATCAAATTCATAAAGTGTTGAAAATTATTTCACAAATTCAATTTATTTAGATAAAATGGAGTCATTTGCCTAGCTATTTTAAAAAAAGGGACCTATTTGAACCCGCATTTGGTCGGTCAGGCTATCGTAGTTACATGCGTCCCGTGCACACATTTTCAACACTGTTTACTTACTTGGTAAGTAAAGGTAAAACTACTTATCAAAACAACATAAAAAAAACAGATATACGAGTAGGTACTCGCGTTATTGAAACCTGAATATAGTAGTGTAGTGGCCGCAGGTTCGACACAGTTTTCATTCCAAAAAAATAACACAGAATCAGAATCAGACTTAAATTAGTAGCTGACCCCTTTTTTAATGATCAAGCGAAAATAGATAAAAAACCGGCCAAGTGCGAGTTGGACTCTCGCACAAAGGGTTCCGTACCATTATCTATAGAAATATTTCAAATTTCCACCTGTTATCGTTATTAAGACCGAGAAAAAAAATTGGAAAAAAATCACGTTAAGCAGTTGTATGGGAGCCCCCCTTAAATATTTGTTTTATTTTAATTTAATTATTTATTTTTAAAGTGAATAATATAACTCAATATTCTGTGAATATTTCAAGCGTCTACCTGTTGCCGTTATCAATATCGAACAAAAACGTTGACGTTTGTTGTATGGAGGCCTACTTAAATATTTATTTTATTCTGTTTTTTAGTATTTGTTTGTTAAATAGCGGTAGCAGAAGCACATCATCTGAAATTGGAACTGTCTATCTATCACGGTCATACATCATGCATGACATACAGCCTGGTGATAGACGGGCAGACGGACGGACGGACGGACAGCGGAGTCTTAGTAATGGGTCCCTGTAGTGTGTGACTCACCTTACTCTAGTATGACACCTGAATTGCACTATTAGCCTGACATGTTTTCCGTAATAAATCATACGTCAAAGATTGTTTAATTAGCTCTCCCAGTCGTCCCATCAGTGCATGGCGACCCTGCCAGTGCTGCCTTGCGGCAGCGCTGCGCTTGTTGGTTTGTTTAGTGAGCCACAGTAATAAAATAGTTTATTGAAGGACAATTTAAAAGTGAAAAATGGACTAATTCCAAGTTACAAGTGAAATTGACACTACATAGTGATAAATAATAGTTGATTAAAAGTTGATGATAATTAAATAATATAATATAAACTTTAAATTAAAAATCAAAGTGGAAATCTAAATCAATAATAGAAGATGAACTAAAATCCTGTTATAAAAATATATACTTCAAAAATATTATCATTATTAATACAACAATATGCGAAAACACTTAAATAAAATAAAAATGTAAAAATATGTAGTGTCCCGAATAAAATGATAAAGATGAATAAAGAGGAATATGATACAAAATAAAAAGAATCCTGCTGCTGTCGAGACATGATGATGAGATGTTGGTGCCGAGATTGGACGAAATTGTTGGTGAGATGACATGGCTTCGGTAAAACGCTGGGCGCTGGGAGAAGCACGAGTCCGATGTGGACGCAGCCGGGTGATATAAGGCCAGTTTTATTGAAAAAAAAAATTATTCAAAATAATTTTGAAGTTTAAAATCATTGGTATTGAATTCAGCTCTTGAAACATCAAGTGACTTTTATAAATAAATTTTTTTTAAGTATTTTAGTTTTTATGTTGGCATATTATTTCAAGTTATAAGGAACATATTATTTAGTAGTGTTTTACTTTCAAATGGTAAATCTTCTGCATGTTTTTAAATAAGAATATAAATAATTACATTTGATGTCTACGATTACCTGTCGTGAAGGTTCATATATTCATTTTTTTTTAAAGTAGAAACATTTTATATTTGTTCTCGAAATATTATATAAAGTCATATGAAGATTTTTTTTTTGTTGTGTTTCAAATGTTAAATATATTTGTACAATTCTAAATGCTTAGATGGTAATAATGTTTAAAAAGATATAGTATAGCCATACAATTTGTGACGATACATTTAGTTATAATGATGGCCTATCGTAATTGATTCATATAAGAAATTAATTTTAAATACCTTTTAGTTTAATTTTTAATTTTAAGTTTTTATTTTTTTTTAAAGAGTACTAATATGATGATGGAGGCCTTTGCCCAGCAGTGGGACAATTATAGGCTGTTTACTTACTTACTTACTTACTAATACATGTATACAATAGATAGATAGCATTAATATATATATACAAAAGATAAATAAGAAACTTTTACCTTGAACAGTTGTTGACGATTCAATGCATACCTATACGTGAATTATTGAATAATGGTGGCACTTTGAAAAGATAAGAAGTAGTATTTGTTGTGTTCGCTTCATAGAAGTAGTGAAATCTCGGTTAAATCCAATACCTATATAACCAACTAATATTAAATTATATATGTATTTTCAGAAGTTTATACCTGCTATTTTTTAGAACTGATATAGTTTTTAAATTCCCCATGACACATTATTTTGATTCTTTTTATTTTAGATGTCAAATTTAGAAAACTTACAAACATGAACAAAGTAGAGAAAGAAATAAGAAGTTTCCTTTGGGTTTAATATTTTATAATCGTAAGCAATAATAATAATAAAATGGTTTTGTCTTTAAAACAGTTAGTTCCACACTCTTACATTAAATAATGACATTATATAGTATTAATTTATTTTTTATTTAACTTTTGGCAATGACATTTAATATTTTGAAAAGTAAATTACTGTTTGGAAATCTATCTTTAACTAAGAAGCATAGGTAACACGTATATAGTAAGTATGTAATGTATTCTATAAAAAAGATTTTTGTGTATTTTGAATTTTAGAAATTGATTATTTTGAAGAGTTACGTAGGTAAGTATTTATTTGTATTCTAAATTATTCGATTCTTAAACATGCGTAAAAATTGTTTATAATTAGGTCGTCACAAAGACCACACAAACGTCGCAAGTTGGTGTTGTATACAGTCAAGTCAGCGTAACATGGTCGAATTTGATACGTTGCATTGTTGCATTGCATAGGCAGCGCATGTCGCAGAGCGAAGCAATAACATGTTGTTCTAGATAAACAGTTATTCGATGCTTCATATTATTGATTGGGAAGCATAAGTTTAAGAAAATTTAAGCAGAAGATTAGATATAAAAATTAACTAACATAAAGCTTTGTTAAAGTAAAAATTATGGTAGAAACGTGTTATCAGTTTATTTATATTAAAAACATAGTAAAACATAACTTTTGAATAAAAGAGATTTATTTTACAAAAATAAATGATAAATAGATTTGTTTCGGTACCTATTAGATGAATAAAAATTAAAAGTGCATAAAATAATGTACAAAATCGTGCAAGCCCATATTGGAATCACGTTTGGCAAAAGTAAAAAATAATTGTAATAGTTACGTAAAGCAGTTTTAGGTAGGAATGACATTTTATGGTATACACACAATGCAAATTTTGATTTTGTAATCGAATATATTAATTATTTTGGGAAAATTTTAAAGGCGACCTTCTGCTAACGGTTTAATATTGGTTATGTAAAAAATAAATAAATAGGAAAGTTAACAGTAGCTTTGTAATATTGCCGCGGTGTCATGTAACCGTTTTATATATGGAGAGGTTAAAAATCTTTTAATCACTTGGGATGATCTACTCATTTCAATTAGGTTATTAGGTACATTGCAATGATTAGCAAACTTTTCATAGGTGCGAGTTTTAAAGGGTAATCATTAAGTACACAGGAAGGTTAAGTCTGGTATATTTTTAAATAGATTGAAAGTAATTGTGTAATGATAAACGATAAAGTAAGACGTTACTAGACGATATTTTAAAAGTAATAATTTATATGTATTTGATATAGAAAAAGAATTGTAATATTATAAAACAGAATCAATACTTTGAATAGCATGATAAATATTTGAAATAAAAGAAATCATGTTATGATTTAGAATACTAAAATAATTAGCTTTGGCATTCCTGTACGTATGAGATAATAGGTAACTAACCATATGCAAGAAATATGTTATCGAAATGATTTGTAAACAATGCCACCGAGTTGAGCCCGATTGTTATGAGTTTTAAGCAAAGACGAATAAGTTGTGTAACTAAACCGGACTTTAAGAAAAATAAATTATAAAAGAAGTTAACGTAAACGAAAATAGACGCAGAGTATATAGATAAATAAAATGTCTTAATGATATAAGCAGACTAGGATAAAGATAGGAAGAAAAGTTTATATAGGAAATCCGTATTAAAAATCTTTTTGTAACAATATGATGACAATTAGGTACGGATATGAAAGCTTCTGGAATCGTAATGGTTGTTAGATATAAATAATGTATGAATGAAAGATGAATATTAGAAATTTCTGAATAATTAGGTTTTTGAGCATGACGTGCAATTGGACTGATCACCCAAGAGCAAAGAAAAATCTTATCAACCAAATTTTTCTTATTTTGGTTTGCATGTTATGTACACATGAAAAGGTACATAGGGATCAGGTCCTTCAGGCGTATCTAGATGTGAACGAGATTCCTTTTAGAATACTGTTGGAGACCAAAAGATGTCTTAATTCATGACCCTATCAAAATGGTACATGGAGGGTCAGATCCTTCCATTCGATCATGGTGTAAACGAGGTTTCTCTGTGAGATAAGTTGGAGTCCAAAAGAGGCTTAAACCATGACCCCCAATAATTAGGTTATGCGCACAACCCATACAGGCACTAAGATGCACTGTTATGAAATAAATATATTATAAAAATAAAAATGAAAGTCGACTTTATATAAATGTACCAATAAAACAAAATAAAATAAATAAAAGGGACCGGCCGGCCCAAGTAATAATGAAAGTACCTAATCTATACTAATATATAAAGCTGAAGAGTTTGTTTGTTTGTTTGTTTGAACGCGCTAATCTCAGGAACTACTGGTTCGAATTGAATCATTCTTTTTGTGTTGGATAGTCCATTTATCGAGGAAGGCTTTCGGCTATATAACATCACGCTGCGACCAATAGGAGCCAAGCATCAGTGAAAAATGTTGCAAAAACGGGAAAAGAGCCTAAAAAATTAAAAATGCTGCCGAAAGTCACTATTCCACGCGGACGAAGTCGCGAGCACAGCTAGTGTGTTATAATTATGAAAAGGTGTACCGATACATCAAGTGATGACTAAAAGTCTAAGTAGTACCTATATAAATATTAAATAAAATATGAGAAAGTGGAATAAATAAATACATGTGCACACGGTAATATAATGATATGATATAATGACAATGTGTAAAAACATGATATACATATACTCGTAACAAAACGAATTATTAATGACAATGACGAAAATGAGAGTTGAATAGAAATAATTAGAAATAATTATTGTAAAATAATAAGTGGCGCTTAGTTTCCACGTATTTTGAAATGGCAATTTAGAAGGAAATATGTCTATTGCTATACATAATTAAGCTTTAAGCTGTGTTATCAATTTATTAAAGCATAGTAAACATCGTCGACAACTGGGTTAAAAGTAAATAAATCTGTAATTTGTTTTAAAGAAAACTAGTTATTAGAAAAAAAGTTTAGATATTAACTTTATTTGTGAAATTAAGTTTAGTTTTTCAAAGGTAAAAAACATAGTAAAAAAAATATTATTATTATAATAATATACATGTATTGTTTGTATCTTGTGTTTAAGAAACATATTTTATACTATACAAATATAAAAAGGTTAGTTATAGGTATTCAAACATTGATTTATTTTAAGTTAGCATAAATAAGTAAGTAATAGGTATTATAAGAATAAATTTTAATCATTATGTTATAAATTTTGCTGTTTTGTATTAATTTTATAAAAGTAAAGTAAGGTACTTTACCTTACAACAATATCATGAATTGTGTAATTTCAGCTTTCTATTATTATAACATTTAAGTAGTATAGTTTTTTTTTTTTAATTTTGTATCAGAAACTTGAAATTAAAATTTAAATAAAGAAGTTGTAAAGAAAAGAAGAATATGATTAAAGATTTCGAATATGTTTGTTAAAATATAGATAAGTATAATTTAATTAAAGGTTAATTTTCAATATTTAGACTTTGCTAAACTTAATAATAGTAAATAATAATTTAGTTAAAGGTAAATATTTTAGAACTTTCCGAATTTATAGTCAATGTAAAGAGAAAAAAAAAACATGTTTGCATATTCATTAAAACTTTAATTTGGTAACCATTTAATTTATCTTTTACTCAAATTGTAACTTAAAAAAAAAAAAGTTTTGTTTAGTCTGTTTCTAAATATGTAAAAAAAACTGTATTCACATTTTTTTTCAAAAAAAAACGGGGGAGTGTGACTCACCTTACTCTAGTATGACACCTGAATTGCACTATTAGCCTGACATGTTTTCAGTAATAAATCATACGTCAAAGACTACACTTGTTTAATTAGCTCTCCCAGTCGTCCCATCAGTGCAATACCCTTTGGGCCGTACCCAACCCAACCCTAAAAACTGATCACGGATTTCTACCATTTATCTACGAAATAATCAGTAAATTTAACAATTCTTTCATCATTTGGACATAACGACGTAATGTATAACCAACCACTGTCAATATATTCCCTGGGTATATGTGCCAAAACAGTACACATTTTTATGTGTTTTCGAGCCAGTACAGATTTCCTGATACCTATTTGGTCAACTTTTTGCCACAAACTTCTTGAAAAGTGAAAGAAACAGTCATTTATGCAAGTTTCCGGAAATATATCTTACGGAGTCGCAGCGCAGGCCGGCACGGCGGCGCCCCCGCCGCCGCCGCATACTTATTTTGAGTGGCAAACAGTTAGTTATTTTCAAGTTATGACATTAATCTTGTTTTAAATTTTTTATTAGACTGTACTTTGTACGTATGTGCGAGTTGACGACACAAATAATAGGTAAAATCAAAAGGTGCCATCTCGCACATCGTGCAAGTTTAAAGTGTGCGAGTTGACGAATGACTTGATTTTTTTTTTAGTAAATTACAATATTGTAATATTGTAATTATGTCCCCACTGCTGGGGCACTAGCTTTCCTTAAGGATGGATAGGGAGAACGGGCCATAAACCACCACGCGGGCCCGTGCGGATTGGTGCGATAAATGTGCGAACGACTGCGAATGCAACCTGGACCAACGGTTAACGTGCCTTCCGAAGCACGGAGGAGCTCGAGATGATAAATTTTTGGACACCAATCCGATGACCGGCCTGCGAAAGTTGCTTAACCTCAGCACTCGCAGACCAGGCGTGTTAGCCACTGCGCCATCGAGCTCCTCAAATACCACCAACACACCCCAAACTTAAATTATTGATATGAGCAGTTACTGATGAAAATTACAAACTGCTCATAACATTTGGACAGGCCGTGCAGTTAAACTGTGTTAATCCACCGACATTTAGTGCCATCACGCCCTAACAATCCAATGGGGACGATCCGCATAATGCGGTGTCAAACGAGACCATAAATAACGGTATTAGGGATACCGAGAGATATTAAAGCGAATTTGTTTGTATTGATGCCACTGGCTCTATCGCCATATGGCTGAATCGTGGTTGTGTTTAATGAGATCGTGTTTAAATTTAATATTTAACGTCAATGTCAAAGTTAAATACTAAAAATGAGGAACTGGATAATTACCTCCCCGCTAGAAAACATTTAACATTCATACTCGTAGAAGAAGGGTACGACGACGACCCGGTTCACACGCGTTCTATACCAGGTACACACACAATACAGCTTACACTTTGAACATAAATCTCTCAATGATCGCTTCGCTTAGTGCATTTGCCCCCGCCCGATCCTCTAAATGCCACTACAATTTTTACAGAATACTTACACTAAACATGCACACTAGTTTAGGCCCAAGACACCGTACTCGTAGAACAAGGGTACGAAGAACCGGTTCACACGCGCTCTATACCAGGTGCAGACATGTACCTGGGCGCTTCTCTCCTCCTCCACGGCCCGGTCAACCCGAGCCGAGGTCCGAGCCTTTAGAGGCGCCCTCGGGTTGTTCCGCTCCCCGATCCGATCCGAACCTTTCGGAGAATGTAGTTGGGCACGGGGACACGCACTTTTAAGTGTGTGATGCCGTTGCTTCTAGAAACCTCCGAAGGTGATTCGTTTCACACGGCTTGAGGTACCCTTTATGTACCTCGCCGCCCAAAAAGCCCGGTGACAATGAAAATGCCGTTTGAGGCAATCAGCAATCTCTCTCAAAAAAAAAAAAAAGTTCATTTGCTATTAAAATTTAGGTACCTAATAGTTTTATCAACCACACCGCAACTACAGCGTTGCAAATGTACACACGCCTGCACATCAACCTATCCAAAACTGTCAAATTTCTCTAATCGATTTTGATTTTTATACCCAAATACTAAGGTTCAAAATTGATTACAGAAATTAGACATCTTGTTGTAGGTTGATCTGCTGCCGTCTGTACCTACAATTATTAATAACTGGTAGCTTTTTTCGGTAATAAGACTGCTAGTCAACCAGTGCCGCGGTCCTTGCCTCTAGAGGTGCCATCGGGTTGTTCCGATCCCGATCCGATCCGAGCCCCTCGGAGAATCTAGTACCTAGGAAACGTTGGGCATACATTAGTGCGTGATGCCACTCCCTTTAGAAAACCTTTGACATTGCTTCGTTTGACACCGCTTGAGGGACCCTTTAAGTTTCTCACCGTCCCCGAAAACGGTCGGGAGAGCTGAAAATGCCAAGTGGCAATCACTAAACTCTAAAGGATTATTATCTATAGAAATATTTTGTTATTAAGTACACCTGTGTGGTGCCGGGGATAAAGAATTGCACCAACCCATCTCTTCCCGTGGGTGTCGTAAAAGCCGACTAAGGGACCATTCCAGAGGATGGGCAGCAGCATCTCTCTGAGATTAAGTCTCAACCGATGGTCTCAACTTACTGCGATCGCCAACCCGCCTGCCAAGCGTGGCGATTACGGCAAATACCCCTCATATCCTTGGGGGAGGCCTTTGTCCAGCAGTGGACGTCTTTTGGCTGAGATGATGATGATGATGATGATTAAGTACACAGGTATTTTGTGTTTACAAGAAATCTTATTCTTGATTTAGCTTGATTTAGCGAAATTAACACTACATATTATTTCAGTTGCCATGGATTTCCGAAAAGTAAGGCCTAATTCCACCTTGTATTAAGAGTTACGTACACCATACATACATACAACCACGAATCCGCAGTGGGCCCGCGTGGTGGTTTATGGCCCGTTCTCCCTATCCATCCATAGGGAAGGCTCGTGCCCCAGCAGTGGGGACATAAAATGAGCTGATGATGATGATGAAGAGTTACAGTGTTTACATGTAGTTCACAAGATTTATATATTTACAAAATGGTCCACTAGGAGGCCCTGTTTCAATGCCCTATAAATTTTCGTGTCCGTTAAGGTGGCGTACACATGGTCGATTTCATGTTTGTTGTTATGCCCTTTTTAGTGTGTAATCAATGCAAACACAAAATAATTAGTGCCCCTTTAGTTTAACCTTTTTTAGTTTCTCGAAAACTACTGACTAACAGGGTGCCGAGTGTGAGTTTCTTTTGTCACTCGACCACGTTACTGAAAACGAGAATTTGTATGCAATAATGTTAACTCTTCTCGTATGTCGTCAGGAGGCGCTGTTTCAATGCCATACTAATTTTCGTTTTCGTAAACGTAATCGAATGAATACGGATAGTAAACAAAACTCACAATAGGCACCCTGCGCTACCTTAACGGACACAAATTTTCGGGGTACATAGGTATACAAATAAAAAAAATAAAAAAATAAAAAAATCTTGAAAATAAAAGGGTTATCGTAATTTAAAACGCAAGTTTTCTGTACCGAAATTGCTCAAATTACCCCAAAATCTAGCTAATTTTATAAATGTGACCACACTTTCCATCAATGACGGCGGCGCCAAAGGTCCTACCCATAGAGAAAAGTGATGTCCTACCTCAGAACAATAACTAAAGCTATAGAAGGATGGCTAAAATAAAAATCATGCAACTATGTTTAGTTCCGTTCTATCTTATGGCTAGAAAAGGAGGTTGGACTGCGACAAATGGTTGACACTTAGTTTTTATTTTTTGTATTGTTATGTCAAACGGTCATCAGAAAATTGAGTCCCTGAGTCCTATTGCCCGGCCAAGCCTCGGCCAAATTCAGAAGTACATTGATTTAAAAGCTGACAGTTCGTTTTAGATATATTTGACTTGTTCGCATAATCATTGTGGAAAATGTCAAACTAGTGGTCATACTCCGTTTGAATATTTACCGAATTTTCACTATTTATGTTGATAAATGACGCTATTTCATATATTTACTGTTAATTTGTGAATGTGTGGAGTGTGCGGCACAATGTCCTGCGTAATTGGGGGCTGCAGGTCCCATTCAAACAAGAAAGAAAATAGTCAAGAACTGTTGACTTTCCATCGGTAAGTTTCAGCTTATTTTTTATAGAATGTGAGCTGATAAGCAAATATAAATACAAATTAAATTTGGTAGTACCACTTTCTAGCGAAAACCAGTCGTAAAGTCTATTTTAAAAGCTGTTTTAGCGATAAATAAGAAATGCTCTCAGGCATTCTTTGTCATCTTTAGTGACGTAAACAATGTGCATTCTTTTATATATCGATATTCGATACTTTTAATTTCTAGATTTCCAAAAGATGAAAAGAAAAAAAAAACAATTGGCTTATACGTATTGGTAGACCAACCTGAAAACCAAAACGACATAACCGCATCTGCTCAAGGCATTTTAGCTCCGATTCCTTTGTAAGTGGAGACGTTACGAAATGGAGACGACTTCGAGAAGATGCGGTTCCTACGTTGTTCATTACTATGAATGGATCAGAAAAAACGGTATGGGTATTTTTAATCATACTTTATAATTATACAATACGAATTTTATAGCTAAAATATTAAAGCTAGGGTGTTAGTAGAATTGATGAAATATCAGTATGATTTGCTCGAAACACTATTCCAGATTACGGCTTCTGTTATTATCTTGTATTAACAACAGTGTTATGTTCCGCGAAAATTGTTACTTTACGAGATTTTTTTTTGACATGATTTTATGACATAACTTAAAATTAAATGAGTCTTTATTTTGATTTTTTTTTTCGCAGATGCCTTGCAGTATTGCCAAGAAAATTGTATTACCGGCTTTGAAGACTGCATGGGAACAATACAATTTTTAAGAATTTTCAATACCCTGTTTGATATTTTCAACAGTAGAAAAATGTAAAAAAATATTTCATTTTTTTTCATATCGAAATCACGAATATCGAACTTAGCGGAATATCGGAACAAAATGGATTTAGATATTGTAATTGAATTTATGAAAATCGGGATTTTCGATTTTGACTTCACACACTTGCACATCAAATTTTGAATTAATGTATTGTTTACGAAATTATTGTTTTTAATAACAAATTTTGTGTAATTGCTACAGTTAATATCGTATTGTTTTTCCAATGATGATTTAACTTGTTTCTGTATACATAATTAAATATACTATATTAGTTATTTAAAAACTAAATGCCAGTAGGTTGCTTTTCAATGAGTTTGATAGTGCAATTGATGGTTTGGGTTGTATTATTGTGTATTTATTGTCAAATTAACATATTTTATGTTTAATAAATATAGTGACAAAAGAAATACTATGTTGTTGTTTTCAATTATTTAGATCGATAATAAAGTCGATAAAGTCACCACATTACCTCAAAAATGACGTCACAAATCTGGTGACACCTTCGTAATAACGAAAGAAAAGGGACAATCGATCTCTTTCCAACACATCACATAGATTCATTCGTTAGAATAGTGCGAACTGATGAATTTGTGTTGCTATTTTAGTCCGGTTTCTATTACTTTAGTTATTATTCTGAGTGTCCTACCCACCGAAGTGCCGACAACAGTATTGCCATGTAAGTTTTGTCATTAACAAAATTTTTATCGGGGTAATTTTTTAACTTAATATTTTA
This sequence comes from Eudonia lacustrata, assembly GCA_947562085.1. NCBI lineage: Eukaryota > Metazoa > Arthropoda > Insecta > Lepidoptera > Crambidae > Eudonia > Eudonia lacustrata. The sequence goes on along the minus strand of OX387323.1, from coordinate 4,692,541 downwards.
AAATAATTGCGAAAATAGAACCTCATCTCGATTCCTATAGGTATTACCTAATAACTACTTTACGGATCGGACAGGTTTTTTTTACATATTGTATAATGTTAATGTGATAAAGGCACTAAATATTGAATTATTTATAGCCTTAGCTGTGTTTCCTCCGTGGAAAACTACTTTGCTGTTCCTGCAAATCCTAGACGTTGAGTTAGAAATAAAAGAGCGTATAAATCAGAAACTTATTAAAAATGCTGTGAACAAAATATAATTATATTCGCGCCACTTGAATTAAACAATAAGAATATTTTGCGCTTCAATGGGGGTGCGTTCCAATTCCAACCACTTGACCATCTGCGATCGAGTACGAATGCGTACGGAATTATAATATTGTAATAGCTTTAATGCTTAGGTTTTATATCGCTTTGTTACCGTTTTTGAGTTGATTTAAGTGACATTTTTAAGTTATTCAAATTTCATTGTGCAGCTTCTCCTATATAACATTCTGTGATCTTTCTTTGAAATTATTTAAGTAGGTACAGTAGTGGGGACATGACACATAGGTAGGTAAGTACTTTAGCGCCTCCACACACTAGGCGACACGCGACTGTGAAAGCTCGGCGACTAGACGCGACGACAGGCTGCGGCCGACAATTTTCATATATTTTGTTCAAAGCTCCGCACACTGGACGACTTGTCGCTGCGTCTAGTCGCCGCTCCGCACACTAGGCGAACTGATGACGCTCATCAACTGTCGCACGAATGTCGTCGTGTGTGCGCGTGCACGACGCGACTAAATGCGGTGTTCCGGTGCTCGCCGAGCTGTCGCAGTCGCGTGTCGCCTAGTGTGCGGAGGCACTAAAGTACTTACCTACCTATTTATTCTGTGCCTATGTGTCATGTTCCCACTTCTGTATCAACTTAAATAACTTCAAAGAAAGATCACAGAATGTTAGGAGAAGCTGCACAATAAAATTTAAATAACTTTAAAAATGTTATTTAACCAACAAACCTCTTTAACATAAAATAAGGACACTAGGTACTAAAAGGTAAGCTTCATACAAACGCGCTATAGCAACGCACACATAGATAGGGTTGCCAACCATACTTTAAAATAATGTATCCTACGTTATTTTCCATCCCCATACTTTATTCTTTTTAATAAAAATAAAGTATGGAAAATACTTTATTTCCGACTAACGCGTGCGTTTAAACGGAATATTCCTGTTGACTTAATTTCTGAACTACCTACTGAATGATAATCAGAAAGAAGTAAAAATTCAGTAAAACGAAACGCAACGCTTAAATAAAATTATAAAACAAATTATTGTGAAGAGAAATAAAGCATTTATTTATTCATAGCTCACTTATATGTCGCCGCTGCTGGAGTACAGCCTTCCCTATAGATGGAAACATCAGAAGGAGAACGGGCCGTGAACCACCACGCGGGCCAGTGCGGATTGGTGGTAATATTAACGATGGCTTATGCAGCCCGGGACCAACGGCTTTACGTACCTTCCGAAGCACGGAGGAGCCAAAATAAGATAAGATAAGAATTTATTTAAAAGTATCAATAAAGTACACAGCATTTTTACATTTCATTGTTCTTGACACGGTTTAAAATACATAATGTTTTTCTGCTGACACTTACTAAAAGATACCCTGAGCAGCAAGTATCAGCAACCTTCCAAATGTCTCTATAATACTCAATAGAATGTTTCTTTTTTAGACAATATTAAATGATAAATTTTTTGGTCACCCATTCGAAGACTAGCTTTTGCGAAAGTTGCTTAACCTTGGTAATCGCAGACCGGGCGTGTTAAGCACTGCGCCATCGAGCTCCTCGACTATCGTATTCGGTTGAATAATTATTGAAGAAATTTACAGTTTTGGAAGGTCTGTGTGCAGGCGTTCTGTACAACGTGGCACGTCGTATCCGCGGTGGGCCGTAAAAATCGTAGTTTGTTGCCCAGCAGTTCTGCCGCGCAATTTATGAACGCAGTACATGTGAACAGTTTCGAGAAAATAGATGGTAATGTTATCACCTCAAATATCACAATCATAAACACAGTAAGTGGTACTACTTACTGCGTTCATAAATTGTGCGGTAGGGTTGACGGGTGTAGGTTAGGTTAGTGGATCGGACAGATAATCGCCCAACCCCACACACCTCCCGAGTGTCAGCCCGAGTAACAGCCCGGTCGTGACGATTCCGTTGAATTTCCACTTAAATATTTTTTTTAATACAAGGTACAACCTGGTACATTTGGACTTTGAACTGGTGGCGCCAGGGTTTCATAATGCACTATCCTACTTTTTCTAGATCATCAAAGTCGGGTTAAAAAAGGCTATTATAGGCAGTGGAAGCCCTAAACATTTTTTTAGGTGGTGCAACATCTCAAAGTGGCGCCCCTCTAAATACTAATGTTCGCATAGAAATGGCAATATGGACAAAATGGACAAAAATATTAATGTGCATTAAAAAAAATACCTATTCCGTATTTATTTTGATGTGACGTCACAAGAGAACATAATGATACTATGGACATTACAATACTGTGGACGTTTTGATATTAGGAACGTTTTGATACAGTGGAAATTTTGATATAGTGGACTTTATGCGACTAAAGGCTATAATTATGCAGTTGCTTGTCCATGATTATGTACATATAGTAGGTAGTAGAGGGCGCGCGGTGCTTTCGCGTTAAATAAATATTGTCCATCCCGGTTGTACTACTCTGTCGCACTCGACAACAACACCAGCGCTTGCCCTGCTGTGGTGAGGTGTTGTCACCCAACCTATGTTGTACAGATGAGAAATAAAAACCGTCAATAATTTTAATCGACATCTTTTATTTTTCACTATCATGCTCTGCAGCAAGACTGTCTGCACCTCAGAACAATAACTAAAGCTAGTTATTATTCTGAGCCGTCGTGCGCGAGAATAAATGACTGGATGACAAAGCCGTGGACAATAACATGACAAAACAGTGCATATAGAAGCAAAACAACTGACTGACTGAGTGAGAGAGACTGAGTTGACTCAGTGTTGCCACTGTTACCCTAAGAAATACGCTGAACCGTCCCCGAAAATGCGGTAGATTTCCCTAATTTGGTTTAAAAAAGCTTCAAATTCATACAATTAATAAAACAAACCTATGTGTTCATTTACAAAAATTAATTTCTGTTACATAAAATTAGATCGTTGATAAAGAATGATTAAGACGATTCGGCAATTCAGATTTCATACGACCCTAATCAATGAATGAGTGAAGTGTGTGTGATAAGTTTATGAAACACTGCTACACATTACTTTAAAGTTTATACTGACACTCCCCACCAACCTTACGGTTATAAAGTTAGGTGTCAGACATCCTTACGCAAGCACAAGGAACCATCTACGTCAGGTCATAACGCCAGATCAGAACACGCTGGTACGCATCCTTTATCCGGTACTTTTAAGACTAGTGTCTCAAGCTAGTTGCCCCGTGGACACGTATAGTCCACTACCTAATATCCAGATAGGTTACCGGAGCTGTAAGCTCGCTCACTTCTCGTTGCATTAGGAGTACAACTCGCAGATACCACTGCTCGGGTCGTCAACTCTAAAGTCGACTACCAAATGTCCTCTTTGGTGGCGGAGTTGTAAGCACACTCACTTCTCGGTACCCATCTAGGCACCTGATCTACGCGGCTGATTCAACCGGAGGCTTTTGCATCTAGCGGGCGCCTCTACTAGTTCTCCAGACGAGTGCCGGAGATGTTGGAGGTACTCAATGAAAACCACCGAGTAGAACAACCAACTATGGACAACTCACGTGCCCCGCAGATCTTTTCGCTTCAGGCCCCCTCCGGACCGCTACTAGAACCCGCTCGCTGTGCACGAAATGGAAGCCTGACCAGACCTCAACCAGGCAGACGAACATTCCCACTTCTACAGCTAATCACATGCCACCACGAGTCCAACCCATGTCCGGGGCCTGCCGGAGACGCCCGCGAAGGCATAACAGCCAGGGGGCCTAGGATGGATCCGGGACTCCCGTGGTACCCTTGAAAAGACAGCCGGACCCGTAGTTCCAACTGCCATACCCTACCTATCAGGGTCAGTAGATATAGTAGTTTATGAAACAATGTGGGAATTCACACAAATCTCGCGCCATTGATTTATATAAACGTCATACAGATTCTTAAAAATGCACTAGTTTCGGCACTAGCCACTGAAATGAAATTTTGAGAGCTTAAATATCAAAAATGCATTAGATCTAGTGCCGAAAGCACTATGTTGGCAACACTGGTTGACTTGACGGCTGACGCGCATAAAACTCACCCCACTTCCCCGCCGGGTACGTAGGTACCGTCTGCCCGCGTTCGTCGCGAAAGCCATGTCTCGCCAGATCCTCTAAATGCCGCTACACATTTACAGAATACACTAAACATGCACACTAGTTTAGGCCCAAGACATCGTACACATAGAACAAGGGTACGAAGAACCGGTTCACACGCGCTCTATACCAGGTACAGACATGTACCTGGGCGCTTCTCTCCTCCACCACGGCCCGGTTAACCCGAGCCGAGGTCTGAGCCTTTAGAGGTGCCCTCGGGTTGTTCTGCTCCCCGATCCGATCCGGACCCTTCGGAGAATCTAGTAGGGCAAGGGGATACGCACTTAAGTGCGTAATGCCGTTCCCTCTAGCAAACCTCCAAAGGTGATTCGTTTCACAAAGCTTGAGGAACCCTTTAAGTTTCTCGCCGCCCCCAAAAAAGCCCGGTGAAGATGAAAATGCCGTTTGAGGATTTCAGCAATCTCTCTCCAAAAAAAAAAGAATGCCATGTCGTGTCGCCGCCCGCGCCGCGCCCATACAATCGTTCGTTCATTCGTTCGTCAGTCAATAATTATTGGGACATACACACACAGAGTCGGTGACCGTTGCCCGAAAAAGCATAGCGAATACACTATGCCGAAAGGTTGATTTCGGCGCCCCCTCCATGTCGGCGCCCGGTGCGGTCGCACCGCTCGCACCGCCCTAGGGCCGCCACTGGCTATAGGTATTAGGTACTAAGGTGTTAAGGGACTACTACTACTAGGGACCTGGTTCCATGCATTGAGATCATTAAAAGGTTGATGACGTATTTGTCGACGATGAATAAGGTTCCTTTGGTTATTACAGTAAGAGAAGATAGTGTCACTGTCGATATCGGCAGAATCACGATAGCTTAAAATGTGGTGTACTGGACCGGTATGTCATTGTTGGTGACATGGGGTGCGGGTTCGAATCCAGCATGTACACTTTTTCAAAATTATTGTTGTTTACCATAAGTTCTGAAAGTAAGTCTAGAAAAAGAAAGACATATAAAAAACTTATTGACGGTCAAAGGAACAAGAGAAAAGGAGGAATAATATATTTCATTAATCATCTTCTTCTATCAATTATTATTAACAGTTTGGCACTGATCATCACATGCTGAGGGTCATCATCTATCACCAAGTCACCATTGAATAATAAAAAAATTGCTGAAGTTAAGGCAGTATGTGTAAAGTACCTTTGCTTATTACAAAAGCAAAATGACTTTGACAGTTCGTCTGTTTGACATTGACATAGTTGACATTGTTGACACATTTCTAGGCTAGCTCTGGCTGGAAGTTTAGATTGGAAATATTTTTACGTGAACTAACAAAGCTCATAACTATCCAAGAATGTGCATTCGTTGAAGTACTATATAAATTGTGAAATAAAATATTTAAAAAATGTGGCAATTGATCCAAATGCACTCGTGTCAACTAGTGCGACAAAAGTAAACACTCATAACCTTCATTTAAGTATTTTAAACTGTTTTCTCTATTAAATATTGATCTAACTTATTATTTTCAGGTGGTTTGCAACTAAGAATAATGCTCTTTATATTAATCTACTCAAAACTAAGTCATCTGGAGTGATAAAGCGCCATATTTCAGATTTTAAAGTTTCCACACAAAATAGTACAAAAAGTAATGTATTCCTTATTTGTTGTCCATGGAAACTTGGCACGGGTCTTAGTTTAGGTTTAGCAGCACGAGTTTTATTTAGCAATGGTCAGGTTTTATGCAAGGCGGCACAGCATTCTAGAGTTATCCAACGTAGGGCAAATGTACAAGAAGACAGTTCTAAGTTTGATTGGAAGAAATTACTTGAATACCTGAAGCCTCACCGGTGGTTATTAGCTGCGGCTGTTGCTGTAAGTAGACCTTGAAATATGTTTATAGATTCCTAGTCCTATACCTACCTCTTCATATTTATTATAATGTATGAACCCTAAAGCAATAAACTTAATTGCTAAAAGCTAGACTCAAGTATTAACTTTTTACATTAAATGCATGGGTGCATATATTGCTGTCAATTTATTCAGTGTCACACGTCACACATCAATATCTACAGTAAAATATATTATAACTTTTTAGAATTTGGCAATACAGTGTTCCAATGCTGATCTTTCGTGAACACCTAGTGCCAGTACTAGGACTATCAGAAAACAATGTTATGTCTTCACTCTAAGATGTATCTCATACAATTTATTAAATACATAAATAGTCTCTGTAAAAATGTCAAAATTCAATCAAATAAAATTCATTGAGTTGACGGTGTTATGTCTATTGTAAAACCCATGTATCTTTATATTGTTGGTACATAAATAGTCTTTGTAAAAATGTATAAATTCAATTAAATAAAATTCATTATGTTATCCATGTTATATCTATTGTAAAACCTGCATGTATTTTTATGTTTGTTTCCCAAATAAACTAAAATAAAATATAGCCTTTACTTTGTTTCAGTCAGCCTTAGCAGTGGCATTCCTGAATGTGTACATTCCAGCAATGTTGGGTGAAATTATAAATGTCTTAGCTAGTATGAAGGTTAACCCAAGTGCAGACTTCTTGGATGAAATCAAATTGCCAGCTTTTAAATTGATATCTCTGTATATAGGACAGGTAAGAGTTTTTAAGATATAATGTATAGTCAACCATGAAATTGCTTTACCACCTTAAATAATAGTAAATTATGTTTTAATAACAATAGTAGCTGCGGATCATGCTCAGTGCTCTTGGAGAGGCCTATGGACATAAGACTGCCGCGTAATTTATGAACACAGTAAAGGACATGTGAACAGTTTCGAGAAAATAGATCGTAATGTCAGCTTTATGACTAAATGACAGATGTTATCATCATTCACAATAAACCTTAGCAAAATTGTATTGTGTTGTAATGGAAGGTTTTGTTAAAAATGGTTAAGCAATTTCATGGTTGACTATCCATTAACATTTTATGTTACTTGTTTATAACTGTAACATGATAAAACCCTTTAAAGATATGGCTCCTGTGTTTTGACAAATATTGAAACTAATCAACTTGAAATAAATAACAAAAGAAATAAAAATTGTATCATTTGTTGCCCTCAAAAGGCTTAGGTAATTAATTACTGAATAGCAACCAAAAAAATATATATTATGTAATTGAATTCAAAAAGTTTTGTTAAGTATATAAAAACTATTATATTACTCATGCTATTCGATTTTGAGATAATGGAGTCAATGTACATTTCAAAGAAAGATAATTCATAGATAATTTTTTAGGTTTTTAATATTGACATGATTATATTTGGCATTGAACAAATGAATCAAGGAAATAATTGCATTAGTGGTGATAACATTCCATAAGGCTGCATAGTTTAGCTAGGAATATAACTAGTTTGAATATACTCATACAATTTAGCAATATAATAAAGACCTGGATGACCGAGCTTTGCTCTTTGTTTTTTTTTATAATGTTTTCTAAAAATGAAACCTAGCTAGATCGATTTATCGCCCCTAAAATCCCCTGCATACTAAATTTCATGAAAATCGTTGGAGCTGTTTCCGAGATTCACATTATATACACTAGCCGACCCATCGGCCTTTGTATCGCTTTGACGGTTTCTATGTCAACAATACAATCAAATCGTTTCTATGACAACAAAACAAACAAATCGTAGAACATTTTGTATTGGAAATAAAAATGTTTAGGTTGGACTACCCTTATCACTTGGGGTATATATATTATAATACATATATATATATATATATATATATAGATATATACAATGTAGTATTAGATGATATTGTTATAAAATCTGTAAACAATAAAGTATTCGAACAAACTTTCAGGCTGCATTTACATTCTTCTACATTCACCTCCTCTCTCAAGTAGGAGAGAAAGTCGCTTCCCAAATGAAGCAGGATCTATTTGTTTCAATACTCAGTCAAGATATGGCGTTTTTTGATCAAGAACGGACAGGAGAACTTGTCAACAGGTAAACTACAATTTTAACAGTAAACATTTATATTATTTATTAAGTTATAATTGGAGAAAATGCCGCAAAGGTGAATTGGAACTGGGTCGGCCATGTCGGCCCGTCTGCCGCATGCCTGACGCGATGTAGGCCGAAATCTCCACGATGTGAGGCTCTGAGACAACGAGACGGACGCGCCGGCGGCGTCGCGGTAGACCTCACAGGTAATGGCGATGGCGGGGCGAGCTGGACGACTTTGAGAGAGACTGGCAAATGAGGGAATAGGGGGAGGCCTTGCCTAACAAACTTGATTGTTAATAAGTAATAGTATTAGTTATTGTAGTTGTGTTAGTCTGCATTTATTTCATCTCGTATCCATTTTGAACATGTGTTGCACCTTGTGACATCAGTCAAGATGTGGATATGATATAGTGACTACATAGTATGTTGCTAAAATATTTTGTAACATCATCATCATCGTCATCATAATCAGCCCATATCAGTCCACTGCTGGAAATAAGCCTCTCCCAAAGCATGCCACCGCTGCCAGCCACATAATAACATATTGTAACATATTTCAGGTTAACTGTAGATGTTCAAGACTTTAAAAGTTGCTTCAAACAAACAATATCTGGAGGCTTAAGGGCTATTACTCAGGTAAATAAAATAGTTCATACCCTTTTTCTCTTAGTTGTCTATAATACCCAGAAAGTTAATATACCAACGGAATAGAGCAACAAAGGGCTGAGCGAGCGAGATGTCACCAGCAGCAACACTGTGTGACAAAAAGAGATTTTTCTATCTTTGCATAAACTTTAGAAAAACAAAATTTGTCTAAATAATTTTAGAACTTCTTCAATACATGTGGAAGACAACTTAAAAAATAATTAGCTTAATTGCCAAATGTTTATAGTATCTTTTGATTTATAATGTAAACATTTTTGATTAGTGCAAGAATAGACCAAAAACCTACTCATTAAAACCTATTTCATTTAAACTTTTTGACCGTACAGTATGCTTTGATCAATTTAATGCTTATTTCGTTAACATATTATTTCAGGTCATCGGTTCAGCTGTAAGTCTGCTGGTTATATCTCCTCAGTTGACGGGGCTCACGCTTGTGTGTGTGCCATCAGTCGTCATCGGAGGCACGTTTATTGGCTCGTTACTCAGAAAGTTGTCAAGGGAAGTGCAATCACAGGTAGGTGAATAACATTTATACTGTGTAACTTCTTTATTTCAATCTCAAAATTTATTAGTCTATATATAAACGTCCCACTTCTGAGCTTAAGCCTTCCTATATGAAAATAACACATGGGGAGATTGGAAGGTAACCCACTGACTAGCCCAATGCAATGTAAATTTGACAATACACTTTCTATATAAGGTTCACGCAATGTCAAACTTTGGGAAATATATACATACCTACTAATAAAAAGTTTGTGACTATGAAGAGTCCTGAACAGTAATGAAAGTCAGTAAGAAAAAAGAAGTCGGTCAGTAAACAGAAAAACAATGGAATTTCAGATAGAAAAGGCAACACTAGTCGCGGAGGAGGCGATCGCGAACATGCGCACGGTGCGAGCGTTCGCCGGCGAGCAGAACGAGGCGCGAATGTTCGCGGAAGAGTGCGACGCCGCCGCTGACCTCAGCATGGAGCTCGGGCTCGGCGTGGGGCTGTTCCAGGCAGGGACTAATTTGTTTTTAAACGGGTAAGTTAATAGTTCTTTAGTTGTAAATGGTAAATATATGCCACCGTAATTTGAACCTTATTTAGTTACAATAAGAGTGAAACCCAATATCACGTTGCACCAGTCAAAAGAGAAAATCCAAGGAAGTGCGTTGTAATAGATGAAAAATAAATGTCGCGTCATTTATATACTAGTTCGTAAACAGATCCGACCATCCGGGCCGTTCGAGCCGTTGCAGTAATGTACTATTTATTCATTATTTTATGATTATATCACACATAATACACATGTATACACATAATACAATTGTATGAGAAAACATTTAATTAAATTTGACTGACTTCTGCTGCTCCGATTTTTTTTCGATGCATCGATATGATCCTAACATGAAACAGAGTTGATCTGCATTAAAATTATTAATGGGCAATTCACATTTAACCAAAAACATCGCTATGGCTATATTTTTTTCACAAAAGAAGACCTAATGGTTCAGTAGACAAATTCAGAACGACAGATTCCCTGTATCTCCTATAGTTTCAGATATTCCCATACTGTCTCAGTTATAAAAACACTGTATATGTTTGCTTTAGCATGGTGCTGGGCACGCTGTTCATGGGCGGGCAGCTGATGTCCGCGGGGCAGATGGCGGCCGGCGACGTCATGGCGTTCCTCGTCAACGCGCAAGTAAGTAAAAAAATAATATATTTTATTTATCATTCGTAAGTAAAAGTTTTTCTCTTAGGGCCGATTTTTCAATACTCTGATAAACACTATAATAACTATCTACAGAATTAACTTATCCAGCTCTTTATTCGTCGAATAAAAATCATGATTTTTTCAATCCTCGAATGAACGTGAAATAGTTATGTAACGTTTTTATTTTGTGCTGACACCACTGTACTGTACTAACTTCACGCCGAGTGTGCGTAAGCGAGACAGATTAATGATTAGTTTTGTGTGTTTAAGCCAGACACGTGTTTAAAATGACATGACGATTTTGACTTCTGATTGTGTATAAAGTACAAACAACATTCTCAACATCTCTCTTATATTTTATTTGACTTCATAAGTTTCGTGGTTTTTACTATTCCTGTTAAAGATGCGTCGTCTGTAAGTGACAATTGCCATATATTTTATTTGAAATGTCTTCGTCGGATATTTATTTGAAGCCACGCGGGCATACAAATTTTTATGGGGAATTTAACGCGTTAATTTGAAAAATAATAATTTAAAAAAACGCTTAATAAATTGGAAATGTGAGACGGACGATTTGTAGTTTAGACCATTGGTGATTGTTTAGACAAAATCAGAGGTACAATAATTTAGATAAACTATATAAGGTATCAACTAAACGCCGCCACTCGTTTTCATGATTTTTGCCCAACTTTTAAATGATATTGTAAAAAAAAAACTATAGTGTGTTATAAAGGGGTTCGAACATTTTTCTATGGACGCTGGCATAATATCCACCCGCCGCCATTTTGATTTTTCCTCAAAGTAGCCGCGCACGATGAAAGTGCTATATATGGATAGAGGATACTTATACAAACAAAAAATTTCAAGTAATATGGTACCCTAAAGTGTCACGTTCCCGAGATATTTGGAGGTAAAGATCGCCATATGAGAACCATGACCATCATTAAAATAGCAGTAATTACGTGTGTATATGAATTCTATCGCATTCAAATAAAAGTTTCCAGGTTGATTTAACTATTTATTAGAAGGCAGAAGATTTTAAAATACTTAATCTTTATGATAATTATATTGGTAGCTGTGGTAGTATAAACTGAGTCACTGCTGCCAGCGCCCTCCATCCTGTATGGTTTAACATCATATAACTACATAACTTAAAAAACCGATTTGAAACTCATGAGATGTGATGCATTAGCTATCTTATTAGCAGGGAGTAAGGTGCAATTTGTTGAGGTTCTTATTTCTCCACTGTCTAATAGACACGATTATGAATTGATAAGTTTTAATATATGCAACCACAATGTAACAAAAACTTATATACTTATAATAAAATAAACTTGGTTTTGTATACTTACCTACCTACTTTTTCTAATTTGTTTTTATATAGCTTAGCTACCTAAGTGTTTTTAGAATACCTTTTTTAAGTTTATTTCTCATTTTTAGCAAACTGTGATGCTTCTTGAGAAATGAATCTTCAATCCGAACCGATATTATCAAAGCTGTATTAAAGTTTTCAATAAGTTACCACAGTTAGTAAAATAAAATAAAGTAAAATAAAATATAAAAAAAAGTAAATTACTTACAGATGTAGTCAAAACATACAAAAAACTATGTCATAAAATGTATCAATTTATTTAATTTTTATTATTTCAATAATTATTTTATTAACTATGCCTGCGTTTGGCAGAACACACCTTCAAAATGTTAAAATTACTACCAACCTTCTATTTTGTGTAAATAAATAATCATTTAATTTCATTAACTGATTGGCAGGCAATGCAGCGTTCCGTCGCACAACTGTCTTTGTTATTCGGCTCTGTGGTACGAGGGATAAGCGCTGGAGGCCGAGTGTTTGGGGTAAGTTTCTTTAAAAAAAGAAAAATTTCTTTATTATGATACAGAGCCGGCAAAGGAACATACGGCCTGCCAGATAAAATCGACCACCGAAGCACATAGATATTGCGACAACTAAGATGTTACGCGCCTTTTTACAAAACTGAAGCTTTAGTTAATATGGAACTATGCCCTGTTATTTCACTAGTACTCTACAAAAAGAAACACGGCAATGAAAAACAAGAAATATGATTGAAAAATTAGTTTTTAGACAATTTAATTGTCTACAGCTCCTCCGTGCTACGAAAGGCACAATAAGTTTGTTGAATTTGCCTTTTCACTATTAAATATTTTTGTGCTTTTTATTTCTTAAATTGTAACTTTCCATATTACTTTAGTCTCACGTTTCGAACTCTTTGCAGGGTCCGGTCTGGTTTAAAACGTTAGTAAACTTCATAAAAAGCGTTCCATTTCAATAAAGATTTGCTTAAAAGAGATGTTCCATTTTTGTATGGAGGCTGGGCCCCCTAATTCTTACAGTGGTGAAATTATATTTTATGAAAAGAGCACAAAATAAGAAACCTTTTCATGTATATTATATTTTTTGAACATACCCAAACATTGTATTATAAATAAAAAATGTCAGATAATAAAAATTCATAAAGTAACAACCCTAAACTTTTTCTACCTTGGCAACTTCGCTTTTCTAATGTCTTGACCTGAGGTCTTGACCATGGGTCTTGACAACTTTGTGAAGTGAACTGTTAGTGTCAGATGTCAAATCTTATTTTTTAAATTAGTAATGCATTGGTACTATCCATTACAGCCAGCATCCGCATGGTTTCATTTTCAGGAAATTGCATTGAAACCTTAAAATACCTTTTAGAATGTATAAATAAGTTCAGCAATATATAATAAACTTAAAACTTTTATTAGAACCCAAAAATAATAAGAAAAACTTGATGAAGAAAACAAGATTTCAAGTTTTTAAATATTTTTTAAATTATGTTGTGACCTTTTTATATATTTTTTCTTTTTGGAAACATCATCTCGGAAGGCAGATCTATCAGAAAAGCATCACTTCAAAACTGTAATAAAATAAGGGTCCAAAAACGAACATCTCCTTTGTCATATAACTTACAATCACATACAATGTTACAATCTCAAATAAATTTTAAAATTCTGACATAAATTTCAGTATATCAACAAAGAGCCTGAGATGGACACTTCGGGCGATAGGGTGATAAAGTACCACGAGCTGCAAGGAGACATCGAATTCAAGGATGTCACATTCGCTTACCCGACACGGCCAGAAGCTGTGAGTATCTCCTGTTATAACTTTTTGACCGCTACTTAAGGCTTTAATCGACTAGCGATAGCGTGCCTTATACAGACGCCTGCGCCTATCCAAAACTGTCAAACTTCTTCAATACATTTTCAACCATATACCTTAATCATAAAGTACAAAGTCTATTGAGAAAATCTGACAGTTCACATTCACATTTGACATCAACCTACCTGTGGCGCGGTAGGCTGCGCTCGGGGTTGTAGTGGCTGTTCCACGTTGAAATAATAATGCTGATTGAAATAGTGAGCAAATGAGATTTATTACTTTACACATTAATATTACAGAGAAAACAGGACCGTCTTTGTGTGCGTTGCCGGTAAGAGAGAGAGCAGACAAGCCGGCGCCCAAAGCTTAAATAGACCGTTGTAGGTATAGCGCGCGGCTAGTGTTGTCTTTCTACATTACTAGTGTTGGGTAACATTCCAACAGGTTATTGTGCAGGCGTATGAACAATAATGATCGAAAATACAGAAACACAAAATAAAAATAGTGTGTATGTCTGTCTGTGATGTGTATTTTCATCTTTGACCGTCGGAGACGATCCTCCGTAGTCGAGTGGCTCGCACGCCGGTTTCTGGTGCTGCCAACTCCGAGGTCCCGGGTTCGATGCCCGGTCGTCGCGTCAATGTAGAAAAACAAACTTTTTCTATATTTTCTCGGGTCTGGGTGGTTGTGGTACCGTCGGTCGTTGTTCCTGATTTCAATAACACAAGTGCTACTTTCTTTGGAATCAGAGAGAAATATATGTGATGTTGTCTTATATTTATTTATTTAGTGTGCGAGACAGAAGAAAACTAATTTGGTTATGAATAAACAATTTTATTTTATTGGCGACACGGTGAAAACAAGGCGTGTACTTCAGCACGCCTTGTTTTCACCGTAATTTTATAGCATCTTATTTCTATAGATAATACATACCAAGTTGGTGGAAAATAAGCACAGATGATAAACATGTAAAACTCCATGGGGTTTTTGTAATTTTTACATTTGTGTTGGTATACAAGAAATAGCTCTATCCTCCGAACCGAATCCCGAAGTTTTTACTCTGAATAGAATACTAGGCGTACAGGGCGACGCATTTATGCTGTGACGACCAAATGGTTTCATTGTGCATAATGCTTTATCAAATTTTCGCGTTCTTTTCATATAAAATATTTTCGATATTTTTTTTTAATGAATATATTTCATTTTCAGGTAGTTTTAAAGCAATTCAACTTGAAGATACCGGCTGCGAAGACGGTTGCCATTGTAGGGACTTCTGGCAATGGCAAATCAACTATCGCAGCTCTCTTAGAAAGGTTTGTTTACGCATTTTGAACCTTATTGTTATTACATAAAAGACAAATTCAGGTACCAAATGTTTTGTATATAAAGCACTATTAACACCTTGTAAACCCATTTAGAAAGCTAATACGCTTGCGTTAGGTATGGGTTCATGGCAGTCTAACGGAGCAATGGGGATTGAGTCAAGATTTCTCGCATTCAACTCTCGAATTTATCCGTTCGTCTATCTGTTTTAAGGCGACGCATTGGAAATTTATGTCGCGGCGTTCTTGATTTTCCCAACAATTACAAAACATATGAAAGTGATATTTGATGACATGATTTTTCATTTAAATGACTTCATTTTGCTAGTTGCGGAAACATGATTTGTCAACTTTTATAACAGAGAAAAAAATATCAAAGTAACCTCTTTTAAAACATAGATTTGCATATTACAGGCAAACCAGATCGATTTAGGCATCTAAATTTTCTTAGTATATTATTAACACACACTTCAATATGCTAGTTCATTTTTTAAAAATAAATTGTAGTTTTAATTTGAAGGAAAAAAAAATTATGGTACGGGGCGCAAACGCTCCGTATTAGATTAATTGTTTAGCGGTGCGTCGCCTTAAGCATTGTCTAAAGTTAGACAATGCTTAAAACAGATGCTGTCTTTTTTTAGCTAATATCTTTAGACAGAGACACAATATTTTAAACACGTATTTAGCCATTGTTTAGCTTTAGACACTGTTTTGTAGTTTACCGAAATAATATTGTTTTTAACCGCCAGTAAAGGTTTACCGTCATGGGTTAGGGCAGCATTTCTCCATGTGTCTTATTCATGTGGGAATTAATGAAAATTGATCTTTATTCATCTCTTCTTGATGAGATTAAACTTTTTTTTAAACTTTTCTACACTCACACCAATTATCTAGCCCAAGAGAAGCTTCGTTATGAAACTCGTTAAATGGTTACTAGACAACGGATACACATAATTAAAATACTTGAATACATACTTATTATACATATAAAACACCCAGACCCTAGAAATTTAGAAAAGCAATAATTTCTAAATTGACCCGACCGGGGATCGAACCCGGGACCTCAGAGATGGCGACACCATGAAAACCGGTGTACAAACCACTCGACCAAGGAGGTCGTCACTTAAGATCGGAGATTAAGAGCGTTTACGCCGCACATTAGCGCCGCCAATGAAAAAAGAAACATATCTGGTAATTAGAGATAGAAAATCAAATTATGCTCAACAAACTATTTAAATGAAGTAATTAAGCATATTTACGGCACCTAATGAACACCTCACATGTTATGGTTTAGTTAAATAAGACGTTACGGCCACTTTTAACTATAACGCCATATTTAACTAAACCATAACATGTGAGGTGTTCATTAGGTGCCGTAAATATGCTTAATTACTTCATTAAAATAGTTTGTTGAGCATAATTTGATTTTCTATCTCTAATTACCAGATATGTTTCTTTTTTCATTAGTGGCGCTAGTGTGCGGCGTAAACGCTCTTAAGAACCAATGAAAAAGTATAAAACCACAGAACAGTGGTGAATTTATCAATAATGAATAAAAGTCTTAAAGGAACACCAATAAGTCAAGTGATGTTTTTGACTTTAAGTTGTCTAAATTCAAAAGGGACATAAAGATAGCATTCTTGACCTATGATTAATAATAATGTGGCTTAATTTGTTTTGATGATCTATGGTTTTTTATTTTAACTTGTATATTAATTTAATACTTAAACAATTATGTAACTTTTGACATTCGATGTAAGTACTGCTTTTGTAATAATCATGTTGTGTATACATTCCGATTTCCATTTGTTATTAATCTCGTGTCGGAGGCCAAGATCCACTTCGGGTCCCTGAGCCAACGCAGTAGTAGTAGTAGTATACATTCCTATGGATATAGCCTAAAACACTACTGTTACCTAATTTATTTGGTTTAAAACGACTATTATTCTGTTTTATGTATCTATTTACAAATGAACAAATAAGAAGTCTACCATAGGTTCTACGACGTGAACTCCGGGCAGGTGACCATAGACGGTGTGGACATCCGGGAGTTGGATGTGAAATGGCTGCGGGGCCGAGCCATTGGCCTCATCAGCCAGGAGCCCGTGCTGTTCGCGACTAGTGTGAAGGAGAATATCCGTTATGGCCGGCCTGCCGCCAGCGATTACGAGGTATGAATCACTAAGGCTGAATGACCATAACATCAATATTTGTAGCATTGTTGTGTTTCGGCAGCTAGAGATAAGATAGCCAGTCCTTCATTAGTTGAGGAATCCGGGTGAAGTGCGCTTCCATCATTGGCCATATCATCACTTAACATCAGCTGAGATCAAGGCGCTGTGCTTACCCGTAAAATATATAAAAAAAAATGTAATGGAAATTATTTAGGCGTGTAAAGTGCACTTATGAATGAGAATTACATGTCTCTAAAGAGTTGTACATGTCTTTTACGCTTTACAGTTTAGTATTAAGATACCCCCGTCGGCTTATTATTACCGAAAAAGCAACTCTAGTTGCGGTTGACAAATTGGTATTACGAACACAAATCGCTCAATGTATGTAATCTGTTAAATTAGATTAAATTAATTGAATTGAATTACTTAAATTAAATTAGTCTTAAATTAAACACATAACATAACAAGTTCAGTGGTCATCTTTTATTTACCAACCACGACTAGCACGTACACACAAACATACATACACGTACAGGGCACGTTATCATGCGGCTAAGTTTTATCTAATTTTGTTATTTTATTGATTGGTAGAGAAAAAATAACTACCTGCGTTAATATTGTTAATATTATTAAGTAGCATAGTGTGTTTCATTAATTGGCTTATGTTTAGGTAAAATTTGATTTTGTATTTTCTGTACTATTGAAACATTGTTCAATTATAAATAAATAAATAAACTGTTACATACATTTTAATCGGAAATGCACTAATCGAGCGATTATTGAGCGATTTGTATAATTAACAACTGGCTGCCTTTTTGGCCTGTAATATGCCTGTCTTAGAGTATAAGCTTATACTCTAAGGCAGGCTGTCTTAAAGTATAAGCTCTATACGAAGCTTGTTCCGTAGTTTGTAACTTAAAATCTAATTTGAAATGAAGTTTACATACATGACAGGAACAAAACCACGGAATAATTATTAGAGAAGCTTATCCTCTGTTTATTTGTAAGGGCTTTTAATCTGCTTATTGATATAAAATATATGATATGATTAGCTTTACATGTTTAATGCTGGATCACAAGGTTGATTCTAAGTCCCGATTAAGAGTAAAGTAAAGTAAATAGCCTATGACTATTCCACTGCTGGGCAAAGGTCTCCATCATTGAAATCAAGACATCACTAAAGTTAATTAGTTATGGCTTAATCACCACGCTTGCCAAATGCGGGTTGGTGATCACAAACCCGTGCTATGCATCGAAAAATCCGAAACACACGTTTAGCCTGGCCCGGGAATTGAACTCGGGACCTTCGGGTATCGGGTCAAGCGGTTTGCCACTCGGCCAAGGCGTTAATAAGTATACTTTAATTTATTTTATTTTATTTATGTTATATGTAAAGCGCGCTAAATACACACTTAGCCGTTCGGTCAACGAAGCGTTGTCATAGTGTGAGTGAATTATTGTGTTTGGTTCAAAATCGCACCCTTTTCATTTGATTTTCCACCAATTTTTCCTAATTAAGATAAAAAAAATATACGAATATATTGTATTTATACATTACTATCACTTTACCTGCGACTTCGTCTGCGTCGATTTGAGATTTTAAAAAGAAATCCTTTATTTATTGTTTTCTAAAGTTTACGCAAACACTACTCATTGAAATGAAACAACTTTTACGGATCTACTCGCGTTTATTTTACACATTACTTATTTAATGTTTATCCTGACGTTTCGAACCCTTTGCAGGGTCCGTGGTCACAGGGAGACTGAGGTGTTGGTCATCTCATAATTAGTTGGTAGCTTGTATACCCTCATTTAAATTTAATCAGGTGCGTTCCGTTTTACGCAGAAAGAGCTTACAGTATCTTTTGGTCTGGCAGTATGGTGTCGGGGCTGGGATTTAATATTTTGTATGATGGGATCCCAGGCTGGTGGTAGATTCCAACCATCTTCTCTATTAAAATTAGGATGTTTTTTAATTTCAATAGCCTCGCTTATCATCCTAGGGATGAATCGTTGTTCCTTAACGAGTATTTGTGGTTTATCAAATCTGATGTAATGGTTGGGCCCCTCTAGGGAATGTTCGCATACTGCAGACTTATTTTCGCGCCTATGCTTGACGTCGGCTATATGTTCTTTAACACGGGTACCTATACTTCTCTTTGTTTGCCCGATGTAAGAGAGCCCACAGTCGCAGTCCAGTTTGTACACGCCTGCATCTTGAAGGGGTATGTTGCACTTGACAGGTCGTAAAAATTGGTTGATCTTCTTCGGCGGCTTGAAGTAAGTGTTGATTGAAGCTCGCTTTAAGATATGTCCAATCTTGTCAGTGACACCTTTCATATATGGAAGTACAGCAGGTTGGCGCTCGACTGTGGTTGGTTTATTGCGTTTTCTGTGACAAAGCCGTGGTACTTTCAGTTTATTATCCTGTAGTACGTGCTTGACATGCTGAAGCTCAGCAGCCAGGTGTTGGGTGTCACAGATACCGCGTGCTCTCTGAAACAAAGATTTCCCTACAGTAGCCAACTGTCTAGGATGGTGGTGAGAATCACCATTGAGATACCTATCTGTATGGGTTACTTTACGATACACAGTGTGACCTATATATATATATGAGCTATATATAGCTAAGATTCTTTCACTACTTAGAGGTTACAACAGCTTATGTGAAGGATTCCTACCAATTTGTCAACGATATCAAAGACCTACATCTCGCTGACAATGAAACTATGGTTAGTTTTGATGTGCAGTCCTTATTTACATGCCTACCAGTTCAGGATTGCATTGAAATTACCAAAAAACGTCTAGCGGAACAAGATATGCCTGATGAATATGCAGTACTATTAGAGCATTGTCTAACATCTGGCTACCTTTTGTGGAATGAGAGGGTGAGGGGAGATGTAGAGGGTGTTGCCATGGGTTCCCCTGTTTCGCCCGTCGTCGCCGATATCTTTATGGAAGACTTCGAGGAGAGGGCCCTGAGCACAGCACCGGTAACCCCTAGGTTCTACAAGCGGTACGTAGATGACACTTTCACTATCCTACCAACTGATAAAGTATCTGCTTTTCTAGATCATCTTAACTCCATACATCCAAAAATACAATTTACAATGGAGTTAGAGGCAGATAGTACGCTAGCTTTCTTGGATATTTTAATTATCAGGAATCCGGATCATAGTTTGAGTCACACTGTGTATCGTAAAGTAACCCATACAGATAGGTATCTCAATGGTGATTCTCACCACCATCCTAGACAGTTGGCTACTGTAGGGAAATCTTTGTTTCAGAGAGCACGCGGTATCTGTGACACCCAACACCTGGCTGCTGAGCTTCAGAATGTCAAGCACGTACTACAGGATAATAAACTGAAAGTACCACGGCTTTGTCACAGAAAACGCAATAAACCAACCACAGTCGAGCGCCAACCTGCTGTACTTCCATATATGAAAGGTGTCACTGACAAGATTGGACATATCTTAAAGCGAGCTTCAATCAACACTTACTTCAAGCCGCCGAAGAAGATCAACCAATTTTTACGACCTGTCAAGTGCAACATACCCCTTCAAGATGCAGGCGTGTACAAACTGGACTGCGGACTGTGGGCTCTCTTACATCGGGCAAACAAAGAGAAGTATAGGTACCCGTGTTAAAGAACATATAGCCGACGTCAAGCATAGGCGCGAAAATAAGTCTGCAGTATGCGAACATTCCCTAGAGGGGCCCAACCATTACATCAGATTTGATAAACCACAAATACTCGTTAAAGAACAACGATTCATCCCTAGGATGATACGCGAGGCTATTGAAATTAAAAAACATCCTAATTTTAATAGAGAAGATGGTTGGAATCTACCACCAGCCTGGGATCCCATCATACAAAATATTAAATCCCAGCCCCGACACCATACTGCCAGACCAAAAGATACTGTAAGCTCTGTCTGCGTAAAACGGAACGCACCTGATTAAATTTAAATGAGGGTATACAAGCTACCAACTACCCAACTAGCAAAGTAGTCGAATAAGCTATCAGTTATTCCACTAAAGATCGAATAAATGTTGAATAATTGCTACCGAGTGACCATATTGTGCCAAAAATGCGTTTCTTGTGACTTATTACCAATTTTCTCTATTGTGCGCTATAGTTATGACGTATAAACGTTTATTCTACGTACTTATACCGCAGTTATTCGCCAATCGTATAATAGTATCTATTACTCGTTTATCCAACATGAGTTTGTTATAGTAGCGCTATAAGAGTATTAAATTAGCTATTTGTCTGTGTAGGTCGCAACTATACAGCCACTACTCAACATTCCGTAATCAGAGCCAATTTGCTGAATAATTGCTGCCCGTTTATTAAAAAGCGTCATGATTACTGATACAGCGTCATAAATCGACTGGTCCAATAATAGCTTTTAGATTACAGCTACTGAACCAGAATTGTTTTCAATGCCATTATATTACATTTATTCAGTACAAGATGCAATAACAGATTTTTAGTATCCTTTACAGCTCTAATGTGAGGATATTTACTTAACCACTCTAAAACAATCATGGATTACAATAAATGGCGAAAACTCAAGCGAAGTGGTGCTTATCGAAAAAAGTTTAACAAAGATTGGAAAGTATTAAAAGCAAATGTAAGCTGATAAATCAATCAACGGTTGACTGTCAAAATCCTACAAGTGCAACATCAAAAACGGATAGTGGTTCCGTACACAATTTATTAGTTCACGACAATCTTGAAATCAAACTCAGTACATTAGAATACAGTGCAGAAGTCGACTGCCAGGCTTCAGCGATTGCAATAGAAGTTAATAATAATGAATTTTTTGAAGATTCCAGTGATTGCAGTTCAGATGCTGAAAACCCAGAGAGTTCTGAAAATGAACAAGACAGAGGCTGTCTGCTAAATGATTGTCGTTTTGAATTGAAAAATTGGGCCCTGGAGTACAAAATATCTCATATTGCTTTTAAAAAGTTGGCTAATATCTTTTAAATAAAAAAATACCAAACATACTTCCGAAAGATCTCCGCACATTTTTGAAAACAAATACTGAAAAAATTTATTTGATTTCAGTTGGCTCGGGCCACTACTGGCATAATGGTCTTAAAAAGCAAATATTACAAGTTTTACAACATTATAATTGTTCATCCAACACGTTATCCCTACTTATCAATATTGACGGGCTACTCATATACAAAAGCTCAAATCATCAGTTCTGGCCGATATTATGTAAAGTAATAGAAATCCCAGAACTATTACCAATGATAATGAGTATATATAGCAAAATGACCACAATTGGTACACCAGAAAAAAGATGCACGTCGTAATAACATTAGGTACTTTATTGTCTTTTAGAATAAAATGTATTTTTATCGTATTCAAATCTTTTTCCACTCTACATCCGTAGCACCTTTCTAATAAAATAATATGCGTATCTTGCCATGGCCATTTCGCGTTTTTGAATTCAAAATCATATTTGGTTATAAATTTGTCCACATCCATATATAAACAATCATCTAGAAAGAGAAAAAACTTGATTAATTTCAGTACCAGATTGTATGTACTCCTAATAGCTAAGTTGTATCTAACCATTAAAATTTTGTTTCCGACTTTGAATAAGGAACCCTAAAATAACTTCATTTATTAGATATGGTAGAACAGTGTCGCAGTTATTCAACATGTGATCGCATTTATGCGCTATAACAGCAATATATTCACCAAATTCGTGTAATTTATATATTTTTTTAATATTTATTTATTAATATTATGTTTTTAGCAGGGCCCATAAATATATGTTAATTATGGCATATCACTTTATCGATAAATTAATTTTGCAAGATTTCTACACATGTACACGTACAACCATAACACAAAATTCATATTTGGTTGAGTACTACTAGTGGATAATAATAAGAAAAGGAGATTGCCACTTAATTTGTTCAATCAGTTGCAGTATAAAATATAAAAATTAGTAACCTTATAACCATTAAAACCGAACTTTTTAGAACAACAGCATTTTATTCGCTTTTATCGCATCAAAATATCGATTTGTAGCACATCGGCAACCTTTATAGCATTATTTTGTGGAATATTGGAAACCATATACCTTTAACTCCATCAAATAGTGCAGTAGTAGCCGCGACAATGCTATTACTGCTCTAAAATGTGTTCGGTTTGCTGTTAAATCATATCTATTCCATAATTAGGTGATTTATTCTACAGTTACTCTACTTCTATTGCACCAATTAGTGGAATAATTTGTGCCTAAATCCCGTCGAATACACGTTGACTCCACATCTATTCAACTTATAACGACACTCTAATAGAACTGTTTAGTAAAACAGGAACGTGACTGTTATAGCACACCGTTTTGCTAGTTGGGTAATTATGAGATGACCAACACCTCAGTCTCCCTGTGACCACGGACCCTGCAAAGGGTTCGAAACGTCAGGATAAACATTAAATAAGTAATGTGTAAAATAAACGCGAGTAGATCCGTAAAAGTTGTTTCATTTCAAATCCTTTATTATCAAAATAAAATACACCCTATGTTACTATGAGACGTGGTCGCTCACTATGGGCCTCATAAAAAGGTCACTCAAAGAGCAATGGAGAGGGCTATGCTCAAGGTTTCTCTGCGTGATCGAATCAGAAATGAGGAGATCCGCAGAAGAACAAAGGTAACCGACATAGCCCGAAGAGTTGCTAAGCTCAAGTGGCAGTAAGAAGGGCACATTGCTCGCAGGACTGATGGCCGCTGGGGCGAAATACTCCTTGATGGCGACCGCGTACCGGAACGCGCAGTGTGGGCAGGCCTCCAACAAGGTGGACCGAAGATCTGGTGAAGGTCACGGGAAGCCGCTGGATGCGAGCAGCATAAAACCGGTCGTTGTGGAGATCCTTGGGGGAGGCCTTTGTCCAGCAGTGGACGTCTTTTGGCTGAGATAATGATGATGATGATGATATGTTACTCACAAAGAATACAGCATTCAATCAGTAAAATATTTTTTTGTAATTGGGTCAGTAGTTCCAGAGATAAGCCCTGACATACAAACAAACAAGCAAAGTCACAAACGTTACCTCTGTACCTAGGTACTAGCCGCAGCGAAGACGGCCAACGCCCACGACTTCATAACCGGCTTCCCGGCGGGCTACGACACGCTTGTCGGCGAGCGCGGGCTGGCGCTTAGCGGCGGGCAAAAGCAGCGGATCGCTATAGCCAGGGCCGTGCTTAAGAACCCGCCCATAATCATACTGGACGAAGCCACCAGGTGAGACTTGAAGGGTTAACCTTATAGGTCAAACCCCAAGCGATCGAATTCGACCGCGCTCGCCACTCGACATTAGAACTTAAATATCGTCTATTTAGAACCTACTTTTCTATGAAGAAGTTTAGCCATAAACAAACTAGGATAGGAGAGTTTGAGTTATTGAGACAAAACATGAAAATAAGCCGTGATTAGGACGTTAAACTCATATGGTCAAAATTACATTGATTGACGTTCGCCATTGTTGAATTTGAAATGACACATAATATTTTAAAATGCTTTGAAACACAAACAAAAGCTAAATTATGAAAAATTTATGTTTGTAATTGATTATTTACTTTATTTCTTTGATTTATTTTACCTGTACAATAACTTAACCCAGTGTCCATACAAACTTGAAACATCTCCTTTATAAACCAAGTTTGAAACTGATCACCGCTTTCGTGAATCCTTCATATTTTTACATAATGTACATACGACTAATAAAAAAGTACACGGCTTTATAACAGTAAATATATTGTTATCTAAAGTTTACGCGACCGCTAATTCACTCATTGAAATGAAACAACTTTTAACGAATGTCAAAATGAAATTGTGTTTAATTTGTATACAGGGTCTAACAAAATCAATTAGCGAACGTTCAAGGGCGGTATCTATACATCATTCTAAATACAATGACAAAAAATGGGCTCCAGTTTTATAGTAATTTTTCAAAGTTATGTTTTCTAACAAACTAAATCAATTAAAGTAATGCACATCATAAAACATGCTGTATGTTTACTAACACGCACGCAAGCGTCAATAAAGAGATAGTGTACAGAAGCACGCGTGCACACAATTGAAAAACCATTGTATGACATTCATACACACACGGCTATCATTGTGTGCGCGTAGTACATACAGCTGTACGGGTTTGGAAAGGGTGTATTTTTTGGTGAATTATGATAATGTTTTGTTGATAATCTCGGTAACGAGCCTGTAGTTTTGGATCAAATTTGGTGAGCATGCTCAGTGTGATGTATAGATGCTCCCCTTAAACGTTCGCTTATTGATATTGTTAGACCCTATATTTGTTGTTATCCTGACGTTTCCAACATAAAACGATCTTCCATAATATGTTATTAAAAATTGTTATTTTTTAACTTGTGTTGTTTAACGCCAGTGCCTTGGACTCAGCCAGCGAGAAGGTAGTGCAGACCGCACTGGAGACAGCCGCCAAGGGACGCACCGTCCTCGTCATAGCGCACCGACTCTCCACCGTCATCAACGCTGACCTGATTGTGGTGCTCAATAGGGGCAAGATTGTAGAGGTAAAAATATTTCTTCCACATTGTTGTTCTATATATTGAACTAGAAGCTGGTGCTGGAATGAACTCCCAGATCGTCCTGGCGGCACGTGTGAGGAAATGGTTGGGAGGAGAGTCCCATATAACTATCTGCGTCTCCCCGGGCGCAGTGGTAAGCCATTGTCTTCTAAATAATAAGAAAAAAAGGTTGGACCGTATAATTGTTTGGACTAACTCATTCGGCCTTTTGGTAAATCTCAACAAATTGGAGGCCATTGTGATTGGTAGTAGGGGAATGCGCAGCCGCATCAACTCTGCCGTGGACTCAATTCCTTACACTGACAATATCAAGAAACTAGGAGCATTATTGATTCTAACTTGTCCTGGGCTACCCATGACGCTGAAGTGAGTCGCAAAGTATTTTATTCGTTCCATATGCTTAAGGGTGCGCCGTCCGTAAGTGACAAGTGTCATATGTTTTATTTGAAATGTCGTCGTCCATATTTATTTGATGCCGCGCGGCCATACTAATTTTGTATGGGGAATTTAAGGTGCTTAATAAAAAATATTATTTAAATAACCACTTGATGAATCAAAAATGTAGTCTAGCAATTTGTAGTTTATCCATTGATGATTGTTTAGACAAAATCAGAGATACAATAATTTTGATAAACTATAAGAAATCTACTAAACGCCGCCACTCGTTTTCATGATCTTTGCCCAACTTTAAATGATATTGTAGAAAAAACTATAGCGTGTTATGAATTTATAGTTCTGACAAATTGTAAACACGTTCCCTATGATACTAAATATATATTTTGTTCATTTAATACGATAGTATTTTCAATTATATTTACATAACCGTAACTGCATTTTTGGCATTTTTTGGTCGGCCCACCCTTAAGTGCCTGCAAGGTTTTATTTCTTTTGGTACGAAAGTTGCGCTCGCTCAAACCCTTATCCAACCTCTTATCGACTACGCTGATGACTGCTACTTAGATGCCACCGAGGAGCTTCTTAACAAACTTGAGCGTCTGCAAAACCTGTGTATTCGTTTTATCTTCGGTTTAAGAAAATATGACCACGTTTCAAGCTTCCGCCAGCTACTCAAGTGGCTCCCAATCCGTTTACGCAGAAATACTAGAATACTTTGCCTTCTTTTTAATATCCTTTTCAACCATTCCTACCCTTCTTACCTGAAAGAGCGGTTTAACTATACATACTTCTAATGTTCCCTGTCGCTCACACCACCTCCTCAATCTCAATATGCCTTCCCATAAAACCGACTTCTTTTTCTATTCCTTTTCCGTTCATGCAGTCAGACTGTGGAATGACCTACCACCTAGTATTCGGGAGACCACGTCGATTTACTCGTTTAAGAAGCGCGTAAAGGAGTACTATCTTTCCACTTGTTGTGTATCTGTCATTGTTATTTTATGTATGTTTAATTTGTGTCGTAACTATTTTACTGTATGTTTAGCCTTAAATACTCTTTTTTGTTTTGTGCACACATATTCTACTTTCTTTGTGTCTTCTCCTTCTACGGGCCTGCTGGAAGAAATTTCAATATAAAATAAGCAGCGCCCTTGTACTTGTCTATTCTTACTATGTTCTCCCTTCTGTTTGTTTGTGTGTACATAAATGTTAAATAAATAAACAAATAAAAAATAAATCTGTCCCACAGTTGTCTGGTAGGGGTTCTGCCCGAAATTCTACTAGATTGCGACAACTTAAATTACTATTTAGCAAAGCAGCACAGCTTTGCGTTACTGTGTTCCGGTTTTAACCTTTTCACCGCCCAACTATCCTGCACGCGATGTCCCGCTGTATGCCAACGTATAAATGTATTTTAATAAAGTAGGTACAAAGAAGAACTATAGAAGTGCTGGCGTGGACGGCACGAAAATCTCGAACTTCTATAGAAGTTGTTGGCGGTAAAAAGGTTAAAGAAATTACACGGCTTAAGGTCGGAAGCTTCAGGCCAGTTGCACTACGGATGCGTTTTGGTACCAAATACGAATACGCAGGATACATTCCAATCATCCGATTACTATGTTACCTCGCACGCTAGGTGCGTGCTTGTCGTGCGTGTACGCGCGTATAATACCGATGTCCGAAATTATTCCCAACTTGTTTGGATATTTATTCGTTTGCACAAATAAACTTCATGGATATAGAAAAACTTATGTCACCGCACCGGTCTAACGACACAGTCGCTCTGGCATTTGAGACAAACTGGCAACAGAGAAAAACGCAATCAGTATGCTCGTTCAATTCGTACGTTCAATATTATATGTTTACGTTCAAAGTTTGTACGAAAACGCATCCAAATTGCTGACTTCAGGGTCGGCAATGCGCGCGAGATACCCTTGATCTTGCAACCGACCATGGGCTGCGGTGTATGCTTTCTATCAGGCGAGCCGTATGTTATCATAAGACAACAGAGATATGAGTTGGACTCTACTACCAGAGAGTTACCAATGAGGACATTTGGAAGTGTAAAACCTCTTTTTAGTATAATATGAGAAGTACGTAGCAGTATTTCTAGACTAATGATTCCATTGGTATTTCAGATGGGCACCCACGAACAACTGAAGAAGCAGAAAGGATTCTACTGGAACCTCATAAAGCAGCAAGATCAAGATTCAGAAAACACCTCCAGGGTTTTATGAGGGTAGTTTCACAAACCGTCCGCTCTTTGAGGGCTACTAGATACAATTATAGCTACTTGGCTGCTTAGGTATAGTTGAATTAACCAGTTTATACGGATCAACTTAGATACGTATTATATTTATCTGTTAGTTTCGCAACGTAGAAGCTACTTCTTCACTGTGCGCTTCCGGCTTATTAATATTATTCCTTAAGGGTAAACATGTGGCCTTCATCTCACTTGATGTACAGTAATGATGAGGCCGAAGATGGAAGCGCATTTTACCTGGAATAAGTTAAATTATGGTTACAAAAACAAATGTTGAAATTTTTTCCACAAGCAGGATTTGAACCTGCACCCTTCTGACATACCGGGTCAGGTGCTCTCCCAATTGACCTATCGTGGTTCTAACCAGCCCGCCGAAATTATTCCAACACTACTTACTTTTTTACTTTGAAAGCCAAAGGCGCCCATTCAATGTCAACAACTACTACAGTCATTAACATCCGATCATAATATTTTTACAAATACTAAAGATCAGTTAAGAAGTAGGCAAGCTATTTAGAAAATGTTTTTGTATTGTTTCTATAATTTTTAACGCAAATTTTGTTGCGGTATGTCAGAAGGGTGCAGGTTCAAATCCTGCTCGTGTAAAAATTTTTCAACATTTGTGTTTTTGTAATTTGTTCGCAACAAAATTTGCGTTAAAAATTATATAAACAAAACAAAGACATTTTAAAATATGGTTGTTTTTACCGACATATACAGACGCCTGCACATCAACCTATCCGAAACTGACAAATTTCTTCAATACATTTACAACCATAAGTTTATGGAATAAAGTTCAAAGTCTATTGAGGAAATTTGACAGTTTATGGTAGGAGTGTGTACAACGTGTAACAGAAAGGTGTGGTCAAAATGAAAAGGTCCAAAGTGTATCCGATCTAGATCTTGTATGCAGTTACTAAGAGAATACTAACTTTAATTTGGTATGCAATTTATAACTAAATATTTTTATTGTGACGTCACATAAAAGTAAACAAATGGTTTATAACTAGTGGTTTAGTTACCTCTGTGTATATACATTTATGACCACTGCTGCATGCTTATGCGCGCCTGACGCGCATGACTTCACTAATATATATCCCAGTTCCTATAGTCCCGGGTCTTTTAAGCGGGGCGTGAAACGGCATTTATGTAGGCCGTCATGAATGGGTGCGCTTGTTATCGTGCTTGTTCCACGGTGGGGAGCGCTCTCATTATTTTGGACTGCATCGGCTGCTTACCATCAGGCAGGATGTAGTCACTATGACGTGCCAATATAAAAAATAAAATAAAAAAATATAAATATTTAATTTAAAATTAGTCTTAGTAACAACACACACAAGACCTAGATCGAATTTGGATTACGTTGTATACGTTATACGGGTTTTTTTATGTATGTTTTGACTATTTTGTTTTTGTTGTTTTTATTTAGAGCATTTTACGCATAGTTATACTCGTAGTGTGACAAGAACAACAGTTACTAATATGAAATCGTAAAGCGTAAAAATAAATTGATACTGGAAGCGTAAGACGTAAAGCTGTTGTTTATGTCTCTTACGTAATCGTAAAATGTAAAGGCAAAATTAAAACGAAAAAAAGTAAATACGAAAATAACACCAATACGAAATGCGGGATTCTAACCCGCGACTTTATGTCATACTTACACCTTTTTATTTAATAAATTTTGTTTTATTACTTTCATAACAATTCTTTTTTGTATTTTTATACTGTCTTTTTTTATATTTTTATCAATAGAATAAAAATTACAAATAGTCTGAATTCCTAAAACTAGTAACAATTGTATAGACGGCCTTACGTTTAGTATGTAGCCTCTGTGTTGTAGAATTGACCACACAATAAGTGTTACAGTAGCAATGCAATACAGCTTCTATTACGTATAGGATAAGGGCGGCCTTAAAACACTTAATACATTTCGTTATCCCATACAAACTTCAAAGTACCATTTTTTTAAAACCGATAAGCCAAATTTTATGATACTTTCCATGCATAATGAAAACACAAAGATCTAATATAGGAAACTAATTCTTTAAAATTTCATAATGTTACAGTTTCAATCTTATAAATTCAGTTGACTTTTTTTAATGTTCTTTACTAACAACTTAGATATCTGTATTTCCCTTAAGCATAGAAAGTTCATTAAAATCTGCTAATTGCTTTGAAAGAATTGGAAGTTTGAAGTTTGTATGGAGGTTATAAAGCTTTTAAAATCAGTCTGTTGCGCTTGACGAGTAGTATAGTATATGGTATAGTTAACTAGTAACTAGTTTAACTATACCAGACGTTATTTTAATATTTAAATTGTGAACATTATTTATTGATAGTGGTAAGCTTGTTGTGTTTTGAGAATATTTATAGTTTACATGAATAAAAGCGCTCGGGTCACACGTTAAGTTTCAATTTCTTTCTTTTCTTATTCTTATTGATAGTGGTAAGCTTGTTGTGTTTTGAGAATAAAATTGTTGTACCTAACAATGACTGATTTTTATTATGGCCTCAAAAAATGCTGGATTACCATAGGTAGGTAGAGGTTTTTCTGTCATCTCTCTCATCATCTCGTCATAACGTTATTAATTCAAGAAGATCTTCTTAAAATCATAACAGAAAATCTACTAGTATTATTGTGATATGATTTATATGTTTTGATGAAATTTTTTTTAGACAAATACGCCTGCGTACCAGACTGCCACAAACTGTCAAATTTCCTCAATAGAATTTGAACTTTATATACAGTGTGATCGGTTCACAGTGGACACTCAGCGGCGCACAGCAAACATAATAAACAATATTTATACAGCATACGTATTGATCGTGTATCGCAGATTTGGGTGGTCCTTATTATATATGGCATAAGGTTGAAGATTTATTGAAGTTTAACAGTTTTGGATAGGTTGACCCACGTGCAGGCCTCTGTACATACTACTACGGAGTACTACGCAATAGCGAAACATGATAGCTCGAATGACAACAGCGCGAAGACGATATTGCGAAAGTACCATGGCTCGAAAGTGTAATTGCGCGAAAACTTAATTGCGCGACACAAAAGCGCGAACGTTCATTTGCGCGAAAATCACACCAGCGAACAGATTTATGTTTTCTGGGGGATTAACAGTAGACATCATTTCACTCTTTATATAATTTATTAAATAAGCAGTAATGTTTAATGATTTTATCTAAATATTTTTATATTCAATATTTTTATCATGAAATTTACAAAAAAAATTCTTTGAACATCTAAAATTCATAACAAAAATGAATAAAAAATGCTACTTTTACTCAACAATTCAACATCTGAATTTATTAATTATGATTATTAATTTTACAACCTTAAATTCATGGCAATTCAACGAATAAAATCAACAGTGCTTATATTATACCTGCGTCTGACAATATTATTTCATTTCAAAAGTAGCATTTTTAATCCGTATAAAAGATACTGTTGTGTTTACGGGTGTCTAAATAAAAAAAAGAACAATGAATCTAATTTACATATTTTTAAATTCCGGAAGATATTGAAGGTAAGCTATTTAGTTGTATTTAAATCATCACATATCCAATTGTTTTGTATTATTGTACGATTAGTCGAGATTGTTATACTATGTGTAGTAGGTAAGCGGCTTAGGGTGTCTGAAGTGAAATAAGTAGATATTAACTATTAATTAGCAGTCTAAGTATTTTGTAGTCTAGGTAGGTATGCACCTACCTAGATTTTTGTATTGATTACAAATATTTGATTCCCTTTTTGATTAAATATAGTTTTATGTAGGTACCTAAAATTAAACGCTTTAGACTGTTTAAAACAAATTACCATTAGGTACCTAACAAATAAACGAAATATCCTTAGAGTTTATCAAGCCCACTTTAAAAAAATATCACTAAAGATTAACAAAGAGGTCCGCTTACCTAGGTTTGTTTGTGATTTATGTTTATGATAACTGATATGCTATGAGTGGGATCCCTGCGTTCCTGACGTCAAATCGATATCAAGTCAGCGTTGCCTAACGGAATAAAAGCGCTCGGGTCACACGTTAAGTTTCAATTTCGCGTGAAAGTCGTAATTTTTTCGTAGGCAATTTTTTATACTTAACTTGACTTTTGTTAGAGAGTGAGTCTTCTTTACGGTAGTACTATTGGTTTTTCTGTGCTACTACTAACGTTGCAAAAAAGTACAAAAAATCACGAAAAAGATCCTTTTACAATACAGGGTATGAAAAGAAGCTTAACGAAAACGAAAAACACAGATTGTTCTCATCATTACTATTACTTTTTTGTATAGAGCTATACCTGGGAACCTGATAGTTAAGGAGATATTGAGGAACAAAGTCAAAACTTTTTTTTTACGGTTATTGCGGAATCTGTTTAAAAAGGTTATTAGTAAATTTTCTTCTAAAAAAACATTAGTATTTTTCTTTCATTTTCAATTAAAAAGAGTCGTTTTAAGTTACAAACCGCAATGAATGTCGAAGGCACAATGATGCGGCGGCTCGCGGCCGGTCGCCCCGTATCGTACGCTACATGCACACTAAGTTGCACGCGTTGCGTGTCATAAATAACACCTGTTTTTGATACCCAAAAATAAAAGTCGTTTCCCAGCATTTATTTTTACTTAATGTTTCATAGTTTGATGTACACTATGCGTATGTTGCGGCTTCGTTAAGGGTCTTTTCATACCCTGTATATACTTACTCTTCTCTTCTCTCTCTTTCTTCTTCTTCTTCCTCTTCTCGTATTAACAGGTGGGTAAATGCAAAAGTCCACAATGTTCCGAAGAAATTTATTTATTGCATACTGGATCACCAAAATTGTTTGTACAGTAAATTCCAATAACACTGACGAATTATTTACAATGACTAGTCGTAACTATCTACCTTCATTATATAATGTCAATTATATTTACATAATAACAAATTTTATTATTAGAATTATATATTTAATATACTGATGTTACTTCAACTACATTGCATGGAAAATGTATGTTTAAACAATTATAATAGACCAAGTGTTTTTATTACCGTTTTCATGTACCTAAGAAAATAGTAAAATTAGTTTTCAATATTTCCAGTTTACAAATAATGAGTATTAAGTATATATATTATAATCAGTAATTTTCTAATTTTAAGTACCTAAGTTCTCGAAGCCACGACCCAACAAAAATGGAATACCCATGTATTTCCTCTATACAACATGGGGTCCTTTAAACGAGATGTGAAGTAGCAACTTGCGAGTCGGCAAGGTGAGGCGGCTAGTGAGGCAGAGTACAGCAGTGCTATTTTCTAAGAAAAACAGCGTCGACCTCGACATTAAAATCGCTCATAACTTGCAAACGAATATAGACTTTATTACTATTAAAAAAGTAGGTTGAAATTCGTTTGCAAGTTATGAGCGAGTTCAACGTCGAGCTCGACGCTGTTTTGCTTAAAGAATAGCGCTGCTGCTCCTAGCTGTCCTTGCATCTGGATTCTGCTTCTACCTAACATCAGGTAGGGTTGAGTTATTTGCCTACCTGCCTATAAAAAAACCTTCCGCCCACAATTTGGACAATCTTCTAACTGTGTAACTATACTTTTTCAACACTTTGTCTTTTTTTAAATTGTAAATGTTCGCAATAATTTGTGTAAAAATGTTTGA
This sequence comes from Eudonia lacustrata, assembly GCA_947562085.1. Taxonomy (NCBI): domain Eukaryota; kingdom Metazoa; phylum Arthropoda; class Insecta; order Lepidoptera; family Crambidae; genus Eudonia; species Eudonia lacustrata. Next base: position 4,658,304 of record OX387323.1, on the reverse strand, counting down.
TCAATGATAAATTATAATACAAATAAATATGATATAATTATAATTAAAATAATAATGATATCTCTTCCTCTCTCCTACTAAAGCTGTGCTGTGCCCGACAGGGTCCATAATTGCTCCATTGTAAAAACCTACCATCTTATTGTGTAAACTGTAGTTGTAGGACCCAGGTTAGAAAAATAATTTCTTGATGAATGTTTTGCTATAATTTAAATAAGTGTATATCATTATTTTATTTTTCTCATTGCAATTTATTAAATTATTATTATTTTGATACAATTTTGAATGTTATTAAATTAAGCATATAAATTTATTCAATTCAATTTACTGCATAACATCATAACATGTGATACATTTCTATTTAATTTTAAATTTATTGTATGTTTTGTTTCGAATGTTTTCGCATCTGCATGATTAGCTGTGTGTACACGTTTCTGGATGTCGGTCTTGCACTGTTCTATTGTACATGATATTTTATGCTAATGTTGACTATCATCTGTTGTGTACTCCATTAATAAATAAATAAATAAACATTATGGAATGCAATAAAGTATTGAGTATTGAGTAAAATTATATGTAAATAATCATAAGTATAGCTTGCCCAATTCTTAACTGATCTTTCAATATTTGTAAAAATATTAAGATCGGACATTGAATAGGGCTCCTTTGGCTTATAAAGTAAAAAGTAGATAGTGTTGATTAATTTCGGCGAGTTGGATTGAGCCACGTTAGCATAGTTGGCAGTGCACCTGACCCGGCATGTCATGGGGTGCGGGTTCGAATCCCGCTCGTGGATTTGTTTTTAACACTTTGTTAGACTTCACAGTTAGAAGAGCTATGCCCCGCATTGCAAACGGTCGTGGATTCGAGCTTCGCCTGAGGCAAATTGCCTTTTAAAGTGCTATTCTCAGTTTCGATATTAAAAAGTGTTTATAATTTAAAAATTCTTGTAGAAATTTTCTCAGAAATGTGATTTGTTTAAATTCGATTATATATAACTACTATTTTTACCAGCTTTACCATTATTATAGTGTAAATGTCACCTATATGCGACATAATATTATCTAGTTATGATTTTGTATGTACAAGTAATTATTTTCAACGCAGCATTTAGATACAGCATGTTGTGACAGTGGTTACCGAATCGGTACTTGAAATAGTTTCAATGTATTTTGTATTTTTGAGTAATATAAAAGATAGTATAGTCAGCATTAAATAATTTTAAAACAACCTCAATGATCAAAGAATTTTCCTGGGAAACTATTATGTAAAAAAGATAAAAGATTAAAGTTACCAGTTTTAAGAATATTTATGCTTGTAAATAAACAATATTTTTTTTTTAATTTAGGTACGCATGTTAAAGTTTTACAAAAAAAAACCCGATTTCATTAAAACCTGTTTCGTTTTAACAAATAGAAAATAAAGTCAACACATAGGAACTACTTTACTTTAGGTTAATAATTAACAATCGAGGCAAAATTAGTTCAAGTTTTCTACGCAAAATAGCGTGAAATCTACTTGGGCGAGAGTTTAAACAGTTTTTCCCCTTTATTTATTTATTAGGTACGTATCTTATTTAATTGACTTATTGTGTGACTATTTAACATTTTACCATTTGGCTGACAAGAATTTTCTTTCATATTATAATTCACAGATGGCTTAAAAGGAAATCTTATCCAATAGATATTACTAACTCTTTGCTAGAACAATTTTCTTAAGTTTTATGAATGATGACAAAACATTTCAGAAATCATAATATACAATTGGATATAAGGATATTGCACTATATCCTAATAAAAATAATCAACTTTTCTTTGATAGTATCCGATACAAACTATTTACACAATTATGAATTAATGTCATAACATTATGTACAAGGATAATATAATTAATCAATTCATAGTGTATTAAGTTTCGAAAAATACAAACCGTATTTCCAGAAGGTACTAAAGGGCGGTGATTGTTTGACTCTAGAGCAAAATAGACTTTATTCAAGAAGAAATGAAGTTGCTATTACATAAACTGTGTTCTGATTTTAGATGTAGGTAAATATCTTTTTTATTCCGACACTACAATGGAACGTGTAATAACGTCAAATCAGGTTTGTAGTTTAAAATGCTAATATATTTTTATAATGTTAATGCACACTGCTTTTCTTCGTCTGTTGTGACAATAAATGTTTATTTTTGCTCTTAAGGGATCTTTATATTAAAAACAATAATCTTACTTTAATTAAGCTTATTACCGAAAATTAAATACTTCTTAGATTTTTATAACCTTTGACGTATTTAACGTAGTTCTATTACTATACAAAAGAACTAATTACAAACAATAAACTTCATATCCAATGTTACATTGGTAAAATATATTACACAACTGTTAAATTCCTTTAAGTCTATCACTGTAGATTTACCTAATATTACCTACTTCAGTAGTTATAGGTAAACTATGTTAATACAAATTGTCATTTTATCTAAACGAATAACTTATGCTGTTCAATAAACTTTTAGTTTTTTAGAAATAAGTATGAAAAACTAAATGTTGCGCTTGATTGGAAACGGCGGTATTTTAAGTAAGTAACTAACATTATTTTTTATAATTCTCTCATTTTCAAGAACATAATATTAATTTTATGGCATTCAGTTTATGGCATTTATTAAGTAAAATGTTTCTTTGTTTCAAAGTCATATAGGAACTAACTAAAACATGTAAATTATTTTTTTATTATGGACTCGCTTCATAAGCATAAGTTAAACAGAGTTTGAAGTTTGAAGTTAAACCAATTAAATTCACACAAAACATCCAAAATATTATACAAATAATTGCCGACTTATGTATTTTGAGTCTTCAAGTGTTATTCTGAATTGTACATTCTATACCGTTTTTTATTTATGTCAATAATCATATGGCATCACTTAATATAGTAACATACAATTAAAAAGAAAAAACTTCTGATAGTATCTTTCTTAAAAAAAAACAATTGAACTCTCACAGAACGTTCTAAATTCAAACTAAATACCGCCGCCCACATCGCCGCCATCTTAGCCTAGCCGCCATGTTATCAGCCCCACCGTCATCGCAGACCGAAGTGCATCACCGCTGAGGCGAAGAGCAGCAGGCACGTGGCGCTCGACGTGATCCCGTGGATGGCGCTGGTGTTGCGCCGCAGGATCGCCGCCATCTTGTTACCTGAAATCAACGACGAACGAGTCTTGTTTATTTAAAAGTAATTTATGATTTTTCACCTGAAGGTAAATAAGGGTAAATAAAGGGTAAATAAGGCCCTGTGTAATGCCACATGAATATAGGATATATTTGTGTGTTATACATTTTTATTCTAGTTTTTTACACTATTGTACACCACAGATAAAACATAACATAAGAGAGTAGACAAAAGGTGGTACGGTATCGGTATCCTTGACTACTAAAAACCTTGCTAATCTCTAAGGGGCTTATTAATAAACAAAGTGTAAGCTTGGAGTAGTTACTCCGTGTTTTGTCTCTTTTACTCTAATATGAAAAGAAGTTTACATGACGAGAACAAAACACGGAGTAACTACTCCAAGCTTACACTTTGTTTATTAATACGGGGGTAACTGTCGTAACACAAACAATATTACCAGCATTTATGTAATGGCAACATACTTAGATAAGATGGTGGTTGCTTGCTAAGTGGACAAGAATATGCTTTGCTACCAAACAAACCGAGTAAGTATAGTACCTAATATTGATTTCCGCCGGGAATCGAACCCAGGATGTGATCCCCAGTGTCATAAAGCGCAGCATCTCGCATCATGACGAAATGGTTATTATTATCCCATTGTCAATTTGATACTTACTGCCCTTTGAAACGAAGACTTGTATGGACTGGCTGGCTCAGTATTGCTCGCGCTGCATGTGTAAATTCCTTGTCTATAAACGTAGCATGAAGAAGGGATATTGATACCATTTTCCTAGATAGCTTTATACGACACATTGTCTGATACTTACTGCCCTCTGAATCGAAGATGCGTACTAGACGCCGGCTGGATGTTGCTAGCGCTGCAGGTGAAATTCACACAGTCCTTGTAGTATTCTCCTAATAATACGACATATTGTCAATTTGATACTTACTGCCCTCTGAAACGAAGACGCCGGAACGGTGTTGCTCGCGCTGCAAGTGTGATCCCCGAGGTCTTTGAGCGTAGCACCTTGCACCTTGAAGGGATATTTATACCCTTTTCCTAGCTAGCTTTATAAGACACATTGACAACTTGATACTTACTGCCCTCTGAAACGAAGACGTGTATAGACGCCGGCTCGGTGTTGCTCGCGCTGCACGTGTAGTTGCCGGAGTCCTTGAGCGTAGCGCCGCGCACTGTGAGCCGGGACTGCGTGCGCGCGCCCGGCTCCGTCTCCACGGTGATCCCACCGCGGGTCGCGTCGTAGTTTATCATGCGGTCGTTGTGGTACCAGAACACGTACTGGGGCGGTGTTGGACTCTGTAATAATAATCGGTAAGTTAAAATTTGGTCACTTGAACAATATTACGTAATATAAATTAGTAGGTACCACACATCCTCATGCAACTTTCATAAAGGCCAGTCATCGGATGGGTGATCAAAAATTTATAATTTCGAGCTCCTCCGTGCTTCGGAAGGCACGTTAAGCCGTTGGTCCCGGCTGCATTAGCAGTGGTTTACCACACCAATCCGCACTGGGCCCGCGTGGTGGTTTATGGCCCGTTCTCCCTATCCATCCATAGGGAAGGCTGGTGCCCCAGCAGTGGGGACATAAAATGAGGAGCTGATGATGATGATGATGACGACTCCTCAATAACATTAAGGCAATGAGTTCGAGCGTCTTACAACGCGGCAAGCGGAATTCGATTAAATTGCGCGTTTATATTAAAAAAACAATAAAACAATATAATTTATTACATCCATATTCTTAGCAATTAATAGTTATTTGTTATGCAAGGCTGGAAAGTTGTTGTTTCGCGCGAGTGCTTGTATTGAAACCCGAGCAAGCGAAGGATTCTAGGATTGAATCAAAAGACGAATCCTGAGCGTAGCGAGTTTCAAGGTACGAGACGCAATACAACTTTGCTGCCGATCAAAACACACAACTTTTCACCTCACTACTGCGAGAAAATGGTGGATGGAAGAATAACAATTGAGCTTTATAATAAAACAGTTCATACTTATATTTTTCTAAGAAAGAAAAGTGAGGGGGTCTACTAACAAGTTCTAAATTCTTATTATACTGTCTCTTTTACACACCTATTAGTGTGAGCGGGACGACACAATACGAAGTTCGAATTTCTTATTTCGCAGTACTTATAAGAATAGTGAGCACCATAGTGTTCATACTCACGTTCTAAATTCAAAAACCTTTTCCATCTAAGCGGGGAAAAAGCGCTTTTCCCACCCAGAATTTGAAGGAGGAAGTAACCCTTTTCGAGCAAGTGAGGTGAAAAATATATCCTATACCACAGCAGCCTTAGTCAACGGTAAAAGAAATAACGCAATCAACAAAGCAATCGCTGCGAGAAATGTTATTCTTATTCTTATTTTTATTATTTCGGTGTGCGTGATAACTAGTTATAAGTTTCTAATATCGATAGGTACCTACTTACTTACATTGTCAAATATAAGTAGGTAGGTACCTATCGATCGACAAAAGTTGGACATTTTGGCGAAATGTCCTTTAAGCCCACATTTTTAATATCGATATTTATATTAGCTGTTGGTCTTCTATTATCTTAAATCAATTTGATTGAGCCACGATAGCACAGTTGGTAGTCCACCTGACCTAACATGTCATGGGGTGGGGGTTCGAAGCCCGCTCGTAAAAACTTTTCAACACTTTGTCTTTAAAAAATAATGCAAGTTAATATAGTAGTACCACAGTATATATAAGCTTCGCACTACCAATACAATACTGGTGCAAGTCAAAACATACTGACATTGGAAATTTTGTCGTATTGAAGAACAGTAAGTACAGTTCAATTTCAAATATCAGTATATTTTGACTTGCACCAATATTGTATTGGTAGTGCGACTTTGGTACTAAGTAGCACCCAGCAACCATCTGTCAATTTGGGAGTCGTAGCCATCGATTTAGAATAATCGATGGTCGTAGCCGACACTCCTAACCTACCAAAGCCTAATACCTACACTGCCAGAGAACGCAAGCAACCCCATCCAGGAAATCATCGAAAGCCAAGTTAGACTACGTCGAATATTACTTCGACGTTAGGTAGTTCCGTACAAAAGTGTTGCCGGCTTCCCATCGCCGAATTATACAACTCAACTACGCTACAGCGAGTAGGCATCGAGTCAATAAATCATGCCATTTTACGATTATATCTGCACGATCGTAAAAACGTGGCGCGGTCATAACATTTTCATACGCAACCGTATAAGTGGCATGTGTTTCAAATTCGTTGGCCGGGAGTGCTAGTTATTACAATTTTATTACGTGACTAGCTGGGCCCGCCATGCCACGCCGCTTGAACTTTTGTTTCTGCATTAATCAGTTGTTTTATCGTTTGGCGTCGGCTTACTGCAAGAACTCATTATGCGACGTTAACTATTTGGTATTAGATATTTTAGATACCATATGCCATTATAACTATGAAAGGATTTTTTATATTAAATCTCCCATAGGTACTTATAATGACATTGGTAACCTTATTGGATATCGAATACGAACAAATGAATGTAAATAATTGATTTTCAAAATACCTATTCTATATGTGAATTAATGAGTTGTTGCAGTAAGCCGATGCCGGTACATAGTCGGTCGAAATTAGCAATGTCATCAGCTATGGATGGATAGGGAGAACGGGCCATAAACCACCACGCGGGCCCAGTGCGGATTGAGGGTTGTTTAGGACTGTTAATGCAGCGGGGATCACGATATTACGTGCTTTCCGAAACACGGAGGAGCTTGCAATCATAATCTTTTGGTCACCCATCCGATCGCCGATTTTGCGAAAGTTACTTAACATCCGCAATCGAGGACCAAAAATAGCTCCGATCATGTTGGAGGAGGTAGAATATTAAAAAAAAAAAAAAAAAAAAATTATCGAGGACCAAGCGTGTTTACTACTGCGCCATCGAACCCTTCTAGCTATCAATTTATCTTTGCAACATTTACCATAGTAGGTAATGTATATATTTTTTACACCATCAGAAAGTAGAGATGTCAACGAACAAAACCGACCACCGACTTTTTTAAAAAAGGCAGATATATTGACGCGAGAATTTTCGATTGAAAATTAGGGTGCTTCTTCGATATTAACTCAAAATAAAGTAAAAAAAAAATTATTTGAAATAAAAAAAAATACAGTGTTTTTGGGACATAAAAATGTAAATTTACACCAAATTTCGTGAACTTTTTTTTTTTGTAAAAGATAAAATAAGAAAACCAAAAATTTGGTTATTTGAGATTTTCACATACAAAAAAATTAAATCATCATCATCATTATGATGATGGATGACATACCTAAATTTTGAGTTTTGCCGGAAATCGAGATACCTAAACCGTTTTTTTTACCCTTAAACCCCCCCTCCCCCATCCACTCCGACCTCAGATCGCCCGTCAATTATTTTTCCTTTCATTTTTGTTATATTCTCTTCCATTTCCAATGAGTTTCATCCTACTATGATTTTGTTCACTTTTTACCATTTTGAAAGGTCCTCAATTGGATAGTTAACTGGTATAGTCAAATAAGAGACTTGGGAATGGTCAACTATGACGTCCTACTGTGCACCTTCAATGGAGTGTTTATTAAAAACTTTATAGGTTACAAAAATTCATGCTTAGGTCAAATAAAAAATAGGTTAATATTTTAAAGAACTGTTACGTGATGTCATTTATACATTTAATCATCATCATCATCATCATCAGCTCATTTTATGTCCCCACTACTGGGGCACGAGCCTTCCCTATGGATGGATAGAGAGAACGGGCCATAAACCACCACACGCGGGCCCAGTGCGGGTTGGTAGTGCAGCCGCGGGACCAACGGCTTTACGTGCCTTCCGAAGCACGGATACGTTTAATGTTCTGGAATGAATTATTGTTGTTAACTTCCCTATTCTTCTAGGATCTCGGTAAACTGGCTACACACGACACTTATCAACATCATTAACCACGTAAATGTAAATGACAGCTATTTAGAATGAGCCCCGGGGCCGTAGCTACATACTGACGGAACAATTATGTTGTCCAACAATAAGCGACCAATAGCAAGTCGGTATAATGAGGCTACGATTTTTTGTTGATTTGATGTTGGTTTAATGCTTCGTTGGTTGTTTTCAGTTCTTTAAAAAAAAATGAATCTCCATCCAATGATGGAGATTCAATTTTTCGCTCAAAAATCAAAAATCAAGTTATCGTTATACAATTGATGTGTATTAGCTTAACCACCACGCTTGCCAAATTTGGGTTGGTGATCACAAACCCGGACTATTAATATAATCCGAAACACGCTTTTCCATTTAGGAATTGAACTCAGGACCTCCGCCCCAACTCCCAACTCCGAACAATTAGAATGTATCACTTGAAAATACATACTATTTTTGGCAGAGTAATGAAAATCAATAGTTTGAAAACCAAATATTCATAACCAAAAACACAACAAAATACCTAACATTTGTGGGCGTAGCACATTATATGCAATTATGGTTAGTCAAATTGCGTAGTCCGTATTCGTAGACCGTAGTCTGTAGTCCGTAGTAGTCCGTAGTCGTAGCTCTTTGTCGTAGCCGCATATCGTCGTAAGAGTCACTCCGTAGTCATAGTCTGTAGTCGTACTAGGTAGTAGTAGCTGTAGTCCAGTTCATAAACACAGTACAAAGTCGTAGAGCGTAGTCGTCCTCCGTAGTCGTAAACCGTAGCAGTCCGCTACACCAAGACGCCCACCGCCTTACATAGCAACCCAGAACATGGTGCAAGATTTATTTAGAATAGCTAACTTTATTTTTATTTCTTACGGGCTTTTTCTAAACACATTAACGTACTTCACCCTGAATCTTCAACTACTGAGGCATTGGCTATCCTAATTATAGCAAGCACTAGCTCTAGCTTTAGCTGTAGTTGCCGGAAAACACAATGCTACAAACATTGATGCTATGGCGACATATTTAGATAAGATGGTGGTCAGCTAACCAGGCGGACAAGCATACCCTACCAACACAAACATGTACCTACCAACCCGGAATCGAACCCGGGACCTCTGGGTCTAGACCGGTGGATAACCACTAAACCACAGCGGCGGTTAAAACTTGTTGATTATCCAAATGCTCTTTGGAACGATGCCACACGCTTTGTATTCTAAGGCCGTCTTTATGTAATTAAACTTATTTTCCCTGAGCAACACAGGCCGGCCTTTGTTTCTGAGTTCCAGAGCTTATGGGGCTTAAAACGTTTAAGGGATCGTTCTGGAGAGATTAAGCCCTCTTTTTTACAGGCAGTGCTTAAATAGCTCTTCTACATTGAATAATTGGAAAGGCTGTCCTTTATTTTTTTGTCTCTCAAACGAACAAGGATAAAAATTACAGCGCAATTGGCCTAAGTAACTAAAAGATAAAAAAATATCTTGTAATTTTAATAAAAGAATAATATACAGGGTGGAAATGAATCAAGTACATACATATACATATTTTCAGGTCCAGTTCGTTAAATAACAAATTCGATTCTAAATTCTCGGACAAAATAATTTATAAATATTCTCATATTAATGTGAATACCTTTTTATAAATGTCAATCGAATCTCAGCTGTGTTAATATGTTAGTGGTAATAAACTGTATGAACATTGTGTTAATAATATGAAAAACTATATACCTACGAGTATATTAGGTACGTGTAGGTACAGAATAGAAAATCGTTTATCCAATGCTATTGACAAAACTGTTATTGTTTTTGGTTTTTTTATTTGCTAATTATTTTGGTGATTTTTTTACGGCTTGAGGAACCCTTTAAGTTTCTCGCTGCTCACAAAAAAGTAGGGTGACGTTTAAAAAGACGTTTGAGTTAATCAAACTAAACTATCTCTAAAAATATATATGTAAGTACGTACCTTCTCAACGATGCATATTAGGTGAATGACGCTGCCCATGTCGACGTGGTGCTCCCCAGAGCCGAGGATGAAGGCTTCTGGCACCACTATCTGCAGCCGCACGTAGTGGGACACTATGCCCGTTCTCGTTGACACCTGGAAACGAAAACCACTTATTTACACAAAAAAATTAAAGTCACGACTGTGGTTCGTAATCAACATTAACATCCTATTGTAAACATCCCATTTTTGGGCGCTAATGAGGTATAGCTGGTTTGGGTCAACCATCACGCTGGCATTATGCGACAGCCTATTGAGACATGCAATACAATATCATTTACCATGGTCGATGGATGAAAAATTGCAAATTACTCTCATAATCTCCCAAAAGAGTGTGTCAGTCCATAGGTCAAACACCTTGTATATAGGGTCTAACAATATCAATAAACGAAAGTTTAAGGGGAGCATCTATAAATCACAATGAGTATGGTCACCAAATTTGGTCCAAAACTACAGGCTCGTTACTGAGATAATTAACAAAACATTATCATAATTCACCAAAAAATACACTCTTTCCAAACCCGTACAGCTGTACTACACGCACACAAAGATAGCCGTGTGTGTATGAATGTCATACAATGGTTTTTCAATTGTGTGCGTATATCTGTACACTATCTTTTTATTGACGCTTGCGTGTGTGTTAGTTAAGATACAGCATGTTTCATGATGTGCATTATTTTAATTGATTTAGTTTGTTAGAAAACATTACTTTGAAAAATCACTATAAAACTGGAGCCCATTTTTTGTCATTGTATTCAGAATGATGTATAGATACCGCCCTTAGACGTTCGCTTATTGATTTTGTTAGACCCTGTAACAGACAGCTGTATAGGTTTGGAAAGGGTGTATTTTTTGGTGAATTATGATAATGTTTTGTTGATAATCTCGGTAACGAGCCTGTAGTTTTGGACCAAATTTGGTAAGCATGCTCAGTGTGATGTATAGATGCTCCCCTTAAACGTTCGCTTATTGATATTGTTAGACCCTAACGGCCGTAACGTCTTATTTAACTAAACCATAACATGTCAGGTGTCCATTAGGTGACGTAAAAATGCTAACTTACTTCATTCAAATAGTTTGTTGAGCATAATTTGATTTTCTATCTCTAATTACAAGATATGTTTATTTTTTCATTGGCGGCGCTAGTGTGCGGCGTAAACGCTCTTAAGCTCTCTGGCACTGAGAAAGTTGTGAAACCGTTCAATCCTAACAAAGTAAAAAACAATAAAGTGTATTTTATTATGCAAATGGCTAGGTATGGATTTTATTGCCGACCTTAAAATAACTTAACTTTTGCTCTTTTACCGATTCCTTTACTTCCTTACAATGAAAATATTCACGTCTGTTAAAGAAGAAGGAAAAACAGTCGTCCGTTTCACTTACACACCATTGGTTCAATCTCGAACTCTGACAAACAGAATATTGAATAGAAAAAATAACAAGCAAGTACCACGCCATTGCTCGATTCTGAATCTTTAAAAGAGACGCCATGTTGCATGCAGATGGGATGGGAGTCGGTATTTACATAAAGAAAATCATTTTATTCGGAGTGAGAGAGACTTCTCGTTTAAAAAGTTGGAGTGATAAGAAACGGAGGGATTTGGCTAAGATTGTTGAGTGTTGAACCTAAATTTACATACTAGTGGACCCGGCGGACTTCGTACCGCTTTGACAGTTTCCATCAAGTGATTAAATTCTCTTTGGTTTCCATGACAACAAAACAAACAAATCATTTTGTATTGGAAAATTAAATTGTCGTTTTTAGTATATTTATAGTGTGATTCCCGTGGGAATATCAGGATAAAAACTATCCTACGTGTAAATCCAGGTTATAAACTCAGGTATTCATATGTCATGCTCGTGAACGGGTGCCGCCTGTGGAGGCTGGTCTGCTCTTGCATACTTATCTTATTTTAGTATTAAAGCTTAAGATCACAACGTAGCTGCATTTCGTGGCAGTTTTCGATACTCTGCCACGATAATATGTTGGAATAACATACCCATAAAAACTTATAGAAGTTGATTAAGGAATTTAAGCAACGCCACTTCACTTCATGTGGGGGCTGCTGCGGTAAGCGTTGAAAATCGCAAACGGCACAAATACGCAAACCTAGGTCGAAATTATTTATTTGTTCCGTTTGCGGTGGAAACAATGGGTCCATGGGGGCCGGAGGCAAAGCATCTAGTTAAAGAGTTAAGTGCTCGCCTTATCGAGGCCTCCGGTGACAAGAAGGCTGGCAGCTACCTCTGCCAGCGTATTAGTTTGGCAATCCAAAGGCAATGTTGCCAGCATTCTTGGGACCGTTCCCACGAGCCCACAGTTGGAGGACATCTTTTATTTATAGGTCTTTAATTTTTAATTTTCTAATTATTTTTCTGTTTTATTTTTTTTTCAAGTTAAGTTATGTAATGTTTCTTATTGTTTATTGTTCCTACTATTGTTATTACTATTATAAATGATCAGGCAGGCAGACTATATAAACAAAACTATAGTATGTATTTTAAACTAGAATAAAAAAAAAAATTTAATTCGCACACAGGTAATGCTGTTTAAGAACCTATTTTTTAAATAGATACTAAGTGTATTAGATACGTAGTTAGTTATCAAAAGCTATCAAAGTGTTTTTAAGTTTTACTGATTTTAATTTTGTTATATTTATTTATTTGTTTATTAATAACGAAAACGTATTTCTTTTTCTACTATAGTGACATAATAAACATAATGTTAACTTTCACAAACCATTTCGGTACGCGACGAGTCCCGCCAAAAAAAAATGGTTGCCATATAAATAATAGTAGTAATGTGAATAACGAAAACGGAAAACACAAGCGATATATCACTGTCGACCTGATTAATCAATTCACTACAAAACCATCCGCTTTCGTCTAAAAAATGCGTGCCGGCTTAACAAATATCACTTTTTATTCTGAAAATAGGGAGCCATAAAAATGGCTGCTGCGTGGTGGAACGGCTCGAGGACACAATATAATGAGACTGCAGAAGGTAAACTAAGGTAAAATAAGGTAAGGTAAGGTAAGGTAAGCGGTATGTATGAACATATCGCGCCCGAGTTACGCACACATAAACCAGCGTTGCGGCTACAAGCTACAACATGAGCTGAGCTGCCCCCCGACCGCCTAACCGATCGCTTTGACTACGCGTACAGTTTATGACGTCATCTTGCCACCTCGCACCGCCTATGAAAGCAATATCAAAAGTTAAAGGCTATAGCTTTCGATATTGCTTTCATGCGGCACGATACGACAAGATGACGTCATAAACCACACACGAAGTCAAAGCGATCGGTTAGGCGGTCGGGCCCCTGGTCAGCCCTTGTTGTTTCTCGTTATACCGCGTGGTGGAGACTGACTTGTAACATTTTGGTGTAATGTATCGAGTTTTTGCAACAGAAACCAAAGACTGATTTGTAACGTTAGTTTGTAATGTATCATTCGCGGTGAGCATCGCGTGCTCCACTCCACTCGACTGTCGGTATTTTCGCGAATCCCTTTGAGTGTTACATTACGTGTCAGTCAGTGCAGGTCACGTCGTCGTCGCGAGAGCAAGCCGCAAGCGCAATCCATCTCGTTTTGTACTCACGTTTTTCGATAAGTAAAAATGCAGTGGGACAACGAAAAAACCCTTTTATTTATTGACACACACAGAAAAAAAAATTTCGTTTAATTTTTGGTACAAATTGGATATCCAATGTCGTTTCGTTCTTTTCTTCTTTTTCAAATAACAATAACTTAGTAAAATTGATGAAGTACACACAACCTCTACGTCTGTCATTATAAGTATAAATGGAGCACACTTGAGCCAAGAGGTCGAACGATACATTACACCAAAATGTTACAAGTCAGTCTCCACCGTTAGTTATAAGAACCCTATTGTAATGTTAATGTATTGGAAGCACTGAATAATTACTTACTATCGAGAAGCTCGATGGCGCAGTGGTTAACGCGCCCGGTCTGCGAGTGTTGAGGTTAAGCAACTTTCATAAAGGCCGGTCATCGGATCGGTGACCAAAAATTTATCATCTCGAGCTCCTCCGTGCTTCGGAAGGCACGTACAACCGTTGGTCCTGGCTGCATTAGCAGTCGTTAACAACTATAAATCCGCACTGGGCTCGCATGTTGGTTTGTGGCCCGTTCTCCCTATCCATCCATAGGGAAGGCTCGTGCCCCAGCAGTGGGGACATAAAAATGAGCTGATGATGATGATGAATTACTTACTTACTTACGGTCACGCAATCTTGGAACAGCTTGGAACAGTCCCAGTGCAGCTGTAGCGAGATTCCGTCTCCAAGAGATTGTCTATGCTGTGCTTTTTTTTAAGTATTTTACGGGTAAGCACAGTGCCTTAATGTTACTTAACTTGGCCTTATCATCACTTGCTGATAAGGCCAATGATGAAGCGCACTTCACTCGGGTTCCTGCACTAGTGAGGCACTGGCTATCTTATCTCTAGCTGCCGGAACACAACAATGCTACAAAAATTGACGTTATGGTGACATATTTTAGATAGATAGATGGTGGTAGCTAGCCAGGCGGACAAACAAGCCATACCACCGACCAAACCGAGTACACAAACATGTTCCAGCGCGGTTTTACGAAGCTTACATTCTGCCAACTCTTTATTTTGTGTCGAGGGAAGCCGTTTGTATCATAGTTTATTTTCATAGCCAAAAAGAAATCTTCCAGGAAAAGATATGAAGGTAAAATAACCAATGGCTCTTGAATGAGACAGATTGTAATGTATATAATGTTACCCTAGAAACCTGAAATACTTAGCTTTGAGAAGACAAAACTGGTAAAGCAAAGCGTATTAGAATTGAAGTTTTCTGAATTCATTATACTCGTATATTAGACGACATCACATAAATTGTTCTGATTCCAAGGTAAGTAGCTAGAATACTCGTTTTTATGGAATACTAGCGGCCGCTCGCGGTTTCACCCGCGTGGTTCCCGTTCCCGTGGGAATATCGAGATAAAAACTATCCTATGTGTTAATCCAGGTTATAAACTATCTGTATGCCGAATTTCATCTAAATCCATTTAGTAGTTTTTACGTGAAAGAGTAACAAACATCCATCCATACTTACAAACTTTCGCGTTTATAATATCAGTAGAATCGAAAAGTTCGTTCACGACATTGACCTGACTGGGAATCGAACCCGGGACCTGAGAGTTAGCACCGCCCAAAGTCCGGCGTGCAAGCCACTCGGCTACGGAGGTCGTCAAAAATTTGTTGTTGTTGAAAAACTTCGTCATTCATAGGTTAGGTTTGACTTTAGATTATTTACATACATAATCTAAGGGTTTGACTTATTTGTAGCTTATATTTTGCAGGGCAAACATATTACGAATTCCGCCTTTCCTTAACCAACAGTACTAATGTACTCATAATTGTTGGGGGGTGAAACGGAGAGATATACCCACTAAACCCTGGGACGGACTTCTTGGCAGGAAAGTGAAGAGTCATATCTGCGGTTCTGTTTTATTTTCTAAAATTTGTGTTATGTCGAATATTAATGTGAAATAATGGTGGATTATTAACCGTTAAGTGTTCGTGAGTGTGCATAAGTGTTGGCAAATGAAACAAAACAGTGCTACGTTACTTTTCAATTTCTCTCAAAAAGCTCGCGTGAGGACTTAGTAAAGCCCCACATCTTTACTGAGATACTCGAGGGGTTGGGGGGTATATCATTTCTCACTTCCCATTTCTAATATCATTCATAATCATCATATATGGAAATATTGTTTATCTATGTATTACTTGTAAGAAAAATTACTTTGACACTGGCTAAATGTGCTAATCGCACGAAGCCATCAACTAAAAAAAAAGAAAAAAAAACCCTGGGACAATTATCAGTCTCCCGTATTTCGCTACAGCCAGCGGTCTTTACAGACCTTCGATCAATAATGTACTAGATTCCCTTTGACAACCTTCTTGGTCGAGTGGTTTGTACACCAACCGGTGTCGCCATCTCTGAGGTCCCGGGTTCGATCCTCGGTCGGGTCAATTTAAAAATTATTGTTTTTCTAAATTGTCTCGAGTCTGGGTGTTTTCTATGTATAATAGGTATGTATTTAAGTATTTTAAGTATGATTATCCGTTGTCTAGTAACCAACGAGTTTCATAACGAAGCTTCTCTTGGGCTAGATAATTGGTGTGAGTGTAGGAAAATTTATTATAAATTTATTATTCCCGAAGAGAAGAGCGCTTGAATAACGGTAAGCGACTTTCAAAATAACAATAAAATACTTAAAAATAAAATCTATTTACTTCAGGCTGTTGCCCATAATATTGTGAGTATACAAATGACTTAAAACCTTTGACTTTGGGGCCACGGAGCCATAATGACGTTGGTGGCGATGACAGTAAATATTATTTAGAAATATTTTGCAAACTTAATTTACTCTGTATAAAATGTTTTTGTTTTGTTTATATCATTTTTAACGCAAATTTTGTTGCTAACAAATCACAAAAACACAAATGTTGGAAAGGAGATGTCCCAAAATGTATGGAGTCTGGGCTAGGTCCATGTACAATATACCGAAAAATAGGCAAAAATACCATACACAGTATCTAATAATCCTATCTCTCCAAAATAGCTTTGTTTTTTGGAAGGAACAATAACTTAAACTATAAAATTGCAACATTATGTAACAAAATACATTATGGCGGAAGATGACATTTTGATGACGTTTGACGTTTGTCAATTATTTTATTTGACCAAACGAATTTACGTGTTTGTTTAACTGCTTAAAGTATTTTTGTCAGCTTGCTGTAGCAACAATAACAAAAATGATAGCAATAATAAATTACCTAGCCAGCTTTAGGCGACCTTGACTGAGTGACTTTACCTACATAAAGTATAAAAATCAGTGCCTAGTGTTTATTTCTAACTAAGACTGTCTACGATGGTCTACGAGTTCTGTTTAAATTCATATGAATTTCATTTGACTGGATTGTATGATGAAGTGCCTTTCAATACTAACGAGTAACGGAAATAATAATATATCTGCCTGCACGCCGAGCCGGTTGTCCGCTCGACCTTTTTCTGTGTGAACTTCAACTTACTTATTGTCGGAACTATAATTTCCTACTAAAACTATTATGTATAAATCAATTTTTTCAACTGTAGAAAGAGGTGTAAATAAAACAACTTAAGTAAAGATACATTGTTTTTATTCATCATCTTCTCTTATTAATATATCATCTAAGAATGAGGCTGGTGAAGTAATAGTGGCCTGATGCCGAGCCCAGCCCAAATACCAGACAATGGTCATAGTGTGAGCACAACAAACTACTGTTCTCTTTCCTGATATACAACTGCAATAATAGCCAATGATTTGCTCATCCCAATTAGTCCCTTGTCTCGCCATCAGTAAATATGTATAATATGTTCTTCCTGAATGATGGCGGGCCCATATTAAAAAGTTGATAACATTGGCAATCATCATGTATTTCAGAGGAACACGAAATACAGTGTACCGTTGTCATTTCTAAAACAATGAAGTAATTATTTATTATGAAGCTTTATGAAGTGTGCCCAACTATTTGTTACAAGTTATTAATTTAACAACGTGAAAAAATAAATCATTTACTTGACGGATCTTCTTGAGCGTATTTATCGTAACAACACAGTCCAAATCGCTTGCGAAGTCAACGTCCTTACAACACAAGCCGGGTCAACAGTTAAGGCTGGTACCAATCCAAGAACGAAAGCCAGGTCACGAAGAAAAACAGTATCAGGTCCAATAAACGAAAGCGATGTTGTTAGAAAAACTGAAGAAACTCAAACACAACGAACAAACGGAACTAACCAACACACTGTGCACTGAACTCAGAAAGAACTGTACTGTACCCTCTTTGACTGTACCTACGTAAACAAACTGTAACCTCAAAAATAACAGTGACATTGACAGTTCACTTTTTTTTCATAGATTTAACGTAGGTAGGTTGCCATCTTTGAACGCTTTCACAGTAAAATATTAGCTTGTTTTTATTTAATAACCACTAAACTATGCATTAAATCAAATTAATTGTATTTTTCCTAGAATCAGCAATTAATACTGCATTTTTTGAAATAGTGTACATATACCTAGCCCATAATGAGACATCTCCTTTCGGCGGGCTATTTAGAACCACGATAGCTCAATTGGGAGCGCACCTGACCCGTTCCCGATCCGATCCGAACCCTTCGGAGACTCTGGAAGGGCACGGGGACGCGCACTTTTAAGTGTGCGATGCCGTACCCCTCTAGAAATCCTCTGAAGGTGTTTCGTTTCAACACGGCTTGAGGTACCCTTTACGTACCTCGCCGCCCCTAAAACAAGCCCGGTGAAGCTGGAAATGCCCCTCGGCAACCAGCAGTCTCTCTCAAAAAAAAAAAAAAAAACCTGACCCGGTATGTCAGAAGGGTGCAGGTTCAAATCCAGTTGACAGTAAGCTGAAGTTGTTGATGCTATCCAATGCTTTTTTTTAGATTTTGTTATTCGAAATTTAAATGTATAGGTATTAGCAAAGAGGACCGCTTTTGAGATGCATTTATGTTTCGGATCCTTTATTTAGTACATTATTGATCGAAGTTTCAGAACTGTCCAATGAGAGAGAGAGGGCTTAAGGCGACGCACCGCAAAACCATTTTTAAAAAAAAATTATTACCACATAAAAAGTAACATTTTATATCTAAATAATAAATAACATTAGAAAACCACGAAGGTTTGTAGCAATGCTATTCATAGCTTAGTAATTAATTAATTAATAATTAATTAATAAATTAATTAGTTTTTTTTCCTTTATATTAAAGCTACAAATTATTAAAAAAAAATGAACTAGCATATTGAAGTGTGTGTTAAGACTAATCTACTAAGAAAATTTAGATGCTTAAATCGGTCTGGTTTGCCTGCAAAATGCAAAACTACGTTTTAAAAGAGGTTACTTTGATATTTTTTTCTCTGCTATAAAAGTTGGCAAATCGTGTTTCTGCAACTAACAAAATGAAAGAAATAGAAATAGAAATATTTATTGTGCAGGAAACACGGTACATTAAAGATGATAAACGATAATTTGATCCACATGTTTCGCTGAATATTCAGCATGCCATAATTTGTTGACAATTATATTAAATTAATTAATAAATCGATAAATTAAATTTAATACAACTAAAAATTAAAATTAAAAAAAAATAAAACACATTCGAATTAAATAGATAAAATAATTAGATTACTAACATGAATAATGTGAATTAACAATTTTCCAATAGCAATATCAATAAATACCTAGTCTAAGAACTCTTCAACTGTGTAGAAACACCTATATTATTACTAGCTGACCCGGCAAACGTTGTTTTGCCATATAAATACCGTATGATCGTAGAAGGGTGAAAATTGAGGATTGTATGTATTTTTGTATGTTGTATCATAAAAAAATAGAAATTAAAAATTTTGTCTAAAAAATAAAAAAAAAATTTAGGGGTGGACTACCCCTAACATTTAGGGGAATGAAAAATAGATGTTGGCCGATTCTCATAGATACCGGATAAGCACAAAAAATTTCATTAAAATCGGTCAAGCCGTTTCGGAGGAGTATGGCAACGAAAACTGTGACACGAGAATTTTATATATTAGATGAGCCACTTCAGAGCAAATCGAAGTCAATAAAGTAAATGAAAAATCATGTGATCAAATATCACTTTCATATGTTTTGTAATTGTTGGGAAAATTCAAGATCCCCGCCACGTAAATTTCCAATGCGTCGCCGTCGCCTTAAAACAAATGCCTGGTAATTTCGTCGAATTTTGTTTTTGCTTGTCTTTGGTATCGCAGTGAGGGCGTGATCTGCGAGAGCTTTTAGGGGACCACATGTAGCTTCTTCTTACGGCGACAAACGAGCTAAGGAGGCAACTGATAGTAAGTGCTCGGGCATTGAACATCTGCAGCACCAAGGAAGCTGATTATGCATTACTGGATTCAAGAGGTCTATTTAGGAGCTTCATAAAGTACTTCATGCTATACTGCATTGGTGACACCACTAAAGGGTTCTTTCCACATTCTAATTCTGTGTTATTTTAATAACGTCTCAATAGTGTGTCGATAGCCTGATTTGTACATTAAGACATTTCGACTTTTGGGTTTTTTTATAATCAGACGAATGACACACGATTGTGGATTTTTTAAGATAACAGAATGGTCTGCGAAAGGAACGAAATGGAAGTCCGCGTTGTTGACTTAATATCCAAGTGGTGGTTGCCTTTACGGTTTAACGCGATGAGATTCCGTCAGAACCCACTGCTCCACTTCAAGGCATGGCATGCCTTTTTCCAAAGTAATTAAAAAACTAACTGAATAAAAAGTTGACTTTTGTGTTGTTAACATTAACATTAATGTTTTTGCATGTATAATAGTTGTTGTTTTTTATATGTATGTTTTTATATATGTATATATTAGTACAAATAAATAAATAAATAAATATATTGCTCTGCCATACCCATCTTATGTAAACACGCATTATTTGCATCTCCGTAAAACTATTTCTTTTTATAAGTAATAACGCGTAATTGGCCCTGAACTACCAGTGTAAAAGGAAAAAAAAGTCATCTCAGCAGTATCATTTCCAATTTCTTATTAACAGAGATGTGCTGACGAATAAAGCAACCCTCTCGCTCAATGTGACCAGAGAGACTGTGAGGATCCTCTATCCCAACTTTCTTCCATATATTGAAAAAGTGCATTGGCCTTTCCCCAAGTAAGTAAAAAAAGGAGTTGAGGCCACATTGTGCCGCAGTGCTGGCGAAGCCCCGCCGCCGGCCCGAGCCAAACTTTATCAATTAATTGTTTTGCATAGTCAAAACTCGTTCGGACAATAATTGGGTTATGGCTGTGACATATTTGATGTATTGTTGTTCCCTGTACATGTCCCACACACAATCCATGCAGCTGTCTAAAAGGATATTTATTTTAGTATGCGCACTCCCAAAAGCATTTTCAAATAGGTACTTAGTTGTGATTCTACCTACTGTTTCAATACAGTCGTATATAAAAAAAAGCACAACAATAAACTCATCACTTGCTTAGTAGAAGAATAATGGAATAATTTTTATTTCGCAAGATACACGTTACAGAGTTGTTATTAAATACTTTGTTGGCCAACATATTTCGCTGAATATAGAGCATGCAAAATTACGAAAAATTAATTAATTTAGGTTTAAGTATAATGTCAAGAGTAAAATTTATGTGATCAGTTAATAATTAAAAACTATGCCATTATATATAATTGTAATATCGCACTACCAATACAATACTGGTGCAAGTCAAAATATACTGATATTTGAAATTGAACTGTACCGTTCTTCAATACGACAAAATTTCCAATGTCAGTATGTTTTGACTTGCACCAGTATTGTATTGGTAGTGCGATATATTATAGATATGAAATCAAAATAAGTATATAATTAAATAAAATCTTGTAGAAAATATTAAAATAATAGGCAAAATAACAAATGTTTCGTGATTCAGATCTTGTTCAGATTATTATTTAAAAAAAATAATCCATGCAGAATATGTGGTCAAGATACTCCCTGACCAAAAAATTAAACACTACAATCAAAGGTACAAACAATTTAAGGATATTATAATAATGTGCAAGACCTATATTACTTTAAAAGAACAGGTTTACAGGTATAGGTAAAGGTGTAAATCAGCTTGTGTATATTAAATATACATTTGGTGTACAAAATATTAATATACTAAAACTTAACAGTTTCAAAGGTTTGAAATTTAATTTGTCGTGATGTAATTTGACCCACCAAAATGGCCGACTGCCGTGAATATCGTAGAGTTTTATTCTACTTTTCACTTCCATTTTTTACCGCAAAATCAAAAAGCATATTTCAGCATACCTATACATGTAAAAAAAGAGAAATGCTCAATCATTTGTTATCTGTGCCCCAGCGATACAAGCCCACATTTTTCATATAGTCGTTAATTAAATTATTCCCAATGGATTTTGGTCTGGATTACGATGCTGATGCTTCGATAAATTCAATTCGTTGAGTAAATAAACATTTTCGCTTGACGCGTTCGCCCTGTGTTATATTGGACATTCCGTTCGGTGTCTTTGATCGGGAATGTAATTAATTTTGTTGTTTGGATATAAATAAATAATGTGAATATGCTGATACGGATTTTAATGGTGGTGGTGGTTTTAATGGATTTTAATGCCGTTACCGTATGCGGGTGTGTTTTGGATAGCTGATTTCTCAATTCTGTGGCAAAGATGGACTATTTGATAGTAATTAAGTAAGTAAGTAAGTAAACAGCCTATTAATGTCCCACAGCTGGGCAAAGGCCTCCATCATTGAAATCAAGTCATCGCTACAATTGATGGGTAATGGCTTAATCACCACGCTTGCCAAGTGCGGGTTGGTGATCACAAACCCGGGCTATGCATAGAAAAATCCGAAATACATTTTGCCCGACCTGGGAATTGAACCCGGGACCTTCGGGTATCGGACCAAGCACTCTGCCACTTGGCCACCGAGGCGACGATCTGATAGAATATTACGCAATCAAATAAAAATTACGGGCAAAGTAGTTACAGTAAAATAACTAATCAACTTTATTCTGTTTATGTATGCACACTCAGAATCACTTTCAAAAAGTCGTAATTCAACTCGTACCCGTTCCTGAATGCAGTATTCAATTGAGATCACCGAACGAAACGCGATACTTACAATAAAAACATATTCTAAAAACAAAGGAGATGTTCGTTTTTGGGCCCTTATTTTATTACAGTTTTGAAGTGATGCTTTTCTGATAGATCTGCCTTCTGAGATGATGTTTCCAAAAAGAAAAAATATATAAAAAGGCCCCAACATAATTTAAAAACTTGAAATCTTGTTTTCTTTATCAAGCTTTTCTTATTATTTTTGGGTTCTAATGAAACTTTCATTTTTCATTAAGTGTTTATTATAATTGCGGAACTTATTTATACATTTTAAAAGGTATTTTAAGGTTTCAATGCAATTTCCTGAAAATTAAACCATGCTGTTGCTAGCTGTAATGGATAGTCCCATATTGCATTACTAATTTAAGTTGTGAAGACCTGTTATTATTCTGAGGTCAAGACATTAGAAAAGCAAAGTTGCCAAGTTAGAAAATGTTTAGGGTTGCTATTTTATGATTTTTTATTATCTGACCTTTTTATTATACAATGTTTGGGTATGTTTAAAAAATATATTAATACATGAAAAGGTTTCTTATTTTGTGCTCTTTTCATAAAATTTAATTTCATCACTGTAAGAATTAGGGGGCCCAGCCTCCATACAAAAATGGAACATCTCCTTTAATAAACGAAATAAACGGACAAGCTTTAGCAAACCTCTGGTAATAAAATACTCTCCCACCTTATCATAATCGCCAGTGACATAAAGACAAAGTGTTTTTCTTTAGAAAAAAAGACGTTCTACAAAAAATTATGAGCTAAGGAAACGAAGATTGTTTGAATCGCAATTAGCGAAGTACCAACTTATCTTCGAATGCCTGTAGAAAATGGGTCACAGAGTTTGTCGTTGCCCCGACTAAGTAGGTCCATTATTATCTGCTCAGTAGTTTAAGCTTCAACTTTTCCTTTGTACTTAATCTCATTGTTGTAACCGTAAGTCGTAGGTCGTTTTAAAGTTACCACATAATTTTGAAATCTTTTAATTTTGTTGCAATTTCTAGAGAAAAGCTAGACGGTCAGTCGTTTACCACTTAATTAATGATTTAAGTTTCTGCGTAATTTAGTTACATGAAAATAAAAAGACTAGTCCTTATTCAAGGACAATCAACATCGAAATAATACGGGAACCCATCTTATCTAAATATGTCGCTCATACATTTTAGTAGCATATTGTTGTGTTCCGGCAGCTAGAGATAAGATAGCCAGTGCTTCAGTTGAGGATTCCGGGTGGAATGCGCTTATACCGCCCTTATAATCACAACATCAGTTGAGATAAAGATCGAATGCTTGACCTTGAAAACCCTGAGATTACGGCCACTACTGAAAAATAATTTGACGACCTCCTTGGTCGAGTGGCTTGCTTACCGGTTTTCATGGTGTCGCCATCTCTGAGGTCCCGGGTTCGATCCCCGGTCGGATCAATTTAGAAATACTTGTTTTTCTAAATTGTTTCGGGTCTGGGTGTTTCCTATGTATAATAAGTACGTATTTAAGTATAATAAGTATGTTTCATCCGTTGTCCAGTTAACCATTTCTCGAGTTTCTTAAGGAAGCTATTCTTTGGGCTAGATAATTGATGTGAGTGTGGGAAACATTTATTTATTTATTATTTATAAACTAGGATTTTCCAAAAACATTTCAAACCTGGACTAAAGTTAAACCTGGTCTTAAGTTAACCTGCTTTAGAACTGACCACTAAGGCAAGTCGGTCAGAGCAAAGCTATAGCATTAAAGTCTGTTTCAACAAGTCAGTCGGTCATGGTCAAATTGCTACGGTACGACCATAGATCATATTAATGCGAAGGATCGTCCAAAGCGCTTTTGTGTAACAAAACGAAAAAATCCAATTCGTAAAAAATCGAAATACATTCTGACGTAAAAGCTGAAAGCTCCCAGGGGAAATTTAGATGTAAATAGCCGCGGACCGCGCCAGATTACATATTTAATAAAAGAAATTAAAAGGCTGTCACAGATGTTAATATTAAAATTTTCTAAACGAAAACACTTTAGAATAAATGAATTGAACTCAAGGCCGAGTATTTACTTATACATTGTAATTGTAAGTTACATAGCTTTGAAATCTTGTTTAAGTGTATTCTGTATAAATATTTATAAAATACTTACAGTGAAAAAAATTAATACCTTGGGTAGGCATTAATTTTTTACCCAGCCAGGAATCGAACCTGGGGCTTCCGCAATCCGGGCTGCACTGACCATTATGCTACCAGGAAGGCTGACGTAAGCACTGAATATGTCAATACTATATTCTATATTCACAACGACCGGTTTTGTGCTGCTCGCATCCAGCTGCTTCCCGCGACCATCACCAGATCGCCCCGGTCCACCTTGTTGGACTGCCCACACTGCGCTTTCCGGTACGCGGTCGCTAAATAAAAGATAGTAATTCTCAAATAACTTTAACGGTCAACGGAAGGCACGTAAAGCCGTTGATCCCGGCTGCAGTCGTTAACCACCACCAATCACACTGGGCCCTCGTGGAGGTTTATGGCCCCTTCCTCCATGTAGTGTTTCCAGCCTTATGGAAGGCTCGTGCCCCGTGGGAACATAAAGTGAGCTGGTGAGTTGACGTGGTGACAATCAAAATTACAAAGACACCACCCAATATCATAATTTTGTTTTATATTATTGAATATATATAATCTTAGATGAATGATTGGTCTCGCTGCGCTCGGCTAGATGCCGCCGGCGTACTTGTTAAATGCGGCAAAAAATACTATTGCGAAGTCGGCGTACCCGAGTCGGTCGCCTGCTGTCAGTCGCGTTGTAAACTGTGTGTGAGGTGCGCGTACCGAATGTTTTGTTTAATTTTAGTCATAAACCGAAGAAAAATGCCAGTTTGCGTAGTTAAACTGTGTAAAAATAATACTACAAGAAATAAGAAGGACACCGTTACTACCTACACACACTACAATATTGAGTTGCCGCATTCACGGAGCTATTGTTTCTAGGTAGCGCGGTATCTAGTCGAGCGCAGCGAGACCAATCATTCATCTAAGTTTATAATATATTTTAGCTTCTATCATCATCATCATCATCATTTCAGCCAAAAGACGTCCACTGTAAATAAGCTTCTATATCTCACTTAAAATCGTGTTAAAAATTCAAAAAAATCAAAATTCAAAATAGTTTATTCAGTTTAGGCTACAAGTAGCTCTTATGAACGAATTATGTCATCGGTTCGAAGTCTACTCTCTGGGCGGGAGATCTTGTACTAAGAAGAACCGGCAAGAAACTCAGCAAGTGTAAAGCTCTTTTATAGCGTCAAAAATATTGGAAAATGCCCATCATAAAAGGACACTTTCCATCACAAATAAACACATAAAAAAATAAAGGTCAACAAACAACAAAATAAAAAATATCTAAGTTTGCAAAAATTACATCAGGTGTGTGGGAACGGTAATGATAGTACATGTATATGTATATTCTATCAGCTATGTCATCATTGGTTCGTTTTACCGAACCAACAACTCATAATTATATCTAATGAACGTCTACACAAGTCTATTGATAACGCATTAACACAAACAAGCACCGAACAAGGGTTAAACGTCTTGTGGTGTAAATTTAATTAACCGACCTAAGTACAGTCGGCGACAAATTCATCAAAGCATCCTGGTAAAGTATGTTCTAATGTATAAGTTATTTATTTGTTATTTACTCTCAGAATCAATATTGTTTGAGTTAATTTATATTTAAACAATTTAATCTAATTTAATATGTTTTTTATTAATATAATACTGTTAATACTTTTTGATTAATATAGTATTGTTAAGAGAATTTCAAATAATATGTTCATGATTTAATTTTATTATTGATATCATATTTGATGTCGTTTAGGCGCAGAATGTCCAATTCGCAAAATGTCCAGCGGCCGTGTTGTGTGTATGCTGTACTAACTAAACTCTTATTATGTGTATGTGTTTAGTGTATAAAAATAAGTAAGTTTTATGTATTTTTTAGCTTCAACCAAAATTATTGACAATGTTGCTCAAATCTTTCTCTAATAACAATAAAGTAAGGTTAGTAAGACCGATTGCAGTACAAGGCGGTGCTGTCGAAGTTGTTAAGGAATATGTCTACGTCGGGCAGATTTTGCAATTGGTTAGAAACAACTTCGACAAAGAGGCTAACAGAAGGATACAGCTAGACTGGGCAGCATATAGGAAATTACGTCGGGTCTTTACGTCGCCTATTCGAAAAAGTCAAAAGACGAAAGTCTTCAATCTGCATGACATACGGAGTCGAAACGTGGACACTCACGGTAGGGCTGGTTCACAAATTTAAAGTCGCTCAGCTAGCTATGGAAAGGGCTATGCTTGGAGTTTCTCTGAAGGATCGACTTCGGAATGAGGTGATCCGACAGAGAACGAAAGTCATCGACATAACCCATCGGATCAGCAAGCTGAAGTGGCAGTAGGCCGGTCATATTAGCCGCAGAACCGACAACCGTTGGGGTAAACGAGTTCTTGAGTGGAGACCGTGTATTGGCAAATGTAGTGTAGGACGCCCTCAGACTAGGTGGAGCAACGATCTTCGCAAGGTGGCTGGCAAGAGCTGGATGAGAGTAGCCGCGGATCGTGCTTGGTGGCGTGCACTTGGAGAGGCCTATGTCCAGCAGTGGACTAGTATAGGCTGATGATGAAGGTTAGTTATAAATGCCAAGATATTTTAATGGTATCTATAAATATTTACTTCAGAATACTACGTTATGTTTGCTAGTATACCGACACAACGGTAATGATATACCATTACTACTGCCCGATCTGTAATAGTTCTAAATCCGAATCGCATACATCACCCACCCGACTGTACCCCAAATAATATTGTGAATCCTTCCATTACACATACAAAGGGTGCAAATAATTAATTCCAAGCGTACCAGCTCTTTGTTACGGATATCAATCAATCAGCGAATGCCATGCTCCGCTAAAAGAAAGCTTATTTCCCTTTAGGTACAGCCCCTTTTCCTTTAGACATACTAAAGGCTATGTTAACCGATGGAATTTGATCGTGGTATCAGCTAGAGACATATTGCTTGGTGTCGTCATTTGATACTTTGCGATGCTGACATGTTATCATCGTTAAATTGTGGGTATTAAGAGGTTGACGTTAAGATTAATTTATTGACGTGAAGGTAATAGATAGATAGGAGATAATATCGAATGATATGTTTGAGCACGCATGTAGGTATTTTGGGTACGTAGATAAGTAGTTATAAATAAACTTCCTTAATAACGAAATGTTCTTGAGATAAAATTGTCTTGGTAGGAACATAAAAAGAAGAGAAATGATCAGCATGTGATGAGAATGAGCAGGTGATGAGAATGAAATTTAAAGCCGACGTGAGAAAAAAAGGCCAAAGAAAAAATGGATAGGCTGTGTAAAATTGATATGGCAAGGAAATGAGTAAATTATGAGAAGACTATCAGATACCCTCGTAATAAGATAAGCCCTCTTGTAGGACCTTTTCGTAGAACAGTGTCAGCCTCCAACTCCCCTGTTTCCAGACTGTGTAAAGTGGTAAATGAATTTAGTGACATCACTGATATTTTCTCGGACTCAACTAACAAGCTCCGTCGCACCGTCATGAAAGTTGTGTCATAGTTAAAAAATAGTATTTATTGTGTGGAAACGCCTAGTTATAGATAAGTGTAATCATGTATAATTAAATATCTTAGAGTAACTTAGTTTTCTAATAATATGGTTCATGCGGTATTTACCTGTAAGTGTTTGTTACATTTAGTTATGTATCTGCCCTACTGTTATCTGTTTAGAAACAATGTAAACAAACGTTGGTGAATCTAATAAATTATTTATTTAAATAAGACGGCTGATCGAGAAGAATAGAAGGAAGAGAACATGTGCTGACCCCAAATAAGATTAGGAACAGAGCAGGGAAATGATGGTGATGATCCGATCCGATCCGCACCCCTCGGAGAATCTGGTAGGGCACGGGGACACGCATTAGTGCGTGATGCCGTTCCCTCTAGAAAACCTCCGAAGGTGATTCCTTTCACACAGCTTGAGGAACCCTTTAAGTTTCTCGCCGCCCCCGAGCAAACCCGGTGAAGCTGAAAATGCCGTTTGAGGCAATTAATAAACTCTCTCCAAAAAAAAACAAAAAATTGTGATGATGAAAACCAAATACTGCCTGGTGGTAGCATTCTCTTCAAAATCAGACTGGAAGGTGACAACCCTAATACCTTTTGATATTGCAAAGGATTCGAAACGTCAGGACAAAATAATATCAATGTGTAAAATAAACGCGACTAGAACCGTAAAAGTTGTTTAATTTAAATGTGTAGTGTTCGAGTAAACTTTAGAAAACCATACACCTACATTTCACAATAAAGTATACTATTACTACTATTACTATTCCTAAGGCCGCATTTCCCCCTGCAAGAAAACTTCCACGAGAAATGTCCGACAGTCTATCCGACAGCAGCTTACAAGTGTATAGACAGTACTTGCTACTGAGTATACACTTGCAAGCTGCTGTCAGACAGACAATCGGACATTTCTCGCGGAAGTTTTCTTGCAGGTGGAAATATGGCCTTATACCAACTTCTCTCGTGAACAATATTATTTTACATTGCTTTGTTCCGGGTCGAAAGGTACTAGATCCAATGAGATTACAGGACATAGGGGCATAAGAACTAAAGCTATAAGGTCGAAAAAAACAGTTTGTTAATTTAAAAGTAATTTTAAAAAGTATTTTATCCATCAACAAATAAATCTGTAAAAGATGACTGTGTTCTAGTTTAAGATAAAAAATATGTATGCGAACTCCGCGTTTACGTGTCAAAGTAATAAAAAATGGACCGGCGTAGTCTACACCCGTGTGTGAGAATGCTTTACTTTGCTCCACACGACACTCGGGAAGGTCGGCCATATTTAGAAAAGTAGGTTTTGGATTAAGCCTGAAACAAGTGTTACAGCGGTGAATACGCATACGTACAATACGCCTAGCAGATATGATCCAAAACCTTTGTCTTAATAAAGACAATAAAAGCTGAGGGCCAACATGACAATTCCGTTTATGATAATTATCAATAATTAATTCTACAATATGTCCATTGCGCGGTAAATATGTATAAGGGGTAACAGAGATGCATCTCTGTTACCCCTTTTACAAAATTAGTTACATTATTTATAAAAAAACTTATATCAAGAATTAACAAATAAAATTGGTTGTTATACATATTTTTTATCTTAAACTAGAACACAGTCGTCTTTTACAGATTTATTTGTTGATGGATAAAATACTTTTTAAAATTACTTTTAAATTAACAAACTGTTTTTTTCGACCTTATAGCTTTAGTTCTTATGCCCCTATGTCCTGTAATCTCATTGGATCTAGTACCTTTCGACCCGGAACAAAGCAATGTAAAATAATATTGTTCACGAGAGAAGTTGGTATAAGGCCATATTTCCACCTGCAAGAAAACTTCCGCGAGAAATGTCCGATTGTCTGTCTGACAGCAGCTTGCAAGTGTATACTCAGTAGCAAGTACTGTCTATACACTTGTAAGCTGCTGTCGGATAGACCGTCGGACATTTCTCGTGGAAGTTTTCTTGCAGGTGGAAATGCGGCCTTAGGAATAGTAATAGTAGTAATAGTATACTTTATTGTGAAATGTAGGTGTATGGTTTTCTAAAGTTTACTCGAACACTACACATTTAAATTAAACAACTTTTACGGTTCTAGTCGCGTTTATTTTACACATTGATATTATTTTGTCCTGACGTTTCGAATCCTTTGCAATATCAAAAGGTATTAGGGTTGTCACCTTCCAGTCTGATTTTGAAGAGAATGCTACCACCAGGCAGTATTTGGTTTTCATCATCACAATTTTTTGTTTTTTTTTGGAGAGAGTTTATTAATTGCCTCAAACGGCATTTTCAGCTTCACCGGGTTTGCTCGGGGGCGGCGAGAAACTTAAAGGGTTCCTCAAGCTGTGTGAAAGGAATCACCTTCGGAGGTTTTCTAGAGGGAACGGCATCACGCACTAGTGCGTGTCCCCGTGCCCTACCAGATTCTCCGAGGGGTGCGGATCGGATCGGATCATCACCATCATTTCCCTGCTCTGTTCCTAATCTTATTTGGGGTCAGCACATGTTCTCTTCCTTCTATTCTTCTCGATCAGCCGTCTTATTTAAATAAATAATTTATTAGATTCACCAACGTTTGTTTACATTGTTTCTAAACAGATAACAGTAGGGCAGATACATAACTAAATGTAACAAACACTTACAGGTAAATACCGCATGAACCATATTATTAGAAAACTAAGTTACTCTAAGATATTTAATTATACATGATTACACTTATCTATAACTAGGCGTTTCCACACAATAAATACTATTTTTTAACTATGACACAACTTTCATGACGGTGCGACGGAGCTTGTTAGTTGAGTCCGAGAAAATATCAGTGATGTCACTAAATTCATTTACCACTTTACACAGTCTGGAAACAGGGGAGTTGGAGGCTGACACTGTTCTACGAAAAGGTCCTACAAGAGGGCTTATCTTATTACGAGGGTATCTGATAGTCTTCTCATAATTTACTCATTTCCTTGCCATATCAATTTTACACAGCCTATCCATTTTTTCTTTGGCCTTTTTTTCTCACGTCGGCTTTAAATTTCATTTTCATCACCTGCTCATTCTCATCACATGATGATCATTTCTCTTCTTTTTATGTTCCTACCAAGACAATTTTATCTCAAGAACATTTCGTTATTAAGGAAGTTTATTTATAACTACTTATCTACGTACCCAAAATACCTACATGCGTGCTCAAACTTATCATTCGATATTATCTCCTATCTATCTATTACATCACGCCAAATTAAATTTCAAACCTTTGAAACTGTTAAGTTTTAGTATATTAATATTTTGTATACCAAATGTATATTTAATATACCAAACTGATTTACATCTTTACCTATACCTGTAAACCTGTTCTTTTCTAGCCGTTTCTGTTTCTGCTGGTCCACAAACACACAAACAACAGGGCTCCGCTAAATGTCAGCGTTGCAGGTGATGTTCACGCTTTTCAGTCTCGCTTGTTTATTTTATATTTCATTTACGTTTATTAGTTTAATTTGATACTGAATAAATATTTTAATTAGATTTGATTTTTGATTTGATTTAAAATAGCGCACAAGATACTCTTGTTGTTCCACGCGTCGTTAGACTGCGGTGTGAGAGCTTTCCATCAGGCGAGCTGTTTCCTTATTTGCCGCTATTTCTTACTGTTTCAGGTTTGAACTTTCACGTGAACTTGGAAAAACTATATATGTATATATCTCTCTCTGTAGCTTGAAAAATTTACTGACGCTGAAGCTAACATTTTCTTTTTATAACAGTACAGACTATGTAGAAAAAATAAAATGATAATAGTGGGATAGATAGATATAGATAGGTAGGTAAAGCAGTTTTAAAATGCAAAAATAGCGTAAATAGTACTAAAGACTAGTTTTGATAAATGAATATCGCCATAACATCAATGTTTGTAGTATTGTTGTGTTCCGGCAGCTAGAGATATGATAGCCAGTGCCTCACTAGTTGAGGATCCGGGTGAAGTGAGCTTCCACCAATTGGCCTTATCATCACTTAACATCAGGTGAGATCAAGGCACTGTGCTTACCCGCAAATATAAAAAAAAAAACAACAAAAAAAACACGAGCGAGCCTTGCAGTAGTCGCATATGATGTGTAACATTTGACATCTTACGTTAGTATTAAGCAATTTTAACATTATATCCTGAAAAAAAATGGATCAGATCAAAATTGTATTTTATTTAATAGACACTAAGAGTAATGCCATACCGCGCTCTCATTCGTCAAATCAAATCACGCGCGCTTTCCCGATTGGTTGGTACCATCCGACGGACAACTCTACCACCGCGCGCTCATTCGTCAAATCAAATCACGTGCGCCTGCGCGCTTCTCCGACTTCCTGTTACACATTTCCGTCCCATTTCACGAAATCAATCCCACAAATTGCGAGAAAGCGAGAGGAAAGACAAAAATATTTTAATCTTAAAACTTAAAAGGGGAAGTAAAGTACTCTCACTGATATTGATATATTACAAAATACGGTGTGAACACAATAAATATGTCTAATATTGAAAATAATGTCTGCTATGGAAACATATGAACATGGCTTGTATATTCCCATTCATTTTTGAAGCATCCTTTTACTACATCGTAGAAAAGTACGCTTCAAAGTAAGGTTGAACGATCCAAGACGGAATAGCATCAAAGTACAAAGCCCTGTTTCTTTACAGAACAAATACTCGTATCTGTTTGTACTACACTATCAAGATAAACACTATCTATCTGTTACTTTTGGAACTAGGTCACAGTTTGAGCAAAGGAATATTTTTAAAATCACAGTAACGTGATATACAGTCACAGTTCCGAGTCACCCGGGGCTTGCATGCGGAATAATTTGCCTTGGCGGCGGGGCGGCATGAATATTTTAATCCTTCGGATCTGAGCATCTTGGCTTAATATACCAGTGACTAGAGTGAATACCCTTTGCTGATAAATATTCATTATGTATAGTTTGTAAAGAACAAAAGATCCTTTTGTCAGATGTTTTATAAGCGCAAGGACGGTTATCTGACGACTTATGATGGAAAGAGAATGTCTGAAAGGTTTTACTGAAAGGATTTGTGCGTGATGGAAATTTGATTTGTATTATGTTACTTTTGTATGGTACAATACAATTGCCCTGTCTGTTTGCACGCTGTTATGTCAATGAGAATATAATATGGAAGGACACTTCTTTGGGCATACGATTCAAAATCTATCGGCTGTCAAATTCCCTGTTCAGAGATCAAGTTCAGAGAGCGCGACTGTGTCAGATTGCTGAACGCGGATCACGGGTTGAGCCCTCAAATCGCACCGATCCGCTTAAACCAGTTCCTTAGTACCCTTCCATCGTAAACCTTATTTTCACTTACCATTAGCCGAGACGAATGCGCTGTCCCGTGGTTATCTTTAAAAATATGAAAAAAGAACCAATGGATGAAACCTTTGCCACACTTTTTCCCATTTCCTTTTTTTTCCAAAGGTTCTTCGGAACCGGCAACGTATTCCTACTGCATTGTCTGCTGGAGCTGATGTACTAATTGCCCAGTGTTTTTTCACCTGTCTTTTTAACAGCCTATTCGAGTCTATGGGACGACAGCGGGCGGTCAACGGATAGTTTGGAAACTGACCTACCGTGGTATCTATAAGACTGACCGACGAGCCTGTAATTTCATCTGCTAATCTTGTCTATAAAAGTGTAAGGATAGGGACTAGAGAGGACACACCTCCTAATATAAAATTATAAAATAAATAAAACAAATGTTTCCCACACTCACACCAATTATCTAGCCCCAAGAAAAGCTTCCTTAAGAAACTCAAGAAATAGTTAACTAGACAACGGATAAAATATACTTAATATACTTAAATACATACTTATTAAACATAGGGAACACCCAGACCCGAAACAATTTAGAAAAACAGGTATTTCTAAATTGATCCGACCGGGGATCGAACCCGGGACCTCGGAGATGGCGACACCATGAAAACCGGTGTGCTAGACACTCGTAGAGATGAAAATGACCAAAGTGACTGAATTTGACTGACTGTCAATTACGGTCAAATTGGTCAAAAACGGTCATTTACTGTCAAAAAGGGTCATATATGGTCAATATGATTTTTAGTGTTTTTTAATATTTATTTTGAATTAAATGTAAAAAAAGCGTTTAGCCAGATTTAGTTTTCAAATTCTTTTTATAACGCCGCGTCACGCGCAGTCGATACTTGTCACGACTTTCACCACCGCAGTATGAGTAAACAAAGAGTAAATTGAATTTTCTTTACCTAATAAATACTTAAATATCCCTACCACTTTTTTGGAAACGTGACATAAACATCATAGAAACGTACTCCTCCATGAACACAGAATAACAATTTAGTTTTTTTAAATAAACTGAAATCGTGTCACGATGTTGGCGGAATTGGCAGTAATGTAAATACCTAGTTGTGACTAGTTAATCAATTTGATTGAATTTGACAATAAATGACCGATCAAATACGGTTGTTGACAATCGTGACTGGTCAGATTCAGTCATTTTACATCTCTAGCCACTCGACCAAGGAGGTTATGTTTTTCTTATTCATAGAGAGTTTGGCAAATGACTCTCTGACTGATGTTAGGCGTAAGTAGAGTCCAGATGCAAGGTAGCTAGGGAAGCAGGTTTGTGCCTCACCAGCAGTCCCACCTTGTTGACCCGCAAGTTGCAATTATTTCTATCCGGGCATTCACTACCAACAGTTCTTCCAGTTCCAGTATCAGACCCCAAGACGGCCGTGCGCGTATCGCTGGGTGAACTGTCCACGATGTAACCTTTCATCCGGTCCTTCAAGAGCTTGGGTGCGCCGACCAAAAAATACCAAAAATGCAGTCATGGTTAACTTGATATACTCGTTTGATGAAAAAACTTCGTATAACTTACATAAACCAATAGTATCAAAGGGAACGTGTTTACAATTAGTCCGACCCATAAATTCATAGCACACTATAGTTTTTTCTTAATTTGTTATTATTTAATCTATTCTCCCTGTGACCATGGACCCTGCAAAGGGTTCAAAACGTTAGGATAAACATTAAATAAGTAATGTGTAAAATAAAGGCGAGTAGATCCGTTAAAGTTGTTTCATTTCAATGTGTAGTGTTCGCGTAAACTTTAGAAAACTTTCTTAGCTGTTCGCGAGTGACAATACTCGCGAACAGCTAAGAATGGAACTTGATGCTTGCTGATATGTTCCTTGACCATTATAACTTAAGCTTCTTCAAGGTAACAGTAAATAGGCTTGATTAAATAGCATGTTTAACCGTTAGCCACAAAGCTAGTATCAATCATCATCATCAGCTCTGTTTTATGTCCCCACTGCTGGGCACGAGCATTCCCCATGGATGGGTAGGGAAACGGGCCATAAATCACCACGCAGGCCCATTGCAGATTGGTGGTTGTTAACGACTGCTAATGCAGCCGGGACCAACGTCTTTAAGTGCTTCCGAAGCACGGAGGAGCTTGAAATGATAAATTTTTGATCACCCATCCGATTACCGGCCTATGCGATAGTTGCATAACCTTAGCAATCCCAGATCGGGCATGTTAACCTCTGCGCCATCGGACTCCTCATGTAGTATCAATAAGTTTTCAAAATAAACATGTTTCACCGCAGGCCACATCTCCACTTAATATCAGGTGTGATTGAGGTAAAATTTTCATATCCACTGCTTGCGATTGTTATTCAATATACGACATCGTCAACATCAAAATTCTCGAATACCGCCAACAATTGGTGCAGGATTCGGTGTCGTCAAGTTCCTTATGCGATTTGAATAATGTCTGATATTTATGCATAGCTTTTTAACATGATGCTTACATATGTACAGTGCGGCGTGCCAGTAATGATACACCGAAGAAATCGAGTTACGTATTCACAAAATGTGCGAGCGGAGAGAAAAAAGATTTTTTCATTTCACATGTACACATGTGTGTTGGAATAAGCTGGATTACCAACAATCTTGCGCGTTACGTTGCCACAGAATATTGTGTTTTTGTGACGCCTATAATAATATCAGGGACAATCTACGCTATATTAACGTCAAAGTTTGAAGACAATTGCTTGTTTGCGCGCCGGAATTTTGTCAAGGTCTCAGGATTTAGAGCATATTTGTTAGAGGCTCCGGATATACTGAGAAACATAACAAATACGCATTTTTTATAATGGAGGCCGTAAAATTACCTGGTGGTGAATGGTAAAGATCTGAGGAATACTTGATACGAACGCCCCGGAGAATCTGGTAAGATACGAGGTCACACTCGCGCTTAACAATTAATTTTACAAATGTGTTTTTTATAAAAGCTGTTTTTTTTTTTCGTGCAATCGAAGCTTAATTGTTAGTATTTTTAATCACAAGTTAATATAATACATGTTTTATGATAGTTAAAATGTTATATTCAATACAATTCATAAATAAAAAACCTCAACTAACTCGCCTGTCCGAGGCAAGGTGCCCAAAATGCTGGCTGCATTGCCCCTTTGAATGGCCAAGCTAATGCGCTGTGCGAAATTATTGTGTATTTCATCATCATCATCATCTCAGCCAAAAGACGTCCACTGCTGGACAAAGGCCTCCCCCAAGGATCTCCACAACGACCGGTTTTGTGCTGCTTGCATCCAGCGGCTTCCCATTTTTTTCTTCATTGTGTATTTATTGAATGTAAACAGTGTCATGGCACCACAAAACAAATATATAATTGTTGTTTTTCTTAATATTATTTTTAATTTAAATATGGCATCCGCGGAAGACCAGCGTCGTGGTTAACACCAGGACATATGCTGAGCGGAAACCAATTTGGTATATGCAAAAGTGATGTTCCTGTGTTTTGAATGTGTATGTGTAATTATACCAAATAAAGATTTTTTCTATTTCTATTTAATTTCAACCTAAAGATCGGGGTCTAATCGGTCACTATGGCTCGAGAAACCATCAAATGATCGTCCTGACCTGACGAAGATGGTCCTCAGCTTGGGGTAGTTTGTTAGCGCAGTGTTGTCTGGCATTATCATAAGGGTGCGCCGTCCGTAAGTGACAAGTGTCATATATTTTATTTGAAACTAGCTGACCCGGCGGACTTCGTACCACTTTGACAGTTTCTATGAAAACAAAACAAACAAATCGCATTTTAATTTATTTATCATTATCAGTGTTTCTCTACTATATTATGCATGTTTTATACATATAAACATTCCTCTTGAATCACTCTATCTATTAAAAAAAACCGCATCAAACTCCGTTGCGTATTTCTAAAGATTTAAGCATACGTAGGGACAGACAGACAGCGGAAAGCGACTTTGTTTTATACTATTTAGTGACGTCATCGTCCATATTTATTTGATGCTGCACGGCCATACTAATTTTGTATGGGGAATTTAACGTGTTAATTTTAAAAATAATAAATTAAAAAACCGCTCGATAAATCGAAAATGTGAGACAATCGATTTATAGTTAAGTTAATTGGTGATTGTTTAGACATAATTAGAGGTAAAATAATATAGATAAACTATAAGATATCAATTAAACGCCACCACTCGTTTTCATGATTTTTGCCCAACTTTAAATGATATGTTTTCTAAAAGTGGTTGGGAAAAGTATTCGGTTGCATGGTGTTTTACCTTTCTTTTTAGTTAGCCTAGGGATAGGAATCCCTACCTACAGTTGCAACAGCAAGTATGGTAGGGTATGTTAGGGTTTAGTAAGTAGGAGTTCCTAGCCTGTCTGTATCACTTAGCCAGCTCCTTATCAACACGTGTAAGCGTTACGCATTTCAACTTCTACAAGTGACGCTCGTAGTACATTGGAATCCATAGTCCGTAGTCCGTAGCCCGTAGCCTGTATCTCGTAGACATCTCGTAGGCATCTCGGAGGCGTGAAGAAGTAACGCTATGGGTGACTACATACTGCAGTTTTACATTTGTAAAGCGATCAATTTGTAACTTTATAAAGCATTTTTTTTGTATTTTGCAAGTTGTCGTAGTTGTTGTATCAAACCTAGGTACTCTTCAAAAATGGTATATGTATGCTATACATAGTAACATTCAAAAGTACCTACATGTTTTTAAGTTTGCACTGATAAACATTTATGAATTTCAAAAGGGTAAGTAAAGTATGGATTTACCATTAAGGCGACGACGCACCGTTAAACAATAAATTTCATACGGAGCGTTTGCGCCCCGTACCATAAGAAAAACTGTTTTTTTTCCTTCAAATCAAAACTATAAATTATAAAAAAAAAATGAACTACGATATTGAAGTGTGTGTTAAGATTAATCTACTAAGAAAATTTAGATGCTCAAATCGGTCTGGTTAGCCTGTAAAATGCAAATCTATGTTTTAAAAGAGGTTACTTTGATATTTTTTTCTCTATTATAAAAGTTGACAAATTGTTTCTGCAACTAGCAAAATGAAGTCAATTAAATGAAAAATTATGTCATCAAATATCACTTTCATATGTTTTGTAATTGTTGGGGAAAATCAAGATTTTGCCCCCCGCCACGTAAATTTCCAATGCGTCGCCTTAAATCGGTTACATAATAATCTGTTCATACTACAAAAAAGCAAAAAAATGCCTCAGTGCCGGGACGAGTGGCTAAGCTTTTAGCCGATTACCGGAGATTCTGGGTTTAATTCGCAGGTTGGGTAAAGGTTTTCGATCATACGATGCACAGCCTGGGTTTGTGATCACCCAATAATTCACCCACATCACCCATAAAAAAAAATCACCCATTTAGCAAGCGCGGTGATTAAGCCAATACCCACCAATTGTAACGTTGCCTTGAATTCAATGGTGGTGGTTGCCCAGCAATATATCCTATTAATATTATAAACGCGAAAGTTTGTTTGGATGTTTGTTACTCTTTCACGTAAAAACTACTGAATGAATTTGAATGATATTCGGCATATAGATAGTTTATAACCGGGAATAACACATAGGATACTTTTTATCCCGATATTCCTACGGGAACGGGAACCACGCGGGTAAAACCGGGAACCACGCGGGTAAAACCGGGAACCACGCGGGTGAAACTGGGAACCACGCGAGTGAAACCGCGAGCAGCCACTAGTGGGTACTATTTTATTAACTCTAAGGGCCGATTTTTCAAAAGTCACTTAAAAATAAACCGTCGAATAAAGACACTGATGTCACATAAATCACTGATTTGGTAAGCCAATATTATATGACACTCATAAAGCATTCGTCATCGTCATTTATACGTTACTCGTTGGATGGAGTTTGAAAAATCGGCCCTTAGTCAAATAATTATTGACTAAAGGGGTTATTATTAAGTTTTGGTTAAAAATTATCTATTTTCTTGTTGTAACTCGTTGACAGTCGGACTCACTCACCTGACATTCGTAGGTGCCGTTGTCTCGTTTCTGCACGAATTTGATCTGTAGCGTCCAGTCTTCGGAGCCTTCGCCGTGTAAGACCTGAAGGAAAAAAACAATATAAATATAACTGACAAACAACATACACACAACAAAGTACATGAATCGTCACTCGCTTAATTAAATGTCCTATCTCATTTTTGGTATTTTTTCGGTGCAGACATTTTCAGCTAATAGTTTTCAAACAAACAATGTATAAATAGTAGCGGACTTTCTAAACATAGTTGTATTGTGTGCTTTGAAAGAAAGTCCACTACAGTAAGTAGTAGTGATAGTTTAAAAAATATCACTGAAATAATATATTATTAGTCCATGTAGCTGTAAAACATCTGTACCGAAAAAATACCAAACATGAGATAGGACAGTTAGTTGTGCGAGTGACGAATTATAACTATGCTTAGAAATGCGCTACAATAAGTTACGGTGATAGTTCGAAAATTATCAGCTGGAAAACACTTGTTCATATTAAAATAAAAATAAATAACTGACTCATATTTAATACGAGTCAGTTATATATATTTTTATTTTTTATTTTGACACACCAACAGAGCAGATATTATACAATGGCAAACAAATCATAATACAAACTTAGCTGATACCTGCTAAGTTAGTTATACGAGCAACGTTAATTAAGTAGGTGTCGAAATGGCGCCAGTGTACAAAGTCAAAGCCAACTTATAAAAACTGCTTTTGAATCGTCCAAACATTTTTACCTAGTACCCATTCAGGACGTCTATTTTTTAACTGTGGAGAAGAATGGGCGCAAGAAACTCCACAGCTTTAATAGAAAATAACGACATTTACAAAAAGAAAGTTGATTGTTGTTGATACCAAATCATACAATATTTAATTTAACACATTTACCTACAATTAAAAACGTTCAACTCAGTAACCAAGTGTTCGACATCAGTTTTCTTCATCAAAATGTAAAATAGAGTTTAAATCAGGTGAGATGTAGGCTAAGTGCTAACCCATGAGAAAAAATAGTATGGTTTTTTATTTGGAGAGAGATTGCTGCAATTGGATGCAAACGGCATTTTCAGCTTCACCGGGCTCGTTTGGGGGCGGCGAGAAACTTAAAGCACGTTCCTCAAGCCGTGTGAAACGAATCACCTTCGAAGGTTTTCTAGAGGGAACGGCATCACGCACTGGTGCGTGTCCCCGTGCCCTACAAGATTCTCCGAAAGGTTCGGATCGGATAAGGTCAATCAAACGCTATTTATACGTATCGTTGGCTTATAAATAATCACTATTCTATTTAGCGTTATACTACTTGACTAGGGTGGCTGTTCTCTGTACTTTTACTTTTTAATACATACTTTAGCTACACGTTTTCAATTTTGAACTTTATTGTTTGGATGTAAAGGATCAATATTCATTGGAGAAATTTGACAGGTTTGGGTAGGTTGATCTGCCGTCGTGTTGTACTACGAACTTATATTAAGTCTACGACAACGATATATTTTACATACATTGCGTTATGTATAAAACTTTCAACACAAAACGAGTTAGAAGGCACTTACGTAATAAGCGTACAATAGTTTTTTTTTTTTACTTTTTTAAACCGCAAATCAGAAGTCAAAATCAAAAAGCAGTGAAAAATTCAGTGCTTACGTCAGCCTTCTCGGTAGCATAATGGTCAGTGCAGCCGCCCGGATTGCGGAAGACCCAGGTTCGATTCCTGGCTGCTGTTTGGTAGGCATTAAATTTTTTCACTGTATTTTGTAAGGACAATAGTTAATTATGTATTGCAAAAGGTATACCAACAGTTTCGTGCCCCAATAAATTAAAGTAAAGTATCGAACTGTTGTTTCTTCTTGACATCGAACGGAGGCAGCTGCTCCTCACAAAAGTTGATCACAACTTGAAAGTTTTTTTTAGTCATGAGCCAAAAACTCTGTGGAAAGTTTGTCGAACGAATTCGATTAATATTTCACAGTATTGATTACTTATACAGTGTTGTTACTCTACTTTATCAATTTATTAATACTTGTGGTCGCCCGTTGTCTAAATTCGACCGTAATTTTATTAAGGCTGCACGGATTGTATCCTAAGCAATGAACAATTTAAAAAGATAGAATGTGAGTTTGGATTGGCATTGACAGAATTCGGCCGCTCCTCAGCTCCATTTTTTAAATTTTTGAAAAGAGTATATAAGCGTGTGTGTCAAATACATGGTAGTGTGTGTAATGTTTGTTTTATTGATTTAATGTATTTTTATGCATAATTAAAAAAAAAATTAACATTCGGATAACTTTCTCTATAATTACAAACTATAAGTGTGCGAAATTTCATACTCCTCCGTCCGCGCAATTTTCGTAAAAAAGGGGTACAAAGTTTTTGCTTTATATATAGATTGTTGATTTATTGATCATGATCTGATAATTTACTACGACCACGATATAATACTCGTATACATACATTACGTTTTGTATAATACTTTCAACACAAAGCGCGTTAGAACGCACCAATGTAATAAACGTACAAAGTTAATTGTGTTATATCGCGGTAAAGTTTTGCTCCTTTTCTCATATTTTTTAAAAGATTATTCTTAACTAGCGGCCGCTCGCGGTTTCACCCGCGTGGTTCCCGTTCCCGTGAGAATATCGGGATAAAAATTATTCTATGTCCAGGTTATAAATTATCTGTATGCCGAATTTCATCCTAATCCATCCATCCGTTGCAGCGTGAAGAAGCAACAAATACACACATACACATAAACTTTCGCATTTAGAATATTAGTGATATTCTCCGAAGAGTTCGGATCTGATCGGGGTTTTAGTGTGATTTTTATTATTATTAACTATAGTTTTGACTTTGTTTTTTTTTTTCTTAGACAGGTTTTGACTTTTACTAGTACTGTATTACATTGTAAAAAATTAAACTGGTAAATTATGTTTTTGCAGACTCAAACGGCATTTTCAGCTTTATCGGGCTTTTTGGAGGCGGCGAGAAAAAAAAAACTTTCCTACTTACACCAATTATCTAGCCCAAGAGAAGCTTCGTTATGAAACTCGTTAAATGGTTACTAGACAACGGATAAACATACTTAAAATACTTAAATACATACTTACTATACAGAAAACACCCAGACCCGAGACAATTTAGAAAAACAATGATTTCTAAATTGACCCGACCGGGGATCGAACCCGGGACCTCAGAGATGGCGACACCATGAAAACCGGTGTACAAACTCGACCAAGGAGGTCGTCATTTTCTTGACTTAAAGGGTTCCGCAAGCCGTGTGAAACGAATCACTTTCGGAAGTTTTCTAGAGGGAACGGCATCTCACAATAGAGCGTGTCACGGTGCCCTACTAGAATATTCGAGGGGTTTGGATCGGATCGAGGAGCGGAACAACCCGAGAGCGTCTCTAAAGGCTCGGACCTCGGCTCGGGTTGACCGGGCCGTGGTGGTGGGGAGAAGCTAGCGGCTAGGGGGTAAAAAATGGTGCTCAATTTATTAAATTGCTAGTCACTTGGTACAACCAATGAGCTCTCGCCCGATTCACATCTAAATCAGGCAACGTCAGCGATCGCTAATTGGCGTGCTGTAAAAAGCTGATTTCCTTTAAAAAACGGAACTTTTTACTGACTGTTTTCACTCAGCGAATCGGGGAACGAAACGCAAAGAGCTCGTTAATGGGGCGTTCACTTTCATGCTTTTTTATGTTTACATGAATTATAAAGCTTTCTATTTTTTAGTTAATTAATAAAATTAAGAAAATATATTTATCATATGATAATTTTTAATTGTTAAACGTCTTGATAAAGTGACTCTTTAGTGAGGAGCTTGATTGAAACGCGCCCGATCTGCGATTGCTAAGGTTAAGCAAAGGGTGGTCATCGGATGGGTTACCAAAAACTTATCATCTCGATTTCCTCGTGTTTCGGAACGCACGTAAAGTCGTTAGTCCCGGCTGCATTAGCAGTCGTTAACCACCAATCTGCACTGGGCCCGCGTGGTGGTTTATCGCCCATTCTCCCTATCCAT
This sequence comes from Eudonia lacustrata, assembly GCA_947562085.1. Classification (NCBI taxonomy): domain Eukaryota; kingdom Metazoa; phylum Arthropoda; class Insecta; order Lepidoptera; family Crambidae; genus Eudonia; species Eudonia lacustrata. Next base: position 4,614,420 of record OX387323.1, on the reverse strand, counting down.
CAATAGGAAGGCTCGTGCCTAGCAGTGGGAACATGAGTGTGTCGGCCTGCGGTCGCCACATAATTTCTTATCCTCAATAAGTCAGTCACAATGTAGTCACTGTTAATATACAACATCACATAAAGAGACGCAGTCGTTATTTACCATCGCCATGGAACCCTCCATCATCTAACCGTCACATACCTCGACCTACCGGAACAATGAGCAATGAGCTGGTGATAATTAAAGTGACTCTTAGATGTACTTTTTAATGATACGACGATAAGGCCGAGGTCAAAGTGCACTAACCGCCTCTGTGGTGTAGTGGCTTAGACCACCGGTTTAGACCATGAGATCCCGGGTTCGATTCCCAGCGGGGGTACATGTTTGTGTACTCGGTTTGGTTGGTGGTAGGGCTTGTTTGTCCGCCTGGCTAGCTACCACCATCTTATCTAAATATGTCGCCATAACCGGTGATGTTTCTTGTGAAATTCCATTCGTGAAATCCATCCATTTATCTGTAACTGTCGAAAACTCGACCATACTCCTAACATTGTTGTAATCGAGCCAGATAAAGATAAGATGACCACCATCTTATACCTTCGTTTGTCGTCTGTCTGTCTAGCTAGCCAATCAAACATCAAAAGCATTACCTTGCCGATACATTTCTAACAATAGCATTCATTCAATAGAATCCTAAGGGCAAATGAAATGTAATACCTAGAAGAAAAAAACCTAGAAGCTTATACAAAAAATCAACCGAAGCATTATTGAGAAAACATTTTCCAACAATAGAACTGTGCTTCTCTATATTATTAGCGTTGATCCCCAATTCGGACTAATGGCACGGCGTTGGCGATTTTGCCAAATTTCCCGTTGAAATTGAACCGCAACGGTTACCAAATGACATCAGTTCTAACATCAGACGATATAGGCCGAGCACACATTAGAAATAGAGAGAGTATTTATTATACTTTATCTATAATCATGTTTTCCATAGTTTACGTGAACACTACATATCATTTAAGGACCTATTTGCGTTAAATCTACACAATTGAGATTTTTATTTTGACGTTTGGAACCGTTAAAAGGGTCCGTGGTCCCTGTGATCATCGATCATAGCGACATGGAATCAAGCTTTAAGTTAAGCCTAGTTTAATACTGATGTTGTCTTTATCTAACTTTACTTTATTAATATACTTAAGTAATTATTATTTGCAAGTTAATATAATTTGTGCTGGCAACCACAACTGCACTTGTATTGACAGTAGGTACATATTGGACTAACAGCTACAATCCGTAAGACGTTGCCTAACTAATAGCATCTTTACAGAGGAAGAAAGTTCCATGTGGTGTCGGATGCAAAGAACAGCACCAACCCATATCTTCCCATGGGTGGCGTAAAAGGCGACTACGGGTGCTTTTAGCGTCTCTTTAATGAACATTGTTACGAAACATACTTCTTCCATGTCGAGTGGTTCTAACAAATACCCAAAATGGTTCAGTGCCTCTGTTATGCGCTGCTTAGCTGAAAAGCATAAATATTATAAGCGATATAAAAAAAATCCATAATCCTCGGAATTATGACGTTTTTTCATTGCTCCGTGCTCGATGTAAGCGTCTAATTAATCAATGTTACAAAAAATATGTGAATCGGTAAAAGACGGATTAACTGCAAATATTAAGTATTGGACATTTGTGAACAGCAAGCGAGGAAAGAGCAGCGCTATTCCCAAAGTAATGAAATACAACAACAACGAAGCTTCTGACCTTAAGGGTGTATGTGAGTTGTTTTTAAAGTACCTTGGTTTGGTTTTCGAAGGTCCCTATGACGTCAGCACTACGCTGATTCAGATATCTAGCTGCAACTCTAGTGCTTGTCTCTCATCATTCAGGTCCTGACAGGATTCCACCACTCGTTATTAAGCAGTGCGCGAATGAATTGTCTTTTCCTTTGTCTTTAATATTCAATCAGTCATTAAGCTCTGGTATTTTTCCTGATTCTTGGAAAAACACTCACGTCTTTCAAAGCGGTGATAAGTCTATGTGTGAAAATTATAGGCCAATAAGTATTTTATCCTGTTGCCCAAAACTCTTTGAATCGATGGTCTACGACGTCCTTTATTTCCATATCAGTCCATCACTCTCCCCTAACCAACATGGTTTTGTTAGAAATAAGTCCATCATTACAAACCTATTGGAGTATAAATACTATATATTATGTGAAGCATTTGCAAAAAATATTCTTGTAGGCGCCTTATACACAGACTTCTCTAAAGCCTTTGATAAGGTCAATCACACCATATTAAGTCAACAACTAAAAATTATGGGTATACATGGCTCATTTCTTTGATGGTTAGAATCGTACTTGTCTCAAAGAAGTCAATTAGTTGCCCTTAAGGGTGAAGTTTCTGCTCCAGCATCCGTTGCATCCGGCGTGCCTCAAGGATCACATTTGGGACCCTTGCTCTTTAATGTGTTCATCAACGATCTAATTGACAGCATCAAAAACCCATGTCTTTTATATGCATATAACCTCAAGATCTTTTTCAACTATCGTTAGCCATAGAGTGATACAGAAACTCTCCAAAGAGATCTTGACATGGTATCTTAATGAAGCACTAGAAACCAAATGTTTTTCAACGTTAATAAATGTTTTGTCTTGACACTAGGAAATCTAATAAATGTTTTGACTATAGATAGATAAATAAGATAACCTAATCTTAAACCGTTTATACAAAACCAAAGACTTAGGCGTGATATTTGATGAAAAACTGTTCTTTAGAGACCATTATAATCATAAAAGAGCCTCTAGTCTTTTGGAATTCGTAACGCGTTATACAAAACATTTTAACAAATCTTGTTTCTTATAATACCTGTACAATGCTCTTTTAAGATGCATTTTAGAATACGGTTCTATTGTTTGGTTACCCTTCTACACCATGCACTCCAGTCACATTGAATCTTTACAAAAGAAACTCCTTAAAATTCTCTCCTACCAACAGGGCTTTCATAGAACAATGTGAAATGAAATGAAATGAAATGAAATGAAAATGAAATGAAAATACACTTTATTGTACACCATACAAAACACAAAAAGAGGACAATACAAGAAAAAGTACAAATGGCGGCCTTATCGCTAAAAAGCAATTTCTTCCAGGCAACCATGTGTTGAACTGGACAAAAAAAACTAAGAAGTGGGTGGTTTATGGTGCTTTCCAAATTATAAGTTTATTTACAGACAATATAAATATACTTAATTATCATACATACAATGAATATATCTACATACATAATACTACTATATAAATTGAATACATACATATAAACTAAATATATATGACATGGACAAAGTAATTAATTATAATAACATAATAGCGACAAAGATAGATAGTGCTCTTTAACTCGTTGCTTAAAAGTATCCGAGGATTTTGCACACTTAACTTTTTCAGGCAATACATTCCACAGACGGACAGCGTGAACCGAAAAGGATTTGTCAAGGAATTTTGTGGAATGCACTGGTATCGCCAAGTTCAGGCTCTCCGATGACCTCAAAACTCGAGAGTGCGTCTCATGAAGGAATTGGAAACGTTCCTTAAGATAAGGCGGTGAGAGAGGATGAAACAAAATATTGTAAAGAAGGGAAACAATGTGTGCATTCCGGCGAAGGCGAATAGGCAACCACTTGATCTTAGCACGGAATTCAGATACGCGATCATATTTACGTAATCCAAATATAAATCTTATACTAAAATTTTGAAGACGCTCAAGTTTATTCAGTTGCTCCTCAGTAAGATCTAGATAGCTGACATCGGCATAGTCCAGGATGGGCAGCAGAAGGAATGAGCCAGCGCAGTCTTAGTGGCAATAGGAAGGAAATTGCGTAACCTTTTCATGGATCCGGCTGCAGCAAACATTTTCCGACTCACTTGTTGTAGTTGAGGCCCCCAATTGAGATTTTTATCAAAAAGCACGCCCAAATTTTTCACCGTTTCACTGGGAGTCAAGGCAACACCATCAAACGAAATAGCAGGTAAATGGGACCAGTCAATTCTATTTGTAAACGTAGAGCTGCCGATGACGATGAGTTGAGTCTTGGAAGGATTAACTATTAGACCATATGACCCGCTCCAATGGCTAATCATTGCTAAGTCAGTGTTTATGATATTGACAGCTTGAGAAAGTTGGTCAACAGGCGCTTGAGTATATATTTGCAAGTCATCTGCATAAAGGTGGTAGGATGAAATTAAATGAGAGGAAATGGAATTTATAAAAATAGCGAAAAGCAAAGGAGATAAGACGCCACCCTGCGGCACCCCAGCAGTTATTTCGCCCCAAGTGGAAAAAGTATCATCAACGCGAATCCGCTGCCGGCGCCCAGACAGGTAACTACGAAACCAGTCAATCACTGCTGGAGATATGTTAATAGAGCGGAGTATGCCAAGTAGGATATCAAAGTCGACGGTGTTAAATGCATTGCTAAAATCTAGCAAGGTGAGAAGCGTTACTTTACCGTGTTCCATTCCTGACCTGATGTCATCTGTAACATTCACTAATGCTGTAGTGGTACTGTGCCCCGTACGAAACCCGGATTGGAAAGAATTTAGGAGCCGGTTCTTTAGAAGGAAGGTGGACAATTGAGTATGGACAAGACGTTCCAGAACTTTAGAAAGGAAAGGTAAAATTGATATAGGCCTAAAGTCTGAGAAGGATGACGGTTTGGAGTTTTTGGGCAAAGGAGTAACTTGAGCATCCTTCCAGGTTGATGGAAAAACACCAGTATGAATGGAGTGATTCAAAATGTGTGAGATGATGGGAAGGATTTCGTCAAGTATCAGAACGATCATCTTACGGCTAATACAGTCGTCACCAACAGCATTAGAAGGAATCGACATAATGCTCTTCTTAACATCACAGTCGGTGAATTGACGAAGAGAAAAAGACGAGTAATCAGGGCATGGAAGCGATGAAAGAGTATTCAATGTATCAAGCTTACTCGTTGAATCGAAGCTGTGCGAAGTGGTGAAGTGCTTATTCAGTAGATTTATATCTATATCTTTCAAAGAAAAAATTTGTCGTTGCTTTCCAATGCCCAAAGATCTAAGAAATTTCCAAACTTTAGTTGGATCTTCATTTTCAACTGACTTATGAATATATTGGCGCTGCGCATTCCTACACACCTTATTGCATTGATTGCGGGCTTTAACGTACTTCTCCCAATTAAACGGAGTAGGACGACACTTATACCTACATTTAGCGATGTTTTTGCACTCAGATACCCGCTTGATTTCTTCAGTGAGCCATGGTGATGGACGATGCTTCATCTTGACAGAGCGGACAGGAGCATGAATGTCATACAACTTGATGAGGGTTGACGCGAAATGTTGCAGTTTTCCATCTATCAAGTCGCAATTTAAAAGCTGGGACCAATCGGTGTTAATGGCAATGTGCACATATAAAGACAGATTACAAAAAATTTACATGACAACACTGAAAGCTAGACGCAACCAGACTCAACTTATATATTTACACAAATATATTAATTCGAAAATAAATTCTCCACGGCTTCTTTCAGCCATTAACTGACAAAATAACACTTGACAAAACTCGTAATCATAAATTATTATCTCTTCAAGTATACCGCAATAATACTTCATTTTACAACCCCATAGTTCGTATGTGTCGCCAATACAACGAGTTGACTCAAAGCAATCATGACATAAATATTTTTATCTCTAGTTCAAATGTCTTCAAGAAGAGCCTTACGACCCTATTTGATTGAACAAAATACCTAAAATAAAATAAAATTATAGTATAATATTCACGGCCTTATGGCAAACCAACGTAGCTAATATCTCAGTATGTAAAATCATTAAATTATACTCATGTCAGGGATGCATGCTTTTAGGTGATAGTTTAGTGTATAAGCTTTATTTATAAAAAAATGTGCTACCCCCGTGCATATCAAAAAACACCCTGGGTCACTCGCGTGGTGGCGGGTAAATCACTACTAGGATTCCCAAGGAGGGTTGGTGTCAAGCAGGCGGCCGGCCGTAAATACATTGCCAAAACTTTTGCAATAATGAACGTGGAAGAAACGGACATTTTGCGCCGACCCCAAGTAACATGGGACCAGGGCTGGAGGAAGAAGAAGACAGAGGAAAAAAAAGTGAAAAAATGGGGTTCCACCCGATGGGTTAAAAGTGCTACTGGGAGAGGAAACTGACAGCAGATTCCTAGTTTTTTTTATTAACTGCGAAAAATGGGTTATACCGCATACTCGCGGGTCTGTGACTGCTAACCCTATACAGGTAGGTAGAAAGGGGCAATTAAAACTTTCAAAAGTGTATCAGAGGGTATGTGGACACAGGTGTTCCAGGGCTAATTATGGACACGGAAAGTTCGTGCTGTCGTATTCGTGTCAAAATCGGATTGATTATTACACAATTAAAGCCTCTTTGATATGTATCGCGTCTCCATAAAAGCATCTAATCGCGGGGCGATTCGATTTTTCTACGCAGGCTATTTATAACTTTGTTGTCTTTGTAATTTCTAGATGTTACCTATCTCAGCCTGCTATTTCTGGTCCTGAGTTACCTTCACAAGTGGTATGGTACTACGTTTCTAATGGGTATGTATGCCTTCGTGTCCCGTCAAACTCCTCGGAGTTTTTTAGGGAGCATAAGGGAGAGCTCCACATAACTCCCGGGTTGCCCCAGAAATTTGGTGGTCTTTGGTTCTTTGACGCACCTCTAAAAGATGGAATAGTCTACCAGCACATGTTTTAACTCCTTATGATAGGGGTCTTCAAACGAGGCGTGAAGAGGCACCTTGTGGGCCGGCAGAGTGAGGGTGACTGATGCTGTGTTTTTTTCATGCTGCACCATTTGTTTTTACGTCTGGACTCCCATTTTCGCATGCTGAGCTGGCCATATAACGAAGAAACGCGAGTATGATTGCATACTCTTTATTGCAGGCATTCTACATTTGAGCAATGCATTTTTTTAGCAGTACGTAAAAGTTGTTATTTATCTCTTTATTATCTTTTGACTTTGCTCCCGGGTGATTAAAGAGTTTTAGAGTTAAAGGGGTTGTTATGATGTTTTAGTTTGTGATAATACCCGCTTTATAAACCCTTATACCTCAGCTCATGTGCAAACGGACTTAATTACTGGCGGAGTAATCCGAAAATTTAGCTAAAATTATAGTGGTCGTTTCTATTATTATTAACCTATCTATTGTGTCTCTATTTCGAGATCGATGACGCACTTGCGATTGCTGATACTAAGCAGCTTTCGCAAAAAGACCATTCTTTGTGAAAGCTGACTATAGGATGGGTGACCAAAATATATCTCAAGCTTCTCCGTGCTTCGGAAGGCATATAAACCCGTAGGTCCCGGCTGCATTAGCAGACGTTAACAACCACCAATCAAGTGGTTTATGGCCCATTAGCCATATACGAGTATCCATCCTTAAGGAAGGCTTGTGCCCACGCAGTGCGGACATAAAAATGTGCTGGTGATGTAGTTTGTCTATTGTGTGCTTAATTCATCATCATCTCAGCCAAAAGACGTCCACTGCTGGACAAAGGCCTCCCCCAAATCATCATGGGGGTATTTGCCATAATCGCCACGCTTGGCAGGCGGGTTGGTAATCGCAGTAGGTTGAGGGTAACCTCAGAGAGATGCTGCTGCCCATCCTCTGGAATGGTCCCTTAGTCGGCTTTTACGACACCCACGGGAAGAGATGGGGTGGTGCAATTCTTAATCCCCGGCACCACACAGGGTAAATTGGTAAAGAGCAATACCTGGCCTCTACAATGCTTACATTCATTAGATATTTTTATGGAAGATGATCCAGAATAGAATAAAAAAACCGGCCAAGTGCGAGTCGGACTCGCGCACGAAAGGTTCCGTACCATTATCTATAAAAATATTTCAAGTTTCTACCTATTATCGTTATTGAGACCGAAAAAAAATTGGAAAAAAGTCACGTTTTTTGTATGGGAGCCGCCTCCCTTAAATATTTGTTTTAGTTTAATTTTATTATTTATTTTTAAATTGAATATATAACTTAATATTCTGTGAAACGTCTACCGGTTGCTGTTATCAATACCTAGCGAAAACGAGCAAAAAATCACGTTAGTTGTGTGCGAGCCCCCTTCAATATTTATTTTTATCTGTTTTTTAGTATTTGTTTTTATAGCGGCAACAGAAATACATCATCTGTAAAAAATTCAACTGTCTAACTCTCACGGTTCATGAGATACAGCCTGGTGACAGACGGACAGACAAACAGACAGACAGACGGACGGACGGCGGAGTCTTAGTAATAGGGTCCCTTTGGGTACGGAACCCTAAAAATGTAAATGACTAAAAAACACATATAGGCGTTGGGATGTCATCATGCAAGTTAAGTAACATTTTGCGAGGATGTGTCATAGATGGGTGAACGAATAACGTATCTCAAGCTCATCTGTGCTTTGGAAGGTGCATTAAGTGTATGTCTCCGTGAACAATCTTTATTAACTATAGTACTATAGTGGTGAGCTGTTGTAGTCCGATCCCCCGATTTGCTATCTTCAAGTGAGAAAGCTCGAACCCAGTAGTGGGCTTATAACAGACTATAGTTTAAAAGAGTATGTAATAATCTGTCTTCTTGTATAGTGATAAATATTTATACAAACATCATTAATGCGAAAACCGTTAATTATTTTTTTCGATTATTAACTGTATAATTAGGTATGAGGCATAGTGCTTATGTGATTGACTCTATTATTAACTTTGTAATAGTTCACGCTTTATTATCTGACATGAAGTCAACAGTGTGACAATATCAATTAAGATAACGGTCTTACAATTTAATTAGTCATAATTGTCAACTCAGCATCAATTAAATATTACACTGAAATTGCAAAACACGTCCGCAGTGAAATGAAACAATAAACAACACATCACTAGCAACAAAAGATAAACGAAATTGGCACTTACTGCGTCGACTTATAGCTGATTCTCAAACCTAAATGTTATGTAAAATACGTTGTAGCCTGTACCACACCGTGGTTTTACATAACTACTATCCATTAGTGCCTTCTAACGCGTTTTGTGGAATATGTTTGCCCCACTTAGGGTTGTCACCTTCAAGTAGTTAAATGTGGACCGCTTAGCTTTCATCTCACCTGATGTTTTTTTTCCTTTAGATGATGGCTTTTTTGCGATTAGCACATTTAGAATTTTTTTTTACAAGTTATACATAAAAAAAGACATATTTCTTTCCTGTACCTATGATGATGATGAATGATAATAGAAATGAGAAGTGAAAAATAATAATATACCCCCTAACCCCTCGAGTATCTCAGTAAAGATGTGGTGGGGCTTTACTAAGACCTCACGCGGACTTCTTGAGAGAATTTAAAAAGTGATGTTGCTCTGTTTTGTTTTATTTGCCAACACTCATGCACACTCGGGAACACTAACGGTTAATAATCCACCATTATTTCACATTAATATTCGACATAACAAATATTTTAGAAAATAAAACAAAAAATCAAATCAAATCAAACTCTTCACATTTCCGCCAAGAAGTATCACCTGATGTTATTTATAATAAACCCATAGATAAAAGAGTATCGTCATCATGATAATCAACTTGTGTCTTAACCCATGACACTTTTTAATATCATTTTAATTAGAGTTATAAATGGCATTGAAGTTCATAAAACGTCAAGTACCTGCAAGAAGAAAACATAAATAATATACCTATGCATAATACATAATATTCATTCAATAATACTCATTAAAATTTGATAAACTAGTGGTATGTATACCAAGTGGTTTAATTACCACTTATATTTTAGTACTTCCCCAATAAAGCATAAAAAAAATTACCATGCCTGTGATGTGAACTATTACCACCTAAGCTTAACGTTAAAGATAAAGGTTCTCACAAGTTATTATTTCGAAAAATTAAATCTATTTCAACGCTTTGCAAATGTCGAGATCATCTTTCAAAAACGCAACGTTTTTGAACAATGATCTCTTTTTCATGTAAAATTATGACATTTATTTTTATTATTTGAAATTTTGCTTTCACAAAGTTAGGTACACACGACGGCAGATCTCCTACGCAAAGCTGTCAAATTTCAACAATCAATTTTGAACTTTAATTTTTGGTTAAAAGGATTAATATCCATTGGAGATATTTGACAGGTTTGGGTAGGTTGATCTGCCGCCGTGTGTACATGATAAAATTTTACTAGAAAAATTCAACCAGTCTCGAGTGGGAATCGAACCTGGGGCCTCGGTAGCTCAGCAGCGGTCAGAGCATTAGACCGGTTATCCAAAGGTCGGGTTCGAATCCGACTCGAACTTTTTGAGGCTGGTTGATTTTTTCTAGTATTTTTTTTCTTATGACATTTATGTATTAGCTGACAACCCTAGCAGTACTCCAGCTGGGCATTAAGCATACAACCCCACTCTAATGATTACGCCAAACCTTACGTCCAAAAACGTGGAATTATCATAAAACATTGTAATAACTGAAAAAAAAAGTAGTTTTACATCGGCTACGTTTCGGTGACCTCTTTGGGGAAACTGAAGATTTTGTCTGTGCCATTGAAGATGAAGTTATCAAGACGAATAACTACCGGAAATATATTATGAGGGACGGTACGGTCGACATTTGTCGGGCATGCCGCCGTCCAGGAGAATCACTCCGACATATTATTTCTGGTTGTTCTCATCTTGTTAACGGAGAGTATTTGCACAGACACAACCAAGTAGCCAGAATAATTTACCAGCAACTTGCTCTTGGATATGGCCTTATTGAATCGGAGGTGCCGTACTATAAAAACGCACCTGCGCCAGTACTCGAAAATGGTCATGCAACGCTCAACTGGGATCGCTCTATCATTACGGACAGGACTAAATTGTCGTCAATAAGCCTGATATCGTGGTGGTCGACCGATCCCAGCGCCGGGCAATACTGGTTGATATCACCATGCCTCATGATGAGAACCTCGTGAAAGCCGAGAAGGACAAGCTCAGTAAGTATCTTGACTTGTCTCGCGAGGTTTCCGCCGTGTGGGATGTGGATTCAACCTTTATTGTATCGATAGTCGTTTCGGCAAAGGGTCTTTTAACCAAGAGTCTCGATCAACACCTAGAGAGGCTCTCGCTGAAAGGTTGGGTCAAGGGTCAGATGCAAAAGGCAGTACTCCTTGACACGGCACGTATTGTCAGGAGGTTCCTCACTTTGCAGCCCTAACCACCGATAGCTTGGGTCTATCCCCGCTACCGGTGGCAACTTAGGTTAAGTTTTTATAATATTTCATGTTGTAAATATGTTTTTATACAGGGTATGTAAAAAACCTTACTGAAGCAGTAATATACGCATAGTGTACATCAAACTAAGAAACATTAAGTAAAAATAATTGCTGGAAAACGGCTTTTATTTTTGGGTATCAAAAACAGGTGTTATTTATGACACGCGATGGAACGCGTGCAAGTTAGTATGCATGTGAGTGAGTGCGTGTAGCGTACGATACGGGGCGGCCGGCCGCGAGCCGCATCATTGTGTGCCTTCGATATTCATTGCGGTTTGTAACTTAAAACGTCTCTTTTTAATTGAAAATGGAAGAAAAATGCTAATGTTCCTTTAGAACAACTACTTTTATATTAAAATAATAATATGTACTTTAAATGGCTATATAATAAATAATTCATGATGTTTTATATGTAAGTGTTGTTTGTTTACCTTTGGAAATGTTAGTGGAACCTACATTTACTTACATTCTTTTATACTATCTTATATTCTGTACAGAAATGGCATATGATAATAATTTATCCATTTACTACCAAAACGTGAGGGGCTTACGCACTAAATCGCACGAGTTTCTGAGGAATGTTCTGTGTTGCAATTATGATGTGGTATGTATAACGGAATTCTGGCTTAATAGTAACTTTCATGACAGTGAATATTTTGATAGCCGATACGAGGTATACCGATGTGATCGCAATGCTGCGGTAAGTGGGCATGTAATGGGCGGCGGCGTACTGATCGCAGTGCGACGCGACCTATGTCCGTCACAGCTGCGTGATGTGTGCTCGCCGCCGCCGGCCGAGGAGGTCTGGCTATCTATTCCACTGATGCCGCAGCGCGCGAGCCGCGTTATGTCATCTGCGCCGGCCGCCCCCACTCGATCACCCCGCCGTTTACACATAATAGCAACGTACATAGCCCACGGCTCTAATCATGAGTCACAATTAACTTCATTCTACAACAGTGTTAGCGAGTTTATAATATCAATCCCGACGATACCTTTCTTGTACTTGGCGACTTTAATGTCACTCACGCTGACTGGTATTTTGATGCTGCGACTAAATGCATGGAGATGCGAACAAATAATAACCGCCTCGCATATCTCACTGCCGATTTTATGAATGTATCTCTTTTATTACAATATAACAATGAGTATAATAAAAATAGTAGATTATTAGATTTAATTTTCAGTGCTCAGCCCTGCATTGTTACGTCACCCGAGTGCCCATTAGTATCCGAGGATCCGCATCATAAATCTTTGGATATTGATTTGAATTTAAAATCCCCCGCCTCACTCCTTTCTGCCAGCATTAAAAAAAAATGTTTCTTAAAGCCGATTTTGATTCAATAAAAAATGGACTTAACCACATAAACTGGGAAAATTTTTTTAGTAATATGGTGGATATCGAATCAATGACAAATTATTTTTATAAAGTTTTGAACAATCTGATTGATAAATATGTACCAACACAAAACCTTAGCAATAAAAATAAACGTCCACCGTGGTTCACTACATGTCTCATAAAATTAGAAAAAGAAAAGCTAAAATATCACAAAAAATGGAAAAGTTATAGAAATTTAAGAGACTATCAAACTTTTTCTTTTCTTAGGAAGAGATTTAAGACGATGGAGGCAGAATGTTATAAAAAATTTATTGAACTCTCTGAAGATAAAATTAAAGCTCATCCTAAGTACTTTTGGTCCTTCGTTAAGTCCAAAAACTCTTCTAGTTCCTTTCCTGAAAAAATGATTTACAAGGATAAAATCATCTCCAATGGCAGTGAGATCTGTGAGGCTTTTAATAATTATTTTCATTCGGTTTTCGTTACTTCTACCAGTTCTGAGTACAAAACATGCGATCCATGTGGTTCAGCCGTAGATATCAATTCTGTTAACATTTATCACGATAATGTTTTGAAAGAATTGAAACAAACAAATACTCATAAGGGTGCGGGAGCTGACGGGATCCATCCTGTTCTCATATCCAAATGTGCCAAAGAACTCGCAGTACCTATAACTATAATTTTTTGTGCTTCTATTCAGACAGGGATGTTCCCCAGTGCATGGAAACGATCACTAGTAACCCCCATCCCTAAAAATAACAGACGGGATCGTATAGATGAATATAGACCTATTTCTAAGCTTTGTGTCTTTGGTAAAATTCTCGAGAAGATAGTAACTGCCCAAATGTCGTTCTCTCTTCGTAACTTCATCTCTGAAGCTCAACATGGTTTCTTTAAGCACCGCAGCGTTGACTCTAATATGCTTACTTTTACAGACTTTTTGCTTCAAGCCATGGACGATGGCTTACAGGTTGATGTCGTGTACACCGACTTCTCCAAAGCGTTCGATAAAATCAATCACGATCTGCTCATAGAGAAGCTTGCAAAGGCCGGTGTGCATGGCAGCCTCCTGAGGTGGGTTCGGTCTTACATAAGTAACAGGAGTCAGGCAGTCTTTGTGAAGGGTTACTCTTCACAATTTTTGCCAGTTCCATCTGGCGTGCCTCAAGGGTCTCATATGGGGCCGTTGTTGTTTTCAGTGTATATTAATGACATTGGTGATATCCTAAAACACAGTCAACATCTCTTATATGCTGACGACACTAAGTTATATCGTGTCATTAGATCAGTAAGCGACTGTGACAAACTCCAAGAAGATCTACATCAGTTGCTTACCTACTGTAAGTCGAATCACCTACTTCTTAACAGTGATAAATGTTACACAATATTTTATACACGTAAGAAAAACAGAATCACTCACGACTACCGCATAAACGAAAATGTATTGCAAAGAGTGACTCAAATCAGGGATCTGGGTATAATCATGGACTCGGGGTTATCATTTAACGCCCACATTGATCACATCCTTGCTTCCGCTTTTCGGAACCTAGGCTTCATACTACGAGTAAGTAAACCCTTTAATCGACCTGGCACATTAAAAATCTTGTACTTCTCATTTGTTCGATCCTTTTTAGATTTTTGCAGCACGGTGTGGAGTCCATGTTATGAAATTCATATTAATAGAATAGAGACAGTTCAAAAAAAATTTATCAAATCCCTAAATTATCGCCAAAATATAATAAATAAAGAGTCATACACAGCATCCTTAAAAAGAAACAACTTGTTAACTCTACGCAACAGGCGCAAAATGTTTGACATAGTGTTTCTTTATAAAATACTCAACAGCCTAGTAGATTCCTCGTTGCTACTGAGCAAGATGTCCTTTGTGTCTCGTGCTCGTCTCCCAGTGCGCTCCTCACGTTCAAAACCACTCTTCGCCACCCCGCGATACCGTAAGAATTATACGCGTAACTCATTTGTATTCCGTTCCACTAACACTTACAATAAAGAATGCACCGATATAGACATGTTTAGTACATCGTTACCTAAGCTAAAATCTATTCTCTCAGAAAGCTTGAGTTGTGAATAATTATTTTGTCGTTGTTACAGTAATTGAACTTGCAGAACTACAATTAGTACATAGCTAAAATTTTATCTTTTTTTATTTTTTATATTATTATTATTGTTAGTTGACTAGTTGTCTAATTACTCACATACGTATTGTCTTTGTCTTGTTTTATGGCTCAAATAACTAAGATTATAATTATTAACACGTTATAGGCACTATAGGTCTTTATTTGTAACCATCATGTAATTTAATTACTATAATGTAGAAATGACTGTTTGTTGCCTTAAATAAATTAAAAAAAAAAAAAAAAAAAAAGAAGAAAATTTCTTCTTAAACAGAAAATCTTTTTAAACAGATTCCGCAAAAACCGTAAAAAAAAGTTTTGACTTTGTTCCTCAATAACTCTTTAACTATCAGGTATAAAATATATAGGTATTTAATAAAGATAATAATAATATTAATAGCATGGTCTTGAAAATGATACGCAAAACTTAACAACACACATAACTCTCACTTTCCTAAGTATGACTAAATGTGTAACTTAGTACTAACTGACTAACCTGAAATCGCTCGTCATTCGTATACGTGAACTTTCCGGAACTTAAAATGTGCCAATCCCTTTTTCTGATCCACGACACTTGCTGAAAGATAAAAAACAAAATTGTAAATAAGTTGGTTATTATAGTAAGTTGTTATTAGTGGGGGGGGGGGGGGATAGTTAGTATGTCCTGTTAACTTAGCGTGGGTGCGACCACCCATGCAGTGGCTTTTTGTTAAGCTTTGAGGATGGCAGACCTCAATTAGAACACGTAACAGGACAGAACGTAATCCCTGTTCCTCATTACCCCTTGCGGGGGTCTTGGGCCCGCCATCCCTTGATCCACATTCCCCGGGGCTCTAAGAAGGCCCACGAGTAAGCGAATAGTGCAATAACGTATACTTACGCCTCTCTGTGTAGGTATGCCGTCCCGTTGTTATGCTGCTGATGAAGTTGTTAGAGACAAATAAAGTCTTACACTTCTCTCGCTCGACGGCGAGTTGTTATGTTGTTGGTGGAGTTGTTAGGGACAGGTAATAAAGTCTTACAAGCTCCACCGTGTGTACGCCTCCTCTGGTGTAGTTGATCTTTCGTATGCATGACGGAAAAGAAAAAGAGAATTACCTGCTCGCTCAAGTGCCCCATGAGGCAGTACAGGTACGCTGTGCCCCCAAGCTACGCTGTGATGTTGCTGATGGAATTGTTGGAGACAGATAAAGTTGTTAAAAATAGATAAACATAAAGTCTTACGCCTCTCTCGCTCAAGTGCCCGACAAGACAGTGAAGGTACGCCGTGCCCCCGAGCTGTGATGTTGCTAATGGAGTTGTTAGGGACAGATAAAGTTTTTAGAAACTGATGAAATCTTATGCCCTTTTCGCTCAAGTGCCCGACGAGGCAGTGCAGGTACGCTGTGACCCCGAGCTGCGCGGTGATGTTGCTGATGGAATTGTTAGAGAAAGTTAAGTTGTTAGAAACAGATGAAGTCTTACGCCTCTCTCGCTTAAGTGCCCGACGAGGCAGTGCAGGTACGCCGTGCCCCCGAGCTGCGCTGTGATGTTGCTGATAGAATTGTTAGCAGTGACGTCGGCGCTGGCCTGCGCGCCGCCTCGCCAGCCGCGTGCTCGTGATGTGCCGTGGTGACCTGGAAGAGGCATCATCATTGTAGAGTTTTATCACACAGGACCTGTTTGTAAGGAAGCATTAATGCGAGCTCTGTTGGACATTCTGTCATGTCAAAACAGATCAAAGTTCTTACTGCAGTTCTTTTCACCCACAATACTCCTATATTTTCAGATGATCTAACAAAAAATAATCCGTCCTACTTTCGGCGGCGTTCAAGAAAAACTTATAACAAAGTTTTGACATGCAGACACAAGCTTAAGAAACAACACATTTTTATTAAGGCTACTGTCATAGAAAATATATCATCTTTTCTAACATGTGAAACAAGGTCATCTCAAGGTTAAATAATGGTGTTTAATGTATTTGTCACCTTTTCTCTTTCTCAGGTGGCTGAGAGTAGCCGCGGATCGTGCTCAGTGGCGTGCAGTTGAAGAGGCTTTATGTCCAGCAGTGACTAGTATATGCTGCTGCTGCTGATGATGATGATGATGATGATGATGATGATGATGATGATGTAGTATTTGTCGTTATTGGTCCACTATCAAGGTTTATGCGTCTAAGATGTCCTACTCACTTCCATTAAAAACATCTAAAATACAAACACAAGTGCATTTGTATCTGTAAAATAATATTTACAAACTGTAACTCTGCACCAGTGCCTATAAAGAATGAGCGAATATTATTTATAGCATTATACGCCCAACGTTAGTTTTTTGGTCCCAATGGAGAAGTGTTTCGCGGGCTCTATGCGAGCTAATGAAAAATAATAGTTATTTGAATAATTGTAATGTTGAGTTATATGCTTCATGCAATTTTTAGTCTCTTGAGAGCTTTGTCAATGTTTGTTTTGTGCTTTATATATCTTTTTGGCAACGTGCATTATATCATTTGGCTTTTATTTAAGGTAACACTATTAAATTAAAAGAAATTTATCATAATATCATCAGATAGTTCATCAACTATGTGATGATATCAATACTTTTAATTTTATTTATCACGAACTTTTTTGCCCGTTCTTCTCAGTATAAGGTCTCCCGCCCTATGTAGACTTACGAACCGATGGCATAGTGACATTTATAAGAGCTAATTTTGTAGCCTAAACTGGATCAATGATTTTGAATATTGAATTTTGAACTCACGTATGTCTCCTGTAGACGATGTGAACAGAGGCAGCATACAAAAGATGGCCGCAGCAAGTGGCATGCCCGTGCCGCCGGCCACTCGCCATTTCATCTGAAACAACGACATAATAAAACATTAATATTTGTTTTTGCAGCAATAGCAACGCCTGTTGGTGACTAAGAAGGAGGTTTTTAGTAATAATGTTGCCATGTTATGACGCTGGCTGTAAGGGAAAAAAGAGCTGAACACTTGCTGAGTTTCTTGCCGGTTATTCTCAGTATAAGATCTCCCGCCCAGAGTAGATAGACTTACGAACCGATGGCATAAAATGATGTTCATAAGAGCTATTTGTAGCCTAAACTGAATAAATGATTTTAAATTTTGAATTTTGATACGAATTCTAGTTTTTATTAACGTGACACCTCATCAGCTCATTTTATGTCCCCACCTGCTGGGGCACGAGCCTTCCCTATGGATGATAGGGAGAACGGGCCATAAACCACGACAGCTAATGCAGCCGGGACCAACGGCTTTACGTGCCTTTCGAAGCACGGAGGAGCTAGAGATGATAAATTTTTGGTCACCCATCCGATGACCGGCCTTTGCGAAAGTTGCTTAACCGGTTTCGTTAGGGTAAAACCTGTACTATCGTAAACTACCGTTCCGGTGTGGAGCCAAGTAGGAGCGATATTTCGAATATAAATAAACCGGTTTATTCTAGCTGGGATAGTGAGATGCACTGACGACTTGTTGTAACTTGTTGAACTTGTTGAATGCAGTCTCATTTTGATAGTTATCTATCAACATGGGTCGAAAACGTAAACCAAGTATTTATTATTACTTTGAACATAATTTTAACCGATTAATAAAAAAAACCCACTTTTTTGTAAACCGGTTCAAAAACCGGTTCAATGAAAGAAAGAAAGAAAGAAAGAAAAATTATTTATTGGTCGAGCATTTAAACTTACACTAAAACTAATTAAATACAATTAAAATTAACATAATTGCCGACCAAATGGTTGCCACTCAGCATAATGCCATGACATAGTTATGCCAAGGCGCTGGTTTTCTGTGGAACCATTTACTAAATTATGAGAGAGAGAGAGAAAATTACAAAATATAAATTAATTTAAACAATGGAACGTAACGTTTATAATAAAGTTGCATCCATGCATAGTTTTGTCGAACCGGTTAAAAAAATTAACCGGTTTCCAAGCCCTGGAGACATCTCGCAACAGTTGCGTTTGGATTGGTCTAAGATGGCACAAGATGTTGTGTCCGTGCGTTGTCCATGTATAAACTTACTGGCTAGCTTCTGGCGTCTCCCTACAAAAGTAAGGTTGATATCACATGCTTGATACAACCTTCATGCTTGATACTGGACACGGCTTTAAAGTAAGAAGGCCAAATAAAATAATAAATAAAAGAAAATAAAAATGTTTCTACACTCACACCAATTATTCTAGCCCCAAGAAAAGCTTCCATAAGAAGCACGATAAATGGTTAACTAGACAACGGATAAACATACTTAAAATACTTTAATACATACTTATTATACATAGGAAACACCTAGACCCGAAACAATTTAGAAAAACAGGTATTTCTAAATTTATCCGACCGAGGATCGCACCCGGGACCTCAGAGATGGCGACACCATGAAAACCGTTGTGCAAGCCACTCGACCAAGGAGGTCGTCGAAAGCGTAACTGTAGCATTTAGATAATCAATATTTGGCTATAAGCGAGGTTCATTTGTTTAAAATAACCTTGTATTAAGAAGCCGTGGAGTTTGCGTCTTAAGTAAAACAAAAGAAACACATTTTTTATATTTTTTTATTTCTTTTAATGGTGGTCCTTCCTCCTTTACCTAGCCTAGCCATAGCAATACAATAATATTTCTAAAAACAATCTCATGGCTCATTAGTACTACTTACGAATATATCATTTTTATTACACTGCCACGCTACTGTGCGTACGTGGTTAAGCCATTTACAAACAGAGCGTAGTCCGGAAAGATTTCCGGATCGGCGGTACACCCAGCCAACATCTCCTGAATACAAAGTGCCAACTTCTTTCACTGAGTATCGAGAACCCCAGGGCGACGTCTTTAACTAACTCCAAAATCAGTTTCCGTCCCATTTGGTGCTGCCAATCAGTTGTTAGGGGGCCATTGCAAACAAATCACAACTTTGATGAGTTCTTGTTTTTTTTTGCTCGAATTTCGATGTTCCAGTGACGGGATGGGGCGTCACCCGATATTTTTATCTGGTACCTGTTGTTTGTACATATACATGAGTACAAGATCATTTAAACGTCAGTTTTGTTAAAACCAAGTGAAGTTAAATACATGCATGGATTTAAAATACAGATTAAAAGATAAAACACAGATCAGACCATCTTGCAAAGACAATCATCATCAGCTCATTTTATGTACCCACTGGTGGGGCACGAGCCTTCCCTAAGGATGGATAGGGAGAACGGGCCATAAACCACCACGCGGGCCCAGTGCTGATTGGTGGTTCTTAACGACTGCTAATGCAGCCGTAACCAACGGCTTAACGTGCCTTCCGAAGCACGGAGGAGCTCGAGATGATACAATTTTGGTCACCCATCGGATGACCGGCCTTGGCGAAAGTTGCTTAACCTCAGCACTCACAGACTGGGTGCGTTAACCACTGCGCCATCGAGCTTCTCGCCACTTCACACCGATTTAAAAATCCATTCTATAATTAATTGTACTTTGGATACAGACAGCAAAGTTCTATTTGGCCTCAAGCGGAAAATGAACTTGCCGAACTAAGTTTCGTGACAACTAATAGACGGGCAAACGGCAAAGAATTATTGAATTATTAATCATTCGTAAGTTGTAATCTCGTACTATCAACCACGACTCGGTAAACCCCAGACGAGGCCCTAGCTTTTAGAGGCGCGGGTTGGCCCGTTTTACATTTCCGATTCCAATGCCTGGGAGAATCTACTAGGAGACACGCTTGCGAGATGCTATCCCTTCCAAAAACCCTCTGAAGATATTCAATCACTAATCTTGAGGAACCTTTAGTTTCTCGCTGCCCCTTAAAAGTCGCTTACGCTTCAGCTCACGCTTCAGCTTACGCTTCCGCTTCCGCTTCCGCTTAAGCGGATTTAAGGGGGGGATTTTAAACGGTAACCTGTAGGTTACCGTCATCACTAGCTCATATTTATGTCCCCACTGCTGGCACAAGCCTTTCCTATGGATGTATAGGGATAACGGGTTATAAACCACCACGCGGACCCAGTGTGGATTGGTGTATATTAACGACTGCTAATGCAGCTGGGACTAACGAGTTTAAGTGCCTTCTGAAACAAGGAGGAGCAAGGAGGAGGAGGATGACCGATCCGATGACCGGCCTTTGCGAAAGTTGCTTGACTTCAGCAATCGTAGACCGGGTGCATTAACTACTGCGCCATCAAAAATGGTCGTCAAAAAAGACTTGTCTGTAATGGTCATCTGCGGTTATGTCATCCTTTCTACAATTCTCCTAAGGATATTTTAACAACCTTAGGTTTCTTGCCTCCCTTTAAAACCGGTTACACAGCTGTTAAAGATATGTGGGACCAACAGAAAATCATTTAAAAAGAAATCAACCGTCTGAGACGTATAAAAATCACGCGTACGCAGCGTCACGTGATCACGTCACAGTGACGTCGGAACGTGATATCTGTACAGTCGGCGCGTCCCCTCTCGTTACCGAAAAACATTTTTCCTCTCGATTCTTTGTAAATGATGGCTCATTGTGCGTTGTTTACTTTAAAGACGTTTTGTGTACTAAGAGCGTAAAAGGAAATTGTCTTCAGATTCTGCTAAGGGGAGGTTTACTTTCGTAGGTATTCTGAAATATTTTCTGATAAGAGACGTAGAGGGATGAGGAAAATTTCGGCTTAAATTGTTTCTTTTATGGGCACATTCTTGGATTTAGTTTTGGATTTCGATGGCGTGGTTATTGATATTGAAGCTCACTTTGGCAAACAAAGTACTTACTTTGTACACTTGTACGCAATCACACCAGCCTAAGGTGACGTATTTCAACATACAGTTTGTTTATATTTCTGGCCCAAATTAGTTAATGCTGTGTTTACCTGTAATTAGTAGTTACATTTAGGTTAAGTAACTTGTAAGGATTCGTAATAGTATTAATGTAAACAGCTGTTAGTAGACTAACAAAATAAACTAGTGGTCGCGCAGTGGTCGAAATTCGACCGCAATTTTATTAAGGCTGCACGGATTGTATCCTAAGCAATGAAAAATTTTAAAAGATAGAATGTGAGTTTGGATTGACATTGACAGATTTCGGCCGCTCCTCTTCCATTTTTGAAATTTTTGAAAAGAGTATAATATATTATATATTTTATATACGTGTGTGTCAAATACATGGTAGTGTGTGTAATGTTTGTTTTATTGATTTAAAGTATTTTTATGTATAATTAAAAAACTATAATACTTTATTAATTTTTTTTAACAAAGTGAAGCTGTTCTTTACGCCTGAGCAACGTTGTCTAAAATAAGACTCAGGTACGCTCCTGCGTGGAGTATTGCTCTCATCTTTGGGATGGATCCGCCAAGTACTTGCTCGAAACTCTTGACAGGTTGCAGAGACGTGCTGTCCGTATTATCGGTAACGATGACGTTACGACCAGTCTGGAGCCGTTACAGCTACGTAGGAATATTGCTTCCCTTAGTGCTTTCTATCGCCTTTAACACTTTGACCTCATTCCTCCCTCTCCATTCCTTTCCAGATCGACGCGTGCAGGTCTGAGAAGCCTCATACCGTGCTGACCATCAAGACACCTACCAAAAAGTTTGGACAATCGTTCCTTTGCCGAACTGCCCGTATGTGGCTTACCGCATACGTGTTTCCCTCCTCTTTCTCTCCCGGGTTATTTAAGCGGGGCGTGAAAAAGCATTTATGCAGGCCGCCATAGTGTGAGCGTTCGGCATAGCGTGGTAGCGCTGTGATGAACGCTTTTACTTCTTGGGCTTCACTGGCTGCTTTTCATCAGGCAGGGTGAGGCCATTTTGGCGTGCCACAATAAAAAAAGAAATTTCATACTCCTCCGTCCGCGCAATTTTCGTAAAAAAGGAGTACAAAGTTTTTGCTTCACGTTTTAATATAAGTATAGTTAAATTTTAGACCTAGAGCTCTCGGGATCAATTTTAGCGGGTGCTACATGTTTGTGCTCGGTTCGGTTGCTATGTATGTACCACTAACCCACCACGTTGGTGGTAGGGCTTGATTTAAGGCCGTCTAGCTCCACCACCATCATACTTAAGAGCGTTTACGCCGCACACTAGACTAGACACTGACGTAAAAATGCTAAATTACTTTATTCAAATAGTTTGTTGAGCATAATTTGATTTTCTATCTCTAATTACTAGATATGTTTATTTTTTCATTAGTGGCGCTAGTGTGCGGCGTAAACGCTCTTAATGCTGTAACAAAAACAAATAAGTTGGTAGTTCTGATGTGTTCCGACAGAGATAAGATAGACAAGTTCTCAGTTGTTGCAGATTCTGAGTGAAGTGCACTTCCACCTTCAGCCTTATCTTCACACAAGAGGTAAGTTGAAGGCCAAGAGATTCTCCGTTGTTAAAAAACAATTAAAAAACCTGATAGCTGTTTGCAGTGTTCCTTTTATGACGTAGACAAAGAATAAAGCTATGCTTTTCGAAAATCCCTCAGGAGCATAAGAGTTTAGGCAGATAAAGTCACAAGCGGGTACTAGTATTAGATCCAAACAGACACGATTTTAAACGCGACGCGACTGAAGACTTTTTTCCTTTTGAAACATCTAGAAATTAAAAAGAACATCGCAAAACAAAAACCACTTGACTGCATGCATCGCATCGAATGTACGTTTTTGCAGAACTTTTTGGACAGAGCTAATACGGGCAAAGTTCGCAACTAGGAATAACAGCATTTTTCGGCGAGACCGTTTTTCGTTGTTATAGGAGTTAAGACCAACTTTCCAGTGATAAAACCTGCTAGTATTTTTCAACCATTGTTTGATACTTTTCAAAAAACTGTGTATAATTATATTTGTAAGCTATTATTATAAAATACTGGGAGAAGTTTGGCTATTATACCACTTGATGGTAGGTGACGGTAAGGTCAAGAATTGATTTGACTTCGTTAAGAATTATCAATCACCGGTTTAAAGTTGCGTATAGCCGCTGGATGCGATACTTGCACAAAACCGTCGTTGTGGAGATCTTTGGTCGTCCGTGGTCGTCCAGCAGTGGACGTGTTTCGGCTGAGATGATGACGATGATGATAATAATGAGGAACGGACTCTTTTAATTGACGGAACACAACACAGCTGTTAAGGCGACGCATTGAAAATTTACGTTGCGGGGATCTTGATTTTTCCCAACAATTACAAAACATTTGAAAAAATCATGTCATCAAATATCACATTTTTCATTTAATTGACTTCATTTTGCTAGTTGCAGAAACACGATTTGTCAACTTTTATAACAGAGAAAAAAAAAATGTTTATATAATTTTTAACGCACATTTTGTTGCGAACATATCGATACCTGTAATATGAATTGACGTAAGGGACAAACCCGTTTTTAAGGGGGACCAAATGAAGTTTTTAATTTTAGAAAAAAACTTCCTAACTTTTGAAGGAATTAAGCTTTTTACATGATTTTTGGAATGAACTATAAGCTTTTGAAGGGCTATCAGTTAATATACATTAAATTACTTAAACACTAATATTTAAAAATATGCATGTCCCATACGTCAACTATTTTCAAAATTTCTTTCATTAACGACATAAAAACATTTTATTCTGTCAAGCCTCAGTGTAAAATTGACGTAAGTGACTTAATAATATTAAATAAATTGTAATATATTGGTGTATAAGATTGTTTTTTAAATTACTGTAACAATATACACTTATTGTAAATAATCAATGCCTATACGTTAATTTAAAGACCAATAAAACTATCGAAAGTACTTATGTATTGATTTGTTTAATACGTAGAAAGTGTATTTGTGTTGTGTATTGGTTTATTTATTATTTTGAAATGTATTCTAATCAAAATTATTGCTTCATTTTATAGGGATATTTTGCGACTTGAAATGACTAGAATTAGTTTTTATCAGATTTACCACGACGACGTAGGATTCCTATGTTGGTAAAGCCATTAACTAACATTATCTGGGTGATAAAATATAAAATAAAACAAATACAGTTGTTATATTTTTTTTATTCATAAGAGATCAATCAATTACTAATTAGACTTATCTTATATATTCTCGCTCACAGTAAGTTCACAATAGGGTATTTGACTGGATAGCTCTGATCAAAAAGACGAACACTTACGCGTCTTACCAAAAAGGCATATTCCTGGAGATGGGGAAAGGAGCAAGCTAGCTAATGCTTTCGTACAGCTAAAGTCACTTTTAACTTCACCCCCCATTCTTATTCAACCAGATTATTCAAAGCCTCCTTAGGACGGACGCCAGTGATTTCGCTCTAGGTGCAGCCTTGCTTCAGGGGGAGTCACCGCATGATGAACATCCAATCGAGTACGCTAGCCGTCTACTTACGTCAGCTGAGCGAAACTGTTCCACCACCGAGAGGGAGGCGTTGGCCGTTGTCTGGGCGGTGGAAAGGTTCCGCGGGTATATCGATGGTCATCAGGTATGGGTCAGGAGCGATCACCAACCCCTCAAATGGCTGTTTTCACTAAAAAACACCTAGTGGCAAGCTTGTTCGCTGGGCTTTGAAACTACAGTCTTATGATTTACGAATTGAATACACTCCTGGGAAAGCGAATGCACTAGCCGACACACTCAGCCGTCCGGTCACTGATAATACATTGACGGAATGTGGTGTCTGTCCTGTTACTGTGGATATCCCGCATTGTGATGCTACATCGACCCGTGAAGCCCAGCTGGCTGATCCGGAAATAGCTAAGATTCTTAACTACCTAGAAAGTTCGGATGAACAGTCAGTGCATCGGTGGTTGGGGAGAGGTTACATTATAAACACAGGAGTTTTGTACAGGTACGTAGAAGATTCGGATTCCGAGGAGTCTCAGCTGGTGGTGCCAGAGAGTTTGCGAAGCAAAGTCATGTATGAGTGTCATGACTCGCCAACCGCTGCTCATGGAGGTATTCACCGAACTATACATCGCATATCTCAGCAGTTTTACTTTCCTGGTATGAGGCGCTATATTTCCGACTATCTGAAGACTTGTACAGAGTGTCAGCGATACAAATCTTCTAACATGAAACCGCCTGGCTTACTCCAGACGCCAGTACCCGCCCAGCGATTCGAGATCATCGCTGTAGACCTCTTTGGACCATTACCTAAGGGACCTCAAGGAGAAAGATGGGTTTTGATAGTAGAGGATACTGCTACCAAGTGGGTTGAATTGTTTGCCCTTACCGAAGCTACAGCCGAGGCCTGTGCGAAAACCCTTGTAAGTGACGTTTTCATGAGGTTTGGACTCCCAAGGCGTATGATTTCCGATAACGGCGTTCAATTCGTTGCCGGTGTTATGCAGAAGGCCCTGTTTGTCTTAGGCGTGAAACAGAATCTAGTGCCGTTGTATCATCCAGAGGCCAACCCAGTAGAAAGGAAAAATCGGGACCTAAAGGCTCACCTCGCCATTCTCTTGGAGGGAAACCATAAGCAATGGCCTGAGGTATTGCCTTTCGACCGATTTGCTCTTAACAGCTCACTGACCGTTTCTACAGGTTCGACTCCAGCTTACTTGACATTTGGTCGCGAGCTTCGTTCCGGCTGATTTACGGGCGGTCATCGAGTCTCGAGAATTTTGTCCCTCAGATTACACCTTACCTTCTAAAGCTCGCTACCTCTCTCTCTCAAGCTAAAGAGAACATAGAACATCAGCAGGACGTTCGAAGGATCAACTTCGTTCAATGAAGGATTCACGTCGTCGTAACCCAGATCCCTTCGAACCAGGGGACCTTGTGCTCATGAAGACGCACGTGCTGAGTAATGCCGCTAAGGGTGTTACTTCCAAGTTCATTCAAGAGCAGTTGACAGCGTGGCAGGTAAGGC
Source organism: Eudonia lacustrata (assembly GCA_947562085.1). Taxonomy (NCBI): domain Eukaryota; kingdom Metazoa; phylum Arthropoda; class Insecta; order Lepidoptera; family Crambidae; genus Eudonia; species Eudonia lacustrata. The sequence continues at coordinate 4,587,851 of OX387323.1, read as the reverse complement.
GATTGCTTCACGAGTACCAAGATTTTCTGACAGCGTGCCATGTAAGGCGATTTCTTCATGAGTACCAAATTCTTTAGGATCGGCTGACGGCTTAGCAGGATCCTGCAGTGTGGTAGGTTTATTAATAGTTTTACTAGATTTATTGTGTGTAAATCCAGACGGTAGCCCAGCAGAAAAATCATGATCTAAGTCTCTTATTGTGATAAGTGTTATGTCAGGAGAAATTTCATCATAAATAGGACTATGTGTGGTAGTAGGTCCAGAAGTGGTTTCACGATGCTCCAAACTTTGGAGTTCAGTTGGCAGCAAAACAAAACTTTCGATTGTAGGAGATGACGTTGGAAGAGTGGGCACTATCTTGGTAGAATCCAGATCCTGATATAAGAGTGTTGACCCAGAAATGGTGACTAATTGACGTGAATCAAAATTTTCGAGTGCTATTGGCCGATTTTCAGATGTAGAAACTGCTATAAGAGGCTCAATACTTTCAGGGTCAAAAGACGTCGCTGTAGAAGTAACTGTGGCGGTAAGTGGTAATAGTGAATTTTTGTTAACAGTTTCGTCGGAAAATACAATATTTTCATTGGCATCTGCCAAGAAATCATCTGATTTAGAACTTGTGATATCTTTATTGACAAATCCAAGGTCTTCCCATGTTATTAGAGACGAAGGAGATGAGGAAGCTGCGTTTGTGATAGGGTCAAGACCATCGGATGGCAGAATTCCATCAGTTATACTAAAATTCGTTCGTATTTGTATTCGTATCGGCTATTATAGTTTAAACCACTATCATAGTTTGTTGTTTTCTGGCTAATATACAACTTAGTTGTTGTAAATAAATAAACGGAATAATAAATAGCTGGTCAATGCAGCATTTTTCGAAGAAAATACTTATATAATACACTTGAGCGTAATTGCAGTCATTTTACGTAATGTAAAACTTAAATTAACGTAAGGCACAATAGGCAGAGAAAAAATAAATAAATTGGCGTAGGTATGGAACAGAGAAGTAATAATCTCCTGGTTGGAAAATAATGTATCAGCCATTAGTCAAATAATTATCATAGAATTGAATTTGTTTAGACGATACGTCATTTTGTATCCTGTTCGTTATAAAATGGCTATGGTTACGCTAACGAAGAATGAATTCAAGAATACTTTACGACGTGGCCATAATTAAAATGATTTGATACGTCTATTGATGTTCGAAAATTCTGTTTAGATAAAGAAAAAATCTGTGGCGTATGGGACATTTTTTGAACGATAAAAATATTTCAATTATACCCTTAGAAAGAGCAGAAAATTACGAATCCAACGGTATATATAACTCATTTTGGCCAAAATATACAAAATATACAAAATATTACAGATACCTGTAATAAGAATTGACGTAAGGGACCTTACGTCAATTCTTATTACAGGTATCGATATTACAAAAACACAAATGTTGAAAAAATTTCCACGAGCAGGACTTGCTCTTCCAATTGAGCTATCGTGGTTCTAACCAGCATGCCGAAATTATTCCACACTATTTACTTTTTACTTTGAAAGCCAAAGGCAAAAAAAACATTGAATGAGCTTCAATGTTTTTTTTTTTTTATATTATAAGGAGGCAAACGAGCAGGCGGGTCACCTGATGGAAAGCAATCACCGCCGCCCATGGACACCCGCAAAACCAGAGGAATCACAGATGCGTTGCCGGCCTTTAAATGTCAACAACTACCGTCACTAACAAAATCAAATCCTGCTCGTGTAAACTTTTTCAAATGTGTTTTTTTTAGAGAAAAAAATATCAAAGTAACCTCTTTTAAAACATTGATTTGCATTTTACAGGCTAACCAGACTGATTTAAGCATCTAAATTTTCTTAGTAGATTAGTCTTAACACACATTTCAATATTGTAGTTCATTTTTTTTAAAGTAACTTGTAGTTTTAATTTGAAGGAAAAAAACAGTTTTCTTATGGTACGGGGCGCAAACGCTCCGTATGAGATTTATTGTTTAGCGGTGCGTCGCCTTGATGTTCATGTTATTTCGACAGATTTAGATTAGATAGTTTTTTTTGGAGATAGTTTGCTGATTGCCTCGAACGACATTTTTTAGCTTCACCGGGCTGGTTTAGGGGCGGCGAGAAACTTAAAGGGTTCCTCAAGCCGTGTGAAACGAATCTCCTTCGGAGGTTTTCTAGAGGGAACGGCATCACGCACTAGAACGTGTCCCCGTGCCTTACTAGATTCTCCGAAGGGTTCGGATCGGATCGGGAGATTAGAAAGACTTAGATGTATATAGGTACTTAGATAGACTTAGATAGACTAAGATTAGAGAGACTTTCAGGAAGATCTTCCACATGTGTCTAGTAAATAATTTGAATTTGACCAGGTAAGGTAGAATTAGAAGCCTATAACGAACCAACCTCTGGAAATCGAACCCGGAGCTCTGGGTCTGGGGCCGGTAGTATCATCAGTCAACCACTAAAGGCAAGAAATTGGTTAGGTAATACATTATTTTTCTAAACTAAAACTAGTAACATCGAGCCCTCATTATAATATTTATAAACCAATTGCGTTATCAAAAATATAATTATGTTTCTTTTCTTTTTTATTTGTTCCATTAAATTGTTTAAATGGTTTAAAATTATTAATAAGTAACCTTTATTTAAAACAGAGAATAATAATTATTACAATTAAAAAAAAATAGTATGAATCACTCTACTACATAATATTGTATAATTATAACTAGAAATTTTTTTTGAAGTGAAAACTTCTTTAGCGGCGTTGTACACTTTTTTTGTAATGGGTAAAAAATGTTAAATTCGCGTCAGGACACGTGACCTGATCGAAAATTCGTAAGACGGATGGAGAGTAGACAGCCGGCGCGGCGTAGGAGAGGAAGTATCCCCCTCTCCTTTTACGGCGCGGCGAAAATGTATGCCTGCTGTTTCGTTTAGGCGGCGCAGGGCGCTATCGCGAATAAATTGTCATGTTTGTGTACGATAGCGCAATAAATAAATATTGTATTCTACCACATAAATGATAGTACTTTTATACTGATATTTGATTGATTTTATACTGAAGCAATTCGTGCAAAATTATTCCCTAACCATTCCAAACTATCAAAAATGCACAACGTTAATATTCAAGTTTTCACTTCTGCCGGCACTCCCGGAGTGCAACCCGTCGTTTTTTTTAATTAGCCACATGAATACCTTAATAAATATTCCACCTATTATTATAATGTAATGTTCTATGCATTATATGGTTTGAATTTGAATTTAAATTATTACTATATTTATTTTTAATGCACAGTTTTCTTATACGCTCGGTTGAATTGTAAGATTTATTTCTGATTTAATATTGTCTAAGTTAACTCTCACAGTCTTGTCTATATCAATTTTAACGTATTTTTATATCCAAAGCACTTTCTTTGCAAATCGGTATACGACTGTCGTCTAATGTGACGTTGTGGGGATCGAACTACGGAATTCCAAGTTCAACTCAAGCATTTGCCTGCTCTGATTAGGGCTAATGAATTGGCTTCCGCATAGTGGCGCCACTTGTCAACTCAGGTATCTGTGAAATCCAAGCATGTTGTGTTCGAGGCAGTCTGTGATATTTATACAAGATTTTGGAAAAGTTTCTAGTGTTCTGCTTATTTGTTTGTAACATTTATGAACTCCGAAAAGCCCAAATAAAAGTTTTTATTTATTGATGTGTAACATTTTTCCTCTCGCTTTCTTGCAAATTGTGTTGTGTATAACTGTACCAATGCTGGGCAAACGCCCCCATCATTGAAATCAAGCCATCACTACAATTGATGGGTAATGGCTTAATCACCACGCTTGCCAAATGCGGGTTGGTGATCACAAGCCCGGGCTACGCTTCGAAAAATCCGAAACACACTTTGCCCGACCTGGGAATTGAACCCTGGACCTTCGGGTATCCGGTCGAGTGCTTAACCACTCGACTACTGAGGCGTTGTACTATTGTTCATATGGAAAGATCAGCGTCCTGCAGGGACTTTTAAAGGCCTTTTCAAGGCCGGCAACGCATCTGCGATTCCTTTGGTTTTGCGGGTGTCCATGGGAGGCGGTGATCGCTTCCCATCAGGTGACCCGCCTGCTCGTTTGCCTCCTTCTAATATATAATATAAAAAAAAAACTTTTGCAAGCTAAACGTAAAACATTAATAACATAAACAAAATGATCCGTCAAGCTAATAATAATAAGGCAGAAATTATAATGCTCTTTTTAAAACCTTCCCTAACTTTTAGTATCGCTCCGTTTAATAAAGAAGTTAATAAGCCGCCTCTATTGCCCTAATTCGAATCTTTCTTGCAAACAAAATTATTAAAACTTCCCCATAAAGGATCCAGAATTATTAATTTATCCTTAGCTCAGTTGAACTGAGATGTCGTGGAAATGGAGGTTTTGGTATAATGTTTGCAATTATTTTCGTTTTATCATCATCATCAGTACCTACTGTACCTGCAGTACACTGGTAAATATGGGACATGACTCAATCATGGTAGACGGTTTTACTCATCCAGTCGCTTCCAGACAACCTGAGAGATATATCTACTTTTGCACTTTTTTATTTTTCCTTTACAAGAATTGCTTGACTTTCGTCTCACGTGATTGTAAGTAAGTAAAGCTGTACACTCTTATTTATAGAAAATTGTATGGAGAATGCAAATAAATACACTCAGCGGCACATCTAACCGCCCACCCCGTTATTTTCATACAACTCACTTTGCGACTCTATACATAAAAATGAAAATACATTTCTGCAAAGATCTGTAGGTAAGCTAATATTTAGGTTAAACGTACGACTGTCCAATTAGCATTCTGAATGGGTACAGAAACCCTTGCATTTGTCCATAGAGGCAGAACAATGAATGCTTAATCACATTCCATACAATGTGATATGGCAATAAAGTAATTCTTTGCATAAACGAAGGTTTGGAAACAGGAAGAAATGTTTAAAACTGTTCAAAGTGCTAATTGGACAGTCGAACGCTTAAAAGTAGCATACAGATCTTTGCAGAAATGTATTTACATTTTTATGTATAGAGTCGCAAAGTGAGCATGTTTGTATGAAAATAACGGGGTGGGCGGTTAGATGTGCCGCTGAGTGTATATGTGCATTATATAATAGGGCATTTTTACAAAAAATAATATAATATAAATGATGCAGAATTAGGCGAGAGAATCCAATTGTTCCCATCCAGACGCTGCCAGACGTCGTGGGCGGTCGCACGCTGTCGGATCCAGTTGACAGGCTAAGGCCGCAGCTGGTGCGCTTCCACCAGAAGCTTCAACTCCTGAAGAGTTTGAAGATACCATTTCACATTTTTTAATATGCGGTTTCTACTTAAAAAAGCGTCTTCCCCAATTCTTCTGTTTTACAGAATTTTATTTCGTGGTTTTTTAACCCCCTTACAAATAAACAAAGAATAAGGTCCGAATAGTTATTCTGTGTTTTGTCTCTATTACTCTAATTTGAAATGACGTTTACATGACAGGAAGGAATAACTATTCGGACCTTATTCTTTGTTTATTTGTAAGGCGGTAAGAGTTTGGTATCAATCCGTAAGAATGGCAGACTAGACTTCCTAGACACGTTCGAGACGCGTCTTTGAAAGACTGGGCTTCGGTTAACTTTGTCTTGTAGAATGTTTCCCTTTCGCCAGGCACATCTCAGTACCAGAAAAGCGCGTGCGCGAACCGGGTCTTTCATTCTTGTATGTTAGTTTGCATGTGTGTAAACTGGACTGAGGCGCTCGATGGTGCAGTCGTTAACGCGCCCGGTCTGCGATTGCTGAAGTTAAGCAACATTCGCAAAGGCCGGTCATGGGATGGGTGATCAAAAATTTATCATCTCGAAGTCCTCGGTGCTTCTGAAGGCACGTAAAGCCGTTGGTCCCGGCTGCATTAGCAGTCATTAACCAAGTGGTTTATGGCCTATTCTCCCTATCCAAAGGGAAGGCTCGTGCCCCAGCAGTGGGGACATTATGAGTTGGTGATGTAAACTGGCTATGACCATTATCGGTTCTTTGGCTACTAAGTCCTATCCACTTCAACTAATATCGATAACCCTTAACAGTTGATATCGTCCTTGGCTGGATTCAGAGCAAACTTCGTTCCTAGTTTGGCACTTAAGAGAAACCGCCATAGCACGCTGAACGACTTCAAACTCGTGAACGAATAGTGACGTCATTATCCACGTTTTGACTCTGTATGGCATTGTAGGCAGAACTAACGTTTCAGTGGTGGTGGTTAGTAAATCTTTAAGAATTGGATGATAGTATTTATTATTGAAGAAATTGATATCTTTTTTAAATGGGTTTTTTAAAGAATCTTCAAATATTGGAAGATTATTAAGGTATTTTTATTATTCGTTTATCATCGCTTTCCCTATGTGAAATGAAAAATATAAAATCAGAAGATTGAAAATTGCAGAATATAACATTTTGCAATTTTTAAGTTATGAAAGTCTAACTAGTGAGCAACATTGTTTAGGGTTCCGTACCCAAAGGGTAAAACGGGACCCTATTACTAAGACTCCGCTGTCCGTCCGTCTGTCGCTCACCAGGCTGCAGTACTAAAAGGAAGTGTGTTTAGCAAAACGTTAAATAATTAGTTAATACAAAATTGTTTTTATAGCCGTAATGAATATTTAAATTTTAATAAATAATTAATTATACTTTGTAATAGTAATAAATAATATAAACATTGCTGTAATTTTCAAATAACTATATAATATCAAAAAATATAAATAATATAAAATATATTGTATCAGTAATTAGTTCGTAGAATAGTCCCGCAAACTCTCGTTCCACACCACAACTTGGGTTGGCTTGAAGAGATCTCTTCTAGAGATAAGCTCATCTTTGTATATATGTCTTGTATAACGTCTGTTTTAATGTGTGTTTTATACGTGCAATAAAAAAATTAATAAATAATATTTGCACGCCTGCGTGCAGGCTGAATACATTTTCTTGCGTTTATTTTTAAGAACTTTAATCTATGTATGTATTCTAGCAAATAAACAATTGATTTGATTTTGATTTGATTTATCTCATGAACCGTGATAGTTAGACAGTTGAAATTTTCACAGATGATGTATTTCTGTTGCCTCTTTGTCAACAAATACTAAAAAAAAGAAATAAAATAAATATTTAAGTGGGCTCCCATACAACAATCGTGATTTTTTTTCTCATTTTTGCTCGTTTTTATACATAAAATGGTACGGGACCCTTCGAGCGTGAGTCCGACTCGACGTCGGTTTTTTATTTTATAAATACATATTTCATTTACTTTATTTTACTTTAAGCACGGTTAAAAATCGACGATAGAATATAAAAAAACAGCAATATAAAGTGGCGTTATTTCAATGCACGCCAGTGTACTCGTAATTGGCTTGGCAAAGTTATCTTACGAGTTAGGAACTTTCAACACACAAGTTTGATAACTAATTTTACGTGACTTATAGCTTTATACTCGAAATGAGCTTTGTTATTGTACGTACAGTCGAGACTTGAAATATAGGTCAAACGGGCTTTTCTGACAACGGATGTCTACGGACGGATGATATTTTATATCATATGGCTATAAGTCTCGTCATAGAACTGTTATTCATAAGTGACATCGAAGAATTATGCTGAGCTGGGCCAAATTGTTTCCATTTGGCATATCGGCGATGTATGATGTAGGATGTTTGAGTGTATTTTGCTATAGCCTCATAACACCCGAGCGTTTAATATAGTCTTCTGAAATAACAACCCAATTGCCTTTATAAAGAAACAAAATGTCTATATGTACAACATATTACCTATAGTTCTGCAAACCCGAATTTTGTCAATGTAAATTTCATACTTAGTGCTAATAATAGGTCTTTACCTATGAAATTGCCATTTTTTTCTCACTTATTAATAGGTGTATTCTAAACTTGTAAAAGTCAATACCGGTTGTTAATATTATTATACACCTTTAATTAGGACTATGTTACTTAGGCTTCAGTAATAACAATGATTATTAATTTTGTGTCTTTATCGCACAATTTTTTTTTCAAATTGACCAACTTTTTTGTTCGCGGAATTGTCCTTTTGTCGCATTGTAGCTTTGAAGAGACTTGTTTTTTTTTCTTTTAATGTCTGCTATATTTAGCTAGTGAAATAAACACACTACTCTACAATTTTTATTGTGTTTAAATAGATAGATGCTAAGATAATTAAAAAAACATAAGTATGAAAATAAAATTTTATAAAAAATCTTCATACAAAACGGCAATTTCATAGGTAAAGACCTATTATATACCTAAAGACTATACGGCATCTCGGCATCTGTTTCAAAAAGTACGAATCTTTCTTACTTTTTGAGAGGTGTAGAAGTACGATATTACGAGTATATTCCGTCCCTTGAAAGTTCATATTAATTATTCATAAATTATACAACAGAATTGATATCACAGCAAATTTGAATTTGAAGGATGGCGAGTGTTTATTAACGCTGGTTTGAAAGCATGTTTCAGAGTTTAACTGTAAAATAAATAGTAGTTGTTACAAGATTTATCAAAGAAGGCTTATTTTGGAGGAAGGAATTATTTTGAAAACAGAATATTTTTAATATACCTCATTTGTCTTTAAAAAAATATGCGTGAGAATATTGTACAGAAAGTTACAGTTTTCTACCTACCTACTGAATCGCTGTGCGTAAGCAGTAGGTATACATAAGAATTGCGTATGCATTGTCTTGCCTACTGAGATTAAGTTCGATTTCTGGTAGGGATATTTTTGTGTAGATAACACGAATGTTTGAACCGTAGTCCTGTATGTATGTTTACCCGTTATCTAGTATAAATAGCTTAAACTATGACTAACTTTCACGATCATAATACAATACTGCTTACTTTTCATTCGGTTGCATTACACATCGACGATGGTGGAGAACTGGAGAGTAAAAACAACTTATACCTACGCCATTTTATCAACTGTTCAGCAGAGCTATTCTTAGTTTGATAAATTAAGGTAAAAGTTTTAACTTTTCTAAATTAATATTTTGTTTGATTTCGCATGAATAATAAAGTGATTGGTTCCGACCGAAAGATAGAGAAAATAATCTTATCGAACTGTGTATAAAACTCATTTTCGAACAAAATGGCGTTTCAGATATTATTCTTTTCCACCATTGACATAGCTCAAAACTTTTCTGCCTTTTAGAATGTCACTAACAACAAACACTCCAGTTTAATTTTAATAGAAATAAAACTTTTTATATCTTTCTCCTAGCAAGTAATTATACTCGATAATAAATAAACTGCTGGGCAAGTAAAAGTTCTTCGCGGACTAATAATGGAGTAAAATCGATTCACAATTAAACTCCAACCGGTAAACTCCCGACAAGACTATGCGAACCTAGTAACCCTTCAAATGCACAACATGTTGAATTTTTGAAGTGAAAACTTCTTTAGCGGCGTTGTACACTTTTATTGTAATGGGGAAAAAATGTTAAATTCGCGTCAGGACACGTGACCGTCAGGACACGTGGCCTGCTCGAAAATTCGTAAGACGGGTGACAGCCGGCGCGGCGTAGGAGAGGAAGTATCCCCCTCTCTTTCTACGGCGCGGCGAAAATGTATGCCTGCTGTTTCGTTTAGGCGGCGCAGGGCGCTTGCGCGAATGTTCGAGTACTTTTTAATGTAATATAAATTGTCATGTTTGTGTACGATAGCGCAATAAATAAATATTGTATTCTACCACATAAATGATAGTACTTTCATACTGATAATTGAAGCAATTCGTGCAAAATTATTCCCTAACCATTCCAAAATATCAAAAATGCACAACGTTAATATTCAAGTTTTCACTTCTGCCGGCACTCCCGGAGTGCACTCCGTCGTTTTTTTTTATTAGGTTATCGACCTTATGTCAAGGGGATAAAGTTAATGGTATCCAGCAAAGCCCAATAAAGCATTCACAGATAGGTGTCGCTTACGCCCTGTTTCTGTATTTCTATTAAACTTATTACTGAAGTAGTATTTGGCTGTATTTTTGTACTATATTATTATGTAAAAACAGCACGAACTTTATATTATTAATTTGGGACGCATTTGATGCGTCCACACAGGTCCCAACATAAGTGTACAGACTTGCTTGCGATTTAACTCATCTCTCAGACATCAAATCCGCATAACCCATAAGCCAGTCTAACATATATTAAATACAGCTTAATATATTATTCACTAGTTTTTAAATCTGTGCAACTCCATAAGGTTCAAATTATGGTGGCATGTACATTGCCTCTTTCAGTGAAGGGTTAAACAAGATTACAATTATAACAAAATACTGTCGTATTCAATCTTCCTATTTTGATACAAAACGCAAAAGTGGGTAGTAGAAGGTGGGTAACCAAATCAAATCATATCATAATATTTATTTGCACAACTTACCTTAATTATACCTTCGTACAAAACATTCATAATAAGCAAAGCCTCTTTACGCTCATAAGCTATCAAATTAATGAGCAGCCATTTAATTCCGACATAAAATAGAAAACCATTGAAATAAATAACAGGTTTACGTGGGCCTCGCTAAAGTCGTTATTTATAGGCCTGAAATGGCCTATGATTTTCGACGAGTTGCAGTATTTCAAGGGGCGAGTGTGTTGTTTAAGCTTTTGTGGTTCAATTAGGTGCTATTTTTATTTAGTTTGATAAAGGCTTTTTTATTATTAGTCTATAAACTTCCCATTGTTGGGCACAGGCTTTGATCAGCTCACTTTATGTCCCCACTACTGGGATACGGGCCTTCTCGTAGATGGATAGATAGGGCCATAAACCACCCAGCGGGCCCAGTGCTAATGCAGCCGGGGCCAAGGGCTTTACGTGCCTTCTGTCACTGTCACCCATCCGATGGCTGGCTTTTGCGAAAGTTGCTTAACATTGGCAATCGCCGACCGGGCGCGTTAACCACTGACCATCGAGCTCCTCAAGATCAGGCTTTCACATTAGGAATAATTACAAATAGAGATGCCATTGCCACCCACCATGCTAGCCCAAAGCGGGTTGATAGGTATTAACGACAGCTGTCTTTCGGAAACCGTGCCTTACGCAGGAGCTCAGGATATTTAAATTTGATCACCCATTAGAGAGTTGCTCAATTTTCAAGAGTTTCAAGATGGCAGTCAAAAAACTCAAGTCGCTGCGTTCGTCAGTTCATCAGCCAGTGAATTTATATTAAATAAAAATAAAATAATTTGCCACATGTAGGGTAGACTGGGTACGGTTGTAACAATTTTTCTTTAATTGCCCACAGCACAGCTACTAGAGCAGTAAGCAATGATCAAAACCTTTGAGATGAAAGCATAGTCATTTGTCATTAAATTAATATCAAACCCAGTAGCTCAGGTAAAACTGTTTGGCAGAAATATGTCACCCATCCGATGACCGGCTTTTGCGAAAGTTGCTTAACCTTAACCACTGCGCCATCGAGCTCCTTGTACTTATTATTAAACATAATTAAATTATTAAACATAATTGTACCCTGCCAGATATTTATTTGAAGATTTAAACAGTTGTGTAATGCTGGCCCTGGACCAAGCCTGGGTTAAGTTCCTAGGGAGTACATATATTATTTCACAAGGCTAGCTACCACCATCTTATCCCAAGAGGGCGTGTTCCGTCAGTTATACGTACAACGTGTATAAGATTGGTGTTTACATAAATATCAAAATTTAACCTTCGACCTACGTAAGTCGTGATTTTTTTGTCACGCCGTCTGCGACATGCGGTCTGTGAGACCGCTTTATTATTTATTTAAAAAATAATAATTTATTAGATGTAAGTATATAGGTATATATTTTTTTAAGATCATTATAGTATAACAAATAAAAATACAGACAATTTGTGAGGAATCAACATTTATATTTATCAAATTTATATATATATTTAAACATGACATAAACTTTTTGGACCCGTAAATTCAGTGAAATTACACTTGAGATCAATAATACCTATCTAACTTATAAATCTCAATCAAAACTAGTACTACTACTCTTTTTCTAGGTTTTGATGGCCCAGGGTCCGTCATTATTACGAAAAATCAGTCGTCTAAAACAAAAACGCAAGTTTCAGTACGGTACAAAAAAGTTACGTAGTCTGCGACGTGCGGTCCCACAGACCGCGGTTGAACTTTATATCGAAATAACTCACTAGAATTGCTCCCGCCGATGTGACTTCTCCCCGTTACGGCGCGAGCGCAACTAAACTTGAAGGTACCGAGACGTTCGGGTCACGGGAGTGGGTAGAACATTAAAATCTAGAAGTTTCAAAAACCGGAGCGGTTTGTGAGACCGCACGTCGTCGGTTAAAGGTTAATTCAAAATTCAAAATAATTTACTCAATTTAGGCTACAAGTAAATAGCTCTTCTAAATGTCACTATGCCATAATTAAAACACCCAAAGTGTATCCGATCTAGATTTTGCCAAACAACATTATGCTGCCGCTGGGGCGGGACAGTCCTGGAGTGGCGACCGCGTACCGGAAAGCGCAGTGTTTGCAGGCCTCCAACAAGGTGGACCGGCGATCTGGTGAAGGTCGCGGGAAGCCACTGGATGCGAGCAGCACAAAACCGGTCGTTGTGGAGATTTTGGGGGATGCCTTTGTCCAGTAGTGGACGTCTTTTGGCTGGGATGATGATGATGATGATGACACCATTATGATGACCACACCTATTTGATACTCGTTATGAAGATGTAAAAAAGACAGATCCTCTCAGTGGTTGAGGATTCCACTTACCTCAGATGAGACTTTTAAAGAGCTTTTCTGTTGTTGCGTAAAAGTAGAAAAAAATAATAATTTAACAAATACTGAATGATGTTAAAGAGCAAGATAGAACTTAACCTTTATTTTGAGTATCTTTTAGCGAAAAGAACTTAAGAAAATCTTTTTATAATAATAATAATCAACATCAACATCTCATGAGGCTCTCGTTGGGCGGCTGGATTCAGAAGGCAGTTCTCCTCGATACAGCACGCATTGTGAGGAGGTTCCTGTCTCTGGAGCCCTAACCACCGGTAGGTTGGACCCTGGTCCCGATGCCGGCGGACCCCTATTTTTTATATTTTTAAATGTTTTGTCTTTTTTCTTATTAGAAAATATTTAAAAATGTAAAGTAATATGTGAAAAAATAAATAAAGAAAATAATAATAAAAATAAATGCGTTTATTGCTTTCAAAAACGAGTATATAAGTAACAATTCCATACTTAGATAACTAAAGAAAAAACATAGATAGGTAGATATACATATTTCATGGAAGAGCATACATGGGTAGATCAAAATATAAATTTTGAAGGCAAATGGAGGCGGCTCAGCTAGTGCTGACATAGGACAGCGCTGATTTTCATTATATCTCCTTGGTAATATGTGACATAAAATTGAAGTCAAATACCAATAAAAATAATATCGAAAGGTAATTCCGTAACCGTAACCGGTAACCGTAATAGAATTTAATATCAAAGCATATATGGAGCGATACAATATCCAAATGTTGATATTGCGTGACTTTGCGGTTTTATTGGCTCAAGTGTTGTATGAAAACGATATGTCTACATGCGTATCTACTGGCATTGCGGATATTAAAACGCAAACCTTCAATACACAAGGAAGACATAAATATAAGGATCACGTTGGCGTAGCGCGTACCGCGGTAACGTAGCAATCGTGAAAGTTAAACAACTTTTGAAAAGACAGATTATTGCATGGGTGACCATCATCACTACATAGTATAAAACAAAGTCGCTTCCCGCTGTCCCTATGTATGTATGTATGCTTAGATCTTTAAAACTACGCAACGGATTTTGATGCGGTTTTTTTTATAGATAGAGTGATTCAAGAGGAAGGTTTATATGTATAAATACATGCATAATATAGTAGAGAAACACTGATAATTTTAGAGGTTTCACATTTTTTTGCGCTTACATTGCAAACGCTGGCTGAACCCTACGAGATAGATCTAAATAATGTACTACAGTATTGTACACCTTAAAAAGGTCTACAAAAAAGTCCGCGATGGTATATGTCTATCTCTTAGGGATAACCCACAATAATCATTTTTTATATTTTACTTTTTACGAGAAATAATGGCTTTTTTACGAAGCGATTTTAAGCAATACAGCATTAATCCTTATTCAATGAAGTACCTTAAATACATTGTGCATTTAATATAGAGCAATATGACCCTTTACAGCATGTAATTTAAATGAATAGTTTCGAAGATAATATTACAGATTTAAAATGCAGGGACATAGCGGTTGCGTGTTCAGCATTGCACCCGTGTGAAGCCGGGGCGGGTCGCTAGTAAATATATATACTGTGCTTCGTTGGGCAGACTAATCCCTTATACCAGTCGTTATACTTGTCAACCCGATTGTGAATAGCAGTACGACTTGATCTCCCTAAAAAACATTTTGAATTTTGAACTTTTTGGCGCTCATAAGCTTGGTTGGTAAAGGCTATAGGCGTATAGGCGGTCAACCGATAACATCTCCCTAAAAAATAATGTAAAAATAAAGTATAGGCATGACGCATGAATCTGCCCGCATTGTTACGTTACTCATATTTCTGTAAATTATTAATGCCACACGCCATTGCTGATGTCAAACGAAACATGCAATTTCTAGTAAATCGCAAAGCCATTTGTGTACCGTGGACTAGTGGACTAGTGGGCGTAACGTGACTGGACTCGTGGGTGTATGGTTGTAGTGGCTATGTGACTAGGAAGGGTATCCACACTTCACATCATGGGTGAGACAGTTTCTTAGATTAAAATATTTATAACTAGCGGCCGCTCGCAGTTACATCCGCGTGGTTCCCGTTCCCGTGGGAATATCGGGATAAAAAGTATCCTATGTGTTAATCCAAGTTATAAACTATCTGTATGCCGAATTTCATCTAAATCCATTTAGTAATTTTATTACAGATTTAGGGCCTAGACGAAACCGTTATAAAATGTTTATATAATTTTTAACGCAAATTTTGTTGCGAACAAATTACAAAAACACAAATGTTGAAAAAATTTCCACGAGCACCACGATAGCTCAATTGGAAGAGCACCTGACCCGGTATGTCAGAAGGGTGCAGGTTCAAATCCTGCTCGTGGAAATTTTTTCAACATTTGTGTTTTTGAAACCGTTATAGTTTTTTTAAAGGTCGTTTCCAGACCTCCATGAACTTATTCCCACCACCTCCACGGCTACCTTGTTGCGGGAAAGTAAATGATAAAATTATTAATTGCTATTTTAATTTTGAAGTTCTTAAATGTTTTAGGAACTAGTGTATGAATATTTTTAGAGACCTTTGGAGCTCTGGGTATAAAACTTAAAAGTGCCTACTAGAATCTTCGTCGCGTTGACTGATGTGTCATGTGACAGATTATCTAGGATCAAGAGATTTATAATTATGTATAATTTTTCCGCAAATTTTGTTACATGAGGTGTGGGTTCGATTCCCGCTAGTAGAACATTTTTTTTAAATTTTGGATTTTTTACGAAAAATGTTTTTTTGACTTGATTTTGCACAGCATTTCATATTGTTGTATTGAAGAATTCCAATTCCTTGATACTTTTATATAGCATCATTGTCACCCTATTACGAAAAACAGCGTGTAGCAATTTAAATTAGAACTTTAACACAAAAAAAACTATTTAATAACTCCTTAGTGCTGGGTGGGCGATTAGCTTCCCATTGAAAATAATACTACGAATCGGTTCATTTGTGAAAGAACCCAAGTGGCGAAATTAGTTTGGGTTTCTCAGAACTGTATAAAGAAAACCAACATTTTCTTTCAGTAATTGAATTCGGTTTTACACGTAGCGCATTTACGCCAATTATGGTACTTATAAAAACACTAGCCCTTTTCCCGCCACTTCGTTCACGTGGATTTCGTATTTTCTCCGTACAAAATTCAATACTTTGATTTCCAAATAATAACAGGAACATTACATAACCTTTTTTATCAAATAAAATATCCTATGTTACCTAGAAGGAATGTAGCATTCTAATATTAAAAGAATCTTTAAATTAATACGTGAAGCAAAAACTTTGTACCCCTTTTTACGAAAATTGCGCGGACGGAGGAGTATGAAATTTCGCACACTTATAGTTTATATAGAGAAGGAGTACAGAATGTTCATATTTTTTTTTAATTATGCATGAAAAATACATTAAATCAATAAAACAAACATTACACACACTACCATGTACTTGACACACACGCTTATTATACTCTTTTCAAAAATTTCAAAAATGGAAGAGGAGCGGCCGTAATCTGTCAATGCCAATCCAAACTCACATTCTATCTTTTTTAATTTTTCATTGCTTAGTTAGGATTCAATCCATGCAGCCTTAATAAAATTACGGTCGAATTTCGACCACTGGGCGACCACTAGTTATTGGAATTAGACCAGTAGTTCCAGAGATCACTCTACTCAAACAAACAAACTCACAAACCTTACCTCTTTCTTAATAGTATAGATGTTTCCATTTGAATGTTTGCGACTCTTATATGTTTCTACCGAATTATTTAAAGATCCCATTTCACCATTTCTTGATAATTGTTATAAAAATCATCTGAAACGTTTGTAACAGTCTCACCTTAAATTCAACGAAGTTAAAGGTTAAAATTTGATTTGTCACAAAACAAAGTAAACAACAATTTTAAAATCCTTTATTGTTCATACAATAGAAAAATACTATTAACCATAATACCTACCATGTAAATCAATAATAACACTAGCGGCTGCTCGCGGTTTCACCCGCGTGGTTCCCGTTCCCGTGGGAATATCGGGATAAAAGTCCTATGTATTAATCTAGGTTATAAACTATCTGTATGCCGAATTTCATCCAAATCCATTCATCCGTTGCAGCGTGAAGAAGCAACAAATATACACACATACATACACTCAAACTTTCGCATTTAAAATATTAGTGTGATAACTGAAACAAATAGTAGTACAAATAAATAGAAGCAGATCAACATTCACAAAATGAAACAGATTTCTAGGAAAAAGCTCAGTCTAGATTTATAGACTAATTTATCAGATCAACGTTCAGCAGTCAATATTCACATGATTTCCAGGGAACAAAATTTCAGTCTCAATATTACAAACAAATTTTATAGTTAGATTGAAGGATATGTTTTCATTCATGTGGTCCTGTATGAGTTACGGAAATTCAGAAATATACATAATAGATCAGACCTAACCATAGACCTAATAACCATATCACGATTTCAAATTGAAGTTTAACTAAATTCAAAATTAAATTAATACTCGCGTTAATAAGGCTTATTATTATTATTATTATTGTTATACTCTATGTTTATTTTCTTTCTTAGAACTAGATTTTGGCAATATTTTAATATAAAAACAATAAAACATTGGGAAAGTAGTGACTTTCCCACTGCAGGCCAAAGTCCTCTTAAAAAAGGCTTAATAAATGACAATTAAATTTACCCTACACTTATAATTATATTTTTTTTACTAATCCCATTCCCATACCTACTAATCCCATACTAATCCCAATCCCATGTTCGACAGTACAATACAAGTGCCTATACGTAATCTTTTTGAAACATCAAGCAGTGTATGATATTCCGCATTTCCCATAAACGAAAAGAGACTTTTAAAGCAACTACAGCAACATAAAAAGTATGTCATTTCTACAGACACATAGCCAAATTGAATTACAAGGGTTGCCTGAGTCACTGGCCACGAGCGGCGAGGTATTCTCAGAGGGACACCCGTCTCAGTCGGTTCGAAATTTCTTTGGAAAAACGTCGTATATCGGTAGTCTGATTTTCTGGAGGCTTTCTGATTTTCGTAATCGTTTAAGGACGGTGAACATCTCCACGGAAGAGTGTTGAAACAATTTCCACTAGCGGAGTTTGAACTCGCATCGTTTGAAATGACGACCTCCGTGGCCGAGTGGCTTGCACGCCGGACTTTGGGTGGCGCTAACTCTGAGGTGCCGGGTTAGATTTCCGGTCGGGTTAATGTCGAAAACGAACTTTTTGATATTGTGTCGGGTCTGGGTGGTTGTGGTACCGTCGTTGTTTCAAATTTCCATAAAAAACGAGTGCTTTAGCTACTTACCTTGGGACCAGAACAAAGTATGTGATGTTAACTAATATTATATTATAAAAAAATATATTATTATGTTATATTATACCGGGTGCACTACTTATTGTCTAAGTCTGTCCGACTCGTGCCAAATCAACTCTACTCTTACTTTATTTAATGTCAACAACTAGATATCAACACCACGATCTGATATAACACTTTTACATTTTCATCAAGGATCAATTAAAAGGCAAGCTATTGGCTTAGTACCGCTAGCTTCAAACATTTTATCCCATCAACTCCAAAATATAGGTTAATTTTTTTTTATATGTTGCTTTGCAGGCACATAGTATATATATATATATATATATATATATATATATATATATGGTACATAGTATATATTAATCCCATGAATCCCTTTGGTAGTGCTTACTCTTTGGTGGCTCTACCATATAACCTCTAGACTACGGAGGCAGTTTTAACGGTTAAAACACCTATCCATACCCACATTTAAGGCTTTTTCTCACGGCTGACCGGCGCTGACCGATCAAAGCGGGAGTAATCGGCCCGAAACAACCTGCTGTGTCCTCCGGCAGCTAACGGACTAATACATAATTTACGAGTCCATTAGGTACAGGGACTCGTTTGTAGTAATGTCACTTTTTAGTATCTATCCTAACTAATACCTGTCTTAAGCTACGAAATATCTTTACGTCCAATATACCGCAGTGTCTCAAGACGAAAGGCTTTGATCAGTGTGTGTTGCCAGTGATGACATACGGGACTGAGATGTGGTCGCTCACTATGGGCCTCATAAAAAGGCTCAAGGTCACTCAAAGAGCAATGGAGAGGGCTATGCTCGGGGTTTCATCAGAAATGAGGAGATCCGCAGAAAAACTAAGGTAACCGACATAGCCCGAAGAGTTTCTAAGCTCAAGTCGACGATCTGGTGAAGCCGCTGGATGCGAGCAGCACAAAACCGGTCGTAGTGGAGATCCTTGGGGGAGGCCTTTGTCCAGCAGTGGACGTCTTTTGGCTGAGATGATGACCTGTCTTCCTAACTAATAACTAGTACCTACTAACGTGAAAGTGAGTTTGTTTGTTGTTTGTTACGTTATCATGCGTAAACTATTCAGCCGATCATCATGAATTTTTGTACATATATTCTCAAGAGTATAATCAAACACATAGGATACTTATTATTAAAAAAAGTTTTGTCAAAGCGGTATGAAGACGGTTCGTACGTTTGATTACCCGTAATATATAAAAAAAAAAAAAAAAAATTATCCAATTTTGAGTATATTCGCTGTATGTGACCCGAAGTCATAATTAGCATTAAACAAAGTAGGGTTCCGAGGTAGAATAAATAACATCAGTGATGGTTTTCTAGCCGATCGCCTGATGTGTGAGGACCGTTGTTTCTTAGTAGACTCTTACAATATACACGGGAAGTATATAGAGCAGGAGTCCCGATTTTTTATGTGTAACATCTTTCCGCTCACTTTCTATAGCAATTTGTGGGAGTGATTTCGAGAAATGGGACGGAAGTATGTGTAACAGTGTAACAGGAAGTCGGGGAAGCGCGCAAGCGCGCGTTATTTTGTCAATTCAGTAATCGATATTATGAACATGACATATTATTATTATATGTGACATATTGTGTCATTTGACTATCAAAAGGTGACGACCTCCTTGGTCGAGTGGTTTGTACACCGTTTTCATTGTGTCGCCATCTCTGAGGTCCCGGGGTAAATTGACCCGATCGGGGATCGAACCCGATCGGGTCAATTTAGAAATTATGGTTTTTCTAATTTGTCTAGGGTCTGGGTGTTTTCTATGTATAATAACAGGTGAACGCCGCGGGTCCCAGACACAATAAAAATTCAATTGTTTGTCGGACATGTTGCGTTTAAGGTGATAAGTATGTATTTAAGTATGTTTATCCGTTGTCTAGTAACCATTAACGAGTTTCATGACGAAGCTTCTCTTGGGCTAGATAATTGGTGTGAGTGTAGGAATTTTTTTTTTAAAAAAAAGGTCATTTTATATGTCAAATGACTTATAATGAGTATTAACTGCATTCTGTTTATGATTTGTAAAAAAATATACGTCATTGTTAATTCTATATTCTATTTTCTATTGTAATGTTGATTACAAAAGATGAGATGTCAAATGTCATCATATGCGACTACAGTAAGGCTCGCTCATTTTTTTTGGCCTTCATCTCCCCAAATATTAAGTGATGAGAAGGCCGAAGGTGGAAGCACACTTCACCCGGAATCCTCAACTAGTGAGGCACTGGCTATCTTATCTCTAGCTGTCGGAACACAACAATGCAACAAATATTGATGTTATGGCGACATATATAGATAAGATGGTGGTAGCTAGACAGGCGGACAAAGAACCAAAACGAGTACACAAACATGTACTGTCTAAACCAGTGGTCTTAACCACAAGACCACAGACGCGGTTAAAACATTTATGTATAATGTTTTGTTACATTGTATATTTTGTGAACTACGGTCGGTTTTTTAGTTGTTTTTAGTATTTTTTTAGTTCTCTCTAATTTATTTATATTATATATGTTTAGACAACATCACATAGGTACATTGTTCTGATCCCAAGGTAAGTAGCTAAAGCACTCGTTTCATGGAAATCAGAAACAACGACGGTACCACAACCACCCAGACCCGACACGAATATAGAAAAGTTCGTTTTCGACACTGACCCGACCGGGAATCGAACCCGGGACCTCAGAGTTAGCGCCGCCCAAAGTCCGGCATGCAAGCCACTTGGCTACGGAGGTCGTCAAACTTTAGAAACATTATTTGAATAAACCCTATTAAAATAAAGAAATTAACGGTGAAAATCAAATAGCTCTAAATATCATACCATGTTTTTAGCAAATAAAGTTTTATTATTATACTCTTTATTCATTTTTTTCCTTAAAACTAGATTCTTACAATATTTTAATATAAAAGCAATAAAACATTATAAAAACCTAATCCTAGAGTACCGCCAGCAGCGAGGCAGGGCCCAAACTACCGGTGGTACTACCTACTACTATTATTATTATTATTATTATCATAGAACACAGTAGGTAGTTATTATATTTGATTACAAACTGAACGAAATTGTAGTAGGCAGCTACTTAACTGGATGTCAGACTTAATCAAAGGATAATTTGTTTAATAATAAGAGAACCTAATAATTGTGGCTTTGACGATTAGAAAGCTGTCTATTGTCTAGCTTTAAATCCATTATCTATACTAATATAATAAAGCTGAACAGTCTATTTTTTGTTTGAACGCTTTAATCTCTAGAACTACTTGAAAAATCCTTTTTGTAATTGATAGCCCAAATTTAACTATTTGAAAAACTTTTTTTGTAATTAATAGCCCAGTTTTTGTGGAAGGCTATATATAGGTCATTTCTATCTAACCGCCTCTGTGGTCTAGCAGTTAAGACCACCGGTTTAGACCCAGAGGTCCCGGGTTCGATTCCCAGCGGGGGGTACATGTTTGCGTAC
The DNA here is from genome assembly GCA_947562085.1 of Eudonia lacustrata. NCBI lineage: Eukaryota > Metazoa > Arthropoda > Insecta > Lepidoptera > Crambidae > Eudonia > Eudonia lacustrata. The sequence continues at coordinate 4,566,206 of OX387323.1, read as the reverse complement.
TCGGTTTGGTTGGTGGTAGGGCTTGTTTGTCCGCCTGGCTAGCTTACCACCATCTTAACTAATTATGTCGCCATAACCTCAATGTTTGTAGCATTGTTGAGTTCTGGCAGCTAGAGATAATATATCCAGTGCCTCACTAGTTGAAGATCCCGAGTGAAGTGCGCTTCCACCAATTGGCCTTATCATCACTTAACATAAGGTGCTTACCCGTAAATATATATACACCGAGACACTTTAGAGGTTGTTTTCCCGCAGGTGGGTAGATCAGTCCATGAAACTGAACAACTTTCCCCAAGAAACGAGATAATTTTTTCACTTTTCTATACAAAGCCTCTATTGACCGAGCATGGTTTGTATGAGAAAGTTAAAAAATTATCTCGTTTTTTGACCTATGTTTCTTGGGGCAAGTTGTTCAGTTTCATGAACTGATCTACCTACCTGCGGGAAAACAACCACTAAAATGTCTTGGTGTATATAAAAAAAAAACATCACGAAGAGCAAAACAAATCAGGAAAAACGGTAAATACGAAGTAGTTACTAGCTGATTTGGGCGACGGACGTGATTCGACGCTGTGGGTCAGGGAATAGTTAGTAAGAAAGAGGTAAAATTTGTGACCTTGTTTGTTTGTTTGTTTTCGGAGGTTAATCTCTAGAACTGCTGGTACAATACCATAAATTCTTTCACAGATAAATAGGTCCTTACCTATGAAATTGACTTTTTTTCCTCACTTATTAATAGGTGTATTACTTCTAAAAGTCAATACCGGTTGTTAATATTATTTACACCTTTAATTAGGACTATGTTTCTTAGGCTTGTAATAGCAATGATTACTAATTTTGTTTCTTTAACGCCCAATTTTTTTTTAAATTTACTAACTTTTTTGTTCGCCGAATTGTAATTTTTTTTTCATTGTAGCTTTGAAGGGACTTGTTTTTTTTCTTTTTAATGTCTGCTATATATAGCTAGTGAAACAAACACACTACTCTACAATTTTTATAGTGTTAAAATAAATAGATGCTAAGAAAATTAAAAAAAAAACGTGAGTATAAAAAATGGAATTTTATAAAAAATCTTCATACAAAACGCCAATTTCATAGGTAATAAAATGCTAGATTCCTTGTGGGTAAACATAGGCTACATTTTATTTAAAAAAAGAGTTTTAAATCTTTAATATACAGACGGACGATATCGCTAGTAAAATGCTAGTCTTTAATAAGTAGGTTAGCAATTAGCTCTATATTATTATACCCTCCCATTGCTTAGCAAAGGCTTTCATCATTGAAAGGAGGTGATGTCTACAATTATTATTAATATATTGGAATTGGCTTAATAACCCATCCTAGTCTGGGACGTGAAAATAATGTATCAGACTACCTACATATATAACTTCTCGTGCATGTCGAAGAGCTTGCTAACTAAGCACAGTAAGAATCTCCGATCTTCTAATAATCTTCTTCTCTGTCCTTCCCATACTTCCGGATTTGTACATTCTTCCTTTTATATCTATTCCATTCTCATGTGGAACGCGCTGCCTTTCGAAATCAGGATGGCTACAAGTCACGATGTCTTTAAAAAGAAAGTCCGCATGCTTTTCTTAATGAAACCTTGGCAGAATCATCACAGTAACGACCGATTTTTAAATTATTTATTTATGTAGGTATATTTATATATTTTTTTAAAGTATTTTTAAAAGTGGCGTTGGGTCACTAATGACGAGTAATGTATGTATGTATATATGTATGTATGTATGTATGTATGTATAGATATATATGTATGTATGTATGTATGTACGCTGCCATGCTTGGTGTTGGCAGTAACAAACCCGGGCTATTCATCAAAAAGCCAAACTCTCTTTGCTTGACCAGGGAATTGAATGCTGGACTTCCAGTTATCGGGCCATGCGTTTAAGCTACTCGGCCACCAAGGCGTTCATTATCTTTTTTCTAAAGTGATGTTTAAAAAAAACGTCAGTAAACGTTATCCGTTTGTAATTGGACTGTGTAACGTTTTATGATGATTTATCGCTCCAGCCCGAGGTTTGATTTATACCGCGCCCTTATTTATGAATGGATTATGTAAAAATGTAAAATTAATCCCATCCAAAACATATTATTCAAACATTATTATAGGAAAATTATGACTGTAATAAGTTAATATTTATTATTTTGTGACACTATGTATTGGATGTAGAGTGTCACCATCGTCATCACCAGTTCATTTTTTGATCCCACTGCTGGGATACGAGCCTTCCCTGGTAGGAACACCACAGGGCGAACTGGCTAAAAGCACCACATGTTTGGTCACCCATCCAATGAGTGGCTCTTGCAAAAAATACTTGGATTTTTTATTTATTTTGTGTTCAAAAATAGACTAAAACAGAAACAAAATATTAGTTTTCAATATATTTAACTATGTTATAATATATACATATTATATTATAATATAGTTAAATTATTAATATATTTACATTTATTATAATATACTTATACAAAAAATGTATGTTCACTTTTGAAGTGTCAAATTTCTTTGTCAGCTGTGTGCCAATAGAATTTTAAGCTATTTCTGAGTAAACTTAATTTGAAACCTATTCAATCAGGTAATAGTCGATAGCGTTGCACGAAATAGGCAGGTTATACGCTTTGATCATTCGACTGAGCTTAAATTAATGCTCTGTTATATACATACAAACCAAATTTGATATTATATCCAATTATACTGTAGGTGCAAGTCGCCTCCCGCGGCTTCGTCTGCCTAAACACCCATATACTACTGTGATCTCAAAGGAATTTCGGAAAATTTCAGATTTTGAGGTCCAAGGGTTTAGGCTTTGCGTTAGTGAGTCGGTCAATATGAGTCAGTCAGGATTTTCTTTTTTTAATATGTATTGATGTATGTTATTTCATAATAATATTAATTCTTTCTTTTTTTATAATTCTTTATTAAATAATCATTTTACAATATAATAATTGAATACTAAACATACTAATAGACAAAAATAACACCATGATGTGCTGAACTAAGATTATCCCATCTTTGGAGTGAAGCAATCGAGAGACACGGCGCGGCGAAGCCCTGCCGGAGTTCCACAAGGATCAGTGTTATCTGCGACACTATTTGTTTTACATATTAACGACCTTCTAGTGCCCGGTACCATTCGGTATGCGGATGACACTACAATAACTAGCAGATACCTATCCAATGTAAAGGCCTCCAAAGATAAATCCAGTCTTGTGGAGAGTCCCTGGTTGAGCGAATAAATCTGGCACTTCAGGCTCTCTCGGACTGGGGAAATGCCAATCTTGTCAGTTTTAACGCTACCAAATCGCAGGCGTGCTTATTCGCCGCCAAACGGAGTCTTTTCCAGCGGACTCCAACTTTCCGAAGTGTATACACCTTCAACTTCTTGGCTTGAATTGTCGTCCACTCTGAATTTTGACGAGTACATCCATAGCAAAAAGTGCTGCTAAAAAATTAGGTGTCCTCTCAAGGGCTAGGCGTTACTTCTCACAGGACCAACTGCTTATGTTATAGAAAGCACAGATCCGTCCATGCATGGAGTACTGCAGTCATCTTTAGGACGGTTCTGCTAGGTATCAGCTGGCAAATTTGGACTCGATTGAAAACCGGGCCAGGATGCTCGTGACTCAACATTGGCTACAGCTGAACTTCAGAGCCTCAGTCACCGTCGCAGAGTTGCTGGTCTATAGGTGTTTTATCGAATACACTTTGGAGAGTGTGCGAGTGAACTACACGATCTCGTTCCCCCAGCCCCCTTCCACCATCGAGGTACTAGATGCAGGTTAGCCTACCATCCGTACGTTGTAGACATACCACCTGTCCGTACCAAGCGGTTTGCTAACTATTTTCTTTTGCGAGCTGCAAAGAGTGGAATGCGCTACCTGGTCACGTGTTCTCTGTTCACTACGACCTAGGTCTCTTCAAAGCAAGAATGAATAGGCATTTCCTGTCTAAGCATGTACCACCTTAGGTCACATCCCGCTCACCAACAGGTAGGATGGTGCCCAAATGATTAGACAGTTTGCATTAAAAAAAATCTTGTTTTTCAGGCAAAAATAGAAATATAAATTTCTAACAAAACTATCAACTTATCACAATAAATATAATATACTACAATAAATAGAATTCTATTCTAAGTAGCTAAATAAATAACAATAATGAGGATGTGGTTTTACAAAGTATATGCGAACATTATACCTACATTGAAATCAAAAACTTTACACGCACCTATTTACTCACATTTAATTTACATCTGATTTGACAGAATTAAATAAGATGGCGATGGTTAGCCACGCGAACTTAATTATGCTCTTTCACTAACGAACCGAAATAGAAAAAGACATCATTTGTAGCAAATACTGTATACAAATTGGCCAGAAAAACGTAAAAAGCAACAAAATATTCAACCACCCGCTGGAAAAGTATCCATGAGACTAAGGATCTGAGACCATTGATAAAACCACTGGACGAGATTTTTTATTACTGGAAAGCCTCGTCATGCAAGCTTCTTAGAATTGAAATGTGAGATGCCGTTATCGAGATATTCAGCTCTCAATAGCACAATGCCTAGATTAAAGCTCGCCATTTGCAATTTTGATTACTCTCGGGATTTATCGGTTTTGGAGTACCCAGATCAAGTAGATAACTTAGAACGTTTAAAAAGTATGCAATGACTAGAAGCATCGTCAGATGCAGTTCACTTTTCAAAATCAAAGTTTTTATTTATTGAAATAAACTTAAGATAAGTGCTGTTGAATCGTCCAAATATTTTTTAACGTACTACCAATTCAGGACATTCATTTATTAGCTGTGGAGAAGAATGGGCCCAAAAACCTGCACAGTTTAAATACATATTGATAAAAACAAATCATGTCGTTCCCAAATCATACAATATTATAATATTGTTTTCTAAAGTTTACGCGAGCACTACACATTGAAATGAAACAACTTTTACGGATCTACTCGCGTTTATTTTACACATTACTTATTTAATGTTTATTTGTTACAAATATAGTATATACGTAATAATATATATATGTATTTACAATTAAAAACTTTCAAGAACACGGAATTACAATTAATTATAGTTAAATGCAGATGGTAAGCTCATTACGCGTTTAATTTAAAGTGATGACCAACATCTAAACACCTTTCCCTTTTACCATGCACCGTGCAACTGGCTCGGAAGTCTCGAAACGTTGGTGAATATAAAATAATACGTCAAAAGACGCGAGTAAATCCGTATAAAGTGTTTAGTTTTGGTGTGTAGTGTATGCGTTAACTTTAGAAATCATGATGTAAACGAAACGTTTTTTTAATCATTTTAATTGTTATTATCATACCTACTCATACTCTATGGAAAGGTTCATAAGTGTGAAATAAAATTTAAAACTAGATATTACATACATACATACATATAATCACGCCTCTTTCCCGTAGGGGTAGGCAGAGACCCCTTTTTTCCACTTGCTACGATCCATACATACTTATTTCGCTTCGTCCACTTTCATTATTTTCTTCATACATGCTCTTCGGTTTAGGGTACTCTTGACCTGGCCTTTTTCCAAGACGTCCCCGATTTGGTCTCGAAACGTCCGCCTAGGTCTACCCCTTCCAACACTTCCATTCACACTCCCCTTATACACTTTTTTCGTCAATCGTTCTTCATTCATTCTCTCGATATGTCCAAACCATCTCAGCATACCTTTCTCAATTTTTGTCACTACATCTTTTTTCAGACCACAACGTTTCCTTATCTCACTATTTCTTATCCTGTCACTCAGTTTAACTCCTATCATACTTCTTAACGCTCTCATCTCAACTGCATTTATTCTGCTTTCATGTTTCTTCTGCCATACCCAACTTTCACTTCCGTACATGAGTGTCGGAACCAACACCCCCTCATGCACAGCCAAACGAGCCTTGTTAGACACCTTCCGACTGTTCATGAAGGAGTGCAAAGCTCCATTCACCATATTTCCTGCATTCACTCTTCTTTCAATATCACTCTCACACTTTCCATCACTTGTAAACTTTGTAAACTAGATATTATATTATAGAAATAATTGCAATGAAACATTGAAACTGAAAAGTTAAGCTCTAAATACGAGTTTGTTTATTTATTCATCAAAGGAATATACAAACGCACTAAAACTGCTCTACAACCTAAAATTATTCCAAACTAATTTGTTTTAGTTCGCCACCGAGTGATATGTGCAACGCGAAATTGAACGCTAAATTATTTATAATATGACCTAAATTCGCAATCGGTCGGCTCACACTCCATTGTTAGGTATAATATTGGTTGTTTCAGAATTTAGCACATGAGGCGCCTAAACTTTCTCAGCTCACGTACCTATCTGCAGGTTACTTTATCTGCAGCAACTATGTCGGGCATTTTGTCTTTGGGAATTTGCGAACACTTCATTATCATGCTGGGCTGTTATAAATTCATAGTTTGGGTACACACGCCTGCAAATCAGACTACCCCATACTATCAAATTTTGAATTAGAATTTTATGCCCCTTTATTGAAAAAAAACTTAACAGATTTGGATAGTTTTATGTGCAGGCGTCTATACCAAACAACAGCGTTATTGTTAACTAAATATTAACAATAACTCGGTTGGTTAGTAGTATTTTTAAAATCTGGTTGATTAAACTAAAAACTCATGAATTATAATCGTCGAACTACATGACTTGAGAACTACATGTTCAAAATTAAAAATTAAAAATTCTATATCATTTATTTTGTTTAAGCTACAAATAGCTCCTATGAACGTCATTATGCCATCGGTTCGAAAGTCTACTCTAGGCGGGGAGAACTTGTACTGAGAAGAACCGACCAGAAACTCAGCAAGTGTCAAGCTCTTTTCTCTCCACTACAGCGTCAACAATATTGAAAAATGCCCCCTTCCATCACAAATAAAAACACAAAATTTAAAGGACAATCACATGTTAAAAAAACAAAAGAGAAGAAATAATAATATCTAAGTTTGCAAATTTACATCAGTAAAGTCATGTAAAGTGTGATTCTATTTCCACCGTTAATGTAAAAATTAATTTTAATTAGTTTACTATAATACTTAATTTTACTATAAACTATTGATTATAAACGTTGTAAACGTCCCACTGCTGAGTACAGGCTTTTCCACATGGATATTTCATTAATGTTCCTTTCAAAGCATGAAATAATTTAGGATAAATTACCTCGATTTCTCATACAGTGTCCTTCTTAGTATTCTAGTGAGTGACCTAGATTTCTCAGCGGGGTAATAAATGTTTTGACATTACTCGTTCTGTTTATTAATAGTTCTTGTTTAAAGTCCACAACGCTAGCTAGAACCATCTCATCTAAGTCTGCCATAACAACAACGTTAGTAGCATTTTTGTGTTGCGATGGTAAGAGATAAGATTTATATTTCCACCGTGATCAACCATTCATTTGCCGGCATTGCGAAAACCACTTAAGTTGCACGATCACATCCCTAAAGCTAGCCAAAGAGCTTCTTAAGTCAATTACCGCCTCATAAACAGTGAATTAATTGCTCATATCGTATTCCGTCCATTCCATTTCGACTTCCTCCACCTTCCCTGTAGCCACATAAAACTGTTTCTGAACTATCCGTGAGGCCAAACATTAATTTGGAAAGTTCCACTGTTACGCCATATTTCATCAATGCGCCAACATCTTCGCATAATACATCATTCTTTGTGTACTTGTCACCAAAACTACTTCGCGTGTTTTCTCTAACTGCTCGGCTCGTATTTACTTTTCTGAGTTCAACATTTTCACGATTGCTTGGGTCTCTGAGACCAATTCAGCGGAAATGTTGTTATTATTTCTCTTTGATGTTGATAGTACACTTTTTGTGATTGTAATGCTTTATAAGCAAGATATCAATGATACTCTTTTGACATTAAAGATTTAAAGATTTGTTAAAAAGTATTGGAGCTCGATAAAAATTATTTACGAGTAGGGAGTTAAATGTCGATGAAATTGGGTAAAAGGTCGAAAACTACGTAATAAAATGTGTTAGTTTTGGTCAGGTACTATTCAGACTATTATGGTCACACGTCAGTCTCGTAATAGTTATGTTAACACCACCCATTTGATACATCTTTACCCAGAATGTCAGAAGTATACGGGTTTCAAAAATAATGTTAACGGCTATCGCTTTGAACTTGCATGTGATGAAAGAACTAGCATTTTGTGATACACTTTTCGAATATCAATGAGAAGTAAAACATAAAACACAACATTTTTGGAAATTGGTATCTACAGTTTTTTATTAACGTTCGTTCAAGAATTTCGGTGTCGAAATTGTCACCGGTGACTAGAATACGCAAGCATTTTTATTGATATCATAGTGGAGAATTTATATCACTGATCCAAGAATAGCTATACAGTATATTAACATTAGTGCAATTTTTAAATGGTCTGTGATTTGTGACTATGGTTCAAAAATTGCACTTCCAGAATTTACCATACCATCTATTTTGAGTCTGCTTACAATACAAGCAGAGTTGGCAATAAACAGTTGAACATAAATAATAAAATAATAATAATAAAAACATTTATTCGGCTTTTCAAACATTAAAGACATGAAAAAAAAGTAACACAAAAGTTATAAAAAAAACTTAAAATTAAAAAAAAGAGAGTTACATTTTACAATTTATCAATAACAAAAATAAACAGAAACAAACAGAAATAAACAAATACACTAAAAGCCGAATGGGCTGACCAGCTCAGCTTAATGTTGTGGCAAATGCCTCAACGCTGGTATTCTACTGGACCCATGACAATGAAGGAGCTCAAAATAACAAAGAAATGAAAATAGTTTGTTGTGTAGAAATACGTATGTGTGTGTATGTGTGTGTGTATGTGAAGATACAATAGGTATATATGGTAGTGAAGTGGATACAAAAAATATATAATAGTTATACATATAAACGCAGTTAAATGGCAATGTAAATATATGCAAATACAAAGATACTCATAAAAAATAATAATAATAATGATAGCCTCAGATGTAACCAGGGATCTACAAGAGGTAGCCTGTAATGCCGCTCAGTTGTTGCTCTAAAGTGATTTCTTTCAGAATTTTACGGAAGGTGTAAAGAGACGGTGAATGACGAATTGGTGGGGGAAGATTGTTCCAAATCTTAGCAGCGGCATATTTGAAGCTACCCTGAAAAGCATTTGTCTTGTGTGCCGGCATGGCAAGGCGACCAGTACGAGAACGGGATGACCAAATGAGCTTTTCCAACAAATAAGGTGGCTTACGGCTCTTTATGACGCCAAATAATAGAGTGGCTAGATGGATGTACCGGCGGGAAGACATGTTTAAAATATTTGCGCGGTTTATATACGGAGATATGTGGCTTCTAGGAGGAATTTTGAAACAAACCTTGTACAAGCATTCTGAACTCGCTGTATCAAAGCTTTGGTCCTCGATAGTAACCGTGGACCATATACGGTATCAGCATAATTAAATTTTGAAAGAACAAGTGATTCAGTTAAGCTTATGTGGAGACTAGTGCTAAGAAATTTACGTATTTTGTACAAGGTTTTTAAGCGGAAGAAACAATTACGGGCCACCTCTTTTATATGGGATTCAAAACGCAGTTCAGAGTCCATTAAAAAGCCTAAATTTCGAGCTTCTGAGACACAAGAAATAACCTCCCCCCTGATAGTGATCTGTGGTCTTTTAGAGCTAATTTTAGCAACCTGGTGTTTGGAGCCCAATACTAGAAACTTAGACTTGGTTGGATTAAGCATCAACGAATTACGTTCCGACCAACTGCTTATTCTTTCTAGGTCTTTATTTAACCTCTCCACGGCCAATTCAGTTTCTCCAGGCTTACACGACAAGTACAATTGCAGATCGTCTGCATACATGTGATATTTACAGTTTTTAATGCAGCGTACTATGTCTACACTGTAGAGAATGAAGAGTAAAGGTCCCAAAATGGAGCCCTGCGGAACGCCTCTATTAACGACAGACGATGTGGAAGAAGATTGTGAACCATCGGCCTTTGTAAGATTCACATATTGAAAACGAACACGCAGATAGCTGTCAAACCACCTTAGCGTCCGGTCATCAAGACCATAGTAGGCTAGTTTAGATAATAAGAGCGAAACATTCAACGTGTCGAAAGCACGAGAAAAGTCCAGTAGAACCAGTATAGTCCCCATACCCTCGTCCTGAGCCTCCAATATATTGCTTGTGACGTCAATAAGAGCCGTAGCTGTACTGCGATTTCTTCGAAAACCCGACTGCGAGAGTGGAAGAATATTGTTGCCTCCAAGTAATCCGTCAACTGCTGACACACAGCCTTCTCTAACACTTTGGACAAACAAGGCAAAATACTGATCGGCCGGAGATCCTTGAAAGTTTCAGGATTTGTCTTCTTCGGAAGAGGCCGCACAATTGCAGTTTTCCAAAGCTCAGGAAATGTTGATGCAGCAATCGACGTATTTACAATCAAAGTTATCGCATCCAAAGAAAACGGCAACGTCAACAGAACCATATCTAAAGTAATCATATCAGTACCCTGGGCATTTGACTTCAGTTTGCTGATGATACGCAATACATCCTCAGTGCTGATATTTTTGAGACTGAACATTGATGGTCCAACCCTGTGATGCTCGTAGTATGTTAATAACGATAACTCAACGTTATTTGTACCTGGTAAATTTAGGAACTGAGAATTGATTTCCTCGGCACAGCAAAGATTAGAAGGAAGATCTATCTCAGGCTGAGGAGATAGTACTTTTTGTTTTAGGTTTTTCCATAAGAAACTTGGATTTTTTATATGCTTATTCACGTGATACTTAAAGTAAGCTTGTTTTTCATGATCAATTGCTGATACAACTAGCTTCTTAAGCTGTTTGTAGTACTCCCGATGTGAGCCTTCTCTCGTCCTGTAGTACCTCATATGAGCCTTATTTCTAAGTCCAATCATGCACTTAACATTGTCGGTAATCCATGGGTGCGAACGATCCCTAATCAAAACCGTCTTAGTCGGAGCATGGGCGTCAAAAATCATTGTAATAAAATTAGAAAAAATAGCAACCATCTCGTTTAGGTCAGCCGCAGACGCAACACTGTCCCAAGGGATTTTCTCAACATCATTACCAAATTGAACCAAGTCTATATCTTTTAAGGGTCGATAAGTGATGCGTTTTGGTGAGAGTACCAGTTTTTTAAAATTTAATTCACACGTAACTAAGGCGTGGTTACATAACTTAGTTCCTATAACCTCAGTTGTCACACTCCGTACACGGGCGTCGGTACAAATTATGTCAATTAGCGTTTCACTATGTTCTGTAAAGTGTGTGGGTGACTTAACTACTTGCTCAAGATTAAATACTTTAACGAAATCAAATAATTTACTTGAATTTATGGAATGCCTTTCAAGGAGATCAATATTAAAGTCACCCAGGAGGATGACTTTGTCGCAATAAGCAAAGGCGTTGATTGATTCAGTCAGTGCGTTAAGGAACACGTCAACATTTAGCCACGGAGGTCGGTAAGCAGTACCTAAAATAATTTTAGTGCCGTTTATGCTGATCTTCAACCACATTTGTTCGACATTTTGAGAAACTGGATGTTCACAAAGCCGGGCGTATATTCCCTTTCGAACATAAAATGCGACGCCACCACCGCGGCCGCCACGAATATTAGAAGGTCGTGGTATACTGCGGAGAGTGTACCCTGGTATGGATGGAGCTTTTCTTTCTTCCTGGGGGCGCAACCACGTTTCGTTAACAGCTAATAAATCTAAGGAGTGCTGCATCACGGCCACTATCAATTCGTCATGATTTTTCCCGAGTGACCCCGGGTTATACAGACCAACTTTAAGATACAGCAAACAACAAAGCAACATCGACACAGCTGTAAATGAACATACCATTTTATTGTTACCACCGAAGCAGGTGGCAAATTCCCAGTAGCACATCGGCAAACGTATTCATTACAACAATTTCTCCACTGGCATACATATTCGAGTGAGTCCAGTCCGTACCGAACATTCGTCCTGCCTTAAACATTTAAACGTACACGTGACCTGAATAAAAGTGGAAGTACTTATAAAACATGCAAGTCGGGTAAAGGAATGAGCCGGCCTCAAGCCTGTCCAGCTGTAATGTGAGGACGATGCGGCTGTAGCTTAAGAAATGGTTACGACTTACTGAACTGCTTGCTCGATCTATGTAAAGTCGAGCATGAACTGCTTTGCAACCTTTAATTATAATAATAATACATTTATTTATTTTTAGGCAAGTTTATTTACAAACATGTCCATAGTTAAATACCTTACAAACTAGATACATAGCAATATAAACAATTATTGTTAGTAAATAAAACTTTTAGCTGTGTTATTATTCAAACAAATCCTTGTGCTGGTCCGGTGGTGTTAGCGGGCAGTCTACCGCGAAAACGCCGGTACACCACGCCCTTCCGCCAGAAGTCCTCCCTCATGATGGTGTCATCCAGCTTGGCTCTTGGGACTCGCACCATAAATGCTGACATTGTGTCGTGACTCCAGCGGCTCCACCCTCAGAAGGAAGTTCGTCTTCGTCTTGATGTATTCTATCACGTCCTGCACGGTGATGGTGTGGTGTAAGCGCGACAGGTACATAGGCGTGGTTAAAGTGAATGTGGTTAGAATATCATATCTTATAACTTGAGAGCCTGACGAGGTTTTCCTTTCCTAGTAGTACATCGACTTATCGGGATCTTTTGTGCAACAATATTTGCACTCATAAACAACAAGAGATATATTTTTGCATGCAAAATCCAGTGATAAATTGCCATCATTGACAATGGTGACAAGCCTTGGCGAAAAATTATTGTAATAGATGTTTTTGTCAGAAGTGGTAAAGCTATTTCATAGTCGACTAATAAAATGCCTTGGTATTTACCTTGCTAAACATTTTGAAGGTCATAGTTTGAGTAAGCAGCCTAATCGAGTGTTACTTGTACTTGTATTCTCTTTCTTCAATGCATTTATAAATATGTATACATTCATTTATATGTACAAACATTTATATGTATGCATACATTTCAGAAACCCCGTCTTATTCCTTATTCGTCTGGCTAGTAACTACCATCTTCTGTAAATGTGTAGCCATATCAACAATGTTAATTGCATTGTTGTATTTCGGAAGTTAGAGATAAGATAGTCAGTAGTCAATTCAATAGTTCAGCATTCTGGATGAACTTACATAATCACCTGATCAAACTACACAGTGGCTACAAAGCCTCTGTAGATTATTTTTGCTGTTTTTACAGACTAAGGTTCTAATGCAACACTACAACAACACACTTATTCACTTACCCAACAATCGTGCGATGTATAACAGAAAATAACTTCAACAGGCATCCCCGAATATAAAAACAAAAGACAATAATAAAACTTCAGCTGGAGCAGAGAAAACATGTCGTCCATCGATTTGACCCGACACTTACGTTTAGGGCTAGCCCTCATTTGTTGTCGCGGTGTCAGCTTTATCTGACAGTGTACAACGTCTGTAGCCACAACAACAACGTTAATAGTATTGTTGTGTTTCGACAGTTAGAGATAAGGTAGTCAGTAGCTTAGGTAAGTACATGACTGCACATCGACTTCCACAAACTACCAAATATCCTCAATAAAGGTTGAACTTTATATCTATGCTTGTAATTTATGCTTCGATAGTTATGGATTCTGAGTAAAGTTAGATAATCGCGCCTGTTGATCTTACTACACAGTGGCTACACAAACGTTGCAGAATGCAGATTAATATTGCTGATTCTCTGAACTTAGGTAAATATGCAACACTATAACAACACGCTTTGACACAACACTTACGGAGTAGGGCTGGCCCTCATTTGTCGTCGTGGTATCGGCTCTATACGACAGTGTACAACGTTTGTACAGACGATGCCTGCATATCAACCAAATTTCTTCAATACATTTTCAACCATATGCCTTAAAAATAAGGTTCAAAGTCTATTGAGGGAATTTGACAGTTTCTGGTTGTCTGATGTGTGTACTAAGTGGACTGGACTCGAAATATGATAACGTGGTGACCGGGTTACAGTCAGCGATATGCTATTGTTGATATCGAAATTGAATCAAGTAGTAAATATGACACCTTATAAACGGATCTACGTAGGTTATCATCATCATCAGCTAATTTTATGTCCCCACTGCTGGGGCACGAGCCTTCCCTATGGATGGATAGGGAGAACGGGCCATAAAATACCACGTGGGCCCAGTGTAGGTTGGTGGTTGTTAACGACTGCTAATGCAGCCGGGACCAACGGTTTTACGTGCCTTCCAAAGCACGGAGGAGATCGAGATGATACATTTTTTGGTCACCCATCCGATGGCCGGCCTCTGCGAAAGTTGCTTAACCTCAGCACTCACAGACCGGGCACGTTAACCACTGTACCATCGGGCTCCTCACGTAGGTTAAATATTATACATTTTACCCTGAAATTTTTTGCGGTGGTATGGAGACAATCAAATGGTCTGGGTAGTCCCAAGATTAAATTTGGTAACATGCAACCGTCAACTATTACAATCGAGTGCGTTTCGTTTCTCGCAACAAGTGCTTATATCAAATTTTATGTATAGGTTAAAGTTTGACGTCGGTCAATTATTGACGTTTAATGGCGTAAACTTTACAAACAAGTTATATGAGTATGTTAACTAATAATTTGTTAGTGTATTTAATAACGCAATTATTACCTACCATGTTTTTGGTATGAACCATTAAATATTTATACGTTACACTTATTGATTTGTAGCTGTAGTCAGCTACAAATCAATAAGTGTAACGGTCTGTTTAGTAAGATCTAATAAGATCGTCATCATTCATCTTTTAGATGACATATAATAAATTAAGAGTATTCCAGATTAACTGAAGTCTTCATTTTCAATTGTCACAACTGACATTGTTCTACTTTCATTTGAACTCCTTTATATATTTATCCGCATTTATTCTATTTTGACAGCAAAGGCTAATGATAACATAAATTCCTTACATTAACAATGTTCGCTGTCTGGCCTATAAACGGGTGGGACGTTTATAGGCCCCATGGCAACGACCATAGTTATAGGCTTCTTACACGAACGAAAGCAAATGAGGAGATTTGGCAGTAACTCATTACGCTCGCGACTACCATCTTCTAACAACAAACGGAGACTTCACTATTTTATAAAGTCGAAATTGTCGTGCCAGTGACCTGATTAAGACATTTTTCACATAACCAATGATATAATGACGTAACCACATAAGTATCCCACATAATCTACGTACTTTTAAAGCATTTTTATAAATTCCTTAACCCTTTCAGGCCTGATGGTATGTATATGTTCCGTACCACGTAAGACCGATGGGAATATACATCCCGTCACACTTTGATTCAAGACTGAAGGTTAGTTTTTACTTAGCAATTGGGACCCATCGTCCCAAACGGTTCTGAGCTGTAAAATTAATTACCTACTATGATTCCCATTATTATTTTAAATTTTAATTTAATCCATTTTTACATAAATTATGCAGATAATTAGGAAAATTAGTTTTAGTCCTGGCACTGCACCCCCACGCCGAATCGAAAGGGTTAAAGGTGAGCACTGGCCTTCATCTCACCTGATGCTAAGCGTAAGGCCGAAAGTGGAAGTGCACTTTACCAGGAAACCCTAACTACTGAGGAGCCTTACCTCCAAATCTAACCAAACCAAAATCGAAAAATTTGAAATGCATCCTTCGCAATGTTTATATTGGCCGCCACCACCACCAGCAGCGCGGAGGACATCAATAACATCTGGCCCAGCCCTAACTCTTCCTCGGGCTCATTGCGCTCTTACGACTGTTTACGCCGTAACACTACGTTCCGTTCCAACTTTATTATGGCCTGCTCACCGACTGGAAACGTCGGGAGAAAAATTGCGGTCCACGCCGTGACGTAGTGCGTGTCAAGTTTTTTAGAATTTTCACGGAGTTCTCGTCTCCGTTTGATTTATTTCGGTTTTTTTCTGTTCAACCACAAAGGATTGCCTTTTATTGAGATTTATTGTCAATGGTAAGGTTTTCTTTTGCGGAAACACAGATAATATATATATACTGATCAACAAAGTTCTTTCTTTCAGTCGTTCTTATACAGTCATAATTGTATATATTGTGTTCATCTTCACATTCATTCATTCCGGACTAACATAATTTTTACTTTGTCGTAGTGATCCACACGCGAAACATTTGTCGTGATTTTCCGTAGAAATATAGTATCTTAAAGTTATCCTACGAAAATAAGTTTATCCAGGAGATTTTCTACTTATGAACCTGAAAATATGATAGAAATCTTAGTGTGATTGAAGAATAAACAAACATCTGCACTTTTGTATTTATTCTTCCTTAAATATCTTTATTTTGTTAATGTGTTTTCAAGTCTCTTGTTTTATAGGAATTATATTATTAATTTAGGAAACTTAAAAACGTTTCGAACAATACAAAGAAGTAAGTTCACTTTTCAATTCTAGTAAACTGTTTTTTTGGTCACTACAAGAATTCGTGCTCAAGGAATCCCCACAAAAGATACTGCAGAGTTTCAAAGTGGCAAAGGACCTCTGGGAGCCGAATGAGTGCTCGAATTCAATTTGGGGACATTATTTGATTCCCGCGAACCTCAACTCGATTTAGATGACACAGTTTCCGCTGGAACTGCAGAATTGGGCAGCATTTATCAAAGTTTCATAAACATTACTGAAACTTGTAGTGTAGATACCGATCTAAAAAGTATTAAATGTTCTGGTTTTTGAGGCTCAAATAACGATTTGGTCAACCGATGCAATTGAATGTTTATTGAGAGAGAGAGAGAGAGAGAGAGAGCCTGTTATACAGAATTTAATTTCTTGAGAAGGTAATTTTTACTATGTTGACACAAATTAGGCCTTCTTTAAAAACGGGCAAACGCGTACTGAATTTGAAGCAGCAATTATAATTATATTGACATAAAAGATTTGTTCCTCTTTAATTTAATTAAAAGGCGCTTTTATACATTACGTATACCATAGAAAGCCAATGACCTTTGTGTGGTTTTATAATTCATTATCATCATCATTTTAGCTAAAAGACGTCCACTGCTGGGCAAAAGCCCAGCAAGGATCCCCCAAGGATCCCCCAAGGATCTCCAAGTTCAATCCTCCTCTCTAAGTTTAATCAGCGGGCAGCGCTCGGGGATATCAAACGGATTAGAGTCATGCATTCACTTCTCAATCGTTGTTTCAGGGATGCCACTATAATTTGCTAGAATAATCGAAACTCTATTCATAAGAGCTTTAAAGTTTAATTCGTATATGACAGCTTCACAGATCAAGAACTATTTTTTCTTAGCCTATGCTGTCCCACTTCTGGGCAGAGGCCTTCCTTAAATCCTTCCACTTGTCTTTTTCTTTAGTCAGGTTGTGCCCGTCAGTTTGATAAGATTCTAAGTTATCTGGCCACCGGTTTCTGGGTCGGTCAAGAATTATAACATCATCATCTTAGCCAAAAGACGTCCATTGCTGGACAAAGGCCACCCCCAAGGATCTCCACAACGAAAGGTTTTGTGCTGCTCGCATTCAGCGGCTACATGCGACCTTTACCAGACACGTCGTTCGACCTTGTTGGAGCTCTGCCTACGCTGCGTTGTATTAAATTGTTAAATTTAAATTTAATCTAAAGTAATCTGAGCTTAATCGTAAACTTTATGAGAGCAACGCTTCTTCGAACGTTGAATTCGAAACACGTCTAGTCGCCACTATCCAGACTGTTGAATTTCAGTTTCGCAACAAAGCTTTCACTCAATGCTCAATGCTTGTTTACTGACATACTTCACCATCAAATGTTGGGCGTCTTCAATTTAATCATGCATCTCAAAATTAGAGAATGTTACTTTTGATACTAAGATCGATTCGAGACGTAGTCTTCGGCGAGACCTGCTGATGCAGATTTAAATTTACATGATGAATCGGAATGAAAGTGGTTGGGAATGGTAGTATGTACCTAATGATAGTACAATACCGTCACTTTGGTCTAGTGGTTAAGACCACCGGTTTGTCTAAACCGGTTTGTCGAACCTATGGGTCTCCATAGGTTCGATTCCCAGCGGGGGGGTCGGGCTTGTTTGCCCGCCTGGCTAGCTACCACTCTCTTATCTAAATATCTCGCCATAACATCAATGTTTGTAACATTGTTGTGTTTCGGCAGCTATATATATATAGCCAGTGCCTCACTAGTTGAGGGTTCCGGGTGAAGTCCGCTTCCATCATTGGCGTTATCATCACTTAACATCAGGTGAGATCAAGGCACTGTGCTTAAAAGAAAAATATATTAAAAAAAATCGTGTAAAGCACTTGAAGTTGTAATGATTTTAATACAATATTTCAAGCGTGTTTACGATAATCTATTCCCATCAAAACATTTCAGTGTTGCCTATGCTTATATTATTACTTTATATTACTTGAAACTACTTTGAAACCCATCGCTGTCCCACCTCTGCTTGGTATTTAGGTATCTGTAAATAGCATAAAAAGATGCGATAAGCATTGCTCAATCCTTTCCATTATCCGTATCCTTTGATTGTGTAGTACCGTTTTTGTGATCAACAATAAAAATATCTTTTGACGGCTTTTGTGATACCAAATTGTAGTGCCAATATATATCTCAAAAGTAACTACTTCGCCCTATAAATAAGAATAATTGTAATTAAAAAGTCAAGTTATATCAATATACAAGGAATGTTCTCGCAAATTTCGTGGGAAACCGCTGGATGTGGGTAGAAATGACTAGTCATTCTTCAGGAATGAGTTGTTTTGATATATCATTAACGTTAACAGCCAATACAGATAAAATATACAACAAGATCAAGTATATAGCAAAAGTAATACAACTAACAATATGCAAGAAATGAAATTAGCAAACCATAAAATGGTTTACAAAAAAAGTAAACTAATATTAGAGAAAACACTCTTATTAATTTATGCGAAACATGTATTAAGTAAATACCGGCAATGTGTAATTTGTTTAAAGGGGATGAAAGGGTAAATTTTAGAATAATCAAAATTTATGTTTTGTTCCCAGAAATATCAAAGAATTTCGTTTAAAAATTAGATGATCAAGATATATGAGTATAAACAAGTACTTCGATTGAATGAATACATAGAACAACACGATATCGCTGACATCTCAATACGCCGTGTAGACTGCTCTAACCGCATTTTCCATACCAGCGGGCCTCAACAAACCGTATGCGATTTCACACGACGCGAAAATGGAAAAATGAATAGGGGTGTCAGCTGAAATTGTAACAATGAGAACGTAATATACCGCCGATTGGCAATCTGCGATCACAAAGCTTGCACTTGAACTTCTTAAACGTAATGTAGTTAGCTATAGTTATTTTGGATATGTCTAAATATTTTGGTCTCCATTTCTACACTTCTTAAAATGACGTCTAGTGAATACTAGTTATAGTTACTAATACTTTGATTATATTAAACTTGTTAAAAATTAAAGGAATATCGTACCTCATTTGATACAAGTAGTCAGGAAACGCCAAATCAGATAACAGAGTTTGCAATTTTAATTATAAAACGACATTGGGCTAACCACCTATCGTATTTTTATTTTTTATTTCCTTAATATCAAGCTAGATTCTTTTTCTTAATTTGCCAAGCTTAGAACTAGCGTACGGTCCGCCTTCTTCGCGGTCTGTTGCCGTTTGTTTTTCTGTAAAACCTTTTTCACGCCCCTTTTGAAAAAGTTTTTTTCGGCCATCTTTAAAAATACTTCAGCATGAGTTCATTCTACACCCTAAGCGTACGCGGAAGGAAACTTCTCTGAACGGCACAGTACTCGATAATTTTGGTTCTAAAGAGTGAAGATGGACCAAAATTAATCTTCCATAGCGGAGAAGCACTCTGATTTTATTTTTCTACTAGCGACGGGCGTCCCTGCTTCGCACGAATGGACATTTTTTTAATATAACCTATGTTACTCAGCGCTAATGTAGCATTCTAATGGTGAAATAACTTTTGAAATCGGTCCAGTAGTTTTTGAGTTTATTCGTTACAAACATACATACAAAAATACAAAGCTTTCCTCTTTATAACATTAATTGGCGGTAAGCGATGAGGTCGAATATGGAAGCACTTATCACGAGATACGAATATCTTCTAGATACGATAACTGTAACAATTTGACTTAGACCTAGCGGTTCACCAGCTCATTTTTATGTTCCACGCTGAGGCACGAGCCTTCCCAATAGATGGGAATACCACTGAGAGAACGGGCCATAAACCAATACGCTGGCCCAGTGCAGATTGATGTTGTTAAGACCACAATGATTTTACATGCCTTCCAAAGCAAGGAGGAGCTCAAAATAATACATTTCTAGTTGCTCGTAACTTTAAGCTTCACCACCATATACCCTCTAGGAATCTAACCCGAGGCATTTTTGTGTACAGAGCACTTAACATCTCAAGCAGCATTGGGATCCTTGGTGTTGATATATCCAGTGATGTGCAATTCCGCAAGGTCCTCGCCTTTAAATCTAACGTCAGTACAAAACTATGCAGCAACGATAAAACAAACACAAGGCGTTATTATAAATTAAAATTCGTTCCATCGCCTATCAATTACTTTGTTTGTCACTGTTAATCATCTCACGTGAAACATGTCGTATCAATCAGTTCAAAATACATGGTTATTGGGTAAGTGGTACTGCCATCGGCATTGGAGAAGATTGATCGCGTGAACGAGTCCTTGTGTTTATGGATTACTAGCTCACAGGCGCGATGGCGGAGTGGTTAGCGCTCAATAATGTTGGCACAAAATATGGAGTGAGCAGAAGTTAAACTTTTTTGGAGAGAATGTGCTGATTGCCTCAAACGGCATTTACAGCTTCACCGGACTTGTTTGGGGGCGACGAGAAACTTAAATGTTACCTCAAGCTACGTGAAACGAATCACCTTCGGAGGTTTTCTAGAGGGAACGGCATCACGCACTAGTGCGTGTCCCCGTGCACTACTAGATTCTCCGAAGGGTTCGGATCGGATCGGGGAGCGGAACAACCCGAGGGTTCTAAAGGCTCGGGCCTCGGCTCGCGTTAACCGGGCCGTGGTGGTGGAGAGAAGCGCCCAGGTACATAACTGTAGCTGGTATAGAGCGCGTGTGGGTTCGTCGTAACCTTGTTCTACGAGTACGGTGTCTTGGGCCTAAACTAGTGTGCATGTTTAGTGTATTCTGTAAATGTGTAGTGGCTTTTAGAGGATCGGGCGGGTTATACAGACGCGCTCGAGCAAGCAATTTCGAAATTCCGTTGTGTGAAGCCTACCTTTTGTAGTCATTTTATGTTGTGCTTGTAGTTTGTGTAACGCATACGATGTCCCATATTTATTTCACATCCTACTTTTAAGTAAAAATACATAAAAATGGAGGAGCTCGATGGCACAGCGGTTAACGCGACCGGTCAGCAAATGATGAGGTTAAGCAACTTTCGCAAAGGCCGGTCATCGGATGGGTGACCAAAATTGTATCATCTCGAGCTCCTCCGTGCTTCGGAAGGCACGGAAAGCCGTTGGTCCCGGCTGCATTAGCAGTCGTTAAAAACCAACAACCCGCAGTGGGCCCGCGTGGTGGTTTTACGGCCCGATCTCCCTATCCATCCATAGGGAAGCCTCGTGCCCCAGCAGTAAGGACATAAAATGAGCTGATGATGATGATGACATTAAAATGAAACAACTTTTACGGATCTACTCGCGTTTATTTTTAACCGACTTCAAAAAAAGGAGGAGGTTATCAATTTAACTGATTTTTTTTTTTTTGTTTGTTACCTCAGAACTTTCGACTGAGTGAACCGACTTTGATGATTCTTTCTTTATTTGAAAGCTGGTGCTTCCCGTGTGGTCCCATTTTAATTTGGTCCAGTTCTGATGATGGGATCCTCAAGGAATTGAGGGAACTCCTCGAATATTGTAGGCATACCTATCGCGATTTTGGTATTTTCAAAAATAAGTCAAGCATTTGCATTCAGAAAGTATCATTTGATGAAGTTTAACTGATAAAAAGACCACAGATTGCCATCGGAACTCCTCAATGATAAGTATTTCACGGGTGGCGATAAAATATCTCGATTAAGATAGTTAAGCGACTTTGACGAAGCAAAAAAGACAGGCACGGGAACTCAGTTTTTGATTTCCGACTTTGAGATAGGCGTTTCTCGTTTTCTTCGCTTGTCTCATTTAAACGGCCGCTGTCTCATACGAGCAGCGTGTTTAGTAGGTCTACCCATGAATATGGGTCCATGAATATGGGCACCGGTCCCAAAAATAACAATAATTGTACCTATATTTTTTCTTAATAAAGTTATTGTCTATATAAGTCTAACGCTTATTTTTTACTATTTAGTGCAATTTTATCAGTTAAATTTTTTGGAGTCGGTTTTTTTTTGTTAAAATTTTACACATTACTTTTAATTAATGTTTATCCTGACGTTTCGAGCCCTTTGCAGGGTGCCGTGGTAATAGCGTGTGTAAAATAAACGCGAGCAGATCCGTAAAAGTGTTTCATTTCAATGTGTAGTGTTCGCGTAAACTTTAGTAAACCAAAATACATTAACCTGTTGTTTTTATTCGTATTGAGTTATTGGTAGGTTGTCTCTAATCTACTATGAAACTTCTGGAAAAATAGTTAGGACATATTTTGTAGACAAATGAACGAGTATTCCTAATTTTAGCAAGTGTGCCCCCGTTCGTTTCGTAGGTAATAGATTCTTCGAGTTGTTCGAGAAGGATCGGGGGGTTTGGAGCGGTTCGGATATTCCTAGTTAAGTTATTAATCAAACACTGCTTACAATATAAGTCAGTGAACTTATTTTATAGTGAGTGTAAGAAAAAAACTTTAAGATTGTTCTTTAGTGAGTTTAAATTAATTTAATTGCTATCTCATTTATTTGTTTTAACGTTATGTTGTATAACAGCATTTAAACAACAACACTTACAATTTATTTAGTTCAACTTATTTGATGTTTCTATTTAAATAAATAATTAAAATTAAAATAGAAATAACCCCTGACCTACATGCAGCAAATTTCAGCATTGACAATTTGCTACAGGCTAAAGATGTTGAAACAACATACATAGTTCCCTATATTTATGTTGACGCGCCTTCTATGTAAGTTAAACTCAATAGAATTCCTAGTAGACACTAACTGCATGCACGCTGCATTATAGACAGTCAGACAAATCAACATGGCGGCGGTGTTTGTGCAAGAAAATTGCTTACGAACACGCCAGGACGGGAACTGGGGACACGTCGACGACGCGTCACCGCAAATTCGTTTTAGCTCGTGGAAAACAAATGGTTTGTAAAGTGAATTTAATCCATTGGTAAGCTGTACCTCGTTGGGTATATGGACTATAACTTGGTTGAAATAATGACTTGGTGGCAGAGTAGTGAAACGCTCGGCTCGACATCTGGAGGTCCTGGGTTCGGACAAACGACCTCTGGATCCCAGGTTTTGTAAAATGTTTTTTCTTTTGAGAGCGGTTGCTGATTGCCTCAAACGGCATTTTCAGCTTCACCAGGCTTGTTTGGGGGCGGCGAGAAACTTAAAGGGTTCCTCAAGCCGTGTGAAAGAATCACCTTCGGAGGTTTTCTAGAGGGAACGGCATCACGCACTAGTGCGTGTCCCCGTGCCCTACTAGATTCTCCGAAGGGTTCGGATCGGATCCATTGTAAAATGTGTTGCGAACTTCTTTAATAGATATTAAATCACTCTGAGTACTGATCAAGAAACACAGAAGCTGGTAGACAGTGACTTAGGACCGCACCACTTACTTGGCTGTCCACATGAAAGCATTGAAACGTTATGCTTCGAGTGTTGTAATTTGCACAATTAATGATTAAAGACCTTTATTATTTGCCGCGTATACGCAAACGTGTGTAGTTCGCTCACAGACTAGGTGGAGTGATGATCTTCGCAAAGTGGCTGGCAAGAGCTGGATGCGAGTAACTGCAGATAGTACTCAGTGGCGTGCACTTGAAGAGACATATGTCCATCAGTGGACTAAATATAGACTGAAATGAAACAACTTTTACGGATCTGCTCGCGTTTATTTTACACATTACTTTTAATTAATATTTATTCTGACGTGTCGAACCCTCTGCAGGGTCCGTGGTTACAGGGAGAAGGGGAGGGGAGTGTAAAATAAGCGCGAGTAGATCCGTAAAAGTTGTTTCATTTCAATGTGTTGTGTTCGCGTAAACTTTAGAAAACAATATAATATAGACTGATGAAAATTGATGACTATTGCCAGTGTCTGTGCCTTTGCTATATATATATATATATATTGCATAATTTTAATTGTTGCGAACAAATTACAAAAACACAAATGTTGAAAAAATTTCCACGAGCAGGGTTTGAACCTGCACCCTTCTGACATACCGGGTCAGGTGCTCTTCCAATTGAGCTATCGTGGTTCTAACCAGCCCACCGAAATTATTCAACACTATTTACTTTTTACTTTGAAAGCCAAAGGCGCCCATTCAATGCCAACAACTACCGTCATTAACATCCGATCATAATATTTTTACAAATACTAATGATCAGTTAAGAAGTAGGCAAGCTATTTATAAATGTTTATATAATTTTTAACGCAAATTTTGTTGCGAACAAATTACAAAAACACAAATGTTGAAAAAATTTCCACGAGCAGGGTTTGAACCTGCACCCTTCTGACATACCGGGTCAGGTGCTCTTCCAATTGAGCTATCGTGGTTCCAACCAGCCCGCCGAAATTATTCAACACTATCATCACCGTCATATAAATATTATGATCGGATGTTAATGACGGTAGTTGTTGGCATTGAATGGGCGCCTTTGGCTTTCAAAGTAAAAAGTAAATAGTGTTGAATAATTTCGGCGGGCTGGTTGGAACCACGATAGCTCAATTGGAAGAGCACCTGACCCGGTATGTCAGAAGGGTGCAGGTTCAAACCCTGCTCGTGGAATTTTTTTTAACATTTGTGTGTCTGTTCTATGATGTTTCCATTTCCCTTGATCATCCTTCATTTTAACAACCCAGTTTTGTGTTTTTGTCAGCTCCTTGAGCGCTTTTTTGGTTCCTCCCGTTCTAAGTATGTATTTTTCTATCGTTTTCATCCTCCATTGTTTTCTATCATTCCTCATGTTTTCTTTAATTTTCTTGCTAATTTTGGCTAGTTCCTTTCTTCTGTTTTGGATATTTCTTGCTCTGAGAAGATCACTTCTTTCCTCCAGTAGTTTTAGAGTGGCTGTTGATAAGTAGTTTCCTTTATCATTTTTGGTGTTTGCTATAGTTTTTGTCTGGGTTTTGATAATGTTTTCCATGTGGTTGTATTTTTCTTGGGTTCCTAGTTTCCTGGTATTGTCTTTGAAGTCTACAAGTTTATCTCTCATGGTGATTGTTAGTTGTTCTAATTGCTGTTTGTTGAGTTTTGTGTTTGCTGGGTCTTGTCTCGGTCTAGGTTTCTTTGCTTGTTTTGTTTTCAGTTCAGCTCTAATAAGTCTATGATTGGTGTTGAAATTGAATCTTTTAATGACGTTGAAGTTTGTGAAGTTGTCGTTTCTGTTGGTCATAATAAAGTCGATTTGGTTTTTTGTTCGGCCATCAGGCGATATCCAGGTCCACATGTTTTTCTTGTTTTTCTTATACACAGTATTTAGTATCGTTAGATTGTTTTCTAGTGCAAAGTTAGTAATTTTTTCCCCATTTCTACTTTTGGTTTTGTTATTATACGAAAATGGTCCTAGTATTGTGTTTTCTCCTGGGCGTCTTGTTCTGATTTGGCCATTGTAGTTTCCCATCACTATAAGGTTTTTGTGTGCGTGTCTTTGAATAGCCTCGTTTAAATCATGGTAAAAAGTATTTATTGTTTTCAGATTTGATTGCTCTGTCGGTGAATATACTTGTACGATAGACCATGGGTTTTGGTATCCCGGTAGTTTCACGTTCATAATCGCTATGCGCTCGGAGATTCCAATGAATTCTTCTACGTACTTCGCCATATGCTCTTTTATGATAAATCCTACTCCATGGTAGCCTTGTGTCTCTCCTATGTGGTATAGTAGGTAGTCTGGATAGGAAGTAATACTTTCGCCCATTCTTCTCACTTCACTCAGACCAACGATGTCCCACTTGATTTGTTTTAGAGCGTATGTTAGTTCCATAAGGTTTTCTTCTGTTCTCAGGGTGAGTACATTGAGGGATGCGATATATATTACTGATTTTTTATGTTTGTTGGTATTTTCTGTTGGAGGGTTGTGGTCTCTTTCCCCCACGAGGACCAGTCGACTTGGGGGAGCTTGATGATTTCTTGTTCCTTTATTTGCAGTTCCTTTGGTTAGGTTTGGTTTCCGTTTGCTGTTCTCTAGTTGCTATTGGTTTTTATTTGTGTTAGGTATATTCGAAAGAGAGCTGGATCTAGATCGCATTATGTCAAAAGCGTTTGTTCTGTTTGATTTGATTTGTTGCTTTTTTTGTTGGTTGTTATAGGAGGAGGGTGAAACAGATGGTTCCCTTTTCCTTTTCTCTAGATTGTTTTTGTTCTCTTTAACTATTAATTTATCGTATTTCAAGTACGCTGTATTGCCTTTTTTCCTCTCATCAATTAACTTCACTTGCAAATCCTTCCTTTTTTCCAAAATTTCCTTCGGATAGTCCTCAGTGATGTATATTGTTTTAAAGTTCTTTTTATTTTTAATGATTTCGTTCTTTTTCCAGTTATTTATAAACGAGCACAGTACTGGTCTCGGTTTACTACCCTCTCTGTTTTTAATCCCTAGGCGATAAATTTTGTTGACTTCATACTCTTCTATGCTGATATTTAGATCCTGATATACAATTTTCTTTAGCTTTTGTATTAATTCGTATGAAGATTTTTCTATTTCATCTAAGCCAAAAACTATAATATTATTGTTTCTCTCTGTTCTCTTAAAATAATCTATCTCTTTTTCTAGTTTTTCTATTTTAATTTTTAAGTTCTTATTTTCCTCCACAATGGGAATTAATTTTTCATCCATCTTGTCCATAAAACTTTTTGTGATAGAATCCTTCAATTCAGCGTTTTGATTTTGCATTTCGATCTTCATTTTGTCGAAAAGAATTTGAAATTGACTTTCATCACTTAAGCTTTGAATTTATTTCTGCGTAGAATGGAACACAATTTTTTTTTTTTCGTAGTGGCAACACTGTCTACGTTGTCTGATTCGGTGACGTAGTAACTGTCCCTGTGTGAATGAAATGTTGTTTTCTAACCTCGAATCGTAGATGTTGTGCTTGTAAATACTCGATGGATGCCAATAGTCTCACGTTGTTGATTATTTGTAGTTGCTTCCTGATGGTTCTGCTATCTTTTGAGACAGAGTGTCTCGCCGGTTGTTGTGTTTTCGATTTTATTTCGCTTGATTTCGGTCGAAGGCTAACACTATGATGTTGACAGTTCGGACGCCGGAAACGGACATGGCTGTCTTACTGGAAGCAAATATTAGTATTCGCAAATAAGATTATAAGGTTTCCATTTTAGGGCATTTCTAATGTACTAATTTGTGTTTTGTAAAATTAATAAATTGATCAACAAATCTTATTAAGAGAAAAAATGGACGGAATAGCGACGAAATTTGGTATGAACTCTGAATCCCGTCAATATGGCAACACAACGCAAAACCAAGAAGCCCGTCTAAGATGTTATTGTTATCGTAACAAAGGTCTACTAATTGTGTATTACGAGTTATTTACCACACAATGGCAGGTTTCATAATTACCGAGTTACTTTGAGCCCCTCCGCCAGTCAATAGCTGAAGACCACAAACATTAAATTAGAAGCTGTTTCTATTGTGCTTGGAAACAATTTTGCGGTTTATTTATTCTATTAACATAATACCTATGCAATTTCGCGAGAAGCAATTTGCGGGTCTTCGAAGTGAGACGACTGGTAATACCAGTAGGTACAATCCTGCTTCATTAGCTGTAGAACTCTGCCTCTGATTACGTCAGGTGAAGTGTAGAAATTCATCTAATCATCTTTAAGCTTTAATTAGTCGCGTGGGGTCCATTGGACCCCAAGTGAGATTGTTTTTGTCATATTTCGGCAAATGTTACACTTACGAGGCTGTATGTTTTAGTAGCTTCTTAGCTCACCCGCCCCTCCCGTCTCAGTGTTCCGAGAGCCGCGGCGTTGATCACACGTGCCGTACAGAGGTGCTTGGGGTCCAACAGACCCCGCGCGACTAATATTGTAGTACAATTTTGGTAAGTATAATCATAAACTTTTTGTTATTTATTTCACAATATTATACTAACTTTTGTTTCATAAATATTTGTAAAATTTTACAGGTAAAAGAACAATGTCAAGCCGCTACTAACAAATTCATGTATGATGAACACCATACAAAAGTTTTTGATTCATGTACCTAATAATTTAAGATAATTTGATTACTATTTTAGAAATTTGCATTTTTGTTGTTTTCTAGAAGCCTTACATTGTTTTGTTAATTCAGATGTTGTTCTTAAATTTCCTATATAAAATAAATATTTTCACTTATTTTATCTGTTTCATTTTCAAAAGTAAAACCCCACGCGACTAATAGTGTAAGTATTTAGGCGCGACTAGCTAAAGGTTAAAGAAACAAGCTTCTGGATGAGACAAAAAACGAGTTTAATGAAAATAGTATAAAATTATGTTGATTATATCAATGATAAAAATAATCTTTAGCAATCAATTAATAAATTGAAGATAAATATACCTATAATTATAATACTTATAGTTAACTAATGATTGTAAAAAAAAATTACTAATATTTTATTTTTTTATCAACTTTTTATTTATCATAAGAAAATTACTGCAGTATTAAACTTATTTATAGTTAGATACTATAGTATATGTGTTTTATTGGCTCTACGATGACAAGTGTATTATTAACTTTACTACAGTGCCTTAATTGAGTAAGCAAATAGCATTTATTCATTTCATTATACTAATTCGAAGGCACTTAACATACAAATTATTTTAAGACCGACACCTCACCCTCCCTTTGACACACAAAAGATACAAAAAACAAAAGATTAAAACAGTATTTATATGTATAAAATAAACGCGAATGATTTTGTAACAAAGAGTATCGTTTTAACCCATATTTCCTTTGATACAGTTAAATGTTAAAAAATTGCCGGCCAGCTCAAAGCATTACAAATCGTAAGCCGATTCAAATATCTCACAGTCTGTTACCATGGGAACGGGCACCCATTTTTAACGAGTACTCCGTAAATACAACGAATTTATTGAAAACCATTGCCGCGTTTTATTTAACTTCTGTGGTTCTTGCTGGAGAAATTAAACGAACCGCTGCTATTAAATACAAAAAGGCGCCAATAGATTATTAGCTTTTACAAAATGGGTATTATATATAGTAATGCATGGGTTTTGGTTAACTGGAATCTTTTCAGAAAAAATACTAATAAGTACTCTAGACAGTCTCTTTTATCAATATTATCCCCGGTTCTAGGCCACACACTGTATAACCCGAATGTGAACAGTTTCCCCAGTTTTCAATTTGACTGCTGGTCTATAAAATATTTGATTTTAATAACACTGGATAATATTTGTCTACAATTCTTTCCCTTCTTTTCAGAAAATACTTTAGTCTCTTTGGATTTGGAAATACAATCTTATGTTAAATGACTCAAAACTTAGGGACTTCTAGTTTCTAAGTTTCACCAGACTCTTTTTTATTATTTTAATTTTTGCATTGACAATGCTATATGAGGAGCTCGATGGCGCAGTGGTTAACGCGCTCGGTCTGCGAGTGCTGAGGTTAAGCAACTTTCGCAAGTGCCGGTCATCGGATGGGTGACCAAAAATGTATCATCTCGAGCTCCCCCGTGCTTTGGAAGGCACGTTAAGCCGTTGGTCCCGGCATTAGCAGTCGTTAACAAACCACCAACCCGCACTGGGTCTGCGTGGTGGTTTATGGTGGTGGTGAAGACGGGCCCGTCTTCCCTATCCATCCATAGGGGCTCGTGTCCCAGCAGTGGGGACATAAAATGAGCTGATGATGATGATGATGATGATGATGAATGCTATATGTAGTTACAAGATAAAAATTTACTGAAAAAAAACCACCAGCCTCACCAGCCAGGAAAAACGAGTAGGAATTTAACCCACGACCCTTGGATTACCGATTCCCGCTCTAGTTGCCCGAGTCTGATTGATTTTTTTTTTAGTAAAATTTTATCTTGTAGCTCGAAGACTAATTCTACATGGCAGGTTCTGAAAAATAGATCCGTGTCTCCTAAATTATATAAAAAGGCTCAAGTTTAGAAAAAACTCTAGATGCATATCCTTTATTCAGCGCACTCACTGGTTCAAAAAATTACATTTACGTCGTGTCTTTGAGGGTAGAGGCGTCGTTTTTAACATAATTGTGCATTATTCATGGTCCAGCTATTCTGTTCCGTATTTCCCTTATGATCATGGGAGAAAGATTACGCCGGGCGCAAAAGATAGCTCCTTAATATTTCACGAAGAAATATTGAGCCCAAGGAAAATGGTTCAAGTTAGGGAAAGGCGAAGAAATCATACTTTTTTTTACTACCACGCGCTCACCGAACACGCAATAAATACTTCATCGTGTTTACGTTAATATGGCTTTACTAAGTGAGATTTTTTATTATTATTGGTTTGTAGGCTGATGACTCCGTTCCACCTGTTAAGCATTAAGCAGAAACGGAGTCTATAAGCGCAGGCAACTAGTGAATCAAGATGGGGCCGCACTATTTGTCCACACCCTGCTGATCCACAAGTTGGTTCTTTAACGACCCCACGACGTGCAAAAATCTTTACAAGTAACTTTATAACTGTAGTTTATGTACCTTTTATTATCTAACTTTTGCCTGTTCTATGATTTCACATGTGATGCTTCTTAATTGATTTTCAATTGTTATAATAACGCAGTGTGGGCCTCCAACAAGGTGGAATGTCAGGTGCAGTTCACGGCTAGCCACTGGATGCGAACAGCACAAAACCGGTTTTTGTGGAGATCATTGCAGGAGTTGTCCAGCAATACACGTTTTTTTGGCTGAGATGATGATGTTGTAATTCTTGACTGACCCAGAAAAAAGTGGCTAGATGACTTAGCCATACTAAACCGACAGACACGACGTGGCTCAAGAAAGAGACAAATGGAAGGATTTGGGGGAGGCCTTAGCCCGGCTGTGGGACAGCATAGGCTATGAAAAAAAAGATCTTGTACTGTGAATCTGTCATAAATTAATTGAACTTTAAAGCTATTAAGAATAGAGTTTCAATTATTCTAACAAATTATGGTGGCATCCCTGAAATAACGGTTGACAAGTAAATGCACCCGCTAGCGCTTGTGTCCTATATGTCCATAATCCGTTTGATATCCCCGAGCGCTGTCCGCTGATTGAACTTAATAAATGGATATAGGAGAGCAAATAAGTATTGATGAGAACACCCTTGGACGTTATTACGACGATACTGGTTTATTGCCCAAACACTATTCCAACTAGTTTTTCGGATTTCAGAATGGACGTGATGGCGCGTTCGATTGGGATTTTATTCTAAATTTTTGTACTTGTCTTATTACCTAATTTCTTTACAAGTTATAAATATAGTTATATCTTTCTTATAAGTTTTTTGTGTGTAGCCATTGACTGCTAATTTGTTTGACTATAGTCTATAACGTCTATGATTTCAGAAGTCTTTTTCGTTCGTATTAAAGGGAAGAGTCATTCTGACAGACTAAGACTTAAAATATAAATAATTTAATAAATGAATATAGAAGAGCAAATAAGATTACAATCTTGGACGTTAATACGATTAGACTGGTTTATCGCCCAGAGACTATTCCAAACTAACTATTCCAACTAGATTTTCGGATTCGGAATGGACGTAATAGCGCGTTCGATTAAGGTTTTATTCAAACTTGAGTTGTTTTATGTAAAGCCTGTACGGTTGAGTTGATATCCTTTTTCCAGACTCTCACTTGCCTTTCAGACTTGCGATAATTATCTTTTCTGTTTTTGTGTTTTGCTTTTAGCTGCCTGTTAATTTTAAAATGTATCTTACTAGGGAAACCTAAGCAAAAGAGCTTCTTAATCACACTAATATTATAAATGCGAAAGTTAGTGTGTATGTGTGTGTGTATATTTGTTGCTTCTTCACGCTGCAACAGATGGATGGATTTGGATAAAATTCGGCATACAGATAGTTTATAACCTGGATTAAGACAAAGGATACTTTTTATCCCGATATTCCCACGGGAACGGGAACCACGCATGTGAAACCGCGAGCGGCCGCTAGTATTTTTAATAAAACGTTTAGAATTTTTTATAATATTAATTATAAGTGATTTCACCTCAAAACCGACAACTCGCTTTATAAGGCATTGTAGGTATCTGATACGGTGTGCCTCCAAATATAATAACGAGGTAAATGCACAGACGTCCGGATTGAAAGCGAGAAGTCGTGGTTCAGTAGCCACTCACAACTGACGTGATTCTACTCCTTGACCAAGCGTATTAGGTTTCAGGAGATTTTACAGAACTGTTAATTATGTAAATTTTTACTTTTTTTTATTTTTTATTTTCAAGTGCTAATTGCTGCACTGAAGCTAAATTAAATATTTATAAAATATACAAAAAAAAATAAAAAAAAGTAAAAATTTACTATAGCGTTGTGTTATCAAATTTGTAGTATTTCATCTGCAAAGATGAATCTGCATAGCCAACGGTTGCAATGACCGTTGGATAGATGGCGCGCTGTGCCGCTATTAGCACTCTAAAAATTACAAAAGCAGTGAGAAAATTCAGCGTCTACGTCAGCCTTCCCGGTAGCATAGCGGTCAGTGCAGCCGCCCGGATTGCGGAAGACCCAGGTTCGATTCCTGGCTGCGTCGGGTAGGCGTTTAATTTTTTCACTGTATTTTGTAAATTTTATAAATGTTAATTATGTGTGAACTACAAGATAATAATGATCTTTTAAAACTGATACCGCACTTTTGATGTATCTTTTTACGTATTTACTCGTGTAAGTTATAACATTGACATAAATTTGACAGACAGTTGGTACCGGCTACGCGGCTGTATTAGCAGTTGTATGTTGTGTATTAGCACCAACCCGCTCTGAGCCTGCGTGGTGGTATATGGCGCACTCTCTCTGTGGAGTTTTAATTCATAGGCTCCGACCCCAGCAGTAGGGACATAAAATGAGTTCATGAGGTGATGTTGATCAGATTTTATTATGACGTTTCGAAACCTCTTACAAGGTCGTAGGTCACAAAGATACTCAGTTAAAGAAAAAAAGTTTGAAAAAATTAAACGCATTTCTCTTTTTTTATAAAAAAATAGAGTGTTATTATAAGATTTTCACAACCGTTATTCCGTAGTTCACAAATAATCAAGGTAATGTTATATTTACATTTAATTTTTCTTTACTCCTTCTCCATTATTATGAACTTTATTTTTTAGTTATTTAAAAACTTCTCCAACTTAAATTACATGGCGGACTTAATACCTGAGTCATTCTCTACCAGTCAACCATATGGTGGTGACATATGGCGGGTGGTGCAGAAATAACATGGTAGGTGCAATTAGGTGAAAACAAAAATGTTAACCGTGCCAAATCACACAATCCCCTGTGCGCGAAATAAGATTAAAAAGGGGTACAACTTCTTCACGTATTACATAGATAGAATACGCACCAAAAACAGAATAATAACCATATAATATTGTGTTATTTCCATCGTAATATCGTTAATCTGAAGCCGGAAGCGACACATCCCCATTGTGTGGCTGCGAAGATGGAGAAATATTTGTCATTCTTTGATGTTGAAGTTTGAAATCAGACGCGCGTGTATGTACATACCACAGAACACTATTCTGTGGTACAGACAGACGCGTGCACATCAAAACCTACCACAAACTGTCAAATTCCCTCAATAGACTTTAAACTTTATGTCTAACGAATATGGTTGATAATTTTGTTGTATATTTAGCGCCATCTGGTAAAGACAAGGGGACTTAACTATGAATGCAATCTGCACAAATATTTCACTAATTGTGTTTTATAGATTTATAGAAAGATAGCGCTAGACTCGCTGATTGCACTGTAGTACCTGGTCGCTTCTCTCCTCCTCCACTGCCCGGTCTACCTGAGCCGAAGTCCGCGTCTTTAGAGGTGCCCTCGGGTGGTTCCGCTCCCTGATCCGATCCGAACCCTTCGGAGAATCTAGTAGGGCACGGGGACGCGCACTTTTAAGTGTGCGATGCCGTTCCCTCTAGAAAACCTCCGAAGGTGATTCGTTTCAACACGGCTTGAGGTACCCTTTACGTACCTCGCCGCCCCCAAAAAAGCCCAATGACGCTGAAAATGCCGTTTGAGGTAATCAGCAGTCACTCACTCAAAAAAAAGCCACTCACCCCCTTTCTTTCGTTTAACGGCTGCAAGGTTCAACACAATAAATGTACCTATTTAAGTTACAGGTGGTATCATTCGCCCAGTCCTTGTCACAAATGTATTGAAGAAATATATATGTTTTGGATAGGTTTATGTGCAGGCGTATGTACGGGGTGGTTATAGTATCCTCCTACGTACCTAAAATTGTCAAATTTCTTCAATACATTTTCAACCATATGCTTTAGTTATAAAGTTCAAAGTCTATTGAACAAATTTGACAGTTTGTGGTATAGTCGACCATGAAATTGCTTTATCACTTTTGACAAAAACTTCCATAACAATAAAATTTCGCTAAGGCTCATTAATAACAACGTATCTGTCACTTGGTCTTTTAAACAAAAATAGAACTTGTTGTTTTATTATATGCAAACAAAATTCACTTCTAAGGGGGTAAAGCAATTTCGTTGTCGACTATACTTTACAAGCCTTAGAAGTCTTACTACAATATTATTATCAAAATTGATGCTTCTAATGAGCAATTGCGAAGTTCCATAAAACCGAAGAAAAACATAATTAATGGAGTCAGGAAGGATCTTCAATAAACTTACTATGACTAGGTACCTTTTTTTAAAGTCTTGCTTGATGTCAATGCTGTTTATTTTTTCATACTTGTCTCTTTTCAAAGACTGAAACCGATAGAAAGTATGTGGATTTTCGACGTTTGTCCAATTACTTAAACTTTTTTTATAAATTACTTCAAAGGTTGGTTGTACAACGACCAGCCATGCGGGTAAAATCATTCGTCGAAGGGATGACTGCCGATTTAAAGATTAAATTAAGGCGACGCACCGTTAAACAATAAATCTCATACATTTTGATATGAGCGTTTGCGCCCCGTACCATAAGAAAAACTGTTTTTTTTTCCTTCAAATTAAAACTACAAATTATTTTAAAAAAATGACCTACAATTTTGAAGTGTGTATTAAGACTAATCTACTAAGAAAATTTAGATGCTTAAATCGGTCTAGTTAGCCTATAAAATGTGAATCTATGTTTTAAAAGAGGTTACTTTGATATTTTATTTCTTTGCTAGAAAAGTTGAAAAATCGTGTTTCTGCAACTAACAAAATGAAGTCAATTAAATGAAAAATCATGTCATCAAATATCACTTTCATATGTTTTGTAATTGTTGGGAAAAATCAAGATCCCCGCCACGTAAATTACCAATGCGTCGTCTTAATGATTTCAAGAGAAAACTGTTTCTTTTTAAAGTAAGTAACAGTCCAGTTTGTTGACGTGTCAATGACGATACGTGTATCGTCAACACTAATAAAATAATCTTAATAACTATGTTATTTAATATGTTTTGTTATATAGTATGAACTCCCCTTACAAGTTAACGATTACTCCCTGACCACGGACCCTGCAAAGTGTTCGAAACGTCAGGATAAATATAATTAAAAGTAATGTGTAAAATAAACGCGAGTAGATCCGTAAAAGTTGTTTTATTTCAATAGTTAACATTTCATACGGCAGTTATAAACTGCTTTTGATAAAAAGCGTCTTGGCCATAAATTGTATGCTCTACTTCTATAGTCCTACCGTACATCCCCTTTTAAGAGTTAAATATCTGAAGGATCATCTCCTTAGCTAAAGATTTCAAATAAAAGAACCAATGTGGAACCGATAAATGAATCATACGTGAGCGTCAAACTTATAAAACCCCTCTTTTACATATAGAGTAATAAATTAAATAAAGTTTATTCCACATTGAAGCGCTGTCACATAAAAATCCAACTATGAAATCCCATAATGTAATACTAAGTCTAATAAGCAATCCGTTGCATTCAGATGAATATTGAGTTTCGTATTAAACTGGGAGAGTAGCAAATCCCAGTGAGGTGCCCGGACCTAGGGGCACTCGGAGTTAACTAAATATAGTAAGCGACTAGAATATTGCACCAGTACCGCATAGAGACAGCCAAAGCTGAGTAAGCGCTTACGTGGATCAAGTTAAGTTTGTCCAACTATAGAACTGGGGACAGCCATATTGTCGGACAAAATTACTTTGATACATTTTCGACAATAAAGTACACATACTACTAAGTAATACAACGCTTTTGTGTACCAAAATGTATAGGAAGAACCGGTCTTCGTTATTTAATTTGTAGCTTCAAACACCAACCGACCAGCAGTCGATATAGTTACGTAATCGTAAGTAGGTACTCAGGCGTTCGATAGCTCATTACTCATGCTTATTTACTGGTATTAAGGAAAACCAAAAACTTAGCCAAGAATCTCCAATAGTTCAAAATTAGTTAATAAATTGTATTAGACTTTAAAATAAAAAATATAAAAAGTGAAACGGAAAATAACACGTAGCAGAATGAAAATAATGTGCAACTGAAATTAAAAAAAGAAAACGGAAAGCAAGAGAGAACAGTCTAATCGACACTCATCTACAACCGGTAAATCATCATCATCATCATCATCAGCCCACTTCCGCCCACTGTAGGGCATAGGCCTCTTCCCTCGCACTCTTCACGGTCCTGCACTATCCTCATCCATCCCTTGCTGGTTTACGGCTCAAACCCTTCCTTCTCACCGGTAAATACTAATAATGAACTAAATACGGCGACCACACGGGGGAAATTGGCTTATTCAGTTACCCAGTTACCCAATCTGTCTCGCAATCGCATTAGTGATTTCCTACAGTTTATGAAATTTCCTCAGGGCGACCCGATTGGCAAATCACTCGAAACGATATCCGAAGATCCTTAGTTAAATTCCTAGATCAGGCGAAGTGTGTTTAGAGTTTTTTGATGTATTGGGAAAATACAGGTATAGATAATATGGGTTAGATGATCACCTCATCTCATCACCTACCGCATTAAACAAACGTGTTGATTAAGTCAATACTCATGAATTGTAGCGATGACTCGATTTCAATGGTAGAGGGAGCTTTGCCCTGCTTTGATAAAGTATGTAGAATAATCGCTTAAGAAATCGGACAAATACATTAAAGTATTACAAGCATTACAAAGACAACAAGTAAAAAAAATGTATTAAAATCTGTACTTTACTCAACTACGTATAAAAAAATAAACATTAACTTCATAAAATTCGAAATTAATGTTACCAGAAACAAAAACCTACATTGAATGGGGCGTCGCCAACGAACATTTCGATTTCAATAATTGGTTGGCATTTGTAAAAAGGGACAATGAAAGTCACGGCATCGATTGTAAAAAGAGTCCATGTAATAGCAGTCATTAAGTCACACCGTCCGACCAAATTTATGTCCCATTTGAATTGTCTGAATTCCTGGAAGCGTATTTAATTGACGGGCAATAATCAAGAAAAACTGTATTGAATTTTAGAAAAAAGTTTTAAAAATTCAATAAATGTCCAAACATCCAAAAACATGCTTAACATGTTTTCTGAGGCACACCTCAGAAAACATGTTAAGCATGTTTTTGGTCCTGGTTGTTGTAACACGTATCAATCACATTGAGCTAGTATGGTTGATCATAACCCGATCTCTACATGTGCTAGTGTTAGGGAACGCCAGAGCCATTTAGGCTGATGTTGATGAAATATCAAGTATAACAACTGTCATCGTGTGTAATCTCCAAAAGCCACTTGAGAGGATATTCCTAGGGGAAGCAGTCACAGAAACCTTTTCGGAGCAACACAGTTTGTCAACACCTGGTATCAACTGGGCGTTGCTTGGTTGGCATTTTTAAGACCCTCATGCTGTAGTCAATTGGGAAAGCCATGCAGGGAAGCTATCCCTTATCCTGATTTGCAGCTACACATTATCCTTATGTGTATCTGCAAATCAGGATGATTATAGACCCATGCTGGTCTGGGACCTACTAATGATGATTATCTATTCCACATCAGAGCCCTACTTTGCTTATTTTTATTTATTTTATTTTTATTTATTTATTAAGGATTTTGCTAAATGTTGCATCGAGGTCTCTAACGAGTCGATGTTGGCTGTGTCTACCCCTTCTTGGGAGAAGGACGTGAGAGTATCATCATCATCATCAGCTCACTTTATGCCCCCACTGCTGGGACACGAGCCTTCCCTATGGATGGATAAGGAGAACAGGCTATAAACCACGCGGGCCCAGTGCGAATTGGTGGTTGTTAACGACTGCTATGCAGCCGGGACCAACGGCTTTACGTGCCTTCCGAAGCACGGAGGAGCTCGAGATGATACATTTTTCCACCCATCCGATGACCAGCCTTTGCGAAAGTTGCTTAACCTCAGCACTCGCAGACCGGGCACGTTAACCATTGCACCATCGAGCTCCTTATTTGAGAGTATGTATGTATATATTTATGTATGTATAGGGTATGACGATGAGTTATATTTAGATTCGGTTGCAAGTTGCTCGACATATAAACCAATCTACCAGATGTGATACATTTTCTGCGAGAATTCAGTGCGACAAAGTCAGACACTGATGACATTGACATTTTTAAAAAACCGACTCCAAAAAATTTGACTGATAAAATTGCACTAAAAAGTAAAAAATAAGCGTTAGACTTATACAGACAATAACTTTATTAAGAAAAAATATAGGTACAATTATTGTTATTTTTGGGGCCGGTGCCAGCCAAAGAAGTTTTTGAAGCCGGTGCCAGTCCGCGTTTGTAGTTAAAATTTCATGCATAAGATTGAATGTACTATTATGATTATAATATAGTATGTCGTTAAATGTTTATGTTAAAGTTACCTTGGCTGGCACCGACTCCAAAAGTAACAATAACTGTACCTATATTTTTTCTTAATAAAGTTATTGTCTGTATAAGTCTAACGCTTATTTTTTACTTTTTAGTGCAATTTTATCAGTCAATTTTTTTAAATTCGGTTTTTTTTTTTAAATTTTTGTTTATTTTTTGCTTTTTAGTGATTCGTTTCGATCTATTTATCAAAAGCGAATATGGGTAGACCTACTAAACACGCTGCTCGTATGAGACAGCGCCGTTTAAATGAGACAAGCGAAGAAAACGAGAAACGCCTATCTCAAAGTAGGAAATCAAAAACTGAGTTCCGGTGCCTGTCTTCTTTTGCTTCGTCATAGTCGCTTAACTATTTTAATCGAGATATTTTATCGCCACCCGTGAAATACTTATCATTGAGGAGT
This sequence comes from Eudonia lacustrata, assembly GCA_947562085.1. Taxonomy (NCBI): domain Eukaryota; kingdom Metazoa; phylum Arthropoda; class Insecta; order Lepidoptera; family Crambidae; genus Eudonia; species Eudonia lacustrata. The sequence continues at coordinate 4,526,540 of OX387323.1, read as the reverse complement.
TCCGATGGCAATCTGTGGTCTTTTTCATCAGTTACACTTCATCAAATGATACTTTATGAATGCAAATGCTTGACTTATTTCTGAAAATACCAAAATTGCGATAGGTATGCCTACAATATTCGAGGAGTTCCCTCAATTCCTCAAGGATCCCATCATCAGAACTGGACCAAATTAAAATGGGATTACACGGGAAGCACCAGCTTTCAAATAAAGAAAGAATCATCAAAATCGGTTCACTCAGTCGAAAGTTCTGAGGTAACAAACATAAAAAAAAAAAAAAAAAAATACAGTCGAATTGATAACCTCCTCCTTTTTTTGAAGTCGGTTAAAAATAGATTTTATTATAGCACGAGACGACTAGTAGATTGAGTTGGCACAAGGCTTTCCGAGCTACTTTTGCCGGCCCGCCTTCGACAGTTTTTTTCCATAAACGATCGCGTGCCTTTCAAAACAGACATTATTTGCTTGGGAATAACTAATGATCCGGCCGCCGTTGATATAATAATTATAGGTCTATTAAAATGAAATTTGATTGCCTTCCGATGGCATCTTCTCCATTAACACGCAGTACTTGATCGGGCGGGGCGATAAATTCTGGTTTAGCTAGGTCCATCTAATAATACGGGTTTCAATTTAATCTTGATTCTGATATGGCATTACAAGTTATTGCAAGCAAATTACATATTTATAAAATTTATAAAATACAGTGAAAAAATTAAACGCCTACCCACCCTCTACTACGGTCAGTGCAGCCGCCCGGATATTGGAAGACCGAGATTCGATTCCTGGCTGGGTCGGGTAGGCGTTTAATTTTTTCACTGTATTTTATACATTTTATAAATATGTCACTATAAATGAAACAACTTTTACGGATTTGCTCTTGTTAGTCTTGCACATTGATTTAGTTTCATTTTATCCTGACGTCTCTCACCCTTTGCAGGTTCCGTGGTCACAGGAAGTCTAAATCAATGTTTTTGCTATATCTTACGGTTAAGCACGTTGCCTTCAAGTGATGTTAAGTGGTCGAAGGTGTAAAAATGTAAAAAATAATAATTAATGTGTAAAATAAAAGCGAGTGGATCCGTAAAAGTGGTTTCATTACAATGTTTCGATGTTTAGTGTTCAGGTAAACATTAGAAAAGCGTTTAAGAGCGTTTACGCCGCACACTAGCGCCCCCAATGAAAAAAAAACATATCTAGTAATTAGAGATAGAAAATCAAATTATGCTCAACAAACTATCTGAATGAAGTAATTTAGCATTTTTACGTCACCTAATGAACACCTGACATGTTATGGTTTAGTTAAATATGGCGTTATAGTTAAAAGTGGCCGTACCTCTTTGTTTTTTTTTCATTAGTGTCGCTAGTGTGCGGCGTAAACGCTCTTAAGCATTGAAGCAAACAAAGAGATTTTGTAAGTTTGGAGACATTGTCTGCGTGTGTTTTCGCTTGAGAAATGTGACATTGTAGTTTCGACCGGATGAATCGATTTCAATGCGTTGTTTTATTAAAAAGCTTTATCTCAGTAGTACAGTCAACAGCAAAGTAGATGATGTTTACTAGATTTCAAAATTAAGTTTCGACAGTGAAAGTCGGTATTTTCTATATAACTACAGTCAAAGTCTGCAGGTACTAGTGGACACTCGAAAGTTTTTCGAAAAATCAATCGACACATTAGATAGAAACAGTACTTTATTACGATTATAATATTCTATTAATAACTTCAATTTATCATTTGATGCAATTACGTCTGTATCGTCTTAACCCTAGGCACGACAATTTGACATCTGTCACGGGTATCAAGCTGTAATGAACAGACTATAGTACCCACACATTAAATATAAACATAATCGAACAACAACATTAATGAACGCTCTTCAAAGGAAAACAAGAGTTTTATTAATCCTAAACAGTTAACGAATGTGCGAGTCGAGATTTTAGTGTATCTCCCTCCAACGAGCCACGCCTAATTGTTACAGTTTTATTGGGTTTTTATTTCACTATGTAGGTTTATGGGTGTCCGCAGCCGCAGTCAATTGCAGCGTCTGTACCTACCGTTTTATATGCCAACGTTTGTTTTTGATTTAGGTTGCGAACGGTCCGTCTGGCGGAAGCTTTAGTATACAACACATTTTACATATATCATCATCTCATCATCATCTCAGCCAAAAGACGTCCACTGCTGGACAAAGGCCTCCCCCAAGGATATGAGGGGTATTTGCCGTAATCGCCACGCTTGGCAGGCGGGTTGGCGATCGCAGTAGGTTGAGGGTTACTTCAGAGAGATGCTGCTGCCCATCCTCTGGAATGGTCCCTTAGTCGGCTTCTACGACACCCACGGGAAGAGATGGGGTGGTGCAATTCTTTATCCCCGGCACCACACAGGGGCACTACATATATACCTCTGTTAAAAACCACGAGGCCTTAGTTATTATGCATAATAAGTTCTGTAGGTTAACTGGATCACATACACTTTAAGTCGGATGTCAGTCAGTCTATGTCAATAGTATAAATACGCAGTTATAATACGTGTGTTTTGTGTGATACTGCATCGCATTTTTTTTATGCTAGTATTATCTATTAGGACCTAAGTAGACAAGTTGCATAACGCAAATATAATAGAAATGGAATAGATGGTTATGGGATTAATGTAAGCCAATAATACGTAAAAATAACGTTTAATTTGCTTTATATCAATACCTTATTGCTACTTGTGCAGGCCTTCTGGTTGGCTAACTGGTAAACTGGCTGGCTAGATATCTGACTTTTCGGTAGCTATTTATTTTGTCTTTTAGAATAGCTGTTGGAGACTTCTTAAAACTACACTCAGGGGCCCACCCCGCTATTTTTATACAAATATGCTCACTTTGCCACTCTATACATTAAAATGAAAATACATTTCTGCAAAGATCTGTAGGTAAGCTAATATTTAGGTTAAACGCACGACTGTCCAATTAGCATTCTGAATGGGTACAGAAACCATTGCATTTGTCCATAGAGGCAGAACAATGAATGCTTAATCACATTCCATACAATGTGATATGGCAATAAAGTAATGCTTTGCTTAAGCGAAGGTTTGGAAACGGGTTTTTTTTTTTTAAACTTTTCAAAGTGCTAATTGGACAGTCGAACGCTTAACCTAAACATTAGCATACAGATCTTTGCAGAAATATATTGACATTTTTATGTATAGAGTCGCAAAATGAGCCTGTTTGTATGAAAATAAAGGGGTGGGCAGTTAGATGTGCCCATGAGAGTTTATAAACATTTTTGTTAATTCATTTTTTGCATTTATTATGCTAGTATGTATTTGCAAAAAAAAATCCCATTCGAGCTTATTTTTATTTATTTATTTATAATTTATGTACACACAAACGAATTGAAGAGAAAACACAGTACGAATAGACAAGTACAAGGGCGCTGCTTATTTCACATTGAAATTTCTTCCAGCAGGCCCGTAGAAGGAGAAGATACATAGAAAAGTAGACAAAGTGTGCACAAAACAAACAAAACAAGTATTTAAGGCTTAACATACAGTAAAATAGTTACAACACAAAATAAACATACATACAATAACGGTGACATACTCAAGTGGAAAGATAGTACTCCTTTACGCGCTTCTTAAACGTGTAAATCGACGTGGACTCCCGAATACAAGGTGGTAGGTCATTCCACAGTCTGACTGCATGAACGGAAAAGGAATAGGAAAAGAAGTCGGTTTTATGGGAAGGCATATTGAGATTGAGGAGGAGGTGTGAGCGACAGGGAACATTAGAAGTATGGGAAAAGGTAAACCGCTCTTTCAGGTAAGAAGGGTAGGACGGGTTGAAAAGGATATTAAAAAGAAGGCATAGTATTCTAGTGTTTCTGCGTAAACGGATTGGGAGCCACTTGAGTTGCTGGCGGAAGCTTGAAACTTGGTCATATTTTCTTAAACCGAAAATGAAACGAATACACAGGTTTTGCAGACGCTCAAGTTTGTTAAGAAGCTCCTCGGTGGCATCTAAGTAGCAGGCATCAGCGTAGTCGATAAGAGGTTGGATAAGAGTTTGAGCGAGCGCAACCTTCGTACCAAAAGGAAGAAAACCTTGCAGGCACTTAAGCGTGTGGAACGAATAAAAAACTTTACGACTCACTTCAGCGACATGGGTAGCCCAGGACAGGTTAGAATCAATAGTGACTCCAAGATTCTTGACTTTATCAGCGTAAGGAATCGGTACGCTATCGAAAACCACACTTGAAATCACGGCAGAGTTGATGCGGCTGCGCATTCCCCTACTACCAATCACAATGGCCTGCGATTTGTTGGGATTTACCAAAAGGCCGAATGAGTTAGCCCAAGCACTTATACGGTCCAAGTCCTCGTTTATGGCTGCAACAGCCAAGTTAGTTTCGTCCAGAGTAAAGTGACGGTACAGCTGCAAGTCGTCTGCATAAAGGTGAAAGCTAGAGGAAATAACTCTGGAGACAGAGTTAATAAAGACGGAGAACAGTAGAGGAGAGAGCACGCCGCCCTGAGGGACGCCAGCAGCGAGATCGCACCAATCGGAGAAGGTTTCATCGAGGCGGACACACTGCGAACGGCCTCTTAGGTAGGAGTCGAACCAGGAGATCGCGGGAGAAGAGACATTAAGAAAGCGGAGAACCCCAAGGAGGACATCGAAGTCGACAGAATTAAAGGCGCAACTGAAATCAAGTAGTATCAGAAGAGTTAGCGACTTATTTTCCATTGCCCAACGAATGTCATCAGTCACATTAAGTAGAGAAGTAACTGTACTATGTCCAGGGCGGAAACCAGACTGGTAAGGGCTTAAAATATTATTCATAAGGAGGAAAGAGGAAAATTGTTTATGAACAATGTGCTCGAGCACTTTGGAGAGGAAGGGCAGGAATGAAATAGGGCGAAAGTGTGAAGGCAGAGAGGGGTTAGGGATTTTCGGTAATGGAATAATGTGGGCTTTTTTCCAAGCAGAGGGAAATACGCAACAGTCAGTCAAGGAGTAATTGAAGATATGGGTAAGTACAGGAAGGACTGAAGAAAGGATAGGAGTTATCATTTTTGAGCAAATGTTATCATCGCCAATGGAAGTAGAGGAAATGGCTAGTAGGCTCTTCTTAACATCATCATCAGAAACTGGTAAGAAGGTAAAGGGTGGATGATGGTTGCCGACAGAAGTGGAGGAGAGTTCTAGAAGCGTAGCGCTTCTAGTTGGATGATCTAAGGATACAGGTGGTTGAGAAAAATATTTATTGAGAGAATTTATATCTGTGTCCTTAGGGGCAGGAACAGGAGATTTACCAATGCCGACTGACATAAGGAAACGCCAAGAGTCAGAAGAGTTGCGGTTGGATAGGGATTCATGGAAGAAGCGTCTTTTTGCATCACGACACATACGACTACAGCGGTTACGCAAAGATTTATAAGCACCAAGGTTTCTATCAGTAGGGTAACGTTTAAATCGTCTTTTAGCTTTGTCCCTGCGCGCCATTAGACTTAAGATTTCAGATGTTAACCATGGTGCAGGAATGTGCTTCACTCTCACACGTTTAAGAGGTGCATGCAAATTGAACAACTCAATGATCTTCTTAGAGAAAATATTGGTTTTTTCATTGACGCACCTGCTTTCGGTGATAGGAGTCCAGTCAACTTTACCGGCGTCACGCTGCAGATCCGTCAAGCTGATACATTTATAGCTCCGACAAAAGATCTGATGCACCTTACGCTTAGGGAAACGGATGCGGTATGAGAGATACACGAGATCATGATAAGAGAAGCTTGCAGTGAGTTGACCATGAGTGGTAACATTATCTGGAGAAGAGACTATCATAAGATCGAGGAGAGAAGGAGAACAGTTAGGAAAATTATGAGTGGCTGAGAGAGGTAACATATAAAGATTATAAGAAGATATTAGAGAATTAAGTTTATTTGTTCGATTATTAGCTTTGAGCAGGCAGGTATTAAAGTCACCCATTAAAATTTCTTCTTAAATTTGGTTGATTTTTTCTAGTAAAATTTTATCTTATAAATCAATAGTTTCGTGATAGTCATTAACTAACAGTCGGTGTTAACAATAGGTACAATTTTATTTCTTAAAATTGTATATAAGTCAACTTTACACAGCTGACGTTCTGCGTACACCATTTGCTAGATTGCAGGTCACTGCAATCGTTAACTTGGAACACGACTTATTTAGCCCGGGTTTATGTTGTGGCGGTTTCGAAGTGCTGCGACTTTAGGGTTCAATCATTGGGTATGTTAGTCGTTACTCTTATATTTACGAACTGCCTTCGTTGACTTTCGATAATTCTTAAAGTGATAAAAAGTTATGAAATGTATTTAAATAAGCTAAATTCAATATAAAAAGTTATTCCTATACAACAAAGAATTCGATTCTACGCAAAAATCAGGTATATGTAAATATAATAAGTATAGTTCAAATAGTTCCCACTAGATGGCGCGGTTCGTATTCTGACTGAATCGCGCTATCGAAATGTTTTGGCAAATAGCATATAAGGCATGTAATTTGTCAATAAAGTTGTTACCTATTTAGAGCAAAGAAGCTACTAGCGGTTTCATTTTCAACCCTATTAGTATTCCCTTCAGTACAAAGGTAAACCATTTTTCATATAGCGATAGTTATATTCTAACAAAATTTGCAGAATTGAAATAAATTTGGGTCGACCATGTCCACTGCATACGAGTTTTCAGCCACCGCCAATGCAAGCCGATCATTGTATAAAGATAGATATCCTGACTGACTGACTGACTGATTCGTAACGTAGGTAAGAGATAAGATAATGTAAGCTTATCCGAAATTCCCTCAGTATCACGGGACACGTGTTTAATCGAGGTAATCCACTTTGAGCACCCGCCTAAATAGCACCTGAACGAATAGCACCTGGCCTAATCCACATTCATCACCTATTGATATTTTTGGCAGGTGCTATTAGTGGATTCAAATGTATTTTTACTTTTTTGTCCACGAACAGCACCTATAATACAGCAGCATAGTGCTGAGAACAAGAAGTGAGCTATTATTATTAAATATAATAATTTTATAAGCAATTAGGAGTTTGCCCGCGACTTCGTTCACGTAGAATGTAGCTTATGTTACACGCAAGGCATGTAACTGTAATTTTTTTTTTGGAATTGGACCAGTATGTCCAGAGTGGATCCTCCGCAAACAAAGAAACAAACAAACAAACAAAGTCACAAACTTTACCTTTTTGTGAATAGTATAGATATACAACCTTATTTTTAGTTTATACGAAAACCGAAACACGGGTCAAATATTTTCATTTAAGGCGACGCATCGCTAAACAATAAATCTCATACGTTTTGATACGAGCGTTTGCGCTCCATACCATAAGAAAAACTGTTACAAATTATTTAAAAAAAATGAACTACAATTTTGAAGTGTGTGTTAAGACTAATCTACTAAGAAAATTTTGATGCTTAAATCGGTCTGGTTAGCCTGTAAAATGTGAATCTATGTTTTAAAAGAGGTTACTTTGATATTTTTTTCTCTGTTATAAAAGTTGAAAAGTTGTGTTTCTGCAACTAACAAAATGAAGTCAATTAAATGAAAAATCATGTCATCAAATATCACTTTCATAAGTTTTGTAATTGTTGAGAAAAATCAAGATCCCCGCCACGTAAATTACCAATGCGTCGTCTTAAAGAATCCGTACAAAAACAAAATGATATCTTGAAAACTCACGAAGTTACAAGCTTTTTGTGCTGCCCCGTTGTGTGTTTTTAGTAGGGAATAATTTGTTTGAGATGTTGTAAACATGTAACATGGTCAACATTTGGTCAAAATGTAACATGGTATAAAAAATATTGAAATCGATTCTATTACTGATTCTGAACAAACAGTTTTCAGGTTTCGTATAAACTAAAAATAACATTGTAGATACATCAGTCATCATCAGTCGTTGTCGGTCTTTGTGAACAGCATTTACAGTGCTAATAGCCGACGCAGCTTTATTTTAGGTTATGGTGATTTGAAACAAAACTATACCTACTCACTGAGTTTGATTTATTTTTTCTGTTAGTTGTTTCATTTTTGTATAACTAAACCAATGATATTATAATAAAGTATAGATGCGTTATACGCGCTTTACAATGGTTCGGCATTTGTAAGAGAATTGTCTCGTGTTGAGTCAGTCACGCACCGTTCAGTGTCATGGCAACATATTTGTAACAAAAACTGTTTTACTGCGAGAAAAAATGACGTCTTGCGTCTTTAGACATTGCACAAATTATTCTGAAAGTGTGAGAGATAAGAAAACTATATCATTTCATGCGTAAGTACTGTAACAATTCTATTATACCAAAAAAATGACGTTGTATTTTGATTCTATTCCGCTGTTGAGATGCATAATAATGGCGGGCGACGCGCCGCGTGACGCGTGCTTGCGCATATATTCATCTCTTTTTAACCACAGGCATAGGACATGTTGGCTTCTTTATGTTGTCCCTTTCTTTACGTATTGCTTCGTATGTAGAGGTGTGTAGATACAGTAAAATTTAAGCTGTTTGTATTACATTAATGTAGGCGTATAACGCGTCTATTTATAAAACGTCATTGAACTAAACTTAGCATCTTCACGTATTTTTGTGCGACAACATATACAATATCATCATATAACAATAATCGGTTTGACAACATAAAATGTCTAAATCCCTGAATGTCTAAATCCCTGAATGTCTAAATCCGCGAATGTCTATTTCCACGTTTTGAATGTAATAATAAGTGAATATATAGTTCTGAAAATAAACCCTAATACATAATGTGATTTATTTAAAATAATACGTCAGTAAACACAAATACATAAATGTAGGTAGCATTTAACTTATAAAAATGTCTACCTTCGTTATTTCAGACCGTTTTGAACTAAAAATAGAATTTTCAGAATGAAGCTTGCCGCTACGCAATTTCATGAAGGTCCCAGTTTTAGTTCCCCCGTTCGCTCGTCCATACGAGAGCAGTCAGTGAGCTGCGAAATTCGCAACGGCCATTGGAAATCATTTCCAATGAGCAAATAAGCAATAAGTTTCATTTTAATTTCAATAGCAGCTCGTAAAATGGCGCGCTGAATTTTCCATACTTTTGGCGCGAAATATGAACTAATTAATATGATAACTGTTAACCGAAATTATTGTTCAATGAAGTACCATTTCAGTTCAGTGTTTATTGTGAATTGAAAACAGTTAGACCTAGAATGTTTTTTTATTTTAAAATATGAATATACATAGATAGGTGGAAGAACGTAGTGACCCTAGATCATTATTATTAATAATAATAATAATGATCTAGTGTCAGATACAGAAGGCGGTCCAAAGGTTCCTGTCTCTGCAGCCCTAACCACAGACAGCTTGAGCCCTGCCCCGTTGCCGGCGGCACCCTAGGCAGGTTTTTATAATATTTTTATGTTTTGTATGTGCTTTACTTTTATAATAATATTATAACAAACCTAGGCTAAAAAAAAAGAGAAATAAAGGAATAATAATAATGTATGTAATAATAATAATAATAAATAAATAAAATAATATAATACTGGTTGATATCACCATACCTCATGATGAGAACCTCGTGAAAGCCGAGAAGGACAAGCTCAGTAAGTACCTTGACTTGGCTCATGAGGTTACCGCCATGTGGGATGTGGATTCAACCATTATTGTACCGATATTCGTTTCGGCAAACGGTCTTTTAGCCAAGAGCCTCGATCAACACCTAGAGAGGCTCTTGCTGAAAGGTTGGGTCAAGGGTCAGATGCAGTACTCCTTGACACGGCACGTATTGTCAGGAGGTTCCTCACTCTGCAGCCCTAACCACCGGTAGTTTGGGCCCTGCCTGACTGCTGGCGGACTGACTCTAGGATTAGGTTTTTATAATGTTTTATTGTTTTTATATTAAAATATTGTAAAAATCTAGTTTTAAGGAAAAAAATAAATAAAGAGGATAATAATAATAAACTTTCCTACACTCACACCAATTATCTAGCCCAAGAGAAGCTTCGTTATGAAACTCGTTAGATGGTTACTAGACAACGGATAAACATACTTAAAATACTTAAATACATACTTATTATACATAGAAAACAACCATGTATTTCTTTTAGAAAGAAAATAAATAAAGAGTATAATAATAATAGTGTATGTACCCACAATAAAGTGTAGGTATTTCTTCTTGGCGGGAAAGTGAAGAGTCATGTCTGCGGTTTTGTTTTATTTTCTAAAATTTGTGCTATGGTGTTCGTGAGCGTGCACGAGTGAAACAAAACTAATTTTTTGTATTTTTTTTTTTGCAACGAAATCTTCATAAGTTGTACTTTTATGCATAAAACAATTAGCTTCGTAACTTTGATGAAAATTTGGAAATGCAGGTCTCAAGAATAAAAAATACGATTATTGAATTATGACTAGAACATTAAGATTAAAATTAAAAATCTAAACAGATGACTGCATGGTTTTTTTGTGATCCTAAAACATGCGACATACTCTCAGCTTTCATAATCATTAAAAAAAAAGTAGTACTTAATGAGCTACTTTTCCTAGAATCGGCCTTCAAAGACAGCCACGTGGTATTTTTTTTAAATAATCCATGTAATTAAAACAAAAAGTCTTGCTATTTTATGGTTCCTAATGTTAAATTGGTTTGTTGACTAACCAAAAATTGCCGCAAAAAAGCTAAGATTAGATAACATTTTGAGTTTTTAATTTTAAGGTTGTCAATTTGCTGATAACTAAAAATTCCTAAGAGATTAGTTAACAAACGTTTTAAGTAAGAGGTGGTTTTGTCAATAAATCAGAGATGGTAATCAGAAAGAAAATTTATTTTTTAAATTCACAAAAGGTTTCAAAGTGGCCACCTCCAGCAGCAATGCACATTCTACACCTTCGTAAAAAATTGCCTTTTAATCGTCTAAAAGCTTCCCTATTCTCTCTCACAACACGTTCGGCTTCTGTAATCTTTTCTCTAAGTTCTTGTTCACTCGAACATTCTCGGGCGTAAGCGATTTCCTTGTAATAGCCCCACACAAAGAAGTCGATTGGGTTAAGGTCAGGTGAGCGTGGAAGCCATCTGATTGGTCCGCTGCGTCCGATCCATCTGTTGGGGTAAGTTTCATTTAAGTGGTTTCGGACTTGCGTTGCGTAGTGACACGGGGCGCCATCATTTTGAAAAACCATGGTGCGTCGAAGCTGAAGATTCACATCTAGCAGCAGCAATGTTAGTTCATTTTCTAAAAAGTTTTTGTAAATTTCTCCATTAAGTCTGGATGGCAATTCAAACGGGCCAAATAAGTTCGCCGTTGAGGATACCCGACCACATGTTAACACTAAACCGGTGTTGAAATGATGAATCTCTCGTTTCGTGTGGATTCTCGATTGCCCACGAGTGGTAATTATGAATATTGAATATTCCAAATCGCTCAAATCGTGACTCATCGGTCCACAAAACTTTATCGAAATATCCAGGATCTTCTTGCTGTTTTTGTAACATGGTTTGGCAAAATTCAACGCGCAATGGGTAGTCTGCAGGTAGCAAAGCATGAACTCGTCGGATATGGAAAGGGTGATATCCTTCATCGTGAAGTATGGCTTGAATAGACGTTCTTGGGATGCCCAGAGCACGAGCCATTCTTCTCGTACTCGTGGACGGATTTCGCTGAACTTCTTCGAGCACTCTTTCTCTGCGATCTGGATCGACTCGAGGGATTCCTTCACGACCACCGCGTTGACCAGGAATGTGGCCTGCCATCAACGTGTTGTGCGTGTTAATAAAAACACGATGGTCGGGATAATGTGCAAGTTGTTCGCGATACAATCGCGCTGCTTCACGGCCGTTGCCTTGTCAACTCCATAAAAATAATGCATTTCTGCATATTCACTTAATGTGTAACTCATCTCTTTCACTTCCAAGTAAACAAAGTCCAAATCAGAAGGCAAAACAGTCCAGTAAACGAGCAAAGTAGTCAAAAAAGTAGGGCAAGCAAATTTGGGGTGAGCGATGGCGACACGAGTAGCAGTAAACACAAAGTGAGTACGACTGAGATAACATTTTGGCGTTGGCTTGGGTTGTCGCCCGCGCTACTGAGAGTGAAAGAGATGGCAATTATTCCGTCTCTATCCTCGCGGTCGACCTATTGTTATTGCAGGTAAAATAATCGCGTTCACTTTTACAACCCATGATTCGCAAGAATGCAACGCGCAGAATTGATAAAATTTAAAACTAAAATTAAACAAAATGTCAATTTTTTTAGGCATTTTTTGGTTAGTTAACAAACCAATTTAACATTAGGAACCATAAAATAGCAAGACTTTTTGTTTTAATTACATGGATTATTTAAAAAAAATACCACGTGGCTGTCTTTGAAGGCCGATTCTAGGAAAAGTAGCTCATTAAGTACTACTTTTTTTTTAATGATTATGAAAGCTGAGAGTATGTCGCATGTTTTAGGATCACTAAAAAACCATGCAGTCATCTGTTTAGATTTTTAATTTTAATCTTAATGTTCTAGTCATAATTCAATAATCGTATTTTTTATTCTTGAGACCTGCATTTCCAAATTTTCATCAAAGTTACGAAGCTAATTGTTTTATGCATAAAAGTACAACTTATGAAGATTTCGTTGCAAAAAAAAATACAAAAAAGTCTTCTACTTTTTTTTCTAGAAATTTTTTAAGTTGATCGCTCGAAATTTCTCAAAAATTTAGAAAAAAAATCATAACTCGAAAACCGTGAAAAATCGCGGAACATACATGGGGGTGATTCGGATACCCCACGACACGAGAGACCTAATTTTTTCTTTTGGACGTCAATCTTCCGGCCACCTTGTATACTAATATTATAAAGAGGAAAGCTTTTGTATTTTTGTTTGTAACGAATAAACTCAAAAACTACTGGACCGATTTAAAAAATCTTTCACCGTTAGAATTCTACATTAGCGCTGAGTAACATATACTATATTTATTACTAGAAAAAAAAAGATAAATAAACAGAAATACGATTTGTTTGTTTTGTTGTCATAGAAACTGTCAAAGCGGTACGAAGTCCGCCGGGTCAGCTAGTGTAAAATATATTTTGGAATTCAATATAAAAAACATTTCGTGTATCAAATCCAATTTCACATTGCAAACACGATATAACAAAACCTACTTTCTATCCGAAAACAAAAAAGAACCATGCGTCTTCTTACCACCGCATAACCTATCAAACCACATCGTACCCCAAAACTATTCCATATTACACACGATAAAATAAGTTATCAAAATATCTAAAAGCCTTCATATTCTTGAGATTAGACGCACGTCAGGCGAAAAATTACGACGCGAACGCCGCCGCCCGGCCGCGTCGCTCGCCGTTCCGCCCCGTCCGTCGATCGTAAAAACTAAAGTTTTCACAAAACCATGTAAGAATCGGCCGGTGGATAACATGCGCCCTTTATCGGGTTCGCCCATAAACTTCTTGGAGCCCTGTTGAGATAGGTTCATGACGAAATAATAACGGCGCCGAAGTTTTTTTTCTATATAACGGAGTTTTGCTTAGACTGCTTTCTGGAGTGACCTTTATATCGACATCGAGACACCGAGACACATATAGTATAATATAGTCGCCTTAGTAAACAGCCTGCTCCCACTGCTGGGCCTCCATCATTGAAATCAAGTCATCGCTATAATTAATGGCTTAATCACCACGCTTGCCAAATGCGGGTTGGTGATCACAAACCCGGGTCAAGTGCTCTGCCACTCGGCCACTGAGAAATTAAGGTGAAGGAGGAGACCGAGGAGTCGCCTTATTTGTTATATATAGTTTAAAGTTTTAATTATCTATTACAAATGGTAGCGTTATTTAATAATATTATAATATAATACATCACACACACATCACAGACTCGTCTGAAAATTAGCGTTGCAGTTTCTTGAAGCTGCAACTTATGCTAAAAGGAGTCCAATTCGTCGTACTTAGCATTTTAATTTTAAGTACTTATTAGTTTTATTGTATAATTTAAGCTTAACTTTGCTACGCGAATGAATATTTTGAATTTGAATTTGAAGTTACTACGTACCTACCGTAAAACCGTCCAATTTTGCCACGTATGGATATTTTGCCCGCTGAACCAAAAATAAGCTCATCCGAAAATAAAAATAAAACTATTTCGTTCCTATCGATTTCGTCTTTTTTAGTAGAAAGTAGATTATAATCATGACAACATTGTGAATTGCTCTTGTCTCTGACTTCACTCAGTGTCTTGTCAGAGTTGGTCGAAATGCAAGTGTTTTTGTGGCTGGCCAATTATACGTTCAGTGCTTTGGAAATACTGCTCGATGCCGAATACAAAGATGAGTTATTCTTGTAACATGGTATAGAAAAGAGTTTTTAGAATATTTCTGTTATGCATTCTATTCGCTAAGTGCCTTAAATTAAGACATATAGCTATGGGCAAAACAAAACGAATAATTTGAGTCTGCCAGTAGTCAATTTTGCCCGCTCTAAAAATTGATTAAGGGTTGTCAACTAGTCACCTTTTGTATTTTTTAAAAATCTTAGCGAGTAAGTATTTATAATTTACTCCGCAAATAAGAACATTTCTTTATTTTGAAATGATAACGTCACTCAAGAAGTATGTACTTACGGTACAGGGGTACTTGGGTACTTTAATTCGGTATGTTGTTTTTAATTTTAGTGTTTTTTTAGGAAATACTTAAATATGTTTTGGTTTAATGGGTACGGGTATGGGTATATATCTATGCATATGGGTATTCATGTCAGTACTATTATTTATTCATTTGGTTTTTTAGAATCAACAACATTTTAAACGTCGAATTCGTGAACGTAAATCGAGGAGAAGACTGGGTGCAATTGTGTATATATATTTATAAAAAGTGCCATATATATTTGAGATTTATTTTATTAGAAACGTTTTCTTATTTAAAATAAAAGATTTCTACTTATAAAAATTATATTTAACTATCCATTACCCAACAACCAGCTTTTTGACAATCCTAACACATAAAAGTTGCTTGTATGAAAAAAACTGAATATTGTCGGATACATTTGCCCACTTGAAAAAATCTATTGTGGTTATGAATTAGCAATCAGCACCACGTTATGCCGGCAACTTTGCCGTTAAATTTTATATGGTTCTTAGATAAGAACGCCGCTATAGCTTAGCAAATAATGTATGCGGGCAAACATGTAAGAAAATGAAGGTAAGTTTGCCCGCCATCTAAGTATAACGAAACTTTTCATCGTATGTAAATATGTCGGAATATACAACTTTAACGCAATTCTATGATCAGCCAAATCATCCTTAGATCATAAAAAGTAGTTCAGATCATATTATAATATTTTTGAGAAAATCAACAAAACATTAAAAAAGCGGGCAAAATTGGACGTTATTACGGTACTAGGCGCTTATTGCAAGTTTTATTTGTCTCTTATTTCAGTTGTCAGTATTTTCACTTGTCAGTTTTTATTGCTTACCATACAATATTTCTACTTGAGCACAACTTGATTCTATTACCTGAAACAAAAATGACAAAATTAGGTGAATTTGTTTAAAATATACTTATTCCATAATGGTGTAGAAGGTATATTAATCCTGGTTGTGTTTGGTCATAATTATAACAAAAATAATAGAAATATTTTTCATGTGAGAAGATCAGATCCCAACAGTGGGACGATATTGATGTCAACGAATAACAAACTACTAAGAGTAGCCTCAGTTGAGTAAGTATTCAGATGTATACAAGACAAGATTATTTTTAGTTAATTTAACAAGAAGACTTTAATCTGACATTAATCGTTCCTTTAGAACGTTCAAACGAATTTTAACAATGCCGACGCAGAAATACAGCACAGCGTTAAAAGACTGCCAACTCTTTACTATCCAGTTTGCTGAATACTAACGCCTCGGTGGCCGAGTGGAAAAGCGCTCGGCCCGATACCCGAAGGTCCCGGGTTCAATTCCCAGGTCGGGCAAAATGCGTTTCGGATTTTTTTTCGATGCATAGCCCGGGTTTGTGATTACGAACCCGCATTGGCAAGCGTGGTGATTAAGCCATTACCCATCAATTGTAGCGATGACTTGATTTCAATGATAGAGGCCTTTGCCCAGCAGTGGGACAGTTATAGGCTGTTTACTTTGCTGAATACTTTGCTTTAATAATATGACTACAAAGGAAGACTAAGATGATAAAAAATTGGGATCAAGAGTGAAATGAGGGGAAATTTATCGCAAATACACCATGTTTTATATAAACAATATAAATCTATTATTGCTAAAAGATTTATACGCACGTTACGAAGTACGGTGACGCTGAAATGTCGCCTGAGAGGCAATCAACAAGCTCTTAAAAAATATATAGGTAGGTAGGTATTAAATAAAGATCTCATATACTATAGATAAAAATCTATAGTATATGAGATCTTGCCTAACAAACACTAGCAGTCAGCACTATGCTGCTGTATTGTAGGTGCTGTTCGTGGACAAAAATGTAAAAATACATTTGAATCCACTAATAGCGCCTGCCAAAAATATCAATAGGTGCTGAATGCGGACTAGGCTAGGTGCTATTTGTGCAGGTGCTATTTAGGCGGGTGCTCAAAGTGGATTACCTCATCTATAACAGCCAACTCCATTGGTGTAGAAGGAAAGTCCACCAATTAATTACAAAACCACAGATTTAATAGTAAGTAATTAATCAATTTATTTTATTACATTTATTCATATGTTATCTTACAGAAATGACGAAACTGAGGGTACTGACGCGACGACGACGACGATACTTTACCCCGAAATACTTGGTAAACTAAGTCTTAATCAGAAACAACAACGGTACCACAACCACCCAGACCCGACACAATATCGAAAAGTTCGTTTTCGATATTGACCCGACCCGACCGGCAATCGAACCCGCGACCTCAGAGTTAGCCGGCGTGCCGGCGTGCGTGTCCGGCGTGCAAACCACTCGGCTACGGAGGTGGCCAACTACTACGGAACCCTAAAATAGGTTTCGGCACTGCTCGCTGCCAATCCTCGGGATTACAAGTATTCCGCCTTGTCAGCCCGTCCACAATTTCGTTTTTTGTTCCTTTTTCACGTAATTTAATCCCCGTAGATAAAATAACACCTCATATAGGATAAATAATGAATGATTACAGACAAAATTATAAATTTTTACTATTATAAAAAATGACAATTGAGCAGGCGAACCACATAATGGGAAGTCATCATCGACGCCCACCAGACATCTTTAACTTCCGGCATAAATACATTAAATTGAAATGTAAATAGTTCAAAATTCAATATGATTTATTCAGTTTAGGCTACAAATTAGCTCTTATGTATATATCGGTTCGTAACTCTACACAGAGCTGGAGACCTTGTTCTGAGAAGAACCAGCAAGGAACTCAGGGCAGGGCATTTCTTTTCTCCCTTACAGCGTCATAATATTGGAAAATACCCTATCATAGAAGTATACTTACCATCACTACATAGTATAAAACAAAGTCGCTTTTCGCTGTCCCTATGTATGTATGCTTAGATCTTTAAAACTACGCAACGGATTTTGATACGGTTTTTTTTATAGATAGAGTGATTTAAGATTGAAGAGGAAGGTTTATATGTATAAATACATGCATAATATAGTAGAGAAACACTGATAATTTTAGAGGTTTCACTCTCTCTTCGTCTACCAAAAAGTCCGCGGTGATATATGCCTATCTCTTAGGGATAACCCACAATAATCATTTTTTATCCTTTACTTTTTACGAGAAATAATGGCTCATTTACGAAGCGATTTTAAGCAATACAGCATTAACCCTTATCAATATAAGTACCTTAAATACATTGTGCATTTAATATAGATCAATATAGCCCTTCACAGCATGTAATTTAAATGAATATTTTCGAAGATATTACAGATTTAAAATGCAGGGACAGCGGTTGCGTCTATCAGCATTGCACCCGTGCGAAGCCGGGGCGGGCGGGTCGCTAGTTACAAATAAAAACACAAAATGACATTCACATGACAGACATATAAAAAAATATATCAAAGTTAGCAATTTTGTTATGTAACAGTATTAAATAGATTGCTTCTATAGTAGGTATTATAAGCCAAAATTAAACATTGATAGTCTGCGAGTAGATTATCGGAAATGACGAAACAGAGCGACGCAGCGCTGGTAACCCAAAAGACTTGGAACCTTAAAATACGGAACCCTAAAAAACGGAACCTTAAAATAGGTTTCGGCACTGCTCGCGGCCACTCCTCGGGATTACGAGTATTCCTCCTCCGTCGGCCCGTCCACAATTTCGTTTATTGTTCCTTTTTCAAGTAACTTAATCCCCGTGGATAAAGCGTCCGCGCTTCCACAGTTATTATCACCGCAATAATTTCAGCGAGATACTGGCACAGGAAATTATTTTTAATGAGAAGAATTTTATGCCTGTAGTGGCCAGTGACTGCTGTGGTTCTGTTTGCTTCAAACTCTTTGAAATGGAATAGTCGAGTTTAATTATTATTTTATAATTGCAAGAGTGCAGAAAATGTACTTAGTATATTTTTGTTTCTTAGCTGAAAAATCTGATCTATTTAATTAATGTTCAATTTTAACTTATGAAGTTGACATTATATTTTAGATACCTATATTTTAGTATCTAAATTTATCAATTTTAGATATTTGTTTTATTCTAATAATAAGGACAAAATCCATGATAACAAAAAAAAATACAAAATATAAGCATTGAACAGATTTTAGCTTACTATGTCATTAATAATTATATAAAATTATAATGTTTTAAAAATGATTTTTCTTTAGGCACTAATAAAAACTTTTTTATATTAAACTAAATCAAATACTTACATTTATCAATTTTGTAAATTACTAAGATCACCTAAATTATCATTTAAATATCAAATTATCACACTAGCATCTAAATAAATATAACAAGCAACAACATTGAATAAAAACGGCTTTTAAATCATAATATATTAAAATTTATTCTAAGCGGCAAATCTTGACTAAGCGGGAAAATGACGGTGCAAACAGACATGAAAAATAACATTTTATTAATTCCCCTTTAATTTCACTCTAATAACAAACAAATTTAAATTGCCCCCTCCCGGAAACAAACAATGAAACGACATCTACAATCGAGAAAAAAGTTTAACAACCCTTTGTGTTGTTATAAAAGCTTCTATACCAAAGTGAGTAATAATTCAAAGTGTTCCAACCTCCTTTTCGCGACCTTTGTTCTTAGTGGATTTTGACGTGAAAAAAGGCGGGAAAAGTGTGCGCTTGGTCCGTTTGTAGGTAGCCATGTTTACTTTTGCGGACGCATTTTTAAATACGATTTATGGCTTTTACGAGTATAAAAACAGCTACGGCTCATCCCTATAGGGATCCAATTTAAATTAATAAATAAATAGGGTCGTCGAAATAAATGATTTCGATCAGAGCACCTGTCTGCAGAATGCGTTAGCATATCTTGACGATAAAAATTCGAGAACTCATCTTATGTAATATACATACACTTATACATTTTTTTAAGTATTTTAAATTACAAAATACCACTATCGCCTTATTTGTTATTATTTTGATTTCATTTCGCCATTTCAATATTATTTTACAGAAACGTAATTTATCCTACTAATATTATAAACGCGAAAGTTTGTAAGTATGGATGGATGTTTGTTACTCTTTCACGTAAAAACTACTAAATGGATTTGGATGAAATTCGGCATACAGATAGTTTATAACCTGGATTAACAAATATAATACTTTTTATCCCGATATTCCCACGGGAACGGGAACCACGCGTTTGAAACCGGGAGGGGGCGCTAGTATAGTATAAATCACAGATCACTTATTGTGTAGAGCGTTCGACAAGGTGTTTATTAAGAAAAGATATCTTACTAACAATTTCGTAAGCTGGCTTTAATTAAATCAAGTTAATTATGATAATAAGTATAGGTATTTCATTTAAGCACATTCTTTAAAAATATTTTGTTTTTAGTGTAAAAATTAAAGAAGTCTACGTACATTGATCGATCCTTCTATGCTCATTATTGTTCTGAGTTGAGAACTCATCATATTCGTATCAAGTTAATAAATCAATAAATGAGTTGGATACAATGATCTATATAAAATAAACCATTTTAAAGAACTCGTCATGTTCTCAACACTGCATTTCGTTATATCAAAACATTGTAGTCAGCTATATTTTATTGAATATTTAAGTTAATTTACAGTATTCGGTTTAAATCCGTTTTCACTGACTGTACTTTGTACGTGTGGCCGATTTGACGACGAAAAAGTAGGTATTTTCAAATGGTGCGTTCTTTTTGGCCGAGTTGAAGAACAAGCCTCTAGATGTCTCCGAGTCGTTCCAGTATTATGATGTTAGCGAAAAACCCGAACCCCTGCAGTCTCTTACTTTAAGTTTCAAGACACAGTTTGACTTAAAAACTCAATATTATGTAAATTCTTTTGATGAGACTGGTATTTTCCTTAAATTGGGACTTTTTGCTATGCCAAAATTAACCATAAACACTCGTTTTTACTAACGTTCTATGATGAGAACCAATTACCCATTGAAGTATATTAAAATGTATACAGGGGCTTGGGAGGGCCCCCTGCCTGACGTGACTACAATAGCGACTGGCAACATCAGTTATAATTGTAGCCTGGAATCACTATAACACATATCATAAATGCGGTCTACATATTTTGCAAACGAAAACCCTATTGGAACTTGGACTATATGTATAGATCAGGGCTTTGAAGACCGTTAAAAAATTGGTATCGATGCTTCTGTCAAACGAAGATACCGGTAAAAAGTAACGGTAAGCTTGGTATCGTTACCTGAGTGACAGTTTTTACCGGTAAATTAACTAACCGCTCTACGCGGATTGGCTAAAGCGCAATATTTAACGAAAAAAGTAGCGATA
Organism: Eudonia lacustrata; assembly: GCA_947562085.1. Taxonomy (NCBI): domain Eukaryota; kingdom Metazoa; phylum Arthropoda; class Insecta; order Lepidoptera; family Crambidae; genus Eudonia; species Eudonia lacustrata. Next base: position 4,505,575 of record OX387323.1, on the reverse strand, counting down.
TTTTTCTAAATAGCGTTACCTGTATTACTGGTACCAAATTACCTTTATAGAAATAACGTTACTTACCGGTACTTATAGTGGGAATTTGGTAACGGTATCAAGCTCTGATATAGACTGATGATGATGGTGATTTAAAAAAAGGTTTTACTAAAAGGAATTAAAAGTAAAAGCGGCTGGCATACACCGTGTTTTGTCACGACATTCCTGCATTGAACGGAGGCTGATTGTCGCGCTCGTTAGCCTCCAGACAAAAGGTGCTTATTAAGCCGATTGTTTCAGCCGGACGAACGAAGCGAATCGCATCGGCGTTGTGGACTTTTTCCAGCTTTGCATACGGATACATAAATAGTCTTGTAGAATAACAGGGCTGCGGCGAGCGTGGGTCGCGAACTTGTAAGTTAAGCCACTTTTGCAATGGATGGTCGCTGAATGGGTGCCCAAAATATCTAGATTATATTGGGCCTCTCGGTGCTTCGGAAGACAAGTTGGGCAGTTAATTTACATCCACCTGTATTGGGCCATGTTGCGGGTTATGGCCCTATGGTCTGATCTCCTCATGTGCAACAACACATATTAGGTCAAATTTTATCAACTGCAAATATTTCAAGTATAAATTCAACTACATTATATAAACTATTTTAATGAAAATACCTTATTTTTTTATACGCTAGTTTTCAAGAAAAACGCCAAAAGACATTTCGATTAAAAAGTAAAATAAAGCACTTTCGGTAGTTTCAATTCAAAGGAGCCGACGGAGAGGCTGTCCTTAAAAATATTAAAATTATTGTGTCAGGAAAAGTAAAAAAAAAAATCTAGCCTAATTTTTTTTAAATGCTAGGGCCTTATTTCTCTGATATAATTCGATGTTTTGTCAAAATATTTGCAGTTGTTAAAAAGTGACTTTATATACTATTTGCCAACCACTACGTTCTATCTATCTATAATTTTGTCTAAAATTTGTACATAGTAGACTCATGGCGCCGTCGTACATGAAGCTACTATATGTATAATTAATTTATTTTTATACGGATCTACCGGCGCGGCGTTTGCTATCTAGCTAAAATATTTTTTATATCTTACGAGTAAGCTCTTTGCCTTATTCTCACCTGGTGTTAAGTGAAGATAAGGCCGAAGGTGGAAGCGCACCTCACCCGGAATCCTCAACTAGTGAGGCACTGGCTATCTTATCTCTAGTTGCCGGAACACAACAATGCTACAAACATTGAAGTTATGGCGACATATTTAGATAAGATGGTGGTAGCTAGCCAGGTGGGCAAATAAGCCCTACCGCCAACCAAACCGAGTACACAAACATGTACCCCCCGCTGGGAATAGAACCCGGGACCGCTGGGTCTAAACCGGTGGTCTTAATCACTAAACCACAGAGGCGGTATATGAAGCTACTCCGTATATATCTTTTATTTTTATACGGGTCTACTGGCGTTTACTACCGTAAGTAAAGATCTTATCATACAGGTTATTACTCGTATATCCCAATCCCAACACTATATAAGTAAACATTTTTTTGCGTAAAACGGAACGCATCCGATTACAAGCAGCTGAAAAATTACACAGTAATTTTAAAACAAACAACATCCCCATCTTCTTTCGACTACGAACCCTGAAAAGGGTTCAAGACGTTTAGGCAAAATGTAAAACAAACTCGAGTGGACCCACATACAACGTCTCATTTCAATATACTGTAGTACTATTTGCGTTATATAGAGTAAACAATATAAATAAAAACGTAATATATCAAGGCCGAAGTGAAAATGCGATCGTATTCAAATCGCGATATCGTATAGAGAAAAACTAGGTCGCACGAATTTCATTACAAATATAAAGTGGAATATGAAAACCATCATTAGCCATGTATTCAGATGTCCGAATGGGTTGGTGGGTAAACACGAATGACTCCAAGCTACGATCAATAATAGTACAATTATTTTTGAGAGAGTCGCTCTTTTTTATATTAACGGGTAAGCTCAGTGCCTTGATCTCACCTATGTTAAGTGATAAGGCCAGAATCGAAGCGCACTTCACCCGGGATCCACAACTAGTGAGAAACTGGTTATCTTATCTCTAGCTGCTGGAACGCAACAATGCTACAAACATTGATGTTATGGCGACATATTTAGAAAAGATGGTGGTAGCTAGCCAGGCGGACAAACTAGCCCTACTACCAACCAAACCGAGTACACAAACATGTACCCCCGCTGGGAATCAAACTTGGGACCTCTGGGTCTAAACCGGTGGTCTTAGCCACTAGACCACAGAGGCGGTCTTCTTCACCAGACTGTTTTGGAGGCGGCTAGTAGGTTTGGCCGTGTGAAACGAAACATCGTCAGTATGAAACCGCACGGCAGCGGTGCGACACGAAACGTCTAAATTGAAGGACCTCTAATAGAAAATGTCCGCGTTTCCTCATACTCATACATCTAAAATTATAATGTATAATGTAATAAGTATACATAATGTACAAAAAAGGTTTAATAGCAGCAACATCACACCATAAACCTTAAATCTCGAACTTAACAGTCAAAATAATCAAAATATTTAAAAAAAAATGTGTTTTTTTAAATATTTTGTTGAATGTTGAAAAAATTTCCACGAGCAGGATTTGAAATTTTTTTGTTGCGGAAACCCACAACATACACTATGCTACTGTTTAAAATTAGGTTACACCTTAAAATCTACAAAATCCACTCACAGCTCCATGCCGCTCCCGCCGTCCAGAACGGGATCCATATGGTCTGATGGGGCCTGAATCCGAGTCCGGGTCTTCTTGGGCTCCCTAATCACACCCAAACTACCCCAAGTGCACTTTTCCCCCGAGGAAATACCTGTTTTCTCCAGCAGCAAAGACGCCGACATCCAATCCTGGGATGGCGAATTGTACTCCCGATGCGATTCGCTTACGACGTACACACACACAAAACACAGGTTGCACAATACACTTAATTAGAGTAATACGGCTCCTAATGCCCTTATTACTGCTTAAAATCTATTTAATTATCAACACACGATAACCTATCAACCAGCCATTGTTGCCTTCCCGAGACAAGTGTACCAACAAAGAAAAAAAGAACAATTAGTGATGGGGCCATTATGCCACTAAATAAATTGAATCTCGATAATCGATTCCCAAATCGATCCGTCCATAATACAAATCAAAGTTTTATTTCCAACAAAAATAAATGCCTGTTTATTTGCAACATCCCGCCACCCAAAGCGGACGTACCGCTTTCTAGCCTGAAATCTTAAACTAGTCAACCGGTAATCGAGCTAAGCTCGCGACTGCGCGATTTAGCACCGATCCATCAACCAACACTTGCGCCACACGCGGAGTCCCGTCCATCCATCTGGGGCGCCAGATTAACTTTAAAATGCGACCTCGTCTCCAAAATAACGATGGCAAATTAGCCTCTTTTAATAAAACCGGATCCCCCTCCGAAGGGGGCGACGTCCGGTCTGTCCACTTTACACGCTGCTGCAATAAATGCAGATACTCCAGTGACCAACGACGCCACAAGTCCTGACTCATTTGTTGTATCATTTGAAAACGAGACATCCGGTGTCTGCGTTCATCCTTCCAGGGAGACTCAGGCAGGGCAGTGAGTGGCTGACCGACCAAAAAATGACCAGGGGTCAGGACTTCCATGTCATTTGCGTCAGAGGAGAGTGGACAAAGCGGACGCGAGTTGAGAACCGCCTCAACCTTACAAAACGCAGTTGTAAGTTCCTCATACGTGAGGGTAGTTTCCCCGACTACCCGGCGCAAGTGGGTTTTTGCCGATTTTACCGCGGCTTCAAATATCCCGCCCCAGTGGGGACAGGCTGGCACACTAAATCGCCATGTGATTCCCCGCTGTGCGAGAGCTTGACTTATGCTATTACAATTTTTATCCAGAAAATCGTTCACATCTTTTAAGTAGTTGGCAGTGCCTCTGTAGTTGGTACCGTTGTCGGACCGAATAAGAGAAGGTAAACCCCGTCGCGAAACAAAACGATCCAGCGTGGCGACAAAGGCTTCCGTAGACAGAGCCGAAACCACTTCCAGGTGGACGGCCTTAGTGGCCAGGCAGACAAAAACGCACAGGTATGCTTTCGTGACCCTAGTGTTACGATAGGCTGTGGTTTTCACCAGAAACGGTCCAGCAAAATCCGTACCGACCCCGTCGAACGGCCTAGTAGTCTGACAAACCCGGTCAGAAGGGAGATCCCCCATCTGTAGCTGCATAGTGGAGGCCTTCACCCGATAACAAGCCACACACTTAAATAACACGCTGCGAACCACTCTCCGAGAGGACAAAGTCCAGAACTCCCTCTGTAGTATCGCCAGTAACGCATTACACCCCGCGTGAGCGTTTTTCAGGTGTCTATCCGAGACCACCAGTTCTACCAAAGGTCCTCCTTTGGGGAGTAGCAGAGGATGACGGCTACCGAAGGGCAGGTCTGCATTTTTGAGGCGACCTCTAACGCGTAACAGTCCATCCGCATCCAGAAATGGGTTGAGCCGAGAGATCGCTCCCTTGAGCTTTGCGCGACCGACGCGCAAAATCTTCAGTTCGTCCTCGAACCGGTCAGCTTGAACCAGCCGTATCAGAGCCAACAGTGAACTCCTGCGTTCCTCAGCACCCGTCACGGGTGATAACTGCCTCTTGTCTGGATGGCGGCAGTTATGTAGAAATCTCCGGATCCAGCAAGTTACACCTAGCAATTTGTCCAGTTTGCTGTATCGAGCCGTCAACCAATTCGGATCTGGCCTTGACTCGTTTGTTGTCACCAAAACTTTTATTCCAGGGAGCATCCCTAGAGAGCCATCGATCATGGTGACCGGCCATGATGACTCACCCTCCTTTAACCACTCTGGACCCCACCAGAGGGCATGCTGCACCAATTCCGGCGCGGTGCAGCCCCGAGAGGCACAATCGGCAGGATTCCAGGGGCCGGGAACGTGCCTCCAACAAATTTCGATGCCCGAGTTCTGTACCTGAGATACCCGATTGGCTACAAACGTTTCCAATACGTGGGGTGCCCCGCGTAGCCATGCCAGAGCTACCTGACTGTCAGACCAGGCGTAGACATTCCGGATGTCTACCGTAGACGTCAGTTCCTTGTGCACGTGGCACAACAGTTTGGCCAATAGATGCGCCCCGCAAAGCTCCAGCTTCGGGATTGTCAGCCTAGTTTTGAGGGGAGCCACCTTGCTTTTAGCCAGAAGCAAGGAGACGGCGACTCGACCCTTCGAGTCCACCGTTCGCAGATACACCACTGCGGCATACCCTCGTTCTGACGCATCGCAGAAGCCATGTAGGCTTGCCCTGTATTTGCCCCGCGGCAAGATCCGCCGCGGCAACGCCACCTGATTGATCGCTTCGATCGTAGAGATCAGAGCGAGCCAAGTGTCGAGTGAGAGCCCTACCAGTGGCTCATCCCACGAGACTCCGAGTGTCCACAGTGTTTGCAATAAACACTTTGCCATAAAAATGCACGGGCTGATCCATCCATTTGGATCAAACATCCGAGCGATGGTGGAGAGGACCGTCCTTTTCGACCAAACTCTTGTAGTTTCCAGTTCTACCCGGAATGTGAAAATATCGTGAACCGGCTGATATTTAATTCCCAAAACGGCGATAGAGTTCGGGTCCCCTGCGTCCTCGAATAGCTGAGGATTCTGTTGGTGATCTTCCGGAATCCCAACCAGAAGCTGTGGCTCGTTGGATAACCATTTTCTCAACTCATAACCACCAGCCGCGAGGAGTCCGATCAGCTCATTCCTGATGATGAGCGCCTCCTCCAGAGAGGCTGCCCCTGTGCAGATATCATCTATGAACACGTCACGTGTCAGTACAGCGGCTGCCCGGGGAAAGCGAGCCCGTTCCTGCTCCGCCAGTTCCAGCAGTGACCGGATGGCAATAAAGGAACTCGACTTCAGGCCGTACGTGTTGGTGTTGAGCTCGTAGACGGTGATGGAATCCTCCGAATGTTCCCTCCAGAGTATTAACTGAAACCTCCTGTCCGCAGGATGTATTACTGTTTGGCGGAACATCATCCGGATGTCCGCACCGATCACCACCTGGTGTCTTCGGAAATTTAAAATGATGTCGACAATGTCCCGATGTAACTTCGGACCAGAATGGAGACATTGGTTCAATGAAACTCCAGTCGACGACGGTGCCGATCCGTCAAAAACAGTCCGTAGTTTTCCAGATGAAGGCTTCAACACCGCGTGGTGAGGCAAGAAAAAATTATCTGTCGTTGTCCAGTCGACAGTCGCCCGCGACATATGCCCCAAGGCCTCGTATTCTCGCATGAACTCGATATACTTTTCCCGAAGTACCGGATCGCGAGACATACGACGCTCCATGGACAAGAGTCGTTTCTCTGCCAACGCCCTCGATTTTCCCAAGAGAGGGGGACAGTCGATAAAGGGCAGTCGAGTTTCGATCCTACCCGACGCCATCCGGCGTGTGTGATCCTTATAAAAGGTTTCGCACTCCACATGCTCCGGATCCAGACGGGAGACCATGGGAGGCTCTTCCAGTTCCCAGAATGTTTGCATCGTCCTAGCGATGGAGGTAGTAGCGACGACAGGTGAGACATACCGCGTCTCCTGGTCGAAAACCGGTACCATTAAAACGTGTCCAAAGATGGTAGGTATAGCTACCAACGAAGAGCGGCCCAGAATCCACTGAGGCCCTAAGAGGATCCAGCCCAGTACATCCGCTCCCAATATGAGGTCCACCGGAGCCGGCTCCTCGAAATGAGGGTCTGCCAGCATGAGACCTGATGTGTTAGACATTGCGTCCCGCGGAATGTCTGTCGGTGGATGCCAACCCAGCAGATTGTCGAGTACGATTGCGACCGCCGCAATCCGTATCGAAGCGGAATGCACAGGAGAGAAGAGAATGTGGGTCTGACCGGACAGACCCCCCACTTCTGTATCTCCGACTCCCCGAATCGGAACTGAGGGAGGCGCGCACTCCAGACGTAGGCGCCTCGCTACCCTCGTAGTAATTAAGCAGCCCTGTGCCCCAGTATCTAGGAGGGCTCGTATCCGGACGAAGTCCCCCCTAGGTCCCCAAACGCGTACCTGCGCGATGGGCAAAAGAACCGTCCTCGGTTCTGACGTAGCCCGACCACAGGCTAGTCACGCGTCAGAGCCAGCAGCCGACCCTGTCGAACCGTGATGACTCGGCCAGTAAGTCGGACGCGTGCAGGCCACCATCCGGGGTGGTGCGTATCCAGCTGCCCTACCATACCGGTGATAGGGTGGGTGGTATTCCAACCTCGGGTACTCGTGCAGTACCGGTGAGAACTGTTGACGGTTCTCATGTCGTTGTTGTTCCGGTAACGGCGGCGGAGGATACGCGTACGAGTATCCGGGTGTTGGGTCCGGAGGTGGGGCTCCCTGTACCCAGTGGCCCTTAGAGGCACCAACTCCTGGTGTTGGTCGCGCCGGGTGCCGGGTTGTAGCCAGAACCTGGCTCCGTTCTGGCGGTCCCCAACTCACCTGAGCCGGGGTGTACGAGGGGTTGTAGTGTGGTGGCCGTGGCGGACTCCGTCTTTCCGGAGGCGGAGTTGACCCCGGCCCCAAACCGCCACCCGTGGGAGATCCCCTCTCCCGAACCGGTGCTGAGCCCTCAGCACTACGGGTGCACAGTAAGCGATGGTGCGGTCCGCCGCACACATCGCAAGGCCTCGCCTGGGGACACTCATTATACCTATGTCCTCCCAGGCAGGCATAACACAATCCTCGTGTCCGAACGAGGTTTCGGCGCTCTTTTGTGGGCAGCCCGAGAATTGCTGGACATAGCTGTTCCAAGTGCTGCTGTCCGCAAACCCGACATCCAGAACCGGGGTTGATGGCGGCCGCAGCCACCAGCCTAGCGCGACCCTTCCCTGGGTTGCGTGGCGGCTGGGCGCCGTAGACTCCGGAAGTGCGGGCCGGCGCACTTGTCGGAGCCTCCTGGGAGGCTAGCTGGTTTTCCAGCAGGCCAGCCTCCTCTTCCAGGAACTCCAGAAGTTCCCCTATCGAGGGCAGAACGCTTCCGAGATCCTTGTGGACCAGTCGATTCCGCTCGAACTTGTCCCTCATCTCCTGCGACAACTTGGCCAGAACGATGTGCAGAAGAAGGAAGGACCACTGGTCGACGGGCAGTCCGAGCGTCCTTAACCCGTTTAAGGACACGGTGAGCGGGGTGATCAGCTGCGCCCTCAGCTGAGCCCTATGGTTGACCCTCGGCAATCCCAGCAGATGGGTCACGTGCGCGTCCGCCTGAAGACGCGGCTTCTCGTACCGCTTCTCCAGCAGCTGCATGGCGGTGTCGTAGCTCGCATCCCGCAGCTCCAGATGCTGTACGAGCTGTCTGGGTTCTCCGTCTAGGAAGGAACGGAGATATGCCAGCTTTTCGGCCTTGGTGAAATCCTTCCGAGTATCCACCAAGGCCAAAAACATGTTCCGGAATCCAGCCCAGTCCCGCATACATCCGGTGAAATGCGGAACCTCCAGGGCACCCAATCTTCCCATGGCGCTGGGTCCAGGGGTGCTGAGCGAAGCGGGGCGCGCAACAGGCTTCCCCTCCCGCAGTCGCTCGATGTCCTTCACCCGCTGAAGGACCTCATCGTAGATGTCTTGGATGTGCTCCAGATCCTTGACATATTGGGCGTGGAGGGCCAGCTCCTTCTCCCCGACCGGGTCGGTTGACAATAGAGCGGTTACCGACCGCTCGGCCAACAAGAAACGACCCTGCATTTCTTTCGAACGCGTCTCCAAGGCGTCCTCCCGGTTAGGCCGATCTATTAATGCAAGCAGCCCGGTGAACCACCGGAGCTGCTGAGCCAACTCCTGCCGTGACGCTGTCATTATAAATAACTTAAACTAAATAAACCTAAACACAAAATTAAAACGAGTCAACGAAAACACGGAATCGATTATCCCGAATCGACTCGATGCTTTCAATTGAAAGAAATTGAATTACAATTAACGTTCCAAGAAATGTCCCAGCCCAAATACAACGGTACTACCAACCTTACAATTCAACCGCACCTGTCCCGGAAGTGCGATTTTACACGAAATGAGCTTAACCTATTACGAACTAACAAAATACACAAAATTACATCGATTAACCTAGAGGTCCGGTAGTAACTACGCTCTGCTACCAAAATGTTGAGGAAACCCACAACACACACTATGCTACTGTTTAAAATTAGGTTACACCTTAAAATCTACAAAATCCACTCACAGCTCCATGCCGCTCCCGCCGTCCAGAACGGGATCCATATGGTCTGATGGGGCCTGAATCCGAGACCGGGTCTTCTCGGGCTCCCTAATCACACCCAAACTACCCCAAGTGCACTTTTCCCCCGAGGAAATACCTGTTTTCTCCAGCAGCAAAGACGCCGACATCCAATCCTGGGATGGCGAATTGTACTCCCGATGCGATTCGCTTACGACGTACACACACACAAAACACAAGTTGCACAATACACTTAATTAGAGTAATACGGCTCCAAATGCCCTTATTACTGCTTAAAATCTATTTAATTATCAACACACGATAACCTATCAACCAGCCATTGTTGCCTTCCCGAGACAAGTGTACCAACAAAGAAAAAAAGAACAATTAGTGATGGGGCCATTATGCCACTAAATAAATTGAATCTCGATAATCGATTCCCAAATCGATCCGTCCATAATACAAATCAAAGTTTTATTTCCAACAAAAATAAATGCCTGTTTATTTGCAACAATTTGTGTTTTTGTAATTTGGTCGCAACAAAATTTGCGTTAAAAATTATATAAACAATACAAAAACATTTTATAAAGAGTCTGCCTACTTCTTAACTGATCTTTAGTATTTGTAAAAATATTATGATTAGATGTTAATGACGGTAGTTGTTGCCATTGAATGGGCGCCTTTGGCTTTCAAAGTAAAAAGTAAATAGTGTTGAATAATTTCGGTGGGCTGGTTAGAACCACGGTAGCTCAATTGGGAGAGCACCTGACCCGGTATGTCAGAAGGGTGCAGGTTCAAATCCTGTTCATTGAAATTTTTTCAACATTTGTGTTTTTGTAATTTGTTCGCAACAAAATTTACGTTGAAAATTATATAAACAATACAAAAAAATTTTTTAATCAAAATATTATTAAATATTTGAGGATACATAAAATACTGTAGTCGACCATCCCGATTTGAAGTAAGGCCACAAAAGAGTATTTGTGGCCTTATCTCGGTGCATTTTTGAATCACTTTTTGGGAATCTAGTACTATTATTAACAATACACATTTTTCTAGTATGTTTTAATAGTTTCACCTCTGATCTCACAGTTTATTAGCTCTCTTCATCCGTCTGCTTGTCTGGAAAAAATCGCTTTAAAGCGATAAGACCGCCAAATTGTAACTTTGTAAGTTATTTATATTTTAAGTTCATGTTTATGTTCATGTATGAAGGAAATAATGAAAGTGGACGAAGCGAAACAAGTATGTATGGATCGTAACAAGTGGAAAAAAGTGGTCTCTGCCTACCCCTACGGGAAAGAGGCGTGATTATATTTAGTATGTATGTATGTATGTTTATGTTTCTTAATCTATCTATATATTATATTATTGATCGGCGGCTCCGAGCGTTATTTTGAAGTAGCTTCCGAAAATCCACAACCTTTTCCGCTTCTCATTCATCTCATTGATAGGTAAGTGGTGATAAAGCGGGATTTGGACTGATCATCCAGAGATGGAAAAAATATTCAGATTTGTCTTTTTTGTATACAGCTATTTATGTTACTTTACCATTGCTAATATAGCGACATATTGAAAGAAGATGGTGGTAGATAGGCGGACTAGCAAGCCCCACCAATCAAATCGAATACACATGTACCCCCAACTAGGGATCGAACCCGGGGACCTTAGGGTCTGAAACCTGTTATCTTAGCCACATAAACATAGAGGTGAAGCGGTTTACTCGCCAAGTTTATTAGCCTTGTTATAATTAATAGATCCTTACCTATGAAATTGACGTTTTTTTACACTTAATAATAGGTGTATTACTTCTAAAAGTCAATAACGGTTGTTAATAATATTATTATACACCTTTAATTAGGACTATGTTACTAAGGCTTCATTAATAACAATGATTATTAATTTTGTGTCTTTATCGCCCAATTTAAAAAAAAATATTACTAACTTTTTTGTTCGCGGAATTGTCCTTTTGTTTCATTGTAGCTTTGAAGGACTTGATTTTTTTTCTTTTTAAATGTCTGCTATATTTAGCTAGTGAAACAAACACACTACTCTACAATTTTTATAGTGTTAAAATAAATATGTGCTAAGAAATAAAATAAAAAAGTTAGTATGAAAAATAAAATTTTATGAAAATCTTCTTACAAAACGCCAATTTCATAGGTTTATGTTATAGGTTAATTTTACGCAAATTTTGTTACGAAAAAATTACAATATGAAAACAAGTGTCAAAAAATTTCCGAGAACGGATCGGATGTTGATGACGTAGTTGTCGACATTGAATTTTGTCCTAAAAAGTAAGAGTAGAAAATTTTGATTAATTTCGGCGGGTTGGTAGGACAGAGCCTCGATTGCATATTAGGTAGTGCACTTGATGTCATGGCGGGTTCGAATCCCGAACATGGAAATTTTATTTACACTTGTTTTTCAAATCGCTTAGCCTTCGCAATCGTAAGCCTAGCCTGAGCCGCCTAGCTGCTCAATTCCATATTTATTGCTTACTTAACAAGTCACCTACGTTAAACGCTTATTGGCCGAAACGCGCAAGCTTCGGGCCTAATTCATTTGCATAATTTGATCGTTGGGCTCTCAGGATAAACGGCCTATGTTTATTTATCGATTTTACTGGGAATAAATCATTAAAGGTAAATTGTGTGTTCCGCACCCTCGAAAAGATCAGGGCTAAACCAAGGGTCTGTGTGGATCCTATGCAAACATTGGGGCATTCATGATTGCGGGTAGCGTTTTTTTTAATTAAATGTATTAACGTGAAAATGGTAATTGAAATCGGTGATTTGCAAAAGTGCCAAAGTGTTTTTGACTTTGATGTTTTCAGAATTAATTTTGTAATACGGTAAGTGGGTTATTCTGCTTTGATGCGTCGCGGAGGCGTATGTATTTACGGCATTACTCGGTCTTAGTGAAATCAAACAGAGATTAAAACGAATCAAGGTTTTAAAAGATTAACAAACACATTAACATGTTGATGTAGGTCTATCTATACTCTCAATGTCAAATGCTTATAAAATGAAATTAAATGATTAAATTTTTTGTATGAACAATACCTTGTATCCATATGTACCCATGGTGTGATGTTGGGTCATTTTAAAGCTAAGCATATGTAAAAGAACAATATTAAAAAAAATAAGTACAATAAAATTATTTAGCATTAATAAAACAGACATAATTATAATAAGTTTTGAGGTTGTCTAGTGAAACGAAGCTAAAATCTATTTAAAATAATAATTTGAGGACTTGCGTCACAGTATATTTTTTTTTCGTGAATGCTCGATCAGTTTACTTACAAATATGCTACTCTTTCCATGTACTATGTAATTTTTTACAGGTATATGCAACATTCATTTTAAAAGTAAGTTAGCATTACGAAAACGATGAAAAATCTTATTTATATTGATTAAACCTTTAGGCCAGAGTTCTAAATATTATTTTCAAGCAAAAAGCAATAGCACTATAATACAGCAAACATTTTTTATTCAGTCGTAAATGACACACAGCCATATTTATTAGCACCATTAATATCTGACGAGACAAGACGTAACTCGACTTGGTGTGAAGCACCTATTCACCCGAGTCCCTCCCTGATGTTCAATAGAATAGTGTAATAATGTTTATTTATCACTCCAATACCTTTTATGTTACGGCTGGCTCGGCTGTTATGCTAAGTATGCCTTTGTTTATTCTGCGGAAGGATGTTATTAGGCCGTCCGGCGATGTAATGTACTGCGTGTATGCTACGGCCAACGGTAGTACCTATTTGAAATATTTGGGTAAAGTAGCGGGGCTCGCTGGAAAATCTTTCCCTCGTGACTCCGTGAGTTGAGTAGGCTTGTATTATGTACGCGGTTGGCTGCGTGTGCCGAGACGGAGTTTTGCAAAATCTTTTGGGCCTTCCAGTTATGAATGGGGGTAACTTGTTAGTTTTTGTAACAGGACGATGGGTTACAGTAGGGATGCCAATTTTTTTCTTGACAAAACTTTTTGCGTTTCGTTTAAATATTTATTTATGTTACCATTTCGTTCAATATTTACACATTGTAACTTTGGAATTAATTTAAAACTAATTATTTGCACTTCACGCAAACTGTTCAAAATATGTAGTCTAGGCATATTCTTGTACGAGGGTGCGGTTGTAAAATTCGAAAATAATAAATAAAAAAATAAAAAAAAATATTAAAAATTGAATTTTTTTCGTATTTAATTTAGAAGAGTGTTTAGTCAGTTTCCACGAGCGGGTTTTGAACCCGTAATTTCTGACAATCCGGGTCAGGTGCCCTACCAATTAGGCTATCGTGACCAACACAATTAACATTCGTTGTAAGCTAAACATATGTGCAACAGTGCATAAGTCTTCTTTTCCTTACGCACGTTTGAATAGTCATACTCACGATCTTTCGATGTACTTCTGTTTTTGTTAGAAGACCTTTACTTCATCATAGAGGAAATTGAAGGGTTTTCTTTACTTTATACGAATTTAATTTTTTAATGTTATCGAGCCGGCTTACGGTTCTGATGGCTTTTGACGTGCTTTTCAGCCTCACCGGAGACTTAAAAGGGAAACTTGGAAGATACCTCAAGCCGCGTGACCGAAACATTGTCAGCACTTTTTTAGAGGGGATGGCATCACGTGTTGACCGAGTTGTGGGGGGCCGGCAAACGAGTGATGAATAACGGCCATCACGACTCATGCCAACGCTAAATCTTCAGTTCTGCTCATCTTTCAAACCTCTTTACCACGAATTTCAGTGTTTCATTTACTTACCTACCTTTCAAACTGGAACACAACACTACAAAACAATATTGATATATATTTTTTTTTATGTTACGGGTAAGCACAGTGGCTTGATCTCACCTGATATAAAGTGATGATAAGGCCAATGATGGAAGCGCACTTCACCCGGGAACCTCAACTAGGGAGGCACTGACTATCTTATCTCTAGCTACCGGAACACAACAATGCTACAAACATTGATGTTATGGCGACATATTTAGATAAGATGGTGGTAGCTAGCCAGGCGGACTAACAAGCCCTACCACCAACCAAACCGAGTACAGAAACATGTACCCCCGCTAGGAATCGAACCCGGGACCTCTGGGTCTAAACCGGTGGTCTTAGCCACTAGACCACAGAGGCGGTTATAACAATATAGTCAAAATTTGAACTCCTTATATTATGTTTTTTTATTTGTTTTATAACTGAAGGCTTAATTAATATTGGCATTAATAATGCGAAGTATGCGGTACGAAAGTGCGAGAGGAAAAACAGATAGAACTTGAATGAAAGAGAATTAGATTTAAATTAGCTCCGATTATGTTGGAGGAGGAAGTAAAAAAAAAAAAAAATTTTGGCATACATCTCACCGGCAGGTAAGTGGCTATAAAGTCGAAAGTGAAAGTGAATCTTTATATACTAACGATGTTATGAGTTACTAACAAAGATCTCAGTCGACCTAATTAAAACTAAAATACGAGAAAAGTCCAGCCGAGTTGCGTCCCCAAGGAATGAGGGCCCTTGCTCGCCTTAACGTCTCGAGTTTTACACTCTCGCAGCGAAGTTTTACAAGTTACGCCCAATTTTAAACTTTATTACTAGAGCAGTAGGGATACACTCGTAAATATAAATGTGGACAGTTAAGAAGTTGAACAAGTTTTTTTCCTGGAATAGCCATTGACGTAGGTACTTTCTATGGGATGTTTGCTCGTCGACAATTTTACTTCTTCGGGACAAGTTTCGACGATTACGCAATACAATTTTCCCTTCTTCAGTCTTGCGAAGTGAAAAGGTAATGTATGGGATCTATACTATTGAGTATATAATAACGTTATATCATACTTCATCATCATCATCGGCCCATCCTAGTCCACTGCTGGACATAGGCCTCCCCTGATGAGCGCCATAGCGCCCTGTCTTCAGCTTGACGCATCCAGCATCTGCCTGCAGTCTTTCGCAGGTCATCATCCTACCTGGCTGGAGGGCGTCCTACAGTACGTTTACCGAGTCGTGGTCTCCACTCAAGAACACGTTTACCCCAGCGGTTGTCGGTTCTTCGCCAGATATGGCCGGCCCACTGCCACTTCAACTTGCTAATTCTTAGAGCTATGTCGATGACTTTGGTTCTCTGTCGAATGTATTCGTAACGAATCCTATCCTTCAGAGAAACTCCGAGCATAGCTCTATCCATAGCTCGCTGAGCGACTTTAGACTGGTGGACCAGCCCTACCGTGAGTGTCCACGTCTCAGCTCCGTAGGTCATGACTACTGGCACTGATTGAAAACTTTCGTTTTCAGGCATTGCGCTATGGATGACGAGAAGACTCGACGTAGTTTCCCAAACGCTGCCCAGCCCAGCTAGATCCTCCTCTTGGCCTCTTTCTCAAAATTGTTTTTACCTAATTGCAGAATCTGCCCGAGGTAAGTATATTCGGAAACGATATCATACTTGCTACTGATAAAGGACTAAAGGAATGTCCATCGAGAAAACAGTCAGTTCAACACGCTGAATTCGATTAAAAATTAATTGAAATCTTCATAAGGGCATTTAACGATAAAGCCGATGATGAAACCATTCTTTATCCGGAATATATGGTGGATTATAAACAAATTCTTCCAACAACTAATCCTAGCAGAGTTTTGGCCTCAACCCCTGTCTCTGAGACCAATTTGCTTACTGAGATGTATGGCTGACGCCGACCTCTTTGGTCGAGTGGTTTGTACACCGGTTTTCATGGTGTCGCCATCTCTGAGGTCCCGGGTTCGGTCAATTTAGAAATTATTGTTTTTCTAAATTGTTGGGTCTGGGTGTTTTCTATGTTTAATAAGTATGTATTTAAGTATTTTAAGTATGTTTATCCGTTGTCTAGTAACCATTAACGAGTCTCATAACGAAGCTTTTCTTGGGCTAGATAATTGGTGTGAGTGTAGGAAAGTTCAAAACATCGGGTGAGAGGAAGGTCAACTGCTGTTAGGCCTATATGTTTAGTTTTTGTCTTTGTTTTGCCTATGTGTAATTTTACTATGTTTCCTAAATCAGGTTTTGACTATTATTATGTTTATTTGTGATATAAAGTGTTATATGAAGTGGAAGGACGTTTTCCAATATGTGACTTTTTTATATATTTTTTTTATATTGACACGTCATAGTGACCTCATCCTGCCTGATGGTAAGCAGCCGATGCAGTCCAAAATAATGAGAGCGCTCCTCACCGTGGAACAAGCACGGTAACAAGCGCACCCATTCATGACGGCCTGCAAAAATGCCGTTTCACGCCCCGCTTAAAAGACCTGGGACTATAGGAACTAGGAAAAACATGAGCCGGCAAAGAATTCCAAAGCCGAATGGTCTTACAGAGGAACGACTTGCCAAATTTTTTGGTACGATTACTGATTATCTGTATAGTATGACGTATCAGTATCATAAGTAAGGCAGAAAGAACTGCCCTTGCTTAGTTTCATGTCGGTTCTTCTCACTCCTGCCCTGTACCCATAGACTTACGAATCGAAGGCATAGCGACATTCAAAAGAGCTACTTGTTAGCTAAACTTAATACTTAAATGATTTTGAATTTAGAAATAGAACTTAATATCCCACTGCTAGATAAAGATCTCTTTTCCCATGTCACCCGTCTTTGTACGGGTCATCCGTATGTGTACGGGCATCCGTCGGCGAGTGGAGAATAGCGACGAGTTCGTCATTTCCGACTGGGCCGACCCGTAGCCGCCTTGAGGGAACCCTTTGCGGCTGTGTGAGCCCACAGGTCGTCCGACGTACGGCACACGTGTCCGGCTCAGTCTTGCTACAACATTGAGTCTACATTTATTATAAAACCATCTTATCAGCTCTCTCTATATATGTCGCCAAAACATCAATGTTAGTAGCATTGTTGTGTTCCGACAGCTAGAGATAAGATAGCCAGTGCCTCAATAGTTGAGGATCCCGGATGAAGTGCGCTTCCATCATTGGCCTTATCATCACTTAACGTCAGATGAGATTAAATATATTTAAAAAAAACTAGCTGACCCCGCGGACTTCGTACCGCTTTGGCAGTTGCTATGACAACAAAACAAACAAATCGGTAAATAGTTAACGTGTGAAAGCGTTTATTTATTTATTAGGTACACAAAACAGATGGAAATTAAAAAATAACAATAATGCATGATAAATAGTATAAGAGCTAAATTCCTATCTAAAACATGTGTACACAACACGATTAACAATAAGCGTCCATGTTAAAGTTTACCTAATCTACATCTATATCCAATTAAAAACTAAATAAATACAATACATAGTAATGGTGAAAAAATATATAAAAAAAATAAAAATATAAGAAATTGAAAACTTATTCTAGGTTAATGTTGACTTTACAATTTTTATTAAAGTTTGTTGTATGTTTGTTTGTATTAAACAAACAAACTCACTTATTTTTAATAATAAGTATCGTTATAGGATCACTTTGTGGAATGACATTTATAATCAAATCAAATCAAATCATTTATTCGTTTTAACTACGGTACATTATAGTGATGGTAAGTGTGAGGTTGAGAATCGCACATTTAGCTAATATGTTAGCATACAAATATTAAATTATATTAAATATAATTAAAATTAAATGGATATAGAATTAATTAAGTATATATGTCACAAGATTGTTCGAGTTTATCAAGCATTAGATTTGTTATTTATAAATTCATCAATAGTATAAAAAGTTTTTGTACTAACCATTTTCGAAATGACAACTTAAATCTAGTATATGGCAGTTCTTTTGTATGTACCTACTGGTATTTTATTGTAAATTTTTATGCACATTGCGTAACAATTATTCTGATGACATACGGTTCTAGGTGTACTCTCTAATATGAGTCTATGTGAGTTTCTGGTATTAGTCCTATAACGGTACTTTGCTTCAGTAAACAATTTAAAATTCAGTTTTACAAATTTTCCTATCCCTATTAAATAAATGGAGGCTAATGTTAATATACGTAACGTCATATAACCTTGTGCGTCTATAAAGTTGCGTAAGAAGTGTAAATACTTTAATAAAGCCATCCATGTATAGCTAGTTAAGCTGGCCATTCCGCGTAAACTACATAATCAAGTATGAAAATTTTACGCGCGCACCGTTCCTGTACTAAAACACGTGGCTTGTAGTACGCGTGCCACGTTTTATAGGTCGAAGTTATTTGTCGAAAATACGAGTTTTATGAGGGGTAAAGCAGATTCCCAAATTTTATGAACGCCACTTGCCAACTTAACTACGTTTTACGATCCAAAGTCTATTCGGGGGTACGGATTACCTGCCATGCCAGAGGAGACAATCATTTGATCATGTAAAGGGCTGATTTAATTTGCAAAATGTTTACGACCACATCCATCGGTTGGGAAGATTGAAAATATTCGAGATCACTCCGCCGCCGGTCGCCACTCTTTTTGTGTTCGGGTAAATTGATTATTGTTATCTAAAGTTCACGCGAACACTACACATTGAAATGATACAACTTTTACGGATCTACTCGCGTTCATTTTATATATTAGGTAGTTTTCATGTGCGTTACGTTTTACTCAGTTTTTCTGCGTAAAACATAACCCACGTGATTGAATTAAAATGAGGGTATACAAGCTACCAACTAATTATGAGACGACCTCAGTCTTCCTGTGACCACGGACCCTGCAAAGGGTTCGAAACGTCAGGATAAACATTAATTATAACTAATGGAGGAGCTCGACGGCGGAGTGGTTAACGCGCCTGGTCTGCGAGTGCTGAGGTTAAGCAACTTTAGCAAAGGCCGGTCATCGGATGGGTGACCAAAAATGTATCATCTCGAGCTCCTCCGTGCTTCGGAAGGCACGTAAAACCGTTGATCCCGGCTGCATTAGCAGTCGTTAACAAACACCAATCCGCAACCCGCGTGGTGGTTTATGGCCCGTTCTCCCTATCCACCCATAGGGAAGGCTCGTGCCCCAGCTGTGGGGATATAAAAATGAGCTAATGATGATGATGATGATAACTAATGTATAAAATAATCGCGAGTATGTTATGCATAATTGAAAAAAAAATAACATTCGGATAACCTTCTCTATATAAACTATAAGTGTTCGCATACTTCTCCGTCCGCGCAATTTTCGTAAAAAAGGGGTACAAAGTTTTTGCTTCACGTATTAATATATAGATTAAAGTAAAAACATCTTGATCACTGGTTCTTGTCGACAACTAGTGCTACTACCCTATAATATGAAGAATAATAGTTTACAATACAACGAGTCTTTCGTCTTGGCGGGAGAGTGAAGAGTCATGTCTGCGGTTTTGTTTCATTTTCTAAAATTTTTGTTATGACGAATATGTGTGTGAAATAATGGTGGATTATTAACCGTTAAGTGTTCGTGAGTGTTGGCAAATGAAACAAAACAGTGCAACGGCACTTTTCCAATCTCTCAAGAAGTCCGCGTGAGGACTTAGTAGAGCCCCACATCTTTACTGAGATACTCAAAGGGGTTGGGGGGTATATAATTTCTCACTTCTCATTTCTATTATCATTGATCGTCATCATACAGGAAGGAAATATTGTTTATTTATGTATTACTTGTAAGAAAAATTACTTTGACACTGGTTGATCGCACGAAGCCAACAACTACAACACGAAAAAAAGTAGTTAAAATACAAACGAAAACGAAACGAAACGGTTCAAAGTCTATCAACAGTTTTGCGATAAGTTCCCAGCGTCAGTTTTAGGTAAACACCACTTAGTCATCTTATCTGACACTCATATTAGTCATTTTTATTAATATAAACATTACCCATTATCTTTATTTTTAAATAGGTACCTACTCTGTGCCATACTCTGTGCCTTACAAATAAACAAAGAATACGGTCCGAATAGTGATTCCGTATTTTGTTCCTGTCATTTATACGTCATTTTAAATTAGAGTAAAGAGACAAAACACGGATTAACTATTCGAACCTTATTCAAAATTTTGACAAATATTTAAATTAATTTTTAAGTAAATCCTACTAATATTATAAACTCGAAAGTTTGTAAGTATGGATGGATGTTTGTTACTCTTTCACGTAAAAACTACCGAATAGATTTAGATGACATTCGGCATACAGATAGTTTGTCCGCCTGGCTAGCTACCACAAACATGTCGTCATAACATCAATGTTTGTAGCATTGTTGTGTTCCGGCAGCTAGAGATAAGATAGCCAGTACCTCACTAGTTGAGGTTCCCGGAGGAGGATCCGAGAAGTGCGCTTCCATCATTGGCCTTATCATCACTTAACATCAGGTGAGATCAAGGCACTGTGCTTACCCGTTAATATATATATTTTTTTAAAATCTACAAAAGTACGTATTGCTCCATACTGTACAGGACAAAAGCCTTCATCATTGAAATCAAATCATCGTACACTTTTGGAACTTAGCACCACTTTTGGGATATCTGGTACATGTACAAATATATTTCTGTCTATAGATAATGCATGTGGAAATGAAGGAAGTCAGATAAGTTTATAAATATATTCCAATACCAGGTCATTGTATTTAGGTCGTTCATTTCTGTTTTACAACTACTATATATATTTACAGCAAATGCTTTAAGTACCTATCTATATTAATTTTTACTATATTTTTGTTTTGATAAGTAATAATAAATAATAATATAAATAAAACATTTATTCGGCTTTTCAACACATTGAAGACATGAAAAAAAGTATCACAAAAGTTATAAAAAAACTATATATAAGTGATTCCAATAAATGTCTTTTCTTATTGCTTCTTATTTCTTCTACTTATAACTGCTGGAATCATACATAGGTATGTTTTTGTTAGATGATCGATAGATTGATTAGATGTTTGATAGGCTGTGTAAAAAGATCATAATGGTAAAGAAAGATGTAAATAATAAAAATTAAAAAATGTAAATGTTAAAATAGCGAGTTTAAAAGAAAAAGACAGATAGCGTCGAGCCCAAAGATGTCATCACTAACATATCATCAACAAATTACAAAAACACAAATGTTGAAAAAATTGCCACGAGCAAGATTTGAACCTGCACCCTTCTGACATACCAGGTTAGGTGCTCTCCCAATTGAGCTATCGTGGTTCTAACCAGCCCGATGAAATTATTCAACAATATTTACTTTTTACTTTGAAATCCAAAGGAGCCCATTCAATGTCAACAACTACCGTCATTAACATCCGATCATAATATTTTTACAAATACTAAAGATCAGTTAAGTAGTAGGTAAGCTATTTATAAAATGTTTTTGTATTGTTTATATAATTTTTAACGCCAATTTTGTTGCGAACAAATTACAAAAACACAAATGTTGAAAAAATTACCACTCAATTGGGAGAGCACCTGACCCAGTATGTCAGAAGGGTGCAGGTTCATATCCTGCTCGTGGAAATTTTTTCAACATTTGTGTTTTTGTAATTTGTTCGCAACAAAATTGGCGTTAAAAATTATATAAACAATACAAAAACATTTTATCATCAACAAACTCATTTTTATGTCCCCACTCCTTAAGGGTGGGCCGACCAAAAATGCCAAAAATGCAGTTACGGTTAAGTAAATATAATTGAAAATACTATCGTATTAAATGAACAAAATATATATTTCGTATCATAGGGAACGTGTTTACAATTTGTCAGAACCATAAATTCATAACACGCTATAGTTTTTTCTACAATATCATTTAAAGTTGGGCAAAGATCATGAAAACGAGTGGCGGCGTTTAGTAGATTTCTTATAGTTTATCTCAATTATTGTACCTCTGATTTTGTCTAAACAATCATCAATGGATAAACTACAAATTGCTAGACTACATTTTTGATTCATCAAGTGGTTATTTAAATAATATTTTTTTATTAAGCACCTTAAATTCCCCATACAAAATTAGTATGGCCGCGCGGCATCAAATAAATATGGACGACGACATCTCAAATAAAACATATGACACTTGTCACTTACGGACGGCGCACCCTTAGGATGAAGGAAATTTATTTTTATATCAATACAGACTTCTTATAAACACGTATTCTACAGATAAGTCTGTAGGTACTTTTCCTTCGCGACTTTCAAAACATAACACTATAAACTAGGTACTACTTTTGTACACTGACCTACTTACTTGAGAGTAGCTCTATTTTATCGTCATTATCAACATCAACTCATTTTTATGTCCCCACTGCTGGGGTACATCCCTTCCCTACGAATGGAAAGAGAGAAGGCCATAACCCACCACGCGGGCCCAGTGCGGATTGGTGGTTGTTAACGAATGCTAATGCAGCTGGGGTCAACGGCTTAAGATGCCTTTCGAAGCACGGAGGAGCTCCGTATCCATATTATGGATAAAAGAGTATGTATTGTATGAACACTCGTGTCCCATGATGATTTGAAAAAATATCCTAGAACCCTATTGCATCGGCACTTACCGGGCCCAACACACTCACAAAGTTACATCAATATCGGTCCAGCTGTTAAGTAGGAGTTCAGTGACATACGCACGTACGTAAGTATTATATAACAGGTCCTTACCTATGAAATTGACGTTTTTTCTCACTTATTAATCGGTGTATTCTTCTAAAAGTCAATACCGGTTGTTAATATTATTATACACCTTTAATTAGGACTATATTACTTAGGCGTCAGTAATAACAATGATTATTCATTTTGTGTTTTTATCGCCCATTTTTTTTTTAAAGTGACTTCGTTTTTTGTTCGCGGAATTGACCTTTTGTTTCATTGTAGCTTTGAAGGGTCTTGATGTTTTTTCTTTTTAATGTCTGCTATATTTAGCTAATGAAACAAACACATTACTCTATATACTCTATATTTTTATAGAGTTAACATAAATAAAAGCTAAGAAAATTAAATAACGTTAGTATGAAAAATATAATTTTATAATAAATCTTCATACAAAACGTCAATTTCATAGGTAGTAACCTAATATAATAACATAAGATGATATTTCCACGTAATTATTTATTTTTATTGCATAACCATAACACCTATGATATTGGCGGTCTATGACGTCATAGATAGTTAATAAATCCATAAATTTAATATCAATGTTTATAAAGATGAGTCCAGACTATATGGAAAAATATGTTATAAAGCATAGCTATGTAGCATTACTTATTAGTGTGGACGATAACTGGCAATAAAACAACCTTATTTATGGTTTTGTAACATGTATTAATAACTAGTGGTCGCCCAGTGGTTGAAAATCGACCGTTATTTTATTAACGCTGCACGGATTGTATCCTAAGCAATAAAAATTAAAACAGATTCCGGCCGCTCCTCTTCCACTTTTGAATTTTTTTGAAAAGAGTATATATACGTGTGTGTCAAATACATGGTAGTGTGTGTAATGTTTGTTTTATGGATTAAATGTATTTTTATGCATAATTTAAAAAATATTATCATTCGGATAACCTTCTCTATATAAACTATAAGTGTGCGAAATTTCATACTTCTCCGTCCGCGCAATTTTCGTAAAAAAGGGGTACAAAGTTTTTGCTTCACGTATTAATATATAGATAATGAAGAAGAAGAATTTGAGTAAGTTCATGCGAGTGGAAGATTCAGAAATAACCCCACACTATATAAAAACATCACATCACAACCGGCAATTACTTGGTATAAACCCGTAATTACGGAGAAAACCAGCTTATAGCTGAGAAAAAAACATACTTAACAATCAAAACTAGACGTCATAATAAGGTAGGTACTTTAATGTGGACTTACTGACTAATGAATTTTATATTTACCTATATCAATACAGACTTCTTATAAACACGTATTCTACAAATAAGTTTGTAGGTACTTTTCTTGTGCGACTTTCAAAACATAGCATCGGATGTTATGTTTTGTACTGACGACCTCGGTAGCCGAGCGGCTTACACGCCGGGCTTTGGGAGCGCTAACTCTGAGGTCCCGGGTTCGATTCCCGGTCCGGTCAATGTTGAAAACAAACTTTTCCATATTGTGCCGGGTCTGGGTGGTTGTGGTACCGTCGTTGTTTTTGATTTCCATGAAACGAGTGCTTTAGCTACTTACCTTGGGATCAGAACAATGTATGTTATGTTCTATAATTATATTATTATTATTATATAATAACATAAAAGTCTACCACTTTAGCACACTTACCTACTGTTTTGAGAGTACGAGTAAATCTATCTGTTATTGTACTTACTATAAACCGAGTATCGATTTACAATTGGGCACAATTCTCTCGTAAAATCTGGGTGTTTTATTTCTACACTGGCCTGCAAAATTAAGTATCACACTTTTAAAATTGCGATAACTTTTTAAGTACACAAGATATACTTTCGAAACAAAAAGGAAAAATGTTACTTATGTATAATTTACTTTAGTTTCAAAGAAAGCTGATAAAAGTTTCTGCAAAACGTTTTTTATTTAAAAATCTCTAACTTCTATAGTTTAGAAAAAAAAGAAATATTAATAGTGTAGTACTTATTTTTGCAGGCCAGTGTATATAGGTCTGGGTTTTTAGTCTAGCTCGCCCGTAGACGATTTATATAACTTTACGCGTTATAGAACTATCGAGCCGTTGCTCATAGTCTATTTATTTCTTTATGGACCATCAATAGAGTTACATGAAAAAATGCAAGCTATTAACATAATAAAAGTTATTAATTTATAAGCACTCTAATATAGACAGCCTCACCGTGCACAGTCGCCATGCAAAGTATACATCCATTGTGATATAGCGAGGAACTCAATAGCGCTTTACACAAGTTAAGCAACTTTCGCAATCGTCGGGTCATCGGATGGGTGACCAAATTAAAATATCCTGAGCTCCTCCATGCTCCGAAAGACACTCCAATGCGGGGAATATCAAAATGTGGTCTAGTAAATACTTACTTGACCACAGGATGACAACTAGGGAACCCTAGGAGCACGTATTTTTAGTCCTACAGATATCCTAAATAAGTCTAAAAAACCTCATTTGGGCGCAGTTTATAGGACAATCGTGTCCTGTAACTAACTGTTTTGTTACAGTTCGGTAAAGAGATTCGATTTTATAATTGTCTTATTAGTTGCTCTTAGGATACAAAGTATACCGTATATAATAAGTTATAAGTAAATCGATTGCGATACATCACTATTTTATCTTTCCACCAGCCCACACCTCAGTGCCAATTTTACTGCCATTTTACCGGCTACCATTTTAAATTCGACTTGGTAAGTCGTTCAAATTGCTATAACAAGACTCCTTTGACGTAGATTACAGAGTTAAAGCGAATCCGTTGATAAGCCAAGAAAACAATTAAGCCTACAGACGGGCAACATCGTCTCAAGATAAAACAGAATAAATTCTAGCAATAACGCGAACGAATCTGCTTTAGTTTCCTGCGCAAATTACTCTTTTGGGGAGGATTGGAGTGTGCCTCGCTGTTAAAACCCAACGCGAATTTATGTACAGCCACTGACAAGGGAGTAATTATTTCTGACAATATCTTGGGCTTCGAGGCTGGATTCAATGGTTGGAAGGCAGCGGAATTAGAAAATATGGATGCTGAAAAAATGGTGTTTAAACGTCCAGTCGGATCGAATACAAGGTGCAACTAAGCATTGTCCCTGATATAATTATTAGTATTTTTGTATTCCGGCAGCTAGAGATAAGATAGCCAGTGCCTGACTAGTTGAGGATCCCGGGGGAAGTACGCTTCCACCAATTGGCCTTATCATCACTTAACATCAGATGAGATCAAGGCACTGTGCTTACCCGTAAATATAAATATATAAAAAAGAAAAAAAAGTATACCTAACAAATTTATTTCTTGCAAAAACATTTTAAAAACATACGATTAAACATACCATTTCTTGCAAAAAAGAAGTAGTTTTAAACAGCAATTCATTTGTAACTACAGTATTCTATAAAAAAACTGATAAAAAAGCTCGATAGTTGCTGGCTATAAAAAATATGATGATGTCGATATTATAATATTTTAGGTAATGTAGCATGATTTGACCATTGAAATTGACTTTACCTCATAAAGTGTCAGATAAGTTTGCAAACACTCTGAGATAATTGTTATTAACGCTTAGGTCAAACGAAAGTCGAATTCGAAATGAACGGCCACGTAGATCCTCATGTGTATCCACAATCGTTATCTCTTAAATGTTATCTCTAAAAGGTTATCTTCTATTTGGGTATCGTCAGAGACAGACCGGTCGGTATAACTAATGATTGTTTTCCTACGGAAGTACATTGTCAATAAAGGCGTATACTTACTTCGATAGGGGTGGATAAGGCAAACTAACAACGCTAACGTACCTAAACAGTTTTGTTTATAGTAACCATTACTTTATACACATTTTGCACAATAATATTAAAGAGCATATGTTTGGAATGGAGTTTCATACAATTATTTATAGTAAACATATTTTTGGTATGGATTATGCGTATTAATGGTATATGACCCGTTCTCCCTATCCATCAATAGGGAAAGCTCTTGCCCCAGCAGTGGGGACATAATGAGCTGATGATGATGATGATGATGATGCATATTTTAACTGTTAACTTCAGTCTTTTTACCTTTCCGATGACGAAAAAGAGGTGAAAGGGGACCTATAAAGAACATCATGAAAATACTATTCCTGTTCATTTATTACCTTAGGCACTGCTGCTTGGCACTACCAGTAGTGTCATGGAACATTTTGATTTCCCATGACGCTACTTCTCTGATTGGCTCATTGGACGCATACTCCGTCTCCCCGATTATTCCAATGCACTAAATTGCTGATCCATCCAGATACACAGACGTACACAAGCATAGATCCAAGACAACGTACTAGTTGCCAAACAGGACGAAGACCTAGTTAGTTTGCGTGATATTCTCGGTACGGAAATGTGCTTTAACGCTTTTGCGTCACGACATGGTCAACCCGAGCCAAGGTTCTATCTTTTAAAGGCGTACTGGAGTTTGTTGCTCTTGTCTTTACACTTTAACGCCTCAAAGAATCCAGTAAGGTACGGGAATAATATTGAACGTCGCCAGCCTTAGACAACCTAAGATATTGTTCGGTCTCTACGACTTGAGGAACCAAAATTTTCTCTTCGCCTATAAATCCGTTTACTCTGTACTTTGTGTTACTCTCTTGGTGGTCTATAATTTTCTTGAGGCCACCAGCAACAGCTATTACTTTTCTAAGTTTAGATTCTTCTATGAACTTTTACTTTACGAGTGAAGTCTATGACTATGCTTCTTGTATATGCCCAATTTCAGCGAGTCTATTTTAATCAGTGAGTGATGGTGTTATTATCAATTTACTTATGTTGTATTACAGTTGTTGTCTTTGCATAAATAAATAAACAAACCAATTACAAAGGCCTGTAGACGACTATAGACGATAACTTTATTCTGTCTGACACACAAGCCCATTCTGATGTATGACCATCTCTACATGCACACTCATATGTGAAGCTATTGGTGTACTCGCATGTTCATTTGCGTAATGGTTCGTTATCGTGCTGTTTCAGCACTTAAAGGGTGATTTGTTGGTGCAATAGTAAATTTGGAGAGTAGAGATAAAGCGCTGCCATTTTTTTGTATATTTATTTCGATAGCTCACCACTTTAATACTGGATACACTTCAGGGTTTATTTATTTAAATTCAATTTTATTAAATTCTGACAGGACATGATGATAGAGAAAATTAAGGTTAGTTAAATCACAATTTATAAAAAAATTATGGGAGCTTTATTTTCTAGAATTGCTTCTAGATAGGTCATAATACTAACTTTTATGTCATCATGGTTTTCTGGTTACCTTAAAATTAATTTTATAGAAGTCGTCTTAAATATAAAATTAAATTAAATACGAATAAAAATGTGCCAACAATGGTCATATATTTCAGAGTAAAACGTTCTCCTTCTAGATAGACCAGAAAAATATCAGGCTAGGCGTAACATTTCATTTATTCAAATTGAAATCGTTTGTGTCATTCAATGTGTCTGATAATGTCTATCTGTCATTGATAATGTACCATGTTACCGGCTTAGGCAGTTCAGTTTTTATGATATCTAAACTAAACGCAGTGGTTAAGTTATATTATTATTTAAATTTAAAATTGTTTTGTTTCAATTGTTGGTTGTAATTAATTGTTGATTAACCAAAACTTTAAAATACGAATTAGTTATTCGCTTTAAAGTAGAAGAAAATGCTTACATTCTGCATTGGATTCGGCAGTTTTTATTTAGTTGATATGCAAATCTTTTATAATAAAGCTCCCTTCAAACACTTCAACAAATAAGGTATTTTAGTGGTATCACTTGAAGTAGTTTCCTGAAAAAGTCCATAAAGCAGAGGCATAGCCCGAGGGGATCTTTGTGGTTTTTCCGTAACATTTGTGCATATATTGTAAAACATTAATCAGTTGATAGGCACTAAAGAATACGCTGCAGTACTCAAGCAGACAAGGTACTATGCCACAAAGCAAATGCTCCACAAAACGGAACTGTCAACTTGTTGACTCAGTTCTGATATGTATTTGTACTATTTTTATCTATAATTTTATAATCGCTTTTAGCAGTTTCCATATCAACACACAGACCACCAATTCAAACATTTACCAGACAGTGTTCGTTCAAAATCTACGCACCATAATTTCTTGGAACAATAATTCTAATTGTTGAAAACAAAATTGATACAAAAACTTTGGTAACCGAAACTGAGGTTACACGTCATCGTCATCAACATCATCTCAGCCAAAAGACGTCCACTGTTGGACAAAGGCCTCCCCCATGGATCTCCACAACGTCAAAATTTATTTAAAAAATATGACTTAAAAATGCGTCAAATGGCTCATTACGAAAAAAAACCACTTTTAATCACGGCCATTGCAAAATCACCAGAATTTTAATCCGCCTCAGTAGGATTTGTCTTATCACTTTTGCTGGTTTCCTCAATGGGCTCGTAAAAGTGGGGTACTGCTCTAAAAGGTCGTTAAGGAGCCCTCCCTCGCAGTTGTACCGTTACGTTAAACATTTAACACTTGATTTTGTTCGAGTCACTACTTTTGCTCACTTGATTTCGTTCGAGCCATTGCTTTCTCCATCGTCAACAGGCTTAAGATGTTATTCAAGGGGTGAAGTGATACGAAAAATTTGGGGCCGATATTATTTTACATTTAATCTTTTTTTAAATTTCAGTCTAATGAAGACTAAACATTACCGTATCCTAAAGTTAATTAACATTCTAGAATACAATGTAAATCATTTCGTTATTTCATCATTTTCATTTTTATTTCAAAAACTAGCTGTGCTCGCGACTTCGTCCGCGTGGAATAGTGACTTTCGACAGCATTTTTAATTTTTTAGGCTCTTTTCCCGTTTTTGCAACATTTTTCACTGATGCTTCGCTCCTATTAGTCGCAGCGTGATGTTATATAGCCTAAAGCCTTCCTCGATACATGGACTATCCAACACAAAAAGAATTATTCAATTCGAACCAGTAGTTCCTGAGATTAGCGCGTTCAAACAAACAAACAAACAAACAAACTCTTCAGCTTTATAATATTAGTATAGATTTACATTAAAATTTGATCATGAATGTTAAAATTAATTTAGATTATTATTTAAACAGTTTTTTTGCTAAAAAAATGTCGTTCTCTTTTAGATACATACAGACACATTTGGATTGCAAACCCTGTATGTATAACGTTGTTTGATCGAAGGCTTAACGCTGGTGAAGGCTGGCGGCTGGTGGGAGGCTGATGATGATGATGATGATATGGATATGATATGTTGGTGAAATCAAGAGTTTATATAATATAGGTGACCTCAATAATATCGCCGAGGAGGCGAGCAGCAAAGCGCTTACTTCGATATTTGAGGATATTGGGTTCAATTTTCAGGTCAGTAAGAATGTTTCGATTTTTTTCATCATTAACAAATAAATTATTATGATGATCATTTATCAAAATTAACAAAATTAGGGTATGGTTCAACACATATGAAATTGTCGACTTTAAAAAACATAATAAGAAAATATTGTTCTCACGAGGTCCTGGAGTCTAAATGCACGGTTTTGGCAGAATAACAGCGTCTACTGCTAACACAGTAGGCATTTGCTGAGTCGAGGTCCATTTGCTGCTGTAGCACACATACTTCAATGGGCACTAAACTGATAAAATACTGTTAGTTTTTTTATTAGATTTTTATTTTAATATTAAATTATTAATGTTGTCTTTGTTGATTTAATTCTGTTTGTATTTATGTTTTCTTCTTTTATTGTATTTGTTTATTTAATCGCCTTGTATAAATGTATTTATGTGTGCTTATGTAGTAAATAAATGATGTGTGCTATGTCTTTGTCTATAATCCTTACACATCAATTGTAGCGAAAACTAGATTTGGACTTGATTGGTCTTTTCGGACTTTAGATGATTTACCTTTGCCGAGCTTTGCCGAGCTATAGGGCAGTTTACTTCCTTTTAATTACCTACAATGTAAGAATCTCGACACAGATTACTGGTCCGAGGGATAGAGACTTTTCTCTATCCCTCGGACCCTTCAACCATAAACAGCAAAAATCACGTCAAATGGTAATAGTAAGTCCAACTTCAGATGTAAGAATGCGTACTGTACGTAGTGGTACTACGAGAAAACTAAAAAAAGTCACCGTGCGTCAGACTAGCAAAAGCGCAATCAACATTCATTCAAATGTCTGTAATTCGCGCGAGTTTAAAACGCTTGCACCCTTTGAGCCCTGCGGCGCGTCAATAGGGATCGTTACTGACTTTTAAGTACTGCCTGTGAATGGTGAAGTTGTACGGTGGCGCTGTAAATCCTAATTGAAGCCAACAAGAAAACTTCCAAAAATATATAGGTATACAGTCAAGCAAAAATGTATATAACTACTGTAAAGTGTTGATTTTATTTACTACAAGCTGGAGTCAAAACAGGTACCGTAAAGTAAAACAAAATTCTAATTTTCTGTACCAAACTTAGTTTAAATTTCGTTTGACCAATATGTCATGTGTCTTGCTCTCTTCGGTGTTGTGAGGTTAACTTCTCTTGGCAAGTTATAAACTTTTTGGTCAAGGGCAAATTGTCTTTGCTCTTGCAAGTCGGGTGAGAAGCTGCACCACGTTTTCTACTATTGTATCATATGTCATGCAGATATTTTTGTAAAAACTTTCTGTTCCATCAAAAACATGTTTTTTTATAATTGTTGTAGGTACTTATTTTTGATACTGAACCTTGAAAAGTAAGAATCGGATTGTAAATAATGTAAGAGTGATTGTTTTATAGTGTTTTTCAGTGATTTTAAACATAGAGTCACCAGTGAAATTAAAAGTCATACCCGTAGTCCAAAGCAATAAACAAACTTTAAACTTTTTGCGCCATGTTTTCTTTTGTTTTTCATTTTCTTTTATCCTTCTTAAGCGATCCATTTGTGCCAGCTACAATGAAGCTGATTAAGGCTGGTTAAAGTGATCCTGTAACTAGCTGAATTCACATCGATGCACACAAAGCCTCGCCGATTACAAAATCACCTTTACAACACGTTCCTTTTACATTTCCTCGTTAACGACGTCTCCGAAGCCCACATGTCGCGGCCAACACAAGGTGTTCTACAAGACGTCTTGATTCAACCTATAATAATCATCATCATCATCATTTTCAGCCTATACTAGTCCACTGCTGGACATAGGCCTCTCCAAGTGCACGCCACCGAGCACGATCCGCGGCTACTCTCATCCAGCTCTTGCCAGCCAGTATGAAGCTGTCAGCAAACTCTTTAAAAAAAAACCCAGTCTTTGAAATACTGCAGTTTTTTAAATAAATTTAATTTTAATAAATAGCTAAAATCCCTCAACAAGGGCTGGTGGTGGCTTATAGCTTGATCTCCCGTGTTCTATTTTGATGTAGAAAGGTCTAAACCCAGCAGTCCGCTCTCAGCAGTAGGATGTATTATAGGATTCGCTGGTTTTATTGGGAGTTACTCGATTCAGTTCCTACAGTTACGATAGTCAATTTATAGGTTAGAAAAAAACAATTAGTTATTTGTTAATGTTGATTAATAATAATGGGATGGTTATAGCTCTAACGCGATAACTGCATCCGCCATTTAGAACAGGGGAGCAATGGACCGTCCCAAAAAAAAGAAGTTATAATTTTTTTTAATTATTGACAAACAAAGAAAATCACAAGTAAATTAAACTACTTAAAATTAAACTTATAAAAATACTACTTTAAAAAAGTTTGCCCTAAACCATCCACATGGCATCCATCATCATCATTAATATGACGTTAAACACAATAAACGCAACCTGAAAGCAGTTTGTCACGAATCAGCTACTCAAGTTCAATCAATCAATCAATCAATCTAGTTCAACTATTTTTATATGTGCATTTTTAAATAAAACATTAATGAAGCAACAACGGTGCCACAAAGTTACAATTAATTCTTCGTAAAACAATCGAAAAAACGATATTAAAATGGAAAATCACACTAATATTATAAATGTGAAAGTTTGTTTGTATGTATGTTTGTATATTTGTTGCTTCTTCACGCAGCAACGGATGGATGGATTTGGATGAAATTCGCATACAGATAGTTTATAACCTGGATTAAAACATAGGATAGAAAGGCCGGTCATCGGTTAGGTGAGCAAATATGTATTATCTCGAGGTCCACCGTGCTACGAAAGGCACGTAAAGACGTTGGTCCCGGCTGCATTAGCAGTCTTTAACAACCACCAATCCGCACTTGGCCCGCGTGGTGGTTAACAGCTCGTTCTCCCTATCCATCCATAGGGGAGCATTACTAACCTAACTAACCAACTTTTTATTTTATTTATTTCATTTTATTTTATTTGGGACAACAAACGGAATTACAATATGTGTTACTGTTAGAATGGATACAAAACGGATAAGTTATTGCAAAATCAGATAATTGGTGTGAGTGTAGGAAAGTTTATTAAGTTTAATAAGTTATTATTAAATATTAGGGGTGCGTCTTGGAAGCTAGTCATACCACGACATAAGACTGCTGCGTTTCGGGATAGTTTCTGATATTTGGCAACAAAATGTTGGAACAACTTTCCACCGCCAATAAAACAAGCTGAATGCAAGTTTACCTTCAAAAGTAGACTTAAGAAACACCTGCTTAAGATGCAAAAAATCACTCCATGAAGTTGCTAAATATTAGGAAGATTTCGTTCATCAATGTTGATAATACAATACTTCTATTTCAAAATTATATATTAAAATTAAATATTATATATTATATAATAAATTAGTATAATATAATAGATAATAAATAGCATCATTTTTTTAAATAGATTCAATTTACCGTATTTTTTAATATTTTTTATTTGACATTTTGCATTTTAAATCATTCGACCAATCAAATTACTTATTATTTATTTTCACTAATAATATTTAACATATTATTGATTTATACAATTCAATCATATATTAACACGAATAATAATATTTAATCGATACAAGGAACAACTAATAGTATCTACGAATGCAACTCGGCCTCCGTCTGAAAATCAGCGTCATGGCGATAGCTTTGCTAATGCTGTGACACATGCTGAGCCGGAGACTTTTTTGCCACTGTTTCACTGCTCACCATAATATTTTTATGCTTCTTTTTATTTTTGTAACCCTTCTCTGTGTGACAGTGTGCAAAATAAATTATTTGATTTGATTTGATTATTATTAAGAAATCCAGTTTCTCAGATATTAAGGATTTCGGTCGTAGTGCGCACCCACATTTAACCATATAATAACTTTCACTTACATAATACAATTTTAAAAACTTGAACTTGTTAACGTGAATAAAAGGTATAAAAAGTACTTTCATTGAATTCAATTTAAAAAATAATAATTATTATTATAGGGAATAAATAAACCACTCCATAGTTTTTAGAGATCCTCATTATTAAGTCTAGAACGATTTTTTTATAATTTGAAGGATAGGAATGCGTTTTGAATAATAAAGTTAAACCTGCTACTTATTCAATTCTATAGATTCAGGAAATTGACATTTAAAAATGTCAAGTCACAATAGCGGGCACTTGAAGAGGCCTATGTCCAATTGTGGACTATATAAGTAGATGATGATGATGAAAACTTAAACTAACTCGTCACAGGAACTATTGGCATATAAGTGCGACTCACTCTTGACCGCTTTTATCTTCCCAGCGTTTCGGTATTGAACCGAAACCACAAAGTTTTATCGCTATTGCGCGCCAGAAGCGAGACAGAATTGTGATGTTTTTAATTGGAAATTGTTTTAGTTAAACAAAATATTATGTTACAGATATAGTGTTGGGACCTTAACCTTTTAACACAATGGAGTTCAATGTGAAATGGTGGCTTTGTAAGTACAACTTTTAAGTGATTATTTAAATGTAATTTTTTTAAATGTTTTTTTATACTTTTACTAGTGGCCGCTCGCGGTTTCACACGCGTGGTTCCCGTTCCCGTGGGAATATAGGGATAAAAAGTATCCTATGTGTTATTTCCGGTTATAAACTATCTGTATGCCGAATTTCATCCATATCCATTCAGTAGTTTTTACGTGAAAGAGTAACAAACATCCAAACAAACTTTCGCGTTTATTAAATTAATTGGATATTTTCTAACCCGTTCTTTTAATATCATAATATAAACTCATTTTCTTGGGAAAAGTACATTCTCATGCATTCATTATCTATCTATCTATTAATAAAGAGGTAACGTTCGTGATAATGTTTGTTTGTTTGTCGGGGCTATACTCTGGAACTACTGATCCCATTCCAAAAATTCTTTCACCGATATAATGCTACATACCTTGCGGGTAACATAGGCTACGTTTTATTTTGATAAAGATTAGTCTTCAGCTCGAAATTTTTAAATTTGTAAATCAAGTCGGTAAAAAAGCGCTGCTTAGCCGCTTCATCGACGTACGCTGGGCAAACGGATGGGTGTGCATGAAAATAATGTAGACTACAAAAGTGTTATGCATCATTTGATATAAAAAGTCAGTGACACGACTTACCTAGCTTTTAAAGTAAAGCCACAGGAACGTTATTATCTACAATAATATTAGAAAGAGCTAAAGTTCGTAAAATTGGGCTTAGGAGGTAATCTCCGTAACTACTAATCCATTTAAAAAAAAATCCAATATTTAGAATGACATTTCAGCGTGGACATCGGTAATTTATTTTGGTAAATAATTTACACTTCCAAATATTAAAGTTTCCTTATGAAGTCAGATCAACTTGGCTGTTTTATCAGCGTGGGCTGACCAAACGGTTGTATAAACATGATAATAATGTGCAACAAAAATATTAGTCATAAGTAGATCTTTAAAAAAGTCAGCGACACGATATACTTAGCTTTTATATTTAAACCACAATAACATTTTTCATGTTAAAAAAAAATATTTAATTTTTCAAGGTGTTTTTAAAGTGTATTTATTAGGCACAATATATTAATCTTTACCAAAATAAATTGTTTAATCACCCGAGGAATTTTATAAAAATAAAATTTGTTTATTGCAGCGTCTAATTTCGTAACTTAGTTCTGGAAATATTGCGAAATCAAAAATAAGTCACAGAGAACTACATGCAAATGTTATTATTTCCCTCTTTGACCATGTACCTACTTAAAGATAAGATAAGATTTTTTTTGCCATTACATTACCAGTACACAAACATGTACCCGCTGGGAATCGAACCCGGGACCTCTGGGTCTAAATCGGTGGTCTTAACCACTAGAGGCCCAGGGTCTATCAGCGGAGGTTACATATTATTATTGTACTCAGTTTGGTAATTTGGTTGATGGCAGGGCTTGTATTAACTTCACCTGTTCTTCTAAATTAGTCGTCATGAACAACAATATTAGCAGCGTTGTTGTAGTTGAACATTCTGGGTGAAGTGAGCTTTCTTGATTTTCGGCCTCTTCGTCACTTACTATCATGTGAGGTGAAAGGAACAACGATGACTGCAACATCCATACGCTTACCGATATGTCAATGTGGCAGTCATCATCATCATCTCAGCCAAAAGACGTCCACTGCTGGACAAAGGCCTCCCCCAAGGATACATGAGGGGATTTGCCATAATCGCCACGCTTGGCAGGCGGGTTGGCGATCGCAGAAAGTTGAGAGTTAACCTCAGAGAGATGCTGCTGCCCATCCTCTGGAATGGTCTCTTAGTCGGCTTTTACGACACCCACGGGAAGAGATGGGGTGTTGCAATTCTTTATCCCCGGCACCACACAGGGAATGTGGCAGTACGTGATTGTAATTGTGCTATTTTTGTTGCAGGTTGCCAGTTAACAGTGTCATTCCTAATAGTAGGTAGCTTTAGTTCCTGTATGACTGAGCCACAGCTGAGTTACAGCTGCACCTACACAGTGATTTGCGATTTGCATCCAACCTCCATTTCGAACCCATCGTGCTCCGATACGCCGAACGTCACATTCATAGTCAAAAACTCCATGCTCGATACACTAACATCAGGATTTTTCAGTTCGACCAATTTTGACTCCAGAGTAAGGCAGTTTATAGCCAAAAATAATCACTGGACCAGTATAGATACATCAGCATTCAAATACTATTCAAAAACTGTTAAATTGGACTTATCAGGAAATAACATTGAATCTATAGCTCACGAGGCTTTTAGTTCTTTAATTTATGCTACATCTATGAATTTATCAAATAACAAGATAAAGAGCTTTAATTTAAAGTCGTTATACCTTCCTCTTCACGGAAACTCTCTCCTTTCTTTAGATTTGTCAAACAATGTCTTATCTTTTTTGCAGAACGATGTTTTTTCAAGCTTAGCTACTTTATTAGAATTAAATCTCGAGAACAATAAAATTGCGTCAATGGACGATGACTGTTTTTCTAATTTACAAGATCTTAAAATATTAAAATTAAAAAATAATGCAATAGAGAGTCTTAACATGACTCTCGTTCCTCTAAGAGCAATAGAAGATCTTGATCTGTCAAATAATCTTATAACAAAATTATTAGGGTTTGAAACGAGTCGTTTAGGTGATTTAAAATATTTAAATCTCTCCAACAACATGATTGAAGCAGTAGATGTTAGCTGTTTCTCACAAGCAGTTAATCTGCAAATTCTGGATTTAAGTTATAATAAAATCCATTCACCGATAGAAACAGTTATGTTTATGAATAATAATCTATTATGGAGCCTTAATCTGTACGAAAATAAAATAACAACTATTAAAGACAATGTTTTTAAATTCAATAGAATAAGAAACTTGAACATCGAACGAAACAATTTGACAGGTAACATCAGTCGTAATACTTTGAGGGGACTTTATAACCTAACTTCTCTTAATTTAACTAATCAACACATAACTGGTATAGAGGAAAAAGCTTTTGTAGATATGCAGTTCCTACAATATTTAAATTTAAGCAGAAATGATATACAAATTATAGATAACTCAAGTTTTGAATTTGCAGTCGAAAATGCATTTATTGGCATAGACGTTTCATATAACTTAATAAATGATTTATACTTTCTAAAAAACTTTACCAGTAATATAATTGAACTTTACCTTAATAACAATAACATCAAAATAATACCAAAGTCCATTTTTGAAAATCACAAGAAAATCAAAATATTAGATATTTCTGACAATGAAATAATAATGATAGAGCAATATTCCTTACCTTTTTATAATCTTCAATACTTAACTATCAAGAACAATAATGTAAGTGGTAGCATAATAAGTAATGTTTTCAGCCCAGGTCAGTCGATTAGATTTCTCGATTTAAGCTGTTTTAAATATGAAATAATCGGTGAAAATGCATTTGTAGATATGCAATTATTAGCAACGCTCAATATATCCTACAATGAATTAAAATTCGTACATGCTAATAACTTCAAAAATATGGAAAAAATGTACAGCTTAGATCTTTCTCACAATAAATTGCTGGAAGTAGAGATAGCAAACAATTTAGATAATCTAAAGGCAATATATTTGAATAACAACAAATTTACTCGTTTACCAAAAATATTTTCTAACGTCTCAGAGATTTTGTATATTGATATCTCAAGCAATAACATTTCAAATCTTACAAATGCTGGTTTTGAAAATATTCTTAACACAAAAGTATTGCGTATGACACAAAACCAAATTGAAGATTTCAATAATGAACAAACAAACAAATTAACGAAACTAACTGATCTATTCCTAAATTTAAATAACATTAGTACAATAAATCTAACATTTTACAGAGAACTGGTAAACGTAGATTTAAGCAACAATTTCATAACTGACATTAACAGTACTATGTATAAAAATATGGATAATTTGCAGTATCTAAACTTAGGTGCCAACAATATCAGTATAATGCCGCCGGGAACTTTCCAACACTTAACTTTTTTGAAAGTATTGAATCTGTCATCAAATTTTTTGACAAATTTACGCTATGGCAGTTTTAGAGGATTAAACAGAACAGAAACGTTAGATTTGTCAAAAAACAAGTTAACATCTTTAGACGTTAATGTTTTTCATGAATGCGCTGAGCTTAAAAAGCTCATAATCGATTACAATTTTATTAAAACAGTAGATGTCGAAAGGCTGATGGCTGTGACACCTAATATGGTTGCCTTCAGCTTAGGAGGTAATCCAATAAAGTGCGAAGAGATTGTTAGAAATATCCAAGTTAGAGGATCAGTAAAATTTGAAGTTACATCAGTTCATAAAATATTTCATGAAGATAATGTACATGGAATTAAATGCGGTGAGAATTTAGTTAGTACGTCAACAGAAATAACTCAAGGCAAGTCTGCTGACAATACTAAAGACAAAGAGGAAAGTAGTTCTATGACAACAGCTTTGTTAATTTGGTGTTTGGTTTTAACAATCGTGGGGCTATTGGCTGCTGGTTTTGTATTTTACTACAAACGTGGTAAAATTTGTCAGGTAAAGAGGAATCAGAGCTCGTACAAGACCAACTCGTTCAATATAAGCACCACTGATTGTAACGACGATTTGTTGGGTTGATGTAATAAACAATTTGTCACAAAAATATATATTGTAACATTGAAATTAAACTATTTTTACGGACCTACTTTCATTTATATAACACATTAATTTGATTTAATGTTTTTCTTGACGTTTCGAACCTCTTGCAGGGTCCGTGGTCACAGGAAGAAAATCTTCCTGTGTAAAATGAACGCGAGTAGATCTGTATAAGTTGTTTCATTTTAATATTGTAAGATAAAGTTAATCTAATTGTAACTAGTATTTATTACCTGCCAAGTAAATATAAATTGTGATGTTGTTGTATGACCGTGTGAGTGTTCGTGATTTTATCGGAAAGTATTAAATATTAAAAATGCATGTTTTTGATTTAATTCGTGCTTCGGAAGGCACGTTAAGCCGTTGGTCCCGGTTGTTGTCGTGAGACGGCATTCGATAAAACCCCAACAAAAAAAAACTGGTGCAGTTAGGTAATCAAGATTCGATCTCCCAATTTACTAAAGGTTAACCTGGACTATGCATCGAATAGTTTGAAACACACTTTGCCCTACCAGCTACCAGGGAATTGAACTGAGGACCTCCGGATATCGGTCCGAGCGCTTTACCCCTTTTTAAATGAATACAAATCCTATTACATTATCATTATGATAAACCCTGCTATACACGACTTTAAAGTTCATGCTGACACCCCCCACCAACCAATACAATGACAACCAGGTCATAAAGTAGGTGTCAGACAACTTGCGCAAGCATAACTTGCACAAGGGACCATCTGCGTCACGTCATAAGGCCAGATCAGGACGCGCCGAAGCGCATTCTGAACTCTTAAGACTAGTTTTTCGAGCGAGTTGCCCCATGGACTTGTATAGTCGTAAAAGAAGTTTCATTTTAATATTGTAAGAATAGCCAAATTCCATAAAGCAGAAAAATATCGTTGTAGAAGATGAACCTGATGATAGCTAAATCTAAGATTCTACTATGTGAACGGAAACGAATATGAAGAAGGTTTCATATTCGTTTCGGTCGATATACTCGAATTTCGGGCGCTGGGTGACCTATCCTATGGAAAACCTATCAATGTCTAGCAAAGAATGTTATATTAACTATTAAATAATATTAGTCAATAGCCTAGTAAGAGATTCTAACAGTCACTCAGCGTACCCAACATAATTTCTCAGAAATAACATTTTATATAGTATTTAATCCTTATCTGATTGCTCCAATAATACTATTCCCAAATCTCTTGACACACGTCACGTTAAGGAATAATGAACCAAAGGCTTTACATCTCAAAGTCTAATTTGGCGCAATAGTAACATGGTAGATATGTAACGTAATTCGTTAGACATTTTATTGATATCTTGGTGATTGGTACTGAATCGCTATATGGATTTGATTCGTAATAGGATTGTGTAAGAATGGAGTCACTCGCCTAAGTACACATTCGCTTTGTTTGCTTCTATAAGGATGAGATCCAATTTTCCTTGGACTACTCAGTCCGTGTGGTGGGTTAAGGGCCGATTGTATATTAAATAAAGTCTTCTAACGTGGTTTAACGCAAACTATTTAGTATAGGTATTATAGGCATAACTTAAGGCTGTATTGCCACCAGGGTGCCAGGTGTGAGTTACATTCGCGATTCGATCACGTAAACGAAAACGAGAATTTGTATGGCAATATCTTAACTCTTCTCGTATGTCGCTAGGAGGCGCTGCTTCAATGCCTTACTAATTTTCGTTTTATTAAACGTAATCGACCACTAGGCCAGGTGAAGCTTAGTGACTTGCGGGGAAGAATCCACATCTCTCATTAACTCCAGCAAACGCAGATCACCATTACCACAGTACCATAAATCTCCTCTGTATTAAAAGAATAGCCCTAAGGTTTCCATTTTAATTGTGGGTAATAATAAAACATTTTCGTACAGACGCCTACTTATCAACCTATCCAAAACTGTCAGATTTCTTCAATAAATGTTTAACCATATGCCTTAAACGTAAAGTTCAAAATCTATTGAGGAAATTTGACAGTTCGTGGTAGTCTGGATGTGCAGGCGTGTGTTCTAGGCAGGTACCAATAAAATAAGTTTGTATAAATATTACCCAATATTCTTTTTTACTGTAACTAATAATTAGTGATCGGATAATCGGATGCATATTTACCTAAAGTTGAGGTGTTGGCCAATATGGAATGCACTTTTTTAACGAGAAAATCTCTAGAAACAATAACTTCCTTATAATTTTATGTTTATATCTTCAACTACTTCTTCAAGTTTCAAGTCATATCTCAAACGGATAATAAATAAGAAATTACAAAGAAAAACAAATTCTTGATTATTAACGTAAAACAGCATCACCAACAAACTCCCGCGCTCAACTGACAGTATTTTATTAAACGACTAAGTTGAAAGTTAGTTACAGAATAGTTTGGCATTCCCGAGTTTTCTGGAATTCCGGGATATTTTTTTTTAAAAACATGTTTTAAGAATTTGCTTTCATGATTTCCTAGCCAAAAATTAACTTTAGGTAAATTTATATGCATCCGATTAGCCGATCACTGCTGATGATGATTGTCTAACAACAGAACTTTACAATCCCGGACCGTAACAAACCCCGCCAGCGGCCCACTAACGCTCTCCGAACTAGGACAAAGCTGGGGAGGCCCGAACAGATACCAACTGTAAGTGGACGGAACAAGATTGGAAATACAATAATAGAGTCCAGTATCAAGTTTCAATCCAGCTGCCACAAATGGATTGCAAAAATAGAACGAAACGAGATATCACCTGTCCTTCATATACTTACCGTTGTGTCGGGTTCATGTGCTTTAACAACATTTAAAGTTATAATCTTCTTAATAAAGGAATGGAGAGAAATGAAAAAAATATGCTTAAGGATATAATTATCAACAAGTTGGTTGAGAAATGTTGAAAAGTAATAACAAATAAACCTAAACCTAAAAATTTACGAAATCATTTGTAAAAGATTATGAATATTTATTACTTATGTTTGTATGTAATAGAAATGAGGAAATACATTTAATTAAAACACAATTGCTATTCGTATGTCTAGCTAAAACTCGATAATGGTTGGACCGATTTGGCTAATTTTGATTTTGATAAATTTGTGGAAGTTCAGGTAAGGTTTAAACGGTGAGAAACATAAATAGTAAGTAACGGAAAATACTAAAAACGACAATTTGATTTTCCAATACAAAATGATTTGCTTGATTTGTTGTCATGGAAACTGTCAAAGCGGTACGAAGTCCGACGGGTCAGCTAGTATAAAATATTTGTTTTAGGGCTGATATTTCAATCGTCAGTTAAAAATTATTCATTTAATAATTTTGACATAATGACAGATTCTCCCTAGAAAATATGTCACAGTGACAATATTATTCGTTGGATAAAACTTATCTGAGGATTGAAAAATCGAGCCTTTAATAGAAAAAACTGATATTTACCGAAAAAACACGGAAATTATTATTTTTCATCTCACCTGGTGATGGTAAGTATAATAAGCTCGAAGTGCACTTCACTCGAAATCCTCTGAATCGGAAACTACTGAGAAACATTTTTATACCACTTTTATGCAAATAAAGAACCATATATTATTTTATTCAATAACAAAATAATGTAAACACACCAAGGACAGCCTCACAGACTTATCTATGAGAAAGCGAGGCTGTCAAGGAAAACATTCTATATCTTCATTAATCATCTCGAGTACAGTCGAGGACACTTGGCATACTTTATTTGTATATAATAATTTTCTGTCCGAAAATAATCCTTATGTGAAAGCAGTAAATACAAATTAGGACGGATACAGAAATGAGTCTTCCCTCTGCTTTGTTTTAAGATCAAAATCGGAATGGCATTTTGTTTTTCCTCTTTGTGTCTTCATTATTTACAGATCAGAGATAATTACAAAATACATAAGGAATTCGTATTGAATAAACGCATATTTATTAACGACAGACGTTTATCACGATATCTTTGTAAACATTTGTATCTTTTGCAACATCATCCGATTAAATATCTATTTGATCCGAACTTATATTATTAATGTTATTTTTGATGTGTAACAACTTTCCTCTCGCTTTCTTGCCATTTGTGGGAGTGATTTCGTGAAATGGGACGGAAGTGTGTAACAAGAAGTCGCGCGCGCGCGCCATTTGATTTGACGAATGAGCGCGCGG
The DNA here is from genome assembly GCA_947562085.1 of Eudonia lacustrata. Classification (NCBI taxonomy): domain Eukaryota; kingdom Metazoa; phylum Arthropoda; class Insecta; order Lepidoptera; family Crambidae; genus Eudonia; species Eudonia lacustrata. Next base: position 4,462,125 of record OX387323.1, on the reverse strand, counting down.
TATTGCATTACTTTTAGTGTCAATTAAATAAAATACAATTTTCATTAAAAATAATTATTCTTTGTTATGAAAAACATTTCAAATAATAAAAATGGGTCAGGTCTTGACCCATTTTTTTCAGAATATAATGTCAAAATTGCATAATACTAAGGTGAGATGTCAAATGTTACACATCATATGCGACTACTGTAAGGATCGCTCGTTTTTTTATTTTATTTCAACACAAGAATTTATTTTTGTTACCTTTTTATGTGTGTACATAAACTTGTAAATAATAATAAAAACCACCGGCAGCATGAGCCCTGCCCTGTTGCCGGCGGTACCCTAGGCTAGGTTTTTTATAATATTTTTATGTTTTGTATGTGCTTTTGTATTTTACTTTTATATTAATATTATAACAAACCTAGGCTAAGAAAAAAAAGAAATTAAGAGATAATAATAATAAATAAAGTCTGTATCTGATCAGATAAGTGGTGATGAATCCGAAGATGTAGAAGCTTCACCCAGCATCTTCAACTATTGAGAAACTGGTGATTTAATCATTGACGGTCTTAACACAACGAACCTACAATATTGTGGTTATGACGATTGTTTAGGTAAGATGGTGGTAGCTAACCGCCTCTGTGGTCTAGTGGTTAAGACCACCGGTTTAGACCCAGAGGTCCCGGGATCGATTCCCAGCCGGGGTACATGTTTGTGTACTCGGTTTGGTTGGTGGTAGGACTTGTTTGTCCAGCTGGCTAGCTACCACCATCTTATGTAAAGATGTACAGTCGGCGGCAGATCAACCTACCCAAATATGTCAAATTTCTCCAATGAATATTAATCCTTATAACCAAACAATAAAGTTTAAAATTGATTGTAGAAATTTGACAGTTTTGGGTAGGTTGATCTGCCGCCGTGTGTAATAACATCGAAGTTTGTAGCATTGTTGTGTTCCGGCAGCTAGAGATAAGATAGCCAGTGCCTCATTAGTCGAGGATCCCGGGTGACATGCGCTTTTACCATTGGCCTCTAACATCAGGTGAAACCACTAAATTAGTCCAGCGCGGAATGGTGCTTGTTAACAACTGCTAATGATGACACGGAACCAACAGTTTGACGTATCTTGGATCATACATTATTATATTGATATTAACATGTAGGAAGGGAAAAATCTGATATCTAATTAGGAGCTTTGGCATAGCAACTTGCCAGTTAAGCAACCTTTGCAATGCCGGGTCACCAAATGTGGTGTCACCAAGTCACCGGACTGGCGACCGAATTCAAATGTCTGTGACTAAATTGGAAGCGCACTTTACCTCTTCTTTTCCGTCGCCACAGAAAAATATCCGCAGCAATTAAGGCGACGCACCGCTAAACAATAAATCTCATACGGAGCGTTTGCGTTTGTACCATAAGAAAAACTGTTTTTTTCCTGCAAATTAAAACTACAAATTATTTAAAAAAATGAACTACAATATTGAAGTGTGTATTAAGACTAATCTACTAAGAAAATTTAGATGCTTAAATCGGTCTGGTAAGCCTGTAAAATGCAGATCTATGTTTTAAAAGAGGTTACTTTGATATTTACATATAAACCGTGTTTCTGCAACTAGCAAAATGAAGTGAATTAAATGAAAAATCATGTCATCAAATATCACTTTCATATGTTTTGTAATTGTTGGGAAAAATCAAGATCCCCGCCACGTAAATTTCCAATGCGTCGCCACTGTGACCCAAACCCATCAACATCTGCCATCACTCATTATCATTGATTTATTAAACAATGGAAATGTTATTCTGCAATCTTCTCTTAACTGTGACAATGGCTTGTACACACCGCACCAATTAATTTAATGTAAAGAAGTAATTTTTATCTATATACTATTAATAAAGAGTTAAAGTTTGTGAATTTGTTTGTTTGTTTGTTTGTTTGTTTGTTTGTTTGTTTGTTTGTTTGTTTGTGGAGGGTAATCTCTGGAATTACTGGTCCCATTCCTAAAATTCTTTTACAGATAAGAAGCTATATTCCTACCGGGTAATATAGGCTACATTCTACGAGGACGAAGTCGCGGGCATTCTGCTAGTTATAGTATATTAAAAACTAGCGACCCGCCCCGGCTTCGCACGGGTGCTATGCTGATACACGCAACCGCTATGTCCCTGCATTTTTAATCTGTAATATCTTCGAAAATATTCATTTAAATTACATGCTGTAAAGGGCCATATTGATCTATATTAAATGCACTATGTATTTAAGGTACTAAATTGGATAAGAATTAATGCTGTATTGCTTAAAATCGCTTCGTCATTATTTCTCGTAAAAAGTAAAGGATAAAAAAATATTATTATGGCTTATCCTTAAGAGATAGACATATACCATTGCGGACTTTTTTGTAGACCTTTTTAAGGTTTACAATACTGTTGTACATTATTTTGATCAGCATTAGTTCAGCCAGCGTCTGCAATGTAAGCGCAAAAAAATGTGAAACCTCTAAAATTATCAGTGTATATCTACTATATTAAGCATGTATTTACACATATAAACCTTTGTCTTGAATCAATCTATCTATTAAAAAAAAACGCACCAAAATCGTTGCGTAGTTTTAAAGATCTAAGCATACATACATACATAGGGACAGCGGGAAGCGACTTTGTTTTATACTATGTAGTGATGAATGTTTCTTTGTTTGTTCCGTATATATTCAAGCAGGCTACCCACTTGGAGGTGCTACAGCACGTAATGTTTCTGATACTATATCAAAAGGGTAAGTTGGCGCAAACCAGCTTTGAGCCGCTCGTCTCAGCGCTCGCAGTCTTACTATACGCTACTCGTAGACAAGACTTTGATTCTGTATCATAGAAGAGAATAGCAGCTCGATGGCATGGTTAACGCGCTTATTATGCAATTGCTGAAGTAAGCAACTTCCGCAAAGGCCGATAATCGGATGGGTGACCAAAAAATGTACCATCGCGAGATCTTTCGTGCCTCCGAAAGCACGTGAAGCCGTTGTTTCCGGCTGAGACACACCAGAGGAGTCGCAGATGCGTTGACGGCCTTTGAGGAGTTTGGCAGGAAATTCATTAAGAGTAGATGATAGAAAATACTTCCTCATTTTTTTTCCCATAATTATTCATAAATTATGGTAGGTACAACCAGTTTAAGTATAAACGTTGGCTGCCGCAAGCGAACACATCGAGTTATTGCTTTTCATATTTTATTGAAACTTTCACACACTATTTAAATTGCAATATTTGAACTAAATGCAGGATTTCAACTTTATGCTAGATTATACCCAACGAGGCAGAATGAAAATGCCGAAACAGTTATTCAGAAATGGTTGTCAAAAATATAATCCCGCGACTACTGTACCTACCATTGAAACTCACAATATTTTCACTACCCGCTCAGCTGAAATATGATATTTGAAGTGCGGATAAGCTCATCCGGATCTACGTCAAAGTGGAAACGCTTAAATGATATAGTGGCTTGCTCTCGTGGCTTTGCCTGCCATTAAGATTTTCAGGTTAAAATATCTGGTGGGAATATATGAAGGATAAATAATAATATATTTATCAGGAACGAAAAGATTGGCTGAACACTATTTCCTTTTATAAGATTGTACTACGATGTTTGTGATTTAAGATATAATTTGATATTGTCGAAAGGAGTTTGGTATGGTTTTCTTTCTCTCGAAATATAATTAGTAGTTTTTTAATTTTCGTATATTGTCATAAACGACCGGCCTTTGCGAAAATTGCTTAACTTCACCAAATAGCTCCTCTTCTATGTTTCAATATAAATTCAAATATGTTTTAATTCTTTTCTATATCCACCTACTGTAGATAACAATGAAACAAATAAAATAAAACACGAATCACACTTTCTCACGTTAAAATTTGGATTTATTATTTAAAAAAAAGGTTTTAAATACAATCAAATATTACAAGAAAATAAAAACAATACACAGGTTTAACTGACGAGGCGTTGGACATTTGGTTATATTAAAAATATATAAAATTAGGTTCCACGAATTTAACACCGAAACAGCTAGAATAGATTTTAAAAATTGACCGCGACACAGATGAGATAAAAAAGGTGAGGATGAGATGTAATGATTATTGGTGATTGCGCCGGGTTAACTTCGGTTCAAATAAAAACTAACTAAGCAATTGGCCCGACAAAGGGGTTTTAGAATTTAGGGAAAAAACACTATATTAATGGCATTACGAACACCACGTTTTAAAAAATAAAATAAACTTTAAAGGAATCAATGAGAGAATCACTTAAAAGAAAATCGCCATTTTAGCCGCAAACAAAATAATGAATGTGACACTGAAAAAATCTCACGATGTCAACGCAAAAAGGAAATTTTCAAATTCAAAATTTGACGCGACAGAAAAATCAATATCAACCAGCAAACAACCATAGAGGTTCTAAAACGCAAAAGAAACATTCGCGACACCTGGTACTATTTTCTTTGCACGATATTAAATAATGGGTGTGTGGCAATTCGACAAACTAGTAGCGGATAAAATATTTAACGCTACACTACATATTATTATCTCCTTTACATGACTATCGCACTAATATTATAAATGCGAAAATTTGTGTGTATGTATGTTCGTATATTTGTTGCTTCTTCACGCTGGCGCTGCGACGGATGGATGGATTTGGATAAAATTCGGCATACAGATAGTTTGTTTTGTTGTCATGGAAACTAAAGAGATTTTAATCACTTGATGGAAACTGTCAAAGCGGAACGAAGTCCGCCGGATCCACTAGTATATTATAAATTTCCTTCAGTTGTAAGCCCACATTCATTTAATATACTCATGCAAATTATCGTGAAATCCTTGAAGCGTAAATTCTGTAAGTTTACTGAACGACAGACTACGAAAAGAGAAGACGCAGCATAAAGTTTCTATCTAAAACAGAGAGAGACGTGTAACACAAATAAGTATTAAATTTCCTTACTCCGCTCGCGGTAAAAGGCCCCGTCTAAAAGGGAAATGGCTAAACTTGAAGGAAACTTCTTTCAAAGCGGACTCACCGAAGAGTCTAAGTTAGTTATAACAGTTGCCTAATTTCGTATCTTGGATCTAAAACGTTGATGGATGTGAAAAGGCTTTTGCTTACGTAAATTGGTACGTCAGATAGAGGAGTCCATTTGCCATTTTTGGGAATGGTTTTAATTAAGCGACTTACAAACTTTATTGTTCTGTTGTTGTAGTGTCGGAGTTAACTACAAATTTATAGACATTGTTATGTCTTCGCTGAGTCTTCGTCCAATCACTTAAAGAGCGACTCGGGCTCTTCAAGAATTAATATCCAGGGCAAGACGAATTCTTATTTTAATTTTATTTATTCATACAATAACACAACACCACAGTAAGACACAAATACGCTATAGTATACATTAAACAAGAAATATTGTTATTACATGTAATGACTCAATAAAAACAACAGCAAAAATAGAAAGTAAAAAAACCACAAAGTAATGAATTGGGTACTTGACTGATTAGTCAACAGAAAAACATTTTACAACTGTCAAGTTCACCATTCCCGTATGGAAATTGTATAATTTCTCACAAAATAGTGACGTCATAGTCGATGACGACTATGACGTCACTATTTTGTTCCGTCACTTCAGTGTTTATTAATAACTTTTTAGGTAACAGAAATTTATGTTTAGAACAAATAAAAAATAGGTCAATGTTTTACAGAACTGTCCCGTGATTTCATTTATTTGTTTTGTTTTGGAAGGTATTTGTTTTTGTTGTCAATATCCCTATTGCCGTCTGCTTAATGCAAGTCATGTCTTCTAGAAGAGTGACTTTCCACTAGGCATTTGTTCTACCTTTGGTTCTTCATCCCTCAACATGGCTCACAGGATTAACCAGAGGTTTTCGTATGTAAGCTAATGGACTGTTACACGACTGTTACAATGAGTGTGGGACCATGTTTCTAGTATAAATGTGTAGGTTTTGGTCAATCAATAGGTAACCCGACGAGAGACGTGACTGAAGAAAGAAAACGACATTTCAAGGCAGATGGAAGATGTCGGGTTTAAATGGCGAGCTCCTGAAGTCTTGTAGGCAGAAATAGTTGGTGCGAAGTGTCTTTTCACAACTTCTTCTTCCTGTGACCACGAAGAAATACCAAGCACCAGCACACCTCATTTAAAACGCGTCAATCCTTGATAGAATTCGAGCTATCAATATCCATGTTTCAGGAGGTTAGAAATGAGAAAAATCAAGGCAAATCAATATGTTTTTTTTAAATTTGTTCATGACCATGGATACTAGTCCTTCAGTCGAAAACTTAATTTATACGTTTCTCAAAATGATGAAATAATAGAAATGAGAAGTGAGAAATGATTTACCCCCCAACCCCTCGTGTATCTCAGTAAAGATGTGGGGCTTTACAAAGTCCTCACGCGACTTCTTGAGAGAATTTGAAAAGTGACGTTGCACTGTTTTGTTTCATTTGCCAACACTCATGCACACTCATGAACACTTAACGGTTATTTCACATTAATATTCAACATAACACAAATTTTAGAAAAGAAAAGAAAACCGCAGACTCTTCACTTTCCCGCCAAGAACTCCTCAATCAATATGAGGAACTTTGGTGCTGCCATAGATATTACGATTTCCCCAGATTTTCTCCAAGCGTTTTACTGCAGCTTTTGCCATTTGAGAATGTCGAACTACATCCATTTATTTATTGTTATGTAAGAGGTTATGTATATTATTATGAGTGTCATATGACATGTCCAGACGTGATTAAGCAATAGTAAACAGCCTATATACCCTATATATATATACCCCATATACTATATAATATACAGTTTGTCCAGGGATGTAGTAATAAAACTTTAGGAGCAGTATCTGCAATATATTTCATCGACGAAAATATCCCTTATGGGCGGTCAATTCCAAAACCCCACAAAACTGCAGAGACTATTGGTTTTATTTTACCAAAACTCGCTTAACTCATAAAATTAACGGCGGTTTGAGTTCTACGTCGTGCAGGAGCTCGATTTTGGTGTTTTTTTAAAGGCAAAGGTGTAGGCTAGCTAGTGCAATAAAAACACGCTATCAAACAACTCCTTTTTTTAATTGCCGAAAGGAGAAAGTATTTTTTTTACAGTTTTTGTGCGCATTTATTCGGGCACTTTATCAAAAAATAGTACTAAAACGAGACCATTGACATACCTTTTTTTTATAATCACTTAATAGTATTTGAGTTACATAAAAAATTGATGCAGCAATCACTATTCTCGGTCTAATAGTTTAAGAGCTATTGTTGTTTAAAAAGACCCCTTTGTCGCGAGTGCACGTGCAGGTAAGCGATCCTCGTCTTTTGTTGCGTTGTGTGAGCAGATACGGATTTTTTTTAGGGAGTTAGAAAGAGACAACTATTCTGTCAATTGAATGTATTTATGTATTTTATTATTATTTTTATTTTTTTATTTTATTTTTATTTTATTTTATTTATTTATTTATGTATTTTTTTGGTATTTTCGTCGATGAAATATATTGCAGATACTGCTCCTAAAGTTTTATTACTACATCCCTGGACAAATTGTATATAAGTCCCACTGCCAGGCAAAGGCATCCATCGTTGACATCAAGTCAGCGCTACAATTGAAAGGATTGGTTCTGGATCTTCTATATGATAAGATCTATTTACCATAAATGAAACACAACTTTTACGGGACTTAATCACGCGTGCTAAATGCGGGTTGATGATCAAAGCCCGCCGAAACACACTTTTTCCGACGACCTGCCCCTCGACCGCCTAACCGATCGCTTTGACTACGCGTATAGTTTATGACGTCATTTTGCCACCTCGCACCACCTATGAAAGCAATATCAAAAGCTAAAGGCTATAGCTTCCGATATTGCTTTCATAGGCGGCACAAAACGACAAGATGACGTCATAAACCCCACACGAAGTCAAAGCGATCGGTTAGGCGGTCGGGCCCCTGGTAATTGAAACCAAGACCTTTGTGTAGCGGGCTAACCTAGTGGTTAAGCGCTAACCACTAGGTTCGCCCCTTCGAGCGTTTAAGAAATGAAAAAACGACATTGATTTTCTATTTTCCTCTCTGTGCTATAGGATCTGGTATGCTTAAACTCGAAGTACCTACATACTAAGATTACTTTAGCCCACACTATTTCTGAGAAAATAAGTAAGATCTAGGGGACATAATGTCATAGTTACAGTTATAAATAATTATAATATAAGTACATTTCGGATGCGCCCGTGCATTTTGACAACAGTTGATATTTTTGTCTGCACAGAGTACCTGAGTTTTAGTACCCTACATAAAATGACGTAATGCTTGTTAAAACTTTTTATAATGAAATTCTGAAAAAAATATTTTTGTCTAAGTTTGCTTTATTGTGCCATAACTTTTTCTACACAGTGATTTGGTACTTCCCGCCATAACAATAATTAAAATACATAAAAAATCCTTTCCAATGATATATCGCATGTTGTTATTGGTTCCTAGGCTAGTACGCCCGTCCTCCGTGTTTTATTTAATACAACTGGCCATTTTAAAACGTACAATATAAAATTACCAGCCATCTTGCTTTAAATTTATTCAATCACGCTCAACATTTCGCAGTTATGCTAGAAACCAATTTTGTAAGTGGTTCTTGTGGGATTATCGAGAACAGTAAGTGAGTACGCTGAGGCTTACAGTAAAATTTCAATAAGGGCAGTTTCTCACTTATTATTTTGGATTTTCATAGTCATCCTATTTAGAGTATAGTGACTTGTTTAAATGTAGCGGTTAACATTGATCCCATTTTACTGATAACGTAGAAGAACATTATTGTTAGGTACTACACACAAACCCAAGAGGCTTAAGTAATAGACACATACCACATATTATAAAATAAACTGTATGTTTTTGATTCCGATAATTTAAAAAAAAAACAATATCGTTCAAATTTTTTTCGCAATATTACAGTCTGGTAAGACAAAATAAACAAAGCGCATAGTACGAGTATTGTATATTTAGCGCCATCTGGCACCGACAAAGGGAAACTAATTATGTTGCAATCAATCTAGACAATGTATCACTGAGTAGTTCCTATATTTCCCGCAAACAGCGTCAGTCTGCCAATATATAAGGGCCTGCGCGCCCGCCACTCGCTCTCTTTTCACGGCTGCAACAAGGTTGAGCACAATATAGTTACAGGTGGTTTCACTCGCCCAAGCTCCTCACAACGGGGGTTAAAGTTACTCACGTCCGTAGGTCTACCCTTGAGACCCTACACGTGACCCCTGGGTGGTGCTAAATGAGTGACACTGTCTGAGTGGTAGAGCCACGCTGCGTTGCAGCACGAAATGGGCCGGCTCGCCCGGCGAAATACCACCCTCTCACAGAATATCGGCGTGAAACAACGGCACTCGTTGCTGTTGTGTTTCGTCCGGTGAGTGAAAGTACCGGAGGCCCATCCCCTCCCCCCTCCCAATTCCTACTCCCTCCTCAAGATCCAACTCCTTCCTCAAGGTCGGCAACGCATCCGCGATTACTTTGATTTTGCGGTGTCCATGGGCGGCGGTGATTGCTTTCCATCAGGTGACCCGCCTGCTCGTTTGCCTCCTTTTAACATAAAAAAAACGAGTTTTATTTACTATCTCATCACGTTGACGAAAACAAAATCTTTATGTGGTAAAATCGCTACTCACCTTGGTTGTCAAATTTAGGCGCCAAGCGACAATGTCGCTGGTCGCCTGTCGCTAAATAGACAAACAGATCTCAATTTCGCTAACGTGATCGAATGGTGAAAATACTTTTAACTCTAGGCACTCAGGGTGCCAAGTGCAAGTTTCATTCGCTATTCGATCACATTAACGAAAACGATAATTTACCTATTATGGCAAAATGTTAACTCGTCTCGTATGCCGCCAGGAGGCGCTGCTTCAATGCCACACTCATTTTCGTTTACGTAAACGTAATCGAATGAATACGGATAGTAAATATAAGGATAAAAAAACTCATATTATGCACCCAGTAAGACTGTTTATTAAAAAATAAACAAAAAATAAAAATTAAACGAAAAAAACCGAGGGTTGCACTCCGGGAGTGCCGGCAGAAGTGAAAACTTGAATATTAACGTTGTGCATTTTTGATATTTTGGAATGGTTAGGGAATAATTTTGCACGAATTGCTTCAATTATCAGTATAAAAGTACTATCATTTTGTGGTAGAATACAATATTTATTGACAGCCATCAGCTGTCACCATCCATGGATGCGCGTGGCACGCTGTAACATAAACACGCACGAACATTCGCGCAAGCGCCCTGCGCCGCCTAAACGAAACAGTAGGCATACATTTTCGCCGCGCCGTAGAAAGAGAGGGGGATACTTCCTCTTGCCTCTCTCCATCCGTCTTACGAATTTTCGATCAGGTCACGTGTCCTGACGCGAATTTAACATTTTTTACCCATTACAAAAAAAGTGTACAACGCCGCTAAAGAAGTTTTCACTTAAAAAAATGCGAAGACAACATTAGGAACTGTGACGAAAGAATACGTCTAACAGTAAGATGACAATCGCACAACGATGAAAAATATTGCGGCACAAGACGTGTGAACGGGCCTTAAGGCCACACAAATTCAGAATACTGATTCGGGGGACGTCGTTTCGAATTGGAAACTTTAATAGAATTAATTGAACGATTTAATTTGGCTCCGTAAGAAATTCTATTGGTTCGCTTAATTGGATTTTGACGGTGGTGTCAAGTTAAGTGGCTGGAAAACAAAAACCGTTCACTTTGTGTTTTGCCAAACATTAAGTGGCTTTGCCTACTAGCAAATCTAAAGAGCGAACAGTACTACAAATCTAATTTAGGCATATTGAAGAGCTCGATGGCGCAGTGGCTAACGCGCCCGGTCTGCGAGTGCTGAGGCCTAGCAAGTTTCGCAAAGGCCGGTCATCGGATGGGTGACCAAAAATTGCTCATCTCGAGCTCCTCCGTGTTTCAGTAGGCCTCTAAAGCCGTTTGCTTGTCTTCGTAGCAGTCGTTAACAACCACCAATCCGCACTGGGCCCGCATGGAGGTTTATGACCCGTTCTCCCTATCCATCCATAGGGAAGGCTCGTGCCCCAGCAGTGGGGACATTTATGAGCCGATGTTGATGATGATGACAATCTTATCGTAGTCATTATAGTCATAATGCATTCACAGCAGTGTAGATATCATTTACATCAAACCAGTATATTGACAATCGAAATCATAGATAATAAGTTAATGCGAACATACAAACTACACAATGAAAAATAAACGCGAGTCGATTCATACACATTTAGAGCATTGTTGGTTTAATGCTCTAAGATACACATAAATGTTTATATAATTTTTAACGCAAATTTTGTTTGCGAACAAATTACAAAAACACAAATGTTGAAAAAATTTCCACGAGCAGGGTTTGAACCTGCACCCTTCTGACAAACCGGGTCAGGGTCTCTTCCAATTGAGCTATCGTGGTTCTAACCAGCTCGCCGAAATTATTCAACACTATTTACTTTTTAACCGACTTCAAAAAAAGGAGGAGGTTATCAATTCGACTGTATTTTTTTTTATTTTTTTTATGTTTGTTACCTCAGAACTTTCGACTGAGTGAACCGATTTTGATGATTCTTTCTTTATTTGAAAGCTGGTGCTTCCCGTGTGGTCCCATTTTAATTTGGTTTAGTTCTGATGATGGGATCCTCGAGGAATTGAGGGAACTCCTCGAATATTGTAGGCATACCTATCGCGATTTTAGTATTTTCAGAAATAAGTCAAGCATTTGCGCTCAGAAAGTATCATTTGATGAAGTGTAACTGATGAAAAAGACTACAGATTGCCATCGGAACTCCTCAATGATAAGTATTTCACGGGTGGCGATAAAATATCTCGATTAAGATAGTTAAGCGACTATGACGAAGCAAAAGAAGACAGGCACCGGAACTCAGTTTTTGATTTCCTACTTTGAGATAGGCGTTTCTCGTTTTTTTCGCTTGTCTCATTTAAACGGCGCTGTCTCATACGAGAAGCGTGTTTAGTAGGTCTACCCATATTCGCTTTTGATAAATAGATCGAAACGAATCACTAAAAAGCGAGAAATAAACAAAAATTTTAACAAAAAAAAACCGACTCCAAAAAATTTGACTGATAAAAGTGCACTAAAAAGTAAAAAATAAGCTTTAGACTTACATAGACAATAACTTTATTAAGAAAAAATATAGGTACAATTATTGTTACTTTTGGAGTCGGTGTCAGCCAAGGTAACTTTAACATAAACATTTAACGACACACTATATTATAATCATAATAGTACATTCAATCTTATGCATGAAATTTTGACTACAAACGCGGACTGGCACCGGCTTTAAAAACTTCGTTGGCTGGCACCGGCCCCAAAAATAACAATAATTGTACCTATATTTTTTCTTAATAAAGTTATTGTCTATGTAAGTCTAAAGCTTATTTTTTACTTTTTAGTGCAATTTTATCGGTAAAATTTTTTGGAGTGGGTTTTTTTTTTACTTTGAAAGCCAAAGGCGCCCATTCAATGTTAACAACTACCGTCATTAACATCCGATCATAATATTTTTACAAATACTAAAGATCAGTTAAGAAGTAGGCAAGCTATTTATAAATGTTTATATAATTTTTAACGCAAATTTTGTTTGCGAACAAATTACAAAAACACAAATGTTGAAAAAATCTGGCTTTCAAAGTAAAAAGTAAATAGTGTTGAATAATTTCGGCGAGCTGGTTAGAACCACGATAGCTCAATTGGAAGAGCACCTGACCCGGTTTGTCAGAAGGGTGCAGGTTCAAACCCTGCACGTGGAAATTTTTTCAACATTTGTGTTTTTGTAATTTGTTCGCAAACGAAATTTGCGTTAAAAATTTTATAAACATTTATAAATAACTTGCCTACTTCTTAACTGATCTTTAGTATTTGTAAAAATATTATGATCGGATGTTAATGACGGTAGTTGTTAACATTGAATGGGCGCCTTTGGCTTTCAAAGTAAAAAGTAAATAGTGTTGAATAATTTCGGCGAGCTGGTTAGAACCACGATAGCTCAATTGGAAGAGCACCTGACCCGGTTTGTCAGAAGGGTGCAGGTTCAAACCCTGCTCGTGGAAATTTTTTCAACATTTGTGTTTTTGTAAGATACACATTTCAAACTATGAATAGACCGATATGTAAATAGTTCCTAAAGTACTGTGTGTCTACCTGTAGTTACCTGTAGGTACTGTGGTGATCGGGTCTCCTTGCTCGGGCAACTCTATGGCACACGACGTGGCCTGAGTCGAAAAAGTACGCGATTCAAGCAATCGATAGAAGGCAACAGATGAAGAGGATTCGGTGTCAGCCAGCCGAGACGCGTAGGGCTAAATATTGTGTATTTCTTGATAAAACATAGCACAGTTCTATTATTGCCGCCACTTATTATAAGTAGAGCTCTAAACCTCTACATTTGGTGGGAGCGCCAGGTACGTAAAAGAAATACGTATTCGCAATATAAACCAGCGTGAAGTGCCGTATAAAGAGAACGAGTGTGAAGAACCGTACGGTACGGAAGATCCGTATAGCTAGGGCCCAGTTACGGAAAGTTCCGTGTAGAATAGGTTTGGACGGGATTGAAGCAAGAAAAAAGGCGTTCAAAATTCGACGAGTTTGGCGGTTTCCTGCAGATGTTTGTGTGTTGAGATATTCGCACACACAGAAGACGAAACGAAGCTGTTCTCGGGATACAGGCGATATATAATTTTGTTTAATATTTGGCTCTCCCACGGTGTCGAGTGTGGAATATTTCTCCGAAGTCGATGGTGCTGCCGTTGGAGATTTTGCACGCGATTTTAAATAAGTGCGCAGTGGAGACTGGCGAAACATCTATGCGTCTCTTTGTTATCGTCCATCAGGACGTCAAGACGGCTGTAGCCAATGACTTTTTATATAGCTGTAGCCAATAAACTTTTTATCATTGGCTGTAGCCAAAGACATTTAATTGGCTGTAGCCAATAGATGTTTCACCACGGGACCGCGGAGATACGCACCGCGTCCCGAACGCGCTCCACTGAGCACTCATTTATATGATATAAACGTAAACAGTCAGACGTTCCCTAACCTATTTTATTGTAATATAGTGTAATGTAGTGTATAAACTTATAAGGCGATGGCTTAGAATTTGTTGTTTATAAAAATGTCATTGACATTGAATTGTCATTTGATCATGTATCAAATGTATTTTAAAAGGGAGGTCTTATGAGAGCAAAGAGTATTTATGGCCTTCCTTTTATGACTTGTGTAAATAAATGTACGGCATTGTAAATGGCTGTAAGGAAAGTACTTATGGCTTTTCTTTTGGGATCTGAAAAAAAGTATGCGTCATTGCAAATCTCAATATGACTACCTATTCTATTCTTTAATTGTTGGTTTTATATTCTTCTTTACTACAAGTGTGCGAAATTTCATACTCCTCCGTCCGCTCAATTTTCGTAAAAAGGTGTAAGTACAAAGTTTTTGCTTCACTTATTAGTATATAGATAGGAATAAATATGGTATGATATGATTAAATATATTCAGCATTGAGTAATACTTTTCTTTCTACCCAGTAATTAACTTAGACCCTGTTAATAGTTTACAGCAATGCAGCATTCTGCATCTTGGCGCTAAAATGATGCGGTAGTCAATAAAACGGTTATTGTGCGGAAACCTTACTAGCTAAATAAAAATATCGCCAGCTGCAAATTTACAAACATTTTAAAACTTAAGTCTCGCTTAAGAAACTGCCGGAAACTCCACACCACCACGCAAACAAACAGTTTCAACGTTGCTTTTGTAAAATATTTCTTCGATATCTCTAAGACCATGAATGGTTACTTACAAGCGAGTTCATAGTTTACTCCGCAGATATCAACTTCTAATAGTCGCGGGGATAGTAGTTTGGTCTAATTATTGGTCTGTGGGTGAGGATGAAAGGTATTGAAATTTCATAAAAACGAAAACCATTACGAAACTCTCTTTTCATTATTTTAGATATTGAATTTAATATTTTGTTAAAAATCACAAAACGTACCTTGGAAAGTAAAACAATTAAGTTTTTACATTTTATGTTACTTTTTACGAAATAGTAAAATGTATGCGGTGCAGAAAGAAAGCGGCCGAGGCTATTTCAATATAAATCGTACAAAAGCATTTTGTTGCGAACCTTTTTTTATTGAAATCAAAACAACATCTACATTTCTATGTAGAGCTTTGTAACTACTTAGCCGATTGCATAAAAAACACTTATTTAATGCTAGACTATCTGTGAGTAATAAATACGTTATACATTATTTAGGTAATATTACTGTCATTAAGATCAATCCATCGTAACTAAACTAAAACTGGCGTATCATCTTCAGCTAATTATGGTCTTGATTATAAAGATGAGACTATTTCCTAGATAATAATGTCGAGTAACGCACGAGTTGACGCTCTGTATAATCAATTAAACATTTTGGTCTCTTACTTAATAATTTACGCGTTGGCCGGAAGTAACTCCTCTAAAAGACATCACTGCAGAGACAGTGGCCTGAGCATTTTACCGGACATGGATATGCAGGTTTGTAAATAATTAAGTTTTATTTTATTTCCCTGTTTGATGCCGGGGATAAAGGATTGCACCACCCCATCTCTTCCCTTGGGTGTCGTAAAAGCCGACTAAGGGACCATTCCAGAGGATGGGCAGCAGCATCTCTCTGAGGCTACCCTCAACCTACTGCGATCGCCAACCCGCCTGCCAAGCGTGGCGATTACGGCAAACACCCCTCATATCCTTGGGGGAGGCCTTTGTCCAACAGTGGACGTCTTTTGGCTGAGATGATGATGATGATGATAATTTTAAACTGATTCAAAGTTTTTCCGGGTAGCTTAGAAAAAAACTATCTTTTTAAAGCGCCAAAATCTTGCGAGACACTGTTTAGACGGTAATGACTAGCCCTTGGACTACTCCCTTGGCTGGTTGCCCGCAATAGTGCTACATCAGGAAGTTTAAGGTCAAACTTGAGATTTATTGTTTATTTTAACAACACTGCGCCCCGCGCCGCTAGAATATTGAATCTGGTGAATTTCATTGCGCCCATTGTATTGGTCGTTTCCAATCTATCGGTCGTGTTTTAATATTGTCTCCACGTATTGTATGCAGCATTTTGATGGAGTATGACTTTTTCAGTTTCCCATTGTGATCGGTGTTGTATGCCGATATTGGAAGTTCATGCAATAGTGCGGTTTGGTACAGTACTGAAAGGCAAAATAGATTTTGCCCCCGCGTTTGGCATGTAGCATTTTGATGAGGGTTGCCGTACATCAATATAAAAAATGCATGCTAAACAAAAATGTAAAAACGCGTGCGTTTACACTTTGATTATCCATCATCATCCTTTATACATCATCTCGATGAAATATATTTTTTGATTTAGTTAATGTTTCTTTTTAATCATGTTAAGTTTTCTAGCTATGAACTTGTTATCTTAGAAAAATTTAAAAAAAATTACATAAAACTATAAAGCATGAATAAGAATATTTTATATGATTCTTCAAATAACAAAATGTGAAAAATGCCAATATCCATAAAACTAGATCCAGTGAAATTACAGGACATCGCGCTTAACATGGCGCGCTTGTTAATGCAAGCGTCCAAGGGCTTCAATGTCGATACTGGTTAGCTGGCTCAGTTACGTCATTAAATATATGTTTAACTGCAAAGCCAGCCCTGAGCCCTATTAAGTTGTCGTGACTTGGTCCCCTCGGAGTCTTGTCAGTGCCACCCGCGGACACGATGCATTAAATCAAACAGTTGCGTGCATGATGCGAGTAAAACTATTTGGGGAATAGTGTGCCAAAATATGAAATTATGTTCTTTGAACCGCCTCTGTGGCCTGGTAGTTAAGACAGCTGGTCTCAGATCTAGAAGTGACGGGTTTTATTCCCAGCGGAGGAAAAATTATACTCAGTTTGGTTGGTTGTTTATTCATTTTCATTATTTATATAGTTCATTTTTATTTATTATATAATACTAGTTTTTAAGTACTTAAATGTTCCTATTGCATGAGGTGTTTACCTTTAAGTTTTTACAACATTATGTTACTTAGTTTGTAAGAATATATAAGAATTATGTTAGCAAATGTTGGTAAGCCAATAATAAAAATAAAAAATAAAAATAAAATAGTCTTGGTTAAAGTCTGCCTGGCTATATCTTTCTGGACTATAATGTTAGTAGCATTGATGTGTTTCGTTGATGACTCCGGGTGAAGGGCGCTTCTATATCAGCCATAACATCATCAGATGAGACGAAGGTGAACGTGCTATTTTTGAATATAAATATTGACTACCTATCTATCTATATGTATTCGGAATCTTTATAATTTTAGATAGATAGATAGATAGATAATACTTTTATTGCAACACTATAAAACATAATCATGAACAGAAAAAAAATAAAAAATTACAAAGTTACAATTTGGCGGTCTTATCGCTTTTAAGCGATTTCTTCCAGACAACCAGTCGGATGGAGAGAGCTAATAAACTGTAAGATCAGAGGTGAAACTATTAAAACATACTAGAATAATGTGTATTTTATAAATGAAGCAAAATAATAATAATAATAATGATGATAAATCTATAATCATAATGATGATAATAATAAATATGTATATAAATACCATAATAAATATAAAAATAAACCTACTTATACATAATAGTAGTCTCAGGTAGGAAAGTAGCGGATATGGCAGTATTGCAGCAGGACAGGGTTAATCGGAAAGGTAGAATTTTTTCACAAGCTCTTTAAATGTGTGAATAGATTTTGCACGCCTGATCGCAACTGGAAGCGAATTCCAGAGACGAACAGCTTGGACGGTAAAAGAACAATCATAAAAGGTGGGGCTGTGTGGGGGGGTTTTAAGGCTTAAGTTTTCTGATGACCGTAACGAGCGCGAATCTGAACAATAAAGAAAACTGAAACGTTCCTTAAGATAAGAAGGATAGGTGGGATTAAACAATATGTTATAAAGAAGGGAGAGTATATGAGTATTCCGGCGAAGACGAATAGGAAGCCACTTGAGTTTTAAGCGGTACTCAGAAACATGGTCATATTTGCGCAAGCCGAATATGAACCGAATACAAAAATTTTGAAGACGCTCAAGTTTATTTAGCTGGTCCTCTGTGAGATCAAGATAACAGGCGTCAGCATAATCCAGAACTGGAAGCAGCAAAGATTGCGCTAGCGCAACTTTAGTGGCAGTGGGTAAAAAGTTGCGCAGCCTCCTCAAGGATGCTGACGATGCGTAAAGCCTGCGACTAACAGCTTGCAGTTGCGGCCCCCAACTTAAGCAACTATCAATGACCACACCTAAATTTGTTACAGATTGACTAAAAGGAATGTCCACGCCATCAAAGTTAACTTTGGGGAGGGTTTCCCAGTTGACCCTAGAGAGCAATCTGGAACTGCCAACTACTATAGTCTGCGTTTTTCCTGGATTGACTCTAAGTCCGAAGGCTCGACTCCAATCAACGATAAGTCCCAGATTTGCATTGGTGGTTAATATAGCTTCGGAAAGATTGCCGAGTGGTGCCTGACAATATATTTGTAGATCGTCTGCATATAGGTGGTAAGAAGTAGAAAGCTTTTCTGAAATTGAGTTTATGAAGGTTGCAAACAGAAGAGGAGATAATACGCCACCTTGAGGGACACCAGCCGTCGAGTCACACCATGAAGAGAATTTCTCCTCAAGACGAACCCGCTGCCTTCGCCCGTTCAGATAACTTTGAAACCAATTAGTTGCCGTTGGAGATATATTAAGTAAACGAAGTAAAGCTAAAAGAATTTCAAAGTTAACAGTGTTGAAGGCATTGCTGAAGTCCAGCAGAGTTAGCACAGTTAAGTGGCCGTTTTCCATTCCAAGGCGGATGTCGTCGGTGATCCTAACCAAAGTAGTGACGGTGCTGTGGCCTGGACGGAAGCCAGATTGGAGTGGGTTAAGGAGATTATGACGAGAAAGGAACTTACTGATTTGGTTGTGGACAAGACGCTCGAGGACTTTGGATAGGAAAGGAAGAATGGAAATGGGTCGGTATTCAGTAAATGATTTAGGGTTACTTTTTTTGGGCAGAGGAATTATTTGAGCGTCTTTCAAAGAGGATGGAAATACTGCATTTACATTTTGCAAATGCTCGCCTGCGTTGGAAGGCGGTGGTTGTGCCGAGGTGCTAATTACAGAGAAAGGAATATGAGCACGTAAGTATATAGCAACCCCGCCACCCCGTGAGCCAGTTCGATCATTGCGTATAAGATGAAAGCCAGGCAGAGCATAAGAAGTAGAAGGTAAACATGGTTTAAGCCAAGACTCGGAGATTAATACAGCATGAATATTTTTATGATCAAGCGACGCCAGCATGTCTGAATAATGAGCCGGAATACTTTGCGCATTAAAGTGAATGACGTTAAAGTTTTTTGGTACATCAGAAAACTGACACTCAAGCGTGTCAGAAAGGGAAGGAATGCTGACAAAACTCTCCTCACCACTACTACTAAAAGATAAAGAAAGATAATGTGAATCTTCACCTGAGGATGACATAATAAATAAATTTAAGATAATAAATATAATAAATTACTATTAAAAGTTTAAGCTATGTCCATCTGCTGGTTCATGTCATCATTAAATTTATAAAAGAACAAAATAATAATTAAAATAAAAGAAAAAACATTATAACGTATAAAATATTGACAATCGACTGTGGACCCATTACAATGTTATATAAAAAAAAAAAAAAAAGAGTACTAACAACTTAAAACGAAACGTACAAAAAAAAATGTCATTCATCTGTCTGTCAGTCGTTTGTCACTGTCATTTTTTATTAATAAAACTCAAAAAAACTCAAATTGAAAACACAAAAAATAGAAATAAAAATAGCAAGTGGAGGGTAAATTTATGTATGTACCTTGTAATGACGAAATCGGGTCCACAGAAGATGTCCGCCAAACGAAAACAACACAACACAACAAGGTTGTTAATAACACAATAGTGTTTACTCATTGACATAATGTGTTCACTACTTTTTGCTGATGCCTCCGCCGCCCGCTCGCCTCGTTTTCGGCACAGCAGGTTCTGGCACCCTGGCCGCAGCAACCACAGGCTTAGGTGCAGCAACCACC
This sequence comes from Eudonia lacustrata, assembly GCA_947562085.1. Lineage (NCBI taxonomy): Eukaryota > Metazoa > Arthropoda > Insecta > Lepidoptera > Crambidae > Eudonia > Eudonia lacustrata. The sequence goes on along the minus strand of OX387323.1, from coordinate 4,441,913 downwards.
ACAATTTTCTGCAGCTCAGCAAGTGAGCTTATGCGGCTGCGCTTCCCGTCAGGACTCACCACGAAAACGAATCCCTGGCGCGTAAAGCATTTGGTGACACCAAATTTCTGACGCGCCGCCATAAAAGTATCATGCCGGGGTTTCGTCAGGAACTCTGAGATCGTAATACCCGAACCCTTTAGTGTGGTCTTGGCATGCCATATCTTGTTCCGGACGTCAAGATCGTGCAGCTTCAATAACATCGGTCGCGGCCGGTCGCTAGCAGTTGTGCGGCCCATTCGATGACACCGGCCTATATCCTTAGCCGAGATAGACAGTTTCATACGGCCGACGACAGCACCGACAGCAACCGCAGCCGCATCCTCGTCTGTCTTCTCTGGCAGGCCATGAATCAGCAACATCTTGCGCCGGCTCCTCATCTCTATACTGTCCACCTGACGTGCAAGGAGGCTCATTTGTTCTTGTAAAGTGTGCAGAGCAGTCATAATGAACGCCCTAAACGCTGTGAAATCAGCCGTCAAGTTAGAGACGTTCACGGATGGGGCTGCGTTTTGAAGCTCTCCCTGGTAGGTATCCATACGACGAGTGAACATATCCTGGAGTTGAGCCAACGAGTCCTGTAGGGCCTCCATCCTCTCGAAAGCTTGTTATGAAGTGCAGTGAAGAAGTGAAATAGTGCAAAATGTGTTGTAGTTGTGGTACAGGCTTGATAACACTCACCAGCAGGTACTATGTGCTAATTATTATTTTCCATTTAAAATTGGGTTCCGTAAACAAATACAAATATGTTTTATTAATAAAAATATAAAGAGCTCTTTAAGCAGATGCTTCTTTAGCAACTACCCCCGAAGAAAATTTTAACGCGTTATGTACCAAGATTGCGAATGTTAAGAAACCCAGTTCTCAGATGGCTGAGTAACTTTATTTCTTTATCCCATTTCTTTCTCTTTGGTTTTGCAAATTACTGTATGAGCCCTTACTTTCCCATTGCAGGGCCAACACGTCCCTCCCATCTTTCCACAAGGGATTACCCCAAACTAGCTGAGGAAAGATCGTTTAATCTTTATAAATATAATGAATGTTGCTAAGCGCAAAACTCGAGAACGGCTGAACGGATTTGGATGACATTTTGCACACAGACAGACCATGACCCAGACTAGAACATAGGATACTTTTTATTCCGGTAACAGGTTCCAGTGGGATAATGCAGTCCTCACGAACGAAGTCGCGGGCTACAGCTAGTTAAAAATAAAATAGAATAATTGTATGTTCGCATCTAGAAAAACCCGGTCGTTGTGGAGATCCTTGGGGGAGGCCTTTGTGGACGTCTTTGGGCTGAGATGTTTTTTTTTTTTAATATATTAGAAGGAGGCAAACGAGCAGGCAAGTCACCTGATGGGAAGCAATCACCGCCGCCCATGGACACCCGCAAAACCAAAGGAATCACAGGTGCGTTGCCGGCCTTTAAAATGATGAAATGATGATGATGATGATGAATTGTATGTTGGTATATGCAGAGATACTGTTATCGAGTATTTCCAAGGGCATTTTCTCGGTAGCGACAGTGGCTGTCACTCCGGGCTGACTTGCGCGCTCCACGAACAGTTATGTGCGTGATTTGTCGAGCCGAAAAGCGAAGTAGTGCGAGAGCCATACATAATTATATATTTATAAATAACTAAAATATTAACATTACTCCTTCTCCCATTCTTCATAGCTACTGATGATGATCGAGGGTTGGCTCTCGGTGATCTCGACTTATGTGTCTCCACTTTCATATCTCGAATTAAGTGACTTATTTTTTTCGACGTGCCACCAATCAAATGCCCTTCCAGCAACGTATTTCCTTCTTGTTGTAATTCCCTCCAAGTAATTGAAGTGATGACTTGATTTCAATGTAGTATGTATGAAGCCTTTGCCTAGTGGGTGAGTATAAAGGCTATACTTACTGTACGTTATTTTATCTAAACATGCAAGATCACAGCTTGAACGCGTAATCGTGCTATCGAGCGATCTCCTAACTGAACCAGGATAACAGTTTGAGCTTTACCATCTAGAATAGAGCGAACATATTATATAATATGTCAATAATGATTCTCACCAGCATCCTAGACAGTTGGCTACCGTAGGGAAATATTCGCTTCTGCGTCGAATACGTAATACGTCATAACGTTAAACTTCAGCAAGTTAAACATGTATGTACTGCAACATAATATAATGCTAGAGCTCCGTTATGGATAACGCAGCTCAAGATAATGTAACAAACCATTCACAGACGATCGCTCCCATTTTACTTTAATTTAACAATACTTAAGTGAGTAATAGTTAATTAAACGTATTGTGTTTTAAAATTTACGCTAATGGCAGACATTGGTTTAAAACACTTATCTTTTTGTATCACTATCGGATTAAACCAATATACGTTTATTTTACAGATTAAAAGCATAAATAATTAAAATAGAGATGATATCACAATTTTACCAACAGTTTGGGAGCGCATCATACAGGTTAATAAATGCCAGCCCTACACACTACAATACAAGGCCAAAAGATACTGTAAGTTACAAATTCATTTGGAGATGATTAACTCATCTGTCTTTTTAAGAGCCAGGATACTGCCAAATATTGCAAACGTCAGGATAAAATAAGAGTTATGCAAATTAAACGCTAGTAAAATTCGTAAAAAGTTAAATTTCAATGTAAAATAAACGCATTAGAATCAATTTCTTATAGGTATCATCATCATTAACCTATTATAACTAGTCCACTGCTGGACAAGGGCCTCTATAAGTGCAGAGAAAGAGTGAGAGGATGTGTTTATTCATTCACCCTATCTCTCAGACTATAAGGAAAGGACACGATACCAATTTATTATTGACTTATTATGTCGACACACGCGACTATAAACAGCCTGGTTTTGGGATTTTTATCGGGGTCTGTCTATCAAACGTACCATCAGTTACATTTGTACCGAATAGAGAATAGTAATATAACGCCCCATGTAGGTAGCAATACATTATTATGTATTGTTTTCGTTTACAACTTCGCAAAGATAGATCACCCGATCGGTGACCAAATCAAAATGGGATTTGTGCGTGCTTTGGAAGGCGTGTGGAGTCTTTGGTTCCCATTGTCGTTGTGAAATGGCAGTTCCACCCACCATTTGGATCTCATGAGGAAATGGCCTGTCCCCTTATCATGAGCTTTTACAGCAGTATTATTGCTGTTGTGAAAACAAGACGCGTGTATCGGCGTGTATACATGCATCTCGTTTCCACAACTGCAATATCATGGTAACATCTTTCCGCTCGCCTTCATACAATTCGTGGGAGTGATTTCGTAGAAAAGGGACGGAAGTAGGGTCGTAACAGTCTGATCCTGTAACTGTTACGTGTTAGTCAGGGAAGCCACCAGTGATCGACACTTTAAGCCCAATGTCCGTTGTAGGTGTAGGTCGTAATATTTGTAGGAGTGATTTCGTAGAAATGTGATCGTAATAGTGTAACAGGATAACAGTGCGACATGTCTTCTAATGAGTATTTACTGCATTCTCTTTATGATTTGTAAATCTATATTCTATTTTCTATTGTAATATTGATTTCAACCATTTCGTGTGTGATAGACTTTTAAACAATATTTAAAAAAAAATGAAAAAAAAAGAAAATAATGAAAAAAAAGAGAAAAAATATACGTCATGGTTAATTATATATTCTATTTTCTATGTAATATTGATTTCAAAAGGTGAGATGTCAAATTATGATAAGGCCCAGGGTGGAAGCGCATGTGAAGCGCACATCACAAGGAATCCTGTAATATAACTGAGGCACTGGCTGAATTGAAAAATATGTATGAAAAGTAGATAAAATCAACGTTTCGTAGTCCCCTGATTTCTCCTCCAAAACTGGACCGATTTAATAACTTTTTCCATTATGGCGACTAAGGGACCATTCCAGAGGATGGGCAGCAGCATCTCTCTGAGGTTACCCTCAACCTACTGCGATCGCCAACCCGCCTGCCAAGCGTGGCGATTACGGCAAATACCCCTCATGAAATTCGGTAGAGGAGATCCTTGGGGGGAGGCCTTTGTCCAGCAGTGGACGTCTTTTGGTTGAGATGATGATGATGATGATGTTTAAGTCCTACTGCCGTGCAAACATATCCCGATATACCATACACACCCATGATCCATACATTTTACCTTTCAATCTAGCCTATGTAGGTATTGTAATAATTCTTATATTATATATAAAAAAATTGCATATATACTGTCCTGTAAGTATTTATACTGTCCCACTGATGGGCAAACCCTTCAAAATGAAGACATCGCTGCAATTCCTAAGCAATATTAATAAATTCTAAGTATCGTAATAAAAACTTATTATGTAGGTACTTCATTAATTCAATGAGAGGATTTATAAAAAACTTGGCATCCGAGATTTTTACAATTTCGCAGTGGAAACGGTAAAGTACCACCGGCCAGTGGGTTTTATACGGAGTCAGTTGTAAACTGTGATATTTTACGGCAATATGTATGGCGAATAGCGGTTTACGTGCTTCCCTTGCCAAAACGCATAGAATCATATGGAATATTACGATTAATATTTGATTTGTTGATTCTGAAAGTCACATAAACTATTTTTATTAGGTCACTGGAGGTGATTTAAACAAAACGAATGGACAGTTACATTCAAGTGAGTTTTATTTTTCAATAAACTTACTCTATTGATAAAATATCTTAAGAGCGTTTACGCCGCACACTAGCGCCGCCAATGAAAAAAAACATATCTAGTAATTAGAGATAGAAAAACAAATTATGCTCAACAAACTATTGTAATGATGTAATTTAGCATTTTTACGTCACTTAATCAACATCTGACATGTTAGTGGTGTTGGTTTAGTTAAATAGGGCGTTATAGTTAAATGTGGCTGTTTTTAGCTGTAACGTCTTATTTAACTAAACCATAACATGTCAGATGTTCATTAAGTGACGTAAAAATGCTAAATTACTTCATTAAAATAGTTTGTTGAGCATAATTTGATTTTCTATCTCTAATTACTAGATATGTTTTTTTTTCATTGGCGGCGCTAGTGTGCGGCGTAAAGCTCTTAACCCTTTCTGTACGGAAGGCATCATATGATGCCAAGAGCAAAGTAGATATACATATACCTTAATGTGATACTTTTAAAGTTTCATTACAACCACACACTAACGCCTGTTCGGTTTAAAAGGGTTAAATGTTGTATTTTCATTATTATCATCAGCTCAGCGCAGTCACATTTGGACATAGGCCTGTCCCGATGCGTGCTTTTAACCCGACTTGCTACAATGCGCTCACTTGCTACAAGCAAGGAAGCCTTAAATCAGCCGAAGTGTACACGGAGTAACAGTATTGTTGCGTGTATCTAACCCACCGCACGTAAAGGAAGAAGATTTCTTCAACGAAGAAAAGAAAAAACTATTAAGAAAGATAAAAAATCTTTCTGTTCCTCCCGCGGACCATATAGGATGTGCAATTAGTTAACACCAGAATTATTTCCCCTGCGCTGTAAAAACATGCCTGTGGTTAGAAACGTCTACATAGGGCTGTCTAAGTTGGCATAGCGTAGGTAGCTCCTCAGATACTGAAGATGTCCATAGGTAGCGATGACCTCTTCCTATCAGGTAACTTGCCTACTAGCGTGTCGTCTATAATAAGACTCCAAATAAGTTCCTTATTCTTCGGTAGGTAGGTACCTACTTGGTCAACTTAAAATTCTGTTTAAAAAGCAGACACTCGGTTCATCTGTGACCGTAATCCCGTTGAAACGAAAGCGCTGAAATCCAATAAATTTAAAAGGCTCTAGCGAAAAACTCGAGATACGCAAATGAGGCACCAAAGATCCGTTGCGCAGATAAAATATTAAAGGAAATGAATACTGCCACTTTGTGGAACGGAGACTTGCCTGATTTTAAGCCTAAGGCAATCATTCATCAAAATACTAAGACTTAGCAAATTGTATTCCGCTGAGGGCAATGGAAACGCAATATCTCAACCACAGAGTTTTGAGATATTTAAATGTTTTGAGGTGGACACAAGTTCTCTGGTTCAGGTATTGTTTCAGAAACATTAGACGATACTTATTGGTAGGGTAAATATTTTATTATAAGAAAATATTTCTTACAGAATATCGGCGTGAAACAACGGCACTCGTTGCTGTTGTGTTTCGTCCGGTGAGTGAAAGTACCGGAGGCCCATCTCTCACCCCTCCCCCCTCCCATTCTCAAGATCCAACTCCTTCCTCAGGGTTGGCAACGCATCTGCGATAACTTTGGTTTTGCGGGTGTCCATGGGCGGCGGTGATTGCTTTCCATCAGGTGACCAGCCTGCTCGTTTGCTTCTTTTTACCATAAAAAAATAATAATAATAATCTTAATATAGACCGCTCGCAGAAGAAGTCTTCTGCGTAAATACCTTTTTATCCCGTGATCCTGGGAGCACTTCGGAATATCCCGTATATATCTTGCTTACGCCATGAAAGGAAGCTGCATGTAAAATTTCAGTGTTCTTAAGTCAGCCAGGGCCAAGGACCTCACTATACTTGTACGTAAAGATGTTAAAGATGATTTAGACATAAAATTAATGTTTTTATTAAAATTTCATACAAAAATATGATAGAATGTCATCAATTCCGCAGTACCCAACATCTCACAATTTGTTCTATTCTTCTCCGGGGTTGTCAATGGGTACTTAGTTTTTTATGGATAGTTAAAACTTGGTGTCGATCTCCTACATTATGGCTGTCATAAACGATGACTACAAAAACACAAATGTTAAAAAAATATCCACGAGCAGGATTTGAACCCGACCCGGTATGTCAGAAGGGTGCCGGTTCAAATCCTGCTCGTGGAAATGTTTTCAACATTTGTGTTTTTGTAATAAAATTGCGTTAAAAATTATATAAACAAAACAAAAACATTCGATGACTACAATTTAAACTTTCTGAAATCGGAAATTAGGCATTATTATTATTTGCTTTTGTTTCTCTAGCGCTATCAAATAAAATTACATAATATACAGATGCCACAGTATGATCAGTTGCTATCTTCGCAACTCTTTTAAGAGCCAATTTGTTAACATAACTTAGAAGCTCATCTGATTGATCGGCTTTAGGTGCTCTTTGTCCCGAATAGCCGAAGCACTTTGAAACTACAAATGAGTAATGAACTTTTGCAACTTGAAATCAGCCCGTTAGTCCTTTGTCTACCCCGCCTTTATAAAGTCAGAAAAAAACTTTTTATCAAAGACAGTTTTAAACTTGAATCAGCTTTATCAACTTAAAGCAACTTGGCTACATCTTTTGTTTTGTGTCTTTAAATAATATAAAGGAATGGTTTTAAAAAAATCTGTTAACTCGGCCTTTTAGTGTAAGTTTTAGCGGTTTTTGGATCGATCGGCGTTGATAATTATGACAGGACAAGCTGTTTTGTACAGGTTCAACATGTAAAGGTATCCACTGTGTTCGCGAACCTACTGCGCTCCACGCACCATCAACTGTTTCGGTCCCCCGTTTCCAAAAACTAAAACCGTAATGATAACGTAACGACTTAGCAGTTGAAACCATTTTCATACTAAAATCCGATTTTAAAATCGTTCGAACGATGTTCCAACTTACTTTTTTTATTATCTTACGGTTAAGTACAGTGCTTTCATTTCACCTGCTGTTAAGTGATGATAAATCTGAATACGGTTGGTTGGAACTTCATTCGACAGACTTTAGAACCGGTTCGATTGACGGATGTGAATAAGAAAATGGTTGCAACGGCTGAGTCGCTACGATATCGTTACGATTTTCGTTATGGGAATCAGGGCACTGGTAATGGGTACGTTAGCAAACATGGAGCGTGCATAGTTGCACGCTTCGTGGCATGCGGTCCGCACCGTGTCGGTTTTATGTAGAAGCGTGTGTAGTGTCTCCATTGGATCAGTAGCAGGAACGCGGAGCGCGAAACATTCAAGAACACAGTAGATACTCACCTTTATATATTTAACGCACAACCTGAAAATAGTTTGTTATGAACCTATTATTATATCGGAAAAACAGATTCAGTCATTAAAAATTATGTCAATTACCAGGTTTTAAATTGTCAGTTTAAGCTATGCACATTAATTGTGAATAATTATGTGTCAAAAAAAACGATTTTCAATTTAAATAAATTCTATTTTTTTTTTTTACTATTAATCCTTTTTTGTACATATAAATTACACTTTGAATTGCACATTATAAAATACTAATAAAAGCTAAACTCTGAAAGAGATCTCTTCCAGTCAACCCTAGCTGTGGTGGAAAAAAAAGAAAGTGTGCGATCAATTTTTTCTTTATTATTGTCATTCCACAGACGAAAATCTCTTAGAGAAGAACTACTTCCATTAACAAAAAGGTTACGTAGCGGTTAATCACCTTATTACAGCTGAAACAAAACTAGTGACGCGTTCATTCGAGTATACGTAAAACTTACCATCAAGAGTGGAACTTCGCAAAAACGCCTAAGCATTTCTAGTTTAGGTCCTACTTTACCAGCCGCCACTTCAACCAAGCTAACAATTCCTTTAGGGTTCCTCATGTAAATTAAGAGAGCCTTTTTTGGCAAGAAGTTAATACTTAATTATAATAATTCTTTATTTCAGGATGGCCCATATACAAATACCTTTAAGTCTAACATACATACCCACGAATGACACAGAAGCTTATGCTGAGCCAAAGCACATTAAAAGTGCTAATTGCTGCACTGAAGCTAAATAAAATTAACACTGTGCCGCTATTAGCACTCAAAAAATTAAAAAAGCAGTGACAAAATTCAGCGCTTACGTCAGCCTTCCCGGTAGCATAGCGATCAGTGCAGCCGCCCGGATTGCGGAAGACCCAGGTTCGATTCCTGGCTGGATCGGGTAAGCATTAAATTTTTTCACTGTTTTTTATAAATTTTATAAATATTCACACTCTTTGTTTGTTTTTGTTTTTTTAATCTTATTATTTTTCACTTGTATGCTTCTTCTTTTTTCCTTTTTATTAATGTGTGTTGTTAATAATTATTTTTCTTTCTATCTTTCTTTATTTAATAAATTGTTTGTTAGTAATACAAAGCTTAAACTATGTTAGTATAACCACAAAACAAAGAGACTGCAATGGTAAGCTTCATATAAACGCAATAGAGCAACGCTTTTATTTTTGAGAGAGATTGCTGATTGCCTCAAACGGCATTTTCAGCGTCACCGGGCTCTTTTGGGGGCGGCGAGGTACGTAAAGAGTACTTCAAGCCGTGTGAAACGAATCACCTTCGGAGGTTTTCTAGAGGGAACGGCATCACACACTTAAAAGTGCGTGACCCGTGCCCTACTAGATTCTCCGAAGGGTTTGGACCGGATCGGGGAGCGGAGCAACCCGAGGGCTCCTCTAAAGGCTTGGATCTCGGCTCGGGTTGACCGGGCCGTGGTGGAGGAGAGAAGCGCCCAGGTACATGTCTGTACCTGGTATAGAGCGCGTGTGAACCGGTTAGACGTACCCTTGTATTACGAGTACGGTGTCTTGGGCCTAAACTAGTGTGCATGTTTAATGTATTCTGTAAATGTGTAGTGGCATTTAGAGGATCGGCTGGGGGGTAGAGCAATGCACACTAGGCAACCTCTCACTGACACGGAGTCTCGCAACAGCTGTTCTCGGAATGTTCCGAGCAGTTCCGACATCCGTGTATGAACGGGTCTAATGGGTCTATTTGTAAGTTGTTTGAACGCGGTATGTAGGTACTAAGCTTACCTAATGTGGTATAACTTTGACGCTTTCTGTGTCGCTTGGGTATAAAAAGGCAAAAGGTAAAAGGCTCTTTTATTCACATAACTTTATTTAGACTGAGCCGACTGGCCGGCAGAGTGAGGTTGACTGATGCTGCGTTGTTTTCACGATGCATCAGTTGTCTTCGCGTCTGGACTCCATTTCCACTTAACATCAGGTGGTATGGAGTCATTTGCCGTGCTAGGTATAAAAAAAAGACTGTAATTTCAATGTTTAATAAAGGATTCGAAGAACATTACGAAAATACAATATGTAATACTTCTATGAATATCCCGCTGACTTTCGTACTAAACCACAGCTCGTGAGAAGGAATCTCTTCTCTCGTACCTATTATGAGTTGCTTTACATAAGTTTTAATACTTATTGCATTTAATTTTTTTATAGGTGGAAGTGAAATGGAGTCCTTAAATATTGAAAAAGTGGTCTTAATTTATTTATTTATTCATTAACATCAACAAGGTTAACATCAACATCATTCATGAGTAATTATATACAATAAATAAATAAATTTTTCTACACTCACACCAATTATCTAGCCCAAGAGAAGCTTCGTTAAGAAACTCGTTATATGGGTTACTAGACAACGGATAAATTTACTTAAAATACTTAAATACATACTTATTATATATAGAAAACACCCAGACCCAAGACAATTTAGAAAAACAATAATTTCTAAATTGACCTGACCGGGGATCGAACCCGGGACCTCAGAGATGGCGACACCATGAAAACTGGTGTACAAACCACTCGACCAAGGAGGTCGTCAATAGTTGATCATTCCAAATGCAATCTTAATTACAATTGTTATGGGACACTTAGCAATAAAAAAATATCAAAAGTTATAAAAACTAGTAAAGCTACGTCGGATCTACTCATTTCGGATTTGATTTATTCGGCATAGACTTAGAATGTTGAGTGTTGAAATTATGTAAAGTGCATGTAATGTATGTAAAACAAAAATATACGGAACCCGTCCCGTAAGCTGAGCACGCACTTGTTAAGTTTTCTTCTGTACTCACTAAACTTAATACAATTTGTCCGGACGTCGAATTCCTTATAAGTTTAGCCCTTTCCCTCCAACTTTGTATGGTTGGACAGTTTTTTTCTTTGATCTCACGTTTATAAGGGCTAACCCTTCGACCTTTTATCAAGTTTTCCCAACTATTTTTATTTCACGTCATCTCGTCCGTTAAAGGACGAAAATTCCAGTCAAAAATGTTCGATGAAGCATGCCACCGTTTGATTAGTAATTTTGGAAGGATTAAGAAAAGTATTTCTTATTATTATGATAATAAGAATGTTATTGCCAAAATCATAACGTCGTCGGTGGAAAGGGAAAACTGCTTAGCACCAGATGGGCAATCAATTGGAAATTAGATTTAAAGTTTTTTAACTTTAAATCTAATTTCCAATTAATTGCCAATAATTTTACATATATTTGTTGGAGACATGGCGCTAGCATCGCTTAGAAACGACAAGTATAGTCTATACTTAATGTGCGCAGCTCTATGGTGCGCGAAACGTCAACGTCAGTTGGCTTGGCGCGACAACGGACACCATATTTGAACGGGAGCGGATGGAGAGTACGCACGCACGCGCAGAACTCACTTCGTTTCTAAAATCCATTTGCATCGGGCAACTGTTTCTAAATATTGTAATTGTGATATTAAAATAACATTAAAGTGACTGTAAGAAATACGAATGCGTCTTTATGTTGAAGATCCATGATGAACTGTGTTATCGACGAATCCGAGTATGCTCGACTGTCCTACTACAAACCAGCCTCCCCGCCGACATCCCACTAATATTATAAACGCGTAAGTTTGTAAGTATGGGTGGATGTTTGTTACTCTATCACGTAAAAATTATTGAATGGATTTCGATGAAATTCGGCATACATAGTTTATAACCTGGTTTAACACATAGGATACTTATTATCCCGATATTCCCACGGGAACGGGAACCATGCGGCCGCTAGTATTTATATATTGTTGGCGCTTTAGCAGTCTTCCTTTTCCACAGACGGACGATAAATACAATATAAACTTTCTTTTTTGCTGGCTTTACCATATTAATGTCGGAGAATCTGTATCGATTTGCGGAGGTCCTGTGTTCAATTCCCAGTGCGGGCACATTGTTTTATGGACTTTTCACCAGTTTCGTTATCACCAACCCGCATTTGGCAAGCGTGGTAATAAAACAATAATAAACAATAATAAACTTTCCTACACTCAAACCAATTATCTATTTAGCCCAAGAGAAGCTTCGTTATGAAACTCGTTAAATGGTTACTAGACAACGGATAAACATACTTAAAATACTTAAATACATACTTATTATTTATAGTATACACCTAGATCCGAGACAATTTAGAAGAACAATAATTTTTAAATTGACCCTACCGGGGATCGAACCCAGGACCTCAGAGATGGCGACACCATGAAAACCGGTGTGCAAACCACTCGACCAAGGAGGTCGTCAAAAAAGCAATATCTATAATTGTAGCAATGACTTAATTCCTTAGAGCATTAATAGTAGTTTATGCAACTGTCATATAATGAAGGGTATTAAAACACGAGTGTGAGTTTATGAAACGAGCGCAGCGAGTTTCATAATAGTAACGAGTGTTTTAATACCCGTGTTATATGCAGTTGCATACACTACTTTATCTTCACTAATGCAATTAGTCAAACAACAAGAGTAAAAGCTGACAATAGTTTATTTATAATAATTGTTCAAATTTTGGATGGTACAATTTTGAAAGTTAATGTTAATTATTGATCCAGCAGCTGTAGCGGTCGCGGGGCAAGCAGTAGAGCTCGTAGACGGAGTTGGAATATTTATAATTACTTCATTCGTCTTGTTTTCTATACTGTTCAAGATCGTATTTGAGACTTGAATTTTATTCATTAAAGACTCATCAATGTAGCTTTCAGCCACAGTAGAAGACTTCCACCCCCCGTGTCGTTTCAGTGCGGTCAAATCACCACCGCTATCTATGAGAAGGGTCGCCGAGGTGCGCCGGGAGCAATGCCCCGTGTACAACGCTGGGTTAGGCAGATTCAAAAAACTTGCGATAGTTTTTCCCAGAGCACCAAATTTATTAATACCAGTTCTTTGATCGACGCACTTCCCCGATCTATAGCTCAAAAAAAGGCAGGGTTTCGACAGGGGGTGGGTCGAAGTTCCATGTATTTTTTACATACGGCATAGCAGTTGCCCGTCACAACGAAAGAACGATCTATTTTCGTTTTTGTTTTCGAAACTTTCACCATGATTGTACTGTCGTCTATGTTAGAGACTTCATCGAACTGGATGTTGTATAGCTCTTGCCTTCGGCATGCCTCCATTATGCCGAAGATTAGTGCAACCTGTAACAATAAACGATATAATAAGCTTGAGGTACATAGCCAAGGCAAAAACTATGATTTATGAAGTAGTAAAGTGTAGGTACCTACTACCTAATTTATACACAAAGCGCTTAAACAGAGTGTCTAGATAACTTGCGTGTGTAGTACGTAAGTACTAGGTAGATTAAATAACAGAACTAAAATACACTTACCTTTTCAAAAAGATACAAAATATCTGGTGAATCTTTCAGGAACATCTTTATTTGACCTGATGTAAACGTCAAGGACTTTTTTCCTTGTGTCCTTCTGAACTGCGTTTCAGGAACGCTATGACTTTTGAATACTTCGTGATATCAATATTGTTGTAGATACTCAGTGTGGACTTGAGCATAGAATATTTAGCCCACATAGAAGATGGCTTGAATTTGTCGGAGAGGTCTTTGAGATACACAAGAATGACATTTTCAGAAAATGATGTAGTTTTCTTTTCGATCTTCCATGCCAAAAAGTTATTATATTCTTTTTCATATAATTTTCTAGATTTTTCTGGCAAAAGATTGTGAGTTACTTTTGTTGCCAATTCTAGAATATCCGGAGGCGTACAAATATCATCGTCGCTGTCCATTTTTAACTTTTAATTTGTATTTTAAAAACAAAACACATTGCGAAACATTAAATTCACGCGTACGTGTATTGTCACAGTGAACTTGCCGCCATTAAAATCTAACCAATGAGAGCGCAGCTGCGCGCGCAGGGCCAATCAGGAGCGAGCGCGCGCTGTTCTTTTTTTATTTAATTGGCACAAGATCTTACCAAAGAGTTTTGTGTATGTAAGTTTAGTAGTTTCGACGAAGTTTTCACGTATAACCCAACTGTTTTCAAAAGCCAGCCTAATATCAAAATTTTATACAACTTGTATGAGGATTTTGACATAAGGCTCGCCAGGTTAATTGGTCGCGTTTTATTGATGTTATAATGAGATTTTACGATATCGATGTGGATATTATACCATCATGTGAAATTGCTTAAATTGAGTGTTTTGTTGTCTGCGCTATAACAGTAGTAATTATAAGTCAAGTATTGGAAACATAAGTAGAATGTTACAACATTAGTGTAGATAAACCAAATTTTATGCTCTAAGTTTAATTCAGCTTAATTTCAATGATGCAGGCTTTTGCTATGCCATTGGCATAGTGTAAAGGCTCTTTTGGTTCATAGTACAATATCGTCAAGTAGTTTGTCATATGAAGAATAACAGCAGCAATTGCATTATCCTTTTACGATGATTTTAGCAAAAAAAGGTCTAAAAAAAGGATTACAAAACAATGCACTGTTAGGTATGTGATTGACTGTTTATTTCACAACAGAGGACTACATCACGAATATTCAATTAAAGACAAAATGTCATCTTATTGGCATGAAAATAGTTCAATACAAATAGTTCAATATATTGTTATATATTTTTTTATAATAATTAAATATTCCAATCTAAAACCTTAATCTAAATGACCACCTCGGGCCACCCCCGGGTCAAAGGTTTCCATGATACCGGCAGCGTTACCACATTGTACTGCCAGGGAGAGTCTCTGAACCAGGTATGCTGTACCAGAATTTCGCGATCTCCTTTTTTAGTTACAGTAAATTTCAGAGTAACGCCATTTTACTTCACTTCAATCGGTCAGCATAAGAAATCCTTACTGTTGGTTAGGTTAAGTTAATATTTTTTTCTCGAGCGAAGCGCAACGTAGCGAGGGCCAGTCACGGAAAGGGGGAGCGCTGCAACTAAATACTTAAGGCGTTCGCAAAATATATCCAACATGAAAAATAGATTTGCTAAAAAATGCGATTCTAAAATTCTCTGCAACTGAATAATGCGTTCGCGAAATTCATCTAACAAATCCCCAGAAGTCTCTACAGCGAAAGGGAGAAAGTGGTACTGTGACTTCAAGGCATCATACTTCAAAAATGTTTCTGCCTCACGGCACTCTCAGCAGCAGACCCAGCAGTCCGCATTGTGCCTTGAAAGTGCGACGTCACGAAGTGCTAACGCACGTCGCATCCTACAACAAGCAACGACCCTTCTCCCAAGGAACCAAGGTCAAACCATCCAGCCTCTTGCCGTCTGTTCGGCTCAAACCCGTGCTCCAGAACGCATGGAATATTGGCGGTTATCAATGCCCGCCGGATGATGTCGTTCAGAGCGTGATGTCTCGGAAACCTGCCAGCGCATCTACAGCAGCTCACCCATGGTGCCCATTGGCCTCAACCCGAGCTCCGCATGTATAGTCGACCATGAAATTGCTTTATCACTTATGACAAAAATTTCCATTACAATAAAGTTTCGCTAAGGTTCATTGTCAATAATGACAACGTATCTGTCACTTGGTCCTTTAAACAGAAATAGAACGTGTTGTTTTATTCTAAGCTAACAAAATTCACTTCTAAGCACAATAAATAAATCTAATCTAATCTAATCTAAGGTGGTAAAGCAATTTCATTGTCGACTATACAACGATGTGGTTCACAAATGTTGCAACCAAGCCTCAACGCTACCGCCACTCGCAAGGAATCATCGTCCATGAAAGTACCCAATTGTGGAGAAAAACTAAACGTATGAACATGACCTCCTCTCTCCTATTATGCTGTGCCCGACAGGGTCCACAAAGCTCTGTTTATTTATTTAAGACCTGATTATATACATTGTGGCTAAACATTGAATAAATTTAATGAAATGAAATAAAGAGTAAATTTTCTCTCAGATCAATGGTACCTATCTCTACGAAAGTCATTAGCATTCTGCTAAGTCTGTAAAGAGAATCGTAAAAGTTTTAAGTCCATTATACGTGAGGATTGCACCTGCTACTTTTCGTGTGGATTTCAATAATGGCATTGATTCCCCCAGTTTTGTGACGTGTAAAGTTGTAGTGCGACTAATAGCGATTTTAGTGATCGATCACTTAAGCACCAGCTCATTTTATGTCCCCACTGCTGGGGCACGAGCCTTCCCTATGGATGGGTAGGGAGAACGGGCCACAAACCACCACGCGGGCCCAGTGCGGATTAAAAGTTATTAACGACTGCTAATGCAGCCGGGACCAACGGCTTTACGTGCCTTCCGAAGCACGGAGGAGCTCGAGTCCGATGACAGGCCTTTGCGAAAGTTGCTTAACTTTATCACTCGCAGACCGGGTGCGTTAACCGCTGCGGTCACATCGATCACATGATTACAAGCAATTATATTCGTAAGCTGCTGTGTAATATGACAAGTACCTACGAATAAGTACCTAAATGTGGACTGCTTATAGTCATGCTGTGGTAGTGACAAAACAGTCATGGTCATAATCATAGTCACATAATTATTTATTTCATAGCCATGTCCTTTCCATTAAAGTTTTTTTCTTTAAAAAATCAAATTATAAATGCGGTGTTGACACATTAATAAAAGTCCTGTTTTTTTTCTTTTTTGATGATGATGAATGGTAATTATATAATCTTTGTTGTGTATCGATATTTAAACACTCCCTTTTTTACAATATCTCGATCACAAAACGTTTGTACGCATCGCTAGCAGTGGCACCTTAGCTCACTCGCCAAATCCTATTCGTATCTCCCCTAGTCTTGTAAATGGAAAACGTCCAAGGGTGCCAACCACGGGACCGACTTTAATGTTTGTTGAAACAAAAACTCTATAGCTATTTATAAATAAGTAAACATGGGACAGCCAGTTACGTTTCTTTAACCATCTCTGTTTGTCTAGTGGTAAGAGCATCGGTGGCAGAACCGAAGTCACGGTTTCCATTCCCTGAGGGGGTTACATGTTTATACTCAATTGGGTTGGTGTTTTTAAGTTCGCCTGGCTAGCTACTATCCATCTAGTCTGTCTCCATGACATCTATGTTAATGTCATTGTTGGGTTCCGGTATAGATAAGTTAGCCAGTCTCTTAGTGGGAAGTATTGGAGTGTTATTGAAAATTGGTAAAGAGTAAATAAAGTTTAATTTGAAACGTCCTGCTGTTGGGCTAAAAATTGTTTTACCAGCCATCTTACGACAAAAACCTAGACTAAAACTTAATGCGCCTTTTGAAGCCCGACGGAGATCAAGATATTTTAATTGGATCACTCATCTGGTGACCGGGACATGTCACTCGCAAGCCACTGCGCCATCGAACTTAGTTAGTTAGTTAGATAGTCTTGTTATTTATGTATAGTATGTAGGTTGTATAAAAAAGAAAAATCTAAACAATGAAAACTTACACGCATTCACACTCACATGCGACTATGTTTTGTGTTTTACTCCATTTTAGTTAAGTCTGTATTTTTTTATTTTATTTTATATATTGCTTTATAGCAGGAAATATTTGCTAGTATGTAAGAACAATATCTTGCATTTTTTTTATTGGTTATAGGCAGGCATTTGACCACACCTCACCTGATGTTAAGTGACGGTCGAGGATGGAACATGCGTGCCTAGAAATAGCCTATTCACTCTGGCCTTGAAGAGGTCTAGATTATACCTTTCAGGGAACACACTCGCAGGCAGCGCGTTCCATTTCCTAGCTGTACGCACTAAGAAAGTTGAAACGAATCGGCTCGTGCGACAAGGTGGCATATCTACAACATAGGGATGGAACTCGTGCCTCGCGCTCCGATAGCGGAAAGTGGATGGTGGAATTAGGTCATGCAACACCTACGCGCACTTCCCGAAATGAATCCTGTAGAAGACCGACAGACGAGCTACCCTACACTGATTTTCTAGATTTTGCAGCTTGGCGTCTATCTTGCATACTTACATTTATATAACATTTTTGTCTGAGAGGTGGGAACCTGGTGTCCTGATGTAAAGACATTTTTCTTGCTTAGCTTAGGCTCCAGTCTTCTACAGAGTTAACTTGGACTTATAATTTTAAGAAACTGTAACTAGCCATAAGAATATGCTTTGTGGAGAGAAATAAAAAAAAAAAAATTTGTATGGTATTGTATCGAACTTATTTTAAATGACTCCTTATCGTATTTAAAAGAAACCTTGAAATAACAGAAACAAAAGCTATAATTTACCTTGATAAGGTGTGTGACGTAGAGTCCTCATGAAAACTGCTCTTCACGTATTGTTACCTGTAAAGAAACATGTTTCATTGATAAATAATAAATACAGTGTACAAGAACAATAATACTATTAAATCACTATTATTGTATTCCGTGCCGTGATATAGTCTTATGAGTTCCTGATGAAGAAAGCGCTGCATCATCATTGTCATCAGCATAAACTAGTCCGCTGCTAGACATAAGCCTCTCCAAGTGCACGCCATTGTGCATAATCCGCGGCTACTCTCATCCAGCTCTTCAGCGAGTCCTAAATCCTAGTCCTAATATTTGCGAGCAGTAGCTTACTGCTAGTAGATATTATTTGCCTTAAAACACGGAAACACGGGAAAAAAGTCTTTTATATTGTAATGATCTGTATCATTAGATCATTACAAAAGAAAAGACTTAATTAAAATTTATTTACAGAACCACAAACAAGTTTACAATGTAGCTTAGACTAAACTTATCTTATCTTATCTTATCTTAGTGGGGCCAGCTGAGGTTTCCCTCTGTCAGTAACACTTCGACCCATCGGGATCTTTTGTGCAACCCCATAGGCTAAACTTAGAAATTAGTAACATTGATTACTTACCGTAAACTAAACAGCAATGGTTAATATTAATTGACACAAATTAAATAATATATTATTTTTATTTGAAGCGAAATCTACTTCTCAGTTTATTACAAAGAAATACAATAACCTTTGATCAATGAAAGAAAATAACACAGAACTTTTCTGAACACGATATTCGAGGTCTCGGGTTCAATTCCTAGACTGGACTAAGTTCATTGTTAGTTTAATATTTGTTAGGTGTGGTGATTAAACCAATACTCACTAATTGTAGACGACTTGCCCAGTGATGGGACAACTCTTCTATACACTAGGTACTTTTAAGTTTATACTGGCACCTTCTACCAACTAAAAAGGTTAGGTAAAACGAGAGGCGTCAGTTGATCTTGCGTAAGTAAACAAATTTGAACGAGGGACCATCTTGTCAGGATTAGGACCCGCTGAAGAGCTGGATAAAAGTAGCTGCAGATCGTGGTCGGTGGCGCGCACTCGGAGAGGCCCATGTCCAGTAGTGGACTAGTATAGGCCGATTATAATGATGATGAATCGCTTTCTTCATCACGAACTCATAAGACTAGTGTCTCAAGACAGCAATGGGACCATCATCATCAGCTCATTTTATGTCCCCACTGCTGGGGCACGAGCCTTCCCTATGGATGGATAGGGAGAACGGGCCATGAACCACTACGCGGGCCCAATGCATATTATTATTATAAGTTATTTACTTGTTGTTTGTATTGATTTTGAAATGTATTAAATTAACTTTGTTTTGACATAGTTAATGCTGATTTATATTAAAAATGCAGATATCTTCATAATTTAAACGTACGAGCACAAGTCTTTGAAATTCAAAATTTTCCATATTTGATGGAGTGGCTTGGAAGGCACTCTAGCCATGAATGATTTTGCATAGTAACGAGCTTACCTGTTTCGTGTTTCATAAACATTCAGATGTTCGTTAATACGAGTAGGTACATAAATGCCTACAGCACAGTTCCGACGAAGACTTGATAAGATAAAAAAGGTATTTAGTAGTAAATATCCTATACAAATACTGAATCCAAAGGAGATACAGAAAAATTTTCTCAAAGAGCAATGGAGAAGGTTATGCTCGGGGTTTTTCTGTGTAATCGAATCAGAAATTAGGAGATCCGCAGAAGTACAAAGGTAACCGACATAGCCCGAAGAGTTGCTAAGCTCAAGAGGCAGAGGGCAGGGCACATTACTCGCAGGACTGATGGCCGCTGGGGCGCGATAGTCCTGGAGTGGCGACCGCGTACCGGAAAGCGCAGTGTGGGCAGGCCTCCAACAAGGTGTACCGACCATCGGGTGAAGGTCGCGGGAAGCCGCTGGATGCGAGCAGCACAAAACCGGTCGTTGTGGAGATCCTTGGGGGAGGCCTTTGTCCAGCATTGGACGTCTTTTGGCTGAGATGATGATGATGATGACAGAGAAACTGTTTAGAAACCATTAAGTATTTTATTGTAAAATACAAGTTACTTGACCGAAATTTTGCCAAAAATTTTTTCACAATAAACTACCTAACTGTTTCTAAGACAGTTTCACTGAAGCTCTTCGGACTTCCTCATACTGTCCCAGAAAAAAAACACACTGTATACTATCCATATCCATAATAATTATAGGTATTGAATTGCGAAATTAACTGCGCACAAAACATAACATCTACGGCTGGGTCCTCTTGTCAAATCTCAATGAAGATTTGGGTTAGTATCATCTCGTCTAAAAAAGCAGCTGGTCTAAGTAGCAACTGGTCAAAAAAGCAAATGGTCTAAGTAGCAACTGGTCTAAAAAGCAACTGGTCTAATTAGCAACTGGTCTAATTAGCAACTGGTCTAAAAAGCAGCTGGTCTAATTAGCAAGTGGTCTAAAAGTCAGATGGTCTAACAATTAGCAAGCGGTCTAATCCACTGTATCTTGTAGCTTAATCTTGCTTGAAGTGTCATTATGTCTGTCTGTCAACCGCAAACAACTGACATACAGCAATGTTGCGAAAAGCAAGATTTAGAGCCCTCACCCACGTCCGATAGTCGCTGACCGATTTTTTAGTCGGTGAAAATGAAACGTATGGAGTTCTATGTTGCAACGCACACGTCCTACAAACGTCTTACAAAATCGGTACCTGGGCGAAAAAATCGGTCCGATTATCGCTCCTACAAAATGTCGGGCGGGGGAGCCGTAACGCTTAATCCAAACATAAGAATTATGTTCAAGACTCCTTAAAAAGGCATAACGTAGAAAAGAGTATCACTTACCGTATCGGAGCTTCAAAGAGGTTCTATGTAAGAATACGACAACAGTGCGGTGTCCTTTCTGAACATACATGACTACATTAAAGCGTTTGATTCAACTGACAAAGTTGCCGGGATCCCATGATTGATTGCCAGCATTTAAAGTGCTTGTATAGGGTGGGGGGAAGGGGGTGTCTCCATCGCTAATGGTGTCAGAATATGTAACGCCTTTATAAATACTTTCAATGTGGCAAAAGATTTTTCATGAAAAAGGTTTATTGCAAGTCACTCATCTCATTGGCGGGATATTGGGGATGGTGTACGTACATAGTGGTCGAGACTTGAATTGTATATTATATAGTCACGATTTTGGTACAGGTTGGATTTTATGATCTCACCCAGTAGATCCCGCCAAGCGAAAAGTCAAGTATACGTGAAGAGACTAAATTACTGAGAAAATACTAGAAAACTGATTACCTCTACTATACCGGCGGTAAATTAGTTAAAGCGCTTCATGTGAACGAAGTATTGGGCAGGCTGTAGTGTTACTAAAAAAAACATATAGATCGGACGTTGATGACGTAGTTGTTGACATTGAGTAAGGCTACTGCTTTGGCTTACAAGCACAGACCATGTGCTTACAAGGTAAGGCTGTTGATTTATTTGCGCGGGTCGGACAGAGACAACTGATATTAAAATAATATGTGAAATACAAAAAAAAAGTATATAAAAGTATTAGTATTTATTAGTTGTATTGTATTTAGTTTTATATGTATAAAATTAAATTCGTAAGAGCTTTTTCATTTTAATTAGTTAAGTTCACGGAAACTTAAATAACATGTTATGTTTCTTAATGTAAAATACTCTTTTGTTATTATGATTCCTTCCACAATTTATTATTTGTAGTAGCTACCGAAGTATTATCATATTGATAATATTTCATTTATTCACTTTAATTACACTATAACTTTATTTGAAACCACTTTCACGAATCCACTGGCGTCTAGTTTACACGTTTTATTTTTGATTTTATTCGTGGCGGGTGTGGGCTACTGTCGGACCTTTCGAACCACTGTAAACAGGGTCTTTGGTCACAAGGTGACTTAAACACGTACAACGTAAGTACAGCTGTACTACACGCACACAAAGATAGCCAAGTGTGTATGAATGTCATACAATGGTTTTTCAATTGTGTGCGTGTATCTGTACAATATCTTTTTATTGACGCTTGCGTGCGCGTTAGTAAAGATACAGCATGTTTCATGATGTGCATTATTTTAATTGATTTAGTTTGTTAGAAAACATAACTTTGAAAAATCACTATAAAACTGGAGCCCATTACTTGTCACTGTATTCAGAATGATGTATAGATACCGCCCTTAAGCGTTCGCTTATTGATTTTGTTAGACCCTGTATTTTCAATCCAACTTTTTTTTCAATTCTTGTAAGCACTTGGCCTTCCTAGAACCTGATATGAAGTGGTGATAAGGCCAAATGTGGAAGCGCACTTCACCCGGAATCCTCATATAACGCTGAAACTGAATCAATGATTTCATAAATAAGTGATATGGCTGTTTTTAGCTATCTTCTTCTTCTTAGAGTGCCTATCCAACTAGTGAAGGTTGGAATTCAGCAGTCTTGTTCTTGGCAAGACGAAATAGTTCTGTGGCACTCGCTATTCCCGTCTACTACTGAATGTTCCGCGACAACGGTTTTCTTATGCGACCAGGTCTCCTCTTTCCAGCTACTTCTCCTATCATGATTAGTTGCAAGAGTTCGTATCTGTTGTTCCTAAGCAGTTGGCCCAGATATGCTATTTTTCTCTTTTTAACAGTTAGTAAAAGCTAACGTTTCTGGCTGACAAGTCGCAGAACTTCCTTATTTGTGTCCAGGATTTCTTGTGTCATGCGTCATCAATCATCATGAATTTTTACCTATAATATCTTATCTTAGTGGGGCCTACTAAGGTTTTTCTCTTCCAGTAACACTTCGATCCATCGGGATCTTTTGTACAACCCCATCCTTTCACTCTTCTTCAATTGATAGATACTGATAGATGCTTTTCCTAGCTAGAGAGTCGCAGTCACACAGTAGGTGCTGCATTTACTCCGTTTCCTCTCCATATGCCCTACACAAGCTATTATAACTCCAAAACTCGTTTTATCGGCATACAAACTGTATAATCCCAAATTCTCGGGCATCAAGTGACCATCGTCTAACTGAAGTACCGTCGCCACCCTCCCCGTTATCGGGTTGCTGATAAATTATATCCGCTAGATTGTGATATATTTGCCGCCGGGGAACAGAGCACTTATCCACTGTGAAGACGTGACTAGTGTCGCGAGCAAACGCTTGATAATATAATATATTACTATATTTATTTTGCTACTAATGCTTAGAGAGCTCGATGGCGCAGTGGTTAACGCGCATGGTCTGCGAGTGCGAAGTGTGAAGGTTAAGCAACTTTCAAAAAGGCCGGTCATCGGATGGATGACCAAAAATTTATCAACTCGAGCTCCTCCTTGCTTAGCAAGGCACGTAAAGCCGTTGGTCCTGGCTGCATTAGCAGTTGTTAACAACTACCTATCCGCATAGGCTCGCGTGGTGGTTTATGGCTCGTTCTCCTTATCCATCTATATGGAAGGCTCGTGCCCCAGCAGTGGGGACATAAAATGAGCTGATGATGATGAATACCAGGTGGATGAGTAAGAGAGGGAATAAGTATACTACCTATATTATGTACCTATACTGCCTGTATGTATACTATTTCTACAGCTCGGTATTTGAAATGAAATGAAAATTTAAATGAAAATACACTTTATTGTACACCATACAAAATACTAAGAGAAGACAATACAAGAAGAAGTACGAATGGCGGCC
This sequence comes from Eudonia lacustrata, assembly GCA_947562085.1. NCBI lineage: Eukaryota > Metazoa > Arthropoda > Insecta > Lepidoptera > Crambidae > Eudonia > Eudonia lacustrata. The sequence goes on along the minus strand of OX387323.1, from coordinate 4,417,952 downwards.
TTATCGCTAAAAAGCAATTTCTTCTAGGCAACCATGTGTTGAACTGGACAAAAAAGCTAAGAAATGGTATTTCGTCTGATATAGAAAGGCTTTGAACGATTCGAACGAACTTTTGTGCCTGCATTTGTCAGGGATAGCAAAGAAAACAGAATTCTATTTCGAGCCTTAGAGAAAGATTTCAAGTGGATACGGAAAAATATTCTATGCCATAGGCGTATTAAGCACGCTACATGTCAGCGTTGAAATATATCATTCCTATGATATAAAGACGGGATGGAGAATTTATTTACCTTGTTTTTTATATATGAGCTGCGTTCTCTGAGAAGGTTAATGGCGCACCTGCTAGTGCCCGATCTGAATCTCTTGAAGAATCTAGTAGGGCACGGGGACACGCACTAGTGCGTGATGCCGTTCCCTCTAGAAAACCTCTGAAGGTGTTTTTTTTTTATACATAGCTCGGCAAATGACTCCACTCCACCTGATGTTAAGTGGAAACGGAGTCCAGACGCAAGGACAACTGGTGCAGCGTGAAAACAACTCAGCATCAGTCACCCTCACCCTGCCGGCCCACAAGGTGCCTCTTCACGCCTCGTTTGAAGGATCCCGTGTCATAGGAAGGAGGGAAAACGTGTGCTGGTAGACTATTCCCTCTTTTGGAAGTGCGACAAAGAAACGAGTCACCAAATTTCTTTGTGCGTGATGGAATATTTGAGACAGTACAGCGGTGACTCTGGAGAGCAGCACGCGTACTCCTATGGAGGAAGGGAGAAGGTGGGATGAGGTCAAAGAGCTCTTCAGAGCACTTGCCGTGATATAAGCGGTAGAAGGCGCTTTCGTTTCACACGGCTTGAGGAACCCTTTAAGTTTCTCGCCGCCCCCAAAAGCCCGGTAAAGCTGTAAATGCCGTCCGAGGCAATCACCAAACTCTCTCCAAAAACCTGCTAGTGCCCAATCCGGACCCATCGGAGAATCTATTAGGGAACGGGAACATGGGCGTGATGCCATTCTTTCTAGAAACTTTCAGAGTGGTCTTAATATTTATTTTTAAGTGGAGTACACTTAAGCTGAATTAGCCGCCCGGATTGCAGAAGACCCAGGTTCTATTCCTGGCTGGATCGGATGCGCATTTAATTTTTTCGCTGTATTTTATAAATATTTATTTCAGCTTAAAAATAAAAAGTAAAATTTACTATAGCGTTGTGTTATCAAATTTGTGGTATTTCATCTGTTAAGATGAATCTGCATAGCCATCGGTGCAATAACCGTTGGATAGATGGCACTGCTGCCACTAAAAAGCAGTCAAAAATCAAAGCAGTGAAAAAATTCAGTGCTTACGTCAGCCTTCCCGGTAGCATAATGGTCGGTGCAGCCGCCCGGAATTGCGGAAGACCTAGGTTCGATTTCTGGCTGGGTCGGGTAGGCATTTAGTTTTTTCAGTGTATTTTATAAATATTTTCTGAGCGGTGTTTCGATTACACGGCTTGAGGACTGTAAGTTTCAAGACACATTTTACATTCCACTTCGAACGGATTCATTTTTGCTTGAAACAAAGAAATGTCCTAATAATTTTATGAACGGGTCGCATAAACGTTTAATTCTCTAGAAAATTACTAAAGTTTTACACGGATTCCAAAGAACATTACACGAAAACTCATTTCGGTAAGCGTCCAACTGGACCTTTCCTAAATTTCCATTTTTAGATTAAATAGAAACAGGGATCTTTATATTTAACGAAAATTGTGTGCCCCCTAAATTAAAATCGTTCCTTGCAACGTACACGTGTTCCTGCCACGGTATGACCTCGCTAAGTACGTTCACAGCCTAAAATTAAATTAGCTTTTTAGGCATGATATTAGAAACTTTCAAATTTGATCTTTCTGTTAAAAGGGACAAGGATGAAAGTCTCACAGTGGGCATTTTAAGGGTTAAAGTGGACACTGGATGCGAACCGCTCGCCGACGGAACCCATTTTACACTACATTAAGTTTGGGATCAGAACCCGAGCAAAAATAGGCCTAACATAATTATAAAAGTTGCTGAGCCAGCCTTTTTGCGGTCCAAACAAAAACACTAAAAAGAGAAAAGTTAAGATGCGGTCCCCTGTTTTGGGGGAGGGAAATGCCGTTTTTATTATCATTTTATTTCTTACGCTTAACTGTTGTGTAGTCGCGGTTAAGCTATAGTTTCTTACATTGCATATTGAAACAAAAGTTCACGTTGCACGTTTTGACTAGCTTGGGGGCGATTTTTAAAATTTCAACGGTGATTTCGATGTTAATAGTGTTGTTAAATACACTATAAAATATGATATTTTATGCATGATTTAAAAATTTCATTGTTAAGTTTTTTTTTTACGGGTAACCTGATGTAAAGTGATGATACGGCCAATGATGAAAGCGGACCTCACCCGGGATCCTCAACTAGTGAGACACTTACTTATTTAGTGAGGCACTTATCTCTAGCTGCCGGAACACAACAACGCTACAAACATTGATGTTATGGCGACATATTTAGATAAGATGGTGGTAGCTAGCCAGAAGGAGAAACAAGCCCCACCACCAACCAAACCGAGAACACAAACATGCACCCCTCGCTGGGAATCGAACCCGGGACCTCTAGGTCCAAACCGGTGGTCTTCGGTGATAAATGTCTTTCGAGAATTTTCTGTAACAAAAAAAGTTACCAGTGACCTTAAATAGGTGAAAAAGCGAGCACGTATTTGATGTCGCGTAGCATGAGAGTTTATTAGTCACCGGTTCGAAAATCGGGACCAAGAAAGTGTCGTACTTCAATGTTGTAAAAACAACACAACAAAGTGTAAAAACATTGTAACATTTAAGCTTTGCTATACCCTAATGGGTGTCATGTCTGCACTAATTTGTTATATATAATAATAACCACCTGTACATGCAATTTTTCTGACAAATTTTGGGAATATTCGTTTTATGACTCACTGACACCAATTCTACGATATTTGAAATTTTTGTCTGTCTGTCTGTCTGTGTGTATGCCCTCTTATAAAAGAATGGCTTGACCGATCTTGATGAAAATTTGTATGTAATAAGAACATAAGATTGTGCAAATGATAGGCTATAAATTTAAAAAAAATCACATATTTTCGCACTGCGAAGTGGGCGGGTGACGGCTAGTTAAGCATAAAGAGGCTCCAGATGGATCGATAACATAACATAACAATGATAGGTTGTTGACCATCGCCTGATGTCCGAGCATCTTGGAGCCCTTGTCCCTCTGGCTCTTATGACATGTATGGGTAGTAAGGCAGCTGAGACGTTATTTCCACGACCCAGACCACCGTAATTTTTTTATAAAATACTAGCGGCCGCTCGCGGTTTCACCCGCGTGGTTCCCGTTCCCGTGGGAATATCGGGATAAAAACTATTCTATGTGTTGATCCAGGTTATAAACTATCTGTATGCCGAATTCCATCTAAATCCATTCAGTAGTTTTAAGTGAAAGAGTAACAAACATCCATCCATACTTACAAACTTTCGCGTTTATAATATTAGTAGGATTAATAATGTTTTACTCTCGTTAACAATAACAGTACATTTCATAGACCACAAACCTTTTAACGAGAATACGCCGTTAACTCAAGTGTATATTGTAGAGCGTTACACAAACTCTTTGTCATTATGTGTGACCCTTTTTGCAGGTGTGTGAAATTTTATTATTTCCATTTTCACAGTCCATTTGCTGTAAGTATGAATTTAGCTCTGTGGTTATTATACTTACGTTTGTTTATATAAAGAGAACATGTTTTGTAGAACATAATAAAAATCATCCATTATAATGTATTAGCTACCCGCCCCGGCTTCGCTCGGAAGCGATTTCAAAACGATAATTTAAACCAATATATTTTAACCGTCATAAACCCGTAGGTGGGTTGATCAGACTATGAACTGAACAACTTTCCCCAAGAAACATAGGTCAAAAAAAAGAGTTTTTGCTTTCCTATACAAACCATGCTCGGTCAATAGAGGCTTTGTCGCCGTCAATAGAGGCTAAATTTCGTTAAAAAAATGTATGCATTTTTAAATCGCAAAAGCACTTATTGTGAGCTATTCATTAACATATACATATTTTGTAGACCATTTTATACTTTACGTTTCTTCCATTTGTACACTAGCTGACTGGCAGACTTCGTACCGCTTTGACAGTTTCCATGACAACAAAACAAACAAATCATTCGTCCGCTTAAGAACACCCGTATCCCATGATGGACCCTATAGCAGCGCCATCTACCGGGTCCAATTGTAAATCTAAACCATTCTCGAATCCACTTGAACACACACAAAAGTTTTCATCTAAATCGATCCAGCCGTTTAGAAGGAGTTCAAGAACATACACACGCACAGAAGATTTATTTAAATAAAGATAAACTGAGAAAGCGCATCAACGGCCAAACTTTAATCAGATTGATTAGCTAAATCAGTTACTGTTTCGCTCTGTTTTGAGATATATTGTTGTCTTATGTACGTAAACCACCCTCGAAAGACGTTCTGTCTATTAGAAAAAACCGCATCAAAAGCTATCCAGTGGTTCCTGAGATTAGCCCGTCTTAAAGACAATACTTCCGGGACTTTCTTTTATACTATGTATAGATAGATAGATCAAGGATAAATAATAAATGTGCTTGTTTCGATATAATAAAGCTAATAAAGCTAGAAATGTTTAGCAACTTAGAGCATCATTCACCAACCAACTGCATCTCAGTTTAATTATCATTTTATACAATATACCGAAAACCATAAACCAAATTTTAAATAAGATTATCATCTTTCACACAGTCACACAGTTTTCCTCTTTATCAAGAGGAAAACTGTGGTGATACCTACTATCTTCAACCACAAACAATTCGAAACAAAAAATGCTATACGAGTATATATTACCCATCAATTGTAATGGTTTCTTGATTTCATGGATGGAGGCCTTTGCCCAACAGTGGGACAGTTATAAGCTATTTAATACTACTATTACTATTCTAGGATTCGTCAATTCTGCCAATACAATCATATTTCCGAACAGAACATAATTTTTATACTATTAGATATTAGTACCTAAACTACCTACTTGTCTTAAGAGCGTTTACGCCGCACACTAGCGCCGCCAATGAAAAAAAACCATATCTTACTAGATATGATAATATGATATGATGATATGTAATGAAAATTACTATTTGAGATAGAAAATCAAAATAGATAGAAAAAAATAAGACATTACAGCTAAAAACGGCCACTTTTAACTATAACGCCGTATTGAACTAAATCATAACATGTCAGATGTTCATTAGGTGACGTAAAAATGCTAAATTACTTCATTCAAATAGTGTGTTAAGCATAATTTGATTTTCTATTTCTAATTACTAGATATGTTTTTTTTTTCATTGACGGCGCTAGTGTGCGGCCTAAACGCTCTTAATTCCTAAATTAGAATATTTGATAGTTATATGCGTAATCATATGTCACTATACGGAAATACCAAAGTCCCTGTGATAACAAAGATGACTCCAGAACATTTCCAAATAAACACTTTTATAGCGTTTTCGTAAGTCACTTAGCTGTCTTTATTTGTGTTCAATAATAATAATAATAATAATAATAATAATTAGTTCAATGTAAGTACACAAAATCTAATAAAAGAAATAAAACATAATTCAGAAAAACACAAGTACTATGGCGCAGTTAATTAATTTCGCTATGAAATTTCTTCCAGCTAGCACAAAAAAGATAAGTACGCCAAGTAGCTGTTCACAATACAATATAGGATAAAATAAACATACAAATGAGATATATATTCTCTTTGAATAGCCTCATTTCTTTTATTATATTACCCTATAAACGGTTCGAAATGTCAGAATAAAATCAAATATAAAAATTAAACGCGCGTAAAGTCGTAAAAGTTGTTTCATTTGTTTTATTATTGTCGTAAGCGATTGTTACAATATTATTTATGATAAAATATACATTAGAATAAACGCTATTTGATGTGAATCTAATTGTACAAAAATTTACAAACAAACACAACCTGCGTTAAATGATTCCTTTACTTATACACGCACAAAATAATTACAATAATTGTTAATGTAATTAAGAATGACGACATACACACCCAACTAGAAACATAGTTATCCTGTAAGCGCTTTTTAAATAACGATTTAACGATCAGTCGCTTTATAATACTCCTATAGTGGAAATAGGCAATTCCTTTCGTTGCTTCACTTAATATCGATCAGTTTGCATAGCTGTCTGAGGACGTGCGTCATCTCGACGAAACGTTAACAATGGGTAACCGACAAATCTGAAATACTCTTTAAGTGTATGACCTTAAGGTATAGTACCTTGGTCGTTAGCGTTATAAGGGAACCTTCGTGCGTGAAAAGAAAGTAAATGCGCGCTTCATACGCACGAGCGACTGCTAAGGGGCCCCTGTGACTCTCTGGCTATGAAAATAATCCTGGTAAATCTATGGGATGGGCCTATACGAAACCAGAGGACTTTAGGCTCTTCGCTCTCAAAAACTTTGCCAAACTTATGCCAGTCATCTTTACAGAGGAAAAAGAGTGAAAGGATGAGGTTGCAAATACGTTTCCGGTGGGTCGAAGTGCTAACTAAAAGAAAGCGAAACCAAATTAAGAAAACAATAAGAATAAAATACATAATTTTATAATGCTTAAATCAATTCAAATTCAAATGTCAAAAAATAATTTATTCAGTTCAGGCTACAAGCAGCTCTTGTGAATGTCGCTACTCGCTATGCCATCGGTTCGTAAGTCTACTCTGGGCGGGAGATCTTGTACTGAGAAGAACCGGCAAGAAACTCAGCAAGTGTCCAGCTCTTTTCTCTCTAACAGCCTCAAAAATATTGGAAAATGCCCTATCATAGCAGGACACTTTCCATTACAAATAAACACAAAAAATATAGAAGACAACCACAACATGTAAAAAAACAAAATAAAAAATTAAATAATGTAATGTATATCACTCGTTATACGTTGAAATAAAACCACTTTATATTATGGAGCTACTTGCGTTTGTTTTTCGTTCTGATGATGACGTTTCTACCCTTTGTTATTCTCGAGTTACAGAGTTTCGTAAATTCGTAATTCCTTTTAATTCAGTGCGCGGCGACGAAAAGTGACGTTTTGTTCGTCCTAAGCCTTTACCCCGCAAACATTCGAAGAAAGTTGGCGGCTTAAGAGATTGGATTTTGATCAGGTTGCGATCGGCGTTGAGTGTTCGGAGTGCCTTGTGCGTGTGCGAGTTTCATTCACGATTGGATCATGTCATCGAACACCGAGAAGTAGGATGGCAAAATTTTAACTTACCTCTTTTGTCAACAGATGGCGCTGCTTCAATGCCATGCTTCGATCAATTATTACTAGATAAAGGATCCCGAACAAAAATGCATCTCGAAAGTGGCTTGTCTCATACCAATATCATATTCTAATAACAAAATCTTAAAGGACCTTGGATAGCATCAACAACTTTAGCTAAATGAACCTTAAGTCTTAACAATAAAGATTAATTTGTGGTTACAAAATATTTGTACTTAATATTTATTGTCATCGCTACAAACGTCATTGTGGCTCCGTGGCCCCAAAATCGCCTACCGTTTTTCAAACGCTTATCGGGAATCTAGTATAGTCGACCATGAAATCCAAACGGCTGCTTGACTCTTCCCATGACCCAAAGGCTGGCTTTTACCTTGGCCAGAGGCAATGCCAGTCTCTTGGGTACATTACCAGTCGACAGTGACGCGGAGGAATTTTTTGACGCTATATTTTAGTTTAAAAATAGTTTTAGTTACTTAAGTTTCTTATCAAATTATTTGTAAAATTTTAATAAGCACATAATGTTAAAAAAAACATTATAATTTACAGCAATAAAAAAACAGAACCGGTTTACCATGAAATTGCTTTAACATTTTTGACAAAAACTTCGATTACAATGATATTTCGCTAAAACTCATTGTCAATAATGACAACGTATATGTCACTTGGTCTTTTAAACAAAAAAGAACTTGTTGTTTTAATATAAGCAAACAAAATTCACTTCTAAGGTGGTATAGTAATTTCATTGTCGGCTATACATAATATTGATCAAACATGCTTTACCTTGGCATATAGATTAAATGAAGAAAGATTTTTGATAACTATCAATTTCTTTTTTTTTTAGGAATCTATTTGAAAATATTTTTGTTATTGTTATTGAAACAATTTTTTTGTATTGAGAAAGTCTTATTTACTTCGGATAAAAGTGATAGCGGCCCTAATGGAACTGGGAAGGTCGTTGAATGTTTTTACGGGATCACTATTCATTTGTTAAAATAACAAATAGTCTATATTCTAAAGATATAAGGTACTATTACTTTGATATAATTTATTCAGAATGTGTGAAATCTTGAAAGTACTTCTCGTAATTTAATGTTTTATGTAACATATTGTTGTTATCTTTTCTTTTAATAAATAAATAATATAGTTTTAACACTTTGTACAGTCGTGTTCATCAACCTCTGCAAGAGAAAATTGGTAAAATCGATTACATTAGAACTCTGACTAAAATACGACAAACCAATAATACCAGAAGTGAAAACGCCTTCTACTTGTCCGTTACAAAAAACTAATATATGGAAAGAACAAAAACCATTTGGCAGAATATAACCATTTTATATCATTTGAGTTGTGTGTGAAACGACATTTTATGAAGTAGTAGTATTTAATCATCTTCATTGTCATCATCATCCGCCTATGTACCACCCCTCTTGAACTGATCAAGCTGACTTCTGGTTGACTCATCAAAAGTAGGTTTTTTTTTTATTGTGGCACGCCAAAATGGCCTCACCCTGCCTGATGGAAAGCAGCCAGTGAAGCCCAAGAAGTAAAAGCGTTCATCACAGCGCTACCACGCTATGCCGAACGCTCACACTATGGCGGCCTGCATAAATGCTTTTTCACGCCCCGCTTAAATAACCTGGGAGAGAAAGAGGAGGGAAACAAGGACGGACGGGGGACGGAGAACGGTATGAGGGTGGCTTCTCAGACCTGCACGCATCGATCTAGAAAGGAATGGAGAGGGAAGAATGAGGTCAAAGAGCTCCTCAGAGCATTCACCGTGGTAAAGGCGGTAGAAAGCACTAAGGGAAGCAATATCCCTACGTAGCTGTAACGGTCCAGACTGGTCGTAACGTCATCGTTACCGATAATACGGACAGCACGTCTCTGCAACCTGTCAGGGGCTTCGAGCAAGTACTTGGCGGATCCATCCCAAAGATGAGAGCAATACTCCACGCAGGAGCGCACCTGAGTCTTATGCAAAAGACAACGTTGCTCAGGCGTGAAGAACCGCTTCACTTTAGTTAGTGAGTTGATGTACCTTCCGAAACACGGAGAAAAATTGTAAAAAACTTTTGATCACATGAATATAGAACTGACCACACTCAATGTAGCCTATCTATTTGATGGCTGCAAATGGCTACGATATCACCGACCCGTTTAATTTTAATTGTATCTCATAAATAGAGATTTACACAAAGGTATGAGAAGTACCGCTTACTTGCCTCACTTTCATCATAAACCGAATACCGGCATCTAAACCGAATATGCACTAAAAAGCTGATTGTCAAATCTCTAAATAACGAATCTGGGACGTACTCGTTTGGCCTAAATTCCTGCTCTCACAATGGACTTTATAAGGCTACTGCAAAGGGAGAGCGGTTTGTTAAGCTTAGCGATTTTACTAAAATAAACCCTAGGCTTCATTATAGGTGTCTAAAAACTGATAAGTTTTTAAATAATATTAATGGAAATCCACCTGGTGATGTTGGCTCTTTTTTATCGCCGCAATCTATTAACGCTTCCAACGCAATAGTTAGTTGTCAGTAATTCTAATAAATTTCATCCTCCGAACTGGAAGGCAGCAATATACGCTGAATAGCAGCAAACTTTAGTAGTACTTAATAAGTAAGATTTAATTAAGTAAACGAACTTATTAAGTACTCTTGCTGTACTTAAAATTATCTCTAGAAAATATGGCATTGACAAAAAATTCCTGGTGAAAAAAAAGTTACTCATAACCCAATCTTCTGCCTGTCAGAGTTTTGTGAAGATATTGGAAAATAGTTTCAACAGGAATCACTGCATGCGCTAGTTGAAAGCTTAATTTTACCAATGTTTATCATAACTCTGAATTCGCTCTTACTAAGGCATACCCTTACTCCTGGCACAGGTTGCAGACCCAAGCCGCCAATTCAGAAAGGCACATTAATCAGTTCGCAGCTTATTTGGGTTTTAAGTTAGCCCAGATTAACGAAGACCGAAGAACTGGCGGAAATTATACGGCATGAAAAAGTGCAAGGCAATGCATATATCGCAGGATTAAAGTCATTGTTGTCAGCTATTATGAAAGCCTTACATTTGGTGAATTTCACTAAAAAACTTTCTGGCTATACGCCTCACCTGTGTGAGTTTACTATTTTGAGCAATCAGTAAAAGATATTGTACGTTATTAGTAAATTGAGAAGTTTTGATATTCTATTTTATCTTATCTTAACTTATTTTAGTCGGGCCTGCTGAGATTTTCCTATCCCAGTTACACTTCGATCTTTTGTGCAAATGCCGTATCTTTGACATTCTATAAAAATTACTGGAAGTGACGTTATTTTTTCTATTTGGTTTTTCTTCTTCTTCAGCCTATAGTCACCTACTGCTGAGTGTAGGCCTCCTCCTATTTGGTTAATGTTGTCTTATATAGGTAGATACAAGGACAATGAAAGTCGCTTAGCACTTTAAACTTACTCAAAGCTCAAAATGAACCAACTTTTACGGATCTATTCGCGTTTATTTTACACAATACTTATTTAATGTTTATCCTGACGTTTCGAACCCAATAATACTTTTTGATGTTAATTTTGATTAGTAGCATTATTGTCTTCCGACAGTTAAAAGTAAGATGATTTCTTCGACCCGTGATGACCTTCGACCTTATTATCACTTACTATCAGGTATGAAGGCTGACTTTCGAACATTTCCCGGTGAAGAATAATAAAAGAACAATAATAACATGTCAAATCGTAACAATCCCAAGCCACAACAATCCGTTACAGAGCATAATAACATTGTTTGACGTTCCACAAAAGCTGTAGAAACGACGCTCTATATCATGCAAATAGGAGTGGGGCTGTTTGCTCCGCGAAAGAATTTTCGGCGGCTCCACAAATATTCCAATCGTGTGTTTGTACGTGTAAAAATTCCAGTCGAACACTCTGGAGATTTGAAAATCAATTTTCATGTGGAAACGAGACGGTGGAATGGTTTTGGGACAAAATGCCGGCCAATATTTTTGTCGCGCTAGCACAGCGTGTGGATGTGTTATGTACTACTTTGATTACCTTTCACTTTCATGTTCCCTTTGGTCACGTTTTCGATTGCGTGGAAATAAATTAGACGATGGAACTATACTTGAAGTTTCTTGGTAGTTTTTTTGTTGAATATAGAAATTAGTATCTAAATTATGAAACTAATATTGTTTTCTAAAGTTTACGCGAACACTACACATTGAAATGAAACAACTTTTACGGATCTACTCGCGTTTATTTTGCACATTACTTATTTAATGTTTATCCTGACGTTTCGAACCCTTTGCAGGGTCCGTGGTCACAGGGAGAAACTAAGATTATTAGTATGGTTAAAAATTGCAAAAGACTGCCTCAATGTACCTCAAAATGCCTCAGTAGCTTATATACAAGAGCTGACGGCCGGATCGCGCAAGGTCATGAGTAAACTGCAAAAATAGCACTTGAAATAAGATTTAGAGGTTGAAATTATTAGGTGAGTACCACGAATATAAACTTACTAATACGAATTTGTAACTAAAAGCTTGGTATGCTAATGCAAACCAAACTTCGTAATACCACCTAGCATTACACGGTCCAAATCTACCACGTAGGAGTTAAAGTACTCTTGTTCATTGTAAAAACATTAGTGTGGCTAAAAAGTAAAGTGTAGCAAGTGTAGTAGCCATTCCAGAATTGGCTAGAAAGAGCTCACTTAACACAACCCAAGCTTTTAAGCCACGAACTGTTGCCAAGCTACCTGAGACCCACGGAATCCGAAATGATGAATAATCACTGTGGAATTTTAACGTGCCAACTTACTGTACCTATTGGAAATTTGAATTTCAGATTTCACAAACTATTGTGCGAGTTCGTAGTTCACCAACAGCTAGTTCGGTTTAAAGCAAATTGTTATTTTCTTTAGTATTCTGTACACCTGGGGCTGTTAATTAAATCTTGATAGATACCTTTCGAGCATTGTTTAAGAAGTTTTGGTAACTTTGACTTGGATATAATTGAACGCCTGGTGAATAATGTATTCGTTAGAATGATTCTTTAATTTCACTTGTACAATTCTCTTCGTTAAGCGTGGAGTTGACGCTTATTCGAAGTGTAAAGTTATTACGATTACTTAATTGTTCGCCATCAACTCGTGATGAAAGATTAGTTGGATTTCCAGGTAATTTATGAAATCGATCGCCAATTATACCAATTTTAAATTTATTAAGATATACTTTATAGATACTTTAAAAAATGTTTCCGTCTGAGTTGTTACGGTTTTACCATTTACGTAAAATATGAATTACCTATATCAAATTTGATATGATGTAAATTCCTGTAAAATGAGATTGATCTGGGATAAAAAGTATCCGGTGGCACTGTCAGGTTTTTAACTTAGCTTATTTAAAAATCTCAACTAACCAGAGCTCCGATTTTGCAGGAAGAAAGAACACGTTTGCCTTAATCATAAGGAGTAGATAAAAGAATACTAAGGAGCTAGATGGTACAGTGGTAGACGCGCCTGGTCTGCGATTGCTTATAGGCTAAGCAACTTTCAAAACGATTCGATCATCGGATGGGAGACCTAAAATTTATCATATCATTTTGAGCTCCACCGTGCTTCCGAAAGCACGTAAAACCGTTGGTCCCGGCCTCCCGGCTGCATTAGCAGTCTTAACAACCACCAATCCGCACTGGGCCCGCGTGGTGGTTTAGGGCTCGTTCTCCATATCCATCCATAGGGAAGGATCAAGACATAAAAAAGAGCTGATGATGAATAAAATTGCTGGCATAGATACTTAAACTTTTAATTTCCTTAGAGGGAGGTTGTTAAATGAAGTGATAAATGAGTAAGAGGAAAAGTATTATTATGTAGAAACTGTACTTTATTTTTTCATATGAACAATTTTTTACTTTTACTAGAGTACTGTTAGTGGTACTGTATGACATTGTGGAAATTGAAACTTTCACCCGATGTAAATTTGTTAACTTTTTTTTTTTGTTTTTTTTTACATGTTTAGGTTTTCTTCTATATTTTTTGTGTTTATTTGTAATGAAAAGTGTTTTGCTATGATAGGGCATTTTCTAATATTTTTGGCGCTGTAAGGGAGCACACTTGCTGAATTTCTTGCCGGTTCTTCTCAGTACAAGATCGTGGTGGTGGTGGCACGTTCGCCCTGTGGTGTTTCAATCCTTAAGGAAGGCTCACGAGCCTTGGATGTTCCCACTGCTGGGGCACGCCCCTTAACATATAATGAGCTAGGATGATAAATGTTGAAATTAATGCTAAAGAGTCGGCTGGTTGACATGCATTTGGGAGATAACTATGCCCAGCAGTGGACTGATACAGGCTTATTATATGACTAGTTGTTGACTTCATTCGCGAAGACTACACTGTCCCACAGGAACCTGTTACCGAGATAAATACCTATATCCTAGTCCGGATCATGGTCTGTCTATGTGCAAAGTTTCATCCAAATCCGTTCAACCATTTTCACGTAATGCGCGGTCAAATAAACAGACAAACAGACAATAATTCTAAAAACTGTTGGAACGTGTTCTGTTATCGATTCTAAGTATCCCCAGCCAACTTTCTTTCGAATATCTTCCATGTACAGACTTTCGACCCTCTTTAGCTTTATTATATGTATAGATGATGATGATGATAATGATGAATCAAAACAAATATAAATATGTGTATTGTAATAAAATAATAGTTTTTTGTATTATAATATTATCTCTAGCTAATAGTAGCAAAGATATTGAAACTTTAACCTTAAAAGTAGGTACCTAATACGTAATTTTAAATCGTAATGTTAAATTTAAATTTTAGCATACAAATTACCTGAATTCATGTTATCGCATCAATTCAGTAACTGCTTTATCACGAGCCCGCATATTTTAATTAATATCAATTTGCAATTGCCAAATCAATTTCAGGAAAGCGACATGAATTTGTTTCCGACAGTTTTTTAACATTAATAATAATCTCAGTCAAACGTTGTATTTAAATAAAATTAAAGCAAATTATCTATTATGTGTGCTCAAACGGATTATTGTCGTCTAAACTGAAAATTAATAAATACTGGAATTCATTAATTCAGCTTTAGAAAAGCGAATACAATATTAATTATTCGATTGTTTTTTTTTACAATTCTCTTACTGAATAAGTAAAAGTTTAATTTCTGCAATTTATTTCTTGCAGCGTACTTTTTTATTTGTATTGTAGTTTTAACGTATTTCGCACTTTTCGATTCAAAGCCTGGGTTTGTGATTACCAACCCGCATTGGGCAAGCGTGTTTATTACGTCATTACCCACCAGTGGGACAGTTATAGGCTATTTACTACTATTACTTTTTGTACGTAGCTACGTAGGTATATCTCAAGTCATATTGTAAATTCAACTTCTTTATTATGTAAGTGTGAATTAAGCACAAAGATTTACAAGATATTTTTTTGCTAGAAAATCAACCAGCATCAGGAAGCAAAAGTGGGAATCGAACCCACGACCTTTGGATAACCGGTGCATTGCTCTGACCGCTAAGCTAACAAGGCCCCCAGAAGACTCGTTGAAATTTTCTAGTAGTGTGTGATTTACGCTGCAAGCCAACGGTATAACGTCGCTGTGTAAAATAAATGCAGCACTGGTCTCGACTGCCTAGCTTCACGCCCAATCAATCTTACAAGATACAGACGCATTGAAGCAGAGCTCTGGCCAACTTCGGGAACAAGTCTGGAGTTTCGGGAAGCTGCCCCGGCATAGGTACATACTAATTACGTCGGCCCCTCCAAGGGTTTGCTTTGTTATCTGAGTCGGCCAGAAACTGGAGTCCTGTCTTGTGAGGATTAAAAGTAGTTAAGTTATTCTATCGCCTCGGTGACTGAGTGGTTAACCGTTTGGTCCGATATCTGCGGTGCGGTGCGGTTCATTTCCCAGATCTTGTAAAGTGCGTTTCGTAATTTTCGATATATAAAGGATGGTCTATCCAAAACGCACGATGTTAATTGTAAATAAAACAAAAAGTTTTCAGAGAATTATCTTAATATTTTTTATTATGATAGAAGGATCTATGACAATTATGTGTGAAACAAAATATCGGCCAAATGCTCGCCACGGCTTCGGTGGCATACCTCTATCCGATGGTCCATATTTTCAATGACTCTGAGACATAATTGAGGTTCAATGTCGTTCTTGTGCCGAATTATCTCATCATAACTCTTGAAATGATCTTGGCTTATTGACGTACACTTTTTCTTTTAAATATCCCCAAAGAAAGAAGTCCAACGGTGTCGAATCCCACGAACGTGAGATTGCCCATTGAATTTCTCGCGCAAAAGAGCAATTGCTTGTTTCGTTGGCTGTGTGGCAAGTGGCACCATCCTGTTGGAACCACAAATATTCCAGGTTCATATCCTCAATTTCTAGCCACAAGAAGTCCGTTATCAATTATGTCTCAGAATCATTGAAAATATGGACCATCGGATAGAGGTATGCCACCGAAACCGTGGCGAGCATTTGGCCGATATTTTGTTTCACACATAATTGTCATTGATCCTTCTATCTTATTAAGAAATATTAAGATAATTCTCTGAAAACTTTTTGTTTTATTTACAATTAACATAGTGCGTTTCGGTTGGACCACCCTTTAGTTATAGGGTCTTTGAATACTGACCCGCATTTGATAAGCGTGGTGATTAAGTTAATACCTTCGATCAATTATGTAGTAGATTCCTGATGAGCGCTTGAAAAACGGTAGGCGACTTTGGGACCACGGACCCACAACGACGTTTGTGGCGATAACAGTAAATATTAAGTACAAATATTTTGCAACCTTAATTTAATCTTTATTTTTAAGACATAAGGTTCACAGTAAGCTGAAGTTGTTGATGCTATTCAATGTTTTTTCAGATTTTGTTATTCGAAATTTAAATGTATAGGTATGAGTATACAGGACCATTTTCGAGATGCATTTTGGTTCCAGATCCTTTATCTAGTACACACGGCGGCAGATCAACCTACCCAAAGCTGTCAAATTTCTCCAATGAATATTGATCCATAAATCCAAACGATTAAGTTCAAAATTGATTGTAGAAATTTGACTGCGTTTACATAACTGATCGAAGGTTAATTACCCTTAAAGTTTTGTGATAACTTAATTTCAATGATAAAGACCTTTCCCTAATTGTAAGATAGTTTTTAGATCTTTTTTAAAACTATTATTTAAGTTTGGTTTCGGTTAAACGCAAGACATCGTGGTTCAACATTACATGAACTTAATTAAATGAAACCATATCTAACACAAGCATGTATTATATTTTGCTTTCTGAATGGCATAAGAGGACTATAATTATGTAATTACTTAAAAACCTAATTTTAAAGTAATGTTATAATTTGTATTATAATATTATAATTATAGTAAGCGTGTACTGCTAACACAGTAGGCATTTGCTGAGTCGAGGCTCATTTGCTGCTGTAGCACACTACTTCAATGGGCACCAAACTGATATAATACTGTTAGTTTTTTATTAGATTTTTATTGTAATATTAAATTATTAATGTTGTTGTCTTTGTTGATTTAATTCTGTTTGTATTTATGTTTTCTTCCTTTATTGTTATTGATTTAATCGCCTTGTATAAATATACTAGCTGTGCCCCGCGGTTTCACGCGCGTTTTATTAGTCATAACTCATAGCGTGATGTAATATTACATCACGCTATGAATTATGACTAACTATGAGTTAGCAGCCTTCCTCAATAAATGGAATATTCAAAACTAAAATATTTTTTCAATTCGAACCAATAGTTCCTGAGATTATATATATTATATTATATATATATATTATATTAGAAGGAGGCAAACGAGAAAAAACAAAAAAAAACTCTTTAGCTTTATAATAATTAGTATAGATTTATGTGTGTTTATGTAGTAAATAAATGAATGTCTATGTCTATGTCTATAAGGCCAGCGTGATGGGTTACGTCCTGATATTTCCGATATTTGATAAGATATGATAATATAATAGGTATTCGTGATCTAAGGTATTGTGAGATGACTGTTATTGTATGAAATAGTACTAGGTATTTGTTAATGTTTTTTTTTTAATACAATTTATGTTAGTATTCTTTACGTAAAATAATGTGACTTAATTTGTTTTATGTATACGAGTAGATAATGTTACAGCATATTTGTGTCCTACTGTAAAGCATTACAGTAGGACACAAATATGCTGTAACATTATCTACTCTTAACCACTGCACCATCAGCTCCTTGCAGCACAGCAGTGCTGCAAGGAGCTGATGGTGCAGTGGTTAACGAACCCGTGGCGGTAGCCAAAGTAACATTAAGAAAACGATAGCGAAATTCGAAAAGAGTAAAATGTAAGTATTAGATTGACATAAAGATTGACCACGTGATTTGGCGCGGCTTATGTCAATCCATAAATTTTATTCTTTTCGAACTTCACTATCGTTTTCTTAATATTACTTTGGCTAAGCCTACTGGTCTGCGATTGCTTAGGTAAAGCAACTTTCGCAAAGACCGGTCATCGGATGGGTGACGAAAAATGAATCACCTCGAGCTTCTCCGTGCTTCGGAAGGCACGTATATAAAGCAGTTGCCCCGGCTGCATTAGCATTCGTTGACAACCACCGCACCACACTGGGCCTGCGTGGTGGTATAGGGCCTGTTCTACCTCCCTACCCACCCATTGAGAAGGTTCGTGCCCCAGCAGTGGGGACATAAATGCTGTTGTTGATGAATTAATTTGGGGGAAAACTGGAGCGCTGCAGAGGGATGTTTATAAGCTGATGATGCGAAGATGAGATGATTGCTCAACCAATTATGTACATACAGCATATTTCTGCGCCTCGATATGTTCCGGCACAAGAGTAAACAAGTGGTTTTTCATTGGTTATTATCAGAATAACATTATAAATGCGAAAGTTTGTGTGTATGTGTGTATATTTGTTGCTTCTTCACGCTGCAACGGATGGATGGATTTGGACAAAATTCGGCATACAGATATTTTATAACCTGGATTAAAACATAGGATACTTTTTATCCCGATATTCCCACGGGAACGGAAACCACGCGGGCGAAACCGCGAGCGGCCGCTAGTTTATCAATAATAAGTATTTACTGAACGCAACGCTTCATTTAACATTCGTATGTGCAATATGCGGGCTTTATCGCGTTACGTTACGTGGCTACAAGTAATAGTTAAATAATTATCGTGACGGGCCGTGAACCTTCCGATACGATACGAACTCCTCGGAGAATCTAGTAGGGCACGGGGACACGCACTAGTGCGTGATGCCGTTCCCTCTAGAGAACCTCTGACGGTTAAACCATTTAAACCTTGTTTTATTGATTTATTTATTTAGTCATTTGGAAAACCAACAGCTAATAAGCAAAGCAGAAACTTTAAATCGGTTTAAAGAAACTTTATTACTCATACAGAACAGAGTTCACTAATAATGAGCTTAAATAACATAAAATGTTTGAAATTTCAAACATACTTTAGTAATTATAATATTGTCCAGCACATCACACTGTATTTACATAACATTAAGAAACTTTTTCATAGATGTACTTTTTCAATTTTAAATTAAAAATGCCAAATGAGTTGCAATCCTTAATGTCGTATGGTAGATTATTGTACATTTAGAATAAGAATAAGAATAAGAATAAGAAACATTTATTGACCTGCACAAAATCAAATACAAACAGATGAGAAAAAATAAAAAAGAAGAACATCTTAAAACAATTAACAATCACAAAAAATAGAAATAAAAATAAAAGAGAAAGAACACTATAAATAACTACGATATGTGCAAGGCCAACGGGTAGCTGTCGTACTTGTGCTCCTTCAAACATTATGTTATATTTACCGTGGTTAATTCTTGGAGTTAGTAAACAAATTTTATTTGCGTTTCTTAATTGATGTTTAGAAGTGCGTTTTGAAAAGATAGTTCCGTGTGTGTTTTGTTTGTTAGTATCTTTCTAATCAGAATACATGTTGTGTATGTGTAGGTTTGTAAATAGCAACAAAGAGCCAATTACAAGTCCTCACATGTAGCAACAAATATAGAAGGGTTATATATACATTACAAGCATAGCACACAAACTCAATAAAAACAAGACAACACAATAACAGCACATCACTTTAACCATTAAAAAACAACTGGCTCAGAAGACGCATCGCAGACAAGCAATTCATCATCATCATCATCATCATCATCATCTCAGCCAAAAGACGTCCACTGCTGGACAAAGGCCTCCCCCAAGGATATGAGGGGTAATTGCCGTAATCCCCACGCTTGGCACAAGCAATTAGTGTTAATTAAATCGACGTCAACCTCCTTGGATAGTGCATTGCCAAATTCAAAAGACACTTTTCCCGACCTAGGAATCGAACCTCCGGTTGTTGAACCGAGCGCTTTAACCTTAACTACTTTTAATCTTTACAAGAAATAATTATGGATTAAGATAACAAATCGAAAAATCTACTTTGCACGACCTGGGAAATGAACCGTGGATGACAGACATCGGGCCAAACGCTTTACCAGGCGAGCAACAAGGCAATGGCTAGCCGTCACTTCTCAGCTTAGAAATCACTTTGTATTGTATTGTTGGTGTAGCTGTTTTCATTCATCTCTACCACAAGCTAATTCTTTTACTTCATTACAAATATATCATAGACCTTCTTAAGTAGCATTTTGCAAAATATCTTATTAAAAAAATAAGTAAGTTAATCATTTATTCTTCATCTACTTTATTTATTGACGACCTTCTTGGTCGAGTGGCTTGCACACCGGTTTTCATGGTGTCGCCATCTCTGAGGTCCCGGGTTCGATTCCCGGTCGGATCAATTTAGAAATACCTGAATAAATTGTTTCGGGTCTGGTTGTTTCCTACGTATAATAAGTTTGTATTTAAGTATATTAAGTATATTTATCCGTTGTCTAGTTAACCATTTCTCGAGTTTCTTAAGGAAGCTCTTCTTGGGGCTAGATAATTGGTGTGAGTGTGGGAAACATTTAGTAATTATTTTTTTGTTATCTAATCATACATGTCTCCAAGACAATACAAAAAACATGAAATTACAATAGTAGGTACATACTCACTAAAGTAGCCACAACGCTGAATTTCAGCTGGCCGTCTCGAGGTAGATTCGCCAAGTGGATATTTAACGATACAAATAAAAAATTATAAAAACATTCTTAAAACCATATTTCTTATTAGAAGTAATTGTATAGTGAATGATGTGTATAGTCATGAACAATATTATCAATAAACTATAACTACTTACACAAAGAAATCTTAACAATTGCAAGCCTGGCAGCGCATAAAATGTCTCACGCCTATGAGAGGCAAAGCGTATAAGCCAAACTACCATCTACAGTGTTATCTTGGAATGTGTCAAAATCCATCCATGTTCCCGTTTAATTACTTAATAAGTTAGAACAGGGCTCGGACGGCTTGCTACAACTTATGTGGGCTCGAGGCTTTCGCCCCTAAATAACTTTCAAATTGTTATTAGTGCTGTGGCGAATTACGCCAACTTTGACTTACGTTTTCGTTGCCAAGCAATTACTGAAGTGAACAGCGTGCATAACCGGCGCAATGGGTGAACAGACAAATACTTAGATGTTTAAAGTAAGTAAGTTATTGGGCTATATACTGTCTCACTGTTGGGAAAAGGCATCAATCAGACAATACCATCACGCTTGCTAAATGCGCGTTGAAGATCACAAACTTTGACTATGTGTCAAAAATTTAAAACACACTTAGACCGATCAATTGAGCAATTCTAACCCAGGAATTGAGATTAGGTCCTTCTTACATATGGGTTTAAGTAGTCAATAAGTGCTCCAACATAAGCTGTTGTGAGCCAGCAATGTATACTAATCATTGGAGCCCGACAGTGCACTGTGTTACAAAACATAATGCTTTACTAAATGCAAAAAATAATTTTTAACAAAAAAAAACCGACTTCAAAAAACAGGAAACTTAAAAAATAATATTGAAATCATATTATTAACTAGCGGCCGCTCGCGGTTTCACCCGCGTGGTTCCCGTTCCCGTGGGAATGTCTGGATAAAAAGTATCCTATGTGTTATTCCAAGTTATAAACTATCTGTATGCCGAATTTCATCCAAATCCATTTAGTAGTTTAACGTGAAAGAGTAACAAACATCCATCCATACTTACAAACTTTCGCGTTTATAATATTAGTAGGATTACCTAGTCATGTCAGTTTAAAAAAATGTCTATTGAAGTCGGGTGGTTGGTGGTCGGCTGGGGGACAATTTTGTTTCATTTAAACTTTTATAGTTGTTCTATTATCTTTACTTTTTATTGTAAAAGCCCCACCCGACTTCAGTAGACATTTTTTTAAACTGACATGCGTATCTAGGTAAGTAATTAACAATTATGATTTCAATATTATTTCTAGCTTTTTAGAGCTGTTTTTACTTTTTGTCTCGGGTTCAATTCCCAGGTCGGGCAAAATGTATTTCGGATTTTTCGATGCATAGCCCGGGTTTGTGATCACCAGCCCGCATTGGCAAGCGTGGTGAAAAAGCCATTATATACCCATCACTTGTAGCGATGACTTGATTTCAATGATGTAGGCCTTTGCCCAGCGGTGGGACAGTTAAAGGCTGTTTACGACTAAGTTAAGAAGCCAAGAAGATAAGTTAAGTCTAAATGCCTACATATTTTATTTAACAAACTTTAATATTTAAAGCTTTCAGTTTAAAAGATTTATAGCTTGCAACGTAACGCCAATGGCGTTCCAACATAAATTCTATTGATATTCTAATAAAATGCGCAGCGCGCATGCAATAGTGACAGCGACAGCTGTATTAGGGAAATTACTTTATTAGTTAGCTAGTGTTGTGCCCGTGAATTCATCCGCGTTTTAATTATAGAGTAAGTATTGGGTCTTTACTTACCTATGAATGACGTTTACGTTTTTTCTCACTCATTAATTAGTGTATTACTTCTAAAACTATGTGTGTGTTGTTAATATTATTGTACACATTTAATTAAGACTATGTTACTTCATAGTCTTAATTAAATGTGTACAATAATATATTCTTCTTTATGTGGCTTCAGTAATAATAATGATTTTTATTTTGTGTCTTTATGGCCCAATTTTTTTTTATTGTGTTCTTTTTGTTTTGGGCTTATTTTTTATTCTTTTGAAGGGCTGCTATATTTAGTTAATGAAACAAACACACTGCCCTACAAATTTTTATAGTGATAAGTAACATAAATAGATGCTAGGAAAATTAAAAAAAAGTTATGATGAAAAATTCAATGTAATAAAAATTTTTCATACAAAACGTCAATTTCATAGTTAAAGACCTAATATAACACATACCATAACAACATGCCATAAGTGGTCCCATCAAAACTTTCCGGCACAATACAAGCTCATTCACTTAATGCTACATACGTAAAAAGTAACACCATGCTTCGACTAAGAGCTTTGTAGACAAAGAAGATTTTATTAAGCCCCCCCAAAGAAAATAACGCTTTAGTATTTCAAGCACAATGGATCGGTATCTTCCAATTGCTTTCCCAACTCCATCCACGACGTATCACGGACATAATGTCTAATTAGATTTACCTTTGGGGTTAAAAAAGCTCGTTTTGTAGGACCTACCAGTTCCACTTCCACATCCACTTGTCCGTTATCATATCTCAATTCCCTTAACGTGAAAGGGTTCGCGATATCAATCTGGGTATAGGGACAAATGTTAATGATACGTGTTCGGTTTTCGCGCGGCTCGTTACAAAGGGATTGCGATTTTGCTTTTTCGTTGCCGTTGTTGGTATGATTGCTATTTCTTTTATTTCACGACGGGGTGTCGCTTTGCTTTCATAGCGAATGAATATCAGTGAGGAGATAAACACAATTGAAATGAAACAACATTTACGGATCTACTCGCGTTTATTTTAACGTCAAACGTCACGATAATCATTAATTAAAATTTATGTATAAAATAAACGCAAGTAGATCCGTAAAAGTTGTTTCATTACAATGTTTAGTGTTTTTAAAATACAAGATCAAGACACAATCTGTGCCTGGGTGTGTTAGACGATTCAATTTCAGTGTTCAAAATTCAAAATAATTTTTTCATCATTTTTTCTCAATACGTTTTTTCTTTGTTTATTTATGCTACTAAAATTAGTTCTTATGAATGACACTACGTCATCGGTTCGTAAGTCTACACAGGGCGGTAGACCTTGTACTGAGATGAATCGGCAAGAAACTCATCAAGGGCATTTACCTACCTACTAGTTATCTAGTTATAGTTTTAAGGAATTCACTGTTATGCCTATAAAACAAAAGAGTTATTAATACCATATACCAAAAAAAACTGTACTCTCTTCAAAACAAAAGCAATAACGTTTGTTTTTGAGCATATTTGTTTTGAGCTTAAAGATTTATTTTATTTAACTTAACTTTTAATAAAGGTAAGTACTTCATTTTATGTTACCAAATTTTGTTTAACCTAATATTGATTGTTATTGTTATTTAGTAAGTCAAATCAAAAAAAATCAAATCAAAATATTGATTCAGTTTCAAATTAAAAGTAATAGACAAAAATAAAATATAAAATAAAGAGGCGAAACCGAAAAGGACCCCACTCAGCACATGTTGCAGTATGAATATCATCTGCAACGCTGATATTCTGCAGATATTTTAAATGCTGCGCTATCTTGTAATTGGGCACGGATATACTTTTTTTTAATATTTACGGGTAAGCACAGTGCCTTGATTTAACCTGATGTTAAGTGGTGATAAGGCCAATGATGGAAGCGCACTTCACCCAAAATCTTTAACAAGTGAGGCACTGGCTATCTTATCTCTAGCTGCCCGAACACATCAATGCTACAAACATTGATGTTATAGCGACATATTATTATACCATGTTAACTGTATATAAATATATTTTTGTATGTTTTCTATCTGTTTTTCTAAGATAGCCAGATTTTCAGTTGTTTAAAGCTTTTCCATCTTCCACCTTCTTGTAAATAAATAAATAAATAAATAAACTTTCCTACACTCACACCAATTATTTAGCCCAAGAGAAGCTTCGTTATGAAACTCAATAAATGGTTACTAGAAAACGGATAAACATACTTAAAATACTTAAATACATACTTATTGTACATAGAAAACACCCAGACCCGGGACAATTTAGAAAAACAATAAATTCCAAATTGACCCGACCGGGGATCGAACCTGGGACCTCAGAGATTCGACCAAGGAGGTCGTCAAATTGTCAGTCACTTACTATTAACTGAAGAAGATATTTTCCATTGTGAAATAGAAAAAAGGTTTATCGATAGCCACTTAAGTACTTACCTACAACAATTTAAATACATTAATTATATTGTCACGATAATTGAAACGAGAATATATCAAATTTCAATGAATTAATATACTTTGTGAAGTTTAAATTTTTGAATAGTTGTGTATCTCAAAAAGTCTAGACTTTCATAGCTTAATAACTTTCATGCACGCCCGACTGAAAGTTTCGGGCGTCGTCGGTCGGCGGCTCATCGAACTTCAAAGTGATTTCGAAGCACATTTATATCGCTTATTTCAAAGTTAACGTTTATGAAAATGTTTTACTTAATGTTTATAAGTAGGTACTTATCTTTTTTCAGAAAGTTATGTAGATTGGATTGACGTAGACGTACTGGTTGGTCGAAACATTTTGGTTAAATTGCGAAAATTGAGAAATACTATAAATAACTAAAACTAGCGACTTTAGATAATAAAAGAAGAAAATAGAAGAAGAAATACAATAAATAAATAAATATACTTTGTTCTGATCCCAAGGTAAGTAGCTAAAGCACTCGTTTCATAGAAATCAGAAACAACGACGGTACCACAACCACCCAGATCCGACACATCGAAAAGTTTGTTTTCGACGAACACGGGACCTCAGGGTTAGCGCCGCCCAAAGTCCGGCGGGCAAACCACTCGGCTACAGAAGTCGTCAAACTATAAATAACTAAAACTAACATCTTTTTAAACATAACTACAAACAGTTTGACAAAGATATAAGTATCATATCGAAATTATAAGAAAAACAAAGACGTAAAAATAAACTGCGTAAAATGTTATAATTATGATTTGATTTTGAATTGCGCATGTCTGTAAGATGAAAGTAGTCTAATAATAGGAAACATCAGTCGTTACCTAGTGGTAGGCTATATGGATAAACATCGTTTAAAATGTAGACTAAATTGAAATTGGTAATTATAATATTATTAGAAGCATTCTTGTTTTCAGACAGTTAGAGATAAGATTATATCTTCCAATCCGAATTTGGCTAAGCCTATTAATAGATGAAGAGAGATAGGAAAGCCAGTTAGTAATTAGGGATTCTGGGCGAAAGGCGTATTAAGCTTCAGCTTTGTCGTACCTTACTATCAGGTAAGATAAAGGCAAATTGCTTAACCGTGGCAAAAATTGGAAATGATTTGGACAACCACATTAAAGATTGGAACAAGAAATAGGTAGCTTTGGAGGGATTTAGAACTGGCCTTTGTTCAACAGTGGAACACTCCAAAGGCTTAATAAATAAGTACTAAGGAAGCTAATCGGTTAACCGTGGTAAAAATGGAAATGATTTAGACAAAAAAATTAAAGATTGGAACAAGAAATAGGTAGCTTTGGAGGGATTTAGAAGTGACCTTTGTTCAGCAGTGGAACACTCCAAAGGCTTAAGAAAAAAAGTAGTAAGTAAGCTAATCGCTTAACCGTGGCAAAAATTGGAAATGATTTGGACAACCACATTAAAGATTGGAACAAGAAATAGGTAGCTTTGGAGGGATTTGGAAGTGTACTTTGTTCAGCAGTGGAACACTCCAAAGGCTTAATAAACAAGTACTAAGGAAGCTAATCGGTTAACCGTGGTAAAAATGGAAATGATTTAGACAAAAAAATTAAAGATTGGAACAAGAAATAGGTAGCTTTGGAGGGATTTAGAACTGGCCTTTGTTCAACAGTGGAACACTCCAAAGGCTTAATAAACAAGTAGTAAGTAAGTTAACCGCTTAACCGTAGTAAAAAAATGGAAATGATTTGGACAAAAGATTGGAACAAGAAATAGGTAGCTTTGGAGGGATTTAGAAGTGACATTTGTTCAGCAGTGGAACACTCCAAAGGCTTAAGAAAAAAAGTAGTAAGTAAGCTAATCGCTTAACCGTGGTAACAAAATGGAAATGATTTGGACAAAAAAATTAAAGATTGGAACAAGAAATAGGTAGCTTTGGAGGGATTTAGAAGTGACCTTTGTTCAGCAGTGGAACACTCCAAAGGCTTAATAAACAAGTAGTAAGTAAGTTAACCGCTTAACCGTAGTAAAAAAATGGAAATGATTTGGACAAAAGATTGGAACAAGAAATAGGTAGTTTTGGAGGGATTTAGAAATGGCTTTTGTTCAGCAGTGGAACACTCCAAACATTAAAGATTGGAACAAGAAATAGGTAGCTTTGGAGGGATTTAAAAATGGCCTTTGTTCAGCAGTGGAATACTCCAAACATTAAGGATTGGAATAAGAAATAGGTAGCTTTAGAGGGATTTAGAAGTGGCCTTTGTTCAGCAGCGGAACACTCCAAAGGCTTAATAAACAAGTAGTAAGTTAGCTGTCCCACTACTGGGCAAAGGCCTCCATCATTGAAATCAAGTCATCACTACAATTGATGGGTGTTGGCTTAATCACCAATTCTTAATTCACACGCTTGCCAAATGCGGGTTGGTGATCACATCCCAGACTATGCATCGAAAAAATCCGAAACACACTTTGCCCGACCTGGGAATTGAACCCGGGACCTTCGGGTATTGGTCCGAGCGTTTTGCCACTCGGCCACCGAGGCGTGAATAAACGAAGATAATGAAAATTGGAAAATGTTCCAAATGAAAAAATTAACACCTTTTGAAAACGTAATTCGCGTAAAATTATACAATCGTATAATAACCCTATAATATTAAAAAAATCCAACTTTTGGTAACAATTTAGATTTAACAATAACAATTTGTTTACCCAATAATTCCCGCTAGTTAAGAATGTAGGTGCCACAAGTACACCACTTCTTTAGATACCGATGTTTTCACTGTTTTAACATTTATAACATAAAACAGAAATACTAACAATTTTGTAACACTAATAAGTTTTAATAATCTATATACATAATAATGACTTGTCCTGTCTGGCTGATTCATCATCGCCGAGTCTAAACCGCTGAAGCTAATAAGATGAAATTTTAACTGTAGGAAGGATTAAGGACTAAGAAAGGATTTTACGGAAATCAACCGCCAAGAGGGTACAATAGGGAGAGAAAGTTTGTAAGAAAGTCCGTACGTTTGAAGTAAAGTACATGAAAATTGGTATTTAGCTTTTTGAAAAGAAAATAAAAGAATTTTAAAAAAGGATGAAGGTTTTTTTTGGGGAAAACGTCAATATGTAAAGTTAGAACTAGAAAAATTAATTATTTATATCGACATTTAGATTTTTTCAACATAGCATTTTTAAAAAAACCCCTAGAGAGGTGAAATAGGGGTGAAAATTATTCTTACAGGTACTTATCTTCAATAAGTTTGGCTTTTATTAAAAACAAGTACAAGTCGTGTAACCCATGTGAGGAAAGCCGCGATCAAAAGCTAGTTACGTATATAACAATGACTTAATAACTTTGTTTCATTAACAATGTTCTTTGGCTCTTGAAACTCTACAGATCTGATTGTAGTCTTAGTATGTACCTATTTCATATCTACTACTAGCGGCCGCTCGCGGTTTCACCCGCGTGGTTCCCGTTCCCGTGGGAATATCGGGATAAAAAGTATCCTATGTTTTAATCCAGGTTATAAATTATCTGTATGCCGAATTTCATCCAAATCCATCTATCCGTTGCAGCGTGAAGAAGCAACATATATACACACATACATACACACAAACTTTCGCATTTCTAATATTAGTGTGATTGCTCAAAGTTCTTAATTTACATTATTAAACTAAACGGTCGATCTCATTAAAATAATGAGACCTTTATGAACGCTACTTTAAGACCATTAGTAACTAGCGCGCGACAATAAAGTCTTTGTCACAACATTAAGAAAGTTTATTGTCTTGGAAGCGAGTGAATATTTCATAACAGGCTAGACTCAGAACCAGGTGTTCTTGGAGCGCTATGTAATGCTGAAACCATTATCAAGTGATTCATTTCGACATCTGCGGAGTTGATAAAGCTGTATAACCCTTAGGGCATTGGTGACTGAAAATAGGAACGTGGGGTTACACTAAAGATTTCGTGGTATAAGTAGGTACAATCCTTGCCATATAAAATTATCGACGTGTTTAATCAGTCAACTTGGTAGTATGTTTTTGTTTTGTTTATTAAATTTTTAACTCAAATTTTGTTGCGAACAAATTACTAAAACACGAATGTTGAAAAAAATTCCAGGAGCAGGATTTGCAAATCCTGCAATCCTGCAAAATGGGCGCCTTTGGCTTTCAAAGTAAAAAAGTAAATAGTGTTAAATAATTTCAGCGGGCTGGTTAGAACCACGATAGCTCAATTGGGAGAGCACCTGACCCTGTATGTCAGAAGGGTGCAGGTTCAATACCTGCTCGTAGAAATTTTTTCAACATTTGTGTTTTAGTAATTGGTAGTATGTACTAAATAAAATGAGGAGCTCGATGGCGTAGTTGTTAACACGCCTGGCCTGCGTTTGCTGAGGTTAAGTAACTTTTGCAAAGGCAGTTCATCGGATGGGTGACCAAAAACTTATCATCTCGAGCTACCCCGTGCTTCGGGAGGCACGTAAAGCAGTCAAGCTCGGCTGCATTAGCAGTTAACAACCATCAAACCGCACTGGGCCCGCGTGGTGGTTTAAGGCCCGTTCTTATCCATTCAGTGCAGGCTCGTGCCCCAGCAGTGGGGTTATAAAATGAGCTGATAATGATTAACAAAATAATAGCAGTCCTATTAACTCACATAGAAAGCTAAATGCTTAAGTTACTTTACGTCAGTAGGTAGTCTAACGGAGTTATGTGGGTTAAACCATTATTTCCCGTTCAATTCAATCCGTTAGGCTACCGACGCTTAAATAATATCTTGTACTGGCACTTGAAATACGCGTATGTGTGTATGTTCAGAATGATCTGACACGGCACACAATTCGAATCAACATGTTTAGAGAAGTTGTACGACAGCGCGCGACGTTCCCAAACGAGTCCATTAACACATATGGAGACGAGAGACATAACTTAAACTTATGTTACACTGCGTCACGCATGTTGGAGAACTGAACACTACAAAGCGGTGAGGTGAGTTAAGCTCTGCCTGATGGAACACGCTTGTTAGTTAATTTAACACTACAACCTACAACGAAGCAATTTACGACTGTCAAATGGGAGGAATTCATTGATTCGAGAGCATCAAATCAGGTAATTGAATCACGTTTTAGGGTCATATACACCAGGATACGTAAGCACTAGAGGACCCTAGGGGTGCTAATAATACGTTTTTTTCTATAGAACGTGTTATTATCGTAAAAATACTTTCACCTTCACATAAAAAATAATGGTACCTACAATTATGTACGTAGACAAGTTTGTTCATACAATAAGATCTGACATGGCACGCAATTCAAATCAATATGTTTAGAGAAGTTGTACGACAGCGCGCAACGTTCTCAAACGAGTCTAATAACACATACGGAGACGAATGCATAACTTAAGCTAATGTTACACTGCGTCATGCGTGTTAGAGAACTGAACACTACAAAGCGGTGAGGTGAGTTAAGCTCTGCCTGATGGAATACGCCTGTTAATTAATAAAACGGTTTAATTTGCCAGATGACAATAACTACCTATACTGCGCTGATATTTCGCCCATTCCTGGTATAACTGTGTCATCATTCAAATTTTAACGTTTCAACTGTCTCTGTGGTTTAATGGTTATATAAACCATTGGCTCTAGACTTTCCAGGTAAGATTCACAATTGGAGAATAAATAATAATGTACTCAGTCTGTTGGTTGTTCCTATCAATTTGCTATAAGCCCACCTGGCTATCTACCACAGTTTTATCTGAGAATGTAGCCATAACCTCTCAACATAACGCGGAGACCAGTGACATAACTTAAACTTATGTTACACTGCGTCATGCGTGTTGGAGAACTGAACACTACAAAGCGGTGAGGTGAGTTATGCTCTGCCTGATGGCACACGCCTGTTAGCGTATTTATTTTTAACTTGTGGTCGCGCAGTGGTCGAAATTCGACCGTAATTTTATTAAGGCTGCACGGATTGTTTCCTAAGCAATGAAAAATTCAAAAGATAGAATGTGAGTTTGGATTGGCATTGACAGAATTCGGCCGCTCCTCTTCCTTTTGAAAATTTTGAAGAGTTTAAATGCGTGTGTGTCAAATACATGGTAGTGTGAGTAATGTTTGTTTTATTGATTTTATGTATTTTTTATGCATAATTAAAAAAAATATTAACATTTAGATAACCTTCTCTATATAAACTATAAGTGTGCGAAATTTCATACTCCTCCATCCGCGCAATTTTCGTAAAAAGGGGTACAAAGTTTTTGCTTCACGTTTTAATATATATATATTTTTATTTTAACCTACAATAAAACGGTTTAATTTGCCAGATGGAAATAACTATACTGCACTGATATTTCGCCGATTCCTGGTATAACTGTGTCATCATTAGAATTTTATCGTTTCAGTGACTCTGTGATCTAGTGGTTATATAAACCATCGGATCCAGACTTCCCACGTTAGATTGCCAACTGGAGCATAAACATTATTGTACTCAGTCTGCTTGTTCAT
Source organism: Eudonia lacustrata (assembly GCA_947562085.1). Taxonomy (NCBI): domain Eukaryota; kingdom Metazoa; phylum Arthropoda; class Insecta; order Lepidoptera; family Crambidae; genus Eudonia; species Eudonia lacustrata. The sequence continues at coordinate 4,386,725 of OX387323.1, read as the reverse complement.
CGTCCCAATTAGAAAACTTCAGCCACCCGGCTCGCACTGATCTATGTCGCGTGTCTTAATCGCGTCTAAATTCCACCTTAACCTCAGCCGAGTTGGTAAAGGTGGGGTGTCACTGACAGCGGCGAATTAATTATTCAAGAAATTTGTTCTGTCGCCGACAAAATTTATTGAGGTCTTTGAGATGAATGGGGGGTCAGGTGATTCAATTAAGTGTTCTTCATCTAAAATGGAATAGTAACTGAGTTACTTTATTCGTCGGGTTTTATTAAAATGATAAAAACTAAAGATACAAATTGAAATGGAACACTACCTATTTACGAATTTGGCCGTGTATAATGAAATGAAACATTTCAAAATTCGGTATAGGTTCTTTATATAGCACAAAATATCAGTTTGATCTATGTGTACCACAAAGTAATAATATAATGTTCCATATGGGAGCTTATAATAGTGCGATTAAAATATATAATAATAATAATTTTGCCGGTAGAGTTAAAAAGTTAGTAGGTAACGTTTAAAAAACAATTTTGAAAGTATGGCATAGCAAAAAGCCTATTATAATTTGAATGAATGTCTGTCATCAGATTCCGACTTAGCGTAAATTGCTGAGACTCCATGTTTTCATAATGTCAAACTTAATTGAAGTGAAAGTAAGTTATAAGTTTTAATTTATTTTTCTAAATTGCTTTTATGTTTTAACTTCATATTTATTAGAGAAAATAGACCGAATATATTGATTCACTGTAAGTCATCAACCTTGTAGTTCACCTCTACAATTTCCAATAACAGCTCTTCAAACCACGTCATTTCAAATTGGTATGACACACCATGCACGTATACCAAGTGAACTAAATTCATAACTCACTGAGCTCTATTGATATGAAAATGTGTAGTGGAGGTTGCCTATCCATAGTTGCATAGCTCATACTGTGTAAATGGAGCTTAATTTAAACTTTGCCAGCCTTGTTTAGTGTTAGCACTGTATTCAATTCTAGACCTTATGTACGTGTAGTTAGTTTGTGTCAAGACCTTTCGCTTGAAAGTCAAACGCACGAGACATCGTACGCATAATGAAGCAGGGATCGCAATCTCGAAGCAGATATACAACCTCTATGTTCTAGTTCTTCGTCCGCCTGCTCGCTACCACCATCTTATCTAGGTCTGTAGCCAATACAACCACCTAAGTAGCATTGTTGTGATCTCACTGTAAGAGATAAGATAGCCAGTTCGCAGTAATTGAAGGATTCGGGTGAAGTGTGTTTCCGTCTTCGACATAATCAGTACCGTACTTCTTTTCAGAGACTGATAAATTTTATGCATATCTTGTATTTATACATACAAGACTTTAAATGGGCATTTAAGGTCGTGGTCTGTAAACAAATAAAACAAACAAAACCGTAGGAATTAATAAATATCCTTAAAATCTTTGTTCATCTCGCAAAGGGAATTTCTTCGCAGAATTTTAGTTTTCTAGGTTTAAGGGTTAGGGCTGGGCGTTGATAAGTCAGTGTAAGTCAGGACTTTTATTTTAATAATAGTTCCTCATATTTCGCACGCACAATATATAAGCGTCGTTTAACGTAGTGTAGGACGCCGACATAGGAGTGTAGGAAGCCCTCAGACTAGGCGGAGCGACGATCTTCGCAAGGTGGTTGGTAAGAGCTGGATGAGAGTAGCCGCTGATCGTGCTCAGTGACGTGCACTTGGCGAGGCCTATATCCAGCATTGGACTAATAAAGGCTAATGATGATGATGAGGATGAAATGTCTCTAAGAGCTAATCAAAGCTCTAAACAAATTAACGTAACTTAACGCACGTTACCAAAAACAGAACAGGGTTGGTATCAAATTGATTTTCTCAATATTGTTCAAGTTAGAGCCTATTCAGTCAGTCCCATTGTTCGTCGTATCAACACCTCGACCCACCGCTTTCATGCGACGATATCCTGTCAGTTTAGGTTTAAGCCACGCCCAAGCAGAGGCGGTCTGCGGTCGCAGGCACGGTCAAGTAGTTCATACTAGCGCTGTGGCGGTCGTACAAACCAGAGGCGGTGGCGGAACTTTTTTTTGAGTGTTTGCTGATTGCCTCAGACGGCATTTTCAGCTTAAAAGGTTCCTCAAGCCGTGTGAAACGAATCACCTTCGGAGGTTATCTAGAGGGAACGGCCCCACGCACTAGTATGTGTCCCCGTGCCCTACTAGATTCTCCAAAGGGTTCAGATCGGATCATGGGCGGTGGCAGAACGATCGCGGTTACGCTTCCAACTTGTTGCACTGCCCATAAAGCTGTAGAACAGCTTCATGGGCAGTGCCGGCAAGGCTGTCAAATTGTCAATGTCAACTTCATGTTAACCTCTTTATTATAATGTAAATTTGAAGTAGGTAGGTATCTGCCTACGGTCGAGGGCATCCGCCTGTAGATTACGGTGGCCAGCCCCCGCTTATTCGATATACTTCACATTCTGAAATAGTTAAGGTGATTGCAAGATCCTCTGATGGTAGGTAACACAGCTTAGCTAAGGTTATAGGAGTATGCTAGAAAGGCTTTCGCACAATAAGTGTTATTAAACTTTACTTTATTTTGAAATAGTTTATTGTAGATAAATGCTTAGTTTAAATCAGGTTGCCCTGATGATGACAATATATGCGTGTCACATTATCAACCATAAACTAGTTATAGTATTTGACATAGTAATACCACATCCGATCGCGATCGTGCCCGCGATCGCAGACGGCCTCTGTTTGGGCGAGGCGTTTTAACTGTACTATATTTGAATGGGTCCCACACGCACTATGTAAAGGTCTTTCTAATTGATATTGGGCGTTTGCGATCTCGTTCTTGTGATCCCTACGTTTTGCGATAAAATATCCCTTCCTAGTTGATTCGGCCGTACGGTACAGTATACCAGAGGGACGGTCAGCGACAAATTGATTCTTCTTTAACTTATCAGTTGTTTCAACTGCCTGCCTGATAATTTATGATATTAATAATATTTTTAGAGCCATTATAAGAGAGCGTAGCGTAGCGTAATAGTTGAATGAAATCGGTAACTTACAGCTTTAACGCGAATATGAGAAATATTGGGTAACACGTTTGCATGTCGACCGTAATCACCTTGAATCCATTGACTATTAAACAAATTGCAAAATACAATTTCATAGCACCTATATTAAAATTAAAAAAAAACCAATATGATAAGTTTCTTCAAACTAGCTTACTCTCATTTTCCTTTTTTCTTTATCGAAAAATTTACATTGAAATCTAGATAAGTAGCATTTGAGAACATCTCTCATTTGATTTTTGTTTATTTTCTATTGGGACAAGAAATATTAATCTTCTCATAAAATAAATGTTTCTTCGCTTATGGGACACTTAATCAGGGTTTTCAATCTAAATATAGCTGAATCTCGCTTAAAACATCACAACAATTTTTTTATTTAACTTTCTACGTTGGAAGAAAATAACGATCAGAAACTTTTCATAATTACTAACAGTTAGCCCGCGACTTCGTCTACGTGGATTTCGTATTTTTTCGTACAAAAATCACTGCTACGTTTCCCAAATCAAAAAATATAGTCATTATAGAAACTGTTTCTTTTGCATGCATTTTGCATACCACCGCGTTTTTCGGTTAAGTGAGAGTCCCACTCCTCCATGAATGGACCACATCCTATAAGCTTTAACTCTTCCTAAAACTACCAATAACGGCGATGCCCAGTTATGGCCTTTACTACACTGGTCAACGAGAGATCGGAGCCAATCACCGCTGTTAGGCTAAGCGTATGCTGAGACGCAGGTGACGCAGCACAGCACAGTGCAGATTTTGCGGCGCAGGGCAGTTGGGTGGGGCAGCATGCATGCTGCGACGCAGGTAACACAGCACGGACACATGAGTTGTCAATGTCAATGTCAGAGCTTGATAATGTGAGTTGTTGCTTCTAAAAAAACCTTCTAGTAATGGATAATTTGTACTATCGAGAGAGTTCTGTTAATTGTTATGTCATTATTACAAAATTATAATAAAATGGTAAAAAAAAGCATGTGTCGAAACGCACGAGTCGCGCAGAAATCTGTGCTGGCACTACAACGAGTCGCAGGGCAGGGCAGATATATGACTGCGTCGCACGTGCCTGCGCCGCGGCGGACGCAGCTCTCGGCACGACCATGCATTACAAAATCTGCTCTGCTCTGCGCTGCGCGGAGCTGCTTCGCCTGCGTCTCAGCATACGCTTAGCCTTAGGATGCGGCGTTGCTGCTCCCAAGTCATGCACTCTTGCAGGCAATGCTGAGCAGTATCTGTGGCAGTATCTTTCGGTATAATGGTGGCAATGTGCTTGCCTTTCCCTTTAAGCGATTTAAAGCAAGTACTTCAAAAACATCCGTATTCAGTCAGTACCTGCACCAGACGAAATGCGCTCTATGTTTGCGCTTGGTCCAGGAGTTAAGGTCTGGGCGCACCGCATCCAATTCTAATATTAGTACCTACTTATATTTTCCACATATGTTCGTTTTTAGGGTTCCGTTTTAAGGGAGAAATGAAATGCTGTTGCTGAGTATGTTGCCAACAACTTCGCAAAGAAGACACGTTACTTTTTAGGGTTCCGTACCAAAAGGATAAAACGGGACCCTACTACTAAGACTCCGCCGTCCGTCCGTCCGTCTGTCTGTCCGGCTGTCACCAGGCTGTATCTCATGAACCGTGATAGTTAGATAGTTGAAAATTTCACAGATGATGTATTTCTGATGCCGCTATAACAACAAATACTAAAAAACAGAATAAAATAAATATTTAAGGGGGCTCCCATACAATAAACGTGATTTTTTTTTGCTTGTTTTTGCTCGATATTAATAACGGCAACAGGTAGACGCTTGAATTATACGCTTCACAGAATATTGAATTATATTCATAAAATATTTTTGTTTTGTTTATATAATTTTTAACGCAAATTTTGTTGCGAACAAATTACAAAAACACAAATGTTGAAAAAATTTCCAGGAGCAGGATTTGAACCTGCACCCTTCTGACATACCGGGTCAGGTGCTCTCCCAATTGAGCTATCGTGGTTCTAACCAGCCCGCCGAAATTATGTTAATGACGGTAGTTGTTGACATTGAATGGGCGCCTTTGGCTTTCAAAGTAAAAAAGTAAAGAGTTGAATAATTTCGGCGGGCTGGTTAGAACCACGATAGCTCAATTGGGAGAGCACCTGACCCGGTATATCAGAAGGGTGCAGGTTCAAATCCTGTTTGTGGAAATTTTTTCAACATTTGCGTTTTTATATTATACACTTAAAAAATAAATAATTAAAATTCAAATAAAATAAATATTATATAATATAATATATTATATAATCCAGATGCCAGTCTCTCATAGTGTACTGCATTACTTGCTGGGGGAGTGCTGCAAAAACATTTATTGTTCAGGCTGAGAGAGCACAACGGGCAGTATTAAAAGTTATGCTTAGTAGGCCCTACAGATATCCAACTACACTTGTTTATGAAGAGGCAGGTGTACACAGTGTGCGTCAGCTGTTTGTACGTAAAACTTCGCTAATTATGCACGGAGCCGTCATTTCCTCTCCTGACTATTATAAACCAATAACCAATCGCAGAGTTCATAGATTGAATATCCCATCGGTTAACACTGTGTTCGCGCAACGCTTTGGTGATTTTATAAAAATACATGTGTATAACAGAGTTGTAAAATTTTATTACTGAATGGCTAAAAACATTAACTTATGACAAAACAGAGAATATATTAAGAATATAATGTGTTTATATTTTTAAGATATTTGTAGTTTTTATGTAACTGTCCCACTAAAAATATACTTTTATAAATTATTAATATTACTATCAAATATGTACCTACCTGATAAGATGATTGTTTGAATTGAGGTTTAACTAAGGATTAAGTAACTTTGTGCCTAGGTTACCTCGATGCCGGCTTGCCCAGTGAGGAACCGATAGATATGGACTATTATTAATAAGCGTTATATGCAAATATGTTTTTCCATAGTTTTAAATCTAGATTTAAGTAATTCTGTCACTTTGCAGTTAATAAACATTTTTTCATTTTCATTTTAATTTTCAATATATAATAATATTAATATAAAATTATTATTTTGTAGATAATGGTACGGAACCCTTCGTGCGCGAGTCCGACTCTCACTTGGCCGGTTTTTGATTTACTTAATTTATCTATGTTAGAAAGCTTCTTTATTAACAACGTTTTTTGTTTCTTGTATTGGTAGAAAAATTATAATAGCACTCAGGTTAAGATGAGTGGTTCATGGGAAATCACCCTTTTCTCAATTCGTTGCTCCTGAGACTTATCTATATATTAATATGTGAAGCAAAAACTTTGTACCCCTTATTAAACTAATTTAAACGGAGATTAACGCAAACTAATTAGTAAAAAGGTATCATAAAATGAATGGTTCATGGGAAATGCACCCTTTTCTCAATTCGTTGCTCCTGAGACTTATCTATATATTAATATGTGAAGCAAAAACTTTGTACCCCTTATTAAACTAATTTAAACGGAGATTAACGCAAACTAATTAGTAAAAAGGTATCATACCTTCTTTATACCCGACGTTTCGACCGAGTTACAACGGCCGTGGTCACGGGCTGACTGCTGTCGCGATGTTGCGCCTCCGTTGGCGCGGCAAAGTCTTCATCCACCGTCACATTATTTTGCCAACTACCGCCACACACAACACTAACGGTGTCCCTATTACGTATACAAGCCTTATTCTGGTTGCTTACCGACTGCGAAGAAAAACGAGGATGTCTTTTGCAAATACTGGATTCCACGCTGAAGATAGTCAATGGCCGTCTTCCCGATTGAAATTATTAGGGTGCTTCTTTATTTCAATCGCTTCACGCACTACTCTTGAATAAAAGTGGCGATCTGTGAAGAGGACTTCCGTACGGTAAAATTCAATCCAGTGATTAGTGCCTCTTTCAAGTAAATGTTCTGCAATTGCTGATTTATTAGACTGCCTGTTCTTTACAGCTGCGCTAAGTTCTTTGACCCGCTCATATACAACCTTATTTTTAGTTTTTCAAATATTTTCATTTGAAGAATCAGTACAAAAAAAATTAAAATAATATCTCGAAAACTCACGAAGTTACAAGGTTTTTGTGCTGTCCCGTTGTGTGTTTTTAGTAGGGTATACTATAATTGAGATTTTGTAAATATTATTTGGTCAAAATGTAACATGGTATAAAAAAAATTGAAATCGATTCTATTACTGATTCTGAACAAACAGTTTTCAGGTTTCGTATAAATTAAAAATAACATTGTAAGTATAGCCCACTTTGTTTGGCCTATAGGAACTACCACAGCTGCAGTCTATCTTGTATACGCCTTGTGTTTGAAATGGCAAGACATTACAAATATTACCTCTTTATAACGTTCGTTCGTGCGCGAACGCTTGACGAAAACAGTTTAAGCTCGAAAACTACACTAGCTATATCAAAACAAAAATCCCCTACGAATAGAGGAAGTCTACCGCATAAAACCTATTATACATTTCCATCTATTTTTTGATTGATGTAACTACGTACTACCTTCGTTGAGTTATTAGCAAAATCTGAACGTTGCCAGTACGATGTCGCTTGGGGATTATAGTCCGCAATGGACGGATGAGAGTTAATTTTTTTTGGGGACTGTAGTCCTCATGGACGGTTCAGCGGTTAATGGTATATCATCATAATCATCATCAGCTCATTTCATATCCCCACTGCTGGAGCACGAGCCTTCCCTATGGATGGATGGAACGGACCGTAAACTACCACGCGGGCCCAGTGCGGATTGGTGGTTGTTAACGACTGTTAATGCAGCCGGGACCAACAGCTTTACGTGCCTTCCGAAGCACGGAGGTAATTTTTTGGTCACCCATCCGATGAAGGGTCTTTGCGAAAGTTGCTTAACCTCAGCAATCGCAGACCGGGCGCGTTAACCACTGCGCCATCGTGCTCCTCCTCCATAAATAGTATAGAATATTATATCCAAAAAGTATTTATTTGACTAAACTCGTTAAATTCGAAACTGTTTGCAAGTATTAAACTTTAAACAACTGACAGACGACAGTGATGCTTATACCATTGATTATAAATTTGAAATTAAAATTTTGAACCAATTTTGAGTAAACGTCTACTAATGTTAAAACAACGTACTGCCTTTAAAACAAACTGGATAAAACTCATCAACGGGTACAAAACTAATCCATCTAGTCATTATCATTATCATCATTAAAAAGGAATAAACAAAAAAAATGTATTTCTCGTAGCCAGAAAGGAGGTTCATTAGCTAATCGTTCAGTAAGCCAAGCGTTATTAATGTTGGAGAAACTAATTTAAAAAAATAACTTGAAAAAATGTTTTTTTTTTAAAGCAACGGAAAAACATTAGGCAGGCTTAACGACCTCCTTGGTCGATTGGCTTGCACACCGGTTTTCATGGTGTCGCCATCTCTGAGGTCCCGGGCTCGATCCCCGGTCGAATCAATTTAGAAATACCTGTTTTTCTAAATTGTTTCGGGTCTGGGTGTTTCCGATATATAATAATATGTATTTAAGTATATTAATTATGTTTATCCGTTGTCTAGTTCACCATTTCTCGAGTTTCTTAAGGAAGCTTTTCTTGGGGCTAGATAATTGGTGTGAGTGTGGGAAACATCTATTTATTTATATTTATTCATCTCTGGCAAACGAGTGTGGTGAAGTCGCGGATATGTTTTCGGATTCACTACCCCTGTTTCGTAAACAACTCAGTAAGCGTAAGACAACTCTATATAGATCGATCTCTGTTGTTGATTAGTTTTAAATATTTTTTTTGTATAAATTACCCTCATCTTGGTACATGCAGTGTTGCCTTTAATACTGGTTGTGCATTTATATGTAATTTTTATATAAAATGTATTGTTTTGTAAATGTAAAAAATGAATTAATTGTTGGTAAACCTTATAAATAAAATAATAAATAAATAAATCTCACCTGACGGTAAGTGTTGACAAGGCCGAAGGGGAAAGCGCTTCCCCCGGAATCCTCAATCACTAAGGATTACTACCAATTGAAGAACAGAAGAGGGTCTGTTTAAAAAGGGGGCATTTACACCTTTGACAAATTTTTGAGTTAGCGACGAAAATCAGTTTTTTGGCTTACCTAATATCTTAGTGTGGACTTCGTGATAACTTATCAAAAGAAGGTATTTTTCTATACAAAATCGGCTTTGAATTGACCAGTTTCAATCAAACCAGGACATTTTTACTAAAATTAATGTTAATTTACTAAAAACTGAACAAAAAGGGACATTTTTCATACTAAACCAGAATTATTATACAAAACGAGTTTCTTTTATTAACGAACAGAAACTTAAAAAAAAAATTCGGTGCGAGCAACGTCAACTCAACTGTCGAGACTTCTTGGCGGGAAAGTGAAGCGTTATGTCTGCGGTTTTGCTTTATTTTCCAAAATTTGTGTTATGTCGAATATTAATGTGAAATAATGGTGGATTATTAGCCGTTAAGTGTTCGTAAGTGTGCATAAGTGTTGGCAAATGAAACAAAACAGTGCAACGTCACTTTTCGAATTCTCTCAAGATGCTCGCGTGGGGACTTAGTAAAGCCCCACATCTTTACTGAGATACCCGAGGGGTTGGGGGGTATATCATTTATCACTTCCCATTTCTAATATCATTCATCATCATCATATATGGAAATATTGTTTATTTATGTATTACTTGTAAGATAAATTACTTTGACACTGGCTAAAACTGCTAATCGCACGAAGCCATCAATTAAAAGAAAAAAAAAACTCAACTGTCAAGTGTCAATGTCAAGTTAACATGAACTGAACCGCTAATATGACTTATTGTTAACCGACTTCAAAAAAGGAGGAGGTTTCTCAATTCGACCGTATAAGTATATATATATATATATATATTTTTATGTGTTCGCGGATAACTTCGTCGTTTATGAAAAGATTTTGATGATTCTTTTTTTGCCCCCTAGCCGACCACCAACCATCTGACTTCAATAGACCTTCTTTAAAACTGATATGCGGTATCTAGGTACTTAGTTAATAATATTATTTCTTGCTTTTTAAAGCTGTTTTTACTTTATTAGTTTCCTGTTTTTAAGTCGGTTTTTTGTTTTATTAAACTAGTCTAAATGGGATTTTTCTAAATTAGACTTTATCAAAATGGGACATTTACAATTATTTTAACGGGACATTTTCAAAATTGGTTTCTTTAAAGCACATTTAAAATGCACTTAAATATATATATTTATATAAGCTGTTTTATATGATATATTTTAAACTATTTATTACTTAACATACAAATTCACTCTTGTATGTATATAAGTAATAGGTTTTAGTTTTTCTTAATTCCTGAAAATGTGTGTTATATGTAAATGTCCCATTTTGAACAGACAGTCTAGTTACTTGAGAACAACTTGAATACAACAACACTAACAACATTGTTGAAATCTAGGTCATATACCGGTGAATATAACACTAGACCAAAGAGGTTATTTATATACTTTATAGGCTGTAAGAGATCCCTACTGCTCATTCTAGGTTCAATAGTTGATTTTTTTAGGAAATAGCTGCGCTATCTCTAGCTGGGAAACACCACAGTACTGTACTACATACTTTAAGCACTATACTGCATTGTTAATATTGCAACAAACCTGATGAGATGGCCAGCTAAAGGTAACCATCTTATCTAAATATGTCGCCATAACATCAATGTTTGTAGCATTGTTGTGTTCCGGCAGCTAGAGATAAGGTAGCCACTAGCCAGTGCATCACTAGTTGAGGATCCCGGGCACTTCCATCATTGGCCTTACTTAGCATCACTTAACATCAGGTGAGATCAAGGCACTGTGCTTTTATAACCGTAAAATATAACAAAAAAAAGAAAGCCAGTTCTTTCAAGCTTGTCTAAGTTGGAGTCATCCCGAATTGCGTCAATTACCAATAGCAGCAGTTTACAAACACACACTTAACCGACTTAAAACAGGCTCTACCGACATCCAAAACGATCAGAACAATTTATACTCCCACTTGGGATCGAACCTGGTACCTTTGGATTAGAGTCTGTCTGTAAGTCTAACTACAACTATTACAGTTTCAGTTCACGCATAGGGGTACGTCAAAAAAGAGTTTTAATATTAGCCCAGTAATCGTAGATGCGAGGACCGTTACCATTTTTGGTTCGTGAAATAACAATTTAAAATAATTTTGCGGAATTTCGGGATTTAACGTATCACGCGGGCTCAATACGGCTTCGAGGATGTCATCGGCTACCGGCAGGCTCAAAGGTTCGTGTGCCGCCCGGGAAAAAGTTGAAATATTTTCATGAATCGGTATAAAAAGGAGGAACTGTGATGTTTTTAGCTTAGTCATCACTCATCTACCGTAACGTCTGGTACTGGTGTAATCCGACAGGGGACAGTTATGAAAACGAAAAAAAAACGAAAATTAAAAAAAAGGGAATTAGAAACAAATATTATTTTAACAACTTTGTGGCAAAGGCGTTTGCCTACTGAACTCAGTTTATGCGGGAAAAAAAGACAAAGTGTTGAAAAAATTCCATCAGCGGGATTCGAACCGCACCCCATGACATTTGTTCGTAACAACATTTGAGTAAAATTATATGTAAATAATCAGTTTATACGTTTTGTTTTTGCATTTCTTCTTATAATCTAGGTATCACGATTCAAAGAAGAAAAATCACAGCTCTCTATGCTAATCAACTATAGTAATATTGTTATTTATAATAGTCATCGTTGATGGTATTTTATATACCTACTATTTACCTATTGAAAATAGTAGGTAGGTACCTATATAAAATACCATAAACGAAAACTATTATTCTGATATTTTCCCCATATCCTAAATGTCAAAATCAGTAAACTAATGCTGTTAATAACGCAACAGTTTTTATATTTAGTAAGTAGGTAACTATGAATTTATTAAGTAGTGTAAATGTCATGCGTTAATAGCAATGCAAATGAGGTCAATGTGCCGTGTACTCATGTACACGGTACATTGACCTCAGGTTCATACCTACCACAAACTGTCAAATTTCTTCAATAGACTTTGAACTTTTAAATAACTATATGGTTGAAAATGTATTGTAATGAGTTAGACAGTTTTGGATTGGTTGATGTGCAGGTGTCTGTTTACATCAGTTTTATACTAGATTCAAATTTTTTCTTTTCCTTTAGTTGATGGCTTCGTGCGATTAGCACATTTAACCAGTGTCAAAGTAATTTTTCTTACAAGTAATACATAAATAAACAATATTTCATTCCTGTATGCTGATGATAAATGATAATAGAAATTTTACCCCGATTCAATTATCGGGGTAAAGTTCCCGACACACGGGCCACTCGCGACAGCCGCAAAACGCCCGCTACAGAGTTGCAGACGGCAAGGTGGCTAGTGTGAGTTTTGCTTAGTAGGCACCCTAAAACTTTTATTTTTTATTGCTAATTGCTACACTCAGGCTGAATTAAATATTTATAAAAATACAGTAAAAAAATTAAATACCTACCCGACCCAGCCAGGAATCGAACGGCGGCTGTCACGTGTGGCCCGTACACTTAAAGAGTGATTCTTGCACAATAATGTGACGAAACATCCAAATAAACATGCAACTCTTACGTGGAGCAGAGGAAATGTACTTTACATAGATAAAATTATCTAAATTAAAAGTTTACTCAGCTGATGAAACAATTTGGTCTTGAGCCGCGCGCGACGCAGTTCAGTTTCTACTGAATTGTGTAGCTGAAATGTGAAGTAACATGTTGGGGCGGTAGGAAGTGAGCGACCAAGTTATACTGGTTAATAAGAGCCAAGGCTACGCTACTGTTACTAAAGATAATATATTAAACAAATTGCCACACTCTTGCTATAGTACTGAAAGGGATTCAGAAAGATGTGAAGCGAGTGCGAGGATAATTTATCGGGAAATAAACTTTGAATTAAAACGTTAGGAATGAGTGAAGTGGATTTGACGGCTCTGGCCCAGAGCGGTAAGTTGATTTATTACTATTAAAATTTGTACTAACACCATTTTAATCGCCTAACCTGATGATGTAGTATAAATTAGTTGAACTCTTCAAGATATTAGTTATGATTAAAGTAAAGTATATAAAGTGTGTATAGTAAGTAAAGTATTTCTATTGAATTTAAACGACAATAATATTTGAACGCAGATACACAATTAAAATAGTTTGTTGTCTTTTCTGGATCTTAATAAATTTTCATTTCAACTTAGTGTTAAAACATAAGTCAGTGCGGTCATCATTTATAAAAACAACGTTTAGTTGCAAGTTACAAGACAAACAAGTTCACAAGAAACACTTACCCCCTTACAAATAAACAAAGAATAAGCCCCGTGTGGTGCCGGGGATAAGAATTGCACCACCCCATCTCTTCCTGTGGGTGTCGTAGAAGGCGACTATGGGACATTCCAGAGGATGGGCAGCAGCGTCTCTCTGTGATTATTCTCACCTTACTGCGATCGACAACCCGCCTGCCAAGCGTGGCGATTATGGTAAATTCCCCTCAAAATGATTTATCCTTGAGGGAGGCCTTTGTCCAGCAGTGGACGTCTTTTTGGCTGAGATGAGATGAGATGAAGGTCCGAATAGTTATTCCGTGTTTTGTCTCTTTTACTCTAATTTGAAATGACGTTTACATGGCAGGAACAAAACACGGAATAACTATTCGGACCTTATTTTGTTTATTTGTAAGTCTTTTTATAATCGAAGTCATTCCTCTATAAAGAGCTAACTAGAGCTTTTCATACAATGATCTTGAACGATCACTGATACGTGTCTGCGCAAGGAAACTGCTAACACGTATGTATACGTTAGTACAGTTCAAAAAATCTAATCTGAATGTCCTCCGCCATATATCTACTTCTGCGACACAGCAGCTGTAGGTATACTGCATCTACTTTAAAGAAGTTCCACCAACAGTCAAATGGTTATTGTATTATCAGAATAAGAAGCAAGCCAATGTAAGCTGCGGTGTCTGGTTTTAATTGACTTTCATCAGTGTGTTATAATATAAGTTAGCTCAAATAGTGAAACAATCAATTAAATCCAGGTACAGATTTTAGCTTACATTATGGATTATAGATAAAAGATTATATAATCTAACGAGTATAAGGTAACGCGCCAGGTCTGCGAGTGCTGAGGTTAAGCAACTTTCGCAAAGGTCGGTCATCGGATGGGTGACCAAAAAAATAATGAATCATTCCTCTAAGATACACTTTCCTCGTAGATACACTTTTGAAAATTCCCCGCTTTTGTTCCTGTAAGATACACTTTGGCCAAGTACAGCAAACCAGAAAAGTAATATACCGATCCTTGTAAAAAAAATAAAACAATTTATAAAACAAATGACACTCGAAAAAACAAAAGAAAGTGTGAACAGGCACATTTATTAATAGTTTCAAGTTGAAACAAAGTAAACGAATGACACTCGAAAAACAAAAGAATGTGTGAACAGACACATTTATTAATAGTTGCAAGTTGAAACAAATATAACAACCACCAAACCGCACTGAGTGGTGGTTTATAGCCCATTTTCCCTTTCCATCCATTGGGAAGGCTCGTGCCCCAGCAGTGGGGACATAAAATTAGTTAATGATGATGTCAGATTATAGAGCCATATTAAAGAATCCTTAAAACACCAGTGCAAATAGTTTTTAACCTTTGCTCAGTTCATATGGAATCAAGTCTTAAAATATTAAGTATGACGAAGTCGCAATAACACTGCCAATCATAAAAAAATAACGTAACGTTAATAAACTCAAACACAAAGTACATATACATACTTTTGGACTTTGGATAGAGGAAAGATTTTTTAATAACACAACGTAGCGTAATGGACAAATATTTTACTAATAGATGACTTTTACATTACAGAATATGTGAATAAATTAAGAGGAAATCATAACATCGATTATTATAAAACGGGAACACGTTTGCAAAACTAAGAATATTCCTACTGTCACTTGCTGTTTTTATTATCTGATATTTATAAAATTAGCTCCCATCTAGAGTCGGACACTCGTGTCATAAATCGAGACAAGTGAGCAAACTCTTGAGACGCCGCAGACGACCCAAAATAGCCAGACTTCAATCTGCCTTCCTGCACCAATGCGTACAACTTCATATACTTCGCTCGAAAATTATTCTCATCACTCTTCTTGTCTTCATTAGGAAAATCTCTAGTATAAAGGCGGAACCACAACGAGTCTTCCTTCACAATTCTGCGTAGCGTTTTACAAGATTCTCCTACATTCAAAACATCCCCCACAGCCAAACTAAGGAGTATTTTGTGAACAACGTCATCAGGAAGCCCAAATAGATTTGGGCTTGGGTATTTGTGGTAATTTAGTATTCCCCCTTTCACAGGATTAACGATTTTATCTTTGAATACCGTAATTAATTCCTTCAAATTTCTGTAATCCGACGGTATACCCAGCGACGAGGTGCTTATGTAACTGCTTATTTTGATGCAGAGCGAATAAGTTTCTTTGTACAATTCCGGTACTGTGGCGATGATTAAAGTCGCGTCATTCAAAGGGCATGTTATTATTTTCAAAGGCATGTTTTGGAAGCCGTTCAGAATAAACACGGCCTCATGGATACACGAGCTTTTTGTTTTTTTACACAGTACATAGTCTTCTATAGCTATTGAACCTCCTTCGGCTGCCTTTACAAGTAGAAAATCATTTTCCTTCATTACAATAAGCAACAAAGCTATGAAAAGGTCCCATTTGAAACATTCTGGTTTGATTAAGGCTTCTATTATCGTGCTCAATGTCTGGTGGAACTGGGGTGGCACCTCCTTATTTACTATCTTCGTAGTATGTTTTGCTTCCATTACATTTCACTAATAAGCTATATTAAAGTGTTTATTTCTATAAACATTTTATTACGTGATAGTGCAATTATTCATTGCGACTGTGACACAGTGATGTTTAAACGTCAGTGTCCCTATTATTCTACTTATATTTTTTATCAAATAAAACCTCTTTCAATGTTAAAAAAGTTTTATATGATTAATTAATTTGTAATTTAATACTAACAATTAGTTATAAGTCTAATAACAATACAAATGGATCATTATTGTCTTTATTTAATAAATTATTATTAGTATTATTATTAATCTAAGATGATTATAGAAATATATATTTAGCAATTGATATGCAATATGATATATATATATATAGTATATATCATCATGATGATGATGATGATGCAATATAATGTGTTATTTATTATAAATGGAATTTGTCTATACACTTTGGTGGCAAGGTGGGTCCATCCATTTATAATGAACAGAGTGTGCATGGATGGATCGCTTTCAATAAATTGATTAACTTGTGGTAAACTGAATACAAAACTGTTTAAATTTTTACTTTTTTATTTTCAAGTGCTATTTCCTGCACTGGAGCTACTTAAATTGGTCGGGTAGGCGTTTAATTTTTTCACTGTATTTTATAAATTTTATAAATCTTCTTCTTTCCAGTCGTTCACTCTTGACAGAGTGGTCGTGGTCACGTCTTGGTCACTTCCCCGTTCACCGCAATTTTATAAATACAAAACTGTTTTCATATTAATAGCGACTTGTTGTAGTTGCGTTCGACGTGTTTGCATTCAATTTTTTTTTCACTTGTCTATTCGTCTCCTCGGTGGCCGAGTGGCGAACTGCTCAGCCTGATATCCGATTGTTCTGGGTTCGATTGCTAGGTCGTCATTTTCGATGCAGAGCCAGGGTTTGTACTTACCAACCCGCACTTGGCATGCGTGGTGATTAAGCCAATAAAAAAAAAACTTTCCTACACTTACGCCAATTATCTAGCCCAAGAGAAGATTCGTTATGAAATTCGTTAAATGGTTACTAGACAACGGATAAACATACTTAAAATACATAAATACATACTTATTATATATAGAAAACACCCAGACCCGAGACAGTTTAGGAAAACAATCATTTCTAAATTGACCCGACCAGGGATCGAACCCAATACATGTCTTTGATTTCAATGATGGAGGCCTTTGCCCAGCGGTGGGATAGTAAAAAGGCAATTCACATTATTTTACTTCACTTTACATACATTTAGTTTTCGGTGTACTATAAAATTCAAATATCAATATTTTTCAATTCAATTAGGCGATTCTAATGATTATTTCCCCAATTCTTCCCGTGGGTGTCGTAAAAGCCGACTAAGGGACCATTCCAGAGGATGGGCGGCAGCATCTCTCTGAGGTTAACTCCCAACTACTGCGATCGCCAACCCGCCTGCCAAGCGTGGCGATTATGGCAAATCCCCTCATGATGCACACCACGAAACACCGGCCCCTAGTCCCCGGCGGCCCCGCTCGCCCTAGCTACGGTAGCGACGGGGCAGGGGGTGCTAAGAATCTCCGGCAGAGATCTGGCTACCGCCAACGACGAACTCTGGCCCTGGCAACATATAACACGCGCACATTGCGGACTGACGAAAAGATTTTGGAACTAGAGGAAGAATTGAGCAAGATACGGTGGGACATAATTGGATTATCTGAAGTCCGAAGAGAGGGGGAGGACTCGATAATCCTCAAGTCTGGTAACTTGCTCTATTTCCGGGAGGGCGAACAACTGTCCCAAGGAGGTGTCGGGTTCATCGTCCACAAGTCCCTCGTGAACAACGTTGTCGAGACCGGGAGTGTGTCGCCTAGGGTAGCGTACCTTATACACAGAATAACCAAACGGTATTCGTTGAAGGTCATACAGGTTTATGCTCCTACTACGACACACCCTGACGATGAGGTGGAGGCTACGTATGAGGACATCTCTAGAGCCATGCAAGTCTCCAAAACTCATTACACCGTTGTCATGGGAGATTTTAACGCAAAACTGGGCAAACGAAGCGGCGATGAGATGAGAGTGGGACGATTTGGGGTTGGTAATCGGAACTCACGGGGCCAACTGCTGGCGGACTTTCTGGAAAGGGAGGGACTCTTTATGATGAATTCCTTTTTCAGGAAGGCTGAACACCGCAAGTGGACTTGGATGAGTCCCGATGGTGCAACAAAAAACGAGATTGACTTTATTATGTCGACGAGGAAGCAAATATTCAATGATGTCACTGTGATCAATGCGTTTAAAACTGGCAGCGATCACCGGTTGGTAAGAGGCACGTTGAATATAAACGTTAAGCTGGAAAGACGTCGATTGATAAGGTCTACGCTCCGTCCTGCACCCATCCAAATCCAAAACCCCGAAAGCTTTCAGCTCGAATTGCAGAATCGCTTCGAGTGCTTAAATGATTGCGAAAATGTGGACGAATACAGCAACAGGTTTGTGGAAACTGTCCAAACGGTTGGGTCCAAGGTCTTTAAAACCCACCGTGCAAAAGGAACCAAAAAGTTCTCAGACTATACCCTAAAACTGATGGAAGAGCGGCGTGCAATGGTTCTGCTTTCCTTAGGTGATGCGTCTCAGTTTCGGCGGCTATATAGGCAGATCTCAAAGTCTTTGACTCGCGACACGCGCCGATTTAATACTAACCGTATTAAAGAGGCCATTGAGCGGAACAAAGGCTCAAAAGTGTTCGCAAGAGATCTGGGTATTGGGCAGTGCCAACTGACGACGCTGAAAACCGACGACGGCAGAACTGTCACGACCAGGTCCGATGTTATGGGAGAGGTCGAGAAGTTCTATGGACAGCTTTACACATCCACACGGCCACCTGTACAAAGCTTAGCTAAAGACCCTAGAGCTAAGTTAACCCGGCACTATACTGAAGACATCCCGGACATCAGCCTATACGAGATTAGTATGGCTCTCAAACAGCTCAAAAACGGCAGGGCACCAGGTGCTGACGGAATTACGGCCGAGCTTCTGAAAGCAGGCTGAAGACCGGTACTCGTAGCTCTTCAGAAGCTATTTAATTCCGTCGTACTAGAGGGCAGAACGCCAGAGACGTGGCACGAAGGTATGGTGGTACTGTTCTTCAAAAAGGGCGACAAAACCCTGCTGAAGAACTACAGGCCCATCTCACTTCTAAGCCACGTCTACAAGCTGTTTTCGGGAGTTATAACGAATCGTCTCGCACGCAGGTTTGATGACTTCCAGCCTATCGAACAAGCCGGTTTCCGAAAAGGCTTCAGCACCATAGACCACATACATACGCTGCGGCAGGTTATAAAGAAGACCGAGGAGTATAACCAGCCTCTATGCTTAGCGTTTGTAGACTATGAAAAAGCCTTCGATTCGATTGAGACATGGGCCGTGCCGTCTCCAGCGGTGCCAAATTGACTACTGGTACATCGAAGTGTTGAAGTGTTTGTATGAAAGCGCTACTATGTCAGTCCGTCTTCAGGACCAGAATTCGAAACCTATCCAGTTGCAGCGAGGAGTGAGACAGGGAGATGTGATATCTCCGAAACTGTTCACTGCTGCACTGGAAGATGTTTTCAAGCTTCTGGACTGGAAAGGACTCGGCATCAACGTTAACGGCGTATACATCACCCACCTTCGATTTGCTGACGATATAGTGGTCATGGCTGAGACCCTGGAAGACCTCGGCACAATGCTCGGTGACCTCAACAGAGTCTCTCAACAATTGGGTCTTAAAATGAACATGGAGAAGACGAAAGTTATGTCGAACTCACGTGTCGTACCCACTCCTCTGAAGGTTGGGGACTCTGCCCTTGAAGTTGTGGACGATTATATTTACCTGGGACAAACGGTCCAGCTAGGTAGGTCCAACTTCAGCAAAGAGGTCAATCGTCGAATCCAATTAGGCTGGGCAGCGTTCGGTAAGCTACGAAATATCTTCTCGTCCGATATACCGCGGTGTCTCAAGACAAAAGTCTTTGACCAGTGTGTGTTGCCAGTGATGACATACGGGACTGAGACGTGGTCGCTCACTATGGGCCTCATAAAAAGGCTCAAGGTCACTCAAAGAGCAATGGAGAGAACTATGCTCGGGGTTTCTCTGCGTGATCGAATCAGAAATGAGGAGATCCGCAGAAGAACAAAGGTAACCGACATAGCCCGAAGAGTTGCTAAGCTCAAGTGGCAGTGGGCAGGGCACATTGCTCGCAGGACTGATGGCCGCTGGGGCGGGATAGTCCTGGAGTGGCGACCGCGTACCGGAAAGCGCAGTGTGGGCAGGCCTCCAACAAGGTGGACCGGCGATCTGGTGAAGGTCGCGGGAAGCCGCTGGATGCGAGCAGCACAAAACCGGTCGTTGTGGAGATCTTTGGGGGAGGGCTTTGTCCAGCAGTGGACGTCTTTTGGCTGAGATGATGAATGATTATTTAAAAATGTTTAAGTAAAATACAGAAATCTAGTTAATTAGTAGATAACATTTTGAAAACGTTTACTTCACTGAATTTGTGCGAGCGCGACTTAAACTCAGTTACGGAAATTGGTTTTAATTTTTAGCTTTGCAGTTTATACTTATAACGCAATGTTTATTGACTCTTATCACCTTACCTTACTAATCCTATTCATTTAAGAAATGTTAATGACAGATTATTTTTATCTCATACAATGTAGGTATACCTATCATCATCATCATCATCAGCCCCTCCTGACCCACTGCTGGGCATAGGCCTTTCTTTGCTTGTGCCACCCGCCTCGATCCTGCGCTACTCTGGGCCACGTGCAACCCACGGTCTTGGTTATATCGTCGACCCATCTCGCCGGTGGACGTCCCCATAAGGGGACGTCCACCGGCGAGATGGGTCGATAGGTATAAACCTATGCCACTTATTTATTTATTTATTATTATTAATTTATTAATTTTTCTTTAATGAAAACAGTATATAAAAAAAACAATTACATTAATTAAAGATTACACATTCTACAATCTAAGATTACAATATTATTAAATACAATTAAAAATGATTTAATAATTTTTAATTGTTTTTTGAAGGAGTTTTGAAGGATTGGTCCCAGAAAGTTACAGACCGAGAATGTTGGAAAAGGGGAAGGGCCTTTATCCTGCAATGGGACGATACAGGCTGAAAATAAACAAATGAAATAAAATTAAAAACAGGATAACTCAGCAATATCGGCTTATACCAAACCATTGTAGGTTTTTCTACGAAACTTGCTTCATTTATCATTAACTCCTCTCATCGCGTAGAGAAAATAAAACGTTTTTTTTCTATACCAGGCAAAGAGCAGGAAGATACAAAGCCGCTATCGCCTATGCAAGAGGTGAATGCAGCTCTCAAAGAATGTGGCTTCGGAATATTCCACCTCAGACTGCTATTGACCACACTAACGGGATTTGTCACAGGGGTTTTGGTCAGCAACACTACATCGTATCTCCTGCCTAGCGCAGAATGTGATCTCAAAATGAACTTACTTCAAAAAGGACTTCTGAATGCCATGCCTTATATAGGTAAGATAAGAATTAGATATTTTTTATTGCCATAACATTGTATAAATACATAATGTTATGCTTATAAGGGAACCAACAATTTTCCATAGACGGGCTTGTAATTTTGGTAGTAAGGTACATTTTTTTTAAATAGGTATTTTACGGGTAAGCACAGTGCCTTGATCTCACCTGATGTAAAGTGATGATAAGGCCAATTATGGAAGTGCACTTCACCCGGGAACCTCAACTAGTGAGGCACTGGCTATCTTATCTCTAGCTGCCGGAACACAACAATGTTACAAACATTGATGCTATGGCGACAAATTTAGAAAAGATGGTGGTAGCTTGCCAGCCAGGCAGGCTAACAAGCCCTACCACCAACCAAACCGAGTACCACTAACATGTAACCCCCGCTGAGAATCGAACCCGGGACCTCTGGGTCTAAACCGGTGGTCTTAGCCACTAGACAACAGAGGCGGTTAAAAAATATCGAAATAATATCGATAGTCAATAATAGACGTCCTGAATGGGTAGTATGTATAACAAATTAAAGTTAATAGTTATGTCTTAGTAACTCTGCATACAAGATCTAGACCGGATACACTTTGGATCTTTTCATTTTTACTACATCTTTCTGTTACACGTTGTATATGATTACCTATGCTTACCCACTTATTCTGACAGTGTGTTATAACACCTCTAAAAATATTACATAAATGTACCCTAATTGTGATACTTTTAGAGTTTCATTTACAACAACACACAAACGCCTGATTGGTCTAAATGGGTTAACACAAGCTTACGCAGATTTCTATAAATATGCTCGTGTCAACAAGATTGTCATTAATGTGTTAATAATATACAGGGTGTTTCTTGTAAAGTGTCAACCCAATGCAATTCATGACAATTTAGTTAAGGAAAAACGTGCAAAGATATGTCTATACAAAAAAATCAAAGTCTCTTCGTCATGCCTTAATTAAAAACCGGCCAAGTGCGAGTTGGACTCGCGCACGAAGGGTTCCGTACCATTATCTATAAAAATATTTCAAGTTTCTACCTGTTATCGTTATTAAGACCGAGAAAAAAATTGGAAAAAAATCACGTTTGTTGTATGGGAGCCCCCTTTAAATATTGGTTTTATTTTAATTTAATCATTTATTTTTAAGTTAATATATAACTTAATATTCTGTGAATATTTCAAGCGTTCTTAATATCGAGAAAAACGAACAAAAAAATCACGTTTGTTGTATCCTCTTAAAATATTTATGTTTTTAGTATTTGTTGTTATAGCGGCAACAAGCGGCAAAAACGGCAACACCGGCGGGCGGGTCCCGTTTTACCCTTTGGGTATGGAACCCTAAAAAAATTTAAAAATATATAGCTCGTGAACTACCAAAAATTGCTGAGCATACATGGGGGCTCAATATAGGTATGGTAGTTCCTTATTACCACGCATCGGTTTGACACCTTACAAGAAACACCTTGTATATTCAAAACACCACACGCACTTTGTGGAATATTCTGTATGATACTTGGACTATGTGTTCTAAAATTAACTTTGTTCACAGGAATGTTATGTTCGTCTGTAATAGCCGGCTTCTTAACTGACACTTTTGGTAGAAAAGTCTTCATTTTATCAGGGTTTAGTGGAATTTTCTTATTTACAATAGCATCAGCATCTAGTCAAACATATAATGTGCTGGTCACAGCGAAGTTCTTTGAAGGCGTTCTGTAAGTATATATAACCTACAAATGATACAAAAGTCTTTTATGTTCTCATCACAAAGTAGGTATTACAGTTTATGATACACAACACCATCGGGTAATGACACTTTGTGAGAAACTGGATTCTAATCTGGGATAAATCTGTCATACAGAACTCCCATATAAGTTTGTACAAGAAGTAATTATGCAATGAGAACATTAAATAAATAGAAGTGTGTGTGTATGTATATTTAATGAATGTCTATTTGGTTGTGTGGTACCTAACATATAGGTCCAGCCGATGAGCGGCCTTTGCAAAAGTTGCTTTACCTCCGCACTCGCTGACCGGGCGCGTTAACCACTGGGCCATCGAACTCCTCATCTACGTAAAAGATAAAAAGATAAAAGATAATTTATTTGTAAAAAAATAATGGCACTATGGTAAAAAATAAAATAAAATAAAGTATCAACATGTCTTGCCATAACTTGTTAGGCGTACAAATAACCATATTATAAAATTAAAATTCATTACAATTGTGTTTGATTAAAAATTGTTAATTTTTTTACGTGTCCAACACACGTTAATAATTACACACCTAATTCTAAAAGAAAATTTGAGAGAATCGGTTTTTATTTGTAGTTGGATAATTGTTTTATATTTAGCTTATAGCGTTTATTTTGGTACATAGTTTAGGAGCTACGTAGTTGTAGAACCTCTGGGCAAAGCGACTATAGTAGTAGTATTAATATATCTGTATATTTTTACATAAACTTACTTACTTACTTAATACTTTGGGTCGGGTAGGCATTTAATTTTTCACTGTATTTTATAAATATTTATATCTGTTTATATTAATAATAGGAGTGGTAAATTCTGTCAGTGAAAGATTTTTGCAATCGGACTGAAGGTACTACTTCAGTAAATAAAAGTAATCTTCGAATTGAAGTACTACTTCAAGCTGGATAAGAATAGCCGCGGATCGAGCTCGGTGGCGTGCACTTTCAGAGGCCTATGCCCAGGAGTGGACTAGTATAGGCTGATAATGATATTGGTGATGATGATGACTAGTATAGACTAGACTAGTACTTCGGGAGATTACCCTTTACAACAACAAAAAATCACAGACTTTGCCTATTTATAATTAGTACTAAAATGATGCCTCGGTGGACGCGTGGGAAAGTGCTCGGTCCGATACCTGAAGGTCCCGAGTTCGTTTCCCAGGTCGGGCAAAATGTGTTTCGTAATTTCGATGCATAGACCGGGTTTGTGAGCACCTACACGCATTGGCAAGCGTGGTGATTAAGCCATTACTCATCAGTTGTAGTGTCGACTTGATTTCAATGATGGAGGCCTTTGCCCAGCAGTGGGACAGCCATAGGCTATTTACTACTTCTACTAAAATATTAATATCTAGCATTCTATTTGCGACTGCGTCCGCGTGGCTATGGGATTTAAAAAATATTTTTTTTAATAAAATAAAATATAGCCTGTGTTACCCGCAAGGAATGTTGCGTTCTATTAATGGATTTTTTTTTGGAATCTAACGCTTCGTAAGGCACGTTAAGCCGTTGGTCCCGGCTGCTTTAGCAGTCGTTAACAACCACCAACCGCGTGGTGGTTTATGGCCCATTCTCCCTATCCATCCATAGGGAAGGCTCGTACCCCAGCAGTGGGGACATGAAATGAGCTGATGATGATGATGATGATGATGATGATGATGATGATGATGATGATATGAAGAAAAAAACGAATGTCCTTTACGTTTCAGATTTGCCACATCATTCAGTGCAACTATTACTCTGACCTCTGAGTTTTGCCATCATGGTATTCGAGACAGAGTACTACTATGCCAGTCCTCGTTTGCATCTGTGTCTCAAATTATTATAGCTGCTATGTCCTGGGGTATATTAATTAATGACTGGCACTTCAGTTTCTTCGATGGAGGATATGGTATGATCAATTCCATTTTTTTTTTAATTGATGGCTTTGTGCGAATAGCACATTTAGCCAGGTGCAAAGTAATTTATCTTACAATTAATACATAAATAAACAATATTTCCATATGATGATGATGAATGATATTAGAAATGGGAAGTGAGAAATGATATACCCCCCAACCCCTCGAGTATCTCAGTAAAGATGTGGGGCTTTACTAAGTCCTTAAGCGAGCTTCATGAGAGAATTTGAAAAGTGACGTTGCACTGTTTTGTTTCATTTACCAACACTTATGCACACTCACGAACACTTAACGGTTAATAATCCACCATTATTTCACATTAATATTCGACATAACACAAATTTTGGAAAATATAGCAAAACCGCAGACATGACGCTTTACTTTCCCGCCAAGAAGTCCATTCAATTTTAAATATAGCTTTTTTTTAATTGCTTTTACAGACACTTAATTACACCAATACTAACGACGTCAACGCTAAAAACGATTTTGGAATACAAAGGTGTTTCAAAGAAATAAAGTAGGTATGTCAAAATTAATATGTCGGAGACTTGGCGCTAGCATCGCGTAGAAACGACAAGTACAGTCTATCTGCACCTCAGAACAATAACTAAAGCTATAGAAGGATGGCTATAATAAGAATCGTGCAACTATGTTTAGTTCCGTTCTATCTTATGGCTAGAAAAGGAGATTGGAGTGCGACAAATGGTTGACACTTAGTTTTTATTTTTTGTATTGTTATGTCAAACGGTCATCAGATAATCGGTGATCAAAAAAAATCTTTGAGTCCTATAGCACAAATCTGGTGACACTTTCGAAATAACGAAAGAAAAGGGACAATCGATCTCTTTCCAATACATCACTTAGGTTCATTAGTTAAAATAGTGCGAACTGATGAATAAGTGTTGCTATTTTAGTCCGGTTTCTATAACTTTAGTTATTATTCTGAGGTCTGCGCAGCCTATGCTCTATGGTGCGCGAAACGTCAACGTCAGTTGGCTTGGCACGACAACGGACTGGACATATTTGAACGGGAGCGGTTGGAGAGTACGCACGCGCAGAACTCACTTCGTTTCTAAAATCCATTTGCATCGGGCAACTGTTTCTAAGTTACTTAATTGTAATGTTAAAATAACATTAAAGTGACTTTAAGGAATACGACTGCGTTTTTATTTTGAAGAACCAAGATGAACTGTGTTATCGACGAATCCGAGTTTGCTCGACCGTCCTACCTACAAAGCTTACCTCGCTGCCGACAAATATTTAATTTTGTTACACTAAAATAAACAGGTCAAAAGACCTTTTCCTGAAGCAATTTCATCAACGGACATTGAGGAAATTATTGGTCAATATTCGTTGATTGATCAATCAAAGATCCGAGACTTAAAATTAATACATATTTTGTTGTACGTGGCTTAAACCACTTACTGCAAGAGGCTATTAAAGTGTATTCGTATTCGGTGCATATCAGATGATGATCAGTAATGTGAACGTTTAATAGTTAATTATTTTCGTATACCTTCAATTTATATTGCGTAAATAAATATATATGTATATTCGAGATAAAACTTTACTTAATATTATCGATTTGATTTAAAATCATGAAACAAAATGGATTTGCATTTCCAAATTATCCACACATAATTTAATACTGACAAGTTTTTTTAATTTTTTTTATATCTTACAACAGAGCAGAGGAGCTCGATGGCGCAGTGGATAACGCGCCCGGTCTTCGAGTGCTGAGGTTAAGCAACTTTCGCAAAGGCCGGTCATCGGATGGGCGACCAAAAATGTATCATCTCGAGCTCCTCCGTGCTTCGGAAAACACGTAAAGCCGTTGGTCCCGGCGGCATTAGCAGTCATTAACAACCACCAATCCGCACTGGGCCCGCGTGGTGGTTTATGGCCTCTCCATATCCATCTATAGGGAAGGCTCGTGCCCCAGCAGTGGGGACATAAAAATGAGCTGATGATGATGATGATATCTTACGGGTCAGCACTTAGCCTTCTTCTCACCTGATGTTAGGTGATGATAAGGCCGAAGATGGAAGCGCACTTCACCCGGAATCCTCAACTACTGAGACTACCTCCATCATCATCATCATCATCATCTCAGCCAAAAGACATCCACTGCTGGACAAAGCTCTCTTTACTAGGTCATTATTTGTTTTAGGACCTTAGCCATATCCATGGTCATGATGTCATGAAGAGTCGGTACGCTAGTCGGGAACATATCGTTTCCAGTTTTGCTCGAAATGGGATGTGTTTTACCTCCGACAAGTAGCAACTCATAAAATAATTTATTATTTTCAGTTCTAAATACATGGAATTTCTACCTGTACGCTATGTCGTTATGGTCGTTAACAGCTTGCGTTTTATACACATTCACACCCGAGAGCCCAAAATACTTGGTGACCCAAAATAAGTTTAACGAGGCAAGGGCAATATTAATTAAAATATACAAACAGAATACAAGGAATTCGGAGGACACATTCCTGGTAAGTAAAAGCAGCCTTAGACATTTAATTTAGGTGTACATACTTGATGTTGTTATGTGTTAATACATAAAACGTGTTCCAGAATCTCGCAAAATGGGCATATACATAATTATAGTTTCTGTGGTGACTACAGCTATTGATATGATAATAAATTTATATAATTCGCTAACTATTGTAGTAAATGTAGTTAATTAACTAACTTTAAATTAAATAAAAGCATATGCTATAGCATAGCACATTACCACATAATCTCATATTGACTCACGCCTGTTTTACGAAGGCACAGATAACAAACTCCATGTTGCAACTATACAGCGCTTTGTTTACATCCACCAGATTTGGCGGACACATTATTTTGTTTCTATTATATTTCTATACTTGTTAAAGATAGAGTATTAAAAACGAAGAAAAAAGGCACAAACTTTAATACTCCTCGTATTAAAGTTTGTGCCTTTTTTCTTCGTTTGAGGACTGATCCAATTCCAAAAATTATTTCACTGGCAGCAGGATACATTTTATAGGCTATATTTTATATTAATAAAAAAATTTGGTATTTAGAAATACGAAATCAACGTGAACAAAGTCGCGGGCAAAGTGCCAGTATAGAATTAAAGTACATACATGGTCCCGTCGTGTCGATGCTGTTGTTAATCCACCGTTCTAGCAACTGCTAATAGTGACAGTTTGTGCAGTAAAAATAACTTGGTACTGTTATATCCTTGGAAACAACAAACGTTCAACATAAAGGCATTTAACTTATTTAATGCCCTTTTCAGTATAAAGATTTGTGGAAAAAAACTGGAGCAACAATACCAGAAGAAGAGCCAGAAAACAAAGTGAAGATGACATTTTGCCATCACCTCGTGATAGGCTTGCACAACATCAAGCCAATGTTTCAGAGGCCGCTAGTTCTCTATTTGGTGCTGATATGCACCATGAACTTGTTTTCTATGGCCCTGTGAGTATTGACAAAACCATAATGTGAGTCTAGAAATACAACATTGAGAATTCTTTAAGAATAACTCTTTTTTGGATTCCTGACAGATTCCTAAATACTTCTTAATATAGAAAAATATTTGTAACATTTACAGGTTTAGAAATTCCTATTCAGTTTAATTATGCTTCTTATTTCTTTTATTGGCACATGTAAATATCGTTTAAAGTGGTTCTTTCGATATAAATCAACAAGATGACATCACAAAGTAACATTATCTACTCGAGAAGAAGGATGACTGCTGGTGGCATCAGATAGCATGTACAAAGTCAAAGTGCATTATTCTGCAACTCAGCAATTTTCATAAATCTTTTACACATAATTGACGTTTTTTGAAACCTTCCAAAATATATAATAACTATTCTAACATGAAACAGAAGCAAAACAAGTTATTGTATTGTGTTCATCTTATTATCGTAATACTTTTAATATTGGATTGTGAATACAAAGCTTTTGCTTTGAATAGCCTCAAGGGACGACGTATATCTAAGCTCTAATAAATCTTGGAAAATATTAAAGCTATTGTAACCTTAGTAATACTATTGTGTTCTAGATATTGTTTGCTTTAAGTAATTTAAAGGTCTCTTTTGTACATGAAATATATTTGTTTTCGCACAAAGAAGATTAGTTTATATATAATTTACAATAACATACAATAAGACGGAATTACAGAATAAAACCTTTGACAACGGATTTGGTTCTTGAATAAATTTTAATCCAATAACTGAGTGAAATGGATTCGCGAATGGATGTCTTACATATTGTCTTAAATAGCTATGTCGTTTATAAGGTTATTTGGATTGACGAAATCATTTTGTTGATGTTTGACAATTAGAGATTAGGCAGACTCAGAGTTTCTCAGGAGTCGAGAATTCCTGATGAAGAGCATATCAACCTCGACCATTTTGTCTTTTACAATCACGCAAGATAAATGCATAGGAAAATTAATATTTTTTTTGCCTGTACAGGACTTGATCTAAGAATTCATTTGTCCTAGCAAGTCTATTACAAGATTTTATTGAAAAATAATTGTAAGAGAAATTATTCATTTTCTTTTAATTTCAGTTACAATGTGTTGCGGCTGTGGTTTCCACAAGTATCGACTATAGTTGAGCATAACAGTTTTTCCACACCCGAAGGCGTCAACCAAGATCTATGTGGTATGCTTGACACATACACCAGTACATTACAAATTAGAAACGCGAACGCAACGTCGGCTGTCTGTGTTCCTGTATGTAGCTTTACATATGTATTTACCACTTTATCTGAGCTATTTTATCTTGGTAGTTACACTTCTGTATCAGATGATTCCTAACTCACTTGAAAATTCTTTCTCATATTCACATTTTGAATGAGAAATATCTTTATGGTGGTAATATTAGAACTAGAGTTATGTCGATAATATATTGGACACCATAATTAAAATTTGACATTTTGAAAAATCAATGACAAACTTTGGGCTCAAAAGTTAAAAAGGAAGATAATTAAAAATTTTAATAATTTCTGTTTGATTGTCCAATTCGATATTAAACTTAAGTTAACATTCCAGGTTAAAAGTGGAGCCGAGACGTATATTAACAGCATTATCATTGGCTGCATCTGTTTGATACCTTACGGCATCAGCGGTATACTAGTCACAAAGGTTGGGAAGAAACCACTGCTGATATTAGCCACTTTAATAGCGTTTGGTGCTACTGTGGGTTTAAGATTTGCGAATTCGAAAATTGCGGTAGTGTTACTATTTGCTTTAAACGTGGCTATTTCGCAATTGCTTATGTCTTTGAATCAAGCTATTGTTATTGAGTTCTTTCCGACTACGACAAGGTAAGTGAATTGTATCCATTGATGGTAGCACTATTTAAAGCGCACGTTGAAATTTATTAATTCACGATAAATTTAAGTATGCAGCTTTTTACCTTCAATAACTGCCTCACTTCTAACTTATCCAGCCTGAAAATTACGTATACTACCTACGTTACACTAATAAATGAATCCTTTGATATAACTCAAAGATAACATGTTAAGAATTAATATGCGATAATTGTTCTTAATTTATCGTACCTTTATTTATATGCAATTAAGATATTGAGAGCTCTTTGTCAGTTATTTCCTCACTAATTAATACAAGTTTCTGAATTAAACGACTCTATCCCTGCAGGATAGCATTTCAACATTGTTCATAGTAAATGTTACACAAATTTGTAGCAAACGGGTTACAATTTGGATAAATTTAAAAAACGTCGCTCTTATTACTGACGACCTCCTTGGTCGAGTGGTTTGTACACCAGTTTTTATGGTGTCGCCATCTCTGAGGTCCCGGGCTCGATCCCCCGGTCGGGTCAATTTAAAAATTATTGTTTTTCTAAATTGTCAGGGTGTTTTCTATATATAATAAGTATGTATTTAAGTATTTTAAGTATGTTTATTCGTTGTCTAGTAACCATTTAACGAGTTTCATAACGAAGCTTCTCTTGGGCTAGATACTTGGTGTGAGTGTAGGAAAGTTTATTTATTTATTTATTTCCTAATGGTGTGGTCTTTTTATTTTTATACACTCCAAAACACTTTAAAGGACCTGGGAATGTAACACAGGAACTTAAGCTCTCCTTCATCATCATCATCATCATAGCTAAAAGACGTCCACTGCTGGACAAAGCTCTCCTTACTAGTTTATTATTTGTTTTAGGACCTTAGCCATATCCATGGTCATGATGTCAGGAAGAGTCGGTTCGCTAGTCGGGAACATATCGTTTCCAGTTTTGCTCGAAATGGGATGTGTTTTACCCTTCTACACGCTCGCAGCTACGATGTTATGTGAGTAAAAAAAAAGTAAAAGTATAGCAATTACATTTTATTTACTACAAGTATCTGATTAAACATTCTATACGTAAACATTCTTATTTATATTATTTTGAATTTTGTATTCACAATGCTTTATTTAAGGTCACATTTTCATCACATCAACTGCAAATATTTTGAGGATAAATTCAACAACTTATACGCTAGTTTTCAATAAAAACTCCAAAAGACATTTCGATTAAAAGGTAAGAGTAAACACTTTCGGTAGTTTCAATTCAAAGGAGCCGTAACAGAGAGGCCGCAAACATCAGGCGGGATGGAGTCATTTGCCGAGCTAAGTAAAAAAAAAAAATGCCTTCACCGCTTACACGTGCCCGTTGTTTCATTCAAAGGAGCCGACAGAAAGGCCGCTTTTAAAAATATTAAATTTTTTATATGATTGGTGGTTGTTAACGACTGCTAATGCAGCCGGGACCAACGGCTTTACGTGCCTTCCGAAACACGAAGGAGCTCGAGATGATACATTTTTGGTCACCCATCCGATGACCGGCCTTTTCGAAAGTTGTTTAACCTCAGCACTCGCAGACCGGGCGCATTAACCACTGCGCCATCGAGCTCCTCCTTAAATACTGACGGTTTATTATAAAGAAGAAGCTTTTCCATCATTTAACCTTACAGTTAGTGAGCTCGAAGATCGAAGGGCATTTTACATAGAATCCAATTTGATACCTGCTAAATTGCATTTGGCTATAGTCAACATAGTACCTGTTTCAAGCGTCTTCAGGCTGAGGTGATCGGTTGAGACAGATTTGATTCTTTGCCATAAAAAAATACATTTACTACATAGCAGATTCGGTTTAACTGTACATTCTGCGTCACTTTTTTTCCTCTACAGTCCGCTTGCTACGCTTGCTCCCTCTCTCCATTAGTGATATTGGCTGTCGATCAAAAAAAGGTTGACATCTCCTCTGATTTATTGTTTTTCACCCTTACAATGTCTCCTAATGCCTTTTTGTACTGAATATCAGTTGGATTGATCAGAAAATCGAAGCTTACAAGAATTGCAATTGGTTTCATCTTGAC
Source organism: Eudonia lacustrata (assembly GCA_947562085.1). Taxonomy (NCBI): domain Eukaryota; kingdom Metazoa; phylum Arthropoda; class Insecta; order Lepidoptera; family Crambidae; genus Eudonia; species Eudonia lacustrata. The sequence goes on along the minus strand of OX387323.1, from coordinate 4,354,269 downwards.
ATCTCAAATAGCTACAGTAAAGCCTTAAGAAAAATATAAATAATGAAAAATTACTTATCGGCTGAATATGACTGACTTATCAAAATATAATTTTGACGACCTCCTTGGTCGAGTGGTTTGTACACCGGTTTTCTTGGTGTCGGCATCTCTGAGGTCCCGGGTTCGATCCCCGATGGGTCAATTTAGAAATTATCGTTTTTCTAAATTGTCTCGGGTCTGGGTGTTTTCTATGTATAATAAGTATGTATTTAAGTATTTTAAGTATGTTTATCCGTTGTCTAGTAACCATTTAACGAGTTTCTTAAAGAAGCTTCTATTGGGCTAGATAATTGGTGTGAATGTAAGAAAGTTTAGTTTAGTTTTAGTTAAATTTTTCAATACGTGTGTTTATCACTGAACTCCTTCTAAACGACTGGACCGGTTTTGATGACATCTTTTGAGTCTCTTTACGGTTTCGATTCGCTATTGGACCCGGTAGGTAGTGCTGCAATAAGGGTTCTAGGATTTTTTAAACCATCATGGGATACGGGTGCTCTCAAGCGGTCCACTAGTTACTATAATGCTATAAGAAGTTATTTATATGATTATTATATTCTTTAGAAACAAGATATATTACGTAGAATTGCCAAATAGGCCTTAGCCCTATGTGTGTGTGTTACTTTATCTTACTTTACTATGTGTGCATATAAATATAAAGTAAATAGTAAATAGCCTATGACTGTCCCACTGCTGGGCAAAGGCCTACATCATTGAAATCAAGTCATCACTACAATTGATGGGTAATCTTAATCACTACGCTTGCCAATGTGGGTTGGTGATCACAAACCCGGCCTTGTATCGAAAATACGAAACACACTTTACCCGACCTGGGAATCGAACCCTGGACCTTCGAGTATCGGGCCGAGCACTTATATTGTAATAGTTCAAAGTTCAAAGTATTTATTACTGTTCATGAATGTGATACAAAGGTAGAGTCATCAATATACATAAATAATATTGTTTGGTCTTGGCGGGAAAGTGAAGCGTCATGTCGGCGGTTTTGTTTTATTTTCTAAAATTTGTGTTATGTCGAATATTAATGTGAAATAATCGTGGATTATTAACCGTTAAGTGTTCGTGAGTGTGCATAAGTGTTGGCAAATGAAACAAAACAGTGCAACGTTACTTTTCAAATTCTCTCAAGAAGCTCGCGTGAGGACTTAGTAAAGCCCCACATCTTTACTGAGATACTCGAGGGGTTGGAGGGTATATCATTTCTCACTTCCCATTTCTAATATCATTCATCATCATCATGTAAGGAAATATTATTATTTATGTATTACTTGTAAGAAAAATTACTTTGACACTGGCTAATTGTGCTAATCGCACGAAGCCATCAACTAAAAAAAAAATATATTGTTTCATTTGTTTTTTGTATTGTTTCAGGTGTGGTGGTGATGTCTCTGTTCTTGCCAACGAAGAAAAAGTGAATTAATATTAATTAAGATCTAAATTATATTATACTTGTAAGTAGATAACAAATGGGTTTTTATTACTTCTCTTCATAAAACCTGATACTATAATGCAATCCGTAAGTTGTGGTAAAATATTATAGAATATTACCTGCTATAAATAAAATAACAAGTAAAATCTAAATCCAAAATTTTCTAAACTGTTTTTTTATGGTTGGTTGGTCTAATTGTATATCATGTAGAACCATGCTCGGTAGGAGACTTTTCAAGTACCAGAGAGGTAGACTATACAACATAGCAAATAAGCATCATAACTTATATGCTCTTAATAAATTTAAATGTAAAAATATAATTCAAAACTGACTGCAGTCAATGGACTATTACGAGACTGAGACTATGATCGCAAAATAAACAAAACACAAACACACACCCACACACACCCTAACATACACCCTCACACACGCACACGGACACCTCACACTCACGTTCGCATTCATTGTCTAAATGTTACTATTTTATGTCTTCTTGCGCGTTTAGGCAGGGATGAGACCTAGTGTCCTACGCACAGGGTTCATCTAGTTAGGGCACCAGTCTCCTATATTATGTGACACTAAAATATAAATAGTTGTAAGATTACTGTGTAAGGAGAAAATATATTTTTTTCTTTTTTATTATAATTATTATATTATTTATAGTATTTCGGTTGATTAACTTCAGTTTATTACTTACTTATCGTACTTTGTCGCACGAGCCGATTCGGTTCAACTTTCTTAGTGCGTACAGCTAGGGAATGGAACGCGCTGCCTGCGAATGTGTTCCCTGAAAGGTATAATCTGGACCTCTTCAAGGCTAGAGTGAATAGGCTATTTCTAGGCAGGCATGTTCCATCCTCGACCGCACCGTCACTTGACATCAGGTGAGGTGTAGTCAAATGCCTGCCTATAACCAATAAAAAAAAATAAAAAAAAAAAATTTCCTAACCCTTTGAACGCCGTTATCCGTGGGTGGATATTTTGACGCCTCCGACGTATATTTCCGTCTTGAAGTTTAACGGTTTTAAAACTAAGGCTTTTAACAACTTTTTAATTTAAGGAAGTACTTAAATAATTTTCTTGCACCGAATTCACTAAACATGATGGTTCATACCTGAAAAGAAACAAAATAAATTTAATTTACATAAAATAATTAGTATTACTCTCCTATAAAATTATAACGAACTCTATAATAATACTTTATAATTTTCGTTCAATGGCCCGTGCTTAGGAAGGTAACACAAAAGACTGGATGAACAGCACTTTTTTACTCCGTCCTGAATATCCCTACACCTATATCTAGCGTCGAGCAGCACTGCTTTCTGATTTAAAAATGGTTTTTTATTCGTATGTATATTGTTAAAATATATAGGTAGGTACTGACCCGCTTGCGACTCAAATCGTCCGCTGGAGAACACCCGTATCCCATGATGGTTTCAAAAAAATCTTAGAACCTCTATTGTAGCGCCACCTACCGGGTTCAGTTGTGACTTAAAATGTGTGATTTAAAATATTCTTTCACCATTAGAATGCTACATAAGCGCTGAGTAAAATAGGCTATATTAAAAATGTATGTCCACCCGTGCGAAGCCGGGACGAGCCGCTAGTATTTATATATATAAATCTTCCGTGCGTGTGTATGTTATTGAACTCCTTCTAAACGGCTGGACCGATTTAGATGAAATTTTCTGTGTGTGTTCAAGTGGATTCGAGAATGGTTTAGATTTACAATTGGACCCGGTAGGTGGCGCTGCTATAGGGCTCCATCATGGGATACGGGTGTTCTTAAGTGGACGAATGCTTTGTTTGTTTTGTTGTCATGGAAATTGTCAAAGCGGTACGAAGTCCGCCGGTCAGCTAGTAAGTATAGTATAAATACTTTACATAAATGATAATTTTCACCTTGTGTATGTTATATTTAAAGCTTGAATCCATTTGAATCTATTTTTATCAGGTCGCTATACGGATTCAGATAATGGGATCAATTTATTTTTGTACTAAAAGTTCTGCTTTCTCTTTTGACGATCACTGTTCGGTTGTATTGTACGAGTATGTGTTTTAAATGCAAACTTTTTAATTGAAATTTGCGTAAAAATAGAAGGGGCAGCATTATAGGTAACTCAGGGTAATTTCAAAATTTGTACTTTGCTAATGAAGCCCAACCTTTTACGTAACACTGTTTTGGATAGCTACTACGGGACTAACATGGTCTCATGTCTAGCAGATAGGAGAAACTCTTCTAAACAAATTCTAAATAAATAAAGTTATTTAAAAGTCCTTGTCTAGTATTTACTAGAAGCCTATAACTGTCCCACAGCTGGGCAATGGCGTCCATCATCGAAATCAAGTCATCACTACAATTAATGAGTTATGGCTTAATAAACATAAACACACATTACTCAACTTGAGTATTGAACCCAGGACCTTTGGGCATCAGACAGAGCGCTCTCCTACTCGGCCACAGCGTAAAGTACATTTTTAAGTCTAAAACTATAATGTACGCGTAAAAAGTGTTAATAATATAATAATAAATTCGTTTATTTTCAGGCAACAATTTAAAGTTACAAAATAACAGGCCCATAGATAAATACCTTATAAACTAACGTATACATACCAATATACAATTTTTGTTATTAATATACAAAAGTTAATCTATGTTAGTAGGTAATTATTACGACATTTTCGGTGCCGCTTCGATGGCGCTCAAAGGTAGTCTTCTACGAAAACGTCTGAACACCACTCCCTTCGGCCAGAAGTCTTCTCTCGTGAAGGCGTCCAGCTTAGTTGGTGGGACTCGCACCACAAATGCTTTGAAGCTAGTGTTGTGGCGCGACTCCAGCGGCTCCACCCTCAAAAGGAAGTTGGTCTTCGTTTGTATGTAATCTGCGATCTCCTTCACGGTAGTGGTGTAGTGCTGGCGAGACAGATACATGCCGTGGTCGATGTCACAGCACGCAGCAGGAAGTTAGGCCCTGTCGGTGCGGTGCCGCGGCGGTTCTGGCTAACCCGGAGTGCCTTTTTGTTTCGGACCACAGTGAAACCATCATCACCACGATCCGGTACAACGGCTCGCGGAGCCTTGGCTTTAGCCGCAACTACGGCAGCGAAGTCCCTGCGACAGCTGACTGGCGTGCACGCCACAGGTACGTGCGGCATCGCAGTAGACGGCGGGGAGCGGGCGGCAGGCGGCGGCGGCGGCGGGGCGGTGCGGCACTGGCGTGACGTGGGGCGCGGGCGCAGGGGCCGCCTGCGCTCGAGTCATAAGTAAAACGGCACTGAATAAAAACTAATTTCACGTAAAACGCTTAAATTACGAAAACATAATTTAGTCCGAAGGCAACTTTTTCGATTCAGACAAAATGCTAAAATGTTTAACCATCTAGGATAATCCGTTATACATTGTGTTTTCGTTCAAAAATAAAATAATTACTCTCCTCGCTTGACACCATTAGCAATGCAATACAAATTCTCGTTTTCGTAAGTCGCACTAAGCACTCTGGTCTACAATTTTTTAGTTAATCAAATACATAAATGTAAATAGGAAATTAATAATTACAAAACAAACATAGTAGCAGGATTAAGATATCAACGTCTGTCAGTTTAATAACCGAGGTATCGAGGTCACTATTGTAATTCTAAATGAGCTGTCAGCCTTCCAGGATTTGATTAAATTCTCTGGGGCCCGCGGTGTAAGTTATTTCCTTTGGGGTTTCAACTCCTTGACTGGGGACGGTACAAATGTTAATATTAATCGTGTTAGCGAACCGGCTAAGTGCGTATGTGCTTACTAACATAACATCATTAACAGCTCATTATATGTCCCCACTGCTGGGGCACGAGCCTTCCCTATGGATGGATAGGGAGAACGGGCCATAAACCCGCAGGCTCGGTGCGAATTGGTGGTTGTTAACGACTGCTAATGGAGTCCTCCTGAAACACGAAGTAGCAATAGATGATATTAAGTTTTTGGTCACCCATCCGATGACCAGCCTTTGCGAAAGTTACTTACTTTTAGCAATCTTGTACCGGGCGTGTTAACCACCTGCGCTATCAAGCTCCATAACAATACAATATTTAATATAACAAAGAAAATAGTGAATTCACTTGAGATAAAATCCGTAAGAGATCTCTAAAGAGATGAGAGTAAGTGAGTGAATGTCCATAATTCTGTTTTTTTTCTATTTTACTATTTCTATTTTAACGATATTAGCTTTCTATAAATAATATTTCGTTAAAAAATATGTTTTAGAATAATTTAACAATCTGTTTACAAAAAATAGCAATTAGATAAAACAAATATAATGCTATAATAAAATAACTGTTTTATATAGATCTTCTATCTTCGTCGACCGCCTTTCTACCTATTGATTACAATTTCGTATCTAGCACAAGGTGATCGCTTAATTTATTTATAGACCTTTTGTTAGGCGAATCTATTAGACAATAGATCGGGAAGCTTTTGTCCCGAACACCGGAGATTCTGTTCTGAAATTGTGCATTCAATTTTTATTTTATTTTATTTATTTTGCAACGGAGAAGCTTGGCATTCATTCAAGCGCACTTCACCCGGAATCCTGAATTGCTGAGAATCTGGGGATATCTTACCTCTAACTACCGGAACACAATGAAGCTACTTACAATATTATGAATTATAGATTGCCACACTGCCAAGTTGAACATGTTATAGGAATATAGTAACAGGTTCTTCATAAAGGGCGTTAAAAAGTTTGACAGGGTCAACAACGCGTTGCTGATATCGAACATCGGATACCGAGACCCCGAGACACCGAGACACCGAGACACCGAGACACCGAGACACCGAGACACCGAGACACCGAGACACCGAGACACCGAGACACCGAGACACCGAGACACCAAGACACCGAGACACCGAGACACCGAAACACCGAGACACCGAAACACCGAGACACCGAGACACCGAGACATCGAGACATCGAGACACCGAGACACCGAGACACCGAGACACCGAGACACCGTGACACCGTGACACCGAGACACCGAGACACCGAGACACCGAGACACCGAGACATCGAGACATCGAGACATCGAGACATCGAGACATCGAGACATCGAGACATCGAGACATCGAGACATCGAGACACCGAGACACCGTGTCACCGTGACACCGAGACATGGAGCCATTCAGAGCCCAATAGATTAACGAGGTGACGTCAATTAAAGTAGAGTAACAACTAGCCAATTCAAACTGATATAAAACTTAACTGTATAACAAAACGATTTACTAACAAATAAAGCCATCAGTTTGTTTCCCAATCGGATGTCAGTTTAAGTTAAATAATTTGTAGTAAGAAACCTAACTTAGCCGAAACTTTGACGTAGCCAAGTAAGATCTAGTCTGAGAACATTTTAACTTAGGGAGGCATGTCAAACGCCAAACTTTGGTAGAACACAGTCTTTGAAATAAACTTATATACTGAACAGAATAAACTATAGATAACAAATAAACATTCGTTTCGTAGAATATTTTTTTTATCTACTCATTGTACCATGTACCTAATACTCGTAAATTATTATCTTACCGAATTGACCGGAATTAAATTCAAATTAGACTACTCTAATTCGAAACACAAATCATTAGGAAGCGTTTCGTCGGAATACTCTAATGTCACATGAACAATTTATACATAAAAGTGGTTTTGTACTATTGTACTTAATGGTGTTTAGTTGTCCTCCCTACAGTTGAGTTAATTTAGATTCATCACAGTTTTCTTTTACCGTGACCAGGGTCTAATAATATTAGTTTACGTCATGACGGATGGGATTGTCATTGCCAATCAAACGTCTTACGTATCGTTAGCTTGTGTCAATCTCATACGAAAACCATTATATTCTATTAGCGTTATGCCACTTGAAATCAAACTACTTTTACGGATCTACTAGCGTCTCTCTGTGATCACGGACCCTACAAAGGGTTCGAAACGTCAGCATCAACATTTTCGACGACCTCCTTGGTCGAGTGGTTTGTACACCGGTTTTCATGGTGTTGCCGGCAATATTAAGAGAATTCAATATTAAGAAATTTCAATTCAGCCGTGTTGAAATTATTGTTTTTCTAAATTGTCTTGGGTCTGAGTGTTTTCTATGTATACCTAATAAGTATGTATTTAAGTATTTTAAGTATGTTCATCCGTTGTCTAGTAACCATTTAACGAGTTTCATAACGAAGCTTCTCTTGGGCTTGTTAATTGGTGTGAGTGTAAGAAAGTTTATTTAAGTTTATTTTTATTAAATCAAATTAATGTGTAAAATAAACCCGAGTAGATCCGTTATATTAGTTTCATTTCAATGTGTAGTGTTCGCGTAAACTTTAGAAAACAGATAAGCCACTTGTGTAGTGGGGCTGGTCTTCAAATAGATAGAATAAAAAGTTTGCTCTATTTTCTGTTCTCGTTAGGTTCCATTTACGTACAGACACGCATATAAAAAAGTATCCAAAACCGTCAAATGTCTTCATTATATGTTCAACCATATGTCTTAGACATAAGGCTCAAATCTATTGAGGAAATTTGTCAGTTTGTGGTAGATTGATGTGCAAGCGTGTTTACTTCGATGCATCGATCTACATACAATTTACGAGGAGATAACTGCTTAATATGTCATGTATTGAATGAGTGCCGCCTGTGGAAGGGGTCCGCTCTTGCTTACTTACTTTTTTATGGTTGATATGATTGGGAAGGCCATTTCCTATATTCTGACGCTGTTAAAGAAAGGGAGGAAAGAAATGCCGTTGCTGTATTTGTTGTCAGTTCTTCGCAAAGAAAACACGTTAATTTTTTTTTTTTTTTTTTATTTATTGTTCAATTCATTTTACAAAGCACAGCTTATAACATTACAATAATCCTAACACGCAAACCTTATAATGTGTATCTGTGTAGGAGTAACCATTGTACTAACCGTTGCAATTTACCGACATATCAGAAGGGCAGTTCTCAAGAGGCTTAACCTTTCGTCTGCTTAGTGCCATATCCGTCCTCTAAATAATTAAAATTTTATTGTGTCTGTATTCACAGCAGACGACAGTTAAAAACGTGTCCGGACGAGAAACCTCTACAAAATCGTTTAGTAACCACTTGATATTGTATTGAATGGTAGATAAGACTAAAATAAGTCTCTAGGTGTAGTAGAGTAGGGTATAGGTGTAGTGTAAAAATAAAACTGGTTCGCTACAAAGTCTCCCACCGTAGACTTACAAATCAATGACAGAGGTGTAGTGTCTATTATGAGCGCTGTAATTGTAGCCAAAAATAATATATTAATGAGGCATTCGATTGTTTAAATATGCTAGCTTTTTCGCTTTTATGTGCTTGTTTTATTCGTATTGCTCCACTTTTTTACGGCTCATAACTTCTTAAGTCAGACAGTCGCCCAATAACAGTATTAGTACTGGGCTAGCACATACCTCAAAGTGTGAGTGTATTATTGTTTTTCTGATGTATATCTGCATAGCTTTGGGTTTTTCTTCCGTGCTTTGGAAGACACGTAAAGCCCGTTGGTCATGGCTACGGCTGTAGTAGCAGTCGTTAACAACCACCAATCCGCACTGGGCCCGCGTGGTGGTTTATGGCCCGTTCTCCCCAACCATCCATAGAGAAGGCTCGTGCCCCAGCAGTGGGGACATAAAATTGAGCTGATGACGATTGGGTTTTGTTGCTGTTGTTTCACCTTAAAAACCACCATGACCAAACTGACTCATTATGGGTGGATTACAATGACAGGTTTTGCTTTCTTACGACAACAACCGAAATCAACATTTTAATATTATGTCTTCCGATAAACAGAGCCTTCACCTACATAAAGTAGCAGACTTTAACAAAGATGCGTCAAAGCGTCAACGCTTCCAACAGATGGTGAGTAAACACCGCCTTTATGAACGTTACGCTGGCGACAGCACAATGAGCTGGGACGGAGTTGCCAGGGACGGATCTGGATTGTGAAATTATGTTAAGTCACTTGTTCGTACAGTTGCACGTCTTGGTTAACTTGTAGAACTAGAATACAAGTTGTTGAACACAAATATATATTTATGACTTAAATATTTATAAAAAAGAGTGAAAAATGAAATGCTGACCTGACCCAGCCAGGAAATGAACCTGGGTTTTCCGCAATCCGGGCGGCTGCACTGTATTTTATAAATATTTAATTCAGCTTATGTGCAGCAATTAGCACTAAAAATAAAAAGTAAAATTTAATATGACTACTATGGGCGGCTTTTTCAGCGTTACCGGTTTTTTTTGGAGGCATCGAGAAACCTAATTGGTTCCTCAAGCCGTGTGACACGAAACACCGTCAAAGGTTTTTTATAGTGAAAGGGATCACGCCCTTGTACGTATCCCTCTTACCTAGATTATCCGAGGGGTTCTGATTGGATCGGAAAACATGACTGTGCTATTTAATACAAGTCGATATTAAAAAAAAAATATTGCCGTTTACATCCGCTCCGAATAAATTGAGATTATCTGGGTGATTCTGTACCTTGTTCTTAAACAACAAGGGTGCATTCTAGGCAGCTTCAGTCTTAACTTCTGTAACTTCGCTGTCTCTAATATCCTTTAAACCGAAACAAAGCAATGCAAATCAATGCACCATTTAAAATGTTTTACCAAAACAAAACATTTTCTGAAAAAATAAGCTAAGGTGGACTCATTTAACCAATTAAAATGATATTGTATTACAAGACGCCACTTGCGCCTTTTCCCCCTTTACATTCCGTTCGCCGTGTTAGATTAATATTACATAGTATTTAGCTTCAAAGCGACGGAAAACAAACAACGCGAATAAGTAATCCTATGTAGACTTTGATTTGAACCTTGCAACGACAAAGTTGTTCAAATCTCATCATTACTGAAAGTCCCTTCCTTCTTTGAGGGGGAATTAAACGAAGTCGGACTTGGAACTTTGTCTTACGTTTGATTGTGTTTGAGACAGAGCCGCATTTGGTCGGCAGACGTTTTGAATTGAGAATTAAATCTTCGGTTTGGAAAGTTCAACTGTTCGTTTGAAACGGATTATTAATGATTTACAGACACATAATGGGTGAATCATAACTTTGTTTTTAATCAACGTTTTGTACACTAGTCGCAAACATTTGTTTCTGCACATTATTTCTTCTTCTTCTTTCTTAACCGTTATCCACCCAATATGTTGAGTGTAGGTCTCTTCTAATGCACTCCATTTCCTTTGATCTTGTGCCTTCCTCATCCAACTCTTCCTCGCTACCTTGAGAAGGTCGTCGGTCCATCGCATTGGTTGCCTGCCTACGTTCCTGTGCCCCACTCTAGGTTCTCTCTCATCGTTCTCCCCCATCTGTCTACGGCATAAATATGGCCTGCCCACTTCCACTTTCAGCTGGCTATCACCTGGGCTATGTTAATCAGCTTCGTTCTCCTCCGGATATTTGCGTTTCTGGTTCGATCACGGAGAGAAATACCCAACATAGCCCGTTCCATGGCTCTCGGCACATTATTTAGGTTTATAAGTTAGTTTTTTTTTAGGAACAAAGAGTGTTGTTTATCAGTAATTTAATTATAATTAAAGACTTAAAAGATATTTATAATTAAGCTGGTTGATTTGGTTTTAAAAATAAATGTAGTATGAGAACTGGTTATTTTAAGTATTTAATTATCGTCATTATGCGTGGGAAACTTAGGGACACCCACGCACCAAATAAATATTTAAAGCCGTAAAAAGTAAGTCGAGTTAAAACCAATTTGTAAACAGCCTATGCCTCAATTAAAAATGAAAAAGAACTAAATTCACAATTTAATTTTAATTATACACAGTCTTTGACAACGTGTACAAAATATTGCGACACCGAAAATGAACGAAATCTACATAAAGAAAAGCGTCAAACAAAAGTCGGGCTTCCTCGAAGCGGACTCGTAACAAATATGTCAATTTACATAACAAAACCTTGTGTTTGGAAAATAAACTACCGCTCGAAACCTGCCTAACGTGACCTTCCCTGACGTATGATATTGCGTACTTAGATGGGTCCATTGATATTGGGCATGACACAGCATAGAAATATATTGTGGGCGTGTTGCAAATATTCATGATGATAATAATTTAATATTTTTAATTAATAGGATCGTGTTCATTGGCGTGCACTTGGGAAGGCGTATGTCCAGCAGTGGACAAGTTTAGACTGATGATGATGATAATGATAATAATTAAACTCCTTGGGTCTTACAAATAAACTAAGAATGAGCTTCATTAGAAGCTTATTAGAGAAAGAGAAGCTTAGAAAATTATTAAGCTTATTAGAGAAATTAGAGTAAGAGACAAAACTATTCCGTGTTTTGTCTCTTTTACTCTAATTTCTCTAATACGGAATAACTATTCGGACCTTATTCTTTGTTTATTTGTAAGCCACTTTGTGTATAGTTATCGATGCATTGCCATTACCGTTCTAAGCTCGTGCTATTTGCGCTTGCCAGTATTGTACCTAATATATTTTAAGCATTACAATCATCAGCCCGATAATATTATTATAGAGGTATTCAAATTGTTAAACAAGTTAAACATATATAACGGTATATTTAATTTAGTTATATGTATATTGTATCATCTTTAGCTATTGATGAGTAGAAGCTAAAAATCAACCGATAACATTTATTAAGCTAGTAAGATGAGTTAATTTTTTCAATATTTTTTTCAATATATAAACATTTTACGAGCGAGACCTGAGTCCGAGGTTGACCTCGCTCTGGATTATTATGTCATTAATCTATCTTTATTGTATCACACTCCTGCAAATGCTGTGTATAACATCATATTATCAAATCATCTTAACAAAAAACAGTAGTACCTAGGTGAAATAAACACGCACAAACATAGGTACTTGTTCTACACACATTACATACAAATCAAATCCGTTACCTTGGGCTTTGACATCAGTGGCCTAAACACTAGATCGCAAAGGCGGTTAAAACAACAAACAAAACAAAAACAAGATTTATATTTGGAAAGAGTCTACTGTTATTACGTATTCTGTGGCGTTACATAACACAGATAATATAACAGGGTGATGGGTAAGAGGAAATATGCCGGGGTGGGTCGCGAAGGTTCTTATTAAAGGATATATAGGGATCTTGAATGACATAACATGCTCACTTAGGTAGACTTCAAGCGCAATGTTGAAATGTTTACGTGCAAGATAATATTATTGAAACTATAAATTCGATGTAGAAATTTTGGTTTATTGTCTGACCACCTATTTTGTTAAATTAACGATGACATCTTTAAAAATAACCTTTTTTGGAATTGGTTTTGCTATTGCTGTTTTATATACATATATAACTTTTTTTTCTTTGGTTAAGTATTGAGTTGTACATTAACTTAATTTTAGTAACACTTTGTTGACAAAGCAATTGTATCGTTACATCACATATATATTTTATATTTTTATAAAATAATTTAGTCATGTGAAATTTAAACTTATTTTACTATCATCATCATCATCATCATCATCATCATCAGCCTATACTAGTCCACTGCTGGACATAGGCCTCTCCAAGTGCACGCCACCGAGCACGATCCGCGGCTACTCTCATCCAGCTCTTGCCAGCCACCTTGCGAAGATCGTCGCTCCACCTAGTCTGGGTTTTTTACTATAATAAAAGTCAATTATAGTCGTATTGATGCCTCTACAACATTGCTTTTTTTACAAACATTAATATGAGTAGGTTCATCATCATCCTCAGCCTGCAGAGATCCACTGCTGAACAAAGCCTTCCCAATGGATAGTACTACCTATAAAAATCCCAGGTAATAATGCAATTTCTACTGAGTCCAGCCCTGGGTTACATTCCGTGAAACAATACATATTTAAAATCCTTATTACAGCGACCGCACTGAAACTCAAGTGGGACTCAAAAGTAGTTACAAAGCTGTGGTTTGTCGAGGTCTGGGGGTAGGACCGATCACGACCCTGAAATAGGCTTTTATAGTAACCCATAATGTTGCAGGCTCCGCCAGAATACCAGCGTTATTCCGATACGCTTCGTTCGCAACAACACAAGCTGAGGCGGGGTCCTGATTGACCTTTTGTTTGTTTTTATTGTTATGTTTTATGTATATTACTGTGTGTGGTCAATAAATGTTTCTCTCTCTCTCTCTCTTTCTAATGTCCTACTATTGCTAGACAAAGGTCTCCCCAATTTCCATCTATACAAAACTAGTGTTAAAACTAGAAACCTGTTGTACGTTTACATAAATTGTTAAAACACTGTTCTATTTTAAGGTTTGTTTACAGCGGTAACATTGAGACTGACCAACTTGTCGAGAGCGTCCAAACGGCCACAGATTCCCTTCTCCAACGGATCCCCTCTGCCGAGATCGTGGTGCTGGGAGACTTTAATGCCCACCACGTCGAATGGCTTGATTCACGCACTACTGACCATGCGGGTAGAGCCGTTCATGACTTCGCTTTGGCCTACAGTCTGTCCCAACTGGTTGCCGAGCCTACGCGGGTACCAGATGTGAAGGGCCATACACCTTCCTTACTGGACCTCTTGTTGACCTCGCACCCAGACGGCTATCAAGTGTCCGTTGATGCACCACTAGGCTCATCAGATCATTGCCTGATTCGGAGCACAGTGCCTCTCACGGAAACTTTAAAATCGCAACGTGCGGTCAGCCGTCGGGTCTGGCATTATAGGTCAGCGGACTGGGATGGGATGCGAAGTTTCTTTGCGTCGTACCCATGGTGGCGAGTTTGCTTCTCGCTGGATGATCCTGATGTCGTCGCCGATTCTGTCGTTGATGTGATACTGCAGGGAATGGAACTCTTTATTCCAAACTCTATGGTTTTATCGCCTTTATCATGGGGAGTGCTCTGAGGAATTGTTCGGTTTGATCCCTGCCGCTGATTTCCTTCACCGCACTACACGCAATCGACTGTCTTTCCATCCACACCATCTTGATGGATGGCGATCTACTACTGTGCGTTTCTCACGTAATTTTTTACCACGAACTACAGTGTTGTGGAACCAGCTCTCAGTGGCGGTATTTCCGGACCATTATGACTTAGGGATCTTCAAGAAACGAGCCTATTCCTTCCTTAAAGGCCGGCAACGCATCTGTGATTCCTCTGGTTTTGCGGGTGTCCATGGGCGGCGGTGATTGCTTTCCATCAGGTGACCCACCTGCTCGTTTACCTCCTTCTAATAAAAAAAAAAAAAAAAAAAAGACACTTTGAGTAAGCAAAGATCTTCGCTCTACTTGAAGTTAAAGATAGAACTGTATTTTTGCAAGTTATATCATTTAGATAGTTTTGTGACCTTTTTCTTTATTTATGCCTGGGAAACAGGAATATCCTAGTCCAGGCACATTGTGTTATTTGTTCTCTATTAATTTGTTTAGTATTTAGTTATTAAATTGTAAAATATGTTTATTCAATAAAGATTATTTATTTATTTATTTATATTTATTTAAACAGAAGCCAACTCCCTAGTAGGTGCCTAGTGGGAGTTTTGTTTGCTATCGTAAAATTATAACTCTACTCGTACGTCGCCAGGCGGCGCTGCTTCAAAGCCATACTAATTTTCGTTTTCGTTAACGTGATCGAATGTCAAATGACGATGAATGAGTGTAAGTACACTAGGCACCCAGATACGTAGACAGCTAGATATGCAGGATCGTGGCTCAAGTTGCTTCTTCCCGCCCGATCCTCTAAATGCCACTACACATTTTGACGACCTTGGTCGAGTGGTTTATACACCGGTTTTCATGGTGTCGCCATCTCTGAGGTCCCGGGTTCGATCCCCGGTCGGGTCAATTCAGAAATTATTGTTTTTCTAAATTGTCTCGGGTCTGGGTGTTTTCTATGTATAATAAGTATGTATTTAAGTATTTTAAGTATGTTTATCCGTTGTCTAGTAACCATTTTAACGAGTTTTATAACGAAGCTTCTCTTGGGCTAGATAATTGGTGTGAGCGTAGGAAAGTTTATTTATTATTTATTTACAGAATACACTAAACATGCACACTAGTTTAGGTCTAAGACACCGTACTCGTAGAACAAGGGTACGAAGAACCGGTTTACACGAGCTCTATACCAGGTACAGACATGTACCTGGGCGCTTCTCTCCTCCTCCACGGCCCGGTCTACCCGAGCCGAAGTCCATGCCTTTAGAGGCGCCCTCAGGTGGTTCCGCTCCCCGATCCAACCCGAACCCTTCGGAGAATCTAGTAGTTCCCTCTAGAAAACCTCCGAAGGTGATTCGTTTTAACACGGCTTGAGGTACCCTTTACGTACCTCGCCGCCCCCAAAAAAGCCCGCAGGTGACGCTGAAAATGCCGTTTGAGGCAATCAGCAATCTCTCTCAAAATAAAAAGTTGCTTCTTCATACTTTGTTTAAAGGACCCAATCTTGTAGGGTCCCAATTTACTACGTACACATGTTGAGGGCTATCCGAATAGTGTTGTTCGCAACAGTAATTACCTTAACAATGACTTTATTCTGTTTGGTCAACAAAATCATAATTAAAATAAATAATTAACTCAATTAACTGTTTCCCCATAACATTCAGACTTGCAAATACATTATTATTATTAATTATATAATATTCTTTCGAAGAAAACGACAATTAACGTTAACATAATCGCCGAGCCGACATCCATATTAACTTTGTGATCTCTTTATTACGCCAACCATATTATTATCGCTAAGATACGTTTAATAACAACTCTCGGTGAGTAGCCGCAAACAGGAAAATATTCTTTGCAGAGACGGTTAAAGGAGATTACCTTGTCAAGTCGGATAGTATTAGGCTGAAAAGGAAGGCCGCGGTATCTGCCTAATCTAAACAGATAGATACATAGCTATACATGTTTTATATTGTATACAGTTGAGATAAAATCCTGGGTCAAATGAGGAGAGAATATGGTAAGTGGAGAGTACGGAAAAACGCAGCAATTGAAGACTAACCCTCTCACTACAAAACTTTAGCTATAGCTAAATACGTGTTTATTTAATACATTTTGTCTCTGTCTAATGATATTAGCTAAAAAGTGGTAGTTGAGCTCGGTCTCGGAGGTCTGTTTTGAGCATTATCATAGAAAGCTCAACGTCTCTCTGTCTGTTTGTCCGTTTGTATTATCACTCGAGAACCACTCATCCGATCTACTTGTTTTTTTTTGTTAAATTCCTAGCTATGCTCGCTGGCCAGGTTATAGAATATATTTCTGTAGCCCACGCGAGCGGAGCTGCGGGCACAGATGATACTAAATTACAAAGTTACTATAGTTTGCGTAAAACCCCTCTAAAATCGTTGTTACAGGGTTACAGTAGTCTTTAAACGTTTCAAATGTGGGTAAATGTCTATAATTAATATTAACGAGATTATTACCATGTTTTTTTTTGTGTGTAAGTAATTATTGGGGACATTGATGACCTGTGAAAGACTGCAGGCAGATGCTGGATGCGTCAAGCTGAGGACAGGGCGCTATGGCGCCCTGTCCTCAGCTTTATTCCAGTGGACTAAGATAGGCCGATGATGATGATGATGATGATGAAGTAATTAATAGGAGTTAATTATTATTATTCTAATTCAAATGACCATGAGATAGTTTAAAAGGTTAAATAAGTAATGTCTATATTAAAAAACTTACATTACACTACTCTTAGATTTTTTTTACCAAAAGAAAATGTTTCATCCCAAAATGCGGTCTGATAGGTATGCAACGAAGGTAGCGTAGCTCTTTCTCGACTTATCCGCGGAGTAAAGAATGTGGGTGCAAACCTTTTCCCTAAACGTGGCCACTCCGGCCATGTAATGTTTGAAACGTGACGATTTTAAATATTCTCCCCCGATAGATTTATCGGCGCTTTTGAAAGACATTTTAAAACTCGTATTTTTGCCGCTGAGCAGAGAGCTTCGAATCACGTTTTGTAGGTTATGATATGGCGGTCGCTTATTCTCCTACTTTACCTAACAATAATAATAATTGTTATGACATTTATTTTATAAGCTTTTGCAACATACATTACATGGCGGCCTTCACGCCTGAGGCATTTTTTACCAGTCAACAATAGGATGGTGCCGACAACATTCGACAACATCATCATCACCACCATCATCAGCTCATTATATGACCCCACTGCTGGGGCACGAGCCTTCCCTATGGATGGATAGGGAGAACGGGCCATAAACCACCACGCGGGCCCAGTGCGGATTGTAGGTTGTTAACAACTGCTAATGTAGCCGGGACTAACGGCTTTACGTGCCTTCCGAAGCACGGAGGAGCTTGAGATGATATATTTTAGGTCACCCATCCAATGGCCGGCCTTTGAGAAAGTTGCCTAACCTTAGAAATTGCAGACCGGGCGCGTAACCCACTGCGCCAAGAAGCCCCTTAAAGAAGGGTTACCTGTAGACGAATTAAAGGCACATACTTTCTGTCTTTCTTTTTCCAATAATAGTCTTTAAATCTAATTACGACTAACCTTAATCCGAGCGTGATAATTCTGCACTACCAAGTAGAAAATTGAGAACCAATGGTTCCCAAGCATTCATGAGAAATTTTTGCTTGAATAACGTTACGTTGTAATATGTATTGTCGGTATATCGGAATACGTCTCGGTATTGAATGACCTAAATCTACCATTTTGGTAGTAAGAATGTAAGGCATAGGTCAAACTGTATTTATGTGATTATACAAAATAAGAAAAGATCCAAGGTCTACGCTATAATTAAAAATAGTAATTACATACTATATTACTTATATCATACGTTGTTGTATAAATAAATACCTACCTTTATTTTAAAACTATGATTTTATACGATTCTAAATAAACTTGTTATGATATTGAATTTTGAGATTGGGGACATATGAGTCATATTAATGATAATAATAAAATATTTATTTCATTAACCAAAATATGTATGACAGACACAATAGTTAACATAACTACCAACAGTTTTTTACATGTCCTAAAAAGTACAACAAAAATATTTTGGAAAGAAAATCATATCATCTTACGACAACAACCGGAACCAACGGCTTAACGTGCCTTCCAAAGCACGGAGGAGCTCAAAATGTCTTTAATTTGTGATAAATGTTGCCCAATATTCATGATCGCGAATCCAACAAGCAAATCGCTATGCTGTGATATCGAGCTCCCAGAACATATTTTTCTGTAATTAATATGATCATCATTATCATGAGCTCATTTTACTGGGACTTAAAATGAGTTGATGATTTTTTTTATATTAGAAGGAGGCAAAAGAGCAGGTGGGTCACCTGATGGGAAGCAATCACCGCCGCCCATGGACTCCCGCAAAACCAGAGGAATCGCAGATGCGTTGCAGGCCTTAAGGAAGGAATAGGCTCGTTTCTTGAAGATCCCTAAGTCGTAATAGTCTGGAAACACCGTCGCTGAGAGCTGGTTCCACAGCACTGTAGTTCGTGGTAAAAAATTACGTGAGAAACGCACAGTAGTAGACCGCCATCCATCAAGATGGTGTGGATGGAAAGACAGTCCAAACCGAACAGTTCCTCAGAGCACTCCCCATGATAAAGGCGATAAAATATACAGAGAGACGCAGTCTCTCCGAAGATGATTAAAAGACGAAAACCAGAAATTATATTCCTTGAAATGAAACAATTTTTACGGATCTACTCGCGTTTATTTTACACATTACTTATTTAATGTCTATCCTGACGTGGTTACAGGGAGACTGAGGTGTTGGTCGTCTCATAATTAGTTAGTGGCTTGTATACCCTCACTAAATTGAATCAGGTGCGTTCCATTTTACGCAAAAGGAGCTTACAGTATCTTTTGGTCTGGCAGTATGGTGTTGGGGCTGGGGTTTTATATTTTGTATGATGGGATCCCAGGCTGGTGGTAGATTCCAATCATCTTCTCTATTGAAATTAGGATGTCTTTTAATTTCAATAGCCTCGCGTATCATCCTAAGGATGAATCGTTGTTCTCTAGCGAGTATTTGTGGTTTATTAAATCTCATGTAATGATCGGGCCCCTCTAGGGAATGTTCGCTTACTGCAGACTTATTTTCGCGCCTATGCTTGACGTCGGCTATATGTTTTTTAACGCGGGGAAGGGGTATATTGCACTTGACAGGTCGTTAAAATTTGTTGATCTTCTTCGGCGGCTTGAAGTACGTGTTGATTAAAGCTCGCTATGATTATAAGGCCAAAGGTGGAAGGTGCATGCGCACTTCACCCGATTTTAAAATATCTTACGAGTAAGAATAATGCCTTCATTTTACCTGTTACCATGTTAAGTGATGATTAGACCGAAAGTGGAAGAGCACTTTATCCGGGATCCTCAACTACTGAGGCACTGGCTATCTTATCTCTAGCTGCCGGAACACAACAATGCTACAAACATTAATGTTATGGCGACATATTTATATAAGATGAAACATTTTTTTTTAGTTAAATAAATGACCTATATTATTTAACCCTATGTGGCATAGCCGTAGGACACCGTATTCACATACCGTTATCTACGTTTAATTAATAGAATATTCTTTAATTGACGGCACGCAACTCGTTTCGAATTGTTCAAAAAACGTGACCATTCGATATAAGATTTATTTGTGATTATGTAATTAAGTTATTTCGAACAGTTATTGGCGGAATTGGAAAAATGACTCTAAGGCTTAACTGCATAAGGAGTTATAGCATACACAAAGCATGCGCACTCGCCCTTAGACACTGTATATACAGTCAGTATATATATAGTACACTCATAGAACAAGGGTACGACGACTCGGTTCACGCACTGCTGGGACACAAGCCTTCCCTGTGGATGGATAGGGAGATCGGGCCATAAACCACCACGCGGGCCCAGTGTAGATTGGTTGTTGTTAACCACTACTAATGCATACAGGAACAAGGGCTTTACCTGCCTTCCGAAGCACGGAGGAGCTCCAGATGATATATTTTTGGTCACCCATCCGATGATCGGCCTTTGCGAAAGTTGCTTAGCGTCAGCAATCGCAGACCGGGCGTTAACCATTGCGCCATCGAGCTCCTCTGTGTCGCTCATGATCACTCGTCATCACTAATTCTTACTGCTAATGGCTTTAATCAATGATATAACTTTAGTTATCGCTTATGCAATCAGTAGTGTCAGTAGTTAGATACGTTGACCACATGCGGTAGTTGTGGGCACATTGGCATCGTCATGCATAAACTAAGCGTCATCAGCGGTGATTCAGCTGCGGAATTCAATTGAAGATTCCGCAACCTTCGGGATTAACTGATATCGCAGTTTAAATGATTAAATGTAATCAATATTTATTATTTAAGTTTTTGTTACTTTTCTTCTACATAACTATATTATACGTAGAATTTGTTTCAATTTAATGTATGTATGTATGTTATTCTTATTTAATCATATTTCGATGTTCGTTAAACGTTCTAAAAATTAACGCACACTATAGTTGATAATATGCATCCACAAAGACGCCATACAGTGCGCACAGAAGAAGTTATTACTGCTGTGGAGCGTAGTGTTGAAGAGGACCGAATGAGTCGATTCGCCAGATGAGCGAATAATTTTGTAAGCTGGCCTCCACGATCGTCCTCCACACCTTTCTTTGGGGATATGTAAAGTCACACGTCTACGCAGATAAACCACAGACGTTGGACCACTTGAAAGCCAACATTCGCCGCGTTATTGCTGATGTACGGCCCCAGTTGCTCGAATAAGTGGTCAAAAATTGGACTTCCGGATTACGCTTCATTCGAACCAGCCGTGGCGCCCATATGCCCGAAATCAATTTTGAGCACTAATATCAAGAGCAAGAATATCTTTTAAATAAAACCATTACCACGATAATGAAATTTATTTTTACGTGTTTTATTTCATGTTAAATTTGTATACCTCTAAAAAAACAGCCTTTATATACCTAGTTATACGCAAATTTTGTAGCAAATGTTAGGTTGATTAATAATTTAGTAATTTATATTTCAATTGATACTCGTATCCGAACGAACTCCATGTTTTTATTTCACTGGCAACACTGAGTGTTGGCGGGAAAAAATAGCGGTAAAACAGCATGGCGAATCGAGGCACTAGATGACGGTCACTTTGGCTGGAGCATTGGTGGTGGACGGTTGATTTTGAGTTGTACGTACTGGTTGTTGGAAGAAATACACCTTTTAAAAAGAATGTGAGTTTTATTGTGCTAATATATTAATATATTATACATTAATGATAATATTATAGGGTAAGTAAGGGGATTCCTTACATTTCAGAAGTGGGATAATGCCAGCCTACTAGCTTTGATTGCTACTTAATTTTAAAAGCAATAAGTAAACTAAACAAATTATATTAAAAATAACGTGAAAGTGTTAGCTTCAAAGTGATTTAAAGGTTTTCCTTTATTTTCAATTGGAAAGGGTAGTTGTATATTTTAAATGTGACTGTTGTGGACGTCTGGTGTTAGTTAAAGTGAGTACCAGTGGTGAAAATAACGATAATTTTAAGCAACGAAGTCCCGTTTTGATATTGTTGTATTTTCTGCTTGGCGTTTTTCTCCACCCTCAGGTTGAAGGTTGTTTAAAGGTCCCTTAAAGGGTGTCAATTGGTAGTGTCGGTGATGGACTGGGGGTGTCCGGGGGGCCAAAATTTCATTATTTTTGCGCACTGTTTTCGAGATATTTGAGTTTAACTTAATATGTAGTTGCTACTATTTTACTCCTAAGATGGCGAAATTTTCGGACAAAGTACACAGCTTGTGTTTTGAGTTTCAGAATCATGCCTCATGAGAACGAATCACTCCGCAACGCCGTTTGACGACACCCGATGGACACAAAGTGGGTAGCAGACTGCGGAGTGCAGAGCGACATCAAGGGCGTGGCAGTTCGACAAGCACGTGTGGACCGGGACATCGAGGATAACGCCCCAGCACAACAATCTAAACGGTCAGATAGTCTAACTGTTACCGCTAGGGACGTTCATAATATGATAAATTCATTAAGTGCTAAGGCTAAGGCTCAGTCCCGGGCATATGTGTCGGCCACTCGGTCACATAGTAGTGATAGCATGAGTTTAAAAAAAAAAAAAATCTTTGAGAGATTTTGATTCGTCCTCAAAGAGTCAACGTATAGACGTGTGGCTTCAAAAGGTGAACGAGTGTGCCGCTGTGTATGGCTGGGATGAGAAGACAGTATTGACTTTATTACTTGATATGAAAGTTTGAATTCGATATTGTTCACTTTGGCTCGAATGGCAACAAAAACTGTTAAACGTTTTTCCTTTCGAGCAAAATTATGGTCAATCCCTTCCTTGGAGGATATGCTAAAAGGAGGAGCAGGTATAACGAACCTGTAGAAACGTACTACTATGAGAAATTTGCTTTATTTATTTATTTATTTTATTTATTTATTTGGGTCACCAACAAAGCAATTACACAAAAACTTACTATAACATACATTGCATATTACAAAAAATGAGTAATGCTTTACTTATAGGTACCACTACATGCAAATAACATAATTAATATAAGTTCAATCTCAAGTAACAGACATCCCTTAGAGACGAAATAATATAACAATTTACTACAATGAAAAATAAGTTAAATAAATTAAATAATAGGTTGTAACAAAATTTTGTTCTTAAAACTTTTACGTGTTTCCGAGAAAATATCTATATCAGTGGTATTAAATAGTGCGTTGTATTTGTTTACAATTTGTTTACAACTGTTATTGAACCAGTGTGACGTTCATGGCAAGCGTGCGGTGTGTCATGTATTCAGGGGTTGAACGATGAAACTATGCGATCTAGCGCTAACGCGTTACCCTGTACAACCAACCAACCTGAACGGTTGTTACAGTTCCCTAAGACTATTAATGAGGTTCCGGTACCATTTGATAGAAGTAATTTTAAGATTACATCTAAAGATTCTGTAAATAATTCTATTTCTCGCTCGTTCATGTCAGGTAACAATAATAAAGTATTTAATTCAGTAAGCAAAGAAGGCAGGTCGCAGGACACTCTGACCTAGATTTGGGCACAAAGCTAATAGTTACATGGTTCGATCCGAAACTATAGGCGTTAACAATAGTACTAATCCTACACATAGAACATTGCGTAATTCGACATAAGAGTCCTAACTTTTGAGATTATTAGGGAAGTTAAGGTAAACGACTTTCCCTTGAAATCTTTTATGGATTTTCGTTGTGAGGTGACTTTACTTTCTCGATCTGCCGCAACCTCTTCAGGTTTATTGTGTGTGTGTGTGTGGTTATTATGTAATCCAGTCTATGGGTGGTGTTTAAATGAATAAGATTGAAGGTGTGTGTGCGAGGGTTTCATGTCTGGTAGTTAACGATAAGTTTCTAGATTTCTCTTCAGAGTCGAAGTCAAAGTCAAAAAAAAAAATATTCAAATAAACTTACGAAAAGTGCTTTTGAATAGTCCATACATTTTTCACCTACTAACCATTCAGGACGTTATTTTAGCTGTGGAGAAGGATGGGCGCAAGAAACTCCACAGCTTTAGTAGAAGTAATTACAAATGCAAAAAGAAAAAGAAATGAAAGAAAAGATATTAAGGTTTCCATTACGTTACACGAGTCTTGGTCAATTTAATAAATAAACATTTTCTATTTTATTACTGGTAGGACAATTATATACTGAACAGTTACACATTGTAATGTTTATGTATTGGAAGCACTGAATAAATGATTACTTACTTACTTACTTACTTACTTACTTACTTACTTACTTACTTACATTGTCGTTTATAAAGACTGAAGTATTAAAGTTTGAAAATATGACTGATGGAAGATTTTGACTTTGATTTTGAGATGAAATGAAACAAAGAAGGGAAGGTTGTAGATAAACCAAACCAACAATCTAATATTGTTAGGGGGTATTTATAAGGTTAAGGGTGGGCAGTTGTATGTGTACGTTACTCAAATGTCAAGAAGTTTTATTCTTCACGCAGGAAGTGTTATTGGTAGAGCTTCAAAAGTTCAGGTAGTTAACCGTGTGAGCAGTTTTCGGTGGTTCCAGTCTATAACACTAAGGCATAAAAAGTTATTATAACAAAAGTGACTCTTAGACTTAGACTCTTAGATAACCGGTAAAGTCCACCTTTTTACTGATATTCTGTTTAATACGTTTAAATTATCTGTAATTGAGGTTAATAAATAGCCAATAAATTCATTCGTAAGTGTGTCGAGTACAGCCCAAACGCTAGCTATGTTACTCGGTGAGGTACACACCTAAGCTACACAGCTTTAAGGTTTATAGCTTCAATGATACCAGATTCTTAAAGGTAGATGTGATAATAGGATTCAATAAAGGGGGACGAAAATTTGCTTATTTTTGCGCTACGATTAACCGTATAGGAGATATTTGCACTTTAAGCAAAACAAAATATTTGATTATTTTAAAGTAACTGTTCTATTTTCTGTTTTCATGTGAGACTTGATGGAACTTCGAAGTCGAGACATAGTCCGTCGTAGACTTGAGACACCTGGCTGCAGGAGATCTTGTGCAGCCTCTCGAACTTGAAGTCGCCAAAGGCGGTCTCAGAGTCGGCGTCGGAGCTGGACCCGAAGACCTAGCCATATCCAAGGAGAACAGAAGCAGGATCGTGAGAGGATCAACATGTTGGGGAGCGAGCTGCAACGGGAACGCGAGCGGGTTCGGGCAGCGGAACGACGACACTGCACATCGAAGCGGCTACCCAGCGTGCGGAGCGAGGACGACTGTGGTCATCGTGGCTCACCGCTGAACGAGCAGCGGAGCAATGCAGAGCGTCGTGCTGAGCAACTTGACCACGCGAGACAGTCTGAAAGGTTACATAGCCCTTCCTCTTCTAAGAGAGATTTAATGAATATGTTAAAGTGTGATAGAGATAGTTTTGCGTCTCGCCCTTCCACGTCAGGTGCATAGTCGTATCAATAGCTAGATCATGAGAATATACTCCCTAATTTAGCGAAATTAGGGAGTATATTCTCATGACCAAACATCAATGCGCTGATTTTTCGTAGAGGGAGCGCCCTCTACGAAAAATCAGCGCATTGATGTTTGGTTAGAGAAGATTAATGAGTGTACCTCGGTGTATGGTTGGGATGACAGGACTACAACTAATTGCGGTATGCAGAAACTCCAAGGCCTTGCTAAGGGTTCTCTATTTTGTCTCATACATTTTTTATCCATAAAATCTAACGTGTCACGTTTTGTGACATAATCATCATGTGTCCGAATGGTAAGTAGCCCTAACTTAATGACTCATAATATAACATGCCCTAAAATCGAAATTATGGAGCTAGATTTCTGTTGTTTAATAAATAAAAATAAATAAAATTGTAATTTTGTAACAATATTATTATAAACCACCATTCGGACTAACATACATTATACAATAAATATAACACTTAGGACATGTGATATAATAGCAAGTGCCCGGAGTCGAAATTTGGATATCTAATTATGATAGCACCCGATATTATGACACAAAAGCATTAGATATTTGATGTTTGAGATATTTGAGAGATGATTTAGCAAGCGCGTTGGGGATTTTGATTTTCGGACGATCGATATTCGGAGAAAAAGTGACTACCTTTGCTAAGGCGTGGTACAAAGGGTTAAATTCAATCCTTTTTTTTTACTATGCAAGAATGGCAGGAAAAAAAATTACTAATTTGAGTTTACTAACTCATTTCCTATTCCTCCACAAAATTATGATCAGGCATTAGAGGATATGCTTATAAGGAAGACTAAATATAACGAGCCTGTAAGAAAAAAAATTTAAACGAAAAATTTGTTCTCGATCGAAAACGTGCAGTGGATTGCAAAATCCACGGTATTAATGATAGGACCTTGAGGTCTGAGGCTCTGTCACTGCGTTCGTTGTTCGCATCCCGATCAGCTTCTGCAATTCTTAAATAGGTTGTTGCCCTGGGTTTATTTTGTCGAGTTAAGGGAGAATGTTGATAATGATATGGTTAATGATTTCAATTTAAGCGACACAGAAAGCGATTATTAGTGGAGTCTTCTGCTATTCCTAGTAACTTCCTTTTTATTGTTATTTTTATTTTATTGTTTTGGTATGCTAGCGGAAGACAGGTATGCTAGCGGGAGATACGTATACTAGCGGAAGACAGGTATGCTAGAGAAGACAGGTATGCTAGCGGGATATAGGTATGCTAGCGGGATATAGGTATGCTAGCGAAAGGCCGGTATGAGGTGCGTTCGATTTGTAAGAATGGATGGGTTTACAAATTGAACTCACATAAGAATAGGTTCTAGTGTAGCTATTCCTAGTAACTTCCTTTTTATTGTTATTTTTATTTTATTGTTTTGGTATGCTAGCGGAAGACAGGTATGCTAGCGGAAGACAGGTATGCTAGCGGGAGATAGGTATGCTAGCGAGAGATAGGTATACTAGCGGAAGACAGGTATGCTAGCGGAAGACAGGTATGCTAGCGGGATATAGGTATGCTAGCGGGATATAGGTATGCTAGCGAGAGGCCGGTATGAGATGCGTTCGATTTGTAAGAATGGATGGGTTTACAAATTGAACTCACATAAGAATAGGTTCTAGTGTAGCGGTGTAAGAATGGATGGGTTTACACACGCTAACTAGTTGTGTAAGAATTGATGGGTTTACACACGCTAACTAGTTGTGTAAGAATTGATGGGTTTACACGCGCTAACTAGTTGTGTAAGAATTGATAGGTTTACACACGCTAACTAGTTGTGTAAGAATTGATGGGCTATCCTATAGCTATCTTGGTTACGAGAATGGATGGGTTCGTAACCTTGCTGGCGGGATTTTAGTTTGCTAGCGGGATATAGGTATGCTAGCGGGATATAGATATGCTAGCGGGATATAGGTATGCTAGCGAGAGGCCGGTATGAGGTGCGTTCGATTTGTAAGAATGGATGGGTTTACAAATTGAACTCACATAAGAATAGGTTCTAGTGTAGCGGTGTAAGAATGGATGGGTTTACACACGCTAACTAGTTGTGTAAGAATTGATGGGTTTACACACGCTAACTAGTTGTGTAAGAATTGATGGGCTTACACACGGATATTTATATTCATTTAAATTATTTTGCGAGAATTTATGAGTTCGCAAATAAATGTTAAAAGAT
The DNA here is from genome assembly GCA_947562085.1 of Eudonia lacustrata. Lineage (NCBI taxonomy): Eukaryota > Metazoa > Arthropoda > Insecta > Lepidoptera > Crambidae > Eudonia > Eudonia lacustrata. Next base: position 4,326,653 of record OX387323.1, on the reverse strand, counting down.
AATTGATACTAATTTGTAACTAATATGATGAAACGTTTGTTCATTTGTGGTGCATGAGGACATGCACAATGTCAGGAATAGAAATTTGAGACGATCTATGAGAAGGAAGGGTTCATAGATCGTTACCCAATGCGATCACTTTCAAGAAGAAAGGGTTTGCGGGTGGTTGTGTTGGCTATGAAGGAAGTTTTGTGATAATCACTTGCAAGAAGGAGGGTTTGCAAGTGGTTGTTTTGTTTTGTTGTTATAGTACTATTTTAGAACTAGTTCGGTTTAATAGAAAAACATTACTTATTTTAATAGGTAAATTTGAGAACTGTGACAATTTTCTTTCTAAGATTGTAAGATTTGGATATTATTTCCAGTTGATGCACTCTTTTATTAAAATATTTAATCAAACCACAATGATTGAGTATTGTTATATTATTATAATATTGATTTATCAGAAACGTAGTATGTTTTAATTAAGTTTTGTTAACTAATCATTAACTATTTTTAAATACCTGCAATGAAAGTGTTGACTAGAGTTATTTTGCGTTTTAAGTAAAAACAAATTTAAGTTTTGTGTAATATTAATAAATAAAACTATAGTTTAACTTAAACTAAGTACGAGATGCGATGTATTGTGATATTTGTCAATATTACGAGTGGAGAGATTATTAATAGTCAAGTTTTAATAATTTGACTGTAATACGAGTATAAGATAATTATGATATTGTAAAGTGACTCGATTGGCCAAGTGTTAGGTTAACTAGTGCATGAGGACATGCACCTTGTCAGGATGGACGAGTGTTAGGTTGATTAATAATTTAGTAATTTATATTTCAATTGATACTCGTATCCGAACGAACTCCATGTTTTTATTTCACTGGCAACACTGAGTGTTGGCGGGAAAAAATAGCGGTAAAACAGCATAGCGAATCGAGGCACTAGATGACAGTCACTTTGGCTGGAGCATTGGTGGTGGACGGTTGATTTTGAGTTGTACGTACTGGTTGTTGGAAGAAATACACCTTTTAAAAAGAATGTGAGTTTTATTGTGCTAATATATTAATATATTATACATTAATGATAATATTATAGGGTAAGTACCTTACACAAACAAATAACAGTTTGAAAAATGTTATAAACCTACTTCTTCTTTAAACAAAGGAGTTTTTGATAAACTTTTTAATATACCAAATATATATTAGGCATTATAATATAGCATACCAAAATGCAACAAAAATGTGTATTGTTGATTCCGTTAACTTTTTTCGATAAAATTCTCGTGTCACATGTTAGTTGCCAGACTCATTCGAAACGGCTCGTTCGATTATTATGAAATTTTATATGAAAGTTTATTCGGTAGGTCTGACAATCGATCGTAATCTATTTTTCATACCCTTATGTGGTAAGGGTACCCCAAACATTTATTTTCCAATAAAAAATGTTTCACGATTTGTTTGTTTTGTTGTCATAGAAACTGTTATAGTGGTACGAAGTCAGCTAGTATTTCTATAAAATTTTCCACGTGCGGGATTGAATTTTTTTCAACCCGTTTTTTTTAAATAGCATTAGTGATTTAATAAAGCAAAAGCAAATAGTTTTACCTTAATCTGAATACAGACAAAGTTTTTTTTAACCTGTAGGCGTTTACAGCAATCGCCAGTTAGAATTTTGTTAATTGTAAAAAATAAAATATTTTTTCATTGATTATTTATAATTTAATCGCTAAAGGTACTTTTATAATTCATAACTCATACCAGGCTTGCCGCGTTTTCGTGTAATGGTATATTTTTTCTTTTCTCATGCTCAAATAATTCGCTGCTTAGTGATAAACGACCAACACCTTATGTTTTATTTATACTAACGCTATTTTTCTTATTCAAGCAAAGAAGTGTGCTTGGTTGACATTTTAGTAGCTCGGAGGGTGAAGCCTCATATATATTTTTTGCCTCTCAGGAGGCTATTTCTCAAGATTTTCATGACATTGGTCGATGACATTGAATGTTAGTTTTGTTTCGTGAGAAATGAATTCGGTGAGTGGATATTGGATCCCTGTTCTGGGTATTTCCAAGTGATTGATTAGTAAATTGGTTGCTGCTTTATTAAGTGTAAGAATTGAAGTTCAGTTAAACAAAATCACAAGGGATAATTGTGATAAACAAGCATTGTTACCATATTGCAAAATTTACTTATTTATATCTAAAATAAGATAAATGTTGAAATATTTCAGACAGATGTATCCTCTCCAACGTCGGAGCGGTTTTGACAAACGCTCGACAGTAGAGAGGGTATAGTCGACAATGAAATTGCTTTACCACCTTAGAAGTGAATTTTGTTTTCATATAATAAAACAACAAGTTCTATTTTTGTTTAAAAGATCAAGTGACAGATACGTTGTCAATATTGACAATGAGCCTTAGCGAAATTTCATTGTAATGGAAGTTTTTGTCAAAAGTGATATAGCAATTTTATGGTCGACTATACCATATCACACAACGATCAGTGGTTCGTTCCGCTAACTGTTTCGGAATCTTAGAGAAGTTGCAGATTCGAATCCCCATTAATTATCACATTTCATAATAACGTCAAAAAGTCGATTAGATTACTATAGACGTACTTCAAAGTAAGTAAGTAACAAAAGAATAAGAACACAATTTCACGACACGCTTATCAAAGGAATAATGGTATTGACCATAACAATTCGACGACGATTCGATAAATTTGTTAGTGATATGCAATGAAAGCGGCGCGGTGCCGGCCGGCGGTTACTCGAAAGGTAAACACGATGTGGCGCAGTAGCAATGTTGGGAGCAACGAATTCCTATTTCAAAGGTGTGCAAATATTCGTGTTTGCCCAGTTCAGTTGTTCAAGCGCGCGGGCAGCGTTAAAGTTTGTGTAAATCATAAAGTCATGCCCCTCTCTATAGGCTTACAATGCTGTCAATTTTTTTTGCTATTTTATTTTATTTCATTTATTTGCGGTCTCAATTAATTTAGGGATTGCCATACACTCTTTATCTACTTTTGAAGCAGACGTACACGTAATCAGCACTTTTGTGACAATTTTTTTTAATTAAGGCATTATTATTTTATAAACTTTATAAAATTTCAGAGATGTATCCAGATAAAAAAAAACAAAATTGAAAGTACCTATATATTTATTAATTTGTTTTTATTAATACTTTGTTGTAGTTATTTTTTAAGTATTGTATGTAGCTTAGAGCGCTATCTAACCTCCAAACTGTTTCCTCCTGAAAACTGAAATGCCGTTTCGGGATTTCATTTTTTGTACCATTTTACTATTTTTTTTAATGTGTTTTTTGAAATGTCTTCTAAACGTTTCTTTCTTCCTTTCTTTCTTTATTTCATTATTAGTTATATTAAATTTTTTACTTAATCAAAAACACAGTACACAGTACTGCATAACTTTGTTGTTGGTTGAAAAACAGACAGAGTGCTGGAAAAACTTCCAGCACTCTGTCTGTTTTTCAACCAATATCCTATGCCATATTAAATTTTATTTAATCTAAAATTAACTAAACATAAATGTATCGACCGTGTTAATTTGAATGAGAAATATGAATTAGTATTAAACTGTTCATTAATAAAATATTTTATTATTAATTAGAACCATATCATTTGAAAGATTTTCTGACAAGTAGGGTAGTTCACCCGTGTTGGACAGGAACCCGTAACCGACGCTTTTTACCTTTAATCAATTAAAATTAGGGTCAATGAAATTCTATATTATTTTTTGGCTACAAAAACTGGTGCGCAACACTGGTACCACTACCCTACTTTAATAATATAATAATAATAAGTGATAAATAATCTTTATTATCCACAAAAGCATCATTACAGGTAAAAAAAAATCTGCCTCCTTATCTAGGCTAAAAGCCTGTATGTCAGGAGGCAGTTGCTCTCTCCTGTTGGGGGGTACATTACAAAGCAGCCTAAACAGACTATTGAGAAATTAAGAAAAAAAATAAAATTTAAAAAAATATATTAACTAGTGGTCGCCCAGTGGTCGAAATTCGACCGTAATTTTATTAAGGCTGCACGGATTGTATCCTGAGCAATGAAAAAGTAAAAAAGATAGAATGTGAGTTTGGATTGGCATTGACAGATTACGGCCGCTCTTCTTCCATTTTTGAAATGTTTGAAAAGAGTATAAATACGTGCGTGTCAAATAATATTACAACTGTCCCAAGGTGGTGTCGGGTTCATCGTCCACAAGTCCCTCGTGAACAACGTTGTCGAGACCGGGAGTGTGTCGCATAGGGTAGCGTACCTTATACTCAGAATAACCAAACGGTATTCGTTGAAGGTCATACAGGTTTATGCTCCTACTACGACACACCCTGACGATGAGGTGGAAGCTACGTATGAGGACATCTCTAGAGCCATACAAGCCTCCAAAACTCATTACACCGTTGTCATGGGAGACTTTAAAGCAAAACTGGGCAAAAGAAGCGGCGATGAGATGAGAGTGGGACGATTTGGGGTTGGTAATCGGAACTCCCGGGGCCAACTGCTGGCGGACTTTCTTGAGAGGGAGGGCCTCTTTATGATGAACTCCTTTTTCAGGAAAGCTGAACACCGCAAGTGGACCTGGATGAGTTCCGATGGTGCAACAAAAAACGAGATTGACTTTATCATGTCGACGAGGAAGCAAATATTCAATGATGTCACTGTGATCAATGCGTTTAAAACTGGCAGCGATCACCGGTTGGTAAGAGGCACATTGAATATCAACGTTAAGCTGGAAAGACGTTGATTGATAAGGTCTACGCTCCGTCCTGCACCCATCTAAATCCAAAACCCCGAAAGCTTTCAGCTCGAATTGCAGAATCGCTTCGAGCGCCTAAATAATTGTGAAAATGTGGACGAATACAGCAACAGGTTTGTGGAAACTGTCCAAACGGTTGGGTCCAAGTTCTTTAAAACCCACCGTGCAAAAGGAACCAAAAAGTTCTCAGACCATACCCTAAAGCTAATGGAAGAGCGGCGCGCAATGGTTCTGCTTTCCTCAGGTGATGCGTCTTAGTTTCGGCGGCTAAATAGGCAGATCTCGAAGTCTATGACTCGCGACACGCGCCAATTTAATACTAACCGTATTAAAGAGGCCATTGAGCGGAACAAAGGCTCAAAAGTGTTCGCAAAGGAATCTGGGTATTGGGCAGTGCCAACTGACGACGCTGAAAACCGATGACGGCAGAACTGTCACGACCAGGTCCGATGTTATGGGAGAGGTCGAAAAGTTCTATGGACAGCTTTACACATCCACACGGCCACCTGTACAAAGCTTAGCTAAAGACCCTAGAGCTAAGTTAACCCGGCACTATTCCGAAGACATCCCGGACATCAGCCTATACGAGATTAGTATGGCTCTCAAACAGCTCAAAAATGGCAGGGCACCAGGTGCTGACGGAATTACGGCCGAGCTTCTGAAAGCAGGCGGAAGACCGGTACTCGTAGCTCTTCAGAAGCTATTTAATTCCGTGGTACTGGGGGGCAGAACGCCAGAGACGTGGCACGAAGGTATGGTGGTACTGTTCTTCAAAAAAAGGCGACAAAACCCTGCTGAAGAACTACAGGCCCATCTCACTTCTAAGCCACGTCTACAAGCTGTTTTCGAGAGTTATAACGAATCGTCTCGCACGCAGGTTTGATGACTTCCAGCCTATCGAACAAGCCGGTTTCCGAAAAGGCTTCAGCACCATAGACCACATACATAGTATACAGAAGACCGAAGAGTATAACCAGCCTCTTTGCTTAGCGTTTGTGGACTATGAAAAAGCCTTCGATTCGATTGAGACATGGGCCGTGCTACAGTCTCTCCAGCGGTGCCAAATTGACTATCGGTACATCGAAGTGTTGAGGTGTTTGTATGAAAGCGCCACTATGTCAGTCCGTCTTCAGGACCAGAGCTCGAAACCTATCCAGTTGCAGCGAGGAGTGAGACAGGGAGATGTGATTTCTCCGAAACTGTTCACTGCTGCACTGGAAGATGTTTTCAAGCTTCTGGACTGGAAAGGACTCGGCATCAACGTCAACGGCGTATACATCACTCACCTTCGGTTTGCTGACGATATAGTGGTCATGGCTGAGACCCTGGAAGACCTCGGCGCAATGCTCGGTGACCTCAACAGAGTCTCTCAACAAGTGGGCCTTAAAATGAACATGGAGAAGACGAAAGTTATGTCGAACTCACGTGTCGTACCCACTCCTCTGAAGGTTGGGGACTCTGCCCTTGAAGTTGTGGACAATTATGTTTACCTGGGACAAACGGTCCAGCTAGGTAGGTCCAACTTCAGCAAAGAGGTCAATCGTCGAATCCAATTAGGCTGGGCAGCGTTCGGTAAGCTTCGAAATATCTTCTCGTCCGATATACCGCAGTGTCTCAAGACGAAAGTCTTTGACCAGTGTGTGTTGCCAGTGATGACATACGGGACTGAGACGTGGTCGCTCACTATGGGCCTCGTAAAAAGGCTCAAGGTCACTCAAAGAGCAATGGAGAGGGCTATGCTCGGGGTTTCTCTGCGTGATCGAATCAGAAATGAGGAGATCCGCAGAAGAACAAAGGTAACCGACGTCGCCCGAAGAGTTGCTAAGCTCAAGTGGCAGTGGGCAGGGCACATTGCTCGCAGGACTGATGGCCGCTGGGGCGGGATAGTCCTGGAGTGGCGACCGCGTACCGGAAAGCGCAGTGTGGGCAGGCCTCCAACAAGGTGGACCGGCGATCTGGTGAAGGTCGCGGGAAGCCGCTGGATGCGAGCAGCACAAAACCGGTCGTTGTGGAGATCTTTGGGGGAGGGCTTTGTCCAGCAGTGGACGTCTTTTGGCTGAGATGATGATGATGAAATATATATGCGTGTGTGTCAAATACATGGTAGTGTGAGTAATGTTTGTTTTATTGATTTAATGTATTTTTATGCTTAATTTTAAAAAAATATTAACATTCGGATAACCTTCTCTATTTAAACTATAAGTGTGCAAAATTTCATACTCCTCCGTCCGCGCAATTTTCGTAAAAAAGGGGTACAAAGTTTTTGCATAAAAAAGTCGTTTTTTTAATAAATAAACCATTACGACAAGTGTAGGTATGTGAGGTGGTTTGTAATGTAATATTCAACATAACAAGTAAAAAACTTATGACGGACCGTTCAGCATTAAAATTTATTTATCAATCCGAACTTTCGGTTGCTCACACCTTGATTGTCAGCGCTTGTTGAATAAATAAGTCGTCTCCATTGTATAATAAAGCTGGCTTAATGGCGAAAGAATTGCTATTATTTTTAATGGAGTGAGGGTCTGTCAAGATCTTCGTGACGTAACGAGACGTTTTTCAACAAAAAGTGACGAGTGTCTTTTCTTTAACGTATTTTGTTATTTATGTCTGAGTCCTCCTCGGGGTCCGTGCGAATTGAGCTTTCCTCAGAAATACGATAATATTTTCGTGGTACGAATTAGTTTTTAGGACAACACTGTAACTCAATGGACTTTGACGGCCTGAGTTTTTTGTTAAATGTAATTTATTGTTAGTCGACCTATTGTTACGAAATGAAATGTTCATTTGTAAATCACAGGCTAGTAAATGTTTAGACTTTATTGTTGACTAGCTGTGCTCGCGACTTCGTCCGCGTGGAATAGTGACTTTCGGCAGCATTTTTAATTTTTTAGGCTCTTTTCCCGTTTTTGCAACATTTTTCACTGATGCTTCGCTCCTATTGGTCGCAGCGTGATGTTATATAGCCTAAAGCCTTCCTCGATAAATGGACTATCCAACACAAAAAGAATTATTCAATTCGAACCAGTAGTTCCTGAGATTAGCGCGTTCAAACAAACAAACAAACAAACAAACTCTTCAGCTTTATAATATTAGTATAGATTGGGTTGAAGCAACAAAACAATTTCGAGTGTTTCTTTTTTCTACTTGTTATCTATGGCACATGATTTTATCTACTCTGTGTCTATGGTCAGGGTAATGTTTTACTACTTTGATGATGAGTTTAGCACATTTTTTTCTAAATTTTACGCGAACACTACACATTAAAATTAAACATCTTTTACGGATCTAATCGCGTTTGTTTTACACAGAATCGCTAAAGAAAAACGATTCATCCCTAGGATGATACGCGAGGCTATTGAAATTACATCCTAATTTCAATAGAGAAGATGGTTGCAATCTACCACCAGCTTGGGATCCCATCATACAAAATATTAAATGCCAGCTCCAACACCATACTGCCAGACCAAAAGATACTGTAAGCTCCTTCTGCGTAAAACGGAACGCACCTGGTTAAATTTAGATGAGGGTATACAAGCTACTAACTAATTATGAAACGACCAACACCTCAGTCTCCCTGTGATCACGGACACTGCAAAGGGTTCGAAACGTCAGGATAATCATTAATTAAAAGTAATGTGTAAAATAAACGCGAGTAGATCCGGTAAAAGTTGTTTCATTTCAATGAGTTTAACATTATTATTTTTAGTACAGTCATAACCAGCTTATAAGATAACGGTTCTTAAATAACCACGCTAACCCAGTGCGGATTAGTGGTTGTAAACGATTGCTAATGCAGCCGGGACCAACGACTTTACGTGCCTTCCGATGCACCGTCGAGATGATAAATCACCCATCCAAAACTTTTTTTAACCGACTTCAAAAAAAGGAGGAGGTTATCAATTCGACTGTATTTTTTTTTTTTTATGTTTGTTACCTCAGATCTTTCGACTGGGTGAACCGATTTTTATGATTCTTTCTTTATTTGAAAGCTGGTGCTTCCCATGTGGTCCCATTTTAATTTGGTCCAGTTCTGATGGTGGAATCCTCAAGGAATTGAGGGAACTCCTCAAATATTGTAGGCATACCTATAGCGATTTTGGTATTTTCAGAAATAAGACAAGGATTTGCATTCAGAAAGTATCATTTGATGAAGTGTAACTGATGAAAGAGACCACAGATCGCCATCGGAACTCCTTAATGAAAAGTATTTCACGGGTGGCGATAAAATATCTCGATTATGATAGCTAAGCGGCAGATGGCACCGGCTCCAAAAATAACAATAATTGTACCTATATGTTTTCCTAATAAAATTATTGTCTATATAAGTCTAACGTTTATTTTTTACTTTTTAGTGCAATTTTATCAGTCTACTTTTCTGGCGTCGGTTTTTTTTTTGTAATTTTTTATTTTTAAAGTTGCATATCTTCCTCAATCGCAGATCAAGCGCGTTAACCACTGTGCCGTCCAGCTCCTCAGTTTACAGTAGGGTACCTTTTATTAATCCACGATTAAGGGTCTCAAAAAAGGTTTTTTTCTTTTTTTTCTTCTTTCTAGACCAAGTGTTATTGATGCCGCCCCGTGAAGAGGCAAAATACGAGTTGGGCTCGTGTATCGGTTTGGTATGCATGTTTTGTTTTTTTGATAAATATAAAAAAAAAGTTAATCAACATTACACATTTTTGTTGCATTTTGGTATGCTATATATAGTGCCTAATATTATATTTAGTATACTAAAAAGTTTTTGTCTAAAACTCATTTGTTGCCAAACAAAAAAAAATGATATTGCGAACGCTAATGTTGAGTGGATACCTTTTATGTGTCACTTTGCATTTTTTAATTCTGTTTTATTTTTATTTTAGTTCATGTGTTACTGTGTGACTCTAAATAAATAATTTTTCATTTAATTTCATTTCTTTTAACGTGAAAGTTTCAAAATGTGTAAATAGTTTCATTAGGAAAAACAGAAAATTTGTAAAGTTTGGTTCTAGAGAGAGGGAGAGAGAGAGGAACATTTAATAACCCACAAATTTAAAAAAATACGATATACGGTGTATTAAACACACAAATTGAACAAAAAACACATTAACATTCTGGCGTTTTGTAGTGTGTGTCGATGATGATGATGATGACGGTCGCAATGACGTCGTAGATTTCCGTAAACTAACTCCAGAGTCTGAATCCTGAATTATGGCATATCTTTGAATAAGGGGCGAGTAGGGGCACTCAAACTTTCTGGCGGTGAGTAGGTACTTATGAGTAATTAGGGGCGAGATGGCCGGGACGAGTGGGTGCGAGACCTTAATACTAAAGGCAAAGTTAGTACTTTGACCTCTAGTGCCGTAGTTAGCAGATAAGCTAAATTAAATGTTGGGAAACTTACTGAATTGTTCGCCTTTTAAAACAATAGCAAGCGACTGGCACCTCGCAAGGTTTATGAGTGAAACCTCGTTTGTTTTCTGTGTTAATGCAGGTTGGTGATCACAGACCCCGGCTGTGCATTGAAAAATCCGAAACGCACTTAGCCCGACTTTAGAATAGAACGTAATCTATTTAAATAAAAATGAATCGCTAAATGTGTTGCTAATCGCAAAACTCGAGAACGGCTGAACCGATTTGGCTGATTTCTTTTTTGTTGTGTTTGATGAAGTCTGAGGAAGGTTCTTAGAGAGAGAAAAAACGTAAAAATCTATATAAATAAAAATGAATCGCTAAATGTGTTGCTAATCGCAAAACTCGAGAACGGCTGAACCGATTTGGCTGATTTCTTTTTTGTTGTGTTTGATGAAGTCTGAGGAAGGTTCTTAGAGAGAGAAAAAACGTAAAAATCTATATAAATAAAAATGAATCGCTAAATGTGTTGCTAATCGCAAAACTCGAGAACGGCTGAACCGATTTGGCTGATTTCTTTTTTGTTGTGTTTGATGAAGTCTGAGGAAGGTTCTTAGAGAGAGAAAAAACGTAAAAATCTATATAAATAAAAATGAATCGCTAAATGTGTTGCTAATCGCAAAACTCGAGAACGGCTGAACCGATTTGGCTGATTTCTTTTTTGTTGTGTTTGATGAAGTCTGAGGAAGGTTCTTAGAGAGAGAAAAAACGTAAAAATATATATAAATAAAAATGAATCGCTAAATGTGTTGCTAATCGCAAAACTCGAGAACGGTTGAACCGATTTGGCTGATTTCTTTTTTGTTGTGTTTGATGAAGTCTGAGGAAGGTTCTTGTGGAGAGAAAAAACGTAAAAAATATGAGGAAAATAGTAAAAACAACAATTTTCTTTTCCCATACAAACCACTCTCTATTGGACCAATTTAAAAAAATCTTTCACCATTAGAATGCTACATTAGCGCTGCGCTGAGTAACATAGGCTATATTAAAAAAAAGCCCACCCGTGCGATGCAGGGACGGGCCGCTAGTACCTACATTAATAAAGATATAATGTTAATTATTATTATATACCTACATAAAATTTTCAGAGACCGAGACCTTTGGATTACGGTACTTATACATTGCCACTCAGCCACCGAGGCTATATTGTAGGTAAGTGTAGATAGAATTAATCAACGTGACAAATAGGGACTATTTATTCTATCCTCAAAAGCGGCTCGGCGAAACTAAACGATTTGAAGTGCTTAACGAAAAGTTTCGTTACAATGGCAGTTTCCGTGATGGGAATTGCTAAACTGCCAACGTAACGCAGTTTGTAACGTTGTTGAGAGAGGGTTTAGCTGACATAGTTCTGTCAAACAAATTTGAACTGTAAACTGGTGCAAGTATTTACCACTTTTCGGTGATGTGACAGGCACATCGTTTATTACATCTTGTGGTACATACAATAATAGTTATATATTTAGATTGAAATTAAACAACTTTTACGGATCTACTCGCGTTTATTTTACACAATAAACTTTTAATTAATGTTTCTCACCTTCCCGCCAAGAAGTACTGCCCTCTGACTATGCGTTCTTAAAGCAGTAGGTATTATTGCAGTTGTGGAAAACGTTTAGGCGCGGAACGGTAAAAGAGCAAATTGGTAAAGTGGTCGCAAAATTGTAAAGGAGCGAAATGGTAAAGGATTAAAATGGTAAGAGAGCATAACGTCAAAAGCGCATAATGGTTAAAGATCACATTGGTAATACAGCAAAATGGTAAAAGCGCAAAACGGTAAAAGAACCATTTCTTTATTAGGACATGCACAGTTCTGTTACTTTCCTTAATTATAGGCTGGGAAATTATGGGATTTTTAGAAACAAAGAGACGCGAGTATATTTGCTGCTACACGCGTCTCGTTTTCACAACTGCTATAACACTGCTATAAGAGCTCGTGGTTACACCCCCCTGGGATCTCTTAATTTTGTGGATATTTTCAATATTGTATAATTATTATTGTTATTATTCTTTATGCGTCAGTCAAACCGCCTCTGTGGTCTAGTGGTTAAGACCACCGGTTTAGACCCAGAGATCCCGGGTTCGATTCCCAGAGAGGGTAGATGTTTGTGTACTCGGTTTGATTGGTGGTAGGGTTTGTTAGTCCGCGTGGCTAGCTACCATCATCTTATCTAAATATGTCGCCATAACATCAATGTTTGTAGCATTGTTGTGTTCGGCAGCTAGAGATAAGATAGCCAGTGCCTCACTAGTTGAGGATCCCGGGTGAAGTGCGTTTCCATCATTGGCCTTATCATCACTTAACATCAGGTGAGACCAAGGCACTGTGCTTACCCGTAAATTTTTTTTTTTTAATTTTTCGGGTGCTCTTGGCAAAGTTAAGTAGTTTATTCCACTGTAAGTAATTTGGATTATTATAATATATTGAAATTTTTATTTTTTCAAAATCTACTTATATATAAATAAATAATAAATAAACTTTCCTACACTCACACCTATTATCTAGCCCAAGAGAAGCTTCGTTATGAAACTCGTTAAATTGTTACTAGACAACGGATAAACATACTTAAAATACTTAAATACATACTTACTATACATAGAAAACACCCAGACCCGAGACAATTTAGTAAAACAATAACTTCTAAATTGACCCGACCGGGGATCGAACCCGGGACCTCAGAGATGGCGACACCATGAAAACCCGTGTACAAACCACTCGACCAAGGAGGTCGACATATGGATATCCCTTATGAATTCCTTTTAAATTCTAGCATCAATATCACAGTAAAACAACCACTGAAATAATGCTACAAATTAAGTTAAACAACTATTACATAAATTGGTTTCTAAACTAAACTAAGTATTACAATTATAGTATCTCTTTTATAAAGTAAAATGCCTTTTGAAATAAACTTGATACAAATTAGTTTCTAAGGTACTTAAAGAAAATTAGATTTGCAAAGCGGTTTTTAGAATAGTTTAAATAAAGTAACATTATCTTTTACTTTAAAATAATTGCTTTTTATTAAAATAATACAGGATAATGAGAAGTTTTAGGCCATCGTTCGCGTTTCATTAGTCACTTGTCTGTTTACAGAACACTAAAGTCCCTTAGTTAGGACCCTAAGAACATACTCGTATATATATTTATAAGCATCTTCCATAATAATGACGTCGTATAAATGAAATCGGGACAATGTATGACGTTTACAAGTAAGAGAGGGATTTCGCGTATAAGTATATTATTCTATGTATATTTGATAGATGACTGTAATATCGGGACAGTAGGCGCGTTCGAAAATGAGGATCATTTTTCATTTCGGATACCTCGCGATCGGTTTCTGTTTTTAGCTTTCTCTTCTCTATTGACGAGCGTACATCCGAAAATCGACTTTACAATCAAGGTGGAAGTTTTAAATTTCATTGATTTTGTTGGAGTATCTTTTGACGTAATATTTTGTTTTTTGGCGATTTCAAGAATTAAGAGTTAAAAGAGTAGCTCGATGGATGGCGCAGCGTAAAAGGCCTTGAGTCCGCGATTGCTGTGATGTTAAGCAACTTTTGCAGACCAATCATGGGATGGATGACCATACCGCTAGCTCCAAATGTATTGTTCTCGAAATTTCAAAATTCCATACAGTATGTCCCACTAACTCCAAAATCTTTATTTTCTTGTCCTACCAACTCCAAACGATAAATATCTCGAGCTCCTCCGTGTACTAAAAGGCACGTAAATTCAACAATCCGTACTGGGCCAACGTGGTGGTTTACTTCCCGTTGTCCCTGTATTGCTCGATCCGATCCGAACCCTTCGGAGAATCTAGTGGGGCACGGAGACACGCAACTAGTGCGTGATGCCGTTCCCTCTAGAAAACCTCCGAAGGTGATTCGTTTCACACGGCTTGTGGAACGTGCTTTAAGTTTCTCGCCGCCCCCAAACAAGCCCGGTGAAGCTGAAAATGCCGTTTGAGGCAATCAGTAACCTTCCTCCAAAAAAAAAAATCTGTAGTGTTTTTATCCAAAGGAAACGCTTGTCCCCTGCAGGACATAAAATGAGCTGTTGATGATGTAATTGATATTGAAAAAAAAGCAACAGACTGTAATAACCTCGCTAAATTTTTTACTTAATTTAAAAGTTTTTAATATACCAGCTGACCGGCGGACTTCGTATCGCTTTGACAGTTTCCATGACAACAAAGCAAACAAAACGTTGACAGTTTACATAACAAACACACAAATCATTCGTCCGCTTAAGAACACCCGTATCCCATGATGGACCCCTATAGCAGCGCCACCTACCGAGTCCAATTGTAAATCTAAACCATTCCCGAATTCATTTGAACACACTCAAAAAATTTCATCCAAATCGGTCCAGCCGTTTAGAAGGAGTTCAATTTCCTACACACGCACAGATGATTTTTGTATATAAAGATTTTAATTATTTTTTTTATTAAGAATATCAATGTTGCTGACTATTAATATGCCCTTACTAATATACGTATAAGTCCTTTGTGACATAGTAACCCACTAATATTGGTCAGCCCAGTCCAGTACGTGCGTAGAATACGGTTAAGCAGTACAGTCACGGTTTCAGTTACATATTTTATAGTTTCTAACTCTTAATGCAATGAGATAAGAGTCATAATCGGTAAAACTGTTTTCATAATTGTACTCGTGTTTGAATGGTTCGGTACTTAAGTTGAGATGATTGAGTATGTGGTCTTGACAGGTTCAGAAACTATTTAGTAACAATGAAATAAGTAATTAATTACATAGTTTTACCGTTGTTTTTTTTTTTTATTTTATTGATGGCTTCGTGCGATTAGCACATTTAGCCAGTGTCAAAGTAATTTAACTTACAAGTAATACATAAATACATAAATAAACAATATTTCCATATATGATGATGATGAATGATATTAGAAATGGGAAGTGAGAAATGATATACCCCCCAACCCCTCGAGTATCTCAGTAAAGATGTGGGACTTTACTAAGTCCTCACGCGAGCTTCTTGAGAGAATTTGAAAAGTGATGTTGCACTGTTTTGTTTCATTTGCCAACACTTATACACACTCACGAACACTTAACGGTTAATAATCCACCATTATTTCACATTAATATTCGACATAACACAAATTTTGGAAAATAAAGCAAAGCCGCAGACATGACGCTTCACTTTCCCGCCAAGAAGTCCTTTACCGTTGTTATAAACAAGTAGTACAGTATACAAAGTGTAACAAATAGGTGTGGTCACAATGAAAAGATCCAAAGTGTGTCCGATCTAGATATTTCATGGGTTGTTACTAAGACATCTAAGACATAATTATCAACTTCAATGCAATGGTAAATGAAATATTTATATTAGTGAAGTTATGCGCTTCATGCGCGCATAGGCAAGCAGCAGTGATCATAAACGTAAGTACACAGAGGTTACTTAACCACTAGGGCTGAGATTTGTTTATTTAGATACGCGTCACGTTAGAAATATTTAATAAAAAATTGCATAACAAATTAAAGTTAATAATCATGTGTTAGTAACTCTGCATGCATGTTATTTACAGTACTAGCAGCTATAGAAAGTGAAAAAAAAAGTTTTTTTAATAATCATATAAACAGTAACTTAAATAATTCAAAGAAACTATGGCAAAACTTAAAAAAGTCTGTATGATCTTCCTGCTTTTTTGGAAAATCCAGATCAAATAAATGCACATTTTCTTAATACACCTGGCGGCGATGGAGTGTCAATATCTCAACTAACATATCTAGAGCACCACAGACATGGCACAGCAACTTTCTCATTGAACCCCGTCAGCGAGGACAAGGTTCTAAAAATTATTAGGAGCCTCAAATCCAATGCGCAGGGTGACGATGGTATCTCTTTGGAGATGTTGCAATTGACTCTCCCTCAATCACTACCGACTATCACTAGCCTGATTAACAGGTCGATAGAAGATTGCACATTTCCCAAGGGTTGGAAGATTGCAGTTGTGAAACCGCTACCAAAGGGCAACCAGCCTGATTCCGTGCAGGATCTTCGACCTATCAGTCTGCTCTCTTGTGTCTCCAAGATTATGGAAAAAGTGGTATGTCAACAACTTACCAAATTCCTGGAAGATAACAACATACTCCCTCAATCACAATCTGGCTTTCGCAGGGGCTATGGTACTGCTACTGCTTTGGCGGATGTAGTTGACGACCTTCTGACAGGCCAGGACCGTGGGATGATTAGCGCCATGGTCTTGCTTGATTTTTCTAGAGCTTTTGACACAATTAATACAACTCTTCTGCTGTCAAAGCTGTCATTTTACGGAGTTGATGCAGCAACGGTCTGGTGGTTTAGTAGCTATTTATCCCACAGGCAGCAGTATGTAGAGTTGACCAAGGCTAATGGGGTTAGAGTTCAATCTTCCCTTTTACCAGTAACGCGCGGTGTGCCTCAAGGGTCTATTTTAGGTCCTATACTCTACATCTTATATAGTGCAGATATAATAAAAACAATAACTCATTGTAAGTGTCACTTATATGCAGATGACCTGCAATTATACCTATCTTTTCCACCTTCAGATTATGCCGCAGCTGTGATGAAAATAAATGATGATCTATCCCGAATAGCCACATGGTGCCAGTCGAATTGCCTGACCCTGAACCCCAGAAAGTCTAAATTTATTTTATTTGGAGCAAAATACAACCTTCGCAACTTTATTGGCAGCTGTACATCTTTCAATGTTACTCTCAATGGAGAAAGCATTGAACGAGTAGAGAAAGTCAGAAATCTGGGGCTGGTCCTGGATGGTCACTTGAACTTTGAGACTCATATTGCTGAATGTGCCCGCAACTGCTTTTACCGTCTTAAATTATTATATAAAATACGACCCTACTTGTGCGAAGAGCTCAGGATTCGGTTGTGTGAGTCACTGGTCTTGTCCAAAATGAATTATTGTGACACTGTGTATGGACCATGTCTTCTATCCAGGTCTATAAAGCTCATCCAACGCGTGCAAAATGCCTGTGCCCGGTTTTGCTTTCATATACCACCACGTACACATGTGACTCCTTTCCTTAATGCTGCAAGTCTACTAAAGATGGAAGCTCGTAGAAAACTTCATCTTGCTACAATGTTGTTTGACATTGTTGATGCAAGGAGGCCACAGTATCTCTATGACAAGCTGGTATGGGCACAGGAACATAGTAGATATCCAAAAAGGGCATGTACTCACATCTTCTCTACTCCCAAGCATCGCACTATGGCTTTTCGCGGTTCATTTAGATATGCGGCCTCTCGGTGCTGGAATGATCTCCCGCCCCCAATGCGTGACCTAAAAACCAAAGTTATTTTTAAAAAACACCTTAAAAACTACCTCATTGAATTACAAAAGCTAGAAACTAAAAGCTAGAAACTAGCTGTTACTAAAATCTATTAGAAACGTACGATTAGGGTTTTCACGACGTGCTTGGGTTTGGGGGTCCAGTCACCGGGGCCGCCCTCTTGAGAAGCACCATCTTTTCGTTTTCTCCTTAGTTTCTCTGCCACTAGTAATATTAGTTTCACAATCACTGTTTTGACTTGTTGGTCTTGGCATGCAGCCACGCGGGGAATGAACAGTGTTCATAGTATACACATGCCACCACGATGCCACGTATTGCCAATTAATCAACTCCCAACAAGGACCAAGACCAATTGCTGAATTGCCACCTAGTTTAAACAATTTTCTTTATGATTGCCACGTGCCTTGCCACGTCGTCGTATATTGTTTTTTATTAACACATGCACATGGCCAATGAGAATAAGTAAATATTACTCTATGCTCTCTGGTAATGGCTAAGGTTTTTCCGGTGGTTTCGGCAAAGGAATCGTGCTCACTGGTGCCTTACTAGCTGTAAATTTGCTTGCAGTAAAAAACTGAATGTGGTTTCCTGTCATTATTTATATTTTATTTGTTTTTTGTCTGCTTTTTTAAAATGCATATTGATGTTAATTTGTTTGTTTTTTCTTTTCTACTTTGTATGGTTTTTAATGTAATTATTATTTTATTTTACTTTTTGTTTTTAGATTTCTTTTGTCTTGTCACTAGTACCATAAACATTCGGGCCCTGTCAGAATAACAGCGCTTCTGTGTCATTCTGAACACCCATGAATGACACAGCAGCATAAGCTGAGACAGGGCCCTTTAACTTTACACACTACCTACTTATTTTTTTTTTTATTTCTCATCTGTTCTATTTTTTCTGTCTATCTGTTTTTTCTTTTTCCCTTTATTGTTGTATAATTGTTAAGTGTGTATGTTAATAAAATTCTATTCTATTCTATTCTATTCTTCTATTCTATTTTTAGTATTATTTATTCACTATAGTTTGACTTTGTTTTTCTTAAACAATTTTTGACTTTTACTAGAGTACTGTATTGGTACTGTATGACATTGTGGAAATTGAAACTATTACCTGATGTTTTGTTAACTTAGATTTTTTATTTTTTGTTTTTTACATGTTGTGGTTGTCTTCTATATTTTTGTGTTTATTTGTAACGGAAAGTGTCCTGCTATTACAGGGCATTTTCCAATATTTTTGACGGTGTAAGGGAGAAAAGAGCTGGATACTTGCTGAGTTTCTTGCCGGTTCTTCTCAGTATAAGATCTCCCGCCCAGAGTAGACTTACGAACCGATGGCATAGTGACATTCACAAGAGCTATTTGTAGCCTAAACTGAATAAATCATTTTGAATTTTGAATTTTACAATATCTAGTTTGGATACACAGTGGATTTTTTCATTTTGACTACACATTTTTGTTACACGTTGTTTATACCAGCAACAAGAGTCAATACAAACTGTAATTATTAAATTGCCATTGGCTGCATATAACAAGTAAAAAATTAAGTTAGTAATTTATTTAACTTTAAAATCCCCTCCCCTATTTTATATACAAAACCTCTGACGGTGTCTCAATCAACACGGCTTGAGGAACCCTTTAAGTTTCTCGCCGCCCTCAAAGTGTCTAGTGATATTTGAAATACCGTCTTTCCAAAATATAAAGTAATTATGTAGTTAATTATACTAATTAGTGGTCGCCCAGAGGTCGAAATTAAACCGCATTTTTATTATGGCTGCACGGATTGTATCCTAAGTAGTGATGGGAAATTCCCGAGAATGTTCTTTCAGTGAGAACTTTGCTGTTAAGTTCTCGAGAATATTCTTTTGGAAGAGAATTTAAGAGAATTTATAAATTGAATGACTATCTCAATAATCTGATTAAATTAATGGAACTGCGATTGCATTTCTGCTTTATTTACAAATATTTCACACGGAAAATTTAAATTATTGTCTTTCCTGAGGTTAAATTCTTCTAAGCGAGAATGTTCTCGAGAATATTTCGAAGAAAATTCTCGTAAGTTCTTTTTAAATTTCCTGCAAAATTTAATAATTCATTTTGGCGATAAAATAGACACATCAGTATTTTCAAACAATCACCTTTAATAAAGATCTCAAGATTTAACAACTCTAAATAATTCAAATTCTTCAAAATCAACATGAAAAAATCTTAATGATAATGACTAATCGTGACAAGAAATTTTAATAACATGTAATCTGAAATACGAAAACTTCTACTCGAAGTGGGTTACTTTACGATACACAGTTTGAACGAAACTACGAAGAGTTTAAATGCTGTTCTGTCTCTCTTATGGCGGAGGTACCCAAACCTGGATTAGGTTCCTCGGTTTTCTTGGCAAAAGTTTGTAACTTATTAAATATTTTCCAATTATGAGTAATAAAAAACAGTGCGTAGATTAGGGCTTTCGAAGTGATACACGTTCTCTTCAATAAAACACTTTATTTTTCTCACGACATTCCGCTTCAAAATCCAAATCACAACAATCCCAATCCAACGTTGGCAATGCCAGTTGCTGACGTTACATTCGCCTTCCCCTTCTCTTTTACTTTGGCATCGTTTCACAACTTTTCATTTGTAACGGAAATACATCTTTTGAACAACTTTTGTATAATAAAAACCAAAACTCTATTTAATTACATTTGAAAATAAAGACAACGCTTAAAAATATTTGATTTAAGATTAAAATTACATTTCACAATAACGACGTGGGAAATTAAAGCAACCCAATGTTACAACATCCACTCAGTGGCTTTTTAAAATAAAACAGTGTATGCTTAAGATAAGATTTTAAATTAATAACTCAATAACAGTCTTTTATAAGTATAAGTATGTATATGTAAAGAATTCAAGTAGATTTCTAACATGAGAGATCAGACAATTTTTTTTCGCTGATAGACGGCAGGGAATTAACTGATGTAAACAAAATGGCAGTAGTGCGTGGCTGGCGGGCCGGGGCGCGGGGAGAGGGCGCAGACATGCTACGCTACTAGCGCGACTAAACAAACAACGTTTGTACATAAAAAATATTGCGGTGGAAACTTAAAATCAATTTTTACTCGCAAGGCTTTCGGCAAAAACGATGGTACTGTGCCAATTATTAGCTAAATAAACTGAGATAACTACTTTTTTTTATGAAATACTGCCATCGTAGATCAAAACCTCTAAAAGAATACATGTTTTTTCTAAAAATACGAAAATCTTCATCCAATTTTAAATTCTCTTAAATTCTCCTTGATCTGAGAATATTCTCGATTAAAAGGAAAATTCTAGAATATTCCCGATTGGGGAATATTCTCACTTGGAGAATTTTCTCGCGACCCATCACTAATCCTAAGCAACGAAAAATTTATAAAGATAGAATGTGAGTTTGGATTGACATTGACAGATTTCGGCCACTCCTCTTGCATTTTTTAAATTTTTGAAAAGAGTAAATTATGTGTGTGTGTCAAATACATGGTAGTGTGTGTAATATTTGTTTTATAGATTTAATGTATTTTTATGCATAATTTGAAAAAATATTAACTTTCGGATAACCTTCTCTATATAAACTATAAGTGTGCGAAATTTCATACTCCTGTCCGCGCAATTTTCGTAAAAAAGGGGTACAAAGTTTTTGCTTCACGTATTAATATATAGATTATTTTGAATTTTGCATCCACAATGCTTTATGATAGTTACAAGATAAAAAAAAATCCATTAAAATTTTATCTTGTAATTAATATACCTAGTTGTTTATTAATTAAATAATAAAATAGTACCTAAATCTTGTAAACTGGGTCTTCCGAAACGTGTGTCTTGTGGAAATGTGAAGTGGTTCTGTAAAAATCTTGAAAGGGAGGTAAGGGGTTAACACAGCCCATTCAAAGGTTAAGAGATCCATATCCAACCAAAAGGTGAACCACCTCCTCATTATATATTCGGACTTTTCACGTATATGCTCCTAACGAGCGTAAACTTTAAAGTTATATGTCTGTTCCCGATGCGTGAGTAAAGAGTTCCTTTGCTAAAACGAGCCTTTGATCTTAGAGCTCATTGGAGCGTACCTCCAATCCACAAGTTGTTTGCAATGCCCTGAAAAATCAGTATAAACATAATTTGCGCTTTATTGACATGTGGCAAAACACTCGGCTTGATATACCAAGGTCTTGAGTTTCCACAGGAAGGGCTCGTGCCCCAGCAGTGGGTAATAAAAGTAGTGGGCATAAAATGAGCTGGTAATGATGATGATTATAATGACGATGATGTATATCTGAAGACACAGGACAATCCAAACCGCTTCGCAACTTGCGAAACAACTCGCAAAGTTCACAAATGCGTTACTAATCAGTTCTGAATTAACTTGTACCGGCCTCTTTGATCTAACAGATGTTTGGTGTATCAAAGCGTTGAGTTCAACTTCAAGTTACTTGTATTTGATTATTACAATTGACATATTTTTTTTGGAAAAGTTTCGTTAAGTTACTTCTTCATAAGCTGTGCATCTTTCGCCAATTATTTTACAGCTGAAAGACGTCTTGAATGGGTAGTAGGCAGATTAGTGGTTCGAGTTAGTATCAGTTGGTCTAAGTAGCAACTGGTCTAAGTAGCAACTGGTCTAAGTAGCAACTGGTCTAAGTAGCAACTTGTCTAAAACGCAACTGGTCTAAGTAGCAACTGGTCTAAAACGCAACTGGTCTAAGTAGCAACTAGTCTAAGTAGCAACTGGTCTAAGTAGCAACTGGTCTAAGTAGCAACTGGTCTAAAGCGCAACTGGTCTAAAATAACTTCCAAAAGCAAATATTGCCCTTTTCATTTTTTTTTTGTTTTTCTTGGGTACGGAAAGGACACTCGTCAGATTACGCTTTCATCAGATTAAAATATAGTAAAATATAATCCAGTGTTTTACAAGAACCAGCAATTGTATTTTTTTCCGTTAATCATTAAAATAGAGATCAGCAAAGGATTTTAGTCTTTAGTTACAACTACCACCACCACCACTACCACCACTACCACCTGTTTCCCTTGCAGTCATCCCGTAAATTTCGATGAAAATCTGTATTTTTGGGCTTAACCCTTTGACTGGTATAGCGTAATCATTGAATATTATAAGATTTATAAAATACAGTGAGAAAATTAAACGCCCACCCGACCCAGCCAGGAATCGAACCTGGGTCTTGCGCAATCCGGGCGGCTGCACTGACCGCTATGCGACCGGGAAGGCTGATGTAAGCGCTGAATTTTGTAACTGCTTTTTAATTTTTGAGTGCGGCACAGTGCACCGTCTATCCAACGGTCATTGCAACCGATGATGGCCATGCAGATTCACCTTTTCAGATGAAATTTTGATAATAACACAACGCTATAGTAAATTTTACTTTTTATTTTCAAGTGCTAAGTGCTGCACTGAAGCTAAATTAAATATTTATAAAAATTATAAAATACAGATATAGGGTATCACCATTTTTTGCACCAAAGTTTTTTTCGCTAACCATCAACGAAAGTAATGTTTTTAGACCGATATTGTTTACAATAAGATACTCGTATGTATTGTTTGACAATTCATACAAAAAGCAATGTTGACATCAGAAATATGTTTTCTTGTTTATGTAAACCAACCATTGAATTCACACTCTTTTCATCATCATCATCATCATCATATCATTATAATGTCCCCACTGCTGGGCACGAGCCTCCCGTATGAATGGATAAGGAGGACGGGCCATTAACCACCACTTCTTTTAACTTACTATTAATAGATCCTTACCTATGAAATTGACGTTTTTTTCTCACTAATTAATAGGTGTAATATTTCTAAAAGTCAATACCAGTTGTTAATATTAACACCTATAATTAGGACTATGTTACTTAGGCTTCAGTAATAACAATGATTATTCATTTTGTGTCTTTATCGCCCAATTTTTAATATAAATTGACTTCTTTTTTTGTTCGCGGAATTGACCTTTTGTTTCATTGCAGCTTTGAAGGGTCTTGATTTTTTTTTTCATTTTAATATCTGCTATATTTAGCTAGTGAAACAAACACACTACTCTACAATTTTTATAGTGTTAACACAAATAGATGCTAAGAAAATTTAAAAAACGTTAGTATGAAAAATATGATTTTATAAAAAATCTTTATACAAAACGTCAATTTCATAAGTAAGGACCTGATATATCATGAAATTTTGAACTCTTAAGATAAGATGATATTAGTCATCATTTAATAATATTTCAATGTGTAGCGTTAGACCTTAGAAAACAATACCTAATGTGCGAGCAAACAGTCTTGTTCTAATGTAAACTGTGGCGCAGCCTCACAAGCACTCAAGTCAAGAAACAATAATGTGTTATCTACACGTCCTGACTTTTGCTGGCGTGTTTCCGTATCCGCTGCCATCTTGAATTTATTGAAGTTTGTAGCGCTCCGTGGTGTGAACGTTCTATTAAATAAATAAGATAAATCCTACTAATATTATAAATGCGAAAGTTTGTAAGTATGGATGTTTGTTACTCTTTTACGTAAAAACTACAAAATGGATTTGGATGAAATTCGGCATACAGATAGTTTATAACCGCGAATAACACATAGAATACTTTTTATCCAGATAATTCCACGGAAACGGGAACCACGCGGGTGAAACCTCGAGCGGCCACTTGTCAAGAAACAATATGTGTTATCTACACGTCCTGACTTTTGCTGGCGTGTTTCCGTATCCGCTGCCATCTTGAATTTATTGAAGTTTGTCGCGCTCCGTGGTGTGAACGTTCTATAATAGTTTTGATAAATAGAGACATAATATTTAACAATATAAGGTAGATGGCACCAGTATTGGGGTCAGCGGCTGATTTTAGTATTTAACGACAATTGAATACATACCAAACTGATTCTTAGATGTCATCCCGTAAAATTATAATGAAAACCTATACTATTTTGGACACTGGGCTTTAAAAGTCGGGCACTGATACCACTACCCTACTGAGTTCGATGTCGGTCTGTGATTGCTGAAGTCAAGCAATTTTCATAAAGGCATCGGATGAGTGATCAAAAATCCCATTCCCCGTTTCCGTAGGCCGAAACATGCTATGTCGGACCATACTTTAAAATAACGTATCTTACGTTATTTTCCATCCCCATACTTTATTATTTTTAATAAAAATAAAGTATGGAAAATACTTTATTTCTGACTAATGCGTGCGTTTGAACGGAATATTTCTGTTGACTTAATTTCTGAACTACTGAATGACACTCAGACGAAACGCAACGCTAATTTCTGAACGCGCTATAAAACAATTAAAAAATGTTAGATAGTGCCAAGAGCACAAAAAAAAAAAATTAAACATATAAATGAATAAATTAAAAAAAAAATCATTTTTTTTTATTAGTGATAGATTTACTTTAATTTCCTGAAAAATAGTTGGCAACCCTAGACGGATCCCTCAAATCAATTGTCACGTGACCTGGATTGCGTACTTGCGGCACAGGACATGCAGACGCTTAGTTAAGTCAACTGACATAGGGCAGCTTTACCGCAGATTGAGCGCGCCCCGACTTCACCTCGGCGTGCACTCTGATTGAGTAACACCAACGTCCCCTCCCACCCCGGGAGGCAACCGTTCCGTCAGAGGTTCCCTGAGGTTGCCTGTAGCCCTTTCAAGGCTATAGGCAACCTCAGGGGGTTTTTAGTCAGTACGAGTCTGACATAGTCTATCTCAACCGCTTGAGTTATTCATACGATGTAGTATTCCATTAAGGGCGCAAATAAAAATACCAAAATTTTACCAGCTCCTCCGTGCTTCGGAAGGTACGTATAATCCGTTGGCTCTGGCTACTTTAGCAGTTTTAATAGCCACCAATCCGCACTTGGCACGTGGTTTATGAACCGTTCTTCCTGTGATGTTTCCATCATCATGTGGTGGAAATAAAATGATCTGGTGAAGATGATGACGATGAAGTTATTATTTTCTTTTGTATGTGAAATTGTGTGTTGTTATGTGACTCCAATAAATGTGTTTTCTCTTTTTAGGGTTCCGTACCCAAACGGTAAAACGGGGCCCTATTATTTACTAAGTCTCCGCTGTCCGTCCGTCTGTCTGTCTGTCCGTCTGTCCGTCTGTCACCAGGCTGTATCTCATGAACCGTGATAGTTAGACAGTTGAAATTTGATCACAGATGATGTATTTCTGTTGCCGCTATAACAACAAATACTAAAATAAATATATATGGCGGCTCCCATACAATAAACGTGATTTTTTTTGCTCGTTTTTGCACGATATTGATAACGGCAACAGGTAGACGCTTGAAATATTCACAGAATATTGAGTTATATTATTAACTTTGAAAATAAATAATTAAATTAAAATAAAATTAACATTAAAGGAATACAACAAGCGTGATTTTTTTAAATTTTTTTTCTCGGACGTATTAACGATAACAGGTAGAAACTTGAAATATTTTTATAGATAATGGAACGGAACCCTTTGTGCGTGAGTCCGACTCGCACTTGGCCGGTTTTTTTTTTGTAGCAATGCTGTTGCGGTTGTGAAAACAAAACGCATGTAAGTATAAGCGGCTCCTATAAACGCGTCTAGTTTTCGCTGTTGCATACTAACACGAATGTTAAATATGCAACATGATATATTTATATATGACATATAGCATGACCTTTAATGCTCCTCCAGAATTGAAACACAAAACAGTTGAGAGCATTAAGAAAGCAGCAAGAACCGTATCGCGTAGAAATATTCACAATGAACGCTGCCGCGTTTTTAGCTCGCATCCTCAGTTTGCATCCGCGCTCGTGCTTTCATTGTTTCACCATTTCTCATGACAACAATGAGCAAGATGCTCCGCTCCCTCCATTTTATACCTTCGTACCTATAAACAAAGTTCTGGTTGTTTAATAATTAGTAGGTACCATTCCTCTTTCGTTCTAAGCACAACTGTTACACTAAACTTCAGCTTCACAAGTTAGGAATAACAAACCAGCATTTAATAGGGAAAGGTCACGAATTTATTGGAGCAACGTTGCCGGCACAGTTTATTCGGAAAGCGGTGACTATGATTAATTATAGTAGGTACCTTCTACTTTTTAATTTCGTCGGCGTGAAAGACGAAGTTTTTAGCGTGCTTCAGTGGAAAGTTGGGGTCTTTTAAAGTCTCGAGTATCGCAAAATAAGTGTATAAAAGGTTGATGAATTAGTTTGGGCTCTTGTACGAAGGAATGAGTTTAGACATTATTGATTTGGTATAGTTTCAGAACAGGCGGTGCTAAGTCTTGTCGCTTAACGATTTAGAATAGTCATTTAGCGATTGGCAATTGTCTAGATCCCTTGTATTAATAGCATTCTGTTTCCTAACAGTAATATAAGTAATATTGACGACCTCCGTAGCCGAGTGGCTTGCACGCCGGACTTTGGGCGGCGCTAACTAAGGTCCCGGGTTCGATTCCCGGTCGGGTCAATATTGAAAAACTAACTTTTCGATATTGTGTCGGGTTTGGGTGATTGTGGTATCGTCGTTGTTTCTGATTTCCATAAAACGAGTGCTTCAGCTACTTACCTTGGGATCAGAACAATGTATGTGATGTTGTCTAATTTAATTTTAATTTAATTTATTAAATATAATGAAATTATGTAATTTTTTTTTGACCAACGAATAAACCAGCAAATGTATTTTGACCACTTGAGATAACATAAATGACACTGTTACGATATTTCATGATTTTCAGGTCGCTTTCTTGGTTTTTCCGGTGGCAAACAACATATTCTTGTTCCCTCTTGTGGTGTTCCGTTTAATTGTCTTAGCCCGTAGAGATGCTAATTAAATTATTAATTAAGTGTCAGTAAATGGGTGACACATCTGCACTATTTCATTATACAGAGTACATTGTGTTCCACAACGAGTATAACATAGACATGAATGCAATTAATTACGAGATCTGGCCGTCGGGTAGGGTTTTTAAAAACTGTAGACCAGTTGTGCTAATAAAATATATTTAATTAGATATTAAGTTACAATTGAATATATGATTATAATAAAACTTATATGTCTAACGTCCTCGTGCTACAGCGATTGAGCATCAAAAGGCCCGGATCACACCCGAAAATGTCACACGAGACACTTTATTGTCGAATTGGCACTTTTCGGTGAATCTCATTTTTCACAGGAAATTCGATGTTGCAATCTGTTTGGTACGAGGCACCTGTACTCGTAACACCTCCCCTCCTAGACGAGCAACTATTTGCCAATGTTTAATGCAAATGTTGCGGCTCTTCTATCTTCAGAGGCCGATCCCGGAGAAGTTGGTGATGGTGCATTTACTCCAACCATTTCAATATTAGCATGTGATGGTTCAGGTTTTATATTCCAGCCTCGACGACGACGGATGCAGTATATGATAAAAAGTGCAGCTGCACTTAACAATATGATACCGTAGGTAGGTATCGTGGTATGAAACACACTCGTGAGAACCTCTGTGTGGGGTCTTGTAGGTGTTGCAACATAATTTGCTTTTGAATATTGTGCAACTTATCCAAATCAATTGTTGTAAGATTATAATGATGAGACATTGATGAGTGATTCATTGAATTGAAGAACAATGCATTTGGAATTGTCATTATCTCAACAGCATGCCCGCGTACTTTGTCATCAATATTGATGATGGTAAATGCAGGTGTTTTAATGTTGCAATTTCGAGGAATTGTTGCCAGGTAGCTTCCTTCCAGGATTCGATGATTTTCTTGCTCGCAAGATAACTGGACGCTAGTTCTTTTTGGGAATGAAATTAAATAGTGTTGATTATCTAGTTCTAATAATGCTTCCTTGAATAGTAAGACAGAAGAGGTATGACATGTGTCGCTTATTTCTTGCTTGAATATAAGATGATGGATGCAGTCACGTTGAGTGCGTGTTTGATGACCAATCTTTTCTTCGCAGATATACCAAGTATTAATCTTCGGGCATTCAGCCTCCATGTACACAAACTCCTGGGAGTTGGCTGCTATGTATGGGAAAGAAGGAATTATAATTTGGTGTTCTTTGTTGGGAATGGGACAGAGTCTGAAAAGGTCATATACTGGCGAGGACAAAATAGGGAATCTAAGAACTATTACTATTCTATCTTCAACATAGTATGCCCCTAAATTAATTAAATCATAGTAATACCTAACATCTACGTCTAATACCTGATCGGGTTTATATAAGGATTTCAATTTGCTTATCATTTTAAGTAAGTCACTAACTGATAAAATAGAATGGTGCATCGATTTAGTGCGACTAAAAGCTAATATGTTTTCTAGCCTAGCTATTTCGTAAGACAAATCTTGCACATTTTCATTAAGCATAATGAACAACTGAGATAGCTGTGTATACATAGACAAAAACTCTCTGTCAGAACTAGCAGTGTTGGAAAGAAAAAGTACCAGTTTTTCTAATTTACGCTGATTACTTGTTATATTGTCTAGGGCGTGAGTTTGTTGGAGACTCATTTCTTTATATAAACTTATGTGCTTATTCAAGTTAAGCGATAAGTCTTGGTCATTTTTCTGTAAAATTTTTATAGCGTTTTCAAACCTTAAGGCATCGTCATTATCGAGATTGCCAGATATGCTTTTAATGAAAGTACCTAAAGGATCAATAAGACCACGCCTTAATCGCCTAGGTTCAAATGTTTGTAATTGCGATGTAATTTTTTCTAATTTATTAAATAAGTGTAAAGCTTGATATTTAAAGGAAGGGAAATTACGATTTGGTGTCTTATTAACAGCGTCATTAAGTTCGTTTTTCAATAAATCAATCTTTCGCTGTATGTCATTAACATTCACGTCCTGGAGGAAAGAGTGGTAATGGGATATGACCTTGGTCTTGCCAAGCTTATAAGGTAGAATTCCAGGTCCGTCGCATAAGTCGTCAAGTCAGATGTTCCCTACTGGTAGATGGTCTTCCAGTGCTCGTGCTGGGATTATCACGACTGTGAGGGTCCTGTAACAAATCGACAGTCTTTTTATTTCGTTTTAGTCTAGCTTTTGCAATGGGCCCGCGTTTTTTAGAAGTATAAATGTGAACAGGTAGGTTGGCCATAACCTTATCCTCTGTATATCGTGGAACTAGTTTTTGCCTGCCAGCTGCTGGATTTTTTACAAATACTGTTTGATTTTGTTCGTAATTTGTTTCAGGTTCCCGGTTAGAATTACGTTGCGTCATTATCGTTGCCCGTTGGGAGTATGATGAGTCGTGAATTATTTTATAGACTGTTTCCATTTTGTTACGGTGTTCTAGTAAGTATTGTTGAAGCAATCTTTCAGTCAAATTTAAGTCAGTGGGATCTCTAGGATCGAAATGACCAGATATAAGATCAAAAGGTCGGCATTTAGTCAGACTATGAATTGAGCTATTATATGCAACTAATGCGTAAGGTATCAAGTTTTGTGTAGGTTCGTTTCTTTGCTGTAGTTTTAGTAACCGTAAGTGTTCTAAAAGCGTGCCGTGGAAACGCTCAACCATGCCGTTCTCATTTGGGGCATAAGCCGCTGTAGTGTGGTGTTGAATTTTGTGCAATCTAAGGAATTCTGATAAAACTTGATTAGTGAATTCGGTTCCCTGATCTGTTATTAATGTTAAGGGAAGGCCGTGATGAGTACTAAATGTCATTAATGCTTTTACGATTCTTGGGGCTGTACAGTCTGTAATTTGATATGCTTGCGCATACTTAGAAAACGAGTCAATAATAGTTAAATATTTCTGCTGTTCTATACTAAGAACATCAACATGTATTATTTCAAATGGTTTTGATGGCGGCGGTACAATTTTAAATTGAGGCCTCACTGGGTTACGGTCGTATTTGGCACGACCACATATTACACACTCATTTATATATTTTGTAATGCTTTCTTTTAATTTAGGCCAAAAGTATCTTTGAGATAACGAAGTATATGTTTCATTTATGCCTCTGTGATTAGTTTTTCCTATATGGTATTTAGATATTATATCTTGTTGATTTAGATAATCGCGAACATTCTCCAATTCGCGCTTTACTAAAATAAGATTTAATGCCGAGTTTTTAAATGTATTCTGAAGAATGGGAACAATTGAGTACATTTTATCTAAAGGTTGCACAAGAACAGCAGTGCGTAATTTAGGGTCAATATGGGTTTTTACTAAACTAATAATATCTTGTTCTATATTATCCTCAGAAACTTCAACTATAGCTTTTCTGAATGTTTCAAAGGGTATTGTAGTTCTAGGTTTAGTTTTCATTGTGTTAGTTACTATTTTTATGATAAGTTGTCGTTTAAATTTATTTAAGGGGTCTTCTGAAATGGGTATTTCTAGAGAAGGGTTTTCTGCACTAGTATGTACTGTGGCAGTGCTTATATCAAGTTGCAAGTCATTTTGTGTAAGTATATTGTCATGTTCATCTATGATAGGTGGTGGGCTAAATAAAAGTCTCTGGCTGGGTGCAGTGTCAGTTGATGAAGCGCTTATTAAAGGTCTATCATCCGGTGCAGTTACAGTGGATTCTGAAGATCTACCAGAAGAAGAGCTTGAGCTGATGTTAACTATTACTGAATCTAACTCTTCGTTATGTATTTCAACGCGAGACAAAGCATCTACGTTGGTATTGCTTTTACCTTTTTTATAAATTATAGTGTAATCATACTCTGCTAGTTTTAATCTCCATCTCGTGAGGCGAGAATTAGGTTCTTTAAGGTTCATTAACCATTGTAAGGGTTTGTGGTCAGTAATAATTTTGAATTTTCGACCAAAGATATATGGCCTAAAATATTTTGCGGCCCAAACTATAGAAAAAAGCTCTTTTTCAATGGTAGAGTAGTTAATTTCGCTGTCATTCAATGTTCTGGATGCATATGCAATAGGTCGGTCTGAGCCTATTGGTCCTTGTGACAGAACTGCTCCCAGCGCTATGTTGGATGCATCAGTTGTCAAAATAAACTCTTTTGAAAGGTCCGGGTACTGTAAAATGGGGTCATTTATTAGAAGTGTTTTACAATGTTCGAAACATTTGATGTAGTCGGGTGTAAGGTTAATTTTAGCTCCTTTTTTAAGACACAATGTCAAGGGTTTTGTTACTCGAGCGAAATCCGGTATAAAACGTCGATAATAACCCAATAGTCCTAAAAATCCTTTTATCTGTTTAGTAGTTTTTGGTATGGGATATTTCAAGATAGCCGAAATTTTGTCCGGGTTAGGTTTTACTCCCTCTGTTGTTATAATATGGCCTAAGTACGGAGTTTCATGTCTTAAAAATTCCGACTTGTCCATTTGTATTTTAAAGTTTGAGTTTCTGAGCCTATCAAAGATTCTTCTAAGATTTACAATATGCTCTTGTAACGAGGTAGAAAAACAGAGAATATCATCTTGATAGACAATACAGATAGAGTGTTGTAGACCCCTTAAGACATTGTCCATCACTCTTTGGAAGGTTGAAGGACTGTTCTTAAGACCCATTGGCATTCTCAGAAACTCAAAATGACCGTTACCGTCGGCGACACTGAATCCCGTTTTGTGAATATCCCGTGGATCCATCTCCACTTGATAAAATCCACTGGCAAGGTCCAGCGTTGTAAAATACTGGCACTTGCCAAGCTTGTCTAGTATGTCGGTAATGTTAGGGATGGGGTATTTGTCATCCACGGTCTTTTCATTGAGTTTACGGAAGTCAACGACTAGTCTCCATTTAGCTTTGCCCGACGCATCCGCTTTTTTAGGTACTATCCATATAGGCGCATTCCATGCCGAAGAAGAAGGCCTAATTATGCCCTGATCCAACATTTTTTTAATTTGCGATTCTACTTCCTGTCTATGTATATACGGGTATCTATAAGTTTTGCTATGAACCGGAATTTCGTCAGTAGTAAAAATTCTATGTTTAATTTTATTAGTGAATGTCAGGGACTCGTTTTCAATATAAAAAACATCTGAGTATTCTTTACACAATAACATTAAATTAGTTCGTTCTTCGACATTCAAATGATCAGTACGCAAGCGCGATAAGATTTCTTGGAACCGCCCGTCCTTGTTGAGTGCATTGTTCATCGCGCGCATAGGTACAGTCCGTTCGCTAAAAATGTGTGCGCTTATTGGTTTCGTTAACGCAAAAGTAATGTTCTCCTTTGTAGGATTACTTATTTCTACTAATGCATAGTTATCCTTTGCGTTAGTAAAACAGTTTGCAAGGTGACACTTAGAAATAGTTTGTTGATCTATGCAAATTTCGCCCGTAGAAATATCAACTGGCACTCTTAATAGTTGACTCGACTCCGCGGGAATACTAGTCTCAAATAGATTTATATTATTTGATTCATACATTTGAATTGGGTTGATTGCATATTGGGTTTTTAAAGTACGTGACTGAAGATCGATTTTCGTTTGCCAATACTCTAAAAGGTCTAAGCCAATTAATCCGTCGAAAAAATCATGAAATCTGTAAATAAATAATTTAATTGGTCTTTTATCATTAAACTCTGAAAAACAAGGTATATTTATAGAGAAGTCATTTTTGGTAGTCGCATGAATATTTGTTACCATGAAAGGGTCATAATTTAAAGGATAATTAGAAAAAAAATTATCAACAGCCTCGGGACTTATGAACGATTGGTTCGCGCCCGTATCAATTAATAGCTTCAAAGGCGGGTAAGAAATTTGAATATACGGCAACTGTTTTTTATTTTGCAAATTTAAATCTATTCTGGGTGGTCCACATTGGCTTCCAAACAAAAATTTCCCTCTTGATTTTGTTCTGAACTTTGAACGTCTATTAGCTGATTGGATTCAATTTCAGTCAGTACGTCAACTTGGTCTAAGTTTCGGTCATCATAGTCGTAGTCATAGTAGTATGGTTCACAAGTCTCATTTACATTTATTTGTCTGGGACCAGTTTGTGGCATAGGTGGTAGTGGACGTGCTACAGGGTGGCTAATACCAGACATAGGCCTAGGGTAAGTTTGATGTTGAACCGGCATGAATGGACGTGTTGGAATTTTAAATCCCGTTGTCATATTAGATCGCGGTAGGGCCCTCATTATTTGTTGAGTTCTGGAAGGTCCTTGCCCGGTCATATTATATTTTAAAGTTTGAGGTGTTGTAGGTAAATTATTATTATTGGATGCGCTATTATAACCGTAATTAGAAGATGAATGCATTTGCTTTGAATGTCCCGGTGTATTATTGAACTGGTGCAAAGATGAATTAAATGGCGTAAAATTTAATGGCATATGGAATTGAGCTTGTTTTCTGTAAGTATTAGATTGAACATTTTTATTTTGCAAATACATAACATTTAATTCGTCTTGTGCGTATTCTAAGGCTTTTTCTAACGTTTCGGGACGCATGCACCTAATGCGTGACCCTAATGGTTCATTGAGACCACGCGTAAAGGTTTGCAATGCCAATTTTTTATATAGGCTGCGTTTAGCCGCGACTGTAGTCTCAATAGACTCATGTAATTCTATATAAGTCATGATGGTGCATAACAAGGTTTGAATACGCTCATAAAAAACGCTTGGTGTATCTGACCTCTGGGTAAGATTGGATAAATCCGTGTAGAGCGCTGTTTCATCACGGTGATCGCTGAAATTGTTAATTAATGCATTTCTTATGCCATTCCAGTCGCTGGGAATGCCATTGTTCATCAGAGTTCTGGCGGCAGGGCCAGTTATTTTATTTAATATCCCATTAATGAGTGCCGAATTATTGAGTTCATTTCCAGGGGCTGGACTGACAAACTTTAATATTAGTTGATCACATATACCTAGGAATCGAATGAGCACATTTGGGTTTCCATCAAACTCAGGGGCCAACCTCAATGCTTTCCAAATTTGATCAGTTAAATCTACAGCTCCTGAGGCTAAAGTAGCTGAATTACTACTGCCTTCCATGTCTTCAGATTCTATTTCTTCTAGCGCTACTAATAGATCGCGGTGAAATCGCGACTTTTTGTAACTCTCTAGGATATTTCGCCTTGTGTTAGGCTTAATATCCCTATCTCTACGTGGATAAAAAATGGTGATAGTTATTTAAAACCTATTAAATTAAAATTAAAAAAAAATATCAGATAATAGTACTAAATTTCCTACCAGAATGAGGAACCTACTTTTATTCCTACAGGATTGTACTACTATACCTACGGGATTGAGGAATAGCAGCCAATAGGAGTATTATGTAACTATATAATATTACTCACATTAGCAAGGTAATCTGCATAGTGCGTAGAACGTGACCCATCGATTTCTTGATGCAGCCCTCCTTGAAGACAATTCTTCCTCCCAAGAATAGCACGGTCTATAGTGTATGGTCCAACCGACAGCTTACAACCGTAGATTCGTAGGGATAGTCGACACGCCGACGAAACGACTATCAGGCGGACT
This sequence comes from Eudonia lacustrata, assembly GCA_947562085.1. Lineage (NCBI taxonomy): Eukaryota > Metazoa > Arthropoda > Insecta > Lepidoptera > Crambidae > Eudonia > Eudonia lacustrata. The sequence goes on along the minus strand of OX387323.1, from coordinate 4,291,737 downwards.
CGAAGTTGGATATCGCGACCTGAACCGACTATCCTACCGACTGCGCCAATTACGAGATCTGGCCGTCGGGTAGGGTTTTTAAAAACTGTAGACCAGTTGTGCTAATAAAATATATTTAATTAGATATTAAGTTACAATTGAATATATGATTATAATAAAACTTATATGTCTAACGTCCTCGTGCTACAGCGATTGAGCATCAAAAGGCCCGGATCACACCCGAAAATGTCACACGAGACACTTTATTGTCGAATTGGCACTTTTCGGTGAATCTCATTTTTCACAGGAAATTCGATGTTGCAATCTGTTTGGTACGAGGCACCTGTACTCGTAACAAATTAAATAATAATAATAATAATAATAATAATAAACTTTATTTGCACACAAAAAAAAAAAAAAATACATACAAATTAATAAAAAAGAAAAATTGTACAAAATAGGCGGCCTTATTGCTAACAAGCAATCTCTTCCAGGCAACCTTGGGCGAAAAATAATAAAATTGAAAAAAAAATAAAAATGGGTGCAAGTAAAAATAAACTAAATTATAATAATAACATCAAATAAACGTATACATATACATGTACATTAACAAGATATTATGATATTTGCAAATTTAATTACTGACTATTTGAGTAACAGTTTCTGTAAAAAGAATATTACGGTAAGTTTAGTTATAAAATACGTTAACAATTTGAAATCAACAAAGCTTTTGAAAAATCGGTTCTAAAACTTTTATATCGGTACTGAATGTATAAAACATTATCTTCGTATATACAGAAAGTCTTTTACTTTGAAATAGTTAATACCCATTTTCTCCTTCCATTATTTTATATACGGAGTAGGTATAAAATACCGTCAACGCAAAGTGAGCGTTGTCTGGGCGCTGTTTGATTCAATTTCGTTTGTAAACGGTACTCGCTTCATTTTGTCTGTATATTTTTAGTGGCACCGCTATTATAGAAAATACTTGAATTGGACTTCTGTATACCATTATTTTACAATTCTATTTTATATACCTATACCTACCTATAGTTGTATATAGATTCTATACTATTAATATAAAGGTTTCGTTTGTGACTTCGTTTGTTTATTTGTATGTATGTCGGGGCTAATCTTTTGTATGTACAATACGAAATCCACGTGAACGAAGGGAAAAGTGCCAATGTTCAATATTTTGTACCTTGTCTGATTGAGTAGCTTAGGCTTATCTAATTTCCAGCTATAAGAAGAAAAAAACAATTCTTTGACTTTTTTTTAATATGATCTTGGAATAAACAGCACCTTAAAATTATAAAGTAAATTGTATGTATCTTAGTTATAAAATTGTATGCTTATTTCTTTATTTATTTATTATTAATTTGATTTCGTTTGGTCACCCATCCGTCTCTCATTCATTTAATTATTACACCCTTTTTTTTCGACCTTAGAAAAATATTATGCGCTTGCATTTTCTGTTTGAATACTTCAAATTTTTTTTAAGAAAACATTTCCTTTTATATTCCATTTTGTTTTTGTATGTTGAATGTACGTACGGTGTTTGTCAAATAAATAGTAAGTAAGTATTCTGATTATTCTATCCAATCAATGTCGTCCACAAAGGTAGCTTAGTTTGCAGACCATTAAATACCTAAGTCACATTCTAACTTAAAAGTACCTATGAAATTGACGTTTTTTTCTCAAAAACACAAATGTTGAATAAATTTCCACGAGCAGGGTTTGAACCTGCACCCTTCTGACATACCGGGTCAGGTGCTCTTCCAATTGAGCTATCGTGGTTCTAACCAGCCCGCCGAAATTATTCAACACTATTTACTTTTTTACTTTGAAAGCCAAAGGCGCCCATTCAATGTTAACAACTACCGGTACTGTAGTGATCGGGACTGCTTGGAGGCGCGAACCTACTGGCAGCCGTCGCGTTCTGCCTTCTTGTATTTAAAATAAAACGATACGAGATATTTAATTTAAAATGTGGATAAGATTAAATTATTACAGCCGTCAAGAACCGCCGTGACTCAGGAGGGACGGAAGCTGTCAAGCGAAACTTTGTCTTATAGTGAAAAAACTACAGCTTGGATTTACATAAAATGTTTTGTGACTTTGAACGTTATGAAATTCCCTTTCTAATGACGTATAAACCGTTCGAGTAGAGTGAGTGGACGCGTTACTGTTGCCGACCAAATTCGGACGGCTTTTTTCACTCTTTGAATGTGGTTTTTCAGTTTTTTTGTATGAAAGGAGAGTAAAATAACATCAAAAACGAAATTAGAACTAATCAACTTATTATTCATCATAATATCAATGTTTATGTATACATGCTTCAAGTTTTTACATTACATTACACTTTTCGGACCCTTGTAGAACATTTTCAAGTAATTACCGAATAATATACAATATTTATGTATTTCTTTTACAGTTCTTTAGAACTTAAGGTCATCTTTAGTCTCTACCCCCAAACGGATTTTAAGACATAGTCCGATACCATTCCCCAAGGTGAACTAAAAAAAATAACTGTACAATTGCGTATTATCACAGTCTAAATGACCTCATCCTTTAAGTTTTTACGTGTTTTTATGTTGTGCTACAACAATAAGATTATATAAGTTGTTTTTAATCTTATCTCAATCACTGACACAAATTACCTAAAGGTAAGTCACCTATATGACAAAACGTGTCATAATAGTTATGTAGCATGTATTATTAGTGTGGACTCACCTTTATACTCTTATTGTCGGAAAATAAATCCCACTGCCCGTTATAGAACGCCGAAACACTTACCCCCTTACAAATAAACAAATAATAAGGTCCGAATAGTTATTCCGTTATGTTTTGTCTCTTTCACTCTAATTTGAAATGACGTTTACATGACAGGAACAAAACACTGAATAACTATTCGGACCTTATTCTTTGTTTATTTGTTAGGCCCTTACAATTTTGGACAGCTGTTGTTTTCTTGAATAAAGTGATCAACATTACCTGGAACAGAGAAAGGCTTTATTAATTTAAACGTGAATTAGTAAAGTGTTTGACTTGTTTCAACAACAGTTTTTTACCCGTCGGTACATCATAAGGACTAAATTATAGGTTTCTTTATAGTGGTTTGAATTGCCCAATCCAAAAGGAGTTTTTAGGCCATTCATACCGTGGTCTGACCCGCTCATGGTATGAACAGCTCGTGGTATGTACAGCTCGTGGTATGAATAGCTCATGGTATGTACAGCTCGTGGTATGAACAGCTCGTGGTATGTACAGCTCGTGGTATAAATAGCTCATGGTATGTACAGCTCGTGGTATGAACAGCTCGTGGTATGTACAGCTCGTGGTATGTACAGCTCGTGGTATGAACAGCTCGTGGTATGTACAGCTCGTGGTATGAACAGCTCGTGGTATGTACAGCTCGTGGTATGTACAGCTCGTGGTATGAACAGCTCGTGGTATGTACAGCTCGTGGTATGAACAGCTCGTGGTATGAATAGCTCATGGTATGTACAGCTCGTGGTATAAACAGCTCGTGGTATGAACAGCTCGTGGTATGAATAGCTCGTGGTATGAACAGCTCGTGGTATGAACAGCTCGTGGTATGAACAGCCTAACGACCCGAAGCGACGACATCTAAATGGATTGATGCTCGGTTTGAATGCGAGAAATCATGGTTCAATCCGCATAGCTCCGTTTGACTACGGCCGTAAACTATAAAGAAATCGAGCTTATGGTAAAGGCACTAGTGTTCGACACTTTAAGCCTAGTTTTCAACATAGTTTTTTTTTCCTTTCGTTGATGGCTTCGTGCGATTAGCACATTTAGCCAGTGTCAAAGTAATTTTTCTTACAAGTAATGTATAAATAAACATTATTTCCTTCTTGTATAGATGATGATGAATGATAATAGAAATGAGAAGTGAGTAATGATATACCCTCCAACCCCTCGAGTATCTCAGTAAAGATGTGGGGCTTTACTAAGTCCTCGGGCAGACTTCTTGAGAGAATTTGAAAAGTGAAGTTGCACTGTTTTGTTTCATTTGCCAACAGTCATGGGCACTTACGAACACTTAACGGTTAAATAATCCACCATTATTTCACATTAATATTCGATATAACATAAATTTTAGAAAATAAAACAAAACCGCAGACATGACTCTTCCATGACTTTCCCGCCAAGAAGTCTTCTCTCAACATAGTTTACGTCGCGAATTTTTTTTTGGATTAACTACCCAATTCGTTGCTTGTCCAAAAACATCCAATAATTGAATGTAAGATAATTATGATTTGTGGCCAATTACAAAATGGGACCCGTTTACGAAACCCGGATTTCAACCCTCCAACCACAGTGGAGAGCAGCCTGCAAAATATACTCAGAGGTTCGCAATTAGGGGCCTTTCCGTCCCCTTCGCGTATTTGCCGCTCAAATATCCGTATGTAACATGTTGTCAACACGGGAAAGCACTCGCTGCGGTACTTACGTGGAAACAATTAAATTAAAAACATACAATTTTGAATAAGTACTTACTTTAAATAAAAACTTTTTTAAGGCTGGCACAATAAAACACGAATCTTTTAATTGCCTGCTTTTGTACATTGTTTAGACCTTTCGAAGGCAGTGGCAGCGTTGCCACCAAATATTGAACTCTATAACCTTTTATTAAGATTAAAGATGAAAAATTACAAATGTGTCAATCAAAACTATAAAGGTGCTCACCAGGAGCATTTGTCTGTAATGTAACGTTACAAATCCGAGCATTACATCACTGAGGGAAGAGAACCAAGCATAACAATGCGCAACCTGTAATGTTACAGATTTGAGCATTACATTGGTGAGGGAAGAGAACCGAGCATTACAGTGCACAACCTGATGATACAATGTGCATACTATTACATTACCACTCAAAATATTACTTATAATCGAATTTAGAATGTTACATTACAGGCGAATGCTCCTGGTGATACTGGCACTTTAAAACAATTATTGTTATAATAATACGACGACTTCCGAGCCGAGTGGCTTGTACGCCGGACTTTGGGCGGAAATCGAAATTTAAATGTAAGTATCCACGTGTAACCTATCTACCTACTTGTATTCTGTCAAAAATAAACGTTAATTATAATTATTATGAATTAATTATATCTAATAAGACCTAATGTTTACAAAATTAGCTAGCTACATTGGTATACGTATGAGCAAATAGGACTGTTTCCGAGATGCTTTTTTGTTCGGGATCTTTTATCAAGTACCATTATTGATCGAAGGTACTGTGGGGTGGATGTGAAATATGAACACCAGTTTCACTTAACTTTGTGCATTATAATAAATAGAGATACATTGGATTAAAACCGATCTCCGAGCACCTCGGCTCTTAGCCGGGCTGTAGCTTCTGTCTACCGACTGTCCACGACTGTGTCAAACCGTTGCAAACCTTTTTAATTACATATTCGATTATTCAAATACTCATCCAGACGAAAGAGGCTTACATACAAAAAAAATAAACTAACTTTTACTATGAGCTGCATATAACCTCCTTACAGTACTAACACATAAATTGGTTATTAATTATAAACAAAAACTTGAAATAATGCAAACTAATGAGTAAAAGGTATCAAAGTTACTATAAACCCGACGTTTTGACCGAGTTACTATCGCCGTGGTCACGGGCTGACGGGAGAGTCAGCCCGTGACCGCGGCCTTATTACGACCTGTTTTAATTCTTTGATAACTGGAACGCGAAAGTTTAAAAGTGTATTTAAAAGAATCAAGACAATGGCATGACTCTTCATGAATACCTAACAGTAATACATGAACGCGTCAAAAATTCCAAGTATTACGGGTACCTACATAAAACAGATTTCCCAAATGAAATCTTTTACAACACATTTTTTGACGTGACATTCATTGCTCGGTGAATACAGAAATGTTTCGACTCTATCTCGCTGTGAATAAGGAAGAAGATCGTAAAACAACGTGTAGTGCAGTTTTACTGAAATTAAGTTTTATATTGTCCTGGATGTAGCACCGCTTTTGGTTTTATGAAACTTCAAAATAATTTAGTCTATATTATACACTAATATAGCTTTAATTTGTGTCATAATGATCTAACTTACTCATCTGTGAAGTATTAGCACACCCCAAATGACGACGGGTTAAAATTGAGAAACTACTGGCTAAAATTGCTAGAGCTCTCCGAATAATAGCAAAATTCGAAATTCAATTCTATGACAGTTCAAATAAAACACAATTTTATTCACACCGAAAGACTAAATGATTAAATTGCTGTTCATTAGCTTAATTTGACTAAATTGCCTACTCCGATGAACGTAGATATCAAGCCAAGGTTTCTTAGAAACATCGCTGTCAACACCAACATTTCTGAGTATTAACCGCGAAATTTGCGAAAGCTCCCTTTGAGAAACCTTTTAAAGTTGTTTGTCTAACAAATAAATTCTAACACTTATCAGTTTTCTATCCCACTTTTATTTACAATCTTCTCGTAGGTACTTTCATATTATTGAGTGAATGTGACTTTGACGATAGATAAGCTTAAATAAATAAATAATAGTAGGTACCTCCTACGTGGTAGTTAGTAATTTGAATCTGTAAGTATATTATCTATAAGTCTATCCCCCTTACAAATAAACACTATTTAAGCATTTACTTAGTTAATCATTGTTTTGTCAACGTCACACAAACGTCGTTCTCAATTTGAGAAAAAGAGACAAAACAATGATTAACTAAATAAATGCTTAAATAGTGTTTATTTGTAAGAGGGTATATAGTAATTATATTGATGGATAAACCCGCGCGTCAGACATGCGTCAGACCATCTCTGATCCTCAGAACATTAGCTAAAGCATACTAAATCTACGATCAAAAACAAAAACTGATATTTTCATTTGAAATATGTGGCGTTAAAAAAATATTTCATATATATCAATCAATAGGAGGAGCTCGTTGGCGCAGATGTTAATGCGCTCCGTTTGCGATTGCAGAAGTTAAGCAACTTTAGTAAAGACCGGTCATCGGATGGGTGACCAAAAACGTTTCTTCTCGAGCTCCTTCGTGCTTCGGAAGGCACGTAAAGCCGTTGGTATCGGCTGCAACATCAGTCGTTAACAACCACCAATCCGCAATGGTGGTTAATAGCCCGTTCACCCTATCCATTCATAGGAAAGGCTCATGCCCGCTGGGGCATGAGCCTTTCCTATGTCCTATGTCCCTACTGCTGAGTAGGGACATAAAATGAGCGGATGATGGTGATATCCAATTGACGACCTCCTTGGTCGAGTGGTTTGTACTCCGGTTTTCATGGTGTCGCCATCTCTGAGGTCCCGGGTTCGATCCTCGATCGGGTTAGAAATGATTGTTTTTCTAAATTGTCTTGGGTCTGGGTGTTTTCTATGTATAATAAGTATGTATTTAAATATTTTAAGTATGTTTATCCGTTGTCTAGTAACCATTTGACGAGTTTCATAACGAAGCTTCTCTTGGGCTAGATAATTGGTGTGAGTGTAGGAAAGTTTATTTTATTTTTAGTTTATTTTTTAATTCCTAGTAAGGTATTCTCAACTTTGGAAAAAATTTAGAGCCCTCTAAATAAACTTTTTTTTTACAAACCAATGTATGGGTGTCGCCATGATTCTTTTTAAAAGTAACGTTAGGTAGTCAAATTATTTTAAGCGCGTGCCTTTGGTGCGTCAGAATACTTTACGCAAAAGTAATGCGTCACAGGAATGATTTGAACGCAATGCATACTGTAAGTAGTTAGAAATGTAACCATAATTTTGTATTTATTAAAATTATGAGCGTCAAACGCGTTTTACGCTGCGAATGCCGCTACTTGAAAAGGAACCGAACACTTTACTGAATAGCTCTCGTGAATTATCATAAATAATTCCTCAATACCCTCAACACAACTTCAATGTTCGTGCTAAGCCCACAGGGATGAAATCCCTTTCTAGAAGTTGTTTGAACTGGCTCCCTAGGCCCAAGATACTTGGAAAATCAGTTAATTATTCTCATCCTACTCGGAAACGTAAATCAAAACGGACAAATATTTGTTTAAATTTGACAAATGAATTGGAGGTCAATAGATCAAAGATTTTCGCATATCATCATTTTGTTTGTCAACATTTGCGAGGCTTTGTAGAGGACAAAGCCTCGCTAATGTCGACAAACGCGTTCGACTGATTAAATTTCATTAATATAATTGTCCGTTTAAATTGCTCTTCAAGGGTCTAGTGAAAGTTGAAACGCAAAAAGGTCTCGGACAGAATGCGAAATCTCATCAAAATTGAGCTGCCATTTTTTCCGACTACAAAAGAGGCAGGAGGTACGCATTCGAATATAAATCTCGTTTTTTTCTCTTCTCTCTCCTTAAACTCGTAACAATTGAAACAAAAGTAAATTATGGGAACCCGGCCACCGGTCGCCAAGGGGAATTATGAAAAATGGTAGGCTTTCTTATTGCATTATACATGTCGGCTAACTCGATTTTGGCACGGAAAAGATTCGTCTGTCAACCCCGATTGTCTCTGGATCGTTTTACGCTGGCTACAAGCGTGCCTGCCGTTTTGGTTTGGATTTACGAGTGATTTTCTTGTCATGAGTAATTGTCACGCTAAGCTTTAGCCTTTCCTTTTTTTTATGTTAAAAGGAGGCAAACGAGCAGGCGGGTCACCTGATGGAAAGCAATCACCGCCGCCCATGGACACCCGCAAAACCAAAGTAATCGCGGATGCGTTGCCGACCTTGAGGAAGGAGTTGGATCTTGAGGAGGGAGTAGGAATTGGGAGGGGGGAGGGATGGGGGTTCTTGAAGTTAAGTGATGATAAGGTTGAAGCTGTAAGCGCACTTCATCATCGACGTTTTCTTTCATTTAAATAAAATATGTATGTAACTATGTTTTAGTTTATTTTTTTATTATCTATATATGTCTATATATGTACACGCAACACACAACACTACAGTCACACTCACACACTACAGGCCCTGTCGGAATACCAGCGTCGTTGTGGAGGTGTTTGTTTCTCAGCACCGCAACGGCACAAGCTGAGGCAGGGTCCTAGTTGGCCTTCACACATATTCATGCTTCCCTATTGTTGTTTAATTATTTGTTTTTTAATGTTTTCTTATTTTCTGTTTCTTTTTTTTTCTGTAATGTCTGTGTGATCGTCAATAAAATAATTTCTTTCTATCTTTCTTTCTTTCATACGGGATCACCAAACGCTGTGGAACTGCTTATCTTACCTTAACCTTACTGAAATATCATGTTGTATTTTAGACAGATCATACATCATACCTTTATCATACTTAAAGTTTAGTAAAGATAAGGTCAAAGGTGTAAGCGCACTTCATACAGAATCTTCAAAGCCAAGGAACTGGGTATCTTACTTTAAACTGACACACTTCCATTCACATCAATATGCCGCCATAACATCAATGTTTGTAGAATTGCTGTGTTTCGGCAGATAGAAATAAGATAGCCAGTGCCTCAGTAGTTGATGATTGCGGGTAAAGTGCGCTTCCACTATTGGCCTTATCATCTGCCATCTGCATATGCCTTTGCCCAGCAGTGGGACAAATGGGCTACTTAAAAATGTAGTTGGATTGAAATGGTGACTTTGATATAGCCCAAATAAACCAAGTACAATAGATACCTCCTTTGGGATTTTTCCCGTGCAAAACAAAAGAGCGTGAAATGGCGTATCGATTGTTAAAAGCCTAAAAAGATTGAATGTAACTACTTATAAAATCGATCCGATCCGAACGCCTTGGAGAATCAAGTATAGGAGGCACGCTTGTGCGATGCCATCTCCTCTAAAAACCCAATGAGGATGTTTCGATCACAGGGATTGAAGAACCCTTTAAGTTTCTCTACGCCCACAAAACGGCTGGTTATGCTGTAAAGGCTATAAGAGGGCCTACAGCACAATCCGAAAAAAACTTATAAAATAAAATTTGTTTAGTTTAGATTCCATGATTGAAAAATTGACTTTATAAATAAGTCGAAATAGGTATTTTGAGTAACGAAATTTGGTAAAGTAAATAAGTACTTACACGTACTTATATCCTATTGCTATCCCACTGCTGTTCAAGTTGTGTTAAACAATTCATTAAGTTCTTAGATTACCTCTTGCTTGCTTATCTTATTTTTATTATTATTATACTCGTATACTTTAACTTTGTTTTTCTTAGACAATTTCAGACTTAGATCAGTACTGTGACATTGTAAAAATTGAAATTGGTACCTGATGTAATTTTTGCAAACTTAGACATTTTTTTATTTTGTTGTTTTTTTCTGTGTTGTGATTGTCCTATAATTTATTTTTTTGTGTGTTATTTGTGATGGAAAGTGTCCTTTTATGATGGGGCACTTTCCAATATTTTTGACACCGCTGTAAGGGAGAAAAGACCTGGACACGTGCTGAGTTTCTTGCCGGTTCTTCTCAGTACCTACAAGATCTCCCGCCCAGAGTAGACTTACGAACCGATAGCATAATGAGGTTCTTATGAGCCATTAGAAGCCTAAACTGAATAAATGATTTGAATTTTGATTTTTTTTTGAATTTTGAAATGCTCTCTATCATTGAAATAAAGTCATAATTATATTGTATGGGTAATTGCTTCATCACCTCGTTTGCCAGATGCGGGTTGGTGATCGCAAACCCGAGGCTATAGACCGAAAAATCCGATACACACTTAACCCGACCTGGGAGTTGAACCTGTGGCCTTCGGGTATAGTGTTATTTTATTACTAGTGGACCCGGCGGACTTCGTACCGCTTTGACAGTTTCCATCAAGTGATTAAATTCTCTTTGGTTTCCATGACAACAAAACAAACAAATCATTTTGTATTGGAAAATTAAATTGTCGTTTTTAGTATATTTATAGTGTGATTCCCGTGGGAATATCAGGATAAAAACTATCCTATGTGTTAATCCAGGTTATAAACTATCTGTATGCCGAATTTTATAATCCATTCGTCCGTTGCAGCGTGAAGAAGGAACAAATATACAGACATACACACAAACTTTCGCATTTATAATATTAGTGTGATGTAATTATAGTCTGTAAAAAAACTAAAAGACGATACGACTTATATCTAAGTTTGGTTGCTACTGTTATCTTATTTGTCGTACTATTGTGCTCGTTACCTACTCTGTGTTGTGTTTCTAGAATACAGTACGGGTACCTACTTTACTTTTAATTAAATTTGTTCTCTGTTAAAAGAATTATCTCTTGAAGCGTTTATATACTCTTTCAGACAACGCTAAAAGATTAACGCAAGGATTCGGATTAACTGTGCCGTTATGGGTAAATAACTCCGAACTTGTTGTTTTTTTTTTTTTTTTAACCTTTTTTTTCAATTAACTAATTGGTATTGTCAATTTATAACGGAAACATTTTTTTTTCATTAGCTTATGCTGTTTCATTGCTCGCTTTTCATTTCCTTCCTTTTTTCCTTCCTTCATATTATTTTTTCCTTCCTTTTTTCATAGCTGTTTAAAGCTCGTCGCTTTGCACAGCAACACTTCCCCTGGCTAGACTTACTTTGTTAAATTGTATATGCTTTCAGCCTTGCAAATGTTATATATAGTTAATTATACGGTTATGAACCGTTCACCGCTGCGCTATAGAGCTCTTCGCTATTTAAATCTATATATTAATACGTGAAGCAAAAACTTCGTACGTCTTTTTTAGGAAAATTGCGCGGACGGAGGAGTATGAAATTTCGCACACTTAAGTTTATATAGAGAAGGTTATCCGAATGTTAATATTTATTTTAAATTTTGCATAAAAAATACATTACATTAAATTAATAAAACAAACATAAGAAACACTACCATGTATTTGTATACTATAAACTCTTTTCAAAAATTTCGAAAGTGGAAGAGGAGCGGCTGAAATCTGTCAATGTCAATCCAAATTCACATTCTTTTTAAATTTTTCTATGCTTAGGATACAATCCGTGCAGCCTTAATATAATAACGGTTGAATTTCGACCACTGGGCGACCACTAGTTCCCATAATTATTTGTGAACGTAGTCATTAAAGAGTAGGTAACAATGATGATGACAGTTAGTAACATATAGTTTGAATATCAATATAAATATTTGTGATCATGTGGCAAATAAAAACTGCCACTAGGCACCCAGAACTCAAGCCAATATATTATATACTACAGAGACAGTTCTGAACGAAAATATACTTCGAACTCGAGCACTAATGTCAGTAGGAGGGAATGATTTATTTACTGGCTGCTGGTGGCAGTGCCTATGCTGAATTATCTGATATCGTACACAAGCGGGAGCGCGATAAGCCCTCGCACACGTGTCAACCAGTTTTTTTGGAAGATTAAGTCACCTAGGGGTAACGTTTTGGTAGATTTGTTAAAGTTTATATTTACCGGTTTATATTTGACCGGTTTTGTTTCTTCTTCAATTGTTTTTTATATCTTACGGGTAAGAACAGTTCCTTCATCTTACCTGATGTTAAGTGATAATAGGCCAATGATGGTAGCGCACTTCACCCAGGACCCTCAACTACTGAGGCACTGGCTACCTTATCTGTAGCTGCCGGAACACAACAATGCTACAAACATTGACGTTATGGCGACATATTTAGTTAAGATGGTGATAGCTAGTCAGGCGGACAAAGAAGCCCTACCAACCCTACCAACCCAACAACCAACCGAGTACACAAAAATGTATCCTCCGCTGGAAATCGAACCCGGGACCTCTGGGTCTAAGACTGGTGTTCTTAACCACTAGACCACAGAGGCGGTTAAAAATAAGAAGAAACAAAACACTGTTATTACTCACTACTCACTACTCTGTTATTAGTACGAGGGCAAGGGTTTTACGCGTGTAGACCCTAATTTTTATGCTTTTAAATTAAGTACCTAGTATGCTTTTAAATAAAGAAACATAACGAGCAAAGCTCGGTCTTCCGACCGAGCTTTGCTCGTTATGTTTCTTTATAATGTTTCTAAAAATGAAACGATGAATTTCTAGTTAGATCGATTTATAGCCTCCGAAACCCCCTGCATACTAAATTTCATGAAAATCGTTGGAGCCGTTTCCGAGATACAGATTATACAAGAATTGTTCGTATATTATTATTAGGTATTAGATGATGATTATTTTTATGATTTTATGAAGTAGCTCAGGACAGAAATAGGTGGAAGGAGAGAGGGGAGGCTTTTGACCTGCAGTGAAAAAGTAATAACTAAAAAAAAAAAAATTTTTTTACGACTAATATTCCAATGTCCTAAAATTCAGAGACCACTATTAGAAGCCACTCAATTCTATTTAAGAGCGGTTACGCCGCACACTGGCACCGCCAATGAAAAAAAAACATCTAGTAATTAGAGACAGAAAATCAAATTATGCTCAACAAACTGTTTGAATGAAGTAATTTAGCATTTTTACGTCACATAATGAACATCTAACATGTTATGGTTAACGTTACAGCTAAAAAAGGCCACTTTTAACTATAACGCCGTATTTAACTAAACCATAACATGCCAGATGTTCATTAAGGACTTAAAAATGCTAAATTACTTCATTCAAATAGTTTCACTTTTAACTATAACGCCGTATTTAACTAAACCATAACATGTCAGATGTTCATTAGGTAACGTTAAAATGCTAAATTACTTCATTCAAATAGTTTGTTGAGCATAATTTGATTTTCCATCTCTAATTACTAGATTTTTTTTTTCATTGGCGGCGCTAGTGTGCGGCGTAAACGCTCTTAATTAATATAATTATGAAGTCGACTGGGACCACTTTAATAATTAGTTTATTTAATTTTATTTAAAAGATTTATCAACGATGAACTTATAATGAACAACATTATTCATAATTTTAAACGTTATAGACTTTCAATAACTATCGAAAAAAAATAACTACCTACCTAATAGCTACGTTATCGTACATTTGATCTGATAAATATCTCTTGATAATGTGAAATAAGAAGAAATCGCAAATATAACATCAAATGGTGCTAATGAATGGGCTCCTAATGCCAATTAACTTGTAAACTTATTGTATGAAATCCTCTGCTAATTGTAGGTAACCTTCAACACAACACAGACGCCGCATTTTGGCGAACAATTTAAGATAAGATAAGATAAGATAAATATACTTTAATGCACACATACTGATGTGATTGATTTACTATTAAAATTTTCAATCATAAATAAATAAAATAAAAGCTTTTATATCATATAAATTGTGTAGGTAATGACGTTTTAAGTTGATAGTAAAAGTTTTAAAGTAAAAGTTTATTTTTTTCTTTTTAACGCATTTAAATAAAAGCTTGTTTTTTAAAAAGGTTTTTTACTTTTAATTTATTTTTTACTTTTTAGTTATCGCTGGACACGTTTCTCAGTCTGTTCATCTGATTCCTTTTATTTGATACCCATATTGTAGGGAAGCAAAAAAAAACTTAGTCCGCCAATAGGATTTAGAATGACGCCACACAATTAACCATGCATTGTCATAAGAACCAATTGCACGTATGCCAAATTTCAGCCCGATAGCTTCAGTAGAAGTGGGTGAAATGTTGATTTCAAAATTCCAGGACATACATACATGTGAAGTTAAATAAAAGCTTTTTAAAAAGTGAGTTTGTTTGTTCGTTTGTTTGATACGCTTTCACGCGTAAACTATGTAACATTTTGTTTGTTTTGTTGTCATAGAAACTGTTAACGCAGTACGAAGTCCGCCGGGTCCAAGAAGCTGTTATATCTACAGCTTCATGGCCAGGTCAGCTAGTAGGAATATAAATGAATTCCTACCCCTAGCCCTTCCACCATTGCAGACGCCAGCCAAATCCTCCAAGGTGTTAATACGGTCTACATTCCTTACGTAACAAAAGCTGAAACTGACATCAAAATCAATGTTTCCAAGCAAACAGATTCAGATAGTGAAGTTTATCAATAAAACTTCCCATGTGGACCATTAGGAGGGGTAGGAAGACATAAAACTAAATTGTCAACGAATAAAATGCCTACAATATTTCTTGTGACGGGCGTTAATGCTTTTGCGAGAATTGTGCCCGATAACATATTATTTCCAGAATAATCTTGACTGGAACCAGATTATTTGGCTTTGTTATAAGAGAAATAATGGAGTTGTTGAGCCAAGTCATTGGTCAAATTCATTAATAATGGCACTGACTAGAGAAAAAAAGAATCTGACACAAAAAGCCAGTAGAATTGTTTGAATTTAACGATAATAATTAGTGTAAGTATAGGTTTTAACAAAGCGCACAAAAACGCAATCGAAATAATGTTATGTAGATCTAGAGTTTTAGAAAGGTGTTAAAAACTTTCTACGAGTGGGTTTTTCGGGTTCGTAAAGATTTTTAGGATACTTTTCCAAATTGTAATACATTGTGTTTTTGGGTGCGTGTTTTTGACCGTGGGTTGCACGTGACCCAGACTAGCGCAGGATCGAGGCGGATGGCATAAACAAAGAGAGGCCTATGTCCAGCAGTGGGCCGAGAGGGGCTGATAATGATGACGATGGTGATGTTTCTATTTGAGTTTATAATTTGAGATTTTCTTACCTTTTTTATATTAGAAGGAGACAAACGAGCTGGCGGGTCACCTGATGGAAAGCAATCACCGCCGCCCATGGACACCCGCAAAACCAAAGGAATCGCAGATGCGTTGCCGGCCTTTATGGAAGGAGTAGGCTCGTTTTTTGAAGATCCCTAAGTCATAATGGTCCGGAAATACCGCCACTGAGAGCTGGTTCCACAACACTGTAATTCGTGGTAAAAAATTACGTGAGAAACGCACAGTAGTAGATCGCCATCCATCAAGATGGTGTGGATGGAAAGACAGTCGATTGCGTGTAGTGCGGTGAAGAAAATAGCGGCAGGGATCAAACCGAACAATTCCTCCGAGCACTCCCCATGATAGAGGCGATAAAATATACAGAGAAACGCAACGTCTCTATTGAGCACACTCAGCTTTTTCGAAGCTAATTTAGCTTTACCTTCCAAATGGCCGCGAAACTGAACGTCACTCGATATATCGACGCCAAGGCTACCTATGGTCGGTTTGGTATCAAGGGAAGCTCCTTCAAAGTTTTCAAAGGGACCTATTACAGAAGAGCATTAATTACCTCAACACTGTTGATCGTATAAAATGTCAATATATTTTAAAGCGACACCAATTAATTCGTATGGTTCACCACTCGTGTCGCGTGACAGCCGATATTTCGCTTCAGGTTGTTAACCCAATTTGAGGTTGATAGTGGTTCGATGTAACATGAGTTATGTAAATAGGGATGTAGACAACATCGACATCATTTAAACCGCTTCTGTGGTCTAGTGGTTAAGGTTTAGATCAGATGTCCCAGGTTCGATTTCCAGCGGGGGATACATGTTTGTGGCCGCCTGGCTAACTATCAACAGCTTATCTAAAAATGTCGCCACAACATCAATGTTTGTAGCATTGTTGTGTTCCGGCAGCTGGAGATAAAATTAAAAATTAAAAATTCAAAATTCAGTTTAGGTTACAAGTAGCTGTTGTGAATGTCACTGTGCCATCGTTTCGTGAGTCTACTCTGGGCGGGAGATCTTGTACTGAAAAGAACCGGCAAGCAGCTCAGCAATAAGTGTCCAGCTCTTTTCTCCCTTACAGCGTCAAAAATATTGGAAAATGTCTTATCAGGATACTTTCCATTACAAATAAACAAAAAATATAGAAGACAACCATAGCTATGATAGCCAGTGCCTCAGTAGTTGAGAATTACGGATGAAGTGCGCTTCCACCGTCGGCCTTATCATCACATAACTTCAGGTGAGAGAGAGAAGGACAAGTGCTTACCCATAAGATATAAAAAACAACTATTTCCAGAACATTAAACATATAAACGAAATCACGTAACGGCACTTTAAAACATTAACCTTTTTTTTATTTGACCTAAGTATGAATTAATGAAACCTAAAAAGTTACCTATTAATTAATACGTAAAATAGTGACGTCATAATTCGCCATTCTCATACAATTTATATTTAAAATCGTTTTGATAGTTGCTAAAAGGTTAGTCTAACCAGTCTACTTCTCAATCTATATAAATAAAAATGAATCGCTAAATGTGTTGCTAATCGCAAAAATCGAGAACGGCTGAACCGATTTGGCTGATTTATTTTTTGTTGTGTTTGATGAAGTCTGAGGAAGGTTCTTATGGAGAGACAAACCTAAAAAATACGAGGAAAATAGTAAAAACAACAATTTTCTTTTCCCATACAAACCCCTCTCTACTGGACCGATTTAAAAAAATATTTCACCATTAGAATGCTACATTAGCGCTGAGCAACATAAGCTATATCAAAAAAAAATGTCCACCCGTGCGAAGCAGGGACGGGCCGCTAGTTATTGATAGGTTTAGGATTCAGTATGTAAATGTCATTATTTGCAATTGTTTTAATTTAATAGTAATACCGCGGTTTCGTTGAGGGCTATTAACTAATAGCTAATGAATATGTTGTATTATTTTGACGGTCCGATACGCCCTACACATCTTCTGCGCGAATCCCCGTTGCAACGCTCCCAGCTGCTTACGCGTCATTATCTTGTCCGCGGCTGAGGACCAGGCCGCAGCCGAGTAAGTAACAACGGGTTCCACGGCGGCTATGTAAATAGACCTAGCCACCTCCGGGTTCAGTCCCCAGTTCACCTTCGCGGCCCGTGACAAGTGTTTATATATATTTGCCGCCTTCTTACATACATTTGCCACGTGCTGGTTGAAGGTCAACTTACGGTCGATTGTGAGACCCAGGAGTTTAATTTCTGCACAGTCTTTGATCACTATTCCGCCCATGTTGAGGCGAGGGGTGTCGAATTTCAGCTTGTTTGTAATTGTTAAGCTATTGGTCTTGTGTGCTGCGAATTTGAGCTTATTTTCGACACCCCACTCCTCAACACGTGCTAGAGTAGGATTTGCCGCTACTTCAATTTCCCTCCCGGTCTCTCCTATGAACAGAAGGATGACGTCGTCTGCAAAGGCTTGGGCTATGACCTGTCGTTTCTCCAAGTCCTTTAGCAGAGGGTCCAGTAGCAGGTTCCATAAAATGGGTCCCGCAATGGACCCTTGGACGCACCCTTTTGTTGTGACGCGCTCGACCTCTTCACCAGCGTATCGTAGTAAAACCCTTCTGTCGCACATGTAGTCGCTAAACACTCTTCGAAGGTTGACTGGACAATCCTCTTCAGCGAGTCGGACTTTGATCGCCGGCCACCAGGCACTGTCAAAGGCTCCCTCTATGTCTAGCGAAACTAAGGTGACTATTTTCTTTCGCTTTAGGTTTGCTCTGATGGTATTAATGAGGGCATAGAGGGAGTCTTCGGTGCTCTTCTGTGGCATGAAACCATATTGGTGTGGGCTCATCTTTGGTAATAGATGATGTTTAAGTCGCCCAACCAGCATCTTCTCATAAATTTTCCCAAGCAAAGGAAGAAGGCCTATGGGACGGTAAGATTTTGGTACTCTGTATGTTTCTTTTCCCGGCTTCCTAAGAACGACAATGGTAGCCCGTTTCCACACAGCCGGGAAAGAGCCGAGTTCCAGGCACTTATTTATCACGGAGAGATGGAAGTCTGGATCCGCATAGACGGCAGTGCGGCAGATATCGGCTGTTAAGCCGTCGTTACCCGGGGCTTTTTTCGGATTGAAAGAGTCGACGGCGGATTTCAGTTCTGTGCTTGTGAAAGGCGGATCGTATACATCAGTATACGATTCGTCATTTACACTCTTAGCTTTTCTTCTTATTTCTGTGTGTGTCGCGCCGTCGTTCTCCTCTAGGTCCTCCGGGTAGAACGTTCTTGCCAATAATTCTGCAGACTTTCGTTCTGACACTGTGGTTCCGTTCTCCTCTAGCGTCTGGTCTTCCGGTCTGCTCGTGGTTCGGGTCATTACCCTATAAATCCCGTCCCAGACGGACTCCCTATCCTGCTTCCCACAGAAGTTTTTCCACGAGGTGGTCTGGGCTGTTGAAACAGCGGTTTCATACTTTCCTTTCTCTTCGAGGTACTCTTTGACTACCTTCGCCCTTCGATGTTGTGCTGCGTTACGAACTCTCGGCTTCTTGGTGGCGACCCTCTTCTTCATAACAGCGAGCTCCTCGGACCACCACGGTAAGGTTATTTTACTTTTATTACTCTGTTTTGGGATAGAGAGACCACACGCCTCTGTTAATGCTTTGTTTAATGTGTTTGCTATTTCTTCTATTTCTTTTTTAGTTTCAATTTTTTCAATGTGTTTGGTTTCTAATTTGTTATTTATTTTAATTGTGTTAACTCCAGTCGGCTTTTTTAGTGTTGAAGATTCGTGTGGTTCTCTCTATTCCAATGCCTTTTATGTTGTGTGTGGTGATCCTAAAGACTATTCCGTTATGGTCGTAGCTGGTCAAGCCCTCGTCCACGTGCCAGTTTTCCACGAGGTTCAGCAGATTATCCGAACACGCTGTAACGTCTATGAAGCTAGTGTATCGTTTTCCCCCTCTAATTGTGTCAAAGGTTGGTATGCTACCGCTGTTCAATATATTGAGCCCCATTTCATGGATAGCTCCTGCCATGTCGTCCCCTCTGTTGTCGATCGCTGTGCTGCCCCACCATGTGCTCTTCGCATTTGCATCTCCCCCTATCAGGATGTTCTTTGTTCCTAGATCTTCTACTTTCTTCAGATGTTCTAAATAGGGGTCAATCGGTTGGTCGGGTTCAAAGTAGAAGTTTGCCAGTGCGACGGTGCCAGTACCGATCTTCATTTCCACCACCACGATGTTGTTGGTGGTGAGCTCGGGATGCTGGATGACGGCTATATTCGGGTCAAAAATGGCGATGGTCGCTTTTGTCCTGTCTGGTCCATCGCACTGGTAGAGGCGCACACCGCTTCTGTTCTTCATGCAGGTACCAGCTCCTACGTAAGGCTCTTGTAGTAATGCGATGGTGGCCTTTCTTTTGTGCGCCTCTATTAAAACTTCCTCTGTAGCCAACCTCTTCCTCTGCAGGTTTGCTTGTATCACAAGGTGGGTCGTGGTTCCGGTTGTGGTGCCCTTAGCAATACGCTACTGTTGATCGCGCCAACCGGTCCCACTTTTTACGAACGGGGCAGTCGTTGCTAAATGCGTTGTGCTCCCTCTGCGCCAGTTGTACTTTACAGCAGTTTCTGCAGGAAGGAGGAGATCCCGCGTCAGTCCATGTGGGGCAGTCCATAACAATATGGCCCGCTGTCCCACAATGGCTGCACCAGATCTCCTTCTCCCTGCAGAAAGCTCTGCTGTGTCCGTACCCCAGACACTGGGAGCACTGGACGAGCGGCGACTGGTCCTCGACCCTAACACGCTGCAAGTCTACGTGCATAAAGCCCGCCTTAGTGAGCCTCGTCCATATGACAGGCGACACCGTCATGACAACATGATGGGTATGGGGGTTCCTGGCTCTCTTTTTGTACTTAACGGAGACTCTCTTCTCCTCTTCCTTTAGCCCCTGGAAAATGCTCTTGTTCTGCTTAATCATTGCCTCCATGATTTCGTTGTCCGTTCTTGCTTTAATTACGTTTCTGGCAATGATTAGCGGGTCTTTGTTAACTGCGTTCTCCGCCTTCAAGTTTCTGCCTGCCCTATCTATGCGTTCTCTTACCTTTTCTCTCTCCTCTTTGGTGTCACAACTGATTATCACCTTACTGCCCTTTGCCTTACGGATCTTGGTGACAGCGACCCAGCCCTCCTTGGCATCCACTGCCTCCCGGATCTGTTCTATCACTGCATCCCCTGTATCCTAGTCATTGGTGGAAGTAACAATGACTGAATGCAGTGTTGGTCTGGGTTCTGTGTCTCCGGGGGGCACGGTCCTCGCAACTGTGGATGCTCCTTCGTCCCTCAGCAGTTTCAACTCGTTGAGGATGGTGTCGAGCTTATGGTGTACACTGCTGGTTTCAGGCTCAGCGTTTTTGGCGTTGTTTGTTTGCGGCTTGTCAGTGGGTTTCATTGGAAGTGTTTCTACCGTCGGAGTATCTGCTGCCTTTAGTTTGATCAAACTGTGTGTTAAATGTTTGAGGCATTCAGTCAGGTCGTATTTAATCTGCGACTTTATGTTTCGTGCGTCCCCCATTCTGTTGGTGGCAAAGGACAACACTTCCAGTAGTCCATCCAGAGTAGGTTTGCCAATAGTGCTCGCGATCACATGATCTACGGTAACAGCTTGTGCGTCAGAAGGTGGTTGCTTATCCTTATTGGGTTGTATTTTGGGTCTGGCACTCTGAAATAGTGGCTGAGTTATTTTATCAGCGTAGGTCTTAGTCGGCTGCGTTAATGGTTTAGCTGCCAAGTTCGTAGTAGGCTTTTTCTCAAATTTGCCACTAAGTCTTCGAACCACGGAAGTACTTTGATCTGTCTCAAAGGTGGTGTTTAGTGAAGGCGTGGCTTTTTTGGGTTCCGCCCTGGGCGTGGATGATCTGCCCACAAGTGGCGATGTCGACGGAGACCTGGTTACATTCCCCTTGGCGCTAGCTCTTCTCCCAGAATCAGTATTTGGCGTCCGAATCATATTGGAGTGCGTCTAGTAAGTGTTGTTAAAATGTTTGTAGAAGTTATATAATATAGTGTGTAGCGTATGTACAGGTACGCTAGTGTTTTTTATTTAACAGGTGTGATTTACCCTGAACTAGGGTAAATATCAATAAAATGTTAAAAATCTTAATATTAAAATTTTGCCGTCAACAGCCAATATACAAGGTTTTTGCTCCCTAATACGGTTAGGCAACGTCTTGTTATATAATAAACAAAGAAAAAAGTTAAAAGGAAAAATTTAAAGAGAAGATACAGACAAAAGAGAAACACAAAAACAAAATGGCTGGCCTGATTCTAGTACTACGTATGGGGGTATTGTTCCCCTTGTCGCGCTCTCTTACCCGACACCTCTCTCTCTCTTGCGGTATTCTATTAGAAATAGTATACACTTAGAATATCAGCAAATATGGAGCTAATGATTACGTGGCGGCACTATCTTGCGTTCCGGAGTAGTAGTTAGTACGGAGTTGCCAGTGGCCGTAGTCGTGTCGTAGCAATCGTAGCACTCGTCTCGCAGCACTCGTAGTATGTACACGTAGCGTAGCAGTGCCGTGCCGCGCGTAGTAGGCGATGTGTTATTTCGGCACCTCGCGTCCAGCGTCCGTAGCTCAGCGGCTAAGAGGTCGGCGTTTACCTCAAGGGTACGTGGTTCAAAACCAGCAATTTGCAACCACAACGAAATTCGATCTACAAGGTTAGAAAGAAAAAGTAGTGAAGTATTACAAGACACCCTGTGTAGGTATTAGGACTATCGGAAAATTTACAAAATTAGGCCACTGACAGACGATTGTGGACAGTTAAACTAGTAGAATCGAGTCCCTGCCTATGGCTAATAGATCGCTGGCTCCGAACCCGCGGGTTCTATTCCTGCAAGGGGTTTAGGATTAAAATTTGCTTACTTTTTTTTAAAAAAAAGTGTTGTGCCAGCATGAGCTCGTGATAATTGCTTACAATATTTTTGTATTAAAATTGCAATAAATTTGTGTAAAATTATATGATATGATATACCCACCATTTTTTTCGTATTAATGTATACACAAACTTAACGCTAAAGTCCGCTTAATTGACTCATAAGCTATTAATAACTTCGGCTGCTAAACTGTTGTAATAGGCAATTAACTTCAACAAAAGGCTTCAGAGAACCGCCTTGTTTCACCACTATTTTATCTCAGCGGAAAATCCAATGTTACAAAAAATTTGCAAGCTCTTTCATTTTATTAGAGAAGCATATCACTTTGTTTTACACATAACATTAGTAAATTATATTAAGTTAATTTAGAAACTTAACCAATGATATGAAAAAAGAAACATATAACTTAACACACAAAAGAAAAATTAAAATTAAAAATCTAGATATTAATACAAGATGTGAATAAGATGTCAAGATGTGTATACCCACATATATATATTTATATAACATCAAAATTAATTAACATTATAAATAGATTAGAAATAGTTTTTCAGTTTTTCAGTCAGTCGTATTCCTTTTCAGGTTTAAATCCTGGTCGTGGATTTTTTTTCAACATATTTTGTGTTTTTTTTTTCAAATCAAATAAGTTATTTTGCACACTGTTACATAGATAAGGGTTCCAAAAAAAGCATAAAGTTCTGCGGCTCAGCATGTGTCACGGCAATAGCAAAGCCATCGCCATGACGCTGATTTTCAGACGGAGGCCGAATTGCAATCTTACTGCGAGTATTATGGTTGTTCCATTAGAATAAATATTATTAACGGGATTATTACCATGTTTATTGTCGTGTTTGAGTATCCGATATTTCGGCACAGTTGCATGCGCCATAATCACGGATGTACTGAAGTTATTGCGGGTGGGGTGATTATGAGCAGACAAAACGATCTACCCTCTTCCTTAGTCGTTTTTTGCGCTCAATACTCGTACCACTGGCTCCTAAGTCACTATTCACTCGAACTTGTTCTCGACACACTACACTGACCGTATCAGATCGCGAAACGGCACTTTTGTCCTTTTTGCGGTCTTTACATAGGCTAATTACTGGATTCCAGATACGCGACAGTTTAAACCCATCTTCGCGATTGAAATTTTTGTATTTTGTAATTTCAATCGCTTCTCTTACCAATCTTGGTATGTAGTGACGTTCTGTTGAAATTATCTGGGGGTTTTAAAACTCAATCCAGTGATTAGGACCCGATTGGATCAAATTTTCAGCAATGGCCGATTTTTGCGTATCGTTATTCTTTACCGCTTTTATATGCTCCTTAATTCGGCAGGCTACTGTACGTTTTGTTTGGCCAATGTAGGAGCTACCGCAGCTGCAATCGATCTTATACACACCGGGCTTTTCTAGGGGAAAGCTGTCTTTTGGTGAACGTAGACATTGAGCTACTTTTTTAAAAAGCAAAAATCGGCCATTGCTGAACATTTGATCCAATCGGGTCCTAATCACTGGATTGAGTTTTATAACCCCCAGATAATTTCAACAGAACGTCACTACATACCAAGATTGGTAAGAGAAGCGATTGAAATTACAAAATACAAAAATTTCAATCGCGAAGATGGGTTTAAACTGTCGCGTATCTGGAATCCAGTAATTAGCCTATGTAAAGACCGCAAAAAGAACAAAAGTGCCGTTTCGCGATCTGATACGGTCAGTGTAGTGTGTCGAGAACAAGTTCGAGTGAATATTGACTTAGGAGCCAGTGGTACGAGTATTGAGCGCAAAAAACGACTAAGGAAGAGGGTAGATCGTTTTGTCTGCTCATAATCACCCCACCCGCAATAACTTCAGTACATCCGTGATCATGGCGTATGCAACTGTGCCGAAATATCGGATACTCAAACACGACAATAAACATGGTAATAATCCCGTTAATAATATTTATTCTAATGTAAGTGACCATGATAGTTTAAAAAGTTATATAGTTGTTCCATGCATCAATAGATTGATAATAAGTAGTAAATAGCCTATAACTGTCCCACTGCTGGGCAAAGGCCTCCATCATTGAAATCAAGTCATCGCTACAATTGATGGGTAATGGCTTAGTCACCACGCTTGCCAAGTGCGGGTTGGTGATCACATCCTCGGCTATGCTTCGAAAAAATCCGAAATACACTTTGCCCGACCTGGGAATTGAACCCGGGACCTTCGCGTACCGAGCCGACCGCTTTGCCACTCGGCCACTAAGGCGTTATTGATCATAAAATTAAAAATATTTCATAAAATGAAAAGAAATAAATAGAAATTAGGTTGGTCGAATAATCTTTATTTAAATAAATCTTCTGTGCGTGTGTATGTTATTGAACTCCTTCTAAACAGCAGGACCGATTTATATGAAATTTTTTGTGTGTGTTCAAGTGGATTCGAGAATGGTTTAGATTTACAATTGGACCCAGTAGGTGGCGCTGCTATAGGGGTCCATCATGGGATACGGGTGTTCTTAAGCGGACGAATGATTTGTGTGTTTTGTTGTCATGAAACTGTTAAAGCGGTACGAAGTCCGCTGGTCAGCTAGTAGGTATAAAAATTTTAAATGTCAAATAAGAAAGTACATTAAATTAGGTCCATTTAAAAATGATAATATTCATATTACATAATGTAATTAATTAAATCTAGACATTAGGTCCATGGGGCCCGGGTGCTCACAAACTTTCTAAAGATATCAATTAAATCAGTAGAGACCATCCGGGACCCCAGACTCAGCAGCTACCTGGGACAGTGAGTAAGCCTCGCCATCCAACGAAGCAATGCTGCTAGCTTTCTGGGTACTCTGCCTGATGGGGATGATTTGGGGCATTTTATTTATTTATAAATTTAGTATTAAGTTAGCGGCGGCGGTTTTAGAAAACGGCATATAAGCAGGCCGTCATGAATGGGTGCGCTTATTACCGTGCTTGTTCTACGGTGGGGAGCGCTCTCATTATTTTGGACTGCATCGGCTGCTTACCATCAAGCAGGATGTATTCACTATGACGTGCTAAAAAAAGTAGTTTTTTTTTTTTTTTTTTTAATATTTTGTAAATAAATAATTAAATCTAGATTAACTGTCTGCATTTTAATGCTTGTTACTGTACGCTATGTAAGCAAACTTCGTGACCTAACGCAATGCCTCGCCGCTCTTTACATAATGAAACAATAATTAGTCTGCCGGGAGCTGAGACACTTCCTAACAGGCAATTAATTATTGAACTTGACCTAACATTAGGCATTCGTCCCACTGTCTCAGCAAAATTAGAAATACTCCTAATGCTAATAATATAATATACAACGTGTAACAGAAATGTGTGATAAAAATAAAAAGACCCAAATCCAATCTAGATCTTGTATGCGGAGTTAGTAAGACTTAATTTTTTGAAGTGAAAACTTCTTTAGCGGCGTTGTACACTTTTTTTGTAATGGGTAAAAAATGTTAAATTCGCGTCAGGACATGTGACCGTCAGGACACGTGGCCTGATCGAAAGTTCGTAAGACGGATGACAGCTGGCGCGGCGTAGGAGAGGAAGTATCCCCCTCTCTTTCTACGGCGCGGCGAAAATGTATGCCTGCTGTTTCGTTTAGGCGGCGCAGTGCGCTTGCGCGAATGTTCGAGTGCTTTTTAATGTAATATAAATTGTCATGTTTGTGTACGATAGCGCAATAAATAAATATTGTATTCTACCACATAAATGATAGTACTTTTATACTGATAATTGAAGCAATTCGTGCAAAGTTATTCCCTAACCAAGTAACCATTCCAAAATATCAAAAATGCACAACGTTAATATTCAAGTTTTCACTTCTGCCGGCACACCCGGAGTGCAACCCGTCGTTTTTTTTATGCAAATTAACGTTATGAATGTGATATAATTATTGTATTTTTTTTAATAAACTTGTATTGTAACACTACGGGACAAAGAAAAAAGAAAGCCCTTGCCTAGTTTCTTGTGGCTTCTTCTTGATACAAGGTCTCCACACCGTAGGGTTTACGAAGGCTTTAAATTGTCGTTATAAAAAAAGCGGTCAAGTGCGAGTCGGACTCGCCCATAAAGGGTTCCGTAGCAGCAAGTAACACAATATAAAAGTTCTTGTAGTTCGTTTATGAAATTAAATGTTTTTTTTTAAATATATTTGAGTTGATTGAATGAAAGGTAAATTGTGGTTTACGATTTATGATGTATTAAAAAAAACTACTTACTAGATCTCGTTCAAACCAATTTTCGGTGGAAGTTTGCATGGTAATGTACATCATATATTTTTTTAGTTTTATCATTTTCTTATTTTAAAGTTACAGGGGCAAACTATTCAGTTTAGAAAAGAACGATATTAGATATTAGAAACCTCAATATCATTTTTGAATACCTATCCATAGATACCCCACACGTATGGGTTTGATGAAAAAGATGCTTGAGTTTCATTTCTAAGTATGGAACCCCCAAAATTTATTGTTTTTTTTTCTATTTTTGTGTGAAAATCTTAATGCGGTTCACAGAATACATCTACTTACCAAGTTTCAACAGTATAGTTCTTATAGTTTCGAAAAAAAGTGACTGTGACAAACGGACGGACAGACAGACAGACATGACGAATCCATAATGGTTCCGTTTTTTGCCTTTTGGCTACGGTACCCTAAAAACACTAGTAAAAGTTCATTTTGAATAAAAAAAATGAATTTTGAATTAAATTTAATTTGTTACAATTTTTTTTATTAAATGTTTCTATTGTGACGTCACATCGAAATTAACAAGTCTCAGCCCTATTGTTTTACTAACCACCGTGTACCTACTTACATTTATGATCACTCCTGCTTGGTTATGCGCGCCTGACGTGCATGACTTCACGACTGTATGACCAATGTTGTTAAGCTCAAAAATTTGTTGATGATCCCTATTTTTAATATAATGATTACCTAAATAAATCCATTTTGGACCTATTTCGCGCCAGCAGCACATCTTTAACCTTTTCACCGCCCAACTATCCTGCACGCGATGTCCCGTTGTACGCCAACGTATAAATGTATTTTAATAAAGTAGTACAAAGAAGAACTTCTATAGAAGTGCTGGCGTGGATGGCACAAAAATCTCGAATTTCTATAGAAGTTGTTGGCGGTAAAAAGGTTAAAGAGCAAAGTAGCTATTAAGTTCTTTACCTAAACTGTTTCACACACCAACTTACTGTCAAAAAAAAAAACAAAAAAGTTAAAGTTAATTTAAAATTATTTAGTTATATTATAAGTTCTTAGTTTTCTCTATGCATAGGTGGAGACTTGACGTTACAAAGCAATATTTATTAATAACTAGCTGACCCGGCAGACCTTGTTCTGCCCTATTTCTCTAAAACAAAGTTACATTGATTTTTTAATGTTATTAGCTGCCCCGACAGATTTCGTTCTATCAATAGTTATTGGCCTGTCACAGTCTAATAGAAATAAAATAACATTGAAAGACTTTAGTAATATCTAATGTGATGATATTTTTATTGTAATGCCTTATGGTACACGATATTATTTGATTGATTACTTGGCGCGTAAATAAATAAATCTGACCTCTAATCAACTTAAAGGCATACCAAAGATAATCCTAATGCGCCTTGTTTTGTTTTGATTGACGTCAAATTTTTGACAGCTTGGGACAGAGTGGTTTGTGTGGGGAAAAACTGTTGTTTTTACTATTTTCCTCGTATTTTTTACATTTTTTCTCTCCCTAAGACCCTTCCTCAGACTTCATCAAACACAACAAAAAAGAAATCAGCCAAATCGGTTCAGCCGTTCTCGAGTTTTGCGATTAGCAACACATTGAGCGATTCATTTTTATTTATATATATTATGTCACTTGACTATTTTGCTGTAAAACTACAAATAAATAAAATAAAAAATCGCTCGTTTTTTTAGTTAGTTTAATTAGCCTTACAATAGTGTTACTGAAAATAAAAAAACAAGCTCTAAGATCCCAGAATTCCATTTCAGCAATGTTGAATGCAACGTGAAATATTTCCTTGTCCGATACCTATACTTAAAATAATAAAATCAATAACTGAGTATTTATAAATACATTGAACATTGATAGTTGTCGCAGGCGGGGACAATCACCAACCAAAGAGAGTGCGGATTTAATTGAGCTAGCCACGGCCGCTTGGTCGATGATTGTTCCCGTCTGCGACAACTATAAATAATGTATTTATAAATACTCATTTATTGATTTTCAATAAATAAATGAACTTTGAACAGTCGTTTTAACATTGTTATTACATATATAAATTTAATGCGAAAGTTCAAAAGATGATGATGATGAAAACGTGATATTTAGATTACGGAGAACAACATTTCAAAAACATTATAACTCCGCTACAGACACAGGCACCTACAGATAATAATCTGTGAATTGTTTTTGTTTGTTTTGTTATTGGGGTAATTGTCGCTTTTATTATATTTACCCCGGAGTTTTGGGATACCTTCTAACAATAAACATGTTTTATGTAATTATTTATTTGTTTAGGCCCATTTGTAATAATGCCTTCCGGCGACGCAGCAGTTGAAACTTTTGTGTCTTTCCATCCTTTCATCCTTTATTGGCATTTAAATGTACGCAAATAACAGGCACCATTTCGTTAACAATGCTGATTATTATTTCAATACTGCCAGTTCAATTTCAGGGGTTCGCCTATTTTATGAAGTAAGTAAGTTTAACAGGAAAAAATTAACATAACAGATATTACATTTTAGGTACTATTTTATGAGAAAGAACAGTTTACACACTTTCTAGAAACCTTTCAAAAACCTTTCAAAACTTCCTTTTGGTGTTGCCGTTCTAATGCCGACCACCTCTATGGTCTAGTGGTTAAAACCACCGTTAATAGAGGCGCAGGATTCGATTGCCAGGGGGTATATGTTTGTGTACTCGGTGTGGTTGGTATTAGGGCTTGTTTGTCCGCCTGGCTAGCTACCACCATTTCATCTAAATATATCGCCATAACAACAATTTTTATAGCATTCTTGTGTTCCGGCAGCAAGAGAAAAGATAGCCAGTGCCTCAATTGATGAAGATTCCGGGTGAAGTGCGCTTCTACTATCGGCCTTATCATCAGTTACCATCAGATGAGCTGATGAAAGCTAAGTGATGAAAGAAAAGACTGCTTATAAATTTTTGTACAGAAACCCCTTGACCTTGACATTCGTCTCACCTCACCTAATGATGTGTGACAACAAAGCCGTTGAAGACGTTGGCGCACTGCTTCTAGAATCTACATTCACTGAAAACTATCTTATTCCTAAACTGGCTAGCTAACTGACGAAACTCAATAACTTCATTTAGATGTGGTGTCTTAAGGTTACTAGCTAGGGTTACATATTGTTAACGAGCAGCTCGTGTATGGAGACGCTAAGTTAGAGCACCCCGCTACACACGACTTTAAAGTTTATACTGACACCCCTACCAACCGTTAGGTTATAAAGTTAGGTGTCAGACATCCTTGCGCAAGCACAAGGGACCATCTGCGTCAGGTCATAACGCCAGATCAGGACGTGCCGAAGCGCATTCTTCATCCGGAACTCTTAAGATTAGTGTCTCGAGCGAGTTGCCCCGAGGACACGTATAGTTCACTACCTAATATCCAGATAGGTTACCGTAGCTGTACGCTCGCTCACTTTTCGTTGCACTAAGAGTACAACTCGCAGTTTCCACTGCTCGGATCGTCAACTCTAAACTCTAACTCGACTAAACTAACTAAAACTCGACTACCAAATGTCCTCTTTGGTGGCGGAGTTGTAAGCCCACTCACTTCTCAGTACCCATCCAGGTACCTCGCCAGTTCCACAATCCTACGCGGCTGGCTTCACCGGAGGCATTGCATCTAGCAAGCGCCTCTAGTAGTTCTCCAGATTAGTGCCGGAGATGTTGGAAGCCTACTCAATGAAAACCAACGAGCATAAAAACTAACTATGGACAACGCACGTGCCCCGCAAATCCTTTCGCTTCGCGCCCCACCGAGACCACTACTTGGACCCGCTCGCTGTGCACGAAATGGAAACCTGGCCAGACCTCAACCAGGCAAACGAACATTCCCACTTCTTCAGCTAACCACATAGCTACCACGAGTGCAACCCATGTCCGGGGCTTGGCAGAGACGCCCGCGAAGGCATAGGGCTCAAGATCCGGACTCCCGTGGTACCCTTGAAAAGACAGCCGGACCCGTAGTTCCAACTGCCATACCCTACCTATTAGGGCCAGTAGATAGGGACAATAAAACAACAAAGGAACAATAAGTTAAAGCAGGCAAAACTACGTGTAGCTGGTTCTACAGCGATTCATTTCTATTACTTAGTAATTCTGTCGCATACCTTATATAAACTTCTTTGACGACCTCCTTGGTTGAGTGGTCTGTACACCGGTTTTTATGGTGTCACCCTCTCTGAGGTGTCCTGGGTTCGACACCCGGTCGGGTCAATTTAGAAATTTATTGTTTTTCTAAATTGTCTCGGGTCTGGGTGTTTTCTATGTATAATAAGTATGTATTTTTAAATATTTTAAGTATGTTTATCCGTTGTCTAGTAATCATTTTAACGATTTTCATAACGAAGCTTCTCTTGGGCTAGATAATTGGTGTGTGTGTAATAAAGTTTATTTTTATTTTAGTTTAATGGCCAAAAATTGCAAATGTAATAGTACTATAACGCGTATAGAGGAGCTGGATGGCTCAGTAGTTAACGCGTCCTCTCTGCGATTGCTGATTCGCTAGGCCGGTCATCGGATGGGTAACCAAAAACGTATCATCTCGAGCGCTTCCAGGAAGGCCGCTGGTCCCGGCTGCATTCCCCGCACTGAGCCCGCGTGGTGGTTTATGGCCCGTTCTCTCCATCCATCCAAAGGGATGGCTCGTGCCCCAGCAGTAGGGACATTAATTAACTGGTGGTGGTGGTAATGGCGTATAGATATTAAAAAAAGTAAAATGATTAGTCAGCAGCTTTCTGATTCTGTAACTCCAATCACGATAATGTAGTTAGAAAAACTAATAATGCGGCACCATCTCATATTGCTATCACGACAAATTGAGAGCACTTTAAAAGTTATCTCGTAATGGCCAATGCCGTACATGATACAATAACTATGGTAAAAGTTCTAGCTCTCAAAGTCAGGGGAGATCGACGATGATATACGAGGGGGTCATCTTTGGCAATTCAGTTGATCTTTGACAATCAGTCACCGTATTTTAACTATACTATTAATAAAAAGGTAACGTTTGTGAATTTGTTTGTCGGGGCTAATATCTAGAACTACTGGACTGATTCTAAAAAAATATTCGCTGTTAGAATGCTACATATCTTGCGGGTAACGTAGGCTGAATTTTATTTTACAAAAGTTTATTTTTAAAATCTCAAATCCACGCAGATGGAGTCGCGAGTGTAGCGCTAGTATACTTAAAAGGGGTGGGGTAAAGGTAGGTGTTGGCGATAGGTCTGGCAACTCTGCTGCTGAGAGAACGAGAACCACACAGAAGCGAGAAGAAGGGCAGCCGAAACGAATGAGGGAAACAAAGATGAACTTTGCAACCCTCCATTCGTGGAGGCTGTACTTCCTCAAGCGGTGGTCTCGTTCGACCCCAAAAAAACTCCAAGCTACAAAAGCGGTACGGCCAATATACGCGCAACAGAGTACATAAACAGTAATCCATATAAGACACACGAAAACACACAAGTTAGGAACACTTTGATACACAAAAACATTATAAGCAAGACCAAATATGCGGCAGAATATTTACTGGGGAATGACAAAAACTGTAAAAACAATATGGTAAACGATATTATGCAAAAGTGCAAACAAGTAAGATATATAATTTATAAAACCAATGCTAATAAGATAAATGGTAATATAATATATATTAAGATTTACATACAAAATGAGAAATATAATAAAAGAAATGTACTAGTACTAGTAAATAAGAAATATATCTACAATGTGAAATGTAATAAAGTAAATAGAATAAGAAGTATAAATAAAAAGTAAAAAATAAAATGTAATTTAAAATATAAGAAATATTAGTTAAGAAAATAATGTAATAGTATATAAGAAATAATGTATACAAAAGAAGAATAATAATGTATTAGAAATAAGACCATATTGTGAAAAGAAAAGAAAAGAAAGAATAAAAAAAAAAGAAAAAATATTAAAAAAAGAAAAAGAAAAGAAAATAAATATAAAAGAGTAGAGCTCTTCAAGCTCATGATTATTAACCCCATTAGAAAAGAGAAAAAAAAGATATAAAAGAAAACAAAGGCCTGCCAAGAAGCGGGGAGCAAATGCAAAAAAAAAAAAACTTGCTGCTATGCAATTGTTACTTCACTTAGCAACAGAGCGCGAACCTAGGTTGGATTTTCTAGAGTTTCTGTGTTTTAATATTAATTTCTGTATTATATATATCGTTGAATTCACTAAACTTGGGGCTTTTCTTTCCGTCTGTCACAGTATGGTTACCATATCTCCGGATTTTGAGGCTCCTGCCAAAATTGCGGCCGGATTTTGGAAAACTCAGAATTTTTCGATTTTTCAATAAAGTACCTACTTACCTACTTACATATCATTTTCGACTTTGTTTCCTAGTAACTGCAAAATATCAGTAACAACATTTAGATTATTAGTTTTTTTTTTCCACAGAGTTACGAATTGCGTTTAAGACAATATCTCAGGAGTTTTCTATAGAAATCATACTTTTTCTCGCAGGACTTTTCATTTTTTTCCATCTGGTAACCCTAGGTAAAGGGTTTGGCAATACACGTGTTTAGCGATCCGATCCGAACCCTTCGGAGAATCTAGTAGGGCATGGGTACACGCGCTAGTGTGTGATGCCGTTCCCTCTAGAAAACCTCAGAAGGTGATTTGTTTCACACGGCTTGAGGAACCCTTTAAGTTTCTCGCCGCCCCCAACAAGGCCGGTGAAGCTGATAATGTCGGTTGAGGCACTCAGCAAACTTTAAAAAAAAAATATAAAAAGTGCAATACCTAGATAATTAGCTAACTGTTCTTACAATTATAGGTAATGTCATCATGTATAGAGTAATCATAATTATATAGATAATATATTATTTTGAACAATATTGGAGATGCAAACGAAAGTACGCTCAAAAAAAGCCACTCAAGCTAAGTTACCTACGTCATCCATGGACTTTAGACAAAATAAAAATTTGTGGAGACTTTGAAATATTATGTCAAGTTCAGGCAAGCCTTTGGTCAACTCATTATACAGGCGAGATACGCGGTTAACGGGTGAGCCACGACATCATCCTGTAGTATTTAAATGGAAATGTATATTATTTCTTGGCAACGAAACGCTCGGCCCGATACCCGAAGGTCCCGGGTTCAATTCCAGGTCGGGCCAAATGTGTTTCGGATTTTTCGATGCATAGCCCGGGTTTGTGATCACCAACCCGCATTAGGCAAGCGTGGTGATTAAGCTATTACCCATCAATTGTAGCGATGACTTGATTTTAATTATGGAGGCATTTGCCCAGCAGTGGGATAGTTACAGGTTATTTACTTACTTACTTTCGTATAGATATTTATAAAGAAATGCATAGTGTTTGCGCAAATTCTAGAAAAAGTTGAAAACAATAGGTTTAAATATTATAAACGTGACAAACTTCACTCTATTAACAAAACTAAAGAATTGATATCGATCACAAAATGAGGTTTGACTACTATACTCTACTTATATCGTGTCAAGGTTACGGCGATAGCATTTTTTATCTATGCTTTGAAATGACTTTGCTACAAATATGATACGAATCAAACTACCTATTGGTAGGTCTTGGCGGGGCGGAAAAGTGAAGAGTCATATAATAATAATAATAATAATAAAAACATTTATTCGGCTTTTCAAACATTAAAGACATGAAAAAAAAAAGTAACACAAAAAAAAAATATAAAATTGTAGGTCACAGTTTTGTTATACTAAAAACATTTAGACTACTATTGTTAAATAAAAATGAAAAAAAAATAAAGAGTGTTAGCAAGAGGAACAAAACAAGTGCCACATCGCATTTGAGAGAACTCAAGAACTCCGCGTGAGATCTCAGTGAAGCCCCACATCGTTACTGATAGGTACTCAAGGGATTTTTTCCATTAGTTTGACATTCAACGTTAGAGAATTTGGTTCCTAAAAGCGACACTATTGGCTGGTGTAAAATACAGGCTGTGTTCTTTTTCAAAAAAATAAAGTATTTTTTTATTTTTATTGGGAAAGATTCCATTGGGTTTTTTGCTATTTTTCATAGATTTAGGGCTAAGCAGTCATATAAAATATTAATCGTATGGAAGACCTCTACACATACACGCTTGTGTTCATCGTTCATTGACTTCAAAAAATGTGTGCTTATACATTTTTGAAATTTCCGAGAAAAACATGCAAGTACTGCGTTGTTCAATAGGACGAACAGCAGAATAATATAATTAAAAACAATTTATTAACAAACATTATCCACAACGCCACAATCTACCGCTCCATCTACGTACCACTCCTAATTACAACTCCATCCAATAGCCACTGGTAGAACAACTAAAAAAAACCCGGCAAAACAAACGCAACACGCGACACCAAGTTATCACGCCAATGCTAAAGCACTTTAAAAGACACCGTATAATGGCGTACGGTGCCACATAAGTTCAATGTAATGGATATTAAAGCGACAACTGCCACGCGAACCGGCGATGAGTACCTACATCCAGGATGCCCGACCTTATATCACTGTCTTCGCGGCCAATTTGTAAATCTTTGAATAATTCGCTACATTTTCTTTTTGGTAACGTGATTTCGTACGCGAATGAGGTGAGGGATCGTCACATGTGACGTTATTCAACTCATTTTAGTGTACTTGTGTGAGTATTAAGGAGTTTAGTTGAGCGTGGTGAAGATGGGCGTAATGTCGGATAAGTCGTTGGAGTCTCAAAATTATTTCTCAAATGTTACGTGAAAGGTGACATGAGAAGTGGTACATTTAATATTTAATATTACTTTATAAATGCGATTTGGTGGGTATTAACGACTGCCTCTATATGATAACAACCGGGACCAAATGGCTTAACGTGCTTTCCGAAGGATGGAGGATGGAGGATCCCAAAATACTTTATTCACCCATCCAATAAACTGAATTTACGATAGTTGCTTATCTAAACATAATACTCACTACAAATCGATTTAACTGTTTATTGAGAGCAATTTGTGTTAAATTAAAAGATATGTCTTTTAAATTTGAGAGCCTTACATAGGTATATTAAGAAGGTGTAAAAGACGTTCCCTTTAACGTTCCCATTAACTTAAACACAATAAAAGAACACGAAAATGCACCATTCCTATTACTGCCGCGTCACGGTGACTCATTAAAAATGGCCGACACTACAACGGCAAACAAAAGAGAGACGCTTAAACAGAATACGAACTACAAACAAAAAGCTTTCTCGCGCACACGAAACCGCACCGTCAACGCAACACATAATAAATCAAAATAAAAAAAAGAAGTGTCATCGAATTGCCTTCACAATGAAGAACTTAGAGAGAGATGGACGTTAGTTTCTTTTCATGAGCCGTCATAGTCCAGAAAGGGACAGCTGTAGCTGTTTACGTAAACACAGAGCAACATATCTGTGGAATGTGGTGAGTGGCAGCCGAAATAAATTATTCAGTTTGAACCTGTTTCGAAGTGACAACCCTCATTATTTAAGTGAGTCAACGGAAACTTGCCAAAAGGCCCGTCTCAACCGTTTGCTGGCCCGCCTTCGAACAAATTAAGTTAGAACAAATAGCAACAACAAAGACATTTTGTACTAAAAATAAATAGAACACTCTGTTTTATGTATATGGTGAATGAGTTAGGATACTCAAAGTCAAAACATTTACTTGCTAAAAAGCGTTCACATGTATTTATTAAAAAATAATTTAAAACATTCCTAATTATCATAATAAAATAAAAGCTATGACCAGTTCAGAATTAGGTCTCAAGACTTTACGAAGCTTTCTTTTTCCACCTTTTCAACCCAATTATTAACCAAAGTAAATTTTGTAGCGTTGTAGCAGCCAACGTTTTGAATTAAGAATGTGGCTTCTGAAAACAATTACTATCTAACTTAAAAACACCTTATACCTATCTGAACTGCTCCTAGATACAGGCACACTGGGCAAGAGTAGTTTACTGCACCAAGTCCAACAAAAATCCGAGGACAGCTGAAACACGAAGTTTGCCGAGAGACATAAAAAAACAGATGCTATGTACAAAATTGGGATAAGTTATAGATAATGCACTCATCCCATCACTGGTCAGAGTTCTGATTGCATGTATTACCTCTAGAATAACCACAGTTATCCAAGTAAGTAACTAAGTATATACTGAGTATTTAAGATTTTAATCTAATACTAGCTGTGCCCCGCGGTTTCACCCGCGTTAAAAGCTCTCAAAAAATATTTTTCTCTTTTTGCAACATTTTTCATTGCTGCTCCACTCCTATCAGTCATAGCGTGATGTAATATAGCCTATAGCCTTCCTCAATAAATGGACTATTCAACACAAAAAAAAAATCAATTCGAACCAGCAGTTTCTGAGATTAGCGCGTTCAAACAAACAAACTCTTCAGCTTTATAATATTAGTATAGATAATAATATAAGCAATGGTTACTGGGCCAGTAAGACATAAGGCAATATTCCGGCCAAGAACAACGGAGAGCAGGGGGAGGGGGGCATAGGGCGGAACAGAAAACAAAAAGGTGAGTGTTGGTTAGATCAGTAAACATAACAAAGCGCAAGCCGAGCGAAGCGAAGCGAGCGTGCCGCGGCAGCGGCCGGCGAAGAGCCAAAAACAAACTTTTGAAGATTATTATTGTAATTATTGTTTAAAATATATATTTGTTGTATTTTAGTCATATTAATTACTAGCTGTGCTCGCGACTTCGTCCGCGTGGAATAGTGACTTTCGGCAGCATTTTTAATTTTTTAGGCTCTTTTCCCGTTTTTGCAACATTTTTCACTGATGCTTCGCTCCTATTGGTCGCAGCGTGATGTTATATAGCCTAAAGCCTTCCTCGATAAATGGACTATCCAACACAAAAAGAATTATTCAATTCGAACCAGTAGTTCCTGAGATTAGCGCGTTCAAACAAACAAACAAACAAACAAACTCTTCAGCTTTATATATTAGTATAGATTTGTAAAACGTACCTTTTGTTTTCTGAAAAAGGTTGACACGTTAGTTTATCTTTTAAAATAAAATAAAATGATGATTTATAAAATAACAGCTCGCATTTGAATGTTTATCTTTTGATGCCATTGTTAAAGCAATACTTTGTGAAATGAAACGTTGACAAACAAACTCTGTTGCTTGTGGAATGAAAATTGGCATGATTTGAATGAATTGGAATGAAAATAAAATGAATAACCCCTTGTTTTCCTCCCCGCA
The DNA here is from genome assembly GCA_947562085.1 of Eudonia lacustrata. Lineage (NCBI taxonomy): Eukaryota > Metazoa > Arthropoda > Insecta > Lepidoptera > Crambidae > Eudonia > Eudonia lacustrata. The sequence continues at coordinate 4,253,782 of OX387323.1, read as the reverse complement.
CCCCGTGCAATGTAAAATACACAGGGTATTATCAGATTGCCCGAAAACCACATGGCAATATTCATAATGTCTAGCCAATTTGATAAATTAGGAAGTTCAAATTATAATTATTTACTTCGCCCTAGGAAGCTTGTCGTCGGGCATTATGAAAAATGCCCCAATCTATCTTGGTCCATAAAAATTGTATATATATATATTTTAATTTATTTATTCAATTAAAACGGTAACAAAAACCAATTACATTAACCTTTTCACCGCCCAAATATCCTGCACGCGATGTCCCGCTGTACGCCAACGTATTTTAATAAAAGAGGTACAAAGAAGAACTTCTATAGAAGTTGTTGGCGGTAAAAAGGTTAATTAACAAAATATGTATAGAACAGGAATCTTAAGAATAGGTTGACTCTGTTTTTAATTTTATATTTTGCGACCAGCAATGCCGATTTAGGTAATAAAAGGTTTTAAGGGATGGTTAAACTCAAACTTGTCGGAATATATCTACAGGCAACACTAAACTCGTTGCATGTTTACCAAAAATAAGAAGAAAAAAACCGGCTCAAATAATTTCTATGCGTACATTAACATCGCTAACTGACTCTTAGAAATTATTTTGAGTGTTAATCAAAGTGTTAATTTATGCTAAGGGTTCGCTTAAGCACTTATTTCGTACTTCGTTTGCGGGTTTCCTTTCGGCCTTGGGCTGAAATGACCTTTCCTTAACTTTATTGACAGTAGAATTGCTTAACGCGGAGAAAATAGTTTTATCTTTTTCTGTTTACAGTACCTATAAACATTTTTTTGTAGGTTAGTATTTTTATGCAGGTTATAAGAGGGAGAGAGGGTTATGGTCCCGATCTCCGCCTATATTGTTGATACTGTGAGAATGCGTGAGCATTCTTTAATGTCCCAAGATTTATAGGTGGATGATTATAAAAAATCGCACCTGCGATTCCTCTGGTTTTGAAATCACCGCAATCACCGCAGCTTGCTTCCCGTTAGGTGACCAGCCTGCTCGTTTGCCTCCTTCTAATATAAAAAAAAACGTTGGGGAGCTCGATGGCACACTGGTTAACGCGCCCGGTCTGCGATTGCTAAGGTTAAGCAACTTTCGCAAATACTTGTCATCAGATGGGTGAACAAAATAATTTATCTTCTTAAGCTCCTCTGTAACTCGGAAGGCACGTAAAGCCGTCTGTCCCGCCTGTTTAAGCAGTTGTTAATAACCACTAATTCGCACTGGGCCTGCGTGGTGGTTTATGGCCCGATCTTCCTATCCATCGCTGCCATTTTGCTTCCAAAATGTCGGGTGATGTTGTAATGGCTAACTCCGGCAAACCAACAAAAAGTCTTTAAAAAATCTCCTAATTATACTTTTTTTTGAGAGAGATTGCTGATTGCCTCAGACGGCATTTTCAGCTTCACCAGGCTTGTTTGGGGGCAGCGAGAAACTTAAAGGGTTCTTCAAGCCGCGTGAAACGAATCGTTGATAATGATGAATATAAATATTAATAAAACAAAGTTACATAAATATTACATTGTCTATTATATTTATCATCATCATCACCTCAATTTTAAGTCCCCACGGCTGGGGCACGAGCCTTCCCTCTGGAGGGAGAACGGGCCATAAACCACCACGCGGGCCCAGTGCGGATTGGTGGTTATTAACGACTGCTAATGCAGCCGGGATCAACGGCTTTACGTGCGTTCCAAAGCACGGAGGAGCTCGAGATGACAAACTTTTGGTCATCCATCCGATGACCGGCCTTTGCGAAAGTTGCTTAACATCAGCACTCGCAGACCGGGCGCGTTAACCACTGCGCCATCGAGCTCCTTCTCATTATATTTATGTGTATCTTTAAACAATTTTTTCCTCAACATACTTCAGCAACATAGCGAGCAACAAAATTAATCTTAATAGGGCCGCGAGGGCACAGACATTTCCTTCCATTACATCTAAAGCCTTATGAATATTTCGCTACGCTCCCATTTTACATCAAGTTTGTCTTGATTCACGACTCCGTGTCGTATTTATGCATTTTAACATAGCAAGGAACTAATTAACAATCATAATTACTGAGTATCACTAGTCTACGCTTTGATGTTATGAAATTCAATTCAAAATTCAAAATTCAAAATCATTTATTCAGTTTAGGCTACAAGTAGCTCTTGTGAATGTCACTATGCCATCGGTTCGTAAGTCTACTCTGGGCGGGAGATCTTGTACTGAGAAGAACCGGCAAGAAACTAAGCAAGTGTCCATCTCTTTTTCCCTTACAGCGTCGAAAATATTGGAAAATGCCCCATCATAGCAGAACACTTTCCATTACAAATAAACACAAAAAATATATATAAGACAACCACAACATTTAAAAAAACAAAATAAAAAATGTAAGTTAACAAATTTACATCAGATAATTGTGTAAAAGTTTCAATTTCCACAATGTCATACAGCACCACTACAGTACTCTAGAAAAAAGTACTCAGTACTCTAGAAATAAAACTTTAAATTAATTTACGGATAGGTACTTGAATTTATTATGAACGTGCTCTGCTAACTGTGCAACTATGTTTGTTTGTTATATTTGATTTTAAAGTTTGGATTACGTACTATTAATACTCGTATTATCATCATCATCATCAGCTCATTTTATGTCCCCACTGCTGGGGCACGAGCCTTCAATTCAGCCTAAGCCACCACACGGGCCCAGTGCGGATTGGTGGTTGTTAACGACTGCTAATGCAGCTGAGACCAACGGCTTAACGTGCCTTCCGAAGCACAAATATATATGATAATATATATAGATGAAAATGTATATTATAAAAAAAGAAAATTTACGGGGCTCAACGCAAAATAAACTTAAACTTTCGTGTTCCATTATAAACAAAAGAAGATGGCCTCCCCGGTTTAAAGTTTGGGGTCTTCTTTTGTTTAAAATGTTTTAATAATTGTTATTAGGTGTCGTATAATCCCGAAACAGACAAGTATAACAAACACCGCAGTATCATACAAAATCATATTAAATTACGATAGGTTTACTTTTCCATACAAAAATTCAAATTAATTTGATTACTTTGTTTTTGTTCAACCCTGATGTGTTTTAAATCCGTTTTTTTACACGGTTGACGACCAATAATGTATTAGCTGAACCTAGGGTTGTCACTTCGCAATTTTGATGAGTAACAAACAACTTCAATATCTCGTGATTTTCAGGTTTGTTCATAATTTTCCGGGGATTTTATTTTATTTCGCAGAGCGATGATGTAAGTAGGTAGGTATATACTAACAATAAAAAAACAATATTCGAGTAACTGTTTATTTACACTATTTAGCAGTCTTATTTTTAAGAATAAGAATTATATCACTACAATGAGATTAAATAGCCAATCACATTAACTAAATTATAAGTTATTTACAGAAACTAAAACGAATTTCTACACATGATTGGTAATAATATAATTTAAATACAATAATATTTACAGTTTAATTATAAATTATATTTTTGGACTGGATAGAATTTCGAACTATGGCACGCGACAGCAATATAAGAGTATAAATATAAATGCGTGCGAGAGATAGTCGAATAATAAAGGGTCATTGTACGAAATTCTTCCTGCTCCTTCCGCACTTTCTACCGACAACTACTTACTTAATTACTGCAAAAAATTTACTTTATATAAATCTACTTACTGCAATATAAAGACTAGATTAATGAGATTATATGTAAGAAACAACAAACCCTACAAAACCTAAACTTTAAAACCAGAAAAACAAATCTTTATTTTCTTTTAATAGAACAGGCAAGTTGAAACGTGTATACATACATACATTTCATTACCGATAAAACGTTGGGGGTTAACTTAAAAGACACTTATTTGCATATATTTTCAACAGTTTTCATCTAAAAGTTTAAGCGTGTATGTATAATCTACTTAACCGTGTTGGTTACTGAAACTGGGACAATAGAACGTGCAATAAGTTTTTATTAGCCTTAAAGTTAATTTAACTTCCTTAACTATGTTACCTAGTAGGTAATTTTCGTGACCGACCGACAGACCGACCGATTATAATAGTGAGTTGGTGACCACACTTGTTAAATGCGGGGTGGTAATCACAAACCCAGGCTATGCACCGGGAAATCTTTTACAATTTCAATTTCCGACCTGAGAATTGAACCCAAGACGTCCGGATATCGAGTAGTAATATTTAAAAAAACGTGTTTGCTTTTCCTTCCTTAAAGTCAGAACGTAGCATCGTGATCGTCGAAATTATTACCATACCATAGTTTCGACCATACCAACGTAATTTTTATCATGGCGCAATCAACTATGCTAATAAAATAATTTAAAAAAAAATTCAAACACTCAAAAAAAAAAAAACAATTAAAATACTGTTAATATAAAAATACCAGTATGAATAAAAAAAATATGTAAACAAACCACAGACTCACGAGCTATTGAAGCATAGTTGGTTCTGTCAAAGTCAAAGAAAAATATTCTTTATATTTACTTTATTGGTAATTATTTTTGTAACATTGCTAAGCAAACGCTTTGTCGTTCTTCTACTTCTGTTATCAATAAATAGTGTATATTGTACCCAGTACGATCAAACATGCTAAGACAATTGTTATTATTAGCAATATTAAATTCAAATTCAAATTCAATTCAAATTCAAAAATCATTTATTCAGTTTAGGCTACAAGTAGCTCTTGTGAATGTCGCTATGCTATCGGTTCGTAAGTCTACTCTGGGCGGGAGATCTTGTACTGAGAAGAACCGGCAAGAAACTCAGCAAGTGCAGCAGCAGCAAAAATATATCGGAAAATGCCCTATCATAGCAGGACACTTTCCATTACAAATAAACACAAAAAATATAGAAGACAACCACAACATGTAAAAAAACAAAAAATAAACAAATCTATGTTATCAAATTTACATCAGGTAAAAGTTTCAATTTCCACAATGTCATACAGTACCACTACAGCACTCTAATAAAAGTCAATTTTTTTTTAAGAAAAACAAAGTCAAACTATAGTAATTAATACTAACAATACGATAAGTATGCAAGAGCAGACCAGCCTCCACGAGTATGACATATGAATCAGCCATCGCTTCGCTCATCCATATTTTTGGGAACGTAACGACCGCACGCACACGCGCACGACGCACACGCGCACGCAACAAAACAAACATATAGTACTAAAGACACAGTGGCCAGACAAATATTTAGTTCATCAACATTGTCCGGACACTGCAAGATGTCACTGTAATGATATGACAGGTCTCCGAAACATAACAGTAGGGTCTGTAACGGAACAGGATACACTGATATTCACTGGCAATTTCATCTATAAACGATTACCAAGGTACTTTTAGTCAATTCAAAGCAGTTATTGGAAATAACGTTTTTTCGAATATAATATAGGTTTAATAATAATAATATGCAGTGTTCATTAATTTGCATGCCATAACTTAGGGGCTGTTTCATTGTCAGTGAAGCAACACAAAAATAAATAAAAAAGGAAACTCATTATTATCACAACACTAATACTAACTCAAAACTTAACCATCAAATTACGTTGAGTATTGAAACTAAGATAAGTTTTTTGTTTTAACAAATTACCATAGAACGCTATGTCTTTGACTTTTTTCTTTTACTCTTTTAATATGGTTAATTATTATAAGTACCTAGTCAGTTTAGTTTTTTATTTTTATTTTTATGTTCTTCCATTGATACTAAACCTGAGCAATGTTACGCAATTTTTAAATTCCTGTAAAATACATTAGTATACTTTAGTCAGACCTTATCAATTGAAGAACTGCCCCCAAGTGGCAAAACGCTAATAGAATAAAAATTAAATAGAATGATAATTGATGATTAAACGAACTTACCTGTAAGTGAAGTTCTATCATAATTATACGAAGCGCCTCGTCCGAAGAGATTAGTAGTTAATTATTTTATATTGTTACTTGTAGTATCGCATAGATGTCACCACTCCTGCACTATCGTTGAGATTTAGTTTTTTTTTTTTTTTTAGTTATGGGTATCCCTATCTTTCTCTATGGCGCCATTGCCTCGCGTTTGTCATTTAGTTTAGAGATTCACTTTTTTTTTTTTTTTGATGTATTTCCTTAGAGATTAGTAACGGGAATAATGGCAGAGTAAGGGTGGGTGGGAGTTACTAATCTCTTCGGACGAGGCGCTTCGTATAATTATGATAGAACTTCACTTACAGGTAAGTTCGTTTAATCATCAATTATACTTCGCGCCTCGTCCTCGAGATTAGTAGTTAATTATTTTATATTGTTACTTGTAGACTTTAAGAGTAGTAATAATGTGGGAAATATCATCAATGGAAATACTTTTCGAATTAATGTAGGTTTATTTGTATACTTAAACAAAATTATGTAGATCAGTAATTTAACTAATATATAATTATTCTTGTAATAATCATAACAGTTCCTAATTTAAATTTTTCAAATCAATCAGTATTGTAATTTGCTACATAAAATACCTAAGCATCAAAATAGAATGAGGTAAAGATGTACAATCGTCGTTCAAAACAGGTCTATTATAGAACCGTGCAAACACAGTGGAGTTGCCGCTCCAACCCGCGGTGTTTCAGATTTAGTAACATAACAAAGTTTTACCAGGACATATAGTGGGTTTATTATTGAAAAAAAGGTATATAATGTGTTGGCAGTTTGCAGCCTGGTTTTGATGTTTTAATTAAACGGAGATTGTAATAGTAATACGGCTGGATGATGAATGTATATTCTTAATATTTATTTTTGACAAGGTCTGAACTCTATGGGCAGTTGTAAGTGACAGTAATGTTATTGTCTTTTTGGTCAATGTTAGGTCTTCATTGGGGTACCATTGACTCAATTGATCCAAAACGCAATTTGTATCCCAGGTAACATTATACTTTGGTAACGGTGGTCGGAGACGAAATACACCCAGTCTTTTGATATGTTTGGACCCAGTAACAGCGACAACGCTGATCGGCATGAGTTCAGGGTGCCATATTGACAGGCTTCATTATATAACTGAGTAAAATATACTACAGTAGGGACTTAAGCAAATTTTTGATAGCGCGTCTCGGATAAGACTGCTGCCACCAGGGTAATGGATTAGTGTATCCACCGAGAGCTGGAATGGGAAATTATCGTGCGTTTATGAGGTGGAAATGTTATAATTCTGGAGACCACAAGGGCTTTAAGTACGGGATACCATGGTTGCGTATGATGGCATAGTGACATTCACAAGAGCTACTTGTAGCCTAAACTGAATAAATGATTTTGAATTGCGTAGGTCACAAAGGAACAACCATGATACCTTTTGCTTTGTCAGAAATTATTTTCTTTAATACTTTTAATATAATAGAGAAGGGAGGAAACGCATAAAAATTCAAACCACTCTATGTTATGGTGAAAGAATCAATATTTATAGCATCAGGGTCTGTATGCCATGAGATATAATTTCAAACTTTTTATTTATGCGGCTTGCGAACAGGTCAATATCAGCAATACCAAATGATTCTATCAAGCATTGAAAAGTCCAGTTTGCTAACTCCCTTTATGTCCCGGTGAGATTTGCGTGATTCCGCATCTGCGATGACGTTATTGCTTGATTTGATATAAGATGCGAAAATGAACAGCTTACGATCTTCACACCACTGCCAAATTTCCCTGGTTGTCTGTGTAAGGTGTGGGAATTGGATCCCACCCATTCGATTTGTGTAGGCAATTGCAGTAGAATTGTCTATGAACAGGAGAATTTGGCAGCCTTGAAAGCCTTTTGCAAACGTTTTCAGCGCAATGAAAGCAGCCAAGAGTTCGAGATAATCTAGATGTTTTAACCGCTCATCATTAGAACATCGGCCACTCGCTGTTTCATCTTGACAGGCCGCACCCCACCCCGTCGTTGAGGCGTCAGAATAAATTTCAGTGCTATTTTCGTCATTCCTAATGCGGCGCACTGAGTGACCTATGTTGTTTAACCATCATTGAATATCGGATACAGTGTAACAGAAATATTCATTGTTTTGTCATAGTCGTCGTCATTTCTCAGGTTAAGAAATTTACAGCGTTCTAAATCCTTAGTGTCAAGTAGCCCATACAATACAGCTGGGCATGCTGATACTAGCAAGCCAGTAACTTGGGCGAGCTTCCGGACTTTACAATTTCTTATCTTCAAAAAGTTTTCCAATTCTGTTATAATTTGCAATCTTTTATCTAAAGGTAAGCTTAAATTAATTTCGTGCAAATTGAATGATCGTACCAAATTTACAAGTTACAGAAGGTCTAAGAACGCTCTTTTCCTCATTGATAATGAACCCAATTGAAGTTATTAGGGTTTTAGTAATTTTTATGTTTGCTATACATTGCTGGTAAGTTTGACCGAATAGCAGCCAGTCATCAAGATAAAGTGTGGAAATTAATCCTGCAGTTCTTAGTAGTTTTAATTTTTTAAGGTTAAAGATAAACCGCATTTTACGGTTAGGTTTCGGCGTAAGGAATATACTTGATATAAACTGGTTGTTACAAGGTTCGCATTCAGTTCAATATCTACGTAATCACCAATAGCTTCGTAAAAAAGAATATTATTTTCATTACTTTTACCCGAAGTGTGTGGGATCGAATCTTAAAATGCTGGAGCCGCGAAAGGGATTTTATAACCATCAATCCAATAAGGAATTGTTCTGTCTTTCGTAATAAGGAACCATTGGGTTTTAAAGTAATGTAAACGGCCGGCATACTCAACTGAATTTAGTAGCGACGACGTGCCTGTGTCTGCATCAGTGCCGGCAGCTGTTGCTGACGCAACGGCTGTCTCCATGAGTGCGCGGGCGGCGGTGGCGGAGGTGGTGTTCGGAGGCCTACAGGCTCGTAGCTCCTCGGCGGTGGGCCCGGCTGCCTGTATGCTGGACCAGGAGCTTTGCGGTTTAAATTCTTCTGGTTTAGTGTCTTCGCCCGCTTAAGTATCTTTTTATGGTATGATGCATCAGCCTTTAATTTGACTCCTGATTTAATAATCGATTTAGCTGTTTTATTAGTCTCAGCTAACGTTTCGCTAAATAAAAAGGTGTCAATCTTAGTTTTGCTAAGGTGTTCTTTAAGATCCTTTTTTAATGAAAAAGGATGAAGTTTCTTCTTTTTAAGAAGACCCCATGATGAATATCGCATAGCCATCGGCTGAGATCCATAAGCTTTTAAAGCGTTTCTATGTCCATGTCCTTTGACGTAAGTTGGGCAGTAATGATTTCTCCTAGGCAGGAAATAGCACTTGCTATCTTTTTTTGTTTGGCTTCTATACCTTTATCTCGCTTAACAGTGTTTTCAGGAATAGCCACTTTGATTTTGGTATTTATTTTTGGGGGGTTAATACGCAAGCAATTGGCGGGTATCGAGTATTTCGAAATCAATTCTTTACGACCCTCTTTATTAAGACCCTCTGTGGATGTGTGTTTAAGTCGGCAAGCAAGCTCTTGCCGAATGTCTTTGCCAAGTTTTTCTGTGAGCAACGGATCGTCACCCAGAATTTCAAGGACATCAGTGTCCAATTCACCATTTTTGTTGGTAGTATCAAGGGCTGGAGCCCTCGAAGACGTACAGGGCGCTTCTGGGGTCCTGTCATTGCATCTACAAGACTATCGTCAGCAGGCGCCTGTACCTCATGGGTAAAGCCAACTAGCTCGGCATTATCGAGTTCTTTAGACAATCAATCAGATAATTGCGGCATAGGTGTGGATATAAGACAACGTTAATACGTTATACTTAACTAGGTACGAGCAAAAAGTACGTATTTGGAAAACATTAAATAATGGCATTGCACTTATATTAGATAACGATTGTTATCTTGTCAAGGTTAGGTAAAGTCAAAGTCAAAGTCAAATATTCTTTATTCAAATAAACTTTAGAAAAGTGCTTTTGAATTGTCCATAATTTTTTTTACCTACTACCCATTCAGGACGTCTATTTTTAAGCTGTGGAGAAGAATTGGCGCAAGAAACTCCACAAGGTAAAAATCCCCAATGGATTCAACGCCAACCGTTACTTTTGAATGCGTCGAAGAAGCCCCGACGGTTAACTCTGGTTGCATTTTGTATGTACCAAAATTAGTTCAGTTACATATAAGACAACGTTAATACGTTATACTTAACTAGGTACGAGCAAAAAGTGCGTATTTGGAAAACATTAAATAGTGGCATTGCACTTATATTAGATAACGATTGTTATCTTGTCAAGGTTAGGTAAAAATCCCCAATGGATTCAACGCCAACCGTTACGTTTGAATGCGTCGAAGAAGCCCCAACTGCTAAATCTGGTTGCATTCTGTATGTACCAAAATTAGTTCAGTTACATACATATAAGACAACGTTAATACGTTATACTTAACTAGGTACGAGCAAAAAGTGCGTATTTGGAAAACATTAAATAATGGCATTGCACTTATATTAGATAACGATTGTTATCTTGTCAAGGTTAGGTAAAAATCCCCAATGGATTCAACGCCAACCGTTACTTTTGAATGCGTCGAAGAAGCCCCAACGGCTAACTCTGGTTGCATTCTGTATGTACCAAAATTAAGACACTGATAAGTTAATAAAACACTCGTTACCTTAGTTTACAAGTCCGTTGTTGTGTGTTAACGGCGGCGAGTCACTCGCCGGGCTTCCTTTGTCACGTATTTAGCGCTGTAGCTTGCGAATTTTTTCATTATATGTTCAAGTTCTTCTTCACAAGTCTTAGGATTTTTACGTTACGGCATTTTGCGTACGAAAACAGTCGATTGAACACGGAAGAAATTTAAAGTGACTGGAGTGGTCGAGCACTAAAATGCGAATGACAAACGCGAGGCAATGGCGCCATAGAGAAAGATAGGGATACCCACAACTAAAAAAAAAAAAAAAAACTAAATCTCAACGATAGTGCAGGAGTGGTGACATCTATGCGATACTACAAGTAACAATATAAAATAATTAACTACTAATCTCGAGGACGAGGCGCGAAGTATAATTGTATCGGATTGACATAAACGTCATTTATACGTATCGTCAATCCCGTTTATTCTATTTGTTTTTTTTATAAAAGAAGGAGGTAAACGAGCTGTAGGGTTACCTGATGAAGAGTAATCACCGCCGCCCATGGATACCCGCAAAACCAGAGGAATCGCAGACGCGTTGCCGGCCTTAGGGAAGGAATAGGCTCGTTTCTAGAAGATTTCTATTCTATTAGCGTTTTGTGACTGCACTTAATTCATGAACAACCAATTTAAGAATAATAACTACACGAATTACCTGCCTTAAAACAAGACACTGGCTAAATCATAGCGAGAGCTGTCAAACAAGAAATTGAATTGCCACTTGTGTAGGGGTTGGCTATGTTATCTCGAACTGTCGTAACATAACAATGCTACTGACGTAACTGTCAGGCGACAGACCAAAATAAGATGGTGGTACCTAACCAGGCGAACTTAAAAGGCGCTGCATCAATACCATGCAAGTTCTCGCTTTTGGTCACGTGATCGAGTATTGAATGTTCGCGATAGACACACAGATGGATACTGCAATTTCACTCCATTCCTGTCATGATTGTTGAACTATCGACCGACACATCTCTGGCAACGTAGTGCAGCCATTTGCGAAAAGCGACCAGGCAATGGACTTGTTACGAAATACTGTCGTCGAAGTTTTGAGTGGACATGCTCAGGACCTGAGTCATCTCATGTTATAACTAACTCCATATAAACACGGATATTGAGTCAGCATAAGAGTTCGCTGGCAAGTGGTCAACGAGTAGCACTATGTTATAATAGCTGTACTAAAAGTGGATGAGCGTCTGTTGCATTATTGACTTAGTTTAAGGGTGCGCCGACAAAAAAATGCCAAAAATACAGTTACGGTTAAGTAGATATAATTGAAAATACTATCGTATTAAATGAACAAAATATATATTTAGTATCATAGGGAACGTGTTTACAATTTGTCAGAACCATAAATTCATAACACGCTATAGTTTTTTCTACAATATCATTTAAAGTTGGGCAAAAATCATGAAAACGAGTGGCGGCGTTTAGTAGATTTCTTATAGTTTATCTTAATTATTGTACCTCTGATTTTGTCTAAACAATCATTAATGGATAAACTACAAATTGCTAGACTACATTTTCGATTCATCAAGTGGTTATTTAAATAATTATTTTTTATTAAGCACCTTAAATTCCCCATACAAAATTAGTATGGCCGCGCGGCATCAAATAAATATGGACGACGACATTTCAAATAAAACATATGACACTTGTCACTTATGGACGGCGCACCCTTAACAAAATGCTAAAGTTTTCATCTATTATTCCTGCTGACTGTAACAGTAAACAAACGCTGATTATCTTTAAGAACTAGCATTCTATATTATACTATTTTATTGAGCCTATTTCGAACCACTGCTGGGCAAATGCAAACCACCCTTCTCTAAATCCTTCCACTTTTCTGGATCCCTGACGGTTTCCCACCATCCCTCTGTATCATACTTACTACTAAGCTGCTTTTCTACCAGAGTATTTTAGAAAAAATCCACCAATAGAATTGTTTAATTTTCCTTACTGATGAAAAAGCAGCCTAAACTGTTTTACTTAAATAAAAGTAGTCTTAAAGCCTTAACAAAGTACCGGGTATACTAGCAGTGTAAGATCCGATGTGCGGTAGACAGTACAATCGCCATTCGTTTTCCCAAACCTATCGGTGTTCATTTGAAAGGTAAAAAACACCGAGTTGCACACGGCCCACAGAAATTAAAGGCTAGGGAATTGAAAGCTATCATCCGAGGTGCTAAAACATAACAGCAGGGAAATCCAATAAGCCTTGCGCTGCGCCACTGTACGTGACTGTTGCTGTGTGCGTCGGAACAGTGTGTGCAGCAGTCGATACCTAGGCGTTATCGATAGATAAATATCGATACTTTTTAAGGTAAGGAAATATTAACATCGAGAGGGAACTGTGATAATCAAAAGTAGATGTTAATAAATTGTAAACTACAATGAAAAGCTTAAGAAAAAGCTTAGGAGTATATGGTATATTAAGTGTCTGGTTACACAGATGACATAACGGCTGAGATTATAAGTACTACCTAGTTTACTACATAAAACTTTATTGTTTGTATGTTGCATAATTTGGCAACGATTTAAAATATTTTTTGTCTATACGGATGAAGTGGATTTTCTTCTTCTCCATATCTAAATTACATCGTAGTATGTATTTAAGGGTAGATTAAACTATTTTATTGTTGATTTGCAAGCGTTTTTTTCAATTAAGTTTATATAAATAAAGAAATATTGATTTTGAAAAGAAAATACTGCATAGTAATGAAACCATTTATTTACACCACTTGTTAAAGATAAGAAACGACAATAAGAGTGAATCTGTGATAAAAGCACTAAATGTTAACAAACATGGTAATAGAATTATTTGCTGTTGACACAACAAAAAAAAAATTTTTTTCAACAGTATCTATTCCATTGGAAGTTAGAGAGAGAAACATCGATACTTTATATGGTACGAATGACTGGGTAACGACGCTGAATTAAAGATAAACATCGAATGGGAACTTTCAATAAAGGATAATATTTTAGTACGAATTGTGCACAGTAGTTTGGAAATTGTGAAAATTTAATACTGTAGGTAATCATTTATTTGCAAGTTGAATAGAGTAACACCGATACTTAATTATGATAGGAAGGATGAATGAGTATTTAATGCAAATAAAGTCTTTTAATTGTGAATTCTAATGTAAAATTGGTCATAACAAAAGCTAAAGTAGATCGCTACTTTAGCTTTTAAGGTATCGACCTTAGACATTATTAGGTTACTATTTGTAGTCGTAAATATGTACGTCATCATTATAAACTAGCGGCCCGTCCCGGCTTTGCGTGGGTGGTTTTTTTTTAATATAGCCTATGTTACTCAGCGCTAATGTAGCATTATAATGGTGAAAGAATTTTTTAGATCGGTCCAGTAGTTTTGAGTTTATTCGTTACCAACAAAAATACAAAGCTTTCCACTTTATAATATTATATTAGTATGATATACACAAAGGATATATTTGGAGGATGATGACTAGGTATCTATGTCATCCTACTAATATTATAAACGCGAAAGTTTGTAAGTATGGATGTTTGTTACTCTTTAACGTAAAAACTACTGAATGGATTTGGATGAAATTCGGCATACAGATATTTTATAACCGGAAATAACACATAGGATACTTTTTATCCCGATATTCCCACGGGAACGGGAACCGGGAAGCACGCGGGTGAAACCGCGAGCGGCAACTAGTATAACATATTATGATTATTTACATATAATTTTATGCAAATATTGTTGCGAACAAATTATAATTTGAAAAAAGGCAAAGTGCACCTGACCCTGCATATCATGGGGTGCGGGTTCGAATCCCGCTCGTGGATTTTCTTCAACACTTTGTCTTTTTTCAAAAATACTATGACTCCTAAAATACTTTAGTGTAAACTTATGTAAGTTCATGTGGAGTTATTAAACTGAGCAGTCAACCCGACTTTGCATTTTTAATTGGTGATATTTAAATATACAACCGCAGTGGCGGTATCTAATATTCCTAGAAGTCTAATAAACTTTACCTAACCTTCATCAGAGCTATTTGAGTATACTTGACCTTTAATGATGGTAACTACATCAAAACATCGATGTTGCCGATATCGGTAATTATGTAACATCTAGCAATATTACATAAAATTCGATTTTACACCACAAGGAAGTAAAAGGCTTTCAATTTATTATTGTGCAAATAAAGTATTTATTTCTCCATAATGATATTTAGTTTTTACAGCATTGGTATGTATGTGGCTGTTATATTATGGTAATTTGATTCAGAGTAGCGATTGTAAACTCGTAAATCGTGTGTAAATGTTTTAGGTTAAGGCGGCACTGGATGATTTTATTGGTTGCAATAAATAATACATGCTACCGTCAAAACCTATTTTAGTCTTAACTAGCTTTGACTATGCGTAGTTGCATAAGCGAAGCGCTTTTTTTTATTATTTATTTAGGTCGTTGAAATTATATTAACTTGCGTTTTCAAACTTATTGCTTGTACAAGACATGTTAGATTTTACTGGTGAGAAAACCGCGCGCGCTGTTTTGATGCTATTTTTTGATCTCACTGATGACATTGAAGTTATTAATGGTAAATGTATACTATGAAAAATTAAATTCATTTTATTAATGTTTTTTTTTTATTTGCGCCAATAAGATAGTGAAACGAGTTTGCTGCAGGCGGTGACTGACAACCCACCTTACCATTAATTAATAAATTTTGCCCAGTCAAACAAAAATAGTTCTTGCAAAAATTTTGTTTTACTCTTTTATGTACGAACAATACCTAATTGAACCATTGGCTCATTGGTTTTTGTATACTTGTATCTTATTAATCAAACGGTACTTCTACCTGTCGATAAAACTACAAATTTTATCGATATCGACATTTTTGGTTAGGCCACGCTACGTTACTCAATGTTCAATAGAAATCCGATGATGCGTTACGCATCTTAGAACTTGCTGACAAGGAAAGAGGATCCGCGTACCAGTAATATAGTTACGGAAATTATCTACTCTCGGAATCATGTACTGGGACCGATGTATTATTCGTAGAAAGATTGCGGTCTGGCGAAAATATCCGGGTTGGATTCTGGTTACGCGTTTATGTGATGAAAACTAACGTTACTTTTATGAACTACAATGACAATTAATACTTTCAGATGTCTAATACGAAAATCTGTCTAACGTTTTATAACACTTTATGCCAAATAATAGCATTGTGGGAAAAAAAAACATTGAAATGAAACAACTTTTACGGATCTACTCGCGTTTATCCGTAAAAGTTGTTTCATTTTAATGTGTAGTGTTCGCGTAAACTTTAGAAAACAATAAAAAAAACATATTAGGATAATACAAAAATGTTAGGGTACTATGATTACTACTATTTATGATTTCTTAGAACTATTTTTGAGTACTAAGTCTATAAATAATTAAGTTTTTGGTACAACTGGGCCCGCTTAAGAACATTTACATGTAAACAGAATTTCCATTATAAAAATATCCTAAGAATTTTTCTATCAACATTTACAAAATAATTGAAACTGATTCAACAAATTCAATTCTGTATGACTATACTCTCATGCATCTTTGTTATGGTACTAGTGACCCGCACGCTACTTCGCCCGCTTCAGTGAACTCTCGTATCCCGTGGAAAACTTTTTTTAAATACAAACTTTGCCCTGACAATTGTTACTCACAACAAAAAATATTTCAGACAAATTGGTCGAGCCGTTCTCAAGTGATGCTATGACGTTCCTATAACATACTGTGGCAATTGATCTAAGAGGTACTTGGAATAAAGAGGACGTATGTGACTATGTTTGTTTGTTTGTATGTCGGGGCTAAGCCCAGGAACTAATTGTCCAATTTCAAAAATTATTTCACTGTTAAAATGCTATATACCTTGTGGGTAAATAGGCTATATAAAAAACTAAAATAAAATAAATTTAAAAAATATTTTAATCAAAATTAAATAAAAATAGTTTTAAAATCTCAAATCCACGCGGACGAAGTTGCAGGTACTTGTTTTCAATAATTTAAAGATGTCACAAATATCTGTACATAGACAACGATGCATCAAAATACAGTCTACAGTAGTACAGCGCCATCTAGCGATACAAAAGTTTAACAACTTTAATACTTTTCGTCAGCGATTAAAACGCAAATCTAGCCGGCGGAGAATCCAAACATTTTTCATTTACGAGCAGAATATTAATATACGCACCTCTTGGCGCTAACTGTTCCGTCACGAAACTTTTTAATATTTCCAATTCTTTATTATTACGACAGAATTTCCCAATTTCTCTCACAAAGGTAAGAGTTGAAATGTTTTAATAACATCTATCTGGTGTTCATGCTATGTAGTGACTGTAAGGAATATTAATGATTTTTTTTATAACCAATCTGTAATAACTTTTTTTTTACTACCAATAGGAATATTACTTAAAAATAAACTTTCTTTATATTATTACCTGATTAAAGTGTATTCAAAAAAACAACATACCTACTGTACATTCACGTAATTTTCAGTTTCAAGATCATAATATAACAAAACCACTAGATGCAAGTTCAAAACAAAATATATTCTGAACATACTTTTCATAGAATAAAATTAAAAATACAAAAGTACGGTACAAATAAACTTAAACTTAAACTTTCCTACACTCACACCAATTATCTAGCCCAAGAGAATCTTCGTTATAAAACTAGTTAAATGGTTACTAGATAACGGATAAACATACTTAAAATGCTTAAATACATATTTTTTATACATAGAAAACACCCAGACCCGAGACAATTTTGAAAAATAATAATTTCTAAAATTCACCCGACCGGCACACCATGAAAACTAGTGTACAGACCACTCGACCAAGGAGGTCGTAATTTTCAGTTTCAAGATCATATATCAAAACCATTAGATATATAGATAGAATAGATAGATTACAATACAATCGATTCTGAAAATTCCACGCACGAGTATATTGAATATGCACGTTAAATAATATTTCTATCGATTACGTAATACAAAAATAGCTCTTGAAGTACTTTGAAGTTTTACTTGAGCATTTATAGAGCTCAGTCGAAATATTGGACACCGTACTAATAACTTTATTACTTAGTCATAGGATCCAAAAACCATGAAAAGAAAAAAAGAAAATGAAAAATTGTCAAAATACCGGGTGCGTTATAGGGTGAAGGAGACTGATTCACAATACGCAGTAACAACCAATGCAAACTCGAAATCGTATGCGTCACGTATCATCATTCACTGTCTCACCGTTCGTAAGCAAACTAAAACCTTCCGGTGACGACTTAAAACGGAATTTCCTGTGCTACTGTCAACAAATGTTTGTTCCACCCATAGACTTAAAGTTTATAGAAGTACTTGACGTGGTAGAGGTATGTAATAAAGACTGTTTAGAGATATAGTTATACATTTTTCTTGGCTTGTTTTTTACCACATTTATGTACCACTTTTCAGTTACTTTTGAAAATAATAATTATGTTCTGTTCCGAAATGTGGTTGTACTTCCAAAACTTTTTTGAATCTTATAGTAATACTCGTATACATGATATTTAGTTATTAACATTATATCCCATTTGTCGTTAATGTAGAATAATAAAATTTTAAGTACTACACACAAATCAAAGAGCTTTAAGTTGTACCTCATATTATAATATAAGCTGTATGTATTGTTTCTCATAATAAATATATTTAAAAAAAAAGTAATTAGCCTAATGCTGTCTACTGCTGGACAAAGGCCTCTATCAGTCAAATCAACGCTACAATTAATGGTTAATGGCTTAATCACCACGCTTACTAAATGCATATTGGTGATTACAAACATAATCTAATAGACACACAGCCCGACCTGGAAATAGAGCGCTTCGCCACTCAGCTACCGAGGCGTTACCTATACACATGCAGAAAACTATGACTGACTCATTAGCAATCAATCCCAATCAATTAACCTTTCAAGTCCGGAACAAAACTAATGAAAACACCTGCGCCGATGACGTAATTCGCAAAATGGCGAAAAAAAAATTTAAAAAAAAAATGGAAAACGCACAGAATAAAGTTATTGGGTGTCTTAAGTGTAGCAAATTTAGTCTAGTTTGTTTATAGCTAAACTTCTTCATACAAAAGTAGGCTCTAAATAGACGCATTTAATTAAAAGTTATGTATAAAATAAACGCGAGTAGATCCGTAAAAGTTGTTTCATTTCAATCAATCCCTATTTTAAAAGCAAGATTTCTTTAAAAATCTTTTAAAAGCAATGAGTTATGAGTATAGAAATCGGTTTCAATTGTGTGGATAATTTACAAGATTGACACTTATTTAACCATAAACCAAACATAGTACAATAATGTTATGTTATAGGTGCTGGGAATCAAACTTATGATCTAAGGTATGATAGCAGTGCTCTAACAGCAAGCCAACGCAGGCGTTAATATAAAAATTTGGAAATCATTTTTAATTACGGCTTTCTTGCAGACTTTTAGGTCTATGGTCCACATTCAAATATAGCACACGCCATCATAATTCGGGCCAGCAAAGTCGTGTATGTAACTCCATTCAATTTCCCTTCATACTTTTTATTGTTTCACAGCCGTTCATTTTATGGTGTATTCCTCGATATAGTGGCAGGTCAGACATGGACAAACATAAACTGGTATTTATGACTTTGCGGATTTCGGCTTATCTGTCCTCAATAAACAGATTAGAGGACTAGTTTTACTGGCAAAAATCAGGGTAACGATTGCGAAAGTTGAACCACTTTTATAGAGGTTATTAATCGGATGGGTTACCTGACCTAAAAGTTGTTTAAGTTGTTCGATGATTTGGCACTTTTCATCTTTGAATCGCAATGGCTGAAGCATTTATAGTAGGTACATGTCAAAGACCCTCACAATAAAACTTATTAAAAAATAGTGGAAACTAAAATAATTTGCTTTACTTACACACCTACTCATATAATAGTGTCAAAAAATACTGTTATATAGTTGTTGCTCAATTCGTATTTTAGATTTTATTATATATAATAAAACAAGAAACTCTTAATTCTTCTTACTATAGTAAGAAGAATTAAGAGTTTCTTGTGGCTTCTTCTTCGCTGGAGTTTCTGGAGTGATTACGTTCTGCTATTAAAAAAAATCTTTGATATAAATATTATTCTTTTATTTGTTAGTACGAATTACCATTATTATGCCAGAATAGTAGGTTACATGACGAATATTTTGTAGTGATTTTTTTATTTTTAATTACAAATTCCGTTTTAAGAATGGATTCTAACATAGTTTTTGATTTACCACAACTACTTCAGCAACTAAGTTTCGTGTAGCAAAACTTACGAGAACAGTCCAAAAAAAATAAAGGAACCCAAATAACATATTGTTGCTATGAGCAGAAATAAATTACCTGGACGTTGGGTATATATCACTCCACAATAGACCAAGGGCCCGCCTTCAATTCAATTGCGATACTATTATAGGTTCCAATACAATTTCCGCCTTCCGTGTTGCGGGTCATGAGGTACTAATGATAATGACACATGCCCGACTCCGCAAGGAAACATTATACTTGTGAAATTAATTTACTGTGTAAAAAGTTCTTTAATACCGCCCGAACACGATTTGTTTTGAAAGGGATAGAATATTATATTTTACTCCACGACAGGAAAATGTTCGGCCTTCGT
Organism: Eudonia lacustrata; assembly: GCA_947562085.1. NCBI lineage: Eukaryota > Metazoa > Arthropoda > Insecta > Lepidoptera > Crambidae > Eudonia > Eudonia lacustrata. The sequence goes on along the minus strand of OX387323.1, from coordinate 4,233,456 downwards.
ATGATGATAAATTACAAAGAGGCCTAAAGTGGAAAGGCGTCCGTTATCCTTAACCACTGAATTATCTTGGATTCACTTTGCTTTATTTTAAACTGTTATTGTAATGTAACAGTTACTAAATTGGTATATTTTTTTTGTCAAAGATTAAAAAAATCTATGGTTTTAAAGATCCTTTAGTTAGACACACATATTGTAATAGTTTTGTTTTGTAATTCATTTTTATAAATTATTAGCGGTCGCTCGCGGTTTCACCCGCGTGGTTCCCGTTCCCGTGGGGATATCGGAATAAAAAGTATCCTATGTGTTAATCCAGATTATAAACTATGCCAAATTTCATCCAAATCCATCCATCCAGTAGTTTTTACATGAAAGAGTAACAAACATCCATCCATACTTTCAAACTTTCGCGTTTATAATATTAGTAGGATAAGATTATAAAATAATAATCGTATCTATTAATTTCGGAATAATCAATACCTGCTATTGAAATTGTGACAGAGTATAGTGGTAGTTTCCTAGTCAGAACAAGCCCTAATACTAGCCTAGCCAAGTTCTAGATATATATTATGGATACACTGGTATCAGTTAGATGTGTACTGATGTGCCATAAATAACTGAAGCATACATCTAAGTTTATCGAAATCGATGAGTGTTTTAAATTTGGCTGAAAAATTTAATCAATAGCGCGTTTTTAGTTAGATTTGTTTTTTATTTTGTTGCCTTGCAATCGACGCGATGCAAGAATAGAGAAGATAAAAATCTAGAAAATAATGAAATCATTGAACGTAAAACAACACTTCCGTTGGACGTTCTGACATTCCACACAGGTCCAAAATCTAGTCGGACCAAACAAGCTTAGACTTTTTAGACAACCTTTTATCTCGCAACCAATCATACTCATCAACTGAAAATGTCAACACACAAATACAATTTACTAAAATTCGTTTACCGAAGATCGCAAATCAATTGCTATTAAACAAAATCACATAAACGTAACTATAATAATTACACGCCCTTTGACTTTAGCGCATGATTGACCAAATTCTGAGACATTACCTTACCCCATTTCATTGGCGTCCAGATGAATAGTCGAAATAGTCACGCTCGAACTTCTATAGGCACTACGCAATATCTAGAGAGCCTTAAGACCTGCAGCTCAGTGTTCATAATCCTTTGGCGGTTTTAATGCTTGTGATTAATTAACTAATGAAAGTGATGACTTCACCAAATTGATTGGTTGAGCTTAACATGTACATATTATTAATTAAACGTAGAAACATAATATTGACTTGCCAAAATGAAATAGATTGTGTTAAGTGTCGGGTTTACGTGGTACTTTTTGGAAATAGCAGAGCGAGAGAACAGGTGGTACAGTCAGCTGCCAAAGTCATTGACCTTGATCACGCTAGCAATATGTGAAATCGACTTAATCTAAAAGTTCCGTCTACTTCTAGTGATGCTATTTTTTTTTCATTTTCATATTTATAAAATTTATAAAACATAAAAACGAGAAATTTAGGAGTCAACCTATCTAAAACTGTCAAAAAGCTAATAGGACATACACAAATTACATTACATACATTCTTTTTTATTTTTGTTTGCACTTTTGTCGCTTCCTTTTAAACATGATGCTCCCATTCCACCTTAGGTTGGCTGGAAGAGATCTCTTTTAGAGATAAGTCCACCTTTGCTCACCATTGTTTGTAAACTGTTCTCTGTATGTGTGTTTTTTGTGCAATAAAGAGTATATACAAAAGATCTTTTTTTGTACCCGAATGTTTTGGCCAAGTTGTACCGGTTGTGGTTACGGGTTGACTCAAGACTCTAAAGACTAACATCAACGAGCGCCAAAATCCACGAACACTACATGGTGTATATACAAGAGATTTACTTTTTTTACCCGACGTTTCGGACATGTTTTTTTTTTAAGTTTCACGGGTAAGCACAGTGCCAGTGCCTTGAACTCACCTGATGATAAGACCAATGGTGGGAGCGCACTTCACTCGGGATCCTCAACTAGTGAGGCACTGGCTATCTTATCTCTAGCTGCCGGAATACAACAATGCTACTTATGCTACCAACATTGAAGTTATGGCGACATATTTAGATAATATGGTGGTAGCTAGCCAGGTGGACAAACAAGCCGTACCACCAATCAAACCGAGTACACAAACATGTACCCCCGCTGAGAGTTGAACCCGGGACCTCTGGATCTAAACCGATGGTCTTAACCACTAGACTACAAAGGCGGTTAAGAACAAGGTGCACCGGCTGTGGTCACGGGCTGGATCAAAATGTCAGTTAGCTTGAAAACTACTCTTATAACACATTGACTGCCTTAAGAACGTTTACGAAAAAAAAACATATCTAGTAACTAGAGATAGAAAATCAAATTATGCTCAACAACTATTTGAATGAAGTAATTTAGCATTTTTACGTCACCTAATGAACATCTGACATGTTATGGTTTAATTAAATACGGCGTTATAGTTAAAAGTGGCCGTTTTTAGCTGTAACGTCTTATTTAACTAAACCATAACCACATATAAATATATATATTAGGTTGGGGAAAAAGTCTTTTCGCATATAGTATGTATGAACTTGTAATAAAATCTCTTTGGCTATACTATTTGTACGTATCTGGCTAGTTTTGGTATCATTAAGTTTAAATTTTAAAGAAGATAATTCCAAATTCAAATTAGGAAAATGTGTGATTTTCATTTGTTTTTCTTACTGTCAAGATGAGTGAATAATGAAGATACTCGACACATTTTAAAATTTTACTACAAAAAAGGTAAAAATGCAACGAAAGCCGCGAAAAAAATTTGCGATGTTTATAGATCTAGTGCAGTGTCTGTGAGAGTAGCACAAATTTGGTTTAAGCGATTTCAATCCGGAAATTTTGATGTCAAAGATGCACGTCGCTCTGGTCGCCCTATTGCGGATAAAATGGATGCCATTTTTGAAAAAGTGGAGCAAGATGATGGATAGAGTAGCTGAAGAACTAGGAATTGGCCACAAAACAATTTTGGCGCATTTGAAAAAAACTGGGTACACAAAAAAAACTCGATATTTGGGTACCTCACGAGCTCACTGAAAGAAACCTAATGAACCGTGTACTCATTTGTGATTCTTTCGTCGTAATCGACGTAATGAAACCGAACTATTTTTGAAGAAGCTGATAACTGGTGATGAAAAGTGAATCACGTACGACAAGAACGTGCGAAAAAGGTCGTGGTCAAAGGCCGGTCAGGCTTCACAGACTGTGGCGAAACCCGGGTAACTCGCAACAAGGTGATACTGTGTGTGTGGTGGGCATTGGAAGGGCATTATTCATTATGAGCAGGCAGGACCATGGATTCTGAACTCTACTGCAAACAACTGATGAGATTAAAGCAAGAAGTAGAGACAATGCGGCCGGATTTAATCAACAGAAGGGGTGTGGTTTTTCATCATGATAACGCTAGACCTCACACATCTTTATTTACTCAGCAAAAATTGAGTGTTTGGCTGGGGGGTGTTAATGCATCCGCCGTATAGTCCTGACCTTGCACCTTCAGATTTCCACCTGTTTCGGTCTCTTCAGAATTCTTTAGGCAGTGTCAGGTTAACATCACGAGAGGACTGCCAAAACCAATTGTCGCGGTATTTTGATTTCTGATCAAAAAGCAAAAAGTTATCAAACAAAATGGCACCTACATACTTTAGTTAAATGTAAATATACTTTATTATACTCGTAGTATATATTATATTCTCTTTTCAAAAATTTCAAAAATGGAAGAGGAGCGGCCGAAATCTGTCAATGCCAATCCAAACTCGCATTCTTTTATTTAAATTTTTCATTGCTCAGGTTAAAATCCGTGCAGCCTTAATAAAATAAAGGTCGAATTTCGACCACTGGTCGACCACTATTTAAACTATCATGGTCACTTGCAATAGAGTACTAATTACTAACGGGATTCTGCATAATGGTGCATGCAACTGTGTCGAGATATCGGCTCACAAATAATAAACATAGTAACGGTTACACGTAAGAAAAAAAAAGAAAAAAAAGAGAAAATGACTGCAGAAAGATAAACCTTATGTAACTATAATATGTGTTACATTACATTGAATAAACATAATATTATATTTTGTGAATTCTGGTCGAGTTTTGATCACTAGGCGGCCGCTAGTTTGTATAAATAGTCCGCTGAGAATTTAATTTGTTGAAGGACAAGCTAATAACAAAGTTTCGTTAGGGGCCGGTGTGCTTACATAAATGTTATCGCGTACGTAATGTTATTTTAATGAATATCCCCTTGTAAAATTTAAATTAGTCTGAACTAAAACAATAAAAATAGGAAAGGTCGCAGCCTTGTTGATCGTAAAACTTGTATGGTACTCGTCATTATTGAGTTAAAACAGTATAAAACAAATTATTTTATAGGGCTTAACGCAAATAGCTTTGAGTGTCTTAAGGTGCGTCCAGACTATGATAAAACTTGTTATAATATATACCGAGACATTTTAGTGGTTGTTTTTCCGCAGGTGGGTAGATCAGACCATGAAGCTGAACGATTTTCCCCAAGAAACATAGGTCAAAAAACGAGATAATTTTTTAACTTTCCCATACAAACCATGCTCGGTCAATAGAGGCTTTGTATAGAAAATTATCTCGTTTTTTGACCTATGTTTCTTGGGGAAAGTCGTTAAACAACCACTAAAATGTCTCGGTGTATAGTATGGTTTTAGCATGTTTTATTAGTGTGGACATCAAGTGTGGGCGGTAAGTGTTAATAAAACAACATTATTTAATGTTTTGTAACATTGTCTTAGAGAGTAGATATGTAACATGTTACTAAATGTTATCACCTTTAGGTATACATTTTCAAAATCAATGTTTTGAGTTTGACCTAATTGGGTTGTTGACTGGTTATTAGTCAATAGAGAAACTATTTAACAAATGTCAAAACTATTGTTTTTAATAGAAATTGTACGGGAATGGAATACTATGTACACTTTTAAACTTTCACGTTCCATAGATAAACAAATTTATACGGGGATTAATTATTTTTCTTCGCAGTCGGTAAACAACCAGAATAAGTCTTGTATACGTAATAGGGACACCGTTAGTGTTGTGTGTGGCGGTAGTTGGCAATATAATGTGACGGTGGAAGAAGACTTTGCCGCGCTAACGGAGGCGCAACATCGCGATAGCAGTCCGCCCGTGACCACGGCCGTTGTAACTCGGGCGAAACGTCGGGTATAAAGAAGGTATGATACCTTATAATAATTAGTTTGCGTTAATACCCGTTTAAATTTGTTTAACAATGGAAACTATGACGTCACTATTTTGTTTTATCATTGAGTAGTTATTTATAACTTTTTAGCTTACAGTTATTGGTCAAATAATAAGGTTGTTAATGTTTCAAATAACTGTTAAGTGATTTCAATTATACGTTTAATATTCTGGAATCTATTATTGTTTTTGTCAATATCCCTATTGCACGAGCCGTGGTCACGAGCTAGCTCAACTCAGCCAGCGTCAGTTTGTCAAACACCAAGTTTATAAAACACACATTCTAATAAAACACTTTATAAGACTATTGTATTCTAAAGTTTACGCGAACACTACACATTGAAATTAAATAACTTTTACGGATATACTCGCGTTTATTTTACACATTACTTTTAATTAATGTTTACCCTGACGTTTCGAACCCTAATAAAACATGTCATGCCAACCCAACACCATACTGCCAGATCAAAAGATACTCTAAGCTCTTTCTGCGTAAAACGGAACGCACCCGATCAAATTTAAATGAGGGTATACAAACTACTAACTAATTATGAGACGACCAACACCTCAGTCTCCATGTGACCACGGACCCTGCAAAGGGTTCGAAACGTCAGGATAAACATTAATTAAAAGTAATGTGTAAAATAAACGCAAGTAGATCCGTAAAAGTTGTTACATTTCACGGGTGATCGACCGCAAGGTAACCTTGCTGATATGTCTTACTATTTAACTTGCCAGTATTGTGAAGCACGGAGGATAATTGAAAACAAAGGAAGACCACGAAAGGGACGCCCTTTCGTGGCATTCTCCTAAAGAAAACTCCTATCCTCCGAGGGCCTAGAAAAGTAGCATAAAGCTAATAGAATAGATTAAAATAATAAAGCTAATAAAATAAAAAATAATGGTTATGGTATGAGATTGATTGATTAACGACATCCTAGGTCGAGTGGTTTGTACACCGGTTTTCATGGTGTCGCCATCTCTGAGGTCCCGGGTTCGATCCCCGGTCGGCTAAATTTAGAAATTATTGTTTTTCTAATTTGTCTCGGGTCTGGGTGTTTTCTATGTATAATAAATATGTATTTAAGTATTTTAAGTATGTTTATCCGTTGTCTAGTAACCATATAACGAGTTTCATGACGAAGCTTCTCTTGGGCTAGGTAATTGGTGTATGTGTAGGAAAATTTATAAATATTTATAAATATTATTGATTTTTATTATATATTTCATTAGGTGGGATGAAAGCAAGTGCTTTCCCGTAAGAAAAAAATCCGTAAAGAGTGTTTCATTTGGAGATGTATAAATGTAATAACACTTCTATTCGTAACAGCAGTTGCAACCTTGAACATTTCTTTATCATTAAAACCAAATCTATTGCCCTATGGCAATTTACAGTCCATAGTTAATAAATAATGATCTCACCGGTATTAACAAGTTTCACTTGTCAAATGGTACTAACATTGACCATGCTGTGAGCTGTAGTTGGATCCCACAAACTGTTACTGTGTCTTACAGTAAAAACTATTTTCCGTAGTACAGTCTCGTGTCCTAGCATTCTTCGGACACGTTTCTAGGCGAGACAACTACTCCATAGAACGCCTCGTCGTCCAGGGGAAGGTAGTAGACCGCGCGGGAGATCACCCATGCGATGGACCGAACCGTTAAAGTGAGCTGTAGGTGGATCCTTAAATGAGTGCAGCAATCCTTTTGGAAGTCATCCGACCTCCAGTAGGGAGAGATGGCGCAACATCGTGAAGCGAATAAATTTCGACTGCAGAAAGTTTATGGATCATTTATGGGACAAGGTGTCACTTTTTATTAAAACCCCGAATGATGTTTTAATTTTTCCCTTTGAGTAATTTAAGACACGTTAAGGAACCACTTTTGAAAAAGGGCTATTACAATGTAAATGATTATGTTCATGATAAGAATGCATGGAACTAACATTGATCGCACACTGTATAGGTATAAAGCGTCATTCTATAGCTTTGAAGTAGGTACAATACATAGTGCCCAAGTACGTTTTTTTAGAATAAAGTGTCCATCTACAGCTCATATACGTCCACCCTGCTGGGGCACGAGCCTTCCCTATGGATGGATAAGGAGAACGGGCCATAAACCACCACGCGGGCCCAGTGCGGATTGGTGGTTGTTAACGACTGCTAATGCAGTCGGGACCAACAGCTTTACGTGCCTTGCGAACACGGAGAAGCTCGAGATGATAAAGATTTTATATAATTTTTAACGCAAATTTTGTTGCGAACAAATAACAAAAACACTAATGTTGGAAAAATTTCCACGAGCAGGATTTAAACCACCCTTCTAACATACCGGGTCAGGTGCTCTCCCAATTGAGCTATCGTGGTTCTAACCAGCCCGCCGAAATTATTCAACACTATTTACTTTTTACTTTGAAAGCCAAAGGTGCCCATTCAATGTCAACAACTACCGTCATTAATACCGTCATTATGTAGAAGGGTGCGGGTTCAAATCCTGCTCGTGGAAATTTTTTCAACATTTTTGTTTTGATGATAAATTTTTGGTCACCCATCCGATGACCGGCCTTTGCGAAAATTGCTTAACCTTAGCAATCGCAGACCGGGCGCGTTAACGACTGCGCCATCGAGCCCCTCATAAAGTGTAATGTTAAGCAAATGTATAGAGGTAAGCATTATTTGTAATTCCAGGCTCTTCAAAGTTTTTAATTGTAAATGTATTAAATGATAGTGTGGTATGATTTGGTAACGAAATACTTTCTTTTTGTAAATGTCGTTACTTCTATTAAAGCTGTGGATTTTTTTTTACGCCCATTCTTCTCCACAGCTAAAAAATAGACGTCCTGAATGGGTAGTAAGTAAAAAATGTATGGACGATTCAAAAACACTACTCGTAAGTCTATTAGAATAAAAAGTTTGACTTAGACTATGGCTTAAATACTATCTGCCCCCTCCGATAGTACTACGTGACGATCACAACCGCTCTGCGAAGAGCGCAACAACAAAAAAAAGACAGTAAAAACAGTGTTCTACAGTATTCGAACAATTTGGTTTAAAATTAAATAACAACAACAAAATAAAAGATAGATAATAGTGCTAGCACTGTATCAATGAACACCGGCATTCTCAATCGAGTGATACAATGACACAGTTCACAATAATATGTACAGAAAGCTAGATAATTCCTGCAACGCTATAGTTTTTTATTATTACTTTTTTTTAAATTCATAGCTCGGCAAATGACTCCACTCCACCTGATGTTAAGTGGAAACGGAGTCCAGACGCAACGACAAAAGGTACAGCGTAAAAACAACGCAGCATCAGTCACCCTCACCCTGCCGGCCCACAAGGTGCCTCTTCACGCCTCGTTTGAAGGACCCCATGTCATAGGAAGGAGGGAGAACGTGTGCTGGTAGACTATTCCATCTTTTGGAAGTGCGACAAAGAAACGAGTCACCAAATTTCTTTGTGCGTGATGGAATGTTCGAGATAGTGCAGCGGTGACTCCGTGTGTATTACTTACAGGTAAAAACTTAGCCTTCATTTCGTTTGATCATAAGTGATGATAAGGCCAAACGTGGAAGCGCACTTTACCAAGAATCCTCAACTACTTAGGCACTGGCTATCTAATCTCTAACTGACGGAACACAATAATGCTACAAACTATGCGATGGCGACATATTTAGATCAGTATGGAGGTAGCTATCTAAGCCGACGAAAAACAAGCCCTACAACCAACTAAACCGAGTACAAACATGTACCACGACTGGAAATCGAACCTGAGACCTCCGTGTCGGACACCAGTGGTCTTAATCACTAGACCACAGTGGCGATTAACATTATTAAATCATTTTATGGCACTCTATAAATAGTCCTAGCAGTGTATTTAACAGGTTTCAATAAGCACTGGCATTTTGAATCGAGCTATATCACATCACTATTCACAATACTATGTATAGTACATTGTGATAGTAATACTTTTATTGCAACACCATATTTTTTTTAATTAAAAACAAGTTTAGCAATTTTATCGCTTTACAGAAATTTCGTACAGAACATCGGATGGACTGACCTTATAAACTAAAATCGGAAGTGTAAACTATTTTCAAGAACAATACATGCGTGTATGAAGTGTGTACAATGTTTATTTTTTTTTTATATTAGAAGTAGGCAAACGAGCAGGTGGGTCACCTGATGGAAAGCAATCACCGCCGCCCATGGACACCCGCAAAACCAGAGGAATCACAGATGCGTTGCCGGCCTTTATGTATGCCCAATAACCATGTGGCGTTACAGAATAAAATTCTTTCATCACTTGAGTGTGTAAAACTTATCAGTCTTCTCTTCTTTCTTTTCTTACCAATCTTTTACGGATCTCTAAGATATCATCATCATCATCATCATCATCAGCTCATTATATGTATGTCCCCACTGCTGGGGCACGAGCCTTCCCTATGGACGGATAGGGAGAACGGGCCATAAACCACCACGCGGGCCCAGCGCGGATTGGTGGTTGTTAACGACTGCAAATGCAGCCGGGACCAACAGCTTAACGTGCCTTCCGAAACACGGAGGTGCTCGAGATGATAAATTTTTGGTCACCCATCCGATGCCTGCCTTTTGCGAAAGTTGCATAACTTCAGCAATTGCAAACCGAGCACGTTAAACACTGCGCCATCGAGCTAAGATATCATATCAGATGTTATTTAATCTTGACGTTTTAAACCACTGAAGGATTTATTTCAACGTATAGTGTTCGCGTAATTTAAATAGATAAATTATAAAAAAAAAATAGGTAATCAATATTATTTCTTCCTACATAACCTAGATATCACAGTAAAGCCCATAAATACATAATTTATTGGCGAACGAATGATATAATAGCTGACATTAGAAAAAAAACTACTATTCATATAATTTGAGCTGTTCAAATCATATTGATTGGTAAATCATTTTAAAAGTATCTTATCGACTTAGTTTAATTTTAAGATGAAATTGAAATATTATGCCACGGCCTAGTAACAGTATCCCGTGAAACGTTCATAAATAATGCGTATCCTCAATAAATCTGTTCGTTATGCAACACCCGGAGCATTTAAATGTTATGAATATAAATGGCCATTACAATCACTTGCATTGTACGAAACAAATTTATTTGGGCAATGAATTCAAATTTGCTTCCTGCGAAACAACACGCGATTATTTCAAGGCCGCACTTTATTTGCACGGCTATTATAAACGGTAATTATTAACCCATTTACAGCTTAGACGTAAATACAGTTATTAATCTATCGAACAGCGTATACAACGTCTTAGAAGAATTAAGTCAAAATATGACAAGTAATCAAACCTTCGTCAAGCTATCATCATTTACCATTTTTCCGCAACATCAAACTGGCAGAGCAAAGACTCCGTGACTGCTCCCATATGTCACTTTGCACATCATTCGAGTACGTCACTTGATTACTGTTAGTACACTTTAAAATAAATCACTTGAACACACATTGGATCACTGTCACCGATATTGTAGCGAGTCGTAGCGGATTTGACGTAGGAGACGCGCGGCGTAGCGTTCGTAACTGCCGCTACGCGCTACGGAAAGGGCCGAGCGGCTACGAGCGGTGCCGAGTGGGCGCTCACGAGACGCGGGCGAGTTTCGCTCAGTCTTTCATATTTTATATCGGGTGGGACCGCGCGGCGTTACGGACTTTGCTTGGGTAGGTTTTTATAGCAGCCGTTCTATTTCGGAGGTATTTTTTGCGCCACGAAATTTTTCATTGTTTACTTTGGCCGTACTTGTAACTCGTGTGATTTTAATGGTCTGTAGGAAAGGATGGTGTACGGTATGCTGCGTCATATTAACGCCAGTATTTCACAGTTGGCCTCGGCGTTCATCAAAATTCTTCGGTTTATGTCGCTTTATGACGTACAAGCCCATAAAGATTTTATTTCGTTGAACGCGAACATTTGATTCGGACTACGTTATGTGACGTTAGTACAGCAATAAAATATTTGTAAAGGTCACGGGAATCGTTAATTACGATATTTAATTTTGTATGTAATTTACTTTATTATAATTACTTAACGATCTATAAGAATGATTGGTCAAAAGCTATTGCGAATTGTAAGAAATTGGTACGAGTAAATTAGGAAAACAATCTCCAACAGGTAACTGTTTCAGATTTGTTAGAAAGTTGTTCTCTAAGAATCAGTTTAAATATAAAATACTTTACTACTATGTTCCGATGATAAATCTTTATTGAATGCTTTGTAAGCGTCTGCTTAACAACAATGTTGATAGCTATCTGTGTTCCGACAGGCAGAGATAAGACAGCAAGCTTCTAAATAGTTAACCAATTCTGTATGTCATGTTTTCTACCTTTGTTTTTATCGTCAATAGCCATGGCCTCAACTCGAACGCGCTTATGTGATACTATCCAGAAACCCTCTGATGGTGTTTCAATCACACGGCTTAAGGAACCCTTTAAGGTTCTCGCCGTATAAGTACAAAGCGCCTCCCCGTTGGGAAATAATAATAGAAACATGATTAACATTAAATCTCCATGGTCTAGTAGTTAAGACCATTGGTCTTATCGTTTATGTATCGGTCGGTAACCGCCTAGCTAGCGACCACCATCTTATCTAAATGTGTCGCCATAACATCAATGTTTGTAGCATTGTTGTGTTTTCCAGCACGTGCCTTGGTAGTCGAGGATTACAGGTGAAGTCTGCTCCCACCTTTGGCCTTATTAAAAATTTACATCAGGAGGCCAAGTCTCAATATCTAAATATCATTTACTAGTTTATATATCAACCATTTTGTAAGTGTTGATGAATGGACACACCAAAGAAAAGATGGATAGATCATGTAACGGATTATATGAATGTAACGGGATTGACAGTACATTTGACGGCTGATATGGGAGAGTGGAAGAAACGGACCTTTTGCGCTGACTCCAAGTATCATGGGACCAGGGGCCCGACCGCCTAACCGATCGCTTTGACTTCGTGTGTGGTTTATGACGTCATCTGGTCGTTTCATGCCGCATATGAAAGCAATATCGAAAGCTATAGCCTTTAGATTTTGATATTGCTTTCATAGGCGGAGCGAGGTGGCAAGATGACGTCATAAACTATACGCGTAGTCAAAGCGATCGGTTAGGCGGTCGGGGGGCAGGCCAGGAATAAGAAGAAGAAGAAGATCCTTGGGGTCCTTCAAACGGGGCGTGAAGAAGCACCTTGTGGGCCGGCAGGATGAGGGTGACTGATGTTGCGTTGTTTTTATGCTGCACTAGTTGTCTTCGCGTCTGGGCTCCATTTCCACTTACCATCAGGTGGAGTGAAATAATTTTTCGTGCAACGTATTAAAAAAAGATCAGCCATTTTGTTAAACGATACAAACTGAACACTTGTTCTTTTAAAAAGGTATATTCGATGCAACTTTTGCTTCCACTGTTGCCATTGTTTATCGCTGTAATTTAAAAATAACACGTCTTTAATTAAGCGCTGTTGCTTTTACATTCCTTTAGAATTAGTGAGGAAGTGAATGCTTTAGATATCTCGAGGTGGATACATACTGCTTTATAGGAAAGGCAACTTTTAGAAGATCATTATTAAAAAGTTTATAAACGACAATCAGCTTTATAAAGAATTCTACGTTTGTACAATAGCACATTAGGAAATTAAAGAACTTAAATAACTTTTAATTTGACACTAGGCCTTCATCGCTTGATGTTAAGTAATAATAAGGCCGATAGTGAAGCGCCCTTCATCCGGAATCCTGAACTACTGAGGCACTGGCTATCGTATCTCTAGCTGCCGGAACAGCAATGCTACAAACATTGATGTTATGGCGACATATTTACTAATCGGTGGTAAAAAAGACAAAGTATCGAAAAAAAATTTCACGAGCGGGACTCGAACCCACACTCCATGACATGTCAGGTGCACTATCAACTATGCATTCGTGGCTCAAAAACTCCACGAGCGGGCGCGGGAGTTGCGGGTTCGAATCCGGCTTACCGACACTTTGATTTTTTTCATATTGTAATTTGTTCACTACAATATTTGCGTAAAATTATATGTAAATAACCATACAATAGGTAGCTAGGCAGGCAGACAGACAAGACCTACCACCAACTAAACAGAGTACACATTATGTACAGACGCCAGCACTTCAACCTGTCCAAAACTGTCAAATTTCTTCAATACATTTTCAACCATATCACTAAGTATTAAAGTTCAAAGTTTATTGAAGAAATTTGACAGTTTGTGGTAGGTTGATGTGCAGGCGTGTGTACTAGACACAGAGGCAGTTAATATATGTATATTACTTTATTACTGACGTGTCAACCAATTACAAGGTCCGAGGTCACAGAGATACTGCCTAAATGTATAAGGAAACACGAGTAAGTGCGTAAATAAAAACTCATTTCAATGTGTAGGGAATTCGCTTGAGAGTGGGCCGACTAAAAAATGCCAAAAATGCAGTTACGGTTAAGTAAATATAATTGAAAATACTATCGTATTAAATGAACAAAATATATATTTAGTATCATAGGGAACGTGTTTACAATTTGTCAGAACCATAAATTCATAACACGCTATAGTTTTTTCTACAATATCATTTAAAGTTGGGCAAAGATCATGAAAACGAGTGGCAGCGTTTAGTAGATTTCTTATAGTTTATCTAAATTATTGTACCTCTGATTTTGTCTAAACAATCATCAATGGATAAACTACAAATTGCTAGACTACATTTTTGATTCATCAAGTGGTTATTTAAATAATAAATTCTTATTAAGCACCTTAAATTCCCCATACAAAATTAGTATGGCCGCGCGGCATCAAATAAATATGGACGACGACATTTCAAATAAAACATATGACACTTGTCACTTACGGACGGCGCACCCTTAAGCTTTTGAAAACAAGAAATAAAATACCTAACTTATTTGCTGACGTTGTCGTCGGTTCGGCGAGTATACTTAAAACTGGTGATTTCGATGCTGTGTCCACCCATATTTGGAAGAAGGACTAAAGTAATGTATATAATGTCAAATTGAAAGTCAAAGGCAAAAGTATTTATTGCCAACTAAGTGTACCGCCTCGTGGTCTAGTGGCTAAGACAACCGGTTTAGATCCAGAGGTCCCGGGTTTATATTTGTGTACTCGGTTTGGTCGGTGGTAGGGCTTGTTTGTCCGCCTGGCTAGCTACCACCATCTTATCTAAACATGTCGCCATAACATCAATGTTTGTAGCATTGTTGTGTTCCGGCAGCTTGAGATAAGATAGCCAGTGCGTCACTAGTTGAGGATTCCGGGTGAAGTGCGCTTCCATCATTGGCCTTATCATCACTTAACATCAGGGAGATCAAGGCACTGTGATTACCCGTGAATATAAAAAAAACATAGAGGTCCTTTCAATGTTTGGTAAATAAAATATTTTTTGTTTTTATTTCATAATTATGTATGAACATACATTAATTGGGATCAGACCTGTACAACCATTATTATGAATAAATAATAATATCATTCACACTGTTAGTTATTCATCATCATTATCATCAGCTCATTTAGTGTCCCCACTGCTGGGGCACGAGCCCTCCCCATGGATGGACAGGGAGAATGGGCTATAAGCCACCACGCGGGCCCAGTGCGGATTGGTGGTGGTTAACGACTGCTAATGCAGCCGGGATCAACGGCTTTACGTGTCTTCCGAGCACGGAGGAGTTCGAGTGGAAAATTTTTGGTCACCCATCCGATGACCGGCCTTTGCGAATGTTGCTTAACCACAGCAATCGCAGGCCGGGCGCGTTAACCACTGCACCATCGAGCTCCTCGCTGTTTGTAATTATAACTGAACGTTAATCTCATGAATAAAATATTATCATCAATGATCCTACTGTTATTATGAACGCGAAAGTTTGTAAGTGTGGATGTTTGTTACTCTTTCACGTAAAAACTACTTAACGGATTTGGATGAAATTCGGCATACAGATAGTTTATAACCGGGAATAACACATAGGATTCTTTTTATCCAGATATTCCCACGGGGACGGGAACCACGCGGGTAAAACCGAGAACCACGCGGGTGAAACCGCTAACAGCCACTAGTCTTAAATATTTCTAAAAATGTAGGTACTTTCTCTCAACCTCTCTCTCTCTCTTTCATGAGATATACAGTGTATTTGATGGGAACGTAACTATATTTCCGGTTGGTATCCGCCCCTCAATTACTTCGAGATTGACAGCAGGACTGAAGCAATAAATCAGTATTGAACATTAAGTTAACAATGATGAAGGTTTTCGAGATATTTCTCTCCAATACTTATCTCGATAGAAAAGATGCCAATCGTTGTGAAATTACTTATGTTATCTTTAGGAATTAGAACAAAGTGGGTAACTCTACTTAATAACCATAAAGAAGTTTAGGTTTGGTTGGTATTAGGGCTTATCTTAAGCCCGCCTGGCTTGCTACAACCATTTTATCTATGTGTCACCTTAACAACAATCTAAGTAGTATTGTTGTGCTCCGATAATTGGACATAAGATAGGCAGTTCCTCATTGTTTGAGGATCAAAGGTGAAGTTCGCATCTACCTTTGCCGTTATCATCACTTAACATTACGTGAGGTCAATTGCTTACCTGAAATAAATAAAACAAAAGAAAAGAAAACACATTGGTTCATGAACATGAACCTTTTTATAGTACTTAAGTTTACTACAATAAAAATCCTTACCCCAATCAATCCCTAACGTATTCTAACAAAAAGTGATATGACATAATTTTGTTGCTATATTACAAACACGAATTTCCCCTATACGAAAGAGGAAAACGTCGCTTCCCTATAATATTTCCCAGGAGATCATAATTTCTCCTGTCTCATCGTCTTTTAGTATTAATTTTAGACCCAATAAGCTTTGTGGTTAGGTTAGGTTAGGAAAATTTACACTAATACTACAAGAGGTAAAGTTCAAAGATACCTCCTACATCAGGAGGTATCTTCGAAAAAACTCATCGGATTTAAAAAAATATTACACTAATATTTTAAATGGATCTTTAGAGTAGACATAGGTAAATACAAAGGAGTAAGGACGAAGTCGCCGGCAAAGTACTAGTCAGTGATTAATAAGATTTAATTTACATAAATAAACTCTTAAGTTTAATTTATAAAGCTAAAATTGAGTTATCAATTTAAAAAAGTTATTTAAAGCGACATTTGTTCGGCTTCAGTATAGTAAAAACGTGAATAATTAGTGTCAATTCAAGGTTTCATAATCAAATATGGCTATTTTCTTATCTCATTTTGAACGTTAATGTGAAAAAAATAAGCAATGTACCTTTTACGAGTATAAACGCTAACATTGTGCAATATTTTCTTAAGTGGCAATAATGGTCCAATTTCTTTAGCTGTATGTCACAGCAGCGTAAAGCAAAGCATTCCCATCTCCTCAAATTGTAGTTTTAACTATTAGCTCTTACAAAGAGTTCCCTGAAAGAGTTTAATTGTATTTAAATATATTTTAGTATGGAGCTCGATGGCGCATCGACTTACGCGTTCACAATAATGAAAGTTAAGCAACTTTTAACAACTAGGAGCTCGATGGCGCAGTGATTAACGCGCCCGGTCTGCGATTGCTAAGGTTAGGCAAATTCCGCATAGGCCGGTCATAGGATGGGTGACCAAAAAATGTATCATCTCGATCTCCTCCGTGCTTCGGAAGACACGTAAAGCCTTGGTACCGTCTGCAATAGCAGTCGTTAACCACCACCAATCCGCGCTGAGCTCGCGTGGTGGCGAATGGCCCGTTCTCCCTATCCATTCATAGGGAAGGCTCGTGCCCTAGCAGTGGGGACGTAAAATTAGCTGACGATGAAGCAACTTTCGAAAACTGAGTCACCGGTGGGTGGTCTAATAACAATACCATGAGTTGCTCCGTGCTTCGAAAGACACGTTGTTGTATATTTAGCGCCATCTGGCACCGACAAAAGGAAACTAATTATGTTGCAATCAATCTAGACAATGTATCACATATGAGTAGTTCCTATATTTGCCGCAAGCAGTGACAGTCCGCCATTATATAAGGGCATGCGCGCCCGCCACTCGTTCTCTTTTCACGGCTGCAACAAGGTTGAGCTCAATAAATGTACCTTGATAGTTACAGGTGGTTTCACTCGCCCAAGCTTCTCAAACACGTAGAGACGTCGGTCCTGTTGTTTTTTTACCGTAGAGTTGACGAAAGACTCCGCTCTACCTGAAGTTAATCAGAAACAGAGTCTAGATGCGAGGACAGCTAGTCAAGCAACCGCCTCTGTGGTCTAGTGGCTTAGACCACTGGTTTAGACCCAGAGGTCCCGGGTTTGATTCCCAGCGGGGGTTCATGTTTGTGTACTAGGTTTGGCTGGTGGTAGGGCTTGTTTGTCCGCCTGGCTAGCTACGATCATCTCATCTAAATATATCAATGTTTGTAGCATTGTTGTGTTCCGGCAGCTAGAGATAAGATAGCCAGTGTCTCATTAGTTGAGGATCCCGGATGAAGTGCGCTTCCATCATTGGCCTTATCATCACTTAACATCAGGTGAGATCAAGGCACTGTGTTTATTCGTAAATATAAAAAAACAACGGGTTGCACTCCGGGAGTTCCGGCAGAAGTGAAAACTTGAATATTAACGTTGTGCATTTTAGATTTTTTGGAATGGTTAGGGAATAATTTTGCACGAATTGCTTCAATTATCAGTATAAGAGTACTATCATTTATGTGGTAGAATACAATATTTATTTATTGCGCTATCGTACACAAACATGACAATTTATATTACATTGAAAAGCAATACATTTTCGCCGCGCCGTAGAAAGAGAGGGGGATACTTCGTCTCCTACGCCGCGCCGGCTGTCATTCGGTTTACGAATTTTCGATCAGGCCACGTGTCCTGACGGTCACGTGTCCTGACGCGAATTTAACATTTTTTACCCATTATAAAAAAAGTGTACAACGCCGCTAAAGAAGTTTTCACTTCAAAAAAACAAAGAATTGTCATCACTAGCCGTCCTCACTTTGCTGACCCGAAAATATATTATAAGATAGCTGTGTTGAAACCTAACTCCACGCATGGGCCAGCGTGGTATGTTATGCCTCAAACACTCCCTTGATCATTAGCCTTGGACAAATTGCAGCGGCGCGCTATACGCATTATCGGTAATGCAAAGGTCACTAATGCTCTCGAGCCCCTGCAATTGTGTAGAGATATAGCATCTTCTCCCGCATAAACCACGGCGAGTGCTCTGAAGAACTCCTTGACCTTATCCCACCTTCTCCCTTCCTCCATAGGAGTACGCGTGCTGCTCTCCGGAGTCACTGCTGTACTGTCTCGAACATTCCATATCGCACAAAAAAATTTGGTGACTCGTTTCTTTGTCGCACTTCCAAAAGTTGGAACAGTCTACTAGCACACGTTTTCCCTCCTTCCTATGATATGGGGTCCTTCAAACGAGGCGTGAAGTGGCACCTTTTGGGTCGGCAGGGTGAGGGTGATTGATGCTGCGTTGTTTTCACGCTGCACAAGTTGCCCTTGCGTCTGGACTCCGTACCATCAGGTGGACTGGAGTAATTTGCCAAGCTACGTATAAAAAAAAACCATGTACTTATAGTGTACTATTTGTTTATGAGCCCGCATTGGGCCAGGGTGGTAGGTTATGGCCCGATCACCTCATCTGGGTACTGTTGTTCATGTTCATCAGGCCTGAAGCCTAGCAGTGGAACGTTCACAGACTTAAGCGTTAATAATGATAATGGTTTGATTATACAGTCACTAAATAAAGAAGAATTTATACAGCGCCATTGAAGATAAAAATAAATGCAAGTACTGTAATAGAATTTAACATTCACACCTAACACCACGACACTGTCTGGCACTTAACTGGGTTTTAATTAATTCACTTCTATTAAGGTATTTGTTACGTAGTCTACTTGAGTTGACATCGCAATTTAGTATCTATCCTAGCAACTAAAGGTTTATTACGCGATGACAGTCTATACACGAGTAAAGCTCATTAATTTTATAGAAGTGACAAGTTGTTAATCCGCCACGTTTCTTTGGTAAAAAATCTTTTCTGAAAATTAAATGGGCATTAGCATACGTCTTTTACTGCCTGCAATGTAAATAACACGAATTTCAAAATAAACTTAATTACTTTTCAACTGAAATCGAGTTGCAAATAAATGTACTTTGAAGGTCAATTTTGTTAAGGTTAAGTGGTTTTTAGGTACGGTCGACGGATACATCATTTACCATCTGCTGATATTAACATTCGGTTGAATTTTATAAAGAGTGGAGAGTGGCTTTCGCAGTTACATCGTCTAGCGTAGGTATACGCTTCTATATGGCTACTAACAATCTACAATGATTTTATTTTCCTAAGGCCTCTCGGTATTAATTCATTTCTATTTCCATGAATTATTAGATTTATCATGTGTAATAATTTGAATTTAGAACATCTAACTTTATTGTTGTTTTGATTTGGTTTTCGTGTGAACTGTATAGAGCTTTAAAAATTTTCTTGGCGGGAAAGTGAAGAGTCATATGTGCGGTTTTGTATTATTTTCTAAAGTTTGTGTTTATGTCGAATATTAATGTGAAATAATGGTGGATTATTAACCGTTAAGTGTTCGTGAGTGTGCATGAGTGTTGGCAAATGAAACGAAGCAGTGCAACGGCACTTTTCAAATTCTCTCTAGAAGTCCGCGTGAGGACTTAGTAAAGCCCCACATCTTTACTGAGATACTCGAGGGGTTGGGGGAATATCATTTCTCACTTCTCATTTCTATTATCATTCATCATCATCATATAGACATACATACAAAATTACTTTGACACTGGCTAAAAATGTGCTAATCTCACGAAGCCATCAATTAAAAGGAAAAAAAAGAACTGTAAAACTATAAATCGTTAATCAATTAACTACATACGACACAATAGTTTGACACCTTATGCCTTTTACACTTAAGATCAGGTGAGATGAAAAACAAGTGCTTTATCATCATCATCATGAGAGCCAAAAGACGTCCACTGCTGGACAAAGGCGTCCCCCAAGGATCTCCACAAAGGCCGGTTACCGCATAGCAAGTGCTTACAAGTAAGAAATAAAAAAAATATTCTACCTAGAACCCAACTGAAAGGCGACCCTAAAACTTAATATCAAGCAGCATTCTTTTAAATAAAAAAATAAAAATAGTTTATTTCATTAACATTAGATACAAAATATATGCAATGGCCAGAACCAACCCAGGAAACTTTTAACCAAGCTTTTGCATTGTTAATCACTGGATTCAGTGAAATTACATGGCACAGGGTATAAGAACTAAAGCTTCAAAGTCGCGCGAGTTACTTTTGGTGATTCAAGCGTCACCATGAGATACGGTAGCCGCTTTCCATCTGAGGAACCGTATGCACGTTTGCTGGCTACGTAACGTATATTTTTTTTACGAATTTCCCTAACGAAACCACTTCCATGATAATACTCTTATGGAACTGCAAAACATTTAACATTTCAAAAAGAATAGCTCCCACTATTTTTCTGTTCTCTAACATTATTCTGTAAAAAATTTATTTCAAAGACGACAGGAGATTACACTTTAACGTAAAATAGAATATTATACGTCACATAAACGAAAACATCTAGCGCAGTAACTCATATCGACTTTACCCGCACTGTTATACAGTTCAAAATCGTTTAATCGAGCCTGACAAAATAGTTGTGGAGCCGCGAGCACATAACCCGTGATGTATCAATTTGCGTCCGCAAACAGTTTTCAGTTTTATTGCGTACTAACATGGTTGGTTTCAGCTAAATGGCGGCGTTAGCCACCTCAGCACTGGCTGTAGGTATCTACGTAATTTTTTTGACTACAATAATTTTCACACGTATCACTTTTTGCGTTGAAAACCATTTTTGGCACGCATTGAATCAAATGTAATATCTCTGCGGCCTAAAAAACTGTTCTGCCGACGGCTTTTCAGGTCATTGGTTCAGTATGAAACGAGGTCCCTTGAAACCTGTTTTCAATGCAGCCTTTTGTATGGATAATTTTATCAGCACTAGTGCCCGTTGGATAAACGTTAAGCATAATGTTTTTTTTTCTTTCGTAATGCATCAATATTTACAGGCTGCAAGAAAAATTAAGAGAATTCAAATTTAGAACAAACTCTTAAGTCTTACCGAAATTGAAATGGGACCTTTTTTTCCATTTTTGACCAAGAAGGTTTTAACTCTAATATTACCTTAAGGGTGCGCCGACAAAAAAATGCCAAAAATGCAGTTACGGTTAAGTAAATATAATTGAAAATACTATCGTATTAAATGAACAAAATATATATTTAGTATAATAGGGAACGTGTTTACAATTTGTCAGAACCATAAATTCATAACACGCTATAGTTTTTTCTACAATATCATTTAAAGTTGGGAAAAAATCATGAAAACGAATGGCGGCGTTTAGTAGATTTCTTATAGTTTATCTAAATTATTGTACCTCTGATTTTGTCTAAACAATCATCAATGGATAAACTACAAATTGCTAGACTACATTTTTGATTCATCAAGTGGTTATTTAAATAATTATTTTTTATTAAGCACCTTAAATTCCCCATACAAAATTAGTATGGCCGCGCAGCATCAAATAAATGTGGACGACGACATTTCAAATAAAACATATGACACTTCTCACTTACGGACGGCGCACCCTTAAGTTATGAAAAAAAAAGAAATTCAGCCAAAATGGAGTCTTCCTCTTTCTTTTTAAAAACGTTTAAAAACAGACACAAGATTCAATTGGCCATTTGTCTTACAGCGGAGGTTTGGTAATGGGACATTTTCAACACTCGCCCCAGCCGTTCTGTTGAGTCAGGAACAACGAATAACTGAAAGATGAAGCCCACATTATATTTAGAAGTGCTGCATAACTACCATGAAATCTTTGACCCCGCTCAATAGCGCGCCAAAACTATCTTCATATTACTTCATAATACAAGTACACTGCCACTGCTAGGTTTAAGATTTCCCACATTATAATTTACATTGCAGCACATCGTTATGATGTGGTATCTGTGGTTATCTGGTGATGATGATCGTGACTAATGTACCTACCGTTGTAAATTATCACATCGTCGTCATCATCAGCTCATTTTTTTGTTCCCACTGCTGGGGCATGAGCCTTTCCTATGGATGGATAGGGAGAACGGGCCACAAACCACCACGCGGGCATCACATAACAATGCGCTATATATGCATATCCATTATCTATAATAATGCGTGAAGCAAAAACTATGTACCCCTTTTTACGAAAATTGCGCGGACGGAGGAGTATGAAACGCACACTTATAGTTTATATAGAAAAGGAGTACAGAATGCTAATATAATTATATTAGATAAATAATA
This sequence comes from Eudonia lacustrata, assembly GCA_947562085.1. Classification (NCBI taxonomy): domain Eukaryota; kingdom Metazoa; phylum Arthropoda; class Insecta; order Lepidoptera; family Crambidae; genus Eudonia; species Eudonia lacustrata. Next base: position 4,210,742 of record OX387323.1, on the reverse strand, counting down.
TATATTAATAATAGCTAATATATATTATATAGAAAAGGAGTACAGAATGCTAATATATCACATCGTCGTCATCATCAGCTCATTTTTTTGTTCCCACTGGTGGGGCATGAGCCTTTCCTATGGATGGATAGGGAGAACGGGCCACAAACCACCACGCGGGCATCACATAACAATGCGCTATATATGCATATCCATTATCTATAATAATGCGTGAAGCAAAAACTATGTACCCCTTTTTACGAAAATTGCGCGGACGGAGGAGTATGAAACGCACACTTATAGTTTATATAGAAAAGGAGTACAGAATGCTAATATATATTTTTTTTAAATTATGCATAAAAAATAAATTTAGGAAAGTTACAATCCGTGCAGCCTTAATAAAATATTGTTTAGTAAACAGCTTTTTATAAAAATTACGGTCGAATTTCGACTACTGGGCGACCAGTAGTTATTATTATTATTCTTGTTAACTGTTGTGTATTTGTTAAGCGATGTCAATAAATGTTTTTTCTTCTTTTTTATTTATTTATTTTTAATTTTCTGCTTTCTTTCTAAAAGAGACTTGAAATTCGATGAACACGAAAGTTGCTTTACTTTAACGACAACTTACTAAAACTACAATACCTGCGGTCTAAAATAAATATGTTGGGTCACCCATCCACTAGCCGTTACTTAATGCTTAAACTTCGTAACATTTACATTCAACATTTATGAAAACAGCAAAATAACATAGTCATTTAAGTTTTAACTCATCGTGATTATTAGTAGTATTCAAAATTAAACTGTTATTATTGTAAATGTTCAGTTCAATAATAATTACTTACAGCAATGCTACGATTAAAATTAAATGCGCAGAATATTGAATTGTGAGCCATCCAATCCAGTTCCCGTATGGCGAAATACAGAACACTGAAACTGTAACAGTTAATAGCCCTGTATGAACGTTTGTGAATTATTTATTAAGGTGTATCCAGACTATAATGACAAAACATGTTAGCATAGTTACGTTGCATGTTTTTTAGGTCCTTACCTATGAAATTGACGGTTTGTATGAAGATTTTTTATAACATTAAATTTTTCATACTAACGTTTTTTAAATTTTCTTAGCTTCTATTTATGCTATTACTATAAAAATTGTAGGGCCGTGTGTTTAACTAGATAAACTTAACAGCCCTTAAAATGAAAAAAAATCAAGTCCCTTCAAAGCTACAATGAAACAAAAAGTCAATTCCGCTAAACAAAAAAGAACTCAATTAAAAAAAATGGGCCATAAAGACACACAATCAACAAAATTAATAATCATTGTTATTACTAAAGCCTAAGTGGCATAGTCTTAATTATTGAGTTACATAGAGGTAAACACATATTTATGAGTGAGAAAAACGTCAATTTCATAGGTTAAGACCCAACATTAGTGTGGACGATAAAATTCAATAAAAAAACTTAGACTTTTTTTAGTTTAGTTTAGTTTTGTATCAAGTTATATAACATCTTATTTAATGTGGACTCACCGTTTTTCAAAGCAATTTGATCTTTATTACGTATTATAAACTTACCATACGTTAAGTTTTATGTCGTCAAGTTTTATCTTGCTTTTCTAACTTGCACCGTTTGACATTTTTGTGCATTTTATAATAAGGAAAAATTCTCATAAACCACTGCTGCATATCCCAGATGCAGGAGGTTATGTGGGACTCTTACCACGATTCCCCCATTAAGGCGCTTTGCAGACAGCGGGGCGGGGCAGTCTTTTTGACCGCAAAGCAATAAAGACCGCGTCTGTCCGTCGATGCCCGCGGTTGCCCTCGCCGCGAACACAAAGCACACGAGGGACGGAGGCAGTTAGTTCCATAGATAAGAATAGGTTTGACTGAGCTAGAAACCCGCGCCGCCGTCTGCGTTACAGCATACAAACTGGTTTGTGTGATCCATGGCGGGCAGCCACGGACATGCCGCGCCACCAGTGCCTGCCGGGCACTAGCGTCGCGGTTTTTTTGTCCTCTGTGTGCGTTGGTAGTATAGGATTCCCTTTGCGCTATCGTTCGCGGTCAAATTGACCGGCCCGGCCCGCCCCGCCGTCTGCAAAGCGCCTTATAGGATCCCAAAGAAAATAAGATAAGGATAAGGATAAGGCAAACAACGCAGATATGCAAATGATCTTGGCGGTGATGGCGAGTCAGCAAGGCATCGTTAAAGGCCGAGGGCGACGGTAGAGGTCAGAAGAAACTGTCGGCCAGAGACTGCATCCGAACCCTATCCGCTCCATCGGATCCACGAGAGCAAGGACGAGAGAGTGCGTCTGTACCAGCGCAACTACTTACGCACTTAAATAAGTCACGCGCATCTGACTGCTTCTAGTAGTAGTAGTATAGGATCCCCACTTAAAATTCCAATACTTCCTCTCTCGTGCTACCAAGGTTGTTCGGGAGCACCGCCTCTGTGGTCTAGTGGATAAGACCCCGGTCTCAGACCCAGAGGTTCCGGGTTCGATTCCCAGTAGGGGTAAGTTTGTCTACTCGGTTTGGTTGGTGGTATTGCTTGTTTGTCCACCTGGATACCTACCACCATCTTACCTAAGCGCCATAGTCGCCATAACATCAATGTTTGTAGCATTGTTGGGTTCCGGCAGCTAGAATAACCAGTACCTCAGTAGTTGAGGAAATGAAAACGAGTGGCGGCGTTTAGTTTATATCTTATAGTTTATCTTTATTATTGTACCTTATATTTTGTCTTAACAATCACCAATGGTCTAAACTACAAATCTTTCGTCTCACATTTACGATTAATCGAGCAGGTTTTTAAATTATTAATTTTCAAATTAACACGTTAAATTCCCCATACAAAATTAGTATGGCCGCGCGGCATCAAATAAATATGGCTTCGTCCATATCAAATCAAATCAAATCAAATCCTTTGTACCTACATTTCAAATAAAATATATGACACTTGTCACTTACGGACGACGCACCCTTGAAGATCATTCTTCCGTGTATTGGCTACCTACGTGATATTGGCGGAATTGTGTTTGGCCGTAGACACCATTCATGCCATAAATAAAAGAAGAAGAAGAAAGATGCTTTTGAGTTCTTGGCGGGAAACCGAAGAGTCATGTCTGCGGTTTTGTTTTATTTTCTAAAATTTGTGTTTTAACGAATATTAATGTGAAATAATGGTAGATTATTAACCGTTAAGTGTTCGTGAGTGTGCATGAGTGTTGGCAAATGAAACATAACAGTGCAACAGCACTTTTCAAATTCTCTCAAGAAGTCTGCGTGAGGACTTAGTAAAGCCCCACATCTTTACTATTCGAGGGCTTGGGGGGTATATCATTTCTTACTTCTCATTTCTATTATCATTCATCATCATTATCAGGTAGGAAATATAGTTTATTTATGTATTACTTGTAAGAAAAATTACTTTGACACTGGCTAAATGTGCTAATCGCACTAAGCCATCAAATGAAGGAAAAAAAAAGAAGAAGAAATTTAACAGTTTTGGATAGGTTGATGTGCAGGCGTCTGACTAATTCACTGGGTTCCATCCCAGTATTATACTTTTATGTTTCATACTCTAAAACCTTTTCGGTACGTTATTGCGAGTTCGTGTGTAATGGAAACCTACTGCACAAAAATATCAACAGAAACTGCCATACGATTCTGCGGAATGTTCGATAGGGGTACACTTGTAGTTTTAAAACGTACAACAATTATTGTTTTCTTAAGTTTACGCGATCACTACACATTGAAATGACACAACTTTTACGGATCTACTCGCGTTTATTTTACACATTTATTACATTATTTAATGATCCGTAAAATTTGTTTCATTTCAATGTACAATAATTACTTATTGGTTTCTAATTTCATAAAGAAATGTGTAATTTCTTAATTTCAAATCTTCATATATTGTGGCTACACTCGAGGAGAGATCGAGAATGTTGAGGTTAAGCAACTATCACAAAGGTCGGTCATCGGATCGGTGACCAAAAAAATGTATCATCTCGAACTCCCCTGTGCTTTGAAAGGCACGTAAAGCTGTTAGTCCCGGCTGCATTAGCATCAGTCGCTGACAACCACCAATCCGCTTGGACCCGCGAGGTGGTTTATGGCCCTTTCTCCTCATCACCATGGGGAAGGCTCGTGCACCAGCTGTGAGGACATAAAATGAACCGATGATGATTGTGGCTACAAACAGTGATACTATAAATTGTAGGTTTTAGAAACCGTTCGTCTGGTATTAAACCCAGGACCTTCAAATGCCAGGCCGTGGGCATAACCTCTCGGCCACCGAGGCATTTTTAACATAATTAAAACATTCTTTCTACACTTCTGGCTGAAAAATATTTTTTTACAGCTCCCATAGAGATTTCTCAACATTTTTTAACATCAAAATTTAAATCAAACGAAACATCCTTATTGAATAAACTTTGCTGCGAATATTATTAAGCATAGTAGGTATCATTACAGGAAAATATTATATGTAGGTATTTGCTTTTTAATTAATTTGTCAGTTTCAGGTCCAAACGAAACCTGTTAACAATTTACGCATTTTGTATTTACAAAATTGTATAGTAATTAAGTCTGTGACTGCTGCTCGTTAAGTTCACCAATAATTAGTGTTGTTCCGCTTTTAGGTCACGATTAAGCTTATTTCCGCCTCTGTGGACAAGTAGTTAAAACCACCCGCCACTTGTGTTCTTGCAGCTGGAGGTAAGATAGCTAGTGCCCCAGTAATTGAGGATTCCAGTGCGCTTCCACCATTGGTCTTATTATCATTTCATCAGGTGATATGAAGAGAAACTCAAGCGTCAGAGGTTTTAAGTAGGGATGTGACTTGGATGGGAAAAAATCGATTTAAAAAAAAACCAAATAATCGATTTATTAAAAACCTATTTTTTTACTAAAAATAATGGATTTTCTAAAACACATCCATTTTTTGATAATTTAATAAAACAACTCAACAATTCAAAGCTAGCATAATTATCTTTATTTGTTCATCAAACCATATTGCTTCTTCTTTCTACTGACTACAAAACAGCATGTTGATACTAAAAAAATGCTTCACTACTTATAGGTTTTGGGTTATTTTCTAAAGAAAATTTGTGATGTAAATATCCACTTTTGATCAGACACTCCTCAATACTTATAGTATGTAGTATGTTTGCTAGGCACTAGATGGCGTCCCAAGTAATTCTATTATAGAGCTGCTCTTAAAATATCGAAAGAACGATGTGAAACTACGAAATAAATAATCTATTTACTTAGTAATTCAAAGCTGCGGCTATTAAAAAAATCGAAAGTATTGTGTGAAATAGCTAAATAAAAAAATCGATTATTTTTGGTCAATAAATCGATTAATAAAAATCGATTATTCTAAAAAAATAGATTTTTTGAATAATCTATTTTTTTTCACATTCCTAGTTTTAAGCAAGTGGTGGCCCTGAGGTCGAAATATGACCGCAATTCATATTGTTTTAAATTAAATTAATCTTTCTGCTTTATTTTCCATATAAACTTTATCAATTACAAATACCGTGCCTCCGTGCACGCAATGTGCTTTAAAAATGGTAAGTAAAGCTTTTATTTACGTTTTAATATAGACTTGAATTCTTCATTAACCCAGTTAAATTCTAAAGGTGAGTCCACATTAAGTAAGTTAAATAGCTTATACACTAAAATATGTCACAAAACTTTAAGTATAACTTTGTCGTCCACACTAATAAAACATGCTTCATAACCATGCTATATAACATGCTTTGTCATATAGTCTGAACGCACCTTAATAGCTTCGATTTACTTCAAAAGGAAACATACTTTGGAATACATAATTTCATTTCACACCTAGTGGAACATACTGGAAGATTTTGGCTCAGACTTCGGTTTTTCTAACTGTGCCTAATAAATTTTGAATTCTGAATCATATGCTACGTAGCTCTTGGGCGATTTGCCAGTTTACTATCATAGACGCTTACATAAGCGTAAAAGGAGAATTGTTTCCATTATCCACCCCTTTTGTTTAAGTTTAGATAGAATAATCGCTTGAAGCTTGAAGTTTTCTGTTTATTTTTAGGTAATTAAAAGGACCTGGGCCTTAATATGCTAAATCAATAAAGTTTCAATAGTAGCCAAATTTTGACATTAGCACTTTGGGAAAACCGTCAAAATCGGGCCACTGATACACGATTGTGGATATTTTAAAATAGCAGAATTGAGGGCCTGGAAAAGCTTCATGTGGACAACTGACAGGAAGCAGTTTAGAACCAGGACAAGTGGCAGTATAGTATTTTCAAAAGTCAGGAGCCAAAACTAACTTGGTGCTATAGCACCAGGATACTAAGTAAGTAATTAAAAGAATAAAAACAGTTGTACACTTATTATTGGTGATGTAATTATAGGTAGGTTAAGGTGTTATCATTGTCATCTCAAGGCATTTCTTTTAAAGTATTCTACAAGCAGTCGTTTTTATTGCAATATTTTTTTAAAGAATGAAACAAGCAATGCAATAGAGTAATTGCTCTTTTAAAACATGTTTTTATCATATCTATTTTATGTTAGTTAGGCCTTTTCTCCTAATATTTGAAGCTAAGGCTGCCATAAGATTAAAAAAAAAAAAATCCAAATAAAATGGTTTATGTTTTGTCAAATAAAAATATGCATTAGTCTAACAATCTCTCTCTCAATTTCTCTGTGTGATGCACGCTGTGATAACGCGTCAACTTTTTTGTCCATCAATAATGGACAAAAATGTAATAAAAACAGATAACAGGAGCTTGTCCATTTGCTTTAATATGCGTACCAAAAAAGTTTTTAAAATGTTTTTTCGTGACATTGATACAAAACAAGCAGTCGGATACATTTTTAGCAAGAACTACTTATATGAGATGAATTTTGAATGGCAAATGATATTTTCCAGATTTAGTTATACTCAATAGCAGAAAAGAAGACTGATCTCTAAAAAATATATTATCTCTCATCTGCCACTGGCATGTCTCAGAAACACAAACAGCATAGTACACAAAACTAACAATTAAAAAAAACACTGTCTTCTTTTTTTTTTAACGGAGAAGCACAGTGCCTTAATCTCACTCACCTGGTGGTATGAGATGGATGAATGGCACTTAACCCGGGATTCTTAACTAGTGAGGCACATAACTTCTTCTTCACATTCCTTTCTTCTTTTCTTTCTTCTTTTCTTTCTTCTTGACGACCTTCTTGATCGAGTGGTTTGTACGCTGGTTTTCATGGTGTCGCCATCTCTGAGGTCCCGGGTTCGATCCCCGGTCGGGTCAATTTAGAAATTATTGTTTTTCTAAATTGTCTCGGGTCTGGGTGTTTTCTATGTATAATAAGTATGTATTTAATTATTTTTCGTATGTTTATCCGTTGTCTCGGTTTTAACGCCTCGGTGGCCGAGTGGCAGAGCGCTCGGCTCGATACCCGAAGGTCCCGGGTTCAATTCCCAGGTCGGGCAAAATGTATTTCGGATTATTCGATGCATAGCCCGGGTTTGTGATTACCAACCCGCACTTGGCAAGCGTGGTGATTAAGCCATTACCTATCAATTGTAGCGATGACTTGATTTCAATGATGGAGGCCTTTGCCCCAGCAGTGGGACAATTATAGGCTGTTTAGGCGGTTTAGGTTGTCTAGTAACCATTTAACGAGTTTCATAACGAAGTTTCTCTTGGGCTAGATAATTGGTGTAAGTGTAGGAAAGTTTATTTATTTATTTATTATTCCCGCCAAAAAATATGAAACATAAGAAAGGTTGCCATATAAAACTTAGGCTGCTTTTCACCAGAACTGTGGGAGGTTAATAAGCAGTGTGCATGTAAAAAGTCCACTAATAGGATTAGGGTTGAGCCACCAGTTGTTCGACATGAACCAGGGATTGACAGCTTTTTTCCTTTAATCGTTAAAAATGAAGTTAGCAACTGATTTAATGATTGATTGATTGATCAACTGATTTGAGGAGCTCGAAGGCGCAGTGGATAACGCGCCCGGTCTGCGAGTACGGAGGCTAAGCAACTTTCGCAAAGGCCGGTCATCGGATGGGTGACCAAAAGTGTATCATCTCGAGCTCCTCCGTGCTTCGGAAGGCAAGTAAAACCGTTGGTCCCAGCTGCATTTGCAGTCGTTTACAACCACCGTACTGCACTGGGCCCGCGTGGTGGCTTATGGTCCGTTCTCCTTATCCATCCATAGGGAAGGCTCGTGCCCCAGCAGTGGGGACATAAAAATGAGCTGATGATGATGATGATGAACTGATTTAATTAAGTCTTTAGTGACAATTGCATACAGGCCTCCTGAATCTTAGCTGATAACTTTCAATGAAAATCTAAGTATATTATTTTGATGAAAATTGTGTCAAATACTGGGCTTAAAGAGTCGAACACTGGTGCCATTACCCATCCCTTATCTGCCACCAGAACGACTCGGTCCCACAAATACCATAAATAAAACGTACAATTTTTATTTTTCTAAAAAAACCTTATATTTTTATATATTTAAATTATACTAGTCACTTGTAATAGAGAGAGCTTGAAATTACGAAATACACAAATTTCAATCGTGAAGATGGATTCAAACTGTCGCGTGTCTGGAATCCAGTGGTTAGTCTTGTTAAAAATCGCAAAAGCGTTCCGATACTGTGAGTGTAGTGTGTCGTGAGCAATTTCGAGTGAATGGTGACTTAGAAACCGGTGCAGTGAAACGGGCATCGAGCGCAAAAAACGACTAAGGAAGAGGGTAGATCGTTTTGTCTGCTCATAAAAAACTCGAAATTAAAATATCGAAAGAACGATGTGAAACTACGAAATAAATAATCTATTTACTTAGTAATTCAAAGCTGCGGCTATTAAAAAAATCGAAAGTATTGTGTGAAATAGCTAAATAAAAAATTCGATTATTTTTGGTCAATAAATCGATTAATAAAAATCGATTATTCTAAAAAAATAGATTTTTTGAATAATCTATTTTTTTTCACATTCCTAGTTTTAAGCAAGTGGTCGCCCTGAGGTCGAAATATGACCGCAATTCATAGTGTTTTAAATTAAATTAATCTTTCTGCTTTATTTTCCATATAAACTTTATCAATTACAAATACCGTGCCTCCGTGCACGCAATGTGCTTTAAAAATGGTAAGTAAAGCTTTTATTTACGTTTTAATATAGACTTGAATTCTTCATTAACCCAGTTAAATTCTAAAGGTGAGTCCACATTAAGTAAGTTATATAGCTTATACACTAAAATATGTCACAAAACTTTAAGTATAACTTTGTCGTCCACACTAATAAAACATGCTTCATAACCATGCTATATAACATGCTTTGTCATATAGTCTGAACGCACCTTAATAGCTTCGATTTACTTCAAAAGGAAACATACTTTGGAATACATAATTTCATTTCACACCTAGTGGAACATACTGGAAGATTTTGGCTCAGACTTCGGTTTTTCTAACTGTGCCTAATAAATTTTGAATTCTGAATCATATGCTACGTAGCTCTTGGGCGATTTGCCAGTTTACTATCATAGACGCTTACATAAGCGTAAAAGGAGAATTGTTTCCATTATCCACCCCTTTTGTTTAAGTTTAGATAGAATAATCGCTTGAAGCTTGAAGTTTTCTGTTTATTTTTAGGTAATTAAAAGGACCTGGGCCTTAATATGCTAAATCAATAAAGTTTCAATGGTAGCCAAATTTTGACATTAGCACTTTGGGAAAACCGTCAAAATCGGGCCACTGATACACGATTGTGGATATTTTAAAATAGCAGAATTGAGGGCCTGGAAAAGCTTCATGTGGACAACTGACAGGAAGCAGTTTAGAACCAGGACAAGTGGCAGTATAGTATTTTCAAAAGTCAGGAGCCAAAACTAACTTGGTGCTATAGCACCAGGATACTAAGTAAGTAATTAAAAGAATAAAAACAGTTGTACACTTATTATTGGTGATGTAAATATAGGTAGGTTAAGGTGTTATCATTGTCATCTCAAGGCATTTCTTTTAAAGTATTCTACAAGCAGTCGTTTTTATTGCAATATTTTTTTAAAGAATGAAACAAGCAATGCAATAGAATAATTGCTCTTTTAAAACATGTTTTTATCAAATCTATTTTATGTTAGTTAGGCCTTTTCTCCTAATATTTGAAGCTAAGGCTGCCATAAGATTTAAAAAAAAAATCCAAATAAAATGGTTTATGTTTTGTCAAATAAAAATATGCATTAGTCTAACAATCTCTCTCTCAATTTCTCTGTGTGATGCACGCTGTGATAACGCGTCAACTTTTTGTCCATCAATAATGGACAAAAATGCAATAAAAATAGTGTACCAGGAGCTTGTCCATTTGCTTTAATATGCGTACCAAAAAAGTTTTTAAAATGTTTTTTCGTGACATTGATATAAAACAAGCAGTCGGATACATTTTTAGCAAGAACTACTTATATGAGATGAATTTTGAATGGCAAATGATATTTACCAGATCTAGTTATGCTCAATAGCAGAAAAGAAGACTGATCTCTAAAAAAATATATTATCTCTCATCTGCCACTGGCATGTCTCAGAAACACAAACAGCATAGTACACAAAACTAACAATTAAAAAAAACACTGTCTTCTTTTTTTTTTAACGGAGAAGCACAGTGCCTTAATCTCACTCACCTGGTGGTATGAGATGGATGAATGGCACTTAACCCGGGATTCTTAACTAGTGAGGCACATAACTTCTTCTTCACATTCCTTTCTTCTTTTCTTTCTTCTTTTCTTTCTTCTTGACGACCTTCTTGATCGAGTGGTTTGTACGCTGGTTTTCATGGTGTCGCCATCTCTGAGGTCCCGGGTTCGATCCCCGGTCGGGTCAATTTAGAAATTATTGTTTTTCCAAATTGTCTCGGGTCTGGGTGTTTTCTATGTATAATAAGTATGTATTTAATTATTTTACGTATGTTTATCCGTTGTCTCGGTTTTAACGCCTCGGTGGCCGAGTGGCAGAGCGCTCGGCTCGATACCCGAAGGTCCCGGGTTCAATTCCCAGGTCGGGCAAAATGTATTTCGGATTATTCGATGCATAGCCCGGGTTTGTGATTACCAACCCGCACTTGGCAAGCGTGGTGATTAAGCCATTACCTATCAATTGTAGCGATGACTTGATTTCAATGATGGAGGCCTTTGCCCAGCAGTGGGACAATTATAGGCTGTTTACGGATAGTAAGTAAAGTAGTAACTTTACTTACTATCCGTTGTCTAGTAACCATTTAACGAGTTTCATAACGAAGTTTCTCTTGGGCTAGATAATTGGTGTGAGTGTAGGAAAGTTTATTTATTTATTTATTATTCCCGCCAAAAAATATGAAACATAAGAAAGGTTGCCATATAAAACTTAGGCTGCTTTTCACCAGAACTGTGGGAGGTTAATAAGCAGTGTGCATGTAAAAAGTCCACTAATAGGATTAGGGTTGAGCCACCAGTTGTTCGACATGAACCAGGGATTGACAGCTTTTTCCTTTAATCGTTAAAAATGAAGTTAGCAACTGATTTAATGATTGATTGATTGATCAACTGATTTGAGGAGCTCGAAGGCGCAGTGGATAACGCACCCGGTCTGCGAGTACGGAGGCTAAGCAACTTTCGCAAAGGCCGGTCATCGGATGGGTGACCAAAAGTGTATCATCTCGAGCTCCTCCGTGCTTCGGAAGGCAAGTAAAACCGTTGGTCCCAGCTGCATTTGCAGTCGTTTACAACCACCGTACTGCACTGGGCCCGCGTGGTGGCTTATGGTCCGTTCTCCTTATCCATCCATAGGGAAGGCTCGTGCCCCAGCAGTGGGGACATAAAAATGAGCTGATGATGATGATGATGAACTGATTTAATTAAGTCTTTAGTGACAATTGCATACAGGCCTCCTGAATCTTAGCTGATAACTTTCAATGAAAATCTAAGTATATTATTTTGATGAAAATTGTGTCAAATACTGGGCTTAAAGAGTCGAACACTGGTGCCATTACCCATCCCTTATCTGCCACCAGAACGACTCGGTCCCACAAATACCATAAATAAAACGTACAATTTTTATTTTTCTAAAAAAACCTTATATTTTTATATATTTAAATTATACTAGTCACTTGTAATAGAGAGAGCTTGAAATTACGAAATACACAAATTTCAATCGTGAAGATGGATTCAAACTGTCGCGTGTCTGGAATCCAGTGGTTAGTCTTGTTAAAAATCGCAAAAGCGTTCCGATACTGTGAGTGTAGTGTGTCGTGAGCAATTTCGAGTGAATGGTGACTTAGAAACCGGTGCAGTGAAACGGGCATCGAGCGCAAAAAACGACTAAGGAAGAGGGTAGATCGTTTTGTCTGCTCATAAAAAACTCACCCGCATTAACTTCAATAATTCCGTGATCATGGCGCATGCAACTGTGCCGAAATATCGGATACTCACAGATAATAAACATGGTAAGAATCCCGTTCATAATTACTTATATTTTTTATTGATGGATTATCTCCTTGCCCACCGCTTTGCTACCTCGCACAGGTCTGGTGAAAAGCAGCCTATAAATTTAAACTAAACTTTCCTACACTCACACCAATTATCTAGCCCAAGAGAAGCTTCGATATGAAACTCGTTAAATGGTTACTAGACAACGGATAAACATACTTAAAATACTTAAATCATACTTATTATATATAGAAAACACCCAGACCCGATAATTCAGAAAAACAATAAATTTCTAAATTGACCCGACCGGGGATCGAACCCGGGACCTCAGAGATGGCGACACCATGAAAACCGTTGCACAAACCACTCGACCAAGGAGGTCGTCTATGCCTATAGCCTATGTTTTATAAAGCAACCTCCTTTTTTGACGTTTCAGGCTTTACCGATGTTTTACATGGCGACCTCTTTTGACGGTTCAGACTTTTTGGTGGGGAATGTGAAAAGTCGTGTTTCCTATGTTGTTTTATTTCCAAGAAAGCCGCCTTAGCAGCTCCAGCAGCCGTAGCATATTAACATTTGCGGTAACTCAACCGTACCGCGCTCGCAGGAGGCGATACCTCACCATTTCAACGTTCCTAATGAATTTTAATACAACACAAATTTCAAGTTACACCAAACTACTCGTAAACTAAACAAGAAACATAAATCAACGAGCACCAAGAGGCACATTAACCGTGAATACTCATAAATAACTCACTAGAGCGAGACAAGCGTGTTATTGGTACAGGAAGGAAAGAGTTGGCAATAATATTATTAGGTAAGTTCGAAATATTATTGTTATGTTTGGTTAGAGATCTCTGCTGTGGTGTGCTGTGGAGATTAGCGAATCTTTATTTTTGTGTAGTTGTGTTCTGATAGTGATACGATTCCAGTTGTTCAGTAACTGAGGATTTCGGGTGAAGTGTGTTTCCACCTTAGGCTTATTCATCACTTAACATTAGGTGCTACGAAAGCTAAGTGCTTACCCGCAAAACAACTGCTAAAGCGCTTATTCAAATCAGAAAATATCAAACGTACATCATTAGTTAAGTAGTGAAGTAAAAGTAAATAGCCTATAGCTATCCCACTGCTGGGCAACAGCCTCTATCTATATCATTGAAATCAAGTCATCACTACAATTGATGGGTAATAACCTAATCAACACGCTTGCCGAATACGGGTTAGTAAACACAAACCCGGGCTATGCATAAAAAATCCGGTACACACTTTACCCAATCCAGGAAATGAACCCGGGACCTTCGGGGCGCTTCGCCACTCTGCCACGGAGGCGTCGTTAATTAGACACATATTTAATTACCATAAGGATTCCGTATTTTAATCCCCGCCATGTTGAAGAACAAACACGCTTTCTTTTGTTTTTTTTAATAGCATACCTACTCTTTGCTGCAACAAAAATGGCAGTCAGGTCAACGACCCGGCAGTCCTTTTGACCCCATCTGGCCTAGTTCTCGGAGGCGCGAGTGCGTCGGAATAATTAAACAAAACAATTACGAACATCTCTGGCGTAGTATAGACAAACTAGACCGTTGGTACGGTAAGTCTAACCGCGTTTTCGCCTAGTGGTTGGACTAAATTAAGGAACGGTCTCAGATCTCAAGGTCCGGGGTTCGAATACCATAAGGAGAGTACATACTGTGCTCTTTTTTTGGCAGGACGTGCTTTTGTCCTTCACTACAACAATAATGATGCATAACTCATTATGAACTATTTAAGGGGAAAACGCTTTCATCTCACTTGATGGAAAGTGATGATAGACCGAAGGTAGAAACGCACTTCACCAGGAGTAGAAATCTGCTGAGTAGCATGCTACATGAGGTTAACTGTTCGTTTGGTATTTAACACAGCAATACTCTTAAAAGTTGTTATGGCGTCATACTGAAAGAAAATGTAAGTAGCTAGCCAGGATGACTTATAACACGTCTTGTCATCAAATTGCTATAATTTGTAAGCTAAGAAACGAACACAGAACTTTCTGAGTTCGAGACAGTAACAGTTAGAGCAACGGAGATCTTTAAAGACCAGCCTCGACGCAGACAACGAAACCGTTCGCAGAAATACAAATAAATTTTATGCGAGTACCTAGGTACTTGGGATAATTATTTACTTCATAATAAATCCGCGCTAGAGTTATTTACAGCCTTACGCCAGCAGCGGCAACATAAAATATGTCCTTAAAGCACTGGTTTGAGTTGTTGAAATTAATTAACGAATACCCTTCGTTTGGAGAGCCGAAACAACTTTTCGCAACGAAAAAGTCTGCGGAAAAGCCATGGATTGTTTGACTTCGCGATTTTTATGTGTACACACGCGTTTTTTAAAATTAAATTATGCTTGAAACAACCGACCATCGTGCCCCGAGGGTTTATCTCGCTCCAATTTTGTCGTTTTAAGCGTCAGAAGTTAAACCTCTTTCCGAATTTAAAATTGAAGGAGGTCTCGCTGACCACTCTTTTCGATTATTTAAAAAGTAAACAGTACGAAGGTCAACACAGAGTGATTTAAATGTAGAATGTTACGAAAAGTTCTGACGCAATTAATTTTCTTTTTTTCCTTAATTAGTGGTTTCGTGCGGTTAGTACATTTAGCCAGTGTCAAACTATTTTTTCTTACAAATTATATTTTAAACAATTTTTTCTTTATTTGTTAGTAAATGATATTGAATGAAAATAGAAATGAGTAGTGATAATTACCCCAAACCCCTTGAGAATTTGTAAAGATGGGGCTTTACTGAGATCTCACGCGGACTTCTTGTGAGAATTTAAATAGTGACGTTACATTATTTCGTTTCGTTTGCCAACACTCATGCTCGTTCACAAACACTTAAAGGTTCAATAAAACAACAATTTTAGATAATAAAATTAAACAGCAAACATGACTCTTGACTTTTCCACTCTTTTCGATTATTCAAAAAGCATCCAATACGAAAGGTCATCACAACGATTTAAATGTGGAATGTAACGAAAAGTTCTGACGTAATTCATTTCTGAGGGATTGTTTTATTTTCCTTTTTATTTTATCTACTAACTGGCGCGTTCTATTCAAGCGCTGCTCTTTTTTAACTGGCAGGTTGCATTCAACGCGCTTCGAAAGTCAAACTCTTTTTAGACATGATACCATTCGTTGCTGAAAATCAAAAGGGCTTTTCTTTTACAGCGCAGTAGTTATCGAGCCTTTTTTTCAATAGACCATCCTATATTTTTTTTATAACTGTAAATAGAGGAACAATCCAGGTATTTTAAATTCTGAAATGTTAAAATGAAATATAACATAAAGAGAAAAATACAAGAAGTAGTATAAATAACGGCCTTATCACTAAAAAGTAATTTCTTCCAGGCAACCAATCGTTGAACTGGACTAAAATAAGTAAAACACGGGCAGTTAGTATTTTCAGTAATACTTAGGGCATACTGAAAGTTTCTAGATTCTGATAAATAAGACTAGATATAAGACTTACGATACATTTATTGTTTTCAAAGTTTATTCCCTTGCAATTAATGCAATTTTGCATTTGTTTAAACCACTGTACAAACCAGTTGGACCAGTCTTCCTTAGGGACCTCTTCAATGGCTTCATGGAACGCATTCACCGCCGATTCAGGGCACGTAGAACGTGTACCTTTAAGTTTGTTTTTAATTTTTGGAAACAAAAAGAAGTCGCAGGGTGCGAGGTCCGAACTGTAAGGCGGATGCGTCATCAGTTCCACATTTGAAGCCATCAAAAAGGCTTCTATGACCTTAGCGGAACGTGAGCGCTGCGTCGAGGAGGCTATTCGCGATTTTTTTCTAAGAGTGGGCAAGCAAGTGTTGACATACCAATCTGCAGTCTGCCGACTGGCTTTTTCTTTCGGGTTAATTTATTTTATTTATTTATTGTGACAAAAATGACATGCATCATGACATTTATCACACAATTAGACAATTTGAAATTAAACTAATTATTATAAAACGATATTTAAAAGCAGTACTTACACAGGTTTCGTCACCTGTCACGATATTATAGACAGTCAATGACTGGCCTCTGTTAAACTTTTTTATCATTTTACAGGACCACTGGACACGCAGTCGTTTCTGGTCCTCCGTTAGTAAAGTAGTAGTTAGGTCATGCGGTATCCATCGAGTGCAAAGCTTCTAAACCTTCAGATGCACATGAAAAATGTTTTGCACTTGGCTTATTCCGATGCCTAACAAAGCACGATTTTGCTAGCAAGTAATTTTTTTGTCAGTGTTTAAAGTTGTCGTACGGTGTCAACATTAAAGTGAGTGTGAGTCTGTAACGGTGTAACCGCAGTCGCCGGCCGACCTTCACGTACCTCGTCATGTAGATGATCTCATCCACGTCTGAATTCTCCAAACCACAAATACACAGAGCTGCGACATGGTGCTTCATCACCAAATGGCAATTGAAGTGTCTGGCAACTGTCTTGTTGAATTAAGCCACAACGAAAATCATAAAAAATCATTGAACGAACATGTTCAGAATTTAAATTCATTTTGATAGCGAAACACAATTTTCGAAAGGACGTCAAGATTGGAAAATAAATGACAGTCTCGCAAAATAAAAAGTAACATGTTCCCAAATAGTTCCATTTGCGAATTCCATAATTGTTTTTTCATTATTTTATTGTAAGTGGCCAGATCCAACAACTTTCAGTATTTCCGACGTCTATGTTAACGTTTCTTTACATAAATTTTAATTATACTTAAGAATCATACATACAATGCATACCTACATACATAATATATAAATTATAAATATACATATTAATATGACATTAAATAGACATAAGCTGACGTTCATGATATCAGTTTGGTAAAACCTAATATTGTTTTATGATAAACAATTGTATCTATGTTTTTTTATGTTACTGAGCGTAGAGCGTACGATTACCAAAAGGACAATCACGAGCATAAATATGCTACTTTTCCCTGTCATCCTTTGACGAGATCTTGGAACTCACGACAGACTGAATTTAATGGCGGCACACGCCACTCATTTATAAAGAGCGAAATTAAATTCAGTGACGCGAACACGTCACAGAACCACTTAACAAGGAGACACAGAATATAAGCTTCATGAAACACGCTTGGCTAAGCGTATGCTGAGACGCAGGTGACGCAGCACAGCACAGAGCAGATTTTGAAATGAAATGAAATGAAATAATAATTTATTGGCACACTGTTACATCTTTTACATTTGATACAATATAATATTTCACTATTTATTTACTTATTTATTGCACATGTAGCTACAAAAATTAGATTTTGTAACAATATGTATGCCAAAGGCTACCGGCTTAATGCGACATAGGCATAATGCCTATTAAGCGCTGGTTTTTGGCCAGTACCGTTTGCTTTCAAAGTTTTTCTTAAAGGGTACATGCAATTAAAAAGAAGAAAATCCTACTTTAGCAATTCACAGAAAGAAAATAAATAACACATAATGCATCAACATGAGCACATTTACTTGACTAGCTCGAATAAATGCTAAATGCCATATCTTCATGCCGGTCACTGTTCCACTCCGAAACCTACCCCCCCCTACCCCTATAATTTTGTTGATTGAGAAATACTTTTTTTTAATGTACCTTCAAAGTATGTTCAGATATGTTTTGGCACAAAGGTGGAGGAATATTGTTCCACACTTTTGACGCCGCATAGGTGAAGGATGCCCTTTTGCGGGGCAGGGCAGGTGGGTGGGGCAGACATAAGGCCGCGAACGCATGCTGCGACGCAGGTAAGTGACACTGCACAGCACGGACACATGAGTTGTCAATGTCAATGTCAGAGTCTGATAATGTGAGTTCTTGCTTGGAAAACTGTAAGTGATTATTTGAAAAAATGTTCTACTAATGGATAATTTGTACTATCGAGAGAGTTCTGTTAATCTTCTGTCATTATTACAAAGTTATAATAAAATGGTAAAAAAACATGGCGTGTCGACACGCACGCGGCACTACAACGAGGCGCAGGGCAGGGCAGACGTATGTCTGCATCGCACGTGCCTGCGCCGCAGTGTACGCAGCTCTCGGCACGACCATGCATTACAAAATCTGCTTTGCTATGCGCTGCTTGGAGCTGCGTCGCCTGCGTCTCAGCATACGCTACAACGTGGAATCTTGGAACAGTCCGAGCGTAGCTGTTGCAAGAAGCAGGCGAGTCACCTGATAGAAAGCAATCACCGCCGCCCATAGACACCCGCAATACCAAAGTAATCGCAGTTGCGTTGCCGGCCTTGAAAAAAGGAGTTGGTTCTTGAGGAGGGAGTAGGAATTAGGGGAGGGGTGAGAAATGGGCCTACTTTCACTCACCGGACGAAACACAACAGCAACGAGTGCCGTTGTTTTACGACCATGCTCGAGCGCGGTTTGAAAAATGCTTACCTTCTGCAGTGTCACAATTTTGTTACAGATCGCCGCAGCACGTAACAAATTAACTTAAAAAAAACGAGCGACCCTTACAGTAGTCGCATATGATGTGTAACATTTGACATCTCACCTTAGTAATAAGCAATTTTAACATTATATTCTGAAAAAAATGGGTCAGGTATTATTTGAAATGATTTTTCATAACAAAAAATAATTGTTTTTAATGAAAATTGTATTTTATTTAATTGATACTAAGAGTGTTGCAATACCGCGCGCTCATTCGTCAAATGAAATGGCGCGCGCTTCCCCGATTGGTTGGTACCATACGACGGCCAACTCTACCACCGCGCGCTCATTCGTCAAATCAAATGGCGCGCGCTTGCACGCTTCCCCGACCTTCTGTTACACACTTCCGTCCCATTTCACGAAATCACTCCCACAAATTGCAAAAAAGTGAGAGGAAAATAAATGTATCGTTACTGTGAGACTATGGATCCAATAGGACATAGATTACTATATAACAATATTATGCTGATGATGATTCTCAGACTAAGTGGAGTGACGACTTTTATAACGTGGCTGGTAAGAGCTGGATGAGAGTAGCCACGGATTGTGCTCAGTGGCGTGCACTTGGGGTGGCCTATGTCCAGCAGTGTACTAATATATGCTGTCGATGATCATCCGACAGAGCATACATCAAAGATGATAAAACAAAATGGCGGAGAAACAATTAAATTCCCGCCAAGAGCACTCAATCCATTGTATCGATCGCATTGTATTAGCTACAAGCGTGTTACTTTTCAAATTCAATATTCAATGTTATAAAGCTCATAGACAAAAGGCCGATGAGTATGTCGCCCTCTTTCGACCTTCGATGTCGAACTCGTAAGTGTCTATCCAAAGGTCATGTTAACCAATCTGGTGCAGATTGTTTGATTATCTAAACGTGACAGTTGGGGCGCGTGACCGAGACTTGTTAAATGATAGAACACACAAACGGCTTTTACAACCGACGACCCTTTTATAAAAGCACTCTTAAGATCAATTTTTTATTGATACTAAGTATATAACTTTTGAATCTATTTGTATTATATTTCAGACGATTTTCATTAATCGGTCAGCGGCATATAAATTCGAAGTCCACTGGTTTAAATCCCTAATGGGTCATCCCGTGATGTATGAGCATGGGTCAGTTATGAGTTTTTATTTATAATAGGTTACCTACTTTTGTTTTAACGCTCATTTGTTTATCAGCTCCTTCTGTTATTGTTGTCAAAATGTTATGATAACTTATTGTTTTTTTTTTATCAGCTAAAAATGTCCTAATGTTGGGTTCATGTTTTCTATGGAACATGGGTGATCCGCCCTTAGCCCACCAAGCTGGCCCAATCTTCGTCAATCTTTAACAAGTTTTAAATTTTCTGGTAAACACTTTTTCTTCATCTTACCTGATGTTAAGTGCTGATGAGGCTGATGGTGGAAGCGTACTTCACCCAGAATCCTCAACTACTGAGCCACTGGCTATATTATATCTAGCTGCCGGAACACCACAATGCTACAAACATTGTTATGGCTAATTATTTCGATAAGGCCTTGGTAGTTAGTCAGGCGGACAAACAAGCCCTACCATTAACCAAACCGAGTACACAAACATATTCCCCCCGGAGGGAAGGGACCCGGAACCTAATGCAAGTAACATTAACACCGCTTTGTAAGGACCACTGGGTCTTAGAAACAGAGTCGCGGGTATTCTTAGCGAAGACACGTATTCTGTTTGGTACGGTTGATGAATAAGTTTGTTCTTAGTACATTTACTAGACTAGTGACCGCCGTCTTATCTAAGTATGTCGCCATACCAACAATGTTTACAGATTTGTTGTGTTGTGCCATAGCAGGTAAGATATCAAGTTCTTAATTCAAAGGATTATAAGTGAAGTGCACTCAATGGTCGGCCTTATTGTCACTTACCATGAAGGCAAACCTCTTTTCTTGTGTTTTCTCATCGGTATACTTCACAAAAACAAAAACTAAAATTCCGTTATGTGGGCCATGTTGAGCAATTATACTAAACTATAAGTAATTTAGATAAATAGTTATTAAAATATTAAATACTGTCTCACGGCTGGGCATGATTTTTTTTCTTTTTATTTTGGAACAAGCAGTCATTACAATAATAAAAACATAAATAGTGTAATAATAATAAATCTTTTTATTTCCTGTTCTACAATAGTTGGTAGTTGCTATATTACAGTAAACAAAAAAATTATTTGTGTTAGTAAGTTAGCTTAGATTATGTTAGTATTATAAGTTTTTTTTTAAATTATTAATATTATTTATGAATTAACAGGAACCCCGGTTTGGGTAAAGGCCTCCTCCAAAGATGCCCATTTTTGTCGGTCTTGTGCTATGGAGTACCAGTTTATGCCAGCTGATCTTTTCAGATCATCTTCCCAGCGGTCTAAGGGTCTCCCCTTCCGCCTCTTGCCTGATGGCCCGTTCCACTGGGTAACTCGTTTAGTCCGCCATCTGTTGGGCATTCTCGCTACATGGCCATCCCAATGCCTTTTCAGTTTTTGAGCAGAAGTTAAAGCGTTTGTAACTTTAGTGACGTCTCTTATCTTTGTGTGTCTTATTTTGTCTATTTTCTTTATCTTTAACATGCTTCGCTCTAAACCTCTTTGACATACAATAATTTTATTCACAGCTTGTGTAGAGAATTTCCAGGTCTGGCTTCGATAAGTTAAGCTGGATAGTAGACATGAGTCATAACTTTAGCTTTGAGAGTTATTGGTAAGTTACTTTTAAATATTTCTTTTAGGCTCCAATATTTATTCCAGGTTAGTATTATAGTGTAAACATAGTGTAATATTACACAGATTACAGACTAGGAGTGCCGATAATTAGGTAGTAACTTTTAAATATTAAATAAAATAAGGAAACATTATTTTAGGAGTATAAACTAAAGAAAAAGTTATTAACAAGACAAAATGTAAGCAATGGAAAATAAAGACTAATAAAAAAATCAAGTTATTCGTTTGCCAAATGTGTGATGTGTGAACACAAACTCTACTTACAAGCGTCTCGGTTCCTGACGAACATTATAGGAAATTAGTATGAATCGTCCAAAGTGGCCTTTTTAGATGTGCTGCACTAAAGTTTTCTTGCTCAAAAACTTATTTTAATTTAGCGCTAACTAGCGAAGGAAGTTTTTCCGAACTGTACGTACTACTGTACTGGCGATACTGAAATCCGTTGTATTGGATTGGAATCCATTATCTTCGGAAAATTGCGAAAGTTATTATTTCGCTATTAGAAAATTATAATGAAAAATCTACTTAACCAAGGAAGTTTCAGAGTTGATTTTCGCTGCAGTGTTTATTAGCTCGCTTGCTGCAAATATCGGAATAACTGCAATCTGTGGATAGCCCGAAGCGACCAGTCAGTGGCTGCTTTAAAGTGGTTACTTGGGAAATAACTTCCCGGGGGCAATTTTTACTTCTTTTTATCAGATAATAAGAACGAGTAGTACATCAAAGTAAGGATGGGGTTTTGCGCAAAGCGTTTTTGGAATTCAAAATAAGCGTTCTTTTATGTCTGTATTGCTAGCTACCACGTGTAGTGTCTTTTAGCAGAATGTTCTGATAAATGAGAATCTATTATATTTGTATGGTAAATGCAAATATAACTAATTCTAAAAGAATTAGGTAATTGTTTTTTGACGCTTTTTTTACGCGTCCGCTATCAATCCGATTACAGTTGAAGCGACCTTCTGTGTCTGCATCGTTAGCCAGTTACAGGTGATCATTATCCCTACCAACGTTGTAATTGTTATGAGAAAGAACACGGTGAAAGATGTGAGATATAAAATTTGTTTTTATTTATAAAAAATATATTCTCGAGTTTTGTTTCAAAATGTTTTTTTGTTTTACATTGTAATGTAACACATTTTGGAAATTTATACGTATTCCCGAGTCTTGTTTTAAAAAGCATTCAGATTACAATTAAATAACCAGTTTTTTTATTGTGAATGCATTTATTTTTGACTTTGCCGTGCATGCCGTTGAGCTGCTCACTACTTCCACTAAATCTGTATCTTAAATTATTTTTATTATTACAATAGGAGTAAGATTAACTCCGATTTCCGTTACAATCTACATTTGAATTTGTGAAAACTAATTATTGCACGCTATTACAATTTTTTGACGCTGCCTTACGCTGTCATTCCGCTCACCACCGAACCGCGTCACGCTGTATCAGCATCGTTAGCCAGTTCGCAACTCGTAAACTGGCGTCGTCCTATTCCATCGAACATAATACGCGCTTTGTTGCGTCATGAGCCTGATGTTTGTATAAAAATTTTACAAGTTATGTTTTTATTATTTTAGAATTTTGGATTCATAATGCTATATTTAAGTTCACATTTTTTTAACTGCAAACATTTTGAGGGTAAATTCAACAACATACATAAACTATTTTTATGAAAAAACCTTAAATTTTTATACGCTTGTTTTCAAGAAAAACGCCATAAGAAATTTCGATTAAAAAGTAAAAGAAGCACTTTCGGTAGTTTCAACTCAAAGGAGCCGAAACAGAGAGGCCGCAATGCCTTCTTCACCATTTACACGTGCCCGTAGTTTCATTTAAAGGAGCCGACAGAGTGGCCGCTCTTAAAAATATTACAATTTTTGTGACAGGAAAAGTAAAAAAAAACTAGTCTAAATTTTTTTAAAATGCTAGGGCCTTATTTCTCTGATATAATTAGATGTTTTGTCAAAATATTTGCAGTTGATAAAATGTGACCTTACATACAATATGTAAAAAACCCTGTCCCATCGCAAAGGGGTACATAGGTATACACATAACAATAACAAAAATAATAATAAAATAATATTATTCATGAATATAAAAGAGTTATCTAAATTTTAAAACGCAAGTTTTTTGAACCGATATTGCTCAAATTGCCCCAAAATTTAGCTAATTTTATAAATGTGACCACACTTTACATCGATGGCGGCGGCGCAAAAGGTCCTACCTACTGAAGTGTCGACAAAAGTATTGCCATGTAAGTTTTGTTATTTATCAAAATTTTTATCGGGGTAAATTTTTTTAAATAGTAAATAGAACCGAATCTCGATACCTAATAACACCTTAACAGATCAGACAGGGTTTTTTACATATTGTATAGTTACAAGATATTTTTTTTTACTAGAAAAAATCAACCAGCTTCAGAAAACTCGAGTGGGAATCGCGCGTGTGTTATGTTTATCACAACCTTCGTTGTAAATTTTAAGAGAAAGAACGACAATGTAAGATATAACTAGCATATACTTCTTGGCGGGAAAGTAAAGCGTCATGTCTACCTACGGTTTTGTCTTATTTTCCAAAATTTGTGTTATGTCGAATATTAATGCGAAATAATGGTGGATTATTAACCGTTAAGTGTTCGTGAGTGTGCGTGTTGGCAAATAAAACAAAACAGTGCAACGTTACAAATTTTCTTAGGAAGCTCGCGTGAGGACTTAGTAAAGCCCCACATCTTTACTGAGATACTCGAGGGGGGTATATCATTTCTCACTTCCCATTTCTAATATCATTCATCATCCATCATTTAAGGAAATATTGTTTATTTATGTATTACTTGTTCGAAAAATTACTTTGACACTGGCTAAATGTGCTAATCGCACGAAGCCATCAACTAAAAAAAAAAAAAACTAGCATATACTTTTTATAAAAGGCGTGCGAACAATTTATTTATTTATTTTAAAACTTTTGCAACATAAATTAAATGGCGGACTTAATGTCAGAGGTATTATTTACCAGTCAATCATAGGGTGGTGCAGAGATAACATGGTAGGTGTAATTAGGAAAAGACAAAAAAAAATAGTGAAAGAAAATAAATGTCATAAAACGCACAATTTATACCTGATGCATTGACACACACAATTATATATACACATATACTTACATATTATAACAATCGTGTTTTGTTTTAACAATAATAACTAACTCTACAAGTTTTTGTTGACGCTGCGGCTCACGCGTCCCCCTATCGACCCGCTCACAGTGGGACCGCGTCCCGCTGTGTCTGCATCGTTAGCCAGTTCGCAGCTCGTAAACTGGCGTTCGTCCCATTCCATCGAACATAATACGCGCTTTGTTGCCAAATTGTCCCGTAAATATTCGCCCCTGCACTCTTTTAGTAATTACGCGGTTCCGTTATTTTATTGGGTGATGTGTTTAAAGGGAAGGGGACATATTTCTTTATGTAAGTTTTTTTTTAAACATTTTTAGCTATTTATTCAATATCATGGCCCATTTATCATGTTTATGGCCCGTTCTCTCTATTCATCCATAGGGAAGGCTCTTGCTCCAGCAGTGGGGACATAAAAATGAGCTGATGATGATAATTCAATATTATCATCTCAACCAAAAGACGCCCACTGCTGTACAAAGCCCTCCCCCAAGGATACATGAGGGGATTTGCCATTATCGCCACGCTTGGCAGGCGGGTTGGCGAGCGCAGTAAGTTGAGAGTTAACCTCAGAGAGATGCTGCTGCCCATCCTCTGGAATGGTCCCGTAGTCGGAATTTATAACCCTACGGGAAAAGATGGGGTGGTGCAATTATTCATCCCCGGCACCACACAGGGATTACATTATTCAATATATCACAATATTATTAAGTCATCGCGTTTCCTCGGAAGCATCTTAATATACAGGGATGAAATGAAGTCGTTGTTACTCAGGGACAGTATTATATAGCTGTTTATCTATATATTATTACGTGAAGCAAAAACTTTGTACCGATTTTTACGAAATTTGCGCGGACGGAGGAGTATGAAATTTCGCACACTTACAGTTTACATAGAGAAGGAGTACAGCATGTTAATGTATTTTTTAAATTATGCATAAAAATACATAAAATCAAAAAAAATTAATAGTTCCAGATAGTACTTCCTACAATCAAACTGTCAAATGTCGTAAGTATTTTAGTTAAGATGAGAAGACGTAAAAAAATAATCTTATATTAGGTCCTTACTATTAAATTAGCGTTTTGTATGAAGATTTTTTATAAAATTTTATTTTTTAGACTAACGTTTTTTTTATTTTTATTTTCTTAACATCTATTTATTTTAACACTATAAAAATAGTAGAGTAGTGTGTTTTTTTCACTAGCTAAATATAGGAGACATTAAAAAGAAAAAAAATCAAGTCCCTTCAAAGCTACAATGAAACAAGTCAATTTAAAAAAAATATTGGGCGATAAAGACACAAAATTGCGATTGTTTAGTGCACGTGTGTAGTGTAAGAAGTGTCCAATTTTGTCAAGTGGCTGTGTTTAGTAAATTCAGCCACAACCACAGCCACTTGACAAAATTGGACACTTCTTGCACTACACACCTGCACTTAACAATCGCAATTACTAATCACCTGCACTCGCACTAATCAAAGTGAAAACAGGCCTTTAGTAGAAATAGAGTCCAGGCGCGAAGACAACGTAGTATCAGTAATCCTCACCCTGCCGGCCCATAACGTGCATGTTCACGTCTTGTTTAAAGGACCTCATATCATAGGAAGAAGGAAAAACGTACCATGGTAGACTATTCCATCTTTTGAAGGTGCGACAAAGAAACGAGCCACCAAACACGCTACGGGAATGAGTATGAATCACATAATAGCAAATCTGATTTTTACTATATACATCGTATGTGCAATCAAAAGCATTTTATTATTTAAATTATTAAAATCCGTTAAGAAATTATGAAGTTATTAATATTTTTCTGAACGGCTATTTTTGAAACGCGCGCGCCTGCTTGCCTACTCACGATGACGTCACAGTACACAAGTCTTGCGACCGTATGTACGGATCAAATCTTGCAAGGATTTGGATCACTTCCCGAGGACCGATCGAGATGAAACTTGGTATATCTACGTAACTTCGATAGCAATTCAATAATATGGCACCATGGAACTGGTCTGATAATGCAGTTGGAAGGTCGCCATAGGAACTGAGGTTAAAGAATTTTGTTTAACTCATTTAAATTTACATTTCACGTCTTACTGAGCTATAGTTCAAATGAGTTTAGCTAGTATCAAATGACATTTATGACTTCATGTTTCGCAGAGTTTGTTATCGGTGTTTCAACGTTGTAGTTTTATTTTATAACCTTTTCCTTAACCCGACTTTCTCGTCGCTTAGCGACAATATTTTTTCGAATTCCGTAGATTAATTTCCAATGTGCTCGATAGTCGTGTGAGGCACGAAATCTGTGAATTTTTGAGAATGCAGCACGAAAATCGCTCTAACTTCGTCATTTTTGGTCCAATTTCAATAATTGACTGACCGTAATTCTACATATAGGTATAACTAAAATTCTCGTTAATTCTCATTAACAAAAACCAATACCTAAAATAACTAGTGGTCGCCCAGAGGTCGAAATTCAACCGTAGTTCGCAAAATATATTGATATGAATTTTGATACAATGTAATGTAATACTTAGGTGCATACATTTTATCTTTCGGAACATATACCTACACTTTAACTATCCCAAATCTCACACTCTTCTGTGCACGTAATGTGCTTAAAAAGGGGCAAGAAGTTTTCGCTTCACTTATTAACATACATATTAATATGTGTATATTTCCGAAACGTACCCATGTTAACATGTCTATTTATATACTATGCCAACGTCAGAAAAAGGGAATTGTAAAAAAAATCGACTTTCCATACTAACTCGATCTGGTGGGTCATTTTGTATGGAGAGTCGATTTTTTTTTTACAATTTCCATTTTCTGACGTTGGCATAGTATTTATGTGTATAGACATGTTAACATGAGTACGTTTTGGGAATATACACATATTAAAACATCCTTTATACTAAATCTCCATCACCATGTTGTAATACCTTCTTACCAATTTTAGACACCTATTCCATCTATTCTAATCTCGAGGAGCTCGATGGCACAGTCGTTAACGCGCCCAGTCTGCGATTGCTAAGGTTAAGCAACTTTCGCAAAGGCTGGTCATAAGATGGGTGACCAAAAATGTATCATCACGAGCTCCTCCGTGCTTCGGAAGGCACGTAAAGCCGTTGGCCCCAGCTGCGTTAGCAGTCGTTAACAACCACCAATCCGCACTGGGCTCGCGTGGTGGATTATGGCCCATTCTCCCTATCCATCGATGGGAAGGCTCGTGCCCCACCAGTGGGGACACAAAAATAATCTGATGAAGATGATGAATCACTGGTTAAAACAGAGTTAAATTTAAATGCCCCCCGACAAACTTATACATTTTCAACCACAGACAGTTTTGTCACTGTGAATACATTACATTACAGTACAGACGCCGCGCACTGAAAGGTTCAAAGCGAAATATTAACTAACTAAAGACAAAGGCATAACTTTGGAGCTCAACTAAAAGCCAGTCATCCGAAATCTTAAATAGAAGAAAGAACTTACTCAAACCAAAAAACTTACAGACACACAGTGTGAACGCAAGTTGGGAAATTCTTAGTGAGTAATAGTTTTACCACGTCGGAATCCCGGTTGGAATGGAAAACAGACATAACTCTTGTTCATAGTTGAACTTGGAGGGTATTAACAAGCTTGCGACTTGAGACTTACGTTAACTGAACGCTTTGATGGGGCGTTATGCTGTGCGTTTTTTTTTTGCTTATCTGAAACTGTCACCTTCTTTGTGACATTTTATTTTAATTTTATTCAATTAAAAACATCAGTCTACTTTTCGTGTTCCTTTATCAACAAAAGAAGAACTTGTTTCACTAGTTATTTTGTTGAAAACGTATACATAGTGTTTATTGATAGGTGTCGTATTATCCCAAAATAGCCAAGTATAACGAACACCGCGTCATCATACAAAATCATAAAATCACAAATGTTGAAAAAATTTCCACGAGCAGGATTTGAACCCGCACCCTTCTAACATACCGGGTCAGGTGCTCTTCCAATTGAGCTATCGTGGTTCTAACCAGCCCGCCGAAATTATTCAACACTATTTACTTTTTACTTTGAAAACCAAAGGCGCCCATTCAATGTCAACAACTACCGTCATTAACATCTGATCATAATATGAAATGATTTTTTAATAAAATAAAATATGAAAGGTTGCGGTGCAAAGTAGGTACCTGAACGCCACCAAGGTCAGCCCAAAAAAAATGGCGAGATAACTTGGACCAACTGGCATGAAGTAGATCAAATTCAAATTCAAATTCAAAAATCATTTATTCAGTTTAGGCTACAAGTAGCTCTTATGAATGTCGCTATGCCATCGGTTCGTAAGTCTACTCTGGGCGGGAGATCTTGCACTGAGAAGAACCGGCAAGAAACTCAGCAAGTGTCCAGCTCTTTTCTCCCTTACAGCGTCAAAAAAAATAAAAATTGGAAAATGCCCTATCATAGCAGGACACTTTCCATTACAAATAAACACAAAAAATATAGAAGACAACTACAACATGTTAAAAAACAAAACAAATAAACAAATCTAATATATCAAATTTACATCTGGTATAAGTTAAATTTCCACAATGTCATACAGTACCACTACAGCACTCTAATAAAAGTCAAATTTTTTTTAAGAAAAACAAAGTCAAACTATAGTAATTAATACTAACAATACGATAAGTATGCAAGAGCAGACCAGCCTCCACGAGTATGACATATGAATCAGCCATCGCTTCGCTCATCCATATTTTTGGGAACGTAACGACCCGACGCACACGCCACCACCGCAGAGACAATAAAGAGAGCATGACACACTCAAGATACTTTAAATAAAAACTTAATGATCTATTTAACGCTGTTTGTTATCTGTAGGACACTGTTCAAAATTATCATATCAGTATAAAAATTATATAAATTAATTTTATTATGTATATTGATACAAATAGAGTATAATGTGTTTTTTATTACAACCAAGCTGTTTTATCATCCAATTATTCTTTGACTTTAATAATAACCTTTTATAAAAAAGTGTAACTACTTACAATGTGAAATAACATGTGCAGGCGAGCAGACTAAGATGACCACACATTCTTATCATTAAAATAATCATCAATTTTATAGTAACCTTTTTTCATTAGACCTTGTTTTATTTCTGTCTTAAACTTGTGTAATGGCAATTCTGTTAGAGTGAAAGGCACTTTATTGTATATTTTTATACATTTCCCAACAAATGAATTACCAACTTTATTGAGTCTAAGTTTTGGAACAGCAAGTTTGTTTTTATTTCTTGTGTTGAAATTATGGGTATACTTTTTTTTTCAGAAAGGAGACAAGAGGAAGAACTTCGGGAAGGACTTTGCCCAGTAGTGGGACAGCAAAGGCTAAGCAAAATAAAAGTAAAATATTCACTTCGATGTACAATCAGATCAAACGAAATTATGCGTGTGTATTTATTATTTTACATGTTGTAAAACTATGTTTTAGTTATCAGTTTTCGCCAACAAACGTATAAATTAGATAGATAGATAGAAAATGTTTATTAGAGACACAACTACAAAAGACATAAAATAAAAAAATAAAATTAACGAGCCTTACTGTAGTCGCAGATGTGTAACATTTGACATCTCACCTTAGTAATAAGCAATTTCAACATTATATTTTGAAAATTATCAATGATCTGCACTTTATTGAGTCATATCATCAGTAAATATTTATTAATATAGTTTAAAAGTCTATTACACACGAAATGGTTGAAATCTATATTACTACGAGTCACGGACTACAAGTATATAAAATAGAATATAGAATTAACAATGACGTATATTTTTTTACAAATTTTTAAGTACCTATGCAGTAAATACTCATTAGAAGACATTTGCCATATCAAAATCATGACACAATATGTTACTTAAAATAATAATATGTCTTGTTCAAATTATCGATTTAAAATTTGCGCACGCTTCCGACTCCAAATATTTTTTTACAAATCAAAAAGAGAATGCAGTGAATACTCATTAGAAGACATAGTCACACTATTATCCTATCCTGCCGCGCAAGTTTCGAAAAAATATATCGTAATGTCAGCACCTCAAATATCACAATCACAAACACAGTAAGTTGTACTTACTGCGTTCATAAATTGTGCGGCAGTATCACACTGTTACGATCACATTTCTACGAAATCGCTCCCACAAATGATTGTATATATAGAAGGCGAGCCGATCTCTCTGTTACGGATCACACTGTTATGACCCTACTTCCGTCCCTTTTCTACAAAATCACTCCCTCAAATTGTATATAGAAGGCGAGCGGAAAGATTTTACACATCAAAAACATAAATTAAGTGGCACTAAAAGGTGCCCACTCAGCATGATGTCAGGCCTCCTAGATTATATAGGATGACCTGACGCTGGCTTCCGCGAACACCTTAGGCTTGTTTCACACGTACCACAACCACAACACACCGACCGTCGCGACACAAAAGGTGGTCAAGCAGTGGTTACGTGTGGATAGTGTCGCTGCGGCTTCTTGCGGTTGCGTTATGTTACCTACAAAATGTTTGCGATATGGCCGGCCGCTAGTTCGCGGTGTCGCTGATGGTTGCGTTGTGGTTGTGACGTGGCTGCGATATAGTTGGTATAAAACACGCGGTCAATAATGACGGCAAATTGTGGTCTGTGTAAATTCAATTATTAATTTTCTTACAAATTAGCACCCGTGTTGTAGTGTGGTGTGGTTGTGGTACGTCTGAAACAAGCCTAGTGTAGGAGGGAAGCGCAACCGTATACAAAAACACAAAACAAAAACCATACAAATTCAGCGCTTACTTCAGCCTTCCATTGCGGAAGACCCAGGTTCGATTCCTGGCTGGGTCGGGTAGGCGTTTAATTCTGTTCACTGTATTTTATAAACATTTAAAAACCATACACATAATAACATTTTACACAAGTTGACAAAAGATACGTTCTAATTATAATTTACATACTACAACGTTCATCAACGACCTTACGATGACATCGAATCACACTTATTCTTGGGCTCGTCAAAGTAGCTGCACTTGTTATAATTCATCTTATAGTCCACAAGCAATCGAATCTTATACTAAGGACGACGATCTTTGAACTTATCAATAAATAAATGACAAAGCCAGCTAAAGGTTATGTTTTATTTTTAAATGAAAATCCATATATAAAGCCACGCTTTTAGCTGATTATTCGACGCTTCGTTCAATCACCGAACAATGTCTTCAATGACGGCCGATACATCTGCCAACCTAATTCTCAACAAGATACCGTTATCGACAAAGCAATTTGATGAAAGCTTGACGAAAGAACTAAAAAAAATGCTTTTCTTTACCCGAATTTAAAAGCACTGAACAGCACTGAATATATTTTTTTACAATTTTTATTTAAATGTCAGAGTGGTTGCACCATTGTCCAATTGACCACGGAGCCACAATGACGTTTGTGGCGATAACAGTAAATATTATATTACATAAATATTATATATATAATATTATATTATAATCTTTATATTTCAGATTTAAGGTTCACAGTAAGCTGAAGTTGTTGATGCTATCCAATTTTTTTTCGGATTTTGTTATTCGAAATTTAAATGTAAAGGCTTAGATTAATGATTGATCTCGCGCGTTCGACGATTAGTCTCGCGCGCTCGACTAGATACCGCCGGCGTACTTGGTAAATGCAGCAAAAAATACTACGCCGAAATCAGCGTACCTGAGTCAGACCGCGAGACCAATCATTGACTGGTCTCGCGCGCTCGACTAGATACCGCGCTACCTAAAAACAATAGCTCCGTGAATGCGGCAACTCAATTTTGTAGTGTGTAAGAACGGAGTCCTTCATAATTCCTGTAGTATAATTTTTACACAGTTTAACTACGCAAACTGGCATTTTATTTCGGTTTATGACCAAAATTTAACAAAACATTCGGTACGCGCACCTCACACACAGTTTGCAACGCGACTGACAGTGACAGCAGGCGACTGACTCGGGTACGCCGACTTCGGCGTAGTATTTTTTGCCGCATTTAACAAGTACGCCGCCCGGCGGTATCTAGTCGAGCGCGCGAGACCAATCATTTATCTAATGTATAGGTATGAGCAAACAGGACCACTTTCGAGATGCATTTTTGTTCCGGATCCTTTAACTAGTACAGTCGGCGGCAGATCAACCTACCCAAATCTGTCAAATTTCTCCAATGAATATTGATCCTTATAACAAAACAATAAATTTCAAAATTGATTGTAAAAATTTGACAGTTTTGGGTAGGTTGACCTGCCGCCGACCATTAAAATTTAAATGGATGGCATCTATGGAGCAGGTGGTCTGTATTCAATTGTTCTTAAAATCCAAAATCAGTAGCTGAACCTTTATTTTTTATTAGGAAAAGTGTATGTGTCACTGGTAGTTTGCGAATACTAATGCCACTAGCCTACATACATAAGCCCACGTTTTTTCCAAAAAGAATAGACAGAGCCGATGCTCTGTTACTCAAAGTTTACTCAAAGTTGGTGATATCGATATATCACCAACTTTGAGTAAACTCGCCAATAATGACCTCAAAGCCACATTTATCATAATCAAAGAGCAAAAAACCAAAACTAAAAAACGGTTGTACTTTAAAAGTCAGTGACATACTTAACACGCCTTTAAAATAGTAGATTGTACAACAAGAGCATAAAACGAGCCATTTTACCCGAGTCGTGCATATAGCCACCCGAGCCGGAACGGCGAGGGTGGATAGTCACGTCGAGGGTAAAATGGGTTTTATACTCGAGTTTTACACTCTGCTTTTCACTTCGATTGCAAGGAAATAAAACAAACCGCAACACAACAAAAGCTAGTTTCTAGTTTTGTTTGACGAATAATTAGCTTCCCGCCACACGATTTTTATTTTATTTTTTTCCAAGTTATTATAAATATTTGCGTTATATTTTTTTTACTTGAATGCACGCACGTATTAATCGTAAATTTGTATTTAGATAGTAATACATAATTATGTCGTAATTAAATTAAGATATAACCTAAATCTCATAAAAATATATCAATTAAATGAAGGTGTATTTAATTGTGTATGTGGCTGCAAGGCCTAATTGCCTTAGTCTTAGAAGAAGAAATTACTTTATGCACAAGAGCATAAAAACTCTTTTTATGCTGCCTTCTTTCGACATAAAGAACAACTTTACGAGCATGAACTTACCATCGTAGCGTCACTGCTACAAAACTACGATTGTTCATAGTAATCGATTTAAAAAAATAGTATTCTTGTTTCAATAGTACTAGGCGAGCAGCGTGGTTAGGATGTTAAATATTGAATCGAACAACCGTAGCACCACTGACTGCTACGAAACTACGAGTATTTGCTACGATTGCTACGACTCGATAACTACTACGAATCGTCTCACTCCGCTAGCCAAATAGATTCTATTAATCTGATAACGTCCGAAGTCATCTTCAGTGTCAATACTCGTTCGATGAGGCTCTCATCATCATCATCAACATCATCATGGGCTTATATACATCCCACTGATGGGCTTAAGCCTTCTCATATGTAATTACAAAGCACAATGGAATATTCAGTAAAAAAAGTTTTCTTAGGTTTTTATTACTTACTTTATTTTTGAGCTTGTGAAGTGGCAGTTAAGCCAGTGTGCAAAGCCTCCAACAAGGTGAAACGAAGATCTGGTGAAGGTCACGGGTACCACTGGATGCCAGCAGCACAAAACCGGCCGTGGAGATCCTCAGGGGAGGTCTTTGTTCAGCTGATATGGTGATGATGACGATAAAAGGCACTATAAAATATATCTTTACATATTGCTTGTTAAAGAAGGCTGGCAGCTACCTCTGCCAGCGTATTAGCCTGGCAATCCAGAGGGGTAATGTTGCCAGCATTCTTGGGACCGTTCCCTCATGGGCTCATGCCCACAGTTGGAGGACATCTTTTATTTAAAGGTATTGAGTTTTTAATTAGCTATTTATTTTTCTCTGTTTTTTTTTTAAGTTAAGTTATGTTTCTTTTTGTTTTGTATATACTTGATAAATAAATATTTACACATTTCCCTTAAAATAAACATCGTCCTGACTGTAAGACAATTATTCATTCTCTTATGTAGTCCGACAGCACTCATCTATAATCAGGTACTCAACTAATACTGTTACATCTAGAAGGCAGCATGCCGTCTGTACTTTAGAATACTTTCGCACATCTTTTGCAGAAATATTTTTCTCTTATCTTGATGGCAGACTATAAAACCATGCTAATATAATGCTTAATATATATCCTAATACTAAAATTGAATATAAAAATAAACATAGCTTTGGCTCCTTCAACTAACCTATGAAGACACAGAAAAATTTATCAAATAATAATAATTTCACTTATCAATTAATTAAGTATAAGAACGTATATGTATGTATAAGTAAGTAAGAATATAAAATTATACACACACCTCTGTTGTATATTTGGATAAATTTGGATGTTTTTTTTTTCTTTTACTTGATGGCTTCGTGCGATTAGCACATGTAGCCAGTGTCAAAGTAATTTTTTGTACAAGTAATACATAAATAAACAATATTTCCTTAAATGATGATGAATGATATTAGAAATGGGAAGTGAGAAATGATATACCCCCCAACCCCTCGAGTATCTCAGTAAAGATGTGGGCCTTTACTAAGTCCTCACGCGAGCTTCTTGAGAGAATTTGAAAAATGACGTTGCACTGTTTTGTTTCATTTGCCAACACTTATGCACACTTACGAACACTTAACGGTTAATAATCCACCATTATTTCACATTAATATTCGACATAACACAAATTTTGGAAAATAAGACAAAACCGCAGACATGACGCTTCACTTTCCCGCCAAGAAGTCAATTTGGATGTTATACTTTAACGATATTGTAATAGCGACATGTATACTGTAAACAGGCTTATTAGTAATAATGTCTGAGGTCGGGGGACTTAGTGCTCTGAATGACAGGCAATCTATTGCCTATTTTAGACACCATTCTTCCACAAAATAATCCGTGTAATTAATTGTACAGTCAACAGCAAAGGTGAAAGAAAAAAAAGAAAAAAAAAGAGAAATTTGGTGACTCGTTTTTCTGTCGCACTTCCAAAAGATGGAATAGTCTACCAGCGCACGTTTTCCCTCCTTCCTATGACATGGGGTCCTTCAAACGAGGCGTGAAGAGGCACCTTGTGGGCCGGCAGGGTGAGGGTGACTGATGCTGCGTTGTTTTCTCGCTGCACCAGTTGTCCTTACGTCTGGACTCCATTTCCACTTAACATCAGGTGGAGTGGAGTCATTTGCCGAGCTATGTATAAAAAAAAATAAAAAATAAATATGAAATCAGTATGAAAATCAAAACTTTTTAAACGCATATCGAAAAACCTTCGAGTGTCTATTAGTACCTGCAGTCTTTGACTGTAGTTATATAGAAAATACTGACTTACACTATCGAAAATTCATTTTGAAAACTAGTAAACATCATCTACTTTTACATTCAGCCTATTTTAGTCCACTGCTGGACATAGGCCTCTCCAAGTAAGTAATTGTACTCTAAGCTAGCCTAATTAAACCTTTGTTAACTTTATTTTGTAATAAGAAAATAAACGTATTATTTATTTATTTTGACGACCTCCTTGGTCGAGTGGTTTGTACACCGGTTTTCATGGTGTCGCCATCTCAGAGGTCCCGGGTTCGATCCCCGGTCGGGTCAATTTAGAAATTATTGTTTTTTTAAATTGTCTCGGGTCTGGGTGTTTTCTATGTATAATAAGTATATATTTAAGTATTTTAAGTATGTTTATCCGTTGTCTAGTAACCATTTCAATGAGTTTCATAACGAAGCTTCTCTTTTTTTTTTTTTTATTTATTTATCGACCACTAATAGTCGCCATTATTAGTATCACTATTAGAATGTACAAACAATGAAAACCACAAATTTACCAAAGCCAATTACAAATGTATATCTCAAAGACGGCTATCGGGATAGTGATCGTCATAGCAATACATTATAGATGGGCCTTCATAAATTCGTAAGGGTCCAATAGAGGCCAATTAAAGTGATTAGCAAGAGAACTCGGGGTGAATGAATTATTCAATAATTGCTTGTTAATTGGTCAGTGTGCGGCACAACACGGGGACGGTGCTCACGATCGCCTTGAGATTAGACGCAGAATACGTAATACAGACATCGAACGCAACGGAACACTCATAATTATACCAATAAAAAATGTGTACTTATGTGCTCTCAACTTATCGTGATAGCATTATAAGTTGGTGTCGCATTATAAGTTATTCTAACATCATTATGTTGAAACAACAAATCCTGCTCGTGGAAATTTTTTCAACATTTGTGTTTTAGTAATTTGTTCGCAACAAAATTTCCGTTAAAAATTATATAACAAAACAAAAACATTTTTTATTAAATTATTAAAGTTAAGATTATTAAATTTATTGAATATCATTAAGATTTTTGTTACTAAATTAAATTGCAAACTAAAACCCTACATCCAGCTGGTACAGTGTTCTTGCTCGTCAACCTCATGATCCAAACAAAAAAGAGAAGTCAAAAAGTAAATTAAAAAAATATATGTAATTTTTTAAGGACAGGTAAATTTTCGGTGTTTTTTATACTTGGTTACATGGCTATGTTTCAGTATTATACACATATTACCAAATTTACCAAGCACCCTGTTTATACGCAAAGGAGTACATTTATGTCTTCTGTGGCATTGAACCATTGACGTAGTTTATATTAAGTATGAGACAGAAATTACTGTAACTATGTACCAAGTAATAGAAACGAACCGCTAAAGAACCAACTACACGTAGTTTTGCCTGTACTAACTTAGGGTCTCCATACACGTCAACTTTATAATTCTGAAAAATACCATTAACCGCCCATTTCTTAGTTTTTTTTGGCCAATTCAACACACCGTTGAAATAGCTTTAACATATGACAGTATCATTATCATCAGTCTGTAAAAGTCTCACAGTGATATAGCATTAACCATAGCACATTGGGAGATCTGGTTACGTCGCACATGGTTTTCGGGTGAAGTATGTGACGCAACGCTAACTGGTGAACTTGCAAGTCAGTGAATCTAGCGATAAGGCCGCCATTTGTACTTTTCTTGTGTTGTCCTCTTTATATTTTTCTATGCTGTACAATAAAGTGTATATTTGGTTTTCATTTCACGGCCTGCTCCAGCAGATAGCCAGTAATCAAAAAACACGGACCGCTTGAGCAGTCGCGTAGTCGTATGAAGCTGCCATATCACCGAGCTGCTGACCGCCCGGAGCAGTCGCAACTTGAGCGGTTCCATATATGTTTGTAAATACACAAAATTTTTTGTTTGTATATTTGTTTGTTTGTTTTTATCACTCAGATCTTTTGTCACAAGTAGACGACTTAATCAAAATTAGCTTAGAATCGATTCTTAATATGCAGCTGAACGAGCAATCTTGGGCCCAAGCATCCCTACCCATCCGTTATGGTGGTTTAGGGATTCGCAAAATTTCCAGTGTCGCTTTACCAGCCTTCCTATCTTCTGTCCATAGTTCAGCAAATCTCATAAGTAAGATTTTAAGGGCATCCCCTTCAAACTTTGAGATTGCTGGCTTGGAAGAAGCAAGAAATGCTTTCTTAATTGCATGCCCAGGTCAAAATTTTTCAGATTATCCAAATTCACAGAGGAGCTGGGACGATATAATCTGCAAATTGTTTTATGACAATCTTTTGAGCTGTAGTACAGGTTCGGCGCGTGCTAGGCTTTTGGCTTTGGGTACGCATGAGGCCGGCTACTGGCTTCACGCGTACCCATCGTCAAATACAGGAACATTTCTTGAGCCTGACACGCTCCGAATCGCAACCTGTTTACGGCTTGGGGTTCCGGTCTGCGCTTCTCATAAATGTCCCTGTGGCAGTGATGTCGACAAGCTAGGACATCACGGACTGTCATGCCAAAAAAGTGCAGGCCGCTTCTCGAGACATGCCGCACTTAACGATATCATACGCCGGTCCCTTGCCACCGTCAACGTGCCAAGTCTACTTGAGCCGACTGCTATTGCAAGAGACGATGGCAAGAGACCGGACGGTATGAGTTTGATTCCATGGAAGATGGGCCGGGTGCTGGTATGGGATGCAACCTGTTCTGACACGCTGGCCCCTTCCCATCTACATGGAACCAACAACAGAGCTGGTGCGGCTTGTGAAGCGGCTGAAAAAGCTAAAGCATGCAAATACAGGGGTCTAGGCTCCGAATATGATTTTGTCCCATTCGGTGTCGAGACCCTTGGTCCGTTGGGTCCTAGCGCTTTAAGGCTTTTTAAGGAAATAGCAAAAAGGTTAGTCGACATCACAGGAGACCGAAGAGCTGGCAGCTACCTCGGACAAAGAATTAGTCTAGCTATTCAAAGGGGGAACGCTGCCAGTATTTTCGGAACCTTGCCTAAAGGGACTCCTTTTAATAATATATTTTAATTAATAAATTATATATTTTTTTTAAGGTTTATAGTTATGTGTTGTAAAAACGTTCAACTAGTAATAATGTAACACCATGTTATAAATAAATGTTTGTAAATAGAAGACTGTAGTTCACTATGCAGTCGCAGCTTAAAGCTGTCAATCCTGACTGCTTTAGCTGCCCGTGTATGGCCACCCTAAGACTGAAAATGTTTTATGTCATACAACAACTAAAGTAAATAAAAAAATCTAGATTTCAAAATAAAGTTTCAAGATTGTTTATTGGTATTTTAATTATAACTGCATTTGAGAGTTTCTCTATTTGTGTTCATAAAGGTTTGGCATTTTCATACTATATGATTTTATATTTTGAAACTTGATCAGTCATCGGTTACTTTTGCTATTGACTTACCTACAGCCAGCATCAAACTGATCGTAGCATACCAAATGGTCTGAAAGACCTTCTCATTTAGTAGAATAGAATAGAAATCTTATTTGTTTGTGCAACACTTTACAACATACCTACAAAACAAAAATGCTATTTAAAAATACAACTAGGTAAAAAAGTCTAAATTATTAAAATATCTAAATAGAATAAAAAAAAAGAATTAAGTATTTGATTGCTCATTTTACATACGCATAACTGTTTACATTACCATTTTGTATTTATAAAATTTATAAAATACATTGAAAAAATTAAATGCCTACCCGACCCAACCAGGAATCGAACCTGGGTCTTCTGCAATCCGGGCGGCTGCACTGACCGCTATGCTACCGGGAAGGCTGACGTAAGCGCTGAATTTTGTCACTGCTTTTTTTGTGAGTGCTAATAGCGGCACAGTGCGCTATCTATTCAACGGTTATTGCAACCGATGGCTATGCAGATTCATCTTTGCAGATGAAATACCACAAATTTGTAAAAACAACGCAATTTTTTGCTTTTCAAAAATTTTGAGTGTTACTAAAAACTTATTCTAAATACATTTTATGCTATTTTACTATTTGTAAAACGTACTGAATGTAGACCACTGTCGTTGTAACTCGGTCGAAACGGGTAGGTATACAAAAATACAAAACACAAAAATATTTATTTACAAAGAAGTCATGAAATCTTTTACTAATTAGTTTGCGTTAATCCCCGTTTAAATTATTTGTTAATGGAACGCGAAAGTTTAAAAATGTACAGTATTCAATAATTACACTGTCGACTTCCTGAAAGCCTACACCGAATTGATTGAATAACGTTAGCATTCTTCTACCAATTGAAGGTATTGTACCAAATGTAGGCCTCCCGTTTCTTTTAATTATTTGCAATGGCTTTTGTGCCTATTACAGACGTCTTGTGGTGTTATGTCTGGGACACGACACGACATACCACAGGTCAGACAAGAGAAGAATACGAAAATTATTAATATTATTTAT
Source organism: Eudonia lacustrata (assembly GCA_947562085.1). NCBI lineage: Eukaryota > Metazoa > Arthropoda > Insecta > Lepidoptera > Crambidae > Eudonia > Eudonia lacustrata. The sequence goes on along the minus strand of OX387323.1, from coordinate 4,169,999 downwards.
TATTATTATTACCTGCGGATTTGGTCAACAATATTATGCCTATGAATCTTAATCATAAACTAAGAGATTTTTATCTCAATGTCAAAACATAATGTACAGACAGACGCCTGCAAATCAACCTATACAAATCTGTCAAATTTCTTAAATACATTTTCAACCTTAGACCTTAACAGTAAGGCTTAAAGTCTATTGAGGAAATTTGACAGTTTGAGGTAGTAATGTACAGGCGTGTGTGTATCTAACTCGCTCCGACATTGTAACCCAGTTACTTTGTGCTTATTTCAATTGTTTTGTTTTCGACTAAGCTATGAATAGCATTGTTACAAACCTTCGTTGTTTTTTAATGTTATTTATTATCTATCTATATTAATACGTGAAGCAAAAACTTTGTACCCCTTTTTTACGAACATTGCGCAGACGGAGGAGTATGAAATTTCGCACACTTATAGTTTATATAGAGAAGATTATCCAAATGTTATTTTTTTTTTAATTATGCATAAAAATACATTAAATCAATAAAACAAACATTACACACACTACCATATATTTGACACACACGTTATATACGTGTATAATACTCTTTTCAAAAAATTCAAAAATGGAAGAAGAGCGGCCGAAATTCTTCAATGATGCCAATTCAAACTCACATTCTATCTTTTTTAATTTCTCATTGCTTAGGATACAATCCGTGCAGCCTTAATAAAATTACGGTTGAATTTCGACCACTGGGCGACCACTAGTATAACTAAAAATGAATGTTACTAAGCGCAAAACTCGAGAACGGCTGAACGGATTTGGATGAAACTTTGCACATAGACAGACCATGACCCGGACTAGGACATACAATACTTTGTATCCCGGTAACAGGTTCCTGTGGGATAGTGTAGTCTTCGCGATCGAAGTCGCGGGCGACAACTAGTTTACATATAAAATGTAACTTATCTATATGTGGTTATATAAAAATAAAATAAAAAAACTATTAAGTTGAGTAAAGTTTAGTATAATAAGTTTATAGCTAGTGTATACAATGTTTCTTAGAAAGATGATCCTTTATTAGTACATAAAATCTCATCTACCAACGGATATTGCGCTGAACGGATATTGAACAAAGCAAAAGAAGCTGAAAATAGTTAGCTTTAAGTTTTTATGTTTTATTCGCAATAATGAACTGGAACTCAGGAAATTAATAAGATAAACTCAATTCAATTCTTCATCGCGTAATAATTATCAATCTTAAATTTTTTATCATTAGGTACTACAATATTTAAAAAAAATGTAATAATATTTTATATTTCCGCTAGCCTGAGATGGGTGTTACCAATATACCTACCTACTTATAAGTTTTGACGCATTTACGCACATTATGAAAATTGAAAAGATTCCCTATTAATAAAACATTTTATACAAAACATGTGTGAAATGCTCTCATAGAGATAACTCTGATAACATCACATCACGATGATAACATCGTGTGTCTTGCCTAATGAAATAATCCGCTTCCGAATACTACTCAAACGTCACTTTAAACTCGAGATGCGCCTTAACAACGCGGTCACTTCCAGCATTAGTCTGATCCGAATCCGTCCGCCTTTCTCTAGGGAACACAGAAGTTACTCTGAATGACAGTTTCGTAAACTAACAGACGTATAACACGGAGTCTGTTGCTAAACTTAATGATTAGGAGGTATAAAAACAGTTAGGAGTCCTATTAAATAAATTAAGTGTGTGAGGGTGTGTGTGTCTGTATGCGCAGGAGAAGGATTCCAATATTATTTTATGAATTTCATTAAGGTAGAAAAATGTAACTTTTGTCTGCACCTGCGCTATGAATCGAACTTAAGTACGTCCGATTCCAAGACTAGTGGTCTTGCTACAGGACCACGCAGGCGGTTTGAGCTTCTCCCCTGTTTCCTAGCGACCTCCACTACAAATAGTTTATTCAAAAGTAGGTTGCGATTTCGTAATCCACAAAGGATGGGGAAAAGTTCAGTTCAAAATCAGTTCTCTCCTAACTATCAAAGAGTGAATACGCGTCCCGTTTATAATAAGTTGTTTTTTACCTACCCTCATTATGGCAAAGTGCTATAGTTGTAATAAATTGTTAAACAAGAAAACCACAAATTTGGAGTGCAGCCATTGTCAAAAAGTGGTGCATGGTACCACTATTTGCTCAGGATTGAGTGCCAAACAGCTTACGGCTCTCAAAGCCGCCGAAAACCTGGAGTGGACTTGTAGCGACTGCAATCAAAACTCTTCTCGACGGAAATCCTTTGTAACACCTGCCGAATGCGAAGACGAAGAAGATGACGAAGTTAACGTCTCAGCAGCCAACGTCGAATATAAACATTTACTGCAAGAGTTAAAAAAAGACGTAAGAAATATTGTGACGCAAGAAATTCGGGCTATCGCAACTTCGCTACAGTACTGCAGTGAAAAGGTGGATGAGTTTACCGTGTCTGTGGAGGCATTAACTAGTAAAGTAAAGGATATGGAGAAAAAGATTATACACCTCGAGAATCAGAACCGGTCAAGTCTGCTAAAAATGGAATACTTGGAGCAGCGTAATGTGGAACTAGAGCAGCAGCTGCTGAGTGACCATGTCGAAATCTCAGGTATTCCGGACTCGAATGACAACGAACTGCCTAAACTTGTAGAAGATGTGGTTGTAAAGCTTGGAGCACTAAAAGAGGATGTAGTTTCAATAAAACGGCTTCCTAATCGTCGAACCGGATCTGGAGTGGTACACGTCCGAGTTCGCAAAGAATCTACCCGTAAGATGCTGATTTCCGCTGCCCGAGATTCTTTCATTACAGCTAAGGATCTCATACCCAACCTGTCCGGAACGCCAGCTACGGAGAAGATCTACATAAGAGAGGCCCTCACGTCATTTCATAAAAACTTATTATGGCAGGCTAAGCAAGAGCTGAAAGGTATATTCAAATATATTTGGATCCGAGATGGAAAAGTGCTTGTGCGTAAGAACGATAATGCAAAGGTATTTAAACTTAGATCTAAGAACGATATTTCTAATATTTTATCTAACAATAAGTAACTAAAGCTTTTAAAACCTGATAACTTTATATTAACAGTTCATTTATGGATTATATAAAAGATAATAATGTTATTGAACTATTTGATTGTGTAGATTATTCAAACTTTAAATGTTTAGTGCCAAACAGTAGCCATAACTTAACTTTAGTGCATGTTAATGTAAGATCATTAATTATAAACTTTTCTAAAATTGAGCAATTATTAAGTGTCGCGTCTTTAGATATAATAGTCCTTACTGAAGTGAATGTCTCCGAAAGCGTCAAGTCTTTGTTTAATTTGCAAGGATATTCTATGCACTCCAAGTTGCGAAAAAATAAAAAGGGTGGCGGAATAATTGTGTACGTAAAAAACAAGTATGAGTTTAAGCCAATTAAAACTGCAACATTACATTTTGAATGTCTTGTAGGTACAATCACTTCCACTACCCACTCTTTAACACTATGTGCTATGTACCGGCCACATAATAACAAATATCAATTTATAGTTGAATTGGACAAACTGCTTGACCGGTTCGCGAACACAGATTTGATTGTTTTGGGAGACATTAACATTAATTTAAAGATCGATAATCCTGTTAAAAAATCATACATGGACATAATGAGCGGGCACGGTCTATCATGCGGCATCACTGACTACACAAGAATAGAACTATTGAACGACCTAGTAACAAAAAGTTGTATCGACCACATATTTGTCCGATTCCGCATGAGAGACGTGTACTCGGGCGCGCTCTGCACTGTACTGGCTGACCATAGGATGACTGCAGCGACAATCGTTAATAATTCTAACGTACAGGACGCTCCAATTTTTGTGACTCGGCTAGACAATTATAAGTTAAACAATTTACTAGAAAAAGTTGATTGGAATTCCACGTTAAATATGACCTGTCCAGAAAAAATATACGAGTTTATTAATAAAAAATTTAGTGATTGTTATAATGAATCTAAATATGAACAAAAAGTAAGTGCTTCAAAACGTAATACACATAAATGGGTCAATAAAAATATTATTAATCTAAGTAAAAAGAGAGACCAATTATACTCAGAGTGGATAAAAGACACTAGTAACAAAGAACTTAGGATAAAATACAATAAATTAAGAAATAAAACAAATAAAGTTATATATAAAAGTAAAAATATGCATATTAGGAGTGAAATTAACAAATACAAACGAGACACAAGAAAGATGTGGCAAATAATAAACAATATATCAGGCAAGATATCAACCTCAATTGACAAGTCGATTATAAAAGCATTTAGTGAAGAAAAGTGTCAAAAAAATATAGCTAACAATTTCGCCAACAAGTTTCAAAATAATGTTAAATCTATTATTCCTAATTGCCCACATAATCTACTGAATAAGAGCGAGTATACTAAATCAATAGACAAATCAATGTTCTTTCCAAAAGCCACACACAAAGAAATTCATAACATTTTAAAACACACCAATCCGCATAAAGCTCCAGGTGTAGATGGTATTCGAGCCGTTGACATAATGAGATTATCTGATAGACTAGTGGGCGTTATAACGCAGTTTATAAATACCAGTATAGCCACTGGGCGGTACCCCCAGCCACTGAAAACAGGTATAGTTCGGCCTATCCATAAAAGTGGTAGCACACGAGACTACGGTAATTACCGTCCAATTACTATTTTACCGGTTTTAGATAAGGTTACTGAAAAATTTATATGTGGCAAAATACAAAAATTTTATTCACTTAACAACATTCTGTCTTCGCAGCAATATGGCTTCCAGCCGAATAAAAGCACAACGCTGCTGTTGTCTCGTTTCACGGATGACCTTAATAATTGTTTAAACGAAAAAAGACATGTAATCTTAGTCTTTATAGATTACGGAAAGGCGTTTGATACGCTACGTCACGATTTGCTAATCGAAAGGTTAGATAATAATGGAATAAGAGGCAACTTGTTGGGTTGGTTTAAGAATTATCTTAGTGACCGTAACTACCAAGTTAAAATTGGTGACATGTTAAGTGATAAGACCAAAGTCACTGAAGGAACCGCTCAGGGGTCTGTAGTAGGCCCTTTGCACTACTTAACGTATGTAAATGACCTCCAAAATGTTATTAGGTATTGCACTGTCTACCAGTTTGCCGATGACACATGTTTATTAGTAGCCGACAAAGATCCCTTATCCGCTCAGAAACTCTTACAGGCTGATTTCAATGCAATATGCAAGTGGTCGCATGATTCCGGACTGGTACTTAACGCTAATAAAACTAAACTCATTCACATTCGCTCTAGCCAAAATCGTTATCATGACAATGAGAGTGTCAAAGTTGTAGCCCATAGTCATGACTGCCTTCACGCTTCAACATCTACACACTGTACTAACAACTGCCTCGAAATCGAGCAAGTAACCGAGCATACAAACCTTGGGCTGGTCATAGACAATAGGTTCAATTGGGCTAAACATATTGATAAAGTATGCGGTAAACTTAGGGCTATAATGGCAATTTTTTTTATTATTAAGTGTAAAGTGCCTTTTGATATTCTGTTACAAATGTATCATGCGTTGGTAGACAGTGTACTATCTTATGGTCTAAGCAGCTACGGCCGTACTTATAAAACATATTTGGATCAGATATACAATATTCAACATAGGATTCTTAAATTATTAGTTCCCCCGAAAATAAAAAACGATTATTCCGAAGATGCTACGGGGCTTTTCAAATACTGTGGTGTTCTACCTATACATACTAAAGTCAAATGTGTCCTGCTTCTTGAACAATTTTTTAACGAAGATATTAAAATTCCAGTAAAACATGTAAAAACAACTAGAAGCATTACTAATAAAAAACTTTTAATTCCAAAATTTTGTAACGAATATGGTAAAAGAACCTCAAAATATTTAATACCCCACCTTATTAATAAATTACCTATTGATATTAAAGATAAAATAAACGAAAAAAATATAAAAAAACTAATTAAAAACCACTACGTTACAACATTGTAACATAGTTAAATATTTTAAGCGCCAGTTAAAACGGAGCGTCCTGTACGAGTGCGCACGCACACGTAAGTTGTTTCTGTGTACACGCGCGCACGCAGTGACGCTGTGCAACGCTGTCAGTTCTGCATCGATTCGATGGAATGGTTTTCGCTGAGAGCGTTAGCTCACTAATGTATTGCATTTTTGTCTTTTACCGTCATGTTATTATTATTCAATTACTTATTATTATATTGAGAACTTAGTATCTAGACAAACCTAACATAGGCTTTAAGATACTACTAACCGATATTTGTAATTATATTTTTGTTGATAAATAAATAAAAAAAAAAAAAAAAAAAGGCTGGAAACGCTAAAAATATCCATAAAGACTGTCAGTCACATATTTAGGAAACGCTTAGTTCTCATATTGCAAAAGCTTACGTCAATCCCGAGGCTATTTGTTTCACAATATAAACAGTGAATTATATGGTCACATGTAGCTCATTATCATTATAATCAGCCCCGCAACACAAGACTTTAAAGTTTATACTGACACCCCCCACCAACCGTTAGGTCATAAACTTAGGTGTAAGACAGCCTTGCGCAAGCACAAGGGACCATCTGCGTCAGTTCATAAAGCCACATCAGGACGCGCCGAAGCGCAATCTTCATCCGGTACTTTTAAGACTAGTGTCTCGAGCGAGTTGCCCGTGGACACGTATAGTCCACTACCTAATATCCAGATAGGTTAACGGAGCTGTAAGCTCGCTCACTTCTCGTTGCAATAAGAGTAAAACTCGTAGTTTCCACTGCACGGGTCGTCAACTCTAAAGTCGACTACCAAAAATGTCCTCTTTGGTGGCGGAGTTGTAAACTCACTCACTTCTCAGTACCCTTTCAGACACCTCGTCAGTTCCACAATCCTACGCAGCTGACTTAACCGGAGACATTAGATCTAGCGGACGCCTCTACCGAGCAGAACGACCAACTATGGACAACTCACGTACCCCGCAAATCCATTCGCTTCGGGCCCCACCAAGACCGCTACTCGGACCTGCTCGCTGCGCACGAAATGGAAGCCTGGCCAGACCTTAACAAGACCGACGATCATTCCCACTTCAACAGCTAACCACATAGCCACCACGAGTCCAACCCATGTCCGGAACCTGCTGGAGACGGCCACGAAGGCATAACCGGCAGGGAGCTCAAGTTCCGGACTCCCGTGGTAACCTTGAAAAGACAGCCGGACCTGTAGTTCCAACTGCCATACCCTACCTATCAGGGTCAGTAGATAGGGACAAATCACATCATTATAATCAGTCAAAAGACATCTACAAGGACAAAGGCCTTCCCCAAGGATCTCCACAATGACCAGTTGTATGCTGCTCGCATCCAGCGGCTATCCGCGACCTTCACCAGATCATTGGTCCACCTAGAAGAGCCCAGTTTAATTGCAACTAAAAATCAAAATGGCCTCATGACATTTTGCAAAAAAGTATTATTCATAAAACTATTACATTACATATACAACGTGCATTTTTTGCCTTTGTTTTGCCTTGTGATAGCGGTACTCTTGAAAAGTAAGAACTTTATGTACCTACTGGACTAACTCAGACCAGAGTTAAGATATTCGAAAACATTCAGACACAAACAGCATCCAAAACCGAGTGCAATGATATGAGTATCTCCATTCGGAATCGAATCTGAACCCTCTCTATCTAGGACTGGCGGTTTACCCACTAAACTACAGAGAAGGTTAAAAGTCTGCTTGCCAGAGCTTTATTACGGATACTTTTCATCTCAGCAAAGTTAATGCCGGAATCAGAAACTTAATATAAGGCTTCAGAGTTATGAATATTTCATAGCCTTACAAACTGAACATTTATAATAAGTAAAATAAGAATTAAATAATGTTCAAAGCTTACAGCAATCCTGTACGTGATTTGCACCCTAACTAATATTATAAATGCGAAAGTGTTTGTTCCTGCTTTGTTGACATCTAATCTTTACAGAGGAAACTATCTTCTTCGTATTTTCTTTTAAATAAAAATGGAGATGCACCTCACCTGTCAATATTCTCATTATTTGAACTCTTCTGATCTCTTCTTCTGATCATCTCACTTGATAGTAAGTGATGGTGAGATCGAAGATGAAACTCTACCCGTAATCGTTAACCGTTGAAGAACTGGCTATCTTAAATAATACTTACAGATCAAAACAATGCTACTGACATTGCTGCTATGGTGACAAACTAAGGCATGCTGGTAGTTATCCCGATGGGCTTATATTAAGTCCTACCACCAACCAATACAAGAAGTGTCAAAGGCTACACGATCCGCGGCTACTCTCATCCAGCTCTTGCTAGCCACCTTGCAAAGATCATCATCTAGTCTTTTTATGAATAATGACTTCATATTTTACAGTTGTGTTAAAGAAAATCGCCTGATTACCGAAATATTGCTGATCTTTCAAAATCACCTGCAAATTCAAATTCATAGACCTTGTTTTAGTTGAGTATTTATTTTTCTTTAACTAAACTCTTATAGCATTCATGCTCAACTCATGGCCAAAAGCATTTTTGTCATGATTCTATCACACCGATTCGGTATTTCTGTCCATTCAGTTTCAACCATAAAAGTAACATTGCTTGATCAAGCCATATGCAACCCTAATTACGCCAGCAAGCGTAGGTAAGTATAGGTACCAAACGCTTAAGGCAGATATAAATCCGGTGGCAGGTTTACCACAAGCAAACGAGTGTTGCCAACTTGACGGATTTCTCGTCATATCTAGCGGATTATGACTCATTTATATTATTATAATATTTTAACTAATGGCTTCGCGGTTAGCATTAAGCTAATTTCAAGTAGTATTTTGTAATAAGTGGTAAGATAGATAGATAAATAGATTGAATTTAAAATGGAGTATCTTATAACGTATTGCTACAGGAAGAACTCGGGTGAAACTCCCATCCCTCATAATATTATATTACCTCAGTAAAACGAACAAAATTGATCGTCAAACGGCTAACGGATTTTCTAGACATAATGTAAAATAAAATTGTATTTTAAATTGCTTTACGGCCATAATTTGCGAAAAAACTGTATCCCTAATCCGCAGGACGTGGGACAGCCATAACAGCATCCTGATGACGATGGCTGATAGGTACACCTCACAGCTGTGGCACCAGCGTGGCGTCAGCACATTCACCTATCGTATCATAAAATATCCCATATTCTAAGCTTGTTATATTTTAGTCTTAGATACTCACATAGTGTTTAAGAATTTTTACTAACGAACTATGGATCCATGCCGTCCAAAATAAAAAGTTTTTATTTTATTTTATTTTACATTTTTTTATGGTAGGGTTTAATGATGTCGGGTGGAAGATGTACAGCGCCACCTAAACACTTACTGTGAAATGTGTCAGTACGTTTAGATTTCAACCTAAATGTAAGCAAAGAGGGTGTTATTTTAAAAATAATAGTGTGACCTCGATAGTTTGTGCTCTGACAGATTTTGTTACTATGTTTAGTGGAATTTCGAAACTATAGTTGGCAACACTGCGCCAAACGATCTTATTGGTAGTCTCATCAGGTACGGAGTAGTCCACGTGACGTTTTATGTAAATGTTATCGTTGCTGCGACAAACGGCTTGGCTTAGTTCTTTCCGCATTATTTAGGAACCACTTTTATTGTGTTCAAGATAATATTCAAGGAGTGAGTTCTAAGAAAGTCCTCATAATTATATAATATTAAATATTGTAAAAGTTTTAATATTCACTGTTAGTTAGGAAGTAGTAGTTAGACTATAGTTAGTAATTAATTAGCTTATATTTACTCGTCCATATTTTTTGCACCAGACTATGACGCACACACGTTGTGCATAGAACTGTCCTACTATGAGAGCAGTGTCAATTATCAATGAGATTTTTGCGGAGAACGCTTACTAATTTCGTAGTTCGGCTTTGTTGTTAGGCATTTTTTCGGACAAAGACTACCAATTTTGTAGTGAATCCAATGATTCACTACAAAATTGGTCATTTATCGAATGTCAAAATTGGTTCATTTATCGAATATTTCTCTGTATCTGTGTCTTGTCTGTCTTCAGAAATTGTTGTGTGTGTCTCATAAACTGATAAACCTTATTTTTATTTTCATTTTCATTGTAAATCCAGAGAAATATTCGATAAATGAGTGCTACATCGCTATATTATTAAATTCTTTGTTTGTCATTTCTAGGTAAAATATAATTTATAAATGCCCCCCTCACTCCTCATTGAAATATTTTTTTTTTGTTTGCAACAGGTCTCTAACACTTGAGAAATGTGCAAATGTCTTCCATAGCATGTAAGTACTGAACTTTTTGTACCCAAATTTTACACTAAAAACAACGAACACTGACGCATTCCTAATCTAATCACAAGTTTATAATTAGTGTGCCGAATTTATCAAAGAGGCTCTGATCAATTTACCACAGAAATGTGAATCATTAATTTACGCCGACAGAAGGTAATTAATATGTCAAAAACACGTCAAGTGATCTAATGAGATGATTAAGGGAGCGTGATTACGCTGACGAGAATCCGTGATTGATAAAAAAAATCAGTGCAAACAAACCTACTTGGCAAATTAAATAGTGCTAGGTCCAGCGGCTGTGCCAGTTTTCAGTCAGACACAACTTCTCTTTTTATATATACTAGCGGCCGCTCGCGATTTCACCCGCGTGGTTCCCGTTCCCGTAGGAATATTGGGATAAAAAGTATCCTATGTTTTAACCCAGGTTATAAACTATCTGTATGTCGAATTTCATCCAAATCCATCCAGCCGTTGCAGCGCAGCGTGAAGAAGTAACAAATATACACACATACATACATACACACAAACTTTCGCCTTTATAATATTAGTGTGATGTTAAGCTAAAATACCGAAATCACTCGCTCATTAACCGAAAAAACAGCTCACTTCGTGTTGTGGTAACTGTAAAACAAACACAATGCGAAATCCGTGTTATGGCTCTTATAAAAACAGTCATGACGCGTTGTGCAAACACATTCTCCCTGTTCCAATCCTAACCTCCCCGACCCTATTTGAATCTCCCCGATCCGCTCCGAAACCCGGATCCGAAACCCGAAGCGGATCGGGGGATATCTAGTAGGGCACGGGGACACGCACTAATGCGTGATACCGTTCCCTCTAGAAAACCTCCAAAGGTGTTTCGTTTCACACGGCTTGAGGAACCCTTTAAGTGTCTCGTCGCCTCCACAAAAGCCCGGTGAAGCTGAAAATGCAGTGTGAGGCAATCAAAACTTTAAAAAGATATGTGCAAACACAGAATGGCCATGATGCGTTCTGAGCTCTAGTTGATACAACCACGTCACGGATATGTAGTAAATTGTCGGTTTGTGTTTTCCTGCTACATATGTGGTTATTTTTACAGTGACCACGACGAGTTGTGCATCTTTTTTTTCGCTCAAATGCTCAATTTCACAATGATAATTATCGTACAACAAGCTTAAGTTTAAGCTTAACATAAATACCTACGTGGATTAAAATATATTTGCTGTTGGGTGGTGAACGTCTAGAAGATTCTCCAATTTACTGTAGTACGGTAGTCAAATAAAAGTCAATCATAATATGTTGAATTGTTGAATTACCTATTTATTTATTAAAAACTTTGCTTTCCTGGCATCGATTTAAGTCGCTAATGAAAAAATTTAAGTGACTCATTTCTTTGATGTACCACCAATATATTGGAACGTATTTCCTCCTTCCAACAACATGGGGTTGTTGGAAGGAGGCTCTTTGGCTGAGGTGTTGAGAAGCAAGCGACACAGACATCATTACAGCCCCAGTAGTACGCGATCGATGTCGCTCCCAGTAGCAAGTTATGTGTCATCATCATGTCATCAGTGGGTCAGCTTGCGAGGACGGCTAGCGATGCTTGAGGCTCAAACCTGTTCAACTGACTATTTTCACTGAACTCCGCTTCTGCATCAAGGGTAGCGGAGGCTATTTCGGCAAAAAAGGCAAAATTTGATAAATTTTATTTATTTATTTTATTTTAAAACTTTTGCAAAATATATTACATGGCAGACTTAATGCCTGAGGCATTCTCTACCAGTCAACCATCGGGTGGTGCAGAAATTACCAGGTAGGTGCAATTGGGTGAAGACAACCATTTAGAAATAAAAATAATATATAGTATATACTGTATAGTATATACTGTGCGTTTTCTAGTATATTATTTATGCAGGTGTATATATACAATTTATATAAATATACTTATATACACAAATATAATGTATATTATTACATAAACTACTTTTACAAATATAAAACAAAAATAAACTTATAATACATAATTTATAAATAGGACGTTACTAAGATGATTCTGCCAAGGTTTTATCGAAAAAGAGCATACGGACTTTTTTTAAATGCTATTAGACAATTTTGAAAACCCACAACACACGCTTCACCCTCAGAATACAGAGTTTTTTCTGTATTCATATTGTTTTCTAAAGTTTACGCGAACACTACACATTGAAATGAAAAAACTTAACAAGTAATGTGTAAAATAAACGCGAGTAGATCCGTAAAAGTTGTTTCATTTCAATATGAAAAAGCTGTTTATTTTCTATAAGCTATTAACATAAATACTTAAAATATAACTCTCGTTGTTCCATCATCCTAATATACCGTAGAGTAATTCAATGTGTTGACGATCCACAGAATGTGTATAAAAAAAACACAATGGTGTTCAACACAAAGGCTCCGAAGGCTCTCATGAATGTTATTCGATCGTTTGAGACACAACCAGGCCGTGGTTCTTGAAGCGATCGAAGTGAACTGATACCGGCGATTTATTGGACCAGATAGCGTCTGCAGATGAATTGAAATATTATATATAAAAAATATTTATTACCCAATTTATGTTGACTTATCCCGAATTACGACGTAGGTTACTTGATATACATAGTCAATTTTCCAAGCTTAAAGCTACAAAAAATAATAAAAGTACTTAATAGAGATTTGGGCCGATTTTCGTTAAATCTTAAATGGTAGGTAAGTACTTAAGATTTTTTATAAATGTATAAGCCTGGTCACGCTATAAACGCCACATAGGTGGTCAACAGATAACTATTCTGTCTTCTATAATATTATAAACTTATAAAAATTCTGAAAAACGATCTGCCACTGAAATTTGGCAGACAAGTCTTTTGCATCTGCTAGGGCTAACTCCGGTGATTGTTGGTAATGGTCCTGGATCATCCTGACATGAAGAAAAGAGGAAGTGGTACGTGAGTTTTAAGTGGGTATGGGCAAACCTTCCCTATTGGGGTAGAGAGCCCCACATTTCCATTTGAGAATCCACATTTGTGTTTTCCCCGGCGCAGTGTGGCATGTCTAATGCATTTTCCAATACAGGAATGAAAGATGAAGTATGAATGTGAAGTATGTGGCATGAAAGTGCGAGAAGAATAACAGACAGAACTTGTATGAAAGAGAACTAGATAAAAATAGATCCGATCATGTTGGAGGAGATAGTATTAAAAAAAAATGTATTTTCTACTGTACAAAAAAGGCTGATAACTTTCATAGACTTAAGGAATGAGAAACACGGAATACGGGTATTTATGTGGACAAAGTAGCGGCCAGTCCCTACATTAAATATTGTACACGCGTGTATTAAACACACAACGATTTTATATTGGCATTTTGCAGCAGCCTCTATCGTGCCTTATTCGAAATACAATTTGTGGCGCCCGCCGCGGCAGACGGCGGCGGCGGCTGATAGTGTCGTCGCTTTATTGCCAGGTAGCGTCAGCAGCGAAATATATTGGATGCAATATGTTAAACTTGGAATAACGGACAGATTGAAGTCTTTGATTTATAAGTGTAAATAGTTGATTTGCTGGTTATCAAGTAGAAGTAGGGGTTTTCAAAAGATTGTCTTATTACTGCTATTACTATAATCGAAGCAAACAAGTACAGAATCTCCGCTGGTAATGAATCCCAGGATCTTTAGGAATCATGCAATTATTGCGGTATAACTGTCAGAGCTAATAAGGTACCCCGTTACCATCTTCAGTCTTATCGTCACTACTATCAGTTGAGATAAATAACAAGCGTCTCGTCATTGTTGTGTAAAAACTTACTTAGAATAACCTTGATTCGGTTGTCACGAAAGCCCCTCGGTCCTAGCTCCATTAGCAGTCATTAAAACTACCAATTCAAATTCAAATTCAAATAATTTATTGCAACAGGCCATAAACCACCACGCGGGCCCAGTGCAGATTGGTGGTTGTTAACGACTGCTAGCGCAGCTGGGACCAACGGCTTTACGTGCCTTCCGTGCACATTAAAATTAGAAAAATATCAAAATTCATTTAATTAGTTTAGGCTACAATTAGCTCTTATAAATGTCATTATGCCATCGGTTCGTAAGTCTTCTCTGGGCGGGACATCTTGTACTGAGAAGAACCGGCAAGAAACTCAGCAAGTGTCCAGCTCTTTTCTCCCTTACAGCGTCATAAATATTGTAAAATGTCCTATCATAAAAGGACACTTTCCATCACAAATAAAAACACAAAATATAAAGGACAACATGTAAAAAAAAACACAAAAAGGAAAAATAAATAAATAAAATATTTCTATATTATAATATTAAATATTTAAGTTACAATATTATAACAGTTGGAATATTCACACTGGACTCGCGTGGTTCTCCATGTAGTATTTCCATCCATAAGCAAGGCTTCAGCAGCGGGAGACGTGAAATTAACTGGTGATTAATTATATTATATTATATTATATATTATAACATATTTACAACTACCTTCAGAGCAAGTAGACGTGTGCTAACGATATTTAAAAAATATTTTAATAATTAAATTAGTCTTCATCGTTAAATATATTATATTGTGTATTAAATACAACATGACCAACTGCAGTGGATGTAAAAAGTCCTTAAAAGCATCTGAAAAAGCAACCTGCTCTCGCGCGCTGTGTGCTAGGCAGTACCATTTTGCTTGTGTAAATCTTTCCTCGGATGGATACAAAAGAGTGCAATCCTGGGTGTGCCCCCTGTGTGTCAGCAAGCAGCCGAAACCTGGCGACAACACAGATACTCCAATCAAGACAGGCACTGGTCTCGTCTCAGACGACCCTGGACGTGCAAACGTAACCATAAGAAGAGGTACTCCAACTTCAACCGCTTCCCAGGAAGGAATGATCATTCCCGAGGCGTCGCTGTTGGGAATTAACCAGGGAGGGCACCCGGATTTAGTAAGCATAATCAAGCGTGAAGTTTCAAATGCTGTTCGGAGTATGGTCATACCTGAGTTCCAAACACTAAGAGAGCAGATGAGCACCTTAGAATCATCCGTTAAGTATCTCAGCTCCCAATACGACGATATGATGAAATTCTACTCATCTACAAAAGCTGACATTGCCACTCTAAAGGAAGAAAATAAGCAGATGCATGAGAACATTAATTCGCTATTAGCAAGAACGAAGCATCTAGAGGTTGAACATGCGCGGCAGGAGCAATGGTCCAGGCTTCAGAACATTGAAGTAGTCGGCGTCCCCGAGTCGAAAGACGAATCAACCGTCGACCTTATCGTCAAGATTGCCGCTCAAACTGGAGTCTCCATGCAGAGCAACGACGTCGAATACGCACACCGTGTGAAGCCACGGCGCCCAGTCAGCGGCACCATGAGCCGAGCCATCATCGTCCGCTTCAGGCAGCGCGCCACAAAGGACACTATCGTCGCAGCCGCCAGGAAGCATCGGAATATTACTAGTAGGCAGCTCGGTATGGGAGGTGAAAGTAAAAATATTTACATTAACGAACACTTAACCAAGGAAAACAAACAATTACTAAAAGCTTGCAAAACTAAAGCCTCTGAATTTAATTTTAAACATGTCTGGACAAAAAACTGTCGTATATATATGCGGAAGACCGATACTTCACCTCCCATCCCGATCATAAGTTCAAAGGATCTGGACAAATTACACTAAATAACTTTGCAACAGATAAAATTCAAAAAACTTTATTTATATACAACACAACCTTATTATATACTCCAAAACATTCACAATCTCAACGCTCACATTTTTACAACACTATATACTTTGATACATCTTATATTATTGATCACTCCTACATAATAATAACAACTCAATACCTTAATTTCAACATCACTTTTTACGTTTATACTAACACTGCGTATTACATACCTTTAACCTGTAAAATACTTTTAAACACACATAACCGTATCACTTTTTTGTGTGATAAATGTAATTATTTCTTACCGCTATTTACACAAGACAGACTGACCGAGTTTTTACTTCAGTATAAGACGTTTATTTACACGTTTCACTGCCTTAATCCACGGAACTAAACTCCAATAAATTACAAATATTATATCAAAACGTACGCGGTCTCAGGACGAAGACGTATGACTTTTACAATAATGTATTATTGAGCGATGCAGACATCATTCTTGTCACCGAGACTTGGCTATGTGAAGGTATTCTCAACTCCGAATTATGTGACAATAGGTACGATGTGTACCGCCGCGATCGTGGCTCGCTCGGGGGAGGGGTTATGGTAATGAGTGCAGCGCGGCTTAGTGCGCGGGTGCGCCCCGAATGGCAACGCGACGATCTTGAATGCCTGTGGGTGACTGTGCCGCGGCATGCGCTCAAGGCTACATCGCCGGGCCCCACCGCCGGCGGCGCTTCGACCCGTTCAAGTTGCGATCTTCACATCGGTGTCGTCTATTTGCCACCCGACAAACACATACCTATTCGCGTGCGGGCGTTGCTTGACATTTTAGCTAAAATCACTGATATGTATCCCAATGACAGCATACTTTTGGCGGGAGATTTTAATTTGCCTTCTATAAACTGGACATCGGGTGACCCGATTGTTTTACGGAAGGGCTCTGTCGATGCCCAGAACTGTTCATCTTCACTTATAAACGAAACTTCTTATGCAGGCTTTACTCAATACAATAACTTAGTCAATTCAAGTCAAAACACTCTCGATTTAATCTTTGCTAACTTTTCTTTAGGCTTGCAAAAGGCACATAGCCCACTTGTACAGGAAGATAAATACCATCCATCGGTATTATTAGATGCGACCGATATTTTGTTACCCCCTTTAAAATCAGTGCCACGGAAAATTTCCTTATTTCGAAGGGCGGACTACTCAACAATAAACAATTGCTTAAAGGATTTCGACTGGTCCAAGTTGCTTACATCTTGTAGCATTGAGGAAGCTGTACATAACCTTTATTCTATACTTTATGATATCATCGGAAAGTATGTGCCGCAGGTAACTAAATCTAATACTTACGTTTATCCGGCCTGGTACAGTAGGGAGCTTATTAAATTAATAAAAGAAAAAAGTAAAGCGCACAAGAACTGGAAGAAATACAAAAATAAATTGGAATATGAACATTTCTCTTATTTACGGGCTAAAGTTAAATGTTTGCAGGACAGTTGTTTTAAGTCCTATATAAATTTCTCGGAAAAAAATATAAAATCATGCCCTAAATTATTTTGGTCATTTGTAAAAAGTAAGAAAAGTAATAATACCCGATATCCTAAATTTATGACTTTTGAAAATAAAATTTTAAATAATGAAAATGAAACATGTGTAGCTTTTAATGATTTCTTCCTTAAAAACTTTAGTACACCCTCAAACTGTCAGCTGGGTGGTCTGTCGGGTATTGTGGCTAACGGGGACCCCTTATGCTCTATACACGTGGAGGCTGATTTGGTCGAGAAGCTTCTCAAAAACCTAGACCATTACAAGGGGGCCGGCAGTGACAACATTCCACCGATTTTTCTATCAAATTGTGCTGAAACGATTGCGTCCCCAATCACTTGTTTATTTAATCGCTGCTTCCGTGAGGGCTATTTTCCACAAGTATGGAAAACAGCACACATAGTGCCCATCCACAAAAAAGGCACTAAATCAGCGATTGAGAACTACCGCCCGATCTCAATATTAAACACATTAAGCAAAGTACTGGAAAAGGTGGCGCACTATCATCTGTATCCGATTATCTGCAAAGGTATCCCATCCCAACAGCACGGCTTCATTAAGGGACGATCCACTAACACAAATTTGGCCATATTCACAAATTATGTGCTAAACAGAATGGATGGCGGGTCGCAAGTGGATGTGATCTACACGGATTTCGAAAAAGCCTTCGACCGTGTGGATCACACCATACTTTTACGGAAATTATGTGAGCTTGGGGTCTGTGGGGATCTTTTGAGATGGGTGGACTCATACCTTAGAAATCGCTGCCAGGCTGTAGTCGTAGGTGGACATCGGTCCGACTTTGTGGAGATACCCTCCGGTGTCCCACAGGGTTCTGTGCTGTCGCCTCTGCTTTACGCGGCCTACTTATACGACGTGGGAGAGTGCTTTCACTCTGCTGACTATCTCATGTACGCAGACGACACAAAAATCTATCTTTCTGTTAAAGACGTGAGTGACTGTCATGATCTCCAACAAGACTTAGACCGTCTAAACAGATATTATGCAGACAACAAAATAACAATTAATACAAACAAGTGTGTGTACATGACCTTTACTAGGAAGAGGAAACCCATTATCTTTGACTACCAAATAGACCATATTTCTATAAAGAAAGCACAGTTGGTCAAAGATCTTGGTATCACCCTCGATCATAAGCTCTCTTTTAATGAGCACATCTCTGAAATAGTCGGCAGAGCATATAAGAACTTAGGATTTATCCTACGCGTGAGTAGGCCATTCGCCGATACCAACTGCTTGAAAGTAATATATTTTGCATATGTCAGGAGTATTCTTGAATACTGTAGCAATATCTGGAGCCCACAATATGTTATGTACAAGCAGGATATCGAAAAGATACAAACAAAATTTGTAAAACACCTGAATTACCGGTCGAGGTTCAAATGCTCGGGTGAGTATAGGGAGCTGTGTTCTTCTCATAAGCTTTTAACATTGGAAGACAGAAGAAAAGTGCTGGACATGCTCTTTCTGCATAATGTCTGCCATAGTGCTATCGATAGCACCGAGCTCACGGAACTGTTCTTAAGGCTGCAAACTCCTAGAGTCCGTACTAGGCATGCTTCTTTGTTTCACGTACCGCTTGCACATACAAATTATTATCAAAACTCTGTCGTCTGTCGAACGCAAAATTTTTATAATAAACACTTTTGCTCAGTGGACCTATTCCATAACAATAAAGGTAAATTTAAAAAAAAAATTGTTGATATACTTAATAACAAGTGAAAAGGTAGTAGTAGTATAAAGTATAATATAGGGTATAATTGAATATTCAGACTCACACACACACACACACACTCGCACACACACACACACACACACACACACTCACACCAAGCACACGGACATAAACTGCTCTCAATTAATTTATACAAAGTAAAACTGTAATTGGCTGTATTATTTAGAATTAAGTTTATCTATGTTATAAAAGAGCTGTGGTTTTTGTTAAATAAATAAAATAAAAAAAAAAAAAAAAAAAAATTACGATGATGATTACGAAAATAATCATCCCCACCACCCACTACGTTAACTTAATACTAAATCATGGGTTTCAACACCCAACGACAGCAGCCAGGACTTGTAGAGCATATGAGATATAAATTTGATCCCAATTCAATTCAAGAACCCACTATTACGACATTTTCTTTAAACTAACACGGCTAGGCTAAACCTGAACGCAGTAGCCACTACCCCAAGAAGCTCCTAACTGTCGCCATTGCTATACAAAAATGGTCCTTCTGCGCACCGCTTAGAATGTTAGATCTCAAATCCAGCCAGGTCACGTTCCGCTCATAGATCTCAGCTTCGCCCGAGGATACTTTACGATCCATAGATTTAACTGCACCGCTTTAAAATGAGACCTTGATCTCCAATTTACATACTATCGGCACGTTATTGCTGTACCTCAAACATTATGATAACGCTCCAGGGTACCTGGAACTCGTCCTGAATGGAATTAGAAATTAAATTAGGCTTATGTAGCGTGTGATTTGCTTCTGGATGGGTTACGTTTTTGATTCACAAGTTGGATGAGAACAGTGGATGAAATTTGGTGGTTCTCAACCTCTCCTCGATGCCTAGGTGGTTGAGTGGAAAGCTGTGTTCGATATCCAAAGGTCCTGGATTGAACTCCCAGGTCGGGTAAAGTGTGCTTCGGATTTTTGATGATTAGCCTAGTTTTGTGATCCCACCCGCGTTTAAGGCGAAGGATTCCAAAAAACGATGTTTTTAAATTAGTTTTATTCGAAGAAAGGATTTTAAATCCAAAAAATATATATGTTGTTTATTGGCCTTTTATCTAGTAATTGCGGCTGGTATTTTCACGATATTTTACAATTTCCTGCATCGAATATAATATCAAATATACGTCTTATTATTAGACTAAATATCATTTTATTCAGGCTATACACCGTTTGAGACAAAGAACAATATACCAAACCAATTTTATTGTCTTTGAATATGTAATAGTTGTCGGCCATTATAATTTTAATAATAAGTAAACGTTCAATAAAATCCACATTATTGTGTAATTCGACGCTCGCGCCATCATTCAGTCCCGAGCGGAACGCCTTGGAAATCCCACAGTCGGAAACGCTCGCCTTAACAAGCGTGGTTATTAAGCTAATACGCAACAAGTAAAGACTACTTGATTTCAAAGATGGAGGCTTTTGCGCAATTGTGGGACAATATATGTGTAGGATATTACACGATGGATGGTATGATAGTAAGAGATATTAAAGTTTACTTCTCAAATGGTCAAAGAACTGCCGTAAAGTGAATACTAAACTTTCTTTAGTTTGTTTTACTGTGCCATGAATTGAACTGTGTAAATGAATAGAGGGCTGAACATGGAATCTAGATATTGTTTTCTAAAGTTTACGCGAACATTACACATTGAAATGAAACAACTTTTACGGATCTACTCGCGTTTATTTTACACATTACTTATTTAATGTTCATCCTGACGTTTCGAACCCTTTGCAGGGTCCGTGGTCACACGAAACGTGAGTTCAAAACGTCAGGATAAACATTAAATAAGTAATGTGTAAAATAAACGCGAGTAGATCCATAAAAGTTGTTTCATTTCAATGGAATCTAGATTTCTCCTGGTACACCAGACCCTGACCACCCACCGGTCTTAGACCCAAAGATCATTATACTGGTGATCGTACAATTGAACCACAGAGGCTCATATTACAAATTGTTCTTTTTTGTTTTGAGAATTTAGATTTTTTAAAATTTTGAAATTTTTGTATTTCGAATTTTAAATAGTTTGTTGATTGTCTCAGGCGTCATTTTCAGCGTCATCAAAATTTTATTTTATTTTTCAAATTTTAATTAAGGCAACACATTGGACATTTACGTGGCAGAGATTTTGATTTATCCCAACAATTACAAAACATATAAAAGGGATAAATATTTGATGACATGATTTTTCATTTAACTGAATTCGTTTTGCTAGTTGCAGAAACACGATTTGTCAACTTTTATAACAGAGAAAAAAATACCAAAGTAACCGCTTTTTAAACATAGATTTGCATTTTACAGGCAAACCAGACCGATTTAAGCATCTACATTTTCTTAGTAGATTAGTCTTAACACACACTTCAATATACTAGTTCATTTTTTTAAAAATAATTTGTAGTTTTAATTTGAAGGGAAAAAACAGTTTATCTTATTGTACGGGGCGCAAACGCTCCGTATTAGATTAATTGTTTAGCGGTGCATCGCCTTATTATAAATTACTGTTTATAAGAAATCAATGCAATAGTAGTTATTCGCTTCCGCGTCATCTCTCTACAAAAATACAGCAACTATAAATTTATACTTGTAGGTAGTAAAATCAAATCCTTTACGCTCAGCCCTTAAAAGGGGATTAAATTGGAATCGTTTGACAGTTTCATCCGTTCAGTGGCCTTTTTATAAAAGTTGAGCAAACCGGATAAACCGGGTACAACTAGATATAACCGGTTAACAGGGTCAGAAAGGGGCGAAAGCGGCTGTATATCTCACTCGCAAGAAGTATTGTTCTACGGACAGGATTGTTTCAGGATTTGTATAAAGAATTTTTTATAGGCTAAGTTTTAGTTACTTGTAGGTATATCATGCAGATTAATTAAAATGATGTAGGTATTATTACCTATTTGATTGTATACAATAACAACAGGTAGAGCCACGCCGTAATCATAGTCACAATGTTTATTGCTATTAAAGTAGTTTGTTATCATTCGTTCACTAAATCCATTTCAGCCCTTTTAATAAAAGTATTGTTTTCCCTAAATAAAAATATCAGTGAACTGCAGTCACTGCTTTCAATCGTAATTAAATTTGAGTCTATTATAAAAAGCGTTATTGCCGTAACTTATTACTAAACAAAACAATTATAAAAACGATTATTGCTTGCGACTTCGTCAAGAAGACTTCACCAAGAGGAGGTCTTTGTTGGTGTCTTCAATAACTGAGTGTGTGTTGGCTGCATCGAAATGTCGATAAAGTTGCACATCGTTGCATACAGAAATAAAAAGGAGAGATGAGAGTGATTCCCCCCCCCCCCCCCCTTCGTGGCATACTCGCAATTAGAGGAGCCAGGCCCAATCAGAAAAGCAGTTATCACTATCTGGCAGCTATTCTGCGAACCAAGCGATTACAGAAGGGGTAATGTTAAGAGAGTGGAGAGTGGCAAGGACGATGTCATGGTTAAAAGAGTTGAAGGCGCTGCTAAAGTCAAGTCGCTGCTAAAGTCAAGTAGAATAATAATAAACAAGCGATTATCCATTGCTTTACCGTGCTATGGCCAGGACGAAAACCGGATTGAAACTGACTTATTTAATTATTATGAGAAACATATGCGAAACAATTGGGAATAATCGTGTATAATTATTAAAATAAATAAATGTTTAATTTTCAGTATATTTTTAAGCGCTTGTGATGCTGTTCTTTAACGAAGACACATTATCAATCAGAAATTGAAAACGATACTTACTGAAAAAAAAAACAGAAAATTTCAAAACGCGCCGTTTAAAATTAAACACCTCGTTCTTTTTAAAACAATCCCGCCATAAATCTTGCTGTGCTTACAAATGGTTTTTTTCACTGTCGCCATTTTGCAGAATTCCGTTTCGAATAATCGAAACGCCATTAAGTCTCGGACAAGTCAGCCCGCAGATAAACATGTCTGCGTACGTCATGCGGACACGCGGCGCGGCCGGCGGGCGTCAAGCTCGATCGAATAAATCTCAACCGTACCACAAATGAGGAGTCTACAGATGGTAAGCTCCATACATGACGCGATCGAAATTATGTTTTTGCAGACTTAAATATTTTATTTAGTTTTTTTTTTGTTTTTTTTTACATGTTTTGATTGTCCTTTACATTTTGTGTTTTTATTTGTGATGGAAAGTGTCCTTTTATGATAGGGCATTTTCCAATATTTATGACGCTGGCTGTAAGGGAGAAAAGAGCTGGACACTTGCTGAGTTTCTTGCCGGTTCTTCTCAGTACAAGACCTCCCGCCCAGAGTAGATAGACTTACGAACCGATGGCATAAAATGACGTTCATAAAAGCTATTTGTAGCCTAAACTGAATAAATGATTTTGAATTTTGAATTTTGAATTTTCGAGCAACGCACACGCAAGGCTCGGAAACCGGTTAAATTTTCAAACCGTTACCGTCCTAAGTACATAAGAACAAAATAATTTTGTTTAAACTCATTTTTATGGCCATATGGCATATGGCATAAAAATGAGCTGCCCATTTTCTAACCATTACAAGCCTTCCTTATGTATGGATGGGAGAACGGACAATAAACCACCACGCGGGCGCCGTGCAGATTAGAGGTTGTTAACGCTACTGCGTGCGACATGCCTTCCAAAGCGTGGAGGAGCTCGAGATGATAAATTTTTGGTCACACATCCTATGACCGACCTTAGCGAAAATTGCTTAACCTTAGCATCGTAGACCGGGCGCGTTAACCACTGCGCCATCGAGTTCCAATAACATAAAAATGTTTAAATTATAACTATTACACATACACCTTGCGGAACAGTGAACAGCTTAAGTATATTTTTACTACTCGGAAATACATTAGACATAAAACCATTTCGCAAAACGTTTGAAAGTAACTCTGTTAGTTCGCCAGTTCGCTCCCGTTAACATCACACGTATGCATTATTCAAACTAAGTCAAATGCGTTTCCATTTCCGGTACAGAATCAAGCTACAACAGTAACGTGGGGTCATGAATCTTACAGACGTCTTGCTGCTTTGGTGAGGGGAAATGCATCACGTCTGTAGTATTAGTCCCTCGTCGTGTTTCAACGGTAGCCATTCGATCACGGAGAATTGCACGGCTCGTATCGGCGTATCAAGAACCTATATCTTAGTTACACGGGTTGTGAGTAAGTATCGCTTAGACAGTTGTTACACGCGGCTCTAAGGCTTGTTTTAAACGTTACCACAACCAAACCACAACCACAACACGTAGGCCCACCCACGCTAATTTGTATAAGATAAGATAAGATAATTTGTTGCTGTATAAAACTTAGCCTAGATTCAAAAACTTAAACTATGTAATTAATGTCAACCATATCAAGTTCATAACTGTTATCCTTGGTTACAAATGAATCACGTTAGTAGGGGCGTCGTATTTCAGCAATCGGCATTCATCATCATCATCATCATCATCATCCGATCAATCGAGGAGAATTACAGAGCTCGCATCAACCGGCGGCGTATCGATAACAAGAAATATTATGAACCGTATTTTGATTAATTTGATCGAGCTTCTTCGATTAATAAGTACCTAAGTATACAACATTCATAGTATTATATTCATAGTTATCATAATCTCTTGTAGATATTTTCGTGTTTGAACCTATACGACAGAACCACAATAGCTTAGTTGGTAGTGCACCTGACCCGGCATGTCATGGAGTGCCGATTCGAATACCACTCGTAAATATTTTTTAACACTTTTTTCAAACCATACGCTCTTATTTTTGTGCATTTAAATATTACAATAATACTTACACGTTTAATATATTTTGACATTATATTTAGTAGATCTCTGTCACCGCAATTTTAGCAACATAACTCACTGGCTTAATGGAGGATGACGATTGGCCAATAAATAAATAAATAGAATCGAAATATAGCGGCTTTCACAAAATTTATAGTCTCATAAATCTATTGTAAAGAGATAGTCTCACACATAAATTAATACTACATTATTCTTAACGTACCTATACTAACATCAATTACTTACACACAGTTAATAATTCCATTAAACTAACAATTATAACTTCTGATGTGTAGTGGTTACGACCACCGGCTTTAACTCGACGTCCCGGGTTCGGACATGGGGGGTACATGTCTGTGTACTCGGTTTGGTTGGTGGTAGGGCTTGTTTGTTCGCCTGGCTATACCACCATCTTATCTAAATATATCGCTATAACATCAATGTTCGTAGCATTATCGTGTTCCGGCAGCTAGAGATAAGATAGCCAGTGCCTCAGTAGTTGAGGTTCCAGTGAATTGCGCTGCCACCTTCGGCCTTATCATTACCTTATCATACTCGTAAGATATTAAAAAAAACCTTTATAATGACCACTTCGAGCCGAACGACTTTGAACCTTGTGTACATTATAATTGAGCACAAACATAAAGACTGGGTGTACGCTTGCCGCGATTCCGAATAAACTTTTTGTTACGTAGGTCGATGTAGTGACGGTTGTGATGATGGTGGGTTCCATGGCGATGGTAAATAACGACTGCGTCTCTTTAAGAGATGTTGTATATTTACAGTGACTACATTGTGACTGACTTATTATCTAAACCTTACAAGACTATTTATACAATATAAACTGTGTAAATGTTGGAGGGAGGATGCCGTGTGTTATCTTAATCAGATCTACACGCGATTAGGAATGCGTTTACAAACTCTTTAACCATACGTGAAGATAAGAAATTATGTGGCGGCCTGCGGCCGATTCGAATACCACTCGTAAATATTTTTTAACACTTTTTTCAAACCATACGCTCTTATTTTTGTGCATTTAAATATTACAATAATACTTACACGTTTAATATATTTTGACATTATATTTAGTAGATCTCTGTCACCGCAATTTTAGCAACATAACTCACTGGCTTAATGGAGGATGACGATTGGCCAATAAATAAATAAATAGAATCGAAATATAGCGGCTTTCACAAAATTTATAGTCTCATAAATCTATTGTAAAGAGATAGTCTCACACATAAATTAATACTACATTATTCTTAACGTACCTATACTAACATCAAAGACTTACACACAGTTAATAATTCCATTAAACTAACAATTATAACTTCTGATGTGTAGTGGTTACGACCACCGGCTTTAACTCGACGTCCCGGGTTCGGACATGGGGGGTACATGTCTGTGTACTCGGTTTGGTTGGTGGTAGGGCTTGTTTGTTCGCCTGGCTATACCACCATCTTATCTAAATATATCGCTATAACATCAATGTTCGTAGCATTATCGTGTTCCGGCAGCTAGAGATAAGATAGCCAGTGCCTCAGTAGTTGAGGTTCCAGTGAAGTGCGCTGCCACCTTCGGCCTTATCATTACCTTATCATACTCGTAAGATATTAAAAAAAACCTTTATAATGACCACTTCGAGCCGAACGACTTTGAACCTTGTGTACATTATAATTGAGCACAAACAAAAAGACTGGGTGTACGCTTGCCGCGATTCCGAATAAACTTTTTGTTACGTAGGTCGATGTAGTGACGGTTGTGATGATGGTGGGTTCCATGGCGATGGTAAATAACGACTGCGTCTCTTTAAGAGATGTTGTATATTTACAGTGACTACATTGTGACTGACTTATTATCTAAACCTTACAAGACTATTTATACAATATAAACTGTGTAAATGTTGGAGGGAGGATGCCGTGTGTTATCTTAATCAGATCTACACGCGATTAGGAATGCGTTTACAAACTCTTTAACCATACGTGAAGATAAGAAATTGTGTGGCGACCGCAGGCCGTCACACTTTTCAAATCCATGGTCAACAGTCAGTGTTTGCCAGTTGTGGAAACCAGCAACTTGACGCAACTAGTACGAATTTGATAATTGCTAGTTGCGGCAATATGAAACTGATTTTAATACCGATTGCAGCAACTGAAAACTGTTGTCGATCATCAAAACTCGCAACTAGAGTTGCTATGTCTGCGCTGTTTCTGTATACCTATGGGATATAATAGGTCCTTACCTATGAAATTGGAGTTTTGTATCAAGATTTTTCATAAAATTTTATTTTTCATACTAAGGTCTTTTTTAATTTTCTTAGCACCTATTTATTTTAACACTATAAAAAATGTAGAGTGTAGTGTGTTTGTTTCACTAGCTAAATATAGCAAACATTAAAAAGACAAAAAAAATCGAGTCTCTTCAAAGCTACAATGAATCAAAAGGACATTTCCGCGAACAAAAAAGTTAGTCAATTTAAAAAAAATTGGACGATAAAGACACAATTAAAATCATTGTTATTACTGAAGCCTAAGTAACATAGTCCTAACTAAAGGTGTATAATAATATCAACAACCGGAATTTACTTTTAGAAGTGATACACCTATTAATAACTGAGATAAAAACTCCAATTTCATAGGTAAGGACCTATTATTTAAATATTTAAACAAAGCGTGTTAAACCATGTTAAAGGATTAATTATCATATTTTATATTATTATAATAAAATAAAAAGGCTGACGTCTTTTTTGAACTTAGTATCTAGACAAACTTTAAGATACTACTAACGAATATTGTATTAATAATTTTGGGTAATAAATAATTTCTCTATCTTTCTAATATGGAAACAGCTAGTTGCGAGTTGCCTGTTGCTGCAATACGGAGATCAAAATTTCTCTGTCTGCGTAGTGCCTTAGAAACTTAAGTAAAGCTATAGTTGCATTCCAATTTATAACGTAAAATCATTAAGTATCAATAAACTCAATAATCGCATCCTTATTTGAATTGGTTTATCTAAAAATTCAATTATAATTAATATCTAAGTTTTGTTTTTTTATAATATATATGTAAACGGATCTTCACAATTATTGTCAAAAATAACGTACTATTAAAGTCAAGGTAGCAACCCAATACAAGAACTAAGCGGCAACAAAACCTTGAACTGCCATCATGCTGTGTTCATCAGTTGTTAGTGCAGCATCAAAATGTCAGCCCATAAACATACGGAAGGCACGCATAGTGCTTACGGACGGTCATGAGCTACGACAAATGTGAAACGGTAACCGCCAAACAGCGCGAGCGTTAGATTTATGTGGCCCCGCAAACGACTGTGCGTATAACAGAGAGTGACGCGTAAATACTTAGCAACCAACACATTATATAAAATTTTCCCAACCATCATCATCATCTTCTCAGATAAGATATCCATTGCTGGACAAAGGCCTCCCCAAGGATCACCACAACGACCGGTTTGTGCTGCTCGCATCATTTTGCCAAAGCGGTGAGAAAATTTGTATTGCAAACTCACCTCATTCGTTCATACAAACAGCGCAAGCATTAGATTTATGTAGTTCCGTCAGCCATTTTAAAGGGTGACATAAGAATACGAAACAATGGAATGGAGTTTTATTCACTATTTGAACAGGTTAACAAAAGAAATATGGCAAAACGGCAACTTATCTCATATTATCCCCTGGAGGCGCTGCTTCGTTGCCATACAAATAGCGCGAGCGTTAGATTTATGTGGCTCTGGCTGCAAACGACTCTGTATTTAAGTGAGAGTGACGTCTAAATACTTAGCAACCAACACACATTATAATATTTTAAGTAAGTAAGGTAAGAACATTTCAGTGGCAAATCTTCCTCGGCTAACACCAAGAAGCACTGATTTGTGTTATACAAACAGCGCGAGCGTTAGAAATACCTTGCAACCAACACACACTATTATATATTGTCAATTCGGTAACTAAGACGTTGCAGTGCGACGCGTCGCGCTGCCAATCGTCGATATGGGAGAAAAAAGCCGCATAGCTGAAATGGGACAAGCCTGGTGACCACGTCTGCCGTATGCATGACGCGCTGTGGGCCAAACTCTCCACAATCTGTAACTAGAGACAGCGAGGCTTCGGGCGTTGCGGTAGACTAAAATCAAACCAAGTCAAATAACTTATTAGCGCACTGTTACTTATAGAAGAGTTTAAAAAAAGCATAAAGATATTAAGGTGAGCAGTGAAATAGTGGCAAAAAGTCTACGGCTCAGCATGTGTCACCCACGGCGTTAGCAAAGCCATCGCCATGACGACGCTAATTTTCAGACGGAGGCCGAGCGACGACTACGCTGGCGGGACGCTTTGTCGGTTAAAGTCGGTTAAAAGTTAAGGGATTCCTTTATGATGTAGACAAGAGGTAAAAGTGGATATTCCTAAATTATTTTGGGCGTTATCCGAAGTAGATCTCTAATGCCCGACTGGACTGGAAGAAAATAATCGCATGCTATTTTCACGGAGGCTAGACCCATTTTGTATCCCTGAACTAACCCAGTAAGTGACTAAGTAAGTAGGTTATCCCAAGTGGTGGCGGGCGAATTCACGGGCTGTCGTTAGTATATATTTTTTTTAAATGTATAGCTACTCGCAGTGGAGCTCGACGGCGCAGTGGTTAACACGCTTGGTCAGCGACCGCTAAAGTAAAGTTACTTTCGCAATGGCCGGTCATTAGATCATCATCATCATCAGCTCATTTTATGTCCACACTGCTGGGGCACGAGCCTTCCCTATGGATGGACAGGGAGAACGGGCCATAAACCACCACGCGGGCCCAGTGCGGATTGGTGGTTGTTAACGACTGCTAATGCAGCCGGGACCAACGGCTTTACGTGCCTTCCGAAGCACGGAGGAGCTCGAGATGATAAAGTTTGGTCACCCATCCGATGACTGGCATTTGCGAAAGTTGCTTAACTTAGCACTCGCAGACCGGGCGCGTTGACCACTGAGTCATCGAGCTCCTCATCATCGGATAGGTAACCAAAAAAATTATCATCTCGAGCTCTTCCGTTCGGAAGGCACGTAAAACCATTGGGCCCTATTGTATCGTCTATTTACATTTATTTCCAGGGTTCAAATTCAAATTCAAATTCAAATCATTTATTGCATGCCACATTGGTGTACAAAGTAACCAATCCGCACAGGGCCTGCGTGGTGGTCTATGTCACCTTTTCTCTGTTTGTAGTGTTTTCATATATAAGGAAGGCTGGTGCCCTAGCATTGGGGATATGAATGATGATGGTGATTAGCAGTGTATGAAAGATAAAAAATAAAACCACTTTCGAATAAGCGGGAGATGATAGTACACGATCGCTAGCAGAAACAAATTTGAGCTTTGACCGCTTAATAGAACGAGCGAGCGCTAGATTAATAGTACTGTCACTCTGAGAGATGAGTCTGAATTGAACCCATATATACGGGCACAATAACATTCTTTTATAATCTACAATTTCTTTTTATATTACATCGCAATAAAATTAAACTTAAATTGCAGCAGTTGGATAAGAATAGACGAAGATCACGCACGGTACCTACCATGTATTGGGAGAGGTCTAGGTGTCGTGGACATGGATAAATTACGATACCTAACGATGATCACATTGATATAAATATTTTTTTGGTAGGACAAACGACATAGAAAAATCTTTTAAATTACAACAAGTGATCTCGACAACGTTATAACATCCACTCAGTATAGCTACAATCGTAATTATTTGCCGTATGTAAAAGCACCTCAAATACTTAAACGTTATTCGTGAACGTTATTCATCATCACATCAACAAGTCAGTCTGCGAGCACTCCGTTGTGAAATTGTGAATTTATATTAATTTATACCTTCAACCCCAACCTCGGAGTCCCTCTACCGGGCAACAGAACCCCTGGTCTCGTGCTAACCGCCGGCGTCTCCGGAGGCACACACTCCCTCTGACAGAATATCGGCGTGAAACAACGGCACTCGTTGCTGTTGTGTTTCGTCCGGTGAGTGAAAGTACCGGAGGCCCATCTCTCAATTCCTACTCCCTCCTCAAGATCCAACTCCTTTCCAAGGTTGGCAACGCATCTGCAATAATTTTGGTTTTGGGTGTCCATGGGCGGCGGTGATTACTTTCCATCAGGTGACCCGCCTGCTCGTTTGCCTCCTTTTAACATTAAAAAAAAGGCAGCTCTCTACACGCGCCTACCAGCCTACGCCTCCGGAGGCAGCTACTGCGGCGAGCCAGCTTCGGATTCTGACTCCACTGGCGCAGTCTACGGCCCGGGTCTAGGCTGACCTAGAAGCCGAACTGCGCACACGAAACTAGAACCCCTAGAAGCTAAGTCCTCTCCTAAATCTGCGTGACAGTACTGAAATGTATAGCGTCCGACGTAACCCACCCCTGGGAAATAAATTGATTGTAACATTTGCATCTATTATTATTTATCTCTTTTCTGAACCTGGTGGTGTCTAACACCCTCAGCGTTTCAGTGACTCAGGACCATTACCAGTACCATGGGCTTTAAAGTATTTGTAGGCTCTTTGAATATAATTAAGTACCCATGGTTATGGGGAAATACTAAGGTCGACTGAACTAAAAAATATGTATGAAAAGTAGACAATATCAACGTTTCGTAGTCCCTGATTTCTCCTCCAAAACTGGACCGATTAAATTACTTTTTTCATTAAAAATTTTAAAAGGCTTTGACTGTGTCCCTATGTTTTGCTTTTTTATATAGTCTCGTCAGTAAAACACAGCGAAAAGAATTTTTTAAGATTTTCAAATGTTCATATCTTTTTTAATAAATAATTTATGAAAAAAAGGAAAACATAGGGACGTAGCGTTTCTTTAGTATTTAATAAAGCCGATTAAAAGTAATTAAATCGGTTCAGTTTTAGAGGAGGAATCAGGGGACTACGAAACGTTGATTTTGTCTACTTTTCATACATATTTTTCAATCCAGTCGACCGTGTTTCCTCTTAAGACAGACCCTTTGTCCAGCATTGGACTGATACGGACCAATTATGATAATGATAAAGCAACCGTAATCCCATGATAATAACTATTAAAATAAACTGTTTTCACTAAACAGGTATACATCATCATCATTAATGTACTGTACAATGTCCCAAAAAAGCTCTGGAAAAGGATTTGAAACTATCACAGTTCTGAGAGTAGCATTGATGTGTAATGTTCAAAAGTTATCAAAGCTACTATAGGTATGTAGTTGTTGCCAAAACCTCAATACCGCGATTCAGGAATTGTACCTATAAGCAAATACAGCGCCATCTAGTAATAACCTTAGGAACTGATTTGTAACAGTGCTAGAATTTACTCTTAATTTTAATAAGGCATATCACCACTGGCATATCAGTAACAAATAAGCAACGGTGCAATTTATGAAAACGCAGTGCTCAAAATGTATCAACAGCGGCAACGTGTACACTGCAAAATGGCAAACAGAAATTTAAATGTTGATTTGCGTATGTTCGCGATAAATTACGGGAACAAATTTACGCGTGCAACAGCCGACCTCGAACGCATTACGCATGCAAAACAGCCAAGGCAAGTGTTAACTGGTAGGCAACAATCCAACATGCTGCTCGTCATGGATCACTTAACGGTTGTAATTAAATAAAAATAGGTATTTTACTGCCTCATAAATAATAAATAAATAAACTTTCTTACACTCACACCAATTATCTAGCCCAAGAGAAGCTTCGTCATGAAACTCGTTAAATGGTTACTAGACAACGGATAAACATATTTAAAATACTTAAATATATACTTATTATACATAGAAAACACCCGGACCCTGCTAATGCAGCCGGGACCAACGACTTTACGTGCCTTCCGAAGCACGGAGAACCTCGAGATGATCAATTTTTGGTCACCCATCCGATGACCGGCCTTTGCGAAAGTTGCATAACTTCAGCAATCGCAAACCGCGCGTTAACCACTGCGCCATCGAGCTCCTCCTCGCTTAGCACTTACTTTTTGTATAAAAAAAAGTTAAGGGTAGATTTAGAGGCGTCCTGTTTAGGCACGGCAGGCGCATAATGTGTTAAGTCACATATACGGCGAACCATTGTTAAAGTGGCTTATATACCCAAGCTTGCAATCTCTCGCTCTCCGCCAGCAAGAGCGTTTACGCCGCTCACTAGCGCCGCCAATGAAAAAAAAACATATCTAGTAATTAGAGATAGAAAATCAAATTATGCTCAACAAACTATTTGAATGAAGTAATTTAGCATTTTTACGTCACCTAAGGAACACCTGACATGTTATGGTTTAGTTAAATATGGCGTAATAGTTAAAAGTGACCGTAACGTCCTTCATTAGTGGCGCTAGTGTGCGGCGTAAACGCTCTTAAGGCGAGCGTTTCCGACTGTGAGATTTCCAAGGCGTTCCGCTCGACTGAATGATGGCGCGAGCGTCGAATTAGGCAATAATGTGGAATTTATTGAACGTTTACTTATTATTAAAATTATAATGGCCGACAACTATTACATATTAAAGACAATTGGTTCGGTATATTATTCTTTGTCTGAAACGGTGTATAGCCTAAATAAAATTATATTAGTTTATTAATAAGACGTATGTTTCATATTATATTCGATGCAGGACATTGTAAAATATCGAGAAAATACCAGCCGAAATTAATAGATAAAAGGCCAATGAATATATTATATTTTTTTTGGATTTAAAATCCTTATACATTTCGAATAAAACTCATTTAAAAACACCGTTTTTTTGGAAACCCAAAAAATTTTTTTTTTTTAAATTATTTAGTTAATAAATTAATTTAAGAAAAAAAATATAGCTTACTATTATAGCTGTACCAGACCCACCGCGTCACTTCGCGCCCGTCGCTAGAATGCCCTAGTACTAACTTTGTGTTCGCTTAGAGTTTTTTCTGACTCTTTTTTAAGGATCGTAGCGTGATGTCTGGTAATATTATATAGCCTATAGCCTTCCACAAAAGTTGGGCTATTAAATGCAAAAATATTGTTTCAAAGCCGACTGGTAGTTCTAGAGATTAGCGCGTTCAAACAAAAAGACAAACTCTCTTCAGTTTTATTATCTTCTTATATAAAATTCTCGTGTCACATGTGAGTTGCCATACTCCTCCGAAACGGTTCGATCGATTTTTATGAAATTTTATATGTATATTCGGTAGGTCTGACAATCGGTCGTAATCCATTGTTTATACCCTTAAGTGATAAGGGTGGTCAAAAAAAAAATTTTTTTTTTACAATTTAATTTTCCAATACAAAATGTTTCACGATTTGTTGATTTGTTGTTTTGTTGTCATAGAAACTGTCAAAGTGGTACGAAGTCCACTGGGTCAGCTAGTTATAGTATAGTTTTATAGAAGTAGTAGTTGTAAGTCATTAAATTTAGCCTATACTGTCCAGCTGCTGGTTAAATGCCTCCATTCTCGGTGCTTCAATGGCAAACCACTCGGCCTAATACCTTAAGGCGACGCATCGCTAAACAATAAATCTCATACGGAGCGTTTTCACCCCGTACCATAAGAAAAACTGTTGTTTTTTCTTTCAATTAAAACTACAAATTATTTAAAAAAAATGAACTAGCATATTAAAGTGTGTGTTAAAACTAGTCTACTAAGAAAATTTAGATCCTTAAATCGGTCTGGTTAGCCTGTAAAATGCAAATCTATGTTTTAAAAGCGGTTACTTTGATATTTTTTGCTCTGTTATAGAAGTTAACAAATTGTGTTTCTGCAACTAGCAAAATTAAGTCAATTAAATGAAATATCATGTCATCAAATACCACTTTCGTATGTTTTGTAATTGTTGGGAAAAACCAAGAACCCCGCCACGTAAATTTCCAATGCGTCGTCTTAAATGCCTCCACTCTCGGTGCTTCAATGGCAAACCGCTCAGCCTGATACCTCGAGGGTTTGATTCCCGTGTCGCTTAAAACATGTTTCGATTTTTTCTATGTTTTGCCCGGGTTTGCGATCACCAAACCGCTTTCCCAATTGTTTATAGGCGAATAACTAAATAGCTTATATAAATGTACTACAACATTAAGAGCGTTTACGCCGCACACTAGCGCCGCCAATGAAAAAAAAAACATATCTAGTGATTAGAGATAGAAAATCAAATTATGCTCAACAAACTATCTGAATGAAGTAATTTAGCATTTTTACGACACCTAATGAACACCTGACATGTTATGGTTTAGTTAAAATATGGCGTTATAGTTAAAAAAGGCCGTAACGTCTTATTTAACTAAACCATAACATGTGAGGTGAGATTGTTTGGTGAGATTTTTTTTCATTAGTGGCGCTAGTGTGCGGCGTAAACGCTCTTAATAATATCTGTACAAGGTGAATAAAAATTAAATAATTGTATGTAAACACTATCTATTTAGCAATCTGTTTGCAAATAAACTCTGGAAAGTGTTTTAAAACTTTCATGAGCGGGATCCTTTATACACAGTCTTTCCAATCCACAGTTTTCCGAATTATAATTTGTTCGCTCCAATATTTGCATACATACGTACATTGAAGGCTGTATTGGCAAAAAACGTTTGAGCTATGTGTATTTAGTATGATTTACAGACACACTGCTTTTAATAGGCAATGAAAGTCGCTTTATAATACTTTCGAATACTCTTATAACCTTTAGAAGTTTTACAAAAAACCTTTACAAAAATATACACAGCTGGATCGTTTTTTGCAAAACCATAGTGAACTCGCAGGTGAATTAAGCCCTTCAGGGTTTAACCTTTGTGGTTTTTTGTTGCTATTATTATAAGCTGTTGTTGTTGCTATAAAATAGTTGCTATAAAATATTTATTTATTCGATAAATAAAATCGATAAGTAAAAAAAACATACTAAAATTCAATGTTTGTTTCAGCAATGACTAGGAAAACACTTTTTTTTTATATCACTTGTTTGGCTTTGAATTTGTTCACGTAATTGAAGGACCTAATCTTTGTTTATGGGATTTGTGTCTACAAAAAAAAACGCTGCAAGTATACTTAGTGGGGTATTTACAGTAAATGCACATATTCCTCAACAACCGTTTAAAATACTCGAGATCTGAACATAACACCGTTCCTTAATTGCTTGCCGTGTAAGATTTAAAAGTTAAAAATAACTTCTCCGGGTCCTTAGGCAAATGCGAAGCCCAGCCCAACGCAAATCAACACAGCACGGGCAAGCTGATATAACCCTTAATTCCCAATCCCAAAGTCGATTTTCCAGTCAAAGTGTTAAGCTGGTTTTGCCGTTTTCTATACAAGTTGATTTACGTGGACTCTACGAGTACGCAAGCTTTCTATGTTATTTGCAGTTAAACTGTAATTACATGCTTATTAAAACCGCAGCGAAGTAATTAATTCGTTTCCAGGCTAATATCATTGACTGCATGTGAGAAGTGCGCAATTAAATATATCGGATACAGCTATTAACACTAAATAAGGACCCCGCCCGATCCTCTAAATGCCACTACACATTTACAGAATACACTAAACATGCACACTAGTTTAGGCCCAAGACACCGTACTCGTAGAATAAGGGTACAGACATGTACCTGGGCGCTTCTCTCCTCCACCACGGCCCAGTCAACCCGAGCCGAGGTCCGAGCCTTTAGAGGCACCCTCGGGTTGTTCAGCTCCCCGATCCTATCCGAACCCATCGAAGAATCTAGTAGGGCACGGGGACACGCACTAGTGCGTGATGCCGTTTCCCTCTAGAAAATCTCCGAAGGTGATTCATTTCACACGGTTTGAGGAACGTGCTTTATGTTTCTCGCCGCCCCCAAAGAAGCCCGGTGAAGCTGAAAATGCCGTTTGAGGCAATCAACAAACTCTCTCCAGAAAATAACCGTGTCCGTAGGAAGGTCTAGATATGTATTAACCTTCCTTTCTGGTATCTCCTTATGTTGTGCTATTAGTTGGGGATAATTAAATTTAGCTGCCCCAATTTGCGGTATTAATATACATCAATATGACGTCATCGTTATTGTTAGAATATAAACTGGCTATTGCTGGACTACGGCCTTGCCAGTCAGCAATGTATGTGGTTGTTTGATAGTAATATGACTAATTGCTTTGATATTCATAAATATATACATTTTCCTTTGCTACTGTAATCATTTAAATGCATATTTTGCGGAAAATCAGCGTTGTGGCGCCTAGCTGCAACAACAGTTGAGCTGTTCAGCGTTATCGGTAATTTTAGAGTATTGAATTTTTTTGTATTTTTCTTTTTAAATTGTTTTTTTTGTATTGTTTCTTATTATTATCTATTATCAGACAAAGAGAATATTGTATAATATAAATAAGCAAGTAATAGTTCCACTGCTAGGAAAATACCTCTTAACATTGAGATCAAGTCATGTGCATGTGCATGTGCATGTAGTCATTTTGAGTGGTAGAGCCACGCTGCGTTGCAGCACGAAATGGGCCGGCTCGCCCGGCGTAATACCACCCTCTCACAGAATATCGGCGTAAAACAATGGCACTCGTTGCTGTTGTGTTTCGTCCGGTGATTGAAAGTACCGGAGGCCCATCTCTCCTCCCAATTCCTACTCCCTCCTCAAGATCCAACTCCTTCCTCAGGGTTGGCAACGCATCTGCGATAACTTTGGTTTTGCGGGTGTCCATGGGCGGCGGTGATTGCTTTCCATCAAGTGACCCGCCTGCTCGTTTGCCTCCTTCTTATATAAAAAAAATAAATAAAAAAATGTGCACTAATGAGGACAATATTTATGTCAATAATAACAAAAAAAAATCACGTCACTGGCTAAATGTGCTAAGCGCCATTAATTAAGAAAAAAGTGCCTTATCACAAAACCTTTAAATCACCTAATACATAATCACATAACATAATCGCATCATCCATCACCCCATCATCAAAGGACCAGATCTCATAAGCCGTGATAAGAGAGACATAAAGTCGTTTTTACGATATTCCAGTCCTTAATGTGTGAACTCGTTAAAAGGCCCGATAATCCAGGTTACGTGATAAGATCGCTTTATTTACTGTGTATCGTCCCTAAAGAGGCTTTTTTATATATATAAGCAACTTGGATCGTAAAAGCAACGTAAAAAGGTCGTGTTAAATTTTTAAGGTTATCTGTATTTAATTTTGTTGCTTGGGATTGGGTTGTAAACCTTTTTGTAGAAAACTGCCAGTGGTTTAGGTAATTAGGCTTTGTTGGTAATGAGAGTTGGCGTAGAGGCTTGCGCGTTTAGATAGATAGGCAGATAGATATACACTGTTAATGAGGGAAGGGAATTAATAAGGCTCAGCGTAAGGAAACAAGAAATATAATAAAATTAAGTAAATACAAACCAAACAGATCGACACGACAGCTACTGACAAGATAGTTATTATAAAAAGCGTAGATAAAAACACCGGCCTGATGGCCAGTTCGCAACATCTCTCCCCTCTTTCATCAGTAAGGAAACAATAGGTCAAGAGAGAGAGACCATGAGGAGTCCGTCAGACCGGGAGCCGCACCAGCTTCTTGCAGGGCCGACGAAGTAGGCCCGCCGCGGTGGAGACCTCGGCAACGCGAACAATGGCGTCGGCGCCTGGGAAAACCCGAGTAATACGGCCCCGTGGCCAAGTACCACGCGGCAGGTTGCCGTCAGCTATCAGCACGAGGTCACCAACCGCGAGAGCGGGACCAACTTCGCTGGGACCTCGTCGAGGCACCAGAGTTGCTAGGTATTGCTTGACCCAGCATTGCGAAAACATGTCTGCGAGTCTGACTGCCTTTCTCCAGTTTGCGCGTCCGTACAGATCTTGCGGATCAGAAGGCGCAAATCGGTTGGCGATCGAGGACGATCCAATTAAAAAGTGGAATGGGGTTAACGCTTCCGCTTCTTTAGGTTCGGCGGAGACATGAGTTAATGGCCGCGAATTTACAATCGCCTCGGCCTCTGCCAAAAATGTGGCGAAAATATGTTCTTTAGGGGCTCGCTCTGTTAACATTCCGTTTAGTGCGGATTTGACTGAGCGCACTAGTCTTTCCCATGCCCCGCCCATAGAAGGTGCTGAGGGCGGGATAAATCACCACTCAATGTTCGCATTCGCCGCGTGATCTTCGATCTCAGGGCCATACAACTGACGGAGAAATTTGGAAGCTCCTACAAAGGCGGTGCCGTTATCCGACCATATTTGCTTCGGTCTCCCACGACGTGCCGTGAAACGACGCAACGCCATCAGTGCTGCATTAGTAGACAGATCATGGACCACTTCCAAATGTACCGCTCTCATGGTCAGGCAAGTAAATAACGCGACGTATCGCTTCTCGTGTCTTCTTCCGACTGTAACCTGAACCGGGCCGAAGTAATCTAAGCCGACGAATGTAAAGGGGCGAGAGTGATGACCCAGACGAGCCTCGGGCAGGTTCCCTAATGGTGGATCCAGTGGACGGGACCGACGAATCTTGCAGAGTTGACAGTTATGAGCAACTGATCTCACGGCGCTCCTGAGACTCAAGATCCAAAATTGTTGTCTAATTTCGTTCACGACGGTCTCGTTGTTGCCGTGGGCAAGGCGACGGTGGTAGTTGTCTATGAGAAGCTTAGTAACTTGATGGTTTGCGTCCAACAGGATGGGATGGTTGGAGATGTCCACTGTGTCTGCTATCGCACCGATGCGTCCTGACAACGTAATCAGTCCTTGACTGTTGAGGCGAACATCAATTTTGGCGAGTTTGCTATGTCGGGATAACAGTACACCAAGTCTCAGCGCTGCCAACTCCTCCGGGAAGGACTCCTCTTGAGATCGACGTAGGACATGTGTTTGGGCAGTGCGTAAATCCTCGGCAGTCAAATGAGGAAGCTGGGCGACAGTGGGAGGAATACGCGCAGGAGCGTGCGAGGTAGCAGCGCTTACACTAGCTGCACCTCTCAAACGCCTGAACATGTTAGCACATTGATGTGCCCGGGCGGTTGCGCGAATCAAGCGAAGCCATAGGCTAAAACGGGACGCGTCCGCAGAAACAGGTTCTAAGATAACAATGGAAGGTGAGCTATTTACATTAATGAGGTATGATTGGATCCTGGCGCTCGGTTTCAGCTCGGTGGCGTTCGGTAATGAATGATGAACATCGTTAGGCCAGTCACATTGAGACGATTTAATAAACTCAGGACCTGCTATCCAGCGACTGTTGGAGAGAATGACTCCTGGGTCGGCCCGAGTGGCATCATCCGCAACATTTAAAATTGTAGGGACCCAGCGCCTCCAAAGAAGAGAGCTCTAAGATGTCCGCCAGTCTATGCGCGACAAAGGGAAGGTATGACCGCGCATCACTCCGAAGCCAGCCCAGAACGTTTTTAGAGTCTGTCCATAAGTATCGACGCACGGGCTTATATGTGTGCGCCTGGCAAATGGAGGACGCTAATCGAGCTGCAACCGTAGCAGCCTGCAGTTCTAGGCGAGAGATGGTCACGGGGGTTAAAGGTGCTACCCTTGCTCTGCTGGCAATGAATGAAAGCTGCACATGACCGTCAGGGAAAGTGAGACGCCAATAAGCCACCGCTACGTAAGCGTGCTCACTTGCGTCACAAAATACATGCAGCTCCCTTTCTAGAGGCTCAGCTCCCCTCGAGTGCCACCGCGGAACTTTAAGCTCAACCGCCGATGCCACTCCGGAGAGCCAAGATTTCCACTGAGCAAGCAGGTCAGCGGGGAGCACTTCATCCCAATTGATCTTTCTGCGCCACAATAATTGAAAAATGATTCTACCTCTAATGGCGACAGGTGCAAGCATGCCAAGTGGATCGAAAACCCGCATCAAACTTGACAAAGCATGACGCTTGGTTATTTTATGAGGCAAACCGAGCGCAGCTTTTAAAGCTTCAGAGTTAAAACCTATCTGGTCAGGAGTAGGGTACCAGATGAGCCCTAAGGTGCGCACGCTTTGCTGAATGTTGCCTATATTTACATGATCTGTACTGTCTGAACTATTCAGCCTTAGTTCAGGCGGCACGAGAGCGAGTGCGTCAGGTTCGTTGGAAACCCAGCCACGAACTTCAAAATGCGCTCGCTTGTGCACTTCAACAATGTCCCTAGAAAGGAGAGACGCTCGATCGATACTGTCCACGCTCCCAATGTAATCATCCATATATGTGTCGTGGACAATAGCGTGAGCGGCTTCTGAAAACGCAACTCGGTTTTCATTTGCGTTTTTATTTTTAATAAAAAGTGCCGTAAATGGGCTTGACGCAGCACCGAACATCATTGAAGACATCCTAAAAATTTTAATGGGAAAGTCGGGAGATTCACGCCATAGGAAACG
Source organism: Eudonia lacustrata (assembly GCA_947562085.1). Lineage (NCBI taxonomy): Eukaryota > Metazoa > Arthropoda > Insecta > Lepidoptera > Crambidae > Eudonia > Eudonia lacustrata. The sequence continues at coordinate 4,128,590 of OX387323.1, read as the reverse complement.
CTGCGCGTCCCTGTCCTGGGGCCTAATCTTAATTTGCGGAAACATTTACTTAATGTCAGCCGCCATACCGACTCTCCTTTCTCGGAACCTATACAAAATGTCAACGAGAGAAGACAGCAGATCAGGCCCAGTTAACAATAAAGAGTTAAGACTAGTTCCCTGAACAGCGGCGGCGGCGTCATGGACAACCCGTAATTTTCCCGGTTTATTAGGGTTGACAACACCGAAATGAGGTAAGTACCAAACTCTCGAAAAATCAGAAGCTAAGGCACACGTTTCGGCGTAATCTTTGTCAATCATAGCGTGTATATTGTTTCTATACTGAGCGGCGTAAGAATTATCGCGCTTGAAGCGTTTTTCCAAACTGATGAACCTGGAAAGAGCCAATGGATAACTGTTGGGGATGTCGGTAGCATCAGAACGCCATAGCAGGCCAACCTCGAACTGCCCATCGGGAAGTCGGCGAGCCGTCTGTTCCAGGATGTCGGTTGCTCGTTTGTCCGCAGTCGACTGCAACTGACGCTTGACTATACCAACAGCCTCCAACTTAAAATTCTCCCTGACCAGATTCTCCAGTTCGGAAAAGTCCTCACTAGATACGCTATGATTGACAAAGTCAACTAGTTTGGTTCGACTATTTGCACACCCAAAAACAGCCCACCCCAAAGGCGTAAGACAGGCTGCAGGTTGTGCCTTGGAACCTTTTCTCACTTCAGTTGGAATGAGCAAATGCCAATTGTCGATACCTACAATTAATTTCGGCACAGCATCCACATAGAAAACGTTGGGAATAGATAAATGCTTTATGTCATCATAGCCAATCGATTGGCAAGCAATGCCTAAGTTTGAAATGGCACGAGCCTTTTTAACTTCGTGTGAATTTGGCACATTTTTACCCTTAATGTAAAAGTCAACATATTCTATCTCTATAGTTTTTGATAGACCTCCCATACAGTCCACCCTAAGATTGGTCTTGGGGCCACCCACGCCGATTTGATGTGCGATGTCGATGTCTATAAAGGTGCTAGATGAACCATCATCAAGGAGGGCGTAAGTGTCCACCGATCCATCAGGACCACTCACCGTAACTGGAACGACTTTCAGAAGAGTTCTAATAGACCCGCCTGAGGAAGAGTGAGCCACTGTGTCACACCTTTCATTGGACTGTATGGGAGTATCAGTTTGTGCAGAAGATGGTGAAGCTTCGGGCTCCACAGAAACAACATTCACTTCAGCCGTTGCTTCGTAGTTGTGTAACAACTTATGATGTCTATACTTGCAACCGGCTATTTTACATAAAGTAGTAGGATTGCATGACCTATACTTGTGTGAACCTTTTTTCAGACAACGGTTTCAAACTTTATGGTCGCGAACCCATTTCAATTTTGACACAATGTCGAGATGATTGAATTTGTCACAGTTGTCAATGAGGTGACATTGTTGACAAAATAAACATGTCAAAGGTTTACTTGGAGAACGCTGCTGTGAATGCCCTTTATTTTCAGATCGCCGCTGCGAAAACGGAACCGCATGTGGCGTGGCATCAATTACCTGAAAGGTTCCAGTGCTATGCGGACGGTCTGAAAAATGGACATCCGTGATCGCCCCGAACTGCAATTCAGTAGTTACTTCCTCAGCTAAAAAATCACTCAGTAGCTCCAGCTTCGTACCCAAACACAAGTGGAAGCGAGACTTGGCATAATCCTTCCACCGTGCACGCATTGCGGGGGCTAATTTTAATAAGAGCGAGTTGTAAAGCTCTGGTGATTCTAAAAATGCTCTGTTATCCAAAAACTTCAAAACTGATATGCAACTGCGAACACGGCCGGCAAAGAAATGCAAATCCTTGCCTTCCACATTGATTTTGGGTAACGACCGCACCGCAGCTACTTCATGGAGGACAATTAGTTCAGGCCTACCAAAGTGCAGCTCAAGGACATTGATGACCTCATTAGGGTCATCAGCTGTAGACAAAAGGGCACCGACCGCTTCCCGGGCCGGGCCGTACAGCGCTTTATTTAAACGTGACAAATTGGCCAACGGAGGATACGACAACTTGGAGCTATCGTATGCTCTTTTGAAGGCCAGCCAATCGTAAATCTTACCATCGAAAGAAGGTAAATGGTTATCCGAATTATTTTTGGATAAATTTTGAATAGTTTGTGCCAACAACATAATATCAGAAGTGTTGGTACCTTTGTTTGCATCCTGGTCGCCACGACTCTGACTGTTAGAGGCATGTGTAAGCAACCTACGGTCATAAGGGACGCTGGGGCCGGGCGGGGGAATGCCGGTGTAGAGCGCGGCACCTGCGGGAGCGGGATAGTCGCGACGCACGTCACAGGGTGCGTCAAGTGCGGCTACTCCGCAGGCGGCCACAGGCAGACTTGAGGCAACCACGAGGGTGGGACCACCTGGGTGCACGGGGGTAGGTGCACCGCAAGAGGCAGTACCACGGGTAGCGCCTGGGTGCACGGGGGTATGCGCACCGCGAGAGGCAGTACCGGGTGGTTCCAAGGCAGACTGCTGCTGTAAAGGCGCACATTTATTCATCCAATCCTCCACTTCGCTGACACTGCGGTTAGTAGCGCAGATGGAGCCGCGCTGACTAGCTTCTGCTTCGATCTGTGCTATCTCGGCTTGTAATTCTAGTTCCAACACCTTTGCTTCTGCTGCAGCTTCTGCTCGCACTCGCGCTCGTTCGGCTTCCGCATTTTTTCTAGCGTAAGCAGCTTGGATGGCGAGCGTGCGGGCGCGGACGGTTGCTGACGACCGTGAGGACGCTGAAACAGAGGATGCGGGCGCGGCGGGCGCGAGCGTGCCGGACTCCGACACGGATGCCTCTGTCGTGCTCGGTGTTATTGCCTTACTCTGAGCCCGAGTAATCATTGTATATGAAAAAGTACTTAGTACGTAAAACTGATATGCTAAAGGGAAAGGAAAATTTGAAAAATTTATAGGTAATAATTTTGCCGGGCGAAAGGACCAAATGTTAATGAGGGAAGGGAATTAATAAGGCTCAGCGTAAGGAAACAAGAAATATAATAAAATTAAGTAAATACAAACCAAACAGATCGACACGACAGCTACTGACAAGATAGTTATTATAAAAAGCGTAGATAAAAACACCGGCCTGATGGCCAGTTCGCAACATACACTTTATTGCTCAATATACAGAAAAAATACTTTACCAATTTTTTTATATTAAAGTCTCTTCCAGACAACTTTAGAGGCATATGATGAGAGGTAGTGCATTAGCAACTAGCAAAATTATAAATTGAAATTACTTTAGTTTAGATTGCGATTAGAAGATCGCTTCGTCTAGTAAAGCAAGCAACGGTTATTGCTGGTCATCGGATGGGTGACTCTATAAAAAAATATCTGGAGTGGCTCAGATACCAGATATCCACCTTGATTATATATCCTTGCATCCAAAATTTACCTATAGCACCTATATAGTATAGAGAAATCAAGTTTATATAGTATATAGTATATTTATTTATTCAAGACACACCAACATCAGGTACGGTACATTTGTAACATAATCCTACTTATATTATAAATGCGAAAGTTTGTGTGTTTGTATGTTCGTATATTTGTTATTTCTTCACGCTGCAACGGATGGATGGATTTGGACGAAATTCAGCATACAGATAGTTTATAACGTGGAATAACACGTAGGTTACTTTTATCTAGATATTCCCACGGGAACGGGAACCACGCGGGTGAAACCGCGAGTGGCCGCTAGTCATTAAATAAAACATGGCTAGTGCTTGCCAATTAAAGATATACACAGCATTAGCAACGACAAAAGCTACTAAAAAGAAGTTATAAGTTTTATACATAGTATAAAAACATCATTCAGTAACAACTTCTAAAGATAAAAAATTAAAATAGAACCACCTACTTTTGATTACGGGTCTGCAATATTATAAATTTGTAATTATGGAATTGAGTTCACGGAGAGAAAGATAAACATCAATTACCTATTTACACTCACACATTTTTTTATAGATATGTATTTACTTATTTATACCTACACAACGTCGCTTTTAAACGTGTGAATATATATTCCGCACACTATCTGTTTTTTATCCCAAAGAATAAGTATGTACTGTCATAACATCAGATTTTATCTGCATAAAGAATGCCTCCCCGTCATAACCGGTCTGGGAACTGAAAAGTAAATGACTTTGCAAAATTATGAGCAGAAAAAGTGTTTGTTGGTAGGTACTTACCTTCATAATTTAGGCACAATTTACATGTAGCAGCGAGACGGCATACGGAAGTGAGAAAGAGATTTTTCAAATTTTTAGAAAAGAAACGAATAAAATTTTATATTCTTTACCTAGTTATACTAGTGTTGGCCGGCAACTTCGTCCGCGTAGAAGTCGAAAATGGTTTAATACGATTCTTAATTGGTTTTTTACGTCATTAATTTTGTTATAACATAATAAATTATTATGTTCAAATGTTAGAATACTTATAACAAACTTACTTAGAATACTAAAGGAAGGACCATTTTTTATGTTCCGGACAATTTTCTCCTGGTTCCTGGGTGCCCATGACTAAAACAACTCACTAAACTTCATGAATTTATTGAAAAATACACCAACTCGCTACTACATCGTCTTATGATTTTATTTATAATCACATTGTCATATTTTTGTAACAGTAATAATTATAAAAATACATAGGAACAAAAAGGTTTGAACATATTGTTCTAATAAGAACACATTGTTAAAATACTTATTATACCTACCAAATAAAGATTATTTCTATTTCTATTTCTAAAATTCAATCTTTATTATAGTGTAGGGATTAAAAGGTAAACATAACAAAATATAAAATTTTGTTATATTTTGTAAACACGAAGCTCACTCAGCCTTTGATAGGTATGGTGAGAGTTACACGGGGGTATTATCTTTTTACACCGACATCGAAGTACTACACACCTACCGCAGTATTTCTTTGTAAACAATATTTTTTGTTTTTCCTTCGGGAGCTAGAATCACCAGGCTACTCTGTGCGTTTACTCTGAAGCATGCCACATACAACTGGGAGAATATTGCGGAGTTTTTGCGAAACAGACTTTCAAACTGCACTTTCTTGAATTCGAAGGGGTATATTGATGGTGTTAGGGGAATCATATGAATAAATACAGACTCTCCTCGATAACAACGGGTCAGTATAGTTGCCTCGATTATCATCATCATCATCATCATCTCAGCCAAAAGACGTCCACTGCTGGACAAAGGCCTCCCCCAAGGATCTCCATAACGACCGGTTTTGTGCTGCTCGCCTCGATTATATTGCGATGCAATGTTTTCACTTGCAATCTGGTGCCATTGCATATCTCTGGTGGATTTATATTGCGCAGCAACGTAATTAGCACGCCAACTCTCAGTTTTAATATGTGAGTCGGGAGACCGGGAGGCTTCAGTGTATTCAGGAACTCGACCGGATACTGAATGGCATCATCAGTGTTTATCACTGAGTCGACGGAGTTATATTGATATTCAACCCTTTCGAATGATCTCAAAAGTATTTCATTTATAACTTAGGCTTGTTCGTTTTTGGTGCTAGGAATATCGTGAATATTACTAATGTGGAAACAAGTAAGTACCAAACTCTGTAGGGAGAATTATATTAATATTTAGTTCCGGGAAATCACAATAAGCAACAGGTCTGAGAGCTGTCCGGCAGTAACATCTCCCCTCAGATGGACTCTCATATTTTTGGTAAGGCTCAGTTTTGTCACTGAAGGCCACAAATGAGACCGCTTCACGCACACTCGCCGCTCGTCCGCTAGCGTCCCTCTGGGCACTACTGGTAAAGTCTGCCGGAAATCGCCTGCTAACAATACTGTAACTCTTCATAATTGACAATTATTATTCCTAATATCTTGTAAAGATCTATTTAGGGCTTCGAAACCCCCTTTATGAGCCAAAGTACTCTCATCCCAAAAAATTCATTTCGTTTTGCTGAGTACTTCTGTCATATTACTTTACTTGGGTACCTATATTGCAGATTGGGGTTTCGGTTTGTATCAAATCGAGAGAGTTTAAACGCGAGTGTGCAGTATTACCTCCTTCTAGCAGCATGGCAACAATTCCGGACGAAGCGACCGCTAAAGCGTTATCACGATTGCTTCTCACTTTGGCCAACAGTAAATTTAATAGAAAAGTCTCGCCTGGTCCACCAGGAGCATTCAAAAAAGATATCACCTACACCTGCGTCGATACTGGGAAGTATTTTATAATAGACTAGCGGCCGCTCGCGGTTTCGTCCGCGTGGTTCCCGTTTCCGTGGGAATATCGAGATAAAAAGTATCCTATGTGTTAATCCAGGTTATAAACTATCTGTATGCCGAATTTCATCCAAATCCATTTTCTAGTTTTTACGTGAAAGAGTAACAAACATCCATCCATACTTACAAACGTTCGCGTTTATAATATTAGTAGGATATGTCTTTTTTCATTGGTTAGAGAGCACTACTTGACACCACTTCTGCTAAGGAATTGACATTGTAATTGAACTCCAAACAAATTAGACAGCAATCGTAAATATTTGCTAAGTAGGTAATCTAAGAGATTTCCAAGGAATTTTCGAAGAAAAATCAAGGTATAAGGTAAGTTTTTATTTAAATATTCAAGAACAAATGAAATTGAAATTTCGAATTCTAATCCGATTTAAATATTCTCCTTTTTTTTTTCTTTTAGTTGATGGCTTTGTGCGATTAGCACATTTAGCCAGTGTCAAAGTAATTTTTCGTACAAGTAATACATAAATAAACAATATTTCCTTAAATGATGATGAATGATATTAGAAATGGGAAGTGAGAAATAATATACCCCCAACCCCTCGAGTATCTCAGTAAAGATGTGGGGCTTTACTAAGTCCTCACGCGAGCTTCTTGAGAGAATTTGAAAAGTGACATTGCACTGTTTTGTTTCATTTGCCAACACTTATGCACACTCACGAACACTTAACGGTTAATAATCCACCATTATTTCTCATTAATATTCGACATAACACAAATTTTGGAAAATAAGACAAAACCGCAGACATGACGCTTCACTTTCCTGCCAAGAAGTCCTCTAAATATTCTTTAATATTTGTATTTTAGATGTTTTTTTTAATATGGAATGATTTGTATAATTTATAACCAACTAGCGGCCGCTCGCGGTTTCACCCGCGTGGTTCCCGTTCCCGTGGGAATATCTGGATAAAAAGTGTATGTGTTATTCCAGGTTATAAGCTATCTGTATGCCGAATTTCATCCAAATCCATTCATCCGTTGCAGCGTGAAGAAGCAACAAATATACGAACATACACACAAACTTTCGCATTTATAATATTAGTAGGATACTCGTATTCCTTACCATTTCAAATTTCGAACTCTACGCCCCTATGAGGACGTGTCCTAAAAGTGCATAACCTCTTTAAGTTTAGAAACCTTCAAATGAGGTAGGTATAACTAATATAGTACGGTGACTTCCGAGATATTCCAATTTTAAAATGTATTTGCTTGTGTTTATAAGTGAGTTCAACCTTTTCTGAATAAAATCGGATTGTGTTTTCAAACATCGAAATAAAATGTTATTTAACTAAATTAAAAGCACTAAGAAGTATTGATATCAACTTCGGAGCAAATCACCGCCAAAATAACTTTCTACCCCTTTTTAACCTCGTTAGGGAATGAATTTCAATAACATACGAAACACGTCTTCCATCATTTCTGTTAAAAAAGGTTTATGCAAAATTTGAAGTATAGATTGGACCAAGGAATCACTTTGTCCCATACAAACTTTGCCGCCCTTTTTCACCCCCATAGGGGTAGAATTTTGGAAAATCCTTACTTTTAGGTTGCTAATTCATACAAAGACCACACCCTCCAAGTTTCTGGTCTCTACGATCAGCGGTTTAGGCTGTGCGTTGATCCGTCAGTCAGTCATTCAGAACAAAGAATTTTATATGTATTATAGCAATCCGAATGATTGCTACTTATATGGGGGCGTGAATTGAAAAGAATCAGAGAATATACTTTTATATATTCAACGTTTTCAAGAAATTACAATAATAATAATTCTATTAATACGTCGAAGCCGCACCAGCCGTCGATGCTCCCCCGATTGTTCTTTTCTTCCGCCGCGTCTCGTTTTAATATTATTCAAACTCAGAACGCGACGGCTGCCAGTAGGTCCGCGCCTCCAAGCAGTCCCGATCACTACAGGAGCTACGCCCCTTCGGTAGACGTCGTGTTCTGTAACAAAGGTAAAAAGAACGGCTGAGAATATGCCTGCCTTATGTGAAGAAAGGATAAAGTTGCAACTCCTGGCTGCTAGCCACTACCACACCCTCGCGTTTTCATTTACATACGCTTATGTGCGTTTCTTTCTTTAACCTCGGCAATTAATAATTATTTATAATAATTAATAATCTTGGGATTCGTGGTAGGGACTTCGAAGACAGAAAACTTCACTAAAAACGTCTTCGAACTTTTCTAAAAGTTGACATTGCATTAAATCGACAATTTAAACAGTAGGTATTCATTTCTCCCCATTACCTGCCTAACATCTAGAGATACATTAGATTATAAAATATAGTTTTTACACCATATAACAATCAAATGAAACCTAAACCTATACCCTTTAACCGTATGCATCGTAAACATATCCGTAAAAAACTATAAACATTTAGCTGCCTCCTGAGTGTGTTCGACTCGAACACCTCACCGGATAACATAAGTCCGTTGGTGAGTTTCAGTAAACGAACCAAAGCTCATAATCTCGACGGTTATTTTAACGACCAGTAACTATACTACGGGCTTCGTTTTCTGGAACTCAATTCGTTAGTGCACACGTCTAAACTACGTCAATTATAACAATAATAAATTATTAATAACAGAGTGTCCAAACATCACATAGACACTTGTCATGACAACAACTTCTACAAAACTTCATTAAGTTTATTTATCATTATAAAAACTCTTTCATAATGACATCGACTTAAATGACATCGTGCACCTTACACGCGTCATCGAGCAAAAACCATCAAAACTCTTTGCTCTCATCCCCCTCTATAGAAGGCATTTGACATCTGCTCAAATGACAACTCGATGCCAATCCTACAATGACAACACCAAATTAAATGAACAAATTATTAAAATTACGACGCAATTATAAACTACAAAAAAAGATAATAGAAAACACTAAGAAATACGAAAAGCTTTATCAAAAGACCTAGCTGCTAACTCGTATCTTCGACCAGTGAATTGCTATGACGTGAAGATCCTCTCCAATCGACCTGGACTAAACACCTGACCTGCAGCCTTCCTTGCATTGCGGATTTTCCGCTTGTGCTGCGTCCTCCTAGACTCCTTAATCCTATATAAACCAACCTTCGAAACCTTAAACCTACTACTAGCTCGTGGCAAAATTTTATTCCTCACCCGATTCCTACTACGAACTCTAACATTATTCGTGACCTTCCTTTCAGCTTTCCTTTCTGCTTCCGGCAAACTGCACCTCTCCCGAACCTTGGATAAGGTTCTAGACCAACCTACATAAACAGCTGGCGATGCGTCATCGTGCGGCTCCAACAGCATGTCTGAAGACCTATTTCCTGGCAACATTACTACCTTACTAACATCTGAGCAGCCCACCTTAGCGTCTAATACACTTTCAACTAATAAAGCGCTTCCGCATCTGCTCGCACTATCTTCCTGTAGACTAGTGACCTCCAAATTATTAAAAGCATCAGAACCTTTATTTTGTAAGTTCTGCAACCCGTCGTCGCAGGATGTAGGAGGAGCGATCTCGCTTCCTAACTCACCTACTAGGCTACAATCCTGACTAACTTCTACAACGTTCTCTACTTCTGAACAAGACACATTAAAAGAATTAGACACATTACTAGAATTACATAAATTGATAAGAGCTTGATTTGGGATTGGAGCAACAGAGATCTGATTCTCATTCTTACCATCGTCTTTTAAAACAAGTTTTACAGCTACAATATCGGGAATCGGAAATATCGGGGAATTAACAAAGTTAGACAACATAACTTCTTCTTTGGAGCATGCGCGTTCTGGCGACTGTGCTCGGGGCTCGATGCGTAGCTCAGCACTCGAAGCTCGTGGCGGTGACTGCGTTCGAGACATTACGTGTGTCTCTACGCCTGGCGCGCGCTGGACTGGTGACTGCGCTTGGAACACAGTGCTTGTGTCCACGCTGGGTGCGCGCACTGGAGACTGTGTTCGCAACTCGTACTCGGTGCGTAAGTCAGCGTCTCCTCTTCTATTGGAGCGCCAATTCATTGCGGCTCCTCGCTGTCGGTGTCGTCCATCAAGACGGCTGTAATTGCTTCGACTTGCGCTTGTGAAAATTGAAGCATTATTTTCACGTACATTGCGTGACGAAAATTCTTCATCTCTCCGAGTAAACGCTACGGGAGATGGCTGACAATAAGTCGGAGGGAACTCTTTGTCCAGCAGTGACAGAATGTCATCTAAGGGTATCTCAGGCTCATATATCGTATCATAGAAATATCGAGCTGCTCCTCTTAGATAAACGCGAAGAATTAAAGACAAATCTTTTTCGCGCCATTCGCTTATAGCGGCGATGCGCTTGAATTCGCGTGCGAAATCAGCGATGGATCCACCATCAAATCCACCAAAATATTCCACGCTCGGCATGGTTGCATAATTAGAACATTATAAAATTATAAATTATATATCGCCTGTTTTCCAGTCAACAGCTTTTTCTGTGTGTGCGAGCGTCTCAGCACACAACTTCTTGTAAGGATTTTTCCGTGTGTGCGAAAATCTCAACACACTACTCTTGCAAAAAAACACAATGGCTCGTTGATCCCTGTAACGCCTTTTATCGCCTTTCTTTCTTGAAGCCTAGTCTACACGGCTACTATCCGTGACTGGCCCTAGCTAAAATTATGGAATGTATCCGGAATCTACGCGCGGCGTACTCCACCACTTATAGCAATCCGAATGATTGCTACTTATATGGGGGCGTGAATTGAAAAGAATCAGAGAATATACTTTTATATATTCAACGTTTTCAAGAAATTACAATAATAATAATTCTATTAATACGTCGAAGCCGCACCAGCCGTCGATGCTCCCCCGATTGTTCTTTTCTTCCGCCGCGTCTCGTTTTAATATTATTCAAACTCAGAACGCGACGGCTGCCAGTAGGTCCGCGCCTCCAAGCAGTCCCGATCGCTACAGTATAGATAGAAGATAGATTAGACAACATCACATACATTTTTCTGTTCCCAAGGTAATTAGCTATGCAAGGTAATAAGCTTATGCACTTGTTTCATCCCTCGATCCAATCCGAACCTTTCGGAGAATCTAGTAGGGCACGGGGACACGCACTAGTGCGTGATGCCATTCCCTCTAGAAAACCTCCGAAGGTGTTTCGTTTCACACGGCTTGAGGAACCCTTTAAGTTTCTCGCCGCCCCCAAACAAGCCCGGTGAAGCTAAAAACGCCGTTTGAGACAATAAGCAATCTCTCTCCGAAAAAAAACTCGTTTCATGGAAATCAGAAACAACGACGGTACCACAACCACTCAGACCCGACACAATATCGAAAAGTTCGTTTTCCACATTGACCCGTCCGGGGATCGAACCCGGGACCTCAGAGTTAGCGCTGCCCAAAGTCCGGTGTGCAAGCCACTCGGCTACGGAAGTCGTCAAATACAATATAGTGCAACGTCACTTTTCAAATTAATTCGTCGTCATTTCATTCACGTCATTCGTTTGTCTCAAGAAGATCGCGTGAAGTCTCAAGCGTCTGGCGTGAAAAAGTAATAATTTAATATTTAATTAAGTGACTAGAATATTTAAAACGCATGTCAATCACGACTAAATAAAAAATATCCTAGAAAAAATTATAAGTTAATTTACGAGATATTGACTATATAAATTAAAAAGACAAAAGAAGATAACAAAGCTTACCGAAAGACGACTCTGTGCGCCCGAATTAGCTCCTGTTTTGACGCGTCTGTACCGCCTCTCTCTTAAAATTAAAACGGTCCCTAAGTCCTGGAAGTTTGCGAATGTGCAACCTGTGCCCAAGAAGGGCGATCGTGCCGACCCTGCCAACTACAGACCAATCGCCATCACCTCCATACTTTGTAAAGTTATGGAAAGGGTACTAAATAACAAGCTGCTGTCGTACCTAGAATCCCATGACCTCCTTAGCGACTGTCAATATGGCTTTCGTAGAGGCCGTTCCACGGGGAACCTTCTAGTTTACGTCACACATTGCTGGGGCGAGGCAATCGAGAAGCATGGTGAAGTGCTTGCCGTTTCACTTGACATCTCGAAAGCCTTTGACCGGGTCTGGCACGCTAGCTTGCTTAAGAAACTTCCAGCGTATGGCATCTCTGCTGAATTTTGTGCCTGGATATTAGACTTCCTGAGTGAACGGTCAATTAGGGTGGTCATTGATGGCTGCTCTTCTGACCTCATGGCTATCGATGCCGGGGTTCCTCAGGGATCCGTCCTTTCTGCGACCCTCTTTTTGCTGCACATTAATGATCTGCTCATGCCCGGAATTATTGGGTATGCAGATGACAGCACGGTCTCAGAAAGATACTTGTCCAGAGCTAGAGTCAGCATGAAAGAACTGTGTTCCTTGAGAGAGGCCATGGTGGAGCGGACAAACTTGACTCTTAGTCGTGTCTCCCAATGGGGTGACAGTAATTTAGTTAGTTTTAACGCCACCAAAACGCAGGCATGTCTGTTCACTGCCAAAAGGAGTCCTTTTAACCTGACTCCTACTTTCCGAGGTATGACTGTACCGATTACCGACAACCTTAATCTCCTAGGCATGAAGTTGACTTCCAGTTTGAACTTCGGTGACACCATCGAAATTAAGGCTCAAACAGCGGCAAAAAAACTGGGTGTCCTAAATAAGGTTAAGCGATATTTCACGCCGGGACAGCTTCTAACTTTATATAAAGCGCAAGTCCGATCGTGCATGGAGTATTGCTGCCACCTTTGGGACGGTTCAGCAAAATACCAGCTCGCCGCGCTTGATTCGGTGGAACGCAGAGCCAGGAAAATTATAGGTGACGATAAGCTTGTTAAAACTAAGCTTCACAGTCTCGCTCACCGCCGCACAGTTGCCTGCTTGTCGGTCTTTTACAGGCTATACTTCGGAGAGTGTGCTATTGAGCTGCATGAGCTCATTCCACCTTCCCCATTTTACCATCGAGAATCCAGACGTACGGCTGGCTACCACCCTTACCTGGTTGATATTCCACTTCTGCGCACTAAGCGTTTTGCTTCTACATTTATAATGCGTACAGCCAAAGAGTGGAATTCCCTACCGGCGTCTGTGTTCCCGAGTGCATATAACCCTAAAGTTTTTAAAGCCCGAGTGAATAGGCTATTTCTGGGCAAGCTTGTTCCATCGTCGGCCTCTTCTTAGTCCTAGGGATTAGAATGAGGCCAAGAGCAAGCCCATCTCTCAATAAAAAAAAAAAAAAAAAAAAGACAGAAAAAATAAAATAACAATATTATTGGATTTTACTTTATTTTATTTTGCTTTATTAGTGCGATTTTTTTAAACCAATTCTAAATTATTGATTTATTTATTGTTTTGCTAGTTAGCTTTGTTGGTTTTTTTTAATACTCTTTATTTCGATGTTGTATTTTTGCAGCAAACCAATATTACTGTGTTCTTGTTTGTATGATGACCTGTAATTACTGCTGTAACTTGTTATGTGTGACAAATATTTAAATATGATAATAACACTACTGTTCTTTATGTATATCTTTCCATTCACTGGGTGCCTTTCGCAGTGAATTCGCATGAAGGAGTAAGTTTTTCGAGTCATATTTACTGTATAATGCAGAAGTATGATAGAATTATGACTACAGTATGATACAGGCAGATAAATATTTATGAATTCTGTTATTCGGAATTTTGAATTTTGTCTTATTTGTCCATGCTGTATAATGAGTTTCAAGCTGTTTATTTAGAGAAACCCTATGTACCTATCCACACTTACCGCGCAGAAAAAATACTCAATATCATTATATTTTTGGCGTTTTCGATGCATTTCAATTATAGCATATTAAGACTTATTAAATAGCAATAATATGTAAATATAAGAAGCTTGATTGCGCTGTGGTTAGCGCACCCAGTCTGCGATTGCTAAGGTTAAGCAATTTCGCAAAGGCCGGGCATCGGATGGGTAAACAAAACTTTACCTTCCCGAGCTCTTCCGTGCTTCGGAAGGCACGTAAATCCGCTGGTCCCGGCTGCATTAGCAGTTGCTATCATCCGCCAATTTGCGCTGGGCTTATTTGGTACCTATATAGCCCGTTCTCCCAATCCATCCGTAAGGAAGGCCCCAGCAGTGGAACATAAAATGAGCTAGTAATTAATATATATCCACGAAAAATCAGCGGTGTAGTGATTTGATAACTTAGTCCCATCATTTTGAAATTTTTGTTTTTGTTCTACATAAGTATGGATTAAGGACCTACCTGTGTGTTTCTAATAAATATATTTCATTTAATTTTATCCGATATGCGGTTGCCACTCGATTATGTAACTTTGAATGCCAGAGACTATGAAAAAGAAATTAAGTGACATATTTTTATAAAAACACAAATGTTGAAAAAATTTCCACGAGCAGGATTTGAACCCGCACCTTTCTGACATACCAAGTCAGGTGCTCTTCCAATTTAGCTATCGTGGTTCTAACCAGCCCGCCGAAATTATTCAACACTATTTACTTTTTACTTTGAAAGCCAAAGGCGCCCATTCAATGTCAACAACTACCGTCATTTACATCAAATCCTGCTCGTGGAAATTTTTTCAACAACAAAAATTATATAAACATTTTGACATATTTATGTTAATGTAGGTGCTTGTGGCACAACATTTAGATTCGAGCAGTTTGTAGAAAACTGCATATCCACCCATAGAGCTTAGGAAAATAGCTCAACACCGAATTTTTTGTCATTTTCATTGCACCCAACGCATGGCGTCGACGTGCGGTTTTGTTTACGCCATGAAATACCGCTTTGGGGAGCAATCGCCCGTCACAGGTTGCTGCGGATTTATGATGTACGGAGGATGGCAGGCGAATACTGCCACCGAATAATAGCAGCCGTCTATACGCAGTTAGGACATAGCGTTCGATAGATGGCGAACTCCGTAAACATAACGCCTCTCGTGAGTACCATAATGTTTCATTTTGCACTTTATTGTAAAATCGTACTCGGAACATTCCAAAGTTGATTGTTAATAAGACATCGACACAAAATTCAAAAAAATTCAAAATTCAAAATCATTTATTCAGTTTAGGCTACAAATAGCTCTTATGAACGTCATTTTAAGCCATCGGTTCGTAAGTCTATCTACTCTGGGCGGGAGATCTTGTACTGAGAAGAACCGGCAAGAAACTCAGCAAGTGTCCAGCTCTTTTCTCCCTTACAGCGTCATAAATATTGGAAAAAGCCCTATCATAAAGGACACTTTCCATCACAAATAAAAACACAAAATGTAAAGGACAATCACAATATGTAAAAAAACACAAAAAAAAAATTAACTAAATAAAATATTTAAGTCAGCAAAAACATAATTTACCAGTTTAATTTTTTACAATATCATACAGTACTAGTAAAAGTCAAAAAAAACTATAGTTAATAATAATAAAAATAAAACTAATTGTAATGTTCAATGCAACGCTATTTTGTTATCTGCAGGACACTATTTATAAGTAGTATTATGTATATGTTTTTTATTATAGCCAGGCTGTTCTATCTTCTAAATATTCTTTGACTGTATAATAACCTTTTTTTAATAAAGAAGACTTTACATGTTTTTTAAACTTATCTAAAGGTACATCTAGTACAGTATTTGGTATTTTATTGTAATAGTGTACACCTTGCCCCAAGAAAGAACCAAGCACCTTCTGTAACCTGAACAGTGGCATTGCAAGTTTTGACTTATTTCTAGTATTAAAATTGTGTACATCACTGTGTTTAGCAAATGAATTGATATTACAACGTACAAGAACTATACAATTATAAATAAATTGAGACGCCACTGTCAAGACATCAATTTCTTTAAAAAGATTTCTTAAAGAAGTTCGTGAACCTAGTCTATAGATTGTTCTTACTGCTCGTTTCTGTAAAATGAATATAGTTTCAATATCAGACGCTATTCCCCACAGTAAGAGGCCATACGACATGACACTATGAAAATAACTAAAGTAAACTGTTCTAGCAGTTTCAACGTCTGTTAACTGCCTTATTTTTCTAATGGCATAAGCAGCAGAACTGAGTTTGCCGGCCAATTTCGAAATGTGAGGATTCCATTGAAGTTTTGAGTCAAGGGTTATACCTAAGAAAACTGTTGAGTCTACCAAATCTAATCGATCACCGTTTATTCTTATATCAGTTGGTTCATTTTTGACATTTGGTAATTTAAAATTAATACATTTTGTTTTTTTAGCATTAAGCTGCAAATTATTAATAGTAAACCAACTGAGTACATCAGAGAGTGCTTTGTTTACATCGTCGTAATTATTCTTACACCTACTTACATTAAAAATGAGTGAAGTATCATCTGCAAATAATATGATTTCACAGAAGTTCTCTACAAAGAATGGCAAGTCATTAATATAAATCAAAAACAGAAAAGGACCAAGAATGGACCCTTGTGGAACTCCCATTTTTACATGAGAACCAGATGATTTAGTTCCATTAATATCGACAGTTTGTGTTCGAGAGCTAAGATACGACTGAATTAAAGGGAATTGTTCATTTTCGGCTTTTCTTGAACAAGTTATTTCTTAAAATGTATTTTTACAGTAAAATATAAATAAATATAAGAAAAATATCTTTTATAATGTCGTTGCAGGAAAGTAAATATCTAAATTAATTAGTTTTAAAAGTATTTTTTGAAGAAAAGTCACACCATTAATTCCTGTGTTGCTTTATCAACAAATATGGAATAAAAATCTGTAATTGCTATTAAGAAATCGATACTTAATTACCGATTATAAAAATAATTATTCTCCTTAGACTTATACGATCAAGTAACTTTCGCAATTTAATTTAATTATTTACCTTTAAATCAACTAAAACCCGCCAAAACACTATGTTTTACTACAAATTGTTTTACATGACAATTAGAAAAAATCGATTATTCCTGTATTGATTTTACTTTATTTTTTTATATGACAACATCAGCCTGTAAACATTGATGGCATTGATGTGATGATGACGTTTGTAAAAAAGTATTCGCTTTGCCTCCGTGTACTGTGAATGTTACTTTTTCGTCTGCTTTTTCTAAACATAAATAATGTACCATTCCCAAGAATGACATACCGTGAATTAATTTTATTTAGCTGTGGAACATATCAATTGAAGCAAGTGAGATCTTATTATGGCGAGCATATCAGGAATGATGGCTGTTATACCATAGAAGTATGAGCCAGACGGAAAGAGCCAGCAACCTCTTAGAAGGTTTAGAATTATTAAACAATTCCTGAGGCAAAATTCAAAGCAGGCACATTAGCCGGAAAATATACTTTGTATATATCTTGTATAATAATAATCTCCAGGGCAGATCTTCTATATTACAATATTATTGTAATTGCCTTGTAGGACGAAGAACAGTCGGTTGCTGTGCTCATGTAATGACAATTATATGGTATTTAAGCTGGGCAAGGCACGAACACAATATTAGGCCACCAGCACAGTTTTTAGATCACATCCTAATTAAGTCAAAGTCAAAGTCAAAGTCAAATATTCTTTATTCAAATAAACTTTAGAAAAGTGCTTTTGAATCGTCCATAATTTTTTTACCTACTACCCATTCAGGACGTCTATTTTTAGCTGTGGAGAAGAATGGGCGCAAGAAACTCCACAGCTTTAATTCATTATGTAACGACATTTACAAAATTATATGCCGTTACGTTACCAAGTTATACAAGTTTAAAAAACCTTAACAATATATTGGATTAGAAATAGATTGGAGCATTTTAAACCCATGCTGTTTTGTCTTCAATGTAATCAGACACTTTATAATAAGCTTTTTTATAAAGCTTTTCTTTAATAGCGATTTTAAATTTATTAATATCTAGTTTTTGGATATTACTTGGAACTTTATTGTAAAAACGTACACACAGGCCTCTAAATGAATTATTTACTTTTTGGAGCCTAGTATTAGGTACTGCTAGTTTGTTTTTATTTCTAGTGTTTACATTGTGAATATCACTGTTTTTAGAAAAAGTTTCAATATTTTTATATACATACATTAGGTTCTCGTAAATATATTGTGATGCAACTGTCATTATATTAATATCTTTAAATCTCTCCCTAAGAGAATTACCAGCTTTTAGATTATAAATTGCTCGAATAGCCCGCTTCTGCAGCACAAAGATAGTTTGAATATCGGCAGCATTGCCCCACAGTAAAATGCCGTACGACATTACGCTATGGAAATAACTAAAGTAAACAAGTCTAGCTGTTTCAATGTCAGTGATCTGACGAATTTTCATTACTGCATAAGCCGCAGAGCTCAGTCTACTCGACAATTTATCTATATGTGGGCCCCACTGTAGCTTTGCATCCAACGTAATGCCTAGAAACACTGTGGTGTCCACAAGGTCCACATTCTTATCTTTAATTTTTACACTGGTTTTTACCTCCTTAACGTTGGGTAATACAAATCTTATACATTTGGTTTTTTGTTCATTTAATAGCAAATTGTTAACACTAAACCAATGAACTATCTTTGTGACAGCATTGTTCACATCGTCATCAATCGGCTGTCGTCGTTTCACTTTGAATAAAAGTGAGGTATCATCTGCAAACAATACTATCTCATGTTTGTCTTTTACAAAGTAAGGCAAGTCGTTAATATAAATTAAAAATAAGAAAGGACCAAGAATTGAACCCTGTGGAACACCCATTGTAACCACCGATCCCGGAGATCTTTTACCGTTAACATCAACCCTCTGAACCCTATCACTCAAATATGAGATAAGAAGATTCAGTGATGCATCTCTAATTCCATAGTGGTAGAGCTTCCTGACCAGGGTTTCATGTAAAACACAATCAAAGGCCTTGGATAAATCACAAAAAACCCCTACGGCATCGTGAGAATCCTCCCAGGCATTAAATATTTGAAGAATAAGCTCAACACCAGCGTCAGTAGTCGAGCGCCCCCTAGTGAAACCATATTGTCTAGAATGTAAAAGTTTATTTCTATAAAAATGAACTTGAATTTGGTCTAGAATTATCTTTTCAAATATTTTACTAAATGTGGGTAACACAGAAATTGGTCTAAAGTTAGAGGGGTCACATGTGCTACCTGATTTGAATAATGGGATTACTTTACTGTGCTTCATTAGGTCAGGAAAAACACCACAGTCAATGCATTCATTAAATATGCAAGCTAAAACTGGAGCTATTGTCTCAATAACGGATTTAGTGACGTCGACGGAATTACCCCACAGATCAGCAGTCTTCTTTTTATTAAGAGTATTAAAAGTTTTAATTATATCTCTAAAATCAATTTTTTGAAAACTAAAATAGTTTTTACTAGGTTTGACATTTTCCTTTAGAACCGCTTCAGCTACAGTGGGGGAGGAGTCTAAAGCCTTTGTAGTTGAAACTGGAATATCAGTAAAAAACTTCTCAAATGCCGCAGCAACATCAGCATCGGAAGTTAAGGTTTGATTTTCGTAGCTCAATTTGTACTCATTGTTACGACTTTTGACATTTCCAGTTTCACTATTTATAATATTCCATGTCATTTTTATTTTGTTATCACTTAGCTTAATCTTTGAACTCAGGAACTTTGCCTTTGCTAATCGACATACTATTTTAAATAACTTAGAATAATTTTTGACATACAATTTAAAATCTTCACTGGTGTTATAGTTGCGTTCATCATATAGCTCATAAAGTCGCTTTCTACTTTTGTGGATACCAATTGTAGCCCATTCACTAAAAGTAACAGTACCACTAACCGAGATCCTTTTTGGAATAAAAGTTTTATTAAATTCTGTACAATATTTATGAAAGAAATTATTATAAAATTCATTTGGGTTATCATTATACTTTAAAAAACATATATTATTATTACTTACGATGATTCAGAATAAAATTATTAAAACAAAACTTATTTGTTTTAAATATTTTATTCATTTATATTGTAGCCGTAGATTGTAGCATTATAAGTAAGATAATATATTTTTCACACCACCTGCTCGACAATGCCTCATTATATATCATGCAAACCTTACTCAAAGTAAATCATTATAGCCCTTGTCTTTTGCTGGGGTGTAATGTTGTACTGAATTTCATTATAACCCGCCGAGCAGTAATGTGATTCTCACTTCTCTTAGTTCTTATTGTTATGCATTTAAAGTCTAATTTCGTCAAAAATGGCCGACGGCGAGGAGGTGGACGGTGGCGCGCGCCGCGCCATATTTATTTGAAAATCGAACTTATTCGAAAATCGAGCTGGCCATGCCACGGCAAGCCGAACGAAAAAAAATCAATACTTAAAACAAAAGCCGCGAGTATTTCAATACGGTGCAATCAGTATCAGACAAAACTGCAAAAGAAGATAGAATAAAACATTAAGAAAATGTCGAGTGACGAAAGTGATTTAACTCCGGAGTCCATTAAATTAGACGCCTTAGGTATTGTTAATAACCTACTACCAGAGAAGTCGAAGGAAAAATACTTGAAAGCTTACGACGATTTCCACAAATGGAAAACTGCAAAAGGCGCAAAGTCTGTGTCGGAATCAGTGCTTCTTGTTTATTTCGAGTATTTATCGTGTACAAAGAAGTCCAGCAGCCTGTGGTGTATCTATTCGATGCTCAGGTTAACAATAAGCATCAAACACGACATTAAGATAAATACATATAGCAAGTTATTGGCATTTTTAAAGAGGAAATCAGATGGTCATCGAGCCAAGAAGTCAAAAGTATTGACAGCGCAAGATGTGGAAACAAACTTTTCTGAATGAGGCTCCTGATCACAGCTTTCTGGCCATGAAAGTAAGTATGAGTACTGCCTACTTTTTAGTTACGTTTCTAGTACCTACCTATAATAGCTCTATAAAATAGTTAATGAATAAAAGGGTATTTAAATGGCACACATTTAAAAAATACACATTCTAAGGTTTTGTCGCAAGCTTTTTTATAATATAAAGGTCAAAAAATGTAGTAGTGTATCTATCTATTTACTCACAATCCTATTTTTTGTTACAGGTAGCCTTGATTTTTGGAGTGAATGGCGCATGTCGTGGAAATGAACTCGTAAACATAAAAGTCAATGATATCAAAAAACATGCAGATTTATTGCTGATTAACTTACCAGATACCAAAACAAATAGAGAACGTTCGTTCATAGTTCTGCAAGAATTGTTGAAAAGTACCAAGCTCTGCGCCCCTCTAATATAAACACCAACAGATTTTTTATCGGTTACAGTAATGGCAAATGCACCAGGCAAGTCATTGGCAAGAATAAAATCAGCGCCATGCCAAAAGAAATTGCAAAATACCTAAAATTGCAAAATCCCGAGCTCTATACGGGTCATTGTTTGAGGAGAACATCGGCAAGTCTGTTGGCAGATTCAGGAGCAGATATGGCCCAGATAAAACGTCATGGTGGCTGGAAATCCGATCCAGTAGCGGAGGGCTACATAGAGAATTCCATACAAAACAAAAACAAGATAAGCTGTCGTATTCAACATTCACAACAACATTCATCTGAAAACTACGTCCATTATTGATGATCCTTGGAAACCTTTGCCAGCACAGCCATCTAGCTCAAAATATATCCCGTCAAGCCCACTGCCTCAAGCACCACCTTCCCCAACCTTTACTGTGCCAAACGACCCTCACACGCAAGGTTCTGATGTATTGGGTGCTGCTACTCAAATAAATTCCACCTCAACTAACATAAGCGTACCAAAAAATATAACCATATCTTTACATAACTGGACTAATGTATCAAACATCAATTTTAATTTTTAATTTACTTTTTATAGTTATTTACTGTGCCAATTATATATAATTAGTAATGAAAATAGTATTTTAATAAATAAAATACTTTTTCTAGTAGCCTTGGTTTTTATTGTCTCGCAAAAGGTGAGAAAAGTAGAATATACTCCTCAGGGATAAAACTGATTTTGCCTTGGGCGCGCTTAAATCCTTCACTGCTCTCAGGACTCCATTTTAATTCCCTCGCTTCGCTCGGGAATCAACTCTAAACCCCCTCGCTACGCTCGGGAGTTAAATCTGGAGTCCTTCGTTACGCTCAGGATTCAAATATCGCGCCCGTGACATAATACAGTGCTTTATCCCCTTGGTGTACAATCTACTAAAACATTATTAAAACAATGGTTAGTCATTTATTTTGTTATCATAATTACATTGTTTCAGCAATAATTGCAGCATTTAACAGGAACATTAAACTTGCTTATTTATACACATATTACGTTTTCTTGCTATTATATTGCTATAATTACTTTAATTTTTGATAATATTGGTAAATGTTCACTATAAGCCAAAGCGCCCTAGTAAACTGAACAATTCCCTTTAGTGCGAAATCTTTGAGACCGTAGTAATTTAGCTTCATCACCAGAGTTTTGTGCTCAACGCAATCGAAAGCCTTGGACAAGTCGCAAAACACTCCAAGGGCGTTTTGAGACTTCTCCCAGGCATCAAATATATGTTTTAATAGAGCAACACCTGCATCAGTAGTAGAACGACCCTTTGTAAATCCATATTGTTTATTATGTAAAAGGTTGTTTATGTTAAAATACGACATCAACTGTTACAATATAACTTTTTCATAAATTTTGCTTAGAGTTGGTAGTATTGAAATGGGTCGATAGTTACGGGGTTCTTCTTTGTTTCCCGATTTGAACAAAGGTATGACCTTACTAAACTTCATAAGATCGGGAAAGATACCTTTATTCACACAGTTATTAAAAATTTCAGCAAGATATGGTGCAATAGAATGTATAATATTCTTAATTACTTTTATAGAGGTGCCCCACAAATCACTTGTGTTTTTCATTTTCAGTGATTTAAATGTTTTTATAATATCCATTGAATCAATATATTTAAATTGAAAAGAAACATTACATTTTGGTACATATTTTTGGAATAATGCTTGTGCAGCTTCTGGTGATGAATCCAAATTTGAGGTTGTCAGCACAGGTATATTTACAAAAAAATCATCAAAAATATTAGCAATATGTGAATCTGAATTGACTAAGTTGTCGTTTACTTTTAAAGTGAAAGTATTATCCCGTGGTTTAAATTTACCTGTTTCACGGTTTATAATGTCCCAAGTGGCTTTAATTTTATTGTTGGACTTTTTAATTTTTTCTTTAATATAATTAGATTTTGCTACTATACATACTTTCTTAAATATTTTCGAATAATTCTTTACATATTCCGTAAAATTAGAATTTTGGTTATATTGTTTTAGACTATATAAATCATACAATTTATTTCTACTTTTATATATACCAGTCGTGGCCCAGTCACAGAACTTAAGTTCATGAGTTATTTTGATTGTTCTTTGTGTAAACACTTGGTCATATTCAGTCTTTATGAAGTTAAAAAGATTAGTATATAATACATCTGGATCATCTTGTCCAAATGGCAATGCATTAATTTTACTCGATATATTATTTTTAAAACGCTCTACTCGCTCCTTTGTAACTGGTTTACAGTTCACTATTTTTGGCTCATCCTTAACATTAAAATCATTGGTCACCTTTAAACCGCAATGGTCAGACGTAAGCTTACTAATGACTGACTTAGAAACAGGGTCATAGTCTGTAAAAACATTATCAAGACAAGTGGCTGAATGTGAAGTTATTCTAGTGGGTTCGAGAAATAGATTAATGAGATTAAAACATTTAAACAAGGCAACAAGACGAACACTCATTGAAGTGCTTTCTAGAATATTTATATTAAAATCGCCACATACAAAAACAAATTTATTTTTTAATTTTAATTTTCTTAGTACGTCTTCCATTACAGATTCGAAAATACCGAAATTGCCCGATGGGGGTCGGTATACACACACTATTACAAAGCTATTAAACTCCACACATGATAGCTCAATATTACGCTCCACTGATAAGCCTACAATATCGTTGCGATCTTTATATTTTATATTACTTCTTACTAGTATTAAAGAACCACCGTGAATAGCTGAGCTTCGCACGTACGCGCTTGCTAATTGGAAATTATTTACATAGAATGATGTGTCATGACTTCTTAGCCAATGCTCAGTTAAACAAAATATATGAATTGCCTGACTTTTTGCAAATAATTCTAACTCTAAGTCTTTGCCAGCCAAACCTTGAATATTTTGATGTATAATAGTAATTAATGAGGACTTGGCTTTTGTCTTAGACCTCAGTTTAAACATGAGGTTGTTGTTACCTTATTACTAGTTGTAGATGTTGCATTAGTAGAACTACTAATGGTTACGTTGTTATGACGTAAAGACTTAGTTATACCATTTATAACTGTATCCTGTATATTATAAGCTAACAATTTAGCTATTTGGGTCCTACATTTCGTAGAAAGATACATAGTATCTGACGTCAAACTAAAGCTATTAATAAATTTATTTATATCAAAATATAAAATAGTGTCACTATGACGACAAATCAAATTAAACAATAATAAATTTAATTCATAAATGCGCTTATTTTGTTCCCAGGTCAAATTGGTACAATAGGGAAAAGCGCTAATTATTATCCTGCAATTTGTTTCTGATTGCAGTTTTATCAAAATATTAAAACTATTTATGATGTCACGTTTCTTCGTTTGTGAGCTGTCACCACATAACACAATAATATTAGTGGAACTATTCAATGAATCCTGTGATATTTTGTTTACTATAGCATTCAACGACTGACCTGGAGTACAAATATTGGTCATTGAATGGATAATATTTCTATTTATAGGCAACCCTAAGCCTTGACCCAGTTTATCAGAGTACATAACTGTTTTTTTTACTAATTTTGTAACATTAGGTTTAAGTATTTTTTGAGGAGAGGCCGATGAAGGACCGGGAACCAAAACAGACAAGTTTTGTGTGTTCATCTGAATATTTGAGTCAAGTGATAAAGACTCTTTGTGTAGGTTAATTTCATTATTAATTAATGAGTTGTACCGATCAGCATTGTACTTGCACAGATCAACTAACTCTGTGGCTGATTGGATATGTTCTTCAATCTGTTTCTGTGATATTGAGTATTTTTTAGTCATTATATCAAGAGACTCATGTAACCTTTGGATGTCAGTTTGTAATTGCTTAGTGTCCCGGTCATACATTTGCCTACTTTCCATTAACTTACTATTATATATATCTAAGGAATCCATAAGGCTAATACGCTCCTTTCTGAGAGCAATATTTTTATAAAAACAGTTATTTTTTTAATCAACTTCTCAGTTTTCATTATAAACTTATTAATTTTTACATATTTTTTAATTTTAGTTTTGCTGATTTTATTTATTTTGTTGTTGTTTTGAGATTGCTGTAATGAAATTCCACCAGGTGATGCTATAAGTTCTTCAAATAAGGACTGAGTATGATCCACTTCATGCTGCTTCTGCAACTCAACTAATTGGGATATCTGGTGGTTTGCCGCACTGAGGTCCCTTTCCAACTCGGTGATGCGGTTGAGTGCCCTTTCATAGGTGTTATGCTGCTGCTCAAAATTGGAGATGACATGTTGCAGTTGGTCACGCTGGTGGAGCACATCCTGGTGTTTCATGTGCAGTTGGGCTAACTCATTCTTAAACTGTGAATTTCTGTCTATTATGGATTTTATTTCCATTTCACTGTCATCCCTTTCTTTTAGCAGCTGATTGCAGGATTCCTTGGATACTCGTAGCTCCTCAAGTGCCTTTCTGAGCTTTAGTTCAGTACTTTGAGTAGCAGCCTTATGGGTCAGCATTGTGAAGTTGGTTTTATAAACACCTGAAAATTAAAGAAGTATATATTAAGATATATTAAGACTTAGGTGTTGCAAGTTAGGTTTATCTAACTTCTATTTAATTTCTATGTGCAGCAATTAAGATTATTTAAAAATGAGATTTTAATTATAATAAGTAAGTGGGGGGTAGATGTGTCACACAAAAGTTTGTTGTTTAAAATTAGAGTATTTTATTGTATTTGCAAGTTATTACTAGATAATCTAGAAATGAAATTAATTAAGTTATAAGCTTCAAATAAGCAGTCACGTTCTGGTTGTAATGTTTCAAAGTGTATAAATGTCTGTGGCAAAACAAAGTCACCATCAACTTCACTTCCACATATAGTCAAGTCAAGAGAGGTTAACCAAGCCAAATCGTATTTGAGGTGTGACGATACTCACAATATGTGAGATTTGTAAAGTAATGAATATGAGTAGTATTGTTGTTAAATAGAACAAAAACATGTACCTAGTAACAGTATTTAGAAATAAGTTTTTCTCAATGTCAATGGTAATAATTTAAATTCAAAGTGTCTAATAACAATTATTGTTTTATTCTTACCCTATTCTTGGTATAGTGGAATATTAAATTTTAATACTATAATACTGAAATGCCAAAATTACTTTTGCAGTTTAGATGCAAATCCTTTGATTTGATTACAAATGAGAAAAATAACAATTCATTGGCCTAGTACATTGACACATACAATTTGAATGAAGTGTTTAGTTAAGATTTACGCTTATGTTACTAGTATTTGTAATAAATGGAATGAAAACAATACTCCCCCGGTTTATGTTGCAGCAGTCCACGGCAAAAGTAGTTATTTTAACAACTTTTTGTAAAATTTGTTATAACAGTCAGCTGGCGATGACAGTTGGAAAATTACATTAGCACATAATTTAAAAACTACACAATATTAGTCAGAAAAAACACTAGTAGATGATATTTGTCACTTAATTTAATCACTAATTACAAATTTAATCATAAATAAGCATAAAAGACAATTTTTAACAAATTTTTAATAGGAGCTATAAATTCGACTGTCAGTTATTATGTCCAAAGAGAAAATTGTGGTTTTCGTAAATTTTACTAAAACGAACACACTTGGCACAAAATAAGAGGACAAAGAAAGGAAAAGCTAAAATATATTTTTTTTTAATTTATATTTTTTGGTACTAGTATGTCTAAAAATTAAATTAATGTTTATGTAGGTTTGTGCATGTGTGTGTGTGATAGAAAGAGATTACGTATTGTTGTTAGATATGTCTGTTCAATGTTATTGTGGAAAATTTACTGATTTATGTGTTATTTTGTATGTTCGATTTTATATGATTTTGTATAATTGATTGATTTCCAAATAAATAGAAAAAATAAATTAAATGCTGATTAGTTTATTACGTCACAATACATCTCTCCTGTCGACTCCATTTTGGTGAAGTCTGGACCTAAGACTATCTAAGGCAGTATGCTGATGTCATATGTTAGGGGTTCATATCGGTATCGCTATAATAATTTTTAAATGCTTATTTAAGATTTAGTATAGCGAGTATCGTAGGTAATTATTTATATTACAACGTGGGCGATTAGCCGGGCGTTAATCTTAATAGAAGTCTGATTAATGTGACCTTAACTCCGATTCTGGACGTAAATCTAATTAGTTTCGTTCACTACAGTTAATTAAAGCAGTCATCAGTGGACTATAAGCTGATGATGAGAATGCTGATGAAAACACATACACATACACATCGCTCACTATGCGACTTATTGGTTTATTTATTATTATTATTTTATGGTTGTAAGGAAGCCCTAAGGCCACTTTTGGGACTTTTATCTTTTTTATTCAAGATCAAATAATACATAATTTTTCTTAAACTTAAGCTTATGTAAATTGTAAGTTTCTCACAACAATATTGAAATTATAATGTGTTCTTAATAATTTCATTCTTGTTGTCAGAAAGCTTAGAATGCGGTCTAATGGTGTTCTTTCTATCCACGGCTTAGATAAGACATGTACTCGTACACACTATTAAATTACTATCTAATTAGGTTAGTATTGTAAATGAGCACCTACTTAGGAAATGCACCAATTAATTAGTTTTTTATAATTTAAATATTTGAGTTACAACTTTTTTTTAGTAACAGCAAAAATACTACGTGTTTCAATACTAGAAACGGAAACTACTGCACGCCAACAATAACAACGACGCATCGTTTAGTAGCGATACAACTGCGTCCCCAGAGCCTAACAGTGCTATAACGTAGCTGAGCCGAGCATGGCATTGTTAGTGGGATAAACTCAGTGGGAAATTCAAATGAACTGAACACCTGTACGGCACCGGCGGAACGTAAAAAGGGTCTAATTAGGTTAATATTGAATAGGAAAAAGGTTTTAAATAGGTATTAATACTTCACGGAGCTCGCCATCCCTGTGGCAAATAAGGACTCATTGATATATTTAAAAACAGAAGTCCTGACTGACTGAAGAACATTTAACATCGCATAGTTCTTGCCTAAGTTTTTTAATGTGTAACATCTTTCCGCTCGCCTTCTATAAATATACAATTTTTGGGAGTGATTTCGTGAAATGTGACGGAAGTAGGTGTAACAGTGTGACAGGAAGTCGGGGAAGCGCGCAAGCGCGCGCCATTTTGTAAATTTAAAATCGATACTCAGAATAATAACTAAACCTATAGAAACCGGACTTAAATAGCAAAGGTGTCACCAGATTTGTGACGTCATATTTGAAGTAATGTAGTGAGTGACTTTATAAAGGACTCAAGATTTTTTTTGATTACCGATTATCTGATGACCGTTTGACATAACAATACAAAAAATAAAAACTAAGTATCAACCATTTGTTGCACTCCAACCTCCTTTTCTAGCCATAAGATAGAACGGAACTAAACATAGTTGCACGATTTTTATTTCAGCCATCCTTCTATAGCTTTAGTTATTGTTCTGAGAATCGATACATGAACATGACATATTATTATTATATAATATGTGACATATTGTGTCATTTGACTATTAAAGGTCATTTTGATACGTCAAATGTCTTCTAATGAGTATTTACTACATTTATTTTATAGTTATAAAATGATGTAATACCTGACCCATTTTTTTCAGAATATAATGTTAAAATTGCTTATTACTAAGGTCAAATGTTACACATCTTAGGCGACTACTGTAAGGCTTGTTCGTTTTTATTTATTTATTTTAACTCTTTCCAAACCGTGTAACGGTAGCATAGTTTGAAGTACCTACACCTGGTCCGGTAAGTCAGAGAGTGGTGGTACAAATCCCACTCAATATTTTTAAAATTATTAAAAAAGTTTTTCTTTTCAAATTTTATTGTTTTGATTTTGCAACAAAATTAGCGTAAAGTATGTAAGTTTGCGTTTATTTACCGTTTTTTTGATGATGATGCAGTTGATGTCATTTAATGGGACTTTAGCCCTACAAGGTAAGAGTATAGAGCGTTGACAATTTTGCCCGGGTCGGACAGAGCCAAATTCAATCAAATGCCGTTCGTGGGTCTTTTTAACTTTTCCGAATGTTGAGTGAAACCTAACTGTATAAGACATTGTTTTTTTTTTAATCAATAGATTTAAAATACAATTTTAATAGAAAAAATCAAGTAGTCTTATGAAGATCGAGTGGGAATCGAACCCACGGCCTTCGGATGACCGGTCCAATGCTCAGACCGCTGAGCTACCGAGGCCCCAGAAGACTCGTTGAACTTTTCTAGTGCTTTGTGATTTATGCTGCAAGCCAGCGGTATAACGTCACTGTGAAGTAACTACCCTCATATATATTTTTATTATTTTTTATTTCACAAACAATGTTATACAACGTGTAACGGAAAGGTGTGGTCAAAATGAAAAGATCCAAAGTGTATCCGATCTAGATCTTGTATGTGTTGTTACTAAGACATAATTAATAAACTTTAATTTGTTATGCAATTTTTAATTATATATTTATATAAGTGAAGTCATGCGCGTCAGCTGCGCCTACGCAAGCACCAGTGATCATAAATGTAAGTAAACCAGAGGTTACCAAACCGCTAGGGCTGTGACTTATTTATTTTGATGGACGTCACAATAGAAATATTTAATAATAAATTGCATAACAATTATTAAAGTTAAAAATTATGTCTTAGAAACACCAGAGTGAACGAGAGGGCTTGTTATATACTCACCACACTTGAAAATTCACCACACCATTAAAATTAGTAATTACATTTTAGCTCACGAAAATTCACCACACATGAAAAAGTAACGTCAGCAAACAAATTTTGAATCCGGCAACAGTGCCCTGACCGTGAATCGACGTACCGAGCTGTACCTACCGGCTAGGGTTGAGTCACACATAGTTAATCTATTATTGTGTGAATTTGGGTGTCTTTTATATTGTAAACTTACCTTGTTATATCTGTCGGCAAAGTAAAAAAGAACAAACTGGGATTATGGTTGTGTAAGTTGAAACATCCTCATACACAACAGGTCTTTTTTTCTAGACATTTTCAATATTCACCCACCTATATGCAACAAAACTCGCAATCGCGACACACAAACCAAGAAAAATACGTGTATACTGATCGGCAGCGCTCAGTGACATACTTGTTACTCTCCGTTACTACAGCAACATACGCTGCATAATTCGCGTTTACGGGGACAGCCCGCGTCATCGCGTACTTCTTTCCCGTGCTTTTACCTGTGTGCTAATGTAGGTGAACTACGAGCTTGCGTGCGTGCGTTTCGGAGCGCTTGTATGAAGTTACCGCACTCTCGTTCACTCTGGTAAAAATTTGGGTCTTTTAATTTTTACCATACTTTTTTGTTACACGTTGTATATAGTTACAAGATAAAATTTTATTTATTTGAGCGGAGTATCCCAAAACAAGCACATCTTTGCTTGAGCACCCGCTCCAGATACTGTTAAAACTTAATGTACCCTTTAGATACAATAAACAATTTTCATTTTCATTTTCAATTTTCATTTTATCTATATATTAATACGTGAAGCAAAAACTTTGTACCCTTTTTTACGAAAATTGCGCGGACGGAGGAGTATGAAATTTCGCACACTTATAGTTTATATAGAAAAGGTTATCCCAATGTTAATATTTTTTCAAAATTATGCATAAAAATACATTAAATCAATAAAACAAACATTACACACACTACCATGTATTTGACACACAAAACACTTTTCAAAAATTTCAAAAATGGAAGAGGAGCGGCCGAAATCTGTCAATGCTAATCCAAACTCACATTCTACTATTTAATATTTTGTTATTATTTCGTGCAGCCTTAATAAAGTTACGGTCCAATTTCGGCCACTGGGCGACCACTAGATAGAATAAATCAACCTGTCTCAGGAAGCTCGGTAATTTTACTTTTAGACCACAGAGGTAGTTACGGAACCAAAGATCATTACAAATGAAGGCAAAGAAACTCCAATCATGGATGTCCAGCTCGACGGAAGCCCCCTCATTTGTGGGGCAGCCACTTATTTCCTCGATTGTACAAAGCAGACGTTCCTTTATTTTAATCTCCGTTTCGATTGAGAACCGTTTCTTGTTCCGGAATAATAGAAATATCCTTTTGTGTCTCCGGTGTAATTTTAAAAATATTTTAAAACAAACTTTTATAACATACTCGTAACTTACTGCTATTAAGCGATATAAAGATGTCTCTTACATGCTCAATAAAGAAGCATTTATTAATTTAACCGATTCCAACCTTAATTTAGCACCACTTTTATATTTTTATTACCACATAAAGAAAAGTTATTTTTAACTAGCTGCCCGGACAGACTTCGTTCTGTCAAAAGTTAATAGTAAAAATTATCCACGCAATTTATTTTCTCTTTATTTCAAATTTCCGTGTGCCATAAGGACATACGAAAAAAAAATTGTCGAATTGTTCGAGCCGTTCTTGAGTTTTGCGCTTAGCAACATTCATTTTTATTTATATAGATAACTAGCTTTTGTTCGCGGCTTTACTTACGTGGACAAATTATGTCTACTCTGTTTCTCTACACGTGTAGGAATCTGTAAACGCGTGATGTTTTGCGCGCGATTTCCATACAAACTTTCCACCCTTATTTCACCTCTCTAGAGGAGGTTTTTCGAAACATGCATAAACACGTCATTCTTTATTTTTATTGAAAAATCTATAGATCCATTAAATTATTGATTTTGATAGTTATTACTTTAAAAAATAACGATTTTCCCAAAAAAACCATTTTCCCTTTTTTACTCCTTTAAATAAAAATAAACAAAATTCCTGAGACATGTCATTCTTTTATTATTTTCAAGAACCCAAATACCAATTTTCATGTATTTTACTTCAAAACTGACGGACTTTCATACAAACTTTCACTCCCTATTTGACCCCCTAAGGGTGTGATTTCCGTAAAATCCTCTCTTAATGGCTGGTCACGTCACTCAATTAACCTACAGATCAACATTTTATCTAATTAGCTTCAGCGGTTTAGGCTCGGCGATGATGAGTCAGTCAGTCAGGACAAGTCATTATACATATAGATAATAAATAACATTAGAAAACCACGAAGGTTTGTTAGATTAGATTAGATTCGAGATGTCAGTGCAAGTGCACTGACATCTCGAATCTAATCTACTAAAAACATCATTCTGTCTGTATCGACTTTTCACATCGGAATCTGACAAAGAAGTACACACGCCAGCTCGTCAGACTACCACAGACTGTCAAATTTCCTCAATAGATTTTGAACTTTAACTAGCTGATGTCTTAAGGATGATTATTCAATGAAGAAACTTGACAGCTTTAGATAGGTTGATATTATTATGCAGGCGTCTGTACATAAAGTTAATAACTTACAGGTACCCGACGTTGTGGCCGCAATACACAAATACATTGTTGGTGGGCAGCGACAGTCGACGTTTTGACCGCGATACACCGGCCGTGTTCACGTACCGATCAGTCCTAAGATATCTGTGTACTTAACATTTTCGTCCAATTCACTTTAATATACAAACACGATCCCATTACAATGTCAAGATATAAATAGGTAAGTACTACATTTTTATAAAGTTATATATAATTTTATGCAAATTTTGTTGCGTACAAATTACAACTTGAAAAAAAAAGTGTAGAAAAAAAATCCACTAGCAGGATTTGAACCCGCATCCCATGACATGCCGGTTCAGGTGCACTACCAACTATGCTATCGTGGCCTTTTCCAACTCACCGAAATTAATCAACACTATCTACTCTTATAGCCTTACAAATAAACAAAGAATATGGTCGGAATAATTATTCCGCTTTTTGTCTCTTTTACTCTAATTTGAAATGACGTTTAAATGACAGGAACAAAACACGGAAAAACTATTCGGACCATAATCTTTATTTATTTGTAAGGCATTTACTCTGTAAACCAAAGGAGCCCAATTCAATGTCGACAACTACGTCATCAACATACGATCTTAATATTTTTACAAATATAAAATATCAGTTAATAATAAAGCTGAACTTTAATATTTGTAATAATATTAAGATAGCTG
The DNA here is from genome assembly GCA_947562085.1 of Eudonia lacustrata. Taxonomy (NCBI): domain Eukaryota; kingdom Metazoa; phylum Arthropoda; class Insecta; order Lepidoptera; family Crambidae; genus Eudonia; species Eudonia lacustrata. The sequence goes on along the minus strand of OX387323.1, from coordinate 4,095,008 downwards.
TTTTAAACATACATTTCTCATAAGATCTTCGTTCACCCTTTTACTAAAACTCATATAACATCACAGGGTCGCTCCACGATTTTATCTAAGCGCAAGATAAGAAGAGCTTTTAATAGCACCACGCTGCTTCTATTTAGAGGCATCCGGCTCGAAAATTCGGTTCGGTAATCTTTAGATATCCGTGTTTCCAATGGAAATATCTATTATACTGTTATTCTATTAATACTTGTATAATGGCATTATGGTAGTACGCTAGTCGAATGTTGATTTAATTGGATTGTGTTATCAATTTATCGGTTTTGGTCAGTAGTTTCGGAGCTAATATTGTATTAGGTATCTTTTAATTGATTAACAGAAATACTAGATTAGGCTTTGGGTAGCAACCTCTATTGTGTTATGAGTAACGACAGAGGCGGGGACATAATAGGAGCCAGATCGAGAAATCTTTAATACGAAATTGTATGTGTTCATTGATTTTTGTGTTAGTTTTTTTAACTTGTTAATTTGATCTGTACCTATGTAGGTATATATATATATATATGTTTTTAAAATGTAATGACCTGTTACACGTCTTGGCGTTGCTGTAAGTGAAGCAGGTATTTGATGTTTAAATAAATAAATAAATAAATAATATATAAATAGAAATGAGCATAAAGAAAGCCAGCAGAAACGACTAGAAGCACCAATACTAATACGCAGAATTTTGTTAAGCATTTTCTTAGAAGTAGCTATTTTCTAATGCTTAGAAAATTTAAATCCATTGAAGATAAACTTATTTTACATCTATACCTTAGTGATGTGGTTGAATGTTTAACTGGGATTATTACTATTTTATTTACACTTCTCTTTTTACTTTTTTGATATCTTCGGCATATTATATTATGTACCCGACGTTTCGGCCAAGCCGCAATAATAAGACTTTTTTTATATAGTTAGCACGGCAAAATTAAATGTCTCCATTCCACCTGATGTTAAGTGGAAATGGAGTCCAGACACCAAGACAACCGGTGCCGCGTGAAAACAACGCAGCTTAAGTTAACCTCACTCTGCCGGCCCACCATTGACTTATATATCGATGCGGCCCACAATGTGCTTCTTCACGCCTCGTTTGAAAGACCCCATATCATAGGAAGGAAGGAAAACGTGTGCTGGTAGACTATTCTATCCTTTGGAGGTGCGACAAAGAAACGAGTCAGACTCAGATGAAAATTTGTAATTATAAAGTATTTTTTAATGACACTACTAAACGTACATACGAAGAAAATCAGCACTTCCTGCGACCGTCATTGTTTCTAAAAATTCTTTATTGTGTACTCAGTTTGTTTTTTAATTAATTTTAGGCTACAATGAGAACGACGAAGGTCACTAAGCCATCGATTTGTAAGTCTACGGCGGGGGACCTTGGTACTGAGATTAACCAACTTTCAAACGAATTCTGTTAAGACTTGTAAAAGCTTAAAATTATTTATGCTCTTCATAATCTGAAAACAAGTGTTGAAAAATTATCTTCACGATTATTAATTATCGTGAGATTGTGATGATTAACATGTATGGTGATTCTTTTATTGTCCAAGCAGCAAAACTTTGGAATAAGTTACCAATACAATACCACTACGAGAATGTCGCACTGTAGGTACAGTCGGCGGCAGATCAACCTACCCAAATCTGTCAAATTTCTCCAATGAATATTGATCCTTATAACCAAACCATAAATTTCAAAATTGATTGTAGAAATTTGACAGTTTTGGGTAGGTCGATCTGCCGCCGTGTGTACTTTTAAAAAACAACTAAAATGTTATCTGCTATCGCTTACTTGAGTGGCACTGAATCACTTTGTTTTTGGAATATATGTATATTATATTTAGTAGTATATTCATATTTTTGTGTATTTGTAGTTTAATGTGTGGTTGTGTTTATGTTATGTAAATATCATATTTTCTGTTCTGTGCGCAGTTTGTCTATCTAACTAGCTACTTTCATACTATCCTGCCACCATGGTCTGCTGGAAGAAATCTCTTTTTAGAGATAAGCTTACCTGTATTATTGCAATCCAAAATGTTAACTATTGTAAATGTTTATTTGTGTACGAACTAATAAATAAATAAATAAATAAACGATGCACGAACCTTCCCTATAATAATAACAATAAATTTATTACTGTATAAAACTTAGTCTAAATACTGTGCACTGTGCGTTTCTCACGTAATTTTTTACCACGAACTACAGTGCTGTGGAACCAGCTCTCAGCGGCGGTATTTCCGGACCAATACGACTTAGGGATCTTCAAGAAACGAGCCTATTCCTTCCTTAAAGGCCGGCAACGCATCTGTGATTCCTTTGGTTTTGCAGGTGTCCATGCACTGAAAAAACGAAACAACAAAAGTACTTCAGCTATTTCACTTTTAACCATAATTCGGTTAGTCATGATCGAAGTTTCTTTAAATTAATAAAAGTAGTTTATTTATGAAACACAAAACTGGTTGTGTTATTTTCAATTGTGTTACTTAAAGCCAATGCTTCGTCATTTATTAACCATAAATAAATAAGCAAACTGAGGTGGTAACGTATGACAAAATCACTTTAATCATTATGTGCTAAGTTCATTGATTGTATGTTACTAAAACCATTCTTTGCTAGCAACCAATTATTTTTGTTATCTTTGGACAATCATCTTGGTTACTAACAGTCAATAAAGTTTGACTATTTTAAGAGTATATTTTGCAACAAATAACCATTTTTTGGTTACTTAACAAAACTGCAAATTTTGTAATTAGTAACAAACCCATCTATTATATCTAACATAAGCGTTATCAAACGACAGTCATATTTTGATTGTATGTAATCAAACACTTTTGTCTATGGGTAACCTAACTCGCTTCCCCCGCCTCAGTGCCGCACCGCACGTCCACTCGTTTCGTTTTCACCGCTCGCGCCAGTCGCCACGCACTCCACGCGGTCGTTTGGTTTGGTTCAACTACTAATATAATTTCTTTAGTCATTAGTTTGTTTTGTTCATTTTTATTTATGTGCCGCTCGCATTCTGAGAGACAGTATTTATTATTAAGTGCAGAGAGTTGTACATTCTTACATGGTGTTTGTGCTGACAAGGGCTGACGCAGTAACCTGCCTCTAGACCCTCTAGAAGATTACATGCGAGAATGGTGCTTGGAATTATATATTCCTAAATTCAAAGGTATGATATCACTGTTATCAAGAACATTTCTTTATTTTTATGTTTAATATCTAATTATCGCTTGTCTGTACCTTACCTGGGTGCCTAGTTGACTTGGAACCTGAATGACCTACCACTTCATGTATATTTCGGCCTTACATGAAATTTTGACCATCATGGAAAATGATGGTAAGTTCACTTGTGCACCAATGATTTTGAAAACTTTCATGAAAGCTTAAACTATTTTTAATATTTAGAAGTTTCATGTCAGCGGTTTAAATAAAATTTTAATTTTTACCTAATTATCAATATTATTTTCAGATACCGAGGAGATTCTGGATGCAACTACTTACCTAGAAAATTCTATTACCTACGCTTTGGAACTTCTCTAAGTTCAATAGTTGGAACTATGATTGAGCTGTGATTCGATTACTATCTATAATGTTATTATACCATTGGTATTTTGGAAATTATGTATCAGTGTTAATCTGTGATTCCTCTGGTTTTGCGGGTGTCCATGGGCGGCGGTGATTGCTTTCCATCAGGTGACCCGCCTGCTCGTTTGCCTCCTTCTAATATAAAAAAAAAAAAAAAAAAATACCGATAGTTAGCTAAGTATCTAAAGATAAGTACTTACTAAAGATGTTCTTACGCTTTTTTATCTATAAGTTGAAACTATATGATTGAACTGTGATTCGATTACTAAATTTAATAGATCATATTAAATTGGCCCTACTTAGTCATCAGTCATCTGGCAGTCAAAGTTTCGAGTCAGTCAAAATTTTGTGATTATTAAAATAGATGTAGGTATTCAAAACTCAGGCAGTTGTGTACCTTTTAAAATATAAATATGTTTATGATGTGTCAGATGTAATCTATTAAAATGGCCCTACTTTATCTTTAATGTTATAATTTAGTACTTAAATATATATATGTTATGTTATGTTACAATTAATAAATATAACTATTTTTGAAATTACACAATATTTTATTATACAATTATGCATCGTGTAATTCCAAGTCCGCAAAACCTCTCATGGGGTGAAAGTACACACCAATATGAACCACTTTCACAGGACAAACTTCCAAATTGCAAAAGAAAATCAGTTGTTCCATAGAAAAACACAGTACTAGGTACTCGAAGAAAATGTATGGAACGGCTGATTTTTTTTCGCGACTTCGACGTTGGGCCCATAATGACAGTTGTTCATTTTGGTGGGTACTTTCATCCTATGAGAGGTTTTGCGTACTTAGAAATACACGTGCTACTAGCAACAAAAATAAATTGCTGCATGCAACAAAAGTAATAGGCATCGTATAACAAAACAAGTACAGCTAAATCAAGCAACAAGTCTGTTAGTAGCAATCAAACAGTTTTGGAAACAATAGCATAAGTAAAATGAGACTATGGTTGTGCAATACCGAGTAGTTTGGTTATAATCAACAATAAACTTAAGCTAAAGTAAACGAGAATTTAGGTTGCAAGTAACCAAAAAGTTAGCTTACTAAAATTAGTTTAGGGTTATAATTCAATAAGTAAAATGGCTGTTCAATATCTAGTAGTTTGGTTATAATCAACAAAAAAACTTAAGCATTAGTCTAAAAGTAAACGAGACTTTTCGGTTAAGTATGCAAAAAGTTAGCTTACTAGCTGCTAAAAGATTTGCTAGAGTTAGTCAAAAATAGGCTTAGCCATGAACGAACATGTTAGTTAGAACTAGACATTATTGTTTTGACAAATTAACAAAACAGTTCGGTTAATTAATTAACCAAACTACTTTTGGTTACGTGTTGCCCTAGTTTTGTGGTCATCCATTTTATGTTACAAGTGAATGAAAGTTCAGCTTCGTACAACAAAATATTTTTTTCAGTGTGGGCGGCGATGATTGCTTCCCATCAGGTGATCTGCCTGCTCGTTTGCCTCCTTCTAATATATAAAAAAAAAATACCTACATCAATCTTGTAAAATAACATTGTTTTATATAATAATATAGTGCATTTTGAGTGTACTGCATTTGTGCTATAAATGGAAGCAGCACATAGAACGCCCTATAAACCACCACGCATGCCAAGTGCGAATTGGTTGTAGTTAACGACTGCTAATGCAGCCGGGACTAACTGCATTACGTGCCTTCCGAAGCACGAAGGAGCTCCAGATGATACATTTTTGGTCACCCATCCGATCACCAACCTTTGCGAAAGTTGCTTAACTTCAGCGATCGCGTTGGTACAGTCAACAGCAAAGGTAACTGATGATTGGTCAAGTTTCAAAATATGAAATCAGTATGAAAATCAAAACTTTTTAAACGCATATCGATAAACCTTCGAGTGTCTACTAGTACCTGCAGACTTTGACTGTAGTTGTATAGAAAATACCGACTTACACTATCGAAACTTAATTTTGCAAAATCTAGTAAAAACGTCATCTACTTTTGCTGTCGACGTACCTCCATTCTAATAAACAAAAACTGGAACTCTGAAAACGGAAAGAACTTTCTATTCACCGACTGCAAATGCAGCCGTAATGCAATTATCAAGTTCTGGCACAAGTTTGCTTACCAAAAAAAATTGGTCTTATTAAGAAAGTTATTAGGAGTTCTTAACTAAAGCCATTATGACAACAATTTGGCACTCTCTCGCTGTTTTTGTGACTCGAATAAATGAGTTCAGCTGACGAGATTTATCAGCTTCTGTTGAGTTTTTGGTTGGAGCTGCACTATTCATAAATAGCACGGAAATCTGAGTTGCCTAAAGTAGAGTGTGTTATACGAGTAGTGCGTAGTAGAGGTCCCGGGTTCGATTCCCAGCGGGGGGTACATGTTTGTGTACTCGGTTTGGTTGGTGGTAGGGCTTGTTAGTCCGCGTGGCTAGCTACCACCATCTTCTAAATATGTCGCCATCATCATCAATGTTTGTGGCATTGTTGTGTTCCGGCAGCTAGAGATAAGATAGCCAGTGCCTCCCTAGTTGAGGTTCCCGGGTGAAGTGCGCTCCCATCATTGGCCTTATCATCACTTTACATCAGTTGAGATCAAGGCACTGTGCTTACCCGTAAAATATTTAAAAAAAAATCAAAAGGCTTTAGGCCGAGTAGCGAGGTACTCGATGGCATAGTGGTTAGAATGTTTGATCTGCGATGTCTGCAGTTAAGCAACTTTAGCAAAGATCGGTTATCGGATGAATGATCAAAAATTTATCAATTTGAGCCTTCACGTAAGCACGGCACGTAAAGTCTACCAGCACACGTTTTCCCTCCTTCCTATGACATGGGGTCAAACGAGGCGTGAAGAGGCACCCTGTGGGCCGGCAGGGTGAGTGTGACTGATGCTGCGGTATTTTCACGCTGCACCAGTTGTCCTTGCGTCTGGACTCCGTTTCCACTTAACATCAGGTGGAGTGGAGTCATATGCCGAGCTATTAATTAAAAAAAAAAGTTGGTCCCGGCTGTATTAGCAGTCGTTAACAACCACCAATGCGCACTGAGCCCGCGTGGTGGTTTAAGACCCGTTCGCTCTGTGGTTTCTATCCTTAAGTAAGGCTCGTACACCATCAATGGGGAGGTAGAATGGGGTGCTGATGTGACGTGAAGCCCAATTGTGGGAATTACTGGGAACAATATAAAATGCTTCTTACTTTGCTGTTTGCTTTACACCTCCGGTGATCCTGCATTGCATAAGTTGCCTAACTTGCAAGACCACAACCCGCATGCGCTAGCCGCTGCGCAATACAGCTTTATACCAACTCACTAATACTCGTACCTACCTCATAACCGCAAGTCTCAAGATAATTAGAATATACCTCATGTTAGAAACTCCTACGTCACAAGACTGAGGTCACTCAACTGCAAGATACTAAGTTTTATAAGACAAAGTTCGCAATTCTGTGCTTACACGTTAAACAAGAACGCATATGCTCAATTCTCAGCTTTATCAAATAGAGGCTTAGACATGTTTCAGTTTGAGACTTGGCAGTTTGCTTTAGGGTTATTATGTGCTGAACATTGTAGGTTCTGGCCTCAGAGTTATGTGAATGCATTGTGTTAATAATAGGACCTGCTTTCAGTAATTTTGAATGTGTACATAATTTGGTGCTGCTTTGGTCAACTTTCAATGTTTTTAGAAGGGTAATATTTTTATATAAAACCTAATAAATATATCGATACCTACACAGGAATCATTTTATATTTGAAATAGAAATATAATTTATTGCCAATACTGTGTACCAATTGTGCACATAATAATGCAAAAAAAAGAACATTAGACACAACAGTATACCCATAACGGGTTTCAGCCATGTTATCCTATGGTAGTATTGTCAAAAGCTGTGAGTTTAAATCCCACTATAAATATTTTTTTCGATACTTGTTCTGTTACATTGCAATATTTCTATATGTTTCTTGAATTTTTAAAGTCCAACCCAGCAGTGGATGGCTTATAGGTTGATGATGAAGGTTTATTTCAAAATTTAATTGTGTAACTCAGCAAAGGATTTAATTTAGAAGACAATTGTTTGAAAAAATTGTTATTATAACTCAAAAAAAAAATATTGTATTTTAATAAGTTCACTTCAGTTTTCAATATAAATATAGACAACTCTAGAATTAAATTTGAACTCATAAAATTTAGGACGAAGACTATCGCGATCACTAATCAGCGATAAAGATAAAATATCTTTTGAAATTGAGCGGGTAGTCAACAACCCTCGTAAAGATGAAAGGTATCATTCTTATCCCTTACATTATAAGGCATGATTTGCTTGTCGACTATCGGGCTCACGTTAAATCACGTCGCAGGATTTGTGGGCACACAAACATCTTATGTCTACGGAGCTGCGATAAAAAACGTAAAGGCGGGTCCACACGAACACGTGCACGAATTCGGTTCGCGTGCATCTTAAGAACATAGTATGGACACCTTTGGAGAACGTTCGCGAGCGGTTAGCGATTAATTCGCCTGCAAGTTGTTATGTCCTCGCGAGGACAAGATGCGGCTTTGTTTTTTTTTTCTTTACTTAGTTTAGTAACTTTTGTTTTTAACAAATGTCAATACCGGGTCAGGTGCTCCAGAACCAGCCCGCCGAAATTATTCAACACTATTTACTTTTTACGTTAGAACCACGATAGCTCAATTGGAAGAGCACCTGACCCGGGATGTCAGAAGGGTGCAGGTTCAAACCCTGCTCGTGGAAATTTTTTCAACATTTGTGTTTTTGTAATTTGTTCGCAACAAAATTTGCGTTAAAAATTATATAAACATTTACAATTGGGTAAGTTTATTTTTTTTATTAAAAAGGCGAATTTGTTTAATGACATTGCGCAAGTGCGTATTATGGCACGCGAGCTGCCTATTACGGTACGCCAACCGTTCGTTCTTCGTGACATGCGCGCGCGTACAGTGTGTCGCGTTCATAGCCGTACGCTGCATGCGCATAGGTATGTACGCGCCTTTAAATACACGGTGCCGCGATAAAAAAACGTAATGTCACCGTCGGTACGTAACGTAGGTAACATAAATTATTCATAAAAATCACGTCTCCCAACCGAACTCTTGGAAACTCCGAACACTTCGAAGTGAATGTGACTTATAATTAATGAACTTATTTCGTTTCGCGTTTTTGTCGGCGGCCATGGCGGTTCGAGCGTTTGCTTTGTTACAACTTTGCGAAAGTCATTGTGTGAAAAATTGTTGAGGCGAAATTTTGCTAGTCTTTCAATTTATAGACGGCTGCCATGCGCGCTGTTGTGTCCGGAATAAATTAGGGCGCGTTTAATTATAGCGGTCGGACGTGCTCGTCTCATTTAAATTACTTTTTGATGATGTTAACGTTAAGCCGCTACTGTGATGTAGTGATTACAACACGGCTGTCAGACACAAATATTCTTATTTCTTGTCCTAGCAGGAACAAGAGTAAAAACTTTTTATTTATGTTCATGATAACTCATATCATAACTCCGTCAATCATTAGAAGCATAAAAAAAGAAGACTGCAGAAAGTAAACTTCATACACATTTTGACGACCTCCGTAGCCGAGTGGCTTGCACGCCGAACTTTGGGCGGCACTAACTCTGAGGTCCCGGGTTCGATTCCCGGTCGGGTCAATGTGGAAAACGAACTTTTCGATATTCGTGTCGGGTCTGGGTGGTTGTGGTACCGTCGTTGTTTCTGATTTCCATGAAACGAGTGCTTTAGCTACTTACCTTAGGATCAGAACAATGTATGTGATAATGTCTAATATTTAATTTAATTTAATTTAATTCTCTGAACAGTCCTAGCACAGCTGTTGGGAGATTCCGTATCCGTGAAAGTTGTATAAGTGAAGTCTCAATGAAGCTTACTTTTGGCAGTCGACTAATTTTGTGTTTAAAGCGTCGGCGTCGGTAGCCGAACGGACATTTAAGCTCGGGTTAAATACAAGAAATCGTGGTTCATTTTTATTTATTTTAGGCAACAAACCACATAATAGAAATAGAAATATTGCCGTATCGGCTCGGGTGCAACATTGCAAACACATTGTTAAAGTTGTTAATTATTTTTTGTCTATTTCTGAGAGTGAACGAACATCCTATCTAGTTTTTATTTTTTCATGAAGCTGAGAAGCGTGAATTATGTGACGCGTTGTGTGCTGTTTCATCACTCAATGAGCGATTGCGCGAAGCGCAGCGATTGTCTTCTTAGTGTTTATTTTTTTTATAACAAACAACAGAATCCTTTTTCATAAAAGCACTATTTTTATGGTGAGCTTTTTACGTTTCAAGGTTCAGCCTTCGTTACTACTACATCGTAGGGGTGATTCTACTATTTTAAAACGACCATAATCGTGTCACAGTGTTCTGATTCTGTTTTCCCCATAATAGTTAGTCCAAAATGTCAACATTTTTAAATATTAACATTTTGCATTTTATGATTTTCACTGAATATGGTAATACTTTTGAAAAATCACTTGTCATCCAAGAAAATGGTTGCCTCCTCTGCAAAACTCCTGACTTGTAGTTTTATTCAAATCGCGGAGCGGGGCGGCGGCGGCGGCGGCACGCGCGCCTCAAAAAGCCGATTTCGCAACGTATCACCGCGCTCTTCAGCCAACTTTATGTACATTTCACTACCGGATACTGGCTCGTTTCTTACGAAACACACATATTTTGTCTCGAGTTGAGGTGTTGATGTTTGTAAATCAACAACATTGGCGCCTTGGGAATATATATATATGAAGAGTCGCACAAGTAAGTTAATGAAATAACCTTTATCTAACTATGACTTGCTTTCACCTCAATTTTTTACTTTCGGTCAATATTTTTGTAACTTACGTTGACGGCAGGGGGCTGGGTATGTTATTTGTCAAGGTACAGGTCTATGTTACAAAAAAAATTCATAAAAAGATTTATAATTTCCGAAAAAAATATACCTATTTAAGTCGGTCAAGTCGAAAATTCTCAAAAAAAAAAAATCATAGCTCGAAAAATACAAAAAATTGCGGAACATACCATGGGGTATTTCCGTGAAAACCTGAATGTCAGCAATCCAAAAAAAAAATTGTGTCATCGTTGGGCCACGTGGGCAAGTGACAATTAATGGTTAGTGGCTTAATTGCCACGCTTGCCAAATGCGGGTTGGTGATCACCAATCCAAGCAATGTATCTAAAAAACTGAAACACACTTTGCCTGACCTGGGAATCAAACCTAGGACCGTTATACACCGAGACATTTTAGTGGTTGTTTTCCCGCAGGTGAGTAGATCAGAAATGAAACCATGAAACTGAACAACTTTCCCCAAGAAACATAGGTGAAAAAACGAGATAATTTTTAACTTTTCTATACATAGATCCTCTATTGACCGAGCATGGTTTGTATGGGAAAGTTAAAAAATTATCTCGTTTTTTGACCTATGTTTCTTGGGGAAAGTCGTTCAGTTTCATGGTCTGATCTACCCACCTGCGGGAAAACAACCACTAAAATGTCTCGGTGTATATCGGACCTTATTTATTGACTTACTAGTGGCCGCTCGCAGTTTCACCCGCGTGGTTCCCGGTTTCACCCGCGTGGTTCCCGGTTTCACCCGCGTGGTTCCCGGTTTCACCCGCGTGGTTCTCGGTTTCACCCGCGTGGTTCCCGTTCCCGTAGGAATGGATGGATGGATGTCTGGATAAAAAGTATCCTATGTGTTATTCCCGGTTATAAACTATCTGTATGCCGAATTTCATCCAAATTCATTCAGTAGTTTTTACGTGAAAGAGTAACAAACATCCAAACTTACAAACTTTTGCGTTTATAATATTAGTAGGATCTATTGGACTTATTTGTGTATGTGGTAAATTTAAAAATCTGTTTGTAAATATATTTTTTGTAAACTTTTGATCTTCATCTACCTTGATAGAAAGTGACGATAAGAACTGAAGATGAAATCGCACTTCACCCCGGAATCCTCAACCGCTGAGGTAGAGAATACCCTTTCTCTTATTAACAGACCATAACCACAATGCTACCATTATTTATGTTATTACGATTAACATAGACTAGTGGTCGCCCAGTGGTCGAAATTCGACTGTTATTTTATTAAGGCTGCACGGATTGTATCCTAAGCAATGAAAAATTAAAAAGGTAGAATGTATTTGGATTGGCATTGTTGACAGATTTCGGCCGCTTCTCTTCCATTTTTGAAATTTTTAAGAGTATATTATGCGTGCGTTTCAAATACATATGCGTGTGTGTCAAATACATGGTAGTGTGTGTAATGTTTAATGTATTATTATGCATAATTAAAAAAAAATATTAACATTCAGATAAGTGTTCGAAATTCATACTCCTCCGTCCACGCAATTTTCGTAAAAAGGTGTACAAAGTTTTTGCTTCACGTATTATTATATAGATATGATGGTGGTAGAAAGCCGGAAGTACAAGTCAACCACAATATGTAAGCTTGCCAAATCCCTGCTGGGAATCGAACTTGGGTCTAAGGTCGGGTGTCTAACAATAACACAAGAAAGGCACTTTACAGACGTGCTTTTAGCTCAAAACGAGTGACGATAACTCAAGATAGGAAAAAGAAAAAATGTAATTAAATAAGCTACGGTCGTACCTTTGACAAATTAATATTTAATGTGGTAAGCTTTGCTGAAATCAAAGTTTAATAGTGTACTCAGCTTAATCCGCACCTGTTATAAACTCCATAGTATAATCTCGACTAAGATTTAGTAGTTGTCGGTAACGCTTAAAGGATATTATTAATTAATCAACGCGACCTTGAATTAGCATTATACAAGCAGTATAATATAGAACATGCAAACACCTTGCTGTCCTAAGAGTTAACGTGTTAATATCGGAAAATAATATTATAATAGTTGCAATTATTTATTCGGCTTTTAAAGTGCCAAAACAATTTATTTATAGTCTTCATTAATGCTGTCAATTGAAAAAGTATTTTGCGTTTTCTGATATTTCTACGAATAGTACCTATGTACTTTTCTTTGAAGCTTCTTTGAAACTTGTTTGATATATGAAATAGATTCAACAGAAATGTAAAAAAGTATGTAAAAATTGACTTTGATCGTCACTTAGCCATAGTAATGTAATTAATATGGCTAAGTATGTACAAAATTTATGATCTGCCTTCTTAGGACATTTTCCTGAAGTTGTAAAAGGCTAGCTTTGCAGAATCGTTTTAAATGTTTAATAAGTTAAGTCAATGGCATGACAAATACTTATGTAAATTTTTTAGTAAACAGCCTATAATTATCCCACTGCTGGGCAAAGGCCTCCATCATTGAAATCAAGTCATCGCTATAATCGATGGGTAATGGCTTAATCACCACGCTTGACAAATGCGGGTTGGTGATCACAAACCCGGGCTATGCATCGCAAAATCCGAAATACTTTTTAATTTTTTTACTATAACATATTTTTTCCCGCTCCACCTTTGTGGCTGTGTTGTTGCGGTTGTGAAAAAGAGACGCATTAAACGCATACATTGAGCTCTTTAGGCTCTCTCCAATTGAAGGCCAGGTAAAAGGCCTAAAGGCGATCGCTGTAAATAATCACGGCGATCGCTTTTAAGGCACTGGATCCGCAAACGAATATTCTCAGCGAATGCCCAAGAGACATTTTTCTACGAGAACGCACACATGAGAGAGAGAGAGAGAGAAATATTTTTTTCTTTTACACACACACACAAACCAGTTGTCAATTGAAAATATTGGAACGCGCCATTTTACCCAAAGGTGGGCGTTTGTGGCTGCGCTGCAGTTTAATACAAAAGCAGACACTTACGAGCACTATATGTAATGTTACCTATTTTTATGTTTCAAATAAAAGTTATTTTTATTTATTTTATTCATTTATATTTATTGACCACACACACTAATATACATAAAAAATAAAAAGAAGAAACAAACAAAAGGTCAATCAAGACTCCGCCTCAGCTTGTGTTGTTGCGAACGAAGTGTATCGCAACAACGCTGGTATTCTGGCGGAGCCTGCTGCCGCCACCGCGGCACGTAGACAACCTCTCCCGGACGCGGAATCGCGTAACAGTGTATATGTTTTAATATTAAAATGATTGTCTATACTATAGGCAGTCTAAAATTTTTTTTTTTATTTGTTTCTTTAAGTGGATTGCAAGTAAATATTTGGTATTTGCTTATTTGTCATAATATGTGTTCTGTTAGATGTGAGGTTGAGTATATGGCAGTCGCATAGTTTTTAAGAATATAAGATTGATTTAATAAACGTTAATTGCAACTAAATTGCACAAACTAAACAACGCAATTATTTTTTAATTTTTAGTGCAATATTATTAGTCTAATTTTGGGAGTCGGTTTTTTTTGTAATTTTTAAGTGCTAATTTCTGCACCGAAGCTGAATTAAATATAACATAACATACAGTGAAAAAATTAAGTATAACTTTTTAATTTTTTCACTGTATTTCATAAATGTATAAATTGATAATTGATTATGAACAGAAGTAAAAGTGTAAATACAACCCAATAACATAATTATGTCTAAGTGAAACAGCGAACAACAAGATATCTCCCACACATTTACGTGTTATTCCCTTTTAGAAGTTTGCTGGAACACAAACTTCTAAAAGGCTTCTGTTGAAATAGTTAAAAGCTTTGTCACCGACGCGAGTCAAGACAAAAGCGAGCGGAATATCGACGCCCGCCGCCGCCGTGCGAACACTTCGTTCATTTTACACCATTTTAGTTCAAATATCGATATTTATGTAACGTTTCATAATAATAATAATTTTACTAACTTTATTTACTCGAAAAATTATATATTAATGATGTTTGAAAATTCATATTCATCATTAAAAAAAACAGATTAAGTTAAATTTATAAAGGTGTATATTATCTATCATAATTATAATAATGATTAAAGATGGTGGCTGTCGAAGCGGTTCCTTTGCGGCAACCGGAAAATGTGTATTTTATAAAATACTAACAGCAAAATACGTTGAAACATACACGTTGGACTTCCAAAATATTTTTAGAAAATGTTTGTAGCATAATCTATTCTGAGCACACAAGGGCTTTAGAAAATCCGCTTGAATGCCCCAACTAAGCTCGCGATCGTTCCACGAAAGTTACACGCTTTGAAAAGTTACGTAAAGGACTCTAAATTATAATAAAAACAAAGTTCATTTTGTGCTAACGCTCGAGTATTATTGAAAACTTTTAGTTTGCTAATATAATTTTCAATGTTTGGGATAATTTTCCACTTTTATAGACTTGTTTGTCATTCGTCGGAATATTAAAGTGTGTTAAAAAATATTTGTCAGTTAGTAAAGCGACAAATTAAAAAAAAGCCTCTTCTATGTGTGCCTTTGGAAACAGAAATACTTTTTTCTATGTGTGCGTTTGGAAACAGAGAGACCAGGACAAAATATTTATTGTCTTCTTGTAACATTCGTTTTAAACTAAATGGACAATGCACTCAAGCGACCAACAAAATGGAAATATCCATTTCAACCGGGTCCAACGGCTTAACGTGTCTTCCAAAGCACTGTTTGAATGTGGTCTGACTCGACACTGCGAAACTTATATTATACTGGTCAAAAGGACAACTTGGTCTGATATGACAAGGTTTCCAATCCGATTAAACGCCAAAGTCACTATTATTTCCAAGGCATGAGAAGTTTTGACTGTAAATTATTATAATGATATTATATTATATGTAGTTACATAGATTATAATGCAAAATTTGTTAAGAACAAAATTATAATTCGGTTAAAGTGTTGATGCTGACATGCCGGGTCGCATTGGTGCGCACATGACTAAGTATGTTGGAAAGTGCGGGTTTGAATCCCGCTTGTGGATTTTTTTCAACACATATAAATACATGTCTACAAAAAAAACTCCACGAGTACAGTAGTACAGTAATAGTACAGTAGTTAGTCACCAACTGGCATTTTTGTCAAGCGTGGCAATTTTAATTATTACTTTAATTTTTTTTGATTTCATTTGTTTTCGCCTTGTTTTTTTTTTCTCTCATGTGTATCTTCTGTGTTATATAATAATTGGTTGCGGTCAATAAATGTTTGTTTCTGTTTCTGTTTCTGTTTCAATTAAACTATGTAGTAGGTAGGTACCCATCAGTTGTAGCGATGGTGAAAGCTTTTGTCCTGCAGTGGGCATGAAGGCTTTACTTTACTTATAAGTAGAAACGATATTACAAAAACACAAATGTTGAAAAAATTTCCACGAGCAGGGTTTGAACCTGCACCCTTCTGACATACCGGGTCAGGTGCTCTTCCAATTGAGCTATCGTGGTTCTAACCAGCCCGCCGAAATTATTCAACACTATTTACTTTTTACTTTGAAAGCCAAAGGCGCCCATTCAATGTTAACAACTACCGTCATTAACATCCAATCATAATATTTTTACAAATACTAAAGATCAGTTAAGAAGTAGGCAAGCTATTTATAAATGTTTATATAATTTTTAACGCAAATTTTGTTGCGAACAAATTACAAAAACACAAATGTTGAAAAAATTTCCACGAGCAGGGTTTGAACCTGCACCCTTCTGACATACCGGGTCAGGTGCTCTTCCAATTGAGCTATCGTGGTTCTAACCAGCCCGCCGAAATTATTCAACACTATTTACTTTTTACTTTGAAAGCCAAAGGCGCCCATTCAATGTTAACAACTACCGTCATTAACATCCAATCATAATATTTTTACAAATACTAAAGATCAGTTAAGAAGTAGGCAAGCTATTTATAAATGTTTATATAATTTTTAACGCAAATTTTGTTGCGAACAAATTACAAAAACACAAATGTTGAAAAAATTTCCACGAGCAGGGTTTGAACCTGCACCCTTCTGACATACCGGGTCAGGTGCTCTTCCAATTGAGCTATCGTGGTTCTAACCAGCCCGCCGAAATTATTCAACACTATTTACTTTTTACTTTGAAAGCCAAAGGCGCCCATTCAATGTTAACAACTACCGTCATTAACATCCAATCATAATATTTTTACAAATACTAAAGATCAGTTAAGAAGTAGGCAAGCTATTTATAAATGTTTATATAATTTTTAACGTAAATTTTGTTGCAAATTACAAAAACACTAACGTTGAAAAAAATTCCACGAGCAGGATTTGAACCCGCACCCTTCTGACAGACCGGGTCAGGTGCTCTCCCAATTGAGCTATCGTAGTTTCTAACCAGCCCGCCGAAATTATTCTACACTATTTACTTTTTACTTTGAAATTAGTAATTATTGTTTTTCTAAATTGTCTCGGGTCTGGGTATTTTCTATGTATAATAAGTATGATTTAAGTATTTTAAGTATGTTTATCCGTTGTCTAGTAACCATTTAACGAGTTTCATAACGAAGCTTCTCTTGGGCTAGATAATTGGTGTGAGTGTAGGAAATCTATTAGTTTATTATTATAAATATTGAGACCAAGACTGTGTGACATAGTCTTAGACGAAATGATTCAACATTTTGGTATCAAGGTCGCCTTTTGGAATTTCGTGTATTTTAAAAATAGAACTAAAAATCTACTACACTTTTGTTCTAGTTAAGTTCTTCAAGAAAGCAGCAAAGTATAGGCAGCTTCTCGGATACTCCAGACGTTCATCGTCATAGCTACATGACCTCTCCCATCACGTGGCTCGTCTGCAGGCTCGTTAACTGTCATAAAAACATTTTTTCTTCTTCTTCTCAATCGTTATTCAACCAATGTTGAATGTAGGTCTCTTCTAATACACCTTTCCTTCCGGTCCCGCACTTTCCTCATCCAACTCTTCCCCTCAACCTTGACAAGGTCGTCAGTCCATCGCATTGGCTACCTGCTTACTTTCCTGTGCCCCACTTTAGGTATCCACTCCAGCACTCTTTTCCCCCATCCGTGGTCCTGTCTACGACATATATGGCCTGCTCACTTCCACTTTCTGCTGGCTATACCTAGGCTATGTCGATTAGCTTCGTTTTCCTCCGGATATCTGCGTTTCTGATTTGATCACGGAGAGAAATATCTTATTTGGCCCATATTTTAAGAAACTCTAACTTTCTCAAAACATTTTCTTCGCACTTACAAAACTTTATTTAAATCATGGTTACCAACGCAGACAGTGCTAAGCCCTAATTTAGTTTTGTAATAATACTTATCAGTTCCGAAGTAACACCAGATGTGACCATACTAATTGATGCTTGGACTAATTGTGAACTGGAAACCGATTACGAAAGTGTCGGGGCGTTTCACTGTGACTTTGCAAAACGGTCTTCATTATATATGTATTATCACCACTATAAAGGGTAACAACTTGGTCGAAATAATTAGCTCCTATTAATATTTTGTTAAAGATTGTTTTTATGCTTATTTAAGACTTGATTTGTAAATCAGTGATTAAATTAAGTGACAAATAACATCTGCTAGTGTTTTTTCTAACAAATATTGTGTAGTTTTTAAATTATTTGCTATTGTGATTTTCCAACTGTCATCGCCAGCTGACTGTTAGAACAAATTTTACTAAAATTTGTTAAAATAACTACTTTTGCCGTGGACTGCTGCAACATAAACCGGGGGAGTATTGTTTTCATTCCAATTATTATAGATACTAGTAACCTAAGTGTAAATCTTAACTAAACACTTCATTCAATTTGTATAAGTGTCGATGCACTGAGCCAATTAATCGTTATTTTTCTACTTTGTAATCAGATCAAAAGATTAGAAAGAAATAGAACACTAATTTATTGTTATCAGACACTTTGAATTAAATTTTTTTTTTTTTTACCACTGACATTGAGAAAAACTTATTTCTAAATACTATTACTAGGTACATGTTCTATATAACAACAATACTACCTACTATACTCATTACTTTACAAATCTCACATATTGTGAGTATCGTCACACCTCAAATACGATTTGGCTTGGTTAACCTCTCTTGACTTGACTATATGTGGAAGTGAAGTTGATGGTGACTTTGTTTTGCCACAGACATTCATACACTTCAACACATTACAACCAGAACGTGACTGCTTATTTGAAGCTCATAACTTAATTAGATAGATTGGGTACCTACCTAGTAATAACTTGCAATTACACTAAAAAACTCTAATTTTAAACCCAAATCTTTTGTGTGTCACATCTACCCCCCACTTATTATTTTATTATTTTAAAATCTCATTTTTAAATTATCTAAATAGCTGCACATAGAAATTAAATATAAGTTAAATAAACCTAACTTGCAACATATAAGTCTTAATATATCTTAATCTATAATTCTTTAATTTTCAGTTGTTTATAAAACCAACTTCACAATGCTGACCCGTAAGGCTGCTACTCAAAGTACTGAACTAAAGCTCAGACAGGCACTTGGGGAGCTAAAAGCACTCAAGGAGTCCTGCAGTCAACTGCTAAAAGAGAGGGATGACAGTGAAATAGAAATAAAATCTATGATAGACAGAAACTCACAGCTTAAGAATGAGTTAGGCCAATTGCACATGCAACACCAGGATGTGCTTCACCAGCGTGACCAACTGCAAGATGTCATCTCCAATTTTGAGCAGCAGCACAACACCTATGAAAGGGCACTTGACCGCATCACCGAGTTGGAAAGGGATCTCAGTGCGGCCAACCATCAGATTTCCCAATTTGTTGAGTTGCAGCATCAGCATGAAGAGGAACATACTCAGTCCTTATTTGAAGAGATTATGGCATCACCTGGTAGTATGTCGTTACAAGAATTAAAGAAACAACTGCATGAGGCGAACAACAAAATAATGTTCTTAGAAACATCCAAACACAATACAACTGCCTCGTTAAATCAAAGCCTGTTCGATGAGTTGGTAGTCTGTGCCCCCTCCTTGGTTTCTGCGACAGCTAGCAGTCAGCCCACTGTCACAGTAGATCTGACATGTGATGAAAGTAGAAATAGCAACAACTTTGTAAAGGTTGCTGCTGGCTGTAGCAAAAACAAACTTAAAAAATATATAAAAATTAATAAATATATTACAAAAACACAAAAGTTAGTTAAAAAACATAAATTTTTCATCAAAAATGTAAAATTGAATAGAGAAAGATTATACCTAATAGACAAATTATATACTTATTCATCACAGCTGCATAACAAAAATTTGCAATATAAAAAAGACACACAACTTTTACAAAATAGTATAGAACAATTACAGGACTCTCTTCTTTCCATTACCAAAAAATATGAACTTTCACAAGGACAAATAAAAGAACACATGTTGGCTATGAATGAGCTGGTAGAAACGTGTAATGAAAACAATGATAGATTTAATTCATTTACTTGTAACCACACTTGTAAATGTAAGCAATTACCAGGTCGTTTATCGGTAACATGTGATTCTTCCTCTCCATTAAAATTAATTAATACTGATTTACCTAAAGGTTCCCTTAGCCAGTGTAAAATTATAAATACACCACACTTAGTAAAAAATATCAATCAAGAGGATTTAAATTTAGATAATAAGAGTGACACTGTTATATTTAGCGATGAATTTGGTAAAAACATGGGCCGCTTGTTATTTGACTTAGGACATTCAATTACCAATTACTGTATGCCTGGTGCTTCTTATCAAGATATTTTAACAAAAGCAATTGATTATAAATATAAACCTAATAGTACTGTATTAATTTTTGTTGGAAATAGGGGTAAATTGAACAAATCAAGTTTGATTAAGAGTTTAAATAAGTTAAATAATTCAAATGTAGGGAAAATTATACTGTTTACTTTACCCTATTGTAATAGCTTGACACAGGAGGAAAATACTACTAGATATAAGCTTAATTTGACATTACATACATTTTGCAACAATGAAAATTTGCATTTAATTGACACTAACAATTATGTTAGTAATTTTTATTTGACAAAAGATAGTTATTATCTGCCAATTTATTTCAAGCGACAAATAGCTTCATCGCTATCATATTTTTTACACATCTCAGCCAAAAACTTGGCTAAACAAGTTGCTCCTATTGAGCAATGTTTAATAGACATAAATGTCAGTAGTGTTTCTACTGACATTCCAATCAATAATTTAAATTGAATCATAAGACAAAAGAGGAATTCTCTTGCAACATGTTTGGTAATATTTTAAATAAATGTAAAATTAATTCTAAGAAAAGCCCGTCCCAACCTACAATTATTAAAAATGTTCACTCGATTAATATAGTTCACCAGAACATTCGAGGGATGACAGGCAAAGATCTGGAGATTGAATTGTTCATGAACGATAATAAAGTTGATATTTTATGTATTACTGAACACTGGCTTAAAGATCATCAGTTCATGTTCAATTTTAATAATCATTTGGTAGGTAGTTCGTTCAGTCGAGTAAATTCAATTCATGGTGGCTCCTTAATTATAGTTAATAAGAAATTAAAATTAAAGGAACGAAAAGACATAGTGAGCCTCTCGGTTGAGCGAACAATAGAAATAGCTTGTGTGGAGCTGGAGCGACTTGTTGTATTAAGTGTATACAGGCCTCCGTCAGCATTGTATGATTATTTTGAAAAAGTAATGGATGAAGCATTATTTAAAATCCGCAATGTAGGTAAAAAGATAGTTATTTGCGGTGATTTTAATATTAATTTGTTAGAAAAGTCTACAGGTTCTATCAAAATTAAAAATTTATTTCAATCGTATAATTTAAATAATTTATTTATGGAGCCAACTAGAATAACTGCCACTTCGGCCACTTGTATTGATAACATATATACCGATCTAGTACCACTGTCTAAACTCATTATTAATAAACTGGACTCTGATCATTGTGGCCAAATGGTCAGCCTTCCACATCAGTGTAAGCAAGTGAAGAAACAGAATATCACTGTTGTACCAAAAACTGCAGGCCGTCTGGAACGGTTTAAAAACAATCTTTATGATAATATATGTTTTTTAAAGTATAATGATACCAGATGTCCCTCAGGGGTCCGTTCTATCCCCCACGCTGTTCCTTCTGCATATCAATGATATGCTTCCACTTGGAAATATTCTTTGCTATGCAGATGATAGTACGGTGACGGTGGGTATAACGGTCACCCAGCGGCTGGGCAGGTCGAGACTGAAGTGAAGCGAGTAAATCTTGTCATTGAGCTCAATCGGGTATTGGACCTCATATCTAAATGGGGCTCCAATAACCTTGTTGAGTTCAATGCCAAGAAAACACAGGTATGCGCGTTCACGGCAAAAAAGTCGCCATTCCTACCCCTTCCCTCTCTTCAAGGCACTTCACTCGGCCTGCAGAGCAGTATAAACATGCTTGGTATGGAGATTCGCTGCGATCTGAACCAGAGGGACTATATTGAAACCGTGATAAAAACTGCGTCACGTAAACTCGGTGTCCTGAACAGGGTGCGGCGATTCTTCACGCCGGATCAGTTGTGCCTTTTGTACAAGACACAGGTGCGATCTTGCGTGGAATATTGCTCGCACCTCTGGGACGGTTCCGCAAAGTACCTTCTCGATGCCTTGGACAGATTGCAGCGGCGCGCTATACGCATTATCGGCAGTGCAGAGGTCACTAATGCTCTCGAGCCCCTGCAATTGCGTAGAGATATAGCGTCACTCAGCGTCTTCTACCGCTTATACCACGGCGAGTGCTCTGAAGAGCTTTTTGACCTCATCCCACCTTCTCCCTTTCTCCATAGGAGTACGCGTGCTACTCTCCGGAGTCACCGCTGTACTGTCTCGAACATTCCATCACGCACAAAGAAATTTGGTGACTCGTTTTTCTGTCGCACTTCCAAAAGATGGAATAGTCTACCAGCGCACGTTTTCCCTCCTTCCTATGACATGGGGTCCTTCAAACGAGGCGTGAAGAGGCACCTTGTGGGCCGGCAGGGTGAGGGTGACTGATGCTGCGTTGTTTTCTCGCTGCACCAGTTGTCCTTACGTCTGGACTCCATTTCCACTTAACATCAGGTGGAGTGGAGTCATTTGCTGAGCTATGTATAAAAAAAAAAAAAAAAAATGATAACCCAAATGAATTTTATAATAATTTCTTTCATAAATATTGTACAGAATTTAATAAAACTTTTATTCCAAAAAGGATCTCGGTTAGTGGTACTGTTACTTTTAGTGAATGGGCTACAATTGGTATCCACAAAAGTAGAAAGCGACTTTATGAGCTATATGATGAACGCAACTATAACACCAGTGAAGATTTTAAATTATATGTCAAAAATTATTCTAAGTTATTTAAAATAGTATGTCGATTAGCAAAGGCAAAGTTCCTGAGTTCAAAGATTAAGCTAAGTGATAACAAAATAAAAATGACATGGAATATTATAAATAGTGAAACTGGAAATGTCAAAAGTCGTAACAATGAGTACAAATTGAGCTACGAAAATCAAACCTTAACTTCCGATGCTGATGTTGCTGCGGCATTTGAGAAGTTTTTTACTGATATTCCAGTTTCAACTACAAAGGCTTTAGACTCCTCCCCCACTGTAGCTGAAGCGGTTCTAAAGGAAAATGTCAAACCTAGTAAAAACTATTTTAGTTTTCAAAAAAATGATTTTAGAGATATAATTAAAACTTTTAATACTCTTAATAAAAAGAAGACTGCTGATCTGTGGGGTAATTCCGTCGACGTCACTAAATCCGTTATTGAGACAATAGCTCCAGTTTTAGCTTGCATATCTAATGAATGCATTGACTGTGGTGTTTTTCCTGACCTAATGAAGCACAGTAAAGTAATCCCATTATTCAAATCAGGTAGCACATGTGACCCCTCTAACTTTAGACCAATTTCTGTGTTACCCACATTTAGTAAAATATTTGAAAAGATAATTCTAGACCAAATTCAAGTTCATTTTTATAGAAATAAACTTTTACATTCTAGACAATATGGTTTCACTAGGGGGCGCTCGACTACTGACGCTGGTGTTGAGCTTATTCTTCAAATATTTAATGCCTGGGAGGATTCTCACGATGCCGTAGGGGTTTTTTGTGATTTATCCAAGGCCTTTGATTGTGTTTTACATGAAACCCTGGTCAGGAAGCTCTACCACTATGGAATTAGAGATGCATCACTGAATCTTCTTATCTCATATTTGAGTGATAGGGTTCAGAGGGTTGATGTTAACGGTAAAAGATCTCCGGGATCGGTGGTTACAATGGGTGTTCCACAGGGTTCAATTCTTGGTCCTTTCTTATTTTTAATTTATATTAACGACTTGCCTTACTTTGTAAAAGACAAACATGAGATAGTATTGTTTGCAGATGATACCTCACTTTTATTCAAAGTGAAACGACGACAGCCGATTGATGACGATGTGAACAATGCTGTCACAAAGATAGTTCATTAATTTAGTGTTAACAATTTGCTATTAAATGAACAAAAAACCAAATGTATAAGATTTGTATTACCCAACGTTAAGGAGGTAAAAACCAGTGTAAAAATTAAAGATAAGAATGTGGACCTTGTGGACACCACAGTGTTTCTAGGCATTACGTTGGATGCAAAGCTACAGTGGGGCCCACATATAGATAAATTGTCGAGTAGACTGAGCTCTGCGGCTTATGCAGTAATGAAAATTCGTCAGATCACTGACATTGAAACAGCTAGACTTGTTTACTTTAGTTATTTCCATAGCGTAATGTCGTACGGCATTTTACTGTGGGGCAATGCTGCCGATATTCAAACTATCTTTGTGCTGCAGAAGCGGGCTATTCGAGCAATTTATAATCTAAAAGCTGGTAATTCTCTTAGGGAGAGATTTAAAGATATTAATATAATGACAGTTGCATCACAATATATTTACGAGAACCTAATGTATGTATATAAAAATATTGAAACTTTTTCTAAAAACAGTGATATTTACAATGTAAACACTAGAAATAAAAACAAACTAGCAGTACCTAATACTAGGCTCCACAAAGTAAATAATTCATTTAGAGGCCTGTGTGTACGTTTTTACAATAAAGTTCCAAGTAATATCCAAAAACTAGATATTAATAAATTTAAAATCGCTATTAAAGAAAAGCTTTATAAAAAAGCTTATTATAAAGTGTCTGATTACATTGAAGACAAAACAGCATGGGTTTAAAATGCTCCAATCTATTTCTAATCCAATATATTGTTAAGGTTTTTTAAACTTGTATAACTTGGTAACGTAACGGCATATAATTTTGTAAATGTCGTTACATAATGAATTAAAGCTGTGGAGTTTCTTGCGCCCATTCTTCTCCACAGCTAAAAAATAGACGTCCTGAATGGGTAGTAGGTAAAAAAATTATGGACGATTCAAAAGCACTTTTCTAAAGTTTATTTGAATAAAGAATATTTGACTTTGACTTTGACTTTGAACTGCTCAATACTCATTAAAATTATATGTAAAGATTACTTTTTGTAAATTATTAACATGAATCCATTATGTAAATGTTATTAATTTGATTACAAAAATTAATTTGATTTTTATTAGACTTGAATAGATTAAGCATTTTGTTTACACATACCTGTGGAGTGACAGTCTACCTATTTTTTAAATATTTATGTGAATCTTATACTATATATCTGATGTAAATCTGTTTCGTGTAATAAATTATTAAAAAAAATAACCAAATATCTGATTATAATTTATAAATATTTAATAAAGAGTTTAACTTTGAAATAATAAGTGCGTGTGCCCCAGAGAGCCCCAGAGAGCGGCAAATACATAAATTAATTTGTTTCTTTTTTGTACTTGTATTTACTAACATAGTTTTTTAAGTCATTTGTATACTAAAAATATTATGAGAAAAAAAAGAATGAAAAAAACAGATTTTTTTAAAATATTTTTTTTAAATTTTAAACTTATAAAAACAAATCGGACATCACTATAAATCATATATCAAACGCACGTAAGTCACGAAAATAAATATGTTAGGTACTATTGACAAGTCCTTGCCAAATACCTCAGTGGCCAAATAGCTAAGCGTTCGGCCTAACTACCGGAGGTTCTAGATTCAATTCACAGGTCGCGCAAAGCGTGTTGCGGATTATCTAATACATAGTCCGGGAATAATCACAAACTCGCATTTGGCAAGCGTGGTGATTAGGCCAAACCCATCAATTGTAGCGATGACCTGATTTCAATAATGGAGGCATTTGCCAAGTAGTGGGAAAGTTAATATGCTATTTACTTTACTGACAAACGAAAAAAATATCTATCTATCCAGCGAGCTACGCAAAACTACGGTTTATTATTGTTTTTTTTCTTTAATATTGATTTTTTCTTGTATTTCATTTTTTGACATTGTTTTTTTATTGATTACTAGCTGTGCTCGCGACTTCGTCCGCGTGGAATAGTGACTTTCGGCAGCATTTTGAATTTTTTAGGCTCTTTTCCCGTTTTTGCAACATTTTTCACTGATGCTTCGCTTTTATTGGTCGCAGCGTGATGTTATATAGCCTAAAGCCTTTCTTGATAAATGGACTATCCAACACAAAAAGAATTATTCAATTCGAACCAGTAGTTCCTGAGATTAGCGCGTTCAAACAAACAAACAAACAAACAAACTCTTCAGCTTTATAATATTAGTATAGATGATTAATTGCTACATTACCATGATATTATTGACAGAATTCTGTATTAAATTCTTTGGATATGATTAACAGAAAGGAAATAAATTAGCATTATATTATACAATGGCTAAAATTTAGCCATTTAATAGGCTTAGGATGACATTTATTATAATAGTAATAAAAAATAACAAAATCTTTATTGAAATACGTTTACATCTGTTGACAAAGAGCTCTACATTAATAATCTAAAATAAATTAAATACTATTGCCAGAGCTAGGTAAACCCTGTTTTTCAGGTGAATGTGGGCTTACTCTAAGTTTAATATAAATCAAAACATAAATTTATTTAACAGTTGATACACTTCATTACAATCTAATACAAAGAAATTAATAAAATATAAATATAATATAATAAGTTGATACACAATGAAATAAATGAACAAAAAGTTACTTAACAACGGTCAAAAACCCCTCCGTATCGTCGTAGGCAAATTTCTTCTGTTCGGCTTCCTGTACAACCTTTTTGCAGTTGATAGTTTTTATATCAATAACTAAAAATATGAGCACCTTGTAGTACCCTATTTAATGCGAATAAATGATTACGATTGGATTATGTCTTGTCGTAATGATCACACCTTTGACTGTAGCGACTTGTATTGATGTCCCTTCGGCCGTTAAGAGCGTTTACGCCGCACACTAGCGATAGCGCCACTAATGAAAAAAAAAACATATCTGGTAATTAGAGATAGAAAATCAAATTATGCTCAACAAACACCTAATGAACACCTCACATGTTATGGTTTAGTTAAATAAGACGTTACGGCCACTTTTAACTATAACGCCATATTTAACTAAACCATAACCATGTCAGGTGTTCATTAGGTGACGTAAAAATGCTAAATTACTTCATTCAGATAGTTTGTTGAGCATAATTTGATTTTCTATCTCTAATTACTAGATATGATTTTTTTTCATTGGCGGCGCCTAGTGTGCGGCGTAAACGCTCTTATGGAACCGAAGTATAGCAAATAAGTGCGAGGTGTCTTGCGTGTAGGGTTAATAGAAACGAGTCCAGTACTTTATAGTAAGTTTGTATTGCAATATCTACACACAATACTTTAGAGGCATACACACAATGCAAGCTATATAAATAAAAGGTTATAAGCAAAAGTATTAAGTAGTGACAGGGCGAAAGAAATAATGCACTACGTAAATCAGATTATAGCAAAGGCGCGCGCGCAGGCGGCACAGGTTTCGCGTGGAAGGAGTGGCTGCGGACTGGCGGCCGGCCGATCTCATTGTGCGCTCCTGTGGTGTCTTAACGCCTAGCTATAGCTATGCATACATTGCACCGTCCAGCCGCTACTTAAGCAGCATACCGCGGCGATGCTTGATATCAATATTTAATTATAATAATATATTTGTTTTGTACGTGTGATGCATGAATGATGAATGAATAAATTATAAGTGTATATATAGATAAATATGAATTATATTTATATGTTTACTTGCAATATATATATGTTAGAAGAATGTATGTATGCATGAATAAAGAAATTATTATTATTATTATGTATGAAGTTAAATAAGTATAATTATAAGTATAAGTCACCTACAACACTCCCCTCCAGAGGCCGTGTCTACGGACGATAATAGTTAGGAAAGCGAACATGTCGCCCGGAACGCGTGGTTTTAATGTCAGAAGATGACTGTGCTTGAGGTTTACCTGGGTTTGGGGATGGCTTTGGACTTTGCGAGGAGAGAGTTTCGTCAGCGAGTATATAGGCCGGCTTCAGGCGGTCCACAGATACGGTAACATCTTTGTTCTTAACTTTCAATTTAAAAAATTTTGCACCTCTCTTGAGAATTTCGTGTGGCCTTGTGTAAGCGGGCTGAAGTGCGCTTCGCAGGATGTCTTCCCTTAGGAACACATGGCTACAGGTGGCGAGATCTTTGTACACGAAAATCTTCTTACGAGAGTGATGCTGAGTTGGGACTGGTTGGATTTCCTGCGCAAAGGTTTTCATGCGAGCCGAGAAGTCAGATAAGTCGGTTGTGTAGCATGGCACATCATAGTTAAAGAATTCACCAGGTAGGCGAAGGGTCTCTCCTCCTCCTCCTCCTTGTAGGCGCTTCTTATACCGAGAAGTACTAGTGGTAATGACTCAGTCCAATTAGAATCAGCATGGCATGTGATTGCTGCCTTGAGCTGCCGGTGGAATCGCTCAACCAAGCCGTTGCACTGCGGATGGTAAGCAGCTGTTTTCCGGTGTTGGAACCCAATGGATTTGGATAGCTGTTGGAAGAGTGCCGATTCGAATTGTCTACCTCGATCAGTGACGATGTCAGTAGGACAACCAAACCGAGACACCCAACATGAGACTAACGCTTTGGCCACCGTTTCTGCTGTGATATCGGTAAGCGGGACAACTTCCGGCCATCGTGTGAAACGATCGACGGCTGTCAAACAATACCGATAGTTTCCAGCTGGAGGTAGTGGTCCGATCAGGTCTATATGAACGTATTTAAAACGTTCTGAAGGTAAGTCGAGCGTACCTAACGGTGAGTGTACGTGTGGAGTCACCTTCACACGCTGGCAAGTTAAACACGCCCTAGACCATTCACGGCATTCTTTACGCATACGGGGCCAGACAAAACGCTGTGCAACAAGCTTGGTGGTAGCATTGGCTCCGGGGTGGCTCAAAGAATGGAGGCAGTCGAACACATGTCTCCGAAGATCTTTAGGGACGAATGGTCTGGGAATCGCTGTGCTGACGTCGCAGTACAAATCAGTACGACTACCAGGTATGGTCATTTTAGTTAGACGGAGTGAGTGTTCACTTGTAAGATACTGTGCAAGCTCAGGATGGCCTGTGGTCAGTATAAATTGTGAAGTTGGCAGCCTCTACCATGTGACGAAAATGTTTAATGCTCTCATAGATAGCGAGAAGTTCTCTGTCATAAGGTGAGTATTTAACTTGAGCTGGACTGAGTTTTCTAGTGAAAAACGCTAGAGGTTGCCAACCGCCATCTTTAAATTGCTGTAGGACCGCACCTATCGCTGTATCGGAGGCGTCAGTGACAAGTCCTAATTTAGCCTGAGAGTCAGGATGTGCTAGGAGTGCTGCTTGGGAAAGGCTATTTTTTCAGTCCTGAAATGCTTGCAGAGTATCCCCGCTCAAGTTTATTGGCTGGTTGGGCTTCAGTTTTCCTACTAAAAAGACGTGAAGAGGTGCTTGTGTTTGGGCTGCTTTAAGTATAGATCTTCGATAAAAATTCACCATGTTTAGAAATCGTCTGAGTTCTCGGACGGTCTTAGGGGTGGGGAAGTCAGAGATGGCTTGAACCTTGCTTGGAAGTGGTTTAGTGCCATGTTCTGTAATGTGATAACCTAAAAACGTTACCTCTGAAACACCGAAGACACATTTTGCGGTATTTACGAGAACTCCATAATCTCTCATACGGGTAAAGAGTTGGCGTAAATGGCTTTCATGATCTAAACCCGTCTTAGAGAACACTAAATAATCATCTAAGTAGGGGTACACGAAATCAAGCCCGCGAGTCATTTCATCGACGAATCTTTGAAATGTGTGACTTGAATTTCGTAAACCAAAAGTCATACGAGGAAATTCGAACAACCCGAACGGCGTAGCAATCGCTGTTTTCGAAATATCCTCTTCAGCAATAGGTAGCTGATTGTACGCCTTAACCATGTCAATTTTCGAAAATATTTTACAACCGGACAGATTGTGCGAAAAATCCTGTATGTGACGAATGGGGTACATGTCTGGGATTGTTCGCGCGTTGAGTAACCTATAATCACCACAAGGGCGCCATCCGTTGTCCTTCTTTGAAACAAGGTGCAAGGGAGACGCCCAAGGGCTATCAGAAGGCCTAGCAGTACCAGAAGAAAGCATCGCTTCAAACTCTTTTCTAGCAATTTGAAGTTTATCCGGTGCGAGCCGTCGCGGAGAACACGACACTGGAGGTCTTGGAGTGGTGCGAATGTAGTGTTTCGTGTTATGATTTACTGTAGTAGGAGTACCGGCTGGACGTGTAATTTCAGGGAATTCAGCTAAAATTGCATCGTACTTACTATTGCCACCAGTCTGCACCTTTACACTTGACACCAACAGACAATCGGATTTATTAACTATAGCGGCTACGGTACTAATATTAGTTAGACCATCGACAAGCAAACGGTTGCGAAAATCAACAATGAGGCGGTAATGCGATAGAAAATCAACTCCAATTATGGCTTTCGTTACGTCAGCAATGACAAAACGCCACGGGAAATCGCGACGCAAACCTAGATTTAATTTAAGTTCTATAAAACCATATGTGTCGATAGTCGAACCATTAGCGGCACTTAATTGATACGTGGTTTTACTACGGCACTCGCGAATGGCGGTTTTCGGGTAAACACAGATATCACTTCCCGTGTCCACTAAAAACTGCACTTTTAAATTGGGGTCCGTGATGAATAAGCGACCCGTCGAAGCTTGGCAATCATTGGTCGCCATCACTGATTGCCCGTAGCGTTTCCCTTTGTGAAGTTACAGGGTTTCTGACATTTCTTTGCTTGGGTACCAAACTTGTAGTGGTACCAACAGTTTGGAAACTTCTTACAGTTGGAGTCAGAACGCCGTGACGAAGATCTGCTACTCGGACGCCCGTATTGTCGTTCACGAGGACGCGCCCTACTGTTCACTTGGCTGGTGAGGGCACTGACTTGCTTGGTTAGTTCGGCCACTTGACGTGTCAGTTCATCCAGTGGTGAAGATGTAGCAGCCACAGCTACCTGGTGTACCTGGGGTGTTATGTCGTGGACACGATCAGCGAGCTCTGCCAGTGCGTTCACCGAGAGCGTTGGTTGTGACGCAATGATGGGTTGCATACTGAGGGGCAGGCGGCTGGTCCAAATCGTTTTTAAAAAATCTTCCGGAACCGTCGGGCCAGCCAAGTGCTGCAAGTGGCGTAAGAACTGGGAAGGTTTGCGGTTGCCTAGCTCCTCATGCATGAGCAATTGTTTTACCTTATTTTCTCTTGATACGGAAAGGCGTTTTATAAGCTCAGATTTTAGCTTCTCATAATCTGGTGGACCAGTGAGTATGTCTTCCACCTCTGCCGCATGTTGCCGGTCGAGGTTACCCAGTATAAGGTAAAATTTTGTCGCCTGATCGTCTATTTTCGAAATCGCAAACTGGCCTTCTAGTTGAGCAAACCATATGGCTGGCTTTTCTGGCCAAAATGGTGGTATCTTCATGGGCATTGACATTGAAGGTGATACGTTTGATTTCAAGTCACCCGTTTCAACCCCTTCCGCCATTTTGAATTGCTGCCGAGGTCGCGTGTTAACGTTGTCCTGCGAATCTGCCGTGTCACTCTCCGAGCTCATAACGTAACGTGCACAGTGAGGGGTCACCAGTTATAGCAAATAAGTGCGAGGTGTCTTGCGTGTAGGGTTAATAGAAACGAGTCCAGTACTTTATAGTAAGTTTGTATTGCAATATCTACACACAATACTTTAGAGGCATACACACAATGCAAGCTATATAAATAAAAGGTTATAAGCAAAAGTATTAAGTAGTGACAGGGCGAAAGAAATAATGCACTACGTAAATCAGATTATAGCAAAGGCGCGCGCGCAGGCGGCACAGGTTTCGCGTGGAAGGAGTGGCTGCGGACTGGCGGCCGGCCGATCTCATTGTGCGCTCCTGTGGTGTCTTAACGCCTAGCTATAGCTATGCATACATTGCACCGTCCAGCCGCTACTTAAGCAGCATACCGCGGCGATGCTTGATATCAATATTTAATTATAATAATATATTTGTTTTGTACGTGTGATGCATGAATGATGAATGAATAAATTATAAGTGTATATATAGATAAATATGAATTATATTTATATGTTTACTTGCAATATATATATGTTAGAAGAATGTATGTATGCATGAATAAAGAAATTATTATTATTATTATGTATGAAGTTAAATAAGTATAATTATAAGTATAAGTCACCTACAACAGTTTGGAAACTAGTTTCCTAAACGCCTTTTTTATACTTCTACGTAATTGTAGGTTACTTCGGTATTTTTGTTGTGTGCGAAGTGTCGCCATACCGACGACTACTCACATTGTTTTATTGTTACAACACTACATTATTAAACGTAAGATCATATTTTGACTACCTCTGTGGTCTAGTGGTTAAGACCACCGGTTTATACCCAGAGGTCCCGGGTTCGATTCCCAGCGGGGAGTACCTGTTTGTGTACTCGGTCTGTTTGGTGGTAGGGCTTGTTTGTCTAATTCTAATACAGCTGGGATCAACAGCTTTACATGCCTTCGGAAGTACGCAGCCACTGGGCCAGCCAGTGCGGATTGCTGGTTGTTAACGGTTGCTGATACAGCTGGGATCAACAGCTTTACATGCCTTCGGAAGTACGCAGCCACTGGGTTAACCAGTGCGGATTGGTGGTTGTTAACGGTTGCTAATACAGCTGAGATCAACAGCTTTACATGCCTTCGGAAGTACGCAGCCACTAGGCCAGCCAGTGCGGATTGCTGGTTGTTAACGGTTGCTGATACAGCTGGGATCAACAGCTTTACATGCCTTCGGAAGTACGCAGCCACTGGGTTAACCAGTGCGGATTGGTGGTTGTTAACGGTTGCTAATACAGCTGGGATCAACAGCTTTACATGCCTTCGGAAGTACGCAGCCACTGGGCCAGCCAGTGCGGATTGGTGGTTGTTAACGGTTGCTAATACAGCTGATATCAACAGCTTTACATGCCTTCGGAAGTACGCAGCCACTGGGCCAGCCAGTGCGGATTGCTGGGTGTTAACGGCTGCTACATACTTTTTACGAATCACTTTTGAAATAACATTTTGTTTTTCTGACGTTTTGAATTCATTACATGGTCTCTGATCTCCAAGACAACAGTTCTCATGGTGCTTAACGCGAGCAAATTCGTGAAAAGTGTTTAATTTTAATGTGTAGTAACATCCTATATCTTTCAGCAAAGTCTGATTTGAAAAAAAAAACTATGCACCTTCAATGTTAAAAATATGGTAATGATAGAAAGTACAGTGACGATGAAAAGTAACCAAATCTTTAATTGTAAAATGTGTGCAAATACCTGTGAATCTAAATCAACTCGTATAATCTAATCAACGTATCTTTTTCAAGTGACAACATTGATACATGATGTCAAAACTCCATTTATCGTTTGTCCTTGATCGTAAAAGCAACAATAAATTGGAGGTTACATCTAACGTTGGTACCCAAACGTAAATAGCGAAAATAAAGGAACATCGGCATAGTTTCACCATCGTAATTGTATTTGGCCGTTACCATAGATTAGGTAATGGAACGAGCGAATGCGTGGCGAGAGCCTAAGGTCCGGCTGTACAAGTTGTAAGCACATTATGTACAGATTTCTCTGATAATCTTTAGCCGCAGTTAACGAGCGACTCCATTAAGCGTCTGCGTGGTACAAGGGATGAGATATAGCGTTAGGTAGTTGATAAAGATAGATGCGTTTCAAGCAGGGCTTGGTACAATTACCAAATTTTAACTATAAGTATCGTTAGTAACGTTATTTCTTTAAAGTTACATTGTTAGCGGTAATGTAGGCAACGGTATCTAGAAAAGTATCGTTACTTTTTCGTAACCTAATGTCCTTTAGTCAAACCTCGTAGAGCGGTTAAATAATTTACCGTTAAAAATGCCGCCCAGGTAACGATACCAAGCATAACGTTACCTTTGCTTTTAACGGTATCTTCATTTGACAGAAGTATCGTTACCTTATTGTCAACGGTATTCAAAGCCCTGGTTTAAAGTAACATGCTAATAAACTAATGAAAGTACTTTTTATCCATAGAAAAACTATTAAGCATTTGCATGGAAAGAGTAAGGTACAGCGTTTTGTAGTTGATGATAAAAAATATGCGTTTCAAGTAACATAATAATAAACTAATAATCTGACGAAAGCACTTTCAGTCTTTTAAAGTCTCTATTTAGTTACTCGTTAAGCGTTTGAGTGGTACAAAGGGTGAGATATTGCGTTTAGTTGTTGATGATAATAAAAGATGCTTTCTAAAAGTAATATATAGCGATATACCCCTTTTATGTCCAATGTCGTCTATATCAAAAACACGCTGCAGACACAGGAGTAAAGGATGGGGTGACATTTGTGCAGTGAAATCCCGAATTGGGTAAAAACAGTGAAAAGAGGCCTTTTCCTAGTTCATGGTCGTTATAAACACTAATCCAATACGGGGTAAAAAATTGGAAATACTTTAAATTGTAAAGATCTTTTAATAAACAAATTGATCATGCTATATTAAAACGTTAACTTCCCTTTACTTCTACCACAAGTGGCCTCGGTATCGTTCGAAGACAAGTCACTAACGAGTTTTATAAGCGAACAACGATTAACACAATTATCGTAAGAAAATTAACGCGCTCTCAGCTCCGCTGCAGGCGAATCTATTTACCGCCCATTTGGAATTTCATTACTTAATGTCTAGTATGACTGATTTCATTATTTCTATATAATAATACCATGTAGGTCAGAGCATATGCCAGTTCGGCATATTCCAAACTGGATTTCGCCTTTAAAATGAACCTAAAGGCATCCCACAAAGCCCGCATATATGACCAGTGTGTCCTACCGGTTCTTACATACGGAGCAGAAACCTGGGTTTTTACAAAAGACATTTTGCAAAAACTGAGTGTGGCCCAGAGAGCGATGGAGAGACGCCTGGTAGGGATATCACTGAGGGACAGAAAGATGAACGAGTGGCTACGCCAGCAAAGCAATGTTACGAATGTAACCAAGCTTATGGCCAAACTTAAGTGGGAATGGGCTGGTCATGTCTCGCGCAAACATGGTTCATGGTGCAAGAGGCTCGTTGTTTGGAGACCCTGGGGAAAAAAACGCCCTCCAGGCAGACCTCAGCTGCGCTGGTATGATTACCTGAAGAAAGTAGCCGGCTTCAAGTAGTTGGAGAGAGCACAAAACAGGGAATAATGGCAAAAATTGAAGGAGGCCTACATCCACAGGATTGAGAACGGCTGAGAAGAAGAAGAAGAAGAGGTCATCTACATTATGTAAACTATGTACATTATGGCTGAAATTGAGACACAAAGGCTTCGCTGGTTCGGCCACGTAGAAAGGATGGAAGATGGTCGCTCGAAACGCGCATATGCTGGGCGTCCAGTAGGGCGTAGACCAGTCGGTCGCACACGTTACCGCTGGAGGGTCGAATTTCTAAAGGACCTGGAAAAGCTTCACGTACACAACTGGCAGGAAGCAGTTCAGAACCGGAATCAGTGGCGCTGACTTGTATCAGAAGCCAAAGCTCACTTGGGGCTAGGATA
This sequence comes from Eudonia lacustrata, assembly GCA_947562085.1. Lineage (NCBI taxonomy): Eukaryota > Metazoa > Arthropoda > Insecta > Lepidoptera > Crambidae > Eudonia > Eudonia lacustrata. The sequence goes on along the minus strand of OX387323.1, from coordinate 4,059,465 downwards.
GTAAGTAAGTATGTTGGTATACTGATCTCCAAACTTCAGTATGAAGATGGCACTAAATGATGATGATGTAGGTAAGTGCTTAATGTGAGTTTTATTTACTATCCATATTACAGAGTCACTGTCTCAAATATTCCATCGCGCACTAAAAAATTTGGTGACTCATTTCTTTGTCACATCTCCAAAACATGGAATAGTTTGCCAGCACACGTTTTCCGTCCTTCCTATACTATGGGATCCTTCAAACGAGGCGTGAAGAGGCACCTAGTGGGCCGGCGCAGGGTGAGGGTAACTGATGCTGCGTTGTTTTCACGCTGCACCAGTTGTCGTCGCATCTGGATTCCATATTCGCTTAACATCAGGTGAAATGGAGTCATTTGCCGTGCTACGTATAAAAAAAATATTTCGATTACGTTTACGAAAACGAAAATTTATATGGCAAAATTTTAACTCTTCTCGGATGTCGCCAAGAGACGCTGCTTCAATGCTATACCTACTAATTCTCGTTTTCATTAACGTGATCGAATGTCAAATTAAACTAACACTTGGCACCCAGATCTTACATAAGCTTTGGTAAACAATTAACCTTAAAAATACTCTTACTCTACCACCATCTTATCTTATTCTATTGTAATAACAACAGTTTTATATCATTGTTGTGTTCCTTCAGTTACAATAAAACATACCAATGCATGTTTTACTTTGCCTTCTTATTCAGTAATACAGTCCACCTTTTCCCGTTCGCCTCCTTCCGTTACAGTAAGTGTTGCCAGCCGATGCAGTAAAATAAACCAGTACCGTTGAGGTTGAGAATTTCCAAATGAAGAAATCTTCTGTTATCAGTATGAACTCTATTTACTATAGAAAGTCTGTCGTTATAATAGTTCGTCAGTTATAAGTGAATTATATTCCGGGTGAATCAATCTCTCATTTTTGGTCTTCGTATCATATCATGTGACAAAGTGATTGGTAAGATGAATGCTTCCCCTTTAAAAAAATATATTTTTCATAAGACTTTTAGATTATATAGTTAAAGAATAAAGGACAAAACCATTGAGGATACCACTATACCTTCGACTCATCAAGTACGCAAAGATTTGATCACAGGAGGGCGTCTCATCATAATCTCAGCAAAAAGTAGTCCACTGCTGAACATAAGCCACCCCCAAGGACCTCCACAACGACCGCTTATTGCTGCTCCATCCAGATCCATCTTGTTAAAGGCCTGCCTACCCTGCGTCGTCATCACTTCTACGACCTATGTACCCTGTTTACTGCCATTTGAGTTTAGCAACTCTTAGGGCTATGTCGGTAACCTTAGTTCTTCTACGGAACTTCTTATTTCGGATTCGATCCCATAAAGAAACTCCAAGCGTAGCTGTCTCCATTGCGGGTTACCTTGAGTCGTCTTTTAAAGCCCATAGTGAGCGACCACGTTTAATAACCGTATCATCACTGACTGGTCAAAGACTTTCGTCTGCGGTATATTTAACTAGACCAGCGACGCCTCACAAATATTACACAAGAAAAAAAAAGGACAAAGCTACAGAAGACCCCTCCTTTGCGGTATAGTCTAATCGAGTGCGCACAGAATTGAACACAGATGTCAGCGACGCCCTTCGTACTGATAAGGACAGATCCAAATGGCATGACATAACTCACGGGAAGTTAATCTGGCGAGATCGCGACCCTTAGCACTGAGGATCCACATACAACACAGTAATATCACAAATATGTTACTGTATTAAAATTTGGCGCTGACTTGTATCAGAGATCAAAGCTCACTTTGGGTTACAAATAAATAAATAAATAAACTTTCCTACACTCACACCAATTATCTAGCCCAAGAAAAGCTTCGTTATGAAACTCGTTATATGGTTACTAAACAACGGATAAACATACTTAAAATACTTACATACATACTTATTATGCATAGAAAACACCCAGACCCGAGACAATTTAGAAAAACAATAATTTTCTAAATTGACCCGACCGGGGATCGAACCCGGGACCTCAGAGATAGTGACACCATGAAAACCGGTGTACAAACCACTCGACCAAGGAGGTTACAGCGCTAAGGTAGTAAATAAATAAGGTAAAAGTAAGTAAATAGGCTATAACTATCGAACTCCTGGGCAAAGGCCTTCATCACTAATCACTCCATCACATTGACGACCTCCGTAGCCAAGTGGCTTGCACGTCGGACTTTGGGCGGCGCCAACTCTGAGGTCCCGGGTTCGATTCCCGGTCAGGTCAATGTCAAAAACGAACTTTTCGATATTGTGTCGGGTCTGGGTGGTTGTGGTACCGTCGTTGTTTCTGATTTCCATTAAACGAGTGCTTTAGCTACTTACCTTGGGATCAGAACATTGTCTAAATATATTTAATGTATTTTTATATTTATATATATATATCATTGAAATCATGACATCACTTCAATTGATGGGTAAAGACTTAACCATCCCGCTTGCCAAATGCGGGTTGGTGAGTATGCATCGAAAAATCCGAAACATCCTTTGCCCGACCTGAGAATTGAACCTGGGACATTCGGGCATCGGGTCCTGCGCTTTGCCACTCAGCGAACGAGGCATCAAATTAAATTAAAGTTAACTTAAATTTAATAAGTAAGCAAGTATTGAAATTTGATGGCATTTTAATTGCGTGAAATCCAACTTTAGAAATAGAAATAGGTTTTATTTACTAGAACATAGTTAATAGAGTGTTACAGTTGAGCTGTATGTTCTGCTGTTATAGTATGTAAATATACAATTAAATTAACATCATTAAATAATCAAACTAACATTAACATTACTAAATTATAAAACTAAATTAACATTATTAAATCAAAGTAACATTATTAAATCAAATTATTATCATACATTATTAATTTCAGTTATAACATCATTAATTTTTTACAATGTTATAAAATAAACTCATGTAATAAGCACTTCTATAGTAACCATTAAGATAATTTTCTTTTAAATTGTGTAATGGGAGGTTTTTCAAGTCCTTTGGCAGCTTGTTATAGACTTTGATGGCCATACAGTAAGAATTGCCCTTGTGAAATTTCGTTCTAGTTAACGGTACATATAACTTTATTTCAAAAAATCATAATATAAATGTTCTTTTTATTTATATAACATTTTGCTTGAAGGCCATGTGCTTGGAATTCATCTAGCTTTATGGTGAGTGACGATAAGGCCGCTAATGGACGCGTTATCAACCCGGAACCTTCAACTACTGAGAAAATGTTATATCTAACTGATGGCCAGGCGGCCTTAACATGACGTGTATGATAGTTTAATGAATAGACCACTGAAGCAGCTAAATTTAAAAGTGGGGCCTATCCAAAAGTCATACGTTGTAAAAGTATCGGCATATATCGAGATTATTTTACAGTTCACAAACTAGTTAAGTCCTATTAAATTTGTTAAGAAACATGTTCACATCATATTCTATGCTAAAACAATAGCAATGTTTCAAGTGGCACAAACCAAATGAATTGTTTGTTTATCTTGCTACGATCGTTTACGGGTATGGTTACGGAACGCTACAGTGCTACAGACGCGGTGCTACGCCTGTCGTAGCCAGGAAGCGATACAGTTTAATTTCGGTATGTTGTTTTGTACATTATTGGAAATTGAAATGGTATCTCAATGTTGTTAGTCGTTTAAGACAGTTAATTAAATTTCATTTGCCGATGTAAGTCTTGATAAATTGTCATATTTGATTCCTTGTCTATTTGTGTACTTGAATTATAATAGCTTTAGAGTAAGCTTAAGAGTCATTAAGAATTATCTTTTTTATTTATAAATATGAAATATATGTAGAACCTAATGACTTCATTTCATTTACATAAGTAGTTAAAACGTACAATGAAAGTTTATTGAAAATTTAATAATTAATGGAATCGGGCGTTATTCTTTGCGAAAATTCATAGTACACAAAAATGTAAAAAAGCAATATATAGATTGTAATAGATAACATGTAGATTTTGCAGAATTGACACTACATACTATTTCAGTTGCATTTTCGAAAATTGAAATCAAAATTACGAGAAAATAAAATAAATAAACCGCCCCTCACCGTTATCTTACTCAGAGGTGCGGGGTTCGTTTCCAGCGGATTCTACATTATAATTTGTAAACCCTTATAATACTTAGTTCGGTTGCTGATAGTGCTTGTTCTAAGCCTGCTTGGCTAGCTACAACCATCCTTTCCAAGTCTGTGGCCGCAACAAACTATTTTATAACATTGCTGTATTTCTACAGTTAGAGATATAGTACTTGGCTACTCATCTCTGAAGACCACCTGATGGGCTGGTAACAGTTACCATCAAGTAAGACTGACGATCTAGTAAAAGTCACGGGCAGATGCTGGATGCGAGCAGCACAAAACAGGGGCCCGACCGCCTAACCGAACGCCTAACCGATCGCTTTGACTTCGTGTGTGGTTTATGACGTCATATTGTCGTTTCGTGCCGAATATGAAAGCAATATCGAAAGCTATATTAGCCTTTAGCTTTTGATATTGCTTCATAGGCGATGCGAGGTGGCAAGATGACGTCATAAACGATACGCGTAGTCAAAGCGATCGGTTAGGCGGTCCGGGGGCAGGTCGTTGTGTAGATCCTTGGAGAGGTATTTGTCCGTCTTTTAACTGATATGATGATGATGGTCATGAGACAAAAACCGAACACATTCCTGTTCTCGGTTCAACCCTATACTTGGCAGAGAATTTTTTTGTGGAATTATAATATATTTTTTGTCCAGAATGTGTTATTTTTTCATTATTAGAAATTTGATAATCCACTATGCCAAGAATAGGGTTAAAAGAAAAAAAACCGTAACGACTCAAGTAACTAATAATAGGACATTAGAAGCACACAGCTGACAATACATTTAATTCGCTTGTTGATTCGGTACCGAGAAACAATCGGCGTTACTCAGACGCTGGAGCCCAAATAAATTGTTTGGTCCTCGTACGATCATTAAGTTCCGCTCCGCCATTGCGACGTAGCGGAAAACGTGGCGCTGTAATTTCGGTAATTACATACGGAGTGCTGCTTTATATTGCTAAGCTTAATTATAAGGAGCGACGTTTAATTGTGGAACAATAATCACTCGACATTCCATTTTGTGGTAATACAAACCAGACGTTTTTGGATTTTTGACTGAATAACAGAAATTTGGTTACCGATCTGACTGTTTTGTGTGTGAGGGTGTGTGTGCGTGTGTGTATGTGTTTATTTAGATTTATTTTCGTAATAGCATTACTACATTTGAACCATTGTTTGTTTAAAATAATTATACACTATAATGATTGTAAATCAGCACTGTTAAATTTGTTTTGAGTAAAAAAACAATTTGTTAATTCAGACTTTAAATAGATTATTCATAAATTTTTACTTATAAATTCAGTCCTTTCCAAAGTTCCATTAAAAAAGGTAAAACTTGTTTGTTTGTTTGTATGGTAAGTAGGGGTATTCGGTAGTATTAGGTATGTAGTTCGGTAGTGGTGTTCGGGTTTAAGTTTTTTCATTTATGGAAAGCTTAACTCACCATGTTCAATATAGGCTACATTATAGATTACTATTAGTAGTAATAGTAATAGATAAATGGTAAATTTGGATTAGTATATGTAGATATATTAATCAAAATAAAACCTCTTTATGCCTCGAAAATTCAAGATATTGGAAATTTCACATTCAAGTTTTTATTATAATTATTATATTCTCATTTACATGTATAGAGTAAATATTGTCATGTTATTGTATCACATTAGCTTTGCGCTAGACAAAGTTTGTTCGTCGACAACGTGTAAAATAAAGGAAAGTCGAGGAATAACTTTGTTTTCAACACTTTGACTCTTCAGGCTTCAGAAGTAATAACAACAGATGAGATCCACAATGTTCTAATATGAAAACAGTATAACGCAGGGAAAATAACATAATACGATTTTATATTGAACGGTGTGGGCGTTTGTGGCATTTCAAAAAATGCTTATATCTTGTTTCTGCCAATAAGCAAGGGTTTTTATACTTCCTTAATAAAATTATTTATCAAGAGACACTTCGCCTACACTTATTAAATATAATTAATAAGTACCTGGATGATGTTTTTTTTTGTAATTTTCTAAAAATGAAACCTAGCTAGATCAATTTATCGCCCCCAAAACCCCCTGCATACTAAATTTCATGATAATTGTTGGAGCCGTTTGCTAGATTCAGATTATATATATACATATATACGAGAATTGCTCGTTTAAAGGTATTAGATTAACATTTTTTCAATTGATAAGTCACGCTTAGGGGCATCCGCTGCATCAAATCACGGCGCGGGCGCCTGCGCAGCGCGCTGTTTCATGTAAACTCATAGAGCAGCGCACGGGGGGTTGCCCGACGCACGCGGCGCGGTCGACGGGTCACGTTCGTCCGCTTGCAGGATGGATCATTGCTCAGAATAATAACTAAATCTATAGAAAGAAGGTTAAAATAATAACGTGCAACTATGCTTAGTTCCGGTTACTGTTCTGAGGATCACTGATGATATGCTATTTTAAACATGGCAGCTTCCAAACCGCCATATTTGTCCACGATGGAGCACGGCGCAAAACCCCGCGGTGGGCGCCCGCTTGACGCAGCAGACGGCCTAAGAATCTAAACTTTTATCTAAAAAAATACTTTATTTAATTAATCTATCATTTTTTATTTTACAATGGAATGCGCTTAGTTTGAACTGGCTGTTTTAACTGAAGGAACGCAACAATGCTACTGACCGTTGTTATACCGGAATACTATATTAACACGTTGGTAGCTAGCCCGGTAGACTAAGAACAAGCTTCACCAGCAAACCAAGTAACTACAATGTACACCAGGAACCCCGTAGACTTACCACTGGCCACAGAAGCAGTTAATTTTTGATTCTCAAGAGAGAATAAAAGTTGACAACCTCTATGGTCGAGTGGCTTGTACACCGGTTTTCATGGTGTCGCCATCTCTAAGGTCCCAGGTTCGATCCCCGGTCGGGTCAATTTAGAAATTTATTGTTTTCCTAAAATGTCTCGGGTCTGGGTATTTTCTTTGTATGATAAGTATGGATTTAAGTATTTTAAGTATGTTTATTCATTGTCTAGTAACCATTTAACGAGTTTCATAATGAAGCTTTTCTTGGGCTAAATAATTGGTGTGAGTGTAGGAAAGTTTATTTATTTATTTAGAATAAAAGTAAAGTAAATAGCCTATGACTGTCCAGTACTGCCGCACAATTTATGAACGCAGTAAGTACAACTTACTGTGTTTGTGATTGTGATATTTGAGGTGCTGACATTACGATCTATTTTCTCGAAACTGTTCACATGTTCTTTGCTGCATTCATGAATTGCGCGGCAGGGTAGGACCAGCAGTAGCTGGCAAAGGCTTCTATCATTAAAACCAAGTCATCACTACAATTTATGGAAGTAAGTTAGAATACCCTTGAATTAAATTGAACGTTGAAACTTCGTAAAAACCATTTAATAGCAGCTACGTTTGCAATGAATCTAAAACAGCAAGGCGTTTAGTTTGCGCTTCAAAAAAGTCAAAGCAGTCTAAAAGTAGTTTTTTGTAAGAATTGCAGCGAGGATCTCCGCTTTTTCTGCGCTCATTGAATTTAAAAAAGAATTAGGTTTTCTTAGAATCTGCAGAGCCGGCGAACGAGCACGGGCCTACTGATAATAAATTCAAATTCAAATTCAAATTCAAAATCATTTATTCAGTTTAGGCTACAAATAGCTCTTATGAATGTCATTTATGCCATCGGTTCGTAAGTCTATCTACTCTGGGCGGGAGATCTTGTACTGAGATAAGCGGCCACAGCAGCTAATAAACGCTTGCTTTTATGACCTGTTCACCTATCGGTCCATAGGGAAGGCTCATGCTCCAGCTGTGGGAACATACAACTAGATGTGATGTCGTGATGTGGGAGTTTATTTTTTTGTTTGAAAGTATATTTAACAGCGTATAATATATCTAAGTACAAAAGTATTGTTTAACATAAATTCCCTGAACGCTGCTCATTGAAATTAAACCATTTATAATCATTTATAAGTTCGGGTCTACTTACGTTTAATGTTAATAATATTCTGACATTCTTACCCGAAATGTAGTGATAGTGTGACAGTGTATTGAATAAACGGATAATTTACGACATTTTTCTAAGTACTTAACTAAATACCTTTTCTTCTTTCGTACCAAGTAAATTGAAAGTTGAGCGATAAATATTAGAGTTAGCAATAAAAGTTTTTATCTCCACCGGAATTTTCGATTTACTCAAACAAAACACAGTTGGTCGTTACTTTTCTCTTTAAAACCGATCGCATGCGGGAGCGAGTATCCGACGGCATAACTACGTAACCAGTGACCGGTCGCGATAACTTCGAACGACCATTTTGCTACCATGAAAATGTCCAGGGTTTTGATTTTTAAACTGTTACAACAATTCTCATTGTTATTTTTATGTAATTTATCAATTACGAGTCTTGTATTTGTAATCACTGATGATTATTTTGGCAGTAAAAACTATTCATCATCATCATCATCTCAGCCAAAAGACGTCCACTGCTGGACAAAGGCCTTCCCCAAGGATCTCCACAACGACTGGTTTTGTGCTGCTAGCAGCCAGCGGCTTCCCGCTACCTTCACCAGATCGTCGGTCCACCTTGTTGGAGGCCTGCCAATACTTTTTTTTTTTTTTTTTTTATACTTGGCATGGCAAATGACTCCATACCACCTGATGTTAAGTGGAAATGGAGTCCAGACGCGAAGACAACTGGTGCAGCGTGAAAACAACGCAGCATCAGTCAACCTCACTCTGCCGGCCCACAAGGTGCTTCTTCACGCCTCGTTTGAAGGACCCAATATCATAGGAAGGAGGAAAAACGTGCGCTGGTAGACTATTCCATCTTTTGGAGGTGCGACAAAGAAACGAGTCACCAAATTTCTTTGTACGCGATGGGATATGTGTGACAGTAAAGCGATGACTCCGGAGAGCAGCACGTGTACTTCTATGGAGGAAGGGAGAAGGTGGGATAAGGTCAAAGAGTTCTTCAGAGCACTCGCCGTGGTACAAGCGATAGAAAACGCTGAGTGACGCTATATCTCTACGCAATTGTAGGGGTTCGAGAGTATTAGTGACCTCTGCATTGCCGATAATGCGTACAGCGCGACGCTGCAATCTGTCTAAGGCATCGAGAAGGTACTTTGCGGAACCGTCCCAGATGTGCGAGCAATACTCCACGCAAGACCGTACCTGAGTCTTGTACAAAAGACACAACTGGTCAGGCGCCCCAGCGAGCGACGTGCCCTGCCCACTGCCACTTGAGATTAGCATGTCTTCGAGCTATGTCGGTAACCTTTGTTCTTCGGCGGATCTCCTTATTTTTGATTCGATCACGCAGAGTAACCCCGAGCATAGCCCTCTCCATTGCTTTTTGAAAGAAAACTATTTCAAAGAAAACTATTTCTTAAGGCAATTTATCTCTATGTCATGTTTTATGATTGGGCAAAACTTTGCACAGCAGTACAGTGGAACGTAAATTCGAAAGGCCGAAACATCAAGAAGAAGGCTATTTAATAAAGCGTTAGCAGAAATACTTGGAAATCAGCCAGAGATAAAAAGGTTAATAAAGTTTGTAGCACTACTATGCCAATTACTGGCAACCAGACAGCTGCCAAGGTAGACACTTGATTAATTAATAAACCACAAGTAGGCTTGCAAAATTTTGAAAATATATTATTCTTTTAATCTTTAATACCTAGCAATGATTTGATCGCTTTCGCTATTAGTTACAAATTTTGTGATAATTAATAGCGTACCGTTAACACGTATAATTATATTAGTAGCGCCTCGACATGAAAGTTACAGAATTAACGTTGCAAAATTAATAGAGATTGGTACAGTCGTTATTGTACAGACGCCTGCACATAGACCTATTCAAAATTGTCGAATTCCTCAATACATTTTCAACCATATGCCATATGTCAATGCAAAGTCCAACAGTATATAAGGATTTCTTATGCTGACCGATTGAAGTGAAGTAAAATGGCGTTACTTACTCTGAAATTTACTGCAATTAAAAAAGGAAATCGCGAAATTCATCTAACAAAACTAGGGAAGGCTCGTACCCAAGCCGTTGGGGATATAAAAATGAGTTGTTGATAATGAGTTAATAAAACAGTATTTTTTATATATTTATCAGACATTGGTTGTGATAGAATCAGTTTCTATAACGCAACTGGTCGCTCACGAACCTACGTCACCGATCGCATGCCGAGCGCTGCGAGCATCCGGTTTTCGTCTATTCTTGTAATGGCTTTAGTTCCCACACTGTTTGTTTTAAAATGCAAGCCCGCTGAAAATGGGAGAATAGAAATGCATACGGTGTAGTAGTACATTTAACGTTATTATTGTTAATGTTGAAGTTTTTCTTGAAAAGAAAATGCAATGGAAATGGGTCAGTAATATTGTTATCTCAAGGGTAATTCTCCACGTTTTCTTTCATATGTTTTAAACTGGGTCTGCGTCCAAACGCGTGTTGCTAAGTGTTACGTCATTTGTCAATGTTTCTTTATGCGCTATGTATTTTGTAATGTGACATACATACTCATTAATAGTTTTTAAAGAAAGCAAACACTTTGATTGTGTTTTTCTGTTGCATTACAAGCGTACAAATAAAGAGGACAGTAAGTATTACCTACAAATGAATATCAGTAACAAAAGTATAATATTTTAATGTGATTAAAAGTTAAGTTAAGTTTGTTTTTTTTTTAGAGAGATTGCTGATTGCTTCTAACGGCATTTTCAGCGTAAACGGGGTTTTTTGGGGGCGGCGAGGTACGTAAAAGGGTACCTCAAGCCGTGTTAAAACGAATCACCTTCGGAGGATTTCTAGAGGGAACGGCATCGCACACTTAAAAGTGCGCGTCCCCGTGCCCTACCAGAGTGTCCGAAGGGTTCGGATCGGATCGGGATGCACGCACGCGTGCACATACTTACGCACGCACTCACGAATGCACTGCAATGCATGTACTTCACCATCACCTGCTCATTTTTATGTTCCCACTGCTGGGGCATGAGCCTTCCCTATGGATAGGGATTGGGACAACGGGCAACAAACTACCACGCGGGCTCAATCCGGATTGATGGTTGTTAACGACTACTAACTGTAACCGGAACCAAAAGTTTTAGGTGCCTTCTGAAGTACGGAGGAGCTCAAGATGATATATTTTTGGCCTTCCATAGGATGACCAGCCTTTGCGAAGTTGCTTATGCTCACTATAATAACTGCGAGCTTGCTGTACCTAGTATGTTCCCATCGCATATACAATTAGGTCGTCAGCACTCAACACTGGAAACTTCATCCATACCAAGAACTGTGGGCATCTATTAGTTCAAAATAAGTCCGTCTTCTATTTAGCAATCGCAGATTGGGCGCATTAACCACTGCGCCATCGAGCTCCTCGCACTTACGCACGCTTTCGTGTCATAACTTTTATTCTAATATTGTAGCGGTAATCCATTTTTATCTCTCCATCTTTAACTAAATGATCCCCGTTAGAAAATGTTACAATTCCAAAGTGCTCAACAGTGCGGGTGTACTTAAACAAAATTAACGTTTCGTTGCCTTTACACTGAAAGAAAGTAACATTAATTAAATTCCAAGTCTCGACCTCAGCGCGAATTTTATGCCGCCATTATAATGTGAGCCGGCCGGCCAGTTCAAACTCATACTATTTTATCAGAAGATAAGTGTCAGGGATGACTAGATATATGGACGTTTATTTAATAAATTTCTAAAGTTGTTTGCCACAATTTTAAGAGTATGACGCTGGATGTTTACAAGAAAATCTTAATAATTTTTAATGTGTTTTTATATAAATGTTCTTTGTACCACTAATGTAGCAATCATGTATACGCCTGGTGGTTATTACCAACATATTATTTACATACATACATATAGTCGCGTCAGTCTTCCAAAGGCGTAGGCAGAGATCACTTCATGTCACTTGCTAAGATTTTTACATACTTCTTTCGGCTCATCAACTCTAATTAATTAATTACTCTCATTAATTTCTTCATACATACCCAAGGAGCTCGATGGCGCAGTGGTTAACGAGCCCGGTCTGCGAGTACTGAGGTGAAGTAACTTTCGCAATGGCTGGTCATCGGATAGGTGACCAAAAATTTATCATCTTGAGCTTCTCCGTGCTTCGGAAGGCACGTAAAGCTGTGGTCCCAGCTGCATTAGCAGTCGTTAATAAGCACCAATCCGCACTGGGCCCGCGTGGTGGTGTATGGCCCGTTCTCCATATCCATCCATAGGGAAGGCTCGTGCCCTAGCAGTGGGGACCTAAATGAGCTGATGATGATGATGATGACATACCCGAAAGTTGGGAATATGAAAAGAAGAAAACAGAATAAATGAAGTAGAAATGCGAAAGCTGAGAAGCATGGTTGGTGTGAAATTGAATTAGAGGATAAGAAATCATGTGATAAGGGATACCTAGATGTGGTTTGAAAGAAGACGTAGTGACAAAAGTTGAGAAAAGGGTGCTCAGATAATTCGGTCATGTAGGAAGAATTAATATCCAAAAAGGTATATGAAACGGATGTAAATGATTTATTTTGTTAGAAAGAATGCTGAAAATATCGTGGACGGATAGAGAAAAGAATGACACCGTGTTGCAAAGAATGAACAAAAGCCTGGAACTCCTGAAAATTATAAAACGGAGGAAGCTGCAGTATTTCGGGCACATTATGCGCAGCAGTAAATACAGCATCCTACAGCTCATACTCCAAGGAAAAATACAAGGCCAGAGAAGACCTACAGAACCTCGTCGAGTGGTACAATCTGAGTACTTCTGAGTTCTTCAGAGCTTTTCCGAGCCGCAACATCATGGGCCCAAGTGGTCATAATGATAACATCCGATAGGAGATGGCACATGAAGAAGAAGAATTTTGTTATTTTACTATTAATAAGAAATAGAATGCGTTTATTTCGACCAACTTAGGATCATAGAGGTACAGTATCAAATAGTTCAAATTAAATAAAAAATAAAATAAAGAATTAAAAATTAAAAAAATACAAAATAAAATTTACAGAATAAAAAATTAAAATTAAAATTACAAAAATAAAATTATTCAATTTACAATTAAAAATTATAAGTACCTACTCAGATAAAATTCCTACATTTACAACAATCTCATAAATAATATAGTAAAATTAATAAATTAGATCAGAATTAAAATAGAAATCAGCATTAAAATAAATAAAATAATTACATTAAGAAATTAGAATGCTGTAAAATAACTGTATAGGCGCTGCGCAAACGTAGACACTTTTGTGTCTTGTGTAGGATACAAGCTACCAGTGAATATGAAATCAGCCCTCCCCGCGCAGACGTAGACACTTTTTGTGTCCAGTTACTTCCACCTGACACTGATACAGCAACCCGGTTTCCTCCTATGGTGTGCCGTATCGGTAACAAAAAGTGTCTACGTTTGCGCAACGCCTTAAAGTCAATAATAAACCTAACTCTCCAGTGACGTACTCACATAACGAGTGGTTCTCTAACTGCAATCTCATGCATTTCTGTGTCAGGTCGTTTGATTCTGTCGATGCTAGAAGCAATTACTAAGTTCGACCGACGCTTGCCGTGGCGTGAAATTTCCTTGGCCCCCGTAATGGAGTTTCAATTGGAGTGCATTTATTGATGGGTGACGGTTCCAGTATGAATTTTGGACTTAGCATTTTATGACGTTTTACCTACATTTTGATATCCCATAACAACTGCAAAGTTTTATTTTTTTCAAACAAATATGCCGATTTTAATGAAACTTGCTGTGCTTAAAAATATTTTGAACAGCAGTTCATAAACGACGACCTCCTTGGTCGAGTGGTTTGTACACCGGTTTTCATGGTGTGGCCATCTCTGAGGTCCCAGGTTCGATCCCCGGTCGGGTCAATTTATAAATTATTGTTTTTCTAAATTGTCTCCGGTCTGGGTGTTTTCTATGTATAATAAGTATGTATTTAAGTATTTTAAGTATGTTTACCCGTTGTCTAGTAACCATTTAACGAGTTTCATAACGAAGCTTCTCTTGGGCTAGATAATTGGTGTGAGTGTAGGAAAGATTGTTATTTATTTATTTATTATTTATAAACGCATAAAAAACTTTTGTTTAACTGACTGTATGCGACATGAATCTTTCAATAGTGGAATTACTTTACTGCGCTGGTTACTATGTATTATTATTTTAACTACTATGGACAACAAACATTCATTATTCATCATCATCTCAGCCAAAAGACAGCATGGCGATGGCATGGCCAAGCGTGGCGATTACGGCAAATACCCCTTTTTATTATGTTAATATTGATAGAATCAATCGCAAGGCCATTGGCTTTCAAACTATACAGTAATTGTTAAGTTTAAGTGATTTGATTCTGTGGATAATGGAAACTATAACTGCGTTTAACCTGTTTAGCCCTACCATGAGTTGTCACAGACGACAATAATTGGTTGTGATAACATTTATAATAATTATAATTATAATAGTTTATTCAGTCTGACAGAGTGTTACAAAGGTAAAGTTAGCAATAAAGTCGGTGACCACTTAAATAAGATGCTATTTTTAAATTACGAATAAATTGCTATCTATTATAATTTTAATTAATATTACGTAATTAAAAAAACAAGCAATACTATACTTTATAATTTTTTCACACCACCTGCTCGACAATGCCTCATTATATATCATGCAAACCTTACTCAAAGTAAATCATTGTAGCCCTTGTCTTTTGCCGGGGTGTAATGTTGTACTGAATTTCATTATAACCCGCCGGGCAGTAATGTGATTCTCACTTCTCTTAGTCCTTATTGTTATGCATTTAAAGTCTAATTTCGTCAAAATCGCGCGGCGCGCGGCTGCTGAAGCTGCTGGTGGCCGACGGCGAGGAGGTGGACGGGGGCGCGCGCCGCGCCTCATTTATTTGAAAATCGAACTTATTCGAAAATCGAGCTGGCCACGCCACGGCAAGCCGAACGAAAAAAAATCAATACTTAAAACAAAAGCCGCGAGTATTTCAATACGGTGCAATCAGTATCAGACAAAACTGCAAAAGAAGATAGAATAAAACATTAAGAAAATGTCGAGTGACGAAAGTGATTTAACTCCGGAGTCCATTAAATTAGACGCCTTAGGTATTGTTAATAACCTACTACCAGAGAAGTCGAAGAAAAAATACTTGAAAGCATACGACGATTTCCACAAATGGAAAACTGCAAAAGGCGCAAAGTCTGTGTCGGAGTCAGTGCTTCTTGTTTATTTCAAGTATTTATCGTGTACAAAGAAGTCTAGCAGCCTGTGGTGTATCTATTCGATGCTCAGGTTAACAGTAAGCATCAAACACGACATTAAGATAAATATATATAGCAAGTTATTGGCATTTTTAAAGAGGAAATCAGATGGTCATCGAGCCAAGAAGTCAAAAGTATTGACAGCGCAAGATGTGGAAACTTTTCTGAATGAGGCTCCTGATCACAGCTTTCTGGCCATGAAAGTAAGTATGAGTACTGCCTACTTTTTAGTTACGTTTCTAGTACCTACCTATAATAGCTCTATAAAATAGTTAATGAATAAAAGGGTATTTAAATGGCACACATTTAAAAAATACACATTCTAAGGTTTTGTCGCAAGCTTTTTTTATAATATAAAGGTCAAAAAATGTAGTAGTGTATCTATTTACTCACAATCCTATTTTTTGTTACAGGTAGCCTTGGTTTTTGGAGTGAATGGCGCATGTCGTGGAAATGAACTCGTAAACATAAAAGCCAATGATATTAAAAAAACATGCAGATTTATTGCTGATTAACTTACCAGATACCAAAACAAATAGAGAACGCTCGTTCATAGTTCGTGAAGATTATGCAAGAATTGTTGAAAAGTACCAAGCTCTGCGCCCCTCTAATATACCTACCAACAGATTTTTTTATCGGTTACAGTAATGGCAAATGCACCAGGCAAGTCATTGGCAAGAATAAAATCAGCGCCATGCCAAAAGAAATTGCAAAATACCTCAAATTGCAAAATCCCGAGCTCTATACGGGTCATTGTTTGAGGAGAACATCGGCAAGTCTGTTGGCAGATTCAGGAGCAGATATGGCCCAGATAAAACGTCATGGTGGCTGGAAATCCGATGCAGTAGCGGAGGGCTACATAGAGAATTCCATACAAAACAAAAACAAGAAAGCTGTCGTATTGGTGACAACATTCATCTGAAAACTACGTCCATTATTGATGATCCTTGGAAACCTTTGCCACCACAGCCATCTAGCTCAAAATATATCCCGTCAAGCCCACTGCCTCAAGCACCACCTTCCCCAACCTTTACTGTGCCAAACGACCCTCACACGCAAGGTTCTGATGTATTGGGTGCTGCTACTCAAATAAATTCCACCTCAACTAACATAAGCGTACCAAAAAATATAACCATATCTTTACATAACTGGACTAATGTATCAAACATCAATTTTAATTTTTAATTTACTTTTTATTGTTATTTACTGTGCCAATTATATATAATTAGTAATGAAAATAGTATTTTAATAAATATAATACTTTTTCTAGTAGCCTTGGTTTTTATTGTCTCGCAAAAGGTGAGAAAAGTAGAGTATACTCCTCAGGGATAAAACTGATTTTGCCTTGGGCGCGCTTAAATCCTTCACTGCTCTCAGGACTCCGTTTTAATTCCCTCGCTTCGCTCGGGAATCAACTCAAAACCCCCTCGCTACGCTCGGGAGTTAAATCTGGAGTCCTTCGTTACGCTCAGGATTCAAATATCGCGCCCGTGACATAATACAGTGCTTTATCCCCTTGGTGTACAATCTACTATTATGCCATATGAAATTATGCCAAATGACATTTTGCGTTACGATATCTTCACCGAATAAATCTCACGATCAGCCAGTTTTCAGTTTTGCATTTACGAAGTTAAAGATGCCGTGCAAGTAACTTAACATTAACAGTAACTTAACTTATTTGGTCTTTTTAATTTCAATTTCAATTATTTATTGCTTTTCCTTATGTTTAACAAGAACTTAAAATACTGTCAAGAACAGTATAAACCCTGTCGGGCACAAAAGGAGGAAGAAGAGGATGTTTGATGTGCTTTTGTTTTTATTTATTTATATTTATAATTTTGTAGAAAGTTTTCAAAATACTCTTGTAATGTATAGTAACCCTTTTCTGTAAGTAACTGTATTAATTTCTTAAAACATATTTTTCTGATAGGATGTTTTTAATTGTAATTGGCAATTTGCTAAATATTTTAATGCACATTACTAAAGGACTGTTTGCGTGTAATAAAATTTTTGAGGTGGGGAGATTTAGTCTTGTTTGAGCTTTTGGGCGAAAAGCGATCTTAAGCGAGTCGAGAACTCATAGTAGCTGCTGTGCTTTCGTGTGCATTAGGTGCCTTAGTGCGTGTGTGAAGGCGTGAAATTTAGTTGGCGCCAGAATCAAGTTTCAATTGAAACGAATTGACGATGCTCAATATGAATTTAGACTTGGTTTATGCTACGACGTGAGTTATGGTAGGATTTATTATTTGCTACCAACGTAAAAGAGCTAGCATTGCCTTGTTAAAGGATAAAGAAGGTTTATTTCCTTTAAGATACAGATTTTTAAACTTAAGATTTGTATAAAAATTTAAGTTTTTAACAATCAAGTTTGTTTTATAAAAACACCCATATCCAATTATTCTAAGGAAAATCGTATAATGCGCTGTATTCCTTGTCTACATTATAAAAAAAAATTCTGGATCTAAGTATCTGTGGTAAAGTTTAATAAGTTTTTCACTAAGTGAGGAGTCTTTCAGGACTTTAATATGTAACTATTGCCTTTATCCAGACGTGTTTTTATCCAGAGTTCCTGTTACTACGAATGAATGGACGGAAATAAACGCGAGTTAGTGCTTATACTACAGGGGTTCAGTTCTTAAGTCGGATACAGTGTTTCGGACTTTTCAATGCAAAACCCATAACGATACATAGCCACCAAGGTGGTGATTAAGTGAGTCAATACCCATCAATTTTAATGATGGAAGCCATTGCCCAGCAAAAGGAGAGAGGTAAGCTAGTCTGGAAGAGATCGCTTTAAGCGATAAGACCGCCTTTGCCTACAATTATTTTAAAATTTCCTGTTATTTGTTTTGTGTATATTTGTGTAAGCAATAAAGTGTTTATCTATCTATATATCTATCTATCTATTACTGACTTTACTTTTTACTTTTTTAGTTCTTGTAAATTGTTTAATTTCAATGTGTAGTGTTTGCATTAACTTTAGAAAACATTAATATGAAATTGTTCTGTAATTCTATTCTGTAACTGTATGATCGCTTCAAAGTAAAGAACTCTAGACTTTATAACATTCGTATCAAAAAGCGTTTGCTCTCCTCTCACTTCGCTTCTTTTCGTGTGAAGGAGCTGGAGTTTTAATATATATTTAAATATTTCGGCATTGCACCTCGTTGACAGACTATAGAGACTTAATTTTCAACGCTCCAGGAACTCTGCTGCGTTGAGAATACCTATGAAGAATACCTATGATAATCTATACTAGTACTATGTAAATCTATAGGCTCTGTCTGTACATGCAATTTTTCCGACAAATTTTAGGATAAATATTCGTTTTATGACTCACTGACACCAATTCTACAATTTTTGAAATGTTTGTCTGTCTGTATGTCCCTTTATAACTTAAGAACGGCTTGACCGATCTTGATAAAAATTTGTATGTAGTAAGAACATGAGATTGTGCAAATGATAGGCTATATATTTTTTATATATATTTTTTTATTTATTTATTTATTTCATTCACAAAAACTTTCGCACAGCGAAGCGGGCGGGAGACGGCTAGTTACTTATATACTTACTTGCCGCGGATTTTGCATCTCCAGATTGTTACAGAGGCTTATTTCCAGCAGTGGACTAATATAGGCTGATGATTATGATGATGGTGATGATGATGCTGATGAAACATACTTAAGATCCATCACATATACCTCAACGTTCCAATTCAAAATAGAAATCCAAAAAAAATAAATAATGAAATAATGAATTCTTCCAAACCAATAATCCAATTTAAATCAAACTTTATATGTAGGCTTACGTCAGCCTTCCCGGTAGCATAATGGTCAGTGCAGCCGCCCGGATTGTGGATGACCGGATTCCTGGCTGGTCGGGTAGGCATTAAATTTTTTCACTGTAATCTTTTCACAGTATTTTGTAAATAATTAATTCAGCTTCAGTTCAGCAATTAGCACTTAAAAATAAAAAGTTAAACTTTAAATGCTTAAGACAAATAAAGAGATCTTAATTACAACATTTACTAATATGTAACATGCTCAGATCATAAGTAACATGGCTATCAAGTTCCGAAAAGCGTGCGAGAAAGAGTTTCAGAGGTTTAAAGCCTTAAATTTTAAGAACGCAACCTGAATGCGCAAGCGTCGCCATAAAGTTTTTCTTTCTCTTCGATTACCATGAATCACGTCTAGTAGTGTATTCACAGGAAAATCCGTTCAAGTTCCTTCTTAGGTAGGTATTTCAGCTATGCTAAGCATGAATCTACCGTTTTGTGAAGCTCCGTTTTTCTAACGAATTAGGTAGGTACTTGAGAAGAAACTAAAAAGTACTTTTAATCCCAGCATTCGATAGCCAATACGAATCCAGGAGAATTGTCGTACCAGACTCAAAGAAATTCTTTCACGGTGCAAGGTGCAGCCTATTACATTTTGGGCCCAAGAACTAAAATCTATATCTACTAGATCGTTTTGGTAACCAGATAGCCCTTTTACTTCCGTATATGTGTAGGTATGCGCGTGCGGGTACGTGTGCATGGGCGCTTACGAGTCATTAAAAGCCATGTAAATTTTGTTGTTCTTAATTAAACTGACTTACAATAAAATAAATAACCTTGTAATTTATTTATTTTTCGTTAACTGATAGATCATGAGACTATGCCTTTTAGAGCATACCTATTTATAGATAGTAGTGGTTGCCCAGTGGTCAAGATTCGACAGAAATTTTATTAAGGCTGCACGGATTGTATCCTAAGCAATGAAAAATTATAAAAGATAGAATGTGAGTTTGGATTGGCATTGACAGATTTCGGCCGCACCTCTTCCATTTTTGAAATTTTTGAAAAGAGTAAATATACGTGTTTGTGTAATGTTTGTTTTACCGATTTAATGTATTTTTATGCATAATTTTAAAAAAATAATAGTTTTCGGATAACCTTCTCTATATAAACTATAAGTGTGCGAAATTTCATACTCCTCCGTCCGCGCAATTTTCATAAAAAGGGGTACAAAGTTTTTGCTTCACATATTAAATATAGATAATTTAATGTCAATTTGACATCATTTATGACAATACGTTGCACAATGGAACGGCTTATTCTCAGGTCTCGAGACATTTTCCTTAAAGGTAAGGAACCTCGACTTACCTTGGTAAGGAAAATGTCGGGTTGCGATCTAATATTTTAGAGCGAACACATTTATAATTAAGAAAAGGTTTTGTTTGTTTTGATGTTGATAGTGGAAGATATTTTATCACATCGATATAACACATCCATAAGCTCTACGTCTTCGCTGCAATCCTTTACTCCAATCCGGCGTGAAAATACAGTCTTCCCATTCTACAGGCGCATTCAGACGCGCCACAAGCTTTTTAGCCGCGGCAAGCACGTACGACGACGCTCCCCTGCAAATTGCTTTACGAGCCTTTTTGTCTGTTTTACACAGTATCGAGACGGCTACTTCCCGTTCACGCCTTTCTATATTGAGAAAATGTGTAAAGTGCCCTTAATGGTACAAAATTTTGGACAGCTAGATCGTCTTTTTTTTTTCTTTTTTTTTTTCTTTTCTTCTTTTTTTCGTCTTATGTTTGCTTGGAGTTACTGTTCTAGTGAATGGGCAAACGCCCAGTCTGGAACTTCCGCAGCCCATGGACGCTTTAACGTCAAGTAGACACATAGTTAAATTATTCTACAAATCGGGTCGTAAGAAGTTTTCTATCGAGAAGAGTCTGTCTCATGTTTCGTATCTCATTCATGCATACATAAATACATACTCTGGCGTCCTTCTCCCAAAAAAGCGCAGACATAGTTACTGCATCGAAATCACAATACTCATGTCGGTCAAAATTAAAAGAAAAATGTTGTACATACCTATAACTTTACATAAAAAAATACTTTATAAGAGATTATACTAGATTCCACATATATGTTACACTTAGTAAAAACATTGATTTCATTTCATTGAATTTCCAGTAGACTATGAGATATACCATTGCACACAGAACTTTAAAGAAAACTAAATAATAAACACTTATTAAGTAATAGTTAGGTACATACAAAATGAAAATACACATGCCACTGTATAGGTAAGTACTAGAATAACATACTATATACTATATTGTTAAGGTTTTTTAAACTTGTTTAACTTGATAACGGCATATAATTTTGTAAATGTCGTTACATATTACTACAAGAACATTGCTCTTAGAAAGGAACGTATTAGCCTTATTGATTCTTTGGAAATATATAATAGTAAATTGTTAGAAAGTAGGCAAATGTATGACCGGGACACTAAACAATTACAAACTGATATCCAACGGTTACACGAGTCACTTGACATAATGAGCAAAAAATATTCAATTTCCCAAAAACAGATTGAGGAACATATACAATCAGCCACAGAGTTAGTTGATCTGTGCAAGTACAACGCTGATCGGTACAACTCATTAATTAGTAATGAAATTAACATAACCAAAGAGTCTTTATCGCTGAACTCTAATGTTCTGATAAAGTCACCAAACTTGTCTGTTTTGGTTCCCGGTCCTACATCAGCCGCTCCTCAAACAATACATAAACCTAATGTAACTAAATTAGTAAGAAAAACAGTTATGTACTCAGATAAACTTGGTCAGGGCTTAGGGTTGCTTATGAATGCAAATCTTAACCATTCAATGACCAATATTTGTACTCCAGGTCAATCATTTAATGCTATAGTAAATAACATATCACAGGATACACTGAATAGTTCCACTAATGTTATTATATTGTGTGGTGACGGTTCACATACGAAGAAACGCGACATTATAAATAATTTTAATATTTTGATTAAACTGCAATCAGATACGAATTGCAGGTTAATAGTTAGTGCTTTTCCCTATTGTACAAATTTAACCTGGGAACAAAATAAGCGCATTTATGACTTAAATTTATTACTTTTTAATTTAATTTGTCGTCATAGTGACACTATTTTATATTTCGATATAAATAAATTTATTAAAAACTTTAGTTTGACGTCAGATACTATGTATCTTTCTAAGAAATGTAGGACTCAGATAGCTAATTTGTTACTTTTAATATACATGATACAGTTATAGGTGGTATAACTAAGTCTTTTCATGATAATAACTTAATCATTAGTAGTTCTACTAATGCAACTTTTACATCTAGTAATAAGGTTACAACCTCAGGTTTAAACTGAGGTCTAAAACAAAAGCCAAGCCCACATCCATTACTATTATACATCAAAATATTCAGGGTTTGGCTGGCAAGGACTTAGAATTAGAATTATTAGCAAAAAGTCAGGTAATTCATGTATTTTGTATAACTGAGCATTGGCTAAAAAGTCATGACACATCGTTCCATGTAAATAACTTCCAACTAGCAAGCGCGTACGTGCGAAGCTCAGCTATTCACGGCGGTTCTCTAATATTAGTAAGAAGCAATATTAAATACAAAAATCGCAACGATATTGTAGACCTATCAGTGGAGCGTAACATTGAACTATCGTGTGTGGAGTTCAATAGTTTTGTAATAGTGTGTGTATACCGACCCCCCTCGGGCAATTTCAATATTTTTGAAACAGTAATGGAAGACGTACTTAGAAAATTAAAACTAAAAAAGAAATTTGTTTTAGTATGTGGAGATTTTAATATAAATATTTTAGAAAACACTCCAACGAGTGTTCGTCTTCTTGCCTTATTTAAATGTTTTAATCTTTTGAATCTATTTCTCGAATCCACTAGAATAACTTCACATTCGGCCACTTGTCTCGATAATATTTTTACAGACTATGACCCTGTTTCTAAGTCACTCATTAATAATCTTACGTCTGACCATTGCGGTTTGAAGGTGACCTATGATTTTGATATTAGGGATGAACCAATAATAGTGAACTGTAAACCAGTTACAAAAGAGCGAGTGGAGTGTTTCAAAAATAGTATAGCTTGTAAAATAGATGCATTGCCTTTTGTACAAGATGATCCAGATGTGCTTTATAGTAATCTTTTTAACTTAATCAAGACCGAATACAACCAGGTGTTTACACCAAAAACAATAAAAATTACTCATAAACTTAAGTTCTGTGACTGGGCCACGACTGGTATATATAAAAGTAGAAATAAATTGTATGATTTATATAGTTTAAAACAATATAACCAAAATGTTAATTTTACGGAATATGTATAGAATTATTCGAAAATGTTTAAGAAAGTGTGCATAGTAGCAAAATCTAATTACATTAAAGAAAAAATTAAAAAGTCTAACAATAAAATCAAAGCCACTTGGGACATCATAAACCGTGAAACAGGTAAATTTAAACCACGGGATAATACTTTCACTTTAAAAGTAAACGACAACTTGGTCAATTCAGATTCACAAATTGCTAATATTTTTGATGATTTTTTTGTAAATATAGCTGTAATAACAACATCAAATTTAGATTCATCACCGGAAGCTGCACAAACTTTACTCCAAAAATATGTACCAAAATGTAATCTTTCCTTTCATTTTAAATACATTGATTCAATGAATATTATTAAAACATTCAAATCACTTAAAATGAAAAACACGAGTGATTTGTGGGGTATATCTATTAAAGTAATTAAGAATATTATTTATTCTATTGCACCGTATCTTGCTGAAATTTTTAATAACTGTGTCGATAAGGGAATCTTTCCTGATCTTATGAAGTTTAGTAAAGTTATACCTTTATTCAAATCAGGAAACAAAGAAGACCCCAGTAACTATCGGCCCATTTCAATATTACCAGCGCTAAGTAAAATTTATGAAAAAATTATACTCGAACAGTTGATGTCATATTTTAACACAAACAACCTTTTACATAGTAAGCAATATGGTTTTACTAAGGGTCGTTCTACTACTGATGCAGGCGTTGCTCTAATAAAACATATATTTGATGCCTGGGAGAAGTCTCAAAATGCTCTTGGAGTTTTTTGCGACTTGTCCAAGGCTTTTGATTGCGTTGAGCACCGGACTCTGGTGTTGAAGCTACATTATTACGGTCTCGAAGATTTTGCACTAAAATACAGTCATATCTCAGCTCTAGAACTCAAACTGTCGATATAAATGGTACTAAATCATCTGGTTCTCATGTAAAAATGGGAGTTCCACAAGGGTCGATTCTTGGTCCTTTTCTGTTCTTGATTTATATTAATGACTTACCATTCTTTGTAGAGAATTTCTGTGAAATTGTATTATTTGCAGATGATACTTCACTCATTTTTAATGTGACTAGGTGTAGGACTAATTATGAAAATGTAAATAAAGCTCTTTCAGAGGTACTCCATTGGTTTACTATTAATAATTTACAGCTTAACGCTAAGAAAACAAAATGTATTAAATTTATATTACCAAATGTCAGAAATGAACCAACCAATATAAGAATAAACGGTGATCAATTAGATTTGGTAGATTCTACAGTCTTTTTAGGCATTACCCTTGACTCAAAACTTCAATGGAATCCTCATATATCGAAATTGGCCGGTAAACTCAGTTCTGCTGCTTATGCCATTAGAAAAATTAGGCAGTTAACAGACGTTGAAACTGCTAGAACAGTTTATTTTAGTTATTTTCATAGTGTCATGTCGTATGGCGTCCTACTGTGGGGAACAGCGGCTGATATTGAAACTATATTCATTTTACAGAAACGAGCAATAAGAGCAATCTATAAACTAGGATCACGAACTTCCCTAAGAAATCTTTTTAAGGAGATTGATGTCCTGACAGTTGCATCTCAATATATTTATAATTATATAGTTTTTGTACGTTGCAACATCAACTCCTTTACTAAACACGGTGACGTACACAATTTCAATACTAGAAATAAGACAAAACTTGTAATGCCACTGTTCAGGTTACAGAAGGTACTTGGTTCTTTCTTGGGGCAAGGTATACACTATTACAATAAAATACCAAATTCTGTACTAGATTTACCTTTAGATAAGTTTAAAAAACATGTGAAGTCTTTATTACTTATAAAAGGTTATTATACAGTCAAAGAATATTTAGATGATAAAACAGCCTGGTTATAATAAAAATCACATATTATATTTGAATCAATTTATTAAAATTATTTTTTATACTTTTTATACTGATATGACAGCCTTTATCAGCATTGTCCTACAGATAACAAACAGCGTTGCGTTAAATAGATCATTAAGTTTTTATTTAGAGTATCTTGAGTGTGTCATGCTCTCTTTACTGTCTCTGCGGTGGTGGCGTGTGCGTCGGGTCGTTACGTTCCCTAAAATATGGTTGAGCGAAGCGATGGCTGATTCATACGTCATGCTCGTGAACGGGTGCCGCCTGTGGAGGCTGGTCTGCTCTTGCATACTTATCTTATTTTTAGTATTATTAATTATAGTTTGACTTTGTTTTACCTAAACAATTTTTGACTTTTACTAGAGTACTGTAGTGGTGCTGTATGACATTGTGGAAATTGAAACTTTTACATAATTATCTGATGTAAATTTGTTAACTTACATTTTTTATTTTAACAGCATTGTCCTACAGATAACAAACAGCGTTGCGTTAAATACATCATTAAGTTTTTATTTAGAGTATCTTGAGTGTGTCATGCTCTCTTTACTGTCTCTGCGGTGGTGGCATGTGCGTCGGGTCGTTACGTTCCCTAAAATATGGTTGAGCGAAGCGATGGCTGATTCATATGTCATGCTCGTGAACGGGTGCCGCCTGTGGAGGCTGGTCTGCTCTTGCATACTTATCTTATTTTTAGTATTATTAATTATAGTTTGACTTTGTTTTACCTAAACAATTTTTGACTTTTACTAGAGTACTGTAGTGGTGCTGTATGACATTGTGGAAATTGAAACCTTTACATAATTATCTGATGTAAATTTGTTAACTTATATTTTTTATTTTGTTTTTTTACATGTTGTAATTGTCTTATATATATTTTTTGTGTTTATTTGTAATGGAAAGTGTTCTGCTATGATAGGGCATTTTCCAATATTTTTGACGCTGTAAGGGAGAAAAGAGCTGGACACTTGCTGAGTTTCTTGCCGGTTCTTCTCAGTACAAGATCTCCCGCCCAGAGTAGATTTACGAACCGATGGCATAATGACATTCACAAGAGCTACTTGTAGCCTAAACTGAATAAATGATTTTGAATTTTTGAATTTTGAATTAAATTAAAGCTGTGGAGTTTTTTGCGCCCATTCTTCTCCACAGCTAAAAAATAGACGTGTAGAATGCGTAGTAGGTAAAAACATTTTTGGACGATTCAAAAGCACTTTTCTAAAGTTTATTTGAATAAAGCATATTTGACTTTGACTTTATGACATATAATATGTATACTCTTTTTACTTTCCATGCAAGCAGCGTAGCAGGTGGCAAGAAAGCTGTCGGTTTATTATTTTGTTTTGCATAATTATTTTATTAAACATTTCTTTGCAGTTGTGCACTACATACTAACGATCAGTAATTCGATTTATGAATGTCACCTTTTCTTCTGTCTGCAAATATCCCACTGTGCACTGCTGGAATAGAATAGAATAGACTAGAATATAGTTGAAAACGACAAAGCTTAGTGGGAGGGACTAATGGAGACTAAAAAGATATTCAAAAAAAAGGGAAGATAGTGGGTTTTAACTTTATTATAAATCACAATATTACAACACAACAACACACGATACCATGACAATCACGACAGCACCACGCCAAAAAATAAATGTCAGTATTCAAAAAATATATAAAAATAAGAACAAAAAAGGTATTAAAAAGGATTTCGAAAGAGTCTGCAACAATAGTTTATTGCTTAAACTGTGTACAGTTTGCGGTTGAGGATCCAGTACATCTAAGAGAGTACCCATAAAGGGCATGCAGTTTTTAAATAGATCAAAACTAATCAAAATAAGAACTAATCAAAGATTAATACTAACATAAAACTAACAGTTATTTATCATAAACTTATTAGTAGGTTAATTACAATTATTTATTTTGTAAGGCATAGAGCTGTAAAATACGTTATTTATTAACCACTTTTTCAACTTAAATTTAAAAGTTGGTCACTGGTACATAATTATGATAGCAAAAAGGAAAATGGTTCCTATTCTATCACTCTGCTGGCCTAATGAACTTACATTAGTGGGTTTCGACGTCTTCTTTTTAGCTGTACCTGAATAAATAAATATGTTAAATTATAGACCTTTCATATTTTTATTACAAAATTTCCATTGCCGTCTTGTTCTGACGAGTACCTACTCCTTACGAATACGAGTGGTTGTCGACTTTTCCCGACTGAAAGTGCTAAGCAAATGTTTATATTCACGGAGTGACAGTCGATACCAAGGTTTCGTTTATTGTAGCCATAACTACAATATATACTACCCTTTGGCCAGCAGTGGGACAGCATGTAGGGCTTAAGTATTTTTTGACTTGCATATTCAATAGTTTATACAAAAAAATTGATGGCTGCTTCCTGTACAGAGGTGGTGTTCGATCATTAAATTAGATAATGATATATAATTTTACGCAAATATTGATACAAACAAATTACTTTTGAAATTAAATTTTGAAAAAGTGTTATTAAAAATTCCACAATCGGATTTTAAACCCGCACCCTCTGTTAAACCGGGTCAGGTGCACTACCAAATATGGTACCATGACTCTTCCCAAATTTATCGCCGATGTAGATGACTATTTGTTGATCATTGTCAACAAAGCTCAAAAGCTTCGTTGATCAAAACAAGGCTCTTTTGACTTACAAATTAGCAGTAGATAGTGTTGATAAATTTCTGGGGTTGGACAGATAGCGCGATACCACAGTTGTTAGTGCACCTGACTCGGTTGTCAGAGGGTGCGGGTTCAAATCCCTTTCGAGGATTTTTTTAACACTTTTCCAAATTCTAAAATTAGATATTTTAGAAAACACACTGTATATTTTAACCTTCGCAATACGTTCAAAGACAAACGTGCGCTTGCAGCTAAAATTTACGTCCGACAATCAGTGAACTTAAGCAATAACTGCAGTAACTTGCTGAGTTATCATCCAACTTACTCAAGTGCAGTCGGAGACAGGATGCTGGTACCAACATGTGACAGAGACTTGCTTGTAAGTTTAATATCAACTACATTGTAGGTATGCGATTTCATTAGCGTTTACTTACCTTAATAGAGCCTGCAGACGTTTCTGCTTGTTAGTAAGCTTCAACCGTTGCCCTTGTATGAACGGTCACCCTTTTGGCTGATGGCTGTTTTTATAAAAAGCAATATTCAGTATTTTAAAAGTAAAAGCACAAATAATTGTAATTTGCGGAAGAAATATGCATATGACTTATATTTACCAAATACTAATAACGCCCTGTATCACAATAGTGCTTATGTAACTGGTATCCAAATATTTAATCATCTGCCCACTGATCAAAAAGCCTCAGTAAATTTAAGCTGTTTTTAAATTAAATTAAAGAGATGGCTTATAGAAAAGGCGTTCTACAGTTTGACTGAATATTTCGGTACAAAAACAGCATAGTGGCTGTTCTATGTAACATGTACCTACCTACTAAATTTTGCATGCCCGTCTAGGGTAAATTGTTTGTTTTCAATTATAATATGCATAACACCTGCTATGAATTTACACAATTTTATGGCTATAAAAATTATCTTATATTATCTTACCTTATCTTATCTTATCTTATCTTATCTTATATTATCTTATCTTACCTTCTGTAAAGTATAGTCCCACTGTTGGGCAAAGAACTCCATCATTGACATCAAGTCATCGTTTCAATGGGTATTGACTTATTTAACACGATTGCCAAATGCGGGTTAGTGATCATAAACACGGGCTGTGCATCGTAAAATACGAAGTCAATACGAAGTAAAAATAATAAAGTCGATGTAAAGTGTTTTTTTTCTTTTATTTTTAAGGACTTCTAGAATGCCACGTCAGTTCCATCATAACTTCTGCCTGCCATCAACATGAAGTGTATTGCGGAGATTTTAGATGCATGAATGATCACCAACCCATATTTATCAAGCAACGGTGATTAGATCAATCCCCATGACAAATACAGAAGATAAAAAAATAAGCTTCTTGCAATTCACAGGGTTAATTTAAGGGTAACTCATTATGTACAGATCGCAAACATTTCAATGTACGAGAATTTTATTTGTCGAACCAGATAAAGATTGAAATGAAAGTGAAATAAATGGTCTTAAGATTAACATTTTTACGATGATTTTTGCAGTCATTATTTTTCAATATTGGTTTTTCTTTATTTCATAATTGGTTTTGTCACACAATCCAAAAACTTCAATGTACATCAAAAGTTGTGTCGCAATGTGTATAAAATTTTATATGATGTTACCTAAGATCATAACAGAATGTCCATCTATGCCTATTTAAATCGAAATTATGTCTGCTGTTAATCAATCACAGATTTTATAATTTGAAGGAATATTTTGATCAATATAAATGACATTAATTTCATATTTCATTGATTTAATGCTTGCTATGATTATATTTATGTAATAGTTAGGTTATTGTGACATTTTTATTTAATTTATATTAATTTATCGCATCACATTTAAATTCAATACATTGTAATTACATTCACATGCGAACTTTGGCAAAACATGTATGTATTGCTTAGAATACTGGCCATCTGTTTACCATGTTTCGTGTGAATAAATGATTTGGTTTGAATTGATTTGATTTGAATAAATATAAATGTTTATATAATCTTTAACGCAAATTTTGTTGCGAACAAATTACAAAAACACAAATGTTGAAAAAATTTCCACGAGCAGGGTTTGAACCTGCACCCTTCTGACATACCGGGTCAGGTGCTCTTCCAATTGAGCTATCGTGGTTCTAACCAGCCCGCCGAAATTATTCAACACTTTTTACTTTTTACTTTGAAAGCCAAAGGCGCCCATTCAATGTTAACAACTACCGTCATTAACATCCGATCATAATATTTTTACAAATACTAAAGATCAGTTAAGAAGTAGGCAAGCTATTTAAAAATGTTTATATAATCTTTAACGCAAATTTTGTTGCGAACAAATTACAAAAAACACAAATGTTGAAAAAATTTCCACGAGCAGGGTTTGAACCTGCACCCTTCTGACATACCGGGTCAGGTGCTCTTCCAATTGAGCTATCGTGGTTCTAACCAGCCCGCCGAAATTATTCAACACTTTTTACTTTTTACTTTGAAAGCCAAAGGCGCCCATTCAATGTTAACAACTACCGTCATTAACATCCGATCATAATATTTTTACAAATACTAAAGATCAGTTAAGAAGTAGGCAAGCTATTTAAAATATTATGATCGGATGTTAATGACGGTAGTTGTTAACATTGAATGGGCGCCTTTGGCTTTCAAAGTAAAAAGTAAAAAGTGTTGAATAATTTCGGCGGGCTGGTTAGAACCACGATAGCTCAATTGGAAGAGCACCTGACCCGGTATGTCAGAAGGGTGCAGGTTCAAACCCTGCTCGTGGAAATTTTTTCAACATTTGTGTTTTTGAATAAATATCTTTTATAGTAATAATAATAATATTAAACTTTCCTACACTCACACCAATTATCTAGCCTTAGAGAAGCTTCGTTATGAAACTCGTTAAATGGTTACTAGACAACGGGTAAACATACTTAAAATACTTAAATACATACTTATTATACATAGAAAACACCCAGACCCGAGACAATTTAGAAAAACAATAATTTCTAAATTGACCCGATCGGGGATCGAACCCGGGAACTCAGAGATGACGACACAATGAAAACCGGTGTACCTACTACAAACCATTCGACCAAGGAGGTCGTCAAGTAGACTTAAAACTCTGTAACCGTAACACTCCTTTTTGGGTAATGGTCTAACTAAACTAAACTTCCGAAGTCCTTCTACCGGATCTACAAAAACAGAAAAAGATAATAAAAAAAGCATCTCGAAATAAAAAGTCATCTTTAAAAAGAACTGCAAAGATCTTCAACTACACTGGCCTGCAAAACTAAGTACTACACTTTTAATATTTTTTCTTTCTAAACTATAGAAGGTAGAGATTTAAAAAAAAAAAACGTTTTGCAGCAATTTTTATCAGCTTTCTTTGAAACTAAAGTAAATTATACATTAATAACATTTTTCCTTTTTGTTTCGAAAGTATATCTTGTGTACTTAAAAGTTATTGCAATTTTAAAAGTGTGATACTTAATTTTGCAGGCCAGTGTATATAGTGCAGACTAAATTGCTCTTAATCGTCGCACAACGAGGCTGGATATTACTCAGTCTCGCTTTACAGTTTCAGTTTTACTGCAAGCTTTGTCGGGCAAAAGGAAAAGCACAACTTGACCGCGCCGAATGTGAGCCAGCAGTATCTGGAACTGTGTGGAACGATGGAGGAGTTAGTGCTAGTAAGACGTCAATTCTATACAGTTTGTACAGCGTTATTAACACTATTCAGCGTTTAATCTTCTCTTCGAATCTCTGACTACTAATAAACTGGTTATCATGACTGTCTCTTACATCGGAAAATATATGTATCAAAAATGTAACGATATTTTGTTAAAGCGTCAGACTTAAGTCGTAATATAAAAAGAAAAAATCATGGTGGTTAGTTGCAAAGACCCGCAAAACTGACTCCCTGTGTGGTGCCGGGTATAAAGAATTGCACCACCCCATCTCTTCCCGTGGGTGTCGTAAAAGCCGACTAAGGGACCATTCCAGAGGATGGGCAGCAGCATCTCTCTGAGGTTACCCTCAACCTACTGCGATCGCCAACCCGCCTGCCAAGCGTGGCGATTACGGCAAATACCCCACATATCCTTGGGGGAGGCCTTTGTCCAGCAGTGGACGTCTTTGACTGAGATGATGATGATGACCCGCAAAACTAATATGTACTCTAACTCTAAATTTTTTTCCTGACTTCCCTAACGTCCCACTTAGTCTGTGCCTCCATCCAACATTCGCTTTTTTATTAGCTAGCTATTTAATTTATTTTTTGTTTTTTTGTTTATCGGCGTCGCGGTGCGTCGTCACTCATCTCCCTCCTGCGGCCCTGTCAGAATAACAGCGCTCCTACGGTACTCGGCCCATCTTTGAGTGTCGTGGGGGTATTATGCTGAGA
Source organism: Eudonia lacustrata (assembly GCA_947562085.1). Taxonomy (NCBI): domain Eukaryota; kingdom Metazoa; phylum Arthropoda; class Insecta; order Lepidoptera; family Crambidae; genus Eudonia; species Eudonia lacustrata. Next base: position 4,026,961 of record OX387323.1, on the reverse strand, counting down.
CAGGGGATCCTTGTTGGCCTCACACACTGCTTTTTGCTTAATTTTTTTTTTGTATTGTATTTTGTGTGCGTGTGTGTGTGTCAATAAATATTTTTCTTTTTTCTTTCTTTCTTTTTATCTGGGAATGGGACTCGGGATCTCTGGGTCTTTGACCGATGTAACTTTGAACCACAGAGGCAGCCTAAACAAATTTTCATCGAAACATATGGTATTTTTTAAAGCAGCTTCCGAACAAATACCTACCTTAAATCATGAACAAAAAGTTAGGTAGATAAACATACAGGACAATATCATAATACCACAACCGATGAAAACTATGAAAGTAAGAAATTAAACCGTCCGATGGCCATTACAACAAAGGAGAACTGAATTCCAATAATAAATTTTACCTTATCTATACATATAATAAAGCTAAAGAGGGTCGAAAGTCTGTACATGGAAGATATTCGAAAAAAAGTTGGCTGGGGTTACTTAGAATCGATAACAGAACACGTTCCAACAGTTTTTAGAACTTTTGTCTGTTTATCTGTTTGTCTGTTTATTTGACCGCGCATCACGTGAAAATGGCTGAACGGATTTGGATGAAACTTTGCACATAGACAGACCATGACCCGGACTAGGATATAGGATACTTTTTATCCCGGTAACAGCTTCCTGTGGGATAGTGTAGTCTTCGCGAACGAAGTCACGGGTGACAACTAGTATTAAAATAAAAATGGTCTACCTACCCTCACTGAATAATATTATATTTACCACCATTAGTCTTTACTATCGGCATAAAATCATCCTAATCTCACGTATATATGAAAATGGTTGCCTACTTGTATAATACCACAGACTAACTTAGGTTAGAACTAACCACTGCAAGAAATCCTTGAGTAATTTCTGGGTGACCATAAAGCCGATACGCACGCGGGATAATGTTGGGATCCTTTATTCTGTGGATTGGGATTTATGATCACTAAATGTTTGTTAAGTATAGAGTTTCTTTTGTATATTGCGTGCTTTGTTTTAGCGTTTGCGATTTCGACTTGTTGCTTGTTTTTATTGCTTTAGCCCTTTTTCTTTTTATTGTAGATCACCAAAAATTTTATAGTAGGTAATTCAAAAAGGTGTTTAATATTTTTCTTTAGAAAAAATACAATTGCTTTCTCTTAAAAATAACGACATGAACAAGGTGGGACTATTGTTTTTCTCATAATGACATTAAATATATATTTTAACAAGAAATGACGCTTTTTAAAATAACAATACTTCTAGCAAAATTTCACATTATTAAATTAAAACTTTTAGAACTGCATTCTTTTTAAATATTATTCCGTCAATATTTAAGTTTTTTATTAATAAATAATAACAAGTTTTATGACCGATATCTCACCGCCGCGCCGCCATATAAGCACTACTCAACTGTCAGTAACATAACTCTATCACATTCACAGCACAAAACAATAATAAATTCATGAATAGTAAGTTATGATCGCTGATTAATTAGAGAACCAATACGCATACCTTCGTTAATAGTGTCCATTCTTCCTGCAATTGTGAAGCTATCAACCGCAGAATCTATTAACAATTGTCTCCACTTTCTATTGTTGGATCGTTATATAAACGCTTATCTCATGGTTGCCCTACTTTATCGAAGATGGCGTTCAAGTTTTAATTGAAATCCCACTCGGATGCGACTGTGAAATTTTATAGACCATTACGTTTACTGTTATCGACGGAGGTCGCATCACCAGCTATACATTCGGCTGGTATCATTGCATCGTTATACAGCTGACCTAGATCTGAATTGAGTGCGTGGATTAGATCGGTTTGATTTGTAGCGTTTGTTAATTATGCATTGTGTCACTAGCGCAATTCGTATGCAAAAAAGCTAATCTAAGAGTCATAAATGTGATGAAGTCACAAATAAAAATTACGTATTGATTTCATTATAACATCATAATTACCGGTTTATTTAATGTCCCACTGCTGGGGCACGAGCCTTCCGTATAGATGGATAGGGAGAATGGTTCATAAACCAAGACGTGTGCCCAGTGCGAATTGCTGGTCCGAAGCACGAGGAGAGCTGATACATTTTTGGTCACCCATCCGATGACCGGCATTTGCGTAAGTCGATTAACATTAGCAATTACAAACCGGGCGCGTTATTCCCTGCGCCATTAAGCTCCTCGTGTTGATTTCTGTGATGGGTTAATTCTAGATGTTTCTTATTTTTTTAGTGTTCTCTGACTCGAATTATTAGGTATTAAAGGGATTATTGACTTTTTTTTGTCTTTGCGTGTACAACTACTGCCACTTATCTATTGACTATCATTAAAGGATATTTTATTAAGTCGTTAAAAAAAATATCGTTTAAATTTAATTTCGTCCGTCAATCAGGTTTTAGCAATGCGTATGTTGCTTAACTTGAACGAAATGCTCACGTTACTCCAACTGTGACTAGTACAGCAATATAGTAAAGTAAATTCAAGTAAATAGCTTATAACTATCCCACAGCTGGGCAAAGGCCTCCATCATTGAAATCAAGTCATCGCTACAATGATGGGTAACGGCTTAATCACCACGCTTGCCAAATGCGGGTTGGTGATCACAAACCCGGGCTATGCATCGAATAAATCTAAAACACACTTGCTCGACCTGGGAATTCAAAATCAAACATTTTTTATTCAAATAAACTTTAGAAAAGTGCTTTTGAATCGTTCAATTTTTTTTTTACCTACTACCCATACAGGACGTCTATTTTTTAGCTGTGGAGAAGAATGGGCGCAAGAAACTCCACAGCTTTAATATAATATGTAACGACATTCACAAAATTATATGCCGTTACCAAGTTATACAAGTTTAAAAAGCCTTAACAACATTTTAAATTAGAAATACCTGTTGGAGTGATTGTAGCATTTTAAACCTATGCTGTTTTGTCTTCAATGTAATCAGACACTTTATAAAAGCTAATTGAAACCGGAACCTTCGGGTATCGAGCCGAGCGATTTGCCACTCGGTCACCAAGGCGTTATATCTCGATCAATATAATTTCCCACTCGTGTATAACAGCGGCAACCTTATACCAATTTGTTTGAGCAAACTAGACTTGTTCAAAAATGTGGAGTGTGAATTGGCCATAACTCCAAAACTTGTGATGCATTGGAAAAGTTTCCCCAGCAATACTTTCGCGTCGAATTTGACAAAGCCGCCATTTTATTGTTATTTGTGTATGTTTTTATACTGGTTATTTTTGAGGTGATATCCCTGTCGGCTTCTTATGACCTTATGGCCTTTGCGTAACCCGGACGGTTTGTGGGCGGCAAGAAACTTAAACGGTTCAAGCCTTTTTTTTAAGAGAGTCTGCTGATTGTATTTAACCCTAAGAGCTTGAATTCGAGCGCGCTCCCCACGCGACTTAAAACTTACATATCGTTTATTTAGAGTCAATTTTTGTATAAAGAAGTTTAGCTATAAACAAAGCAGAGTAAATTTGCTACACTCAAACTCCCCAACAACTTTATTCTCTGTGCGTTTACTATTTAATATTTTTTTTCTCGCCATTTTGCGAATTACGTCATTGGCGCGGGCGCTATCATTAGTTTTGTTCCGAGGACTAACAGGGTTCAACATTCTGTACTCCTTCTCTATAAGTGTGTGAAATTTCATACTCCTCCGTCCGCGCAATTTTCTTAAAAAGGAGTACAAAGTTTTTGCTTCACGTATTAATATATAGATAAGTGACACCTTGTCCCATGAATGATCCATTAACTTTCTGCAGTCGAAGTTTGGGTATTCTACCTTACTACTTCCTTTATATAATAAGTAAAGAATATAAGCTGTTTATAGGCCTACACATATGTCATTTTAAAAGGCAATGATCCACTTCAATTACATTATCATCATCTCAGCCAATAGACGTCCACCGCTAGATAAACGCCTCATCCAAAGGTTTAGTGCTGCTTCTTGTTGGAGGCCTGAACACACTGCGCTTTTGATTGCCTAGCTTACTTCGGTTGCAAGGTTATAAGCTTACCTTATTGAATAAATAAAATAGTGTAAGGCTAACCTACACTACAATAAATACACATGTATGTGGGTACAAAAATGTCGTTGGTAATGTATTTTTATTTTATTTATTACCAACGCTAACCATTCGGAATTTTATTGACTGTTAATTGATGTTATGGGGTTATGTTTTATAAATGGCAAGGTCATGAGCAAACTGTGTTGTTCGACACGCGATGTTGCTTATTCGTGGCAATCGATAGCGTTTAAACTTGACCTGTTTGCAATGAGAATATTTAGGGTAAACAATGCGCTATTAATACACCAATATAGGGTTAGCAATTTAAAGGGTAATTTAGATGTGCCTATTAAGAAGTTCGCAACAGAACTATAACAGATAAGGTAATTTGTTCTACGGAACTACTAACTAACATGGTTAGCGGCGTTAAAGTTCAGTATTATCTACTGACGCTTACCAAATTACAACACTAAAAGAAAAAAAAAGAAAATTGAAATTGGAGCTGGAATACGCACTCGAAGAAATTACAAAATATTAGTTCTGAAAATGCAAATTTAAAAGCAAAAGTCACGGAATACCAAAACCAGAATAATATATAAAGAGGTCATAAGTATTGGGTCCTTACCTATGAAAATGACGTTTTTTTCTCACTTATTAATAGGTGTATTATGTCTAAAACTCAATACCGGTTGATGATATTATTATACACCTTTAATTAGATATACTTAGGCTTCAGTAATAACAATGATTATGAATTTTGTGTCTTTATCGCCCAATTTTTTTTTTAATTGACTAATTTTTTTGTTCCCGGATTTGTCCTTTTTTGTTTCGTGAAACAAACACTACTCTACAATGTTTATAGTGTTATAATAAATAGATGCTAAGAAAATTAAAAAAACGTTAGTACATTAAAGACAGATGCTTCCCCAAATGCAAATAGTAAAACTGCGCAGCGCAGTGAGGAGCTCGATGGCGCAGTGATTAAGCAACTTTCGCAAAGGCCGGTCATCGGGCGGGTGACCAAAAATGTATCATCTTGAGCTCCTACGTGTTTTTAGATTTACTACAATAAAATTCGAAAACATTAAATTGAATAATGCAGTTTCTTTGTAAAGCACCCAGCATTATCTTAAACGGTGGAGTCTCTAAAACCATTAACCGTCATACGATAATTCAATCCGGCTATTAGAAAGATTGCAATATATTACGGTTAAGTAGCGCTGCGGTTCCGAGTGGTGGGTATTTTTGGAAGGATTTATAGTGAGGTTCTGCGCTGAAAACATTATAAGGATCTTTGTACGCAGTTATAGGTACTTAGCGTTTGGGGCACAGACGGACACAATTTTTGGGGAGATCGTGGGGTTCAATTGCTAGTTTTTAGATATTTAATTTTTTATATATAAGCACTTGGTCTTCAATAGAATAGAATAATCTTTATTGCAGGTAGATAAATAGATAGATAGATAGATAATACTTTTATTGTAACACTATAAAACATAATCATGACAGAAAAAAAAAATTACAAAGTTACAATTTGGCGGTCTTATCGCTTTTAAGCGATTTCTTCCAGACAACCAGTCGGATGGAGAGAGCTAGAAAACTGTAAGATCAGAGGTGAAACTATAAAAACATACTAGAATAATGTGAATTTTATAAATTAAGCAAAATAATAATAATAATAATAATGATGATAAATCTATAATCATAATGATGATAATAATAAATATGTATATAAATACCATAATACATATAAAAATAAACCTACTTATACATAATAGTAGTCTCAGGTAGGAAAGTAGCGGATATGCTACTTAAAGCCAAAACTATAATTATTTAATTTTATACCTTTTTATTTCTATCTCAGGCATTTTGTGTTGTTGTTGTTGCTAATTTTATTTTTCTTCTTCCCAAGTGGCGAGATCTGGGAAAGACAGCCAGTGTTAATTACTGTGGTACGAATAATACACTTTATACAAATATTATTGTCATACGTTTTGTTGTGTTGAATAAATGTTTTATATGTATATGTCGGAGACGTGGCGCTAGCATCGCTTAGAAACGACAAGTATAGTCTATACTTAGTGTGGTCTGCGCAGCCTATGCTCTATGGTGCGCGAAACGTCAACGTCAGTTGGCTTGGCGCGACAACGGACTGGACACATTCGAACGGGAGCGGTCGGAGAGTACGCACGCGCAGAACTCACTTCGTTTCTAAAATCCATTTGCATCGGGCAACTGTTACTAAATATTGTAATTGTGATATTAAAATAACATTAAAGTGACTGTAAGGAATACGACTGCGTCTTTATTTTGAAGATCCAAGATGAACTGTGTTAAAGACGAATCCGAGTTTGCTCGACCGTCCTACCTACTATAAACCAGCCTCGACGCCGACATATACGTTAATGTAATTACGAAATTTGCTCACCCAGGGGTAGCGCTCGACAGGCGGTGGGATATGTCTGCCTTGCTAAATTCTTGGTTTATTTATTTTCTTCCCATTCCTGTCGCTGCGATATTCTTTGGCTTCGACTAGTGTCAGACACGAATGTGAGCAATTATGTTTTTGCATTATTTTTATTTTTTTTTTTTATTTTTTTTTATTAAGGAACAGCAAACAGTCACATTACATCTTATAACATAAAGATAAAGCTAAATCTATATTAACAGTAATGTAACCCACAACGCTATTCTCAGAGTGATACAAATAATAGTTATAAAACGTTAGAGGGTGCTGAAGTGCAAATACAATTTATTTAAGTTAATTTAAACATTTACACCTAAGCAAGTAATAGTAGTAAGAACTTAAGATTAAATATAAAACAAGCAAAATATAGATATATTATAGTACATAATAATAAATGTGACAATTAATTATAATACATTGAAGAGTTTTGGAAGATCAGTGATTTAAATTTAACTCCATCATACAAAAATATATCAATTGATTCGAACGAACTATTGTAAGTGTCTACCATACGGCGGATAGGTGCGCGCTGGCCAGTGTTCGTGCGGCAAGTGCCCACAGCGAACAGTCGACCCGCGCGCACCTCCCGTTTTTGAATAGTTCTTGGCACTAAATAACACAGATTGTTCACAATATTAATGCAATCAAAACCATTGTGCACTATTTTATGCAAAGTAATAACTTCAAGATATTGACGTCTACACTCAAGTGTCAATATTTTATATTTGTTGAGTAGTTGGGTATAATTCAAGTACCTGCCTACACACCTGTAGTGCATCGCCCGCAGGAACTTCCGCTGAACGCTCTCAATCGCATCCTTGAACTTCTTATAGAAAGGGTTCCATATGGGTACCGCGTATTCAAGCTGGGACCGGACTAGGGTTTTATATAAATAAAGGTATGTAGAGGAACGTTTAAAATCGGAGGAGGATCGCATTACGAAGCCGTACATTTTGAAAGCTTTACCAATTATATTTTCTGCATGTTGGTTTAATGATAATTTACTGTCGAGGGTTACTCCTAGGTCTCTTATGGTGCATGTCCTACTTAAAGAAGTACTGCAGAGCCTATATGAAAAGCGAATAAATTTAATATTTTTTGTAAAGCTTATGAAATTACACTTAGGGATACTCAAGAATAGTTTATTATTATTACAGTAAGTAGCCAGCCTATCTAGGTCGTGTTGAAAAGCGGTGCAATCATCAATGGATTTGATAGTTTTAAAGGCTTTTAGATCATCTGCATACAATAATAGTTTTGAATTTTGAAAACAATGCTTTATATCATTTATGAATAAAATAAACATAAGGGGCCCAAGGATGGAACCTTGTGGTACCCCTGAAGTTACCAAAACGCTTTTGGAATGATAACCATTGATGACTACCTTTTGAGACCTATTCTGGATATAAGATTCGAACCAACGCAACAAGTTACCGCGTATACCGTTAAACGCTATTTTATTTAGCAACAGCTCATGATCCACCTTATCGAATGCCTTCTTAAAGTCAGTGTAGACTACATCGACTTGTACTCGATTGTCAATATTTTCAAACAGAAAATTACTAAAGATAAGTAAATTAGAAGTGGTTGATCTACGTTTAACGAATCCATGTTGCTCTTCGATTATAGTGCCGTGTAAAATAGGGTAGATTTCATTATGTATGAGTCTTTCAAACAACTTTGACAAGCCAGACAAGATAGATATTGGTCGGTATTGCTCAACATCATTTTTAGGACCACTTTTGTGGACTGGGGTTATATTGGCGCGTTTCCAAACCTCCGGAAAGACTCCTTCCGTTATGCACTTGTTGTAAATAATATGCAGCGGTGCACATATGGTATTTGCAGTTCTTTTTAAGAACAGTGGTGGAAGACCATCAGGACCAGGTCCCTTTGAGGAATCCAATTGCTTTAATTCATTTAAAATGTTTTTCTCACTAAATGTTATATCCGATATAATAGTATTAATATTATTGTTATTAAAGCTGCTGTTTGGGGGTTGCCATTGTTTAAGAGTAGATGAAACTGGTTCGAATACCGATAAAAAGAAATCAGAAAACATATTGCAGATCTCCTCTGGATTTTGAGATTTTCTGTTTTTATATTGCATACTAGAGGGAATTCCGGATTTACTTTTACGGTTAGACACATAAGTCCAAAAATGCTTAACATTCTTAGTTATATTATCTTCTGTAGAGGTTATGTATTTTTTGTAGCATTGCTCACACATTTTCTTAAAAGTATTTCGACATTCAGAAAATTTTTCATAATCAGAGTCATTATTAAATTTTTTCCATTTAATCCAAGCTTTATTTTTCCTTTTAAATAAATTTATTAAAGAGCGTGAGAACCAGACCGGGAAACAAGCTGATCTGATACTCGCGAGTGGAGCATGCTGTTTGACTATGCTATCTACAGTGTTATAAAATATGTTAAGGGATTCCTCAGCAGGAGAGCGGCCTAACAAACCCACCCAGTCCGTGAGCTGCATTTTTTGATTAATAAGTTCAAAGTCAGCTTTGTAGAAGTTATATTTTGTTGTCGGTCGCTTTTTCATAGGCTGGGGTATGTGATCAATTAATATTTGTGCAATAAACGGTGGGTGATGAGAATCCGGGGGCAGTAATGGATGAATCTGCGGGGTGACTCTACAGGAGGAGTTGGTAATGAATAAGTCCAAAATATTTCCGTTGGGGTTAGTAATATTGTTGTATTGCGTAGAGCTTAATGATGCCATTAAATTTCGTAACGAAGAACACACGCCAGATGAGCCTGCTGCCACCAAACCAGTAAAATGAGTTTGATTAAGATTATTTCCAAAATCAGGAGTCCATTTAATGTCGGGAGAATTATAATCTCCAGTAATATACATTTTTTCGACATTGGGATAACTTAGTACATCCTGTAACAAATCGAAGTGTTTATCATATTCATCCACAGGTGTGCGTGGTGGAATGTACGCAGCACTAATAACATGACGTTGACACCGATTAATACTAGGTATTTCTATGAGTAGATGCTCTATACCAAGTGGCCGCGGGACAGCGGTTAAATTAGTAACATCTAAGATATTTGGCCTCATTCCTCGCAGAACTGCCACAAGAACTCCACCTCCGTCTTGTTTTTTTGTAACTACGCGGTCGCGGTCACATCGATAAACTATGTAACGTTGGTCAATGAATTCATTGTTACCAACTTTAGGCACTAACCAGGTTTCAGTTAGGATAATTATATCGTAAGCAAATGATAAAATATTCATGTATAGCGTCTGTAGTTTTGTACGCATACCCCTACAATTTTGATAGTAAACAGTTAAATGCTTTTGTTGGTTTGTACTATACATAAAAAGACATTTTTTTTATAAATATATATTCATAAAATGGTTTTAGTTTAAACTTGAATAATGCTTTACGTGTGATGGCATTAAATAGTGCACAATATGCTTGCATGTTATGTTATCGTTACGTTCCCTAAAATATGGTTGAGCGAAGCGATGGCTGATTCATATGTCATGCTCGTGAACGGGTGCCGCCTGTGGAGGCTGGTCTGCTCTTGCATACTTATCTTATTTTTAGTATTATTAATTATAGTTTGACTTTGTTTTACCTAAACAATTTTTGACTTTTACTAGAGTACTGTAGTGGTGCTGTATGACATTGTGGAAATTGAAACCTTTACATAATTATCTGATGTAAATTTGTTAACTTACATTTTTTATTTTGTTTTTTTACATGTTGTAATTGTCTTATATATATTTTTTGTGTTTATTTGTAATGGAAAGTGTTCTGCTATGATAAGGCATTTTCCAATATTTTTGACGCTGTAAGGGAGAAAAGAGCTGGACACTTGCTGAGTTTCTTGCCGGTTCTTCTCAGTACAAGATCTCCCGCCCAGAGTAGATTTACGAACCGATGGCATAATGACATTCACAAGAGCTACTTGTAGCCTAAACTGAATAAATGATTTTGAATTTTGAATTTTGAATTTTGAATTATGATAGGTTACGTAAAAAGCTCTAGGAAGACTGAGAACGCTCGACGAAATAAACAAGTTGCAGTTAGCAACAGAAATAATTGCATAGTGTTTTATAGTTACTAGTACCCAGCCACTCAACAGCGTAAACGAAACAATATACGGTGAACTTATTTTAAATTGACAATCGGCATAATTAAAATTAACAGTAAATATTTTTACTATTGATAAAATTAAGGTACATGCATTCGACAAAAACACAAGAACAAACATTACAGCAATACAAATCCACATGCAAGTGATTTTCTTTTTAATAGGTAAAACACTATAATTTATTGTTATTAGTTTTGATCTTTGCGATATCGCCATCTGATCGAATGGCGATTGCAGGAGAGTCGTCATGCTCTCGAACAAGGATAGTCGAGTTCCTGATCCAGACATATTTATAGTGCGTTTTTTTGGTTGCTTCCCGGCATTTCCGAAATAATTGTTTTTTCTTCAAAGTAAGGTGCTCGTTTATATAAATAGTTGTTGAAGTCCCGGCAATGCCGAGCTGGTCCGACTTGAGAAGTTTTTTCCTGCGAAATGCACTGAGCATATTATCACGCTGGATACGAGTGGTGAGTTTCAAGATAATATTTTTAGGCTTATCCCTGTTCTGCTGAGCGTGTGGTACTCGGTGGAATGACACGATATCCCTTTGGGAGACTTGGCAGTTAATTGCAGTACAAATAGCCTCGATTATTCCAGGCAGGTTTTCGTTGCGTCTCTCTGGTACATTACATATTTCGACGTTACACTGTCGCGCCTGTTGCTCCAGAAGGTCAATTTTATCTTTAAGATTAGAGATAGCCACCGCCGCGCTCTCTGTGCTCCGCTGCGATAGATTTTCCACACGCTGTTTTAAATCATTGTGTTCGTCTGACTGATATTGGGTTGATTTTTTGAGCAGCTCAATATCGCGGGATACTTCGGACACACTTAGTTTTAGGCTGGTTTGTTCAGACTTCAAGTCTATAACTTCCTTTCTTATTTCAGCTAAAGTAAGCTTAACGTCTTGTCGCAGTTGGTTTATACTTAAATTCACCTCGTTGTGCCATGTACGGAATTTATCAATAGTGATGCTGAGCTTCTGCTCTAATAGCGCGCTGATTTTGCCTAATGTAACAGTCTCGACCTCAGTAATTGCTGGAGACGAGGGCACCGCGACTAAGCAGGAGGAGGCAGAAGAAGTGCTCTGGTCTACCACAAGCAAGTCACATGACATGTCCATAGATTCTTCCATCTGAGGGATTTGATTTTGGCGAACAGGCGTGTTTAGATTAGATCTAGTGCGGCGCGTGACGTTGGTGCACGCTGGACAGGTCCAAGCGGAGAAATATTCCTTGGACAGTAATTTAAACTGCTCAGCCTTCATATTAAGGCATTGGTGGTGATATTTACCTTGGCACATACAGCAATTCAAATGATCGTCAAGCTTCAGCGCACATTTGCAGCCGTCGCAATTCATATTGTATGTTATTTGTTCGTCAGTGTGCAAGTCACTACTAGTAGCGCCACCTAGTAATATTCTTAGGTAAGAGTAGTTAACGTACTACTAGCGCCACCTATCGGTAAATGCTCGTACTATGATGTCGCCAGGTTAGATAGCGGAGCGAGTACGACGACGTCGTTGCAACAAGACCACAGCGAACGCAGCGGCGCGCGCAAGTAAACTCTGATGTTAAACAAAGACGTTATGACTTGCAAATTTGATTAGTACTGCCAGTCGGTTTTCGTGTTAAATACCAATTAAAGCACGACTGATATAATGTTTATGTGTTGTTTTGTGACTCACGGTTATACTAGGTCCTTTAAGATCCAAACACAACGGCATTTAAATGCAACTCCAGACCCCGTACACACTTCACTTTTCCAGCCAGTTAAATCTGTTAATCACTTCAGTATATTACTGATTATACACTCAGTTTATGAGTTTAGGTTTAAATCGAACGAATCACACAAAATTATCTACTTTTATTAACTGAATCTACTTTATTTTATTTGTTTATCAGGAGCTCACTTAAAGACAATACTTGTAGTTGGCGCCCTCTAGCGGAGATGATTATTTAAGCACTTCACTTGCTAAATGCAATATGACGTGGCATAAATGGCGCCGCGTGGCGCCTTGTAGTAGCAATAATTAGAAATTATCACAAACTGGGTAGGTAGAACTTTAATAGAATATTTAGCAAAGTGTTGGCGGATTGGCAACACTCCTTTTCTTTTTGTCTCGAATTGACAGGTGTTTTTATTTGCTCAAACCCCTAAAGGCTAAGGAGTTTTGGTCTTTCTGCCAACGCTTGTTTTTTATTTATTTTTTATTTTTTCTGTCTCTTTTGTTTGTTTGTTTGTAATGTACGTTGTCCATATAATATTGTTTTGCACCGCGCACCAGCGCGGCGACAGGCTCCGCCAGAATACCGGCGTTGTTGACATGCTTCGTTCGCAACAACACAAGCTGAGGCGGGGTCCTGATTGACCTTTTGTTTGTTTTTTCTTGTTATGTTTTATGTATGTGTGTGGTCAATAAATGTTTCTCTCTCTCTCTCTCTCTCTCTGGATATGGCAGTATTGCAGCAGGACAGCGTTAATCGGAAAAATAGAATTTTTTCTTAAGCTCTTTAAATGTGTGAATGGATTTTGCACGCCTGATCGCAACTGGAAGCGAATTCCAGAGACGAACAGCTTGGACGGTAAAAGAACAATCATAAAAGGTGGTGCTGTGTGGGGGGGATTTAAGGCTTAAGTTTTCTGATGACCGTAACGAGCGCGAATCTGAACAATAAAGAAAACTGAAACGTTCCTTAAGATAAGAAGGTACTGTGTACATTTTTGTAGGTGATAGTAAAATTTTGTGACAAAGGTAGGTGTTGCAAATAAACAGGCATTTATTTTTGTTGGAAATAAAACTTTGATTTGTATTATGGACGGATCGATTTGGGAATCGATTATCGAGATTCAATTTATTTAGTGGCATAATGGCCCCATCACTAATTGTTCTTTTTTTCTTTGTTGGTACACTTGTCTCGGGAAGGCAACAATGGCTGGTTTATAGGTTATCGTGTGTTGATAATTAAATAGATTTTAAGCAGTAATTTGCATTGGCATTGGAGCCGTATTACTCTAATTAAGTGTATTGTGCAACCTGTGTTTTGTGTGTGTGTACGTCGTAAGCGAATCGCATCGGGAGTACAATTCGCCATCCGTGTTTGGATGTCGGCGTCTCCGCTGCTGGAGAAAGCAGGTATTTCCTCGGGGGAAAAGTGCACTTGGGATAGTCGTTGGGTGTGATTAGGGAACCTGAGAAGACCCGGACTCGGATTCCGGCCCCATCAGACCATATGGATCCCGTTCTGGACGGCGGGAGCGGCATGGAACTGTAAGTGGATTTTGTAGATTTTAAGGTGTAACCTAATTTTAAACAGTAGCATAGTGTGTGTTGTGGGTTTCCGCAACATTTTGGTAGCAGAGCGTGGTTACTACCGGACCTCTAGGTTAATCGGTGTAATTTTGTGTATTTTGTTAGTTCGTAAAAGGTTAAGCTCATTTCGTGTAAAATCGCACTTCCGGGACAGGTGCGGTTGAATTGTAAGGTTGGTAGTACCGTTGTATTTGGGCTGGGACATTTCTCGGAACGTTAATTGTTATTTAATTTCTTTCAATTGAAAGCATCGAATCGATTCGGGATAATCGATTCCGTGATTTCGTTGACTCGTTTTAATTTTGTGTTTAGGTTTATTTAGTTTTAAGTTATTTATAATGACAGCGTCACGGCAGGAGTTGGCTCAGCAGCTCCGGTGGTTCACCGGGCTGCTTGCATTAATAGATCGGCCTAACCGGGAGGACGCCTTGGAGACGCGTTCGAAAGAAATGCAGGGTCGTTTCTTGTTGGCCGAGCGGTCGGTAACCGCTCTATTGTCAACCGACCCGGTCGGGGAGAAGGAGCTGGCCCTCCACGCTCAATATGTCAAGGATCTGGAGCACATCCAAGACATCTACGATGAGGTCCTTCAGCGGGTGAAGGACATCGAGCGACTGCGGGAGGGGAAGCCTGTTGCGCGCCCCGCTTCGCTCCACACCCCTGGACCCAGCGCCATGGGAAGATTGGGTGCCCTGGAGGTCCCGCATTTCACCGGATGTATGCGGGACTGGGCTGGATTCCGGAACATGTTTTTGGCCTTGGTGGATACTCGGAAGGATTTCACCAAAGCCGAAAAGCTGGCATATCTCCGTTCCTTCCTAGACGGAGAACCCAGACAGCTCGTACAGCATCTGGAGCTGCAGGATGCGAGCTACGACACCGCCATGCAGCTGCTGGAGAAGCGGTACGAGAAGCCGCGTCTTCAGGCGGACGCGCACGTGACCCATCTGCTGCGATTGCCGAGGGTCAACCATAGGGCTCAGCTGAGGGCGCAGCTGATCACCCCACTCACCGTGTCCTTAAACGGGTTAAGGACGCTCGGACTGCCCGTCGACCAGTGGTCCTTCCTTCTTCTGCACATCGTTCTGGCCAAGTTATCGCAGGAGATGAGGGACAAGTTCGAGCGGAATCGACTGGTCCACAAGGATCTCGGCAGCGTTCTGCCCTCGATAGGGGAACTTCTGGAGTTCCTGGAAGAGGAGGCTGGCCTGCTGGAAAACCAACTAGCCTCCCAGGAGGCTCCGACAAGTGCGCCGGCCCGCACTTCCGGAGTCTACGGCGCCCAGCCGCCACGCAACCCAGGGAAGGGTCGCGGCAGGCTGGTGGCTGCGGCCGCCATCAACCCCGGTTCTGGATGCCGGGTTTGTGGACAGCAGCACTTGGAACAGCTATGTCCAGCAATTCTCGGGCTGCCCACAAAAGAGCGCCGAAACCTCGTTCGGACACGAGGATTGTGTTATGCCTGCCTGGGAGGACATAGGTATAATGAGTGTCCCCAGGCGAGGCCTTGCGATGTGTGCGGCGGACCGCACCATCGCTTACTGTGCACCCGTAGTGCTGAGGACTCAGCACCGGTTCGGGAGAGGGGATCTCCCACGGGTGGCGGTTTGGGGCCGGGGTCAACTCCGCCTCCGGAAAGACGGAGTCCACCACGGCCGCCACACTACAACCCCTCGTACACCCCGGCTCAGGTGAGTTGGGGACCGCCGGAACGGAGCCAGGTCCTGGCTACAACCCGGCACCCGGCGCGACCAACACCAGGAGTTGGTGCCTCTAAGGGCCATTGGGTACAGGGAGCCCCACCTCCGGACCCAACACCCGGATACTCGTACTCGTTACCGGAACAACAACGACATGAGAACCGTCAACAGTTCTTACCGGTACTGCACGAGTAGCCGAGGTTGGAATACCACCCACCCTATCACCGGTATGGTAGGGCAGCTGGATACGCACCACCCCGGATGGTGGCCTGCACGCGTCCGACTTACTGGCCGAGTCATCACGGTTCGACAGGGTCGGCTGCTGGCTCTGACGCGTGACTAGCCTGTGGTCGGACTACGTCGGAACCGAGGACGGTTCTTTTGCCCATCGCGCAGGTACGCGTTTGGGGACCTAGGGGGGACTTCGTCCGGATACGAGCCCTCCTAGACACTGGGGCACAGAGCTGCTTAATTACTACGAGGGTAGCGAGGCGCCTACGTCTGGAGTGCGCGCCTCCCTCAGTTCCGATTCGGGGAGTCGGAGATACAGAAGTGGGGGGTCTGTCCGGTCAGACCTACATTCTCTTCTCTCCTGTGCATTCCGCTTCGATACGGATTGCGGCGGTCGCGATCGTACTCGACAATCTGCTGGGTTGGCATCCACCGACAGACATTCCGCGGGACGCAATGTCTGACACATCAGGTCTCATGCTGGCAGACCCTCATTTCGAGGAGCCGGCTCCGGTGGACCTCATATTGGGAGCGGATGTACTGGGCTGGATCCATTTAGGGCCTCAGCGGATTCTGGGCCGCTCTTCGTTGGTAGCTATACCTACCATCTTTGGACACGTTTTAATGGGACCGGTTTTCGACCAGGAGACGCGGGATGTCTCACCTGTCGTCGCTACTACCTCCATCGCTAGGACGATGGCTAGGAGATTAGCATCCTACCCAGCTGGTAGCAAGCAGTTCTGGTCCCTGTCCAAGTCGGTCGAGTCAAATTTCTGCCGCCCCAATTTGCCTCACATGCTGCGACCTGATGGATCGTTGGCCCACTCTGCAACGGAGAAAGCAAATTTATTTGCATCTCTGTTTGCTGGTTATTCACGTCTCGCAACAAACCACGCAAATCCACCTACGATACCTCATTGTGGTGCTTCCATGCCAAGTATCACCATTCACATCAGAGAAGTACGAAAATCTTTGCAAAATCTTGACGTGAATAAGGCCAGCGGCCCGGACGGAATTCCAGCTATAGTGCTTAAACTCTGTGCGCCCGAATTAGCTTCTGTTTTGACGCGTCTGTACCGCCTCTCTCTTAGAATTAAAACGGTCCCTAAGTCCTGGAAGTTTGCGAATGTGCAACCTGTGCCCAAGAAGGGCGATCGTGCCGACCCTGCCAACTACAGACCAAACGCCATCACCTCCATACTTTGTAAAGTTATGGAAAGGGTACTAAATAACAAGCTGCTGTCGTACCTAGAATCCCATGACCTCCTAAGCGACTGTCAATATGGCTTTCGTAGAGGCCGTTCCACGGGGGACCTTCTAGTTTACGTCACACATTGCTGGGGCGAGGCAATCGAGAAGCATGGTGAAGCGCTTGCCGTTTCACTTGACATCTCGAAAGCCTTTGACCGGGTCTGGCACGCTAGCTTGCTTAAGAAACTTCCAGCGTATGGCATCTCTGCTGAATTTTGTGCCTGGATATTAGACTTCCTGAGTGAACGGTCAATTAGGGTGGTCATTGATGGTCTCTTCTGACCTCATGGCTATCGATGCCGGGGTTCCTCAGGGATCCGTCCTTTCTGCGACCCTCTTTTTGCTGCACATTAATGATCTGCTCATGCCCGGAATTATTGGGTATGCAGATGACAGCACGGTCTCAGAAAGATACTTATCCAGAGCTAGAGTCAGCATGAAAGAACTGTGTTCCTTAAGAGAGGCCATGGTGGAGCGGACAAACTTGACTCTAAGTCTTGTCTCCCAATGGGGTGACAGTAATTTAGTTAGTTTTAACGCCACCAAAACGCAGGCATGTCTGTTCACTGCCAAAAGGAGTCCTTTTAACCTGACTCCTACTTTCCGAGGTATGACTGTACCGATTACCGACAACCTGAATCTCCTAGGCATGAAGTTGACTTCCAGTCTGAACTTCGGTAACACCATCGAAATTAAGGCTCAAACAGCGGCAAAAAAACTGGGTGTCCTAAATAAGGTTAAGCGATATTTCACGCCGGGACAGCTTCTAACTTTATATAAAACGCAAGTCCGATCGTGCATGGAGTATTGCTGCCACCTTTGGGACGGTTCAGCAAAATACCAGCTCGCCGCGCTTGATTCGGTGGAACGCAGAGCCAGGAAAATTATAGGTGACGATAAGCTAGTTAAAATTAAGCTTCACAGTCTCGCTCACCGCCGCACAGTTGCCTGCTTGTCGGTCTTTTACAGGCTATACTTCAGAAAGTGTGCTATTGAGCTGCATGAGCTCATTCCACCATCCCCATTTTACCTTCGAGAATCCAGACGTACGGCTGGCTACCACCCTTACCTGGTTGATATTCCACTTCTGCGCACTAAGCGTTTTGCTTCTACATTTATAATGCGTACAGCCAAAGAGTGGAATTCCCTACCGGCGTCTGTGTTCCCGAGTGCATATAACCCTAAAGTTTTTAAAGCCCGAGTGAATAGGCTATTTCTGGGCAAGCTTGTCCCATCGTCGGCCTCTTCTTAGCCCTAGGGATTAGAATGAGGCCAAGAGCAAGCCCATCTCAGAATTAAAAAAAAAAAAAATGATGCAAAAATTCTGGGAACTGGAAGAGCCTCCCATGGTCTCCCGTCTGGATCCGGAGCATGTGGAGTGCGAAACCTTTTATAAGGATCACACACGCCGGATGGCGTCGGGTAGGATCGAAACTCAACTGCCCTTTATCGACTGTCCCCCTCTCTTGGGAAAATCGAGGGCGTTGGCAGAGAAACGACTCTTGTCCATGGAGCGTCGTATGTCTCGCGATCCGGTACTTCGGGATAAGTATATCGAGTTCATGCGAGAATACGAGGCCTTGGGGCATATGTCGCGGGCGACTGTCGACTGGACAACGACAGATCATTTTTTCTTGCCTCACCACGCGGTGTTGAAGGCCTCATCTGGAAAACTACGGACTGTTTTTGACGGATCGGCACCGTCGTCGACTGGAGTTTCATTGAACCAATGTCTCCATTCTGGTCCGAAGTTACATCGGGACATTGTCGACATCATTTTAAATTTCCGAAGACACCAGGTGGTGATCGGTGCGGACATCCGGATGATGTTCCGCCAAACAGTAATACATCCTGCGGACAGGAGGTTTCAGTTAATACTCTGGAGGGAGCATTCGGAGGATCCTATCACCGTCTACGAGCTCAACACCAACACGTACGGCCTGAAGTCGAGTCCCTTCATTGCCATCCGGTCACTGCTGGAACTGGCGGAGCAGGAACGGGCTCGCTTTCCCCGGGCAGCCGCTGTACTGACACGTGACGTGTTCGTAGATGATATCTGCACAGGGGCAGCCTCTCTGGAGGAGGCGCTCATCTTCAGGAATGAGCTGATCGGACTCCTCGCGGCTGGTGGTTATGAGTTGAGAAAATGGTTATCCAACGAGCCACAGCTTCTGGTTGGGATTCCGGAAGATCACCAACAGAATCCTCAGCTATTCGAGGACGCAGGGGACCCGAACTCTATCGCCGTTTTGGGTATTAAATATCAGCCGGTTCACGATATTTTCACATTCCGGGTAGAACTGGAAACTACAAGAGTTTGGTCGAAAAGGACGATCCTTTCCACCATCGCTCGGATGTTTGATCCAAATGGATGGATCAGCCCGTGCATTTTTATGGCAAAGTGTTTATTGCAAACACTGTGGACACTCGGAGTCTCGTGGGATGAGCCACTGGTAGGGCTCTCACTCGACACTTGGCTCGCTCTGATCTCTACGATCGAGGCAATCAATCAGGTGGCGTTGCCGCGGCGGATCTTGCCGCAGGGCAAATACAGGGCAAGCCTACATGGCTTCTGCGATGCGTCAGAACGAGGGTATGCCGCAGTGGTGTATCTGCGAACGGTGGACTCGAAGGGTCGAGTCGCCGTCTCCTTGCTTCTGGCTAAAAGCAAGGTGGCTCCCCTCAAAACTAGGCTGACAATCCCGAAGCTGGAGCTTTGCGGGGCGCATCTATTGGCCAAACTGTTGTGCCACGTGCACAAGGAACTGACGTCTACGGTGGATATCCGGAATGTCTACGCCTGGTCTGACAGTCAGGTAGCTCTGGCATGGCTACGCGGGGCACCCCACGTATTGGAAACGTTTGTGGCCAATCGGGTATCTCAGGTACAGAACTCGGGCATCGAAATTTGTTGGAGGCACGTTCCCGGCTCCTGGAATCCTGCCGATTGTGCCTCTCGGGGCTGCACCGCGCCGGAATTGGTGCAGCATGCCCTCTGGTGGGGTCCAGAGTGGTTAAAGGAGGGTGAGTCATCATGGCCGGTCACCATGATCGATGGCTCTCTAGGGATGCTCCCTGGAATAAAAGTTTTGGTGACAACAAACGAGTCAAGGCCAGATCCGAATTGGTTGACGGCTCGATACAGCAAACTGGACAAATTGCTAGGTGTAACTTGCTGGATCCGGAGATTTCTACATAACTGCCGCCATCCAGACAAGAGGCAGTTATCACCCGTGGCGGGTGCTGAGGAACGCAGGAGTTCACTGTTGGCCCTGATACGGCTGGTTCAAGCTGACCGGTTCGAGGACGAACTGAAGATTTTGCGCGTCGGTCGCGCAAAGCTCAAGGGAGCGATCTCTCGGCTCAACCCATTTCTGGATGCGGATGGACTGTTACGCGTTGGAGGTCGCCTCAAAAATGCCGACCTGCCCTTCGGTAGCCGTCATCCTCTGCTACTCCCCAAAGGAGGACCTTTGGTAGAACTGGTGGTCTCGGATAGACACCTGAAAAACGCTCACGCGGGGTGTAATGCGTTACTGGCGATATTACAGAGGGAGTTCTGGATTTTGTCCTCTCGGAGAGTGGTTCGCAGCGTGTTATTTAAGTGTGTGGCTTGTTATCGGGTGAAGGCCTCCACTATGCAGCCACAGATGGGGGATCTCCCTTCTGACCGGGTTTGTCAGACTACTAGGCCGTTCGACGGGATCGGTACGGATTTTGCTGGACCGTTTCTGGTGAGAACCACAGCCTATCGTAACACTAGGGTCACGAAAGCATACCTGTGCGTTTTTGTCTGCCTGGCCACTAAGGCCGTCCACCTGGAAGTGGTTTCGGCTCTGTCTACGGAAGCCTTTGTCGCCACGCTGGATCGTTTTGTTTCGCGACGGGGTTTACCTTCTCTCATTCGGTCCGACAACGGTACCAACTACAGAGGCACTGCCAACTACTTAAAAGATGTGAACGATTTTCTGGATAAAAATTGTAATAGCATAAGTCAAGCTCTCGCACAGCGGGGAATCACATGGCGATTTAGTGTGCCAGCCTGTCCCCACTGGGGCGGGATATTTGAAGCCGCGGTAAAATCGGCAAAAACCCACTTGCGCCGGGTAGTCGGGGAAACTACCCTCACGTATGAGGAACTTACAACTGCGTTTTGTAAGGTTGAGGCGGTTCTCAACTCGCGTCCGCTTTGTCCACTCTCCTCTGACGCAAATGACATGGAAGTCCTGACCCCTGGTCATTTTTTGGTCGGTCAGCCACTCACTGCCCTGCCTGAGTATCCCTGGAAGGATGAACGCAGACACCGGATGTCTCGTTTTCAAATGATACAACAAATGAGTCAGGACTTGTGGCGTCGTTGGTCACTGGAGTATCTGCATTTATTGCAGCAGCGTGTAAAGTGGACAGACCGGACGTCGCCCCCTTTGGAGGGGGATCTGGTTTTATTAAAAGAGGCTAATTTGCCATCGTTATTTTGGAGACGAGGTCGCATTTTAAAGTTAATCTGGCGCCCCAGATGGATGGACGGGACTCCGCGTGTGGCGCAAGTGTTGGTTGATGGATCGGTGCTAAATCGCGCAGTCGCGACCTTAGCTCGATTATCGGTTGACTAGTTTAAGATTTCAGGCTAGAAAGCGGTAAGTCCGCTTTGGGTGGCGGGATGTTGCAAATAAGCAGGCATTTATTTTTGTTGGAAATAAAACTTTGATTTGTATTATGGACGGATCGATTTGGGAATCGTTTATCGAGATTCAATTTATTTAGTGGCATAATGGCCCCATCACTAATTGTTCTTTTTTTCTTTGTTGGTACACTTGTCTCGGGAAGGCAACAATGGCTGGTTTATAGGTTATCGTGTGTTGATAATTAAATAGATTTTAAGCAGTAATAAGGGCATTTGGAGCCGTATTACTCTAATTAAGTGTATTGTGCAACCTGTGTTTTGTGTGTGTGTACGTCGTAAGCGAATCGCATCGGGAGTACAATTCGCCATCCGTGTTTGGATGTCGGCGTCTCCGCTGCTGGAGAAAGCAGGTATTTCCTCGGGGGAAAAGTGCACTTGGGATAGTCGTTGGGTGTGATTAGGGAACCTGAGAAGACCCGGACTCGGATTCCGGCCCCATCAGACCATATGGATCCCGTTCTGGACGGCGGAAGCGGCATGGAACTGTGAGTGGATTTTGTAGATTTTAAGGTGTAACCTAATTTTAAACAGTAGCATAGTGTGTGTTGTGGGTTTCCGCAACAGTAGGTCTCAACAGTAATACCAATTACGGGCATGCAATGGTTATTTTGTATACAACATCTAGCATTTACTTAAATATTTTTTGTATAAAAGTATTCATCCAAACCGTAAAAAACATTATAAGTTTTTAATGAGAATTTGAGAGAACTGGACTGGGCACATTAGCCGCATGGGCCTAGAGAAGTAGTCGAAGATCGCCACTGGGTTCCATGTGATGGACACCGGAGACGAGGCAGGCCAAAGCGGAGATGGGGTGACGATTTGAGCACTTTTTTGCCGGAGTGAGTGAGTGGAGAAGAGTGGAGCCGCAGAAGGGAGGCCTTTGCCCAGCAATGGGACACAAAAATAGACAAATAAAAAAAAATGAGAATTAAAATTTATTGAAAGGAAGGTGGTTAAATACTTATAAACTAGTACCTTTATATGTACATTTATATGTATTATTAAGAGAGTGCCTTCAGGCACTCTCTTAATACATAATACATACTACATAATAATACATATAAATGATTATTTATTCTTGGAATATGTACAAAGATTGTGTTTATACTTACTGCGGACATTGTTACTCATATTTTTGTTTTAAAAGTACTCTGAATTTTACTTATCAAAGATTGATATTTCTAAGATAATAGATATTAGCCAAAGTTAGAAAACCTTTTAAAAACTTTCTAAGAGATTCATCTGAATACATGTTCAAGATAACTGTTTAGTGATGATACGGCTGAAGGTTGGAGCGCACTTCTACCGGAATCCTCAACTATTGAGGCACTGGCTATCTTATCTCTAACTGTCGGAAATACTACTGGTTCACCCTCAAAATTGAAAATCATCATTTATACACTTTAGGCTACAAATTGCTCTTATGAATGTCACTTTGCCATCGGTTCGTAAGTCTACACACGGCTGGAGACCTTGGACTGAGAAGACCGGCAAGAAAATAAGCAAGGGTATTTCTATTCTCCCTTTCTTTTACAGCGGCTCATATTGGAAAATGTCTACTTTATCATAGAAAAATACTTTCCATCACAAATCAAAAGACAAAAAATATATTAAAAAAACAATTGCAAAAATACCTACACAAAAGAAAAAAATATATTGCAAATCATGTACCAAATCCTACTAATATTATAAATGCGAAAGTTTGTGTGTATGTATGTTCGCATATTTGTTGCTTCTTCACGCTGCAACGGATGGATGGATTTGGATGAAATTCGGCATACAGATAGTTTATAACCTGGAATAACACATAGGATACTTTTTATCCAGATATTCCCATGGGAACGGGAACCACGCGGGTGAAACCGCGAGCGGCCGCATGTAAGTAATATTTCTTCCATGTCATACAGTAGGTACTAATAAAAGAGACACGTATCCACCCTTCATAAAGCATATTGAATGCAGATAAGGCAATTACAAAACAACAATGGTACAACTCCGTCATATTTATCATTCTAATTATTTGTCTTATCAGTAAAACTTTCAGAACAAATTATACAATTCAATTCGAACAACAAGCGTGCGATAACATGTCAATTATGCGCTTGTGAAATTCAAATCTACGCTTAGAAGTTTGATAGCGCTCCTCGACTGATATCGTCATCACTTCTGAAGTTTGTTGTACCCATTTATGAATAGCACGAATGTACAAACGCCTGCCCGCTTATTCTCACAACAAAAACCGTAACGTTATCGTAGCAACTTAATCGATAACATATCTAGATGTCCTAAACACGTCCTATTTGGTCTTGATGATCCCATAACAGTTGCGAACGCCCCCCCACCCGATCCTCTAAATGACACTACATATTAACTGAATACACTAGTAAACAAGCACACTAGTTTAAGCCCAAGACACCGTGCTCGTAGAACAAGGGTACGACGAGCCGGTTCACACGCGCTCTATACCAGGTACAGACATGTACCTGGGCAGCGCTTCTCCCCACCACCACCGAGGTCCGAGCCTTTAGAGGCGCCCTCGGGTTGTTCCGCTCCCCGATCCGATCCGAACCACTCAGAGAATCTAGTAGGGCATGGGGACACGCACTAGTGCATGATGCCGTTCCCTCTAGAAAACCTCCGAAGGTGATTCGTTTCACACGGCTTGAGGAACCCTTTAAGTTTCTCGCCGCCCCCCCAAAAAAAGCCCGGTGAAGCTGAAAATGCCGTTTGAGGCTATCAGCAAACTCTCGTGGCCGTCCCTCGTTGTATCTAGTCGTTGAAACTGTTTTCATACTAACATCCGATTTTAAAGTCGTTGGAACGAAGTTCCGACTAACCATGTACGGTAGACGTAGATACGGTTGGTTGGAACTTTGTTTGAACCAGTTTAAAATAGACTCGGATGATGGATGTGAATATGTAAATGGTTTCAACGACTAAGTAGCTACGATATCGTTGCGGTTTTCTTTACGGGAGTCAGGGCAGTGCACATCAACCTATCCAAAACTCTCAAAGAACAAAGCCCAATAACGGCCCATCCTTGAACAGCACAACTAAAATCCACATAAAGACCGGATGTCATCAATTTTTATTGCTGATTCTAACATTACAGGCATCTTTATGTAAGTGTCCCTAATCATCATCATCATTATCATCATCTCAGCCAAAAGACGTCTACTGCTGGACAAAGGCCTCCCCCAAGGATCTCCACAACGACCGGTTTTGTGCTGCTCGCATCCCGCGGCTTCCCACGACCTTCAACAGATTGTCAGTTCACCTTGTTGGAGGTCTGCCCACACTGCGCTTTCCGGTACGGGGTCGCCACACGAGGAGATCCGCGGAAAAACAAAGGTAACCGACATTGCCCTTCCTCCCGGACCTCGATTACGAGTAGACGTCTCACTAACCTTTTTGAATTTTTTTTAATAAATATCTAAATATAAAAGTTTCACAACAAAAACGGATAATAAAATAGGAGTGCATAGGCATAGAAGAGGTCGTTGTTATCGTCACGCCCCAACAAGTGCACGTAAGTTACGTCACTAGACGCTTCTCGCTCCTCACTTTTACTACGCCATTCGCCAGCTTTTCTCCAGGCTACCACTGTGATCCTGGTACAGCCCGATCAAATTTTTAATGAAACACTACGCTCAATCCACGGAAAAGTACCAGGCGAGCATAAAACAAGCAGCAATCGTTCTTCTCGCCATACAACTCGCTACGAACCCGATGTGTGCTACGACTACGAGTGCTGCGTTGAGCTAAGTGCGAGGGTCCGCCCACTTACTACGTCCCTACAAGTGCTACGCGTTACGACTTGAAGACGGGTACCTAACCTGTGCCGAGGTGACCTCCTGTTGTGTTCTGCGCTCCTAACTGTTGGAGCACTCGCTAGCCACACAACTCTCTTTAGTTGCGAAAATAATAGGTGACATTTATTTGTTGTAAACACATCATACCATTGTTACCTCTTCAACACTCTTACTATCCTAGTACAATTTAAGGAAAATGGACAAATCATATTCGGACTCAAACATAAACATGGCGAGTACTACTGATCAAACAACACCACCTAATTTTGTGTCCCAACGACTTGTAAAGAGAAAAAGAGAGTGTGATTGTGTTGAGGAGTTGGACTCATTCAAGGAAGAAATAAAAACAATGTTTCAGTCACTGATCTCGTCGCAAGAGGAAATGAAAAAAATCACACCCACACTCATTACCCTTCAAGAAACAAACCGCAACATCGAGAACTCTCTTTCGTTTCTCACTGCTCAAAATGAGGAATTAAGAAAGAAGATGGAATTGTTCGAAACTCAAGCAAGAAAGGACAGGGAAAACATAGCATTATTGGATGACAAAATAGAAGAGCTGCAGAGAGAAAAAAGGAAACAAAGTATAGAAATAAAAAATGTCCCAAGGACTAAAGATGAAGATAGGACTAGCTTATTAAACATGACTATAACTTTGGCAAAGAACGTAGGTTCTCACTTGAATAAGTCTGATATAAAGGACATTTACAGAGTGAAAAGTACCAAGGAAGGAATAAGAAACACACCAATTGTTTTGGAAACGTCTTCAACAATTTTAAGGAGTGAGTTATTGAAAAACTGTAAGTCTTTTAACGCAAAAACGAAAGATAAACTCTGTGCAAAACATCTAGGTCTGACTAAAAATGAAGACACGCCCATCTATGTCACCGAACAACTGACAGCCAAGGGCTCCCGATTGTTTTTTTTGGCTAGAGACTTAGCCAAATCAAAGGCATACAAATACTGCTGGACCAGCTTTGGCAGGGTATACGTCAGAAGAGAGGATAACTCACCTATAATAATTATAAAAAATGAGGCACAAGTGAACATTCTCATACAGGAAGCATGACTTTATTATTTTTATTTTATCTTTTACTTTTCTCTGTCTAATTTTGTTATAAATCAACCGCCAATTGCAAACAGCGGTTTACAAATAGCTACTTTATACACAAAATCTACACACGCACACATATTATACACTTATAATTTTACGAACACCAATGCTTGCCATACACAAACACACAACACATCTTACGCCAATAACACTTATAAAAATTTTAAACACACATCTACTTACATACATAATAATGTTAAAGCTTTATTTACAAACATGTCAAAGTATCTGCTGGCCTCTCTATTATACAACCTATTACATAAACAAACAAGAGAATCTCTAAATACTGTATCTCTGTATAATACCAATTTCTATGAATAATACACTAAAAAATATGAACGAGTTAGACCAAATTCAAGTTGCCAAATCAATAAAATGTGACATAAGTGACTTACCTAAACATATCAATAAAAATACTTCCGACCTAAATATAATCACCCAAAACATTAGAAGCATATACAGCAATTTTGACGATCTACAAATAACAATATCGCAACTGGATTTTGAACCAGATATACAAGTTTTAACGGAATGCCAAATAAATTGTAATAAACCAATACCCAATCTTACTCAATACCAATCGTATGCTACTACAAATCACCTGAACAAAGCTGATGGTGTTGTAATATACATAAAAGATCATCATGTTGTATGCGTAAGAGAAATCTTCCTTCAACATGCCTCATGTCTACAGGTGGTTCTAAACAACATTGTGATCATTGGAGTATACCGATCTCCATCAAATTCAAACGCGGAACTCTTTATCAACTCCCTAAATGAACATCTACACACTATGGCAAACTGTAAAAATATTATAATAACCGGAGATATCAACATAAACCTAAGTCCAGGACCTAATGATCACTCACAGGGACGTAACAACCGACTTAACTACTTAGATATGTTATCCTCTCACGGAGTTTTAACTGGTCACTCTTTACCTACCAGAGATACAAACTGCCTCGACCACTTTATGATTAAATTAAACACAAATAGTAACTCTGCACTTATATCTGTTCTCGAAACAACAATTACAGATCATTGCCTGGTATTGCTAAACCTAAAAAAAGTAACTAGAAACAGTAACCGTCACAAAAAAAGTATAAAAAAAGTAGAGTATGACGAAGCGTTAAAAACCTTAGCACAATCAAATATACATTCACTACTTAATGCTACGGATCCCAATACTATAGCTGACATTCTAATTAGTGAAATAAAACAATCTATTGATAAAAACACCAAAGTCATAAAACTTAGTAGAAGCAAAAGAATAATTAAACCCTGGATTACTGCTGGCATCCTAAGATGTATAAAAAATAGAAATAAAATGCACAAATCTTTACATAGTGACCCTGAAAATGAAATCCTAAAAATAACTTATCGGAGGTATCGGAATTATATAAACAATTTAATAAAAAAGTTAAAACGTATCTATGAAAGAGATCAACTTGCAAAGTCAAAAAATACTCCTAAATCACTATGGAACTGTATAAACAATATAACTAACATGAAGCCTAAGAAATTGAACAACACAGATTTACTTAATATTAAACCTTCTATTTATGAATCAATGAATGAAATTAACACCTACTTTTCTGAGATTGGAGAGAGTCTGGCAAGTAAATTACTGGCGGAAAACAATTCGAATCAAATTAGCTCAACAAACTGCACTCAGCGACTTCCTGTGGAAACCAATTCTCATGACTCATCACAAACTCAAAGCACATCCTTCGTCTTATTAGACACTGATGATGAGGAGGTTTATAAGGTCCTTATGAATCTCAAAAATGATAGCGCACCTGGATGGGATGAAATAACTACAAAGTTTTTAAAGGGAGCCCACGAATTAATCGTACCAATTATTTGTCACCTAACCAATACATGCTTTAAGCTGGGAATATTTCCCAATGCATTAAAACAGGCAATTATTATCCCCGTATTTAAGAGTGGTGACGGACGCAGTGTCGGCAATTATCGTCCTATTTCTGTCCTAACAGTTATATCAAAAATATTAGAAAAAATAATAAATACCAGATTGACAACTTACCTAAACAAATATAATATTCTATCAAATTCACAATACGGGTTTAGACAGGGACTATCAACTGAAGACGCAATTTTGTCCTTGACGACTTCAATAGTTGGACATGTTGACAAAGGTGAGAAATGCCTTACAGTATTTATAGACCTTAAAAAAGCCTTCGATACTGTCTCCGTCTCCACTCTTTTACAGGTTCTGGAAAAAAATGGAATTCGTGGAACCCCCCTTGCTCTCTTAGAAGATTACTTAAAAAATAGGAAACAACAGATTAAAATTCAGGATCATATTAGTGACCTGCTAACACTTACATCTTATGGGGTCCCACAGGGTAGCGTCCTTGGCCCTACCCTTTTTCTTCTTTACATAAATGAGCTGTGTAACTTAAACATTTTAAATGGGAAAATTATCTCGTATGCAGACGACACGGCCATCATCTTTACGGGTAAAACGTGGGACGAAACCAAGAGGATGGCGGAAGCTGGTCTTGTCAAAATTAAACAATGGCTTAACTTAAAATTACTTACTCTAAACATAGAAAAAACAAACTACATCTGTTTTTCCCCAAGTATACGGACTCAGCCAAACGACACATACCAAATTAAAATTCACAATTGTGGTGTACCCCTACTTAATATATGTAATTGTCCCCCTATTAATAGAGTTACCACAACGCGATATTTGGGTCTAACAATAGATCGCCACCTATCGTGGCATTCACATTTGGATACGTTGATGAAAAGGATAAGAACGTTAACATGGGTTTTCAAAAAGCTTAGAAGTATCACGCAAAAAGATTTATTAAAAAACATTTACATAGCTCTAACACAATCTATTTTAAGTTATGGCATTTCAGTTTGGGGCGGTAGCACTAAGAAAAAACTCCTAGAATTAGAACGTACACAAAGGCGACTACTTAAAGTTATGTACTTCTTACCGTTCCGCTATCCCACAGAACAACTATATTCTCACGCAGATCTTCTTACTGTAAGAAAATTATACATTCTATCTACTGTTTTAAAGCTACACAAAACCTTAACTTATGACCCCGACATCTTAAATAGAAGAATAAACCATAAAATAGTCCCTATAAAGCTAACAAAAACAATCTTTGCCGCCAGGCAGTATACTAGACAAGCTAGTTTCCTGTACAATAAAATCAATAAATTATTAAACATATACAAACTAACAACACAAGCTTGTAAAATTAAGCTAGTAGTATGGTTAAAGACACTTAGTTATTCAGATACTGAACAACTACTTAAATAATACACATCAATAATACACACAAACATACACACATACACACATACACACACACACACACACACACACACACACACACACACACACACACACACACACACACACACACACGCACGCACACACACACACACACACACGCACACGCACACGCACACGCATATTTGGTACGAAATTATATACAAACACTAAAACACTTATTACCGTTATTCAACTTTATAGGAATGTAATTTACTTATAGTTTTTAGTTTTATTTAATTCGATAATCGATCGATCAAATTGTAACTACCACGGTCTCTATGGGCGGTGACTACCTAAAACAGGTATTTTCTTACTTAGTAGGTATATCACCACAGTTAAATTGTAATCAAATGGTCTGTTATGAATAAAGCATTTTTGATTTTTTTTTTTGATAGCCCGAAGAGTTGCTAAGCTCAAGTGGCAGTGGACAGGGCACATTGCTTGCAGGACTGTTGGCCGCTGGGGCGGGATAGTCCTGGAGTGTTCCTAATAAACTCCTAAAACCTAAAAATCACTTAATTGAAAAATATAATAAATTAACAAAAATTTACTAGTTTCTGATTTATTCCTTTGTATTCGCCCAACTACCTATCTGGATGCCAAATTTGAACTTTCTAGGTCATCTGGAACTAGGTTACGGTTTGGATTTATCTATAGATCAGTCAGTGAGTCAGCAGTCAGTGATAAAAATGACGACTTTTGGACGACAATATTTAAATAACCGTTTGAGGTGTGTTTATGAAATTTGAAGCACATATTTATCTCGCAAGTCTCAATATATGAGCCAAATTTAACGTGTTTATGTGAATAGTTTTGGAGTTATGAGGGGGTCAAAAGTGGCTCCAAATGGTTCGTGTAATATTACACACGGTGCTGCTCGCCAGTTCGGTTAGCTTGAACTTGGCTAGACACGCTAAATAAGAAGACTGCAGGAGGCAAGGTTCATACAAACGCATTCGAGCAAGCACGCTTATGCTACCTCTCACTATAGATGTGAAGCTGGTTACTAACATTTATAGCCTAGCGGCTAGAAACGGCTTATTTGGCTTATTATCATTTCTAGCGATAAGTAGCGGCTGGAAACGGCTGCTTACATTTTATTGATATATTTACATGTTTAGTTTTTGTTTTTTTTGTTTCTCTTCTGATTTATTTACTAAGATACATTTAACATAATAGTCTTCGACCTCTCGGCGTAGACAACGTAATTCAGTCATTAGATTAATATAATGACCCCATTACTATTCAGTATCAAGACACCCGCTGCTGGCTGGCTGGTGATTAGTCCTGTCCTATGATTGATGTCGTGCACTCCATAATCTATAATAGGCGTTTAGAATAATTGATCAATCCCCTTGTTCTAGGTATCCGTATACCTAGACGATTATGCGATTTTATTACGATCAAATAATAGGTAAGGTATTTGTGAAGGTCGCGGATCGCTAAATGCGAGCAGTAAAAAACCGGTCGTTGTGGAAATCCATGGGGGAGGCCTTTGTCCAGCAGTGGACGTCTTTTGGCAGAGATGATGAATAAAGTATGATAAATAATGTAATGGCAACTTTATTATTTGGCAGTAAACTCTTTTTTTCTTGTAAACCCATTGTTATTAGTTTAAATCATTGTCACTGGTCACAGGTAGATAGGGTAGGTCTTCCTGAGACCAAGAGAATGTGTGGTCCAGCCAGACTCCAAGATATTTAAGTTTGGGTGTACGCTTAAGCAACATGCAATCACAGTTCAGCAATTTGGGACAATTTTGTTTGTGAGCTTGAGCAGTAAAATCAGAGGCAGGAAGGCATGAATCTTTTGGTGCAAGAGATGAAGTTAGTTTTCTCCAAGATATGGGTCGGAAGGATTATAGACAGCCAATTCATCACAGCACTTAAAGCGTATTCGGCATATTTGCGTGCATCAGTCCAGTCCCTGTCGTGAATCAATAAAGCAGTGTCATCCGCGTAAGTAATAACCTTGCAACAAGGCAGTGACATTTTACAGAGGTCGTTTATACAGATAAGAAAGAGGATAGGTCCAAGGACACTATCCTGTGGCACACCAAAGTACATCATTTAACTGATAACCCCATCAATTACAACACACTGCAAACGGTCACGAAGGTAACTTTTAAACATGTCTAGAGCGCCTCCTCGTACGCCTATATGCTCCAATTTTTTAATCAAAATTGCGATTTAGATTTATTTGTGATTGACTGTAGTAAATGAAAATAGCACTTTATAAAAAGACTCCTGCTGAAAGTGGAACTTGAACCAGCGCCCTTTCACGATCCGAACTACAGCTCTACCATCTAAGCTACCGATATTGATCATCATAATTCGACAGGGAAATTTGAAACCAATTCCAATTTTCCAGTATTTTTTAATCAAAATAACAGTTTTTCATTACATCTCAATTCCCTTGAGCATGACCCAACTTCCGTAAATAGGTGAGTGGTTCTGGCATTTCGAGTCCACGGGAGTTTTAATTGAACCTCCACGTCTATCTACCAAGTTGTGCTGATGTTTATATCCAACCGCTGTGGTGTAGTGGTTAGAGCACCAGTTTTAAAATCGGAAAGCCAAGGTTTGATTTCTAACAAGAGATACATATTTTTGTAAATGTACGGGATGTAACAAAAGCTCTTTAAAAAGGCTGTAGTTATAGTACAGATTTACGGGCGTCCGCACGTCAAGCGGGCACACGGCGCGGGCGCCCGCCGCGTTGACGCGCGCCGTGCTTAGATCGCGGATAAATATGAAATGAAAAAGTAAAGCTTTTGAAGCTGTCATGTGTCAAAGTGCATATCAGTGATCCGTCCCTCGAGCAAACGAGTGCCCCGTCGTACGCAGCGCTGCTCTATGAATTTACATGAAACAGCATGTCATGCGAGAGCCCGCGCCAACCCACGCCTTTCGCCAGTTTGACGCAGTTGACGCCCTTTGAAGTTTTTGCATGCATTGATAGAACACGCCTGCACTACAAAGTGTCTATAATAGTATTTTAAACCGTGTCACTACAGCAAATAAATATTTCATTGATTTTGATTTACTTTGGTTTAGGCGGTAGACATGTACCTATAGACATAGACTATAGGTACATAGACTATAGACATAAGCACACTTAAATACATTTACACAAAGCGTAAAATTTACAATAATTTGTAAATGGTAGTATGACTTGTTTCAAGTCCGCCCGGCGCGCTACCACCATCTCATCTAAGTCTGACGCCATTTCATGAAGGATTGTTATTTTACCACCGATAAGAGTAAAGATAGCCAGTTCTGCAATAGTTGAGAACACTTCCTATACCTTACAGAACTTAGACATCATATAATCTAAATCGAGAAAAAACTATGTGAATAATATACGAATTGAACAGTTTTTTTCTCTTTAGCATTACTCACTATCTGTCGAACCTGTCGCTCGAACTATCAATCAGTCTGAAGTCTCAAAACACCTATAGTACACTACATTTCCAAGTTCCAAGTAAAAAAAGTCGAATCCCTAAATAAAAATCTCATAAAAACCTCCAAGCACCATCAGCATTCATCAATCTCGATTTACCTATGAATAATTCAGTAGGCTCCGTTATAAATAATATTATTCCAAGTTATAGATGAAACTATTTACTAGTAACAGAATTGAGAGACATTGACCGCAATAAAACCAATTTGTTGATCGGATTTCGAATTTGCAAGTAAATTGCTTGCACGTCAATGTCTAAGTTGGGAGTAGATCTGCGGGAGTGATGGGAGCGCTTCACTTTAATTATTTAGTCTTTGTTGACGAGACAATTATTGTTTTTGAATGTACCACTACGTCTAATACTTACTAATGATCCAAATTCAGGAGCACTCTATTCGCGCTACTTTATCACTCAAAATTTACGATGGATTTTAAAATGTTTGGAAATTCAACGCTCGGATAGATGTCACGCTATCCCAGTCATCATCACCAGCTCGTAATGTCCCCCACTGCTGGGGCACGAGCCCTCCCTATGAAAAGATAGGGAGAACGGCCCATAAACCACCACGCGGGCCCAGTGCGGACTGGTGGTTGTTAACGACTGCTAATGCAGCCGGGATTTTCAGCTTTACGTGCCTTCCGAAGCACGGAGGAGCTCAAGATGATACATTTTTGGTCACCCATCCGATGACAGGCCTTTGCGAAAGTTGCTTGTAGTTGTTGAAAGTTTTCATCAGGTGAGATGTGGTAAAATGCCTGCCTATAACCAATAAAAAAAAAAATACAAAGCTCATTCTATTATACATATACTTTTACATATAGGTGTGAATTGAAAAGCCTGCCGACAGATCAGTGCCGGCATCCGTGACGTCACTTTATGCCTTTGTTTGTATGCGAGCCGGGTTTCAAATAACAGGTCCGCCTCATTCCCTATTCTTCAAAAGGAAAGGGTGTAAAACTGATTTCGGCAGAACTGCGCAGGTGCGAATAATGAAGTGGAGCCACGCATTGTCGTCGATATACTTACTCAATTTTTTTTCTTTAGTTGATGGCTTCGTGCGCTTAGCACATTTAGCTAGTGTCAAGCTAATTTTCAAAGACAAACACTTTTTATAAAACATGTTTTATGCGAATAAAAAGTATTTGTCTTACTCTTATACCATGGTTAGTAGAGTTATTTATTTATTTATTTGCTTGTAGGAAGATTTACAGTCAAAATATTAACTATTACTAGACAATGTGAGTAAACCAAAGCCATTTACAAATCTCCACATATAGGTTAAGTTAAATACATTGAAGTCCACACATTTTACCAGAAACTGGTGCGCAAAACTAAAATAAAAATTAACATTTCCAAACTATTATTGATGAAATTTAAGTTATTTATAGAATACTCAATTCAAAATAGCGAATTCAATACAAACAGTTGAAGTATTCGTTTAGAGAATAAAAATATTCTGCAATGAACCAATGAGCCTCTATGGATGGATAGGGAGAACAGGCCGTAAACCACCACGCGGGCCCAGTGCGGATTGGTGGTTGTTAACGACTGCTAATGCAGCCGGGACCAACGGCTTTACGTGCAATCCGAAGCACGGAGGAGCTCGTGATGATAAATTTTTGGTCACCCGTCCAGTAACCGGTCTTTGCGAAAGTTGCTTAACCTCACCACTCGCAGACCGGGCGCGTTGATCACTGCGCTATCGAGCTCATTTTTATTTAGTAAAGGATAAAAAAGTCGGTCACTGGTTCCAGACGGACTACCGGTGACACTACCTAAGTATATTTTTCCGATAAGACCTCGTTTTGTGTACAAACAAATAACATAACCCGAGCGAATAATATTGTATAACATCAAAGAATGTGAGGTAGAATCTTTATCCCGATAATATAACCTGGCAAGATCATAAGGCATCGTTCAACGACCTCATTTGTCCGGGAATCACAAATGAGAGTCTGCCACGAAGCCTGCGGCATGTGCGCACAAAGGTACGGAGTGACGTATCATGACGTTATGCCTCCCCCCTTTAGGTCTCATTTTGAAACACTAGCTCATATGTTAGTACGGTGCGTCTATTTTCTTAATGTTTCCCGGCAAACTTCGTGTTCCTTTATAATGATATTGTATGATTATGATTCTAATGTGGAGGTTTGTTGTAAGGTTTGTTATTATTAGATTTGTAGGTAACTGTACTCTACAAATGCTACTTAGTAGTACAGTTACCTATGCTGACTGTAAACCTTCCTTT
This sequence comes from Eudonia lacustrata, assembly GCA_947562085.1. Taxonomy (NCBI): domain Eukaryota; kingdom Metazoa; phylum Arthropoda; class Insecta; order Lepidoptera; family Crambidae; genus Eudonia; species Eudonia lacustrata. The sequence goes on along the minus strand of OX387323.1, from coordinate 3,991,219 downwards.
GAATAAAATAAATAAATAAATATTATATATTATATATATAATATATATTATTATTTTTGAATTTTGTATTCACAATAAGTCTGACTAAATACCTTCGAATGGGAAGATGCACCCTTTTACTGGTAGTGGCAATATAATTGCCACCATAATTTGAACCTTATATGGTTGCAATAGCATCGAAAACCAATCAAAAATCTATTATGCCGTACCAGTCAAAGGTTTAAGTTGAAGGTTTTGACATGCAAAATGTCAGTTTGTATTGTATAGTTACAAGATAAAATTTTACTAGAAAAAATCAAAAATTAAATGCCTAGCCGACCCAGCCAGGAATTGAACCTGGGTCTTCCGCAATCCGGGCGGCTGCACTGACCATTATGCTACCGGGAAGGCTGACGTAAGCACTGAATTTTAACACTGCTTTTTGATTTTTGAGTGCTAATAGCGGCACAGTGCCATCTATCCAACGGTCATTGCAACCGATGGCTATGCAGATTCATCTTTGCAGATAGAATACCACAAATTTTGATAGCACAACGCTAAAGTAAATTTTACTTTTTATTTTAAAGTGCTAATTGCTGCACTGAAGCTAAATTAAATATTTATAATTAATACAGTCAAAAAATTAAATATCTATACCTTTTGATGTTTACGCTTTGTGACAGACCTAATTTCACAGGAGCGAAACAACAAGCGGAGGTTAGTTTATAATAATTCAATTGAATGTTACTGGGGTTGTAATCTCATTTCCAATTAAAACATAATCTCATCGGAACACAGCCATAGATACACCGTGGCTGCATGAACGAATAGAGGTAGCGGTACCAGATAGCGGGTAGCGGTAGCGGGTACCGGTAGCGGTAGCGGGTAGCGGTAGCCGGAAGCGGTAGCCGGAAGCGGGTAGCGGTAGCGGGAAGCGGTAGCGGGAAGCGGTAGCGGGAAGCGGTGGCAGTAGCGGGTAGCGGTAGCGGGTAGTGGTTGCAGGTAGCGGCAGCGGTAGCGGGTAGCGTACGATACGGTCAACATGAGTCACAGCTGAACCGAGGTTTTCCGTCTCTAAAAGAGTGCAATTGTTTCAAGATACTAAGCTTTTCTATAAAGATATGTTTATACCCGATATTGATTAAAATGGAACGCGAAAGTTGAAAAGTGTATACGTTAAAGTGTTTATCGGGCTAGAATAAACTAGCTACAATCTTTAACAATTCTATAAGGATCTATTTAATCACGTTTATCCTACTAATATTATAAATGCGAAAGTTTGTGTGTATGTATGTTCGTATATTTGTTACTTCTTCACGCTGCAACGGGTGGATATATTTGGATGAAATTCGGCATACAGATAGTTTATAATCTGGAATGACACATAGGATACTTTTTATCCAGATATTCCTACGGGAACGGGAACCACGCAGGTGAAACCGCGAGCGGCCGCTAGTTTTTTATATTTTGTTTAAAAAAAAAACACAAATGTTGAAAAAATTTCCACGAGCAGGATTTGAACCCGCACCCTTCTGACATACCGGGTCAGGTGCTTTTCCAATTGAGCTATCGTGGTTTTAACCAGCAGCCCGCCGAAATTATTCAAAACTATTTACTTTGTACTTTGAAAGCCAAAGGTCCCATTCAATGTCAACAACTACCGTCATTAACATCTGATCATAATATTTTTACAAATACTAAAGATCAGTTAAGAAGTAGGCAAGTTATTTATAAATGTTTATATAATTTTTAACGCAACAGAATTTGCGTTAACATTTATATTTTGTTTATTCCTTAAGAGCGTTTACGCCGCACACTAGCGCCGCCAATGAAAAAAAAACATACCTATGGTTTTTTTTTTCATTAGTGGCGCTAGTGTGCGGCGTAAACGCTCTTCAGATATGAGTAAAATTTGGTGGTTACGCACTTGACATTCATCTCACCAAAGGTTATTATATACTGTCTAACTAAAAGCTTTCGTCATTGTAATCAAGTCATCGCTACAGTTTTTGGCTAAGTCACCACGCTTGATAAAAAAACAATACGAAATCGCTTCAGCTCATGTTCGGCATATTACGCGGTGGGCGGTATGAGCTGCACATACGTTAAAAATTAATTGTAACCGTGTGGGGCTCATTAAATTTTATTATTTCATTACAAAATAAAGCGATCGTTTAATAAGTGGCACCGATAATACTGTGAGGAGCCGGTCGAACTCATGATAGCGTAGTACGAATAATTTCGCACATGAAATGATCGCAAATTAAATGAATACACCTTAATGTACACCATACAAAAAGACATTGTGAGGACAATATAAGAAGAAGTACACATGGCGGCCTTATCGTCAAAAAACAATTTCTTCCAGGCAACCATGTGTTGATCTGGACAAAAATAAGTAAGAAATGATTACACACGATTATTACACCATCTGCGCCATTGCCAGAGGAGCGCGATGGCTGTTGGTCTACGAGTGCTGAGGTTAAGCAACTTTCGCAAAGGCCGGTCATCGGATGGGTGACCAAAAATTAATCATCTCGAGCTTCGCCGTGCTTCGGAAGGCACGTAAAGGTGTAAGCCTCGGCTGCATTAGCAGTCGTTAACTACCACCAATCCGCACTAGGCCCGCGTGGTAGTTTATTGGCCGTTCTCCCTATCTTTTCTTAAGGAAGGCTCGTGCCCCAGCGGTGAGGACAATAAATGAGCTGATGATGATGACGATGTGTACACCATCTACTTCTATCATATATTCTGTTTCTACTAAATTGATGGGCACTGTCGTATAGTTTTCGTGTTGAATGCCATTCTTTAAGCCAGCTAAACAGCTGGCTGGCTGGCTGGTTAGATAAACATCTGTTTATCTCTCATTTAACCATAGTGGTCGTCAATAGCGTAGCGGTATAGGGCTGGGATACGATTTTGTGAGCTTTGCAACTTCTGCAAAGCTGTGTTACCGATGGTTTACATAGGAACATGTTGTGAACTTTCTGTATTCTTAATAAGTCTACTATCTGAACTTCGGTATTGAAGAACGTGGAACACGACCAATTAAAAATATATCCTCCATTCTTCAGAAAGCACGATAAGTTCTAGGTTGATAAACTTATAGGCTTTTACATTAATAATGTAAGGTAAATAGTACATTACATTAGTATATTAGTAAAGTAAAAGGTTATCTATATATTAATACGTGAAGCAAAAACTTTGTACCCCTTTTTTACGAAAATTGCGCGGACGGAAAAGTATGAAATTTCACACACTTATAGTTTAAATAGAGAAGGTTACCCGAATGTTAATATTTTTTAAAATAGTGCATAAAAATAAATTAAATCAATAAAACAAACATTACACACACTGCCATGTATTTGACACACACGAATAAATACGCTTTTCAAAAATTTTAAAAATGGGAGAGGATTGGCCGAAATCTGTCAATGCCAATCCAAACCCATATTCTATCTTTTTAATTTTTCTTTGCTTATGATACAATCTGTGCAGCCTTAATAAAATTACGGTCGAATTTCGACCACTGGGCGACCACTAGTATAAATAAATACCTAAGGCATAGTTGATTCTCCTACTGAAAAGACGGATTCGAATGTATAAATAAAATTGACTTTTGATTTGATTAAAAGTTTCTTAATGCTTTGTTTCATCGACGCCGACTGTACACACTTAAAACGAAGGTAATGAGGGAGTTCTATTTTATTTCAAGTTACCAAGTTTTCTCGTTAGCGGCTGAACTGGATTATACAGCTACAGGAAAAAAAACGGTAACCCCACCGAGCCACTAATTATTCACAAAATAACTCGGCCGTTTCAGGTTACATTAATAACTTGTGTTGGTACTTTTTTTCTTTAACATTTCTATTCAGTAACAGTGTATTATACATTGAATGCATAATAATGGAAATTTAATTACGCTTAAGCTTTTAGTTTCCTTTGAACGTTATATTCATCTTAAATGAATCTAATCTTCACATGAAAACATAGGTATGAGAAATCTAAACTAAGTGCCTGTGTAAGGTTTTGTTTTCTATCCGTATTCATTCGATTCATCATCATCATCATCACCATCTCAGCCAAAAGACGTCCACTGCTGGACAAAGGCCTCCCCCAAGGATATGAGGGGTATTTGCCGTAATCGCCACGCTTGGCAAGCGGGTTGGCGATCGCAGTAGGTTGAGGGTTACCTCAGAGAGATGCTGCTGCCATTCTCTGGAATGGTCTCTTAGTCGGCTTTTACGACACCAACGGGAAGAGATGGGGTGGTGCAATTCTTTATCCCCGGCACCACACAGGGGAATTATTCGATTGCGTTTAAGAAAACGAGAATTCCTATTGCAAAATTTTAACACTTCTCGTATGTCGTCAGGAGGGTCTGCTTTAATGCCATAGGTACTATTTTCGTTTTCGTAAACTTAATCGAATGAATATGGATAGTAACAAAACTCACACTAGGCACGCCGGACCACGATTGCGCAGAGGCTCGGTCTGCAAATGCTGACATTAAGGCGACCACGCACCGCTAAACAATAAATCTCATACGTTTTGATACGAGCGTTTGCGCCCCGTACCTACCTTAGGAAAACGGTTTTTTTTCCTTCAAATTAAAACTACAAATTATTTAAAAAAATGAACTACAATATTGAAGTGTGTGTTAAGAATAATTTACTAAGAAAATTTAGATGCTTAAATCGGTTCTGGTTAGCCTGTAAAATGCAAATCTATGTTTTAAAAGAGGTTACTTTGATATTTTTTTCTCTGTTATAAAAGTCGACAAATTGTGTTTCTGCAACTAGCAAAATGAAGTCAATTAAATAAAAAACCATGTCATCAAATATCACTTTCATGTTTTGTAATTGTTGGGAAAAATCAAGATCATAAACCACCACGCGGTTTCAATGCGGTGCAGTGGTTGTCAACAACTGCAAATGCAGCTGGGACCAACGGCTATACGTGCCTTCCTAAGCGCAGAGGAGCTCGAGATGATAAATGTTTGGTTAATGGTCACCCATCCGATGGCCGGCCTTTGCGTATTTGCTTAGCCTTTGCAATCGCAGACCGGGCGCGTTAACCAATGCGCTATCGAGCTCCTCGAATTGTTGTAGATAATAAAAATTACATTTTGAATTACCTATAAAAAACACAAATTTTGAAAAAATTTCCACGAGCAGGATTTTAACCTGCATCCTTCTGACATACTATTACATTACATATTTGCATTTTTTTTTATTTTTTTTTAGTAGTGTATATAGCAGAATACAGGCACTTATCAGTTGCTTCAACTGCCTGCCTGATAATTTATAATAATAATAATAATAATAATCCGAGATGTGGTATCAGTGGACAAGGGACTCACCCCGCTGTCCTTGGCTAAAGAGAACTGGTACAAACCCGTAGTACTTAGTGCCAATGACCGCAGGGAGGTATGGCAAGGCAAGGAGCTCCACGGGCGCTTTTATCGGGCCCTCCACGGACCCGATGTAGACTTTTTAGCGTCCGTATCCTGGCTGCGTTTCGGTGACCTCTTCGGGGAAACTGAAGGTTTTGTCTGTGCAATTATGGACGAAGTTATGCTAACGAATAACTACCGGAAATTTATTATGAAGGACGGGACGGTTGACATATGTCGGGCATGTCACCGTCCGGGTGAGTCTATCAGACATATTATTTCTGGCTGTTCTCGTCTGGCTAACGGCGAGTACTTGCACAGGCATAATCAAGTGGCCAGGATTATACACCAGCAACTTGCTTTGAAATACAAACTTGTGGATTCTGAGGTACCGTACTACAAGTATGTGCCCGACCCAGTTCTCGAAAATGATCATGTCACGTTGTACTGGGATCGATCTATCATCACCGACAGGACTATTGTAGCTAATAAGCCAGACATTGTGGTGATAGATCGATTAGCGCGCCGCACGATGATTGTCGATATCACCATTCCCCATGACGAGAACCTCGTGAAAGCTGAGAAAGAGAAACAAATCAAATATCTCGACTTAGCACATGAGGTTGTCGACATGTGGAATGTGGACTCGGCTGTCATCGTGCCGATTGTTGTTACGGCCAACAATGGCCTGATGGCCAAGAGCCTCGATCAACATCTCATGAGGCTCTCGTTAGGCGGCTGGATCAAGGGCCTGATTCAGAAGGCAGTTCTCCTCGATACGGCACGCATTGTGAGGAGGTTCCTGTCTCTGGAGCCCTAATCACCGGTAGTTTGGACCCTGGTCCCGATGCCGGTGGACCCCTATTTTTTATATTTTTAAATGTTTGTTTTGTTTTTTAGAAAATATTTAAAAATGTAAATTAATATGTAAAAAAATAAATAATAATAATATTTTTAACCTATCAAGTTAAAAATATGTAAGTAGGTAGGTACTATTTATTTTATCAAAACCAACATTCGCTCAAATGTATTTGCTTTCAATAATAATTGTAGTGTGCCGCAGATCTAATTAAAATTTATGTGGTCATCGTTTTGAACACCTACTCATAAACAAGTGTAAACTGAAAATTCACAATAACGTTTACCCGACATGAACGAGACTGCAAGTTCGAGCGTTAATAAAGCTGATAATGGATTTTATGATGTTGTCGAGGAATCTGAAAGCAATGCGCTCCAGTGTATTATCGCATACCTTAGTACCGGGGCACAGTGTAGTATTGGACAGAAGGCTACGTTGCGACTTCAAATTTATTAACGTTTTAAATTTTTTAATAGAGTTTTTAACTGCCTATTTTGTTTATTTAGATCTCTTTAAAAGATAAGTTCACCTTTTTTCCCTAATATTTTGACGTTGAAATGAAAGGGAAAAAATAAAATATACCCTTGCTGATTTTCATGCCGGTCCTTTTCAGCACAAGGTCTTCGCCCTGTGTAGATTTACGAAGCGATGGCAATGACATTAATTAGAGCTTATTTTGATTAAACTCGACGTCAAAACTCACGTACATAGGCCAAACAAAGCGGACTATACATGAGCGGGTCAAAGAACATATCGCAGCTGTAAAGTACAGGCAGTCTAATAATCAGCGATTGCAGAACATCTTTTTTAAAATATAACTTTTTAAACTATCATGGTCACTTACATTAGAACAAATATTATTAACGGGATTATTACCATGTATATGAGTACATCCGTGATCATGGCTAGAGATGTAAAATGACTGAATCTGACCAGTCACGATTGTCAAAAACCATATTTGACCGGTCATTTATTGTCAAATTCAATCAAATTGACTTAAACATATTAATAATTCTAACTGTTAAAGTGACTAAATATAACTAGTCACAACTATTTACATTACTGCCAATTCCACCAACATCGCGACACGATTTCAGTTTATTTAAAAAGACAAAATATTTATTCTGTGTTCATGGAGCAGTACGTTTCTATGATGTTTATGTCACGTTTCCAAAAAGTAGTATATTTAAGTATTTATTAGGTAAAGAAAATTCAATTTACTCTTTGTTTACTCATACTGCGGTGGTGCAAGTCGTGACAAGTATCAACTGCGCGTGACGCGGCGTTATAAAAATAATTTGAAACCTAAATCTAGCTAAACGCTTTTTTTTACATTTTTATTCAAAATAAATATTAAAAAACACTAAAGATCATATTGACCATATATGACCCTTTTTGACAGTAAATGACCGTTTTTGACCAATTTGACCGTAATTGACAGTCAGTCAAATTCAGTCACTTTGGTCATTTTCATCTCTAATCATGGCGCATGCAACTGTGCCGAAATATCGGATACCCAAACACGACAATAAACATGGTAATAATCCCGTTAATAATATTTGTTCTAATCTACTTGAAAGAGGCACAAATCACTGGATTGAATTTAACCGTACGCAAGTCCTCTCCACAGATCGCCACTTTTATTCAAGAGTTGCGTGAATCAATTGAAATAAAGAAGCACCCTAATAATTTAAATCGGGAAGACGGCCATAAACTATCTTCAGCGTGGAATCCAGTATTTGCAAAAAGACATCCTCGTTTTTCTTCGCAGTCGGTAAACAACCAGAATAAGGCTTGTATACGTAATAGGGACACCGTTAGTGTTGTGTGTGGCAGTAGTTGGCAAAATAATGTGACGGTGGATGAAGATTCCGCCGCGCCAACGGAGGCGCGACATCGCGATGCAGTCAGCCCGTGACCACGGCCGTTGTAACTCGGTCGAAACGTCGGGTATAAAGAAGGTATGATACCTTTTTACTGATGTGCTTTGACAGCTGTCAAAGCAAGTAAACAGTTCTCCGTATTTTAAATTGAAATAAATAAATAATTTACTATTAGTTGTGTATAGTAATGACGAATATACTCAAAGTCATTAAATATATAAGTGCAAATGTTATACTCGCCATATAATCAAGGAGGCATCGAATAGCAACAAATCGGAGTGCGCATGCACTTACAAGAATATCTCGCCCCACACCGGTTGAAAACAGTACCAGTTAACATAATAATAATGCAAAGATATGTTGACCACTAGAAATGTACGTATTAAACATGATTTAAACAATAAAGATGCACTATTTATACACTGAAGCAACACTGTAGTAATAAAACAACGGTTATTCTTTCAAACAACACAATTACGGATCAGCTGACTTATTTCTCTCAGTAAAGAGTTGGTAAAACAGCACAAACGTCAATGTCAACACGAAATTTGCGACATCTAGCGACAAGCAAGTGAAGACTGTTACTACAGAAACCGAAATTTGTGCGTTCCTTTACACGCAATTAAAAAATAATAATAATAATAAAAATAAAAATATTTTTTTTTTAAAACGATTATAAATAAATTATTATGGAGCCTACACCTATTTGCGCAAAATGCAATAAAAATATCTTATCCATACATAGTTTTCTTAGATGCTCTCAGTGTAAACAAACTTGTTGCGGAAACCCACAACACACACTATGCTACCGTTTAAAATTAGGTTACACCTTAAAATCTACAAAATCCACTCACAGTTCCATGCCGCTCCCGCCGTCCAGAACGGGATCCATATGGTCCGATGGGGCCCGAATCCGGGTCCGGGTCTTCTCGGGTTCCCTAATCACACCCAACGGCTATCCCAAGTGCACTTTTCCCCCGAGGAAATACCTGTTTTCTCCAGCAGCAAAGACGCCGACATCCAGGCGAATTGTACTCCCGATGCGATTCGCTTACGACGTACACACACACAAAACACAGGTTGCACAATACACTTAATTAGAGTAATACGGCTCCAAATGCCCTTATTACTGCTTAAAATCTATTTAATTATCAACACACGATAACCTATCAACCAGCCATTGTTGCCTTCCCGAGACAAGTGCCAACAAAGAAAAAAGAACAATTAGTGATGGGGCCATTATGCCACCAAATAAATTGAATCTCGATAATCGATTCCCAAATCGATCCGTCCATAATACAAATCAAAGTTTTATTTCCAACAAAAATAAATGCCTGTTTATTTGCGACATCCCGCCACCCAAAGCGGACGTATCGCTTTCTAGCCTGAAATCTTAAACTAGTCAACCGGTAATCGAGCTAAGGTCGCGACTGCGCGATTTAGCACCGATCCATCAACCAACACTTGCGCCACGCGCGGAGTCCCGTCCGCGCCCCAGATTAACTTTAAAATGCGTCCTCGTCTCCAAAATAACGATGGCAAATTAGCCTCTTTTAATAAAACCAGATCCCCCTCCGAAGGGGGCGACGTCCGGTCTGTCCACTTTACACGCTGCTGCAATAAATGCAGATACTCCAGTGACCAACGACGCCACAAGTCCTGACTCATTTGTTGTATCATTTGAAAACGAGACATCCGGTGTCTGCGTTCATCCTTCCAGGGATACTCAGGCAGGGCAGTGAGTGGCTGACCGACCAAAAAATGACCAGGGGTCAGGACTTCCATGTCATTTACGTCAGAGGAGAGTGGACAAAGCGGACGCGAGTTGAGAACCGCCTCAACCTTACAAAACGCAGTTGTAAGTTCCTCATACGTGAGGGTAGTTTCCCCGACTACCCGGCGCAAGTGGGTTTTTGCCGATTTTACCGCGGCTTCAAATATCCCGCCCCAGTGGGGACAGGCTGGCACACTAAATCGCCATGTGATTCCCCGCTGTGCGAGAGCTTGACTTATGCTATTACAATTTTTATCCAGAAAATCGTTCACATCTTTTAAGTAGTTGGCAGTGCCTCTGTAGTTGGTACCGTTGTCGGACCGAATGAGAGAAGGTAAACCCCGTCGCGAAACAAAACGATCCAGCGTGGCGACAAAGGCTTCCGTAGACAGAGCCGAAACCACTTCCAGGTGGACGGCCTTAGTGGCCAGGCAGACAAAAACGCACAGGTATGCTTTCGTGACCCTAGTGTTACGATAGGCTGTGGTTCTCACCAGAAACGGTCCAGCAAAATCCGTACCGATCCCGTCGAACGGCCTAGTAGTCTGACAAACCCGGTCAGAAGGGAGATCCCCCATCTGTGGCTGCATAGTGGAGGCCTTCACCCGATAACAAGCCACACACTTAAATAACACGCTGCGAACCACTCTCCGAGAGGACAAAATCCAGAACTCCCTCTGTAATATCGCCAGTAACGCATTACACCCCGCGTGAGCGTTTTTCAGGTGTCTATCCGAGACCACCAGTTCTACCAAAGGTCCTCCTTTGGGGAGTAGCAGAGGATGACGGCTACCGAAGGGCAGGTCGGCATTTTTGAGGCGACCTCCAACGCGTAACAGTCCATCCGCATCCAGAAATGGGTTGAGCCGAGAGATCGCTCCCTTGAGCTTTGCGCGACCGACGCGCAAAATCTTCAGTTCGTCCTCGAACCGGTCAGCTTGAACCAGCCGTATCAGGGCCAACAGTGAACTCCTGCGTTCCTCAGCACCCGCCACGGGTGATAACTGCCTCTTGTCTGGATGGCGGCAGTTATGTAGAAATCTCCGGATCCAGCAAGTTACACCTAGCAATTTGTCCAGTTTGCTGTATCGAGCCGTCAACCAATTCGGATCTGGCCTTGACTCGTTTGTTGTCACCAAAACTTTTATTCCAGGGAGCATCCCTAGAGAGCCATCGATCATGGTGACCGGCCATGATGACTCACCCTCCTTTAACCACTCTGGACCCCACCAGAGGGCATGCTGCACCAATTCCGGCGCGGTGCAGCCCCGAGAGGCACAATCGGCAGGATTCCAGGGGCCGGGAACGTGCCTCCAACAAATTTCGATGCCCGAGTTCTGTACCTGAGATACCCGATTGGCCACAAACGTTTCCAATACGTGGGGTGCCCCGCGTAGCCATGCCAGAGCTACCTGACTGTCAGACCAGGCGTAGACATTCCGGATGTCCACCGTAAACGTCAGTTCCTTGTGCACGTAGCACAACAGTTTGGCCAATAGATGCGCCCCGCAAAGCTCCAGCTTCGGGATTGTCAGCCTAGTTTTGAGGGGAGCCACCTTGCTTTTAGCCAGAAGCAAGGAGACGGCGACTCGACCCTTCGAGTCAACCGTTCGCAGATACACCACTGCGGCATACCTTCGTTCTGACGCATCGCAGAAGCCATGTAGGCTTGCCCTGTATTTGCCCCGCGGCAAGATCCGCCGCAGCAACGCCACCTGATTGATCGCCTCGATCGTAGAGATCAGAGCGAGCCAAGTGTCGAGTGAGAGCCCTACCAGTGGCTCATCCCACGAGACTCCGAGTGTCCACAGTGTTTGCAATAAACACTTCGCCATAAAAATGCACGGGCTGATCCATCCATTTGGATCAAACATCCGAGCGATGGTGGAAAGGACCGTCCTTTTCGACCAAACTCTTGTAGTTTCCAGTTCTACCCGGAATGTGAAAATATCGTGAACCGGCTGATATTTAATTCCCAAAACGGCGATAGAGTTCGGGTCCCCTGCGTCCTCGAATAGCTGAGGATTCTGTTGGTGATCTTCCGGAATCCCAACCAGAAGCTGTGGCTCGTTGGATAACCATTTTCTCAACTCATAACTACCAGCCGCGAGGAGTCCGATCAGCTCATTCCTGAAGATGAGCGCCTTCTCCAGAGAGGCTGCCCCTATGCAGATATCATCTACGAACACGTCACGTGTCAGTACAGCGGCTGCCCGGGGAAAGCGAGCCCGTTCCTGCTCCGCCAGTTCCAGCAGTGACCGGATGGCAATGAAGGGACTCGACTTCAGGCCGTACGTGTTGGTGTTGAGCTCGTAGACGGTTATGGGATCCTCCGAATGCTCCCTCCAGAGTATTAACTGAAACCTCCTGTCCGCAGGATGTATTACTGTTTGGCGGAACATCATCCGGATGTCCGCACCGATCACCACCTGGTGTCTTCGGAAATTTAAAATGATGTCGACAATGTCCCGATGTAACTTCGGACCAGAATGGAGACATTGGTTCAATGAAACTCCAGTCGACGACGGTGCCGATCCGTCAAAAACAGTCCGTAGATTTCCAGATGAGGCCTTCAACACCGCGTGGTGAGGCAAGAAAAAATGATCTGTCGTTGTCCAGTCGACAGTCGCCCGCGACATATGCACCAAGGTCTCGTATTCTCGCATGAACTCGATATACTTTTCCCGAAGTACCGGATCGCGAGACATACGACGCTCCATGGACAAGAGTCGTTTCTCTGCCAACGCCCTCGATTTTCCCAAGAGAGGGGGATAGTCGATAAAGGGCAGTCGAGTTTCGATCCTACCCGACGCCATCAGGCGTGTGTGATCCTTATAAAAGGTTTCGCACTCCACATGCTCCGGATCCAGACGGGAGACCATGGGAGGCTCTTCCAGTTCCCAGAATTTTTGCATCGTCCTAGCGATGGAGGTAGTAGCGACGACAGGTGAGACATCCCGCGTCTCCTGGTCGAAAACCGGTCCCATTAAAACGTGTCCAAAGATGGTAGGTATAGCTACCAACGAAGAGCGGCCCAGACTCCGCTGAGGCCCTAAAAGGATCCAGCCTAGTACATCCGCTCCCAATATGAGGTCCACCGGAGCCGGCTCCTCGAAATGAGGGTCTGCCAGCATGAGACCTGATGTGTCAGGCATTGCGTCCCGCGGAATGTCTGTCGGTGGATGCCAACCCAGCAGATTGTCGAGTACGATCGCGGCCGCCGCAATTCGTATCGAAGCGGAATGCACAGGAGAGAAGGAAATGTGGGTCTGACCGGACAGACCCCCCACTTCTGTATCTCCGACTCCCCGAATCGGAGCTGAGGGAGGCGCGCACTCCAGACGTAGGCGCCTCGCTACCCTCGTAGTAATTAAGCAGCCCTGTGCCCCAGTGTCTAGGGCTCGTATCCGGACGAAGTCCCCCCTAGGTCCCCAAACGCGTACCTGCGCGATGGGCAAAAGAACCGTCCTCGGTTCCGACGTAGCCCGACCACAGGCTAGTCACGCGTCAGAGCCAGCAGCCGACCCTGTCGAACCGTGATGACTCGGCCAGTAAGTCGGACGCGTGCAGGCCACCATCCGGGGTGGTGCGTATCCAGCTGCCCTACCATACCGGTGATAGGGTGGGTGGTATTCCAACCTCGGGTACTCGTGCAGTACCGGTGAGAACTGTTGACGGTTCTCATGTCGTTGTTGTTCCGGTAACGGCGGCGGAGGATACGCGTACGAGTATCCGGGTGTTGGGTCTGGAGGTGGGGCTCCCTGTACCCAGTGGCCCTTAGAGGTACCAACTCCTGGTGTTGGTCGCGCCGGGTGCCGGGTTGTAGCCAGAACCTGGCTCCGTTCCGGCGGTCCCCAAATCACCTGAGCCGGGGTGTACGAGGGGTTGTAGTGTGGCGGCCGTGGCGGACTCCGTCTTTCCGGAGGCGGAGTTGACCCCGGCCCCAAACCGCCACCCGTGGGAGATCCCCTCTCCCGAACCGGTGCTGAATCCTCAGCACTACAGGTGCACAGTAAGCGATGGTGCGGTCCGCCGCACAAATCGCAAGGCCTCGCCTGGGGACACTCATTATACCTATGTCCTCCCAGGCAGGCATAACACAATCCTCGTGTCCGAACGAGGTTTCGGCGCTCTTTTGTGGGCAGCCCGAGAATTGCTGGACATAGCTGTTCCAAGTGCTGCTGTCCGCAAACCCGGCATCCAGAACCGGGGTTGATGGCGGCCGCAGCCACCAGCCTGCCGCGACCCTTCCCTGGGTTGCGTGGCGGCTGGGCGCCGTAGACTCCGGAAGTGCGGGCCGGCGCACTTGTCGGAGCCTCCTGGGAGGCTAGCTGGTTTTCCAGCAGGCCAGCCTCCTCTTCCAGGAACTCCAGAAGTTCCCCTATCGAGGGCAGAACGCTGCCGAGATCCTTGTGGACCAGTCGATTCCGCTCGAACTTGTCCCTCATCTCCTGCGACAACTTGGCCAGAACGATGTGCAGAAGAAGGAAGGACCACTGGTCGACGGGCAGTCCGAGCGTCCTTAACCCGTTTAAGGACACGGTGAGCGGGGTGATCAGCTGCGCCCTCAGCTGAGCCCTATGGTTGACCCTCGGCAATCCCAGCAGATGGGTCACGTGCGCGTCCGCCTGAAGACGCGGCTTCTCGTACCGCTTCTCCAGCAGCTGCATGGCGGTGTCGTAGCTCGCATCCTGCAGCTCCAGATGCTGTACGAGCTGTCTGGGTTCTCCGTCTAGGTAGGAACGGAGATATACCAGCTTTTCGGCCTTGGTGAAATCCTTCCGAGTATCCACCAAGGCCAAAAACATGTTCCGGAATCCAGCCCAGTCCCGCAAACATCCGGTGAAATGCGGGACCTCCAGGGCACCCAATCTTCCCATGGCGCTGGGTCCAGGGGTGTGGAGCGAAGCGGGGTGCGCAACAGGCTTCCCCTCCCGCAGTCGCTCGATGTCCTTCACCCGCTGAAGGACATCGTCGTAGATGTCTTGGATGTGCTCCAGATCCTTGACATATTGGGCGTGGAGGGCCAGCTCCTTCTCCCCGACCGGGTCGGTTGACAATAGAGCGGTTACCGACCGCTCGGCCAACAAGAAACGACCCTGCATTTCTTTCGAACGCGTCTCCAAGGCGTTCTCCCGGTTAGGCCGATCTATTAATGCAAGCAGCCCGGTGAACCACCGGAGCTGCTGAGCCAACTCCTGCCGTGACGCTGTCATTATAAATAACTTAAACTAAATAAACCTAAACACAAAATTAAAACGAGTCAACGAAAACACGGAATCGATTATCCCGAATCGACTCGATGCTTTCAATTGAAAGAAATTGAATAACAATTAACGTTCCGAGAAATGTCCCAGCCCAAATACAACGGTACTACCAACCTTACAATTCAACCGCACCTGTCCCGAAAGTGCGATTTTACACGAAATGAGCTTAACCTATTACGAACTAACAAAATACACAAAATTACACCGATTAACCTAGAGGTCCGGTAGTAACCACGCTCTGCTACCAAACTGTTGCGGAAACCCACAACACACACTATGCTACCGTTTAAAATTAGGTTACACCTTAAAATCTACAAAATCCACTCACAGTTCCATGCCGCTCCCGCCGTCCAGAACGGGATCCATATGGTCCGATGGGGCCCGAATCCGGGTCCGGGTCTTCTCTGGTTCCCTAATCACACCCAACGGCTATCCCAAGTGCACTTTTCCCCCGAGGAAATACCTGTTTTCTCCAGCAGCAAAGACGCCGACATCCAGGCGAATTGTACTCCCGATGCGATTTGCTTACGACGTACACACACACAAAACACAGGTTGCACAATACACTTAATTAGAGTAATACGGCTCCAAATACCCTTATTACTGCTTAAAATCTATTTAATTATCAACACACGATAACCTATCAACCAGCCATTGTTGCCTTCCCGAGACAAGTGCCAACAAAGAAAAAAGAACAATTAGTGATGGGGCCATTATGCCACCAAATAAATTGAATCTCGATAATCGATTCCCAAATCGATCCGTCCATAATACAAATCAAAGTTTTATTTCCAACAAAAATAAATGCCTGTTTATTTGCAACAAAACTTATGACCTAATATGTGCTAATAAAGAGAAACTATTCTTTCTAATGGACAAAAATCGAAGAGACTCATGGATTTGTAATGTCTGTAACAGCTCAAAAGCCCCTGTAAAAAGAACTAGCACTCCAACACTAAAAAAAGTCAAACATCCAACATCAGTTTACAGAGAAATCTCTTCCCCTGTTTTAAATAGGAGAGAAGCAAATACGACAAATATTACGCCTATACAAAGGAAATCGCCATTAGTCAATATTTCCACATCTGACAATATTACCCACAGAAAGTATAATGTCCCTGTAAGAAACTCTTTTGATTCCTTGACTGATGAGAGTTACCTCAATAGTACAAATCTTCGAAATGACACCTTAAACAGAAGTTGTCCTGAGTTAAATATTGAACTATACGACAAAACCACTTGTTGCCCCGTGAGCCCTCACAAGATATTGTTGCAGCGCCATCTGTGTCGGATTCTATAAACTACTGTGGCGAATCCATCATTATGGACCCACAATACCATTCTTTGCCCAACATGTCGCCAGAGGACGCTTGCAATCCAAAAATTTTTATATTAGGAGACGAAACTCTGAAGGGAATTTCTGCCGAAATCATCAAATCAAGACAAGGGAAATGGAACGACGTATATGAAACCACTGCCTTTATTATGAACGGCGCATCCAGTTTTAACTTTTTATCCTATTGCGATGTTATTAAAAGAGAGTCTCATAAGAATGATGTTGTGATTCTAGGTTTTGGAAATCACGATAATGATATACATAGGCTGCACTCCAATCTGTGTATAGCTATAGATAAGTTGAAATCTGTATCTATATTGTTTATGCCTATATGTCAAAATAGCTCTTTCAATATAAATATTTTGAATTATAATTTAAAGCGATGGATTAGCCACTTTGATAACTGTAACCTTATTGACATTGAAAAATCATTGTTGTTGAATAAAATAAATCTAAGACATATTATTATCAAAAAGATTAATATTTGCATCGATTTTAAGGCATATAAAAGCCAATTTTTAACTTTTAAAAATATTAAAAAACATCATAAAAAATTGTCACTATGCTCATTACAATTTAAACAAAATCCTATCACGAATAAGAACCTTACTGAAATGGAAAAAAAGGAACTATCCCTTATTATTTCAAAAAAGTTCCTTTCAAATCCAAAATAATATCTATCAGAAATAAAAACCTAATTCAAATGGAAAAAAGAGGAACGATCCCTTATTATTTCAAAAAAATCCTGCCAAACCAAAAATAATATCTTCTACTCAATCGTTAGATCCCGTTCTTGGCAGCCCTGAAAAATAAAAAAGAAAAATTTTTTTTCGAGACTGAAGTAAAAAATGTTTTCTCAATTTTTCACCAAAACATTCAAGGTCTTTGCTCGAAAAGGGAATTACTGGAGATTACGTTATTGGGTATGAAAATTAAACATGATATTCTGTGTTTTACAGAAACGTTTGTTAAGATGGGAGATGAAAAAAACATAGTTTTAAATAATTTTCAGTTAGCAGCTCATTACTCAAGGCCTACAAAAAGAGGGGGAACGTGTATTTTAGTTAAAAGGGGAATAGAACACAAAAAAATTGCCGCATTTGATAGTCTTTTGATGATTAGTCATTTCGAGTTTTGTATCACACATCTGACTAGCAATAGTATTGTTGTTGTTTGTTTGTATCGAATTCCGTCGAAAGCGAAGAGAGAATTGGAGTATTTTTTTGAAAGATTCGATTTATTAATTTACAAACTTATTCGTAAATTTTCAAATAAAAAACTAATTATTGCTGGTGATCTAAATATAAATATGCTTAAAATCAGTCCACAATCAACCCGTTTACAGGACATCTTAAAAAAATATAATTTGTTATCGCATATCACCATGCCTACCAGAGGTAATACTTGTATCGACAATATAATTAGTAATATAGAGTGTGCGACAGGATGTACGCTTCCCCTGGGACTATCGGATCACGATACCGGCCAAATACTAACATTCAACGTAGCACAAAAAATGAGGTCCCAAAAAAAGTTTTCATTTCAAAGAGATGTTACTCGCTGAATAATATTTCTTGTTTCAAACACCATCTGCAAAGCCTTTCATTTTTTGAAGTCTATAGACACACAGAGCTCAATGCTGCCTTTGATGAGTTTTATGACCTTTTTTGTTTACTGTATAAACTTTGTTTTCCTTTCGAAAAGCTACAAACAAACCAATTATCTAAGCCACGGTGGATAACAAAGGGTTTGAAACAGAGTTGTAAAAGTAAAAGGTTATTGCGTTTTAGGTACTACTCAAATAAAACTGTTGTTGATAAAAACCAATACCTTAATTACAATAAACTACTTAAGAAGTGTACAAACACAGCTAAAAGAATCGCAAACGAAAAGTATGTTACAAATAGCAAGAATGTATGCAGGGCTACGTGGAATATTATAAAAAGTGAGACTAACGGAACATATGCTACAGAGTATATACACAAAATAAAAGATGATAATAAGGAAATTACTGAACCTAAAGAAATTGCAGTAACTTTCAATAATTATTTTATCAACAATACAATTCCATTCAACAACAAATTAGAAAACACTTCAAAGAATTATTTACCGAACTCTATTTTTTTGGCACCAATAAGTGAAAATTACGTTAGAAAAGTTATAGGATCATTAAATAATACGAAGTCAGAAGGATATGACTGCATCAGCACCCAGGTCGTTAAGCAATGCAAGGATGAAATAAGTCAGGTGTTACCATATTTGGTAAATCTCTCTTTAGAATCTGGTACCTTCCCAGAAAAACTAAAAATATCAATTGTTAAGCCTTTGCATAAAAAAGGAGATAAAACTGATATTAAAAACTATCGTCCTATAACACTAATATCCATCTTTTCAAAGATTTTCGAGAAAATCATGTATGATCAACTGATATCATTTTTTAACAAACATGGAATAATAAAACAGAATCAATTTGGCTTCCAAAAGAATAAGTCAACTGCGCATGCAGCCTTTAGTTTGGTAAATGAAATTTTGCAAAATGTCAATGATGAACACTACACCACTGTGATTTTCCTTGATATGACTAGGGCTTTTGACCTTGTTTCACATAAACAACTACTTTCCAAACTCGAACACTATGGTATAAGAGGTCCTGCATTGAGCTGGCTTAAGTCATATTTGCTGGACAGACCTCAAAGAGTAGAAATAGCGTATATAAATAAATTCAATTTTAAAAAGGCACAACAGTCGGAACTCCAACACAATACTCTGGGAGTACCACAGGGCAGTGTCCTGGGGCCACTGCTGTTTTTAGTTTATATAAATGACCTATCCGACATTATAAAGCACAAAACGGTCTTGTTTGCGGATGATGTCTCGATTTCAGTTACAACAAACAAACAACAAGTATTGGAACAGCATGTATATGACATTAAAACGACATTAAAGCTAATAATAGATTGGCTTGAAAAAATAATTTAAAAATCAACCTTTCTAAGACTAATATACTAAACTTTAATAATTTTAAAAATAAAAACATAGTCATTGAATACAACGGAGAAATCCTAATGAATCCGGATAAAGTAACATTTTTTCAGCCTAGACATTAATTCCAAACTTGACTGGAAAGAACACACAGATAGAGTTTGTAATAAAAATAACAGTTTTGCATTCGCGTTATACAAATTAACAAAGGTTGCAAATAAAGGCACTGCTTTAACTGCTTATTACGCATACGTGGAGTCAGTACTCAGATACGGTTTGATAATCTGGGGAAATGCCACGGACATCCACAAAGTTTTTGTTGCTCAAAAGAGATGCATACGAGCCTTATGTGGCATAGCGCCAGATATCTCATGTAAACCTTACTTTAAAACTCTTAAAATATTGACTCTTACTTGTATCTATATACTTGAGATTGGGAAATTCGTTAGAAGCAACGGACACTTGTTTCTACAAGCAAAACAAATAACAGCCCGAAGTCTTAGACACCCTAACAAACTTATCCTAGATGCTGTTCCAAAAACCAAGCGTTTTTTGAAGAATTGTTATGCTATGTGTAAGACAATATATAATAAAATACCAGATAACATTAAATAACTCCCAGTTAACATATTCTACAAATCATTGCGTAGATGGCTACTTGACAAAGCATTCTATTCTATTAATGAATTTTTGACCTATAAATGAGGGAAATATTAATATAATTTTAATGAAATCGATGCATTTATTAGTTTTTATTTAGTGATTTATTATTTATTTATTAGTTTATACGTAGTCCGGTTTAATTTAATTCAATAATGATATTACAAATAAAAAGGTATTGTAATTTAATAAACATGAAAATGAAAATGTATAATAATATGTGTAATGTATAGAATAGAATAGAATAGAATATAATTTTTTTATTCATTTATTATTTATTTATTTATTACATTATTATAATATTATTAGTATAATAATGATATAATAATGTAATAAATGAAAATGTTACATTAATTTGCATGTCATTATATATATGACTAAATAGGTTATAAACTACTCTACATAATATCTTGATAACATCCACATTGTGCTGCTCGCATCCAGGTCATCCATCTCCACCGGTCGTTGTGGAGATCCTTGGGGGAGGCCTTTGTCCAGCAGTGGACGTCTTTTGGCTGAGATGATGATGATGATGATGATCCACATTGTAACCACCCTATTTAATAGCAAATAAAGTATTTGTATTTGTATTTGTATTAATTTGCGTTAATCCCCGTTTAAATTTGTTTAATTATAGAACTTATTTTTATTGTTAGCCTGTGAGTAACTGGCTAATAAAAGAGTTCCCAGTGAACTCCACTTTACATTCGTCACTCACCATCGGGCTCATTTAAAAGCTAAACGTTTAATTTTTTTTTCTTTTTAATATTAGAAGGAGGCAAACGAGCAGGCGGGTCACCTGATGGGAAGCAATCACCGCCGCCCATGGACACCCGCAAAACCAGAGGAATCGCAGATGCAATGCCGGCCTTTAAGGCAGCAATAGGCTCGTTTCTTGAAGATCCCTAAGTCGTAATAGTTCGGATATACCGCCGCTGAGAGCTGGTTCCACAGCAATGTAGCTCGTAGTATTTATGTGTATGAATAAAAGTTATTAACAAATATGAGAGCTGGTTCCACAGCAATGTAGCTCGTAGTATTTATGTGTATGAATAAAAGTTATCTATACTATAATATTATAAAGCTGAAGAGTTTGTTTGTTTGTTTGTTTGTTTGTTTGTTTGTTTGTTTGTTTGTTTGTTTGTTTGTTTGTTTGATTGAACGCGCTAATCTCAGGAACTACTGGTTCGAATTGAATAATTCTTTTTGTGTTGGATAGTCCATTTATCGAGGAAGGCTTTAGGCTACATAACATCACGCTGCGACCAATAGGAGCGAAGCATCAGTGAAAAATGTTGCAAAAACGGGAAAAGAGCCTAAAAAATTACAAATGCTGCCGAAAGTCACTATTCCACGCGGACGAAGTCGCGAGCACAGCTAGTTAACAAATAAAACTACAGTCACAAAATAAGGAGACGGCAGAACATAAGTCTCACGAATAAATAAATAAATAAAAAATAAATTCAAAATTCAAAATCATTTATTCAGTTTAGGCTACAAATAGCTATTATGAACGTCGTTTTATGCCATCGGTTCGTAAGTCTATCTACTCTGGGCGGGAGATCTTGTACTGAGAAGAACCGGCAAGAAACTCAGCAAGTGTCCAGCTCTTTTCTCCCTTACAGCGTCATAAATATTGGAAAATCATAAAAGGACACTTTCTATCACAAATAAAAACACAAAATGTAAAGGACAATCACAACATTTAAAAAAAATATATATAATTAAATAAATGTTTCCCACACTCACACCAATTATCTAGCCCCAAGAAAAGCTTCTTCAAGAAACCCGAGAAATGGCTAACTAGACAACGGATAAAACATACTTAATATACTTAAATACAAACTTATTATACATAGGAAACATCTAGACCCGAAACAATTTAGAAAAACAGGTATTTCTAAATTGATCCGACCGGGGTTGGAACCCGGGACCTCAGAGATGGCGACACCATGAAAACCGGTGTGCAAGCCACTCGACCAAGGAGGTCGTCAACGCGCTCGAGTAACGATCAGACTCGCAAACAGCTAGCAACACCGAGCGCAGATGTTGCGAGATACCGTGCCGTTAGAGCTTAGACATTAAAGTCAAAGTCAAAGTCAAAGTCAAAGTCAAAGGCAATTTTTTTTTGAAGTGAAAACTTCTTTAGCGGCGTTGTACACTTTTTTGTAATGGGTAAAAAATGTTAAATTCGCGTCAGGACACGTGACTCGCGTCAGGCGTCAGGACACGTGACCTGATCGAAAATTCGTAAGACGGATGGAGAGTAGACAGCCGGCGCGGCGTAGGAGAGGAAGTATCCCCGTCTCTTTACGGCGCGGCGATTATGTATGCCTGCTGTTTCGTTTAGGCGGCGCAGGGCGCTTGCGCGAATGTTCGAGTGCTTTTTAATGTAATATAAATTGTCATGTTTGTGTACGATAGCGCAATAAATAAATATTGTATTCTACCACATAAATGATAGTACTTTTATACTGATAATTGAAGCAATTCGTGCAAAATTATTCCCTAACCATTCCAAAATATCAAAAATGCACAACGTTAATATTCAAGTTTTCACTTCTGCCGGCACTCCCGGAGTGCAACCCGTCGTTTTTTTATTAAAAATATAAACTTACGAAAAGTGCTTTTGAATCGTCCATACATTTTTTTTTACCTACTACCCATTCAGGACGTCTATTTTTTAGCTGTGGAGAAGAATGGGAGCAAAAATCTCCACAGTGTTCCAGTGGTCGAGGTACATACCTCACCACACCACTGGAACACTGTGGAGTTTTGTATGGTTGTAATGATGGAGGGTTCCATGGCGATGGTAAATAACGACTGCGTCTCTTTATGTGATGTTGTTTATTTACAGTGACATTGTGACTGACTTATTATCTAAACCTTACAAGACTGTTTATACAAAATAAACTGTACAGATGTTGGAGGGAGGTTGCCGTGTCTTATCTTAACGCGATTGATTAGGAATGCGTTTACAAACTCTTTAACCTTTTCACCGCCCAACTAAGTATCCTGCACGCGATGTCCCGCTGTACGCCAACGTATAAATGTATTTTAATAAAGTAGGTACAAAGAAGAACTTCTATAGAAGTGCTGGCGTGGACGGCATGAAAATCTCGAACTTCTATAGAAGTTGTTGGCGGTAAAAAGGTTAACCATACGTGAGGATAAGAAATCACACAGCTTTACTTAAAGTAACGACATTTAAAAAAAAATACCTATGTCGTTACCAAATCATTCAATATTTACAATTAAAAATTTTCAAGAAACTGCTTATACAAATAATGTAAATAATTTGTACAAATAATTTCAACTTACCTTCTGCAGTCTTGTTATGTTGTGTTATACAAACTGTAGTACTGATACTGTAATAACAGAACTATAGTTGTCTCCCTCATTGTTTATTAAGACATACCCTACCGTTGATACCCCAGTAAACACGCCGTTCATACATAGCTGATTAGTGGGCTCATAGCCGCGCATTACAGCCCCTGATCGCATTACCGGATTGGAATTGGAAGCGTTAGTACTATATTCATCGGTGTTGCCTAATGAGATCCAACTACTGACGGTTGATAACGAAAGTTTAAAATAGGATTAAAATAGGACTGGGTTTACTACCACTCAGTGGGTAAATATATTTTTTTAGCTGTTGCGTGAGTGGCTGTTTGGTCGTTCCACGAGCGAATTTGTATATTTTATAGGAATCATCTCAGGCAAAGACGTCCACTGCTGGACAAAAGCCTCCCCCAAGGATATGAGGGGTATTTGCCGTAATCGCCACGCTTGGCAGGCGGGTTGGCGATCGCAGAGAGATGCTGCTGCCCATCCTCTGGAATGGTCCCTTAGTCGGCTTTTACGACACCCACAGGAAGAGATGGGGTGGTGCAATTCTTTATCCCCGGCACCACACAGGGTACCAACCATAGGAATAAGGTATAGGAATACCAACAGTTATTATAATATATAAATAAACTTTTAGATAGCTACGGAAAGCCATTAACAGGTCCTCACAAGTAAAAACAATATAAATTATATTGATACATAAACAAAATACACATATAGCTACTTAAATATGACATGCTTACAAAAATATACAAAAATAGGATCCAAATCCTGCTCGTGGAAATTTTTTCAACATTTGTGTTTTTGTAATTTGTTCGCAACAAAATTTGCGTTAAAAATTATATAAACAAAACAAAAACATTTTATAAATAAATTATATATATAAATTTTTTCAACATTTGCGTTTTTGTAATAGGATCCAATATAATACTACGAGTTAAAAATAACTTAATGTAATACTATTGATCAAAGAACATCCGAATTAGACGGGCGGCGCCTAATCGACGCCTCGCTAGTGTTGAACAGATCAATGTCAAGCTGCTTTGATAGAGTGTTATAAGAGTTACACGCGCGCACTAGGTAAGAGAAGTAAAAAAAAAAAGAAGAAAAAAAAATTAAAAAAAAAATGAAGCTTACGTTCGACAGACTCCTTATGTTGTGTCACTGGCGTGCTAGGATAGAACTCCTTTTTCTAAGAAGACTTCGGAACTAGCAATGAACCCAAAAGTCTGAAAAGTGTCTTTAAATAGATCATTGGAAAAAGATTCGAGTTCTCAGGTCATATTGTGAGGACTCGTGAGTCTTGTCAGTGACAAAAGGCTTTTTATTTCTTGGACCACAAACAAGTTTAGAACACAGATTTAGAATATTATTCTTATGTCTAATGTTAGTTATTGTAAACTCAACAACGATAGTTACAGGAAACATAAAAAAGTTATAATGACAGTGAAACCCAGTCAGTCATGTAAAAGTGAAATAAATATACAATGTTACTGTGTAATAAATGAATTACATCTGCAAGTGTATACTATGTGTAAGTTACTGTACATTATGGATATAAATATAAGAGTGCATGGATGTGTTGGACTTTACAAATGACATCATCATCATCATCTCAGCCAAAAGACGTCCACTGCTGGACAAAGGCTTCCCCCAAGGATATGAGGGGTATTTGCCGTAATCGCCACGCTTGGCAGGCGGGTTGGCGATCGCAGTAGGTTGAGGGTAACCTCAGAGAGATGCTGCTGCCCATCCTCTGGAATAGTCCCTTAGTCGGCTTTTACGACACCCACGGGACGAGAGGGGGTGGTGCAATTCTTTATCCCCGGCACCACACAGGGGACTACAAATGTACAGGAGGGGTTACAAATGTATACAATATTTATTGATGAATATTATAAATATTTGGAATATAAGTGGAAACCTGAGTGAGTGTAGTTAGACAACAGATAACAATATCAGGTAAAACATATTTAGGCAAACAAGGCAGGGTTGCACGCAACCACCTTTACGCATTAATCATTGTAAATAATCTGTCGATTATCTGGCTTGAGCTCTCATTTACGAGTCCAGTCTTCCAAAATCGAGTCTTGTTCATTTTATAAAGGACTTGGAAGACTCGAGTCCTGTCCAATACTAGGGTTAACCAGCACCAACTTTGAACTAGTACCTAGTACTAAGCTACGCAGCGTCGTCGTAGTCAATATTATCTTACAGTACCCACTAGTTACATTTATTAGGAGCTTATTTCCAATCGCTTTTAAATAAATCAAAACATTTATTCGTACGTATTTATCATTGAGCAACAAATAGGGAATGAGACGAAAATAAAAATAAAAAAACTGGAGCGTCGCGGGTTTTAAGCCGGCATCCAATAAGAGCGCAGTGAGTTACTGCTGAACGGAGAACTTTCACAAAGCCTATTGGGCTGGCGGTCCAATGCGAGATAGGCGAGCTACTGAAAACTGTAGCCTCTACTCTGCCATGATAAGTTAAGAGCGGCTTGAATACAGGGTGTCTCATTTAAATCGGTCAGTATGGGAAAGTCTGAAACTATAAGACATACGAAGATCTGTTATTAGGATTCATGTCATTGATTTTAAGAAGAAGAATAACTGCATTCATACATTTAATAAAAATCTGTACTCAGCTCGGGAATCGAACCCGGTTGTTTTGAAAAAAATAAACTTACAATATTTCTATTTAGATATCGATTGTGTAGGTCTTAAGCAGTAAATAGCTCTTTGAAACATGATATCTAAAATGAATAAAATGCATTGTTTTCACGTACTTTATTTCATTTTAGTAGGTGTTCGAAGTGACCACCGTTACATTCAACAAGTTCAGGCATGTAAAATTGTCTCTATGGTTGTTTGTACCTCTTTGCTGGTTTTGTAATTGTAAGATCGTTACCTAAACGTGTTGAATATTGTATTGAAAAAAACGGTGGTCACTTCGAACACCTTCTAAAATAAATAAAAGTATGTGAAAACAATGCATTTTATTCATTTTAGACATCATGTTTGAGCAGTAAATGGCTCTATGAAACATGATGTCTAAAATGAATAACATTGCATTGTCACGCATTGTTTTCACATACTTTAATTTATTTTAGTAGGTGTTCGAAGTGACCTACCTACTAGGTAAATAAATAATGAAAAATGAAATGGAATAATGCTGGGTCGAGTCCTTTTTGCTGTAAACTACATGTATGTATACTGACCATGAAATTGCTTTATCACTTTTGACAAAAACTTCTATTACAATAAAATTTCGCTAAGGCTCATTGTAAATGATGACAACGTATCTGTCACTTGATCTTTTAAACAATAAGAGAACTTATTGTTTTATTATACGCAAACAAAATTCACTTCTAAGGTGGTAAAGCAATTTCATGTGGACTATACATGTAAACTATTTGTAATTGATTTTAAATAAAATAATAATAAATAAAAATAAACTTTTCTACACTTACACTAATTATCTAGCCCAAGAGAAGCTTCGTTATGAAACTCGTTAAATGGTTACTAGACAACGGATAAACATACTTAAATACATACTTATTATACATAGAAAACACCCAGACCCGAGACAATTTAGAAAAACAATAATTTCTAAATTGACCCGACCGGGGATCGAACCCGGGACCTCAGAGATGGCGACACCCTGAAAACCGGTGTACAAACCACTCGACCAAGGAGGTCGTCAAACTATAAAACAACACAACACAACAACACTAAAACGTGTTTTATTGTTGTGGTGTCATAGTAGTAAATAAAATGATTGTCTATGTTTATATCTAAACATAGCACATTAAAAATACGACTTTCTGGTGGGACTTGAACTCACGATATTTCGCTGTTCCAATAGTTTTGTCGTCTATTTTCAAAGCTTCTTACAATTTCAATGTAAAGATGAAAAAAAAAATTGTGTAACTGAACAAAAATATAAAATATCGTCGCGATAGCAAGACTATATTATGGCTTTTACTACGCACAAGGCGTCCGTCTTGGGAAGCTCTGCAGAGGATTGTCTTTAGAGGCATTATCTTGTGATCTATTTAATTTTTTGTACTTTATCTTAGAAAAGATTCTAGACAAATTTAGTTATTATCGCGAATGTACACACGGCGGCAGATCAAACTACCCAAACCTGTCAAATTTCTACAATCAATTTTGAACTTTATCGTTTGGTTATAAGGATCAATATTCATTAAAGAAACATTACAGGTATGGGTAGGTTGATCTGCCGCCGTGTGTACCTAACTGATTAAATGGACATGTGCAACTAATTTATTTTATTTAGTTTTTATATTACTACCACTAGTAAGTGGCTGCTCGCGGTTTCACCCGCGTGGTTCCCGGTTTCACCCGCGTTCTCGTTCCCGTGGGAATATCTTTATAAAAAGTATCCTATGTGTTATTCCTGGTTATAAAATTAAATTATGTATTCCGAATTTCATCCAAATCCATTCAGTAGCTTTTACGTGAAAGAGTAACAAACATTCATACTTACAAACTTTCGCGTTTATAATATTAGTAGGATATGTAATTCTCCTACTCCTGGGCAATAGACTCCACACACTTTACACCCTTCAGTCTCATGCAACGTGTGCCGTGTGCAACGTTGTGTTATTATTTAACCACGGAGCCCGCAACACAACGCCATGCCAGTCCCTCACATGTTGACTATCAAGATAAAAATATATATCGCTCGCATAATATCGCTTGCAGTGCGCACATGGCTATGTCTTGGGGAGCTCTGCAGAGGATTGTCTTTAAGAGGCATTGCCCCAGTGATTCCGATTCACTGGGCCGGAATGGAGCATTTACTATGTACGCGCGTTAAACTCACTTTCCGATGGTAATGAGAAGGTGAAATTTTAGACATTACGCCTGCTTACTGAGTTGGTCAAATTCGAACGTTATAATACGCTTAATACGTTAATATAGACTAATACGTTCGCTCGCTTATACGAGTATGTTATGATGACGGACGCACATCCTAATTAATAATAGGTATACCTATAATTTCATAAAATTGGAGTATTTTTCTCATTTATTAATAGGTGTATTACTTCTAAAAGTCAATACCGGTTGTTAATATTATTGTACACCTTTAATTAGGACTATGTTACTTAGGCTTCCATAATAACAATGATTATTAATTTTGTGTCTTTATCGCTCAATTTTTTTTTAATTGACTTACTTTTTTGTTTGCGGAATTGTCCTTTTGCTTCATTGTAGCTTTGAAGGGACTTGATTTTTTTTCTCTTTAATGTCTGCTATATTTAGCTAGTGAGACAAACACGCTACAATCTACAGTTTTTATAGTGTTAAAATAAATAGATGCTAAGAAAATTAAAAAATCGTTAGTATGAAAAATAAAATTTTATAAAAATTTTTCATACAAATCTCCAATTTGTTTGTCTGTTTCTTGTTTGATACGCTTTCACGCGTAAACTATTGACGATTTGTTTGTTTTGTTGTCATAGAAACTGTCAAAGCGGTACGAAGTCCGTGGAGTCAGCTGGTTAAAATTTGAACATAACTACGAGTATCAGTCAGTCAGTCAGTCATCTCAGCCAAAAGACGTCCACTGCTGTACAAAGTACGAGTGTATCTACTAACATTAACAAAAGTATACGTCGAATAAAAAATTAGGTACAGACGCCTGCACATCAACCTATCCAAAACTGTCAAATTTCTTCAATACATTATCAACCATATCGTTAAGGCACAAAGTTCAAAGTCTATTGCAGAAATTTGACAGTTTGTGGTAGGTTGATGTGCAGGCGTGTGTACGTTAGGGATTTAATTGTACTAGTGGTCGCCCAGTGGTCGATATTCGACCGTAATTTTATTAAGGCTGCACGGATTGTATCCTAAGCAATGAAACATGAAAAAAGATAGAATGTGAGTTTGGATTGGCATTGACAGGTTTCAGCCGCTCTTCCATTTTTGAAAAGAGTATATGCGTGTGTGTCAAATACATGGTAGTGTGTTAATGTTTGTTTTATTGATGTAATGTATTTTTATGCATAATTTAAAAAAAAAACATTAACATTCTGTACTCCTTCTCTATATAAACTATAAGTGTGCGAAATTTCATACTCCTCCGTCCACGCAATTTTCGTAAAAAGGGGTACAAAGTTTTTGCTTCACGTATATAGATAGATGAATGTTGGATTACGTATAGTTTTTATTATGTTTGTCTTTATTCATGTAAGTACTCATACGTATATTAGATTATGAATAGATATAATTGCTTTAATTACTTGGCATTTATTACCTAACGAAAATGCATTTTTAAATTTGTTAAATCACTCATTAACATATAGGTACCAACAACTCCAATGTGCAGGTTAAAAGTATTTGTAAAATTGTAAAATTGTAAAAAAGGTTTGTAAAATTGTAATGGGTAAATATAAGTACAATACTTATAAAACATCCAAACTATCTCACTGTATAGTTCTTTAGTAAATGTTTTCCTTTAAAGAAACTTTTGTATTTCGCTTTTACCAGCATTAGGTTCGCCACACAAATCCATTTCTTATCCCTACATTATTAGTCCATGTTCCTCCATTAAGATATTTTGAACTTTATGCGTGCGTAATTAGGTCACGTTTTGTTGAATAATTGCAGAGTGAAGGTAACAAATTAAATAACTTTCAGCATTAAAATACTAGTTAGGAAGTTGTGACGAATAAATTAAAAACAGTATAAGGAACTCCGCGGTGTAGTACTCTTTAATCTAAATAATTTTTAAGGTGAACGAGCTCACGTAGAATAGAATGAAAATGGCGCATTGCAGGAACTCAAAAGTACGTGACCGAAACTGGTAATATGAACTTTGATGGGTTGTGTTAACCTTGTTTTTTGTATATCAGTAATTTTGGTGATAAGTAACATGCTTAACACCTTCTTGTAAGTTTGATGTGATGCGTTAATGAAAATGAGTTAGGTGAGAATGACGGAGAAACGTTGCAAGCAGAATGGATGCTCAGGTTTAGACAATATATATAATAAGATATCGTTTTTTTTGTTGAGTTTGCTAATTGCCATTGGTCATTTTCAGCTTCACCGGGCTTTCTTGGGGGTGGCGAGAAACTTAATGGGGTCCTCAAGCCGTGTGAAACGAATCATCTTCAGAGGTTTTCTAGAGGGAACGGTATCACGCACTATTGCGTGTTCCCGTGCTCTACTAGAGACTTCTCTGAGGGGTTGGGATGGCTCAATAATCCATTGCTTCTTTAGACTACTGACTTGAAGCCATACCTAACACAAATTTAGCT
Organism: Eudonia lacustrata; assembly: GCA_947562085.1. Taxonomy (NCBI): domain Eukaryota; kingdom Metazoa; phylum Arthropoda; class Insecta; order Lepidoptera; family Crambidae; genus Eudonia; species Eudonia lacustrata. The sequence goes on along the minus strand of OX387323.1, from coordinate 3,960,442 downwards.
TTTACGTGGTTTAACAGGACTGTATGTATTAATAGCGCATTAATAATAATTTTCGAAAAAGAAGTATACGACACGATAGTCCTAGATAGTAGATTTATATCATCAGTTACTTTTGTTTTATATATTTCGGATGGGTGATCGCTTTTTCAATACTCTATTGATTTTTACATGTGTACGCACATATTAGGTCCTTACATATTATGAAATTGACGTTTTTTTCTCACTTATCAAAAAGTCTAAAAGTTCTAAAAGTCAATACCGGTTGTTAATATTATTATACACCTTTAATAAGGACTATGTTACTTAGGCTTGAGTAATAACAATGATTATTAATTTTGTGTCTTTATGTATCGCCCAATTTTTTTTTTAATTGACTACTTTTTATGTTCGCGGAATTGTCTTTTTGTTTCATTGTAGCTTTAAAGGGACTTGATTTTTTCTAGTGAAACAAACATACTACTCTACAATTTTTATAGTGTTAACATAAATAGATGCTAAAAAAATTCAAAAAACGTTAGTATGAAAAATAAAATTTTATAAAAATCTTAATATACAAAACGTCAATTTCATAGGTAAGGGCACTTAGAAAAGTGTATTTGTGGGTGTATACATACGGTGCAATTAGTAAGCTTTGTCACAGAATAACCTAAAGTAAAGCTTTTTCTGAACATCGTTGACTTAAAAACATTACAGACCATGATAGCGGGATTCTGCTTCAAATTAGACTGGATGTCGATTACTCGTGTAGATAAATCAAACGTAAATAAAGTGATAGCCTATATGATGTCACATATTCATACTTAGTCATAGATATATATTGCATCATTCATATTATTCATCATTAAATCAAACTATATACAGGCTGACTTTTTTATCACCGTCAAAACCTTCTGAGATGACTCCCGTGATACAAACGAACAACTCTTACTTTTGGACCAACTCCCCAACTCGAAAAGAAAATTTAGCTGTTCCATACAAAACATCAATGGTGCAAATATTGTTGCGAACAAATTACAAATTGAAAACAGACAAAGTGTTTGAAAAATTTCACCACAAGCCACGATAGCATAGTTGATAGTGCACCTGACCCGGCATGATATGGGGTGCGGGCTCGAATCCCGCACGTGGAATTTTTTCAATACTTTGTATTTTTTTTGAGTTATGGAGTTGGGCCAACAGAGAGTTGTTCGTTTGTATCAAGGGTGTCGTTTCAGAAACTTTGGACGGTGATAAAAAAGTCAACCTGTATAGCTACAATTGGGGATTAGATTAATCATCACGCTGCGTTATTATTCTTGCATCACGATAAATTTTGTAAACTATCACAAATATCATCCATATTTTTAATACAATTTTACTCTAAGAAACATAAACAAAATGTAACACTATAGATAGTCAAACTAAAAATCAGAACTGTAAAATTCTACGTTAGGTAAGAGATCCGAGGCGGGGTGCCACCACCACCTACTTATTTAAAAATTAAGAAGCATTTTTCGCTCATTCCCCTGGCCATTAAATAACACCGCTCATTTCCCATCGTGAAATTTTCAACCAACTGCACTTAAGCGCTATTACCTTATACCTTTGTCTTTTATAGCTCCAAAATTAACAGTCATCCTGATTAAACTCCCGTACCTAGTTAATTTTCATGTTTCTTTTTGGCACTTCCCTAAATGCTGCAGGAATGTTTGAGAAAGTTTTCGTCGTAACAGCATAAGAATAAACAATAAACAGATAATTCGTACAAGAGACCGTTCAAAATTATTTTGAGAGGAATCGAGCTTGGAGGATCCAGATGGCGTAGATAATGCGCGTTCGGATGACGATAGCTAAAGTTTCTTAAAATTTTAGAAGAGGTTGATTATCAAATGAAAAACTAAATACGGTAATTTGATACTATGTTTCTAAAGGCAGTTATAGTCGTCGTTATTAGTCTTTATGCTACAATCGGTAAATTATGTCTCACATTTCGATAAGTCCGATGATGTCCGATGACGGATCCGCAACGATTAAAATACAAGTGTTTGATCAATATCAAAGACCACAATGCTACTAACATTGTCATTATGAAAAAATATTTAGATAAAATGGGAAAAACTAGCCAGGTGTTTATCGATCTAGCCCTCCCACCAGTCAGGAACCACCACAATTAACAGGAAAGATTCATAAAACTTTAGTTTTATACAGTGACAAAGACTATTGAGCGATACTCATGTGCTATATAAGTTTTTATTAGTCAAGATATATACGTTTTAAAACGTTTAGTTACAATGAAACTTGGGCACCCGTCGTTCTATTAAGTGTTAGTAAAATATTCTCATTAACCCCCTCTTAGAACTCATTCCCCTGTCAAATTTTCGTTCCGCTGCACTTAAACGTCATTACCCTGTGCCTTTGTCTTTTATAGCTTCAAAATTAACAGTCACCCAGATTAAAGTAGTCTCATTGGGTCGTATGGCGCAATATCCTGAAGGTCGTTGGCATTGCGAGCGTGTGCATTAATTTATATTCAAATGAGACGCAATCTCTACAGGGGAATGACACGGGATTCGAGTATAATGAATTTTATCATTACATTGCCTCAAGATTTGCGCGGCTTGATGATTTCGGTGGGATTAATTGTTTCTTTAATGTGTGCGTATTTTATTTGCTGATGTGGGGTGAGCTTCATTTGACGTCATTTTAATTAAAGTCGCGTTTGGATTGGAGACAATTATTGTGTTTGAATTCCAAAATTTCGTGTTGTTTCCGATGGAGCTCACTTTTATGCTGTTGAATCAAAATCTATTTTGCTGGCAGGGTAATTACCCTGTAGTAAGGGACGATAAGGCTCGAATGCTTCGAAAAAGGTGGCAGGGTACGGAGACACGTTCGCGTGATGTCATAATAATATTCATTTAAACCTCCGATGATTATTCGGCAGTACAATCTTAGAAACCTTAAGTTTCTCGCTGTCTCTTAATTCAGTGACGCTGTAGAAACAAAAGGCTAACACAAATAAATTCTTTGTCGCCCGGGAGGTAGTTGTAGCTTTTCTTCAGGAGTGGAAGGCTGGTGAGAAGACGGAACGCACTTGGAGTGACGACTGTTGAAGAAAAAGGGTGACTAGGGAGTGGAAGAAATTACAAGGACCACTTGTTTTGCGAGTCAAACGCAGTAAATTACAAGATTTTACATTGTGAACGCAAAAATTAATTAAATATAAAAATTAACAGGAAATTAATCTACAGAGCCTAAAAAGGTATCCATAGGGTACCCATTGATCTTTTTCCTAAACTGAGCAAAAATGTTTTTTTAATTTATATTACCTCAAATATAAATTATGTTACCTATTTATTAGACTGACAAGTCTTTCATTTCACAGGATAATTAGAATTAATTTACAAAGGGACATGGGGACCCATGGGGACCTAATGCAAAAATGTTTTTAAAAGACTTAACTGCTCGCCTGTACGAGGCGACGGGTGACCCGAGATCAGGTAATTTTTTCGCGCAGCGCATTAGCTTGGCCATTCAAAGGGGCAATGCCGCCAGCATTTTGGGCACCTTGCCTCGGACAGGCGAGTTAGTTGAGGTTTTTTATTTATGAATTGTATTGAATATAATGTTAAAATTGCTTATTAAATAAAACTAATAAAGAAAAAAAAATACAAAGTCTATTTAGCAAACAAGTTAAAGTGCCCAACTCTTCAAATTGAAGTAATTAGGGACTCAAACGGCCTAAAAGATGTCTTGTTGTAAATATCAAAACTTAAGTTTTGAAATTTAATACCTACCTATTTAAATAAGTTATTTACTTTCCACTTTTTTAAGTATTTCGCAATTATATTATTAAGAATATTTATAAACAAGGACAAACTTATCTAAAGTAAAACCTTAAAATCAAATTAAAAATCGAGAATTATAAGATTATAGCTAAGTAATCAATTTATAAAAGTTACTTTTATTATTTCCATTTATGCATTCACAATGCTATGTTTAAGTAGGTATGTATAGTTGGCAAAGAAATTGCTTTTTTTTATTTTTTTATTGTGGCACGCCAAAATGACCTCACCCTGCTTGATGGAAAGCAGCCAGTGAAGCCCAAGAAGTGAAAGCGTTCATCACAGCGCTACCACGCTATGCCGAACGCTCACACTATGGCGGCCTGCATAAATGCTTTTTCACGCCCCGCTTAAATAACCCGGGAAAGAAAGAGGAGGGAAACACGTAGCACTTACTTACTTTACCACCTTAGAAGTGAATTTTGTTTGCTTTTAATAAAACAACAAGTTCTATTTTTGTTTAAAAGACCAAGTGACAGATACGTTGTCATTATTGACAATGAGCCTTAGCGAAATTTTATTGTAATGGAAGTTTTTATCAAAAGTGTTAGAGCAATTTCATAGTCGACTATACGTAGTTACAAGATAAAATTTTACTACAAAAAATCAACCAGTCTCATGAAGCTCGAAGCTTCATGGGGATCGAACCCACGTTCCTTGGAAAACCGGTCCAAAGCTCTCACCGCTGAGGTACCGAGACCCCAGAAAAATCTTTCATTTTATAGTACTTTGCGATTTACGTTGCAAGCCAACGGTATCACTCGAGCTTGCTAGACTGATTAATTTTTTATAGTAAGATTTTAACTTGATAAAACTAATTTAAACTGGTAAACTTGAAAATGCCATATTTGCAACTTTAACCGTAACATGAAACACACATAACAAACCATTATAACAGTATATGGGGCGACAAAACACGCTCGCGTATTATATGGGAGAGTATTAGGGATAGTCTAGAAGAGTCCCTGGGGATGCTACCAAATAAAATGAGCGCCTTTTCTAAACTAATTACAATGTAATTCTATACCTATACAAGCCGGGGCAACATTGTTCCGAACTTCACGCGTTGAAATTAGTATTTGTTGCAGACAAACTTGAAAGTCAGCCAAATGGACAATTTTGTTGTATTTTTTTTATATATCTCTATTGTTAGTAATATTATCTATCAAACTTAACTCTTAACACCATCACCAGCTCATCTTATGTCCCCACTGCTGGGACACCAGGCTTCCCTATGGATGGAATCCTTTAGGGGTTTGACGTCTGGTTGCCACGACGTCTGGTTGCTGTTATAATTACTGTAGCGAAATAGCGTTAAGTCAGCAGTTTAGCCCGTAGTCGTAGCGGCGTAGCAAACACCGTAGCCGCAGACGCCAGTCGTATCCCTACACGCGTTCCCAACGGTCTTGTTACGTGTACTTAGTTCGTACTTATATATTGTAGTGACACGCAATAGACAATTATTAAGTAATTACATCGTTTTATTCATCAACCCTATAAGCAACCTTCTGATATCCATAAGAGACTAATTGAGACACTTATAAATACCACAGTGGTGACCCCAACGCTATGTCGCTACAATTACCATAGGGAGAACGGGCCATACACCACCGCACAAGCCCAGTGCGGATTGGTGGTGATAACGACTTCTAATGCAGCCGGAACCAACGACTTTACGTGCCTTCAGAAGCACGGAAGAGCTTGAAATGGCAAACTTTTGGTCACCCAACCGATGACCGGCTTTTGCGACAGTTGCTTGACATCATCAATCGTAGATTGAGCGCAACAACGATCGCACTCTGTTTAACATCAGTTAAGATAAAATCTTTGAAATTTTAGTTTTTTTGGTAAGTTGTTGCACTGTAAACTCCTGTAAAGATTAAACTTAGTCTTCGTATGTGTAGCAGACATAAGATAGAAGTTTAAACCGGAATGGACTTAAACCCAATCCATTCCGTTCTACTTTTAACACACGACGGAAATTCCCGAGTTGAGAGAATTAATTAGTCGAGGCATGCCTCGAACTCTCGCGCTCGGAACTCGACCCGCATTGGTGTCGTAGCCTCTCGCTGCATGAAACAATTATGTTGTCGGCCTGCCACTCGCGTAACAACTTCATAGGAAGTAGGCTGGCTGGATGGATTTCGGAGCACGATGCCTATTATCACCCTTAAAATATTTTTAGGTTATCGGTAGCTCAATGTCAACATTTTTAAATTACCGTCGAGCATAATAATCACACCAGTCTATGATTGAGTTGAATTAATTATTGTGCTACTGATTACATGAAGTGTATTTCAAAAAGAGCGATAGTAGGCATCATACTCTGTGATCGCTGAATGGCTAGCTGGGTGTACAGAGCTGGGACCTTACCATGGGCTCTTAAAGCAGTATTAATGCAGTTGTCAAAAGAGACGCGTAGAGAAGAGAAGGGAATATAGTCTGAGTCTACAATTTTGACAACGTAGTTTTCAAAATTGTCAGACAGAGCCACGAAATCAAAATTGGCACCCGATACGTATAAATGGCGTTTGATTGGCTTTTGTCAATACCATACGTATATCATTCTATTCCATTTTTATTCTACCTAATAGCGTTATGCTACTTGTCTAGGCTCTGACCCGGTAAGGCAGACGATGACGTCAAAGTTCAAACGCAGATTTGTTTCCTTAGTGTACTCGCTCAACTCAAATCAAGACTGAAGCTAAGACCCCTGTTTGCCATTAGCGAGGGGAATTGTGTTCGACCCACTCCAAATCATCGTTTACTCTGTGCAATGTAGATGAATTAACTCAATACGCGTTTTTATTTTTCCTCCAAACCAAACGTATTGCAGTTTTGAAGAAGAGTAAGTACTACCTATCTGTACTTCAGTAAGAGGTTATAAAATTTGATCGGATTGAATTTCTAGGGAGGAGTACACAGTTAACAAAAAAATCCTTAGTCAAAATACTAATAACTCGTAAATAATAATATTTATAAAACCAATAATTAATTACTAGGTGTATACTTTGCGATGTTTGAATAAAAATGTGATAAGTTCTATATTTATGCTTGAGGAAAATACAAATAGGTTAAATAACTATTAGGTATTAAGCTAATTTTACCAAAAATTTTATATACTATACTAACTTTATGGATTTTACGCGATCTTTCATAGTAGACTTTGAACCGTCGTCGCTTTTTAAAACTATTTTCCAGATCTCTGGAGCAAAAATAGAAGTAAATAAGTGAGTAAGTAAGGAGTTTATTAAATTATAAAATTGACTTATACGGTTTAAAAAAAACAACTTTCCAATGTGTATAAAGGAAGCGCAGGCTTATTATCGATCTTTAAGGGTGCGCCGACAAAAAAATGCTAAAAATGCAGTTACGGTTAAGTAGATATAATTGAAAATACTATCGTATTAAATGAACAAAATATATATTTAGTATCATAGGGAACGTGTTTACAATTTGTCAGAACCATAAATTCATAACACGCTATAGTTTTTTCTACAATATCATTTAAAGTTGGGCAAAAATCATGAAAACGAGTGGCGGCGTTTAGTAGATTTCTTATAGTTTATCTAAATTATTGTACCTCTGATTTTGTCTAAACAATCATCAATGGATAAACTACAAATTGCTAGACTACGTTTTCGATTCATCAAGTGATTATTTAAATAATTATTTTTTATTAAGCCCCTTAAATTCCCCATACAAAATTAGTATGGCCGCGCGGCATCAAATAAATATGGACGACGACATTTCAAATAAAACATATGACACTTGTCACTTATGGACGGCGCACCCTTAAGTGAAAGTAGCAATAATGTGACAATTTACATTTTATCCGTACCAAAACACATATTTGTATTACGGAACGTAAAACGCTGCGATAGCGCCACAAGCGAGTGATTGACGAACCAAAAGTGCATGACGGCGCTCTAATATAAACCGACCGATTGTAGCAACCGCAACTATTAGCAGTCGCGTTGCCATTGTGCAATTAGCAACTGGTTGTTTTTTTCAGTATTAAGCCTGCCGACCGATTGTAGCTACCGCAACTAGTAGCAGTCGCGTTGCCATTGTGCAATTAGCAACTGATTGTTTTTTTCGGTATTAAGCCTGCCGACCGATTGTAGCAACCGCAACTTGTAGCAGTCGTGTTGCCATTGTGCAATTAGCAACTGGTTGTTTTTTTCGGTATTAAGCCTGCCGACCGATTGTAGCAACCGCAACTAGTAGCAGTCCCGTTGCTGTTGTGCAATTAGCAACTTAATGTTTTTTTCGGTATTAAGCCTGCCGACCGATTGTAGCAACCGCAACTAGTACTTAGCAGTCACGTTGCCATTGTGCGATTAGCAACTGGTTGTTTTTTTCGGCAATAAGCCTGCCGACTGATTGTAGCAATTGCAACTAGTAGTAGTCGCGTTGAAATTGTGCAATTAGCAACTGGTTGTTTTTTTCAGTATTAAGCCTGCCGACAGATTGTAACCGCAAATAGTAGCAGTCGCGTTGCCATTGTGCAATTAGCAACTGATTGTTTTTTTCGGCAATAAGCCTGCCGACCGATTGTAGCAACCGCAACTAGTAGCAGTCGCGTTGCTATTGTGCAATTAGCAACTGGTTGTTTTTTTCGGTATTAAGCCTGCCGACAGATTGTAACCGCAACTAGTGGCAGTCGCGTTGCTATTGTGCAATTAGCAACTGGTTGTTTTTTTCGGTATTAAGCCTGCCGCAAGCCCTAAAGGACAATTAAAAATCTCAATTCGCCTGACCAATAAAAAACACGCACAGAAAATGTCTATTTTTTATTCACACGAAGAAAATTTACAAGCCTTATCATATTTGCTCAGCTGGCAAACTAATTACCCGAGGCATGCCTCGAACCTGCGTCTCCCCGCATCCATTTTGTTTACCCATTAGCGTGGCGGCTCATGCAACGTGCGGGCCACCACGGGGCGGGCAATATTTATTTTGCTTAACTGGATACATTGTGTGTGCAGTACTTCCGGTATGCTAAAGGTATAGTGAAAATAAAAAGATCCAAAGCGTATCCGATCTAGATCTTGTATTTGTTGTTACTAAGTTACCTCCAAACCGAACGACGACCTCCGTAGCCCAGTGACTCGCACGCCGGACTTTGGGCGACGCTAACGGTCGGGTCAATGTCGAAAACGAACTTTTCGGTATTGTGTCGAGTCCGGGGGTTGTGGTGCCGTATTATTTTTTTATTTCCATAAAACGAGAGCCTTAGCTACCACTACTACTTACTTACTTACTACTTACTACTTTACCTTGGGATCAGAACAATGTAAAATGTGATGTTGGCCAATATAAAAACTTTAATTTGTTTTTTTGATATCATTCTTCGTTTCCAACATCGAGCGGCAAAATCAAAAATTCGGGAAAAAAATGTGTTTTTTGTTCACTATTTCGGCAATAACTTTTTTCGTTTTTGACTTTCTCGAATAATTCTCTTTGCACCTAACCGCTCTTGTAAATACGCGTCTTTTGAGCTCTTTCTGAATATAATATCTTTCGTCGCTTTTTTTGAATATAATATCTTTACAACTCTCTGAGATATAAGGGGATCGCACTTTTTCGTGAAATCGGAGTCTATATTGGAGCGAACGAAAAAACATTTCCAATGTCAAAACTCATACTAGCCACCCTGAACTTAGCGGGCGTGTGCAGTGTACACAACAACTTACAAAAGTTTTATATCAATCGGATGAAATAGTACACTGACGTATAAGGGACAATCAAATAAAGATTTAAATTAATCAAAGTAAGAATTTAACACGACACGATTTTAAATCAACTAGTGGTCCGTAATTTTATTAAGGCTGCACGAATTTTATCTTAAAAGTAATGAAAAATTAAAAAAGATAGAATGTGAGTTTGGATTGGCATTGACAGATTTCGGCCGCTCCTCTTCCATTTTTGAAATTTTTGAAAATAGTATATAAGCGTGTGTGTCAAATACATGGTAGTGTGTGTAATGTTTGTTTTATTGATTTAATGTATTTTTATGCATAATTTAAAAAGTATTAACATTCGAATAACCTTATAGTTATAGGGTAGTTGTTCGTCATGACAACAAAAACTGTATCCGTGTTTAATCAAGTTTAAAAATACTCAAAGTATGTAAATTGTGCTCAAAATACAAACATTTTCTTCAGTATAATCTATTTTCATAGTGCAATCGTTATCTACGATGAACATTAACATATTAGTGCGATTTCTTAATAAATACGAGTGAACTGTGTTGTCCGCATGATTTGTGTCAAAAAAGTGTAAATATAAACAAACACAATTTAAAACATTTTTAATAAACGGTGTGCAATGAGTTTGCATGAAAAGACGTTTTAAATATAGGACATTTGTGCTAAAAAAGTGAAAAGTTATCACCAACAGTCGTATAAATTATTTGAAGCGCCATCTCTCGGAAACTTCCTTCGAGAGATTCTTCGAGTCAGTAAAATAGCATACTGTGGTAGCCGCTCGCAAAAAGCAACGGTTAGCGACGGAGTATCACAGAAACCAATAACAAAATTCGTCGGCTGTGTATAAGTGTGGTTGGTCTATCGGCTACGGGTCTACGTAGCAAGCAAGGGAGCTCAGATCGAACCCCGGAGAAACAAAAGTATTTTTTGTCTGGTTTTGTGTTTAAAAAATGGATAGCAATATCACACAACGCAAACAGTGACACTGTTTGCGTTGACAAACAAAGAAAATCAACGTCTTTTCATGATGTTTCCTCAAACTCAACGTTGTTTGATACATCGGATATAAGCTTACCCAATACATCATACGTTTCTTTTGATGACAGTAAAACTACGGAGTACAAACATCAAATAGAAAAGCTACATAATGAATTACTATCTGCGCACAATGAAATAGAAATGTTAAATTTAGAGAATCAGAAATTGAAAAATAAATTAGAGAAATACAATAAATTTAATATTAATATTAACAAACCTGTTCGAAATAGTGAAAACAAATGCATAACACCAACAACAACGCAAAATAAGAAACAAATAAACAAGTCATTGATGGAAAAATCACATACTAGTACACCAGTAAAAGAAAAGAAGACTAACACAAGCTACAATCAAAGTTCGAGTCAACCTACAATTACAAATTGCATTGTTGCTAAAGAAAAAAAAGAATTAGTGCAATCAAAAAATTTTAGTTCTCAGAACAAAAAGACGTCTAATTCAGGAAATACTATGAAGAAGAAAGTCTTGATCATAGCTGACGAGCAGGGAAAAGGAATAAGGATAAAATTGCAAGAATTATTAGGCGCTGAATATGAAGTTAGCTGTATTTGCAAACCCGGTGCAAAGATGAAAGAGATTTTAAAGTCGGAGAGTGCTATGATAAATAGTATGAGTATGCATGACTGTGTAATAGTACTCGGAGGTACAAATGACAATAATCCATTCGAGTTGAAATCTGAAATAGTTATTTGGCTAAATAAAGTATCCAACACAAATGTCATAATAAGTGAAATTCCAAAAAATGTATACCTACATGAGAGCAAACTTAATTATACCATACGATATTTGTGTAAAAATTATAGTAACGCACTGTTCTTAGATATGAATTATAGTCAATCTATCTCTGTAAAAAGTTTATTTGCTCTCAATCTTAGTCGCACACTGTTAAAGGAAATATTACATATACATTATAAAAATGTGGTTAGTAACTACAAGTTGTCAATTAAAAGAAAACAAATAAAAAGTCAAATTATAACGCAGGAAGAGAAAAGTACCCAAACAGATAGTAATATTGTATTGAATACCGTGACAGAATCTAATAATACTAGTCAAAATAATAATATTAATAGTTTCGGGGAAGAATGTTTATTTCGTGTGTAGTCACATTTTTGTAATGCACCAAAACATAAATGGTCTTATCATGAAGGCCGATCTGTTGACAGTTTCTTTGGAAGAACTTGCGACAAGCGGTAAATTAATAGATATATTATGCATAACTGAACACAATATGAAAGATTCTGATGTGACCCAATTGAGTATACCAAATTTTATGTATGCCACATCGTCCTCTAGAGATGTTCGAAGAGGAGGCTCCTGTATACTAGTTCGACAAGGACATAAGTTTAAGGTTGTTGATGATGTATGTTTGTTAAATGTGATAGAATATTGCGTAATTGAATTAATAGATCACGATATAATAATAATCTGTATGTATAGACCTCCTAGATACGACTCTGGCTCTATTGGCATGTTTTTTGTCAAACTAAATGAACTACTAAGTGGGTTGTGTAATAAATATAAAAAAGCAGTGATTTGTGGTGATTTTAACATTAATATTTTAGAAAAAACTAAAGTTTCTACAGAGTTCGAAAACCTTCTTCTAAATTTTAATTTTAAATTGCAGATTAATGAAGTGACTCGCATGAGCAGTGGCACATGCATAGATAATATAGTACATAATGTAGGCGGATGTAAAAGTGAGGTTCTCGAGCTAGCATTATCTGATCATACTGCTCAATTCTTAAAATGTCCAGTAAAACGAAAATGCCTACTAAAACACTGGTTTATAAAAAAAAGAGACTTTAGTAAGGAAAATATTGGTAAATTTAAAGAATACTTATGCGCGTTAACTTTTAATGATATATATACAAACAGCATGGCAAACCCTAACAAGGCTTTTAAAGATTTTCATGACATATTTAAATTGTTTTATGACCTTTGCTTTCCTTTAAAAAGAATTAAAGTATCGCCGGAAAAATAACCTCAGTGGGTATCTAAAGGTATAAAGGTATGCAGTAAAAGAAAACGACATTTACTTTGGAAATGTAGAACAAGACCCTCACCTGCCAACATAACTGCATTTCAGGAGTATTCAAATAGATTAAAGCATATAATAAAATTAACACAAAAAGCTCAAAATAACTACTATATCCAAAACTCCGACAATAAATGTAAAGCAACTTGGAATGTTATCAAATCACCAAAAACGGTATTTCCAAAGGAATACATATCTAGAATTAAAACTGGCAATACCATAATAAATGACCCAGCATCAATTGCTGACTTATTTAATAACTTTTTTATAAATCTAGTAAAATCTACAGATATTAATATTTCTAACAACAATTACATGGCAATAAATAATAATCTAAATTCTATTTTCATTCGACCTTGTATTCCGCAAGACATAAAAAAGATCATTATGACACTAAAAAATACAAATTCCACAGGATATGACGATATAGGTACAAAAGTAATTAAAGCCACTGCTGATATTATTTCACCTGTGCTATGTCACATATTAAATCTTTGTATAGAAAATGGCATATACCCTGACGCATTAAAAAAGACTATTGCTAAGCCACTTTTTAAACAGAACGATAAAACTGATATGAATTGTTACAGACCAATTGCGCTCATACCAGTTCTTTCTAAAGTTTTCGAGAAATACATTTATAATTGTTTATACGACTTCTTAGAAAAACATGATATACTTGCATCGGAACAAAAAGGGTTTCGAAGAAATAAAAACATAAATATGGCCATTTATGACTTTTTGTATAAAATAATGATGGAAATGGATAGAAGAAAACCAGTAGCAGCATTATACATGGACATGTCGAAGGCATTTGATTTAGTAAACCATAGTAGACTGTTGCATAAGCTAAACTTGTACGGTATAAGAGGTAATGCACTAAACTTAATAAAATCATACTTGAACGAACGAAACCAATTAACCCAAATAAGCAATATATGTCCCATTTCCAAAACCGAAAAAACATACGAATCGCAAGCGCGTACAGTAAGATTTGGTGTCCCGCAGGGAAGTGTCTTAGGGCCACTTTTGTTCTTAATTTACATAAATGATTTTCCTAAGGCGATTACTCACCCTATGGTGCTATTTGCAGATGATAGCAATGTAATGGTGAGCGCAAACAGTTTTGACAAATTAAATTCCGACATTAACTTATCAATGTACAGTGCAATTAAATGGCTAAAATATAATAATTTAATTATTAATCTGGGGAAAACAAAGGTCATGAATTTTAGAATAAGTAATAGTAATTTTAAACTAAACATTAAATACCATGATACTAATATTGAAGACACTAAAGTGGTAAAATTCTTAGGACTATATTTGGATAGTAGGCTTAAGTGGGAATGGCAAATAGACTCAATATGTAAGAAGCTTAGTAAATTTTCCTATGCTCTATACATGCTTCGTAAAGTTGCTAATGAATCAACAGTGGTTACGGCTTACCACGGTTATGTGGCATCTCTTCTGCGATATGGCATCATTTTTTGGGGTAATGCTACGGACAGGGAGGTTGTGTTTAGAGCCCAAAAGCGGTGTATACGAGCAATTTGCCATGAAGTGTGGCATACTTGTATGCCACACTTCATTCGCTTAAATTTATTGACAATGCCATGCATGTACATTTATGAAATAGCCCTGTTTGCGCGAAGTAACAGAAATCTATTTGAAAGTCACCACAGATCACGCACTAATGATCAGCTGTGCTTGAATAACTAGTATAACTAGTTTCCTATCAAAAGGAGTTGTGTGTATGGCACCAAAAATAATAAATAACTTACCAAAAGAAATAAGGAAAACTGAAAATTTTCACAAATTTAAAAGCGCATTGCGCACATTCCTCATTAAAAAAATGTTATTACTCAATAGCGGAATTTTTCAATGACAGGGATAAATAATTATTGAATTTTACATTTTAATTTTAATTATAATTCTTATTGTACAATTTTAATTTTAATCAATGTCATTTTATATGTAAAATATTATTAAGTAGATAACATTGACATTCAATAATACTTATTGCTTGCATTCTAAATCATAAATATAATTAAAAATAATTATTGGAAATAATTGTAGTTGTATAAATAATATTACTGTAACTTCAATATATTTTGTATGCTCTTGAGGCAGATCATAGTGGCTCTGATTTGATTGTGTAAGACCGCATACCATACCTATGTTTCACGAAATAAAAGTATTTGAATTTTAATTTATCTATATCTATATCTATATCTTTATTAATATTGTAAAGCTGAAGAGTTTGTTTGAACGCACTTATCTCAGGAACTACTGGTTCGAATTAAAAAAATATTTTTGTGTTGGATAGTCCATTTATCGAGGAAGGCTTTAGGCTATATAACATTACGCTGCAACCAATAGGAGCGAAGCATCAGTGAAAAATGTTACAAAACGGGAAAAAGAGCCAAAAAAATTAAAAATGCTGCCGAAAGTCACTATTCCACGCGGACGAAGTCGCGAGCACAGCTAGTAAACTATAAGTGTGCGAAATTTCATACTCCTCCGTCCGCGCGTTTCGTTAAAAAGGGGTACAAAGTTTTTGCTTCACGTATTAATATATAGTAATTAAGTAAGTAAGTAAATCATTTATATAGATGACTTCCTTGTGTAGATACTTGGTTTACTTTACACCTTTACACAGCTCCAGTCATCATCATCACGAGCTCATTTTCATGTCCCCTCTGCTGGAGGATGAGCTTTCCCTATAGATGAAAACACCAGAGGGAGAACGGATCATAAACCACCACGCACGCCCAATGCGGTGGATTGTTAACGACTGCTAACGCAGCTGACACCAACGGCTTTACGTGCGTTCCAAAGCACGCCTTAATAATAGCTACCTTAATATCCAGTAATACCTGAATACGTCAAATAAATGGTGATCCAATCCATAACATTGTCTCAACGACAAAATCATTTTGCCTCAGACAATAACGCGCTACACCGAATTGACATAAACCATATTGTAATTCAATACATCCAAGGACGTTGCTGCAGCTTCACCGACACAATGCAACGTTAGAGCGAACTGAGGCAAGCCAATAGCGCATCTATTACATGCTAACAGAGACTATTGGGAGATAACATTAAGTTTGTCATGTAGAAACTACAGTTATAGAAAGGCTAGAAGCGGCACAGATCAAAATTTTTGCGAAATCCTGTCGAATAAATTTCGAGAAATACTCACACCTTAATAGTAGAATAAAGCAGTTGTAAGTAAGCTTTAGCTAAACCTAAATAGCTACTTCGATGTGATTCCTATCTCAAGTTCCTATTGCCCTTTAAAATTAAAAAAAATATTAAGATAGTAGGAGGTTTAACCCACTTACTCCTGAATTAACTTTTTTTGTAAGATTGGTTTGAAATCTCATATACTTATTAAATTGATGATAAATAATCCATAAAAAATAATTAAAAAAATATTCCATTTGGAGAAAAGCCGGAAAATGCCGTGTCTTAAACGACACAGTAGGAGAATATGCTACTATGATAGCTTATTGTTCAGGTTTATTACGGCTCCATAATAAATTGACAAAACGACAATAAAACACATGAATCTCAATAAAATGTTTCATTTAGGTATTTTTATACACATATGGTTATTTTCTGCATATGATATTCTTCAAAACATGTTTTCGGATGCAATGTTACATTGCATTTCATACAATAAACATTTGCACTATTATGACAGATACCACAACGCAGTCGAGCCTCTCTATAGTTTATCAGATGACCATTATGTGTATACTGCATTGCTGTGGCTCTACTTTGTAATGGCTCTTCATCCCTATGACTGTCAGCTTTCTTGTTTATTTCAAGAACATATAGCGACATTCCTCCAAAATGTCAAATGATCCAACTGCCCACCATTATTTTATCTTGTCATGTTGTTGTGTGGCCATATCAAGGCAATGACTCATTAGTGAGAAGAACCACTTTGTCCCACGGACACTAGTCCTATAAATACCAATATTTTGACCTTTTAGATAGCTGTCTAAAGATAAACAGTCATCCTCACTAGCATCAGAAGAATCTTTACGTTGAATTTCAGCAGGTGCTCTGAGATGAGACCCAGGTAGATTTTGGAGAAGCACATAGTCTTCATCTCCAGAGTCTTCATCTGTAACTTCCACGCTACAGTTTTCTGGCGGCATGTCAGTTATAGAGTCTGGAACCTCGTTTTTATCATTTTGCTCCAATTCTTCAAAAATTTTATTCAACGACAGCGGGATTTCAAAATTCTTGTAAGAAATACATAATATTAAAGAAATATGCAATAAAAATAATAATTATTACTTTTAGTTTCTTTTTAAATAATAAAATAACGCAGTTGGAAAATGTTCTAATATTGAATAGTAGTATAGTAGATAGTAGTACATTCTCCTACCGTGTCTTATACGGAACACCTAAAGTAAAAGGCAAATACCATATGGAATATTATAAAATAACAATTTGTTTTTTTATTTTCTTACAATATAGAAATAAAATATTGATAATCTGTTCTTACACAAATACAAATCGCGATAAAATATTATCTCAACTCACCTTGATTTAGTCATTGCAATAATCACAAAATTCAAACTTATTACAAACAAAATATATTAAATGTAACTCACAGTTATTACTTCACAATAACCATGTATAATCTTGACTATCAGATCCAACACAAAAAAAAAAGAACAAAGTACCCACATAAACTTTTATATTTTTTAAAAGTTGGTGTGTCGTTAAAGACACAGTAGGGGTAAGTAAGTAAGTGGGTTAAGGATAAAAATCATTGATAAAGTTAACTTGGAAAATAAAGAAAGTAATTTAATTTTTTTTTATAAAAATGTTCAGATTATAATTGAGAAATGGTACCTATTAGTTAGTCATAACTGATTACAGATTTTACTGAATGATTGTCAATTTACCGTTGGTCTCAATCTCAATCTCAGTCTCAGTCTCAATCGCCATTAACTCAATTAATTTCTCATCATTCACAAAACCAATAATATGCTATAAAATGTTTATATTCAATATTATTAAGTTGAGTCCATTCCAATACTTTCATTAGTTTCAAAAATACGATGATGCTGTTGCGGCGATCAGCGGCAAAGACCAATGGAAAACCAAACAATCCGTTTTGACCAGTCACACTGCCATTTCCAGTAATATATTTCAAGTTTTCATCTCTATATCTTTGGCAAAATATTAGATTCACATCAGTTCTGGTTCCCACGGGAAGACTACTATGCTGCTACACGTCATTTTTTGATGCATTCGGAATGCTGATATAGTAACGTTATCAGGTATTGTCGGGATTGGATAATCTGGCTTCTCTTGTTTCTGAGGCACGTACGAAATGGTAAATTGAACACCGTAGATACGATCATTCGAGAACTTAGTCGAATTCTCGGTTGGATTATTAGTGGAAGTACAGTTAGAGAAATTGAAAGCTGATATAGCTTTGAGCTTGGGTTTCACGTCACTATAATATATAAAATATATCTATATTAGACCAGGGTTTGAAACCGGTAAAATTAGGGTAAAACCTGTACTATCGTAAAGTACCGTTCCGGTGCGGAACCAAATAGGAGCGATATTTCGAACCTAAATAAACCGGTTTATTCCTAGCGATCGCTGGGATAGTGAGATGCATTGCCACGCTGCGACTTCGTAGTATCAACATGGGTCGAACACGTAAATCAAGTATTTATCATTACTTTGAACATAATTTTAACCGGTTAATAATAAAAAAAATTTTTTTTGTAAACCGGTTCAAAAATCGGTTTAATGGAACGTAACCTTTATAATAAAGTTCCATGAATAGTTTAGTCAAACCGGTTCAAAAAATTAACCGGTTTCCAAGCCCTGTATTAGACAACATCACATATTACATTGTTCTGATCCCAAGGTAAGTAGCTAAAGCACTCGTTTCATGGAAATCAGTAACAACGACGATACCACAACCAACCAGACCCGACACAATATCAAAAAGTTCGTTTTCGACATTGACCCGACCGGGAATCGAACCCGGGACCTCAGAGTTAGCGCCGCCCAAAGTCCGGCGTGCAAGCCACTCGGCTACAGCGGTCGTCTATTATACCTTTTACAGTAAGAATCATAGGTGCTAACTATTTATTTTTTATGGTTTACAGTCAGTTAAATTCATGAATGGATAGTAAAACGGCATTGATGCTGCCTCGCACTCTGCGCTCAAGAGACTATAATAGTAGAGGCTGATAAAACTAGTTTAGATCACAGTTAAAAACATATTTCTCTAAATTTGCACACATAACGAAATTACTATCCAAACCTGTATCTATTTAGTAGCTTGCCCTTAACCCTAACATGGCTTTCGTGTCTCCGATAGCTGAGCTATAATTCAAACAGGGCCGAATCGTCCCTCCCAGGCAGCAGAGTCAGCCGTACCACCCTCGCCAACACATATTAATACAGCGGCATACTCTCGTAGAAACAATGTTTGATATTTAAAAGGGGATTGAGATAAATACTTATGAAGGACTATATAACTCAACAACAAGTATATACTACTCTGTCAAGAAAGTACCGGAAAAAGATCAATAATACACAAAATGTTTGTTATTCATCAAAATTTATTTTATCACCTTCAAAGTATGCTCCTTTAGAAACGATAGACTCACGCCAACCAATAATCCAATCATCAAAACATTTTTTAAACGCTGTTTCCGGAATTGAGTTCAGTTCTCGCCGCGAATTCTCCTTTATGTCTTCTACCGATTGAAAGCGGGTGCCGCGAAGTGGTAATTTGAGTTTAGGAAAAAGAAAGAAGTCGGCTGGGAAGAAGAAAAACTCGTTGTCGGAAAGAAGTGGTTGCTCGATGGTATTTGTTGAGTTCCGAGTGCACAACACCGCGAAAGTCAAAAAAAACAGTCAACATGACTTTGACTTTTGATCGACTTTGGCGTGGTTTTTTCGGTTTCGTTTCAGTTGGAAGGCGCCACTCCGAAGCTTGTTGACTAGTTTGCATGTCAAACTCGTAAACCCAGGTCTCGTCACCAGTAACAATGCGTTTCATGAATGTTGGGTCGGAATTGACTCGTTCTAGCATGTCCTCAGCGACTCTCATGCGATTGAGTTTTTGGAGAAAATTCAGGTCTTTTGGGACTAGCCGAGCGGAAACATGTTTCATACCCAAGTGATTATTTAAAAAGGTACGGATTGACTCGTGAGACACAGAAAGTTCGGCGGCTATCTCTCTCAAAGTTGAATGAGGATTTTCAGTCACTGTTTCCTTCACTTTTGCAATGTTAACTTCAGTTGCAGACGCTAATGGCTTACCAGAGCGTGGCAAATCTTCCATCACATCTGGACCACTTTTGAACGCTTTGTACCACTTATAAGCACGTGTTTTTGATAAAGTCGATTCGCCGTAAGCCTTCTGTAACATTTTCAGTGACTCCGAACACGAAATTCCATTGGCGATGCAAAATTTAAGACAAACTCTTTGTTCGATGTTTTTGACCATTATTAAATTCGCAATACACACTAGATATGATATAACTAAGAACAGCACTGTATTTAATATAAATAATAGATGCAACTCAAACTCCGCGCCAAAATTTAGTTATTATTCTGAGGCCAAAATGGAAAACAGTTGTGCCAATCTAACAACAACAAAAAAACATTTTTTTTTTGAATTTAGAACCATAAACAATTCATCTATTCCCAATACTTTCTTGACTGAATGTATATAAGAGTAGTTAGTATCACTACATAGTTCATAACAAAGTCGCTTCCCGCTGTCCCTATGTATGTATGATGTATGCTTAGATCTTTAAAACAACGCAACGGATTTTGATGCGGGATTTTTAATAGGTAGAGTGATTCAAGAGGAAGGTTTATATGTATAAAAACATGCATAATATAGTAGAGAAACACTGATAATTTTAGAGGTTTCACATTTTTTTGCGCTTACATTGCAAACGCTGGCTGAACCCTACGAGATAGATCAAAATAATGTACTACAGTATTGTACACCTTAAAAAGGTCTACAAAAAAATCCGCGATGGTATATGTCTATATCTTAGAGATAACAATATAATTTTTTATTCTTTACTTTTTACGAGAAATAATGGCTTATTTACGAAGCGATTTTAAGCAATACAGCATTAATCCTTAACCAATTAAGAACCTTAAATACATTGTGCATTTAATACAAATCAATATGGCCCTTTACAGCATGTAATTTAAATGAATATTTTCGAAGATATTACAGATTTAAAATGCAGGGACATAGCGGTTGCGTGTATCAGCATTGCACCCGTGCGAAGCCGGGGCGGTTCGCTAGAATATCTTTAAAACAAAAGGTAAACCTTGATTTAGCAAACTTTTATTTCAATGTTAAACGTTAACACTGTCATACAGCTGAAAGATTTTTTTAATGTTTTGTTTTCCATACGTGTAAGCTTGGCATTCCTCTTACCTGATGTTAAGTGATGATAAGGCTGAAGTTGGAAGCGCACTTCACCCGGGATCCTCAACTACTAAGGCATCTTATATCTACTTACCAGAATACAGCAATGCTACTAACATAATGTTATGGCGTCATATTTGGGTAAGATGGTGAGTATTATATGCTAGACCGCTTAACTGAGTCCTCGACTGCGGTAGGTACGCGGGGCGGGAGGTACTTAGGGCCTCTGCCACGAGTACGAGCGTATTGCGACGCGGCGAACTGATTTCTAGTTCATTGCGTTATTTCTATAACCGTTGACTGACTGCCGTTGTATAGCGCGCAATGAACTAGAAATCCGTTCGCCGCGTCGCAAGTCGCTCGTGTTCGTGGCAAGGGCCCTACGTACTTCCCGCCCCGCGTACCTACCGCAGGCGAGGACTCAGTTAAGCGGTCTTGCTTATAGTAGGTATTACTAATTCCCTGTAACCACGGACCCTGCAAAGGGTTCGAAACGTCAGGATAAACATTCAATAAAATAATGTGTAAATTAAACGCGAGTAGATCCGTAAAAGTTGTTTCATTTCAAGGTATTACCTACTAGTTTTTATCTTTGATAATCTTAATTAAGTGATGCTGATAATAATTATGAAAGCTTCTCATCGTTTTTCTATAGTTATCTCACAATTTAGTTCTTATTTCACAAAGTGTCGTTTGGGGCCACGGCTCGGTCCCGACCCCACATTTCAATCACAACAAATATAATCTATTTCCCCTTCGCATATGACTCCACTCGTACGAAATCTAACTTTGTCCGAACCTTCGCAATAATGTCAAGGACGATATTTCATGGAACAATGTCAGGTGTTACGTTTTACTGTGGGGTCATGACTGCTGGGCCCCGATTCTGCTGTTTTGAAATGTCCACAAACACAATAACAACCTGATTCTGTAATTTTTCCTGATAAACAGAAATGTTAAGGTAGTCCAATTACTCCAAATAAATATTTTTCATTTCATTTTAATTTTTCGATATACTTTATAGTAAAGGACGTCCTATGAGATTAAAACTAAAAGTTAGGATGAAGATAGGACTAAATTAAACGTGGTTGTCTTTCTAACTTTATTAACAAAAGGAGATAGCATCAGTTTTAAGAATAGTTTCTGTATTTCGCGTTTTAACAAAAACAGCATGACGTGCTTTCCAAAGCCCCGTTTTTTTTGGTCACCCATCCTTACCCAGCATTACTAAAGGTGCTTAACTTTTAAGATTGCTACGTAAACGCGCCAACCGCTGCACCAACCAGCAGCTCCTTACGCAGCAAACAGTATCAGAGCATTAAACTATCCATAAATTTCGATTATAAAAATTAAGATCCACATGCAAGCGAAATTAAGTTTTCGCTTTAAGTAGGTAAGTTTACTTTGCAATGCGACTTTAAACAGCTAAGTTTAAGGCACTGTTGCTTGGCACAGCGCCAGCTTCGCAGGACTGCAGTGTCAATTCGGTAACGTCACACGAAGCATTTTTTATTTTTATGATGGCTTCGCACTATCGGTGCTTTTAGCCTGTTTTCTCTGTAACTGGCATCAGTGTGTTAATTTCTTTTTTACGTTTAGTATGCGAGTTAGAGGGGAGAAGGCTCTTGGAGCATGAAAATGTAGACATATATAGTTATACATGTTTTGGAGTGATCATTGATATTACTGATATTGATGAAAATTAAAAAGAAAGCTGCACCGAGTTTTATTGGGGGCGGCGAGAAACTTAAAGGGTTCCTCAAGCCGTGTGAAACGAATCACCTGCGGAGGCTTACCAGAGGGAACCGCATCACTCACTAGTGCGTGTCCCCATGCACTACTAGATTCTCCGAAGGGTTCGGATCGGATCGGTGCATCGAGTGGGACTTGAACCCACGACCTTTGTGACCTGTGCTACAGTTTTTCCATATGAGCTTATAAGACATTATGTCAAATGCAAAATACTTGTTTTAATACTTATAATAAGTTAAATAAGTTTGCATTATTAAGAAGGTGTCAATGCGATAGCATTTTCCTTATATCGTACGGTTAAGCACTTAGCGTCATCTCGCCTGATGTAAAGTGATCATAAGACCGAAGGTGGAAACGCACTTCGTCCGGAATCCTCAACTACACGTCACTGCTTTTTAATTTGACGCATTTAAAATGAAGCATTGATGTGTTCCGCCAGCTAGAGATAAGATGGCCAGGGCCTGCCTGAGGATCCAGGCCTGCGCCTGCACCATTGACCTTATCATCAAATAACATCACCTTAGATCAACTGAGTTGAAGGCACTGTGCCCGTAAGAGATTTTAAAATAACGAGTTTGAGGCTTTATAAACATACTAGCTGTGCTCGCGACTTCGTCCGCGTGGAATAGTGACTTTCGGCAGCATTTTTAATTTTTTAGGCTCTTTTCCCGTGTTTGCAACATTTTTCACTGATGCTTCGCTCCTATTGGTCGCAGCGTGATGTTATATAGCCTAAATAAAGCCTTCTTCGATAAATGGACTATCCAACACAAAAAGAATTATTCAATTCGAACCAGTAGTTCCTGAGATTAGCGCGTTCAAACAAACAAACAAACAAACAAACAAACAAACAAACTCTTCAGCTTTATAATATTAGTATAGATTGAGAGTAGGTTTCTATTTATTTAGTTCTTTATTGCACATATAAAACACACATAAAACAGACGTTATACAAGACATATACAAAGGCGAGCTTATCTCTAGAAGAGATCTCTTCCAGCCAACCCTAGCTGTGGTGTGGAGTATAGAGTTTGCGGGACTATTCTACGAACTAATTACTGATACATATACATCTTAAACTATATAATCTTAATGTAGAAACATACATACACATTTTAAATGTATAATTTGATATGACGTTACTGATTACCAGTGTTGGTAAAGTAGTGATCTTTCAACTTAAGTTTAAATGATTCCACCGATGGTTTCTTACATTTTCTCACATTTTTCATTTAATTTTTTTCATTTTCTAACATTTTCTGTACCCCAAACATATAGCAAACCATACTGCGGGACTCCCTCGATCCCCAAATGAGACAGAATCGTGATACTGGTATCAGTTGGCGCGCCTCCAAAGCCAAAATAGAACCTTCCAAACTCCACTGCCTACGCCGACGGAACACTATCTTTACACGATACTTTGGTCGAATTTACATTCGGCATTTGAGTTGAAAACATGAAGCAACAGATCTGAAATTGGACATCATAATGTTGTTAATTAGCACCCGTTTTTATCATCTTCATTTTGTTC
Organism: Eudonia lacustrata; assembly: GCA_947562085.1. Classification (NCBI taxonomy): domain Eukaryota; kingdom Metazoa; phylum Arthropoda; class Insecta; order Lepidoptera; family Crambidae; genus Eudonia; species Eudonia lacustrata. The sequence goes on along the minus strand of OX387323.1, from coordinate 3,936,072 downwards.
GAATTGAATGTAAGGTTTTAAGTCTTTCAACATGTTATTGTCTTGGTCTAACAATTTTCCTTAGCAAACTTTCATTACTGTCAGGGGCAACACTTGTGCGACACTTTGGCCTGAGCGCATCAGATGTGCTCGCACGTTGGAGTCGTTCAAGGGTCAGGTTTGGAGTCAATTTCATAATTCACCTTAGCTATGTTTATTTATTTTCCGATTTTTTTTTTTATATTTTCGAGTAAGCACAGTGCCTTGATCTCACCTGATGTTAAGTGATGATAAGGCCAGATGGTGGAAACGCACTTCACCCGGATCCTCAACAAGTGAGGTACTGGCTATCTTATCTCTAGCTGCCGGAACACAAAAATGCTACACACATTAATGTTATGGCGACATATTTAGATAAGATGGTGGTAGCTTGCCAGGCGGGCAAACAGGCCCTACCACCAACCAAACCGAGTACATAAACATGTACCCCCCGCTGGGAATCGAACCCGGGACCTCTGGGTCTAAACCGGTGGTCTTAACCACTAGACCACAGAGGCAGATTGCATAAACTCTGTTTATTATATTTATTTCCCTTTTGTATGTACTTAATTTGGTATTATTATTATAATTTATTTTCTTTCTAATTGCAACCATTTTTATCTTCTTTATTTTATTATTTTTCTTTTACCCAATGTTGCTTGAAAAAGATTGCTTGTTAGCAGTAAGGCCGCCTATTTTGTACTTTATCTCTTTGTCAATTTGTCTGTGTATCTGTCTTTTTTGCGTGCAAATAAAGTTAATATTATTATTATTATTTTTAAAATTAGCTAAAACATAGAAAAGTCTACTAAATAAACTTAGTTAAATATACACAGTCTACCACTTGAGCTCTCAAGACATTGACGGGGTACTGGCTCTAGTTGGCGTATCTCCAACACTGAGATACGATAGGGCTTACTAGTATATCTTATTTAGGATATATTTAAATCTAGACTCTTTTTTGTTTTAGCTCAAATCTTTCCTAGATTTCTACTTTAACAGGATGAGTAACAGTAACCAAAGTGTTTTATCTTTCACTAACTGTTGATAGGATTGAATCATCATTAAGAAAGGTTGATTTGAAGACATTACAAAAGCCGAGAATTTCCTCTTTCAGCAGCATTTCGTTATAAATAAATAAACTTTCTTACACTCACATCAATTATCTATAGGCCAAGAGAAGCTTCGTTATGAAACTCGGTAAATGGTTACTAGACAACGGATAAACATACTTAAAATACTTGAACACATACTTACTATACAGAGAACACCCAGACCCGAGACAATTTAGAAAAACCATAATTTCTAAATTGACCCGACCGGGGATCGAGCCCGGGACCTTAGAGATGGCGACACCATGAAAACCGGTGTACAAACCACTCGACCAAGGAGGTCGACAAGGTTATAGGTGCCTGATGATGTTAATCAGAAGCAGAGTCCAGCTTCGAGGACGGCTGAGAGGAGCAGGTTGTGCCTCATTAGCTATTGGCATTAGTTAAATTTTTATGCTACCGTCTGAAGTTACCTTAATATAGAGGTTTCACCTTCTTCCCTTACAAAAACGAAGGGAAATATCAGATATAATTTTTTTGCTAAAGATTTAAAATAACAAACAAAATAAATTCTCACGAGCTTCTCTCCAAAATTTACCTTAATATTCCATCAAGATCAATAAGATATTACTTTCTAATTCATCTACCGTTAGTTTTATCAAATTACCGTTAGAACGAATTTCTTTGGCGTGCTAGCAAAATGAGGTTTTTATAACAAACAACTTTGATTTATTCTATTCTAGCATAACAACAGCAAGGCGGCTATTAAGTCAAGATTTCTTTAGTAAATATTTGATTAAGTGAACCTTTATATCCCACTTCTTAGTTTTTATTTTGTTTTTTAATTATTTTATGTTCTATTGTCCACAAAAACCTTGTTAATTAATTTGTTTTAAAACGTGGAGACCTGTTATTGGCCATCTGTTACCTATATCTGAATGTATATATGTTTCGCATGCTGTTGGTCTTCCGAAGACAAATAAATAAATAAATAAAATAAATAAGCCTTCGTCACTTTACCGACCTGCAAGTTGCTTCTTCACATCTCATATTGTAGGAAGAATAAAAAAACGTACCTATGCTGTGAGAGCGTTCCATTTTTTTGATGGTGCGACTAAAAACGCCACCAAAAAATGGAACTGCAAAGAAACGATAGAAAGAAATGGTCTAAGTATCTAACGGGATCTCCTATGCAAAGATTGTGTATCATTATGTAAATATTGAAATAAATAGAAATAGAATAAAAAAGATTTGGTACTATACATCACACATATAAATTCAAAACACAGGAACATTTTAGAATTTCCTGAAGGTATCATTCTGGCGGCCAAGACTTGGACATACGAATAGAAGCGTCGGTCGTCCGGTAGCAAGGTGGACTAACGACATTACCAGGACAGCGGTAAAGCCATAGATGCGTGAGGCTTGGTACAAAGATGAGTGGCAGATATGAAAGGCGGCCCATACTCAGCATTGGGTATCTCCGGGCTGAAATGATGATTCTGCCAAAAACGACTAAATGTCGATCATACCTATTTATGCCACCAAAAAGCATTGTTTGGCGTTGATGTGTTCCGGTTTCAAGCGTACTAATTTCAGTGTAATCGAAGAGCACAGAGGCATAAGAACTAAGTCTACAGGATTGTTAATGTGCACGTGATACTTTGGTGTTGAAATCAGGCGCGTATTCGCTGTAATGCTTGCCGGCTCAGTAACATTTGAAAGTCCCCTTTCATTTGTTTCAAATTCAAAATTCCTAACTAGGTACGTCAAGAGTAATGACGTAGGTAAAAACCACACCAAGAATGTTCTTAACATTTAGTATCAGTTGACAAGATGGGTCTAAAAATCCCGGAAATTCTTGCCACAGAATAGAATTTAACTTGCAACCCTTAAAAGGTGACGTGCCAAGATCGTTTGTTACGCGGCCAATCCAGGAAACCCGACAGGGATGTGTCAAAGATGTTTCGTTGAACTATTGTCAAATCTTTATTTTTTATTTAAACTTATAATAGAACAATATAAACTCTACAAACACTTGCATGACAGATGATAGGAAAAACCGAGTTGTTACAAACCGCAGCGCAGATACCCATTCATTATTTTGTTTATATTGATTACTAGTGTCCCACTCGCGACTTCGTCCGATTAAGAGCACCCATGATAGTTTATAAAATCCTATAGGACCCCTATTGTAGCTACCAGGTCCAATTGTGAATCGAAACCATCCAGATACCGCCTTTACACAGAATGTGCTATTTCCAATATTTAAGGTAAGTAGTTGCCATCCATGTGGCTTTCGACCTTTCCACCCTGTATAGCCTATCATTTGCACAATCGAATGTTCTTACTACATACAAATTTTCATTAAGATCAGTCAAGCCGTTCTTGAGTTATAAGAGAACATACAGACAGACAGACAAAAATTTTAAAAATCGTAGAATTGGTTTCAATGAGTCTTATAACGAATATTTATTTCAAAATTGGTCAGAAAAATTACATGTACAGACAGAGCCTACAGATTTATATAGTATGTATAGAGTATGTATCATCATCATCATCATCATCATCTCAGCCAAAAGACGTCCACTGCTGGACAAAGGCCTCCCCCAAGGATCTCCACAACGACCGGTATGTATAGATAAAGATAATTAAAAAAATTTAAGCCATCATTGTTTACGGGTGTTCACTGAAGCGGATGAAGTCGCGACTGGGCAGCTAGTTATAAATATTGTATAGGTCACATCTACCAGCCCCGATCCGATCCGAACCCCTCGTAGAATCCAGTAAGGCATGGGGATCCGCACTAGTGCGTAATGCCGTTCCCTCTAGAAAGATTCCGAAGGTGATTCGTTTAAAAAAAAAACAACCATTTGTCTACCAACCTTAGCTATATTTCTTGGAATATTAATTTTAGGATTAAATTGCGTATCTGCAACATACGGGTATGTTCTCATTATGTTTATACTCGTTTATAAATATAAATCAGATGTGCACTTTTAAGTGCAATTCACTTTTGATTTGATGTAATTAAAGTTTGTATCAATTTCTTAATCTTAATATTTTTCTAAATGTACATCCTTTTGAATTGCAATCCAGATTTATTTATTGTTTTGTAAGGTATCATATTTATATTTGATTGCAATTTGTATTGTACGTATTAATAAAATAAAATAAAATCTGGTTTATATCAAGGAATGGCTTAAAATGTATTTGTGCCAAATAAAGTTTTTTTAAATTCATTCAATCAAAATATTGGTATACAAAAGCGACAGCTTTTGTTTATATCATGCACGAAACGTTATCAAGCCTAGCAAATAACGGCAATCCGTGAAGCATTTCATCAGCTCCGAAAAAAAAAATATAAAAATATATTTATAGTAAGTAACATCCAGTTTTTAATTAAATTTTTCATTGCACTCCTATCGCCAATTCACCGCACCCCTATGGAAAGCGTTCCGTCCACAGGTGCGGAGTTTGAAAGGTTCACCCCATATATCATTAGTCTGTGACAATATTGCGCGGGACCCGGACCTTTTTATATATTGTTGGGTACATTATGGTAAGAGACGGAGGCTGTGACTTCTCCGGGTTTTTGTTAAGATGAAATGTTGTGTGGAGAGCCTTTTTTAGGAAATGGGCAGTACGTTTTGTGGTGCTCGATGGGGTACGTAGAAAGTGCGTTCAGGTAATTGTCGTGAACGCTAGATCTGTTACGTGTCGAATGGGTTATTTTTAGACCTCCATAAATGTATCTTGCCTTCATGAGTTAAATTTGATGTACATTTTTTTCAATTACAATTTCTTTTTTGCTAATATGTAATACAAGGATTTTAATAACAACTAACCAACTAGAATGGCGCAGCGTCCCAAAGTGAGTCTTGGCCTCCGACAATAAGAGTCATCTGTCCTACGCCACCTGGTGCCAGTCATCCGCGTTGAGCTCGCGCAAGTCCTTACAAACCTCGTCCTCCCAGCGGTACCTGGGTCGTCCAACCGGTCGTCGACCACTAGGTCGTCCCATGTACGCTCGTTTTACCGCACGATCCTCTCCCATCCTCTCGAGGTGGCCGAACCAGTGAAGTCTGTGGGCTTTTATCTCTCCGATGATGTTAGGCTCGTCCACCTGATCTTCCAGCTCAAAATTTTTCCTCCTCCTCCATATTCCGTCCTGTGTGCGTACTGGCCCCAGAATCTTCCTCCAGATCCAACGCTTACCAATCTTTCTACCTAGCCCTTAGGTCGACTAGTAGAGAATGCCATTTGGCATTAAGTCCGCCTTTTGTACTTTATTTTATTTTATTGTGCAATAAAGATTAAATAAATATATAAAAATTCTTCTTTCCGCCACCAAGAGTTTGGTCTCTTCTTTAAGAGTTAGTGTCCAGACCTCATAGCCGTACATTAGGATTGGGCGTATAACTGTCTAATAAATACGGATTTTTGTGCGTTGACATCAACACCTTGTGTAAAGCTGCACTACATAACAACGGAGGGAGTTTTATATTCTTGTATATATTTCCTCTTTCCTGGTGTTAGTGTCCGTTATAGGAACTTAATAATACTTATCAGAAATATTATGGATTCTATCGGGCGCACCAACATTTATAGAAGAGAAACACGCTTGGTGTTCTCTTAATTTTTTAAATAAATTCCCATTTCCTTCAAAATGATGAAAGTACAGACAACCAAGTTGATGTGAAACTTTTTAAAATATATTATCAGTATTTATAATTTTGAGGTGCTAAACATGGGGTAAGTAAATACGAATTATTGCTCGTAGATGGATCTAGTAAAGATTTCAAGCCAAATTACGTTGTAAAGGCTATTTACAACATGAATCGTTCTTTAAGCGTGGTTACCTAAGTAGAGACGAGTTTTCGTATATAAAACAATTTAAAAAAACAACCATTGACATAAAAATTTACATTTTATTTTTACAAAGCGTTTTTGGACATCAAAACTGCGCCAAGGTTTCGCATAACCAATGTCGGAGATCCTTTTCCGTGAAAAAGCCGCAAGATACTCGGAAAGTGCTATTCCTTTTTCCTGTTCTGCATACAAGTACCTAATATAAAAAAAAAATGTTACAATTTATATTTTAAATTTTTTTCTCTACGTTTCACACATTTATGTGTTATGAAATCGTCGTCTGCTTTTCTTACTGTCTTTATTTTATGACGTCTGTTTGAAATGATTGCCTTAATTACTTAGTGCCATCTTTACGGCTTCCGCCAATCATCATCATCATCAGCTCATTTTATGTCCCCACTGCTGGGGCACGAGCCTTTCCTATGGATAGATAGGGAGAACGGGCCATTTAACACCACGCGGGCCCAGTGCGGTGCGGTGGTTGTTAACGACTGCTAATGCAGCCGGGACCAACGGCTTTACGTGCCTTCCGAAGCACGGAGGAGCTCGAGATGATACATTTTTGGTCACCCATCCGATGACCGGCCTTTGCGAAAGTTGCTTAGCCTCAGTACTCGCAGACCAGGCGCGTTAACCACTGTGCCATCGAGTTCCTCCGTGCTTCGGAAGGCACGTAATTCCGTTAATCTCGGCTACATTAGCAGTCGTTAACAACCACGAATCCAAGTAGTTAATTTTCCGTTCTCCCTGTCCACCCGTAGGGAAGGCTCGTGCTCAGCATTGGAGACAAGTGAGCTGGTGATATGTCTATTCAAAGTTATAACCTATTCAGTTTAACAAAAGACTGCATTTAGCCTACCACTTAGACGAAATTCATTTTTTAAAGCCGTCTCGTCTTCCACAATAGGTTCACAGGGAGCAGCAAAGAAGAAATAAAAATTAAAGTGCATTGTAGACTTGCGGGTTTCCTTACAAAGACTTTTTAACACAAAAGTACGCAAGTTTCGGAGAAATATTAACTGCGCTCTGTGCTCTTTCGGTGGTTTCATTGCAGACGTTGAAATACTTATGAGAGGTTCAAGTATTGTAGATTTTTCTTTATCATTAGCAAATAAGCTTTGTTTTGGATCGGAAGTTTTTTTATTAATTACTTTTGTATAAAGAAGTTTAGCCATAAACAAACTAGAAAGGAGAGTTTGAGTTATTGAGACAAAACATGAAAATAAGCCGTGAATAAGACGTCAAACTCATATGGTCAAAATGGCATTATTTGACGTTCGCCATTGTTGAATTTGAAATGTCACTTATTATTTTATAATGCTTTGAACCACAAAATAAAGCTAAATTATGAAAAATTAATGTTTGAAATTAATTAATTATTTTATTTCTTTGGTTTATTTTATCATCACCATATATTTTTGGATCACCAACTAGTATTTGGCAAGTGTGGTGAATAAACCAATAACCATCAATAGCTGCGTTAACTTAATTCTATTGATGGAAGCATTTGCCCGGTAATTTTTGATGAAAGGTGTATTTTTGTTGTGTACCTAACAACTTTCCGCTCGCCTTCTTTATATACAACTAAAAACTTAAAATAATAGAATTAACTATGAATAAACATAAACAAAAATTATTTAATATTTTACTGAATTAATGTTATTAGACAACAAAATAATATTTAGAATTTAAAATGTAATTTTTTTAATTGTATCTCAATTCAATAATGTTGACATTGCATTCAATTTTAATTAATACTATTATTTTATTTATTTGACCTTGTATAAATTTTATTATTCTGTGGTAGGTACTGTATTGTCAATTAATTAAGATATTACGAACATTCTAGTTTAAGTGTAAGTTGCACAATATTTCTACGCCGACGATGGCAGAATATGCAGTTCTTTTTAATATTATGACACCCTAATGTACACCATAATCTTGGAAATAAACGAATTATTATTATTATTATTATTAACTAACTGTGCTCGCGACTTTGTCCGCGTGGAATAGTGACTTTCGGCAGCATTTTTAATTTTTTAGGCTCTTGTTCCCGTTTTTGCAACATTTTTCACTGATGCTTCGCTCCTATTGGTCGCAGCGTGATGTTGTATAGCCTAAAGCCGTCCTCGATAAATGGACTATCCAACACAAAAAGAATTTTTGTGTTGGATAGTCCATTAATCAACCAAACAAACAAACAAACTCTTCAGCTTTATAAAATTAGTATGGGAATGGTATTGAAAAATCAATGATAGTGATTCGTAGATAATTGTTAAATAGTTATTGTTATTTATGACATTATGAATATGAATATTCGTCTTAGTATTGAGCAGGGCTTAGATTCTCGCGCATGGAGCAACCCTTCATATTTTTTAACAGAAATAAAAAACATTTGCTTATAAGACACGATAGGTATACATTGAACTATTTGGTATTTAAATATGCAATAAGAACAACACTGTTGTGTGATTTGCAAGGGTCACACAGAGATGTTTTGACAACACCTGATCCTTGTAGGTCAAAATCCCGATTGTGAAAAAAAATTTAACACATTTCCTCTTAAAACCGCCTTTGACCAGAACTATAATAAAAACTAACAATAATATGTAATAAGTATTCACAAAATATTGGGTAAGCAATGTTCGTTTGGCACATCGACAAAGTGCATGACTGCCAACCACGGTTTTCATATTGTTTTTGGTTGCAGCCAGAATCGTTAATTTTACTTTTTATTTTCAAGTGCTAATTGCTGCATTGAAGCTAAATTAAATATTTATAAAATTTTATAAAATACAGTGAAAAAATTAAACGCCTACCTGACCCAGCCAGGAATCGAACCTGGGTCTTCCACAATCCGAGCGGCTGCACTGACAGAAAATAAAAAGTAAAATTTACCATAGCGTTGGAATATCAAATTTGTGGTATTTCATCTGCATCTGCAATAAATATGCATAGCCATCGGTTACAATAACCGTTAGATAGATGGCCGTGACCGTTAGATAGCCTTCCTCAATAAATGGACTATTCAACTCAAATTTTTTTTTTCAATTCGAACCAGTAGTTCCTGAGATTAGCGCTTTCAACACAAACAAACAAACTCTTCAACTTTATAACTTTTTGAAGACCTCCTCGGTCGAGTGGTTTGCACACCAGTTTTCATGGTGTCGCCATCTCTGAGGTTCCGGGTTCGATACCCGGTCGGGAAAATTTAGAAATTATTGTTTTTCTAAATCGTCTCGGGTCTGGGTGTTTTCTATGTATAATAAGTATGTATTTAAATATTTTAAGTATGTTTATCCGTTGTCTTGTTACCATTTAACGAGTTTCATGAAGCTTCTCTTGGGCTAGATAATTGGTATGAGAGTAAGAAAGTTTATTTATAAGTTTATTTATTTATAAGATGGATTTATAGGATGGGTGCGGGTGATGGTAGACTGTTGTTTGGATGCAGTTGGTATTAGGATGGTGATCTGAGTACCTTTACGACCAAAGCGTAGAATAAGCTCTAGTTAAGTTAATCATGGCTGTTTTCACAATTTTCTTTTTTTTTTATGGTAAAAGGAGGCAAACGAGCAGGCGGGTCACCTGATGGAAAGCAATCACCGCCGCCCATGGACACCCCGCAAAACCAAAGTTATTGCAGATGCGTTACCAACCCTGAGGAAGGAGTTGGATCTTGAGGAGGGAGTAGGAATTGGGAGGGGGGAGGGGTGAGGGATGAGCCCCCGGTACTTTCACTCACCGGACGAAACACAACAGCAACGAGTGCCGTTGTTTCACGCCGATATTCTGTGAGAGGGTGGTATTACGCCGGGCGAGCCGGCCCATTTCGTGCTGCAACGCAGCGTGGCTCTACTACTCAGACAGTGTTACTCATTTAGCACCACCCAGGGGTCACGTGTAGGGTCTCAAGGGTAAACCTACGGACGCGAGTAACTTTAACCCCCAAAACAACAGACAACAGACACGCGGATGACTTTATCTCAATACAACAAAGTAAATAATAGAAACGGGAAAGTAATATTATTCGAGTGTATGTCAATACTGACATCCTTGTTACACGTGCTTACAATATTTTTTTATTTTCCTTATAATCCAATATTTTCTACATGCTTAGGTATCTACTATTTTCGTTGTACAAATAATGTTTTACGTCTAAGCGACGGTGGCTGAATGGATAGATGCTCGGATTTTGAATGCGAGATGTTATTGTGGTTTTATTTCCATAGCTCCGTCAGATTACTTTAGTACATATCTTGTTATTGTTATTTTTATCTATATATTAATACGTGAAGCAAAAACTTTGTAACCCTTTTTACGAAAATTGCGCGGACGGAGGAGTATGAAATTTCGCACACTTATAGTTTTTTATACAGAAGGAGTACATAATGTGAATATTTTTTTTAAATTATGCATAAAAAAATACATTAAATCAAAAAAACAAAGATTACACACACTACCATGTATTTGCCTAAATACTCTTTTCAAAAATTTCAAAAATGGAAGAGGAGCGGCTGAAACCTGTCAATGCCAATCCAAACTTACATTCAATCTTTTTTAATTTTTAATTGCTTAGGATACAATCCGTGCAGCCTTAATAAAATTACGGACGAATTTCGACCACTGGGCGACTACTAGTAATTGTTTTATTCACGCTATTCGCACTGGTGTTATGTTATGTTATTACTTAGAATTGTAAAATAGTTGGCCCTCTTATTGCTGTGGCATTACGCGCTCAGTCGCTCAAAGATGATTTTGACATTGAACGGTAGCGCTGGGCATTGTGCGATATGGCTAATATGCTCGCCTGCAAGCTAACACGCTGTACCAAACCAGTGAAAGATACCCTAATTAGAGCTTACTGTAACTATTTGTGCACGTGTAGCCTGTGGATGAATTATACCCAAGGAGCGTACAGGCCTTCAGGGGACTGATGGGGCTGCAACGCCACTGCCGCGTGTCAGATATGATAGCGGAAGCTGAGGTTGATAGTCTCTCAACTATCATCGGAAGCGCATCGCTTCTTTAATTCATCGTGTGCGTGGTAGCTCCAACAGCCTCCTGCAGACGATCGCGGCGAGGCTGGACGTGGACAGTACGATTACGCAACACTGGGCCAGCGTCCCTATCGCTAAGGTACAATTATTTTTATAGAGTAATTATTAACAGGATTCTTACTCTTCTCACTTCTATCTCTTGTTTCTTTTTGCAAGGTAAGTATTGACGTCTGGACCCGTTTATTATTTCTGATTATTTAATATAATTATTTTTATTAGCTACTAACGTAGAATTAAGTAATTGTTACTAACCTATGAAATAAATGATTTTATTTTTATTTAAGTATTACTAATAATCTTTAAAATGTTATTAAATGTGTTTATTTGATACCTAATACGATTATTGCAAACACAAGAAAAAATACATTGAGTGAGTAACTTGAAATAAAGACAATGCTAAAATTTTCCGGACTTTCGCTTTAAAGTACACTATTTCAGACAGCCGGACATGAAAAAAAAAAGGTTAAAAAAAATGGGTATATATCGGGTCGCCTAATTTTTTGTAGTTCTAATTGGCAATGGCACACAAACGGTTAGCCTATTTTTTTTAAATTTTGACGTGTTTGGTCTAATTTCACTTCGCATAACTTTTTATTGCCATATTGTTATTAACCAAATGCGACATATGGCGGAACAATTCGTATTCCCTAAAGTTAGCAATGACTAAATATTAATTCACACAAAATTAAAAATCACAAAGTATAAGAGCTATAAAAAAAGATATTCTTGTATGGAGCTAGATTTCTGTAGTCTAATAAAAAAATAACCTCGAAATTCAAGACAATCGCTACGCTGCGCTTCGCGATTGTCTTAAATTTCTTACCTATCACGTGACCTACAGGAGTAGGATAGCTAGTATTTTTGAAACTGAACATTAATAATTAATATTAGATAAAATATGCTAAAATTCGAGCTTTAATATATTAAACGAAATCGTCGTAATGCCAAAATAACGTTAAGCTAATATATTTTAGGGTATTTCACATTATAGATCCTAAAATTAGGGCTTTCAATTTTTAGACCAAATTATAATGGTGGCAAAACAATTGTTAGGCGAAACAATAATTGTTCTTTTTAAGTTTAGGCCAATACGGTTTGGCCATGTAATATTAGGACTAAAATTTTTAAGCGAACCGAAGGGCACCCATACAAAATATAAGATGTGCACGCACGTTATGTAAGCATGTAAGAACTATCTTCATTAATGACTGTATGGGACTGTGTGAATGTGAGTGTAACTTCACAGTGACGTAATACCGCTGACTTGCAGCGTAAATCACAAACTACTAGAAAATTCAACGAGTCTTCTGGGGCCTAGGTAGCTCAGCGGTCAGAGCATTGGACCGTTATCCAAGGGTCGTGGGTTCGATTCACACTCGAGCTTACTGAGACTGGTTGGCTGATTTTTTCCATCAATTTTTTTTATCTATGAGTAATAAAAAACGTAACAAAATATAAGTGATAATTTACATAGAATATATATTGGTTTATAATTTATAAATTTCCATTTAAATTATTACATAAGGTGTAACATTTTTATCATTTTGTACTTTAATAAAAATAAATACTTATTAAGTTTCGCAGAAATCCTTTTTTCTCTTACTTAGATCAAATGTTCCATTTTCGCTTTAGTTAAGAATAGGATCCTCTTCACAGCTTTTTATAACCCTGTATGTTATTGCTTATTTTCTATAGCCGGTTAGCTGTTTGAAATACATGAAGGTATCTGTAATATAATATAATACAGGTACATATGTTGTGTGTTATGTTATATGTTAGGTATATATGTGGGAACGAAAACTACGAGGGTGAAACCGATGTATACATAGATATTTAGATGGATTTCGTACCACTTTGACAGTTTCCATGACAACGAATCAAACAAGTCATTCGTCCGCTTAAGAACACCCGTATCCCATGATGGACCTCAAGGTGCAGCTCAATTCGTTATTAGACCTACTACGATATACTGCCCGAAAAAATACTGTCCCACAGCTGGGCAAGCTCGGTTTGGTAAATAAGAATAAGAATAAGAATAAGAAATTATTTATTGACGATCACATAGACATAACAGAAAAAAATAAAAGACAATGAATGAGGAAACATTTTAAAAAATAAATAAAAATAAAACTGATAATAATAATAAAACTAAAGCAACAACAAGGAAGGATGGATGGTGTGAAGGCCAACTAGGACCCTGCCTCAGCTTGTGCCGTTGCGGTGCTGAGAAACAAACACCACCACAACGACGCTGGTATTCTGACAGGGCCTATAGTGTGTAAATCTGAACAGAATTCATAATACATAATTGTTAGGATTAGCTGACTTGGCCACTATGAAGCGGTCTGTGCGTGTGCTGCGTCACATACCTAAGGGTGCGCGAAATCTTGCGGCAAACAAAATGAGCTTTCTCATCGATAGATGTATCGATTGTAATGGTATAGCAGAGTGGTTTGCTTTGCTTTCTTTTGGTTACTCAGCTCTAAAAGCGCCTGATGCTAAAAGCTCGGGTAACCTTACAACTAAGGTAAAGCAAAACGTCGATTCTACGGTGACACTGCTTAATTCTTCAAGCAGCGAGCATGCAGGGTTGACGTCCCTGAGGCCACCCTCAGTTCTTAGGACCATACAATCTAAAGTTTTTGATGGTGACCTGAGGGGCGCAGTCCGAGTGCTTATGTCAAATGATGGAGTAGCACCGTCGAATCCTGAAACTCTTGCTACCTTACTCGAAGCACCCGCCGCCATCTCGACCTTTAGTTTTTCCGCCTGAGCCTGACAGATCAGTTCCAGCTATTGAAGTTAGGGTAGAGGACGTTGTTCTGGCACTTAGCTCATTTAACAACGGTTCTGCTGCTGGTTTAGATGGCATACGCCCTATCCATTTGAAGGAGCTTACTTCTGGATCAGCAGGTGATGGCGGGATACGTTTGCTAAAGGGTCTGACTAAACTGTGTAACTTCCTTCTGAGTGGCCAGTTAAATGTTGCGGTGTGTCCTTATATTTACGGAGCTACTTTATGCGCGTTGTCGAGAAAGGTTCAAAAAGACCCATTGCTGTCGGTAGCACGTTTCGTCGCCTGACCGCCAAACTCGGGTGTCGTGCCGTGAGGGAGGAAATGGCCTCTTACCTGCGACCATGTCAGCTAGGGTTTGGTACAAGATTAGGCTGTGAGGCTGCTATTCATGCGGCACGAGCATTTTCTTTGGATGCGGGGAACGCGGATTGCGTAATAATAAAACTGGATATTAAAAATGCTTTTAATTCCGTTGAACGCGATGTGTTGTTGAATGAAGTCAGGGAGAGGGTGCCATCCCTCTATCCTTTTCTTTTTCAAGTTTACTCATCTCCTTCTAATCTTTTTTATAACGAATCCCTTGTACTTTTTCAGGTTGGCGCGCAGCAAGGGGATCCGCTTGGCCCACTAGTTTTCTGTCTAGCTATTCAAAAAGCAATATCGGATCTTCAATCCCCTTTGAATATATGGTACCTGGATGATGGTACCCTCGGGGGAGAGCCTGAGAAAGTACGGCAAGATCTGGTCACTCTCCTTCCACGTTTTCGTCAACTGGGATTGGAGGTAAACACGACAAAATGTGAATTCTACCCCTGCAGTGCCGAATCTCGTGCTTTCTTTCCTTCTTTTTGTTTTTTACTTCCGGGTCTTAAAGAGTTATCAGATCAAACTTTGACTCTGTTGGGATCTCCCATTTTCCCGGTAGCGATTCCTGAAGCCTTTGAGATAAGAAGGCAGCTTCTCATGTCTGCTAAGGAAAGGCTTAAAAATCTTCCAGCACACGTTGCACTGATTTTGCTGAGGTTTTGCTTTGCAGTTCCCAAGTTAAACTATTTTTTGCGCACGGTTCCGACTTGGATATGCCCCACTGTAACGTTGCAATTTTAACGTTATAGATTTATAGAATAGCAGAAAATACATTTCAAAACAATCGTTGTAGTTTTGTTGAGTTTAGTTCCGAAGTGTCTCAATAGATGGCGTGAGCAGTCTTGAAAATGTAAGGGATTCGATATGGATCGATATCTGTCGTCTTTGGTATAGATAATTTAAAAAATAAAAAGTCGAGTGACATGACAACTGTCAGGGAGACAGCGAGCTCCGGATGGCATTTGTTACGATGGTGTAGAAAATGAGACACCGTTGATTGATAAAACGTGAAGCACTAGGGCTTAAGGGAATCCTTACACATCGGCCCTCATTTCCATCAAAATGAGCCGATAAAATATTTAAAAGTTTGGTAAGTTCATTTCTGAAAATTTCATTCGTTTATTTTTTTGGTTAGATTTCGTTATCATGGCCATGTGTCTTCCAGGGTCAGGAGAGGGAAATTGCAGGATGTCTTAGGCTGAAATTTGAAATAGCCGCATAAGTTTGAAGGATCAAACGACGCCTGCATGTAAGTTAGCAATTTTCTAAATTTCCAATTTGAAATCTGAAAAGGTATAGTTGTAATTCGTATACTCATCAACATGGTTGTTGTTTCAGAATAGGATCTTTATATTCATCTTTATATTCATCTTTATATTCATCTTTATATTCATCTTTATATTCATCTTTATATTGATATTTACATTTATAGTTACATCTACAATGATGTTTGCATTTTAATGAACATCTGCGTTCACTTTTACAACACTTCATTGGATCTCTGATCGTTCAGAGGTTATAAAGTAAGGAGACACTTAGTCATAAACGCTCCCTATCCACATGGGTGAGGAAGGCTGTTCTCCTCTTGGAATGCTGAGAGTCTGAAGATAGCTACCCGTGCTTCATTCGGATCCGGGGACGCTCTGCCCGTTGAGACTGAAAAGTCAGCTCGCAGAGCCGCCACGGTTCGGGATAGTCTGGCCAGGTAACAGGATGGTCTTCGTAGGATTTCACCAGGTCAGTGTTCTTCGCAATGGTCTTATTAAGTTAGTAGATTCACTTTAGATTTTGTTCCACAATTTGGGATTGGTTTAATCACAAACGCGAACTCGGTTAGCGACCCTGAGTTTAATAGTCTTTTGCATAACATTTTTTAATAATTTAAATTGGTACTGGTTCTCCGCTAAAGATTACTGTCTTATGACATGCTCATAATGTATTAGGATAAATCTAAATTTTAAGAAACAACCAAGATTCAGTGTAAGTTATGTACCATAGAATTTAAGGGAAATAATTCCTTGTTGTACTAAAATTATACAGGTGAGAATATTGTATATTTGAATAAAACTAATCTGGCATTGGGATCACTTCAATCTTTGATTTATTTCCTTATCAGTATCATGTAGCAGTTTGGAGTTTGTAACCAACATCATTTAACACCAGTAAGTATTTTATAACAAAAACACATGTCTCAATCTAAAAAAATAAATAAGAAAAAGACTAGTTTTCAATGGCGCCCACTATTGTGATTAAATAAATCCCAATTTGTTATTTTAATTTACTATAATATAAAAATTTTGTTATAAGTATAGTAACTTTGTACGGTAAAGTGTAACAAGTCATGTTTTGTGGACATTAATAACCTATTTTGTTTTGTGGTTTATAAAATGTGTTTTACAAATCTTTAATTTTGTAGAATTTTTAATGCAACACACTCAAACCCATTTTATTAGGTTTTGTTTTGTTTTGTCTTGTCCACAAACTATAAGTACTTAACTTATGTTTGATAATACCAAGTAACAAAGTGTTGTTTTATTTTACTTATATGAAATACTGTTATTTCATTTTAATTGTAAAAGGATTTATAGATAAGTTTTTGGCCTTACACAAACCAGTTGACTAACATTGTACATGCAATAAAATATTTTGTTACAAATTTAAAAAAAAAAATAATTGATTGTAAACTTTGAAATTTAAATTTAACATTGTTAAAGGAGATAATTCAACAAATGACAAAATATTTAGTGTTCAGATAACTGATTAAAGGTGATTTGTATGTTGGTCCCCAACACTTAGGAAAATATTTTTATTTCATGAAGTAGGGTGACCATGACTTTATGAATTTTTTTTAGGACAAAATTTTTTTTAAATTTTGTTCATCTTTAGTGGAGAATTTAGCAACAATTAAAATAGTAAAATTTAAATAACTAAACTTTATTTGTTTTTAACTTAAATTTTTTTTTACTTTTCGATTTTTTTTTATTTTATTTGAAAATGGATTTGGACATAGTGCACCTTTATTCGTTGCATCGTGACGAGTTGATCTACGAGGTTTCTATTCGTGGCGAAACACCTGAGGACACAGTTTTTAAATTAAGAAAACAGTTAAAAAATTTGTTAAACGACTTTAAGCCTGGTGATATTTTAGGCGACGACGAGGCGCTTCCAGCGAAAGAGTTGCCGATTATCTGCGACAAATTGAAAGACCTTCGGAAACGCATCGACGATTTTGAGTCCTCAGGTGAACGAAGTTTGTTAGCTCGCGCTAGGGCTTTGTTTTGTCATTCGTGGTTTAGGTTGGATAGGGTGAATGCGGAGGCAGAGGCTGACGTTAAGGCGAAGTCCGGTCTCATGGAGGTCTTTAAGAAATTGCGTCAGCGTCTGGATTCGCATGAATCTGGTTCATCGTCCTCATC
Organism: Eudonia lacustrata; assembly: GCA_947562085.1. Lineage (NCBI taxonomy): Eukaryota > Metazoa > Arthropoda > Insecta > Lepidoptera > Crambidae > Eudonia > Eudonia lacustrata. The sequence continues at coordinate 3,918,491 of OX387323.1, read as the reverse complement.
TTCGTCACAACCAGCAAATGACAAGGCGATGGAACCCCAGGTGTCTGGAGCATCTCCAACCGCTTGTTCGGCGGACTCCAACGTCGCCAAGTGGAAAATATATTTTGACGGCACGGAAAATCCCCGTAGCTTTTTAGAGTCAGTTGCTGAACATGCTATTGCTTATAACGTTTCCGAGGAAAGGTTATTTAGGTCTGCCTTTTCTCTATTTTCAAATCAGGGTTTGATCTGGTACCGAGGCATCAAAGACCAAATCTCCTCTTGGCAAGACCTCAGTTCTTTGCTTTTGGAGGATTTTGATATTGTCGGCTACGATTATCGACTAATGGGGGAGATTCGGTCTAGGACCCAAGGTCAAGATGAACCCATTCATATTTATTTCGCAGTCATGAGTTGTTTGTTTTCACGACTGAAGAAACCGTTGTCTGAGGAAGAGAAGGTAGAAATTTTATTAAACAATGTTAGGCCGATTTTTACGGATCAACTGGCGTTACAAAATTTTGAAACGGTGAAAGATTTAAAGACTGTATGCCGTAAGTTAGAAGCAGCACGACAGAAAACAAGTTTATTTACTGAGCCACCCAAGACCTCTAGTTTGAATCCCGAGTTAGTTTATAAGGGTAAAAGTAAGACACCGGTTAGTGTAGTAGGGAACAAACCTACACAAAATTACAGACAACCGAACAAGAACAACTTTGTTCGGACACCGGAAAATAAACCCAAATATGTAGATTTAAACAAAAAGGTCGGATTTTGTAATAGGTGTAAAGTGAACACTCATTCCCGAGCACAGTGTACGGCTGACGACAAAAGAGTGAAGTGCTTCAATTGTGGTGAGCTCGGTTATACAGTTAGGTCGTGTCCGAAGTGTAACGTAAAGTCAAAAAAACTAATAAGTTTAAACCGAGGTGAAACCACTTCAGGTAAGGTCGATCCTGAAGACTGGAGATATTGGCAAGGTTTAGTGGTAAAATATTTAAAATCACATAACGTCGCCCCGGTTTTGTTTGAACCACATTCTAGTGATATACGACCGTATTTAAATGTAAATTTATTGGATTTGACAATTTGTGGTCTTTTAGATTCAGGCGCAGCTGTTTCCATAATTGGTAACGGAGCTCACACACGATTAATAAACGCGGGTTATCCAGTGGAATCTTCCACGGACTTTAAGGTAACCGTCGCTGATGGATCTGAGTGTGACACTATCGGTTTCATGACATTACCCATAACCTTTAATAATGTTACAAAAATAATCCGATTTCATGTAATACCATCTATCACCTCAAATATTATTTTAGGCGTAGATTTCTGGAAAGCTTTTAATTTGATGCCAGAGATATTTAAGAGCATTGCGTACGTTAACTCACCTCCTGATTTTTTAGTGAACTCTTCAGATTTGAATGGTCCGGTAACGTCTGTACAGTCTTTTCAGGATCTGTCCTTGCACCAGAAGGAATTGGTAGATTCAATGACTGAAAGCTTTAAGGACATCTCGTTCGAACGTAAGGGGTTGGGTCGCACTAGTTTGATTCAGCACACGATCGACACTGGTGATTCTCCTCCCATAAAGTGTCGACCATATCCAATGTCCCCGGAAAAGTTAGGTCAACTCCAAAAGGAGTTAGACCGGATGTTGGAATTGGATGTGGTCACCAAAAGTGAGAGCCCGTGGAACAATCCTGTGCTGATGGTGCCGAAATCCGACGGTTCCTGGCGTTTTTGTTTGGACTGCCGTAAGCTGAATGCTATCACCAAAGGTGACGCTTACGCCATTCCTTACATTCCGCAGATCCTGGACAGCCTGAAAAACGCTAAGTTTATTAGCAGCGTCGATTTTAAAGCCAGTTTCTGGCAGATTCCTTTGGAAGAGGCTGCTCAGGAAAAGACGAGTTTCACTGTTCCCGGACGAGGACTGTTCAAATTCAAAGTTATGCCCTTTGGACTTTGTGGCGCACCTTCTAGACAACAGAGACTGATGGATATGCTGTTTGGGCATCCTTTTTGTAGTGACGTCACAAAGGGCATGATTTTCTGTTACGTCGATGACATCATTGTAGTGAGTGAGGATTACGAGACGCATCTTCTATTGCTGAATAGGTTGCATGATCGGATTAAAAGTACGTCCTTGACAATAAATTTTGAAAAGAGCAAGTTTTTTAGGAGTACTTTAAAATATCTGGGTTATGTCGTGGATGAGTGCGGTTTGAGAACGGATCCGGATAAAGTGAGCGCGATACTGAATTTTCCAGTACCATCGAACCCTAAAGAGGTAAAAATGTTTTTAGGAACGTGTTCGTGGTACCGTAGGTTTATAAGGAATTTTTCAACTATCGCTGCTCCTTTAAACGCGCTGACGAGCACCAAGGTCAAGTTTAATTGGAGCTCGGAAGCAGACTCCGCTTTCAACGACCTCAAAAACGCGCTAGTTTCGGCTCCAGTTTTAGCCTGTCCTGATTTTGACCAACCTTTTACTGTACACTGTGACGCCTCGAGTTATGGGATTGGCGGTATGTTAACACAGGTACAGAACGGAGAAGAGCACCCAATTGCGTACATCAGTAGGTCTCTTAATAAAAACGAGCGAAACTACAGTGCGACAGAACGCGAAGCGTTGGCAGTGATTTATGCGGTCGAAAAGTTTGAACCCTATTTGGGGACGCGCGAGTTCACTGTCGTAACGGATCATGCGTCGTTGCAGTGGTTCCTTCGGCTCGAAAACCCTACTGGTCGATTGGCACGATGGGGATGCCGGTTATCACAATACAACTTTAAGGTCGTGCATAGGAAGGGTAAGGACAACGTCGTACCGGACGCGTTATCACGTCTCTTAGCAGTCGAAGCGGTTGTTGGCGACAGTAGAGACGACTGGTACGACCGAATTTTTAAAAGTTGTCAAAGTAATCCGCTAAACTTTCCGAACTATCGAGTGGAAAATGGCACGCTGTATCGGTTTAGTAAGTCCAAGTATAATTTGACTCAGGAGTTCGATTGGAAGGTGGTTGTGCCCAAAGGACAGCGAGCAAAAGTTATTGCTGATCATCACGAGCCAGCCACGTTCGGACATTTCGGCGTGTTTAAAACTCACAGAAAACTTTCTCTGCAGTTTTACTGGCCAGGAATGTACCGTGACGTGGTGGAATTTGTGAGGAACTGCGGTACTTGCGCCGCGTACAAGCACTCCACTCGACTAACTCCAGGTCTCATGGGTCAACCGAAACAGTGCTATAGGCCGTTCCAAGTTCTTTCGGTAGATTTGGTGGGTCCCTTGCCTAAGTCACGCTCGGGTTTTGTTCATCTTTTGGTGGTAACTTGCTGTTTCTCCAAGTATACAATGCTTTTTCCTTTGCGTCGTGCGACTAGTGCTTTGGTGGCTAGGGCGTTTGAACATTTTGTCCTGCTAGCACATGGAGTTCCTGAAACCGTAATTACCGATAATGGGGTTCAATTTACGGGATCGGAATTTCGTGGGCTATTAGAACGTTATAACGTCCCCAGGGTACATTATGGCCCGAGATACACGCCACAAGTCAATCTAGTCGAGCGCTATAACAAAACTGTTATGACAGCAGTTTCGTCTTATGTCAAGGACGATCATAGGACTTGGGACGTGAACCTGTACAAAATACAGTTCGCGTTGAATAGCGCTGTAAATGAGTGCACAGGGTTTTCACCATTCTTTTTAGTGCATGGTAGGGAGCCGATTATAAATGGCTCATTTTATAAAAAGTCGCAAGAAGGCGACTATGAAGTAACGATGCCTAGAGAGGAATATGCGGGCGAGTTCGGTATCTTAAAGGAGGTCTTTGAAAAGGTCAGAGAAAGGATCCTTAAAGCGCATCAGACAAATGCGAAATATTATAACACCCGCAGACGACAAATGACCTTAAAAGTAGGTCAGGAAGTGTGGAAACAAACATTTGTCCAAAGTGATGCCGCTAAATATAAAGCCTCCAAACTCGCGCCAAAGTTCGAGAAGTGCATAGTGGCTAAGATTCTTTCTCCTCTAGTCTACGAGTTAGTGTCACTAGATGGAAAACCACTAGGTGCTTGGCATATTTCTAAAATAAAGGTGCGTTACTAGCCTGCCATGCCGTAGGCCACTTTAGTGTGTCGGTGTCTCGTACGAGACCCGGCGACGCTAAGGCAAAACCTTCTTTAGCTAGTCTTTTTTCTAGCTAAAAACTTTTTTTTTTAGATAAGTTTTTTTTCTAGTTTTAAAACCTTCTCTAGCTAGTTTTTTTTCTAGCTTAAAACTTTTTTTTTTTAGCTACAAAATATTTTTTTAGCCACAGTGTGTTTTAAGGTTTTTATGCGCGCTCAAGCACACTAGAGCGCATCGCTTTAGTTTCGTAGTTTTGAACTTAGATAAATTAAACTTTTAATAAGTTTTTATTTTTTAAGCTTTTATTTTACCAACCCGAGCTGACGTTGCGTTGACGGTTGAGTAAAATTATATTTTTTCCAACTCGAGCGGTTTTACTCCGCGAAGACGGTTGCTTTTGTTTACCAACCCGAGCTGACGTTGCGTTGACGGTTGAGTAAAATTATATTTTTTCCAACTCGAGCGGTCTTACTCCGCGAAGACGGTTGCTTTTGTTTACCAACTCGAGCTGACGTTGCGTTGACGGTTGCGTAAAAACAAAATATGTTTTGTCACAACTCGAGGGTTTACCCCGAAGACGGTTGATGAATTCATTAATATTGGTGTACCAATAATAATAACATTTTTCTTAGGAAATTTTGTCCTACATTTTCAAAAGTATGGAGTTACGAGTATCTCCTATAAAAACTCTGGGGGTTAGTGACAGCGGTGGCAAAAGTAAATAAACTTGTTTGCTACACTAGGTTAGATGATGGATGTTCGATAAGATTTGAAAGGAATTTAGATAGATGATGGGGAAAAAGTAGATGAATGAAAGGAGCCTGTTAGCGGATCAATAAGCAGTTCCGGACGGATCAATAACATTAGTCCTGAAGATGGCGGGGTGGGGGTTTGAAGAACAGGAATGGATTAAATAGGAATTGTTTTTTTTCTCAAGATGGTTTTTTTTTTCGAAGACTACCGTGTGTGGTGAATTTACCGGTAATTTATTACCCACCATACCGTAGTTGGTTAGGGAGATGTTTTTTTTGAGTTTATGGCTACGGTGATTTAGTTGGTGAGTTGTTTTGTTTACCCACCATGCCGTAGGCCACGAAGTGATGTCGGTGTCTCTTCGGAGCTCCGGCGATGCCAAGGCAAACCCTTAGTTTAGGTTTTTTTATTTTTTGGTCTCATTGCCTTGGAATATTTTAGTCAATGTTGTACGCTCCTCCGGTAGGATTTTATTTACTGACGCTGAGGGCAGCGTAGTTTCTCACTACGTTCGAAACTTTCATTGGAGGGGGTGTATTGTAATGTTGCAATTTTAACGTTATAGATTTATAGAATAGCAGAAAATACATTTCAAAACAATCGTTGTAGTTTTGTTGAGTTTAGTTCCGAAGTGTCTCAATAGATGGCGTGAGCAGTCTTGAAAATGTAAGGGATTCGATATGGATCGATATCTGTCGTCTTTGGTATAGATAATTTAAAAAGTAAAAAGTCGAGTGACATGACAACTGTCAGGGAGACAGCGAGCTCCGGATGGCATTTGTTACGATGGTGTAGAAAAGGAGACACCGTTGATTGATAAAACGTGAAGCACTAGGGCTTAAGGGAATCCTTACACATAGGCCCTCATTTCCATCAAAATGAGCCGATAAAATATTTAAAAGTTTGGTAAGTTCATTTCTGAAAATTTCATTCGTTTATTTTTTTGGTTAGATTTCGTTATCATGGCCATGTGTCTTCCAGGGTCAGGAGAGGGAAATTGCAGGATGTCTTAGGCTGAAATTTGAAATAGCCGCATAAGTTTGAAGGATCAAACGACGCCTGCATGTAAGTTAGCAATTTTCTAAATTTCCAATTTGAAATCTGAAAAGGTATAGTTGTAATTCGTATACTCATCAACATGGTTGTTGTTTCAGAATAGGATCTTTATATTCATCTTTATATTCATCTTTATATTCATCTTTATATTCATCTTTATATTGATATTTACATTTATAGTTACATCTACAATGATGTTTGCATTTTAATGAACATCTGCGTTCACTTTTACAACACTTCATTGGATCTCTGATCGTTCAGAGGTTATAAAGTAAGGAGACACTTAGTCATAAACGCTCCCTATCCACATGGGTGAGGAAGGCTGTTCTCCTCTTGGAATGCTGAGAGTCTGAAGATAGCTACCCGTGCTTCATTCGGATCCGGGGACGCTCTGCCCGTTGAGACTGAAAAGTCAGCTCGCAGAGCCGCCACGGTTCGGGATAGTCTGGCCAGGTAACAGGATGGTCTTCGTAGGATTTCACCAGGTCAGTGTTCTTCGCAATGGTCTTATTAAGTTAGTAGATTCACTTTAGATTTTGTTCCACAATTTGGGATTGGTTTAATCACAAACGCGAACTCGGTTAGCGACCCTGAGTTTAATAGTCTTTTGCATAACATTTTTTAATAATTTAAATTGGTACTGGTTCTCCGCTAAAGATTACTGTCTTATGACATGCTCATAATGTATTAGGATAAATCTAAATTTTAAGAAACAACCAAGATTCAGTGTAAGCTATGTACCATAGAATTTAAGGGAAATAATTCCTTGTTGTACTAAAATTATACAGGTGAGAATATTGTATATTTGAATAAAACTAATCTGGCATTGGGATCACTTCAATCTTTGATTTATTTCCTTATCAGTATCATGTAGCAGTTTGGAGTTTGTAACCAATATCATTTAACACCAGTAAGTATTTTATAACAAAAACACATGTCTCAATCTAAAAAATAAATAAAAAAAAGACAAGTTTTCACCACGTACATTGATTCCTTTGACTCAGTGTTGAAGGAGACTGTTGAGTGTCTGCTGAATGTCTCCCTTAATACTGATCAATGGGACCTCGCTTCTTTTCCCATTCGGAACGGTGGTTTGGGCTTACGGCGTGCAAGGGACGTGAGTCTGCCGGCCTTCCTGGCATCAGCAGCTGGGGTCGTTGACCTTGTTACTGAATTCTTTTCTTTAGATGGTTGCAAGGCTACAATACCGTTCGCTTCTGATGCACAGGCCGCTTGGTTGGCACTCAACCCTGGTTCGAGCGTGCCCGAAAAACTAGACCGTCAGCGCTTGTGGGACGATGTAGGGGTGAAGCGGGTTTTTGACTGCCAGTTAGAAAGGGCTGTGGGTGTGGATAGGTCAAGGCTTATTGCTGTATCAAGGCCAGAGTCCGGGGCTTGGCTACACGCACTTCCCTCTCCACATCTGAGAACTCTCCTTGATGACGACTCTATGCGGGTCGCCGTGGCTCTCCGCCTAGGCTGTGATGTTTGTGAACCTCATATATGCATCTGTGGCACTATGGTAGAGAGCAACGGTCACCACGCCTTGAGCTGTTGCCGTTGTGCAGGGAGATTTCCGCGCCATCATGCCCTCAATGACATCATCCGGAGGGCGCTAGTTTCGGCAAACATTCCCTGTGTGCTGGAGCCACCAGGCCTTAGTCGGTCAGATGGCAAAAGGCCTGATGGCTTAACCCTTGTGCCTTGGCAAAAAGGAAAGTGCCTGCTCTGGGACGCCACATGTGTTAGCACTTTTGCCGCTTCACACGTTAGTCGCACCATGAGGATGGCGGCCGCAGCTGCTGAGGTGGCAGCTCAAAGAAAGCACGAGAAGTATTCGGTACTCACAAACTATTTATTTGTACCCCTTGCAGTAGAAACAACTGGTTGTTGGGGTTCAGAGGCCAAACTGTTTTTCAGGGAAGTGGGGCGCCGTCTACGAGAGAGGGGTCTTGACCCTCGCTCCGAGTCATTCCTGATGCAAAGGTTGTCTATCGCTGTTCAACGCGGAAACGCGGCAAGTGTGTTGGGCACCTTTGCACCTGGAATGGCGCGGGGAGGGTTATTTGATTGAGCAGTGGTTGTTTTTATTTATTTTTGTTTTATTATAATTATTATATAATATTTAGGCTTTAAGATACTATTTCCCAATTTTCTTCTAACCATTGTTATACCTAATCATTTTCTTTTGTCATAACTAATATGCCTCGAGAGTTTAGCCCGACATTCCGAGGTCTTTGGTTTGATTCCCAATTCGAATGATGGAGCATTAACATGTCATCGTATTGGTGATCACAAAACCGGGCTACATGGCAAAATCAGAAACACACTTTGCTCGATTAGGTATACCAATTATGTATTATGAATTCTGTTCAGTTTTGCCAGTCTGCTTTTAAAGCTATGGCTTAGCCGTGGTTCGCTTAATCCCGGATTTATTCGATATCTCAGTGATACCTGGTATTGTTCAGCCATTAAATATTTGAATGGGCAACTTACCGTTTCTAGACGATTCGCATGACTGTAATAGAATACTTGAAAACTAAATTGCCTAAGCTTAAGTGCGCTTCGAGTTTGGTTATAAAATAATGAATATTTAATGCCTTGCCTTGCCATTTCTTGTGAAAGGTGTTTGTTGGTCTTACTTGTGTGCGGCCATTTATGATTTTCGAAGTCTTATTCTCGCTTGCAGTATCCCCCCCCCCACCCATCCCTCTCTCCTTCCTTTAAGTGACCCCTGTGACTACAAATTGTTGTCACAGGGAGACTGGGACCAAGTGTAATGCGAAGAGTAAGAAACATCAGGACAAAATACTGTAAAGAAAAATGCGAGTACATCCTTAAAGTTTCATTTCTATTATTAAACTAAGTATCAAATTCAAAGTCAAATTGTCGGGCATGCCGCCGTCTAGGAGAATCACTCCGACATATTATTTCTGGTTGTTCTCATCTTGCTAACGGAGAGTATTTACACAGACTCAACTAAGTAGCCAGAATAATTCACCAGCAACTTGCTCTTGGATGTGGCCTTGTTGAATCGGAGGTGCCGTACTATAAGTAAGCACCTGCGCCAGTACTCGAAAATAATCATGCAACGCTCTACTGGGATCGCTCTATCATTACGGACAGGACTATTGTCGCCAATAAGCCTGATATCGTGGTGGTCGAACGATTCCAGCACCGGGCAATACTGGTTTATATCACCATACCTCATGATGAGAACCTCGTGAAAGCCGAGAAGGACAAGCTCAGTAAGTACCTTGACTTGGCTCACGAGGTTACTTCTATGTGGGATGTGGATTCAACCGTTATTGTACCGATAGTCGTTTCAGCAAATGGTCTTTTAGCTAAGAGCCTCGATCAACACCTTGAGAGGCTCTCGCTGAAAGGTTGGGCCAAGGGTTAGATGCAAAAAGCAGTACTCCTTGACATGGCACGTATTGTCAGGAGGTTCCTCACTTTGCAGCCCTGACCACCGGTAGCTTGGGCCCTGCCTCGCTGCTAGCGGTACTCTAGGATTAGGTTTTTATAATGTTTTATTGTTTTTATATTAAAATATTGTAAAAATCTAGTTTTAAGAAAGAAAATAAATATAGAGTATAATAATAATAATAATTTTTCCTACACTTACACCAATTATCTAGCCCAAGAGAAGCTTTGTTATGAAACTCGTTAAATGGTTACTAGACAACAGATAAACATACTTAAAATACTTAAATACATACTTATTATACATAGAAAACACCCAGACCCGAGACAATTTAGAAAAACAATAATTTCTAAATTGACCCGACCGGGGATCGAACCCGGGACCTCAGAGATGGCGACACCATGAAAACCGATGTACAAACCACTCGACCAAGGAGGTCGTAATGTTTCACTGCTGGGCAAATGTCCATAATTGAAATCAAGTCATCGCTACTCTTTACGGGTATCACGAACCCGGGTAAGCATCGGATAATCCGAAACACGCATTGCCCGACCTAGGAACCTGGTTGAAAGCAGAATCTCCGGTTATCGGGCCAAACGCTAAGCCACTCAGCCAGGGAGGCGTAGGAGGAGAAGGTATAATAAATCTAAATTTAAATAACGCATTCAGACGAGATTCGAAAGGTCGAGCATTTGAGTGTTGTACTGTAGGCGTCACGAATCAAATTAACTATCTACTTTCTTTACTCTGTCATCATCATCATCAGCTCATTTTATGTCCCCACTGCTGGGGCACGAGCCTTCGCTACGGATGGATAGGGAGAACGGGCCATAAACCACCACGCGCGCCCAGTGCGGATTGGTGGTTGTTAACGACTGCTAATGCAGCCGGGACCAACGGCTTTACGTGCCTTAAGAAGCACGGAGGGGTTGGAGATGATCAATTTTTGGTCACCCATCCGATGACCGACCTTTGCGAAAGTTGCTTAACCTCAACACTCGCAGACCGGGCGCGTTAACCACTGCGCCATCGAGCTCTACTCTGTATTAATACAAAATTGACTTACCCTTGACATTCGTAAATGTTAAGTGACGTAGGGTAGTGGCATCAGTGTTTGTCAAGAACCAGTGATCGACATTTTTGATGTGTAACATCGTTCCCTTGGGACGGAAGTGTGTAACAGGAAGTCGGCGAAGCGCGTGGCGCGCGCTTTGATTTGACGAATGAGCGCGCGGTGGTGTAGTTGGCCGTCGGATGGTACCAACTAATCGGGGAAGCGCGCGCCATTTGATTTGACGAATGAGCGCGCGGTATTGCATTACTCTTAGTGTCATATAAATAAAACACAATTTTCATTAGAAATAATTATTCATTGTAAGAAAAATCATTTCAAATAATACTTGACCCATTTTTTCCAGAATATAATATGTTAAAATTGCTTATTACTAAGGTGAGATGTCAAATTTACGACCTCCTTGGTCGAGTGGTTTGTACACCACTTTGTGTTTTGTTTGTTTCATGGTGTCGCCATCTTTGAGGTCCCGGGTGCGATCCCCGGTCGGGTCAATTTAGAAATTATTGTTTTTCTAAATTGTCTCGGTTCTGGGTGTTTTCTATGTATAATAAGTATGTATTTAAGTATTTTAAGTATGTTTGTCCGTTGTCTAGTAACCATTTAACGAGTTTCATAACAAAGCTTGTCTTGTGCTAGATATCTGTTGTGAGTGTAGGAAAGTTTATTTATTTCAATGTTACACATCATATGCGACTAGATCATCAAAAATAGGGGTCAGCAAATGATTTAAGGCTGTAGCAACAATTTAATAATACATACCACCTGCCTCCTAGCTGTCATCGCGTAAACTTCCAAAATCCATGTTATTTTTTGACGACGAAAACTGTGTCGAAAACTGGGCTTAAAGTATCGAACATTGGTGCAATTACCCTAGTTGATTACTCACTTAGGCTTACAAAATAACCTCAATTACAGAATCAACTTACAACGTAAGTGGATAGGTATTTGTATGTAGCCCGTATTCACGACCTTGCTAGTTCGAGTGCGCTCATGGTGACATTATTCAACACTTTATAACTATGTATTTAAAAAAAAACTACAGTAAAAATTGTTCATGTAACTAACAGGGACTTCTTGGCGGGAAAGTAAAGCGTCATGTCTGCGGTTTTGCTTTATTTTCCAAAATTTGTGTTATGTCGAATATTAATGTGAAATAATGGTGGATTATTAACCATTAAGTGTTCGTGAGTGTGCATAAGTGTTGGCAAATGAAACAAAACAGTGCAACGTCACTTTTCAAATTCTCTCAAGAAGCTCGCGTGAGGACTTAGTAAAGCCCCACATCTTTACTGAGATACTCGAGGGGTTGGGGGGTATATCATTTCTCACTTCCCATTTCTAATATCATTCATCATCATCATATAGGGAAATATTGTTTATTTATGTATTACTTGTAAGAAAAATTACTTTGACACTGGCTAAATGTGCTAATCGCACGAAGCCATCAATAAAAAAAAAAAAAAATGTAACTAACAACAAAACGAACCCCATCCCATGCTGCATTTTTTCGAGAATATCTCAGCAGAGATCTCATTCCACCTGAGTAAACGTCTACAACCTGAGTGTGCGCAAGCCGCTCGTTTCAAACCGCATGAAGATTCTATGTCCCACGTTCCCGAAGGATTCATTGTCACCTCGCGTCCGCAACTGCACATTTTATGCGGCACGCTAATAATTTCACACTATCCGATAAAGCCTGCACACGATAAACCCAATTGTCACACAGTGTTGCCAGAGCGCGGCATTTGTTTTCGCCAAATAAAAACACCAACAGCAACATAGAGAAAAAGCTGAGCACGCGTTTGTAAAAATGTAAATTTTATTGCCTAAAAGCGAGGCCCGACTCCCACATGTATAAATATTTGAGTTTTAAGCCGAGTGCACAGTGGGCATGCGCCGCGCGCGCACCGGCCTCCACTCACACCGAACTAATTAATATTTTATGGCGAACAAGTCGCGACCGCGCTACGATCCGCATTAATATCAACGTTAATCCATTTTCGGTCAATATTTGATCGTTCGTTTAATGTGCGGCTCGTTTCGTCGGTATTTAAATGAAAAGGTTTCGACTCGTTGAACTGTATTTGCATAGCGTACTCGATGTTACACATTACACGGACATTTAAGCCTTTTATTGAGAGTGTGAGAGATTATTCGATTATGCAAGAATTTAAGGTAGGAGTTATAGTTACCGTTGTATATGTTAAACTCAAAGAACGAAATCGCTAATTGAGCGAAAAAACACCTTACAACGCGTCGAGGTCACTGAAACAGCCACAAGTGTTATGGCTCCTATAAAAACAGAAATGACGCGTTGGTGAAAACAAAATGACTATGACTATAATTGACGCAACCACAACATGACCTTGTAAATTTACACTTTTAAACTTTTGTCGTTTCATTTTAGAACTTGAAAGTTTCGCTTATATCCGCAGTCAGTCCGCATTATACAGATATTCGTGATGGTGTAACAGTGTCCACTTCCATGTGCATCTACATCACTGTCCTAGAAACGTGCCTTCTTATGCGTCGTTAATCTTGTTTATTATACTATTTATTATCTCTATACGGGCCTGGATGCGGTCGCGAGACAACGCAAATTTTTAAATTACAGTGCATTGTGATACAATATTTCTCGAGTGGTTACTCCATGTAGTTGTCTATGGTAATGGTCTTAGAAAGTTTGTCACAGAGAAGGCTTGTCTGTGGCACATTTACAGGAATTGGGAAAGATCTTCTGTGGTGACGATAGCAGTTATTTGTCATGTTTATAGTGCATGCAGTTTTATGTTTTGAAATAAATACTTGCTAGATGTTCTTTTACTTTTTAAGTCTAGATCTCGTTACAAATGGTCTAAGAAAGTTTGTCAAAGGAGTCAATAATGTTTTGTCTTCATTTACTGCAGTTGAGGAAGATGTTGGAGGATTCAATTGCTAGCTTTTCTTTAGAAATGGTATTAGGTAATTTGTCATAGGAGGCACTAACGTTTATCTATTGCACATTTTCTGGATTTTATAAAGTTCTTGGGGAATGTCTTTCGTCGTTAGGGTGACGGTAATGTATCTGCAGCTCTGTTCGGAAATTAATATTTACTGGCTCTTAAAATACCTAACCAGTGTTTTAAGAGCGCATTTGCTCAATTTAGCCTTACGAATTTCTAAAGTGCTTGGCCGAGTGGCGTACGCTAGGTTCGATATCCGGAGGTCTTGGGTCTTGAGTTCAATTCCTAGGTTGGACAATTTTATTTATTAGGAAAAAACAGTTTTTTTACAAACACATTTTAACTTATTTATTTTAAGATACATAAGCCAATTAGAGAATTCCACAACTTAGACTAATTCATTAACTAGGTACATTATTAAGAATAACAAAAGGCACTTGACAACATAATATGCTCGTGTTCAATAATCAATATACAATCAGGTTCGATATCCGGAGGTCTTGGGTCCTGATTTCAATTCTCAGGTCGGACAAAGATCATTTTTTGGATATTTCGATGAGATTGATCACCAACCCGCATTTAGCTAGCATGGTGATAAAGCCAATACTTATCAATTGCAACGATAACTAAAAATAATTCAATGATGGAGGAATTTTCTCGGCAGTGGGACAGTATATAGGTTTTTTTTATATATATAGTTAGCTCGGCAAATGACTCCACCCCACCTGATGTTAAGTGGAAATGGAGTCCATACGCGAAGATGACTGGTGCAGCGTGGAAACAAACGTAGCATCAATTAACCTCACTCTGCCGGCCCAAGGTGCTTCTTCACGCTATCTTGAAGGACCCCATATTTAGGAAGGAGGGAAAACGTGTGCTGGTAGACTATTCCATCTTTTGGAGGTGCGACAAAGAAACGAGTCACCAAATTCCATTGTGCGCGATGGGATATTTGAGACAGTGAAGCGGTGACTCCGAAGAGCAGCACGTGTACTCCTATGAAGGAAGGGAGATGGTGGGATGAGGTCAAAGAGCTCTTCAGAGCACTCGCAGTGGTATAAGCGGTAAAACACGCTGAGTGACGCAACATATCTCTCTTTTTTTATTAAGAAAGTTAATACTGAAATACTGATCCTACATTCTAATTACAACATACGACCGTAACGTACCAAAGCCGGGGGCTAATTTAATAAGTCGCTCCTCCTAATATTTATGGTTGTTGTTGTAAATGGCAAAACAAACATTTATTTGCGGCTCACAGCCGTAGAGGCGGACCGTAGAGAGCCGCAAATACGAATATTTAATTCATGTGCCAGTAATTTATTTATATAATGGTGACAAGGGCGCTGGGGACCGGACGTGGCTGCAAATAAAATGCCAAATATCTATATGGGTCCGACGGCTATGTGGTCTCTAGAAGTGCCTTTAGATTGTTCTCTTTCATAAATTAAAACCTCTATCATCGAGTGACGGCTGCGTGTTCCAATGTGCCATTTCATCACTTGAGGAGCTCGCGTCCGGTCTGTGCTTGCTAAGGATAAGCAACTTTCGCATAGTATCACATGGTCATCAGATGGGTGACCGAAAATGTATCATTCCGAACAAAGTACCATGAATCGGAAAAAAATTAACAATTTGAAAAAAAATCTACGCGCAATATGAGTAGTTGAAAGCGTACCTGACCCGGATTGTCAGGGTGCAGGTTCGAATCCAACTCGCAAAAAACTTTTTTACACTTTCCATATGTTTTACCATAGTATTAAAATCTCTATGTAACCACGGACCCTTCAAAGGGTTCAAAACTTTAGACTAAAATAAAATAAAACCAATGTGTTAATAATTAATGTGATTAGATCCGTAAAAGTTGTTTTTATTAATTAATTTTTAGCATTCTTTTATTTATTTATTTCTTGGTAAAGTATGGTCAATCTTTGTTGTTTTGATGAAATGTTTGCTTTGCTCGATTAGGTACAGACGCCTGTTTAAACTATCCAAAACTGTAAAAAAAAATCAATAAATTTTGAATCTTTTATCTCTTAGACATAAAGTTCAAAGTCTATTGAGGAAGTTCGACAGTTAGTGTTAGTCTGATGCGTGTACGATGTATACGTGATGTACTACAAACATTCTGGAAAGGAATTATAAAATTTGCTTATATTGTACGGCCCATCCATTATGTTATGATTCTTGTCAAAACTAACCAAATGGAACTACATATAAAACTGTAGTTAAATGAACGAATATTGTTGGAGTTTCACAGTTACGCAGTGGTCTGGCATACAATAAAAAATGTGGACACTTATAATGATTACACATCGTTGATAATAATAAGGATAAGAAGACTTTGAAGGTGATTACGATCACGCAGTGGTGTGAAGTGCACTTTTCTCTCCAGTCTCAGTAATTGACAGACATACAGACGGACAGTAATTGTCTACTGTGAATAAAAAAATAGATAAACGTGAGTAGAGAATTATAATAGTCAAAGTCAATTTATGTTACTAAATAAACCTTAAAAAAGCTTCCTACTTTTTAAATTTTTTTTTACTCATTCAGGACGTCTATCTTTTGGCTGTCGAGAAGAATGGGTGCAAGAAACTGCACAGCTTATAAAGAATTAACAACATTTGCAAAAAAAAGTATAATATCATAAAATAAATAAGAAAACGTGAGCTGCTAGAGAATTAAATAGTTAGGTCCAGTCAGTCAAAACTAACTTGATTATATTTTATCAAAAACAAGTGAGGTGTTTGAAAATTCTACGGTGAAGGCAAGTATCGCTTTGACAGTTTCCATGACAACAACACAAACAAATCATTTTGTATTGGAAAGATCAAAAGTTACTCAATAATCATCTATGATCGATCAACGAAACTGGCGATCGCTATCGTTGTTTCGTATAATATCGTAATGGGATATCCACTTGAGTGCGAAAGCCGTATCATCGAATTTTGTTTCTTCAAAAACCTTTCAACGACGTCACTATACTGCGACGCCTTGTTAAATCGACGACGTCTTGTTACTGCGATGTTTCGTTACATCGAAAAACTGTACTGCGAACGATTTTACTACGAATCTATCATACTGCGAAGCCTTGATCAATCGACGGTTTGTTACTGCTACAAATTATTAAACTTTAGGTAAACACATTAACATAAACAACAGTGCAAGTGCAATGCATGTGTTTTTGTTTATATTTTAGTGTTACATGGAGCAGCATAGATAAAATTGTAAAATTAACATTGTAATCTTTATCACGAACTACAGTGCTGTGGAACCAGCTCTCAGCGGCGGTATTTCTGGACCAATACGACTTAGGGATCTTCAAGAAACGAGCCTATTCCTTCCTTTTTTGTAAAATCTACTCGTGAATACATAATCTTTAGTGAAGTGTAAAGAGAATGTGATAATATATCACCAAAAAAGTTTTTCAGTTTTTTTTCTAAAAAAGGAAAAAAAGAAAAAGAAAATGAAAAAGTCAACAAATTATCCAGACAGGTAAGTAAATAGGATAATTTCATTTTAATTATTAATTTTTAGCAAGTTTTATCCTCTCTGTGTGATTTTTTTTTTGGATTTTTTAACCTTACCAAAAATAAGCTATTTAATAAATATCTAAAAAAGTGACTAAAAATATTAAAATACCTACACCCCCTTGACACGTCCGGAACTTTCTTTTTTTGAGGCTCGACGTCTGAGTTGTTAAAGGCCGGCAACGCATCTGTGATTTCTTTGGTTTTGCGGGTGTCCATGGGCGGCGGTGATTGCTTCCTATCAGGTGACCCGCCTGCTCGTTTGCCTCCTTCTAATATAAAAAAAAAAAAGAATATGTTGTGAATTAGATACGTTCAAATTTCGACCACAAGGCGACCACTAGAATATAAAAAGACACAAACCTTCTTCATTCTCATTACTTATTAATTAGTTAACCTGTGCAAACTCGAACCGGAACTTCAATGATGCGGATTCAGTACCGCCGACCGAACTGCAGCCGCAAGTTTGTACAGCCTTATTTATACCTCGTTAATGGACGCCATTGTTCGGTTAGCCCCGGGGCCCCGGGGGCTGGCGACTGACAGGTTAATAACCTTAAATCAACTATACGAACTGCAATGTTTTCATGGAACGGATGATAACGACCAAAATTAAAGTTTATTGTTAGCGTGCGGGCGCCGGGCGTGGTGACTATTTGTTTGGGGACAATCGATTTCTAAACTGTGATTGGGTTTTCTTTACATACAATAAATTTATGATATAATTGACGGTAGACAGATGGAAAGATGATACTCTTATTTTAACATCACGCTCATTTACTTATGGGTTGATAGTCGATCGCCTGATGTGATAGTATCATGGTACCCTTGTCCGATTTTTCCTTGTGTCTGGCTTCGTGCTATTAGCACATTTAGCCAGTATCAAAGTAAGTTTTCTTACAAGTAATACTTAATTATACAATATTTCCTTCTTGTATGATGATGATGATGAATGATTTATAAATGAAAAGTGAGAAATGATATACCCCCCAAACCCTCGAGTATCTCATTAAAGATGTAGGGCTTTACTAAGTCCTAACGCGGACTTCTTGAGAGAATTTGAAAATGACGTTGCACTGTTTTATTTCATTTGCCAATACTCATGCACACTCACGAACACTTAATGGTTAATAATCCACCATTATTTCACATTATTATTCGACCTAACACAAATTTTAGAAAATAAAACAAAATCGCAGACAAGGCTCTTTACTTCCCGCCAAGAAGTCCCTCTTGTCCGATAGTTCCTTAGATATTTAATATTTTTTTAAATATAAAGATCGGATGTTGGTGACGTAGTTTTTCAAATTAAATAAGGCTGCTTTGGTTAAGTTATTAGTGTTGATTAATTTCGGCGGGTTGGACAGAGCCATGATCGCATAGGTAAGCATAAGTAGTGCACCTGACCCGGTATCCCATGGGGTGCATGTTCGATCTTGATCATAAAAATAATGCTTTTTCAAAAACAGATTTTTTCTTGGTTTTGAATATACTAAAGCTTGACACCCAGGACATAGACAATAAATTATTAACCACTTAAACACTGCACAATGAAATAAAATGAAATGAAATGAAATGCGTTTATTTCGACCATCTTAGGATCATGGTACAGTATTAAATAATTAAAATTAAATTAAAAATAAAATTAATATTAAAAAAAATTAAAACAAATAAAAATTACAAGATAAAAATCAGAGAATAAAAATGAAAATTATTAACAATTAAAATTATAAGTACCTACTCAGAAAACAACAACCACATAAATAATATAGTAAAATTAATAAATTACATCAGAATTAAAATAGAAATCAGCATTAAAATGATTATTCATTTCAACCTAATTAACAATATAACATAGTAAACACAATTAAAATGGAGCTACTATAGCAAAGTTGGCAGTGCACCTGACCCGGCATGTCATGGGGTGTGAGTTTGAATTCCGCTCGTGGATCCTTTTCAACCTCTATAGTTATATTGTACCTCACACACTCAATTACATAATATACTTAGTTTCGACTTTGTGGAAACTTTGTGATCACTAACAGCATTCTTGATGTATGTCCACAAGTCCTCGATTGGATTGAGGTCTAGCAATTGTGCAGGCCAAGGCAAAACAATGGCTTCGTGATGTCTAAACCACCATTACACAACTTTATTAGGTAGGTAGTGTATTTTGGACATCCTTTATTGCGCACTAGCGGCCGCTCACGGTTTCACCCGCGTGGTTCCGGTTCCCGTGGGAATATCGGGATAAAAAGTATCCTATTTGTTAATCCAGATTATAAACTATCTGTATGCCGAATTTCATCCAAATCCATTCAGTAGTTTTTACGTGGAATAGTAACAAACATCCATCCATATTTACAAACTTTCGCGTTTATAATATTAATAGGACTAAGTACATTGTCGCCATTGGTATAATGGAAACAGTGTACACACACCAGTAAAATTAATTATCTTAATTAATGGCTTCGCGTTTAACATTTAGCCAATTCCAAGTGTTTTTTCTATTATTAGTAGTAAGGGTACAATTGTACGGTAGATAGAAATTAAAATGGAGTCTCACAACACGTGTTATTACGGGAAGAACTCGGGTGAAACTCCTCCACACAACTGTACATCAGACTTCCAAAAACTGTCAATCTTCAATAGACTTTGAGCTTTGTGTCAATGGAATTATGGTTGAAGATTAGTTAAAATAATTTTATGAAACTTTATATGAAAATAATTAATTAACAAGAGATTTGTTGTGTTGAACGTTACGCAAAGGCTGCTTTTCCACCAGAACTGTGCGACGTAGCTAGTCGGTGCGCGAGGAAAATATCCACCAATAAGATTACTTCTTCTTCCTTGCGGAGTAAAATGGAGTAAGTAATCCTATTGGTGGATTTTTTCCTCGCTCGCTTCTAGCTACCTCGCGCAGCACTGGTGAAAACGCAGCCTTAAGCTCGGCCCGATATCCAGAGGTCCTAGGTTAAACTCCCGGATCGCATTTTTGACGAATATCTTGGTTTTGTGACAATCAACCCGGTTGTCAAGCATGGTATTCAGCTTATAGCGATGATATATTGCCCAGCAGTGGACCAGTATATTAGCTGATACTTTACTTACTTACTGTTTTGTAAGATAAGATTCTTATCTCTAACTGTCAGAACACAATCTTAAAATTACCGAGGAACTGGCTAACTAATCATAAGATAGCCAGTTCTTAAGTAGTTTTAAGACTCTGGGTTAAGTTAGCTTCCAGGTAGTAAAAAAAAGTAGAATTGTTTTCTAATTTCGGGTAAACGTTGATTATTTAAAATTTTACCCTGCAACGTTATTGAACTACATTCACTAATCATAAACAGAATAGTTCCATGACTTTTAACTCTTTTTTTCGGTTTGTTTCGGTTCGTGCGGCTAGCACATTTAGCTAATGTCAAAGTAATTTTCTTACAATTTATCAAAATAGATAATATTTATTTTGTTTATATGTATAATGATTATGAATGACAATAGATATGTAAAGTGAGAAATGATATACCCCCCAACCCCTCGAGTATCTCAGTAAAGATGTGGTGGGGCTTTACTAAGACCTTACGCGGACATCTTGAGAGAATTTGAAAAGTGACGTTGCACTGTTTTGTTTCATATGCCAACACTCGTGCACGCTCACGAACACTTAACGGTTAATAATCCATCATTATTTTATAATAATATTCAACATAACACGAGTTTCAGAAAATTAAACAAAACCGCAGACATGACACTTCACTTTCCATCCAAGAAGTCTCGTATTAATATAATAACTTGACAAATAACATTGTTAAACAGAAGAGAGCGGCATGCTACATCAATTTGCCGGCAACTCCTACAAACTCTTGAGTGGTCAATTAATACCAGAATTCAATTCCGAGAGCATTCGGGAGCCAGTATTTTCAAATGCCATCGTAAAATATGGACTCGCATGGTTTATCTCCAAAAATAGAGCGGAGAGCAAGCCTTTTGCGGACAGCGAATATTTCGCCATGGCAACTCCATTTATTGCTTTCGGACATAATGAGAGATAGCAGATATCCATATTTTTCCGACTGCAAAGATAGTTTTTTTTATTTTTTCAACTAGCCTTTTTTTTGTTTTATTTGATTTGAAACGTTTCGGCAATTGATTTATCCTGTTCCCGTTTTGTCATATTTAGGTCATGCTGCAGCGTTTTTTGATGACACGTTCTACGAAAGTGGATGACGTAGAATAATGGACAACGAATTGAATGATTTAGGAAAGTGGATGAAATAGGAAATAGAAGATGTAGGGGGCAGACAGCTTAGGAAAATAGACGATATCGTTCTGAAGGATATCATTGATGATGATGATGATGATGAAGATGAGGATATAATTATTATGATCATTAAAAGATGTGCTTTATGACAAAAAATCGATAACGCCTTTTTAGAATTCTTGAGAGACTGTGTGACTACAAACAGAAAATAAAAAAGAATGCACAATGGAACAACATGAATTTCAAACTAAGAACAAAGTATGAAACTTCTTTTTCAAACTTGCACAAGTCATCTATACTAATATTGAGGAAAGCTATGTATGTATGTTTGCAACGAATAAACTCAAAAACTACTGGACCGATTTAAAACATTGTTTCACCATTAGAATGCTACATTCGCGCTGAGTAACTTACATAGGCTATATTTAAAAAAAAATTCACCCGTGCGAAGCCGGGACGCGCCGCTAGTTTAAAAATAAAAGTAGAAAATAACATTACGGCTTTTACCTTTTGAAAAGATTCATGATTACGAATTGTCGACATATTAGTTACTTCAGATTTGGTTACTACATTAATTATTTCTTGCTCAGTGGCGTGCACTGATGATGATGATTCATTATTGTATCACCCAGCATAAGCAATGGTAAGGATCTATTCACACCGTAGTGGCAGCAGTCGGCGGCATTGGCGCAGCGACCGGCAGTTTCACTGTCAATCAATTCAAAGCGTAATCTCTGTCAGACAACGTATAGTATCGCTTAAAAGCAGCCGTTCGTTATCGCTTTAATAGGCCGCTTGTCGGCTCGCGTAGCCACAGGCGGCCGCGCATCGAACCTAACTCTTTCAAGCGATACTATGCGTTGTACAATATAAATAAAGCTTAAAATAGTTTGACAGTGAAACTGCCGGCCGCTGCTTTCTTTAACTTTAAGAGTTAATTAAGGGTGCGCCGACCAAAAAATGCCAAAAATGCAGTCACGGTTAAGTGGAAATAATTGAAAATACTATCGTATTAAATAAACAAAATATATATTTAGTATTAAAGGAAACGTATTTACAATTAGTCTGATCCATAAATTCATAACACATTATAGTTATTTCTACAATATCATTTAAAGTTGGACAAAAATCATGAAAACGAGTGGCGGCGTTTAGTTGATATCTTATAGTTTATCTAAATTATTATACCTCTAATTATGTCTAAACAATCACCAATTAAGTTAACTACAAATCGTCCGTCTCACATTTTCATTTTATCGAGCGATTTTTTAAATTATCATTTTTCAAATTAACACGTTAAATTCCCCATACAAAATTAGTATGGCCGCGCGGCATCAAATAAATATGGACGAAGACATTTCGAATAAAATATATGACACTAACTTGTCACTTACGGACGGCGCCCTCTTAATTAAATAAATCCTTTCACCTAACTCGCTCAGTCGCTATAAAAAGAAAGAAATTAAACTCAGTAGTTGAAGATAACAAGGAGGGTTAACTATCCCCCAGTGGAACTGTTCGTTAAAAATAACTTATCATAACTGATATTCTTTAAAATTATCTCAGTTCTTTTTCTTCCATAAAGTTGAAGATACCGTGCCAGTTCGCTTTATTCTGAACAATATTTTAATTACTTTATACAGCTGTTGTTAATTAATGTAAGTTAGTGAAGAGTTTTTAATTAAACACCCATTATTTTATGCTGAACGAACTTAAGTCTCTTTGCTTCATAAAATTGTATATTAAAATGTTAAACAAATTTTAATAAGCCTCAATTAAAATTTTCGTTTTTATTAAACAAATCGAATGGTAAATAAAATTCGCACTAAGCTGTTTATTTATTTATTCAGAACTTGGCCTTCGTCTCATCTGATCTTAAAAGATGATAGAGCCGGAGGTGGAAGTGTACTTCACTCGGATTCCTCAACTACTGAGACACTGGCTATCTTATCTCTAACTGTCGGAACATAATAATGCTCTAACATTGATGTTATGGCGACATACTAAGATGGTGTTAGCTAGCTCATCGGACAAACAAGCCCTATCACCAACCAAACCATGTACAGGAGTACAAACATGTACCCCCGCTTGGAATTGAACCCCAGAACCTATGTTTCTGCGACCGGAGGCCAAAGAGGCGGTAAGAGTGACCGTCATCTAAACATACCCTTAATCTATATAGGTATCTATAATGACTTGTCTGGCTGACTGTCTCATCATCAACGAGCCTAAACCGCTAAAGCTAATTAGATAATATTTGGACTGTAGGATAAATTGAGTGACGTAACTAGCCACTAAGAAAGGATTTTACGGAAATCACATCATAAAAGGGGGTCAAATAAGGGGGGTGAAAGTTTGTATGAAAGTCCGTCAGTTTTGAAGGTGGTATTTGGGTTGTTGAAAAAAATGAAAGAATGACATGTCTCAGGAATTTTGTTTATTTTCTTTAAAAGAGTAAAAAAAGGGAAAATGGTTTTTTGGGGAAATCGTTATTTTAAGTAATTACTAAGTAGTTATTATCAAAATGAATATTCTAGATTATTCAACAAAAATAAAGAATGACGTATTTTAGCATTTTTCGAAAAACCGAAAACAAAAAAATAGGGGGAGGGAAGTTTGTATGAAAATGTCATTCCTAAATTTCGGTATTTGGCCTGGTTAGAAATTACGAAGAGTTTCAGGATTTTTGGAAAACGATCCCTTAAGTACGGTTTGACAATTTGTACAGGAGGTTTTAGAAGGGACCAATTACGCGGTTTTGTGTTACACTTTTTACTAATTCTAGCTCGCATGGATGGGCTTTTTAATGATACAAAATTAAAAACTTAATGTTGAAATGACGTGATATGTTTAGTTGTCTAACCCTTATTAATTATACCCTTATGATAGATACCTTAAATAAGTTTGGCTTTTTATACGAACAAACATAAGTCATGTACCTAGCCCACGTGAGCAAAGCCGCGAACAAAAACCTAGTTTACTATAATATCACTGTCTTAACAATCGTAATATGTGTCCCAAAATGCTCCACTAAGTTTATGAATAGTTAGTTGTTTACATCGTTGATTTGTGTTCAATCGGATCGTTAGAAGGTCCCAGTAAACACAGCATTACACGGAACAAGATAATACAACGGAACATTATTAATATTATTAAGGGAATATAGACAGTACAAACGAAGCAAAACATGAACTGTTCGGTTTGAACTCCTGCTTAGTAATAAATGATAATAATAATATATACCTAGATGTACCTAGTACTTTTTACATTTTTCTTTGTATTTAGAATTCCTATTTAGAACACCTTTTTAAAACTGAGACGTCTTAAATAGAAATGGGCCGGCCACATAATAAGAGGAGATAAGAAATGGAGCAAGTTAGTCACCTTGTGGTATCCAAGAGAAGGAACGAGATAGAAAGGGAAACCACTCAAGAGATGGGAGGATGTATTGTCAAAGTGCAGAAAGCTGGGAAAACCTGGTGAAAGCCAGAGATAGGGAACAATGGAAAGGGTTGGAGGAAACCTTGGCTAAAGGGCAAACAGAAGGAAATAACGAAGACACTCGAAAAGCAATGTAATTTAATCATTAATGTCATACATATTATAATATATTATTTATATTTAATTATGTATGTCATACATATTATATTATCTTACTATCATAATTACTAATATTATTATTTATCAATTCAATGATATTTATCATACTGCCCATCCAGACCTAATGGGTCCGGCTGTTATGGTCCCAGTTCGGTTTGCCCCCGGTCGGTATGCGCCCACATTGACAAAGTTATTATTCCGGTATGCACCCGGCTGCGTCGCCCCCATAGTTTCTCTTTTTGTCATGATATTCGAATCAGTACGGTTGAGTAGACAATGGTTAAAAAAATAAATGAAAATTAAGATCATAAGTAATCATCTTGTTTATAAAACGTGTTTACTGTCAAAAAAGTGGTATTATCGTACTTTTATTCTTTCCATAATGGTCCATAATTTTCTTCCTACAACTCGTTATAGATCACTATCAATAATAATTAAAGTAAATAGATTCCACTCAAAAAGCCCTGTCAATGTAAATACTGGCTTCCGGTTTCATACTGTTACAGCAAAATCGCAAGATGGCAGCACACTGTTAAGGGTGTTAACTTTCGGAATCAGCATAATTATTTTAATTTAATTTAGTTTTTAAATTTCATTTGGTTTTTAAATCCTGTTTTTAAAGAATATACAAAAAAAAAACTATTCTTACTAATCTAAAATGATGATAATATACTACCAGCACAAAATAAATATAAGTTGAATTCAACAGTATTTGCTCAAGAGTCTTGTCCAAAAACGATGGTTTTAAAACTTATTCAATGTGGGTGCATACCAGCCGGGGGCAAACCGGACTGGGACCATAACGGCCGGACCCGACCTAATATTAAAAACCTTTTTTTGCAAACTATGTACAATGAATTATAACAAATTAATTTTTGTTACTTCACGTCGTGAATATTGTTTACCATGTTGTGAAACTCTGTTATTGGCTAAAGTGTTATATATAAGTTTAATAAGCATGATTGTTACAATAAGCCTAGCTGCAAGCTGTTAGCCGCAAGCTTTACGCATCGTCAGCATCCTTGAGAAGGCTGGGCAACTTTTTACCCACTGCCACTAAAATTGCGCTAGCGCAATCTCTGCTGCTTCCAGTTCTAGATTATGCTGACTGGTTGTCTGGAAGAAAAGCGATAAGACCGCCAAATTGTAACTTTGTAATATTATTTTTGTTTTTCTTTTGTTCGTGTTTATGTTTTATAGTGTTGCAATAAAAGTATTATCTATCTATCTATCTATAAGGCTGTTGAGTTTCCTAATAAAATAAAATAAATAAAATTTGTATTTAATTTCTGAATAACGGTTATAAATAAATAAATAAGAACACCTTGATGGCCGAGTAGGAAATCCAGAGGTCCTTAAACGCCCGTTCCCTATATTCTATCTGTCTGTTGTTTTGCTTACTGGAGTTAGAAATTTGATATAATTTGTATGGAGCTTATGTCAAATTTGTATCTATAGTAGGCAAAACAACAGATAGATAGGTTAATGGAAACGGGCGTAAGTCCGTCTCGCAAGCTACCACCATTTGATACAAGTCTGTCGCCATGATGGCATGATGGTAATGATGATGATTGTTCCGGCCGATTTCAGTCATGGCGACCACTTCGACTCCTAGTCTAGGGTTGCCACCCGTACTCTAAAATAGAGTATTGTCCTCTTTTTCATGTAGGCGTACTTTATAATCTACGACACCAATAAAGTACGCTAAAATACTCTATTTACGTAAAACTGATTGTTACTGGCTCGTTACTGGTTATGAGTACTTATAAGATAAATAAGATAAATGTCGCTAACAGCAACAAATATACGTTTTTAAGGACAATTAAATAAATACTCTTTTTTATGCTTTGTACTTTATTTTTGTTCTAACAAAATGAAAAAATATATTATTCGTCCTGAAAAAAGGTGACAACCCTATCCTAGTCGGATCGGCGCGGCGCTGGTGCGCCCAAAGCTAAAGTATATAAGATAATATTGCCAGAACCTACATCAGTTACGAGTTACAGAACATGAGTTACGAAGTACATTAGTGACGATAGATGGCGCTGTGGTTTACACGCTGGTCTGAGGTTACAGGAACTTTCGCGAGGCCGGTCATAGGATATGTGACCAACATTTTTACATCTCCAGCTCCTCTGAGCTTTGGAAGGCACGTAAAGCCCGTTGGTCCCGGCTGCATCCTTCTTCATCTTCTTCATCAGCTCATTTTATAACCCAACTGCTAGGGCACGAGCCTTCCCTATGGATGGATAGGGAGAACGGGCCACTTACCACCATACAGGCCCAGTGCGGATTGGTGGTTGTTAACGAATGCTAATGCAACCGGGACCAACTGCTTTACGTGCCTTCCGAAGCACGGAGGAGCTCGAGATATAACATTTTTGGTCACCCATCCGATGACCGGCCTTTGCGAAAGTTGCTTAACCTCAGCACACGCAGACCGGGTGCGTTTACCACTGCGCCATCGAGCTCCTGCTGCATTAGCAGTTGTTAACAACTACCAATCTGGTGGTTTATTGCCCGATCTTCCTTTCCTTACTTAGAGATGGCTTGTGCCAAAAAAAGAACCAAAATTAAAAAAAGAAAGAACACCGCCCTTTACCCCAATGGTCAGAAGGTGCAAATTCAAATGCAGGTAGAGGTTTTATTTTTCAACGCTTTTCCTAAATAATAAAACTAACTTACACTTACGTAACCAAACATTATAATGCACTAAGCAAACAATACTTTATCTTAGCTTTTGCAAACTAGAACACACTAATACTAAAATATTGTTTGTTTTCTGTACGCGCGAGATAAGGCGATGTAAACAAAATAACCCCGATAATAGGGCTGCCAATTTGCCCAAGTAAATTGGGATACGTTTAGCATACAAATGGAATGTAAGCAAAATAAAAGATTGAAATATGATGCGTCTTGTGGTAATTTGTAATACACTAGACGATTTAATGTTGTAATTGTATTCTTGATATCAATCGGCGACTGTTTAATAGAAATTGCCATAGCAATAACGTTTTAAGCCATTGTTGGTAATGTAGTTACTAACGTATTTTTAGTTTCACTGCCCCGCAGATCATAAATAATAATGACATATAAATAATAACTTAACCATTGCTATATTTCTTCGTCAGTTAACCTTAAGTAGCTCTGTCCCTCAAGACGTTTGAGCTAAGAGTAACATCACGTCGGAAGTCTTACATGTAGGATTGAAACATTTTTTTCTTTCATTCATTATACCATCGAGACGATGTTTCTACTGCTAGGTGCACAACGAGCACTGTCTAGTAACAGCTTTATTTGAATTTTGATTACGTTAACGAAAACGAGATAACGTTAATTTGTAGGTAAGACATTGAAGCAACGCCTTCAGCGAAAGAGGAAAGTTGATTGTTGCCATTCAAAATCTCACGATCGAATGGCAAGACAATGGACTGAACTTAGCTACAAAACAAGGAACAAACACGTTCGGACTGTTCCGAGATTCGTGACCGAGTAAGGGTGCGTGTTTTACCGCTTATACCATGGCCAGTGCTCTGAAGAGCTCTTTGACCTCATCCCACCTTCTCCCTTCCTCCACAGGAGTAAACGTGCTGCTCTTCGGAGTCACCGCTTCACTGTCTCAAATATCCCATCGCGCACAAAGAAATTTGGTGACTCGTTTCTTTGTCGCACCTCTAAAAGATAGAATAGTCTACCAACACAGGTTTTCCCTCCTTCCTATGATATGGGGTCCTTCAAAAGAGGCGTGAAGAAGCACCTTGTGGGCCGGCAAAGTGAGGTTAACTGATGCTACGTTTGTTTTCACGCTGCACCAGTTATCTTCGTGTCTGGACTCCATTTTCACTTAACAGCAGGTGGGATGGAGTCATTTGCCGAGCTATATATAAAAAAGGGTATATGTGTGCCTTGCTCGAGCGCGGCATACTGCTTTTTTTTGAGAAACATTTTCAGCGTCACCGGGCTTTTTGGGGGCGGCGAGGTACGTAAAGGGTACCTCAAGCCGAGTGAAACGAATCACCTTCGGAGGTTTTCTAGAGAGAACGGCATCACACACTTAAAAGTGCGTTTCCACGTGCCCTACTAGATTCTCCGAATGGTTCAAATGGGATCGGGGAGCGGAACAACCCGAGGGCGCCTCTAAAGGCTCGAACCTCAGCTCGGGTTGACCGGGCCGTAGTGGAGGAGAGAAGCGCCCACGTTGTCGGTATCTGGTATAGAGCGCGTGTGAACCGGTTCGTCGTACCCTTGTTCTACGAGTACGGTGTCTTGGGCCTAAATTAGTGTGCATGTTTAGTGTATTCTGTAAATTTGTAGTGGTATTTAGAGGATCGGGAGGGGGCATACCGCGCTTGCAACGCACACATCCTACTAATATAATTATAAACGCGAAAGTTTGTAAGTATGAATGGATGTTTGTTACTCTTCCACGTAAAAACTACTAAATGGATTTAGATGAAATTCGACATACAGATAGTTTATAACCTGGATTAACATATAGGATACTTTTTATCTCAATATTCTTACGGGAAAGGGAACCACGCGGGTGAAACCGCGAGCGGCCGCTAGTAGACATATATGTATTGAGCTTACCTTCCGTGGGTCTCCGTATTTTAGACTTAGCTCTCGTCAGTTAAAACCCGATCCGATCCGAACCCCTCGGAGATTCTAGTAGGGCATGGGGACACGCACTAGTGCGTGATGCCGTTCCCTTTAGAAAGCCTCCGAAGGTGATGCGTTTCACACGGCTTGAGGTACCATTTAAGTTTCTCGCCACCCCCACAAAACCAGGTGAAGCTGAAAATGCCGTTTGAGGCAATCAGCAAACTCAAAACAAAACAAAAAACGAGCGAGCCTCACAGTTAGTCGCTTATGACATCATAAGTATAACATTTGACATCTCACCTTAATAACAGGCAATTTTAACATTATATTCTGAAAAAAATGGGTCAGGTATTACATTTGACATATCAAAATGACCTTTGATCTCAAAACAATAACCAAAGTTAGTTTGACTTCCTGTCATACTGTCACACCTACTTCCGTCACATTTCACGAAATCACTCCCACAAATTGTATTTAAATAATGATAGAATGGCTAATATTACTCGCACTCTAACAATAATTTGATTGTATAGAACTAGCGTTCTGTCTCTGGGGACAGGCCGGTCGACCATGAAATAGCTTTATCGCTTTTGACAAATAAAATTTCGCTAAGGCTCATTGTCAATGATGACAACGTATCTGTCACTTGATCTTTTAAGCAAAAATAGAACTTGTTGTTTTATAATATAAGTAAACAAAATTCACTTCTAAGGTGGTAAAGCAATTTCATTGTCGACTATACAATGACGAAGAACGATTTGGGCACAGCCCTAACGTGAACCCTTTGTTTGTGAACGTAAACAATGGAGCCTGTGGAAGTGATTTTTTTTGGAAATACTTTTATTTTTTTTTGTTAAAACGCAACTTCTGACAGGTACGTGATACGCACGGTTGTGGCGGGAACAAACGCCTTTTGACGGGAGATGTTCACTTATACAATGTGGAGTTTTGATGGGTACCTATGCACACAATTCGATTGTTCGTTGCGGTTTTTTTAACAAGTGAAAGGATGTTGAACATTCTGAAGGACCGCTTTTCTTCTTTAATCCCATCCGTGATCTAGTGATTAAGACTAACGGCTTGGACCACCGGGTCCCGGGTTCGATTCCCAGCGGTGGGTAGGACTCCATATTTTATTTCTTTTTTTTTTTTTAGATGATGGCTTTGTGCGATTAGCACATTTAGCCAGTGTCAAAGTATTTTTCTTTCAAGTAATACATAAATAAACAATATTTCCTTCCTATATGATGATGATGAATGATAATAGAAAATTGAGTATCTTAGTAAAAATGTGTGACTTTACTAAGTCCTCAGGCGCGTACTTCTTGAGAGAATTTGAATAGTGACGTTGCACTGTTTTGTTTCATTTGCCAACACTCATGCACACTCACGGACACTTAACGGTTAATAATCCACCATTATTTTACATTAATATTCGATATAACACAAATTTTAGAAAATAAAACAAAACTGCAGACATTACTCTTCACTTTCCCGCCAAAAAGTCTGGACTCCATATTGACAGGTTTGATTTTTATTGTACTTGTTAGTGTGTTCAAGCAAAGGCAATGAGTTTATAGAGCCACGTAAATTACGTTTTTATTTTTAATTTTTTAATAAAATTACTTAAAACTCACAAACAATCTCTCATAATTCAAATGTATACTTAAAAATATGCGTACCTATGTTAAAATATTAAATTTACAATATTTGAGAAATTTTGTGATAGTAATTGTGTTTGTCGGTTTTTCGGTATAACGAAACGCAGAGGCGCGGAGGGAGAGCAGTGCCAGCCCGCAGTAACAAACCACAGGTTGGTAGGTAGGTACTGTAGAGCTTTATAGTTCTACTAGCCCTACGAGTCTCGGCTGGCTGACACCGAATCTTCATCTTTTGTTACCTTTTTTCGATTTCCTGCGACGCGTTCCTTTTTCGACTCAGGCCACGTCGTGTACCATAGAGCTGCCCGAGCAAGGAGACCCGATCACCACAGTACCATGAGAGCTGCGAAGGCGAGCATAAAGTACCTGTGATTTGTTACGCAAGGACTGAGGGGCTGCACTTCCCGCTGCGCCGGCGGTGTTCAAAAACATTAGTTTGTCTATTATCTAAGCTTTTAAAAAGTGTTAAGAATTTCTTTTCTATTTGTTTTATAGATCAATATGGAACTAGCGAAAAAATTTTATTCGACTGGCTACCAGTGAGCAGTGTATCCAATTCGCTGAAGAAAGAGATTTGGTTCCAAGACAAAAAAATTGCAGTTCTCTTATACGGCCAATGACCATCGTGACAGGTGTTGGTTTAGGACAATTTGGTAGATTTGTTTGTCGGAAGGGCAACTGTAGAGTAAATAAAGAATATTAAAGTTTTATTTTCTTTTATTTAGCTACCTTTGTAACCTCTTTTGTGAAAAAATTGTCAGATTAGGTAACTTTTTAACATGGGAGGGTCAAAGGTAGGCGGAGGGGGGTTCCCCCTCCAAATTCTCCCCTTAGATGTATAATAATGTAACTTTAAGAGGGGGTTAGAGGGTGTCCCCCCAAACCCCCCAATTATGGTTTCGCGGTTGTACAGTAGCACTCTAAAGGCTACGGTTCTACTCCGGTTTGGGCTGATCGTGTTCTAGAGAAAAGGTCTTGACATTAATTATTTAGGTACACAGTAGGTCGCCCGCAAAACTTCGCGTTTATTCAACATATTTCTTAGGAATTTCGAAACCTGTGACAGGTTTCTTTATTTTTTTGCACATCTACGGCTGGAGCTCTTCAAAATGAGACCATAACCGATTTTTTATGTGCAGCTATCGTCCCATAATCACTGGGACAAAAATCGGCTTACGCTATTAATATATATATGTTGGTAGTATAATCAAACGGTGTTGGTATGAATGAATAAGATAAAATCAACATGGTATTTATATGGTATTAGTCCGTAAAGCAATCAATTAAAATTATGAAACACTAGCTGACCCGGCGGACTTCGCAGCGCTTCGCACAACAAAACAAACAAACTGACTTTTTTTTAAATAATATGTATTATGTCTTTGATTATACTTTTTAGTTATTGTTCTTAGCTCTTGAAAATATGTGTACAAAACTTCAGAATGATCGGTTGAATAGTATATAAAATTAATAAAATTAAAATGTATCATCTCGAGCTCCTCCGTGCTTCGGAAGGCACGTAAAGCCGTTGGTCCCGGATGCAATACCACCAATCCGCACTGGGCCCGCGTGGGGGTTTACGTCCCGTTCTCCCTATCCATCCATTGGAAAGGCTCGTGCCCCAACAGTGGGGACATAAAAATAAGCCGATGATGATGATGATGAGTCATATATTTATATTATTTGCATCACTGATTCACCAACCTATTCTGCTCCGTAACTCACATTGTCTGCCAAAACGTTCGCAAATATCTGAGTTAAAAACTCTTTCTTTTTACGAAAGCGATGCTTGGTAAAACCAGCGAAAGCGCAGTGGCTCCTGTGCGTTCCAGTTGCATTTTCTAGCGGAAAGTTATTAGAACAAAAAAAAGGAGAGAAACCAGCTCAACCGTTACTCGGTTGCGGCTTGACCCGATTCTGTTATTCAGTGGTGGATCGTTTCGGTATCGTTATTTTTAAGTTGACAATTTTAACCCTTTTACGGGCTCAGATTTTTTTTATTTGTAATTACTCATTTTATGTTGATCTATTCTCGAAATGAAGCTACTTTTACGAAAATACTCGCGTATATTTAACACAATAACTTGATTATAAATAATAAATAAACTTTCCTACACTCACACCAATTATCTAGCCCAAGAGAAGCTTCGTTATAAAACTCGTTAAAGGGTTACTAGACAACGGATAAACATACATAAAATACTTAAATACATACTTATTATACATAGAAAACACCCAGACCCGAAACAATTATTATAACAATTATCTAGACGACCTCCTTGGTCAAGTGGTTTGTACACCGGTTTTCATGGTGTCGCCATCTCTGAGGTCCCAGGTTGGATCCCCGGTCGGGTCAATTTAGAAATTATTGTTTTTCTAAATTGTCTCGGGTCTGGGTGTTTTCTATGTATAATAAGTATGTATTTGAGTATTTTAAGTATAAAAACACAAATGTTGAAAAAATTTCCACGACCAGGGTTTGAACCTGCACCCTTCTGACATACCGGGTCAGGTGCTCTTCCAATTGAGCTATCGTGGTTCTAACCAGCCCGCCGAAATTATTCAACACTATTTACTTTTTACTTTGAAAGCCAAAGGCGCCCATTCAATGTTAACAACTACCGTCATTAACATCCGATCATAATATTTTTACAAATACTAATGATCAGTTAAGAAGTAGGCAAGCTATTTATAAATGTTTATATAATTTTTAACGCAAATTTTGTTGCGAACAAATTACAAAAACACAAACTTTTTTCAACATTTGTGTTTTTGTAATTTGTTCGCAACAAAATTTGCGTTAAAAATTATATAAACATTTATTTTAAGTATGTTTATCCGTTGTCTAGTAACCATTTAACGAGTTTCATAACGAAGCTTCTCTTGGTCTAGATAATTGGTGTGGGTGTAGGAAAGTTTATTTATATATTTATACTGGTTTTTAATCACCCATAATGTTATCTTGACGTCTCTCCGAAACTTTGGTAACCATTTTGTGTTTTTATTAATGTTCTTTTCTACTGCTGAAAAAAGGCATTAAAATCAAGTCATTAAGTACTACATTCGAATTGGGTTAATTACCACGCTTGCCGAATGCAGGATTGTAATCATCAACCCGTGTTATGCGTTAAAATATTTTAACACATACCTAATTTGCCTTTTGGAATTAAGCCCTAGACCTCCAGATATGGGGCCAAGCGTATTGCTACCAAGCCTCCGAGACACTTATACAACTAGCGTTGTTTTTAACCGACTTCAAAAAAAAGGAGGAGATTCTCAATTCGAATGTATTTTTTTTTTACCTCAGAACTTTCGACTGGGTGAACTGATTTTGATGATTCTTGCTTTATTTGCAAGCTGGTGCTTCCCGTGTAGTCCCATTTTATTATATCAATTTTTGCTTCACGAGTTCAATCATGTTCTATAACTAGCTGTTCCCGACCGACCGCGTCGCATCGCGGCGTCAACCGAATGCGCTGGTACTACGAATACAATTTCGCTTAGGGTTTGTTCTGACTTTTCTTTGGTAATAGCGTGATGTTAAATAGCCTATAGCCTTCCACAAAAATTGGGCAATCTAATGCTAAAATAGTTTTTCAAATCCGACTGGTACTTTTAGAGATTAGCGCTATCAAAAAAACAAACTCTTTAGCTTTTAGTACCTATATAGATATACTAGCGGTCACTCGCAGTTTTACCCGCGTGGTTCCCGCTCTCGTGGGAATATCGGGATAAAAGTATCCTGTGGTTTAATCCAGGTTATAAACTATCTGTATGGCGAATTTCATCCAAATCCATCCATCCGTTGCTGCGTGAAGAAGCATCAAAAGAATAAGAATAAGAATAAAAGACATTTATTGGAATCACATAACAAAACACACAATTAAACATACAACATGTAACAAAAATAATAAAAAATAATATCAATTAACATTGTGCCCTGTTATGTGATGCCAACACTGTGCACAGCTCAGTATACGCAGCAAGCGGGGCCTGCTGCACTGGTATTCTGCTGTACACAGTAGTGACATCATGGCACGAAACAGGGAAAAAACAAATAAGAAAAACAAATCATAGAAAACTTCTACAAACAGTAACTTACTTTTAAAACGCTAACGTAAACTAACACGAATAATATTAATAACAAAACGAATATACTACGACACAAACAAACATCAATAACTAAACGCCGAGGCCAGTATTCTATAATCTATGGCCGAGGCGCAAAACTGACTGACAGTGACAGCAGCAGTAAAAACAAGATGAAATAAAAATGTTGATAGTAAATATTTAAGTGACTTTAAACAAACCAAAGTTAGATCGAAATGATTCACAATACTGAACATGTTTTACTGTGTTCAAATGGGAGGCGACATGTCATTTCAGCAAGTAGCGAGCAATTCATGATGAACAAAAAAACAGCAACAAAAACAAACAAACAAACAAACAAAGCCGCCTCCATGCAAAGCATGTACAACTATACCTGTAAGTACCAGAATATCAGTAGCGAGGTCATGACATCTGTGATTTTAATAAATACGCCTTCAATGCTTTATTAAATGTGTAACGTGTTTTCAGTGTGCGAATGGGAGGCGGCAAGTTATTCCAGCACTTAGAGGCTGAGTACTTGAAGGAGCCCCGAAATGCAGCCGTCCTGTGTTTTGGCGTCTGGATCATATATGAAGCTGCTCTGGTGCGATACGAATTACTATCCTTTGCCCAATGAATTTTACAGTATAGATATTCAGGTAATTTAGTATGAACAATGTCAAAGAGCAGAGTGGCAAAATGCAGCATTCTACGAGAGCGCATTTTCAAGAGATTCCTGCTATTTAAAAATGGAGTAACGTGTGCTCTAGGTGGGATTGAGAAACAGAAACGTGCACACGCATTCTGTATCCGCTGCAACTGATGCTCAGTTCTTGCGAGAAGACAAGGGCCAAAGACAGTATCAGCATAATTCAATTTTGAAAGAACTAATGATTCGCACAATCTAACTCTCAGATTTTCTCCGAGGAAAGGGCGGAGTTTGTATAAAACCTTAAGACGATAAAAGCAGTTCCGAACAGCTTCTAAGGTGTACTTTTCAAAGCGCAAATTGGACTCGAAGATCACTCCCAGATTTCTCGCTTCTGTAACCATCTCAACAGGCTGGCTAGCAATCGAAATTTGAGGATGACACTCCAAGACACTGGAAACCTGTTTACCTGACCCAAGAATCATATACTTGGTCTTATTTGGATTCAATACTAAGCCATTATGGTATGACCATTCAGATAGACTGAGTAAATCATCGTTAATTTTCTTCACTGAGTTGGTTGTATCACTGGGATAAAAATTGAGATAAATCTGAACGTCATCAGCGTATAAGTGGTACTGACAATGTTTTATACTATTAGATATATCGGCAGTGAACAAAATGAAGAGAATTGGACCCAATATTGATCCCTGCGGGACACCTCTGGATAAGGCCCTGCACTGAGAGTAAGAGACTGCACCATCGTCCCCCCGCACCTCCACAATCTGCGAGCGGTTCAGCAAATAGTTATGGAACCAGCGAACAGCGGCACCATCAAAACCATAATATGCTAGCTTAGAAAGAAGCAGTGGGACATCCAAACAGTCAAAGGCACGGGAGTAATCAAGAAGTACAAGGAGCGTACCCATGCCCCTATCCTGTGCAGATAGGACATCATCAACTACCTCAAGAAGTGCTGTGGATGTGCTGCGTTTCTTCCTGAAGCCTGACTGAGCCTGGGGAAGCAAAGAGTTTGACTCCAAATACTTGACCATTTGTTTGCTTACCACCTTCTCAACAATCTTGGACAGACAAGGTAGAATGCTAATTGGTCGAAGATCACTGACACTGCAAGGACTCGCAACCTTAGGGATAGGTTTAATAAGAGCTGTCTTCCACACATCCGGGAAATGAGAACAAGTCAAAGATTTATTGACAACAGCCGTTATGGCACCAAGAGACTGTGGCAGAGTCAGAAGTATCATCTGCAAAGAGATACCATCAACCCCAACTGCATCAGAGTGGAGGCTTCGAATAATGTCAGCCACAGAAGTCTCCAAGACTGTAGAAAGTGTAAAAGCTGAATCAAATATACACACATACAGAGACACAAACTTTCGCATTTATAATATTAGTGTGATGTATAACCATTGTGTCATACAGAAGGCAATGGAAAAAAGAATAGTAGGAGTATCGTTGTTAGACCACAAGACCAACAAATGGCTACGAAAAAAGAGCAAAGTGCAGGACGTTGTCTACAAAGTGGCTAGGCTGAAGTGCACGTAAAATGGAGTGCTAGTGCAAGAGAGCCTTAGAATAGCGACCATTGGATCAAAAGCGCCCGAGAGGAAGACCACAAATGAGGTGGAAGGACGACATTAAAAAGGTAGATGGTATAAACTGGATCCTTACTGTCCAAGATAGGAATAAGTGGAGAATTTTGAAGAAGGCTTACACCAGATCTCTGGTTGACGAAAGCTGAGAAGAAGAAGAAGATATATATAACCGAAAGTAGTACATTCGGTGTATTAGACATACATTCGAAAAATCATAGATATTTTAACAAACATGGAGTAATAACACTCTTAACATACGAGTATCTAACATATCGTACGTTGTCCTAATGCCATGACACGGGTCCAACATCCTGGATTAGGGAAATCAAAGTTACCACACAAAGTTG
This sequence comes from Eudonia lacustrata, assembly GCA_947562085.1. Classification (NCBI taxonomy): domain Eukaryota; kingdom Metazoa; phylum Arthropoda; class Insecta; order Lepidoptera; family Crambidae; genus Eudonia; species Eudonia lacustrata. The sequence goes on along the minus strand of OX387323.1, from coordinate 3,880,775 downwards.
CCCCCAAGACCTTACGGAATTGTAAGTTCGTTAACAAAGATTAACATATACAATCAATCTTAGCCGAAAACTTTTACTGCTATACTAGTTACTTTATGTATGTACTAGTGTACTGTCTGTATTTCAATGCATGCTGAGTTTACCTTTCAAAATGATACATTTTGACAGTTCGAGATATGGACCAATCGCTATTTTGACCGAAAGCGATTTTGACGGTTTTTCAGTCACTTGACCGATTGTGAAATTGATCATACGCGACGAAACGAAAAAAAATAAGTAGGTATATAACGGACACCTAGATACAACGTCCACTTAAACCCAATTCTGTATAAAAAATGATAAATAATAATAAAAAAACAAAGAATATGCACGCTTTGAATTTAGACACGACAATCATTGGTACGATGTCTATAACTTGTATTGTAAGGATTTTATTTTAAAGATAACAAGGAATTACTAGATAAAACGTACCAAGCACCTATATCAATAAAATAATCCCTGCTAGTAAAAGTAAGTAATATCTTAAGTAACTTTCGCACTCAGTCAAATCAAATCGTTTATTGCATTCATGTAGTATAAAGGTGGTACAAAGAATGTTTTGAAAACTTAAACATTGACCCTGTTAGGGTATAGCAATTTCCTATCTACAATAAATAAAGTATTAATAAAATTATTATTTTAACAGATAATATATAGACAGAAGTCCGAAGCACTGAGATTATGGAAATATTAGAAAAATCTAAGTGCGAGTACGTCATATTTTTTTCACCACCGAATACTTTCAAAGTCAGATTTATACAAAAAGAGACACAGTTTCAAATAAATACAAAGCTACATACACGGACAATCCAATCCGGTATTTGTTACAGTTTTTTTGTAATGTCAGCTTCCAGCAAAAACAACGTATACAGGTTTTGGTCAATCCAGTGCAATTCGAATGTAGTGAGACTTGGTGAGCTGGAAGTTTGTTTTTTTGTGCAATATCTACATACCTACCACTCGAAAGCAATGAATCCGGGTCACTTAAAAAAACCTATAAATCTCGGAAACTAAGAATGCTAGCTTAATGAAATAAATTGTGTTTAATAGACAATTAAATACTCCTTAAATGAAAGTAATAAAAATTATGAGTCATTGCATTTGATTCACAAAAAATTACAAAAAGAAAAAAAACTGCTGATCTCGCCTCAAAACAAAAATAGAAAACATGACATTTTTAAACAATATTACGATTTTTTTGAATTATTATAATTTTACTTCGTATCGCCTCCTCGTGCTTCCATTTACTGCGTTTACGCGGTTTGGCATGCTGTACACCAAGTTCCTCATACGATTTTGAGGAATATTCTCCCATTCCTCAGTGAGAGCAATTTTGAGCTCACGAAGCGTGATAGGAGAGGGTGTCGTTGTTTTACGCATCTCCCTAGAACGTCCTAAGCATGCTCGATTGGGTTGATATCCGGACTGCGTGCTGGGCACTCCGTACGAGTAATGTTCATCTCCTGAAGGTAGTCATTCACAATCCAACCTGTATGAGGTCGGGCATTGTCATGCATAAAAATAGCATCCTCATCCAAATTCACCATAAATGGACCAACGTGTTCATTATGATGTGTGCATTATTTTTGACCAATCTTCAATAGTCCAATTTAAGTGGTTCTGGGCATATCTTAGTCTTGAAATACGATGCCCACGCTCCAGTTTAGGGCCGATCGCAGGTCTAAGTGGTTTCAAGTTAGCTTCAGCAAGTCGTTGTCTTACTGTCCATGCGCTTGGGTTACTTCCTCCGAGGTGTCGAAACTGATTTGTAAGTTCAGTTACTGTGAGAAAGCGATTACGAAGCATGGTGTTCACCAAGTATCGATCTTCTCGTGCTGTGGTACACCTGGTTCTGCCTGTTCCTGGTTTGCATAGGTTAGAGTCAGTTTGCTCGTAATGTTGAAGAACTCTTTGTACTGTTGACAGCGACAAACCGACAGTACTGGCTGTACCGCGCTGACTCCGGCCGGTTTCCAGCATTGTGAGAATTCTGGTGCATTCTTTATTTTTAGTTTATAATGAACTAGCTTTTGTTCGCGGCTTTGCTCAAGTGGGCTACATGACTTGTGTTTATTCGTAATAAAAGCCAAACTTATTAAAGGTAAATATCATGAGGGTATATGTAATAAGAGTGAGACAACTAAACATGTTACGCTATATAAAATAAGGATTTTAATTTTTTTATCATTAAAAAGCCCATCCATGCGAGCTAGAATTAGTAGAAAGTGTCTAACACAAAACAACGTAATAAAGATCACTCTGTATAAGTAATTTTGGTCCGTTTTGAAACCTCCTGTACAAGTTGTCATCCCCCACTGAGGGATCCCCCATTAAGGGATCATTTTCCGAAAATCCTGAAACACTTCATAGTTTCTAACCCGGCCAAATACCGAAATTTAAGGAATGACAGACTTCTATACAATTATTAACCTAATTACCACCCTTATTTCACCCCTCTAGGGGAGATTTTTCGAAAAATGCAAAAACACGACATTCTTTATTTTTATTGAAAAATCTATAAGATCGATAAAAAATTTAATTTTTATAGATAGTACTTTAAAAATAACAATTTCCCCAAAAAAAACCTTTTTCCTTTTTTTATTAATTTAAAGAAAAATAAACAAAATTCCTGAGACAAAAAAGGCAAATACCAATTTTAATGTATTTTACTTCAAAACTGACGGACTTTCATACAAAATTTTACCCCCTAAGGGTATGATTTCCGTAAAATCCTTTCTTAGTGGCTGGTTACGTCACCCAATTAACCTACCGTCCAAATTTTATCCGATTAGCTCCAGCGGTTCCAGTCAGGACAAGTCATTATATGTATATATGCTATCTGATAACATAACAACACGCTGGAGCTCAGACCATCCGCGTACCTAAAACAGTAGTAATCATCAACTTTGTCTAACATTGTAAGCTAATAAAGCAATCTGCTTCTGTTAACGAGCCATAACTCCGCAACGAACCTGTACAGGGAACAAAAGATTCAACAAAATGCTCTATCTTTAACATTGAGACAATAGATTTTCGTGGAATGGCCTATAAAAGTTTTCCTGTAATTTAAACAAAATCATAATAAGACATTTTGAATAGAACTATCTCCAGGTTTGAAACAGGGCTTAAACTCGCGACCTTTGGCTATGATGATTCATATCATCATCATCATCAGCTCATTTTATGTCCCCACTGCTGAGGCACGAGCCTTCCCTATGGATGGATAGGGAGAACGGGTCATAAACCACCACGCGGGCCCAGTGCGGATTGGTAGTTGTTAAGGCGACGCATTGGAAATTTACGTGGCGGGGATCTTGATTTTTCCCAAAAATTACAAAACATATGAAAGTGATATTTGATGACATGATTTTTTATTTAATTGACTTCATTTTGCTAGTTGCAGAAACACGATTTGTCAACTTTTATAACAGAGAAAAAAATATCAAAGTAACCTCTTTTAAAACATAGATTTGCATTTTACAGGCTAACCAGACTGTTTAGAAAGTAAGAGCAGCCAACATAATAGTTCCATCCGCGCGTCACTAGATGGCGCTGTTCACGTTGTGCTGAATGGCGCTATAGAGATTTTCTTTGAAATTGTATACTCATTTGTGCATCTTAATAAAGTTTTGAGTTTTCCGCTGAGACTATTTGCTTTATTCCCTAATATAGAAACATTTGGTCCAATCGAGCCGGATTTATACGTAATAAAGTTGAATATCGGGAACTTCCGCGCCGCGCGCGTCACACACGGGTAGCTGTGCATGGATCGTGTACGCAAGGCTACTTAGAGCAAATAACACCCCACACGTACAGACTATCATTACCTGGATTTTGCAGTGATAACAGTAACTAGTGAAAATAAGTAGTTAGTAGTGAAGTGACAAAGTGATAAAAGTTCAAAGTTCAATGAACTTTTCAATGGCCTTTTAGTGAAGTGTAAGTGAGTGCATCAAAACAATTACAAGGATTTTATAAGTTGTTGGAACTGGACTCGGTAACCGTAAGTTATAGATGTAAAAGTGATTGGAACATAAATAAATAAAACCTATAAATAGTAAAAGTTATAATTAAATACCTAGGAAAAATTGAACTTTCAAAAATATAAGTGTAATTAAATTTCAAAATGGAGAAACTTGAGCTGTCACAATTAGATTGTTATACACAAATTGAGAAACTTGGAAAAAACTACAAAAAGACTTCTAAAGATAAACTTACATCAGGTTATGTTGAAACTAGATTAGAAATGTTAGAATCATATTGGAGCGACTATCAAGCAAATCACAAGTCTTTACTTGCAGCTACAGTAGAACAGAGAAAGAATTTAGCTTACTTTGTAAATGAGGAGTATGATGCCTGCCTTAGCTATTATTTAGAGATTAAAACCAAAATGCGTGATACTTTAAACAGCAAATCTACACCTGCAAGTAATAATAACCCACAACTAGAGTGCGATAGTCAACCAACCGTTAGTACAAGATTACCTGCTATTCAAATACCTACCTTCTCTGGTAACTATAGAGATTGGCTTTCATTTCATGATATTTTTAAGTCCCTTGTCCATGATAATAACAATATTAGTAAAGTTAACAAGTGTCAATATTTAAAAACCAGTTTGAGAGGAGAGGCCGAGATTTTGGTTAAAATGATACAAGTATCCGACTCAAACTACGATATTATGTGGGGGATGCTAAATAAAAGATACAATAATAAGCGAAGCATAGTCAATACTTACATTGCCAAATTACTTAATCAGAGAAAAATAAATTCCGAGTCTGCTAAATGTATGATGAGTCTGAAAAATGATTAAAAATGTTGATACGAAAAAAATGTACTTTGGTGACGGGACCTTTCGATGTGTGCCCACTGTGTTTTATCAGTTGTATACTTTGCATCTCGACCTCTGCTCGAATGAAACTGCCACAAATGTCTTCCCAGTAATTTATGCGTTGCTGCCTAATAAAAGTGAGGCCACATATGAAAGATTTTTTAAATTGGTAAAAGATAAATTGGGAGCAGTAATCGAGAATTTTAAATGCGACCATGAAATTGCAGTAATGAACGCTGTACAAACGGTTTTTCCGAACTGTCAATTAACGACCTGCTTTTATCATTTTAACAAAAATGTATGGAAAGAGGCAAAGTCACTAAAACTGACAGGCACCAGTGACGGACGAAAGATGGCTAGAATGACAGCCTTGTTGCCGTTGCTCCCTCATGATCGTATTTATAACACTTGGTGTGAATTATTGGACCTCGTACCAGCTACAGATGAGGCAGTAATGTTTAAAAAGTATTGCGAGAATCAGTGGATCTCTAAATTAGATCCAAAAATATTGAGCTGTGCTTACGAACGCCACCGTACTACAAATGCGGTTGAAGGATGGCACCGTCGCCTTAACGCGAGAATTACTAAAAGACCCACATTTTTTGCATTCGTAGCTGGTCTAAAGAAAGAGGCAACACATTACGATTTTATCATGAAAAGCAGTATGTTTCGAGCCCTTCCAAAAAGAAATCGTAGGCTACGGGATATTCACTTCGACAGAAAATTGAGACATCTTCTGCAAGAATTAGAAAACGAATCTATTTCGAACACTAATTTCCTCAAAGAAATAATTAATTTAAAGCGACGTTTTTGATGTGAGTTGAAAGAGATTTGTAACTTAATACCAAGGAAAGTTTATTTTGGGTCTAAGGAGATTTTTTTATTTTTTTATAAGTTCGAAGAGATTTGCTTAACACTAAGGAAAGTTTATTTTATGTCTAGTGAAGATTTTTTTTGTTTTTATTAAATATAGTAGAATATAGTGTTTGTTGTTTACCTTCCCCTTTTCTCTAACACGAATTTCTTCCACTATACGTTTTGGTCTTAAATACAATGTTTGACAGCATATCGCTTGACATTTGGTTCAATCCCGAAGTGGTCAAATCCAGAAGTGGTCAAATCGAGAAATGGTCAAATCTAGAAGTGGTCAAATCCAGAAGGGGTCAAAATCTAGAACTGGCCCAATCCAGAAGTGGTCAGAACACGAATAGGTCAAAAAACTCTGTGGACGCATCAAGAAGTTGTCACAGACCGCCTAAACGCTATTAGATGTCACTACGGAATGCCTAGCTACACTAAAGGGATTAGAGCTACCGACGGATCAGTGGGATGATTTGGTTGTCTATATTATAATACAAAAACTAGATACAGAATCACATAAGTTATTTGAGCAAAGATTAGAGTCAATTTCGAAGCTACCTACATGGAGTGAACTATGCGACTTTTTAGAACATCGCTTTCACACACTAGAATCTGTAAAAGCTAAACAAGAACCAAGTCACCCACCACCTGTCAAATATGTTACATCCAAGAGTTTTGCCACTGAAGTCACATCCATAAAATGTATTTACTGCAACGGAGATCATTCAATATTTAGATGCAAAGACTTTTTAACTCTAGATTTACAAGCAAAAAAAGACTTTGTGCAAGCTAATCAGATCTGTTTTAATTGTATGAGAAAAGGTCACCCAGTCAAATCGTGTTTACAGTCCACTGCATGCAAAAGATGTGGCCGAAAACATCATACGTTATTACACGGGTTTACAATTCCCAATTCAATGAGAGATTTAACTGCAACTGCAAATCCAAAAGAGATAGATAGTACACCGGTGATGACTAGTACTGTAGAGATAACAAGCAATACTGTGGAGAGCTCCAACTGCAACCCTAATGCAGTAATACTAGCGACTGCATTAGTGAATATTAGATCCGAGAAACTAGATACAACACACACGCTTCGTGCATTAGTAGACCAGGGCTCCCAAGCGTCCCTCATTACCGAAGCTGCGTGTCAAGTTCTGGGCCTTAAACGAGATCCTGTAAAAGGGAATATAACAGGTGTCGGCTCAGTCAAATCTGTCACTAGAGCTAGAGTAGACTTAGAGATTAGTCCAAGACATAATCCACAAGTGAAGGTCCAATTAACCGCGTTTGTTATGAAATCGTTAACAAGTTACATACCACAACAAACGCACGCTATAGATTGGCCACAGATGAGAACGCTTCACTTGGCGGATCCTACTTTTGAGAATCCAGACAAGATTGATTTATTACTAGGTGCAGATGTCTTTGCAGAGATAATACAACACGGCATTCTGACACACAAATGCGAAACACACAATCTTGTCGCACAAAAAACCATACTAGGCTGGCTTATAACTGGCAAAAATACGTCAAACAACGTCAACCACGGTGAAGTATTCGTCCATCATGTAAAGGTGGAAATAGATAGTCTTCTTCGTCGTTTTTGGGAAATAGAGGAGTCCCCAGAGAAACGTGTTTTGACAAACCTAGAACTGAAATGCGAGAATCACTTTAAAGCTACACATCAAAGACAGGAGGACGGACGTTATCTAGTTCGCTTACCCTTTTTGTCCACTCCACCAGATATTGGTGAATCACTTCCAGTAGCCCTTAGACGATTCACTGCTATCGAGAACAAGCTTAGACGAGACACAAAACTAGAAAATAAATACAATGACTTCATGGCAGATTATATAGAGAAAAATCATATGGAATTAATACCTACGGATGAGATTAAGAAGCTGCCACACGAAGTTTGTTATATTCCACATCACGCTGTAATTAATGACGAGCACCTTACAACAAAATTAAGAGTAGTGTTTGATAGCTCAGCCAACACTAGTAATGGCAAATCCATTAACGACAACTTAATGTCTGGGCCAGCACTACAAAATGATATTAGAGACGTTACTTTAAGGTGGAGAACACATAGAATAGTATTAATAGGCGATATCCGCCAACACTACAGACAGATTACTTTAGATCCTAGAGACAGAGATTACCTGAGAATCCTTTGGAGACCTCGTAGCGACGAGCAGCAACCTATACAGCACTATAGATTAACCACTGTCACATATGGAACATCATGTGCACCATATCTAGCCATAAGAACGCTGAAACAGCTAGCGGAAGACGAGAAAGAGAACTTCGATGATGACATCATAGATGCCTTACTGCATGACTTCTATGTAGATGATTTCCTTGGGGGACGAGATTCTTCTGGAGACACCGTAGATCTGAAACATAAAATAACACAATTATTAAATAAAGGAGGATTTCTATTACACAAGTGGGCGTCAAACAGTTCTGAAATTGAAGGTGCAGAGCAATCTAATCGTAAAATACTAGGCGTTAACTGGAATAGATACACAGACATGTTTGAATTAAAAATAGCATTACCTTCACCAACAAACAAAGTAAGTAAACGTACAGTGTTAAGAGACATAGCTACCATTTATGATCCTGCTGGTTGGTTAGCACCCGTAGTTGTAGTTGCAAAACATATGCTTCAAAGATTATGGATAGAAAAGGTCGACTGGGACGAATCATTACCTGATATACTTTTACAAACCTGGATGACTTATAGACAAGAACTAGTAGATATGCCAATTATTACAGTCCAGAGGTGGTTAGGTATAGCAGATGATACGGTCAAAGTAGAGTTGCATGGGTTTTCTGATGCGTCGTGCATAGCTTACTCAGCTGTTGTGTACTGTAGAGTTCTAGAGCAAAATGAAATTAAAATAACAATAGTAGAAGCCAAAACAAAAGTCGCACCTGTCAAACAAGTTTCACTTCCAAGGCTAGAGCTTTGTGGAGCTTTATTGTTAGCTAAGTTGTTGCATCGAGTACAGTCTGCTTTGCGTATTCCTAGTCGCAATACATACGCATGGACTGATGCTACAATAGTTTTGGCATGGCTGCAGAAATCACCAAGCTACTGGTCAACATTTGTAGCTAATAGAGTAACAGAGATTACTAACCTGATTGAGAAGGAGAGATGGTACCACGTCGCGTCCGAAGATAATCCTGCTGACGTAGCGTCGAGAGGAATCTCACCGGTAGAGCTTCCGAGGCATCAGCTGTGGTGGAGAGGACCTACCTGGCTGCGAGAGACGAGCACCTTGCCCGTCAATCACCCTGCCGTCGAACCTACGCAGTTAGAGATGAAATTAATAGTTAATATGTCAGTGAATAATAGTGTTGTGTGTCAAAAGTCCAATAGTGAAAGTGATTTAGCTCAAGAGTTGTTTAGTAGATACTCTAGTTTAACTAAACTCGTTCGTGTTATGTCTAGAATGTTAAGATTTGTTAATTCTGTTAAAAATAAGCTTAAAAATAAATGTAAGTTAACTTACCCCGAGTGGCTTACAACTAGTGAATTAAATATGTCCATGAAAACATTGTTACGTTTGTCACAATATAATACCTTTGCTGGAGAGATTAAAATAATTAGTAGCACAGATGTAAATAAAATAAAATGTTTAAATAGATTAGATAATGGTAAACGAATTGTTAAATTAAACCCTTACCTCGATGAGAATAATTTGTTAAGAGTAGGAGGTAGACTTCATTACTCCACTCTCCGCAATGAGATGAAACATCCATATATATTGTTAAAAGATAGTTTGTCATATTTAATTGTTCAAAATGCACATTACAAAACTTTACATGGGGGGGTACAATTGATGTTAAATTATATTAGAACTAAATTTCATATTATAGGGGTTAAATACATTGTAAAAACAGTAATTCATAAGTGTGTAGTATGTGTAAAAAATGCAGCTAATTTAAGTTTACAACAAATGGGTAACTTACCTAGAGATCGAGTCAATCCTCAACGGCCATTTAGTGTAACTGGTGTGGACTTTGCGGGTCCTGTAGTGTTAAAATTATTTAACGGCCGGGGATCAAATAGAACCCAAAAAGCGTACATAGCAGTATTTATTTGTACCACAGTCAAAGCGATTCACCTAGAACTAGTAACTAGCCTAAGTACAGATAGTTTTATAGCCGCTTTTAGGCGATTTACCTCTCGTAGAGGTCATTGTAGCAAGCTAATTAGCGATTGTGGCACAAATTTTATAGGAGCTAGTAAAGAGCTGAAACAAATGTTTATAGATAGCAACAAGAACTTACCTGTAGAAATAGCTGATTTGCTCGCTCGAGATGGAACTGACTGGCAATTTAATCCTGCTGGAGCACCCCACATGGGAGGTTTATGGGAATCAGCTGTAAAATCCGTTAAGTTTCACCTCAATCGAGTATTTAGTGATACTAAATTAATTTATGAAGAATATTCAACATTATTATGTCAAATAGAGAGTTGTTTGAATTCCCGTCCATTATCACCCATTGATGCTAATTCTGTTAACAATTTAGATGTTTTAACGCCAAGTCACTTCCTGATTGGTGAATCCCTATTAGCAGTTCCCGAACCGGAGCTAAGTAATATAAGTATTCCATACACAAAACGATGGATCTATCTTCAGAAAAAGTTGCAATCATTTTGGCATAAATGGAGCCATGATTATTTAGTAAGTTTAAATAGACGTCAGAAATGGACTGGAACTCAACCCAATATAAATGTAGGTACAATTGTTCTTGTAAAAGATGAGAGGCTTCCAGCTTCTAAATGGTTAATCGCTAAAATTATAGATACCCATCCTGGCAGCGATGGCTTAGTTAGAGTTGTTACATTGAAGTGTAAAAATACTGTTATCAAAAGGCCGATTCATAAACTTTGTGTTTTGCCAACTGATAGTATATAAGTTATTTTATATTTTTTATTGTTAGTTACACTACAATTTTAATATTTTGTTATTTAGTATAGTAGTTAATTTGAGTTTCATAGATTTTTTCATGATTTTAAAGGACTAGCCGTCCTTTGGGGGGCGGAATGTTTAGAAAGTAAGAGCAGCCAACATAATAGTTCCATCCGCGCGTCACTAGATGGCGCTGTTCACGTTGTGCTGAATGGCGCTATAGAGATTTTCTTTGAAATTGTATACTCATTTGTGCATCTTAATAAAGTTTTGAGTTTTCCGCTGAGACTATTTGCTTTATTCCCTAATATAGAAACACAGACCGACTTAAGCATCTAAATTTACTTAGTAGATTAGTCTTAACTAGAGATGGGTCGTCGACGTATTTTTCGTAAACGAAACTAGACCGTCCACTATCGTCCATCGACTAGTCGATCAACTAGTTGAATTCGTCGACTAGTCGACGCGATAACGGCAGGCGTTGAGGCGTTCAATCGACTAAGCGCGCGCGGTAACGAGACGGTGTCTTTAGTTAGTCTTGTTTTACGCACTACTTGACAGTTGAATGAACTGCAAAGTTACTTAAAAAATGTACAATCAAAAGCAATTTAATCTTCCCTTCATACTTTTCCAGGCTTAGGACTGGCTGAATACGTTTTTTGAAGATTTTACTGAAGATTTTAATACTATCATATTTCAGGCGTATTTAGAAGATCAACTGATTTTATGTACATTTTTAATTATTTTCATTTTTTATTTTTTTATATTATTATTTACATAGGTATTTTTTATATTTTTTTTTTGCTTTTTTTATGATTTTTTTTGTTTCATTTTTTATATTTGTATGTACAGAAGAATCATTTAAATTATTTTATGTTTGAATTTAAAACCCTTTAAATCTCTCTTCAGGTGTATTTACGTTTAGGAACATAATTTGCTCAACTTTGCTTGTCGTTAGTCTCGTTCGTCTTTCGTTAATTATAAGACCTGTTTTTGAAAACATCCGTTCGCAAGGAACGGATGTTGCTACAACGTTACAATGGGTTACAAATATTTTTTTTAAATTTGGGTAGACGTATTGGTGTTTTCTCCACCATTCAAGAGGGCACGTCAAATTTCCCTTCTGGTTCTTTCTTGGAAGAATTTCATCAGAAAGATACATGTCTACCTCTTTTATTGCTTTTGAAAGAGGTGTACCTTGCGAAGTACTCGATGCCACCATTTTATCAAAAATGTTCCAAGGGCTGAGGTCGTCGTCACGATTGTTGTCGGGGACGTCGGGATTAGCATTTTCAGTGGCTGCGGAATCGATAGGTGGTACTGTGGCGCGTTCTTTCTCGGCAATCAATGCGGCTACTAATCTTCTGACCTTTTCCTTGGTTCTCGTTGCCTCGGATTGGTCCGAAAATCCTTGCATTTTAAAACGAGGGTCCATGAAAGTACACAATGCAAATGTGCCACTCGTTTCGATAAGTCGAAATCGTTCTTCTAATCCTGATTTCAACAAGAGCACTGTATCGAGCGCGTCTGGTAATAGATCATCCCGATTTATGAGCCTTTGACAAGCTTCTTTTAGGCATCGCGTCACTATTATTACCGAACTTCCAGTAATATACTTTTCTCCGCTCATTGATGCAGTTATCTCTTCAAACGGTTGCAAAACCTGGCATAGCTGCTTAAAAAGAGTCCAATCTTCAGGGCTGATTGTTGGTAAATTCCTATCTGCAAAAGCTAAAGTTGCTCGGATGGCATCTTCAAGCTCCACAAATCTTTTAAGCATAAAATAGGTGGAGTTCCACCTAGTGTCCACAGCTTGGATCAGTCGCTTAGGTTCTTGACCTTGTTGAGCTTGATACTTTTGTAATCTCTCTGAGGAAAGAGTACTTTTTTTAACATGCGCAACAATGCGTTTGACCTTGTCGATACTACATTTTATTAACTGGATCTGAAGCGCGTGTTCCACTATGAGATTTAGGCTATGCGCATAGCATCCAAAATGCTTCCATCCTAACATCTCTTTAACAGCTTTTACTATGTTAGGTGCATTATCGGTAATCATAAAGTTTACTTTATGTTTTATGTTAAATTTGTCTACTAATGCGGTTATCTCTGCAGCGATGTTGTCGGCCGTATGGTGGCCTGCAAATTGACAGCATCCCAACAATACAGTTTTGAACTCTAGATCTTCTGTTAAGTAATGCCCAGTAAGGGCAATGAAGCTCTCAGTTTTCAAAGATGTCCACATATCTGCCGTTAGGCATATGCTCTGAACCTCCAGCCTGAGTTGAGTTTGTGTTGCGTCATAAAGTTTAACGTATGCTTCTTGCATAATTGAGTTGGACAGCGTCTTCCTTGTGGGTAGCTGGTAGCCAGGTATCCAACGGCAGAATTTTTTAAACGATCTCTCTTCCACTAGCGAAAATGGATGGAAACTATCTGTGCACAAATCCAGTAAATCTAAGTTAATCTGCTTTTTTTGCTCGTTATTTATTTTTTTATGTACAAATGAGTCCAAATTTTTTTGCTTTTTCTGGATAGACCCGCCCGAGCCAGGTAAGCTAGGATCCTCATTATCCACATGCGATACAGGGACAGGACGTGACTGCTGTTGAGCCTGGGCATTTGATTGCGATGACAACGATGTATAAATAGATAAATGCTTTCTTTTTAGGTGGCTTTTTAGATTTGCAGTCGTAGATTTATAAGCAAGTTTTTCTTTGCATACGTTGCAAATCGCTTTCCCACTTGAATGTTCTTTTTCAAAGTGATGCCATAGTTCACTAGTGTTACTACGTCCCGCCATTTCAAAAAACAATAAAGTTTATTGTTAAATAAACCTACACTAAAGTTCAATATAAACTGTTCTTCAATACACTATTAAACACTATTTACAATTAATCACTTTACAATATCATCATATGTACAAAATAAATTACAAATTAAACTTATAAACATTCAAACCAACTTTCCACTAAATTCGCATTCACGCGGGTCATGCACGACTCCCTTGACCTTGACCTCGCGACACACTAATTTCAATAAACAAAACAGCAACAACGTGAAGTAAACAATTTCATCCTGCACTGCATCGTTTAGTCAGGTCCATCGACGTACTCTTTCACGCAATATCAGAATGCTCTTGCCTTTTCACTCTAACAAAAGTTAAAAAAACAACGAATATCAACTTCTACTCGATATACTTAAGGTTTAAATTGCTTTGTCCGACGATATTATTTCAACGAACGCATGAACTTGTATTAACCGGATACGTTTACGCGTCGTCGTCGCGTTGTCAGTAGATAAGAACGCTGTGGACTCTCAATTTAGCCGTCTATGAATTCAACTAGTTCACGAATGAACTGTAGACCGTCGAAGCGTCGATTGAACGTAGACCGTCTATTTAAACCGTTCGTTGATTCAACGCACATCGCTAGTCTTAACACACACTTCAATATTGTAGTTAATTTTTTAAAATAATGTGTAGTTTTAATTTGAAGGAAAAAAAGCAGTTTTTCTTATGGTACGGGGCGCAAACGCTCCGTAAGAGATTTACTGTTTAGCAGTGCGTCGCCTTAACGACTGCTAATGCAGCCGGGACCAACAGCTTTACGTGCCTTCCGAAGCACGGAGGAGCTCGAGATGATCAATTTTTGGTCACCTATCCGATGACTAGTCTTTACGAAAGTTGGTTAACCTCAGCACTCGCAGACCGGGCGCGTTAACCACTACACCATCGAGCCATGATGATTATACTCTAAAAAATATTTGGCAGCTTCTACCATGATTGTGATAGTTGTGATCAAGCATCTTGATTCCATACGAGCCTGATGATTATGATGATGATTTTTATTTTTTTTATTTTATTTACATAGTGTAAGTAGTTGCATGAAGGGTTATAGCTAGCCGCCAGGCAGACTTACCACTAAGCAATATTCAACAAAATTACTTCAGCTGGGAATTGAACCTATGGTAGGTATCTCAAAATCTCAGACTGCTGGTTCATCTACAAGACTACAGAGGCAATCCAAAATTCTTTATCTCATTACCTTTGAGTAGCAATTATAGATAATCAAAAAAGGTAAAATTATTGACGCGTACGAACATACTTCCTTGTATGATTACATACATGTGATCGTAAAATGTTAAATTATCTGCAATAAGAGAAGCAGGTACGGTATTGTCTCATTTACGAAGGCTAACGAAGTACTGTTCAAGCCATGTCACATGGATACCTCTACTATTGAAATTATTAAAAAAAAAAAAAATTAAGTACCCTTGAAGCGTTTGAACTTCATTTCTTATATGGTAAGTTATAATGAGCTTCTAAGCGCTAAGCAGACATAAAAAAATTAGGTTACTAGCCAGGCAAACAATAAGCTTTAACACCAACCAAACCAAACCAAAGTGTCTAGAAAAGATAACGTTTAGTAGTAAAACCGTCTTATTTTTATGTTTCACTTATCTAATGTAATCAGTTTTCTTATCATTATGACTAATGATTTCTGTTTCTTACAATTTGTAATAAGTCCTATTATCATAACCAAAACAACAACAATAGTAGCAAAACAAACTTGTGCGAATCACATTCGACACCGTAGTAGAGCAGCGCGCGTCACTTGCAATGAAAAAGGTACGATAAACATACGTCTAACCATCCCGACGTAGGCCAAGCTTAATTAAAGGTCGTTTCATTTTAACTGATGTTATGTGATGATAAGACCGTAAGATGGTAGTAACTAGCCAGGCGGACTTGAAACAAGGTCTAACACCAACCAAATCAAGTATAAACATACGTACTACAGAAGCGGGTTAAAAGTGTATTAAAGAGATCACGTTTATTAATAAAACCGCTCTTTGTACGTCTTTTTTATGTTTCTTTGTTAAAAATGTTCCGTGGTGTACAAAAAAGGTACCTTATCTTAATGTAATCAGTTCTCTTATCATTCTTCGATTATTATATTATATTCGACATTCGGCGATTCTTTACGCCTGACCCGTTGTGTCTTTTGTACAAGACTCAGTGTACGGTTTTGCGAGGAGTATTGCTCGCACATCTGGGACGGTTCCGCAAAAAACCTTCTCGGTGTCTTAGACAAATTGCAGCGTCGTGCTGTACGCATTAAAGGCAATGCAGAGGTTACTAATACTCTCGAACCCCTGCAATTGCGTAGAGATATAGCGTTACCCAGTGTTTTCTATCGCTTATACCACGGCGAGTGCTCTGAAGAACTATTTGACCTTATCTCACCTTCTCCCTTCCTCCATAGGAGTACACGTGCTGCTCTTCGGAGTCATCGCTTCACTGTCACACATATCCCATCGCGCACAAAGAAATTTGGTGACTCGTTTCTTTGTCGCACCTCCAAAAGATGGAATAGTCTATCAGCACACGTTTTCCTTCCTTCCTATGATATGAGGTCCTTCAAACGAGGCGTGAAGAAGCACCTTGTGGGCCGGCAGAGTGAGCTTGACTGATGCTGCATTGTCTTCGTGTCTGGACTCCATTTCCACTTAACATCAGGTGGTATGGAGTTATTCGCCGTGCTAGGTATAAAAAAAAATATATCAAAATGATGTCTCTCACCATTTGTTATTAGTCCATTATCATTAATAAACAACAACAATAGTAACAAAACAAACTTGTGCGAATCACATTCTAGATACCGTAGTAGCGTAGTAGGAGCAGCGGGCATCACTTGAAATGAAAAGGGTACGCCAACATTATACGTCTGCTCATCGCGACATAGGCCACGCTTAATAAAAGGTCGTTTCATTTTACCTGATGTTAAGTGATGATAAGGCAGAAAGTGGAAGCGTATCTCACCCGCAATCTACTAATCAACTAATGAGGAACTGTCTGTATTAAATTTAATTGTCGGAACACAACAATACTTCCTACATTGATGTTATGGCGACATATTCAGATAAGGTGCCTTGAAGAGATGACGCTTAGTAAAAACACCGACCTTTGCACGTCTTCTTTTTATGTTTCTCTGTTAAAAATATTTCGTGTTGTACAAAAAGTTTACTTATTTAATGTAATCAGTTCTCTTATGATTATGTAATGATGACGTTTGTCTCTTACCATTTTGTAATCAGTACTAATAAAACAACAACAATAATTACAAAACAAACTTGTGCGAATCCCATTCTAGACACCGTAGTAGAACAGCGCACGTCACTTGCAATGAAAAGGGTACGCCAACATACGTCTACCCATCGCGACGTAGGCCACGCTTAATTAAAGGTCGTTTCATTTCGACTGGGGTCGCGGCACACCCCACACCCGCTATTACTTTTTAATTAGCAACAAATACAGATACTCTTTGCTGTTGATACTGTGCACTCCGGTGGGTTACGATGTTTCCATTGAATTGGGGAAGATTCTCATGTGTTGAACGTGATACGATACGGAGTTTTGTTTGGTAATATATAATTAGGGATGTGTGTTTCAATTCGTTTCGCTTACAATAATATGGGTGTGTTTTTTATTATAATATGTTTGCCACCTAACCTTTTTTGTACTTAATGGTTTTACGCAATAAAGATTTAAGTATTTAAAAAAATCCAAAAAAAAAAATCAAAATCGTTTATTGCAGTCTATCAAGGTTTCTTATCTTATCTATAAACAGTGATTGGCACCATCCTAGTAGACATTCTAAAATGCCTGTTTCAGGAGGCCCCGCTCTTCCAAAACACTCTCATTCTTAACATTAGATAGACAATATAAATAAGTATTTATCTAAGAATTTTAACTTTCATTAATACAAAACTTCTTTAAAGCAATTTGTGTGAATGTGTGTGTGTGTGTGTGTGTGTGTGTGTGTGTGTGTGTGTGTGTGTGTGTGTGTGTGTGTGTGTGTGTGTGTGCGTGTGTGTGTGTGTGTGTGTGTATATATATTATGTTATATTACAATATTATTAATAAAAGTATTATCATATCATAATAAATAATAATAAACAAGTATTTCTAACCTTTACATTTTTATTAATTATCCGTCATTAGTAAGACCTATCACATAATAATGCTTCAGTGTCTTTATAATTTAAAGTTAGTAACCATTCTGTTAACAGATTCTTACAGCTTTTAAGTTTCATATTATAAATATAATGTATGACATTTATTTTATTATAAACATGTGTCGAGAGAGCAAAGTATTGCCGTTGCGCAAATACTGTTCTTATACGTGGGTTAGTTGCAATTTTCCTTCTTCTCCTTTTTATTTTTGTCTGATCAACACAGTGCTGCATATTTTTTTGAAGTTTTAGTGTAGTCATTAGGATGTACAATTTTCTGACTGAGAGTAATTTGCATAACTCGTAAAGTTATGGCTTAAAAAACATTACTTTAATCAAGCAACGCTGGCCTCTTTCAATTTCCAAAAATTTTGTTTTCGATGCTCCACCCCAGACAGAAATGCAATAAGTTATAACAGATTGTGCTAACGAAATATATATTTGGTTAATTAATTTTTTTGAAGTTACATGTCGCAGTGATTTGAAAATCCAAACAAGTTTTCTAATTCTGCTATTTAAATATTCAATATGTGGATGCCAAGATAACCTCTGATCCACTATCACTCCGAGGTATTTAAGAAATGTTAAATAATGAATAGGTAAGTAATATATAGTGTCTGAGATTGATGATGTAAAGCAACTTACGGATGGATGACCAAAAGCGGTTCATCTGGAAAGCCCGTAACGTTCTTCCTATCCATTTAAAGGAAAGGCTGGTTCCCCAGCATAAAAGTGAGCTGATGAACACCCACTAAAACATCTTCAGCGAATGTGGTGATTTAAGCCCGAACCTTAAAAGTGTCTTTGCTCATTCATAACCTGACTCCATCATAGGAACGTTTATAGACTGATGTCGACTGATTTTCGGTTTAATCACATCACACTAATATTATAAACTAGCGGCCGCTCGCGGTTTCACCCGCGTGGTTCCCGTTCCCGTGGGTATATCGGGATAAAAA
Source organism: Eudonia lacustrata (assembly GCA_947562085.1). NCBI lineage: Eukaryota > Metazoa > Arthropoda > Insecta > Lepidoptera > Crambidae > Eudonia > Eudonia lacustrata. Next base: position 3,862,143 of record OX387323.1, on the reverse strand, counting down.
GTATCCTATGTGTTAATCCAGGTTATAAACTATCTGTATGCCGAATTTCATCCAAACCCCTTCGGTAGTTTTTACGTGAAAGAGTAACAAACATTAGTCTATACTTACAAACTTTCGCGTTTATAATATTAGTAGGATAAGAAAGTTTGTGTGTATATGTGTATATTTGTTGCTTCTTCATGCTGCAACGGATGGATGGATTTGAATGAAATTCAATTCGGCATACAGATAGTTTATAACCTGTATTTACACATAGGATTTTTATCCCGATATTCCCACGGGAATGAAACTCATAGGCTATATTAAAAAGAAATGTCCACACGTGCGAATCCAGGACGGGCCGCTAGCAATAACATATTATTAAGAACCCAACAGCCCCTAGAGCCAGCGTGGTAGATTACAGCCTGATCTCCCAAAGTGCCATTGTTCATTCATGCCCTGAGTTCAGCTTTGCAACGATTATACTCTGATGTCTATGCTGATATATTTAATGATATATGATAACATAGTAGACGGGCCGGCCGTACGCTTAGTCAACAGATACGGCAAATCCACTGCATACCGGAAGATATAGGTGCGCAAACTGAAATGTCGGTGTTTGAATATTAATTTGCACTTAAGCGACATCTGTGCTAACCTAGCATAAATAATTTAACACTCCGCTGTAGACTGGGGGATCACTGGCGAAATTTGTGGAGAGCATTAAGTGTGTTGGATACTTCTGTCTCTTATTTTGTGTACGCTTAATAGAATTAAGCGGAGTCATGTTGATAAGTAGGGTAACATTACATTATGAATTACTATGTTATTTAATATAATCTTAATGTGCAATTAAGCATTACCTTGTGAACTTAATACCGAGTAGCATACTCTACCAGGCAATCATAGGACTAAGAATTTGAAAGGCAGACATGTATGAGAAAGAACACTAACAGACATTATTATACTACACAAACCTTATTATATAATATATATTTATAATCCCAACAGAATTTCATTTTGGTCTGCCAGATGTGGTTTTCACACTGTTCTGTGTTTAATGTTTATTATTTTCACTATTATACTCATAATATTATTATAATCTTATAATTATATTTATAATTATATATTTCCAATAATAACTAAATTACTAATACTATTCATTAGTTGTTTAAGAAAAAAAACATTGTCCTTTAGTTTCCTGATATCGATTTCATTTTACGTCCCCACTGCTGGGGCACGAGCCTTCCCTATGGGTGGATAGGGAAAACGGAACATTAACCACCACGCGGGCCCAGTGCGGATTGGTGGTTGTTAACGACTGCCAGTGCAGCCGGGGGCAACGACAACACCATCGAACTCCTCAGTGAGTAAGCAAGTATTTATAAATGCTACTTAGGCGATTTTGAAATATCCCTGGCGATAAGCAGCTTATAAAACAACACTGCCCTTTAAGATTTCGTATGGTAATTCATAACATAACACCTAGATTTTAATAGCCATAAGTGCGATAATTGGTGACCGATTTTTTAGTCAGTGAAAATTAAAAGTTCTACAAAAAGTCGGTGACAAAATCGGCACTAAAACTTTGGAGAAAAAAATCGGTCCCATTATCGGTCCTACAAGAAGTCGGTCGTGGGTGGGAGACGTAATGTATGAATTACGGCAGCTGTGTAAGTGCCATTTTGCTCGTAAAGCTAACTTTAATAGCGAATAGAGAAGAAACGTACTCAGCAATTATAGACACCCTTGCGAGATCGATACACAGTTGAACGTCCAGCGACGTACGCTGTTTTGTGATATATTCATCTCAGTGTTTCCACCATATTCCAAATGTGCACAGTTAGACATTTACGTGACCGGCTGCGAACAAAGTGGATATGTAAAAGCGATTATAAATGAGCGATAAAATTATCAGTGCTGGTCTGGACTTAAAATTATTTTATTATTATACCATCTATATATGTAAACGCACACACACAACACTACAGTCACACTCACACACTATAGGCCCTGTCAGAATACCAGCGTCGTTGTGGTGGTGTTCGTTTCTCAGCACCGCAACGGCACAAGCTGAGGCCGGGTCCTAGTTGGCCTTCACACAGATTCATGCCTCCCTATTGTTGTTTAATTATTATTATAATTTTTTTTTAATGTTTTCTTAATTATTTCTAAAATTTATAAAATACAGTGAAAAAATCCAAAGCCTTGCATAACACCACTAAGGCTCATATCAACGTTGTTATGGGGGACTTTGACGGCAAGGTGGGAACCCAGACTGGCAACGAATCCCGGATAGGACCGCATGGTTATGGAGTTAGGAATCACCGGGGGCAAATGCTTGTCAACTTCCTCGAGAAAGAGGGGCTGTTCTTAATGAACTTCTTCTTTAAGAAACAGCCTCAAAGGAAGTGGACATGGCAAAGTTCCGACACTGTGACCAAAAATGAGATCGACTTCATCATGACGGATAGCAAGCACATATTCAGAGATGTCTCAGTGATCAACAGGTTTAATACCGGATCTGATCACCGACTCCTCCGAGGCTCTCTGAATATCAATTTGAAGCTTGAAAGGCACCGTCTGATGAAGTCCACGCTCCGTCCTAACCCAATCCAAATCATGGCGGGCACCGTGAAATTCCAGCAGCTTCTCGGGGACAGATTTGTTGCCTTGGAACCCATTGATGACGCTAACGAGACCCTACACAATCTGGTCGAAACGTTGAGGGACGAAGGCATTAAGTTCTGCAAAAACCAGCGTACTGGCAAGAAATCGAAACTCTCGGCTGAGACTCTCGGGCTGATGACAAGAAGACGGGAAACCACCCAAGCGACTACGTCGGAGAGGTCAGACCTGAACAAGCAAATTGCGAAGATGGTACGGGGCGACCTTCGGAGCTCCAACACACGCCTCATTGAAGAGGCGATAGAGCGAAACCGAGGGTCCAAAGTATTCACTCAGCAGCTTGGCAGGAGCCACCTGACGAAGCTTAAAACGCACGACGGGAGGACCGTATTGTCGAAGCCGTAGATCACCGCCAAGATAGAGGATTTCTATGGCCGATTATACGCAGCACATGCCCCTCGTTCCCGACGAGACCTCCACGATTCCAAAGCCACCCTGACACGCCACTACACCGATGAACTGCCAGACATTAGTCAAGACGAGATCGTGTTAGCTCTGAGACAGCTTAGAAATGGAAAAGCCCCCGGTGAGGACGGAATTACATCTGAGCTTCTAAAAGCTGTAGGAGCCCCTGTTATACAGGAATTGCAGATGCTCTTCAACGCCGTCCTTCACAGTGAGAGAACTCCAAAGGCGTGGAGCGAGAGCTTGGTGGTGCTCTTTTTTAAGAAGGGAGATAAAACTTACAGGCCCATCTCGCTCCTGAGCCATGTCTATAAGCTTTTCTCACGAGTGATCACGAATCGTCTCGCCAGGAGACTCGACGAGTTCCAGCCACCGGAACAGGCCGGGTTTCGCGGAGGATATGGTACCATAGACCACATTCACACAGTGAGGCAGATTATACAGAAGTCTGAAGAATATAATCAGCCCCTGTGTCTGGCTTTTGTGGACTATGAGAAGGCCTTTGACTCTGTCGAAACCTGGGCTGTTCTGGAATCCTTACAGCGATGCCAAGTGGACTATCGTTATATAGAGGTGTTGAGATGTCTTTACGAATCCGCCACCATGAGTGTCCAAGTACAGGGCCAGCAGTCCAAACTCATCCAATTGCGCAGAAGAGTGAGATAGGGGGATGTCATATTCCCGAAACTGTTCACAAGTGCGTTGGAAGATATGTTTAAGACGCTGGACTGGAAAGGAAAGGGCATTAACATAAACGGTGACTACATCTCACACCTGCGATTCGCTGATGACATAGTTCTGATGGCGGAGTTGCTAGGGGAGCTGAACCGGATGCTGGACGGCCTAGCTTCAGCCTCGCGACGCATCGGTCTTGGCATGAATTTGGATAAAACCAAAGTCATGATCAATGGCCACATTGATCCGATACCGGTCGTCGTACATGGTCACCTTCTTGAAATCGTTTCCGAATACACTTACCTCGGGCAGATTCTACAATTAGGTAAAAACAATTTTGCCAAGAGAAGGATCCAGCTGGGCTGGGCAGCGTTTGGGAAACTACGTCAAGTCTTCTCGTCATCCATACCGCAATGCTTAAAAACGAAAGTTTTTAATCAGTGCGTCCTACCCGTCATGACGTACGGACCTGAGACGTGGACACTCACGGTAGGGCTGGTCCACCAGTTTATGGTCGCTCAGCGAGCTATGGAAAGAGCTATGCTCGGAGTTTCTCTGAAGGATAGGATTCGTAACGAATACATTCGACAGAGAAAAAAAGTCATCGACATAGCTCTAAGAATTAGCAAGTTGAAGTAGCAGTGGGCCGGCCATATCTGGCGAAGAACCGACAACCGCTGGGGTAAACGTGTTCTTGAGTGGAGACCACGACTCTGTAAACGTAGTGTAGGGCGCCCTCCGGCCAGGTGGGATGATGACCTGCGAAAGACTGCAGGCAGATGCTGGATGCGTCAAGCCGAGGACAGGGCGCTATAGCGCTCATTAGGGGAGGCCTATGTCCAGCAGTGGACTGATGTGGGTCGATGATGAGTGAAAAAATTAAACGCCTACCCGACCCAACCAGGAATCGAACCTGGGTCTTCCGCAATCCGGGCGGCTGCACTGACCGCTATGCTACCGGGAAGGCTAACGTAAGCGCTGAATTTTGTCACTGCTTTATAATGCTTTTTTGAGTGCTAATAGCGGCACAGCGCGCCATCTATCCAAAGGCAGTTGCAACCGATGGCCATGCAGATTCATCTTTGCAGATGAAATACCACAAGTTTGATAACGCAACGCTATAGTAAATTTTACTTTTTATTTTCAAGTGCTAATTGCTGCACTGAAGCTAAAATAATATTTCTTAAATTTATAAAATACAGTGAAAAAATTAAACGCCTACCCGACCCAGCCAGGAATCGACCCTGGGTCTTCCGCAATCCAGGCGGCTGCACTGACCGCTATGCTACCGGGAAGGCTAACGTAAGCGCTGAATTTTGTCACTGCTTTATAATGCTTTTTTGAGTGCTAATAGCGGCACAGCACGCCATCTATCCAAAGGTAGTTGCAACCGTTTTCTTATTCACAATTTTTTTTCTCTGTAATGTCTGTGTGATTGTCAATAAAATAATTTCTTTCTTTCGTTTTTTCTAAAAAAAAAGAATGTACCTAACAGCTGCTTAACTGGGATGCGTGACTGTGCCGACTAAGGGACAAGGGTTCCAAGGTTCTCACACATTAGGCGACTGGCTAGCAACCTATCATTGATGTCATCCATTCCACTTCAGAGCTCTACTTTGATAATAAAATGGCAATTAATATAAATATGGCACTAACGGCGAGTTACTAAAAATGGTGATTTTCATGCTCGTCTGTTAGTAACTTCATACCCTTCATACCCAAAACCCTAAAAAAGAACGCACCCGATTCAAATAAAATGAGGGTACCGATTTGGCTGATTTCTTTTTTGTTGTGTTTGATGAAGTCTGAGAAAGGTTCTTATGGAGAAAAAAACGTAAAAAATACGAGGGAAATAGTAAAAACAACAATTTTCTTTTCCCATACAAACCACGCTCTACTGGACCGATTTAAAAAAATTCTTTCACCATTAGAATGCTACATTAGCGCTGAGTAACATAGGCTTTATATAAAAAAAAATGTCCACCCGTGCGAAGCAGGGACGGGCCGCTAGTTATATATAAAAAACAGTTCATGACGGGTGTCATTAATCGGTATTGTTTTAAACGCTCAGGACGACTTCGTCATTTTCTTAAACTTGACACTTTCCTAACTTGTCTCTTTTTTAACTCGGCTCTTTCTTAGTTGGTATCTTTCTTAAACTTGACACTTTCCCAACTCTTCTCCCCTCCGGACGACTTCGTCATTTTATTAAACTTGACACTTTCCTAACTGGTCTCATTTTTAACTCGGCTCTTTTTTTTAATATACTATCATTATACAATCACATAAGGGGAAAGAAGAAAAACAAGTTCTTTAGTATGAAGCATTATATTTATTAATTTTTCGAATTTTTATAATGCGTAACCGGCGATCTTGTTAGTTGAACCTTAACAGTTGAACCTAGGTGAACCACGAGAAAAAAAATTGCCCGTAGAGTACCTAGGTGAACTGATCCGGTGGACCACGGCTAAGGAGAGAGGAAAAACAGCGACTGAGAAAGAGCCGAGTTAAAAATGAGACGAGTTATGAAAGTGTCAACATTGCAAAAGAGACCAACTAAGAAAGAGCCGAGTTAAGAATGAGACGAGTTGGGAAAGTGTCAAGTTTAAGAAAGAGACCAACTAAGAAAGAGCCGAGTTAAAAAAGAGACAAGTTAGGAAAGTGTCAAGTTTAAGAAAATGACGAAGTCGTCCTGAGCGGTTTTAAATTACGGAAGACAAGGGTCGTGGCATTACTATGTAAGAACTTGTTTGTACTAAGTAAGTTTAATAAAGCACAAAAATGGTTTTAAACAAAGTTTAGAAATTTTTTATTTCCATTTTTATTTTTATGTTTGAACTGTCCTGTCCCAAATAAATTGATTTTCATTTCATTTTCAAACTCTCAAAAAAAACCAGCTAGGTCGTCAGAATCTTAGGGATAGCAGAGGATCGGCTCAGTAGGCATGTTAAATGGTAAGCTTATATCCAGCAGTGGGTGCTCACAGACTGAAAATGGTGATGAAATTATATTATAAGTAATACGCTATGCAATGCAACATGTTCCCACCCTTGCAATCGTGTACCAGGACTTGGTAACTACACGTACCTACAATGTAGCATTTAGCCATTTCGTATAACGTTTTCAGCGGTACGCGAACTAAATATTGTCTGGATGTTTCGTTTTACGTGGAACCCGGTAAAATTTGGTCTTGAAATTTGCATTTAGTAAATGGTTTTGTTCCCCGAAGCGGTTCATGTCATAAAGAAATAGTTCGCATCGTTTGTTGTGTATGAGGTTGTTACACTATTTCCTTATTTCATTTATAGTTAGCGCGGCAAATGATACGACTCCAGCTGATGTTACAGTACAAATGCTACGACTGCTACGACTGCTACGACTCGTAGTTACAATATTGAGTAGCAGTATGTTCGTAGCAATGCTACAACTTGGAAAAAATATCGCCCAGGTTGTGTAACGTTGTTCACAAGTACTAAAATACATGCCAACGCATTGGGCCAGTGTGGTAGACAAAGCCTGATCTCTCTATGTGCTGTTGTTTATGTAGGAAGGGAGATTTTGATCCCTTAATTTAACTTTCACATTTGAGAATACGGCATGATCTAGGTGCTAGTCAGACTAGGGACGTCTAGGATGCTAGGGACACTGATATAGGAGCTAATTAAAAATCTGTTGCTACTTTCAATGTTACCCTTGATTGACCCACGACATGAAAGTATTCCCGTTGTACGGTAGTGACTTTCAATAACACCATTAAAAAAAATATATATAACACATTAATAACAGTTGGGTTGGGTTCAGGTCACTAGTCTAACGGAGGTATGGGGACAACTTGAGCATCTATCGATTTGTTTGCCGACGCTTCAAATTGTACTTTAAATTACAAGATATTTTTTTATTTTACTAGAAAAAATCAACCAGGTTCATGATGCTCGAGAGGGAATCGAACCCACGACCTTTGGACAACCGGTCCAATGCCTTGACCACTGAGCTCGGGCCTAGGTAGCTCAGCGGTCAGAGCATATTGGACCCCGTTATCCAAAATAAATATCGGTTAGTAAAATTTTATCTTGTATTATGCCATGTTGGCGACAGAAAACCTCTTTTGATATGTATTATTTACCATTTTATACTTTTTTGAATATAATGTTCTTTTTTACGTTTTTTAGAAGAATGATTTTGTCAGTTTAATTATTTAATTTGCATTTAATTCAACCATTATCTAAATAATGGTTGAATTAAATGCAAAAAAAAATAAAAAATAGTTTACTGTTTTAATAAAGAAAAGTAGCGACACTTCGGTGCTCAACAAATGGTCTATGTGTAAAGCATTGTAAATCCAAAATTCAAAATAATATAAATGTTCTTTAAATTGTTTTATTTTATTTAATATCTTCTGTAATCCTAATACTCTCTTCGTGTTTGAACGCGGTAAGTCGAGCAAAGTATCAGGTTTATTCTTATAAAGTATTACGCACTTCCCTGTGTAACTCGAACGCAGCTCTTGTAATATATTGTGAATGATAGTGGTTTCACGTCGGTATACCAGCGTAGCTATGAGATTGAACTGCAATTTCTCGCATTCAGTTGGAGGATCTCCCCATTTTGTAACCGACGATGGTTCATTGAAAACCAAACAATGGAAATTAAACCTTATATACGGTTCTTTTTCCATTTGTTTTTATTTTAATTCGAAAGAGTTCACATTATCAATTGTTTGCGTTGACTTAAAAAAACAATCGAAGTGCTAATAAATCTTGCATTAGAACAAAGACGACTCCTGACGAATCTTGGGGCTATTCGCTAAATCACGCTAAATCTATTAATCAAATTCATTTTCTACATACAAATTAAATATTAAATCCACAAACATGTTTTCGTCTTCTAATTTTTTCCCCCGATTATTATTGTTGTATTAAATTTACGGTTAATTGAACTGTACTCATAATAATAAACACTTTTTCGTTTTCGGGGAAAAATGAGATGTTTTTAATATTCTTTTTGAGTGTTCTAATTGTTCGGGGAAAACGAGAGTGGGGAAATTAACGACCAGTGTTGTAACATCAATGTTATATTACCTAACAATAATTATTTGGCTGTCTACATAAATAGCGACGTCTTTGGCATGTCAAGTCACACCATAAACACGAACATCTTTCAGTAGCCTAATTATAAAGTTTATAATTATATTATTTAAAACAAAAATCAAACAATATCAAAGCGCCTTTCTGAAAAAGTTTGCGAAATTTCCAGGAAATTATATTAATGTTTTCAACTGTTAAGCAAAGTTAACTTGAAATCTTGAAATCAATGATTCATTCATGAAATGGTTTAAGTATATTAATAAAAATCAATTGCCACCGTTCGTAATTGTCAAGACAAGGTGTGTATACAAAATAAAAGGGTTGCAAGTCGGTAGCGGGTGAAATTAAAATGTTGCTTAATTTTATTTTGAGGTTGTCAATGGAGCAGCAGTTTAGGCAACATTCGTAACAACCTTTTTATACATAAAAGAATGCGTTAGGCATACACACCACAGCGCCTGAGGAAATGCAAATTCCCCCCCCCCCCCCCCCCCCCCCCGACACCCTTAACACTGGAGTTATAGCAAATTACACCCATACGTCCCTGACCCCTTATGGGTTCATAGGACTTAGAATTTTTCTTCCTCAATTTTTAAGCGGACTTATGAGTATGGTTTTTGTTATTTTGTGGACTTATGAGGCAAGATGGAAAAATATTTTGTCGAATGTTTTTTTTCTGGTAAGTTTAATAAAACCCACTGTAATTACCTATTAATTTCTTTGGACTTATCGGGTGGTGGTCAGACCATTTTGTATGGGGACTTTTATAGTGTTAAGTCATCAAACTCTCTTAAAAAAAAACAGATAGATTTCTCCTTGTGTATAAAAAGGTTCTAAGTGCCTAGTGTGAGTTTTGTTTACTATCCGTATTCTTTCAATTACGTTTACGAAAACGAAAATTTGTATGGCAGTGAAGCAGCGCCACTAGTGGAATACGAGGTGAAACTAAATATTCGAGTGCGGGTTCCTAAGAAAACGGAAACGATTTGCGACGGGTGAATAAATAAATACAGCGAGAGCGTTCTTTGACGTGATTGGTTGTTTGGTCTCGTTTTCGTAAACATAGCGAGTGCGAGTTGCAATTTTGACAGTTCGAAGAGCGACTTGTGATCAAACTAATAGTAAACGAGACCCAATTCTTCTCACTTTAAAATTTGTAGTGAGAGCAGTTGTGTAGCTGCCTGCACGTCAATTAGGTTTAACTGAACACCTGCTGTTTAATTTCGGTGAGGCTAGACTGAACCGCCCACCGCCGGCCCACCAGCATTTCCAGTTACAGCTCTGTGGACACGAGCAGTTATTCTTTTATTATATAGTTACTTCACTTAAAAAGAAAACAGTTCTACTGTAGAGACGCCAACACTACATAAAATTCTTTGGATAACACCGTGTCCTACACATTTAGATGAACTTACCTTTTTTCACTTTTCAATCGTCTTTGTATCTCCACTACCATCACTATTCAATACATTGACTAGTTGCTCCCATTTTCTTATTGCTAAAATTATATTCCTTTAAAACTTGATGATGGTTTGTTAAGATCTCCTCCATCATCATTTCAGCCCAGAGATACCCTCCCTCTCCTTTCGTGTCTGCCACTCATCTCTGTCCCAAGCCATACGCATCTACGGCTTTCCCGCTATCCTGGTAATGTCGTCAGTCCACCTTGCCACCGGACGACCGTCCTATGTCCAAGTCTTGGCCGCCACTCGGTAATTGCTTTGCTCCACTTGCCATCACCTCGTCTATCTAAGTGCCCTGTCCAACTCTTTAGTTTGTTGTCGGATTTCGGTATTTGGGACTCGGTCATGAAGTCTGATGCCGAGCATGCCACGCTCCATGGCCCTTTGTGCTACACCTATTCTCTCCTAAGATCTCCTTACCTAAAAATAACAAAATAAACTTTGTACCAATTTAACACAACGGACCGATTGTACTTATTTCGCTAAATTACTTAATCATATAGTTGCAATTGGCAACACTATCACATACCAATGTAGTTGGGTTTTGGCGGGAAAGTGAAGAGTCATGTCTGCGGTTTTGTTTTATTTTCTAAAATTTGGGCTATGTCGAATATTAATGTAAAATAATGGTGGATTATTAACCGTTAAGTGTTCGTGAGTGTGCATGAGTGTTGGCAAATGAAACAAAACAGTGCAACGGCACTTTTTAAATTCTCACAAGAAGTCGCGTGAGGACTTAGTAAAGCCCCACATCTTTACTGAGATACTCGAGGGGTTGGGGTGTACTTATATCATTTCTCACTTCTCATCTCTATATCATTCATCATCATCCTATATAGAGTTTAAATTTTGAGAAACGTATAAATTCAGTTTTCGACTAAAGGAGTGTATCCATGGTCACGAATAAATTTTAAAAAAACCAACATAGTTTATAACTGTTAGACGTTCTTCGGAACATGTACGGATATTTTCTTCTTGTCTATAAAAAAAAATTACGTATATTAAAACATTAAAGTCAGTCACGGTGAGTGAACGGGAATAGTTTTCCTGTGTTCGTTTGGAACTTGCACTCGCATGCTTTCAGTTGTAGCGGTAGTTGCTGTTTAGTCACCAAACGAGATAGCAAGCTTTCCTATCGTTTACTATGCAACTCGCACTAGGCACTCTGCTTTATTGATTTCTTTTTATTGCTGACGTGTGACTTTTCCTCCATCTCATCTGATGTAAGAGATGATAAGGTATACAAATGGCCATGAGACGTAGAAATCGAGCTTTTCGTAAATTTAAAAAAGAACGGTCTGATGACTCTTGGTCTCTTTATAAGTCTGCAAGAAACACATGCAACCAGATGATACGCAACGCTAAACGCCGACACATTCTTGAAAATATTTCATCCTCTACCCCTGCTGATATTTGGAAGTTCCTTGGGACACTAGGTATCGGCAAGACGCGTAGTGCTATTCTGCCTAACACAATTGCGTTGGACGATATAAACCGTCATTTCGCCACAACTGCTAGAATGGATCGTTCAACCATTTGTCAAACGGTAGACTATATTGTAGGTCTGTCTCGTCTTAATATCAACCCTTTTTATTTTTCACCTGTAACTGCTGATGAGATCAAAAAGATTATCCTCTCCATCAAATCCGAAGCCGTGGGACATGATGGCGTCAGTCGCCGTATGATTGTCTCGATCTTAAACCACGTCATTCCTCCAATTACCCACATTATAAATTTTTCTTTAGGCTCTGGCCAATTCCCCTCCCAATGGCGTAAGGCCTATGTACGTCCCTTACCTAAGATTTCCAATCCTTCCATTCCATCACATTTTAGACCCATATCCATTCTCCCGTTCCTGTCCAAAGTTATCGAAGCCTGTGTCCATAAACAGTTTTCACAGTTCATTCACCAAAATAGCCTCCTTAGTTCATTACAATCTGGTTTTAGACCTGGGCACAGCACCACTTCCGCTCTCCTTAAAGTGACTGGCGACATTAGGCAAGGTATGGAAGATACGAAAGTCACCGTTTAAGTTCTCATCGACTTTTCAAATGCCTTTAATGCCGTCAGTCATGACATTCTCCTTGCCATCCTTTCCCATCTTATGGTTTCAGCCGAAGTGCAGGAATGGTTTTCATCTTATCTTCGAGAGCGCCAGCAGTCGGTTCGTGTTGATGAGAAATCATCAAATTGTCATGATCTTGATGCTGGCGTTCCTCAAGGCGGGATTCTTTCTCCTTTATTATTTTCATTATTTATTAATAATATCACTCACCACCTTCAGTGTTCGTATCATCTGTACGCCGATGACCTTCAGCTTTACACTCAAGCACGTGTAGATGACCTCTCAGATGCCATTGGAAAACTGAATCGGGATTTGGAAGTGGTTAACGACTGGTCTCGTAGATTTGGTGTGGCCGTAAATCCCTCAAAGTGTCAGTCGATACTCGTTGGCAGCTTGCGATTGATGGGTAGAGTGGGAATTAGCTCTCTTGAGCCAATTGTGTACGACGGAACGGTCATACCATTTAGCCCGAATGTCAAAAATCTTGGCCTGCATCTCGATTCTACGCTCAGTTGGTACTCTCAGGTCGCTAATGTTGGCCGGAAGGTGACCTGGACCTTGCGCTCCTTGAATCGCCTGAGGAACTTTTTACCATTTAAGACAAAGGTTATGCTTGCGCAAACTTTAATATTTCCCATGATCGACTATAGTGACGTGTGTTATTTCGATCTTAATGCTGACTTATTAGACAAACTCGATAGATTGCTCAACAATACTATACGGTTCATCTATAACCTCAAAAAATATGACCACATCTCGCAATATAGAGCCGAGCTAAAATGGCTGCCCATTCGCCAGCGGAGGCGTGTACGAGCCCTGACGACACTTTTTTCACTGCTTAATTCTCCAAATGCTCCCTCTTATCTCACTCCTCATTTTCAATACCTTTGCTCCTCTCATAGTAGGAATCTCCGATCTACTAATAATCTTCTCCTTCTCTGTCCTTCCCATACATCTGGCGTTGTACACTCGTCCTTCCATATTCAGTCCATTCTGCTGTGGAATGCGCTACCTCTTGAAATCAGGATGGCTACTAGTCGTGACGCCTTTAAAAAGAAAGTCCGTATGCTCTATTTTGATAAAACCTTGGCAGAATCATCTCAGTAACGTCCTTACATACATATAATACATAATTTATAACGTAATTTATAAATTATGTATTATATGTTTATGTTTATTTTTGTTTTATATTTGTAAAAGTAGTTTATGTAATAATAGTGTATATAAGTATATTTATATAAATTGTATATATGTAGGTATATACTGTGCGTTTTATAATATATTATTTTTATTTCTAAATTGTTGTCTTCACCCAATTGCACCTACCTTGTTATTTCTGCACCACCCTATGGTTGACTGGTAGAGAATGCCTCAGGCATTAAGTCCGCCATGTAATATATGTTGCAAAAGTTTTAAAATAAATAAATAAATAAATAAATAAGGTAGAAAGTAGAAGCGCACTTCACCCGGAATCTTCAACAACTGAGGCACTGGCTATCTTATCTCTAGCTGCCGGATCAACAATGCTACAAACATGGACGATGGATAGGATAGAATGGAGGAAACTCGAGATATTATGTTTTCGGTCACCCATCTGATGACCGGCCTTTGCGAAAGTTGCTTAGCTTCGGCACTCGCAGACCGGAGCGTTAACCACTGCGCCATCGAGCTCATCTCATGTATGCTTAGGTCAACTAAAAAAATTGGTAACGTTTGAAAGAACTGTTACGTGATTATATTAAATACTTTAAAAAAAACACAAATTCTGAAATTCTGACTTAGCGGGTCAGGGTGCTCTCCCAATTGAGCTATCGTGGTTCTTGGTTCGTGGTTGGTAATTGGGAGAGCACCCATTTGAGGGTTCAAATCCTGCTCATGGAAATTTTTTCAACATTTGTGTTTTTGTAATTTGTTTCGCAACAAAATTTGCGTAAAAAATTATATAAACAAAACAAAAACGAAAAGGGCTCTAAGACAGATGTGGTCAATTACCGTCCAATATCTAAGCTTTGTATTATTTCCAAGGTATTAGAAAGAATTGTTTATAATCAGGTTTATCGGGCTATTCAACATTCTTTTAGCATGATGCAACATGGATTCCTGAAAGGGCGCTCTACTGTAACCAACCTTGTAGTATTCAATAACTTACTCACTGAAGCTATGGATAGTGGCTATCAAGTTGACGTTATCTATACGGACTACAGTAAAGCGTTTGACAGGATCCAGCATGACTTGCTTTTGTGTAAACTGAAGGGCATTGGTATAAGTGGTGACTTATTTAGATGGTTCTCATCGTACATAGACAATCGCACGCAGGCGGTGGTTGTCAATAATTACATGTCCGGATGGGTTTTGGTACCTAGTGGTGTTCCGCAAGGATCTTTGCTTGGGCCACTTTTGTTTACTATCTTTGTGAACGATATCGAACATTGCCTTCGATCATCGCGGTTACTATGTTTTGCTGATGATATGAAGATAATCTCAACTGTCAAATTTGTAAAGGATGCGTTTTTGCTTGGGGAGGATCTTTTAAGGTTGCATGATTATTGTGTGCGAAACCAATTGGATCTGAACCCATCTAAATGTTGCGTTGTGACCTACTCTCGGAAGCGTAATTTGATTTTGTACGATTACATGCTTGATGGGATTGCACTTCAACGGAGCAGTGTTGTCCGGGATCTTGGTGTTTTCCATGATGACAAACTATTATTCGATAAACATATTGATAATATAGTTTCTAAGGCTTCAAGGGCTCTAGGCTTTGTGATGCGTAGTGCCAACGATTTTAGCCAAATTAAAACTCTAAAGATTTTGTACTGTACATTTGTCCGTAGCTACCTTGAGTATGCATCGCAGGTTTGGAGCCCAAGATATCAGGTATATGTTACGCGTATTGAAAGTATCCAGAAGCGATTCATGAAATATCTATGTTTTCGTGCTAGAATTAAGTATGAGTCTACGTCTTACTTGGACTTATGCAGAAGTCACCACCTACTTCCATTAGAGAATCGACGGGATATCTCAGACCTGGTATTTTTGCTAAAAGTTGCTTCTGGTTCTGTGGACTGTCCTGAGCTGGTTTCACATATAGGCCTTAGAACCCCCTTTAAGTCACGCAGATTTCATCCGCTTTTGTACCTTCCCAGTGCCAACTCGAACTTCAGGCAGAACTCATATATATTGCGTGCGGCTAACAATTTCAATGCAGTATCCAAGGAGGTTGATATTGATTTATTTAACACAAGTTGTTTGTCTGCGAGGCGTCTTTTGAGCCAGTTGTTTTTTAATGGTTAAAGTGCTGTGCTGTTAATGTGTTGTTCTGTTTTTATTGATTTAATGTGCTATGCTTGTAATGTGTATATAACCCTATATTATTTTGTTGCTATATGTGAGGACCTGTAATTGGCTTTTTGTTGCTATTTTTAAGTTTCTACTTTGTTTATCAGCTGTTGGTTTTCCAAATCAATAAATAAAATAAAATAAAATAAAATAAAAACATTTTATAAATACTTTTAATGTTCTGGAATTATTAATTGTTGTTGTCATATTTTAGATGTATTCATGTTAAAATAGATAACGGTTGTATCACACAATTTAAATAAAATAGTAAGCCAACCACTGTAATCGGCTACCCTTTTCTGTGGTTTTCCCTCAGTTAAGTATTTAAACAGCTTTAATCCTCACGTCAATTTTGATCCGACCTCCTTGTTCGTTGTAAATAAGTAAAATGATATTTTGCTGCTACCAACATCACAAAAGGTACTTTAATTTTACTCTTATATTTTTTATTTGATGACGAAATTAAAAAAGTTTTTTTTTTAAATATCTTACCTGAAGCACAGTTTTTCCGCAGGTCAATTTTTATCCGACCTCCTTGTTCGTTGTAAGTAAGTAAAGTGATATTTTTCAGGTTTTTTTTTAATTTTCAGCGTCACCGGGCTTTTTTGGGGGCGGCGAGGTACTCAAAGGGTACTTCAAGCCGTGTGAAACGAATCACCTTCGGAGGTTTTTAGAGGGAACGGCATCACACACTTATAAGTGCGTGTCTCCAGTGCCCTACTAGATTCTCCGAAGGGTTGGGACAGGATCGGTATTTTGCAGGTACCTCACAAAAGGTACTTTAATTGAACTCTTATATTTTTTATTTGATGATAAAATTAAAAAAGTTTTTTTTAAATATCTCACTTGTTAAGTGATAATAAGGCCAATGACGGAAGCGCACTTCACTCGGGTTCCTCAACTACTGAGGCACTAGCTATCTTATCTCTAGCTGCCGGAACACAACAATGCTACAAACATTTATGTTATAGTGACATATTTAGTTTATTAATCATCATCTGAGTCAAAATATATATATATATATATTCTAGGCCATAATTTTCTGTGCGTGTGTTTGTAATTGAACTCCTTTTAAACGGCTGGACCGATTTTGATGAAATTTTTTGTGTGTGTTCAAGTGGATTCGAGAATGGTTAAGATTTACAATTGGACTCGGTTGGTGGCGTTGCAATAGGGGTTCATCATGGGATACGGGTGTTCTTAAATAGAGTGAGGAGAGAGTTTCACCCGCATGAGAATAACAAAAGATGATGGCACCCTTAGATATTTTACCCCTAAAGCTCATACATGCCTATATATATATTATTATGAGAGAGAGATAGAGAGAGAAACATTTATTGACCACACACACTAACAAACATAAAAAATAAGAATAAGAAACAAACAAAAGGTCAATCAGGAACCCGCCTCAGCTTGTGTTAGCTTGTGTTTTGTGTATATCACACCAACTATATTTTACTATCCTATTTAACAGCTCCAAGTCTTTTACTGTTACAATCAAACTTTTATTCCACCCATTCGGTTAAAGCGGCACAAACATCAAAGACTTCAAACATAACACTTACACAGCATAAAGGAACTACAGAAGGTATGTTCCATATAAACGCACACTTAGAGAACTCCTCATTGACACGCAATTTCGCAACAACTGCGTTCAAAATGATCCGAGATAACTGACCGCCTCTGTGGTCTAGTGGCTAAAACCACCAGTTTAGACCCAGAGAAAGATAAAGATAAAGATAAAGATATATTTATTTGTTAAAACATGAGTATACACATGGTGCAGGTGTTATTAGCTAGTGATGTCCTAACAGGCCTTTGAGGCATACAAATGTTAAATTACAATAACAACAATAATTATTAAAAGTATAAATTATAAAATAAAAAAAACATTTATGCTACTGACTTAAAAACATTCAAATAGTAATAATAATATAATGTCAACTATAAATCAGTATAATAAAAAAAATTAAAAACGTGAAAACAATTTTATTATAACAATATTAAAAATATTTTTGATTATTAATAAATAACGTTTAGTACCTAGATCTAATTTTAAAAAAAAACTTACTTATTGGTCAAAAACTCGTTAAGGTGATAGTAACATTTTTCCACTAAAAAACTTTTCAATCTCTTAAATAAAAGTATATTGATATCCTTTAAGTCTTCTGGTAACTTATTTATATGATTGGCCCAATACCGAAAATACTTTTAAGCTTAGCTTTTGCAGTGTTAGCTTTGCAGACGCAAAGTTTTGAGTTCCCGGGTTCGATTCCCAGCGGGGGGTACATGTTTTTGTACTCGGTTTGGTTGGTGGTAGGGCTTGTTTGTCCGCCTGGCTAGGTACCAACATCTTATCTAAATATGTCGTCATAATATCAATGTTTGTAGTATTGTTGTGTTCCGGCAGCTAGAGGTAAGGTAGCCAGTACCTCACTAGTTCAGGATCCCGGGTGAAGTGCGCTTCCATCAATGGCTTTATCATCACTTATATCAGGTAAGATCAAGGCACTGTGCTTACCCGTTATTAATTTAAAAAAAAGATCCGTTCGGTTTTCGTGTCGACGTGTGCTGCTGCTGCGTGGAGTCAGCTACCAACAGATACCTTAAGAGTCTATGTGTACGTTACTCGAACGCGTTTGTATGAAACGTACCTTCTAGGGTCAGTAAAGTAAAGTAAAGCAAACAGGCTATAACTGTCACACATCGCTACAATTGATGGGTAATGGCTTAATCACCACGCTTCACAAACCCGGGGCTATGCATCGAAAAGTCCGAATTATATTGTGCCCGACCTGGGAATTGAATCCGGGACCTTCAGGTATCGGGCCGAGCGCTCTGCCACTCGGTCAGTGAGGTCTGCTTATTTTGTGGTTCAAGCTGTTCCAAGATGCGTGTCCATGAGAGGCTCTTACTCGAACTCGGTATGTATTAAGGCGACGCACCGCTAAACAATAAATCTCATACGTTTTGATACGAGCGTTTGCGCCCCGTACCAAGAAAAACTGTTTTTTTTTCCTTCAAATTAAAACTACAAATTATTTAAAAAAAATGAACTACAATTTTAAAGTGTGTGTTAAGACTAATCTACTAAGAAAATTTAGATGCTTAAATCGGTCTGGTTAGCCTGTAAAATGCAAATCTATGTTTTAAAAGAGGTTACTTTGATATTTTTTTCTCTGTTATGAAAGTTGACAAATCGTGTTTCTGCAACTAGCCAAATGAAGTCAATTAAATGAAAAATCATGTCATCAAATATCACTTTCATATGTTTTGTAATTGCTGGGAAAAATCAAGATCCCCGCCACGTAAATTTCCAATGCGTCGCCTTAAGATTTCCTACTGCGTCTCCTTATTTGTGACACTGATCTCACTCCGCGATAGGATATGTAGGTACGTATCTTCTTTAGCACGAATTACAATATCAAAGACTTTTCGGAGTCGACTAAAAGGCACATGACGTATGCCGGAATAAATAATGCAAAGGTAGCAGGCGGGGCGGCGCGGCGGTCTGGTTATTCGTTACGGCTGCTTAGTGGGAGATATTGAAATGCAGGAAATACGAGAAACTGTATTTATTTATTTACAGCGTTGCAACATTTTTTTTAGGACTGAGTCTGCTGCTCTTGCCGCGTTTTCAGCGTCACCGTACGTTTTCGTAGGGCACCGAGAAACTTAAAGGGTATCTTAAACTGTGTGAAACACTGTCAGAAGTTTCTAGAGGGAACGGCATTACGCACTATACAGGGTGGAAAAAAAAGACCGCGGTTGGAGGAAAAGTACCCTTAATATTGATTATGGCAAATTTTACTGAAACAAGAAACTCTTGTCATTGTTTACGGAATCAAAACAATTTTAAAGAAAACGGTTTTCAATTTCTGAAACCAGAAGAGTACCATAGAAATGATAGTAAAAGTTATTTGAGTGATGAAGGAACGAGTAGAAGGAAGTCGGGGAAAAGGCTGTCCAATGGCAATGATATAGCCATTGGAGATGAGAGAGTTGGTGAACTATATATTTTTCCAAATAGCAACATCGTTGAGTTTACAGATATAGCGTATGGCGTTTAGATAGTTCTTCATTAAATTATGAACATAAACATCCAACGCTCTTAATATTAGCCTCCCATATTCCTCCGAAATGGCTAGCGGTAGGCGGATTCAGTTTCCAAATTATACGATTATTTGCGAGCTCCTGCGTAAAGCTTTTATAATAATTTTCACTTTTTATGAATTCGTAGAGTTCATTAAGATAACTCTTAGACGCCACAAGATTTGTCCCGTTATCACTGTATAAAAATTTGCAAGGTCCCCTACGTGAGAGAAAACGCTTAAAGCAATTTAAAAATATAGTTGAACTTAAATCGGACGCGAGCTCTATATGCACAGCCTTTGTAACTAGACATATGAATAAACAAATATAAGCTTTTTGACTTTGCACTCCACGGCGTTTAGTTAAGGTGATATACAGCGGGCCTGCATAGTCTACACCTGTGTGAGTGAATGCTTTACATTGTTCTAACCTGCAGCTAGGCAGATCTGCCATCATAGGAAACGTTGGTTTTGGCATCAAACGAAAACAATAATTACATTTATGAATGCGTTGTCGCACGGCGTTCCTGGCAGATAAGATCCAAAATTTTTGTCTAATTATGGAAATTAATAGCTGTGGACCAGCGTGAAGATTCTTAATGTGATAGTGATCAATTAATATATCAATTATGTGTCCGCTTTTGGGTAAGAGCGCTGGATGTTTATGTTCATAATTTAATGAAGAATTATCTAAACGCCCCCCGACTCGTAAAACATCATCAGACACAAAAGGTGACAATTTTCTTAGCGCCGGTGAACATAATTTATTTGATTTTATATTTTTAAGTTCATCAGAAAAATAAGCGTTTTGCACAGCTTTAACAACAGTAGTCTCAGCTGCGTCTAACTCTTCCACGGTGATAAAACAGTTGCTACGCGGCAATTTTTTAATAAACCTTAGCACGTAAACGACTGCACGTATATATTTTTCCCAAGATGAAAATTTTGTACTTAATGTAATCAGTGGACATTCCTCAGTATCAGTAACTACCAGAGAAGTAGTTTTCGTTTCTGGCAATATACCATTATTATTAACAAATTTTTTAATAGGCCATTCATTAATTGGCGAGGAAGTCCACGGCGGTCCCTGTAACCACAATTCACACTGCAACAGTTGTGCGGGGGTTAGACCGCGAGAAATACAATCAGCGGGGTTTTGCACACCAGCAATGTGATATAACATGTCTGCCGATATGAAAGATTGACATTGAGAAATTCTATTTGCGATATACGTCTGAAACCGGTGCGGAGAAGAACTAATCCAACTTAAAGCAACAGTCGAGTCTGAGAACACAAAAATATTGTCTACATGATGTCGTAATGACAGCGTATCATGTACGGAGCGTAATAAATTTGTAAGCAAAACTAGAGCGTTTAACTCTAGACGAGCGAGCGTAGTTTTAGACTGCTGAGAGGCAACACGTGACTTGGAACATAGCAAAGTGATGATAGGTGGCTCATCATTGGTCACAACATGTGAATATATGACGGCACCATAGGCCTTCTCGCTCGCGTCTCCGAACGCGAGTAGCGACAGGCGCGAACCCTTGTTAACCCCCATATAACGGGGGAAATGTAACTGCGAGAGAACAGGCAGCTCGCTTAAATATTGTTGCCACAAGCAAACAATGCGTGCGGGTGGAGCTTCGTCCCAAGACAATTGAAGAAGCCACAGTTCTTTTATAATTAATTTAGCAAATAATATGCAAGGCCCGACTAACTTTAAAATATCGTACAAGCGGGCGGTAGCGGATAAAATTGCACGTTTAGTACAACTTTGCGATGGTTGCAAAGTTACGAAAACAAAATTATCTGTAGCGGGAAGCCATCGCAATCCTAATATTTTAAATCCGTTCGTGTCGTCGTCGAAAGAGATAGCTTCGGACTGGCGATGCGAGGTTGGTATGTGTTCGAGTAACTCTTGCGAGTTGCTTGTCCACTTTACTAAGTCGAACCCACCAGACTTGAAGAGCTGAATTAACTGGTTTGCTGTCTGTACTGCTTCTTCTAAAGAAGAGGCAGACGACGCCAGATCGTCCATATAGGTATCTCTTTCTAAGACAGCGGCAGCCAGGGGCCACCTCTCTCGCTCATCGGTAGCTAACTGTCGCATAGTGCGCAGTGCTAAAAATGGGGAAGACCTAAGACCGAACGTGACGCGGTTAAATTCGAAAGTTTGTAGCGGATCATCGACAGAAAAACGATATAATATTCGTTGAAATTTGCGGTGCGCGGCGTGCGTCTCGATAGACAAGTACATTTGTTTGACGTCAGCAAAAAATACTATGCGAAAAACTCTAACATTTAAAAGAATATTAAATATATCTGCCTGTAGATTAAAGCCAGTATGAAGGATATCATTTAAAGACAACCCGGTGTCTGTGGTCGCGCTACCGTCCAGTACGATACGCAACTTAGTTGTAACTTTGTCATTACGAATTACTGGGTGATGAGGTAAATAAAACCCTGCGGAAAGGCAGTCGTTCGGAGAAATGGGTGATAGTATACCAGTACTAATATAGTCACGTATAACTTCATTATACTGCTCGCGTAATAAAGGTATTTTTTCAAACTTCTTTTCTAGCAAACAAAATCTACGCTTAGCGGTAATATATGAGTTACCCAGCTTCTCAGGACTCTCCTTGAAAGGAAGATCGACAGCATAGCTGCCGTCTTCATAACGCGTAGTAGTGGAAGTATAAATGTCCTCACACTGCTGTTCATCTGGACTCAAAAATATTTTGGCGGGAACCTCCTCTATTTTCCAAAACTTTTCTACAATAGAATCTAGCGGGTCGTGTGCATTAAATGCACAAAAAGAACGCGTAAGGCATTGCGGAGCGGGCGCAACAATAGTTGCTTCACCCATAAAAATATAGCCTAACGTTGTCTCAATAGCGGTTGGTGAATTATTATTATTATTACTGGAAATTTTATTAAACAGTAATATTTCACAATATATCTTTACACCCAAAAGTAGGTCTATTGGCCCAGGCTCAGAAAACTGATCATCGGCCAGCGGGATGTCCTGAATAAATTCAATAACAGAAGTATCGATAAAAGAGTCTGGTAATTGTGTTGTAATTTGATCCACAACAAGTTGTTGTATAGAATATGTTTTTCCACTATCAAATCGTGAGGTGAAATTAACATCAGTCACACCTAATATACTCTGCTTTATACCACCGATACCCTGTACCATTGAGTAGCGATTTTGTGTGTTAACAGGAAGCGATAACCTTTTACAACATGCGGAGGTAATATAATCACTTTGAGAACCAGTGTCTATGAGACATCTCAAATATATAGTCTGATTATATTTATCAATAAACTTTATTTTTGCAGTACCCAATAATGTGGTAATAGCTAGATGAGTGCAGTTAACTTGATCACATGATACATTACATATGGATGGCGGACTAACCATATTTGGTAGCGGATAATTAACTTTTCACACCACCTGCTCGACAATGCCTCATTATATGTCATGCAAACCTTACTCAAAGTAAATCATTATAGCCCTTGTCTTTTGCCGGGGTGTAATGTTGTACTGAATTTCATTATAACCCGCCGGGCAGTAATGTGATTCTCACTTCTCTTAGTTCTTATTGTTATGCATTTAAAGTCTAATTTAAAGTCTAAGCTGCTGGTGGCCGACGGCGAGGAGGTGGACGGCGGCGCGCGCCGCGCCTCATTTATTTGAAAATCGAACTTATTCGAAAATCGAGCTGGCCACGCCACGGCAAGCCGAACCAAAAAAAATCAATACTTAAAACAAAAGCTGCGAGTATTTCAATACGGTGCAATCAGTATCTGACAAAACTGCAAAAGAAGATAGAATAAAACATTAAGAAAATGTCGAGTGACGAAAGTGATTTAACTCCGGAGTCCATTAAATTAGACGC
Organism: Eudonia lacustrata; assembly: GCA_947562085.1. Taxonomy (NCBI): domain Eukaryota; kingdom Metazoa; phylum Arthropoda; class Insecta; order Lepidoptera; family Crambidae; genus Eudonia; species Eudonia lacustrata. The sequence continues at coordinate 3,838,449 of OX387323.1, read as the reverse complement.
CTTAGGTATTGTTAATAACCTACTACCAGAAAAGTCGAAGGAAAAATACTTGAAAGCTTACGACGATTTCCACAAATGGAAAACTGCAAAAGGCGCAAAGTCTGTGTCGGAGTCAGTGCTTCTTGTTTATTTCGAGTATTTATCGTGTACAAAGAAGTCCAGCAGCCTGTGGTGTATCTATTCGATGCTCAGGTTAACAATAAGCATCAAACACGACATTAAGATAAATACATATAGCAAGTTATTGGTATTTTTAAAGAGGAAATCAGATGGTCATCGAGCAAAGAAGTCAAAGTATTGACAGCGCAAGATGTGGAAACTTTTCTGAATAAGGCTCCTGATCACAGCTTTCTGGCCATGAAAGTAAGTATGAGTACTGCCTACTTTTTAGTTACGTTTCTAGTACCTACCTATAATAGCTCTATAAAATAGTTAATGAATAAAAGGGTATTTAAATGGCACACATTTAAAAAATACACATTCTAAGGTTTTGTCGCAAGCTTTTTTTATAATATAAAGGTCAAAAAATGTAGTAGTGTATCTATCTATTTACTCACAATCCTATTTTTTGTTACAGGTAGCCTTGATTTTTGGAGTGAATGGCGCATGTCGTGGAAATGAACTCGTAAACATAAAAGTTAATGATATCAAAAAACATGCAGATTTATTGCTGATTAACTTACCAGATACCAAAACAAATAGAGAACGTTCGTTCATAGTTCGTGAAGATTATGCAAGAATTGTTGAAAAGTACCAAGCTCTGCGCCCCTCTAATATAAACACCAACAGATTTTTTATCGGTTACAGTAATGGCAAATGCACCAGGCAAGTCATTGGCAAGAATAAAATCAGCGCCATGCCAAAAGAAATTGCAAAATACCTCAAATTGCAAAATCCCGAGCTCTATACGGGTCATTGTTTGAGGAGAACATCGGCAAGTCTGTTGGCAGATTCAGGAGCAGATATGGCCCAGATAAAACGTCATGGTGGCTGGAAATCCGATGCAGTAGCGGAGGGCTACATAGAGAATTCCATACAAAACAAAAACAAGATAAGCTGTCGTATTGGTGACAACATTCATCTGAAAACTACGTCCATTATTGATGATCCTTGGAAACCTTTGCCACCACAGCCATCTAGCTCAAAATATATCCCGTCAAGCCCACTGCCTCAAGCACCACCTTCCCCAACCTTTACTGTGCCAAACGACCCTCACACGCAAGGTTCTGATGTATTGGGTGCTGCTACTCAAATAAATTCCGCCTCAACTAACATAAGCGTACCAAAAAATATAACCATATCTTTACATAACTGGACTAATGTATCTAACATCAATTTTAATTTTTAATTTACTTTTTATTGTTATTTACTGTGCCAATTATATATAATTAGTAATGAAAATAGTATTTTAATAAATAAAATACATTTTCTAGTAGCCTTGGTTTTTATTGTCTCGCAAAAAGTGAGAAAAGTAGAGTATACTCCTCAGGGATAAAACTGATTTTGCCTTGGGCGCGCTTAAATCCTTCACTGCTCTCAGGACTTCATTTAAATTCCCTCGCTTCGCTCGGGAATCAACTCAAAACCCCCTCGCTACGCTCGGGAGTTAATTCTGGAGTCCTTCGTTACGCTCAGGATTCAAATATCGCGCCCGTGACATAATACAGTGCTTTATCCCCTTGGTGTACAATCTACTATTAGGCACTGATGGCATAGAGTTGTTAGCGGGCTGAGCGATGGAACGATCACACTGCACTGGCTTATTACAGCTGGATACAGCAGCTGGGCAGGTACCATGGCCATCTGGGACCATGGGGACACTACTGGGTTTTGCTGGTGAATTATTGAAATGCAATAACGAGTGGTGGTTACCAACACAAATACTGCATTTCTTATTAGATGAACATTTGGACACTTTATGCTTGGTGCTTAAACAGTTAGTGCATGCAGAATAAATTTTAACAGAATTATATCTTTCTTGGGGGGTTAATTTCATAAACTTAGGACATTTATAAAGATGAACGTGCTTGTTTTGATTGCATAATTCACAATGATTAATTCCCTCTGATTCTATATTCAAAAATGATTTTGTTGCCTTTGGTAAAGGAATATTTTTAGTTAACTTAGATTTATTTTGTACATTAACACTTGTAGTAGCGGAACGTGACAAAACTTTACTCTGTTCCTGTACAAACTCAATAAGATTTTTATAAGTAGGAATTTTTTCCTTACGGTAAGTAACTTCAAATAATTTTACAGTATCAGAGTCTAACTTTTGAATAGCAAGATGTAAAAGAATAAAATCAGTTAAATCAATAAGTTTTAACTGTTTAAGAGCTTCCACAGAAGAATTAAATGTATTCATAAATGACTCAAGTCCGGCAGAATTATTATTACTGATCGGCTTGAAGTCCAATAACTGATTAATATATGCACAAGCAAGTGAACGGGGATCATCGTACTTTTGCATTAAAGCCTCCAAAATTATGTAGTAATTTTCAGCGTTGGTCTGTAAGCCAGCACAAACAGATAAAGCGGGACCTGACAATTTACTAGTCAAATAAAACACTTTTTCATGATCCAACAAATTAGGATTATCATGTATGATGTTTTTAAATTGATTATAAAATTGTGGCCATTTGCGGACATCTCCATCAAACGACATCAACTCAATTGCTGGCAATTTTGGCACAGATTTTGAAAAGGTGGGTTTTATATCTTTTACAGTTTTTCGACTATCAGAGGAGGTTTGCACTATACGCTTAACACGGCTAAATAATTCGTCAAACGCCGTTATAGCCTGGTAATTTATTTTATATTTGGGATCTACTTTCAAATTTTGCATGTTAAAATTGTCTACAATTTCATGAAACTCAATGCGTAACGAATCCAAAGTAAATGTACTATCCATTAGTTCCTCTATTTTTGATTCATCTTTAGCAGCTAATTTTGCTAGTTCATGTATTCTTTGCATTCGTTCGTATAATGCATTTCTCTTACCTTGCAGTAACGTAAGTTTCTGCACTTCCATTTCGACGGTTTCATTGTCAGTTTGCGACATTTTGCTTCAATATGCACGCACAAACAACCCTTATCACAATGCAAACAACAAACAGCACTGCCAATAATAACTGTGCACAATTCACCTTTCTATTGCAAATTGACAAAAAACACAATGGAACTGCTGTTTGAAAACAAAGTACGGTTATCGGTTACAAATAAAACTTATGTCAGTGTCATTCGTGTGACATCCGTCAGATGAGATGAGTGAGACTACAGCGCGCGGGATTCAACGATAACTTCGTGAGAAGCGTGAGCGAGATGGAGAACGATAGCACACTATGTATGCGACAAAGCGAGCCGAAACGTACCGAGCGCGTTCGAGACCGAATGATATCTTACATTCGTTCCGAACTCGGAATGCAAAATGGCGAATTATGTAGGTAGGTCTAAGTTGATTCTTTTAGGCCTGCCTACCTACTTTTCTACTATGGGAATGACTAGGTACTTTTAATATAAATTTACCCTTGAATAATATCGCGGCTCAATTTTACAGGCAATAACACTGATTACGCGGGCGATTAAGAATCGAAATTGTTTTAGCGGCGGGAACGGAATTATTATGAAACAATTTCAATATTGTAATTAGAGAATATTACACTGATGAATGGAGTGAGTGCGTGCGAGTTGATGATGACATACCTAGCATTACATCCCATTACCTAGGCAGGTAGATACATAAACTATCAGCGGGTTTTTATAACAAATGAAGAGTGTAGTGCAATAACGTTGGATTTAATAAAGTACAATAGAAGTAGGTACAGCGGTTCATTCAAAGCGGGATAGACATTGATCAAATTATTTATAAAGATCCGGCTCGAAGGACCATAAAATGCTGGATTCTTTTTCAGCATTGTTGGCGGGTTGAAATAATTTATTTTTATATTTGACTGGTAATACGAAACAAGTAAAAATATTAAGTTTATCGATTAAAGAACTTGGTGGACTGTATATAGCGAAATTACGAATGCAATGTATGTATAAATAAGTTTGGAGAAAAACAAAAGAAATTATAGGAATAGGATCGGCAGTACTCACTCGCAGTGTTGCACACCCAAATTTTTGGTTTCCAGCGCTGGATAACAGCCACGTGCACGTGGTCCCAATTTGATGCCGATCACTTTCCTGCTTCCTCTTATTAGGTTTAAAAGTTTACTAAGTAGTAGAAAACACAAACTGGTAAAAAGTTTCGTTATTGCACTTAAATTTATTTGTTCACACTCTTCACGGTTTCACGATGCGGAAATCGACGTTAACTCGTCAAAGGTCACGCTGAAGATGGCGACTTAGTTTCTTAGGGGTTCTCACACACCTCTTGAAGTTGTGTGTGCGATAGAGATGCGATATTCATGCCGATAAGGATAGGTATATGGAGAGGTTCAACTACAAAATTGCATTCATTCGATACAATAATAATACCGCGAGATTTGAAATCCACCAGAAACATTCCCTTATTTTCAAACATAATTGAAACTGCATTTAAAGATTTTTTTAAAAAATCACCTGCTTGAGCCGGGAATTTAATCGGTGAAATGTGAAAAAAAAACATCCTGTATTTTATGATACCAACTAAAAGAGTCATTCAAAGATCAATTCCTTTTAAACAACATAGTATCTTAAATAAAGAAAGACCATGAAGAATATTTTTTTATTGTAAAGCTTACTCACTATCTAAAGAAAATAGTTCACTTAACTTAAGATTTTTCAAAAATCTTTAAATATAGTTTTAATTATTTTTGAAAATAAAGGAAAGATTCCTTTCAGTAAAATTTGCCATCATCAATATTAAGGGTACCTTTCCTCCAACCACGGTCTTTTTTTCCACCCTGTATAGTGCGTAATGCCGTTCTCTACTAGATTCTCTGAAGGGTTCGGATCGGATTGGGAGCGAAACAACTCGAGGGCGCCTCTAAAGACTCGGATTGACCGGGTCGTGGGGGTGGGGAAAAGCGCCCAGGTACATGTCTGAACCTGGTATAGAGCGCGTCTGAACCGGGTCGTCCTTGTTCTACGAGCACGGTGTCTTGGACCTAAGCGAGTGTGCACGTTTAGAGTATTCTGTAAATGTGTAGTGGCATCTAGAAGACTGGACGGGGTCGTTACAACTCATCATCATCGCAGCCAAAAGACGTTCACTGCTGGACAAAGGCCTCTTCCAAGGATATGAGGGGTATTTGCCGTAATCGCCACGCTTGGCAGGCGGGTTGGCGATCGCAAAGAGTTGAGACTTAACCTCACATAGATACTGCTGCCCATCGTCTGGAATGGTCCCTTAGTCGGCTTTTACGACACCCACGGGAAGAGATAGGGTGGTGCAATTCTTTATCCCCGGCACCACACAGGGCAACAACTTCGTTACAACTAGTGTCTTGCTACTAGTATTGAAGAGTTGGATGGCGCAGTGGGTAACGTACCAGTGGCGGTAGCCAAAGTAACATTAAGAAAACGATAGCGAAGTTCGAAAAGTATAAAATGTATGGGTTTGACATAAGATTGACCACGTGATTTAGCGCGGCTTATGTCAATTCCACATATTTTACTTATTCTTTATATGCATGATAAATTGTATAAGAGCTAAATTCCTATCTAAAACATGTGTACACAACACGATTAATAATAAGCGTCCATGTTAAAGTTTACCTAATCTAAAACTACATCTAATTAAAAACTAATTATATACATAGAATGTTAAAAAATAAAAATATAACAAATTCAAAACTTATTCTAGGTTAATGTTGACATCTATATGAAGTTTTCTTATTATGTGGAAGATGCCGAGCCGAGAATTTTCCGGACGTTTTTATTAAATTCATGTATTTTCATGGAAAATATGTCGATGTTGTTATTAAGTGCAACCAGTTCATTGTATAGACGGCACATTCTGACAATGGGATTGTAATATGATTACTAAGGTTTAGTTACTTTTGAAAAGGCTGGTAATCGGATGGTCGACCAAAAGTTTGTCATCTCAAGCCCCTCAGTGCTTCGGAAGGCACGTAAAGCCGTTGGTTGGTCCTGGCTGCATTAGCAGTCGCTAACAACCACCAAATCACACTGGACTCGCGTTTTTTTTTTTTTTTTTTTTATTATGTTAAAAGGAGGCAAACGAGCAGGCGGGTCACCTGATAGAAAGTAATCACCGCCGCCCATGGACCAAACCAAAGTTATCGCAGATGCGTTGCCAACCTTGGAAAGGAGTTGGATCTTGAGGAGGGAGTAGAAATTGGGAGGGGGGAGGGGTGAGAGATGGGCCTCCAGTACTTTCACTCACCGGACGAAACACAACAGCAACGAGTGCCGTTGTTTCACGCCGATTTTCTGTGAGAGGGTGGTGTTACGCCGGGCGAGCCGGCCCATTTCGTGCTGCAACGCAGCGTGGCTCTACCACTCACGTGGTGAGTCCTCCCCTACCCATCCATAGAAAAGGCTCGTTTAATACTCTTCCTTCTCCTGTGGTTTTGTGTTCGCAAATATTGGCTCGAATTTATAAATACCTACTTACATTTACGTTACATATCTCTGCAAGTTAACTGATCGTATCAATCCAACTAGATGAGTACGCTTTCAATCCGATATTATGATTGCTTCTCGCAGTAATTAGAGCTGGGTTTGATGGTACATATAACTACCATTGGTGTTTTGATTAACTTGGAACGAGATATTACTCTATTTGAGACTTGCATAATTGCTACGGAACTATCTTGAGAACATTGCTATGCAGACGTGGTCAATGTGATTGAGAGACGACGATAATTATTGAAGCTACTGAGGGTGAATTTTACCAACATCCAATACATACGAGAAAAGCTATCCCAGTATAACTTTACTCTTATGATTTAATCTGCGGGTAACTTTGCTTTCATTGATTAATCTATGGGTAAGTTACTCTCGCATGCACTCCGACGATGAACGAATGACACGACCGAAAATATTAACCACCAACCATAAAAGTACATTCATACCATGCCTGAGCAATGATGCTACGTATTTTTAATTAACCAGGGTAATATTTCTGCTTGACGTTTTAAATAACTTCAAATATTATGTTGTGTTGATTGTTTGTTGACATAGAATATTGTAAAAATAAGAAGTCATGAATAGCGTAATTCTTTAATACATACCAGCACGTAAATACAACGAGCGCATACAACTCACCTACCTACCTATTTGTTGCATACTCCAGACGATGCTCAATTTTTGTCAGCAAATTAAACACAGACCTTTTGACAAACGGAATCTTATATGGCGAAGTCGTGGTCGTCGTTATCTTAAAAGTACTATGTCCTTTCTTTAAACCATGTTGAGCGAGGGCCAAAATAATCTTCATCGTCATTACTCAATAAATTAATTCAAATGTAACGACATTTTGTTAGGTTATCTATAAAATTTGTCCGTGACAGTTATTGTGACGCAACATAATCTACGAATAACAGCTTACTCGGCTGAAAGCGGCAGCATAAGAAGTTACTCCAGTATAGTAAATTTATCCTTGGGTTAAACGTTGGTATAATGAAAAGTTCGTTTACTCTCGAGTAATTAGCGATTTACTCTCGGAATAAAATTTACTCTCGCTTGTTCGAATCCACCCTTAGATAAATGATTGGTCTCGCGCGCTCGACTAGATACCGCGCTACCTAAAACAATAGCTCCGTGAATGCGGCAACTCAATATTGTAGTGTATTTTTAAACAGTTTAACTACGCAAACTGGCATTTTACTTCGGTTTAAAAATGAGCTGCAGTGCTATTCTCTAAGCAAAACAGCGTCAACATCGACATTGAACTCGCTCATAACTTGCAAACGAATGTAGACTTTATTACTATTTGAAAGTAGGTAGAAATTAGTTTGCAAGTTATGAGCGAGTTCAACGTCGAGTTCGACGCTGTTTTGCTTAGAGAATAGCGCTGCTGATGATAAATTTAAACAACTTAAAAAAAGGAAAGAAGAATAGGTTTAATTAAATTAATTCTATTAGATTGAGTTAGATTAGGCCAAAGCATTGTATTATGTGTTTGCGTGCTCTTGGGAGTTAGCACATGTATTGTGGAGTTAGTGTGTGTGTGTGTGTGAGGGTGTGTGTGCGTGTGTAAGGGTGTGTGCATGAGTGTGTTTGTGTGATATAGACGAAGGTTCCGTGTCCGTGAGAGTCTCGATGTGTGCGTTATTCGAACGCGGTTTGTCACAAGGTCCTCACGGAAGACCAGCCATTATTTCACTGTCACAAAGACTGAGTACAGTCTCTTTGGGCTACATTTCTCTATTTTTGTGTTTTTCTACATTATTATGTAACTTCAATTTCAGTTTCAATTAAGTACCTATTTATTGCTTTTCCATATGTTTTTTTTTTTTGGAGAGAGATTGATTGCCTCAGACGGCATTTTCAGCTTCACCGGGCTTGTTTGGGGGCGGCGAGAAACTTAAAGGGTTCCTCAAGCCGTATGAAAATAATCACTCTTCGGAGGTTTTCTAGAGGGAACGGCATCACGCACTAGTTAATGTCCCCAGCCCTACTAGATTCTCCGAAGGGTTCGGATCGGATCGGTTTTCCATATGTATTTCAAGGATTTAAAATAGTGTCAAGTACAGTGTGGACCCTGTGGGCACAGCAAGAATTAGGGGAGAGGAGTACTTAAGGCGAGGGTTTCCAAAAAAACGGGGCTTTTAAATGAGTTTTATTCGAAATGTAGGTATAAGGATTTTAAATCCAAAAAAATATATGTTATTCATTGGCCTGTTATCTAGTAATTTCATTTGGTATTTTCACGATATTTACAATTTCCTGCATCGAATATAATATCAAACATACGTCTTATTATTACTTAGTCTAAATATCATTCAGGCTATACTCCGTTTCAGACAAGGAAAAATATACCAAACCAATTGTCTTTGAATATGTAATAGTTGTCGGCCATTATAATTTTGATAATAAGTAAACGTTCAATAAAATCCACATTATTGCCTAATTCGACGCTCGCGCCATCATTCAGTCCCGAGCGGAACGCCTTGGAAATCTCACAGTCGGAAACGCTCGCCTTAACTGTGTTCCAATAAAATATTTTCTTTTAATTTGACGGGCGCAGAGCCACGAGCATTGACTTGTTTTGACTCTTCTTCCATTGTCTTAAGAGCGACATTGTTTACGTATGCTAATGCTATGCTCGTGGCTGTACAATCCATACTATTATGATTGTATAAACTCTATCCATACTCGTATAAACCAAAATATCGGCTTGCAGCTGACACAATCCCGTCTTGTTCCCGCGGCGGTCGGTGAACCGGTCGGTAGTATACCTAATATAGATATGTTAGGCATACCGGAAGACCCGAATCAATCCAAACCCCTCGCAGAATCTACTAGGGAACGGGGACACGTATAAGTGCGTGTTGCCACTCCCTCTAGAAAACCTTTGACGGTGCTTCGTTTCACACAGCTTGAGGAACCCTTTAAGTTTCTCGCCGCCCCCAAAATGTCCAGTGACGCTGAAAATGCTGTCTGAGGGAATTAGCACACTCTTTTCGAAAAAACAATACCCGACCCAGCTGACTAGATACTAAGCAGTTTGCCTTGCCATAAGCCCTTATTGATAACTTTGTTTAAAATAGAACGTGAAAGTATCAGATAGGTACATAAAACATGTATTTTAGAAAGGAGCCAGAAACAAGAGCTATTTACTCCCGTTTCAACCGCAACACCTGCAATATAGGTACAACCTACCACATGCAGTTCGGAACAGCTAAATCTGGTTGCGACAAATTTTACGGACATGCGCGCTAATAATTTATGAGGGTAGGGTTGCCTCTGGCTACTAAAAGACGATTTTAGGTAAAAGCAATGGCGACGTGATCTAATACATCGTGATTTAATATGCGATTAGGTACTCGATTTGGTTAGTTTAGTTTAAGTAGTAGGGATTGCTAAACCCATCTGGCTAGCTAACACATTTTGTCGCCACAAGCTAGATATAAGATAGCCATTTTAAAATGAAATTAGGTAAGTAAAGGCAAGAGTTTGTCTGTTATATCATTTTCCAGTAGCTTACTTACAACGGGAATGTTGACGTGTTCGAATGTTTCATTCCATCACTTAATGAAAGCAGTATGGCTTTTAGTTGCGTAGGTCATAAAATACTGATATTAACGCCTCTGAGATCGAGTTGCTACCATTATCAAACCTACAAGTCCCAGGGTCGTTTTTACTCGGTTTCAATCTGTTTACAATAATTTAAATTGATCTCTAAGATAATAGAGGAAAACTCTTGCGACTTAAATATTAAGACAAATGAAATGTCCACCTTTATAAACATTATACATCAAAACATTCAGGGCTTTTCTGGAAGAAATAGAATTGGAACTATATATAAATGAAAAAAAATTACATGTCTTATGCTTAACTGAGCACTGGTTAAAACAATGCGAACTGTTAGTAAGCATTGATAATTATGAAGACATTTATTCGTTCATAAGAGAGTCTGCTATAAGAGGTGGGTCACTGATATTTGGTTGATGGTAGGGCTTGTGGAGTCGGGCCAAACAGCTAAACCAGTGGTTGAGGATTCTTGATCAAACTGCGCTTTCACCTTCATTAACAAACATCATCATCATCAGCTCATTTTATGTCACTTTATGTTAACAAATCAACAACAACAACATCTTGATTAACAATCAGACGAGATAAAAGCCAAGCGTTTTGTGCAAAATACTATCAAAATGCTGGCAGCCCTGGCAATGGGAGCCTTTTGTTGACAACACACGGTCCGCTGAGTTGGTGCGTCGCCGCCGGTAGGCCGGGGCTCGGCGCAGCTCAACTGCGACTATTGGGACGCGGGGCTGGAGCGGAATGGGACACAATGTCGGCGTGTTCGAATGTAGCATTCCATCACTTAATGAAATCTGTATGACTTTTTACTCGTATGTTATTATAAATAGCCGCCTCTTTTTTTTTCTTTTTTTTATGTAAAAAGGAGGCAAACGAGCAGGCGGGTCACCTGATGGAAAGTAATCACCGCCGCCTATGGACACCCGCAAAACCAAAGTTATCGCAGATGCGTTGCCAACCTTGAGGAAGGAGTTGGATCTTAAGGAGGGAGTAGGAATTAGAAGAGGGGAGGGGTGAGAGATGGGCCTCCGGTACTTTCACTCACCGGACGAAACACAACAGCAACGAGTGCCGTTGTTTCACGCCGATATTCTGTGAGAGGGTGGTGTTACGCCGGGCGAGGCGGCCCATTTCGTGCTGCAATGCAGCGTGACTCTACCACTCAGACAGTGTTACTCATTTAGCACCACCCAGGAGTCACGTGTAGGGTCCTAAGGGTAAACCTACGGACGCGAGTAACTTTAACCCCCAAAACAAAAACCTGTTGTCAAGTTGCAACCATTATCAGACTTATAAGGTCCCAGAGTTGATTTCTACCAAGGATTTATTTGTACTTTCAATTTCAATTTCTTTATTTGCCTCTATGTGGTATTGACTGAATGGTTTGGTTGATGGTACGCCTTGTGGAGTCGGGCTGAATAGCTAAGCCGGTGGTAGAGGATTCATGATCAAAGCGCGCTTTCACCTTCATTTACAATCAGACTAGACGAAAGCTAAGCGTTTTTGCGGAATACTGTCAAAATGCAGACAGCCTTTTGTTGACAACACACGGACCGCTCGCTGAGTCGGTCCGTCTCGCCGCCGGTAGGCCGGGGCTCGGCGCAGCTCAACTGCGACTATTGGGACGCGGAGCTGGAGCGGAACGGGACACAATGCTGGCGTGTTCGAATGTAGCATTCCATCACTTAGTGAATTCTGTATGACTTTTTACTCGTAGGTTATAAAAAACTGATAATTATAGCCGCTTCTGTGATGTAGTTGCTACCATTATCAGACCCATAGGTCCCAGGGTCGATTTCTAGCAAGGATTTGTACTCGGTTTGGTTGATGGTAGGGCTTGTGGAGTCGGGCTGGATAGCTAAGTCAGTGGTTGTAAGTGCCCTTCCACCATTTACCATCACGTGAGATAAATGCCAAGCGTAGTTTGTAAAATGCTAGCAGCCCTGAGGTAATGCAAGCCTTTTGTTGACAACACGATATTGACTTGTTCTGCTCCAGCGCCACATCAGTAAAAAAGATTACCTATATGTTCAAATTTTTTTATTAACAGCAAGCAATAAAATAAAGATAGTACAATAGTGTTAGTATTATATAATATATATAATAAAATAGTTAGTATAATGAATATAGTCAAAATCTATAGGTATAATTGAATTATCACTGTGCAACAACCTACTACTACTGTAAATTCACTCATTCGTTCATCACACTTTAGTTTTTATTTTTTAAACTAAAATTAACGTAGTCTCTACAGCTGGTTAACTGAACACTATTGTTTATATAATTGTGAAGATTTGTTAATAGCATATGTATATTTATTAACCTTAACTATAGATGTTATTTGTCTGTAAATCTTCATAGAAATAAATAAATAAATAAACACTCGGACCGCTGAGTTGGTGCGTCGCCGCCGGTAGGCCGGGGCTCGGCGCAGCTCAACTGTGACAATTGGGACGCGGAGCTGGAGTGGAATGGGACACAATGCCGGCGGGTTCGAATGTAGCATTCCATCACTTAATGAGAGGTGTAGGTATGTATTTTAATTGCGTTAGTCATAAAAGACTAAAGAGATATCTGTGGTCTGGTTGGTAGTGGTAGTTTGGTTTCTAGCAAGAATTTGTATTTGATTTGGTTGGTGGTAGAACTAGTTATACCCGTCTGATAAGCTAACACCATTTTTATCTGTCGCCACAAGTTAGATACAAGATAGCCAGTTCCTAACTAGTTAAGGTTTCTGGGAGAATCGCCCTTCCGACTTCGTTCTTATTCTTCATTTGCCATCAGGTGAGTGATAGGCCAAGCGTGTTTTGTAACATGCTAGCAGCCCTGAAGCAGGGTTTTTAGTAGGACTTGCTAAGCCCGCCTGGCCAGCTAACACCATATTTTTTTCATACCTAGCACGGCAAATGACTCCATACCACCTGATGTTAAGTGGAAATGGAGTCCAGACGCGAAGATAACTGGTGCAGCGTGGAAACAAATGTAGCATCAGTCAACCTTACTCTGCCGGCCCACAAGGTGCTTCTTCACGTTTCGTTTGAAGGACCCCATATCATAGGAAGGAGGGAAAACGTGTGCTGGTAGACTATTCCATCTTTTGGAGGTGCGACAAAGAAACGAGTCACCAAATTTCTTTATGCGCGATGGGATATGTGTGACAGTGAAGCGATGACTCCGTGATATTCTAAGTCAAAGTCAAAGTAAATTTTTTTTATTCAAATAAACTTACGAAAAGTGCTTTTGAATCATCCATACATTTTTTATCTACTACCCATTCAGGACATCTATTTTTTAGCTGTGAAGAAGAATGGACGCAAGAAACTCCACAGCTTTAATATAAGTAACGACATTTACAAAAAAAAAAGTACCTATGTCGCCACAAGTCAAACATGCGATAGCCAGTTCCTCCTCTACGCAAGCTGGTAAATCATAAAATACTGATATGAATATGTCCTGTGTAACGCGTGTTTCAATGTAATTTCATTGTGCAATAAAGGACTAATACTACTGATAGCCTCTGTGGTTTGTAACTGCCAGCCTCAAACCTATCGGTCCCTTCTCCTCATAAAGTGTTTTTATACCGATATAATAATTGCGACGTGTCCATACCATAACCACTCAGTTGTCCTTAAACCAGACACAATAGAAATTCAATTATTCTATGGCACTGTGGTTACCTTGGGCGTCCAAGTATTGAGAGCTGAATGAAGTGAATAAGTCAAAAACTACTAAGAATTGAGACCGCGGCTATGGGGTTTTGTCTAGGCTTTCTGTTTAAGACCCATAGGTTCCTGGTATGATTCCTTGCGCAAGAGTAAACCATTATCTACTCAATTTTAATTGGTGGTAGGGCTTGTTTTAATTCCGCCTAGCTTCCACTATCGTATCCAAATCCTGTATCCTATATCCTAAAATCGTATCCGACTAAGAGAAATAACAGCTCGTTCGTTATAACTCAAATAACAAAATCTTGCCATCACTGATATACAATTGTAGACGTTTTAAAATAACTCAAACGAGACCCAAGGCGTTGTGTACACAGCATACCATAGACGCGATGCAAAGAAAAAATCTTTGTCGCCGGTATGCAAAGGCTTTAAGCCCCGGAAAAGTTGAACTGACATGACACACAAAAGCACTCTGCAACCTGACGAAAGTTGCGTCCTACATTTGGTTGGCGAGAACAAAAAAAAGCGTAACACTGATAATGTTCATTCCAATATAATCGTCCAAAGTATTTTAGATAGATAGATAGATAGATAGAGATAGATAGAAAGATAGAGAGAAAGATAGATAGCAAGAAAAATAGAGAAAAAGAGAGATTTATAGATAAATATACTTTTATTTATTTTATTTTATTTTATTTATTAAGGACAACCAACAAAACATAAACCAGAAAAATTAAAAAAAAAAGAAACATTGGAAAAAGTCTTAATCTAAGTGCTGTCTTACTTAAAGGCTGCCACGGCATGCAAATGTGGGCTTACAATATTTTTATATTATTTAAATAATTTTAAAACCTTAACTTAATATAACTTAATATAGGTATATATACAATTTAAAACAAACTGAGAAGAAACTAAGAAGACCCAGTTGTGAGACACTTCGATACTTCGTGTTTAAATTTGTGTACTGTGTCAGCAAAAATAGCCCCGGAATATTCCTTGTTCTTACAAAGAATATTATTTGTCCGGGAAGCCTTACTCAGATACTTAGATAGAAAATAATTTTAATGTAACACCATAAAAAGCAAAAATCAACAAAAATTGTAATTTAAAAAACGAAGTTTTATAAAAGTACCTACTGTAATTTTAATCGCCTCTGAAGCCTCATAAAACTTAGATTTATACTTATACTTTTTTAAAGGTAAAAGTTTGTTGGCTGTCTTTTATCGACACATGCTGGCGTCCCAAACCGAGGGATAGTAGAACCACGACTATTTAAAAATGCTATGTGAGCGTACTTAAATAAAATACATTTTTTACCACCGATGTAAGCCGCAGGAGTCCCCTGGTTCCATTCCCTGTGGAAGATAAATTGTTTGGTTTGTAGGTGAAAGAGTGATTCTTATTCCACCTGTCTATGATAGTTTCATTGTTATGTTCCGGCAGTTAAAGATAAGATAATCAGTTTAGCAGCGGTTGAGGTTGAGGAGCTAGATGGCGCACTGGTGAACGCGCTCGGCCAACAATTGCCAAGGTTAAGCAACTTTTACAAAGATCGGTTTGGTGGTTATTTGTAGAAAGAAAGAAAAGAAAGAAATAAAAATCATTTATTGACTCTTACATATGATTAAAAATAGAAAAAAAAATAATAAAAAAGACATGAAATACAAAACAAAAAAAAACGACGGGTTGCACTGCGGGAGTGCTGGCAGAAGTGAAAACTTGAATATTAACGTTGTGCATTTTTGATATTTTGGATTGATTAGGGAATAATTTTGCACATCTCAGCCAAAAGACGTCCACTACTGGACAAAGGCCTCCCCCAAATAATCAGTAGGTTGAGGGTAACCTCAGAGAGATGCTGCTGCCCATCCTCTGGAATGGTCCCTTAGTCGGCTTTTACGACACCCACGGGAAGAGATGGGGTGTTGCAATTCTTTATCCCCGGCACCACACAGGAATTTTGCACAAATTGCTTCAATTATCAGTATAAAAGTACTATCATTTATGTGGTAGAATACAATATTTATTTATTGCGCTATCGTACACAAACATGACAATTTATATTACATTAAAATGCTCGAACATTCGCGCAAGCGCCCTGCGCCGCCTAAACGAAACAGCAGGTATACATTTTCGCCGCGTCGTAGAAAGAGAGGAAGATACTTCCTCTCCTACGCCGCGCCGGCTGTCATCCGTCTTACGAATTTTCGATCAGGCCACGTGTCCTGACGGTCACGTGTCCTGACGCGAATTTAACATTTTTTACCCATTACAAAAAAGTGTACAACGCCGCTAAAGAAGTTTTCACTTCAAAAATAACTAACTAACACAACAGTGTGACGAGCCAATCAGGACCCTACCTCAGCATATGCCGCTACGGTGTGAGAAATTTACATCGCAACGGCGCTGGTATTCTGGCAGGGCCTGTGCGAGGTGACGTTCGTTTCCAGACTCACTAATAAATAAGAAAAATATAGCTCGTTAAAGCTCGTTTTCCTTGTCATATTTCCATCCACAGGGAAGGCTCGTGCCCCAGCAGTTGTGATATCAAATGAGCTTATGATGATGTTCACACATCATTACCGGAGGACCGGTTACCGGAGGGATGTGCACTGCCATGGCCACTTAACAACAGGTGACAGGAAAGCCTGAATAAGTTTCAGGTTTTTTTTTATATTTACGGGTTACCACCGTGCCTTCATCTAGCTGATGTGTCAAGTGATGATAATGCCTATGGTGGAAGCGCACTTCACACGAGGCACTGGCTATCTTATATATAGCTGACGGAAAACAACAAGTCTGAGACTTCTTGGCGGGAAAGTGAAGAGTCATGTCTGCGGTTTTATTTTATTTTCTAAAATTTGTGTTATGTCGAATATTAATGTGAAATAAAGGTGGATTATTAACCGTTAAGTGTTCGTGAGTGTGCATGAGTGTTAGCAAATTAAACAAAACAGTGCAACTTCACTTTTCAAATTCTCTCAAGAAGTCTGCCCGAGGACTTAGTAAAGCCCCACATCTTTACTGAGATACTCGAGGGGTTGGGGGGTATATCATTTCTCACTTCTCATTTCTATTATCTTTCATCATCATTATGTGTTGGAATATAGGTTTTATAGAATTTTATGTCTATGGTAGTTTACTGGCTGGAAGTTATTTGAGTTAAAATAAATATATGTATAGAACATTTTGAAATAGGTTGAAGTTGTCGTCTTGTGGAAAATGTTGGTTGCTATTGTCTTTTGATTGAAATTGGTTTGTTTACATAATGTTTTATATATAGTCTTGGAGAATTGTTTATTAGTAATGTAAATAAGAAAGGTGATAAATAAATGATGGTTCTATTATAAAAAGAAAAGGTTTTATTAAGAAGGATCCCAAGCAGAGAAGTTTTGATAATACATTATACACCACGCACAAGGGTATGTATATATTCGATTTACACATATATCTACAACAGGTTATGGGCCTCTACCTTGTGTGATGGTGTGAGGAGAGCCAAAAGAAAAATTGCTGTGGAGTATGAGTTGAGAAGAAAAATATTTTATTTTGAAAATTTTTAAAAATGACTGAAGACAATAAATTGTCAAAACTGACAAATGACTCAGAATATTTATTGTGGAAACAAAAATTAAAATTATTATTGCCAGCGAAAGAACTTGATTCTGTTCTGGAGGAAGATGCAGATACGAGGAAAGATTTCTTTAAAAAAGATGCAAAAGCAAAATACATAATAATCAGTTCTTTATGTGACAAATATATTGTTTACGTTATAAATTGCGAAACAACAAAGAAAATTATAGAAAAATTTGATACATTATTTCTTGGCCATAAGGAGACTCAAATTTCACAACTTTTAGAAGAATATTACAAATTTAAATTTATACAAAATGACATTATGTTAGATATAGCTGAAGTAGAAAACAAAGCTACAAGAATAAGAGGGCTTGGATATGATTTGGATGACAAACAAATAATGATTAAAATTCTCTCAAGTCTACCAGATAGACTCATGTATTTTAGGACTGCATGGGAGTCAACATCATTAGCCGACAAGACTCTGATTAATTTAATATCAAGAATTAATCTTGAACTCAAGATGAGGCAAGAAGGATCTGAAACACAAATGGATTCAAGACCAACAACATCTGTTGAGCCAGAGAGACAACCGGAAAACACCTTTTATGTAAAAAGCTGTTTCAAATGTGGCAAGAAGGGGCATATTGCGAGAAACTGCAGAACACCTAATAATCAAACATTCAAGCAAGACAATAAGACATTTAATAACTTATCTCAATGTTACAAATGCTTGAAGGTTGAACATAGACATACAGACTGTTATCATAAAATAAACTGTATGAACTGCAAGGAAAACACGCATTTTACAAAGTTCTGCCTTAAAGAAAAAGTAAGTAACTTATACAAATCAGAATCCGAAGTTGAGTTCATCATAGATTCAGTACTAGCAGTCATATTGTTACATCTGAGAGCTATCTTAAAGACAAGAAAAATATTAATTATAAGATCATGACTGCGGATGGTAACACACATTCAGTCAACATAATGGGAAATATTTATACTAATAATATTATTTTTAAAAATGTTTTATGTGTTCCCCAACTTAAAAAGAATTTAATTTCAGTGTCTAGATTAGCCGATGATAATTATTTCTTAATTTTTTTCAGAATGAACTGTAAAATCGTAAATCAGAATTCTGAATGCGTTGAGGTTGGTGACCGCAAGGAAGATGGTCTCTATTATTTAAATTTTTCATTGGATACGACAAAGCCAGTCGTTGTTTCAAGGTTAGTTAAAATGCAATACACTTAGACACAAATTTTTGGCATCGTGCATTAGGTCATGTACCTATTAACAAGACGAAAGATATTGTTTGAGGTATAGACAGAAACCTGGTTAAGGAAATTGATATCTGTGAAGTCTGCACACAATCGAAATTGTGTAGAAAACCTTTTAAATCAAATAGACACAGGGCTTCTAAGCCTTTAGAAATTATTCATAGTGATATTTGTGGTCCTATAGAAATGGAAACATGGGATGGTTACAAATATTTTATAACCTTTTTGGATGATTATACACATTTTGTTAAAGTATATCTAATTAGAAATAAAAATGAAGCGTTTTCTAAAATAATAAATTATATTAATTTGGCGGAAAATCATTTTAACACAAAAGTTAAAACATTCAGATGTGATAATGGGGGTGAATACACTAGCAGACAATTTAAAACGTATTGTAATAAAAAAGGTATTAATATTGATTACACTATTCCCTATACTCCACAATTGAATGGTAAAGCTGAACGACTAAACAGGTCAATAATGGAAAGAACAAGAGCGTTGCTTTTTGATATGCAGCTACCACATGAATTATGGGGTGAAGCTATTTTAACTTCTGCTTATTTATTAAACAGGAGTGCAAATACAAATAATGTTAAAACACCAGCTGAAATGTGGTTTAATAGAATACCTAATTTAAAACATTTAAACATTTTTGGTTCTTTAACATATTATAAAAATAATTATCAGTTACATAAACTTGACTCCAGGAGTAGCAAAGGGCTTTTAGTAGGGTTTACTAATAACGGTTATAAGATTTGGGATCCTTTGTGTTTAAGGATTGTTTATTCAAGAGATGTGGTGTTTAATAATAATAAGAGTGATGTTAGTGATTTTTTAAAGTTGTGTAATAGGAGTGTAAGACGGTGTGATTTAAATAATTTATTTAAAGAGGTTAGTGTTGATATTAGTGGTGAATTAAATAATGATATAGTTAATGATGATGTTTTTGGTGGTGAAGCTGGTGATGGAGCTGTTGTTGATGGAGATATTTTTAAAAATGGTGTTGAAAATGCTGAAAATTTTGAAGACAGCATTGAAGGAGTTGGAGTTGGTGCTGAAGACACTGAAAATTTTGAAGATTGTATTGAGGATATTGGAGTTGGTGATGAAAATAATGAGAATTTTGATGATAATATTGAAGAGAATAATAATACTTTGAGAGGGGAAGTTAGAGAAAATACAGTAGTTGAAGATAATGATGAATTTGTTGATGAAATTGATCCAGTTATTAATGATGGATTGAGGATTTTACCGAATAGAGAAAGGAAATTGCCATCTAGGCTGAAAGATTATGATTTAGAGAGTTCGTTTTTAACTTATACAGATGTTTTTAATAGTTTTGATAAAGATTTATGGAAAAGAGCAATGAATGAGGAAAAAGATTCCTTAGAGAGAAACAAAACTTGGGAAATTGTTAATAAGTGTGAAGCAAGAAATAGGAAAATAATTTCAAGTAAATGGATATTCACTATAAAGCCTGGTGGAAGATATAAGGCTAGATTAGTGGCGAGAGGTTTTCTACAAAAATATAACATTGATTATAAAGAGACATATAGTCCAGTGGTAAACACTACTAGTGTTAGATTGTTGTTGGCGATTGCAGCTCAAAAAAGGTTTTAAAATTAAACAATTTGATGTAAAGACAGCATTTTTATATGGAGAATTAAATGAGGAAATCTTTATGGAAATACCTTTAGGGTATGATATAAAAGACAAAGAGAATAAAGTTTGTAAATTAAAGAGCTTGTATGGATTGAAACAAGCACCGCTTATGTGGAACAAGAGGTTAACTGAGTTTTTAAAGAAAATGGGGTTTTTACAATTGAAATCAGATCCATGTGTGTTTGTTAATAAAGACAAAGAAATATACTTGGCTATTTATGTAGATGATGGTATTTTAATTGGGAAAAATGAGATAGATTTGAATAAAATTATAAATAAATTAGAAACAGAATTTGAAATGCGGAAATTTGATAAAACTGAAAAGTTTATAGGGTTTGATGTAAAAGTAGGGGAAAATTTTATAAAAATTTATCAGGAAAGTTATATAAATCAAATTTTGGAAAAGTTTAAATATGAAAACTTAAAAGATAGTGGTCATCCAGATATTTTAGTCGATACACATCAAGAGGGGAAAGTAGGAGTTGATGATGTGCATCGATATAGACATTTGATTGGCTCATTGTTGTATTTGGTTAATAAAACTAGATTAGATTTAGCTTTTCATGTTTGTTATTGTAGTAGGCATCAAGAGCATCCTAACTTGAATGATTTTGCAAATATAAAGAATCTTTTTAGATATATTAAAAATACAGTTAGCAGTGGTATACAATATGTTCGTGGTAACGACTTAATTTTAAAAGCGTATTGTGATGCAGACTTTGCAGGTGATCCTGATACTAGGAAAAGTACGACTGGCTTTGTAATATTTTATGGTGGTGGTCCAATACATTGGTGTTCACGCAAACAGTCAGTTACTGCTCTTTCCAGTACTGAGGCTGAATATATTTCTGCAGCCGAATGCATTAAAGACCTATTATACATTCAGAGTCTGATTTACGAGTTGACAGATAAGTTACCGAAAACGCAATTGTTTGTTGATAACCAATCAGCTATAGTTTTGATTAAAAATGGAATTTTGAATAGAAGGAGTAAACATATTGATGTTAAGTATCATTTCATTAAAGAAAAGATAGATAAAAATTTATTAGAAATTTATTATTGTTCTACTAAAAATAATTTAGCAGATATTTTGACTAAACCACTGGACAGAACAAAGTTTTTGAGACTTAAACAGTGTATAGTGAGTGATACATAAAGGACACTCGTTGATGTGATGAGTTATGTAGGTTTATTAAGATATAAGGTTGTTTGAGAATTTTGAAATTTGAAATTTAATTTTTAAGTTAGTTATGTAAGGTATTTAGATTAATTAATTCAAAAGTTTGTTTGTTGTTTTTAGTATTATGTGGGTTAGTTAAGTTGGGTTTTAAAGGAGTTGAAGGGAGTTATAAGAGTTATTATTTTAGTTGTATTAAACATAAAATTCAGAGGGGATGTTAGAATATAGGTTTTATAGAATTTTATGTCTATGGTAGTTTACTGGCTGGAAGTTATTTGAGTTAAAATAAATATATGTATAGAACATTTTGAAATAGTTTGAAGTTGTCGTCTTGTGGAAAATGTTGGTTGCTATTGTCTTTTGATTGAAATTGGTTTGTTTACATAATGTTTTATATATAGTCTTGGAGAATTGTTTATTAGTAATGTAAATAAGAAAGGTGATAAATAAATGATGGTTCTATTATAAAAAGAAAAGGTTTTATTAAGAAGGATCCCAAGCAGAGAAGTTTTGATAATACATTATACACCACGCACAAGGTTATGGATATATTCGATTTACACATATATCTACAACATTATGTACCTACTGGAAGGATTTGTATGTTTATGTATTACTTGTAAGAAAAATTACTTTGACACTGGCTAAATGTGCTAATCGCACGAAGCCATCAACTAAAGGAAAAAAAAAACAACAAGTCTACATACATTGATGTTATCATGACATATTTAGATAAGATGGTGGTAACTAGCCAGGCGGACAAACGACCCTTACCACCTGTTAAAGTAGACCACCAGCTGGGTATTGGGTTTGCGGGTCCCATAAGCGCAAACGCCAGCCGACATGGTGGAGTACCCGTCTATTCAGGCGATACACCGAGATAGACCTTTCCGACCTTTCCGGTTCCTTAGCTGGCCACTCCTCCGAGTGGCTAAAAGGACAGCTTGTTATTAAGAGAAATGAATATTATATAAATATGTCGGAGACTTGGCGCTAGCATCGCTTAGAAACAACAAGTATAGTCTATACTGAGTGTGGTCTGCGCAGCCTATGCTCCATGGTACGCAAAACGTCAACGTCAGTTAGCTTGGCGCGACAACGAACTGGACACATTTGAACGGGAGCGGTTGGAGAGTACGCACGCGCAGAACTCACTTCGTTTCTAAAATCCATTTGCATCGGGCAATTGTTTCTAAGTAATTTCATTGTGATGTTAAAATAACATCAAAGTGACTGTAAGGAATACGACTGCGTTTTAATTTTGAAGATCTAAGATGAACAGTGTTATCGACGAATACGAGTTTGCTCGACCGTACCTACCTACAATACCTCGCCGCCGACAAATATATTCACTCACCCTCGCCGCCGTCGACTACACCTCCGTGCGAATCTGGCTAAAGGGACAGAAGGGGTGGTAGCAAGGAAGGCCAGGGAGAGAGAAGGGTTAGTCCGCCTGATGTTAATCCCTGGCAATCTAGCCCCCGGAAGGCGATCGGTGCCTCCAATCGGCACGCAAAACCTCAAGGCGTTCTGATTTTCATGCGCCTCCACACACCGTAAACCACAACACGTTTTCACTTACTCTTCGTGAGCCAAAACACCCAAAGCAATGGTGTTTCAAGTTTTCACTTAGAAAATATACTATGTTACTAATTAACACTCCACGATATTTGTCCTCGCTAGGATTTTATTTCAAATTCAAAAGTTCTGTTTTTATTACAATTCACTCTCCAGCGAGAGGTTATCGACCGCGCCAAATTACACGACACTATATATGTGCTTTTTTTTTTTTTTTTTTTTTAGTGTAGTTTGTTCCTTGAGGAACCGGCTAAGGTCATAGACCATGCTGCCATGTCATTAGTTTAAGTAATACATAAATAAACAATATTTTCATATATGATGATGATGATGATGAATGATATTAGAATTGGGAAGTGAGAAATGATATACCCCCCAACCCCTCGAGTATCTCAGTAAAGATGTGGGGCTTTACTAAGTCCTCACGCGAGCTTCTTGAGAGAATTTGAAAAGTGACGTTGCACTGTTTTGTTTCATTTGCCAACACTTATGCACACTCACGAACACTTAACGGTTAATAATCCACCATTATTTCACATTAATTTTCGACATAACACAAATTTTGGAAAATAAAGCAAAACCGCAAACATGACGCTTCACTTTCCCGCCAAGAAGTCCCTATATATGTGCCACGACTGACATCTGTCAGTCGCACATAGAGAAAAAATCTTTTAGAGGCAAAGGAACCACGGCCATACGGTCTGCTCCGAACACCACCAACCAATCCAAGTAGGTACACAAACATGTACCTACCGCAGGGAATCGAACCCGAGATCTTCGGGTCTGAAACCGGTGGTCTTAACCACAAGAAAACAGGTGGTTAAAGAGCGTTTCATTACAATGCGTAGTGTTCGCGTGAACTTCAAAACACAATAAGCTAAGAGAACTCATCAATCACCTTCCTCAGCTGACTTCTCGTTAAGTTCCGATACCGATGCGAAAGTATCGAATAGTCCCCCGGACCGCTCCGTTAATTTACCAAAACAGTTTCAATTAGGCTCGGACAGCGAATGAATCGATTTGCGTTCGACTAACAGTTTTACCCGTTACTCGATTAGGTTCTTTACCCGTTACGATCCCAATTTGTACACTGTGAGCTCGGATGGTAGGACAAGTGTAGTGATGTATTCGATTCGATAGTGTTTTGTTTAGTTTAACCGTTTAGCACTATATAGTGGAGATTATGGAGACACAACAGTGCAAATTAATGTTATGAATGTGACATAATTATTGGCTTTATTGTTTAATAAACTTGTATTTTAACACTGCAGGAGAAAGAAACAGCCCTTGTCGAGTGTCTTGCGGCTTCTTCTCGGTACAAGGTCTCCACCGTAAGGTTGACTAGTCCATGGCTTTGAATTGACGTTCAAAAAACATTTGTAAAAGTTAATTTTGGGTAAAAAAAATTAATTTTGAATTTTGAATTTTGAGTGATCGTCATCGTCAGCTAAGTGTCACAGTGATGGGTTGTGTTTCTGACTATATACGTTCTTCTCCAAAAAAGAGGGTAGACAGGATGTCGAAATCACCAATTAGATGTTAAAGAAACTCGCTGTTAGTGACCCCTCGTCGGCACATTTAAAATAAATATATATAAATAACCTTTCCTACACTCACACCAATTATCTAACCCAAGAGAAGCTTCGTTATGAAACTCGTTATATGGTTACTAGACAACGGATAAACATACTTAAAATACAATACATACTTATTATACATAGAGAACGCCCAGACCCGAGACAATTTAGAAAAACAATAATTTCTAAATTAACCCGACCGGGGATCGAACCCGGGACCTCAGAGATGGTTACTCCATGAAAACCGGTGTACAAACCACTCGACCAAGGAGGTCGCCAAAAATTACATTTACATTTAGCATAAACAAAGTAAGGTTCCCAGGTGGAATAGTTCATACTATCTTTCTATTAAGTTATCTTTCTATTATGTTATCTTTCTATTATGTTATCTTTTCCATTTCGGTACCTGTCATTGGACAGGTTGATAGCCTATCGTCTGATGTTTTTGACCTTGACTTAGTCAGCTGTTACGACATGTATGGAAGTTAAATGGTAGCTGATACATTCTTTTCCCATCCCAGACCATAATGGCTATTATAAACAATCGCTGGAGTAGCCCAATGCAATGCATTCTTTAACTGTTACGCTTTTTTTGGCAAACTTCAATTCCAGTGATAAATTACAGTTGCGTACGATATAATGACGTCAGCCGAAAAGTAATTTCGACGGTGACGCCGCAAGGTCTCGCTTACACCCAGCCGTGGTAATTAACTGTTTTGTTCCTTTGACCTTTGACATGGAAAGGTTCAACGGGCCAGTTTTGTAGTGCAATACCTATGTACCAGGAACATGACAAAACAAAGTTTGCTCGTCACATGAACATTTTCAACGCAAGCTCGAAAGGGCTAACTAAAGAAATTTAGTTAGGGTTTTCTCTATGTTTGCTTGTTTTTTAATGGCGGACAATGAAGGAGTATTTACTTTATCGACTTTCAATTTCGAAAATTGAATAACTTTTTAATTTGATAATGGCTAACCTCTTTTTGTGACAAGCAGCTTACTAATATTTTTTGGTTTTAATTTAACACCACTAAAACTAATCGGATGTGGAGCTTTGACTCCTATCTCTTCATTAACACGTTCTGTGTACAAATAAAAAATAGAGACAAAAACCCACTTGCTATTGGTTGTTGCTGAGCGATTCAGTTCTCTGCCTATCCAAAAATGGGGCCTTGCTCAAATATTATCTTTTTCAGTCTAGCCATTTTTCAAATCAAAATCAATTCAATTTTCTCTGAACATTATAACTGGTAATTTAACTGGTATCTTATTTATAAGAAACGTTGGGATGTTCCGAGTATGATTTTACAATAAAGTGAAAAGTGAAACTTTTTAGAATATTTATGATTATTTTTATACCCTTTTTAGAGTATTTATGATTATATATATTTATGTAGGTTAAAAAACGAGATATTTTTATTTAATTTTTCTTTACAAAGCCTCTATTGACCGAGCATGGTTTGTATGGGAAAGTTAAAAAAATATCTCGTTTTTTGACCTGTTTCTTGGGGAAAGTTGTTCAGTTTCACTGATCTACCCACCTGCGGGTCCAAAACCAATAAAAAATAACGGTTAAATAAATCTTCTGTGCGTGTGTATGTTACTGAACTTCTTACAAACGGCTGGACCGATTTGGATGAAATTTTCTGTGTGTGTTCAAGTGGATTCAAGAATGGTTTAGATTTACAATTGGACCCGGTAGGTAGCGTTGCTATAGGGGTCCATCACGGGATACGGGTGTTCTTAAGCGGACGAATGATTTGTTTGTTTTGTTGTCATGGAAACTGTCAGAGTGGTACGATGGTCAGCTAGTAGTTATACTTAAGTATTTAATTTTACACAAATATTTGAAACAAAGTTTTCGTTAAATAAATAATATAAGACCACACTCATAATTAGAGCTTGCCTAACTCTTAACCGATCTTTAATATTTGCAAAAACATTTAAGATGAAATGAAATGAAATGAAAATACATTTATTGGCACACACTACAAAATTACACAACATTTACAATAACAATACAAAACAAAGACAAAAGACAAAGTGTGGCCAACTAGGCCCCAGCCTCAGCACGTGCTACAGCGACATAAGAGCCGCTGCAACGCTGGTATTCTGGAGGGGACTAGATCGGTGACTATCCACAAAATAATGAGGAACCAACGTAGACAATAAAAATAATAAAATGCTAAAACACAAAAAAAACAATAATGATTTATGACACTAAACATTAAACACTACTCAGCACACCATCCTGGCCGCTTGCTTGCCTTCATGTGCTTAAAACAAAAAAGATCGAATGTTGATGACGTAGGTAGTTGCCGACATTGAAAGGACCCTTTGGCTTACAAAATAAGAGTAGATAGTGTTGGTAAATTTCGATAGCGTAAAAAGTAGTGCACCTGACCCGGTAAGTCATGGGTTGCGGGTTCGAATACCGCTCCTGGATATTGTGGAATATGCCGATATTCAAGCAGAGAATGGCCCATACCCCTGCACGACTCACGCTTAATTACTTTAAACACGTTTTAATACGGGGATTAGGAGAAATTTCAGATTTTGAAATCTTATGCTATCTTCAAATCTCTATTCTTTCAAATTATTTGCTATTTTTAATAAAACTCACCTGATTAAATTTATATGAGGGTATACCAGCAACCAACTAATTATGAGACGACCAACACCTCGGTCTCCCTGTGACCACGGACCCTGCAAAGGGTTCGAAACGTCAGGATAAACATTAAATAAGTAATGTGTAAAATAAACGCGAGTAAAAGTTATTTCATTTCAATGTGTAGTGTTCGCGTAAACTTTAGAAAAAACTTTATTTACTTAAGTGCAATACAGTAATTGTTGACAGTGTTAAAAAAAGGAAAATTTGTATTGCCGACAATGAAATTGCTTTACCACCTTAGAAGTGAATTTTGTTTGCAAATATTAATAAAACAACAAGTTCTATTTTTGTTTAAAAGATCAAGTGACATATACGTTGTCATCATTGACAATGAGCCTTAGCGAAATTTTATTGTAATTGAAGTTTTTATCAAAAGTGATAAAGCAATTTCATGGTCGACTATACCTACATCTAAATTTACGCGATTTAAAGCCCATAATAAAAAGTTTTAAGCATTCATTCAGTTAAAAAGAAAATTTATGTAAGTATCATCACAAGCTCGTTTTATGTCCCCACTGCTGGGCCACGAGTCTTCCCTGTGAATGGATAGGAAGAACGGGCCATAAACCACCACGCGGGCTTAGTGCAGAAAGGTGGTTGTTAAGAGCGTTTACGCCACACCTAGCGCCACTAATGAAAAAAAAACATATCTAGTAATTAGAGATAGAAAATCAAATTATGCTCACCAAACTATTTGAATGAAGTAATTTAGCATTTTTACGTCACCTAATGAACACCTCACATGTTATGGTTTAGTTAAATAAGACGTTACGGCCACTTTTAACTATAATAATAATATATTAATAGCGTAAGCCGATTTATATATATTAATAGCGTATGCCGATTTTTGTCCCAGTGATTATGGGACGATAGCTGCTTATAAAAGATCGGTTATGGTCTCATTTTGAAGAGCTCCGGCCGTAGATGTGCAGAAAAATAAAGAAACCTGTCGTAGGTTTCGAAATTCCTAAAAAATGTTAAATATAAGCGAAGTTTTGCGGGCGAACCACTAGTATATATAATAACTAGCGGCCGCTCGCGGTTTCACCCGCGTGGTTCCCTTTCCCGTGGGAATATCGGGATAAAAAGTATCCTATGTGTTAATCCAGGTTATAAACTATCTGTTTGACGAATTTCTTCCAAATCCATTCAGTAGTTTTTACGTGAAAGAGTAACAAACATCCATCCATACTAACAAACTTTCGCGTTTATAATATTAGTAGGATAGCGTAAGCCGATTTTTGTCCCAATGATTATGAGACGATAGCTGCACATAAAAAATCGGTTATGGTCTCATTTTGAAGAGCTCCGGCCGTAGATGTGCAGAAAAATAAAAAAAATCTGTCATAGGTTTCAAAATTCTTTAAAAATCTGTTTAATAAACGCGAAGTTTTGCGGGTGACCCACTATTTATAGTGAAACAGGATGAAAAGTATGACTGACAACTTAATACTAACAAAGATACAGCAGAGAGATCATAGATGTCGCTACAAGTCACATTTTGTTACTCATTCTAACATTAATGTAGCCGGAACCAATAGGTTTACGTGCCTTTCCGAAGCACGGAGGAGCTGATAACTTTTTGGTCACCCATCCGACGGACGGCCTTTGCGAAAACTGCTAAACCTTAGCAATCGCAGACCGGGCGTGTGAACACAGCCAGCGCCATCGAGGTCCTCTTAGATAATCTTAAATTTATCAAAGATTCATCGTTATACTAAGCTCATTTAACAAAAAAAATATATTACCGACGCAGTACCAACTAGCCACGATAGCATAGTTGGTAGCGCACCCGATCCGGCACGTCGCGGGGTGCGGGTTCGAATCTCGGTCGTGGTTTTTTTTAACACTTTGCCTTTTTTCAAATTGTAATTTGTTCGTAACAAATTTTGCGTAAAATTAAATCATAAAAACGCGACTTCTTAAATTTATCCTCTTTATAAGCCTGCGCTAAACGTGGCAGTGTTTGATACCACCTCATTAGTAACAACGAACTATTTAACTCGTATAAACATTGCATTAATTATGGCGGCGTTGTCTGCGAATAACAATGAGCCTCATTAGGCATGGTTAGGTACCCATGGCACTGGTGACTTAGGTATCACCAAGGTACCTACTAATTAACGTATCTGTAGCTTTATCTGCAATGTTTGTACCAAAATATATATACAACACGAAATATGACTTTTTTATGTTTCGTAATTCATCATATTAATGAACAGTGTTATGTTATTTATTAGCGTGAAATCGGTGAAATTTTGTTCTTACTTATTAATGAAATACTAATACAGCAGCAGATTTACTACAAAAAGTAAGTAACCCGTAAATTTTTGACACAGAGAGAATGAAAGAGATATATAATTACCCTATATACCCTATTTTTTTATTAAGGCTGCACGAATTGTATCCTAAGCAATGAAAAATTAAAAAAGATAGAATGTGAGTTTGGTTTGGCATTGAAAATTCGGCCGCTCCTCTTCCATTTTTGAAATTTTTGAAAAATGTATGAAACAATGTTTATTTAATTTAACGTATTTTTTTTATTTAATTAAAAAAATATTAGCATTCTGCAGTCCTTCTCTATATAAACTATGAGTGTGCGAAATTTCATACTCCTCCGTCCGCGCAATTTCCGTAAAAAGGGGTACAAAGTTTTTGCTTCACGTATTAATATATAGATATGTTGCGCCTAGCCGGCCTGCAGGTTATTTTAGATCCCAAAGGCCTCTATGTAGTTTTCTTCTAAACGAGCCTTAACCCAAAATACCCATACTGGTCTGGGACATGAAAAAATTGTATCAGCTACTTATCTTCTCGTGAATGACGTAAGAACCGACTAACGGAAAGGGTACCAAGATACTCGCATATCAGGCGATCGGCTAGTAGTAACCCATCTTTTTATTTTGGAGAGAGATTGCTGATTGCCTCAAACGGCATTTTCAACTTCACCGGACTTGTTTGGGGGAGGCGAGAAACTTAAAGGAGGTTTTCTAGAGGGACTACTAGATTCTCCGAAGGGTTAATGTTATTAATGACTTTTCGAGACCGTCGTGCTGTATCTGACTTGCTATATCTTTGTAAAACTCTCCACGGTGAAACAAAATGCTGTCATCTCCTTCATAAGATATCTCTCAGGGTTCCTCACTGATGTCCGCGTGATCCGTGCTCTAAGTTATTTCACATCCCTAGAAGTAGAACGAACTTGGGTTTGCACCAGCCGCTGTCTAGAATCTGCTCTTTGTACAACACCAGAAACGCCAAAGTACCTGGCATTGACATTTTTAAAGATAACTCTAAAACTTTTAGAGGTAAAGTGCTAGAATTTATATTAGATGTAAAATGTAATTAGCGCGTTAAATTAATTTTCGTGTATGTCTTAAACTTGTGATCTGTTACTTTCCTGCGAAAATTTGCATGTTAACTTGTTGGTGTACCTTGTGATAATAAATAAATAAATAAATAAAAAGGGTTCGGATCGGATCG
The DNA here is from genome assembly GCA_947562085.1 of Eudonia lacustrata. Taxonomy (NCBI): domain Eukaryota; kingdom Metazoa; phylum Arthropoda; class Insecta; order Lepidoptera; family Crambidae; genus Eudonia; species Eudonia lacustrata. Next base: position 3,807,616 of record OX387323.1, on the reverse strand, counting down.
GGGAGCGGAACAACCCGAAGGCGCCTCTAAAGGCTCGGGCCTCGGCTGGAGTTGACTGGGCCGTGGTGGAGGACAGAAGCGCCCATGTCTGTACCTGGTATAGAGCGCGTGTGAATCGGTTCTACGTAACCTTGTTCTACGAGTATGGTGTCTTCGGCCTAAACTAGTGATTGATCATTTTCGGATCAGCATTTGCAAACGAGAAGATATGACAAGTGCGACTGCGTAGTAAGTTAGCTGTCAAAATAGAGCCATAGATAAATGGCGCCAAAGGAGACGGCCGACCTTCCATAGAACCTTGGGCTTGAGGTGAAGTTGAGGTGTAACACAATGAAAGTAGTGTTATTTGAAAGATAGTATGAAATTAAAGGGTTCCAGAAAATTTGGTTAAAATTGGCAGTCTGAGATCTGAGAAATAGATTATGAAAAAGTGAGGTTAAGCCTACGCCGAAATAGTTATTTTTTACAAATAATAACCTATAAAAGCATTTATTTTTAAAGTAATGGAACATTTCGTATTAATACAGATAAGTGTATTTTGTTACTAGCTATTTGTGCCCACATTGGGTAAAAATATTTAAGTAGGTAGGTACCTAATCTCAACAGTCTATCTACACCAGTAGGTAGGTAGGTAATTAGACATAACCAGGCAGCATGTAATGCATAAATACCTACCTACTCAGTTGTTTTTCCTCATCATATATTAGCTTACTATTATCACACGAGTAAAGAAACGGAATTTACTCATGTATATGAATAATCGATTACAGTTATTATTAATAAAAAAAAACAAGATTACTAACATCTATTTTAAAATGATTTCTGTGTTTTATGCATGTGTTTACATGATTTTGATATTATTTAGCATAATTGATCTGACAGTGAAACGACTAATTAACAAATCAAACAACTTGATTGTATTGTGATAATTCGATTCATTTCATTCGATAACAGTAACTTCTTTCTTACGTCGTTTTCTTTTTTCCTAGACTGTAGATAAAGCTGATTTTTTATATTTATCTTACCTATTCAATATGTGTTTAAATGAACAATATTCCATCTTGTTACCTGCTTGTTAAACTTAGGCCCACGACGGTTTGTCTCCTTTGAAAGTGAATATTCGCATCCGCATTCGCGTTCGTAAATGCTTAAAAATTTATATTGGTTACATCACTAGATGTATGTATTAAACTTCAGTTACCCATTACCATGATTGTTAGTGAGCACTGTCGGTCAAGTTACTAAGTACCTAACGTGTCATTACACTCCGTCTGCCAGGTAAATGTACGACTCCCTCATTAGCTAAAACAGTCACATTAGAATCAAGTTATATTGTATAAGAGTAGCGGGCGAGCCAACTCCGCTACCACTTGCGCTCGCAAATTATCTGTAATTTTAAAATTAAAAGTTTTTTTTAAATTCTTTACTGGTAACCGCTTGGCTTTCATATCACCTGATTATAAAATGATGATTAGACCGAAGGTGGAAGCGCACTTCAGCTGGAATCCTCAACCATTGAAGGACTGGCTATTTTACCTATCTTACCAGCTCTGAGCGGCGGTATTTCCGGACCATTAGGACTTAGGGATCTTCAAGAAACGAGCCTATTCCTTCCTTAAAGGCCGGCAACGCATCTGCGATTCCTCTGGTTTCTCGGGTGTCCATGGGCGGCGGTGATTGCTTCCCATCAGGTGACCCGCCTGCTCGTTTGCTTTACCGTTGGATAGATGGCGCACTGTGCCGTTATTAGCACTCCAAAATTAAAATGCAGTAAAAAATTAAGCGCTTACAGCGTCATTCGGCATTACAGCGTATTCGCGTCAGCCTCCCCGGTAGCGTAGCGGTCAGTGCAGCCGCCCGGATTTCGGAAGACCCAGGTTTGATTCTTGGCTGAGTCCGGTAGGCGTTTAATTTTTTTACTGTATTTTATAAATTTTATGAGTAAATAATTGTTTTTTTTTAATTTAAAATTTTATTGTGGCACGCCATAATGGCTTCACCCTGCCTGATGAAAAGCAGCCAGTGAAGCCCAAGAAGTGAAAGCGTTCATCACAGCGCTACCACGCTATGCCGAACGCTCACACTATGGCGGCCTGCATAAATGCTTTTTCACGCCCCGCTTAAATAACCCGGGAGAGAAAGAGGAGGGAAACACGTGTGCGGGAAGCGCATTCCACATACGGGCAGTTCGGCAAAGGAACGATTGTCCAAACTTTTTGGTACGTGAATTGATGGTCAGCACGGTATGAGGGTGGCTTCTCAGACCTACACGCGTTGATCTGGAAAGGAATGGAGAGGGAGGAATGAGGTTAAAGAGCTCCTCAGAGCATTCACCGTGGTAAAGGCGGTAGAAAGCACTAAGGAAAGCAATGTCCCTACGTAGCTGTAATGGCTCCAGACTGGTCATAACGTCATCGTTACCGATAATACTGACAGCACGTCTCTGCAACCTGTCAAGAGCTTCGAGCAAGTACTTGGCGGATCCGTCCCAAAGATGAGAGCAATACTCCACGCAGGAGCGCACCTGAGTCTTAAACAAAAGACAACGTTGCTCAGCGGTGAAGAACCGCTTCACTTTGTACAGTATTCCGAGTTTACGTAAGGCTGTGGTTATGATGCTCTCAATAATAGCTCTTCGGGTTGAGGTCGCTGTGTATGTCCATACCTAAGAGACTGAGATCAGTCTAGATGGGTAATAGGTTGCTCTGGAAGGAAGTTTGGGGGAGAAATGCGGACTTTTTACCAGTGACAGCGCAGACCTGTGTCTTTTTGGCATTGAACTGGACCAGGTTATCAGAGCCCCATTTATAAATGCGGTCTAATTCCTTGTCCAGCTTAATGACAATCTTTCGTCTCGTCTTTTAATTATTGGTTTACAAAACGAGATTTACAATCTTGACATTCACAGGTACTTATAGGATGAAAATGACACACATTTTAGTAAATCCTTCTTGATGTAAACACGACGTGCATAAATTTAAAAAAATAAAAAGAGGCACAAACTTACAATAATTATTTGACAAAACGTGAGTAAAAAATATAGAGAATAAAATAAGTATAAAACTGTGTATAATATAAAACGAGTTTAAAACTGTATAAAAGATAAGATAAGTTAGCAAAACAGGTAATTTTTATAATTTCTTAAGATTATGTTTTAATGAGGCGGTAGAACCAGAAAATATGTCAATCGCGGATAGCGTTACAGCTTGATGCCATGCGATAGAGTGGTGAGTGCTGCCCAAGATTTGTTTTACATCCAGGTAAGTTAAACGTTTTTCTATTTTGAATGCGGCTGCTAGTACGCGGTATGACGCGCATAAAATGACGTTCATAAGAGATATTTGTAGCCTAACTGAATAAATGATTTTGAATTTTGAATTTTATGCAGAAATTTTATTTTTCGAGGATATTTGGAGAATCTCGAAACCATGTAACAGTTTAGTATAATTTTATGTAACTAGTTGTTTTAGCAGCCGGGTTTTTTGTTTTATTTTAATATTTTTTTAGTTGTGGAGATAAATGGGCGCAAGGGACTCAAAACATGTACAAGTAGGTACAAACATGTATCCTCCAGTGAGAAACCCAGACGCTCTAGGTCTGAAACTTTAAACAAGAAAGTGAAAACGCAAAAGAAAGAGACTCTTTTTAAGAGAGATTCTTAGCTATCCTATTAGTACAGTATGTGTTTGGCTTGTTTGGAGATTATGATCTTGTTCTTTACACATTAATTTGTGTTTAAAAAAAAACATTTTTGATTAATATGTCCTCACCCTAACGCACTACGTCTCATCAAGTTGAATAGTCCGTAAACATCTGACGATGCAGGATCGGCTCTTGTTTTGCCCCAAGGGATGACAATACGAGCTCCACACATCAACTTTACCCTGTCCACGTAAAGATCATTTTCGCTTGTCAACTTTTTAGATTGAACTATCAATTTTTGCATTCCAAGGGAGCTTTGATCAACGAAATTCGCAGACGGGGAGTAACTAAGAAAAGTTTTGAGAACTTTTTTGATGATGAAATTAAGTAAGATACGTAATACTTATTAGAAAAATGCTACTTTTTTATTTTTTTTAGTAAAAGATATAGAACGTTTTTACTTTTTATTTTCAAATGCTAATTGCTGCACCGAAGCTAAATTGAATATATTTATAAAATTAATAAAATACAGTGAAAAAATTAAACACCTACCCGATCCAGCCAGGAAGCAGATGCATAGCCATCGGTTGCAATTGCCGTTGGATAGATGGCGCGCTGTGCCGCTATTAGCACTTAAAAAGCATTATAAAGCAGTGACAAAATTCAGCGCTTACGTTAGCCTTCCCGGTAGCATAGCGGTCAGTGCAGCCGCCCGGATTGCGGAAGACCCAGGTTTGATTCCTGGCTGGGTCGGGTAGGCTTTTAATTTTTTCACTGTATTTTATAAATTTTATAAATATTTAAAAGATATAGATTTTGAATGAATTGCGTTTTTAAAGTTTTTTGACTAGAATCCAGATCACGTACTATTTGCATCCCTTTTGCTTGTATGCAGATTGCAGAACGACAGAAAGAGCTGAGCTGTTTAATGACTGTCGGCCAAAACCCCTTAAATGGACTTGATTTTAATGATAGAGGCGTTCGCCTAGCAGTGGGGCTAACAAGCTGAAATATGTAAGTGTTAGTTATAATATTATCGGTAACTAAATACGTTTTTTTTTATAGTTATCTCGGCAAATGACTCCATCCCACCTGATGTTAAGTGGAAATGGAGTCCAGACGCGAAGATAACTGGTGCAGCGTGGAAACAAACGAAGCATCAGTTAACTTCACTCTGCCGGCCCACAAGGTGCTTCTTCACGCCTCTCTTGAACGACCCCATATCATAGGAAGGAGGGAAAACGTATACTGGTAGACTATTCCATCTTTTGGAGGTGCGACAAAGAAAAGAGTCACCAAATTTCTTTGTAAGCGATGGGATATTTGAGACAGTGAAGCGGTGACTGACTGACTTATGGGATAACAAACACAATAATTGTGTCATGTATCTAAATATACCATATTGTATATTAATTGGCTTTCTGTTTGTTATCTTGATGTCCAATTAATGAGAATTGTGATTGTAACAACCAATAACAATAGCGCTTCCTAAGACTGAAGATTCTATTGATTTGATGACGTCATTTCATAGTACCCCTCACTTCATACGCAGTACTTCGTTGATAGATAAGAGAACAAATATGCTAAGTAGGTTTGTATTGGCCTTATTAGGATAATTATAATATGTAAAATTAAAAGTTGTTTTAGTAACCTTGAGTATACTTAAAAACAAATGAAAAATAAATCCGTACATTTTGTTTAATTTAGAGTGTTATATTCGCGTCTACTTCAATTAAATGATACGGCAAAAACATCGTGTCATCGTGTTGTATGGGAGCCCCACTTAAATATTTATTTTATTTTAATTTTATTATTTATATTTAAAGTGAATAATAAACTGTAAATATTTCAAGCTACCTGTTGCCGTTATCAATATCGAGAAAAAATTGTGGTTACTGCCACACGACCTACCACTACTCAGCACTGTTGACGACGCGTTCGGGTGCACTAAGACATCGGCGGTCGACACTGCGCCTGCGGCGGGCGGGCTTGTTGAGCGGGAGACCCTACGGGGGCGTGGCGCTATTGTGGCGTAAGGGTGCGTTCGACTCGGTGTCGCCCATTGATTGTAAAAATGTGCGAGTGTGTGCAATCAACATATCTGTAAGTGGTAGATCCGTAGTTATTTTTAGTGTATACGTGCCCACGAACTCGAATGACAATCTCCCGGAGTTTACAAGCTGGCTTAGTACCATCCGCTCGATAATAGATGTAGAGGAAAACAAAGGAATTTAATCCTTTTTTATCCTAGGAGATTTTAATGCACATCCAGATGAGTTTTTCTATACGGACATGTTAGATTTATGTAGGTATGTGTGACAGTAGTACACACTACACACTACACTACACTTTTACTAGTGAATCGCATGGCTGTAGTAGATGGTTGGACCGTTGCATAGTCACAGAGTCGGCGCGGCAGTCGGTGGTCTGTGTAAAAGTGTTATATGACTTATATTGCTACTCATGTGGTAGTACCTCATTTGAAGGTTTCTAAGCTTAAAGAGGTTATGCACTTTTAGGACACGGCCTCATAGGGACGTAGAGTTCGAATTTGAAATAGCAAGGACTAGAACATTTTGGTTATAAATTACTAGCTGTGCCCTGCGGTTTCACCCGTGTTCTATTAGTCATAGCGTGATGTAATAATAGCCTATAACCTTCCTCAATAACGGTACTATTCAACACAAAAATATTTTTCAATTTGAACCAGTAGTTCCTGAGATTAGCGCGTTCAAACAAACAAACTCTTCTGCTTTATAATATTAGTATAGATACGAATCATTCCAAATTAAAAAAAAAACGTGTAAAATACAAATGTAAAAGAATATTTAAATATATTGTATATATTAATAAATTGCTGTTCGTTTGTCTCGCTAAAACTCGAAAATTGCTGGACCGATTTTCAAAATGATTTGTTTGTTTTGTTGTCATGGAAACTGTCAAAACGGTACGAAGTCCGCCGGATAAAAAAATAGGTTAATATTTTAAAAAACTTACTGTTAAATGATTTCAATTGTTGGTTTTGATGTTTTCATTGTTATCGTCAACTAGCTGAATGAAAGCTGCCGCAGATCGTGCTCGGTGGCGTGCACTTGGAGAGTGCCTATATCCAACAGTGGATATTATAGGCTAATGATGATGATGATGATGATTGTCAACTTCCTTAATGTTATTAGCCATTTTATCTACACTAATGTTGTAAAATTCTACTTATGTTTCCAATACTTGACTTATAATTACTACTGTTATAGCGCAGACAACAAAACACTCAATTTAAGCAATTTCACATGATGGTATAATATCCACATCGATATCGTAAAATCTCATTATAACATCAATAAAACGCGACCAATTAACCTGGCGAGCCTTATGTCAAAATCCTCATACAAGTTGTATAAAATTTTGATATTAGGCTGGCTTTTGAAAACAGTTGGGTTATACGTGAAAACTTCGTCGAAACTACTAAACTTACATACACAAAACTCTTTGGTAAGATCTTGTGCCAATTAAATAAAAAAAGAACAGCGCGCGCTCGCTCCTGATTGGCCCTGCGCGCGCAGCTGCGCTCTCATTGGTTAGATTTTAATGGCGGCAAGTTCACTGTGACAATACACGTACGCGTGAATTTAATGTTTCGCAATGTGTTTTGTTTTTAAAATACAAATTAAAAGTTAAAAATGGACAGCGACGATGATATTTGTACGCCTCCGGATATTCTAGAATTGGCAACAAAAGTAACTCACAATCTTTTGCCAGAAAAATCTAGAAAATTATATGAAAAAGAATATAATGACTTTTTGGCATGGAAGATCGAAAAGAAAACTACATCATTTTCTGAAAATGTCATTCTTGTGTATCTCAAAGACCTCTCCGACAAATTCAAGCCATCTTCTATGTGGGCTAAATATTCTATGCTCAAGTCCACACTGACTATCTACAACAATATTGATATCACGAAGTATTCAAAAGTCATAGCGTTCCTGAAACGCAGTTCAGAAGGACACAAGGAAAAAAAGTCCTTGACGTTTACATCAGGTCAAATAAAGATGTTCCTGAAAGATTCACCAGATATTTTGTATCTTTTTGAAAAAGTAAGTGTATTTTAGTTCTGTTATTTAATCTACCTAGTACTTACGTACTACACACGCAAGTTATCTAGACACTCCGTTTAAGCGCTTTGTGTATAAATTAGGTAGTAGGTACCTACACTTTACTACTTCATAAATCATAGTTTTTGCCTTGGCTATGTACCTCAAGCTTATTATATCGTTTATTGTTACAGGTTGCACTAATCTTCGGCATAATGGGGGCATGCCGAAGGCAAGAGCTATACAACATCCAGTTCGATGAAGTATCTAACATAGACGACAGTACAATCATGGTGAAAGTTTCGAAAACAAAAACGAAAATAGATCGTTCTTTCGTTGTGACGGGCAACTGCTATGCCGTATGTATAAAATACATGGAACTTCGACCCACCCCCTGTCGAAACCCTGCCTTTTTCTTGAGCTATAGATCGGGGAAGTGCGTCGATCAAAGAACTGGTATTAATAAATTTGGTGCTCTGGGAAAAACTATCGAAAGTTTTTTGAATCTGCCTAACCCAGCGTTGTACACGGGGCATTGATTCCGGCGCACCTCGGCGACCCTTCTCATAGATAGCGGTGGTGGTTTGACCGCACTGTAACGACACGGGGGGTGGAAGTCTTCTACTGTGGCTGAAAGCTACATTGATGAGTCTTTAACCCTAGACACCTAACCTTCGTCGTAACGACGAATACAGGACAGAAATATCGCCATCTCTTTTTGGGGATTGCGCCGATCGTGGTGACATCGCTTGCCAACTCAGTGTTCGCCGAGCTCTTTCGGGAGGCACCCGGGTCCGGCGGGTAAGTACATAATTTCTTAAGATATTAGTAGTTTGTTCGTCGTTTCGACGAATGGTTAGGGTTTGAGTATATATTTAATGCAATTGGTGTTTGTTCTTTTATGCAGTTTTTTCCATGGCTTTGAGACCATTGTTGTCTGATGAGCGTATAACGCGTTTATTATTGGCAGAGGAAAGTGTCAGTTCATCGGAGGGTTTATCTGATAGCGAAACAGAAGACAATGTGGAGTTTGACAACGTAGAAAGCGATACTCAAGATAACTCTTTTGATCGTGAACATAGTCCCGTGAACGCTCAAGGGCGCTCTTCGCCTGCTCTGCTGGATAATGTGCTGGAGCTACAAACACCTCCTGTTTCTTTGCAAGAAACCTCAGGTAGTAGTCCATCTAGCTTGACCGTCTCACGAAGCAATATCCGCAGTCGCTCCCGTCTTGTTTGGGCTACCAGCAAAGGGCAGAGTTCAAATAGAACAGCTGCAATAAATATTGTCCATGTTGCCAGAGGACCTACTCGTGCCGTAAGGAAAATAGTGAATCCACTTTTATTATTTGAACAATTCACGACTCAAAATCCGACTGGAAAATCGTACAATGCATATAAAAGACAAAATCAGAGACATACTAGTTGCAAAGAACGATGAAGGTCAAGGTCAAGGTCAAAGTCAGTCATCATCTAGCAATGATCTTCCACTAGTAGAGGCACCATATATGAGAAAAAGAAAAGTTTGTGTTCTCTGCTCTTATTAAAAAGGCGCATGACAAAGTCCTTATTCTCAAAATGCAACACTGTAATTTGTGGTAAACATAAAGTTGATTTCTGCGTACAATGTGCTTCAAAAAACTAGTTTTGTTTGTATTTCCTAAATAATAAGAGTGTTATAGTTAAGTTTTGCCAAAGAGAAAAAGGCTATTTTTGTTGTTTTTTTTTATATATTTTTTTATAACTGTGTGGTTTCACTACGATCTCTAAAAAGTAGTTTCTATTAAAAATTGCTTATAAGAAATATATTTGTAACAAAATAGAAAATTATTGTTTTAATTACTAAAATAATAGTTGTTTAACGTATGTGTGTACTAAACGTAACGAAATCATATATTAATAGATAATATTAAGCACACCAAAAAGTGCTCGTCGAAACGACGTATGGTTAGGTTTAAAGGGGTACGTCCGAACGTTAGGTGTCTAGGGTTAATGAATAAAATTCAAGTCTCAAATACGATCTTGAACAGTATAGAAAACAAGACGAATGAAGTAATTATAAATATTCCAACTCTGTCTACGAGCTCTATTGCTTGCCCCGCGACCGCTACAGCTGCTGGATCAATAATTAACATTAACTTTCAAAATTGTACCATCCAAAATTTGAACAATTATTATAAATAAACTATTGTCAGCTTTTACTCTTGTTGTTTGACTAAGACAGATGTGGTAGTCAGTGAAGATAAAGTAGTGTATGCAACTGCATATAACACGGGTATTAAAACACTCGTTACTATTATGAAACTCGCTGCGCTCGTTTCATAAACTCACACTCGTGTTTTAATACCCTTCATTATATGACAGTTGCATAAACTAATATTAACGAGAATTTTCTGACACAAGTGTAGGTAGTATAAGTTTATACTATCAAAATGTAACATATTCCTACGAACTATTTACCATATGGATGAAACAGAATACACAACAAACAATGCCACTACATATCTGCGGTGGAGCCCGGTGCAAAGCATATTGAGTCTTAATGAAGTGCAGTGGAGCGTAATCCGGTTGAGTTTCGAATGCCAATTCAGTACGCGTAATTACTTCATTGCTATCTGCAAAGATAATTTGATTAAATTTGGATAAACTTAAAAATCGGTTAAATCCATGTCTAACTAGAAAAATATAAGTAGTTTTATTTGAACAAAAGGTGCGGTTTCTAGTGCTAGTGTGGTTCGTAAACTTTTTTTTTCTATAACCAGACTCATCAATGTCTCATTTGTTTTTTTACTGAATATAGTGTGCATATATCTTTGATATATTTCTATGGTTGTATATAGCATGGTGGCTGGCAAGAGCTTGATGAGAGTTGCCGCGGATCGTGCTCGGTGGCGTGCACTTGGAGAGGCCTTGTCCAGCAGTGGACTAGCATAGGCTGATGATGATGATGATGATGTATGAATGTATGTGAATATACATATATGTATACATTTAATTTTATGTAATATATTATTACTGTACACTTTTTTCAACGCCTCCACTTTATTTAATGCTAGCTGTGCCCCGCGGTTTCACCCGCGTTCTATTAGTCATAGCGTGATGTAATATAGCCTATAGCCTTCCTCAATAAATGGACTATTCAACACAAAAATAATTTTTCAATTCGAACCAGTAGTTTCTGAGATTAGCGCGTTCAACCAAACAAACAAACAAACAAACAACAAACAAACTTCAGCTTTTAAATAATATTAGTATAGATCTGCTCTCCTCATTTCTAGGTTGTCTGGAAGATATCGCTTTTTTACGACTCTGTTTATCTTATTTTAACGTGTCTATATTCTTGTTTTCTATTTGTATGTGTATTTGTTTGTTGTATGTGTTGTCTTGTATTTATTTATTTAGAAGTTTATGTACACACATAAAAAGGGAACAAAAATAAAGGTGAAGTAAATGTAGTACAAGGGCGCTGCTTATTTCAGTTATGAAATATCTTCCAGCAGGCCCGCAAAAGGAAACATTATAAATAGAGGTAGTTAAAATAAACTTACTTAAATATTTATAATACACATACATACTAATAATTGCAAAAACAAAGGAAATTTAATATACAAAACAAAAATAAACGGTAAAAAAAAACAAAAAAGAAATCAATATACATAAGACGACAGAATCAACCGGACAGGTAGTGTTCCTTCAAACGCTTTTTAAAAAGGCTTATATTAGGCGGCAGCGCGTTCCACAACCTGACAGCATGCACGGAGAAGGAGTAGGAGAAAAAAACAGTTTTATGGGGAGGAGTTTTCAATTGGTGTAGGAGATAGGACCTGCAGAGAGTACCAGGAGGATGAGAAAAGTTTGTTTTTTGTGTTTACAATAAACTATTCTATTTTATTCTCATTATTTTGCAATGACAGGTTCAAGATTCATGAGACAAATAGGTAAACGACTATGTATAGTCGACAATGAAATTACTTTACTACCTTAGAAGTGAATTTTGTTTGCATATATTATAACAACTAGTTCTATTTTTGTTTAAAAGACCAAGTGACAGATACGTTGTCATTAATGACAATGAGCCTTTGCGAAATTTTATTGATATGGAAGTTTTTGTCAAAAGTGATAAAGCAATTTCATGGTCGACTATACCTACTCGTATACCATACGCAAATTACGCATGCATTCCTCCCACAGTATAACCACAGTCTATCCAACTACGCAGTGGTAAAACTCCATCCAAGTCGTCTGTCAATACGACAGCCGTCACTGTAATAATCTATGACAGCTTAATGCCTCGCTCAATCATTTATCCGGTCTCAGTTGACGCATGGCGTTGATAAATCAATTTATATTGCGTTTCGTACACATTGTCGGCATCAAATACATCAATGTTATCACATTCAAACCATTGGATGCCCCTAAACGGTCGAACGTGACGAAATTTCGATTGCAAACTGTGTATGACAGAAAGTTGATGTGATTGTAATGGTTTAATTAACTTGTCAAAATGTTTTAAGTGTTACATCTAATATTGTCAATACAAAACGAATCTTACCTTTCATTTCATTTGCAAGCTTAGGTAAGTATTGAAAGGATAGGTAAGATAATTCAAAATTCAAAAAAATCATAATTCAAAGTCATTTATACAGTTTAGGCTACAAATTCTTATGAACTCTTATGAACGTCATTATGCCATCGGTTCGTAAGTCTATCTACTCTAAGCGAAAAATCTTGTACTCAGAAGAACCGGCAAGAAACTCAGCAAGTGTCCAGCTCTTTTCTCCCTTACAGCGTCATAGATATTTGAAAATGCCCTATCATAAAAGGACACTTTCTATCACAAATAAAAACACAAAATTTATAGGACAATCACAACATGTAAAAAAAAAATAAGTTTGCAAAAACATCATTTACCAGTTTAATTTTTTACAGTGGCATACAGTACTAGTAAAAGACAAAACCTGTCTTAGAAAAAACAAAGTTAAACTAGGTATACTTAATAATAATAAAAATAAGACAAGAACGCAAGAGCAGAGCATAATTTAACTATTAGTGACATTTGTAGTCATAATTTCAATGAATATACACCGTTCTTTTTTAACCGTCTTTAATCTGTAGGTGGGATGATCAGACCATGGAACTGAACTTTCCCCAAGAAACATAGGTCAAAAAACGTTTTTTTTTACTTTCCCATACAAACCATGCTCGGTCATCAACAGAGGCTTTAAATGGCAAATTTAAACGTTTTTTAACCTATATTTCTTGGGAAAAGTTGTTCAGTTTCATGTTCTAATCAACCCACCTGCTTGTCTAAGACGGTTAAGAAAGAACGATGTATAATTTTTTGGCAACAAAAACTGTTGTTGAACACTGGCTTACTGTGTATTTGAACACTGGTGCCACCACGATACATTATAATCACCACCACCACCACTATCCCCAGCCCATTTTATGTCCCCACTGCTGGGGCACGAGCCTTCCCTATGAATGCATTGGAAGCATGAGCCATAAACCACCACGCGGGCCCAGTGCGGATCGGTGGTTGTTAACAACTGCTAATGCAGCCGGGACCAACAGCTTTATTTGCCTCCCGAAGCACGAAGGAGCTCGAGATGATAAATTTTTGGTCACCCATCCGATGACTGGCCTTTGTGAAAGTTGCTTAATCTTAGCATTCGCAACCCGGGCGTGTTAAACACTGCGCCATCGAGCTCCTCAATAACTCCTAATCATATAATATAATCTCGATTAAAAATTTAACAAGTAATTACTGTACAAAAGAATAAAAAAGCATTAAAGCTCTTTTCACCGGTAGCTAATAGAACTCGGAAACCGTCGACAGACGCAGAATTAGCAGATAACGCTGGCAAGCCCTTAATCCATTGTTTTAAGATCGGCGGTGACGGGCTAAGCTGTTTGCCGGCCCCTTGTCAGCCGGTATTAGTTTGCGGTTTGCCGGTACACCTAAACAACCCTTCAAGTTGTAGTCATACAAACTATTTTAATATTCTCATACGTCTTGTTAGTGTGAGCAAGTCAGTTTGGCACTTACATGGGTTTATGTTTGGTATTCCATACAAATTTTAAAGTCAATATTATTTTATACAATAACCCATTTTCATAATATTATTATTTAGGCTTACAGAAACTCACAAACACTCGTACAAGACACAGGTACGGTCTTGCGTGGAGTATTGCTTGCACATCTGGGACGGTTCCGCAGAGTACCTTCTCGATGCCTTAGACAGATTGCAGCGTCGCGCTGTACGCATTATTGGCAATGCAGAAGCCGCAATTATTCTCGAATCTCTGCAATTGCCTAGAGATGTTGCGTCACTCAGCGTGTTTTACCGCTTATACCATGGCGAGTGCTTTGAAGATCTCATCCTACCTTGTCCCTTCCTCCATAGTAGTATACGTGCTGCTCTCCGGAGTCACCGCTGTACTGTCTCAAACATTCCATAGCGCACAAAGAAATTTGGTGACTCGTTTCTTTGTCGCACCTCCAAAAGATGGAATAGTCTACCAGCACACGTTTTCCCTCTTTACTATGACATGGGGTCCTTTGAACGAGGCGTGAGAGACCTGATGCTGCGTTGTTTTCACGCTGCACCAGTTGTCTTCATATCTGGACTCCGCTTTCACTTAACATCAGGTGAAATGGAGTCATTTGCCGTGCTAAATAGGTATTTAAAAAAATATAATGAATAATAATGATAAAATGTTTATATAATTTTCAACGCAATTTTTGTTGCGAACAAATTACAAAAACACAAATGTTGAAAAAATTTCCACGAGCAGGATTTGAACCCTTCTGACATACCGGGTCAGGTGCTCTCCCAATTGAGCTATCGTGGTTCTAACCAGCCCGCCGAAATTATTCAACACTATTTACTTTTTACTTTGAAAGCCAAAGGCGCCCATTCAATGTCAACAACTACCGTCATTAACATCTGATCATAGTATTTTACAAATACTAAAGATCAGTTAAGAAGTAGGCAAGCTATTTATAAAATGTTTATATAATTTTTACGCAATTTTTGTTGCGAACAAATAACAAAAACACAAATGTTGAAAAAATTTCCACGAGCAGGATTTGAACCCGCACCCTTCGACATACCGGGTCAGGTGCTCTCCCAATTGAGCTATCATGGTTCTAACCAGCCCGCTGAAATTATTTTACACTTACTTTTTACTTTGAATGTCGACAAAATCGTATAATTGGTGTCAGTGAGTCATAAAATGAATATTTATCCCAAAATTTGCAAGTACACACAGAGCCAACAGATTTATATAGTAGTATGTAATCGCGTAAAGATATAAAAAATATCCCATTCTGGTCTGGGACGTGAAAATAACGTATCAGCTTCCTAACTTACCGTGCATGTCGTTAGAGCCGACAATAAGGGACAAGAACTCCAAGATGCTTTGGCGATCGGCTCAACCGGTCACTGAACGTTATCTATCCACTCTACTTTGATTATCGAGGTCGCTTCGTGCAATTTGCACATTTAGCCAGTGTCAAAGTAATTTTTCTTACAAGTAATACATAAATAAACAATATTTCCTTCTTGTATGATGATGATGAATGATAATAAAAATGAGAAGTGAGAAATGATATACCCCCCAACCCCTCGAGTATCTCAGTAAAGATGTGGGGCTTTACTAAGTCCTCACACGGACTTCTTGAGAGAATTTGAAAAGTGACGTTGCACTGTTTTGTTTCATTTGCCAATACTCATGCACACTCACGAACACTTAACGATTAGTAATCCACCATTATTTCACATTAATATTCGACATAACACAAATTTTAGAAAATAAAACAAAACCGCAGACATGACTCTTCACTTTCCCGCCAAGAAAAAAAAACTTTCTCAAAATTGGTGATTGCGATGTTCCGTCTTTTTGGAAGAAAGACGTAAAAGTATATAAAAATAAGAATCCATACAACAACTACAATTAGTACGCCCAAAAGCAATTCTTCAAACAAAACTACACTTTGATCGTCTCATTACAATACAAAATTACTATTAACAAAGGCCCATGACAAAAAAGGTATTTAGAACACAGCGCAGAAAATTATGACAAGCCTATTCTGTTCAAAAATTCGAATGAAGCCGCAACAAAAAGGTCGTAAACAAAGGCTCTACAGTAAGCAGGTCTTAATCAAAATTCAAAATACAAATGTTGGAAGGAATAAAACAAGAAATTGTTGGATTTATTTTTAATTGACCTAGCAGCAAAGACATTTAACTTACCTACAATATTAAATCTTTATGCCAAGCAGTGATATTGTGTAGCGTAATGAAGTACTTATAGGTTGTTTGGTGAAGCGTTTTTATAACAACGGGATAATGCAGAAAAATAATAAAATAAATATTGCAAATGAAGTCTTAGTTTTGTATTCATATTATTTTGATTTTTGCATTCACAGTGCTATTTATAGTTACAAGATAAAATTTAACTAGAAAAAATCAATCAGCCTCAGGCAGCTCGAGTGGGAATCGAACCCACGACCTTTGGATAGCCGGTCCACTGCTCTGACCGCTGAGCTAACGAGGACATTTATATCTTAGTTTTGTTTTTTGTTCCTTGACGTCAAAATATTTTTACAAGTAGGTATACGGTAGCGTACTGATCTTGATTACAGAAAAAAATTTAATAATGTGATATTATCAGATTAATTTTTACTTTTCAAGTGTTAATTGCTGCACTGAAGCTAAATTAAATATTTATATAATTTATAAAATACAGTGAAAAAAATTTAACGCCCACTCGACCCAGCCAGGCATCGAACCTGGGTCTTCAATCCGGGCGGCTGCACTGACCGCTATGCTACCGGGAACGCTGACGTAAGCGCTGAATTTAGTCACTGCTTTTTAATTTTTGAGTGCTAATAGCGGCACAGTGCGCCATCTATCCAACGGTCATAGCTACCGATGGCCATGCATTACTATAGCGTTGTGTTATCAAATTTGTGGTATTTCATCTGCAAAGGTGAATCTGCAGTCAGTGCAGCCGCCCGGATTGCGGAAGACCCAGGTTCCATTCCTGTCTGGGTCGGGTGGGCGTTTAATTTTTTCACAGTATTTTATAAATATTATCAGATTAATCAGTAACAAAATACACATAATATCTTACTTACGGTACGGTACGGTACTTTTAATGACAATTTAGAAACAAATAGGTCCTAATTATTGAAATAATAGTACTCACAAGCATACTCGTAAATAAAAAAAAATATTAGACAACATTACATAGATACATAGTTCTGATCCCAAGGTAAGTAGCTGAAGCACTCGTTTTATAAAAATCTCTTGTAATCATTGTTACGTTCTTTTTTTGAAAGCAAAGCGCTCGGCTCGATACTCGAAGGTCCCGGGTTCGGAACCCAGGTCCGGCAAAGTGTGTTTCGGATGTTACGATGCAAAGCCCGGGTTTGCGATCACCAACCCGCATTTGGCAAGCGTGGTGAATAGCCATTACCCATTAATTGTAGTGATGACTTGATTTCAATGATGAAGGCTTTTGCCCAGCAGTGGGACAGTTATAGGCTGTTTGCTTTACTTTTGAGAGAGTTAATTGCTGATTGCCGCAGACGTCAGCGTCACCGTTTTTTGGGGGCGGCAAGGATTTTACCTAAGGGTTCCTCAAGCCGTGTGAAATGAAGCATCAAGCAAGCTGTTTTTAGAGGGAACGGCGTCACGTACTAGTGCGTGTCCTTCCCTACTAGATTCTCCGAGGGGTCCGTATCGGATTGGTCATTGTGTTGTTGTCGGTTCAAGTCGTCACACATTTTCAACGCTAGAATTACAAGCCGCCTTTGTATAACGAGTACCTATCTAATTATGTTACTCGTTGAAATGAAACAACTTTTACGGATCTACTCGCGTTTATTTTACACATTACTATTTAATGTTTATCCTGACGTTTCGAACCCTTTGCAGCGTCCGTGGTCACAGGGAAACAGTCTCCCTGTGACCACGGACCCTGCAAAGGGTTTAAGGGTAAAAGTTGTTTCATTTCAATGTGTAGTGTTCGCGTAAACTTTAGGAAACAATATATGATACTCGTTATATAATTATATCTACAAGGTGTCGCAAGTTTCTTCACGCTATCCGAAGATAATGTATTTTTAGCTAATAATGCCAAATGTCAGTTGTTCTTTGGAATTTGTGAAGTGAACACATGCAGAATTCACGTCGACAAACAATGGAACACTATACTCCAAACGAGCGCGGAATAATTTATGAAGCAGGCGCTTCCCGGCCGTCTGATATTGCGTTTCACCAATTTGCACTGACCCGCGAAATCGCCCGATTTGACCGTTTCAGACTTGTTTTCGTAAGGTTATTTGAAGTCACAGGTTCACGTGGACAAGACACGGATTCTGACAGCCCTCAAAGAGAATCTATCGGCGTAAGATCTGGCAAAAGTGATAGAAAACGCCATAAAACGGCACAGTATGGTGATCCACTTTGGCGGCAAACGCTTGAACGAATTCATTTTGTCGATTAGATGGAATCTATTTTAAGGCTTTTTACACCATTTTGTTATGACGACCTCCTTGGTCGAGTGGCTTGCACACCGGTTTTCATGGTGTCGCCATCTCTCAGGTCCCGGGTTCGATCCCCGGTCGGATCAATTTAGAAATACCTGTTTTTCTAAATTGTTTCGGGTCTGGGTGTTTCCTATGTATAATAAGTATGTATTTAAGTATATTATGTGTGTTTATCCGTTGTCTAGTTAACCGTTTCTCGAGTTTCTCTTAAGAAAGCTTTTCTTGGGGCTAGATCATTGGTGTGAGTGTGAGAAACATGTATTTATTTATTTTACCACCAGCGACACATTTCACACGACACGACGCGTTACTTTCAACAAGTTCAGGCATGTAAAATTGTCTCTATGGTTGTTTGTACCTCTTTGCTGGTTTTTTAATTGTAATATCGTTACCTAAACGTTTTGAATATTGTATAGAAAAAACGGTGGTTACTTCGAACACCTACTAAAATAAATTAAAGTATGTGTAAAACAATGCATTTTATTAATTTTAGACATCATGTTTTATAGAGACATTTATTGCTTAAAACCTACACAATCGATATCTAAATAGAAATAGTGTAAGTTTATTTTTTTTCAAAACAACCGGGTTCGATTCCCGAGCTGAGTACAGGTTTTTTTTAAATTTATGAATGCAGTTTTTCTTCTTATTAAAATCGATGACATGGTTCCTAAGAACGGATCTTCGTATGTCTTATAGTTTCAGACTTTCCCATACTGACCCATTTCATTGAGACACCCTGTAGATTTAACATAACAATTTATTTATTGAATAACCATCACGATGATGAAATGCACAGGATGTAGGTGATCCCGCCATAGCCGACAAACGGTTCCTTAAATGTTCTCTTTGTAAGGATTATTACGACCTAGATTGTGCTAACATTCCAGAAAAGCGCTTCTACAATACTATGTCTGCCGAAAATAAAAAAATTGGAAATGCCAGGCTTGTGTGTCTAAGATGCCAAAGAATAATAATAACAACACCCCAATAAGACCAGTAACATCAGCATCCTCGTCAACTGATATTAATATCACACAACGACAAAAAACCATTAATTTCTCCCGAAGAATACGAATTTTCCAACTCCAATGACGAGAACGATATGTCAGTGGATGAAATTATAGGGAACATTTTATCAGATCAACCGAACATAAAAAGTATCTCTACGCCGCATATTCAAACTAATATTTCTCAAGATTCAGTTACTCTTGACAAAATTAGCTCGCTGCTAGATAATAACCTGGAAAAAAATTAAAATTTCCATCCTCCGTGAAGCCAAAAGCACAAGACAAACTGAATTTAGTAATGTCATTTTTAAATTACAAACAGATATGGAAGCTTCAAATATAAAACAAAATAATATTGCAGAAGACGAAAAAAAATCAAAAAATAGACAAAAAAATTAGAAATATTGAAAAACAACTGCAAGACCTAGAAAATTCCTAGAAAATTGTACCGTATGGATTAACAAAGGAGCATGGTGAATCAGAAAGATTTAAGCGAACGTGTATGCAGGGCACTTTATGACATCATGTAAATAAACATTGACCCCTGTTTGGCAGAAATTAAACGAATTGGAAAACGTGGAAGTACCTGTAGCAATTGAATTCATAAGTAAACTATAACAAGATTTATGTTGGAATACAAAATAAATTTCAAAAACACTGGTTTGGCTATTGGGCAGTTTATGGAAAAAGAGTATCTTCAAGAGCACTTGGAACTACAAAATTACGATTAGCAAGAAAAAATTGAGATTACGCAATAATAAGAACCAATCAGCTGTTTATTAATAGTAAAGAATATCAGTCATCTATTATAAAAGAAACACAAAAAGTAAAAAGTACCGGTGTATACAAAACAACAACAGGAACAGGAAATAACAACTTCCCCAGCTAAAATAAGAAACTCAAGAAAACTCAATTAGACATTATTTCTTCTTAAAAACTGTAAACAATTCTACAAACAATTTTATTGTAAGTTTTCAAAACATTCAAAGTATTGGAAACATACTTCACTTAATTAAGCAGTTCCTTTTGGATTATCAAATTGATATATTATGCCTATCAGAATTGTGGAAAAATGAACATTCTGCCAGTCTATTGTTCTGCTTGGTTATGAAATTGCATCCGTTTTCTGTCGAAATACACGGAAAGGTGGAGGGGTATGTATCTTTTTAAAAGAGAATGTTGAATATATAGAAAGAATTGATATTGTTAATTCCAAAGACTTTTTTATAGAATTAAGCGCTGTAAAAATGAAATTGTATTATAATAGGATTATATAGGGCGGATCGAAATATTGATATATTTAATGAACAAATGGAGAAATGTTTAAAAAACTTAATACTAAAGACAAAAATAAATATATTATATTTGGCGGTGATTTTAACCTAAATATTTTAAATACAAATAGACAAACTAAAAAATTCTTTAACTGAATGAGTTCTAATTGCCTTACACAATTGATAAATGAATCCACTCGTGAAACAAAAACAACTAGCACCTGTATTGATTTAGCATTTACAAACAATAAAGATA
Source organism: Eudonia lacustrata (assembly GCA_947562085.1). NCBI lineage: Eukaryota > Metazoa > Arthropoda > Insecta > Lepidoptera > Crambidae > Eudonia > Eudonia lacustrata. Next base: position 3,786,786 of record OX387323.1, on the reverse strand, counting down.
CGGTCTGTGAGTCTTATGTATTTTTTTTTTTTTTTTTTTCCTAATCTGTAACGATTTTTTCCCACAGGATGGGAGGCATTATACTCTAATTTTCTCTTTCATACCAGTTCTCGCTTTTATTCCTCTCGTACTTTCATTCCTATTCCTCTTTATCATTCATCATCTTTTGTACTTTACGGCTGGGTGTTGCCGTCTATTATTCTATTTGGACTTTGCCATCTATCTAACTATATATTATTTTTATTTTATTATCTTACGAAGTCTACACTCTAATAGGGAAAACAGGGGAAATAATTGGTACAACTTCTGATACATGTGCATAAAAACTTACAGACTAGATTGGCTTCTTTTTACATTTCTGCCTGTAAACTTAATTCTATTGCTTCTTAGTTACTATTTTTGCTTACATAATTATTTTTACTTACATTATTTCTTATGGCTATACATATATTGTTTTGCGGTCTTATATACTCTTATTGAAAAAACATAATAGACTTAAATTTTTGCATGAGCAGATTTGTTGCACATTCTTCATGAATGTGCAAAAATCTCTCTAGCTTATTACATGCTAGTTTTTTACTTGCTACATTATTTATTGCGCTTACAAACAATCTCTACGATTTTAATGCAATATTTCAAGTATTTTATCCTAGAATCCTTCGCGGCCAGGAGATCCGCGAAGTTCTTGGGGACAATACGGGTGCCCAATTCCGCCTCAATGTTGTACCTCTCACGAGTGTGTATAGGGCACTCGGAGAGGATGTGTGCTACTGTTTCGTCGGTGTTGGGGTCACAGGCGCACGACGGGTTGTCCTTACACTTAAACCTGTGTAAGTATGCGGAGAACCCGCCGTGACCCGTGAGCAGCTGTGTGGTGAGTTTAGTGTGGGTGAATTTGCGTGTGATTTTGTATGCAGCAGTGGTGTCTGTAAAGAAGAGTTTGGTTACTTCGGCTGTAGCACCGGACTGGTATCTCCTGTTCCACTCGCCTAGCGTCCCATCCCTGATGAGGCGCTTTACGAACGAAACAGGGCACCTGTCGTAGTCAGGCTTTCTCTTTAACTTTATAGCGGCTTCCTTGGCTAGCACGTCGGCCCTTTCATTCCCTTCCAACCCCGCATGTGCTTTTATCCAGTGCAAAGCAACAATTTTGCTCTGTTTAAGTGCTATGTTAATATTGTTTCGAACATCTACTGCGAGGGGGTGGAGGGAATTTCTGCCGGTGACGGCTTGCAGGGCTGCCATAGAGTCGCTATAAACTCCAAAAGAAACTTCCTTCCTACTGAGTACTACTTCCGAAGCTTTGTGGAGTGCTAGCAGTTCGGCCTGAAAAACTGTGCTGTACGACGGCAGTGCGAGTTTGAACTTTCCAATTTCGGCAGCGCCCCTCCGAAGAGATAACGCCGCTCCAACCTTCCCGTCTATCTTGCTGCCGTCGGTGTATATTTGAATGTCATACGCGTTCATGTGTATTTGCGTTTGGTCTGTGATGTGTGTAATGTCAATGTGCATATACTCGGCCGGATGTGGTAGGTGTAATGCAGAATGTGGAGTCTCTATGTCTCTGCCCCGAAGATCGGGCCAGGGCACCCCCCTCCTCACTTCATAAAGGGCTGCGGCCTCTTTAATCCGGAGGTCGAGGGGAAGCGTCCCGGACAGAACCAGGGCAGAGGTGAGTGAAACTGTCCTGTATGCTTTGCACATTTTCTGTGCAAATCCCCGTTGTAATGTATCCAGCTGTTTGCGCGTCATGATCTTGTCTGCGGCTGAAGACCAAGCGCCAGCTGCATACGTCACAACGGGTTCCACCGCTGCGGTGTATATAGTTTTGGCTACCTCAGGCGTCAACCCCCAGTTGACATACGCCGCTTTAGAAAGGTGCTTGTAGAAGGCGGCGGCCTTCCGACAGACGTTTTTAATGTGTGCATTGAAGGTTAACTTATTGTCGATTGTCAAGCCCAGGAGCTTGATCTCTTTCTTACTCTCAATCGGTATCCCGTTCATGCTGAGGCGGGGGGTGTCATACTTAAGCTTCCTGGTGATAGTGAGGCTATGGGTCTTGTGCGCTGCAAAGTTGAGTTTATTATGACTACCCCACGCCGCAACATGTTCGAGCACCGGATTGGCTTGTTCGTGTATTGACTGGGCTGTATCGCCGACAAAAAGAAGGACTATGTCGTCCGCGAAAGCCTGGACATGAACCCTCCGTTCCTCCAGGGTGTGCAGGAGGGGGTCGACCAACAAATTCCATAGGATGGGGCCCGCTATGGATCCCTGTACACAGCCCTTTGAGGGAGTCCTACTGGCCTCCTTGCCGGCGTATCTGACGTTAACCACCCTATCACTCATGTAACTGTCTAAGACTTTCCTGAGATTGATCGGGCACTCCTCTTCAGCCAATCTGGTCTTTATTGCTGGCCACCAAGCGTTGTCGAATGCTCCCTCTATGTCCAGGGATATTAGTGTGACTATCTTCTTCTGGTGAAGATTATCCCTTATGGTGTTGATGAGGACATAGAGAGAGTCCTCCGTACTACGCTGGGGCATAAACCCGTACTGGTGTGGGCTCAGCTTAGGCAAGATGTGGTACTTAAGCCGGCCCACCAACATCTTCTCGAAGATCTTTCCAAGTACCGGTAGGAGGCCAATTGGTCTATACGACTTAGGAGCCGTATAGTCCTCCTTACCGGGCTTTTTAAGAATGACCACCGTGGCCTTCTTCCAGCATTTTGGGAAAAATCCCAACTCAAGGCACTTATTTACTAGGCTTAGAAATAATTTCGGGTCCTCCCCTATCGCCTTTTTGCATATGTCTGCAGTTAGACCATCTGCCCCGGGGGCCTTCTTAGGGTTAAAGGAGCAGACAGCGTTCCGGAGCTCTGTTTCGGTGAATGGTGGGTCTAGTACTTCAGTACTCGACCCCTCATTTATCGTGTCCGCTTTGATGCGTATCTGCTTATGTATGTCGCTGTCTGCTGCGGTCAGGTCCTCCGGGTAGAATATTTCCGCTAGATGTTTTGCGGAGCCCTCTGCGTCTAGTTGGACATTGTTCTTTTTAAGCGGAAGGTCTTCCTCTCTGGTTGATGTTTTTTTCAGGATTCGGTAGATGCCGTCCCAGACGGATTCTCTTTCTTGCCTAGTGCAGAACTCCATCCACGATTTGGTCTGTGCAGCAGCGGCGGCAGTCTCATACTCTTCTTTTTGTTTTAGGTAATCGGCGACTACGGCAGCTCTTCGACGCGGTGCGGCGCAGCGGATGCGGTGTTTTTTGGTGGTTGTCATCCTCTTCATCTCAGCCAGCTCCTCGGACCACCACGGCACGGTGAGTACTATTTTCTTTTTCTTTGTAGGGATCGAGAGTCCACATGCTTGTACTACAGCCTGATTGTATGTATCAACTTCTAGTTCAATTTTGATTTTACTGTCTATTTCGTTAATTTTGTTTACATGTAGATTTTTATTGTTTTTAATGTTTTAAATTGTGTACTAAATTTTTGCCAATCAGCCTTTTTTTGTGTTAAAAATTCTTGTGGTTCTCTCGATCCCCACCCCCCGTGATTTTTGTACATTTATATCAAAAGTTATGCCGTTGTGATCCGAGCTGGTGAGGTCTTCAACAACACGCCATTTTGCTATACGTGTCAGCAAGTTTTCCGCACACACCGTTACGTCAATGCTGCTCGCATATCGCCGTCCCCCTCGTATGACATCGTATGTTGGCGTATTGCCGCTGTTTAGGATGTGGTATCCCAGCTCGTGGATGGTGCCCGCCATGTCGTCCCCCCTGTGGTCATTTTTGTGGCTTCCCCACCAGGTGCTCTTTGCATTGGAATCCCCTCCCATTAGGATGTTTTTGGGGCCTAGTTTAGCGTCGATCTCATGTAGAGTTACTAGGTAGGGCTCGATGGGCGTGTCGGGCTCGAAATAAAAGCTTACGAGCGTCAAGTTCCAGGCGCTGGTCTTTACCTCTATGACCACTGTGTTAGTGGTGGTAAGTTCAGAGTGCTGGACAACGTCAATGTCGGGGTCAAAAACGGCGATGACCGCCTTGACGTTGCCCGGACCAGCGCTCTGGAAAAGTCACGCATTACCTCGAGCTTTCATTTTTCGCCCCGCTCCAATGTATGGCTCCTGAAGAAGAGCGATGGCTGCTTTGCGCTTCCCCGCTTCAACGTACAGCTCCTCCGTCGCCAACTTCTTCCTTTGCAGGTTGGTCTGAAGCACGTGGTAAGGAGCCGTTCTTCTTGGGACGCCCTTAGCACTGGTATGCCACTGTGGACCTTGCTATCTTGTCCCATTTCCGACGAATTGGACAGTCCCCGCTGAATGCATTCCCAATGCAGGTCCCTCTGGGCCAGCTGGGCTTTGCAGCAGTTTCTGCAAGAAGGCGGGGCGCCGGCATCCGTCCATGTGGGGCAGTCCATTAAAATATGTCCCGCGATCCCACAGTGGCTGCATGTCGGTTCCTTCTCCTTGCAGAAACCCCTGCTGTGCCCATAGCCCAGGCATTGGGAACACTGCACCAGCGGTGACTGGTCCTCAACCCGGATGCGCTGGAGATCTATGTGCATATAGCCCTTGTCCATGAGCCTGTTTCAGATCTGCGTGCTGACCCTCATGACCACATGATGTGTGTGGGGGTTTCGTGCCCTCTTCTTGAAGCGGATCGACACCTGGGATTGTTCCTCGTCAAGGTCCTTAAAAACATCCTTGTTTTGCTTCTTAAGGGCTTCCAGGATTTCGGAATCCGTTCGGGCTTTCAAGATGTTCTTGGCCACCACGAGCGGATCCCTGTTCTTGGCGTCCTCCATTACAAGGTTTTTCCCCGCGGTGTCGATTCGACTTTTTACCTTATCCCTCTCCTCCCTTGTGTCACAGCTGAGTATAACTTTGCCCCCCTTAGCTTTTCTAATCCTCGAGACGGCGACCCATCCCTCCTTGGCGTCCACCGCCTCGCGGATTCTCTCCATCACAGCATCCCCGTTATCCAATTCGTTGTTGGATGCGACAATGACGGAGTGCAGAGTTGGGAGCACTTCGGGTGGTTTGGTCAGTGGCGCCTTTCCCTCAAATTTTCCACTGAGCCTCCTAACCACAGATGTTGTTGGGCTAGGGCCAGTCGAGGAGTTAATGGTGAGGGTGGTGTTTGCAGCTTTGCTTTTGGTCTTGGGTGTCGATGTTTGCGCGGCCGTTGGGGACGTTGAAGGGGAGCGGAGGGTTCTATTGCTCATTTTGCTAGTGTCAGATGGCGGAGTCCTATACATATCGCTAGCAGAGCGTCAAACAATTTAATAAAATAAAATAAAAATAAAAATAAGGTAGGAGAAATTTGTAAAAGTTGTAAAAGTGTTAAAAGAAGTGTGTGCTTTGCGAGTGTGTAAAATAGTCAAATAAAGGGGCTTAATTTAAATAAACTGTGATTAAAACTAAAGACAGTTATCGCGGAATTATAATAATGAAATTTTCAATATTGAAAAGTTGTCAATACAAAACAATGGTCGTAAAGATATAAAATATGTAGGTAGTGGGTGTATGGGCAACACAACGATTAGTCAAACACAAAAGAAAAAGTGATAAAACAAAAGAAATTTTTTCCTTATATATAAGTTATATATAATTATATATAAGTGTATAAAAATAAATATAATATAGTGTGTAGCGTATGTACAGGTACGCTAGTGTTTTTTATTTAACAGGTGTGATTTACCCTTAACTAGGGTAAATATCAATAAAATGTTAAAAATCTTAATATTAAAATTTTGCCGTCAACAGTCAATATACAAGATTTTTGCTCCCTAATACGGTTAGGCAACGTCTTGTTAGATAATAAACAAAAGAAAAAAGTTAAAAAGAAAAATTTAAAGAGAAGATACAGACAAAAGAGAAACACAAAAACAAAATGGCTGGCCTGATTCTAGTACTACGTATGGGGGTATTGTTCCCCTTGTCGCGCTCTCTTACCCGACACCTCTCTCTCTCTTGCGGTATTCTTATACACTTAGATTATCAGCAAATATGGAGCTAATGATTACGTGGCGGCACTATCTTGCGTTCCGGAGTAGTAGTTAGTACGGTGTTGCCAGTGGCCGTAGTCGTGTCGTAGCAATCGTAGCACTCGTCTCGCAGCACTCGTAGTATGTACACGTAGCTTAGCAGTGCCGTGCCGCGCGTAGTAGGCGATGTGTTATTTCGGCGCCTCGCGTCCAGCGTCCGTAGCTCAGCGGCTAAGAGGTCGGCGTTTACCTCAAGGGTACGTGGTTCAAAACCAGCAATTTGCAACCACAACGAACTTAATCTTCTCACCGCTTTGGGGGCTCCGAAGACAGTAGGGCGAAGTCTCGGCGATATCAAGGCAAAAACCGGGGCTCCCTCACAAAAATAAAATAATAATTTAATAAATTCACAGAAACCAGCAACACGTCCGGACGCTACAGAGATCAGCCGCCGAAAAAGTGAGTCTTATGTTAAAGGCTATGGCCTCTCAGATCATAAATCAATTAATATTATATTAAAAAATAAAATCTGTAATAGTAATACTAAAGTCTGGAAAATAGAAAAAAGAGTATAAACAAAAATAAATATATTAAACTTTAAAAACTCATTAAATATAATTAAATTGAATGATTTAATTAATGAATACAAAACTGTGGATGAAAACTACGAATCATTTCACAATTCCATTATTGCAGTTTTAGACGAATATATACTTAAACAAGTTATTAAAATTAAAAATAAAATTCCTTAAGGTTGGTTAACATTAGGATTAAAAAAGTCATGCACACTTAAAATACTTCTAAGAACTATTTTAAATGTCACCAACAGTGAATACATACGAAAATACTATAGATCATACACCTAGACACTAAAACGTAGTGTTAAAATATCAAAAACAAATGAACAAGTCTAATAAAACATCAAAAACTATGTGGAAAGTAATATATAATGCTACAGGAAAAACAAAGAGTAATAAATATAAAAATATAAAACTAAACGTAAATAATCAGATAATAATTTGCACAAAAACTATTTGCATAACATTTAAAGAATTCTTTACGACAATAGGTATTTCCCCAACAAATAATTCAAACGATCAAGTCGGTCGTCCTACAATAAATCCAATAAATCCCCCAACTAACTCTGTAATACCTATAAGCTACCGACCAAAAGGAAATAATAAACACAATTAGAAAAATGAAAAATAAACATAGTTGTGGTATAGATGGAATACTCATACACAACTCCCAAATCTGCTAAAAATTTTACTTGTAAAACCACTGTATAAAAAAGGTGACACAACTACCATTAATAATTATAGATCAATAGCCCTACCTTTTCTAAGGTTTATGAAAGAGCTATGTTTATAAGACTCTATAACTTATTGGAAAAATATAAAATATTAGACGATTGTCAAAATGGTTTTAGAAAGTCCAAGTCTACCACGTCAGCGGTATTTAAATATATTCAAATGACTCTCCAAACCATTATCGATAAACAATATGCAGTAGGAATACTGCTTGATATGACAAAAGCATATGATAGGGTATCACATCATAATATATTGTTGTTGTTTGTTGTGTTTGAGGACCTGCCTTTAGTTGGCTCCAGTCATACCTAAATAATAGAACACAAAAAGTAGAAATAGGGAACTACAAAACTGCGAAAAGTGAAATATTAACGGTACAATCACAAGAAAGTCCATTAACAACGTCCATTCCGCAAGGCATTTATTATTAATATTATACATAGATGACCTTCCAAAAGCCCTTAACCAACAAATAGCACTACCTATCCTTTTTGCCGATGACATATCAAAATTCAAAATCATTTATTCAGTTTAGGCTACAAATAGCTCTTATGAACGTCATTTTATGCCATCGGTTCGTAAGTCTATCTACTCTGGGCGGGAGATCTTGTACTGAGAAGAACCGGCAAGAAACTCAGCAAGTGTCCAGCTCTTTTCTCCCTTACAGCGTCATAAATATTGGAAAATGCCCTATCATAAAAGGACACTTTCCATCACAAATAAAAACACAAAATGTAAAGGACAATCACAACATGTAAAAAAACACAAAAAATAAAAAATAACTAAATAAAATATTTAAGTCTGCAAAAACATAATTCAGTTTAATTTTTTACAATATCATACAGTACTAGTAAAAGTCAAAAAAACTATAGTTAATAATAATAAAAATAAAACTAATTGTAATGTTCAATGCAACGCTATTTTGTTATCTGCAGGACACTGTTTATAAGTAGTATTATGTATATGTTTTTTATTATAGCCAGGCTGTTTTTTCTTCTTAATATTCTTTGACGGTATAATAACCTTTTTTAAGTAAAGAAGACTTTACATGTTTTTTAAACTTATCTAAAGGTAAATCTAGTACAGTATTTGGTATTTTATTGTAATAGTGTATACCTTGCCCCAAGAAAGAACCAAGCACCTTCTGTAACCTGAACAGTGGCATTACAAGTTTTGACTTACTTCTAGTATTAAAATTGTGTACATCACTGTGTTTAGTAAATGAATTGATATTACAACGTACAAGAACTATACAATTATAAATAAATTGAGACGCCACTGTCAAGACACCAATTTCTTTAAAAAGATTTCTTAAAGAAGTCAATTTTAATAAATGCGAAAATTTTAACAACATAGGCTTTTTAATAAATGATACACTACAAAAAATCACACTCTAGCTCCTACACCATTACCTAGAAATAAATTATGAAAAAACTAAAATTATGCAATAAAAATCATTTATACAAAATCCCTATTAAATTTAAATATAACCTTCCAAAATAAACACCTAGAAACCCTTGAAAGTTTTAATTTGTTAGAAATGAACATAGACACACACGTCTCACATTGAGTCCATAAAATCAAAACTTGCCAATCATATGCCCTCTTCCAATTTTCATATTCCTCTAAAGCAATGCACAAGTAAAGAAACAGCCCTATTAGCTTATTATGCGTATGCCTACTCATGGCTAAAATATGGAGTAATGCTGTGGGGTTACAGTGTAAATGCTAACGAATTAGTTATAATTCGTTAACTCTGCAAATTATCAATATGGCATTAGCTATATTGATAATTTGCAGAGTTACAGACCATATTTTATTAAGTACAAATTTATTATTAACACTCCTTTCCATATACTTACATTTAGGATGATTCCTTATTTGTAAATAAAAATTTTACACAATCTACAAAAGTTGTAGAAACACTTAATGTACACACACGCAATAAACATAGGTTGTGCTTACCACCATCTAGAATAAATATGCTTAATCGTAGTCCACAATAAATGTCTATAAAAGTATTTAATAAATTGCCAGTTTGTATTAAAAATGAAGAAAACTCTAGTGTTTAAAAAAAATTGAATTTATTTCTAATAAGAAAATGTTTTTATTCAGTAGATGAATATCTTAATGTTAGTTACTGATTATTTTATTTGTTGTTATTTGTAAATTTGAATTGAAGTGTTGATTATTTATTTATTATTTTAAATTTTTACTTTAATGTTGATTTTAATTTTAATATTACTAATTGAATTATCTTAATTTTGTTATTATTATTCAATAATATAATTTTACTTCATCATTAAGATTGTTAATGTAATTAATCTAATAGTATAGTATACCGACATCTACTATACTCTACATAAAATTTGCAATACCTGCATAAGGTTACTAAGTACTCAAGCTACAAAAATTATATTCCACCCATGTGTAACACTTAGTTTGGCAAATAAATTATTTGTATTTGTATTTAAACGTTACTTCTTTATTAATAGTAGTTATAGCTTAGCGTTTTGTCTCTTGTCTAGGAGGGCTGATGTCGACTAAAATGATTGAATATTATTCTGGCGATGGTTGTAGATATTGTTATCTCATCTTAATTTTGTCACTGTACTCTGAACTTATTCATGATATAAAATATAAACAAAGAAAAAATATTCGAAAATAAAAATATCATTTAAAGATGAATGAGGAGCTTGATGGCGCAGTAGTTAACTGTTAAGTGCTTCGGAAGGCACGTAAAACCGTTGTTCCCCCTTAATTGGTGGCTACACAGCAGTCGTTAACAGCCACCAATCCGCACTGGGCCCACGTGGTGGTTTATAGCCAGGATGATACTCCGTTCTCAGTGTGGTGTTACCATCCTCGGTTTGTCCGCCTGGCTAACTACCACCATCTTCAACAATGTTTGTAGCATTGTTGTGTTCTGGCAGCTAGAGATAAGATAGCCAGTGCCCCAGCAGTGGGGTCAAAAACTGAGATGGCGATGACGATTCGAACAGAATCAAGTGCAAGCACTCCATAAATGAATCACTAGTTGCAAAAAGGGCACTTTTCATACTTTCACCCAAAAATGGTTTTTTAACCTATGTAAGTTATAATGGTCCGGAAATACCGCCGCTGAGAGCTGGTTCCACAGCACTGTAGTTCGTGGTAAACTGTAGTTCAGCGAGATGAACGAGTACATAGTTCATAGTTTTAAGTTTTTGTGCTGTTACCATTATAAGAAATATAATAAATATGATTACTTCTTTCATAAAAAATGTAGTTTGAATTTACATAGTTAAGTGTAAAAAGGGCTCATGTCAGCAGTTTCTTGCAAAATGGGCACAAGTCCATGAAATGTAATAGCCAATAAATTATTGATTTGTATTAGTACAATACCTTTATTTGTGTTACAATAGATTCCTATAAGACACATAAATCCATTGTAAAACAAAACGACTCTAAAAAAAAACTATTTTATAGTTTCTGAAAAATTTACACTCCTGGACAAGTGCCCTTTTTGCAATTAGTGATTCAAATATAGTTAATCCACAACTGCGCGCGTGCTTCTGCATAACGCTATTCATTTTTATACACAACTAAACAATGATAAAAACATCGACCCAAACCTTAACTTTGCACGCGAACACTTGAAAAGGAAAATTGCTACGACATCCGAGGACCGGCATAAATTCATAACTTTACATCATCATTTAAAAAAGAGAAAAAATCGCTGTCGCAACTCCTGATGGCATGTCAGCCCAGATTTCTTTGCGCAAGCGAAAAACGCCCTTAAACGACCGCTCTTAGAGCTATAATCGTTTATGACAAGATAAAACTGCTAAGCCACTGACTACAGTTCGCAAAAACTTCTCGAATCTGGATCAGGAAGATATTATGACAAATACATTGAGGTAATTTCTTGTTGAGACGTGGTTTTTGGGATTTCTTTTGGCTAAGGACTTAGAGACGTTAGTATAGCATGACACTAAGCATTTATTAATGAAATTCAAGAGGTTGAATTGTAGTTAGCAGATAGGGAATATAACCTTCTAAGTAATCTATGGCACATTTTACCTGGAAACTTATTACGTACGGGAACCATGCTATTTTAAATTAAGTTTACAATTACAAGAGTAGCCGTCGGGTTTGACGAAGGTCGTGGGTTCGAATCTTACCTAATAGTTGCTTTATTAATAAATAAAAATGAAATAGTTTTTTATTACCCAATAAAATACATAGTTTGTAGTAAGACACGAGAGAGTAACGCAATTACTGGTTGGCCGAGCCACCCCAACGGCCCAAACCTAGTTCCAGTAACAATATGTGGCCAGTTTTAACATTTTTATTTTATGTGACTAAAGAGCTTATTAGCTAAGTGTGTATGTGTGTGTGTTTGTGATCGATTGTGTGAGAGTGTGAGCGCGTGAGAGGGTGTGTGTGTGTTTGTGAGTGTGTGTATGTGTGTGAACGTACAGACGCCTACACAAAAAAAAGCTATGCTTGTTTAGGGGTGGTAGACACTATGAAGCAAAAAAACTATTAGGTTTTAATAAAATAAGTACCTACCTAAATTTTATAAAACATTCTTGGTAATTCTGCATTAGGTTTATTCTCGGAAGCTGTGGCAAAGCGATCGGCTCGATACCCGAAGGTTCGGTTACTAACCCGCATTTGGCAAGCATGGTGCTTAAGCCATCAATTGTAATGATAAATAGATTTCAATGACGGAGGCCTTCGCCCAGAGTGGGACAATCATAGGCAAATTTACTTTACTTTACTTTCAATGTATGGAGCGTACAAAAATGTGACTAACTTATAATTCATATAAATTTTGCGTAGGTACCTAACATATTATGTTAGGTACCTACGCAAAATTTTACGTAAGCGTCCATACAAAACACACAACATAATAAAATTATTCGCATATCACATATTTGAGCTGTGAACAACATCAAAGTAATGCAAAGAAAATGTGTCCAGATTACTAGAGGTTAACGTTCACCCGACCCTTGTAAATAGAACCCGGCAATAAGTAGACTGCAGAAAGTAAGGTCAGAGTGAACGAGAGTGCGGCAACAGTGCCGTGATCTTGAATCGACGTACCAAGCGTATCGACGTATCAAGTAAATTTTGGGGGTTCCCCATAGGTACTTAGAACTAAAATAAAAAAAAATTTCATCAAACCCATACGTGTGGGATAGGTCTCCAAAAATGATATTGAGGTTTTTAATATTTTTTTTTTCTAAACTGAATAGTTTGCGCGAGAGACTTCCAAAGTGGTAAAATGTGTGACTTCCCCCCCCCCTGGAACTTCTATAATAAGAGAATGATAAAACTAAAAAAAATATATGATGTACAGTACCATGCAAACTTCCACCGAAAATTAGTTTGAACGAGATCTAGTAAGTAGTTTTTTTGAAGTGAAAACTTCTTTAGCGGCGTTGTACACTTTTTTTGTAATGGGTAAAAAATGTTAAATTCGCGTCAGGACACGTGACCGTCAGGACACGTGGCCTGATCGAAAATTCGTAAGACGGATGACAGCCGGCGCGGCGTAAGAGAGGAAGTATCTACCTCTCTTTCTACGGCGCGGCGAAAATGTATGCCTGCTGTTTCGTTTAGGCGGCGCAGGGCGCTTGCGCGAATGTTCAAGTGCTTTTTAATGTAATATAAATTGTCATGTTTGTGTACGACAGCGCAATAAATAAATATTGTATTCTACCACATAAATGATAGTACTTTTATACTGATAATTGAAGCAATTCGTGCAAAATTATTCCCTAACCATTCCAAAATATCAAAAATGCACAACGTTAATATTCAAGTTTTCACTTCACTCACTTCAACCCGTCGTTTTTTTTTCATCATCATCATCATCATCTCAGCCAAAAGACGTCCACTGCTGGACAAAGGCCTCCCCCAAGGATATGAGGGGTATTTGCCGTAATCACCACGCTTGGCAGGCGGGTTGGCGATCGCAGTAGGTTGAGGGTAACCTCAGAGAGATGCTGCTGCCCATCCTCTGGAGTGGTCCCTTAGTCGGCTTTTACGATACCCGCGGTTAGAGATGGGGATAATACGTCATAAATCGTAAACCGCAATTTACCTTTCATTCAATCAACTCAAATATATAAAAAAAACATTTAATTTCATAAACATAAATGAACTCCGAGAACTTTTATATTATGTTACGGAACCCTTCATGGTCGAGTCCGACTCGCACTTGGCCGCTTTTTTGTTTTAAGCACAGGAAGGCAAGCAAGCGGCCAGGATGGTGCTGAGTAGTGTTTCATGTTTAGTGTCATAAATCATTATTGTTTTTTTGTGTTTTAGCGTTTTATTATTGTTATTGTCTACGTTGGTTCCTCATTATTTTGTGGACAGTCACCGATCTAGTCCCCTCCAGAATACCAGCGTTGCAGCGGCTCTTATGTCGCTGTAGCACGTGCTGAGGCTGGGGCCTAGTTGGCCACACTTTGTCTTTTGTCTTTGTTTTGTATCGTTATTGTGAATATCGTGTAATTTTGTAGTGTGTGCCAATAAATGTAGGTAATTTCATTTCATTTCATCTTAAATGTTTTTACAAATATTAAAGATCGGTTAAGAGTTAGGCAATCTCTAAATATGATTGCATTTTCATATATTATTTATTTAACGAAAATGTTGTTTCACATATTTGTATAAAATTATATACTTAAGTATAACCACTAGCAGACCGGCGGACTTCGTTCCGCCTTGACAGTTTCCATGACAACAAAACAAACAAATCATTCGTCCGCTTAAGAACACCCGTATCCCGTGATGGAGCCTTATAGCAGCGCCACCTACCGGGTCTAAATGTGAATCTAAACCGTTCTTGAATCCACTTGAACACACATAGAAAATTTCATCCAAATCGGTCCAGCCGTTTAGAAGGAGTTCAGTAACATACACACGCACAGAAGATTTATTTAACTGTTATTTTTTATTGGTTTTGGTTTGGATCAGTGAAACTGAACAACTTTCCCCAAGAAACAGATCAAAAAACGAGATATTTTTTTAACTTTTCCATACAAACCATGCTCGGTCAATAGAGGCTTTGTATAGAAAAATTTAAAAAATATCTCGTTTTTTGACCTACCTACTTTTCTGGGGGAAAGTTGTTCAGTTTCATGGTCTGATCTACCCACCTGCGAAGACATCCTCATACCGTGCTCATCACCTCAAGCCGACTGTTTCAGACTCATTTTGAGCCGCCCTTTTTATGATATTTTGTATAGTTTTAAATATTATTCTTTTTAATTTGTCACATTTGACTTTGATGTTTTATATGAATTATTGTTTTGCTTGTCTTTTGAGGTGGTAGAATTAATGTTGTAAGTTATGATAATAAACCCACATTCCGTTTTATGAGAGCATTTTAATTATTATAGGATTCATCTTTTCCATTGTTATTTTCTCCGTTTCATTTTTGGTCCTTCCTCCGTAATTTGTACCGCGTACCTAAATTATTTCTTTAGTTTAGTTGTCATTTTTTGTTTCATAGTAGATTCATTTAGTTTTTAGTTATTATTTTTATTTTATACTGGTATGCTGACTAGAAGTAAGGGTAAAGTCATGTCGTCTCAACCTCAACCCACTAGTAGCGGCTTAGCACCTCTTCACAGTGACGCAGTACAAGCACTCCCCGCGGAAGACAGTGATCTCATCAGCGAAGGGTCGCACCGCAGCGCTATTACGCGATCATCTCACTCTTCTGCAACTATCCGTGCACGAAAAGTAGCTGCAGAGGTGGTGTTTTTGCGCCGTCAGCTAGAGCGAGAGCGAAAACTCGCCAAGCATGAAAAAGAACAAGAACGTCGCCTCGCCGAAATGGAAAAACAGGTGGAGGTGTGCGAATTGCAGGCAGAGTGTGCTGCTATGGACGCCGAGGTAGCCAGCAGTCGTAGCACGAGTCATAAAAGTATACCAGTAAGCGTAGAACGGACACAAGTCTGGGTAAAAGATCTAAAACGTTTGAGTACTCATATTATAGATAATCCAGGTCTTTGTGAAGCAGGGTGCGACAGTGTTGCTGTCACACTCCCCGGTCGCACAGCGTCACCTACCCCGGCGCTTGCGACCTCTCGGGTCACTGCGCATGCTACTCAAACTCCTTTCCAAGTAACTACTTTTTTATCTAGAGCTCCTAATATGGAGGGCCGTTCATCCCTACTCAACGTGATAGATCATGAGAATGGTCGTTCTCCCTAGCAAAAAGTGACAGATAGTGAGCATATCGATTTTCAAAACTCTCGTTCATTCGTTTTACTGCAAGCTGTAGCAGACACAGCAGCTGCCGCAAAAACACTCGCCTCTTCTCAGCAAAACACTAAAAGGCCTGAATTACCTTTGTTTTCCGACGATACTTTGCAGTGGTTGCAATTCAAACGAGTGTATGATTTTTCTAAAAGCTCCTTTTCTTCCGTAGAGAATATAACACGTCTTCAGAACGCCCTGCGCGGAGCTGCTCGTGAGGCTGTGGCGTCTGTTTTGGTCTCCGCTGAAGACCCTGAAGATATTTTACGTGCGTTGGAGGACAACTTCGCACGGCCGGAGTTAATTGTCTTCAAAGAGGTAGCTGCCCTAAAAGGACTTCCACGTGTTGGTAATGACCTAAAAGAATTAGGAATATTGGTTAACCGGGTACGTATAACAACATTTTTACAATACGGCTTAATCACGTAGAATATTTATATTCGCCTGAGCTATTTCACGCAGTATTAGCAAAGCTAAATCCTACAATGAAAATAAGATGGACAGACTTTGCGATGCAGGATACTACTAAACGCTCTAAATTAGAAAGGCTGTCCGAATACTTAAAGCGCGAGTTAGACCAATTTGTTAGATTTGGTTTGTCACCTGACAAGTCAAATAAATTCAAACCAGCTGCATTCACTCGGTGCATCCCACGAAAAACTCTTCAAACGTGAAGGTATACATACTACGAATACTAAGCCTAACCTTGAGAGTTTTTCTGGACAAGAGTGCAGTTATTGTAAAAACAACCACATTATAAATTCGTGTTCAGAGTTTAAGCTTCTTTCTGTTGATGATAGATGGCGTTGGTTGCGTGATGTTAAGGGTTGCTTCCGATGTCTTAAAGTTAGTCCACATCAATGGAGAGTATGTAAAGTGAAACCTTGCGGTGTTGACAATTGTGTTACTCGCCACCATCCTCTTTTACATGGTAGGCAATCCTTTTTACAAAACAACAATATTTGTACTTTAGAAAATACAAATTCTTGTGCCACTTCACCCGTTTCTTCGAATGCAAATTTAGACTCCATTGAAGAAAAAGTTACGGTTTCGACGACCGGGATGCAACAACCTGATAGCAAGGGTCCGTTTTGTCGACATGCTTTGCCAAAGGTCATTCCAGTGACTGTTTCTGGTACCGCCGGTAAAGTTGACACTTTTGCGTTGCTCGACGATGGTAGTACTGCGACTCAAATCGGAGTTGTTGGCCCAGAGGAAACTGTCACCGTATGTACTGTGTCGGAGGTTTAAGTAGGAACGCTAAAATCTCGTACGTGGATTTTCGCATAAAGGGAAGGCACACTAGTGATACATTTCTAATAAAAAATGCTAGAGCGATTAACTCACTTTCTTTACGACCACAAACCATTCATAGGGATAGTATGGCCTCAATGCCACATTTGATCGACCTAGTAGATGTCTTATCTTATAATGACGCGACCCCAATGGTACTAATCGGCGCTGACCAATGGCATCTGTCAATTAATCATCAGGTTAAGAGGGGCAGCCGCAATGAGCCCGTGGCTTGTTTGACAGCCTTAGGTTGGGTCCTTTATGGTATATCCTCTAGTAAAACTAAAGTAGTTAATTTTATCAATCATACCCATATTTTTGACGTTTCCAAGGAGTCTTTAGAGCTACTTATAAAAGAACAGTACAAGCTTGAAGCTATAGGGATTTCCAAACATGATACTTTACATAGCAAAGAAGAAAAACGTGCGGTCGAAATTTTGGAATCCACTGCTAGGCGCTTACCTTCCGGACGTTTTGAAGTTGGTCTACCTTGGAGGGAAGACATCACACGCATTCCCGATAGCTACTCTCAAGCTTTGTCTCGTTTTTTAAACCTTGAATGTCGCATGCGTAGTGATACTGACTTTGCAAAAGCATATAATACCTTTATACAAAATATGTTAGACAAGGGTTACGCTGAGGAATGTCATCCAGATTCCTTCCATAAACATTTCCGTGATGGCAGTTCTCATGGCCCCATTTGGTATTTACCCCACTTTGGGGTGTACCATCCACAAAAACGAAAACTACGTGTTAATCATGATGCCTCAGCCTTAAATGAAGGTATCAGTTTGAATTCTATGCTGCTTCCTGGTACTGACTTACTTCAGTCCTTGCTAGTCATTTTGTTTCGTTTTCGCGAGGGTCGTATAGCGCTTACGGTTGATATCAAGGAAATGTTTCCACAGTTCCGGGTCCGAAACGAAGATAGAGATGCTTTACGATTTCTCTGGAGACCTAATTCAGATTCAGGCACGAGTAAGCAACCTCTTAAGGAGTACAGGATGACAGCTGTCATTTTTGGTGCTTGCTCAAGCCCATTTATCGCACAATACATAAAAAATAAAAACGCAAAAGAGGTTGAAAATTTATATCCAAAGGCTGTTGATGCAATTCTGTCAAATCATTTTATGGATGACAACTTAGATTCACATGACAGCGTTGCTGAAGCAGCCTAGACTGCATCTGATATAGTTACTATTCATAGTGCAGCATGCTTAGAAATGAGGAGGTGGATTTCCAATGCTCAGGCGGCATTGAACCTCGTTCCAGCTGGATTACATGCTACTCAATCATCAGAAATTGGCCGTTGTTTAAATGTTAGGTCTATTAAGGTCTTAGGTATAGGCTGGGATCCTATTTCAGACAAATTAGGATTTAGAACTGGTTTAAACGGATCATTACCTAGCCCTCTCACTAAACGTAAAGTACTTTCACATTTAATGCGTGTGTATGACCCCTTAGGTTTACTCGGACCCATTGTTGTAAGGGGTCGTATACTATTTCAACAAGTGTGGAGGTCTAACATTGCCTGGGATGTTGAATTTTCCCCTTCTCAAACTGAGAAGTAGACGGAATGGTTTAGAGATCTATCTAAAGTGGCAACAATCATAATTCCTCGGTGGTATGCCTCCTCATTGAATTTGGAACCTAAACATCGTGAGCTTCACATATTTTCTGATGCTAGTGAACATGCATATGCTTGTGTCGCATATTGGAGGCTTGTCTATGAAGACCGCTCAATTCAGCTGGCTTTAATTTCGAGCAAGGCAAGAGTTACTCCACTAAAGCCTACTTCAATTCCACGCTTGGAACTCCAGGCCGCTTTAATTGCTGCGCGCCTTGCTCGGACTATACAGGACAGTCATCGCAAAAAACATCACGCACCTATTTTTGGACGGATTCGATGACAGTCCTGGGATGGCTACGCAGCGATGCGCGTACTTTTAAACCATTTGTGGCGCAAAGAATTGGGGAAATTATAGAGATTTCAAGCGTCACGGATTGGAAGTGGGTACCAACAGATGTAAATGTGGCAGATGATGCTACACGAGCGCGTAATATCGACTTGTCATCATCATCTCGATGGTTAAACGGTCCTTCATTTCTATTTAGGTCCTTAGAGGACTGGCCGTTAGAGCCTGCAGCGGTCACACCAGTTCGGGAAGATCTGAAATCTACTGAGCTAGTGGGACTACTGACTATTGATCCATAGACCCACTCCAATTACCGCGGATTTTGGTCACTTCAGTGACTGGCTCCGTTTAATTCGTGCTACAGCTCGCGTTCTTCAGGCTGTAAAAATATTTCGCGCTAGTTTAAATAAAATCGTTTCTGGTGCTATTTCTAGCCACGATCCAGCAACGTCTACTACCCTAGCCCCCCTTACAGCAGACCTTATAACAGCCGCAGAGAGGCAGATTTTACAACAAATACAGCTAGATAGTTTTTATGAAGAGTTTCAGAGTCTGATAAACGTGCGCCAAATTTCAAAGAAGAGTCGCCTTCTTAAACTGTCATCCACATTGGGGGAAGACAAACTGCTGCGATTGCATGGCAGAATTAGGTTCGTAGAAGGAATTGGATCTGAGGTAAGAGCTCCAGTACTATTAGACGGCCGCCATCCTGTCGCAAGATTATTGGTACATCACTTTCATCGACGTGCAGGCCATGCAAACAATGAATTAGTTATAAACAAATATTCTGCCATTATGAGCCTACGTAGATTTATTGCACGTAGAGGCAGTCCTGACACAATATACTCGGACAATGGCACAGCATTTGTTGGAGCTAACCGCCTGCTAAAAGAATTTTACACTGAAAGCGTACTGGAGTTTGCTGTCAATAAGGCAATTAGATGGAGTTTCATTTCCGCTGCCGCACCGTCTTTTGGAGGATGCTGGGAACGACTAGTAAGAACAGTTAAAGTTGCTTTAAATGCTACGCTTCATGAAAGGGCCCCAAAAGAAGAAATTCTTTTAACGTTATTAGCTGAAGCAGAAGCTATAGTGAACTCACGCCCTTTGAGCCACGTGTCAGTCGACAGCAGTGATGACGAGACACTTACACCTTTTCATTTTTTGATTGGCGTTTCCTCTAACCAAATTCTCCCCATGGCATTAGATGATGGTGACCTGATGCTACGAGCAGATTGGAAAAAAAACGCTAAGGCTCTCTGACCTCTTTTGGAATCGATGGGTAAGGGAAATTCTTCCTACCATGCAACCTCGTCAACCATCCAACCGCAACGGCAGTTACGATATAAAGTTAGGCGACGCTGTAATAATTGTTGACGAGCAGTTACCTAGAGGAGTATGGCCGAAAGGACGGGTTACCGCTACCTACCCAGGAAGGGACGGGGTTACCAGGATATTGGATGTCCTAACCGCGGTGGGATCGCTACGCCGCCCCCTAAAAAAATTAGTCAAGCTATCCCTATAACGCGATAACTCTCTAAAGCTTCAGGCGAAGTAGATCAAGATTATTATTTCTTGGTTTTTGTGCAATGTTGCACAAAGGGGGAGGATGTTGCAGACTCATTTTGAGCCGCCCTTTTTATGATATTTTGTATAGTTTTAAATATTATTCTTTTTAATTTGTCACATTTGACTTTGATGTTTTATATGAATTATTGTTTTGCTTGTCTTTTGAGGTGGTAGAATTAATGTTGTAAGTTATGATAATAAACCCACATTCCGTTTTATGAGAGCATTTTAATTATTATAGGATTCATCTTTTCCATTGCTATTTTCTCCGATTCATCGACCATCAAGACACGTACCAAAAAGTTTGGACAATCGTTCCTTTGCCGAACTGCCCGTATGTGGAATGCGCTTCCCGCACACGTGTTTCCCTCCTCTTTCTCTCCCGGGTTATTTAAGCGGGGCGTGAAAAAGCATTTATGCAGGCCGCCATAGTGTGAGCGTTCGGCATACCGGTGGTCTTGGCCACTAGACCGCAGATGGTCTAGTGGCAAAGACCACCGGTTTAGACCCAGAGGTCCCGGGTTCGATTCCCAGCGGAGGGTATATGTTTGTGTACTCGGTTTGGTTGGTGGCCACCGCCATAACATCAATGTTTGTAGCATTGTTGTGTTCCGGCAGCTAGAGATAAGATAGCCAGTGCCTTACTAGTTGAGGAATAGTAACATTCATTTTAATAATGTTTTAGTTTTAATTGTTGTAAGAAATCTTACACTATTGATGTGCGCTAACTATTTAATAATAATTAATACAAAATCCCAGTTAATAATAACGAAAGTCGCCTGTACTCTTATTTATAAGTCGATAAAAGTACTAAAACTGATGATTGTATTCAAAAAAATGAAGGGTGGTATTCCATGCGATAAATATTCACGTGAAGACTTGAAAATCCATGATAAAGACTGGCTGTCATCGATTTTGATTGATAATTCTTACATTTACAGTAAGTAAGTGTTCCTAATAAAATCAATTAATTAAAAAATATATTAAATTGATAAAAATTTACTAGTTTCTGATGTATTCCTTTGTATTCGCCCCACAACCTATCTGGATGCCAAATTTGAACTTTCTAGGTCATCTGGAACTGGGTTAGAGTTTTGATCTATCTATAGATCAGTTAGTCAGTGATAAAAATGTAAACTTTGGACGTTAATATTTAAATAACCGTTTGAGGTGTGTTTATAAAATTTTCACCACCTTCGATCAATTTATGTCTAGATTCTCTATGAACTCGTACTCGTACTTCGGAACATTGTCGATTCTTAGAATTATAATATGAATGTATTTGGTTACTTCATTTCTGATAACGTGGAAGAATACTATTGTTAGGTACTACACACAAACCCAAGAGGCTTAAGTAGTACCCCATATTATATAAGTAATGTATGTTTTGATTCCGATAATAAATAAATAAATGAGCGCTTGTAAAACGGAACGCGACTTTGGGGTTATGGGCCACAATGACGTTTGTGCCGATGATTAAGTACAAACATTTTGCAACCTTAATTTAATCTTTATATTTATTTATTTAAGGTTTACAGTAAGCTTAAGTGTATGCTATCCAAAATTTTGTTATTCGAAATTTAAATGTATAACAGGGTGTTCGGTAATACTCGTATATGCATAATCCCGAAACATAGTCATGCAACCAAGTATAAAATAACACCGTGGCAAAATACAAAATCACATTTGTGAAGATTTACTTTTCCCCACAAAAACTCCCAAATTTATTTTATTACATTATTCTTGCTCAACCTTACTTGCTTTTTTTTAACACTTTTATAACCATTTTTTTTTTAATTGAGATCTTTCTTTATTCTTGTGACGGGAAAGCAAAGATAATAAAGAAGAGAAAAGACTTCATGAAATGCGTTAAATGCTTCATTAGGCTCTGTTTCCTCCAGTACATTGTTAAATGCTAGGGAATTTATATGTCTAAGAAACTGTTCTTCATTTTCAGTACCTTAATCTCTTTGCGGTTCATACCAATACAGCTTTTTTATTACAGATTTCTAGATAAACTGATTTAATTTGACATTTTGTATGATCAGACAACTATATTTCTTTATTTATATCCTGTGGATCCTGTGGCATACTTAGGTGTAATTTAATTGCTCAACACTATTGAATTAATAACTTGTTAAGTGGAAACTTCTTTGGCAAGTGCAAGATTTTTTAGTTGTATTTATTCAAATGTTATTTAATGTAGTTTGTTTTCCAATTAAAATAAATAAAAATTCTCTGCGGAACCTTCATAGTGTTATTTGTATTTACGCTTTGTTGAGTTTGCTTATCGACGCCTAGTGTAGGTAGATTTTTGTTCGAGGCTATAAATGGGCTGCTTCGAATAAATTAATTCAGTGCTACGAAGTATTTTCCAGGTATTATTATATAAATCAATATTGTATAATGACTGAAGTGTAGTTGTCTATATAAGTTTCGAAGACATACACTATGGGTAAGACATTTACGATGTATATCTGCTCCTTCTCTGTGCCTAATGGGACCGCTGCTTTGAATAGACGTTTCTTAAACCTTTTCTCGTAATCGTCTGAGTTGATGACAGGGACATGTGGATGCATCACTACTCTAAGCACGAAAAGACTACGCAATTTAACAAACTCGCTTTCTTTTTATTACCCGACTGCGTCAATGAGGGTTATGTTTTTGGAGTGTATGTATTTTTGTATGTATTTAAGTATGTATGTATGTATGTATGTATGTATGTATGTATGTATGTATGTATGTACGTATGTATGTATGTATGTATATATGTATGTATGTATGTACGTATGTATGTATGTATGTATGTATGTATGTATGTATGTATGTATGTATGTATGTATGTATGTATGTATGTATGTACGTACGTATGTATGTATGTATGTATGTATGTATGTATGTATGTATGTATGTATGTATGTATGTATGTATGTATGTATGTACGTATGTATGTCTATTTCTTTGTCATGCCCTATAGCCCAAACGGCATGGTGGATAATAACATATGAGGTGTCGATAGATTTGTTTTGACTGAGGGAGTAACATAGGCTAAAAAAAATCCGGAATATACTTAATAAAATTAAAAGTAAGAAGTTCGAAAAAAACCAAATTATTAAAATAAAACAAAAACCCGACTGCTAAAACAACTACTGGGTATGAAAAGAAGCTTTAACGGAAACGAAAAGTACGGATTATTCCCATCATTACTATTATTTTCTTGTATGGAATACCTGGGAACCTGATTGTTAAAGAGTTATTGAGGAACAAAGTCAAAATTTTTTTTTTGGTTTTTGCTGAATCTGTTTAAAAAGGTTATTAGTAAATTTTCTTCTAAAGGAACATTAGCATTTTTCTTCCATTTTCAATTAAAAAGAGACGTTTTAAGTTACAAACCGCAATGAATATCGAAGGCACACAATGATGCGGCTCGCGGCCGGCCTCGTATCGTACGCTACACGCACTCACTCACATGCATACTAAATTGCACGCGTTCCATTGCGTGTCATAAATAACACCTGTTTTTGATACCCAAAAATAAAAGTCGTTTCCCAGCAATTATTTTTACTTAATGTTTCTTAGTTTGATGTACACTATGCGTATATTACGGCTTCAGTAAGGTTTTTTTCATACCCTGTATATAAAAAACAATTATATACTTGTAGAAACCGGACTAACATAAAAAATAACTGCAAAGAGAAAAAACAAACTCTACGGTCCCAGAATTCCATTTGAGCTTTTCGAATATCTTCCATGTAACGACTTTCGACCCTCTTTAGCTTTATTATATGTATAGATGTATAGATTGATCACCAACCAAAGAGAGTGCGGATTTAATTGAGCTTGGTTGATGATTGTCCGCGTCTGCGACAATATTTATAAATACTCATTTATTATAGATTTTATTATTTAAGTGTAATGTAACGTGAAATATTTCCTTGTCCGATACTGATCGGACACGGAAATATTTCACGTTACATTCAACATTGCTCAAATGGAATTCTGGGATCGTAGGGCTTATTGTTTTTCTTTTCAGTTTTTTTCTCCTTACAGTTATTTTTTATGATAGTCCTGTTTTTACGAGTACATTTATAATTGTTTTTTATAAAGTTGTTTTAGCAGTCGGGTTTTTGTTTTATTTTAATATTTTTTATAGATGTAATGGTGGAGTACATAATATGGTTTCCTAAAAAATATTTGAAGTACCGATCTCTGGGACCTTATCAAGGTTAACATATGTTATTGATTGTGCTTGCTCCACCCCAAGTGACGATGCAATAGGTGACGGTGACAGGACTGACAAATGGCGGTGTAAACTTGTTTTAAGAGCGTTTACGCCGCACACTAGCGCCGCCAATGAAAAAAAAAACATATCTACTAATTCGAGATAGAAAATCAAATTATGCTCAACAAACTATTTGAATGAAGTAATTTAATATTTTTACGTCACCTAATGAACACCTCACATGTAATTAGTAGATATGTTTTTTTTTTCATTAGTGGCGTTAGTGTGCGGCGTAAACGCTCTTAACAAGTTATGGTTTTTTAACCTTTTATTTTAAAGAGTTGAGTTCCCTACGGGACCGTATCGTCCGGGTTGTTGTCGCAGCTTGTCACCTTTGCTGTTGACTGTACTAGCCACTGTATGATCATCTTTTCGGATGATCATTTTCACCAGCCTAACGTACCACTACTGAACTAAGGTCTTCCACACTACGCTGGCCCAATGTGAGTTGGTGGGTTTCAACGACAGCTGTACAATTCCGAACGGAACCAATGGCTCAGAGTACCGTTCGAAGCATGGAGGAGCTCGAAATATTTTAATTTTATCATTTCAACCCGGCCATGCGAATGTTGTCATGTAGATTGCAACGAACGTGTTTATGTGACCTATTTTGAAGTCTTCGAAGATTTAACTGAACGTACGTTAAGGCCCGATTTTTCAATCCTCAGTTAAGTTTTATCCAACGAATAATATTGTCACTTATACATATTTTCTAAAGAGAATCTGTCATTATGTCAAAGTTATTCAATGAATAAATTTTATTAAAAATCAGCCCTAAATAAAATAAAATAACAAAAAATAAAACCGACTACAAAAAAATTGGTGTCTAAAAAAAATAAAAAAAAAATACCTTTAAAGCCAAGCTTAAGTACAAAGCGCCTCGCCTAATCAATGGTCCTAATTTCATTTGGCTAAACCTCAATGTCCTAAGCTTCTTACGCACAATTTTTGTTTTGCCTAACCGACGTTAACGCACCAGTATTGCACTTATTAAAAAAAAAAAAAAATAAAAATAAAAATCATTTATTTCGGGCATTGCCCATAAAGTGTTAGTAACAATGATCTTACAAACTATGTTAGTAAATTAAAATATAATTCTGACACATTTAAAATAAACAATATGATACTTTTGTGTCCTTGGTTAGTTGGACGCGCGTCCAATGCTGCATAATAGCACTGTCCACGTCCAACCTCGCCGCAACACTCATCAGGAGGCTGTTATTATTATTATTGCTATTATGGCCCCACGCTGTAAAGAAAGACAGAAACAAAAACAAGAAAAAATTCAGGCGAAGTAAAAATATACAAAACAAGTTTTCTGCTGGCAAAGGTGAAAGAGGAAAGTCCCGTTTTTAATAAACATTAATGGCAATCATTAATGGCATTAATGGCAGTGAATCAACCTACATTCCGCCGTTGGTTGCCAGCTGGGTGACCGTCTAGGACCTGCAGTTTTTTCTTTAGTTATGCACCAAATAATTTCGAATCTAAATTCTAAATTTAATGTCTGGGTATCTCGACGACGACGGCACTTTAGGGGGAAACTCAGGTATAGATCTAGAGAACCGACAAAGCATAGTAAACCAGAGAACCGACAAAGCATAATAAACTAATTTGGCACTATAGGTTTGGAACTAAATGTTAAAATTTAACATACGGTACATTTTTTTGTTGACTGCCCAATAAATTAATAAATAAATATTTAGATATATTGAAATTTTGATGTATAGGTTTCATCCGGTTTTATAGTTTTGTTAAAAAAAATATTATATTTTAGTGACTTTAGCTTTTTATCAAGTCTATTTGTTAATTTAAAACTATTACCTAAGGTTTTGTGATTGCACTTAATATTGATGCAATTTTATTAATTTCCAAGGAACGCCTGATTTCATTATAATTTACCATTTGATTTTTTTCATCTTTAGTAGAATAACCCAAACATCGGTAATAAAATTATGTAGCTTCTACATTGCGAACTTACACAGGGTATCTCCGAAGTGATTGTTAGTTTACTACGGCTTGGTATACCTAGCCAGCTACGTTCTAACACATTTTGTACAAAAACCAATCGCAAATATGTGGTTCCATAGGGTATCTCAGTCTGTGATCCTTTGTCCATTGATAGGTACTTATTTATTTATTATCAGCCACTACTTTCTCACTGCAGGGCAAAAGCATCCCCTCCCTCCTTACACCTATCTGTATCCTACAGTTAGTCCCAATTCATCAAGAGGGAGTACAACTCATCTCGCCATAGACCGAATGGATAACTTATGTTTTAAATACGGTTAAAAATAACAATTATTATTCATTTTTTCAGATAAAATTATTACAATCGTGTTGTTGACCTTAGCTATCAAGATTAATGATGGAAACGCTTATTCTTGTGACATCAAGGGTAAACCAGGCATAGAAGGCTCCTGTGAATTAACAGTAACATGTCAAGGAAATCCATCATCCTTTCTCGTCAGTGATATTAGTGATTACCGTTGTGATAATAAATCGTCGTCAAACATTTTGAAGACTTTCGAAGCAGACGCCATTAATAACACTATTAACTTTCTGGACTATTTGAAGAATAATAAAATGTTGCCAAACATTGAAAAAATACAAATCACAAATAGTGACATCGATAAAGTTTCTCAATTGATTGAGTTATCAAATGTTAAAGAAATTATTCTCACACGTAGTAAAATCAAGGTTTTTGATATAAACAAGATAATTTTAAATAAAGTCACAGTGATAAATTTATCTAACAATGAAATATCCACCTTGAACGGTACATATAGTCAGAGATTCGAAAATGTGTCTACCATAAATTTAAGCTACAACTCCATTACATACATACCGCATCGTTACTTTAAATCTTTTTGTAATCTTAAGATATTAAATTTAGAACACAATAACATTGCCGAAATAGATGTCTTAGCTTTTATGGGTATCTCTAAACTTGAAGAATTACATTTGTCTTCTAATAAACTGCAAAAAGTAGATGAAGTCTATTACGTATTAGCAGAGTTAAAACATTTATTCCTGGCACATAACAACATACATTCCGTTAGCAATTATAGTTTAAGATCGCTGAGCAAATTGGAATCTCTTGATTTATGTTCAAATGAAATAGAGATGTTAAAAGAAAATTCATTTGAAACTTTGTCAGAGTTAAAAACGTTGAACCTATCTGACAATAAAATTACGTACATTCCAAAAACATTACTGACTAAAAACAAAAATCTAGAAATTTTAAAACTTAACAAAAACAAAATTACTTCAATAGAAAAAGACACGTTCCAGGGGGTTCAAGTAAAAGAATTAGATTTAAGTGATAATAACATTGAACATTTAGACATACAGTTGGGTCTTGTAAATTTAAATTTAGAATTTTTTTTTTTTAAAAACAATAAGATAAGTGTTGTCTCTTTGTCAGCATTTAAAAACCATACGAAGCTAGATACTTTAGATTTATCAAATAATTTGTTGTTTGAATTACATTTTAACAGTTCAGATTTGGTGCAACTGAAACATCTGAATGCTAGATACTTTTTTTAGGAATCTTCAATCATTATCCTTTCTAGACTTATCTCACAATCAAATAAATAATTTTGACTTTAAAAAGTGTGACTTGAAGAGCATCACAAAATTAGTTTTTAAACATAATCCATTTAAGACAGTTATAAAGAAAATGGAATTAATAAGCTTAAAAAACGTAATTGATATGGACATATCCCATACAAACTTACAAGAATTTAAAGACAAATCATTCTATGGAATGGAAAAATTGATAACACTAAATTGTTCTAATTCTGGTTTGATACAAATTGATACAAATGCATTTGAAGGTGCAAATTCTATTGCAAAATTGGATTTGTCTGGTAACAGATTAGAACATTTTGTTGTTTCGGGTATGAACTCTCTTACAGACTTAAATTTGAAAAACAACCAAATTACTAGTATTCAAAATACGTTTGAAAAGCTAATAAACCTAAAAAATATCAATTTAGCTAATAATAGATTAGAAGAAATAGTACCTGACCATTTAAATGCAACAAAAAAATTAAAAAATATTGATTTATCTGCAAATACAAATTTAACAATAGATAGTAAAACTTTCGATGGAATGGCGTTGAAAACAGTAGTTTTGAATCAAATCAAACGCATATCCTTTGATAAAGACGAGAATACTCAAATAGAGGCGTTATATCTATCTGATTGTAACATTCAAGATATTGAATCTGTTCATATTAATAAAGTCAAAAATTTAGCAGTTTTAGATCTATCTTTGTATAAAATAGAGTTTATTTTACCAACATACCTTAAAGGTTTAAAGCTGACAAGTCTCAACTTAGGTAAAAATGAAATAGAGTACATCGCACCCAACAGTTTTGCGGGTTTTGATAAACTACAAACTCTTGATCTTAATAATAATGAACTAAAATTCATTGGAAGTAAATCTCTTTTGGGCGCAGAAGTCTTAGAAACTTTAAAATTGTCTTACAAAAAAATAAACAATTTGGAAATAAAACTTTCATCTAATAATAAAAAGCTCATAAAAATTTATCTTGATGAAAATAAATTGAACAATATTAAGGTTTCTGACTTTTTGAATATGAAAGTTAAAGAAATTAGTATTGGAGGAAACAATATCGCTTGTGAAGATATTCAAAACATAATTAATGACAATACAGCCGACTTCAGGGTAACGGCTAGTAAACTTGTAAATGAAACATCTAATGTAAAGGGCATTTCGTGTATTAAGAAATAAAACTGACATAGAGCTAGATGACAAAATAAATAATCTTGGAGAACAATTAAAAGATGCTTCAGTGCGAATCAAATCAAATCTGCAGTCAAATCAAAGTGACGTTTATCCAAAACTTTTGAATATTACTAAACAGATGCAGCATGGCTTGATTGAAAAATTAACTACTGTGACCGATAAAACCAGTAAACCCCTGTTATTAGCTACTGCAATTTGTTCAGGTAGTATATTATTGATATTTATAGTAAAACTTTCTTACAGCTGCATAAAATCACACAGTAATAAGTCTTAGAGCATTAATAAGTAAACACTGTTGTTTAAAGATTTAACCTTTTTATTGTTTTCTAAAGTTTACGCGAACACTACACATTGAAATGAAACAACTTTTATGGATCTACTCGCGTTTATTTTACACATTACTTATTTAATGTTTATCCTGGCGTTTCGAACCCTTTGCAGGGTCCGTGGTCACAGGGAGACTGAGGTGTTGGTCATCTCATAATTAGTTGGTAGCTTGTATACCCTCATTTAAATTTAATCAGGTGCGTTCCGTTTTACGCAGAAAGAGCTTACAGTATCTTTTGGTCTGGCAGTATGGTGTCGGGGCTGGGATTTAATATTTTGTATGATGGGATCCCAGGCTGGTGGTAGATTCCAACCATCTTCTCTATTAAAATTAGGATGTTTTTTAATTTCAATAGCCTCGCGTATCATCCTAGGGATGAATCGTTGTTCTTTAACGAGTATTTGTGGTTTATCAAACTGATGTAATGGTTGGGCCCTTCTAGGGAATGTTCGCATACTGCAGACTTATTTTCGCGCCTATGCTTGACGTCGGCTATAGGTTATGTAGGGTTCGAAACGTCAGGATAAACATTAAGTAATGTGTAAAATAAACGCGAGTAGATCCGTAAAAGTTGTTTCATTTCAATGTTTAACCTTTTTGTTAATTAGCGGTCAAATAATAACCAACACAAGTTCTTCTAGGAGTGTGCATGTATGTCGTGTATGTACTCTTTCCGTTTATTTGTAAACTCATCTTCTTATTTAAATCTAAAAAGAGTTTCCCCATGGAAATGGATTATGGTACCTCCATAGGTACCATAATCTACAAGTTAGTTTACTAATTAATCAACAATTATATTATTATTATTATCGCCTACTAATGGTGTCTATGTCTATGTCTATGTCTATGTCTTACAAAAACATCCCATTAAAAAACTGTTTAATATTTTCTCAGTTGAGAAGTTAACATAGGAGATTGCTCTGGATCGCCTTAAAATGTACAAACATTTGAAAAATACATTATGTTGTAATTAATTTAAATAATAATTTTGACAGTAAGAATTTCAAGCGGACACAGTTTATTAAAAGTAAGACTTTTAAAAGTATTTTTTTACCACCAAACTCGCCATCTTTGTTTGTCAATATGTCAGTACTGATAATAATTATCAGTTTATTATCAGTGTACAGACCTACCACCTAGTGATGTCTCCGTTCGATGTTTTCAGTCAATCAATAATTGATTGACTGAATATACAAAAAAAATCGAATTTGGTTTCGATGAAAACATCGAGTAACAAGATTGATATTTACACATAAAACATTATTGCTGCACCGCATTTTAGTATTTCGGTTTTATTCACGTTTTTAAACATGTTTAGCATAGCTAAATACTTATAGATTTATTAACTTTCAATATCATTTGTAGCAATAGAACTTGACAATTGAGTAGGCCTTAGATTGCTATACGTATCATTAAGGATTTTATTTTTACAAAGTAATATAACGAGCAGGCCGCTCATTGCGTGGTAAGTAAAACGCCTGCCCATGACAAATTATTATTATTTTCCCAAATATTTTTCCATGTCATATCGATACTGCGGTAGTACCTACCTAGACAGCCAGGTATCAGACCTACCACCTAGTGATGTCTCCGTTCAGCGCCACCAAGAGGAAACTTGTTGTAGGGCATAGTAGTAAAAATATCAATATTTATAAGCATTCATTAAAGTGTTTCCTATGACTAAACATAACCTCAAAATCGGTCCTTTTTATTTAAATAACTGTCTTCTCAGAAGTGTCCGTCATAAAACTTAGTTTTCATGGGTTAATACAGGCATTTCATTACTATAAAATGAGTTTTTCTCTGCAGTTTATTTTAAGGCGAGCAATATATGGACGCAGAACAATCTCCTTTAAATTCAATAAAAACTTTAGATTCATCCTTTGTTTGGCAATAATATCAAAGGAACATGGGATATAATATTGTGTTAACTATACAGGAGTAGCCAACATAGCTTGTAAATTGTTATAAGGGAACATGTAGAGGGCGCGAGACAGTGACCGGTTCTCTTAAACATAATATATTTTTTTATTAAATTTTAAGAAATATACCTACTGAACCCTTTATTTTTTGTCTCTTGTCTTATATTTTTTTCGCAAGAGAACGGTACACATGTAAGTATCGTTGTTTAGTTGTTGTTTGTTCAAAGGTTTTCTGGTATGATTTGTAATAATAATATTAAGATTAAGCTTAGTGATATTTGTTGTTTGCTAATAAAAAATATTAAGATATTTTAGTTGTGTTTCTGTCATCCTAATCATTATTTTCATCAGAGGTCCCGATTTCCATTCCCAGGGGAGTAAGATTTAAGGCTGACAAACTCCCCCTCTCTCTCTCTTTCGACTTAGTAACATCGCACCCAATACTGTTTCAAGGGCTGTGATAAACTACAAACCGTAAATATAAGATAGCCAGTTCCTCAGTTAGTAGATGAGGATTCCGGGTGAAGTGTACTTCTTTCTTCGGCTTTATCACTAACATCAGGTGAAATAATGAAAAAGTAGTTACTAGTAAAGAAATTAAGAAATAAATAAAAATGAATTTGTCAAATGTTTAGCTGGATTTATTCTGGAGGGCAAATTAAGAGTACCGATTGTAGTTTTGTATTACATGCAAAGTGCTTTATGGGATATTTTGTGTATTAATTGTGCATTGATTCTCAATTAATGTTGTATGTGTTATATATATGCATGCATGTACATTTAGTTTACGTGCAAACAAAATTGAAAGAGTGCAACGTCACTTTTCAGTTTCTCTGAAGAAGAGCGGGACCTTTACTGATTTTCAAGGGGTTGAAGGGGTAAATCGGGCGTTGTTTTTGACGAAGAACTTGTGTGTGTGCACACAAGAATATTATACAATGTGTAACAAATGTGTGGTAAAAATTTAAAGATCTAAAGATCATCCGATCTAGACTTAGAGCATTGTGTTGGTTTAATGCTATAAGGGGCTTATTAATAAACAAAGTGTAAGCTTGGAGTAGTTACTCCATGTATTGTCTCTTTTACTCTAATATGAAATGAAGTTTACATGACGGGAACAAATCACGGAGTAACTACTCCAAGCTTACACTTTGTTTATTAATGTTTAATCTATAAAAAGAATGCAGAAGGGTAATATTTTTTTATCAAAATTATGCATAAAAAATAAATTAAACCAATAAAACAAACATTACACACACTACCATGTATTTGACACACACGCATATTATAAAGGTGGAAACATACTATTAAAGGTGGAAACATACTATTAAAACGCGACGCCACGTCACGCCATCCGACGCGTGTCAGTAGTAATCAATCCCATACATTTATTATGGTCAGGTGCATATATAAAACACACCATGTGATGACACGCACTCCTACGCGGAAAAATCCAATCAATCTAGATCGGCGTGTTGCCGGGTGAGGGGGTACACACGCCACCCGACGCTTGGCACGCAGTGTGTTTCTAGTTAACACCCGACGCCACGCGTCAGTCATTCGAGAACATTCCTGGTATTAAGATATTTTTTGTCACTTACGTCCTTCAGGATACTATGACACTAGCGAAGCGTGTTGTAGCATCACGTAGCGTGTTGGTAATGTGCACGGTGTACATCGGGTGTTGACACGTGGTGTCGCGTCGCATTTTAGCAGTATGTTTCCACCTTAAAACGCGACGCCACGTCACGCCATCCGACGCGTGTCAGTAGTAATCAATCCCGTACATTTATTATGGTCAGGTGCATATATAAAACACACCATGTGATGACACGCACTCCCACGCGGAAAAATCCAATCGATCTAGATCGGCGTGTTGCCGGGTGAGGGGGTACACACGCCACCCGACGCTTGGCACGCAGTGTGTTTCTAGTTAACACCCGACGCCACGCGTCAGTCATTCGAGAACATTCCTGGTATTAAGATATTTTTTGTCACTTACGTCCTTCAGGATACTATGACACTAGCGAAGCGTGTTGTAGCATCACGTAGCGTGTTGGTAATGTGCACAGTGTTCATCGGGTGTTGACACGTGGTGTCGCGTCGCATTTTAGCAGTATGTTCCCACCTTAATACTCTTTTCAAAAATTTAAAAAAATTGAAGAGGAGCGGCCGAAATCTGTCAATGCCAATCCAAACTCACATCCTATCTTTTTTAATTTTTCATTGCTTAGGTTAGAATATAATCCGTGCAGCCTTAATAAAATTACGGTCAAATTTTGACCACTGGGCGACCACTAGTAAGTTTTAATTATGCTTTTTCTTTATTCGTGGTTCTGAATATTAAGTATGTTTTGTTATTATAACTTAAAGAAATATTTTTATCTTTCCGCTCGCCTTCTATACAGGCTGTTACAAAAATACACGTAAAGCCGAATGAGGGTTAAATGGTGCCTTATAACAAGTCCATTTACAATATTTGAGCACCGTACTATCACTGACGGATCTTTAGCTCACAAGCCGCAGGAGAAGGCCGATCTTCTGGCCAGACTTTTTGCGGCTAACTCCCGAATCGATGACTGCAATGCACAGCCACCAACAATTCCTCACTGTGGCCACACAATGCCTGATATTAAAATCAGACAGTGTGATGTACGTGCGGAGCTACAGTCAATCGATGTTCGGAAAGCTAATGGCCCTGATGGCATCCCAGCAATAGTTTTAAAAATGTGTGCAGCGGAGTTGTCCCCCGTTTTAACTCGTCTATACCGTCTCTCGCTTTCTTCAGGTTGTGTGCCGGAATCTTGGAGAGATGCTAATGTGCAACCGGTTCCGAAAAAAGGAGATCGGTCAGATCCGACTAATTACCGCCCAATAGCCGTTACTTCAGTTTTGTGTAAAGTCATGGAGCGGATTCTAAATAAACAGCTTATCCGCTACCTAGAAGAACACCCCTTAATTCACGATCGCCAATACGGGTTTCGGCCGAAACGGTCAACCGGTGATCTTCTAGCGTTCGTTACACATCTCTGGGGTGAGGCTATTGATAAGCGTGGCGAGTCGGTGGCTGTTGGCCTTGACATAGCCAAGGCTTTTGATCGGGTCTGGCACAAAGCCCTTCTGTCCAAGCTCCTGGCATACGGTCTGCCTGCTCAGTTCTGCAACTGGGTCGCTGGCTTCCTACATGAGCGTAGAATCCGAGTACTCACAGACGGATGAGCTTCGCGGTTCATGTCAGTGAACGCTGGTGTCCCTCAGGGGTCCGTTCTATCCCCCACGCTGTTCCTTCTGCATATCAATGATATGCTTCCACTTGGAAATATTCATTGCTATGCAGATGATAGTACAGTGCACGGTGGGTATAACGGTCACCCAGCGGCTGGGCAGGTCGAGACTGAAGTGAAGCGAGTAAATCTTGTCATTGAGCTCAATCGGGTATTGGACCTCATATCTAAATGGGGCTCCAATAACCTTGTTGAGTTCAATGCCAAAAAAACACAGGTATGCGCGTTCACGGCAAAAAAGTCGCCATTCCTACCCCTTCCCTCTCTTCAAGGCACATCACTCGGCCTGCAGAGCAGTATAAACATGCTTGGTATGGAGATTCGCTGCGATCTGAACCAGAGGGACTATATTGAAACCGTGATAAAAACAGCGTCACATAAACTCGGTGTCCTGAACAGGGTGCGGCGATTCTTCACGCCGGATCAGTTGTGCCTTGTGTACAAGACACAGGTGCGATCTTGCGTGGAATATTGCTCGCACCTCTGGGACGGTTCCGCAAAGTACCTTCTCGATGCCTTGGACAGATTGCAGCGGCGCGCTATACGCATTATCGGCAGTGCAGAGGTCACTAATGCTCTCGAGCCCCTGCAATTGCGTAGAGATATAGCGTCACTCAGCGTCTTCTACCGCTTATACCACGGCGAGTGCTCTGAAGAGCTTTTTGACCTCATCCCACCTTCTCCCTTTCTCCATAGGAGTACGCGTGCTGCTCTCCGGAGTCACCGCTGTACTGTCTCGAACATTCCATCGCGCACAAAGAAATTTGGTGACTCGTTTTTCTGT
Organism: Eudonia lacustrata; assembly: GCA_947562085.1. Taxonomy (NCBI): domain Eukaryota; kingdom Metazoa; phylum Arthropoda; class Insecta; order Lepidoptera; family Crambidae; genus Eudonia; species Eudonia lacustrata. Next base: position 3,751,063 of record OX387323.1, on the reverse strand, counting down.
CGCACTTCCAAAAGATGGAATAGTCTACCAGCGCACGTTTTTCTTCCTTCCTATGACATGGGGTCCTTCAAACGAGGCGTGAAGAGGCACCTTGTGGGCCGGCAGGGTGAGGGTGACTGATGCTGCGTTGTTTTCTCGCTGTACCAGTTGTTCTTACGTCTGGACTCCATTTCCACTTAACATCAGGTGGAGTGGAGTCATTTGCCGAGCTATATATATATTAAAAAAAAAGAAACTGTATGACTTACCGCCAAAAAAATAAAACCATAACTTTTTTCATTGATGTGCAAACTCTATTTCAGTAAAATTAAAGAGTAAACTACGCAGAATGTTTATGTACATTTTTACCTAATGTGTGAAACGATAAAGAGTCATAATAACAAAATGTACAGAATACGATATTACAAGTCGAGTTTTGGAAGATTTTAAAAGACCTAACCTAACAAATAAACCTAAACTGACAACACTTACCTACTATTTCGTAATGAACGTCAAATTTACAGGACGAACGGCTCAAAGTGAGCTCCGCCTTGCTCAATGCACAACCACGCTCGTCGGGATATGGCTTGTGGCTTGTGTATCGTCCGTTGGGCAATCGGAGAAATAGACTCTGTCCTTAACATAACCCCATAAGAAGAAGTCCAAGGGTGTGAGGTCCGGAGTACGAGCGGGCGGGCCATAGCAGCGGTCCCCCACGGCCGATCCATCTTCCCGGAAAGCGAACGTTGAGATACTCTCGAACGTCGCGAGCAAAATGAGCCGGAACTCCATCGTGCTGAACCACCATGTTCCTTTGGTTGTAAAAATAATCCCTATCGGCCACAGGAAAGTCGTCAATCGCCTCTTCGAATTTCGTTTGTGAAAACTTTTGGTAGTTGCCAACGTTTTCAGACGTGAGGGCAAAATGACAGGACCAATGACATGCCCGTCATAAATGCCAGCCCACACATTCAGCCGCCACTACTGGTGTTGGAATCTGCCCTGCCGTGAAGCGTGTGGATTTCGAGAGCCCAAACGTGATCGTTATGCACATTTGAGAGTCCTGACCTCTTGAATGTTGCCTCATCCGTCCATATAATATAGTTTACGAAATTAGGGTTCTCCTCTAACTGCCTGAGGTACCACTCACAGAAGTTCCTCCTGGGTGCACGATCGGAGGGTATCAGCTCCTGTGTACGGCGATAGTGATAGGAGTAACGGTTGTCGTCACGAAGAATTCGTCAAACTGCAACATGGTTCACACCGAATCTTGCTCCGGCTCGTCTCGTACTCGTGGTTGGCTCTTCTTCAAAACACTAATTCAGTCTGCCTGGCATCGACTGTGCTTGGACGTCCACTTCCAGTAGATCGATGAAAGGAACCTATGGAATGTAGGCGTTTTGACATGTAGAAAAAACACTGGTACGAAGGTAGCCGTCGCTGTTCAGCAGGTGGTCTTCCATCGATAAATCGTTGCCGATACAGTTCGCGAGCACGATTCAAATTGCTATCTTCATGGCCTACGCATAACATCATATTGTAATATTCTGAATTAGAAAACATTGTCATTTTGGAAAAAAAAATGGAAAAAACACAAAACAATTGTAGAATATCGATAAGAAGATTTGAAGTTGACAACATAATTTTTTTTCCGTCTTCACGTTTTTGAAGTCAGTACTTAAGCATAATGACATAATAGTATTGAACCTTTGTGGATGAAAAACAGAAAAACCTATAAAGTTGACAATTATTAAAATTGGTAGGTAGGCCTCTCTGTTAAATAATCTATGCTAGGCTTCTTGGAGGGAAAGTGAAGCGTCATGTCTGCGGTTTTGCTTTATTTTCCAAAATTTGTGTTAAGTCGAATATTAATGTGAAATAATGGTGGATTATTAACCGTTAAGTGTTCGTGAGTGTGCATAAGTGTTGGCAAATGAAACAAAACAGTGCAACGTCACTTTTCAAATTTTCTTAAGAAGCTCGCGTGAGGACTTAGTAAAGTCCCACATCTTTACTGAGATACTGGGGGGTATATTATTTCTCACTTCCCATTTCTAATATCATTCATCATCATATTGTTTATTTATGTATTACTTGTAAATTAAATTACTTTGACACTAGCTAAATGTGCTAATCGCACGAAGCCATCAATTAAAAGAAAAAAAAATCTATGCTAACTCCGGTTCCCTGACATGACAGCTTACTAGGGTTGACAATATTTTTGGCTTTGATAATTAATTATATTTTTTACGGGGTATTTTGTAACGCCCTGTGTGGTGCCGGGGATAAAAAATTGCACCACCCCATCTCTTCCCGTGGGTGTCGTAAAAGCCGACTAAAGGACCATTCCAGAGGATGGGCAGCAGCATCTCTCTGAGGTTACCCTCAACCTACTGCGATCGCCAACCCGCCTGCCAAGCGTGGCGATTACGGCAAATTCCTCTCATATCCTTGGGGGAGGCCTTTGTCCAGCAGTGGACGTCTTTTAGCTGAGATGATGATGATGATGATGATTTTGTAACACCGTGTATAACAGTCTCGTGGGCCCGGACTAGAATACTGTTGCGGTTTGGTCACCGCAATACGATATTCATATAAAAAGCCTCGAAAGGTCTCGTAGTTAAGTCAGTAGACATAGGCAGCTTTAGTATAAGCGTGCCCCACTAGTGGGCGCGCCGTATCGTCCTTTTAAACACGGCGACTCCATCTGAGTAACGCCAGCCGCGCCTCTCGGCCTTCCGAGGGGCGCGCGCTCCGGTTGCCTTCTTAGCCCTTTTTAGGGCAAAAGGTGAACCCCAGAGTTTTTTACGGTGGTCGGTCTTAGCCTTCTTAAGAGAAGGTAAAGGCAAATCCCAGATCTCGGACCATACCCAGATTTTTAGATCCTTCTGATCTCAAGGTCAGTATCTCCGGGAATATGCGAGAATATTTCACCCTGGGCCAAAAAAAAAAATCTAGAGAAGGTTTGTGGCACCTGTCGTTTCGATTCTTTTCATATTGTATGTAAGGTATTTATTGTTTGTGTTTTTTTTTTGTGTTTTTACCATCTTGTACATTGTGTGTTGCCTGAAATAAATGATTTTTTTTATTTTTATTAAGTCCTCGGGCGTTTGAAAAGTGACGTTGCACCGTTTTGTTTCATTTGCCAACACTCACGAACACTTAACGGTTAATCGACCATTATTTCACATTAATATTCGACATATCACAAATTTTAAAAAGAAGATGAAACCGCAGGCATGAATCTTCACTTTCCCGCCAATAAGCTCTGTCACGCATTCCCACTTTGATTTCAGAAATAATGACCACATAATAAATAGGTACAGAAAGCTTTGGCCGATAGTAGTTTTTAATTACCTACGCTCAGTCAAAGCGCTAGGGTCGTAGTTTGTAAGGTTACAAAAATTTCAAACGACTTCAACTCGTTTTCCCTTTTTTTTTCATAAATTAACAACGTCCGTCGTCGACTTTAAGCAACAAAGTGCGCGTTGAGATTTCTTGGCAGGAAAGTAAAGAGTCATGTCTGTGGTTTTGTTTTATTATCTAAAGTTTTTGTTATGTCGAATATTATAGTGTGAAATAATCTTAGAGCATTAAACCGGCGCTAGTAATATTATAAAGAGGAAAGCTTTGAATTTTTATATTTTTGTTTGTAACGAAAATACTCAAAAATTACTGGACCGATTTAAAAATTTATTTCACCATTAGAATGTTACATTAGCGATGAGTAACATAGGCTATATTTATTACTAGAAATACGATTTGTTTGTTTTGTTGTCATAGAAACTGTCAAAGCGGTACGAAGTCCGGGTCAGCTTGTCATAAATTATACCAAAGAAATATTATCTTTCTATTTATTTATTTATTTTGTAACTTGTAAAAAAATGGCTTTGACACTGGCTAGGTAACCTTACACACCGCGCTCTAGCAACTCACACATAGACCCCTTGCACGGACACGGATCTCAAAACAGCTCAGAACAGTCCAAACGCAGCTGTGCCATTGTTGCGAAAGGATTAGTCACACAGTTCCAATGCTGACTTTGTGAAGTCGGACTTGGAACGATATGTCCAGGGTGCGCCGGGCTCCCATGCATAGTTGTTATTATGTTCACCACTCGGGGAGGCTCCTTTCATGCACCCATGTATGATGAAACTCCAATTCACTTCCAATTGATTATAATAAGACAACGACTCTTAACAATACTTAACATCGTCGCAACACTCTAAATTATTAAAATGACATAGACATACACTTTGCCTTTAGACGCTGCGCAACCGTAGACACTTTTGTGCCTTGTGTGGGATACAAGCTACCAGTGATTATGAAATCAGCCCTCTCTGCGCAGACGTAGACACTTTTTGTGTCCAGTTACTTCCACCTGACACCGATACAGCAACTCGGTTTCCTTGTATGGTGTGCCGTGTCGGTAACAAAAAGTTTACGCAGCGCCTTAGTCCTTCCCGTTCGCCGGCTTGTAAACAACTGAACTCCGTCCACACGCAATAAACCAACAATTATAAAATACTGTTAAAATCATGACACATGTTGTCCTGTCTCCTTATTTTACGGTATAGCCTAGTTTACCGTACGAATGCGTAGCGTTTATTTCTGCTTGCGCCTGTAACACTCGCTTGTATGGAGCCACCCTTCTGTGCCTATTTATTTTGTGTAATAACTGCCTTTCACTACGCGCTGTTGAAGTTCACATGTCTGACGCATAACAACACTGTTCTAGAATCCATGTCTCCGTTGCTTTAAGAAGAAACAAAGCGGTTGGAATCAAACGCGGCCATCGATACGCATCCGAAAGTTCATAAGTCAAAGGGAGGAAACTTTGCAAAATTACTTACTGACCAAAGGTCTCATTATCTGTTGCAAATAGTTGTCGGCGCTGGGGTCATTTCTGATAATATTCAGTGGGCCGACAATTTAGTTGTGTTACAAATGTTACGCAATTATGAGCCTTCTGTGCATGTTAATAGAAGCGTTTATACGTATTCAAACTGGTGTAACTTATCAAGATTGTTCGAGCAATTAGTATTGAAACTTCTTGGAACAACCGCCTCATTGGTCGAGTGGTTCAACCACTAGCCACAGACCTAGAGGTCCAAGGTTTGATTCCCAGCCAAGTGGCATATATTATTGTATTCGGTTTGGCTACTGGGTTTGTTTGTTATAAATAAATAAATAAATAAATAAACTTTCCTACACTCACACCAATTATCTAGCCCAAGAGAAGCTTCGTTATGAAACTCGTTAAATGGTTATTAGACAAAGGATAAACATACTTAAAGTACTTAAATACATACTTATTATACATAGAAAACACCAGACCCGAGACAATTTAGAAAAACAATAATTTCTAAATTGACCCGACCGGGGATCGAATTCGGGACCTCAGAGATGGCAACACCATGAAAACCGGTGTACAAACCACTCGACCAAGGAGGTCGTCATAAGTCCGCTTGGGTAGCTACGACCTTTTATTACTTTGAAAATAATCTTAATTAAGAGCACACAATCATCACCAGTTCATTTTATGTCCCCACTGCTGGGGTACGAGCCCTCCTTATGGATGGATAGGGAGAACGGGCCATAAACCACCACGCGGGCCCAGTACGGAATGGTGGATGTTAACGACAGCTAATGCAGCCGGGACCAACGGCTTTACGTGCCTTCCGAAGCACGGAGGAGCTCGAGATGATAATTTGCGGTCACCCATCCGATGACCGGTTTTTGCGAAAGTTGCTTAACGTCAGCAATCGCAGAGCGGGCGCGGCGCTTTAAGTCAATATAGACGCGATCTATGTCTACCACAGTCATGGTGTAATTATAGCAAAATTTATATGTATTAAATCTTTACCTATGAAATTGCCGATTTTTTCTCACCCATTAACAAGAGTATTGCTTCTTAAACTCAATACCAGTTGTGAATGTTTTTATACACATCTAATCGATTAATTAATTTAATTTATAACAATATTTTTTTTTAGCTTTCAAGGTACTTGTTTTTTATTTCTTAAAGGGATGCTATATTAAGCTAATGAAACAAACACCCTCATCTCCAATTTTTATAGTGTTAACATTAATATCAAGCTAAGAAAATAAAAAAATTATAGTATATGCATTAGGGCTAATTCTCATTATGGCAACCGACTCGCTAATAGATTACTTCTCATTATGGCCACTTCTCATTTTGGCTACTTCTGATAAGGGCTACTTCTACATCGAAGCCGTGATCAAAACTGCCTCACGAAAACTCGGTGTCCTGAACAGAGTGCGGCGATTCTTTACGCCTGACCAGTTGTGTCTTTTATACAAGACTCAGGTACGGTCTTGCGTGGAGTATTGCTCGCACATCTGGGACGGTTCCGCAAAGTACCTTCTCGATGCCTTAGACAGCGGCATCATATTGCAGCGTTGCTCTGTACGCATTATCGGCAATGCAGAGGTCACTAATACTCTCGATCCCCTACAATTGCGTAGAAATATAGCGTCACTCAGCGTTTTCTATCGCTTGCACTACGGCGAGTGCTCTGAAGAACTCTTTGACCTTATCCCACCTTCTCCCTTCCTCCATAGAAGTACACGTGCTGCTCTCCGGAGTCATCGCTTTACTGTCACACATATCCCATCGCGCACAAAGAAGTTTGGTGACTCGTTTCTTTGTCGCACCTCCAAAAGATGGAATAGTCTACCAGCACACGTTTTCCCTCCTTCCTATGATATTGGGTCCTTCAAACGAGGCGTGAAGAAGCACCTTGTGGGCCGGCAGAGTGAGTTTGACTGATGCTGCGTTGTTTTTACGCTGCACCAGTTGTCTTCGCGTCTGGACTCCATTTCCACTTAACATCAGGTGGTATGGAGTCATTTGCCGTGCTAAGTATAAAAAAAAAAAAAACTTCTCATTAGGGCTACTTCTCAAACTTTGGGAATGTTTATTGAAATAAGTACTGTCTTTAATCATACAATACGGCGATTCATAACAGCTAAGAAGGCATAAGGTTAGAATTTACTTGAGAATGCGCCTGTTTGTAGCTCTTATTTATTTCCCCAATTTCACCAAGTAGGAAGTGAATGTAAATTATAGACAAAATATTGCGATAACTAAATATTGCACAAGTAAGAGTAAATTGTGTTTCGTACCGAGTACAATAATCATAACACTAACTTTTATTAAGGCCCATACATAATATCTTAGAAGCGGGACTGTTGTTGTGTATGGTTCAATTCATAAGCTCCATATAAATAAATAAAAAATAAAATAATAAATGTTTTGTCTTTTGTCTTTGTTTTGTATTGTTATTGTGAATATCGTGTAATTTTGTAGTGTGTGCCAATAAATTTATTTTCATTTCTTTTTCATTTTCATTTCATTACTTTTCAGTGAACTTAAAGGTCCACTAAGTTCAAAGAAAACAAAGAAGTCGCCAAAAGGAGAAAACTTATATATAACTCAAGTTAGTACTTAAATAATAAATTTGTAAATGAATAAGCCTAAGCGCCACTGCTGGTCTAAAAGTGCTCGAAACTTATTTGATATTTTAAATAATGAATACCTAATTTTGATTTTTGCACAACATTTTATTGACAATTTACACCGCTAGATGGCGGCGAAGCTTGTAAATCACGCTTAGAACGTCGTCGCAGGTAATCGTAGTAGTTTAGATAAATTAAATAAATTTAAGGATTTTCAATTTAAAAGGTTCTTAAACACGTATCCGCTGACTCGGCATCTTCAATCAATTATGTATTAGTTATAGGATCCGAAACAAAAATGCATATCAAAAGTGGTCTTGTTTGCTCATACATACCTACACATTAACCTCCTTATTAATAAAAACTATTCAAGCATTTTTTAGTTAAATATTGTTTTGTCAACGTCACACGTCATTTTGAATTTATTATTATTATTATAAATTATCAGGCATGCAGTTGAAACAACTGATAAGTGCCTGTATTCTGCTATATACACCACTAGTTAACATATTATCTTTTACTTACATGGTTAGCCGCTTGAACGAAGCCCTCCAAGCAGTATCCGATTGGGGCGATGCCAATTTGGTCACATTCAACGCTGCCAAAACACAGGCTTGTTTGTTCTCAGCTAAGCGGAGCCCATTTCACCTGGCTCCGACTTTCCGGAATGTGACTGTAGCTATGACTGACAGCCTACAGCTCTTAGGTGTTGAGCTCTCGTCCAACCTCAACTTCGGGCAGTACATCGAGTCCAAAGCAAAGACTGCAGCTAAAAAACTGGGGGTTCTCTCTAAGGTCAGGCGGTACTTCACGCCAGAACAGCTGCTCCAACTTTATCAAGCACAAGTTCGATCATGTATGGAGTACTGCTGCCACCTTTGGGATGGATCAGCCAAATACCATCTGGCTGCTTTGGACTCGATTGAAAAACGAGCTAAGAGACTCATTGGTGACCCTGCCCTGATAGACGCCAAGCTGCAAAATCTAGAACATCGGCGTAGGGTGGCTCGTCTGTCGGTCTTCTACAGGATTCATTTCGGGGAGTGCGCGAAGGAGTTGCACGACCTAATCCCACCATCCACTTTCCGCTATCGGAGCGCGAGGCGCGAGTTCCATCCCTATGTTGTAGATATGCCACCTTGTCGCACGAGCCGATTCGGTTCAACTTTCTTAGTGCGTACAGCTAGGGAATGGAACGCGCTGCCTGCGAATGTGTTCCCTGAAAGGTATAATCTGGACCTCTTCAAGGCTAGAGTGAATAGGCTATTTCTAGGCAGGCATGTTCCATCCTCGACCGCACCGTCACTTAACATCAGGTGAGGTGTAGTCAAATGCCTGCCTATAACCAATAAAAAAAAAAAAAAAAAAAACTTTAATTTATTGAGAATATATTTTTTTTTTTTATTACTTTAGTGTATCGAATGAAAAAAGCTAAAAGAAACTGAATATTAAAAAATACAGTGAAAAAATTAAACGCCTACCCGACCCAGTCAGGAATCAAACCTGGGTCTTCCGCAATCCGGGCGACTGCACTGACTGCTATGTTACCGGGAAGGCTGACGTAAGCTCTGAATTTTGTCACTGCTTTCTTAATTTTTTGAGTGCTAATAGCGGCACAGTGCGCCATCTATCCAACGGTCTTTGCAACCGATGGCTACGCAGATTCATCTTTGCAGATGAAATACCACAATTTTGATAACACAACGCTATAACAAATTTTTACTTTTTATTTTCAAGTGCTAATTGCTGCACTGAAGCTAAATTAAATAAACATAAATATTTAATTTAGCTTCAGTGCAGCAATTAGCACTTGAAAATAAAAAGTAAAAATTTAAAATGGCGATTTTTGTTTTGGTCAGAATTTGCTGATTGCCTTAGATGGCATTTTCAGCTTCACTGGACTTTTTGGGGGTGGCGAGAAACTTAAAGGGTTCCTCCAGCCGTGTGAAACGAATCTACTTCAGAGGTTTTCTAGAGGTACTCTAGGTACAAGATTCCCCGAGCTGTTCGGATGGGATCGGGCATAACGCCACGCTCCCACCTCATGCCTTGAACCATAGAAAAAGCGTCAGGGCAGTTATACCTGGGCAGTTTTAATGTAACGATCATGCTCAATGGCTCGTGCCTAAGTTATACTTATAACAAATGTGTGCTCTTCTAATTTTTTTGTTATATTAGGTTTCCTCTTTGGAAAATTTAAGGTCAGAAACATAAAGTTGACTAAATTGTGCGGGTTCGAATCGCGCTCGTGGAGTTTTTGCAACACGTTGTCTTTTTTCAAGTTGATTAAAGCTTGGAAAGTTGATTTACTTAATTTATTTTAGGCAGTGACACGGTTTGATACGAAGCATAAAATTCAAAGTCGAAGTCAAATCATTTATTCAACATAAGCCACAGGCGCCATTTTGACCTCAAAACTATAAAATCCAAATAATAACAAAAAACTTAAAAAAATGGTTTAGACTAAACTACTGAATACTACTAGACTACTGAACCAGTTCGGATTTGGGAGAGACTGAACCGAAGAGAGCTGGCAAGAAACTCAGGAGGCTTACTTCTTTTTTCTCCATCTTTCCAACCATTCATATGAATAAGTTATGTCTGTAACTCTAAAATGATAATTAAATATTATCTATATATTAATACGTGAAGCAAAAACTTTGTACCCCTTTACGAAAATGGCGCGGGCGGAGGAGTATGAAATTTCGCACACTTATAGTTTACATAGAGAAGAAGAATCCAAACTCACATTCTATCTTTTTTTATTTTTCATGGCTTATACAATCCGTGCAGCCTTAATAAAATTACGGCCGAATTTCGACCACTGGGCGATCACTAGTTATTATTATTATGTATAAGCCGCCTCTGTGGCTGTGGCGAAGCGCTCGGCCCGAAACCCGAAGATCCCGGGTTCGATTCCCAGGTTGTGCAAAGTGCGATTCGGGTTTTTCGATGTGTACCCCGGGTTAATGATTACCAACCCACATTTGGTTTAAATGATGAAGGCCGTTGCGCAGCAGAGGGACAGTTATAGGCTGTTCACTTTTAGTTAATATTGTTTAAACAACTCGATCTAGCGCGTTCCGTTTGCTCTTAGGGTGTCACAAATGTCAAAAAGGGGGGTCACGTCTCTTTGAAGACCGACGCCTAGATCGTTTATTACGCGTGTATATTTACTCTGCGCCGCCGCATAGAAAAGCATAGTTAGTATTTGTTTACTAATTAAGAGTATAATTTTTAAAATGTTTTTTTTACACAATCTTAACATGAGCAATCTCGCCGTGTTGCCCTAATCATGAACTAATAATACCCCTAATGAGCCGTCCTCTACCGAAACCATTGATAAGGAGAACAAAAACAAAATGTGAGTATTGATTGTACGAGGAAAAAAATTACATCGATGGCTTCTACTCAGCTGGCGGGTTCGCCTGCGTAATATAATATAAAAAAACGAGCGAGCACTGTGCTAATTTATTTCAACCAACTTGGGTCACCCACTTGTTACTGAAACTATCTTTTGTCTCGTATTTCCGTAATTTTTGGATATAGTACCTTACCTACGTACGTACCTTGATGTACTTATATAGTAACAACGAAAAAATATAAAAAAATCTGAGTTTTCTGGAAAGCTCGGAAAATGTGGATCGTTATAACGATCAGTAGTTGTAGGCGGGTAGGTCAACGCTCATACAAGAACCAGTTTACCATTTACCGATTAGGATTCAAATAGGATTATTTGAATGAAATAAAATAGACTTGTTTTCATGAAAAGGCTTTATAGTGTTTTTAAAATCTGAAATCTGTATCCGATGATTTCTCCCAGTACATTTGTCTTCGAAGAATTACGATGTATCCGCTGTACAGAAGTATGCCGAGGAAACATTTCATCTCACTCATTGTCACATTGCCAATTTAATTTTTTTGAATTGCGTAAATATTTGTGTACTTGACCAACAATTCGATAACGCCGTCATCAAACATACACTCGAAGTAGTATAAAGGTGACTGAAGGTGTTTTGGACCATGGGTTTCTTCCCATTGTTGTTGGTCGCGTGGGTTATGACGATTTTGCCAAGTATATGACTGGTACAGTTGGCTCAATATAAGGAATGGCTAATAACGTGCTGCTAATCACTTGTTCTGCACTAGATGTCGATGGCTCAGGTTCTTCAATAGGAGGTTCCTCTGTAGTCCGACGCCTTTTGGCCAAAGAAGACAGAGGTTCGACGTCTTCATCACTGTCAGCGGACCCGTAATCAATTTCTGCAGGTGCTCTTAGCTGAGAACCTAGAAAAATGTAAATTGATATGTAACACAAGTCAACGCACGAGAAAAACGTTACCAATCATAATAAAAGATCTATAACATACCTGGGAGATTGTTCAAAGAAACATACTCTTCATCACCCGAATCTTCGTCTGTGACATCAGCATTTGCGTTTTCGGGTGGTAAAATAGTCAAACTTCTTGGAAATGGGGCATCGTCATCTAATTGCTATAATTCATCGATGATATCATTGAGCGACAACATCTTAGTATGTCTTGGCTTGAAAGTTAAAAATAACACCCCCATATTACTACCGATCGTTATACAATCATAAAATCTATCATCATTTTTTATACTTAAATATTGTACAAAAAACAAATGTTATTTAATGTACTTATATGTAAGACTGGTTGTAAATTAAAAAAAAACATCAATAAAATTAATTGCATCACAGACAATTTTATAAAAACATACCGTTTTGAACACATTGTGGAAGTTAAATCCGCCAATACAACTTAAAACACAAATTTACTTAGAAATTATAAACAAATGATATTTACGTAACCGCACAAACAATGTTGAACGATCACCGCGCCGATTAATATACAACAAGCAGTAAAATTCCACTTGTAACTATGTTTGAATTATTGAGGGTACTTTTAATATATTTTTTTGATCTTTATAACGATCGGTCGCTGTAAATGGGTAACACAATTAATATAAAATACACAAATATTAAAATTAAATCAATAAAATTAAATTAAACCTATTAAAATAAAATTAAAATCAATTCCAACTCAATTAAATTGAATTAAACAAATAAAATTACAATCAATAAAATAAAATAATGGCGAGTTCTCGTTTCGGAGGCCAAGACTCACTTTGGATCCCTGCGCCAATAGAGTAAGTAAGTAAATAAATTATAATTCAATGCAAATGTTTAGTTATGGACAATAAACTTGCGTGAAGATCCTTTATAAGAAAATAAATTTTAGATGTTCCTTCTTTTTACACTTTTTTTATAACCTACAGGTAAGCAAAAGCTTTTGTTGAGATTTCTTGCCCGTTCTTCTCAATACAAGATAGCGTCCTATAGATTTAGAAATTGATAGCGTAAGGACATATTGTAGGAGCCAATGTTGTATCCTAATTTGAATCATCATCATCATCATCATCGGCCTGTATATTGGCCTCCCCTAATCAGCGCCATAAAAAAATTAAAATAAAAAATAAAATAATTTGAATAAAACATATCTAAATGTGTTAGCTGCGGCGCCAAAGAACTCCTTGAAAATAAGTAAAACGAGTAGTATTTAAATGGAGCATGGTCTCGTAAAAGGTTTCTCTGATAAAGCATAAGTCTCCAGAGAGGTGCTATTACATGTGAAATTAATTTACGTTCTGCGACGCGCGTCTAGTGTATATCCGCGGTTCCCGAATCTGTTAGTGTTATAATTTATTTATTTATTTATTGTATTACTTAATTCAACGAATATCACCAATTACAGTAAATAGTACAAAGGATAATAAATAAATAACGACGTGGTAACCTCTGGTCGGCTCGATCAAGTGGCCCTTCAGAGAGACTTTGCGTCTCTCTGTATATTTTATCGCCTTTATCATGGGGAGTGCTCTGAGGAATTGTTCAGTGTGATCCCTGCCACTAATTTTCTTTACCACACTACACGCAATCGACTGTCTTTCCATCCACACCATCTTGATGGATGGCGGTCTACTACTGTGCGTTTCTCTCGTATTTTTTTACCACGAAATACAATGCTGTGGAACCAGCTCTCAGCGGCGGTATTTCCGGACCATTACGACTTAGGGATCTTCAAGAAACGAGCCTATTCCTTCTTTAAAGGCCGGCAACGCATTTGCGATTCCTTTGGTTTTGCATCCATCCATCCACCCATCTGGTGACCTGCCTGCTCGTTTGCCTTCTTCTAATATAAAAAAAAAAACAAAAATACCAAGTAACAAATCATAAACAGGTATAGTCACTCATCTTTCTCACAAAACAATATACCTACCTCCACCTAATATAGCTGGTGGGTTACTATTGGCCTTTAAAGCAGTATTGTAGCACTGTTGTTGCTGTTGCGGAAACCAAATGCGTGCAATGGTATTTTGATTTTTTCTTCTAATCAAAAAATATAACTTAAGACGACGCATTGGTAGTTTATGTGGCGGGGATCTTGATTTTTCTCAACAATTACAAAACATATGAAAGTGATATTTGATGACATGATTTTTTTATTTAATTGACTTCATTTTGTTAGTTGCATAAACACGATTTTTCAACTTTTATAACAGAGTGAAAAAATATCAAAGTAACCTCTTTTAAAACATATATTCACATTTTACAGGCTAACCAGACCGATTTAAGCATCTAAACTTTTTTAGTAGATTAGTCTTCACACACACACACTTCAAAATTGTAGTTCATTTTTTTTAAATAATTTGTAGTTTTAATTTGAAGGAAAAAAAAACAGTTTTTCTTATGGTACGGGGCGCAAACGCTCGTATCAAAACGTATGAGATTTATTGTTTAGCGATGCGTCGCCTTAACAGTGTTTCTGCGTTACACGGGTTTTCAATATTTTCCATTACATAGAGCCACTTCGTGAAATGATTTAAGTAGTCTGTGTGTTACGTTCTTTACCGCACCGCTTATCACTTTTTCGGCATAGCCCGTTGGTTGACTGGTAGAGAATGCCGTCTGGCATTAAGTCCACCTTGTACTCATTTATGTTGTGCAATATACACTGGCCTGCAAAACTAAGTACTACACTTTTAATATTATTTTTTTTTCTAAACTATAGATGTTAGAGATTTTTAAATAAAAAACGTTTTGCAGAAACTTTTATCAGCTTTCTTTGAAACTAAAGTAAATTATACATTAGTAACATTTTTCCTTTTTGTTTCGAAAGTATATCTTGTGTACTTAAAAAATTATTGCAAATTTAAAAGTGTGATACTTAATTTTGCAGGCCAGTGTAGATTAAACGATAATTATTTATTTATTTTGTGGCGAATACCAGTGATGGCCGGTGGAGTAAAACCCTCATGGAATGGCTGCCGAGGACGGACAAGCGGAGTGCTGGTCGACCACCTGCTAGATGGACCAGAGATATGGAGCTGGTCGCTGGAAAAGCCTGGATGCGATCAGCTCAAACAGAAGGGATTGGCGTAACATGGAGGCCTATGCCCAGCAGTGGGTAGATACAGGCTGACAATAATGTTGATACCTATAGATTAAATTAAAAAACGACGGGTTGCACTCCGGGAGTGCCGGCAGAAGTGAAAACTTGAATTTAACGTTGTGCATTTTTGATATTTTGGAATGGTTAGGGAATATTTTGCACGAATTGCTTCAATTATCAGTATAAAAGTACTATCATTTATGTGGTAGAATACAATATTTATTTATTGCGCTATCGTACACAAACATGACAATTTATATTACATTAAAAAGCACTTGAACATTCGCGCAAGCGCCCTGCGCCGCCTAAACGAAACAGCAGGCATACATTTTCGCCGCGCCGTAGAAAGAGAGGGGGATACTTCCTCTCCTACGCCGCGCCGGCTGTCTACTCTCCATCCGTCTTACGAATTTTCGATCAGGCCACGTGTCCTGACGCCTGACGCGAGTCACGTGTCCTGATGCGAATTTAACATTTTTTACCCATTACAAAAAAAGTGTGCGTTGTACACTTTTTTGCTTAAGAAGTTTTCACTTCAATAAAGTACTTTTTCGCCAGATGCTAAAAGTAGTACTGTAACTGATCTAACAACCCCACTTGTCACCTTAAAAGGAGAATTGAAACCTGCAAAAACATTGCGACGTTACATTTGCAAGCTTGTAGACGGTTTTTTTGCCATTACCTACCACCGAACCCTTGACCACAAAGTAACGAAATCTAGAATGTAAGTTTAATATTATTATACAACGCGTTACAAATTCCAATTCAAAAATCATTTATTCAGTTTAGGCTACAAGTAGCTCTTGTGAATGTCGCTATGCCATCGGTTCGTAAGTCTACTCTGGGCGGGAGATCTTGTACAGAGAAGAACCGGCAAGAAACTCAGCAAGTGTCCAGCAAGTGATACAGAAAGGTGTGGTAAAAATGAAAAGATCCAAAAGATCCAAAGTGTATTCGATCTAGATCTTGTATGCAGAGTTACAAAGACATAATTATTAACTTTTATTTGTTTTGCAATTTTTTATTAAATATTTCTATTGTGACGACACATCAAAATAAACTAGTCCCAGCCGTAGTGGTTTAGTAACCTCTGTGTACATATATTTGTGATCACTGCTGCTTGCTTTTGCATAAACTTCAATAATATAAATATTTAGTTTACAAATGCATGACAAATTAAAGTTAATTATAAATAAGTCTTAGTAACAGCACATACATCTTCTCATCCGATATACCGCAGTGTCTCAAGACGAAAGTCTTTGACCAGTGTGCGTTGCCAGTGATGACATACGGGACTGAGACGTGATCGCTCACTATGGGCCTCATAAAAAGGCTCAAGGTCACTCAAAGAGCTATGGAGAGGGCTATGCTCGGGATTTCTCTGCGTGATCGAATCAGAAATGAGGAGATCCACAGAAGAACAAAGGTAACCGACATAGCCCTAAGAGTTGCTAAGCTCAAGTGGAGTGGGCAGGGCACATTGCTCGCAGGACTGATGGCCGCTGGGGCGGGATAGTCCTGGAGTGGCGATCGCGTACCGGAAAGCACAGTGTGGGCAGGCCTCCAACAAGGTGGACCGATGATCTGGTGAAGGTCGCGGGAAGCCGCTGGATGCGAGCAGCACAAAACCGGACGTTGTGGAGATCCTTGGGGGAGGCCTATGTCCAGCAGTGGACGTCTTTTGGCTGAGATGATGAACAACACATACAGACCTAGATCGGATACACATTGGATCATTCCATTTTTACCACACCTTTCTGTTACACGTAGTATACCGCGCTCCAGTAACGCACCGCACACATAGACCCTATCAAGGACAAGGAATCTCGCAACAGCTCGCAACAGTCAAATTCAAATTGAAATCAGTTATTTTCAATCCTAAATAAATTAATATTACAGTTGCATAGAAATACATGTCGCTTTACATAACTTAACTTGAAAAAAAAAACGCAAAAAATTGAAAATTAAAAATTAAAGACCTATAAATAAAAAATGCTGGCAACATTGCCCCTTTGGATTGCCAAACTAATACGCTGGCAGAGGTAGCTGCCAGCCTTCTTGTCACCGGAGGTCTCGATAAGGCAAGCACTTAACTCTTTAACTAGCTGCTTTGCCTCCGGCCCCCATGGACCCATTGTTTCCACCGCAAACGGAACAAATAAATAATTTCGACTTAGATTTGCGTATTTGTACCGTTTGCGATTTTCAGCGCTTACCGCAGCAGCCCTCACATGAAGTGAAGTGACGCGAACATACGAGGGAGCTATAAATATTAATGTCACAATAATAAGTGTGATACTGTTTTATGTAACTATTAATATAAATAAATCTTTTAATTAATTAAATTATTGATTGTTGTATTTGTAAACTAATTTCTAATAACAACAACAATAACAATATGCCCAATATGACCTACCAATTTTAACACCAACTATGTTCTTAGCAAATTAGCAAATAAATATTAGTCCGAGCGCTGCTATTGCGCAGCTGTTGAAAGGTGGTTGTTGAAAGGTTGTTGTTGAAAGGTTGTTGTTGTGAGAGTTTGTCTGCGTCTGCGTTGCTCTAGTCTAGCGCGTTAGTTTGAAGCTTAATTTCTGCACTCTCCTTATGTTGTGCCTTGATGTTGCCGGGCTTTGTTTGTCCCAACATAATTAACGGTGTCAGCAACATTGTCTGCGTCCTAAAACAGGCGGTCGAATGATAAATTAGATTTTTCCCCTATTTATAAAAATACTTGATGTTCGCGCTCAGTTTGAATGGTGAATCTCACTGTTTTGTTTTCTAGAGCAATGAACCTTTTTTTATAACAGAATGCTGAATATAAGCATACCTCGTTATATACATACATTTTCCTAGTACCATGAATCTTTTGTTTTAATAAAATATTTTACGTGTTTTTAAAGCAAACTGTTTGGCGCACATTTATTTGAAGTAATTACTCTACATCACACTAATATTATAAATGCGAAAGTTTGTGTGTATGTATGTGTGTATATTTGTTGCTTCTTCACGCTGCAACGGATGGATGGATTTAGATGATATTTGGCATAGGTGCAGATAGATTATAACCTGGATTAAAACATACGATACTTTTAATCCCGATATTCCCACGGGAACGGGAACCACGCGGGTGAAACCGCGAGCGGCCGCTAGTATGTACATAGTCTTATATTATTATTTGCTTAGAGCCTTCTGAGTCTTATATTATTATTTGCTGAGAGTTCTGCCTCAAGAGCTTACAAGATAAATATTATATTAAATTTGTAGAAGTTACCAATTAATATTTTTTTATTATCCCTGAGTAACCGATGAATTGGCCTAGTTGTATAGACGCTAAAGTTAAAGGCGACAGTAAAACCCACGTAAAATCTTATTAATTATAGAAATAAAAAACAGGTAACTAAGTAATTACTTTACAGTAACGTAAGTAAAATATTTCTAAATATCGCTGAGCTACGGCCTTTTTGCACTGCTGCAGCACACACACGTCACATAATGTATGCTTATTTTGAAAAATAAGTTTTACTTATATCCTTATCCCTATATTATATATATATTAATGGATAATCATCTTTTTATGTGTGTGCGTCTGTGGTTTATGTAATTAATAGTAAAATATTTCTTTGAAATTCACCTAGAATGTAGCTTGGCCTTTTCAGCAGCAAAGTATCTATTGTCGGCTTTGTTTTATCGACGACGATTATTCCAACAAAAGAGAAAGCATAATTTAACGACATTTTTTTGTTCGCCACATTTACTACTTGAGAATTGCTTGGCCTTCGTCTTACCTTTTTTTAATATCTTTTACGGGTAAGCACAGTGCCTTGACCTCACCTGATTTCACCCGGGAACCTCAACTAGTGAGGCACTGGCTATCTTATCTCTAGCTGCCGGAACACAACAATGCTACAAGCATTGATGTTATGGCGACACATTTGTTAACTTACATTTTTTATTTTAACAGCATTGTCCTACAGATAACAAACAGCGTTGCGTTAAATACATCATTAAGTTTTTATTTAGAGTATCTTGAGTGTGTCATGCTCTCTTTACTGTCTCTGCGGTGGTGGCATGTGCGTCGGGTCGTTACGTTCCCTAAAATATGGTTGAGCGAAGCGATGGCTGATTCATATGTCATGCTCGTGAACGGGTGCCGCCTGTGGAGGCTGGTCTGCTCTTGCATACTTATCTTATTTTTAGTATTATTAATTATAGTTTGACTTTGTTTTACCTAAACAATTTTTGACTTTTACTAGAGTACTGTAGTGGTGCTGTATGACATTGTGGAAATTGAAACCTTTACATAATTATCTGATGTAAATTTGTTAACTTACATTTTTTATTTTGTTTTTTTTACATGTTGTAATTGTCTTATATATATTTTTTGTGTTTATTTGTAATGGAAAGTGTTCTGCTATGATAGGGCATTTTCCAATATTTTTGACGCTGTAAGGGAGAAAAGAGCTGGACACTTGCTGAGTTTCTTGCCGGTTCTTCTCAGTACAAGATCTCCCGCCCAGAGTAGATTTACGAACCGATGGCATAATGACATTCACAAGAGCTACTTGTAGCCTAAACTGAATAAATGATTTTGAATTTTGAATTTTGAATTTTGAATTTTTTGAACATTTAGAGAAGATGGTGGTAGCTAGCCAGGCGGACAAACAAGCCCTACCACCAACCAAACCGAGTACACAAACATATACCCCCCGCTGGGAATCGAACCCGGGACCTCTGGGTCTAAGCCGGTGGTCTTAGCCACTAGACTACACAGGCGGCGGTTACCTGATAGTAAATGGTGATAAAACCGAAGTGTGTATAATATGTTCGACGACCTCCTTGGTCGAGTGGTTTGTACACCGGTTTTCATGGTGTCGCCATCTCTGAGGTCCCGGGTGCGATCCCCGGTCGGGTCGATTTAGAAATTATTGTTTTTCTATATTGTCTTGGGTCTGGGTGTTTTGTTGTTGAAATGAAACTGAGAACATTTAGTATTAAAGCTATTTATTAAAATAACTATTGAATTAAACATTTGAGCGTGGTTCGGAGTCGAGAGCAGAGAGCAGAGAACACAATGCAAAGCGGGGGAAAAGGAAATCAAGTTGGCCACAGATATAACATTTAGCGATGACGGTGACCCGGCGCTAGGTGGCGTTACTGTGTATACGTTCAACTACAATATTTGTATGTATAATAAGTATGTATTTAAGTATTTTAAGTATGTTTATCCTTTGTCTAGTACCCATTTAACAAGTTTCATAACGAAACTTCTCTTGGGCTAGATAATTGGTGTGAGTGTAGGAAAGTTTAAGTTTATAACCAAGCATACGCCTTTAAGCTTTTCCTTTATTCTATTCTCTACTACATCATGGTTGTATATAATAAGTACCTTACTTATATGTAGTATGTATAATATGGGCCCCGCAGGCATATTACCGAAAAAAGCAACCTGCCCCCCGACCGGCTAACCGATCGCTTTGACTACGCGTATAGTTTATGACGTCATCTTGCCACTTCGCACCGCCTATGAAAGCAATATCAAAAGCTAAAGGCTATAGCTTTCGATATTACTTTCATAGCGGCATAAAACGACAAGATGACGTCATAAA
This sequence comes from Eudonia lacustrata, assembly GCA_947562085.1. Classification (NCBI taxonomy): domain Eukaryota; kingdom Metazoa; phylum Arthropoda; class Insecta; order Lepidoptera; family Crambidae; genus Eudonia; species Eudonia lacustrata. The sequence continues at coordinate 3,730,521 of OX387323.1, read as the reverse complement.
CCACACACAAAGTCAAAACGATCGGTTAGGCGGTCGGGCCCCAGTTGTTAATAAATTGTACAATTGCAACGCGACTGATAGTCTCTAGTTGCGATTGATAAATTGCTGTTACGGACACAAATCGCTCAATGTATGTATACTATTACGTAGGTACATTTATTTATTTATTTATTTATTAGAATAGGCTTACCAACTAAATACATACAGAACATTTATCTTAACTTCATCATCATCATCATCATCATCTCAGCCAAAAGACGTCCACTGCTGGACAAAGGCCTCCCCCAAGGATCTCCACAACGACCGGTTTTGTGCTGCTCGCATCCAGCGGCTTCCCGCGACCTTCACCAGATCGTCGGTCCACCTTGTCAACTAATATAATATAATCTTTATCTTAACTTATATAATCATTAAAACGTGTATATACATATTTAAATTATAGGTACGCACAACATATACCAAAAAATAAAAAATGCACTATGCGAGCGATCAGTATCGGTGACAATCTTTCCGGACTGTTGCGAGCTGCTGCAGTGAGGAGTTGTATATGTGTTCGAAACTCGAGCGCGGTCGTTCTTTTTTTGGAGAGAGACTGCTGATTTTCTCAAACGGCATTTTCGGCTTCACCGGGCTTTTTTGGGGGGCGGCGAGGAACGTAAAGGGTACCTCAAGCGGTGTGAAACGAATCACCTTCGGAGGTTTTCTAGAGTGTATGGCATTACACACATAAAAAGTGACATGAAGTCGGGGAAGTGCGCAAGCGCGCGCCATTTTGTACTTTTAAAATCGATATTATGAACATGACATTATTATTATTTTAGATGACATATTGTGTCATTGGTGAAGGTTGCGGGAAGCTGCTGGATTCGAGCAGCACAAGACCGGTCGTTGTGGAGATCCTTAGGGGAGGCCTTTGCCCAGCAGTGGACGTCTTTTGGCTGAAATGATGGTGATGATGATAATGATTGTGTCATTTGACTATCAAAGGTCATTTTGATATGTCAAATGTCTTCTAATGAGTATTTACTGCATTTATTTTACAGTTATAAAATGATGTAGTGATGAGTACCTGACTCATTTTTTTTTCAGAATATAATGTTAAAATTGCTTATTACTAAGGTGAGATGTCCAATGTTACACATCGACTACTGTAACGTGCTCGCTGTGCTCGCTCGTTTTTTTTAAATTATATTACGCAGGCGAACCCGCCAGCTGAGTAGAAGCCATCGATGTAATTTTTTTCCTCGTACAATCAATACTCACATTTTGTTTTTGTTCTCCTTATCAATAGTTTCGGTAGAGGGCGGCTCATTAGGGGTATTATTAGTTCATGATTAGGGCAACGACGAGATTGTTAATGTTAAGATCGCGCAAGCTAAGCTACTTGTTTGTTTTGCCACATCCCTGAATGGGTGACCTCAGTAAAAAATATTTCAAACGTCTCATTTTGTTGTAATGTAAGATTGAGTCGATAAAACAATTTAATGCATTGGACTAGCTAGCTAAATAGGTAGATAAATACTTTATTGTTCACACACAGTGAAAACAAATAACCTTTACAAAAAATCTTAACGCTAGTATGGTCAAAGGCGGTCTTATCAGCAAGCGATTTCTTCCGGACAACCTTTGGTTTAACAACCCAATAACTTTCTTGACTACATACATTATTGCAAAGTAATTACCTAACTATTTTTTATTTCTTTATATAAAAAGTTTATACGTTGTACAGACACCTGCACATCAACCTATCCAAAACTGTCAAATTTCTTCAATACAATGTCAACCATATTACTTGGGCATACAGCTCAAAGTCTATTGAGGAAATTTGACAGTTTGTGGTAGGTTGATGTGCTGGCGAGTGTACCTACTGTATTTTCTAACTTTCGCGTCTATGCATCTAGGCCGATTCGTCGGTTACTCAAGAACAATAAAAATTTATTGCTAACTATAACTTTAATATATTTTTTTTGTATGCTCTTGAGGCAGAACAAAGAGGCTCCAAACAAATAATAATATATGACTTTTTATAAGAGTTTATGTACATAATAATATTAAGAAATTTGTAATTTCTTCTATTGAATGGGAGAACGGAGCCCGAAATCCCCATGCTGCTGCTGATTATAAATAACTAACTGCTGCTCTCGACTTCGATCGCGATGACTATACTACCTCACAGGATCCTGTTACCGGGTTAAAAGTATCCATAGACAAATCAATAGACAGACCATGACTCGTACCAGAATGAGTTTCTTTTTTTTTACAGGTTATCACATTGCCTTGATCTCACCTGATGTTAAGTGATGATAAGGCCGGTGGAAGCGCACTTCACCCGGGATCCTCAACTAGTGAGGCACTGGCTATCTTATCTCTAGCTACCGGAACACAACAATGCTACAAACATTGATGTTATGACGACATATTTAGATAAAGTGGCAGTAGCTAGCCAGGCGGGCAAACAAGCCCTACCAAAAACCAAACCGAGTACACAAACATGTACTCCCCGCTGGGAATCGAACCCGGGACCTCTGGGTCTAAGCCGGTGGTCGTAACCACTAGACCACAAAGGCGGTTAAAGTTCTAATCTAGTGTAGGTGCATTATTTTATCCAAATTCGTTCAGCCGTTCATAGAATACCTAGTTACTCCGCTTTTGCCTCTTCTACTTAAAATTTACATGACAGAAAACTAAACACGGAATATCTATTCTAAGCTTATTTATTTATTTATTTATTGGGTTAACCAACAAAGCAATTACACAAAAACTTACTATAACATACATTGCATCTTACAAAAAATGAGTAATGCTTTACTTATAGGTACCAGTACATGCAAATAACATAATTATTATAAGTTCAATATCAAGTAGGTAACAGACATCCCTTAGAGACGAAATAATATAAAAATTTACTACAATGAAAAATAAGTTAAATAAATTAAATAATAGGTTGTAACAAAATGTTGTTCTTAAAACTTTTACGCGTTTCCGAGAAAATATCTATATCAATGGTTTTAAATAGCGCGTTGTATTTGTTTACAATTCTGTTCAACGGCGAGTGATGGCCAAGATTTGTTCTTGAAATACCGCTGACAAAAGGAACATACTTTGAAAGACAAGGAAGTTTCAACGGCGCATTAATGTTAATTTTGGATATGAGAAGAGGACTGTCAAAAATACCATTGACTATTTTGTATAGAAACATGTGATCCTGCAAGCCTCTTCTATTACAGAATAATATATTATAATTTGTTTAGTCACTAGTCTACTTACAAAGCAACAGAATGTATTTCACTCAATCAGTTTTTGTAAGGAACCTTACCTAAAGAGGAAAAAAGAAAATACCAAAATTAAAATTCCTTTCAGCCCAAATAATTACACGAACAGTTAGGGTACGTACGCATTCCATAAGGTGCTTTTAAAAAAATATATTCTAATTTATATTTTTCTTTAATTAAATAAGGCAAGGCCGATGTAGCTCGAACGTGACTCGAGGATAGCGAGCCATTAGACGTTGGGGTGGGGCCTCACTGATCGCGACTGCTATTTTTTTCGATCCAATCCGTACGCCTCTGAGGACATAGTAAGGGCCCGTCCCTTGCATGGTGCCATCCCGAACACGCTTGTATGATGACATACTATGCCGTCGAAAACCCTCTAGATGTTTCGACAACACTGCTCGAGGAACCCTTTTCTCGTCTTTACATCGAACCGCCTCTGTGGTCTAGTGGTTAAGACCACCGGTTTAGACCCAGAGGTCCCGAGTTCAATTCCCAGCGGGGGTACATTTTTGTGTACTCGGTTTGGTTGTCGGTAGGCCTTGTTCTCCCTCTGGCTGCTACCACCATCTTATCTAAATATGTCGCCATAACATCAATGTTTGTAGCGTTGTTGTGTTCCGGCATTTAGAGATAAGATAGCCAGTGCCACAGAGTTGAAGTTTCTGAGTGATATGCGCTTCCACCATTGCCTTATCATCACTTAACATCAGCTGAGATTAAGACACTGTGTTTACCCGTAAAATATTTTTGTTGGATAAGCTGGCGCACTCAAGAAGTCATTCGATCACATTAACGAAAACGAGATTTTAAGTAGGAGCAAGGTAGGGGTTAAATTTTACCACATTAATGTTACCGTAGAAGAACAGAATCTGGAAGACAAAGGGTCACCACTCAAAGAGAAGACCGCTTTATTGTGACATCGTCTTTAAGAAATCCGCATCTTTCTGGTGTAGATCTCCAGCGACGGCTGCGTGAAGTGCGGGGTGTGGCTATAAGTGACAGTACGGTGAGAAGAAGACTTCGTGAACAGAACTCAAGACCTCACAAGCTAGCAACGAATGTTCGTTTTCATACACTACACCTATGGTCTTTTTAATTTGCCCTTGTACAAACTCATTTTTTATTTGCGTTAATAAAAATAAATCATCCCCTTTATTTAAAAATATTTTTAAAAAACGAAAGCATGGATCTTCTTTAAGGTACCTTGGTACCTTACTTTTGGTTTTAGCTGTTATTGTAGCAATAAGACAATTAATATAAAAGACAATCGCAAAACTCGTGTGATGTCACATTTATTCGGGCTGGCCTTTGGACAATTAGGTAAGATCGACAATACGCATTATTTTAATGTACGTTTTATTTTGCAACAGACTAAACAAAAATTTTTTTTTTTTGGAGAGAGACTGCTGATTGCCGAGGGGCATTTTCAGCTTCACCGGGCTTGTTTTAGGGGCGGCGAGGTACGTAAAGGGTACCTCAAGCCGTGTTGAAACGAATCACCTTCGGAGGATTTCTAGAGGGGTACGGCATCGCACACTTAAAAGTGCGCGTCCCCGTGCCCTTCCAGAGTCTCCGAAGGGTTCGGATCGGATCGTGTTATTATGTATTCTTATTCAGAATAAACGATATAACTGTTGCTATGAATAGGATGCATATCTATTTATTTATAGGGTATGCTTACAACAATATATAACTTTATATTATAATGTTTACATATCAGAACACTTACATATGTTATATATGTTAGCCAATTAAAGCATACACAACAATCTTAGTATCTTACAAAAACAGGATAATTAACCTTTTCACCGCCCAACTATCCTGCACGCGATGTCCCGCTGTACGCCAACGTATAAATGTATTTTAATAAAGTAGGTACAAAGAAGAACTTCTATAGAAGTGCTGGCGTGGACGGCACGAAAATCTCGAACTTCTATAGAAGTTGTTGGCGGTAAAAAGGTTAAGGTTATAAAATAAAATATATATACTTAAACTAAATTAAAATAAAAAAAATCTAAAAGAACGTATAAAAAAATACACTAAACCATACTAGACATTGAACAAAGAGTACATAAAAGTTACATTAAGCCTAAGAATGCTTGTATTTTTAGCAGATCTTTTTTGTTTAAAGACTAAAAACATCCAAGTCTGGCGACTTTACAACAAACATTATTATAGGTATTACGTATTACTATATCTAGGGGATAATGGAGACCAAGATTAGTTCTATGGGGAGCCAAAGTGAAAGTCTTAGCTATAGGCTTCCTAGGGCATCTGCGAGGGACAGTCAGGTTGAAGGCAGAAAGCAGTTCAGGGTATGTAATTTTATGATTAAGAACTTTATGGAGGAATAATAAATCTAACACTGTGCGCCGACTTTTCAGAGTGGTCATACTAAAGAATGACGGGCGTATATTAGGTATATGGAACTCTATCATAAATTCCAGATGACACATACGCTAGGTGTCTCGTAAAAGGCTCGCTGGATGCTGTTAATCCTTTGTGATGCATTAACATACACAGGTATCCATGCAATAGACGCAAACTCTAGTCTACTGCGGACAAGACTGTTATATGTATGTGTAGTATACAGTGCGAGCGAGCCGATTCGAACCCCTCGGAGATTCTGTCGGGATTGGGCACGACATCATGCATAGTGCGTGATGCCGTTCCCTCTAGAAAAGCTCCGAAGGTGATTCGTTTCACACGGCTTGAGTGAAACAAAAAAAAAGGGGAGAATAAAGGGTTTCACCTTTAAGTTTCACGCCGCCCCCAAAACAGCCCGGTGAAGCTTTTCAAAATTCAAAATTCAAAATCATCTATTCAGTTTAGGCTAGTGAATGTCACTTGCGTATTGTACATTATGCTGCGTAGGGAATGTCACTATGCCATCGGTTCGTTAGTCTATTATGGGCGGGAGATCTTGTACTGAGAGATCTTGTAAGCTGAAAATGCAGTCTGAGGCATTCAGCAAACTCTCTCCAAAATAAAAACGAATATATATGTATAGGTTGTTCGATGTTTGTAAAACCATTTTTGAATTTAAATTAATTAGTATGTACTGTAGAGCCTCGAGCGGACTTTACTTAAAAAGGAAGGCGTCTTTATATTATTGGGGCGTAAAATACAATGAGACAACTCAATCGTTTCAGCTTTGTATTAACAAGATATAATAAACAAAATGACAAGCGAGTCAATTCGTTTGTTTTCTCCTCCGCGTCTTCATAAACGGACCACGTTCAAATGCAGAACGCGACGGCTGCCAGTAAGCTCGCCCAACCAAGTAGTCCCGATCACTACAGTACTGTAACGACCAGAGGGGTCGTCACTTAAATGGGAGAAGCGTAGCAGGTTAGAGAAATACTTGGAGCGATTAATATTATATTGGTATTATCAGAAAAACATGAATATAATAATTAAAAGAATGTCGCCGCTCCCGCGGTTGATGCTCAAGTCGATCGTCCTTCTTTTCCGCCGCGTGTCGTTTTTTAAATAGATTCAAACTCAGAACGCGACGGCTGCCAGTAGGGTCGCGCCTCCAAGCAGTCCCGATCACTACAGTACACAGCGACAAAGTTTAACTAAAACCTTTGTAGTGCAATGCATTCGGTGTATGCTTTTTTGATTGTAAGACAGTGAGTTTTTTTTTTATGTCGTTTGTTACTTTACAGTGCACAATGACGCTAGCTAGCACTAGCTACCCACCCTCATTGTCCTTCTAAACAGAGAGTGAAAAGCTGAAGAGTGCTTCAAAATAGCCTGTAGATAAGTGTTAATATTAGGTGTCTCATTTAATTTTTCTGAAAAGAGAGTGCTTTCTGTATTGTAAGGTTACTGTCCGTTGAAATACGACGTAGCGATAAATATTTAAAATGAAAGAAGAAACGTAAATCGCTAAATCGGAATATATCACTTTGGACAATTCACGATTTAAATGATTATACTATAGAAATAAGAATAAGAATAAGAATAAGAAACATTTATTGACCTGCACAAAAACAAATACAAACAGATGAGAAAAAACAAAAATAAAATAAAAAAGAAGAACATCTTAAAACAATTAACACAATCACAAAAAATAGAAATAAAAATAAAAGAGAAAGAACACTATAAATAACTACGATATGTGCAAGGCCAACGGGTAGCTGTCTCAGCAAAGCTTTTGTGGCAATACACATAGTGCCACAGAAGCGCTGGTTTTCAGACAGCTCCCTGAAAGTGAAGTGGCGACGACTTGTGGTGTGACAAAAATAATATACTACATAAATACTAATAGGAAAATTATATACTTAAAAACACTTACACATACATTAAGAAAAAAAATAAAATAAAAATAAAAGTATATATATATATATATATATAGAATGGCTGCATGTTCACTATGCCCTTGCCTTTGCCTTCACCGAACAAAAGAAACAAGAAAAGAGAAAGAAAAAATAAATAAATAAAAAAAATAAAAAAAAAATAAACTATTAAACATATAAATAAACATATAAATAAACTATAGAAAATAATATGAAGTTAAAAATAATGTGAATTAATATGAAAGACTCGTTAGATTAATTGATTTTTAAAAGTATATTTATTTATTTAATTTATGGACTACCAACAAAATATATACTATTAAAATTTAAAAATACAAGTAAGTATTGTCTTAATTATAGGCAGACCCGACATGCAATATAATTATCATCAATAAACGGAACAGAAATAGACAAGACAAAATTACAAAACAAGCAGTAGAAAAAAAACACAATCAAAAAAACAACAAAAGTAAAACAAACTACAAACACTTTTCATTAATTATAGATTAAATTAAATTGGACATTTGAATTATAATAAATTAAAATTAAAATCAAAATCAAAATTAAAATTAAAATCAAAATCAAAATCAAAAAATTAAAATCACAATCAAAATTAAAATCAATTAATAAAATAAAATTTGAGCTGAGAGCTCATTAAAGTTATATTACTATAAAAACTAATTACAAAACATATAGTTAGGAATAGTAATAATAATAATTAGTTAGTATAGTTAAGAAACCCTTCCCACCAGTAATCTATTTTATTTTTTGAGTTATCGGGCGACTTACTTACAATTTTAACAAACTGGTAGATTAAATTGTAAGTGTATCTTATCTTTAACTGTCAATTAATTTGATTATTAAAATGATATATTCAGTGTAATTTTATGTACCTAAATAATGCTAAAAAAATAAATTCAAAATTACAAATTCAAAATAAAACAGATTCAATATTGCTGTATTAAATGAGTGTGTGTGTAACTGAGTGAAAATAAGTATTAAAATCTAATTAAATTAATTCATAAGGGACAAAAACAACAATGCCTTACTATAACATAAAGCTTTGTCCGCAAAAATTTCTGCATGAGGCACTTGCATCTAAAACTGATTGATACAATATTATTATTATATACCGCTCTTACAAAGCCCAAAGAGTTGCTAAGCTCAAGTGGCTCATCCGGCTCGAAGGACCACCCGGGGAGCATGTTGATGCCTACGTACGCAGGGAGTAGACGCGAGGGAGGAGGGCGCGACATCATCGAAGCGAGCAACGAACCGGTTGCCGCGGGCGCCCCCCGCTGCCAACCCCTGACCGGCACCGACTACCGACCGGACGACACTCGGCTTTCGGACGGCACTGACTACATTCGCGACCCTCTTACTACCATTATCTGTTTGTCCGAGAACTACCCTTTTGTAACTGGTTGGCATTAAACCACTCTATGCTATTCAGTCCGCCTTTTACTTAAGTCTTCGGACCTTTATACAGTGGGCAGGGCACATCGATCGTAGGACTGATGGCCGCTGGGGCGGAACAGTTCTTGAGTGGCGACCGATGCAGTGTGGGCAGACCTCCAACAAGGTGCACCGATAATCTGGTAAAGCTCGCGGGTAGCTGCTAGATGGGAGCAGCACCAAACCGGTCCTTGTGGCCGCTCCTACAGTAGGACAAATCTGTGCTTAAGGTATTGTTATAGTACCCCAATCGTTGAATATCGCGATGGTCATTGCGCCTTTAAAGCTACGTCATGTCTAAATGGACAATCAGCCTTCATCAAATCTGTAACATGTTTATACACAATTAACAATTTTGTCGGCAGACATTTTGAGCTTAAAAGTAGAAAGAGAAAGAGGGAGAGAGTACTTCATAAAGTAGATTATACACAATAATACACATGGTCTATAATCTTTGTCACACACTAGGCTTCAGCTACATTGGTCTGCAACTCTCATTTTCTGAAGCTTAGCAGGTAAAAGAGTACCAATTCAATTTTTTCTTCTTTATTTAATTTTTTTAATAATTATAAAAGTTATCCTAGTTAAATAAAGGTATGAAAAAGAATCACTGTTTAGTCAACTTATATATATACAAAATTTTGGTTTTGATAAAATATTTTGAATTAGTTAGAAAATGGTATAATAAAAACCATGTAGGTACTTTATCTTAATAAAAATTAAGTAGGCACTTTTCCAATTTCAATTTATTGATTGATTGGTTGATCGCTTGATTAATAGTGAAACCACAACACTAATAGAAAAATATGTATTTATTTATTTATTTTAATTATTTATTTATTATTTGAACATAACATAATCAATGATGAAAATCTTTTTATCGAATTTATAGTACAGCAAAATATATCTAAATCAGTGTTTAAGCAACTTTCGCAAAAGCCGGTCACCAGATGGGTGACCAAATGGGTAAAAAAAATTTATCATCTCGAGCTCCTCCGTGCTTCGGAAGGCACGTAAAGCCGTTGGTCCCGGCTGCATTAGCAGTCGTTAACAACCACCAATCCGCACTGGGCCCGCGTGGTGGTTTATGGCCCGTTCTCCCTATCCATCCATAGAGAAGCCTCGTGCCCCAGCAGTAGGGACATATAATGAGCTGATGATGATGATGATGATGATGATGATGAGATAACCTGCCGTTATCGTTATAAAGTTAGCAGGAACGCTTTATGAACATGATTTTACAGTAGGATGTTATACATTGAGGGCCTGTTCCACAATGTCTGATTAGGAGATACTTGGCGGTTAAAGTGAAGGTTTTGTATGGACTATCTGTCAAGTAAACGCTAATGGGAACTTACTTGTAGATGGTGAAAGAGGCCCTTAGGGATATAAAAAAAATGTTTACGGTATCAACGCTCGTACCCACGGCACTCTGATAGAGATATTATGCTGAATTGAGGGGGCTATCTATAATTATAGTAGCGCCCTCAATAATATATTATGAATGATTTTATAAAGTAAAACAGAATTTACGCAGTCACGACGTGGCGTGGTAACGACACGCACAATCACGGATCTTACTTTTTAATAACTTAAGAGACTACATAATTATAAAAATATAGTGAAACAATTAAATGCCCACCCGACCCAGCCAGGAATCGAACCTGGATCATCCGCAATCCGGGCGGCTGCACTGACCATTATGCTACCGGGAAGGCTGACGTAAGCACTGAATTTTTTCATTACTTTGATTTTAACTGCGTTTTTTACGGCAGCAGTGCCTATAGCATATATCCAACGGTTATTGCAACCGATGGCTATGCAGATTCATCTTTACAAATGAAATACCACAATACTATTTTTTTTTTTTTAATTATTGTTGCTTGCGGCCCGCTCGCAACTTCATCCGCTTGAGTGTACACCCGTATACTATAGAACCCTATGGCAGCGCAGCGCCATCTACCGGGTCTAATTATATGCATGTTTTATACATATAAACCTTTATCTTGAATCACTCTATCTATTAAAAAAACCGCATATAAATCCGTTGCGTAGTTTTAAGATCTAAGCATACATAGGGACAGACAGACTGCGGGAAGCGACTTTGTTTTATACTATGTAGTGATGTGTTAATTGCTGCACTTAAGCTGAATTAAATAATTATAAAATATAGTGAAAAAATTAATTGCCCACCCGACCCAGCCAGGAATCAAACCTGGGTCTTAAGCTTAAGTGCAGCAATTAGCACTTAGAAATAAAAAACATATAAAAAAATAACTTAGAAACTCTTCGTGAAGTACCTATAAGTATTACTTGTTCTATAAACAATTATCCCCTGGATTCTTTCTATACGGATATTACCATGTAGTTGGGATTCCGTAGCATGCGAACCTAAGTCGACTAGGAACAAAACTCTGTAACAATTTTGTGTGTTAAAGTGTTAAAGCACTCATAGAACACGATATTTGGTGACCCCGTCGTGATCGTTTAAAAGTTACGGAATCAACACGCATCCATTATAATGAGTCGCAACGACGACGGCGCCGGCGGCGCGGACGGTGGAACGAAAAACGTTACGGGTAGTAGTCAGGGCGTGGCCAGCGAATTTATCAACCGCATTTCCGTGCGTTTACCTCCTTTTTGGCATGAAGACCCGGAAGTATGGTTTGCCCAGGTAGAAACGCAATTCGAGACAGCAGGTATTGAATCGGATGCAACGAAATTTGCAACGGTGATCCAGCAGCTCGACCAAAAACTGGCTAGCGAGGTACGTAAACTTATTGTTAATCCACCGACTCAAGACAAATATGTGAAGCTGAAACGGGAGTTAATTAAATGTGTGTCTGTTTCTCGCGAGCAGCGTATGCGCCAATTTCTCACACCAAAGAGCTCGGAGATAGAAAGCCGTCGCAATTCCTGAGACACTTAAGGACGTTAGCTGGTGATTCGGTATCTAACGAGTTTTTACGTAGCTTATGGTCGAGCCGCTTGGCCACAAATCTCCAAACGATTTTAGCGTCGCGCCCGGCAGATGCAGATCTGGATGACGTGGCTGAGCTAGCGGATCGTATTTACAGGTGGCAAGCGCATCTAGCGGTTTGGAGCAGCTGTTGGCTAGATTAGAGAGTACCCTGGGCAACCGCATTCAAACGGAAGTTACTCATCAAATTTCGCAACTTAACTTTGGAAATAATAACGGTCGTTCATCATACCCGCAATATCGAAGATCGAGATCGAGAAGTAGAAACGGGCGACCCGCTCGCAGTACAACGCCTGGATTGAGTTGGTACCACGTCAGGTTTGGGAAGACAGCCCACAAATGCAACCAGCCTTGCAATTACAACATTTTAAACGCCAACATTTCAAAGACAGTCAATAGAGGCGGCACATGACTGTCTACCTACAACTACCCGCCGATTCTAAGTCCGCCAAGTCTAAAGTGCAATTTTTAGTCGACACAGGTTCTGATGTCTGCGTCCTGCCTAGATCGTTTCTTCGGGAGCGACGTCCAGCTACAGACTACTTCCTGACAGCTGCGAATGGTACGTCGATCAACACGTATGGCACCATGAAACTTCACCTGGACTTCGGGCTGCAGCGAGACTTTGCCTGGAACTTTCTGGTAGCTAACGTAGACAGACCTATAATAGGAGCAGATTTCATGTCACATTTTGGTTTACTTGTTGATTATAAGAATAGCAGGTTTTTGGACAGCGTGACATCCTTGTTCTCACCTGCAACGGCATCTTCATGTCAGCAGCAGAGCATCAAGTCAATATCAGGAGACAGTGAGTACCACAAACTTTTAGCTCGGTATCCGGATCTTACAAAGCCTGCGGGAGTCTTCAGAGAAGTTAAACATAATACTGTCCACTATATTAGAACCACGGTTGGCCCCCCGGTTTTTAGCAAACCAAGACGTTTAGCTCCGGATCGACTAAACGTAGCAAAACAGCAATTTGAAGATATGCTGCGCGACGGTACTGCAAGGGCTTCTGAATCTGCTTGGTCATCAGTATTACACCTGGCGCCAAAGAGAGACGATGGATGGCGGCCCTGTGGGGACTACCGTGCACTAAATGCCCGCACTATCCCCAACCGTTAGTTACCCTGTGCGTCACATTGAAGACTATGCTCACAGGCATGCAGGCTGTAAGGTGTTCTCAAAGCTGGACCTTGTGAAGGCTTTCAATCAAATACCAGTGTTTCCAGCTGATATTCCCAAAACAGCGATCACTACGCCGTTTGGGCTCTTCGAGTTCCCGTACATGAGTTTTGGTTTACGGAATGCAGCCCAGTCGTTCCAAAGATTTATGGATGAAGTGCTACGAGGATTAGATTTCTATTATTGTTATATTGATGACATTTTAGCCTTTTCTCCAGATCAAACGACACACCTGGAACACCTGGAAAAGCTTTTTGAACGGCTGAACCAGTACGGGATACTCATAAACGCGTCCAAGTGCATTTTTGGGCAGAACGAGGTCAATTTCTTGGGTTACAACTTGTCTGCACGAAGGACGCAACCCCTGAAGAACAAGGTGCTGACAATTAAGGAGTTCCCTCGTCCAAAAAGCGCCAAGGAGCTTAGGCGATTTCTTGGTATGGTCAATTTTTACAGACGTTTTTTGCCCCAAGCAGCAGATGAACAAGCTCCTCTTCACGAAATGCTGGCAGGTCCAACGATCAAGGGTTTCACAATCCTGACCTGGACTCCAGATCTCATGACGCTTTTGAAAAATGTAAGTTAAGCCTCTCCAGAACAACGCTTTTAGCTCATCCTGTTCACGAGGCACCGCTTTCTCTCATCACTGATGCTTCGAATGTGGCTATAGGAGCGGTATTATAGCAGCGCATAGAAGATGCTTGGCAGCCTTTAGCATTATTTTCAAAAAAGCTCAGTAACACTCAAAAGAAATATAGCGCGTACGATCGCGAGCTGCTTGCTATTTACGACAGTGTCAAGCATTTCAGACACATGCTTGAAGGCCGCCATTTTGTAACTTTCACTGATCATAAACCAATCACCTTCGCTTTTCAAAAGAAGGATCTTACCTCTCGCCTCGCCAATTTAATTACCTTGATCGAATATCACAATTTACAACAGATATTCGGCACATCTCTGGGAAGGACAACCACACAGCGGACGCCTTATCAAGGATTGAAGCCTTGACCGTCCCTCCTGACTTCAGCACAATCCAACAACCCCAGAGCACTGATGCTGAACTGCAAGAGTTGTTGAGAAGTCAACATTCACTCAAGCTTCAAACGGTTCCTATACCAGGTACTAACATTTCGTACCCGAGTCGCTACGGAGAACACTGTTCCAGAGCATACATGGCATGAGCCACCCAGGCATAAAAGCCACTCGGAAGATTATGACGGACAGGTTTGTGTGGCCCTCTATTCACAAAGACTGTCAACAGTGGACAAAGACCTGCGAATCATGCCAGCGATCCAAGGTTTAGCGGCATACAATATCTCCGCTTAGTAAGTTCAAACTAACAGGTTCCAGATTCACACACATTCACATAGACTTAGTGGGACCCTTACCATCAGCATCAGACTATAAGTACTGTTTAACAGCAATAGACCGTTTTACGCGTTGGCCGCAAGTAACTCCTCTAAAAGACATCACTGCAGAGACAGTGGCCCGAGCATTTTACCGGACATGGATATGCAGGTTTGGGTGTCCTCAAGTTATTGTCACTGATCAAGGTCGGCAGTTTGAGTCACGACTTTTCAAGGAGTTGGCGAAGCTGTGCGGAGTTGAACTGCGACGAACGACGGCTTATCATCCTGCTACAAACGGTATGGTAGAGAGATTCCACAGGACTCTCAAGGCAGCTCTTATGACGCATGCTGACATGAGATGGACCGACGCTTTACCCGCCGTACTACTTGGCATACGTACCTCATGGAAAGAGGATCTACAGACTTCGTCAGCTGAATTAATCTACCGCGAGCCCTTGAGAGTTCCTGGTGAGTACTTCCATACCGTTCAGTCTAGTAAAATAGATCCTCCCAGCTTCGTCACTCAACTAAGAAGCCATATACAGGACCTGAAGCCAGTTCCAGCTACCAGTCTCGGAAGCAAAAGGGTATTTGTGCATAAAGATCTTAGAACAACTGATTTTATTTTTCTACGCAAGGATGCGTTAAGGAGCTCACTTGAAGCACCGTACATAGGACCTTTACGTGTTTTGAATAGAACAGACAAAACTATGACTGTAGGACCAGTCACAGTGTCTATTGACAGGGTAAACCCGCTTATATTTTTGAGGAGAGCATATTGCCATCACCAACTGCACCCGACGTTTCATCTGACACCAACAAGATTACTCGTTCAGGTCGCGTTGTTAAAAAAACTAAATTCTATTTTGCAGAATCTTAATACTACCAGGGGGGGGGGGGGGGCGGGGGTGGCGTCATCTGAATCCGGGCCTGGCGAGAGTATGGCCCTGCCTTCGGGAACGCTCGCGGAGCTGCACTCAGGCGCCGCTCTTCGCGGCAGTCACCCAGACGACCGACCCCACGCCGAACGCACTACTTCCGCGATTGATTCGATTAGCATAAACTCTGTTATTTGGGTGTACTAGACAATTATATCGAGTCATAAATACACAGTCGTTTTCCTTACCTCTAAGACTACCTATTGCAAGTAAGAAAGCACTTATAGAACTCGATAAGCATAATTAAAACTTACTAGTGGTCGCCCAGTGGTCGAAATTTGACCGTAATTTTATTAAGGCTGCACGGATTATATCCTAACCTAAGCAATGACAAAATTAAAAAAAGATAGAATGTGAGTTTGGATTGGCATTGACAGATTTCGGCCGCTCCTCTTCAATTTTTTAATTTTTTGAAAAGAGTAATAATATGCGTTTGTGTCAAATACATGGTAGCGTGTGTAATGTTTGTTTTATTGATTTAATGTATTTTTTATGCATAATTTTGATAAAAAAAATATTAACATTCTGCATTCCTTCTATAGATAAACTATAACCCCCCGTATTAATAAACATTAATAAACAAAGTGTAAGCTTGGATTAGTTACTCCGTGTTTTGTTCCCGTCATGTAAAATTCATTTCAAATTAGAGTAAAAGAGACAAAACACGGAGTAACTACTTACATCAACCTTACACTGTGTTTATTAATAAGCCCCTTAGAGCATTAAACCAACACAATGCTTTAAGTCTAGATTGGATAATCTTTAGATCTTTAAATTTTTACCACATGTAAGGAGCAATGGACGAGTGAAACCACCTGTAACTAGTAAAATAGATTTATTGTGCTCAACCTTGCAGCCGTGAGAAATAGGGGAAAAAGAGGGCGAGTGGCGGGCGCGCAGGCCCTTATATGTTGGCGGGCTGTCGCTGTTTGCGGGAAATATAGGAACTACTCGCTACTCGTGATACATTTGTCTAGTTTGCTTGCAACATAATAGATTTATTTCCCTTTGACGGTGCCAGATGGCGCTAAACATGCGACACCACACATTTCTGTTTTACGCTGTATAATATTCTTGTGAACAACACACAAGTTCTTCGTCAAAAACAACGCCCGATTTACCCCTTCAACCCCTTGAAAATCAGTAAAGATGCGGGACTCTAGAGAAACTGAAAAGTGACGTTGCACTGTTTTAATTTTGTTTGCACGTAAACTAAATGTACACGCATGTACATATAACACATACAACATTAATTGAGAAACAATGCACAATTAATACACAAAATATCCCACAAAGCACTTTGCATGTAATACAAAACTACAAACGGTACTCTTTATTTTCCCTCCAGAATAAATACAGCTAAGCAATTAACAAATTCATTTTTATTTATTTCTTAATTCTTTACTGGTAACCACTTTTTCATTATTTCACCTGATGTTAAATGATAAACATTTGGACCGCAATAGTACAGGTAAGCTTATCTCTAAAAAGAGATTTCTTCCAGCAGACCATGGTGGCAGGATAGTATGGAAGTAGCTAGTTAGATAGACAAATTACGCACAGAACTATTAAGAAAATATGATATTTATATAACCTATAGACCACCACCACCACCACGCATAACCACGCATTAAACTACATATATACACAAAAATATGAATATACCACTAAATATAATATGTATTCTAAAAACATAACGTGATTCAGTGCCACTCAAGTAACCGATAGTAGATAACTTTTTAGTCGTTTTTTGAAAGTACCCACAGTGCGACATTCTCGTAGTGGTATTGGTAACTTATTTCAAAGTTTTGCTGTTTGGACAGTAAAAGAATCGCCAAAGAAAGAATATGATGATGAATGATAAAGCCGAAGAAATAAGTACACTTCACCCGGAATCCTAAACTACTGAGGTACTAGCTATCTTATATTTACGGTTTGTATTTTATCACAGTCCTTGAAACAGTATTGGGTGCGATGTTACTTAGTCGATAGAGAGAGAGGGAGTTTGTCAGCTTTAAATATTACTCCACTGGGAATTGAACCCGGGACCTCTGATGAAAATGATGATTAGGATGACAGAAACACAACTAAAACATCTAAATATTTTTTTATTAGTAAACAACAAATATATTATTACAAACCATACCAGAAAACCTTTGAAGAAACAACAATTAAACAACTATAGTTACATGTGTACCGTTCTCTTATTAGCAAAAAAGATATGAGACAAGAGACAAAAAATAAAGGGAAAGTACAATATATTTCTAAAAATGTAATTTAAACGAAGATATAAAAAAATATATATGTTTAAGAGAATCGGTCACTGTCTAGCGCCCTAGACATGTTCCCATAAAACAATTTACAGGCTATGTTGGCTACTCCTGTATAGTTAACACAATTTTAAATACGCAAACCTAGGTCGAAATTATTTATTTGTTCCGTTTGCGGTGGAAACAATGGGTCCACGGGGGCTAGAGGCAAAACAGCTTGTTAAAGAGTTAAAGTGCTAGCCTTATCGAGGCCTCCGGTGACAAAAAGGCTGGCAACTACCTCTGCCAGCGTATTGGTTTGGCAATCCAAAGGGGCAATGTTGCCAGAGTTATTGGGACTGTTCCCATGAGCCCACAGTTGGAGGACATCTTTTATTTGTAGGTCTTTAGTTTTTTATTGTCCAATTACTTTTCTCTGTTTTTTTTAAGTTAAGTTAAGTAAGTAATGTTTCTTTTTGGTGTTTACATATCTCATATTGTTAACACAATATTATATCCCATGTTCCTTTATTCTTGTTGCAAAATAAAGGATGGATCAAAGGTTTTTATTGAATTTAAATTTGTTAATTTCTCTACTGAGAAAATATTGAACAGTTTTTAATGGGATGTATTATAAGATATGCCTATATACACCATTAGTAGGCGATAATAATAATAATATAATTATAGATTATGGTACCTATGGAGGTACCATAATCCATTTCCATGGGGAAACTCCTTTTTCATTTATATAAGAAGATGAGTTTACAAATAAACGGAAGGAGTACATACACGACATACATGCACACTCCTAGAAGAACTTGTGTTGGTTCTTATTTGACCGCTAATTAACAAAAAGGTTAACCCTCAAAACAACAGTGTTTACTTATTACTGTGTGATTTTATGCAGCTGTAAGAAAATTTTACTATAAGTATCAATAATATACTACCTGAACAAATTGCAGTAGCTAATAACAGCGGTTTACTAGTTTCAGAACGTTGCTGAGGGGGTTTATCGGTCACAAAATATAATTTGGCTTGCTGCATTTGTTTAGTAATATTCCAAAGTTTTGGATAAATGTCACTTTGATTTGACTGCAGATTTGATTTGATTCGGACTGAAGCATCTTTTAATTGTTCTCCAAGATTATTTATTTTTTCATCTAGCTTTATGTCAGTTTTATTTCTTAATGATATAGTTTTAGAAAAGCTGTTTAAAACCTCCTGAATTTTATTTAACATTTGTTCATTTTCTGCTCCGATTTCCGAGGGAGATTCCGATTTTTCAAATTTTTCAATTAGTGTTTGAACACTTGCTAATACCGGTTTTACTATGGCCTCTTTATTTTCTTCTTTAAAACACGAAATGCCCTTTACATTATATGTTTCATTTACAAGTTTACCAGCCGTTACCCTGAAGTTGGTTTTATTATTATTTATTATGTTTTCAATATCTTCACAAGCGATATTGTTTTCTCCAATACTAATTTCTTTAACTTTCATATTCAAAAAGTCAGAAACCTTAATATTGTTCAATTTATTTCCATCAAGATCAATTTTTATGGGCTTTTTATTATTAGATAAAAGTTTTATTTCCAAATTGTTTATTTTGTTGTAAGACAATTTTAAAGTTTCTAAGACTTCTGCGCCCAAAAGAGATTTACTTCCAATGAATTTCAGTTCATTATTATTAAGATCAAGAGTTTGTAGTTTATCAAAACCCGCAAAACTGTTGGGTGCGATGTACTCTATTTCATTTTTACCTAAGTTGAGACTTGTCAGCTTTAAACCTTTAAGGTATGTTGGTAAAATAAACTCTATTTTATTCGAAGATAGATCTAAAACTGCTAAATTTTTGACTTTATTAATATGAACAGATTCAATATCTTGAATGTTACAATCAGATAGATATAACTCCTCTATTTGAGTATTCTCAGCTTTTTTAAAGGATATGCGTTTGATTTGATTCAAAACTACTGTTTTCAACGCCATTCCATCAAAAGTTTTACTATCTATTGTTAAATTTGTATTTGCAGATAAATCAATATTTTTTAAATTTTTTGTTGCATTGAAATGGTCAGGTACTATTTCTTCTAATCTATTATTAGCTAAATTGATATTTTTTAGGTTTATTAGCTTTTCAAACGTATTTTGAATACTAGTAATTTGGTTGTTTTTTAAATTTAAGTCTGTAAGAGAGTTCATACCTGAAACAACAAAATGTTCTAATCTGTTACCAGACAAATCCAATTTTGCAATAGAATTTGCACCTTCAAATGCATTTGTATCAATTTGTATCAAACCAGAATTAGAACAATTTAGTGTTATCAATTTTTCCATTCCATAGAATGCTTTGTCTTTAAATTCTTGTAAGTTTGTATGGGATATGTCTATATCAATTACGTTTTTTAAGCTTACTAATTCCATTTTCTCTATAACTATCTTAAATGGATTATATTTTAAAACTAATATTGAGATGTTCTTCAAGTCATATTTTTTAAAGTCAAAATCATTTATTTGATTGTGAGATAAGTCTAGAAACGATAATGATTGAAGATTCATAAAAAAAGTATCATCGATATTTGTAATATTATTATAACTAGCATTCAGATGTTTCAGTTGCACCAAATCTGAACTGTTAAAATGTAATTCAAACAACAAATTATTTGATAAATCTAAAGTATCTAGCTTCATAAGATTTTTAAATGCTGACAAAGAGACAACACTTATCTTATTGTTTTTTAAAATAATTTTTTCGAAGTTTATATTTACAAGAGCCATCTGTATGTCTAAATGTTCAATGTTATTATCACTTAAATCTAATTCTTTTACTTGTACCCCCTGGAACGTGTCATTTTCTATTGAAGTAATTTTGTTTCTGTTAAGTCTTAAAAATTCTAGATTTTTGTTTTTAGTCAGTAATGTTTTTGAAATGTACGTAATTTTATTGTCAGATAGGTTCAACGTTTTTAACTTAGACAAAGTTTCAAATGTATTTTCTTTTAACCTCTCTATTTTATTCGAACATAAATCAAGAGATTCCAATTTACTCAGCGATCTTAAACTAGAATTGCTAACGGAATGTATGTTGTTATGTGCCAGGAATAAATGTTTTAACTCTGCTAATACGTAATAGACTTCATCTACTTTTTGCAGTTTATTATAAGACAAATGTAATTCTTCAAGTCTATTGATACCCTTAAAAGCTAAGACATCTATCTCAGCAATGTTATTGTGTTCTAAATTTAATATCTTAAGATTACTAAAAGATTTAAAATAATAATGCGGTATGTATGTAATTGAGTTGTAGCTTAAATTTATGGTAGACACATTTTCGAATATCTGACTATAGTTACCGTTCAAGGTGAATATTTCATTGTTAGACAAATTTATCACTGTGACATTATTCAAAATTATCTTGTTTATATCAAAAACCTTGATTTTATTACGTGTGAGAATAATTTCTTTAACATTTGATAACTCAATCAATTGAGAAACTTCATCGATGTCACTATTTGTGATTTGTATTTTTTCAATGTTTGGCAACATTTCATTATTCTTCAAATAGTCAAGAAAGTTAGTGTTATTAATGGCGTCTGCTTCGAAAGTCTTCAAAATGTTTGACGACGATTTATTTTCACAACGGTAATTACTAATATCACTGACGAGAAAGGATGTTGGATTTCCTTGACATGTTACTGTTAATTCACAGGAGCCTTCTATGCCTGGTTTACCCTTGATGTCACAAGGAGAAGCGTTTCCATCATTAATCTTGCTACCTAAGGTCAGCAACACGATTGTAATAATTTTATCTGAAAAAATGAATAATAATTGTTATTTTTAACCGTATATAAAACATAAGTTATCCATTCGGTCTATGGCGAGATGAGTTGTACTCCCTCTTGATGAATTGGGACTAACTGTCTTAGGATACAGATAGGTGAAAGGAGGGAGGGGATGCTTTTGCCCTGCAGTGAGAAAGTAGTGGCTGATAATAAATAAATAAGTACCTATCAATGGACAAAGGATCACAGACTGAGATACCCTATGAAACCACATATTTGCGATTGGTTTTTGTACAAAATGTGTAAGAACGTAGCTGGCTAGGTATACCAAAACGCAGTAAACTAACAATCACTTCGGAGATACCCTGTGTAAGTTCGCAATGTAGAAGCTACATAATTTTATTACCGATGTTTGGGTTATTCTACTAAAGATGAAAAAAATCAAATGGTAAATTATAACGAAATCAGGCGTTCCTTTCTGGAAATTAATAAAATTGCATCAATATTAAGTGCAATCGCAAAACCTTAGGTAATAGTTTTAAATTAACAAATAGATTTGATAAAAAGCAAGTCACTAAAATATAAAAAATAAAATATTTTTAACCTAACTATAAAACGGCCTTAATCAAAAATTTAATTTTTATTTATTTATTGGGTAGTCAACAAAAAAATGTACCATAAGTTAAATTTAAACATTTAGTTCCAAAGATAAAGTGCCAAATTGGTTTATAAAATTTGCGTTAAAAATTATATAAACATTTTATAAATAGCTTGCCTACTTCTTAACTGATCTTTAGTATTTGTAAAAATATTATGATCAGATGTTAATGACGGTAGTTGTTGACTGGGCGCCTTTGGCTTTCAATGTAAATAGTATATAGTGTTGAATAAATTCGGCGGGCTGGTTAGAACCACGATAGCTCAATTGGGAGAGCACCTGACCCGGTAATGTCAGAAGGGTGCGAGTTCAAATCCTGCTCGTGGAAATTTTTTCAACATTTATGTTATTGCCATTAACTAAGGGACTTTTCACTTTCACCTTCGCCAGCAGAGAAATTGTTTTGTACATTTTTACTTAGCCTGAATTTTATCGCCGCAATTTAATTTCCGAATAATAGTCATCAGGCACAACATTTTATTACCCCTTACTAACATTTACTAAATTATATTTCGCCTAAAATGGTAACGACTACTTAATATTATTTGTATTTAGCAAAATAAGTAGACGAAAGCAAAGCAAAACGCTCGCTCCGTTTCGCGTGGTCACACGTCAAACCTATCCTAACCGACATTGACAGCTGTAATTTTCGTTTCTCTCAGCTTTTCTTTACAGCATGGGCCCAAGCGCGTATAATAAGCGCAATACTGTGCGATAACGTCGTAGGTTAGGCGAAACAAAAATTGTGCGTAGGAACCAAGGACCAATGTCCTAAGCTTCTACCTAACCTCAATAGGTTTAGCCAAATGAAATTAGGACCACTGATTATAGGCGTACTAAATCTTCGAAGACATCAAAATAAGTCACATAAACACGTTCGTTGCGGTCTTACATGTTAAACAACTTTCGCATCGCCGGGTTGCAATGATAAAATTAAAATATTTCGAGCTCCCTGGTGAAAATGATCATCCTAAAAGATGATCATACAGAGGCTAGTACAGTCAACAGCAAAGGTAACTGATGATTGGTCAAGTTCAAAATATGAAATCAGTATGAAAGTCAAAATTTTTTAAACGCATCTCGAAAAACCTTCGAGTGTCTACTAGTACCTGCAGACATTGACTGTAGTTATATAGAAAATACCGACTTACACCATCGAAACTTAATTTTGAAATCTAGTAAACATCATCTACTTTTGCTGTTGACTGTACTTCACAAAATGTTCCAGGAAGCACATTAAGACTAAAATATTTACTTCTGTCACAAACATGGTACCCCCTTATTCATAAACACTATTTAAGCATTACTTAGTTAATCATTGTTTTGTCTCTTTTTAAATGTTTATATAATTTTTAACGCAAATTTTGTTGCGAAC
This sequence comes from Eudonia lacustrata, assembly GCA_947562085.1. NCBI lineage: Eukaryota > Metazoa > Arthropoda > Insecta > Lepidoptera > Crambidae > Eudonia > Eudonia lacustrata. The sequence continues at coordinate 3,706,968 of OX387323.1, read as the reverse complement.
AAATTACAAAAACACAAATGTTGAAAAATTTTCCACGAGCAGGGTTTGAACCTTTTTTTTTTTTTTTTTTTGTCTCTTTTTCTCAAATTCAAAGTGACGTTTGTGTGACGTTGACAAAACAATATTTGACTAAATAATGCTCAAATAGTTTTATGAATAAGGGAGTTAGTCCTTAACTTTCCTTTAAAGCACACAACCCTCCCTACCTGATGTCAGACGCAACGTCAGGTAGGGTCTGAAACTTGTCGGAGGAGGTTGCACGGGCTGTTGCACTGGTCGTAACCAGAAGCGGGGGTGAAGGTCACCACCTTCTCCACACTCCTCGCGACATTAGAAGGGGCCAGCGCTCGGACCGTGGAAGACTTCGTTGAGTGCTCCGAGTTCCACAATCGCGGAAGGCGGGCATCGAGTAGATTAGTGGGTCAGGCAGACCATCTTCCAACCCCACACATCTCCCGGGTCCTAGCAACAACCCGGACGATACGGTCCCGTAGGGAACTCAACTCGTTAAATAAAAGGTTAAAAAACCTTAACTTGTTAAAAGTTAAAATAAGTTTACACCGCCATTTGTCAGTCCGTTTAATAACGGACGACGTTATCGCACAGTATTGCGCTTATTATACGCGCTTGGGCACATGCTGTAAAGAAAAGCTGAGAGAAACGAAAATTACAGCTGTCAATGTCGGTTAGGTTAGGTTTGACTTGTGACCACGCGAAACGGAGCGAGCGTTTTGCTTTGCTTTCGTCTACTTATTTTGCTAAATACAAAAAAATATTAAGTAAGTAGTCGTTACCATTTTAGGCGAAATGGTTTCCTAAAAAAATATTTGAAGTATCGATCTCTGGGACCTTATCAAGGTCTCAGAGATCGGTACTTCAAATATTTTTTTTTAGAAAACCATATTTAGATACTCCACCAATACATCTATAAAAATTATTAAAATAAAACAAAAAACCCGACTGCTAAAACAACTATATAAAAACAATTATACTATATTCGTAAAAACCGGACTATCATAAAAAATAACTGCAAAGAGAAAAAAACTGAAAAGAAAAACAACAAGCCCTACGATCCCAGAATTCCATTTGAGCAATGTTGAATGTAACGTGAAATATTTCCTTGTCCGATAGGTATCGGATATTTCCCTACCATATGTCCCTGTCATCAACTCAGACGATTACGAGAAAAGGTTTAAGAAACGTCTATTCAAAGCAGCGGTCCCATTAGGCACAGAGAAGGAGCAGATATACATCGTAAATGTCTTACCCATAGTGTATGTCTTCGAAACTTATATAAACAACTACACTTCAGTCATTATACAATATTGATTTATATAATAATACCTGGAAAATACTTCGTAGCACTGAATTAATTTATTCGAAGCAGCCCATTTATAGCCTCGAACAAAAATCTACCTACACTAGGTGTCGATAAGCAAACTCAACAAAGCGTAAATACAAATAACACTATGAAGGTTCCGCAGAGATTTTTTATTTATTTTAATTGGAAAACAAACTACATTAAATAACATTTGAATAGATACAACTAAAAAATCTTGCACTTGCCAAAGAAGTTTCCACTTAACAAGTTATTAATTCAATAGTGTTGAGCAATTAAATTACATCTAAGTATGCCACAGGATCCACAGGATATAAATAAAGAAATATAGTTGTCTGTTCATACAAAATGTCAAATTAAATCAGTTTATCTAGAAATCTGTAATAAAAAAGCTGTATTGGTATGAACCGCAAAGAGATTTAGGTACTGAAAATGAAGAACAGTTTCTTAGACATATAAATTCCCTAGCATTTAACAATGTACTGGAGGAAACAGAGCCTAATGAAGCATTTAACGCATTTCATGAAGTTTTTTCTTTTCTTTATTATCTTTGCTTTCCCGTCACAAGAATAAAGAAAGATCTCAATTTAAAAAAATTAAATAGGTTATAAAAGGACTCAAAAAAAGCAAGTAAAGTTGAGCAAAAATAATGTAATAAAATAAATTTGAGTTTTTGTGGGGAAAAGTAAATCTTCACAAATATGATTTTGTATTTTGCCACGGTGTTATTTTACACTTGGTTGCATGACTATGTTTCGGGATTATACATATACGAGTATTACCGAACACCCTGTTATTTTATTAAAATTTCGAATTATATTTATATTTCATTTAAATTTCGAATAACAAAATCTGAAAAAAAACTTTAGGTAGCATCAACTTAAGCTTACTGTGAACCTTAAATAAATAAATATAAAGATTAAATTAAGGTTGCAAAATGTTTGTACTTAATCATCGGCACAAACGTCATTGTGGCCCCAGAGCCCCATTTATTTATTTATTATCGGAATCAAAACATACATTACGTTTATAATATGGGGTACTAATTAAGCCTCTTGGGTTTGTGTGTAGTACCTTAGAATAGTATTCTTCCACGTTATCAGAAATAAAGTAACCAAATACATTCATACAATAATTCAAAGAATCGACAATGTTCCGACAGTACGAGTACTAGTTCATAGACAATCTAGTACATAAATTGATCGAAGGTGGTGAGGCAGGGGTTTCCAAGCCAATGCGACATCAACGATAAAAATACCGTACACTCGAAAATAAAATATTTGATTAACTAAAAAATATATAAGAAACAAAATTATTTATTTAGTTTAGGCTACAAAAAACTATAACGAATCTATCCGGCAAGATGAATAAACCCCGAAATTTTGGAAAAGAAAAATCATTACCACCAAAAAATTTACTATAATTCCTAAAAAAGAAACCACCAAACGTCTAAAAGTGCTCGTGAATGCTGTGACGGTATACCACGAACAGTACGTTCATCGTCCATAAGACTGGATAATACTCCGAATGCAAAGAAGAGCATGCTTCTTGCGTCCCACTCAAGAAACATGTTCTTCTTGAAAAATTAAAGCAAATGTTTATGTGCATAACATGTGTGCATGTGCTTAACATGTGTGCATGTGCATGTTAACGTCGTAATTGGAAGTTGTCTTTGTCTAATTTTAGATTGCAATAAATAAAATTTTAAAAAATATTTTTATACATGTACAAAAATATTTAATTAAATCATATCAATTATAACATTACTTAATTTAACTTGAAAAAAAAAAACAGAAAAATAATTAGAAAGTTTTATACATGTGGTAATTAAAGTTATTAATTTAAATATTGTTTTAAAACAAAACTTTGAAAAAGATTAAAAGTCATTCAAAATAATAAATCAAATAAAAAGAGTCATATTTTAGGTATGAACTTTGAATAGCTTTTGTTGAATAGGTAGGTTAGTACCTACCTCATCATCATCATCATCATCTCAGCCAAAAGACGTCCACTGCTGGACAAAGGCCTCCCCCAGGGATATGAGGGGTATTTGCCGTAATCGCCACGCTTGGCAGGCGGGTTGGCGATCGCAGTAGGTTGAGGGTTAGGTACCTCAGAGAGATGCTGCTGCCCATCCTCTGGAATAGTACCTACCTCGTAGTCAATATTCACCTTGATTGTATTTCATTTATCTCTATCACAAAATGTAAAAATATAATACAACGTTTTGAACGGTATCTTTGATCTAATTATAACTTTACAACAACTATTGACCACGTCTCTAGCAAAATAAAAGTTATTCTATTCTATTCTAATATAATTATTCTAATAAAAAAATCTTATTACAATGTCGTTTGATTTTGGTTGCCATTGACTGAGACTCAGAGAAAAATAGGCCTATTTGTAGACATCTTAGAGTATAATTTTGTATGAAGATTTCAATAAAAACCGTTATTTGTATTCCTTTAAAATATTTATATGCATCGCAAATGTAAAAATATAATAGATAAGACCGTCATAAGCCTACTAGAATGTGCTAAATATATACACTATTTGCTAATTTTGAATAACTCTTAGTTTCCTAAAGTGTAGTGTGCAAATGCCACTCTAAGGCCAGCCGCACTTTAGATGGGTTTTCGTACAAAAGTTCTCATATACAAGCTGAGGCGGGGTCCTGATTGACCTTTTGTTTGTTTTTATTGTTATGTTTTATGTATGTGTGTGGTCAATAAATGTTTCTCTCTCTCTCTCTTTCTCATACAGATAACCCCACGACTAGTTGCGAGGTACAGTCACGAGCATTAACATGTAAACAATGTAACTCTTAATATAATGGAATAAGTCAAAATAAGTCAATAGTGTATACATGTTAATGCTCGTGGTTGTACCATAGCAATCGGAGAATCGGGATCGGGATGTACCGTGCGTATTCACTTCGTTACTAAAATCCATTTGCATCGGGCAACTGTTTCTAAATTATTTAATTGTGATGTTAAAATAACATTAAGTGACTTTCGTACGAGTCAAATTCGTTCGAAAACGCATCCAAAGTGCGGCTGGCCTAAAGTATGTAGGTTAATTTTGATTGCATATGAAACATTTTATGGCTAACTGTCATGTTAACTTGGTGCTATTAAGTAAAAAACGTTACATAAAATTATTAAAACATCGTTAAAACGTTACCTACATATATTATCTGTTCCTATTATTTATTTATTCAATACCGATAATCGTAACATTACCCATTCCGAATATTTATGCACTACCTATTATCGTTAGATACTTACACCAATACAATGCCTATTCTGAATATATTATGCAGTACTGAATAAATATTCAGAATAGACATTTGGATTAGGTATTTTTAAATATTAGGAACAGATGGAATAGGTACGGATTTTACCTAATCCAGCCCATGTCTAATCCAAATAATAATAATTATAATAATAACCTTACCTTGGTATGTCACAGTCTTTGGGTTTTGAGGAAGGGCGCATTAAACAGACGGTGAAGGAGCGCTTCTGCTGCCGCTTGACAAAAGTGCTTAACAGCCTTTTGTCAGGGGGTAATAAGGTGCGTGCTTTCAACGCCTGGGTGATGCCTCTACTCATATACTCCTTTGGCATACTAAGGTGGACCCAGACTGAGCTGGATGCCCTAGATCGCAAGGTCCGTGCATTGCTCACCACACACCGGATGCTACACCCACGCTCGTCTGTTATGAGATTGTACATCCCGCGAAGGTGTGGTGGTCGCGGCTTTTTAAATGCCAAAAGCCTCCACAACCGCGAGGTGTGCAATCTTAGGGACTATTTCCTCAACAACGACTGTGGGATGCATCGGGATGTGGTAGCAATGAACAGGGGCTTAACCCCGCTCTCCTTGGCAAATGAGAACTGGCGCAGGCCAGTGGTATTGACCACAGAGGACCGCAAGGCGGTATGGAGGAGCAAGGAGCTACACGGGCGGTTCTACAAGGTGCTCACGGGCCCTGATGTAGATATGCTCGCGTCGGTGAATTGGCTACGATTCGGGGACCTCTTCGGGGAAACCGAAGGTTTTGTCTGTGCAATTGCGGATAAAGTTATCATGACGAAGAACTACCGGAGATATATCCTGAGGGACGGTACGGTCGACATTTGTCGGGCATGCCGCCGTCAGGCAGTCAGGCACATTATCTCCGGTTGTTCTCATCTTGCTAACGGCGAGTATTTGCACAGACATAACCTGGTAGCTAGGATTATTCACCAGCAACTTGCTCTTCTATACGGTCTTGTGGACTTTGAAGTGTCGTACTACAGGTACACACCTGCGCCGGTTCTCGAAAACGGCCGTGCCACGCTCTATTGGGATCGAGCTGTCATCACGGACAGGACTATTTTAGCTAATAGGCCTGATATCGTGCTGATAGATCGATCGCAACGCCGGGCAGTGCTTGTCGATGTCACCATCCCACATGACGAGAACCTTGTAAAGGCCGAGAAAGACAAGGTCAGCAAGTACCTTGACTTGGCTCACGAGGTAACCGCCATGTGGGATATTGACTCGACAATCATTGTGCCGATAGTCGTGTCTGCGAACGGTCTGGTAGCGAAAAGTCTCGACCAACACCTTAAGAAACTCTCGCTCAATGGTTGGATCAAGGGTCAAATACAGAAGGCGGTACTCTTGGACACGGCGCGGATAGTCCGAAGGTTCCTGTCTCTGCAGCCCTAACCACCGGCAGCATGAGCCCTGCCCCGTTGCCGGCGGTACCCTAGGCTAGGTTTTTTATAATATTTTTATGTGTTGTATGTGCTTTTGTATTTTACTTTTATATTAATATTATAACAAACCTATGCTAAGAAAAAAAAGAAATAAAGAGATAATAATAAAAAAAATTGTTAAGACTAAACTACTGAATCTCCCACCAGTTCGGATTTTAGAAGAGCCTTCGACCGAGAAGAGCTGGTAAGAAACTCAGCAGGCTTATTTATTTTTCTCCATTATTTCAACCAAATTACAATCATGTAATATAATATACAAATTTTGTACAATTTTGTACACGTTCATAATAATATTCAAGCCAGTGCAGGCAACACATACATTTCCCATGACATATATATTTCCACACGCATTATTTGTCTGCAATATCTAGACACGCGGCAGCGTGTCAAGCCAAGTTCTAGCTAACAGAACAGAATCATTTGGAGCCACTTTTGACCCCCTCATAACTCAAAAACTATTTAACATAAACATATCAAATTTGGCTCATATATTGAGACTTGTGAGATACATATGTGCTCTAAATTTCATAAACACACCTCAAACGGTTATTTAAATATTGACGTCCAAAATTTACATATTTAACACTGACTCACTGATCTATAGATAGATCAAAACTCTAGCCCAGTTCCAGATGACCTAGAAAGTTCAAATTTGGCCTCCATATAGGTAGTTGGGCGAATCCAAAGAAATACATCAGAAACTAGTAAATTTTTATCAATTTAATATATTTTTTAATTAATTGATTTTATTAGGAACACTTACTTACTGTAAATGTAAGAATTATCAATCAAAATCGATGACAGCCAGTCTTCATGTGGATTTTCAAGCCTTCACGTGAATATTTATCGCATGGAATACCACCCTTAATTTTTTTTAATACAAACATCAGTTTTAGTACTTTTATCGACTTATAAATAAGAGTACAGGCAACTTTCGTTATCTTTTTATTCTTTCGTCATCCGTAGGGAAGGCTCGTGCCCCAGCAGTGGGGACATAAAAATGAGCTGATGATGAGAAGATTAATCTAAGCAATTCAGTTTTGAAATTATTAAAGAAGAGTCATCAGCGAATAATGTTATTTCTGACATTTCTTTAACCATGAAAGGAAGATCATTAATATAAACAAGAAACAGAAAAGGTCCCGTAATAGATCCAAGACGAACCAGACAAATGATTTTAATTATCTATGTTGTGCTACGGATATGACGAGAATTATTATTAGTTGTAAGATAATTTTAAAAATATATTATAATTGATTATTCTGAAACTAAAAACATTTACAAATATCAACAAATTTTTTCATTTCAAGCTAAGTGAACCATATTAATCGTCCTTCCCTCGGTCACCAGTGTCACCACCAGTGCGGGTAGCTTTAGCTTAGTTTATGTGGGTAGCTGTTATTAATACACTAGCTGTGCCCCGCGGTTTTACCCGCGTTCTATGAGTCATAGCGTGATGTAATATAGCCTATAGCCTTCCTCAATAAATGAACTATTCAACAAAAAAATAATTTTGCAATTCGAACCAGTAGTTCCTGAGATTAGCGCGTTCAACCAAACAAACAAACAAACCTTCAGCTTTATAATATTAGTATAGATTATATTTTTTCTTGGCATAATCAGATATTAAATAATTATTTTACTTACACGTTTTTTGCTAATCAATGTTTATATTATTTGTCTAGTAACCATATAACGAGTTTCATTACGAAGCTTCTTCTTCGGATTCTTACCATGTGTATTATCTGTGAGTATCCGATATTTCGGCACGGTTGCATGCGCCATGATCTTGGAATTACTGAAGTTATTGCAGGTGGGTTTTTAATAACAGACAAAACAATCTACCCTCTTCCTATAGGTATGATTTTTTCCTTTAGAACCACTTCAGCTACAGTGGGGGATAGGATAGAACATAGCATTCCTCCCATGACTTAAATAAGTAGAAATTGGAAACTTAAAGAAGCTAGTAGGGGGGGGGGGGGACACTGTCACGGTCACTGTGTCTGTGCTCTGGTCTAGTGGATGGACGACCGGTATCAATTACTTACTACTTATTACTTTATCAGTATCAGTATTCGATTACGTTTACGTAAATTTGTATGGCAAAAGACTTAACTCTTCTTGTATGTCGCCAGGACGCGTTGCTTTAATGCTATAGGTAAGGTACTAAATGCAACTCGCACTAGGCGCCCAGATCCAGTGAGTTTGGATCCCAGTGGCAAGTACATTTTATTATAATCGGTTTGGTAGGTGGTAGTTTAAGTCCACCTTTTTTTTATAGTTAGCTCTGCAAATGACTCCATCTCACCTGGTGTTAAGTGGAAATGGAGTCTAGACGCGAAGATAACTGGTGCAGCGTGGAAACAAACGTAGCATAAGTTAACCTCACTCTGCCGGCCCACAAGGTGCTACTTCACGCCTCTCTTGAAGGACCCCATATCATAGGAAGAAGGTAAAACGAGTGCTGTTAGATATTCCATCTTTTGGAGGTGCGACAAAGAAACGAGTCACCAAATTTCTTTGTACGCGATGGGATATTTGAGACAGTCAAGCCGTGACTCCGAAGAGCAGCACGTGTACTCTTAAGAAAGAAGGGAGAAGGTGGGATGAGGTCAAAGAGCTATTCAGAGCACTCTCCATGGTATAAGCGGTGAGTGACGCAACATCTCTACGCAATTGTAGAGATTCAAGAGTATTTTCCACTTCCGCATTACCGATAGTGCGTTAAGCGCGACGACGCTGCAATCTGTCCAAGGCGAGAAGGTACTTTGCGGAACTGTCCCAGATGTGCGAGCAATAGTCCACGCAAGACCGCACGGTCTTGCGTGGACTTGACGGACGTGTGTCTTGTACAAAAGGCACAACTGGTCCGGCGTAAAGAATCGCCGTAGAAGAAGAATCGATGTAGTCCCTTTGGTTCAGATCGCAGCGTATCGATAACCGGTATGAGCCGAGCATGGTGATACTGCTCTGCAGGCGTTGAGATGTACCCTGAAGAGTTGGAGCCCAAGTCGACGTGTACCACAAGGAGGGAAAAGGAAGGGTCCTCCTCCAAACATCCGTCCGAACGAATAAGCAAACTCCGGTTTTGGCTTTGAAGGATTCTTCAAGCACAAAGCCCGGATAGTGCAGGTAGCTGGTGTCGGCCGGACAGATTATTTGCGTCTCCGTCAAAAACCACATTGCTGGCCGTGCCGTCTCAAGATCGTGGTGATGATGCCTACAGAAGAGTATCATTAACCCGCCGAATGGAAGCCCCCCCCCCCCCCCGGAAATCGCCGCCGGGACCCAATCCGGTCACCAACCGGCACGACGGACCTCATGAGCTGGTTAGGCTCGCTTGGGCCCCTGTACTGTGCCACGGGCGGCCAGCGGGACAGCCGTTTCTACGGGTCTCCCTGGTCGGCGGGTTAACAAGGTCCTCCTGGCACTGGTTCGACGGATGCCTCAACAGACCAAATGCATCGCAGCATCATCCACTCGAGCTCTGGTTTTATGCTGGCTGATCCCGAAATGCGACCGACAAGCGGTCACTTAACGGGTTTTACACCACGCGTACGGTGGTCACTAACCAGACGGGCAAGCCCACGCATTGGGCATATGGAAGCTTGAAAATCCGCAAGTCGCCTCTTACGACATCCACTGGAGGAGAGGGGTGGAGAATAGTATTCTTTCTCCATCTCCGCCTGGCTGGTTACTAGTTACTAAGCTTAACGCTATAACAATTAGATACTTGTAACATTTTTTTTAAACATTTTTTAAAGTCCTAATTGCTTACGTCAGCCTTCCCGGTAGCATAATGATCAGTGCAGCTAGCTGGGTCGGGTAGGCATTAAATTTTTTCACTGTATTTTATAAATATTTAGTTTTGGATAGTTAATGTGCAGGCCTCTCTACAAGAAACATGTGACATAGTAGAAAATTCTTCCCAGCTATCCACGATATAATTTATTATCTTTTTACGAATCTGCCGGGGCAATGACTTGGGTTTTTATTTGAAAAGTAATAAAATGAAATGAAATGAAATAAAATTTATTTTGCATAAAATGTGGTAGTACCAAAGGTCTTATATAAAAAAGGTTTCACACAATTTACCAGAAGTTGGCATGCAAAATTTAATTTAAACTAAATACTAAGTAAAGAGATTTACTATTTAAACTATTATAATCATAGAATAATAAAGATTTCGATTGAGTTATGTTTAAAGTATTCATTGACAGAGTAAAAGCAATTTTCGACTAGTCATTTTTTAATTTATATTTGAAAATTCGTAAAGGTAGCCATTTAATATCCTCATCCAGTATAATAAACATCTTAATTCTATTCCTGCCATACGATGTGGTTGTGATAGCAGGTAATATTAATTTATTGGGATAACGCCTACTATAACTATTATATTCGGCTTTATTATTCGTAAAGAAATTCAGATAAGAACAAACAAACAGATATTTCATAAATATACATGCAACCGACTGTTAAAAGTTTAAATTTCTTTAATGAAGGCCCACATGATGTCATAAGGTCTACATTAAAATACACAACGTTTAAAGACAAATTCTTCCGTAAAATCGTTCAAAAAACTATAATTTCACGACTATGAGTACTATTTTCACATAATATATAAACATCGCATCTTTTCTGTTTTATTCTAGCCTGCCAACTGATATCCTTTAACGTGGATGTTCATTTCGCTTCCCAGTTTAACGAAAATTTCACTAAAACATAATACACGGCCTTCCCTGTGTGGTGCCGGGGATAAAGAATTGCACCACCCAATCTCTTCCCGTGGAAGTCGTAAAAGCCGACTAAGGGACCATTCCAGAAGATGGGCAGCAGCATCTCTCTGAGGTTTAGTTTCAACTTACTGCGATCGCCAACTCGCCTGCCAAGCGTGGCGATTATGGCAAATCCCCTCATGTATCCTTGGGAGAGGCCTTTGTTCAGCAGTGGACGTCTTTTGGCTGAGATGATGATGATGATGATGATAATACACTGAAATATCTGTCTCCAGCAGCTAATTCATTTAATGTTATTTCTATAATTTCGGTTTTACTTAATAATCCCGCTATGTTTTGATGAAGCACGGCGAATCTTTACCTATCTCATTTAGTGGAAGTTCACATAATCGATTTCTGGCGCTATTATTTATTAAAACATATTGTCAGATTTGGGGAATGGTTCACTCAACATGAAATAATCGGTGATATGCTTCTGTACCAATTTTGTAGTTAGTCTGTTATTGGGGATATCTTTACTAATTTTCAATTTCTTAAAATAGAAAGGAATTGTACCCTTTCATAATTGATCACTTTTGTTAAATGTAGTATAGTTTTGCTTCTTTTGCTTGTAAATCAATTCCTATAGGTTTACTGTTGTAATTCAAATATTTCTCATGATAATACATTGAATGTATTAAAATAATAATTTTAAACATTTAGTTCAAAAAGTTAAACAATTAATTTAGCTTTTATATTTAACATTTTATTTACACCCTTATCGACTGTTCAGCAGCACGCTGCCTCATGAATGAAGTGTGCCGTTTGGGTTAGACAACTCAAAACATGTTACGTCATTTCAACAGTAAAAAGCCCATCTACGCGAGCTAGTCTCGAATAAGTTAATAAAAAGTGTCTAACACAAAACAACGAAATAAATATAACTCTGTATAAATATTTTTAGTTCGTTTTGAAACCTCTTGAACAAATTGGCATCCCCACTCAAGGAATCATTTTCCAGAAATCCTGAAACACTTCATAATAAATAAATAAATAAATAAATAAACTTTCCTACACTTACACCAATTATCTAGCCCAAGAGAAGCTTCGTTATGAAACGGTTAAATGGTTACTAGATAACATAATATAAACATACTTAAAATACTTAAATACATACTTATTATACATAGAAAACACCCAGACCCGAGACAATTCAGAAAAACAATAATTTCTAAATTGACCCGACCAGGGATCGAACCCGGGACCTCAGAGATGGCGACACCATGAAAACCGGTGTACAAACCACTTGACCAAGCAGGTCGTCATAATTTCGAACCAGGCCAAATAACGAAGGATTTGGCTTTAAAATAAATGGCAATGCCTTACAAACTTTCCTCCCTTATTTTAACTTTAGGGAGGGATGTTTTTTGAACAATACATAAACATGTCATTCTCTATTTTTATTGAAAAATATTAATATGTATCAATTACAACTAAGGTAAAGCAAAACGTCGATGCAACGGTGACACTGCTTGATTCTTCAAGCAGCGAGCATGCTGGGTTGACGTCCCTGAGGCCACCCTCAGTTCTTAGGACCATACAATCTAAAGTTTTTGATGGTGACCGGAGGGGCGCAGTTCGAGTGCTTATGTCGAATGATGGAGTAACACCGTCGAATCCTGAAACTCTTGCTACCTTACAGTCGAAGCACCCGCCGCCATCTCGACCTTTAGTTTTTCCGCCTGAGCCTGACAGATCAGTTCCAGCTATTGAAGTTAAGGTAGACGACGTTGTTCTGGCACTTAGCTCATTTAACAACGGTTCTGCTGCTGGTTCAGATGGTATACGCCCTATCCATTTGAAGGAGCTTACTTCTGGATCAGCAGGTGATGGTGGGATACGTTTGCTATAGGGTCTGACTAAACTGTGTAACTTCCTTCTGAGTGGCCAGTTAAAAGTTGCGGTGTGTCCTTATATTTACAGAGCTACACACATGCGCGTTGTCGAAAAATGACGGACGTTTAAGATCAATTGCTGTCGGTAGCACGTTTCGTCGCCTGACCGCCAAAGTCGGGTGTCGTGCCGTGAGGGAGGAAATGGCCTCTTACCTGCGATCATGTCAGCTAGGGTTTGGTACAAGATTAGGCTGTGAGGCAGCTATTCATGCGGCACGAGCATTTTCTTTGGATGCGGGGAACGCGGATTGCTTAATTATAAAGCTGGATATTAGTATACTCAAAATGTCATGCTGTGTACACTCCTTTTGGATTACCGTCTAGCCAGTAAGGTTAACCAATTATGTTACTGTACTCATGCAAGGATTGTAATCTGTTTGTGTACCTATAGAAATAAATAAATAAATAAAATGCTTTTAATTCCGTTGAACGCGATGTGTTGTTGAATGAAGTCAGGGAGTGTGCCATTCCTCTATCATTTTCTTTTTCAAGTTTACTCATCTCCTTCTAATCTTTTTTATAACAAATCCCTTGTACTTTCTCAGGTTGGTGCGCAGCAAGGGGATCCGCTTGGATTAAAAAGCAATATCGGATCTTCAATCCCCTTTGAATATATGGTACCTGGATGATGGTACCCTCGGGGGAGAGTCTGAGAAAGTACGGCAAGATCTGGTCACTCTCCTTCTACGTTTTCGTCAACTGGGATTGGAGGTAAACACAACAAAATACGAATTCTACCCCTGCAGTGCCGAATCTCGTGCTTTCTTTCCTTCTTTTTGTTTTTTACTTCTGGGTCTTAAAGAGTTATCAGATCAAACTTTGACTCTGTTGGGATCTCCTATTTTCCGGAGGTAAGAAGGCAGCTTCTCCTGTGTGCTAAGGAAAGGCTTAAATATCTTCCAGCACACGTTGCACTGGTTTTGCTGAGGTTTTGCTTTGCAGTTCCCAAGTTGAACTATTTTTTGCGCACGGTTCCGACCTGACTTTGACTCAGTGTTGAAGGAGACTGTTGAGTGTTTGCTGAATGTCTCCCTTAATACTGATCAAAGGGACCTCGCTTCTCTTCCCATTCGGAACGGTGGTTTGGGCTTACGGCGTGCAAGGGACGTGAGTCTGCCGGCCTTCCTGGCATCAGCAGCTGGGGTCGTTCAAATTCAAATTCAAATTCAAAAATCATTTATTCAGTTTAGGCTACAAGTAGCTCTTATGAATGTCGCTATGCCATCGGTTCGTAAGTCTACTCTGGGCGGGAGATCTTGCACTGAGAAGAACCGGCAAGAAACTCAGCAAGTGTCCAGCTCTTTTCTCCCTTACAGCGTCAAAAAAAATAAAAATTGAAAAATGCCCTATCATAGCAGGACACTTTCCATTACAAATAAACACAAAAAAATATAGAAGACAACCACAACATGTAAAAAAAAAAAACAAAAAAAATAAACAAATCTAATATATCAAATTTACATCTGGTATAAGTTAAATTTCCACAATGTCATACAGTACCACTACAGTACTCTAATAAAAGTCAAAAATTGTTTAAAAAAAACAAAGTCAAACTATAGTAATTAATACTAACAATAAGATAAGTATGCAAGAGCAGACCAGCCTCCACAGGCGGCACCCGTTCACGAGTATGACATATGAATCAGCCATCGCTTCGCTCAACCATATTTTGACCTTGTTACTGAATTCTTTTCTTTAGATGGTTGCAAGGCTACAATACCGTTCGCTTCTGATGCACAGGCCGCTTGCTTAGCATTCAACCCTGGTTCGAGCGTGCCCGAAAAACTAGACCGTCAGCGCTTGTGGGACGATGTAGGGGTGAAGCGGGTATTTGACTGCCAGTTAGAAAGGGCTGTGGGTGTGGATAGGTCAAGGCTTATTGCGGTATCAACGCCAGAGTCCGGGGCTTGGCTACACGCGCTTCCCTCTCCATATCTGGGAACTCTCCTTGATGACGACTCTATGCGGGTCGCCGTGGCTCTCCGCTTAGGCTGTGATGGCTGCTGAGGTGGCAGCTCAAAGAAAGCACGAGAAGTATTCGGTACTCACAAACTATTTGTTTGTACCCCTTGCGGTAGAAACAACTGGTTGTTGGGGTTCAGAGGCCAAACTGTTTTTCAGGGAAGTGGGGCGCCGTCTACGAGAGAGGGGTCTTGACCCTCGCTCCGAGTCATTCCTGATGCAAAGGTTGTCTATCGCTGTTCAATGCGGAAACGCCGCAAGTGTGTTGGGCACCTTTGCACCTGGAATGGCGCGGGGAGGGTTATTTGATTGAGCAGTGGTTGTTTTTAATTATTTTTGTTTTATTATTATTATTATATGATTGCTTATATTAAATAAAATATATTAACCTTTTAGTATTAAAATACATTGTATAGGTATTTAGAGAAAAATAATGTTTTATGTGAAGAGCAAAATGGTTTTAGGCAAAACCGGAATATCAATAAGGCTATATTTAAATTTCTCAAGAACGTCATGCTGAATGTGGATACAAGAAACCCTGTCTATGCTGTTTTGTGTCAATTTAAATAATACGTTTTCCTAGTTCCAACTTTAAAAGTAACGTAAAAGTAAGTAGACTAGCAAGTTCTCTCTCCATTGCGCGCTCGGAACGCTTACAGCAATGTGGTTAATTGGGATCACACGCAATGTATTAGGAATTCACTAGTCGCGCCGCACCGCCGACGCACACTGCTCTGCCACAAAATAAGGATATTACAGAAAGTTTTCCAGTTTGAATAACGTATTTTTTTATTTTAGATAACACTAAACTACTAACTGTTTGTTCTCTTTTCTTAAATCTATTTTTAATACTTTTTAATGTTGTGCTTATTTTTTTTTTATTAATTGGCTAGCAAAACCTACTATGTAAATCCTTTTATAATGCAAAACAACAGTCAATTAATTGTTATTATGCCTGTACCAATAAAATAAAAATAAAATAAAATAAATAAATAAGCTTCGTACAACGCGCTCGAGAACGCACACATAGGCAATCTCTCACGGACACGGAATCTTGCAACAGCTGCGTTCGGATTGTTCCGAGCTGTTCCGACATCCTTGTCCGTGCACGGGGTCTATGTGTGCGTGGCTAGAGCGCGGTATGTAATGGGCCCTTACCTATGAAATTGACGTTTTTTTCACACTCATTATTAAGTGTATTACTTTTAAAACTCAATACCGATAGATAATATTATTATACTCGTTTAATTAAGACTATGTTACTTATTCTTCAGTAATAAAAAATATTTTTAATTTTGTGTCTTTATGGCCCAATTTTCTTTTTAAATTGACCTCTTTTTTTGTTAGCGGAATTAAACTTTTGTTTCATTGTAGCTTTAAAGAGACTTGATTTCTTTTTCTTTTTAAGGTGCTATATTTAGCTAGTGAAACAAATACACTGCCCTAAAATTTTTATAGTGTTAACATAATAGATGCTAAGAAAAATTTTAAAAAACGTTAGTACAAAAAATATAATTTTATAAAAAATCTTCATACAAAACGTCAATTTCACAGGTGAGGACCTAATATTCAGCTTGCCTTCTGGGCCTTCTTATTTTATGGTTCTACCATGTACGGGAAGCTTGGCTATAAAATAATCCATAAGTTGTTAAAATAACTTTTTATCCATTTATGTTGGTGTCTGTGGGTAGTTCGATAGTGTCTTCACTAAAACCTACTAAAAGGAGGTACCCTAGTTTACAGTTCTGATTAATCGGCACAATTTCACAAGACATTACCTAGTCGCAGTGCAAATAATATTGTGTTCATTCGTGGTCCAGTATTCAGTGTTGAAAAAGGGAAAACAAAATTAATAACGATGGATATTGTTACCTCAGGTACCTATGTGTTCTTAATTAGGAGACATAAAAAAAATCAATTTGCAATAAAAAGGTTTTCAGTTTGCAAAATGAGGTGAAATTTCTAATGTTTTTTTTAAAAATGAGCACTTTTGTTTATGTTCTGTACGTTTATAAGCTATAAGTAGTTAGTTTTAGAAAAAAAAGCCAAACTATTGAGTAAAATATCGAGTGGATTTTATGTAGTAAATACCATACTTACCAATTTTGTTTATTTTTTTTTATCATTCATCTGTCTTTTAAATCATCTTTTCACTTGCCGATTAAGATTAATTTATTCAAAAGTATTGAAATGAAACAACTTTTACGGATCTACCTGCGTTTATTTTACACATTACTTATTTAATGTTTATCCTGACGAAATCTACTACCAGCCTGGGGTCCCATCATACAAAATATGAAATCCCAGCCCCAACACCATACTGCCAGACCAAAAGATACTGTAAGCTCTTTCTGCGTAAAACGGAACGCACCTGATTAAATTTAAATGAGGGTATAAAAGCTACCAACTAATTATGAGACAACCAACACCTCAGTCTCCCTGTGACCACGGACCCTGCAAAGGGTTCGAAACGTCAGGATAAACATTAAGTAATGTGTAAAATAAACGCGAGTAGATCCGTGAAAGTTGTTTCATTTCAATGTGTAGTGTTCGCGTAAACTTTAAAAAACAATTATTCAAAAGTACTTTACAGTACAAATCTTAATATATATGTTCTGTACTGTCTTCTCTTTACAGTTTATTGATAAAATAATAATAACAAATTAAAAGTCTTAATAAAATTAAGGGCATGTGGCTCAACGAAGTAAGAACGACTACGGGTCATTGACCGCTATTGAAATGCTATTTGGCGCAAAGTATAGGGCCTTAATTCTGCTATTTAAGGCGCTGACTACTATGAAACAGCGTTTACTGTAAACCTGCATATAAGCAAAGAAGCAAGGGGATGCCAATAGTGCAAGATCCACTGAATTCAAGTTAAGAAATTCGAAAAAGGCTATTTGTTTACGTTTTGCCATTAGGTGTTGCGAATTATTTTATTTTATTTCATCGAAATACCCATCTAAATAAGAAGCCAATACCCACCGATTATTGCGAAGATTAATTATTATAATGATGGAGGCGCATGCCCCGCCGTGGGACAGTACAGACAGACTATTACTTTTATCTTTTTTTATAGATAGCTCGGCAAATTACTCTTTCCTACCTGATGTTAAGTGGAAACGGAGTCCAGACGCGAAGATAACTGGTGCAGCATAAAAATAAACGTAGCATCAGTTAACCTCACTCTGCCGGCCCACAAGGTGCTTCTTCACTCCTCTTTTGAAGGACCCCATAATTAGTAAGGAGGGAAAACGAGTGCTGGTAAACTATTCCATCTTTTGGAGGTGTGACAAAGAAACGAGTCACCAAATTTCTTTGTGCGCGATGGGATATTTGAGACAGTGAAGCGGTGACTCCGAAGAGCAGCACGTGTACTCCTATGAAGGAAGGGAGAAGTTGGGATAAGGTCAAAGAGCTATTCAGAGCACTCGCCATGGTATAAGCGGTAAACACGCTGAATGACGCAACATATCTATACAATTGCAGAGATTCACGAGCATTTGTCACTTCTGCATTGTCGATAATGCGTTCAGCGCGACGCTGCAATCTGTCCAAGGCATCGAGAAGGTACTTTGCGGATCCTTCCCAGATGTGCGAGCAATACCAATTAAGTATTCTGTGGCAATACTCCACGCAAGACCGTGCCTGATGATCTATATATTAATACGTGAAGCAAAAATTTTGTACCTCTTTTTACGAAAAATTGCGCGGACGGAGGAGTATGAAATTTCGCACACTTATAGTTTATATAGTGAAGGAGTGCAGAATGCTAATTTTTTTTTTTTAATTATGCATAAAAGTACATTAAATCAATAAAACAAACATTATATTTATTATTATAGTATTTGACACACACGCATGTATACCTACTCTTTTCATAAATTTCAAAAATGGAAGAGGAGCGGCCGAAATCTGTCAATGCCAATCCAAACTCACTTTCTATCTTTTTTAATTTTTCAGTGCTTAGGATACAATCCATGCAGCCTTAATAAAATTACTGTCGAATTTCGACCACTAAGCGACCATTAGTTTTTATAATTAACTATAAGGATCCCTAGAAGTCCCGTGATAACGCCGCCGCCGCCGCCGTAAATACCGTTGTAGATATCAATAATTAAGTTATTATACCGGGTAACGCTGTATAAGTAACCATTGTTTCACTTGATAACCTTATGGGATTTCCACAAACTGTATTGGAAATTCCAGGCCGAAAATGAAAACTAGTTGTACTGCTTAATTTGAGTAAGACTTATAATAATAATAATAAAAAAACAACCGGTGACAGTGACAGTGACACATTTCTAAATCGCTGAAATTTTATAAAATACTAGTGGTCGGCTCGCGACTTCGTCCGCTTAAGAACTCTCGTATCCCATGATGGACCTCTATAGCAGCGCCACCCACCGGGTCCAATTGTAAAACTAAACCATTCTCGAATCCACTTAAACACACAGAAAATTTCATCCAAATCGGTCCAGCCGTTTAGAAGGAGTTCAATAACATACACACGCACAGAAGATTTATTTATATTTAAAGATTATTTTACAAATTTTTAACATATTCAACAACAATAATTCTAACAAAATTAAAATAAAAACCAGAATAAATATAAATAAATATAAATAATATGTATATTACGTGGTGGACTTATAATGAGAAACACTTCTTAAGAATTAAGAAAGTTTGAAGTCCACATACAATATTCGTGAAAAATGTATAGATTCAATATTAACCCACTTACTCCTACGGGGCGTTTTAACACCCACGACATGTACCCTCAATTAAAAAATATAAAAATGAATTGTGACCTCTATTTCTATTCTTATGTCAATTAGTAGGTATACGGGTTTGAATACGTGCAGGTATGGTGACTATATTTTTTGGATATCGAACTGTTTTATACATTTGAAAGTAAGAAAGTGCTGATATCTCAAAATGTCTTCAAAAAGGTATGTTTTTATCATAATTTTAACTAAAAATTAAAAATTATCAACAGTTATATTTATAAGAGTATAATTGTTAGCTATAAATAAGTGCAATGTTTTTATTACTTTATACAATATTACTGCCTTATTTTTACGTAAAATTATAGCGGGTGTTATAACACCCGGTAGGAGAGTTGACGTCTATCCTACTTTACTACTATTTTAGATTGCAACGGCGAAAGTGGAGATGGCTGACGACGACGAACCACTTCCCAATACGATATCAATTTTTCCACCCGAAAATGCAAACGCCGACGTGACTGATGAAGATTCGGGTGACGAAGATTGCGTAAACTTACATAATATTCCAGGTAATTGGACTTATATCAATAGTACTTGTGCAAATATTGTATTTTATATAATAACCTATTTGAGTTACTCAACAAAAGTAATAAACTTTGCTGTTTTAGGTAAGTACCCAAATAAGAGTGGAAGCTGAAATGGCCTACAATGAGTCATCATCCGAAGATCATCTGAGAACCCAGGGGATATCGTCGTGTGCAAGTGGAACGATAATAGTATGGTTACAGTTGCTTCAAACGTGGACACAGTCGAACCAATGCATAAGGCTAAACGCTTTTCACAACAGTTGAAAAAGTATATTCAAATTGATCAACTTCCATAATAAAAAAATATAATGAAAACATTGGAGGAGTTGATCGTTCTGATCAAAATATCAGTCTTTACCGCACTTCGATACGAGGAAAGAAGTGGTACTTTCCCTTGATTGCCCAATGTTTGGATATCATCATCATCATCATCATCATCTCAGCCAAAAGACGTCCACTGCTGGACAAAGGCCTCCCCCAACGATATGAAGGGTATTTGCCGTAATCACCACGCTTGGCAGGCGGGTTGGCGATCGCAGTAAGTTGAGAATTAATCTCAGAGAGATGCTGCTGCCCATCCTCTGGAATGGTCCCTTAGTCGGCTTTTACGACACCCACGGGAAGAGATGGGGTGGTGCATTTCTTTATCCCCGGCACCACACAGGGGGTTTGGATTTGGCAGTACACAACGCTTGGCAGCTATACTTATAAGCGTGATAAAGGGGAGTATAATCATCTCACTTTTCGAAGATCTGTAGCTAGAAGTTTGTTGGAAACCTACAAAAGTGACGGAAAGTGTAGGCCAAATAGTACACCTGCTGGTCATATAGAAACTTCTCGATATGATAAAATCGATCATATGATTGATTTGAGTACAAAGAAAAACAGCTCAGGTGCACCATATGCAAAACAAAAACTAATTTCATTTGCAAAAAAATGTCAAGTACATTTACATGCAAAATCTTGTTTTATTGTCTGTCATACAAATTAGCTGAATACTAACTAGGTATATTACTTGATTAGAAAGCCTAAATATGTAAAAATATTTAAATAAAAACAAACGAATCTATCTTTTGTTTCATTCTTTAGTATCATAATTCTTCACGTACAACTAGCCATAATACTTGTAGGTATTGGTAGGGCATTCTCCTACGGGGTGTTATAACACCCACCATTTTCCAGCTTTTCCAGAAGATTTGGATTTTTTCCTGTTATTTTCCGGAGAAGTTGGTGACATATTTACCAACATATAAAAAAAATATAATAATCTGATGAGAAAAATTGTTTCAGGAGTATCTGGGTAATAATCATGCAACAATATAGCCACATGAGTTAAATATTCTACAGAGACCAAGCTTCCTAACAACGCGCCAAATTATTATTATTTTGATAGGGCTGACACCTGTTGCACGTTAAAAAAATTATGGAGGAAAAATAAAATAAGGTAAACAAGTACTTATTAAAACGTAATTTCAAACGGTATAAAATAAGGTTTAGTGTAATTCTACACATAAGTCATAATATTCAAAATTTTTGTACCATCACAAAAATGAAACAAAAATGAAAAGTGTGACAAAAATGAAAACTGTAACAAAAAAATAACAAAGTAGAACTATTAGGGTTATTTCACAGTAAAAAAAAACACATGTGTGATTGAATTATTTTTAATTACTGAAAAGCGTTTACCTACTAATAGTATTTATATAATTTTCCATTTCAAAAAGAAAACAGAATCAGTTTAACTAAGCATATTTTTTAATCAAAGTATAATTTTTTAGAAAAAGAAAACTTAAATAATACAGTGATTTTGTACTAACATCAGTCTCAACAGTTTTAAAACCCAAGTTAAAATTACTAATATTGCATTTTTGCATTCCATCGTCATTCATTTTCAATCCCAATTTTTGTTTGACTGAGCTGTGTAATCTTTTATAATCGTAAATTCGTATTTTGTATTCGTATTTTGTATTCGTAAATTATTATACTTACTGCACATGATTTCTTGGGTACGAAAAATAAAATATCCTTATTTTTCCGGAATTGTTCACACGGTGCAAGAGCTGGGAATTTCGTAACTAACCCAATTTTGTTTTGTACAGGATGTTACAAAAATACCCGCTAAGCCGAAAGAGGGTTAAATGGTGCAGGTTAAATGGTAACAGGGCCTGATGTGGATCTGTTCGTGTCGGTAAACTGACTACGATTTGAAGACCTCTTTGGGGAAACTGAGGGGATTGTCTGTGCAATTGCAGACGAAGTCATGATGACGAATAATTATTGGAAACTCGACTTCAATAGACTTTCTTTTAAACTGATATGCGTATCTAGGTAATTAATAATATGATTTCAATATTATTTCTTGCTGTTTTGCTATTTTAGCTGTTTTTACTTTTTTAAGTTTCCTGTTTTTTGAAGTCGGTTTTTTTTTATTGTTCTTTAAACCCTCTTTTTGGTCTTTGTTTATACAAGTATTGTTTTCATTTGTTAAACTACTTATTCTATGTAAACGTGGTGCGCAACAATCACCGGAGTACAATTTTAGTGTGAGAATTAATTATAATACCTGTTACCTACCGTTAATTATAGTACCTGTCCATACGGTGGGTTATGCGGATGATTTGGTCATCTCAGTCAGTGGGAAGTTTCCCTCTACGGTATCGGGGTTAATGCAACGTGCCCTAGGTCTGCTGGAGGAATGGTGGTATGGTACACCGACGGATCAAAAATGAAGTCGGGCACAGGGGCAGGCGTCTATAATAACGACTTCAAGCATAGTCAAAGCATGGGAAAATTTGCTACTGTTTACCAAGTAGAAACTTTCGCAATTCTCCTATACGCAAAGCAGAATACAGAGTTAGCTATTAAAAAGCGCAATATATTCACTCATATCGCCCCGAATCGACTCTGGCCTTGTTCCGGAAACCACAAAAGCTCTAAACAAGCTAGGTGGGCATAACAAGGTGCGATTGATCTGGGTCCCAGGCCATATGGGAATCCACGGCAACGAGATGGCGGATGCACTTGCCAGGGAGGGCTCAGAGACCCAGCTTATTGGTCCTGAGCCGTTCGTGGCACTTGCACAAAGTACCATCAACGAGGCCTTAAAAGATTACATCAAAAACAGGCACGGCATCGAATGGAAAGAGCAGCCGGGTATGAAACACTCCAAATCCTTCCTAGGCGAAAACGCCTTAGGACGGAGTAAGTTCATATGCAGAGGCAGCAGAAGGCAGGCCCGATTAACCATTGGTGCCTTGACAGGGCATTATGCCACAAAACAAATGCTTCACAGAATGCACCTTTCAACAAATAGTTTGTGTAGAGCATGTGGAGAGAAATCCGAGTCAATGCAGCACCTACTGTGTGACTGCGACTCTCTGGCTAGGAAAAGAATGGGACTCCTGGGGTCGGCCTATCCGAAACCGGAGGACTTCAGGCTCTTCGCTCTTAAGGACGTTGCCAGACTTAAGGCATCTATCTTTACAGAGGAGGAAGAGTGAAAGGACGGGGTTGCACAAAAGATCCCAATGGGTCGAAGTGTTACTTGGAGGTGGAAACCGCGGCAGGCCCTACTAAGATAAGATAAGATAAGCCACAGAGTTAGTAGGGATTGGTTGTAGGTTGTATAGTCGACAACGAAATTGCTGTACCACCTTAGAAGTGAATTTTGTTTGCATATAATAAAACAACAAGTTCTATTTTTGTTTAAAAGAGCAAGTGACAGATACGTTATCATTATTGACAATGAGCCTTAGCGTCATTTTATTGTTATGGAAGTTTTTGTCAAAAGTGATAAAGCAATTTCATTTTCATTTCGACTATACCATACTGACAAGACGGACGCGAGAAGCTTGTTATAATATATTTGTTTTTTACAAGCACAAAACTCTTTTTGTAAATTAATAGAATCACCATTAATTAACTGGGGGAAATTAAGTGGGGTTCACATGCTCTTATCGACTCAGTTTCAGTTAATGTTCTACGGAACAAGGTCAAAGGGAAAAAAACACGTTGGGCGAAGGAAGGAAAAGTTACAATTAATTACAATTAATTCTAACCAATAACCATCTTTGTCTTATTCTAATTACCTATAAATTTTTTGTTATGAACTGTGCAACATATCGATTTTGATAAAGTCACATAAATTAATGAGTGAATTTTAAAATTCCATGTCTTGATTGTCTTGTCAAGCCGAGGACAGGGCGCTATGGCACTCATTAGGGGAGGCCTATGTCCAGCAGTGGACTAATATAGGCCGATGATGATGATGATGATGTCTTGATTAGGTATTTGTCTTTTCAATTAATCGTTTTCAATTATTAGATATTTGATTCATTGGCAATCGATGTAGTGTAGGTAACCCGCAGGCTTACTAACGATCTTTAAGTGACAGTCGCTATCGCAATTATTTGCAATTTATCGCTGCCAAACCATATAATATTTCGTATTACGGTACGGAACGTAGAACGCTACGATAGCGTCACAAGCGACTCAGGCGAGCGATTGACAACTAAAAGTGCATGATGGCGACGGTCTAAAATAAACCGACCGAGTGTAGCAACCGCAATTAGTAACAGTCGCGTTGCCGTTGTGCAATTAGGAACTGATGGTTGCTATTTTTCGGTCACAAGCCTGGCGGGGGTAACTGACTGAAGTCGGTCGTTTCATTCGTGATCATGAGCCATCCCCGTTGCAGAGAAGGGATGGTACTAGGTGGTACTAGGTTTTTAGTGGGTTTTTAGTGGTGGTTATATTGGGTGGGAGGCTTAACGACCTTCTTGGTCGAGTGGTTTGTACACCGGTTTTCATGATGTCACCATCTCTGAGGTCCCGGGTTCGATCCGGTCGGGTCAACTTAGAAATTATTGTTTTTCTAAATTGTCTCGGGTCTGGGTGTTTTCTATGTATAATAAGTATGTATTTAAGTATTTTAAGTATGTTTATCCGTTGTCTAGTAACCTTAACGAGTTTCATAACGAAGCTTCTCTTGGGCTAGATAATTGGTGTGAGAGTAGGAAAGTTCATTATTATTATTTATTATACCTCCCCTCACCTCGTCGAGCTTTAAACGGCTGGATGAAGGAAGAGGGGGAGAGCCCCAAATGACCCGGAGTCGTCCGTAACCCCGGTATAAGCGCAAACTATTTTACCAAGTCAAGAGTAACCTGACTAGGATTGTTTGAGAGAGCGAGTTCAGTATGTTCAGATACGGGTTCGTGAGATCTTTCTCTAAATTTATTATATTTATATCGCAAAAAGATATTCATTATCATCATCATCAGCTCTTTTTATGTCCCCAGCTCAATTTAGGTCACTGCTGGGGCACGAGCTTTTCCTATGGCTGGATGGAGTACGGGCTATAAACCACCACGCGGGCCCAGTGCGGATTGGTGGTTGTTAACGACTGCTAATGCAGCCGGGATCAATGGTTTTAGGTGCCTTCCGAAGAACGGGGGAGCTCGAGATAATACATTTTTGGTCGAAAGTTGCTTAAACTCAGCACTCGCAGACCGGGAGCGTTAACCACTGCGCCATCGAGCTCCACCAACAAAATATTATTATAAATTATATTAATTTTTATACACATTTAAAGGTAAAGCTTATTGCAAAACCAAAATTTGCTTAAGGAAAACTTTAAAATTATCGCATTTTATATTATTAATCTACTTATGTTTCCTCCTAGTGCATTTTAATTAGCACAACGGGAGATAAAGTTCTCATTGTAGTATTTTTTTGTTTATTATTCAATATTTTCCTTCCATAATTTCCAGTCATATTTGGGATTGGTTAAGTATGTCCTATTATACGCGGTTTCTTTTATGCTAGTGAAAACTCTTTGCCGGGTATTACCGCGTCCGGGGAGACGCGGATGGGTTCTACGGATCTCGCCCCCCAACTCCCGCGATTAAAGAAAAAAGGGGGAATACCCACTAAAACTTAAATTTAAACACTTACACTTAAACTTATTTCATTAATTTCATTTCATTTTTGTATTTGTAATTTTATGTGTAATATATTGTAATTTTATTTGTAATTTTTATTTGTAATTTTATTCGTAATTTTATTTTGTAATTTTATAATATTGTATTACTGCGCTGCTGTATGGACTATTATTTCTAAAATAAATGTTTGAATTGAATTGAATTGAATTAAAAATAAAATAGAATTACAAAATATTAAATAACATCGCATAGGTACATTATTCTGATCCCAAGGTAAGTAGCTAAAACACTTGTTTTATGGAAATCAGAAACAACGACGGTACCACAACCACCCAGACCCGACACAATATCGAAAAGTTCGTTTTCGACATTGACCCGACCGGGAATCGAACTCGGGACCTCAGAGTTAGCGCCGCCCAAAGTCCGGCGTGCAAGCCACTCGGCTACGGAGGTCGTCGAACTAAAAACGTGGGGATGTGCTAGGGCCTAGCACATCCCCTCAATTGCCGCCAGGGTGGGTTTTACTTATCTCTTATCTTATCACAAACTTGCTGGTCATACCTACGACTCCTCAGACAGCGTCAAGATTATAGATGTGAAGCTGGTTACTAACATTTCTTAGAAACGGCTTATTTGGCATATTATCATTTCTAGCGATAACTAGCGGCTGGAAACGGCTGCTTACTTATGCTTACGGCGGCTGCTTGCTTTTGTTTTTGTTGTTTCTCTTCTGATTTATTTACTATAGGATACATTTAACATAAATAGACATAAACAATGCCATTTTGCATCTGTATTAAGTGTTAAAAACTCAAAATTCTCATACAAAATGTGACACAGCAGTGGAATAGGACTATTATAATAATTTATTTGTCAGAGATGTTTTGGAAATAGGTATTTATTTATCTATGAAATAAGTGTGGACAGATACTTAGTAATAGTAAGCATTTAGTTGTATTTTTTTGTTTGGTTTATAATGATGATTAAATCCAAAATAAACTAATTTAGCTGCCTTTATTCTTATAATTCTCATACACCACCTCCTAAACACAAACGTTGTTTCATAGTTTCCTGTTCGTCTTTGAATTAAGTAAATTAGTAGGTATAAAAACGGTGTCTTCGGTGTTTATTTAATAAAAACAAAAATATCAAACATAACAGTTTAACAATAAAAAATGTAATAAAAATCGGTTTTTTTTTCGATCGGGTATCTACCCGGTAAGTATCAAGCGGCTAGTTATTCGTTTCTAGCCGCTGGTTTCGGTAATTACCGGCTTACAAGCCGCTGGTTTACAACTATAGTCAAAAAGAATATAATTTACCTTTTGATTGAAATTGGTTTGGATATTAATCGTAACTGTTTGACTATTTAATTGGACGAAATCGAGTCTGACTTCCTCCAATGATTACTTCCATTCCAAAGGTCAAAGTCCTGATGCGCGAAAAAAAGGAAAAAATCAAATCAAATCAAATCAAAAGTCGTTAATGAATCCCGAAATTATGTACCTACATAGTCTACCCGAAAATCGGCCAAGTACGAGTCAGTCGTCGGTTGGAGACCGACTCGCTCTTAGCCCATTTTCGGGTAGCTTTGATCACAACCCTTTTTGGGGGCGCGCCTGCGGGACCATCGATTTGACAGTCTCCGGAGATTCACTCAGGCAGCGGCTCGCCATCGTCATGCGCCAGAGGGAACACGCCCGAGGATGTTCGGTGGAGTTCCAGACGTCCTAAGCACAATAGGTATAAGGAGACCAGGATGGTAATCTTAATATAAACCGCGCTCGAACAACGCACACACACACACACGCACGCACCCTAACACACCCACTCGCAAACATTAAAATTATAATTATTCTCTTTATTAAATATATATCTTAAGAAAAATATTTCACAATATTTTATATAAAAACATGTTTACAATATAAAATATTATAAAAAACTTAACCTAGGTTGCCACCGGCAGCGGGGATAGACCCAAGCTATCGGTGGTTAGGGCTGCAGAGTGAGGATCCTCCTGACAATACGTACCGTGTCAAGGAGTACTGCCTTTTGCATCTGACCCTTGACCCAACCTTTCAGCGAGAGCCTCTCTAGGTGTTGATCGAGGCTCTTGGCTAAAAGACTGATTATTATTATTTTATTTACATTCTGCTTTTTCCTTATTTTATGTCCTAATGCTTACGATGGACGGACGGCTAGAGATTGCTCCCAGTTTATACTGTACCTACATACCTGTTTGTAGAAAATAAGGAGTGGAACTCGTTGCCTGAGGATGTGCTGCATGAACGTTATTTTATGCATGTTCAAGGTTATAGTGAATATAGGCTATTTCTAGGTAAGTACTTCCACCGTAGGCCACACCTCCACTTAACATCAGTCATCATCACGGCAGGTGAGACTGTTGTCTGTGGTCAAATGCTTACCTATTTACAAAATGTATCGTAATATTTATGTATGTATTACAAAAAAGAAGTGCCAGTGGCCTGTACTATAAAGGTGACAATCCGACAAATTTGTCAGTATTTGACAACTATGTCGAGTTGTCACTATATATAAGTCCTGTATTAAAAATAAAACAAAAAACCCGACTGCTAAAACAACTATATCAAAAATAACTGCAAAGAGAAAAAACTGAAAAAAAAACAAGCTCTAAGATCCCAGAATTCAATTTGAGCAATGAATGAATGCAACGTGAAATATTTCTAAGTACATTGAATATTGATAGTTGTCGCAGGCGGGGACAATCACCTACCAACCAAAGAGTGCGAATTTAATTGAGCTAGTCACGGCGGCCGCTTGGTTGATGATTGTCCCCGTGTGCGACAACTATCATTATTCAATGTATTTATAAATACTTATATATTATAGATTTTATTATTTAAGTATAGGTATCGGACAAGGAAATATTTCACGTTGCATTTAACATTGCTCAAATGGAATTCTGGGACTTGATTCTAGAGCTTGTTTTTTTTCAGTTTTTTCTCTTTGCAGTTATTTTTTATGTTAGTCCGGTTTTTACAAGTACATAATTGTTTTTTATACTTATAATTGTTTTAACAGTCGGGTTTTTTGTTTTATTTTAATAATTTGGTTTATTTTTCAAACTTTTTACTTTTTTTATTAAATATACTTATTCCGGATTTTTTTATAGCCTATGTCACTCCCACAGTCAAAACAAATCTAACGACACCTCATAATTATGTTAAAATCCGCTATGCCGTTTGGCCTGTAGAGCGTGCCAAAGAAATAGTGCATACAATATGTATTCTCACACACTCGCACTCGGGTAAAAACGCGACAAATTTGTAAAAATGGGACTGATAAACAACAGCCGGTTTGTCCACCTGTCAACTCCGTCCTATAAAACTTCACAAATAATGTAAAGACGCCTGTCGAATTTCGCTGACAAATACTACAAGTTACAAATTTGTAAGTAACTGACAATATTGTAATTTATATTAAGAGTCGAGAATTAATGCGGGCAGATGTATAATCATAACAATTACTCGGTTCTTTTAAAATTAGTATTCAATATACGCCACGATGGAGCTAAACCATAAATTGATAATTCTTTCTGAAATATATAAAAATAAGGATGGGTTTTTTGGACGCTTTAGCGACCAGTTGACGCACGATGACAAAATTAATAAGTGGAAGGAATTAACAGAGTCTTTGAGGGCCTTAGGTATTTTCTTTTACGAAATTTACCCGATGATGACGCTCCCGTCAATTAGGTTGCACGAATTAATCATCACTGCTACTTTACTCTCTGAACTTGATTAGCACCCTTATTTATTTAAAATTAGCAATCACTCAATTAAACCAAACTCGTTCAAGGCACGGTTATGTTTTGTGTTTCGATTCTCGACATTTCCATAAAAGTACCCCATGTCAAATTGTCATGACACTACAATTTTGTCAATTTGTCAGTATGTGCATTGGCTTGTCCTATAAAGCAAATTTCACAAGTTTTTCGCGACAAATTGTTACCTGTCACGTGAAAATGTTTATAGAACAGATAAAGGTATGTAAAATTGTCATGACATTTCGACAAATATGTCAATTTTCCACCATGACAATTTTGTCACTCGCAATTTTTATAGGACAGGAAATATATTTGTCTCTATAGTACAGGGCCCGTAGGTAAGTTTCTTTTTTTAACAAATGTATCTTAATTAACCGATAGTGAAAGGAAACGCTAAATAGACATAGCAGCTTTGTACGTAGCTGCTTCTGTAGTCTAGTGTTAAGACCATCGCCAGTCTAAGAGTCACGGGTTCGATTCCTATCGGACATTATTGTATTGTGTTGGTAGCGGGTATATATCGGGTCGCCAAATTTTTTGTACTTCTAATTGGCAATGGCACACAAACGGTTAGCCTAAACTTTTTCGCATAATTTCACTCTTCATAATCGTGTTTGGTCTAATTTCACTTCGCCTAAATTTTTATTGCCATATTGTTATTTACCAAATGCGACATTTGACGGAACAATTCGTAATCTCTAAAGTTTGCAATTACTAAATATTAATTCAAACAAAATTAAAAATCACAAAGTATAAAACGCCTACTCATTTTAATAAGGCAAAGTAACTTGGCCAAAGAATTGCATTTGTTGCAAATTGATTTATCTTGATACATGATATTGCATTTTTACATATAGAATACATATTGAATACCATAATGTTAACATTTAGGGGTTTTTAAAATATCTCTTGGGGGAAAAAAGAGAGTGGAGAGGGGGAACCCCCCCCCACCACTTTTCCCCCCGAACAAGAGCGAAAAAAAAGATATTTTTGTAGTCTAATAAAAAATAGACTACTGAAATCTAGCTCCAGGTTAGGCTAGCTATAGGTTTAATATTATATAGATATGCTAAAATTAGAGCTTTTATATGCCAAAACAACGTTATGCCAATATATTTTAGGGTATTTCACATTATAGATCCTAAAAGGGCAGGGCAGGGCACAATGTCAATTGTTATTTTTTTTTTTTGTTTATTTGTGTGTTTTGTTATGTGATTCCAATAAATGTCTTTTATTCTTATTCTTTATTCTTATTCTAAAAGTAGGGCTTTCAATTCTTAGACCAAATTATAATGGTGGCAAAACAATTGTTAGGCGAAACAATAATTGTTCGTCTTAAGTTTAGGCCAATACGGTTTGGCCATGTAATATTAGGACTAAAGTTTTTAGGCGAACCGAAGGGCACCCGTTGGTAGCATTGTAGTGTTCCTGACAGTTAACAGTATGGATGGGTTGTTCCGTATTCATCCCACGGGAACTCATCCCACGAATGTTTCTTTCCTTACTCATCCCATTTCTATTCCTTACTCAACCCACAGCAATATTTTTATTTTTCATTCCTTATTCATCCCATAAGTATTCCTTGCTCAACCCACGTCGAAATTATAAAGGAAAACTCTTGTTTTGTTTGGTCTGATCAAAAACTAATAGTGTCTTTTACTATTTTTATTTTTGTTATCAATACATACATTTTACGGTTCATAAAAGAGATCATGTATATCATAACCATCAAAAACAAAAAATACATGCATAATAAAGTAAAGAAACACTGATTATTTTAGAGGTTTCACATTTTTTTGCACTTACATTGCAAACGCTGGCTGAACCCTACGAGATAGATCAAAATAATGTACTACAGTACTGTACGCCTTAAAAAGGTCTACAAAAATGTTTACGATGGTATATGTCTATCTCTTAGGGATAACCCACAATAATAATTTTTTATCCTTTACTTTTTACGAGAAATAATGGTTTATTTACGAAGCTATTTTAAGCAATACAGCATTAATCCTTATCCAATTAAGTACCTTAAATACATTGTGCATTTAATATAGTTCAATATGGCTCTTTACAGCATGTAATTTAATTAAATATTTTTTTAAGATATTACAGATTTAAAATGCGGAGACATAGCGGTTGCGTGATCAGCATTGCACCCGTGCGAAGCCGGGGCGGGTCGCTAGTAATATTATATTGCCAAGTCAAACTATTTATTTAAAAAGATTTTTAATATTGATATGGTCACTATATGATGTTGTTAGGTTAGCTAATTACGTAATAACTTAAGACAGAAAGTCCCCTAAGTAGGGACTGAATAAATTAACCGACTTGGTATTATATGGACCTCACAACTTTTTACGGTAGAGGAACTGAATTGCGAGACTTGGTTTTTTTTACAAGTTTGTTTTTGATGGTATCTCATTTCTTTTTGTAGATAGTCCTACTCTTTTTCCTTTCCGGTACCATCTAGGTACCTATCTACACCTATTATTCCATTATATTAAACATATACAAGTACACTGATTCATTAACTGCAAATATAATCCTATACATTTATATGGGATTACAAAGTTATTTATGCAGTTGGTGTAACTAGAAAACTGGACCGAAATTGCAAAATATTTTAGCTTTTCCTTGATTTATACACTAACCCCCTTATTCATAAAAACTATTTGAGCATTATTTAGTTAAATTATGTTTTGTCAACGTCAAACAAACGTAATTTTGAATTTGAGAAAAAGAGACAAAACAATGATTAACTAAATAATGCTTAAATAGTTTTTATGAATATGGGGGTTATTGTATTCTAAATTTGAAGCTTCTATGCCTGCTAGAAGTGCCTTAAAGTTTTGATGATGAGTCAGTCAGTCAGTCAGTGACAAAATTAAGAAACTTTGACTAGTTATATATAACTCTTAAAGTACAGATATTCCGATAGGAAATTAACTTCTAACAGTAGGACCAACCCATAATGATACGGGGGAAGTTCCATTCCGCTTTCGAGTTTATCATTATAAGGAGAATTGGGATGTAGGTAGATCAAGCACTTCCCCACTGTTGAATAAAAATAGTAATTGGTGGTGATTCTACAACTATAGTTCCAATCCGGCTCCATTTGGAACACAAAATGGTGGCGCGGGCGAAGCTATAATTTATAGTGGACTGTATTTTTTTATTGGCGTTATACTAGGCTAGTGAGGGGATGTTTCGAACTGCGAGGGATGGCGACAAGGGCAATAGGTAAACAGTTCGAGGGAACGGGGACGCAATACCTTGATCAGCGAGCGGCAGGCGGCACCACGTGTGCGGCAGGCGGGCGAGCAGTCTGAGCCGGCACCAGGTTGGTGGCCGGTCGATGCACTTGGCTGGAACACGGACCTGGATCACCAGCGCGTGGTCTCTCACAGTTTTCACACTCTTAACGCGGTGATAGCTATCAGATGATCAAAATTGAAATCTCCTCTAAGCGCGAGCGAAAAGGGTCATTTTTTCAAAACGTTGTCAGTGCAGTTCTAGGTATGTATTGGAGAAAGATGGGATGGGATTAAAGGAAGCTAAGACAGCGCCAATTAACTACTTTCATCAAATATGAAAATATTACGATAGCGAAAAATGCATGTGCGACTATTTTTTACTACTACCTACTATTTTACTATATTGCGCGGCAAATTTTTAAAAGTCATCAACTGGCGCAACCCGTAATTATAAAACACAAAATGAAAGACACATTACTTCTTAAACTTTAATTAATTACATAAAACAAGTAAACAATTTAATGTTTTTAAACCATACATAATAGTGACGTCTTTTTACAAATCTTGACTTTCCATTGCACCTGGCAACTCCCGCGTACTATAAGTACGGCTAGCCCGAACAAACATTCGGGATTTGTAAAATTTATACAAAATGAAACACACCAAAATTACGAGAATTAACGCAACGCATGTATCAGTAAACAATGAAGGTCTAGATTCAATAACATTCTTAGAACCATCACTAGCTAATAACTTTTCATGAAATGGTTTAGGCGTTGACGTAAGCACCACCTCAGAAGTAGTCGCAGACATTTTCTTTGCTACTTCATTTAATATGTTCTTCTTTTCAGAATATATAACTTCCTCCAGATCATGTTTTACACTGTCAATGTATTGGATTACCTCATTTAGTTTTGTTGCATTATCTTTAGTGCCCGTCAAAGGAGACGTCATGAAATTCACTCTACTTAATGACCGCAAGATTTTATCTAACAACACATTTGTATTGGCACTTTCTTTCATAGCCATTATACTGGTATTTAACATATTTGTCGCTTTCACATTATAATCGTTCCCCATTTTTATAACAGCTTGTGTTAAATTTAAAAAATATTGTGAGTCATCGTTTTCGTTGGTCTTTATGTAGGTAAAGTTTGTATTAGCTATTTTGTGCAAAGTGTCTCTTATGTTCATTAAAATGTTTTCATTATTATTCAATATACTATCGTTGTGTGTATTTTGGTGTGTAAATCCATACATGTTACATACAATGCCATCTACGTTTTCTGCATTTTTCTCGTCTATGTTGATAGCAGTGATTCGGAACCGAGCATATTGTTTCAATTTGATTAATATTTCACATGGAATCGGATTTTCACCAATACTTAGCTCTGTTAAACTGGTACCACGGAACTCTTCAACATTTACAAAACGAATGTTATTATGGTCCACTATTAGCGTATTCAAAGATTGAACTTCATAAAACCGTTCATTTTCTAAAGTATTTATGTTATTGAATGACAAATTTAAGGTATTTAAATTAATTAGACCCCGAAATATTCCATATGAAACGGTTGTCAAAAAATTATGAGAAATATTAAGAATAAATAGATGTTCATTGTCTTTGAAAACCCCTGGTTGTATGTATGTTATCTTATTATTGCTTAAATCTAAAACGCTTAACGCTTTTACATTAGATAATGCAGCTGATTCTAGTTTGGTGATATTATTGTTGCTTAATATAAGATTTTCTAAACGTTCTAACTCTTTTAGGTCCAAATTCGTAATATTTGTGATTTCCGAATACGAAATATTCAATTTTGATAATTTATTTTCATGAATACCAGTAAATTTTACTTTACGCTTAATGCCTGATAAATGCAAAGTGTTTAAATTTTTATTACCACGAATAACAGACATACTAAAATTGACACCTAAATTGTACGATATGTCTAAGCAGCTTAAATCCTTTTGGTTGATAAATGCATTGTCATGTATACTTTTGATGCTGTTGTGCGCCAAGTTTATTATTGTCAAGCTTATAAGACCTAAAAAAGACATTTCAGGTAGCTGTTTTAAAAAGTTTCTTTGAAGAAACAATACCCTTAAACGTATCAAATCTGTAGCATTTACCTGAAAAGTTACGAGTTGGTTAAATGACAAATCGATAGTTTCTATTGAACCCGTACTAATAAAAGAGTTGTATTGTATTTCACTAATATTGCTATGAGATACGTTCACCTTATCCAAATGTTCCATTCCCGTAAATGAACTATTTTCAATAGTGGTTAGTTCAGTACAAGAGAGATCCAAACTGGGTAGCGAGTGTAAACCATGGAAAGTGTCTTCTTTTAATATTTCGCTCAGGGGGTTATTGGAGAGGTCTAAATTAATTAAATCTCTCAGGGATATAAATGCGTTTGATTCCAAATTTGTTATTTTGTTATTTGACAAATCCAAATACTGTAATGAAGTAAGCCCTTTAAAATGTTTTTGTTTAATTAGAGTAAGATAATTTCTTTGAAGTGATAATGATAGCAAATTGACTAAATCTTCTACGTCAAAATTTATGTCTGCAATAACGTTATCAGATAAATCCAACGTGTTTAAGTTATTTAAAGTTTTAAAACAATTTTTCGATAGTGTCTTTAGTTTGTTTTTATTCAATAACAAATTGGTTATTTTTGCCAGGCCAAGGAAAGCATAATCTTCTACAGCGGTAAGTCGTTGATCACTCAGATCTAATTTATCGACACGTTGCAATCCTTCAAACGTGCTTTTCAAAATAGAACCTTCTAAATAGTTGCCAGCTACATCAAAGTGAAGTATATTTTTTCCTTTAAATAAACCCGTTGGTAAACTACTAAAATTATTTTTAGAAATATCTAATACTTCCAATTGGCTTGCGTTAGTAAAAGTATTTTTATCAATTATCTCCAACATATTTCGGTTCAGGTTAAGGTTTTGAAGAAACTCCATGTTACAAAACACATCATTTTCAATATTTTTTATAGAATTATCACTTAAGTCAATAGTCCTAAGACTGCGAAGCTTTTCAAAATCACGAGACTTAATAACTTCAATTCGGTTGTAACTTAAATCTAAAACTTGAAGATCACTAAATCGAAACAGCGAATAATTTATGTCAACAATTCTATTGTAAGAGAGATACAAGTGTTGCAGTTTCTTTATGCCTTCGAAAGTGGTGACACTAAGAATATCAATAAAGTTATGTGACAAATCTAAAGTGAGTAACTGTGTGAATGTATCGAATATTGCATCCGGTATATTGACCAGATAGTTATTTGACAAATTAATTTTTTGCAAAGTTTTGTAATTGCTCTCAGTATGATCTATTTCTATTGTGTTTATTGTATTGTAAGATAAATCAATATCAATCAGAGCGGGTAAATCTATTGGGTTAGAGAGCTTAACAGTTGTTAAAAAGTTCTGGGTCAAATTTAAGAACTTCAACTCATTCATTTCTCTTAGGTTCGGACAAACATTGTATTCATTACCACTCAGATCCAAACGTTCTATAACTGAAAAGATATTATTATGATAAGGCGTGTCAATTCGTGGGATTTCATCAGACACATCACTTCTTATCGTATCTTTATAAACTAAATTTATTTTGTAATAGTTATTGGGTCCAATTAACTCAGCTCGGCAATGATCCCAATCATCATTCCTATTATTGTAATTGTTATGCGAGTAGTATGTATTTCTTCTATTTGTACTTCCTGTATATGTATTATCAAAAGGCTCAATGATGTTCAAACAGTACACATTGAATACGCATCCTGTTTGATTCAATTCCTTTGTACAACCGTCTCTATCAGGTGGATCGAGGCAGCTGGCGAACTTCATCAAGATTGTTGTTATCCATAAAACTGAAAATAAAATTAAAAAAATTAATTGAGAGAGTGCTGAACACTTTCAAAATTTTATAAACATCATCATCGTCACAACATCTACGCTACACTAGTATGAGCCATTTCCAGTTTTTATTTTTGTTGGAGGGTTCCTAGGGTTCCTAGAGCCGTGTGATGGAAAGACCGTCAGAGAGTTTCTAGACGGAAATCGCTTTACGTAAACCTCTTCCATACTAGATTCTCCGCGGGGTCCAGATCCCATCGGATCGTTTTCGGTTGTGCCCTCTCCGTGACTTTTTATTTCCTTAATTACATAATGGCTTCGTGCGGTCGGCACATTTCATCATCTCAGCCAAAGACGTCCACTGCTGGACAAAGGCCTCCCCCAAGGATATGAGGGGTATTTGCCGTAATCGCCACGCTTGGCAGGCGGGTTGGCGATCGCAGTAGGTTGAGGGTAACATCAGAGAGATGCTGCTGCCCATCCTCTGGAATGGTCCTTTAGTCGGCTTTTACGACACCCACAGGAAGAGATGGGGTGGTGCAATTCTTTATCCCCGGCACCACACAGGGAACGGCACATTTAGCAAGTTAAAATATTAATTTTCTATGTTTGCCAATAAAAATTAATGATAATACTTGTAAAGTGATAGAAGGGATTGGTAATAAATGATATACCTCCAAATCGGGGAAAATGAGTATCAGTAGGGAAAGATGTAAAAAAAAATGTTGTTGCACTGTTTTGTTTCATTTACTGACACCATTCACCCACCTCCACCACAATCCACTATTATTTCAGATTAATATTTGACAAAACACACATTTTATCTTTTTTTTTTCTGTACGTTCATCTATGACGTTCAACACACTTGGCCTTAAGCCTTGGCCAGCTGATGTTAAGAACCGCTAAGGCTGAAGGTGGAAGCGCAGTTCACGCGGAATCCTCAACTACTGAGTCACTCTAGCTGCCGGAACACAATAATGCTATTAACATTGATGTTAGGGCGACATATTTAGATAAGATGGTGGTAGCTAGCCAGGCGGATAAGCAAGCCCTGCCAACTAAACCGAGTTCACAAACATGTACGCTGGGCCTCGAATGAGAGATCGATGGTCTTAACCACTAGAGCAGTGTTCCGAGAAGTGAGTGCCGCGGCACACTGGCGTACCGTGGTCATTATTTCGTGTTTCCGGAAAAATAAGATTATCTATCTCATAAAGTTACATACACGAGTTGGAGAAAAATACAAAATACTAACACTAACGCAGTTGCAAATCACGGGAGCGCGCGATGTTGATTAATTTTATTTAACCCTTAAATACTCGCGTGAATAAAGTTACACTTATACTCGCGTGGGGTATATAACCCCAATTTTCAATGGTAAAGTAAAAACACTTTTAACCACTTTTCATAAAGTTTTTGATCACAATTAGACAGAAAATACTTTAAACTAAAAGACAACAGTATTCATTATCAACATTTATGCTAAACTAATAAAAGATGAAGCCATATATCTAGGCACTTTTTAATCAGTACATTAATCACATGTCATGATAGAGTGGCCATGACAGACCTGCTGGTGGCATTTAGCAAACAGAAAAGTTATTTTTTTATTCTTTGACATTAAACATATATGGCATCATTCATCATAAATTGAAGATGGACTGCCTCTGGACATGAAGCCAGCATCTTGAACTTCACCCCGTCTCTTGGGACGTTTTTGTATAACTATTGGCAGTTACGGTATTGTTAATCGATTTTGTTGGTGAATATTTGTTAAATCAACAGCAAGAGATTCTTCCTTTTTTATATATCGTGGTCGAATTTGAGTTTATGAACAACTTATGCATTTATACCAGCAATATTGAGAATGCAGTAAAATATAACTAACGGCCATCTTTTATGGCGACTTCCGACGTTGTAATTAGCACATATTTGGTCGTTAGTAAAGTTGCCATTTTGAAAGTTTTTAGTTTTTGTAAAAGTGTTGAAAAATTCGTTTTTTTTTTACTTTTACGCAACATAATTTGCGTTAAATTTAAAATACTCACAAATTTAATTTGTGATAACTATAAAACACAACATTTTGGACCTAATTACATATTCAACAAAATAAAAATAACTATACTAACTGGTCAAAAAAAATAACACTAAGACTCGCGTGGGGCAATATATACCCCAGACGTGACCCCTTGATATAACAAGACGGTACATAGTGGAGTTTGTAACTGAATCGGTATGGGAGGAGATATTCAGGCAGCTACTGAAAACGCTGTGACAATTCCTTTAAAAATGGCAGAGTTAAAACACTTTAAAATCTCCGTGGGGTAAAATATACCCCACGCGAGCAATTAAGGGTTAACAATTTACTTTTCTTTTAAGGTGTACCTCCCAAAAAGAATGAAATGATATGAAATTATATAATATGAAACGAACGGTTCATAAAAGTTTTGGCATACTTGTAATCGAAAAAGTTGTCAAGTTCATAAAATTGCCTTCATCCCTTATAATCAGGCAAGGAAGGCACGTGAAAGTCAAGTGAAGGAATAATAAAAAAAACACAGTCGTTGAATACTTCATTACAATATTGAGTAAACATTACTTACTCGCTATGTGATCCATTTTTGACCAAAATCAAAATGACAGAGTGAAAGCATTCATTCGTCCTGAAAACACAGAATAATAAGAATAAGTATAAGAATAAAATTATTTGCCAAAAACTAGTACAATGGCATTATAAATATAATTATAAATCCTATTCTATCCTCCACACTAAGCTACGCCTAGCCTGTGTAAGTATGGATACGTTTACAAAATAACATTTTAATATAATATTGGAACTTTTTTGTAATAGTAAAGTAAATACGGGTTAATGATCACAAATCCGGGCTATGCACCGAATAAATCCGAAACACACTTTGCCCGACCTGGGAATTGAAGCCGGGACCTTCGGGTATCGGGCCGAACGCTTCGCTACGCAGCCACCGAGGCGTAAGGTAAAATAAAACAAAAACATGCTGTTATGACCCGTAAGCGGTCACATACGAAAACAATATTAGCACTACAAAAAGAAACATAACCTATCTTATTCTAGCACAAATATATGTTTACGAGAATAACGTCAAACAGTTAAGAGCGTTTACGCCGCACACTAGCGCCACTAATGAAAAAACAAACATAACTAGTAATTAGAGATAGAAAATCAAATTATGCTCAACAAACTATTTGAATAAAGTAATTTAGCATTTTTACAGCACCTAATGAACACCTCACATGTTATGGTTTAGTTAAATAAGACGTTACGGCCACTTTTAACTATAACGCCATATTTAACTAAACCATAACATGTCAGGTGTTCATTAGGTGACGTAAAAATGCTAAATTACTTTATTCAAATAGTTTGTTGAGCATAATTTGATTTTCTATCTCTAATTACTAGTTATGTTTGTTTTTTCATTAGTGGCGCTAGTGTGCGGCGTAAACGCTCTTAATAGAAAGACACGTATTAAAATACATAAAGAAACATCATAATAATAAAAATAATTGAGTAAGCGCAGTGACCAGAATATATTAGGTTCTTACCTATGAAATTGACGTTTTTTTTTTTCTCACTTAATAAGTATTGCTTCTAAAAGTCAATACTGGTTGTTAATATTATTATTACACCTTTAATTAGGACTATGTTACTTAGGCTTCAGTAATAAAAATGATTACTAATTTTGTCTTTATCGCCCAATTTTTTTAAATTGACTACTTTTTTTGTTCGAGGAATTATCCTTTTGGTTCTTTGTTGCTTTGAAAGGGCTTGATTTTTTTTCTTTTTAATGTTTGTTATATTTAGCTAGTGAAACAAACACACTACCTCTACAATTTTTATAGTGTCAACATAAATAGATGCTAAGAAAATTAAAAAAACGTTAGTATGAAAAAACAAATTTTATAAAAAATCTTCATACAAAACGTCATAGGTAAGGACCTTATAGTATTCAGACGCATTACAAGATAATTTCCAGCTCAATTTAGGTCACTGCTGGGGCACGAGCCTTTCCTATGGCTGGATGGAGAACGGGCTATAAACCACCACGCGGGCCCAGTATTGGGGGTTGCTAACGACCGCAACATGCAGCCGGGACCAAAGGCTTTACGTGCCTTCCGAAGCATGGAGGTGATCGAGATGATAAATTTTGGGTCACCCATCCTATGACTGGGCTTTGCGGAAGTTGCTTAACCTTAGCAATCACGAAGCAGGCGCAATATAAGGTATTTATTAATTATAATTATTTATTTATTTATTTATTGTGACAAAAACGACATAAATCAATTACATTTATCACACAATTATACAATTAACAAATTAACAAACACAACAAATGATATCAGAATATACATATATAATTATACATTAATAAAAATTAATTTATTATACATTAATTAAATTATACATAACAAAAAATATAATAATATATAATTATTTTTAGTTCTATTGAGAAATATTACAATTTTTTGCACAAATTGCAAAATCTGCTTAAACAACGTGTAACGGAAAGGTGTACACAAAATGAAAAGATCCAAAGTGTATCCGACCTAGATCTTGTATGCAGAGTTACCAAGTCATGATTATTAATTTTATTGTGTTATTGTAATTTTTAATTTAATATTTCTATTATGACGTCACATCAAAATAAACAAGGTTTAGTAACCCCTGTGTACTAACATTTATGATCACTGCTGAGCTTATGCGCGCCTGACGCGCATCCCTTCACAAATATTAATATTTCAATAACCACTGCATGACAAATTAAAGTTAATAATTATGTCTAAGTAACAACACATACGAGTTCTAGATGGGATACACTTTGGATCTTTTCATTTTGAACCTTTTTGTCACATGTTGTAGAGTTATTATTAATTTGTGTTTATTTAAATTTTATTAGATATTATTTTTGTGTTTTGTTTTATTGTAACACACACCAGTGAACCTCCAGCCTTTCATTGCTTTAAATAGTTTGTTACTTATATTCTGTTATTTTGTTTAATAAATAAATAAAAAATAAAATTGATTTCTTACAGTTACCTGTCTGTTTGAATGGAGATACAACTTTTTATAATTATGTTCAAATATATATATTTTTATATCACTGCTATTGTATTATTTGAAGAGTTGTTTTCTTTTAACTTTTTAACTGTTCACTTGACAATGCTGTTGTAATGTAATGACGAACATGTAAGCCAATGTGAT
The DNA here is from genome assembly GCA_947562085.1 of Eudonia lacustrata. Taxonomy (NCBI): domain Eukaryota; kingdom Metazoa; phylum Arthropoda; class Insecta; order Lepidoptera; family Crambidae; genus Eudonia; species Eudonia lacustrata. The sequence goes on along the minus strand of OX387323.1, from coordinate 3,664,795 downwards.
GCGCAGACAGTATTTTTATGGTTCAACAGTAATGTAAATAATGTATTACTTAAACTCCTAATAGTTTTATTAAAATTTATTGTGATTTCTGATGTAAATAATTACACGCATTTAATTTTAATTTAAATAATAACATAACTGCTATTATTCTATGATTGTTTTCATTATCTTCGTTTTTTATTTAATTCGTTGATGATTGATCATTGTGAATGTGAATTAAAACTTGAGCCCTGGTTGGGCACGGCAACATATTTTTTTTTCTTTCTATACTTTTATTAATTTTATAAGCCAACCAAATTAAAAATCAAAAAACTAAATTAACATACTACTCTGTCAAGAATGGGAAAATATCAATAATACACAAAATGTTTGTTATTCATCCAAATTTATTTTATCACCTTCAAAGTATGCTCCTTTAGAAACGAAAGACTTACGCCAACCAATAATCCAATCATCTGAAACATTTTTTAAACGGTGTTTCCGGAATTGAGTTCAGTTCTCGCCGCGAATTCTCCTTTATGTCTTCTACCGATTGAAAGCGGGTGCCACGAAGTGGTAATTTGAGTTTAGGAAAAAGAAAGAAGTCAGCTGGAGCCATATCTGGTGAATATGGTGGTAGCTCGATGGTATTTGTTGAGTGTTTGGACAAAAATTCGTTCACAATGATGGCCTTGTGCGAAGGCGCATAACGCTTAAATAATAATCTTTATTTACCGTTTGACCTTCCGGCAAGAATTCCGAGTACACAACATCGCGATAGTCAAAGAAAACAGTCAACATGACTTTGACTTTTGATCGACTTTGGCGTGGTTTTTTCGGTTTCGGTTCAGTTGGAAGGCGCCACTCCGAAGTTTGTTGACTAGTTTGCATGTCAAACTCGTAAACCCACGTCTCGTCACCAGTAACAATGCGTTTCATGAATGTTGGGTCGGAAATGACTCGTTCTAGCATGTCCTCAGCGACTCTCATGTGATTGAGTTTTTGGAGAAATTCAGGTCTTTTGGGACTAGCCGAGCGGAAACATGTTTCACACCCAAGTGTATATTTAAAAGGGTACGGATCGACTCGTGAGACAGAAAGTTCGGCGGCTATCTCTCTCAAAGTTGAATGAGGATTTTCAGTAAATACTTCCTTCACTTTTGCAATGTTAACTTCAGTTGCTCAGTCAGATGTTCATGGCCTACCAGAGCGAGGCAAATCTTCCATCACATCTCGACCACTTTTGAACGTTGTGTTTTGAAAGCACGTGTTTTTGATAAAGTCGATTCACCGTAAGCCTTCTGTAACATTTTCAGTGACTCCGAACACAAAATTCCATTGGCGATGCAACTTTTAAGACAAACTTTTTGTTCGATGTTTTTGTCCATTATGAAATTCGCAATACACACTAGATATGATATAACTAAAATAGCACTGTATTTAATATAAATAACAGATCCAACTCAAACTCCGCGCCAAAATGAAAAACAGTTGTGCCAATCTAACAACAACAAAATAACAAAAATTTGAATTTGGAACCATAAACAAATCATCCATTCCCAATACTTTCTTGACTGGTATATTAATTTGGTTTTTGATTTTTAATTTGGTTGGCTTATAAAATTAATAAAAGTATAGGAGGAAAAAAATATATGCTGCCGTGTCCAACCAGGGCTCATGTTTTGGTACCTACGTGAGAAATATTAAATGTACACCTATTTTTACCTTGACTTTGACTATGACTTAGTGTTCGCATTCAACATATAGGTGATACATAAATAAAGTTTAGAAAACAGTAAGTATATTAAACAGGTAAATATAACCTTATACATATATTAAAAAGGTAAAAACTACCCTAACTGGTCCTTATTACCTTTTTCATATATATATGCCGAAGGCAATGGGCGTAACATGAAAAAGCCCTATTACCGGCAGTGGGTGCATACGAGCTGTAAATGATGATTATAATAATGATAACCTTTTTGGTTGCAGCTTATCGTGTTAACGAGTTTTTTTTACTTTTGATGGCTTCGTGCGATTAGCACATTTAGCCAGTGTCAAAGTAATTTTTCTGAGGAAGCTCGAGTGGGAATCAAACCCACGATCTTTGGATAACCGGTCCAATGCTCTGACCGCTGAGCTACCGAGGCCGCAAAAGACACGTTGAATTTTTCTAGTAGTTTGTGATTTACACTGCAAGCCAGCGGTATTACGTCACTATGACGTTACTACCTTCTTCCTGAGGCTGATTGATTTTTTTAGTAATGAAAATGAAAATACTCTTTATTGTACACCACACAAAAGACTTAGAGAGGACAATACAAGAAGAAGTACAAATGGCGGCCTTATCGCTAAAAAGCAATTTCTTCCAGGCAACCATTTGTTGAACTGGACAAAAAGCTAAGAAATGAGCAGTTACTGGTGTTTTCCGAAATATTAATTGACGTGTACTAACACACAAAATAAAAAACACTTAATTATCATACGTACAATACATATACCTATATACAATAGATGTGCTATTACATATAAACTAAATATATATTATATGGACAAAGTATTACATTATAAAGGAATGGATAATAACATTATAGTGACAAAGACAGATAGTGCTCCTTAGCTTGTTGCTTAAAACTATCCGAGGATGTTGCACTCTTGACTTTTTGAGGCAATGCATTCCACAGACGGACAGCATGAACTGAAAAAGATTTGTCCAAGAATTTTGTGGAACGCATTGGTATCGCCAAGTTCAAGCTCTCCGATGATCTCAAAACTTGTGAGTGCGTGGCGTGAAGGTATTGGAAACGTTCCTTGAGATAAGGCGGTGTGAGAGGATGAAACAAAATATTGTAAAGCAAAACAATGTGCGCATTCCGGCGAAGGCGAATTGGCAACCACTTGAGCTTAGTACGAAATTCAGATACGTGATCTTGCGTAGTCCAAATATAAATCTAATACTAAAACTTTGGAGACGCTCAAGTTTATTCACTTGCTTTCAGTAAGATCTAGATAACTGACATCGGCATAGTCCAGGATGGGCAGGAGATGGGATTGTGCTAGCGCAGTTTTAGTGGCAATAGGAAGGAAATTACGTAACCTTTTCATGGATCCAGCTGCAGCAAACATTTTCCGACTCACTTGTTTCAGTTGAGGCCCATTCAGGTTTCTATCAAAGAGCACACCCAAATTTTTCACTGTGTCACTGGGAGTCAGGGTAACACCATCAAACGAAATAGCAGGTATGGGACCAGTTAATTCTATTAAAACGAGGAGCTGCCGATGACGATGACTTGGGTCTTGGTAGGGTTCACTAGTAAAATTTTATCTTGTAAATATATAAATAGCATAGTGAATGCAAAATTCAAAATAATAAAAAAATATAAATATTTCCAATAAATAACCTTTTTTATACGGAACCTTTAAACAGTGAGCACTTACAATGTTTGTGTGTTATCTGTACAGCTGACAGGACAGGACGTAATATCATATTATTATCGCCGTCTCACACACACTCTTGTTTAGCATATAGGTACCTATCTACCTACCTAGTAATAGTATCATACATACAATGCATAGATATAATTTGCATTATATTTACGATTCTGAGTATATTTGATGTATTTATAAACATAAAGTATATTCAGAAAATAACATAAACTGCCCATATCTTACTTATTTTAGTCTAGCTCAACCTTCGATCAATGCACTAGATTCCCGATGAGAGCTTGAAAAATGGTAGGCGACTTTGGGGCCACGGAGCAACAATGATGTTGGTGGTGATGACAGTAAAAATTAAGTTTAATATTTTGCAACCTTTAATCTTTATTTTTAAGACATAAGGTTCATAGTTTTGACGGCCTCCTTGGTCGAGTGGCTTGCACACCGGTTTTCATGTGGCGATGACAATAAAAATTAAGTATAAATATTTGGCAACCCTAATTTAATCTTTATTTTTAAGACTTAAGGTTCATAGTTTTGACGACCTCCTTGGTCGAGTGGCTTGCACACCGGTTTTCAAAGTGTCGCCATCTCTGAGGTCCCGGGTTCGATCCCCGGTCGAATCAATTTAGAAATACCTGTTTTTTTTTGTTTCGGGTCTGGGTATTTCTTATGTATAATAAGTATGTATTTAAATATATTAAGTATGTTTATCCGTTGTCTAGTTAACCATTTATCGAGTTTCTTAAGAAAGCTTTTCTTGGGGCTATGATTGGTGTGTGTGGGAAACATTTATTTATTTAGTGTAATGTTCGCGGACGACGCATCAATTTTATTCGGGAGAAATGCAGATGTCGGTCGGATGTCGACTTTGAACATATACAGGTTGTAGATTTGCATTCCCGCCATAAATTTGCAGCTGATCGTAATTGGTACACTTAATGACTAAAAAATACTTTTAACACGGAGAAAGTAATAAGGAACCGATTGATTAATAAAATGATCTCAGTGTAAATTAGAATAGCGACCGTCGACTGACGAGAATAGGGGTGCAGACCGTAGTAGGTACATAAGAGCGCAGCGGGCGGACATTAAGTCGATGAACTTACGTAAACTTGTAGGTACTATTATGTATTCTGTGGTAAAGTGGCTTACTCTTACGCATAAGTATACTTTGTTGCAATAAACTATTATTAGGTACTTACTGATCATGTTTAAGATACTCGCAGGTACTGCTCAAAGTGGGCACCTTCACGTTCTATGCACAAATGAGCACGGCGCCTTAAGTTTCTAGGTAACTTTTGCAGCACACTACGATTTGACCTTACACTCTCAAAAGCCATTAAAATATTTTGTTTTAACTGCACAACACTCGTGATTTCGTCTTTATAAACCATTCTTTTTATGTCTCCCCACAAATAAAAGTCACAAGAAGTCAAGTCTGGCGACCTCGGAAGCCAGGGCACTGGCCCACCTCGACCAATCCACTCGGTTCCGAACACTTCGTCCAAATAATCGCGCACTTGTCGTCCATAATGCGGAGGCGCCCCGTCCTGGTGGTAAAAGAGATTCCGGTGAAGAGCTAGTGGCACGTCGTCAAGCATTACGTCAACTACGTGCTGCAAAAGTTGCAAATACGAGTTGCTGTTGAGATAACCCTCGATGAAATAGGGCCCGAGTAAATGTCCACCAACAATGCCAGCCCACACATTGATGCTAAACCTATGCTGGAACGAATCTTTTTTGGTCTTATGCGGGTTCTGTTCGCGGTGAGCCCACCAATGTTCATTGTGGACGTTGTAAATACCGATGCGCGTAAACATACACTCGTCCGTCCATAGAATGCTGGCTTCTCGGTGTTCTAGTACCCAGTGACAAAAAATGACCCGGGCGGCATGATCTTGCTCGTTCAATTCTTGAACTCTTCTGAAGTGGAACGGGTGCTGTTGCTCCGACTTAAGAAGCCGCCAGACTGTTGTGTGGTGGACATTGAAGTGGCGGCCAGCATCACGAGTACTGACACGTGGTTCCCTCTCGAAGTATTCGAGTATTTGCTCTTGCAAATCGACTGAGAGGCCCACACTGCCGCGACCCTGCGCATGTCGAGGAACGTTGAACTGGCCATGATCCCTCAGTCGTTGCGTGGCAGCAAGCATTACCTCGCGCGATGGAGTTGGTCTGTTTGGAAACATTTCCACAAACATGACCACGGCTCGACGTAGACTGTTCCCACTAATTGCGTATAATCGCACCATCTCCACAAGTTCTACGTTAGAATAATTTTCCGTCATTTTACTTTTTTTACACACACAAACAACACACCTAAGAACACGTTTCGCTCCAAATTTGCTAGGGCTAAGAAATGTGTCACTCGTTCGGGGTTGCGCGGCACACTGGCTTTGATGCGTGCGGCGTGCGCCCGCCGCCCGCCGGCCGCCGGCGCTCGCCGCGCCGACAAAGCTGCGGGCGCGCCGCGAAGCTCGAGCTTGTTGCTACCTACTTGTGGTCGGGTGAGCGGGCGTACGCGAACGAGCGTTTATTTTTTAGTGCTACGCAGACGTGCGATTCGTATTTACAGATTTTGAAAATATGATTATTATTTTTTCATATTCTTTTTATAATTTATTTGTAATAAGTATAAGCAATACGACTGCTGCTATGAATATGGCGTGAATGCAAATCAACAAGTTGTATATGTTTACCCTTAACTCATTGACTAATTCAGCAGTAAAGCAGTAAAGCATTCATTAAATTTAGCAGTAAAGGAGAAGTTCGCTTTTGGGCCCTTATTTTATTACAGTTTTGAAGTGATGCTTTTCTGATAGATCTGCCTTCTGAGATGATGTTTCCAAAAAGAAAAAAAATATAAAAGGGCCCCAACATAATTTAAAAAATATTTAATAACTTGAAATCTTGTTTTCTTCATCAAGCTTTTCTTATTATTTTTGGGTTCTAATGAAAGTTTTAAGTGTTTATTATACAGGGTGTCTCTTTTAAATCGGTCAGTATGGGAAAGTCTGAAACTATAAGACATACGAAGATCTGTTCTTAGGAACCATGTCATCGATTTAATAAGAAGAAAAACTGCATTCATTCATTTTAAAAAAACCTGTACTCAGATCGGGAATCGAACCCGGTTGTTTTGAAAAAATAAACTTACACTATTTCTATTTAGATATCGATTGTGTAGGTCTTAAGCAGTAAATGGCTCTATAAACATAATGTCTAAAATGAATAAAATGCATTGTTTTCACATACTTTAATTTATTTTAGTAGGTGTTCAAAGTGACCACATTGATAATGACATGCAATTTTTTTTATAAAAACCTTATTGTAATGCCCGACTAGGGTAACTGTTTTGACTAACAATTACAATTTCACCTTGTAAATAAACAATATATAACAGTTATGCAATAAAATGTTCTATTCTATTCATTTATTTATAGTAAGCTAAAGTTATTTGTGCTATCCAATGTTTTTTAGATTTTGATATATTCGAAATTTAAATGTAGGTATGAGCAAACAGGACTATTTTCGATATCATTTTTGTTCGGGATCCTTTTTAGTCATAATTAATCGAAGAGCTTAACACATGGTTGCGAGGAAAAAAATGCTTTTTTGTGATGAGGCCGCCATCTGTACTGCCCGGGCCTCACTAGTTGAGGATCCCGGGTGAAGTGCTTCCATGATTGGCCTTATCATCAGTGATCCCTCCCACTGCTGGGTGCGTACTTCGATAAGCCATAGTCATGTTTTTTTTTAATTCTTTACAGAATCGGAACACAACAATACTACGTACATCGATGTTATGGTTAAAGAACTTTATTCTCATAAGAAATTTACATTTCACTTATAATGAGATATATAGATAAACAGTAACAATTGTACTACATTAAACACCGATGCTTGCCGCTGCTATATGTAACTTAAGTTTATTTTTGAAAACACTTAAACTATCACAATTCTTCAATTCGTTTGGCAAACTGTTAAATAGCTGTGCTCCCTCAAATAGTACCGTCTTTGTTCCATAGTTAGTCCTTGGTATTATAGTTTTGAGTTTAAACTTATTTCTAAGATTATGTGTATTACGTTTTATGTTTAGTTATAGAACTAAACATAAAACGTTATAACAAAAAATTAAAACAGGCGCTATTAAAACTAACATAGGTTAGTTTTAATAGCGCCTGTTATAATTTTTTTAATCAAGATGCATGTGTTATATTTGTACAGTTGTGATAAATTAAATATTTTAACTTTTGTGTATAGTTCTTTAGTTGGCGTGTGGAAAGGATAATGGAACAAAACTTTAACAATTTTATTTTGAGTTCTCTGTAATGGATTAAGATTGGTTGGTGCAGCAGATCCCCAAATTTCAATTATGATGATGATGATATGATGTTATGACGACATTTCGGATAAGATGGTAAAAGCTAGTCAAGCGGACTTAAAAGCAGCCCGCCAGTCAAACCGAGTATATACATATACCACCCGCAGGGAGGAGCTCGATGGCGCAGTGGTCTGCGATTGCTAAGGTCAAGCAACTTTCGCAAAGGCCGGTCATCGGATTGGTGACCAAAAAAATTTATCATCTCGAGCTCCTCCGTGCTTCGAAAGGTACGTATAGCCGATAGTCCCGGCTGCATTTAGCAGTCGTTAACAACCACCAATCCGTAGTGGGCCCGCGTGGTGGTTAATGGTCCGTTCTCCCTATCCATCCTTATGGAAGGCTCATGCCCCAGCAGTGGGGACGTATATGAGCTGGTGATGATGTGATGAACCCGCAGGGATTCTGAGACTGGTAATCTAAACCACAGAACCACCAGACCACTTTACTCATGTGACCAGACCACAGAGACGGTTAAATAAACATTTTTTTAAAAGAGCGATGTTGGGTATCAATACTAGTTATTATTATTGTGTACGTAGTGACACTTATCGACACACGTCAATGCCATTGATTTGCTATTAGAAACGTCATCATCATCTCAGCCATGAGGCGTCTACTGCAAGACAAAGGCTTCCCCCAAGCACCCTGACAACAACCGGTTTTGTGCTGCTCGCATCCACCGGCTACCCGCGATAATAAATCAAAAATTAATTAATCAAAAATTTATGTGCAAAACATGTGGTGTATAAATTCCACGAGCGAGTTTCGAACTCGCACCCAACTTGCCGGGTCAGGTGCACTACCGAATATGTTGTCGTGGCTCTGCCCAACCCGCCGAAATCAACACCTTCTTCTCTTATTTTGTAAGCCAAAGGAGCCTAATTCATATTAAAGATGATTTATGTGTTAACAAAACATGTGCCCTTATTATGACTAGTGGTCACCCAGTGGTCAAAATTCAACCGTAATTTTGTTACGGCTGCACGGATTGTATCCTAAGCAATGAAAAATTAAAAAGATGGAATGTGAGTTTGGATTGGCATTGACAGATTTAAGCAGCTCCTCTTCCATTTTTGAATTTTACGAAAAGAGTACATACATGCGTCACGTGTGTTTCAAATACATGGTAGTGTGTGTAATGTTTGTTTAATTGATTTAAAAAAAATATTAACATTCTGTATTCCTTCTTTATATAAACTATAAGTGTGTGAAATTTCGTACTCCTCCGTCCGCGCAATTTTCGTAAAAAAGGGGTACAAAGTTTTTGCTTCACGTATATTAATAAATAGATAACGTGCTAACGTCACTACGTACAAACCTGCGACTAATTCTCATGCTCTGATATCAATCACGATGGCTTCTTCCACTCTTATTCAAAGTAACTGACAAACTTATCAACATTATTAACAATTATAACATCAATAACATAACAATAATAACAACAATAACAATAATAACATCTAAATTAATTAATTGCATGCGTGCATCCTCCCGATCCTCACATACGATGCGCAAACTTGGTCACCCACGAATCGCTAAAAGTCCGACCTCGCGGTGAGCTAACGAGCTATGGAACGCGCAGTATATGTAATATATGATAATAAAAAATAAGTAAAATTTGACCCTGCTTGTCGTGCTCGAGTCTTTGTTGAGTAAAAATTGCTTAGAGACGAATTAACGAATTCGAGTTTTGTTTAAAGCTCGAGTAATGTTTACGACTCAAATCCGTTCTCTGGTGACTCGTCATCGCGCTCGATTAGTCTCTAAACTCGCGAGTGTTTTAGGCCACGTTTGATGTAATTACATTATGATATTTACAACATTAGTTACCGCACTCGGCTCTGCCTGCGAGAAATTCGGTCGGTAATTAAGTCTTGACGGAATGAAAACATTTTCCCGGTATGAAAAAAAATCTGTGTAAATAAAATATATTCACAGGTACACAAAACATATCTGTGAACCAAATTTCAATTATATCAGTTCAGTTAACCACAACACACATCCATACCTTTGGATATACAATTATACATATAATGTTAGTATTATCATGTATTATCAACGGTTCCACCAACACTACGACAAATAGGACATAATAAGATAAACGTGTTGATCTAGCGGATATTGGGAGTTAAACTGACTGATCGATACTGCGCACCAAAACACAAATAGCAGACGTAGATCAAAAAGCCGGTCAAATAAAGTGGGACTGAGCCGGAGACGTTGACGTATGTCGGACGAGTTCTGGGCACGATTGCCACATCATGGGTCCCAACAAACGGACGACGACAACGCGGAAGGCCTAGACGGAGATGGCGGGATGAGTTGGACTATCACTGAGGAATTGAGACGAACTAGCTCAGGCCAGAGAGAGATGGAATGACGGAGGGGAGCCTGCAGTGGGAAAGTAGTGGCTGAAAAAAAAAAAAAAAAAATAAATAATTATAAATGGATTAGAATAAGTATTTCAGTTTTCCTCATCCTTTATTTTATTCCTTTTTTTTACTGATATTGTCGCCCAAGATGTGACGCATTTGTAATAAATTTATTAATAACACAAAAAGATTACTTATCATAGAATACCGTCACTACTGTTTAAATAAAGTTACCACTTATAATATTGAACGGACACTCCGTTTAGCATCTGATAAGCATGAATGCCTTTTCATAACCGCAACAACAAACTATTGTGTGAAATATAGAACTTTATATTCTCACAAAAACTATACATTCTACATAGGGCTGCCATCAGCTAAATTACGGACCCAGGACAAAAACTTCAAAAACCCAAGACATTTGGGTGAAATAAAGATATTACCCCGGACTCCATCGAAAAAAAAATTACAATCAAATAAAAACATACTTATCATATTTTTATTTATTTATAGAAAATCAACTTAATCGACTAGGGAGGTCACGTCACGTCACGAGACTCACGAGTTCGCGGATATATTTGCGCACCGAATAACTATGAAATGCTGTAATTTATTGCTAATCATTCCATTCTATCAAGTTAATCGGATTTCCCGACATAAAAAGTATCGGGTTTCACCCAGACACTTTTTAGAAACCCCGTCCGGACGCTCCCCGGACGCCCTCCAAAACTAGGACAAATCCGGGGAAACCCGGACGGATAGCAGCCCTAATTCTATAGGATGTTTGGTAATATGTGTATATTACCGAAACGTACCCATGTTAACATGTCTATATATAATACTATGCCAACGTCAGAAAATGGACATTGTAAAAAAAAAATTTCGACTCTCCGTACAAAATGACCTCATCAGCTGATCGAGTTAGTATGGAAAGTCGACAATTTTTTTTACAATTTCCGTTTTCTGACGTTGGCATAGTATACAGGGTGGAAACTTTCAGCGGGGCAGTAAGGGGAAGTACCTTATCCGTTGCAGCTACATGAAAATGGTCTTAGGAGACTATTCATAATTTTTTATGGAATTTTGATCTCCATTCAAAGATTTTCAAAAAAAATTACAGTTAGCAAGAAAATGGCCATTTTACAAAAAAATTATTCAGTCAACAAAAAGATCTCAACCGTCACTAAAAAAGCTTTTGCGAAAAATTGTCATACAAAATGTACGAGAAAAGTTTTTTGCAATTTGTGACTTTTTGAGTACTCCAGCGATGGTTGGTCACATAGAAGTTTATGATCAGTATTAGAAACAAAACAGGATCGATTGGCATCAAAAAATGTTTTTGTGTAAAATGGCTATTTTCTTGCTAACTGTACATTTTTTTGAAAATCTTTGAATGGGATCAAAATTCCATTAAAAATTATGGATAGTCTCCTAAGACCATTTTCGTGTAGCTGCAACGGATAAGGTACTTCCCCTTACTGCCCCGCTGAAAGTTTCCACCCTGTATATTTGGTGTCGGTAATTAATAAGTCCCAAAGCACGAAATAACAGTTTATTGCGTTTAGCACAAAGCTCACACAAATAACAAATAGAAGGTGAAGAGAAGAATAAGCGATAGTTCATTTACACAGCACAATAAGTAGGTGAAGAAACAGTTCAATAGGCATACAGGCGAAGCTATGAAAACATACAAAAAACTGATAGGTAATATAATACCTATATATACTCTTTATTGTGTAATGCTCTGGTATTGTCGCATTTAACATAAGGAGATGTAGTGTCTGTACATTCCCTGTTTATATTAAAAATCGCAAAGACGCGTACAAAAGGTACAAAACGCATGTATCTAGTCTAGATACGTTTACTCAATATGTCTAACTCTTGCACGCTTAAGTATGCTTGTCTCCTATATAGATTGCTACATGCTAAATGCCCAATCTACTTGTTTAACAAATTAGTTGCTAGGAAATGCCTGTCTATGCTTAGAGACAAAGGAGGGCCCAAATTATATAAAGCTATGTATAGATTAGCTGGCTCGAGAGGTTGCTTTAAGTACGCATCCGCTAAAATATGGAATGATTTGCCTCCACCCATTCGTAGAATTCAATTTAATCGTACTCTTTCAACTTTTCACAAATTTGTCGTGAATGGCTGCATAAGCAGTAATCTCTTGTGCTGGGTATGGGCCAGTGTTGGGCAAAATGTAATTAATTACAAATTAACAATTACAATTACAAAATGTAATTGGCGACTTCAATTACAAATTACTTAAAAATATTAAAAAGTACAATTGAATATTGTTAATTACAATTACAATTCCTAATTGTAATTGGTAATTGCAATTACTCAATTACATGTTTAATTTATTTTAAAGTTGAGATAGCATTTTAAATAAAACGATTAGATAATGGTTAATAAAATGTGTATAATTAAAGAATATTGATCAGAAATCATTCATTCGAACGATCATTCGATTTGGGTAGGTAAAGACAAAGACAAAGACAAAGATTTATAAAAAAAAAAAAAATTATAATTATTTGATTGTAAGAATGAGCTATTCGAATTGTTCGAATGAATTTGCATCATTTGAATGTATTTACATCATTCGCATGAATTTAAATTAAATAATGAAATGAAACTACACGAATCAAGTTATTAATCAATGGAACGGTTTTTTAGTAACATAGAAATATATTTTTTATGGGTACAAGTGCTATAATATACAAAATCAAATGAAATGACAAAATAAAATGATGATCATGATGAAGATACATGTAGTAAGTAATGTTTCTATTAAATATTCTGTTGTATTATTTTATTTTATTGTAAACACAATTTTTATACTTTTTACTTTTTTAACTTTAACACTTTCAAAAATATAACTAATTGTGACCAAAAACGCAAAAAATATACCTGTGTTATTTAAAACAAAAACAAAGGAATGAATGTAATGTTGCACAGGTTAAGTAAACAAAAAATCATTCGAATGATTCATTCTATATTTTCATTCGAATGAATTTAGGTGTTAAATTCGAGTTCAAAAATCATTCGAATAACGAATGATCATTCGAACGCAATGTATGGAATCATTCGAATAATTCGATTACTACTTTTTTGAACAATTGCCCGTCACTAATTAACTGTCTAATGTAGCGGTGCAGAAAGAGGTACACGCGGGGTCGCGGGGGGATTCTATACCCCCCGCGCCTGTGCACATTCTATGCCCCATGCGCCGCGTACGCAGTTACAGCCTCACATACTCACAAAGTCATAGAAAACTCTATAGGTACTAAAAGCATTAGTTTCTGTTCGCCATACGGTTGTGCTTCAGGCAGCAACCGAACAACAGCTCTACTGTTGAAGTAGGTAATTGAGTAATTTCAATTACAAATTAATGTAATTAAAATTACCAATTACTTATGTAATTGAATTACAATAATTTCAATTACATGTAATTTCAATTACATGTAATTTGAATTATAGTAGTTCAATTACTAATCATTGAATTAGTAATTAAATTCAAAAGTAATTAATTACGCCCAACACTGGTATGGGCTGATTAATTTGATAAGATACATTTTATTGTCATTGTATTGGGCGGTCATGTATATATTTTACACTAGTGCTAAGTGATTATTAAGGATAAGTCCCGATGTTCTAAACTATCTTTATAGGTACACACGGCGGCAGATCAACCTACCCAAAACTGTCAAATTTCTACAATCAATTTTGAACTTTATAGTTTGGTTATAAGGATCAATATTCATTGGAGAAATTTGACAGATTTGGGTAGGTTGATCTGCCGCCGACTGTACTCTACTAGTAAGGTTATGGCAGAATAACCAGAGATCGCGGTTTTACCGCGACAACTGAGCCATAAACCCTTGTCTTAGTTTTTAAACTTGTGTAACCTTTTATAATGTATTTTTGCTAAAAGTTTTTGCAATAGTCTTTCGTCCGTGATGATTGACCGGTCCCAATAGAGCAATGCACGACCATTTTCAAGAATGGGTACGGTACTTGTAGTACGGCACTTCAGACTCAACAAGGCCGTAATGAAGAGCAAGTTGCTGGAGAATGATCCTGGCCGAGAACAACCGGAAATAATATGCCTGAAAGATTCTCCGGGACGGCGGCATACCCGACATATGTCGACCGTCCAGCTCCGTCTGAGTCCATCTTAATATGCCAAAAGAGTATGTCAGTAGGGGCATCACCCTACCATTGAAGGCGCGCGCTCTGTTACAACCTGACAAAAGACTATTCAGTACTTTTGTTAGGCGACAAAAGAAACGCTCCTTCACCAACTGTTAGATATCTCCTACTGCAATACCTAACGACTCTGACATACCAAGATATTTGTAGGTTTAGGCTTCAAAGAGAGATCTAAGAGTCATTGTCTCAGAAAGTTGTAAACTCTGCGAAGTCAACAGCCTATTCCTGAATCCTTCAGCAAAGTGCTGAGAGGATTCAGTGCTAGGCAGAACCACAAAGGACTCAGACTGTCACCCTGGAATATGCCTCGCTCTATCCTTATGAAGTCCCGCGAGCCAGAGAGCTTATCTACACTACCTGGTTGACGGAGCACTGTGGTCCACTGCCTCATGCATGTGCTTAAGAAAGATCTTAGAGTTGCATCAATTTTACACAACTCTAAAATTCTCTCTAGCCATGAATGAGACACCGAATCATAGGCCTTCTTGTAGTCAATCCAAGCAGTGGAGAGAGCCCCTTTGTTCCGCCGGACTTGTCGGCATATGGTCACGTCTATGAGGAGGAGCTCCTTAGTACCACGGGACCCAACCCTATATCCATTCTGAGCTGGAGTCAAAATATTGTTTGCAACAATGTGCGAATTATTTTTTTCTCTCAGAATGGATGTAAGGAGCTTGTATAATGTAGGCAAGCACGTGATGGGTCTGTCTGTGGTTCTTGGGCTCCGTGGTACTACCGGACTTATGAAGCAGGAAGGTGACACCAGTGGTCAAGTTTGGCAGGGTGCCAAACTCGAGGGCTTCTTGGAATTGTATTGCTAAACGCTCGTGTGAATATTATTATTATAAATAGATTAGAATAAGTATTTCAGATTTATAGAAAAACGTTTATTGGGTATTCTATATTATTATATTAAGTATTCTATAAGTATTCTAAGAGTTTTCCTTGTCATTTATTTTATTCCTTTTTATTACTGATATTGTCGCCCAAGATGAGGCGACCAGAATTTTGTAATAAATTTATTAATAACACAAAAAGATAACTTATCATAGAACACCGTCACTACTGTTTGAATAAAGTTATCACTTATTATAATATTAAACGGACACTCCTTTTAGCATCTGATAAGCATGAATGCCTTTTCATAACCGCAACAACAAACTATTGTGTGAAATATAGAATTTTAAATTCTCACAAAAACTATACATTCATATATGCATTAAAACTTTACATGTAGTTATAATGTTATAATATACGTAAATTACGTCATAATCAGCATAAAATAGAGGAGCTCGAGTGACGTTAAGCAACTTTCACAAAGGCCGGTCATCGGATGGGTGACCAAAAATTTATAATCTCGAGCTCCTCCTTGCTTGGGAAGGCACGTAAAGTCGTTGGTCCCAGCTGCATTTGCAGTAGTAAGCATCCACCAATGGAATGGGACTGGGCCCGCGTGATGGTTTATGTGATTTATGGTGCGTTCTCCCTATCCCCCTCCCTATCCTATTATTTTATATGGATATAATATAAGCTGATGATGATAATAGAATGCTACATTACCATCTCAGCTTCATTGGCAATCTAATAAATTAATAATTTATTTTTTTATTTTTTTTATTTAATTTGTAATTTCATTTTTATTGGGCCAGTAGTTACTTCCAGAGATTACCTTCATCAAACAAACAAACAAACAAAGGCACAAATAAACAAAGGCACAAACTTTACCTCTTTAATATATACTAGCAGTTTACTCGCGACTTCGTCCGCGCGGTTTTTTTAAATAAAAGCCTATGTTACCCGCAAGGCATGTAGCTTTCTGTAAGTGAAAGATTTTTTGAAATTGGACCGGTAGTCCCAGAGATTAGCCCCGACATACAAACAAATAAATTCACAAACGTGACCACTTTATTAATAGTATAGATAGATATAGATAGGTAGATAAATAAATAAATAATGCCTACTCTTAGTAAAGATAAGATATACAGGATGTTTGATAATATGTATATATTCCCGAAACGTACTCATGTTAACATGTCTATATAAATACTATGCCAACGTCGGAAAATGGAAATTGTAAAAAAAAATTTCGACTCTCAAAATGACCCATCAGCTGATCGAGTTAATATGAAAAGTCAATTTATTTTTTTACACTTTCCATTTTTTGACGTTGGCATAGTATTTATATAGACATTTCGGCAATATACACATATTACCTAACATCCTGTAGATTAGTATATTTATTATGTGTTTCATTAAAAAGAAAACAATTCAAAAATAACTGTGTTATAGCCGTTTACTTATTGGATTGGAGATACAAAAAAGATACATGAGCCTTAGGACTAATTAAACAACAATCAAATATTAAAAATAAGATCTTTAAACCTATACCTATTTAAACTGTTGCATATAGCCGACAATAAAATTAATAAAAATAATAAAATATAATTATTTTCTCTACAAAAGTAACATACTTAGCACCTACATATTCCATTGCATTCCTCAGTTAGTTTTAATTACTTGTTTTGAAGACTTTTTTATTATTATTATCGTCGGCTATATTGAACTGCTGTCAATATTTAATAATTAACTCAAGTAACGTATTAATAACAAAAATATATCAGTCATAAAAACAGTCCCTCGAAGAAAAGAGACCAAACAATATTATAGTAAAAAAAATTTAAGAATAACCGACATAATAGCACGAGTCTTATTAAAAAGATACATTTCAATAAATCTCTTTCTCATCACTCGTCTTTGAGCTCCTAATATATCTTTCCATATAAAAGTTTTGTTCTTTAACCGCTTCTAAGATTTTTCGGGCTATGACAAGCAACCTTTCATCTGCCACGTCTGTATCGGCTGTAAACCTTGCCCGTTCTTCAAACTCTTTGTTAACATTGGTAACGCAAGGAATACCTTCTAGTGAATTGCCCGCTGAAGAACTAACTAGGACTGACGGCCTCATCCTTGAATAACCATTATTGAAATCACTTAATGCTGCAGCAAGCCAATCGCACGACAAGCTATTGCCCTCCAAGTACACCGTCAAATCAAACATATGTCCCAACCACCCTTTGTAGTCGAGATAATATAAACCATTGAATCTTAACGTAAGTACTTTAAGAGCCTTTAATTCCATCATAACTTTAGAGTCTAGGTAAGCAATATTGTTGAAAGATAAGTCTAAGTTCAATAAATTTGTAAGACCTTGGAAAGTACCATATTCCAGGAGCGTCATGTTGTTGTGAGCTATACGTAAAGTTTTTAAATTGCCCATATTCTTAAATGAAGCGGGGCCGATGATTTCAATATTATTATAACTTAGATCCAAGGAAAGCAAATTCACTGGTAATTTAAAGAAATCATTCTGCAATTCTTGAATGAAGTTCCCGCGCATGTCCAAAGTTTCTAACTCTTTAAGATAATATAAATTGATCAATGAAACATCCGATATTTTGTTATACTGCAATATCAACATGGTTAAACGCGAACCTTCTCCAAAGATAACAAGTCTAGAAATACTGTTGTTAGACAAATCGAGTACTCCCCCTTCTGAATGGAACCTATTTATACGTAAATTATCAATCATTTCAATATAATTGTTTGTCATGTTTACGTATTTCAAATTGTAGTTATTCGTAAAAGTTTGGTCCGGAATATTATACAAATTATTGTGGGACAAGTCCAAATTCTGTAAGTTATTCATTGAACGAAAACTGTCGAAATACAAATTAGTTATGTAGTTCGAACTTAGGTTTAGGTACTTCACATTCGCCATATCTCTGGCATTTACAACAAAATTAATCAATTTATTTTTTGACAAATCGAGCGATACGAGCCGGACTAGAGGCTGGAAGGCGTCGTACTCAATATTTGAAATTGCGTTTTTGGACAAATCTAATTCAGTAAAAACATCAACATTATTAAAGTTTCTTCCCCTCAAAGACCTTATAAATCTGTCATAAATTTCCTTGGATGTCGCGTTAGGGATTAAAGTTATTTGGTTTTCAGAAAGATCAATTTTACATATAGAGTTGGTTCCGAAATGGTGCCAATGTCTCGAAAATACGGCGGGCTTAAGATTTTCTAGTTGATTCCACGATATATCAAAAGTTTCCAAATCGTAAATAATTTTTAAAGATTCTGTGTTAATATTTTGTATCTGATTGCCTCTTAAGAACAAGTGCTTTAAGTTATGTAGATTATTAACAGCACCATTAAGATCTTTGATTCTATTATTATTTAATTTTAACACTTTGAGTGTGGTCAAATTATAAAACGGCATTTCAGTTAAGTCAGAGATATGATTATAAGACAGATCTAGTTCTACTAGCGAGGACAATTCACTGAAAGCATCTCCCGGAATTTCACCAATAGCGTTATGTGCTAATAAAAGTTTTCTCATTTTATTTGGGTACGTTTCAAATTCAAAAACGTCTTCTAAGTGCGTCAAGTTGTTGTATGACAAATCTAAGTTTTCCAATCGATTGAGATGAATGAAAGGGCTGCCAGTAATTTCATTGATCTGGTTATCGGTCAAATACAAGTTTTGCAGACGAGGCATGTACTCAAGCATGGACAAGTTGGTTTGGGGCCAGTATCCTGAGGCTTTAAAAGACGTGATGGTGGTGAGAAATTCTACGTCGATATAGTCGTCAAACCTTTCGACAGCATTTGTAAGGACAAGGTCAACGGTGACTGGAAAGTTGGTGGAGCCCTGGCAGATGGGAGGAAGGCTGACGCCTCGAATGTTCCCTTCACATTTGATTTGGAAGGCGCAGTGTCCTAAGGCGTGCATCTTCTTCGGGGGGCAGTAGCACACAATGAGCGGAGCCATAGTCAAGATGAGTAGTAGCGGTAGACCTGGAAAGAGTTCAAAAATGAGCTTATTTAAAAGGAGAGTAAGAGGAAGAGTGACAGTTAGCTTACTCAAACAAAAGGTTTTTAAATGTTTATATAATTTTTAACGCAAATTTTGTTGCGAACAAATTACAAAAACACAAATGTTGAAAAAACTTCCACGAGCAGGATTTGAACCCGCACCCTTCTGACATACCGGGTCAGGTGCTCTCCCAATTGAGCTATCGTGGTTCTAACCAGCCCGCCGAAATTATTCAACACTATTTACTTTGAAAGCCAAAGGCGCCCATTCAATGTCAACAACTACCGTCATTAACATCTGATCATAATATTTTTACCAATACTAAAGATCAGTTAAGAAGTAGGCAAGCTATTTATAAATGTTTATATAATTTTTAACGCAAATTTTGTTGCGAACAAATTACAAAAACACAAATGTTGAAAAAATTTCCACGAGCAGGATTTGAACCCGCACCCTTCTGACATACCGGGTCAGTTAAGAAGTAGGCAAGCTTTTTATAAATGTTTATATAATTTTTAACGCAAATTTTATGATCAGATGTTAATGACGGTAGTTGTTGACATTGAATGGGCGCCTTTGGCTTTCAAAGCAAAAAAGGTTTTTAATTTAAAAAAGTATGTGATCTATTTTAACAAAAATCTATTGTCACATGTATGGCATAGCATTACTTGAGAACGACTCGACCAATTTGGCTGATTTATTTTTTTTGTTGTGGTCTTAATTTTCAGGATAATGTTTGTATCAAAAAAGTTTTCGGCGGGAAACGGGTATCCACTGAAGCGGACCAAGTCGCGAGCGGGCCAGTTTTTTTTTTATCTTTTATTTGATGGCTTCGTGCGATTAGCACATTTAGCCAGTGTCAAAGTAATTTTTCTTACAAGTAATCCATAAATAAACAATATTTCCATAAATGATGATGAATGATAATAGAAATGAGAAGTGAGAATGATATACCTCCCAACCCCTCGAGTATCTTAGTAAAGATGTGGGGCTTTACTAAGTCCTCACGCGGAATTCTTGAGAGAATTTGAAAAGTGCCGTTGCACTGTTTTGTTTCATTTGCCAACACTCATGCACACTCACGAACACTTAACGGTTAATAATCCACCATTATTTCACATTAATGTTCGAATTAACACAAATTTTAGAAAATAAAACAAAATTGCAGACATCACTCTTCACTTTCCCGCCAAGAAGCCAGCGGGCCAGTTGTAAATATATATTGCATGGTGACCGTGACCACGGCAAGTGCACCTCAGTCAAAACATCGCGTCGAGTAATAAAAAATAAAATAAATAAAAATTTATTTTCATAAACATGTATACAATTAGTGTGACAAAAATGGGAGTGTGACACAACATGTTTTACCATTTAAGGTGACAAAATTAAGAAGGTGGCATGCAGGCAGATTCTTGAATAACAATTATTCGTTTACATTTAAAATTACATTAAAAAGTTCACTGAAATTACTTAAAAAATATTATATAAATTTGTAATTTAGGAATTTTTAAGCTCTATCATACTAATATTATAAAGAGGAAAGCTTTGTATTTTTGTATGTTTGCAACGAATAAACTCAAAAACTACTTGACCAATTTAAAAAATTCTTTCACCTTTAGAATGCTACATTAGCGCTGAGTAACACAGGCTAAGTATATTAAAAAAGAAATGTCCACCCGTGCAAAACCGGGACACAAATAAATAAATTAGCATTTAGTTACAACAAAGTATTAAGGTATGCTAGCTATGATACCTATACTTAGTAGCTTGCGGTAATTCCCATAGCAAAGCTTGATTTAAGATAGTGGTAGCTAGCCAGGCAGACGTAAAACAAGACCACCAAATAAGCCAAGCACACTAATACACACGCCTGCAGATCAAACTGTCAAAGGAGATGTTTCAAGTTTGTATGGACACTGGTTTAAGTTTTTGTACAGGTAAAATAAATCAAAGAAATATATTAAATAATCCATTACAAACATTATCTTTTCAAATTTAGCTTTATTTTGTGGTTCAAAGCATTTTAAAATATTATGTGACATTTCATATTCAACAATGGCGAACGTCAATCAATGTAATTTTTACCTTAAGAGTTTGACGTCCTAATCACGGCTTATTTTCAGGTTTTGTCTCAATAACTCAAACTCTCCTATCCTAGTTTGTTTACGGCTAAACTTCTTCATACAAAAGTAGGCTCTAAATAGACGATATTTAAGTTCTAACGTCGAGTGGCAAGCGCGATTGAATTCGATCGCTTGGGGTTTGGCGGAAGTTCGCCCGCGATCGGATTCGATCTTTTAGAACCTAAAAGGTTAACTCTTAATTGAAACGTTATGTTTTAAATAATTATGGTCTAAATTCGTCACAACAACATTTATGAACCAAAAAATTACTAGAGAAATAATTTTATTTTTATTTTTCTGAGAATCCTTGTATTTTTTCCTATTTTTGAAGTACTGTACATAGACTTCGCCCAAATTGAAACTTCTCCTTTCTTCATTCGATTTTGAACTTTATGTCTTATCCATAAGGTTAAACATTTATTGAAGAAATTTAATAGTTTTAGAAAGGTTGATGTGCACGCGTCTGTACGTACACCACGCTAGGATTTGAACCTGGGACTACTTCATCTGAGACCAGTTGTGTAAACACTGGACCTCAGAGGTGGTTACTGGTTACCACAATCAAGAATACACGAAGAGTACACGACTGTAGAAAAAAATGCAAACTATATATACAATAAAAAAAATATAATTTTCTCTAACCGTTCATCTTCATTGCGATGACTTCGGATCAGATATCTGAAATATAAAATTCTTTTGTTAGATTTGCTATTTTCAAATTTACAAAAAGTAAAATAAAATACAGTACGTTATCTAATTATTTTAAATATTAAATTCTGTGCTACTTCTTATAAAGTGAACCTGGGGGCTTATTGTCTAATTTCAACCTCTATCACGATACCTTCCAAAGGTATTAATTACACTTGTCATTTTGCATAGACGATTCCAAATAAATGTCGAAATGACGATATTGTTCATACAACATCATTCAGAAACGCAAATAAATATTATACTTAATAATTAAATAGCTTTAGATTTAGAAGGTAAGCGACGAGCTGGAAGACGAAAAAAATCGTAACTATGAAACATCTGTAAATGAACAAGCGTTGCTAGGGTTAAAGACCTATATTGCTTGAAGCAGGATAGAGAGAAGTTCGCTGAGCTGACGGCCAACCTCCAGTAATGGAGAGGGACTACAAGAAGAAAAAGAAGAATAGCTTTCAAATATCAAATTGAAAGGTATTACGATGTATTAGAATTAGACAATAAGCCCCCAGCTTTTTTTAGATAGCTTATTACTTTGAATACATACGATACGTATATGTTACCGGCATATCATAAAATTCAGTCATTTTATAGAATATACTTAGTCATTCTTTACAATACCGAGCTCGTTAAAGCATTGTCTAAACTAGTGGTGCTTAACCTTTTAGCCGTGAGAGACCATTTTCACCAAATCTGTCTTGCCAAGGACCACCTCAAGTCACTTGTTTATTGTTTATCACGATTACGATGGCTTCGCGGACCACTTGGAATGCCTCCAGGGACTACCAGTGGTTCGCGGACCACCGGTTAAGAACCACTGGTCTTAAGGACTACGGAAGGTAAGATTCATAAAAAGCGCTCAAACAACGCACACTTATAGATACAAGGGCGGATTTAAGGGGACATGGGGCTGATGCCCCCCACCTCCTCCCCAGACGGTATTTTTGTGTACTGTGGAGATTCCATCACAGTTCATACTTAGAAGCAAATCGAGAGCTAAAAATTTGGCAACAGATGAAAGAAAATTTATTAATTTATTTACTTATTCATTTATTGATCATAACACTTACAACTATCATTACAGGTGGGTACCTAATGCGATAGCAGCGTTAGTATTACAAATAGAAATTACAAAAACACTATATTTGCAAAAGCACTATCTATATTTGCGTTAGTTTTACAAATAGAAATTACAGATGTCCCAGTATCTCCAGCAGATGCCTACAAAAGAGCAACGGTGCTGCCAAATATTAGGACTCTTTGTCAATTGCTGTGCACCTTTCCAGTGACTACTAGCACTGCCGTGCCGAGCGATCATCCTCCACCTTACGCCGATTAAAGTCATATCTTCGCAACAGGATGACAGAAAAGCGTTTGACAGGATTGGCTTTAATGCATATCCATCAAGACGTTACGGCAAAAATGGACGCTAATGAAGTGCTGAATATCTTTAGCAGGAAACATTAATGAAAACTGTCTTTATTAAACATTAAATTTTTCTATTGTTTTGACACTTTCATAAACCTTCCATAAAAAAGCAAAAAATAGGGACACAGCCAAAGCCTTTCTTTAATTTAAAAAAAAAGTAATTAAATCGGTCCAGTTTTGGAGGAGAAATCAGGGGACTACGAAACGTTGATTTTGTCTACTTTTCATACATATTTATCAATTCAGTCGACCTTAGCATTTCCTTGCCTTTTGGTCCTCCATATTTCGTGGTATAATAAGCTCGCAAACTCCTCTAAGACCTATCATAGCATATATTATTAAGTAATAGTTACTCCTATAGCTCGCCTTGCCGGAAACTATCGGGCGACGCACCGCTAAACAATAAATCTCATACGTTTTGATACGAACGTTTGCCATAAGAAAAACTGTTTTTTTTTCCTTCAAATTAAAACTACAAATTATTTTAAAAAAATGAACTACAAATTATTTAAAAAAAATGAACTACAATTTTGAAATGTGTGTTAAGACTTATCTACTAAGAAAATGTAGATGCTTAAATCGGTCTGGTTAGCCTGTAAAATGCAAATCTATGTTTTAAAAGAGGTTACTTTGATATTTTTTTCTCTGTTATAAAAGTTGACAAATCGTGTTTCTGCAACTAGCAAAATGAAGTCAATTAAATGAAAAATCATGTCATCAAATATTACTTTCATATGTTTTGTAATTGTTGGGAAAAATCAAGATCCCCGCAACGTAAACTTCCAATGCGTCATTGTATTTGAATATTGTGTGCGACTGATGCTGCGTTGTTCTCACGCTGCACCAGTTGTCTTCGCGTCTGGACTCCATTTCCACTTAACATCGAGTGGAATGGAGTAGCTTGCCGAGATAATGTAAAAAAAAAAAAAATGTATTATCTAGGTTCTAGGCTACACAAATTAATGTTTGACCTGTGTAACTAACTGTAATTTTGTAACTTATAAGTATATAATTTTAACAAATTACAATTTGAAAAAAGACAGAAAATTACAATTTGAAGAAAGAAAGTGCTGAAAAAATTCCACTAGCGAGATTCGAACCCGCACCCCATGACATGACGGGTCCGGTGCACTGCCAACTCTTATCGTGAGCCACGACAGCATAGTTGATTCGAATCCGCAATCCCACGGTTCGAATCCCACTTGTGGTTTTTTTAGCACTTTGTCGGTTTTCTGTCATATAACTTAGTATTTTATTTATTTATTTATTTTATTTAATAGGACAACCAACAAAGTTAACACTAAATTAAATTAAAGTTGTTTTTGTACAAAAAAGGACTTAAGCTAAGTGTCATCTTACTTATAGGCTGCCACGGCATGCAATGTGGACTAAAATATACTATTTAATTACTATAATTATTCAAAACTAGTATACAATGTATACAATGTGGATAGCTTTTATTGGCTTGATAGTAATATTAATTGCTGTTAATATCATGTTATACTGAAATTGTAGTTATCCCATATAAAAGAAATAAAATTACATTGGGCCAACGTGGTCGGTTATGGCCTGATCTCCCCACGTGCTGCTTTATATAGAAAAGCATGCGCCCAGCCGTGAGACGTTTATAGTCTGCTTATGATCCTTTACAGCATTTACTTCTTCAAATATAAATTAATTTAAAGTGTAACAAATGGCGCAGTGGTCAACGCGCCGATGATTGCTAAGGTTCATTGCAACTTCAGCAAGAACTGTCATTTTAATGAGCTAATCAGCTCATTTTTCAGGTCCCCACTGCTGGGGCACGAGCCATTCATAAGGATGGATAGGGAGAACGGGCGATAAACCACCACGCGGGCCCAGTGCGGATTAGTGATTGTTAACGACTGCTAATGCAGCCGGGACCAACGGTTGCCTTCCGAAGCCCGGAGGAGCTCGAGATGATACATTTTTGGTCACCCATCCGGTTACCGGCCCTTGCGAAAGTTGCTTAACCTCAGCACTCGCAGACCGGGCGCGATCGAGCTCCTCTATGATGGTAACAAATCACAAAACATTACTTATTCTAATAAGTTACTTTTTTAATTTTTAAACTACTTATAAGAATAAAAAATGACATACCAATAATGCAGCTGGTCTATTCGTCCTCTGCAGGACTAGTAGAAGTTTCTACCACCAATAAATATTAAGTTTTACTTTGATAAATCAAACTTTCGTATTGATAGGACAAAATTATACTCGTAGATACTAAAAATGGTCGGTACAAACATTTGTTAGAAAAGTTGTTGTGACACACTATTCACTAGTGCCTACATGACACTGATTCCACGAAACTCCGAACTATGTTACACCCGGTGAAGCTCAAAGTCCAAATGCGGGAGGGAGGCGCTATGAAATTGAACACAGCCATTTTTGCTGATTTATAGAAATCGAAACCTCTAAATAAGAGCGCAGAAGGTAACTTCATTCAAACGTGCGCGAGCGCCGCACACATAGGCAAGCTCTAATGAACGAACACGGAGTCTCTCAACCAGGGCTTTTTTTTATTTTCATTTGGGACAACAAACAATTGACTAATATGTATATGTATATTACAAAGTGAATAGATTAACAGGTAAATAATCGGACAATCAACACCGTTATCCACAAAGACAAATAATAGAAAAAAATAAAAATAAGTGACAAAATTCAGCGATTACGTCAGCCTTTCCGGTAGCATAACGGTCAGTGCAGCCGTAGATCGCGGAAGAAGATTGTCGAACCTGGGTGGTTCGATCTTGGCTGGGGCGGGTAGGCGTTTAATTTTTTCACTGTATTTTATTTTATTTAGCTTCAGTGCAGCAATTAGCACTTGAAAATAAAAAGTAAAAATATACGGATAGTAAAAAAAACTCACAGTAGGCACTCTGTGTACGTGAGTGGGCCTATCTATGTGTGTATGTATTGCTCGAGCCCGGTATGTGTTAGGTCCTCACCTATGGAATTGACGTTTTGTATGAAGATTTTTTATAAAATTATATTTTTCATACTAAAGATTTTATATTATTTTCTTAGCATCTATTTATGTTAACACTATAAAAAATGTAGAGTAGTGTGTTTGTTTCACTAGCTAAATATAGCAGCCATTAAAAAGAAAAAAAATCAAGTCCCTTCAAAGCTACAATGAAACAAAAGGTCAATTCCGCGAACGAAAAAAGAAGTCAATTTAAAAAAATGGGCCATAAAGACACAAAATGAACAATCATTGTTATTACTGGCCTAAGTAACATAGTCCTAATTAAAGGTGTACAATAATATTAACAACCGGTATTGACTTATTAATAAGTGAGAAAAAAACGTCAATTACATAGGTAACCTAACATTAAGGCGACGCATTGGAAATTTACGTGGCGGGGATCTTGATTTTTCCCAACAATTACAAAACATTTGAAAGTGATACTTGATGACATGATTTTTCATTTAATAGACTTCACTTTGCTAGTTACAGAACACGATTTGTTAACTTTTATAACAGAGAAAAAATATCAAAGTAACCTCTTTTAAAACACAGATTTGCATTTTACAGGCAAACCAGACTAATTTATACATCTAAATTTTCTTAGTAGATTGGTCTTAACACACACTTCAATATGCTAGTTCATTTTTTTAAACTTATTTGTAGTTTTAATTGGAAAGAAATAAAACAGTTTTTCTTATGGTACGAAGCGCAAACACTCCGTATTAGATTAATTGTTTAACGGTGCGTCGCCTTAAGCATACCTTCTGTATTCTCCAATTATGTGTCAGAAGACACTGACACTAACTACTGACAGTAGTCAGTACATACTTTGTGCAAAGAGCAGCGAAAGCGATGAGTTGAACTAACCAATTACCTTCTACCTCTAATAATCTTTATTAATCATACTATTTGTCAATGATGTAAATAAGTAACATAATGGAGGTGACAGATAACGCAAACATTTTGGTGCAACCGCTAATTACATGTGTAAAACTACAGTAAGCACAGTGTTTGGGCACTGAGGTCGTGGAATAGTGTCACAGACCCTATACTTGGCAGTTTTTTTTGTGGAATTATATATATTTTTGTATAAAATGTTTTCCTAATTTCATTACTCGAATTTTTTTGTAAATTAAGTGTCTACAATAATCCACTATGCCAAGAATAGGGTTACAAGAAAACAAGAGTACACATCATGCCAAAAAATAAAAATAAGAAACAAAGCGATAGTGATGATGATAATTCGGCTGCGAAATATTTCTCTCAAGCATTTTTATCATTAACAAGTTAACAAGTTGGCTGGTCTTCGACTAATCTTGTGGGCCACAGAGGTTGACTGATGCTGCGATGTTTCCACGCTGCACCAGTTGTCTTCGCGTCTGGACTCCATTTCCACTTAACATCAGGTGGTATGGAGTCATTTGCCGTGCTAGGTATAAAAAAACTTAATTTCTTTGATTAATAGGCTGTCATAGATTAAAATGTTGTCGAGTACATCTATTGTTGCGTATCTACGTACTTTTGCGATCGACTTCATCATCAGCTCCTTTTATGTCCACTCTGCTGGGGCACGAGCTTTCCCTTTGGATGGATAGGGAGTACGGGCCATAAACCACCACGCGGGCCCAGTGCGGATTGGTTGTTGTTAACGAATGCTAATGCAGCCGGGACCAACAGCTTTACGTGCCTTCCGAAGCACGGAGGTGGTCGAGATGATACATTTTTGGTCACCTATCCGATGACCGGCCCTTGCGAAAGTTGCTTAACCTCAGCACTCGCAGACCGGGCGCCACACCCGGCCGGGGCCGGAACCACTCGAGCTCATCTTTGCGTTCGACTTATGGAACTTATAATAACAAACCTTCTTGTTACGAATTTATATAAAGCCTATTTTAGTAGGTAGTAATACAGATATTTATTTATTTTAAATAACATATTGTTTTCTAAAGTTTACGCGATTCATCCCTAGAATGATACGCGAGGCTATTGAAATTAAAAAAACATCCTAATTTTAATAGAGAATATGGTTGGAATCTACCACCAGCCTGGGATCCCATCATACAAAATATTAAATCCCAGCCCAGACACCATACTGCCTGACCAAAAGATACTGTAAGCTACTTCTGCGTAAAACCGGTAAAACGGAACGCACGTGATTAAATTTAAATGAGGGTATACAAGCTACCAACTAATTATGAGATGACCAACACCTCGGTCTCCATGTGACCACGGACCCTGCAAAAGGTTCGAAACGTCAGGATAAACATTAAATAAGTAATGTGTAAAATAAACGCGAGTAGATCCGTAAAAGTTGTTTCATTTCAATATTTTAAATAAGTTAAATTTTCCTATTTTATTAACTGCTCTAAAAGTCTACCGCGTCGTTATTTTATTTAGATGTGGGTACTGTATGTACCTAATGTGGGAAAAGACTATGACATAATCATATGAGTAAATACCCGAAACTCATGAATTTAAAGTGGTCAGAATAGCAAAGTTTATAGAATACATATAACTTTTTGTCTCTATGTTTTATGATGGCTGTTATAAGTTTAATTTAAGTATATGCATAATCTTACTGTTTTGGAGTCAATAAATCACATCAAAAACAAACTTGTAAAAAAAACCAAGTCTCGCAACTCAGTTCTTTTATCGTAGAAAGTTGTGAGGTCCATGTAATACCAAGTCGGTTAATTTATTCAATCCCTATACATAAGGGACCTTCTGTCTTAAGTTATTACGTAATTAGCTACCCTAACAACATCTTATAGTGACCATATCAATATTAAAAATCTTTAATGTTTTAAGAGTTTCCGTTTTCATCCCACTTTTTCATCCCACTCAATATAATTCCGCTTTCAACCCAAAATCTATTCCTTTTTCAACCTACTAATTTTTAATACTTTTTTCAACCCATAATTCTTTCCGCTTTCATTCCACAACCAATTATTATCAATTGTTGACGACTGCAAAAAAGTTAGTTAACAATTATTTTAATTTAACTACATAGTGCCTACGTAAACAAAATGTTTTAAAAAGTTATAAGATAAAACAAATAGATTGACTTGGCCATCGCATGAAACACAATGTATCGCACAAGTAATACTATAAATGTATTACCTACTTAGTATTATATGGATCAACTTTTTTCGAGTTGCGACTTGGTATTTTTTAAAATTTATATTTGATGGCATCTCCTCCTGGCTTTCCGGTACCATCAAGGTACCTATCTACACCTATTATATCATTATATTATACATACAGGTACACTTATTCATTAACTGCAAATGTAACCTTGTAGTCCTTTATATTTATATGGGATTACAAAGTTATTTATGCAGTTGGTGTATCTAGAAAACTGGACCGAAATTGCAAAATATTTTAGTTTTTCTTTGATTTATATACTAAACACTATTTATATTCTAAATTTGAAGCTTCTATGTCTGCTAGAAGTGCCTTAGAGTTTTGATGATCGGTCAGTCAGTCAGTCAGTGACAAAATTAAGAAACTAGTTATAATTCTTAAACTACTAGTTCAAATTGAATGAAATTTGAAATATACCGTGTTTATACAACGCCTGCTTGGTTACTGAAAATTCAGGCTTCTAGTTTTATCCACAACGAAATTATAGGGGGTTGAAAATGGCCTGAACTGTTTCGAGAAGGGGATGGTACGGCCGTGCCGCTTTTTTTGCTCTACTTGGCAGATGGATTTTTTGTTATTATTAATCATAACACTTACCAAAATTGCGGGTTGGTGAACACAAACTCGTAATAACCCTTTGCCTGACCTGAGAAACGAACCCTGACCTCCGGACTTTGGCCCAAGCGCGCCACTCGGCCACCGAGGCGTAATACCTAACCTAACCTACCATATTTAAATCGTTGTATTAATTCGTGCTGATCATGCGTTTGTCTGTCATACAAAACATACAAGACACTAACCGTAAAACAATATAGACTCAATGGCAGTGGGTTACGGTTCATAATGGGTTCGATGTAATCTGACATCCAACGCGATTGTATAATTGCAATGCCATAGAAAAAAGATCTTCG
The DNA here is from genome assembly GCA_947562085.1 of Eudonia lacustrata. Classification (NCBI taxonomy): domain Eukaryota; kingdom Metazoa; phylum Arthropoda; class Insecta; order Lepidoptera; family Crambidae; genus Eudonia; species Eudonia lacustrata. The sequence goes on along the minus strand of OX387323.1, from coordinate 3,634,213 downwards.
TCAGTTACTAAGAAAATTATACGCATAAGCAAGCATTTGAAGCGTCGTTGACTCGTTGGTCGGTTGCCGAACGGATAAATACACTTATTTAGTATTCTAAGTACACAGATAAAACTCCTAAATGCTTACTAAACAAAGGTATCTGCCCGCTAAACTTTATCTTATCATGACCGTGCAAGGAACTTATCAGGCACGGAGATATATAAACGGCCCATAAACTGTACCAATGCTGCTGGACAAAGGTCTCACCTACCAATGTGTTTGAATAAAAAAACGATCTTCTTTTATTTAGATTTTTATTCAAACAAATTAACGTTAAAATGTCAAACGGACATGACAGTTAAGTAAACATACCATATGGTAAACTTCCTATTTGGTGAACCCTATTTTTAACAGTCTCTAAAGTTGCGTTTAGTGATACATTTTTTCACTTTATATATTAAATCCAAGTTTACTGTATAGGAAGTTAGGCGGGCGACACACTGAAAAAATACACCAACTTTCACCGTTGATAAAAGTACATTCATGTCTTTAACTTAAAGGAAATGGTCGTTTTTTGGCCCTTATTTTATTACAGTTTTGAAGTGATGCTTTCCTGATAGATCTGCCTTCGGAGATGATGTTTCCAATAAGAAAAAAAAATATAAAAACCCCCGAACATAATTTAAAAAATAGGTATTTAAAAACTTGAAATCTTGTTTTCTTCATCAAGCTTTCTGGTTATTTTGGGGTTCTAATGAAAGTTTTAAGTGTTTATTGTATATTGCTGAACTTATTTATAAAATGGCTGTAAAAGAATTTAAAAAATAAGTTATATTTTTAAATACCTACATAAAAGCGAAGTTGCCAAGGTAGAAAAAGTTTAGGGTTGCTATTTTATGAATTTTTATTATCTGACCTTTTTTATTATTTAATACAATGTTTAGGTATGTTTAAAAAATATATTAATACATGGAAAGGTTCCTTATTTTATGCTCTTTTCATAAAATATAATTTCATCACTGTAAGAATTAGGGGCCCAGCCTCCATACAAAAATGGAACATCTCCTTTGCTAGCTCAAATACACGATTGTATAATTTTGTCTGAATCATAATTATTTTCGAATACACCCCTAAAAAATCACAATTGTTGAAATTACAACGATTGGAAGGAACTCAAATACATTTATAACATCAATATTCGTAATTTAGTAGCTGCATATTTTGGTAACTAAAAATATTTTAAGATTCCGTTCATTTCTAAGCGGTCTAATTTGATGCGAGCGCTACGTATTTTCGACCTTATATGTCTGTCATAAGGTCGAAAATACGTAGTGCCGTTTTAAATATTCACGAACCGAAGTGTCGTCTTAACCAAAGGAAGTAAGTAGCCTTTTCAAGATGTATCCTCTTTTGGATTGAGGATCGTCATATCCCCGAAGTCCTCAAACTGCGGATAGCTATCAGCATAGTCGACGGGGAACAGAGCGGCACACTCGTCCTCCCCACTGGTTCGGTCCCTGCTGACGTGCTGCGGCCCAAGGTCCATCAGCTCTAGAAGCGGAACATCAACCTTCACTGAGAGCATGAAGGCCAGCTTCACCTCGACACTGAAATGATAATCACCATCATCACTAGTTCATTTTATATCCCACTGCCGGGGCACGAGCCTTCGCTATGGATGGAAATACCACGGGCCATAGACTAGCACGCAGGCCCAGCGCGGATTGGTGGTGGCTTTACATGCCCTCCGAAACACGGAAGAGCTCGAGATGATAGTAAAATGAAATAAAAATAATAAAATAAATAATAATATAATGATAGTAAATAGTACCCTGATACTATCCTATTAATATTATAAACGCGAAAGTTTGTTTGGATGTTTGTTACTCTTTCACGTAAAAACTACTGGATGGATTTGGATTAAATTCGGCATACAGATAGTTTATAACCGGGAATAACACATAGGATACTTTTTATCCCGATATTCCTACGGAAACGGGAACCACGAAACTACTGGATGGATTTGGATGAAATTCGGCATACAGATAGTTTATAACCGGGAATAACACATAGGATACTTTTAATCCCGATATTCCCACGGGAACAGGAACCACGCGGGTGAAACCGCGAGCGGCAACTAGTTAAACAGAAACAGAAACAGAAACAGAAAACAGAAACAAACATTTATTGACCACAAGCACCAATTTTATATAATAAAATAATAGTTAGTTATTATAATAGCAGGTACCAGGGCACAGAATAAATAATACCAGGGTACTACCCTATATGTGAATATAGGGTCTAACAATATGAATAAGCGAACGTTTAAGGGGAGCATCTATACATTACACTGAGCATGCTCACCAAATTTGATCCAAAACTACAGGCTCGTTACCGAGATAATCATCTAAACATTATAATAATTCACCAAAAAATACACCCTTTCCAAACCCGTACTTTTGTAGTTGTACTACACGCACACAAGATAGCCGTGTGTGTAATAATGTCATACAATGGTTTTAAATTTTGTGCGTGTATCTGTACACTATCTTTTTATTGACGCTTGCGTGCGGTTAGTAAAGATACAGCATGTTTCATATAATTGATTTAGTTTGCTAGAAAACATAACTTTGAAAAATCGCTACAAAACTGGAGCCCATTTTTTGTCATTGTATACAGAATGATGTATAGATACCGCCCTTAAACGTTCGCTTATTGATTTTGTTAGACCCTGTATATACAAAGCAAACAGTGAGCAAAGTAGCTTTGCTTTATTGTTACTTTTTTAAATATGCCTATTTATAAAAAGTAAATTGCGTCAAACTACGGTGAAAATTAGATCCTGTGTTCAATTTATAGGTCGGGCAAAGCACGTTTCGGATCATCCGAAGTATAGCCCGGGTTTGTGATCACAAACCCGCAATTGGCAAGCGCCTCTGTGATCTAGTGACTAAGACCACCGGTTTAGACCCATAGGTCCCAGTTTCGATTCCCAGCGGGGGGTACATATTTGTGTACCCGGTTTGGTTGGTAGTAGGGCTTGTTTGTCCGCCTGGCTAGCTACCACCATCTTATCTAAATATGTCGCCATAACATCAATGTTTGCAGCATTGTTGTGTTCCGGCAGCTAGAGATAAGATAGCCAGTGCCTCACTAGTGAGGTTCCCGGGTGAAGTGCGCTTCCATCATTGGTCTTTATCATCACTTATCATCAGGTGAGATCAAGGCACTGTGCTTACCCGTAAAATATTTAAAAAAACTACCAGTCAGTTGTAGCGATGACTCCGTTTCAATGATGGCGGCTATTGCTCAGCTGTGGGACAGTATAAAAAATTTGTATACTTAGGTATTGAACTTAAAATTTTGTTAAAAATCTAAAGCTTTCTCACTCCGTCAAATGTTCGTTCATGCTATCAAACTGATGCACGGAATACGCTATGTGGACAGCATTGAAGGGCGTGGGTGCTCTGAATATCCCCATCTGCAACAATAGTACTTAATATACTAATTATAAAGCTATATAGCTATTAAAAAGCTGAAGAGTTTGTTTGTTTGTTTGTTTGGTTGAACGCGCTAACCTCAGGAACTACTGGTTCGAATTGAAAAATTATTGTTGTGTTGGATAGTCCATTTATTGAGGAAGGCTATTATAGGCTATATTACATCACGCTACAACTAATAGAACGCGGGTGAAACCGCGGGACACAAAAAATGCACCAACTTTCGTCGAATAGTATAAGACTATAGTAATACTAACAAATCTGAAATGTTGATATACTTAGGTAAATTCATGTCTTAATCTTGAATTTGCTAGCTCTAAAACACAATAGTATAAATTAGACTCGATTATAATTGTTATTTTCGAAAATACATATACCTCTACAACATCACTAATTATTAAAATTAAAACGAAATTACTTAATTTATACATTGATAACATCAATATTAGTAATTTAGTAGCTGTTTATTTTGATATCTAAAACCATTTTTTTTTATATTTCAAGATTCTGCTCATTTTAATCGGTCTCAAACTCTCAATCGTCGCGGGCGCTAAGTATTTTCGACCATATGCCAGCGCCGGTATGGATCAGCCGTTTTTGAATGTTCACGAACCGAGGTGTCGTCTTAAGTGACAATTTACAATTTTTCTCTCATCATCATCATCATCATCATCAGCCATCACACGTCCACTGCTGCACGCCACTGAGCACGATCCGCGCCTACTCTCATCCAGCTCTTGCCAGCCACCTTGGGAAGATCGTCGGTCCTCCTAATCTGAGGGGGTCCTACACTACGTTTGCCAATACGCGGTCTCCACTCAAGAACTCTTTTACCCCAACGGTTATCGGTTCTGCGTCTGCGGCAAATATGGCCGGCCCACTGCCACTTCAGCTTACTAATCCTGTGGGCTATGTCGACGACTTTGGTTCTCTGTCGAATCACCTCGTTTCGGATCCGGTCCCTCAGAGAAACTCCAAGCATAGCCCTTTCCATAGCTCGCTGAGCGACTTTAAATTTGTGGACCAAGCCTACCGTGAGTGTCCACGTTTCGGCTCCGTATGTCATGACAGGTAGGACGCACTGGTTGAAGACTTCGTCTTTAGACTCTGTGGAATTTGTAGAATTTATCTCTACCAAACACGTATTTGTATTACGGAGCTAATAGAAGGCTGCGATAACGCCACTAGCGAGTGATTGACGAATTAAAAGTAAATGACGGGCGCTCTAAAAAACCGAGCGATTCATTGTAGCAACCGCAATTGGTTTCTTTGACGACCTCCTTGGTCGAGTGGCTTGCACACCGGTTTTCATGGTGTCGCCATCTCTGAGGTCCCGGGTTCGATCCCCAGTCGGATCAATTTAGAAATACCTGTTTTTCCAAATTGTTTCGGGTCTGGGTGTTTCCTATGTATAATAAGTATGAACAAAGGCTCAAAAGTGTTCGCAAGAGATCTGGGTATTAGGCAGTGCCAACTGACGACGCTGAAAACCGATGACGGCAGAACTGTCACGACCATGGGAGATTTGGGGATTATGGGAGAGGTCGAGAAGTTCTATGGACAGCTTTACACATCCACACGGCCACCTGTACAAAGCTTAGCTAAAGACCCTAGAGCTAAGTTAACCCGGCACTATACCGAAGACATCCCGGACATCAGCCTATACGAGATTAGTATGGCTCTCAAACAGCTCAAAAATGGCAGGGCACCAGGTGCTGACGGAATTACGGCCGAGCTTCTGAAAGCAGGCGGAAGACCGGTACTCGTAGCTCTTCAGAAGCTATTTAATTCCGTGGTACTGGGGGGCAGAACGCCAGAGACGTGGCACGAAGGTATGGTGGTACTGTTCTTCAAAAAGGGCGACAAAACCCTGCTGAAGAACTACAGGCCCATCTCACTTCTAAGCCACGTCTACAAGCTGTTTTCGAGAGTCATAACGAATCGTCTCGCACGCAGGTTTGATGACTTCCAGCCTATCGAACAAGCCGGTTTCCGAAAAGGCTTCAGCACCATAGACCACATACATACGCTGCGGCAGGTTATACAGAAGACCGAAGAGTATTACCAGCCTCTTTGCTTAGCGTTTGTGGACTATGAAAAAGCCTTCGATTCGATTGAGACATGGGCCGTGCTACAATCTCTCCAGCGGTGCCAAATTGACTATCGGTACATCGAAGTGTTGAGGTGTTTGTATGAAAGCGCCACTATGTCAGTCCGTCTTCAGGACCAGAGCTCGAAACCTATCCAGTTGCAGCGAGGAGTGAGACAGGGAGATGTGATTTCTCCGAAACTGTTCACTGCTGCACTGGAAGATGTTTTCAAGCTTCTGGACTGGAAAGGACTCGGCATCAACGTCAACGGCGTATACATCACTCACCTTCGGTTTGCTGACGATATAGTGGTCATGGCTGAGACCCTGGAAGACCTCGGCGCAATGCTCGGTGACCTCAACAGAGTCTCTCAACAAGTGGGCCTTAAAATGAACATGGAGAAGACGAAAGTTATGTCGAACTCACGTGTCGTACCCACTCCTCTGAAGGTTGGGGACTCTGCCCTTGAAGTTGTGGACAATTATGTTTACCTGGGACAAACGGTCCAGCTAGGTAGGTCCAACTTCAGCAAAGAGGTCAATCGTCGAATCCAATTAGGCTGGGCAGCGTTCGGTAAGCTTCGAAATATCTTCTCGTCCGATATACCGCAGTGTCTCAAGACGAAAGTCTTTGACCAGTGTGTGTTGCCAGTGATGACATACGGGACTGAGACGTGGTCGCTCACTATGGGCCTCATAAAAAGGCTCAAGGTCACTCAAAGAGCAATGGAGAGGGCTATGCTCGGGGTTTCTCTGCGTGATCGAATCAGAAATGAGGAGATCCGCAGAAGAACAAAGGTAACCGACATCGCCCGAAGAGTTGCTAAGCTCGTGGCAGTGGGCAGGTCACATTGCTCGCAGGACTGATGGCCGCTGGGGCGGGATAGTCCTGGAGTGGCGACCACGTACCGGAAAGCGCAGTGTGGGCAGGCCTCCAACAAGGTGGACCGACGATCTGGTGAAGGTCGCGGGAAGCCGCTGGATGCGAGCAGCACAAAACCGGTCGTTGTGGAGATCCTTGGGGGAGGCCTTTGTCCAGCAGTGGACGTCTTTTGGCTGAGATGATGATGATGATGATGAATAAGTATGTATTTAAGTATGTTTATCCGTTGTCTAGTTAACCATTTTTTCGAGTTTCTTAAGGAAGCTTTTCTTGGGGCTAGATAATTGGTGTGAGTGTGGGAAACATTTATTTATTTATTTACGTTTACTTTTTTTCGGTGCCAATAAGCCTGCGGAACATTTGCCGTAAAGTAACATGTTCGATGCGAGCATTCGCATGGTCTGAGTGCCTAGTGTGAGTAATTTTCGACATTCGTTCACGTTAACGAAATCGAGAATTTGTATAATAAAATTTTAACTTTTCTCGTACGTCGCCAGGAGGCGCTGCTTCAATGCCATACTAATTTGGGAATCGTTTTCGTAAACGTAATCGAATGAATACGGATAGTAAACAAAACACACTAGGCAACCTGTATTATGAAATTGACATTGAAACAGCGCCTCCTGGCGACATAGGAGGAGACATCCCCGCTACACACGACTTTAAAGTTTATACCCCACCAACCGTTAGGTCATAAACTTAGGTGTCAGACAAGGGATCGGACACATTACATAGAGGACTTAAAGGATCTGAAGGTGGAGCAGATAGCGAGATTTACCAAAGAGACCAAAAGATTTGACGGGGCGCCGTGAGAGCTGGATGAACCTAAACTCCCTCAAAAGGGAGAACGGGGAAAAGGATGAAATGGTCCGCAACAACGCGGATGGATCGTCCGTTCGGCTGGCGACGTCCCCATAAGAAAATAATAATAGGTGTCAGACAACCTTGCGCAAGCATAAAGGACCATCTGCGTCAGATCATCATAACGCCAGATCAGGACGCGCCGAAGCGCGTTCATCCGGTACTTTTAAGACTAGTGTCTCGAGTGACATACGAGAAGACAACCCGCTATACACTACTTTAAAGTTTATACTGACACCCCCTACCAACCTATGCGGTTACAAAGTAGGTGTCAGACATCCTTACGCAAGCGCAAGGGACCATCTACGTCAGGTCATAACGCCAGATCAGAACACGCCGGTACGCATCCTTCATCCAGTACTTTTAAGACTAGTGTCTCAAGCTAGTCGCCCCGTGGACACGTATAGTCCACTACCTAATATCCAGATAGGTCACCGGAGCTGTAAGCTCGCTCACTTCTCGTTGCACTAAGAGCACAACTCGCAGTGTACCACTGCTCGGGCCGTCAACTCTAAAGTCAACTACCAAATGTCGACATACGAGAAGAGTTAAAACTTTGCCATACAAACTCTCGTTTTCGTTAATGTGATCGAATAGCGAATGAAACTCGCACTTGGCACTCTGTACAGTCAGCCGAGCCGCTCACCGCTCGCCCTGTCATGGGTCAGACAGCAATGACGTATCACGTTCGCCGCGAATGGTAAGTTATGGTTACGTAACGAGACCTGTGGCGGTAGCCAAAGTAACATTAAGAAAACGATAGCGAAGTATGAAAATAATAAAATGTATGGAATTAATATAAGATTGACCATGTGATTTAGCGCGGCTTATGTCAATCCCATACATTTTATTCTTCTCGAACTTCGCTATCGTTTTCTTAATGTTACTTTAGCTAAGCCTACAGGTGTCGAAAGCTGGGTTACTTTGGTTACGGTTACGGGTAAGCACAGTGCCTTAATCTCGTCTGATGTTAAGTGCTGATACGGCCAATTGATGGAAGCACACTTCACCCGGAATCCTCAACTAATGAGGCACTGGCTACCTTATCTCTAGCTGCCGGAACACAACAATGCTACAAACATTGATGTTATGGCGACAAATTTAGATAAGATGGTGGTAGCTAGCCAGGCGGACAAACAAGTCCTACCACCAACCAAACCGAATACACATAAGAACATGTGTGCTGTGTGCTGGGAATCAAAACCGGGATCTCTGGGTCTAAACCGGTGCATGGTGTTAAGACCACAAGACTACTAGACCACAGAAGCGGTTAAAAATACTGTGTCTACACGGGTTACAGTGTCTAACACTGGGTTTTTGTGCCGAACACCACTGTGATACTAATACGTTACTAACATAAAAACACACTTACATGTATAATAGCGTATTGACGTTTGCGCATCACATCAATGGCTGCGTGACGCTGTGGTATACTCAGCATGACCAAAACGTGAGGTGGCAGAAACTCATCCTGCGGGACGACACAATCCAACACTTGCTAAGGGCATAAGAAAATGAACATAGTATGAGATCCTGTAGAACTTTATGCTAAAGAGGCAGAACTAGCCAAATAGGTCTAATAAGCTATATGATGACGTTAAGGTGACGCCGTCCGTAAGTGACAAGTGTCATATATTTTATTTGAAATGTCTTCGTCCATATTTATTTGATGCCGCGCGGCCATATTTACTAATTTTGTATGGGGAATTCAACGTGTTAATTTGAAAAATAATAATTTAAAAAACCGCTCGAAAAATCGAAAATGTGAGACGGACAATTTGTAGTTTAGTTAGACCATTGGTGAATGTTTAGACAAAATCAGAGGTACAATAATTTAGATAAACTATAAGATATCAACTAAACGGCCGGCGCCACTGGTTTTCATGATTTTTGCCCAACTTTAAATTATATTGTAGAAAAAATTATAGTGTATTATGAATATAAAGATCGGACTAATTGTAAACACGTTCCCTTTGATACCAAATATATATTTTGTTTATTTAATACGATAGTATTTTCAATAATATCAACATAACCGTGACTACGTTTTTGGCATTTTTTGGTCGGCGCACCCTTAAAAATAATGGAATATTAACTGACATCCGCTTAGAATAAGTTTTAGACCGATCTAGTTGGTTATAAAAAACCCCAACAAAGCTCACTCGAGGCACTCACCACCAGATCACTCGCCAAGAGACTCTCGCGGGGGCAGACTAGGGTTGCCAAATGCCAACCCTAGTATTCTACTATTTTAGGTGCCTAACTACTATTATTTTAAATATATATTATAGTAGGCAAAACCACTATATATTTACTATAGTTTTCAGTGATGAACACAAAGTGGAGAGATGAGCGCAACAGAGACAGTATCGGTCAGATAAAAGCAGAGTTAATGGTGTTTTGTAACTTATAATTAGATTGCATCAATAGTTACAAGAGTTCCTTAAAAATAAAAATCTATTATCAAAAGCTCAAAGCAGCAAAAAATATAATAAATATTTTTTAATATATGCTATACCTATTTTTTTAATTAATTCCCTATCTACTATATTTTTATGGCTCTAAAACACTTTATTTGGTCTAAAAAAGTTGGCAACTTTTAAGGGGCCGCGAGAAACTAAAAGGGTTCCTCAAAGCCGTGTTTCACACAGCGAAGCAGCGTCAGAAATTTTCCAGAAGGAACAACATCACGCATTAGTGCGTGTCCCCATACCTAACAGATTCTCCTACGGGTTCGGATCGGATCGGGAACGGAACAACCCGAGGGCGACTCTAAGCTAAAGGCTAGGAAATCGGCTTGGGTTGACCGGGTCTTGGGAGTGGGGAATAACGCCCCAATACAGTTTGTGAGAAAATTGGACTTAAAATGAACAAAGCCAAAATCAAAATAATGACTAACATTCCCGATGCACAACAGAATGCGCTACCATTAGAAATAGTTGATCATTACATCTACCTAGGCTACAATATAACTTTAGGCCTCGATAATCAGACAGCAGTAGTCGATCGTAGAATTGGACAGGCCTAGGCAGCGTTTGGTGCAAATGGCAACATCATGCGTCCCAAAACTATACCGCAATACCTAAAAAGCAGAGTCTTCGAGCAGTGTGTCTCGCCCGTTTTCACCTATGGAATGGAAACTACAACACTGACTAAGAGGTCAGCTGAAAAACTTAGAGTCGCGCAGAGAGCAATGGAAAGAGCAATGCTGGGTGTAACTCTGCTAGATCGAAGACGAAACGAGTGAATCAGAGGAAAGACAAAGTTGAGAGATGTTGTAGACCTGATAGAGTCCCGAAAGTGGAGATGGGCGGGACATATTGCGAGGATGGATTACCACCGATGGCCCAGAAAGACACTGGAGTGGAGACCGTGGCGAAACACATGAGGCCTGGGCCGCCCACCACTTAAATGGGTGGACGATATTAAACATCTAGCCGGCCACAACTGGATGAGGGTGGCTGGCGACAGAAGAAAGTGGAAGCGTTTGGAGGAGGCCTATGTCCGAAGGCGGACTGAATGATGGCTGAAGATGATGACTGTCTGTACCTTGTATAGAGCGCGAGTGAACCAGGTTAACCAGACCCTTGTTCTACAAGTACGGTGCCTTGGGCCTAAACTGCTGTACATGTTTAGTGTATTCTGTAAATGTGTAGTGGCATTTAGAGGATCGGGTCAAAAATGTTCTTACATTAGGGAACAATATCGCTAGTCCGTTGGCTTTTGCTATATCGTTGGGCGGTGCGTAGAAGCCCGGTATGAGGAGACCGGCTGGCGGCATATATTCATTCTCGTCTTCTTCCTCGCTACTTTCTTCTTCCATTGCTTCTGGAAGTTCCTGGAAGAGATTAAACACGTCAGACGCTGTCTTCTATTACCATCGACAAAGTAAAGGCTGGACTTCTTGGCAGGAAAGTGAGTTATGTCTGTGCTTTTGTTTTTTTATGTCATTATGTTAGTATTTTTATCATATAAAAGTACTTACACCAATATAATATAAAAACTACAAATGTGCAGGGTTGTGTACGTGGGTTATTTAAATTCTTAAAAAGAAATGATTATGATAGTATTCAACTGTATGACTCGAACTTCTTTCACGTTGTAATAATTAGTACCTAGTGTTTTTTCTTCTATTTGATCCCCTTCTGATAATAGTATTTTTATCATATAAAAGAACTTACACCAATATAATATAACAACTACAAAATCAAAGGTAACAACTCTTACCTCTGGTATAACAATGTCTATTTCTTCGTCGGGCTCGTCAGCCAGTTGGTCTAAAGCTGATAGGTTCTGTGAAATTGCATTTTTTAAATTTATTACCATGTTAAAGGAATCCTGAATCTAGTTGCTATAATATAGGTAATTTGAAAAAGACAATGGTTGAAAAAATTCCACGAGGGATAGGGATTCAAAGCCGCACTCTATGACATGCCGTGTCAGGTGCACTGCCAACTGTGCTATCGTGGCTCCATCCAACTCGCCGAATCGCCGATCATAATAACAATTCAAATCACTAACGCCAGCTTTCAAAAGTTCCAATTTCTTCTGTTCCTTCTCCCTTGTTCTAGCCTCAATCGCTTCTGCTTGCGCCTGCCGCGCCATTCTCTGCATCTCTGACAAGCGCCTTGCACGCCTTTCTATTTCTTCTTGCTAAACATTATTACAATCAAATTATAGAAAGTTGAAATAAATATATTAATGAGGCAGTACGCAGGCACCGCCCTCCCGCCCGCAAAAAAAATGCACATGGAGAAGAAACATGGATGGATGCAAGCGAATATGCACACCAACACCGATACTTAGATATTGACGAAACGTATATATCAGTCAGTGTACCTTAAATAAATAATTAATGGTATATTACTTTCGCTCGCTTTGACTTCGTGTGTGGTTTATGACGTCATCTTGTAGTTTCGTGCCGCCTATGAAAAAGTAATATCGAAAGCTATAGCCTTTAGCTTTTGATATTGCTTTCATAGGCGGTGCGAGGTGGCAAGATGACGTCATAAACTATAAGCGTAGTCAAAGCGATCGGTTAGGCGAGGAGGCCGTTTTGCCTTGGATGTCAGCGAGTAATTCTATAATAATTTAAATAACTATAAAGTATAAAGCAAACTGACTTTATCATGTCGACGAGGAAGCAAATATTCAATGATGTCACTGTGATCAATGCGTTTAAAACTGGCAGCGATCACCGGTTGGTAAGAGGCACATTGAATATCAACGTTAAGCTGGAAAGACGTCGATTGGTAAGGTCTACGCTCCGTCCTGCACCCATCCAAATCCAAACCCCCGAAAGCTTTCAGCTCGAATTGCAGAATCGCTTCGAGCGCCTAAATGATTGCGAAAATGTGGACGAATACAGCAACAGGTTTGTGGAAACTGTCCAAACGGTTGGGTCCAAGTTCTTTAAAACCCACCGTGCAAAAGGAACCAAAAAGTTCTCAGACCATACTCTCAAACTAATGGAAGAGCGGCGCGCAATGGTTCTGCTTTCTTCAGGTGATGCGTCTCAGTTTCGGCGGCTAAATAGGCAGATCTCGAAGTCTATGACTCGCGACACGCGTCATTTTAATACTAACCGTATTAAAGAGGCCATTGAGCGGAACAAAGGCTCAAAAGTGTTCGCAAGAGATCTGGGTATTGGGCAGTGCCAACTGACGACGCTGAAAACCGATGACGGCAGAACTTTCACGAACAGGTCCGATGTTATGGGAGAGGTCGAGAAGTTCTATGGACAGCTTTACACATCCACACGGCCATCTGTACAAAGCTTAGCTAAAGACCCTTGAGCTAAGTTAACCCGGCACTTTACCGAAGACATCCCGGACATCAGCCTATACGAGATTAGTATGGCTCTCAAACAGCTCAAAAACGGCAGGGCACCAGGTGCTGACGGAATTACGGCCGAGCTTCTGAAAGCAGGCGGAAGACCGGTACTCGTAGCTCTTCAGAAGCTATTTAATTCCGTCGTACTAGAAGGCAGAACGCCAGAGACGTGGCACGAAGGTATGGTGGTACTGATTTTCAAAAAGGGCGATAAAACCCTGCTGAAGAACTACAGGTCCATCTCACTTCTAAGCCAAGTCTACAAGCTGTTTTCGAGAGTCATAACGAATCGTCTCGCACGCATTGATGACTTCCAGCCTATCGAACAAGCCAGTTTCCGAAAAGGCTTCAGCACCATAGACCACATACATACGCTGCGGCAGGTTATACAGAAGACCGAAGAGTATTACCAGACTCTTTGCTTAGCGTTTGTGGACTATGAAAAAGCCTTCGATTCGATTGAGACATGGGCCGTGCTACAGTCTCTCCAGCGGTGCCAAATTGACTATCGGTACATCGAAGTGTTGAGGTGTTTGTATGAAAGCGCCACTATGTCAGTCCGTCTTCAGGACCAGAGCTCGAAACCTATACAGTTGCAGCGAGGAGTGAGACAGGGAGATGTGATTTCTCCGAAACTGTTCACTGCTGCACTGGAAGATGTTTTCAAGCTTCTGGACTGGAAAGGACTCGGCATCAACGTCAACGGCGTATACATCACTCACCTTCGGTTTGCTGACGATATAGTGGTCATGGCTGAGACCCTGGAAGACCTCGGCGCAATGCTCGGTGACCTCAACAGAGTCTCTCAACAAGTGGGTCTTAAAATTAACATGGAGAAGACGAAAGTTATGTCGAACTCACGTGTCGTACCCACTCCTCTGAAGGTTGGGGACTCTGCCCTTGAAGTTGTGGACAATTATGTTTACCTGGGACAAACGGTCCAGCTAGGTAGGTCCAACTTCAGCAAAGAGGTCAATCGTCGAATCCAATTAGGCTGGGCAGCGTTCGGTAAGCTACGAAATATCTTCTCGTCCGATATACCGCAGTGTCTCAAGACGAAAGTCTTTGACCAGTGTGTGTTGCCAGTGATGACATACGGGACTGAGACGTGGTCGCTCACTATGGGCCTCATAAAAAGGCTCAAGGTCACTCAAAGAGCAATGGAGAGGGCTATGCTCGGGGTTTCTCTGCGTGATCGAATCAGAAATGAGGAGATCCGCAGAAGAACAAAGGTAACCGACATCGCCCGAAGAGTTGCTAAGCTCAAGTGGCAGTGGGCAGGTCACATTGCTCGCAGGACTGATGGCCGCTGGGGCGGGATAGTCCTGGAGTGGCGACCGCGTACCGGAAAGCGCAGTGTGGGCAGGCCTCCAACAAGGTGGACCGACGATCTGGTGAAGGTCGCGGGAAGCCGTTGGATGCGAGCAGCACAAAACCGGTCGTTGTGGAGATCCTTGGGGGAGGCCTTTGTCCAGCAGTGGACGTCTTTTGGCTGAGATGATGATGATGATGATGATAAAGCAAACAGATGTTGTTTTATTGTTACAAAAATAATGCGAGGTCGTTCGCGTTAAATTTTACGAAGGTATTGTCAACTATTCTGATTGAAAATCAGCTTAAAATAACAACTGGATTGCCCGTTATATATAGGGTTAAACTATCCTCCTATGATTCAGTGAAAACTTTGGTTTTAACCCGTCTTATATACAATGTTATTTTTAGTTTATACGAAACCTGAAAACTGTTTGTTCAGAATCAGTAATAGAATCGATTTTAATATTTTTTATACCATGTTACATTTTGAAAAAATAATATTTACAAAATCTCAATTATAGTTATCCCTACTAAAAACACACAACGGGACAGCACAAAAAGCTTGTAACTTCGTGAGTTTTCAAGATATTATTTTAATTTTTTGTGTACTGATTCTTTAAATGAAAATATTTGACCCGTGTTTCGGTTTTCGTATAAACTAAAAATAAGGTTGTATAAGAGCGTTTACGCCGCACACTAGCGCCACTAATGAAAAAACAAACATATCTAGTAATTAGAGATAGAAAATCAAATTATGCTCAACAAACTATTTGAATGAAGTAATTTAGCATTTTTACGTCACCTAATGAACACCTCACATGTTATGGTTTAGTTAAATAAGACGTTACGGCCACTTTTAACTATAACGCCATATTTAACTAAACCATAACATGTCAGGTGTTCATTAGGTGACGTAAAAATGCAAAATTACTTCATTCAGATAGTTTGTTGAGCATAATTTGATTTTCTATATTTAATTACTAGATATGTTTTTTTTTTCATTGGCGGCGCTAGTGTGCGGCGTAAACGCTCTTAATGCCTACATCACGAAATTCATTGCATAAAAACCTGCCAATATTGGTGATTTCTTTATAATTTCATATTAACCGCTTCTCTTGTCTAGTGGTTAAGACCACCGCTTTAGACCCAGAGGTCCAGGGTTCGATTCCCAGCGGGAAGTACATGTTTTTGTACTCGGTTTGATTGGTGGAAGGGCTTGTTTGTCCGCCTGGCTAGCTACCACCATCTTATCTAAATATGTCGCCATAACATCAATGTTTGTAGCATTGTTGTGTTCCGGCAGCTAGAGATAAGATAGCCAGTACCTCACTAGTGGAGGATCCCGGGTGAATCGATCATTGGCCTTATCATCACTTAACATCAGGTGAGATCAAGACGCTGTGCTTAAAATATTTAAAAAAATCAAATTGTTAGGTATAATTTTAAAACCTAAGTTAAATAGTAAATGTAGAAGAATGTGTTATGTTTACACAAACCCAACAAGGTTTTACATACTATGGAGCAAAATTTTGTATCTTTTTTATAATAAATTAATATAAAAAAGAAAAAGACTTACTCTGAAGGTTATTGTTGAAATATTATATATTTAATATTAAATTTTACATTTGAATTCTTTTATCTACTAGCTGTGCCCGGCGTTTTCACCCGCGTTAATTTTCATTTCTACTCCACTCCCATTAGTCATAGCGTGATTTAATAATAGCCTTCCTCAATAAATGGACTATTCAACACAAAAATAATTTTTCAATTCGAACCAGTAGTTCCTGAGATTAGCGCGTTCAACCAAACAAACAAACAAACACTTTAGCTTTATAATATTAAGTATAGATTAACTGGAAAGCATATACATTAATACGTTTCATTTAGTACTATTCAGTCAGGCATGTATCCTTATCAGCAAAAAACTCCCGCAGCGAATAATAGCACTTAAATAATTGTTACATTTAGTATTTCTGATTGATTCCGAAACTCGATTATAGATAGGTCTTTGATAATTTTTTACATACAAATAAACTCACTTTTTTTAAACAAAAACTAAATATCCTACGTCTTTGATTGTACTCTTGAGAATATGTGCACAAAATTTCATGATGATCGGCTGAATAGTTTACGCGTGAAAACGTATCAAACAACAAACAAACAAACAAACTCACATTCGCATTTATACTAATAGGTCTTTACCTATGAAATTGGAGTTTTTTTCTCACTTATTAATAGGTGTATTAAGTACTTCTAAAAATCAATACCGGTTGTTAATATTATGACGTTTAGAAATAAACAGTATGTTGCCATAGAGGACAGACCACCTCAGCTGTCATTACGGGTGGTAATAGAGAACAACGCGGCTTGACAGACCGCCACCGCCATTAGGATACGAGAGTGGGGAATCTATGGCAGCATACGCCTGCTAAGCAATTGAAGTGTTTTATTCCAAAAGTCCAAACCCCACAATCCCACAAATATTATTATACACCTTTAATTAGGACTATGTTACGTTGGCTTCAGGACTAACAATGATTATTCATTTTGTGTCTTTATCGTGCAACTTTTTTTTTAAATTGACTTTATTTTGGTTTGCGGAATTGACTTTTTGTTTCATTGTAGCTTTGAAGGGGTTAATTTTTTTTGTTCTTTTTATTTTAATAATTAATTTCTGCTATATTTAGCTAGTGAAACAAACACACTACTCTACAATTTTTATAGTGTTAACATAAATAGATGCTAAGAAAATTAAAAAAACGTTAGTATGAAAAGTAAAATTTTATAAAAAATCTTCATACAAATCTCCAATTTCATAGGTAAAGACCTATTATTAGGTAGGATAGATATAGAAATAGTGTTGTACTTACCCTCCGCTTAATTTTAGCTTCTCTACGCATTTGCCAGACCTGTTCCCTAGTAGGGCTGAACGTTTTGTACCGATCGAATGCCGGTTTTCGTGGCAGTTGCTCGTTCATTGGCTTGTCCTCGTCAATTGGAGGTGGTTCGTATAATATTGAACGCACCAACGCTACAAGAGTTAACGTATTGTTGAATCATGAAATTAAATGAATTGAAATGAAAGATATATTCGGAGCATCTATGACAACTTATAGCATAATGGACATTTTACAATTTAAATAATACTTTATGCAACCGAAATGGCACTACTCATCTTATCACGTGACATTGACGCGCCAAGGTTGGGCGCTGATATTATGTGGAACCAGCTAGAAGGGACGCGCAGCTCACATTACATCATCATCATCATCTCAGCCAAATGACGTCCACTGCTGGACAAAGGCCTCCCCCAAGGATATGAGGGGTATTTGCCGTAATCGCCACGCTTGGCAGGCGGGTTGGCGATCGCAGTAGGTTGAAGGTAACTTCAGAGAGATGCTGCTGCCCATCCTCTGGAATAGTCCCGTAGTCGGCTTTTACGACACCCACGGGAAGAGAGGGGGTGGTGCAATTCTTTATCCCCGGCACCACACAGGGAACACATTACATGGCACATTACATGTAAACAATATAAACATTACACACACACATCACATCACCAGCTCATATACGTGCCCACTGCTGGGGCACGAGCCTTCCCTACGGATGAATGAAGGTATAGGGAGAACGGGCTATAAACCACCCGGGCCCAGTTCGGATTGGCAGTTGTTAACGACTGCTAATGCAGCCCGAGCAGTGGTACACTGCGAGTTGTGCTCTTAGTGCAACGAGAAGTGAGCGAGCTTACCGATCCAGTAACCTATCTGAATATTAGGTAGTGGACTATACGTGTCCACGGGACAACTAGCTCGAGACACTAGTCTTAAAAGTACCGGATGAAGGATGCGTACCGGCCTGTTCTGATCTGGCGTTTTGACCTGACGTAGATGGTCCCTTGTACTTGCGTATTGATGTCTGACACCTAACTTTATAACCGTAAGGTTGGTGGGGGGTGTCAGTATAAACTTTAAAGTAGTGTGTAGCGGAATGTGCTAATGCAGCCGCTACCAACGGCTTTACGTGCCTTCCGAAGCACAGAGGAGCTCGAGGTGATAAATCTTCGGTCACCCATCCGATGACCGGCTTTTGCGAAAATTGCTTAACCTTAGCAATCGCAGACAGGACGCGTTAACTCATCATTACTCAAACAGTACATATAAAAAGGTAACATAAAAATGCAAACGCAATAATATATAAAATAATAAAATAAAATAAAATAAATACCAAAAATAGTAAATAACAAAATTATTTTTATAATAATAGTTGTCCATACGCAATTAAATGTATGAAATATAAAAGTTTACGAAAGGGCTACTATTGTGTATGAAACGGGAAGTTGTCCATACGGGAAGTAAGTACCCAAACCAAAGGAAATCAACACAGCGCGACCGTACTGGAAATTTGTACCTCCAATAGATACTAATTGTTTATCTTAATTTTAAAATTAGAGATTTTTTCCCCACCACGACATCGGGTTTTTGTCTGCACCTCTTCTTCTCCACAGTTAAAAAATAGACTTTTTTTTTTAAAGAGTTTGCTGATTGCCTCAAACGGCATTTTCAGCGTCACCGGGCTTTTTGGGGGCGCGGCGAGGTACGTAAAGGGTACCTCAAGCCGTGTTGAAACGAATCACCTTCAGAGGTTTTTTAAAGGGAACGGCATCGCAAACTTAAAAGTGCGCGTCCCCGTGCCCTACTAGATTCTCCGAAAGGTTCGGATCGGATCGAAAAATAAACGTCCTGAATGGGTCGCTAAAAAATGTTTGGACGATCAAGAACACTATTTGAAAATAATATATTGACTTTGACTTCGACTTGGTACTGTTCAGCAGCTCTATTCTCTAAGCAAAACAGCGTCGAGCTCGACGTTGAACTCGCTCTTAACTTGGAAACGAATTTCAACCTACTTATGTATAGTAATAAAGTCTACATTCGTTTGCAAGTTATGAGCGAGTTCAAATGTCGAGGTCGACGCTGTTTTCCTTAGAGAACAGCACTGCTGTAGGCCGGTGTTCGTGATAACGAACTTCTACGCTACGCTAGTTGTACAGTCAACAGCAAAAGTAGATGATGTTTACAAGATTTCAAAATCAAGTTTCTATAGTGTAAGTCGGCATTTTCTATGTAACTACAGTCAAAGTCTGCAGGTACTAGTAGACACTCGAAGGTTTTAGATATGCGTCTAAAAAGTTTTGATTTTCATACTGATTCCATATTTTGAAATTTGACCAATCATCAGTTACCTTTGCTGTTGACTGTATACGTCACAGCTACAGCTACTTACATACGAAATGCTTGTCTGTGTCGAGTATTCGAAAGCATATAGCGAGAGCAGGCGCAGACAGCAGCTTGTGCATTGATGCTTCATTGACCGGAGCATCGCCAGCGTACAGAATGTCGTCAGCCTTCTCTTTAGTCAGTTGCAGCACTTCACGACCGACCATTACAATATCTGAATAAAATACCAGTAGGCTTAGCCAAAGTAACATTAAGAAAACGATAGCGAAGTTCGAAAAGAATAAAATGTATGGGATTGATAAACCGCGCTAAATCACGTGGTCAATCTTATGTCAATCTTATTATTTTATTATTTTCGAACTTCGCTATCGTTTTCTTAATGTTACTTTGGCTACCGCCATTGAATCCTGTCATCACATATACACAACGTGTAAGTACCTATCTTATAGGAGTGGTCATAATTAAAAAACCCAAAGCGTATCCGATCTAAATCTTGTATGTAGAGTTACTTACACATACTAACTAACTTTGCCCTTTGTGGTGCTGGGGATAAAGAATTGCACCATCCCATCTCTTCCCGTGAGTGTCGTAAGAGACCATTCCAGAGGATGGGCAGCAGCATCTCTCTGAGCTTACCCTCAACCTACTGCGATCGCCAACCCGCCTGCCAAGCGTGGCGATCACGGCAAATACCCCTCATATCCTTGGGGAGGCCTTTATCCAGCAGTGGACGTCTTTTGGCTGAGATGATGATGATGATGATGTCTAACTAACTTTAATCAGTCAGGCAATTGTCAAATAAATATTAAGCAGTAGTCATAAATGTAAGTACGCAAGGTTACTGAGCCACTATTGCTGTGACTTGCGGGCTCCAACAAGGTGGACCGACGATCTGGTGAAGGTCGCGGGAAGCCGCTGGATGCGAGCAGCTCAAAATCGGTCGTTGTGGAGATCCTTGGACAAAGGCCCCCCCGCCTTATTCCAGCAGTGGACGTCTTTTGGCTGAGATGATAATGATGATGATGATGATGATGATGATTGCTGTGACTTGTTTATTTTGATGTGACGTCACAATAGAAATATTTAATTAAAAATTTCATGACAAATTAAGGTTAATAATGATCTTAGAGTATTAAAATGATGCCTTAGTAATGTCTAATACAAGATCTACAGGATGACTTTGACAATAATCGACCAATTTTTAGGGGAGGTTCTATTGCTGATATACATTACTTTTGCAAAGGAAAAAAAAAGGAGATTTCGGAAAAAAAAATTTTTTACCTTGTTATTTTTCTATATCAAATACTATAGGTAGGTACTGTAGCTCGCTTAATATAGGAACCACAGTATCATACTGTACTCTATGCACCCTATGATGCACGCTACGCTAGCTACAGCAGCGCGCAAAATACGCCCGCTGCAGTTTATTATATATTATATATTAATAATTATAATAAATTATAAATATTATTCCAATGAGGCATATTCTTGTATTTTATCATTATTTATAAGGATTACAATGTCCTCTAAAATTTTGTCCACTGTTGACAAAATCAACCTGTAGATCGGATACATTTTGGGTCTTTTAATTATGACCACGCTCTATCTGATACACGTAACGGCAACGTAGTGTAGGACGCCCTCAGACTAGGTGGAGGGACGCTCTTCGCAAGGTGGCTGGCAAGAGCTGGATGAGAGTAGGCGCGGATCGTGCTCGGTGACGTGCACTTGGAGAGGCCCATGGTATAATAAAATACTACGCCAAGTATGGCATTCCCAGTGGCAAGTGACACAACCCAATTCAAAATTCAAAATTCAAAATTCAAAATCATTTATTCAGTTTAGGCTACAAATAGCTCTTATGAACGTCATTTTAAGCCATAAGCCACCACCCTAGGTCATCACCGGTACAGCCAGTATGGCAGTACAAGCAAATTCAAGCAATCGATAGCGGTGATGACGTAGGCTGGTGTCACTTGTCACTGAGAATGCCATACCTGGTTTTATTATACTATGAAGAGGTCTATGTTTAGCAGTGGACCAATATACTGATTGATTGACTGATTATGATGATTCTCTCGTCTTTTCTTTGAGAGCAGGGAAAGCTGGCGGCAGGATTCTATCGCGCAGCTCTTATATACTGTTGGCCTTGTTAAATAAGCCCGCCAATGTACTTGTACCGTTATACCGTTTGTATACCTTTTTGAGTGCTGTAAGTACCCTTGGTCGAGGTATGTGTGGTTGTGATGATGGAGGGTTCCATGGCGATGGTAAATAACGACTGCGTCTCTTTATGTGATGTTGTATATTTACAGTGACAACATTGTGACTAACTTATTATCTAAACCTTAGAAGACTATTTATATAATATTTCATCATCTTCTCAGCCAAAAGACGTCCGCTGCTGGACAAAGGCCTCCCCCAAGGATCTCCACAACAACCGGTTTTGTGCTGCTCGCATCCAGCGGCTTCCTGTGACCTTGACCAGATCGTCGGTCCACCTTGTTGGAGGCCTGCCCAAACTTCGCTTTCCGGTACGCGGTCGCCACTTCAGGACTATCCCGCCCCAGCGGCCATCAGTCCTGCGAGGAATGTACCCTGCCCACTGCCACTTGAGCCTAGCAACTCTTCGGGCTATGTCGGTTACCTTTGTTCTTCTGCGGATCTCCTCATTTCTGATTCGATCACGCAGAGAAACCCCGAGCATAGCCCTCTCCATTGCTCTTTGAGTGACCTTGAGCCTTTTTATGAGGCCCATAGTGAGCGACCACGTCTCAGTCCCGTATGTCATCACTGGCAACACACACTGGTCAAAGACTTTCGTCTTGAGACACTGAGGTATATCGGACGAGAAGATATTTCGTAGCTTAGCGAACGCTGCCCAGCCTAATTGGATTCGACGATTGACCTCTTTGCTGAAGTTGGACTTACCTAGCTGGACCGTTTGTCCCAGGTAAACATAATCGTCCACAACTTCAAGGGCAGAGTCCCCAACCTTCAGAGGAGTGGGTACGACACGTGAGTTCGACATAACTTTCGTCTTCTCCATGTTAATTTTAAGACCCACTTGTTGAGAGACTCTGTTGAGGTCACCGAGCATTGCGCCGAGGTCTTCGAGGGTCTCAGCCATGACCACTATATGGTCAGCAAACCGAAGGTGAGAGATGTATACGCCGTTGACGTTGATGCCGAGTCCTTTCCAGTTCAGAAGCTTGAAAACATCTTCCAGTGCAGCAGTGAACAGTTTCGGAGAAATCACATCTCCCTGTCTCACTCCTCGCTGCAACTGAATAGGTTTCGAGCTCTGGTCCTGAAGACGGACTGACATACGTACCGATAGTCAATTTGACACCGCTGGAGAGACTGTAGCACGGCCCATGTTTCAATCGAATCGAAGGCTTTTTTATAGTCCACAAACGCTAAGCAAAGAGGCTGGTTATACTCTTCGGTCGTCTGTATAACCTGCCGCAGCGCATGTATGTGGTCTATGGTGCTATTGCCTTTTCGGAAACCGGCTTGTTCGATAGGCTGGAAGTCATCAAACCTGCGTGCGAGACGATTCGTTATGACGGCTACACTGACCGCTATGCTACCGGGAAGGCTGACGTAAGCGCTGAGCTTTGTCACAGCTTTTTTAATTTTTGAGTGCTAATAGCGGCACGGTGCGCCATCTATCCAATGGTTATTGCAACCGATGGCCATGCAGATTCACCATTGCAGATGAAATACCACACATTTGATAACACAACGCTATAGTAAATTTTACTTTTTATTTTCAAGTGCAAATTGCTGCACTGAAGCTAAATAATTATTAATATAAAATAAAATACTGTGAAAAAATTTAACGCCCACCCGTTTTTGTACTGTATTTTATAAATTTTATAAATATTTAGGAACTATTATGTAATCTGTGCCTTGGGTGTCACTCCGCAGTTTAGGTACGTCCCGGGCAGGCGTTTGGCAGTAGGTAGGTTACCGCTCGGCTCGCACGCTCCACGTCGCGCGTCGTCGTCACGCGTAAAACGAACGATCATTTCTGTGTTTCTTGTGCACCGAACAATGGCTACTAAACGATCTTATAATCCGTATAAAAGATACTACACTGTTGTGTTTACGGGTGTCTAATTAAAAGAAAGAACAATGAATCGAAATTTAACTTAAATATATATCCATGAGTGGGAACCCTGCGCTCCTGATGTCAAATCGATATCGAGTCAGCGTTGCCTAACGGAATATGAACGCTCGGGTCACACGGTAAGTTTCAATTTCGCGTGAAAGTCGTAAGAGTAGGCAATTTTTATACCTAAACTTGACTTTTGTTAGAGAGTGAGTCTTCTGTACGGTGCGGTAGCCTACTATTATTTATTCTGTGGCGGTAGTAATATTAGCACAGAATAAATAATAGATATTAGTTATTCTGTGGTTATACCTAAAGTGCAAAGTGAGACAAGCCTGGTGCTACTAATGTTCTCATCTTAACTGTTCATATCCCAGCGCCCGTACAGCTCCGGGTGCGCATGCGTAGTATGAGGCCAGAATAGCACGAAGTTCAGGTTTTGAAGGTGTGGAACCATCAGCTCGGCTCGGTGCCGTTTGCGAGCGGCCTGGCGGGTCGCGCGGCGGTATTCCAGGTTTGAACTCTCCTGTTTCTTCTCAGCTGCCCGCACGCTTAGCCACCCCTGGAAAAGTGAACTATAAAGGAGTAACGAATATAACAAAATGGAATAAAACAATTTATATGTAAAATAAATAAAATTCAGTTTTTTTATTGTCCTTTTATGTCAGGGAGGACATTTTCCTTATATTAAGAGCGTTTACGCCGCTCACTAGCGCCACTAATGAAAAAAAAAACATATCTAGTAATTAGAGATAGAAAATCAAATTATGTTCAACAAACTATTTGAATGAAGTAATTTAGCATTTTTACGGCACCTAATGAACACCTCACATGTTATGGTTTAGTTAAAATAAGACGTTACGGCCACTTTTAACTATAACGCCATATTTAACTAAACCATAACATGTGAGGTGTTCATTAGGTGACGTAAAAATGCTAAATTACTTCATTCAGATAGTTTGTTGAGCATAATTTGATTTTCTATCTATAATTACTAAATATGTTTTTTTTTTCATTGGCAGCGCTAGTGTGCGGCGTAAACGCTCTTAATATCAAATCAAATCAATTAATCTATTTTGCACATCGTTACTTATAGAAAGTTACAGAAAAAAAAGCATAAAGATATTAAGTAGGCAGTGAAACAGTGGCAAAAAAGTCTCCGGCTCAGCATGTGTCACGCGAACGCGAGTCACGTCATTAGCAAAGCCATCACCATGATGACGCTGATTTTCAGACGGAGGCCGAGTTGCATTCCTAGGTACTATTATAGTTGTTGTATGACTGTATTATAATATTTTAAATATGATAAATGAAAATAAATAACTATTAATTAGATTGGTCGAATAAACCTTTTGTGATGCTGTTTAAAAGTTGTAAAAGAAAGGGATTTCTCCCGCCCTAGCTGAATTTCTTGTCGCTTTTTCTCAGAGGTTTTTTTTTTTTTTTTTAGGTCTTAGGTAGGTCTCCCGCCTTTATGTAGACTTACGAACCGATAGCATAGTAACAGTCATAAGAACTAAGTATTTGTATCCTAAACTGAATAAATAATTTTGAATTTTGAACTTTTTTGCCTGGTTCGTGTTGATCTGAATAGATCCGTATAAAGGGTTTCGTGTTGAGTAGTAGATATTTGTATAATCATGAGAAATCGAAAAACTCAAGAGATATTGCTTTCTTTGCTAACGGCAACCCCAATGCTGGCATACCATATTACTAACGTATTTTTAAGTCTTTGTTACTATGGTTCTAATAAATATATAACCTATTATTATAACCCGTATCTCACATAATGACAATGGACAGTAAGGTCGAAAATGGAAGCGCACTTCACGAGCACGAAACATGGCCCGATCAGATCCGAACCCTTCGGAGAATCTAGTAGGGCACGCATCTAGTGCGTGATGCCAGTCCAAAGCAAAGACTGCAGCTAAAAAACTGGGGGTTCTCTCTAAGGTCAGGCGGTACTTCACGCCAGAACAGCTGCTCCAACTTTATCAAGCACAAGTTCGATCATGTATGGAGTACTGCTGCCACCTTTGGGATGGATCAGCCAAATACCATCTGGCTGCTTTGGACTCGATTGAAAAACGAGCTAAGAGACTCATTGGTGACCCTGCCCTGATAGACGCCAAGCTGCAAAATTTAGAACATCGGCGTAGGGTGGCTCGTCTGTCGGTCTTCTACAGGATTCATTTCGGGGAGTGCGCGAAGGAGTTGCACGACCTAATCCCACCATCCACTTTCCGCTATCGGAGCGCGAGGCGCGAGTTCCATCCCTATGTTGTAGATATGCCACCTTGTCGCACGAGCCGATTCGGTTCAACTTTCTTAGTGCGTACAGCTAGGGAATGGAACGCGCTGCCTGCGAATGTGTTCCCTGAAAGGTATAATCTGGACCTCTTCAAGGCTAGAGTGAATAGGCTATTTCTAGGCAGGCATGTTCCATCCTCGACCGCACCGTCACTTGACATCAGGTGAGGTGTAGTCAAATGCCTGCCTATAACCAATAAAAAAAAAAAAAAAAAAAAAAATGCCGTTCCCTCTAGAAAACCTCCGAAGGTGATTCGTTTCGCACGGCTTGAGGAACCCTTTAAGTTTCTCGCCGCCCTCAAACAAGCCCTGTGAAGCTGAAAATGCAGTTTGCCTAAAACTCAGCAAATCAGCAATTTAAAAAAAATAAAAAACACGGAGGTATTCAAAAAGTTTGTAGCCTTATTGCTTTATTTTTTTTTTATTTGAAGGTTTTTTTTAAAAAAAAAAAAACCTACTCCTAAAAAGTTGACTGATAAAATTGCACTAAAAAGTGAAAAATAAGCGTTAGACTTATACAGACAATAACTTTATTAAGAAAAAATATAGGTACAATTATTGTTATTTTTGGGGCCGGTGCCAGCCAACGAAGTTTTTGAAGCCGGTGCCAGTCCGCGTTTGTAGTTAGAATTTCATGCATAAGATTGAATGTACTATTATGATTATAATATAGTATGTCGTTAAATGTTTATGTTAAAGTTACCTTGGCTGGCACCGACTCCAAAAGTAACAATAATTGTACCTATATTTTTTCTTAATAAAGTTATTGTCTGTATAAGTCTAACGCTTATTTTTCACTTTTTAGTGCAATTTTATCAGTCAACTTTTATGGAGTCGGTTTTTTTTTTGTTAAAATTTTTGTTTATTTCTCGCTTTTTAGTGATTCGTTTCGATCTATTTATCAAAAGCGAATATGGGTAGACCTACTAAACACGCTGCTCGTATGAGACAGCGCCGTTTAAATGAGACAAGCGAAGAAAACGAGAAACGCCTATCTCAAAGTAGGAAATCAAAAACTGAGTTCCGGTGCCTGTCTTCTTTTGCTTCGTCATAGTCGCTTAACTATCTTAATCGAGATATTTTATCGCCACCCGTGAAATACTTATCATTGAGGAGTTCCGATGGCAATCTGTGGTCTTTTTCATCAGTTACACTTCATCAAATGATACTTTCTGAATGCAAATGCTTGACTTATTTCTGAAAATACCAAAATCGCGATAGGTATGCCTACAATATTCGAGGAGTTCCCTCAATTCCTCGAGGATCCCATCATCAGAACTGGATCAAATTAAAATGGGACCACACGGGAAGCACCAGCTTTCAAATAAAGAAAGAATCATCAAAATCGGTTCACTCAGTCGAAAGTTCTGAGGTAACAAACATAAAAAAAAAAAAAAAAAATACAGTTGAATTGATAACCTCCTCCTTTTTTTGAAGTCGGTTAAAAACGTTACCTTCTCGTCCGGTGTAGGTTCGTCCAGGTTGTAGGTCGGCCTGTCTGTCACTGAGCCTGCTTCCTCCATCTTGAAGTAATACAACTCCTTCTTAGCAATCTCCGCGATCTTGATGGCATCCACTCCACGGAACATCTTCGTTACTCTCTCATTCTAAATTCGAACTTCGTATCAATTAATAACATTATTATGACTAAAGTATAGTTATATGTACACAACAAAGAGAAACTTAACTTGAAAAAAAAAACAGAAAAACAATTAGAAAATTTAAAATTAAAGACCTACAATTAAAAGATGTCCTCGAACTGTGGGCTCATGGGAATGGTCCCAAGAATGCTGGCAACATAATAATATACAATATATATCAACATTATAATTATCAGACTGTATTTACCCACTGCTGGGCATAGGCCTGATAAAATAATGAAGGAATAATAAATAAAAAATAATATAGGAATAATACTGCCTTTTGTAACCCCAAAACTTACATATATTTACGAGTGATATATTTTACTTTTGAGCTGATCGTATATAGGAATTATTATATTAAATAAATAAATAAATAAATAAATAAATAATAAATAAATATTATATACCCAATATAGGTGTATTAAAATAATAATCATCCATTCGTACTACGAGTATAACAGCTATAAATACACGAGTAGCTACTAAAATGGAGGTCGTCAGCGATTTAAACGTCTCTTTATTACCTCTAGGATAACCTTTTTAAAACCTATAAAAATGTAGAATAGAAAAAAACTTCAAAGAATAGGAGTTGCAATTGCAAGTACCTTCAAGGAATCTGAATAGTTACGGAGCTTTAAAAATTGTTTCAAACGTGCATTAAATACAGTGGTTCATGATCATCATCAGCTCATTTTTCGTCCCCATTGCTGGGGCACGAGCCTTCCCTATGGAATCCTTTCCTATGAACCACCACGCGGGCCCAGTGCGGATTGGTCGTTAACAACCACAGTATGTGACAGAGGTCACTAAACCACTAGGGCTGCCTGTGACTTGTTTATTTTGATGTGACGTCACAAATTCACAATAGAAATATTTAATTTAATCTAGATCGGATACACTTTGGATCTTTTCATTTTGACCACAACTTTCCGTTACACGTTGTACACACGCCGGCCCATCCATCTACCACAAACTATCAAAGGAGACGGAATAAAAATCCCCTAAGAAGCAGCTGGCATAATGAGACTTGTAATCGATAAAGCCTTTAAAACGTAATGTCCTTACGTTATTCTTTAAATTCTATAGCTAGCCCATTTTTTCAACTCATACGATTTCTACATATTGCATTCTCTCGATTTTCATTCATTTTGGTCCAGCTGCATTTTAGTGAAGACTTTCTATGGTAATCTAGACCGTCTGCTTTCCTCAACTTTAAACTTTATGATTAAGGAAAATGGTTAAAATGTATTGAAGAAATTTGACAGATTTGGTTAGGTTGATTTGCCGGCGTCTGTATATTATTTTTAGGCGACGAAAACAGCGGTCCAACACTAGGTTACTGAGTTGAACACTGGTAAGTAAACAGCCTATACATATTTACATATAAACACCTAAACAAAATTATATAAAACTAACATACCTATTATACCTACAACCTTATTTTTAGTTTATACGAAAACCGAAACTCGGGTCTAATATATTCACTTAAAGAATCAGTACAAAAAAAAATTTGAAAACTCACGAAGTTACAAGCTTTTTGTGCTGTCCCGTTGTGTGTTGTTAGTAGGGTATACTATAATTGAGATTTTGTAAATATTATTTGGTCAAAATGTAACATGGTATAAAAAAAATATTGAAATCGATTATATTACTGATTCTGAACAAACAGTTTTCAGGTTTCGTATAAACTAAAAATAACATTGTATAACATATTATACAAACATTTAAAGATTTAAATTAAAAATGGTATAAAGTTGACACATTAATATTAGTAAGTTGAGTTTAGTTAAGCTAATTTGATCTGTTCACCTTGCTTATACTGTTAACTTATATTAAATACTAGTAGACGACGATACTACTCTGCTTTAACACAGTTAGCTATCGCGGAGGGTAGCTGACAATATATGCTACCGCTGTTACCATCTATCATTGTTAATGACAATAACTGTACTAAACATTGTGAATGGACAAATATAGTTAAGTTAAGTTAAGTGTAGTACTGACACTGACACTGACAGACACTGTGTACTGTGAAAGAAAAAAAAAGGAAAAAGAAATTTAAAAAAAAACGTACTCCTATAATTGTCCCACTGTTGGGCAAAGGCCTCCATCATTGAAATCAAGTCATCGCTACAATTGATGGGTAATGGCTTAATCACCACGCTTGCCAAGTGCGGGTTGGTGATCACAAACCCGGGCTATGCATCGAAAAATCCGAAATACATTTTGCCCGACCTGGGAATTGAACCTTCGGGTATCGGGTCGTGCCATTTATTATGTTCATCATCATCATCCGCCTATGCTAGTCCACTGCTGGACATAGGCCTTTCCAAGTGCACGCCACCGAGCACGATCCGCGGCTACTCTCATCCAGCTCTTGCCAGCCATCTTACGAAGATCGTCGCTCTACCTAGTCTGAGGGCGTCCAACACTACGTTTACCGATACGCGGTCTCCACTCGAGAACTCGTTTACCCCAACGGTTGTCGGTTCTGCGGCTAATATGACCGGCCCACTGCCACTTCAGCTTGCTGATCCGATGGGCTATGTCGATTATTTTCGTCATTTATTATATTATCTCATGACATTTTGGTGAGTGAGTGGAGGCCCGTTATTGTTCTGTCTGTTCTAGAGTAAAGATACATTTGATGGTTGTAGGTACTTACTAATATAAACAAAAAAACTGGCTCGCTCTGATTTCGAAATCTTTGTAGCACTTCAATTTCATCTGCCGGAACCTGAAAATAATTATTAAAAAGACTCGATAGTCCATTAATTTATGTGAGGTTTTTTTCAATAATTTTTTTTTATTTTTACTTCCTAATTAAATGTCATCTTATTTAATTGAATATATTAAATCCCATAATGTATAATAATACATTATACTTTACTTTACTTACTTTACTTACATAATACTTTAAATATAATAATATTAAATATTATTATTTTTAAAGTATTATTAGTATTATTCTCCTACTTTAAATATTCTCAATAATATATATATATAATATTAATAATATTTAAAGTAGGAGGACATAACTAGTTAAGAATTAGTAATAAATTGTGTGAACATTCAAAATTAACTCCTATTTCAATCAACTGAGAGCCTATTGGCCATTAAGTTGCGTTAGTACCTAGTGTCCGGCCTCTCAGTTTCTATTAGGGTAGCCGGAGACTAGGCATAAAGTGGCCGGGCACAGGATTACGACGGCCGGATACTAGAGAAAACATACTTTTACAAAAATAGTTTTTTATATCAAAATTGGCAACCTATATTTTTCAAAAGAGTGCTAAATATATTTTTAAATATATTCATTAGTTAGTCAAAAATACTCCAACACCGATTCTTCTGTAGAGATTAGTTATGGATGAACTAAGTCAGCAAGTACCTACACTAAGAGGCCGGGCACTGGGCATGTTTCCCTAACCTATGTTACTCAGCGCTAATGCGGCGCTCTAATGGTGAAAGAATGTTTTAAATCGGTCCAGTAGTTTTTGAGTTTATTCGTTGCAAACGTACAAAAATACAAAGCTTTCCTCTTTATAATATTATAGATGATGATATTATTATAACCACTGACATAATATCTATCATTGATCGAATGAACTAAACGTTTGTGAACTAGTGAGACACAATCTTGCTCAACTAGTGGTCCTCGCATCTGGACTCTGTTCAACATCAGGCAGAGCAGAGTTATTTGCCTCATCATCAGCTCATTTTAAGTCCCCACTGCTGGGGCACGAGCCTTCCCAAGTTCTCCGAGGGAGAACAAGCTATAAACCACCACGCGGGCCTAGTGCGGATTCGTGGTTGTTAACGACTGCGAATGCAGCCGGGACCAACGGCTTTACGTGCCTTCCGAAGCAAGGAGGAGCTCGAGATGATACATTTTTGGTCACCCATCCGATGACCGGCCTTTGCGAAAGTTGCTTGACCTCAGCACTCGCAGACCGGGCGCGTTAACCATTGCGCCATCGAGCTCCTCATAATATGTTATATGCCTAACTTTCTATAAATACCCAGATAATTTATGTGCATTGAAGGAGTACCTTAAGCATTATCATCTTGCCAGAACTCCAATCAAGTTTTATGATGGTGAACAGACGGTCCAAGGCGCTGCATGAGCCTGCAAAGTTGCTGAAAACTTCAGCACCTGTGGAAAGTACACTTGTGAAGAGTCCAGTGTTTCATTTAAAGAGAATGAAACAAGAATGTGTACAAATTTTTCCTTTTTTTTTTCAAGTGCTAATTGCTGCACTGAAGCTAAATTAAATGTTTATAAAATACAGTAAAAAAATTAAACGCCTTTCTGACCCAGCCGGGAATCGAACCTGGGTCTTCCGCAATCCGGGCGGTTGCACTGATCGCTAAGTATGCTACCGGGAAGGCGTAAGCGCTGAATTTTGTCACTGCTTTTTGATTTTTTGAGTGCAGCCACACAGAACACTAGAAAGGGGAATTGCGGAAGACCCAGGTTCGATTCCTGGCTGGGTCGGGTAGGCGTTTAATTTTTTCACTGTAATATATAAATATTTAGAACGCCTCGGAGAATCTAGGGGACTGGTACACGCTTGCGTAATGGCATCCCCTCTAGAAATCCTCTGTTACGGACAGATAACGATTATAGCCCTTATTCAAAAGGGTAAAGGAGATGCGCTTCTTGCCGCTTCTGCTTCTGCTGATCCACACACACACAAACAAAAGCGCAGAATATCAGCGTTGCAGGTGATGTTCATGCTGCAACAGGTGCTGAGTGGGGTCCTTTTCAGTTTCGCTTTCTTATTTTGTATTTTATTTTTGTTTATTACTTTTATTTGAAACTACTTGTTTTCTAAAGTTTACGCGAACACTACACATTAAAACGAAACAACTTATACGGATCTATTACTCGCGTTTATTTTACACATTAGAGAGAGAGAGAGAGAGAGAAAGAGAAACATTTATTGACCACACACATACATAAAACATAACAATAAAAAACAAACAAAAGGTCAATCAGGACCCTGCCTCAGCTTGTGTTGTTGCGAACGAAGCATGTCGCAACAACGCTGGTATTCTGGCGGAGCCTGTTGCCTGTGTGTGTGTTGTGTTACTTTTAATTAATACTTATCCTGACGTTTCGAACCCTTTGAAGGGTCCGTGGTTACAGGTAGACTGAGGTGTTGGTCGCCTCATAATTAGTTAGTAGCTTGTATACCCTCATTTAAATTTAATCAGGTGCGTTCCGTTTTAAAGCAGAAAGAGCTTACAGTATCTTTTGGTCTGCCAGTATGGTGTTGAGGCTGGGATTTAATATTTAGTATGATGGGATGTTTTTTAGAACGAACAGAAACAGAAAGAACATATAGCCGACGACGTCAAGCATAGGCGCCAAAATAAGTTCCGCTTCAATGAAATATATTATATTTTGGTGACTAAGTGTCAAACAAACTATTAGAGCCACGCTGCGTTGCAGCACGAAATGGGCCGGCTCGCCCGGCGTAATACCACCGTCTCACAGAATATCGGCGTGAAACAATGGCACTCGTTGCGTTGCTGTTGTGTTTCGTTCGGTGAGTGAAAGTACCGGAGGCCCATCTCTCACCCCTCATTATCTCAGCCAAAAGACGTCCACAGCTGGACAAAGGCCTCCCCCAAGGATATGAGGGGTATTTGTCGTAATCGCCACGCTTGGCAGGCGGGTTGGCGACCGCAGTAGGTTGAGGGTAACCTCAGAGAGATGCTGCACCCATCCTCTGGAATAGTCCCTTAATCGGCTTTTACGACACCCACGGGAAGAGAGGGGGTGGTGCAATTCTTTATCCCCGGCACCACACAGGGGATAAAGAACCCCACCCACCTCCCAATTCCTACTCCCTCCTCAAGATCCAACTCCTTCCTCAAGGCCGGCAACGCATCTGCGATTACTTTGAGTTTGCCCGCCTGCCCGTTTGCCTCCTTTTAACATAAAAAAAACTAACACTTGGGCTTAGACAAGTGTCTGTCGAACTCTTTGGTCACTACGATATGTCTGGTTACAAAGTAGAGTTTTTATGAATAACTATATCTTTATAACGCTCAGAACAATAACTAAAGCTATAGAAGGATGGCTAAAATAAAAATCGTGCAACTATGTTTAGTTCCGTTCTATCTTAAGGCTAGAAAAGGAGGTTGGAGTGCAACAAATGGTTGACACTTAGTTTTTATTTTTTGTATTGTTATGTCAAACGGTCATCAGATAATCGGTGATCAAAACAAATCTTTGAGTCCTTTATAAAGTCACTCACTACATTACCTCAAATATGACGTCACAAATCTGGTGACACCTTCGAAATAACGAAAGAAAAGGGACAATCGATCTCTTTCCAATACATCACTTAGGTTCATTAATTAAAATAGTACGAACTGATGAATGAGTGTTGCTATTTTAGTCCGGTTTCTATTAGCTTGGCTTTAGTTATTATTCTGAGTTATAACGCAAGAAAAACTATTATGGTGAGGTGATAAGGTCACGTTTTATGTCACCACGGTGCTATCTCGCTTGTTTGTAGGTATATAAAGATATTGTAAACACAAGAGTAACATCACGTAGTACAAAGGCGTAGTACATATTGAGCGAAATACATGACATCACCAATGCATTCACAGAAAATATTAACAAAATACTTTAGTTCATGGCTTCGTGCGATTAGTACATTTAGCCAGAGCTAAAGTAATTTTCCTTACAAGTGTATACATATAAAATAAACAATATTTCCTTCCTGTATGATGATGATGAATGATAATAGAAACGAAAAACCGGCCAAGTGCGATCTATAAAAACGACAAAAAAATCATGTCTGTTGTATAGGAGCCCCACTTAAATATTTATTTTATTTTAATTATTTATTTTGAAAGTGAATATTTAACTAAATATTCTGTGAATATTTCAAGCGTCTACTTGTTGCCGTTATCAATATCGAGCAAAATCGAGCAAAAAAAATCACGTTTGTTATAAAGCAAGCCCTTAAATATTTATTTTATTCTGTTTTTTATTATTTTTTGATAAAGCGGCAACAGAAATACATCATCTGTGAAAATTTCAACTGTCTAACTATCACGGTTCATGAGATACAGCCTGGTGACAGACGGACAGACGGACAGCGGAGTCTTAGTAATAGGGTCTCGTTTAACCCTTTGGGTACGGAACCCTAAAAATGAGAAATTATATACCCTCTAATCTATATTTTTAAATGTCGATGAGCTATTTTTATACACCATCTCTAACTAGGTATCTACTTGCTATTGTGGACGCCGTCCAAGCAACCCGTGCAAAATCAACATTATCTCATCGACTCTTACTTTGTAAGCCAAAATTTGTTCGCAACTAAATTTTCCTTAAATTATCATCATCATCGTCATCTTCGTCATCATCATCATAAGCAGCTCGGTGAATGTCCCCTCTGCTGGGGCACGAGCCTTCCCTATGGATGGATAAGGAGAACGGGCAACCAACACGCGAGCCCAGTGCGGTGCTGTGGTTGTTAACGAATGCTATACAGCCGGAACCAACGGCTTTACGTGCTTATCGAAGCACGAAGGAGCTTGAGATGATAGATTTTTGCGTACCTATCCGGTAACCGGCCTATGCGAAAATTCCTTAACCTTAACCACCGCGCGGCGCCATCGAGCGTTAAATTATATATACCAATAATGTAAATTCATATCAACTTACATATTAGCTGACCTGGGTTCCCCTTTATAACGTTTTCAAACTCCTTTTCGTTATGAATTTCTATGAAAATGTCTATTTTCTTCTTTGCCATCTTTGTGACGTAACACTCAGTACTTCTAAGTAACACCGCCCGTACATTAATCTATTAATCTAGTGGGTCATGCATGATTTATTTTGAGACATATTTTTATTAAATCGTCACCAGATGAATAATACTTGTTTATTCCCGAATACGGCAGATAAGGTACTTACCGTTCATAAAACCCTGGAAAATTATGAACATAGCTGAAAAACACCAGTTAGCCGAGATATTAAAGTTCTTTGTTAGTAAAATTGTAAAGTGACACCCCTAGGTCAAGCTGATACGTTGTTCTTGGTCGTCAACCTCATGATCCAAACAAAACAGAAGTCATAACATGTCAGGGTTGTCCAAAAATAATGTAATAAAATAAATTTATGTTTTTGAATGAAATTCTTTCACAATACTATTTATCTATAAATTTCATTTTTTTTAAATACTTAAACCCCCACTTTAATATTAAAATTAATTATTTTATTTTATTAATTTTACCCCTGTGTGCTTATGTTTTTGTATAGATAAGTAAATTTTCATAAATAGGATGTTGTATGTTACCACGATGTTATTTTATACTTGGTTGCATGACTAGGTTTTCTAGAGGGAATGTCATCACACACTTAAAAGTGCGTGTCCCCGTGCCCTACTAGATTCTCCGAAGGGTTCGGATCGGATCTGTATCTCAACAGCACATAGGTTATTTATCCTACTAATATTATAAACGCGAAAGTTTGTAAGTATAGATGGATGTTTGTTACTCTTTCACGTAAAAACTACTGAATGGATTTGGATAAAATTCGGCGTACAGATAGTTTATAACCTGGATTAACACATAGAATAGTTTTTATCCCGATATTCCCACGGAAACGGGAACCACGCGGGTGAAACCGCGAGCGGCCGCTAGTACTATCATATTACGACCACAACATGTGCGATAGATTATTACCTACTAGTAGATAAGTAAAAAATAGGTACCTAATTTGGTATAACAACAGAGCGACAGACTCCTATCATCATCACCAAGCACCAGACCAGCTCATTTAAGACGCCACTGCTGGGGCACGAGGCTTCTCTATGGACGGAAACAACAAGGAGGACCACTGGGTTCTAAGCTGTTAAGACCGGTGAAGAACTCGTCTGTACCTACATCAAACTGCCACTGTGGTCTAGTGGATTTTTTTTCAGCTCCTCCCCGCTTTTTTGCAGGACATTTTGTTGATTTTTATCCTTTTCGTTTCTTTTTTTTGGGATTTTAATAAACTGGAGCTAAGTATAAGAGCTCAACTATTTTCTTTTCTTTTTTCTTTTTACAACATTACTCTTATTTCTAATACTTGCTTTCTTATTACCTAGTACATTTCTTATATTTAATATATTTCTTATATTTATTGTTCACATTAATTTTATAGTATATATTCTTATTTATTTGCATTTTCCTGTCTTAACATTCGTCAAATTATTATACATTTTATTATGTTACCCCAATAAAATGGTCTAGTGGTTAAGGCTACCGTTCTCAAACCCAATGGGTTCGATTCCCAGCGGGGGGTACATGTTTGTGTACTCGGTTTGGTTGTTGGTAGGGCTTGTTTGTCCGCCTGGCTAGCTGCCACTATCTTATCTTAATATGTCGCCATAATATCAATCAATGTTCGTTTCGAAGTATTGTTGTGTTCCGGCAGCTAGAGATAAGATAGATAGCGCCTCAGTAGGGTCTCAGTAGGGTATAATATAATAATATATATATAATATAATATATATCCCGGGTGAAGTGTCTCTACCATTGGCCTTATCATCATTTAACATCTGGTGAGATCATAAAGTTATGGTAAGGCAAGGTAGGTGCCTACGGTACTGTCATATTTATTCTGTGGCACTGTGCTTACTCGTAAGCTAATAATAATAGTTTAGTAACTAGCAGAACACATAGATAAGTATAGTTACTTATCTATCTGTTCTAATTGAATATTCTGCATTATGATTTCACAATAATTCTAGCGAGGGACAATGTAATGTTATCGTCTGTATTTGATAGTGAGAATGCTAAGTCCGCATTAATGCAACCTGAATACTTTAGACTCTACAAAGGAATATGCACTCTCATTGTATTATATTAAGGTTGTAATTGCTGATTATGTTTATGCTTGCGGTTTGCAATCAACGGATATTGTGACAAGTTGAACGCTAAAACATCAATGAGGGGGATCCCCGTAACGTTAGTGAACGTACTTTGTAATGTGGACTTTGATAGTTCATACAAGAATGCATCGTTGGCAGTTGGCTAGTGCTAGGGTTGACAACGTTTTTTAGACCAAATCGCCGGCGTAGAGCGAAAAGTCACTAAATAGGTCTAAAGCGTGTTTGAGTTATGACGGTTTAAAATTTTATAAAACAAAAGAAAATCATGACTTAGTGTTGGTATGAGATAATTCTAATTTTATGGATTCATATCTTAAAGAACAGATAAGCACATAAGGTAATATTATTACTTTCAACTTATTACGTTGAATTACTGAGATAATGACAAAAAACAAAGTTATTATAATGATATGTTTAGTTAATGAGTTATAGAAGAGAGTTAGTGACTTTTCACTTAGTTTTGGTATGGATCGAGTCCTCATTATGATTTATTGTGTAATATAGGGAGAAATAACCAACTCGACTTAGCTACATATTTGCAATGCTACCTCATATAAAAAACAGTATTTAACGAAATTGATTAGTTTTCGACTGTCAATGAGTAAGTAGTGCAAATGTAAAGTTAATGTGTATTTGCACTTTGTAAAATAAAAACTATGACACGTATAGAAATGTCAACAAGGTTGAAACTGTGCAGAATAATTTGGAGAATTTGATTATGTTTCTAACTCAATTTTGGCCAAATGTCGACTTAGTGACTTTTCGCTCTACGGCGACGAAATAAAGTATTTTTGGATTCAGTACCCATAAAAATATAGTAAATAGGGCATTAATTAAAAAAATATAGTACATATTATTAAAAATGTTTTTTTTTTAATTTCTTAAATGAATATTTTGTGTGTTCCGTTTTAGATAATAGAGACTGATTTTAGCGACTTTGCTGATAAAATATAGTAGTTTCGCCTAGTATAATATATTTTTAAAACAATAGTAGTTAGGCACTTAAGGCGACGCACCGCTAAACAATAAATCCCTACGGAGCGTTTGCGGCGTTCCATAAGAAAATTTGCTTTTTTTTCTTCAAATTAAAACTACATATTATTTCAAAAAATTGAACTACAATATTGAAGTGTGTGTTAAGACTAAACTACTAAGAAAATTTAGATGCTTAAATCGGTCTGGTTAGCCTGTAAAAAGCAAATCTATGTTTTAAAAGAGGTTACTTTGACATTAGTTGACAAATCGTGTTTCTGCAACTAGCAAAATGAAGTCAATTATATGAAAAATCATGTCATCAAATAACACTTTCATATGTTTTGTAATTGTTGGGAAAAATCAAGATCCCCGCCACGTAAATTTCCAATGCGTCGCCTTTAAATAGTAGAGCATTTATTTATTTATTTATTTATTGTATACTTAGAAGGGTTGGCAACCCTAGCTAGTGCAGTCAGCTTTTTGTATGGTCTAAAATAATAATACCTACCTACAAGCAACCTAACAGAGTAATCTTAAACTATTTCTCACTTCCTCTTTTTGTAGAGTTCAGTAGGCTTAGCCAAAGTAACATTAAGAAAACGATAGCAAAGTTCGAAAAGAATAAAATGTATGGGATTGACATAAGCCGCGCTAAATCACGTGGTCAATCTTATGTCAATCCCATACATTTTATTATTTTCGAACTTCGCTATCATTTTCTTAATGTTACTTTGGCTACCGCCACAGGTTAGTATGCATAGTGTGAGTTTTGTTTACTATCCGTATTGATTCGATTACGTTTGCGAAACGAAAATTAGTATGGCATTGAAGCAGCGCCTCCTGGCGGCATACGAGAAGACTTAAAATGTTGCCATACAAATTCTCGTTGTCGTTAACGTGATCGAATGGCGAATGCAACTCGCACTTGGCACTAGGCTTGCCAACCGTCCCGTATTTTCCGAGACGTCCCGCTTCTGGGTCAATTTTGGGCCGTCCCGCCGTGACCCTCTGTGAGACGCTTTTTGTCCCAGAAATCAGTGATAATATGATATCAGTATCTATCTCGTACCAACTACCCTCGGGTTAAATTTCTTAATAGGCAGGTAACTACTGCATTGCGTATTTCGCGTCGCGTCGGGATTTTTTTATTAATGATAAAAAATATACCCATGCAGTTTTTTTCTAACCATTTTATACGTGGTGTGTTGTATCCCGCGTAATATGCCCAAGTCCCGGATGTCGAGCTGGGTAATCCCGGGAATGCCTTTTTTGGAGTTGGCAAGCCTACTTGGCACCCAAGTAGGGTAGTAGCACTAGCGTTCGACAAGAACCAGTGATCGCCATTGTTTTCCTTTTATTTAACAACTAGCGGCCGCTCGCGGTTTCACCCGCGTGGTTCCCGTTCCCGTGGGAATATCGGGATAGAAACTATTCTATGTGTTAATCCAGGTTATAAACTATCTGTACGCCGAATTTCATCAAAATCCATTCAGTAGTTTTTACGTGAAAGAGTAACAAACATCCATCCATACTTACAAAATTTCGCGTTTATAATATTAGTAGGATAGGGGCCAGTAACTGATTTTAATCATGTAGCAACAATTGGATACAATTAGACCACCTGCTTCCTGGCTGTCATCCCGTAAATTTTAAATAGAAATAGAAAATTAGAGAAATAGAAAATTTTTATTCATAACCACTTAAATTAATGTATTAATACATAGATAAAATACTTAGGACTATTGGTGTTGAAACGGTCTCCACTCAGCATAATGTCGAGATACCTGGTTGGCACCCCGACGCTGATCTTCCGTGGAAACCAGAAAAATAATAAGATAAATAAATAAAAGGTAGGTGACATCACTGCACGCCAGCGCCATCAATCACATCAAATCAGATACATTGTTAAAGCTCTAGTTTAAAGAAAATCGGAAATGCGAAACCTTGAAATTATTTTACTTACAGCGATTCATCATTAGAAGGCATCAATACTACCTATGGGGTTGACTTTTGGATATGTAAAAGATATTCCTTAAATTTACGTTTGAAAACTGGAACGCTACACGAACTTCTAATCGGTGGAGGAATGTTATTCCAACATTTCGTGGCCGCGTGTAGCGAAAGCTGCCACGAAATGCGGCTGTGCCAGTTTTGGGACACACTAAACGAGTAGCTTTTCTAAATGGTCGACATGAAAACTTAAGTTTTTTGTAGAGATATGACGGGGACTTATGTTTTATAACACCAAACAAAAGACATGCAAAGTGAAATGAGCGCCTTGTTTCCATTTTCATCAAATCATTTTGATTTAGGTATGGAGTGACGTGAGCCCTACGCGGTATAGGAAAGCAGTAACGAACGCAAGCATTCTGAACTCGCTGGATAAGTCGCTTAGTATAACCCAGTAAGCACTCACCTATTACAGTGTCAGCATAATTTAGCCTAGAAAAATGAAAATTTATGAAATGAAATGAAAATACACTATATTTGTACCGTTCCTTCCTCGTGGTCGAACTAAGTAGTCAAACTGATTTGACCACGAGGAATTTTAACATTCTTCGTGGACAAACTGTAACTATATAATCTCTTTCAACATACTGTATACGATGTAGTCTTATTGTACAGGGAAAATGAAAAATATTATCACAATTGTATGTCTGTGTCACTTGTTTAAACCACGGGCACAAACAATATTTTACATAGGTACATGTTGCACTAGATTTAATATTTCCAACATAAGTACCAGGCTACCATAACTATGCAGGAGATTGCTTATTAATATAAAATAATAAATATTATTCTTTTATATTAATAAGCATATCATTATAATTATCGTATACAGTATGTTGAAAGAGATTATATAGTTACAGTTTGTCCACGAAGAATGTTAAAATTCCTCGTGGTCAAATCAGTTTGACTACTTAGTTCGACCACGAGGAAGGAACGATTTGTACACCATACAAAATACAAAAAGAGGACAATACAAGAAGAAGTACAAATGGCGGCCTTAGCGCTAAAAAGCAATTTCTTCCAGGCAACCATGTGTTAAACTGTTAGTGGTGTTTTCAAAATTATGTGATTATTTACAGACAATTTAAATATACTTAATTATCATACATAGGTTAATAAACTAAATATTATATGATATGGACAAAGTTTTTAATTATAATAACATTATAGTGACAAAGCTTGTTGCTTAAGAGCGTTTACGCCGCACACTAGCGCCACTAATGAAAAAAAAACATATCTAGT
Organism: Eudonia lacustrata; assembly: GCA_947562085.1. Lineage (NCBI taxonomy): Eukaryota > Metazoa > Arthropoda > Insecta > Lepidoptera > Crambidae > Eudonia > Eudonia lacustrata. The sequence continues at coordinate 3,592,310 of OX387323.1, read as the reverse complement.
AATTAGAGATAGAAAATCAAATTATGCTCAACAAACTATTTGAATGAAGTAATTTAGCATTTTTACGGCACCTAATGAACACCTCACATGTTATGGGTTATGTATATGTATGGGTATGTGTATATTTTATGGGTATGGTTACATAAAAATAGTAAATAGACTTAAAACATCTTAAATTCTATCTTATTTGACAAATTGACATCAAGTAGTGCTGTGTGAGTGTTATCTCTAAAAACAAACAACATCTAGTGGTGCTAATCAACAAATAATATTAGACTGTGATAAAGCATAAAATCTGGAAATTGAAAGTGATAAATAGTAACAATACAAACCAATTACACTTATTTATCTTCACGTGATCGTTGGAAACAGTGAATATAACTGCTAAAAGTGTACATTCTTAAATCAACCAAAGTGTATTTCGGTTACAACTATCAGCTGACTCATACCTTGATTAAAATTTGTCATTGATCAGCTGACTAACATCTGTTGATGACATTCAAAACATTCGGAGTAACCAGAGCCATCTATCGGACTACGTGACAACTGATACTAAACTCACTAACACCATCTCGTGAGCACTTCTCAAATCTGCAAATCTGCAAGCACAACCCAACAGCAACCGAATAAGACTCACAAATTCGGCAGTACTACTTACGACCCCGTGGTGCATCGGATTAGAGTGCGCCTACAGTATCGCTGGCGGATCGTGGTTCAAACCTCGGCAGAAAAAAAGTCCTTTTTGTTTTCGACATTTCTTTTAATTTGAGCTAAAAATGAAGCGACAAGCAAGTAAATGTTTATCTATTACTTGTTCACTATGCAAAAAACTTTACAAGCTACAAGATACAGAAGTGTCTGAAAAAAGATACTTTCTAATGACAAAAGACAATAAAAAATCTTGGAAATGTTTGGCATGTTCGAGTTCACCAGGTCCATCAAACAGCAATGCAAACATAAATATCGCCAAACGAAAACCTCGTTCGAAATCAATAAGCCCAGTTCGAGATGAGAGCAGCTTTAGCTCTCTGACCTTGGAATGTTCGACGAAAAGTGCTCAAAACAAATCTGTGGAAGATAGCCAGATAGCTGAAATGAAGGAACAAATGCGTTTACTACAAGAGGAACTTGCTGCAGCCCATAATGAAATCGAATCCTTGCTACTTGAGAACGCAGAATTAAAAAAGCAAACTAAGTCAAATTTCGCTACTATAAAAGCTTTAAAGGAAATCAGTAGTCCAATAAGAAAACCGAATAGTTCTACGAGGTCAAAAAAAAAAGACATGAATTACTTATCGCCGATTCCGTCTACTTTATCACCTTTAACTATGACTGCTGAAAATGAAAGAAACCAAAGCACACCAAAACCTAATATAACACAAATAGAGACCACTGAATGCAGAAACACGCTTCCAAGTGCGGAGTTAAAGAAAAATAACATAATAGATAAGTCCATCAGTTCATATAGCCAGACATTAAATAAAAAAAATAGTAAATTTAATGAGCCTCAAAGTAAACAAAAAATTATAATTTTTGGAAACGACGAAGGAAAGGGTACCTGTAAACTTTTACAATCTCTTTTAGGTAGTCAATATAACGTGTTTTCTCTATTGCTACCAGGTGCAAGAATTAATCAAATTTTAAGCTCCATTTTATTTATTTTTTTTTTTTTCTATCATTTTGTAACGAGTTAACAAAATCAGATTATGTTATAATAATTGGAGGCTCCAACGATATTAACCCTATGGATTTGCAAAGTCACTTGTATTTTTATTTGACCAAGCTTAATAATACAAATGTAATTCTCTCTCAGACATATAGAAATGACAACATGAATAGAAATATACTGTATAATTCATATAGACATCTATGTAATCAGTTTAAATGGTGTACTTTTGTTGGATATACGTTTGGCAGACATTTCAATAATTATTCTAGACTTACTGACTTATGTAGAAATATTTTAAAAACAATATTAAACAAAGAATATATAAGAAAATATCAAGAATACCGCGAAGCGATCAAACCAAATAAAAGAGCTACACTTACGGAAAATATTTTTTGTGCAAAACGATCGGTAGGAACTCAGACTGGGGATGATTATTTTTTTCTTGCCGTCAAATAACTTTTTCAGAATTTATCATCAAAACATTATGAGTTTAAAAAACAAATACAATGACTTAGAAATATATTTACAATCAATGACCCCACTAATTGACATATTATGTTTTACAGAGACGTTTACAAAAGAATCTGACATAAATTGCATACAATTTTATAATTATAATCTAGCCTCTCATTACTCTCGGGGACAATCAAGCAGAGGGGGGGCCTGTATATTTATTAAAAAACTCTAGATTTTAGGAAAATTGAATGGTTAAATGACATTGCCCTTGATAGAGTTTTTGAATGTTGTGGCATAACGATATTGGAACTGAACCTTACAGTGATATGCATTTATAAGCCCCCAAATAATGACATCGGGTTATTCTTAGAAAAACTTGATAGAGTACTGTTTAAAATTTTACGCCAATCAAGAAACATGAGGTGATTTTAGCAGGGGATTTTAATATAAACATTTTAGAAACTAATAAATGTACCAAATTGTTTCTATCATTATTATCTAGTTATAACATAAAATGTGCAATTAATGAACCAACTCGTATTGCGTCTACATCCAGCACTTGCATTGGTAACATCCTAACAAATTTAAATAAATACGAAGCCAAAGTACTAAATAATGGTCTATCGGACCACACCGGGCAAATTATATTATTTCCACATAAACCTAATAATAATTGTAAATTTTGGTATGAACATAAAAGAAACATCGACAAAAATCTAGATATTTTCAAGAAGTACATATCGCAAATCAGCTTTGCAGAAGTATACGAACAAATTGATGTAAATACCGCTTATGACAAATTCCTTGAGATATTTAAATTAATTTATGATCTTTGCTTTCCTATTGAACGAGTCAAAATGACCCACAGAGTCAAACCAAACTGGTTTACTAAGGGCATTAAAATATCTTCAAAGCGGAAACGAGAGCTGCATAAAAAGGTATTAAGACTCTGCAAAATATTAACATTTATAAGAAATATAAAACTAAATTAAAACATGTAATAACTCTTTCCAAAAAACAATGTAATCTAAAATATATAAAAAAGAGCACTAATAAAACTAAAGCAACTTGGGCTATAATCAAATTACACACAACGCAAAAAAGAGAATATAAAGAGTCAATAAAAAGTTTAAAAAACGGTGATGTTACTTTTACTGAACCACAAAGTATTGCAAATTTCTTAAACGAATACCTCATAAATTTGAATGTAAATAATTGTGTTAGAGAACGATATTCTGCGAAAAATGCCTGTGTAAGTAATAGTTTATTTTTAAAACCCACATGTGAAACAGAAATAATAGATTGTGCTAAAAAACTTAAAAACAAAAAAAGCAGTGGTCACGACGGCATAACAATGCAGGTTGTTAAGTCGTGTATTGACTCTATTGCTAAACATTTGGCTTATATCATAAATATGATGATAAAAAAATGTTGCTTCCCTGACAGTTTAAAAATTGCTGTTATTAAGCCAATTCACAAAAAAGGACCACGGGACTTAGCAAGCAACTACAGACCAATTGCTCTACTTTCTGCTTTTTCAAAATTTTTTGAAAAGATCCTTTTCACCAGGTTGATTGAATATCTTAACAAATACGACTTATTGAATAGTAATCAATTTGGGTTCAGAAGGGATTTATCGACATCCTCAGCTATCTATCATCTGTTAAAAAAAGTGTGGAAATCAGTAGATGAAAAGAAACAATGTACAGCTCTATTCATTGATATGTCTCGTGCCTTTGATTGCGTTGTCCACTCTACATTATTGAGACAACTTGACCATATTGGCATTCGCGGTAACTCGTTAAAATTAATGGAGTCATATCTTCATAACAGGACACAGACAGTAAACTTAACATACTTAAATAAGCAGACAAAGATGGTAGTAGAAACTAAATCTAATTCACAGAAAATTAACATGGGAGTGCCACAGGGAAGCATCCTTGGACCCCTTTTATTTTTAATTTATGTGAATGAACTTCCTAAAATCACTGAACATTTATGTGTAATGTTTGCTGACGACGCGACTATTTTATTTGTTAAGGATGATAAAACTAGTAGACATGACTTTGAAAATGATATAACTATGACATTAAAAAATTTGACAATTTGGCTTAGTTCATTAAATTTGTCAGTTAACTTAACAAAAACGAGTATTATGCAGCTAAGAAATTATAAGAAGGAACATTTAAATATCAAAATCACGCTAAATGGTACTGAAATTAAAGAAGTTGAGCACACTGATTTCCTGGGAATAACTTTAGATAATCACCTTAACTGGAAATTACATGTAGAAAAAGTAAATGAAAAATTAAATAGCTATTGTTATGCCTTATCGGTGCTTGCTGATATATCATCCGTGGAAGTGGCTGTAAATGCTTATTATGGTAATGTGTACTCTGTATTAAGCTATGGAATTATATTTTGGGGGAATTCAGTAAATGTCAGTAGTACTTTTTTATTGCAGAAACGATGCCTTAGAATGATTTTTAGCAGATACAATGATGAATCGGTACGTAATATATTTATAGAAAAGCGAATCTTAACATTGACATGCATGTATATAATCATAATCATAATCATAATCATTTATTTGCATTTAACATGGTATATAAGATGTTACAAAACTATTACAGAACAACATGTTAAGCTAATACAGGTTTAGCATGCACATTAATAGCTAAGTTACAATCTATGATTGTATACATTAATTAATAAAATATCAAATTACAACAAGCACAAAATGTTAAATTATATATTATTCAAAAAATTATTTATGTTATAAAAATTATTATCTTTTAAAAATATTAGTAATTTCTTATTAAATAAATTGTCATTCAATTTCTTAATGTCATCAGGCAGTTTATTAAATATACGAATACACATAGATACACAGCTATTAATAAACTTTGCAGACTTCGGCATGGCTTTATGCACGAGTCTGTGTGGATTTCTTTTTAATCTGGAATTAGATTCGCCTGCTGTTTTAAAAAGCACCTTATGTTTTTTGACGAATAAACATATTTCGTAAATGTACAGTGATGGCAGTGGCAACAAACCAAGCTCTCTGAATATGGGTTCACAAGACTCGTCAGGGGAGATTCCAGATATAGCCCTTATACATTTTTTTTGGGAAATAAACACCCTGTTGATGTCAGTACTATTACCCCACGCCAAAATCCCGTAACGAAGTATCGAGGCTACATAAGCATGGTAGCACGTGATTGCTGCCTGTTTATTTATAATGCGTCTCACTTCCTTTAGAGCATATACAAATTTATTAACTCTACTACACAGGCCGTCAACGTGTTCTTTCCAATTCAGATGTTGGTCAACTATGATACCTAAAAACTTAATATGACTAGTTTCTTGTATTTTTGCAATGTCCAAATACTGGAAATCTGTAAATTTTTGAGAAGACATATGCAGGATTTTCCGCGAATATCTGAAAAAAGGGTTAGATCGGCTCCAATGAAACGAGTGGACTTATTGCATTTACCACGGATAAGGTCATTGATTTTCGAACGTAGTTCCTATATATCTGCCATACGAATATACAACAATTTACCGCAACATCTGTATTCTTTACCAGACTTTAAGTTTGTAAGCTCATTAAAAGAGTGGTTAAAACGTAATGCATTTTATAGTTTGAATGAATATTTTAATAACAATTAATTTGATTAGATCATGTTATGACTGCTATTGCTTGCCCGTTAAGGGTAACTGTTTTCTCTCATTTATGCAATAATAACTAGCATTATAAATTATGTAACAGATGTGCAATAAAGAATTATTCTATTCTATTCTATGGTTTAGTTGAATAAGACGTTACGGCCACTTTTAACTATAACGCCATATTTAACTAAACCATAACATGTCAGGTGTTCATTATGTGACGTAAAAATGTTAAATTAGGTACTTCATTCAGATAGTTTGTTGAGCATAATTTGATTTTCTATCTCATCATAATTACTAGATATGTTTTTTTTTTCAATGGCGGCGCTAGTGTGCGGCGTAAACGCTCTTAAAACTTTCCGAGGATTTTGCACACTTGACTTTTTCAGACAATGCATTCCACAGACGGACAACTGTGTATGTATAAACAATTTATGTTATTTTTTGGTGACGAAGACTGTGTCTAAAACTGGTGCCTTAAGGATACTTATACTTAGTGTTAACTGACATACCACCTTGGTAGGTAAATAGAATAAATGGGTTGTACAGTCGGCGGCAGATCAACCTACCCAAATCTGTCAAATTTCTCCAATGAATATTGATCCTTATGACCAAATTATAAAGTTCAAAATTGATTGTAGAAATTGGACAGTTTTGGGTAGGTTGATCTGCCGCCGTGTGTACCTATTTATTTTTATTATTTTGAATTTAGCATTTGCAATTTCGCAGTGCTATACATTTTATCTACTCTGTGGCAGAAAGGTGTGGTAAAAATTAAAAGATCCAAATTCAAAAAATTCAAAATCATTTATTCAGTTTAGGCTACAAGTAACTCTTGTGAATGTCACTGTGCCATCGATTCGTAAGTCTACTCTGGGCGGGAGATCCTGTACTGAGAAGAACCGGCAAGAAACTCAGTAAATGTCCAGCTCTTTTCTCCCTTACAGCGTCAAAAATATTGGAAAATGTCCTATCATAGCAGGACACTTTCCATTACAAATAAACACAAAAAATATATAGAAGACAACCACAACATGTAAAAAAACAAAATAAAAAATCAGAGTTAACAAATTTACATCAGATAATTAGGTAAGTATAAAAGTTTCAATTTCCACAATGTCATACAGTACCACTACAGTAGGTACCTACTCTAGTAAAAGTCAAAAATTGTTTAAGTAAAACAAAGTCAAACTATAGTTAATAATACTAAAATTAAGTTCACCAGCCTCCACAAACTGTATACGATCTAGAGAAGAAATTTTAAAGTTTAGGCATGTTGACCTTGGCTACAGAATCTCCTCGTCGTAACGGCGACTAAAAGGGTGCTTCGGCGGGGAAGGCAACCCACAACAGATATTCTACAGATGTTGGTATACCTGCCGAAGCAGGCAAGGTTCGGCCTGACACACCACACCATCTGAACCCTTTCATCTACTAGCTAAGAGCATGGCTTAATGCTCTAAGAAGAGTACTAGCCGTGGCAGTGTTCCGTTCCACTATATTTAGGATTTGTGCACCCTAATATCTCCAGCGCGTTTGATATTTTAAAACAATAGTAAACCAGTGAACTAAGAATATCGGCTATGTTAGCCATCTTCGGGCGCACCAGAGCGCCGTATAGACTAGGAAGTGATCGCCATGAACGATTTCAATCAGACCAATCATTATTATACTATTTTCACTCATATACCCACACATTATTAACATACCTACCTAATTAATCGAGTTGCATTTTTTATATACAGGCACCTTTCGTACATCTATTATTGGGAAAATTATTTTTTCTCTTTACAGAAGCACTGAAAATCTCTGATATTTGGCAACATACTTCGACATACTCTCGACATGTTATTGGTGTAATCAGATCCTCGCTACGACCTGTAGTTATCGAGATACAGGTGGCCATGCCAGGATGAGAGCTCATCCTGGCATGGCCAGCTATGACCTCTTCTAACTTTGAACGGTAGACCGACAAACTCTGATATTTGCCGACATATTTCGACATACTATTGACATACTATCGACATACTATCTATAAAGTCAGATTTAGAGGTGGTGATGGTGGCCATACCAAAATGAGCAACAAACACTATTTTATCTTATCATTATTTATATATGCGGAAACATGTAAATAGTGCATAGTGGCAATTAGGTATATGTTAACAATTAATCATCACTGTATGTTTTCCAAATAAAGCAAAATAAATAAATTACGGATGCCAAATAAACTGATTTTGTTTATTTATTTAAATAAAATAAAAAAGACTTTTCTTAAAACTTTTTAAAGAAATTTCCGCTCGCCTTATACTAGAGAGTCTCACCAGTGCAGTGGTCTCTACTAGAGACCACTGCACTGGTGACCCTCGAGCTGGCGTGTATTTTGGCCAACGCCTAAGTTTGGTCACCCAAAGAGGCAACGCCGGCCGTCAGCGCGTCCTGGGCACTCTCCCGCTTGGCAGCGATTTGGAGTCTTCTATATATATTTTTTTAATTTCTCTGAATTATTATATTTATACTTACATAATAAATAATAGTAATTTATATCTATTTGTATATATTATGTAATTTAGACTGTAATTTCAATGTACAATAAAGTACCTACCTATAAAACTTTAAATAAACTAAAAAAAATATTACGTGCATGTATGAGTTTGCTGGTATGAGCTTTAGTTAGTGATCGCCCGCAGGTTCGACTTCGATAGATCATCTCTTCCAGTACCGCTGTGAAAAGTTTAGAAGTTGCCGGATTATGGAGGTGAAAAATAATTAAAAATAAGTGTGACTTAACCTTAACAGTGAATCCGTCAAGTTGGCATCACCCGCCGCGCAAACAAAGAATTTGGGGGAAATTCCCTACAAACAAATTTCTTTCAACTGAGTTGCCCTAATTAAAATCGTGTTGTAATCTGTTATATTTATATTTTTAAGATGGGAAACTTTTTCGTAACTTCAAATGACTTTAAGGTTTGCTGGTCAGGGTCCGAGGGCCCAAGAGCTTGAGGGCCCCGGTACACGGCACCGCCTAGCCCTCCGATAGCTACGCCACTGTTTGTACTACGTACCTTACCTACTAGGTAAGTACCTACTACTTATGTAACATTTTGGATGATGTAACAATAAGTTGAAATTGAAATTGGTAGGTAAGGTAGGTAGGTACCTATCATAGCGTGAGAATTACCTAGTTGCCGGTTTAAAAATAGCACGACATGTAAATTGTAAGAATAAAAATTAACCAATTCTTCAAAAGATTTGACTTGGTGTAGATACCTACGTAGTTACTTTTGGATTGAAATTATAAAGGTAAGGTACGGTACCTTCCTATAATATACTACATAATGCTTTAAGTTAACACTAACCATGAACTAAATAATGTAAAGTTGGTTTCTCAGAACAAGCTTTCTGGTTTGTTTTTAGCTAGATAATACAGATAATGAAAAAAATGCTGATAACGCCATCTATTGGCATTTTGAGTTACTTGTTACGATGACGCTTGCTATGCTTTGGAATGTCAGCGATAGTGTAAAGAGTAGACCCAATAGCATACATAGTCTATGGAGTAGATAAACCGTAAGACTATGTTTATTTTATATACCTACACTTATAAAGGTTAATATGTATGTGGACTAAAGAAACTAACTTCCTACTTCAGTTTGTATTGGACCTAACAGCGCCATCTAGTGATATGCTTGTAAAACCAACTTAAAACCGCTGCCTGCGTGCGATGCCAAACAGCAGTACTATTCTCTAAGCAAAACAGCGTCGACCTCGACATTCAACTCGCTCATAACTTGGAAACGAATGTAGACTTTATTACGATTAAAAAGTACGTTGAAATTCGTTTGCAAGTTATGAGCGAGTTCAACGTCGAGTTCGACGCTGTTTTGCTTAGAGAATAGCGCTGCAGATTTTAGTTTAAATAATTTATTTAAAAGCTGGACCTCAACAAGCATTAATGAGCTAAGTTATTTATTTATTTATTTGCTTGTGCAAGATTTACAGTCAAATATTAACTATTACTAAACAATGTGAGTTAACCAATGCCATTTACAAATCTCCACATATAGGTATAATTATAAAAGTAAGTTATAAGATAAAATCTTTGTAAGTATCTTAACTATAATATTGTTTAACTAATGTATATTGTACTTTTATTAAAATAAAAAACTAAAACAGTTTTTTATTTTATTTTATTTGCTATAAGCTGTAAATTGTATCATGAATAATCATGATGCAAAGTTATGACCAACTAATGACTACCTAATTTATATTATCTAATGAAACTAAGAAAAATTCATTAGATATAACTTTCCTAACTGAAGTTGTGCTGGAACAATACAGGTGTATCCGTCAGAATAGGGGATTCTTAAAACAAGTTAGTGGACCTTATTATGACTGTTACCTCTATCCTCCCTTACTAGATATACACTGCAAATATGAGTATTATACGATACTGGAAGACGTTAATCGCGCACTGCAACCGTCACCCAAACATCTCCTGCCGAATCGTATCTGTCTATTACAACAAACCACCCCCCCCCCCTGAAGTCTCCCCGTCCGTACATAGTCCCTGTCACTCCTCCAGACTAATTATCGGTCATCAAATAGTTCAGCATCGGCTATGCCATCAATAAGCCATGTTTCAGTTAATGCTATGACGTCATAATTGTTAAGACTAACCATTCTATAAAGAGTATCCGTTTTTGAACGTAAACCACGTACGTTTTGATAATACATGTTAAGGGACGCTATTAAAATGATGTTGATGTAATAGGTTTACTTTATAATAATGTAATTTCGAATACTCTGTTATAATAAACATTAAATGGTATTAACATCAGAAAAGCAACACATCCGCTTACATTACATAAATTAAACAAATTAATATTTGTCAAACATTTCAAATTATCATTATAATTATGAGTAAAACAATATTATATAGATACGACCTGCTTTCCCCCAGCAATTAAGTCATATTATTTTTATTTTCCTTTAAAAGAAATTTAGAGAAGTACATTTTAGTTAGGTACCTCCCTAGTAGGTACGTTCATTAAGGTTTTGTGATGCCTACAAATATGTATATCATCATATTATTAAACTATTTGGTGACCCAACAAGTATCACAAAATATCTGTGTTTTTCACCGTGTATTCTGTGTTTATCTCATTATAAGACCGCTAGATAGTAATTAAATACTAGGATTTTATCGCCGATATTGACACAACTCCACATGAAAATATAAAATCAGTTCGAATCGATTACACCAATTTTTACAATCGAATTGACTGTTAGTAGATTTTTTTAATGATGGCAATAATGGTTCCGCCATTTTGGAAATTTTACTCAGTTTAGTGAATCGGTAAATTATCGTCTGCAATGGAGTCTTATTTTCGCTTATCAAATTTCGATATTATTGTTGGAGATTCACCAAAATTATGCAATTTGTTCATCGTTTCTCAATTCGGCTACGATCATTGCAGAAAAGTTTCGGTCGTTTGACAAGATTCGCCTGAGAGTGTTGTTTGTAAATCCTCAGTCGATCCTGGAGACATCTTGTGATCGAAACCCATTATTGCAGCGACTTACACAGCTGTCTGATTTTGTCTTCACGTGAAACGGTAACAAAATTAGATTGGTGCTATTTAGGGTCCTCAATCATGGAAGTGTCGTGGGGTAAGTGTTTGCTGCTGTGTTGAGATTATTGATTTTTCGTTTGGTGTCATTGTGATGTCATTACGTGGTATTTTCCAGACGCAGATAATTTTGAGCCAAAACTACCGACCACGTTGACTAATTCGAATAGATGGGAGGGCGAAGACGAGGATGATACTGTCAAGGTAATAGATGCTATTGCCAATTTTTATGTTTTTGTAGTTCAGTGTGGTATGCAGTAGTTACCTTGTAACTTGATGTGTCGCGAAATGTATAACCTCGAAATTTTTGCATACGTGTTGACGTCGTATTCTTTTTTCAGGATAGTTGGGAGGATGAGGAAGAAGAAAAGAAGGACGAAGAAAAGAAAGAGCAGACGGTAACCCCTCTTCCAGCTAAACCCAAAAAGAAAATTCATGACAAAATTGCTGAAAAGGAGGTGGGTACATTTTGCATGCTGGTGCATGAGTTTTTCAAAAAGTTTCATTTGAAGGACAAATTGAATGTCACTGTTAGAACAACTGACCAATAAGACTGTCTAATTGACCTGATTACATGTATGTTGTCACAATCCAAATGTTACATAAACTATAACACACTGAATAATTTAAGATACCTGCCTTTATGGTCTAGTGGTATATTTTCCAGTGGGATTATATTGCTAATTTGCTTCGTGATAGCATTTGTTCTATGTTCTATGGCTAACTACCATTATCTTTATTTATTATATTGCCATTACAATAATGAAAACAGCTGTTCATTTAGTTTGTGGTAAGATAGGTACTTGTCAGTAGTTGAGAATTTCTGATGTATTGCACTAGCTATCCCAGCCTTTGGCCACCTACTCAGTTAAGTTAAAAGTCTTCCATGTTGTTATTTAAATAGATTACTTACTACCCCTACTTAGTTTTGATAATTCAATGTAATAAGCTATTTTGTCATGTTTTTTATTTGTTTTATTTTGCTGTCACATGATAATAATTAGTTTGAGATCTTTGTCCAGCAGTGCTTTGGGACGAAATAGGTTAATGCCTTATGCACTACACACAGCTAGCACACTAGTATTCTAGTGTATCATCTGGGCCCGGCAGCTGTTAACCGTTATACTTAACAGGTTAACAGCTGCCGGGCCTAGATGATGAGTATGATGAGATGATGAGTATAATATGATTATTGTTCATGGAATAAGCAAAAGTCTCCGCAATTAAGTCTACAGGAATGTCACAGACTCTTGTCTAAGATGTTATGGGATCTCAGACTAGCTAAAATAATATTTCTGAAGCCCAAAGAATTTATATACAGTCTATGTCTATTTTGTATATGTACAAAGTATTTAACGAATGCCTTATGTACATTACAGCGGCTTGAACGTGAGAAAGCCGAACAGCCCATAGTTGAGAAGCCAGAGGAATTGACCGCTGAAGAGAAGCTTGCTGAAAAGCTGCGTCAGCAGAAGCTACAAGAAGAGTCAGACCTGCGGCTTGCCATGGAAACATTTGGTATGTACATCATCGGAAAGGGCAGCATGTGGAATTCTTTAGTTTGTTTTCAACCTTATGTTGATCTAATAAAGTTAATATTAGAGTATGAATATTAAAATTATTATAGTCACTTGCATTAGAGTAATTATTAACGGGATTCTCACCATGTTTATTATATGTGAGTGACCAATATTTCGGCACAGTATAGCTGCATTAGCATTAGCAGTCTTCAACAATCACTGATCTGCACTGGGCTCATGCATGGTGGTTTATGGCCTATTCACCCTGTTTTGTTTCCACTTATAGGAAATGCTTATGTCCCAGCACAGCCAGGGACAAGAAATGAGCTGGTGACTTTGATCAATACTAGTACTAGATTCCCGATAAGCGCATCTGAAACAGTCCAAGAAATAAGCCCATATACTCTGTTGTGGTCTTATGTAGACTTAGATTGTTGATTTTACAGTATTAATCATTTAGTATTCTGTACTGACTTTTATGTTCAAGATTTAAAATATAATAAGCTTTGTACTTGATGCTATAATATTTTTTTATATTATGTAATAAGATATGTAAATGTCTAAGTATGAACAAGCCATTGTTTACTATTAGTTACCTCCGTGTCTAGAAAAATGTCAGAGGAAGTAATTTAGCGTCTGACACAGACTGCCTAGGTTTTGATGCTATAGTCCTATAAAAATTGTTAACTTTGTTTTTAGTCTCATATAATATGTGTTCTCATGGTAAATAAAATATATTGTTTTATATTTTCGAGTTACAATTTTTAGGGAGCATTTTTTTATCCATCCATAGGGAAGGCTCGCGCCCCAGCAGTGGGGACATAAAATGAGCTGATGATGATGATAATGCAATATACTGATTGAAGGCTGGTGATGTTGATTAACTGTTTAAATGATTGCAGGCGTGACGGAAGGCAGCGGCGGCAAGCTGGACAGCTTCCATCCGACCACAAAGGAAGAGTTCACGGAGTTCGCCGAACTCATCGCTAAGAAGGTCAACTATTACAAGGCTAAGGAGGAGTTCCCAGCCTTCGCTGACGACCTCGTTAGGAATATTATTGTTCAAAGTACGTTTTTTTTAAATGTATTGCTTGGGTAAGCACTTAGTCATCTCACCTGATGTTAGTTGATGAAAAGACCGAAGGTTGAAGCGCACTACACCCGGAACCCTCATCTACTGAGGCACTGGCTGTACAGCGCTTCTGTACAGACTTGAAATTATAATAGATTTGATTGATAACAGTTTATTGATACTAAAAATAATATGATAATTTACAATAATGAGTAAACGCGACGAAAGCTAATCGTATACTGAAAAAATGGCTTATGCAGAAACTTAAAGTACCTAATTATAAAATAAGATATTTCATGTGAAATGCTGACACGGCGCAATGTACGGTCATTCACCGTATACTGGCTATCTGGCTACATCTCTTGATGCCGGAACAAAACTATGCTGCAAACATTGATGTTATGGCGACATATTGAGATAAGATGGTAGTAGCTAGCCAGGCGGACAAACAAGCCCTACCACCAACCAAACCGAGTACCCAAACGTGTGCCTCCCGCTGGGAATCGAACCCGGGACCTCTGGGTTTGAGACGGTGGTCTTAACAACTAGACCACAGAGGCGGTTACATATTAACTCGCCCTTGTGGGTCCCTACTCACAAGAGTGAGTTAATATAATAAAAAATATTAAAATTAAAATAATAATAATAGAATATAGTTAAAATCTGCTAGGATCAGACCCTTCTGATCCTAGCAAATTTTAACTATATTCGAACAACGGAGGTTTGTTAATGCACCGATATGCATGTGCGTGTCTGCCCTTCCCGCTAGTGATTGAGAGATCGCTCGATCGCTTTGAATAATGCTCATATTCTATAATTTCATTTCAAGCTTTTCAAAGACAAAAATTATGTTATTATGTTATACACTCCTTTGTTAATTGAAAGTTTACAGACTAAATGAATTGGTATTCAAGGAGCCTCTTATTTCTACCTTCCAAATAACTTTTCACTACACCCTAGATATAAATAGTTTTTGAGAAATATGCGTTCGTAGATTTTGTCCTTCTAGCAGGGCCCTTTGCTATTTAGTGACTTACATGACCCCAGGTAGTTTTTAAAAAAAAGTCGGTTCTTACTTCGGTACTTACTGAATCAATTATTATCAACTTGCTAGTGACAGGGTTTCAAGAAATAAACTGCACTGCTGGCACAGCACAGAATTATTTCAATTTTTTTTCATTAATTTGCAAAGGTAGAAATTTTTAAGTACATAAATCGATAGGTAGAAACATATACAAACTCGATTATTTAGGACCTAAACCATTTATACATGGGGTCCCGCTGCATATATGGATATTCATAAGTACACCTGCTGGGAACCCAGCAGCTCTGGTTTTGACCCAAGTGGACTTACCACTTAACCACTAGCAGTTATTCCAGTTCAGAAGCATTTAACTAATGAAAATGTTTTGTTCCAGTGGCGTCAGGTGATATAAAAAGGATAAAAATGACAGTGGACAATATTTATATTGAAAAACAGAAAGCAGAGAAAAATGATAAGGCCAAGAAACCAACTAAAGGAAAGGGCAAGGCCAAGTTAAAAGTGGAGGGCAATAATGTAAGTACCGTAATATGTTAAAAACCTTATATAACCTTATAAAAGCTGTGGAACGCTACTTTTCAGAAATGCTGTTAAGTATCCACGTAGAAAAAAAATCTACATTTTCAATTTAATAACAACAAATAGAACCATCTACATTACATTATACTTTGTACACCATTTTATGCAAATAATTAGTACAGAGGAGTGTAAAATTTGGTAAAGTTAAAGTTTATAATAGAAATTGTCTCACTTAAGGTAAAATCTATGTATTTATATGTCTTACAAATACTTTATATTAAAAAAATATATATGAGTCGAATTGAGTAACCTCCTCCTTTTTTGAAGTCATGCATTTTTCAAAAATGGAAGATCAGTGATGTAAATCTATCGATGCCAATCAATCACCGAAGCTGTAGATAAAGGTGGAGGGGCCTCTTTGTGAGGCAGCAAAAATTTCCCTTGTACTGTATCAATTATTGACAAAAGAGTGTGTGCATGTGTTAAGGCGACGCACCGCTAAACAATAAATCTCATACTGGTTTTTTTCCTTCAAACTAAAACTACCAATTATTTAAAAAAAATGAACTACAATATTGAAGTGTGTGTTAAGACTAATCTACTAAGAAAATTTAGATGCTTAAATCGGGCTGGTCAACATGTAAAATGCAAATCTATGTTTTAAAAGAAGTTACTTTGATATTTTTTTCTCTGTTAAAAAAGTTGACAAATCGTGTTTCTGCAACTAATAAAAAATATATGACATTGACTTCTCAAATTACTCAGAAATTAATGAACGTGTGGTTTTAATATTTGTCCAGAGGCTAAGGACACCTGTATAATTAGCTATTATGTGTAAAGTCTGCATTATTTTTTATAGGCATATCAAGAATATCTTATTATTCAATTAAATTAAGCCATATTACGAGAAGTTAGCGCCTACTTTGGCTTGAATCAAATGTGATGATGTTGTTTTACAATAACATTATGTTATCACTAGATTACTGACGGGAACCCGTATCCAGCACAAGCATATTAGCTTATATTAGCTTTCTAGGTGGGTTAACAAAATAAATAATAATAAAACAACACCTAGACTGCATATACTTTAAAAATTCCAATCGTCATCATCGTCAGCTTAAACTAGTCCACTGCTGGACATTGGCCTCTCCAAGTGCACGCCACCGAGCACGATAAGTTAAATTCGCAATATTTAATAAACTAAAATTGATTGCCTGCAAAACTAAAAAATAGTTCTTCTGTGACTTATGCACACTCTAAGTCACATGTTTTCTTGTTATTGTAATGTAGCTGCATAATAAATGCAGCTAAATAAAATAAAATTTTAGTCTTCGGCTTTGTTTTATTTAGCACTTTTAAAGCCAGTAATTTTTTTAAATTAATTAAACTTATTTTTTAAGCCCTTTTGAATCGTCCATACTTTTTTTTTTACTTATTTAACAGCATTTTTTTTTAATAAACTAAAACATTTTTTTTTGTTTACCAGGCGCACCTCAACGAATACGAAACCTACGGCAACTTCGGCGACGACGACTTCGACGACTTCATGTAAACCGCGCGGACGGTGCCCGGCGTCCCGGCTACGTGTCGTGTCCTATCACCCTTTTTATACGGCTCACACTCGGCACTCGTCTGACAGTCACAGCGAGGGAGTGGCGGAGAGACTTACTCATCATCAATCGAAAGTCGACTTTAGGAACGTTAGCATACGGTTGAAATTGGTATAACCAAAAATATAGGTACTTGCGTCGCCAAGCGCGGTTTATGAGGTCTCTTCGCCTTCCCTCGGTCTGACCCTAACCGAACGATATACTTAGTTCACCCTATAGCCTCTAGCGTATTCCGATGGACTAAAGGGCTTGATAACGTTACCAAATTCACACTATAATTATCGTTAAGTAACGTTATTTCTATAAAGTTAAACTGGTAGCAGATAACGTTATTTAGTAGGTACATAGTATCGTTACCTGATGCGCTTTAGTCAATCCGCGTAGGACCGTTAGGTTAATGTACCCGTAACAATGCCATCCAAGTAACGATACCAAGCATAACGGTACCTTACCTATTAACGTTATCTTCGTATGATAGATGTAACGTTACCTAATTTTAACGTTGTTCAAAGCTCTGGACTAAAGCATGTATGATTATAAATCGTCCAGTTTTTGTTTCGTGATGTAAGAGAGAGAAAGATATAGTTTCGTATCGATTTTATCGTTGTTATAAGAATTGTGGCAGATATGTTTGGATGAGAGATGCGAATACACACGTGTTATCGAGTTGGCGATGTGAATGCTTGGAGGGCAATTGAGATATAAATTACTTAAATGCATAATAAAATAAATCATTTTGCTTAAAACGACGAATACTTTACAGTTATTATAATTAACCATCGTTATTTATAATACTCGATCTTACATTAAGTGTAGGTAGTTTCAGTCAGCTGGCATAGTTTAGCTCCTATTTTCTCTATTTGCTAATATTCTTAATATGTATGTTGAGGTACAAAACATGTGTCTTATTCTAACGTTTAATGCCTGACCTTCCCTTTTGAATTTACACAACAACAACACTTAATAAGGCTATAATTGCTCAATAATTATTATTTATGCTTTTAAATAACATTGCCACACTTATAAATATGTATTCTTTTTAACCTATAATATTATTATGGTCGTATTAATCCTTTGCCAATATAAAAGGGAGTGATTTTAAGTTTTCGTTTAAATTATTTAGCTAGGTATATTTTTCAATTACTTTAGTAACGTGCTTGTCTCTATGTTCGTATGTCAGGACGCCAGGCATCCAAAGAGAAGCCATGTATAGCCCTATATACATAATTATATACACATTGTAATATACAGTCGTTTCATTCTACGGTTATGGTCCGATGTTATGTTATATAGATAATAAATTTTTTATTGTGATAATTGTTGTCGTTTTATTTGACTTTTTTTAAATGTTTTTGTTTTGTTTATTTATTTTTTAACGCAAATTTTGTTGCGAACAAATTACAAAAACACAAATGCTGAAAAAAATTTACTTGACTTTTTTGTTGTTTTATTAATGAATTAGGGCTTGCAAGTCTTCAGATAATACGCAGAGGTCTGTCCTTCGTCTTCGCAGGCCTTTTGACTGAAGCTGCGGCCAGCAGCAGCCGACGCTTTTATGTCCGAGACCCCAGCGGGATTACCCCTTCAGATCGGCTTCAAATTGTTGTTCAAACGGTGTTGATACCTAAACATGGTTTTTCCACAGGAATGGAGCAAGTAGCGAGTTTATGACTATAGCCAAGATTTTGTGCATGTAAAAATCTAACCAGTTCCTACTTTTCAGTTTCCTAGGTACAGTATTTTAGGAGAAATTAAAATTTATAACTTTTCATACTAAAAGTACGCGTATAAGCTGACCAAATTAAGTTGGTTCCTTAAAAGGCCAAGATGGCGGCCAATTTTAGTTTCATCGGAATCGGCCCCTAAACAAATCGGCCACACACTAAATCTTGGCTATAGTCATAAACTCGCTACTTGCTCCATTCCTGTGGAAAAACCATGTTTAGGTATCAACACCGTGACCCCAGCGGGATAACCATATTAGCGTTATATCTCAGGATGTACTGTAGCTAGAGTTCTCGGTTTTGTCTAACAAATTTCTCTCAGAGTCAACAAAATCTTCCCTGGATTTCATGAATGTACCCTTTTGTCTTACACCTCAACTAGAACTTACTTTTCGGAGGAATTTTGACGAAAAGTATATATTTGATTACTCGGTAACTACAGAAGGTAGAATCCTGGAATTTTCACTGATGGATTCATAATTGAATCAACAAAATCTTAGCACAAAAACTATATCAGTAGCGTGTCTCGTTCCTGCTCGTTTTAGGTAAAATAATTTTGACGAGCGTGACCCCAGCGGGATACCCTTTAACATGGGATATCTCGATAACTATTGGTCAACAAATTTAAACATAATATCAACTAAATCATGGCGAAATTTGAAGCCGATCTGAAGGGGTTATTCCGCTGGGGTCACGGACATGACGCTTTTTGTGCGATTGAGTCTGCGGCGCACAGCGTTACTGCATATAATTGCATAGGTTCTATTCAGACTAAAAAGTGCGTCACAGATAGTCTGTCGTCTGCGCTGACGAAGAAGATTTTTCGCGGACTTTCGTTCGTTCAATAGATTGCTTTTTACTCATAGAGCAAAGTTTTTACTGCCAGCCAGTATGAACATTACGATCTCTTTAGTGGTTAAACTTTTTTGTTTATGGGGTATCTTATGGAGCGTACTAAAAACGGGTTAGTCCATCTAGTTATACTATTAGACATTTCGATTTGTCGTCATGGAAATAATGGGATACAATTGGAAAAAAACGCGTCCCACAATTTACTTTTGTATTTCCCTGGATATAGTGGGCTACACATCGACTAATGTAACGCATGCGGGGCTAAGTAACGTTTAAGTACCTAATAGGTAGTTAGTTAGGTACTGAAAGTAACAAAATAAACGGACAGAAAGTCCTGCGAAATCTCTAAATATGCAAACTTCTACGGAGTGTTGCCCGCTCTTAGAAATATTGCAAAGGGTCAGTAGTCAAATGCAAACCAATACCTAATCAAAAATGTTTTTTATGTTTTTCCCTTCGATCAACGTTTTTCCGTAAGTATTTAATAATACACAATGCAAATATTAAAGCAAACTATTCGTTTTATGTATACCTATTTACAGTTTTTAATTATACATATACTAGCTGCCAACTCGCGACTTCGCTCGATTGCAGCGCCACCTACCGGGTTCAATTGTGAATCTAAACCATTCTCGAATCCACTTGAACACACACCAAAAATTTCATCAAAATCGGTTCAACCGTTTAGGAGGACTTCAGAGAATACACACGCACAGAAGAATTAATTTAAAAAGATTTTAAGATTTTAATTTAAAAGAAGGGTTGGCGCGCCAACGGGTATTTTAATACATACAATTTGTACTTGTTCTTGTATTGTCCTCTTTTTGTATAGTGTACAATAAAGTCGATTTTCATTTCATTTCATACTCTACTTGATAAAGTACCTTG
The DNA here is from genome assembly GCA_947562085.1 of Eudonia lacustrata. Lineage (NCBI taxonomy): Eukaryota > Metazoa > Arthropoda > Insecta > Lepidoptera > Crambidae > Eudonia > Eudonia lacustrata. The sequence goes on along the minus strand of OX387323.1, from coordinate 3,571,656 downwards.
TAGTCTTTTATGTTTGTTTGTAGGTAGGTAGGGTACTAGGTACATGTGGGTATATGTGGGCAGAAATAAATATAAATTCACCGATGCATTTTAAAGTTAAGCAACAAGCTATTACAGCAGGACCCATTACAAGATAGCTTACATTACAATCATCTCATAAGCTATAATTAATAATTAAACGAACTTACCTTGTGAAGTTCGATTATAATTATACGAGTATCACGAAGAAGATGATTACCAGTTAACATGCAGCAGTACGTAGTCTGATGGAGTCCATGTCACAAATTTTAAAGCTACTAAAGAAAAAAAAAATATCTCTGTCTCACTCCCTGCCGTCGCTATTATGGTCGCCAGATGGCCGCCATTAGTTTTAGAGGTAACTGAAATCAAATTTTTCAAAGGGGTAAGGAAGGAGAATGTATTCGAAGTTGGGTTGGGTGGGAGTATGGTAATCATCTTCTTCGTGATACTCGTATAATTATAATCGAACTTCACAAGGTAAGTTCGTTTAATTATTAATTATACTTCGTATCTCTTCGAAGATGATTACCAGTTAACATGCAGATGTTTAGAGCTTCAAAAGAAAAATTTGATTTGTTACATGAAGAGTTCTTATGAAATCTTTGCAGACTGCCTATAATACATAGGAAAACACTCATTTTAACAACAACATTTTAAGCAGATAACAAAAAGTGATTTATACATTATTTAAATTCATCTAACTTTTCTAGTATTATTATTGTAAAAATGTACACAAATTTATGTTTTATGTATTAAAGAAAAGAAAAAGATTTGCTAATTTGTTATTGTCTACAGATGTACTGATATCTCGATTATAATATTTACGGGAAATCTTGCCCGCAGTCATAAGACCCATGGTTAATCCAAAAGTGGCGCGCGGCCGAGGTGGCCGCGTGTGCTGCGTGCACTAAACAGACCTGTTATACCATATATATTCCACTTTTATGCTAATTGTACTTTTTCTCAACTCTCATCATTCTAATATTTAAAGTTTTGTTTGTTTTGACTGTAAAGCCTGTGCTGGACATATATTGGGATTTTCTTTAATTGAAGGAAGTCGACAAGTGGTTGGTAGGCGCTGGGTCTGTATGTTTTAATTAGATCAATGATTTTTATTGATTTGTTATACTTTTTAACAAGACATATGTTTTAATTTTTCATTAAACTTTGCATTCGCTGAGCAGATGCAATTGCAAGTAATGTAATTATTTTAAGTGATAAATTACAAAAACTTAAATTATCAAATGGGTAAACATCACTTTAATAGGACATAAGATTTGGGTTCCATGTATCATGATATCTGCGCGCGCAGGGCCAATCAGGAGCGAGCGCGCGCTGTTCTTTTTTTATTTAATTGGCACAAGATCTTACCAAAGAGTTTTGTGTATGTAAGTTTAGTAGTTTCGACGAAGTTTTCACGTATAACCCAACTGTTTTCAAAAGCCAGCCTAATATCAAAATTTTATACAACTTGTATGAGGATTTTGACATAAGGCTCGCCAGGTTAATTGGTCGCGTTTTATTGATGTTATAATGAGATTTTACGATATCGATGTGGATATTATACCATCATGTGAAATTGCTTAAATTGAGTGTTTTGTTGTCTGCGCTATAACAGTAGTAATTATAAGTCAAGTATTGGAAACATAAGTAGAATGTTACAACATTAGTGTAGATAAACTCTTTTAAATAATTATGTTATTTTATACCATAATTAGATACTTGGACGCCCAATGTAACCACAGTGCCAAAGAACAATTGAATTTCTATTGTGTCTGGTTTATGAACAACTAAGTAGTTAAGTAGTCGTTTTAAATTTATATAATTTATTGTATCCTAGATTCTAGGATCTAGGACCTAGAATACTGTTCACTGGTACAAAAGCCAACGCAATAATATACCTAGCATCGAGCAGAATTTGAATACGCTTAAAACAAAAGCCGTCGCGACATGATGGCGCCGGCCGGCGCGGCGCCTATGCACTGTTGGTGTCGCCGAGCGTGTGCATTGGCTTATTAGAAAATCTTTTAGCAAACAAAGGAATCCTACTTACAGTGTGTTCCTTAACCGTTTTTAATGAGATGACTCGTTTTAAAGATTTACTTTTGGAGGTTAATATTTTTCTACGATGCACATGACGATAACGCCGTGATTTATTATTTTGTTCTAATGAACATAATCGTCGTCTCTCGACCGCTTTTTTCCACTCATAGTAGCACTAATGATCGCGATTGAAGTATTACTAACTATTAACAACACGAACGTGTGACTTAGACCGCACAAAAAAACGTAATGGCGGCCATCTGGCGACCATAATAGCGACGGCAGGGAGTGAGACAGAGAATTTTTTTTCTTTAGTAGCTTTAAAATATGTGACAAGGCTGCATCAGACTACGTACTGCTGCATGTTAACTGGTAATCATCTTCGAAGAGATACGAAGTATAATAAGCATGATACAGCATTGCATTACTAAGTAGTTTGCTACCAAAACCGTCATGTGTCTCACTTTTTTATTGAGCAAGTGTATAACCGTGGTATCGCCATTGAAAAGTAGCCCACACGCGTTCACATAAAAATTTGGAAATTCATTTGATCTGATATGCTAACAAAAGTTGTAGGTGTCAATACGTAATATTATTATAGCATCTGCGCCTCCGCACCGCTAAGTGAAGGGAAGGTCAGAGAGCAGACCATCTTCGTGCAAGTGCGAATCCGAATTCAGTGTAAAAACGGCGAGTCCAGGTGAGTTCAAAGTTTTTACAGCTTTCTGATCTAATATTTAGTCATTTTGCAACTATGACTGAGTCAAACTCTGACGGAAATACAATGTTTTTCTGTTTGTTTTACTTTCGTTTACCATCAAACGGTTGACTTTTGACATTGTATTTCAATAGCTTTCTAAGAGATGGCAGCACGATCTTGCTAAATTCAATGATGGCCAGGATGTGTAAGTTTGCGCACTACGGGGCTGTGTAAGTTTGTGTGCGTAATTTAGAAACAAAAAAACAATACAAATAGGTACAAACAAATAAAATAAAATGAATTAAATTATTGCTAAACAATTAAGAAGTGCAGCTTCGAGTTTGCAGAAAAAAACAAAAAAAAGTCGAAAACCCAAAATCGGCGCCGACAAAAAAAAACAGGAAGTGTGGAGCATGCACTGAAGTCTTCAAAGAGCCTATTGTGGAAGACTGGATCGAGTGCGTTAAGTGTCAGGTGTGGTGTGGCACGAAAAATGCACTGATTACCTCGGTTTCAGACAATTTAAGTGTGATTTATGCAGGTAGGTAATTGGCCTGCGCAATTTTATCGCCCATAATGCGCAATGTTACACATCGGGATGTGTAAAATTGCGCAAGTGTTGATCTCTTATTATTCGTATTTTAAGTAAAAAGTTATTATATTTGATCATTAATAAATATTACAAATTGTTACCAGATAATTTAAGATAAAAAAATATTAAAGAAACTTGTGATTATATCGTTTGTTTTACTTTTATGACCTACTAATTGAAAACTGCGCAAACTTACACCAACCTACCCTACCAAAGATAATCCTAACGCGCATTTGTTTTGTTTTGATTGCCATCAAATGTTTGACAGCTGGGGACAGAGTGGTTTGTATGCGAAAAGAAAATGGTTGTTTTTACTATTTTCCTCGTATTTTTTACGGATTTTCTCTCCATAAGAACCTTCCTCAGACTTCATCAAACACAACAAAAGAGAAATCAGCTAAATCTGTTCAGCCGTTCTCGAGTTTTGCGATTAGCAACACATTTAGCGATTCATTTTCATTTATATAGATTACGGTATGACAACTAGGAAGCAGGTGGTCTTGCTTTAGTTATTGCTAAAAACAAAAACCAGTTGCCGACTCCTATTTTGAATGATTCAATGACAAAAAAATCGAGCACTGTGGACTGGTGCCACCCCTGTAATCAAATATGAGCGCAGGCCCTGACTGTTGGTCTGCAATATACCTACTGCTTTAAGTACCGCCTGCCGAGAAACTGGGCGGCGCGAGATTTTCATTTTTCGTTTTCGTTCTCGTTGCCATAATCGAAATCCTTTCGATTAATTTTGCGAGATTCATTCGCCATTCGATCACATTAACGAAAACGAGAATTTGCATGGCAAAATGTTAACTCTTTTCGTATCCCGTGCCTTCGAAGCCAAGACGCGTTGCTTCAATGCCATACTAATTTTCGTTTTCGTAAACGTAATCGAATGAATACGGATAGACTCGACGTAGATATTGATAGACATAGATTTTGACGACCTCCTTGGTCGAGTGGCTTAATTGCACACCGGTTTTCATGGTGTCGCCATCTCTGAGGTCCCGGGTTCGATCCCCGGTCGGACCAATTTAGAAATACCTGTTTTCTAAATTGTTTCGGGTCTGGGTATTTTGTAAGTATAATAAGTACCTATATTATGTATTTTTATCCGTTGTCCAGTTAACATTATCTCGAGTTTCTTGAGGAAGCTTTTCTTGGGGCTAGGTGTGAGTATGGGAAACATTTATTTTTATATTTATTTATTTAGTTAAAAACTCATATTAGGTACTCGGGTACGTACAGACGACTCATATTAGGTACTCGGGTAGGTACTATACGATCCGGTCAACCTGCGCCTAGATCCTAGCCTTTTGAGGCTCTTCGGGTTGTTCCGCTCCCGTTTCCCGGAGAATCTAGTAGGGAACGGGGACACGCTTGTGTGATGCCATTCCCTCTAGAAACCCTTGACGGTGTTTCGAACACATAGCTCAGGAAACCCTTTATGCAAAACAAGTCTTGATGACGCTGTGAATACCGCTTAAAAACAACGGCAAACACTCAAAAAAAAAAAATTGCTGGCCCGCTTTTACACTGCCCCGCCTCATTACAGCTCTTCTGTGTCCCCACTGCTGGGGCACGAGCTTGCCTATAAGTAGATGGAAATACCACAGGAATAATAAACCATAAAACCACCACGCGGGCCCATTGCGTACCTATAAGTGGTTGGTAACGCTAATAGAGCCAGTATTAACGGCTTAACTTACCTTCCGAAACAGGAGCTCGAGATGATATCGTTTTGGTCACCCATCCGATGACCGGCCTTAGCGAAAGTTGCTTAACTTCGGCAATCGCAGGCCAAGAGCGTTTACCACTGCGACATCGAGCTTTACATCTACCTCGCGCTACTGTGACCTGCTTTAAATGTGTGGGAGTAAAAACGACACCTTTGTTCACAGTAGACGACATACTAATCTCCGCACACCAGTATTAACGTGAAGATGGACAGCTTGTAGGATCTAGGCCACACAACATAATAAAGAGTGCCCAGAAGGTTAATAAGAAATTAAATTAAATGAAAAATTATTTATTTGTGTCACACAGTAAATACATGAAATAAAATAGAATTAAAAAATGCTAAGTGACACAAAAAAGGTAGGTACCTATCCACTCGGCATTCGTCAGAACACCAAAGTGTCCCGACTAAGATTAAGGTTAACATTTATTTATTTATTTACTTAGGTACATTAACAGGTCACATCCAAAATTACATAACATACATTAATATCGAAAATATTCAGCTGGGATGCAACCCAGTGTACACAATTTGACCAAATTCGACAATTAATAAAGAAAAAGAAACATTAAATTAATTAAATTTAAAATAAATACATTACTACAACACACGACAAAAAAGGGCACACTACATGGAAATAAAATATAATTAAATTTGATTTTGACTTGATTTGATTTATCAAATTTAATACTCTGAGCGAGTAGTCAACAGCTCAAAATATTAAATCATTGTTATTATTCTAATTAGTAAGGTTCTTGTTATTATAATTAGCAAGGTACGTTAGGTACGATGGAACTGACATGTTGTCATAAACAAAAGTTCCTAAATTAAATAAAGAAAAAAAACGAAAATTATTACGGCATTGTAGCAGGTCCTTCTGATGACATACGAGTAGAGTTGAAATTTTTCCATACAAAGGAGATTGCCATGGAGCAGGTCCCTTTTGTGGTATCGTGTGCCTGATTTGAATAATAATCTAAATAAATGATTTATAAATAAAGTAAATATAAGTAAATAAAGTGGGACCTATAAGAGATATTTAATTTAATCCCCAAATGGTGATGTTTAATAGATAGATGGGCTGTAGGTGGTATCTATCATGTCAAAGTCAGTTAATAACCTCAATTTCTTTAACAGAAAAAAATTGATATCTCTTGAACCAGGGTGAATATATGAAAAATTGTTTTTAATTATGAATATACTATTTTTTGACTATAATATAAAGCAAAAATCATCAGGGCACAACAATTTTCCACAGGGACCCAACTTCCCATACAAAAGTGGCAATCTCCTTTTCGTAAACAAACCTCACACCAAGCACTCGGAACAGTCGGAGAGCGCAGTTGTTGCGAGATTCCGTCCGTGTCCGTGAGCGGTTGTCTATGCGCGTTTGAAGAAGCCAACCTTCTACAGTCTCCTATTTTGTGGGCACACCGTCCAGTTATACAACTCAATTGAAGGTTTACCGGAACACCGGAAAGCAACAATGGCGACTGGCGTGCGGCGATTCCGCGCTGCGCCGCGCCGGTTGCGCAACGACCACATTCGGTAAGTAAACTCTTTTCCGCCGTTATTGTTCGACGACTGTACCTTTGACTCTTGCTGTGTTAACAATTGATAGCTACATATAGAATTGTAACTTTATTATTGAAGGAACGAGCATATTCCTTCCTTAAAGGCCGGCAACGCCGATGCGTTTCCTTTGGTTTTGCATGGGCGGCGGTGGTTGCTTCCCAACAGGTGACCAGCCTCCTCGTTTGCCTCCTTCTAATAATGAAAAACACCATGGACGCCTGAAGGTAGTTGATGTTCATTTAAAAATATATCGATATTTTAGAGTATATCGATATTTTCCATATTTTTGTGTAAGTAGTTTGTGATCTTATCCTAAATTTTCAAGTGCGGTAGGTAGTATTTAACTTCGATGATGAACGCCTTTGCTCAGCTGTTGTACCTACCAAACTTATATCAAAAAAAATATGGCGCTACGACGACATATTATTATCAAATAATTAAACAATAAAAACGAAAGTCTTTTGACTTATTTTATTCGTATCAGAATAAATTTTTTCAACAACTAATTACAATGCTACGAATATTTTAAAAGTAGGTACCTAAATATTTCTGTAAATTACTGCATTTATTTATAAATAGAACGTTTTCTGTTTCCTATTTTACACTACTAGCCAATTTTTATCATACCAAAATTAAATACCAATAAATTGACAAAGAGCAATTAAAGAATGAAATAAAACAAGACAGCGAAGTTCCCAGCATTATCATTCAAAAAAGGTTACAAATATTAACAAGAAGACGAATTAACAATAGATTGCAAAACTTACTTCTTCGAAAACTAAAATATCACACGGCATTGCTATCAATAGCATGGTCCAATTTAATAAAGTAATGTATTACCTATTCAGTTTAAAAGATATATTAGAAATTCACACAATTTGTCTTGATTTAATCTTGCAAGGTCATCGAATGCATTGAATATCTTTTTTTATAGTGTATTCTTCATAATTTAATTGTCACTGTGTTGCTTAATAAAACTGCTTCAGTGCCAAATGTAACAGTCGATGTGTTAATCCTGTTTTACATATTATCCCTCGGCTCACCGGCCTTCGTCTCACTTGGATGCCTAGTGCAAGTTTTATTTTGCAATTTGATCACGTTACCGAAAACGAGAATATTGTGTATGGTAAAGTTTGTCATCAGAAGGTGTTTTCAGCAGCCAGCGTGTTTTGTTTTATATTAACGGGTAAGCACAGTACCTTAATCTCACCTGATGTCAACTGATGATAAGGCCAATGATGAAAGCGCACATCACCCGGGATCCTCAACTTGTGAGGTACTGGCTATCTTATCTCTAGCTGCCGGAACACAACAATGCTACAAACATTGATGTTATGGCGACATGTTTAGATAAGATGGTGGTAGCTAGCCAGGCGGACAAATAAACCCTACCACCAACTAAACCGAGTACACAAACATGTACCCCCCGTTGGGAATCGAACCCGGGACTTCTGCTGGATAAAATGTTAAATGCCATACGAATTAGGCAGAGTGCCTAATGCTTATTAATGTTTTATTGGGCATTAGATCCCGTCAACGGAAACTCAACGAAGTTGCAACTTGAAATAGAAATAGCTTGGCAAAGACATCTACTAGGTAAATTATCAGTATGTACCTACCTTTTTATCATTTCTCATACAAGTCATACAACTTGACCAAATCTATGCAACAATAATATAGGTACCTAATGCAAGCGATCAAATCAATTATTATTTAATTTTATATTATATTATTTTTAATATATCCTACTAATATTATAAACGCGAAAGTTTCTAAGTATGGATGGATGTTTGTTACTCTTTCATGTAAAAACTACTGAATGGATTTGGATTAAATTCGGCATACAGATAGTTTATAACCTGGATTAACACATAGAATACTTTTTATCCCGATATTCCCACAGGAACGGGAATCACGCAGGTGAAACTGCGAGCGGCCGCTAGTTATATTATATAACAGATTAATCAGTAAATAGGTCAAAAACAGACAAAACACGGGCTTATAGTTTAAAAAAATTGCATTATCACTAGCTGATTTTTATGTCCCCACTGCTGGGGCACGAGCCTTCCCTATAGATGGATAGGGAGAACGGGCCATAAACCACCACACGGGTCTAGCAGATTGGTGGTTGGTTGTTAACGACTGCTAATGCAGCCAGGACCACCGGCTTTACGTGCCTTCCGAAGCACGGAGGAAAAATTGCATACAATGTTTGTAAGTAAGTAAGTAAACAGCCTATAACTGTCCCACTGCTGGGCAAAGGCCTCCATCAATACAATGTTTGTACTTAATTAAAATTATGGTATATGGTAAGCAATATTTTTGATGTATCAATGCGTCTCTCCATCTAAATACGGAAAATAGATAACTTAAAAATGAGCACTAACTATAGGTATCATGAAACCGCTCCGATCCGATCCGAACCCTTTGGAGAATCTAGTAGGGCACGGGGACACGCTCTAGTGCGTGATGCCGTTCCCTCTAGAAAACCTCTGAAGGTGATTCGTTTCACACGGCTTGAGAAACCCTTTCAGTTTCTCGCCAAATAATAAGCCAGGTGAAGCTGAAAATGCCGATTGACGCAATCCGCAAACTCTCTGCAAAAAAAAACCGGATAGCAATCGTAACATTTGGACATAGTATGATTATTGTTATCCGTTACGTCCGCATTAAGTATTTACTTTTGTTATTTTGTTATTAGATAATTAGTTTTATCTACACTAATGTTGTAACATTCTACTTATGTTTCCAATACTTGACTTATAATTACTACTGTTATAGCGCAGACAACAAAACACTCAATTTAAGCAATTTCACATGATGGTATAATATCGACATCGATATCGTAAAATCTCATTATAACATCAATAAAACGCGACCAATTAACCTGGCGAGCCTTATGTCAAAATCCTCATACAAGTTGTATAAAATTTTGACATTAGGCTGGCTTTTGAAAACAGTTGGGTTATACGTGAAAACTTCGTCGAAACTACTAAACTTACATACACAAAACTCTTTGGTAAGATCTTGTGCCAATTAAATAAAAAAAGATTTGTTAGATTCTAATGGCAGAAATTTGAACAATTATTATAAATAAACTATTGTCAGCTTTTACTCTTGTTGTTTGACTAATTGCATTAGTGAAGATAAAGTAGTGTATGCAACTGCATATAACACGGGTATTAAAACACTCGTTACTATTATGAAACTCGCTGCGCTCGTTTCATAAACTCACACTCGTGTTTTAATACCCTTCATTATATGACAGTTGCATAAACTACTATTATCAGTTACAACATTCTCCTCTTTATTATGACATAAAAATAAAAATGTTTTTTTCATATTCAAATTAAACTTCGCTCGTTTCGTTGCGGATTCCTTAACGGTTGAGGCTTCGGGGTGCCTAGTGCGAGTTTTATTTACCATTAGATTACGGTAACGAAAACGAGAATTTGTATGGCAGATGCAACTCACTGTACTCGTATATAACAAATGTAGGGGCAAGCTACTTTTGAATATCAACGAGGTAAGTATCTCGAAATTCAAAGTGACATCAAATTCACTATTATGAAATACTTCTTTTTGCATTATTTTACAATTGAATTATTAAGATAGATAATAATAGATACCGTTAGATTGATTTCGGTATCAAAAGTAAGTTAGAGAAAGCAAAAAAAGGTGCACACTTTATTTATTGATATTATTAAGCATGTGACATAGATACTCTGCTGACGAACCACAGAGATTTAAGCGCAAAATATTGCAGTATTCGCATTGGAACCTGGATTATTTGTAATAATAACCTTTTAATTTATTAATAATTATTAAATTATCGAATATGGTAGTGTTTTATAGTTTTCAACAAGATATTATTTATTAAAAAAATGTAATCCACTTTGAATGCTGTCATCATCATCATCATTTAGTGCCATCTTCATACTGAAGTTTGGAATGCTGTGGAAGCCTCTAATTTGAGACGACAAATAGCTTAAAGTCTACAATATCTTCTTCGTAGTTTTTGCTTGTATTTGTGTATGCCTTGTTGGTTGTCCTTTTAATAAATAAATAGATATCATAGCGTGAGAATTAGCCACTGGTTCAAAAATCGCCTCCCCGACCGGTATTGAAAAGGAATCGAACCCGTAGCTTCTGGCTCTAAAACCGGTGATCTAACCACTAGAGCACAGCAGCGGCGGTTAAGACAATATTGCACAAAATATCAAAACTAAAACTGGTCGCACATTAGAATAATACGTTTAAGCCACATACTTGCATAACACGCTTGTCCAACAACACTCACAAAAGGCAGATACAATCTGACATGTCAATCTTACCGTCTGTTCAATGCTCATTCTTTAGAAAACTTCGCTATTATTATGTTCGATGACCAAATAGTTGGTTCAAGATGACTTTTCAAAAGTAATGCGCACGTGTCTCGAGATAGACAACGTTTTCTGTATGGCATTAGTCAAAAATTATTATGAGTAGTAGCGAGTAGGATTTGCGTAACCAGGGTTCCTTACATTTGAATCTGTAAAGAATATTGTCTATAATCTATTTAGGTCTTCCTTTTCTCTTCCCTTTAAAAAAAATCGGTCGTTGTAGCGGGTAGGTTTTGTTTTATTTTCTAAAATTTATGTTATATCGAATATTAATGCAAATAATGGTGGATTATTAACCGTTAAGTGTTCGTAAGTGCCCATGAGTGTTGGCAAATGAAACAAAACAGTGCAACTTTACTTTTCAAATTCTCACAAGAAGTCTGCCCGAGGACTTAGTAAAGCCCCAGATTTTTACTGAGATACGCGAGGGGTTGGAGGGTATATCATTTCTCACTTCTCATTTTTGTTATCATTCATAAAACAAAGGCCTCCCCTTTGTCCAGCTTACGTTAGCACAATAAAACAGTGTATATATACTACATGTAGCATTCAATCTCTTCTAGTTAAAAAACGTAGAATTAACCTATGTTAGGTCTTGGGAAACCAGAAACATAGCACTCAAATCACCCTCTCACCACTCTACAATCCTGCAATACAGTAGAGGAAACGCTGGAGAGGTTTCAGAGGGTAACCCTCTCCATCTCTCGCCCAACGAGCCTAGTTCTGGGGCTCTGAGGCTCAATAAAACGGGTGGGGAGTCCCACATAACCGGCCGGTTTTCCCAGGCCAGCTGAGCTTATTTCTCCTACGTCAACAAAAAAGGCAGTGAGTGCATGTTTTGCTTGGGTGATGTGAGTGTGTCTAGTTTTTTTCAACCGTTTGTTTGTGAGGTGTGTTACTCGCTAGAGATTAGTGATTCAGTTGTCAGCAAAACTAACTCAACTACTTACTAAGCTTAGTAAGGCTTTTCTCCTCATTGAGAAGTTTTGTTAATAACAGCAGGATGACATGGCATTATACTTCTTTTGGAAAATAACTTTTGACATGAAAGTCTAAATATACGTTTACCAGACAGTATTTTGTAGTTGATGGAGTTGACGGTAGACGGATGGAGGCGGGTAGACAGGCTTTAAGGATGTAAAGCAGTCTCACACGAAGCACTATTATCTGATTATGTAAGTCGTTTCACGGTAGCCTCTATGAGGTTTCAGCATATCTTACGGATAATCGCGATGCGCCCTTCCAAAAGATTTAAATTAAAATTCTTTCCAGCTGTGCCGGAAACACCAACCGAAATGCCAATGCATCTGTCAAAGAATCAGCACATATACGTGTGATTGTTTGACAGATTGCTTTGACAAATCGTGCGCAGTAGAGTTTTTCGATTCAACGAAACATCGCAGTAACAAGACGTCGATTTAACAAAGGCGTCGCTTCGTCGCAGTGTAGAGACGTCATTGAAAGGTTTTTAAGAAACAAAATTCGATGATACGACATTCGCACTCATGAAACCCTTTATAAACAGAGCTGAGAAGTAACTTTGCTAATGCTATATCGATGTTGTTCAAATAGGTAATGAATAAAATAGGACTGAGCATCCGCCTTGGGGTACTCTGAAATGAGTTGTGAGACTAACACATTTAAGCCCGTATCTTATGCTTCAGTTGTCCTTTTCTAAAAGGGGAGGAGTTATCCCGGACCTATTCAGGTCTACTTTACGAATAACCACCTTTTCTAACTTTCTTAAGAAGGTCTCAAGAATAAACCATACCATCAAGTAAGTAGCCATCAGAATGGCGCTTGCATTTCCCAAGTTGCTAATGCATGCGCTCAGGAAAGCGAATTTATTACAAGGACATGCGCTTTCACTAACCTTTCTATTCGGCGCGCGCATGCGGATTTTTGCGCTACTGACGACATTCAGAGTTCAGATATTGAAGGTTAAAATATGGTTACTGGGTCAAAGTTGAGGGTCGATCAAATGTTTTGTAAAAATAATAGGACATATTTTTTTTTAAATTCAAGTTAAGAGATGCCTTTGGCCAACAGCTGTGGGTTGAGAAAGGCCGATCATGATGATGATGATGAGGATTATGATGATGAAAACCAAAATATATTATATTAGGTATTGACACTTTATACAAATTCACGTTTTCGTTAAATGATCGAATGGCAAACAAAACTTGCAAAGGCACCCTGCATTCTTATTCTTGCCGGTAAACGTCGCTATACTCTGATTTAAAACCCAAAACAGTCTAATTCAATTTTTTCAACACCTTGAGTCGCTTAAATAGTAGACGAGTTTAGAAGTGGACGAGTTAAGAAGTTGACGAGTTAGGAATATGGACGAGTTGGGAAGTGGACAAGATAGGAATTGTAGGGGGACGAGTTAGAATATAGTGGACGAGTTGGGAAAGTGGACGAAGTCGTCCTGAAGGCTTAATACACATATTACTCGTAATGCTGTATTTTACAGCAATTCCATTGTCCGCAAATAAAAAAATATATTTTGAACTTAACTAAGAATAATTTTATGCTGATAGATTTACCTACGTTTTTATTTTAAGATCTTATTTTATATGGGGACGTTGGAATTTCTATAAAATACAGCAATACGAGAAAATATGATCACTGCTTATGAGTCATAAGTCCGTAACTATGTCGTTGCCAGTATGTCCGGATCGACTGAGCGCACCTACATTGTTTACATAATTTGGCTGGTCATTGAATTTGAAGTGAGACAAAAAGAAATGTGGCGTGACTAGGTGATTTTGTGTGGTCATTGATTCAGGCTAATTCAATTTGATTGGTTGTTTCAGTATTGTGTGACATAACTTTCATAACTTGTCACGATTGTTAGATAAACAAGGATAATCAATCACCGGCAGGCTTATACTAAAAAAAGCAACCAGTTGCAACGCGACTGCTCTAGATGCTTTTTTTTTTAGAGAGATTGCTAATTGCCTCAAACGGCATTTTCAGCGTCACCGGGGGTTATTTGGGGGCTGCGAGGTACGTAAAGGGTACTTCAAGCCGTGTTGAAACGAATCACCTTCAGAGGTTTTCTAGAGGGAACGGCATCGCACACTTAAAAGTGCGCGTCCCCGTGCCCTACAGATTCTCCGAAGGGTTCGGTTCGGATCGGGGAGCGGAACCACCCGAGGGCGCCTCTAAAGGCTCGGACCTCGGCTCGGGTAGACCGGGCCGTGGAGGAGAAAAGCGCCCAGGTACATGTCTGTACCTGGTGTAGAGCGCGTGTGAACCGGTTCTAAGTACCCTTGTTCTATGAGTACGGTGTCTTGGGCCTAAACTAGTGTGCATGTTTAGTGTATTCTGTAAATGTGTTGTGACATTTAAAGGATCGGGCTCTAGTTGCGGTTGATCATTGGTGTTACGGACACAAATCGTTCAATGATCGCTCGCTTAGTACATTTGCGATTAAAATATATGTAAACTAATTAGTAAAAAGGTATCATACCTTCTTTATACCCGACGTTTCGACCGAGTTACAACAGCCGTGGTCACGGGCGGTTGCAGAACATCTACTTGAAAGAGGCACAAATCACTGGATTGAATTTTACCGTACGCAAGTCCTCTCCACAGATCGCCACTTTTATTCAAGAGTAGTGCGTGAAGCGATTGAAATAAAGAAGCACCCTAATAATTTCAATCAGGAAGACGGCCATAAACTATCTTCAGCGTGGAATCCAGTATTTGCAAAAAGACATCCTCGTTTTTCTTCGCAGTCGGTAAACAACCAGAATAAGGCTTGTATACGTGTGGCGGTAGTTGGCAAAATAATGTGACGGTGGATGAAGACTTTGCCGCGCAAACGGAGGCGCAACATCGCGACAGCAGTCAGCCCGTGACCACGGCCGTTGTAACTTGGTCGAAACGTCGGGTATAAAGAAGGTATGATACCTTTTTACTAATTAGTTTGCGTTAATCCCCGTTTAAATTTTGTTTAATTATGGAACGTAAAAGTTTAAAAATGTATAAAATATATGTAATAGCGATTTGTCTCCGTAATACCAATTTGTCAATAGTCGTCGCATAGTAGTAGTCGCGTTGCAATTGTAAAACTAACAACTGGTTGCGCTTTTCGGTAATATGCCTGCCGGTTATATGTGCTACATGTGGTGAGCGGGTGTATCTTGGACTACTTAAATGATTTGATACAAAACATTGTCCCAATAGTGTCATTTAAAAACTTTTACATACGTGTACAGTTTTAAATTAGTTTATTAATCCGAATAGAATCAGAATTAGAATCAGAATATTTATTTGCTATAAATAGGGTAAAATTACAGACGGTTAAACAATAATATTCGAACTTAAACCTATTTAACTATATAACAATACTTAGCATGCAAAAATTTTTGGATCAAACATTAATAAATGAATATCATTAATTAACATCGTTTTCATTATTATCATTACTATTACTACTATACATCAAACTTTATTTTATTACTTACTTAATCTATATATTAATACGTGAAGCAAAAACTTTGTACCTACCTACCCCTTTTTATGAAAATTGCGCGGACGGAGGAGTATGAAATTTTTATAGTTTAAATATAGAAGGAGTACAGAGCGTTAATATTTTTTTAAAATTATGCTTAAAAAATACATTAAATCAATTAAACAAACATTACATACACTACCATGTATTTGACACACACGCATATTCTTTTCAAAATTTTCAAAATTGAAAGAGGAGCGGCCGAAATCTGTCAATGCAAACTCACATTCTACCAATTTTTCATTGCTGGGCTCACACATGAACATAAAGAAAATTGTATATCACACGTGATACGACGTCGCGTCGTACCACAATGGTGCGCCTATCTAGTATTTGACAGACAATAAGGTTTATACTATCCTGGCGCAACGCTTATTTTTGCGGTGCAACGTCGTATCGTGTTTGTGTTTCGGCCCTTAGTGTAGGAACACACTACGCCGAAATTACGCGACCGAAGTTCCGCGGCTGATTTTACGTTCCGACGTATTCGGCTGATATGACACACCATAAGTGCCGAACTTACGCCCCGCCCCCGGATCTTCGTAGGCAATCGAAACGAACTTCGGTCGCGTATAATGTGTGCTCTATAGAATAAGTTGCCGCTGAACTTACGCCCGACCGAAGTTCGGCTGCACGCTATAACGCAACCTAATTTCGGTATTATGTGTCGTCAGTAATTCAAATAGCATTGTAGGCGTAATCATGCCGAACTTCAGTCGCGTAATTTCGGCATAGTGTGTTCCTACACTTAGGATACAATCCGTGCAGCCTTAATAAAATTACGGTCGAATTTCGACCACTGGGCGACCACTGGTTTAATTTAATTCACTATCAACTCAATATCTCCAATTCATATTATATGAAGTATTTAAAATAATATTGTGTTGCTAATACATACCATACTGATTTTAAATTAATAATTTAATAATAGAATATAAAAAAAACATCAATATTTGTAACAGTCGGAGTAAAGATGTAACTAACTTTTGATGTTATGGCGACATGCTTTTTAGTACACTGTACTTCTCGTTTTATATAATATCATTGACGCTGTATATAAGAGGTGTTGTCGTCTCTGCGTTCCCACGTCTTCCGTATGCCCGCGCTGACCCGTGAACTGCTAGCCTACTCCGGTGTCGGTTAGCGACGGAAACAATGAGATCTGTTGATAAACCATCACACGGTCCAAGTACACACACACGCTTACACATCCGACTATCCAAAACTGACATCATTAATAGACTTTGGATTGTATGTCTATGGCATACAGTTGATTAAACGGTTGGTTGGGCGTCTGTACCTACCTACTTATACTTTGACGGAACCATACCATAGCGGAACTAACCGGATAAAATTTAATTAATTTTTATATGTCACGAGCATACATGGGACGTCCTAGTGGCCGACGACCGGTTGGACGACCCAGGTACCGCTGGGAGGACGAGGTCTGTAAGGACTTGCGCGAGCTCAACACGGATGACTGGCACCAGGTGGCGCAGGACAGACCCAGATGGCGACTCTTTTTATCGGAGGCCAAGACTCACTTTGAGTCGTTGCGCCATTCTAGTTAGTTAGTTTTTTATATGTCAACTAAAGCTAACATATTCGGATTACCCGTCAAAATATGACGATATTGTTGAAGTCATTGTTTTTAATTAATAAAGAAAGTTTTTTATTTTATTAATTAGAAATACTTGTTTTTCTAAATTGTTTCGGGTCTGGGTGTTTCCTATGTATAATAAGTATGTATTTAAGTATGTTTATCCGTTGTCTAGTTAACCATTTCTCGAGTTTCTTAAGGAAGCTTTTCTTGGGGCTAGATCATTGGTGTGAGTTTAGGAAACATTTATTTATTATTTATCTATTTATATACCTAGTAATGCGCTATCAACCCATTAATAACAGCCCTATTAATTAACCCAATGTTACCTAATTAATATGATGCTTGTATTAGGTATGGGTTTACGTTAGTAATTCGAGCTTTGGGGATTGAACTAGTATTCCTCGCATTAAGTTCAATTCCCAGGTCGGGGAAAGTAATGTATTTCGGATTTATCGATGCATAACCCGGATTTGGCAAGCATGGTGATTAAGCCACTACTTACTTACCCATTAATTGTAGTATGACCTGATTTCAATGATAGATGCTTTGCCCAGCAGTGGGACAGTTGTAGGCTATATTATTATTGTTATTAGATATTTATTTATATATTCAAACCGAGCATCTATACGTTCGGTTAATTTATACAATCTTGATGTACAATATATATTACATAATACGTGAAGCAAAATCTTTGTACCTTTTAAAGAAAATTGCGTGGACGGAGGAGTAAGTTTCGCACACTTATAGCTGTTTATAAAGTGCAGAATGCTAATATTTTTTTTAAATTATGCACATTGTAATTGGCGACCAGAAATCATACTACAAGAAAAAAATCTGTTCAGAAATTTTTAGATCGCGGCGAAACGCGAATAGGTGGAAAGCTAGGTACAAGGAATTTTTGATTTCGAGGTATACGACCTCAGAATAATAACTAAAGCTATAGTTGTTGTTCTGAGTACGAACAATTTTCTTTATGGTATACGACTTACACTCAGAACAATAATTAAAGCTAGACTATTTAACAAACGCCGAAATCTGTCAATGCCAATCGAAACTCACATTCTATCTTTTTTAATTTTTCATTGCTTATTTATGATACAATCCGTGCAGCCTTAATAAAATATTGTTTAGTAAACAGCTTTTTATAAAAATTACGGTCGAATTTGGACCATTGGGCGATCACTAGTAATAATATAATAATATACTTTTATTTATTTTCTTACAATATTCTTAGGATTAATACATAGGTTCACTTAATTAGTACTATGTTCTAAACCTAAGGTATTGGGAGACTGTGGCCTGAGATAGGCTGCAAAGAGATCTTTAAACACCAGTCACCGGGGCACATTAGAACCCACTTACAATCAGTCTTAAAAGTAATCTATATTGGAGGATCATGCGTGAATGAGCATTTATTTAGTGAGCATTTGGTTTGGATAATGGTGGGTTTTCATTGTAGGTAATAAAGTAACTGTTATTAAAAATAAATAAACTTTAAAATAAATAAATTTTCCTACACTCACACCAATTATCTAGCCCAAGAGAAGCTTCGTTATGAAACTCGTTAAATGGTTACTAAACAACGGATAAACATACTTAAACTACTTAAATACATACTTATTATACATAGAAAACACCCAGACCCGAGACAATTTAGAAAAACAATAATTTTTAAACTGTGCCGACCGGGGATCGAACCCGGGACCTCAGAGATGGCGACACAATGAAAACCGGTGTACAAACCACTCGATCAAGGAGGTCGTCAAAAGCATTAAAATTATTTTTATTATGTCTGACAATGTATAGTATTAAAATAATGAACTGTTTATCTACCCAAGTCGGCCCCATAAAGTAGGCATCAAAATGCTTGCGCCACTTATGAAAAGATGGTCAGCAAAAACCATAAAAGAAATTCAGGTTAAATAAAAAAAAGTCGCAAGAAAGTCGGAA
The DNA here is from genome assembly GCA_947562085.1 of Eudonia lacustrata. Lineage (NCBI taxonomy): Eukaryota > Metazoa > Arthropoda > Insecta > Lepidoptera > Crambidae > Eudonia > Eudonia lacustrata. The sequence goes on along the minus strand of OX387323.1, from coordinate 3,552,530 downwards.
ATTATGTAAATAAGCAAGGTTATGCGGGTGGTCGAGCTTCCATGGACTGCGAATAGGCGTGGCTGTGCTCATGAATATGGATGGAACATCGAGTTTGAAGGAGACGAGCGCTTCATTGATCTAAATGTCCATTTAGGTACGCACGGCGGCAGATCAACCTACCCAAAACTGTCAAATTTCTACAATCAATTTTGAACTTTATCGTTTGGCTATAAGGATCAATATTCATTGGAGAAATTTGACAGATTTGGGTAGGTTGATCTGCTGCCGACTGTACAAACGTCTGCACATCGTACTGCCACAATCTGTCAAATTCCCTCAATGGACTTTGAACTTTAGGTATATGGCATATGGTTGAAAAATTAAAGGAACTGGTGGCCGCTCGCGGTTTCACCCGCGTGGTTCCCATTCCCGTGGGAATATCTGGATATAAAGTATCCTATGTATTATTCCCGGTTATAAACTAACTGTATGCCGAATTTCATCCAAATCCATTCAGTAGTTTTTACGTGAAAGAGTAACAAACATCCATACTTACAAACTTTCGCGTTTATAATATTAAGTAAGGATTTGTCAGTTTTGGCTAGTTTGATGTGCAGGCGTCCTTACTAATAGTTAATTTCATATTAAGAAATAGATCAATAACTTTCACCATTATTTTGCTCTTTAGTTTTTGATTTTTGATTTTTTATTAGTTAAGAGCGTTTACGCCGCACACTAGCGCCACTAATGAAAAAAAAACATATCTAGTAATTAGAGATAGAAAATCAAATTATGCTCAACAAACTATTTGAATGAAGTAATTTAGCATTTTTACGTCACTTAATGAACACCTCACATGTTATGGTTTAGTTAAAATAAGACGTTACGGCCACTTTTAACTATAACGCCATATTTAACTAAACCATAACATGTCAGGTGTTCATTAGGTGACGTAAAAATGCTAAATTACTTCATTCAGATAGTTTGTTGAGCATAATTTGATTTTCTATCTCTAATCACTAGATATGTTTTTTTTTCATTGGCGGCGCTAGTGTGCGGCGTAAACGCTCTTAATTGTTAAAAAAATACAAGTGCTTAGGGTAGTGGCGCTAGTGATCGACATTTCGGAAACTGATTTAAGTCTTTAGGAACAATTAAATACAGACCAAGTGCTTTCTTGCTGTCAGCCTGGAAAATTTCAATTTCAGTGCTTGGGGGAGGCCTTTGTCCAGCAGTGGACGTCTTTTGGCTGAGTTGATGATGATAAGTAGTAGGTATTTATTAATTCCATAATGAATTGCCTAAAGGAATACGTACTCTCTGGTGACTTTACCCTACTTGAAGGGCACTTTGTGATATTGTATTGTGATGTTAATGCGATAATAAGTGATACCTAATACAAATGCTTTATTATATTTCCAGAAAATCTCTTGAATATCATGAAAATTGTGGACTTTACTGAGATCTTACTAGGTCTTCTTGAGAGAATTTGAAAGTAAAGTTGCAATATTTTCTTTCTTTTGACGCCACGTTCACGAACGCTCAACGGTTATCAATCTAACATTGTTTTACATTAACAGTGGTCGCCCAGTGGTCGAAATTGGACCGTAATTTTATTAAGGCTGCACGGATTGTATCCTAAGCAATGAAAAAATAAAAAGATAGAATGTGAGTTTCGATTGGCATTGACAGATTTCGGCCGCTCCTCTTCCATTTACGAAATTTTTGAAAAGAGTACCTATATATTTAAGCGTGTGTGTCAAATACATGGTAGTGTGTGTAATGTTTATTTTATTGATTAAATGGATTTGTATGCATAATTTAAAAAAAAATAACATTCGGATAACCTTATCTATATAAACTGTAAGTGTACGAAATTTCATACTCCTCCGTCCCGCAATTTTCGTAAAAAGGAGTAGGTACAAAGTTTTTGCTTCACGTATTAAATTTAATATATAGATAGGTACTCGACACACGATTTTTTTGATAATACCATGGACTAATACTATAATAATACTTAAGATGTAAATGTAAGTACGACCGCAAGTGAAAAGCCACGTTTGTACTAAGTACAACCGCGTGCCTTCACTTTCCCGCCAAGAAGTCTTTAAGAACGCGAATGTTGACACAGGCTAACGTAACCAGTTCTTAGTGAATAGCCTTTGGCTGGCCCATTGCTGGGCAAAGGCCTACATCATTAAATTCAAGTCTACAATTAATGGCTTAATCACCACGCTTGCTAAATGCGGGTTGGTGATCTCCTGCCCAGAGTAGACTTACGAACCGATGGCATAGTGACATTCACAAGAGCTACTTGTAGCCTAAACTGAATAAATGATATTGAATTTTGAATTTTTGAAATTTTTTGATCACAAACCCGGGCTATGCTTCGAAAAGAATCCGAAACACACTGCCAGCCTGGGAATTGAACCCGGGAACATTTGGGTATCGGGCCGAGCGCTGTCACCCGACCACCGACCTTGGGGGAGGCCTTTGTCCAGCAGTTCACTTCTGTCGGTAGAGATTATGATGAACTTGACCAGTCAACCACCTCACCAAGATATCCAATAACTCCCACATACGTTGAAGATGAAAAAAATTTTGCCTAGTAACAAATAATAGACACAGGAAATATAATCACGCAATAATGACAGAAGTTATTGCAACTATTATGTGTTGGGTGTTTCAAAGAGACACTTATAACCTGCCAAGTTATTAATGTGAGCTGGATTCCTAGCAAGCCGTAGCGCATGTGGTCTTTGGTAAAATAGACTCTAATACCTTTGTGATAGAGCAGCGAAGCGTGAATGTAGAAGTTGGTTGCTTGCTTGTTACCTAAGTAGACGAAATGTGGCATCCTTTCACCGCGGCTAGTGACCTCGGAAGGGTTTGGATTTTAGCACTGCTATTAGATGCAATAAATGAAGCATTCATGTTGGAGTTAATTTTTATAGATATAATATTTTTAATTATAACAAAGTAGATATGTACAGTCACGGTTAATAATATGTATACACTTTTGACAGTTAGTAACCTTTATTTACCTTGTAATAAGAATGAACATCTGTCAAAAGTGTATACATATTATTGAACTCGACTGTACTTATTAGGTATGTACTTACTTTAAGAGCTCGATGGCGCAGTGGTTAACGCGCCCGGTCTGTGAGTGCTGAGGTTAAGCAACTTTCGCAAAAGCCGGTCATCGGATGGGTGACCAAAAATGAATCATCTCGAGCTCCTCCGTGCTTCAGAAGGCACGTAAAGCCGTTGATCCCGGCTGCATTAGCAGTCGTTAACAACCACCAATCCGCACTGGGCCCGCGTGGTGGTTTATGGCCCGTTCTCCCTATTCATCCATAGGGAAGGCTCGTGCCCCAGCAGTGGGGACATAAAATGAGCTAATTATGATGATGATGATGATGTACTTATTGTAAAGCGTCCGTCGTCGGTAGCCGAACGAATTGCTCGTGTTGAATGCGATAAATCATGGTTCAATTCCCATAGATTCGTAACTCCTTTAGATTGAATAGGACGTGAACTGTACCTACGCCTTGACGTAGTAACTATACTACTTAATCTGGGTGTCTAGCGTGAGTTTTGTTTTTTTTCCGTATTCATTCGATTTCGTATACGAAAACGAAAATTAGTATGGCATTGAAGCAGCGCCTCCTGGCGGCATACGAGAAGAGTTAACATTTTGCCATACAAAGTCTCGTTTTCGATACAATTTCTCGTTTTCGTTAACGTGGTCGAAAGGTGAAGGAAACTCGCTCTAGTCACTCTGTAGTAAATATAGGTAAGCTATCTGGATGGGTTAACAGACTATTATTAATGTGTTTGTACCGCATTAAGGCGACGCATTGGAAATTTACGTGGCGGGGATCTTGATTTTTCCCAAAAATTACAGAACATATTATGAAAGTGATATTTGATGACATCATTTTTCATTTAATTGATTTCATTTTGCTAGTTGCAGAAACACGATTTGTCAACTTTTATAACAGAGAAAAAAATATCAAAGTAACCTCTTTTTAACCGACTTCAGAAAAGGAGGAGGTTAGTCAATTCGACTCGTGTATATATTTTTTTTTTTTTTTATGTGTGTTTGCGGATAACTTCGTCGTTTATGAACCGATTTTGATGATTCTTTTTTTGTTGGAAAGGAGATATCCCAAGGGTGGTACCATGATAAGGAAACCAGGATCTGATGATGGCATCCCAGAGAAATTGAGGAGAACTTTCGAAAATTGTAGGGGCGACTAGTGCGTTTGTTAATGATTTCATTAAGTATTTTAAAGCACTACTACTTAATGAAGGTCTGGAGTCGATCTGATGATGGAGCCGAAAGACAATCGAGGGAACTCCTCAACGATTTACAGCAATTACATGGTGTTTGGGCTTGACTAATTTGTATTGATGAGAACTTTACACCTAGATGGGTTGTGACTGCCATTAGGGGTCTGATGATGAAGACGAAGGACAGTCTAGGGAACTCCTCAACGTTTTACAGTAGCTACCTTGTGTTTGGTCTTAATTCATTTCTATTTATAAGAACTTTGCACCCATATCGGTTATAAGTGCCATTTCAGGTCTGATGATGGAGACCATAGACAGTCGAGGGAATTCCTCAACGATTTACAGCAGTTACCTTTTGTTGGGCTTACTTCATCCAGTTCAATATGCCAAAATGTTTAGTTCGTACAAAAATAATACCTAATTAAGATTGAAGTTTTTTTTTAAGGAATACCACTACCTACTAGGCCATCGTTTCCTCTTTCGAGAAGCATCTTTGTTAGGTTTACGTCTACTCATCACTGAAAACAGTAAAATAAAATATTTTTTTTCAAAAAAAAACCGACTTAAAAAAAAACAGGAAACTTAAATAAGTAAAAACAGCTCTAAAAAGCAATAAATAATATTGAAATCATATTATTAATTACCTAGATACGCATGTCAGTTTTAAAAATTGTCTACTGAAGTCGGGTGGAGCTTTTACAATAAAAGGTGGAAATAATGGAACAACTATAAAAGTTTAAATGAAACAAAATTGTCCCCCAGCCGACCACCAACCACCCGACTTCAATAGACAATTTTTAAAACTGACATGCGTATCTAGGTAATTAATAATATGATTTCAATATTATTTATTGCTTTTTAGAGCTGTTTTTACTTATTTAAGTTTCCTGTTTTTTTTGAAGTCGGTTTTAAAACATAGATTTGCATTTTACAGGCTAACCAGACTGATTTAAGCATCTAAATTTTTTTAATAGATTAGTCTTAACACACACTTCAAAATTGTAGTTCATTTTTTTAAAATGATTTGTAGTTTTAATTTGAAGGAAAAAAAAACAGTTTTTCTTATGGTACGGGGCGCAAACACTCGTATCAAAACGTATGAGATTTATTGTTTAGTGGTGCGTCGCCTTAATAATAAAAATAAATCAGTTGGCGCAGCGACCCAATCCGATCCGAACCCTTCGGAGAATCTAGTAGGGCACGGGGACACGCACTTTTATGTGTGTGATGCCGTTCCCTCTAGAAAACCTCCGAAGGTGATTCGTCTCACACGTCTTGAGGTACCCTTTACGTACCTCGCCGCTCCCAAAAAAGCCCGGTGACGCTGAAAATGCCGTTTGAGGCAATCAGCAATCTCTCTCAAAAAAAAAAGGACCCAAAGTGAGTTTTAGCCATAATAATAGTAATAATTTATTCAATAATGTAATGCATACCAACAGTTGCAGATTAATTCATTAATTTATTATATACTAGCTGCTGTCCCGGCTGACTTCGTCCGCTTAGCTTTGACAGTTTCTATGACAACAAAACAAACAAATCGTATTTCTATACATTTATCATTAAGCAATTTTTTTTTCTAGTAATAAATAAAGCATATGTTATTTTATCTTATCTTATCTTAGTGGGGTCTGCCGAGGTTTCCACCTCCCAGTAACACTTCGACCCATTGGGATCTTTTGTGCAACCCCATCCTTTCACTCTTCCTCCTCTGTAAAGATAGATGCCTTAAGTCTGGCAACGTCCTTAAGAGCGAAGAGCCTGAAGTCCTCCGGTTTCGGATAGGCCGACCCCAGGAGTCCCATTCTTTTCCTAGCCAGAGAGTCGCAGTCACACAGTAGGTGCTGCATTGACTCGGTTTGCTCTCCACATGCCCTACACAAACTATTTGTTGAAAGGTGCATTCTGTGAAGCATTTGTTTTGTGGCATAATGCCCTGTCAATGCACCGATGGTTAATCGGGCCTGCCTTCTGCTGCCTCCGCATATGAACTTACTCCGTCCTAAGGCGTTTTCGCCTAGGAAGGATTTGGAGTGTTTCATACCCGCCTGCTCTTTCCATTCGATGCCGTGCCTGTTTTTGATGTAATCTTTTAAGGCCTTGTTGATGGTACTTTGTGCAACTGCCACGAACGGCTCAGGACCAATAAGCTGGGTCTCTGAGCCCTCCCTGGCAAGTGCATCCGCCATCTCGTTGCCGTGGATTCCCATATGGCCTGGGACCCAGATCAATCGCACCTTGTTATGCCCACCTAGCTTGTTTAGAGCTTTTGTGGTTTCCAGAACAAGGCCAGAGTCGATTCGGGGCGAAATGAGTGACTTGAGCGCGGCTTGGCTGTCACTCAGGATGAATATATTGCGCTTTTTAATATCTAACTCTATATTCTGCTTTGCGCATAGGAGAATTGCGAAAGTTTCTGCTTGGTAAACAGTAGCAAATTTTCCTATGCTTTGACTATGCTTGAAGTCGTTATTATAGACGCCTGCCCCTGTGCCCGACTTCATTTTTGATCCGTCGGTGTACCAGATTAGGCTGTCTTTTTCCGGAGACGGTGGCGCTCGTTTCCATTCGTCCCTGGTTGGAACATAAACTTTAAATTTCTTTTCGAACACGAATATGGGGGATATTTTATCGCACCCCATTTCCATGATCCTATCAGGAATGTCACTTGGATCCCATTTTGTGTGTCTGGTCAGAGGTTTAGATGCGTCCCATAATCCGGCCACCTTTAGTCTAGCAGTAGTCAAGCATATGTTACTCAGGGATAATGTAGTATTGTAATGGTGAAAGAATTTTTAAAATCGGTTCAGTAGGTAGTTTTTGAGTTTATTCGTTGCAAACATACAAAAATACAAAGCTTTCCTCTTTATTATAATACTAGCGGCCACTCGCGGTTTCACCCGCGTGATTTCCGCTCCCGTGGGAATATCGGGATAAAAAGTATCCTATGTATTAATCCAGGTTATAAACTATCTGTATGCCGGTAGCTGGAACTACGGGTCCGGCTGTCTTTTCAAGGGTACCACGGGAGTTCCGGATCCTAATCCCCCTGCCGGTTATGCCTTCGCGGGCGTCTCCGGCAGGCCCCGGACATGGGTTGGACTCGTGGTGGCATGTGGTTAGCTATAGAAGTGGGAATGTTCGTCTGCCTGGTTGGTCTGGCCAGGCTTCCATTTCGTGCATAGCGAGCGGGTCTTAGTAGCGGTCCGGTGGGGGCCTGAAGCGAAAAGATCTGCGGGGTACGTGAGTTACCCTTAGTTGGTGTGGTGCTCGGTGGTTTTCACTGAGTAGTTACTCCAACATCTCCGGCACTAGTCTGGAGATCTAGTAGAGGTGCCCGCTAGATGCAAAGGCCTCCGGTTTAATCAGCCGCGTAGGAATTTGGAATTGATCAGGTGCCTGGATGGGTACCGAGAAGTACAAAGCAAGTACAAAGGCGGAGTTGTAAGCACACGTGAGTGTGCTTACAACTCCTGAAGAACTGCTAGAGCGCCCGCTAGATGCAATGTCTCCGGTTAAGTCAGCCGCGCAGGATTGTGGAACTAGCGAGGTGCCTGGATGGATACTGAGAAGTGAGTGGGCTTACAACTCCGCCACCAAAGAGGACATTTGGTAGTCGGCTTTAGAGCTGACGGCCCAAGCAGTGGAATACTGCGAGTTGTGCTCGTAGTGCAACGAGAAGTGAGCGAGCTTACAGCTCCGGTGACCTATCTGGATATTAGGTAGTGGACTATACGTGTCCACGGGGCGACTAGCTTGAGACACTAGTCTTAAAAGTACTGGATAAAGGATGCGTACCGGCGTGTTCTGATCTGGCGTTATGACCTGACGTAGATGGTCCCTTGTGCTTGCGCAAGGTTATTCTGACACCTACTTTGTAACCGGAAGGTTGGTAGGGGGTGTCAGTATAAACTTTAAAGTAGTGTATAGCGGGTTATCTGTATGCCGAATTTCATCCAAATCCATCCATCTTTTGCAGGGTGAAGAAACAACAATTATACACACATACATACACACATTTTATAATATTAGTGTGATTTAATATACTCGTAGATTGGTATTAAAAAGGAAAAACAGGAAAATTGATGAAAACTATTTAGATTAGAGTAGCCGCGGATCGTGTTCAGTGGCGTGCACTTGGAGAGGCCTATGCCCAGCAGTGGACTAGTGTGGGCTGATGATAATGATGACTCCTGAAAAAATATTTTATTGTAACATTTTACGAAAGTGTTTGGCCACCTCTGTTGCTATTCGGGCATTGGGTATGACGTACCTAAACCTGGAATTGAACCCAAGACCTCCGGACATCAGGCTGAGTGATTTGCCGGGATTTTGCACTGTCCGTAGTCACATAAAGAGTAGATTTATATATACATATTTATACAACAATAATATAATTTATATGTGACCCCGCCCGATCCTCTAAATACCACTACACATTTACAAAATACACTAGACATAGCACACTAGTTTAGGCCCAAGACACCGTACTCGTAGAACAAGGGTACGTAGAACCGGTTCACACGCGCTCTATACCAGGTACAGACATGTACCTGGGCGCTTTTCTCCTCCACGGCCCGGTCTACCTTAGCCGAGGTCAGTGCCTTTAGAGGCGCCCTCGGATTGTCCGCTCCCCAATCCGATCCGAACCCTTCGGAGAATGTAGTAGGGCACGGGGACGCGCACTTTTAAGTGTGCGATGCCGTTCCCTCTAGAAAACCACCGAAGGTGTTTCGTTTCAACACGGCGGCTTGAGGTACCCTTTACGTTCCTCGCTGCCCCCAAAAAAGCCCGGTGACGCTGAAAATGCCGTTTGAGGCAATCAGCAATCTCTCTCAAAAATAAAACTAAAAAATAAAAAATTATATGTGAGCTCCACTAGAAAACGGTTAAAGTTCGCAACAGTCCGCAAGTGTAAAGTGGAACAAAGTTATTCCCTTTCACCATACCTGAGGAGATACGCTATAAAAGTAAAGTACTTATTAACACACCATAATATAACATGTTTACTATCAGTTACATTCATATTATGATCATACGATGATGGAAAGGCACAGACCTTTGCGAGTGGAAAGGACAAACAACTGACAGGTAGGTACGCCATTTTACCAACCGTTCATTACTTTTTCATTAGTATATTGTTTTCTAAAGTTTACGCGAACACTACACATTGAAATGAAAGAACTTTTACGGATCTACTCGTACTTATTTAATGTTTATCCTGACGTTTCGAACCCTTTGCAGGGTCCGTGGTCACAGGGAGACTGAGGTGTTGGTGTTCACATAATTAGCTGGTAGCTTGTATACCCTCATTTAAATTTAATTAGGTGCGTTCCGTTTTACGCAGAAAGAGCTTACTTTAGCTTATCTAGTATCTTTTGGTCTGGCAGTATGGTGTTGGGGCAGGGATTTAATATTTTGTATGATGGGATCCCAGGCTGGTGGTAGATTCCGTCAGGAAAAACATTAAATAAGTAATGTGATTGCCTCAAACGGCATTTTCGGAGTCACCGGACTCTTTTGGGGGCGGCGTGAAACTAAAAGGGTTCCTCAAGCAATATGATCAAGACGCGTCTCGATTTCGAGTCGTTAGGCTGTCTGTACCACAAGCTGTTCATACCACGCACGGTCTGAATGGGCCATAATGCCCATTTATATTGGGTTGTTTATACCCTCGTTTTCACTATCGCAACAACACGATTACGTCATCAGCTCATTTTTATGTCCCCACTGCTGGGGCACGAGCCTTTCCTATGGATGGATTGGAACCACCACGTGGACCCAGTGCGATTGGGTGGTTACAGCATTATGTACTTAGGTACTATTGGGATTTTGGGATCGAGGGGTAATTGAAATAATCAAATCACTTAAAATATGTATTTTTACCACAAGACACTACAAAATCCGCCCTAAGCTTCTCGGCGACTGACACCGAATCAATAATCTTCATTTGTTTCCTTCTAGAACTTTTCTGATGTACTCCTTTCGAACTCAGGTCACGTCGTGTGTTAGAGCTGCCCGAGCAAGGAGACCCGATCACCACAGTACTCACGCCTGCACATTTTACTACCACAATCTGTCAAATTTCCTCAAAATACTTTGATCTTTAAGTATATGTCATTATGGTTCAACATTTATTGAAGAAATTTGACAGTAAGTATTGGGTTGGTTTACGTGCAGGGGCCCGACCGCCTAACCGATTGCTTTGGCTACGTGTAGTTTATGACGTCATCTTGTCAATTCGTACCGCCTGTGAAAGCAATATCAAAAGTTATAGCCAAATTTTTTTTGAGAGAGATTGCTGATTGCCTCAAACGGCATTTTCAGCGTCACCGGGCTTTTTTGGGGGCGGCGAGGTACGTAAAGCGTACATCAAGCCGTGTGAAACGAATCACCTTCGGAGGTTTTCTGGAGGGAACGGCATCACACACTTAAAAGTGCGTGTCCCCGTGCCCTACTGATTCTCCGAAGGGTTCGGTTCGGATCGGTTATAGCCTATATCTATCGATATTGCTTTCATAGGCGGTACGAAATGACACGATGACGTCATAAACTATACACATAGCCAAAGTAGACGGACGGGGAGTTGGTGTCTGTAAGCAAAATTATCAGCAAAACATATCAAGTAAGTATTACCACATGAAAGCATCTAAAGCATGGCGTATATGGTCAGTCCACGTTACATAATTTAATGGGAGATGTCAAATCCACAACTATTTTAACGAGGTGGATTCCTTGTAAGATTATCTTGGTACTGTCTTAAGTTACTCGACGCTTGGTCAGCTTGATAGTTCATAAATATGGCTTACATAATATTTTTATAGTGTTATGAGGTCGTCTGAAGTTTTGAGCGCAGCGCGGTCAAAACTCAGAAGGGAAGAAATTTAATTTGAATACGTTCGAGATATCTCTTTAAACTGGCGAAAAATGTATCGTTTGCGTTTGAATATTTTACTTATTTGATAGGTAGATACTTAGATTAATGAAAAACGTTATTGAAATTGAATTATTATAAGCATATACATAATATGTATATTCGACGAACTCATAGTGACTTACAAATAAACAAAGAATACACTCCTAATAGTTATTCCGTGTTTTTTTTTCCCGTCATCATCATCATCATCAGCTCATTTTTAAGTCCCCACTGCTGGGGCACGAGCCTTACGAATGGATAGAGAGAACAGGCCATAAACCACCACGCGGGCCCAGTGCGGATTGGTGGTTGGTAACGACTGCTAGTGCAGCCGGGACCAACGGCTTTACGTGCCTTCCGAAGCACGGAGAAGCTCGAGATGATACATTTTTGGTCATCCGATGACCGGCCTTTGCGAAAGTTGCTTAACCTCAGCACTCGCAGACCGGGCGCGTTAACCACTGCGCCATCGAGCTCCTCGATTTGCCGTCATATAAACGTCAACGCAGATTATAGAGTAAAAGAGACAAAGCACGGAATTACTATTCAAAGATTATTCTTTGTTTCTTTTGAGGTTTGTGTTAGTGTGTTTAGACTACTGTACGAGTACACCAGCAGAAACAGAAATGACAAAAATTATAACCAGCGTCGTTGTGGTGGTGTTTGTTTCTTAGCACCGCAACGGCACAAGCTGAGGCAGGGTCCTAGTTGGCCTTCACACACATCCATCCTTCCTAGTTGTTGCTTTAGTTATTATTATTATCAGTTTTTTTTTTAATAAACTAAACTAATTTATCTATAGTGAGATCAGGACCTTATTCCATGGCAGTACAATTATATAATTCATTACCAAACACAATAAGAGAAATAGAAGATAATAAAAAATTTATAACATCCTTAAATAATTATTTATTAGATAAATGCTTTTATAAACTAAATGAATATTATACTAACGTGTCATAAGTAATACCTAAATAAGAAATTTTTGTTTTTACTTTGTTTAACTGTATATTATATATCTAAGTTGTTATACCCTTGCAGGGTTCATGTGTTGATCTTTACCTATTTTTTTTAACACCTCTTATGTACCACATGTGTAAGCAATAAAGAATTATTACTTATTACTTACTTACTTACTTAAAATAAATAAATTTTCTACACACTCACACCAATTATCTAGCCCAAGAGAAGCTTCGAGAATGTTTCCTTATTCATTGTCTTTTTTTTTTCTGTTATGTCCGTGTGATCGTCAATAAATAATTTCTTATTCTTACATAATATTATTAAACTAAAGTTGAGGAATTCGATGTCGCGTGCTAAATGCGCTACCTTCTCAAAGGCCAGTCTCCAGATGGGTGACCAAAAAATAATTATCTTGAAATGAAACAACTTTTACGGATCTACTCGCGTTTATTTTACACATTACTTATCTCATCCAAAAGACGTCCACTGCTGGACAAAGGCCTCCCCCAAGGATATGAGGGGTATTTCCCGTAATCGCCACGCTTGGCAGGCGGGTTGGCGATCGCAGTAGGTTGAGGGTTACCTCAGAGAGATGCTGCTGCCCATCCTCTGGAATGGTCCCTTAGTCGGCTTTTACGACACCCACGGGAAGAGATGGGGTGGTGCAATTCTTTATCCCCGGCACCACACAGGGGACACATTACTTATTCAATGTTTATCCTGACGTTTAAAATAAACGTAATGTAAAATAAACGCGAGTAGATCCGTAAAAGTTGTTTCGTTTCAATATGTAAGTAGTGTTCGCGTAAACTTTAGAAAACAAAAATTATCTTGAGCTCATCCGTAGGTTTATCGAATTTGAGGCCGTTTGAGGCTCGTAAGTACTTACTCGTGGGTAAGTAAAGTTGGTATGTACTTATTAGGTATGTACTTACATGAAGAGTTCGATGGCGCAGTGGTTAACGCCCCCGATCTGCGAGTGCTGAGGTTAAGCAACTTTCGAAAAGGCCGGTCATCGGATGGGTGACCAAAAAGGTATCATCCCGAGCTCCTCCGTGCTTCGGAAGGCACGTAAAGCCGTTGTCCCGGCTGCATTAGCAGTCGTTAACAACCACCAAACCGCACTGGTCCAATGTGGTGGTTTATGGCCCGTTCTCCCATATCCATCCTTAGAGAAGGCTCGTGCCCCAGCAGTGGGGACATAAAATGAGCTACTGATGGTGATTGTATAAAAGTAAGTAATTGGAGACACAAACCGTCTAGTGGTCACTCACATACAAGTTTCCTTTAAAGTTTTCAAACTTTATTTCTCGTAAAACAACTTTCTTGCACCCTTGACGCACGCCTTGACCGCGTATCGGCGGCCAAGCATTTGCATTAATATTGTTTTCTATAATTATTATCTCGCTTTTGATCTTATTTAAGACATCAGCGGTGAATAAAATATAGATTGTAGATAGGTATGCAAAAATGCAGCTTTTTTTAATGCTAATATATTTTATTCCGGATATAGGTACCTATATTCCGGATGTAAGAAGAGCTCGATGGAGCAGTGGTTAACGCGCCCGGTCTGCGAATGCTGAGATTAAGCAACTTTCGCAAAGGCCGGTCATCGGATGGGTGACCAAAAATTTATCATTTCGAGCTCCTCCGTGTTTCGGAAGGCACGTAAAGCCGTTGGTCCCGGCTGTATTAGCAGTCGTTAACAACCTCCAACCCGCACTGGGCCCGCGTGGTGGTTTATGGCCCGTTCTCCCTATCCATCCATAGGGAAGGCTCGTGCCCCAGCAGTGGGGACATAAAATGAGCTGATGATGATAGGTACCTAGGTGGTGAGTTCCAGTTTTATGTACTATTCGCGGACGGTAACAAAAACGATAAGTTGGATAGCACTTAAGTTTCCTAATTAAATATTTTATTTTATTTATTTAGGAAACAGACAACTACATAGCATAGCACAGAATTGTTTAAACAATAGAGATCATAAATCATCCAAACGAGTATTTGTCTCTTTATACGTTTTCGCTAACGTTATTAATTAACCTACTTGGTCTGTAACAACATAAAACAGCCATCCTACTTTATATTTCTGAGCTTTTCATATTGTTCTTCAGACATTGGAATCCCAATGTTTTCCCTTCTTCCCGTTTGAAGGACCCGATGTCATAACATAGGGGTCCTTCAAACGAGGCGTGAAGATGCTCCTTGTGAGCCGGCAGGGTGAGGGTGACTGATGCTGCGTTGTTTTCACGCTGCACCAGTTGTCTTCGCGTCTGGACGCCATTTCCACACCTTTCCATTTTTAACACCAGGTGAAGTGGAGTTATTGTCGTGCAAACTATACAAAATGCAATATATTATTCCCTGGCTAACTTCATAAAGTATTACTACTTTACTTATTCACATAATAAAAATATATATGTACCACAATAAAAATCAGAAAACTACTTGCACTTCGTAATTTTATATTAAAACTAGCTAAACATTTGTGAATATTTTCTTTTTATAACCTATCATTTGCACAATATTATGTTCTTACTACATACAAATTTTCATCAAGATCGGTCAAGCCATTCTTAAGTTATAAGAGGACATACAGACAGACAGACAGATAAAAATTTCAAAAATCGTAGAATTGGTGGTCTGTGAGTCATAAAACGAATATTTATCCCAAAATTTGTCAGAAAAATTGCATGTACAGACACAGCCTACAGATTTATATAGTAGTATTAGGTACGGAGACACGCATAACTATAAAGAAGGATGTTAATAGTATACAATTTTAGGACAAAGCCATGACATAACAATAAACAAATGTAAAGAAAAAACACAGAAACAGAGTGCAAAACGACTGTCGGATTAAGTAATTGTCAACCATTTGCTTAAATCACATGGCCTGTACGGTAACCATGATCAAATGGGGTATTTAGGACATGAATAAATTATGTACAGTGGTATGACGTTGGAAATAAAGAACGCATCATAACAAATGGTCACAAACAACTTCTTATCTAAAATATTAGAAATGTAATTTAGTTTTATTTAAAATAAATAATTTTTAGGAACCTCTTCGCACTTAGTTTTACAATTTAACGCGAGTCAATTTTTGAAAATAAAACTTAAAGATCTAAACCACAACTCAAATAGCATATAGACTGATGCTCTTATCCAAATATTTTTGCAGAATGAATGAGTCGATAAAAGCATCTGATAAGGTAAGTATGTATTGACAAAGTAGTTATATTAATTACTGTCGGCCCACCCCGGCTTCGCACGTGTGTAGGTACTATTTGTTTAATATAGCCTATGTTACTCAGCGCTGCTAATGTAGCATTCTAATGGTGAAATATATTTTTAAATCGGTCCAGTAGTCTTTGAGTTTATTCGTTACAAACATACATACAAAAATACAAAGCTTTCGTCTTTATAATATTAGTATAGTTGTGGAAACTGCTTTGGAAAATGAGAAACATATATTAAGATACCTCTGTATTACAAAATGATGTTTGTTTCTCAAAAAAAAATACATAATGAATAAATGAATAACATACATAAATAAATAAATATAAGCATATCTAATGTGTACATTATGCATGGCCACCCCACAACACCCAGCAGTAATCACGAGTCGAATACGCATGCGTCTATCTGTGCAAATGTCTCTGTATCCAAACACTGTGGGCCATACTTAGCGCATTAACCTTTCGGATTTGAAAGCACGCACTGTTAACGTTGCAACACATGGAAAACAGCTATAAACCAGCCATTATGGTATCTATCTAATGTATGCATGATGTTTCTTAGCGAAACACTTCCTTGTTTGAAACATACAATAATTAATCATAGCAGTCGAATCACAAGCCTATATACTAAACAGTCAAAAGGTATTGTTTTCAAGATAAATACATTTTAATAAAATACAGTATTCTGTTCTAAAGTTTACGCGAACACTACACATTGAAATGAAACAACTTTTACGGATCTACACATTACACACATTCACATTACTTATTTAATGTTTATCCTGACGTCTCAGGGACGTCCCTGTGACCACGGACCCTGCAAACGGTTCGAAACGTCAGGATAAACATTAAATAAGTAATGTGTAAAATAAACGCGAGTAGATCCGTAAAAGTTGTTTCATTTCAAATACAGTAAGTAGTTAGTCAAAGTCATAATGATGTATAACGGAGGCGTAAGAAATTGTAGTGGCCGAGCCGAATATCATCGGCGAGACAAAGGCACACAGACTTCGCTGGCTCGGTTACTTAGAGAGAATGAGGGAGGATCGGGCGGTGAAACGTGCATACGTATGTATGTATGTATGTATGTAGGTATCGCTGGGAGGACGAGGTCGCTAAGGACCTGCGCGAGCTCCGCGTTGAGAACTTGCGGTATTTGGGTAGGTTGATCTGCCGCCGTGTGTACATGAATAAAAAATTATGATTGTAGTCAATTTATTTCTAATTACTTCATTGCAATACTAATTGACAAATTGTAGTACCTACTTAGATTAATAATTTTTATTTCTATTGACATTTTATTATATAATTATTTAAGCTAAAAATTTGCATTTATGTAGTTAGGTAATTCATAAAATTTTATACTGTATTGACATTTGCATGCCTACAAAATTAAGGCAGAATATTGTTGACTCTGCTCAACATTGTCGCTCATCTCAATGTACTGTACACAATATTGTGCAAATAAATGTTTGAATTTGAATTTGAATTTGAATTTGGTAAGTGGCTCGGGATCGGGAGAAGTGGCGGCAGTTATTATCGGAGGCCAAAACCCATCTTGGGTTCCTGCGCCACCCCAGTTAGTTTTTTTTTAGTTAGTTTGGTATAGGATAGTAAAGTAAAACATTTAATTATTAGCATAAATAATATTTTTTTTGTAACGCCTGTAAAGGTGAAACTTTACTAGCCTTAAGATCTGGATTAGTCTGTAATGTGTTCCTTGCAAAAAAATTAAGTCTAAAAAATCAAACATCAAAAATAAAAACAAGAAAACAACGTTGACAGTTTATATTTCACACTATATGGTTTAATGAAAGTCTATTAAAAAAAATATTAGAAAACATCACATACATTGTTTTGATCCCAAGGTAAGTAGCTAAAGCACTCGTATTATCCGATCCGATCCAAACCCTTCGGAGAATCTAGTAGGGCACGGGGACACGCACTTTTAGGTGTGTGATGCCGTTCCCTCTAGAAAACCTCCGAAGGTGATTCGTTTCACACGGCTTGAGGTACCCTTTACGTTCCTCGCCGCCCCCAAAAAAGCCCGGTGACGCTGAAAATGCCGTTTGAGGCAATCAGCAATCTCTCTCAAAAAAAAAAGACTCGTATTATGGAAATCAGGTACAACGAAAGTACCACAACCACCCAAACCGTGAATCGAACCCGGGACCTCAGAGCTAGCGCCGCCAAAGCCCGGCGTGCAAGCCACACGGCTACGGTGGTTGTAATAAAGTCTAATCATAGTCTATACTAAGTATTAAGCGTGAACATCTGCAGGGTTGTGCAACCGGACGACCGCTGGGAGCGTTTCGCATTAGCAAACCAAACATTCACACACAGATTAATCTGATGACTCTTATTGCTAAATAAACAAAATAACGTAATGGACCAGTGTTCGACACAGGAAACCAGAGCTCGGCGCCAGATTTTATCACCAAAAAAATACCAGAATTTAGTTGAAATTTTATTGGATGACCAGTTAGATAGCTGGTGGTATGTATTAAATTGTTACTAAAGTCCCTATGTCTATCTACTGACCCTGATAGGTGACCGATAGGTGACCCTGATCGGCAGTGGTATCTGCGAGTTGTACTCTTTATGCAACGAGAAGTGAGCGAGCTTACAGCTCTGGTAACCTATCTGGATATTAGGTAGTGGACTATACGTGTCCACGGGGGCAACTAGCTCAAGAAAAAGTACCTTCTTCTTAAAAGTACCGGATGAAGGATGCGTACCGGCGTGTTCTGATCTGGCGTAGATGGTCCCCTGTGCTTGCGTAAGGATATCTGACATTTTACTTTATAACCGTAAGGTTGGTGGGAGGTGTCAGTATAAACTTTTAAAGTAGTGTGGTATAGGTAGGGTATGGCAGTTGGAACTACGGGTCCGGCTGTCTTTTCTAGGGTACCACGGGAGTTCGATCCTGAGCCCCCTACCAGTTATACCTTCGCGGGCGTCTCTGACAGGTCCCGGACATGGGTTGGACTCGTGGTGGCTATGTGGTTAGCTGTAGAAGTGGGAATGTTCGTCTGTCTGGTTGAGGTCTGGCCAGTAGCGGTTTTGGTGGGGCCCGAAGCGAAAGGATTTGCGGGGCACGTGAGTTATCCAAAGTTGGTTGTTCTGCTTGGTGGTTTTCATTGAGTAGGCTTCCAACATCTCCGGCACTACACTGGAGAACTGCTAGAGCGCCCGCTAGATGCAATGTCTCCGGTTAAGTCAGCCGCGCAGGATTGTGGAACTAGCGAGGTGCCTGGATGGATACTGAGAAGTGAGTCTTACAACTCCGCCACCAAAGAGGACATTTGGTAGTCGACTTTACAGTTGACGACCCGAGCAGTGGAAACTGCGAGTTGTACTCTTAGTGCAACGAGAAGTGAGCGAGCTTGCAGCTCCGGTAACCTAGGCAACTTACTCGAGGCACTAATAGTCTTAAGAGTTCCGGATGAAGAATGCGTTACGGCGCGTCCTGATCTGGCGTTATGACCTGACGCAGACGGTCCTTTGTGCTTGCGCAAGGTTGTCTGACATCTATCTTTATAACCTAACTGTTGGTGGGGGTGTCAGTATAAACTTTAAAGTCGTGTGTACCGGGGCTGTTACTAAAGTCAAAAAAACAGTCCCCTAGAGAGTCTATGATGAGTATAGAAAATAAATTGTCTATCACTAGTTCCTGTCAAACTGGTGCCCTTGCCCTATGTAAAACCCGATCAGATCCGAACCCCTCGGAGCATCTAGTAGGGCACGGGGACACGCATTAGTGCGTGATGCCGTTCCCTATAGAAAACCTCCGAAGGTGTTTCGTTTCACACGGCTTGAGGTACCCTTTAAGTTTCTCGCCACCCTCAAAAAAGCCCAGTATAGCTCAAAATGCCGTCTTAGTCAATCAGCATACCCTCCGAAAAAAAACCTCTGTAAAAGCGACATATTCATACGGTTACGACGTGTTAGTAGAGTTCTCCTCATAATAGATAGCGGCTATTTCTGCTGCTTTTCCGCAAAAATAGATATTAAAGGTGCTGCTTTTCGGAGTCACCGCTTTACTGTCGCGAACCATCTACCATGGTCCATCGCGTACAAAGTTGTTGACTCGTTTCTTTGTCGCTCTTACAAAAGATGGAATAGTCTGCAAGCACACGGTTTTCCTATGACATGGGATCCTTCAAACGAGGCACCTTGGAGGTGGGCAGGGTGAGTGATGCTGCGATGTTTTCACACTGCACTAGTCGTCTTCGGGTCTGGACCTGGACTCCATTTCCAATTTGAATATTTGCCGTGTAAACTATAAAAAAAACGAACGAGTCTTACAGTAGTCGCTTAAGATGTGTAACATTTGACATCTCACCCTTTGAAATCAATATTACAATAGAAAATAGAATAAAGAATTATTAATGAAGTATATTTTTTTCTCTTTTTTATTCTTTTCTTTTTTTAACATTGTTTAAAAGTCAATTACACACGAAATGGTTGAAATCAATATTGCAATAGAAAATAGAATATAGATTTACAAAACATAAACAGAATGCAGTAATTAGAAGTCATGTCACACTGTTATCCTGTTTCACTGTTACGATTACATTTCTACGAAATCACTACCACAAATATTAACCTACAACGGACATTGGGCTTAAAGTGTCGATCACTGTTGGCTTCCCCGACTAACACGTAACTGTTACGACCCTACTTCCGTCCCTTTTCTACGAAATCCCTCCCACAAATTTTAAAGGCAAGCGGAAAGATGTTACACATCAAAAAAAAACTTCTAGCAAGTTTTTCTGTGGGTAATGCACGGCATAATACTATAATTATCATGAATATTATGCTGAGTAATCGTGATCGATACATGTCGTGCCAATTATTAATGAGTTGAAGATGCGAGCGCGGTCAGACTCTGTGCAACCACTGAATAATTAGCTGTGGCCAAATGGAAACATACGTAGCAATATCATGGACTGTTTTCGTGCAATAAAAACTAGAAGACGTAACGTGTGTTAATAATATGCCAGAGTAGCCATGCAATGTGGATATCTGTAGCGGGAGTGATTGAAGTGTTAATTAGCTAAATTAACTTAAAACTTAAATATTATAGGTATTATGTATTATTATTATTATTCTCTTTATTTATTTATTTTCTTAAAACTAGATTTTTACAATATTTTAATATAAAAACAATAAAACATTATAAAAACCTAATCCTAGAGTACCGCCATTATTATATTGTGAGAGTTAAACAGTCCTACTCTACATCACTGAATTTGCTTAAGTTACTATTATCCTCTAAAATAACCATTTTACTCTTTTAGTTTTGTCTCGGACTCTATTTAAAAGTATATGGCGATGTTATTTCAATCAAAAGGTTTAGCTCAGCAAAGTTATGACTTATAATTCTGTTCACATTATTATTTTGGCAACATTATTGATAGCAGAAGAACTAAGGTAACCGACATAGCCCGAAGAGTTGCTAAGCTCAAGTGTCAGTGGGCAGGGCACATTGCTCGCAGGACTGATGGCCGCTGGGGCGGGATATTCCTGGAGTGGCGACCGCGTACCGGAAACCGCAGTGTGGGCAGGCCTCCAACAAGGTGAACCGACGATCTGGTGAAGGTAGCGGGAAGCCGCTGGATGCGAGCAGCACAAAACCGGTCCTCGTGGAGATCCTTGGGGGAGGCCTTTGTCCAGCAGTGGACGTCTTTTGGCTGAGATGATGATGATGATGATTGATAACTACTTTGAAGACTGGGTTGCGGTACGCCACTCCTATGGTCTCGAGTCATTGCCGTGGCAAGGAAGGGGTGGTAGGTACTAGAATTTTAGTAAATAGACCTAGCTCCTTTCACCTTTGAGTGTGGCAGCATTTAACCTTGTTAAAAGGGAGAGGGGGGGAAAGTATGTGCGCGTAACAATGCTTCTTATTAAGTAAATAAAAAAGGCGCGATTGCAGACGCAATTACGAGCAGTGTGTTACAAAGTTAACCTCTGGTTTAGACTGCAATAGTTAACCGTAAACATTATGATGCTCTCGTGGCCGGTTGCTCCACAGTTTTGAAATAAATCATCTTGTAGTATGATCGGTACAGACCAACGGCACATGTGACGCAATTATACCTGGACTTTCAATCTGTATTTATAATATACTGACAACTTGATAATTAAGTGAACGATTTGGTAAGCAATTACGACTTGCTTAATCCATTTTTTTGTAGTTTTTTTTCTTTAGATACACTCAATGCTTAATTTTGTTGCATAGTTCGTGTAATATATAATTGTGTTTAGTATTATGTTGTGAACACATCTTATTAACACATACCTACCTTGTGTTAACATCATATTTTTTAAGTGATCTTGCGAAGTTACATGTCTGTTTTTAATTAAAAAAATATTTTTATTATGTCGTTAGAGAAGGAAATACTAAAAATTTATTATTATATTATCGGTTTAAATGTTTTTTTTTAAAGAGATTTGTGTTGCCGCCGCCTATGGCGTTCACAGTGTAACAGTGAAACCGTAATTTTTATGAGTTTTTTAAATTTATTTATTTATATAAGGTACACTTACAGAATACACATTTTTATATTAATTCCTTAATTATTTAGATTCATAGATTCTGATATGTATTCCAATTATTAGTGCACACAACATTAATAATTATTATTGACAGTAAAAATTACAATAATTAACAAATTTAAAGATTATATATTATAGATTAAAAGGTTAAATTATGGGTAATCATTTTATGTCTTTTAAACGTTATGCATATTGAAGTTATTCATATTTAAAAGTTTTACTATTTAAATTTATACATTTTAATAATTATGCGTTTTAAAGCGTTAGCATTTTCAATGCTTATATAGGCATTTTTAATAAATCTTATTATACTCGTAGACACTCAACGGACGTTATGTGGGCGGCGAGAAACTTAAAGGGTTCCTCACTAAGTTATGGGTTGGAAACCTCCTTAGAGGGTTTCTAGAGGGCATGACAGCACGCTAACGTGTCCCCGTCCCCTACATAGATTCTCCGAGGAGTTCGGATCGGATAAAAAAAAAAACATAGGGTTGTGGTGCCGGGGATAAAGAATTGCACCACCCCATCTCTTCCCGTGGGTGTCGTAAAAGGCGACTATGGGACCATTCCAGAGGATGGGCAGCAGCGTCTCTCTGTGATTATTCTCACCCTACTGCGATCGCCAACCCGCCTGCCAAGCGTGGCGATTATGGCAAATTCCCCTCAAAGTGATTTATCCTTGAGGGAGGCCTTTGTCTTCTTCTCGTCTTTTTGGCTGAGATGATGAGATAAAGGCACCGGTGTTCTACATGAACCAGTGATCGACATCTTTTTGGGGTCAGTATATGATTTTTTTTGTGACATTAGCGACAATTAAATACAGACTTATAACTAATAAACTCGGCTAATACATAATAAGCTTGATGGCGTAGTGGTTAACGCGCCCGGTCTGCGAGTGCTGAGATTAAGCCACTTTCAACGTGACCAAAAATGTATCATCTCGAGCACCTCCGTGCTTCCGAAGGCACGTAAAGCCGTTACTCCCGGGTGCATTAGCAGTCGTTAATAACCACCAATCTGCTCTGGGCCCGCGTGGTGGTTAGTCCCGTTCTCCCTATCCATCCATAGAGAAGGCTCGTGCCAAAGCAGTGGGGACATAAAATGAGCTGATGATGATGATGATGATGATATTATAATTTGGTGACGAAAACTGTGTCTGTGTCGAGCACTGGGCTAGGATAGTGATCCTATGTACCAAACGAGCGTGTCACACCTGTTCCACAGCCGTCGTTATGGATTGCACAAACGGCAGATGGCCGACACTTTCGTCATCGGAGCGTGTCGCCGCATTGTTTTCGCACATTGATTTTGTTTTCGTTCCACCAATTTGCTATGGTTAAGTAACAAAGGCAACGCCCCGTCGCCAAATGGTTGGACAAATTATATTATTATATCTTGAGCTACACGTAAGCAACGTGTGAAGCTTAGCCTATTTTTTTTTAAAAGAGTCCTTAAGACGATACCTGACGACCTCCTTGGTTGAGTGGTTTGTACGCCGGTTTTCATGGTGTCGCCATCTCTGAGGTCCCGGGTTCGATCCCCGGTCAAGTCAATTTAGAAATTATTATTTTTTAAATTGTCTCGGGTCTGGGTGTTTTCTATGTATAATAAGAATATATTTAAGTATTTTAAGTATGTTTATCCGTTGTCTAGTAACCATTTAACGAGTTTCATATCGAAGCTTCTCTTGGGCTAGATAATTGGTGTGAGTGTAGGAAAGTTTATTTAAGTTTATTTATGTATTTATTTTATACCTTGTCAACTTGTCGACCGTCGACAGTCGGCAGTTGGCAGTCGACAGTCAACGTATGTGTACCGGCAGTCAGATATGATTTCTCAGTGCAAGGAAAGAGACAACCATAGCGCACGCGCGCCTAAATAAAAAAACGTAACCGACAAATTGGTATTTATTTAAATACTAAGAAACTAAATGCTTTTTGAAAAAGAAAAATCGGAGAATGATTACAATAGTTTATTGCCTTTCTAATATAATTTATTTGGGTTTTAAATTTTCTTGCTTCTGTTTATAAAACTGAAAAAAGAGAATGAGAAGGGTCATCTTTGAATTTATTTTCTATCGAGAAAATTGTTTGCGTTTATGTTTTGGCTTTGGTAAAATACTTTATTGATTAGTCAACTATAACATATCTGAAAACAAAAACAACAGTCGTAGGACATATATGATTAAATCCATGTTAAAATTGCTGAATATTCGAGGTATTTTTGTATATTTTACGGGTAAGCACAGTGCCTTGATCTCACCTGATGTTAAGTGATGATAAGGCCAATGATGGAAGCGCATTCATCCGGGAACCTCAACTAGTGAGGCACTGGCTATCTTATCTCTAGTTGCTGGAACACAACAATGCTACACACATTGATGTTATGGCGACATATTTAGCTAACAAGCCCTACCACCAACCAAACCGAGTACACAAATATGTGTCCCCGCTAGGAATCGAACCCGGGACCTCTGGGTCTAAACCGGTGGTCTATACCACTAGACCATAGAGGTGGTATCGCTTTAACGGTCTTTTGAACGTCGCCGGACTTATTTGTGGGCGACGAGAACAAGCCGAGTAATTGAGATTGATTCAGGGTTTCTAGATGGGATAGCATCACGTAAGCGAGTGGGTAACCAATTCGTCGAGAGTGATTCTCCGAGAAGTACAGACAAATCGAGAGCATCCCCGTTTAAACTTAATTTTTTAACTAACTTAAATTTTCACTTTTTATTATTATTTTTCTGTTTTTTCTTGAATGCAGTGCAAAGCAATAATGGGTCAATTGTCCGATAATGTTACATTATGTATAATGATTTTATTTTTATTTTTAATAATGATTTTGTCAATTATAGACTGTTACTGTGCCTAATTAAAAAAAAATGGAATCATTCCGTACGCTTTCCGTTTTCCAAAATTGATCCGTACCTAGCAAAGCATGTGAAACATTGTCCCTATATAGCTGTTGTAGTAAAATGGCAGTTTTTAAGCCCCACATTGGGCCAGAGCGTGGGAAAATGAAATGATAAAACAAATGCCAGCCAGAGTTTATATGAATCTGCTCATAAGAATTCTTATGAGCTGATGATGATGAGTAAGAATTAGCAAAGGTTACGCGTTGCGAAACGTTTTATTGTTCTTAGTGATATTGTGAGGCCATTGATCATCATGCTCATTTGTAATTTAGATCGGCCTTATTATAATTAGTGACAGCTGGTTTGCTCCAGTCCTTAGTTTGCCACGAAACTCATGGTCACCGGTTCGAAACCTGTAACCCAAATATGTTTGTAGTAAACATTATACTTGTTTTTATTTTTATTTATGACATCGTGTGATTAGCACATTTAGCCAGTGTCACAGTAATTTTTCTTACAAGTAATACATAAATAAACAATATTTCCTTCCTGTATGATGATGATGAATGATAATAGAAATGAGAAGTGAGAAATGACATACCCCCCAACCCCTCGAGTATCTCAGTAAAGATGTGGGGCTTTACTAAGTCCTCGGGCGTACTTCTTGAGAGAATTTGAAAAGTGACGTTGCACTGTTTTGGTTCATTTGCCAACACTCATGTACACTCACGAACACTAAACGGTTAATAATCCACCATTATTTCACATTAATACTCGACATAACACAAATTTTAGAAAATAAAACAAAACCGCAGACATGACTCTTCACTTTCTCGCCAAGAAGTCCCAAACATTATACTTGTATTGTGTACTAGAGACATTTTTTTTTATGGAGAGAGTTTGTTGATTGCCTCAAACGGCATTTTCAGATTCACCGGGCTTGTTTGGGGCGGCGAGAAACTTAAAAGGTTCCTCAACCCGTGTGAAACGAATCACCTTCGGAGGTTTTCTAGATGGAACGGCATCACGCACTAGTACGTGTCCCCGTGCCCTACTAGATTCTCCGAAGGATTCGGAACGGATCGGGGTAGAGACAGCTCGGGACATTGTCCGCATAAACAACTGAATCCCGGGTTTCCGGGGAATTTCGAGAAATCACGTCTTATTCCTTGCCTTTGTCATCATGATAGGGATAATTACAGCGTTCTAGGTACGGGCTGTGCCATCTTTATTTTATGGCAGGACGTGAGTCCAAAAGAGTGATATTTTTTTGATGATCGTTTTTTTACGAGTCATTAATGTTTTGTTTTTATTTTTGCATATTTGTTTATCTACACAACTACATATGGATGTTTTTGGCTGTTGCCCGTTAACTTACTTTAAAAAATTATACATCACCGTCATCTCAGCCGAAATACTTCCACGGCTAGAAGTAAGCCACAATGAAATAAAAAAGCCCTAACAAAGAGCCCTAAAAGAGCCTTACAGTAGTCGCATAACATTTGACATCTCACCTTAGTAATAAGCAATTTAAACATTATATTCTGAAAAAAATGGGTCAGGTATTTTTTTTTGTGCCAATCTGCGATCAGTCTTAAAACTATGAGCAGATTTGTTCAGTGATTTTCATAGCGTAAGAAGGCTGCTCCCCAGTGGGCGGTCTCCTCCATCTTTCAGAATCGTCTCTCCAAGCCCTGTATGTCATGACGCTTGAGGTGTTTGTGGTAAATTAAGGTATTATTTGAAATGATTTTTCATAACAAAGAATAATTACTTTTAATGAAAATTGTATTTTATTTAATTGACAATAAGAGTAATGCAATACCGCGCGCTCATTCGTCAAATTAAATGCACACTTCCGTCCCATTTCACAAAATCACTCCCGAAAGCGAGAGGAAAGATGTTACACGTACACATATAATCACGCCTCTTTCCCGTAGGGGTAGGCAGAGACCACTTTTTTCCACTTGTTACACATCAATATACTATTAATTATAATTGCAAGTCAATAACAAGAAATAAAATGAATGTTTCGTCAAATGGCACAGTCTTTATTGAAACTTACAAGTAATACTATTTTGTAAGGCCTTACACTCGCTCAAAAATACAGTACTCTGTAGCTCTTATATTTTCCTATATAATTATTGTTCTGAGTATATAACATCATCTTTTTAAATAAAACCACAGATTGTCATCATAATCATCAGCTTAAGCCTTCGTCGACCACTTTGGTGTAGGCCTCCTTCAACCCCCTTCACTTCGTTCTATTTTGGGCTGTCAGACACCACAGATTATAAATAAGAGCATTACTTTCAAACTGCTTTATTTAGTTCTAACGACGTGTACTTAAGTACGGTAGAGCGGTAAACACGTCATTGACTTGTCTGCGTAACGCAGGGCGTGAGATTTCACACGACGAAGTGAAGCGTCTATTTAAACCGACTTACAAAATAAAGGATGACTTTCTTAATTTATAAATGAAATGAAAAATATTTCATCATCATCATCATCATCTCAGCCAAAAGACGTCCACTGCTGGACAAAGGCCTCCCCCAAGGATCTTCACAACGACCGGTTTTGTGCTGCTCTGAAAAATATTTATCAGTTATTTATTACAAACATATACATACATATAATAGGTAATTAGAATCCATCGGAAGTTATAGAAAGGTGTGAAGTAGGATATACAGGTTACAGGATGGAATTTTGTAATGCCGCCTGAAGGGAAAGTACTCTTAATACTGTAGATAGAACATTTTATTATAAGAAAACATTCCTTTATTTTTGAAAAGAAAGAAAACTGCATTCTAAGATTTTCAAAAATTTGCTTGCCGTGCCGGGAAATGAACCGACTAAAATCTGTAAAAATAACACCCTGTACTTTTATTGCATCGATCGTTAGGGTCAATTATAGGATGAAATCTCTCTAACAAACTTTATAAATCAAATGAAAGGAAACTTATAAATTCAATGGGTCAAGTTAAAGCACTTTTACTCAAAGATCCATCTGTTTACATAAGTTAGTAATTAATAATTATCATTGACGTCATTTATCCACTAAAATGGCGAATTACTATTTAGATAAGACGATTGCAATTTGCAATTGAATTCCTTAGAAGAATTAATTTGTGTATCCAAGAAAATGGAGTCCATTTCGAGCAACTAATTAGTTAACCATTTTTTGTAAATAATTAATATATTGTTTTCTAAAGTTTACGCGAAATTTAATTAATATAGTTTAACATTTCATGGTTTCCTTTCATTTGATTTATCAAGTTTGTTAGAGAGATTTCATCCTTATAATTGACCTTAACGATTGATGCAATAAAAGTACAGGGTGTAATTTTTACACATTTTAGTCGGTTCATTTCCCGGGTGTGGCAAGCGAATTTTCGAAAATCTTGGAATGCAGTTTTTTTTCTTTTCAAAAATAAAGGAATGTTTTCTTTGAGTAAAATGTTATATCTACAGTATTAAGAGTACTTTCCCTTCAGGTGGCATTACAAAACTCTAGCCTGTATATAAATCTTCTGTGCGCGTGTATGTTATTGAACTCCTAAACGGCTGGACCGATTTGGATGACATTTTCTGTGTGTGTTCAAGTGGATTCGAGAATGGTTTAGATTTACAATTGGACCTGGTAGGTGGCGCTGCTATAGGGGTTAATCATGGGATACGGGTGTTCTTAAGCGGACGAATGATTTTGATTAATATAATTTATTTCGGATAAAGACTCATAATTTTGTTTAAAACTACTTATGTTATTTTTAATTACCTATTTATGTATTCTAGAGATTTTTTTGTCATAATGCGGCGCGTTCTTACACCTACACCACAGAATAAACAATAGTACCTACACTAACTGAATTCTATTAATTATGATAAAAAATATTAAAATATTGTCTTCACAGGCCCCCAACACAAACAGAGCCGTCACAAGCAGCCAACATAGCAGCTCACGGGATCACTGCACAATCTCCAAATGCACACTTCTCAAGTTGACATAGCCAATTTAATTATACTTGTGACATTCTATTCACTATCCACACTATTTATTGTGCTATACAATAAAAGTCATGAACCAAAATACTGCAACAATAATTACAGTGTTTTGGCTTGATACGATAGTGTGGCCTTAGTAATGAAAAGGACTAGGTGCGCTCTTAACCAAATACAAAGAAATAAAATAAAATAAATAAACTTTCCTACACTCACACCAATTATCTAGCCCAAGAGAAGCTTCGTTATGAAACTCGTTAAATGGTTACTAGGCAACGGATAAACATACTTAAAATACTTAAACACATACTTGTTATACATAGAAAACACCCAGACTCGAGACAATTTAGAAAAACAATAATTTCTAAATTGACCCGACCGGGGATCGAACCCGGGACCTCAGAGATGGCGACACCATGAAAACCGGTGTACAAACCACTCGACCAAGGAGGTCATCACCAAAAAAATACCAAAACGTTGTCATAAACATTGTTTCTTGGCACTTTTCCCCTTATTCATGACGCGGTTTAACAAAACCTAGTCATTAAAGGCATATTTGCGGTTCCCCGCTCTCGAACTTCAGTTCAAACGCTTTGGAAAATCCAAAAAGGTATATCACACACAGGTTGCGACTCCACCAAGATAAGAAGATAAGACTTCAATATTAAAACACAGCAAAAGTAGATGTTCAGATACATAGGTTTAAGGATCATTTTAAGACTGCCCTCACACAGACATTCCATCAACGGCCTACAGCAAAGACTTCAAACGAAATTGTTCTAATCAAACAACAAACATACTCCATATTTGGTGGTGGCTACCATTGGGCCTACCTTAAGTTGCTGGTAAATAAACAGATTGGTCAATCCATGTCAAGATCTGTCACCACCCACATGTCACGATTTAGTGCCATCTTAGTTACATAAATAGCGTGCCGTGTGATTCAAGGTTTTATCTCATCATACTTGCACTTTGCCTATAGACTTAAGACTGAATAGATGAGACATAGCTGGCTTGAATCTAACCACTGTCCAGTGATCAATCAATCATCTGTCAATCGTAAGTAACATCTTGCGGATATAGCTGACTTGTATTGTTGTAGGTATTATTTTTTATTATTCTATTTTTTTTAAGAACAACCTACGCAACAACGACACAATAAACGAGTTTTAATTGTTATTTAAAGGATTATAATCAAAATATAATATTTTATTTGCTAAGAATATGGTTGGTATTACAAAAAGTTGGTCATATTTTTGTAGTTTCACATATTCTGCCATGTAGACATGCAAAATTTACAATACAGTTCAATTAATTCATTTAAAAATATCAAATTTGTATTTATAATTGCTATTATTATTACGTATGTATACATAGGTAGATTGCCAGGACATGTCAAAGACTATAGCAGAGAAAGGCTAGAGCTTAATGATCGAATTTGCATTGCACTTCTTCTGGGCTAAGCATTAAATCAAGTTTGTATATGAATAGTTTAATTAGCAGCCTATAAAGAATTAATACTGAACCTGGCCGTCACTCATAAATAGGAGTCAGGATTGCAAACCGCGGGCCATGTACTGTTACAACTAAACTATGAAGTTATACTATCATGCTTCGCCTAATAGTTTTTAGCCTTAAGAGCCGCCCTTACGTTGGTCCGCTCTCGATTCGATAAGGACGCCTCGAATAATCTAGTAAGGGACGAGGACACGCTTGCGCAATACCATATCCTCTATAAGTCTTTTAACCTGTCAGTCGCCAGCCCCCGGGGCCTCGGGGCTAGCCGAACAATGGCGTCCATTAACGAGGTATAAATAAGGCTGTACAAACTTGCGGCTGCAGTTCGGTCGGCGGTACGGAATCCGCATCATTGAAGTTCCGGTTCAAGTTTGCACAGATTAAAATGGCCGCGGTGTCATGACACCGCGGCAAGGTAGAGGGGTCTTCAAGAACCCTTTAAGTTTCTCGCCGTCTAAGGTTACGCTGTAACGGCAATAGGAGGCCAACAGCAATCTCTTTTAAAAAAAATGTTCATAATACGTTAGCTTCTGTCTATTCTTACATTAGTCTATGACATCGCCATACCAAGCATTGAATGATGCGATGCATTCCCCGCGGACATTACAAACCCTACCATTGGTTCAATCGTACGCTTCTCGCTAACGATTGCGTTTGGCGATATGAAACACGTTTTCTTAACATTTATTATTCAGGGTGCCTATAATACCTAATACCGAAAAACACAGTGTGGGAAGGCATCCAACAAGGTGGACCAACGATCTCGTGAAGGTCGCAGGAAGCCGCTAGATGCGAGGAGCACAAAACCGGTCGTCATCTTTGGGGGAGGCCTTTGTCCAGCAGTGGACGTCTTTTGACTGAGATGATGATGATGATGATGATGATGATAGTACTATTAAATTTTACTTTTTATTTTTAAGTGCTAATTGCTGCATTGAAGCTGAATTAAATATTTATAAAATACAGTGAAAAAAAATTTAATACCTACCCGACCCAGCCAGGAATCGAACCTGGGTCTTCCGCAATCAGGGCGGCTGCACTGACCATTATGCTACAGGGAAGGCTGACGTAAGCACTGAATTAGTGTATAAAATATTGTGTCTCTGTTTAAAAGTATTAGCTAAAAAGTGACAGCATCTGACAAAAAGTTTTAAGCATTGTCTTACTTCAGCCATCGTTTTGCTTATACAATTAGACAGAAAATAACAAAAAAAATTGTCTAGAATCATATTTTGCGTGTTTTAGCTGTGTCGTTAGCGAGTATTCCTCCGTAACTCATGGTAGGGGCTTCACTCTATAGCCCACTGCCGCCGGTCCAGTTAAGGTTGATTTGCCCTACTGATAGATACACCATGTCAGGGGTCACTATTTATGACCATTATAAGTGAATAGAAGTGGAAAATTTTCGTGACCTAATTAATTTGCTGTAAAATAAGAAGATATATTATGTCAACGTCAAAGTTATATTTCTGTTTTAAATAAATTTAAGAAAAAGTGCCTTTGAATCGTCTTAATTTTTTTTAACTTCAAGCTATTCAGAACGTCTATTTATTAGCTGCAGAGTAGAATGAGCGCAAGAAACTGCACAGCTGTAATAAAAATAACAACATTTAAAAAAAAGGTATCTAAGTATATTAATAAAAATAGTATAGGACTTCTTGGCGGGAAAGTGAAGCGTCATGTCTGCGGTTTTGTCTTATTTTCCAAAATTTGTGTTATGTCGAATATTAATGTGAAATAATGGTGGATTATTAACCGTTAAGTGTTCGTGAGTGTGCATAAGTGTTGGCAAATGAAACAAAACAGTGCAACGTTACTTTTCAAATTCTCTCAAGAAGCTCGCGTGAGGACTTAGTAAAGCCCCACATCTTTACTGAGATACTCGAGGGGTTGGGGGGTATATCATTTCTCACTTCCCATTTCTAATATCATTCATCATCATTTAAGGAAATATTGTTTATTTATGTATTACTTGTACGAAAAATTACTTTGACACTGGCTAAATGTGCTAATCGCACGAAGCCATCAACTAAAAAAAAAAAAAATAGTATAAGTTACCAAATCATACAATATTATTATATTATAATGAGAAAATATGTAAGCTTACTTTAAAAGCAGTTACGAAAATAAAACTATTTAAATAGGTATAAAATAAACGTGAGGAGATTTAACAAAAAAATATTTATTTTACGACTAACGACCGCCTACAACAGACACCCTGATCCCAAGAGAATTTCAAAAAATACCGTCTTATTAATTTTCTGCATCATAAAGAAAACTCCTTTCAAAATTTCAGCTTTCTAAGTCCAAGGGTTTAAACTTAGCGTAGATGAGTCATTCAGAGAGTCAATGAAGACTTTCTTTTTATACCTATGTGGAAATATTGAAGTTTGAACTTGGCAAGTCTCATAGAGAAGACAAATTGTTCAAAAAAATAACTTCAAAAAGAGGCCACAGTAAATTAAGTCAAGGTTTTTTCCAACACTTAGTGCCAAAAAGATAATAAATAATAGAACGTACGACCTCACAGAATACTACCATAGATAATACATTTGAGGCTGTTTGAACTTAAATGTATCGCTCTACATTCATTAAGCCATTTTTTTGTTAATATATCTCGTTACATGACCTCACGCTACGCTAATTATCTACCAATGCCAAAAGAAAACAGTTCTAACTGCCTCTGTGGTCTAGTGGTTGAGACTGTAGTCTCAGACCCAGATGTCTAGGGTTCGAATCCCAGCAGAGGTACATGTTTGTGTACTTTGTTTGGTTGGTGGTAAAAAATGTAAAATGTAAACGTTTCCCTCACTCACACCAATTATCTAGCCCCAAGAAAAGCTTCATTAAGAAACTCGAGAAATGGTTAACTGGACAACGGATAAACATACGTAATATACTTAATATACATATATACATAGGAAACACCCAGACCCGAAACAATTCAGAAAAACAGGTATTTCTAAATTGATCCGACCGAGGATCGAACCCGGGACCTCAGAGATGGCGACACCATGGAAACCGGTGTGCAAGCCACTCGACCAAGGAGGTCGTCAAGGAGGTGGTAGGGGTAGTCTGTTACCGCCATCTAATCTAAATGTCGCTATAACATCAATGTTATCCAAAATCATTGTAGCATTGTTGTGTTCCGGCAGCTAGAGATAAGATAGCCAGTGCCTCTGTAGTTGAGGATTCCAGGTAAAGTGCGCTTCCACCCTTAGCCTTATCATCACCTAACATCAGGTGAGACGAAGACCTAGTGCTCAAGGCAAAGTTGACACTCACTAAGGCATTTCTTAGTTATCTTTTTAAACTTTTCTCTTTACGCCAAATCAATTAACGACTAACTTCGGAAAAATTGTCTCATTATTTATATTATTTATTTTTATTTTAAAACTTTTGCAACATATATTACATGGCGGACTTAATGCCTGAGGCATTCTCCACCAGTCAACCATAGGGTGATGCAGAAATAACAAGGTAGGTGCAATTGGGTGAAGACAACAATTTAGAAATAAAAATAATATATTATAAAACGCACAGTATATACCTACATATATACAATTTATATAAATATACTTATATACACAAATATAATCATTATATAAATGTAACTAATAAATAATAATAAATAAATAAACGTTTATTTTCTCTTCACAATAAGGAGTTACAAAAGGCTTAAAATATACTATTACTTAATGTAAATAAATGTAAGTCCACATCTGAGCAATGGTTCATTGAAATCAAGTTATCGCTACTGATTGGCTTAATCGAACTCTTTACCAATCGACCCGATGTATGTTAACATCAGATCAACAGCTGTATTAAAGACCTTTCGCAATAAAATATAATATACCTACTCATTTTATATGAGTAACCACAATTTATGTGTATAATGAAATCTTTCCTATCTTGAATAAATCATTAGTATGCATATTATGAACTTTGTATGAGATGCGTTACCTTGTTTAAAAGAATCAATCTGGTTGAAATTGAAACAGTTACTGTTAATGGACAATTCTATTCATTTTCTATTAGCGAACCATTTTAAATCGAGCACTTTTAAAGGTCATCAAGTAATTGACTGTACTTAGTACAGTGACGAACATAAATGTATTGATAAGGGCAAATTGACAACAATTATAATATGCTCCTAAAAATATTGACCAATTCCTGTCAGAAAATTGCTGCTAAATTATTTGATCATTCATAGACGTCAATCCAGTTTATGTCCCCACTGCTGGGGCACGAGCTTTCCCTATGGATGGAAACATCACAGGAAGAACAGACCATAAATCACCAAGCTAGCCCAGTACATAATGGTAGTTGTTAACAACTGCTTATGCAGCCGGGACCGGCTTTTCGTGACTTTTGAAGCACTAAGGAGCTTAAGATAATACTTATTGGTCACCCATCTTCATAATTGATTTTTTTAAATGTTTGTCTTTTTTATGTCTTAAACTGTTACTTGTTTTGTCCTTGTATTCTTTTTGTGTGTTCTTTTTTTGTACAATAAATGTTTCTTATTCTAAAGGACAACTTACGTTAACCATACGTTAACATTTTTGCTTGTGACTATACAATTCTTAGTAACATATCTTGGGAAACTTTACCTAAGTGTGTTATAATGCCTTTAAATTAACACCTAAGGTGAGATAATGATGACGATAAGCGTACATAATTGAACACTTAAAAAAGAAACAAATTGTAAATGTAGAAACGGGCGCCTTATCGATAATAGTAATCTCTACCAGACTTTGTGGACAATTTCAGAAGATAATTTGGAAATAAAGAAGGGCCTAGCCCACTGTGTATTTATTAGTAACGATTTTTATTTAAAAAAACTAAGCAAAGGTAACTGATGATTGATTGGTCAAGTTTCAAAATATGAAATTAGTATGAAAATCAAAACTTTTTAAACGCTTATCGAAAAACCTTCGTGTACTAGTACCTGCAGACTTTGACTGTAGTTATATAGAAAATACCGACTTAACTATCGAAACTTAATTTTGAAATTAAGAAAACATCATCTTCTTTTGCTGTTGACTGTACACACTCCAGAAAAATAGCGTTAAACTATTATTGCTTGACTCCTGATTCGATCCGAACTCCTCGGAGTGTCCTAGAGGGAACGGGGACACGCTAAGTGAGTGCTGCCATTCCTTCTAGAAACCCTCTGACGGTGTTTCGGTCACACGGCTTAAGGAACCCTTTAAGTTTTTTGTCGCCCCCAAACAGTATGTTGACTCTGAAAAGGCTGCTTGAGGTCATCAGCAAACTCCCTCAAAAAAAGTCTTGATTGATCGATACACAAATAAAATATTGTTATGACCTTTTTTTATCAACTGTACTTTAATTGCATTTTTTTTATTTGTAAGCCTAATTCACCTTTTCAAAAATGTAGTTAAATCAAAAGTTGTCGTTTTGATTTTGTTTTGTCGTATGGGTCTCCATACGACAAACCAAAAGACAAGACAAACGTAGTACCGGTCCCAAGAACCCGACTCCAATTACCAAGCATATTTTATTTAAAAAAGACGCTTTTCCCTTTTTTTTGACAGCTCATCGACATGATTAATACACTGTAGACACTAATACACCTCCAATAAGTTAATGCCGTAATCACTTACATAATATCAAACCAATTAAGCATCAATAGGAGCATTTGTAGAACAAAGTCCGCGTTTAGAACGGCAACAATAGAATTTCTGTTACATTAACTAGTTATTCGCAAATAAATACGGCAAACCGGGTGTTTGCCCATCCTCATCCATTGTCGGCCACTCCGCGTTTCTTGTACGCCATTATATTCATAATGCACTTGCTTTTTTGCTCAAGTTTACATAATCCACGAATGTGAAGGTTGGTGACTTTCTTTGACGGGGAGGCTGTATGCGGCGCTGCCTTCGCCTCAGTAGTGAGTGAGGAGCGCGCGTCCGCGCATGTGTTGTGACATTTTATTTTTTAATTTATTTTTTTGTGCTGTGCTCGGATATCATGAGGCCAATTTTTTGGGTGAGCTGAGTTTATGGTGTTATATATATTTTTTTAAACTTTATTTAGGTCGTTCGCAAACGGTCAGCTGCGCTGCCGATTTTTAGCCGGCGGCGTGTCCACTTTCTTTAGTGAAAGTCGAGTGATCATCGATTCATCATCGGAAGAGGGCTTGTTTTTATCGGTTCTGGTTACCGTTATCGGCTACCTTGTTCTTTCTTTTATAGAAATTATAGAATTTCTAAGTTGCTCCTATTTCCGACGGTTTGAAAATAAGCTCGTGATGTTTTTTAACTTAAAAAGGATTAAATAGAAGATATAAGATAACGTATGATTAATTTAAAAAAATCCAGATTCTTAATAATTTGATTTAAAAAAAGACCGTGCATCTATTTTTAGAAGTGCAATGAATAATTTACAATCGGAGAATTATGAGCCTTCATAATATACCAATTAGATAAACGTGCAGAAATTAGAGAGTAGATTTACATGTTTTGACTTCTTCACGTTTTAATGATCGTAGAGTAGCCGCTTGTATTTTAATCGCGCCGAATGTATTACACTTATTTAATTATAGATTTATAGTTCTTTGACTAATGAAGAGTTGATAAAGACTTGTGAATTTAATTCTAATGTTTCTGTTGTGAATAATTTACATATGAATAGTATATGAATAGAATAGTAAAAGTGGTCTCTCTGTGACCTCGGATCCTTTGAAGTGTTCATCACTTCAGGTGATAAAATTAAATAATATAAAAGTGTAAAATAAACGCGAGTGAATCCGTAAAAACTATTTCATTCTTTCAAAGTGTTATTTACTTACAGAACACTTTGTAATTTATATAAAAAAATACAAGAAAAAAATCTAAAAGATATTTAGATATTTGAGCAATTCATATATTTGTTACTAAAGTAAGTAATAAGTGATGAAACAAGTATTTTCTAAGTGAGTTCATAAGTTAAAAGTCGTAAAGGGTCGCCGCAAAGCAGCGCGCGAAACGAACTCATGTTAGAGACATCAACGCGCTCGGAAACTTATGTAATACTATGTATTTACTACTAATACAAAATAATTATTAATCATTATGTTATGTTTATAGGTAGGAATACAGTTTTTTTGTTTTCTTTCGTTCATGTTTTAGGAAGCTTTATATAGTTATAACAAAGTTATGTAATGTTTCTTGTAAATATAATATAAAGAGTTAGAAAACAAACAGTTTCTTACAAATTAACTTGTTCATATTTTGTTATTTGTGAATATTATAATACTTTATACCTTGCAGCTTTTTCTACAGCCTTAGAATGCCTCTTTGTAATAATTAAATTTGACTATTTCAACAAAAAAATACGTATAATAGACTAAGCAACTAAAAAAATATCAAGCCTCCTATCCTATAAACTTGAATTAAGGCTGATTAGGTTTCATCGGATATGGGATACGGATGTAAGCGTGAACAAGATTATAGGCGATCGCCAGTATTTAAATAATTAATCAATTAAGAGAAACGCACACTTAGTTATAAAATATTACTTTACAAAGCTAATTGATAACACTTAAGTATTACGACTTTTTAAGCTTCGATGTTATAAGCTAAATACGAGTCGTCTTGTCTGGTTAATATACTCTTGTCATATATTACTCTGCTGTCGAGAACCCATTTTTATTAAAACATACTATCATCATAGCTCATTTTAAGTCCCCACTGCTGGGACAGGAGCCTTCCCTATGGGTAGAAACACCATTGGAAGAACAAGCCATAAACCACCACACGGGCCCTGCATGTGCGGGTTGGCGATCATTAACGACTGCTATGAAGCCAGGACTTACGGCTTTACGTGCCTACCAAAGCATGGAGGAGCTCGAGATGATACATTTTGGGTCAGCCATCCCATGACAAGCCTTTGCAAAAGATGCTTTTAACTTCAATAATAACAGACCAAGCGCGTAAACCACTGCGCCGCCGGCGCCGTCGTCGTCGAGCTCCTTTTAACTTAACTCGATCGATAACTGTAACAACTGGCACACTTCACTCAGGTGGATCACGTTTTGTATGATATTGAATTCTTAGCGCCATATCTTTTGATCATCGCTTACAGCAACGCAATAGACAAGCGTGTAGAGCCGACTATCTATTATTGTTATCAGGCTCGCCTCTCCCTGAAGCCGTTTATGCAACAATAATACAATACGAACAGACAGACATGCAAATTGGTTTCCTTTAGCATTTTAAACAATGTCTAGGAGCATTTGCCGCATTTCATAACACGTGCGAAACAGAGATTGGCGAAAGATAAGAACAGAAAATGTCTTTCGCTCGCTCGCTCTATTTTTGATAACCACATTGTGATGTGAGCTAATGTAAGATCCGAGCCCCTTGGAGGATCTAGAGAAACGGAACATACTTGTGTGATGTCATTACCTCTAGAAACCCTTTAACAGTGGATCTCTAACTGGATGGTTACTATGCCATACTTAAGAGGAAATACAACTCAACAACTGAAGAAACAGGTCAACTGAATTGAAAAATATGTATGAAAAGTAGACAAAATCAACGTTTCGTAGTCCCCTGATTTCTCC
This sequence comes from Eudonia lacustrata, assembly GCA_947562085.1. NCBI lineage: Eukaryota > Metazoa > Arthropoda > Insecta > Lepidoptera > Crambidae > Eudonia > Eudonia lacustrata. The sequence goes on along the minus strand of OX387323.1, from coordinate 3,513,624 downwards.
TCCAAAACTGGACCGATTTAATAGGTTTTCATTAAAAATTAGAGAAAGGCTTTGGCTGTGTCCCTGTGTTTTGCTTTTTTATATAATCTCGTCAAATTTGGAAACACAGCGGAAAATCTGGCCAATTTTTAAGGGTTTTAAAAAGTCATATCTTTTTTAATAACTAATTTTTAATGAAAAAAGTAATTAAATCGGTCCAGTTTTGGGAGAATTCAGGGGACTACGAAACGTTGATATTGTCTACTTTTCATACATATTTTTCAATTCAGTCGACCTTAGTTTTTCCTCTTAATATAAGCTTATTTCGTGTTAAGCATTTGACAATCGTAACTACGTCAGTATACTTAATATAAAGCTGATTTTGTGCAAAGCATTTGACCTTCTTACCTGGTGGTGCTTAGGCCGACGATAGTGGAAGAGTACTTCACCCTATTATTCACTAAAATTAAATTAAATGGGATTACTCGAGGAGTGGTTAACGCGCCCGGTCTGCGAGTGCTGAGGTTAAGCAACTTTCGCAAAGGCCTGTCATCAGATGGGTGACCAAAAACTTATCATCTCGAGCTCCTCCGTGCTTCGGAAGGCACGTTGCTGTTGGTCCCGGCTGCATTAGCAGTCGTTAACCACCAATCCACACTGGCCCGCGTGGTGGTTTATGGCCCGTGCTCCCTATTTATCCATAGGGAAGGCTCGTGCCCCAGCAGTGGGGTCTATCTATTGTCTATGGTCTCTATTGGATGGTAGTCTATTTCCCTAAAAACTTTCATCGTCGATATCACATCACACCCTTCAAGTTTTTTGTTTGCTGCAAATGTCTTTTTTCAAGGACCGATCTATTTTTTAACAAACCTAATTACAATTGGTTCAATAAAGGCGTGAAAACGAACAGACAGCGTAGTTACTTACGCATTTATAACATTAGTTAGGATGGAGCTCGTAATCTCCGCTGAGAATCGAACCCGAGACCGTTTAGTTCTCAAATCGAGTAGTCAAACTACTAGACTTTAGAGCCGGTTACAAATACGGACCTAGCACGCAAGCGCCGATTTTCGTCATAAGCTAGGTTTCCAGGACATCGAACATTATCTACATGTTGTCATCTCATCACAATTCTGGTTGCGAGATAGGTAATTTTGTTATGACACAGCACTATTCGCGACTTTTACATAGGTAATTATGACATAATGCGATGTTAACTATGTGCCGTGGCATCTCGGTCGGCCTAATGGACCGCACTATGCTGGACATATGCTGTATGACATATATTATAATTCAACCAGAATCTGTCATAACACAGTTTAAGGCTACATAATTTAATTCTACCTTAGTTTTAAAATTTAACCGCCATTGTGGTCTAGTGGTTAGAACCACCGGTCTCACCCAGAGGTCCCGAGTTCGATTTCCCATTTTCCATTTAGCTCTGGCGTACGTACACTAAATACTTTATATATATTTTTTTTACTTCTTTTCTATTTTGTTTGTACCTTCCATGATTGCAACAAATGATTTCATTTAATTTACTTTACTATAATATATTTATGTTAAACTATAATTAAATATAGTTAATATATGTATATTTTAAGACCTATTATTAGAGTGCTACTTAGCGTATTTAGAAACTTAAATTCGCTTGTGCTAGTAATAGGTTCACAAGTCTATGGGGATTGAATCATGATTTGTCGCATCCAACCCGACCATCTATCCGTATAGCTACCAAGACACCTTCTTTAACACACAACAATAGAGTGAATATTTACTCATAATAAACCTCTCATCTGCGGCGAGCACTGATCAGTGCCCTAAACTAGGGAAGTCAAAGATACGGCCCGCGGGCTGCATCCGGCCCGCAAGCCATCTCAATACGGCCCGCGACCAGAATCTATCTAGTGAGGATTATAGACAGCATTCGATGCCACTACGTATTGTTTAAAATTGCGTGCGCTTTATTTATGTGTACTTGCAGCACGTGTCCTGTCTATGTTTGGTAGTACCTATTTATGCGAGCAGATGTTCTCCGTTATGAAAATAAATAAGAACAAATTTTGCTTAAGGCTTACTGATGAACATCTCCAATCTATTCTGAAAGTATCTACCTCAAATATGACACCAGACATCAATGAGCTTATCAAAAATACAAGACCTCAGGTGTCTGGATCCTCAAGCTCAAGATAATTCCTTTGTATGAAAATTTACTTAAACTAAATAAATAAAGATTTTAGTTTAGTATGTATTTGAGTTTTTAATTTTGAGTCAAGCCCGCTAACACACCCTAAATCTTAAAAATGGCTCTTTAGGAAAATCAGTCTGACACCCCTGCCCTAAATTAAAATTATATTGTGCCTGTATTCCCAGCAGACGACAGTTTAAAGCTTAAATAACTTTATATGCTCGTAATACCATCCACATAAAACTATCATCGAGATAGATAAAACTAACTGTCGGAACAGAACAATGCCGCTATAAAATGCCGGTTTGTTTTCTATGTCAGCAGAACTAGATAAGAATATAACAAACACACAACCTGTAGAGGGAAACACAGCTTCGCTTGTTCCTCATTAGTCGTCGCTTCCACCTTTGCGGTATCGTCACTTGACCGTCAGTAAAACAACACTTATTTATTGAAATGAAACGACTTTTACGGATCTACTCGCGTTTATTTTACACATTACTTATTTAATGTTTATCCTATCCTATCCCAGGGAAACTGATTATGAGACGACCAACACCTCAGTCTCCCTGTGACCACGGACCCTGCAAAGGGTTCGAAACGTCAGGATAAACATTAAATAAGTATTGTGAAAAATAAACGCGAGTAGATCCGTAAAAGTTGTTTCATTTCAATGTGTAGTGTTCGCGTAAACTTTAGAAAATATTTATTTAAATAAAAATTTCTTTGTACTTTAAACATTCAATTTGAAGGAATCATTTGTTTGTCGCAGTACCAAAAAATGGAGTGCTTTTCTAGCACACGTATTCTCTCCTTTCTACAAGGACGGTCGTTTAAACGAGGTTGGAAGAAGCAACTTGTCGGCCGGTAAGGTGAGGCACAATATTGCTGTCTTAGCCTCTGTACTCTGCTTTTACTTAACTTCTGGTAGAGTACAAATAAATATAAAATATAGTGAAAAAATTAAATGCCTACCCGACCCAGCCAGGAATCGAACTTCGTCTCCATCTGTAAAGATGAATCTGCATAGCCAATCGGTTGCAATAACCGTTGGATAGATGTCACTACTGCCGCTAAAAGCAGTCAAAATCAAAGTAGGTAGTGAAAAAAATCAGTGCTAACACGTCAGACTTCCCGGTAGCATAATGGTCAGTGCTGCCGCCCGGATTACAGAAGACCCAGGTTCGATTCCTGGCTGGGTCGGGAAGGCATTTAATTCTTTCACTATAATTTATATTTATTTAATTCAGCTTTAGTGCAGCAATTAGCACTTAAAAATAAAAAATTAAAATTCTTTGATACAGTTTCTCTCTACCCAAAAATACAGTCGTGAAATCAAAAGTAGATTTTGTTTATGTGAACGTCATTTGTTTCTGATGGTACAAACCTAGGTGCATACAACGCCTGCTGAGCTGCTAAAAAGAAAGTATGCGTACCATGCAGGATGTATTACCAATTGTGCACTACTAAACTAATTCATCCTTACTCCTTTGTAATAAGGGTGATGTTCATACATATTTTTATGGCAGAGGTCGCGCACCTGTCTTATGCATCCTGTGTCAGGTAGTTTCGGTGGCCGTAATTGACAAAAAACGTGTCGTCCCACTTTGGAGCGTTCGCCGGTGACATTAAAGCGATTGAAGTCGTTCTAAACCAGTGCCCAAACTTTTTTCGATCATGGATCACTTTGCTTATTTTTTGTTTAGCAGATATAAAATTGTGCTAAAATAAAAAGTTTCGTTTCATCATACCCTTCTACGTCTTGTAGTACGTTCTCTAAGCACGCCATTTATTGTTAGACCCTGGGACCCAGGAGCTATATAGACAGTGTTGGTGACAAAAACGAGCATTTTATGTGAGTACTAGCAGCCGCTCGCGGTTTCACCCGCGTGGTTCCCGTTCCCGTGGGAATATCTGGATAAAAATTCTATGTGTTATTCCAGGTTATAAACTATCTGTATGCCGAATTTCATCCAAATCCACCCATCCGTTGCAGCGTGAAGAAGTAACAAATATAAGAACATACATACACACAAACTTTCGCATTTATAATATTAGTAGGATACGTAGCTCATTTCAAGCCATCTCAACCCATCTCTTGTAGAGATTATTTGATTTCCATGATAAGGACTTTGCCTAAGACATTGATTATAATTGCTAGTGCAAGTGTACATAATTATGTTTGGTCCAATCGCGGACCATTATCGAGCCTCTCACGGACCACCTGTGATCCGTGGAACGGAGTTTGAGTTTGAGAGTCACTGTCCTAACGACATCCGTTTGTAGACCGATGCACGGTGTTGAGAGATATGACTCACGAGTTATTATGTATTACGTTTTGCCGTACAACGGTTGAGTAATATATGTGGCCTATGTTTTAGAGTCTATTACATTATTGAAGCAGGCAGTTACTAGATCGTAGCCTACGGTACATGCAGTTGGTATTATTAGAAGTAGAACATTTTCTGACATAAACACGTCTGTTGGGTGTCCAGAAGATACCCTTTTGGAGATAGCTTTTCTATTTACCCATTAAAGACGATAAGGCCAAAGACAGAGAGAAGTATACTTCACTTAGAAACTATAATTGCTGAACTGGTTATACTTGACCCAGTATTGGGCAAAGTCGAATTTGAATTTAACCGTGGTCCTAACACCAACAACTACTGTATTCGTACCGTAGCGTAAAATAGGAAAATTTTATAAAAATTTATACAGCGCCAAAAAGTCCGTAAATAGTACCTACTAACAATTGACAATCGTCATTTTCATCATAAATTGTATGACATAAGCATGTTGTCTCAATGTTTCTCTTATTTTCTTGAGCCACACCAATCCTTAAGGTTGGCTGTCGGCTTCTTAAATTCTTTCTGTTTCTAGGCCAGACGGAACAGTTGTTCGATAAAGGAAATACCGGTTTTCCATCTCCTCTCTTCTACTTTACCCAACATAGGTAATTCTACCTTGCCCATTTTTTTTTACATATTATCTTGCGGTTAAGCACTTGACCACCATCTCACCAGGCGAACAAACAAGCCCTACCACCAACCAAACCGAGTTCACAAACATGTACCCCCGGGGAATCGAACCCGGGACCTCTGGGCCTAAACCAATGGTCTTAACCACTAGATCTCAAAGGCGGTTGAATAATTCAACCTTTGCGTTACGATTTCGATGGAAGTTCGTACTGGATAGACAAACCACAAGCCTTGACTTAATACGAACAAGTGCCGATACCGCAGCGATCGGAAACGAGTCGCTTTCAAAGTCAAGGCTGTGCTCAGCGATGCGGTTCGGAGGCAAGGCGCCGCCAACTGGGGCTCACGAGCTGTAATACTTGTAACACGCTTATAGCACGAGTTACGTCGCGCTCTTTAAAATGAAAAAAGTAAAGAAAGAAATAAAATTTATTAACACTCATCACACGATTTTTTTATTTTTATTTACAATATAATCGAAACAAAACATAAAACAAACGAGTAAAAGAAAAACAATACAAAAATATTAAAAATAAATATCTATAACAATAACTGACCTTTAATTAAAGTAAAACGCAATACAGATCTTGTGTAAGTAAGAAGGCACACAAAATTTATAAAAATATTGCAAAAAAAAAAAACCGGTCATGTAAAACGGCACAAAAATTATTGCTTACTGGTGGCCGCTCGCGGTTTCACCTGCGTGGTTCCCGGTTTCACCCGCGTAGTTCCCGTTCCCGTGGGAATATCGGGATAAAAAGTATTCTATGTGTTATTCCCGGTTATAAACTATCTGTATGCCGAATTTCATCCAAATCCATTCAGTAGTTTTTACGTGAAAGAGTAACAAACATCCAAACAAACTTTCGCGTTTATAATATTAATAGATAGGATATTGCATTAAAATATTAAGTATCAGTCAATTCTATTTCGTCAAGTTTATACACAAATATTCTGGTGAGGTCATAAGGAGTACATAATGTTAATATTTTTTTTAAATTATGCATCAAAAATACATGAAATCAATAAAACAAACATTACACACACGCATGTAGGTATATTCTTTTCAAAAATGGAAGCGGTGCGGCCGAAAACTGTCAATGCCAATCCAAACTCACATTCTATCTTTTTAATTTTTCATTGCTTGATACAATCCGTGCAGCCTTAATAAAATTACGGACGAATTTCGACCACTGGGCGACCACTAGTAAATTTAAAAGTTAATATCATTTTAAAATAATAGATTCTTTGGAAATGGAAATTAGTAAATAAACTTGCTGTTTATGTGTAAAGTTCATAAGGTATTCTTAAAAATGTTAATGACTCAGACCTCGGCTCGGGTTGACCAGCCCCCCGACCGCCTAACCGATCGCTTTGACTACGCGTATAGTTTATGACGTCATCTTGCCACCTCGCACCGCCTATGAAAGCAATATCAAAAGCTAAAGGCTATTGCTTTCATAGGCGGCACGAAACGACAAGATGACGTCATAAACCTCACACGAAGTCAAAGCGATCGGTTAGGCGGTCGGGCCCCAGGTCGTGAGGGTGGGGAGAAGCGCCAAGATATAGAGGTATGTCGCGTGTGAACCGGCTCGTCGTACCCTTGTTCTACGAGTACGGTGTCTTGGGCCTACTCTAGTGTGCATGTTTAGTGTTATACTGTACTAAAATTGTGTTTCATAATTTTACAAAATTATGGACCGTGACACCGATGAAATACGGGAATATGGGATATGGGAATATGGGAATCTAAGATCCTGTTAACATAAAAAGAAGAACAACAGACAAAAACAACTAAAATGTAGATTCGTATGTGAAGTAGTCAACAGCAAATGTAGATGATGTTTACTAGATTTCAAAATTAAGTTTCGATAGTGTAAGTCGGTATTCTCTATATAACTACAGTCAAAGTCTGCAGGTAAGTACTAGTAGACACTCGAAGGTATTTCGATATGCGTTTAAAAAGCTTTGATTTTCATACTGATTTCGTGTTTTAAAACTTGACTAATCATTGCTGTTGACTGTACCTACCTATTTAATTTCAATGTGAATGACTTAACAAGGGAATCTAAAAAAATCCATAACTTCATTCAACATTTATTTCAATTTATTCTGTCACCATTGCAACATCACCAAGTTTATTATTATTGTTGCGTAAGTTTTGTGATTCGTAAATATATAAAATTGATGTATTGCAAACAAGTTTTTCGATACGGTTCTCAATGAACATAGTAATGAAACAAATCGCTAAGTACAAACCACGGCATCTACAACGTTACTTTCGCCAAAAATAGGAAGATGCGTTAAATTTAAACAACTTTTTTTTCCATCATCATCATCATCATCATCAGCTCATTTTTATGTCCCGCACTGCTGGAGCACGAGCCTTCCTTAAGGATGGTTAGGGAGAACGGGCCTTAAACCACCACGCGGGCCCAGTGCGGATTGGTTTTTAATTCCCGATCCGACAAGAACACCTCAAAAAATCTAGTAGGGGATGGTGAAGGAACCCTATAAGTTTCTAAGCCCACAAAACGTCCGGTTACGCTGTAAAAGCCATAGGCAGCCAACAGTAAGCTCTTGCCAAAAAAATAGAATCAAATGCAATAGAATAGAAAAAATAAATTAGAATGGAAAAGAATAATTATTAATCCTAAGCTGTTTACTTTGATATACTGTTCACTTTACCGTGGTAATGCAATGCAAACGTAGCGAATTCATTGTCAATTTGAGAACTTGACGCGTGCCTGCAGATAATTGCGTGAAATTGCAATTTTTTGAATCATCACTCTTTGCTTACAAATTATAAATTTACTTAACCGTAGATAAAACAATTTTATTTGTACGTATCAGTTATGTAAGTAATTTTATTTGATTGAATTGATTATCACATTAACACACCGTTACGACGATGACTCTGTAAAAGAAATTAAAAGCTACGAACAATGATATTAAAATAATCCCATCATACCAAACCATCTAACGGTGACTATACATTGTAACATTTACATTTTGTGTTTTTATTTGTGATGGAAAGTGTCCTTTATGATAGGGCTTTTTCCAATATTTATGACGCTATAAGGGAGAAAAGAGCTGGACACTTGCTGAGTTTCTTGCCGGTTCTTCTCAGTACAAGATCTCCCGCCCAGAGTAGATAGACTTACGAACCGATGGCTTAAAATGACGTTCATAAGAGCTATTTGTAGCCTAAACTGAATAAATGATTTTGAATTTTGAATTTTGAATTTTGAACTACATATATAATTGCTGATCATATTAATATGATTTACATAACTATTATTATTCATCATCATCATCATCATCTCAGCCAAAAGACGTCCACTGCTGGACAAAGGCCTCCCCCAAGATGGAGGGTATTTGCCATAATCGCCACGCTTGGCAGGCGGGTTGGCGATCGCAGTAGGTTGAAAGTAACCTCAGAGAGATGCTGCTGCCCATCCTCTGGAATGGTCCCTTAGTCGCCTTTTACGACACCCACGGGTTGAGATGGGGTGGTGCAATTCTTTATCCCCGGCACCACACAGGGAACTATACTATACTATTATTATTATAATATATTAATTAATGGTTTTGCGTTTAGCATTAAGCCAATTTACCTATGCATTATGTAGTAAGGATGCAATTGTACGATAGATTGAATTAAAAATGGAGTCTAACGACACGTGTTGTTACAAGAAAAACACGGGTGAAAACTTACTAATTATGATAATTTGATCCAAACTAGTGTTGTTAATGCAAATGTGTGATTGTTTGTTTGTCATTCCTTTACGTCAAAACATATCATCAGCTCATTTATGTCCCCACTGCTGGGGCACGAGAGACTTCCCTATGAATGGATAGGGAGAACGGGTCATGTTAAAGACTGCTAATACAGCCGGGACCTACGGTTTTACGTGCCTTCCAAAGCACGGAAAAATACAAAGAGCAACAAATCAACATGATTTACACCTAATATAATCGTACTTAGAGGTCGCGAAAATATGGTTTGTTAGATGGGCGTCTAGAACGCATTTTGTACCAGTAAGGATTTGCCCTAATCGCGTTTTGTCACGATCGTGTTTTGCAACGATCGTGTTTTGTCATAATTATGCTATATGTATAGCTTTTTATATTAGTCTCATATTTTATACTCTCAGTTTTTTTCGTCGTATTTAGACATAAACGCATTTTTTTTAATCTCAATTTTTGTCATCGCATTAAACCTTTAACAAACATTTTACAAACTTAGTACTTCTCGACATATGTATCACAATTATGTAGAATATTAATAATATACACATTACATATTATGTAAGTGTACTTTTAATGTGAAAGTGGTAACGCACTTAACAACAGTGTCCTGTAATAAATAACAAATAAAAAATGTTGGAAAAAACATGTATGTATCGTACTGTAATCTAACCTAATCTAACTTTTTTGAACTTTTTATTTTTACATATAATAAAGAGAAAAAAAAATTAAATCCCTCAATTTACAGTATTAGGCAAAAAGCGTATAAGACAATATGCTGTTAGACAAAATATTTTTAGACCAAAAAGCGATTAAATCAACTTGCTTGAAGGCAAATCACCTATAGGATAAAATACGGTATATATGACAAAACACGATCGTGGCAAAATGCAATTAGGGCAAAAACTTTACTGGTACAAAATACCTTCGAGGCACCCATCTAACAAATCGAAATCATAAGGACTACATCTTACCCCAGTAAAACATCTATACCACTGGGAGTGTCATAATTATATATTTATAAAACTTACAAAATACAGTGAAAAAATTAAACGCCGACCCGACCCAGCCAGGAATCGAACCTGGGTCTTCCGCAATCCGGGCGGCTGCACTGACCGCTATGCTACCGGGACGGCTGACGTAGACGCTGAATTTTGTCACTACTTTTGTAATTTTAGAGTGCTAATAGCGGCACAGCGCGCCATCTATCCAACGATCATTGCAACCGTTGGCTATGCAGATTCATCTTTGCAGATGAAATACCACAAATTTAATTTAGCTTCAGTGCAGCAATAAGCACTTGAAAATAAAAAGTAAAAATTTGTCATAATTATTTTAGAATTCAATATAATTATCACATAAGACGCAAGACGACAATAAAATATGACGCCAAAAAGTGACAGCTTGACATTTACCGACCATACTTCACGCAAACAAAGCCGCGGGCGAATGTCAGTCTGTTATCAATAGACACACCTGTGTCATTAATAAATAACGTTTCAACATTGTCGTTAACAATTGCACCTTGGTGATGATTGGGGACATCAGCCAATTGAGTGATGACGGCATTTCTCACACGGGCAGATGTTCACATCACCCAACTATCAATGGAGCGTAGTCGCGTAGAACAAAGGCGGGAATGGAGTCGCTAATGGCCAGGCCAATCTACGTAAATATTTTTTGAAGTTATCTACTTTTATAAGACTAGCTTACTTACTAGTAAGTCTTATGTTTATCAATATGAGAACAGTGCGTTTTGTTAAATAATATAAAATTTAATTAGGTACTATTCCTTTTAAAGTGGAGCTAGAGATAGATTACATGAGACGTTCATAAAATAAACGCCCTTAAACATTACTCGTGTGATTATACAGACATATAAATTAACATAATAATTATATGTGCGGTTCAAAAGTGGGGCAAGGTCAAAGCCACAGAACAATAAAAAAAGTCAAAGCCAATAATTTACGATTTATTCAATTCAAATTCAAATTCAAAAATCATTTATTCAGTTTAGGCTACAAGTAGCTCTTATGAATGTCGCTATGCCATCGGTTCGTAAGTCTACTCTGGGCGGGAGATCTTGCACTGAGAAGAACCGGCAAGAAACTCAGCAAGTGTCCAGCTCTTTTCTCCCTCACAGCGTCAAAAAAAATAAAAATTGGAAAATGCCCTATCATAGCAGGACACTTTCCATTACAAATAAACACAAAAAATATAGAAGACAACTACAAAATGTAAAAAAACAAAACAAATAAACAAATCTAATATATCAAATTTACATCTGGTATAAGTTAAATTTCCACAATGTCATACAGTACCACTACAGTACTCTAATAAAAGTCAAAAATTGTTTAAGAAAAACAAAGTCAAACTATAGTAATTAATACTAACAATGAGATAAGTATGCAAGAGCAGACCAGCCTCCACAGGCGGCACCCGTTCACGAGTATGACATATGAATCAGCCATCGCTTCGCTCAACCATATTTTAGGGAACGTAACGACCCGACGCACACGCCACCACCGCAGAGACTATAAAGAGAGCATGACACACTCAAGATACTTTAAATAAAAACTTAATGATCTATTTAACGCTGTTTGTTATCTGTAGGACACTGTTCAAAACTATCATATCAGTATAAAAATTATATAAATTAATTTTATTATGTATATTGATACAAATAGAGTATAAGTAAAATAAGAGTTTTTTATTACAACCAGGCTGTTTTATCATCCAATTATTCTTTGACTTTAATAATAACTTTTTATAAAAAAGTGTAACTACTTACAATGTGAAATAACATGTGCAGGCGAGCAGACTAAGATGACCACACATTCTTATCATTAAAATAATCATCAATTTTATAGTAACCTTTTTTCATTAGACCTTGTTTTATTTCTGTCTTAAACTTGTGTAATGGCAATTCTGTTAGAGTGAAAGGCACTTTATTGTATATTTTTATACATTTCCCAACAAATGAATTACCAACTTTATTGAGTCTAAGTTTTGGAACAGCAAGTTTGTTTTTATTTCTTGTGTTAAAATTATGGGTATTATTTTCTCATTCATAGTTGTATCTCTTTATTCTGTTAAAATTAAATTGTAACAGAAATTTTGGAATCTATATTATCTTACAAATAAATAGATTAAGTACTTGCAGCTTTAAAACCTTTTTAAAAAATAACATGAAAAATAAAGAAAAGTTCTTACTGACTCTTTATCAAACATGACATTTAAATTACAAACAATTATGATTTTCAAATAGAAGGGTAACAAATATTGTCACATGATAAGTATTGAAAAAAAAATACAGTAGCGAGTCCATACCTCTCACGGAACACGACCTTCCTAGAAAGTTCACCGCCACGCGCATCAGTAAAAGTATTTGACACATACGTAATCTCAAATTAAGCAAACACAGTAACGTAACTGCTTCTACACTTTCAACCTTACGCCTCACGCGATAAGAGTCGTGTAATATGCACCAGTTGTGTTTGCGGACTTTTACTTTTTTTTTATAGCGCTAACTGGATAGAAGATTTACTTTCGGTTAAGACTTTTGTGATTATTTGTAAGGCATACCTTTGGAGCGGCCCCGTACAGGAAGTCAATTGTAGTTTTTGAAAAAAAAACTTAAAATATAGAAAAAATTAAAATAATGCTGATATTAATGTTTGGTCCTGTTAATTGTCGTAAAATGGCAGTTTTTAAACCCACATTGGGAAACGTTGGTGACCCACCACAAATATATATCATTAAATAGGAGATAGTAAGGTTCAATGGGCCTATCTCCCCATGCACTGTTAATTATAAATACGCATTAAACATCCGAAAGACAAATTTTGCAAGTAACTATCATATTGGCACTAGTATTTGACACGGTTATCCAATGTTCGACTCCAGTTTTTACGCCAAAAAATAGTTATATTGAAATTTTACCTAGGAAGCATGTTTTTTTTTTAAATTTGTTCATGACCATGGATACTAGTCCTTCAGTCGAAAACTTAATTTATACGTTTCTCAAAATTAAACTCTATATATGATGATGATGAATATGATAATGATAATAGAAATGAGAAGTGAGAAATGAATATACCCCCAACCCCACAAGTATCTCAGTAAAGATGTGGGGCTTTACTAAGTGTCCTCACGCGGACTTCTTGAGAGAATTGGAAAAGTGACGTTGCACTGTTTTGTTTCATTTGCCAACACTCATGCACACTCACAAACACTTAACGGTTAATAATCCACCATTATTTCACATTAATATTCGACATAACACAAATTGGTCTGTAATTGTTGCTACACTAAAAAATCTAGTTGCCGACCTCCATTTTAAATTCGTTAAAGATTTTTTTCCTTTACCAATTTAAAATAGGGGTCGATCTCTGGTTCCTGTCGGACAATAGTGCTACTACCCAACTTAATGATCTGTTTAAACTTACAGGTAGCTAGGACATTTTCATTAAAAAAACCATCTTTAATGCACGTTTAAACAAGTTTTAAAGCTTTATAACTTAAATGACTATTACTTAAAATTTAATAGCAATAACAGAAACCATTTTATATAAACAAAATTTTTTACAAAAAAAACCCGACTCCAAAAAATTATACTGAAAAAATTGCACTTAAAAGTAAAAAATAATTGCGTAGTATAGTTTGTTAAATTTACTTGCAATTAACCTTTATCATATTTTTAAAAACTATGCGACTGCCTTAAGCTTAACTTCACATATTATAACAGAACAAAATATTATGACAAACAAGCAAATACCAAATATTTACTTTTTTTTTTTTATTTTTATTACCACTTAAAAAAGTAAAATTTTATATCTAAATAACAAATTTCATTAGAAAACCACGAAGGTTTGTAGCAATGCTATTCACAGCTTAGTCGAAAACAATGCATAAATTGAAGTACATTATGTTTTGACATAGTGATAAAAAAATCTTAATCTAAGATTAAGATTCATAGGCGAAATATTGTTGACCAAATCCGCAGGTAGTTCATTAATTAGTCGCGGAACAAGGTAGGTAGATGTTCTCTCACCATAAAACAGCACGAGTATATACTGGGTGATTATATTATTATGGCATTAATCCACTTAAAGAAACAAATAAAAAATATATTTTGAAACTGCTTATAAAAACAACAATTATTGTTATTTTTGGAGCCGGTGCCAGTCCGCGTTTGCAGTCATGCATATGATTGAATGTACTATTTCTATTATATATAGTATGTCGTTAAAAGTTTATGTTAAAGTTTCTTTTGCTGGCACCGACTCCAAAAAGAAGAAGGACTCCAGAAGGAGTAAGTAGGTACAGTCTTTTGCACCTCACTGATTCAAATATCTTTGACGATGTAAGCAATAACGCGATTGGGCTATGATTATTTGGGTTCGTTTTATCGCATTTTTAGTGACTTTAAGTTACTCAGCGCTAATGTAGCATGCTAATAGTGAAATCGGTCCAGTAGTTTTTGAGTTTATTCGTTACAAACAAAAATGCAAAAATACAAAGCTACTCTTTATAATATTAGTATAGATTTATCTTAATAAAACGTTTTGATACGCCTCAAAGTATGAAGCAATTATGAATAAGAAAATTTAAAGTCAAATAAAAGTGATTGCTGTAATTAAAATGCTCTTAACTTTACGACTTGTACCGTGAGTACCGACAAACTGAAGGATTGGAAGAAATGAGACTTCTTGGCGGGAAAGTGAAGAACCATGACTGCGGTTTTGTTTTATTTTCTAAAATTTGTGTTATGTCGAATATTAATGTGAAATAATGGTGGATTATTAACCGCTAAGTGTTCGTGAGTGAGCATGAGTGTTGGCAAATGAAACAAAACAGTGCAACGTCACTTTTCCAATTCTCTCAAGAAGTCCGCGTGAGGACTTAGTAAAGCCCCACAACTTTACAGAGATACTCGAGGGGTTGGGGGGTATTATAATTTCTCACTTTCCATTTCTATTACCATTCATCATCATCATACAGGAAGGAAATGTTGTTTATTTATGTATTACTTGTAAGAAAAATTATTTCATTGGCTAAATGTTTGTTTGATGCCATAAAATAAAAAAGAAACTGAAGGATTGTACACACGCCAGCACGTCAGACTGACACAATCTGTCAAATATCCTCAATAAACTTTGAACTTTATGTATATGGCATAAGGTTGAACATTTATAGAAGACAATTGACAGTTTTAAATAGTTTGATGTGCAAGCGTCTGTATTTATACTTTACCAATCGGTTACTGATGATAGTATTGATGTTAGTCCTTATTGGTTTAGGTAAACCATGAAAGTTGGTATTAGTTTATGAGGTTTGTATTTAAAAGTTCTCACTGTACACACGAATATAATTATCAGTAAAAGTAACCAGTGTTACGTTATGACAACCATACGATACGTGCGAACGGGAACGACTGGCGATCGATGCCGTCGTTTGTTCTGGATCATTTTACAAGGCACACATTTTACTTACACGTTAGCATTAATATACAATGTTGCGACACCATAGTGCCACTACAATACGCTAAGCAATCTCATCATTTATAGTTATCTAAATTGTAGGAAATATCTTTTCGACCAGCAGTTTTAAATGGGTAAAGTCAAAGTCAAAGTCAAATATTCTTTATTCAAATAAACTTTAGAAAAGTGCTTTTGAATCGTCCATAATTTTTTTACCTACTACCCATTCAGGACGTCTATTTTTTAGCTGTGGAGAAGAATGGGCGCAAGAAACTCCACAGCTTTAATTCATTATGTAACGACATTTACAAAATTATATGCCGTTACGTTACCAAGTTATACAAGTTTAAAAAACCTTAACAATATATTGGATTAGAAATAGATTGGAGCATTTTAAACCCATGCTGTTTTGTCTTCAATGTAATCAGACACTTTATAATAAGCTTTTTTATAAAGCTTTTCTTTAATAGCGATTTTAAATTTATTAATATCTAGTTTTTGGATATTACTTGGAACTTTATTGTAAAAACGTACACACAGGCCTCTAAATGAATTATTTACTTTGTGGAGCCTAGTATTAGGTACTGCTAGTTTGTTTTTATTTCTAGTGTTTACATTGTGAGTATCACTGTTTTTAGAAAAAGTTTCAATATTTTTATATACATACATTAGGTTCTCGTAAATATATTGTGATGCAACTGTCATTATATTAATATCTTTAAATCTCTCCCTAAGAGAATTACCAGCTTTTAGATTATAAATTGCTCGAATAGCCCGCTTCTGCAGCACAAAGATAGTTTGAATATCGGCAGCATTGCCCCACAGTAAAATGCCGTACGACATTACGCTATGGAAATAACTAAAGTAAACAAGTCTAGCTGTTTCAATGTCAGTGATCTGACGAATTTTCATTACTGCATAAGCCGCAGAGCTCAGTCTACTCGACAATTTATCTATATGTGGGCCCCACTGTAGCTTTGCATCCAACGTAATGCCTAGAAACACTGTGGTGTCCACAAGGTCCACATTCTTATCTTTAATTTTTACACTGGATTTTACCTCCTTAACGTTGGGGTATGCCGTGCGTTGCTTAAACTTTTACCTGAGATGTAATTTGTCACACAGTTGGCAATTCAAACATTACCTCATTTAAAGATTAATGTTCGATAATTTAATTTGCATATCTTATCTTTCGCCTATTGCTAGCTAGCAAAAGCTTTTAATACGTTTTGTTGATATTTTTTACTACTTTCGGTTTGTTTTTCATTCCCAACGTTATATTTTTTTTTTTGCGAATTAACAGCCTCTGTGGTGTAGTGGCTATATAGACTATGGAACCCAGATCCGGAGGACCCGAGTTCGGTACCACCAGCCAAAATAGTACTTAAAAAATATTAACCCACCAACCAAACCGAAGTACAATGATATTTAAAAAATGATACCATATTAATTGATACAGATACAGAGTGCAAAATAGGTGCCTTAATGCCTTATTCCTTACAATATTATATCAGAAAAGAAAGAAGATAAAAATGGGTGCAAGTAAAAGAAACTATAATAAATAATACACAAAAATAAAATAAATATAGTTTACGTAATTTAAATAGGAAAATAAATAAATATCTAAGATGAATTTAGAAATGACCTGACCATTGAACGACTCCAACGTGCGAGCACTCGTGATGCGTGAGACTCTCCTTTTAGTGAGAAAAACAAAACACGTCTAAATATGTCGCCATAGCATCAATGTTTGTAGCATTGTGTTTCGGCAGCTAGAGATAAGATAGCCAGTGCCTCAGTAGTTGAGGTTCCGGGTGAAGTGCGCTTCCACCATTGGCCTTATCATCACTTAACATCAGGTGCGTTGAAAGTCAAGTGCTTATCCGTAAGATAAATAAAAAAAACACTGCACAACTATTCAATATATATATTCTATATATCCAATCTATTTCTAATCCAAAATATTGTCAAGGTTTTTTAAACTTGTATAACTTGGTAACGTAACGGCATATAATTTTGTAAATGTCGTTACATATTGAATTAAAGCTGTGGAGTTTCTTGCGCCCATTCTTCTCCAGCTTAAATATAGACGTCCTGAATGGGTAGTAGGTAAAAAATTAAGGACGATTCAAAAGCACTTTTCTAAAGTTTATTTGAATAAAGAATATTTGACTTTGACTTTGACTTTATTTCCAAGCTTGTTTCTTTGAAAAAAAGGTAAAGTTTAATCACATCTCAATATCTTTTAATTTATTATAGTAAAGCTCCTCCGAAAAGAAGGTAAAGTCCGGCTAGCCGTTTAGCGGCCATCTTTTGAAATAAATAAGCATTTCTAATGGTAATCCGTTGACAAATGCCCTGGAATCCACATTTCAAAGAGAAAGTCAAGACGATATAATAACAAGATAGTCACGCTTTAATATAAGTAGTTCTTATTTATTACTTTAACGCAGACTAAATTATTACTTTGAATTAGAATTAGAGGAGCTCGATGGCGCAGTGGTTAACGCGCCCGGTCTGCGAGTGCTGAGGTAAAGCAACTTTCGCTAAGGCCGGTCATCAGATGGGTGACCAAAAATGTATCATCTCGAGCTCCTCCGTGCTTCGGAAGGCACGTAAAGCCGTTGGTCCCGGCTGCATTAGCAGTCGTTAACAACTACCAATCCGCACTGGGCCCGCGTGGTGGTTTATTGCCAGTAAATGAAATGATATTAAAAATCATTTGCATGAAGTATTCCAAGTTTGTATTTAAATATTATTTTACTTAACTCTGTATGCTTGTATCTATCTATTATTTAATTGAACTCTTCAGCATGAGATACGGTCTGGCATTTTAGGTAGGTTCAGTCAGATATTTGACAATACATCAATATTATACTTATTGTATACTTTGTATATAAGTTTTATACTTTGTATACATGTTGTATTTAAATTATTAAACTTTCAGTCTTACGTCTTGCATAGATGTATCGGAGTACTATTGAATTTGAATTCGAAATCACTATAATTCAAAATTCTATTTTGTTCAACATGCATGTCATCTTATATCCCATTTTATTTAACGTGCGCATTGTATACCTTCCACTGATTCATGGGGCATTATTAAATTATGGTGTTGCAACACACACGACGTGAAAACAATTGGTGATACCGTATCATTAATACGGTACAATCAAATTGTTTCCACGATCTATGCGGCGCGTTATGGATGGGTCGATCAAACGCCTCCACAGATTATAACTAATGACGACCAACAGCGTATTGTTTCTGTGTTACATAAAGTATTACTCACTATCCATTTGGTTTGGACAAAACTCGCAAGTCGCTACCTATAACATAGTTCTACATTTAACAAAATTTAAAATAAAAAATAAAAATAAAATAAATAAATAAACAAAGATATTATATTATATTATTATATTAGATATCTTTTTTTCTACATTTCTTTTTTTTTTTTAGGAAAAGACAGAATGTAATATGGAAGTTGATAACAATAATTCATTAATTCCAAAATATTATACGGATAAATGGTATATAATAATAAATGACAATTAAATTAATAATTAGTAATGATATATTATTTTATGGGCGCCTTTGGCTTTCAAAGTAAAAAAGTAAACATTGTTGAATAATTTTGGCGGGCTTTAGGTTAGAACCACGATAGCTCAATTGGGAGAGCAACTGACCTGGTATGTCAGAAGGGTGCAGGTTCAAATCCTGCTCGTGGAATTTTTTCCAAGACTTAAAAGTTGACTTAACTTAACTCCCAAAAATAAAATAACTTTAAATTAAATCCATGGCTATAAATCAAAGATATCCGTCTATCCGTCTATCCGGCTATAAATCAAAGATTCCGTGGTAACGGCCCTAAGAATGCTGGCAACATTAGCTCTCTGGATTGCCAGTAAAACTTTAACTTTAACTTTTGTAATGTAATTGTGTGTTCGACATAAATAATTCTCGTTTTATTTAATTTATTTTCATTACGTTTATAGTCTGAATCGCAATAGATATCAAGATACCTCCCTAATGGTGGGTTTGAAGCGTAAATCCGCAGGTAATCATTAAGAGACGCACCAAGTACAGTCCCGGCGAGCGGTTTCACTGGCTAATCAACATCCTCGGCTCATTCCCACGATCGCCAGTGAAACCTACGTGAAATCCAGTCTCGACCACGCCACCACGCTCTAATCGCTCGCTATACTATCGCTTAGTTGACAATAATTTATAGATTTCATATCTTTACTTTCTTAGTGGAGATGACGAGATATATAATTGTACAGCTGATGATCTGGTTTGTTTGCACACTGTAGTTTTTGTGCATAGCATTATACTGATTGACATGAACAAAAAGGTCAGTCATACAAAACTCTTATAGAGTTATTTCTTTTTTAAATTAAAACTTTAATAACAAAGCGTAGAACCAATTTAGGCTAAACCTAATAACTAGGATGTTGTCAGTTGGCTAAACTACTTAGGGTCTTACAATTAAACAAAGAATAAGGTCCGAATAGTTAATTAATTAACATAATTAACGGCTTCGCGTTTAGCATTTGGCCCATTTGAAGTATTTTTTATCCTGTCATGTAAACGTCATTTCAAATTAGAGTGAGAGACAAAACACGGAATAACTATTCGGACCTTATTCTTTGTTTATTTGTACGGCACTTCCCCTTACTCATAAAAACTATTAAAATTTAAGCATTATTTAGTTATTCATTGTTTTGTCTCTTTTTCTCAAATTCAAAATGACGTTTGTGTGACGTCGATGTAACAATATATAATTAAATAATGCTTAAATAGATTTATGAATAAGGGGGTTAATGTTTAGTTAATCTTATTACAGATACTCACAACTCAGGATTTAAGAAATTATAAGTATTCTTGTTAATATTATCAAGCATTTTTCATTCATTCATTTCATGTACTTATCAAACATCAATGA
Organism: Eudonia lacustrata; assembly: GCA_947562085.1. Lineage (NCBI taxonomy): Eukaryota > Metazoa > Arthropoda > Insecta > Lepidoptera > Crambidae > Eudonia > Eudonia lacustrata. Next base: position 3,493,299 of record OX387323.1, on the reverse strand, counting down.
ATTACCAGAAAAATTTCGGAATTGCTTTTCGTATTATGTATCTACGTGAAAGGTCGAAAACTTTCCGAGTTCTTAGAGACTTTTACAATACATAATATGTTCTGTGATGCGTTATTTGTCATGCAAAAAATATCGTTATGCAACAGTAGTAAGGGCTATAGTCGATGACAAGTGGTTTTCCCTAAATCGAAACACGTTTAGCTTTCACGGACGTAGCGCACCGGTACGACGACAGGTCTTCGGCGCGGTAAGACGAAAACTCATTTGAATTTAAGATATGTTGTGTGCACCTTAAGTTGAGTGTAATAAAGTTGTATTTGCTATAATAATTGTCAAGAAAAGCTTACAAAAACACAAATGTTGAAAAAATTTTTTCAAAGTAAAAAGTAAATAGTGTTGAATAATTTCGGCGGGCTGGTTAGAACCACGATAGCTCAATTGGAAGAGCACCTGCCCCGGTATGTCAGAAGGGTGCAGGTTCAAACCCTGCTCGTGGAAATTTTTTCAACATTTGTGTTTTTGTAATTTGTTCGCAACAAAATTTGCGTTAAAAATTATATAAACATTTATAAATAGCTTGCCTACTTCTTAACTGATCTTTAGTATTTGTAAAAATATTATGATCGGATGTTAATGACGGTAGTTGTTAACATTGAATGGGCGCCTTTGGCTTTCAAAGTAAAAAGTAAATAGTGTTGAATAATTTCGGCGGGCTGGTTAGAACCACGATAGCTCAATTGGAAGAGCACCTGACCCGGTATGTCAGAAGGGTGCAGGTTCAAACCCTGCTCGTGGAAATGTTTTCAACATTGTGTTTTTTTTTTTACGGGTCAAATATTTTCATTTAAAGATTACGTACAAAAAAAATTAAAATAATATCGTGAAAACTCACGAAGTTATGAAGCTTTTTGTGCTGCCCCGTTGTGTGTGTTTTAGTAGGGAATCATTTATTTGAGATTTTGCAAATATTATTTGGTCAAAATGTAACATGGTATAAAAAATATTGAAATCGATTCTATTACTGATTCTGAACAAACAGTTTTCAGGTTTCGTATAAACTAAAAATAACATTGTATAAATCTGTAGGCTCTGTGTGTACTTGCAATTTTTTTGACAATCTTTGGGATAAATATTCATTTTATGACTCACTGACACCAATTCTATGATTTTTGAAATTTTTGTCTGTCTGTCTGTCTGTCTGTATGCCCACTTTTAACTCAAGAACGGCTTGACCGATCTTGATTAAAAAATTATTTGTATGTAGTAAGAACATGCGCTTGTGCAAATGATAGGCTATAAAAAAAATAAAAAAAAGTTTACGCTTAAAATTTGTATATAGTAAGAACATGAGATTGTGCAAATGAAAGGCTATTTATGATTTTGGTAAACCTAATAATTATTTTGATTAGCATTCATTGACCCATTATTTCGCACAGCGAAGCGGGTGGCTAGTTGTTTTATAAAGCTCCCGCGAATATAAACGGCTCGATGACGGCCGAATGTCATAGTGCTCGGCCCGATATCTGGGAGGTCCTGAGTTCAATTCACGGATCGGGCAAAGAGGGTTCCAGATTTTTCAAAACGAGCAGTGCCCTTGTACCTACATGTTTATTCTTACTATATTGTTCTTCTATTTGTTTGTGTAAACATAAATTATAAATAGAAAAGTGTTACTTACCACCAAGCTTTGGGTTATGGCTATATCTATCCATGTGCTACTGCTATTCAGCCGCACAATTTATGAACGCAGTAAGTACAACTTACTGTTTGTGATTGTGATATTTGAGGTACTGACATTACGATCTATTTTCTGGAAACTGTTCACATGTTCTTTACTGCGTTCATAAATTGCGCGGCAGTATTAGCCATGTTAGTTTTACATTTAGCTAATGTGGCAAAACCTGAGTCCAACAGTGGAAGTATACAGGATAGGCTTAGCTAAATAGCTTCTAAATTTAATTTTCTTTTGTTATTTTATACATGGCTGATAATTTGGATCATTTTGTGCACGCATCGTAAGAGTTATAATCTAGATTAATGTTAAGTACCAAAATATTGTTATATAACATGATTGTAACTTGTTTTGTGTGCCTTTAATAAATAAATAATGACGATGATGATGATAGGAATCAGAGGAGTACATATAGTACAGTTGATTTTAGCTATACAAAACGTAAGTTTTTGATGCTATTCCCATAATAAAGTCTTGTACGTACTGGTATACAAAGAACAGTAATATAAAGTTCGCTTTATGTAGGAAGCACCCGAACAATAAAAGTGTGTAATCTGCAGGTGCGGACATCTTTGCCAATGCCCACCGTTCGAGGCACTTACGTCATTAGAAATCGCACGTCCCTTCGTCGCGTACAATTTCTCTGCATATTTACATCCAGCAAAAAAGATCGCTTTGCCAACATAACTTCAATATTGCTTTGTAGAAAACAAAATTGCGCATTATTTGAGGCTACAAACAATTGTTTAAAGATTTGTAGATTTGTTGATTTGTAAATACAATATAACTACTTAAAGTGCCAGAAAAAAAATATATGCAACGTTCAAAACTTTAAAACAATACAAGTTAAGTTTATTTAAGACTACAACTAACCTTTTAATTTTAGTTTTCTTTTGTTATTTTAAACATGGCTGATAATTTGGATTATTTTGTGCACGCATCCTAAGTTATAATCTAAATTAATGTTAAATACCAAAATACTGTTAAATACATGATTGTAACTTGTTTTGTGTGCCTTTAATAAATGATTAATTAAATTAAATTGTACTCGTATTTTGACCACTGGGCCACCACCAGTCATTAATTATTGTACGAAAGACGCAAAATAACACTAAAATTGTAATATTATAGTGCGAGTTTTATTTGCAATTTCATTACGTTAACGAAAACGAACATTTGGTAAGCATAATTAAACCTTTCCTCCTAGAAAGCACTGCGCTGCTTCGAGGTCACACGATTTTCCGTTTTAGTTAGCCTGATCTAATGTCAAATTTAAGTCGCACTATACACAATGTATATTTTTTTTTTCTATTTATTTGTGACTACAAACAGTCATACATAAAATTGTAGTTTTGTAAACACATTATGCTTTCAAATAAATAAATAAATTTTCCTACACTCACACCAATTATCTAGCCCAAGAGTAAGCTTCGTTATGAAACTCGTTATATGGTTACTAGACAACGGATAAACATACATAAAATACTTAAATACATACTTATTATACATAGAAAACACCCAGACCCGAGACAATTTAGAAAAACAATAATTTCTAAATTGACCCGACCGGGGATCGAACCCGGGACCTCAGAGATGGCGACACCATGAAAACCGGTGTACAAACCACTCGACCAAGGAGGTCGTCCTATATTGTTATATTGAAATCAAGACGATGCAAAATAAATATGCACGAATGTTTTTGCAAAACAAATAAACAGCCTACAGGCCTAGTTGCATGTCAACTAGTATTCATGGACACCGAGGCCAGTAGGCCGATAAGCGGCATTTGACCACGCCTAGCACTCGACACCAGCCTCTATGACCTTGGTTTTTTTATAGACTGCCCAACTTTTACTTCTTTTAACCTTTTTACCGCCAACAATTTCTATAGAAGTTCGAGATTTTCGTGCCGTCCACGCCAGCACTTCTACAGAAGTTCTTCTTTGTACCTACTTTATTAAAATACATTTATACGTTGGCGTACAGCGGGACATCGCGTGCAGGATAGTTGGGCGGTGAAAAGGTTAATTTAATTTCTTGAAAAAGGGGTCTGCCTTTCTTGAATCTGTAATGAGCACCTTAATTTTCAAACTAATGTAGTTTTGCAATGGAATCTCTATTATTTACCGAAAGCAATAAGTAATTTATCACAATAACTGCCGCACGCACTCATAGACGTCAATTATCATTAATAATTAATTAGCACCTAAAATGGTCTATTGTAAAATAGTCTCTAACGGTGACGTAATAAGCACATTTTCGATTGAACAATGATTGTAGGTGCTAAGTAATCATTAATGTTAACTGACGTCTATGAGTGCGGCAGTTAGAGTTTAAGGCCACGCATTGGAAATTTACGTGGCGGGATCTTGATTTTTCCCAACAATTACAAAACATATGAAAGTGATATTTGATGACATAATTTTTCGCTTCATTTTGCTAGTTGCAGAAACACGATTTGTCAACTTTTATAACAGAGAAAAAATATCAAAGTAACCTCTTTTAAAACATAGATTTGCATTTTACAGGCAAACCAGACCGATAAGCCTCAAAATTTTCTTAGTAGATTAGTCTTAACACACACTTCAATATGCTAGTCCATTTTTTTTAAATAATTTGTAGTTTTAATTTGAAGGAACAAAAACAGTTTTTCTTATGGTACGGGGCGCAAACGCTCCGTATTAGATTAATTGTTTAACGGTGCGTCGCCTTAATATAAAGAAGGAACCTCATTAAAAATTTGAGATAATTCATATTTACAACCTAAAGACGTCCTAATAGTATCATAATAGTTATCAATTTATGTATTGAATATTATATACTATTCGTGCCACAACATTTTCCAATATCAAATAAGCTCATTCATAACGCAATGATCTCTCATTTTCTTTCAAGTTTCTACGAAAACTCTTCGCCAGTCCCGCCAAGATAAAAAGGCAATTCAAAACTTCTTTCATATTTACTTATGTACTTTCGATGACTCAGCGTCCTCTTGGAGTTGGATGCCAAGATCCTATTCTCTCATACGATTATTTTATAATAAATATAGTTATATATCCCTTGCTCGTTATTAAAAATAATTAAAACAGTCATAAATGAATAGATACTAATAAAATTTTGACACATTTTTTTTATATTATACGGATAAGCACAGTGCCTTGATCTCACCTGTATGTTAAGTGACAATAAGGCTAATGATGGAAGCGCACTTCACCCGGGATCCTCAACTAGAAAAAAAAATTAAAAATAAACCATCACTCAAAGGTCAGTAGATCTCGTTAATGACGTCAAAATATACACTGACACTAATGATAGTTACAGTCAAGTTAAGATTACTGAATGAGGCTCTCATAACAATAACAATATATAATACCAGTTTGACAGCTGATAAACAGCACCGCCATTCAGTAAGAAGTTCTTAACAATAGACTTTAAGCCGACAGCAGACAATACATTTTGCACTAGCACCAAAAACCATAATTAAGTCACCGAACTAACAAGTCCATCTTCTCATCGCTATCGAGCGGATGTTATTCTAACAATGTATCGATAACAGCCATTGTGGAGAGAAAGTGTCGTGCCACTGAACCTGATTCGAACGCTAAATGGAGTCGTTCGAATAGAGCTGGCAGCACAACATAAAGTGACCCACAGAAGGTAAGGTATTCTATTCTATTCTAAGCTTAATACATATCGCGCTCATACAACGCACACGTAGACCCTTTCACAAACACGAATCTTGGCACAGGGTACCTAGTATGAGTTTTGTTTACTATCCGTATTCATTCGATTACTTTTACGAAAATAAAAATAGGTATGGCATTCAAGCAACGCCTCCTGGCGACATACGAGAAGAGTTAACATTGCATTTGCCATACAATTTCTCCTGTTTGGTTATAACGATTCCTACGTTAAAAGTTTTACATATAGGTACAATATATAAAATAACGTATGGTACGTTATTTTAAAGTATGGTTGGCAACCCTATTCCGAGCACAGCTATTGCGAGCTGTTCCGTGTCCGTGAGAAGTTGTCTATGTGTGCGTTACTCAAGCGGGTTTGTTTATAGCCTACCTTCTGCGGTTCACATTATTTTGTGCCGGTAGTCACGTAAGGAGGATGAATAAAAAAGGAATCATTGTTGACTGGCAATCGATGCTCCGACTTCACGCTTTGGAGTTTTAATTTGGCCAGTCACCGTCACCGTTACGATGAGGCGGCGAACCACAGGGTCTCGAATCTGTCGGCTCAAACGGGAACAGTACGTGACGCGTCAACCGAATGTTATAGTTAACTAGCGATACCCGTATTCTATGGTTCTAGAAGAATTCTGTTTTAATACGGCACTCTAATAATGTAGGTATTTAAATCAGCATTTAACACTAGGCTGTCTGCGGACATGCTCCCTCTGGCGGGCTGCTGATAGCGTGAACTCTGGTGTACTCGGCGTTTGCCGTTCGTGATCCCAAGCCATCCCCGTGACAGAGAAGAGATGGTTCTAGGATTTTTAGTAGGTATACCTCCACTCCCTTTTATGAACTGATAGTAGCTGGACGAGGGAAGAAGAGCAGAGTCCCACGTAACCTGGGGTCGGCCCTGATTCTGGTGTACACGCAAAACATTTTACCTAGTTTAAAAAAGGATGACGTGATTGTCTAGTGTGGATCCGGATCACTCTGATGGCCTTCCCACTTCCCCTAACCTACCAAACTCTTCGGGACTAAGGAGGACATGGAAGTTACGTAGGAAAGTCCAACATACCATCTGTATCTCCCAGTAGCAGTACTTACATGCAAGACGTTGTCTCCAGTTATAAAAATAATCATCATCATCATCATCAGCTCATTTTATGTCCCCACTGCTGGGGCACGAGCCTTCCCTATAGATGGATAGGGAGAACGGGCCATAAACCACCACGCGGGCCCAGTGCGGATTAGTGGTTGTTAACGACTGCTAATGCAGCCGGGACCAACGGTTTTACGTGCCTTCCGAAGCACGGAGGAGCTCGAGATGATAAAGTTTTGGTCACCCATCCGATGACCAGCCTTTGCGAAAGTTGCTTAACCTCAGCTCTCGCAGACCGGGCGCGTTAACCACTGCGCCATCGAGCTCCTCACATAAAAAAATAATCTCGAAAAATAATCACTGTCTTAAATGTTTTTGTTTTTTTTTTGCGAAAAACGCAAATTTTTTTGCGAATAAATTACAAAAACACAAATGTTGAAAATATTTCCACGAGCATTTGTGTTTTTGTAATTTGTTCGCAACAAAATTTGCGTTATAAATTATATAAACATTTATAAATAGCTTGCCTACTTCTTAACTGATCTTTAGTATTTGTAAAAATATTATGATCGGGTGTTAATGACGGTAGTTGTTGACATTGAATGGGCGCCTTTGGCTTTCAAAGTAAAAAAGCAAATAGTGTTGAATAATTTCAGCGGGCTGGTTAGAACCACGATAGCTTAATTGGGAGTAGAGCACCTGACCCGGTATGTCAGAAGGGTGCGGGTTCAAATCTTGCTCGTGGAAATTTTTTCAACATTTGTGTTTTTGTCACTGTCTTAAATATTTAACGTGCACGAAATAAACAAAAAAACGAGCGAGCCTTACAGTAGTCGCATATGATGTGTAACATTTGACCTACAGCATTTTATAACTGTAAAATAAATGCAGTAAATACTCATTAGAAGACATTTGACATATCAAAATGTCCATTTATAGTCAAATAACTCACAAATAATAATAGATATGTAAAATAAATTTACAAAATGGCGCGCGCTTGCGCGCTTCCCCGACTTCCTGTCACACTGTTACACCTACTTCCGTCACATTTCACGAAATCACTCCTACAAATTGTATAATTTATAGAAGGCGAGCGGAAAGATATTACACATCAAAATTTTTGTGACTCGTTTCTTTGTCGCACCTCCAAAAGATAATATACCTTCAAACGAGCCGTAAAGAGGCACCTTGTAGGCCCACAGAGTGAGGGTGACTGATGCTGCGTTGTTATCACACTGCACCAGTTGTCTTCGCTTCTGGACTCCATTTCGACTTAACATCAGGTGGAGTGGCGTAATTTGCCGCGCTACCCTAGAACAATATAATATATACTAGGCTCGATTTGTGAAGTACAAATTAAAAAAAATTGGAACCATAATTCACTTTACTGTTCTCACACCATTATGTACAGACGGACGCTTGCACATCAACCTATCCAAAACCGTCAAATTTCTTCAATAAACGTTCAACCATATTCCATATATATTAAATTCAATGTCTATTGAGGAAATTTGACAGATTGTAGTAGTCTGATGTATGTATAGGAGTGTGTACTGCAAAAAGAACGCTTCTAACAATGAGCAAGTTACAAGACAAATCACCTTTAATTACTCCGATGCGATCTTCTAGTTGCGCAGAACTGTGATAATGTTGTAATCGTAGGAAAGTATCATTGTAAAAAGTATCTTAATTATAACAAGTATGTTATTAAGAGTTTTAACCGCCTATGTGGTCGAGCGGTAACACCAGTCTGAGACTCAGAGGTACCGGGTGCGATTCCCAGGTAGTAATTTGTAATAAGTACTAAGTAGTTAACGCCTCGGTGGCCGAGTGGCAGAGTGCTCGGTCCGATACCCGAAGGTCCCGGGTTCAATTCCCAGGTCGGGCAAATGTTGGGTTTGTGATCACCAACCCGCATATGGCAAGCGTGGTGATTAAGCCATTACCCATCAATTGTAGTGATGGCTTGATTTCAATGATGGAGGCCTTTGCCCAGCAGTGGGACAGTTATAGGCTGTTTACTTACTTACTAAGTAGTTCCTAAGTAGTAATTAATACTTTGAAAAGGTGTGTTCTAAGCTCGCCTGGCTAGCTACCACCGTCATATCTAAGTATGTCGCCTTTGGCCGAATCGTTGGTTATATACATAACATACATACATAGATGGAATAATAATATAGATATCTAGAAGATAATTAATCGTATTATGATGCGCAGACAGCAACGTTTTACATAATAAATTTAAATTACTATAAATTTAATTAGTTACATAACTGAATATAGTCCAAAATCCTTGCGATGCTTTCTAAACATTTCTATCTGTTCAAACTTCACCGTATTTATTATTTGTTATTAGTCGGTTCGTAGTTCGTAATATCTTTAATCGGTTTATAGCGTATTTACATTCCCAAAAATAGTAATATTGTATCCACAAACCAAATAGCAATTACCAACCAACTATTAATTACATCTACATGCATTTTATTAAGCAAACAATCTTTTCACGACACAAAACAATAAAACTCTCAAATTGCTCTATACCGACATATTTACGGCTGGTAATAACATATCGTTTTCTAATTGAGTTAAAAGCGACAGTAACGCTATAAGCAATTACAATGAAGTACCGCTTTTACCCACAGGCATGTGTCTTGATTGTGCTTATAACCGAACGACACACGATCCGAAGAAAGTTCCCTTCCGAACTTTGATTTGTTCGTGCTGCGCGTCAGTGTTCACTGGGTGCATAAAATGAGTTTCATTTGACTTTCGATCACGTTAACGTAAACGTAAATTAGTATGGCCTTGCAGCAGTGCTCCTTGGTGATATACAAGACGAATTACAATTCTGCCATACAAATGTTCGAATTCGTAAACGTAATCGATTGTATACAAAACAAAACTCACACAAACAGCTCCAGGATCCAGACTCTATTGTCGGTTAGAAAACCAACTTTAAATAAAATTGCTTAAAGCGATTTTCACATTTAGTCAACGTCAAAGTAATGGAAATATATAAATATGCAAAGTGCACGCAAACATGACTCTACACTTTCCCGCCAAGAAGCGCAACTTTGTTAACTGTCAAACTTGTATTGACGGTTCGACAACTTCGACACAGCTTTGTGCGGCAGCGCGAACACACTTACCGTGTTATTGCTTCGTGGTTATTGCCCTCTCGCGTGATTGTCAGGCGGGACCATCAATGGTCGCGAATGTCGTTACCTTAGGTCGTGGACCAAACAGTAAGAGAGAGCGGATTAAAAAATACAAAATAAAAAGCTCACGACCATAAATTATTACCATTACCATACCATTACCATTAATTATACCCCCCGAGTGGTGCCGGGGATAAAGAATTGCACCACCCCATCTCTTCCCGTGGGTGTCGTAGAAGGCGACTATGGGACCATTCCAGAGGATGGGCAGCAACGTCTCTCTGTGATTATTCTCATCCTACTGCGATCGCCAACCCGCCTGCCAAGCGTGGCGATTATGGCAAATTCCCCTCAAAGTGATTTATCCTTGAGGGAGGCCTTTGTCCAGCAGTGGACGTCTTTTTGGCTGAGATGATGATGATGATGATGATGACCATAAATTCCCATACTGGTCTGGGACCTGAACATATTGTATTAGCTGCTTGTCTACCTCGTGAATGTCGTAAGAGTATACTAAGGCAGGGGTGTCAGACTGATTTTTCTAAAGGGTCATTTATAAGATTTAAGGTGTGTTAGCGGCCCGACTCAAAATTAAAAACTCCAATACATACTAAACTAAAATCTTTATTTATTTAGTTAAATTAAATTTTCATACAAAGGTAATAAAAGGAGTTATCTTGAACTTGAGGATCCAGATACCTGAGGTCTTTTATTTTTGATAAGCTCATCGATGTCTGGTGTCATATTTAGGTAGTTATTTTCAGAATAGATTGAAGATGTTCATATGTAAGCCTTGAGCGAAATTTGTTCTTATTTATGTTCTTAACGGAGAACATCTGCTCGCATTAATAGGTTACCAAACATAAACAGGACACGTGCTGCATATTTTTTATATATTTGGATAGTTATTAAGCCGTATATTAGACGGCGTCCCGCCAGCTAATATACGGCTTATAATACATAAATAAAGCGCACGCAATTTTAAACAATACGTAGTGGCATCGAATGCCGTCTAAAATCCTCACTGGATAGATTCTAGTCGCGGGCCGTATCTTTGACATCCCTGGACTAAGGGACAAGGGTTCCAAGATGCTCGCACATCAGGCGATCAGCCAGCAACCTATCACTGATATTATTAATTCCACCTCGAAACCCTTTTGTTTATGCTGAATATGGCGTCGTTGGGTCGCTAATAGCAAGTTTACTAGCACTTATATTTCAATTAATGATTTCGATGCTCTGTTTACTTATCCCTTTTTTGAGAAAGACGTGAGAGTATGTATGCATGTATAAACTCATCAAAGAGGCTGGACAAAGCCCAATGGCACAGGCAGCTTGCGTGTTTCAGTCGCTACGAGTATCTTCGCAACTTTGATCCAAAAGTACTTAGACCTACATGACCTTACACAACTATCCTAGAAATCTAATTATTCGTTGGACGAACTTGTTAGGGTTTAAGATCATCACTTCTTGCACTTGCACTCATTCCACTTTAGATTAGGTTCGATTTTTTTCGACATAAGTCCACCAATACTCACCATTGATTGACCAATACTTTGTAAGTATGTATTTGTGCAATAAATTATTTCTTTATTTTTTTCTTCTTATGAGAAGGCCAATGTTAGTGAGCCATTTAGAAGAGCATAATGAATTAACTCAACGTAAAAAACGTCAAGTGAATACAAACAATTGCAGATCTAAAATTAGTGTCACGCGCAGAACTATTAACCAGCTGCCTAATTATGTTAGCAGTAATTGTTCGAGACGTAACAGGTCAGTGTTAGTTAACCCCAAGCCAATTCCACCGGCCTTGGAGGCGAAGAGTCGCCTAAGTGTTACAACTTCAACAGCACCGTGCAAAGAGAGCTAACTGTCAAGGTTGTTTTGAAAAGATATTTACATCGAAATTAATGCAAATCTATTCGGTTGTTGCCTTTCAACATTATTTGAATGAGTCTCTCACTTTATTTTTAAATTTTATTAAGTAGGTACTTACTAAACATTTTGAAGACATGTGGCATGCATTAAGAATAAGAACTCTTTCATGTACATACAACTTTTTTTTATTTATTTTCTTTTTTCAGTCTTTATATTGTTTGAACTCGACGAACTTAAATGTAATTATTCGTTAGGTTTTAGTGTCTTCCTTTCGGAATAATTTTTCACCTTCTTTCTCTTCTATCGGCGCTTTGTATTACTATACGAGTACCTATATTTATAGACTCCATAACAGGACCAGTCTGTATATTTAGTTTCTTAAGATTAGGAGAGAAAGGATCATGGCCAATAAATTTTGGCTTGATCTTTCTGCTCCCCATCAAACTACACCTATTATTAATTGCCACCTAAGTAATATTTAAAAACAATCCTCTCCGACGACCTCCGTAGTCGAGAGCGGCTCGCACGCCGGGTTCTGGTGTTGCCATCTCCGAGGTCCCGGGTTCTATTCCCGGTCGGGTCAATGTAAAAAACGAACTTTTTCTATATTTTCACGGGTCTGGGTGCATAAGCTTATGCCTTTGCTATGCTTATGTCTTTGAAGCAAGCGCAAAAAAAATAAAAAAAATAACGCTATCTTGTCCAACCTTAGAGCTTTCTAAGTGCCCAACCCATCGATTCTAAATCGATGGCCCAACCTTACACTTTACAGCGTGTCTGTACTCAAATGAAAACTGAGGAGAGAGACCTCCTCAGTTTTCCGAGGCCGGCTCGCCCGGCGAAATACCACCCTCTCACAGAGTATCGGCGTGAAACAACGGCACTCGTTGCTGTTGTGTTTCGTCCGGTGAGTGAAAGTACCGGAGGCCCATCTCTCACCCCTCCCCCCTCCCAATTTCTACTCCCTCCTCAAGATCCAACTCCTTCCTCAAGGTCGGCAACGCATCCGCTATTACTTTGGTTTTGCGGGTGTCCATGGGCGGCGGTGATTGCTTTCCATCAGGTGACCCGCCTGCTCGTTTGCCTCCTTTTAACATTAAAAAAAAAAATCATTCGCAACTTATTGCTCTAAGTTTGTAATGGACTACCTTTAATTGTTTTTGACCGAGTAAGTGCGTTTCGTTATACCTGTTAGAAAGCGATGTAGATGATGAGCGTAAAGAAATAAAAGTTATCGCAAAATTGGAAACGTAGGTATTACGAAAATTATCACTGACTATGTAATTCGAGGTTATCCCATTTCGATTTTAAATAACGATACTTAATTATCTTGTTTAAATTACATAATAATATGTTATGTTATGTTAATTGGCGTTAAGTTGCGAAGTATTGCAACCACAATATTAAAGTAGCTTTCGAAGTTACCTTGAGATTTGAGACAAAAATAAAAGTTTGCAATATCTACAAGTTTGCGACATTAAGCTCGACAATCGCTTGTAACTTAATCCGATAACTACTTATTATCATTATCGTTGCTTTTGTTGTTACATTCTGCTGTTAAACTCATCACATCATTACCCTATAAACGTCCAGTGTTGGACTGAAGCCGTCTTATATGGGATCATAACCTACTTACCACGCGTTTTAACGGCTGCCATCTTACGACCACCATCAGGACCAACGAAGGAGTTCAAGATATTTTAATTTGGTCACCCAGGCATGAAGTAACGAAGCCCTACCCTGCAGAACGCGTCCGGTCTACGATAGCTGATTCTAAGCAACTTTCGCAAAGGCTGAGACATTGTATTACCAAACCAAAAATGTATCATCTCGAGCTCCTCCGTGCTTCGAGAAGCACGTAAAGCCGTTGATCCCGGCTGCATTGCAGTCGTTAACAACCACCAATCCACACTGGGCCCGCGTCCATAACGATAACCATCCATTTACAAATATTATATTTTTTCACAAAACTTGCTGATATCTGCACCAACGAAAAGCGTGTACAGTGTTTATTTATAGAAACGGCAAAAGAAATATAAAAACGACAATAGAGTTCTGCAAGAAAATCTAATAAATTAATTTTATTTCTTATTCAAATAGCTTTACCTACATTGGTGGTTTATTGCGCGTTCTCCATAACCATCCATTTACAAATATTATATTTTTTCACAAAACTTGCTGATATCTGCACCAACGAAAAGCGTGTACAGTGTTTATTTATAGACACGGCAAAAGAAATATAAAAACGACAACAGAGTTCTGTAAGAAAATCTAATAAATTAATTTTATTTCTTATTCAAATAGCTTTTCCTACATTGGTGGTTTATTGCGCGTTCTCCATAACCATCCATTTACAAATATTATATTTTTTCACAAAACTTGCTGATATCTGTACCAACGAAAAGCGTGTACAGTGTTTATTTATAGACACGGCAAAAGAAATATAAAAACGACAATAGAGTTCTGCAAGAAAATCTAATAAATTAATTTTATTTCTTATTCAAATAGCTTTACCTACATTGGTGGTTTATTGCGCGTTCTCCATAACCATCCATTTACAAATATTATATTTTTTCACAAAACTTGCTGATATCTGCACCAACGAAAAGCGTGTACAGTGTTTATTTATAGACACGGCAAAAGAAATATAAAAACGACAATCGAGTTTTGTAAGAAAATCTAATAAATTAATTTTATTTCTTATTCAAATACCTAGCTTTACTTTTATAAGCATGCACATGCAGACATTACAATGCATCACTAACTGCATCAAACACAAATTCAATAATAGTTATTAAACAAGTAACAAAGTAACATTTTTGAATTGTTATGACATTGAATTGAATTTAAGAGGTAAGGTAAAAATAGTGAGGTGTCTTTAAAATACCACCTTATTTCTTTAGGATTGCCCAATTACAATAAAGCTCCAAAGTGGTTTATAGCCTTTTAAGTTGCAAGGTCTTTGATAAGTACTCAGTCTAGAAAAATCGTAATTTGTTTAACCCAGAATACTTTAGCTCACTTGTTTATTTAACAATTTTTCGTTTACGAGAAATAAAACGCAATTTCAAAAACTTTCTTTAAGAAGTCTAAAAAATATGACGAAACGCTATTATACCATTCAATGCGTATCAATACAAGAAAGATCTTACATCTAATACATGTAACGCTATAATTACCATGCAATCATACAAAATAATAATTATAAAACTACTATTCATAAAAAAGTGAACACACGGTGCGGTGTTAGTTTGACGGACACTTGACGTTTTAATTGTAGAGCGGTACGGCACAGACGCAAAAGTGTTATTTAATCTGTGCCACAGATGGTATAGAACTCTTATAGAACACTGACTGAACTCATGCTGAGTTTGGATTTAAGATAATTGGTGCGATGATAACTTTGTGGAAGCTATTAATGACACCTCAAGACTCGGTAAGACAAGCACTTTCGTTCAAGGCCGCAGATGTGCGCGAGCGCACCTAATAAATTTAGTTCCACAGATACATGCTTAGATTTAAGATAATAACTTAAAAGGGGTAAGTAAGTACTTATGTATAAGGTCTTACACTTCATCATCATCATCATCTCAGCCAAAGACGTCCACTGCTGGACAAAGGCCTCCCCCAAGGATATGAGGGGTATTTGCCGTAATCGCCACGCTTGGCAGGCGGGTTGGCGATCGCAGTAGGTTGAGGGTAACCTCAGAGAGATGCTGCTGCCCATCCTCTGGAATGGTCCCTTAGTCGGCTTTTACGACACCCACAGGAAGAAATGGGGTGGTGCAATTCTTTATCCCCGGCACCACACAGGGATCTTACACTTAATTGCACTAAATAAGTATAATATTTGGATTTGACGTTGCATGCAACTGGCCTTATTCATTATTGTAATGAATTATTCTTATTAATCTTATTCTTATATTTATAATAAATAATATCAGTATAATTGATTGTTACTAGGTAAACTTAGACGCGGTTATAAACACTGTTTTGATAGTCGTACTAATGGGAAAGGAGGAACAATGCTTGCCATTGAGTTACAATATCTTCTCTATAGATAAGTCTTTGTCAATACTAGCTTTACTTGTTCTAAGGTCAATACCCACCTTTTTAGATATAAAAAACCTTGGTATTCCTAGTTCGGTCTGGTGAAACTATGTCGTCAAATATGTTAAGTGTTGCATGTAACTGCAGTCTTGAATTCGTTTTTAAATTGTGCAATGACGTAGCCAATGTGATTTTCGTTACTTTAAAAGGCGTCTCAAAGTACAAATGGGTACCTTCCTCCTTGACTATGAAACTTTTCGGGTCGCCTGCAGCTATAAAGTCTGAAGAAGACGATTCAAACACTGAGGCGTTCGAAAATTAATCATAATATTATTTAATTATTTCTATTATCTTTCATCATCATCATACAGGAAGGAAATATTGTTTATTTATGTATTACTTGTAAGAAAAATTACTTTGACACTGTCTAAATGTGCTAATCGCACGAAGCCATCAACTAATAGAAAAAAAAAGTCTTTGTAAAGTTCTTGAGATAGAAGAAATATTAAAAATAGTTAACTTAACTTAAAAGGTGGCTCGGAAAAGAAACTAATGGAAGGACTTGTTAGAGGCATTTGCCCAACCGTGGGACACCATAGTCTAAGGTGTGTGGACTTACGAACCGATGGCACAGTGTCTTTCACAAAAGCTATTTGTAGCCTAAAATAAAATAAAAAAATATTGAATTTGAATTTGATTTGAATTTAAGTGTTCAATCGTATAAATTAAACGTTATAACGTAAAACGTAAAATTAATGGCTATCAGCCTCTTCTGGGTAGGTAGGATCGCTTACAATCACAACTTAATTCGTTCTTGTCACTCCACACATCTATCACAACACAGAGATCGTCTTTGTTGCACAACAATATGATTAGTGTAATCACTTCTCACCATTAAGCGTTGTAGAAGAATCTGTATAACAAAAGAAGATAAATTGAAAGATTAAAGAATCAATTGAAAAGTAATAAAGCGGAACATGTTGTTGTGTTAGACTGGTAAGGAATGAGCTCAGCTTCAAGCTTCTGTAGCACTTCGACGCATTGAAATCTCTTTGCATTCTATAAGCATTTTTTTTGTAAGTAAGTATTTTTATGATACCTTTCTTTCATGTTAACATTAATAAAGTAAAGTAAACAGCCTATAAATGTCCCACAGCTGGGCAAAGGCCTCCATCATTGAAATCAAGTCATCGCTACAATTGATGGGTAATGGCTTAATCACCACGCTTGCCAAGTGCGGGTTGGTGATCACAAACCCAGGCTATGCATCGAAAAATCCGAAATACATTTTGCCCGACCTGGGAATTGAACCCGAGACCTTCGGGTATCGGACCGAGCACTCTGCCACTCGGCCACCGAGGCGTTGTTAACATTAATAATTTACAAAAAATATAAAAGGGTTAGAAAAGGGAATATCTACTTTAACAAAATGTTATATCGGGTTAATTTGGTATAAATATGTTTAGATTCACAATAATAGATGACTTTTTTTTGAAGTTTTAAGGATTTTTTAAGTATCTACCTACAAATAATACCAAAAAAATATTCTTAATGTAATGTGACCTTTTCAGAACCCGCCTTCAGAATAATAGCTACCTAATGCATGTTCTAAAGTACATTAACAGAAAAAAGAAACTGTCTCTTTTAAACGAATGTACTAAAACAAAGGTTAATTGCTGTGCGTTTAATTGTCTAACCTTCTGCCCGCACTCATTTGCGAAGGTTTTACGTAAGACCAGTCGTAAGTTCTCGCCGCTGCGCTCTAAGCTACATTTCACTAGGATTACGTCACTGAAACAGTTGAAAGACGACCCGTTACAAATATTATACTCGTTTACGTTAAGTTTACGTAAAAGCTTCGCGGGTAAGCGATGCCTTTTTTTATTAAAAAGATAAGCATTTGACCGCAAGCTCATTTGATGTTAAGTGAAGATGTGGCGGGTGGAATATGCTTACCTAAGAGCCTACCTACTAGCCAAGTTATAGTGTTTAGAGAACACATCAGCTGGCAACAAGTTCCTCAACTTATCTGTTAGCTTATTGAAAGTATTAGAAAAGTGCTTTTTTCCCTAATTGATATTTTGCATTTACGATTCCACATTTATGTCTTCGGTAAAAATAACATTTAACTGACTTAAGATAACTAGTTTCGGGGATCAGTTTCGATATGCATATGTATTGTATAGTATTAACATTTAAACAATATTAAATTTTAATAATTTTTTCATTTAAACCGATTGAACATATTAATTATAAAAGAACCACAGGACAAGGGGAGAGCAGGCTACAAACCACATGCTTTCCCTCAGCAACGATTAATAAATAACTTAAACATTTTGAAAAAAGACAAAGTGTTAAAAGAAATCCACGTGCGGGATTCGAACCCGCACCCCATGACAGGGTCAGGGGCACTGCCAACCATGCTATCGTGGCTCAACACCACACACAACAACATCAGTTTGTCTTTTTTCAAATTGTAATTTGTTCGCAACAATATTTGGGTAATATTATATGTAAATCCTACTAATATTATAAACGCGAAATTTTGTAAGTATGGATGGATGTTTGTTACTCTTTCACGTAAAAACTACTGAATGGATTTGGATGAAATTCGGCATACAGATAGTTTATAACCTGGATTAACACATAGAATAGGTTTTATCCCGATATTCCCACGGGAACGGGAACCATGCGGGTGAAACCGCGAGAGGCCGCTAGTATATTATATATGACGTGCACTTGGAGAGACCTATGTCCAGAGTGGACTAGTATAGGCTGATGATGATGATGATGATGATGATGATATGTAAATAATCATAACTTAAACATAATAAATAATAAAGATTAAAAATATATATTAACAGCTTTTTCTACATAGTCGCATTGTAAAACCGCTAAGAGTTGTGATGACAAATTTTTTGTGACTTGCTTTTATCTATGTTTGTCAACACAAAGATTTGTAAAGTTTGCGCTAACATTGCACATTATGAGTCATAATGTGCAATGTTAACGCTAGCAGAAGTGTGTCATAATTTATGACACACTTCTGCCACAGTTTTAAAAGCATAAATAGTAATACTTTTGCTAGCGTTCATTTAATACTTGGACCGCCCGCCCACAACTTTGTAGGCACCTACACAATCGTATCGCTTGAAAAAAAGAAAACTTTTAAACATCTATTTCTTTGGTGTTTTTGCCATATTTCGTTTTTAGGTAGCTGGTAAGCGGTATTGTTTGCTGGAGTATTAATGCGAAACTTACTACAATTTTTAACACATATATTATGGATCGGCTTGCTTTTATTTTATATTTTTATGCAACAAAATCAAATGCATAGTTTGAATTCTTAAATCTTTAAAGTGACTGCGGTGGAGAAGTACTAGAAGTACTAGTTTCCAGTTTACTTTATTTCAATTTGTCTTTTATTTATTTACGCTTTATTTAAACTTTATAGTGTGCAGATTCTTTCAAATCGATATAATTAGAAACAATTTAGAACCAGTTTTGTGTGTATTATCGAAGGAGGCAAAGCAAATAAAAAAAAATAAAGCATTTTACTACTCATAGGCATATTATCTCGAAACATGACGACTTGCGTGATAATTTGAGAAAATAGAAAAGTACTGTCGAAAATTGCGTCATTTGTGGTAACATCATGATAATAACGGTGTCACGAAACAGCTCTGTGATGCTGCAAACGTCACTCTGAAGACAGGGGTGTGCCATATAATGCAACATTCATTATTTCTGGATGGCGGCCATTTTGCATTTTTTTGGAATCTCGTAAATGGAACTTAATTAAGTAATTGGACATTGACTTTGTAATTACAGCTGTAGGCCATCCAAAAATAAACAAATACTTACTAAAATAATTGTCGTCTTTTCTTTACTTTTGTGTGGCCAGGAGCGGTCACGAGACTACTCTTTCTTATAAATTAGAAGAACAGTCGCTCTGATAGCAAATGGTCGTATAAGTCTCTACAGATGCAGGTTTTTGAAGTGAAAACTTCTTTAGCGGCGTTGTACACTTTTTTTGTAATGGGTAAAAAATGTTAAATTCGCCTCAGGACACGTGACCTGATCGAAAATTTGTAAGACAGATGGAGAGTAGACAGCCGGCGCGGCGTAGGAGAGGAAGTATCCCCCTCTCTTTCTACGGCGCGGCGAAAATATATGCCTGCTGTTTCGTTTAGGCGGCGCAGGGCGCTTGCGCGAATAAATTGTCATGTTTGTGTACGATAGCGAAATAAATAAATATTGTATTCTACCACATAAATGATAGTACTTTTATAATTAAAGCATTTCGTGCAAAATTATTCC
The DNA here is from genome assembly GCA_947562085.1 of Eudonia lacustrata. Lineage (NCBI taxonomy): Eukaryota > Metazoa > Arthropoda > Insecta > Lepidoptera > Crambidae > Eudonia > Eudonia lacustrata. The sequence continues at coordinate 3,473,376 of OX387323.1, read as the reverse complement.
CTAACCATTCCAAAATATCAAAAATGCACAACGTTAATATTCAAGTTTTTACTTCTGCCGGCACTCCCGGAGTGCAACCCGTCGTTTTTTTTTTCTCGAGTTTTCTTTTTCCAATAGATCTGTAGCATCGTTAATGTTTAAAGTATTTTTTTTACAAATAAACAATTTCATGTTGCAGCGGCCTGTGCGGAGTTGCAATCTTCCAAGTTGAGCAACTTTCTTTCGCAATGACGAATTATCGTATAGGAGAACTAATTAAAATACCTCACGCACCTCCCGGAAAACACTTTAAGCCGTTGGACCCGTTCGTTGTCGTAAGATGATAGTCGTTAAGACCCACCAACCCTCATTAGGCTAGCATGATATGGGGTTATGGTCTGATCTCCCCATGTGTTGCTGATCGCGTGGAAAGCCTTGAACTCAGCAATGGGACGTTGATAACTTTATTTATAATCTATCTGTGTGTAAGTACACACGGCGGCAGATCAACCTACCCAAAACTGTCAAATTTCTACAATCAATTTTGAACTTTATGGTTTGGTTATAAGGATCAATATTCATTGTAGAAATTTGACAGATTTGGGTAGGTTGATCTGCCGCCGACTGTACAATAAAGTATTCTATTCTATTCTAATCTACTTTTAAGAGCGTTTACGCCGCACACTAGCGCCGCCAATGAAAAAAAACATATCTACTAATTAGAGATAGAAAATCAAATTATGCTCAACAAACTATCTGAATGAAGTAATTTAGCATTTTTACGTCACCTAATGAACACCTGACATGTTATGGTTTAGTTAAATATGGCGTTATAGTTAAAAGTGGCCGTAATGTCTTATTTAACTAAACCATAACATGTGAGGTGTTCATTAGGTGACGTAAAAATGCTAAATTACTTCAATCAAATAGTTTGTTGAGCATAATTTGATTTTCTATCTATAATTACTAGATTTTTTTTTTCATTAGTGGCGCTAGTGTGCGGCGTAAACGCTCTTAACCAATTATTACCACGCTGTCGACCATAACATGATAATGTAATGATGTTGTTCTTTAACACAACCCACTTACTTAGCAAAGTAAATTCTACTAATGAATGGCAATTAAGAAGTCAAGTCAAACAAATTGTTTTCGAACCACTGTTTACCGTATAATGAAACCTTTGCCAAGTTGTTTGGACGGTGGGAACAGCGAATTAACATCAATGAATGCGGATTCATTCTGAATTGTACCTGATCTGATCTAATCGTTACTGAAATTTCACTTTCGATTGCGCAAGGCATTGTTTACGATTTTGGGTTTACTCCAATGACGTAGTGCTTTTCGCAGTGTCGTCATATTTTGCTGTCATCAGTTGATTCCAAACTTGTCACTTGGCCACCGTGGTACTGATGATACTATACCATAGGGTAAAGCCACCAAAAAGCGCACACTGCCAAAGAGTACTCTTTAGTGTGCCACCCATAGAAGAAAATATAATATACCTATTAATAGTACTTCGGTATTCTTACTTTTTTTTTTAAGATTATTGTTAATACACTATTAATACATTAATAATTTTCCTGTTTACCTTTCGGAAAGCCACGCTTGTGTTAAGTATAGGTTCACTTCAGCCGTTTAACGGAGCTATAAGGTTTGAACTGCGGTTTCTCGTAACCGAACCAATTATATCCGTTGGGCTACAGTCACTTGGGTTTTTGATTGATTAACGTTATCCGTGAGCAACACTTGTCTGTCAGTTGCCTGTAATTTAATTTGTGCAGAACAGTAATAAGATTGTTCGTGGTATCTTTGGTACATATTCCATCAATGTATGTTTGCCAATTCTATACGCAGGTACCTACTCTTTGGTACTGTTCGATGGATTTACCTTACATCTTGTATCTCGTGACGTATACCGCTTCAAAAGATATAGCCAGCCTTTAGCCGACACCGAAGTTAGTAAAAGTGAATGCTCGGAGCGTTCACTTTTATAAATTATACATTTGAAATAATATTGACATGTGCAACCGCGTCCGCTCGCAATAATGACATAGTAGCTGACCCAATTTACATTTATCAATGTTTGCATCTTATTTTATGACACTGAGCCGTCAAGCATACGGCCCGTCTCATGGAAAGCGGCCATCGCAGCTTTGGACGCTTACGATACCAATGGACGCGATATCGACCCCGAAGACTTAAGTTGTTATGCTTTTCTTATGTATCACTGGGTCTAGTAACCTTAGAAACATGTGGGACAGGTGTAAGACAGCAATGCCAAACAGTGGTGCTTGGCGTTGCAACCAGGGTGATCTCCATTCAGTCAGATTCTGGTCAATATAATTTACATTTATATGTAGGTACTTCATCGGTAGCACCAATATGGATTCGTTGCAATCTAGATAAACGGCCTTAGTCACCTAGACCTCACCTCACCTCACCTTCTCCCATTGCTCAGACAAGCACAAAGCATCAGATGCATCAGAGCTATATTTGTCAGACACAATTAGCAAAATATATAACTGAGTCAATTTTAGGAGCTAATACTGTCAAAGTGTGACCCATTTCTGTCAAACCTTGTTGGTCAGATTGCAGTGTAGCTTTTCTTGAACTACAAAATTGCTTCTAGCTATTTAATAACGAAAAGAAAGGTAGAACTGTATTTTTGCAAGTTATACTATTTAGATAGTTTTGTGACCTTTTTTTTTATTTATGCCTGGAAAACAGGAATATCCTAGTCCAGGCACATTGTGTTATTTGTTCTCTATTAATTTGTTTAGTATTTAGTTATTATATTGTAATATATGTTTATTCAATAAAGATTTATTTATTATTATTATTTATTAATAGCTCTCAATGGGAACGCGCCCTTATATACAGAAATTTTAAATATGAATTTTATATGTCAACAGCTCCATATCTTATCTCAATATTATTCATGATTGTTTTGGAACTGTTTCAGTCATTCGTGTATTATCTAAGGTTCGTAATATAACAATGTTGCATAAGTGTCCATACCTTATTGAACACGACTCAGCACTTACAAGCACCTTCCTGTTGTGGCCGTTCACGTCCTTCCCACGGCCTGACCAATTGCGGGCCCTCGCGTGCGCATACGCAGCGCACCAGCCAGCCAGCAATCAGCGAGTGCTTGCGAACTAGTTACAATGAGTTGCATGTCGCTACTTCCATTGACTTCCCGTTAGAGTATCTACCTACACTTGTTTGGAATCAATGACCTTCTTCCTTGCTTCGGAAGGCACATAAAGCTGTTGGTGTCTGCTTAGCAGTCGTTGACAACCGCCAATCGTGTACGTGGTGGTTCTTGGCCCGCTCTTCCTGTGGTGTACCTATCCACAGGCAAGGCTAGTGCCCCAGCAAGGGTGATATATTTTTTTTTATCTGAGGGTGGTATAAAATCTGCCGGTGGATCATGATTTTTACGGTCTTTTGACCGTCTATTGTTACAATGGGAACTAAGGGAATGAGTACCTTTATATGTAAACTAGCGGCCGCTCGCGGTTTCACCCGCGTGGTTCCCGTTCCCGTGGGAATATCGGTATAAAAAGTATTTTATGTGTTAATCCAGGTTATAAACTATCTGTATGCCGAATTTCATCCAAATCCATTCAGTAGTTTTTACGTGAAAGAGGAACAAACATCCATCCATACTTAGAAACTTTCGCGTTTATAAAATTGGTAGGATAATGTTCGTCTCAAATCTCGACAAATGTTAATTCAATAAACACAATTCTTAATAGCATTTAAAATGAGTTGTATATTTTTTGCTCTCATTTATATTGTTAAGTTTGTTAATACTAATTACTTAGAAAAATTATGTAAATTTTCCTTCTTTAAAATGTACACAAATTCTCTAGATTTGCATGCCGTGCTGGCGGTCAATAATCGAAGGCTGTACTTATCATTTAAGATATTATTATATGTTACATATTTTTTTAATTAGTACAAGTTTTCGCTGACTGTCCTTAATAAATAGTTCAATAAATAAAAACCATTAGTCTATGATAAAAGTAATGAAAGTCGTACTGTAAGTGGTCATTTAAAGCATATGCCCATAATTTAGTTAAAAGGGCTACCTTAAGAATCTTTTAAGCCTTTTAAACGAGCTTATACTCGTACCTACTTTAAAATTGCCGGATCACTTTGGATTTCGCCTATGAAGTCCATTATGCGGACGATAAAACGAGTAACGAAACTCTCACTAGGCACTCTCATATCAATATTGACTTACATAATCGATGCTTATCTGAATTAACTACACAGGTGGGATGCCGTGATTCGAATGGAAAATAAAAGACTAATGCCTGATTTCACCATTTACCCTCAAGTTTTAGGTGATGTTAGGTGACAGTTGTTGGAGCAAAACCGTCACCTAAAATAGTTTAAGGGTCACCTAAAACTTAGGGGTCAATAGTGAAAATTGGCATTAGTATCACATATAAAACATAAAATTAAAAAGTTTATATTTTTGAAAAGTTGGTTTACTATTATGTGGAATGTTGCCAGCTCAAATGGACAAACTGCTCCATCTCATTTGTTTTTAATCTCGTTGTTTAATGTTTTAATGCGGAGAATCCGCCGCCCAGTGCATTGACCTTTATTTATTTATTAAGACCACACAGTTTTATCCGTGGTGTTTAGACTCCATTTTTATGTAATAACTAGTTGATCCGGCGGACCTCGTACCACTTTGACAGTTTCCATGACAACAAAACAAACAAATCATTTAGTATTGGTAAAAAATTCAAAAACTAAAAAAAATTTGGGGTGGACCCCCCTTTATCACTTAGGGGTATGAATAGTAGTTTATGCAACTGTCATATAATGAAGGGTATTAAAACACGAGTGTGAGTTTATGAAACGAGCGCAGCGAGTTTCATAATAGTAACGAGTGTTTTAATACCCGTGTTATATGCAGTTGCATACACTACTTTATCTTCACAAATGCAATTAGTCAAACAACAAGAGTAAAAGCTGACAATAGTTTATTTATAATAATTGTTCAAATTTCCGCCATTAAAATCTAACCAATGAGAGCGTAGCTGCGCGCGCAGTGCCAATCAGGAGCGAGCGCGCGCTGTTCTTGTTTTATTTAATTGGCACAAGATCTTACCAAAGAGTTTTGTGTATGTAAGTTTAGTAGTTTCGACGAAGTTTTCACGTATAACCCAACTGTTTTCAAAAGCCAGCCTAATGTCAAAATTTTATACAACTTGTATGAGGATTTTGACATAAGGCTCGCCAGGTTAATTGGTCGCGTTTTATTGATGTTATAATGAGATTTTACGATATCGATGTGGATATTATACCATCATGTGAAATTGCTTAAATTGAGTGTTTTGTTGTCTGCGCTATAACAGTAGTAATTATAAGTCAAGTATTGGAAACATAAGTAGAATGTTACAACATTAGTGTAGATAAAATAGATTACGACCGATTGTCAGACCTACCGAAATATATAAACTTTCATAAAAAATCGATCGAGCCGTTTCGGAGGAGTATGGCAACTAACACTGTGAATTTTATTTAAATAGATAGATAGATAAGTAGATAGATAAATATAAAAACTTTAAAAGTTAAAGTTCTTTTGATAACAAATCTCGTTATCTAATCGTTTCCGGTGAAAAATGTTATGAACTAAAAAAACGACGGGTTGCACTCCGGGAGTGCCGGCAGAAGTGAAAACTTGAATATTAACGTTGTGCATTTTTGATATTTTGGAATGGTTAGGGAATAATTTTGCACGAATTGATTCAATTATCAGTATAAAAGTACTATCATTTATGTGGTAGAATACAATATTTATTTATTGCGCTATCGTACACAATGACAATTTATATTACATTATAAAGCACTCGAACTTTCGCGCAAGCGCCCTGCGCCGCCTAAACGAAACAGAAGGCATACATTTTTGCCGCGCCGTAGAAAGAGAGGGGGATACTTCTTCTCCTACGCCGCGCCGGCTGTCATCCGTCTTACGAATTTTCGATCAGGCCACGTGTCCTGACGCGAATTTAACATTTTTTACCCATTACAAAATAAGTGTACAACGCCGCTAAAGAAGTTTTCACTTTAAAAACTGTAATGACTGTAATACATTGTTTAATTATTTATTTTAAATGCGAGCTCTTCTTGAAATTTAATGGTGTATATGATGCAAATCTAGGCCACTGCCGTAAACAAGCCTCTCCAAGGGCACGTCACTGAGCACGACCCGCGGCTACTCTTACCTCTCACCTAGCTCTTGCCAGCCACCCTTGCGAAGACCGTCGCTCCACCTTTTTGTTTTATTCTCGCTGTGAACCGTATGCTACTCCGGCTACCCAGAAGGGGCGCCCGAGTCGGGACTCAACCGGCATTCCGTCTTCCTTTCCCTGCGCTTGGGCACCAGGCGAGGAAGAGAGTCCGCCAGTCATACCACATCGTAAAAACACAGCGTTGCCCGCCTTCCGCACACACGTCGTCCCGCAGTCTTATTACCGAAAAAGCAACCAGTTGCTATGGCAACGCGACTGCTACTAGTTGCTACAATAATCAGTCGGTTAATTGTATAGCACACACAGTCAGACACTCTTAGTTCGTCTATCATATTTTTTTTATTGTTTGACGGGCTTGCTTTTGGCCTCATTCTAATCCCTAGGGCTAAGAAGAGGCCGACGATGGAACGAGCTTGCCCAGAAATAGCCTATTCTATAGCAAGTTTTTTCGTACTACCCAAAATGGAAATAACAATATTACTTTTGAAGGCGCTCAACTCTTTAAAAAAATACCGTCTAATATAAAAAATGTGAGCTCGTTTGGCGCATTTAAATCAAAGCTTTAAGCAATATGTGATTGCTAATTTGTAACGATAATATTTTATGAACATAATATTGCGATTCACGAAATTAACTGAATAAACAAAGCGATTTTACTGTGCCGAATGGGTGCCTACTTTATCAATCTTTAATTTTCGTTCGAACGATTATGTAAACTATTTTTTTTTAAATCTAATTTTGTTGTTCTCATGTAAGTGACTGTTATGTCTTGAATGAGAATAAATGATCTTTAACATTATTCACTCGGACTTTAAAAACTTTAGGGTTAAGTATATGCACTCGGGAATTCCACTGTTTGGCTGTACGCATTATAAATGTAGAAGCAAAACGCTTGGTGCGCAAAAGTGGAATATCAACCAGGTAAGGGTGGAAGCCAGCCGTACGTCTGAATTCCCGATGGTAAAATGGGGAGGGGGAATGAGCTCATGATTGACGCTATCGTAGTGTTTTTACGTTCTGTAATACGAATATGTGTTTTGGTAGCAATAAATTGCAAATTGTTGCGATTGCGACTGTCACTGAATGATCGATAGGTAATAAGCCTCTCGGGTAATTGTCTGTCGTCCGTCCGGTCGTGTGGGACAGTTCGCTCCACTTAGACTGAAGTTAATTAAAAGGGTTAAAATAAATAAATAAATGTTTCCGACACTCACACCAATTATCAGGCATGCAGGCGTTGCTCTAATAAAACATATATTTGATGCCTGGGAGAAGTCTCAAAATGCTCTTGGAGTTTTTTGCGACTTGTCCAAGGCTTTTGATTGCGTTGAGCACCGGACTCTAGTGTTGAAGCTACATTATTACGGTCTCGAAGATTTTGCACTAAATTTAATACAGTCATATCTCAGCTCTAGAACTCAAACTGTCGATATAAATGGTACTAAATCATCTGGTTCTCATGTAAAAATGGGAGTTCCACAAGGGTCGATTCTTGGTCCTTTTCTGTTCTTGATTTATATTAATGACTTGCCATTCTTTGTAGAGAATTTCTGTGAAATTGTATTATTTGCAGATGATACTTCACTCATTTTTAATGTGACTAGGTGTAGGACTAATTATGAAAATGTAAATAAAGCTCTTTCAGAGGTACTCCATTGGTTTACTATTAATAATTTACAGCTTAACGCTAAGAAAACAAAATGTATTAAATTTATATTACCAAATGTCAGAAATGAACCAACCAATATTAGAATAAACGGTGATCAATTAGATTTGGTAGATTCTACAGTCTTTTTAGGCATTACCCTTGACTCAAAACTTCAATGGAATCCTCATATATCGAAATTGGCCGGTAAACTCAGTTCTGCTGCTTATGCCATTAGAAAAATTAGGCAGTTAACAGACGTTGAAACTGCTAGAACAGTTTATTTTAGTTATTTTCATAGTGTCATGTCGTATGGCGTCCTACTGTGGGGAACAGCGGCTGATATTGAAACTATATTCATTTTACAGAAACGAGCAATAAGAGCAATCTATAAACTAGGATCACGAACTTCCCTAAGAAATCTTTTTAAGGAGATTGATGTCCTGACAGTTGCATCTCAATATATTTATAATTGTACAGTTTTTGTACGTTGCAACATCAACTCCTTTACTGAACACGGTGACGTACACAATTTCAATACTAGAAATAAGACAAAACTTGTAATGCCACTGTTCAGGTTACAGAAGGTACTTGGTTCTTTCTTGGGGCAAGGTATACACTATTACAATAAAATACCAAATTCTGTACTAGATTTACCTTTAGATAAGTTTAAAAAACATGTGAAGTCTTTATTACTTATAAAAGGTTATTATACAGTCAAAGAATATTTAGATGATAAAACAGCCTGGTTATAATAAAAATCACATATTATATTTGAATCAATTTATTAAAATTATTTTTTATACTTTTTATACTGATATGACAGCCTTTATCAGCATTGTCCTACAGATAACAAACAGCGTTGCGTTAAATAGATCATTAAGTTTTTATTTAGAGTATCTTGAGTGTGTCATGCTCTCTTTACTGTCTCTGCGGTGGTGGCGTGTGCGTCGGGTCGTTACGTTCCCTAAAATATGGTTGAGCGAAGCGATGGCTGATTCATACGTCATGCTCGTGAACGGGTGCCGCCTGTGGAGGCTGGTCTGCTCTTGCATACTTATCTTATTTTTAGTATTATTAATTATAGTTTGACTTTGTTTTACCTAAACAATTTTTGACTTTTACTAGAGTACTGTAGTGGTGCTGTATGACATTGTGGAAATTGAAACTTTTACATAATTATCTGATGTAAATTTGTTAACTTACATTTTTTATTTTAACAGCATTGTCCTACAGATAACAAACAGCGTTGCGTTAAATACATCATTAAGTTTTTATTTAGAGTATCTTGAGTGTGTCATGCTCTCTTTACTGTCTCTGCGGTGGTGGCATGTGCGTCGGGTCGTTACGTTCCCTAAAATATGGTTGAGCGAAGCGATGGCTGATTCATATGTCATGCTCGTGAACGGGTGCCGCCTGTGGAGGCTGGTCTGCTCTTGCATACTTATCTTATTTTTAGTATTATTAATTATAGTTTGACTTTGTTTTTACCTAAACAATTTTTGACTTTTACTAGAGTACTGTAGTGGTGCTGTATGACATTGTGGAAATTGAAACTTTTACATAATTATCTGATGTAAATTTGTTAACTTACATTTTTTATTTTAACAGCATTGTCCTACAGATAACAAACAGCGTTGCGTTAAATACATCATTAAGTTTTTATTTAGAGTATCTTGAGTGTGTCATGCTCTCTTTACTGTCTCTGCGGTGGTAGCATGTGCCTCGGGTCGTTACGTTCCCTAAAATATGGTTGAGCGAAGCGATGGCTGATTCATATGTCATGCTCGTGAACGGGTGCCGCCTGTGGAGGCTGGTCTGCTCTTGCATACTTATCTTATTTTTAGTATTATTAATTATAGTTTGACTTTGTTTTACCTAAACAATTTTTGACTTTTACTAGAGTACTGTAGTGGTGCTGTATGACATTGTGGAAATTGAAACCTTTACATAATTATCTGATGTAAATTTGTTAACTTACATTTTTTATTTTGTTTTTTTACATGTTGTAATTGTCTTATATATATTTTTTGTGTTTATTTGTAATGGAAAGTGTTCTGCTATGATAGGGCATTTTCCAATATTTTTGACGCTGTAAGGGAGAAAAGAGCTGGACACTTGCTGAGTTTCTTGCCGGTTCTTCTCAGTACAAGATCTCCCGCCCAGAGTAGATTTACGAACCGATGGCATAATGACATTCACAAGAGCTACTTGTAGCCTAAACTGAATAAATGATTTTGAATTTTGAATTTTTTGAATTTTATCTAGCCCCAAGAAAAGTTTCCTTAAGGAACTCGAGAAATGGTTACGGATAAACATACTTAATCTACTTAAATACATACTTATTATACATAGGAAACACCCAGACCCGAAACAATTTCGAAAAACAGGTAGGTATTTCTAAATTGATCCGACCGGGGATCGAACCCGGGACCTCAGAGATGGCGACATCATGAAAACCGGTGTGCAAGCCACTCGACCAAAGAGAGACCAAGACCAAAATAGATACCTACCTAAATGTATTTATAAAATGTTTATGTTTAAGCTTCCACTTTACTGCAGCGCTAACCCAACCTTAAACGTAACATAATAAACATCTTATCTCCATCGTGAGAACTGAAAAACACAAAAGAGTCTGTTACCTAACTTTCCGAAATGCATCGTTTGTTTCGCAAACATTGGAATATTCCTATTATCTTACTAATACAGTGCAAATTGGTTAGATAGGTATGTAACGTTTCTTCGACTATATAGTAACGTCGTTTATTACATTTCTCTCGGTATGCAAATCAGTTTTTCTAGACCCCTATTTCTTTGTTTACACACATGTAGAGATTTATTGTGTGCCACTGTGAAATGTTCTTACGTAAAATTTGCATTCATTGTTTTTGAATCGTGCATCATGACAAGCTGTAGCTGCTACAGATAACATTATATAATGGTACTATCACAAACACATTCGCATCCATTATTAAAAAAAATTAATTTTTTTTTTATGTGATAGAATATTCTGTTCTCGGTTTGATTTTTGCTGTCTTCGTTGCAGTTTAGTTTATTCAATATATATTTTCCAGTTTGTTATCTGTGCCAAGTTGTTATTTGTAACAAGTAGTTATCTACTCAAGCAAAATAATATTAATTGATATGCAAATACTAAGGTAACGCCTTACCGCAAGAAAAAGATTTTATGAAGCTGTTTAGACTCACAGCTGGACACAGGATATCTTATAAAGAAGAATTATGTAATAAATGAGATGTATGTAATGATCAACAAGTCTTACGCAAATCGGCTTATAGATGTTATATTATCAATAAGAAGTCGAAGGAGGTAGTTTCTAATAAACTACCGCTTGCGAAAAGCACATTGTACAAATATCACAAAAATCCATATTGTAGACAAGACCATATTTTTTGAGAGATTGCTGATTGCCTCAAACGTCATTTTCAGCGTCACCGTTGTTTTTTGGGGGCGGCGAGGTACGTAAAGGGTACATCAAGCCGTGTTGAAACAAATCACCTTCAGAGGTTTTCTAGAGAGAACGGCATCGCACACTTATAAAAGTGCGCGTCCCCGTGCCCTACTAGATTCTCCGAAGGGTTCGGATCGGATCGGGGTATACACAAGACCAGGTTAACTCATGTCAACATATCGCCTTGATAGATGAAGTAACTTTTATAAAAGTGTCGCTTGTAGTCTAAGTACACTTACTTCAAGCGAGTCTTATGCTACCATCAAGTGCCAGAAGGTAGGTAGGTAAGATACTCTTATCCAGCTCGTGCCAGCCACTTAGTATTTAGTTATTATTAAGTAGGTACCTATATTGAAAAGATGACAATTGACAACCCTAGCAGTAACATAAACTTTTATATGTTAAATTTTATTGCAAAAGAACATGGCTAATGCATTTCGAGAAACATTTTTATGTGCTGCAACGAAAAATCAAGTTTGTCTGCAACGCATGAAACATCTTTACTCAACGTTCAAGGTTTCACAATACCTAGGTGTTTCTTAACGCCAACACGCTGTAAAGACGTTCTCTCCCTAATTGGAATTTGTATTTTTTTTTGTACCTGTTCAGAGAAATATATTTTTACCTAAATACTAGAGTACCTAGGATAATGTGGGTTCATTATATAAGTAAAAGAGACATGATATTATTTTATCAGAATACTCGCAAATTCAATCTTAAAATTTTCTTATTATCATCTTTTGATTCGAACACCATGAACAATCCCGATCCGATCCGAACCCTTCGGAGAATCTAGTAGGGCACGAGGACACGCACTAGTGCGTGATGCCGTTCCCTCTAGAAAACCTCCGAAGGTGATTCGTTTCACACGGCTTGAGGAACCCTTTAAGTTTCTCGCCGCCCCCAAACAAGCCCGGTGAAACTGAAAATGCCGTTTGAAGCAATCAGCAAACTCTCTTCAAATAATAAACCATGAACAAACGTCCCACTGCTGGAATCAAGACTTCCCACATAATTAATAGCATATGGGGACATCAAGCCATACCTAGGTACTCACTACGCTGGCCCAATGTGTGCTGCCTTCCGAGATACGGAAGAGCTCAAGATATTCAAATTTTATCACTCATTTGGTGACTCGATCCACATTGCGAAAGTTGCTTAGCTTGAGAGATTGTTACCCGGACGCATTAGACGCTACGCCATCAGTTACCTTTCCATCAGGCTCCTTTATTATTCAGACATGATAACTATTCGTTTTCTTAATCGTAATGTATGGATGGATGAAAACTTGTAGGAGGCATACAATATAAAAAAATAATTTAAACCTCTTTTTTATACGGTTGTGGGTGCAGGCTTCGCGAACTCAGAAGTCGACTGGATGGTGATCACCGTTACACAGATTAGAACCCGCCGAAGCTCATAGTTCAACAGATACTCATCAGACTAGTGTGTAGAGTGTACAGTGTGACACTGAAGTTCCACGGTCAAAAACGCGCGCATTGCAAGGCGCCCATGACCGCGCTTGTGACCGCTTTCCATCAGGCGGAAGCGGAACCATAGCCGAATTAAGCCACGTATATAGGCTCCTAGGCACAGCATGTTTCAGGGCCTCTAGCCTACCTTCTAGACTTAGCAAAAAAAAATATAAAAATCATATATTAAATACTTACTTTCTCAGTTTTACTTACGTTAATACTCGTTTTAAAATTATAAATGAGCAACGCTTACATCAAAATATTAACATTGAATCTTTATTGAACTCTATCTTACCGCTTTGGAAAATTGTAGGAAAAATGCAGACTGAACGACAGCCCATAGACTTGCCATTTCGGCCTTTTGGTTAATCTGGTACTGGGCGGGCCGTATGCTCTGTGCTGTAGCGTAAAAGAGGCAGACATGATTGTCAAGTGTCGGGCGAAAGGGGTAACGCTGGACAGCCGAACACCGGCTGAATGCCAGCACGCGCGAGGCTCGTTCTACTTTTGTTTTTATCGGAATGCCACCGGGCCGGTCCGACGAAATTTCCTTTAAACGAGGCCCCAAGTTAAAGGTTGAGGCGAGTTTTAATCTTTTTCAGGACGTTGAATTATTGAACGGCGTAAACATTAGGCTATATACCTGACCTTAAAGCAGTATTTATACTACAATGTTGTTGTAATTGTGAAAATGAGACGCTTGTAAATAATCCGCTACGGGCCTTTGTTTTCATAATCGCAACAACGCTTCTACAATACTACTTAAAGCATATAGAGCTTCAGAAGCGATTGCCCATGGTAAGCCAGCTAGAACTCGATTCTGCCATTTTTAAATGTCTACATTGTTTGTCGGATTACCAATTTTGAAAATTACTTCATAGTACTTACTAAAGACAAAATTGGGGTACCGACTTGAGAGCCTGAATGAGTCAGCAGATATTCATTGCGAGTTCTAATGTATGTTCATAAGTCCTACATACTTTGAATACTAATCTCTTCTGATCGAATTTTATAAAACCTGAGCGTTATCTAGCGTAAAACTGCGAAAAAACGCATATTATAATACTGGTATGCCTTACAAAAACATTAAAATGAATAGGGACCAAGGTCATTATATAATTCAGTTCATGTAGGAAGTTATGTGCTCGGCAGTGACATATTTTATGTAATTAATGCTTTCCAAAATACATGTTTAAAATACAGTACTTACTTGGATGATCGAGCTTTGCTCGGTTTTTTTTTGGTAATTTTCTAAAAATTATAGGTACCTAGCTAGATCGATTTATCGGCCCCAAAATCCCCTGCATACTAAGTTGCATAAAAATCGTTGGAGCCGTTTCCGAGATTCAGATTATATATATACATAATACAATAATTGCTCGTATAAAGGTATTAGATACGTAATGTATATAAATTCAGGGTGTTGATCATGATCATACCTATTTATCGCTACAGCTCTTACGTGGACCACACGCTAAGCCATAAGCGACTCCAAGCATGTAGGCAAACATTAACTCACACTTAGTGCTTTCGACGATGACTTTCCCTTCTTAAATAGGCAAATACTGTACACGCATGAATATTATGATGAGCATTATTACGTCAACCACTATAGGTATTCGAACATCTTTCTACATATGAATCGTTCGCATGGACAGACAGATTTACATTCTAAGCATATTTATGACGTAATAAACATACATACAACACATACTCTCACGTCCTTCTCCCAAAAAGGGGTAGACAAGACATAGACAGAGCATCGAAATCGTCAATTTTGAGTAGTTATGACGTAATAAACATACATACATACATACTCTCACGTCCTTCTTCCAAAAAGAGGTAGACAAGACATAGACAGTGCATCGAAATCGTCAATTTTGAGTAGTTATGACGTAATAAACATACATACATACATACTCTCACGTCCTTCTCCCAAAAAGGGGTAGACAAGACATAGACAGAGCATCAAAATCGTCAATTTTGAGTATTTATGACGTAATAAACATACATACATACATACTCTCACGTCCTTCTCCCAAAAAGGGTAGACAAGACATAGACAGAGCATCGAAATCGTCAATTTTGAGTAGTTATGACGTAATAAACATACATACATACATACTCTCACGTCCTTCTCCCAAAAAGGGTAGACAAGACATAGACAGAGCATCGAAATCGTCAATTTTGAGTATGTAGGTATACTCGCCATTGGTGACCCGACGCCACATTTAGCATGAACCAAGTAGGGAGCCGAGGTGGAACAGATAACATCAGTGATGGGCTGCTAGTCGATCATGTGTGAGCATCTTTGAACCCTTGTCCTGATACATCTGTCCACGTCCCCAACCAGCATGAGAAAGATAGATGTAATAAAACAGAGGTTAAATATATTGGACTGCCATTTAACGACAACAACTAAATCTAACGACATAACGTACTCGAAGCTTTTAGCTTCCCCGTTAGATGTTTTGTTTTGTTTTCGGATGGGTGACGACCTCAGTGACAACCCATCCGATGACTCGGTATTTTAAAAGTTACTAAATGAGCAAAGTTGCAACCCGAACGTGCAAGCCGATGCGCGATCCTTCTAAATGAATGTTGATGAAACACTTCCCTTGTGTTACTGCTAGTTCAAAATGTGTGAGCAAACTGTGCAAATGTACTAACTATAAGTCACTTATTTCCGTGTCCAAATATTCTAACATTGTATTTTATTTGTTTCAGGTCACAGCCTTAGCTGTGCTCAGCATTGCACAAGCTAAAAATGCAACGACGAAAACGAAACCGAAAAGACAACTGGACAACATACGAACCCCGCAGAACCTTCAATACTCTTTGGTACTCCCCCATTCAAGAGTCTCCCACTTCAGAGCGCTGACCAGCAGCAGAAGGATCTCTAATGCCACCCCAAAAGGAGGCAAACTCCCGCCGTACGCTGTGCAAATGGAACCCGTGGTGCAGTACTCACAAAAAGACCCGCTATACGACCCAAGTCTCGACAATTTAGATGATGTCGTCGTCAATAAAAACGAAATTTATGCGCAACCCAAAATCTTGAACGTACAAGACTCTTCTGAGCTCTCATACGGACCGCCTTTTGGCACTTTACCCACTGCACCTTTATACAGTCAAGAACCACATCCACATTATTACGAAGCACCAGAGCCCATAATAGAGATAATCATCAAAGAATCCAATGAAACTCTTCCACCACCGCCTCCGCAACTAGTTCAAAAAAGGAAGAAAGAGCCCGTACAGGTGTTCTATGTAAAATACAGCAAAGATCCTCATTCAAAAGATAAAGTAATCTATGAGAAACCTATCGCGGCCATAACTCCCCCCTCGAACGATGAAGATGATCACCACAATGAGTACGTTACAGTCACACCTGAGCCGATATACTTACCTACACAAACCACTACTCTAAGAGCAATCATTAAACCAGAGTCAGAAGTGTACCACAGCGATAGCAGCGTTAAAGTTACTTTCGGAAATGAAGGTCGTCATTACAGTGACAGGCGAGAAGGAAATCTAGAAGGTCATGAAGAAACTGCTCCTCGACCTGCGATAGCTTATCCCAACCAACCACCAAATCATCCTCCGTTAGAACGCTCCGCGTCACCTAAACCACAACTACATGAACCGAGACCTGTAGAAGGTCACCAAGCCAGCCAGACATACAGACCTAACCCTCCACAAGCTCAGAGTAGAATTCAATTCCAGTCGCCTTATCTAAACAATGAACAACAACTTCCAAGGCAGGGACCATCCGTCGCTCCATTCAGGGGTCAAGGTCACGTTTCACGTCAAAACTCCTTTGGACCATTAAGCCCTCAGCCAAGCTCTCATCCAGCATTTGCCGGCGGACCTCCAGGTCCAGGCTCACATTTCACTAATCCCGGACCTTCTAGCGCTCCTTTCCCAGGACCTTTCTCGAGACCAAACAGTCCCCCATCCTTCCATCCTCGTCCTAATAGTCCACCAACATTTGCACCTCGCCCTCAGTTCAACGGACCTCCTAGATCAAACTTCCACACTGGACCTCAAAGACCAATCTACCAACCACACCCGCAACAAAAACAGTTCTTTGATGAAGCTAAATACTTGCAAGAAAACTATCACACAATAACTACGGATCAAATAGATCCAGCCAAAGAACAACCTATACCAAGCAGACATCCTCAAAATTTTAACTTTGGTCCAAGTCCGAGTCCAGCACCTGCTCAATTCCAAGACCATAACCAGTCACCTATAATCCCAGTGAATCAACAGCTACCACAACAAAGACCGCCTCTGCATTTCACTGAAAACGGCCAGAACAAACCAACTTTTACCACATCACCAAGCCGATCACCCTTCTTTAACCTAAAACCATCGCCACCACAAATTGAAAATAACCGTCCACCTTTCCTACAACATCAACCTCAACAGCAATTCAGTTTCCACCAGGGGCTTCAGCAATTATCACGGCCTTCTGCCCCAGTTCAACCAAATTTGCATACCCAACAATCTTTCGCGAGCCCAGTTTCAGTTTTTCCTTCCCCTATCCCACAAAGTCAATTCCTGCCTCAACCATCAGCGCCGACCTTATTCAACTTCCACCCACAACCATCGCCTGGTCCTGAACAACAATTTCAAAAACCAAGCTTCTCGTCGGAACGAACACAGTTTCAACAATCCCAAGGACCATCAGAACGGCCTAGCAGCTTCCATGATCAGTCGAACTTTCACCACCAACAAAATGTTGGCCAGTTCGTTCCTAATGGTGGGGAGCTTGTAGCTGCTATACCCAAATACGAACAGCACATAACTGTGAACGGACCCAATTTACAAACAAACTATAACGGCTTCAGCGAATCCCTTCAACCATCTCCTTCACCTAATCCCGACGCAAAATATCACCAATACCAACAACAACAGCATCAGCAACAAGAACAACAAAAAGAACAACAACGTCAACAACATCAACAACAGCAACAACAAGCACACCAACAGCAACAACAACAGCAGCAAGAGCAACAGCAACATCAGTTACACCAACAGCAACAACAAAAGCAGCAACAACAACATCAACAACAACAACAACAACAACAACAGCAGCAGAAACAACAACAACAACAACAACAACAGCAAGAACATCAACAGTATTTAGATAATGAGCAGGAACAAGTGCGCTTACAACTTGCACAAAATGTACAAAAACAACAAGAAGAAATACAACGTCTTCAAAATCAACTGATTATTGCACAACAACAACAGAAACACCAGCAACAACAAAACAAACAATATGAAAATGAATACAATCAATTAAGGAATTACAACCAGCAACAAATTCAAGCTTCTACACCTAGATCACAGTATTCTCAAAGTCATGAAAGTTCAAGAACACAGTACCAACAGCAACAGTTCTATACCGCTAGCACACCATCACCTCATTATTACCAATCAACTTCAAGAACTGTCGAAATTAAACCTACTACTCAGAAATATGTTTCTTCCACGCTTAACTCCATAAGCTCTACACCTGAAACTAAGAAAGAAGAGAAAAAGCGAAAGCCTGCCATAGAACTTCCCGACGAAGTTCCTGATGATCTGCGTCAACAATTGCTATCTTCAGGCATTTTGGATAACGCCGACATCAGTGTATTAGATTACGACAAAGTAGGAGACACGCCGTTAGAGTCACTACCTCCGGATCAGTTGGCAAACTTTTTCAGTGCAGGTGGAGCTCAACAGATAGCAGCTAGTGAACTTAGACCCATTGTTGTAAAGCCCAATGGTGATAGTATCGAATCTAGGATTGACGAAGATATAGATGATGATCAGGAAATCGCGGCATCCGAAAACGTTGCTACTTATGTCGCTCCTCCCACGTCTATGACTAATAAACAAGCAGTTGAAATGAAAGTGGTTCATTTTGACCCCAAGACAGCCGAAGGCCAGAACATCGCTAAAGAGTACGTCAAGGATGATGCAACACAGTTGGATCCTGTAGCTTTGAATGATAAAAAATACAACAGATATTTGCCTTTGAAGGTCAGTGGGAACCAGTTTCCTCTTCCAGACGTCCTGAAAGGTAGAAAAGTTACATCGGTTGTTGTCTTAGCGCCAGTAGAGACTGAAGCTTTAGGCGGTGATCACGTGAGGAAAGAACGCGCAACAAACACACTGAAGGGCATAAAGTTTGTCGCTGGAGACAGCTTGCAGGATTTACTTAGAAAACCAACGACAGATAACTTTAAAAAATGGCTTGAAGTTGAAAGGAAAACAGCTACAGACCTGCAGTCAGTCATTTTGCTTGTGACGGGGTAAAGTATTCAACTAACTACATTATTATAATTATGCGTACATATTGTTCTTAAAATCGTTAAATACTACAAATTATTTTACCATTCATTTAAATTGATTCTAAATTACGAGTCAGGCAGTTATCGATATGGAAATTTTTATTTTCGGAGTAAATTCCGAACTGGGTAGTCTCTCATCTAAAGGATCCTTGTGGTACTCTTTATCCCAACTAGATAATATGATGGTAACTAGTTAGATGGACTTCGAACAAGCCCAATGACCGCTGGAAATCGAACCTGCCCCCCGACCGTCTAACCGATCGCTTTGACTACGTGTATAGTTTATGACGTCATCTTGCCACCTCGCACCGCCTATGAAAGCAATATCAAAAGCTAAAGCTATATAGCTTTCGATATTGCTTTCATAGGCGGCACGAAACGACAAGATGACGTCATAAACCACACACGAAGTCAAAGCGATCGGTTAGGCGGTCGGGCCCCTGGTACCTATCTCTGCGTCTGAGAATGGTGTTCTTTTTTTATACTTAACACGGCAAATGTCTCCATACCACCTGATGTTAAGTGGAAATGGAGTCCAGACGCGAAGACAACTGGTGCAGCGTGAAAACAACGCAGCATCAGTTAACCTCACTCTGCCGGCCCACAAGGTGCTTCTTCACGCCTTGTTTGAAGGACCCCTTATCATAGGAAGGAGGCATACTATAGCACAATGGCTCAATTAAATCAAAGATTAACCCTAAAACTTAAGTATTATTTATTAACCATTTGTTTTTACGAGTGAGTAGGTATAAGAATTATTATAAATAGGTAAATCATCATCATCATCATCAGCTCATTTTATGTCCCCACTGCTAGGGCACGAACCTTCCCTATGGGAGAACGGGCCATAAACCACCACGCAGGCCCAGTGCGGGTTGATGGTTGTTAATGACTGCTTATGTAGCCGGGACCAACGACGGCTTTACGTGCCATCCGAAGCACGGCGGAGCTCGAGATGGTACATTTTTGGTCACTCATCCGATGAACGGCCTTTGCGAAAGTTGCTTAACCTCAGCACTCGCAGACCGGACGCTTTAACCACTGCGCCAAATACGTAAACAATAGCGTTTATTCATTTTCCAGGAGTGAAGAACCATCAGAAGAAAGAGAAATCTTCATGTACGACGTCGCTTCGGGAAATGTAAACAAACTGAGTGGAGAGCTATCCAACGCCTTCGTGGAGGCTGCAGAGAACAACTCGCTTAGTAAAGACATCGAGAAGCTGGCCATTGAAGGGGAGGGAACTCCGGAGGACTTCAGCAAAAACGGTGAAATCGCAGACGGTTCAGAAAACGTGCCATTATTTGTAGATATTTCCGGTCTGAGTTTAAATCAAGGAAATAGCAATCAAGTGTCAATATCATCGGGATATAGTAAAACCAAACTCGGCAGATCACTTAGAAGACATTGATGCCTATATTGCCGGAAGGCAAATTCCTGTAAATAGTATAGTTTTAGTATGAGTAAATTAATATGGCGATGGCGTCGTGATGATGTGTATTATAGTCGATTATTGCAGTGATGAGCTGATGATCATTTTGTACAAATAAAAAATCTTTTTTACAAAATTGTGTATTTTTTTATTTCGATTCTATCACTTTATACTATAGATCAAAATGGTCACAATCACAATCATAAACTTCTTGTTAAAGAAAGGCTTGATTTGTGTAGGTGAATCCACACCACTTTTACTGATTCGAAATTTTACGATAAAGTTCGTTGATAAATAACTACCTACAGACCTTTAGGCAATATTTAACTAACAACCTAAAATCAATACAGTTGGTCTAATGCTCTAAGCTATCAACAGATAGCAGATAAATAGTTTATCGATTTAAATCGGTAACTCCATCATCGATTCCTTAATTCATAACTTCTACTATTTTTATGCCTGGCAACACTGAGACAAACGTCAAACATATGGATTATTATTTACGGTGGAAGGTCTTGCGGCTAAGTGAAAATTCGTCGTTTTTATTTTTCATGACTTTTGATAATAATATTTGAGTTACAAACATGATGGAGGGATCTCTGAGTAAATGGACAAATGTGATGAAAGGCTGGCAGTATCGGTGGTTCGTGTTGGACGAGAATGCTGGCTTACTCTCATACTATACGGTAAGTGACGTTACAGTAATAAATCTTTACATGCCGCAAAATCATGATTTCTCTATTTTTCTATACTCATAGTAATAGGCAACAAATTGGTTAATTAAAACACTCTTATCATAACCAAAACTATAATAATATAGTTTTTTTTTAATAAGATTTAAATATATTTTTATAGGAAGTTCATCTTTATGTGGATACATGTTTCATTAATTTCAAAAAGTCGTGTTTTCAATCAATAAACAAAAATATTACGATCTTTGTGATAGGTCATAGTTTATATAATGATAGATCTTTAAAGACACAATTTCTTATTTCTAAAAAACATGTTCTTTTTTATAATTTTTTAAAATTTTCTAAAAAAACAATTTACCATAACTTTTCTGTTTTACTTTAAGATATAAATTTGCCTACTATTCAGTTCAAATACAAAATAGGTTTTGGAGAAAGACTACCGATAACAACAAAACTATACCAAACCTCATATAAAATTAATATTAAAAAATATTGTTTATCTTTAACCTACCGATTCTTATTAAGACTTCTCTTATAAATTTTTTGAGAGTATTAATATTAACTATAGGCACTAAGACAGTAATTATTTAAATGTTAACCCACTATTAGCGAAGGGCAAGTCATTGGCCTGATATGATAACAAATGTTGTATATTATAATGTATAGATTGATTATATATTCCTTTACTATTTATGGCTAGTAATGAAATACAAAAACGTTGACTTATTTCAAAATATCAAAATAATGTATATTAGGTACATTATGTTAATTGTTGACATATTTGTAAACAGCTGTGTTACATCAAATGTTTATATAAACTCAAGAAAGAATTGATAAAATAACTATTGTATTCAATGCTTGTTTTGTTTTTTGAATAACTGTTTAAATATACTTTCTAAAACACATAGATTTATTGCCAACATTAATTATCTTTACTTGTTCCGATTTAAAGATTTACTTTGAGTTTTGCTGTAGTTCTTCGTAAAAAAGTCATAGAACATATAGTACACAAATATGACGTTGGGGAAATACAACATCGACACTCCGAGAGGAGCGGGACAACTCGGTAAATACACTTGTGAGGAGTAGATCAGCATCACTGTGAATTGTATCTGAAAACAAATAATATGTTATATTAATAAGATACTACCAAACCCAAGTAAAATATTCTCGGTAGCTCAGCGGTCAGAGCATTAGACCGATCGTCCAAAGGTTGTGGGTTTGATTCCCACTTGAACTTTCTGAGGTTTGTTGGTTTTTTGTAGTAAATTTTTATCTTGTAACTGTATTAGCATTGTGATTGCAAAATGCAAAACTAATAAAAGTAAAATATTGTAATAACACAAGTGATATTCGAAAATATTTCTCAATCTGCAAATTATATTTCTAATTAAGTTACCTACTTCTGATTACCATTTATATACTACTTTCATTAACCTGGAATCTTTTTATTATATTATAAACTGATTATAAATAAGAATTCAAATACCATAAATAATTAAAAGTATTATTTTTTACTTATTTATTTATTAAGCCTAACAGCAAAATAAGCAATACCTAGATAAAACATAAAATAGAATTATAGCTAAATGGCACATAATATGTAATGCCTATTATGTGCTTGGATAGTCATATACTTTTTTTTTTAGTTATCAGTTTGTATTTTAGCTAATTTTTATGTTTGAAAAAAGGTGACTCAGTTGTGTAATAGCTTAATCAAAGTTTATGGACTATAGAGTGCCATTTAATCAGTTTATATGATAATAAAAAGATTGCATGTCTAATGAGTAAAAAGATTCAGTGGGTGAATGAAGTGAAGTAATTTAATTTTTATTATTATGCAGATTCATATATATTTTAATACTGCCTGCCTGTATTTTCCCGCTTTTGCAACATTTTTCATTGCTGCTCCACTCCTATTAGTCAGCGTGATGTAATATAGCCTAAATATTATAAATGTACTATTGAACACAAAAATATATTTTCAATTCGAACCAGTAGTTCCTGAGATTAGCGCGTTCAACCAAACAAACAAACTCTTCAGCTTTATAATATTAGTATATATTTACAGATGTAGATATCGCACTACCAATACAATACTGTTGTAACTTAAAACATATTGATATTTGAAATTTTACCGTAATCTAATAACAGTATGGTTTAATTTCAAATACCAGTATATTTTAAGTTACAACAGTACCTATTGTATTGGTAGTGTGTTATGCTACAGATAGATATAGATGCCCAGCTGGTACATATTATTGTGATACTGGTACATATTATATTCAGTTTAGCTGGTAGATGTCCACATAGTCTGTAAAAACAATACAATGTCAAAGAATTGTTGTGTTTCTTCCTATCAGATATAAAATGCATAGACATTTTCTCAGTAGTTAAGGATTCAAAGAGAATTACTTTTCCAACATCTGCTTTATCCCCACTTACCATCATCTGAACTGGATGCCAGACAATTCCCCCTTGTGGACATTGAGAAAGGAAAGTCCAATTGGTCAGTGAAATATATAATTTGAAGGTAAAACTAATTGAAATCTTATGAATGTTTAGCCTAATCATCCTAAGTTGGTATCTCTGCACCACCCTATGGTTGACTCGTTGAGAATGCCTCAGGCATTAAGTCCGCCATGTAATTTATGTTGCAAAAGTTTTTAAATAAACAAGTTAAGCGGATCTATGACCAGAAAGATTGGATTAAACTTTGATCCCATCAGCCTGTTAACCTATGCTGGGCTTCTCAAACCTCTTTTTGACCACCTCTTTTATATGGGCTTCATCTATTGTAAAACTTTCTCTCATCACCATAAACTCAACGCAATAGCCACTGCCTGCTCCGCGCCATAAATAATACAGTCATTAATATGTATTAATGCAAACAGATCAGAGTGCCTAGTGCGACTTTTATTCGTCATTCAAAATGAGAATTTGCATTGTAAAAATTTAGCTAGGTATCCCCGTTTGCCGCTATAATGTGCTTCTTCAAAGCCATACAAATTTTCGTTTCTGTCAACGTGATCGAGTGGCAAACGAAACTCGCACATAGACACCTTGTATAGTGATTCATTTTAATTTATAGTGCTCCCGTAAACTGGAGAAAACAATACAGTTTTAGGACGACGCTTTTGCTGCACTCAAGTCGACTACCTAAATATCGTCTTTGGTATTGGAGTTGTAACGGCAATATTTAATTAATTATAATAATATTAATTATAATAATAATATTAGACAACATTACATACCTACATTGTTTTGATCCCAAGGAAAGTAGCTAAAGCACTCGTATTATGGAAATCAGGTACAACGACGACGCGACGCGACAACGACAGTACCACAACCACCCAGACCCGATCACCCGATACAATATCGAAAAGTTCGTTTTCGACACCCGACCGGGAATCGAACCCGGGACCTCAGAGTATGGCTGCCAAATATTTTTCAGGAAATTAAAGTAGGTAAATCTATCACTAACTAGTATTAAAAAAAGGATTTGAAGAAAAATTAAAGTTTAAGTTTAATCCAAAATTTATTTAAGCGTTGCGTTTCGTTTCACTTCACCTGAGTCTGAGTATAATTCAGTAGTTCAGAAATTAAGTCGACAGGAATATTCCGTTCAAACGCACGCATTAGTAGAAAATAAAGTATTTTCCATACTTCATTTTTATTAAAAATAATAAAGTATGGGGATGGAAAATAACGTAGGGTACGTTATTTTAAAGTATGGTCGGCAACCCTACCTCAGAGTAAGCGCCGCCCCGCCCAAAGTGTGGCGGCGGGCGTGCAAGCCACTCGGCGTCGTCGTCTAAAAAATACAGTGGCGGTTTAACAATTGAATAACTCACCATTTGCATGACGGTGAGCCACTTCTTGTACTTGCGAAGGCAGTTCTTCGTCCTAAGGCTTCCCTCGGCCGATAGCAAGTAGTAGCTATACATTATCACGTGGACGGCGTTGTTGATCATCGGCGAGAACGATGTTATGCCACCTGTTGGACACACATTATGTTTTTCCATAATTGGTATCTACCTACTTTGAGAATCATCATCATCAGCCCATTTTATGTTCCCACTGCTGGGGCACGAGCTTCCCTATTGATGGATTGAATAGGGAGAACGGGCCATAAACCACCATATGGCTTGGACCAACGGCTTTAAAGGTCTTCCGAAGAACAGAGGAATAGTAAAGTAATTAGCATACTGAATACGCATATTGAAATTAACATTGCTAAAATTCCAATATTTGAGTGTTGGCCACGCGAGTTTTTTAAGAAATGAGCCTGCTCGATTGGGTGTAAGATATGCTATGGGATCAAGACAGAGCGCCATTAATCTCTCTTCTGTGGCGCCACCTAGTTTCGAACTTATGTAACTAACTAGTAATTATCGCAATTCGCTAGAAATCACGACAACACGTGCTCTATTTGTGACGTAAAGAATAAAAAATCAAACAACATACCTTAGGTACTTTAACATTCAAAATATTGTGAGTAAGGATTGTTGAAATGTAGACTGTGTTCTGATTTTGAAATAAATAACGCATAAGCTAACTAACTGACTTATAATTATACTCTTTTAGTTATATACCTTTTTTGAATAACTTTTAAGGAGAAAAAAAGCGCTTTGAGTACCTACCAAAAGAGGTGAAGTTTTTTCTCCTAAAAATTACTGTGGACTGTAAAATGAAATTTTAATTAAAAACAACCCGTTTGCCACGTTACTGCCCGTTAGTCTCGACACCTTTCAGCGAGGGACCCGGCCGTTCGACCCTGCCCTTTAATTTGTTGAATTATTTATAATTAGGACCGGCTGAAATTCTAACGTCACTGAGGCTT
Organism: Eudonia lacustrata; assembly: GCA_947562085.1. Taxonomy (NCBI): domain Eukaryota; kingdom Metazoa; phylum Arthropoda; class Insecta; order Lepidoptera; family Crambidae; genus Eudonia; species Eudonia lacustrata. The sequence continues at coordinate 3,447,212 of OX387323.1, read as the reverse complement.
TTAAGCCTTTAATATTATTGAAAGCCTAACAGGTACCTCGTCTTTGGGGATAGTTGAGAACCACCTTGGTTACGGTAGGACCATAACCAAGGTGGTTCTCTCTTCTAAGAGCTATTATATTTTATTTTATTTAATCGGTACATAAACAGCCAAGGCCAGTATAGTTTTATTGCTTCCTTTTATTTGTTTTATTTGGCATAATTCAATATTGTATTACCAACTAACGCACTGGGTTAAAACACAGAATAACTAATAATAGTACTACCGTCACAGAATAAGTAATTGCTACCGTGTTAAAGTTCTCAATGGGATTACTCCTAAACATGGCAAACAAATTTTAGATATTGTAAAATAATTGCTCTGAATCGAACCTCTGACCGATGGGTAATCCGCATGACCCCAGAGGTGGAGGATTAAAAATATCTTGAACCCCTTCCCTGCTTTGGAAGGCACGATAAGTCCGGTCACGCACGACACGGTAATACCGGTGCCTATGTGTGAACAGAGCATAATTTTTTGTCGTATCCGTTAAAAAGGCTACTGTAAATACGGAGACCATGTGTCACACAGCTGGAGTACAAGGCTGGGTGGGAGCATGGGTTGAAAACAGGGAGGACGGGCCATAAACCACCACGCGGGCCCAGTGCGGTACGTTGGTTGTTTACGACTGCTTATACAGCCGGGGACCAACGGCTTTACGTGCCTTCTGAATCACGGAGGAGCTCACTTTGGTCAACTTCAGCAATTGCAGACTTAGGGCGTTAACCTCTGCGCTATCGGCCCGATCGCATCATCTGCATCAAGACACGTACCAAAAAGTTTGGACAATCGTTCCTTTGCCGATGTCCGTATGTGGAATGCGCTTCCCGCACACGTGTTTCCCTCCTCTTTCTCTCCCGGGTTATTTAAGCGGGGCGTGAAAAAGCATTAATGCAGGCCGCCATAGTGTGAGCGTTCGGCATACTTAGCGTGGTAGTGCTGTGATGAACGCTTTCACTTCTTGGGCTTCACTGGCTGCTTTTCATCAGGCAGGGTGAGGCCATTTTAACGTGCCACAATAAAAATAATAAAAAAAAAATCTGCTATTATGCTCACGTGGCAAGATATGATGAGCCCAGCTGTGGGACGTTTAAAGGCTGATGATGAGAATCTCTATTAAGAAACGGTTGACCTAAAAACATTATACGCAAAGGTAAAAAGTGAAAAGACGTTGCCAATTTGCCATTATCTTGTAATCGTTATTTCATAATTGGGCACCTATAGGAACACACTACACACGCCTGCACAAGTGCACATCACTCTACCACAATCTGTCAAGTTTCCTCAATAGACTTTGACCTTTATGCTTAAGGCCCATGGTTGAACATTTATTGAAGGAATTTGACAGCTTTAGACAGGTTTATGTGCAGGCGTCTATTAGCAGCAAGGAACTGATACCTAAACTGGAATGTGCACGGGCTGCCGATGCACGATCCGACTGAGATAGCTTAGCGAGAGCCCTCTGTCTTTCCCTTTCATCAGGGTGACCAAACAATAAAATGTTCTATTTAGGACATAAATATTAAGTTAGTATAATTATTAATTAATTATATTCCTCTTTTTGTATTTCATCTAATTGCTTTATGAAATTGAACTGTATATCACCTTTAGCAGAATTTATATTTGTTTCCGCAAAAACACTTTAGAAAGAGACACAGGGCTCTCGAAGTGCTTTCTCACTCGGACCGCGTTTCTCTCTGAACAAGTGATTTATGTAACAGAACTTAGTATTGTTAATAATAAGATTCATTTTTAAGCGATGTCAAATTGCCCGTGCACATTTCTAGTTTGGGTATAAGTTCCTTGATTAGCAGTCATCCCATCCGTTACGTATAGGTTACCTATATAGTTTTTGTAATCTGATACAGGTGGAATACAAACAACATATTGTATTACCATTTCTTTATATTATACAATAGCGTAAAGGTATTATGTAGCGTCCAGTCACTCCGTTTCGTATCGGTAACGAAACGAGATCCTGTCAACGATAAAATATGCGCTCTGCGCTGTCGTGATAAAGTTTGATATCGCTGCATTGCATTGTGTTGTGTTGTGATAATATGCTTTCATTTAGACCGATCGCGGATTCTCGTGCAATGACTGCATCGTTTATGGAATGTGGTCAGAGTAGTGTAGGATCGTCATTGACTGCAGACAGGTATTGTTAGGTATTAAGTCTGACCGTGGCAGCAAAAGAAATTTCACGTTTAAATAATATTTAGCTGTTTAGTTTAGTCTATTGTCGCTTTTATACGTACCTTACCTAGTACTATTATTTATTCTGTGCTTTTATCAACCACTACACTACACATTGGATGATAGATGGCGCTGTTTATTACTTAATTCAAAATGGCAGTGTCAAGAGTTTTGGATAAAGACTCTAATAACAAAGTTTTACATATTAGGAAATAAATTCAAATTTCAAAATATTTATTTAAACCCTTCACAAAAAGATCCTAAAAGAAACTGTCGTTAAATAAAAAGGAACTTGTTTTTTTTAATACTTACCTTAAACCCCCTAAAATAACCCTTTATATTTGTTCCCTAAAACTTGACATTGTGAAGAGAGCATGCGGAAATATCGGAAAATTTTACCTTAAACTTTTATGTTCCTTCTCCATTCCTTTGGTCAACTCTTTGTGATGCCATTTACGAACTGCGCACCGGTCGGTGGTCTTTAAAACGGGACTTGAAGATATCACGTGTCGTCCAATACCTACCTACGTTGTCGGATTTTATTGTATCGAATTAACCATACAACAATCGTACATGAATGTTTAAGGCCTGATCCCTTGTAAGGTAACCAAATATGAACGGATTGAGCACTCCAGAAACTGTAGATATAGCATCAACAAACGTACCGTACCATTTATATCTAAATATCTACATACATTTTTAATATATTGCTGACTGGTATTTATTGTATAATTATTTACGTTTATTTTTCTATATTACTCAATTTAGTTTGAAACCAATAGGCGCGGCCTAACCCTATAGCTGATAGGTAGAGTCCGGGTTTAGGTCATTTGCATTAAGCCTGTCTTTTATACTGCATTCTTCCTATTACGCAAAAAAGGGAATTTAATAAGGAGATCGGGCAATAACTCATCACGCTAACCTAATTTAGATTTTTTTTTTTTTTAAATATTAGAAGGAGGCAAACGAGCAGGCGGGTCACCTGATGGAAAGCAATCACCGCCGCCCATGGACACCCGCAAATCCAGAGGAATCACAGATGCGTTGCCGGCCTTTAAGGAAGGAATAGGCTCGTTTCTTGAAGATTCCTAAGTCATATTGGTCCGGAAATACCGCCGCTGAGAGCTGGTTCCACAGCACTGTAGTTCGTGGTAAAAAATTACGTGAGAAACGCACAGTAGTAGATCGCCATCCATCAAGATGGTGTGGATGGAAAGACAGTCGATTGCGTGTAGTGCGGTGAAGAAAATCAGCGGCAGGGATCAAACCGAACAATTCCTCAGAGCACTCCCCATGATAAAGGCGATAAAATATACAGAGAGATGCAACGTCTCTCCGAAGGGCCAGTGGATCGAGCCGACCAGAGGTTACCACGTCGCCGACAACTCGAGCAGCTCTGCGATGAATGCGGTCAAATGGGAGGAGTTGGTACTGGGGCGCTCCAGCCCAAAGATGGGAACAGTATTCCATATGAGGCCTGACCTGTGCTTTGTAAAGCTGTAAGCGATGGGTCGGCGTGAAATACTGTCCCGCTCTATTGAGCACACCCAGCTTTTTCGAAGCTAATTTAGCTTTACCTTCCAAATGACCGCGAAATTGAACGTCAAGGATTCCAATGGTCGGTTTGGTATCAAGGGGAGCTCCTTCAAAGTTTAGAGATACGACGAAGGGATGTTTAGCAGGCTTTGAAGCCTTTCATCTTACGACAACTACCGGAACCAAAGGCTCATCGTGCTTTCCGAAGTACGGAGGAGCTCGAGATGATTTGATGAGGAGCTTGATTGTGCACCACCCAAAATGGAATGCTTTTATGTTGCGTTATGCCCTCTTTTCTACAACATGTAGTCCTTTAAACGAAATTTGAAGAAGCAACTTGCGGCTCGGCATGGTGAATACGGCTAGTGAGGTAGAGCGGAGTCATTGGCTAACCTATCTTTAAAAAAACAGATGCAGCTAGTGGAGCAGGTTTGTGCCTCACTAACAGCTAGGGTTGCCAACCATACTTTAAAATAACGCATCCTACGTTATTTTCCATCCCCATACTTTATTCTTTTTAATAAAAATAAAGTATGGTTAATACTTTATTTCCGACTAATGTGTGCGTTTGAACGGAATATTCCTGTTGACTTAATTTCTGAACTACTGAATGATATTCAGACACGCTACGCTAATTTCTGAACGCGCTATAAAACAATAGTGCCAAGAGTACAAAAAAATATGTTTTTAAACATTTAAATAAATAAAGGAGATGTTTAATTTTTTGCCAAGACCATGTACACCTACTCAAAAAATAGTATTAAATACATGTATTTAGTTGATATATTTAATATTCCGATATGCTTTACCATTTTTGCGTAAGAATAAAAAAATGAAACATGATTTTTAATAACCTGGCAACTTGAGATGTCTTTCTGAGATTAAACACAAGTGTCCAAAGCTGTAAAGAACGTAATTAAAAGTGCAACTGTCACCATGATTTAAAAAAAAAACCGGTGTTTTGTTTTCATTCCGTTTTTACATGGATTCTGAGTCGTTGTGGTTTTGTGCTGTGCTGTTTTTAAATTCTGATTTGGACCGATTACCTGCTAACCGTTTACTGCCTCACTTGTTGACTTCTGCCTGCTATCCTGGACTTCCGTTTGCTGCCTCACTTGTTGACTTCTGCCTGCTATCCTGGACTTCGATTTGCATTTGACCCTGCTACTGTTGATACCATTGCATTGTTGCTACTACATTCGTTGTTTTTAGGTGAGTTTTTCGTATTTTAATTAGGCACTTAACAGCTTAAGTTTAATCTACTCTACCTACATGTTATGAAAGTAATAGCCAGAAGTAAGTTAATTTATTAACATAAACAATTTTCATGCATACGGTAAGTACTTTTGTTATGACAGCTACTTGACATGACATGCCATTGACAGAATACCACCATTACCCCCTGCGATCACGAAACTTGCCATTATTGGTTATCTATAATACTTCTTACGTAAAAACTATTCATTTATTTGAAGAAAATCATTTTGAATAAGCTTATTTCATGCATTAGCTACATTTTGGTATTATGTACAAGGTGTTGGCATTTTCTCCATACAAAATTAAACATCTCCTTTGGATAATACTTAATTTTTTCTTCAAATCCTTTTTTTATACTAGTTAGTGATAGATTTACTTTAATTTCCTGAAAAATAGTTGGCAACCCTACTAACAGCCCAGTTTAAAGCACCCGCCACTACAGGAGGAAATACGTGTGCTGGAAGAGCGTTCCATTTTTTGGTGATGCGACAAAGAGTTCGCCTACTTTTTAATAGTAAAAATAATAATAATAAGTAGATCACCCATACGGTGGTGACGGCATGCGTTGCGTAATTAACTTATCTCGGGAGACCGTAACCCGGACGCGCAAGCCACTACTCCATCAAGATTCTGTTGACAACGCGCAAATTATACCCATCAATGTGTCAACGTCAATCATCAGACAGACCATCTGCCATCTACCGATACTACCTAATACAATAAAATTATAACATATAGGACATAGAGCAGCTCATACAGACAGAGTTCCTAGAGCGAGTCTTGTTTGCTATTCGATCACGAGAATTTGTATGGCATTGAAGCAGCGGTGCCTGTTGGGTGCCTTGTGCAAGTCTTATTTGCCATTTGTTTGCGTTAACGAAAACGAGAATTGTATGTCATTTATAGCAGCGCCTTTTCGGTGCCTAGCAGGCACGAGTTTTATTTACCATTCGATGACTAACAATAACGAGAATTTGTATTGCAAAATTTAAACTCTTTTCTGTAGTCTGTCTCTCCAAATTCACATTTTCGTTAACGTGATCAAATAGTGAAAAAAACTCGCACTTAACACCCCCATATCTGTTATTTTAATAGTCTGTTAGATTACTTTACAAACCTAAGAACAATAGAAGAATAACAAGAAATAAAAAATCTACCCCCCTGTAAAGAAAACCGCGACCGTCCAACAGAGGAATGCCTAATTGCCGACCTATTTTTAGCTAGCAGCGAAGCCTTTGACGCTTGAATACTTTTTATTCCCGTTTACATAGTTTATGAAAGCCTTTCGTGCTGTTGACATTACACCCATGCAGTTTACGTTAAAGCGCTCACAGTGCAGGGTTAACGATAACGATAATTAGTGTGGCATTGAAGCAGTTTATTTCCAAAGTGTAGAAGTATCTTCTTCTTCTTATGGTGCCTCTCCATTACTGAAGGTCAGCAGTCAGTTAACGAAATATACTGTGACGAAATCGTATCTTATTAAGAGCAAGTCTGAATAATTGTTCCACGATTTTGATACCGGTTCATTCTCTGATGTTACGAACGAAGCTATGACATTTTCCTTCTTCCAAACTTCCTTTTTCTAGCAGAAGTATAGATGTATATTAATTTCGTCCATTAAATGTACACAAAGGTCAAAATAATTACATAGTCATAGATAAAAAATCATGCCTAGCGCTTGTATCAGAAGGGTAGAGTAGAAATCTGTTTGCTACGGTCCTCACCCTCACATGGAAATTAAAGTTCGTGTAAATTAATTTCCGTGGAAATTTTTTCAACATTTGTGTTTTTGTTATTTGTTCGCAACAAAATTTGTGTTAAAAATTATACAAACAAAACAAAAACATTCTATACTATTGTTCCCGACTTACAGCCTCTTAGATCCAAGTTCTGAAGTGGTACAATACAAAGCTCATTCAGCCTGTAAATAAAATATTTTCATAGATCACTTTAATATTCTGTTTGATAATTTGACCTAGTACCACGAATTCTAATGCATTAGCCGGATTATTTGATAAACGCACTGATCCTTTTGATCTTGCGTTAATTCATTTATTTCTGGACGCAAACCTTAATATTATTCGGACAGTATATTTCGCGTTGAACCTTTCTCCAACCATAATGTCTATTTTCGGACGACACGACGCCTTTAAGTGCTGCCTTGAATTATTTAATAGCAATAAATTGGTGTATCTGGACTGCGCATGAAATGCGCTGATTATAATTCAAGTCTTTTCCGGCTTTTCTCCGAATGATTCTCGGTCAAATGCAAGGTTGTTAGTGTGCTGTGAGCTGTGAAGAGCATGAGCTCTTTATTTAGCTTACTCATTATTCTAGACCTTACAGTGCAGTGTAGCGTTTTTAGTAAGCACTTTACTAATTTGTCAGAGAAACTGAAGCTCAGTTAAAATTGGAAGAGATAATAAGAGTGGCAATTTGTCTATTGTTTCTTCTATAAAACATTTATTCCGACTCATTAATGGGTTTAAAGTTTTCACATGGATAACATAGGCAAGGCAAAATAAAGTAGTTGTATAAAGAGTATAAAGTTGTATAAAGGGGAAATGATAAATTGGACGCCGTGTAGTTTAAGAACATGTAGTAGCTGTCGATCTTATACGAGTATTAAAAAATTGCTGTAGCAATGATAAGTCTTAAGTAGATACTAACTCAAAAGAGTAATTGAACAAATCAGTAGATTATCCAACCTACCAGATACAAGTTTGAATTTATTCAAACATATCACATGAACAAGGGAAGCGGTAATAACGAGATCTTAAATTTATTAGAAGCCCTAAACAGACAATTTGTTTAAGCTGCTTTAAGCATTCATTCATGCTCATGGTGTTAATACAGGAATCGGCTTTCTTTAACATTATGTGCTACATTTGGTTTTAGGGATTGGTGTGAAACGTTCTGGCTTCAAGGCAAAGGTGCTGTCGTTGTGGTAATCTTTGGGATATTCGTTTTACTCTGGGTGTGGTTTTTGAATCGTTGACAGTATTATTATTATTATACCAATATTCAATGGTCCTTCTCTCATATTTCAGAGCAATGATGACATATTTAATACTGATAATTTTCGAACAGCTTGTACAGTTGAACAGGTACATTCAGAAACAACTTGTAAATAAGTAATGCAAAGAATATTGATTTTATAGTATATCTACTTTTTGTTACTTCAACTTCAAGTAAAAAATGCACAAATCGTGGCTTAGATGATGACGATTACATGTTTAATCAAATCGTTTAATCCACTACATCGTTTTGTCGAAGATTCCAGCCCCACGTCCAATAAGAAGTCTTTTAAATGTTATTTCACGTAAATTGTTCCTAAAAAGCTACCTGAATATTGATCATAATGAAATTCTCATTCCATTCGAAACCGAATAGTCGACCGATCTATTAATCTCTGTACAAGCCGAATGCTTTTAAGCTGGTACTTACCTGCGCTATTAATAATGTCGGTCGACGAGGGCGGGCCGGGACTTATGAGTCGTTAGCTAAGCACCGCATTGAGCTCACTCGAGGAATCACATTAGTTGGTACTTTGGTACCCCATTTATAAATTTATAGGAATACGTCCACCTTACGTGTTAGGGAGTTGGGATACCAGCTCGGCGCCCACGCTTTCATTAATATTCATGAAACATGCGTATGTTAATTTCATTTCGTTTATACTCGTATCATCTGGCGTGGCATTCAGCGAAGGAGAAGCCGTTGCATTTTTAGTTCGGTTTTCTTCCTTTTTTATACGTGTATCTTTGTTTGAAATGTCAAATAATCATTTCTTTCTTTCTTTCTGTCTATCTGCAAATAGACGTTTATTCGCTAGGCACACTTCAAACATAATGCTGTTGGCGTTCCGTAAGGTAGTGTTCTCGGTCCTTTATTATTTCTCTTGAAAAAAACAGGAAACTTAAAAAAGTAAAAACAGCTCTAAAAAGCAAGAAATAATATTGAAATCATATTATTAATTACTAGATACGCATGTCAGTTTTAAAAAATGTCTACTGAAGTCGGGTGGGGCTTTTACAATAAAAAAATGGAGATACCATTATCTCCACTTTGTTCCATAACAACTATAAATGTTTAAATGAAACAAAATTGTCCCCCAGCCGACCACCAACCACCCGACTTCAATAGACATTTTTTTAAACTGACATGCGTATCTAAGTAATTAATAATATGATTTCAATATTATTTCTTGCTTTTTAAGCTGTTTTTACTTTTTTAAGTTTCCTGTTTTTTGAAGTCGGTTTTTTTTGTTAAAAATTATTTTTTAAATTTAGAACACCAAATTGTAAACACCCTATTTAAAGCAAATAAACTTATTTGTATTTGTATTTGAACATGAATTGACGAGACGAATGTGAAGATTTTATTGTAATATTAGACCATGACACAAGGAAAAATGTTTTGTTTACCTCTGTGGCTTTTACAGCGTAAATGGATTTAGAGAAAAATCTTGGTTTTGAAGAACTACTAAGATTTTCCCTTCGTTGTGTCCAACCAAAACCCTGGTAATTTTCTCCATTGGCTTTCTTATTAGCTATGTTCCTGTATTTCAGTACTTCGATTGTGTTGCCTAACTTTGTATAAGTTTTCATTACCGCTAAGGGGACCAAGATTAATTAAACAAGTTTGTCTGTTACAAAGTCGGGCTTAAACCAAGTTTCTTATTAGTAGTTGTGTAAGCAGAATTATTCAGTCAGCTATAAGAAACAAACTGTTATACTTTGTGTGAGCTTTATGCACAGTACAATCACGTTAATGAATACAAGAATTTGGATGGCATTGAAGCAGCGATTGGCCTCCAGGTGACAATCGAGGTGAGTTGCAAAATGGCCATACAAATATTCGTTTTCGTTAACTTCATCGAATGGTCTTCTTCGTCGTCGATTCCTCATGCCTAAGGGTCGTGACCACCAATAGCAACATCGCAGACCAGGGCTCTCCAAGGGGTCCTGGGCTAGACGGATAGCCGCCTGCGTGTTGCACTTCAGGGCTTCCAGAATAGCATCCGTCCACCGAGCAGGCGCTCTTCCTCTGCTTCTTCTTCCCTCTACGTGAGCCACCAGCATAAGCTTCTCCAAATTACTAGATTCCCGACGAGCAACGTGGCCAAAAAATGAGAGCGTTCCTTCAAGGCATACTGATGATAGGCGAGTTTTAATGGACAGCTCCTGAAGGATAGAAACGTTAATGTGACGCGCAGTCAACGGAATACCCAGCATTTTACGCCAGCACCACATTTCAAACGCATCTAACCTTGATATAATTTCTTTTATATATTATAATTTCTTTCAATGTCCATGTTTCAGAAGCATATAGAAAAATAGAGAAAATCAAAGTACGCATTAGTGTAATTTTCGTGCTGCGATAGATGTTACGATTTGTCCAGATCTTCTCAATGCGTTTAATGGTACCTAATGAATAATGAATTTCGCACTCAGCCGGCATCACACTCTCGGTGAAGTTTTTCAAGAGTGTAGAGAAATGTATAATCATATAATCATCCATCGACGCCGTAATTCTTTTTTAATGCTACCTGCAAAAATCTCCAAATATACTTGCAAAATACTAGACCAGTCAAAGTCTAGTTTGGTCTGTGGTTTGGTTTACTCATCGATCGTTGCTAATTCGTGAACTTTTTTGCAACAAAACGGCGGCCAGTTTGTGTTAATTGGCGACGCATAGGTACATGACCTAAAATGTCTGTGTCACTTGCTTCACTGACCACACTACTTATTAAAGTAATTATTTTAATTAAATTTGATGTCCAACAACTTATTGGATAATATATTAGAGCTAACTATCAAGTTACTAAGGTGTTACTAGTTTTCTAGATGTGAAACGTACGTACTACCTAAATCAAAAAACGAAGTAAATTTATTTACATTAAATAAAACAGGAGGTAACAGCAGTAATTAAATTGAGGAGCTCGATGGCGCAATGGTTAACGCGTTCAGTCTGCGATTGCTAAGGTCAAGCAATTTTCGAAAAGGCTGTTCATCGGATGGGTGACCCACAATTTATCATCTTGAGCTCCTCCGTGCTTTGGAAGGTACGTAAAGCCGTTGGTCCCGGCTGCATTAGCAGTCGTTAACAACCACCAATCCGCACTGGGCTCGCGTGGTCGTATAAGGCCCGTTCTCCCTATCCATCCATAGGGAAGGCTCGTGCCCCAGCAGTGGGGACGTATATGAGCTGGTGATGAATTAAAACAACCTCTAGATAAAGCTTAAATCAATATTTAAATAAAACTTATATTTCTTTTCATGTGTGAATAATAAAAAATATAAAATTGATTACATAATATCAGGCAAAGGGAAGAAAAAGTTTTACTTAGAACTTTAGTACATTAAAAGTAAGACTAGGGGGGAACCGATTTCTTATATTAGAAGAAAAGAAGAAAATCCATAACTGTTTCTTAACATTTTAACGTGCACACTGATCGAGTTTCCGTTGTGTCGTTTCCACACCATGGCCAAACAAATTGTCAACATGATTCGCAGAGGCGTGTTGCTTGCTCGAGGTCCTAATCATAAGTTTCCCAAAACTCCTCAAAATACTTTTACTTATTTTGTATTTTTTTTATATTATTCATAGCTCGGCAAATTATCCCACTCCATCTGATGTTAAGTGGAAACGGAGTCCAGACGCAAGGACAACTGGTGCAGCTTGAAAACAACGCAGCATCAGTCACCCTCACCCTGCCGGCCCACAAGGTGCCTCTTTACGCCTCGTTTGAAGGACCCTATCTTATCTTATCTTAGTGGGGCCTGCTGAGGTTTCCCTCTGTCAGTAACACTTCTACCCATCGGGATATTTTGTACAACCCCATCCTTTCACTCTTACTCGTCTGTAAAGATAGATGCCATAAGTTTGGCAACGTCCTTAAGAGCAAAGAGCCTGAAGTCCTCCGGTTTCGGATAGGCCGACCCCAGGAGTCCCATTCTTTTCCTAGCCAGAGAGTCGCAGTCACACAGTAGGTGCTGCATTGACTCCGTTTCCTCTCCACATGCCCTACATAAGCTATCTGTTGAGATATGCATTCTGTAAAGCATTTGCTTTGTGGCATAGTGCCCTGTCAAGGCACCGATGGTTAATCGGGCCTGCCTTCTGCTGCCTCCGCATATGAACTTACTTCGTCCTAAGGCGTTTTTGCTTAGGAAGGATTTGGAGTGTTTCATACCCGGCTGCTCTTTCCATTCGATGCTGTGCCTGTTTTCGATGTAGTCTTTTAAGGCCTTGTTAATGGTACTTTGTGCAAGTGCCACGAACGGCTCAGGACCAATAAGCTGGATCCCTGAGCCCTCTCTGGCAAGTGCATCCGCCATCTCGTTGCCTTGGATTCCCATATGGCCCGGGACCCAGATCAATCACACCTTGTTATGTCCACCTAGCTTATTTAGGGCCGAGTTCACCAACTTTCTAAACAACTGTTTAACAAGTAAACAGCTGATTAAAGATATTTTTGTGTTCACCACACGTTAACCAACGATTACGGTCCTTAATCAGCCGATCAACTTAACCGGGCCCTGTAGCATCGTTTAACAGTTGATTAACCTAACTTTTTGACATTTTGTAATTTTCTGTGTCTAAGTTTGCGTCAACATTAACAGTCATAAATATATTTTTATTTCTAGCTGCACGATCATTCTTGGTCTGTCTCTTGATATTCTCCCAACAACGCTTTAACTCCGGGTGTTTTCGATGGCAATACGTGCTGATAGTGTTGAATTCTTCAGCGAGACGTATGCACCCTTTCATTTTGGCGGCGTTCGTGGTAGCATCAGTGCACTTATTTTCAATAATTTCACGATATTTTAAAACCAACTCCGATAGAATGCACCTCTCATCGCTTGAGAAATTAATCGTACGCTTTTTTGACTCTCAAGCTCCATTTTCGATTTATAGATAACACTTTCACTGCAAATTGCAAGACACAACAATAAACCAAACACAACAAATCCACACGAGTTTTTGACATTGACATTTGACATGACATGATATGACGCCATGACGGTGACGGATATAAGCCGACCAAAATTAGAATACATCGCTAGTTTAACGATCTTGACAAGTCATTGCACTTTTTAAGTTTGTAGCATTTTATATTATGCTACTACATTGAAATGTCAACGTAGATCGTGTATTTGAACATGACTGTGCTACCTACGCAAATCAGTGGCCTAATACCAGTCGTTCATTCACTCTGAATGATAGATAATCGGCCGATTTTGTAACCATGGATAAAATTTAGCTGGTGAACAGTAAATATTTGAACGGCTGTTTAAACGACGTTTAGGTTTTAAGCAGCTGATTACTTGATCGTTGGTTAAATGACAGTTGGTGAACTTGGGCCTTAGAGCTTTTGTGGTTTCCAGAACAAGGCCAGAGTCGATTCGGGGCGACATGAGTGACTTGAGCGCGGCTTGGCTGTCACTCAGGATGAATATATTGCGCTTTTGAAGGACCCTATGTCATAGAAAGAAGGGAAAACGTGTGCTAGTAGACTATTCCATCTTTTGGAAGTGCGACAAAAAACGTATTGAAATGAACAACTATTACCATTAATAACATTAATTAAAAGTACTTAATGTGTAAAATAAATGCGAGTAGATCCGTAAAAGTTGTTTCATTTCAATGTGTAGTGTACGCGTAAACTTTAGAAAACAATATTATTTTGTACTGAAAACTTCCAAATAAAGCGGAGTTGATATATTGGAAGTTATCCTCCATGTTCAACTTTTTTCAGAAGTTTTTTAGCTAAATATTCCTGAGCGCCTATCCGAACTTAACCTATTTAAAACCTTACTTTTGATGGAGTTTAGTGGCGTCGAGCACTCTTTATTCAGTATTTTCTTACAAGCTTCAGAAAGCACGCTAACCTCTTAGTCCTGGCTAGCAGATGATTTCAGTCGTAAAAACGAGACCTGTCAGTGGCCTGAACTTTGACACTGAGTTAATCACTCGATTAGATGATCGCGCGGATAGTGAGGGGTCTAGAGTTCACATAATCGCTATGGCATGTATAAAACAAGCACTTGATTCGATAAGGGAACCCAATGTCTCGGTAGGTCATTTGTAAGAGCTGTCACCCGGATTGCGAAAGGTCGTGGATTGCCACCTGAGACAAGACGTCTTTTTTCATGTGCTATTTTCAGCCAAATGTTTCAAGTTGCTTCGAGTACTTCATTTGTTTTTACGCAAACATGTTCGTTTCTCGTTCTTAAGAGACTTCAGTCAATGGTGAATAGATAACTATAGAGGTTGATCGGACGGATCTAAACGGAAAGCCGCGGGTCGACAGCGATTGTGGTTCTAGACCACTCCGCAGATAGCTCTTTTGTGCTGCAGGACTATTGTATAGCCTTTATGTAATAAATACTAGAGCAAGACTTATAATAAGCGCCTTGCAGGCGGTTACTAATGGCGTAATAGCTGTTGTTCTTTTTATGCTATTTAGTACATACGTAATATTTAATATCCAGAGAAGCTTAATGACGTTGTGGCTATCCCAATCAAATTATGATCTTACAATTGGCTGTGTAACTAAATTTGATATATCGAGCTTCCCACTTTGTACGGGGTTCAAGACTTTCTTTATGAACAATATCACATGAAAAGGTCAGTCAGGTCATACATAACCCACCACGATGGTCCAATAGTTCTGGGGGGTTTTACTGACTTAACCTGTCTTCCGAAGTACAAAAGAGCAAGGAAGCATTGTAAATTTTGTTTAGCTTGCACTATCGCAACACGAACGCACAAGCCGTTATGAACTCATAAATCCCATCATAATATCAATATGTAATCAAGATCGCATTCGCATAAATGCTTTGGACCTACGCGGGTGAAGGCGTACGCATTGACAACAATACAAACGCTGATATGCGGACATGTACATGTCCCTTTCAAGAAGAGGGCAAGAGATAAGACACGATTTTCCAAAATTGCCTGGACGACGACTGCCGTGGGCGGTCGCTAGTGATAGTAATAGGCTTATGATTAATTCAAATAGGTCTCGTTTTATAAAAATGTGCCTAATAACACCCACGATTTGTGTCGAGTAGGCCGTAAGTCAAAATTTCAATAGTCAACGTATTCGATTACGCAATGGAATAGCAGAGCGCATCTCTACCGCCAATCAGTATCACAAATACTGCGTATGAAGCGCTGTCCAATCAAACAACAGCTCAATCAAGTGCGCACTCCGCTAATGAATGTGATTTACTTGCCTCATCTAGATATTATTGACACATTGCAATGCAGTTATTAATAATTGGTGTTGTAGAGCTGACCCAAATGAACGACGTACTTACGGTGAATGTGTTTTGCGTCATGAATGTAATCGAGTTGAGCTTCCTCCCGCGGTTCGGTTCGCATTTTTTTTTATGTTTTAAAGAAGCACTTGGTTTTAATTTTACTTGAAGGTAAAGGACGTTGCGTAGACCTATTGTTTATATAAATTTTAAAGAAAATACAGTAAAATATTCTACCAGTAAGCAATATTTTAAAAACTGACTACATATCTTGTATTATTATAAAATACTATTAAATAGAGAGGTAAATATATATCGTATCGGCAAACAACTACTACGGGGAACGGACGAGCGCATTCCAAGTTCCGCGTCTAATTAATTCTTTGCCTACCTCCACGCGTGATGCAATCACTGAACACAATATTAAATACCAATTAAAAAGTTATTTTTTGGCAGCTTTAAAATAAGTATTCTATGTTGTGTTCGGAAATGTGATCGTACTGTCAGGGTAATCACGAGCTCTTATAGCAGTATTGTTGCAGTTGTGAAAACGAGACGCGTGTAGCGGCGAATATACTTGCGTCTCTTTTCCACAACTGCAATAATACTGCTATAAGAGCTCATAGTCAGGGGGCTGAACGGTGTCGATTCTTAGAATTTATTATAATATGAATGTATTTGATTACCTACTTTATTTCTGATAACGTGGAAGAATACCATTGTTAGGTACTACACACAAACCCAAGAGGCTTAAGTAGTACCCCATATTATAAAAGTAATGTATGTTTTGATTCCGATAATAAATAAAAAAAAAAAAAAAAAATACTGGCGGCTGACATCAGTTGTGACTTTGTTTGTTTGTTTGTGGAGGGTAATCTCCAGAACCACCGGTTCAATTTCAAAAATTATTTCACTGTTATAATGCTACATTCCTTGCGGGTAATATAGGCTATATTTTTTTAAAGAGTTTCTTTTTAAAGTTTCTTTTTAAATACACACGGATAAAGTCGCGAGAAAAGTGCTAGTAACTAAGAAATTTTTTACTTTCTATTTTCAAGTGCTAATTGCTGCACTGAAGCTAAATTAAATATTTATAAAATTTATAAAATACAGTGAAAAAATTAAACGCCTACCGACCGCATCGTTCCCGGTAGCATAGCGGTCAGTGCAGCCTCCCGGATTGCGGAAGACCCAGGTTCGATTCCTGGCTGGGTCGGGTAGGCGTTTAATTTTTTCACTGTATTTTATAAATATTTATTTTATTTTATTTTATTTTATTCAGAACAATAAACAATTACACAATAACATATTATGTCATACATAGTTATAAGCAAATGGAATCATTGTGCAACCAGCGACATTGTCCACAACAGAGGTAAAAAAAAAACAACCACAATTAAGACAGACATTAAAATGCAACATGAAAAGACTTGCATAAAAAATATAAAATAAATCTATAATACTATTAAGTTGGTGACATTTAAATTGTGCTTTGTGTAAAGAATTGTATATAAACAGTACGAATTTGTGTATGATTAAATTTAAAACTACTTTAAGTAAAACTATTCAACAAGTGCCTGTAAGGTGTGCTTTTTAAACTGACTAGGGGTGAGAAGAAAAATGTCCAAATCATTTATATTGTTGTTGTATGAGTGTACAATACGCGAAAGAGGGATGCGCTGCCCAGCATTAGATTTGGAAAAGTGTGGCATAAAAAGACGATGAGGTCGCACATCCCTTATTTGCTGAGATCTACTAGGTACGCGATAATATATTTGATTAATTAAGTCTGTGGCATCAAAACCGTTATGCAGTAACTTATATAGAAATACATAATCCAATAAAGATCTTCTAACCTTGAGGGTGTTTATTTTAAACTTGTCTAATAGGTGGCTATATGATTTGCGAGAGCGACTTACTTGTAACGCCTTATAGAGGTACAAGTAAGTAGAAGATTTTTTAAAGTTTGAGCAAGAGCGCATTACAAATCCGTAGAACTGAAAGGCTTTACTAGTGATGTGGTCGATATGTTTGTCCAAGTGTAACTTACAGTCCAGGATTATACCAAGATCTCGGATTGATGAAACCCTTTCAAGAGGAGAGTTGTCCAGGCTATATGTGTAAGATATAATATTAAGCTTTTTTGTGAAAGTTATTGTTTTACATTTAGAGAGACTTATTTGAAGTTTATTGGTTAGACAATAGTTTGAAAGACGATCCAAATCTTGTTGTATTTTATTACAGTCTTCAGTATTATTAATAGATCTAAAAAGCTTCAAATCGTCTGCATATAACAAAAAGTTGCAATTTAAGAAACACGAGCTAATATCATTTATATACAAAACGAACATCAAGGGCCCAAGAATAGACCCCTGAGGAACGCCGGATGTTACAGATGTTGCATGAGATGCGAAGCCATTAATAACAACTTTTTGAGTCCTATTCGTAACATATGATTGAAACCAACGCAATAGGTCACCGCGAATTCCATTAAATGCTATCTTCTGAAGAAGTAAAGCATGATCTACCTTGTCGAAAGCTTTACAGAAGTCAGTATATACACAGTCTACTTGTTTGCGCTCGTCCATGCTCTGAAAGAGAAAGTTGGAAAAGGATAGAAGATTAGTGACGGTTGAGCGCTTCTTAACAAAACCATGTTGTTCGGGTAAAATGAGGGGATGAATACATGGATAAATTAAGCTATGGACTAACCTCTCGAAAACTTTTGACAATGTAGATAGTAGCGAAATGGGTCGATAGTTGGATACTATTTCTTTGTTACCGTTTTTATAAATAGGGATGATATTTGCAGCCTTCCATACATGTGGAAACACTCCGTTTTTAAGACATAAATTGTAAAGCATTTGTAAAGGTATGGTTATAGTGTCTGCTGTTTGTTTTAGAAAGAGAGGGGGTATACCATCGGTATACCATTTAACTAAGAAAATGGTAATGGTAATAATGACAATAACCAAATTGTCACGCGACTAACATGCAGTTTTTTAATATGTAGACAAATTCACTTCTTTGTGCTTCCCTTTTCTTCCCTTACATTGATAAAGATTTCGTCTATTGATGGAATTTCCTCTTTAATTGTGACAATTGTTTTTCATTTGACTTACTTCTACTTTAAATAGTGGCATGTAATTTGTCGTAACTCGAGCACAAAGGTTTTGACGAGGCCAAATTGCTTGTAATGTCGTTGAATTTTGAAAATTACTCGCCAGCTAATCTCAGGTTTCTTAGATCGTTTGCTAAACTACTTACTGCGAGCAATATTTTTGAATCAGGGCTTTAAATTGCTCCTAACTACCGGCTTTTAGAATGGACGAATTTTTGATTTTTAACTCAGTACCAAAGTATGTTACATTTTAAATCACATTTTAGTTATCGTATAGCTAGTGATGTTCATAGAACATAATAGATTATGTAGTCGACATTCTTTTGTATGGTGGGTGGTAACTAATCTAGACAGACATCATCAATTCATCAAATATAAGGTAATTGGCTAGTTAGTGTCATCTATTGATCGGTTATTGCGATGTTGCCTAGTTTTCACTTTCTCCGTTACTAGTCAGTGGGTGTACTTGGTTCAGTATGAACTTTTTGAATTGCCCCTATATTCAGAATTACTTGATATGAGATATATTTGTCACTATCTCATGTATCTATAGGCTTAAAAAAACAAATCATACTTACCGATAATAAGTATTTACTATTTAGATTGTGGGTACAAGCCAATGTTGGATCAAACTTTAGATGCAATTAAAGATCATGGAGTAGTCCAGTTGGTTCTAAACTTACCTCCAACATATTTAGCGCCAGCCCAAACTATGACCAGCGTGCTGACGTGGTGGTACACATGGAGGAATGACGCTTGCCTCTCCTTCTTTCTTAGGATAAAGAACATGGTTTCCAACAGTTCCAATATCTTCAGTATAATAGTCCACCAGAGGAACCTTAGCATCCTCAATGGTTCTGGTTTCATCGAATAGTCTGGTAGCATGCAGCCGAAGTGATAGGTTGTGGTCCACCCTGATGTCATGATCTGGTAAAACAAGGTTATTAGCTCATTAAAATTATTTAAAATTAATTGTTACGGCCTAATGATGCTGCAGTAATATCATCTTTTATATAATTTAAGGAAATTGATAACTTCAAATTTAAACAACAACGTGGATTTTTACTGTCTCATTAGGATAAATGGTTATATTCTTAGCTTTCACTCGCGTCTTTTCGAGTGTTAAATTTGTGTTAAACTTTCGGTGTTTTAAGACATACGTCTTGAAACCCCGAATTCCGATAAAAAAAGTCCTCTTAAACCCTTGAATTTTTTTCTGTACAAAAATCATGTCAAAGTTTTTGTTTTGTTTGCACAGCGCGCGTATATAGGACGTATAGACATGTGTAAAGTTACATAATATCCGCGTCTATCGAAGTGGGATTCAAGGAGTGGAGCTCCAGTGGCGGTAGCCAAAGTAACATTAAGAAAACGATAGCGAAGTTCGAAAAGAACAAAATGTATGGGATTGACATAAGATTGACCACGTGATTTAGCGCGGCTTATGTCAATTCCATACATTTTATTCTTTTCGAACTTCGCTATCGTTTTCTTAATGTTACTTTGGCTAAGCCTACTGGTGCCTTGTGCTAGTTTCGTTCGCCATCGATCACGTTAACGAGAACGAGAATTTGTATGGCGAAATTTAAACTCCTCGTTTTCCACCACGACGCGGCGCTGCTACAATGCCATACAAATGGTCGTCTTTATAAACGTGATCAAATGGCGAATACAACTCGCATTAAGCACCCTTATGGCAAACGACAAAGACGAAACAAACTACTTCATTTTGTGATTGTGACGCCAACCTGTGATATCGCGGTGAAATTGCGATGTCGTGATGTCACGATACTATTAACTCCCAGGGAAGACAGACGTTTATCAAGATTCAAAAGAGAATTAAAACAAATGCCCACAATTTATTAAGCTTGGAGCAATTATTAAATGGTTAAATGTTTTTTGTTTTCGTATAGATGAAACTATGATTTACATCCGTGATCATGGCGCACGTAACTTTAACGAAATATGGAATATTTGGAAGTCAAGTAATAAAAACATTCTAATAATTATTGTAATATCAGTTAATTTTTGTAACGTTAATTATCCTAATAATTTTAAACAGGTTTCTTATGACCGTTTTCACTAATAACGGATATAATATGAGCCAGATGGCCTAATCTATAATTATTCTAGTCTCGCCTTTTTGCCTTTCCTGTATTTTACATAAAATTGAGAACCGTATGAAATACGTGTCCGTTTTGTTAATATAAAAACTTTTTAGCACATCTTACAACAAACTTATTTTTTAGAAACTAAGAAAATAGCGACTTATGACGTTTCTATTATGTCCACCGATTGCGTGTTATATAAACCACATTAGGTCACAGAAATTCGTGTATAGGTCTAATAAAGAAAATAGTTCATGTTTGAAGAGCTTCGACGTGATGTCATTTGTATTTTTAATGTTTTGGAATTATAGTTGCTATTCAACATTCCTATTTTTCGACTCACGACCTGTGACGCAAAAGAATTCAAAAAACATATTTTGGTAAAGAATAAATCGTTCTTATCGAAGATAATTGATAACAATATATTTGTTGTCTTGTGAAAGTTTGTATTTAAAATCAGATGTGGTTTTATCTGGCCATTCTCGCGGCCTCTGACCATTCAATCGCATTTCAAATCAAGACGTGTGTGCGATACATCAGGCGGGCCATAGGTATACCTGATTGTCACAATAGTCTTGCCACCTTTGTAGTATAAAATAAGAGACATCCCCAAAACTTGAAGGTCTGTAACTAAATACTTACGATTGTGACAAAGGTAGTTATCATCCCATAACTGAAGTAATGCAACATGCAGCCATTACTCCTATGAAGGCCGTAAACCGTTCTTAATCTGAAGATAGATGGCCTGTTGCTGAGATCGATCGACATGAACACAATGCAGTAATGCCATTGTCCATATCCTTGCATGCTAGAGCTAGATTAATCTGTGGCACAGACAGCAACAAATGGATTGAAGCATCCTTAACGGAAAATATATCTTGAAACTTAAGTGAAATGAGTTCAAGGATTTGAAGTCTACTCTTGTTTAAATCCGAAATGTTGACAATGTTAGTCAAAAACAAAATCTGATCGTATGACAGTAAGGTTAGATTTTCTTGGATGCGATTTTGACCACTTACATTGCTTTGATCACTATGATGTCGACTTTAGGAGGCGTGAAGATGCCATAATGATGCGTTACCGTCTGATAACGGATAGCTCTGACGGGCCATTTATAATAGTGATTACAACTCCAGACATTTGATGATGATTACATTTCTCAGACATTGAAACATCTTGGTCTAAAGATGGTAGTCGCTGACGATTGCTGAATGTGTCAGATGATGTTGAAATTCAATCTTGTTGTTACTTTGAAAATGCCTGCGAGGCATTTGTTGACATGTAATATCTCACTTAGTACTTAGTACACTAGCTTCGATCAATATTATGTGGTCAAAAAATTTAGACACTCAGTTTTGAACTGATTAATTTGAAAATTGAACGCACTGTTAGTGTAACTACTCATTATCTTTGTAGATATTGTTTTTCTGAAGTCGACGGAAACACTATTAGCACAGAATAAATAATAGTACTACGTACAGAAGTTGCACTCCTTTTATATTGAAGAAAGCCGCCGTTTTATTAACCTACAATATTAGATAGGCACTGTGTGCATTCAAAATAGCACCTTATCGCTATACGCGGAGTAGTTATTACTTTGTGATGCGTTTTGTACCGAACGTACCTACGCGCCGTCGGCTCGTGTGTTAGGGATGACAGCAAAGTAAAATTTTGACTACAGTAGATAGGTACTGATATATATCTACTCTTAAACCTGGCTTTGTGTACTAAAATTTCATCATCTATTTATATTTATCACAAGATAAAATTAATGGCCTAACTAATATGCGCACTGAATATAGGTAAATACCTACATACCTACCCAATGACTAAAAATATACATACCTACGCAATACCTACCTTAGTAAGTAATCTATTCTGTGATTGCACACCTAAGTAAAATGTAGTTGTGTAAGTTACTTACTTACCTATTTACCTATCTAACAAACAAGCACTCAAAGTCTTAGAAACAAACAAACACTGCACGACATGACGAGTTGAAGATATAACGAAAACAAAATGTAAACTACATTTTATTACGTACTATACCTAATACCTACATCATGATAAGTACCTGCCTTCGATTCGATTGAGACATGGGCCGTGCTACAGTCTCTCCAGCGGTGCCAAATTGACTATCGGTACATCGAAGTGTTGAGGTGTTTGTATGAAAGCGCCACTATGTCAGTCCGTCTTCAGGACCAGAGCTCGAAACCTATACAGTTGCAGCGAGGAGTGAGACAGGGAGATGTGATTTCTCCGAAACTGTTCACTGCTGCACTGGAAGATGTTTTCAAGCTTCTGGACTGGAAAGGACTCGGCATCAACGTCAACGGCGTATACATCACTCACCTTCGGTTTGCTGACGATATAGTGGTCATGGCTGAGACCCTGGAAGACCTCGGCGCAATGCTCGGTGACCTCAACAGAGTCTCTTAACAAGTGGGTCTTAAAATGAACATGGAGAAGACGAAAGTTATGTCGAACTCACGTGTCGTACCCACTCCTCTGAAGGTTGGGGACTCTGCCCTTGAAGTTGTGGACAATTATGTTTACCTGGGACAAACGGTCCAGCTAGGTAGGTCCAACTTCAGCAAAGAGGTCAATCGTCGAATCCAATTAGGCTGGGCAGCGTTCGGTAAGCTACGAAATATCTTCTCGTCCGATATACCGCAGTGTCTCAAGACGAAAGTCTTTGACCAGTGTGTGTTGCCAGTGATGACATACGGGACTGAGACGTGGTCGCTCACTATGGGCCTCATAAAAAGGCTCAAGGTCACTCAAAGAGCAATGGAGAGGGCTATGCTCGGGGTTTCTCTGCGTGATCGAATCAGAAATGAGGAGATCCGCAGAAGAACAAAGGTAACCGACATCGCCCGAAGAGTTGCTAAGCTCAAGTGGCAGTGGGCAGGTCACATTGCTCGCAGGACTGATGGCCGCTGGGGCGGGATAGTCCTGGAGTGGCGACCGCGTACCGGAAAGCGCAGTGTGGGCAGGCCTCCAACAAGGTGGACCGACGATCTGGTGAAGGTCGCGGGAAGCCGCTGGATGCAAGCAGCACAAAACCGGTCGTTGTGGAGATCCTTGGGGGAGGCCTTTGTCCAGCAGTGGACGTCTTTTGGCTGAGATGATGATGATGATGATAAGTACCTACTGGCGATTTTAATTCTTACGAACTCACTATAAATAGTAAGTTACGCAGGTAGGTGAGGTGCCTACCTTCTACATCACACACAACAGTCACTAATACACAATATCTTACCTTCCAGAATCTTTCGATAACGTAAAAAAAGATAACTTCGAATATTTGTTTATTTTCGACAGCCTTCCACACAACAATTATTACTGTTGCGTTTCACCAATATTACGGAGCTTGTAGATTTACTGATATCCGAGAGGTAGTTATTTTTAAACAAATCGAAATTGCGATCTGAGACCACTTCAAATTATGCCTGTGCACACGCACACGCTTGAAAGCGCGCTGGGGCCCTGACTTATTTACAACTTCAAGTTGTCGCGCGCTGTAGGTGCTTATCGTGGTAGGTATGACGGAGTGCAAGATGCCTGCTATTAGGTACTACTAATTGAAATCAAACACTTTAATTCCCTGTGTGGTGCCGGGGATAAAGAATTGCACCACCCCATCTCTTCCCGTGGGTGTCGTAAAAGCCGACTAAGGGACCATTCCAGAGGATGGGCAGCAGCATCTCTCTGAGGTGACCCTCAACCTACTGCGATCGCCAACCCGTCTGCCAAGCGTGGCGATTACGGCAAATACCCCCCATGATGATTTGGGGGAGGCCTTTGTCCAGCAGTGGACTTCTTTTGGCTGAGATGATGATGATGATGATGATGACTTTAGTAATTAATTACTGGAGGGATTCTTACCATGTTTATTATTTTTGATCATTACCTTAAATCAAACACAAGTTTTGTATACCACTGGTGTTGTAAGTTTCTCTGCATTTAAAGACTCCTTAAAAGTTTAAAAATGTAATATATATTTAAAATTACAAATTTATATTACGGAGTGTGTCCTTTTTACGTATTTTATGTGCTCAAACAGGAATATTTTCTCAAAATTATTTTTATCTGAAACATCCAAAGAGTTCAAGAAACAACTCGTCGTGACCCAAATCTTTATGCTCGGAAAGATGCAAAAGGCTCACACGGCTCTACTGGGTGGGAGATCCGTGAATCATCCAACTGGCTAACTCGATATTTCCGTACTTATAATTCTTGCCAATGAAAGTACGGGCGTGGCTCTGACGGTATCTCTCTCGTGTTACAAAGTGATTGGTCATGTCAACATTCCTCGAATGTCTTCCCAAAGTCGTTATGTAAAATATTATACATAAATGACGTATTTAGTGTATGAAAGTTACCATTTCTCGATATTGATAAATGTTGGTCACGCTAATTTCTATTCTCACCGATTCAATATAATGCGATGTTTGAATAATGTATGCATGCATATATTCGTAGTTAAAGCGATGTCACACGTTATCTTGTTATGACTTTGAATCAAGTTGTTATGGTAATTTACCTACCTTTCGTTTTTATTGTTTTATACATTGTGTTAGTGTTATTATAATAATATTTATCGATGATTTTTTGTTTAATTCAAAGTTACACTTTTAATATAAAATACTTTAATATTCTGACAAACAGTTGAGCCTTGCTTTGGAAGGCAAGTTATGTCATGGTTGTTATCATACAACCCTTCTATAGGCATGGGCTGTCTGATCTCCCCATGTGTTATTCATTTGGGATAGCCTGTGCCCAGCATAGGGGGTTTAACAGGTTGATGACAATCTATAATGTATATAAAAATATATTACTGGGCTTAGAAGAATTAATAAGAAATGTTGCGGCACTTTCAACCGTCCAAGTCCCTAATGATTGCCATCCGAAGAAAATCAACTAACAAATATTAAAAACTACTACTTACTTCCTGTAATTATTCAACAATTATTTATAATAAAATGGACATTAGAAACCTTTCTAACTCATTGTCACTATTGTTATCTAATACGGTAATGAGGGGCTAGGTGCATCTAAATACGAATGCCTTTGTTACCTAAATCTGTCTAGTGTCAGGTCTGGTTCATTCCATACCTTTCACCTGCATAATTGATGAATTAATCTTTACCTCACACAGTTCTGTATTATGGCCCGTAGAAATGATGGATGTCCACCATCAATCTATTGTTATCGGTAACAATACAACCCAATTGCTCCAAACAATAATGTTGCTACACATGAATCGGGTGTAACTGTTGTTTATGTGGATAGGTAATCGACGACGTTGAATCTCTTTTGTCGTGAATGCGAAGGCTTTGTTGACAGATAGGCTTGTTTGATCAGCTAGTTCGATTCAATTGGATGACAAAGTTTAAAATTATTATCTGTAAATACTAGGATTCTAGTCGTGTAAGTTGTGTTTATTTTGTTTATTTTTTTAGCATTACCTTTGTAAACCTTTGTACCCTCTGTGGTCACCGTTGATGGTCTGACAAACGTTATGATAAAATAAAAAAACGACGGGTTGCACTCCGGGAGTGCCGGCATAAGTGAAAACTTGAATATTAACGTTGTGCATTTTTGATATTTTGGAATGGTTAGGGAATAATTTTGCACGAATTGCTTCAATTATCAGTATAAAAGTACTACCATTTATGTGGTAGAATACAATATTTATTTATTGCGCTATCGTACACAAACATGACAATTTATATTACAATTAAAAGCACTCGAACATTCGCGCAAGCGCCCTGCGCCGCCTAAACGAAACAGCAGGCATACATTTTTGCCGCGCCGTAGAAAGAGAGGGGGATACTTCCTCTCTTACGCCGCGCCGGCTGTCTACTCTCCATCCGTCTTACGAATTTTCGATCAGGCCACGTGTTCTGACGCCTGACGCGAGTCACGTGTCCTGACGCGAATTTAACATTTTTTACCCATTACAAAAAAAGTGTACAACGCCGCTAAAGAAGTTTTCACTTCAATAATTATGTATGTAAAAACAACGCGAGTTGATCCCTACAAACAGCTTTACTTTAATAAATTGTGACCTACACAAACTCGGTACTCATTGTGTAAAACTTTAAGTGCCTTACAAATAAACAAAGAATAAGGTCCAAATAGTTATTCCGTGTTTTGTTCGTGTCATGTAAACGTCATTTCAAATTAGAGTAAAAGAGACAAAACACGGAATAAATATTCGGACCTTATTCTTTGTTTATTTGTAAGACCCTAAACGTTAGAAAACAATAACTAAGCTTATACTATACCTGCGACTACGATTCAACTTCAAATAACATTTAAAAACTATAAAGAAAAGGAAAAAGTATACATCAAAGTATAGATATACTCACCCCCCAAGAAACAATAGCGTTAGAGATAATCTGCACAATATTGTACCACTTGATGATGGCTCTTAAGTCGACGGCTTCCTTGTTCCTCATGAACGTGGGAAGAACCAGCTTGATAAGGATAAGGTACACAGTGATGATGGAGACCAGCGGCCAGGGTGACGTCATCAACGGCCAGTCCTTCAGTCTGTTGTCTGCAATAGTAATTTTTTATTGAGGTACTTCTACAAACTACATCTTTTTTCCAACCTACTTAAAACTAGTCTGATATAATTTAAAATCTTTTTTTTACTTAATGTTTTCTTTTACATAATGTTTTATTTTCTATTTACATCTTTGTATTTTCCTTACAAGCATAGAAAGTTTCATCAAAATTTGCTGATTGGTTTAAAAAAAAATAACTTTAAAGTTTGTATGGGATTGGATGGATCCCGAAATGCTTACGAGCTTTCAAACTGAACTCGTTCTAGAATGTTAGACTAAAAAAAATGGTTCAATTCTGTATCGCAAAGATGATTTTTGTGCTGTAATAATGAGATTAAAGTGAGATAGCATTGCATTTTTTTTTTTTTTTTTCTTTTAGTTTATGGCTTCGTGCGATTAGCACATTTAGCCAGTGTCAAAGTAATTTTTCGTACAAGTAATACATAAATAAACAATATTTCCTTAAATGATGATAAGTATAATGATAATCCTTAAATAATGATGATTCATCATTGATGATGAATGATATTAGAAATGGGAAGTGAGAAATGATATACCCCCCAACCCCTCTAGTATCTCAGTAAAGATGTGGGGCTTTACTAAGTGTCCTCACGCGGACTTCTTGAGAGAATTGGAAAAGTGACGTTGCACTGTTTTGTTTCATTTGCCAACACTTATGCACACTCACGAACACTTAACGGTTAATAATCCACCATTATTTCTCATTAATATACGACATAACACAAATTTTGGAAAATAAGACAAAACCGCAGACATGACGCTTCACTTTCCCGCCAAGAAGTCTCAGCATTGCATTTGAAAACAGTTTTTTCTTGTTTTTTTTTAAAGAATTACAAAAGAAGACGTAACAAAAGTATAGAGGTTCCTTATCATTGTTTAAAAATAAAAATTATGTTATCATACAAGCCAAAGTTAAACAATCATTTTGTATAAGTACTTAGTGTCAACATAATTTCTTACAACATAAACGCTGCATTTTGAGATAAACCACAGGGGGGTAACCACAAGCTCTTATAGCAGTATTATTGCAGTTGTGAAAACGAGACGCGTGTAGCGGCGAATATATTTGCGTCTCTTTTCCACAACTGCAATAATACTGCTATAAGAGCTATACTTACAAATATATTTAAAGATATTTCTCAGTTAATATGACAGTATTTTAAGTTTAACTGCCACTGTGATCTAGTAGTTAGACTATCGGTCACAGAGCCGGAGCTCCCGGTTTCGATTCCTTAAACTTTTCACCGCCCAACTATCCTGCATGCGATGTCCCGCTGTACGCCAACGTATAAATGTATTTTAATAAAGTATGTACAAAGAAGAACTTCTATAGAAGTGCTGGCGTGGGCGGCACGAAAATCTCGAACTTCTATAGAAGTTGTTGGCGGTAAAAAGGTTAATAATGGGATACAATACAACATTGGTATTAAAATTTTCGTTTTGCCAACAGACTTAGATAATAATGGTGTTGACTAACCAGATATACTTAAAAATCTCTACAACCTACCAATTACTGAGCTTAAATACGTACTGTACACCAATGACAATTAAACCCGGGACCGTAGATCTGAGACTGTACTTCCACAAGACCACAGAAGTGGATAATAAAACACATCGTAAGTTATTTATAATTTAAAAGAGACGTTCTTAAGTTATTTGTAACACAAGAATAACTACTCGTTCCTACTCGCAATAAAAAAATATACAAATCATAATCAAGAGAGTGTGAGCGTTCGGCATAGCGTGGTAGCGCTGTGATGAACGCTTTCACTTCTTGGGCTTCACTGGCTGCTTTTCATCAGGCAGGGTGAAGCCATTATGGCGTGTCACAAAAAAAAAAAAAAAAAAAAATTATACTTTATTTACGATTTTTTTTTAATGATTAATAGGTATGTAGTTCACACATTCGTCGTGGTCCTTCAGAATTCGTGCATAGATATTATCTAGCATTGCCATCGGTGGTAGGTAAGTAGTCATTAGATGGATTGTGTCTAAGTTATTGTTCAGACTAACTGCATGCACGCTGCATCTGGCCTAGATTTTTTTCACATTGCCCAATGTATTATTAAAACTTGACCAAGCGCAAATGTGAAATTATGTTACGGATAAGGCTTATTGTGTTTTTAAATTATTGCCTCGTCGACTAGTGAAGACTAGACTAAACTATATCAACTATTCATTAAAATTCTGTCGACACAGTCCAAACGTTATCTATTGGAGATTTTTTGTGATCCTACTAATATTATAAATGCGAAAGTTTGTGTGTATGTATGTTCGTATATTTGTTGCTTCTTCACGCTGCAACGGATGCATGGATTTGGATGAAATTCGGCATACAGATAGTTTTTAACCTGGAATAACACATAGGATACTATTTATCCAGATATTCCCACGGGAACAGGAACCACGCGGGTGAAACCGCGAGCGGCCGCTAGTAGTTTATATAATATGGCTAGGTTCGCAAAGGCTTAAATTACTGGGTAGGGAAAAGTGTATTTCGAATTTTTCGATGCATAGCCCGAGTTTGTTCGTAGTGTTAAGCTAATAGGTAGGTATCTACGTTTCAATTGTGCGATTATTTGGCCTCATTGATGAAGACCTTTGTCCAGTAAACATATACGCTGATCAAAGTCCAAGACAAAGTCAAAACATTTATTCGAAGTATTACAGTTGCACTACATTACATTATTCTAGTAGGTTCAGCACAAGTGTCTTGTTAATTTACTCTTTACTGACATACGTATTAAGTTTAATTTAATAAAATTAATAACAGGAACTGCAATATTAATGCAATTATTATTATATATAATATTATATATTTTGACGACCTCCGTAGCCGAGTGCCTTGCACGCCGGACTTTGGGCGACGCTAACTCTGAGGTCCCGGGTTCGATTCCCGGTCGGGTCAATGTCGAAAACGAACTTTTCTATATTGTGTCGGGTCTGGGTGGTTGTGGTACCGTCGTTGTTTCTGATTTCCCTGAAACGAGTGCTTTAGCTACTTACCTTGGGATCAGAACAATGTATGTGATGTTGTCTCATATTTATTTATTTATTTATTATTTATAATTATAATATGTGAAGCAAAAACTTTGTACCTTTTACTAAAATTGCGCGGACGGAGGAGTATGAAATTTCGCACACTTTTAGTTTATATAGAGGGTTATTCGAATGTTAATAAATTTTTATTTATTTAATTATGCATAAAAACACATTAAATCAATAAAACAAACATTACACACACTACCATGTATTTGAAACACGCATTTAAACTCTTTTCAAAAATTTCAATTATGGAAGAGGAGCGGCCGAAATCTGTCAATGCCAATCCAAACTCACATTCTATCTTTTTTAATTTTTCATTGCTTAGGTAGGATACAATCTGTGCAGCCTTAATAAAATTATGGTCGAATTTTGACCACTGCGACCACTAGTTAAATCAATTATATTTACTCTATAAAATAATATACCTAATGATAATAATAATGAGAAGGTGCTGATATCACTTTTCCTGACTGTACAAATGACACTAAATTAGTAGTAAAACATTTGCTATTATTCTTCGGGTCGAGTGGGTGCGGACCCCCGCAAAGGCCGGTCATCGGATGGGTGACCAAAAATTTATCATCTCGCGCTCATCCGTTCTTCGGACGGCACGTAAAGCCGTTGGCCCCGGCTGCATTAGCAGTCGTTAACAACTATCAATCCGCACTGGGCCCGCGTGGTGGTTTATGGCCTGTTCTCCCTAGCCATCCATAGGGAAAGCTCGTGCCCCAGCAGTGGGGACATATAATGAGCTGATGATGATAAAATAATAGTCTTCAGGGCTTTGTCGCGTCGCCTGGCAAAACGGGTAACATAATTATTATTGAATCACACATTCATACAATCAGAACACTGTATTATCACTGCATTATTGTTACATATACCTATAATGAATGGTCGCGGATTATCATTGATCGCTGAATCTAATCGCGTGTCGCCTCTCGATTTGATCATCACGCGCAGCTTTATAGAATCCGTTTCGATGCGACTTGATGTAATGTTTAAATGCCGATGCGCCGGCGCCGCCGCCGGTGAGAGGGACTCCGCCAGCCATTTAGAATGGATGGCCATTCTAAACTTTGTTTTATCTATGTTACCGGTATTACACCATGTGTAATAACACTTAAATTAGGTACCTACACTTGAAAAAAAAAACGAAATCTCGGCACGAATATAAGTGACACATTACATGCCTAGGAGCATAATGTAAGGAGCATTGATTTGTAACAAAATAATACCCTCGCATATAAAAAATGTAAGCTCGCTCAACGCATTCAAGAAGCAACTGGCTAATTTATGATTATTAACATATAATTTTACGCAAATATTGTTGCGAACATATTACAATTTGAAAAAAGACAGTGTAAAATGTTGAAATTATTCCACGAGCGGAATTCGAACCCGCACCACATGCCGGGTCAGGTGCACTACCAACTATGCAATCGTGGCGCAATCCGACTCGCCGAAATTAAATAAGCTCAATTCAATGTCGACAATGTGCGGGTTCGAAACCCGCTAGTGGAATTTGTTCAACACTTAAGTCTTTTCCAAACTGGCTAATTATTTCATCGCAGACGACTCGCTTACATAAATGAAAACATGCGTTGTGCGCGTGAAATGTGAAATGGTGCAGTTAATAGTGTGATTATTGTGTTGTACTAGCGTACGAAAGTAAACATTTAAGTCATGTTCTCATGTAAGTGACTTAGGTCTTAATTGAGAATAAATATCTTAAACCTTTATGCCTAGGATCTACACCTGCGCCTGACTGCGATTTAGTTTTGAATGACAATATTTCATAATGGACGATATAAAAGAAATATATTAACGAATAATGAAAACGTTTATTTCCTATACTTTGACCCAAACTCATAATCGTAAGTCGTAACGATTAAGGTATGCTTATTTGATTACAAACGAAGAAAATAGCTGAATTCTAGCTAATTCTATGTTTTTTTTATTGGATCCTTTCGTTTTCGTGTTACTTTTACGATTACGAAATACACGTAAAGAATTGTGTCGAATTACGGAACAACCGCAGACGACGTGATATGTCGCTTTTCACGTTGAAATGAAATGAAAATACACTTTATTGTACACCATACAGCATATAAAAAGAGGACAATACAAGAAGAAGTACAAATGGCGGCCTTATCGCTAAACAGCAATTTCTTCCAGGCAACCATGTGTTGAACTTGACAAAAGAGGTAAGAAATGGGCGGTTAATGCTGTTTTCAAAATTATGAGTTTATTTACAAACAATATAAATATACTTAATTATCATACATACAATGAATATACTTACCTACATAATATCTATATCTATACTAATATTATAAAGCTGAAGAGTTTGTTTGTTTGTTTGTTTGTTTGTTTGTTTGAACGCGCTAATCTCAGGAACTACTGGTTCGAATTGAATAATTCTTTTTGTGTTGGATAGTCCATTTATCGAGGAAGGCTTTAGGCTATATAACATCACGCTGCGACCAATAGGAGCGAAGCATCAGTGAAAAATGTTGAAAAAACAGGGAAAAGAGCCTAAAAAATTAAAAATGCTGCCGAAAGTCACTATTCCACGCGGACGAAGTCGCGAGCACAGCTAGTTATTATATAAATTGAATAGGTACATACATATAAACTAAATATAATTACGATATGGACAAAGTATTTAATTATAATAACATTATAATGACAAAGATAGATAGTGCTCCTTAACTTTGACGTTATTTTTTTACGGAATCATCAATCGTAAGATTTGTTGCTAGCTGGCCGCTTTAGATTAAGAAGAGACGCCTTCTGATCGTTATCGCTTTACCACGTATACCACCTGTGGCCATCACCTACGATTACGTTGGTGGGGTACTGACATGCCCAAAATGGGCTCGTTCGTACCTTCTCCAACAAAATTGGGTACCTACGTAAGCCACTTAAGAGCACATTTAAGGCCCCTCGCCCACGGCGACTTTTTGTAGCGATGCAAACGCGATTCAGTAACGGCACAAAAACGCCTGCGATTGCTACAGTTGCAAGATGGACTCCGTTGAGGCAACATTAGTCACGTTGTCTTTGGTGCTGCTTTTACGTAAGCAGCCGAAGCGTGGACAGCCGAAGCGTGGGCAACGAAAGCAGCGTCAATATTGGATGCACCCATTTTATAAAGAGAGATTAAACTGATGCTCGGTTCTCCACTCACGCGCCACCCTCCCTCCGTTCTCTCCCCGATGTCGTCCGACACGGTCGCGCGTTTGCATCGATGCAGTCGCGATGCTGTTGGCATCGCTAATGTAGCGCGTTGCAAATGCGACTTACGCGCGTTAGTAGCGATGCTGTCGCGCGTTTCGTAAACACGCGACAGCATCGCTGCAAAAAGTCGCCGTGGGCCAGGGCCCTAAGGGCGGAGCAGCGAAGCCCACACTAAGGAGTCCCATCCAGTCTATCCAGTGCATACAAGCGTTGTGGCCAAAATCGGTCAGGAGATATACATAGAATGTCTCCATTTTTACATTCGTTTTCATTCACTTAGAAAACAGTAGCGAGCGTCTTCGCCTATTGGCAAATTCTCTTTAGCTTATTTCACACTGTGACTGAAGTGACAAAACAGTCAGCACTGAATTATAGTCACCATTCACATTTGCACAATCACATACTTTTTGTTTTACAACTGAAACTAAGTTATGTTGTTATTGTTAAGCAAGATTCTGCTAAGTTACAACTAAATAATGTAGTCATTGCTTTCATAAGTTTAACCCACACACATACAGAATTGAAAACTATTAAGTATCTATCTACTTAGTTTATTTATAGTACATAACGATAACTGTATTATTGATTAATTAATGTAATGACAATGATGGTACTCAAATATGCAAACGCTATAAAAAGTTATCGACGTTTTAATAACCCGTATGTCGCCTTTTTAATTACATGTTTATCATAATATGTTATGTTAACTATAAGTTATAAATAAGTTTATTTTTATAATAGCTTATTGTTAAAAAATACGTTTTATTTAGGAATGATCCTAGGTAAAAAGCATCATATCTGCCACATAGAGGGAAATCAAAACGACTTGTAATCTGTTACCCACGAACTTTGCCATACAGACAGCTACGAGTATAATTCTCTACTAATCACAACGATAAATAACTAACACCTGACACTGACCTGCCATTTCATAGAAGACTTTATTATAAACACTTGGAATAAAATCCATGGTTCAAACAAAACTTGGGTCAGTAACTACCTTCCTGTGTCACTTTTGAAATCCTTACTGAATTCAGGCTCACATTATGCGCATGCATCGTAATATATTGTTTTAACTTAAACAGGGTGCATATTTTTGTTTATTAAATATTCAAAATCTACTGCTCTTAAAAATATATTTTACAACATTAAGTTCTGCTGAGTATATTATAAAGCATGAGTAGAAATAATATGTATGATTGACCAAATGATAAGAAAATAATAAATGAATAATTTGAAATAGTATACCTAAGTAAGAGAAAATAATTAAACTAGATAATAAATAATATTATAATAATAATTATGTCCTATTATAATTAAAGAATATTAATTCTAACATTTCGTTGCTTATGTATTTTACATACAACCGAATTATAAAATTGATCTATATTAGAGGCCTACGTCCAGCAGTTGATTAGTATAGGCTGATGATGATGATGATGATGATCATCGTCATCATCATCATCTCAGCCAAAAGACGTCTACTGCTGGACAAAGGCCTCCCCCAAGGATATGACGGGTATTTGCCGTAATCGCCACGCTTGGCAGGCGGGTTGGCGATCGCAGTAGGTTGAGGGTAACCTCAGAGAGATGCTGCTGGAATGGTCCCTTAGTCGGCTTTTACGACACCCACGGGAAGAGATGGGGTGGTGTAATTCTTTATCCCCGGCACCACACGGGATGATGGGATGATGATGATAATAATGATGTATTGCTTTGCAGTTTGTTTACTGCAGTCGAATATCGACGACTGGGCGACCACTATACTAGTATAATTAAATGACCACCCTGTATTGCTTACGTTGTATTTGAATAATATGGAATCCTTAAGATTCATTAATAATTTACTAGTTCATTACGATTCAGTGTCGTCGTGTCACATTGGTGGACTATAACTGAAGTTATTAATAAGAATGAGATTACTGTTCAGTTTGAAACCAGGTTTAACTAAACACCAAGTTTTGGAATAAAACTGATGGGGCCACAGAAAGGCTTGATTTTGGACTTTCATTTCCATTGTACTAAGTAACATTGATTGTTATCCTCACACGTTCAGCCGTTTGGTCCCGGTTGTGTTGTTGTCGTATGATGACAGCCAGAGTTTAAAGACCCGATGAGGGTTAGTGGACCCACCTCGCTAGTACACCAAGTTTCAATGGTCCAATCTCTTCATGTGCTGTTGGGTGTGATTCATGTGGGAAGAACGAGCTCAACAGTGGGATGTCTTTAAAAAATGAGCTCGATATAATGATGATTATCGTTATATGTTACGGCTAAAGATCGGTATGAGCATAAACTTAAGATTAGCCGGTAACATATATAATACCTACGCAAATTTTATAGCAAAGAAATTGCAATTTGAAAAAGTGTTGAAAAAAATTCCACAAGCATCCTTCGAACCTGCACTCCAGGCCAGGTGCACTACCTTTATGCTATCGTGGTTGGGTGTGTAATGTTTAATATAACAACATATCGTATAATGATCAAAACATATACAATCAATTGATATAGTTTTGTTTAATATAACACTTATTTATGATATAATGATGGAATGATATCATTTTAAAAAACATAATTTTGAAACGTATAACAAACGATTGAGCTAAACTCATTTAATATAACAGCCGTTTAAAATAACATTTACATGATATAATAATTAAAACACATAACATTTATCTAGTATAAGAACATTTAGTTTAACATTAATTTGCGATAACACTTTTTGTATAATACTTAAAACATATAATAATTACTTAATATAAAATCCAATTCATATAATATCATTTAATATAAAGACAATTATCATAAAATACGTAATTTAAAATATAAAAACTTAACATTATTTACAAGCAAGCATGCAGCATGCAAGCAGGCAAGCAAGCAAGCAAGCAAGCAAGCAAGCAAGCAAGCAAGCAAGCAAGCAAGCAAGCAAGTAAGCATGCAACAAACATTGTTTCTGTCACGGTTCCGGCGCTGCGGGGCTCTAGCGGTCTGGTGGCGGCTAGTCCCACGCGAACTTATCGTCACAGATGGTTTTTGCTCACCACCGCAGCTTCGGCTTGCTGCCTTGCTGGCTTGCTGCCGCAGCCTCAGCAGCGGCGGCGAGCTTTTGAAACCACCTGCTCTCTCTGTATATTTTATCGCCTTTATCATGGGGAGTGCTGATTTTCTTCACCGCACTACACGCAATCGACTGTCTTTCCATCCACACCATCTTGATGGATGGCGATCTACTACTGTGCGTTTCTCACGTAATTTTTTACCGTGAACTACAGTGCTGTGGAACCAGCTCTCAGCGGCGGTATTTCCGGACCATTACGACTTAGGGATCTTCAAGAAACGAGCCTATTCCTTCCTTAAAGGCCGGCAACGCATCTGCGATTCTTTTGGTTTTGCGGGAGTCCATGTGTGATTGCTTCCCAGGAGACCCGCCTGCTCGTTTGCCTCCTTCTAATATAAAAAAAAATATTATTATGTTAATTGATTATTATACCAAGTGAAGATTATATCAATAAATCATTATTTGAAACGTTATTATATAAATAATATTTATATCGCGCCGGAGCCGTGACAGAAACTAGTTTGCTGTATGCTTGCTTGCAATATGCATGCTTGCCCTACATGCATGCTTGTCTGCATGCATGCTTGCTTGCTTGCTTGCTTGCATTCTGCATGCTAGCTTGCATGCTGCATGCTTGCTTGTAAATAATGTTAAGTTTTTATATTTTAAATCACTTATTTAATGTAATTGTCTTTATATTAAATGATATTATATGAATTGGATTTTATATTAAGTAATTATTATATGTTTTAAGTATTATACAAAAATAGTGTTATCGCAAATTAATGTTAAACTAAATGTTCTTATACTAGATAAATGTTATGTGTTTTAATTATTATATCATGTAAATGTTATATTAAATGAGTTTAGCTCAATCGTTTGTTATATGTTTCAAAAATATGTGTTTTAAAATTATATCATTCCATCATTATATTAAATAAGTGTTATATTAAACAAAACTATATCATTTGATTGTATATGTTTTGATCATTATACGATATGTTGTTATATTAAACATTGCACACCCGCCTTATTCAATGTCGACATCTACATCACCAACATACGATCCTAATATTTTTCATGTAAATTCTAATATTTTTTTGTTTTTTATAGTTTACGCGAATACTACACATTAAAATAAAACTACTTTTACGTATCTACTCGCGTTTATTTCATACATTAACGTTATTTAATGTTTATCCTGACGATGACGCTTCGAACCCTTTGCAGGATCCGTGGTCACAGAGAGACTGAGTGTTGGTCGACTCATAACTCTCATATAACGCGAGTAGATCCGTAAAATTAGTTTTATTTTAATAATTTACTAATTTTCAACTTATTTGTCAAACGGTATATGATATTTTCAGTCAAAGGAAAAGATGACGCGCGGCGTGCGGCGCGGCTGCGTGCGCCTGCGCGCGGCGGTCATCGGCATTGACGACGAGGACGACTCCACCTTTACCATTACCGTCGACCACAAGACGTTCCACTTTCAGGTCAGTCGATCGTCAATGTTAAGAAACCTTCACAGAGGCTTGGCACGGGAGGGGTGACCAAACGATCTGTGATAATGCCTAGTCTTTAGTTTTGTCCTAGCAGTCGGTACTGTAGCTGTTAACGGCATCGACGACGAGGACGACTCCACCTTCACTATCACCGTCGATCACAAGACGTTCCACTTTCAGGTTAGTCGATCGCGAATGTTAAGCAACCTTCACAGGGGTTTGGCACGGGATTGGGTGACCAAACTTTCTGTGATAAAGCCTAGTCTTTACTATTGGTTTTGTGGCCGATACAGTAGCTGCTGTCGTCGGCATTTCGACGCATCGACGACGAGGACGACTTCACCTTCACCATCACCGTCGACCACAAGACGTTCCACTCTCAGGTCAGTCGATAGCCGAAGTTGAACAACCTTCTCAGAAGTTTAGCACCAATTCAACGAAACCTGACGCCATTCAGCCACCTGGATGCTTTAACTGCTTAGGTATACAACCTTATTTTTAGTTTATACGAAAATCGAAACACGGGTCAAATATTTTCATTTAAACAATCAGTACAAAAAAAAATTAAAA
This sequence comes from Eudonia lacustrata, assembly GCA_947562085.1. Classification (NCBI taxonomy): domain Eukaryota; kingdom Metazoa; phylum Arthropoda; class Insecta; order Lepidoptera; family Crambidae; genus Eudonia; species Eudonia lacustrata. The sequence goes on along the minus strand of OX387323.1, from coordinate 3,408,658 downwards.
TAATATCTTGAAAACTCACGAAGTTACAAGCTTTTTTTGCTGTCCCGTTGCGTTTTTTAGTAGGGTATACTTTATTTGAGATTTTGTAAATATTATTTGGTCAAAATGTAACATGGTATAAAAAAATATTGAAATCGATTCTATTACTGATTCTGAACAAACAGTTTTTAGGTTTCGTATAAACTAAAAATAAGGTTGATACTAATGAGCAATCTAACACACTATGTTTTTCATTTTCCTAGCACCTGTTGCTGATTTAATAACAATCGTTAGAGATCATTAGCGTCCGTCAGAGGTTTAATTGAATTTCATATGGGTGCCACACATTATACTTATCAGTCATGTTGCCATTAGTTGCACATCCAATACGTGTTATGCAAACTGTTTGCTAAGTTAATTTTTTGCTGTTAGATTCAGTGCTGATGAAGGTTTTGTGCCAGTTTATTCCGTTTATTTAAAATTAATAAACGCTAATTCAAATACCGTAGTTATTGGATTGAATTTAAGTATGGTGATTGACGACCGGTTGTTGATAATAAAACATAATTGAACTTCTTTTGAAGAGACTCCAGTGACTTCTTTATGGTGGTCTTCTAACGGTGCACTGCTTGACTTTGGTCTTCCCAAATGAGCAACAGCTTAGAAAAAATAGGGCCATCATGACCAACCACACTGGCCCAATGCAGCTTCGAAGATTTCCATCTAACGGCAACAATCATTAAAACTAATTAACGTGCTTTACAAAGCATAAAAAAGCTCGAGATATTTTATTTTGGTCCTGATTCGATGATCCGGTTTTGCAAGTTGCTTCATTCGCAGGATTCCAAATTCGAACGCGCAATCTGCTGCGCCATCGAGATGTTAAAAAACTTAGGTCATAAACCGGTTGACAGCGGAAGTGATGTGGCGACTATGACCCTCCTCATTTATCTAATTTTATTTGTTCTAGGACCCATTTCCTATCGTTAAGGTTATACGACAAGTGTGATAGACATCAGGACTCATTGGGCCACCCGCGTCATAGCCATAACGCTTGATAAGAACCCGCCTTAGCGCTCAAGATTAAAAACTAATCTCTATAAAGAAGACTATGACCCATTTTTAAGGCGTTGCCGTTTCATCGACAGCTCAATACAAAGCTAGACATTTACGCTACCACCCGCCGCGCTGCTGTCATCCAGTTTACGCCCATAGAATGAATGTTCCGATAGTCTGATCATTCTGTTATACAAAATAATGAAGACCAACCTCATATTTGAAACTACGCTGAATATTGTTCTAGGCACGTGACGGCTCCGAGCGGGAGCGCTGGGTACGCGCGCTCGAGGACACGATAGCGCGACATGGCCGCCGCGAGCGGTGGTCGCGCTCGATGCCAGCGCCGCGCCACCGCCACGGCGACCTGGAGCGGCGCATCTCCGAAGCCGACGCGTACTTGCAGATCATGATCGAGCTGGTCTCGGTAAGTCACACTTAAAGCGTTAAACGCTCTTCATAGCGCCTTGACACAGCCATAAAAGCCTGAGAGACGCATATCCGAGGCTGAGCTTTCTGGACATCATGATCGAGCTGGTCTCAGTAAGTCACTAATGTTATAGAGAACGTTGGTAGCGCTACATGCCAGCGCTGCGTTACAGCCATGAGGGCCTAGGAGCGACGCATATCTGAGGCTGATCTATCTGCACATCATGATCAAGCTAGTCTCAGTAAGTCACCGATGCTATAGAGAGTGTTCATATGAGTTGGTCGCGCTCGATGCCGGCGTCGCGCCACCGCCACGGCGACCTGGAGCGGCGCATCTCCGAGGCCGACGCGTATACCTGCAGATCATGATCGAGCTGGTCTCGGTAAGTCACACTTAGAGCATTAAACGCGCTTCATACCAGCACCTTGTCACAGCCATGAAAGCCTGAGAGTGACGCAGATCCAAGGTTGACCTATCTGAATCATGATCGAGCTGGTCATCATCATGACGGCCTAGGAGCGACGCATATCCGAGGCTATCTATGTGCACATCATGATCGAGCTGGTCTCAGTAAGTCACCGGTGCTGTAGAGAGCGTTCATGAGTGTTGTTGGTCGCGCTCGATGCCGGCGCCGCTCCACCGCCACGGCGACCTGGAGCGGCGCATCTCCGAGGCCAACGCGTACTTGCAGATCATGATGGAGCTTACCGATTTTATTTGTTTTAAACAGGAAAACAGAAAGGCCTGCAAAACTTATGCTTAATCAACCAAAAGTTGTATTTTTTATCCTGAATGTGATTATACTTCATAGTAAAATTTTTTTTTTGCTCTATTTTGACTTGCTTCCGCATGCGCTTCATACCAGGGCTGTGACACAGCCACGAAGGCCTAGGATAAGAGCGACGCATATCCGAAGCTGAACTACCTGCAGATCATGATCGAGCTGGTCTCTGTAAGTCACGAGTCACATGACAGGAACAAAACACGGAATAACTATTCGGACCTAATTCTTTGTTTATTTGTAAGGGGATAGTCTTTTATGGCACAAACGTACAACTGTGAGCCAATGTCTACGCAGTAAGGCAAGCAAGGCAAGATCTTCTAGATGGCAGTATTTCATGAAGACACAATCTGTGTTTTTTTTTCTGTGAAAAAATTACGGTATAGTCAATTATTCTGGCCTTTTCTATGCTGACACTAAGGATGATTCGCAAAATCTTTTTTTTTATAGTTAGCACGGGAAAAGACTCCATACCACATGATGTTAAGTGGAAAATAATGAAGTCCAGACACGAAGACAACTGGTGCAGCATGAAAACAACTCAGCATCAGTTAACCTTACTCTGCCGGCCCACAAGGTGCTTCTTCACGCCTCGTTTGAAGGACCCCATATCATAGGAAGGAGGATAACATTATTTGAGTCTATTTGCAATAGTACTACTTTACGAAATGTTTTATATTTGTTTCAGAAAATGAGCACGCGAGTGTCAGAGCTGGCAGACCCGCAAGAGAAAACTAAAGGGCAAGTCATTTTAGACCATTCCAATGTGAGTTCATAACTTTACTGTTCTAAGCAGTCATGTTATTGTAAAAATATAGGTACATACTCATTCTTAGGACGCGTTCATAGAGACGCAATGTTAAGCGCAATCGACGCGTGCGCAGGAATACTTATTATGGTTTACTTTGGCCAAAGTTTAATACAACAATAGCGACCGTTATCTTCACCCTAAAAAATCTCGAACACCCCGGTGAATCTAGTACAGTACAGTGGATTCTTAGGACGCGTTCATAGAGACGCAATGTTAAGCGCAATCGACGCGTGCGCAGAAATATTTATTATGGTTTACTTTCGCCAAAGTTTAATGCAACAATAGCGCCCGTTATCTTCACCCTAAAAAATCTCGAACGCCCCGGGGAACCTAGTACAGTACAGTGGATTCTTAGAACGCGTTCATAAAGACGCAAGGTTAAGCGCAATCGACGCGTGCGCAGGAATACTTATTATGGTTTACTTTGGCCAAAGTTTAATACAACAATAGCGCCCGTTATCTTCACCCTAAAAAATCTCGAACGCCCCGGGGAATCTAGTACAGTTCAGTGGATTCTTAGGACGCGTTCATAGAGACGCAATGTTAAGCGCAATCGACGCGTGCGCAGGGATACTTATTATGGTTTACTTTGGCCAAAGTTTAATACAACAATAGCGCCCGTTATCTTCACCCTAAAAAATCACGAACGCCCCGGGGAATCTAGTACAGTACAGTGGATTCTTAGGATGCGTTCATAGAGACGCAATGTTAAGCGCAGGCGACGCGTGCGCAGGAATACTTATTATGGTTTACTTTGGCCAAAGTTTAATACAACAATGGCGCCCGTTATCTTCACCCTAAAAAATCTCGAACGCCCCGGGGAATCTAGTACAGTACAGTGGACATTCCATTAACCTTTCGTCTGCTTAGTGACAGATACGTCCTACAAACAATTAAAATTATATTGCAACTGTATTCACAGCAGACGACAGATTTAGGAAGTTATTGATGAATCAAGGTACGCAGAAAAACTTACGCAGGGTCTTCTGGCGCCATTCTTGTAACCTATTCGGTTGGTAGAAGGTGTCAAGAAGGGTTGTAACGGAGAGAGGGGGTGTAAAGAAGTGTTGTACCATTATTTAGAATGTTTTTTAATAAATAAATTAAAAAAGAGTAAAGACTGTGTCTCTATAAACGCGACCTTATACCTTATAAAGCGATGAATCACAAGATTTGAAGTCTGTTAGACAAAATGTGAACGTGAAATTAACTTCAATTATGACGTTTATATCATAAATTACTTACCTAACCTAATCACATAACATTCAATCATTGACAATTGACACAATAAGCAATCTACCTTTTTTATAACATAACAATAAGAACTAACATTTTATTGTATATACCACCATCGAAATACAAGATCAGACGTATGTTACAATATTGGAAATGATACACTTTGTATGGAAAAACCCTTTATAACATTTTATTTACTTTATACTTGTTTCTAAATGTTATTCCTGACAATAATTCGCAATACTAGGCAGCAACGTCTCCGATATTGTACATAACACATTCTGCTAATACAACTGAACCTTTCTTTGAAGCCGCTGCTAACTTTTCAAGCTTATATAGAATTCTGTTTTTCTTTGCAGGCAATGTTGGATAACATAAAACATTCCATAGTGCTTCTTCAAATTGCTAAGGTACTACAAATTTACGCAGATTAAACATTTTTTAATTTACGCATAGAATTCACTTGGCATTAGTACTCAAAATACAGTATACAGACTGTACTTTAGATTATATGACTGACAAACACTGATTACTATAGTTCAGTACTGACGCTTTTGTAAAATTAAATTCCACTTTATACACAAACATCAAGAATTTACTACACTATTGAAGCAAAACACTTTCATCGCCAAGTATACTTTTGTAAAAATATAAATGTGTTGATTTTTTTTATTTTGCGTGTTAATGATTTTTTTATCTTTCAGAATACTGTAAATCCAGTGAACGGGATATATCAAGGGCCAACGAACCTTTCACAGACACATATCAAACAAGGTGTGTTACTAAAGCAGAAGTTATTTATATTATTATAAATATATATTTATTTATTAATGTATTATTGTATTTAAGAAAAACGTCAATTTTAGTATGTAATGTAAGTAAGTAGCTTATATACTGTACCACTACTGGGCTGCCTCTGTCAGCCTCTATCATTGAAGTCCAATTCATTAATTGCGTATAGGCTTAATCACACGTGAGACTGGCATTAAATTTTTGAAAAAAATCCGCTCTTCCATACTGTTTGTTGATGAATGTGAGAGTCGATGAGCAGAGCCGTAAGTCACGCTCAATAGTATTCGAAAAATATGCCGTATTCAGCAGGGGGGTGATTGCCAAACCGGTGATCCCAGTCACCCTAGCGGCACGTGAAGGGGATGTACAGTGGTTTTTAGTCCTCCTGTCCCTCCTGTTGCGGGGTGGGAGCTGGAGGGGAGAACCCCACATAACCATCAGCGCCTCTCCGGGCGCGGTGGTACTCGGGCGACGAGTTTTCCATTGTTTAAAAAAAGGGGTCTGATACAGGCTGATGAGGATTTAATAGTAGTTTATGCAACTGTCATATAATGAAGGGTATTAAAACACGAGTGTGAGTTTATGAAACGAGCGCAGCGAGTTTCATAATAGTAACGAGTGTTTTAATACCCGTGTTATATGCAGTTGCATACACTACTTTATCTTCACTAATGCAATTAGTCAAACAACAAGAGTAAAAGCTGACAATAGTTTATTTATAATAATTGTTCAAATTTTGGATGGTACAATTTTGAAAGTTAATGTTAATTATTGATCCAGCAGCTGTAGCGGTCGCGGGGCAAGCAATAGAGCTCGTAGACAGAGTTGGAATATTTATAACTACTTCATTCGTCTTGTTTTCTATACTGTTCAAGATCGTATTTGAGACTTGAATTTTATTCATTAAAGACTCATCAATGTAGCTTTCAGCCACAGTAGAAGACTTCCACCCCCCGTGTCGTTTCAGTGCGGTCAAATCACCACCGCTATCTATGAGAAGGGTCGCCGAGGTGCGCCGGAAGCAATGCCCCGTGTACAACGCTGGGTTAGGCAGATTCAAAAAACTTGCGATAGTTTTTCCCAGAGCACCAAATTTATTAATACCAGTTCTTTGATCGACGCACTTCCCCGGTCTATAGCTCCAGAAAAAGGCAGGGTTTCGACAGGGGGTGGGTCGAAGTTCCATGTATTTTTTACATACGGCATAGCAGTTGCCCGTCACAACGAAAGAACGATCTATTTTCGTTTTTGTTTTCGAAACTTTCACCATGATTGTACTGTCGTCTATGTTAGAGACTTCATTGAACTGGATGTTGTATAGCTCTTGCTTTCGGCATGCCCCCATTATGCCGAAGATTAGTGCAACCTGTAACAATAAACGATATAATAAGCTTGAGGTACATAGCCAAGGCAAAAACTATGATTTATGAAGTAGTAAAGTGTAGGTACCGACTACCTAATTTATACACAAAGCGCTTAAACGGAGTGTCTAGATAACTTGCGTGTGTAGTACGTAAGTACAAGGTAGATTAAATAACAGAACTAAAATACACTTACCTTTTCAAAAAGATACAAAATATCTGGTGAATCTTTCAGGAACATCTTTATTTGACCTGATGTAAACGTCAAGGACTTTTTTTCCTTGTGTCCTTCTGAACTGCGTTTCAGGAACGCTATGACTTTTGAATACTTCGTGATATCAATATTGTTGTAGATACTCAGTGTGGACTTGAGCATAGAATATTTAGCCCACATAGAAGATGGCTTGAATTTGTCGGAGAGGTCTTTGAGATACACAAGAATGACATTTTCAGAAAATGATGTAGTTTTCTTTTCGATCTTCCATGCCAAAAAGTTATTATATTCTTTTTCATATAATTTTCTAGATTTTTCTGGCAAAAGATTGTGAGTTACTTTTGTTGCCAATTCTAGAATATCCGGAGGCGTACAAATATCATCGTCGCTGTCCATTTTTAACTTTTAATTTGTATTTTAAAAACAAAACACATTGCGAAACATTAAATTCACGCGTACGTGTATTGTCACAGTGAACTTGCCGCCATTAAAATCTAACCAATGAGAGCGCAGCTGCGCGCGCAGGGCCAATCAGGAGCGAGCGCGCGCTGTTCTTTTTTTATTTAATTGGCACAAGATCTTACCAAAGAGTTTTGTGTATGTAAGTTTAGTAGTTTCGACGAAGTTTTCACGTATAACCCAACTGTTTTCAAAAGCCAGCCTAATATCAAAATTTTATACAACTTGTATGAGGATTTTGACATAAGGCTCGCCAGGTTAATTGGTCGCGTTTTATTGATGTTATAATGAGATTTTACGATATCGATGTGGATATTATACCATCATGTGAAATTGCTTAAATTGAGTGTTTTGTTGTCTGCGCTATAACAGTAGTAATTATAAGTCAAGTATTGGAAACATAAGTAGAATGTTACAACATTAGTGTAGATAAAACAATTTATCTATCTATCTATATAAATAAAAATGAATCGCTAAATGTGTTGCTAATCGCAAATTCGAGACCGGCTGACCGATTTGGCTGATTTTTTTTTTGTTGTGTTTGATAAAGTCTGAGGAAGGTTCTTAGGGAGAGAAAACACGTAAAAAATATGAGGAAAATAGTAAAAACAACAATTTTCTTTTCCCATACAAACCACTCTGTCCCCAGCTGTCAAACATTTGTCGTCAATCAAACAAAACAAAGGCGCGTTAGGATTATCTTTGGCAGGTATGCCTTCAAGTTGATTAGAGGTCAGATTTATTTATTTACGCGCAAGTAATCAAACAAAAAATATCGTGTACCATAATAAGGCATTACAATAAAAATATCATCACATTAGATATTACTAAAGTCTTTCAATGTTATTTTATTTGTATTAGACTGCGACAGACCAATAACTTTTGACAGAACGGAATCTGTCGAGTCAGCTATTAACATAAAAAAATCAATGTAACTTTGTTTAAGAGAAATAGGTCAGAACAAGGTGTGCCGGGACAGCTAGTATCCAAATAATTATTAAATGTAGTGAAGTACTGTTCCCATCAACCCGCATGGAGCCACCGTTGTGGCTTATAGTCCAATCTCCCGGTTTGACGGTGTCCGTATCTGAAAGGTGTGGGCCTCATTGCATAAAGCATAAAGGCTGACTTAATTGGATAGCCAAATCTGTGGCATGTTAACGGCGGCGGCTTAACCCGTCCAGTCGCACTGCGGGGGTGAGGAACAACATCCTTCAAACATTCCTCGCATAAGCTCCTCAAGGTATAGAAGCTTCCCTCCCAAGGTGAGGCGGCTTCAGCGCTGTCCAGACATTTCCGGGTCAGGGCCATCCGTACAGGGACTAGTATCGATCGTGGATCGAGTAATAGATAATACTAGGAATAGGTGCACCTAGTATCTAGTTTACCTAGTACGACCCATCTCTAGTAGACGGGGGTGACCTAGAATATTAGTGGGTCGACCATAACATCAAGCTAACCCTTCATACCCGCGGAGTTGGAGCTCCGGGGAATGATTCGGGTGCTAATTTTCCTAGGACAATAAAAGGCATGTTAGCAACTAATTCTTGTATGTTGTATGCAGATTCTTCGTCGCGCGTCGAACTGGGCGCGGAGTGTCGCGAGCTACCGTCACCTACTATGCCCATGCCGCCGCTTGAAGACCTGGACTCACCGAGTATGTAACTCAGTAGCTTTAAACGCCGCTGTAGTGTAGTGGTTAAGATCGGTCTCTGGCATAGAGGGTCCGGTAGGCTTAGCCAAAGTAGCATTAAGAAAACGATAGCGAAGTTCGAAAAGAATAAAATGTATGGGATTGACATAAGCCGCGCTAAATCACGTGGTCAATCTTATGTCGATCCCATACATTTTATTCTTTTCGAACTTCGCTATCGTTTTCTTAATGTTCGATCAATTCCCAGGGTGCACGTCTGTACTCATAGATGTTTACTGAGGCGTGTGACGTCACGTCTCAGTAAAGCGGACGCCATGACATAACTGCTAGTGTTCTCGCGCATAATTAAAATTAGTGAAAAAAAAACTGCAATAATTTGCGTTAAAACTTAGTTTATTGGTGAAATATATTTTTTCCCAATCAATGGTCGTGTACCTACTGTGTGGTTAAGGTTCCACTGGCAAGTAGCTATGGAACGCTTCCTTAGGTTATAAAATAAAGCCTAAGGGGTGGATCACTTATTGAGCTGTAGTTTAACTAATTATTTTTACTAGATGAAATATGATATATGAGTGGACTGTATTTTTTAAGAGGTTTGGTTCAGCTCGGATCCACAACTAAGGTAATTAAGCCTCGTTCAGTAAAACCTGAGATTAATTAGAAAACACAAAAAAAACATCATGGGCAAGGCACTTGTACCAAGATTTAAGGGAAGGTTATATGGGAAAAAACACTCACTGTTGCTGCAGATGAGATCCAGTTCACCACTCTTCACAATTACCACAATCACAAGCAGGCCTGCTGTATTTAGTGTATCGATATATCCAATTATAAGAATAAAGTGTTTTTGGAAGAAGATTAGCTTGATTTACTTAGATTTTTAAAACACTGTCGCGTAGGCGAGCTCAGCCATTGCAATCTGTTGCACACGGAGCGACGAACCGAGACGTTCTTTTGTCAGGAGAGGGTAGGAAGAACCTCATACAAGTGCGTAGTATCAAAATATAATTAAAAATGACGGTATGCTAAGTAATTTATAAACGAGACTCAACACCTACGATATAGAAGGGGACTCTAAAATTTGTGGTATATTTTTTCTTTTTTAATATCTTATGGGTAAGCACTTGGGCAAAAAAATCAAAAATTCAATGTTTTTTACTCAAAATGAACTTTTAAACGGCATTTCAAAGCCGCCACTTCGCAAGAAACTCGGCAAGGGCTGTATCTTTCTCCTGTAGCCTTCATCTCACCAGTAGGCTTAGCCAAAGTAACATTAATGCAACGGCCACACTATCGCAGACCGCGAACATTTTCCGAAGTCGGGCCAAGCAATAGTCACATTTCAGAACACGTTCATAAATGTAATTATTGCTTGTCGTGAAAACGGCAAATGTTCGCGATAGCGCGATAGTGTGACCGTAGCATGAGAGGCGTGAAGAAGCACCTTGTGGGCCGGCAGAGTGAAGTTTACTGGTGCTACGTTTGTTTCCACGCTGCACCAGTTGTCTTCGCCTGTGGACTTCAATTCCACTTAACATCAGGTGGGACGGAGTCATTTGCCAAGCTAAGTATAAAAAAAAACGATAGCGAAGTTCGAAAAGAATAAAAGGTATGAGATTGACATAAGCCGCGCTAAATCACGTGGTCAATCTTATGTCAATCCCATACATTTTACTCTTTTCGAACTTCGCTATCGTTTTCTTAATGTTACTTTGGCTACCGCCACTGATGTTAAGTGATGATAAGGTCGAAGCTGGAAGCGCACACCCGGAAACTCCAACTATTGAGGCCTATTATACGAGTGTAGATCTGTACTAGGTTGTCCGTTTGCAGGGCAGCCGATGTCGCTGCTGGTGCCAGATACGTCGTACTCGTCGTCGGAGGGCGAGGACGACTTCTACGACGCCGACGACGCGCCCGCCTCGCCGCTGCCCGGGCCCAGGTCAGTGAACTTAGTACCTACGCCAATTTTGTTGATGCCTAATTCTTAAGACCAAGCATTAAGGCACATGGCGACGCATCATGAGGGAAGCAGCACAAGATACAAACGAACAACTCTTACTATTGGACCAACTCCCTAACTCGAAAATAAAATTCAGCTGTTCCATACGTTTTGGTCGAATGAGTATTGATGTTTTGTATGGATCAGCTGAATTTTATTTTCGAGTTAGGGAGTTGGACTCCCCAATCCGTCCGAACGAACCCTTCGGAGAATCTAGTAGGGCACGGGGACACACTGAAGTGCGTGACGCCATTCCCTCTAGAAAACCTCCAAAGGTGATTCGTTTCACATGGCTTGAGGAACCCTTTAAGTTTCTCGCCGCCCCCAAACAAGCCCGGCGAAGCTGAAAATGCCGTCCGAGGCAATCAGCAATCTCTCTCAAAATAGGGAGTTGGTCCAATAGTAAGAGTTGTTCGTTTGTATCACGGGAGTCATTTCAGAAGGTTTGGACGGTGATAAAAAGGTGACCCTGTATGACATAATATGCGGAAATCTATATTTGAAGAGGAGATGAGGACTTTTTTTTTCCCTAATATTTATCGATCGGTCGATGCTGGGTTGCGAAAATACTTAAGTTAATGCTTACTACCAACCAAACCAAGCACAATCTCATCATCATCATTAAAACTGCTAAAACTCATTGGATGTGCAGAGATGTAAATGTGCATGTTCAAATAATTTGATTTTTCTTTTTTGTGTTTTTACATAGTTTCTATATTTTTTTTTCTTATAAACATCCATATGTAATAACAAATGTTGTGTATACCTATTATAGGCATTCATGTAAGAACTGTGCATTTAGTTAGTATTTTAATATTAGAAAGTAAGTACATGTTATGCATGTTATGGTGTACCTTAATAAATAAATAAATAAATAAATCGTCATCATCATCTCAGCCAAAAGACGTCCACTGCTGCTGGACAAAGGCCACCCCCAAGGATCTCCACAACGACCGGTTTTGTGCTGCTCGAAGCACAATATACTATACTGGAAATCGAACCTGAGACCTCTGACTGTGAGAGAATAATGTTTTAGATATAGTATTAAAGACAAGCGCGAGTTTTTGTCAGCATAAGATCGAGTAAAAGTTAACTACAATTCGTGTGGGTACAGAGCAGCGCCACCTAGTAACGATTTTGTGAAACTAACTTGTCACTAGATAGCATTGCTTCGTAAACTTTTAACTCGATTAAACAGTGGAAAATCGCACTAAACTCTATACAATTAGGTATCAAAACAGTGTGATCCGAGTTCCGGGTGCCTATTGCGAGTTTCATGCACAATTCGTGAAAATTTTAATTACATTTTTTTCTCTGCTTGTTAGATATACTTTTTTAATATTGGACAACATCACATACATTTTTCCGATCCCACGGTAAGTAGCTAAGACAATCGTTTTATGAAAATCAGAAACAACGACGATATCACAACCACCAAGACCATATTTATTTATTTATTTGAACAACCAACAACATTCAAACACTAAACATGCTAGTAACTTACATTTAACATTTTCTAAGCTAGATGTTGCCTGCCTTAAATAGGTTGCCACGGCATGCATAAGAATACAATACTAAGGGTATCGGAAGCCGATGACCAAATAGAAAATAATACAATAAAAACTAAATCTAGTAATTTGGACTTAATATAGCTAAATATGGTCTTACATTTATAACATGCTACTATAAAGTTAAAAACAAAATGAAAAAAAAATACAAAACAAATATACAAAAGTAACATTTCACCCAAAAGACCCAGAAGCTATATGTTTGACATAAACATAATAAAAGCGACGATAGACCTTGGAATAGAGATTGCATTTATGGAAACACATCGGTAAGTTTTTTCTTAAAATTTGATCATTACAACCAAAAGATGTCAATGTCGAAATTATTTTTAGAAAGAGTATTGTACTGGGTTTGTAACCTATTTCCTATCGTAAAGTTCGTTTTCGACATTGACCCGACTGGGAATCGAACCCGGGACCTCAGGTTAGCCCGTTTAGCGCCACCCAAAGCCCGGCGTGTAAGCCACTTTGCTACGGAGGTCGTCAATATTAAACCAGCCCCCTGACCGCCTAACCGATCGCTTTGACTACGCGTATAATTTATGACGCCATCTTGCCACCTCGCACCGCCTATGAAAGTAATATCAAAAGCTAAAGGCTATATAGCTTTCGATATTGCTTTCATAGGCGGCACGAAACGACAAGATGACGTCATTAACCACACACGAAGTCAAAGCGATCGGTTAAGCGGTCGGGCCCCAGGAGGCGCTCCTTCAATGCCGTAACATATCTTCGTTTTTATTAACGTGATCGAATACTGATTAAAACTCGCACTCAGAACGCCTAGTGCGAGTTTCATTCACCAGTGTCTAATTTGAATTTGTTTACTATCCGTATTCACTCGATTGCCTTAACGAAAACGAAAATTAGTAGATACCTATAGCATTAAAGCAGCGCCTCCTGGCGACATACGAGAACAGTTAACATTTTGCCACAAAAAATCTTTTTTTTTTTCCTTTAGTTGATGGCTTCTTGCGATTAGCACATTTAGCCATTGTCAAAGTAATTTTTCTTACAAGTAATACATAAACAATATTTCCTTCCAGTATGATGATGATGAATGATGTTAGAAATGATAGACCCCCCCCAGCCCCTCGAGTATCTCAGTAAAGATGTGGGGCTTTACTAAGTCCTCGGGCGGACTTCCTGAGAGAATTTGAAAAGTGACGTTGCACTGTTTTGTTTCCTTGTTGCCAACACTCATGCACGCTCACGAACACTTAACGGTTAATAATCCACCATTATTTCACATTAATATTCGACATAGCACAAATTTTAGAAAATAAAACAAAACCGCAGACATGACTCTTCACTTTCCCGCCGAGAAGTCTCAAATTCTTGTTTTCGTCAACGTGATCAAATGGCGTATGGAACTCGCTCTAGGCACCCTGAATTTGTATCAATCACGTTGAAGCAGCGCCTCCGGGTGACAGACGAGGCAGAGTGAACGAGAGTGTGGCAACAATGCCGTGACCTTGAATCGACGTACCGAGCTGTACCGAGCTAGGGTTGAGTCACACATAGTTAATTTATTATTGTGTGAATGTGGGTGTCTTTTATATTGTAAACTTACCTTGTTATATTTGTCGGCAAAGTAAAAAAGGACAAACTGGGATTATGGTTGTGTGTGTTGAGGCATCCTCATACACAACAGGTTTTTTTCCAGCCATTTTCAATAGGCATAAATAAACACTTTTACCCATCTATATGCAACAAAACTCGCAATCGCGACACCCAAACTATAAAAAATACGTGTATACTCAACGGCAGCGCTCAGTGACATATTTGTTATTCTCCGTTACTACAGCAACATGCGCTGCCCGATCCGCGTTTGCGGGGACAGCCCGCGTCATCGCGTACTCCTTTCCCGTGCTTTTTTCTGTGTGCTAATGTAGGTGAACTACGAGCTTGTGTGCGTGCGTTTCGGAGCGCTCGCTTGTAGGAAGTTGCCGCACTCTCGTTCACTCTGGACGAGATCAGTTCCAATTTTATCATTCAAATCAACATTCTTGCTAACGTTATCGAGTAGTGAACAAAACCCCTTTTAAAGAAACTCGCTTTCAAGTCATTCACACACTTATATTTTCATTTTACCTATGACAGTAGAATAAATAACTTATTTATCTGCACGTGGTTCTTATTAAGGCGACGCACCGCTAAACAATAAATCTCATACGTTTTGATGCGAGCGTTTGCGCCCCGTTACATAAGAAAAACTGTTTTTTTTCCTTCAAATTAAAACTACAAATTATTTAAAAAAATGAACTACAATTTTAAAGTGTGTGTTAAGACTAATCTACTAAGAAAATTTTGATGCTTAAATCGGTCTGGTTAGCCTGTAAAATGCAAATCTATGTTTTAAAAGAGGTTACTTTGATATTTTTTTCTCTGTTATAAAAGTTGACAAATCGTGTTTCTGCAACCAGCAAAATGAAGTCAATTGATATCTCTTTCATATGTTTTGTAATTGTTGGGAAAAATCAAGATCCCCGCCACGTGAATTTCCAATGCGTCGCCTTAAGACTTCCCGCCCACACACACCAGTGCAGTCTCAACATGAAACTTTTATTACACCTTAGAGATCTTACTGTAACTTTATAAAGTCTTCATAACTTATTCATGAATCACCTACGCTATTTTTGATTAGTTTTTAGACGAGAAGTTTAAAGGGTCCCTCAAGCGGTGTGAAACGAAACATCGTCAGAGGTTTCCTAAAGGGAATCTACCATCTTATCCATCGCCATGACAACATAGTAGCATTGTTTTACCCTAAGTAGTTGAAGGTCCTTACGTTTGGGTTTATTTATTTATTAGTTGGCCGTATCCCATGATGGACCCCTATTGCAGCGCCACCTACCGGGTCCCATTGTAAATCTAAACCATTCTCGAATCCACTTGAACACACAAAAAAATCATCAAAATCGGTCCAACCGTTTCGAAAGAGTTCAATTACAAACACACGCACAGAAGATTTATATATTTATTTATTTATTACAACCATAGATTTAGTATATAGTTATAGATTGGCAATACAAAAGAGACAGATCATAGTATACGCATTTGTTAGAGCGAGATAGATAGACGAGACCATTCATGTACACGCTATCGGCCTGTAACGGCCTGGAGTCAGTTGCGAACAAAACAAATACCGCTTATTTTTGTAAAATCTGAGATTTTAAGTGTAAATTAATATATGTATGAGACGTGAATGACGTGATTAATTATGGTTACGTGTGCTGTACCTGAATATAACTCATATAAGAAAGAAAACCCACATAATTATACATTTCACACGTTGTACAATTTGAGTTGTTTAGCAGTCTAAATGCAATGTTTTAGATCTCCTACAAAAGTTTTTCTACACGCAAAATTATCGCCTTTTATCACATTAATGCTGTGATTGTATAGGAATTCATTTTAAAATAATAACAAATACGTGAATTCCTACTATTCCTAACCTCACTTTTGTAGAGATTGACACTATCGATAACTTCTTATCGATATGTACCTAACCGGCAAAGGTGTGCTTGGAATGTAGCTCTTTTCATTTTGGGTAATTTTCTTACTAATACATTTCTTATAAATGTATGAAATGAAATATGTACTTATATTTTCTTTTTTTTTGGAAGTATAAAAATTATAATTAAGGGAAGTTAAAAAATATATATTTAAAGAAATTTACACATAATTTTTACAAATAAAAAAGGGACTCTAAATCGCTGCCAAGCGGGAGAGTGCCCAGGAAGCTAGCGGCGGATGATCAAACTTAGGCGTTGGCTAAAATACGCGCCAGCTCGAGGGGCACCAGTGGTCTCTATAAGTCGAGCGGTAGTTTTTAAGTTTATTTCTTATTAATTTATGTTTTTATTTTTGGAGTTCTTTAGCCAAGTGGCTCTATCCTACTAATACTATAAATGCGAAGTTTGTGTGTATGTTCGTATATTTGTTGCTTCTTCACGCTGCAACGGATGGATGGATTTGGATGAAATTCGGCATACAGTTAGTTTATAACCTGGAATAACACATAGGATACTTTTTATTCAGATATTTTTACGGGAACGGGAACCACGCGAGTGAAACAGCGAGCGCCCGCTAGTTGTAAATATAAAACCACCTATTAATAAACTTATTTTTTTACTAGCTGACCCGGCGGACTTCGTACCGCTTTGACAGTTTCCATGACAACAAAACAAACAATTTATGTTTCTCACCGTTTAAACCTTCCCTGAACTTCCACAAATATTTCAAAATCAAAATTAGCCAAATCGGTCCAGCCATTCTTGAGTTTTAGCGACTTAAACGAGCAGCAATTGATTGTTATATTTAAAGAAGATAGAATATGTATACGTATTACTCTATCTTTATCTATCTATCTATATATATGTATATTTTTGTACGTATGTGGGAAGCCCGAGGCACATACACGAATAATGCGCTAGATGCTATGACCTACGTGCGCCATTACGGACGCGACCAGATTTATTTATTACTTTCACGTGCAACCCAAAATGGATAGAAATCACTAATCTGTTAATATCCGGTCAATCATCCAGCGATCATCATAACATAACAGCACGAGTATTCAAGCAGAACCTGAAAGCGCATACGAACTTCATTGTAAAATATCATGTCTTCGGAGACGTACGATGTTGGATGTACTCTGTAGAGTGGCAGAAGAGGTCCTCTCTTCTGCCACATGCCTCATTCTACTGTGGATGGTCGAAAAAATAAGACCAGATGAAATTGACTCAATAATTTGCCCAGAAATTCCCGAAGTAAATCTAGAATTGTATGAAATAGTGAAGAAGAACATGATTCATGGACCGTGTTGTGAACTCGACTTGCATTACGCGTACGCCGACCGATATTTTGACGCCTCATTCTTTAAATCAATAACATTATATAACACTACGATAAACCTTCAAACACACGAAACACCGGTATTACTTTTGCAAAAGAAGCGGTAATGACGTATTGTCCGTTTGAAGTTGTCAAATGCTGGCTGAAGAACCTCAGAACAATAACTAAAGCTATAGAAGGATGGCTAAAATAAAAATCGTGCAACTATGTTTAGTTCCGTTCTATCTTATGGCTAGAAAAGGAGGTTGGAGTGCAACAAATGGTTGACACTTAGTTTTTATTTTTTGTAATGTTATGTCAAACGGTCATCAGATAATCGGTGATCAAAAAAAATCTTTGAGTCCTTTATAAAGTCACTCACTACATTACCTCAAATATGACGTCACAAATCTGGTGACACCTTCGAAATAACGAAAGAAAAGGGACAATCGATCTCTTACCAATACATCACATAAAAACAATCATATTTTACTAAAAATATGTTTTTTCTTTTAATTTTCTTCTATACTAACCTTGTCCTGACAATAACAAACTCAATAAAAAAAGAATTATCCAAATTTTGTGCAGTCGATCCGGAAGTTATGCGCGTACATACATTTCAGTGATTCATTTTTATTTATATAGATAGATTAGAATAAAATATGAAGCAAAATTGCAAAATACTACGAAAGAAAGCTTACGACATTTTTACAATAAATTAATTCTTTTTGGAGGAAGATAAAAATTCAACACGTTCTGTCTGTAGTTTTATTTAAATTCCTTAAAACTTAAAGATATTTACTTTATAAATAGATCTGTGTCAGCAGACACGAGACGCTGCAGACTGTGTCGATAATCGAAGTCGAGGCAGGCACGCGCAGCACTATTTGCCGCGCACACATGCGCATCACACGCACACTGAAGTATATCGTTTTTGGTCTCGCCTTAATTATTCCATCGCCAATCTATAACTATATACTAAATCTATGATTACAACACATAACAGACTACAATCGGTAAGTACAATAATATTGGGGAAACTTAAAATAGTTGGATCAGACTATAACCCAATAAAGTAAATCAATCAGTCAGCCCGTTTTATTTGAATACTGTATTCGCATAAATAAATAAACTGGCTGCCACTCTTGCAAATGTAACTCTTTAATCTTGAAACCGCTACTGACTGTAAATAACTTACCATCTATACATATAATAAAGCTAAAGAGGGTCGAAAGTCTGTACATGGAATCATCATCATCATCATCATCATCATCTCAGCCAAAAGACGTCCACTGCTGGACAAAGACCTCCCGCAAGGATATGAGGGGTATTTGCCGTAATCGCCACGCTTGGCAGGCGGGTTGGCGATCGCAGTAGGTTGAGGGTAACCTCAGAGAGATGCTGCTGCCCATCCTCTGGAATAGTCCCTTAGTCGGCTTTTACGACACCCACGGGAAGAGAGGGGTGGTGCAATTCTTTATCCCCGGCACCACATAGGGGGACATGGAATATATTCGAAAAAAGTTGGCTGGGGATACTTAGAATCGATAACAGAACACGTTCCAACAGTTTTTAAAATTTTTGTCTGTTTGTCTGTTTATCTGTTTGTCTGTTTATTTGACCGCGCATCACGTGAAAATGGCTGTACGGATTTGGATGAAACTTTGCACATAGACAGACCATGATCCGGACTAGAATATAGGATACTTTTTATCCCGGCAACAGGTTCCTGTGGGATAGTGAAGTCTTCGCGAACGAAGTCGCGGGCGACAACTAGTCATGCTAATATTACAAAGAGGAAAGCTTTGTATTTTTGTATGTTTGCAACAAATTAACTCAAATACAACTGGACCGATTAAAAAAATTCTTTACATCATTAGAATGCTACATAGCATAGCGCTGAGTAACTTAAGCTATATTAAAAAAGAAATATCCACCCGTGCGAAGCCGGGACGGGCCGCTAGTAAATAATAAAGTCGTATGCGAATTGTATTTAATACAAAATAGCAGTGCTGTGCTGATGCGTGATTGCCGTTAGTAATCGTCCTTCGCCACACTGACTGCGAATTACGAGCACTCTCGTGGATCAGATCGACAACTCAAATTGTTTAAGTGACCTACACTCACAACTACCTAAATTGTATTTGAATACAGAGAGCAGAGCGTAAATAAGCGCTTTAAAATTACAAGTTAACTTATGTAGATACTCGCGGTTAGTTTTTACATGTTATGTGTTTATGGCCCTGTAGTGTTTCCATCTGTAAGGAAACCCCCGCCCGATCCTCTAAATGCCATTACATTTACAGAATACACTAAACATGCACACTAGTTTAGACCCATGACACCGTACTCGTAGAACAAGGGTATGTAGAACCGGTTCACACGCGCTCTATACCACGTACAGACGCTTCTCTCCTCCTCCACGGCCCGGTCTACCCGAGCCGAGGTCCGTGCCTTTAGAGGCGCCCTCGGGTGGTTCCGCTCCCCGATCCGAACCGAACCCTTCGGAAAGTGTAGTAGGGCACGGGGACGCGCACTTTTAAGTGTGCGATGCCGTTCCCTCTAGAAAACCTTTGAAGGTGATTCGTTTCAACACGGCTTGAGGTACCCTTTACGTACCTCGCCGCCCCCAAAAAAGCCCGGTGACGCTGAAAATGCCGTGTCAGGCAATCAGCAATCTCTCTCAAAAAAAACCATAAGAAAAGCTTGTGGCTCAGAAGTGAGAAGATAAAATAAGCTTTTTTTATAATTAGATAGGCTTGCATTTGACTACTATCTCAGATGGTAATGTAGCCTACGATGTAACATGCTTGCCGAGAAGGTACCATTCACTCGTGATTTGGTAATGTCATGACGATGAGACATGCCATAGTACTCCACCGTTAGAGAAGAAACATGTTATACATAGACGAGTTGTAATACAAAATAGCAGTGCAGCACTGAAGCTTGACCGTAACTAATCATCCTTCGCCAGACTGTCGATAAGTCAGCCGTGCAAACGCTGGCGCTGTCGAGTTGACCCACAGCGGCGGATTGCCACCGCTCTCGTGAATCAGATCGACAACCCAAATTGTATTAGCCAATAACACTCGCAACGACCTACATTGTATATGAATAGAGAGCAGAGCGTAAACAAGAGCTCTAAAATGAAGGACGCGGATAGAAAATTCTAGTCTAGCAGAATTGAGCCCCTGAACAACTTTAGCTAAACGTTTTTAAACTGTATAGTATTACGCGCTATTTAGTATGAAGGGTAAGCACAGTGCCTTGATCTCACCTGATGTTAAGTGATGATAAGGCCAATGATGGAAGCGCACTTCACCCGGGAACCTAAACTACTGAGGCACTGGCTATCTTATATCTAGCTGCCGGAACACAACAATGCTACAAACATTGATGTTATGGCGACATATTTAAATAAGATGGTGGTAGCTAGCCAGGCGGACAAACAAGCCCTACCACCAACCAAACCGAGTACACAAACATGTACCCCCGCTGGGGAATCGAACCCGGGACCTCTGGGTCTAAACCGGTGGTCTTAGCCACTAGACCCAAAGGCGGTTAAAGTTTAGGGGGCGCTGACAAAAAATGCCAAAAATGCAGTTACGGTTAAGTAGATATAATTGAAAATACTATCGTATTAAATTAACAAAATATATATTTAGTATCATAGGGAACGTGTTTACAATTTGTCAGAACCATAAATTCATAACACGCTATAGTTTTTTCTACGAGTGGCGGCGTTTAGTAGATTTCTTATAGTTTATCTAAATTATTGTACCTCTGATTTTGTCTAAACAATCATCAATGGATAAACTACAAATTGCTAGACTACATTTTCGATTCATCAAGTGGTTATTTAAATAATTATTTTTTATTAAGCACCTTAAATTCCCCATACAAAATTAGTATGGCCGCGCGGCATCAAATAAATATGGACGACGACATTTCAAATAAAACATATGACACTTGTCACTTATGGACGGCGCACCCTTAAGTAGTTCAATATTTTTGGTATCTGTCCATAAACAAAACACTATGGTGTATGCTGATAGTCACTTTCTCAATTTCAAGGAGAGCAGTCCACTTCCCATCGGTCGTTTTAATTTATGGATTTTTTTCTAAAATTAAACCCTTCGCTCTCGTTTCCGAAACGGAACCGCAGCGTTTGGAGATCGATGCGAACATTTCTAGGTCACAGTACTCGACTGAGTGGACAAAGGTCGGTGACCTTTGAACCGGGGCGGCGAAGCGTAGAAACTGCGGAGACTAGCGACACGGATGCAGATGGAGGTCCATTCAGTGGTACTAGACTAGAATTATAGGTGCACTCATATGGCGCCTATTGTATAACGCCTCGGTGGCCGAGTGGCAGAGCGTTCGGCCCGATACCCGAAGGTCCCGGGTTCAATTCCTAGGTCGGGTAAAGTTTGTTTCGGATTTTTCGATACATAGCTCGGGTTTGCGATTACCTAGCCGTATTGGACAAGGGTGGTGAATAAGCCTTTACCCATCAAATGTAGCGATCAACTTTTGCCCAGCAGTGGGACAGTTATAGACAGTTATATATTTACTCATATGGACGTTAAGTTTATAAGCACCAATAATAACTGTGATGTCACTCGTCAAAGGGTAGTCCAGTCTGAAAGTATGTCGTGCTAGTGATGTTCCTTTGTTGACGCAATAAAACGGTTGGGTAAGATCGCGGTTCATGATGGTTCATTTACCCCGTCCTCCCGTACGGATAAGCAATCGGCATTTATCTCTCCCACCACATGTTAAGTGTTATCATCACTTAGCCGAAGAGGAAGCGCACTTCAATTTGCAATCCTTACTACTGAGAAACTGGCTATCTTATCTCTAACTGTCGGAACATAACACTGCCACCACTGAACAAGTAATGTCCTACTAGTATGATGTTACATATTAATATTAGATGGTGAACGCTCGCCAGATGGACAAGCCCTTCACCTTGAAACAACCTCTTCCACCAACCAAACCGAATACTAAAATGTCCCGCGCTAGGATTCGAACCCGCGACCTCTAAGTCTGCTACCGGTAGTCTAACCATTAGACCACAGAAGCGGTCAAACTTTTCCATAATGATGGTAGGGATTGGTATACCCAAGACGTAGGTGTGTCCAGTGTAACAAGATTGTATTGATTCTAGGAATTCCGTGCAGTGCTTCTAGAATTGCTAATGCATTTGGATGGACGTGGAATTTGCTATATAGCCATCGATAAATTACGACACGCGGCGTAATGAGTAGGGAGCGTGTCTAGAAAGATAAGAAGATACAGTAGGGGAATCCAATATATAGCCATACAATAAAATTCTCTTAAAAATCGAATTCTATTTATATATATGTATGAAGGTATATGCATTGTATGTATGATAAGTAAGTATTTTTTATATTGTGTGTTAGTACACGTATTTCGCAAAACACCATTAACCGCTCAATTCTTAGTTTTTTGTCCAGTTCAACACATGGTTGCCTGGAAGATATTGCTTTTTAGCGATAAGGCCGCCATCGGTACTTCTTCTTGTATTGTCCTCTCTAAGTCTTTTGTATGGTGTACAATAAAGAGTATTTTCTGTTCATTCATTCATTTCATTTCATTTTATTTCATTCTAAAGCATGGTGTTCACTAGCAGAGGTTACCGCGTTTCGTCTGCGATTGCTGAAAATGCCGGTCAGGATCAGGTCAGGTCGGGATGGGTGGCCAAAAACTTATCATATCGAGTTACAACGGCCGTGGTCACGGGCTGACTGCTGTCGCGATGTTGCGCCTCCGTTTGCGCGGCAGAGTCTTCATCCACCGTCACATTATTTTGCCAACTACCCGCCACACACAACACTAACGGTGTCCCTATCACGTATACAAGCCTTATTCTGGTAGTTTACCGACTGCGAATAAAGAAGGTATGATACCTTTTTACTAACTACTTTGCGTTAATCCCCGTTTAAATTCTTTGTTTATCGTATCGAGTTCCTCCGTGCTTCAGAAGGCATGTCGCAGCCGTTGGTCCCGGCTGCAAGTCGCAATCGTTAAGGCGACGCATTGGTAATTTACGTGGCGGGAATCTTGATTTTTCCCAACAATTACAAAACATATGAAAGTGATATTTGATGACATGATTTTTCATTTAATTGACTTCATTTGCTAGTTGCAGAAACACGATTTTTCAATTTTTATAACAGAAAAAAACATCAAAATAACCTCTTTTAAAACATAGATTTGCATTTTACAGGCTAAACAGACCGATTTAAGCATCTAAATTTTCTTAGTAGATTAGTCTTAACACATACTTCAATATTGTAGTTCATTTTTTTTTAATAATTTGTAGTTTTAATTTGAAGGAAAAAAAACAGTTTTTCTTATGGTACGGGCCGCAAACGCTACGTATGAGGTTTATTGTTTAGCGGTGCGTCGCCTTAACAACTACTGCTCCGCATTGGGCCCGTGGTGGTTAATGGCCCGTTCTCCTTGTGGATGGAATCACCACAGGGACACCCCAAGGCTCGTGCCCCAGCAGTGGGGACATAAAGTGAGCTGGTGATGATGGTGATCAATTTCACTGTGCTTGCGAAGTCGCGAATACATTTAAATTATACACACACTTTATACTGATCTATCTCGCGTTTTTTACATATCATTTAATTTTATCTCGACGCTTCGATTCCGTAGCAGGGTTTGATTTTAGAACGATTACAAATAGATGAGGGTGACAAGTTACCTACCGACCTACACCTTACCACGGATCCTATAAAGTTGAGTCAGGATAAAATAACAATTATGTAAATAGCGAGAAGATCAGTTAATCAGTAGATCAGCAATAAAGCGTTTATCTATTTATCAGTGTACGCAGGGCTTCAACAAGGTGTACCGACGATCTGGTGAAGGTAGCAGGTAAGTAGCGGCTGGATGCGAGCAGCACAAAACCGATCTTTGTGGTGCTTCTGAGGGAGTCCTTTGTCCAGCTGTGGACGTCTTTTGGCTAAAATGATGATGATGATGATGAGATGATACGTTTACGCTGTTTAATTACAATAGCGAATTCATAGTTACGGTTGATGGAATAGAGCTTTGTTTTAAATATGTTATCGCCACATAATAACAAAGGAAAATCGATTTGGAGCCACCATTGCGTGTGACCTTATATTAGGTAGTTGATGAAGGTCGCTGGTAACATTAGTTTTGAAGGATCCTTATTATTATTACTTACTATAAAGTAGCTAGCCAGCGATTTCATCCACGTGAACACCGGAATCCCTTGAAATTTTATGTTTTGCACTCTTTGAATTTTAACTATACCAAATCTCACTTCCCGGCGTGCAATAGGTAGGTATGCTTAAAAAGGGGTACCTTCAAAGATCTTTTTCAGGTATTAACCTTTTTACCGCTAACAACTTCTATAGAAGTTCGAGATTTTCGTGCCGTCCACGCCAGCACTTCTATAGAAGTTCTTCTTTGTACCTACTTTATTAAAATACATTTATACGTTGGCGTGCAGCGGGACATCGCGTGCAGGATAGTTGGGCGGTGAAGAGGTTAATTAAAACATTCTTGCATAATGTTTTGAATGGTGAGTCCTTGTGTCAGGACGTACTAGATCGAGCTAGCATTAGCGTGGCACGCTTGAACTCCCGTCGTTCTTTTCCGAGTTCTTTCTTTAGTGTCCCGATAAGCAGAACCAAGTGGGTAAAAATGCGTGCCCGTCACCCGTGCAGAGGCTACTTAGCTAAACAACTGAGTGGTAGAGCCACGCTGCGTTGCAACACGAAATGGGCCGGCTCGCCCGGCGTAATACCACCCTCTCACAGAATATCGGCGTGAAACAATGGCACTCGTTGCTGTTGTGTTTCGTCCGGTGAGTGAACGTGCCGGA
Organism: Eudonia lacustrata; assembly: GCA_947562085.1. NCBI lineage: Eukaryota > Metazoa > Arthropoda > Insecta > Lepidoptera > Crambidae > Eudonia > Eudonia lacustrata. The sequence goes on along the minus strand of OX387323.1, from coordinate 3,383,585 downwards.
GGCCCACCTCTCACCCCTCCCCCCAATTCCTACTCCCTCCTCAAGATCCAACTCCTTTTGCAAGGCCGGCAACGCATCTGTGATTACTTTGGTTTTGCGGATGTCCATGGGCGGCGGTGATTACTTTCCGTCAGGTGACCCGCCTGCTCGTTTGCCTCCTTTTATTATTTTTTTTTTTTTTTTATGTTAAAACATTTTAACATAAAAAAAATAATGCAGAAAGAAAGCTTCATAGAAACGCATTCGAGCAACGCACGCACATAGACAACCTCTCAAAGACACGGAATCTCGCAACAGCAGTGCTCGGACTGAAATTTAAAAAAAAACAATATTCAAAATCTTTTATTCAGTTTAGGCTACTAGTAGCTCTTGTGAATGTCACTATGCCTTCGGTTCGTAAGTCTACTCTGGGCGGGAGATCTTGTACTGAGAAGAACCGGCAGAAACTCAGCAAGTGTCCAGCTCTTTCTCCCTTACAGCGTCAAAAATATTGGAAAATGCCCTATCATAGCAGAACACTTTCCATTACAAAAAAACACAAAAAATATAGAAGACAACCACAACATGTCAAAAAAAAAACAAAAAAAAAATCTAAGTTAACAAATTTACATCAGGTAAAAGTTTCAAGTTCCACAATGTCATACCTACAGTACCACTACAGTACTCTAGTAAACTACAGGACTGTTGATCCGTGTCCGCGCAAGAGGTCTATGTGTGAGTTGCGGTATGTATTAACAACAAAAACTGTTGCTTTCCCCTGCCACCGTAACCATAAAATAGTAAATGTGTCCAAATAATTAAAACTAACATTGCTCTAAAGTTATTTACTAACAAACATTGCAATAAAATAAATGGCCATAGTTGCTTGAAATAAAGGTATTCTATACTATTCTATTCTATGCAGCGTCTCTCTGAGGTAACCCTCAACCTACTGCGATCGCTAACCCGCCTGCCAAGCGTGGCGATTACGGCAAATACCCCTCATACCCTTGGGAGAGGCCTTTGTCCAGCAGTGGACGTTTTTTGGCTGAGGTGATGATGATACTATTCTATTCTTTTTTTTTTTATTATAAGGAGGCAAACAAGCAGGCGGGTCACCTGATGGAAAGTAATCACCGCCGCCCATGGACACCCGCAAAACCAAAGTAATCGCAGATGCGTTGCCGGCCTTGAGGAAGGAGTTAGATCTTGAGGAGGGGGGAGGGGTAAGAGATGGGCCTCCGGTACTTTCACTCATCGGACGAAACACAACAGCAACGAGTGCCATTGTTTTACGCCGATATTCTGTGAGAGGGTGGTATTTCGCCGGGCGAGCCGGCGAAATACCACCCTCTCAGCAGCACGAAATGGGTTTCGTGCTGCAACGCAGCGTGGCTCTACCACTCAGACAAAATTCTATTCTATTATTTTAAGCTTACCTTCTGGGTCCTCCTTATGTTGTGCTACTTCACTCTTACAACTGCTGGCACAAGATTTTTGATCTTAATATATTTTATGACAGCTTCCATAATTACATACTTCAAATATTGCAGACCTGTTGTTCCTGAATGATTTGTTTTTTATATCTATATATATAAAAATCAATTGCTGTTTGTTTGTCTCGCTTAAACTCGAGAATGGCTAGACTGATTTGGCTAATTTTGATTTTGAAATATTTGTGGAAGTTCAAAGAAGGATTAACGGTGAGAAACATAAATAATAAGTAACGGAAAATACTAAAAACAACAATTTAATTTTCCAATACAAAATGTTCCTAACTGTGAAACATTTGATGTCTTTTGTCTTTTTAGAAATAAAAAATTGTCACTTGGTTGTCAAATATTTATAGGTGCGTTCAGAAATTTGTCTGTTTCATACTTCATAGCTGTAGTATGAGGTCCGATCTCTTTGCTCTGTGGAGTTTGTTTGTTTGTTTGATACGTTTTCACGCGTAAACTATTTACCGATTTGTTTGTTTTGTTGTCATATAAACTGTCAAAGCTATACGATGTCCGCCGGGTCAGCTAGTTATATAAAAAACTTATTACTTTAATGATATGTTATAAATGTACCGTGTTTATGATATGGATGTGCCTTCAATAAATACATAAATATAAGAGTACCTACTATTTAAAGGCGCTATAAAATTGTTTGTTTCTTATGTTTGTCCTTTCTTAACGTCAATATGACGTGTCGACAAGTTTTATTGTTATTAACCCACTTTAAAGTACATTTTAATGTGCACGCGATAAATGTACCTTAACATAATTAATTATGTCAAACGGCAACAATACCTGAGTTGAATGTCAAATGTTAATAAACCTGAAGTTTCTTTCTTCAATGCTTACGTAGGACATTATATCAAAAAGTTGTTTTTTTTTTTATAAGTATATTTAGTAAGTGTGGCTTCATCTCACCTAATGTTAAATAATGATCAGGCCAATAATAGCGCATTTCACTCGGGATCCTCAAACAAACATTGATGTTATGGCGACATATTTAGATTAGCAACCCCCTCCCCACACTTAGAATCGAATCCGGGACCTAAAAAAATATTTTTATAAAATTACTGGTTTTAGTTATCAAAATATGCAGTAACAAAATTACGAATATTTATGTTATCAATATATTTGAGTGATTTCAAAACATATAGATTAAGTAATTTCATTGTAATTTTAGCATTAATGATTTTTTAGAGGTGTTTTCGTAAAGAATTACGATCGAGTCAAAATTGCACAATCGTGTTTTTGAGCAAAGGTTTTGAAGACAAAGGTATGGAGTTATCGATATCAAAATTTCAGATTCGTTGGTCTTGTCATACTCCTACAACTTTCGATGAAAGTTGGAAAGTTGATGTATTTTTCCAAGTGCCGCCTTAACCATCAGACCACAGAGGCGGGTAGGATGTTTGACCGATCAATATTTAGCTAGGTAATAAAAAGATAGCACTTCAAAACTATCCGTGTTCATTCGATTACGCTTACGAAAACGAATATTAGTATGGCATTAAAGCAGCGCCTTAAGAGCGTTTACGCCGCACACTAGCGCCGCCAATGATTATGCTCAACAAACTATTTGAATGAAGTAATTTAGCATTTTTACGTCACCTAATGAACACCTCACATGTTATGGTTTAGTTAAATAAGACGTTACGGCCACTTTTAAGAGCGTTTACGCCGCACACTAGCGCCACTAATGAAAAAATAAACATATCTAGTAATTAGAGATAGAAAATCAAATTATGCTCAACAAACTATTTGAATTAAATAATTTAGCATTTTTACGTCACCTAATGAACACCTCACATGTTATGGTTTAGTTAAATAAGACGTTACGGCCACTTTTAACTATAACGCCGTATTTAACTAAACCATAACATGTCAGATGTTCATTAGGTGACGTAAAAATGCTAAATTACTTCATTCAAATTGTTTGTTGAGCATAATTTGATTTTCTATCTCTAATTAGTAGATATGTTTTTTTTTTCATTAGTGGCGCTAGTGTGCGGCGTAAACGCTCTTAAGAAGAGTTAAAATTTTGCCATATACTTACATTGTTATTTTTAGTTTATACGAAACCTGAAAACTGTTTGTTCAGAATCAGTAATAGAATCTTTTTTGAAGAAATTTTGACCAAATAATATTTACAAAATCTCAAATAAAGTATACCCTACTAAGAAACAACGGGACAGCACAAAAAGCTTGTAACTTCGTAAGTTTTTAAGATATTATTTTTTTGTTATTTTACTGATTCTTTAAATGAAAATATTTGACCCGTATTTCGATTTTCGTATAAACTAAAAATAATGTTGTACAAATTGTCGTTTTTGTTAACGTGACGTGACCGACAAGCCAATGAAACTCGCACTTGGCACTCAGTACTCTAAAGGATATTGGCGAAATCCAAAGGGAAACGCCACTGCATAAAAAGAAGAAGAAGAAGTACCCTAAAGTTTTGAAGTGTCTTCTTATCCTAGGCTTTTGTCCAGCAGTGGAAATCTTTTGGGTGAGATGATCATTTTATCCCATTTCGTCGTAGTTCCGATATAAATTGACAATAACAATTCGAAGTAGAAGACTTTACTAAAGCTCAGCTTAAATGTTGACCACCTAAGCTCCTTTGTATATTGAATGCGGTCACGTTTTTTCCACTATTACGTTGTTCGTATAGAAGCCGTCGTCGCGTCGTCGTCGTATAGAAATCGAACAATCGCGTCGACCAGTTTCCCTGAGAACGCGCCCATTGTTTTCACAGCGCGCCCCATTTCCGTAATAACTTGACGACTTTTCCCCCGTGGTGCGTCTTTTTGCTCCACATTCTATTTTGTTAAGTTCAGCATCGATATCTATGCATTTAGGAAATAAACCTTTTTGGTCTGTTATGTTAATTACGTTTTAGCTAAGACTTTAATTTAAATTTAAATTGGCTCGAACGAAAAATAGTCTTTATTTTTCGTTCGGGCCAATTTAAATTTAAAACTTATTTTAGTTAATTTTAGCACTTACATTATTCTTTTACTTGAGACTTCTTTGGCTTTGGCTATGACCCGACCCGAGACGCCTGTGTCGTCAAACACGACATTAAAATAATCACTATACCTTTATATCAGCCATGCCCGCCCGCCCTGTGAACTGCCTTGTCTTCTCTGTTATCTCCTCTGCCCGCCCTTATGTCTGCCTGCAAGCAGCGTTGCTTTGCATTGCCGTGTTCAGGTTTAAAGAAAAGCAAAACACTACATCAAATGAAATTTCATCACCAGCTCTATTAAGGCGACGCACCGCTAAACAATAAATCTCATACGGAGCGTTTGTGCCCCGTACCATAAGAAAAACTGGTTTTTTTCCTTCAAATTAAAACTACAAATTATTTAAAAAAAATGAACTACAATATTGAAGTGTGTGTTAAGACTTATCTACTAAGAAAATTTAGATGCTTAAATCGGTCTGGTTAGCGTGTAAAATGCAAATCTATGTTTTAAAAGAGGTTACTTTGATATTTTTTTCTCTGTTATAAAAGTTGACAAATCGTGTTTCTGCAACTAGCAAAATGAAGTAAATTAAATGAAAAATCATGTCATCAAATATCACTTTCATATGTTTTGTAATTGTTGGGAAAAATCAAGATCCCCGCCACGTAAATTTCCAATGCGTCGCCTTATGTCCCCACTGCTGGGGCATGAGCCTCCCCTATGGATGGACAGGGAGAACGGGCCGTAAGCCACCACGCGGGCCCATGCAGCCGAGACCAGCAACGGCTTTACGTGCCTTCCTAAGCACGGAGGACCTTTGCGAAAGTTGCTTTATACCGGGCGCGTTAGCCACTACGCCACTGAGTTCCTTAGTAAATGAGCGAGTGAAAATACAGCGCAAAAAACATAGAAAGAACTCCCGGTTCGCCAACACGTGTACAACAGTGTTGCAACCGTCTACTTATGGGCTGCGGTGACTCCCCCCATCAGGTGGACTGTATGCTCGTTTGCAGTCTTTATAAAAAAACAAAAGACAATGTATTCACAAAAGGAAATAAAAATGAAACATACAAGGCGACTTCTCCTCCAATTAACCCGGCGAGAGGTCTCATTGTAGAATGTTTCAAGGGCCCTTCTTCTTACGCTGTTAGTCAGCGTTTTGTACATCAATATTTTGGGTGACTATGTACAGTCGCTTGAATCATTTTTACTTGTATTGTACGGTTATATCGGTTTGGTTAGAGGTGGAGAGAAGATGGACTAGCCAGGTGGACTTCAACTAAGCCCTAGTTGAAGTCCACCTGGCTAGACCATCTTTTTATCGGTATGTGGGTCCTCGCAACCATGATTGTGGCATTGTTGTTTTTGGGACAGTGAGATGTTAGATCTGATTTTGAGATTTAGACAATGAGAAAAAGGAGGTCACTAATAGTCCATACATATTTGGCCATGTTTGTACCTTGAGGTACATAGATACAAAAATGTAGAGAAAAATTCGAGGATTCCGAAAAACGTATCATTTTGCTTTTATAATTAGATAAAACTAGATAATAAATCAATAAAGTTGTTAATTACTTGTAACACATTTTTATCATGTGGTAACATTGGATGTTTGAATTGCGTTTAGTATCAGACTTAATATCCAAAACCTGTAGTGTTAAAAAATATTTTATTTGCTGTTAATTATTTCTAATGCATCTACTGGTCGTCCATCTTTATCAATACATAATTTAATGGGCGTAAAAAAATAAAAAATAGAAATTAATAATATTAATTCAGCAAATAGTTGTCTCTCTGCAAGTAACGCTACAAAATATCAAAACACAACAAATGTCATAAATGTTACTCCGTTCGTTTCGGTTTCAGCGTTTCGGGGTGCTTCGTTGTTTTCGTTTGCGATTCGTATTTTTGTTTGAAAACTTGGCTATTGCCTGTGGTATTCCATTTTTCCTCGTGATTTGGTTCCTGTTGATAATCGTATCACAGATTATTTTACATAGACAGGGTATTTTTGGCGTATTGGCGCATTTTATGGCGTATTTTTTCAAACCGAAATTATTATATTTTGTCTTTTTCAAATAACTAACAAACAAAGTAGGTCTGCTATATTATTCAGCGTTTCATAGAGTACTTTTTTTCAAAAAGTGTACCTCGGTACATTAACTGGCCAGATTTTAGTGACCTCCTTTCAGAATCTGGCACCTGAATTAAAAGTGCGCTTACATGGGTAATTTTTTGAGCAATAATATAGCTCGGCAACACGAATGGATCAATCTGGAGTAATTAGTAAAGCGATATGCAGCAATTTAAAAAAAAAATTGTTTCGGCAATATTGCTTCTAATTGCTCCGTATATTCCACATTGATCAATGTCGCTGATGCGAAGTGGGTATAGAAATTCAAGTCAATTTGTTTTCTATCTCGTATGCACTTATTTATTCTGCGGCTTTTACATCTCGCTTCCGCGGGAAGAGCGAGGGGCCCGGTAATAAAAGAACGGCGGTTTGTTTTTTCTTTTATTTCGTTGCCAAGTAATCATAATTAAAAACCAAATTATTAAAATAAAACAAAAACCTGACTGCAAAAACAACTATACTTATAAAAAACATATACTTGTAAAAACCGGACTAATATAAAAAATAACTGCAAAGAGAAAAAACAAACTTCAATTTTGAAATTGAAATTCAATTTTCAGATACATTAAACTTTTCTATGAATCCCCAGTAGCAAGGAATCGAAGGGTTAAGGCAAGTTTTGTTGATACAAGAATTGGTTCTCTCATATTGTTCGTCTGTTTCGTAATTAATGGGCTAACTTTATTCTAAAGAAATTCAAAATCACATCGGGACATTCTAGTAAAGTTTTTGAATAAAATATCATCTAATTCGCAACACAATGAATTTTGCTTCCTTCTTGCTAAAAACGTTCGCACCGATATACGCCTATTCCTTTTGTTTCTTTTTTGCCTATTTCTTACAATATGTATATCGGTATAAAGTTTTTTTTTTTTGTGGATTTTTTTTTAAATACTTAAGTGTACATAACATTGTTTATCAGGCATTCGGTAAAGACGAATTCGTGCCGGTGCTGAAAGCGCTACAAGCCGCCTCTGCAAGAAAAATGTCGTTCATGACGAGCGTAGATAGTTTTTCAACTGAATTGCTCGTGTATGAAAGTTTTGTCTAGTTTCTTGGAATTGCTCCTTATCGCACAATATTGTCGTTGCAAAACATTTTGCCAAACTGATGCTTGTTGTCGTTGCCGTACATTGCTTGATATTTTGTCACGTCGCAATCGGCCATCATTGCTCATAATTGAGCAATTTTTGTTACCCGTCTAAGCGCACCTTAGACACGAGAAGACAATGACGTTTATATAAGTAGAAACAAAACCCTGGTAAGGTGAAGGTCAAAACGCTTGTGTCAAAAAATTGGCTGGTGTTCGCATTAAACACAAAATACGCCATATGTTTACAAAATTCGAAAAAGCCTCTTTGCCTTAGGTTTTAGATATGTACGTAATCTAAGGGTCCGGCCGTTATGGTCCCAGTCCGGTTTGCCCCCGGCCGGTATGCACCCACATTGAAAAAGTTATTATTCCGGTATGCACCCGGCCACGTTGCCCCCATAGATTCTCTTTTTGTCATGATATTCGAATCAGTACGGTTGAGTAGACAGTGGTTAAAAAAATAAATGAAAATAAGATCATAATCATGACTGATGTGTGTAGCTAATGTAGATAACAGTAGATCAGGTAGGTGTACCTACCTGTACAGGTACCTGCGGCCTATAGTGATGAGGAATTGCCTACATCTGTCTATACAATGTTATAGGTGATTTTTTTACATTTTCTTACAAGTAAAAGCCACTTTCTTGTTTGTATAATCATCTTTATTCAGTAACAGTAATTACGGAAATATTACGAAGACAAAATATAGGTAAATATTACAATCATATACATATGTCAGTTATAATCTTTACATAATCAACATTAATATGCGTTTATAAAATATATATTAGAAAAATCAACAAAAATATCAATATAGATCCTACTACCAGTTGTAGGATTCTGTACAAGCATGCAGACGATTATGCATGCAGAATCTTCGACTATTTGTGTCATTCAAATTTTTGTTTTATAACAACAAAGGGGCAAATTATGCCCAACAACGAAATAATCGAAGTTTTTTACCTTTCATAGTCTGCTGTCAGCCTGGCAATAGTTTCATCATTCTTTTTACTTTGCATGGTTCTTTTAGTTATTGATATTTCATTCTGATGCAGTCTGTAAATAAAAATATACTTTTAAAGAATAATTAAGTCACATAGAACAGTACATAATTATATTGTTATAATTATTATATTAATAAGTTACCAAGTACATAATAGTTTTTATTTCTATTTAAGTAATATAGTAAATACGACATATCATATTTACTTTTATAATTACATATAATTACCTCTCTTGGGCTGTGTCGTAGGTGCAAATGTCTAGTTCTATCATTTCTAAAAATGATAGTAAAGAAGGCTGACGACCCAGGTAGATTTGAATTCTTTGGTTCCAGGCCTCCACTAAATTGGTAGTTCTGTGACGTTCCTTATAACAACACCACTTTGTTATCATCCCTTCAGGCTCAAGCCACTGCTCAACGAAATAATTGTTAAATTTGGTGACGGCACACTGTTCAGAGGTTAAGAGTGTTAACTTTCAAAATCAGCATATTTTAATTTAATTTAGATTGCGTTTTTAAATCCTGTTTTTAAAGAATATACTAAAAAACTATTCTTACTCATTCTAAAACGATGATAATATATTTAGTACTCACAGCACAAAATAAATATAAGTTAATTTCAAAAACACTTTTGTTTTCAACAGTATTTGCTCAAGAGTCTTGTCCAAAAAACGATGGTTTATAACGGGGGCAACGCGGCCGGGTGCATACCGGAATAATAACTTTTTCAATGTGGGTGCAAACCGGCCGGGGGCAAACCGGATTGGGACCATAACGGCCGGACCCTAATCTAAGCTCTCTGCATTTCATTTTTTAATAAAGCAAGCGTGTTTTTTTTTTGGTGAATTTATCCTGCCAGTTTCACATAATCTTATTATGAAGTCGGTATTTAATGATTCCTAATCCAACCTAATTCCATTGTTTAAAAATACAATACCGATATCAAGAGTGATGCGACGTTGTTCAAACTGTTGTTTATCCTGCTGGTCTTCCTCAGGCGCTAGACATTATCAAAAATTTGTAATAATAAATGTTTATTTATAAACACAATGTTGTGCGTCGATCCGGCGCAATCCGCAGTCACCGCGCGCCGACTCTGTGCGGAGTGCGCCAAAGCGGCAACAATACACGCAGACTGGACAATTTTAAACGTAGGTACCTACGTCACTATGAAAACTTTGATATCTTTTTTATTTCGTTTAGGCCTTGGTTCCTTTGCTTATGTTATTTCAAAAGGTGTAGGTATGATATGTACATAAGGTATGTGGCCTTCGCTGCTTATTTTTTTTTATTAAATAGTTGTAAAATACAAATAATCTCTGGCTGATAAATACTTTACAGCAAATAGACATGGACATTTATTTAAAAAAACATCTGTTTTACAATTTTAAATAGTTACATACACAAAATTATTTTAATAATCTTGCACGTCGTCAAACTAAAGTTGTTGCAATTGAGGAGAGTTTAAAGTAGGTACCTTATTACTAACTTTAAATTCAACTGAAATTTTAAACAAATAAAAAACCTTTTAACCTTGGAAGACTGTTTTTGTAACTAGTAGATATGAGTTACCAAACGATTTGCGTAGTGTGTAAGCACCCCATGTCTTCAAAGTTTGTAAAAGAGGAAAATAAGTCGACCGTCACGCCAGTAAACAATGAGCCAGGGTTTATTGTACATTCTGAGCTCCATAACCATAGTCTGTGGACGCCGGCACGGGCGCACCGCACTTCAGTGCACGACGTTACGTGCCGCGGGCCGCATCTCGACAGCTCTGCGGCGGCCGCGATCGATAGCTCTCGCACCGGGTTCTCGGCGATTCCCCCAAAAGTCCGCGCGCCGCTCCACTAAAACCCATCGGAGAAAATTGCTAACGTCAAAATTACGTACGTGGATTTGAACGTCTCTGTGCGAATGTGTTCTTTGTGATTATTTCGAATTTAGAACGCATGCCCGACTTTCTCGGCAGTGTTTTGTTTTTTTCTGTGGTGCCCCGAATGTTTACGTTCCGTATAATGCATCGAACGTCGTAGAACTGACATCATAACATGTGTATCTTGATTTTGATTAGACTCTTTGGTTTTTATAACTTTTATTAATATGCCTGCCTAAATATTATGTGTATTAGATTGTATGGTACTTCGAAGCCGCTCCGCGCTCGTAATTTTGTTAAAGGGTTTGCTTTGAGAGTTCGATAATATTTTCTAACGTTGTTGTTCCCGTAATTTCGACTCTGTTGCATGTGCGCTAAAGTGCTTTTGGTGTGTTTTGGCACGTCCTATTAGCGTTGAAACTACTTCTTTTCAACACTTTGATGTTTCTTTTATACTTCATCGTCGTTGGTAAATTTTAATGTAACATCCATCACATACTTACCTATCGTTTCTCTCTAGATATTAGGTGTTTTATACAGCCTATTACATTTATGCCATCGTTTGGTAGGTGTTCTTAAACCTTCTGTATTATACCTAAATAGACGTATTTTTTTTTGCTGTAATAATAAAACAGGGAAATAAGATAAAGTTAAATTAATCAGATGTATAAATCTTCATGGTTTTCGAAAGATTTCTTGAATTGAAATTTCTCTTTAAAATGGAATAGGTGATTGTTTACATCGTTTATGTTAGTTTATATATTGAACCTTGTTGAAATAAAACTGTAATTAGTATAGTAACTCATTACAATTCTAAATCTAAAAATCTCTGACCATGTAATTAAGATAGTGGTGTTACTTGGAAATATCTTATGTCGAATAAGACAACCATGAATTGCACCGCTAAATCTTTTAAAAACTATGGTAATTAGAGTTCTGTAGGCTTAATTGGAGCTCCAGCCTTGGCTTTTTGTGTTATCAAACACTTGGTCAGGGTTATATGAAAATAAAGTACGCCGGGACCTTTGTACGACTGACCTAAAACTGATTTTTTATTATAACCTGTCTAGTATATTTTCTTTGCAGAAAATAATTATTTTCTAAACGTTTGGTAGCCAAACGTATAGATAATCGGATGGAATGCAAGAAATCGTAGCTAATCCCCATAGCTAGTAAAATTTTAAAAAAAATAGCTACGAATCCCATTTCTAACATGATTGGTCAACCGGTAATTAATGTTTTACTGCACTTCCATAATAATGTTTAAAAGTAAAGTACTTCCATTTATAAGTGGTCGCCCAATGGTCGAAATTCGACCTTCAAAGTCGTGAAAACCACTGAAAAACTCATTTAAGATTTGGCTTTAGATGTTGTATTGCGATGAAAAAAATATCGAATATGACTCTGAAACGGCATTGACAAATTTCCACCGCGCTTCCATTATTGAAAAATGTTTGGAACGTTGTTGTTATTATTTTATGTAGGTATTTGTTACCTATTATACATAGATTATATCATTCGGGACTACTTCTCTATGTATAGTCGACAATGAAATTGCGTTACCACCTTAGAAGTGAATTTTGTTTGCATATAATAAAACAACAAGTTCTATTTTTGTTTAAAGACCAAGTGACAGATACGTTGTCATTATTGACAATGAGCCTTAGCGAAATTTTATTGTAGTGGAAGATTTTGTCAAAAGTGATAAAACAATTTCATGGTCGACTATACACTTTCCCCCGTATTAATAAACAAACTTGGAGTAGTTACTCCGTGTTTTGTTCCCGTCGTGTAAACTTCATCTCATATTAGAGTAAAAGAGACAAAACACGGAGTAACTACTCCATGCTTACCTTAAACTATACTTAATCTCTCCGTGAGCGCAATGTGCTTAAAACCGGTCTCAAAATTTTCGCTTCACGTATTAATATGTAGATTTTATAGTACTCAAATATCAATATTGGCAATATTATTAACATTGGTGGAGTATTCAAATATGTAAGCTCGTCAATTACTTGCACGTGTGTCGGAAGTTTGCGAATCGCCTTTCATACGGCACATTGCATATTCTCAGCGCGTCAGGTACTCAGGTGTCTGTAACTTTACCCTCCCTCTTAGATACAACTTTAGTTTTAGCTGCCTAGTGTCCTGACTCTGGAATATCAAGTACACTATGTATTAGGTTCTTAGCTATGAAATTGACGTTTTGTATGAAGATTTTTTATACAATTTTATTTTTAATACTAACGTTTTTTTAATTTTCTTAGCATCTATTTATGTTAACACTATAAAAATTGTAGAGTAGTGTGTTTGTTTTACTAGCTAAATATAGCAGATATTAAAAAGAAAAAAAAATCAAGTCCCTTCAAAGCTACAATGAAACAAAAACACAATTCCGCGAGCATAAAAAGTAGTCAATTTAAAAAAAAAATTGGGCGATAGAGACACAAAATTAATAATCATTGTTATTACTGAAGCCTAAGTAACATAGTCCCTATTAAAGCTGTATAATAATATTAACAACCGGTATTGCGTTTTAGAATTTTAGACCTTTTAATAAGTGAGGAAAAAACGTCAATTTCATAGGTAAGGACCTAATATGTGTTAATGCTGATCTTAAGACTCTTATGTCCTCGCTAGTTTTTATTGCATTATAGAGTTTCTAAGTATTTCTAGAATTCTCTTCTTCGTGTAGATAGTTTTCATGATTCTTTCTTAGATCCTATACTATATCCCTATATTAAATCTTCCTTCCTTGAGTAGATAGTACATGGTAGTTTAGTCTTTGTTGAATTCAAAACTTTATTAGTTGGCTAGCTACTAATATAAAACATATCTGTTTTTTGATGTTGTGTTAGACGATGGTAATCTCTATTCAGTTTTAATTATGTTAGTTAAACTATTAGGTAAATGTTCTAGTTTATCTTTCTCATTATCTTATTTTGTTCATAGAACTTTGGAAGAGTCTTTTACTAAAAGTTTTGTGTTTTGTACTAACTATAAAACTATAAGCATCCCGATCCAAAATAACCTATAACATCCCACAACTGGGTTCAGAACTTACCTCACGGATAAATTAAATAGGTCATAGAAGCTGAATGCAGTTTAAAAACAATGTTTCTTTATAAAAAAGGAGCGAGCCTTAAAGCGTTCGCATATGATGTGTAACATTTGACATCTCACTTTAGTAATAAGCAATTTTAACATTATATTCTGAAAAAATGGAAAAAAAAACATTATTTTATTACCATAAAATAAATGCAGTAAATACTCATTAGAAGACATTTGAACTATCAAAACGACATTTCATAGTCAAATGACACAATATGTCACATTTAATAATAATATGTCATGTTTATAATATCGATTTTAAAAGACACTCCAGAAGCCATAACACAAGAAAAAAAAAAAAAAAAAAAAACTTAAAAAATGGCGCGCGCTTTCCCGACTTCCTGTCACACTGTTACACCTACTTCCGTCACATTTCACGAAATTACTCCCACAAATTGTATAATATATAGAAGGCGAGCGGAAAGATATTACACATCAAAAATCATTCACTGATAGCATCGACCTGCTAATTGTCAATTACAACTTATCTACGTGGATTATAGACCTGCCACACATTGTTATTACACAAAAGCGACGCGCGAAATTTAGAATATTGCGTAGGTAGGCTGAAACAATGAAGCTTAAAACGTTGCGACAACGTCCCCCAATGTGCCCTTTACCACAAAATCAGGAGACCCCAGAATGCAAGCTTAACACATATCGCGCTCAAGAGGAAACACGAAGGTCGACTGAATTGAAAAATATGTATGAAAATTACTTTTTTCATTAAGAATTAAAGAAAGGCTTTGGCTGTGTCCCTATGTTTTGCTTTTTTTATATAATCTCGTCAAATTTGAAAAACACAGCGGAAAAACTGGCCAATTTTTAAGGTTTTTAAATGTTCATATCTTTTTTAATAATTAATTTATGAAAAAAGGAAAACATAGGAACACAGCCAAAGTCTGAAAAAAATAATTAAATCGGTCCAGTTTTGGAGGAGAAATCAGGGGACTACGAAACGTTGATTTTGTTTACTTTTCATGCATATTTTTCAATTCAGTCGACCTTAGTTATTTCATTTTAAGCAACGCACACATAGACACGGACGCTCAGATCATCTCGATCCAGCTGTTGTGAGATTCCCGATTCAGTGAGAGGTTGTCTATGGGTACGTTGCTTGAGCGCGTTTGTATGAAACTTAACTTCTGCAGTCTCTTTATTTGTGCTTTTACCAACCCACACGTGCTTTACTTAACTTGTTACAATGATAACACGATTACTTGCATGTATTTCTTGTTATGTTGTTTTAAAGTATTATTATTATTTATCGCATTGGGTAACGAAATTTCTCTACGTTTAACTATAGACATTCGAATAACATTTACTTGGAAGAAGCCTTACAGTTTCAGTCGGCACATTAAAAGCTTAACCTTTAATACTGAGGGGGGAAGTACTTAGGGCGTTCTAATTCTCCAATAACGACACTAATCGGATCCCAGAACCATTTATTCATCTCGATCATGTATCAAATATCCGATCAATTTAGAATAGTATATCTACGAGTATAATGTAGTCACGTTTCCTTAGAAATGGGAAACATCGATCTTATTGGATAGCCTGTTTGGACATATTGGTTTAGGTGTTATATGATCGAACTATGGGGGGGTTAGGGTTTCAATCTTGCTAAAAACAATATATATTGTATAACATATTATGGTATTATAGTCTCCAACTGTTGTCAGTGTCCAGAGTATACAAATTGTTTGCTTAATTGCTTAAATTGTAACTGCCTTTGTTTGCCACTAGGAGGTGCTGCTACTATGCCATACAGACAAATACTTGATTTGTTAACGTGATGGAATGGCAAATAGAACTCTCACTAGGCCCTCATCTGTACATAACGTCCTCCTCATATCAGATTTCACATGTGTGTGTTAAACAACGATGTAAACTTTTTTATCTCACCATTCTTTACTAAAAAAAATTTTCTTCACAGTTCTCTCCAACACATTCACGAAATCCAAATTCAGGTAATCTGTTTCTATTCGGGAATTTTGCTTCTATAGCATCAATGTTTTTAGTATTTTGATCGTCGTTTGGTTTTTTAACACAATTAATTTGATTGGTTCATTCATACATTTATAATTCCTCACTGACGTCTTCTATGTTATTGACCATAATGTTGATAAATATGATTTCTATTTACACACATTCTGTGAAGCGTGTTAGGTTTTTTGCTTCATGGTTTCTTATACACTGAGTTGCAAATTCGGTTATAGCGACGCCTACAGCAGTTTTTGGGTCTTTTTCGTGGAAATTTATCATACAATATGTAGATTCCGATGAAAGTTGGAGGTCGTCTGAATTTATTTTCCCCTGTGGTAACGAATGTTTATTATGTTTCGAGAAAAATGTTCCACGTGCTATTATGATATAGCTATGATATACTCTTAGTTTTAATTTGTTTCTCTATTTTAATACGATAACTAAAAGTAAACCTACTCTAACTCAAAAGATTTTAGTTATTAGATTATTAAGTAAAATCTGATTACTCAGCACTTTAGTAGTAGTGAAATAATTGGATCTCCGATCAAGTGGTTTTCTTAAATGTTTTGGTTAGGTACAAATATGCCTCTGCCAAATTCTCTGCCCATTCTCGCATATATTCCGAGTCTTTATAGATTGTAACAATGGATACTATTCTTCGCTGCCAAGAAATCGTTGCGACGTAAAAGAAAATTTAATAAAAAACTAACTACGTTCGTTTTTCAGCTACCCGTTCAAATGATCTCGCGTTTTGATCTCAAAGTTATCGGATTAAAGTCCAAAATGCTTTAATGACACATTCCTCAATGCTTATGTGATGGTGACTGCGGTTGTTGAGTAAAGTAAGTGTTAAGTTGGTTAAGTGATGACTGATTAGTGATATAAATAAAGACTTAAGATGCTCCGGGCTCTGACAAGCAGGAGATGGTCTCTACGACGCGACAGCGGAAGGTGAGGATAAATTGTGAATGACCTTTTTTTGTTTGTTTTAGGAAATTAGACCTGCATGATTAAATTATTGTGTTATCAAAATAAAATATAACTTTAATCCTAAGATTCTAATCGAATCCGATCTCGAATCTAGTAGGGCACGGAGACACGCACTTTTAAGTGTGTGATGCCGTTCCCTCTAGAAAACCTCCGAAGGTGATTCGTTTCACACGGCTTGAGGTACCTTTACGTACCTCGCCGCCCCCAAAAAAGTCCGGTGACGCTAAAAATACGGTTTGAAGCAATCAGCAATCTCTCCAAAAAAAATTGATTTTATTTATTAACGAAATATAATATACTTACCTATCTGTTTAGAAAGCTCTGTATACTAAGTGATTTGTCTTCTTTGGTAATAGAAGGCGGTGTTTTTGCTTATACATTTCCCTAGTACGTTTATTACTTTTTTAAATCAGTTTAAATATGTTTCATCATCACCATCATCATCAGCTCATTGTTATGTCCCCACTGCTATCGGCACGAGCCTTCCCTATGGATGGATAGGGAGATACGGCCATAAACCACCACGCGGGCCTAGTGCGGATTGGTGGTTGTTAACGACTGCTGTTGCAGCCGGGATCAACGGCTTACGTGGCTTTTGAAGCACGGAAGAGCTCGCGATAAATTTTTGGTCACCCATCCGACGACCGGCCTTTGCAAAAGTTGCTTAACGTTAGCAATCGCAGACCAGGCGCTATCAAACTCCGCTAATATGATTATAGTCTGGCGAAAATTTAAATAACCTTACTACAATAAAATGTTTTCTGACAAAAATGCTTGATAATGATAATATGTAAATTAAATTTGATAATGTATATTAATTTGTTCCTTTTTTTATGCATATAGCTATAATGTTAAGGTTACTAATATTTAAATCGAAAATTAGTTATTGAAATACGAAGTGTGTTTATAGCTCTGCGGAAATTACGCAGATAACGTGTCGAGTTAAAATGGAAAAAAATAATGCGATCATTTTTCGCGCAATTAATTAATGTTACATTGTGTAAACGTACAATTACTCTTTACTGAACGCTTATGTTTGTACCTGTGTGTGGTTTTACCAATATTTTGCAGTGTAACTAAGTATTATGTAACAAACAATGATGTAAAATTATTTATGTATGTTTATTTTGCAAATAAATAAATAATCGAACTTGAATCCTGGGTCAGTTTTACTCTGATTATTCTTAGTCGGGCACTTTTAGCAGAGTGGTCATGGTTTTAAGTGGGTTCTGGTGAATGAAGGCTCTCGCAATGCGCCTCCATTCGTCTCTATTGGAAGCTTTGTAAGAGCAATCGGCTATCGTTGATTGAGTGAGAGTGAGGGAAGTAATGAGGTCTGTCGGTCTGTTCATCTGGTTGGCGAGCGACCACGGGATCTCTTGCCCTCGACTTATAACGCTGATTAACTTATAAAAAATAATATAATTTTCGTCATTTACAACCTGCAAATGTCCCAGTACTGGGCCGAGGCCTTAAATTGAAGCAGCTCATGATATTTTAATTTGGTAACCCATCTTTGCGAAAGCTGCTTATCAAGTAAGTTCCTCAAGAGTAAAGTAATGCTCAAACAAAGTTCACAACAGGGTTTATCCTAGTACCTTATTATACCAGGATACTTTCCAAGTAATTCACGCTCAAATACAAAGTACAGTACATTATCTACATATACTAATAATATTATAAAGCTGAAGAGTTTGTTTGTTTGTTTGGTTGAACGCGCTAATCTCAGGAACTACTGGTTCGATTTGAAAAATAATTGTTGTGTTGAATAGTCCATTTATTGAGGAAGGCGATAGACTATATTACATCATGCTATGACTAATAGGATTGGAGCAGCAATGAAAAATGTTGCGAAAACGGGAAAATATTTTTTTTGAGAGCTAATTACCGCGGGTGAAACCGCGGGACATAAAAAATAAGTTGTGCTCGTATTTTGTTACCCAATTATGTTATAAAGTACTGATATTCTTTACTAAGTAGTCGAACTTGTATTCAACAAAAAGCAGGGTAGCCCATTAAAAGATTCAATTATATAGCGGGCGCCCTCGAGGAGGTGAAGCACGCGCCAGTCTTTGTAACTGAATGTCAGAGGTGAGCCACTACCTGTGGGTCTGAAAGGGCCACATTTATGTTATGTAATAAATGTAAATATTTCCCGCGATCAAAGCAACTGAAAATAGTAAAATTGTTACTTTTTATTTTCTCCGTTTGTCCTCACTTGTCCTCGCTCGAAAATGCTTTATAAAACATCACCTTTATTGCATTTAATTTCACCTTTTAAATCTTCTTATATGCCAATACCTGGACATATTTATGTTATGATATATAATTATTTCCCGCGATCAAAGTGACTGCAAAATAAGTAAAAATGTCAGTCGTATTTATTCTCTTTTCTGTCTTCGTCCTCTCTTGTCTTCAACGCTCTTAAATGCTTTATAAAACAACATGCTAATCATGAAACTTCTAGTATATATCCTCTTCTAATCCCTCATTTAGATATTTTTTTGGATATTCTTATCAGTACTGTATGCCATTTACTAAATTTTAATAATTATTTTACCTACGTGATGTTAATTTGCTTAATTGCATTTTTTATATTTGTCGTTTTTTGATGATGATAGGGAAGGCATATATGCATATAGTTTTTTGTCTGAAATAATTAAAACTATTCTATATTCCAATATTGACGGTGTAAAATAAAGGGACCAAGGAAATTCCCTTGCTAAGTTTCTTGCCAATGCTACTCATTACAGAATAAGCCCATGCCTTGTGGGCCGGCAGAGTGAGGGTGGCTGATGCTGCGTTGTTTGCTCGCTGCACCAGTTGTCCTTACGTCTGGACTCCATTTCCACTTAACATCAGGTGGAGTGGAGTCATTTGCCGAGCTGTGTATAAAAAAAAAAAAAAATGCTCATTAATCGAAACCCCAGATTTGAACCCCAGGGTTCAACAGTTTCTAGTAATTGTCTGATAGCCTTATCAGAGCTTTGTTATACTGATATAACTAGCAAGACAGACAAAATAGTTATCTGGAAGTGGAAAGAGCGGTGATTAATTTTAATATTCTTATAATTTACTTAAATAAAGCTTATCTATTCTAATATTACATGCTGTTTATGCAATATAAATTGTTTATTTACATACCAACATGGAACTTGTCTTATTTTTCTGCTGGTTATTAAAATGTATGTGTACCTAACAGCATCATCATTTAGTACCATCTTCATACTGAAGTTTCAAAATAAGTACACAATGCTTCCTGCGAGCTCATGTAGCGCATTTTAGCTGGCAATAGCTAAGTCCAGTCCACCACTATATATGGACGCATTATTAAAATAATCTCGATAGTCATAAGTACTTCTTAACCTTAAGCGGAAACACTAAGGTCGACTGAATTAAAAAATGTGCATGAAAAGTAGACAAAATCAACGTTTTGTAGTCTCCTGATTCTCCTCCAAAACTGGACCGATTTAATTAAATTTTCATTAAAAATTAAAGAAAGACTTTGGTTGTGTCCCCTATGTTTTCCTTTTTCTTTTTCATAAAATAATTATTTAAAAAGATATGAACCTTTAAAAACCTTAAAAATTGGCTAGATATTTTACTGCTTCCGTATTTGACGAGATTCTGCCTTTCTTTAATTTTGATGAAAAAAGTAATTAAATCAGTCCAGTTTTGGAGGAGAAATCAGGGGACTACGAAACGTTGATTTTGTCTACTTTTCATACATATTTTTCAATTCAGTCGACCTTAGTATTTCCTCTTAAGACCCACACTCTTGTCGGTGTAGCCTTTTCCACTCATCTCTATCCCAAGCTAATTCCTTTACTTCTTTATAAAACACTGAGTTCCTCTTCTCTTTAATTTGTTCCATCTGAGCCCGTCTTGGTCTTTGCCTTCCCTTCTTTTCTTATTTTCTCTTCAATGTTTGTAACGAATACTTCTTCGAATAACTCTTCTTCGTCGTGTGATGATGATGAATGATCAATAAATTAAGTCGCTCATCATCGTTTCTTTTCTCTTTTCGTCGTCGCTTTTCCCTTCTCCGTCATCTTATCCATCTTCCTCCAGCACTATATTAAAATAGTCTTTAGTCTCTTTGTGTCCATGTTTTACATACATAATCGTAAAAGGCTAAAGGCATTCCATACTTATGTTCGTAATAAGAAGCATTAAATATAAACCTTGCACTTAGAGAGGCCTATGTCCAGTGGATTAGTATAGGCTTTAATCTTAATCTTTATATATATAAATCTTCTGTGCGTGTGTTTTTAATTGAACTCCTAGACGGCTGGACCGATTTTGATGAATTTTTTTGTGTGTGTTCAAGTGGATTCGAGAATGGTTTAGGTTTACAATTGGACCCGGCAGATGGCGCTGCCATTCGGGTCCATCATGGGATACGGGTGTTCAAAGCGGACGATTTCGCGAGCGGTTCACTAGTTAAATATAAACCATTGTGACTTCTAAGTGTTTTGTTTTTTGTTTTTAAATATTGTAAATGTCACTTTCTTTTTGTATTTACAAAACAATGACTTTGAATTGTGCCAGTAAGTATGTACATCCTGTAATTGCATCGATTCCGGTGTTCGTTCATAATAGCGCGAAATAGAGTTTAAAGTCGGTCATTAACGGTACCGCTTCACGGTATGCGATTAATGATAATAGTTTATGACGTCACAACCGCTAAGCCAGCTGGGCAGTCTACTTTGACGAATTATGCTTTAACGAAAACTGACTGACGTAATTAGGACAATTATTATTGATGTTATATAAATTATACTACTTACGAATTTCAGCGAAGTGATGGGAAAGTTTATTATTTAAATAAATTCGTTTTTGTGAGTAAATACTCTTATGTTCTTAGTTTTACTACCGGAATATACTCTTCTATCGGAAAGAATGATGAATGAATGAAAAAATAAATAGATATAGGTATATGCACATAGATTTTTTTTTAAAAACGATAAGTAATGCAAGTAAATGTTATGTAAGTACATTTTTATATTCTTCTATCGAAAAGTTTTATTCGGTGTACCTACAGAAGAATAGGTACACCATCTACCATTACAGAAAATCATACTTTGATTTTCACTTTTTTTTCTCTCTTTTATTAAACCACTAATGTATCTGTTTTGAATGCTACAATTAATACATATTGAAAAATTCAAAAAAAAATCAAAATTCAAAATCATTTATTCAGTTTAGGCTACAAGTAGCTCTTGTGAATGTCACTATGCCATCGGTTCGTAAGTCTACTCTGGGCGGGAGATCTTGTACTGAGAAGAACCGGCAAGAAACTCAGCAAGTGTCCAGCTCTTTTCTCCCTTACAGCGTCGAAAATATTGGAAAATGCCCTATCATAGCAGGACACTTTCCATTACAAATAAACACAAAAAATATATAGAACACAACCACAACATGTAAAAAAAACAAAATAAAAAATCTAAGTTAAGAATGTTACATCAGATAATTATGTAAAAGTTTCAATTTCCACAATGTCATACAGTACCACTACAGTACTCTAGTAAAAGTCAAAAATTGTTTAAGTAAAACAAAGTCAAACTATAGGTAGTTAATAATAATAAAAATAAGATAAGTATGCAAGAGCAGACCAGCCTCCACAGGCGGCACCTTGAATATAAAAAATGAGCTGATGATGATTATGACAATGCATGGTGTGCAGTCAAACACTCTTATCTTATCTTATTTATATATATAAAATTCTCGTGTCACATGTTAGTTGCCATACTCCTCCGAAACGGCTCGATCGATTTTTATGAAATGCCAAGAACATGTTCTGAAATTATATTATTTCCCCATGCTATACAAATTGCCCTAACGACTTTATAAAATCACGTTGGAAACTATTGAAATATCACTGCACTGAACTTAACTACGTACGTGATTGTTCAAGAACGATTTCAGCTTTCAGATAATGGTAACACATTACAGTGCCCTAAAGTTACGGCAATGAATAAGGAGGCTAGGGTTAATAAATACTTGGGAAAGCTTTTAGGAAGATAACCCAAAATATGGTAACAGTTTTTTGCTACAGTTCGGCAACGAAAGTAGCAATAGAAATAAAACAAAAACCCGACTGCTAAAACAATATGTAACAATATATAACTATAATATGAAATATTTCTAAATACATTGAATATTGATAGTTGTTGCAGGTGGGGACAATCACCAACCAAAGAAAGTGCGGATTTAATTGAGGTAGCCACGGCCGCTTGGTTGATGATTGTCCCCGTCTGCGACAACTATCAATATTCAATGTATTTAGAAATACTTCACGTTGTATTCAACATTGCTCAAACTAAATTCTGGGATCTTAGAGCTTGTTTTTTCCTTTTTAGTTTTTTCTCTTTGCAGCTATTTTTGATATACCTAGTTGTTCTAGCAGTCGGGTTTTTTGTTTTATTTTAATAATTTATTTTATCTACACTAATGTTGTAACATTCTACTTATGTTTCCAATACTTGACTTATAATTACTACTGTTATAGCGCAGACAACAAAACACTCAATTTAAGCAATTTCACATGATGGTATAATATTCACATCGATATCGTAAAATCTCATTATAACATCAATAAAACGCGACCAATTAACCTGGCGAGCCTTATGTCAAAATCCTCATACAAGTTGTATAAAATTTTGACATTAGGCTGGCTTTTGAAAACAGTTGGGTTATACGTGAAAACTTCGTCGAAACTACTAAACTTATATACACAAAACTCTTTGGTAAGATCTTGTGCCAGTTAAATAAAAAAAGAACAGCGCGCGCTCGCTCCTGATTGGCCCTGCGCGCGCAGCTGCGCTCTCATTGGTTAGATTTTAATGGCGGAAATTTGAACAATTATTATAAATAAACTATTGTCAGCTTTTACTCTTGTTGTTTGACTAATTGCATTAGTGAAGATAAAGTAGTGTATGCAACTGCATATAACACGGGTATTAAAACACTCGTTACTATTATGAAACTCGCTGCGCTCGTTTCATAAACTCACACTCGTGTTTTAATACCCTTCATTATATGACAGTTGCATAAACTACTATTATTTCACACTTTTTAATTTTGTAAAGTAAATAACCAAGCATTTCAAAACCTACAATAAATGATTATAATAAAACGCCTTACTCTTTTAATTAGCAAAGTCATAAGTCATAAGAACCAACATCCGTCGTATCATTTCGTCTCCCGACTTCACACATCACAGCGCATACACCAATTGGCGTAAAAACGAAATATCTTGACGTCTAGTACATTTGACTGACAAGTTCTTTGAGTTTTTTTAAACATGGGAATAAAATCTGCTAATATTCCCGAATTAGCTAACCCGGCCTTTGTTTTTTTTTTTTTTTTTAGTTTTTATAGCCTATGTCATTTCCACAATCAAAACAAATCTAAAGACACCTCATATGTTAAAATCCATCATGCCGTTTAGGCTGTAGGGCGTGCCAAAGAAATAGACATACATATATACATACATACATACATATACGCTCGAAAAACATAACCCTCCTTCTGACGCAGTCGGGTAAAAATAGTAAATTATAATTTATTATCAATTATTAGCTAAGGTATACCAAATAGCACTTGGAAAATGTGAATTTGCCTCAGTTGGTAATCGAGTCCCACTCCTCTCACAATCCAATCACAGTCAATCGATATGGATGAAGTTTTTTTTTAGAGAGAGTTTGTTGATTACCTCCAACGGCATTTTCAGCTTCACCGGGCTTGTTTGGGGGCGGCGAGAAACTTAAAGGGTTCCTCATGCCGTGTGAAACGAATCACCTTCGGAGGTTTTCTAGAGGGAACGGCATCACGCACTAGTGCGTGTCCCCGCGTTTCACACGGCTTCAGGAACCCTTTAAGTTTCCCACCGCCCCCAAAACAGTCTGGTGACGTTGTAAATACCGTTTGTGGCAATCAACAAACTCTTTAAAAAATCATAGGTACTAAATGCAAAACATTTTTTAAATATAACGTCAAATGTTTGTGTGTTGTTAAGGTCATGAAATTTTGTGAATCAATACATATAAAAAGAAAAGTTCTGACTTACTTGACCTAGAAAGGTAAAATTTTGCAGAGAGGTTCTCTTTAGGCTGCTTTTCCACCAGAGTTGTGAGAGTTAGCGAAGCGGGTCGCGAGGAAAAATCTACCAATAACTACTTAGTAATCCTATTGGTGGCCACTATACATTCATATGATACATTAAGAGGCCTATCACAAAATGCGCGCGCTAGCACTTTCTCAGTACTACGAGCGGCCGACGCATCGCAAAAGTGGCATTTTGTGCAGTTGTAATTACATTTATTTGATGATTTTTTATCGTTTAAAAAAGTATATAATTTGAAATCTTATAACGTTAACTCTGGTGTATAACTTAATAATATTAATGGAGTAAGGAGATATTTACAGCTAATTCTGAACGTTTTATGGCTTTGAATGGGATTTTTTTTGTAGAAATTCCATACATATTTCAAAATTTCGATGCCGCTACGAACTTAACGACTATTTAAGAGATATTATTATATATTTTTCTTTTCGTTTGTTTAGTACAGTACAGTTTTTTTTGTTCAATCCATGAGCTTGAAAATTACCGTCAGCGTATTTAATTAAAAACTAGCTTTGGAATTTTGGCATTATATAAATAGATAAGGGAAAATTTCAGAAAGCGAGGCCGCTACGAATTATACTAATAACTATTCTCCACCATACAATAAGTCAAAATTGTCTAAGGGTTTCAGTTTCTCTGAACAAGAACGCCGAAATTGGGCATTTTATGCAAAAATCACGGTCATGTAAGAGGGGCCTCAAACATCACAGATGCACAAACGCCTAAACCTAAGGCCTAAGACACCCTAGTTGTACAACAAGAATACGAAGACCCGGATTCACACGCGCTCTATACCAGGTAGAGACGTCTCTACCTGGTATGTTTCGGGCATTTCTCCCCACCCACACGACCCGGTCAACCCCAGCCGAGGTCCTAGTCGTTAGAGGCTAGTTCCGCTCCTGTTACAACGCGAACTCCTTGAGGAATGAGGAGGGAATGCAGACACGCTTGCATCATCATCATCATCAGCTCATTTTTATGTCCCCACTGATGGGGCACGAGCCTTCCCTATGGATAGATAGGGAGAACGGGCCATAAACCACCACGCGGGCCCAGTCCGGATTGGTGGTTGTTAACGACTGCTAATCCGTCGTATCATTTCGTCTCCCGACTTCACACATCACAGCGCATACACCAATTGGCGTAAAAACGAAATATCTTGACGTCTAGTACATTTGACTGACAAGTTCTTTGAGTTTTTTTAAACATGGGAATAAAATCTGCTAATATTCCCGAATTAGCTAACCCGGCCTTTGTTTTTTTTTTTTTTTTTAGTTTTTATAGCCTATGTCATTTCCACAATCAAAACAAATCTAAAGACACCTCATATGTTAAAATCCATCATGCCGTTTAGGCTGTAGGGCGTGCCAAAGAAATAGACATACATATATACATACATACATACATACATATACGCTCGAAAAACATAACCCTCCTTCTGACGCAGTCGGGTAAAAATAGTAAATTATAATTTATTATCAATTATTAGCTAAGGTATACCAAATAGCACTTGGAAAATGTGAATTTGCCTCAGTTGGTAATCGAGTCCCACTCCTCTCACAATCCAATCACAGTCAATCGATATGGATGAAGTTTTTTTTTAGAGAGAGTTTGTTGATTACCTCC
The DNA here is from genome assembly GCA_947562085.1 of Eudonia lacustrata. Lineage (NCBI taxonomy): Eukaryota > Metazoa > Arthropoda > Insecta > Lepidoptera > Crambidae > Eudonia > Eudonia lacustrata. Next base: position 3,357,194 of record OX387323.1, on the reverse strand, counting down.
AACGGCATTTTCAGCTTCACCGGGCTTGTTTGGGGGCGGCGAGAAACTTAAAGGGTTCCTCATGCCGTGTGAAACGAATCACCTTCGGAGGTTTTCTAGAGGGAACGGCATCACGCACTAGTGCGTGTCCCCGCGTTTCACACGGCTTCAGGAACCCTTTAAGTTTCCCACCGCCCCCAAAACAGTCTGGTGACGTTGTAAATACCGTTTGTGGCAATCAACAAACTCTTTAAAAAATCATAGGTACTAAATGCAAAACATTTTTTAAATATAACGTCAAATGTTTGTGTGTTGTTAAGGTCATGAAATTTTGTGAATCAATACATATAAAAAGAAAAGTTCTGACTTACTTGACCTAGAAAGGTAAAATTTTGCAGAGAGGTTCTCTTTAGGCTGCTTTTCCACCAGAGTTGTGAGAGTTAGCGAAGCGGGTCGCGAGGAAAAATCTACCAATAACTACTTAGTAATCCTATTGGTGGCCACTATACATTCATATGATACATTAAGAGGCCTATCACAAAATGCGCGCGCTAGCACTTTCTCAGTACTACGAGCGGCCGACGCATCGCAAAAGTGGCATTTTGTGCAGTTGTAATTACATTTATTTGATGATTTTTTATCGTTTAAAAAAGTATATAATTTGAAATCTTATAACGTTAACTCTGGTGTATAACTTAATAATATTAATGGAGTAAGGAGATATTTACAGCTAATTCTGAACGTTTTATGGCTTTGAATGGGATTTTTTTTGTAGAAATTCCATACATATTTCAAAATTTCGATGCCGCTACGAACTTAACGACTATTTAAGAGATATTATTATATATTTTTCTTTTCGTTTGTTTAGTACAGTACAGTTTTTTTTGTTCAATCCATGAGCTTGAAAATTACCGTCAGCGTATTTAATTAAAAACTAGCTTTGGAATTTTGGCATTATATAAATAGATAAGGGAAAATTTCAGAAAGCGAGGCCGCTACGAATTATACTAATAACTATTCTCCACCATACAATAAGTCAAAATTGTCTAAGGGTTTCAGTTTCTCTGAACAAGAACGCCGAAATTGGGCATTTTATGCAAAAATCACGGTCATGTAAGAGGGGCCTCAAACATCACAGATGCACAAACGCCTAAACCTAAGGCCTAAGACACCCTAGTTGTACAACAAGAATACGAAGACCCGGATTCACACGCGCTCTATACCAGGTAGAGACGTCTCTACCTGGTATGTTTCGGGCATTTCTCCCCACCCACACGACCCGGTCAACCCCAGCCGAGGTCCTAGTCGTTAGAGGCTAGTTCCGCTCCTGTTACAACGCGAACTCCTTGAGGAATGAGGAGGGAATGCAGACACGCTTGCATCATCATCATCATCAGCTCATTTTTATGTCCCCACTGATGGGGCACGAGCCTTCCCTATGGATAGATAGGGAGAACGGGCCATAAACCACCACGCGGGCCCAGTCCGGATTGGTGGTTGTTAACGACTGCTAATCCGTCGTATCATTTCGTCTCCCGACTTCACACATCACAGCGCATACACCAATTGGCGTAAAAACGAAATATCTTGACGTCTAGTACATTTGACTGACAAGTTCTTTGAGTTTTTTTAAACATGGGAATAAAATCTGCTAATATTCCCGAATTAGCTAACCCGGCCTTTGTTTTTTTTTTTTTTTTTAGTTTTTATAGCCTATGTCATTTCCACAATCAAAACAAATCTAAAGACACCTCATATGTTAAAATCCATCATGCCGTTTAGGCTGTAGGGCGTGCCAAAGAAATAGACATACATATATACATACATACATACATACATATACGCTCGAAAAACATAACCCTCCTTCTGACGCAGTCGGGTAAAAATAGTAAATTATAATTTATTATCAATTATTAGCTAAGGTATACCAAATAGCACTTGGAAAATGTGAATTTGCCTCAGTTGGTAATCGAGTCCCACTCCTCTCACAATCCAATCACAGTCAATCGATATGGATGAAGTTTTTTTTTAGAGAGAGTTTGTTGATTACCTCCAACGGCATTTTCAGCTTCACCGGGCTTGTTTGGGGGCGGCGAGAAACTTAAAGGGTTCCTCATGCCGTGTGAAACGAATCACCTTCGGAGGTTTTCTAGAGGGAACGGCATCACGCACTAGTGCGTGTCCCCGCGTTTCACACGGCTTCAGGAACCCTTTAAGTTTCCCACCGCCCCCAAAACAGTCTGGTGACGTTGTAAATACCGTTTGTGGCAATCAACAAACTCTTTAAAAAATCATAGGTACTAAATGCAAAACATTTTTTAAATATAACGTCAAATGTTTGTGTGTTGTTAAGGTCATGAAATTTTGTGAATCAATACATATAAAAAGAAAAGTTCTGACTTACTTGACCTAGAAAGGTAAAATTTTGCAGAGAGGTTCTCTTTAGGCTGCTTTTCCACCAGAGTTGTGAGAGTTAGCGAAGCGGGTCGCGAGGAAAAATCTACCAATAACTACTTAGTAATCCTATTGGTGGCCACTATACATTCATATGATACATTAAGAGGCCTATCACAAAATGCGCGCGCTAGCACTTTCTCAGTACTACGAGCGGCCGACGCATCGCAAAAGTGGCATTTTGTGCAGTTGTAATTACATTTATTTGATGATTTTTTATCGTTTAAAAAAGTATATAATTTGAAATCTTATAACGTTAACTCTGGTGTATAACTTAATAATATTAATGGAGTAAGGAGATATTTACAGCTAATTCTGAACGTTTTATGGCTTTGAATGGGATTTTTTTTGTAGAAATTCCATACATATTTCAAAATTTCGATGCCGCTACGAACTTAACGACTATTTAAGAGATATTATTATATATTTTTCTTTTCGTTTGTTTAGTACAGTACAGTTTTTTTTGTTCAATCCATGAGCTTGAAAATTACCGTCAGCGTATTTAATTAAAAACTAGCTTTGGAATTTTGGCATTATATAAATAGATAAGGGAAAATTTCAGAAAGCGAGGCCGCTACGAATTATACTAATAACTATTCTCCACCATACAATAAGTCAAAATTGTCTAAGGGTTTCAGTTTCTCTGAACAAGAACGCCGAAATTGGGCATTTTATGCAAAAATCACGGTCATGTAAGAGGGGCCTCAAACATCACAGATGCACAAACGCCTAAACCTAAGGCCTAAGACACCCTAGTTGTACAACAAGAATACGAAGACCCGGATTCACACGCGCTCTATACCAGGTAGAGACGTCTCTACCTGGTATGTTTCGGGCATTTCTCCCCACCCACACGACCCGGTCAACCCCAGCCGAGGTCCTAGTCGTTAGAGGCTAGTTCCGCTCCTGTTACAACGCGAACTCCTTGAGGAATGAGGAGGGAATGCAGACACGCTTGCATCATCATCATCATCAGCTCATTTTTATGTCCCCACTGATGGGGCACGAGCCTTCCCTATGGATAGATAGGGAGAACGGGCCATAAACCACCACGCGGGCCCAGTTCGGATTGGTGGTTGTTAACGACTGCTAATGAGGGAATAACGACTTTACGTGCCTTCCGAAGCACGGAGGAGCTCGAGATGAAAAATTTTTGGTCACCCATCCGATGACCGGCCTTTGCGAAAGTTGCTTAACCTCAGCACTCGCAGACCGGGCGCGTTAACCACTGCGCCATCAAACTCCTCAACTCGCATTCCCTCTAGAAGCCAGAGAGCTTGACAATGTTTCGATTCAGCTTGAGGAACCCTTTAAGTGTCTCGCCGCCCCTAAACAAGCCCAGGGATGATGTAAAGGCCAGTCGAGGCTAACAACAAACTCTCTAAAATGGATTGCATTTACACTTTCTAGGTGTTTAAAATTAAATAGTACATTACTAGGCGGGAATTTAATTCGTGTTACGCCATAAATCCGTCGCACCCTCGCAGGCGTCGCTCGTCAGATGCCGTATTTCACGGGCCAGTGACGCATAGCGGCGCAGAACATCCGTTCCATCCGTCGCGTGTCGATATATAAGTCAGGAGTTAGCTAGACTTACGTATAGTAGAAAAAGTTTGGTGCCCGATCTTATTTTACTTGTGTACCTACGTCTCAGTGGCCGACTAGCCCTTAAACGTTCGCTTATTGATTTTGTTAGACCCTGTATATCCCACAGGCACATACCATACTTAACACACTACACAACATATAATTTTAAAAATTAGTAATAAGAATTTAGTCAAAATAAGACCCTAGTTATGTTAACTTTTTAGACTTTTTATTATAATACACACATAGTTATGCAGAGCGTTACAGGCGATTATATAAGCCTAAAAGGAGGGTCCGTTAACTAGTTAGTTTATGTAATAAGTCTTTAAAAAGAAATAAAGAATTTTGAATTTTTGAATTTTGACTAGCGAAGCGCTCGGCCTATATCTGAAGGACGGCGAGTTTCATTCGCCATTCGATCACGTTTACAAAAACGGAAATTTGTATGGCAATATGTTAACTCCTCTCGTATGCCGCCAGGAGGCGCTGCTTCAAAGCCGTACTAATTTTCGTTTTCGGAAACCTAATTGAATTAACACGGATAGTAAACGAAACTCACAGATAGGCCCCCACTTAACGGGTCGGGATGTGTGTTTATTTAGTTTTGTTAAGGCGACGCATCGCTAAACAATAAATCTTATACGTTTTGATACGAGCGTTTGCGCCCCGTACCATAAAAAAAACTGTTTTTTTTTTTCCTTCAAATTAAAACTACAATTTATTTTAAAAAAATAAACTATAATTTTGAAGTGTGTGTCAAGACTAATCTACTAAGAAAATTTAGATGCTTAAATCGGTCTGGTTAGCCTGTAATATGCAAATCTATGTTTTAAAAGAGGTTACCTACTTCGATATATTTTTTCTCTGTTATAAAAGTTGAAAAATCGTAAAATGTTTATATAATTTTTAATGCAAATTTTGTTGCGAACAAATGTTGAAAAAATTTCCACGAGCAGGATTCGAACCCGCACCCTTCTGACATACCAGGTCAGGTGCTCTCCCAATTGAGCTTTCGTGGTTCTAACCAGCCCGCCGAAATTATTCAACACTATTTACTTTTTACTTTGAAAGCCAAAGGCGCCCATTCAATATCAACAACTACCGTCATTAACACCCGATCATAATATTTTTACAAATACTATAGATCAGTTAAGAAGTAGGCAAGCTATTTATAAAATGTTTATATAATTTTTATTGCAAATTTTGTTGCGAACAAATTACTAAAACACAAATGTTGAAAAAAATTCCACGAGCAGGATTCGAACCCGCACCCTTCTGACATACCAGGTCAGGTGCTGTCCCAATTGAGCTTTCTTTTTGGGTGTTAATGACGGTAGTTGTTGACATTGAATGGGCGCCTTTGGCTTTCAAAGTAAAAAGTAAATAGTGTTGAATAATTTCGGCGGGCTGGTTAGAACCACGAAAGCTCAATTGGGAGAGCACCTGACCTGGTATGTCAGAAGGGTGCGGGTTCGAATCCTGCTCTTGGAATTTTTTTCAACATTTGTGTTTTAGTAATTTGAAAAATCGTGTTTAAACAAAATGAAGTCAATTAAATGAAAAATCATGTCATCAAATATCACTTTCATATGTTTTGTAATTGTTGGGAAAAATCAAGACGCCACGTAAATTACCAATGCGTCGTCTTAAACGTACTATTTCTGCCACCAAGCAGCAGTTGCTTTGTTCTAATTTAAAAGGTACGGGCTTTTGCCTGTTTTCGCAAAGCTGAACGTAATAAAAAGAAGTTGTGCTCGATATAGTGTTTTCTTCTACACTTTTCGGATTATACCTAATTTGTTATTATTTCAACATATTTATTTAAAAACACACAACGGGGCAGCACAAAAAGCTTGTAACTTCGTGAGTTTTCAAGATATTATTTTATGTATAGTACATATGTTTTATAATATAATCCTATCTAATTACGCGCATAGAATATATCGCTTTTAGCGATAAGGCCATAGGCTTTTCAAAACAGATTTTATTATTACTAGGTTGTTTACAATAAAAAATTCTATTCTTAAGTGTTAGTACAATAGCTATGAACAAATAAATCAATTAGTCTATTTCTATCGATGATTGTTTTGTTTACGCACGTCGTAGGTACTGTTGACAGTCTGGTATCTCCAAATGTTTGTTGTTCAATAAAGAAACTCTGTTTACTAGTGTTATACTAATAGAACATCTACCTATGAATCTGGGAATGCTAACATCAGCTTTAAAAAAAATCTCTCTTTTAAACTCCATCCGTCTCCCTCATTCGGCGGTTCCGAATCACCCTGGCACCACGTGAGATCCCTCTCAGGTGGTGCCAGGTCAGAGTGCCATATAACCAGAGGCATAGGCGCATCTGTGCCTCCCCTAAAGCTCTGATAACGCATATTCTCATAAAAAAGGTTGAGCCATCATAACCAAGCAGCACACTGCTGTGGGTTGGTAGTTTTTAATGACTGCCTTCTTACGACAACAACCGCGACCAACAGTCTCAAGGTGGGTCAAATCCACTATGTTCGCGCACCTACCGCACCCCGCGCTCCTGCAACTGCTCCTGGTAATGGTTACGTTCGCAAACATTGAGCGTGCAACGATGCACGCTCCGCGGCATGCGATCCGCGCCATGACGGTTTTTATGTAGGAGAGTGCGTAGCGTCTCTATTGGAGCAGTTGCAAGAGCACGGAGCGTGAGTGCACAACATAAAGGACTGCAGCATGGTAAGCTACGTACTGAGCTCGAACAACGCACACATACCCTCTCACAACATCTCAAAACGGTCCGAGCGCAGCTTGGTGGCGAGAGGTACGAAAAACATAGTGCAGAGGTCGCCAAATGGCGGACCGCGGTCCACTGCGGAGCCGACCCTTTTTGTGCGGACCGCGAGAACACAGCAACTTATAAGTGTATGTTTTGTTAGCTGTCCTTTTCAAAATAAATAAATAAACTTGCATTACAGAGTACGTAATTTAATAAATAGCTTGCACCAATTCAACTCCAAACTTCAGACAGATAGTCCGCAACAAAAAAGTGTCATTTTTCCATTGATATGTAAAGATATACCTTTGATAATTCAGTAATTACATTTGTCCAATAAATATTTTTTTCTATAAAATGTTGTGCGGACCGCGATTGTCATTTCATTTCTTAAAACGGACTCCGAGCAAAACTAATTGGTGACCCCTGACATAGTGGGTACCTACCATGAAGTGCGTTCGGAAGGATCTCGGGATATTACAATTTGGTCAACCATCTTATAACTGCGGCATTGTAAAAGTTGTAAAAATTTCATAATAACACTCTCGTGTTCACTTTCTTCAAAGAGTTTTTATCGGCGGAATATGATAAAGCGAACAGACGATGGAGCCATTACATTACACTTGGCGTGTTTCCCGGTGCGCCTACGATTATGCGTCTTGTTAGCAGGGCTGCCAGCTTAGGCGGGCCAATGGCAATGCGGAATGGCGCACATTTGTTTTGCCAAGTTTGCCTTTGCCGGTTCATGTCGAATGGAAACTTGTAAATAAGTCCGAATTGCATAGCTGTTTGTTATGCATCCCAGTTTTTTTGCGTTTGTATTCTTCTTTTATCAAGTTGAGTGCACAATCACATACCCGTGTTCCGTGTTCAGATCCAGTTTAATTATGTTCAACTATTTTTGAGTCTAGTTGGGTTGCCAACTCATTCTATGAAGCCAATAAATGCACGGCAGTGGGAAAACAAAAAAAAATATACAACAAAAAAAAAACAGCCAAAAAAATAGAAAAAAATACTGAAAAGAGCATCAGTAACCCTGCCGTGTCCCCCGAAATGATCCGGTGCAACATTGGTTGCCCGTGTTGACAGCCCGGGCAGTGAGGCCCAGCCCTCGCAGGCCCGAACCAGCCCCCTCCACACACAGGGGTTGAAGACAACGACGACGACGAGCTAGCAATAATACGAGTGCAATTGTTTCCGTGTCCGTGAAAAGTTGTCTATGTGAGCGTTGCTGGAGCGCGTTTGTTTGTAGCTTACGTTCTCCAGGCTCCTTATTTTGTGCCTCACTTTAAGACTTAAATGCCGTCTGAGGCAACGAGCAAACTCTTCAAAAAAATCAGGGAAAGCTACGCAAGCATAAAGCAAGTTTTATGTCATTCTAAAAGCATTGAAGAGCTTGGTGGCGCAGTGGTTAACGCGCCCGGTCTGCGAGTGCTGAGGTTAAGGCGACGCATTGGAAATTTACGTGGCGGGGATCTTGACTTTTCCCAACAATTACAAAACATATGAAAGTGATATTTGATGACATGATTTTTCATTTAATTGACTACATTTTGCTAGTTGCAGAAACACGATTTGTTAACTTTTATAACAGAGAAAAAAATATCAAAGTAACCTCTTTTAAAACCTAGATTGCATTTTACAGGCAAACCAGACCGATTTAAGCATCTAAATTTTCTTAATAGATTAGTCTTAACACACACTTCAATATGCTAGTTCATTTTTTTAAACTTAATTGTAGTTTTAATTAAAAAGAAAAAAAACAGTTTTTCTTATGGTACGGGGCGCAAACGCTTCGTATTAAAATAATTGTTTAGCGATGCGTCGCCTTAAGCAACTTTCGCAAAGGCCGGTCATCGGATGGGTGACCAAAAAAATTTCATCTCGAACTCATCCGTGCTTCAGAAGGCACGTAAAGCCGTTGGTCCCGGCTGCTTTAGCAGTCGTTATAACCACCAGTCCGCACTGGGCCCGCGTGGTGGTTTATGGACCGTTCTCCCTATCCATCCATAGGGAATGCTCGTGCCCCAAGATTGGGGACATAAAAAAAATGAGCTGATGATGATGAAAAAAGCATTGATAGGCTGCGGTGACCTTTATACATCAGATACCAGTGATATATAAAATAAGATAACAATAAAAAAACAGTATTCCCTTATTGGATTCTGGCATGCCCTAAATGTTATAGTATAATGTTAATGTTTTTTACACATTTTCCAATGTAGTGTTTCGTTGACAGCCCTGCCTATTAAACAACTCGCTGGTCCGACTGCCAAGATTCTGGCTACATCTCTGGAGATAACTGCACAGTGGGGCTAAATTGGCCTATTACTGCTAGTTACTCTGAATTTGTGATGGCATACGTCACAAACCTTGCCTGATAAGATGATATAATACTTCAAAATTGTAAAGTCAAGCAGTGTCTTGACCTAACTTTGTTCCATTGTGTACTCTTTTGGAGTAACTTTCTTTAATAACGGTTGAAGTGCACTTGCCTCTTTTTCACCGCCCCTTCATATTATGAGGAAGTCGTTTGTTTTGTATCATACGTAGGTATCATATAAACGGGTACAAGTTTCTAACTTTCTTAGTTGTTTTTTTAAGGCATTTATATTTCTATGATATATTATGACGCCGAAAGGTAGAATAGAAATGGCCTCGCTGAGTTTCTCGCCGATTCTTTTCAGTACAAGGTCTCTAGCCCTGTGTAGACATACGAGCCGATGGCATAGTGACATTCATAAGAGCTAATTTGTTACATATGTTTAATAGTGTACTAAACGAGTGTGAATTTTTACTAATAGAAAACGTCGAACAATTCAACAACGACAGATTCATTAATTTTGCGGCCTGCGTGCGGTTAACTATTAGTTTATCGTTATTATGATGATTCGTAAAACGTTGATAAGTGAAATCCATTATTATTTTACAACCCAATTTTGAACCATTCCAAATAAAACTCCTTTGTGAATATGTGTCGTATGCGAATTAAAAAATAGGTGTAATTAAAAAATCTACTTACAGGCGAGTGCTAAATATTTTGTGGCTAAAGGTTATGAAATGGAAAAATAATAACCCATCCACTTTTTTTTTTCTTAAGTACAAAAGTAAAAGAACTTTGAAGTTAAGAAAGGATGAACGTACTTCTGAAAAGCGAAAACTTTTGTAATTTCAGTAGACAAAACGATTTATATGGCATAGATTGTACGATTTAGATTTTTTGGGAAGGGTATATTTAGAAGCAGTCCTTGAAAGCGCTTTCCTTATTCCTACGGTTTTTACGAGATTGTAAATGGGTGATGCTCTTTCTCTCAGTGAGTCTTAGTTTACAATGTGTTGGACAGTCTTCTGTTATTCAGTATTCGAGATCTTTCTTTATGGCGCGCCGAGAACGAATATCTAGAGCGAAATCAATGTTTTTGTGTGACTTTTGTCGCTACAATAGTTTAGTATAATATTTTGTCACCTTCATCATCACCCTTTGTCAGTCCACTGCTGGACATAGGTAGGTACTCTGACTTTTTTAATAAATAGACTAAACTCGAGTAATAATTCGATTTTACATTTTTATTTGATGTATGACATGTCGGTGTTTTGGACGCATAATCTGTAAACTAGCATGTAAAATGAAATGAATAAATAAAATAAATAAATAATTAAGGTTTTTCGTTTCAGAACGATACTTAAGATTACAATCAACTGATGTCCGCTATCAAATAGATTAACACAAACCTAGTTTTCCCAAAATGGTAGTAGTTGAGGAGATTGTAATTTTAGCAGTAAAAAAGATTTATATTGCTTACAAGCTGAAATGCAAAAACTTTTACGGATCTATTCGCGTTTATTTTTTACATTACTTATTTAATGTTTATCCTGACGTGAGGGTCCGTCGTCACAGTTTCATTTCAATGAGTAGTGTTCGCGTAAACTTTAGAAAACAATATGCTTAAAGACTGCAGGCAGATGGATGCGTCAAGCTGAGGACAGGGCGCTATGGCGCTCATTAGGGGTGCCTATGTCCAGCAGTGGACTAAGATAGGCCGATGATGATGATGATGCTTACAAGCGTCGCATAGCGTCGCCCGAAAGTGCTAGTACTTCGTATTTGTATTTAAAAAAAAAAGTTATTTCAATGGCTCTTACAGCACAACTTTTACTCCATTAGTGAGTACATGAATAAAAAATTATAATTGTAGTCAATTTATTTCTAATTACTTCATTGCAATACTAATTGACAAATTGTAGTACCTACTTAGATTAATAATTTTTATTTCTATTGACATTTTATTATATAATTATTTAAGCTAAAAATTTGCATTTATGTAGTTAGGTAATTCATAAAATTTTATACTGTATTGACATTTGCATGCCTACAAAATTAAGGCAGAATATTGTTGACTCTGCTCAACATTGTCGCTCATCTCAATGTACTGTACACAATATTGTGCAAATAAATGTTTGAATTTGAATTTGCTTAGCATTTTTCTGACTTTTTATGGGCCATAGCGTGATGATATATAGCCTATAGCCTTCTACGAAAATTAGGCTATCAAATGCAGAAATAATTTTTCAAATCCGACTGGTTGTTCTAGAGATAAGCACGTTAAACAAAACGCAAACTCTTCAGCTTTAATAAATATATATATTAATAGCGTAAGCCGATTTTTGTCCCAGTGATTATGGGGCGACAGCTGCACATAAAAAATTGGTTATGGTCTCATTTTAAAGAGCTCCAGCCGTAGATGTGTAGAAAAATAAAGAAACCTGTCACAGGTTTCGAAATTCCTAAAAAATCTGTTTAATAAACGCGAAGTTTTGTGGGCGACCCACAGTTAGTATAAAAGTCGTACGATTTACATTGTTTTGTGAAGGGAATATTTAGAATAGTCCTTGAAAGCTTCCTTATTCCTATACGGGTATTGTGAGATTGTAAATGGGTGATAAAACCTTTTTTATTTGTACTCTTTCTCTCAGTGCAATTCACAGGGAAACCTCACAGACAATTATGTGAGATGAAAGGTTGCCTCTATTTGATTAAAGGCCTATCTTTACAATGAGTAGTAGTTTATTCAGTATTCGAGATTGTCTTTATGGCGATGGCGGAGCGCTGAGAAGGCATATCTAGCGAAATCAATGTTTTTGTGTGACTTTTGTGGCGATTACTAATTTATATTGTTATAGTATCTAGCATTTGAAGTTTTAAAAAGTGTAGGTATAGGCATTCGAGATATAGCGCGCCGAAAAGGCATAACTAGCGAAATCAGTGTTTTTGTGTGACTTTTGTAGCGAAAATAGCATTTGAAGTTCACAACAGTGTATAGCATTCGAGATTTTTCTTTTTGGCGGGTCGGAAAGGCATAGCGATTTCTAGCGAAATCAATGTTTTAATTTAGATAAATAAATATTTTAATAGTTTCTATACCTACCTATAGTATCTATCATTTACAGTTTACAAAAGTGTAAAATTGTGTGAAACCTGTGGTGTGGTCTTGTGACGGAAATATACTTATTATTATAACTGACTTATTTCTTAATAAATAAACTAAATATATAGTTTAAGAGATTGTTTTCAGAAAACGATGGTTAAGATTTCAGTTTATTATCAGCTGATGTCCGTTATCAAAGAGATTAACAAACTTTGGTTTCCCAAAAGGGTAGTAGAAGGTTGAGCGAAGAGCAGGGATAATGCCCCTCGGGGCAGGGGTAATTATAAGCAGTATATTCAGTCCCAGTTTTGTTTAAACTTCGTTCATTCTCATGAATGTTCTCATGGGCCCTAGATCTGTAACGTTTTCAGCGTGCTTGTTGAGACGTTTTTTAAGGTAACGTGATTTTATTTAATACCTATTTCCTCTTTTGTTTGTTTCCCTATGTTTTATTTCATTAATTAATATTTTTCATACTAACAACAGCAATTATATACATTTATTAACATTATAGTCTGCAATACAGTTTTTATGTCGTTTCCTTTAAACATAAATATATTTTGTTTGTTTTGTACAAATTTTGGTTTTGCTTTTAAGGTAAACAGAGGACAAACGCAACGAGGGCTTTCAGAAATTTCTTCAAGAAGCTCTTCGGCGCAATTAGTATTTTAAAAAAAATTATCATTCGTCAGGATGCTTATACTAATTTTATTTTTGAATTAATACAACTCGTACTAGGCTAGGCCAGCTAGGCCAGCTAGGCCAGCTAGGCACCCAGTTCTTTAACCTTTTCACCGCCCAACTATCCTGCACGCGATGTCCCGCTGTACGCCAACGTATAAATGTATTTTAGTAAAGTAGGTACAAAGAAGAACTTCTATAGAAGTGTAAGGCGTGGACGGCACGAAAATCTCGAACTTCTATAGAAGTTGTTGGCGGTAAAAAGGTTAATAGATAGTTGAGGATTCCGAGTAATTTGCTTTTCCACCTTCGGCCATATCGTCATTTAATATCAGATGAGAGGAAAGCCAAGGGTTTACCCGTAGAGGAATAAACAAAAAACCGGCCAAGTGCGAGTCGGACTCGCGCACGAAGGGTTCCGTACCATTATCTATAAAAATATTTCAAGTTTCTACCTGTTATCGTTAAGACCAAGAAAAAAATTGGAAACAAATCACGTATGTTGTATGGGAGCCCCCCTTAAATACTAATTTTATTTTAATTAAAGTCTTTATTTTTAAAGTGATTAATGTAACTCAACTAGCGGCCGCTCGCGGTTTCACCCGCGTAGTTCCCGTTCCCGTGGGAATATCGGGATAAAAAGGAATAAAAATCCTATGTTTTAATCCAGGTTATAAACTATCTGTATGCCGAATTTCATCCAAATCCATCTATCCGTTGCAGCGTGAAGAAGCAACAAATATACACACATACATGCCTACACATAAACTTTCGCATTTATAATATGATGTGTGTATTATTTCAAGTGTGAATATTTCAAGCGTCTACATGTTGCCGCTATCAATATCGAGCAAAAACGAGCAAACAAAAACACGTTTGTTGTATGGGAGCCCCCCTTAAATATTTGTTTTATTTTAATTTAATTATTTATTTTTTATGTGAATATATAACTTATTATTCTGTGAATATTTCAAGCGTCTACCTGTTGCCGTTATCAATATCAAGCGAAAACGAGCAAAAATCACGTTTGTTGTATGGGAGCCCCTTAAATATTTATTTTATTCTGTTTTTTAGTATTTGTTGTTATAGCGGCAACAGATATATATCATCTGTGAAAATTTCAACTGTCTAACTATTGACAGAAAGACAGACAGACAGACAGACAGACGGTGGAGTCTTAGTAATAGGGGTCCCGTTTTACCTTTGGGTACGGAATCCTAAAAATGAATTTACATTTTCATTTAATTATTAAGCGTACTTTCGAGCTCAGTGGTATGCATTGAGAGAGGCCTATGTCCATCAGTGGACTGATGTGGGCTGATTGTAATGATGATGATAATGAAGCTGTACTTTTGCATGTCTATCGCTGTCCTTGTAGAAAGGTATTACATTTTTCCACTATCACAGTGAGAGTTATTCGAACAAAAGTTTTCATACTTTCGTTGTCTCTTTGCTATATTCCTTTGTCGCGTTGAACGTATTGTATTAGTTGTGTGTGGCTGTCTTGCTAGATCAATACTTGTGAGTGTGGCCGCCTGCCGCGGCTAATAACGGCCGTGGCAGTGTCGCCTCAAGGCTTAGGTGCCCTGGAAGTCAAAGTTGGTAGTAGGTACGTACGTATGTACCTACAAGTAGTGGTTTCCCACACAACGTTCTGTTCGTTAATTTGTAATGAATAAGAGTCGCACAGCACGAGATGCGAGCAGCACTAAACCGGTCGTTGTGGAGATCCTTGGGGGAGGCCTTTGTCCATCAGTGAAAGACTTTTGGCAGAGATGATGAAGAGTCAAGAAAAGAAAAAAATATTTATTAAAATTATGTAGATAGGTGTAAAAAGATTAAGTAATATTGCCCTCAGTAGGATGACACTGAAATTTAAGGGCTGTGTACCTTGCGTATTTTTTTTGTTTCTATTTCATAGGTGCATATTGTGTTTTGAAGTGTAGTAGATCCAATGACAAGGTTCGTCAACGCAGGCATTACTGGCTCAGTGACCCAAAAAATAATTAAAGTCATAATAAAGTTTTTATTCTGTACACTTTACAGCAGGACGCTGTGCAAAGCCACGATCAATGAAAAGTCATCGCTACAATTGATGGATATTGGCATAATCACAACGCTTGCTCACCAGCGGGTTTGGCGGTCACAAACCAGACCTGGGACTTGAACTTGCGACCTCCACATATAATAACAATAATAATAATAAAAAAAATAAAGGCAGTAATCCTTGACACGGCACGTATTGTCAGGAGGTTCCTCACTCTGCAGCCCTGACCACCGGTAGTTTGGGCCCTGCCTCGCTGCTGGCGGTACTCTAGGATTAGATTTTTATAATGTTTTATTGCTTTTATATTAAAATATTGTAAAAATCTAGTTTTAAGGAAAAAAATGAATAAAGAGTATAATAATAATAATATCCATGTGGGATATTGACTCTACAATCATTGTACCGATAGTCGTGTCTGCGAACGGTCTGGTAGCGAAGAGTCTCGACCAACACCTTAAGAAACTCTCGCTCAATGGTTGGATCAAGGGTCAGATACAGAAGGCGGTACTCTTGGACACGGCGCGGATAGTGAAGGTGCAGCCCTAACCACCGGCAGCTTGAGCCCTGCCCCGTTGCCGGCGACACCCTAGGCTAGGTTTTTTATAATATTTTTATGTTTTGTATGTGCTTTTGTATTTTACTTTTATATTAATATTATAACAAACCTAGGCTAAGAAAAAAAGATAAATAAAGAGAATAATAATAAACATTTATTCGGCTTTTAACCACAGGACACACATGAAAAATAATACCTACATTAAAGTTATGTACAAAAAAGCTTAAAATTAAACAAAAACAATATTCAGCATACCAATCCGAGTGCTATGCCACTCGGCTATCAATGCCTCTAATATTAATAAAGTTTAATTAATTTTTAAACACCAAGTACCCCGCCCGTATACAATGCCTTCAGCAGTGGAAAACATTTTCATCGCCAAGGCCGCGACATTGGCCTTGCGGAGCGGGTTGACCTCCCCTGTCTGTTACACACAACTGGTAGGCCTTACCATGAGTTCACACATTTTATACTTTTCATCAGCGGTGTGATGTGAGTGAGTTTTAATTACTTTTTTTTTTGGAGGGAGTATGCTGATTGCCTCGAACGGCATTTTCAGCTTCACCAGGCTTTTTTGGGGGCGGCGAGAAACTTAAAGGGTTCCTCAAGCTGTGTGAAACGAATCAACTTCGGAGGTTTTCTAGAGGGAACGGCATCACGCACTGATAGTGCGTGTCCCCGTGCCCTACTAGTCTCCGAGGGGTTCGGATCAGATCGGGTTTTATTCCGCGTGGAATAGTGACTTTCGGCAGCATTTTTAATTTTTTAGGCTCTTATTTTCCCGTTTCTGCAACATTTTTCACTGATGCTTCGCTCCTATTGGTCGCAGCGTGATGTTATATAGCCTAAAGCCTTCCTCGATAAATGGACTATCCAATACAAAAAGAATTTTTCAATTCGAACCAGTAGTTCCTGAGATTAGCGCGTTCAAACAAACTTTTCAGCTTTATAATATTAAATATAGCTCTCTCCATCTGTGTTGGCCAAATTGTAACGTTGCAAGTTACCTATGCTCAATGTATTTTTGTGTGGTTGTTATAAAAGTATTATACTTACTACAATTTGTATGAGGTCGAAGCAGCGCTACCTAGTAAAGTAACGTACCTGCTTAACCAATTTATACTAATTCTAATGTATGCTCTCTCTCAATGCAATAGTGTTTAAACGTACTAAGTATCTACTCTATACTGATTTTGTATAATTTTAGTACGCTCAACATTAAGGCAGAAAGCACTACCCTTTTTTAATTATTATGCCGAGTTCAGCGCGAATTATTACTCTAATGTTTCAGCGCTGGATTGCTTGCGAGAAACGTACACGCCAACTCTTAGTAGGGCTACTGAACGATGAAGCCTTATAGTAATTTGTGTTTGATTGTTCATATAAGATTGTACAGTCGGCAATCAACCTCAAAATGATCGAAGCACCATCGACATTACAAATACTTTAAACACGTATTATTTATTGGCAATAATACAGTATTGCAAATAAAGTGTTCCTAAATTGAAACAAATCAACACGTAGTGCTAACCGCAGCAGTTTTAGCTGTTGCTAAAGCAGTAAAAACATGGTAAATATATAATTTTATCGCCACAATAATAAGTAGGTATATGATTAGGGCTGCCATCAGCTAAATTACGGACCCAGGACAAAAACTTCAAAAACCCAGGAGATTTGGGTGAAATAAAGACATTACCCCGGACTCCATTGAAAAAAAGTTACAATAAAATAAAAACATAGTTATCATATTTTTATTTATTTATAGAAAATCAACTTAATCGACTAACTAAACCATAACATGTGACGTGTTCAATAAGTGACGTAAAAATGCTAAATTACTTCATTCAAATAGTTTGTTGAGCATAATTTGATTTTCTATCTCTAATTACTAGATATGTTTTTTTTTTTCAATAGTGGCGCTAGTGTGCGGCGTAAACGCTCTTAAGTGCGTCAAAAAATACTACGCCGAAGTCGGCGTACCCGAGTCAGTTGCCTGCTGTCAGTCGCGTTGCAAACTGTGTGTGTGAGGTGCGCATACCGAATGTTTTGTTAAATTTTGGTCATAAACCGAAGTAAAATGCCAGTTTGCGTAAGTAGTTAAACTGTGTAAAAATAATTCTACAAGAAATAAGAAGGACACCGTTAACACACACTACAATATTGAGTTGTCGCATTTACGGAGCTGTTTTTAGATAGCGCGCGAGACCCAATCATTTATCTGAGTATATAACCTATAACTGTCCCTCGGTTGGGCAAACGCCTCCATCATTTAAGTCAAATCATCAATACAATTGATGGGTAAGGCGACGCACCGCTAAACAATAAATCTCATACGGAGCGTTTGCGCCCCGTACCATAAGAAAAACTGTTTTTTTTTTCTTTCAAATTAAAACTACAAATTATTTTAAAAAAATGAACTACAATATTGAAGTGTGTGTTAAGACTAATCTACTAAGAAAATTTAGATGCTTAAATCAGCCTGGTTAGCCTGTAAAATGCAAATCTATGTTTGAAGTTGACAAATCGTGTTTCTGCAACTAGCAAAATGAAGTCAATTAAATGAAAAATCATGTCATCAAATATCACTTTCATATGTTTTGTAATTGTTTTGTAAATCAAGATCCCCGCCACGTAAATTTCCAATGCGTCGCCTTTTGCTAAATGCGGGTTGGTGATCACAAAAAACAAACACACTTGCCCGACCTGGGCATTGAACCCGGGACCTTCGAGTTTGGGGCTTTGCCATTCGGCCACCGAGGCGTTCAACAATATAAATAATTTGAATAATATTAAAAATTCGCGTTGGATTAAAGTTACAGTGTTAAAATATGTTTTAACACAAACTCTTTAGCATATGTCAGGTATTTTAAAAGCCTAGCAAATCGACTGCTGGACAAAATTCAAAGGATCCGATCAGCTACGGCCACATTTTTTAAACGGCCACTTCCCGTGAGCGGCCACAAATTAAATACAAATCAAAAGTAAGAAACATAAAGATCTTGGACAAGGTACAGCAGCTTGAAGCTAAGTAAACCTTTTCAGGTAGGTATTGCCATTTTAATAATTCTTAGTTCCTCCTTCTAAGTTACTAAATTAGTAAAGTAGTAGTAAAGCTCCCCGATCCGATCCGAACCCTTCGGGGACTCTGTAGGGCACGGGGACGCGCACTTTTAAGTGTGCGATGCCATACCCTCTAGAAATCCTCCGAAGGTGATTCGTTTCAACACGGCTTGAGGTACCTTTTACGTTCCTCGCCGCCCCCAAAAAACCCCGGTGACGCTGAAAATGCCGTTTGAGGCAATCAGCAATCTCTCTCAAAAAATAAAAAAATAAAAAAAGTAGTAAAGTAATTCAACCCACCAACCCGCATTGGGTCAGCGTGGTGGGTTATGGCCCAATATCCCCACATGCTATTGTTCACGTGGGAAGCCTGTGCCCAGCAGTGGGACATTTATAGGCTGATGATGATGATGATTGAAAGTAATTCTAAAGCCACCCCTTAAGGTTTTCTTACTATTTTGACAAACGAGAAGAGTTTACATTTTGTTATACATATTCTCGATTTCGTTAACTGGACCGTATGGCAAGTAAAACGCACTAGGCCAGATATTGGTATAGTAAAATTGGCAGCCCTAACCGTCTGTCCGGTGTCTGCCGGTCAATGTCAGCAGGGCCCGTGCCGTATCGATCCTGTTACCGTGTAGGAGTTTTCCACTCCACTGAAGATGCAAACATTAAATGTGACGTGAACGCAAACGTTTACGTTACGTATACCTGCAACAACATATTTTGACGACCTCCTTGGTCGAGTGGTTTGTACACCGGTTTTCATGGTGTCGCCATCTCTGAGGTCCCGGGTTCGATCCCCGGTCGGGCTCAATTTAGGAATGATTGTTTTTCTATATTGTCTCGGGTCTGGGTGTTTTCTATGTATAATAAGTATGTATTTAAGTATTTTAAGTATGTTTATCCGTTGTCTAGTAACCATTTTTAACGAGTTTCATAACGAAGCTTCTCTTGGGCTAGATAATTGGTGTGAGTGTAGGAAAGTTTATTTATTATTTATTATTATTATACTACCATGATTGAACTCTCCGCTTTTTCCGAATCCACATATGTTTTTTTGTTCCACCAAGCAATTCCTTTAGGCAGGCCGTATGCTTGTTTGACGGCTAATTAACATAAAAACTATAAACTATAAACTTTATTTTTACATAGTTACTAGCTGACCCAGCGGACTTCGTATCGCTTCGACAGCTTCTATGTCAACAATAAAATCAAATCGTAGAACATTTTGTATTGAAAAATTTAGGGGTGGACCACCCTTAACATTTAGGGGGATGAAAAATAGATGTTGTCCGATTCGCAGACTTAACCGATGTGCACACAAAATTTCACGAAAATCGGTCGAGCCATTTCGGAGGAGTTTAATTATTACAAACACCGTGACACGAGAATTTTATATATTAGAGAAGATTAAGAAAGAATAAAGAGAAAATTCTCGACTCATCGACGCCTAGACCAGACCGGGACTGAAATAAATCAAACCAAATCAAATCACATCATTTATTGTATTCATGTAGTATTTTTTTTAGGGTTAACTGTTAGGGTATTGCAATTTTCTTATTGCACAGAGGTTCTCTTTATGTTGGTATAATAAATACTTATTATAGGATACTTATTATACCATGGAAGCACAAGATACAGATGTTTACGCGGTCGGTCGCTTGTAAACAATAATATAACCCAGAAAGTATACTGCATTTTCAAGTGGCCGTGCCAACTCGGCTGACTTTCGCGAGCCCTACTCACGCGCAGCGTTGCATCACGCCGTTGCCTCTGAAATTCGGCGTTTAAGCACGTCCTGCCATTACAGCGGAACCAGAATATTTATTGTGCTTACACGATCGTCGTGAAAATTATTGCTATTGCAAAAGTAACCATCTCACTTGTTAGAGATTTTGTGGGACTAGAAGTGAACAACATCATAAAATTTTAATTTCTGCTAAAATAATTCTGTAAAATAAATATGTTGAATGTCTCGATGTCTGTACAGAAATAAAACATGTCTCTACGTTATACAAAGTAGGTGTAATATTTCGATGTATAGCGATAGCATTGGTAATGCAAAAAAACAATCTGTAAATATGTGTAAATATGTTGGAAAGGAAGACTACTACGAGTAAAACGCCATTTTGGTCGTAAATGAGTTTTTGTTTGACACAGTTCCATAGGATATTTTTTCTCTATCGATATAGGAAACAATCAATGTTATATTTATGCGAAACATCAAAACCAAACTTTAATAAAAAAAACACTTAACTTTTTTTTCCCATTTATTTGGGTAAACAAACAATGACAATACTTTTCTTTTTTTAATTTAACAGCTCTGCTAAAGGAACAGTGGGTAAAATGGCGTATCAGTTCTTTTTAATTTTCTCCATCGATATAAAAGAAAAGTCTCTCCCTAACTGAACCATCAACGCCCAACTCAAACGCTTGGACCTGAAAAGCTGGAATTTTACACAGAGTTTTCCTCTATGGTGTAGGTAGACAAAGAGGAATTTGCCCGTCCAATAAAAGATAAGTGAGCTAACGACGACAATGACTCAAAGTGTTGTTTGTTTCCAGCGCCAGCCGCAACTTCCCGGCGGAAGGCGCGCCCGAGCAGGAGTCGGCGCAGCCCACCGTCGACCTGCCACGCACGCGCGACGGAGAGATAGACTATGACGGTCAGTTGTACATTTATATTATCACTAGTGATCGCCCATTCGTTGAAATTCGTCCATCTACATAACTTAGAAAAAAAGAAAAAAGAAGAAAAAAAAATGCTTAAGAAAACCTGAAAACTGTTAAATATTGCGGCTGCCCCGCGGTTGTGTCCATGGCCATAGCCAAAACAGAATGTGCGTTTGAATTGGCATTGAAGATTATCTCATTTTTGAAACAACGTATGAGACAATATTCATTGAATTGTAACTCATATTATAAGTAAATTTTATCTTTTGGTACTCCTTCTCCATGTAAACTTGTAACTATACCAAATCTCACACTAGTCTGTGCGCGCAAAAAGGCGCTTAAAAAGGAGCACGAAGTTTTTTCTCCAAATATTAATACACAGATTATAATAAATTATCAGGAAAGCAGTTTTAACAACCGGTAAGTGTAAAATCATAGTCCTCTTGAGTTAGTCTAGAGAAGCGCATCACGCAAGCATGTACTACCACTATCACTAGATTTATCATTTAACAGAGGCGTTCGAGATGGTAGATAAAAGCGAAATACATTTATCTTATATTATTTATTGTGAAGATACTTCGTTTACGTTTTGAGTGGTAGAGCCACGCTGCGTTGCAGCACGAAATGGGCCGGCTCGCCCGGCGAAATACCACCCTCTCACAGAATATCGGCGTGAAACAACGGCACTCGTTGCTGTTGTGTTTCGTCCGGTGAGTGAAAGTACCGGAGGCTCATCTCTCACCCCTCCCCCCTCCCAATTCCTACTCCCTCCTCAAGATCCAACTCCTTCCTCAAGGTCGGCAACGCATCCGCTATTACTTTGGTTTTGCGGGTGTCCATGGGCGGCGGTGATTGCTTTCCATCAGGTGACCCGCCTGCTCGTTTGCCTCCTTTTAACATTTAAAAAAAAAAAAAAAAAAAAATACGTGTATTGTCGTGTACCGACGATCTGGTGAAAATGAAAGTCGCGAGCAGCAAAAACCGGTCATTGTGAAGATCCTTGGGGGAGGCTTTTTCCCAGCAGTGAACTTCTTTTGACTGATATAATAATAATGATGAAGTTGATAATATTCGTCGATCTAGACTAATTCTTAACGATTGCTTAGTATATTTATTTATTTATTCCGAAATAATATGCAAGTCATTTTGCAGCGTGATGTATTGACTATCGTTCCTCACATCCGATTTTAAAGTCGTTAGCATATAGAAGTGCAGGACACGAAAGACGATCAACCAGGTCATTGATAAAAGTGACAAATAATAGAGGTCCAAGGTGAGATCCTTGCGGAACCCCTGAAGAAACAGGGATCGGAGAGGAAGAGTAGTCCTCAACAGTCACAAGTTGACTACGCTTGCTCAGACAAGAAGAAACCTATCTCAGCAGATTTCCATGGATGCTGTAATACGAAATCTTGTAAATTAATAAAGGGTGGTCGACTTTATCAAAAGCTTTATTTAAGGGTTGTTGTTTGAGAAATTCGTACTAATATTAATAATTTAAAGTGGTGACCTCTTATTATTAGATGGATGTTGTCGTAACGGACAAATAATTTGTCCTAAAGTTATAATGTTCACTCAAAATCTTATATGTTCCATTCCGATGTCGAGACTGCTGTAATTCAACAATTAGGTTACGTAACTAAATTACTACGAACTTTATCTTATCTAAATTTTAAGTTTGGAGATCAGTATACAACATTTTCTGCGATCCCATATGGAATAAAATGCACTTATTCCAAATAGGACTTCTTCATTTGCATATTCATATTCGGAACTGGAAACCAATATCGTCCTCGTACCTTACAATAAATTTGCGCAAGCCTAGATCTGCGTAAATTTATTGAAAGGTCTGTGGCCGGCATGAACCCTTCATCCTGAAAAAGTTAAAAGGCTAAAATGGTAGCAATATTAATGATGTGAGTCGAAAATATCATACACTTTAAGTGTTAAATTTCTAAGTGTGTAATATAATAACCGAACTATAGCAAAACTCACTCATATGCAAATCCACATTCGGTGCGGGTTACATATTTAATGGATAAACTAAATTGGTAGTCGCTCCGACTGCCCTTTTAAATTAACACGAGTGTCACTCCACTCATCCAAGGTGTACTTTTATTAATGTCGTCTGAGGCTTAGGTTACATTTGTTAATGTTAATCATAAATCTTAATGGATCCATTTGGTTTTACATGATCTTAAAACTAGGTATAACTTCCACAAATGGCATTTCAATATTAACACAAATTAGTGTTATAAAATGGTTACATTTATTAATTATTAGTATTATTAGTAGGTACAGTTGTTTATTTGCGAATGTGCATTTAAACCATTGTCTATAAATTTATGTATTTTTCTTATTTACAATTCTCTTTGAGTCAACTACATATATTTTTTATTGGGCGTCTAATTTATTTATTAATTGTGCATAAAGTGGTTTCATAGTAACAAATAAATCATTTCTACAAAAAATAACCCTTACAACGTTGGGTTTATTCTTTTAGAAGCGCGGTAACTATAAATCTTTATTATCTATTATTTAGCAAAGGTACACTATTTGTACGTTAATGACGATGAACTATTTATTAATTACTAGTGGACCCGGCGGACTTCGTACCGCTTTGACAGTTTCCATCAAGTGATGTAATAGTACATACCTTTATTAAATATTTTTATTAATATAAATACATTTTCTAACCTTACTTAATTTAACTTAAAAGTGATTAAATTATTTTTGGTTTCCATGACAACAAAACAAACAAATAATTTTGTATTGGAAAATTAAATTGTTGTGTTTAGTATATTTATAGTGTGATTCCCGTGGGAAAATCGGGATAAAAACTATCCTATGTGTTAATTCAGGTTATAAACTATCTGTATGCCGAATTTCATCCAAATCCATCCATCCGTTGCAGCGTGAAGAAGAAACAAATATACAGACATACACACAAGCTTCCGCATTTATAATATTAAATATGTAAATAAATACATAAATATTAGACAACATGACATACATTGTTCTGGTCCCAAGGTACCCAAGGTACCCAAGTAGCTAAAGCACTCGTTTTATGGAAATCAGAAACAACGACGGTACCACAACCACCCAGTCCCGACACAATATAGAAAAGTTCGTTTTTCAATATTGACCCGACCGGGAATTGAACCCGGGACCTCTGAGTTAGCGCCACCCAAAGTCCGACTTACAAGTCACTCGGCTACGGAGGTCGTCACATTGTTCTATTTCATAATCATCTTTTATTCTCAGAGAAAATAATATTAGACTTGTATGGATTTGATGTATCGAAGTGTTGTAAAATTTACAATCGAGTCGAGAAAAAGATACTCCTTTGACTGCTAGCAAATGAAGAAGCCAATCGCCGTGACAAATTGATATGTGCAGCGATTTATGTTGCTTTTACGACATGACCTCACTAATGCCACGAAACCATTAGTCATTTGGTCCAAACAATAGCGGCGCTGAACCCTAAACAATAGCAAGCGAAGGCGTGGCCGCCACCGTTACGCTCGTTTTTATTTACTTTATTCCATAACGAAGAAACGTTAGGTCTTTATCTCACCCGACTTGATGGTAAGTGGCAATAAGGACGAAGGTAGCGGTACACTTCACCCGGGTTACTAAGGAATTGGCTTGGCTTATCTCTTTAATACCAGAAAGCGCCGTGTGGGCAAGCCTCTAGCAAGGTGGACCGACGTTCTTTTAAAGGTCGCGGGAAGCCGCTGGATGCGAGAAGCACAAAACCGGTCGTCGTCGTGGAGATCCTTGGGGGAGGCCTTTGGCTATCAGTGGAAGGCTTTTGGCTGAGATGATGATATCTTTAATTGACGGAGCATTTGTCAATGCTACTACCAGGTTATAAATGTAGTTATGCCCTTAGAATTAGATAAGGTGGTGGTGGTAATAAGCCAAGCGGATTTAAAGCAAGCCTTACCACTAACTAAAACGTCCCGATCCGATCCGAACCCCTTTGGAAGAATCTAGAGTAGGGAACGTCGACACGCACTTGTGCGTAATGCCATTCCCTCTAGAAAATCAACTCATGTCAAGCACCGAATTAAGAGGAAACACTACGTCCTACACGTAGTAGGACGCCCTCAGACTAGGTGGAACGACGATCTTCGCAAGGTGGCTGGACCGATTTAATTACTTTTTTCATAAAAAATTAAAGATAAGCTTTGGCTGTGTCCCTATGTTTTCCTTTTCTTCATAAATTAATTATTAAATAAGATATAAACCTTTAAAAACCTTAAAATATGGCCAGATTTTCCGCTGTGTTTCCCAAATTTGACGAGATTATATAAAAAAAAAGCAAAACATAGGGACACAGCCAAAGCCTTTCTTTAATTTTTAATGAAAAAGGGTAATTAAATCGGTTCAGTTTTGGAGGAGAAATCAGGGGACTTCGAAACGTTGATTTTGTCTACTTTTCATACGTATTTTTCAAATAAAAATACAATTCAGTCCACCTTAGTATTTCCTCTTAACGCCGAGTTGACCCAGATAGAGATGGATTCTAGGGATAGGATTGAATGAGGACGTTTGTAGAGGCGTACGGCGAACGATGGAGAGGCCCTATGTTCAGCATCAGATTTATATAGGCTGACGATAATGAAGACCCGAGATGCTGATAAGGCCGTTTGAGGCCATCAGTAAACTCCTAAAAAATATGAAGACCAACCAACCCAAAGTGGGAGAAACAGTGAAATAAAAAGTTAAAAAAAAGTAAACAGCCTATATACTGTCCCACTGCTGGCTAAAGGTCTCCATCATAGAAATCAAGTCATCGCTACAATTGATGGGTAATGGCTTAATCACCACGCTTGCCAAATGCGGGTGAACAAACCCGAGCTATGTGTCGGAAAATCCGAAACACACTTTGCCCGACCTGGGAATTGAACCCGGGACCTTCGGGTATCAGACCGAGCGCTCTGCCACTCGGCCACTGAGCCGTTACAGTAAAATATCTTGGTCAATTGTTTTTATCGATCAGTCTGGCAATCCTGCAGTTTGTTTTCGCCCGATGCCGTGCTCGCCAGCCTACATAAGTCACGCCTTGCGTATTAGCATACAATGTCGCTGCACCTTAGCGAAAATGATGTTGTGTGCCGTTTTAAAAATAGTCGATAGCAACTAGTGCAGCGTGCCTCTTGACTTGTTACAATGCGTTATCAAAAGTGCAATTACTCTCGTCTTCGCTTTATGGACCTAGCGACTGCAGACACATTTAGCCATTAACACACAAAACAGTCAACTATAAAAGTCAAAAACACAAATGTTGAAAAAAAATTAACTTGCACCCTTCTGACATACCAAAAAACGCAAAATTTGTTGGCAACAAAATATGCGTTAAAAATTATATAAACAAAACAAAAATATTTTATAAATAGCTTGCCTACTACTTAACTGATCTTTAGTATTTGTAAAAATATTATGATCGGGTGTTAATGACGGTAATTGTTGACATTGAATGGGGGCGCCTTTGGCTTTCAAAGTAAAAAGTAAATAGTGTTGAATAATTTCGGCGGGCTGGTTAGAACCACGACAGCTCAATTGGGAGAGCACCTGACCCGGTATGTCAGAAGGGTGCAGGTTCAAATCCTGCTAGTGGAAATTTTTTCAACATTTGTGTTTTTGTAATTTGTTCGCAACAAAATTTGCTTTAAAAGTTATATAAACAAAACAAAAACATTTTATAAAAGTCAATTTAAAATTCAAAATCATTTATTCAGTTCAGGCTACAAATTTCTCTTATGAATGTCACTATGCTATCGGTTCGTACGCCGCGTACAGGCTAGACTTTGTATTGAGAAGAACCGTCAAGAAACTCAGCAAGGCATTTCTTTTCTCCCTTACAGCGACAAAATATTGGAAAATATCATAGAGGGACACTTTATATTACAAACAATCACACAAAAATATAAAGCACAACCACAACATGTAAAAGAACAAAATTAATATTAAGTCATTTAGTGAGACATGAGAGTTGAAAACTACACCGAGAGACCGGGTAACGTAGAATTGATACTTCAGTTGTTGGTTGAAAGGTATGAAGATGAATTGGTTTTGGTACGCTTTTATATAGATAGATAGATAATACTTTTATTGCAACACTATAAAACATAAACATGAACAAATATATAGATATATACTAGCGGCCGCTCACGGTTTCACCCGCGTGGTTCCCGTTCCTGTGGGAATATCGGGATAAAAACTATCCTATGTGTTAATCCAGGTTATAAACTATCTGTATACCGAATTTCAACCTAATCCATCCATCCGTTGCAGCGTGAAGAAGCAACAAATATACATACATACACACAAACTTTCGCTTTTATAATATTAGTGTGATATTTTTGTTATATGCTTATATGTTATATGCATATACTATGATGAGACATGGTGCCTTATCGCTATAATCATATAATACATTATTAAATATACATTAGAAAATCTTCGGGGTAGTTCGGTCACTACGGCTTTCTCAAAGCTCATAAATCCACAAATCCTAAAGGCAATTTAATGTAAATTATTTCCTTTTGTTTAATTGAATGTTAAACGAGGTCTTCTGCAAACTCCTAAGTAAAGTTATCCTAGACAATGACTTGAGTAAGCTGGGTAGATTAAAACATATTCCCGGGGTACCTATACCGCCGGTGATTGTTTACAACGGTCTCGGATTATCCTGGCGGCACGGATGGGAAGTGCAGAAGTTTTGTGGGTATACACTACTCCCCTTGAGGGGGTCGGTGGGAGAGACCCACATTACCATCTGCGTCTCTCTGGGTGCAGTGGTGTGCATTTACTCTTGCGTTAAAATAAAAAAAGGATACCTTTAATAATTAAGGATTACTTATGTATTTTTATTATTTTGAATGTTGCATACACAATGCTGTATACAGTTAAAACATTAAAAAAAAATACTAGACAAAATGAACCAGTCTCAGGAAGCATGAGTGGGAATCGAACCCACGACCTTTGGATAACAGGTCCAATGCTCTGACCGCTGAGCTACCGAGGTCCCAGAAGACTCGTTGAATTTTTCTAGCCAGCGGTATTGAGTCACTGTAAATTTACTCTCACAGACGAAAGAACACTTTGCACGTATTTAACGACTAGCTGTGCCCCGCGGTTTTACCCGCGTTCTGTTAGTCATAGCGTGATGTAATATAGCCTATAGCTTTCTTCAATAATGGACTATTCAACACAAAAATATTTTTTCAATTCGAACCAGTACTTCCTGAGATTAGCGCGTTCAACCAAACAAACAAACAAACAAACTCTTCAGCTTTATAATATCTATATATTAATACGTGAAGCAAAAACTTTGTACCCCTTTTTTACGAATACTGCGCGGACGGAGGAGTATAAAATTTCGCACACTTGTAGTTTATATAGAGAAGGTTATCCGAATGTTAATATTTTTTTTTAAATTATTCATAAAAATACATTAAATCAATAAAACAAACATTACACACACTACCATGTTTTTGACACACACGTAAATAAAATTTGTCAATGCCAATCCAAACTCCTCAGAACAATAACTAAAGCTTTATTATTCTGAGCCAAACTCACATTCTATCTTTTTAATTTTTCATTGCTTAGGATGTATCCTAACAATTCGTGCAGCCTTTATAAAATAACGGTCGAATTTCGACCACTGGGCGACCACTAGTTAGTATAGATATAGATAGACGACTCGAGCTCCCTGAGATTGGTTGATTATGTTTCTAGTAAAATTATTTAAGGATTTTGTGTTTTCGAACATTATGTTTGAATTGAACGTTATTTTAAGATATTAACTTAGTTTGTTTTGTGGCAGCCCTCTACGAGGATGAGTCGGACAGCGACCTCGGCTCGATGGAGAACCACGGCTCCGTGGTCACCCACCTCCTCTCGCAGGTCAAGATCGGAATGGATCTCACCAAGGTCAGTGCTCTACAAAGATCTGGGGGCACGGCAGCGCCCCCGCCAAGTCGAGCAAAAAAGTGGCACGGCCGTACCATCCTTTTCTTGAAACAATGCAGGCCATTTTCGACCCCCTATAATTTCGTTGTGGATAAAACTAGAAGCCAGAATTGTCAGTAACCAAGCAGGCATTGTAGAAACACGGTTTATTTCAAATTTCATTCAATTTGAACCAGTAGTTTACTTGGAATTTAAAATATTAGAAGAAGAAGAATTATAACTAGTCAAAGTTCTTAATTTTGTCACTGACTGACCGACTGACCGATCAATCATCAAAACTTTAAGGCACTTCTAGCAGACATAGAAGCTTTAAATTTAGAATATAATAGTGTATAGTGTATAAATCAAGGAAAAACTAAAATATTTTGCAATTGCGGTCCAGTTTTCTAGATACACCAACTGCATAAATAACTTTGTAATTCCATATAAATATATAGGATTACAAAGTTACATTTGCAGTTAATGAATCAGTGTACCTGTATATGTATAATATAATGGAATCTGTACCTAAATGGTACCAGAAAAAAAAAAAGTAGGAATATCTACAAAAAGAAATGTGTTAAGTACCATCAAAAACAAACTTGTAAAAAAAACCAAGTCTCGCAATTCAGTTCTTCTACCGTAAAAAGTTGTGAGATCCATATTAATACCAAGTCGGTTAATTTATTCAGTCCCTACTTAAGGGACCTTCTGTCTTAAGTTATTAGCAACATCTTTTAGTGACCATATCAATATTAAAAATCTTTTATGTTTTAAATAAATAGATTGACTTGGCAATCGCACTAAACAATCTAATTTAATATAATATTGTAACGATGGCTAAGTCAAACCCGACTTGGTATAATACATGGTCACTTTTTTATCACCGTCCAAACCTTCTGAGATGACTCCCGTGATACAACGAACAACTCTTACTATTGGACCAAATCCCTAACTCGAAAATAAAATTCAGCTATTCCATACAAAACATCAATATTCATTCGACCAAAATATAACCCGAACTTAGTATATCCGTTCGACTACCGACGCTTGTTTTGTAGAGCAACGTTTCCATATGTTGTAGGCAAAGTCGGAATCCAAACAGTTGTTAGAATGTTACCTTGTGTTATCATGTTGTTCCACATAAAGTAATGCTTAACACTGATGGCGTCCACAGGTTGTGCTGCCAACGTTTATACTAGAAAGGCGATCACTCCTCGAAATGTATGCGGACTCCTTCGCGCATCCAGATCAATTTGTTAAGTAAGTGATCTTATTAAGTAACTTTTAATTTCATACGACTAACCACGTGCTGTGACGTATTTGTGTAGCGGTATTGTTTAACCAAATAATTGGTGTATAACTAAAAAGTGGAACATCATATATCATTACAAAAACACAAATGTTGAAAAAAATTCCACGAGAAGGATTTTTTTTTTCACTTAACATTTGTTTTTGTAATTTTTTCGCAACAAAATTTTCGTTAAAAATTTTATAAACAAAATAAAAACATTTTATCATATATCATACGCAACCTCGTCTCAGCGGAACTTAGCGGTGATAAAAATGTTTGTGGCAGTAAAACTTTGCCAATAAATATGTATGGTACAGTTATAGCATGTAATGTTTTAAATAACTTTACATGTTGAAAAAGACAAAATGTTGAAAAAAAATCCACGAGCGGGATTCGAACCCGCACCCCATGACATGCCGGGTCAGGTGCACTGCCAACTATGCTATCGTGGCTCAAACTTTGTCCTTTTTTCAAATTGTAATTTGTTCGCAACAATAAAATTATATGTAAATAATTATAACTTTACAGGTGTTGTTATTTATCGTTTATTTCATTTTTATTTTTTTAACTAGTTGTAAACTGTTACCAACGAGAATTTAGAGTGTCACAGCACTAATATTTCAATATTTCAATGGCGATTCTTGCACGACGCTAGTAGCAGTCTGTGATTGGTAAGAATGAATGTTGATGTATTTTCGTGCAGCACTTATAAGTTTAAGAGGGCTATACCTTGAATCATTCAAATTGTAGCTCGTCGTACCTTTCCGATTGATTTCCTTACTCACATTCGCAAGTTGTGGCAGCCTGTAAGTGAATCTGCACTTAGCTGATAACCTAATTCATTAAGTATATTAAAATTTATACTATGTTGCAAACAAGTTACAATTTTAAAAACGACAAGTTGAAAAATTGTTTGTATTTCGGCGTGTTGGTCAGAGCCATGATAGCATAGTCGGTAGAGAGAGAGAGAGATAGAGAGAGAGAGAGAGAAACATTTATTGACCACACACATACATAAAACATAACAATAAAAAACAAACAAAAGGTCAATCAGGACCCTGCCTCAGCTTGTGTTGTTGCAAACGAAGCATGTCGCAACAACGCTGGTATTCTGGCGAAGCCTGTAGCCGCGCCGGTGCGCGGTGCAAAACAATATTATATGGACGTACGTTACATTACAAACAAACAAACAAAAGAGACAGAAAAAAAATAAAATAAAAAAAAAACAAGCGTTTAAGCAAGCAAGCGGTAGTGCACTTGACCCGGCATGCCATGGGCTGCGAGTCGAATCCCGCTCGTGGAATTTTTGCAACACTTTGTATTTTTTCAAAATGTATACCTACTAGTATAAGATCGTTGGTTGTATCTTTAAAAAACGAGCGATCCTCACAGTAGTCGCATATGATGTGTAGCATTTGACATCTCACTTAACTACTTAGTAATAAGCAATTTTAACATTATATTCTGAAAAAAATTACACACGAAAGGGTTGAAATCAACATTACAATAGAAAATAGAATATAGAATTAACAATGACGTATATTTTTTTACAAATCTTAAAGAGAATGCAGTAAATACTCATTGGAAGACATTTAACATATATCAAAATGGCCTTTGATAGTCAAATCACATATAATAATTACGTCATGTTCATAATATCGATAACTGAACTTACAAAATGGCGCGCTCTTGCGCGCTTCCCCGACTTCCTGTTACACTGTTAGACACTTCCGTCCCATTTCACGAAATCACTAGTACTATCAATTGCTAGAAAGCTTGCGGATAGATGTTACACATCAAAAAGAACGGGTTTTATGCTATAAATGTTTTACAAACAGAATAGTAGACCAGCCGTCGGCCCGCGAGCGGATGGTGCAAGTGGTGCGCTGGTACCTGAGCTCGTTCCACGCGGGCCGCAAGTCGCAGGTGGCCAAGAAGCCGTACAACCCCATCCTGGGCGAGGTGTTCCGCTGCCACTGGGAGCTGGACGCGCCCGAGGGGCAGGCTACCACCAGTTCCACGGAAAAGGTAGGTTTTTTTTAAATGCTCCTTTTTTCCTTTAGTTGCTTCGTGCGATTAGCACATTTAGCCAGTGTCAAAGTAATTTTTCTTACAAGTAATATATAAATAAACGATATTTCCTTCTTGTATAGATGATGATGCATGTTATTAGAAATGAGAAGTGAGAAATGATATACCCTCCAACCCCTCGAGTATCTCAGTAAAGATGTGGGGCTTTACTAAGTCCTCGGGTGGAATTCTTAAGAGAATTTGAAAAGTGAAGTTGCACTGTTTTGTTTCATTTGCCAACACTCATGCGCACTTACGAACACCTGACGGTTAATAATCCACCATTATTTCACAAATCTAAAATTTGTGTTATGTCGAATATTAAATTCGACATAACACAAATTTTTGAAAATAAAGCAAAACCGCAGACATGACTCTTCACTTTCCCGCCAAGAAGTCCAAAATGCTTCTTACGAGTAAGCAGTTTGCCTATATCTCACCTAATGTTGAGATGCTGAGAGACCTGAAGATGCAACAATGATGATATTTTATTCAGATTTATCATAGTTTAGTGGCATTTCCATTTCCAATTTTTTTTTAATTTTTTCCTGATTTTTTCAGTACACAAAACTTCTTTATTTAGATGAGGCTACAATAAGTCTGCAGTACTAGATCCAAAGCAAAGCAAAAAGACAAAACACAAACGCCCTTACAAATAAACAAAAAATAAGGTCCGAATAGTTATTCCGTGTTTTGTTCCTGTCATGTAAACGTCATTTCAAATTAGAGTAAAAAAGACAAAACACGGAATAACTATTCGGACCTTATTCTTTGTTTATTTGTCAGGGGCTAAAACTTTAAGGTCAGCAAAGCGCGGCCCTTGGTGCTGCATGCGTCTGTAGGTTATACGTCTATTTATTTTTTGTTACATTTTAGTAGATGAATGACTCCGCCCTACCTAAAGTTTAGCAGGAGCGGAGTCTAGATGCGATGACCGATAGTGGAGCTACGCCTCGTCGACCCGCAAATTGCTTCTAAATTACTCTTAAACCTAAGTATTCACTGGTTGTCTCCAGGAAGTCGGCGACGGCCCCGTTCCCTGGTGCACGACCGACCAGCTATCCTTCGTGGCTGAACAGGTCTCCCACCACCCCCCCATCTCGGCCTTCTACGCGGAGCACGTTAACAAGCGCATCCAGTTCGAGGCGTGGGTGTGGACCAAGAGCAAGTTCCTTGGCCTCTCCATCGGCGTGCACAACATCGGCAAGGGCACCGTCACGCTGCTGGACCTCGGCGAGGAGTACACGCTGACGTTTCCCAACGGATACGGCAGGTTGGTGGACTATACATTTTGTACGAGCATCCCTTATAGCGCGAAGCGAATGCGGGGAGGCAGCGCCATCTGTGCTTAGAAACCGGGACTAATACAACAACGAAACTATTGTTAGAACTTTACAAACGAGTGTCTGCTGATGCTGCTAAATAGCAAAGTATGAATTTACACACATTTTGGTAGATTTAAGATAGGAATATAGGTTGACATTCCCTAACGGATACGGCAAGTTTGTATTACTTGTTTGTAGACAGTTTTTATCTACTTAATCCAACGCCCTGTGTAAATGGTGAACAAACCCTTGTTCTCTTGATCACCAACCAATAAGTAACAGATACGGAATAATTACACTCGACTCGTTAAGAGCATATTGGCTTGGCTATACATTGCGTACAAGAAACTCGTAATTATAGAGCGATTTAGACTGTAAGCAGCGCCATCTCTACTTAGAAACAGGAACTTATATAACAAGAAAACAATACTTTGTTTACTGTATTGCTTAATATTTTATTCTATTTAAATATTTTCTCTTGAGTTTTAGCGGTCGGTCTTCCTAAAAGTAAATAGCCCGAACCGAACAGTGGTTTCCACTGCTGCTGTATAAGTCCCCTTTCGCTTTTGCAACGACCCCCAATATTGAACTCTTTTTTGCAATTACCCCCGTTTTGAGCAGAAAACAAAACATGCTTTATTACTAAACATGTGAATTTCAGGTCGATCCTGACCGTGCCGTGGATAGAGCTCGGCGGATCGGTTGTGATCGAGTGCGCGCAGACCGGCCACCGGGCCAACGTGGAGTTCCTCACGAAGCCCTTCTACGGCGGGAAGAAGCACCGCGCCACCTGCGAGGTGTTCGCCGGCGTCGACAAGAAGCCTTACTACACCGCGCAGGGCGAGTGGAACACGAGGGTCGACGGGCGGTGGACGGAGACCGGGGTAAGACAGCCTCAGCTCACTATACCCACTTGCAGTGGGCTTTTGCTAGGCGACAACAAATTGGATTGTTCTGTCCAGTTTGACGCAACGGCCCTTAATACTTACATTTTTTTTGCTGTACTGTCGTACAGCAACGTTATCGCGTCACGCGCTGTGTGATGATTTATTTAATTTGAAATAAAGGAATATTAGAATGAAACATTCAAGCGGTTTTTTAACTGTTGGTATCTTTGTATTTGGTATTTTTATGTGTTGAGCAGGTCAATAATTGTTCTTTATTCTTAGTCCAAGTATCTCAAGTCTAGTTAGCTCAAGATTTTTTTTTATTTTTTATTGTTTTCAGAAACAAACAGTCAATATACAATAATGTATTACATGATTCTATCACGTGTCTAGACTTTTATTTTCCTTAATTAACTTATTTATGAATAACACAAGGCTAAAAAAATGCATTTACACTAACTTTTACACGGATACAACAAGGCTTTTAGGTTTGTTTTAAATTTTCCTAATGAATTTTGAAATATGCCCACATCCAAAGATTTGCTTTTATAAATAAGTCTCACATGATCGCCTGATAAAACTATTGCCAACGTAACGTTTGTTAGATTTCTTAATGGAGAAAAGACATTAATTTCAATTTCAAATAATTTTCACAATTTCTTAACACAAGACCTTTCACGTTTCCGGGGCACTCTGAAATGTATCTGATTAAGTAAAGGTGTACAGTTTATCTTATTTATTTATTATTTTATACAAATTGACTACATCGATATAATCACGACGATTACAAAGAAATTCGATTTCGTATCTGCTAATTTTGTATTTTAATTCAAAATTATATTACAAAAGTCTTCACGTCAATGCAAAGTCAAATCTGAAACGTCAAAAGAGTCCCTTTCCGTCCCCCCAGCGCGCAGAAGTACTGTTCGAAGTGAGCAACATGAAGCCTCGCCGCAAGCGGGTGGCGCCGGTGTCGCGGCAGCTGGCGCACGAGTCGCGGCGCGTGTGGCGGCACGTCACGTGCGCGCTGCGGGCGCAGGACACCGACGCCGCCACCGCCGCCAAGCGCGCCGTCGAGCAGGCGCAGCGCGACCACGCCAAGCGACGCGACGCCAAGGGGGACAAGTGGGCCACGCAGGTACGCCAAGCGGCGCGACGCCAAGGGGGACAAGTGGGCCACGCAGGTACGCCAAGCGGCGCGACGCCAAGGGGGACAAGTGGGCCACGCAGGTACGCCAAGCGGCGCGACGCCAAGGGGGACAAGTGGGCCACGCAGGTACGCCAAGCGGCGCGACGCCAAGGGGGACAAGTGGGCCACGCAGGTACGCCAAGCGGCGCGACGCCAAGGGGGACAAGTGGGCCACGCAGGTACGCCAAGCGGCGCGACGCCAAGGGGGACAAGTGGGCCACGCAGGTACGCCAAGCGGCGCGACGCCAAGGGGGACAAGTGGGCCACGCAGGTACGCCAAGCGGCGCGACGCCAAGGGGGACAAGTGGGCCACGCAGGTACGCCAAGCGGCGCGACGCCAAGGGGGACAAGTGGGCCACGCAGGTACGCCAAGCGGCGCGACGCCAAGGGGGACAAGTGGGCCACGCAGGTACGCCAAGCGGCGCGACGCCAAGGGGGACAAGTGGGCCACGCAGGTACGCCAAGCGGCGCGACGCCAAGGGGGACAAGTGGGCCACGCAGGTACGCCAAGCGGCGCGACGCCAAGGGGGACAAGTGGGCCACGCAGGTACGCCAAGCGGCGCGACGCCAAGGGGGACAAGTGGGCCACGCAGGTACGCCAAGCGGCGCGACGCCAAGGGGGACAAGTGGGCCACGCAGGTACGCCAAGCGGCGCGACGCCAAGGGGGACAAGTGGGCCACGCAGGTACGCCAAGCGGCGCGGCGCCAAGGGGGACGAGTGGGCCACGCAGGTACGGCAAGCGGCGCGACGCCAAGGGGGACAAGTGGGCCACGCAGGTACGCAGCCATGGCCGTAGAGCAGGTGCGACCACGTCAAGCGCCGCAGTCGTGGAGTAGAGTAATCAGAAAGGCACAACTGACGGGTGGCTAATATCCAAACGCCCGTGGTACCAAAGGTCAACGAGGGATAGTCCTCGACTTGCTGTTGACAAAAGTACACCATCCCTCATCAACTGCCAACACCATATCTGCAATGGTGACAGAAAAGATAGGACCGTTGAGCAGGCGCGGTGTGATTGAGATCAGTATATCTTTGAGCATTGGTTACGACCTAAAGGTTTCTAAACGTCCTCGCTGCTTGCATGTGCGAGTGCGACCGCTCGCGAGCGCTATTCGCATATCATGTTTTCTCATATTTGTTTTATTTATTTTTTTATTTATAAAAAATTACACTGTGATGCTAAGTGCCTGTAACTCGCGTGATACCTGTATACTGTATCCCATTCGAGGCTTGAGACTTGAAACATTTGATTTATTTATTTAAACCGAATATATACTTTTTTCATTACAGCTATTCAGCCCTAAAGGCGAAGACGGCTGGGAGTACAACACGCCGCTCGGGAAGAGACTGGAAACGAAGACCACGCCGCAGCATCAGCCGGCCGAGACCGCCGAGAACAGGTAATGGAGTCGACGCCGCGCGTGGACTCTCAACTCTAACAGTAACGCCTTAAGGCACAACTCCCCATAGCAGACGGACCTTGTAGGTGACTAGATAGGGCAGTGAGTCTAGCGCGAATAACTATGGAATTCGTATTGCTAGGGTTGTAGTATAATTTATTATCGATAATAGTAAAGTGCCACAGTAGTGACGCTCATTATTGGAACTAACAGTTGACAGACGTCAATTCATAATTAAACGTTAAGGCGACGCATTGGAAATTTACGTGGCGGGGATCTTGATTTTTCCCAACAATTACAAAACATATGAAAGTGATATTTGATGACATGATTTTTCATTTAA
Organism: Eudonia lacustrata; assembly: GCA_947562085.1. Lineage (NCBI taxonomy): Eukaryota > Metazoa > Arthropoda > Insecta > Lepidoptera > Crambidae > Eudonia > Eudonia lacustrata. The sequence continues at coordinate 3,319,499 of OX387323.1, read as the reverse complement.
TTGACTTCATTTTGCTAGTTGCATAAACACGATTTGTCAACTTTTATAACAGAGAAAAAAATATCAAAGTAACCTCTTTTAAAACATAGGTTTGCATTTTACAGGCAAACCAGACCAATTCTAAATTTTCTTAACAGTTTAGTCTTAACACACTTCAATATGCCAGTTCATTTTTTTAAATATTTTGTAGTTTTAATTTGAAGGAAAAAAAAAGGTTTTTCTTATGGTACGGCGCGCAAACGCCCCGTATTAGATTAATTGTTTAGCGGTGCGTCGCCTTAACATGAATGTCTGCGTTACGTATGCGTTAGGTATCTGTTCGTGCTAGGCTCCAAGTTCTTAATTCGTTCGAGACGCATCACGCACCAATGTTAATCGTTTAGGTACTGTCAACATCGAAAGTAAATGATCCTATTGTTATGTCCCTTTGAATCGTATTGTGAAACGGAGATAAAGGATTTTTTTTTTATTGATTTATTCAAACATTTCGTGAAGTTCCATTGGTACGTACTGTGACTGCTGGAATGTGATTGGATCGTTTAGTTTTGCGGCTGACTGTACAGCCCTGGTTCTCAATCACTTTCCGTGATCTGTCTCATATAGGTGTATGGGTTTAGTAAAATATATATAAAATATATATAAATCATAGTTTCCGATCTCAAACTGATTCGAGAGCGTTTGAGAAATTGGGCTAGTTTAGTGTACCTACTTGGTATGTGTTTTACCATATCTGTGAGGGGGGACCTTGCGCGGGAATCGGTCGCGTTTGGACTCAATGAACGTACTCAATGTTTGCCTTCTATTAGTTCATACATTGTTAATGCGTTGGATCTCGCGTTGTTAAAGTAACTCATTTTTTTTATATAACAATCTGAACTTCTGTAGTAATTACTAGATTCGGCGAAGTGACGAAGAAGTAGTTTGTAAAATCATGCCCCAATTTATAAATCTATCAAATTGTTGAAGTGTCTTTAAGTGCGTAATTCCGTAGCGCACATTTTGTAGATTCTTCCTAGTCTTGTATTCATTTAATATTAGAAGATATCGCACTACCAGTACAATACTGGTGCAAGTCAAAACATACTGATATTTGAAATTGAACTGTACTGTTCTTCAATACGACAAAATTTCCAATGTCAGTATGTTTTGACTTGCACCATTATTGTATTGGTAGTGCGATGTTTAAAATCGTCAAAAGATGCTGTAGAGAAAACTGCATTCATATTTTAATTAGGACATGTGATACCACGAATGATAACGTACCCTCTGCTGATCTCTGTCAAAGAAAAAAATACAAAATGTGGCAAAACATTTGTAAACTAATGATGCATCACACCGCAGTTGCTTTTTGTGAAGTAATGTTTCCAAGTGTAGTGGACATCGTCCAATCAGGAATAACTAGAACGATAAATAAACTAAAGCGTTAAACGGAGTTTAAAGTAAACTTCTTAGTATTGGTTTACAAGGCATACCTAGATATACCTTTTTTTATATTTAACGGGTAAGCACAGTGCCTTGATCTCACCTGATGTTAAGTGATGATTAGGCCAATGATGGAAGCGCACTTCACCCGGATCCTCAACTAGTGAGGCACTGGCTATCTTATCTCTAGCTGCCGAAACACAACAATGCTACAAACATTGATGTTATGGCGACATATTATTATACCTTTTTATACCCGACGTTTCTAGAGAGTAGAGTAGCACCGGTCGTGGTCACGGGCTAAATGCCGCCGGCGCATGCCTAGAATACCTATTCTAAGTAGTTTACGTAAAAACCGGTAAATACTTTATTTAGTATGGAACGCGAAACATGAAGTGTATTTTTTTTTTAAATCGCTTTTAACATCGCTCCACAAAATGTAACTGCGGTGTACATTCACTTTTACAGATTGAACTCGGCAATAAATCATCGCAATATTAGAGAGCTTCTATCACAATTTTTTCCATCACAAACGTTACCGATTCTCAGGCCGTTAATGTTGCGCGTTTCTACATGTTTATTTTATATTGAATCTTTTTTACGAACTCTTTACCTTATGGCCTATGACAATGTCGAGCAATAAACACTTGTAAATATTAAGAACTCTTTAATAACATTCGCAACGCTTCAGGAAACGGTTCACACCCGCGTAGCACGGTTGATAGGTCAACAATTATAGGGGAAATGTTGAAATGGACATGTCTCTTATTATGACTTAGTATTAACAGTAGCAATCACTTGTCGGAAAAGTTTTTAAGTAGGCAACTGTTTTGTTAGCCAATTACAGTCGACATTTTGCGTAATATGGCAGTATTTTAGCGATTGCATCAAAAGTTTTCTAAGATTTTTCTGTCCAAAACATAGAAGCCTGAGAGAACATTCTGAAAGACAATAATACCTATTTTGATATCTTGTCTCTTCTGTTGTCTGTAGGAGGTTGTTGGTGGTTTTCATTAAGATTTCCATAAAGTAAGTCTTCGCAACTGGAAATGCCTAATAATAGGCAACATTAATTGTTTTTTATTATTTTAAATGTTGCATTCACAATGCTATATACAGGATGTTTGGTAATAGATGCATATTCCCGAAACATAGCCATGCAACAAAGTATAAGAACACTGTGATAACATGCAAAATCATATTTACGTAGATTTAGTTTCCCATAAAAAAACTCATTTTTATTTTATTACAATTGTTTTGTTAATTTCTGCAATGTTTCGACTTCTGTTCATGTTTGACTATGACGTTGACGACCTAACAACGTATCAGCTTGACCCACATTTGCCACATGACAGTTTTGCTTAGTAACAAAGAACCTCAATTTCCGGCCGTGTGGTGCTTTTCAGCTATGTATGTATAGTCGACAATGAAATTGCTTTACCACCTTAGGAGTGACTTTTGTTTGCATTTAATAAAACAACAAGTTCTATTTTTGTTTAAAAGACCAAGTGACAGATACGTTGACATTGACAATGAGCCTTAGCGAAATTTTATTGTAATGGAAGTTTTTGTCAAAAGCAATTTCATGGTCGACTATACATAATTTTCCAGAGTTCTATGAACGGTACCCTATCTACCATGTTCGGGATTATACAGGTATTACTAAACACCCTGTATAGTTACAAGATAAAATTTTACTAGAAAAAGCCTCAGGAAGCTCGGGTGGGAATCGAACCCACGACCTTTGGATGACCTTTGACTTTTTTCTAGTATTTTTGTCTTTGTACTATATAACTATATGGCATTGTAAATGCAAAATTCAAAATATTAAAAATAGGCATTATGATTAGTGATCGGATAATCGGATGCATATTTACCTAAAGTTGAGGTGTTGGCTAATATGGAATTCACTTTTTTAACGAAAAAATTTCTAGAAATAATAACTTCTTATAGTTTTTCATTTCTTCAACTACTTCTTCAAGTTTCAAAACATATCTCACACGAATAATAAATTAGAAATTACAATGAAAAAAAATTTCTTGATTATTAACGTAAAACAGCGTCACCAACATACTCCCGCGCTCAACTGACAGTATCGTATTAAACGACTAAGGCCTCTTCCGCACCGGCTCGGTACGTTTTCGTTTCGGTACCGCCTCTGCACCGAATCTGTACAGATTATTTACCGAGCGCATGTAATCAAATGAGAGCTTTCACACCGAGTCGTTTCGGTACAGATTTTTTACCAATAGCATCGCGCACCTCTGCAAAGAATCTCACTCACACCAGTCACACACCAGCCACACTCAGCGCCCGACTCATATCGAATGAACAATACCGTACTGAAAACATCCAGAGCCGGTCAGAAACAACGAATCTGTACAGAGGCGGTACCGAAACGAAAACGTACCGAGCCGGTGAGGAAATGTTTTGCAGCAGAAAATCTGTACAGGTTTGGTGCAGAGGTGGTACCGAAACGAAAACGTACCGAGCCGGTGAGGAAGAGGCCTTAGTTGAAAGTTAGTTACAGAATAGTTTTGCATTCCCGAATTTTCTGGAATCCCGGGATTTATATTTTAAAAAACATGTTTTAAGAAGCCGCTTCCATAATTTCCTAGCCAAAAATTTACTTTAGGTGAGTATGCATCCGATTATCCGATCACTGATTATGATAATGTGACAAGATACAATAGGTAGGTACTCCTATGTTCAATCAATGTTTTTGATGATTTTTGCCTTTATGTAAAAGCGAATATGCTTGGACTTATAATATGTCGTACAATTTTGAATAGACAAATTTTGTGACCGATACCTTTGGGTATAACAGACAAAGTGTAACTGAAACTACTCTGACATGAATAAGATGTAAAAATAGTTAAAAAAATATATTTATCTTAGATGAATGATTGGTCTCGCTGCGCTCGACTAGATACCGCCGGCGTACTTGTTAAATGCGGCAAAAAATACTACGCCGAAGTCGGCGTACCCGAGTCGGTCGCCTGCTGTCAGTCGCGTTGCAAACTGTGTGAGGTGCGCGTACCGAATGTTTTGTTAAATTTTGGTTATAAACTGAAGTAAAATGCCAGTTTGCGTAGTTAAACTGTGTAAAAATAATACTACAAGAAATAAGGACACCGTTCTTACACACACTACTATATTGAGTTGCCGCATTCACGGAGCTATTGTTTCTGGGAAGCGCGATATCTAGTCGCGCGCAGCGGGACCAATCATTCATCTAAGGTTATTTATATTATTTTTGTTCATAGTAGAGTCAGCTAGTATGTATAATTATTATCTTTTATTTAAAGATGTTATCTTTTATTAAAATGTGGTATTATGAAACAAAACGAAATCAGGTGTGTGAAATGTAAGTTATATGTATATTAAGTACCTATTACATACGATGTCGCTAGTTTTGACTTTTTTTTTTAAATATTGTCCATTTGTCATATCCGCTATACTTAAGAATAAAAAAACAAAGTATTAGAGAATAATTTATTGTTGCAATCATTAGATATCATGTTGAATATTATTAAATATTAGAATTAAATAGACAATAAATAGAAGATTGTATGGGCATGTCCATTTTAATACACAAACAGTTAGAAAGAAAGGCTTGTTCACAATGAAAAGACGTATGTTATAAAAAGACTGAGATATATCTGAACGAAACATAACGAACGTCGGCGGTGACACGTGCAAAATATTATAATTATTCGATCACATAGACTTATTTAATTAAATACATAGTTATAACTACCATGTTGTATATTTAAATAAATATTTAAATTATTTATTTATGCTTTCATTTCAAACCACAGTTTTCAAAAGATCATTACCATAGTTTATCTTTTGAAACAATTTCTAACGTTATGTCCGATATAATGGAAATGCTAAGTATTTAAGCGATGGAAAATGAGACCTTTTTATTCTCAACGTCTTTCGTCACATTATCAAATTTTATCGCCAAATTCCAATCTTCAATAAATATTTCAAACTTGCTACACGGCAACACTCAAAATGTTATTTATTGCCTCTTTTGCTGAACGAGCCGAACGCTCGTCTGAGCTTGGACTGTTTCTCGCAGGGTGTTGATGCCACAAGCGTAGCGAGCGGTGCGGTTAGCACTCGAAAGTTGACTTCGGTGAAGTTCATGTTGTCGTATAAGAAGCGCGGTTGCTTGTCGCTCAGAATCCACAGGTTGCCATCGTTATCCACCTTATTGTGAATGAAGTAACGGTTATTTGGTAATTCAATTTCAATTTCTTTATTTGTCTCTTAAGTGATAAATAAGGTGTTACAACATTAAGAGCGTTTACGCCGCACACTAGCGCCGCCAATGAAAAAAAAAAACATTAGTAATTAGAGATAGAAAATCAAATTATGCTCAACAAACTATCTGAATGAAGTAATTTAGCACTTTTACGTCACCTAATGAACACCTGACATGTTATGGTTTAGTTAAATATGGCGTTATAGTTAAAAGTGGCCGTAACGTCTTATTTAACTAAACCATAACATGTCAGGTGTTCATTAGGTGCCGTAAAAATGCTAAATTACTTCATTCAAATAGTTTGTTGAGCATAATTTGATTTTCTATCTCTAATTACTAGATATGTTTTTTTTTCATTAGTGGCGCTAGTGTGCGGCGTCAACACTCTTAAAGAACTTATAACTTAGTACTGCTAAGGTATTGTTGCAAACATTTGAGAATAGCAACAATTTTCAATGTATGCGTGCATTAGTAATGTTAGATGAATGAGGTGCTCAATAGCGCAGTGGTTTACGCGCCCGGTCTGTGATTGCTGATGTTAAGAAATTTTCGCAAACGCCGGTCATTAGATGGGTGGCCAACCATTTTTCATCTCGAGCCCCTCCGTGCTTCGGAAGGCACGTAAAGCCGTTGGTCTCGGCTGCATTAGCAGTCGTTAACAACCACAACCCGCACTGGGCCCGCGTGGTGGTTTATGGCCCTTTCTCCCTATCCATCCATAGGGAATGCTCGTGCCCCAACAGTGGGGACATAAAAATGAGCTGATGATGATGATGATGTGTCTATGGTTTTTGTAATAAATGTTTTATCTATCTATCTTTCTAACGGCCGTAAATGGAACTAACAATTTTTCATGAACTGCATATGTCAAACTTTACATTACGACTTAGATAAAGTTCGTGCTAAGACTACTGCCGAGTTATGTCAATATTTAACTACAGTTCGTATGTGGTCACAGCTGTGCCATCTAGCGGTGAACTTGTTGTAACGAACTTGTAACTGCTTCGATGCCATACAAATTCTCTTTTACATCAATGTTATTGAATAGTAGGTAACACCTGGAACCGAGAAAACTTTTTTTTTATATTGGCACGTCATAGTGACTACATCCTGCCTGATGGTAAGCAGCCGATGCAGTCCAAAATAATGAGAGCGCTCCCCACCGTGGAACAAGCACGATAACAAGCGCACCCATTCATGACGGCCTACATAAATGCCGTTTCACGCCCCGCTTAAAAGACCCGGGACTCTAGGAACTGGGAAACACATGCGCCGGCAAAGAATTCCAAAGCCGAATAGTCTTACAGAGTAACGACTTGCTAAATTTTTTGGTACGAGTACTGATTATCTGTACAGTATAATGATGATTCCTAAGACCAGCACGTGTAGTCCGGGAGAGGAAAGGAGAGGGCGGGATTAGATCAAAAAGCTCTTCAGAACACTCTCCGTAGTGATTCCGGTAGAAGACACTGAGAGAAGCAATGCAACAAGCAAGCAAGCAACAATTTTCGTATTCACCTTGACATCATTAGGAAACTCTAGTAAGTTGCAATCCCTCACGACTGTCGGAGTATTTTCAGGCGTGAACGGCTTGTAGCTATTCCAACATCCGATTGCGTTTTTGCATACCTGCGATGGAAATACTATTTATTTTTATGTTAGCAAACGGCCCGGTAAGCGGCCAGTTCAAGGATGCTAGAAACACTAACCCCCTTACAAATAAACAAAGAATAAGGTCCGAATAGTTATTCCGTGTTTTGTTCCTGTCATGTAAACGTCATTTCAAATTGAAGTAAAAGAGACAAAACACGAAATAACTATTCAGAATTATTCTTTGTTTATCTGTAAGGCCCCCAAGGGTATTGAACACGCATTGCCGACCACAAAGGTTCAGGGGGCGCTTTTTGATCTTATCGATGATCTAGAATTAATAGTGATATTAAATACGCTATAAAATATAATTATTTACTATTTGATTATTACGCAGTCAAAAATAACTTACCAATGACTTTGAATGAAATATTTTAGCCACTGGTTTAAAAATTGCCTTACTTATACCATTCAAACTGGAAAACTGCAGAGGCTGTCACCACCACCAGCAGTGCTATTCTCTTAGCAAAACAGTGTCGACCTCGACATTGAACTCGTTCATAACTTGCAAACGAATGTAGACTTTATTACTATTTAAAAGTAGGTTGAAATTCGTTTGCAAATTATGAGCGAGTTCAACGTCGAGTTCGACGCTGTTTTGCTTAGAGAATAACGCTGCAGAGTGCACAGGCACTCACACAGGTGAATTTGTTTACTATCCGTATTCAAACGATTACGTTTACGAAAACGAAAATTAATACGGCATTGAAGCAGCGCCTCCTGGCGGCATACGAGAGGAGTTAACATTTTGCCATACAAATTCTCGTTTTCGTTAACGTGATCGAATGGCGAAACTCGCACTAGGCACCCTGAGTTCTTTTGTGATAACTCCATTTTAAATTGGATTAACCTTTTCACCGCCCAACTATCCTGCACGCGATGTCCCGCTGTACGCCAACGTATAAATGTATTTTAATAAAGTAGGTACAGACGCCTGCACATCAACCTATCCAAAACTGTCAAATTTCTTCAATACATTTTCAACCATATGCGTTTGGGATAAAGTTCAAAGTCTATTGAGGAAGTTTGACAGTTTGTGGTAAGTTGATGTGCAGGCGTGTGTACAAAGAAGAACTTCTATAGAAGTGCTGGCGTGGACGGCACGAAAATCTCGAACTTCTATAGAAGTTGTTGGCGGTAAAAAGGTTAATGCTAAACGCGTAGCTATTAATTTAGATGTTTTTTTTATATTTAAAATATTGGACAACATCACATACATTGTTCTGATCCCAAGGTAAATAGCTAAAGCACTTGTTTTATGGAAGTCAGAAACAACGACGACGGTACCACGACCACCCAGCCGGCACAATACCGAAATTCGTTTTCGACATTGACCCGACCGGGAATCGAACCCGTGGCGGTAGCCAAAGTAACATTAAGAAAGGATAGCGAAGTTCGAAAGGAATAAAATGTATGGGATTGACATAAGATTGACCACGTGATTTAGCGCGGCTTATGTCAATCCCATACATTTTATTCTTTTCGAACTTCACTATCGTTTTCTTAATGTTACTTTGGCTAAGCCTACCGGGACCTCAGAGTTAGCGCCGCCCAAAGTCCGGCGTGCAAGCCACTCGGCTACGCAGGTCGTCAGATATAATAATTAATATTACGTGCTGTAACATCTCCAACTGGATAATATTAGAGTAAGCTGCTTATGTAAATCTTAAGGTTGGCTCACTCTTTTTTTTTTTTTTGAAAAATTGCTGATTGCCTCTAACGGCATTTTCAGCGTCACCGGGGTTTTTGGGGGCGGCGAGGTACGTAAAGCGTACCTCAAGCCGTGTTGAAACGAATGACCTTCGGAGGATTTCTAGAGGGAACGGCATCGCACACTTAAAAGTGCACGTCCCCGTGCCCTACCAGAGTGTCCGAAGGGTTCGGATCGGATCGGGGAGCGGAACCACCCGAGGGCGCCTCTATAGGCACGGACCTCGGCTCGGGTAGACCGGGCCGTAGATGAGGAGAAGCGCCCAGGTACATGTCTGTACCTGGTATAGAGCGCGTGTGAACCGGTTCTACGTACCCTTGTTCTACGAGTACGGTGTCTTGGGCCTAAATTAGTGTGCATGTTTAGTGTATTCTGTAAGTGGCATTTAGAGGATCGGTCGGGGGTCAAACAGACTCTGAGGTCTGAATAGACACATCTTTTTATTTTTATTCTTTACTGCGTAAGTTATCTATAACATAATTACAATATTAAAGTTTTAGTTATTATTTAACCTTTTCACCGCCCAACTATCCTGCACGCGATGTCCCGCTGTACGCCAATGTATTTTAATAAAGTAGGTACAAAGAAGAACTTCTATAGAAGTGCTGGCGTGGACGGCACGAAAATCTCGAACTTCTATAGAAGTTGTTGGCGGTAAAAAGGTTAATCATCATAAATAAAAGTTATTTCTTTTGAATAAAAAATAGGTACTCAGTAAACCCATCTTTACCTGTGTGAAAAAGAGAACATTTTGTTTCTTGTCGAAGTCGCACGCCGTGACTTGTGAAAGAGGACCTTTATCTCCCACTACCTGCCAGAACATAGATTAACGATAAATAATAATAAAAGTTATAATGTATAAATAAACCACAAGTCTATGAAAAATCAGGTCTTCGAGATAATCATCATACAGGACAGGGAATCGAACCCAACCAAAACTGTGAAAAGTCTCATTCTTCGTATTAGATAGATATAATTGCAGTTATTGACAGTGTGGGTTGATCGACAAAAGAGGTACTTAAATGAGGTAAGTAAATGAAAAAGATACTTTTTTATATATATTAACGGGTAAGCACAGTGCCTTGACCTCACCTGAAGTTAAGTGATGATAAGGCCAATGATGGAAACGCACTTCACCCGAGATCCCCAACTAGTGAGACACTGGCTATCTTATCTCTAGCTGCCGGAACACAACAATGCTACAAACATTGATGTTATGACGACATATTTAGATAAGATGGTCGTAGCTAGCCAAGCGGACAAACCCTACAAGCCCTACCACCAACCAAACCAAGTACACAAACGTACCCCCCGCTGGATATTGAACCCGGGACCTCTGGGTCTAAACCGGTGGTATTAGCCACTAGACCACAGAGGCGGTTAAAACTAAGTAATACTAAGTAGGTATATAAACTGTTATAATGATATGTGGTTTTAGGAGAGGCTTTATAGCAGGGATGGGCAAACTACGGCCCGCGGACCATCTCCGGCCCGTGAATGATTGAAGTCCGGTCCGCGACCATCAAACAAACATTCAAGTGTGTGTTTTAGAAAATGCATACTTACCTATCAATATCTTTATTTCACAAAAAATATTTATTTATTGAAAAAATACAGCAAAAGTTTAATAGCCTGGCCCACCATAGATTTGTTAGTAAATATTGTCACGCGAATGAAAAAGTTTGCCCATCCCTGCTTTATAGCATAGAAACAGAGTGAACGAGAGTGCGGCAACAGTGCCGTGATCTTGAATTGACGTACGAGCTGTAGCTACCGGCTAGGGTTGAGTGAGCCACACATAGTTAATTTATTATTGTGTGAATTTGGGTGTCTTATATATTGTTCCGTAGGTCGAAGTGGTGTGACGTTTGTGATGATGGGGGATTCCATGGCGATGGTAAATAACGTCTGCGTCTCTTTATGTGATGTTGTATATTTACAGTGACTACATTGTGACTGACTTATTATCTAAACCTTACAAGACTATTTATACAATATAAACTGTGTAGATGTTGGAGGGAGGATGCTGTGTCTAATCTTAATCAGATCTACACGCGATTAGGAATGCGTTTACAAACTCTTTAACCGTACGTGAAGATAAGAAATTATGTGGCGACCGCAGGCCGCCACAGTACTCCCCCTCTAGAAAAGGAAAAAAAAAATCGTTCAGGTCTTCAGCTTCGTTTGCGTTTTTCGCTTGCAAATGCCAGTAGTGCTCTAATCTACGGTGAGTCGTGATGAGCGTGCTCAAGTCTTCGTTGAGAAGACGAGCGTTCTCCAGTCTACGGTGAGTCGAGACGTGTGGAGAAGTGCGACGGTACTTTTTGGCCGTCGAGTGATGCCGAGGAACCAGGAAGCGATACGTTGCTGCGATGGAACCTTGAAGCTGGCTGGCTTGCTGAATGCTGCTAATGAGAGCTGTTTCCTTGTATTCTTCCATATATGAACAAAATACTTGTTATAATATATCTTTTAAAAATGACCGATTTCACAAATGATTTTTACTTTAAAATGTATAAAATTCCTCTCAACATCATATTACCTATTTTTACTAACATTTTTTATCACGTTATACCAAGATTATTATGTACCTACACAGATTAAATTTTAAATGACATAAGTACAACTTTAAATTACGCATATTCTTACAATATACTATATAGACCAGTCGTCTATTAATAATAAATTGAACTATAAGGCTAATAAACAGACATAATACTAAAAAATAAAATTAAAATTGACTAAAATTAACATAATCAAGGTAAGATTAAACATTACTACATGTTTTTTATCAAATTCAAATTCAAAATCATTTATTCAGTTTAGGCTACAAATAGCTCTTATGAACGTCATTTTAAGCCATCGGTTCGTAAGTCTATCTACTCTGGGCGGGAGATCTTGTACTGAGAAGAACCGGCAAGAAACTCAGCAAGTGTCCAGCTCTTTTCTCCCTTACAGCGTCATAAATATTGGAAAAAGCCCTATCATAAAGGACACTTTCCATCACAAATAAAAACACAAAATGTAAAGGACAATCACAACATGTAAAAAAACACAAAAAATAAAAAATAACTAAATAAAATATTTAAGTCAGCAAAAACATAATTTACCAGTTTAATTTTTTACAATATCATACAGTACTAGTAAAAGTAAAAAAAAACTATAGTTAATAATAATAAAAATAAAACTAATTGTAATGTTCAATGCAACGCTATTTTGTTATCTGCAGGACACTATTTATAAGTAGTATTATGTATATGTTTTTTATTATAGCCAGGCTGTTTTATCTTCTAAATATTCTTTGACTGTATAATAACCTTTTTTTAATAAAGAAGACTTTACATGTTTTTTAAACTTATCTAAAGGTAAATCTAGTACAGTATTTGGTATTTTATTATAATAGTGTATACCTTGCCCCAAGAAAGAACCAAGCACCTTCTGTAACCTGAACAGTGGCATTGCAAGTTTTGACTTATTTCTAGTATTAAAATTGTGTACATCACTGTGTTTAGCAAATGAATTGATATTACAACGTACAAGAACTATACAATTATAAATAAATTGAGACGCCACTGTCAAGACATCAATTTCTTTAAAAAGATTTCTTAAAGAAGTTCGTGAACCTAGTCTATAGATTGTTCTTACTGCTCGTTTCTGTAAAATGAATATAGTTTCAATATCAGCCGCTGTTCCCCACAGTAAGAGGCCATACGACATGACACTATGAAAATAACTAAAGTAAACTGTTCTAGCAGTTTCAACGTCTGTTAACTGCCTTATTTTTCTAATGGCATAAGCAGCAGAACTGAGTTTGCCGGCCAATTTCGAAATGTGAGGATTCCATTGAAGTTTTGAGTCAAGGGTTATACCTAAGAAAACTGTTGAGTCTACCAAATCTAATCGATCACCGTTTATTCTTATATCAGTTGGTTCATTTTTGACATTTGGTAATTTAAAATTAATACATTTTGTTTTTTTAGCATTAAGCTGCAAATTATTAATAGTAAACCAACTGAGTACATCAGAGAGTGCTTTGTTTACATCGTCGTAATTATTCTTACACCTACTTACATTAAAAATGAGTGAAGTATCATCTGCAAATAATACGATTTCACAGAAGTTCTCTACAAAGAATGGCAAGTCATTAATATAAATCAAAAACAGAAAAGGACCAAGAATGGACCCTTGTGGAACTCCCATTTTTACATGAGAACCAGATGATTTAGTTCCATTAATATCAACAGTTTGTGTTCGAGAGCTAAGATACGACTGAATTAAATTTAGTGCGAAATCTTTGAGACCGTAGTAATTTAGCTTCATCACCAGAGTTTTGTGCTCAACGCAATCGAAAGCCTTGGACAAGTCGCAAAGCACTCCAAGGGCGTTTTGAGACTTCTCCCAGGCATCAAATATATGTTTTAATAGAGCAACACCTGCATCAGTAGTAGAACGACCCTTTGTAAATCCATATTGTTTATTATGTAAAAGGTTGTTTATGTTAAAATACGACATCAACTGTTCCAATATAACTTTTTCATAAATTTTGCTTAGAGTTGGTAGTATTGAAATGGGTCGATAGTTACTGGGGTCTTCTTTGTTTCCCGATTTGAACAAAGGTATGACCTTACTAAACTTCATAAGATCGGGAAAGATACCTTTATTCACACAGTTATTAAAAAATTCAGCAAGATATGGTGCAATAGAATGTATAATATTCTTAATTACTTTTATAGAGATGCCCCACAAATCACTTGTGTTTTTCATTTTCAGTGATTTAAATGTTTTTATAATATCCATTGAATCAATATATTTAAATTGAAAAGAAACATTACATTTTGGTACATATTTTTGGAGTAATGCTTGTGCAGCTTCTGGTGATGAATCCAAATTTGAGGTTGTCAGCACAGGTATATTTACAAAAAAATCATCAAAAATATTAGCAATATGTGAATCTGAATTGACTAAGTTGTCGTTTACTTTTAAAGTGAAAGTATTATCCCGTGGTTTAAATTTACCTGTTTCACGGTTTATAATGTCCCAAGTGGCTTTAATTTTATTGTTGGACTTTTTAATTTTTTCTTTAATATAATTAGATTTTGCTACTATACATATTTTCTTAAATATTTTCGAATAATTCTTTACATATTCCGTAAAATTAGAATTTTGGTTATATTGTTTTAGACTATATAAATCATACAATTTATTTCTACTTTTATATATACCAGTCGTGGCCCAGTCACAGAACTTAAGTTTATGAGTTATTTTGATTGTTCTTTGTGTAAACACTTGGTCATATTCAGTCTTTATGAAGTTAAAAAGATTAGTATATAATACATCTGGATCATCTTGTCCAAATGGCAATGCATTAATTTTACTCGATATATTATTTTTAAAACGCTCTACTCGCTCCTTTGTAACTGGTTTACAGTTCACTATTTTTGGCTCATCCTTAACATTAAAATCATAGGTCACCTTTAAACCGCAATGGTCAGACGTAAGCTTACTAATGACTGACTTCCCTAGTAACAATTTCCGTTGGGGTGTCGTCGCCAACGGTAGGGAAAAGGTAGGGAGATGGTAGTGTTATTGCCGACAAAGTCCCATCATAGGGCCAACCGCGTAATGTTTACGTTATATATCCCACAAAGTCCCATCATAGGGCCAACGGCGTAACGTTTACGTTATATTTACCACAAACTACTAACAGTGGGCCTACTACCTGTGTCGTTGGTCGACCAACAAGAAAATTGCTTCGCGGGTTTAACGTTGGCCTAACTGCACCACCATCTACACTTACGGTTGGCCCACCTACAAATAGGTATGACAGACCTCACCGTTGGCCAACAATTACGTACTCAAAGGCCCAACAAAACGCCAACTCAAATTGTTACTAGGGTTAGAAACAGGGTCATAGTCTGTAAAAACATTATCAAGACAAGTGGCTGAATGTGAAGTTATTCTAGTGGGTTCGAGAAATAGATTAATGAGATTAAAACATTTAAACAAGGCAACAAGACGAACACTCATTGAAGTGCTTTCTAGAATATTTATATTAAAATCGCCACATACAAAAACAAATTTATTTTTTAATTGTATTTAATATATGAGGATGAACGTACTAAAATCTTATTATTAAATTAATTACCTCAGACTGGTTCATTTTTGTGCTTATTTGTTCTACTGTAACATCAAAATATTTTGAACTTGTTGAATATCTTCATTTTGAGTACTTCATTATAGCTTCATATTTATCCTCAGACTGGCGTATTCCTTGGCTCTTTGTCAGATAACCGGAGAAATCAATTCGCACTGGAGGTAGCTAGTAGCATTTAAGTAAATTACTCTTTATAGAATATAATAATATCTCTTCCCGTAAGGATAACATACCTCAAACCACTTTGTCAGTCGGTAAAGGTGAGGGTTAAACGGGTGAATACTCATTGTATACATTTAAACTTATTCCATTGGATTCTATTTATATATAAGTAGCACAATCCACAGCTTTTTACAAAATTGTTCTTTTGTTTAATTTTTCATTAAAGTGAACAAATTATATTTTAAGTAAAAATATCGTAATGAATAAGTAACATATTGTGTTCTTTCTGCCGTGATCTTGACCTTGCGCAGGCGTAGCGCAAACGGCGAAAAGTGCTGCGTCGGAAATTCTTGCGCGTTCACTGCGCCGCACAATTATTGATAACATAATATGTGTGCAGTTATGAAATCGTTAGTATATTCGATCTCGTGTATTGTTTTTCTTGGTACCTTATTTCTTTGCTTTGGTCGATGAAACGTTCTTGATACGATGTGCCGGAAGGGAAGCCAAAGTTGTGAGAGCCAGAATGATGTTAATTGACGCAGTCGCAGCTCGGTGTGGCTCGGCGTAGTGATTTCATCGCGTCGCTGAATAGAATGTTGCTGCCATGGTTGATGTAAATACTCCAAATGACTCACGTGTTTTTTTCGGGGTTCTCCGTTGGAAGGTTGCTTGTTGCTTGAGCGGGGTCACCAGTGTTACGTAGGTCGAGGTGGTGACGGTTGTGAAGATGATGGAGTGGTCCATGGCGATGGTAAATAACGTCTGCGTCTCTTTATGTGATGTTGTATATTTACAGTGACTACATTGTGACTGACTTATTATCTAAACCTTACAAGACTATTTATACAATATAAACTGTGTAGATGTTGGAGGGAGGATGCTGTGTCTAATCTTAATCAGATCTACACGCGATTAGGAATGCGTTTACAAACTCTTTAACCGTACGTGAAGATAAGAAATTATGTGGCGACCGCAGGCCGCCACATATATTATAAATGAAACACAATTTAGGTGTACACTATAAAATACTTACATCAATATAAGGTACAGTCGTAATCAAATATTAATTTACAAATTGGACACAGCAAAATATTTACGCCTCGCTCGGCCAGTTTTGAAAGCTGCGTTATTAAATTTAATAACGTAATATATCCGTATGCGAATGTATATTTTTTTTAAATATATTATTGGAAAGCATTTACATGGAGGTACATATTTAAGGTCGGACATATTATCAAAAATAGTTTTGGCTAGTTTTGAATATGTAATAAATTTTTCTATTTCCAATAAAGAAACAAGGTTTAAATAAGATCGGCAGCGCTCAGTGACATACTTGTTATTCTCCGTTACTACAGCAACATACGCTGCCCGATCCGCGTTTGCGATGACAGCCGCGTCATCGGGTACTCCTTTCCCATGCTTTTTTCCGTGTGCTAATGTAGGTGAACTACGAGTTTGTGTGCGTGCGTTTCGGAGCGCTTGTGTGAAGTTGCCGCACTCTCGTTCACTCTGATAGAAAGGTTCTCCTAAACTCCGAACTAGTAGTAGATTCAGGAGTTTTAAACTAAATTTTAGTTTATTGTTATTTAATTTTTTTATACTTATTTTTGAGGTCAATAAGTACCTGTAAAGGCTTATTTATTCAATAAACAATTTGACTTTGACTTTGAATGTGTCACGCTAACTAACCCCAACGCCATTGAAAATGTCTTCCTTTGGCGCATCTTTAATTCTCAGCAGTTTGGTGGACATTTTAAACAGCTTCGTGCTAGAGGTTGGGTGGAAGTACAAATCCCGGTAACTAATGATCAAACAGAAAACATTACACAAACAATTGTTTCATCATCATTATCATATAAGCTATACAAACGCCCTCGAGCAACGGGCACACATAGACGACACGATACGATCCGAACCCTCCGGAGAATCTACTAGGCATGGGGACACGCACTTTTAACGACCTTTGGACGACCTTGGTCGAGTGGTCTGTACACCGGTTATCATGGTATCGCCATCTCTGAGGTCCCCGGTTCGATCCCCGGTCGGGTCAATTTAGAAATCATTGTTTTTCTAAATTGTCTCGGGTCTGGGTGTTTTCTATGTATACTACGTATGTATTTAAGTATTTTAAGTATGTTTATTCGTTGTCTAGTAACCATTTATCGAGTTTCATAACGAAGCTTCTCTTGGGCTAGATAATTGGTGTGAGTGCAGGAAAGTTTAAAAAAAAAGTTTAAAGCTTAAGTGTGTGATGCCGTTCTAGAAAACCTCCGAAGGTGATTCGTTTCACACGGCTTGAGGTACCCTTTAAGTACATCGCCGCCCCCAAAAAAGCCCGGTGAAGCTGAAAATGGCGTTTGAAGCAATCAGCAATATCTCTCAAAAAAAAACATAGACGACACATTAATTTTTTTTTTAAGTTTTCCGATTGCTTTAGACGGCATTTTCAGCTTAACCGGGCTTTTTTGGGGGCGGCGGCAGCGGGCGGTGTCTTCGGTGTTCCGACAGGTTCGGATCGGATTGGAAAGCGGAACAACCCGTACGCGCCTCTGAAGGCTCGGACCTCGGCTCGGGTTGACCGGGCCGTGGTGGGGAGAAGCGCCCAGGTACGTGTCTGTACTCTCGACAAATTTTAAGGATATCCAGTTACAAACATTTTTGCCTTAACGTGGCGATCGTAGTTAACTCCGCCTACCATGAAGATGACCATAGAATGACCAATATAAACCTTCCGACCTTTTTTTCGTCAAAGCCAGCCAGTTGTTTCAGTTCGTTGTTAAAGCCTCATTGTAAATGCCGGACCCCGCACATGCGGGGCGACAATTACATTTCTATTGTGTCTGGTTTTAAGGCAGTCAACGTGTTAACCTTTTTACCGCCAACAACTTCTAAAGAAGTTCGAGATTTTCGTGCCGCCCACGCCAGCACTTCTATAGAAGTTCTTCTTTGTACCTACTTTATTAAAATACATTTATACGTTGGCGTACAGCGGGACATCGCATCAGGATAGTTGGGCGGTGAAAAGGTTAAATAGAAATTCATTTCTTTCTTAAGATTCCTAAGGGTGGATATCCAGAAAATTTGTCAAAAACAAAAGGGGCGGGTAAAGCCACTGACTCCTGCACAGAAAAGTCGCCCTAATGGTGGATATCCAGAAAATTTGTTGATAGTACCTGGTATAGAGCGCGCGTGTTGTCCTACGAGTACGGTGTCTTGGGCCTAAATTAGTGTGCATGTTTAGTATTCTACGTAAATGTGTAGTGGCGTTTAGAGGATCGGGCGGGGGGAAACATTAGAAGGTCTATGTATGCGTTGCTTGACGCTTCTGGTGTAGGGTCTCCTTATCTTGTGCCTCCGGTCACCCCGACGATATCGCCTCACCATCTGGCTGGTACAATTGTTTCATCATCATCAGCCTCCGCGTGCTCGCAATCACCGAGCACGATCCGGGGCTTTTCTCATCCAGCTCTTGCCAGCCACCTTACGAAGATTGTCGTCCTACCTAGTCTATTGTGGTGCTAATGTGTCCCCATGCTATACTTCCTCATCATCATCATCTCAGCCAAAAGACGTCCACTGCTGGACAAAGGCCTCCCCCAAGGATATGAGGGGTATTTGCCGTAATCGCCACGCTTGGCAGGCGGGTTGGCGATCGCAGTAGGTTGAGGGCAACCTCAGAGAGATGCTGCTGCCCATCCTCTGGAATCTCTCTGCTATACTTAGAAAACAATATATCTTATCTTATCTTATCTTATCTTATCTTATCTTAACTCACCCATTGCTATTGACATTCGACAACGCAGCAGAGGACACTCCGTCGCTCCAGTAGAAGTCGACCCCGGCGACCTTGTAGACGCCCGCGTGGGGTTCGAAGTGGAAGTAGTGGTTCTCGACCCGCCACGCGTCGTTGGCCTTTAAGCTGTACACTATGATCGCGTTGGAGCCCATGTCGGTGATGTAGGCGTACGCGTCGTCGCAACCCTTGCCTACCACGTCTACCACCTAAGATGTAGTTGAAGTATGTTAAACTACTTATATATTTTTTTACAAATTTGTGAAACCAACTTGTTAATTGGTAAGTAACGCCGCACACTCTGGGGCAAGACTAATTAAATGCATACAATAAGTTTTAAAAAAATGTATAGTACGCTAGCAAGAAGCTTTCTATGCTACGACATCATAATGCTATAGCTGTGAAATGACACAACAACGGACGCGATCCACGGCAGACCCCACTCCGTACTGTTAGTGTAGGAACATACTATACCGAAATTACGCGACCGAAGTTCGGCGTTTTCGGCCTCAGAGGTTAAAATGCTATACGCTATAACGCAACGTAATTTCGGTATTATGTGTCGTCAGTAATTCAAATAGCATTGTAGGCGTAATCATGCCGAACTTCAGTCGCGTAACTTCGGCATAGTGTGTTTTTACACTTAGGGATGAAACAGTACCATTCTTTGTTCGATACTAGTACGCGAAAGTAGTATCGATACCATATTAAATTATCGATACTTGTGAGTAGGACAATATTTTTTTTAAATCATTAAATAAATTCATAATAATGTCTGATATGCTTATTAGAGCAGGAGAGCAAAATGAAAAAAGTAGTTCAATTAATCCTTCAATAAGTCCTCCCCGCGCCCGCGTCATGCGTACCCGTACACCAGCGCCGCTATTGGTCAATCGCGTCAACCGACCGCGGTCGGATACCATTGTTTTCATTCGTTACCAGTACCACAATACACATAATATACAGTAGTTCGACTTCATACTAAGCGCCCGAGTCGACGCACACACACACAGGCGTCGTTTACACGGCCGCTAAGCTATTTTGGAGATGGCAAAACTCCGCAATGTAGGGATGGGTCGTCTACGGTTTTAACGTCAACGAAACTAGACTGTTATTTTTCGTTCATTTTTGTAGGCGCCAACCCTAGCGCTCCGCCTAGCCGTAGGTATTTAACTCAAAAATACGGCCCAGTTAAACTACTGTATATTATATGTGTATTGTGCCAGTTCTCAGTATTGAATGTTGATGTTAGGTACACACACCGGCACATCAACCTACCACAAACTGTCAAATTTCCTCAATAACCTTGAACTTTATTACTAAGTATTAGGGTTGAAAATGTATTGAAGAAATCTGACAGTTTTGGATAGGTTGACGTGCAGGCGCCTGTACTTCTAGTAGTAGTATCTGAAATTTGACATTGGCTACATGTGCAAACCGCACCTAGCCATTTAAAATTGTTATTGTTAAAATAGTTTGAAAAAAGAAATAAATAAAAAAAGGAAAGCCAAGCGGACACTCACGACGCTGGTCAGCACTGAGGAGTCCCGGAGCACGTCGACCGTCAGGTCATAGCGGCGCAGGAGTACATCGTGGTTGAGGTCGAATACCAGCACCGCTGGGGCCGTGATTTGCTTCACCTCATCTGCATTTATTTAGGTTCACCAGCGTTTATTTACATAAAAGCTACAATATAATTTGAGACTAATTATTTTAACTAATAAAGTTATAATCTTTTATGGCGAATATAACTTGTAGGTACACATGAACAGCGTTTACGCGACGCATACATGAGTAGAGTAGCAGTTGGTCGCGGCGGCGGCGGCGTCTGCGTCTGCGCTGCACATACGTTTAGAAGAAACGTTTTAAGAAACGCCCACTGGCTGGAGAGCGCCGATCCAATCCGAACTCTCTTAGGCTCTTAGGAGACTCTGGTAGGGCACGGGGACGCGCACTTTTAAGTGTGCGATGCCGTTCCCTCTAGAAATCCTCCGAAGATTATTCGTTTCAACACGGCTTGAGGTACCCTTTACGTACCTCGCCGCCCCCAAAAAACCCCGGAGATGCTCAAAATGCCGTTAGAGGCAATCAGCAATCTCTCTCAAAAAAAAAATAAACTGGCTGGAGAAATACTAGTGTGAGGGGCTTTTACATGTAACAAGACGCACGAGACGCACGGTCAGCAACAATCTGTTTATGATAAGTAAATGCAGCCTACAGCTCGTATCGTACGCCTTTGTCAAGCTTTGAAACATTTTTTTTATGTTTTAGGGTGGATTTCACCAGAAAAGATTCGCATCTGTTCTGGTGAAAATCCGAGATGTGCGAGGTAGATAGCTAAGCGGTGCATAAGGCAAAAATCCACCAATAGCATTGCTTCAAACAACAACGAACGGAACCGGATCGTAAACGGAATCCTAATGGAAGATATTTTCCCCGCGCACCGCACTTAACTTCGCACAGCTATGGAAGAAAGCCACCCTAAAATGGTGTAATGATGTGTATTGTTCTTGCTTTGTGTTTTTGTGTATGTTTGCGCTCCCACCCTCACTAAGGTTTTCGCGGATGACCAGCGTCAGGTTCTCCTATAATCTAGGCCTGACATCATGCTCAGCGGGCACCTATTAGTGCCACTTTTTTTTTATACCTAGCACGGCAAATGACTCATACCACCTGATGTTAAGTGGAAATGGATTCCAGACGCGAAGACAACTAAATATTAAATATTAGACAACATCACATACATTGTTCTGATCCCAAGGTAAGTAGCTAAAGCACTCGTTTTATGGAAATCAGAAACAACGACGGTACCACAACCACCCAGATCCGACACAATATAGAAAAGTTCGTTTTCGACATTGACCCGACCGGGAATCGAACCCGGTACCTCAGAGTTAGCGCCGCCCAAAGTCCGGCGTGCAAGCCACTCGGCTACGGAGGTCGTCAACTGGTGCAGCGTGAAAACAACGCAGCATCAGTCAACCTCACTCTGCCGGCCCACAAAGTGCTTCTTCACGCCTCGTTTGAAGGACCCCATATCATAGGAAGGAGGGAAAACTTACTTATTGTTAAAAAAATTATGTAGTTAGTAATGTTAGGTATTTGTGTTTGTGTCCTTAATAAATGTTTTCTATTTCTAAAATTGTTTTTTTGCTAATAAAAACTCATACAGTATCTATGCTAATAAAAACTCACCGGACATTACAGTGACCCCGTTGTCGACCACCCACAGCCGGTCGTAGTCATCCACGTGGACCCTGAAGGTGGACACCACAGTAGCATTGGAGTTAATATTGCGAGCGGCGTCCGTTAAGTACGCTTCCTTCCAGCTAGGATACGGCCTCAGCGGCTCGCTTTGACTGCCGTTTAAGTAGACGTAGTTCAGTGACGACGGTACGCCTGGTGGATGAATTTTTATTATACACTTTGTGACTCTTTTTTTTTGAGAGATTGCTGATTGTGTCAAACGCCATTTTCAGCGTCACCATGACTTTTTGGGGGCGGCGAGGTACGTAAAGGGTACCTCAAGCCGTTTTGAAACGAATCATCTTCGGAGGTTTTCTAGAGGGAACTAGATTACCTACTAGATTCTCCGAAGGGTTCGGATCGGATCGGAGAGGGTGACTTGCTGGTTTGTGGCGGGTCATATACCATGACCCGCCACAGCAATATCATGTGGATGAGATCATTTGTTAACTATTGTAGCTAAATTCTTTATTGAGCAAAGTTGCGACATAATTTGATGACAAATGTGTATGTGCTACCAAAAAATAAGAACAGTCATCAGAACGTTGAAAAAAAAAGTTACGACCGCTTTAAGGTCAAAATTTTAAAAAATCTTATTAAAGTATAAAAATGGACCATTTCCAAAACTATTAAACTTTAGTTATGGTATGTAAAGATACAATAGTTAGCAAATGATATCCATATGGTAATTTGCTATGGCGAGTCATGTACTTACCAGTCACCCTGTATATCTTTTGAGGAGTTCGCAGTGGTTAAAGGTATGATTCCGAACTCCGCTGCACGCAGCAGTGTTGCCGCAGCACTACTGGTCCCCATATATACAACATAAGTTTATATGAGATTACATTCCGATACGCAGCAATGTCGCGGCAGCAATGCAGGACCGTAGTACTGCGGGCAGCACTGCTGTGGCAGCATTGCTGCGTACAGTGGAGTTCGGAATCATACCTTTACGCGCTCGGTCTGCGATTGCTAAGGTTAAGCAACTTCTGTAAAGGCCGGTCATCGGATGGGTGACCAAAAATGTATCATCTCGAGTTCTCCGTGCTTCGGAAGGCACGTGAAGCCGTTGGTCCCGGCAGCATTAGCAGTCGTTAACCACCAATCCGCACTGGCCCCACGTGGTGGTTTCTGGCCCGTTCTCCCTATCCATCCCTAAGGAAGGCTCACCACCCTTTGCAGGGTCCCTGTGACCACGGACCCTGCAAAGTGTTCGAAACGTCAGGATAAACATTAAATAAGTAATGTGTAAAATAAACGCGAGTAGATCCGTAAAAGTTGTTTCATTTCAAGGGTTAAGTTAAGTTATTTATAAGAAAGGTATGAGTGTGTGTGAATGCGTGTGTAGCTTTTTGTAACTTGTGTCTATTCTTTTTTTATGCGAATATTTATGTAATTAATCAAATTTTATTTTATTATTGCTAAGTAGCGTCATGCGACTAAGGCTCGTTAACTTTTTTTTTGTAATTGTATTTAATAATTCTTGTTGTAATGTTAGAATTGTATAATGTAATCTTTAATTAATGTAATTGTTTTTTTTGATACCGTTTTAATTAAAGTAAAAATAAATAAATACTTAAATAAATCTCCATAGTTTTTTTGTAAGCTAATAAATCCAGTGTTATTGCTTATGGCAGTCCAGCAGGCTTATTAGCAAAAAGAATCAACTACTTAGTTGCTAATGGCAACGCGATTGCTACTAGTTGCGGATTGCGGTTGCTACACTCGGTCGGTTATTTTAGAATGCCGCCATGTAGGATGGAAGCGTAACTGCACTTTAAAAATGACCCAACGAAAATCGTGTCCAAGAGTCGTGTCCACAGCATAGATCTACTGAGAAGAAAAGTTCTTAGTGGATCCACAACTTCAAAACTTGTTCTAATGAGAAATACATATCTCATTAGATCCATCGTGGATCTGGCCAATAGATCAACTGACAAAAAAAATCTCAGTAGATCCACACCTCGAAATCAGGATCCAATGAGAAAAAAAAATCTCACTAGATCCATTATGGATCTGGCCAATGGATCTTCTGAGATTGAACGGTATTTTTAGTTTGTGACTCGCTCACTTGTGGCGCTACCGTAGCGTTTTACGTTCCGTAATACGACCGTTACTAAGCCTGCCGGATCATCCTGGCGGCACGTGAATGGAAGTATAGGAGTTGTATCCCCTTCCCCGGGGTCGCGGAGAGAATCCTATTACAAAACCATCTACGTCTCGCCGGGCACTGTGACCGACCGCGACATCAATTAATGCGTTATTTAGATAATAAAAAAATAAAAATGTTTCTCACACTCACACCAATTATCTAGCCCTTAGAAAAGCTTCATTAAGAAACTCAATAAATGGTTAACTAGACTACAGATAAACATACTTAATATACTTAAATACATTATCATACATAGGAAACACTCATCAGACCCGAAACAATTTAGAAAAACAGGTATTTCTGAATTGATCCGACCGGGATCGAATCCGGGACCTCAGAGATGTCGACACATGAAAACTGGTGTGCAAGCCACTCGACCAAACAGGTCGTCGCGTCGTATTATAATAAGGTATGTGGGAAATCACGCGTCAATATAAGTCGCGGTCGGTAAGAGGTATGTTCTCCTGCATATAAAGTGCTAAAGTATGCGCTTGTGAGGCAGCAGCGAATGTGTGAGGCATACACTAGCGGCATTGCACAGCCTCATGAGAATCTGAGGACTCCCAAACTATCTTGGGCCTCTGGCGAGCCGTTTGAGTGGAGTGGAACCCTGTGCTTGCCGTTGTGGTCCCAAACCATCTTCATGGCAGAGAATAGTACTAGGGATTTTAGTGGGGAGGACTCTTCTCCTTCCGCCAAGCTCTTCATGGCTGGCAGGGGAAGACAAAAGGTCGCCCTCGGCCCAGCTTAAGACAGAATTTATACTAGCTAGCTACACTTAAATAAAACGGGTATATGGAAGCGCTTGGTCCAATCCCTGATTGAAGTAAAATCAAAGGTCAAAAATTTCGTTTCTAACCATTCCTCCACCGTGGTATGGTGATAAATAATTTGTCTTTCCACCTCGCTAATCCAGTTGGCATAATATTTTCCGCTTTATATGCGCCAGAGGCTAAAGCCTGGTTTTTGTAATCACTTTCCCAAGCAAAATCTATTGATTTCCACTGAAACTTCGGTGGTATCAATAGTACCGCTCTTTGAATTATGAAGAAACACAGTACGGTAAATAGTAAAACTTTCATCTTGCCGTGTAAAGTGCCTCAAATAATGATTTACATATTTTTGGTATAGTAGGTAGGTATCTAAGTAATTCGGAAAAGATATTTTTTTTGTAACATTTTAACTGCGCCAATAATCGTCAATTTTGAATTGCCAAAGATGTGAGTCCATGAGTTGCTGTCTTTTTTTTTAGTCATCTAATTTAGGGAAGGTAAAAGAATCATAAAGAACTCATAGAGCCAAACCAATTCATTCATTTACATTGATTTCATTCAACAAGATTTTAAATTTTTATATTATTTATTTATTTTCGCAATCGGATTTATAATGTTAATTAAATTATATGGTTTTAGAACGATCCGTAAAGCCGCTGGATTGGAAGCTTTTTACGGTCTAAAGGTAAATGCACACCTGGCCGCACCGCACGCGCCGCAGTCGCCGCATTCGTATTCATATATGAAATTCTGTGCAAGTGTGCAACTGTGGCGCGGGTGGGTGTGCGAGATATAAGGATATAAGGATTCGAATGCGGCGACCAGGGGCCCGACCGCCTAACCGATCGCTTTGACTTTGTGTGTGGTTTATGATGACGTCATGTTGTCGTTTCGTGCCGCCTATGGAAGTAATATCGAAAGCTATAGCCTTTAGCTTTTGATATTGCTTTCATAGGCGGTGCGAGGTGGCAAGATGACGTCATATACTATACGCGTAGTCAAAGCGATCGGTTAGGCGGTCGGGGGGCAGAGTGGTGAATCTTCCATACATTGAATAATTACAAAAATTTCATATACGGCAGCGCCATCTTCCGTAAAAGGAACCTTAAGTTACTAACTGGTTATCCATATAATGTCGCTAGATGGCGGTAGTATAGATAGCATTTTAAATTAATAAGTTACGTTTAGTTATTTTCTAGTAACGTTCTTATAACCACAACTTTCGTCAATTCCATAAAGTGCTTATTAGCCGAGCAGCTGCGACGACGCATCGTTCTATGGTAGTGATAGAGAAATCCAGGGTTCAATCCTTCGAAAATAAATTATTAAACTTTTTGATTTTTATGTTCATTTATAAGTTTTTAATATGTTTATCAATGTTACAATTAATATTATACACAAAAAAAATGTTAACTAGTTTTTTGTAAATAATAAACATATATTTAGCGCCATCTATCGGGAAGAAGCGTAAACGCGCGCGCAAACGTCTACTACCGCCATCTATTGTATAGGGTTGTAGTTTCCCATCTTTTTTCTATGAGAAGCACATCCACACGACTTATTCGTTTATTCGTAGTGATTACTTGCTCTGTGGACTTAGTAAAGCCCCACATCTTTCTTTACTGTTACTAGAGATACTCGAGGGGTTGGGGGGCATATATTTCTATTAACATTTATCATCATCATACAGGAAAGAAATATTGTTTAACTATGTATTACTTGCCGCTGGATGCAAACAGCACAAAACCGGTCGTTGTGGAGATCCTTGGGGGAGGCCTTTGTCCAGCAGTGGACGTCTTTTAGCTGAGATGATGATGATGATGATGTATTACTTGTAATAAAAATTAATTTGTCACCGGCTAAATGTGCTAGTCGCACAAAGCCATCAACTAAAAGAAAGAAAAAAATCAATGTCATTTTTTAGTTTTCGTAGGCGTTGTTGGCGAAAATCGAAATAAATCTGCCATCCAGCTGTCAGTCACGTTCGTTCGTTCGTTAGTCTTTCTTTAAATTTCGTCTAATTCATGTATAATTGCTTTAAATTTTATTTGAAATAAATTTAATTAACAGTTGTTTGAATGTTCCTGGAAATATATATCAGTGTCATCTTCTAGGAGTAATAAAGTTATCAAGAACCAGTGATGTCGGACACGAGCACGGACACAGAAAATGAAGAAATCAATGAAGGTAGCAAAGCAGCATCCAAGCCTAATAGCGAGAAACGTGTTGGTTGCGCTCACTACAAACGCCGAGCCAAATTCGTGGTGAGTTATTTATTGTTCTATTAACTAATGACAAGGACAAATATATTGATTTGCATAACAAAATCTGATTAGATTCAATTCTTTCAGTTGCTTCCTCTTTATTTATATCTTGAACATACCTACGACGCAAAGAAACGTAACATAAAAACAAAGCCACGCATGTCAATGAACTGCGATTTTCGGCGCGTGATACATTTTCTTTTTTCAGCCATTGACCTAAGGTATCCTAAAAAGAATATAAACAAAGACATAAACTGCCTCAATATACTATATATAAATAACTACACGTTTAATTTGAGGAACGTTCCTTGTTTACTTAACCTTCAATTGTGTTTTTTCTATACTACTATTGGGAAGCTTGGGCTTTAATATTCAACTATATTTTATATTCAACTGTCAGAATACATCTATAGTACATTAATAATCATGAAAATCTTTTTGTTTAAAAAGTATATAAATTGCTGAAGTCCCTATGTTAAGTCTTAAAACTGTCAAAGGTAGAAACTTATACTCGTAAGTGTACTAATTAGAATTTTGTTCTGTGTGCACTATGTATTTATGAGTTTGTATATCAAAAACTGTTCTGCTGGCATAATAATTTTGTTTTTAAAGTTAACATTCTTAAACTCAATTGGATTAGGGTGTCGCAAAGGGGGTGCAGGACTAAGAAACATTTTGAGCAAATACTTTTTTTTCACAAAATTATTATAAGGGAAACAAATTTTTTTATTCCTGGCTGGGTCGGGTAGGCGTTTAACTTTTTTACTGTATTTTATAAATATTAAATTTAGCTTCAGCGCAGCAATTAGCACTTGAAAATAAAATGTAAAAATTTACTATAGCATTGTGTTATCATTGTTTGTGGTATTTCATCTGCAAAGATGAATCTGCATAGCCATCGGTTGCAATGACCGTTGAATAAATGGTGCACTGTGCCGCTATTAGCACTCAAAAAATTTAAAAAGCAGTGACAAAATTCAGCGATTACAGCATAGTGGTCAGTGCAGCCGCCCGGATTGTGGAAGACCCAGATTCGATTCCTAGCTGGGTTGGGTAGGTGTTTAATTTTTACCCGTATGCGTCCAAAGTAGTATGTATGATGTCTATTTCTTTAGCACGCCCTACAGCCCAAACGGCATGGTGGATTTTAACATATGAGGTGTCTTTAGATTTGTTTTGACTGTAGGAGTGACATTGGCTATAAAAAACACCGGAATGTGGAAATGGGAATAAGATGTGAGGGCGCTCATAATATATGACACGTAAGAGTACGGTACCGACCGACGCCATGGTATACAACGTAGCAAGCAATTGCATAAGGGCAAAAAAATCCCCCCCCTCTATGTACAAGCCCAATTAAATACCTACATTGACTGGGTTAGAAGAAATCTCCTATTTCATTTCTTTCAAAATTTAATATAATTTTAATGAGTTTATTGGGTTTTATTAATTAGGTACCTATACCTACTTATTTCTTAAACATAATCGGGTTAGCTATTAGTAATCTTGACCCCAAAAAACTGTTAGATTGACCACACAATCAAAATTCTTTAGACAAACTACAACGTCTACGGAATTTAATTTTTACTGTATAAATGATGTGACTTTTTATGTAGGTTTTGAAATGCTTGGTTATTTACCTTACAAAACTAAAAAGTTTGAAATAAACCAAATTATTAAAATAAAACAAAAACCGACTGTTATAACAACTATGTACTACTATATAAAAAACAAGTATATACTCGTAAAAACCGGACTAACATAAAAAATAACTGCAATGAGAAAAAACTGAAAAGAAAAAAAACAAGCTCTACGATCCTAGAATTCAATATGAGCAATGTTGAATGCAACATGAAATATTTCCTTGTCCAATACCTATACTTAAATAATAAAATCTATCATCATCATCATCATTATCATCATCAGCAGCCTATACTAGTCCACTGCTGGACATAGGCCTCTCCAAGTGCATGTGTCCATAAAATCTATAATAAATGAATATTTATAAATACATTGAATATTGATAGTTGTCGCAGGTGGGGACAATCACCGCCCAAGAGTGCGGATTTAATTGAGCTAGACACGACCGCTTGTTAACGACTGCTAATGCAACCGGGACCAACGACTTTAGTGTGTCTGCCGAAGCACATAGAAGCTTGAGATGATTAATTTTTGATCATCCATTCGATGACCGGCCCTTGCGAAATTTGCTTAGCCTCAGCACTCGCAGACCGGTTGCGTTAACCACTGCGCAATCAAGATCAAAGTCAAAGTCAAAAAACTTTAGAAAAGTGCTTTTGAATCGTTCTAAATTTTTTTTTACCTACTGGGTAGTACGTCCTGAATGGGTATTCAGAATGGGCGCAAGAAACTCCACAGCTTTAATATACCTAAGTAATGACATTTACAAAATTATATAATTCACATCGAGTTCCTTATTTACCTACTACTTGAGGTTTATTCTCTGTATTACACCTGCCTTCTCCTGTAATGTTTTTTTTTACAACCTACGGATAAGCTTTTTGCCCTCATCTCAGCTGATGTTAAGTGATGATAAGGCTGAAGGAAGCAAGGTAAGAACCGCACTTCACCCGGAATCCTCAATTACTGAGGCACAGGCTATCTTATCTCTAGCTGCCGGAACACAATAATGCTACAAACATTGATGTTATGTAGACACATTTAAATAAGGTGGTGCTAGTTACTAGCAAGGCAGACATGTACACCACTGGGAATCAAACCCGTGACCTCTGGGTCTAAGACCGGTCGGTGGGTCTTAACCACTAGACCATAAAGGTGGTTGTTGTTTGTTACGTTCAGTTTAGTACAACTAATATTATTCTTCCATATTTGTTAATGTAGGTATTTGTTTTAATATTGTTTAATTATTTTACAGACACCATGCTGCAACAAGTTCTACATGTGCCGATACTGTCACGATGAAAATGAAGAGCACTATTTCAACAGGAAGACGGTCACTGAGCTGATCTGCACGGAATGCGACACACGGCAGAAGGTGCAGGCGCAATGCGAGAACTGTGGAGCTACATTTGGAAAGGTAAAACCGCTTTTCTTTGTTATGTCTTTTAAAATATCATTTTAATATGTTACTAGCAGTTCCCCAACCCACCGCGTCGCATCGCGTCGCCCAAATGCGCTAGTACTTCGTATTCGTTTTTCAGACATTTTTTTAGACCTTATTAAATCTTCTTATAATTTGGACTTTCCAAAGCAAAAATATTTTTTCAATTCCGACTGGTAGTTCTAGAAATTAGTGTGTTCAAACAAAAAAACAAACTCTTCATCTATCCTACTAATATTATAAACGCGAAAGTTTCATTTTAAAATTGGTCACTTCGAGCGGATCATACATTTTTGATCCTACGAGATATTTTCTATTTATGTCAAAACAGTAAATTCCAAGATTAATTCATTACTCGTTTATCTCATATAAAAATTACGTACTTGCTTATTTATGCTGATTTGCTAAACCTAGGTAGGGAATTAATCTACTTATAACCTAAATTGTTACTAAACGCAGTTTATAATTACCCAAGTAAACATAACTATTATAACGTTTCTATAGCGTAATATTCCATTTCTCTTGTAACTACTCGTCGCGCGCGCAGGTTCAGCCACCCGCTTTATTATTTTATAAATTAGTGTCTTGTCTTTTAGTTAACGCTAGCTAACTAATAGTAGAATTTCTACTTAACAGGTACTCGCCTGACCTTGACATTGTCAGTCAAACGCAGATACTTCTGCACCGCGTCTTATCATAAATATCTAGTTAGGTACTTATATCTAATATTATTTATTGCGAACTCCCGCCCCTAATATACTTATAACTTTATATAGTTAATATTAGGAGGCCTAATATACATCGGCTACGATTGTATTAGGTTTTTTACGCACCGCTTATTTACATTAGAATTTACATACTCGTTGTGTAATTTGTACTTATTAGAGTTAATACTCACCGCACCGCCCCTAATATACTTATAACTTTATATAGTTAATATTAGGAGGCCTAATATACATCGGCTACGATTGTATTAGGTTTTTTACGCACCGCTTATTTACATTAGAGTTTATATACTCGTTGTGTAATTTGTACTTATTAGAGTTAATACTCACCGCACCGCCCCTACACACTGTGTTAGGAGATATAACATACCGTGCTATACGTGTATATTATTTAGTTATTTTTATATTTTATTTCTGGTACTTACTTAGAAACCTTTTCGAGCCTACTTAGGCATTTTATAGTAAATACTTACAATAGACAAGACACATCGGCGTTATATATTTACATTTAATATTTTTACATCATATTCTATATACATCTTGTTCCTTTGTTATCAAACATGTCGGAGATTGATGATAAAACGCAGTTGGCATTGTTGGAGTCTAAACGCAATGCATATTTTACTCGTAGGCAATCTATATATGACTTATGTATACAAGATATTACCGATGACCAATCCAAAAAAAAAAAAAAAAAAAAACTTTTCTTAATAATATAAAATAATAATCACAATAATCAACTATATTTTTGCCCGCTTTTATAAAAATGACTCCACGCGAACGTTTTAATGTTGTTAAGTCCAACGCGTTTTGTAACAATTGTTTAAGTAATAAACATACGCTAAATACATGCACTTCTAATAGTACTTGTCGTTTTTGTTCTTCTAAATATCATCACTCCATGTTACATTTTGATAACTTGCATGTTTTCGGATGAAATTCGGCATACAGATAGTTTATAACCTGGATTAACACATAGGATACTTTTTATCCCGATATTCCCACGGGAACGGGAATCATGCGGGTGAAAGCGCGAGCGGCCGCTAGTATTATATATGTAAGTATATACAGGGTGTATTGGCATGCACTGTACAAACTTCAGGGGTGGATTCGACACTCAAATATACATGATAAAAAAATATTTAAAAAATTCCAAACTGCATGTAGTAAATTGGTTACATTGTGGTTTTTTCGTTATTTTTGGTGTTGAAAACCGACATATTTGTTATTTTGTCCTATTGATGTTCTAACTTTTGGCTACTTTACTGATTGTTATTTACTTGCGACTAGTTTCACCTTTTTTAGCTCCTGCAAAAATCGAAGACAATAAAATAAAAAAGGCTGCCATTTCTAAACTATAGAGCTTGGATTTTTTTAAGTATTTGTTTTATTATGTATATTTGAGTGTAGAATCCACCCCTGAAGTTTGTACAGTATGCACTGTACTAGGGCATGCGCCCTAACAGATTGTTATTTTAGAAGCTTAAATACAGGTTGACTTTTTGCACCGTCCAAAACTTCTGAGATGACTCCCGTGTTCAACTGAGACAACTCCCTAACTCGAAAATAAAATTCAGCTGTTCCCATACATTTTGGTCAAATGAATATTGATATTTTGTATGGAACAACTGAATTTCATTTTAGAGTTAGGGAGTTGGTC
The DNA here is from genome assembly GCA_947562085.1 of Eudonia lacustrata. Classification (NCBI taxonomy): domain Eukaryota; kingdom Metazoa; phylum Arthropoda; class Insecta; order Lepidoptera; family Crambidae; genus Eudonia; species Eudonia lacustrata. The sequence goes on along the minus strand of OX387323.1, from coordinate 3,286,429 downwards.
CATTAGTAAGAGTTGTTCGTTTGTATCACGGGAGTCATCTCAGAAGGTTTGGACGGTGATAAAAATGTGATCCTGTATAAAAGTGTTTTTTTTATTTTTTAATAGATGGTTGGTTAGGCCAATGGCTCTGTTCTGCCTAGTTAGTAGAGCAGGCTGGCATAATCCTGCCACTAGCTGTCCTACCCGAAAATGTGTGGCAAATATGCCGCATGCAAGTTAGGTTATCTATGACACTGCTTAGTATTGGTTATTCTTAGGTATAAAGATATATCTGGGAATTTGATGTTGATAGTGCCTATGCCTTGCATAAAAACTTGGGCAGTGTGTAAAGCTTCATAGTATTTGGACAACTCTTAGCCCCTTACAAAACACGGAATAACTATTCGGACCTTAGTCTTTGTTTATTTGTAAGGCGGTTAGTGTCCGTGTTTTGTTCCTGTCATATATATGTCAATTAGAGTAAAAGAAACAAAACACGGAATAACTATTTGAACCTTATTCTTTGTTTATTTGTAAGAACCTTAGTTTTCACTGAACAGTGTGAACTTTAATTTGTATTGTTCTAGCTGTGCAATATGGTATTAATTTTTTCTGCTTTAGCAGAAGCACTTAGTTATATGAAAAATAATCATGTGTGAGTGAAAATTAAAAAGCATTCTTGCTGTTGTGTCACGCGTGTTTTGTTTCATATCAAAACAAATCCCGCTCGCTATTGTATATAACGTTTCATCTTCAGTACACATGCCTCATATGCAACCTGTTCGACGACGAGGACAAGCGCCAGTACCACTGCGACGGCTGCGGCATCTGCCGCGTGGGCGGCCGCGACCGGTTCTTCCACTGCGAGCGCTGCAACATGTGCCTGCCCGTGCAGCTGCAGCGAGTCGGCCATCGGGTGAGGTTTCCATCATACAGGCGCTCCGGTACCACTGCGACCGGTTCTTCCACTGCCAGGGGAATTTTGTCTATCAGGCCGGCAAGTGTTACGATGTTAGCATGCTATATTCTACATACAAATTAATATAAGCAACCTGCTAAACAGGCATTGATGTACGAACGTGACAATACTTTACGCGACAGTACAATGGGGTATTTGACAGGTTTTAGAAAAATATGTCTAATGGTTCATTATAGCATAATATATTTGCAATTTGATTAATTCGTTATGAATTTCTTTATTTTATATGAAAATCGCCATTAAAATTCAAATTAATAAAAAAGCCGCCAAAACGCTGAAGACGCCATGCATGCAGGTCACGTGATGTCGTGACGTCACACTTTTAGCAAACAAACTTTTAGCTGTCAAATCAAACGTACAAAACTTTGATTAACATTTTACTGTTTACAAGCTGGTGACGTCGTTTTTGATCACGTGGTCAATCATAAAAAAATTATTATGTTATTAATGATTTTTTATAAAAATCATACTTATTTTAAAATTATGTGCTGGCTAAATTAGTTTAAAAACATGTTTACTATTAAGTTAACAACAGTTTGATCAATATTTTCATTGTAGTCAAATACCCTATTATGCTATATACGTGAGTCCATCAACGCCTAGTTGCGGTCAAGGCTTGTATAGTACCACCACTAGTATTATGTTCCTTTGTTTCTTATTTTTGACTATAAACAGCTTTCTACTTGCAGGCCAGTTCGAAATTTAGATAAAAATTCTTGGTAGGTTACCGGCTGTGATTCGGAGTAAAATACTTGTTCCATTTTTAAATAATAGGACACGTGAATTCTCATACAAACTTACTTTGCCGGCCGCTGTTCGCGTGTACGAGTATTTGACCATACATCAACTTCGATGTATCTCGAAGGAGGTCTTAATATGACAAAATAATGACCTTATTCTCAAGCATGTTCGAGAAAACAAATATTTGACTCCCTTAGTGCGTGGAGAACGATTCGATGTATCTCGAAGGGGGTTGTCAAAATAATGACCTTATTCCCAAGTATGATTGAGAAAATGTAACTTGATTCCCTTAGTGCGTGGAGAACGTGTCCCGCTCCAACTGCCCGGTGTGCCTGGAGGACATCCACACGTCGCGCATCCCGTGCCACATCCCCGACTGCGGCCACCTGCTGCACCGGCCCTGCTTCGAGCAGCTGTTGCACTCTGGCCACTACGCCTGCCCCACCTGCCAGACCAGCATGATCGACATGATCAATGTGAGTATTATTTTTTTTATCATCATCATCATCCGCTCTTTTAATGTCCCCACTGCTGGGGCACGAGCCTTCTCTATGGATGGATAGGGAGAACGGACCTTAAACCACCACGCGGGCCCAGTGCGGTGCGGTGGTTGTTAATGACTGCCAATGCAGCCGGGACCAACGTCTTCACGTGCCTTTTGAAGCACGGAGGAGCTCGAGATGATACAGTTTTGGTCACCCATCCGATAACTGACCTTTGCGAAAGTTGCTTAACCTCAGTATTCGCAGACCGGGCGCGTTAATCACTGTGCCATCGAGCTCCTCGACGCTTTTTTTCCTATAATTTTATTTTTTTTATAGGTATAGGTTGTCCCGTCAAGAAGACGGGTGAAAGAATATTACATGTAGCGGAAATGATAATGTTTTTTTTACAATTAATTTATTAAGTACCTCATTTTCCCCTTAATATAGTAAGGGGAGAAATTTAATGCTAGGAAAATGAGTATAATATAATAATAAAATCATTTATTTCAGACCATTGGATCCATTTGTTAGACACAATTAAAACTTTAAAACTATGTTAGTAACAATGATGATACTATATTTATTTGAATTGAAATAAATCATTGGTCAGTTCACTGATGTACGCGTTTGAAAAATGTAGTTCAGTGAACCGTCCGAAAAGTGCTGAGTCCATCTGGTCTCCAATCATCTTAAGCACTCGCTGCAACATCGTTTATTACCTATTTTTCTAACTTAAACCTATGTACTTTTAAAATATACCTTAAGATATTTTCTTGGACAATATACATTTCTTACACATATTTTTATTGCATATGTTTGCTAACACTCTGATCAATGAGAATGTTAAAATAGATGTGTGAAGTAACAAGAATGGATAAAGTAAGGGATGAGTATATTAGAAGAAGTGTTAAAGTTGCGCCAGTGTCGGTAAAGTAAAAAGGGAATTGTTTGTCTTTGTATGGGCATGTGTTAAGAACGGATGAAACGCATTTAACTAAGATAGTGATGAATATATGTGTTGATGGATGGAAGAGGAGAAGGAGCCCAAAAGAAATCAAGAAACTGATATTTTGCGCTAACCCCAAGTATTATGGCAGGTCCCAACCTGTGGTGCGACCACGGATCCTACCGATCGATAAATTTATCGGTCGACAAAACTGTTTATCTATCGAATTTTATCTACAACCGCTAGCACGGAACTCGGATCGGTAGGTTTTATCGTGTTCTGTTTTAGCGATATTTAAAAATGGCAACACGGCAATTTTATCGTCCCGAACGAATGTTCATCATTCATTCGAATCTTATATTTTTAAATGTTAGTTATTAAATTCTCTTTGTTTTGTGTTCTGTTTCTTATCGTGTAGGGATTTTAAAGGAATTTTAATATTATCCATTTATTTAATTAATATTATTTTACTATGTCGGAACCACCAAAGTACCGTATCACATTTTTCAAGTCGTTTAAAATTATCGTACCTAATATTTACTTATTTGTTAGTGGATTACTTGCTCCATGCTTTTGTAAAAAGCCGTCGGCAATTAGTGCCCTCAGCATCAGCAGCGGTGCTGGGAAATCGAATGTAGACGAGCAAAAGACGACGCACAATAGCTTCAGAGACCTCCTTCACAACTTTGCTAACTGTGCATTGTCCCAACGCCAAGTTATATTCTTGCCCAATGCACCGCTGAGAACTACCGACGCCATGAAACCGCACAGCGGTGAGGACCGGCAAAAAGTAGATTGTTGAGGTTAGAATAAAAATATGAAATAGGAAAAGAAAAAACTAAATTCCTGGTACTTTCAACAACATGGACGGGCAATCCGTTTGATCTAATCCGTCGGAAGGCGCCCCAAATTCTCTCGATAACCACAAAGGCTAATTCTCGGGATATGTGAAACAACCTCATGAAATCAGAATCTTCTAAATCCATGGGGTTGTTTCTCTCCTTCAGATGGCGCCGGACAATGTTAGTTTCTTCGCGACGTCGCCGTTGCGTCTCTTCTGCAACCAGCAAAAGGTGCCCGAAATCCATTTTTTTACGACCGCCCAAGAAAAGTGTAATATTTAGTAACTTTCCAATGGCGTCGAAAGCGTCGATAACTTTATCTACCAACTTTAGATGCCGATTAATTTATCTACATATGGATATAATTTATCCACAAGAAATGTCATTTTCGAGTCCCATGCTAGCTTTTAAACAAAATAGATAAAATTTACCGATTATATCAACGGATCGATAAAGTAAGTCCCATGCTGCCGATGTTAATTTGTCGACTTGAACTATCAAATTTTATCGTCTAATGTCACTTTATCGGTCGATAAAAGATCCGTACCCGCGGGGCAGGGCAGGAAGAAAAAGATTGCCCAGTCAACGTTTGAAGTTATCAAAATAATGGAACTCATTACTTACTTACTGCCTTCCCTGGATCAGCAACCCGAAGTGGGTCATGGAACTAATTGATAAAACAGATTTTACATGGCGCCGAGTGGTCCAAATTCGACCGTAGTTCACAAAACATACAATGTTAATGTAAGATTATTTATATATGTATAATGTTATACATGTTATACATAATTTGTATGTTTCGGAACTCCTTCTCCATTTTATCTTTAACTATGCCAACGCTTACAGTCTTTTGTGCGCGCAATGTGCTTAAAAATGGGCACGAAGTTATCTTTCACGTTTTATTTTTATTTTGCATTGTATAGAACTTTATTTTGTAAATCAGATATGATGCGTCAACATTAGTGTGATACAATCTAGCACAAAACTAAAATATCGTATGTTTCAATATCTGTAATTGTTATCCAAATATATAAATTATAATGATAATTAACGGATAAATATAACTAGTTTGAGTCGATGGTATTTGTTATATTTTTTAGAACGAATTGACAAATACACAATGCTTCGGGCATTTCTAACAAAATAAAAACTGTTTTTTTAAATTTATTTCTTTGACTACTGATGCAGTTACAGCAGGGATTGAAATCTTAAGCGAGATAAGCGGAGACACGCACGTGCGTGTAAGTGCGGTAATACAAAGCGTATTCGTCGTTCGAATTAGGCAAATGCAGTTGACATTTGCAAGGGATTTTGTTGTTATTATTTTTAATTGAACTAACCAACTGTTATTATAATGATAAATATCAAGATAATTCTCGTTTTTCTATCCGAATGCTATTTAGTTACGGAGTTTTAGGTATGCCTTTATAAATCCGACCATACAATCAAAATAACAGGCCCATATACCATAGAAAAATGTATGCTTAATATAGAAAGTTAAAACTTTAAAGGCAACACCAACGAATTCCATTGAAGATATTACTTTCAACAAATGCAAAGCTTCAACGGTCTTTCCCAGACAAGTAAACTAACCTTCCCGATCCGATCCGAACCCCTCCGAACAATCTAGTAAGGTACGGAGACAAACACTAGTGCGTGACGCCGTTCCCTCTAGAAACCGCTGACGTTGCTTCGTTATACACAGCTTTAGAAACCCTTTAAGTGTCTCGCCGCCCCCTAAAAAGTCCGGTGACGCTGAAAATACTCAGTAAAAACAGTAAATTCTCTCAGAAAAAAAAAACTAACCGGATATAGACTTTAGATAAGGTTATTTTGAACGCTTGGCTTTTCCGTGCGCAGCTATGGAACTACTTGGATTCTGAGGTGGCAGCGACGCCCATGCCGCCCGAATACGCGGACTACAAGGCCACCATTCTGTGCAAAGACTGTCATAAGGTATAAAATTTATTATTTTTATTTAATTTTTTTATTTTTCATTTTCTTATTTTTTATTAGATTCACGCAATTTTAAATAAAACAGATTTAAAACGAAAAAGTTAAACGAAAGAGTAACTTATATACTGACTGAATTGATATGAGTAAATATTAATTAAAATCTTCAGATTTCTCGAAGATCTATTAGAATATCAGAAAAAGCTAAATTTGAAGTCATTTATTTAGTTTAGGCTAAAAATAAGCTCTTATGAACGTTACTATGCCATCGGTTCGTAAGTTTACACAGGGCACCTTGTAGTGAGAAGAACCGGCAACAAACTCATCAAGGCAAAAATACAAAATTTTGAAAAAAAATCCATTAGCAGGATTTGAAACTGCACCCTTCTGACATACCGGGTCAGATGCTCTCCCATTGAGCTATCGTTGTTGACATTGAATGGGCGCCTTTGGCTTTCAAAGTAAAAAAGTAAATAGTGTTGAATAATTTCGGCGGGCTGGTTAGAACGGCGGGCAGATAGCTCAATTGAGAGAGCACCTGACCCGGTATGTCAGAAAGGTGCAGGTTCAAATTCTGCTTGTGGAAATTTTTTCAACATTTTGTGTTTTTGTAATTTGTTCGCAACAAAATTTGCGTTAAAAATTATATAAACAAAACAAAAATATTTCATCAAAGGCATTTTTCTTTTCTCCCTTTCATTTACAACGTCAAATTATTGAAAGATGAAAATATAACTTATAAATAATATAAGCATTTTAAACTTTTAAAATGGTGTTTGCTTAACATTTTCTGTTTCAAACATTTCGCTTCCTACATACCTCTGTTTACTATAATGAAACTCAATATATGCAAAACTTTCCTCAGTTGTCGACAGTGAAATTCCACGTGGTCGGGCTGAAATGCCAACATTGCGGAGCCTACAACACTTGTCAGACAAACGGATTCCACAAGTAAGACATAATATGACTCTTCAAGAATATGCTTGTTAAACAGTCGAAACAAACTAAATCAAATTCGGATTAATTAACCCATTATATAACCCAATAATAACCCATTTTTTAATTATATTACTAACATAGTTTAAGTTTTTTATTAATAACAAAAAAATTATTAAAATATGTAAAGAATAGTAGACTTTAATGTATTTGTATATGAAACATAGTAGCCTGAAATAAATTGTTATTATTACTAATAACATTATTAACATTATTTGTAATAACTGCTGCTTTAATTTTTTTTTTTTCAATTATTATTTTTAATCATAAATAGTCCACATACGAATACGCGAAGAAAAATCTCTGTACCCTTATTAAAGCATATTGCGCTTACGGATGTGTGTGCCATTTGGTATCGTTAAACTTTATACATATACGATATTTTTACATGTATGTATGTACATTGTTTGTTTAGTGAATTACGTTCGAATTTCGACTACCAGGTGACCTTTAGTTAATAACAGGATTCGTAAGAATTATTATTAAGTATCACGAAAATTATCATGATAATAAGAATTGGATAAGTATCAACTGATAGTAACAAGATTCTTGGTGAAGGCTTTTCCAACTCAGTGGAAGACTTTTGGCTGACATGATGATGAATGAATAATGGTGGATAACAAAAAATAGCCCTTGCTAATGTTAACCTGTTTACGGTAAAGCGCAGTGCCTTGATCTCACCTGATGTTAAGTGATGATAAGAATATGTGATTTGAACGACGAAGGTGTATAGCACACTTAAGCATATTATGTGATGTGCTTGTCTCTGCGCTTCTCGCTAAGTATTTAATAGAGCAAGAATCTCTACTTTCGTAACTTTCGATACCTAATACTTTTGTAACACGTAATACAAAATGTAGCTTTTATTTTGTTACAATCACCCTTATTGTTATGCATTTCTCATTATTTTATTTATTTATAACAAATAACATGACTAAGGGCTGATTTTTCAATCGTCAATTAAAATTTATTCATTGAATTATTTTGACATAGTGACAGATTCTCTTTAGAAAATATGTCACTATGACAATATCATTCGTTGGATAAAACTTATCTGAGGATTGAAAAATCGGGCCTAACACTTATTACTTCCGTATTATTATCATGCTGTGTTATCATCAGTAAATAAGGAGCTGCAACTGAATAATGCGTTCGCGAAATTCATCTAACAAATCCTCCTATTATGTGGTGTTATTATCTTGATAATAGAGAAGTTGACAACAACAATAAGTTATTCCAGACATTAAACGTATTAATGAAATCACGTAACAGTACTTTGAAACATTAACCTATTTTTTATTTGACCTAAGCAACCTAACCTGAATTTATGTAATGTAAAGAGTTTTTAATAAACACTCGATTGACAGAACTATAGATGCGAAGCCGGTTGTTATCGATTTCAACCGAGCGGTTGTAAACGGTTGTTTTGTAAACGTTGTTATCGATTTTCAATGGCTTGAAACGGATAAAAACATATTTTTTTAAATGGAATCAGTTTTTTCTCGTAGGTAATGCATAGAGAATAGACCAATTGTATGTACTTAATTAATTGTTTTTTTATTAAATTAATTATAGATACTTTATTTTATATAAAGTAACTTTCATGAGATACTTAAGCGTAGATGAGGACTTTTATTTTGAAATTGTCACTTTCGAATCGAGCTCTAATAAAACCAACGCCAAAAAGTCCCTAAGAAAAGTATCGATACTCTGAGGTATCGATACTCTTGTTTCGATACTTTTACGAGTACGATTAAAGTTTTTCCAACAACCCTTGCATGTTTTTTAATGATTTTGTTATTATTTGCAAGTTTCGTATTTAAATGAACGTAGTTAGGTAGGTACGTATTACAAATAAAACAATTTAAACACAAAACTGTAAAAAAATAACCACTTTTTAAGCTTGCAGTCGGATAAACGACCGGTTTTCAACCGATGTTTATAGTTTTTTATCGGCTATTTGGATAAATATCCGTTGACAACCGTTGTTTTACAACTGTAAGACAGAACACAATAACACACACGCGTCGTAACTTTTTAAACTATCATGGTCACCTGTATTACAGTCATTATTAACGCGATTCTTACCATGTATATTATTTTTGAATATCCGACATTTCGGCACAGAGTCATGCGCAAAAAAATCTGCTGGAAAATCCGATCCCATGATTCGATAATACTCAAAAATAATAAACATGATATGAATCACGTAACTAATTACTTTAGTGACGCCATAGTTTTCCATTCCCATATAATATCGTATTAACTTTTTGTGCGAAAAGCATTCAGTTCAGAGTAAATACTTGCAAAAGGAAGGATTCAAAAATACCTTTATTTTGCCGTTGTTGGCATACAAGGCCCGCCCACTAATCACTGTAGCTAACAATTGTTTTAACACCTGCTAAAAAGTTTCGCTATTGACTCTAATCCGGGAACTTTTTGTCTAATTTTAACCTCTATCGCGATATCTTTCAATTTAACATTTCAAAGCTATTCAAGATCTTCAAATTCTTTCACATGTGTCAGTGATTGCGATCGCGACGCGTTCGTGAATGATGTCGAATGAACGACATCCTCAATTTGACATTTAATTGGAATTGTCTATGCATAATTGAGGAGCTCGATGACGTAGTGGTTAACGCACTAGGTCTGCGAGTGCTGAGGTTAAACATCTTTCGCAAAAGGCCGGTCATCGGATGGGTGACCAAAATATATATCTCGTCTCCTCTCGTCTTATAGCTCTGCGCCTTGGCACGTAAAGCCGTTGGCCCCGGCTTCATTAGCAGTTGTTAACGACCACCAATCCGCACTAGGCCCGCGTGGTGGTCGTTCTCCCTATACATCCATAGGTAAAGGTCATGCCCCAGCAGTGACATAACAATAAGATGATGATGATAATGATGATGCATAATGATGATGCATAATGACAAGCGTAAAAACTTTTGAAAGGTGTCGTGATAGATGTTAAAATAAAACAATAACCCTTGTATAGTCGACAATGAAATTGCTTTACCACCTTATAAGTGAATTTTGTTTGCATTTAATGAAACAACAAGTTCTATTTTTGTTTAAAGTGAGATACGTTGTCATTAGTGACAATGAGCCTTATTGACATTTTATTGTAATGGAAGTTTTTGTCAAAAGTGATAAAGCAATTTCGTTGTCGAATATACAGTCAACAGCAAAGGTAACTGATGATTAGTCAAGTTTCAAAATATGAAATCAGTAAGAAAATCAAAATTTTTGAAACGCATATCGAAAAACCTTCCAGTGTCTACTAGTACCTGCAGATTTTGACTGTAGTTATATAGAAAATACCGACAAACACTATCGAAACTTAATTTTGAAATCTAGTAAACATCATCTACTTTTGCTGTTGACTGTACTACAAACTGTTTAAAGTTAAACAATGTCTCTGTCAAACCCCCGTATTTAATAAACAAAGTGTAAGCTTGAAGTAGTTACTCCGTGTTTTGTTCCCGTCATGTAAACTTCATTTCATACTAGAGTAAAAGAAACAATACACGGAGTAACTACTCCAAGCTTACAGGGTACTTCGGCGATTCACACCACGACTGGTTCGCCATTTTGTTTATTAATAAGCCCCTAAAAGTATTTGCTACAGCATCTCTTTTAAGCATTGTCTGACTAGCGATCGTTTTGTGGTAATGCGGTAAGCCACTCAAAGCTACTCAATTTGGAACCGCAGTTAACCTTTCGCCTGCTCCGTGCCAGAACTGTTCTACAAACAATTAAAATTCTTTTTGAAAAAAGACTGTTTTGAAAAAAAAAAACCACGAGCGGAATTCGAACTCGCACCCCATGACATGCCGGGTCAGGTGCACTGCCAACTATGCTATCATGGATTTTTTCAACACTTTGTTTTTTTTTTAAATTGTAATTTGTTCGCAACAATATTTGCGTAAAATTATATGTAAATAATCATAATTAAAATTCTATTGTGTCTGTATTCACAGCGGACGACACAGATTAATAATGATGCGTGTATGTTCACCAGAGAATCACCTACTTCATCTTCCAGCGAGTCGACGACGTCGACGTCGAGCGCAGCCGGGCGGAGCGCCCCCTCCCCCGCCGCAGCCCCCGCGCGACCCGACCTCCTCCCCCGCGCTAGCCCGCTCGACGAGCCGCCGCAAGCCTGACGCTCTGAGCGCCTGCGTCTGCGCCGGCGCAGGGACTAGCCGCTAGCGTGTGGGGAGGTTAATGTTTAAGAGTGATTTTTGGAATTTAGAAGGGTTGAAATAAAAATTGTTTTACTGACTGAAGCCAAAGAGGGTTGGTGATGCGGGTTTTAATCCTGATTCCGTAAAAATATATTTAAGAGCCATATTACATCTCGACTGTGATTTTTGCGTAAAATGGCCAATTTTGGCGTTCTTGAGAAACAAAAATACTATACATTAACAATTTTGACTTATTGAATAGTGTAGAATAGCTATTGGCATAGTTCGTAGCGGCCTCGATTTTTGTGAATTTTGCTTAACTTTTTAATTAAACCCAATATTTCAGAGAAAGATTCTAATAATATGCGCGAAGGCACTTTTTTGAGCTCCTAGATTGAACTACTGTTCTAAACAAATGAAAAAAAAAATAGAATGTCATCTCTTATATAATCGTATAGTTCGTAGTTTTTAATTTTTTGATATCATTGATTTTATATAAAAAAAATCTTATTCTAAACCAAAAAACTTCGAAAATCGCTTTAAGTTAACTGTGAGTTTCTCCTATTTTTGCGATAATATTATTGAGTAAAATTTATACCAGAATAATTGTTACTTCATGAGGAATAAAGATTTTATAATTTTTAAGCATGAATTTATTATCCTATTTTGATAAAAACGATAAATTATACAACTGCAAAATTACTACAAAACGCGATGCGCCGGCCGTCCGAACGATACCAATTCTCGCAGAGTAGAGATTTGTAATAGTGCTCTTAATATTTTTCTAAATTGTAATTTGTCAACAAAATATGTGTAAAATTATAAAATAAAACTTTGTTCTTGAGTGATTGAACAGTTGAACACCCGTATCCCATGATGGTTACGGGTAAAAAACATAGAACCCTTTTTCACCGGGTCCAATTGTGAATTTAGACCATAATAATTTCGTCCGACCATAAAACTTGCTGGACGAAACCCTTTAAGCCTGGGCGGTCTGAACGCAAACAGTGATAATGATAATTTGGAAGTTTAAAAATAATCTATAAAAGTCACTTTATAATGTTAACCTCCTCATTTCAATTTTCGAACACCTCGGGGAATCTAGTAGATGACAGGGACAAGCTTGCGTGAGCCATCCCCTTTAGGAACCCTCCGCGGGTTCTATCACTACAGCAAGCTTATTACCAAAAAAACCGTACAAGTCGACTCGCCCACCGAGGGTTCCGTACAAATTTATGGGTATCGAAAACTATACATCATAAAAATAATTAAAAATCAGTTGAAGCTTGCACAAGCTTAAACAGATTTTTATTTGCACAAATGAAGCCCTTTCATACGATACTTCATATGTAGGTCAACGGCAAGTACCCTATGAATTTTGATTCCCTTGAGGGTGTCGAAATATACGTTTTTTGCGACATAAACGGCAGTAACTTTTTTTTTCGTTAACTTAGAAGTTTGATTTTTTCACAGCTTCAAGGGACCGCAGACCTGAGTATATGGTTTTAATTTCAACTCGATACCTCCACGCGTTCCCGAGATAAAGAGTCTGACAGACGGAAAACAAAGTGATCCTATAAGGGTTCCGTTTTTTCCCTTTGAGGTACGGAACCCCAAAGAGCAACCAGTTGTTAAGTGTGTTGTTAATTGCTACGCGACTGCTCTAGTTGTGCTTGATAAATTGGTATATTACATACTAGCGGCCGCTCGCGGTTTCACCCGCGTGGTTCCCGTTCCCGTGGAAATATCGGGATAAAAAGTATCCTATGTGTTAATCCAGGTTATAAACTATATGTATGCCGAATTTCATCTAAATCCATTCAGTAGTTTTTACGTGAAAGAGTGACAAACATCCATCCATACTTACAAACTTTCGCGTTTATAATATTAGTAGGATACACTTTAATCGCAAATGCACTAAGCGAGCGATATTTGAGCGACTTGTATCCGTCATCATCATCATCTCAAACTGCTGGACAAAGGCCTCCCCCAAGGATATGAGGGGTATTTGCCGTAATCGCCACGCTTGGCAGGCGGGTTGGCGATCGCAGTAGGTTGAGGGTAACCTCAGAGAGATGCTGCTGCCCATCCTCTGGAATGGTCCCTTAGTCGGCTTTTACGACACCCACAGGAAGAGATGGGGTGGTGCAATTCTTTATCCCCGGCACCACACAGGGATTGTATCCGTAATAACAATTTATCAACAGCAACTAAAGCATTTGCGTTGCAATCGTACAATTAACGACTGGTTTTTTTTTTCGGTAATAAACCTGCGGTAATAAACTTTTGTACAGACGCCTGCACATCAACCTATCCAAAACTGTCAAATTTCTTTAATACATTTTCAGCCTTACCTCTAAGGCATAGAGTTCAAAGTCTATTGAAGAAATTTGACAGTTTGTGGTAGGTTGATGTGCAGGCGTGTGTACAATACAATTTGTATTTATTGTAATCGAAAAAACTTATACCACTAAATGGTATTTGTGGCCTTATTTCTCGGGTCATTTTTAAAGCTCTTTTCTAGTACTATTGTTGATCGAAGTATTTACTAATCGAATCCATTCGAACACGTAAACGAAAGCAAAAATAATAATGCCTGATTTTGGTCATCGATTTCCTGTTGACTGCACCATGCACATTATAGTAATAAAAATAATATAGTACAGTGTTCAAACTATGTGAGTTCACCCATTGCTCATTCGTAATTGGCAATATTATTATTGTATATATAACATAATTAATTACTTATATGAAAATTGTATCGTAAGTTTAGTTGATATGATGATAATGTGTAGTTACTTTTCTAATTATTTATCTATGTATAATTATAGCAGTAAAACTATAGATTTTCGGAACTTACATACAGGATATTTTTTTTACTAGTGCGCCAGTTTTCTGGAACAAACTAAACGACTTTCTCATAGTAACATGGGTTGAAATATGTCAAACATTTTGAGACTCTTCGTACAAATCAGGCTAATCAAGTGTTCGCTAAAGTATGGGGAAGTCCAAAAATTTTTGACATATTTCAACCCATGTTACTATGAGAAGGTTGTTTATTTACCGATTCTGAGTCGCTCCAGAAAATTTGCGCACTAATAAAAAAAAATCCGTTATATGATTACGTAATATACCTACATAACTTTATGTACCTACTCATTTAACATTTTAAATATAACTTGTAATCATATAAAGTTGCTAGCTAGTAGTTTAATATAAGCAGCTTGTCATAGACTAAATATAAGATTTGTCAACAAAAAGAATTTCATTTCGGTTTGCCCACAGCCCACAGCCCACAGTTTGCTAAATGTACACCAAAACATTAAAGTAAAAGTGAGAAACTCCAAAATATAAATTAGGTGATAATAAGGCCGAAGGTGGAAGTACACTTCACCCGGAATCCTCAACTACTGAGGCAACCAAGTGTGCAGCACTGTTACTGTTACAACATGCTTACAAAAGTTACACACAGCATTGCCGGTGGAGACTGAGGCTAAACGCGACATCAGCTTAGTACGTGTTGTGCTGTAGTTTTGCACAAAATGTTTGCAAACAAATGTGCTGCACACACAATTTTGGTAGAATCGCACCTTATTTTTGCTGAATGAAATTCGGCTAACGAATTTCCAATTGGACACAATAGGCTCGGCGTCGTACCTACTATGTTTTTTTAACCTTTTCACCGCCCAACTATCCTGCACGCGATGTCCCGCTGTACGCCAACGTATAAATGTATTTTAATAAAGTAGGTACAAAGAAGAACTTCTATAGAAGTGCTGGCGTGGACGGCACGAAAATCTCGAACTTCTATAGAAGTTGTTGGCGGTAAAAAGGTTAATGTTTTTAAATTGTTTGACTGCACATCAACCGCACCGCACGTCCGTACCATCCGCGGCGATACTACTTTGCTGACTGACCTATAACAGCGTGGAGCGAGCGGAGAGCGGCTCGGCTTACTGTACTGACCAGACGAATGCTCGCATCGAACATGTTACGTTACGGCAAGTCCGGTCAGATGGTAATCCCTTATAAATGAAACAATGAAGTTGCTTGGCAATCGTTTATTGTACATAAATTTGTTTGCACAATACAATTAAAGTAATGTGTTCCCAACAACCCAGGAATGATTTTGGAATGTATGGAAAAGCACACGACGACGTACAGCACAATATTGATATATTTATTTTTAAACCAAATCTATAATGTATAAAATAAAGAATATATCACTAATTAGCAGAGCGTATCTATCAAATTATAAAGGAACTATGTTTTGATCTGCAAAAAGGGTGGAATTTATAAACACATAATACTTATGTTAATAATAAGGGACGCAGATTACGTTTCCATGATCGATTCCATCAATTTCATTTCAGAAACGCGTCAGATAGCTATAAAGAACTTTTGTTATGGTCATACATAAATCGTTTGACATTAACAGAAACTAAGAGTTCTATAAACACTTAATTATCGCCCTTAGCAGCACATGTAAAATGTAGAGGTTATTTTCCTACTTATGATTATGATCTTTGCAGGATTGCTAATGTGGCTTTTTTAGGCTATTAGAAGAAAGTTAAAATATTAATTATCTATTTTAAAACCAGCCTAAGCATCCATAAATCATTTTGTTAGTGACATTAGTTAAATCTACACACGCTTAAAAATACAATAATTCATTTCTAAAGAAAACTGTTTTGCAACAAATCACTCCACTTATGTTTACGTATATTGCAAGTAAACTCTAACGAATAAAGCTCTTAACGTATATAGAATTCTAGCCAGCCATGACCATATTATAATTTTTCAATGGTTTTCAATCTTAAAACTATTTAAATAAAGTTCAATATAGTGGTTTCTTTTTTTCCACTGCCTGTCTAAAAGTAAAGGTTAAAGCTTATAACGATGATACATGTTAGCCACGACCGCAACACGTAACTACATATCAAAAGCTACTTTTAAATAATCACCTGAGCAACAGTTACAATTGAGCTCAAGCTTATGTTATACAACAACAGCTGCAACATCACAGAGTATATAATAAAGGGTGTAAAATGGTCACAATTTGTGACAATTATGAAAAATTAATTTACGTTTTAAAATTTCTAAACTACATACAAAATGAACCAAAGAACGTAATTCGTAGAACGGAAAAAAGGAAATTGGTAGTGTTTTGTCACTTTTTACACGGTTTATTTACAAAATATTAAACATATTTAAAACGCCACACATCAATGTCATTTGTGGCCAGTTATAAATATGTGTATGTGTACTGTGTAATAAGAATAACTGCCGCATGCACCAACGGCAAATAACATTAATTGTTCAGCGTTCTATAATTTGGCATTGTAAAATAATCTCTAATAAAAATAGACATAAGCATTATTTTGGGATGAAACATTTTAGATACTATGCTCTGAGGGGCGAATTTCATATGGCGAAACTCACATGAGTTACACAATGAAATATAATATTTATTGCATTATTTACAATTTCATAAAAAGGATAGTTAACTTATCAAAAATAAGTTACCAGTGACCTTGATTATGAGAAAAAGGAGCACGCGTGAAAATTAGTCACACCAGTTCAAAAATCGCCCGCTGGGTGCGGCAGTAAAATAAACTTAATATTAGCTGTACAAATCGTTTGTCAGTAAATACTTACAAAGAAAACTACGACAAAAACTGCTAAATATCAAAAACAGATCCGTTCTCTCTTTCGCTATAGTAAAAGTTCATTCATACTGCAACAATTGAATATACATTGTTTGCTATAATAATGTAGATAAATCTTTACAAAAACATGTTTTTTTTTACATTGCATTTTTGCCTCCTCTCTTTGGTCTAATGTAATCAACTGAGTACCTTTCTATGTAAATAAACAACAATTATGTTTTATTAATTTAACTCTTTTATGACGTAACGAGATCAAAATGTATAATTAGTAAGTACTTACTTTATCCCAATATTTTTTTTTTATTACGTACAATATAGGTACAAAACAGAATGCCTATTGTGAGTTTTGTTTACCGTCCGTATTCATTCGATTACGCTAACGAAAACGTAAATTTGTATGGCATTGAAGCACTCCTGCCCCCCGACCGCTTAAGCGATCGCTTTGACTACGCGTGTAGTTTATGACGTCATCTTGCCACCTCGCATCGCCTATAAATAAAATAAATAAATAAACTTTCCTACACTCACACCCATTATCTAGCCCAAAAAAAGCTTCGTTATTAAACTCGTTAAATGGTTACTAGACAACGGATAAACATACTTAAAATACTTAAATACATACTTATTGTACATAGAAAAGCAATGAAAGCAATATCAAAAGCTAAAGGCTATAGCTTTCGATATTGCTTTCATAGGCGGCACGAAACGACAAGATGACGTCATAAACCACACACGAAGTCAAAGCGATCGGTTAGGCGGTCGGGCCCCTGGTGGAAAACGTGGAGTGCTAAAATTTTGCCATTCTCGTTTTCATTAACGTGATCGAATGGCGAGTGAAACTTGCACAAAGCACATAACGGTTACTCCTAGTTACTCAAAACAATAATCTTAACATTTCCATAACAATAACTAAAGAGTAGAAACGTCGATGTATTCACTTTTATAGCGCGTGCTAAACAAGTTACTATAAAAAATACATCGGTATTATCCCATCATTTTTAACTCTTCTGCTGGTACAGTTAGCGGCGGAAATAGATAGATAGATAGATAGATAATACTTTTATTGCAACACTATAAAACATAATCATGAACAGAAAAAAAATAAAAAATTACAAAGTTACAATTTGGCGGTCTTATCGCTTTTAAGCGATTTCTTCCAGACAACCAGTCGGATGGAGAGAGCTAATAAACTGTAAGATCAGAGGTAGATCAGAGGAAACTATTAAAACATACTAGAATAATGTGTATTTTATAAATGAAGCAAAATAATAATAATAATAATGATGATAAATCTATAATCATAATGATGATAATAATAAATATGTATATAAATACCATAATAAATATAAAAATAAACCTACTTATACATAATAGTAGTCTCAGGTAGGAAAGTAGCGGATATGGCAGTATTGCAGCAGGACAGGGTTACCACTTTAGTACCATGTTATTAGCATTACCAGTAGTTGACAAGAAACTATTAGATTTTGCCATTTTTTAAAGTTTGCTATTGGCTTCAAACAGTCTTTACAGCGTAATTGGTTTATTGGGCGGTAACTTACAAGGGTTCCTCAAGCCGTGTGATTGAAACACCGTTAGGATTTCTAAAAGGAAAGGGCATCCACACAATTGTGCTCCCGTTTCCTACTAGATTCTCCGAGGCGTGGGAATCAGATCGGTAACCCTTTGACTGGTACAGCATAATAGATTTTTTATTGGTTTTCGATGCTATTGCAACCACATAAGGTTCAAATTATGGTGGCAACTATATTGCCACTACCAGTAAAAGGGTTTAGTTGGTTTGACAAAGTGCTAGTGTTCAGCTGCTTTTATTGCTGACTGTACAATAAAGAACTACAAAACAACTTATTAACACGTTCGCTGACGCTAAGCACTTGCTCAGATACCTTAATATGGCAGTGGAATTTTTCATACTAAATGGTTACTCGTCTACTGAGACGTACTCACAAATGATAGTATTTGATTCTGTGTGAATATGACACTACGTCAAAGGACGTCAATGCGTGTGTGTGTGGAGCGAAAGAGTAGCAATATAAAATTGCCTACAAAATACGTAATACGACAGTGAGAAAAATGAGATTGCTCGCAATATAACAGTAGATACAGCTCTCTATGATACCTCTAACCAAACTCGTCGTCGGCTGACGTAGTTACCAAAATCGTAAAAAAAAGTTGCCCGTCCTCTGACGTTCTGCCACAACGCATCAGTTTAAATTTCCCGCCCTTTGACGTACTGTCAGCGAACGTGTTAAAATGGCTTGATTGAAACATAAAACACGATTTTATGATGAACGATTCAAATTAATAATTGTTAAGATTGTTTTCTTAAATTCTAATTATACTTTTGTTGGCAAGTTCAACTTATTATAAACTTATAAAATAATAAGAAAAGGGCTTTTTTCCACTAAAATGTTAATATTAAACAATGTAAAACTAAAGCTTATCTGCACACAAAACGAGTTGCAATTATCTTTTAAGATTATGATTTATTGTTTGATAAATAAACGATAGCAAATATGCCTTTTGCTGATAACTAAAATTATATTAAAGTAGCGATAATGCAATGGTGACGTCAAACACCGCGCTTTTGGTGTACTCTGTTTTGTCAGGTGCAATGACAAACGGAATTAAACCTTAAAAGCGAAGTGGTTAAGTAAAATTTTCTGTACACAGATTTTTTATAGATACAGCATTGTGATAACAAACAACATTAAGTTTGGATTTTTCCATTTTTTGTTTATGAATGGATAAATACATCAAGACTACTAAAACATAGCCTTTAAAGTTAAAACCAAAATATACCTGCAGTGTTTCTTACGTGCTCTAATATATACAGACTGTATTAAATTTATCAAAGTAACATAACTGGATTTAACAAAAACTAACTTAATTTTCATTAGAAAAGAGTATGTTTTCGACAGTCAAATATACAAGAGAACAGAGGGCTAAAATTTACGTCATCGCTTACTCTACTTAAATGGTAATTTAGTTCACTTAAGATGCGGCGATCAATATGACGGTGGTTGTTCTAAAAAAATACACTATATTTCTTTTATAAAATTCATCACAAATTCATCATGATTTAATTTGATGAAATGTCTTTTAAAGCACTATACATTTTATACTGTACAAAATAAACTAATTGGCACCAAAAATAGCTATTAAATGATTTGTGACATACAATTTTTTTTACATAAAAAAATCTTATGGGCAACATAAACATTATACTTATTCAAAATCATATAAAGTGTTAAAGTAATTACAGAAACTCTTCATAATGCTTAGATGGACATTCTAATGTTATCTCTCAACTTAAATTAAAGTAACAAGAAAATTGCATTGCTGTGTGCATGTATAATAGGTACATTGATTGTCCTTAAGATTTGAACTGTATTTAACCTAATTTCAGTTATATTCATACTCTCACATATGTATATGTTTTTATTATAAAAGTCCAACAAACTGAACTATATGACTTCCTCATTTGTCAATAATGTTATTGAGGGCATAACAATACTGTTGCGTTAAGTTGTTATTACACAACAAAAATATCATTCTTAATATTTACATTGATGACAACAACTGACTTTTTTCAAATTGACTTGACATGGTATATTCCCAAGAAATACCTAGAATATACCTAGTTTGTAAAATGTACTTTTTCACTGGAAACACTTAGTCCAAGAGCAAACGTCAATTAATTAAGAGTTACCATCATAAAAATATCTCTGTTGGTAGTATTTTTGTTTTCACCTATGGCAACTCGTGAAACGAAAAGTCCGTGTATAGTTGTTCGACTCGCCTGTACACTTCGTCACAGGACGCGAGTGCCTGAGGCAGGATTGCCATCGCTGTTGTCAAACTGTCCTCTGTGCCAAATATCTGGAAATTAAAGAGAAAGTCATTAGTATCGTTTTCAGTTTGTTTCTTGTACAAATCATTAAAAATTATGATCACTAGTTCCACATCGCTCTACAATTATGGAAAGCCAGTCTTTTACGCCTTTTGTAGTGAAAATATGATAAGATTACTGTTTTATGTTATTAATAGTTAATAAATATAAAATGTTAATAATAAATATAATGAAGTATAACGTTTTGTACTCGACCAGAAAACGTGGACGCAATTAATTTAAAAGCAATATATTTGTTTCTCTTTATCATTATTGGCTGACAAAATAGCAGCTATTTTGTCAACAAATATTGAACCTTATGTACCCGGCATAAGATTGAAAAAGAATGAATAATTACAACTGTATTTATATTGCCTGTTATAGGGTAAGTATTTAAAGCACCATGGCGGTCACTAGTAAATGTGTTAAACGTTAGATATGGCATTGAAAAATGGTGTCAATATCAAGTAGGTAGTTAAATTGCGTGATTCTAATTGATATGCACATCAGACAACCACAGTGTCAAATATCCTCAATAGTCTTTGAGCTTTATATATATGGCATAAGGTTGAACATTTATTGAAGAAAATTGACAGTTTTGATAGGTTGATTTGCAGGCGTCCGTCTGTGCTATATCAATTGAACCCACTTATGTTTGTATCTCTACCTACTACAAGCACTTACTACGTTGTCAACCGTGGAATTCTTAACAATATGTTAATACTAGCGGTCGCTCGCGGTTTCACCCGCGTGGTTCCCGTTCCCGTGGGAATATCGGGATAATAAGTATCCTATGTGTCAATCCAGGTTATAAACTATCTGTACGCCGATTTTGATACAAATCCATTCAGTAGTTTTTACGTGAAAGAGTAACAAACATCCATCTATACTTACAAACTTTCGCGTTTATAATATTAGTAGGATTGATGAATACGAATATACAGTCGTTTTATGAGTCAATGATGCTTTCCTAATCACAATAATCACCATTAGGCGATTGTCGGTTTACATTCTCATTTGTTCTATCATCATTTGCTCATGTCTACATTGCTGGAGCACGAGCCTTCCCTATGGATGGATAGAGATAACGGGCCATAAACCACCACGCGGATCCAGTTGGTGGTGGTTATTAAAGACTGCTAATGCAGCCGGGACCAACGGCTTTACGTGCATTCCGAAGCACGGAGGAGCTCGAGATGAAAAATGTATAGTCACCCATCCTATGACCGGCCTTTGCGAAAGTTGCTTAACCTCAGGTAGCGCTCGCAAACCGGGCGCGTTAACCACTGCGCCATCTAGCTCCTCATATTATCATCCTCATTTATTTTATGTTTAGTGCCTTACAAATAAACAAAGAATGAGGTTGTAATAGTTATTCCGTGTTTTGTTCCCGTCATGTAAACGTCATTTCAAATTAGAGTAAAAGAGACAAAACACGGAATAACTACTCGGACCTTATTCTTTGTTTATTTGTAAGGCTCTTAGTCATAAACATGTGAATTGTAATATTTTGACGAGAACCATGGTCCCATAATCACTGGGACAAAAATCGGCTTACGCTATTAATATTAAGATATAGTTATCATCACCCATGATAGAAACTTTAATAATATCTGGGTAATCCATACCCATTGAGCGGTTCCCTTGCTGGGGAATTACGCACCAAAAACACACTCAACGCATCTGCTCATAGCCAAGGGGCTGGTCACAAGACAATATCAAAAAAATATATATATCTGGTGATAACTCATTCACCCATTCAGTTGATCACCTCACAATATAAGTTATTTTATTTTTTTATTTTACGGGTGAGCCCAGTTCGTTGATCTCACCTGATGATAAATTTGGAGTTGATGGGATACAATTTTTGGAGCTAGCGGTACTAAGCCATGTTAAGTGATGATAAGGCCAATGATGGAAGCGCACTTCACCCGGGATCCTCAACTATCGAGGCACTGGCTATCTTATCTCTAGCTGCCGGAACACAACAATGCTACAAACATTGATGTTATGGCGACATATTTAGATAAGATGGTGGTAGGTAGCCAGGTGGACAAACAAGCCCTACCATCAACCAAACCGAGTACACAAACATGTACCCCCCGCTGGGAATCCAACCCGGGCCCTCTGGGTTTAAACCAGTGGACTTAGCCACTAGACTACAGAGGTTAATTAACTCAAGGTTTTATAGTACGCATCATCTACCTATAGACTGGATATCTCTCTTCCCCTCAGCTGGATTTAAAGCTTCACACATTAACCTGGAGAGAATGGGCCATAACCTAACCACTGTTCCGAAATTCTGTTCTAAAGCATGGATCAAATACAACATCTATTGTATAAATAAAATAATAAAGAAATAATCAACACTTAAAAAAAAGCATTAGCTACAGTAAATTATTTTATCAAGAATAATAAAACAATTGTTATCTTGCAAAAATTAATACACTTGATACAAGAGGCTAATTTAGGATGCGTTAATATTTTTATTAAGAGATAATACAGTTCTCTGTAGAATAAAGTTTGCTACTTTATTGACAGGAAAGTGTGGAAGTCTCTTGAGATGGCCTTTGTCAAGGAACAAGTTATCAAATGATATCTGAATAGTAAAATTTGTATTGTAATGTATTGTAGAAACAACTAGAGTTAAGTTTATTAATTTTAAATCATAAGCAATCACTAAGAATACAACACTATCCTACTGCTTATATAATAAGTTTGTGAAAGCATTATAAAAACGCTCAATCCCTTACTTTTTTTAGCAGGTCAGGTTTTGAAGGCAATGCATGCATAGCGAGGGTGGCTGCCTTCCTGATGTACCATGGGTGGAACTCCGCCAGGGTCTCATTGTAGGAGCACTGGCACGTGCCACATGTGCTCATCCCTTCATCGGCCCCACTGAGACGCTTCAGAAACAATCTGATGAAATCTAGGCAAAAATTTATAACTCGTAAATAAGTATTTTCTTTATTAGAAAGTCAAATGGCCAGCTGTATTTGAGATCCTAAGTAAATAGTCCATTTCAACACAATCAAGTCGATTTTAAGTTTCAACTTCAGATTTGCATCTATTTCAGAAGCTGTACAAAGACTTAAAAGTGTCATAATAATAATAATATTATTAAAATTAATTAATTTTAAACATAAAAAAAACTGCATTTTCAAGTTATTGAAAACTATTTTTATCTCATTAAATATGCAGTTTACGAAAAAAGTTTAGAAGACCTATGAATGACCTCTATCCATTAAAATTAAAATAGGGGGGTTTATGGGAGGTCGATATTTTTGATTAAAGTTTTTTCAAGTTCTTCCACTTAAAGAGCGCCCTCAAGGCTACACTCGAACCCAATACTACAATAGGTAGCAGTTGGTGCTACCTTAATGGGTTCTTTGTGAAACATTATTTAAATAATAAAAATTCCTTTTAGTTGAATCTTCTAGAATTGTTTAATCAATCACAAATGAATAATTAAAATAAGTGGATCAAATCAAGTGACAATTTAAGCATACCTAAGCCTCTATGCAAACGCAGCATTGTCCGAGAGCCCGACACAAAGCCACTTTTGTCGTGAAGGCTCGTCTCCTTTTCGTACTTCATCATTTTCTTGAAGGACTCGTAGTATACAGCGTTCTCGCCCTCTTTGTGTTTTTCCATCACTTTGATTTTACTCTTCACGTCACTACTCACAAATGAAAAAACTGATCCAATGAGATTTAAAAACCTGGAACATAAAGCTGGGTAGTAATGTTTATCCTTGTGAAATATTTAGATTAGATCTCGTCAAAACACTCACTTCACTAGCTCGTTATAACCGTCTATATACGCTTCGATAACTACGTCATCTTCTTCTTTGAGGCTCCTTTGGAAGCTTTGGTGCACGTAATGCAAGTCTAAAGTATTTTCGTTGGACATTTCTCCTAAAAAAATAAATTAACAAAATGAACTCACGAAGAGCAGCTATGGAGCAGCTTTTCGAGATTCCTTTCCTTAAAAATATTGACATTGACACTGACTGACAGCCACTTGACAGCTGACGACTGACACTTGACGAACGAATGACTGGCCAAGACCGACTTTGAATGAACAAATAACATATCTGCTTTTTTTTTGGCTTGGTGCGGTTTGCACTAGAGATAGACCTACTAGAGGGTTACGTACCGAGTCTTGCAAGTACGAGTACACAAAAATACTTGTTCCAGAAACCTGATCCCCGAGTACTTAGAAGTATCCGTTTTTAAGTACTCTTTCATACAAGCTTTCGGTAAAATCCGTAAATACTTAAATAGTACACTCAGCATAATATTCTGAATTTATAACATACATTGCTTATATTGCGTGCTATATATATAACAAAACAAGATTCTCCCTGAAGTCAAATAAATAAATGCGCAAACACTCCAATCACCTTGTATCAAACTAAGGAATGACATACTAAAATGACTTGTGTTGTGTTGTGTCATATTAAAACGACGACGTCTCCTGCGTCTCTGAGAACACCCAAACACAAACCAATATAAAAACTTCGTTAAAAACTGTTACGTTATTAATTGCAAAAAAAAATCTGCTGAACAACTGTCTGATAATTCAAATTTGCATAAAAACCAACGAATAAGTAAACAATCATCGCCTAAGAAATAGAGACTTTATTTTTAATGAGATACAGTCTTAAAGTCTAACTGCGCAAAAAAGCAAGATAAAAAATACCAGACACCTACTCAAGGTGCATACAAAAAGCGGTTTTAACACCTCATAATAAGGTTGATCGCAAATACATGGGGATAAACTCACTCACACTAAGATCGAACGCGTCTCGAGAACGCGTCTTTGAGTTTCGGACTCGGTAAGTACTTATTAGAAGTTTGTGTGCGTATTTGATTTGAGTAATTGTCATCGTATGCGTCCGTCGTCAATACTTGTAAATACTCGGTACGCGTTGGACGCTGAATCGATACTGAGTATTTATACGTACAAGCAAATACTTATTCCAAAACTTATTCCAGTAAATACGTCTCATCCCTAGTTTGCACATTGGCGCTTTGCAGACTGCGCGCGGCGGGCGGGGCGGGGTGGGCCGGGCCGGTCAATTTTACCGCGAACGATAGAGCAAAGGGAATCCTATACCACCGAGCACCGGCGCGTCGGTACATGAGTAGATATATGTATTCACTACAGAGTACAAGCTGCCTATAATTGGCCCGCTACGGTACACTCGGGCTTTTACAATAAAAAAGTGACAACTATAAAAGTATAAATGAAACAAAATTGTCCCCCAGCCGACCACCAACCACCCGACTTCAGTAGACCTTCTTTAAAACTGATATGCGTATCTAGGTAATTAATAATATGATTTCAATATTATTTCTTGCTTTTTAGAGCTGTTTTTAATTTTTTTAGTTTCCTGTTTTTTGAAGTCGGTTTTTTTTTTGTTAAAAATTATTTTACAGGATCGATAGAATAGGTAGGTATAGGTAACACATTTAATTTATTGTTGATTTAATTTTGACTGTCATTTGAATGCATTTGAAGTTTATTTGAAAGAACGACAAGAGCACGATTGACAGCGGGTTCTTGGCGGGAAAGTGAAGAGTAATGTCTGCGGTTTTGTTTTTTTTTCTAAAATTTGTGTAATGTCGAATATTAATGTGAAATAATGGTGGATTATTAACCTTTAAGTGTTCGTGAGTGTGCATGAGTGTTGGCAAATGAAACAAAACAGTGCAACGGCATTTTTCAAATTCTCTCAAGAATTCCGCGTGAGGACTTAGTAAAGCCCCACATCTTTACTAAGATACTCGAGGGGTTGGGAGGTATATCATTCTCACTACTCATTTCTATTATCATTCATCATCATCCTATGTAGTTTATTACAGATAGTCCTAATGAATTTAAGAAACTAATGACATGGCAGCATGGTCTATGACCTTAGCCGGTTCCTCAGGGAACAAACCTCAGAACAATAACTAAAGCTATAGAAACCCTCAGAATAATAACTAAAGCTATAGGAACCGGACTAAAATAGCAACACAAATTCATCAGTTCCCACTATTTTAACTAATGAACCTAGGTGATCTATTGGAAAGAGATCGATTGTCCCTTTTCTTTCGTTATTTCGAAGGTGTCACCAGATTTGTGAAACGAACTGTCAGCTTTTGAATCAATGTACTTCTGATTTTGGCCAGGCAAGAGGACTCGAGATTTTATTTTTCTGATGACCGAATGACTTAACATTACAAAAAATAAAAACTAAGTGTCAACCATTTGTCACACTCCAACCTCCTTTTCTAGCCATAAAATAGAACGGAACTAAACATAGTCGCACGTTTTTTATTTTAACCTTCCTTCTATAGCTTTAGTTATTGTTCTGAGTAGAAACCGGACTAAAATAGAAACACAAATACATCAGTTCATACTATTTTTACTAATGAACCTAGGTCATGTATTGGAAAAAAATAGATTGTCCCTTTTCTTTCATAATTTCGAATTCTGTCACCAGAAATTATGACGTCATATTTGGATAATGTGGTAACTTTATCGATTTTATTATCGGCTAGCTGACCCGGTGGACTTCGTACCGCTTTAACAGTTTCTGTTACAACAAAACAAACAAATCGTATTTCTATCTATTTATCATTAAGCAATTCTTTTTTCTAGTAATAAATATAGCCTATGTTACTCAGGGATAATGTAACTTTAATGGTGAAAGAATTTTTAAAATCGGTTCATTAGTTTTTGAGTTTAGGTATTCGTTGCAAACATACAAAAATACAAAACTTTCCTCTTTTTAATATTAGTATAGAATAAATAATTGAAAACAACAATATAGGTAGTAGTCACTATATTTATTAAAAATACATTTTTAATTGACAATACATAGACAATAATTGAACCCAAATAATCAATTGCACTAATTAACAGCGAACTCATTAAAAAGAAAAAATGTAAATTTTTGCTCAAACAAATTAACTTAATTTAATTAAACTTAAAAATATGTATACAGAAAAAAGGATAAATCATCATTGAAAAACAATAAGATATAAATTAAATCAATTGTTATTAAAAAATATAATTTCGTAAATAAAAACAATGACTTCTTAATTCATTCATTCATTAATTTCTTATTACACATGTCATTGTGTTAATTTCTAAAGAGTTTCTTAGACCTGTGCTATATTTTCCTTCACAGAATCTTAATACATATCATACCCTTTCATTAGATCCATCCATGATTTATAATGTAGGAACCGCATGTTCTCTAAATCGCCTACATTTCATATTTCCCTTACATACAAATGAATCCATAGTAAAATGCTTAGATCAAATGTGATTATGCCTTTGTGAAGTCCAATACGATTTAGCCACTATTATTTTTACACTTCGCCTTTAGCCTTTTCGATCATGCACCTAAATTAGTGCATAATATTTAAGAAATCTGTAAAATAAAAGTATCGATAGTATAAAAATATGCACATTGTTTACATCACTATACATGATAAACATAATCCGATGCAGTTTCTGATTTATTGTTAAATCTGCTATTAAAATTAAATTCACGCCTGGTTTTCGCTACAGAATGGTTCTACAAAATTTTATTTGTATTTTTATTCGCTAACCAGACCACATTCGACAAATAATATAGCAAAAACATACCGATTGAAAGTCAATAGTCCTTGACTATTTTCTTTTAGAGATTAATTTGTAAGAGATTAATAGAACTTGTAGCCCCTAACTATAAAATAAACAGTGCCACATAGACCACACATTCACTATTTTTAGTAATTCAAACCATTCGTGCAATCTAGACAGAAATACTATTAAAATCAGAAATAATTATGAGTTACCTACTAAGACAATTAAAATATATCTAAAACGAACTGTCAGCTTTTAAATCAATGTACCTACTTCTGAATTTGGCCGGGCTTGGCCGGGCAAAAGGACTCGAGATTTTATTTTTCTGATGACCGTTTGACATAACAATACAAAAAATAAAAACAAAGTGTCAACCATTTGTCGCACTCCAATCTCCTTTTCTAGCTATAAGATAGAACGGAACTAAACATAGTTGCAAGTTTTTTATTTTAACCTTCCTTCTATAGCTTTAGTTATTATTTTGAAGAACAAACTACACTTAAAAAAAAACGACAAGAGCACATAATATTAACGTCTGTGAACAAGCGTTAGTTTTTTACCATAAAGTTACCCCAACCGAGTTTTTTACTAATTGAAAGAACATCTCTAAAAACTGTCAGTCAGTCAGCTTCTGTCAAATGTCAATGGCAATGATTTTTGAGACAATTGAATTGAAACTTTTCAGTGTGTTGGAAAGACACTCCAGAAGCCATAACACAAGAAAAAAAAAGTACTGAAAATTGAAACAAACCGAGACAATTTTTTTCACACACACACTTGTACCTACCTACCTACTTATCTCGTAGTACTTGATAAAATTTTGATTTTGATCAGTAATTTAAAATAATCAAGTTACGTTATTACAGTGCTTGTAATTATTTGTCAGTGTATAATTTTGTGTTGTATTATAAATCAAGACCGAAGTATCCGGTAAGTTTCAAAGCAAAGTTCGTGTGTCAAATTCTTGGAAACGGAGACGGGGATTTACAATTCCGTCTGTTTTTCTTGTTTTTTATGCTTTTTATTTGGTGTATATATTCCTGGTAATAATAAAGAGTGCTATTGTTTCTGTTGTAAAATGTTGCGCATGTGGTTTGTGGACATTGTGGTGTTTACAGTTTTCCCAGTTTTGCTCTATTCCTTTCTGGTTTTAACTATTAAATTGTCACCTGCCTTGTCAAAGTCACCATTTAAAGGTCAATATGGTCACTAATTTGTCTCAGTTAAAATATAAACATTGTCTATGTAAACTAATGTGTGTTCACATTGTTTTCTAAAGTTGAAAACACAAACACTAAACATTGAAGTGAACCATTTTGAGAAACAAATCACGTTTTATGTTTATCTTGCATGCATTTCTTTTCCATATATCTGTTTTCCTGAATAACAAACAAGTCTGTCTCTGTGTGGGTACAAAAAAAAATACAAAAATACAAAAAAGTTTATTTCAGCAACTTAGTCTAATACAGGCATAATGTGGTTGGTGCTCCCATTTGAGCTAAAATAACTTGTTGTAGGCAGCACCGCTCTTCCATAGCATGGTTACAAATAGACTAAACCACTAACCACCTACACTACCTGACCACACACACACACACACACACACTACCTAACCACTAAACAGTCATAAAATGACTGCTTCAAATACCAATCAACAACACTACAAAATACATTAATAAAACAACAGTAGTACCTAATAAAAACATTTAGAAAACATTTTATGTGTCTGTCTCTGTGTGGGTCAATTCAATAATGATTTGAAAATCCAACGCAACACTTCAAGTAGGCACTTTATAGTAATAACAGTGTTGGGAGCAAGCATATGAATACAGTGCCTCTAAAAACACTCTGACCAAGGTTTTAATTTAAGAACATAAAACAAGGTGTATTAATATAATTGTTAATAACATATCTTATATTAAATTTCTATAACATATCAACTTAATTCACGAAGTAATTAATACATTAGAGTATGGGATTTAATAAAAAAGTTTCAAAATAGGTAATGCAATTTAAAATTAATAAACAGCATCAAACATTAAATACATGGATATGTTATTAAGAATGTTATTATACTTTGAATTTCTTTGATTGTTTAATAGGTCCATGATTTTACAATAAAAAGGGGCTTTGGATCTTGTAGCCATTTTGAATCAAATTGGCATCTGATTACAGTTCACCTCAACTACAGAGGATTTCTATAACTACAACTATCTATAGCAAGCAGGTATCTTTTGGCGTTTTTTTAGAACCACTCTACCACTGACAACTGATACACTGCATAAAACATTGCATAACACATATAGTAAAATACATATAATCGGAAAAATAAAATGGCAACAAAATAAGAAAGGGCAGCTTCATTGTCTAACTGTTTTAAATTGCCATCAAAAATAAACAAATAGAGTTGTCATACACATATGAAATATTAACTATTCACAGAACAATCCAACCAAAACCTTTAATGTGCACATATATAACCATATAACCCAACAACTGTGTACATAAAAATGGAAATCGCCTTTTGAAATGTTATATAATCATCAATCGTCATATATTGGTGACATAATATATTTGATATGTTTTTACGTCACTACAGTTGGTTAAATAAAATTTGTTTATTTTTAAATGTGTTTATTCCATTTTGGGACAGCTATTGTGTTTGTATCTTACCGACTTGTCAATACTATCTTACAGGTACACTAAAGTCAACTTTTTTTGGTGGCAATAACTACCTACTAATATATTTTCAAGTGTGAGCAATTTTAATGTGAAACCATAGAATGATATTTTTTGAATAATAAATAAATTTGCAAAAATTACAATATTGCTATGCCAATATATTATATTGGTGGCGATCCATCGGGAAAACCTATGTTCATCCGTGGACATCTGCAAGCTGAAGATGATGATGATGATTGCTAATATTAGTTTTATTTGTACTTGTAAAAAGACAAAGTGTTGAAAAATTTCCATGATCGGATTCCAACCCGCACCCTGTCAGGTGCACTACCAACTATGCTATCTAAATTGTATTATTTATATTTTTGTTAAATATCCTTAAACAATGTAACTCTTCATCATCATCATCATCATCATCATCATCATCATCATCATCATCATCATCATCATCATCATCATCATCATCATCATCATCATCATCTCAGCCAAAAGACGTCCACTGATAGACAAAGGCCTCCCCCAAGGATCTCCACAACAACCGGTTTTGTGCTGCTCGCATCCAGCCGCTTCCCGCAACCGATGTAAATCTTACAGAAAATATTTTATATATCAATATTTAGACTGAACTGATGCACAGAAGACAATTTGTGGTAGTATGATGTGCAGGCGTGTGTGTTTACCTAACTGTGTAATATAATATTTAAACAAGATCCATTTTTTATAGTTTCATGTTGAAATATGGCTGCCAATCTAGATAACACCAGTGATGATGACTCCTTCATCATCCTGCGGACATCACCTGGAACGAGTCTGGATAATATGAAGAATGCTGTCCCCAATGGCGATATACAGTTGGATAAGTCTTATCTAGAAGACGCCTTGAAGGAACTTTCTGATGAGGCAAACATGGCTTTCAAGGCCCATTTTAAGCTAGGCGATTGTGTGAGTACCAACCATTTTTATATTATTTTTTATTGTATCTATCTACAATGTTATTTTTAGTTTACGTGAAACCTGAAAACTGTTTGTTCAGAAACAGTAATAGAATCGATTTCAATATTTTTTATACCATGTTACATTTTGACCAATTAATATTTACAAAATCTCAAATAAATTATACCCTACTAAAAACACACAACGAGGCAGCACAAAAAGCTTCGTGAATTTTCAAGTTATTATTTTAATTTTTTTTGTACTGATTCTATAAATGAAAATATTTGACCCGTGTTTCGGTTTTCGTATAAACTAAAGTGTATGCATTTGTCAAATAAAAAATATTATTTAATTTTCATTGTATTATAAAGTTTGATTATTTAAAGTTGTAGATAAGTAACGTAAGATAAGTAAGTAACCAGTACTTAATACTACAGTAGGATCATCATCATCATCATCATCATCTCAGCCAAAAGACGTCCACTGCTGGACAAAGGCCTCCCCCAAGGATCTCCACAATGACCGGATAGATGATAGTAGTAAATTATGATGATGATGATTTAATACTAACGGGGCCTCACGCAACTCGAAATCATAAAGCAGACGACTTCTGCACCTTCCTGCCAAGTTTTAAGTTTAGGCGGTTTAGTTCGTATGATTACGTAATTCAGTCAACATATGTCTTGGTGAAAGGAGAAAGGGGACATCAAATTCTTTTTTTCTGTGTTAAATCTTTCATTATTATAGCAATAACAGTTAGGATAACTCTTATGAACACATAAATTATATAAAATTGTGTTAATTTGTTCTAGGTAATGATCTAATGTCATTAATTATAATGATCTATGACACTTTCAGACGGTTCCAATGGACAGTTGAGTCACTTTGCATACCTAACATTAATTATTATTCTCTTTAACAATGTGTACCAATAAGATATACCACAATAAACACATAGAGGGAAAGCGATTAGTGGTAAATAATATTTTAAAACAGCAGTTAACAATAATTATGAGTAACTATCCTAAGTTATCGCTCACATTTTCTTGAATATAAGATCATAGCCCTTTAATAGGCTATGGTGTCTTGTATTCTTCGTTTGGAATCTAGGTGTCCACTCTGTTATGTCCTTTGTCCATTTATTTTTATTGTCTCTGAACATGTGGCCGATGGAGGAGGCAGAGGAGCGATGGATTGATGGCGCAGTGGTTAACACACCATGTCTGTCTAAAGGCCGGTCATCGGATGGGTGACCAAAAATGTATCATCTTGAGCTTTTTCGTGCTTCGGAAGGCATGTGAAGCCGTTGGTCGCAGCTCAGCCTAGGCCCGCGTTGTGGTTGAGGACCTGTTCTCCCTATCCATCCATAGGGAAGGCTCGTGACCCAGCAGTGGGGACATTATGAGCACCTGCTCACCATCCATCACCAGATTGATGACCATGGATGTGGCCTACTCATCTCCATTGATTTTTTTTAGTTTTGGTGACAACGTCCTACTATACTTTTGTTATACGTCTAATATCCATAGCCCTTTTTCGCCTCTTTTTCTAAGGCCCAATATGCTTCTTTCCATAGATAGCTCTTTGACATATACAATCGGTGGTCACGGCAATTATCCCGTAGTCCTGATGTCAAAATAGGCTACCGACACACTAATGAGATGTTATTGAATAACCATACTTGAGGCGTGGGCGGCAAGCAAAATTCTTGTTTCTACATTTTAAATATTGTGCAGACGCCTGCACATCAACCTATCTAAAAATTTCAAATTTCTTCAATACATTTTCAACCATATATCTGAGACATAAAGTTGAAAGTCTATTGAGGAAATTTGACAGTTTACGTGTTAGTCTGATGTGCAGGCGTGTGTACTTTTGACTATTGTTAGTCTGGTGTGAATAGGGTTGCCAACTTTTTTTTAGACCAAATATAGTATTATTGGATTCAGTACCCATAAAAATATAGTAGACTAGTGGCCCGCTCCCTACTTCGTCCGCTTAGGAACTCTCGTAACTCATGATGAATGGACCCCTATAGCAGCGCCACCTACCGGGTCCAATTGTATATCTAAACCATTCTCGAATCCACTTGAACACACAGAAAATTTCTTCCAAATCGGTCCAGCCGTTTAGAAGGAGTTCAGTAACATACACACGCACGGAAGATTATATAGGTATATAAAGAGGGAATTAATTAAATTAAATATAGTACATTAAAAATATTTATTTTATTTCTTAAATTAATATTTTGTGTGTTCCGTTTTAGATAATAGAGACTGATTTTAGCGACTTTGCTGATAAAATATAGTAGTTTTGCCTACTATAATATATTTTTAAAATAATAGTAGTTAGACACCTAAAATTGTAGGATACTATATTATATAGTAGGGTTGCAACCCTAGGTGTGAATGTGAACGACATACATCATTATCTTTATTAAATCAAACTTAATCTTTGGACAGTTTTTTGTATTTCCTACAAATACTAGGCGTACCTACTCGTAGTATACTAATGAATGAGTGTTATAAATATAATTATCGAATAAGTAATAAGTTGGATTAATCAAAGTTCAAGGTTATTATTTCCGTTTCAAAAGTCTATAGAAAAGGGGCTTTCTATTACCGGGAAAAACAATTTCAATCAAACGTGACGTTGCTATATATATGTAGATTATTTTTTATCTGAATATCCGCGATATGCATTTCACTTCTATAGATTACACTTGTATGACTAATGGTAAATAATTCAATATTGCCTTTTTCAATGTCAATATAATACTTATGTGTGTAGACTTTTTAATACTATCTTTCGATAGTATTAATTGTAGTTTGTGTTTCAAGACAGAAAATGATTTAAGCCCTGTTTCGTTACAAAATACCACTAAAACATCCTGATTGACGTAGTAGTCAAGAAATATTTACAACTATAAAAACGCCTAGCCTTGGAGTTTATCAGGTAGATTCCTTCCCTGGGCGAGGGTGGTGGTACTGGTGGTAGCTTACATACGGTTGCTTCTGTTCATACATTCAGATGTTTACATTCAAACAAGTATACCTGTATTTGCGAGAAAAGTAATATTGTTTTTAAACATATAATTGAATTTTCCTTATTGTTTTCTAAAGTTTACGCGAACACTACACATTGAAACGTCAGGATAAACATTAAATAAATAATGTGTAAAATAAACGCGAGTAGATCCGTAAAAGTTGTTTCATTTCAATGAATTTTCCTTAGTTTATGTAACTGAGATAAATAAAATTAAAATAGGTCTCTTACAGGTTGTATTAGACATCTCTTGTCACAGATAGTGGAATATTCGCGTTTGTTCATACTAGTGGTCGCCTAGTTGTCGAAATTCGAACGTAATTTTATTAAGGCTGCACGAATTGTATCCTAAGCAATAAAATTTTTAAAGATAGAATGTGAGTTTGGATTAATTGGCATTGACAGATTTCGGCAGCTCCTTTTCCATTTTTGAAATTTTTGAAAAGAGTATGCGTGTGTGTATGGTGTGTGTCAATTACATAGAAGTGTGTGTAATGTTTGTTTTATGTGATTTAATGTATTTTTTATACATAATTTAAAAAAAATTAACATTCTGCACTCTTTCTCTATATAAACTATAAGTGTGCGAAATTTCATACTCCTCTGTCCGCGCAATTTTCGTAAAAAAGGGTACAAAGTTTTTGCTTCACGTATTAATATATCTATAGATACGTTACAGATAAGTCAGTAAAATCGTGAATGTCTTATCTGAAAATCAATAACTTGCGGACTATCTACAACTGTTGTAGTGAGTGACTCAACTATTTTTAAATTTACCTTCATTATTATGAGTTTATTCGTTTTTCGTATAATTTAGATACATACATCTACTAACTTTTAACCAGTAGGTATTTTTTTCAAGTTACGTTAGCTATGTTAAGCAGGACTGTAATCCAGATGCGAAGACAACTACTGGAGCAGGATTGTGCCCCGCCAGCCGTCCTCAGCTTGCCAATCCACAAGCTGCATCTTCACACATCCCTTCGGAGAATCTAGTAGGGCACGGGGACACGCACTAGTGCGTGATGCCGTTCCCTCTAGAAAACCTCCGAAGGTGATTCGTTTCACACGGCTTGAGGAACGTGCTTTAAGTTTCTCGCCGCCCCCAAACAACAAGCATGGTAACAAGCGCACCCAATCATGACGGCCTGCATAAATGCCGTTTCACGCCCCGCTTTTAAAGTCCCGGGACTATAGGAACTGGATCGGATCAGATTGGATTTTCACACTGCTCCGCTTTGCTCAGCTGCTCTCCGCCTTAATACCCAGAAAGACTGCGGTGTGTTCTGTCTCTGTTGCACTTTGATTAACTTAAATTCTTTCTCACAGCCTTCGCCAGCGAGCATGATGGTAGCCAGCACAATGGTCACTGACCACTCCAGCACGGAAGACTTGCAGAAGCGGTTCGGGGAGATTCTGGATGAGAACGTGATCCTCAAGGAGACTTTAAAGCAGAACAACGACTCCATGAAGGAGCAGTTCCTGTTGATCGCGTCCTGCCAAGAGGACATGATGAAGACGCAGGTGCTTCATAAAGAGAAGTTTGAGGAGACCAGGGACCTGGTTGAGAAGGTTCGTTAATTTTGGCCTTTTTCTTCTTTATTTTTTTTAGGTAGATCTTCGCTTTAAAGGCGACTGGTGGGGTACTGCCAAAGTACGGGACTTAGGGAACGATTTGGGGGAGCCCTTTCCCCAAATGGGCGACGAAGTAGAAAAATAAGTTATAAGATTATCATTTATGCGTTAATAACTTATAATTAATAGTCCTATTAACCCATCCAGAGAAGTTAATTATGCATGTTTATAGGTATCGTTTTACGTCGGTAGTCTCGTTGGTTAGATAGATAGATAGATCATGTATTTATGTAGGTATATATATATATATATATATATATATATATTTAAGTATTTTATGTAATTGTAATTTATAGAATATTTATTTATGTATATTATATTAGTTTGAATCTTTTTGTTACAATGTTTTCTACTTTTGTTGTCTCTCAAAATTTGCACCTCCCATGTCATTCGGCACCACCCTTTGGTTGACTGGTAGAGAATACCTTAGGCATTAAGTCCGCCATGTAATATTTTGTTGCTAACTAATGGTCCGTCCCTGCTTCGCACGGGTGGGCATTTAAAAAAAAATACAGCCTAATACTATGTTACTCGGCGCTAATGTAGCATTCTAATGGTGAAAGAATTTTTTAAATCGGTCCAGTAGTTTTTGAGTTTATTCGTTGCAAACATACATACATACAAACATACAAACATACAAACATACAAACATACAAAAGTTTCCTCTTTAGACTACTCGACTACCAACGTGAATCGATGACTACTGATGTGAGCTCCCCATAGCTTTCAACCGTGATTTCTCGCATTGAACCCGATCCTCTACCCGTTCGGCTACTATTACTTTATCTTTATCTGACTCTTTTAATCTGTATCTATAAAGTATGTTAGTTGTGTATGTTGCTTTTCATATTGCAGTGCGGAAAGTCGTGGCCTTAATCTCACCTGTTTGTAAATGACGATAAGATCTGATAAGATGACGTAAATTTACTTGCTAAAAAATTGTGTCAGAAAAATTTGCAGATTTTATGCTTATAAAGGAACATACAATTTACCCTCGACGTTCATGCATTTTAGTTGGGACGTACTTGAATAATATAAGAATCATGCACCGCATTTGTAATGAAAGCACTCGTACAGTCAACAGCAAAAGTAGATGATGCTTACTAGATTTCAAAATTAAGTTTCGATAGTGTAAGTCGGTATTTTCTATATACAAAATAAATACAAATAAATTTATTTGATAAAATGCTTATTTACTTACAAACTTAAAAATACAGTGGAATATAGTGTTACGTAAATATAAGCATTATTTTCAAGGAGGCTGAGATCTTCTATAACCCCACACTAGGCACTGCCTGACCTGTGGCGGTCAATTAAGACGTTTTCAAAAGTTAAACGTTTCGCATAGCTCCAAAATGCGGTTGTAGATGAATGGAAAAGCAAAGCATTTAAACCGTTGGGCAAAGGTGGTTTTAACTAATACCGATCGTACCCTAAATACTCGTCTGTCAAGCAACGCCAGATATTTTGGAGAACTTATAACAGTTTTGTGCATAGTCGTTGCCGCTTTTAGAATATAAAGTTTGCGAACGCTGATTACCTGCGCCTCATTGTACAGCGAATCAGTGGGGAAATAAAAAGGCCTCCGTAACATCACCTTTAAAACAGCTCTTAGAGCTCTTTCAAGCTTGATCAAGTGGCTTGATCAGGACGCAGAGTTACCCCACACTACGATACAGTATGTGATCACAGATTCACACAAAGCCATATACACAGTTTTACAGGCAAAGTCTGCAGGTACTAATAGACACTCAAAGGTTTTTCGGTATGCGTTTAAAAAGTTTTGATTTTCATACTGATTTCATATTTTGAACCTTGACCAATCATATCTTGCTGTTGACTGTACCAGGGGGGGGGGAGGCTTACAAAATGATTGTATTCTGTTTGGTTGGTGGTAGGGGCGGTAGGTCTTGTTTTATGTCCGTCTGGCCTCTTCCATCTTTTAAGTATTCCGGCAGTTAGGTACTGATAAGATAGTCAATCGCTCAATAGTCGGGGATTCCGGGTTGATACACTTCCTTTGTATTTATAGTTACTTACGATCTGGTGAGATGAAAGCGCTTTTCGTTGCGGCATAACAAAATTTCGAAATTTGCAGACTTAATTTAATAAAAATAAAAAAATAAAAATAAAAATAATTTATTTCAGACCGAGATCCATATAAAGTAGTATACATAATATTCTAATAAATAATCTAATGAATAAATTAATTAATAAATAATGATCTCACTTGAATTCAGCGGCAAAGATTGTTGTGCTACAGCCTACAATCAGCATTAAGGGTGCACCGTCCGTAAGTGACAAGTGTCATATGTTTTATTTGAAATGTCGTCGTCCATATTTATTTGATGCCGCGCGGCCATACTAATTTTGTATGGGGAATTTAAGGTGCTTAATAAAAAAATATTATTTAAATAACCACTTGATGAATCAAAAATGTAGTCTAGCAATTTTTAGTTTATCCATTGATGATTGTTTAGACAAAATCAGAGGTACAATAATTTAGATAAACTATAAGAAATCTACTAAACGCCGCCACTCGTTTTCATGATCTTTGCCCAACTTTAAATGATATTGTAGAAAAAACTATAGCATGTTATGAATTTATGGTTCTGACAAATTGTAAACACGTTCCCTATGATACTAAATATATATTTTGTTAATTTAATACGATAGTATTTTCAATTATATTTACTTAACCGTAACTGCATTTTTGGCATTTTTTGGTCGGCCCACCCTTAAATTGATAAAAAAAATTAATAACATAAGTCATCATCAAGTATAGTTTAGTTAACATTAAACCTAACATAGTAAAGTAGTAAAGTAAGCAGCCTATAATTGTCCCACTGCTGGGCAAAGGCCTCCATCATTGAAATCAAGTCACCGCTACAATTGATGGGTAATGGCTTAATCAACACGCTTGCCAAGTGCGGGTTGGTGATCACAAACCCGGGCTATGCATCGAAAAATCCGAAATATATTTTGCCCGACTTGGGAATTGAACCCGGGACCTTCGGGTATCGGGCTGAGCGCTCTGCCACTCGGCCACCGAGCCACCGTTCAAAACCTAACATGTCACAGCAAAACTCCTAAAACGTAGGCATTAAAACTTCGTTTACTTAAATGTTGAGATCTTTTTGATCATTTAGTATGCTTCAATCAATTAGATGCTGTCACACTTACCGATCCTAATAACATTTGTCTACAAATTCCGATTCTCCAGTTACGACATGAAAATCGGAAGCTCAAATGCGACTTGCTGCGTAAATCAGAGGCCGAAGTACAGACGTCCGACTCTCTGGACAGCAAGTCCGGCCCCTCGTCCGGACTGGAGTTCGTCACTTCCCCGGACGACGACACTATCAACAAGCTGACGGCGCAATTAGAGCTGGTCGAGCGACAAAGACGGCAGGTAAGAGAGAGAGAGAGAGAAAGCAGATATGATTCGACGCGAAACAGAAGGAGAAGTATAGACTCGTCAAAACTAGAGTTCGTCATTTCCCCGGACGAAGACATTATCAACATGTCGACGGCGGAACTGGAGCTGGTCGAGCGACAGAGACAGCAGGTAAGGGGGAGCAGATAAGCTATTTCGTGAAACATAAGCAGAAGTACTGACTCGCACAGGACTAGTGTTCGCACTTCCCCGGACGATGTCACTATCAACAAGTTGATGGTGCTATTGGAGCTGGTCGAGCGACAGAGACGGCAGGTAATAGGGAGCGTAAGAGGGAGCAGATCAGCTTTTGTCATTGACTTGCTGCGTCAAACAGAAGCAGGAGTATAGACTCGTCAGGATGAGAGTTCGTTCCTTCTCCTGACACTATCAACAAGTTTACGGCGCAATTGGAGCTGGTCGAGCGACAGATAAGCTTCTGCGCGGAACAAAAGGAGAAGTGTAGACATCTGACTCATTAAAGAGTAAGTCCGGTACGTAGACCGGGCTAGAGTTAGTTAATTCCCCAGACGGTGACACTATTAACAAGTTGACGACCCAATTAAAGCTGGTCGAACGACAGAGACAGCAGGTAAGGGGGAGCAGATAAGCTATTGTTATTGACTTGCTGCGTAAAACAGAAGCAGAATTAAGTACGTCTGATTCGTTGGACAGCCAGTCCGGCCCTTCTCCTGGGGCCCGACCGCCTAACCAATCGCTTTGACTTCGTGTGTGGTTTAAGACTTCATCTTGTCGTTTCGTGCCGCCTATGAGAGCAATATCGAAAGCTTTAGCCTTTAGCTTTTGATATTGCTTTCATAGGCGGTGCGAGGTGGCAAGATGACGTCATAAACTATACGCGTAGTCAAAGCGATCGGTTAGGCGGTCGGGGGGCTGGACTAAAGTTTGTTACTTATCCGGTCGATGAAAGACATACCAGCTGCTGGAAAAATAAGGCTGAGAGAACTTGGCAAACAGGCTAACACCCTATTAAGGCGGGAAGAAGTGGATCAGAGCTGTGTAAAAGTTAACCAATAGAGTTCCTTTTTTGTCTCCTCTTCGCTAACGATATTTCATCATCATCAGTCTATACTAGTCCACTGCTGGACATAGGCTTCTCCGCGTGCACGCCACTGAGCACGATCACCGGTTACTCTCATCCAGCTTTTGCCAGCCACCATGGATATTTATTATTGGCTAATTTTCATGCAGCTCCGCTTCGCTTATCTCTAAGCTTCAATCGAGTGTCAGCCTTAGGGAACTGTGAGTAATCTTACTTCTAAATTTCTGTAAGCGGTAAAAGTCAGAGGTGGCTAATAGCGACAGAAAATATACTTCTTGGGTTTTGAATCAAAGGTTCATTGGAATACAGTTTTTGTGATATGACCGCCTTTGAATACATTAGCAATAGGACTATGGTTTCACTGTTTTTCCTTGCGTTTATGCAATAAAATGTTTATTACCAGAACATAATACAACATGTTGGCATGTTTTGTCATCCAATTCTTTATATTACTTCCAGTGTGTTATAATATGCCGTTAACTTTTTTAGGTTTTGGTAGAAAACGAGAAATTGACATGGCAGAAGGAATCTTTGGAGCACATAGTGGATGCCACCTCCAAAGAAAGGGATGAACTCAAAGATAAAATACATAATCTGGAGGTTTGTTACCTATTCAATTGTTTGTAATTACCATTGTTAGCTATTTCCAGTCCGTATTGGAGTTTCATTTCAATGTGTTGTGTTCACGTAAACTTTAGAAAACAATATATAACCACTTGAGGAGCTCGATGGCGCAGTGGTTAACACGCCCGGTCTGCGATTGCTGAGGTTAAGCAACTTTCGCAAAGGCCGGTCATCGGATGGGTGACCAAAAATTTATCATCTCGAGCTCCTCCGTGCTTCGGAAGGCACGTAAAGCCGTTGGTCCCGGCTGCATTAGTAGTCGTTAACAACCACCAATCCGCACTGGGCCCGCGTGGTGGTTTATAGCCCGTTCTCCCTATCCATCCATAGGGAAGGCTCGTGCCCCAGCAGTGGGGCCTTTATGAGCTGATGATGATGATGATGATGATGATGATGATGATGATATAACCACTTTATTAAAGTTCTCATTTATTTATATAGTTAGTTAGTCGTTTGGTAGTCGCCGTAACAGCATTTCGTGCAGATATTAATTAAAGAGGTGAGATAGGCAGTTCCTCGTTGGTTCAGGATTCCAGATGGTGTTCGCTTCCATTTTCGGCCTTGTTGTAATTTATCATCAAGTGAGATAAAAGCCCTCTATCATAAGAATAAACAATAACACAGTAGAACGGAAACGGAAAGTCTCCGATATGAGAGTATTTGTTAAACAGTATGCTCAGTGGGGCTGTGTCACGGCCAGCGTCACCGCACGCGCGTTTGCGTGTTTGTGCGTTCCGTACTTTATATTATATTTATATTACATTATATTTCCGTTTTCCGTATTTTATATTTGTAGGTAAGTAAGTAATACAATACTTAAATGGCTTCATTTGGTATGGTACTTACTGTAACATATTATTTATAAGTATCTATGTAGGTAGGTACAGTGGCCCAAGAAAGTGGTGTACCAGTTTTGATTTAGTTTTCTAGTCATCGAAAATTACAACAACGTTCATACTAGATATCACTGAAAGAGATGCATAACAATGACGTAAACCTAATTGATAAGTATCCATACGTCGTAGGTCACTTATAAGTGCATGACATTTTAACCTTTATTACAAATTAATAAGACATTAATTACTGTAAAGAAAATTATAAATGTTCTAAACAAAAGTAATAAAAACTATATCTATAGACAACCAAATTCTATTTGATAAAAAGAAAACTGACAATTGTCAAATATATTTTAGTAATTTAATTTCTATTATTTTCCTCAGAAAATCGATTTATTTTCCGTATTATTTATTTACTCAACTGCATATAAATAACATCTTCAATGCCTGCCAACTTGACTATTGCTGAAATTGCTCAATTTAATGTTGGTTTCAACATTAGTGCGATATCGAGTTTAAATATATCGAGACGTCAAATAAAGATGGCAATAGAAGTTGTCAGATCGATCTGCAAGCGATACTAATCTTTATCGCCTATGAATCTGCCATGCGACATTCTACCTTAGGGTGGTAAACCAATTTTTTGGGCGACCGTGCGTAACATAATAATTTATAAATCAAGTTTATAAGTAAAGTTGGGGAGTTGGTTCAATAGTAAGAGTCGTATGTTGTATCACGGGACTCATCTCACAAGGTTTTGACGGTGCCGGTGATAAAAAAGTGACCCTGTATATAAATCTTCTGTGCGTGTGTATGTTACTGAACTCCTTCTAAACGGCTGGACCGATTTGGATGAAATTTTTTGTGTGTGTTCAAGTGGATTCGAGAATGGTTTAAATTTACTATTGGACCCGTAGGTGGCGCTGCTATAGGGGTCCATCATGGGATACGGGTGTTCTTAAGAACGGGTCGTCCGCTTAAGCGGACGAAGTCGCGAGCTGGCGTCTAGTAATATATAAAATATTCATACTTTATTGAGAGGTATAAGAATATCAGTTATATATAGTTTTCAATGTTTCAGCTGCAATTGTCGAGTAAGGACAACGACTACTCCGTACAGATCAGTCGCTTGAATGTCACCATACAAGATCTACAATCTAAGCTACGGTCTGCTAATACTAGTGTAAGTTATTGTATTGCTTATTTTTATTATTAATGTTAAAGAAGAATGTTAGTTTAGTTCTAATATGTATTACTAGATGGCGCGGTTCGTATTCTTACTGAATCGCGTTTTCAAAGTGACGTTGCGGGTGGCATATGAGCCATGTAATATTTCAACAAAGTTTTTACCTACATCAGATCAAATGAGCTAGTAGCGGTTTCAGTTTCAACCCTAATAGTATTCTCCTTAAGTACAAAGGTATACCATTTTACATTGGTCCT
This sequence comes from Eudonia lacustrata, assembly GCA_947562085.1. Classification (NCBI taxonomy): domain Eukaryota; kingdom Metazoa; phylum Arthropoda; class Insecta; order Lepidoptera; family Crambidae; genus Eudonia; species Eudonia lacustrata. The sequence continues at coordinate 3,242,422 of OX387323.1, read as the reverse complement.
TCGAGCCGGATATGAACCAGCGACTTATGGATACCATTATACCATTTTACAATTATATTATTGGCATAGTTATCTAAAATTGTCATGGTCAATGTTGAACAGTGTACGTAAATTTAAGTATCTGGGCCATATTGTCACAACAAATCTAAATGATGACGAGGATATTGAGAGGGAGCGTAGGGCGCTAGCGGTAAGGGGCAACATGCTTGCACGCAGGTTCACTCGATGTACGGCGGAGGTCAAAGTTACCCTTTTTAGGGCATTTTGTCAATCGTTTTACTCGAGTGGTCTGTAGGTGAGTTATACGCGTCGAGCCTACAGCACACTACGCGTGCAGTATAACAACGCCTTCAGAGCGCTGCTGCGGCTGCCGCGGTTCTGCAGCGTCTCGGGAATGTTCGCGGCCGCACGGATTGGCGGATTCCACGCGATTATGCGCAAAAGAGCCGCGTTCTGAAAACAATTACTGCTCGTCCTGATTGTTCTATCCAACAACACTAAATAGAAATAGTAACTGGCCAAATAAAATAATATTGTTTTAAAATCATATTTATCCACACTAACCAACTAATATATTTTATAAGAAAAATTGTTAATAAAATATGGATGTAAAGCCTGAAATAAATTTTATTTTTTTTATTTTTTTTAGAGTATACACGAACATTACACATACAAAACACTATAGGTATCATTCGCGTTTGTTTTTTACATATTACTAGACAAATAAATATATCAAATTATATTTTCAGCTTTTATATTTCTTGTGCCTGGGAGAAGTCTCAAAACGCCCTTGGAGTTTTTTGCGACTTGTCCAAGGCTTTCGATTGCGTTGAGCACAAGACTCTGGTGATGAAGCTACATTACTATGGTCTTAAAAATTACGCACTAAATTTAATCAAGTCGTATCTCAGCTCTAGAACACAGACTGTCAATATTAATGGAACTAAATCATCTGGTTCTCATGTAAAATTGGGAGTTCCACAAAGTTCCATTCTTGGTTCTTTTCTGTTTTTGATTTATATTAATGACTTGCCATTCTTTGTAGAGAACTTATGTGAAATCGTATTATTTGCAGATGATACTTCACTCATTTTTAATGTAACTAGGTGTAAGAATAATTACGGCGATGTTAACAAAGCTCTTTCAGATGTACTCAGTTGGTTTACTGTTAATAATTTGCAGCTTAACGCTAAAAAAACAAAATGTATTAATTTTAGACTACCAAATGTCAAGAATAAACCAACCGATATAAGAATAAACGGCGATCGATTAGATTTGGTAGACTCAACAGTTTTCTTAGGTATAACCCTTGACTCAAAACTTCAATGGAATCCTCATATATCGAAATTGGCCGGCAAACTCAGTTCTGCTGCCTATGCCATTAGAAAAATAAGGCAGTTAACAGACGTTGAAACTGCTAGAACAGTTTACTTTAGTTATTTCCATAGTGCTATGTCGTGTGGCCTCTTACTGTGGGGAACAGCAGCTGATATTGAAACTATATTTATTTTACAAAAGCGAGCAGTAAGAACAATCTGTAGACTAGGTTCACGAACTTCTTTAAGAAATCTTTTTAAAGAAATTGGTGTCTTGACAGTGGCGTCTCAATTTATTTATAATTGTATAGTTCTTGTACGTTGCAATATCAACTCATTTACTAAACACGGTGACGTACACAATTTTAATACTAGAAGTAAATCAAAACTTGTAATGCCACTGTTTAGGTTACAGAAGGTGCTTGGTTCTTTCTTGGGGCAAGGTATACTCTATTACAATAAAATACCAAATACTGTACTAGATTTACCTTTAGATAAGTTTAAAAAACATGTAAAGTCTTCTTTACTTAAAAAAGGTTATTATACAGTCAAAGAATATTTAGATGAAAACAGCCTGGCTATAATAAAAAACGCATACTTTACTACTTTTTATAATAACAAATTATACTGATATGATAACCTCTATAAACAGTGTCCTACAGATAACAAATAGCGTTGCGTTGAACATTTCAATTAGTTTTGATTTTAGAATAGCTTGGGTGTGTCATGCTCTCTTTATTGTCTATGCGGTGGTGGCATGTGCGTCGGGTCGTTACATTCCCTAAAATATGGTTGAATGAAGCGATGGCTGATTCATTTATGTCATACTCGTGAACGGGTGCCGCCTGTGGAGGCTGGTCTGCTCTAGCGTACTTATTTTTATTATTTTTAACTATAGTTTAACTTTGTTTTTTTTTCTTAAAACAGGTTTTTGACTTTTACTAGTACTGTATGACATTGTAAAAAAATATACTGGTAAATGATGTTTTTGCAAACTTAAATATTTTTTTTTTCTTTTTTTGTGTTTTTTTTTTTACATGTTGTGACTGTCCTTTATATTTTGTGTTTTTATTTGTGTTGGAAAGTGTCCTTTTATGATAGGGCATTTTCCAATATTTATGACGCTGTAAGGGAGAAAAGAGCTGAACACTTGCTGAGTTTCTTGCCGGTTCTTCTCAGTACAAGATCTCCCGCCCAGAGTAGATAGACTTACAAACCGATGGCATAAATGACGTTCATTAGAGCTATTTGTAGCCTAAACTGAATAAATGATTTTGAATTTTGAATTTTTTTTTTTTGAATTTTGTGTTTTGATCAAAGTCATTAGATCGATATGTTTTTGTAACATCTTAAGTTGCGATTTTAACAAAACCGTCATGGAAAATAAGAGGTTATCGTTAGGTCAGTTTATAGTAAGATAAAAAAAAAGATAAGTAAAAAAAATAATTAAGCGAAACTATTATCACACAAAGAATAAAAAATAATAATATTTACAAAGAGTTCAGGATGGTCTTAAAATCTATGATAAAATAGCATAAAATGTATATAACTACGGATATTTTATATAAATACCAGCTGACCGGCGAACTTCGTACCGCTTTGACAGTTTCTATGACAACAAAACAAACAAAACGTTGACAGTTTCCATGACAACAAAACAAACAAATCATTCGTCCGCTTAAGAACACCCATATCCCATGATAGACCCCTATAACAGCGCCACCTACCGGGTCCAATTGTAAATCTAAACCATTCTCGAATCCACTTGGACACACATAAATTTTCATCCAAATTGGTCCAACCGTTTAGGAGTTCAGTAACATACACACGCACAGGATATTTATATACAGGGTCACTTTTTTATCACCGTTCAAACCCTCTGAGATGACTCCCGGATACAAACGAACAACTCTTACTATTGGACCAACTCGACTAACTCGAAAATAAAATTCAGCTGTTCCATACATTTTGGTCTTATGAATATTGATGTTTTGTATGGAACAGCTGAATTTTATTTTCATTTCAGGTTTGGACGGTGATAAAAAGTTACCCTGTATATAAAGATACTAGCGGCCGGCCGCTCGCGGTTTCACCCGCGTGGTTCCCGTTCCCGTGGGAATATCGGAATAAAAAACATCCTATGATTTAATTCAGGTTATAAACTATCTTTATGCCGAATTTCATCCAAATCCATCCATCCGTTGCAGCGTGAAGAAGCAACAAATATACACACATACACACAAACTTTCGCATTTATAATATTAGTGTGATAATCATATTTATTTAGCAAAAAAACTTTTATCTAACCTTTTCATCCGGTCTTTAATCCTGCTATCATAAAACGTCCACAATCGTGTCTCAATGGCCTGATTTGACATTTGAAAGTCAAAATCGAATTGTATGTTAATATTTTTTTTTTCTATTCTATTCTATTCTAAATCATTTATTCAGTTTTGGCCTTCACAGTATTAACAGAGTGAACGAGAGTGCGGCAACAGTGCCGTGATCTTGAATTGACGTACGAGCTGTAGCTACCGGCTAAGGTTGAGTGAGCCACACATAGTTAATTTATTATTGTGTGAGTTTGGGTGTCTTATATATTATAAATGAAACACACAATTTAGGTGTACACTATAAAATACTTATATCATTATAAAGTACAATCGTAATCAAATATTAATTTACAAATTGGAGACAACAAAATATTTACGCCTCGCTCGGCCAGTTCTGAAAGCTGCGTTATTTAATAACGTAATATATCCGTATGCCAATGTATATTTTTTTTAAATATATTATTGGAAAGCAATTACATGGAGGTACATATTTAAGGTCGGACATATTATCAAAAATAGTTTTGGCTACTTTTGAATACTTATGTAATAAATTTTTCTATTTCCAATAAAGAAACAAGGTTTAAATAAGATCGGCAGCGCTCAGTGACATACTTGTTATTCTCCGTTACTACAGCAACATACGCTACCCGATCCGCGTTTGCGATGACAGCCGCGTCATCGGGTACTCCTTTCCCATGTTTTTTTCCGTGTGCTAATGTAGGTGAACTACGAGTTTGTGTGCGTGCGTTTCGGAGCGCTTGTGAGAAGTTGCCGCACTCTCGTTCACTCTGGTATTAACGTCAACACTATAAAAAAATATAAAATTTTGTTCAAACTTAAGTGCGGGATCTACCACCATTTCGAATTTTGAGAAACTCGGGAGGCTTTAGTCTAGGTATAAGGAAAATGTCAGAATCAGACCACTGAAACACGATTGTGTACTTTTGAAAATAGCAGATTCTAGCGTTTCTGTTCTTCCAGTCTAGGGTACCCACCGAAGAGCTGGTCAAACGCGACACTATCATCCAACAGCTGGACGGCAAGGTCTCCAGCCTGCAGGCCGAGCTGAAGAACTCGCAGCTCAAGATATTGGAGCTGGAAAATGTCAAGGTGAGATCACATCACACAATCATCATCACCAGTTGATTTTTTATGTCCCCACTGGTGGGGTAAACACTACAGGGTGAACGGGCCTTATACCACCACGCAGGCCCAGTGTGGATTCCCTCCACCAACCCATAGTTCTGCCTACCTTGCGGCATACGGACTGAATCTCGGGAGAGCGCGAAGGTACTTGCATAGGCTCTTTCCCCGTCTGCGCTTTTCACTTCGCTTCCAACAAAATTTTCTAAATCTGTCCCTTCTGTTACCAACTCTCCTCCTTCTGGGGCGAGGGCACCACAGTACGTGACTTCGCGTCGGGCAGCTCTTAGTGCTGTTACCCTGTCCTCATTCAAATGTTCGTCGAATAGTGTGCCAGGAGTGCGCGAATTCGCGCAGCGCTTCAAAGTTACTTTGGCAACTAGTAAGGACCTTCTGATACGTCGGGCCGGGTTCTGTCGGCTGCATGAGCAGTTGTTAACAACCACCAACCCGCACTGGACCCGCGTGGTGGTTTATGACCCGTTGGGGAGCTTCTTATGTTTATATACCTCTTTTGATACATTGTCTATGCTTTTATAATGTTCTTTTGTTTTTTTATAGATAGATAGATAGATAGATAGATAATACTTTTATTGCAACACTATAAAACATAAACATGAACAAAAGAAAAAAAAAAATTACAAAGTTACAATTTGGCGGTCTTATCGCTTTCAAGCGATTTCTTCCAGACAACCAGTCGGATGGAGAGAGCTAATAAACTGTAAGATCAGAGGTGAAACTATGAAAACATGCTAGAATAATGTGTATTTTATAAATGAAGCAAAATAATAATAATAATGGTAATGATAATAATGATAAACATATATACATAATAAAAAAACACAAATGTTGAAAAAATTTCCACGAGCAGGGTTTGAACCTGCACCCTTCTGACATACCGGGTCAGGTGCTCTTCCAATTGAGCTATCGTGATTCTAACCAGCCCGCCGAAATTATTCAACACTATTTACTTTTTACTTTGAAAGCCAAAGGCGCCCATTCAATGTTAACAACTACCGTCATTAACATCCGATCATAATATTTTTACAAATACTAAAGATCAGTTAAGAAGTAGGCAAGCTATTTATAAATTATTATATTATAATTTATTATATTTATAATTTGTTCGCAACAAAATTTGCGTTAAAAATTATATAAACATTTATATATACATAATATATAAATACCTTATATATAAATAAACCTACTTAAACATAATAGTAGTCTCAGGTAGGAAAGTAGCGGATATGGCAGTTTTGCAGCAGGACAGGGTTAATCGGAGAGGTAAAATTTTTTCACGAGCTCTTTAAATAAGTGAATGGATTTCGCACGCCTGATCGCAACTGGAAGCGAATTTTGAATTTGGAATTTTATGTTTGTTGTCAAAAAATAACTCACAGAAAGATAACGTGTTTTTCTTCAAGCAGTGGAGACGTACATGAGCTGGTGATATGATGTGATTATAAATGAAACTGTCTTCTAATAAGAGCTGAAACTGCTTAAAATGGAATTTATTATTAAATTCATCATCATCATCATCTAGTCCACTGCTGGACATACGCTTCTCCAAGTGCACGCCACCGAGCACGATCCGCGGCTACTCTCATCCAGCTCTTGCCAGCCACCTTGCGAAGATCGTCGCTCCACCTAGTCTGAGGGCGTCCTACACTACGTTTGCCGATACGCGGTCTCCACTCGAGAACTCGTTTACCCCAACGGTTGTCGGTTCTGCAGCTAATATGACCGGCCCACTGCCACTTCAGCTTGCTGATCCGATGGGCTATGTCGATTACTTTCGTTCTCTGTTATTATTAAATTATTATTCTCTGTTATTGTTAAGTTATTATTAAATTATGACAATTATATTCACAGTTGGAGTTCACAAAGCACAGATCTGGTCTGTCAGAAACGGTTAGAATATACAAGGAGCAGATACAAGAGTTGCACAACAGGCTCAAAGAGGCTCAGACTACGGTAAGTCGTATGCAACGTGCTAACAGCCCCTGCGGTCTAGTGGTTAGATTATTGATTTCGGACCCGAGTTCGAGTCTTAACGCCGCCCGACGGCTAGTGAGGCCCAATTCTGCTATCATTAGCTGACCTCACATCTAGACTCTACTTCTGCTTAATATCATAAACTTAAACTTTCCTACACTCAGACCAATTATCTAGCCCAAGAGAAGCTTCCTTCGTTATGAAACTCGTTAATTAGTTACTAGACAACGGATAAACATACTTAAAATACTTAAATACATACTTATTATACATAAAAAAACACCCAGACCCGAGACAATTTAGAAAAACAATAATTTCTAAATTGACCCGACTGGGGATCGAACCCGGGACCTCAGAAATGGCAACACCTTGAAAACCGGTGTACAAACCACTCGACCAAGGAGGTCGTTAATATCATAGCAGAGTACATTTGCCAAACTTATAAATATAAATAAATATTTCTAATTCAAATCTGATCAAGCAAAATATGTTTTATGTTCACACTAGCAGGTGTTTTTTTTTTGTTTTTTTTTGCCATTATTAATTTATTAATGTTGTTATTATTATTTTGACATTTTGTATTTTAATCAATTTTGTTTGTATTAATTTTAATTTTAATTTCTATTGATTTATCTATATATTAATACGTGAAGCAAAAACTTTGTACCCCTTTTTACGAAAATTGCGCGGACGGAGGAGTATGAAATTTCGCACACTTATAATTTATATAGAGAAGGGGTACAGAATGTTATTTTTTTTTAAATTATGCATCAAAATACATAAAATCAATAAAACAAACATAACACACTCTACCATATACAAAATTAAGTATCACACTTTTAAAATTGCAATAACTTTTTAAGTACACAAGATATACTTTCGAAACAAAAAGGAAAAATGTAACTAATGTATAATTTACTTTAGTTTCAAAGAAAGCTGATGAAAATTGCTGCAAAACGTTTTTTATTTAAAAATCTCTAACTTCTATAGTTTAGAAAAAAATAAATATTAAAAGTGTAGTACTTAGTTTTGCAGGCCAGTGTATTTGACACACACGCATATTATACTCTTTTCAAAAATTTCAAAAATGGAAGAGGAGCGGCCGAAATCTGTCAATGCCAATCCAAACTCACATTCTATCTTTTTTATTTTTTTTATTGCTTAGGATACAATCCGTACCGCCTTAATAAAATTACGGTCGAATTTCGACCACTGGGCGACCGCTAGTTATTGTTATTTTTTATAACTATAATGTTCAACACTATATTGTTACTTGAATAAAGAATTGAATTGAATATATCAAAATCTGATAAATATTGTGGTAGACAAGGATGTGTAATACCCCCTTTACGTTAGTGGTAAGACTTGTTTGTCCGCCTGGCTAGCTACCACCATCTAATCTAAATATGTCGCCATAAAATCAATGTTTGTAGCATTGTTGTGTTCTGGCAGCTAGAGATAACATAGCCAGTGCCATAGTAGTTGAGGATCCCGGGTGAAGTGCGCTTCCACCTTCGGCTTTATCATCACTTAACATCAGGTGACATCAAGGCACTGTGCTTACCTGTTAGATATAAAAAATTTTTTTCGATTAATTGTAAGTTACTATACGATGTTGTTTGTATCCACAGATGTTCCAGCCAGTGCGCTTGTCGCTCAGCGCAGAGCGGGAAGCGTCTCCGTCGTCTCCATCGTCTCCGTCCTCTTCGGAGTACGGCGGGCTTATGTCCAACGTCAAGCTGTACGATAGGACGTTGAAGCACTTGGCCGAGCTACTCAACTCGCTCACTAACGGGTGAGTGGCTATTTGGTTTAATTTATTGTATTGGAGTGTACAGGAATATAACAAACACTAAAACAAATTGAACCTTATTTGCACGGGGTAAAATTGAAAATCAATATGCTTGTTATTGACATAAGGTTGGTTTTTGTCAAATTTTTAAATATTTTGGTAGGTTGGAACGCTCCCGTAAGTTTGACGGTGGTTGTACTGTACATAGTAAAAGGAATACACCCTCCATATTTTATGCCACTGTCTCTAGAGGTTTGAGCTGTACAATGTCTGTCGTCTGTCAGTCAGTCAGCCAGTCTGAATAAAGCTTTTTTTTTATCCTCGACAAGTTGAACTTTTAAAAATTTCTTAGTGGGTCGCCCGCAAAACATTTTATTCAATACAAATGCGTTTATTCAACAGATTTTTTAGAAATTTCGAGACCTATGACAGGTTTCTTTATTTTTCTGCACATCTACGGCTGGAGCTCTTCAAAATGAGACCATGACCGATTTTTTATGTGCAGATATCGTCGCATAATCACTGGGACAAAAATCGGCTTACGCTATTAACCTTTTCACCGCCCAACTATCCTGCACGCGATGTCCCACTGTACGCCAACGTATAAACGTATTTTAATAAAGTAGGTACAAAGAAAAACTTCTATAGAAGTGCTGGCGTGGACGGCACGAAAATCTCGAACTTCTATAGATGTTGTTGGCGGTAAAAAGGTTAATATATATTTGTCGTTTAATTTTAGTTGACAATTAATTTTTTTGTCAAACGTGCGTACGTATAATTTAAATGCATTTAAAACGTAACAGAAAGGTGTGGTTTAAATAAAAAGATCCAATGTGTATCCGATCTAGATCTCGTAAGCAGAGTTACTAAAACATGATTATTAGCTTTGTTATGCAATTTTTAATTAAATATTTCTATTGTGACGTTACATGAAAATAAACAAGTCTCAGCCCTAGTGGTTTAGTAACCTCTGTGTACTTACATTTATGATCATTGCTGCTTGCTTATGCGCGCATGACTTAATTAAAAACAGTTTTTTTTAATGATCCGTGGGTATTATTTAGTTGGTTTTCCAATAAATAAATAAATATAGAAAATTAAGAAGTGACTCGTCTATGCGCAGGCTGTCCGACCGCCTGGTGGAAGCCTTGGGCGTGGCGTCCAGCCTGTTGGAGTACAAGTTAGAAAGAAGCAGCGCGGAACAGTTCAAGGCGTGCCTGGCTGATCTGCGCCAGCAGCTGGCCGAGCAACACTCCGCCGCGCTCAACTACGTGTGAGTACCATGGCCCACATTCACGGCCACTCCATTCAATTCAAATTCAATTCAAAATCGTTTATTCAGTTTAGGCTACAAAATAACACTTATGAATGCCACTATGACATAGCATTTCTTTTCTCCCTTTCTTTTACAGCTTCAAAATATTGGAAAATGTCCCATCATAAAACACTACAAATAAACACACAAAGTATAACATGTATAAAAATAATATACAGTATCATACATACATAAAATAAGAAAAGTATGCAAGAGCAGACCAGCCTCCACAGGCGGCACCCGTTCAAGAGTATGACATATAAATCAGCCATCGCTTCGCTCAACCATATTTCAGGGAACGTAACGACCCGACGCACACGCCACCACCGCAGATACAATAAAGACACACCGGAGTGGCATTAAGTTTTGATTTAGAGTAGCTTACTCTAAATCAAAACTTAATGCCACTCCAATCCATCGCTCCAAAAATAATATCGGCCCCTATTCAAGGGCACTCCCTTCCATCGCTTTACTCCATCGCTCTAATTTTAATAATATGTACTACGTAGATTACGTGGCATCGCTCCGAACGTTGGATTTCCAAACATTTCAAAATCCTTCTCTTTACTTTAAATGTATCTTTTATGAACTATACAAAGTTTTTGGTCCTTCGAGCCGGATATACAATTTGTAAAAAAAAACCCTGTCCGATCGGAAAGGGGCATATAGGTATTAAAATAAAATAAAAAATAAAAATTTAAATGAAAATTAAAGAGTAGGTACTTGATCGTTATTTTAAATTCAAGTTTTTTTGTACAGAAATTGCTTAAATTACCCCAAAATTATACTTATTTTATAAATGTAACTTTCCATCAATGGCGGCGGCGCCAAAGGTGTACCTACCGAGGTGCCGACAAAAGTATTGCCTTGTAAGTTTTGTCATTTAACAAAATTTTCATCGGGGTTAATTTTTTTCAGTTATTATTTTAAATAATTACGTAAATAGAACTGAATCTCTTTTTTTTTTAATGGTAAAAGAAGGCAAACAATCTCGATACCTAACAACACCTTTACGGATCGGACAGGGTTTTTTTTACATATTGTATACATCCATGCTGGCCAAAGGCCTTCCCATGTAAGTGAACATAGCACATTGGAAGATCAGCCTATAATGATTTTATAATTTTACTTCCACAGAGTTCAAGTGAAAAGCACGTTATCGATATTCGAACAAATATTCAAAGATCATAACGAGTTGCTAAAGAAGAATCTGACGAAACAGGAAATCGTAAGTAACATCAAAATCAACAATAACAATGTACTGTAATTTAACGGACACTAAAACATACTGTAAAGATCCTCGCACAAAATGTATGGTAAAGCCGTTCTGATTTATCAAAAGTTTGATAAAGTTTAGTCTGCAACACGGTAATCGGTTGTGTAAAGTTATAAAATACAGTGAAAAAATTAAACGCCCACACGACCCAGCCAGGAATCGAACCTGGGTCTTCCGCAATCCCCGGGCGGCTGCACTGTATTTTATAAATATTTAATTTAGCTTCAGTGCAGCAATTTAGCACTTGAAAATCAAAAAGTAAAAAAATAAAAAATAACCTATTTAAGAGCGTTTACGCCGAGCGCGAGACCTTAAGTTTAGGTTTTTAAGTCCAAATATCACGCACACAGAAACGGGCTGTGAGCGCGCGTGAGTGTGTGCGTAGAGTAGGCTAGTTCTGCTCACTATAGTCAAACTCACTACTTTGATCCGTTCGAATTTAGTTTTTCGGTATACTTAGAAATTATTGAAGTGAAATCTTTTTTAGCGGCGTTGTACACTTTTTTGTAATGGGTAAAAAATGTTAAATTCGCATCAAGACACGTGACCTGATCGAAAATGTAAGACGTAAAATCGTAAGACGGATGGAGAGTAGACAGCCGGCGCGGTGTAGGAGAGGAAGTATCCCCCTCTCTTTCTACGGCGCGGCGAAAATGTATGCCTGTTGTTTCGTTTAGGCGGCGCAGGGCGCTTGCGTGAATAAGTTGTCATGTTTGTGTACGATAGCACAATAAATAAATATTGTATTCTACCACATAAATGATAGTACTTTTATACTGATAATTGAAGCAATTCGTGCAAAATTATTCCCTAACCATTCCAAAATATCAAAAATGCACAACGTTAATATTCAAGTTTTCACTTCTGCCGGCACTCCCGGGGTGCCACCCTTCGTTTATTTATTTTTAACTATGGGCGTAAACAGATGACTAAACTACGGATACACGAAATAAGTACCTAAGTATAATATTATATTGTATGTATTTTTATTAATGTTGTAATTAATCTTATATCACAAAATTATAATCAATACCTATCTGTTCCTCAACGATTTATTTTGGACGAATTGATTTGACGACGACACATTTTATTTTATTTTATTCATAGCTCGGCAAATGTTGATGTTAAGTGGAAATGGAGTCCCTGTTGTTCCCTGCATGACGTTGACAGTTGACAGTTTGTTGATGGTTTGAGATACGAAACATTTAAGAATCCTTCTTATTTAAGTTTTTCTTCCAATATTTTACAAAGAAATGATTAATTGTATGGGCAGTCAAATAAATTGACCGATTTTTTAGAATATATCAATAATAATATGTTGTCTATTACCAAGCCCAATTTTGCTAATCTCCTTTTAAAATAAATTTTGTATAAAAATTACTTGGAAAATATGAGCCACATAAGCACAAAGCGCATCATGCAGCAATAAAATAGGTGCTGTCAAAACTCGGTCAAGTTATTTGACTGCCCATACAATTAATCATTTCTTTGTAATACATTGGAAGAAAAACTTTAATAAGTAGGATTCTAAAAACCATAATAATAGCTAAGGATACTTTAAAAAATTAAAAAAGCAATACACTTATTAACAAAATAAATAATTAGTCTACAAAAGTCGCACTGCTATGATATATGATATGATGCTGGATATGGCGAGGAGATTGGGCCATAGCCCATAGCGCACACTGGCACGGGTGCGGAGCAGTCGTGACAAAAACTGGGACCAACGGTTTTACGTGTCTTGCAAAGGAGGGGAGAGAGAAACACACACATAGATGGTATTTCCCACCCATCCCGTGGGCCAGTTTAAAAGAGCATCTAACCTCTTTGGCATACCTACATGTCCGCCATTTTGAAAAATACGTGTTTTGGCGGCCAGTGATGAAACGCATGTCAATCGACAGAGTAAGTGATTACAAACAAAAAGTGTTCCGTGATGAAATCTCTAAATGATACGGTTTCTGAGATATTAGACTCCAAAAACAAATATTTTATTTTAATTTATTTGGTTTCCTTGAATGACAAAATAAGTATATGTCGGCGGCGAGGTTGTTTGTAGGTAGAACAGTCGAGCAAACTCGGATTCGTTGATAACACAGTTGGACACAGTCTTGGATCTTCAAAATAAAGACGCAGTCGTATTCCTTACAGTCAATTTAATGTTATTTTAACATCAGAATTAAATTATTTAAAAATAGTTGGCCGATGCAAATGGATTTTAGAAACGAAGTGAGTTCTGCGCGTGCGTACTCTCCGGCCGCTACCGTTCAAATGTGTCCAGTCCGTTGTTGCGCCAACTGACGTTGACGTTCCGCGTACCATAGAGCATAGGCTGCGCAGACCACACTCAAGTATAGACTATACTTGTCGTTTCTAAGCGATGCTAGCGCCATGTCTCCGACATATATAATACGAAACATACATATATACATATACATTATACATATCAGTCAGCTCATAGCTTCTTAGCTGCGGCCTAGGACGGCGTCCCTCTATACAGGTGGCTGTACTGAACTGAGTTCACAAAACAAACACCGTGATCCCGGTGGACCGGTGGACATGATAATGCAAATAACAATAACAATAAACACAACGTAACAAAAAACTGCTCGTGAGGAAAATAACCATTCGTGCACTCACACCAGAGGTTAGAAGCCGAATGAAACGATTCACTAAATAAAAAATGTTTCATTTTTGCTTAACTTTCTGTTTTTGGAGTCAAATATCTCAGAAACCGTATCACTTAGAGGTTTTATCACAGAACACTTTTTGTTTGTAATCACATACTCTGTCGATTGACATGCATTTCATCACTGGCCGCCAAAACACGTTTTTTTCAAAATGGCGGACATGTAGGTATGTCAGGTTCCATACAAAAATGATCGAACCTCTTTAATTTGTTTATGCTCTCACCAATTATCTAGCTCAAGATAAGTATTCTTAAGAAACTCGTTAGTATAGTAAGATAATGGATAAATGCATAGACATGCATGCATGCATAAACATAGAAAAAACACCTAGACCCGAAATAAATTTAGAAAAACAGTCCTTCTCTAAATTAACCCGACCGGGAATTGAACCCGGGGCTTCGGAGACGGCGCGACGCCCGACCCGGCGTGCTAACCACACGACCACGGAGGTCGTCCAATTTAAAAATGTTGCAATTCTTCAAAAGTAACATAAAATAATTTATTCACTAAAGTACTAAGATTTGCTTATCGCGCTATAAATTTGAACTATCTTCGAAGTTACGGCAATTGTTCGACAGTCGTCGGGTAGAGCGTCGAGCGACGTGACCACTCTCTCAGAGGCCTCGCGGCGGACTGATTTGACACTAATAGAACGCAGAGTTTTGTAGTAGTTTTAGAGCAGTTTTAAAATATTTATAGAAAAATTATAGAGCTAATTTAGTAAAAAGAATTTTGCGCATAATTTAAAGAACACTTTTTTCTATAGTAAAAAGCTTTTATCTCATATTTATATAGTAAGTATATTAGAGAAAACAATTATTTTATCACCTATAATTTCTTTAAAAATTTAAAATGTTTGGATTTTTATAGTTTTTGTTAGTAACCAAAATCTAAAAATGTTTTCAACAAACTATTTTGCTGAAGATCTTTCAAATTGAAATAAAATTTTTGTTCTTAGGTTTGTCAGTAATTTAAACACATTTTTAAGCTTCGAAGTTGACGCGGAAAGTCAAATTATGAAAACCTCTGTTCAATTATCTTGTTATAAATTCCAAAATATCCATAAATCTAAAAATGTTTTCAACAAACTATTTTGATGACAAGATCGCCTAATGATATAAGTAATTAACATATTTGTAAAGTAAATATTCATAGATATTAAGAAGTTTGAAAAGTACAGTTTTTGAGCAAAACGGCGTAAACGCTCTTAATGATGAAACCACAACCATTATTTTCATGCCTTCCGACGCATATCATGTTACAACTGATGAAAAAAACTAATAACATCACTTTCAATAATATATTTTCATATAACTAATTATTTAAAATTGGAATCGATATTTTTTGCAATGTTTTCTACTAACCATTTTGATCACAGTACTTTTCTTAACCATAGCAAGTACTTATCATTAAAATTCGGACTTCCAAATTTGTAAGGGTAATCAAATTGCATAAGCCCTCTCAACATCACCGTAATCAGAATCCGTCTCAACAGAAGCCTGCGAACCCGAACATCGAAGCTCTAACGTCGGCTCTGCTAGCGCGGGGGCAGGAACTACATACCTTGGACGCTGAGCTGAAGCGGCTGCGGCTGCAGCATGACGATAGCGACCTGCTTAAAGCGCAGCTCGACCTGTACAAGTCAGTGCCACTTATATCCTCATTGCTGGGGCACGAGCCTTCCCCATGACATCGGTTTCACGCTAATTCTGGCGTCAGTTCAGTCCATCATTCTGGTCAGAATGACGAGAGAATTATCGTGTAGCTAACCCTCGGACTTATGAAAATTAAATATTTTAAATAATATTTGTCAGTCCGTTTCGAATGACAGTAAACTGACAGGAGAATGATCGTGTAACCTGCTTGTGTCATTCTCGCGTCAGTCACCGTCCACGCAGTGTTGGGAAATGTACAATAGTTATTGGATTCTTACAATAATTGGATATACGAAACTAAATTGTATCATGAAACATAGCTTTCTAATTATTGTACGCTTTTATACAATATTTTCCTATTTGACACAATATAGGTTCAATATTATGCCACGCAAATCTAAAATGTATGAACGAACGTATCACATATATGTATACTTATATCACCAAATCTTTTGCATCAACCTTAGGCTGTATGGGCTGCGCTTCTTTTGCCTTTCCCATCCCTGATTCCCTGCCGATATTAAAAAAAAAACAAGTCTGAGAGCGCTCGCCCAATAATTATTATTATCATAGCACAGGGCTTTTTTTTCTTTATGATATCCATACTAGACTAGAAGACTGTTGCGTTCTGTGTCCAAACGGCGACTGTCGTACTTTTTATCAGTCTGTTGTCAGTCTGGACTGATCATGTAACCGTGTCCGTTTTCCACCATTCTGGCATCAGTCAAAACTCTAAGAGACTAAAGACTGAACTGACGCCAGAATTAGCGTGTAAACGATGTCTGTGGGTGGAAACACCAAGAGGTGGTGGATGGGCCGTAAACCACCATGCTAAAGGGCGATTATTGAACCGGTCACAAATTTTCGCGCTATGATATCAATTATGAGTGCTCCTTTTTCTGTTATTCAAAGTCACTATAAACTTATTTTTGACACAGGAAATTCTTATTCTTAAACATTTTTTTATTTTATAATGTTTATATAATTTTTAACGCAAATTTTGTAAACATTAATAAAATTATATAAACATTTTATAAATAGTTTGCCTACTTCTTAACTGATCTTTATTTGTAAAAATATTATGATCAGATGTTAACGACGGTAGTTGTTGACATTGAATGGGCGCCTTTGGCTTTCAAAGTAAAAAGTAAATAGTGTTGAATAATTTCGGCGGGCTGGTTAGAACCACGATAGGTCAATTGGGAGAGCACCTGACCCGGTATGTCAGAAGGGTGCGGGTTCAAATCCTGCTCGTGGAACTTTTTTCGACATTTGTGTTTTATTTTTTATTTTATTTTTTATAATTCGATAGGCTTGCATTTGACTACTACGAGTATCTCAC
This sequence comes from Eudonia lacustrata, assembly GCA_947562085.1. Lineage (NCBI taxonomy): Eukaryota > Metazoa > Arthropoda > Insecta > Lepidoptera > Crambidae > Eudonia > Eudonia lacustrata. Next base: position 3,225,565 of record OX387323.1, on the reverse strand, counting down.
CTGATGTTAAGTGATGATGTAGCCTACGATGTAACATGCTTGCCTAGAAGGTACCGTGAGATTCAAAAGTCGCCTGCCTAAGCCTCTCTTCTTCGATTTTATTTTAAAGATTAGTATTATTATTACGCTATATTGTACTCGTAGTTATGTTAATATCATTAACCTACTAGCGGCCGCTCGCGGTTTCACCCGCGTGGTTCCCGTTCCCGTGGGAATATCTGGATAAATAGTATCCTATGTGTTATTCCAGGTTATAAACTATCTATATGCCGAATTTCATCCAGATCCATCCATCCGTTGCAGCGTGAAGAAGCAATAAATAAACGAACATACACACAAACTTTCGCATTCATAATATTAGTAGGATAAATAATAGTCATCATCATATCAGCCGATAGACGTCCACTGCTGTGAAAGACCTCCAAGCATCCCCACAACGCCCGGTTGTATGCTGCTTACATGCAGCGGCTTTCCGTAACCTTCACCAGATCGTCGATCGTCGTCCTCCTAATAGTCCTAATATTAAGGCGACGCATTGGTAATTTACGTGGCGGGGATCTTGATTTTTCCCAACAATTACAAAACATATGAAAGTGATATTTGATGACATGATTTTTCATTTAATTGACTTCATTTTATTAGTTGCAGAAACACGATTTTTCAACTTTTATAACAGAGAAAAAAATATCAAAGTAACCTCTTTTAAAACATAGATTCGCATTTTACAGGCTAACCAGACCGATTTAAGCATCTAAATTTTCTGAGTAGATTAGTCTTAACACACACTTCAAAATTGTAGTTCATTTTTTTTAAATAATTTGTAGTTTTAATTTGAAGGACAAAAAACCAGTTTTTCTTATGGTACGGGGAGCAAACGCTCGTGTCAAAACGTACGAGATTTGTTTAGCGGTGCGTCGCCTTAATTGTGCTTTTTTACAACGTACATAATTATGTCCCAGTTGTCTGATTCTAACATACTGTCCATAGTTCAATTGTCAAAATCAGGCGCCGCGACACGATAGTGGACGTTTTATCCGCAAAGGCCAGTACGCTTGTGTTGAGGTACGAGTTCATGTCAACGGTCTAGCTATGGCGATAGAAACACGTTTTCTCTCATTCAACCATTGCATCCAGTCATTTAAGATTGTGCAAATCACTTTTGTATTAAGCAAACACTTAAAGCATAGCATATTGATTCCACAGGAGTGACTTTGAAGCGGAGCGTGAATCGAGAGAGAAGATGGCGTGCCAGAAAGAGAACGCTGTAGCCGACTTGCGTGTTGCGCAGAAACGGCTCAAGGAACTCACTGCGCAGGTGCGTTGGCATACGTAGCATGACTAATAAGATGTTTTAAAGAAATATAAAAAGAAAATAATCGTGTTATTTATTAAAATTCATATATTTTTAGTTTTATACTTTATCAAGTTTCTTAATAACTGAATTTAGATGTTTATAAAGTTGATAAACTGGTTAGTATAGATATCCTAGACATAGCTTTATGCCTTGGATAGCTATTTTTTTTTATATTAACAGGTAAGCACAGTGCCTTGATCTCATCTGATGTTAAGTGATGATAAGGCCAATGATGGAAGCGCACTTCACCCGGGATCCTCAACTAGTGAGGCACTGGCTATCTTATCTCTAGCTGCCGGAACACAATAATGCTACAAACATTGATGTTATGGCGACATATTTAGATAAGATGGTGGTAGCTAGCCAGACGGACAAACAAGCCCTACCACCAACCAAACCGAGTACACAAAAATGTACCACCGCTGGGAATCGAACCCGGGACCTCTGGGTCTAAACCGGTGGTCTTAGCCACTAGACCACAGAGGCATCCGCCTCGCTTCGCCTCGCCTAGCTATCCAGCTATACTTGTATGTACTTATACACTTAGTACTGACTAATCGGCTGAGTTGTGAGTTGGTGCATTTGAGTTTTTGTACATTTTTATATGTTTCTAGTTGGACGCAGTGCGTAAACTCGATGCTAACGTGTACCGATCGGCAACGTCTCAAGGCAACTCTCCCGCCCCCGGCCCCGCCCGCGGGGCCACAAGGCCGGCCAGCGGACCCGCCAACAAAACGGTGAGACTATACTGCTTATTGTTATAGCCTGTGAACTGTCCCACTGCTGTGTAAAAAACTCCATCATCGTCGTATTGAAATCAAGCTAGCATAGCTATTTTTTAAATATATAAGTTTGCAAATGACTGCTCTATCTGATGCTAAGCAGAAACAGATTAATTTATGGGCATCCGCTTAAGCACCATTGGTGATCGATCACGATATTAATGTCGATATTTCTGTCGATATTATGATCACTGTCAATGTGGCGATAAATTGATTTTATTTATTTATTTATTTATTTAATTAAGGTACAGCAACAGAGTACAAATTAAAACTAGAACTTAAGATGAATATAATGTTAAACTTATTGAATCTGCACTCCGGTTATAGCTGAACACGACTTTTGCTTAAAAGAAGTTCACGCCAGAGATTAAAAGGAAAAAAAAAAACAAAAAAGAAGTTGAACGGAATATAAGCTAAATTAATAATTAAACCTTTCATAACTTACTCTTACACATTCTTAAATAGGATGAATAACCAAGTGAGAAAATGTCTAATTCCTTGGACAAGTTATTGTAAGCTCTACACATTCGGAAATTAGAAAATAGGGATTCGGAAAATAATCTAATTTTAATGATAGAGTATTTTTCCCAGCAGTGGAACATTCATTAAAAATATTTGATTTACTTTTTACTTGTTGTGTAAATTACGTATAGTCGACCATGAAATTGCTTTATCACTTTTGACAATATCTTCAATTACAATAAAATTTCGCTAAGGCTCATTGTCAATAATGACAACGTATCTGTCACTTGGTCTTTTAAACAAAAATAGAACTTATTGTTTTATTATGCAAACAAAATTCACTTCTAAGGTGGTAAAGCAATTTCATTGTCGACTATACATGTAATATAATAAACCTATATATTTATACGTAATATCCAATTAGATTATTTTAAGTAGAAACATAGACATTTACGTGGCCTTTGAAAATTCCGGTTTTTGTGGTATGTTTATGGTATTTGAGGTTTGGTTTTTGAGTACATTATTATTTGAGTATACACATGGATATACGGTTACAAAAATACAAACTCGTAATGAAATGTAGTAGAGTTCAATTCTTTTGGCACATAAGGATCAACTCGGGCTTTATTTTCGGGATCTATATGCATATTGCATACCAAATTACCGCTATTAGGCATGTCCAAGTCCATGTTAATGGCTCCGCACACTGGACGACTTGTCGCTGCGTCTAGTCGCCGCGTCTAGTCGCGTTGTGCACGCGCACACACGACGTCAGTCGTGCGACAGTTGTGAGCGTCAGGTTCGCGACTCCCCTAGCTTGTTGTCGCGACTCTGCGACTGACGCCAGAAAATTGTCGGCCGCAGCCTGTCATTTACAGTCATTTATTTACATGTCATTTACAGAATACAATAAACATGCACACTAGTTTAGGCCTAAGACACCGTACTCGTAGAACAATGGTACGAAGAACCGGTTCACACGCGCTCTATACCAGGTACAGACATGTACCTGGGCGCTTCTCTCCACCTCCACGGCCGGCCCGGTCAACCCGAGCCGAGGACCGAGCCTTCAGAGGCGCCCTCGGGTTGTTCCGCTCCCCGATCCGATCCGAACCCTTCGGAGAATCTAGTAGGGCACGGGGACACGCACTTTTAACTGTGTTATGCCGTTCCCTCTAGAAAACCTCCGAAAGTGATTCGTTTCACACGGCTTGAGGAATCCTTTAAGTTTCTCGCCGTCTCCAAACAAGCCCGGTGAAGCTGAAAATGCCGTTTACTATTAACAAAATTGTCTATACTCTTGTCTCTTTTAAAAAAGTATGGTGAGATGTCAACAGGATTACGGAAAAATATTGCGTAGAAAACTGTATATTGAGGTAATCAGCAATCTCTCTCTAAAAAAAAACTGTCCTCATTCGACTTAAAAACTCTACCTATTCCGATCCCTAATAATAATATATGTATGTATTGTATCACTGTTCGCATCAACAAAGGGTGCAAAGAAGAAGAAAGTGTCGGAAGAAGAGAGCGTGGAAGAAGGTCGGCCGGAGTCGCCGCCGCCGCCACGCTTCGTGTGCCCCGTGTGCGACGAAGCGTTCAAAGCGCTCGTTCAGCTGCAACGACACGTTGATACTTGTCTGCTCTAGACTTACCTTTAGGCTAGCCGCACTTTGGATGCGTTTTCGTACGATTGTTGCTCTAAAGGCCTATTCAAACCTGAGCGGTATTCGCTGCCGCTGTGGGTAAAGGTATATACCGTGCGGGTTTCGCTCAGGTATTTAGTATCAAGTTCCGCGGCTAGAGCGACCTAAGCGGTATTCGCTGCCGCTTTGGGTAGAAGTGCATACCGCGCGGGTTTCGCTCAGGTATTATAGTTAGTTACAGAAATGACTAACTGGCGAAAACTTCTTACATTCTTGATACCGCGCGGTATGCTACCCACAAGGATAGCGAAATTCACTTACCCACTCGGTTGTCTCTACCCACAGCGGCAGCGAATACCGCTCAAATTTGAATAGACCTTAAAGTAAAAGTAAATTAAACAGCCTATTACTGTCCAACTGCTATGCAAAGGCTTTCATCATTGAAATCAATCATAACTACAATTGATGGGTAATGGCTTAATCACCACGAAACACTATGCCCGACCTGAGAATTCTCTGGGAATTCGTACGTAAACATACGATATTGTACGTGCACACTGATTGCGTTTTACTCAGTTGGAATGACATATTTTTTTTCTATATGTATCCATGACGTTTAATCAAACGTATGCATAAAAAAATCTAAACATGTTGGTATTGATTACGGACGTCGCAACTGAACGTGCGTATACGCACGACTAGCTCGCACCTAGGGTGCGAGGTAACATAGCAGTCGGGAGGATCGTGATGTATCGTGCGTAATGTAAAGCACTTTTCTTAAGTATATTTAAATAGAACAAAAAAACTTTGAATTTGACTTTGTCTTGACTTTGACTTTTACTTTGACGTATTCGTATGTGTTCGCACGTGTTAACGAAAACGTATCAAAGCTGCGGTCAGCTATAAGCTGAGTTCAAACATGTGTAATGTTATGTGCGTGTGCGCCCGTATATGTACTCTTTTACGAACATGTCGAATAGAAAGGGATAGATATTAATAATTATATTTAGAAAAATGTATTGAGCATCGTGCATGCGGCTTACGGACCGTATGAATACGCACTTGCCGCTCGCGCTGATAACAGTAGAGATATAGATAAATTATATAGCCATTATAAATATTGTTCGCATTTATTTAGATTTATTTTGCATTTATTGATATTTATTATTTTTCTGACAGCTGCAGCAAAGTGAAAGTTTTCAGTTTTCCCTCATAGGCAATATGTTTATTTTATTTAATACATTTTTTGAATTTTTTGGTTTTGTTTCAATTTAAAATCTTTCAAAATTTCGTCATCACTACAATATTTATAGGTGAGCCTCACAAATAATGTTCTTGTGTTTTGGATGTTTTATTTTGTGTTTATTTTTGTATTAAAATTTAACCTAATGTATTTTAACCTAGGTTGTTTTATACAATTGCACGAAAAACTAAATTTTGTAATTGAATAATTTATCAGTTTGTTAGCCTATATTGTTATAGTGAATGCAAAAATAACAATTCGTAACAATAATGTTTTATATTGTTCAGATGATGAATGAAATGAAATAAGGTTGTTATATTACATGTTTAACAGATGCATGCCATTGCTCAAATTGTTTGTTTTAATTTAATAATTTAAAGAATACTATCAAACTATACTATAGTAAATGTTAAGTATGATAGTTGTATATAAACCCAATTTCTGTTCACATTGTGTAAACTATAAAATTTTGGTCATATCATTCGTTACGCGTCTCGCCCCCACATTGCACCGGAAATATTTCCTAATCAGACGCTAGGAAAATAAGATCTAACCTTTGAAACAGGCAGTGCTGGCATTTGTTAGGCAAAGGTATCTTCAAAGTTCTTCCACTTGTCTGTTTCTCGAGACACCTGTATGATGACCAGGCGGTCAAGTGTGCATCCAAGTCATCTCGCCACCTCTTTATGGGCTGACCTCTGCGGGTGTCAGTGTCCAGAAACTCATATGTGTGGTGACCTTTGCCCAACAATCGGAATGCATGCGGCTTACGTGACCCGCCTAATCCCACTTGAGCTTGGCGGCCGCTTTGCCTACGTCTGTCAAGCCCATTGTAGAGTGTAGTATTTCATAAAAATACAATATTTTGAGATGTTTGAATGTGTATTTACCTTACAGGCCCCAAAGGTCTACACATGCCCCAAATGCATGAAGTTCAAGTGCGGAATCTACGCCGCGATGGAAGAACACGTCGACTACTGCTTGGAACTGGATAACGACCCCTGCAGCCCGATGTAGTGACCTGACGCACTTACCAATGAGGTAATTATAATACAAGAAGTTGTCGCGAACCCTACATGTTGAAATGAAACGCTTTGTACGTATCTACTCGCGTTTCCCATAACTAGTGATGAGTTGTGATAAGATTTATTTAATCTCATCACATCAACTTTAAGTCACAGCTTACATTCTAGAATTATTGATAATTGCAGTCAAATCAGTCTTAAACTTTGACACTTTCTGACCTACATTAAACCACGACTAAAATAAAGCAAAGGACCAATTTTTACTTGAGTTTGGCTCAATATGGGTTGTCTCATTACTCGAGTTTCGTTTCTATCAAGTGGTACTTGGAACGTGTTTGTGTTCACTAGTGGTCCACTAGTAGACCAGATCCGTATAAAGTATTTAATTTCAATTATAATAAAATGTTTAAATGTGTGTACATTTGATAAGATTTAATTGTCTTGTGTTAGTTAGAACGGTATGTTCTAGAATTTTCTGTGTCATAATAGTCGCTGGTGACTTTGAATACGAGTGTGAGGGAAATATGAAATTTAACCGGTTTGAAAAACCGAAGGCAGTTTACTAATACTTAACCTTGTTGGTAATATTCTTGTATCATTGGGAAAAATAAATTTTGTTATAAATTATAACCTAAAACTGTTATTACTAAGTAAAATTAGTTCAGCAATGTCCAGTATTTACTATTAAAAATATCGTCTTAAAAATGAGATGATTCAATTTTATACACATTTTGGCTACTTTCATATAAACATGTGATTGACACCAAGCAGTGGCTTGCAAACTACTACAAATATGCATTTAGCATGTATTATTTCCGACGTTGTTTTATATAGGAGAGATGTTTTTGACTACATCTATTTAATTTGTAAATTGATAAATAAGTATTTATGATATTGATGATACATTGTGTTGAATTGAAATTATACAAATAATTTATCCGAAGTGAAGAACTATTGTGTTTGTACGAAATGTTTAGTCAGAAATATGGATCAAATATCTGAGTATGTCGTGCCATTGGGAGAGCGTTTTTAATAAAAATACATTAAAAATAATAATTATTAACACATTAACACTTTTAGGTGAAGTAGGTCTTGTTACGAATACTTAAAGTCTATTTTTGTCCCATTCAAAAGTGTTGATAGTGTTTGTTGAAAACGTTCTCTAATTGTGTGTCAGTAAGGTTAGTTTTTCCTCAACACCATGATATTTATAATTAATCATGTTGTTTGTACAGACGCCTGTCAAATAAACCTATCCAAAACCGTCCAATCTCTTTATTAAATGTTGTTTTCTTATGTTTACGCGAACACTACACATTGAAATGAAACAACTTTTACGGATCTACTCGCGTTTATTTTACACATTACTTTTATATATTAATGTTTATCCTAACGCGAGTAGATCCGTAAAAGTTGTTTCTCTTCAATAAATGTTAAAACAAAAAAACAAAACAAAAAAAGTCTATTGAGAATATTTTACAGTTTGTTGCAGCTTGCGTGTGTACATTAAAATATATCTCTGACTAAGCATCTTATCTGTCTCGATTATAAACTTACCTAATAATTTTAGATGCAAAATCTAATTATATATAGTAATACGAATAAACTTTGCCGCCTGACATTTATTGAAAGGAAATCCGTCGATTTATTAAAAGTAAATTTATCTATATACAATTTTAATGACTTGTCCTGACTGACTGACTCATCATCGCAGAGCCTAAACCGCTGAAGCTAATTAAATAAAATTTGGACTGTAGGTGACGTAACCAGCCACTAAGAAAGGATTTTATGGAAATCACACCCTAAGGGGGTCAAATAGGGGGTGAAAGTTTGTATGAAAGTCCGTCAGTTTTGAAGTTAAATACATGAAAATTGGTATTTGGGTTCTTGAAAAGAATTAAAGAATGACTTGTCTTAGGATTTTTTTTTATTTTCCTTTAAATGAGAAAAAAGGGAAAAAGGTTTTTTTTTTGGGAAATCGTTATTTTTAAAGTAATATCTATCAAAATCAATATTTTAATTGATCTTTAGATTTTTCAACAAAAATAAAGAATGACGTGTTTTAGCATTTTTCCAAAAACCTCCCCTAGGAAGTTGAAATAGGGGTAGAAAGTTTGTATGGAAATTATTCTCACACATTTAATAAGTTTGGCTTTTATTTTAAAAAAAAAACAATTCCAAGTCGTGTAGCCCATGTGAGCAAAGCCGCGATCAAAAGCTAGTATAGCATATACGAGCAGACGTACCTTTTTTTTAAATCGTTCAAAGCCAGACTAAAAGAAGAAAATATTTATATATGTGTTATTTTTCCTACGCTTTCGTGAGAAATTAACCATTCTGCTAAGTATTTGTCTACGACTCGCATTTTAAAGTATAACAGAGAAATGAATTTAAACTTTTATATTATTAATATCACTTTGCAATAAACCTCTACACTCAACAAGCCGTTGAGATACACACTATTTACATTTATTATTAGCATGAAAAGAAGCTTAACGAAAATGAAAAATTCAGATTGTTCCCATCATTACTTTTACTTTCTTGTATGGAGCCATACCTGGGAACCTGATAGTTAAGGAGTTATTGAGGAGCAAAGTCAAAACTTTCTTTTTTTGGTTTTTGCGGAATCTGTTTAAAAAGGTTATTAGTAAATTTTCTTCTAAGGAACATTAGCATTTTTCTTACATTTTCAATTAAAAAGAGACGTTTTCAGTTACCGCCGCCTCGTATCGTACGCTACATGCACACTAAGTTGCACGCGTTCCATTGCGTGTCATAAATAACACCTGTTTTTGATACCCGAAAATAAAAGTCGTTTCCCAGCATTTGTTTTTACTTAATGTTTCTTAGTTGGATTTACACTATGCGTATAATACGGCTTCGGTAAGGGTTTGTTCATACCCTGTATATGTTGTAAGAAGCAGCAGTGTTACCTCTCTTTTTTGTACATAAAAGCCGTTGTAACCTCATTTACCGGGTTTTTTGTGAATTGTATGTTATTATTCCTTTAATTATGTTATGATACAAAATATAAAGGTGCTAGGTATAATAAGTGATGTTCTTTTCACAAGTTATTTAATTTTAATGTTAAAAATAGTTCCTCATCATGAAAGTATTTCAAAAATAGGTAATACATAAAAAAATCACAAATGTGTTGGTTAGATATATCGTCTAGTTTCATAACGCACATAATAAGATTTCGATAAATTGTTAAAAGACTACATATTTATCATATATTACTACCATAGACATAGAGAGATGGACTGAGCAATCTTATCTTATCTTATCTTAGTGGGGCCTGCTGAGGTTTCCCTCTCGTAGTAGCACTTCGACCCATCGGGATATTTGTCATTTTTAGGGTTCCGTATCCAAAGGGTAAAACGGGACCCTATTACTAAGACTCCGCTGTCCGTCCGTCTGTCTGTCACCAGGCTGTATCTAATGAACCGTGATAGTTATACAGTTAAAAAACAGAATAAAATAAATATTTAAGGGGGCTCCCATACAACAAACGTGATTTTATTTGCCGTTTTTATAGATAATGGTACGGAACCCTTCGTGCGCGAGTCCGACTCGCACTTAGCCGGTTTTTTATTTTTTGGACTTAGCAATACCCACACAAGATTGACCACTGTCTTGAATGTGACAAAGCGACTGTGCGGCCTATATCCGTCTTTAGGTACACAAAGTTCAAAATTTATCGTCTCATATAAGCCTGTGACGTGGACCAGCCCCCGACCGCCTAACCGATCGCTTTGACTACGCGTATAGTTTATGACGTCATCTTGCCACCTCGCACTGCCTATGAAAGCAATATCAAACGCTAAAGGCTATACTTTTCGATATTGCTTTCATAGGTGGCACGAAATGACAAGATGACGTCATAAACCGCACACGAAGTCAAAGCGATAGGTTAGGCGGTCGGGCCCCAGAATCCTAGAAAGAGACAAATACAGACCGCACGATCGCTTCATCTCAGTCACAGTTTTCCGCTCATATTTACTTCACGGCTGGATAGGGAATGTTCGGTCTATTTCTCTTTGTTTTGGTTTTAACGGCATTTGAAAGAATGAGATAATCCTAGAATAAACAGTAAAGCGAGTTGTTTCTGTACGATGACAAATCTCAATTTAGTATAAAACAATTTTTAGTGGTAGGTACATAAATATATTGAAATTAAATGACCTTTTAAATAATATTAAAAAATAACTGTACTAGTTTTATCTGTATTTTATATGTGAATTGCAAAAAAACGTGTACAGTTTCAAATGTCGATGTAAAATTAGATTATTATTATTATTATTAAAGATGATGTTTGTATGAAGTGATCTTGTTAGTCAGTGTTTAATGAGGTTATTTCAGGATTTACAGCATTCTATGTAAACATTAAGAAGTCTAACTGGTTTAGACGCTGTTACTGTGATGAGTAGTGATGGGAATAGGTAGGGCTTACCTGCCTATAGTTTTGAATGGGATCTAATATATTGCTGCACAACCCTTCATTTAAAACAAGTTTATTTACTAATTGTTTATTAACGAATATCTGCCCCCCGACCGCCTAACCGATCGCTTTGACTACGCGTATAGTTTATGACGTCATCTTGCCACCTCGCACCGCCTATGAAAGCAATATCAAAAGCTAAAGGCTATAGCTTTCGATATTGCTTTCATAGGCGGCACGAAACGACAAGATGACGTCATAAACCATACACGAAGTCAAAGCGATCGGTTAGGCGGTCGGGCCCCAGGACCTACTGGTGAAGGTCCTGGTATTGGTTAAGAACATGAATTATAGCGTAGGTATTATATAAACAAGTAATAATATAAACAACAACTCGTAGATTTACGATAAAGTAGATACGTTAAAGTTTATGATAGCTATGAAGCCGGGATGTACTACACCTATTCATGTTTATATTATACCTATCCCATGTTAAACGTTACTCGAAGGATTTGTTTAAAAATGATTATAATTATCATCCCTTAGATTCCATCCTAAACTTTAACCTTTTTACCGCCAACAACTTCTATAGAAGTTCGAAATTTTGCGTGCCGTCCACGCCAGCACTTCTATAGAAGTTCTTCTTTGTACCTACTTTATTAAAATACATTTATACGTTGGCGTACAGCGGGACATCGCGTGCAGGATAGTTGGGCGGTGAAAAGGTTAAGCAGATTAGCCCTACCTATTCAGACCTCTATTAACATATAATATGGTCTGTGTATTCACATTATTCGTTATGAGTTGTGGTGAGATTTATTGATGTCTCATCACATTAACTGCAAGTAATTCAAAGTAAGTCTTTCTTCAGTCTAGAATTCTTGAAAAAGTCGACTCGGTCTAAAACTTTGGCACTTTCTAGCCTTTGAAGCAGATGACCATGTTTTGACTTAAGTCAAAGTATGGTTTGTCATTTTGTGTGTGACTATGTTCACAAGTGTTGACTATGTCTACAAGTAAAAAAAAATCTTGATTTACACCTCATTAAAAGTGCTGAATTGTGATATGACTAGTGTGATCTTTAATTAATGTTGTAATAAATGAAATTATGTTATATCTTCCGATGTAGATATAGAAACGTAGCGAAGTACTTGTAGTACATATTTTTGTATAAAATTTCGTATATTTTTTAGTTTAATGATAATGTCATCGGATGGGTAAGTCATGCTACAATTTGACTGTGTTGCCACTTTAAATTTTATTTGTTTTGATGAGAAACTGGCAACATTGTTAGTCAGATTAAATATGAAAGGAACCAATGAGTCTTGGTTCTGTCTTTTGATAGGATTAATTAATGAATGTTAATTTATAGTATTTAGTGCCATTATAGTTAAGAAATTATGAATTTCGTGTATCGATTGCAACACTTGTAACTATCAATTAATACATAATAAATTATTTTTTGATAAATGTAGGTTCGCTGATTTTGATTTCAAATTATTTTTGAATTGAACCTAAAAGACTGTTTTGGTTTAATTCCAAATTTATTTCCAAAACGCTTATTTATAATGAAAGTTATAAAATATGAAATTTTGGGTTAATAATAATGGCAACTTTTTAGTAAAATATGAATTGTCATACAAAACGTTTCTTGTATTTTAAGCTAGATATGGGATTTTGTGACGCGCACGGTATCAAATAAATGTAATAAGAGATAGTTTTAAAATAAAACTTGATATACTGAAGAAGGAGTTTTTGTTAAAACTTTTAGTTTTATCTAGTTCTTCAAGGACATCAAGGACATTATTCTGCAGCTATTTTGAAAGTCAACAATGTTATTCAATCTTATATCAAGAAGGGTTTATTTTATTTTATTGAGTTTGCACGCGACCCTATTTTAACTCATCTAGCACATTAGATGTAGGCACACCTACAGTAGTCATCTACTGTGTCAGGGTTGCCTAGAACTTATATTGGGTCAAGAACTAATTTTCGTGGATGAATGTGGTAGTGTAGTTGGTATACGCTCAACCACGACCACTGGCGGTTTGCGACGTGTTGGCGATGTCTCAGTTCATTGCGTTCTTTCTATTGCCGTTGACTAAGATTGCCGTAGTATAACGCGCAATGAACTAGAATTTCGCTTGCCGCATCGCAATATGCTCGTACTCGTGGTCAAGGCTTTAAGCGGTTGGTCGCGGTTGTTGTGGTAAGATTGTAGCCGTTTCTACTCACCAACTCACTCGTGTGGGGGCAGCCGTTTGTGGTTATGACACAAATTTTGATGACCTCCTTGGTCGAGTGGTTTGTACGCCGGTTTTCATGGTGTCGCTGTCTCGGGTATCTGAGGTCCCGGGTTCGATCCCCGGTTGGGTCAATTTAGAAATTATTGTTTTTCTAAATTGTATCGGGTCATTTAACGAGTTTCATAACGAAGCTTCTCTTGGGCTAGATAATTGGTGTGAGTGTAGAATGGTTTATTTATTTAATCTACCCATGTGCTATTGATCATGTAGGAAGACCAGCCAGACCAGACTATGAGCTCTTATAGCAGTATTATTGCAGTTGTGGAAAAGAGACACGAGTATATTCGCCGCTACACGCGTCTCGTTTTCACAACTGCAATAATATTGCTATAGGAGCTCGTGGTTACCCCGCAGCCCCCCCGATTCCCATAACGAAAACCGTAACGATATCGGACTTTTTCGTATTCACATCCGACAATCGATCCGATTTTAAAGTCGTTCGAACGAAGTTTCAACCAACCGTATACGGTAGATCTGAATATGGGTGTGAAAACAAGAATGGTTACGACGACTAAGTCGGTAGTCAGGGCACTGGCTGCATCCCAAAAGCCTTTGAAAGACCTTTGTATAAAATGAACTAGCTATGTTGGATATTAGAAATAATAAAAGTACGATTGATTTTCAAAATGAAATATATTTTATGGAACCCGTAGCGTTTCTTAGCTGTTTTTATAAAATTTATACAAATTGATTAATATTTTGCTAATTCAATATTTTTTTTTTACAATTATTTTCACATTGATCTATAATAATAATAATATTGTTAAACATTTCATTAATCCATTATCTTAGTATTTAAACCTAGTATCTCGGGACTTAATTGGCACCATTTTTCTACAATACATGTTATGTAACGGACTTGTAAGTTAGAAATTATTAACATGTTATAAAAAAAAGTATTTCGAAGAATACGAATAGAAAAACGCTAACGTTACTAAAAAGACGAGATTCGAACACAGATAAGAATATGTCAGTGGGACTAAACGAAGTTATAAGTATATACCGCAACTTATACATAATACCGGATACAAATAATGTCGGTGACGTAAACTATTTTTGATATAATACCACTGGTACACACGGTCGATTCTCAATATTGGAATTGCTAAAATAAATAAAACGTTCATAATAACAAATAATAAATAGATTGTGAAAGTATATAAAAATAATAAATCTCTATAAATACTTAAAAAATTAATTAAAAAGAATTAATTTACTTGAAACCCGCCCGTTGCAACCAAGGTTAAAGCGAAGACAGTGACACGACCGATCTTGCAACTCAACTCTATAGACTGTATAAAACATATATTTAAGTTACAAGCGGATAGACCCTTATTAATAAGCACTTAGAGTTCTTATTTAAACGTAGTAAATTAGAAATTGTTTTTATTATAATTTATTAAAACTTAGAAATTGGCAACAGTAAAATTTTGAGTTTCAATGGGAGACAAACGTTTCAATTGTTAATGAACACTATACAGATAAAAGGCGGTCGTGTATTATAAAACTATGCAAATAAAATTAAATAAGTCCAATTTAAACTTAAAAGTATTCTAATATTTATAGGCGTACCACATAAACTAAACAGTCGGGAAAATGAATAAATTGTATAAGCCACTTTTGTGATTATATAATTATTTTAAGCTAAGGTAGATATTTATACATAATACTCGTTAATACAAACAAAAAAATTAATGTCAGAAATAATTTTAATATAAAAGCGTAAGTAAGTATTTTTTATTAAATACTGTGATTGGAATGCGTTACAATTAAATTAAACAGACAATCTCAGTCGGATACACTTTAGTGAGACAGATATTACGAAACAAGGATGACCAGCATCGAAGGACCAGGCTACATCTGCCTCACACTTTAGACAAAGATTTTTAATATCTAGGAGGTGATCTAATTAATTAAACAAATCTTCAATGTACTTTACATTCCATGGCTACCAAGCTTATAACACTTAATAACACAAAAAATAAACTATTAGAAGTCCTTACGTTTACACATTATCTAAACATTATGATAACATTACAATTAATTGCAAACATAGTTAATATGTCGCGTTATAGACTAGAATACGTTGAGGATAGCAAGCAAACGTCAATCGGAGGAACTTGACATTTTAATGCTTTTTTGTTGGCAAAGCGGTGGAGTTGCGTTGACCTATATTTTGTACGTTGTTTGCTTTAATGTGGTGTCTTTTTCACTCGGTTGGGTTATGCCAAGATGGCGTCTTGTCAAGAGTTGGCGCGAAATGTTGAACTGGCTGTTGGCGTTAGCGTTTCCCGACGAAGTCGATCATTTGATCTATCTGTTCCTCCTCGTCGTAGAGGTACAAAGACTCCATGCAGCCCTTGAAGTAGGGCGTTGTGAAGCATTTTTCCCTGGAAACATAAATTACATTGTTAGTATACCCATTAAGATATGCTTTTAAATCTCAAAATATGTCTGTGATTCAAATTCAACCAAGTACTTTTGATCCAAATTAATCAATTTAATTTAATCATATATTGTTATTTTTATTATTTTGAATATACAACGTGTAACGGAAAGGTATGGTCAAAATGAAAAGATCCAAAGTGTATCCGATTTAGATCTTGTATGCATAGCTGAGACATAATTATTAATTTTAGTTTGTCATGTAATTGTAAATTAATTACTTATATTAGTGAAGTCATGTGCGTCAGGCGCGCATAAGCAAGCAGCAGTAATCATGAATGTAAGTACACAGAGGTTACTAAGTCGCTAGGGCTGTGACTTGTTTATTTTGATTGTAACGTCACGATTCATATTAATGGGGTATTTGACAGGTTTTAGAAAAATATGTCTAATGGTTCATTATAGCATAATATATTTGCAATTTCATTAATTCGTTGTGAATTTCTTTATTTTTTATGAAAATCGCCATTAAAATTTAAATTAATAAAATAGCCGCCAAAATGCTGAATGCAGGTCACGTGATGTCGTGACGTCACCTGCTTGTAAGCAAACTTTTAGCTGTCAAATTAAACGTACAAAACTTTGATTGACATTTACTGTAAACAAGCTGGTGACGTCACTCCAGATTCAGCGTCATCCCGTGCGATTTTGATCACGTGGTCAATCATAAAATTTTTATCATTTATTTATTTATTTATTTATTTACTTGACTAGCACGGTTACAAACACCAATTACACTAATCATGTTATAGATGTTTATAAAAATCATACTTATTTTAAAATTTTGTGCTGGCTAAATTAGTTTAAAAACATGTTTACTATTAAGTTAACAACAGTTTGATCAATATTTTCATTGTAGTCAAATACCCTATTAAAAAATGCATAACAAATTAAAGTTAACAATTATGTCTTAGTAACTATACATACAAGATCTGGATCGGATACACTTTGGACCTTTTCATTTTGACCACTCCTTTCTGTGACACGTTGTATAGTTAGTAATGCTATACAAAGTAAAATTCTAACTGTAAATGTGAGTAAAAAAGTTTTGCTTTATACATTATGAGAAATGAAATTTTCAGTGATTATAAACAATTATTGACTTATGTTGTCTCTAGATATATCTACAAAATAGTTTAATAAATATTTTAAAAATCATGCACCTTATTTATACCTAGAAGATTAGATCGAAGAAAACAGTGTTAGAAAACTTAAATCTAAAAGTTAGAGTCGCCTTTTGAATAATACATGCGGGCGCGTACACCACCTACTACCATCTCGTTTAGTATGCGCAAACGCAGGAAGATATTCGTTGGAAATTGAAAAGTATAATCCATATATTATTACATGAAGAAAAACGTTGTACATTTTTAAGCACATTGAGTGCAAGGAGGCATCTGAGATTTAGTATAGCTAAAGTACATATTATTATGAAGCTTTCTTCACTCTAGTACAGAAAGATTAAATTTAAATATAATATTATGTTAGTTTATATTGTACAAACATTGTACATTTTGTAAATTACAGTCGAAATTCGACGACTGGCCAACTATATGTGATAATAATTTCATGCCCCATAAACTTTTTTGAAAATTGAAAGATATTCTTAATACATAAACAATAATTTCTATAACCATTGCTTACAGTAGTAGGCTTAATATTGTTAATTTTGTCTTAAAAATGAATACAAAAAATGTATCGGAAATAATACATAAGTACATAATATATTATTTACGTGTCGCGCTATAAATATTATTATATATATAGAAGAAAGTATTGCTGAGTACATGCAGTATTGGAGTTACAGTTTGTTAGTTATCGTGCATTGCTATATAATGTTAGAAAAGAGTGCTGAAGTAGTGTAGTATTACATGCGTGCCGTTATTCCCATAAATAATATTTTTTTTATTTAAATAGGTAAAATAGTGAAATAAGCAGTTCATCCGCTTGAATTTGCCGAGTATCCATTCTAATATCGCTATAAGTCAACTTTCGCCAACCATAGATCGAAAAGTCATAGATAATCAGCAGAAAATAGAATATAAAAAGTTTAGTAAGGAAGCCGGTAGAGGTAAAAGAAGGATGCAAGCCTTGCATTAGAAGAAAATAAAAGAAAACAAATAAAACCGTGTGGTACCTAAATCCCTGGATCAGCCCCGTGTAACTGTTTTATATAGGTCTTGAACAGTTCTAGCTGGTCGGTCTCTTGTAGCACCTCCACGCACCCCTTGAAGTAATCTGTCGTGAAACAGTCTTGCCTGCCCCAACAATCAATAGTGTCCATTTTATTGTTATATAAAAGTCAGATAGGTACTGTGTTATAAACAAAAAGTGTCCTTTATAGTTTTACAACACAATTGGGTAAGTTACTTAAATAGCCAATAGATGGCGTGGTTCCGCCTTCGAACAGCGCCATCTGTATCAAGTTTTCGACAACGCACCTGCACAGAGTATATAGCTGCGGTTCCTGAAGAGGTTGTAGCAGTCGTCGCAGATCCTGTCGAGACGGCGAAGATGGCCGCGTCGTACACTCCCTTGCACTGCAGGGTAAAGAAGGAGCGGCGCGCGACGTGATGGGGCGCCGCCGCCGGGGGCGCGGCCGCCGCGCCGAGGGCGAGCGTCACCAGAGCCGCGCACACAACTTGCACTGAACTTAGATGCATCTGGGGACAAGGGAGCAGTTTTAATATAGGTACACTTCTGTTTAACATCAGGGAGCTTACCATCAGAACCTTGTATAGGCCCCTAGGCACTGCATGTTTCGGGTTAGCAAAAACAAACTTTTTTTTCTCTTACTTAGGAGCCTTAGCGACGTGGGCCTTTAGGTTAATTCGGTACTGCTTACCAATATCATAAGCTTTTGAAGCATTCATCATCATCATCAGCTCATTTTATGTCCCCACTGCTGGGGCACGAGCCTTCCCTATGGAAGGATAGCTGACTGACGGACTGCTAATGCAGCCGGGACCAACGGCTTTACGTGCCTTCCGAAGCACGGAGGAGCTCGAGATGATACATTTTTGGTCACCCATCCTATGACCGGCCTTTGCGAAAGTTGCTGAACCCTATTCTTGGCATAGTGGATTATTTAAGACACCTAACTTACAAAAAAATCTGAATATTCCTAAGAACACATTTTATACAAAAAAATATAGGTACCTACCTATATAATTCCACAAAAAAAACTGCCAAGTATAGGGTTAACCTCAGCACTCGCAGACCGGGCGCGTTAATTACTATTGCGCCATCGAGCTCCTCGTTGCGCCATGGACCTCCTCAATGAAGCATCATTTTTGTAGTTTTATTGCAGTTGACGAGATGTGCATATATCGTGATGGCATCAATGTTCGACACAGTAAGTCCAGTCTTCGACATCGGTTTTCGTCGCCAAAAAATATTTTTATCTAAGGTGACAACTAGAAAGCAGGCGGTCTCTGTTCAATCGTTGCTAAAGTAAAAAATTTAACGAGCCTTACAGTACTCGCGGATGTGTAACATTTGACATCTTATTTTAGTAATAAGCAATTTTAACATTATATTCTGAAAAAAATGGGTCAGGTACCTATTTGAAATGATTTTTCATAACAAAGAATAGTTATTTTTAATGAAAATTGAGACATCATCAGTAGATATTTCTAATATATAAAATTCTCGTGTCACAGTTTTCGTTGCCATACTCCTCCGAAACGGCTTGACCGATTTTGATGAAATTTTTTGTGCTTATCCGGTATCTATGAGAATCGGCCAACATCTATTTTTCATCCCCCTAAATGTTAGGGGTAGTCCACCCCTAAAATTTTTATTTTATTGTTTTGACAAAATTTTTAATTTCTATTTTTTTATGATACAACATACAAAAATACATACAATCCTCAATTTTCACCCTTCTACGATCAACCCTTATTTGTGGTACGAAGTCCGCCGGGTCAGCTAGTATTAATATAGTTTAAAAGTCTATTACACACGAAATGGTTGAAATCTATATTACAATTAAAAGTAGAATATAGAATTTAACAATGAAATATTTTTTTACAAATCTGAGAATGCAGTAAATACTCATTATAAGACATTTGCCATATCAAATTGATGACAGGCTTCTTGGCGGGAAAGTGAAAAGTCATGTCTGCGGTTTTATTTTATTTTCTAAAATTTGTGCAATATTAATGGGAAATAATGGTGAATTATTAACCGTTGAAGTGTTCGTAAGTGCTCATGAGTGTTGGCAAATGAAACAAAACAGTGCAACTTCACTTTTCAAATTCTCTCAAGAAGTCTGCCCGAGGACTTAGTAAAGCCCCACATCTTTACTGAGATACTCGAGGGGTTGGAGGGTATATCATTTCTCACTTCTCATTTCTATTATCTTTCATCATCATTATCATCTATACAAGAAGGAGATATTGTTTATTTAATATTACTTGTAAGAAAAATTACTATGACACTGGCTAAATGTACTAATCGCACGAAGCCATCAACTAAAGAAAAAAAATTATAACAATTTATGTCACCTAAAATATTAATATGTCTTGTTCTTATTATCGATTTTTAAATTTGCGCGCGCTTCCGACTCCTTATATTTTTTTACAAATCATTGAGATTGCAGTAAATACTCATTAGAAGACATTCACACTGTTATCCTAACCTGCCGCGCAAGTTTCGCGCAAGTTTCTGGGTTCCAGCAGTGGGAGTTATGTATAGTGATAATCACAGAGGTTTGTGGTGAGAATTTTCATCAGTCAACAAATGTAAAAGCTTCAGAAATGTAAAATATGTAAAGTTGTTTATTTCAATAACATAAAAGATAAGGACAAGAAACTTTTCCGCCTCGTTATTGTATTTCGATAGCTCGTTATATTATCTGTGCTTCTCACCGTCCGAGGTGCCATTTAGTCTGTTGCATTCGACCAACTACACCAGACCCTCCGCGCGCACCCGTCAACAGGCTATCCGAGAGAAAGGGGGGCCAACCTTAATCGGTTGACAGCCGTAAACGGTTCTCAAAGTTTTTTGTAGACATAATAAAATATGTATGTTTACGAGCCTACAATTGCGAAATGCAATCCCATTGAAATGCGACCGCCAATTTGACGGTAAACACTTAGCTGTAATGCTCTGCCACTTTATTAGCTTGCGGAGACGATTGAACCGTGAAATGGATCAAGCTTCGTTATTATGATACTTCATAAAAAAACCAATGTGGATATAACGAAGCTGGTTCTACGAGACAAGCCAGCGTATTTTCGTATTTAGCATCGCGCTGGGTGGCAGCCGGGCAGTCTAGTTCGTCAACCGTAATTAGTATGCAAGCCGTGCGCCTGTGTGCGCGGCCTGCATTCACCAACACACGCGACGCAGTGCATTCACTCGTTATCCACTTAGAAACCGTGGAATCTTATATTTAATTGATGAATTCAACCTTATTAACGCGCAGCCTCAGACGTCGAACTACCCGGCGTTCATTAAAAGTGGTGAACGAGACCGCATAATAACTTTATTACAAAGGCATGAATCAGCCGCCCCGGGCGTCCCTCGTTATCGGCGCAAACGCCGCTCACCGCCAAAGGGAAACAGGTCCGCCGCGAGTGCCGCGACATATCAGGAAACGGTCCCACCGAATCCATTACATTGTTTATCGTCACCGAAAACCGGCCGCAAATTTCGCTTCTAACCGACAAACGCATTAAGGGCAGTTAAGTTATTAAAACCAGATTACGTTTTAATAGGTGCCGCCGATAATTGTCCTATAACCTCAAAAGCGGTGGGCCCGGCTGGTTAATCGACGCACTATATTTACATTTTACGGCAACACCATTTAAGTTAATCGGCGTTCACTCACTTTACGCGTTATGGTGGAGGCTAATCCGGTCCGGGCGCAGTTGGCGCACCTGGCGACTGACGAGGCGTCCCGCGCTTGGGTGACGCTGCGTAATCGTTGCGACACTGATCCGTTCGCCGATCGAATGTTCTATGACTTATCGGCCGAAGGATATGAGATACGGAGTAACACTGCCTGGGTGAGCTGTGAGAAACCTGATCACAACCATTTTCCTATTAGCTGGCGGGTTTGCAACGGCTAGCGCGTTTAGCTCGGCGATCTAGTTTTGATATCTTGTTTATGCTTCAATAAAACTTTCTTATAAATCCTTCGAGACACCTTTTCACGTTTATTAAAGCTTTTAAGTGAAGTTGTGGAATTGGAAACGCCTTCCCCCTTTCGACTGTAACTGTTAAACTTAACATTTGTATTCCGCAAACCGTGTAGGATTAAACCTCCATTTACATACATTTGTAGACACCGAGCTGTTAGCTGTTGGACACTGCGGACAGTTATAATGGAAGGCGAATGCTTAATAATAAGTAAAATGATACGAGACACTCTGATTACTTTACACGCAGTGTAGGAAGGTGGTAACTTCATTTCTTTGACGGGTTGACATTTAATTTGTTATTTGCTAACTTAACTTGCATCGCTTCGATGCGACGCTATCTTATATAGTAAAATATAGTTATGTACCTACTTAAATGCTTGCATTAAGACCTGACACTTTTATTCTGCTGACAATTTTCTTTTTCGAATGAAAACTTTTAATTAAAGTCAAACACTACCATATCGTCGACGCTCGCGGTATTAAAACTATTGTGGCTTGACTTTGTTAGCCCGAACGCGTAACGAGAAGCTTTTTTTTTGGGAGATTTTGCTGATTTCCTTTGGGCATTTTCAGCTTCACCGGGCTTTAATAAAGAGAAGCGTAACAAGTATCGAAACATATGTAGTTTCGCTGACTACTTGTTTTAATTAAAGTAACAACATAAATAAATGGTTCGGCACGACGGCCGCCGCCGTGCATCAGGCACAATAATGGTGGTTTATCTGAGGTGGCGATCGGCCATTGTTCGCGCAACCTTCGCGGCGACCTCTGCTCGCGGCCTCCGCTCCGCCACAGATTCGCGCTTCGGCTCCTACTTCCTAGTTTCTCTCCGATATGGCTGGTATACATCGATGAGACATGTATTTGTATTGTAGTTATATCATGACTTCACAGAGACTTTTTGAACCCGTTCCAAACTTTAAAAAAATAAAAAAAACAAAATAATTGATTCAGTTTGGGCTACAAATTAGCTCTATGGCATTTTTCTGTCTGCCAGTTTTTTTATTATTTCTCTCGCTTGACCTAAACCATCAACTGCAAGGTATCTACCATTATTTTTTTATCTGTATTTTACAACGGAAAATTGCTTGGCTGCTCGTTCTGATAGGTATTTCAAAAGGTCTTAAATTGTGTCCATTTTGACTCTTGAAATATGGAGAAAATGTCAGAATATTACGTCTGTGTGTGGTTTAAAATAGCAGAAACGAGACCATGGAAATAGTCTGAATGTGAAGGTAGATGCGCAGTCCCCCGAAATCCTTAGGAGCTGGCTATCTTAAAGGTCGGAACAGGCCGTTAGCATTGGAAGAACGAATCGTCTTCTAGAAAGATCTTTTCTATCTCTGTTTGAACCAATAAAGATACTATTCAATCTATTGAATAGTGTGTTAACAATCTTAAATGGCGCATACCAATGTGCTGGACACAGTAATAAAAGTGAGCGTGGCACGAGCGACGCTGATGGTCGTATTATATGCCAATGACTTTGCCCACTTACAACACAAACACATAGAACACTACCTAACTGCTGTGCGGTCTAACGTCACCTGTACGTCAAATTTTCGAAAATTTCCTACAACACCGTCAACAGAGCCAACAGGGTTCAAATCTTTAAATGCATAATGCACTATGCACAGCATTTATATCTCAGAACAATTTAGTTATTGTTCTGAGATTTATACTATGCAAAAGCAGAACCTACAATATTGTTTTCTAAAGTTTACGCGAACACTACACATTCAAATGAAACATTAATTAAAAATGTATTAAAAATTCAAATTAAAAACGTCAGGATAAACATTAAATAAAAGTTAAAAAATTAAAAGTAATGTGTAAAATAAACGCGAGTAGATCCGTAAAAGTTGTTTTTTTTTCAGAACCTACAAATCAACCTCTGCTACAAAGCTTACCTACACAGGGTGCTTTACTGGGCCCCAAATTGTTTAGATGGAAATTAAATCAACTGTAGTTATAACGCAAGCAAGGCACTTGCTAAGCTGGATTAAATGTCAGAAGAGCAAAAGCGTGAGATTATTATGAACATCGTTTTATATAGTTCGGAGTTTATAGTGTTATTTGTTGAATTGTGATGCAGGAATGCGGCCTGTGAGTTTGTTACGATCTCATTGGAAATGCGATTGATTTATTTATAGATTATTATTGTAAATAACTATTAGTAACACAAATGTTATTTTGCTTTGAATTAGCAAGGAAACAATCCTGGTTTGTCCCAGCTGTTTAGGTACCTGCCTGAATGAAATCATGATTGATGAGCTCTTCAAACCTATAACAATACATTTTGCAACAGATTAGTGTCGCAATGAATTTAAAAAAACCAAACCAAACTACCAACCATCCTGAAGCTATTATAATCGATGGCTGTCTGAATTAAACTTGAACCATTACTGAATGATAGTACACATGCCTGCGCAGCAGATCACCACAATCTGTCAAAATTCTTCAATAGACTTTGAACTTCATGTATATGGCATATGGTTGAATATTTGTTAAAGACTAGCTGTGCTCGCGACTTCGTCCCCGTGGAATAGTGACTTTCGGGAGCATTTTTAATTTTTGAGGCTCTTCCGTTTTTGCAACATTTTTTACTGATGCTTCGCTCCTATTGGTCGCAGCGTGATGTTGTATAGCCTAAAGCCTTCCTCGATAAATGGACTATCTAGCATACTATCTATCTACTATCTAGCACAAAAATAATTTTTCAATTCGAACCAGTAGTTTCTGAGATTAGCGCGTTCAAACAAACAAACTCTTCAGCTTTATAATATTATTTAATATAAATAAATATATATAGGTTGAAGTGCAGTACTTAAGTGTTCAAAGAGTTTTGTTGATAACACTTGCTTTTACGAAAATCGAAACGGTTTTACGTAGGAACCCCTCGGTCTCCACGTAGAATCCTCGTCAATCAGCGTCGACCGAGCAATTAACGCTAGGTCGTCGCGTGACGCCGACGTCACCGCCACAATGGGGGCCAATTAAAGTGCGCGCGCGCAAACTAGGTCACTCGAAACCGCTGAAACGCATGCGAAGGCTCTTCACGTTGGCAGATGCATGCCAATTTAAGGCGAGAAAAGTGATGAATGGAGGGATTGAAGGAAGACTTCGGCTCGGGATGATCGGGTCGAGCGGCACAATATGTCTCTGTGGTAACTAAATAACCTCTTTATGGACTATGGATACTCTTAACGCTTTATGAATATTAATAAATAAAATCTTTTTATTTCGGACTATGCGTGGATTCATAGTTCGTTAGTACAAATTCTTAAAAGCTATGTGATACGATAGGTGAGTGTGCTAAGAGTTACCAAAGAAATTTGTTTATGTGGTAACTCTCCGCACCAGGCACCTCCACAGCTGTGAGGTGTACCTTCAGTCATCGTCATCAGGATGCTGTTGTGGCTGTCCCGTGCCCTGCGGATCAGGGATACAGTTTTTTTGGGAATGATGGCCGTAAAGCCATCAGTTTTATATACTGCAAACATCCCCGATGCGCTGCAGAAACGAGGCAGCCCCAACATCATCCTAAAGACGTTATTATATTGGACACGTAGGGTGTCCAACGTCCTTTTGGAGTACGCGGGCCACAGATTTCCCGTGTACATGCTCTGGCAATAGGCTTTGAAAAGCGTAACCTTGACTTGTTCCGTACAACGAAAACTGTTCTATTGTTTACTGTTCAAAAGTTAACAACTTGTTACTTTGCATGCCAATTAGGGCGAGAAAAGCTGTAATGAGTTGAAGGAAGACTTCGGCTCAGGTTGACCGTGTCGTGCGGTACAAACTAATTTTGATATGGTAACTTCAAAGTGGATATATTACAATTCTAATAAGGACATTGTTAGCTGCTTGAAAGTTTACAACGCGGTGCAAAGTTGTAAAAGAAAGAGAGGAATTAAATGAAGACTTCAACTCGGGTTCACCGTGTTTTAGGGAAAAGGAAAACATACATGGAAGACCATTACCAGGGTGCTGAACGCAAGCGCAAGTTTTATCCACTTTCTTGCAAAGTTAATTAACGAAACTTATACAGCAATATGTACGAATTTTATTTGCAAACAGAGAAAGCTAACAGTTCTGTTGTAATCTTTGATACTTAAGAATTTTGCTCGTTGTTACTACTCAGGTTGCACCGATCTTAATCCCGAGCTGGCAGTTGAAAATAAGCAGATTTTTAAAGTTTTCAACTTATCTTTTTGTAGTTTTAACATTTAACACCTGCTAGTGTAACAATACTCACTGAACAAAACGGAGAGCGTTACTCTTCGCTAAGACGCCACGCGAGGTCACGATATCGTTTCCCAGCTCCTTTCCAATACTTTGTAACGTTAAACTCAACGATAAACAACGATAATTAAGTTCAAACGCGCACCGTGTTTGAACTACTTTGAACTATTGCTAAACAATACGGTGATGCATCAAATGCGAGTTGAAGTCTCAATCAGTCAGCCGCGACCGGCTAAGTTCCTTCGTTTATTGGCGCGCCTCCGAACCGGCTGGGCGGGACGATGCCAATTTATCAGTCGACGCTATTTGCGTTCGTTTATTTCGGTGCGAACACATATTTGATATGTTTATTGGTCTACAACAATGTATTCAAAGTTGGGAAGTGTACGGTTAGTCAGCGGCGTCGAAATTAACAAAACACGATCGTGGTCATCCGCAAACTCGGCAATTGTTACTATAGCTAAACCGTAGTCATGT
The DNA here is from genome assembly GCA_947562085.1 of Eudonia lacustrata. Taxonomy (NCBI): domain Eukaryota; kingdom Metazoa; phylum Arthropoda; class Insecta; order Lepidoptera; family Crambidae; genus Eudonia; species Eudonia lacustrata. Next base: position 3,198,993 of record OX387323.1, on the reverse strand, counting down.
TTTTAATATATTTTTACACTTCCAACTCTAAACAGCACTTAAATTGTAGCTAGCTAGTCTTTTTCCTTCCACCATTATCTTGTCTATTCCTCTACCATAGAAAAGTTTACCTTTTTAAAGGAAAAAAAACAATTTTAACTTGTCTGTTGCCCCTACAATTACACATGGTATACCTAATTGAGCAAAGCCAGTCGCCGGTGAAGCCAGGACGCGCCTCGCTGTCTGCGTGCGCGCAGCCAACCACCATCCACACAACTGCATGGGCACACACACGCATAGATGTAGGGCTGCCAGCTACTGGCCTTTACTGTGCATTTCTTTTGTGGTTTGAATATTCAACCGTGACACTTGATTGACTTACTGCCGTACTCAGAGACGTCACTTAACTTTAATGGACAATTAAATGTCTTTCCTTCTCTATTTACCACTATACATAAGAAAGTGACAGCAATAGACTTAATTGTCATTAAAACTTAATTGACGACCCTGAGTGCGGCCATTAGTGTTAAGTTTACATCTTTAATTATCAGTGAGGTAATCAAATACTTTATTGCATTTAAAAGTGCAAGCCAACAGAATGTGAGAACAGAAATCAAAATTCAAATATTTATTTCGTTTCAGAAAACCAGAAACTAAATCTTGAATAGATGTTTAATTTATTACCGGTTAAAAATATTGCAAAAATATCTTATGTTGTAAAGTTCGAATGTCTTTATGGTATATCATATCTCTGGCGCGTTTACGGATAACCCTGTCAAGTGTACAATTATACAAGTATTTGAGGTGTAAGTATTTCATTGCGTGACACGCATTCCATTACACTCGCCTGTTGAATTGAGGGCGATGACGTCCCGAGCTAGCCGCAATCCTCAGATAAAAATGTGTGGAAAAACTGCAACTGCATGGTTTAAAACCAATTTCCCTGACAGTAATTGCAGGAAGGTTGGTTTGTGTTATGCAACCAGAGTAAATCGCAAAAAATAAACATCGCTTCTAGTATTTCTATTTCCCTAAGAGCGCTTTCTTTACTATATATCAAAATAGAGAAGGGTATATTTTTTCAAATTATCTTATATTTTTTATGCGAATATGTGTATGTCTATTCTACTTTCACGTCAAAACGGATCGACTCGATTGTTTATTTTAAAGGATTTACATGGGAGAATGTAAACCAAGTAAGTTTTACATACCAACGTGAAATAAGCACATGCATAGCAAAACGTTAAAGTTGTGACCATAGTGAAGATAGAAAACCGAACGTATCGCCGTGGGCAGATGTGGATACGCCTTTGTCTGTGGTTTCATGATCGGAATAGCTATCTGGGAGGGCACGTTGTTTGTCAACTACGAAATTTGCATCAGGTCTGCATGTGCAAATGTGCAACGCATGATTTGGGCGAGTGACTAACGCGGCAAGAATGATTATCTGTCTCTAGATTGTATCTTGTAAAATCATTGTTTCTTTTTGTATTTATATATAATATCTTTTTTTTAAACACTGGTGGAGAACAAGAAAACTTATAAAATTAAGAGAAATATAACCTTTTAAAAATAATACAATGTGATACTATTTTGTTTTATAAGTTGATAAAATACCAAGAAATTTGCCTCATTTATAATCGGGTAGGTTGGTAACTTAAAAATCATTACCTATTTCATTATCTTTCTATCTATTACCTTATATCTATTCTTATATTTCAAAAAATTTAATTGTTTTAGAGTAAAACAAAATTAAGAATTAAAACATTTAGTTTGAAAGCATAATGCCCGTTACAATCCCACCATTACTTAAAGTAGGTATGTGTAAGAAGTCTACCCTAAGTATCTGTTTCATATTTACAATAAGACATTCTTATTTATTTGAATCACACATATAATACACTAGCTGTGCTGGCGACTTCGTCCGCGTGGAACTTTCTTTCGACTTTCGGCAGCATTTTAAATTTTTTAGGCTCTTGTTTCCGTTTTTGCAACATTTTTCACTGATGCCTCGCTCCTATTGGTTGCAGCGTGATGTTATATAGCCTAAAGCCTTCCTCGATAAATGGACTATCCAACACAAAAAGAATTTTTCAATTCGAACCAGTAGTTCCTGAGATTAGCGCGTTCAAACAAACAAACTCTTCAGCTTTATAATATTAATATAGATTTAACTGCTCCTCTATTACAAAAAGCACTTCTCAAAGTTTCCATAAGTGTTTGTGTCAATAACGTAGAGTCCATAATTAAAGTGTCCGGATCAGGTTTATTTGTGTAGAACAACCTGCCTAGACTGGCTGGAACAGTCGGTTGGCCATAAAAATATCTCGCAAGAAGGCCCCGTGGAAAATGGTTCCCACTTTAGCACTCGTATGGCCGGAAAGCAGCAGCACAAAATAAAGAGGATCCAGAAGGTTAAGTAAGCGACACACTGAAAAAATGCACCAACTTTCGTCGATCAGTTTAAAACTATAATATGACTAACGAATCTGAAATGTTGATATATGGTAAATTCATGTCTTTATCTTGAATTTGCTAGCTCAAATACACACCAAAAATCACTACCTTTTGTTGAAGGTGCAACAGAATTAATTAATTTATATGTTTGGAAACCACTAAAACACATTGATAATATCAATATTCGTAATTTAGTAGCTGCATGTATTAATAACTAAAATCAATCCTCATCAGCTCATTTTTATGTCCCCATTGCTGGAACACGAGCCTTCCCTATGGATGGATAGGGAGAACGGGCTATAAACCACCACGCGGGCCCAGTGCGGATTGGTGGTTGTTAACGACTGCTAATGCAGCCGGGACCAACGGCTTTACGTTCCTTCCGAAGCACGGAGGAGCTCGAGATGATAAACTTTTGGTCACCCATCCGATGACCGGCCTTTGCGATAGTTGTTTCACCTCAGCAGTCGCAGACCGGGCGCGTAACCACTGCGCCATCGAGCTCTAAAAAAACTTTAAAAAAAAATATTTTTTAGAATTTGCGGTCACAATTGTTGCAGGCGCTACGTATTTTCGACCTTATTACAGCGCCAGTAAGGATCACCCTTTTCGAATGTTCACAAATCGAGGTGTTGTCGTCTTAACACATACAGTGCACGAGCAACTCACAAATAGATAGACCCCTTGCCTGGATACGGATCTCGGAACTGCTTGGAACAGTCCGCGCGCAGTTGTTGCAAGATTCCATGTCCGTGTGAGGTTGTCTATGGGTGGGGTGTGTTGCTCGACCACGTTTGTACGAAGCTTAGTACTTTTTTTTGAGAGAGATTGCTGATTGCCTCAAAAGGCATTTTCAGCGTCACCGGGCTTTTTTGGGGGCGGCGAGGTACGCAAAGTACCTCAAGCCGTGTGAAACGAATCACCGTCGGAGGTTTTTAGAGGGGACGGCATCACACACTTAAAAGTGCGTGTCCCCGTGCCCTACTAGATTCTCCGAAGGGTTCGGATCGGATCGGACAAAGATTACATTCTGCCGTCTCTTTGTATTGTGGCAGGCAGCGGCAACATCTAGCATTTTAGCTACCGTTCACATAGAGCGATCTTATTTACTTTTAAAAATATACCTAAGTAAGTACATCGTTAATATTTTATCTACCAGAAATTTTTGAAGCTAGTGTCTGCACATAGTTTTGCAAAAATTTTATATAAAAATATCAGCTAATCCAAATTAATATGTAATACATAACTCGATAATATGTGTATGATATAGCTGTTTGGTTTTCCACCATTCCAGAGTTGGCCCCGTAGTAAAAGTATGATGGGCAGAGACCCTTTAAAAGTCTGGTAGATAAAGATTATGGTGTATCGATATAAATAGTGTACAGCCTATAATTGTCCCATTGCTGGGCAAAGACCTCCATCATTGAAATCGAGTCATCGCTACAATTGATGGGTAATGGCTTAATCACCACGCTTGCCAAATGCGGGTTGGTGATCACAAACCCGGGTTTTGCATCGAAAAATCCGAAACACATTTGGCCCGACCTGGGAATTGAACCCGGGACCTTTGGGTATCGGGCCGAGCGCTCTGCCACTCGGCCACCGAGGCCGTTATGGATATTAATACGTAAAGCAAAAAAACATTTCTTGAATTACTAACGACAGACGTGCGACTCATTCGTCCACGTAAACAACCTAATTCCGTAGAAATTTTGAAAGATCAGTCGTTACTATTCCTTGTTTATATCATAGAGGAAAACGCTGTGCAGAATTTTTGTTTTTACGTCCAAAAGTATGGGCAAGACGTTGATGATTCAGTCATTTTTTATGTTTTGATTTGGGACAGTTCTTATAGTGTTAAATACAAACAATATATACAGTAAACATAATATAAACAATACTATAAACTTAGATGAATAATATTGTTTTCAGGTAGCGCGGCCGTATCTAGTCGAGCGCAGCGAGACCAATAATTCATCTAAGACTATAAATAATAATTATTAGTGCAATAAATAAAGTAGCGTACCTGTATACATATTATTAGTGCTATTTTCAGGTGCCTGCTTTCAGTAAATCAGTAACTTTATTGTGGAGCAACAAAGCTTAACGACCATTCAATTGAGGGCCACCCCGAAATGGTCCAGCAAAAGTTTTAACGAAAAAAAGAAAAATCGATCCAGTTTGCCAGCACTTGCATTAATCGCGTACATCCAGACCGAGATACAGTTAAAAAAATGAATAAATGGCGCTTTGTCGGTACACGTGTGTGGCGTTTTTACATCTGCCGTGTTACTTTTGTTCATAGCAATAGAGTTGGGAATCGCTTGCATCAGATTGTCGTACGCGTAAATGTATATTTGCAATGCAACCAGATGGACTGGTTGCGTCTAGTGCCGTTGAACCACGAAGGTGGGCCTTGGATTACTAGAGATAAATTTAATGCCAGGTAATAATAGAGTGTTCGACGTTTATCGCAGCATGACTTGCAACTGAAATTGAGAGTTCCATTCGCATTTAACACGGAAAGGGAAATACTACAATGTACTGCGGAGTGGGTAAGTCAGGATTATAATTTTGTTATATCCAACGGGACAATATTAGGTCTTGAATGGTTCGTTACTCAGTAATACGTCACTGAAACTTTATTTTGACATTTTGTTATGTTATGTTTAGTACAGGAAAACGTATTACGATTTCATGAAGTAAATGCTAGCTTTAGTTAAATCTTAATAAACTACAAACTGAGACCAATATTTAATAGGCATAGGTAATGTTTTAGGATGTAGAGTTTTTACAAATAGTCAAAGCATTTAACTTTTTTTGTTGGAACAATAATTTATTTCCCTTTTACAATTTGACAGAGAAACCTCAGATTAAATAATACTTAGTTACTACGTTTAATACGTAATAATCGTCGATTATTCTCTGAAATTACTTTCGATTTCAATGGAACGAACATTTACTGATTTTACGTCAGCACACTATGGTACACAAAAATATATGTGATACTTTTCGTCTAACGTTGTTTACATAACAAGTTTCTTTATTTATAGTGCCTGTACAGGCAATATGGTAAATTATATATAAAACAGTGTTATTAACCTGTCGTCAGCCGTAAATACAGACATTATAGAATTTTAATTGTTTGGCATCAAGGAACCTTGACAACGCTTATTTTATTTATTTATTTTTGCAACATAAATTACATAGCGGACTTAATGCCTGAGGCATTTTCTACTAGTCATTCATAGGGTGGTGCAGAGATAACATAGCCCACTATGTTATCTCTGCACCACCTAATTGCACCCATGCATTTAGGTTAAGACAAAAATAAATATATAACAACCTTATTTTTAGTTTATACGAAAACCGAAACACGGGTCAAATATTTTCATTCAAAGAATCCGTACAAAAAAAAAAAAAAATAATATCTTGAAAACTCACGAAGTTACAAGCTTTTTGTGCTGCCCCGTTGTGTGTTTTTAGTAGGAAATAATTTATTTGAGATTTTGTAAATATTATTTGGTCAAAATGTAACATGGTATAAAAAATATTGAAATCGATTCTATTACTGATTCTGAACAAACAGTTTTCAGGTTTTGTATAAACTAAAAATAACATTGTATATACCATATCAAAGGTTTTATACCTTTAAATATATTGAAAAAATAACTATTCTATCAATAATTGAAGTTAAAACAGAAGTTGAATTTGAACACAAAAGCATATACTACGATGTTGTCACATAACAACTATGTTTATTATGTATTTTTACCCGGAACATACAAAAGGAAGCGGATATATAACTACGTAGCGTTCATCTAACGACATTAAGATAATTACCGGATCGTTCTAAGAAAAATATAACATATGTATATTTAGCTTTGTCAAGACGCCAATTAATTGCTCTACTTCATACTTCTACTGGTCATTAATTGCCTATAAATAAAATTGTATAATAATACAAATGAACAACATTTTATTGTGAGAAGCTTGTTGGCGCCAACTAAGTATGTTCGTGTTATTATCGTGAAAGATAAGCGCGGCTTTTGTAATGCGAGACTTCGGATTGGTGACCAGATATAATTTAGTTCGTTTTTTTTGCTGTTGGCTGTAGATGGCCTTTTCAGCGCCACCGGACTTGTTTGGGGGCGGCGAGAAACTTAAAGGGTTCCTGAAGCCGTATGATCGAAACACCGTAGTGTTTCTAGAGGAAATAGCATTTCGCAAGTGTGTCGAGGACACTACTAGATTCTTCGAGGGATTTGGGTCCAAACGGGGGCGGGGGTGTAACAACCCGTGACTAAACCTCGACCCATCTGCTTATGAGGGAAGACTTGATGCTAGCAGCGACGATTCGACGCTGATTAAGAAAACGGATTTGTTTTTATTTTATAGAGAAAAAATATGAAAAAATAAAACAATGTAATTAAATTATAGGATATTAATCATCCAAAGCAAAGTCAAAGTCAATTTTTTTTACGATCGTCCTAATGTATATATAGTTTGCTCTACCAAGAAAAGGATGCGTCATAAAAAGGGTTGAAGCAGAAAATTTTCCTCCACCCAATAAATTGATCAATTAAAACATGAAACACAATATAGGAAACTGCCGAGTCGAATTGTACTACGCGTGTACAGTCAACGGAAAAAATGTTGAAGAACTTTTCCATGTTTGTGTCGTTATTGCGAAGACAAATTAGGTGCACTTGTTTGCACTTTGCACTTATGAAAGGGTGCTCGTTTTTATTAGCTCTGACTGTATGTACCTACTTGGCAATAAACCTGCAGATTAAATATAGTGTTACATTTTTATTAGACACAATTCTGTTAACCGTAGATACAGTTTGTTTTGAAGCCGTCGGGAACATATTGTAATATAGTTTAGAGCTCCTGGGAATCAATGTATGGAGATCAGAGGTTTTGAAGAAATATATCTGCATACGCTTTTGGATTCCTTGGGAACGATTTTACAAAATAATATTAATAAGTAATTTTACTCTTGGAGCGCTTCCGAACGCTCATTAATATGAATGAAAAAACTAATGAAATCAAGATGTATATTTCCTTCAATTTTCTCAAGTATATTCAAGTTAAAAAAAGCGCTTTTGAATTGTCACAAAAATGTTTCGTCTGCTCGACACAGTTTTCGTCGCCATAAAATAATATGGGTTCAAATAGAAATGTTACAGGACGACAGCTAGGAGGCAGGTGGCTTGTGTAAATTGTTTAGTAGTAAACAGCCTATAATTGTCCCACTGCTGGGCAAAGGCCTCCATCATTGAAATCAAGTCATCGCTACAATTGATGGGTAAGGGCTTAATCTCCACGCTTGCCAAGTGCGGGTTGGTGATCACAAACCCGGGCTATGCATCGGCAAATCCAAAAATACATTTTGCCCGACCTGGGAATTGAACCCGGGACCTTCGGGTATCGGGCCGAGCGCTCTGCCACTCGGCCACCGAGGCGTATAAATTGTTTACTAAAGACTAAAATCAGTTACCGACCACTATTTTTGCTAATGACTAAAATTAGTTACTGACCTGACCACTATTTTTAAGGGAAAAAAATCAATCACTGTTTCTTGACGAACTTTGGTGCCTCTACCCTACCTATATCCAGGAACAATTCGGTAGATTTAGTTTTAATATTTTTCTTCATTCTTCTCCACAGCTAAAAAATAGACGTCCTGAATGGGTAGTAGGTGAAAAAAATGTATGAACGATTCAAAAGAACTTTTCATAAGTTCATTTGAATAAAAAAAATGACTATGACTTTGACTTTAATCACACTAATATTATAAAATGCGAAAGTTTGTGTGTATGTCTGTACATTTGTTCCTTCTTCACGCTGCAACGGATGGATGGATTTGGATGAAATTCGGCATACAGATAGTTATAACCTGGATAACACAGGATAGTTTTTATCCCGATATTCCCACGGGAATCACACTATAAATATATTAGAAACGACAATTTAATTTTCCAATACAAAATTATTTGCTTGTTTTGTTGTCATGGAACCAAATAGAATTTAATCACTTGATGCAAACTGTAATCATAAAATAGTATAGTTTATTTTTTACCTGACATTTTAAATATCGACTACTTTGTTGCAACGACCAAATCAATACACAGACTGCACAATACGATTTTCGTAATTAAATCGTTATACGCAATATAGGTAACGCCGTAAATGTACCGAACAGTCACCTTTGACGTACAACGTTAACCCCAATACCAACGTTAACAAACCCATGAATCAGTCAGCAAGTTTGAATAGTAACGAAGGACCTACCTTTGACCATAGATTAATACTTTTAATAGTAGCCGCGGATCGTGCTCGGTGGCATGCACTTGGAGAGGCCTATGTCCAGCAGTGGACTAGTATAGGCTGATGATGATGAAGACAAAATTTTACTAGAAAAACATTACCAGTGTCACGAAACTCAAGTGGGAATCAAACCCACGACCCTTGGATTACTGGTCCAGTGCTCTGACCGCTGAGCTTCTGAGACCTCGGGCTTTCGAGCTTTCTGTCACTGGTCGATTTTTTCCGAGCATATTTTTGAATAAGTTCGATTAATTTCGAATTCTAGTGACTGATCTAATCGAAAAATAAACGTATAGCTAAAAAATAGATGTCCTGAATGTACCCATTTAGGTAAAAAAAAATTTGGACGATTCAAAAGCATTTTTCTGAAGTTTATTTGAATAAAAAAATTTAAAAGACTTTGACTTTGAAAACATATTATTTTCGAAGTAAGCATCGAAATGCATTAAAGCCAGCGTAAAGACCATCAGATTGCTTTTAAAGTAAGTAGGTACTTGTATAATAAATAACTAGTTTGACCACACCTCATCTTTCGATTCACCACACACAGCGACATGGACATTCGAGCGATGTGTAAATTTAGCTTGCACTTTTTATTGACAGCAAGCAGAGTTGGTGCCGCTAATGGCGGGTTATATAAAAAGCTGGGTGTTTTTCATTTGTTTGCCAGTGCTAGCAAAAAAGATTGATGTCCGCTTGGTTGCAAGCGTTCATCGGTATCACAGTAGCCTATTGACGTGTGTAACACCTGAGTGTCTAGTGCGTATTTTATTTGCTATTCGATCACAAGTAGCTTTCAACCGACTCTGTGGTCTAGCGGCTAGGGTCACCGGTCTGAGACATAGATGTCTCGGGTTCTATTCCCAGCGGACAGCCAGCAGACAGACAAGCCTTACCCCAAGGTAAGCTTGTCTGTCTGCCTGGCTAGCTATCACCATTCTACGTAAGTATGGGTTGATGTTTGTTACTCTTTCACGTAAAAACTATTGAATGGATTTGGATGAAATTCGGCATGCAGATAGTTTATAATCTGTATTAACACATAGGATACTTTTTATCCAGATATTCCCACGGGAACGGGAACCACGCGGGTGAAACCGCGAGCGGCCGCTTATCTAATTATGTCGCTATAACATCAATGTTTTCGCAGTTTCGGCAACGAGATAAGATAGCCAGTGCCTCAGTAGTTCTCAACTACTGAGGAAATTCAGTAGTTGACGACTCAGGTTACCGAATTTCACCAGTGGCCATGATTTTACAAACTGAACTGCGACAATACTCTACGCTTTACTTTACCAGATTTGCATTGTCAAAACTAGTTAACTAGTTTAGCCTGAAATGGGTTATGTACGGCGGTAACATCTAGTACAATAAAACTCTCAGAACCGGTTACAGAGCATACTGACTGACAACTTATTTTTATGACAATTATAACAAAAACTATAATATCTAATAATAGATTACCACGTCACACTTTAAGAAGTTTAACGAACTACAATTTTAATGTCTATTTATAAAAACACTCGTTTGAAGATGGGTAGTACGGACGAATAAATCAAATAAGTAGTTATTACTTTAATGTAAAAAGTTAATGTGAACAGAAATAGCTTTATTATGAAGCGTGTCTAATATTATTCAATTAGATCTTTTATTAGGATGTAGATATCCTAAATCTATGGTTATAATAGACTTGTGAGCAATGTAGTTGTGTAATTTTAGGGAAGTAAATCTCAATAAAAAAGTTCTTATTATTCAACTTATAATATGTTAATCAAAATAAAATAAATTTTTTTCTCGTTAATTTTTGTATTCATTTTTTATGCTCCGATTCTAGCGGGGACTGCGAAATCTGTGATTTTTTTTTTCTCAGATGTATCAACAAAATTTAAATATGGCATTACCAAACAGTTAAAAAAGTAAAATAAAACTTACGTTACGCTCTACTTGAAAAACATATCTTACCGAAATAATCGTCAGGTCTAAGATCCTTTGTATAATACGGGTTTGTTACCGGCGTTGAAATTAAGGTGGCTAACTTATATAACCTATAAAGTATATATGTATTTCTCCTGATTCGGATGTAGTTCACAATATTGCCACACCTCAGCAGATTCTTACAATACAATGTATGGTGATTAAAAAACAGTGTTAGTGACTTATTTATAATATTGATAAAATCGTTTAAACCCAACATCCCACATTGAGCCAGCATTGGTCTGATCTGATCACCTATATTCATATGGCCCATCAGTGGGACGTTAGACAGATGAAGGTAATAAACTAAAAGTCTTATACAAAATATTGTACGATGTTTTTACATTTTTTAATGGTAGCAACATTTCGAATCCGTCTCCCGCTTGACCGTTTTCTTTTTCGTGCACCAAACCGTCTGGTGGACGAGTAAACTTGTCAGCGGCGTCTGGAACACCGCATTAACGTTGTTTATGGGCGGACGAGCAGAGCGGATCCTGAGCGCGCCACTGGCAACCAGCCACGCTCACAAATGAGGCCATAATTCGAGTTTTCATTCAAAGAGGTGCGTGGGACGCCCATTCATAACTCTAGATCACAACAAGCGTGTGAACATTTAATGCGATGATATCATATGGGACACAAACGTACATCGGAACAGGAAGGAAAATCCCTTTAGGAAGATGCGTAAAGAGGAAACCCAATTAGGACAAGTTGTAGATTCGTCGTTTATAGAGAGCTCGTTAAATGATTGTATATTTATATCATGATGATCACTTGCGTAGTACTGTTTAGTAACACAAATCATTAGTAGCAAGACAATAAATTATATAAAGAACTTTATTACGGCTTTACGGCAGCATGAACAAGATAATTAGGATAGTAAGTAGGCAATAAATTCATGTTTAGTTCGTGTTTACATTTGTATAATGTTCAATCGATGCGTCACCTAACGTTACGTTTGACTCACTGACAAATTAAGAACTTGGTTACAGATTATGTTACATAATAATTATGATGATGTTTGTTAAATAGTATAGGTATAGTATTTTATGTGATTATTTTACATTTAAACCGGTAGACAAATGGCTCGTAGTATAAGGTTCGTGAACTTTTTATCATACTGGTTATGGCCAAGGCGCCCCTCGTGTAGTTGTAGTTATTAAACTTATTGTAGCTGATAAAGAACGTTACAAAATAACTAATAAAAGCTTGCAAGTTAACTAAAATCTACTACGCAGCACAGATGAAAATATAAGGACGAAGTAACTATAATTATTTAAAATGATGCGCTATAGCAGACAGCGTGGCAACGGTGGCTGTGTGGTGTTGATGCCGTTGCCAAAAAAAGAGTAATTGTCAAAATTATATTTTTTATCGTCGCCATTTTGTAATAAACGTTTCGTTCGCTTTGATAATATTCATAAAAAAATTATAAAACTCTGTCTGATGTTGCGATTTATTCCTGTATTGATGTTGCTTTGTACAGGCTAACGGAGACGGTAGAGTTCGTCTCGGTCACCTCCGAGGTTGTCTGTATTATATATTGGCGGGAAGTGACGAGTCATTATTGTGACTCTATTTTATTTTATAAAATTCATAATTTACTGTAAATAAAATGCGTAACGTTTTTATTCGACTGAATCAGCTAACAAACTATATACACGCTTGGTGATAAGCGCTAACCGCAACCTATTTGATATTTGACTATGGGTAACTTTAAATCGGGCGATACCATGATACCAACCCTGAGGGCCTCAGGTTAAGGCCTCATTGTTAACCTTAGTGCCAAACCGCATAACGCAGTAACTGCGCTGCGTTATGCGGTTTCTGCTAGAAATGGTATTAGGATGGTAGTAATTTTCAACTTGACCTTGACTTATAGCCTAAAAAGTGGTTAAATAGCACTCATTGATGGAAAATAATGACGTTGTGATTCGCTATTTCCTTATTTGACGAAAATATAGTTTCTTAGAAAGTGAAACAAAGTCAACGACTTAGCTCTAAGAATTAGCAAGTTGAAGAGGCAGTGGGCTGGCCATATCTGGCGAAGAACCGACAACCGCTGGGGTAAACGTGTTCTTGAGTGGAGACCACGACTTGGTAAACGTAGTGTAGGACGCCCTCCGGCCAGGTGGGATGATGACCTGCGAAAGACTGCAGGCAGGTGCTGGATGCGTCAAGCTGAGGACAGGGCGCTATGGCGCTCATTAGGGGAGGCCTATGTCCAGCAGTGGACTAAGATAGGCCGATGATGATGATGACGATGATAGTTTTTTACGGGTACTTACAAGTTAACCTACTCAGAGCGTTTTTAGAGGATATGGCATTGGCATGGCACATTACGCAACCGTGTCCCTGTACCCTACTAGATTCTCCGACGCCTTCGGCACACGTTATCTATTGACTAAACAGTATTTTAACCTACTGGGATGACAGCTTCTCCTCGAGTGAATAAGTAGCAAAGCGCTCGGTTCGAAGGTCCATTGTTCAATTTCCAGGTTGGGAAAAGTGTGTTAAGTACGATTTTTATCTGCTTAGCCCTGGTTTTTGATCACTAGCCCGCATTTGGCAAACATGGTGATTAGGCTAATAAGTACCCATCAATTGTGAGATGATTTAATGATGGCGGCCTTTGCTTTACACCGATACAGTAAGTAGGCTAATTACTTACTTTTCAGTTAGATTATAATCACGATAAGTTGTACGCAAACTACTCGACCAAGATATACTTGATCAGAACTACTCAAAGCGTTAGTCACGCATTGTGAATGTTTAAAAACTATCAACGGATCGACTCTATGTGTCATCATTTCTAACAGTCACTCGTCACTCTCATTATTTTAAACTTTACAGTTACACAACCTCACTAGGTTAATTTAAACAGTAAGTCCGGTACAACAATGCAATGCGAAATGTATTAAAATACCTACGTCAATGACGTTAAGTAATAGCCTAGTAGGTATGTAGTTGTACAATAATAATATCAACTCCTTCCTTTAAAAACGAAAGCGGACGCACTGTTCTGTTTTGAGTTGATTGAATAATTAACAAGGATAAAGGCAAACTTATTGTCTGAATTTATTAGTTTATGTTGTAATAACCTATTTTTTAAAGCAAGTTATAATATAATGTGTATAACGTACACATTACGCCCATACGCCATGTGGCCGCCCAGTAATCGACCACAAGTTGATCATACGATTCGATCGTAAGTCACAAAATATACAATGTAAAATAAGGTCACATATTATCAACTGCAAATATTTTGACAAAACATCTAATTATATCAGAGAAATAAAGCCCTAGCACTTAAAAAAATTCAAGCAAATTTTTTTTACTTTTCCTGACACAAAAATTGTAATATTTTAAAGAGCGGCCTCTCTGTCGGCTCCTTTGAATGAAACTACGGGCACGTGTAAGCGGTGAAGGCATTGAGGCCTCTCTGTTTCGGCTCCTTTGAAATGAAACTACCGAAAGTGCTTTATTTTACTTTTTAATCGAAATGTCTTTTGGCGTTATTCTTGAAACTAGCGTATAAAAATTTAAGGTTTTAATTTAATTTTTATTAATTTAATTTATCCTCAAAATATTTGCAGTTAATAAAATGTGACCATTAGATTAGGTAATAAAATAAGAAACGTAAAATTTTATAGCTAGTGAAATAGAGCGAAGTCTTGAAACTCGCACCCGAGACTTTACGCCAAAAGGTAGACTGATCTTTTAATTGCGTTTAAAAGACGAGCTCTTAGTCGATTTGATTTGATTTCGTTTAGCCATTTACATAAAGAATTCATAAATGTAAAAAGTTCTTCATTCATCGTTACTAAGTTAATACAGGCCCGATTTTTCAATCCTCAGATAAATTTTATCCAACGATAACATTGTCAATGATATTTTTTCTAAAGAGAATATGTCATTTAAAATTGTTAAAATTATTGAATGAATAAACATTATCTGAGGATTGAAAAATCGGGCCACAGTTTAGTAACGATGAATATTTGAAAATATTATTATGCGTTTTTAAAATGTCAGCGGTAGAGTTCAGTTCACTTTAATTTTTTTAGGCTGTTACTTTGAAATTGCACGTTACAAATCCCGCTTATTAGCACTTGAGTGGTTGCCACACGTTACTGGATATTAACTGTTATTTATTATTGGGCAAACCCTTTTTATAAACATTGACGCACATATTGTCTGACTTTTTTACAACTACAAAATGTTAATTCGAAATTTAATAACATCTATCGAAGAACTTGAATCGAAAAGAAAATTGAAGTAGGTATGTAACTACACCGCTGTGTTTTTTGTAAGCAGCCAGAGACAATTTCAAAGACATTCAATAAAAACAGTCAACTGCGCACATAATTTCAAGGTTATTCTTGAAAATTAAATCCTATAATAAAATGCTTCAGATCGTGTGCTATATTAAAAACAGTGTTCCTAAACGGTTTTTCATCGGTTCTGTGTATTGTATAACTTTTCAGAACGTGTTGTGAATATGCAAAATAGCTCTTAGATTTATTTGAATGTTTGTAATCATTAGCCCTTTTATGAAATGGGAGTAGACGTTCTTCAATTTTGTGACACTAAAAAAGGTAAAATGTTTATATAATTTTGAACGCAAATTTTGTTGCGAACAAATTACAAAAACACAAATGTTGTAAAAATTTCCACGAGAATTTTTTTTTTAAGTTTTTTTTTTACTAAAAAAAGGTGTTCTTTTTAGAGAGTTAGCTGTTGGCCTTAGACGGCCTTTATAGCATCACCGGACTTGTTTGAGGGTGGCGAGAAATTGAAAGGGTTCCTTAACCCGTGTGAGAGAGTTTCTAGAGGGCATGGTATCACGCTAGCGTCTCCCCGTTCCCTAGATTTTCCGAGGTTCGAATCGAATCGAGACATAAAAGGGAGATGAGGAACGCTTCTTTTTACCGATCTGATCCGAACCCTTCGGAGAATCTAGTAGCACGCGCACTTTTTAGTGTGCGATGCCGTTCCCTCTAGAAAACCTCCGAAGGTGATTCTTTTCACACGGTTTGAGGTACCCTTTAAATACCTCGCCGCCCCCAAAAAAGCCCGGTGACGCTGAAAATGCCGTTTGAGGCAATCAGCAAACTCTCTTAAAAAAGAAAAAAAAAAGCTTCAAAAGTTGCGATCAAATTACAAAACACAAGTGTTGAAAAAAATTCCACGAGCAGGATTTGAACCCGCACCCTTCTGACATACCGGGTCAGGTGCTCTTCCGATTGAGCTATCGTGGTTCTAACCAGCAAACATTTTATAAATAGCTTGCTACTTTTTAACTGATCTTTAGTATTTGTAAAAATATTATAATAAAATGTTTGCTGGTTAGAACCACGATAGCTCAATTGGAAGAGCACCTGACCCGGTATGTCAGAAGGGTGCGGGTTCAAATCCTGCTCGTGAAAATTTTTTCAACATTTGTGTTAAGCTCCTTGTTCTTTGTTATCCCTTGTTCTACTCAGATTAAGTTGCAGACCTGTAACCGAAGGTGTCCTAGTGACTTTCATAAAAAATCATACTTAAATGTAGTCAAATAGATAAAGACCTAACTTAACTTCTAAATCTCTTTTTTTATTTTTATTTTTGCTGTTGTTTTTATTGTAGTAGTTACAAATTACATGTAATAACAACATTTCTTGATTTTTGTACCTATAGCATAGCGTATTGGTGTCATATTGTAATGTTGTGTTATTATTTACATAAATAAATAAATAAAAAAAATTTGAACTACATGAAACTATCGGCGGATAACTATGTAGCATGTTCTTGTAGATATAGCGTATAAGTCTTGAACTGCTAGTGACTCCCCAAGCGCTTGTAAATCGCAACACGAGACGACTTCTAAATATAAAACGAGGCTTTTTTTTATTGATAGTTGCAAAATCGATACTCCATAATTGGGTACCATATGATTTCTATTTTCGTATCGTTTCTGTTTTATCGAATTTATTAAAGTCTTTCAAAGAGAGAACATTTTTTTTGTTACAAATACGGCAAATCCTAATTTCAACGGATGATTTTAGAAGAGACAAGTTATATATAACTTTTACTACGACTAGTTAGATATATTATTTTATCCTAACGATAACGGTAAGTACCATTTGCATGGTTCGTAGCTACAGCAAGGCTCTGACAAAGGGAGACGTGACAAAGAAGATAGTAACAATGTCAAATAAACGTGATTAAATCCGAATAGAGTTTTCCGTTTCAATGTGTAGTGTTCGTGCATCTACTTTGAAGTATGCTTCAACGAAAGTCACTTGAACGAAAACAAAGAATTCGTATGACATTGGAGCAGCAAGTGCCTGTTAGCGAATAAAACATAAACTCATCACCCTGAAAGCAATATCTTTTCTTTTTTATTATTTTTTTCACGTCTATCCGTGGTAGTACGTAGACGTAGCCACCTAGCCTGCAGAGTAACATGAGCGCTGTATTTGGGTCAGCTTGCGACTGTGCGGGTTGCGATTGCGACACATGATATTCGCTAGATCACTGCACACACCTGTTCAGGGCCTACTACTTAGCGTCTTAACCTGTCACTATAAATGATACAGTTTTGCTGTATCAAATAAGATACAAACTTTTTTAAGAACCATAAGTTCTGGTTGTCAGTAAGATATCGCTTTAAACCGGTAAGACTGTCGTGTTGAAACCTTGTTTTTTTAAATGTAAAGTTATTCTTTTCAATGTTAATTTTCACTTATATGCATGAGAGTCTTTTCGAAACAAAGATAACTCAACCTTCATGGATTTCATTTTTACCCGACTCATTGCTCTCTAAAACACGAACGTTCTATACGGATCGAGCAATTTAATAAATAATACAATAATATAAGCGTGAGTAAATCTGTACGTAAAGTGCATCATTAAAACTAACATTTTAATAACGCGATGTTGTTGGTACGAAGCCACCGCTCAGACTCCCCGTTTGATGTTAATAATTAACCAATAATTTGCCGGAGAGATGTGTTGGCAAACTGTCTGCTTCCTCGACGGAACAGGGACTTCGCAAATGTGTTCTATTTTGAAACGATGGACGCACATAATGTTACATTTAAGATACATCTTGCGAGCTCGTTTGCTAATGTCACAGCTAAGTAGTTGCTTTACAGATAAATATTTCAGTATCAAAATGTCAAAAGAGGTTTGTTTGTTTTTTATTTAAGGTACTTTTTATCTTCAAGCTTTGGACTGAACATCTTTGTGCTTAAATAAGAGATTGGTTTAATAGGAGACCTGCCCGGGACCGAGATCTTGGGTTTTAGGGGAGACCTTTATCCACGACTGAGATGCTTGAAAGGTTTTTAAGTATCCTTTTCCTAGCTTGAACGATGTAGGTTAAACGATAAATACTCACATACACAAAATAATAAAATAGGTAAAATCAAACTTTTTACGTTTGGCAAAAACCCGCGTGAAACTTTTATTCACTTGTGTACACCTCGAAAATAGAGTGAAATGAAATTAGAGATGATAATAATATTTTATTGGCTTTTTTAAACGTCTCGTTTATACCGCGAAATCCATTCACTTTGGTTAATTATTTTCAAATAAAACCTCTACCTCATGTGGCACATGTGCAAACTGAATTTCATGATTCGAAAAAAAAACTTTTTATTAGGGTTTATGCTCAGAACAATAACTAAAGGTTTATGCATCAAGGTAATACCTTTACGGCCTTTTCACAGATTGAGTGTCGCAAGTTTATATTAATAAGTTGGGGTTATTCCACTGTGCTGTTGTGGCCAATAATTGATGTAGGTACGAGGAAGAAACTGAAAGGTCGATATAACTAGTTAGTACGGCTACTAGTGACAAACAAAGATGCGTTATATTGATACTACTTTTTATAAAAATAAATATTAATTTGATTTTAGTTAAGTTTGAACTTTTGTGTTTACTTTTCTGTACCACGAAATGGTTCTCCTTTCTCTTACAAAAATTTATATAATCCAACTAAGGTAATTACGCTTAAAAAAAATCATAAAAAAGACGCAAAGCGGCGGAGAAAAATCCCTAAATTGAATCGTAACAAGCCGACCCGACGTTATTTATTTCGCGCCGGCTTATGCGCCTGCGCACTGGCTGGTATATTCGACTCGTAGCGTTGCGCGGCGGGCGACAGCGTGTCTCGCGCACGCACGTACTTCTTGGCAGAGCTTTCTGAACAGTTTATATGCAATACGGTGTGAGAACTGATGGTACCAGATTAATTGTGTAACTATTCTTTACATTACTTCAAAATAACATCAAACGACTTTAACGATGCAATAAAGAAGAGTCTTTTTAACATTTTTCTTGGCAGTTTTTCTTATTAATAATTAAACCGTTATTTTAATTGTGTGTTGGATAAAATTTTTCCAAAGCAAAAGGTTCAAAGCAGGGTTTTTAGACTCAAGGATGAGAACGAGTAGAAAACCAAAAACGGGACTCAGAAACATTTTCCCAACAACCTGCATTGGGCTAGCGAGTGTGGTAGATAATGTACAACTAGGCTTATTTCCTCATGTAGGTATTGTTTTTTTTAAATGGGAAGACCTAAGCCGGTCAGTAACTGTTTTTTTTAAATTCAAAATTCAAAATCATCTATTCAGTTTAGACTACAAGTAGCTCTTGTGAATATCACTATGCCATCGGTTCGTAAGTCTACTCTGGGCGGGAGATTTTGTACTGAGAAGAACCGGCAAGAAACTCAGCAAGTGTCCAGCTCTTTTCTCCCTATACAGCGCAGCGTCAAAAAGTGTTACTTTAGTAACAATTGCTTACTTTTGAGCACTTCAATACTCTTAAATACAGGCCGCCACTTGCTTCCTATCCGTTATCAGGTAAACCTTCTATGAAATTCTATATTAAATTTTGGCGAAGATCGAACTGGTATCGAACACTTATAATCTACTGTGTTGATGAACACTGATACCACTTTTGTCTGTTATTCCTACGGGAGGTAGATGAAGGGCCACGGCCATGTGAGCCTCGCTTTACCCGCGCGCGAACAGCCAGCCAGTCTGCCGCGACGCGCACACGCAGTCGTGAAACTCACGCACACATGCGCAAAGGAAAATCGAGCTGCCATGCCGCGGCCGGCCCTGCGCCCGCGCACGCTCACTGCTTTCATTGAGAATATACCAAGGAGTTGCACTTTGCAATCATTGGTGTGCTTAGGATTTATCTAATTGTTTTGTTGGCAAGCAATAAGTTTTGGTCAGTCTAAGCTGCAAATAAACTTTGTCTTAAAATTTAACTATGCCCATGGTTTGTAAATCTATCTACAAGGCTGGGAGGACTTGCTCAGAAAAACTCAGCAACGACATTATTACTACTCTTCCAAAAATAAAAGGATTATTCACTTACATTAAACATGGTTTTTGAATACAGTATGAACCGAAAGAAACTGCGAAAATTTAATACTGGGTAAGAAAAGAAGCTTAACGAAAACGAAAAATACAGATTGTTCCCACCATTACTATAATTTTCTTGTATGGAGCCATACCTGTGAACCTGATAGTTAAAGAGTTATTGAGGAACAAAGTCAAAACTTTTTTTTACGGTTTTTGCGGAATCTATTCATAAAGATTATTAGTAAATTTTCTTCTAAAGGTACATTAGCATTTTTCTTCCATTTTCAATTAAAAAGAGACGTTTTAAGTTACAAACCGCAATGAATATCGAAGGCACACAATGATGCGGCTCGCGGCCGGCCTCGTATCGTACGCTACACGCACTCGCTCACATGCATACTAAGTTGCACGCGTTCCATCGCGTGTCATAAATAACACCTGTTTTTGATACCCAAAAATAAAAGTCGTTTCCCAGCAATTATTTTTACTTAATGTTTCTTAGTTTGATGTACACTATGCGTATATTACGGCTTCGGTAAGGATTTTTTCATACCCTGTATATTGTTAAATTCTTTAGTTACCAACGATTCAACACAAAGGGACATATACTAAGCTGGTGATGTATAGATATAACATAGATATAACTTAGTATTGTCACGATAATACAACATGTTCATACATGAAGAAAAAGTTTCACACATTGAAGTGCCAAGAATGCACCGGGCAAGCCAGCATAATTGTAATTCAGCGAAACCAAATCACTCAGCCTGCAACTAGGCCATGCTGATACTTTTACATATAGGTAAATCATTCCACAACCTATTCATATAATTATTTCGCTGTGTCGTGGCTGGAGCCAAAAGGAAAAACGATTAATATTAATCAACATTACGTTTTATAGTCGAGTATAGATTTGTTAGAAAAATCCAGCATCAACTTAGAAGGTACATCAATTTGAATGTTTAGCAAGATAGGTATAAAAATCAAATCAAATCGAAATAAAATGTTTATTGCTCTCAAGTAAGAGTCTGTACAATTTTAGAAGTTTGCCTCCTTTTTGAGATGATCTATTTTTGAGGAACAAAATATTTACTCATGTGACAAAACTACAGATGCAATTTCAAAAATAAGTATTCTATTATTAACCTGATTGCTACAATATATGTATACACATGTACTTATAGAACAGTGTATTTGGTAAAAAGTAATGAAAATGTCGTCGAAACTCAGTTGTTCCATCCTGATATTAATTTACGGTCGAAAATGAGTAAAGTAAAACTGAAAAGGTAAGACGTAGAGCCTGTTGCACCGGCTGTGAGTCTGTCGATTCATTTATTTCACAACATAGTTCCATCTATCGTAATAACGTGGTATAGAGACAAACCGATTTAATTTGTGATAAGTGCTAAGTAATGCATCCTGTCGCAGACTGGTTATACCTAAAGCAGCGTACCGTGTTACGCGACAGCGACAGCTGACGACGTATCTGTGTACAGCCGGTCGCAGTCGCAGACCCGAAGGTCCCGGTTAAATTTTTCGGCGGGGGTAGTCTTGTTTGTGATAAGGCTTGTTCTAGGTCTAGCTATCGCCTAGAGCCTGAAGCCATAACATTATTGTTATCAGCACTGTTGTATTCTGGGAGAAGTAAAATGGCCTTAGTCCTTAGTTAGTGGATGAGGACAAGTAGCCACTCAAGGTTTTTTAAAGTTTTTACTACGATTCTAATTTAGAGTCGCTACCTGATGTGACACATTATCTGTCCACGCTGTCGCATGTCGCTGTCGCATTACTCGTAACGTTACCTTTACGCCACGTAAAGCGCTCAAGTTAATCAGATAGTAACGCAAAATGATCGAACTAAGGAAATCATTGAAGATATAATTTAGATATTGCTCACCTTTCACTGCGTGTTTATTATAAGGTGCCTGAAATATGTTTGAAAGTTGACCGGCTGTGTTGCAACGCTCGCGAATTTTAATTGAATCTAGATCTAGGTTAGTGACCAATATCGCTTTTGCTAAGTGGTTAATTTTGGTGTACGCTCGTAATACCAATAATGAATAAATCGATAAGAGGATTGGTGATGGCACATATTTGTAATATTACCTATGATAGTATTTTGAAACATGTAATAGTTGATCTATTAATTTATTGATACACAAAACGGATTACAGTCGTATTTTAAATTCAAATTTCAATTAATTTTATTCATTCTTGAGAAGGCAGAATGATTTTATTATGAATTTCTTGTTATATTATGATTTTAATGTTGGTTTTCTTAATAATATGTTACACAATTTCGTTGCGATTCGCCACTCGGATACTGAGGTTTTTTTTTGAGAGAGATTGCTGCTTGCCTTAGACGGCATTTTCAGCGTCACCGGGCTTTTTTGGGGGCGGCGAGGTACGTAAAGGGTACCTCAAGCCGTGTTGAAACGAATCACCTTCGGAGGTTTTTTAGAGGGAACGGCATCGCACACTTAAAAATGCGCGTCCCCGTGCCCTACTAGATTCTCCGAAGGGTTCGGATCGGATCGGGGATACTGAGGTGTACTGCCCATTGCCCTCTAGCCTTCAAGTGTGCTTATTCCATAACATCTGAGTTATTAATAGTGTGTTGGTAGTCTGATTTTGAAAGTTGGGTAGTTGATTTGGTTAGTCAACAGAAAAACTTTTTAACAAGCACTAAAACAATTTTCTTAATAGAAATGGCATGGGAACGACAAACTATGACGTCACTGTTGTGTTCCGTCAACTGAGTGTTTATTAAAAACTCTTTTAGGCTACAGAAATTCATATTTAGGTCCAATAAAAAATAGGTTAACGTTTAAGTAACTGTTACTTGATGTCATTTAGACGTTTATTGTTTTGGAATGAATTATTGTTGCTGTCAACTTCCCTATTGGACTATTTTTATTTATTTAACTGCCTCTGTGGTCTAGTGGCTAAAACCACCGGTTTAGACTGGGGGATACATGTTTGTGTACTCGGTTTGGTTGGTGGTAGGCCTTGTTAGTCCGCCTGGCTAGCTACCACCATCTTATCTAAATATGTCGCCATAACATCAATGTTTGTAGCATTGTTGTGTTCCGGCAGCTAGAAATAAGATAGCCAGTGCCTCACTAGTTGAGGTTCCCGGGTGAAGTGCGCTTCCATCATTGGCCTTATCATCACTTTACATCAGGTGAGATCAAGGCACTGTGCTTACCCGTAAAATATAAAAAAAAAAAATTGAGCCCCTGAGACACCATTGCTGACGTTAAGATAGCAGAATCGAAGCCCGCTGGCTGACTAGTAAATGTTGTAGCAATGGCTATTGTTAATTGGTGTAAAGAAGCGATTGGCCGTGTCTAGTGACAAAGGCGCGATTGTATGCAACGAGCGGCGATTCTGCGTACCTATACCTACTGGTGTATCGTCGCATCGCACCACCGGGGTCGGCTTACAGCGCGCGGTGTTGCCAACATAACAGATTTACCGTCATATCTAGCGGGTTGGGATGCCCTGAACCCCTCGGAGACTTAAGTAGGGACATGTCCCCGTTCCCTTTAGAAACCCTTTAACGGTGTTTCGATGAGCCTTTTTTTTGGAGATAGTTTGTTGGTTGCCTTTTAAACGGCATTTTTAACTTCACCGGGTTTTTAGAGGGGGGGGGGGGGCGGCGGTGAGAAACTTAAGGGATTCCTCAAGCCGTGTGAAACGAAGCACCTTCGGAGGTTTTTTAGAGGGAACGGCATCACGCACTATTGCGTGTCCCCTACTAGATTCTCCGAGGAGTTCGGACCTCGGCTCGGGTTGACTGGGCCGTGGCACTGTTTCGATCACGCGGCTTGAGGGACTCTTTCAACAAGATTGGGATAAAAACGGACAAATTGATCCCCTAACGGCTAACTGATTTTTTAACGTGCAGTACAGCGATTTGTAGTTACTTTTAAAAGTGTCACTATAAAAAAATGTAATTTAAATAATATGTAGTGTTAATTCCGCTAACTCACTCGTTTATACAGCTTACAGTTTATAAAGCTGTATAAACGAGTGAGTTAGCGGAATTAACACTACATATTATTTAAATTACATTTTTTTGTACTATGGATTTCCGCAAAATAACGCCTGATTCCATTAATTAAGTGTCACTATGTTTAGTGTGCGACTTTAAAGTGGGTAAAGACGTTAGCTACCTCGTTATTTTGTGTTGTGGCTGAATTTCGTAGGAATTTTTGATTTTTAGTAAAATTCTAGTTGGCAACACTGACGATGACGGCGCGACCAGACATTGTGGCTCGCTCACGTAGGTACTCTACACTTGCGTTCTGCCACTCCAACAATTACTGTGAATTGAATTGTTTGTCTATTTATATTATGGTTAATAGACTGGCGCTATAAATAGTGATTGAGATGGGTACTGGTATGTTTTAGCATCGTATGATATATGAGGTATGTATGTATTTATAAAGATGGTAATGAAACGTTATAAAAGTGATTGTACCGACGTCTGCACATCGACCTATCCAAAACTGTAAATTTTCTTCAATAAATGTTCAACCATATACATAAAGTTCAAAGTCTATTGAGGAAGTTTGACAGATTGTGGTGGTCTGACTGATGTGCTGGCTTGTGTACGTAAATAATTTTTTTTATTTTTTTTTTATATATATTTTTTATTTTTTATTTTAATTTTAAATGACGTTTACATTACGTGACAGGAACAAAACACGGAATAAATATTCGGATTCGGATTCTTTGTTTATTTGTAAGGGCATTGCCGTACTCAGAGACGTCAATTAAGTTTTAATGACAATTAAGTCTCTTGCTGTCACTTTCGTATAGTGCTAAATAGAAAAGGAAAGACATTTAATTTTCATTGAAACTTAATTGACGTCTCTGAGTACGGCAGTGAGTGTTTAATTTAATGGTCTGTTGTAATTTAGCTCCTTTTTATGATGCAGTTCATTGTACGCTATTGATGGAATATAGAAAACTGTTCCCTGTGTGGTGCCGGGGATAAAGAATTGCACCACCCCATCTCTTCCCATGGGTGTCGTAAAAGCCGACTAAGGGACCATTTCAAGAGGATGGGCAGCAGCATCTCTCTGAGGTTACCTTCAACCTACTGTGATCGCCAACCCGTCTGCCAAGCGTGGCGATTACGGCAAATACCCCTCATATCCTTGGGGGAGGCCTTAGTCCAGCAGTGGACGTCTTTTGGCTGAGATGATGATGATGATGATGAGAAAACTGTATTCAGCATCATGAGATAGTTTGGCGCATGTGCTGAATGAGAATATCCTCGACTTTTATAGTATTAAAATACCTAAGACTTGCCAATTCCTAATTGATACTTGATGTTATCGAATAAATTCGGATATTCATTATTTAGTTATTGATATTGCTTATGGCTTTTTTATCCTTACACAGTAAGCAGTAGTTTCTAGTGCTTGGATAATACAGGCAAGAAGCAATAAGATAAGACAAAATTACTGTATTCGCAAAAACAGCCAATATTTATAGGAGAACCCTTTTACTTTAAGACAGCTTACTGATCATGACAAAAGACAACATAAAAGTTATATCCGATTGTAACCCAATATCCACGACAGTCGCGCGATCAACGCCAAATTTACGGTCGATTATAAAAACACGGCGGCGCGGCGCGGCGGCGTGTGATCGCCTGCGCACGTCTCCGGTTACCGTCAGGTGTGCGGCCGAATTCAAATTAACACGACGATTTTTATAATTAATAACAGCAAATGTAGATATTGAACAGGTGTCGATGTAACATGATCGTATTGTTTGGTATCGCTATAAATTTTATTGGATATTACTATGTCTAATGAGACGTTGATTTGTATACTAATTAATATGAATGTTTTTATAAACATCATTCCAAATTGTAACTGCGTCCGTAGTCTAGACGTTTCAGGTCAGACTCTAAGGTCCCGGAATCAAATCTAGGAACGTATGATCGCGATAGTCCGCCCGGCTGGTTTTTATTGTTCTATCTAAGAAATGTTTTAGTGTTGTTGTGTTCCGACAGTTTGAAATAAGATAGCCGTTGGTGTGGGATGCAACCTGTGCTGACACAGTGGCTCCCTCGCATGTTCGCGACACTTCACTTCATGTCGGGGCTGCTGCGGTAAGCGCTGAAAATCGCAAACGGCACAAATACGCGAACCTAGGTCAAAATTATTTATTTGTTCCGTTTGCGGTGGAAACAATGGGTCCATGGGGGCCGGAGGCAAAGCAGCTTGTTAAAGAGTTAAGTGCTCGCCTTATCGAGGCCTCCGGTGACAAGAAGGCTGGCAGCTACCTCTACCAGCGTATTATTATTTTTTTTTTTTTTTTTGGAGAGAGACTGCTGGTTGCCGAGGGGCATTTCCAGCTTCACCGGGCTTGTTTTAGGGGCGGCGAGGTACGTAAAGGGTACCTCAAGCCGTGTTGAAACGAAACACCTTCAGAGGATTTCTAGAGGGGTACGGCATCGCACACTTAAAAGTGCGCGTCCCCGTGCCCTTCCAGAGTCTCCGAAGGGTTCGGATCGGATCAGACCAGCGTATTAGTTTGGCAATCCATAGGGGCAATGTTGCCAGCATTCTTGGGACCGTTCCCACGAGCCCACAGTTGGAGGACATCATTTATTTGTAGGTCTTTAGTTTTTAATTTTCCAATTATTTTTCTGTTTTTTTTTAAGTTAAGTTAAGTAAGTAATGTTTCTTTTCATTAGATTCTCGTAAATATATTGAGATAGCCAGATCTTCAGTTGTTGAAGTGCACTTCTGTAATCGGCGTTATCGTCATTTACCAAAAAATGAGAGTAAGCTGTACCGTTCTTGTGTAAAAAAATAACGTCTAAATACCTCGTTATTCGTCATTCAGACTCTATAAACTTAAAGCAAAACGACGGAGGCCAATTATATTTTAAAAATTATACCAGTTTAATCTAGATTTAAGATATTGGTGCAAGTGGCCCTAATGGTGATTACTGGGTAGTACCCATTAACATAACATAGATTTAATAGGAAATCGATTATTTTTAAATTGTGATCGATTAAACTGATAGTGGTTTGGCTCGTGGCAATGATTACCCTAAATATCTTGGTAACCGCATGCCTAATATCCAATTCGATCTAAATAACTAAATAACTGATGTTTATACTTATAATAAACTGGTTACTTTAAGTAAGAAAATTTGTTTTTTTTATAAGAGATGATAAAATGTTATTATTATTAGAGATATTTTTGTTTACACTTTTGTCGCTTCCTTTTAAACGTGATGATCCCATTCCACCTTAGATTGGCTGGAAGAGATCTCTTTTAGAGATAAGTCCACCTTTGCTCACCGTTGTTTGTAAACTGTTATCTGTATTTGTGTTCTTTGTGCAATAAAGAATATATTATTAGAATGTAGTTAGTTTTGTTATTTTCTAAATCTCACTTGATGGCAAGGCCGAAAGTAAGTACCTAGTTGTTGGTAAGGTACCAACTAGGACTTTATCTTATCCAACGAATTAAAATAATCTGTTAACAATATAAGTAAATATAAAAAAAAACCTTTAAGAAAGTTTTTGTTATCTGAAATTGGCATTTTTTGATAAAGTTAAGTGTTAACTATTATGTACAGCTCGTATTTGCGTGCAGTACTTCGTAGAACGGTGTTAACAAAAATTAAATAAGCACTTTTGGCTGGTTTTCTCCGTAGTGATAGTTTTTTTTATATAAAAAAACTTGATGATAGTTTTAGTAGGTACCTACGCATGAAAGCTATTTAAAGTAACATCTGAAATATTAGTTGAAATAAAAAATGCTGCCACCCTGCTGCCGCTGTGTTCGAAATTGGAACGAAAAACTCGGAACCATTTTTGCGGTTATTTTGTACGCATACCTATAAGATACCACATAATTATGGATAATACGTAATTCTGTGCAGTACTTCGTAGAACGGTGTTAATAAATCTTAGCTTTATTAAGGGTAGACCCACTCGCGTTTAAAGCAACATCGTTCCCGGAAGGACGGCCGGAGCGTTGATGTCTTTTGTACGCGGCCCGGGAACGCCATTTTTGACCCCTACCACAGACAACGTTAAATCTCACTGTTAATTTGTTTATTTGCAAAATTAAGTACTTTAGTCTTCGATCAATAATAATACTAAGTAAAGGAACCGGTACAAAAATGCATCCCGAAAATAAAAAGTACATTTATTTGTAAATTGATTTGTGATTGAATGTGTCTTTCGATGAATGTCGTTTTCCAATATTTCTGGCGCTGTAAGGGAGAAGTAGAAAAGAAACGCCTTTGCTGAGTTTCTTGCCGGTACATCTCAGTACAAAATCTCCCACCGTAGATTGTGTATTGTGAATTTCATAAGAGAACAATGAGTAATATGAAAAATTACAAAATTATATTTAAAAATAAACTTTTTTGTTATTTTGTTTTCTTCTGTTACACAATGATTTTGTATTGTCATACCAGGTAAATTAAAGCAGCGCACAAGCTGTAGTGGCCTTATATTTGTTCTCAACACAATATTTATTTGCATTATTCCACTTACGTTTTCACTTATTTGTTTATTCAAGTAAAAGTCATCTCGATTGACTTACCTACTCATCAATGCAATCATATGAGTCGAAACTAGAAATACGAAGAGAAATCCGGTATCGTTCAGAGATAAATGCTATAGGAATACGGGCGTTTATCAAGGATTTTATTGGATTGTTAGACAGTTGAAATTCTCATAGATGATGTACTTTTTTGCCGCTATAACAACAAATACTAAAAAACAGAATAAAGAAATATTAATATTTTTGGGGGCTCCTTTACAACAGACATGATTTTTTTGCCGTTTTTATAGATAACTAGAGGTCGCCCGAAAAACTTCGCGTTTCTTCAACAGATTTTTTAGGAATTTCGAAATCGATTCGATTCCGATTTTATGATAGGTTTCTTTATTTTTCTGCACATCTACGGCTGGAATTTTTTTTATGTGCAGCTATCGTCCCATAATCACTGGGACCAAAATCGGCTTATGCTATTAATATATAAATGATACGGAACCCTTTCGTGCGCGAGTCCGACTAGCACTTGGCCAGTTTTTTTATATAGATAGGTTGGCCAATGACTCCGCTCTACCTGATGTGAGCAGAAGCAGAGTCCAGATGCAAGCACAGCTAGGGGAGCATAACTGTGCCTCACTAGCCGTCTTCACCTTGCCTACTCACAAGACGCTTCTTCACACCTCGTTTCATCATCATCATCATCATCATCAGCTAATTTTATGTCCCCACTGCTGAGGCACGAGCCTTCCATATGGATGGATAGGGAGAACAGGCCATAAACCACCATGCGGCCTAGTGCGGATTGGTGGTTGTTATCGACTGCTAATGCAGCCGGGACCAACGGCTTTACGTGCCTTCCAATATCTTGGAACTTTAAATAGCATTGTTAATGCAAACATTAAAAAATAATAAGAATATTCAGAAAGTATTAGAAAAGAGATGGCACTGGTCGTCTTCGCGGCCTACAGCGGAGTCGTACGAGTCAAAACGAGTGTTAATGAATGAATCACACGAGTTACCATAATGGCAATGTTGATTTTTTACGAAACTTAACATATCTTGGTCTAATAGTAGCTAATAAAGAGATTTTCGTATAGCTATATGTGGAAATTGTAATTAGCAAATGTCTCTATTTATAGTACGTTATTTAAGTTTGTTGTTAGTGTGTAAGTTTTCTAGAAAACATAACTGCGTAAATTATCTAGCGTCTCATCATCAGCTCATTTTATGTCCCTACTGCTGGGGTTCGAGCCTTTCCTATGGATGGATAGGGAGAACGGGCCATAAACCACCACGCGGGCCCAGTGCGGATTGGTGGTTGTTAACGACTGCTAATGCAGCCGGGACCAACGGCTTTACGTGCCTTCCGAAGCACGGAAGCGTCTTAATTCCCATTAATTTTACTTCATCATCATCATCTCAGCCAAAAGACGTCCACTGCTGGACAAAGGCCTCCCCCAAGGATCTCCACAACGACCGGTTTTGTGCTGCTCGCATCCAGCGGCTTCCCGCGACCTTCACCAGATCGTCGGTCCACCTTGTTGGAGGCCTGCCAACACTGCGCTTTCCGGTACGTGGTCGCTACTCCAGGACTACCCCGCCCCAGCGGCCATCAGTCCTGCGAGCAATGTGACCTGCCCACTGCCACTTGAGCTTAGCAACTCTTCGGGCGATGTCGGTTACCTTTGTTCTTCTGCGGATCTCCTCATTTCTGATTCGGTCACGCAGAGAAACCCCGAGCATAGCCCTCTCCATTGCTCTTTGAGTGACCTTGAGCCTTTTTACGAGGCCCATAGTGAGCGACCACGTCTCAGTCCCGTATGTCATCACTGGCAACACACACTGGTCAAAGACTTTCGTCTTGAGACACTGCGGTATATCGGACGAGAAGATATTTCGAAGCTTACCGAACGCTGCCCAGCCTAATTGGATTCGACGATTGACCTCTTTGCTGAAGTTGGACTTACCTAGCTGGACCGTTTGTCCCAGGTAAACATAATTGTCCACAACTTCAAGGGCAGAGTCCCCAACCTTCAGAGGAGTGGGTACGACACGTGAGTTCGACATAACTTTCGTCTTCTCCATGTTCATTTTAAGGCCCACTTGTTGAGAGACTCTGTTGAGGTCACCGAGCATTGCGCCGAGGTCTTCCAGGGTCTCAGCCATGACCACTATATCGTCAGCAAACCGAAGGTGAGTGATGTATACGCCGTTGACGTTGATGCCGAGTCCTTTCCAGTCCAGAAGCTTGAAAACATCTTCCAGTGCAGCAGTGAACAGTTTCGGAGAAATCACATCTCCCTGTCTCACTCCTCGCTGCAACTGGATAGGTTTCGAGCTCTGGTCCTGAAGACGGACTGACATAGTGGCGCTTTCATACAAACACCTCAACACTTCGATGTACCGATAGTCAATTTGGCACCGCTGGAGAGACTGTAGCACGGCCCATGTCTCAATCGAATCGAAGGCTTTTTCATAATCCACAAACGCTAAGCAAAGAGGCTGGTTATACTCTTCGGTCTTCTGTATAACCTGCCGCAGCGTATGTATGTGGTCTATGGTGCTGAAGCCTTTTCGGAAACCGGCTTGTTCGATAGGCTGGAAGTCATCAAACCTGCGTGCGAGACGATTCGTTATGACTCTCGAAAACAGCTTGTAGACGTGGCTTAGAAGTGAGATGGGCCTGTAGTTCTTCAGCAGGGTTTTGTCGCCCTTTTTGAAGAACAGTACCACCATACCTTCGTGCCACGTCTCTGGCGTTCTGCCCCCCAGTACCACGGAATTAAATAGCTTCTGAAGAGCTACGAGTACCGGTCTTCCGCCTGCTTTCAGAAGCTCGGCCGTAATTCCGTCAGCACCTGGTGCCCTGCCATTTTTGAGCTGTTTGAGAGCCATACTAATCTCGTATAGGCTGATGTCCGGGATGTCTTCGGTATAGTGCCGGGTTAACTTAGCTCTAGGGTCTTTAGCTAAGCTTTGTACAGGTGGCCGTGTGGATGTGTAAAGCTGTCCATAGAACTTCTCGACCTCTCCCATAACATCGGACCTGGTCGTGACAGTTCTGCCGTCATCGGTTTTCAGCGTCGTCAGTTGGCACTGCCCAATACCCAGATCTCTTGCGAACACTTTTGAGCCTTTGTTCCGCTCAATGGCCTCTTTAATACGGTTAGTATTAAATTGGCGCGTGTCGCGAGTCATAGACTTCGAGATCTGCCTATTTAGCTGCCGAAACTGAGACGCATCACCTGAGGAAAGCAGAACCATTGCGCGCCGCTCTTCCATTAGTTTTAGGGTATGGTCTGAGAACTTTTTGGTTCCTTTTGCACGGTGGGTTTTAAAGAACTTGGACCCAACCGTTTGGACAGTTTTAATTTTACTTGATATACTTGTATATACATCATCTTCGTCGTATGAACTGCTGGGCATAATGTCCATTGTCCAGGCATGCTAGGCTTTTCCAATGCATGTCGCTATGCCCGACTTTTGACTTTGCTCATCCAACTGCTGTGAGCTTTTTTGTGAGCGAGAACGAATCGGGAGTGGAACAACCCATTTATAGGCATTAGTAACCAGACTTCAGACGTGTTGTGATTCTGTTTACCTACCATCACTTACGAATCCTCTCACTGCGGCCAAGACACCTTTAGCCGTCAGATATCTGATCAGTCCTGTGAGTCTGCTTGACTGGCAGTGAGAAAATCCATCCTTATACCTTATTCCTTCCACTTTCCGCTTGTTACCTTAAGTCGACTGGTACAAGCATCCTTAGTTATTTATATGTGTATTTATTATCTTTATGGTTAAGGGCTAGGGTTGTTAGAACCCAATAAGAGTGTGGTCGACAGCTATTCGGTCGAGTTAAAGTCACCAATATTCATTCGTATGGGATCAATTCAGCGCTACTATTTTTTTTTTTTTAATACTTTGCTCGGTAAATGACTCCATCCCACCTGATGTTAAGTGGAAATGAAGTCCAGACACGAAGACAACTGGTGCAGCGTGGAAACAAACGAAGCATCAGTCAACTTCACTCTGCCGGCCCACAAGGTGCTTCTTTACGCCTCTCTTGAAGGACCCCATATCATAGGAAGGAGGGAAAACGTGTGCTGGTAGACTATTCCATCTTTGACAAGTCATTTCCATCTTTCATTCATATTGACAAGTTGGATTCACAATCACAAACTTATCACCGGCCACGTTAAAGTAAAGTGGTAAGGAAATTACTCTTCTAACTATAGAACGAAGAATGTTTACATTGACAGTAAATTCTTACTAATGATTGCTATATGTAGAGAACAAGGAAAATATGAAACTTGGTATTCTGATTCAGAAAAAGACTCTGTGGTCTGATTTATGAATTGCAGTTTATTTATAAACTGATCCAGCTATTTAGTTTTTTTATTATCCTCATTTATACTTCGATTTTTATGTTTGTACTTTAATATTCTTATACGCCGACGATTTAAAAAGTATGAGGCCCATTTTTAGCACTAATGATACGGTATTGCTTCAGGAGGATTAGGATAAGTTCTCTGAGTGGTGCACAAAAATCCTTATGATTTTGAACATCAACAAATGCCGTTACATTAGGTTCACAAGAAAACAGTCTAAGTATAGTACAATATACGAAATTAACAACACTGTACTTGAAGAAGTTAAAGTCATTATGGATCTTGGGGTCTATCTGGATGGTAAGCTACAGTTCAACACTCACATCGACAAAATATTCACCAAAAGCTTAAAAAAAAACCCCTACCTATTATATTGATTTATAACAGTCTTGTAAGGTCACTTGCTTGAATACTGGTAGTGTTATTTGGTCACCTGTATACGATGTTCACATTAAACGATTGGAGAGTGTGCAGAAAAAAATTCTTTGGCATCTTTCCTTCCGAACGCACCTTGCGAAAGCTCTTGTAACCTATGAGAGTCGTCTTAAACACTACAAAATTGAAAGCCTCAAAAACAGGAGACTACTTCTTGATGTCATGTGTCTATATAAGTTGATGAGTGGTAGCGATTGCCCCGATCTCCTTGAAAAAATCAAATTTTATACACCAAAAAAACTAACTCGTATTACTAGATTTAACATTTTTGTGCCTAAGTCAGTGAAGAGCAATCTAGGTGAGTTAATGTAGAATGTACATTAAATAGGATCCAAAGACAATATAACACCATGTCTCGGTCAAATAATTTGGAAGTATTAGATATTTTTCAGGACAGTGCCCGCAAGTTCAGACAGATTATTAGAAATAGTTACGTAAGCCCTTTAAAACTTTAAATCTTATATTAGGTTTTAATTACATTATTGTAATTTTAAGTTTGGTAAAATTTGTTAGTTACTTAGTTAAGTTTGGCATTTACCCTATACCTACTGTTCGTTTGGTGGTAGGTACATGTTTTTGTTGACTGCTCAATAAATAAAAAATAAAAAAAAAATAACAATTTAGAAATAAGACTTCATTAAAATTAATTAACTGCTCGAGCTCCTCCGTGCTTCGGAAGGCACGTTAAGCCGTTGGTCCCGGCTGCATATAGCAGGCCCGCATGGTGGTTTATGGCCCGTTCTCCCTATCCATCCATAGGGAAGGCTCGTGCCCCAGCAGTGGGGACATAAATGAGCTGATGATGATGATATCAACATTTAGCTAGCAACAATTATCGATACGAGAGTAGTTAATTTGCCTAAAGTTGGCGACGAACAACATAGAGTGATAAAAACCATTCACATTTAATAAACCTATTTAACTAATAGGTATATTTATTTTAACATTATGGATAGTACATAAATGGTTAAAATAGACTGTTGCTTTATATTCATGGGGTTAAAACGTAATTGTTTTTGAGTATAGGATGACTTTCACCCAACTTAACTATATCTATTATCTATATTATATCTACAGGTACAACTGTAGAGTAATAGATCTCAGGTTGTTGTTGATTTGTTTTCAAGTTTCTTACCAATTTTGGGTTGCCAACTTCTTCCGGGCAATAGTTATCTATCACATTACATTTTTTTATAGGTATATTAATATTGGTAGTTCAAATAAAAATAGATTAGGTACTACCTACCTAACTTATGTACCTAATATCGAATTTCAGAATAGGATATGATATTTTGTATATTTTTTTACTCGATTAAGCAAGCGACCACCGCAGTCACTGACACCTGGTATTTGTTAGACCCTGAGTGTAACCCACGCGTTGCTAACCCTGAGGTTTTTTATTACCTTTTCTACTCACTTTTTTGTGATACAATACTACTATACTACTAATACTACTACTACTACTACTACTAATATACTGTTATATACTCTGTATTTTAAAACCCCAAAAAAAAACAACTTATAATAAAAGTAGGTTTATATTAATAAAACAATTTCAGAAAAAGGGATCTACGGATGCCAATCACTTTTAAACTTTTAAAATACATTGAACACTTTCTTTAACTGTCGTTAACACTTCGATTTAAAGAGGTCATAATTCAATTAAAAAGTTTATAGTTCAAGATAACAGTTATATTCATATGTTAGCATTACATTGACCGGAAGCGGTCGGTGTTAACCCGTCGAGAAACAACTGGCGGTATAGTATGAAAAACACGTTATAATACAAACACATGCACACAGATAATTAATTAAAATATTGCGAACTGAAGTGTCCACTTGGAAACGTAATTGTTGCTTTAGACAAAACAGTGATCGCTTACTTGGAACTATTAAAAAATGTCGCGCTTACGACAATCCAATATCCGATTACGGGCGGGTTGCGAGTGGACACGCACGTTCACAGGTAACATATATTATCTATGGTCTACTCACTTTTTTTTCGAAAGACGAAGGCGAACACAAACACTTTCGCGGGCGTGCGTAACGTGGGTGGGGGTCGCGATTTAAAAAATCTGCGTGCGATCGTCACAAGTGATGTTGAGAGTTTGCGGGGTATGCTGGCCGGTGGAAGTATATATGGGGCTCGCAGTGCCGCCATTGGTCGAGCGGCGGCGCGCCCGCTTGACTCACGGCTACGTCACACAGTGAAAAGCCTAACTTTTTTAGGGTACCGCGGGCGGGTGTTAACACTTCTGAGGTTGCGCTATCTGTGGTGAGATAACGTTCTACGATTTTTTTTGTTTATCTGTGATACATCTATCTTCACGCTTGCATAATGTACTTAAACGTAACGTACCTCGGTTTGTGAACATTATAAAACGGCTGGTCCTTACAGACGCGGTCATAAGGTTAAAAATACGTAGCGCCCACGACGATTGAATCTTAAAATATTTAAAAAAATATATTGTTTTTATTTAAGTTGTCAAAATATGCAGCTACTAAATAACAAATATTGATGTTATTAATGTATCTGAGTGGTTTCCAAGCATATTAAATGAATTAATTTCGTTGTAATTTCAACAATAGTGATTTTTAGAGGTATTTTCGAAAATAACTATGATCGAGTCAAAATTATACAACTATACTATACTAACTATACTAGCAATTTAGCAAAGTAAGCTAGCAAGCTGTAAGCTAGCAAATTCAAGATAAAGACATGAATTTACCTATATCAAAAAATCTGATTTTGTAGTCATATTATATTCTTAAACTATTCGGCCAAAGTATAATGAAATGACTGTGTTTGGTTGGACGCACAATGCATTATTAATATTCCCACTCATCGTAAACGATTATAATCTCTACTCTATCTCTACCTTTATCTCATCATAATAAGTGCATGTTGCATTTGCATTTCGATTTTGTCGTACAATAGATAATTTGTCTATTTTTCATGACATTTGAAATACCAAATTGTAATAATTTTGTCTCTGTTTTATAAAAGCCTATTTTATACAAAAAATAATGACTATCGTAGAAAAAAATTAAACAAATATATCGTAAAAATTTAATTTTTACTACACACGTTGACTATACAAGCAACGGCCAGATATCGTGTTAATTTTAATTTAAAAAAAGTGCCAAAATATTTAAGAATATAACAAATTACTAAGTAAATTTTCTATCCGGCATTTCAAATAACAAAACCATTCATAATCTGTTTTCTTTAGAAATAACGTCTCTACTTATAAGGCTTGCTCTAAGCACTGTTCAAACGTTGTGCTTCTAACTTGGTTGATAAATAGTTCTAAATGGTATTGCTTACTATGACGTCATTATTTACTAAATCAATATTCTAGCTAGCATTAGGCCGCGGCTTCGTTCGCTTGAAATTCTGCCTTTTTCGTGTGCTCCTATAACGGTACTGTAATGATCGGGACTGCAGTGCAGTAGGTAAAAAGGGGAATCGGGGAAAAATGAATATTGTTTGCATTGGTTAATTAATTTATGTAATTTTAGTTTTAATTTCAGTAGTGAGATGGAAAGGCGTTTTCGTGAAGGTTTTATACTTTCCAAGCCCACACCACGAGTCAAGTCCAATTGCTTAATTAAAAAAGAATACACTTTAATGTATTCTAAATTTACTTCAATAACGTGGTGTTGGCTGGCATACAAGAGCTGTATCCTTATTCTTCCTTGACAAAAGGCAGGTGTATTCTTTGTATTTGTGTTGCTTTGTTACAGGTCACGCCGTCTGCCAAAGGGGCGTAGGCTGTAGCTCATGAAGTGATCGGGACTCCTTGCTTGACGTGACCTGAGTTTGAATATAGAGATCAAAATAAGTCTAGAAGGAAACAAGAGAAGATGATTGATTCGGTGACACCCCGCTGAGAAGAGAGGGCTGAATCACATGAGTAAATATGCTGAATTGTAATTCGCTTCTTGATAAAGTATACAACTTAAGTATCTTTGTGCGTTCATATTTACCCAGTCGCCACGATCGGGATTAAACTTACCGTTGATCCGTTGAGTACGAACAAACGTACGTTTATATCATCATCATCTACCTATACTAGTCCACAGCTGGACATAGGCCTCTCCAAGTGCACGCCAATGAGCACGATCCGCGGCTACTCTCATCCTTTTTTTTTTTTTTTTTTTTTTTTGAGAGAGACTGCTGGTTGCCGAGGGGCATTTCCAGCTTCACCGGGCTTGTTTTAGGGGCGGCGAGGTACGTAAAGGGTACCTCAAGCCGTGTTGAAACGAAACACCTTCAGAGGATTTCTAGAGGGGTACGGCATCGCACACTTAAAAGTGCGCGTCCCCGTGCCCTTCCAGAGTCTCCGAAGGGTTCGGATCGGATCGGTACTCTCATCCAGCTCATGCCAGCCACCTTGCGAAGATCATCGCTCCACCTAGTCTGAGGGCATCCTAGGTTTGCCGATACGCTGTCTCCACTCGAGAACTTGTTTACCCCAACGGTTATCGGTTTCACGACCAATATAGCCGGCCCACTGCCACCGCGTTTAAAGTATAACTTGAGATAATAATACTATGGGCTGAAAATATATAATATCTAAGCAACACAGTAATTAAATCATTTAACCGTAATTAATTAAAAGACACAGATAGCCAAAGTAACTTTAATCTATGTTCAATGTTACGACCCTTTTCCTAAAGGATAGCATTATTGATAGTGAAATACATAAGTTACATTTTAATGGGTACCTAATTCATTGATCGGAGAGGTCGAAGTTGGCATGGTTATTTTACGAGCTGATTCGTACTTGTTTTCGGGAGAATCCTAATTTCCAATTTAAAAGGTTTTTAAAAGTGAATACTCATTGAAATGAAACAACTTTACCGTTTATTTTACACATTAATTTTAAATAATGTTTATCCTGACGTTTCGAACCCTTTGCAGGGTCCGTGGTCACAGGGAGACTGAGGTGTAAAAGTTGTTTCATTTCAATGTTAAGAACATTCAGACGTAAAATTAAATTGATGCTTATTTTTGTATGAAAGTAAAATGTGTCAAATTATCAAAAGTCGTGGAACAAAATTGTTGTTGTTTATGATGTTAGCTACCTTGTCTTGCGAGGTTGTTGATGTTTTACAGATAACCCTGTATATACGAGTAAAAATATGCGCGGCATCGCGGCTTTGGGCATCTTAGATAAAATACTTCATGTCA
This sequence comes from Eudonia lacustrata, assembly GCA_947562085.1. Lineage (NCBI taxonomy): Eukaryota > Metazoa > Arthropoda > Insecta > Lepidoptera > Crambidae > Eudonia > Eudonia lacustrata. The sequence goes on along the minus strand of OX387323.1, from coordinate 3,160,315 downwards.
TATAATTCATGATGATAAGATAGCTTTAGTTATTGTTCTGAGAGATTAACGCATCATGGAAATTGACCACCGTGTTATGTTTTCCTACCGCGGAACAAAACCGCAAAGTTCACTATAATAGTAGTCTGTCTTGTCTACCTATAGTTTCTCCCACCATCAGCGTTAGTAAGATTATACAAATCAAAAGGATGGCGATTTTTTGAATATTAACATATAGTTTATGGTTACTTACATTAGAATAATTATTATTAACGGCATTATCACCATGATTTTTGTTGTGTGTGAGTATCCGATATTTCAGCACATGCGATATTTCGTTATATGCGAAATTTAGGCACATGCGATGCATGCAACATGCATCGATCCGTGATCATGGTGCATCACACACAACAAGAAACATGGTAATAATCCCGTTAATAATAAATTATTCTAATATTTTATGTCAGTCGTTGAACACTGACCAACTGTATAGTCTATTGTTTATAATAACAACTACGGCACGCTCTTTAAAATATTGTTTTACTTTAATCTTAGCACTCCTATTCGGAGGCACTAAAAACATAAGCTCGAAATAGTTATTCCGTGTTTTGTTCCCGTCATGCAAACGTTATTTAAAATTAGAGTAAAAGAGAGACAAAACAGGTACCTATATAGGGTAGTGGCACAGTGCTTGACACAGTATTCATCGTTAAAAAGTAACACTGTTTAAATATTTATAAAAAATACAGTAAAAAAATTAAATGCCTACCGACCCAGCCAGGAATCGAAACTGGGTCTTCCGCAATCCGGGCGGCTGCACTGACTATTATGCTACCGGGAAGGCTGACGTAAGCACTGAATTCTTATACGGCTTTTAATTTTTGAATGCTTTTAGCGGCACAGGGCCATCTATCCAACGCTAATTGCAACCGATGACTATGAGGTTCATCTTTACAGATGAAATGCCACAAATTCGATAACAAAACGCTAAACTTAGTAAATTTTACTTTTTATTTTTAAGTGCTAATTGCTGCACTGAAGCTGAATTAAATATTTATAAAAAAATACAGTGAAAAAATTGATTTTTATTTAAATTTTTCGTAAGTCTGTATTTTAATAGTTGCTAAAGACTTAAATAAAATCAGTTGCTGACCCCTACTTTGAATGGTTAACGGAAAAATGTGTTGATCATCGGTTCCTGTCAACCACTGGTCGGTGCCTCTACCCTACATATAACGATTAATTTAATACTACTACTTAATTCAAAATTAAAAAAAAACAAAATGTAAAATCATTTATTCAGTTTAGGCTACAAACAGCTCTTATGAACGTCATTATGCCAAAGATAAGGAAATAATACCACTAGGGCTGATTTTTCAATCGTCACTCGTCAGTTAAAGTTTATTCATTGAATAATTATGACTTAATGACAGTTTATCTTTAGAAAATATGTCAAAATACAATGTTATTCGCTGGATAAAACTTATCTGAGGATTGAAAAATCGGGCCTAAGATAAAGATAAATATATATTAAAATGTTAATTGGAATGCACAATGATAAAGATTTTATTAAGAATGCTTATTGGAATGCACAATGGCTGAAATCTTTAACATTTTTAGCTTCGATATAACAACCGTTGCCGTTGGTACCTAAATAAATAAATAAGAGTGTTAACAGACGTTACGTGGAACAGATTAAAGTTATAAAGCTTTATCAAGAGGAATCTGTGACGTCATAGTGAGTTACATATTGTTGCATGTAAGCAATTATTTTGGTTAAAACACGCCTAGACAGACTTCCAAACTCATTGGCCTTGATAAGATAACAAGGTAATAAAATAGTATTTTTAGCAATGATATTTTATAATAGTATTGATTTTTAGTGTTTTTGTCAACATTTTTAGTTACAAGTTTAGGTTGCCTTTAACTAAAACGTCACTAAAATGTCTCTAATACGAATGTGCCTAAATATATTACATTAATATGTCTTGTTGGTTTTTCTTATCATCTCAGCCAAAAGACTTCCACTGCTGGACAAACACCTCCACCAAGGATCATGGTTTTTTATTGGAATAATAACTTTATGGATTTTATCTACACTAATGTTGTAACATTCTACTTATGTTTCCAATACTTGACTTATAATTACTACTGTTATAGCGCAGACAACAAAACACTCAATTTAAGCAATTTCACATGATGGTATAATATCCACATCGATATCGTAAAATCTCATTATAACATCAATAAAACGCGACCAATTAACCTGGCGAGCCTTATGTCAAAATCCTCATACAAGTTGTATAAAATTTTGATATTAGGCTGGCTTTTGAAAACTGTTGGGTTATACGTGAAAACTTCGTCGAAACTACTAAACTTACATACACAAAACTCTTTGGTAAGATCTTGTGCCAATTAAATAAAAAAAGAACAGCGCGCGCTCGTTCCTGATTGGCCCTGCGCGCGCAGCTGCGCTCTCATTGGTTAGATTTTAATGGCGGCAAGTTCACTGTGACAATACACGTACGCGTGAATTTAATGTTTCGCAATGTGTTTTGTTTTTAAAATACAAATTAAAAGTCAAAAATGGACAGCGACGATGATATTTGTACGCCTCCGGATATTCTAGAATTGGCAACAAAAGTAACTCACAATCTTTTGCCAGAAAAATCTAGAAAATTATATGAAAAAGAATATATTAACTTTTTGGCATGGCAGATCGAAAAGAAAACTACATCATTTTCTGAAAATGTCATTCTTGTGTATCTCAAAGACCTCTCCGACAAATTCAAGCCATCTTCTATGTGGGCTAAATATTCTATGCTCAAGTCCACACTGAGTATCTACAACAATATTGATATCACGAAGTATTCAAAAGTCATAGCGTTCCTGAAACGTAGTTCAGAAGGACACAAGGAAAAAAGTCCTTGACGTTTACATCAGGTCAAATAAAGATGTTCCTGAAAGATTCACCAGATATTTTGTATCTTTTTGAAAAGGTAAGTGTATTTTAGTTCTGTTATTTAATCTACCTAGTACTTACGTACTACACACGCAAGTTATCTAGACACTCCGTTTAAGCGCTTTGTGTATAAATTAGGTAGTAGGTACCTACACTTTACTACTTCATAAATCATAGTTTTTGCCTTGGCTATGTACCTCAAGCTTATTATATCGTTTATTGTTACAGGTTGCACTAATCTTCGGCATAATGGGGGCATGCCGAAGGCAAGAGCTATACAACATCCAGTTCGATGAAGTCTTTAACATAGACGACAGTACAATCATGGTGAAAGTTTCGAAAACAAAAACGAAAATAGATCGTTCTTTCGTTGTGACGGGCAACTACTATGCCGTATGTAAAAAATACATGGAACTTCGACCCACCCCCTGTCGAAACCCTGCCTTTTTCTTGAGCTATGAATCGGGGAAGTGCGTCGATCAAAGAACTGGTATTAATAAATTTGGTGCTCTGGGAAAAACTATCGCAAGTTTTTTGAATCTGCCTAACCCAGCGTTGTACACGGGGCATTGCTTCCGGCGCACCTCGGCGACCCTTCTCATAGATAGCGGTGGTGATTTGACCGCACTGAAACGACACGGGGGGTGGAAGTCTTCTACTGTGGCTGAAAGCTACATTGATGAGTCTTTAATGAATAAAATTCAAGTCTCAAATACGATCTTGAACAGTATAGAAAACAAGACGAATGAAGTAATTATAAATATTCCAACTCCGTCTACGAGCTCTACTGCTTGCCCTGCGACCGCTACAGCTGCTGGATCAATAATTAACATTAACTTTCAAAATTGTACCATCCAAAATTTGAACAATTATTATAAATAAACTATTGTCAGCTTTTACTCTTGTTGTTTGACTAATTGCATTAGTGAAGATAAAGTAGTGTATGCAACTGCATATAACACGGGTATTAAAACACTCGTTACTATTATGAAACTCGCTGCGCTCGTTTAATAAACTCACACTCGTGTTTTAATACCCTTTATTATATGACAGTTGCATAAACTACTATTACTTAATTTTAAAATCAAAACTTTGCTTTTGTTACAGTCTGTCAAATTGACAGACTACGTATTTGACAGTGTTAATACATGGACGCATAGCGCGTGCGTTCGCTTCTCAGATGAGGTTCGCTTGCATTGCGTCTGATGCAATAGTGACAGCGTGTTGGCCGCATGTGGCATGGGGCTGCGCACGCGTCTAGCAAACTGTCACAACACGAAAACGTCGAGCATGAGAATGGATAAAGCGACAGAGGTTTTCGTACGAGCGAACCAAATTAGTATGTCACATTATAAATGACGTGTAGATGTTGATATTTGTCGCTTTTCTCGTTTTAATAACTTTACAACTTATTGACATGATTTTGTTACAGAATTATCTACTCTTAACGTAGTTCTTTCAATTAATTATAATTTTGTTTTCAAACCGCTACATTAAGTGCCTTTCTATTTTTTTAAAATCCTTTATTTTATATATTTTTATAAGGTCTTTAATACCCTTAAAAGTTTAAGTAAACCGTTTCTTGCTATGTTACAATACGTTGGATAGGAGAAAATGTCAAACAAAGATCAGACTAATAATTTTTTCTTTCAAAATTCGATTGACCAAGTTTATTTATTTTTAATGTGGTTTGTGACGAGATACCTCGTCGATAATTTTTTTTTGTCAAAAAGAATAATAATTTTATTATAATTCTTTGACGCCATATTTTAGTTTAATAATAGTTTTAGTTAGGTACTTATGTTTCTTATCAAATGGTTTTATTTCTTATTTTATTAATAAATGCTCCTAACGGTAATATACATATAATAATATTTTATTATATTGGTAACGATATACCTTGTCGACATATCTACCTACTGTATGTCTCAAATGATTTTCTAATAATAATATGTGATAACACGTCACCGCTATTCAGAAGACCACTGCGACTTTTTTTTTGCTTTAGTTGATGGCTTCGTGCGATTAGCTCATTTAGCCAGTGTCAAAGTATTTTTTCTTACAAGTAATACATAAATAAACAATATTTCCTTCCTGTATGATGATGATGATTGATAATAGAAATGAGAAATGATAGACCCCCACCAACCCCTCGAGTGTCTCTGTAAAGACAGAGTGAGTAAAGATGTGGGGCTTTATTAAGTCTTCGGGTGGACTTCTTGAGATAATTCGAAAAGTGACGTTGCAGTGTTTTATTTCATTTGCCAACACTCATGCACGCACACTCACGAATACTTAATGGATAATAATCCACCAATATTTCACATTAATATTCGACATAACACAAATTTTAGAAAATAAAACAAAACCGCAGACATGACTCTCCACTTTCCCGCCAAGAAGGCCTGCGACTATTTGTTGTCCACGCTCAAGTCAACTAGCAAAACATATTCGATTTGAAATGACAGCCGTCAAAAAGTCCCTTGGAGAGGTCGTTGACCCGATCCCGCGGAAAAGGCTTAACTTCAATGAAAGTTCCAGATGTGTTGCCTTTGAAGGTTATCTACGTGAGGTGAGACTCGCGCCTTATCGGGCTTGTTACTGTGACACTGTTTCAATATTTTATCTTAGGCTCTTTTTAAGTGTTATTTTGAAATAAAGCCTCTGTAGACTCTGATACTGAGGAGTTCGATGGCGCAGTACCTAGTTAAGCTACTTTCGCAAAGGGCGGTCATCAGATGGGTGACCAAATATTAATCATCTCGAGCTCCTCTGTGCTTCGGAAGGCACGTCAAGCCCTTGGTCCCGGCTGCTTTAGCAGTCTTTAACAACCAACGCACCGCACTGGGCCCGCGTGGTGGTTTAAGGCCTTGTCCCTATCCATCCATAGAGAAGGCTCATGCTCCAACAGTGGGGACATAAAATGAGCTGATAATGATGATGATGAGACTCTGATAGAGCTAATCCTATGTGTAGGTACCTTATCTACTAGGTGACTGAGGTTACATATACTTGTAAAAACACATACAGTATGGCTTTGGCGGTTTTGTAGGATAACTTTTTGAAAAATCTTTTTTATTTCGACATTTTAAATCAATAAATAACATCTTCAGGTGTATCGTTTAGTAGTATTTTAAACTATCAGTTGTCATAGATATAATAATAGAATTAATTTAGGCTGTGAAAAAGTAACCAATTGAATGTGAAATACCTAGACTTCTAAGCCTAGATTTAAGCGTTCACACTGACTTAAGTGTGGAATCCAAACACTTCAAAAGTTTTAATTGAAGAATTTACAATTACGTTTACTTTATTTGACTTTAAAGAGTCAAATATATTTTATTAGAATACCCTCAACTCAGGAATACCCTCTTAGATTTAAAAAAATCAGGCTGAACCTTTTGCGGTTGTCATGTTTACTTCACAATGTTGTTAAGAACTATTTACACACTTACTTAACTGTAATCGTTACAAGTCGGTAAACGTACATAATACATATTTTTACCGCAGTGTCGCCGGCACCGTTGTGTTTTTATAAAATGACAATCTGTGTTTTAGATGTATCACAAGATCATATGACTAAATCATGACGTGTCGTTTGATGACTGCTTCTTCGACGCGAGTAAATATAAATAGCTTGTCTTAATGATACCTGGGCTGGTGGTTAAGACGACGCGTTGGTAATTTACGTGGCGGGGATCTTGATTTTTCTCAACAACTACAAAACATATGAAAGTGATATTTGATGACATGATTTTTCCTTTGATTGACTTGATTTTGTTAGTTGCAGAAACACGATTTTTCAACTTTTATAACAGAGAAAAAAATATCAAAGTAACCTCTTTTAAAACATAGATTCACATTTTACAGGCTAACCAGAACGATTTAAGCATCAAAATTTTCTTAGTAGATTAGTCTTAACACACACTTTAAAATTGTAGTTCATTTTTTTTTAAATAATTTGTAGTTTTAATTTGAAGGAAAAAAAAACAGTTTTTCTTATGGTACGGGGCGCAAACGCTCGTATCAAAACGTATGAGATTTATTGTTTAGCGATGCGTCGCCTGAGCGTTTACGCCGCACACTAGCGCCGCCAATGAAAAAAAAAACATATCTAGTAATTAGAGATAGAAAATCAAATTATGCTCAACAAACTATTTGAATGAAGTAATTTAGCATTTTTACATCACCTAATGAACACCTGACATGTTATGGTTTAGTTAAATATGGCGTTATAGTTAAAAGTGGCCGTAACGTCTTATTTAACTAAACCATAACATGTAAGGTGTTCATTAGGTGACGTAAAAATGCTAAATTACTTCATTCAAATAGTTTGTTGAGCATAATTTGATTTTCTATCTCTAATTACTAGATATGTGTTTTTTTTCATTAGTGGCGCTAGTGTGCGGCGTAAACGCTCTTGTGTGAGCGGTTACAGTTCGTTTAGAGACGAAATACTAATAACTAATTAACTAATAAAGAGTTCGTTTAGAAACGAAATACTATCAATAGTATTAAGTAATTGTCATACAATACAACCATAATAATAAATGTTTTCTTTCACACAACGTGTCACATATGGCACAGCTGAGTAGTACTCCATTTTTGGAACATTAGTAGATTTATGATTTTAATCAACATCCTTCATATAGGTATCAAAAATCTTAAATCGACAAATTAATGAACTAATAAAGATAAAAGTAATGAACCACGCACATATTATAGTTTGATACTCTCAACTGAAGCATTATTTTGAAACCGATGCGACAATATTTTTCATTTTAGGAACCACATAAAATGTTAATATTTTGACGGGTTAAAATTGTCGACATGCATAAAACTGTTGTTAAAACTGTCTTTACAAAACTAACAAAATTGTAATTAATAGTTTGTTACGGAATACTAGAAAATTAAATTTTATTTCTAGCCTAAGGTAATTCCTAGTTTGGTAAGTATTTCGTTTTTTTACAAGGATAATAAAGTAAGGACAATCCTTCCTTAACTTTATTGCCCATTCTTTAGGTTCCCCTTATCTTTTAAATTAATCAGGTGACGTATTTCTTTTCACTTTTTCTAATGGTTCTACTCTCTTAGTGAAGGATTAACTTTCCGTTCTTTACCTTTTTCTTTTCTTTATTTTCCAACGATACTGGTAGGTACTTTAAACTAAGCAATGCTGGTCTATTTTTAACCGACTTAAAAAAAGGAGGAGGTTTCTCAATTCGACCGCATATATTTTTCTACATAACGGAGCCATGATAAATTATTTGTATATTTTTTTTTTCTACGACAGAAAATGTAAAAAAGCCGTAGGATGAAATACTCTTTACCCGGGATCCTCTACTAGTGAGGAACTGAGATAAGATAGCATCTTATCTCTATTAATAGAGACACGACATTGTCATTATAGCGTCAGACTTAATAAAGATGGTAGTTGATAGTCAGGAAGACTTAGAACAAACCCTAACAGTAACCAAACCAAGTACTACAATAATATGTACACCCCGCTGGGTATCGAACCCGGCACCTCTGGATCTGAAACTGGTGGATTGAACACAGAGGCATTAATAATTATATTTTTTTTTTAATTTACATCCATATTTTGACAATACAATTATTAAAGCAACCAAATATTCTTCAGTAAGCTCACACAACAAGCCCAAGCATTTTGAAATAGTCATGTTCCTGTCTACTTAAAGTCATGGGCATATTGCATTGCATGAATGCAGTCTAACAAGAAGAATTTGACACGAAACTGGATAAATTTGTATATTCCTGTTGTTTACGACACTGATCATTCTCCATCGCTGAGCGTATTAGCTTTATTTTTACTAATATAATCTTTTTTTTTTTACTGGCACCAGGTGGCGCAGGACAAACCCAGATTGCGACTCTTATTATCGGAGGCTACGACTCACTTTGGGTCGTTGCGCCATTCCAGTTGGTTTTTATAATCTATTTTAAATCCGGTAAACCCGATATTATTAGTAGATGATTACGAGATGCTTTTAGTACGTATGTGGTTTTCCTCTACGTGTTTGTTCTAAAAAACGTGACACTTATCTGCTTTGTGGGCTCATCAACTCTAATAAAATTTGTGGTCGATTTTGCGTCTAAAGTGCTAAGATTAATGTGATGTCGACCATACTTTTAGGGTTGCTTCTAGGTTTGTATTGCATTTTTAACCGGACTCAGTTTTCTTCTTCTATGAAAAATTGGTTTAACGTCAAAGAAATATTATAAAGTCTGTATGGCGTACGACTAGGTACCTATTACTTAGTTTTGTAAAAAAAAATGTTTTTTTTTTTTAATGTTAAAAGGAGGCAAACGAGCAGGCGGGTCACCTGATGGAAAGTAATCACCGCCGCCCATAGACACCCGCAAAACCAAAGTTATCGCAGATGCGTTGCCAACCTTGGAAAGGAGTTGGATCTTGAGGAGGGAGTAAGAATTGGGAGGGGGGAGGGGTGAGAGATGGGCCTCCGGTACTTTCACTCACCGGACGAAACACAACAGCAACGCCGTTGTTTCACGCCGATATTCTGTGAAAGGGTGGTGTTACGCCGGGCGAGCCGGCCCATTTCGTGCTGCAACGCAGCGTGGCTCTACCACTCAGACAGACTGTAAGAGTCTGTTTGTCTGTAAGAGGTAACTTCTGGAGTTACTTAACCGATTCTAAAAATTCTTTTATAAATTAAAAAGTGCATTATTTTTGAGTAATATAGGCTAAATTGGATACCAAAAAATCTCTTCTGTCATCATTACGAGATCGAAGCGCGTAAGCTAATGAGAAAACAAATACTTATTTTCTTCACGAAGCCATAACTAACAGTAAAGTGAGCCTGCCATTATTTCTGTCTTTAAGGGAAACCTGTCGTGTTCTAGATCGGGTGCCTCACAAGCCCTACGTCACGGGGAAATACGTTGAATCATCCGCCACAAGTCAATAAGTTTGTTTGGACACCCGCAATAAAGTTCTAATGCAATATTTAAAGTATCGAGCCATATTAACCGATGTGACGTGTGAAGCGTCATACAATAATACAATATAATAATTTATATGTAATGATCGCTACGCTAACCGCAACATGGTTAGGTATTACATCGTAGTTTGTAGCGAAACGTAGGTATAGCGAGAGAAAATTGCCTTTTTCGGAGGTCTAACCTAGTAGCGGTCATATATAGGCTGATAGTTTTTTTTTATAGTTAGCACGTTAATGCTGACGCACTTGCTTCGTCAAGGCATTATAACACCCCTAAAAGTATTATAGAGATGTACATACCCTAATGTAATAATTTTAGAGGTTCATTTACAACAACACACAAACGCCTGGTCGGGCTAACTGGATGTGGAAATGGAGCTCAGACGCGAAGACCACTGGTGCAGCGTGAAAACAATGCAGTATCAGTCACTCTTTCTGACGGCCCACAAAGTGCTTCTCCACGCCTTGTTTGAACGACCCCATATCATAAGAAGGCGGGAAAACGTGTGCTGGTAGACTATTCCATCTTTTGGAAGTGCGACAAAGAAACGACACCAATTTTTTTTGTGCGCAATGGAATATTTGAGACAGTGATGCGGTGGTTCTGGAGAGCAGCATGTGTACTCCTATGGAGGAAGGGAGAAGGTGGGATGAGGTCAAAAAGTTCTTCAGTGCACACGCTATAATCTCTACGGAATTGCAGATTATAGTGATGAATAGTCTATCATGAACAGTGAATATTAAATGTTGTCAAATGTGTTTAACGAAATTGCAGATTATAGTGATGAATACTTAGTCGATCATGAATGTACAGTGAATATTAAATGTTGTCAAATGTGTTTAACGGAATTGCAGATTATAGTGATGAATACTTAGTCTATCATGAATGTACAGTGAATATTAAATGTTGTCAAATGTGTTTAACGGAATTGCAGATTATAGTGATGAATACTTAGTCTATCATGAATGTACAGTGAATATTAAATGTTGTCAATGTGTTTAACGAATGTTAAAAGAGAAGGGTTGTTCACCCTTCTCTTTTAACAATAGGTACTGCTGTTGGCATGAATAGTATGACTAATGTAACAAACAGAGGATATTTTATAGATACTCAAAGACATTCAATTGACAGAATTGCAATGAAAGAAGTTTTAGGGATAGTGAGGGCTTATTCCACTGCGCTCCAAAACCATTGTTCTCATAACTGCGACAATCCATACATTAGTTCCACCGGGCTCCAAAATTATTTTAATTTATTCCACTGAGCTCCAAAATTACTCCATACATTGGTTCCACTGGGGCTAAAAAATAATTTTATTTTACTACACAGAGCTCCAAAACTACTCCATACATTGGTTCCACTGGGGCTCCAAAATTATTTTGGCGACTAAATGAAACCTATAAATATTTACTTAGATACTTTTATTCCAACTGGGTGCAAATCAATTTTGGTACCGTCATACCGAAATTGTAGGTTCATGAGGTTTAAAATAAAAGATCCAATGCGGAAATTTCCATCAGTGGAACGATTATGATATTTAATCATAATTATGTAAAAGTAATTTTGGAGTCCGGTGGAATAATTTTGACACATAATAAAATTATTGTTGGAGCCTGGGTGGAAGGATTTCGTGGAGCGGAGTGGAATAAGCCATTGTGAGATCATGAAGCATATCTACAGCTCCATGCATGGCTCCATGAGTGAGATTAAGTTTTGACACTGACATTGTATTTATTACAATAGCCTATTTAATTGCCTCTCATTTTTGAACGAAACACTTACAGCGGACTAGGGAACTTCCCGTGTACATGTGAAAAATTACAGGTCATTGATAGTACAAGAAAACTGGCTGGGCTTCTTAAAGAGCTTCGTGATTTTTTTATAATACTTGGCCCCCGACGTGGGTCAGTGTCGGAGATTTTTTGTATCTAATCTATGCCGTTACCATTCGGCTTCCAAAAAATATACATAAAAATACTATTTCCATTTTTCTCGCACGCTTGGTGCCCTATCTACTCTTTCCTTTTTCGTGATATTAAATTTGAAACAAAACAAAACCTTTACGACACGTAACTGTGATGAGATGAATGACGGATGGACTGTGTGGGATACCAGGGGAAGGAACAAAATAAGTAGGAAAAGTACTGAATACCTTAAAACATGCAGGTACACATTTCTACCTGGTAAGAATAGCGCGCGTGTAATTTTTTTAATGTCTACCTTTGATCAGCAGTACCAGAAAGTGTGAAAGTGAAAGTGTTTCACAAAAATACTTAGTTATAATATTTCTATATTTTATATTAGATAAGATAAGATAAGAATTTATTTAAAAGTAACAATAAAGTACACAGCATTTTTACATTTCATTGCTCTTGACACGGTTTAAAATACATAATATTTTTCTGCTGACACTTACTAAAGGATACCCTGAGCAGTAAGTATCAGCAACCTTCCAAATGTCTCTATAATATTCAATAGAAAAGAAAGATTTACGAGTAAGCACTAAACTTTAAACTTTTTTTTTTTACCGGAAAGCGCAGTGTGGGCAGGCCTCCAACAAGGTAGACCGACGACGATCTGGTGAAGGTCGCGGGAAGCCGCTGGATGTAAGCAGCACAAAACCGGTTGTTGTGGAGATCCTTGGGGGAGGCCTTTGTCCAGCAGTGGACGTCTTTTGGCTGAGATGATGATGATGATGATGACTAAACTTTCATCTCACATGAATATTTTCAAGGGCTTAATATGATATTTAAAAAAAAAAAGAAATTAAAGGAACATTACAACTGAAGAGCATTGCGTGAATCGCTCTGTTCGTGTCTCTTAAAACTGTAGAGTTTAACTCCTATTTTTTTTCATATTAGGTACCTATATAAAATTTATTTTTAACATACAAAATACAGAGAGAATGATACAACTGCTGTCTTCCAAAGCGTCACTTACACTTACGAAACATTACATTAAGGTCACGATCAGCTCGGCTGACGTAACTGCCGATCCGATCCGAACCCTTCGGAGACTCTGGAAGGGCACGGGGACGCGCACATTTAAGTGTGCGATGCCGTACCCCTCTAGAAATCCTCTGAAGGTGTTTCGTTTCAACACGGCTTGAGGTACCCTTTACGTACCTCGCCGCCAAGCCCGGTGAAGCTGGAAATGCCCCTCGGCAACCAGCAGTCTCTCTCAAAAAAAAAAAAAAAAGACGTAACTGCGCGCCCGGTTTGCATCGGTGCACGTACTCGTGGGTAGTACCTATCGTTGTGCTAGCTGGCATCCTACGGGCGCGGTGTAAACGTCCGATAGTTGGGCCTAGGCTTTCCCACACAAAATTATAAACAAATAGGACCAACCAATAGCTCTACTCTACTCCCGAGACGAATAAAACGGAATTATGAAGACACGAAGGGTTTTCTAAATACCAATTAGTATTATTTTATTCTTATGAACGTAATATTGACTAAATATTTACAACTTAAATTAAACTGCTTAAAACTGAACTCTCAAAAACTATCTAATACAATTTTAAATAAAAATATTGCCCCAGATCATCCCCATCAGGCAGAGTACCCAGTAAGCTAGCAGCATTGGTTCGTTGGATAGCGAGGCTTACTCGCTGTCTCAGGTAGCTGCTAGCTCTGGGGTCCCGGTCCAATCTCTTTTAAACTAATATTATAAAGCTGAAGAGCAAACTCTTGTTTGTTTGTTTGGTTGAACGCGCTAATCTCAGTATCAACTGGTTCGAATTGAAAAATTAATTTTGGGTTGAATAGTCCAATAGTTACCTATAGTACCTAATAGTTACATCACGCTATGTAATAGGAGTGGTGCAGCAATAAAAATGTTGCAAAAACGGGAAAACATTTTGCTTTCCTTGCGTGCGCTGCGTCAACGGTGAAAGTTACGCAAAAATCATGTATTTCGAAAATATTCCCCTTTAAAAGTTCTAAAAAAATGTCCGCGACAGCATATGTGTAGCTTTTAAGGTTGACTCACTATAACCTTTTTTATGGTAATAAAGTTAGTTCTAAAATAATACGTTATTTGCGAAGGTGTTTTAATAAACATGATATTATTCCTTATCCAAATAAATAAGTTATTTTAAAATAGTTTTTTGATATAATTTAACGCGGGGCACAGCTAGTTAGTTAATATTAAGCATAGTCAAGATAATTGCACGGATTATTGGAATGATTGGTTTAAAACATTTAAATTACAAATGACATACATTAAGTTAAGTAACATTTACTTCACACGTGAACCATTTTTTGCTCTGAACCTAACACGATTTTCTGTCACCTACAAAGTATTATATAAACAAACACTCAATTATTGCTCGAAAATAATGGTGACGTCATAGTTCACCTTTTCCTTAATTCCGATGAAAGAATAATATTTTGACAGGTGACAAAAAGTATATCCATTGACTAATCAGTCAAGTTCCCTATTATTGACAGAAACGTTGTAATAATTCTCAACGTAAATTGTTGGTAGTTCTACCAAATAATGTTAAATGAATTTCACCCATAAAAAGATGCTCCCAAAAGCCATTACTTCGCCAAAGAAACATTCACTTCCACGTGATTTGTTAAATTGTCAGTATGATTACCATGCCACAGCGGGCACGCTACATCGTGACGCATCGGCTACACGCCACCAAATCTGCACGTGTAATGGAGCACTGCAATCCTTACCGCGCACAGAATTGAACTCATAATCGATCGCTGATAATGTAGTAGCGTAAGTTGGTTTCTTTTGAGGTGATCAGTCAAAAACGGTTTTTGGCAGCTTTTTTTCTACATTGGCTGCAAGGGCTTTACGTCATCGTCTGCGCGCGCGTCTACCACGAGCGGGTTTGTGTTCGCCGAATCGGAAGAAATTAAAAAGTAATAAGTAAATAATATTTGAATTTGAAACGCCGACCGAGAGAGGAGACCATATAGTTTTAATTTAACTAGACTTTTGTTAGAACTTTACTTCAAAGTCAAACATGATTTCGTTTATTACTTTTTATTACTTACTACACTACAACGTTAATTTGAACGGGGGTACTAAGCCGAAAGGAGGATAAAGTATACTTTTTTCTTTTTCTTTTAGTTGATGGCTTCGTGCGATTAGCACATTTAGTAAAGTAAAAAGTAATTTAATTTTTTTTTTTTTACAAAGTAATTTTTCGTACAAGTAATACATAAATAAGCAATAATTCCTTAAATGATGATGAATGATATTAGAAATGGGAAGTGAGAAATGATATACCCCCCAACCCCTCGAGTATCTCAGTAAAGATGTGGGGCTTTACTAAGTCCTCACGCGGAATTCTTGAGAGAATTTGAAAAGTGCCGTTGTACTGTTTTGTTTCATTTGCCAACACTCATGCACACTCACGAACACTTATCGGTTAATAATCCACCATTATTTCACATTAATATTCGACATAACACAAATTTTAGTAAATAAAACAAAACCGCAGACATTACTCTTCACTTTCCCGCCAAGAAGTCCATAAAGTATACTTACGTAATAGTGAATAACTTTTTTTTTTACTTTTTCTTTTTTTTTTCTTTTTTAGTTTTTTTTTATTATTTACATTTGATTGGTCTACAAAAAATCTAGTAAGCTACGGTTTTGACGTAGGTTCTCAGCAAATAGGTTTACCTCTAATCAATGTACGGGCATTGGAAAGAGTCGAATTTTCTCTTCATAATTGGGCTAATGTATCCAATAATATTAACTTTTAATTTGTTTTTATTTTTTGTGACCGCCAGGGCTACCACAACGTAATTACTTTTGAAATTTAAAAAAAGCTGTTAATCTAAAATTATCAATTTTTAAGGAAAAGTTCTTAGACAAAAGTTATTTATCATGTATACTTTACCCTCCTTTCAGCTTAGTACCCCCGTTCCGACTAACTTTGTATAGCTTACTGCTAATTTATAAAATAGAGTACCTAAGTATGAATATTAACGGGAATAATACCACCATTTTTTGTCTTTGGGATTTGAGTGTCTGATGTTTCGGCACAAGCGTCTATGCGTCATGATCACGAATGTAGCACACTACAAACACAATCTGTACTACTTAATTCAAAGAGAAAAAAGAAGTTAATAATCCCGTTAATAAAAATTACTCTTATTTCTAACATTTCTCACATGGGTCACTGTTTTATAATAACAGTGGAATTTATTAAGAGCGTTTACGACGCACACTAGCGCCACTAATGAAAACAAATCATATCTAGTAATTAGAGATAGAAAATCAAATTATGCTCAACAAACTATTTGAATGAAGTAATTTAGCATTTTTACGTCACCTAATGAACATCTGACATGTTATGGTTTAGTTAAATAAGACGTTACGGCCACTTTTAACTATAACGCCATATTTAACTAAACCATAACATGTCAGGCGTTCATTAGGTGACGTAAAAATGCTAAATTACTTCATTCAGATAGTTTGTTGAGCATAATTTGATTTTCTATCTCTAATTACTAGATATGTTTATTTTTTCATTGGCGGCGCTAGTGTGCGGCGTAAACGCTCTTAACAGCTTTTTAATTGTTTTATGGGATTGCTTTACATACATACATAAACTCGCCTGACCGATTGTTTAATGGATGACGAAGCCTTATAAGTAGATATATATATATATGTATATATATATGTGACTAAGCTCTGACATGAATCCCTAAAGCGCATACTTGTCTCATCCCGACCAGTTTTTATACCATTTGTAACAACTCATTTTACTCTTGGACTTCCTTGATTATGCATTTAGAACATCTAAGTACTTTAAAAATAAACAATCGGTATATGATCGCGTTCGCGGCCATTATTCCGGCTACACTCAGTATCAATGGAATGCCTCATACAAGGGACACTCCAAAACAAATATTGTAGCAGTTTGAGCTCTTTTCGACACCGACATTTCATCGGCAAGAGTAACACCAAACCTTATTACTATGTAACTAAGATAACAAGTTGTGTACAGACATTTCTTACCGGGCATAGCATTGTCGACGCGCTGTCTGCCATCTTTGAAAGAGTTCTCGCGACGACTTACTTTTGTGCTTACTTCACTGCACTCTTTGACCGCGTACCGTTTCGAAAGTTCAGTTGCAAGCGATCAATGGTTGTGGTACACGAAGCATGCGATGGTGCGTATACTACTGCCATAGTAAATAGTAAATACCATACAAGGATTCCGATAAGCCGTGAAAATGTAAACAGTAGCGGTAGCAAGAGGGAGACAAAAGGCTGTTAGCACTTTAAACAAATAGTAGCGCTCGAATACCTACTAATTAATCAACACACGAAGAAATTCAATATGGAATATGAGAACCGAGTGCCTAAGTGCCAGTTTCATTTGTCATTCGATTGAGTTAAACCGAGAATTTGTATGGCATTGCAAGCAGACATTGCTTGTCAAAACATTTAACTGTACAAAATTATTATGAAACAGCCCTCTCTCCGATCTGCATACAAGCAAATGGGATGCAAATAAGTAGCGTGTGATCCACTGGATTCAAGCCCAGGAAATTCAAAAAAAGCTATTTATTGAAAGTTAAGATGTTTTATTAAAAATAATCAATTTTTCTTATTAGATTAAGAATAAGTCGGTATACCTAATTTCATCGACGTACACGCGCGTGCGCATTACATTACCATAAACTGTCAAATTTCCTCAATAAACTTCGAACTTTATAACTATGACATACGGTACTTAAAAGGGTGCGCCGACCAAAAAATGACAAAAATGCAGACACGGTCTAGTTGATATAATTGAAAATACTATCGTATTAAATAAACAAAATATATATTTACTATCAAAGGATAGTCCGATCCATAAATTCATAATAACACACTATAGTTTTTTCTACAATATCGTTTAAAGTTGGGCAAAAATCGTTACTCTGTAAGTGTAGAGAGTGTTGATTAATTTCGGCGTAAAATTATATGTAAATCATTAATTATAAACAATTTTCTGCAACAATAACATTGTCGGCGGCGTTCCAGCTGTATTAGAACCCAATGGCTAGGCAAGCGACGATGGCAAGAGACCGGACGGCATGTCTTTATTTCCATGGAAGGTGGGTAGGCTTTTAGTGTGGGATGCAACTTGTGTCGATACTCTTGCGCCATCCCATCTTCCTAGCACAGCGTGCTGTGCTGGTGCTGCTGCTGCGGCTGCAGAAAACCTCGAACGACGAAAGTATCTTATCGGCGGTTATATTTTCGAGCCGTTTGGGGTTGAAACCCTCGGGCCGTGGGGTCCGAGTGCTCATGTTTTGTTTAATGACATCTCCAAACGGCTGGTTGACTCGTCCCATGACCCAGAGGCTAAGCATTGCCATACAACGAGGCAATGCCGCCAGTCTCTTGGTTACATTACCAGTCGACAGCGACGCGGAGGAATTTTTTGACGCCATATTTTAGTTTGGTAATAGTTTTAGTTACTTAAGTTTCTTATCAAATTATTTGTAAAATCTGTCTGTTAATAAAATTATGCCCTCTATAACATTGTTGCAAATATAGTATTTCTTGGCTTTGTATGTTGTGTACTTTTATATGAACCATGTATACTTGTAAGTGGAGCGCATTTCACAGTTGAAAGCGCCTGTTCCAAACGTGAAGAGTAAAAAATTTGCCATAAAAATCCTCGTTTTTGTTAACGTGACCAAATGGCGAATAAAAGTCGCACTAGGCCCTATCCAATAAAGTTGGTTTTTCCCCAATCTCCCTTTGGACTTAGGGCATTACAAACTAACCAAATGTGAGACGAAGACAAATTAATTAAAGAAAACAATATTGTTTCGTTATTAAATGGATAAAGAATACACGAAATTCGTATTACAGACATGACGCCTACAAAAACAAGGAAGGCGCCTAACATGAAATAATTCTTAATTGCCAATCTCGATTATAAAAAAGATAATTATAGGTTACACAAGAAAAATACAAAATGTACTTTAGTTTTAAATAAATAATTGATTAAAAATATTCTTGCTCAAAAAGAGTCTTGTAATGGCTTTACTATTTTTTTAAAGTCGTATAAAAACACACGCAAAAAGTTGGCGCCACTTGTAAAAACAAACAAGTTTGACCTCTCCTAACATTTTGCCCAAAGTTCGTATCATTATGCAATTATTTATTTAAATCAATATCCATCTGACTTTAAACGAAAGCTATAAAGGGTGATTGACGGTGTTTTAGAATATCCAAACAGAATACGATTGGATACCTTTGTTTTAAGATTTTTGAAGTGAAAACTTCTTTAGCGGCGTTGTACACTTTTTTTGTAATGGGTAAAAAATGTTAAATTCGCGTCAGGACACGTGACCTGATCGAAAATTCGTAAGAAGGATGGAGAGTAGACAGCCGACGCGGCGTAGGAGAGGAAGTATCCCCCTCTCTTTCTACGGCGCGGCGAAAATTTATACCTGCTGTTTCGTTTAGGCGGCGTAGGGCGCTTGCGCGAATAAATTTTCATGTTTGTGTACGATAGCGCAATAAATAAATATTGTATTCTACCACATAAATGATAGTACTTTTATACTGATAATTGAAGCAATTCGTGCAAAATTATTCCCTAACCATTCCAAAATATCAAAAATGCACAACGTTAATATTCAAGTTTTCACTTCTGCCGGCACTCTCGGAGTGCAACCGTCGTTTTTTTTCTCTGGGTCTCCTGGCAATGAACTCCTGTATCAGTATTATTGCAGTTGTGTAAACGGCACGGCCTATCCGAAACCAGAAGACTTCAGGGTCTTCGCTCTCAAAGACGTTGCCAAACTTGGCATGCATCTTTACAAAAGAAGAAGAGGAAAATTATTATTTTTTTAAAACTTTTGCAACAAAATATTACATGGCGGACTTATTGCCTTTGCATTTTCTACCAGTCAACCATAGGGTGGTGCAGAAATGACATGGGAGGTGCAAATTTCGAGAGACAACAAAAGTAGAAAACAGACAAATTATAGAGATATTATGGCAGACGAAAACCTCAGCAGACCCCCCACATGGTGAGGTAAGATAAGATACGTTTATCTTTCGAAAAGTGGACTAAAAAATGGGCATAAGTTTGTAACAAAAACTATATAGACCAGTGTAATTATTTTCCAGACCTAAATTACAGAATTACTTTGTAACTCTGTAGTATAAAATTAATCAATGAACATGTAGTGTGTCAAATAGTTCTACACGCGGCATTCGACGTCAAGACCGGAAGACTAGGTGTCAATGTACCACAAGTCTCTCATAATTCCGTACATAAGTACCTAGCAACTACAATATAGCAAGTAACAAAAAATCTTCATGCTACAAGTGACGTTCAGACGTTCAAAGCTCTACTTCCTTTAAAGGAACGGTTCATACACATGGACGCACTAACAAGCTTTGATTGAACAAATCTGAGCTATAGAAGTCAATGCGATTTTGTTTAGGAAGAATTTGCCGTTGACAGCGTATTCAATTGTAAATTATTAAGTTTTAAAATTTTGTTTTTATCAAATTATTTAAATACTACACTTATATCATAAATCTTTTATTTTATTTTACGAGGGCATATAATTAACTTATAGGTAATAATCGCATGTTAATTATAAAAAAAAATGACAACGTAACATAATTTATTAGTAGCATAAAAAACTATGACACGACATAGTGAGGCTTTTGAACAATCGCGAAAACCTACATCGAGTATTGGCGTAGACTCGTAGAGCAATGCGTTACAGAGAATTATTTCTTATTTCACTACTTCGGTTTAAAGATAATAAATATATTTCTTAACTGTAAAAACTTACAGTTTTAGTTTAAGAATGAGATATAAAGTTGAAACCAATCATCATCATCATTGCCGCCCATCATTGGTCCAGCTTTGGACGTAGGCCTCCTCTCCACCTCTCTACTTCCGGCGCTCTTGCGGCCTCTCAATTGACTTGAAACCAATTAAAAAATGATAACAAGCAAAAAAAACTACTATGCTGGAATTTTTAAAACACAATTTTAAATTAAATCACAAAACAAAATAAAATTATAAAAAAGACGTAGGTAGTTTGTCGTAAAATATTGGTTACAATAATTGCAAACAAGTTGGTCAAAATACTTGCAATCAATATTTCGTTAATCGGAATCTATTATATATAAAAGTAAAAAAAATTGTTAAAAAATGCTGCTTAATTGCATTTAATTTTATAACATAATTTTCATACATTTCATATTAATAACTGCTTTAACATTTATTTCTGTTCAGGTACTACCTTATTTTAATGCGGCGTGAAATCTCTTAATTTCATCTACTCTGTGTATAATGATGTCACTGTAAGATTTGACAGCGTAACGGTGACTCCGGGCGCAGAGACGAGTCGCGTGGTCTACGAGACTAAGCAACAAGGCCATTTGGGCGCTGCCAGCCATCTAGATTACGGCTAACGGGCTACGAAATTTTTAAACAGCTTTAAAATAATTAAAACAATTCGAGAAGCTTTGTGATGTGCTGTTCTTTTTTTAAATTAAGTTTTATTTTATTTATACATAAAAACTTAGTAATTTTGACTATTAGGTTAAAAATTATAAATAACTTTAAAATGTACACTTATTTTTCCTTTTTTTCTGTGTACTGACAAAGTTCTTAATATTTTTTCCCCCAGTAAGTATCCGAAGCACTCCACGAAGGGTTTCAATAGTACTAAGACTTTATGAAAAGAAGCTTAGACTTTACCGAATATCTATACTAATATATAAAGCTGAAGAGTTTGTTTGTTTGTTTGTTTGTTTGAACGCGCTAATCTCAGGAACTACTGGTTCGAATTGAATAATTCTTTTTGTGTTGGATAGTCCATTTATCGAGGAAGGCTTTAGGCTATATAACATCACGCTGCGACCAATAGGAGCGAAGCATCAGTGCAAAATGTTGCAAAAACGGGAAAGAGCCTAAAAAATTAAAAATGCTGCCGAAAGTCACTATTCCACGCGGACGAAGTCGCGAGCACAGCTAGTAACTCATATGTTGCAAAATTTGACGACCTCCTTGGTCGAGTGGTTTGTACACCGGTTTTCATGGAGTCGCCATTTCTGAGGTCCCGGGTTCGATCCCCGGTCGGGTCAATTTAGAAATTATTGTTTTTCTAAAATTGTCTCGGGTCTGGGTGTTTTCTATGTATAATAAGTATGTATTTAAGTATTTTAAGCATGTTTACCCGTTGTCTAGTAACCATATAACGAGTTTCATAACGAAGCTTCTCTTGGGCTAGATACTTAATTGGTGTGAGTGTAGGAAAATTTATTTATTTATTTATTTAATGTGTACAGAAGGTATACTTGTAGCAAAAAGTTTAGGTGAAATGGTGTCCCCCTGTCGCACCCCTTCCTTGATGGACTAATAAAATATTAATACTGTGCTAATAGTATAACTCGTAGTGCTGTCAAGCGCGCAATAAAGGGAACTCTCTTAATCATAGCTGTCTTTATTTGAAAAAATCCAATAATTTTATTAATAAACCAATACAGTAGTCTACATAAAGTTAGTAAGTAACAATTTCCGGATGTCGAGAAGTTCATACTTCAACACGTCAATTCTCTGTACTTATTATATGCAATGACGAACGACAAGATAATTGCAAAGGAAAATGCTTTACCGCGAATTCACTGGCGGCATACACTTTAATCCCTATAATACGTCGTATGAAAAGTTTTTAATCCATCATTATTTACAATATGGAATATTCTTAATCCGGAAATGACGCGGAGTATTGTTAAAATTGTTAGGGCATTAGTTTGATTTTGCGTTAGGACTGGCGCCGCTGTGTTCTAAGAACTTAATCCGGAGATCTGCGCTTCACGTGGACACATCGTTGTTATCTGAAATGTTAATCGGGTAGGGTGAACATAATGTATAATTAATTGTTTAATTCTAAAACTTCTTTATAAATTTTTGGTTACATTTGAACTCTTATTCGAAGCTACGCTTTCGGATTGTAAGTCTTGTCCTTGTTCTGAGATCAACATCAAAAAATTCAAATAAAAATTTAAAAAAAAAAAATTTTCAAACATACAACAAAAAAAAAAGTTACAATAAGTTTTAACATAAAAGTTTGGTTAAAGTTAGTTAGTTTTAAGTTAAAAGAGTAAAACGAATTTTGTGCGACAACATAAATAATATTGAATGTAAGTATACTGTGTACCTCAACTGTGTACTGTGTGACCATCAAGACACGTACCAAAAAGTTTGGACAATCGTTCCTTTGCCGAACTGCCCGTATGTGGAATGCGCTTCCCGCACACGTGTTTCCCTCCTCTTTCTCTCCCGGGTTATTTAAGCGGGGCGTGAAAAAGCATTTATGCAGGCCGCCATAGTGTGAGCGTTCGGCATAGCGTGGTAGCGCCGTGATGAACGCTTTCACTTCTTGGGCTTCACTGGCTGCTTTTCATCAGGCAGGGTGAAGCCATTATGGCGTGCCACAATAAAAAATAAAAAAAACTTCGATAACGAAAAATGTTGTATGGCAAGATTTTAACTCTCCTCGCCGTTGTCACCAGAAGGCTGCTTCAACGCCAAACAATACAAAAATTCTCGTTGTCGCCAATAATATTCGCACGTGGCACCAAACAGCTCGAGCAGTTTGTGTAAATCGTTAAAAATATTTTATTTAACCTGTAGAAGTTTGCAGCTAGTAAAGTGAAATGCTTGGAATGTTTCCTAATGAGCTGTGGTTTCCAATATCGATTGTGGCCTGCTTTGGAGTTGGTGGGCGTTTGCCATTGCCGGTAGCCGGGGCTGCTTCAGGTGTTAAGTACAGTACTATTTATTTAATGATGACGATACATATTAGATTAAATACTTCGCAACCACAGCCTAACGGAAATATGTAAAAAGTCGATATTAATAATAAGTATAACGTTCAACTTAATAGATCGATGATGTCAATTGAGTTTGTTCTCAATTGACATCATCATCATCAGTACAAGATCTCTCGCCCAGAGAAGACTTACGAACCTGCCTATAGAACCTATAGTGACATTCGTATGAGCTATTTGTAGCTTAAGTAAACTGAAAAAATGTTGCATAGTTTTATTTGTTAGTTAGCATATTTTATTTGTTGATAAACACGCTGTGTGCACATCTTTGTGGAATTATGACTTACCAATGTTTCAATTTTACTACATAATCGTTTATCATGTTTTTTGTTGTAATTCTGTTTTGTGTACCTAATAAAATAAAATAAAAATAAAAATGATTTTATAATATACATTTTTGAATTTTGAACTTTTGGAATTTCTAATTCTATAAAATGAGTTCTTACATGAGGAGTATTTTGTGTTTGAGTGAGTTTGTTGTTGGCTGTGGTATTTACAGCGTCACCGGACGTGGGGGCGGCGAGAAACTTAAAGGGTTCGTCAAACCGTGTGATCGAAACACCGTCAAAGGGATTCTAGAGGGAATGGCTAGCGCAAGCGTGTCCTCGGTCCCTACTAGATTCGCCGAGGGGTTCAGATCGGATCGGGATGATATGGAGTAGCTCGATAAAGCAGCGTTTAGCATCTTGCTCAAGTCGCAACTTTCGCAATTTCGAGACTACCCAATTTATTTCAATTATTTATATATTTATCTATACTAATGGAAGGTATGGTAGGAAAGCTTTGTATTTTTGTATTTTTGTTTGTAACGTATAAACTCAAAAACTACTGGACCGATTTAAAAAATTCTTTCACCATTAGAATGCTACATTAGCGCTGAATACTTTTTTCTAGTAATAAATATAGCCTATGTGACTACATAGGCTATATTTATTACTAGAAAAAAGTATTAAGCATCAAGCAACGAATCACCTTCGGGGGTTTTCTAGAGGGAACGGCATCACACACTTAAAAGTGCGTGTCCCCGTGCCATACTTACTAGATTCTCTGAAGGGTTCGGATCGGATCGGGGAGCGGAACAACCCGAGGGCGCCTCTAAAGGCTCGGACCTCGGCTCGGGTTGACCGGGCCGTGGTGGAGGAGAGAAGCGCCCAGGTACATGTCTGTACCTGGTATAGAGCGCGTGTGAACCGGTTCTTCGTACCCTTGTTCTACGAGTACGGTGTCTTGGGCCTAAACTAGTGTGCATGTTTAGTGTATTCTGTAAATGTGTAGTGTACTACACATTTTACATGTACCTGCTCATAAAATTTATACTATGGGTATCAAGAGAAGGGTTCCCTGTGTGGTGCCGGGGATAAAGAATTGCACCACCCCATCTCTTCCCGTGGATGTCGTAAAAGCCGACTAAGAGACCATTCCAGAGGATGGGCAGCATCATCTCTCTGAGGTTACCCTCAACCTACTGCGATCGCCAACCCGCCTGCCAAGCGTGGCGATTACGGCAAATACCCCTCAGACCCTTGGGGGAGGCCTTTGTCCAGCAGTGGACGTCTTTTGGCTGAGATAATGATCAAGAGAAACGATCGAGTAAGAAAGTCTAAATAGGGTGCCAAGGGCGGGTTTCATTCTGAAGAAGCGCCATCTGGTGGAAAACGAGCAAAGTTAAAATGTAGCCGTACAAATACCGTGATCGCATAACTCGCACTACGAGCTCGATGGTGTAGTGTTAACGCGTTTGGTCAGCCATTTCAGACGTGGCTTGTGAATTGAGCATAAAGTTATTATTATACCGTCGAAATAGAGCAATAAACACGAGCTGTCAAACGAAACCGAAATAGGATGACATTTGTGTGTGTATATCTTGTACTGTATGGTATTATATTATTGTATTGTATTAGGTACTATAACAACAGTAATACATATTCGTACCATATCATAACCGCGTGATAGACAGTGGACACCAAATATCGATAACTTGATGCAGCGCTAGTGTAAAACGAAAATTATTTCTTTACACAAAATATTCGTAAATTCTGCATTATGTGTATTCTATCTTTGTTTCTTACATAAATAAATGTTTACAGAAGAGAATTATCACACTTAGTGCTTAAAATTCGAAGCGCATTAGCAAAAATAAATCCTAGATCAAGAGGTGTCGATTTAGAATAATTTACCTGTGAAATTAACATTTTTCGGGGTTATTGCACTGTGTTGTACAACAATCAATCACTGAACAAGTCACCATGTTTCTGAAGCACTATTTCTCAAAAAATATCCACGATTTCACGTAAAATCATAAAAATTCTCAGAGCTCAAATTCTCAGTAAGCCGATAAAAGCAGATAAACTGTCAAACAGTTGCCTAAAACAGTTCTGTTACGACGCTTCACGCATCTCTTTTTATCACAGTGTTTCTGCTGGTGACATCTAGCTCGCTCAGCCCTTTGTTGCTCTATTCTGTTGGTATAATAACTTTATGGAATTAAGCCTGAAAAAGATGTGGTGGTATTGTACTACTGTCATGCTTCTCGATGACTTTTTTATGTAAAACTAGCCGTCACCCGCCCGCTTTGCTGTGCGAAAAATTTGTGAATAATTTATAGGTGCGTTCACAAATTTATCTGTTTCATAGCTGTAGTATGAGGTCCGATCTCTCAAACTACAAAATTATTAAACACTAGCATAAACTAGACGCACACTAATATATTCACACACAGGGATAGCCTGTCCGTGCACGAGTCTGACGTCAACTTTATATAAACGTCGATAGGGCTTGACACTATCGATTAAATTTGTCGATGCCAATAATAATGACATAGCCCGAAAATTTTAATATTTAAAATCAATCACATCAAGTTATTTAATTTACTTGTTTATCTACACAAGTAAATCTCGCGACAAGCTTTTATATTATATAATTGTGTAATGACGTTATAAGTTCAGAGTAGGTACTTTCAGTCGGTTTATGAACTAAAGTATCCTCAAGTGACTAAAATTTCTCAGAACGACTTAACTGCTCGAGATTGCATGTCTTCTCTGGGTTCATTGAATTTATCAGTACCGGAGATCGAGGAGGCTTTAATAATAAGCGTGCTGGTTTAGATGGTAAACCAGCATGGTAACCAAACATATTACTAAAAATGTATGCCGAGAATCTTGCGGGGCCATTACAAATATTATTATAACAAATCGCTTCAAATGGTATATTTCCATCACAGTGGAATTCGGCACACCTGACTCCCATTCACAAAGGTAGTGATACAAATGTTGTTTCCAACTATAGGCATGTATCTATTCTTTCTTCCTGCATTGGCAAAGTCTTAGAATCTTCATTATTTTATTTTCTAAACGAAAAAGAATTAACAACAATTCAATAATCTTTATTTTTATTGTAAATATTTCAAAGAAGTTATGATTAGTACTTTATAATAATAAAAAGCACACATATTTTAATAATTTCAAAGTTGCCACGACACGCTGTTGGACTGCAGTATAAAACAAAAAGTTTGAAAGTGCTGTGAGCAAATCGTGTGCGTTTAGGAGTCCACGAAACATGATTTTCACAAGCTGTGATCCAAATATATAAATATAATAAATACATCTTTTGGAAATCTGAAAAATATATAGCCAGAATAAACATTATGATGAAGTCTATATCGATGTTTTGTTTTTGTACTGTCGCAGCTCTAACTTTGTTGCAATGTGGCTAATGTAATTAAATTTAAATTTCCTATTTTCGGGATAAGGGACAAATGCAAAAAAATTGTACATTTCTGAATGCGTGAACGTCCTATTAGAATAAACGTTCAATACATAACTTCTTTTCATATATTTTTTTAAATACATTTACAAAATTACATTATAACAAAAACTAAAAGAAATAAATAATATTTTTCCGATAAATCAATTAAATAAAAATCAAATCATCAGGATACGTTTAGTTTTCTTCATACAAGTACGCGTGTCCTTCTCGTCCGTGTTCAGCTTTGTGTATGGGGAAAAAAATACAGTTGAGTGATTTTATACTGTTAAATATTTTTAGTTATTTATAGAATACTACATACATTTTAATACTTTAAACAATAAATCAGGCCTCTCTATTAAAAACTGTTTTAAATATCATTTTTAAAGCCGTCCGTAACTTCTTTCATATTTGTTATTCAGCTTTGTTTATTGTTATTTAGTAGCAAAAAATAAGTTTTTACCTGGCAAAACTAAAATCATAAATAACGTCTGTAGGTGGCGCTAGTTCTGCACGACGGCCATTTTGCTGGAATTCTGGTTAGACGGTCTACATAAATTTTACTAAATTGTGCGGGAAACATACACAAATTAGTTTCATCTTGATAACCATTCCATTAAACTAATTGGTTAGTGTATGTTTAGCTTTCTATATAGTTTATTTCAAGTATACTTCATGATATATTTAGAAACATATAAACAGTTTGATTCAAAGACATCTCTTAGTATTTTTCACACATTTTAGGTTGTACACACGAGTGTTTTGTTCCTTTTTGTTACGAATTTGTTACATTTCTTTGTGACGTAACAAATATGAAATAACAAATATGAAGTAAAGTCGCACTCATATTGTAATAGTTGACTTGGATTACTAAAGTTAAAATATTATGATCACAGTTAATTTTAAAGTTGATTTGCAAAAAAAATGTTAAGTAAGTGGAAAGTAATACAAACTGGACTTGCTGCCATTCTTTATTAAAATAATCAATCAAGATACTGCTTTTTACTCATTAACAAATTTACCTTTCAAATAGAATGCACAACATGAACTATTCCTTATAGTTCATCTTTGTTATTTTTTTGTAACATCAAGTTATTTTCATCTTTGTTTCCTATTTGTTATATGTACAATTTTTTGCATTTGTCCCATAAATGACGGGACGTCAAACTATTATATTAATGAAGTAGACCGATCCTAAACATACAGTTTCATAGTATTGAAAATTTTTAAAGCAATTTAGTTGCAAAAAACGTTGGAAAACGAAAATAAGTAACAATTTATAAATAGTGATTTATTATTAATTAAATAAGCATTTGTATTAAAAAACAGTTTTAACGATAAAAAACGTGAAGTATAAATTGTAATTCAATATTGGCTCATTCAATTTTAAAAGTTACGCAAAGTTGCAACTTGACGTTTTAGTGGCAACACTTTTTGATTGACAATATTTTTTCAGTTTTTTGCAAATTTAGTGCTTTATTCAACAATAATAAGACAAAATAATACTTACAGATGGAAAGTAACGTTATCCTTTTGTACATTCGACTTTTCTGATCGCTCTTTACACGAAAACACGCTGCAACTCGACATTTTCTGCTTACGTCCTAACGCGTGCACCGCGATTTGTAAATGACGCCGGAACGCGCGAGAACTAGTTTTATATAATCGATATGACCGCCGGTCATATAATTTTGGCAGAGGGGAACGCCTGTCAGTGGCGTCTCCGGTTGGTTTAATGCTCTAAGGCTTTCAGATATAAAAAAAAATGTGAAAGTGTAAGTGTCAGTTGAAACTTGGAGTTTTCTTAGAAATTATTCTGAGGAGTTTTCCTTGTTTAAAACATGGGCAAGTTTTGACCATATTTTTCACAAATCGGCCATTTATACGAACGTATGGGATGAAACCACAACAAATGACTATTCTACTTACGCAATTCAAAAAAAATATGATTACCGAAAGGTTTACCAACATCATAATAGCCATCATTTCTCATGTTCTTACTATTTACAAATAATAAGCGTAAACATTTTTTCCTTTTTTTATTAGCCTATCATTTGCAAAATCTCATGTTCTTACTACATACAAATTTTCATAAGATCGGTCAATCGGTTTTTTTTAAATTTTAATTAGAGACAGACAGACAATAATTTCAAAAATCGTAGAAATGGTGTCAGTGAGTCATAAAATGAATATTTATCCCTAAATTTGTCAGAAAAATTGCAAGTATATTCGACCATGGAATTGCTTTATCACTTTTGACAAAAACATCCATAACAATAAAATTTCGCTAAGGCTCATTGTCAATAATGACAACGTATCTGTCACTTGGTCTTTTAAACAAAAATAGAACTTGTTGTTTTATTAAATGCAAACAAAATTCACTTCTAAGGTGGTAAAGCAATTTCATTGTCGACTATACACACAGAGCCTACAGGGTGCCAAGTGCGAGTTTCATTCGCCATTCGTGTATGGCAAAATGTTAACTCCTCTCGTATGCCGCCAGGAGGCGCTGCTTCAATGCCATACTAATTTTCGTTTTCGTAAACGTAATCGAATTAATACGGATAGTAAACAAAACACACTAGGCACTCAGATTTATATATAGATTACTTGTTTGCATTTCGTTGGTGCTCACCAAGCGAATATGCGAGACCGCGTAAGAGCAGTTTGTAAAAACTTGCAAAAAGGCGAAAAAAGTGAATAGTAGGTACTGTAAGCAGTTTATATGTAGCTCATAGCAAAAGTAGGTTTTATTCATTTGTATGTAAACCTTTTTAGTCTAGATGATTATTTGAATCATCGATAAATAATTAAAAAGGTTTGCAACGGTTTGACACAGTCGTAGACAGGAAGAGTCAGGAGCTAGACAGCCCGGCGAAGAGCCGAGGTGCTCAGAGATCAATAATTAATTATGTAATTTATCAGTTTGAAGAATACACGCAGTTAAAACAACAACAAAAACGTACTATATTTAAATGGCCAAGATATCTATTCACTTTTTTCGTCTTTTTGCAAAATTGTGCAAAAGCGGATACTTACCTTCCTACACGGTTTTTACAAACTGCTCAAGCGATCTCGCACGCCCACCCCGATCCGATCGAAACCCCTCGGAGAATCTAGTGCGTGATGCCGTTCCCTCTAAAAAACCTCCGAAGGTGATTCGTTTCACACGACTTGTAACCCTTTGAGTTTCACGCCGGTCCCCAAAAAAAGCCCGGTGAACGGCATTTTCAATGCCGTTCGAGGCAATAAGCAAATTCTCTCCAAAATCAAAAATCGCACGGCCACCGCAGATTTGTCGTTAGTGGACCTTGCGAAGTTTTGGGGAAGCACTAAAAAGGCGATTCCTCTGTTCTGAACTTCTCATACTTTAAAGCAAATCACAATTGAAATTTAAAGTTAGTTGAGCTTTGCAAATAAAATTGAAAACCACAATGTTTGTCCTAAATATGTTTTTATTTACAGTAACTGCATAATTGATTATTTGTTTAAAGCATGTGGTTTGCTGACGGTATTAACAAAGTGCATGCGCATGAGAAGATTATTCTAAGAATCGAATACAGATTTAAAATTAATGTTGAAAGTACACGGGTCTAGTAGTTAAAACCACCGGTTTAGACCCAGTGGTCCCGGGTTCGATTCCAACCGGGGGTACATGTTTGTATACTAGGTTTGGTTGGTGGTAGGGCTTGTTGGTCAGCCTGGCGAGCTACCACCATCTTATCTAAATATGTCGCCTTAACATCACTGTTTGTAGCATTGCCATTGTTGTGTTCCGGCAGCAAGAGATAGTAAAGAGAGAATGATAATAGAGTAAAGAGAGTAGAGAATAGCCAGTGCATATGTAGAGTAAAGGATGCTAATTTGGAATACCATCTTAAAAAAACCGTATTAATCATAAGTTATGGGATAAAAGAGTAAAAAATGTATTCAATGTCAGAAAAACTTATCTTATAGGTATTTAAATAAAAATAATTAACAACTTTGGCTTATTATAAGTAGGATTTTTGGTTTAATCATGAAATCACAGATTGGCGCAGTTTAACCAAAGTGAATGTATTTTGGAACACTCAACATGCAAGCCGATTTATTATCTACTTCATAAATTTTCTCGACAGCACTTTCACACCGATGCAGTTTGTCACGTCACTGTCAATATGGCTGACTCTAAACCACGCTTTTTTGGTCTGCTAATACCTTGCTAATACACAGACTACGTAATACTGGTATTCGTTGATAGATCGCTTCTGTATAATTTTATAATGCAGTATTCAAATTACCAGCAGTATTCTAAATTAGCATCCTTTCCTTTAGCAGAGGATTCTGGGTGAAATGTGCATCCACCTTCGGCCTTATATCGGTTAACATCAAGTGAGATGAAGGCCAAGTACTAACCTATAAGATATTTAAAAAAAAAATTAGACTAGCACAAGCTGTCAATAGAATTTAAAATGTATGTCTGGGGCATAAGTATTATAGTTGAACACTATGTGTTACTATTGTTGTCCCGTGTTTTTCTACGCACACACACACACACCCTCACACATCCTCATACCTACACACACACCTAACACACACGAGTTGAGTATTTATAAGCTTATGTAGGTAGGTATTTGAGTATTGCCAATTTTTTTATGCGTCTCTGGCTGGTGTCACCTCTTTTCTTAATAGTTTTAGTTGAGGATCCAGCCTGGGGATCTCCGTAGGCCATGACATATGCTGAGCGGTTGCCTTTTTGGTTCTGGAACCTCTAGTTTGTGTTAGGTATATGCGTGATGTATTTTTTTTAAATTAACTAAATAAAATATTTATTTTCTTTTTTCTTTCTTCTTTCTTGAACATAATTTGAAGAAATTTGACAGTTTTGGATAGACTGACGCGCAGGCGCCTGTATTTCGTATATAGTTGCCAGAGAAAATGTAGAATCACGTCACGTGTCCACTTAACGGTGTCGAATTGAAAGGTTTCTAACAAATATTTTTCTTAATTAACTGTAGGTTTGTTGAAAAAATGGTTTTCCTCAAGTTATGAATGATTTTAAGTAAACAAACGTTGGGAGTACCAATTAAAGTTGTATAAGTTTTGAGGCAAGCAATTAATCAAATCGTCAATTAGAGAGTAGGTTGGCCATTTTAATTGAACCATTTCAAGAAAAAAAAGTTAATGATAAATCTTTTGAGTCTTTGTTGCAAGTAATGAACGTTACTTGGTAGCACCGCTTTCTCAATTTCAACTAAAAAAAACATATTTTTTTTCATTTAAGTACATCCTTAAATTTTAGCCTAAGTAACTAGGTACCTAATATTTCTCATCCATTACTTTCAAACTCAGATTGATAAATCTGAACACTTTAATATTTTCATTAACCCATCGTTGGCCGAACGCTTGCATGTAAGCGCCAAATAATTAAAATTCTATTGTGTCTGGTATTTACCTACGCCAACGATGGGTTAAATTAATTAGCATGTTCCTAGATTACAGAAACCAAAGAAATGATGATCGTATACCTAACAGCTTA
This sequence comes from Eudonia lacustrata, assembly GCA_947562085.1. Lineage (NCBI taxonomy): Eukaryota > Metazoa > Arthropoda > Insecta > Lepidoptera > Crambidae > Eudonia > Eudonia lacustrata. The sequence continues at coordinate 3,127,280 of OX387323.1, read as the reverse complement.
AGTAAGTAATGTGAGCTCGAGAATAATAATATTATTTTTGTCAATCGGACAAAACAAAAATTACAAGTACCTACTTCGAATAATTCCTAAAAATACAAGCCTTCACATTAAAATTACGTTATCACTCCATCTAGCGTCGCGGGCTAGAACTATGTTGTACAACGCTTAAAACCCACACACACCACATCTGCTGAATGAAATTATGAACGCATTTTACCTATCTGTATCTATTGGTATTTGTTATACGCGTACTACGTATTGGTACGTACGTATTACGTAGCAACAGCGAACAACAAATAGATAAGCTGACAACATATATCAATTAAATGTAAAATAACAACAAAATATTCCACAATGTGATGAACGTCTGTCGCGCCAATATTTTTGTGTTAGTGGAAGTTCCTAATGTAGTGACATTTCAACTGGCGGCGTTAGTGCATTGTGTTGTGTTTAAGAAATTGATGTGCGAACATAACCTCAAACTGTCAAGGTAAATAAACAAGAGTCGAGGTAAGTGCCGTGGCTGCAGATTGTTTGTCATCATTACTTACCTGATTACGAATTTAAATTGTAAATTACAACTCTGTAATAAGTTGAACGTATCAATGAACTTCGGTCTTTTTGGCTTGTCATTTAGTTAATACAGTTGTTTTAATGCAAAGAGTGATAGTGGTTTCTTCTTACCTATTAAATTTTTATAACAGCTGTTTTTGACAGTTTTTTTTTTATTACGTTCAAGTGTCAGAATATGGTCAAAATGGAATGCACATCGACATAGGTTGGTAGGTAGGTAGATACTAAAGTTTTCGGTCAAAAAAATTCAATAAAATTACCAATCTAGGAAGCAGTTCCCAATGTTTGATAATAAACTTCAAACATACTGATATCAATGACTCACTTGAAAAAGATATACTTACCAGTTTCTTTTACTTGCATAGGTACCTACTTATAGGTATAAATAAGGTGTACTTACCTATAAGACGATTACGAGAAATCGGCAAGTAGGTACATTTGGTCTATAGTAGGTACATTCATCTTTTATCTCATTACTGGAGGTCGTTAGTTCGTTACTATTAAAACAAGCGCACTACGCTTGTGTTATTTATCTATCTTTTTTACCTAGATATTTGAAACAGCAATGTAAGGATTTTCTAAAAAGATCACCCATTTCAATTTAGATAATTTTAATGGTATTGGGCCTTACCTTCCTTAGTAGTTAGGGCACTATAGCGGCCATTAAGGTAAGGCCCAATACCGCCGAGTCTTTGAAACACATATTGGTTGGTCAAAAGGCAGTAAATTTATGAAACTCAACACACCTGTTATTGGTACTCGGGCGGGGTATCTAAATGCTCATTACACCGTAAAACGACCGCAAAGGATACCCGGCACCACTTTGCACTAATGACTTTTAAAACGGACTCACCTAAAACGTTATCGCATCAAGCAAATGGAACTGTTCGAGTGACTCAGCCGAGTGAACACAAGTGACTTCTTTTTTATCACACTAGATGCCAGCCGTCGGAACTCAGGCATGTCCGATGGAACTCACAGCACACGAGAACTTCGCTTTAACACAACCACATCCTCAACACTGCATCCCAAGCACGAGGTCCATGACTTGTTTATCGTGATCGTTTTCGTAACTGGCGCGGGCGCATCGTTCGCGGCCGACGTCGTCCGTCGATTGTTCCGCCGCGTCCCGTTGGCTCTACCCATCCAAGCCCACGCGAGGATGCCGACAATTACGATCAACGTGATCCCATATTACACGTAGACGTAGCAAGTAAAGCTTGAAATGTAGCTTGTGCAAGAGAACGCACCAAAGCAGACGGAGATGAGCGAGAGAAGCGGGCTCTTAGCATTGACTGGACTGCGCTTGGTCCGTCCAGGATGCCGGCCATTAGGCGAGGAGCGGCCATTATCGTATTGTCGTGGGCTTATCGTAGTGCTAGTGTCTCCTTAAATTGCCGACGGGAACAATAATCGTGCGAGCATGAAATTCGGGGGCACGTAAGTGTTTCAGAAGCCTGTGACTGTGACCGCTGATAAACAACTTGACCACTGCATTAAAAACTGCAAATCTGAGACTTCTATTCAAAGTATTGATGAGAATGTCGTGAAAAGGCATCGCTTTGCTAACAGCACTGACGGAGTCTAGGAGTCTAGGACCATGTTATTATTGATGTCGACTGATACGTGTAGATAATGTGGTACCTACATACCTAGACTTTTAATCGTACGTGATCTGTTATAACCTAAACTGTTAACGCAATCTACTTTCAGGTATCTTAGGCATATACCTACTCCCCCAAATATTATGATAAATTATTGCTAATGATCCGGTATTAAGTAGCTGAGACATGAAGTGGCCTCAGCGAAGGGAGTGCTCAAGTCACGGGACCGGATCCAGGGTTACTCACGGCTCACGCAGCCGCTCGTTAGCTCAATTGGCTGGTTAAGTACCGGCGAAGCTCTAAGCCGGCTGCTTCCGCTCGACTGTTTCACATAGGAACCGATGGTTTAAAGCATTGTTTCATTAGCATTTGTTAGGCATTACCTACGTAGAGGTATGTTGAACAAAACTGATGAAAATTTTAACTAAAATTGGAGTAAGCTTAGAAATGTTAACGGAAATTTGTAAATATTTTTTTTTAAATACATTTTACTGGTAAGCCCAGTGCCTTGATCTCACCTGATGATAAGTGATGATAAGGCCAATGATGGAAGCGCACTTCACCCGGGAACCTAAACTAGTGAGGTACTGGCTATCTTATCTCTAGCTGCCGGAACACAAGAATACTACAAACATGATATTATGGCGACATATTTAGATAAGATGGTGGTAGCTAGCCAGGCGGACAAACAAGCCCTACCACCAACCAAACCGAGTACACAAACATGTACCCCCCGCTAGGAATCGAACCCGGTACCTCTGGGTCTAAACCGGTGGTCTTGGCCACTAAACCACAGAGGCGGTTAATTTAATGCTCTATCTGCGCTATTCCTTTTTGGGAGAAGGAAGTGAGAGTGTGTACGTATTTATGTCGTGTATGTAGGTACCTATTGTAAGTTACTCCTTGTTCTATAATAAAACAAATGAAATATGTTTTATATTGTCTTACTGCCGTACTCAGAGACGTCTATTAAGTTTTAATGACAATTAAGTCTCTTGCTGTCACTTTCTTATGTGCTAAATAGAGAAGGAAAAACATTTAATTGACATTAAACTTAATTGACGTCTCTGAGTACGGCAGTTAGCTTTGTAAATTTTAAGTTTCTGTCTGAACGTGTCTATGTTGAGTGACGCTAGTAGATATCCATTCTTGAGGGCCATCATACTTCTCGTTTTGATTAATGTAATCGAATGGCAAATCAGACTGGCACTGGCCACTCAGGTTCATTATAGTGACGTAGCCAAGTTTGTGCGTCATTTTCAGTATTATTACCGGACTTTTTTGCCAGCCAGAGCGGCGAGAAAATTAAAGGGCTCCTTGAGCCGTGTGAAACGAAACACCGTCTGAGGTTTTCTATATAGAATCCACATACGCAGAAATACTAGAATACCATAATGCCTTCTTTTTAATATCCTTTTCAACCATTCCTACCCTTCCTACCTGAAAGAGCGGTTCGGTTCACCTTTTCCCATGCTTCTAATGTTTCTTGTCGCTCACACCTCCTCTTCAATCTCAATATGTCTTTCCTTAGAACCGACTTCTTTTCCTATTCCTTTTCCGTTCATGCAGTCAGACCGTGGAATGGCCTACCACCCAGTATTCGGGTTTCGGGAGTCCACGTCGATTTACTCGTTTAAGAAGCGCGTAAAGGAGTACTATCTTTCCACTGAGTGTGTCATCGTTATTGTACGTATGTTTAATTTGTGTCGTAACTATTTTACTGTATGTTTAGCCTTAAATACTCCTTTTGTTTTGTGCACACTTTTTCTACTTTTCTTTGAGTCTCCTTCTAAGGGCCTGCTGGAAGAAATTTCAATCTGAAATAAGCAGCGCCCTTGTACTTGTCTATTCTTACTATATTATGTTCTCCCTTCTGTTTGTTTGTGTGTACATAAATTATAAATACATAAATAAATAGAGGGAACGGCATCACGTTCACTAGTGCGTATCCCCGTTCCCTACTAGATTGTCCGAGGGATTCGGATCGGATCGGGAACGTAGCCAAGAGTGTGATGATCTACATAACAAAAGCGTTTGGCGTCGTGGCATTAAGAGAGGGGCCATTTGAAGAGGTCGCCCCGATTCCGCGGTCGAATTCGATCAAGGATGCTTGCAATGAGTTAGTAAGGTCAACGAATTGATCATTTGTCATGATGATGGTTTTGTTGTACTGTCAAAAACACTTTATATGTGGCACAAGCGTGAAATCTACGTGAAGTGTGTGCTGTAGCAGGTTTCTTGGTAGCTCGACTGGTAGACGATAGTTTTGTCGTAACGTTTATAAAAGACAGCTATGAAGAGCACTGTCACCTAATATTTACACTAAACTTTAACAATATCGAATTGTTTAAACGGTGATTCGAATCTAAAACAAAAAACTATAAACTTAGCACTTAAAAAGACAAAAACCGACTTCAAAAAACAGGAAACTAAAAAAAGTAAAGACAGCTCTAAAAAGCAAGAAATATTACATATTGGAAACATATTATTAATTACCTAGATACGCATATCAGTTTTAAAGAATGTCTATTGAAGTCGGGTGGTTGGTGGCCGGCTGAGGAACAATCCTTCTTTTGTTTCATTTAAACTTTTATAGTTGTTCCATTATCTCCACTTTTTTATTGTAAAAGCCCCACCCGACTTCAATTGACCTTCTTTAAAACTGATATGCGTATCTAGGTAATTAATAAATAATATGATTTCAATATGTACTATTTCTTGCTTTTTAAAGCTGTTTTTACTTTTTTAGTTTCCTGTTTTTTAAAGTCGGTTTTTTTTTTGTTAAAATATTCCTTTTATTTTATGATTTTTAGTGATGGGTAGGCGACAGCCTAGTAGGTAGTGGTATTTTTATGTAAAACTTCAATCTTAATTAGGTATTATTTTTGTACGTACTGAACATTTTGGCATATTGAACCTTATGAAGTAAGCCCAACAAAAGGTGGGTGACTGCTGTAAATCGTTGAGGAATTCCCTCGACTGTCTGTGGTCTCCATCATCATACCTGTAATGGCGCTTATATCCCATAAGGGTGCAAGTTCTCATTAATAGTGAATTAAGTCCAAACACAAGGTAGCTACTGTAAAACGTTGAGGAGTTCCCTTAACTGTCTTTTGTCTTCATCATCACACCCCTAATTACAGTCACAACCCATCTAGGTGTAAAGTTCTCATCAATACAAATTAATCAAGCCCAAACACCAGGTAATTGCTGTAAATCGTTGAGGAATGAGGAGTTCCCTCAACTGTCTTTCGGCTCTATCATCAGATCGACTCCAGACCTTCATAAAATACTAGTGCTTTAAAATACTTATGAAAAAAATTAACAAACGCACTAGTCGCCACTACGATTTTCGAAGGTTCCCCTCGATTTCTCTGGGATGCCATCATCAGATCCTGGTTTCCTTATCATGGTACCTCTTGTCATACCTCGGGATATCTCCTTTCCAACAAAAAAAGAATCATCAAAATCGGTTTATAAACGACGAAGTTATCCGCGAACAGACATAAAAAAATATAGGTACCTAGGAGCACCTACCTATATTCGGTCGAATTGAGAAACCTCCTCCTTTTTTGAAGTTGGTTAAAAAGAGGTTTCCTACATACTTAACAGAACTTCTTTAAGCGACCTATTGCGAACGGTTAAAGATTATCATAGATACTTAATGTTTTATTTGTGTTTTATTGCCGGTAATGTTGCAAATCAAGCTTTGCAATGTAATACAGAAGTTCTATCTCATGTTTGAGGAGAATATGCTATTGAAATTAAACTACTTCTACGGATCTACTCACGTTTACTTTACACGTTTAACTATTTGATTTAATGTTTATCCTGGCGTTTAAACCCTTTTTGTAGGGTCCGTGGTCACAGACGGGCCCTGCAAATGGTCCAAAGATCCGTAAAAGTAGGTAGTTTCATTTCAATGTGTAGTGCTCGCGTAAAGGAGATGTTCGTTTTTGGGCCCTTAATTTATTACAGTTTTGAAGTGATGCTTTTCTGATAGATCTGCCTTCTAAGATAATGTTTCCAAAAAGAAAAAAAAATATAAAAACCCCCCAACATAATTTAAAAACTTGAAATCTTGTTTTCTTCATCAAGCTTTTCTTATTATTTTTGGGTTCTAATGAAAGTTTTAAGTGTTTATTATATGTTGCTAAACTTATTTATACATTCTAAAAGGTATTTTAAGGTTTCAATGCAATTTCCTGAAAATGAAACCAAGCGGTTGCTGGCTGTAATAGATAGTACCATTGCATTACTAATTTAAAAAATAAGTTATTTTTTTAAATACATACATAATTACATTAGAAAAGCGAAGTTGCCAAGGTAGAAAAAGTTTAGGGTTGCTATTTTATAAAGTTTTATTATCTGACCTTTTTTATTAAATAATACAATGTTTGGGTATGTTTAAAAAATATATTATTACATGGAAAAATTAATTATTTTTTGCTCTTCATAAAATATAATTTCATCACTGAAAGAATTAGGGGGCCCAACCTCCATACAAAAATGGAACATCTCCTTTAGAAAACAATTGGTATGTTATTGTTTATAGGAGAAGTAATGAGTCCTGCAGGCCCAGCAATTGGGCGTTTACAAGTAAAATGGCAATTAATGCTGCACTATTTGTTTATTAGGATTGCGGCCGGCTAAATCCAGTTGTAAGATAATGACATTAATAAGTTAAATAATTGACATTCGTGTCAGAGACAAGTTAAAATGAGATTTTACCAGTTCTGTGATCGCTATAGGATTTTAAACTTTGTGCACGCGTGTTCATTAGAGATAAGGCATTGTGTTGACTTGACACATACACATGCTGTTATAATAAACAAGTACCTAAACGCAACAAGTTATTTATAATACTCTATAGTCATCTAATTCTATTTTTTTTATAGTTAGCACGGCAAATGACTCCATTCCATTAAGAATAAGGGACCCCCAGCTAAAGTTACAATATAGTACCTACCTACCTAGGATTTTTGTTGTTAAAATCAGGATTAATGTAGCCAAATGCAACGCATTCATTAACTTGGTTTCATTTAATATGATTTACCCAACTTTGATACCTAATATATGAAAAAAAATGCGGGTTCTACTTTGTAACTACCTAGGTATTCAATTACCTACCTTAAAAGATTTGTTTTATTTTAAGTTTTTATAGGTTTAATTAATAAGTGTTAAGTAGGTATGTGTAATAAAATATTTCTATAATTACCTAATTAATTCATAACCTCCTTCTGACGCAGTCGGGCAAAAAGAGATTTGAAAGGTATTTCTCTGTGGTAGGTATTTATATTGTATATATATGTAAGTATGTATTTATATTGTAAACTAACAAAAAATTAGCTTGGCCATTCAAAGGGGCAATGCCGCCAGCATTTTGGGCACCTTGCCTCAGACAGGCGAGTTACCTAGTTGAAGTTTTTTATTTATGAAAAGAATATAATGTTAAAATTGCTTATTTAAATAAAAATAATTTAAAAAATAAATTAATCAGATTTAAAGTAAAAATATATAAGGTTGACAATATGTCTCATTCATTTGTAGTTAATACCTACCTCAGTCAGTGGTATCTGCCTACAGCCTACAGCTTCTATGGTTATAGGTAGGTAGGTTAGACAAATAATAAGATTAACAATAATTGTCTTTACTATCGCATTGGGACATACTTACCATTAGGTAAGTACCTATTAAGGTACCGTACCATCCTTTAAAAGTAATTGTAAGTTTGGTCAATAAATAAATAGACGTAGTTAATAAGAACAATAAAGAAACATGTACTTACTTAAACTAAATTAATACCTATAACTATATAGGTACCTGCCTAGGGCTAGGGGCCTACCTAAATACCTACATAAAAATTTACTAGACCAGACAGGCGCATGGATAACTTGGATTGCGACCAAAGACATTTAGGTATCTACTATACCTACTTAGGTATTAAATCTCTTTGATTGCGACAAAGGTCAGACAAAATAACACAGTTCGAAATTGTTATGAATTAAGTTGCATTGAACCTCTTAATATTATTGATTATAAAACTGCTCTCGTAGTAAGTGCGGCTGCAGACACTAAATCCCGATGCCAGTTCACTAACCCTTCCTGAGTCGTCTAATGACGTCTTTTGTTTATTATACTTACCTACTATATATTTACTGCAAGAGGGTTTATATACCAAAGGATTATTCGATAAAGGTTCAGTCGCTGTTTAAGTTTTATTAAGCAACTAGGTATAGTAATTTGATTATTATTTTAGGTAAGTTACGTCTTCACCCCCATTTAGGTAAGTTTAATTGTTTTTTATTAATTATACTTATGAATCTTATTAGCGATTATTAACGAAGATGTAATTGTTTTTTTTAATTGCTTCTCTATAACACTCGGAATAAAATAGTAAAATTAAAAGTAATAAAAAACATGAGATTCAGCGACATTAAGACACATGTTTAAATACTAACGCAAAATTTCGCCAATAGTTTCACACCTTCGATAGCTCAGTTGGTAGAGCGGTGGACTGTAGAAGGAATGTCTTGGTTATCCATAGGTCGCTGGTTCAAATCCGGCTCGAAGGATTCTTTTTGCTTGTATATATGCTCTTTTTAATTATAACATTTTTTTTCTTTTCTTTATTTTAGCACAAAAAAGTCATTAAAAAAAATCATATTAATACTAAAATACAAATCTTAAAAACAACAGGTGTCTAGAAATACAAACTTTAGCGCTTACTTAGTGTAAATGCTTGGGTAACACTAACAGGTAAATGATTTCTTCATTGTGTGCACGCTTACTGTGAGAGTGAGATGTTTAACTAGATAGACCAACATTTTTCTTTATTTAAAAAAAAAATATATTATTATACCTACAAGTACATGTTGAATTCAAAAATATTATGGATCGAAGTTTAGCGCTTATTTATGACATTAATTCAGTTACTATATTATTTTTATATTAAAAACAGATCTTTTTTATCTTGTAAATAAATGAAGCATTGCAAAAAGTAATTGTACCTAATAAAATTAATTAATTTCAGACGTTTAGATTGTTAACTGTCAAATAAAAAAATTACTTTCACTTAAGCTTACATATAAATCCTTTCCTAAAACATAAATAAATATTAAAACGCTTAATATTTTGCTTTTGCTTTTTTGCAAAGCAAAACAGTAGTCGATGTTTCCGCCCGGGATCGAACCGGGGACCTTGTGCGTGTGAAGCACACGTGATAACCACTACACTACGGAAACCTAGGATGTTAGGTCGAAATTAAACAATATAAGAGAAAAATATTGTTAATAAGGATATTGTATTTTTTTAAAATTTTGTTTACGAGTAGGTACTTTTGGTTGCACGACAAATTACAAATTAGTTAAGATTTTTAAACTATAGACAGGTTTTTCTGTACCACCAATCATGTACCCATATTTGCAAATAAAAATATCTTTATCTTTATTCTATGTACAAACCTTTTTAGATGCACTTGCTGTACTGGCACACACACTTAAAAAAAGAAAAGCACGTGAAAACAAAATTCCCAGAAACAAAACGCGAGCGCCCTCTAGCGATGGCGCTGAAGAAACGATGGCTAGCACCGGGGCCCATCATCTTTTATACCATCACAAATTGTATGTTTCTATTGACCACCCGCTGAATATGTTCATTACTTTCGTTCTATCATTGCATGGGAGTGGTTTATGTTGCGCAAATTTGTAACTGCGCTCGCACCCTTTTCGTCATGACATTTCAACTTGTACCACGAAACTCGACGAAAACCAATTATCGCTTGTGTTGGAAACATGGCGGGCCAGTTACGTGATATTTTATAGGCAGGCGTATAGAAAAGTAGCAATGGTAACGGTGGCGAAAGTGAATGATCGAGTTGGAGTGTATGAAATCGCTGTGCCAAGGAGATAACCCACGTCAACACAGCGGCTATTACCGCGTCTCGGTCACACAAAATTACATTTTCATCTACTTTATTCACAATCAGAGTGTTTGATGTTGTTAATCGCTCGAAAAATGTTACTGGTGCAGCGATCAACGGATTAGATTTTTTATAGAATAATAACTAGCTTTTGTTTAAGTTATTTGTTTTATTCTTAATTGTAAAACGGCTTAAGTGTAATAATAATTAATAGTACAAATACAAACTTGTGGATTCTGAGGTACCGTACTACAAGTATGTGCCCGACCCAGTTCTCGAAAATGATCATGTCACGTTGTACTGGGATCGATCTATCATCAATCATCCATCACCGACAGGACTATTGTAGCTAATAAGCCAGACATTGTGGTGATAGATCGATTAGCGCGCCGCACGATGATTGTCGATATCACCATTCCCCATGACGAGAACCTCGTGAAAGCTGAGAAAGAGAAACAAATCAAATATCTCGACTTAGCACATGAGGTTGTCATCGTGCCGATTGTTGTTACGGCCAACGGGCTGATGGCCAAGAGCCTCGATCAACATCTCATGAGGCTCTCGTTAGGCGGCTGGATCAAAGGGCCTGATTCGAAAGGCAGTTCTCCTCGATACGGCACGCACTGTGAGGAGGTTCCTGTCTGTGGAGCCCTAATCACCGGTAGTTTGGACCCTGGTCCCGATGCCGGTGGACCCCTATTTTTTATATTTTTAAATGTTTGTTTTGTATTTTAGAAAATATTTAAAAATGTAAATTAATATGTAAAAAAATAAATAAAGAGATAATAATAATAAATGCGTTTATTGCTTTCAAAATCTACGCATTTATTATTATTAAAAGTATTTAGGTAACAATTCCATACCTAGATAAATAAAGAAAAAAAACATAGGTAGATATACATATTTCATGGAAGAGCATACATGGGTGTACATGAGTGTACTCATTTGGTAGGTAAAACAACTTATATATCTACCTACCTACATTAAAAAGTGCCTCGACATAATGTCCCAATGCTAAACTCAGGCCTTCAGGCCAGGTCCCACCCGCCGCCGTCCCACCGCGCCGCCACACATTTGATTTGGCAGGTAAGTAGGTAACTATGATGTCTATGAAAAGCTAGCTGGACATAATTATTTTATTTCCTTGTAAGGAAATTAGTAAACGCTACTTATTTTTAATCTATATTTAGTAAATGAAAAGATAATCATGTAAATAGATTACGCTTCGAGGCGACTATGGATTTTTTTTCAATTCGTAATGCTGCTTTCTGTAAACAATAAAAATTGATGGCTTCGTGCGATTAGCACATTTAGCCAGTGTCAAAGTAATTTTTCTTACAAGTAATATATAAATAAACAATATTTCCTTCTTATATAGATGATGATGAATGATAATAGAAATGAAAAATGTGAAATGATATACCCCTCGAGTATCTCAGTAAAGTGGGGCTGTACTAAGTCCTCGGGCGGAATTCTTGAGAGAATTTGAAAAGTGAAGTTGCACTGTTTTGTTTCATTTAACACTTAACGGTTAATAATCCACCATTATTTCTCATTAATATTCGACATAACACAAATTTTAGAAAATAAAACAAAACCGCAGACATGACTCTTTACTTTCCCGCCAAGAAGTCTGGACATAATTATTTTCTGTTGTTTTGAGTTTTTCTTTTTAGCCAGTTGTAGAGATGACTTGATATTTATGATGCCTTTCTTTGACTAAGCAGTGGAAAAGTTAACAACTATTTCCTAACTTAGAGATTTTATGTTTTATTCTACATGCCTATGTGGCAGATTGGCTGAACGCTGACTGCTCTCTGTATGCTCTCCTCAGAATAATAACTAAAGTTATTGTTCTGAGGCTCTACCACAAAACGATGCCTCAAGTTAGACGATACTCAAAACCAATGCTGTCACTTTTTAGCTAATACTATTTAGACAGAGACACAATATTTTGAACACGTATTTAGCTATTGTTTAATTTTAAACGTAGTAGGTACAATGGTGAATGTCTACACTTTGCTAAAAATACTGTAGGAAGACTAAAGTAGGAAACCGAGGAAGTATACTATTGACACAAAGTTTTATTGCTCGAAATGAATTATTGCGATCCATGAATAGTACGGAGCAAAAACAAGTAGAATTGCTAGATTTCCTGATGATACGGCAGATTGGATGTAATGGACGTCTTAATCCTCCAGCAATCTAAGACTAGAATCCCGACGTTGGTAGATATATATATATACTAGCGGCCGCTCGTAGTTTCACCCGCGTGGTTCCCGTTCCCGTGGGAATATCGGGATTAAAACTATCCTTTGTGTTAATCCAGGTTATAAACTATCTGTATGCCGAAATTTCATCCAAATCCATGCAGTAGTTTTTACGTGAAAGAGTAACAAGCATCCATCCATACTTACAAACTTTCGCGTTTTTAGTATTAGTAGGATATATAAATATCTACGATTTATTTACTTACTTAAAATAGGTACACAGACCAACTCCTATCAGGCCCTCGATTTAGCATTCAAAACTCTGTCTCGGCTGCCTTATTCTGACATACACTAGCGCCGCCAATGAAAAAAAAACATATCTAGTAATTAGAGATAGAAAATCAAATAACGTTAAGATCACAGAAATAGATCTTCTATTTCTGTGGTTAAGATGTTACAGCTAAATACAGCCACTTTTAACTATAACGAAACCATAACATGTCAGATGTTCATTAGGTGACGTGAAAATGCTAAATTACTTCATTCAAATAGTTTGTTGAGCACAATTTGATTTTCTATCTCAAATTTTTTACTAGATATGTTTTTTTTTTCATTGGCGGCGCTAGTGTGCGGCGTAAACGCTCTTAAGTATAGTAGGGTCGTGTGTATTGTGGTAGGGTAGTAGGTAAAAGAATGTTAAGCCGATTCAAAAGTACTCATTTTAAAGTTTATTTAAATGATAAAAATATAAATTATTGAAAATTACTTTGGCTTTGACTTACTCAATGTTTATTTGCCATAATCAAACCACTAAGACACTTTAATGGATATTTTGCATTTTCCACGAAATTCGCTGAGAAACTAGCAATTTATACATGTATCCTATAAATAATCTTTATTCTCTTTATTCTTTTTGACGACCTCCTTGGTCGAGTTGTTTGTACACCGGTTTTCATGGTGTCGCCATCTCTGAGGTCCCGGGTTCGATCCCCGGTCGGGTCAATTTAGAAATTATTGTTTTTCTAAATTGTCTCGGGTCTGGGTGTTTTCTATGTATAATAAGTATGTATTTAAGTATTTTATGTATGTTTATCCGTTGTCTAGTAACCATTTAACGAGTTTCATAACGAAGCTTCTCTTGGGCTAGATAATTGGTGTGAGTGTAGGAAAGTTAATTTATTTTATTAATTTATTTTTTAATATATAAAATTCTCGTGTTACGGTGTTTGTAATTAAACTCCTCCGAAATGGCTCGACCGATTTTCGTGAAATTTTGTGTGCTTAACGGTTAGGTCTGCGAATCAGACAACATCTATTTTTCATCCCCCTAAATGTCAAGGGTGGTCCACCCCTAAATTTTTTTTTTACAATTATATTTTTTTAATACAAAATGTTCCACGATTTTATTGTATTGTTGACATAGAAATTGTCAAAGCGAATCGAAGTTCGCTGCGTCAGCTAGTACTTATATAAAAATCTTCTATGCGTGTGTGTTAAGAGCGTTTACGCCGCACACTAGCGCCGCCAATGAAAAAAAAAAACATCTAGTAATTAGAGATAGAAAATCAAATTATGCTCAGCAAACTATTTGAATGAAGTAATTTATCATTTTTACGTCACTTAATGAACACCTGATATGTTATGGTTTAGTTAAATATGGCGTTATAGTTAAAAGTGGCCGTAACGTCTTATTTAACTAAACCATAACATGTGAGGTGTTCATTAGGTGACGTAAAAATGCTAAATTACTTCATTTAAATAGTTTGTTGAGCATAATTTGATTTTCTATCTCTAATTACTGGATATGTTTTTTTTTCATTAGTGGCGTTAGTGTGCGTCGTAAACGCTCTTAAAGAACTCCTTCTAAACGGCTGGACCGATTTGGATGAAATTTTCTGTGTGTGTTCAAGTGGATTCGAGAATGGTTTAGATTTACAATTGGAGCCGGTAGGTGGCGCTGCTATAGGTGTCCATCAGGATACGGGTGTTTTAAGCGGACGAATGATTTGTTTGTTTTGTTGTCATGGAAACTGTCAACGTTTTGTTTGTTTTGTTGTCATGGAAACTATCAAAGCGGTACGAAGTCCGCCGGTCAGTTGGTTTATTATAAAATTTCGGAACCATAAGCTAATATAGACCGCTGGTTGGTTGAACCACTAGCTAGAGCGGTAAAAAGGTTCCTAAGTAAGGCATGCTAAGGTCAAGATTCATTTATCACCAATACGACATTACATTTATTTTTTATTCATTCGTTTATTTCAGGCAACAAATAATTTTAAACCTTTCATACCCTCTCTTCTTTCACAGTATTTTCCCATCACCAAAATGAGTGTCGAAGGCGTAATGGTGTCCTACAACTACTCGGAAGACGAGGAGCACGCGAACATCCTCACCGTCTCCGCCTCAGGCATCAAGTTCTCCAACCGCTGGGTCCTCACCCACGGGTCCATCCTCTCCCCTCTCAAACAGGCTCGAATCGTACAGAACGCCAAAGGAAAACCTATCTTGAACGAAGAGTTCTACAACAACCTGCCAGAAATTTATGTGACCTGCGAAAAAGCAACGAAGAAGAATGGGAACCTCTATGATGGCGTGGAAAGGCTCAGCAGGGAGAGGAATATTGATAATGATGCTGACTTCGAACATAGCAGTTACCAGATCAGAGTTCTGACTGGCAGGTAAAACAGTGATATTAACCTTTTCACCGCCCAACTATCCTGCACGCGATGTCCCGCTGTACGCCAACGTATAAATGTATTTTAATAAAGTAGGTTCAAAGAAGAACTTATAAAGAAGTGCTGGCGTGGACGGCACGAAAATCTCGAACTTCTATAGAAGTTGTTGGCGGTAAAAAGGATATCTAGTGTGATGGCAGGTAAATAGTTATAGTCGACCATGAAATTGCTTTATCACTTTTGACAAAAACTTCCATTACAATAA
Organism: Eudonia lacustrata; assembly: GCA_947562085.1. Classification (NCBI taxonomy): domain Eukaryota; kingdom Metazoa; phylum Arthropoda; class Insecta; order Lepidoptera; family Crambidae; genus Eudonia; species Eudonia lacustrata. The sequence continues at coordinate 3,112,032 of OX387323.1, read as the reverse complement.
AATGTCGATAAGGCTCATTGTCAATAATGACAACGTATCTGTCACTTGGTCTTTTAAACAAAAAAAGAACTTGTTGTTTTATTATATGCAAACAAAATTCACTTCTAAGGTGGTAAAGCAATTTCGTTGTCGACTATACAGTCAACAGCAAACGTAACTGATGATTGGTCAATTTTCAAAATATGAAATCAGTATGAAAATCAAAGCTTTTTAAACGCATATCGAAAAACCTTCCAGTGTCTACTAGTACCTGCAGACTTTGACTGTAGTTATTTATAAAATACAGACTTACACTATCGAAACTTAATTTTGAAATCTAGTCTAGTCTAATCTCTTTTCATCATTAACCTTTTTACCGCCAACAACTTCTATAGAAGTTCGAGATTTTCATGCCGTCCACGCCAGCACTTCTATAGAAGTCCTTCTTTGTACCTACTTTATTAAAATACATCCTTGCTTTCGTACTATAGAATCTGTTATAGGTATATTTATACGTTGGCGTACAGCGGGACATCGCGTGCAGGATAGTTGGGCGGTGAAAAGGTTAAAGCTAGGATATCTCAGGGCGCCAAGCGCGAGATTCATTCGTCATTCGACAACGTTAACGAAAACGAGAATTTGTATGGAAAATTTCGGGTTCGTCCACCAGGATCCCCTAGCCTGATCCCCCAGAGGATCCTCGTGAACTCATTAGTTCATCAGGATCCCCTATAATAAAAATAAGCATGAAAAGATGGTAGCACACTGAGTCCGATTTAATTAAAAACTCGTACATACATGATTTTGATTTATAAAAGAAACCTTTTTCGAACTGGCTAGTGCAACTAAATGCAAACTTCTTTTATTCAACTCTTCTCGTATGCCGCCAGGAGGCGCTGCTTCAATGCCATACTAATATTCGTTTCCGTAAACGTAATCGAATGAATACGGACAGAAAACAAAACTTACACTATTATTCTACTGTTTCACGTTAAACAGCAGAATTATATATTATATTCCAAACGGTCGATAAATGGCCATTATTTTAAACGTTGTAGGGTAATGGTTAAAATGCATGTTGTTCGTATGTTTCATTAATTTGTAACTATCAGTTTTCTAGTACAGGAGCATAAAACGGAAAAAATCTTCCGTATTGTGACCCCAGTGGCTACAGCCCAGGCACAGTGGCACAAGACGGAAGATTTTTTCCGTTTTGTGCCCCCAGTGGCATATCCAGGGGCACAGGGCGGAATATTCGATACGGTTGGCTGCCCAAGTTTGACACTTGGTGGCGCTGTTTTGATCCCTCCATCGAATACCTTCTGGGTTTATTCAAACACTACTACTACAGCATGATGAACCTTAATTTCCTCACCCATAAACATCTAGATTTAGTTAATGGAAGCAGTCATTACCCGTGGTCCCGGTGGGTCGACCCATTACCGGGTCCATGGGTAATTTTAATTACCCGTCCATTTTAATTTTAATTTTCCCTAAGTAGTACAATCAATTCTGTACTGTTAGAACCGGAACAAAATTGCATCTCGAAGGTCCTGTTTGCTCATACCAAGGAACTGATAGTAAACAGCCTATAATTGTCCCACTGCTGGGCAAAGACCTCCATCATTAAAATCAAGTCATCGCTACAATTGATGTGTAATGGCTTAATCACCATGCTTGCCAAGTGCGGGTTGGTTATCACAAGCCCGGGCTATGCATCGAAAAATCCGAAATACATTTTGCCCGACCTTAATTGAACCCGGGACCTTCGGGTATCGGACCGAGCACTCTGCCACTCGGCCACCGAGGCGTTGGAGGCCAAGGAACTTATACCCAAGCTCATACCTATACATTTAAATTTCGAATAACAACTATTTATAAAATAAAGTGAAAAAATTAAAATAAAATTCGAATAACGACCTCCTTGGTCAAGTAGTTTGTATACCGGTTTTCATGGTGTTGCCATCTCTGAGGTCCCGGGTTCGATCCCCAGTCGGGTCAATTTAGAAATTATTGTTTTTCTAAATTGTGTCGGGTCTGGGTGTTTTCTATGTATATTAAATATGTATTTAAGTATTTTAATATATTTATCCGTTGTTCTAGTAAATGGTTACTGGTTAATGGTAAGAGAAGCTTCGTTAGGAAACTCGTTTAAATGGTTTAACGAGTTTCCTAACGAAGCTTCTCTTGGGCTAGATAATTGGTGTGAGTGTAGGAAAGTTTATTTGTTTATTTATTTAATAACAAAATCTGAAAAATCGCTGGATAGCATCAACAATTTCAGCTCAAAGATTAATGAAGGTTGCAAAATATTTGTTCTTATTATTTACTGTCTTCGCCACAAACGTCATTGTGGCTCCGTCGCACCGAAGTCCGGTACGCGACTTCAAGCGATCATCAGGAATCTATAGTACACTAGCGGCCGCTCGCGGTTTCACCCGCGTGGTTCCCGTTCCCGTGGGAATATTGGGATAAAAACTATCCTATGTGTTAATCCACGTTATAAACTATCTGTACGCTGAATAACATCCAAATCCATTCAGTAGTTTTTACGTGAAAGAGTAACAAACATCCATCCATACTTACAAACTCTCGCGTTTATAATATTAGTAGGATTGTTGATCGCAGACATAAATTGATAAATAAATAAATTAATAAACATGGTGTTCACAGGATATGCCACGTCTGGCAGTGCCCCATCCTGGACCGGTGCGTGGACGACATCCTGTACAGCTGGACCATCGGCCATCGCGACGGCGACGTCCAAGCGCAGACGCAGCTGGGGAAGGCGCTGCTGTCGGTGTTCGTGCTGGTCGACCTGGAGAGTGACGACAGAGGTAACCTTGATATAAATTGTAGCATACAAAACTGCGTTTTGTCGGCATCCCATACAAATAGACCTGATGAATGAATGAACGAAATATCTTTATTAATCTTTAGGAAGTACAAAATGTATATACATAGCCCCACAAAACTATAAAAAGGTCTACTGCCCCACTGCAATAATTGCACAAGGGATACCCTCTCATCCTTTTTTTTTTTGTATAAGTCGGGTTACTTTATAAAGCTGTAGAGAATAATGCGCCAATTCTTCTCCACAGCTAAAAAATAGACGTACTGAATGAGTAGGTACCTAGTAGGTAAAAAATGTTTAGACGATTCAAAAGCACTTTTCGAAGTTTATTTGTTCGATTAATTGATCGAAGGTTTATATGAATAAAAAAATTTGATTTTGACTTTGATAAAAGAACTAAAGGGTTTTTTAAAGGCATTCGACTCGAAGACTCGACTTCACAAATCAATCGAGTCTTTAAATCCTGAACCATTAGCTTAGCCCTTTTTGGGAGTCTACGTAAAAGTTTAAGAGTTATGGGTATCTCTTGAGGAGCTCGATGGCGCAGTGATTAACGCGCCCGGTCTGCGAGTGCGGAGGTTAAGAGCGTTTACGCCGCACACTAGCGCTGCCAATGAAAAAAAAAAACATATCTAGTAATTAGAGATAGAAAATCAAATTATGCTCAACAAACTATTTGAATGAAAAAAATACGGTGTTATACGCCGTATTTAACTAAACCATAACATGTGAGGTGTTCATTAGGTGACGTAAAAATGCTAAATGACTTCATTCATATTTGTTTTTGTGCAGGTCAATAAATGTTTCTTTCTTTCTTTCTTTTCTTTCATTCAAATAGTTTGTTGAACATAATTTGATTTTCTATCTCTAATTACTAGATATGATTTTTTTTCATTAGTGGCGCTAGTGTGCGCCGTAAACGCTCTTAATTGTCTTGGGAGAGCATAAGTAACAGTTTTTGCTTTAATTGTACTTTTTTCTATGTCTTTTCCAGCTGTCAAATAAGTCTGAATAAGACGGTAAAAAAAATTCCCGTTGGCCGGAGTAGTCTGACTATCAGTCTGACCAGTGGGAAACACTGACTGATTTTAACATCATGACTTTTCTGACAAAGCCAAAAATTGTGGTCGACCACTTTTTAAAAATAATTACTTGCACAATAATAGGGTGAAAGAGTGAGCAGAGTGCCTAGTGTGACGCCATGTGTCACTTGTTTACTATCCGTATTAATTTTGATTACGTTTACAAAAACAAAAAAATTGTATGGTACTCTTCTCGTATCCAATCCTTCTCTCAGTGTCGCCAGGAGGCGCTGCTTCAATGCCATACTAATTTTCGTGTCAAATAAGTATAGTCAATATGCAAATGAGACAATATTTTATTACTTTAATTCATCAATTTATTAAAACTCAAAATATCTATGTCCTCGACGTCAGACTCCTGTCCTTACTTCTTAGGCTTGCATGTGTGTATCATCTCTGTGGACAAATGCAGACAGTGTAAATGACAGACAGTATCGTTATGTAAAGTACCTAATCGGTTGCGGCACGTTGCGGTAACGGGTAACGTTGTCTACTACAAGAATCGTTACCTGATGCGATTTTGCCAGTCTGCGTATAACGGTTAGTTTACCAGTAAAAAAACCATCCAGGTAACGTTACCTTTACTATTTAACATTATCTTCGTTTTATAGAGGTAGCGTTACCTAATTTTTACATTATTATTTAAAGCTCTGGCAGAGTACCTACTCTAGAGCGAACAGCTAACGTATATCTATTACCAAGTAATGAATAGCTTACCATCTTTCGGGTCTGCCACGATCGTGTAATCGCGCCTCCAGCTCGTCACACTGTTCATGTGGTCAGGCCTCACGGGCAGGAAGGTCCAGCACTCGTCGACGCCGGTCTTCTTGATGAAGCCGAGGACGCCCAGTCCTAACCCTCCCAGCAAGATAGCGTGCTTCGAACCCAGCCATAGAGACATGAGCGGTCCGCAGGCAAATCCACCTAGACACACACTAGCTTAGCGTTGCTGTTGTAGACTAAGTGAATGATTTTAGTTCTACTAATTTTGATAGTTACCAAATAATTAAAAATAATAGAAAAAATCAACCATTCTCAGGTAGCTTGAGTGGGAATCGAACTCACGACCCTTGGATTACCGGTCGAATGATCTGACCGCTAAGCTACCGAGTCCCCAGCGGTCCGAGTATTGGACCTATCGTGTACTACCTACATATAAGGCTGCCAACCATACTATAAAATAACGTACCCTACGTTATTTTCCATCCCCATACTTTATTCTTTTTAATAAAAATAAAGTATGGAGAATACTTTATTTCCGACTAATGCGTACGTTTGAATAGAATAGTCAATACTCACGACTCAGGTGAAGTGAAACAAAACGCAACGCTAATTTCTGAACGCGCTATATATAAAACAATAAAAAGAATATTAATAGTGCCAAGAGTATATAGTAGGTACAAAGAAATATGTTTTTTTAAAACATTTAAGTAAATAAATATGAATAACACTTTATTTTTTCTGCAAATCTTTTTTTTAATACTAGTTAGTAATAGATTTATTTTAATTTCGTGAAAAATAGTTGGCAACCCTAGCTACACAGAACATTGTGAAAAAAAAATTAAAAAAATAGTAGCTAATATTAATTTATTGAAATGAAACAACTTTTACGGATCTACTCGCGTTTATTTTACACATTACTTATTTAATGTTTATCCTGACGTTTCGAACCCTTTGCAGGGTTCGTGGTCACAGGGAGACTGAGGTGTTGGTCATCTCATAATTAGTTGGTAGCTTGTATACCCTCATTTAAATTTAATCAGGTGCGTTCCGTTTTACGCAGAAAGAGCTTACAGTATCTTTTGGTCTGGCAGTATGGTGTCGGGGCTGGGATTTAATATTTTGTATGATGGGATCCCAAGCTGGTGGTAGATTCCAACCATCTTCTCTATTAAAATTAGGATGTTTTTTTAATTTCAATAGCCTCGCGTATCATCCTGGGGATGAATCGTTGTTCTTTAACGAGTATTTGTGGTTTATCAAATCTGATGTAATGGTTGGGCCCCTCTAGGGAATGTTCGCATACTGCAGACTTATTTTCGCGCCTATGCTTGACGTCGGCTATATGTTCTTTAACACGCCTGCATCAGTTTGTACAAACTGGACTGCGACTGTGGGCTCTCTTACATCGGGCAAACAAAGAGAAGTATAGGAACCCGTGTTAAAGAACATATAGCCGACGTCAAGCATAGGCGCGAAAATAAGTCTGCAGTATGCGAACATTCCCTAGAGGGGGTAATGAGGGTATACAAGCTACCAACTAATTATGAGATGACCAACACCTCAGTCTCCCTGTGACCACGAACCATGCAAAGGGTTCGAAACGTCAGGATAAACATTAAATAAGTAATGTGTAAAATAAACGCGAGTAGATCCGTAAAAGTTGTTTCATTTCAATGTGTAGTGTTCGCGTAAACTTTAGAAAACAATATAATATTAATTTAGTTATGTCAAGACGACTAAAGGTGTATGTGTAACTATACCAAATAAAGATTTTTTCTATTCTTTTCTATTCTATTCTAAAGGACAAACAAGGGTTCCTAGATGCTCGCACATCAGGCAATCCGCTGGCAACCTGTCACGATGTTATCGATTCTACCTATAGATGCGAAGCCGGTTATAAACGATTTTAACCAAGCGGTTAAAAATGCATTTTTCGTTTTTAACGGTTATTTAACCGCATTTTATGCTTAAATCGATAGGGGTTGGTTACTCCTTTTAATCGACACCCCCCCCCCCTTTCCCCCCCACCGGTGGCACTGGTCCAAATGATCGACACTCCTCTACTTTACATTTGTCAATAATAATTGAAATTGCATTCTTTTCGTGATTTTGAAAGCATGTATGTTCAGGAAATGTCAAAACTTTGTTTTCGGTATTCAGTTTTAAAGACGCACAACAAAGTTTTCTGTTACTACACCGCCAAAGGGATGAACCGTCATTATTTACCGTGTTTTTCGTATGACAATAACCATTATATAATAAATTTTTACAACCTTTTTTATTTTTCACAAAAACTACACTTTCATTTAGTTCCATTACGGTAATGTAACGTATTTTTCAATTTTAAATACAAAATGCAATGCAAAGCAAATAAGAAACCTTAGATGAATGATAGGTCTCGCTGCGGTCGAGCGCAGCGAAACCTATCATTCATCTTGAACCAAACCTATTTGAAGTAGGTAGTTCAGAAACTTTGATTCACGAAAAAAAAATCATATATTTTACTATATTTTAATCTGATGAAAGCGTTATCTGACGTGTCCTTTCCGTACCCAAAGAAAAAAATATATTAAAAGGGCAATATTTGCTTTGGAAGTTATTTTAGACCAGTTGCGTTTTAGACCCAGTTGCTACTTAGACCAGTTGCATTTTAGACCAGTTGCGCTTTAGACCAGTTGCTACTTAGACCAACTGATACTAACTCATTGGCTTGGCTTGAGTCCGTAGGAGCGAAATAGCGGTTTGCGTGCGCGTCAGCGGGGCGGGGGCAAATGGAACAAATCAAAGAGAACGCGAACGTCGTGTCTTATACTCGTAGAGTAGTAAAAGAATTTGTTTGGGCGCCTCGAAAGGCTAGACTAGAACCTCGGCTCGGGTTGACCGGGCTGCGGGGTAGGTGGTGTCGCGTAACGTCGTGCATATAATATATATTTATATATGAATGGATATGCAGTTGTGTACCGGCAAAGTAGTTGTGCGCGTCATCCTGCTGCCGAAAATCCTGAAGGCCGTTGGCCACCACCGCAAACGTGGTGCCCATCAGACCCAGCGGCAGCACGTGCTTCATGTACCTGGGGAAGTGGAACACTCCAGTTTTTATTAAACCAAACCAAAAGAGATTTATCTTCAACATTAGATCGTGTTATAGTTAACATCTCGGATATCGCTATAAAAACTGTAAAGCTCTTTTTCTCAAGTATACAAAAGGACCTCGTCATTTTTCGCTCCAGAACATTGGACAAATAATAAATTATCATAATACTTTAAATACTAGTTGCGAATATCTGTATTAAACGGACACTCTGCTTTCCGGAATTAACATTTAAAATTAAAAGTGAAAATCCTTGTAAAAACAAGCTTTTATTTAAATGCGTTAAAAAGAAAAAAATAAACTTTTACTATCACATTAAACGTCATTAGTTCATATCATTACACAATTTATCTATACTAATATATAAACCTGAAGAGTTTGTTTGTTTGTTTGTTTGTTTGTTTGTTTGAACGCGCTAATCTCAGGAACTACTGGTTCGAATTGAATAATTCTTTTTGTGTTGGATAGTCCATTTATCGAGGAAGGCTTTAGGCTATATAACATCACGCTGCGACCAATAGGAGCGAAGCATCAGTGAAAAATGTTGCAAAAACGGGAAAAGAGCCTAAAAAATTAAAAATGCTGCCGAAAGTCACTATTCCACGCGGACGAAGTCGCGAGCACAGCTAGTATGATATAAAAGCTTGTCGCGAGATTTACTTGTGTAGATAAACAAGAAAATTAAATAACTTGATGTGATTGATTTTAACTATTAAAATTTTCAACCTAAGTAAATACGAGTAATTAAATTTCGCGACAAGCTTATATCATAATTGTGTAAAAAGGTTTTTTACTTCAGTAGGTACTTACTTTTAATTTATTTTTTACTTTTTAGTTATCGTACTTTCATTTGATACCCATATTGTAGGCAAGCTTTAAAAACTTAGTCCGCCAATTTTGTAGTTTGCGTGCGTAGCGACGTCATTGAAAAATGCATCAGTGTGAACTGTATTTGTGTGCGTTTACCTCGTCTCCCGCAGAAAATGACAGACTTTTTTTCATAGAAATTAGTGCGCATGGCCTCTCCTGTTGGTTTAATGCTCTAAGCCCCAAACCAACAGATTTGAAATTTAACTAAGACATAACATCTCAGTAATGTCACTCACTCACTTGATAGACTATATCGATTACAATCTAACAATTGGGCATTCATTATCAAAGAAGGCGGCATACTATTTTGATTATAAAATGGTTAGGTAGGTACTTTTTACAAGCTTTTATTTAACTTGCAATGTAGGTACCTAATATGTATGTTTGTCCGAGTGGTGAAATCTTGCAACTCAATTTTGAAGCAGATATCTTCAACCGATTGAGCTGAAATTTTGTAGGTATACCTACCTACTACATGTTCAGTTTGGATGACAATGCATGGTTAATTGTGTGACGTCATTCTAAATCCAAGATGGCGGCACACCTAAGATAGCGGACTAATTATTTTTAATGCATTCCTACATTAAGAGTATCAAATGAAAGGGCTTACTGAGAATAACTCAGAAAAAATAAAGTGACTTCACTTTAAATCCAATATGGCGGACATCTAAAGCTTGAAACTCAATTTTGAAGCAGATATCTTCAACCGATTGAGCTGAAATTTTGTAGGTATACCTACATGTTCAGTTTGAATGACACTGCATGGTTAACTGTGTTACGTCATTCTAAATCCAACATGGCGGCACACCTAAGATGGCGGACTAATTATTTTAACCCCTACAATATGGGTATCAAATGAAAGGGCTTGCTGAAAATAACTCGAAAAATAAAGTGACGTCACTCTAAATCCAATATGGCGGACTTCTAAAGCTTGAAACTAAATTTTGAAGCAGATACGAATTTTTCTTGTAGTTTGTGATTAGCGCTGCAAGCCAGCGTTGCATGCATTATTTCAGTTAAAAAAACGTATTTTTTTTATTTTGACCTTCTATAAAAGCCCTTCCGGTTGATTTGGACTGAATATCAGATTGTACTGATCTACATAATGCACGAACTTCAAAAAGAACTTTTCCCAAAATTACTGATTTTCTATAGGTCTTTTGTCGGTAAATCCGTAAAGCCTGACACAAAAGATATACTCACATACATTATCTTTATAAACTTGTACCGATCCAAATATGATTTCTTTTAAAATACATATTTTACCGTTTGAGGACATTGCCCAAGCCCACTGCGTGAGAATACATCAGCACATCGAAAGTGCCTAAGACCAGACCAGCAGTAACCCCGTAGCGGGTCGTCACCAACGCCTAAAAACCCACAAACAAAAAAGAACTACTTAATTAGGCAGAAACAAGGCGGTGTAAGTAGCAGCAGCGGATCGAGCTCGGGTGTTTACTGTAAGCTTAATTTGACATTCGAATACGTTAGCGAAAACGAAAATTAGTAGGTACACACGGCGGCAGATCGACCTACCCAAACCTGTCAAAATTATCTAATGAATATTGATCCTTATAACCAAAACCTAAAGTTCAAAATTTATTGTAGAAATTTGACAGTTTTGGATAGGTTGATCTGCCGCCGTGTGTACTTAGCGCCTCCTGGCGACATACGAGAGGCTTATTCCCGCCCGCTCCGAGATTTTGTTCCCAAGCGCTCCAAGAGTAAAATTATATACAGGGTCTAACAAAATTAATAAGCGAACGTTTAAGGGCGGTATCTATACATCATTCCGAATACAATGACAAAAAATGGGCTCCAGTGTTATAGGTAGTGATTTAACACACTTATGTTTTCTAACAAACTAAATCAATTAAAATAATGCACATCATGAAACATGCTGTATCTTTACTAACATGCACGCAAGCGTCAATAAAAAGATAGTGTACAGATACACGCACACAATTGAAAAATCATTATATGACATTCATACACACACGGCTATCTTTGTGTGCGTGTAGTACAGCTGCACGGGTTTGGAAAGGGTGTATTTTTTGGTAATTATGATAATGTTTTGTTGATTATCTCGGTAACGAGCCTGTAGTTTTGGGCCAAATTTGGTCAGCATGCTCAGTGTTGATGTATAGATGCTCCCCTTAAACGTTCGCTTATTAATATTGTTAGACCCTATATTAATATATAACTAATATTATTTTGTAAAATTTTTCCCAAGGGCTCCAAAAGCGAAAGAAGAGTTAAAATTAAGTCATACAAATTTATAATGTATTCGTTAACGTAATCGAATGAATGCGGATAGTAAACTCACACTAGGCAACCTGTAGCCTGCCCTTGGAGTCATAAGTCAGAATTATTTATTGATCCAAAAAAGTGTATAAGGGGAGTGTGAATGGAAGTGTTGGAAGGGGTAGGCCTAGGCGGACGTTTCGAGACCAAATCGGGGACGTCTTGGAAAAAGGCCAGGTCAAGAGTACCCTAAACCGAAGAGCATGTATAAAGGAAATAATGAAAGTGGACGAAGCAAAACAAGTATGTATGGATCGTAGCAAGTGGAAAAAAGTGGTCTCTACCCCTACGGGAAAGAGGCGTGATTATATGTATGTATGTATTTTATATGTTCTTCCAACGGTATAATGTTCTCATACAATGTCAACTTAATTTATTGTTATAGGTATGTGTGCAGCAGTGAACTATTATTGACTGATTTAAAACTACAAGGAAGGCAAATGACATTCTGCTTATCAAAATATCTTTTTGTGCTGCAAAAATGCATCATTTAATTTATTGTTCTTTTTCAACATACTGTGGGGTTATTTCCTTCCCCTCACGAGCATTCCACCTAACACTTAAGAGTTGGCATACCCACTAAAAATGCAGTACCATCTCAACACTTGCGGAGGTAGCGGTCAGGACCGAACAGCAGGCACAGAGTCACGCCCCGCGGCGATCCGCCAAGGGGAGAATGCGCGCTGATCAGAATACCTAAGCACTGTCGAAACCTTTGTTTTATTTTACAATAAGCTGTATCCCGAACCACCGCGTCGCATCGCGTCTCGCCCGAATGCGCTAGTACATAAAGCAGAGTGAACGAGAGTGCGGTAACTTCATACAAGCGCTCCGAAACGCACGCACACAAGCTAATGTAGGTGAACTACGTCACCTACATTAGCACACAGAAAAAAGCACGGATAAGGAGAAGGCGATGACGCGGGCTGTCCCCCGGGCTGTCCCCCGGGCTGTCCCCGCAAACGCGGATCGGGCAGCGTATGTTGCTGTAATAACGAAGAATAACAAGTATGTCCCTGAGCGCTGCCGAGCAGTATACACGTATTTTTCTTGGTTTGGGTGTCGCGATTGCGAGTTTCGTTGTTTAAAGGTGGTTGCAATTGAAAATGCCTGGGAAAAAAAACCTGCTGTGTATTATGATGTCTAAACACAACAAACACAACCATAATCCCAGTTTGTCCTTTTTTACTTTGCCAACAGATAAGTATAACAAGGTAAGTTTAAAATATAAAAGACACCCAAATTCACACAATAATAAATTAACTATGTTTGCAATGATGATATTAAATAAAACAAGTAGCTATGTGTAACAACCCTAGCCGGTAGGTACAGCTTGGTACGTCGATTCAAGGTCACGGCACTGTTGCCGCACTATCGTTCACTCTGGCCTAGCCTTCTACAAAATTGGGCTATCAAATGCAAAAATATTTTTGAAATCCGACTGGTAGTACTAGAGTTTAGCGCGTTCAAACAAAAAACAACTCGAGCAGTTTTATTAAATTGGTATAGATAGATAATTACCAAGAGAAACCTTTTTAGGGCTCGATGGCGCAGTGGTTAACGCACCCGGTCTGCGATTGCTAAAATTAAGCAACTTTCGCAAAGGCCGGTCAGTCTGCATTATTAGCAGCGTTAAGACGACGCATTGGTAATTTACGTGGCGGGGATCTTGATTTTTCTCAACAATTACAAAACATATGAAAGTGATATTTGATGACATGATTTTTCATTTAATTGACTTCATTTTGTTAGTTGCAGAAACACAATTTTTCAACTTTTATAACAGAGAAAAAAATATCAAAGTAACCTCTTTTAAAACATAGATTCTCATTTTACAGGCTAACCAGACCTTTTTTAGCATCAAAATTTTCGTAGTTGATTAGTCTTAACACACACTTTAAAATTGTAGTTCATTTTTTAAAAATAATTTGTAGTTTTAATTTGAAGGAAAAAAAACAGTTTTTCTTATGGTACGGGGCGCAAACGCTCGTATCAAAACGTATGAGCTTTATTGTTTAGCGATACGTCACCTTAACGACCACCAATCCGCATTGGGCACGCGTGGTGGTTTATGGCTCGTTCTCCCCATCCATCTTATAGGGAATTAAGGCTCGTGCCCCAATAGTGTGGACATACAAATAAGCTGATGATGATGATTATGATGATGATGATGATAATGATGATGATGATGATGACGATGAACAGACGCACCTTTTTAGGGACATCGCACCCGTCGGGGGTGTCGTAGTATCTGTAATAGGTGCGGGTGTACTTAGTGTCGTCACAGGCACACTGCTGCTTCGCCATTATCTATTATGGTGTATCTATAAACACTATGTTGTTCAAAGCATATTGCTTACAAAATTATTATGTCTAGAATATTGACTTTTGACAATACTTATTTTATCACCACAAAATATGTCGTTGACAGTTTGTGCATGACGTGATTGTTTTAAATTACAATAAAACAGTTCTCTTTTCAAATAGATTCAATACAACTATTCAGGGAAACTGTTTTGTAAAGGGGCTCCTTTCTCATGCTCATAATGTCAGTAAGTGTTGTTATGCGACCTTAGTTGGTTTAATGCTCTAAGTATGCGACCTTTATGCGACAGATTTGGATTTTTTAATCAAATAAAGATATTATATATTTACTTCTCCTTAATATCCTATACTTTTACTACTGACACTGCATTCGTCATAATTCTACATTTTATAAGAATTTTACCAATTAAGAGCGTTTACGCCGCACACTAGCGCCACTAATGAAAAGAAAAACATATCTAGTAATTAGAGATAGAAAATCAAATTATGCTCAACAAACTATTTGAATGAAGTGATTTAGCATTTTTACGTCACCTAATGAACACCTCACATGTTATGGTTTAGTTAAATAAGACGTTACGGCCACTTTTAACTATAACGCCATATTTAACTAAACCATAACATGTCAGGTGTTCATTAGGTGACGTAGAAATGCTAAATTAATTCATTCAGATAGTTTGTTGAGCATAATTTGATTTTCTATCTCTAATTACTAGATATGTTTTTTTTTCATTGGCGGCGCTAGTGTGCGGCGTAAACGCTCTTAAGTTAATACAATTGCCACAACATTTTCATTGGGTCCAATAAATAACGAAACGCCACGCTATCGCCATAGCCACCTCGAATTTGCTGGTAGTTCCGAGAAAAACAGGTGGCAGCTAGCTAGGCGGACTTAAAATGCTCTATACCTTAAACTTAGGTAAGATAAAGATAAGATAAAAAAAATACAATTTATTGTACATCAAAAATAAAACATTTTACAAAAGAAACTACACAAAAATACACGTAAGTACAAAGGGCGGTTTAATCACAAGAGTGATCCCTTCCAGACAACCTTTGGATGGACAAAAAGATTTAAGTTTGAAGTGGGCTTGTCGTCGCGTCGTCGTCGGTGCACCATAAATAATTATAGAATAGCTAGGTATTGATTGTTCCAGGTCTAAGGACTTTGCGGCCGCTGTCTGAACTGCTGGACCTGGTGAGACCACCTCCCGAAAGAGGTTCCACCATCGAGATCCATTCAACACCTTTTGGTTGTGAGGTGAGTCATTCATTCATCTCTATATTTTTTCTTTAACCGCAAGGGTGTCGATGTTGGAAGGTTGTGTCACCTACTATTGTTGTTGTTGGCTACCACTAGGGTTGCCAACCATACTTTAAAATAACGTATCCTAAGTTATTCCATCCCCATACTTTATTCTTTTTAATAAAAATAAAGTATAGAAAATACTTTATTTCTGACTAATGCGTGCGTTTGAACGGAGTATCCCTGTTGACTTAACTTCTGAGCTACTGAATGATACTCAGACTCAGGTGAAGTGAAACGAAACGCAACGCTAATTTCTGAACGCGCTATAAAACAATAAAAAATTATTAGATAGTGCCAAGAGTACAAAGAAATATGTTTTTAAACATTTAATTAGGTAAATAAATTTGGAAAAAACTTTATTTTTTCTTCAAATCCTTTTTTTTATACTAGTTAGTGATAGATATACTTTAATTTCCTGAAAAATTGTTGGCAACCCTAGCTACCACCCTGCCGCTAAACTGCAGTGTCCCGTATTCTGGGTTGACATGTATGATAAATAAGCAGTAAAATTACTGGACATAGTTAGGCAGCTAAGCAGTTAGGCTTTAGGGTTAGCAACACGCGAATTATACCTATGGCAAGAGTCTATATCCATGATGAGGGTATTACCACAAAGTATGGACACCCTATGTCCAGCAGTGGACTAGTATAGGATGATGATGATGATGATGGACACCCTAGAAGGAAAGCTTAATACATACCTAATAAAACAAAAAGGAGACTGCTTCTCGGACGCACTCGAACACAACAACAACGCACATATAAATAACCTCTCACGGATACTGGTCTGAGATAGGCCAAGATTCTGTGAGCTTAAGAGATTGAGCGGACCATGTACTTGTAAAGCCACTAAGTTAAATTAAATAGAAAAATACCATGATAGTAAAATTCTTATTCAATAAAGTCCAAAATTTGTATTTCTCTGCTTGTAAGCTTGTTATACCATCTAAAGATAATCCATGTATTTTCTGTTAAGAATATAGCCTTAAGTGTGTGTGTGATGGTATTAATGAAAAAAAAACTGTACTTTCAATTGTTGAAAACAAATTGAAAGTGAAAGTGTCACTTAAGCCCTTTCTCAACATCCCAGGTGTTCTTAAATGCAGTCACAAGAGGATCCATATGTGGAGTGGTTGGGAAGAGGCCTTCGCTCCTCCTGACGGACGCGGCGACCGCGCTCGGATCGGAGGGAGGGCCCGTCTTTACTGAAGGACCCACGTGAGTCGATGAAATTAACCTTTCAAAATATAAATAAAAACTTGAGAGGTGTCAAGGGACACCCGGATGGAACGAAGTTCCTTTCGATTAATTATTGAAGGAATTGTAATAAAATTTTATTTTTTTTAAGTTATAATAATATTTTTTTTAATTATTAACAAATATAATGTTATATAAACTTTATCAGTAGGTTTTTTTTTTTTGTTTTTTTTGTTTGTTTTTTTGTTTTTTTTTTGGTTTTTTTTTAGGTTATAGTGCGTACTTGCTAAAAATACAAAAGCATTGTATATAATCTCTACTTACCTAACTCCATCAGCAATATCCGGAACTTGTGCAGAAACACTGTCAGGATTCATTATTATTATTATTTTTTATTATTTATTATTTACAAAAAACTTGTATACACTCAACAAAAATAATCGTCGCGACACCACACTGTTCAATGTAATTACCACTTATGCATGTAAACTAAACTTTTTAATTGAATTTAACGCCATCTAAAATTAGACAAAGACATCTTCCACAAGTTTAGCATGACCTAAAGCACATAAACATTTGCTTTAACTCCATGCTATATTAGTTATGATATTCTATCCTAGATGGCGTATGTACTCTCAAATAAATTTGAAACTTACTTGTAGGACATAAAGTGTAGTTTTGTTTACAACAGTGAATATTAGGCATGTCGTGACAACTTTTCGTACCAATTTTTTCCGTTTTTTCCGTCTAGCCCCCTTTCACAACGCGCGATAAGGAACTTCGTTCCAATAAATAAATAAGTAAATAATCTTTCCTACACTTGTGAGTGCCAACTAGAGATGAAAATGACCAAAGTGACTGAATTTGACTGACTGTCAATTACGGTCAAATTGGTCAAAAACGGTCATTTACTGTCAAAAAGGGTCATATATGGTCAATATGATCTTTAGTGTTTTTTAATATTTATTTTGAATAAAAATGTAAAAAAAAGCGTTTAACTAGATTTAGGTTTCAAATTCTTTTTATAACGCCGCGTCACGCACAGTTGATACTTGTCACGACTTGCACCACCGCAGTATGAGTAAACAAAGAGTAAATTGAATTTTCTTTACCTAATAAATACTTAGATATACTACTTTTTTTGGAAATGTGACATAAACATCATAGAAACGTACTCCTCCATAAACACAGAATAACAATTTTGTTTTTTTTAATAAACTGAAATTGTGTCGCGATGTTGGCGGAATTGGCAGTAATGTAAATAGTTGTGACTAGTTATATTTCACTTTAACAGTTAGAAATATTAATATGTTTAAGTCAATTTGATTGAATTTGACAAAATGAATAAATGACCGGTCAAATACGGTTTTTGACAATCGTGACTGGTCAGATTCAGTCATTTTACATCTCTAGTGCCAACTATCTAGCCCAAGAGAAGCTTCGTTATGAAACTCGTTATATGGTTACTAGACAACGGATAAACATACTTAAAATACTTAAATACATACTTATTATACATAGAAAACACCCAGACCCGAGACAATTTAGAAAAACAAAAATTTCTAAATTGACCCGACCGGGGATCGAACCCGGGACCTCAGAGATGGCGACACCATGAAAACCGGTGTACAAACCACTCGACCAAGGAGGTGGTATAAATAAATCATCCATCACGCTGCGCTGGTAAAATTTAATCTAATCTTTGTCTAATTCCCCACCCATAATTTTAGACACAGCGTTGACATATAGGGTAGTAGCGTAGCACCAGTGTTCAACACGGTTCGACACAGTTTTCGTCGCCAAAAAACAACTATGATTTTCATTGAAATTTTACGGGATGACAGCATTCTGACAGAGTGAACGAGAGTGCGAATCGACGTACCGAGCTGTACCTACCGGCTAGGGTTGAGTCACACATAGTTAATTTATTGTTGTGTGAATTTGGGTGTCTTTTATATTGTAATGTAAACTTACCTTGTTATATCTGTCGGCAAAGTATAAAAGGACAAACTGGGATTTTGGGTGTGTGTGTTGTGACATCTTCATACACAACAGGTTTTTTTCCAGACATTTTCAATAGGCATCTACCTATAAGTAGGTATATGCAACAAAACTCGCAATTACGACACACAAACCAAGAAAATACGTGTATACTGAATCAGTATTACTGATCGGCAGCGCTCAGTGACATACTTGTTATTCTCCGTTACTACAGCAACATACGCTACTCGATCCGCGTTTGCGGGGACAGCCCGCGTCATCGCGTACTCCTTTCCCGTGCTCTTTTCTGTGTGCTAATGTAGATGAACTACGAGCTTGTGTGCGTGCGTTTCGGAGCGCTTGTATGAAGTTGTCGCACTTTCGTTCACTCTGATTCTGATCTGTATTCAATTGTTCTGAAGGCTAAAAACAGTTGCTGAGGAAAAAGTCACTGGTTCCTGTCAACCACTGTTGTCCACTATCCCTACATCCTATTTTTAATCACTAGTATTTTACTTTGTGCTAGTATACCACTAGTATAGGTTCATGAAGGAATAGCGTGATGTTGCAGGGGACCGGAAGGTTTGGAAAAAGTGTGGGGAGGCCTTTGGACAGGAGTGGGACAGCTATCGCTGATATACTATCCTATACTATCCTCTCATAGTAGGAATCTCCGATCTACTAAATAATCTTCTCCTTCTCTGTCCTTCCCATACTGGCGTTGTATTCTCGTCCTTCCATATTCAGTCCATTCTCCTGTGGAATGCGCTTCCTCTTGAAATCAGGATGGCTACGAGTCGTGACGCTTTTAAAAAGAAAGTCCGTATGCTTTTTTTTGATAAAACCTTGGCAGAATCATCTCAGTAACGTCCTATTTATGAATTATGTATTATACATTATATTTGTTTATATAAGTATATTTATATAAATTGTATTATATGTAGGTATATACTGTGCGTTTTATAATATATTATTTTTATTTCTAAATTGTTGTCTTCACCCAATTGCCTATCTTGTTATTTCTGCACCACCCTATGGATGACTTGTAGAGAATGCCTCAGGCATTAAGTCCGCCATGTAATATATGTTGCAAAAGTTTTAAAATAAATAAATAATATAATAATACCACGAGGAGTACGTACACGTGACATGGTAAATCGTTCGAGCACTTATTATGTCTTTCAGTTCTGTAAAGATCGTTAGTATGTATTTTCAGTTCTGTAGCCATTTCTGGTTTGCAGCAAGGAGCTGGTGGGCACCGTGGTGTGCAGCGTGTCGTGGTGGCGCGGCGAGTGGGTGGGGCTGACGCTGGCGGCGCCGCTCGTGTCGGTGCTGACTGCCAAGCTCAGGGTCGCGCCACAGAAGGTGCCCAAGCCGCTCGCGTCGCATCCCCACACCGAGATATTAGGTAGGTGGAGCTACTGGTTTTAAAATGGGGATTCCTTTTTTGTACTGTTCGTTAGAGTTCACTGTTCACTGTTCGAAGAGCTCGATGGCGCAGTGGTTAATGCGCCTGGTCTGCAAGTGCTGAGGTTAACCTTTTCACCGCCTAACTATCCTGCACGCGATGTCCCGCTGTACGCCAACGTATAAATGTATTTTAATAAAGTAGGTACAAAGAAGAACTTCTATAGAAGTGCTGGCGTGGACGGCACGAAAATCTCGAACTTCTATAGAAGTTGTTGGCGGTAAAAAGGTTAAGCAACTTTCGCTAAGGTCGGTCATCGGATGGGTGACGAAAATGTAGCAACTCGAGCTCCTCCGTGCTTCGGAAAGCCGTTGGTCCCGGCTGCACAAGCAGTTATTAACCACCAATCCGCACTGGGCCCGCGTGGTGGTTTATGGCCCGTTCTTCCTATCCATCCTGCTTTTTTTATATAATCTCGTCAAATTTGGGAAACAGCCGAAAATCTGGGCATTTTTTAAGGTTCATATCTTTCTTAATAATTAATGTATAAAAAAAGGAAAACATAGGGACACAGTCAAAGCCTTTCTTTAATTTTTAATTAAATCGGTCTAGTTTTGAAGGAGGAATCATGGGATTACGAAACGTTGATTTTGTCTACTTTTCTTACATATTTTTCAATTCAGTCGACCTTAGTGATTCCTCATAGTAAGGGTGCGCCGACCAAAAAAGCCATAAGTGCAGTAACGGGTAAGTTGATATATGATGAAAAAACTATTGTATATTATATATTTAGTATCAATGGGAACGAGTCCGATCCATAAATTCATAACACACTATAGTTTTTTCTACAATATCATTTAAAGTTGGACAATAATCATGAAAACGTTGATATCTTATAGTTTATCTAAATTATTATACCTCTAATTATGTCTAAACAATCACCAATGTCATAACTACAATCGTCTACTACAAAACTTTAAATTCCCCATACAAAATTACGGTCAGTTCCGCTATGGTATGGTTCCGCTATACCAAAAAGTCCCACTTTGGCACCCTTCAGTTTGTGGGACTGACGAAAAGAAAAGTCCTACGATGTATGGCCGCGCGGCATCAAATAAATCCATATTTATTTACGCATTTCGAATAAAATATAACGGACGGCGCACCCTTAATTAACAAGAGCACATGGCGAAATTGGGCAATAATCCATAACGGTGGTCCAATGAGCGATAATAGGTTTTTAACGAATGCCATCTACCTATGGCATCCCCCCTGGCGCCGCTGGCCCCGCTGGCTCCCCCCACCCCGCCCGCCGCCCCCGCGCCTCCCCTCACACCGCCCGGCACCGACCACTTGGTTGGTTTAATGCTCTAAGACCATCTATGACAGCAACCGGCAAGAATGACTTAACCTGCCTTTTGACGCAGGTGGAGCTCGAATGTTAGTTTTGTCCTTCGCTTATGATTCTTGCTTAGACTGCAAGACAGCAACCCGTGATTTTATCACACCTCTTTCTACCACGTTATGATTAGCTATAAAATACACATAGAAAGTATTGAAGGCATTTAGAAAAAGTGTTTAAAATTTCTATCTTATCGCTTTCATTTCATTTTCTTCATTCTAACGAACTTCGAATGATTAAGTTTGGTGTGATTTCGCTTGCGGTTCGTCGAGAACAGTATGATTTAATTCAATAATCGATTCCCCTGAAATTGCTTTCTTTAATTCAAATAATAAATAATACATCATATTACAATCCCATTGTCAGAATGTGCCGTCTATACAATGAAATAGTTGCACGTAATAACAACATTGACATATATTATTTTCCATGACAATACATGAATTTAAAAAAATGTCCGGGAAATTCTCGGCTCGCGAGCGTTTACGCCGCACACTAGCGCCGCCAATGAAAAATAAACAAATCTAGTAATTAGAGATAGAAAATCAAATTACTCAACAAACTATCTGAATAAAGTAATTTAGCATTTTTACGTCAGCTTATGAACACCTGACATGTTTTAGTTTAGTTAAATATGGCGTTATAGTTAAAAGTGGCCGTAACGTCTTATTTAACTAAACCATAACATGTGAGGTGTTCATTAGGTGACGTAAAAATGCTAAATTACTTCATTCAATTAGTTTGTTGAGCATAATTTGATTTTCTATCTCTAATTACTAGATATGTTTTTTTTTCATTAGTGGCGCTAGTGTGCGGCGTAAACGCTCTTAAGAAAACTTCATAAAGTTGTCAACACTAACCTAGAATAAGTTTTCAATTTGTTATATTTTTATTATTCACCATTTTATGTATATAATTAGTTTTTAATTGAATATAGTTTTAGATTAGGTAAACTCGTGTTGTGTAGGTACACATGTTTTAGATATTAATTTAGCTGTTAAACAATTTATCATGCTTATTTGTTATTTTTTGATTTCTATCTGTTTTGTGTACCTAATAATATATAAATAAGTAAGTATGGAGCACTGATGTTTTCGTTGGTCGCAGATCGTATTGACCGCACGACGCTGCTGGTGCGGTGCGGCGAAGCTTGGGGCGCGGGCGCGTGGCTCGGCGCCGGCGCAGTGCTGACGTGCGCACACGTCGTCAGGAACGTGAGTATCAGTCGTAGATTAAATTTAAAGCAATTAGTTTTGAACAGGTGAGGACTGGAACTCTTTGTCTCTTATGTGTTCCCTGGACATTATAATTACGATCCTTCGAGGGTGACTAGGCTATTTCTTGGTAAGCATGTTCCTTCGTTTTTATTTAAATCTTCACTTAACATCAGGTGAAGTAGTCAAATACTTATCTATTTTATTTTAAAAAAAAAACTATTTTAACGATTTTTTACTGTTGCCCCCCTATGGGCTTCACAGCCAGCGTAAACGGGTTTATGAGCGGCGAGAACATGACCAACTAAATCCTGGAAGTTTTGTAACATGCAAGCGTGTGTCCGTACCACACTATATTCTCCAGGATGCTGAGAGTCACTGCAGAATCAGTCTTCAGTTGGTGTTTAGTATTAGTTTCACAAATCTCACATGACGAAACTTCTTAGTTCTTGATCCCACCAGCACAAGGGAAGACCTAATGAAGGCCATAGACAATGCTCTTCCCTTCCGGTTTCTCGGTCGGGAATATAAAAAACTATTGGCACGAATAGAAGAAGTTCTTACTTTCATTTTCCTCGTTTTCACAGGACATTTCACCTCTTTTCAGCACACCATTCACAAAGTGTCGCTGTACTGCGGCGGTGTGAAAGAGACAGCGATAGTGCGCTACAAGAGTACAGATGACAAAGCGTACGACCTGGCAGTCTTGTACACTAACCCTCAGCATTGGCGGCACCTCATGCCCGCGGTGTTCGCTGACGACCCTGCTGAGAAAGGTAAAGATAAGATTCATCCCTAGGATGATACGCGAGGCTATTGAAATTAAAAAAACATCCTAATTTCAATAGAGAAGATGGTTGGAATCTACCACCAGCCTGGGATCCCATCATACAAAATATTAAATCCCAGCCCCAACACTATACTGCCAGACCAAAAGATACTGTAAGCTCTTTCTGGGTAAAACGGAACGCACCTGGTTAAATTTAAATAAGGGTATACAAGCTACCAACTAATCATGAGAGGACCAACACCTCAGTCTCCCTGTGACCTCGGACCCTGCAAAGGATTCGAAACGTCAGGATAAACATTAAATAAGTAATGTGTAAAATAAATCCGTAAAAGTTGGTTCATTTCAGGTAAAGATAAAGCTGGTGGTAGAATACTAATGATAAAATTATTAAATAACTAGCTGTTCTCGCGACTTCGTCCGCGTGGAATAGTGACTTTCGGCAGCATTTTTCCCGTTTTTGCAACATTTTTCACTGATGCTTCGCTCCTATTAGTCGCAGCGTGATGTTATATAGCCTAAAGCTGTCCTCAATAATTGGACTATCCAACACAAAAATAATTTTTCAATTCGAACTAGTAGTTCCTGAGATTAGCGCGTTCAAACAAACAAACTCTTCAGCTTTATAATATTAATAAAGATTTTTTTTTTAATGTTGATACCGTATCTTGGATTATCTCGGTCGATAAGAGTCGCTCTTTTCAAGTAAATTAGATATTTTCAAGAGCCTGTTCATCACTCGCCAAGTATTAAGTATGTCGCAGCAATTTTGAGTACAGACGCCTGCACTTCAGACTACCCAATATTGATAAATTTCTTCAATAAATGTCATAATTCATAAGGCAAGTGCAGGCGTGTGTTCATATGCCTAGTGCGAATTGCATTTGCCTTACGATCGCGGTTACTAAAACGAGAATTTGTAGCAATTTAATCATCCTTGTGTTCCGCCAGAAGGGGCTGCATCAATGCTTCTTCTTTTTACCTTTAAAGCATTCCTCTAGGATGTGGTACAGTGGCGGTTGCCAAAGTAACATTAAGAAAACGATAGCGAAGTTCGAAAATAATAAAACGTATGGGATTGACATATGATTGACCACGTGATTTAGCGCGGCTTATGTCAATCCCATACATTTTATTCTTTTCGAACTTCGCTATCGTTTTTTTAATGTTACTTTGGCTAAGCTTACTGGTTCTTTTAACCGTTAGGCATCCGTGACAATGAAAAATACTCAAATTCCTATTATGAATTATTCGTTAATGTCAGGTGAATCGGTGCTGGCCGCCGGCTACCCATACTTCAACGAACGGAACCTGGAAGAGCTGAAGCCGACCGTGACGAGTGGCCACATCAACAGCGTGTCTCCCTCCATGCTACAGACCTCCTGTTGCGTGCAGTCAGGGTTCAGGTAGCAACCGATTATTATTTACTTTGGATCTGGTCAAGTTGAAGGTAAAAGTAACGAGTGGCTACATCAAAAGCGAATCTCCCTTCATGCTGCAGACCTCCTGTTGCGTGCAATCAGGGTTCAGGTAACGACTGACATTTATGTACCTTGGATCTAGCCAAGCTGAAGGTAACAGTGAGGAGTGGTTACATCAACAGCGTGTCTTCTCCATGCTGCGGACCTGCTGCGTACAGTCTGGGTTAAAGTAGCAACCGATTATTATCTAGTTTGAATCTGGTCGAGCTGAAGTTAACAGTGACGAGTTGTTATATCAACAGCGTGTCTCCCTCCATGCTACAGACCTCCTGCTGCGTGCAATCAGGGTTCAGGTAACAACTGACACCTATCTATCTTGAACCAGGCCAAGCAGAAATTGATAGTGACGATCGGGAACGTCACGTGACCACCACTGCACAAGACCGTTGATTGCCTTGCCCATACTGCAAAAGAGAAAACCGATCTCTTGGGTACTCTTTTCGCATCAAACTCGACTTTGGACGATGGTGAAAACGCGCCACCAACCATATCGCATTGCGCTAGTTCTATGCCAAACGTTCGGTTTTTGCAAAGGTCAGTTCGTAAGGCTCTTTTTTCCCTTGACATCCATAAGCCGAGTGGGCCTGATGCAGTCCCTCCCATTGTGCTTCGGACGTGTGTTCCTGAGTTGGCGCCGGTTCTAACGCGCCTCTTCCGGCTCTCTTACACTACGGGCGTTGTCCCGAGTTCTTGGAACAGCCCTTGTCCACCCAATTCCCAAAAAAGGCGATCGCTCAGATCCGTCCAACTACAGGCCTATAGCAATCACCTCTTTGCTCTCCAAAGAAATGGAGTCCATTACAAACTGCCAGCTCTTGAGGTACCTTGAAGAGAATCAGCTGCAAAGCGATCACCAGTATGGTTTTCGCCGCGGTCGTTGGGCTGGTGATCTTTTAGCATACCTCACTCACCAATGGGCGGAGGCAGTCGAGAGGAAAAAAAAAATAAAGAGCGAAAGCCTTCGACAGAGTATGGTATGGTATGGTATGGGCTCTTCTCTCTAAACTTCCATCATACGGGCTTCCTAAGAAATTGTGTGCGTGGGTCGCTAGCCTTCTTTCTATGCGTAGCATCAAAATCGTAATTGACGAATCATGCTCTGACCTGAAGCCTATGAATGCTGGAGTCCCGCAGGGGTGTGTTTTTTTTTTTTTTTTTTTTTTTATTGTGACACGCCATAATGGCTTCACCCTGCCTGATGAAAAGCAGCCAGTGAAGCCCAAGAAGTGAAAGCGTTCATCACAGCGCTACCACGCTATGCCGAACGCTCACACTATGGCGGCCTGCATAAATGCTTTTTCACGCCCCGCTTAAATAACCCGGGAGAGAAAGAGGAGGGAAACACGTGTGCGGGAAGCGCATTCCACATACAGGCAGTTCGGCAAAGGAACGATTGTCCAAACTTTTTGGTACGTGTCTTGATGGTCAGCACGGTATGAGGGTGGCTTCTCAGACCTGCACGCGTCGATCTGGAAAGGAATGGAGAGAGAGGAATGAGGTTAAAGAGCTCCTCAGAGCATTCACCGTGGTAAAGGCGGTAGAAAGCACTAAGGGAAGCAATGTCCCTACGTAGCTGTAACGGCTCCAGACTGGTTGTAACGTCATCGTTACCGATAATACGGACAGCACGTCTCTGCAACCTGTCAAGAGCTTCGAGCAAGTACTTGGCGGATCCGTCCCAAAGATGAGAGCAATACTCCACGCAGGAGCGCACCTGAGTCTTATACAAAAGACAACGTTGCTCAGGCGTGAAGAACCGCTTCACTTTGTTCAGGATTCCGAGTTTACGTGAGGCTGTGGTTATGATGCTCTCAATATAGCTCTTCGGGTTGAGGTCACTGTGTATGTCCATACCTAAGAGACTGAGACCAGTCTGGATGGGTAATAGGTTGCTCTGGAAGGAGGGTTGGGGGAGAAATGCGGACTTTTTGGCAGTGACAGCGCAGACCTGTGTCTTTTTGGCATTGAACTGGATGAGGTTATCAGAGCCCCATTTATAAATGCGGTCTAATTCCTCGTCCAGCTCAATGACAATTTTACGTCTTGACTCCACTATATCGGCTTGCTTTGCCGCAGGGTGACCCAAATAACGCCGATGAACTGTACTGTCGTCTGCATAGCAATGAATGTTACCCAAGGATAACATGTCATTGATATGCAGAAGGAACAGCGTGGGCGATATTATAGAACCCTGCGGCACTCCGGCGTTCACCTGCAGAAACTGTGAGGCACTGCTTTCGCAGAGTACGCGAATGCTGCGCTCATGCAGGAACCTGGCGACCCAATCGCATAGGCGAGGTGGCAAGCCGTATGCCGAAAGCTTGCAGAGAAGCGAACGATGCCAAACTCGATCGAAAGCCTTGGAGATGTCCAGGCTAACAGCCAGTGCTTCTCCGTGCTTGTCCATTGCTTCACCCCACAGGTGTGTTATGAACGCTAGGAGATCGCCCGTTGATCGTTTCGGTCTGAACCCGTATTGTCGATCATGAATCAGGGAATGATCTTCTAGGTAGCGAATGAGTTGCCTGTTTATGATTCGCTCAAAAACTTTACAAAGGACAGAGGTGACAGCAGGGTCGATAGTTGGCTGGGTCGGACCTATCCCCTTTTTTGGGGACCGGCTGGATGTTCGCTTTTCTCCAAGCTTCCGGCACAATCCCAGTAGAGTACGAGAGGTGGTATAGGCGTGTCAATACTGGAGACAACTCGGGAGCACATTTTTTTAGAACGACTGCTGGTATACCGTCAGGACCGCTAGCCTTCCGCACATCAAGTGACTGCAGCACAGCACGGACGTCACGTTGCCTGATTTGGACGTCAGGCATTGAGGAGCCACAGTGAGGGATGGTAGGTGGTTCCGCGCCGCAGTCATCGACGCGCGAATTCGCCGCAAAGAGCTTCGCTAAGAGGTTAGCCTTGTCTAGCGGCTGATGGGCCAACGAGCCATCAGGGTACCGCAGTGGGGGCAGAGAAGGCGCGCAAAAGTTGGCTTGCACCGCTTTGGCCAGTCGCCAATAACTTCGGCTACCCGTTGGGTGCGACAACAGCTCTTGGCCAACGCGAGCAACGCGCTGGGCATTCGCTCTTGAGAGAGCACTCCTGCAGACTTTGGTGGCCTTGTTGAAGACTACCTTGAGTGAAGGGGTGTTACGATCGTTGAGCGTGCGAGCCTTGGTCCAAGCGCGATATGCCGCCTGTTTAAGTTCAACAGCTTTGGCGCATTCGCGATTGAACCAAGGGCGCGCCTTACTTCCGCTGACGACATCAGTGTAAGGAATGTAATATTCCATCCCCAACATGATTTCGTCAGCAACAGCAGAGGCACTCTCCGACGGGTCCCTTCCCACAAAGCAGCGCTGGCCCCACGGGATGGACGCAAAATAGTCGCGCATACCATCCCAATCTGCCGACGAGTAGTGCCACAAACGCCGTTTAGACTCCACTGAGGGAGAGCTTTTACGGCGCAGTACGGTGGCACCAACCAGACAATGGTCAGAAGTGCCCAACGGAGCACTTATCGACACTCTGTACCCGGCTGGTCGACTCGTCAGCAGTAAGTCTAGCAAGGAGGGCGCTTGACCTGATATATCCGGAATCCTGGTGGGCTGGAGAACCAGTTGAATTAGATCATGCGTGAGTGCGAATGCGTGGGCAGTTCGGCCTGCGTGGTCTGTTTTGGAAGAGCCCAACCAGGTCTCATGGTGGGCATTAAAATCTCCCAAAAGCACCACATCGGCAGACGGAAACCGCTCCTGTACGTCGTCAACTGCTTGGCTCAGGTAGTCGAATAGCCGAGTTGTCTCGAGGTCTCCGGAGTGGGAACGGTACAGGCAAGCGTAGACATGGCTCTCGGAACCAAGATCTACGTGTACCCATAGGATAGAGAAGGAGGGGTCTTCCAAGCAGCGCAAACGTCGACAACAAACGTCCGTCCTGACGAAAAGGCATACTCCGGCTTTCGCGAGGAAGCATTCCTCAAGCACGTAGCCGGGGTAGTGCAGATATCACTACCCCGTCGGCAGGACGGCGGATCTGTGTCTCCGTCAGAAAGAGCAATGCAGGCCGGGCCGTCTCTAGGTGTTGGTGGACGGCGTTGAGGTTTGAATGGAGTCCACGGATGTTAGTGAACTCCACCTCAAAAAGCGACTTGGTGGTGGGGAAGTGGGATGCCGCTGTCTGACCTGCATTGTTATTAGACACTGACATGGTGGTTGGATGGGGGCGTGAGTAAAAGGAGATGCTGTGGCTGCAAGGAGGAAAAGACAAGGTGTGGGAAACTTTCATGAACTAGTGCATGTAGTTGTTCGGTAAGACGTTGATCGACCCCCCGGACGGAAGGGCCCCCGTACCCCCCCGAAAATAGTCGCCGGGTCCCACCAATCCGGTCACCAACCGGCACGACGAGCCACTTCGGGATTATGCGCGGCCTGGTGGAGCAGCCTCCTAAGGTGGTTAGCTATAGTTGGGCTCCTGTACTATGCCGCGGGCGGCCAGCGGCACCACCGTTTCTACGGGTCTCCCTGGCCGGCGAATCCACCCGCGTCAACCGAACAATGCGTCCACAAAGACTTCCACCGGTCATTGACCCTGCCGCCACCGCACCTCCCCAAGCTCCGGTATTACGGCTCTGAACCCGGAACGCGTCCTACGCACCGAACACTTGGCGGGTTTTGCAAGTCCGCATGGTGGTAGCGCCGGACGAGCAAAGCTCTCCCACCAGCAAAATCCCTTTAGTCGCCTCTTACGACACCCGCTATGATACAGGGGGGGGGGGGGGGGGGTGCAATTCTAACCCGGCACCACACGGGGAAAAAAAAAAGTGCTGTCTCCTACTCTGTTTCTTCTGCATATTAATGACATGTTGCATAACAACAGCATTCATTGCTATGCGAACCACAGTACTGGGGTTACGCTTCACACTGGACGTACTAATATTTGTCTGGAAAGCATCATCGAGAACCGGAATAAACTTGTGACTGACACTGAGAACATGTTAAGTCATGTCTCGAATTAGGGCCGACTTAACCTAGTCCACTTTAACCCTTCCAAAACACAAGTTTGCGTGTTTACCGCTAAAAAACCTCCCTTCGTCGTATCTTTAAACTTTGAAGGAGCTCCCCTTGATACCAAACCGACCATTGGAATCCTTGGCGCCGATATTTCGAGTGACGTTCAGTTTCGCGGTCATTTGGAAGGTAAAGCTAAATTAGCTGCGAAAGAGCTGGGTGTGCTCAATAGAGCGGGACAGTATTTCACGCCGACCCATCGCTTACAGCTTTACAAAGCACAGTTCAGGCCTCCTAAGGAATACTACGTTCCCATCTTTTGGCTGGAGCACCCCAGTACCAACTCCTCCCATTTGACCGCATTCAACGCAGAGCTGCTCGAGTTGTCGGCGACGTGGTAACCTCTGGTCGGCTCGATCCACTTGCCCTTTGGAGAGATGTTGCTTTTTTGGAGAGATATTTTATCGCCTTTATCATGGGGAGTGCTCTAAGGAATTGTTCAGTTTGATCCCTGCCGCTTATTTCCTTCACCGCACTACACGCAATCGACTGTCTTTCCATCCACACCATCTTGATGGATGGCGGTCTACTATTTCGCGTTTCTCACGTAATTTTTTACCACGAACTACAGTACTGTGAAACCAGCTCTCAGCGGCGATATTTCCAGACCATTATGACTTAGGGATCTTCAAGAAACGAGCCTATTCCTTCCTTAAAGGCCGGCAACGCATCTGCGATTCCTCTGGTTTTGCGAGTGGCCATGGGCGGTGGTGATTGCTTCCCATCAGGTGACCCGCTTGCTCGTTTGCCTCCTTCTAATATTAAAAAAAACGTGACTCTTTAGATGCTAAAAGTATCTTAGTATCTTTATCTTTAGTAGGGTTCAGGTACCAATCAACCCTTATCTTCTTTTAACTTGGCCAAGCTGAAGTTGACTGTAAGAAATTGCCACGTAGACAGCGTGGAGGTCACACAACCCGCTATACACTACTTTAAAGTTTATACTGACACCCCCTACCAACCTTCCGGTTACAAAATAGGTGTGGTCAAAGTAGGTGGAGGTCAGTATACAGGGACCTATACTTGAGACTCAGTCTTGTTGCGTGCAGCCAGGGATCAGGCAACATCAATTCTTATTACTCCGAACTTGGCTAAGCAAAAGGTGACAGTGACGAGAGGCCACAACAACAGCGTGCTTCTCTCTTGTCAGACCTCTTGCTCCGTGTAGTCATGGTTCATATTACAATCAACACTTACTTTCTCTCGATCCGATCCAAACCTCTTTGGAGAATCTGGTAGGAAAAGGGTCACGTTTGCTTGTGGATGTCATTCCCTAGATACCCTCAGACAGTGATACTCTATGACTCTGGCTTGAGGAATTTCATAAGTTTCTCGTCGCCCCCAAAAAAATGATCGGTGACGCTCTATCTGTAAATGCCAACAGCAAACTTTCAAGAAAAGAAAAAACCGGCCAAGTGCGAGTCGGACTCGCGCACGAAGGGTTCCGTACCATCCTACTAATCTTATAAATGCGAAAGTTTGTGTGTATGTTCGTATATTTGTTGCTTCTTCACGCTGCAACGGATGGATGGATTTGGATGAAATTCGGCATACAGATAGTTTATAACCTGGAATAACACATAGGATACTTTTTATCCAGATATTCCCACGGGAACGGGAACCACGCGGGTGAAACCGCGAGTGGCCGCTAGTTATTTATAAAAACGGCAAAAAAATCACGTTTGTTGTATGGGAGCCCCTTTAAATATTTATTTTATTCTGTTTTTTAGTATTTGTTGTTATAGCGCAGCGGCAACAGAAGTACATCATCTTTGAAAATTTCTACTGTCTAACTATCACGGTTCACGAGATACAGCTTGGTGACAGAGGGACAGATAGACAGACGGACGGACAGCGGAGTCTTAGTAATAGAGCCCCTTTTTACCCTTTGGGTACGGAACCCTAAAAAGGTTACTTTATTGGAACCTGGATGGGTTGAAGTCTTATTAATGTCATATCCCCCAGCGGAGGCCCCATATTCCGGCTAAGCAGTAACTCCGTGGAGGTGCTGGGAGTGATCGTGAGCAACGCCAAGACGCAGACGGGCGCGTGCTACCCGTACATCAACATGGCCGTGCCCGCGCGCGCCTTCAAGGGGTTGCTGCACACCTTCGCGATAGACAAAGGTATTTACGATTATGATTATAAATAAATAAATAAATAAACTTTCCTACACTCACTCCAATTATCTAGC
Organism: Eudonia lacustrata; assembly: GCA_947562085.1. NCBI lineage: Eukaryota > Metazoa > Arthropoda > Insecta > Lepidoptera > Crambidae > Eudonia > Eudonia lacustrata. The sequence goes on along the minus strand of OX387323.1, from coordinate 3,080,766 downwards.
CCAAGAGAAGCTATTTGATTACTCGTTAAATGGTTACTAGACAACGGATAAACATACTTAAAATACTTAAATACATACTTATTATACATAGAAAACACCCAGACCCGAGACAATTTAGAAAAACAATAATTTCTAAATTGACCCGTCCGGGGATCGAACCCGGGACCTCAGAGATGGCGACACCATGAAAACCGGTGTACAAACCACTCGACCAAGGAGGTCGTCAAATTATAGTTACACCTATATAATTTTACGCAAATTAACATGCCGGGCCGGGTGCACTACCAACTATGCTATCGTGGCTCAATCCAACCCGCCGAAATTAATCAATACTATCTACTCTTACTCTGTAAGCCAAAGGCTAGATGATGTTTAATTTCGGCGAGAGTGTAGTGTTGCTTAATAATAATAACTAGTGGTCGCCTGGTGGTCGAAATTCGACCGTAATTTTCATAAAAAGCTGTTTACTAAGCAATATTTTATTAAGGCTGCACGGATTGTATCCTAAGCAATGAAAAATTAAAAAAGATATAATGTGAGTTTGGATTGGCATTGACAGATTTCGCCCGCTCCTCTTTCATTTTTGAAATCTTTGAAAAATGTATGAAACAATGTAAAATTTAATGTATTTTTGATGTATAATTTTAAAAAAAAATTAGCATTCTGCACTCTTTCTCTATATAAACTATAAGTGTGCGAAAATTCTTACTCCTCTGTCCGCGCAATTTTCGTAAAAAGGGGTACAAAGTTTTTGCTTCACGTATTAATATATAGATAATAAAATTTTATTTCGAATATAAAATCCATAAGTGTTAGTAACATTGAAACATAACATAAATTAGTAAAAAACAAGAAAAACATAGGTACATTATTTTTTAATTAGAAGACGCTAGGATGTCGCGACTGCCGTGTGCAGTTAATGAGCTGATATTAGGTTCTATACTCGACACGGTACCCTATTTTCCATATTCGGCACTATACTAAACACCCTGTATATCGTACTGACAAGCTTTTGCCCGGATCGCTAAAGTTTCCCACGAAAATCGAAATTTTTAACAAAGGTACCATTTTAAAATTTTAGATTTTTTTAAGTATAGACAATTATCTATGGTTTTAGATAATCACGTGTTTAATTTATAAAAAAAAAACTTTCCTACACTTACACCAATTAACTAGCCCAAGAGAAGCTATTCGATAAGAAACTCGTTAAATGGTTACTAGACAACGGATAAACATACTTAAAATACTTAAATACATACTTATTATACATAGAAAACACCCAGACTCGAGACAATTTAGAAAAACAATAATTTCTAAAATTGACCCGACCGGGTATCGAACCCGGGACCTCAGAGATGGCGACACCATGAAAACCGGTGTACAAACCACTCGACCAAGGAGGTCGTCACTTGTGATTTATCATTAATGTATTTTTATTTTTACACTATGTACTTTGTAAATTTTCAGATGTATCAAAACTGAAGGCGATGGAAAACAATAAAGAAATGATACAATCCCAGTGGCAGCTACTGCCTTACCGGTCTAAGATATAGAAGCAAGAGAAAACTGACAATGTCTAACATAGTATTCATTATAAATGTGATGGTTGTAGGTTCAATTAAGTTGTGAAGGAAAAATAAACTTTATTTTTAATACATTGATTAGTTAGTAAAAAAAAAAAAACACAATGTTGAAAAAATTTCCACGAGCAGGGTTTGAACCTGCACCCTTCTGACATACCGGGTCAGGTGCTCTTCCAATTGAGCTATCGTGGTTCTAACCAGCCCGCCTGAATGGCCGCCTGAATGGGCGCCTTTGGCTTTCAAAGTAAATAGTGTTGAATAATTTCGGCGGTGGAAGAGCACCTGACCCGGTATGTCAGAAGGGTGCAGGTTCAAACCCTGCTCGTGGAAATTTTTTCAACATTGTGTTTTTGTAATTTGTTCGCAACAAAATTTGCGTTAAAAATTATATAAACATTTATAAATAGCTTGCCTACTTCTTAACTGATCTTTAGTATTTGTAAAAATATTATGATCGGATGTTAATGACGGTAGTTGTTAACATTGAATGGGCGCCTTTGGCTTTCAAAGTAAATAGTGTTGAATAATTTTGGCGGGCTGGTTAGAACCACGATAGCTCAATTGGAAGAGCACCTGACCCGGTATGTCAGAAGGGTGCAGGTTCAAACCCTGCTCGTGGAAATTTTTTCAACATTGTGTTTTTGATTAGTTAGTTTATGTTGTGTGAATATTAGTCTGTGATTAATGAATTAAGTAGGTATTGAAGAAATCATTCAATTCTAAAGACTGAATATGGTCATTATCATTTTTTTTAAACAAAACTGTGTTCCTGTACGTAAATGTATACAATTTTTATTTATTTATTTTGTATTAATTAAAATATTTTGATATTATATTGAAATATATTTTATTTCATTTCCGCTTGTAACGGTTTGAAAAAACATGGAAAAGAGAAATTCAAGGTTTTAAAGGAGGAACCAAAAGTACACTCAGGGGCACATCTAACCGCCCACTCCGTTATTTTCATACAAGCAGGCTCACTTTACTATTCTATACATACAAATTTCAATATATTTCTGCAAAGATCTGTATGCGTTCGGCTGTCCAAATAGCACTTTTAACAGTTTTAAAAATCTCTTCCCGTTTCCAAACCTTTGTTTAAGCAAAGCATTACTTTATTGCCATATCACATTGTATGGAATGTGATGAAGCATTCATTGTTCTGCCTCTATTGACAAATGCAATGGTTTCGGTACTCTTTCAAAATGCTAATTGGACAGTCGAACGCTTAACTTAACATTAGCATACAGATCTTTGCAGAAATGTATTTACATTTTTATGTATAGAGTCGCAAAGTGAGCATAATGTTTGTATGAAATTATCGGGGTGGGTGGTTAGATGTGCCCCTGAGTGTATAAATAATGGTAGAGAATTAAATGAAAATACAAATTAATAGTTATAACCCTTATAATAACATCACCATAGTTGGCGATATCGTCGACTTTTCAACTTTATTAACAGCCTTTAAATAATAATATCTATTATAGTCACTGGCAGATACTAATAGTTAGTCCTCAGAACAATAATTATTCAGAGAATTAGTCCATGTCTGTGATGGTAATAATGTAGTAGGTTTCCGTATTTTTCTTAGGTATTTTTGACTGCCTATTTCAAAAAACTAACCTTCTTCTGAAATCCTCTTTCATCTCATAGATATAGATTAGTGCAGCATAGAGTAGAAAAATCCAAAATCACTTGACTTTGTCAACTAGCATAAATAAAATAGATAAACGAAGTGTATGCTTTTACTGTAATTGTAATTCTATTGGTTTAACTTATAAACAATTATTTTAAGGTATTTTGATATTAACAAAGAGAAAGCATGGCTCGCAAAGGACAGGTATCCATTCAAGACAACGTTGAGACCAATGAAGACTTCGAAGCCTACCTCGCGTCGCACTTCAATCAGCTGATCTGTAAGGATGGACATGCACAGGCACCTTGAAGCAGTCAGGATCGACTGCTTCAAGCTGCAACTGCTTATTGAACTACAGCCTTCTATTTACATACAAACACGGAACCGCTCAAGCAGTTGCGAGAGTTGCGACTGCTCCGGGCGGTCAAATTTTATCGTGCAGTCAACTGACTTCTCGAGCTGTCGACTGCTCTCGTGCAGTTATTGGAAAAACTAGTAGGGGACACGCACTAGTGCGTGATGCCGTTCTCTCTAGAAAACCTCTGATAGTGCTTCGTTTCACACGGCTTGAGGAACCCGCCGCCCCCAAAAGAGTTCGGTGACGCTGAAGATGCACAGTAGCAATCAGCATACACTCTCCAATAAAAAAATTGCAGAAGCAGTTGAAGCCGACTGCTGTAGCAGTTACTAATGGCAGCTTCAAGCTGTTGACTGACTGCACGAAAGGTCGAAAATGCTTGAGCGGTCCGTGTATAGAGACACTGACATACACTAAAACAATTTAAAGTTTTACATTTAATTTTGTTATTATCAGGCAAGGCAAAAATAACAGGCTCTTATAGGTGTCTATTTAATATAGATATACTATAAAGTTATTATACCAACGGAATAGAGCAACAAAGGGCTGAGGGTGATAAAAAGAGATGGTTGGTGCGACGTAACAGAACTGTTTTGGCAACTGTTTGACAGTTCGTCAGCACTCATCCGCACGCTGAGAATTTGAGCTCAGTGAATTTTTCTGATTTTACGTAAAATCGTAAATATATTTTGTGAAATAGTGCTTCTTTTCTTCTTTTGGGACAACTTATAACATCCAAGTAAGCTAGTTTTTATTCTTTTACCAAGCTTCTAGCCACCCAAAAATTTTTTAAAGAGGAACTCCGTGTAAAAGAACTGCAGTAATTCCGGTTACAGATTACCTATGATCTTGAGTATTTTATTAAATAGAGATTCATTCATAACCGGTCGGTGTGGAGATCCTTGGGGGAGGCCTTTGTCCAGCTGTGGACGTCTTTTGGCTGAGATGATGATGATGATGCTACTATTCCCCAGGCATGGAGGTGTTCTCAGATTTCTGTGGTCCTTGCCTAGCCACTGGCAATGCCATTAGGAAAGGAAAACTGGAAATTGGCCAGGATCGAATCGCTATGGTAAAGGTATGAAAACAGCGGGCTTATGGAGTGTTTAATGTACTATTAATTCAGGTTTTTTTATTACTTATGCGTAAGCACTTGGCTATTAGAGATGAAAGCACCTGCTGAGAACCTGATGTTAGTGATAAGGCCTAATATAGCGGGAGAGAAGCCGCTGGATGCGAGCAGCACAAAACCGGTCGTTGTGAATATCCTTGGGGGAGGCCTTTGTCCAGCAGTGGACGTCTTTTGAGATGATGAGATGATGATGATGATACATATTATTTAGAATTAGTCCTTTTACATTCAAGTATAGGTAAAGGATGTAATACCAATCATATAATTGTGGTTTCAGGCGATGGCTGATCAAATAGATGCGCTTGACAGATTCAAGGCTAAGAGCGAACCAGTCTTCCTTTTCATCATTGTTAGAGCACATATTATTTACTAGTTACCTACATGTTAAATACTTACACACGTTACTTACCTACCTACCTATATACATACATGTTAAGTACCTAAGTTTAAGTTTTAACAGAATCTTCTGAGAAGAATAGAACCTTTTTTTGAGGTATTCCACGAAGCACACCCAAACGAAGCACAACTAGACAAAGCACACCTAAAGTAATCCACGAAGCACACCCATTGGTGTGCTTCAAATAAAATTTTAAAATTATTAATTTTCTATTCCACGAAGCACACCTACGAATATCACTCGCGTAGTGCGGGGACTAAGAAATAAAAATGTCGACAAAAGAAAATATTTATTGTTTAATAAGACCAATTATAATTTTTAACACCATCCGTTTCATTCATAAAGTGATTCAATACCCGATAATCTACTTAATATTTAAAAATTACATGTCACTGTGTTCGTACACGCTAATTTCAATGAAACTTTGCGAATGTGTATTTAGTTCCAGCTTGAAAGATAGGATAGTTTTAGACCCGGAGGCTGTTGTCGAGCTCGAGATCTAAAAATTCCTGGACAAAATGCATGGTTTCTGTGGGATTGATTTGGATACGTGTTCGATGTGTTCACGTGGATGAAGTCGCGGGCGGTCGCTAGTTATTCTACCAGGCAAAGACAAAATCGAACGGTGTCCCGGAAAGTGGCGTGCGCTCTCGCAGGGACGCCTCCGTGGGAGCTGGTGGCAGAGGTGCTCGCTGCAGCATACCGGCAGCGAGCAGAGGAGAGGGCCAGTGGCAATCGCCTGGCTCCTCCAGAGAGGCATGCTGCTCTTGAAGGAGCTCGTGAGGAGATGTTCCGCCTATAGTCTGAGGGCCTGGGCGAAGGGGCCACGCAAACGCGTAGTCTGGAGGCTTTACGCCCCGTCCTCCAAGCATGGGCGGAGCGGCGCCATGGGTCGCTCACATACCATCTGATGCAAATACTGTCCGGACATGGTTCGTTCGGACGCTATTTGCACCGGATTGGAAGAGAGCCAACCCCACAGTGCCACCATTGTGGAGCAGCGGAGGACACGGCGCAACACACCTTAATGGTGTGCTCTGCGTTCGATGTCCAGCGCTCCGCATTGGTTACTGTAATTGGCGCGGACCTCTCCCTGCCGACCGTGGTTCTGTCCATGCTCGGTAGCGAGGGGTCGTGGGAGGCGGTCAACTCCTTCTGCGTCGACGTCATGACGCGGAAGGAGGAGGCGGAACGGGCCAGGAAGGATGACCTCCTGGCAGAACCGTGCCGCCGCAGACGCCTCCTGCGGAGAAGGCGGCAGTACCAACGCCTTCTCCATCCGGTGGGAAACCAGTGCGGTCCAAGCCCTAGGGGGGGCTTCGACCGTGCATTGCACAGGTCCCCACTGAGGGCCGACGCCCCGTATGTCCCGGCACGTCGGCGACCCGTCTCACCAAATGACGGGTCAAGCGTGTCCGCCCATCGTTTTCGAGGGTGGTCACCCGCCCCACTCAGGGGCGGAAGAGGGGCTCGCCCATCTACAGGGCGAGCAGTCACCGACGGGGTTGTGGAAGTGTCTGGTTCCCATGACCTCGTCAGGCTCTACCAAGCCTGCGTTCGATGCGTCCTCCTCAGATGAGGACGACGCGATGATCGCCGGTCTGCTGGTTCCAAGGTGACGAGAGGACATCGGAGTGGTTTTTACCGAGTCGGCCTTGACTCGCTTTCTCTAGGGCTTCGGCCCTGGAACAGAGTCTAGGCCATCCTCGGGCAGCCAGCGGGACCCCTCTTGCCCACTGATGCGTCTGGTTGCAGATTTTCCACTCCGTACCAAAAAAAAAAGGCGAAGACAAAATAGTTAAGTACCATTTTCTCTTCTGTTTGTGAACCGATTTTCTGACGAGATTTAGTGTTATCATATCAATATTATAAAAAAAATTAAAAACAGTATTTTTTACAAGCTTTTATTTAGTTTCACCTGTTCCGATGTTTGTTTGTTTGTCCGTTTGTCTGTAATTAAATCGTTACCGATTGAGCTGAAATTTGCATGCATGTGTAAATCAGATGATAATGCAAAATTATTATGACATGGAGCTGATATGATGATGGAGCTGGAAGATGGCCATAGGAACTCGGTAATTAAACGACACAACCCCATTTTGGGCTCGTGTGATTCGTCTTGACGAGTACTTTGGTGCTAGATGGTAACCAGGGTCTGATGATAGAGCAGGAAGATGGCCATAGAAACTCGGTTATTAAACGACACAACCCCATTGAGTTTGGGCTCGTATAATTCGTCTTGACGAGTACTTTGGTGCTAGATGGTAACCAGGGTCTGATGATGGAGCTGGAAGATGGCCATAGGAACTCGGTAATTAAACGACACAACCCCATCGAGTTTGGGTTCGTATTATTCGTCTTGACGAGTACTTTGGTGCTAGATGGTAACCAGGGTCTGATGATGGATCTGGAAGATGGCCATAGGAACTCGGTAAGTAAACGACACAACCCCATCGAGTTTGGGCTGTTATGATTCGTCTTGACGAGTACTTTGGTGCTAGATGGTAACCAGGGTCTGATGATGGAGCTGGAAGATGGCCATAGGAACTCGGTAATTAAACGACACAACCCCATCGAGTTTGGGTTCGTATTATTCGTCTTGACGAGTACTTTGGTGCTAAATGGTATCCAGGGTCTGATGATGGAGCTGGAAGATGGCCATAGGAACTCGGTAATTAAACGACACAACCCCATCGAGTTTGGGCTGGTATAATTCGTCTTGACGAGTTCTTTGGTGCTAGATGGTAACCAGGGTCTGATGATGGAACTGGAAAATTGCCTTATGAAGTCGGGAAAATAAAATTCGAAATGTCAGGATAAACATTAAATATGTAATGGGTAAAATAAACGCGAGTAAATCCGTAAAAGTTGTTTCATTTCAATGTGTAGTTCGCGTAAACTTTAGAAAACAATACAATAAATATTTTCTTCTGTCGACATTTTTATTTCTTAGTCCCCGCACTATGCGAGTGATATTTGTAGGTGTGCTTCGTAGAATAGAAAATTAATAATTTAATTTTTTTATTTGAAGCACACCAATGGGTGTGCTTCGTGGAATACTTTAGGTGTGCTTCGTCTGGGTGTGATTCGTTTGGGTGTGCTTCGTGGAATACCTCCTTTTTTTCAAAAATGTTTTTTTATCATATTTGCGGATGAAGATTCGAAAGAGCGAGCACAGTCACGACCATTAACATGTATCTCTAGACTTTTAACTAGCTTTAACTCTTATTCCATTGTACACTTTTAAAATTTTGCGTTCCGTAGTTATTTATCAAAGAATTTATACGGAGATTACCGCAAACTAATTAGTAAATGGTATCATACCTATATGATATATCTATAATGGTATCATTCCCTGTGTGGTGCCGGGGATAAAGAATTGCACCACCCCATCTCAACCCGTGGGTGTCGTAAAAGGCGACTAAGGGACCATTCCAGAGGATGGGCAGCAGCATCTCTCTGAGGTTGCCTTCAACCTACTGCGATCGCCAACCCGCCTGCCAAGCGTGGCGATTATGGCAAATACCCCCCATGTATGCACACCAGCAAAAACCGGCCCCTAGTCCCCGGCGGCCACGCTCGCCCTAGCTGCGGCCAAGGCAGCGACGGGGCAGGGGGTGCTAAGAATCTTCGGCAGAGACCTGGCTACCGCCAACAACGAACTTTGGCCCTAGCAACATTTAACACGCGCACATTACGGACTGACGAGAAGATTTACGAACTGGAGGAAGAATTGAGCAAGATACGGTGGGATATAGTTGGATTATCTGAAGTCCGAAGAGAGGGGGAGGACTCGATAATCCTAAAGTCCGGTAACTTGCTCTATTTCCGGGAGGGCGAACAACTGTCCCAAGGAGGTGTCGGGTTCATTGTCCACAAGTCCCTCGTGAACAACGTTGTCGAGACCGGGAGTGTGTCGCCTAGGGTAGCGTACCTTATACTCAGAATAACCAAACGGTATTCGTTGAAGGTCATACAGGTATATGCTCCTACTACGACACACCCTGACGATGAGGTGGAAGCTACGTATGAGGATATCTCTAGAGCTATACAAGCCTCCAAAACTCATTACACCGTTGTCATGGGAGATTTTAACGCTAAACTGGGCAAACGAAGCGGCGATGAGATGAGAGTGGGACGATTTGGGGTTGGTAATCGGAACTCCCGGGGCCAACTGCTGGTGGACTTTCTTGAGAGGAAGGGCCTCTTTATGATGAACTCCTTTTTCAGGAAGGCTGAACACCGCAAGTGGACCTGGATGAGACCCGATGGTGCAACAAAAAACGAGATTGACTTTATCATGTCGACGAGGAAGCAAATATTCAATAATGTCACTGTGATCAATGCGTTTAAAACTGGCAGCGATCACCGGTTGGTAAGAGGCACATTGAATATCAACGTAAAGCTGGAAAGACGTCGATTGGTAAGGTCTACGCTCCGTCCTGCACCCATCCAAATCCAAAACCCCGAAAGCCAACTGACGACGCTAAAAACCGATGACGGCAGAACTGTCACGACCAGGTCCGATGTTTTGGGAGAGGTCGAGAAGTTCTATGGACAGCTTTACTTATCCACACGGCCACCTGTACAAAGCTTAGCTAAAGACCCTAGAGCTAAGTTAACCCGGCACTATACCGAAGACATCCCGGACATCAGCCTATACGAGATTAGTATGACTCTCAAACAGCTCAAAAACGGCAGGACACCAGGTGCTGACGGAATTACTGCCGAGCTTCTGAAAGCAGGCGGAAGACCGGTACTCGTAGCTCTTCAGAAGCTATTTAATTCCGTCGTACTAGGGGGCAGAACGCCAGAGCCGTGGCCCGAAGGTATGGTGGTACTGTTCTTCAAAAAGGGCGACAAAACTCTGCTGAAGAACTACAGGCCCACAAGCCACGTCTACAAGCTGTTTTCGAGGGTCATAACGAATCGTCTCGCACGCAGGTTTGATGACTTCCAGCCTATCGAACAAGCCGGTTTCCAAAAAGGCTTCAGTACCATAGACCACATACATACGCTGCGGCAGGTTATACAGAAGACCGAAGAGTATAACCAGCCTCTTTGCTAAGCGTTTGTGGACTATGAAAAAGCCTTCGATTCGATTGAAACATGGGCCGTGCTACAGTCTCTCCAGCGGTGCCAAAGTGACTATCGGTACATCGAAGTGTTTAGGTGTTTGTATGAAAGCGCCACTATGTCCGTACGTCTTCAGGATCAGAGCTCGAAACCTATCCAGTTGCAGCGAGGAGTGAGACAGGGAGATGGATTTCTCCGAAACTGTTCACTGCTGCACTGGAAGATGTCTTCAAGCTTCTAGACTGGAAAGGACTCGGCATCAACGTCAACGGCGTGTACGTCACTCACCTTCGGTTTGCTGACGATATAGTGGTCATGGCTGAGACCCTGGAAGACCTCGGCGCAATGCTCGCGCAATGCTCGGTGACCTCAACAGAGTCTCTCAACAAGTAGGTCTTAAAATCAACATGGAGAAGACGAAAGTTATGTCGAACTCACGTGTCGTACCCACTCCTCTGAAGGTTGGGGACTCTGCCCTTGAAATTGTGGACGATTATGTTTACCTGGGACAAACGGTCCAGCTAGGTAGGTCCAACTTCAGCAAAGAGGTCAATCGTCGAATCCAATTAGGCTGGGCAGCGTTCAGTAAGCTACGAAATATCTTCTTGTCCGATATACCGCAGTGTCTCAAGACGAAAGTCTTTGACCAGTGTGTGTTGCCAGTGATGACATACGGGACTGAGACGTGGTCGCTCACTATGGGCCTTATAAAAAGGCTCAAGGTCACTCAAAGAGCAATGGAGAGGGCTATGCTCGGGGTTTCTTTGCGTGATCGAATCAGAAATGAGGAGATCCGCAGAAGAACAAAGGTAACCGTCATAGCCCAAAGAGTTGCTAACATCAAGTGGCAGTGGGCAGGGCACATTGCTCGCAGGACTGATGGCCGCTGGGGCGGGATAGTCCTGGAGTGGCGACCGCGTACCGGAAAGCGTAGTGTGGGCAGGCCTCCAACAAGGTGGACCGACGATCTGGTGAAGGTCGCGAGAAGCCGCTGGATGCGAGCAGCACAAAACCGGTCGTTGTGGAGATCCTTGGGGGGGGCCATTGTCCAGCAGTGGATGTCTTTTGGCTGAGATGATGATGATGATAATCATACCTATATATAGATACTATAGATCAATAATATACTTATAAATATAGATAGATACCTATATATAGATAAACAAATAAAAAGCTGAGAAGGGCACTATTGCAGAAAGGCAAGTTGACTCGCGCGATGTTCGGAGCCAACGGCATCGAGCTGTGCCGCATCATAGAGGAGGAACTGAACCTGATGCAGCGTGAGGTCGAAGGTGGTGCGGTGAGGCAAAAGCAGGAGATCCAAGAGATGCTGCCGGAGGAGTCCGTGAGTTGAGGGGTTCATTAAATAAATAGATCTTTCACTGTATTTTATAAATTTTATAAATATTTAATTTAGCTTCAGTGCAGCAATTAGCACTTGAAAATAAAAAGGTAAAAATTTAGATTGATGGATATAAAGTTTGTTTGGTGCTTTATCATACACACACCACCTATCCAGCTATCCAGGCGTATTCAGGCAGAATACTACTACCAGGTAATCAGGCATTCGATATTTATCTGGAGATGAGCTTCTCGATGGAGTAGTAAAGTGTTTAAGAGGACCTTGATGAAGCTCAGTTTTAAACGCGCCTGGTCACCGATGGCTGAAGTTAAAAAAAATCCCAAATACCGGTCTTGACTAAGTAACTAAAAATTAATCATCTCGAGCTCCATCGTGCTTCGGATGGTTCATAAAGCCGTGGGTTCCGGCTCTATTAGCAGTTTTTAACAACCAACGCACCGCACTGGGCCTGCGTAGTGGACTATGGCCCATTCACCCTGTGTTGTTTGCATCCAAGGGAAGGATCGTGCCTCGACACTGGGGACTTAAAATGAGCTTGTGATAAATGATTACCACTAGTGATGTGATATCATTTTTCAATCAGATGAAGTTGGAAGAGGACTTCAAAATAGAGGAGGAGTACCGACAAGCAGCGGAGCGGCTGCGCGTGCTGACGCTGGCCGCCCGCAAGAAGCGCGTGTGCCAGCGCATGGCGCGTAACATGAAGAACATGAACTTAATCCTATTCTGGCCACACTGCCACAAGGCGCATTTCGATTTGTACGAGAAATGGGACATGCTCAGTCAGTAGACGAGTTTATATTATAATCTTTATCACATTTTAAATTATAGGCATATTTTACATCTTCAAAAAAACAAAGAATAAACTTCGAATACTTTATTCCGTTTTTTGTTCCCGTCATGTAAACTTCCATTTCAAATTAGAGTAAAAGAGACAAAACACGGAATAACTATTCGAGGCTTATTCTTTGTTTATTTGTAAAGCCTATTGAGTACTATTGACGTCAAAACTATTAAATATCAATCTAGATCTAAGTACCATCAGGTCGGCTTTTGGGAGAGCCTCCGACCGAGAAGCGCAGGCAAGAAACACCGGAGGCCTCGATATTTGAAACCAAGTTATATAATTATGTAGTTCATATACAATAATATTACCCTTAGTGTCCCACTACTGGGCAATGGTCTCTCCATTTCCTTCGCTCTCCAACTATCTTCGATCAGCCTGGGTGTTTACCCAGGTTTTCGATTGAATCTTTGTATAGTAAGTAAACGTTTGGCCTTCATCCCACCGAGACGATGACATTGTGACGATAAGTTGGTGTTATCCTCAAATCGTGTCAGCTTTACTGATGTTGTGTGAGATAAATGCCTTCCAATAATAGTATGTTTATTGAAAAATGACACTAGAGCCCGTAGTTTGACTAATGTAGTGTCTTCTCTTAATCTTCATGTCGACCTGATGATTGTTTCAAATCCTAACTTTATTGTTTCTCATGGGCAAATGACTGCTCCATTTTCCTAGCACGACCTGATCTTCTTAACTTTCAAAGTTCGTCCTCCTAAATCAATAAATCAAATCAAAGGTACTGTAGACGATGGTAGCTGGTTCTGGTGTCCAGGCCAAAGAAAACAAGGAATGACGGAAATTTTTCCTTTTATTTTATAACGACGGTAGGGTGTACAAGAGAATATTGGGAACAGCGCGCGCGTCCGTTGCTCGCATTGATGATCGTGGCACTGGTCGAGAAGAAGACCCCCCCGCGCCCCCGGCGGTTCGCACCCCGCGCGCCGCTCTTTGATAGCTACCATACACAATTAACATTTTAAACTTAAAATATAGGCACGCGTCGTTAACAGGTACTTTTTCAGCGCAACTTTCGGCATATGGACTTGGACCGCTTGAGAGAGGGTATCAGATGTGTGGATTGGTCACCAATTTTTTTGTCGGATGATATCGACTTCATGACTAACTTCTTCTTCTTTGTCGTTTTACACTCTTGGCAGAGTGGTCGTGGTCGTTACTTCGGTCGCAGTGAGCCGTCTGGCCAGCCAACGCTATTCTCCCTAGACCGATGCCATCTTTGTGCACGCGTATAAGGGGTTCTCAACTGCTTCCTTTATTTGGTCCGTCCATTGCATCGACTATCTACCGCGCGCTCGGGTGCCCTCAACTTTTCCCTGGACTACAAGTCACTCAATTGACGCATCACCACGCCGAGATATGTGCCCAAAGATTGTGAATATACGCGCTTGAACAATAGAGGAAAGACGCCGCTTGATGCCGAGTTCTTCGAGTATGGAGACATTTGTGCGAAACTCAGTCCATGATACCACGAGCATCTTTCTCCAATACCACATTTCTAAGGCGTCTATTTTCTTACTCTCGCTGTCTCGATATGGGGAGCACAAGTGCTCTGACAAGCCGGGTTTTTGTGGACTTGGAGGTATTGCGATTCCTCCATATTTTTTTAAGCTCGTCCATCGCAGACCTAGTAATCGCCATTCGTCGTTTAACTTCGTCAATGCATCCGCCCTTATTACGTGACTAATTCTCCTAGATAGATGTATGATTGCACGACATTGTAGTTCGCAATTCTTGTTATTTCTGGCGAGTTGTTATTAGCACGGTCGATAATCATCATCTTCATCTTACTGCGGTTAATATTTAATCCGAATTCCAGGCTGATGCTTTCCATTTAACGCAACAGTTCTTCTATGTGGCGAATTTCTGGTCGCGAATAAGGTCGTGTCATCCGCGTATCGTAGATTTGATATTTTGAATCAACCAATCGCAACACCATCCATCCAGTTCTCGAGAGTGATCCTCATTATTAGCTCTGTGTAGACGTTAAACAGGATCGGAGAGATAATACACCCCTGACGGACTCTTGCACTGGGGTGGAAATTATGTGACACCACATCATCTGTTTTTACTGACGCTGATCCTTCTTCATAGAGTCGTCTGAGAAGGTGTACAAGGTGATTCGGTGTACCCATTTCTAGTAAAGTCTTTCACAGCACCGGCCACTTTACAGAGTCGTTTTAATAATATTGTAGTACCTGTATTGTATATGTATTGTACCTAATATTGCTATTTTTATTTAAGATATTTTTGTTTGCACTTTTGTCGCTTCCTTTTAAACATGATGCTCCCATTCCACCTTAGATTGGCTGGAAGAGATCTCTTTTAGAGATAAGTCCACCTTTGCTCACCATTGTTTGTAAACTGTTCTCTGTATGTGTGTTTTTTGTGCAATAAAGAATATATGAATAAATCTTTGATGCTTGATACCACGAACGGCAACTCACCTAAATCTACAAACAGAGAAGTGCTTGGCCCTTAATAGCGTAATAGTATGCACGATAATATTATATACTGGCCTGCAAAAATAAGTACTACACTTTTAATATTTATTTATTTTCTAAACTATAGAAGTTAGAGATTTTTAAATAAAAAACGTTTTGCAGCAATTTTTATCAGCTTTCTTTAAAACTAAAGTAAATTATACATTAGTAACATTTTCCTTTTTGTTTCGAAAGTATATCTTGTGTACTTAAAAAGTTATTGCAATAATTTTGCAGGCCAGTGTATTTACCAACAAACATGACAAATTACCGAAATCTATCACAGCTAAGTATCTAAAAGCCTATAAAGCCTGTTGAGCGTCCGCTTCGTTTAGCGGGAGCACGGCGCGGGCTCACGCCGCGGGGACCCTCGCCGTGCTCAGTCGCGGGCGGTTCTCAATAATGGTTTTGGTTCATAAACGGATCGCCCGTGGCCCGTCAACAGCGCCACGTGCCACGGGCGATCTGCCTTACGCAGCGCTGCTCTATGAATTTACATAAAACAGCGCGCCGTGCGCCGTACGTAGCGGAAACCCTAAAAGCATGATTGTAGAAAACTATTAGGCTTGACAAAAACAAAAAAAGCATGACTGTAGAAACTGAGAACTATTTAGTTAATTACGCTTGTTAATTGACTCAATGCAAAAATTCTATTCTGATTTATTATTTCCAGACCTATCTGTGGGGGCTAAAGAGACAGTTCAAATGACCGAGGAAGGAGCCCGGGAGGCGCTGTACATGAGCGACGTGGACCCCAACGAGGCCTGCCTGTACGCCCTGCTCAACGGGGAGGCGCTGGTGGTGCTCTTCAAGATGTCGGAGTCCGACACTAGGGACATTGTCAGTAAGTAATAATATTAATAAATTTCTTTATTGTTCAAAGTGCAATACAGAAAACTTAAATTCTATAAGTAATTGCCTACACCAGGAGACCTGAATTGTAGACAATTAAAGCTTCCGATGTAACAAATTTTTGTCTGCATTTAATGAACTAGGTTCTACAAAAAAAATTGTTATCTTAGCCGCTGCGCAAACGTAGACACTTTTGTGTCTTGTGTGGGACACAAGCTACCAGTGAATATGAATTCAGCCCTCCCTGCGCAGACGTAGACACTTTCTGTGTCCAGTTACTTTCACCTGACACTAATCAAAAAGTGTTCGGTGTAGGTAACTGGACACACAAAGTCGTCAGTTGAAGACACAAGCAACATTAACAAACTTCCTTACAATTATACTAATCTGCGCAAACGGACGATGCAATCGATGTTCGTATCCTGTGTGCGACACAAGCCAACGCACACCGAGCGGGTGGCGCGGGCGGGTATTTCTTTAAGAATGTGCATATTGCCTCATGTTAGGAGATTGCATAAAAGTTGTGACAAAATGCATTCTTTGAGTGAATTTTACACTGCTGCAAACATACCCTTAAAGAAGCTGTACAAGGGAATTATGTAAGTCTTTTACTTTTTAACAGCTGACAAGCGTTTAAAATTTTGAGTGAATGGTAATGATATTTACAGTAAATGGTAATTTGATAATGGTGAAGGTAATGAGAAATGGTAATTATAAAGCAAATAGCAAGAAGACAAAAGTATAAATTTTTATTTAAAAATATAGAAAAACATTTTTTTTTACAAAGTAAAGGTATAAAAAAAAAAAAAACCTAACACAAGATTCGCGCACTCTCATGGCCCTAAAATCTCGATAATCTCGATAAATATTGTCGAGATTTCGATCGATATCACATATATCGAGATTACAGATCGTCCCCGTAGACGCCCGCTTGGCCGTCCCATGTATGCTCTCATTAATAACCGATCTTCTCCCATTCTCTTCACGTGCCCAAGCCAACGGAGCGGAGTCTGGCTGACTTGTTGTATTGGATGTGTATGTGTAATAACATGTATTGAACATGGTAAATTACCTTGAAATGATATTATTAAACATTCGTGTCTCAATTTTTTACTAGAGCTGATGCGCTACGTTATATATGAAGAGATCCCGATTCCCAAGGAGGACACACCGCCAGAGAAACAGTTGCCGCCGATACCGGCATACGAGCGGTACGCGATGATCAGCAAGACCACCCGGGAAGTGCGCCGCGACAGATACGAAGCCAGGATGCAGAAGCTTGTGCGCATTGTTACACTGTCTGACCATATACATATTCAGTACCTACCTTGCCTGACTTCATCCTCGTTGATTTCGTATTATTCCATACAAAAATTAATAACTACTTACTTTTTTTTTATAAAATCAAATATAGCTGTTACCCGCAAAGGACAGTATCATTCTATCAGTCAAAAAAATAAAAGAAGCTCAACGAAAACAAAAAATTCAGATTGTTCCCATCATTACTATTACTTTCTTGTATGGAGCCATACCTGAGAAACTGATAGTTAAGGAGTTTTTTTTTTATTTTAGTTGATGGCTTCGTGCGACTAGCCCATATAGCCAGTGTCAAAGTAATTTTTCGTACAAGTAATACATAAATAAACAATATTTCCATAAATGATGATGAATGATATTAGAAATGGAAAGTGAGAAATGATATACCCCCCAACCCCTCGAGTATCTCAGTAAAGATGTGGGGCTTTAATAAGTCCTCACGCGAGCTTCTTGAGAGAATTTGAAAAGTGACGTTGCACTGTTTTGTTTCATTTGCCAACACTTATGCACACTCACGAACACTTAACGGTTAATAATCCACCATTATTTCACATTAATATTCGACATAACACAAATTTTGGAAAATAAGGCAAAACCGCAGACATGACGCTTCACTTTGCCGCCAAGAAGTCCAGTTAAGGAGTTATTGAGGAACAAAGTCAAACTTTTTTTTACGGTTTTTGCGGAATCTCTTTAAAAAGGTTATTAAAACTAAAGGAACAATAGCATTTTTCTTCCATTTTCAATTAAAAAGAGACGTTTTAGGTTACTAACCGCAATGAATGTCGAAGGCACACAATGATGCGGCGGCTCGTGGCCGGCCGCCTAATATCGTACGCGTACGCTACATGCACACTAAGTTGCACGCGTTCCATTGCGTGTCATAAATAAAACCTGTTTTTGATATCCAAAAGTAAAAGTCGTTTCCCAGCATTTATTTTTACTTAATGTTTCTTAGTTTGATGTACACTATGCGTATATTACGGCTTCGGTAAGGATTTTTTCATACCCTGTATATTAGGTCCTTACCTATGAAATTGGCGTTCTGTATGAAGATTTTTTATAAAATTTTATTTTTCAAACTAACTTTTTTTTATTTTTTTTAGCATCTATTTATTTTAACACTATAGAAATTGTAGAGTAGTTTGTTTGTTTCACTAGCTAAATATAGCAGACATTAAAGAGCAAAAAAATAAAGTCCCTTCAAAGCTACAATGAAACAAAAGGACAATTCCGCGAACAAAAAAGTTAGTCAATTTAAAAAAAAATTGGGCGATAAAGACACAAAATTAATAATCATTGTTATTACTGAAGCTTAAGTAACATAGTCCTAATTAAAGGTGTATAATAATATTAACAACCGGTATTGACTTTTAGAAGTAATAGGTACACCTATTAATAAGTGAGAAAAAAACGTCAATTTCATAGGTAAGGACCTAGGACCTTTCATAGGAAGGATAGAAAGAAAGAGAGACATATCAAACATGAATAGTACATAGACCATTTGTTCCAAAACGGTTCGAACTCATGTCTCGTTCATGTGGTGGAATTCAATTTTTTTTTAAATATTTACATGTGAGCACAGTAAGTTTAGCCAAAGTAACATTTAGACTGACATCAGACGGACTGCATCACAGCTACTGCGCGCGGTCGATGTATTTAACTGCATGCAGTTGTACGTTCGACTTCGTGCAGCCATGATATCAACTGCACGCGGTCGGCTGCAGTCGAGTGAAGTCAATATCAACTGTATGCAGTCGTGCCTTCAACTTCGCGCGGTCGGCTATAGTTGTGTAGTGTCCTAACCTAACACTGAGCTACTGGTCTAGATGCTTGGCGTCAACTGCGTGAAGTCAGATCCGACTGCAAACAACTGCATGCAGTTGAATATAGCGACTGCGTGCGGTTATTGATGCGAGTTCGTGCGGTTGTTGTGGTGCAGTCCGTGTGATGGCGGCCTAAGAAAACGATAGCGAAGTTCGAAAAGAATAAATGTATGGGATTGACACAAGCCGCGCTAAATCACGTGGTGAATCTTATGTCAATCCCATACATGTTATTCTTTTCGAACTTCGCTATCGTTTTCTTAATGTTACATTGGCTACCGCCACTGGGCCTTGAACTCACATGGATGTTAAGTGATGATAACGCCAATTTGTGGAAGCGCACTTCACCCGGGATCCCTAACTAGTGAGGCACTGGCTATCTTATCTCTAGCTGCCGGAACACCATATTTCACTATAGTCACAAAGTAGGGGACTGGAAGGTAAGCTTTAAACAAAATTTACAGCTCGGAACAGTCCGTGATTCCGTGCGCGTGAGAGGATCCCCACCCGATCCTATAAATGCCACTAAACATTTACAGAATACACTAAACATGCACACTAGTTTAGGCCCAAGACACAGTACTCGTGGAACAAGGGTACGAAGAACCGGTGCACACGCGCTCTACAGGGTGTCTCATTTAAATCGGTCAGTATGGGAAAGTCTGAAACTATAAGAGATACGAAGATCTGTTCTTAGGAACCATGTCATCGATTTTAATAAGAATAAAAACTGCATTCAGACATTTCTAAAAAACCTGTACTCAGCTCGGCAATCGAACCAGGTTGTTTTGAAAAACAAACTGACACTATTTCTATTTAGATATCGATTGTGTAGGTCTTAAGCAGTAAATGGCTCTATGAAGCATGATGTCTAAAATTAATAAAATGCATTGTTTTCACATATTTTAATTTATTTTAGTAGGTGTTCGAAGTGACCGAGTACAGGTTTTTTTAAATGTATGAATGCAGTTTTTTTTCTTATTAAAATCGATGACATGGTTCCTAAGAACAGATCTTCGTATGTCTTATAGTTTCAGACTTTCCCATACTGACCGATTTAAATGAGACAACCTGTATACCAGGTCTGTACCTGGCCCAAAGGCCAAGGCCAAAGGCGCGCCAAGGTCTAGGTCAAGGATATGTCTGTACATGTCCTTGACCTAGACCTTGGCGCTTCTCTCCTCCGCCACTGCCCGGTCAACCCGAGCCTTTAGAGGCGCCCTCGGGTTGTTCCGCTCCCCGATCCGATCCGAACCCTTCGGAGAATCCAGTATGGCACGGGGACACGCACTTTTAAGTGTGTGATGCCGTTCCCTCTAGAAAACCTCCGGAAGTGATTCGTTTCACACGGCTTGCCCGGTGACGAAAAGTTCGTTTTCGACATTGACCCGACCGGGAATCGAACCCAGGACCTCAGAGTTAGGGCCGCCCAAAGTCCGGCGTGCAAGCCTCTCGGCTACGTAGGTCGTCAAAGAGCATCTAACCTCTTTGGCATACCTACATGTCCGCCATTTTGAAAAATACGTGTTTCGGCGGCCAGTGATGAAACGCATGTCAATCGACAGAATAAGTGATAACAAACAAAAAGTGTTCCGTGATTAAATCTCTAAGTGATACGGTTTCTGAGATATTTGACTCCAAAAACAGAAAAATAAAACAAAAAAATATTTTATATATATATATAGAATCGTCTAACGTAAATGTGTTAACGAAATTCCTCCGTGCTACACGAAACTAGTTCCACCCAGTTCGGTGCACCGCGAATTTTGTTAACACATTTACGTTAGATGTTTCCTAGGTATATAAAATTATTTTTTTTGGTTTTTTTTTTTTTTTTGAGTCAAATATCTTAGAAACCGTATCACTTAGAGATTTCATCACGGAACACTTTTTGTTTGTAATCACCTACTCTGTCGATTGACATGCATTTCATCACTGGCCGCAAAACACGTTTTTTTCAAAATGGCGGACATGTAGGTATGCTAGGTTCCATACAAAAATGTTCGAACCTCTTTGAATAAATAATGCAATTTGTTTATTAATTTTGTATGAATTTTTCATTCTCTTATTTTACTGTGTACTGCGGGTATAGAGAGAAGAGAAAGAAGAAAGAGACCGTCTAGCTTCAGAGCAAGCTCGCCTAGCGAGAGAAGAAGAGGAAGAGAGATTGAGGGTCGAGAAACAGCGGCAGGACGAAGAGCGCATGGCCAGGATCCAAGCTGGTGTGAGTAGCCATTATTAGACTAATAATCTATGGATCACAATGGTCTGAAAATAAAAGATTTTTATTTATTTTATTTATTATTACATTCCTTCATTACTCTACGAAGGTGCAGGAGATCGTGAGTCGTGAAGGCCAACATCATTCTGCGGTTAAAGCAGTTTTTTTTTTATTTTCCGGTTCAGCACAATGCTTTGATCTCGCCTGACGTTAAGTAATGATAAGGCCAATGATGGAAGCGCTCTTCACCCGGGAACCTCAACTAGTGAGGCACTGGCTATCTTATCTCTAGCTGCCGGAACACAATAATGCTACAAACATTGATGTTATGGCGACATGTATAGATAAGATGGTGGTAGCTAGCCAGGCGGACAAACAAGCCCTACCACCAACCAAACCGAGTACACAAACATGTACCTGGCTGGGAATCGCTGGGAATCGAACTCGGGACCTCTGGGTCTAAGCCGGTGGTTTTAGCCACTAGACCACAGAGGCAGCTAAGAGGCGGTTGGAGTCCCGCCACAAGGTAAACTTTAATTAATTTTTGGTGAGAGTAACGACTACCGGACGACCATCTATCGACCTACATGAAAGATGACTATTGGCCGAAAGTCATGTTCCGGCCATGGTTCCGGCGGTTCCAGGGCCGGCTACCGGACACCACGCTGCGCCGCACGTCGCCGTCGTCTTGTCGCCGACGTGTAGCATAGTTTTAATTTATATGTGAGGATCTTGATGGCGCAGTGGTTAACGCGCAAGCAACATTAGCAAAGGCCGGTTATCGGCTATGGGTGACCAAAAATGTATCATCTCGAGCTCCTCCGTGCTTAGGAAGGCACGTTGCTGTTGGTCCCGGCTGCATTAGCAGTCGTTAACAACCACCACACCGAACTGGGCCCGCGTGGGGTTTTGGCCCCGCTCTCCCTATCCATCCATAGGGAAGGCTCGTGCCCCGCAGTGGGGACATATAATGAGCTGGTGATGACTGATGATGTGATGTGATGTGTATACAGGGTCTAACAAAATCAATAAGCGAACGTTTAAGGGCGATATCTATACATCATTCTGAATACAATGACAAAAAATGGGCTCCAGTTTTATAGTGATTTTTCAAAGTTAAGTTTTCTAACAAACTAAATCAATTAAAATAATGCACATCATGAAACATGCTGTATCTTTACTAACACGCACGCAAGCGTCAATAAAAAGATAGTGTACAGATACACGCACACACAGCTACTTTTGTGTGCGTGTAGTACAGCTGTACGGGTTTGGAAAGGCTGTATTTTTTGGTGAATTATGATAATGTTTTGTTGATTATCTCGGTAACGAGCCTGTAGTTTTGGACCAAATTTGGTAAGCATGCTCAGTGTAATATATAGATGCTCCCCTTAAACGTTCGCTTATTGATATTGTTAGACCCTATATATGTTAGTCTGTAAAGATGGCGCCGGAAGGTGGCGCTGCTATAATATGTATTATAAGGTATATACACCTTATAATACATATTATAGCAGCGCCACCTTCCGGGTCCAATTGTAAATCTAAACCATTCTCGAATCCACTTGAACACACACAGAAAATTTCACCCAAATCGGTCCAGCCGTTTAGAAGGAGTTCAATAACATACACACGCACAGAAGATTTATATATATATTTTTTTTTATGGTAAAAGGAGGCAAACGAGCAGGCGGGTCACCTGGTGGAAAGTAATCACCGCCCCCCATGGACACCCGCAAAACCAAAGTTATCGCAGATGCGTTGCCAACCTTGAGGAAGGAGTTGGATCTTGAGGAGGGAGTAGGAATTGGGAGGGAGGAGGGGTGAGAGATGGGCCTCCGATACTTTCACTCACCGGACGAAACACAACAGCAACGAGTGCCGTTGTTTCACGCCGATATTCTGTGAGAGGGTGGTATTACGCCGGGCGAGCCGGCCCATTTCGTGCTGCAACGCAGCGTGGCTCTGCCACTCAAAATATATAAATAAAATAAAAAATAAAATGTATTTGTATATATGTATATATAAAGATGATTTATATATATAAAGACCTTTTTGTATTTTACCATGTTCTATTCTATCATTTATCACCACCACACTAGGTCTTTTCAAAAACTAAGTAGGTAGATCGTTTGTTTGGAGACCTCTTAAGTATTCAACCATCATGTTTTTATGTAATACAGCTGCCAGCAGAACCGGAGCCTGAAGATACTGGAGAAGAAGTGGAAGGCGAAGAGAAAGAAACTGAAGCCACGGAAGATATGGCAGTAAGTGGATGTCGTTTTAAAAGCTTATTTTATAACTTTAACCTCAAAAACCTTATTTTATTATTGGTTGCAACTACTTTCCTACCTGAGACTACAATTCATATTCATATCATTTATTGCCACATGTTGGTATTACATAGATCATTAAATATATATATATAAAAATCCCATAAACATGACCCATTAAAGGTATCGCAAATTTCAATTTTTTAAACAAATAAAATCTTATAACTAAAAACAAAAAACGGTAACTAATTATATTTTAACTAAACTTATTAAAATGAATAGCAACATTTTAGACAACGTGTAAATGAAATAGGGAAATTAAAACCTCGCCTCCATTGCGTTATTATTATACATTAGTTCCT
Organism: Eudonia lacustrata; assembly: GCA_947562085.1. Taxonomy (NCBI): domain Eukaryota; kingdom Metazoa; phylum Arthropoda; class Insecta; order Lepidoptera; family Crambidae; genus Eudonia; species Eudonia lacustrata. Next base: position 3,057,025 of record OX387323.1, on the reverse strand, counting down.
TTTTTTCAAAATATTCTCTTATGTTATAAAAGGCTTCAGCAATTAAAATTCTGTTTAGCTCATTGTCAAATGTACCGTCTGGTAGGGCTTTTAAGTAATTTGGCAGATGATTGTACACCTTAACGGCCATAATATGTTTAGGTAGGTAGCGGGTATATTATGTTTAGGTAGTGTCTCGTAGTGAACATAAAGGAGCCTCAAAATGAAACTCAAAACGTTTTATAACTTGCTTTATAATATTAAAGTGATTTTGATACAGAGTTACAGCTATCAATAAATTGATCAAAAACAGAATGTATGAGAAAAAAAGTGCAGGTAGATTAAATATAAATATCATCGTTGTAGGTAGGTAGTTCGTGTGAATATTCGTTGACTAGTGATGTAGGCACTAGGCTTGAACATCTTCCCCCGCGTTGAAAGGAAGACTTTCAACTCTTGAGATCTTCAGCAGTTGGCAGAGGGCATAATCGTGTGAGCGATCTTCTCAAGTTTCCCTTAGTGGTGTTTACATCAGCCACTCTAACAGTGCCATCAAGTCCAGGGTACAGGCGAGCGATTCTTCCTAAGCGCCAGTTCATAGGAGAAGTGTTATCTTCTTGAATCAAGACCATATCACCGTTGCTAAGTTTTGCTGACTCGGTGCGCCATTTTGTGCGTTGCTGGAGCTCTCCTACATACTCCTTTTGCCATCTTGCCCAAAAGTGTTGGCGAATCCTTTCTATGCGTTGGTAGCGTTGGAGGCTGATCTCTTTAGCATCTTGTAGATCTGGTGCAGGTATTGCTGTCAGCGGTCTCCCGATTATAAAGTGTCCAGGTGAGAGACAAAGGAAGTCGTCGGGAGAGGAAGAAAGGGGGCAGAGAGGACGGCTATTCAAAATTGCTTCAATCTGAGCAAACAACGTTAAAAATTCCTCGAATGTCAAGTGACTATTCCCTATTACACGTTTTAGATGAAATTTGGCCGACTTGACGCCGGCCTCCCAGATACCACCAAAGTGAGGAGCATAGGCAGGTGAAAATCTAAATTTAATATTTTCCTGATTTGCAAAATCACTTAAAGAATCTGAAGTTTGTTTTATAAAACTGCCTATTTCCTTGGCAGCAGCGACGAAATTGCGGCCATTATCACAGAATATTTCCGCTGGTTTGCCTCTGCGAGCTATGAATCGGCGGAGTGTCATAATGAACGCATTTTTGGAAAGATCGCTGACTGCTTCTAAATGAATGCATTTGTAACTTAAACACACAAATAAGCATAAATAGCATTTTACTACTTTACTGCCGCGCCCCTTGCGATTGACTATATAAAATGGGCCGGCAAAGTCTATTCCAATCGATAGAAATGGAAAGTCAGGTATCACTCTCTGAGCCGGCAAATGACCCATTTTAGGACATAGGGTCTTACCACGCGCACGTCTGCATACAACACACTTGTTAACTGTGCGTCTTGCTAAGTGTCTACCATTAATGGGCCAGACCGTTTCCCTAACAACAGCAAGCAACAATTGTGGACCAGCATGCATGTGCTTTACATGCTCCTTTTGGAATATAAGCTTTGTGAAGTGATGTGTAGAATGTAGAAGAATGGGATGTTTTCTTTCAAAAATCAAATTAGAAGCATTGAGCCTTCCACCAACTCTCATGATCTTGTCCTTATCCAAAAATGGGGAGAGGGAGAGAAGCCGAGAAGTAGTGCTCAACTGCTTATTTTTGAACAACAAATCATAATCACCAGCGAATGATTGCCTTTGTGCCATGATAGAAAGGATGTTAAAAGATTCACTTAACTCATCTAATGATAATTCATTTCGTATTTTGGTTTTAGTCTTTAGATTATGTATAAATCTCCGTACATATGCAAAAGTCCTTAAAAGTCTATGAAGATTTGAAGATCTTTCGAAGTTGATTATACTTTCCAACACAACAAAACTGCATTTGAGTTCAGGCAAATCTTCATTGTTAATTTTACAATTTAACTTAGGCCATTTTGACTCATCATCTACTAAAAAATCTGGGCCGGACCACCACAGCTTTAAAGATATTAATATGTTTGGATTGACACCCCTGGATATTAGATCTGCAGGGTTTTCTTTAGTTGGAACATATCTCCATGAGGTAGGTACGGTAGTTTCCTGTATTTCGATTATCCTATTAGCTACAAATGCTTTCAATTTCGTAATGTCACTATTGATCCATGATAAAACAATACTTGAGTCACACCAATGCACCACATTTATGGGCTTATACCGGAGTGACGACAAGACTGTCTCACAGAGTCTTGCAGCAAGTAGTGCTGCACTTAACTCCAAGCGTGGCATCGTTGAAGGTCTTATTGGTGCGACCTTTGATTTAGAACATAGCAAATTAACAGTAACCTTATTATGAGCATCCATAGACCTAACATAAATACACGCTCCGTATGCCTTTTGAGAAGCATCACTGAAAGAATGTATTTCAATTGATTTAGCATTATCGCATAACACGCATCTTAGAACTTCAAAAGTTTTAAGAAAATGTAGATTGTCTGCAAATCTGCGCCACTCCGATTCAATTTCTGGCGGCACTTGTTGATCCCAATCAAGCTTTCTTTGCCATAAAGCTTGGAGCATCATTTTAGGTTGTATAATGGAAGGACTTAACAATCCGAGAGGATCAAAAATTTTGAATGAATTTGAGAGTATGTAACGCTTACTTATAATACCACCCGGAAGATCTTTTAGAGGAAAATTAAGACAATCACTAGCTGGACTCCATCCAAGTCCAAGAGTACTCGAAGCTTCACTAATCGTTAAATTGCCGTTAGAGGTTGAATCACAATTGTCATAAACGAGACGAGAATTGCTTTTAAATTTTCTTAAGTTAAAACAACCGGATTTAAGTGTTTCTGTTACAGATTTTTGTATATATAGTAAAAGATTTTCATCATCACAACCGGTAAAGAGGTCATCACTGTAAAAGTCTCTTTGTATGATTGTTTTAATGAGTTCGTCATCATGCTCCTCCCCCAGCTGCCAGAGGCACCTAGTGCTCAAATAACTGGCACTTGCAGTTCCGTAAGTGACAGTATTTAGCCTGAGTGTTTTTAGGGCTTGTGACTCATCTTCTCTCCATAGAATAAGCTGTAGGTCGCGATCGTCTTCATGTAGTTCTACCATGCGATACAGATTTCCAAATCGCCACTTAGTACGTATTTATGTTGCCTACCTCTAATTAAAATGGAGAAAAGAGAGTCCTGAATATTTGGCCCCACCATTAAAATGTCATTAAGCGAGAACCCGGAAGATGAAGGAGCAGAACCATCGAACACCACGCGAAGCTTGGTGGACTCACTATTCTCCTTTATGACTGCATGATGACATAAAAAATAAGAATTATGTGGTTTTGTTACATCCGACTCTGATAAATGACCAAGCATCGCATATTCATTAATGAAATTAGTGTACTCTGATTTTAATGATGCATGCCGTTTAAATCGTTTTTCTAGTGTAAAAAACCTTTTTTTGGCACGATTGTACGAGTCGCCTAAGCAATCTGGAGTATCTACTAAAGGTAACTTGACACAAAAGCGACCAGTGCTTAGTCGAGTATAATTATTAAGAAAATGATATTCATACATTTTGTCATTTTTACTAAGAATAGTTGGCCTCTTTGGAAGCTCTTCAATTTCCCAAAATTTTGGAATGAATTCATCAATTTCGTTTGATGCCGATTTTATTGTACTGTGATTACAACTAAGAATGTTAGGAGATATACTAGAAAGCAAAGGTCCTGAAATCAACCAACCTAGTTTAGAATTTCTAAGTTTAGGACTATTGGTACCCAGAAAGCATTGTTCATCTCCAAGGATATCCCAGAAGATGTCAGCCCCGATTAATACATCAATAGCAGCAGGCAGGTGAAATTCAGGATCAGCTAAAGGTAAGTGTGTAGGTAAGTTTAAGTTTTGTACATTAATAGGAGCTTTAGGTATCTCGCTTGTTATTTCGCGCAAAACAAAACAAGAAAGGGATAACTGAAATTTGCCATTTATTGAATTTAGTTTGGCGTTGCATATTTTAGTTATTGTGTTGTTGCAATTGTTACCTATTCCAATTACATTAATAGCGTCTATGGACTTGGTGCTTAAAGACAACCTTTTTACTAATGATTCACTTATGAAAGAGGACTGGCTGCCACAGTCTAATAAGGCTCGAGCCCTTTCTTTTTTATTAGTTACGGGGTTAGATACTTCTATCAGAGCTGTGCACAACAATACCTGAGTGTAACATTGATTAGAGAAATTGACTAAAAACTCATCCATATTGACAATATTATTTCTAACTTCTGTAACTGTGTTGTGAAGCAACGTATTGTGTCTCTGATTGCACTCTTTACAGGATCCCATGCGGCAGTCACCAACAGGGTGCCCTTGTCTTAAGCAGTTGGAGCACAATTTGTATTTAGATACATCTGCCAGTGGATCTTGGATGCTTTTGGATTTGAAAGTGGCACAGTCATAAATTTTGTGATTGTGCACGTGAAAATAGGTACCCTTTTGTTTGTAGCAGCAAATGATTTTGTAAATGTATTATGATTTTGATGGTGATAATTTTTTTGTTTGTTTCTATTAAATTGGTTGTTGTGGTTGTTATTGTAGTTGTTGTTGCTGTTAAAGTTTGTACTATTTCCAGAAGCAGACAAAATAGGTTTGTTGGCATCACCTTTGTTGCGTGATAATGATTCCAATACATCAGCACGATCCGTCAAAAACTTGTGGAATTGAACCAACGTTGGAATATCGTCAAGGGAGTTACGATGTTCTTCCCATTTTACCAATGTTTGATTATCTAGTTTTGAAGTTAACATAAATATTAAAAGTATATCCCAGTGTTCTGTCGGTTGGTTTAAACTAGATAGTGCGCATAAATTTTTAGTAACATGATCAACTAAAAATCTTAGCGATCTGTCAGACTCACGAGAAATTTGTTGAATGCTAAATAATGATTTTAAATGGTGATTGATCAGTGACCTTTTGTTATTGTAACGCTCACAAATGATTTTCCACGCTTCAATATAATTCGCAGAGGATACCTCTAGATTTGATATAATCCTAGCCGCATCACCCTCTAAATAGGATATAAGATAGTGAAACTTATGAATAGGTGAGATGCGATTGTTGTTATGAATTAAACTTTCAAATGTGTCGCGAAACTCAAGCCAGCGGAAAAAAGCCCCGTCAAATTTAGATATATGTATCTGTGGCAACTTAAAATTATGTTCTTGTTGATCATGAAAACATACGGGTTGATCTTTAGAATGATCAGTGTGAGCTTCGACCAATTTTTCGCAGTGGCCAAACTTAAAATTATCTCACGCTCAACCTTATCAGGTTCATCAATTTCCGAATCCATCTCTCTAGAGTTTAAGATTTCAATTTCACTTTGTATCTCATCAAATTTTACAGACAAGCCCTCTAATTTTGTTATTTTAAGACCCAACTCTGCGAACTCAATATTTGTGAGATGTTCGGTAGCTAGCTGTGTCAAATAATTTTTGAATTTTGTTATTTGGCCTTTTATTGAGCTGCGTCTTATCAACAATTCTTTGAGAGTAAAACTACTTGTACCCCTTTCAGTCATTTTGCAAGGTCAATGAATTATGTAGGTACCTAATCGAAATCAATGAACTATTATTTAATTAAACTTTAACGAAACAATTCAAAACTAAAATGTGAATAAAAGTGAATGCTCACGTTCCTCGCTTTGGTGACGCTGCTGTCCCGGCGCCGGCGCGGCGGCAAGGCAGCTTGGCAAATACTTTGATTGATATAGGATACCTTTCAACTTCTATCCGAGTTTTATTTTATTTTATCACTAGGCATACCTTGAATAGCCACAATGATTGTTATCCTGGAATATACGGCGATATAGTGTAAAACAAAACATGTAATAAAATTGTAAAATCGTGTAGGTGCTAGGTACCTACTTATACAATGTTCTTACAGGTGCAACCTTTATAGGTAAAAAGGAAATTTTGTGTTGAAATTATTAAAAATGATGCGTCTTAAGATGCTTTCAATGCTTACCTATATTTAGTTATAAGTAATAATTTATTCATAAACATCTATGTGTGCGTGTACGCACCACCGCGTGATTAAACGTGAGAATATTAACAACAACAACAAAATAAAAATACAGCGAGGCTGCCTGGTATTTACGATTATTGATTTTACTAAGATTAAATGATAATTTTGAATAGTTTTGGAGATGGGTTTGGATAGGACTAATGAAGGACACTTATCTGTCGTCGGGCCGCGTTGCAAGTAAACACCTCAATTTTTCCACAAAATGCAATTGAGATGAACAACACTGCGTCCAGATAAATTTGGCTTGTACTTTAGAACAGGAACTTGTACACTTTGGAGATGTACCGATGAATCCTTTGTCCGTAGTGATGATTATTCTCCAGTTTTGCAATTATGATTTTTGGTAGTAACTTTTGTTCCCCTCATGGGCCACCATAATATGTCTCGTAGTGAACATAAAGGAGCCTCAAAATGAAACTCAAAACGTTTTATAACTTGCTTTATAACATTAAAGTGATTTTGATACAGAGTTACAGCTATCAATAAATTGATCAAAAACAGAATGTATGAGAAAAAAAGTGCAGGTAGATTAAATATAAATATCATCGTTGTAGGTAGGTAGTTCGTGTGAATGTTCGTTGACTAGTGATGTAGGCACTAGGCTTGAACAGGTAGGTAGGTTTATTTATATATATTATTAGCTGACCCGGACGACTTCATACCACTTTGACAGTTTCAATGACAACAAAACAAACAAATCTTAGAACATTTTGTATTGGAAAAATAAATTGTCGTTTTTAGTATTTTCCGTTACTTATTAATATTATTTATGTTTCTCACCGTAAACCTTTCCTGAACTTCCACAAATATTTCAAAATCAAAATAAGCCAAATCGGTCCAGGCATTCTCGAGTTTAAGCGAGACAAACGAACAGCAATTGATTTTTATTTACATTTATAGGTATGGTATTTACCTATTTATGTTTATCATTATAAATGTCGGCGGCGAGGTTTTGTAGGTAGGTACGGTCAAGCAAACTCGTATTTGTCGATAACAATGTTCATCTTGGATCTTCAAACTAAAAACGCAGTCGTATTCCTTACAGTCACTTTGATGTTATTTTAACATCACAATTAAATAACTTAGAAACAGTTGCCCGATGCAATTGGATTTTAGAAACGAAGTGAGTTCTGCGTGTGCGTACTCTCCAACCGCTCCCGTTCAAATGTCCAACTGACGATGACGTTGACGTTTCGTGCACCATAGAGCATAGGCTGCGCAGACTACACTAAGTATAGAATATATCTACTTGTCGTTTCTAAGCGATGCTAGCGCCAAGTCTCCGACATATATTTATCATTATTATTATTATTTTGCTTCATTTATAAAATACACATTATTCTAGTATGGTTTCATATATTCACCGCTAATCTTACTGTTTATTAGCTGGTTGTTTGGAAGAAATCTCTTGAAAACAATAAGACTGCCAAATTGTAACTTTGTAAATTATTTTCTTTTCTTTGTTTATGATTATGTTTTATAGTGTTGCAATAAAAGTAATCATCTATCTATCTTAATTTTGAATGCTGTTACTAACTATATAGTAATCTTCCAAACTAGCCCCTTTAGTACATACATGTATTACTGTGTAAAATAATATTATCTATGGTGTATCTATCAAATAAATAAATAAATAAATGATCAGCCAGAGGATCTGGAGGAGGAGAAGGTTGAGGAGGAAGAGGTGTTCCACTCAGACGTGTCGGTGGACGGTGAGGACTACATCCCGCCTGGGGGGCTGTTCGTGCCTGGCCTCTACTCTCCACCGAACGAGCTCGGCAAGGCTAACGCACTTACGTATTTCTTCCCCAAGGTTAGAAAGCATCATTAAAGGGACTGAATTCATTTCCAGCAGTGGACTAGTAAAGGCTGATGATAGGGCGAAGAAGGAAGAGTTCTCGAGTGGCGACCGCGTACCGGAATACGCAGTGTGGGCAGGCTCCCAACAAGGTGGACCGACGATCTGGTGAAGGTCGCGGGAAGCCGCTGGATGCGAGCAACACAAAACCGGTCAAAGTCAAAGTCAGACATTTTTTGGTTCAAATAAATTTTAGAAAAGTGCTTTTGAATCGTCCATACATTTTTTTAACTACTACCCATTCAGGACGTCTTTTTTTTAGCTGTGGTCATTGTGGAGATCCTTGGGGCTACACTTGGCATTTGTCGAGCAGTACACCGTCTTTTGGCTGAGACGATGATGATGATGATGATGATTAAATAATTTCTTATAATGAACAGATATTGTCATTTAAATAGATTTTCCGCCGTCGTCATCCGACTCCAATGCCTCGGAGAATTTAGTAGGGGACATGGAAACACTTGCGTGATGCTATCCCTCTAGAAAATCTCCACTGATTGTTCGATCATCACGAACATTATGACATGGGAACGAAAAGGTTATCGCCGCCCATAAAATCCTCATAGGCGGCGTCTGCTAACTTATTATAACAACACGGACATTCAGCTTGAAAGGAATCCGGCTCCACTTAAAGTAGGAAGTCATCTTTTACCAAACGAAGAAAATTTCTCTATTTGATATCTAAATGCCTACCCGACCCAGCCAGAAATCGAACCTGAGTCTTGACTGACCCAGCACTGACCATTATGCAACCGGGAAGGTAGACACAAGCACTGAATTTTTTCACTACTTTGATTTTTTACTTCTTTTAGCGGCAGTAGTAACATCTACTCGCTTAAAGTTACTAGTTTCAAAAAACAACTTTTTAGACCTTTTAAAAAAATGCCTTCTATCGTTATTGAAAAGGTTTTTGCAAAGAAAACATTATTTAATTTATGCCCTCAGGTGGTCAAACAAATAATGGAAATCGAGACGGAACACCTGCCGCCGCATGTGCTGGTAATGTTCAGCATAGACAAGCGGCACGAGGTCCAAGACATCATGAAGCAGTTCCCAGACGAGGTCCTCAACGTAAGTCCTTAGTTATACTGACAGGGGATATAAGAAGGAGACACTTTCCAATAGCCCTACGTGCTGGTGACGTTCAGTGTTTATAAGTGGAACGAGTTCCTGGACATCATAAAGCAGTTCCCAGACGAGGTCCTTAACGTAAGTCCTTATTGATTCTAGCAGGGGATATAAGAAGGAGACACTTTCCAATAGCCCCACGTGCTGGTGATGTTCAGTGTGTATAAGTGGAACAAGATCTTGGACATCATGAAGCAGTTCCCATACGAGGTCCTCAACGTAAGTCCTTAGTTATACTGGCAGGAGATATAAGAAGGACACACTTTCCAATAGCCCCACGTGCTGGTGATGTTCAGTGTGTATAAGTGGAACGAGTTCTTGGACATCATGAAGCAGTTCCCAGACGAGGTCCTCAACGTAAGTCCTTAGTGATTCTGGCAGGGGATATGAGAAGGATACAGTTTTTAAAAATTGCCCTACGTGATGTTCAGTGTGGATAAGCAACATGACATGACATTATGATGCAGTTTCCAGGTGAGTTCATCAACGTAAGTATCACTTACTTAGGTAGGCACTTAGGTCGCATAGGCGCGGGTAAAGGAAAAGCCAGTTGAGTCCCCGACTCCGGCACCCTTTCTGGTCGTCCGAGTAGCATAAAGCGGTTCACAGCGGGAAAAAAAAGGTAAGCACTTAGGAAGATCTAGCAGAAAAATTAAAACTAACATACTTTACAATAGCTAACTATGTGTCGTAATTGAATTTATGTTCGAGTTCAATTGGATATTTCCCAAATATAATATAAAAAAAAATAAAAATAATAAAAAAATATAAAAAAATAAAATATATAAAAAAAAAAAAAAAAAAAAAAAAAAAAACGGTATTAAGGTATCATTAATTTTAATATATAAAATTAATGATACCTTGCTTTTAACCTAATACCCGGAGATCAGAGAGATGCAGATGGGCAAAGTGTGTTTCGGATTTTTCTGTGCACAACGAAGGTGTTCGATAGCGTGCTTAATACACAGTTGAATAGATATGTGAAACCCCATGATAACCAATTTGGGTTCAGACCAGGTTTATCGACAGAAAGCGCTATACTGTGTGTTAAGCACGCTATAGAGTACTATACACAGCGCAATACGCCTGTATTTTCCTGTTTCTTAGACCTGTCTAGGGCTTTTGACCTGGTTTCCTACGACCTGTTGTGGAGAAAGCTTGAAAAAGCCGGACTACCAGTGGAACTCATAAATATCTTAAAGTATTGGTACGGAAATCAGGTCAATAATGTAAGATGGGATGGAGCACTGTCAAGACCATACGGGCTAGAGTGCGGAGTAAGGCAGGGGGGACTGAGCTCGCCCACCCTCTTTAATCTATACATTAATGAGCTTATAGTCGAGCTCAGCAGTGACAGGGCCGGTTGTTACATAGACGGGGTCAGCCTTAACAACATAAGTTACGCGGACGATATGGTGCTGCTGAGTGCGTCTATCTGCGGGCTAAGGAAGCTTGTTAATATTTGTGAAAAGAACGCCGACGCTCATGGCTTGGCTTATAATGTAACTAAAAGTCAAATAATGGTCTTTGAGGCCGGGAGTAAACGGATGGACACGGTACCGCCTATTCTGCTTAATAAGTGTGAGCTGAAAAGAGCGTATATGTTTAAATTAACCTTGGACATTTGTTGACTCCTGACCTTAAGGACGATGAAGATATAGATAGGGAGCGGAGGGCGTTATCAGTAAGAGCGAACATGTTGGCCCGCCGGTTTACACGATGTTCGCGTGAAGTAAAAATCACATTATTCCGAGCTTTTTGTACATCTTTTTACACGTGCAGCTTGTGGGCCAACTATACTCAGAAGACTTACCACGCTCTCCGAGTCCAATACAATAATGCCTTCAGGGTGCTCTTGGGATTGCCTCGCTACTGCAGTGCATCAGGAATGTTCGCAGAGGCCTGCGTTGATTGCTTTTATGCAACTATGCGCAAAAGATGCGCGTCCCTGGTGCGCAGGGTGCGAGGGAGTACCAACAGCATCCTGGACATGATTGCGAGCAGACTAGACTGCTCGTTTGTCAAGCGTTGCTGTGCCATATCAAGTGGCATAGCATTCAAATATAAATAAATATAAATCTAAATATAAATAAATGTATCGATACTAACATAGTTCTAAGTACCATTGTTACTAACAAAAATGAGTTGTAATTATTACTTGATACTTATATTATATACTTGTTAACTACCAATCCGCATTTAGCTGATTTCGCCAGAGCCTTGTAATTTACCTATCAATTTTTTTTATTTTTTTTTATACATAGCTCGGCAAATGACTCCACTCCACCTGATGTTAAGTGGAAATGGAGTCCAGACGTAAGGACAACTGGTGCAGCGAGAAAACAACTGTATTATTGTTATTAACTGTGTTCTTGTAGATTTTTAGCGATGACTTGAAGATTTCAATGATGGTGGCCTTTGCCCAGCAGTGGGACAGTAAATACATATACTGCCTAGTTAATAGGTTGCTTTTTCCGGTAACAATAGCCTACGGGTTTTTCCAGGCGGGTATATTTGTCGGTGATGATCCGCCGACAGCCGAGCACATAGCCTTCACCATAAAGCAATACGACAAGATGGAGAGGCTGAGAAAGCAGTAAGTAACTAAGTTTTTTATATTCAATTTCAAGTCTTCAAATGGGCAATGCACTGCAATTTTTATCATAGGATTTGATTGCGACGATACATGTACGTTAGGCGTAGGTACGTCTACGTCAAACCACGTAAAGGGAAGAAAGGATTTTAAATTTGGTTAACTTCAGACAACTGTGATCACTACCTAATGATTTAACTTGCGCCTACGTTGGCGCAAATTTTCCTCGGTGCTTACTGTTCTTAGTTCTAAGACATTCCCGTGGTGAGTGAGGATATCGTATTAGTGAGTAAGCCTGCCTCCTCTCATCAAGCTTTGAGCCCCTCCTCTCTTCCCCTAGAACCCGGGTTCGCAATTGGCCCCGATGTATGCTTCAAAACAATCATCATCAACACCAGGTCAGTTTATGTCAACACTGCTGGGGCACAGCTGGAGAGTGGGCCATAAACTATCACGCGGGCCTAGAAGTGCGGTCCAGTGGTTGTTAACGACTGCTAATCAGCCGGGACCAGCGGTTTTACGTGCCTTCCTAAGCACGGAAGAGCTAGAGATGACAAACTTTTGGTCACCCATCTGATGACCGGCCTTTGCGAAAGTTGCTTAACCTTAACAGTTGAAGACCAGGCGCGTTAACCACTGCGCCATCGAGTTCCTCCATAAGACTAGCTTTTCCATAATCAAAATAGAATAATAAAACGGTTGACGCTTTCTAAGGCTTGTACCAAGTGGTGTGGTGGCGTGTGGTGGTGTGTGCCAGCCAAGTGCTGGTCATTACACACAGCCTCTGACGTAACCATCATGTTTCAGCAAAGACCGCCTAGCGGTGATGGTGGTGTGTGTCAGCCAAGTGCTGGTCATTACGCACTGCCTCATGAAACTATGCGATTCAGCAAAGAGCGCCTAGCCCTGATGGTGGAGTGTGCCAGCCAAGTGCTGGTCATTACACGCAGCCTCTGACCGAAACATTACGTTTCAGCAAAGACCGCCTAGCGCTGATGGTGGTGTGTGTCAGCCTAGCGCTGATGGTGGAGTGTGCCAGCTAAGTGCTGGTCATTACTCACTGCCTCATGAAACTATACGTTTCAGCAAAGACCGCCTAGCCCTGATGGTGTCCCGCAAGCGCAGTCTGCCCCTACTCCAGTTCGCCGGGTGCAACCCGTGCTACATCAGCAGCGACACCACCTCTGGGGAGCGTGACTGCCTCACCATGTTCCCGGTCGGCTACGGGGACGAATATGAGGAAGAGGAGAGCATTGTAGAAGAGGAGATACCTGTGAGATCAACTCAAATATAGCTCCATTTTCTCAGCAACCACATTTTTTTTTATTATCTTACGTTTAAGGACATGGCCTTCAAAAAAAAATTCAAAATTCAAAATCATTTATTCAGTTTAGGCTACAAATAGCTCTTATGAACGTCATTTTATGCCATCGGTTCGTAAGTCTATCATCTCAATAAGGCCAAGTGGAAGCGCACTTCACCCGGAATCCTCAACTTATGAGGCACGGCTATCTTATCTCTAGCTGCCGGAACACCACAATGCTACAAACACCTATTTATTCGATTAATTCCATTCAATTATCACATATCCCATATCCCACATTCGGCTGGCGCCTGGTGGGTTAATGTTGTAGTGGTGGAAGGCCCTTGAGGCGATTATAAGTTACTTTTTATTTTTGTATTACAAATAAAATGGTTGTTTTTTACAGGAAGTCGTAGCAGAGCCTGAACCGGAACCACAGGTTTTTATAGTCCATACGAGTATTTCTTATTTTCATTATAAATAATTGTCGTAGACAGCTTGTAAAAATAGCTCTTTAATGGCAAGGCTAGCCTTATAATTAACAATGCAATTCAACTACACGTCAAGTTTTGTAGTAGTTAAGAGGTAGTTGTACAAATATTAGATACTAGCTGTGCTCGCGACTTCGTCCGCATGGAATAGTGACTTTCGGCAGCATTTTTAATTTTTTAGGCTCTTTTCCCGTTTTTGCAACATTTTTCACTGATACTTCGCTCCTATTGGTCGCAGCGTGATGTTATATAGCCTAAAGCCTTCCTCGATAAATGGACTATCCAACACAAAAAGAATTATTCAATTCGAACCAGTAGTTCCTGAGATTAGCGCGTTCAAACAAACAAACAAACAAACAAACAAACAAACTCTTCAGCTTTATATATTAGTATAGATTTGTATTATTTCTTGGATATATTTGTACAAGGCTAAAATAGTAGATTTGATTTTGCCAAATCCGTTTTATCACTCGTTATAAATCTTAAAGTTGAATGGCGATGTTCAATCAAAGGGCTAGCTGTGCAATTAAACGGCTATTTTCACCTCCGCAGATAGTTGGCTGCGACACAAAAACGTTTCTTTATTTTTGTAGGAGGTTGTGGAAGAGCCGAAAGCAGCCGACGAAGAGAATGAAGACGAGAACGAAGACTAGTCATGATGATACTATTTTTATTTACTAACACATTAAAGTTCATCTTTTTATTATAGAAGTTACGTTAATCTTGTTTTTCATAATCATGGTTACTATGATACGTACACACGCGTGTCCTACCTAATCACAAACACAATATATGGAGTGAGGAACTGCCAAAACTGTCCTCAACATATTTTGAACTTCATGTGTTTACATTTACTAAATGAATTTGACAGTTTTGGATGGGTTCATGTGCTGCTGACGTTTCAAAATATGAACCAAGATCCCTAGGGCTGTAAGTCCTTACCTACGATTTGGTCAAAGACCAAATGTGTTGGATTATGTAGATTGGCTTATGTAGAGCCATATGTATTCTGTGGTAGAGCTAAAGGTACCGTTCCTTCCTCGTGGTCAAACTAAGTAGTCAAACTGATTTGACCACGAGGAATTTTAACATTCTTCGTGGACAAACTGTAACTATATAATCTCTTTCAACATACTGTATACGATGTAGTCTTATTGTACAGGGAAAATTAAAAATATAATCACAATTGTATGTCTTGTACATATTAGCAAAGATTATATTAATATTCTTTTATATTAATAAGCAATCTCCTGCATAGTTACGGTAGCCTGGTACTTTATGTTGGAAATATTAAATCTAGTGCAACATGTATGTAAAATATTGTTTGTGCCCGTGGGATATGCTTATGAAGAGAATTGATTCTTTATTTTTTTGAAAGCTGGTGCTTCTCGTGTGGTGTCATTTTAATTTGGTCCAGTTCTGATGATAGGATCCTTAAGGAATTGAGGGAACTCTTCAAATATTGTAGGCATACCTATAGCGATTTTGATATTTTCAGAAATAAATCAAGCATTTGCATTCAGAAAGTATCATTTGATGAAGTGTAACTGATGAAAAAGACCACAGATTGCCATCGGAACTCTTCAATGATAAGTATTTCACGGGTGGCGATAAAATATCTCGATTAAGATAAGAGTTAAGCGACTATGACGAAGCAAAAGAAGGCAAGCACCGGAACTCAGATTTGATTTCCTACTTTGAGATAGGCGTTTCTCGTTTTCTTCGCTTGTCTCATTTAAACGGCGCTGTCTTATACGAGCAGCGCGTTTAGTAGGTCTACCCATATTCGCTTTTGATAAATAGATCGAAACGAATCACTAAAAAGCGAGAAATAATTCGATTCCCGAGCTGAGTACAGGTTTTTTTAAAATGTATGAATGCAGTTTTTCTTCTTATTAAAATCGATGACATGGTTCTTAAGAACAGATCTTCGTATGTCTTATAGTTTCAGACTTTCACATACTGACCGATTTAAATGAGACACCCTGTATATTAAAATCATAATAGTACATTCAATCATAAGCATGAAATTTTTACTACAAACGCGGACTGGCACCGGCTCCAAAAACTTCGTTGGCTGGCACCGGCTCCAAAAACTTCGTTGGCTGGCACCGGCTCCAAAAATAACAATAATTGTACCTAAATAGGGTCTAACAATATCAATAAGCGAACGTTTAAGGGGAGCATCTATACATCACACTGAGCATGCTCACCAAATTTGGTCCAAAACTACAGGCTCGTTAGCGAGATAATCAACAAAACATTATCAGATTTCACCAAAAAATACACCCTTTCCAAACCCGTACAGCTGTACTACACGCACACAAAGATAGCCGTGTGTGTATGAATGTCATACAATGGTTTATCAATTGTGTGCGTGTATCTGTACAGTATATTTTTATTGGCGTTTGCGTGCGTGTTAGTAAAGATACAGCATGTTTCATGATGTGCATTATTTTAATTGATTTAGTTTGTTAGAAAACATAACTTTGAAAAATCACTATAAAACTGGAGCCCGTTTTATGTCATTGTATTCAGAATGATGTATAGATAGACCGCCCTTAAACGTTCGCTTATTGATTTTGTTAGACCCTGTATATTTCCTTATACAATGATTGTCTATAGTATAAGTCTAACACTTATTAAAAAAAAAATTGTCAACAGCTTGCGACGTTCATTATTTAAATAATTATTATCTCAAAGAATTTGCCACGATAGTGTCTTTTATAGACTCAGTGAAGTGTAATAAAGTGACAGGAGTGTTATTTCTACTGAGACTGGTGTTATTCGCTAGAATGCAAATTTGTACATGGTAACTATGAACACGGTGATATCGACTTAATTTCCTATAATTTACATCATAACAAGCATAAGAACTATAGCTTTTGTGTAATTCAAGCTTTACTATGACACCACCTCGACCTTAATTAGGTCATATCAATACAAAAATACTCTACAAAATCAGTTGCACTATTTGATCTATCAATGACAGTAACAAAAGTAAACAAACCCATCAAGTGAAATTTATTCGCTTCGTTCGGAAACTTGAAGAATTTTTGCGTTCCGAGTTGTGATAATACAGTTCATATTTATAGCATTGGTGTTCCGAATCGCAATACTACACTATTGAAGGTGGTGATTAGTTCCCAATTTTTAAGAAGTTTGATTTATGTTAATATAAGACCACTACTGACAAAATAAATAATGGACGGCTCAAATGTCAATATAAATCCAAGGAAACTATTTGCCTCCAAATCAACGGAGTCTCTCAATACATCCATGTTGACCTCCGATTCTAAGTTTGAGACAAAGAGCTTAGACTTGTCGACAAATATCAACTTAAGTTTGATTGATGAACTTAAAGAAGAAGTACGCAATTTGAAGTTGCGACTGCAAAGTACAGATAAATGGATGATATATTGATGGAAAATAATGACCTGAAGAGGCAAGTTGACCGCTTCAACCTACAACTGATTGCTTTAAAAGATTTATGTAGGAGTCCTATGATAGCATCAAAAAAGGGTACACCAAAGACACAAAAGAAAAAGTAAATTTAAATGTTGATTACATTTAAATTTACAAGATAATAAAACCGATGCTAGTAAAAGCAAAAGACAGCAAAAGAAAACAGATGTATTAGAACCACAAGCCATAGTTTATAAAGAAGCAACCACACAAACAGTTAATAAAGAAAATTCAGCTTCACTCACATCAGACGAGTCAAACATCAAAACCGATACAAAACAAAATCACAAAATTCATATATTTGGTGGACAATCCTGCATAGGCCTAGCATCTAAACTGTTACTAACAAGAACTCGTATGAGGCGGACAAAAGAATACAGCATCGCAGTACAAACTAAACCGGGAGCAACGACAGAAGAAATCCTGAAATCCTGCAATAGATCCCACAACTTGGTATTTTATTGGCGAAAACGACTGCAATCCTTATAAAGTTATTATGAAATTGCATAGTATTGTTAAGCAGTTTCCAGAGAATGATATATTAGTTCTAAATCTTGTAAACAATAAATATTTTGATAAAAATCTTTTGAATTACCAATTTAGGATGATTTCGCAAAATTTTGAAAATTGTAATAACGTTGAGAGCAACACGTTCCTTAAGCACATATGCTACGAGTTAGACCCGAAAATTAACTTTCTTGACAGACTGCACAATTTTAAATAAATACAGACGGAAAATAAAAGATCTAGCTTAATAACTACTAAAAATCAAGGACGACGCTACTTAAAAGGCACAATTCCCTATTATTTTGATAAATTAAAATCTAAACAATCTTTGAAATCATTACAATGTAGTGTAAAGAAGGGTACAATCCCATTTTATTTCAAGGTAGCTTCTAATAAGCTGACATTAAATAGCACAGTAGGCAACAGTTAACGTTCCTTTCGTAAATAATAAAAAAAATGTTGATCAATTTAGACTTGTACATCAAAATATAGCAAGTGTTTTGTCCAAGAAAGAACAGATAGAAATTGCGTTAACTGATTTGCGCGATAAGCGAATTGATCCCGACATTCTGTGCCATGAGAGGAATTTGGTTATTAGCAATTACGAATTGGCTGCATCCTACTCCCGAGATCAACATAGAGGAGGAGTTTGCATTCTTACAAAGCGAAATCTATTATTTAAAGAAATAAAGTGGTTACAAGACTTCGCGGCAGAAAAAACGTTTGAATGTTGCGGAATAGAAATAACAAGCCAAAATTTAATGATGTATATATAGGGTCTAATAATATCAATAAGCAAACGTTTAAGGGGAGCATCTATACATCACACTGAGCATGCTCACCAAATTTGGTTCAAAACTACAGGCTCGTCACCGAGATAATCAACAAAACATTATCATAATTTACCAAAAAATACACCCTTTCCAAACCCGTACAGCGGTACTACACGCACATAAAGATAGCCGTTGTGTCATGTATCCGTACACTATCTTTTTATCGACGCCTGCGTGCGTGTTAGTAAAGATTTTTTTTTTTAATCTTTATTATAAAGGACTTTGGTCTCTAATGTGACCATGTCAGTCCTGGTAAATCTTAGAAACTAAGATAACAACAAATATAAAACTAAAATAAAATACATTAAACAACTTTTGTTGCAAATAAACAGGCATTTATTTTTGCTGGAAATAAAACTTTGATTTGTATTATGGACGGATCGATTTGGGAATCGATTATCGATATTCAATTTATTTAGTGGCATAATGGCCCCCTCACTAATTGTTCTCTTTTTTTTTGGTACTTGTTTCGGGAAAGCAACATGGCTGGTTTATAGGTTATCGTGTGTTGATAATTAAATAGAGTTTAAGCAGTAATAAGGGCATTTGGAGCCGTATTATTCAAATTAAGTGTATTGTGCAATCTGTGTCTTGTGTGTGTGTACGTCGTAAGCGAATCGCATCGGGAGTACAATTCGCCATCCCATGGTTGGATGTCGGCGTCTTCGCTGCTGGAGAAAACAGGTATTTCCTCGGGGGAAAGTGCACTTGGGGTAGCCGTTGGATGTGATTAGGGAACCCGAGAAGGCCCGGACTCGGATTCAGGCCCCATCAGACCACATGGATCCCGTTCTGGACGGCGGGAGCGGCATGGAACTGTGAGTGGATTTTGTAGATTTTAAGGTGTAACCTAATTTTAAACGGTAGCAGAGACTGTGAATAGTGGTTTCGCAACATTTTGGTAGCAGAGCGTGGTTACTACCGGACCTCTAGGTTAATCGGTGTAATTTTGTGTATTTTGTTAGTTCGTATTAGGTTAAGCTCATTTCGTGTAAAATCGCACTTCCGGGACAGGTGCGGTTGAATTGTAAGGTTGGTAGTACCGTTGTATTTGGGCTGGGACATTTTTCGGAACGTTAATTGTTATTCAATTTCTTTCAATTGAAAGCATCGAGTCGATTCGGGATAATCGATTCCGTGTTTTCGTTGACTCGTTTTAATTTTGTGTTTAGGTTTATTTAGTTTAAGTTATTTATAATGACAGCGTCACGGCAGGAGTTGGCTCAGCAGCTCCGGTGGTTCACCGGGCTGCTTGCATTAATAGATCGGCCTAACCGGGAGGACGCCTTGGAGACGCGTTCGAAAGAAATGCAGGGTCGTTTCTTGTTGGCCGAGCGGTCGGTAACCGCTCTATTGTCAACCGACCCGGTCGGGGAGAAGGAGCTGGCCCTCCACGCCCAATATGTCAAGGATCTGGAGCACATCCAAGACATCTACGATGAGGTCCTTCAGCGGGTGAAGGACATCGAGCGACTGCGGGAGGGGAAGCCTGTTGCGCGCCCCGCTTCGCTCCACACCCCTGGACCCAGCGCCATGGGAAGATTGGGTGCCCTGGAGGTCCCGCATTTCACCGGTTGTATGCGGGACTGGGCTGGATTCCGGAACATGTTTTTGGCCTTGGTGGATACTCGGAAGGATTTCACCAAGGCCGAAAAGCTGGCATATCTCCGTTTCTTCCTAGACGGAGAACCCAGACAGCTCGTACAGCATCTGAAGCTGCAGGATGCGAGCTACGACACCGCCATGCAGCTGCTGGAGAAGCGGTAAGAGAAGCCGCGTCTTCAGGCGGACGCGCACGTGACCCATCTGCTGGGATTGCCGAGGGTCAACCATAGGGCTCAGCTGAGGGCGCAGCTGATCACCCCGCTCACCGTGTCCTTAAACGGGTTAAGGACGCTCGGACTGCCCGTCGACCAGTGGTCCTTCCTTCTTCTGCACATCGTTCTGGCCAAGTTGTCGCAGGAGATGAGGGACAAGTTCGAGCGGAATCGACTGGTCCACAAGGATTTCGGCAGCGTTCTGCCCTCGATAGGGGAACTTCTGGAGTTCCTGGAAGAGGAGGCTGGCCTGCTGGAAAACCAGCTAGCCTCCCAGGAGGCTCCGACAAGTGCGCCGGCCCGCACTTCCGGAGTCTACGGCGCCCAGCCGCCACGCAACCCAGTGAAGGGTCGCGGCAGGCTGGTGGCTGCGGCCGCCATCAACCCCGGTTCTGGATGCCGGGTTTGCGGACAGCAGCACTTGGAACAGCTATGTCCAGCAATTCTCGGGCTGCCCACAAAAGAGCGCCGAAACTTCGTTCGGACACGAAGATTGTGTTATGCCTGCCTGGGAGGACATAGGTATAATGAGTGTCCCCAGGCGAGGCCTTGCGATGTGTGCGGCGGACCGCACCATCGCTTACTGTGCACCCGTAGTGCTGAGGGCTCAGCACCGGTTCGGGAGAGGGGATCTCCCACGGGTAGCGGTTTGGGGCCGGGGTCAACTCCGCCTCCGGAAAGACGGAGTCCGCCACGGCGGCCACACTACAACCCCTCGTACACCCCGGCTCAGGTGAGTTGGGGACCGCCGGAACGGAGCCAGGTTCTGGCTACAACCCGGCACTCGGCGCGACCAACACCTGGAGTTGGTGCCTCTAAGGGCCACTGGGTACAGAGAGCCCCACCTCCGGATCCAACACCCGGATACTCGTACGCGTATCCTCCGCCGCCGTTACCGGAACAACAACGACATGAGAACCGTCAACAGTTCTCACCGGTACTGCACGAGTACCCGAGGTTGGAATACCACCCACCCTATCACCGGTATGGTAGGGCAGCTGGATACGCACCACCCCGGATGGTGGCCTGCACGCGTCCGACTTACTGGCCGAGTCATCACGGTTCGACAGGGTCGGCTGCTGGCTCTGACGCGTGACTAGCCTGTGGTCGGGCTACGTCGGAACCGAGGACGGTTCTTTTGCCCATCGCGCAGGTACGTGTTTGGGGACCTAGGGGGGACTTCGTCCGGATACGAGCCCTCCTAGACACTGGGGCACAGGGCTGCTTAATTACTACGAGGGTAGCGAGGCGCCTACGTCTGGAGTGCGCGCCTCCCTCAGTTCCGATTCGGGGAGTCGGAGACACAGAAGTGGGGGGTCTGTCCGGTCAGACCCACATTTTCTTCTCTCCTGTGCATTCCGCTTCGATACGGATTGCGGCGGTCGTGATCGTACTCGACAATCTGCTGGGTTGGCATCCACCGACAGACATTCCGCGGGACGCAATGTCTGACACATCAGGTCTCATGCTGGCAGACCCTCATTTCGAGGAGCCGGCTCCGGTGGACCTCATATTGGGAGCGGATGTACTGGGCTGGATACTTTTAGGGCCTCAGCGGATTCTGGGCCGCTCTTCGTTGGTAGCTATACCTACCATCTTTGGACACGTTTTAATGGGACCGGTTTTCGACCAGGAGACTCGGGATGTCTCACCTATCGTCGTTACTACCTCCATCGCTAGGACGATGCAAAAATTCTGGGAACTGGAAGAGCCTCCCATGGTCTCCCGTCTGGATCCGGAGCATGTGGAGTGCGAAACCTTTTATAAGGATCACACACGCCGGATGGCGTCGGGTAGGATCGAAACTCGACTGCCCTTTATCGACTGTCCCCCTCTCTTGGGAAAATCGAGGGCGTTGGCAGAGAAACGACTCTTGTCCATGGAGCGTCGTATGTCTCGCGATCCGGTACTTCGGGAAAAGTATATCGAGTTCATGCGAGAATACGAGGCCTTGGGGCATATGTCGCGGGTGACTGTCGACTGGACAACGACAGATCATTTTTTCTTGCCTCACCACGCGGTGTTGAAGGCCTCATCTGGAAAACTACGGACTGTTTTTGACGGATCGGCACCGTCGTCGACTGGAGTTTCATTGAACCAATGTCTCCATTCTGGTCCGAAGTTACATCGGGACATTGTCGACATCATTTTAAATTTCCGAAGACACTAGGTGGTGATCGGTGCAGACATCCGGATGATGTTCCGCCAAACAGTAATACATCCTGCGGACAGGAGGTTTCAATTAATACTCTGGAGGGAACATTCGGAGGATCCCATCACCGTCTACGAGCTCAACACCAACACGTACGGCCTGAAGTCGAGTCCCTTCATTGCCATCCGGTCACTGCTGAAACTGGCGGAGCAGGAACGGGCTCGCTTTCCCCGGGCAGCCGCTGTACTGACACGTGACGTGTTCGTAGATGATATCTGCACAGGGGCAGCCTCTCTGGAGGAGGCGCTCATCATCAGGAATGAGCTGATCGGACTCCTCGCGGCTGGTGGTTATGAGTTGAGAAAATGGCTATCCAACGAGCCACAGCTTCTGGTTGGGATTCCGGAAGATCACCAACAGAATCCTCAGCTATTCGAGGACGCAGGGGACCCGAACTCTATCGCCGTTTTGGGAATTAAATATCATCCAGTTCACGATATTTTCACATTCCGGGTAGAACTGGAAACTACAAGAGTTTGGTCGAAAAGGACGATCCTTTCCACCATCGCTCGGATGTTTGATCCAAATGGATGGATCAGCCCGTGCATTTTTATGGCGAAGTGTTTATTGCAAACACTGTGGACACTCGGAGTCTCGTGGGATGAGCCACTGGTAGGGCTCTCACTCGACACTTGGCTCGCTCTGATCTCTACGATCGAGGCGATCAATCAGGTGGCGTTGCCGCGGTGGATCTTGCCGCGGGGCAAATACAGGGCAAGCCTACATGGCTTCTGCGATGCGTCAGAACGAGGGTATGCCGCAGTGGTGTATCTGCGAACGGTTGACTCGAAGGGTCGAGTCGCCGTCTCCTTGCTTCTGGCTAAAAGCAAGGTGGCTCCCCTCAAAACTAGGCTGACAATCCCGAAGCTGGAGCTTTGCGGGGCGCATCTATTGGCCAAACTGTTGTGCCACGTGCACAAGGAACTGACGTCTACGGTGGACATCCGGAATGTCTACGCCTGGTCTGACAGTCAGGTAGCCCTGGCATGGCTACGCGGGGCACCCCACATATTGGAAACGTTTGTGGCCAATCGGGTATCTCAGGTACAGAACTCGGGCATCGAAATTTGTTGGAGGCACGTTCCCGGCCCCTGGAATCCTGCCGATTGTGCCTCTCGGGGCTGCACCGCGCCGGAATTAGTGCAGCATGCCCTCTGGTGGGGTCCAGAGTGGTTAAAGGAGGGTGAGTCATCATGGCCGGTCACCATGATCGATGGCTCTCTAGGGATGCTCCCTGGAATAAAAGTTTTGGTGACAACAAACGAGTCAAGGCCAGATCCGAATTGGTTGACGGCTCGATACAGCAAACTGGACAAATTGCTAGGTGTAACTTGCTGGATCCGGAGATTTCTACATAACTGCCGCCATCCAGACAAGAGGCAGTTATCACCCGTGGCGGGTGCTGAGGAACGCAGGAGTTCACTGTTGGCCCTGATACGGCTGGTTCAAGCTGACCGGTTCGAGGACGAACTGAAGATTTTGCGCGTCGGTCGCGCAAAGCTCAAGGGAGCGATCTCTCGGCTCAACCCATTTCTGGATGCGGATGGACTGTTACGCGTTGGAGGTCGCCTCAAAAATGCCGACCTGCCCTTCGGTAGCCGTCATCCTCTGCTACTCCCCAAAGGAGGACCTTTGGTAGAACTGGTGGTCTCGGATAGACACCTGAAAAACGCTCACGCGGGGTGTAATGCGTTACTGGCGATATTACAGAGGGAGTTCTGGATTTTGTCCTCTCGGAGAGTGGTTCGCAGCGTGTTATTTAAGTGTGTGGCTTGTTATCGGGTGAAGGCCTCCACTATGCAGCCACAGATGGGGGATCTCCCTTCTGACCGGGTTTGTCAGACTACTAGGCCGTTCGACGGGGTCGGTACGGATTTTGCTGGACCGTTTCTGGTGAGAACCACAGCCTATCGTAACACTAGGGTCACGAAAGCATACCTGTGCGTTTTTGTCTGCCTGGCCACTAAGGCCGTCCACCTGGAAGTGGTTTCGGCTCTGTCTACGGAAGCCTTTGTCGCCACGCTGGATCGTTTTGTTTCGCGACGGGGTTTACCTTCTCTCATTCGGTCCGACAACGGTACCAACTACAGAGGCACTGCCAACTACTTAAAAGATGTGAACGATTTTCTGGATAAAAATTGTAATAGCATAAGTCAAGCTCTCGCACAGCGGGGGATCACATGGCGATTTAGTGTGCCAGCCTGTCCCCACTGGGGCGGGATATTTGAAGCCGCGGTAAAATCGGCAAAAACCCACTTGCGCCGGGTAGTCGGGGAAACTACCCTCACGTATGAGGAACTTACAACTGCGTTTTGCAAGGTTGAGGCGGTTCTCAACTCGCGTCCGCTTTGTCCACTCTCCTCTGACGCAAATGACATGGAAGTCCTGACCCCTGGTCATTTTTTGGTCGGTCAGCCACTCACTGCCCTGCCTGAGTATCCCTGGAAGGATGAACGTAGACACCGGATGTCTCGTTTTCAAATGATACAACAAATGAGTCAGGACTTGTGGCGTCGTTGGTCACTGGAGTATCTGCATTTATTGCAGCAGCGTGTAAAGTGGACAGACCGGACGTCGCCCCCTTCGGAGGGGGATCTGGTTTTATTAAAAGAGGCTAATTTGCCATCGTTATTTTGGAGACGAGGTCGCATTTTAAAGTTAATCTGGGGCGCGGACGGGACTCCGCGTGTGGCGCAAGTGTTGGTTGATGGATCGGTGCTAAATCGCGCAGTCGCGACCTTAGCTCGATTACCGGTTGACTAGTTTAAGATTTCAGGCTAGAAAGCGGTACGTCCGCTTTGGGTGGCGGGATGTTGCAAATAAACAGGCATTTATTTTTGCTGGAAATAAAACTTTGATTTGTATTATGGACGGATCGATTTGGGAATCGATTATCGATATTCAATTTATTTTGTGGCATAATGGCCCCCTCACTAATTGTTCTCTTTTTTTTGGTACTTGTTTCGGGAAAGCAACATGGCTGGTTTATAGGTTATCGTGTGTTGATAATTAAATAGAGTTTAAGCAGTAATAAGGGCATTTGGAGCCGTATTATTTAAATTAAGTGTATTGTGCAATCTGTGTCTTGTGTGTGTGTACGTCGTAAGCGAATCGCATCGGGAGTACAATTCGCCATCCCATGGTTGGATGTCGGCGTCTTCGCTGCTGGAGAAAACAGGTATTTCTTTGGGGGAAAGTGCACTTGGGGTAGCCGTTGGATGTGATTAGGGAACCCGAGAAGACCCGGACTCGGATTCAGGCCCCATCAGACCACATGGATCCCGTTCTGGACGGCGGGAGCGGCATGGAACTGTGAGTGGATTTTGTAGATTTTAAGGTGTAACCTAATTTTAAACGGTAGCAGAGACTGTGAATAGTGGTTTCGCAACAACTTTCTCTTAAATGTAGACAATGACACACATAATTTAATACAGCCCTTGCTACACTTGTTGAAGGTTCGGCAAGAATGCTTTGAAACCTACCAACATCAAGCATATTCCATTCTATTAATGATGCCAATTGCCATCTCTCAGCTCGGTACCGGACACATTCCGTCAAAAAATGGACTAAATCTTCCACAGTGCCACACACTGTGCATTCTGGAGACTCGATTTTTTTTCATTAAAAATGCGAAATTGTTTAGCGGAACGTGTCCCGTCCGCAACCTATGAGCCGTAATTATGAGAGACCTGTTGAGCCTGTTACTCATAAACCAAGGTATCCGAGGAGGTTGACACTGAATGGTTTTATACCAATCCCTTTGTCCCGTGAAGTTTTATCAAAATACTCTTTCCACGTTTCCTGACACTTACTCTTATACTTATTGACAAGTTCAGTTTGATCTGGGACAATATGATATCTAACACCATCAGATACAGCCGATTTCGCCAGTATGTCCACCACCTCATTACCCATGATTCCTATATGCGAAGGGATCCATTGCAACCTTAGGTTCTTATTGCACATGTAAAAGTTGTGCATTTGAAGCAATACTATGTAGGCTATCGAGACACCTCTGTGCCCAGAGGCGCATCGAGCCAGATGTTGTAAAGCGCTTTTGCTGTCAGTAAATATAACAATATTTTCTACATTTAAGCTTTCTATATAAATTAAAGATTCCGAGATTGCAACTAACTCCGCTGACATTATAGAAATACAGTTCTTAATTTTATAGGATTTAGATATTTTATACAATGGGTCATAAAAAGCTGCTCCTACACCATCTTGGCACTTTGATCCATCTGTATAAATTGTATGGAAGCCACTATAGGATCTATCAATTTCGGCTGTAACTTCTGTATGCAACACATTTGGATCATATGATGCTTTTGGATCCGTTACATTTTTTAAAACATTAAAGATAACACCATTTATCTTAACACGAGATCCAAATATCGAAGCTGAACATATCTAACGGATTGCAAGAATAGACTTCATCCTCTTTCATCTCTTCCCAAACCACCGATAATAAAGGCTTGATTTTGTAGTTTTTCCATTTTATATAGATTGGATTTAGCACTATTATCAAATAAAAAACAGCCATAATCTAAACGACTTCTAACAATAGCAATAAATAATCTCCGAAGATGAATAGAAAGAACTCCCCAACCAGACCCCGCCAAAACCTTAAATAAATTCAAAAACCACATACCCAAATATTTATAGTTAAATACAGAATCTAAGGTGCTGCCGGCTATTTTAAGATGTACTTGTTGTTTCTTTCGCCCTCGACTAAATATACAATACTTAGGTTTATTGCCTGACAACCGTAAGCCAAGTTCATCCAGCAATCCTATCATAACATCTCACATACGGAATCATTTAACCTATTGGAGCCTTTATACAACACAAAATCGTCTGCATATTGAGCAATACCTACATCACCAATCTGTTTACAGATTTTATGTGTAACAATGTTGAACAACAAGAGAGATAATGGGTCACCTTGCGCTAGTCCCCTGTTAGCCCACCTTATAAGAGGATGATCTCTTAAGGGTGGGCCGACCAAAAAATGCCAAAAATGCAGTTACGGTTAAGTAAATATAATTGAAAATACTATCGTATTAAATTAACAAAATATATATTTAGTATCATAGGGAACGTGTTTACAATTTGTCAGAACCATAAATTCATAACACGCTATAGTTTTTTCTACAATATCATTTAAAGTTGGGCAAAGATCATGAAAACGAGTGGCGGCGTTTAGTAGATTTCTTATAGTTTATCTAAATTATTGTACCTCTGATTTTGTCTAAACAATCATCAATGGATAAACTACAAATTGCTAGACTACATTTTTGATTCATCAAGTGGTTATTTAAATAATATTTTTTTATTAAGCACCTTAAATTCCCCATACAAAATTAGTATGGCCGCGCGGCATCAAATAAATATGGACGACGACATTTCAAATAAAACATATGACTTTTGTCACTTACGGACGGCGCACCCTTAAGTCTTCTGTATCTGCTCTGATCATAAGATGTCTTTCGTGTAAAAAATTCCATAAATATGTACATATTTTCCTTCCCACATTAAGCTCATCTAGAATTTGTATCAGTAACAGAATCAACTAATATATTATTATATGCATTCTCGACATCCAGAAAACAAGCCAAAGTTGGCATATCCCTTGAGAATCCAATCTGTAAATAAGTAACCAGTCGTACAAGACTATCCATACAAGACTGAGATCTTCTGAATCCTGAAGATTTAATGGACTATGTCATGAAATATTTTGCACAAACACGAAATTAAAGAAATAGGTCTTACTTTAGGCTCGCAATTCTGGTTAAACCCTGCTTTAGGGATTGCAATAACATGTATATCCCGCCATTGCCATAGGTACATGCCCCGTCTTAAGAATAGTATTGTAAATTGTTTACCACTAGATGGAAGACGGTTAATCATTGAATATGTTATTTGGTCGCCTCCCGGTGATGTATCTTTTTACTTTTTTTTAAGACTAATTTCCAATTCTTGGTTTAATATAACCGTTTCTAATACCGT
The DNA here is from genome assembly GCA_947562085.1 of Eudonia lacustrata. Classification (NCBI taxonomy): domain Eukaryota; kingdom Metazoa; phylum Arthropoda; class Insecta; order Lepidoptera; family Crambidae; genus Eudonia; species Eudonia lacustrata. The sequence goes on along the minus strand of OX387323.1, from coordinate 3,028,685 downwards.
ATTTTTACTATTAATGTTTGGACAACGAGGCGTATCAGAGTCAGGAGTCAAGCTCCGTAACAATTCTTCATTTTTCTTTCGCGAAAAGAAAGTCTTAAACTGAGTGACCCCTTTAAGCCATCTCATTTGTTTCCACATGTTCGAAGCGGCTGTAGTTTCATCAATACTCGAACAGAAGTTTCTCCAATTTTGAGACTTCGCTTGCCTGATTGCTTTTTGAGCCTCTCCAGATTTTCTATTTAACTGATCTAAATTGAAAGGTGTCGGATTTTTCCTAAATATTTTTAAAGCTAATCGACGTTCTGCTACTACTTTGGATACAGGTGACCAATAAACTTTTGGCTTGAATTGTCTCGCAGGACTGGTACAGTATTTTATAATGGGAATGCATTTATCCGCCGCTTTATTTATTTGTTCCACAAAAAAGTCATACATAACTTGTGTATTGGTATATAAAGGACCATTGGGAAAATATGGCATTAAAATTTTGCTATACGACTCCCAGTCTGCTAACCTGTAATTACGTTTCAAATAACTACCATAATTATGTTGATAACTAAAATTTAATTTTATTATTAAGTGATCACTACCTAGATTCTCAGACAAAACATCCCATGTAAAGTTAATAGTAATGTCGGACGAAACAAATGTAATGTCAGGGCTAGTTTCTTGCAAAACGTTATTTACGAAGGTTTTCCGTTATTCAGCGCTATGAACCCATTATTAAGAGAAGCATCATATAATTGATAACCTTTGGTGTCATTTTTATATGACCAATTTGTATGGTGGCCATTAAAGTCTCCCACAATAACACTTTCTTTGGAAAACTTCGAAAATAAATTATCCCAATCGAGCTGCGTAGTGCGTACGCTTGACGGGCAATATACTGACAATATGTTTTTCAGATAATTACAATTTTGTATTTGAACATACACAACTTCGATACCTGGATTGCTACCAATATCTGAAGGACACACAAAATATTGAATAGACTTATGAATCACAATAGCAACTCCACCATAAGAGTCACCTCTGTCTTTCCTATAAATATTGTAACCACTTATGTGAAGTCTAGATTCTGGTTCCAACCATGTTTCACTGATCAGCGCAATGTGAACTTTTTCTCTATACAGTAACAGTTCTAATTCTGTAAGTTTAGGTCGAAGGCTTTGTGCATTCCATTGTAAAAATAAAATTTTATGCTTCATTAAGAAAACTGTTAAATATATTTTTTATCCACTCTTCATCTTGAACAAACTTTAAGCAATAAGCTATAATATCTTCAAAAATTGACTTTAAGGTTAATGTAATCTTCTCCACGAAACTCTTGTCTGACATAATAATCCTTTTGCTTCTCTCATACATTTCTGTGAAGTTAAACGATTTCGTTTCAAAACTATCTTACGTTGTTTTATGTTTTTGAGATGGTAACTGTTTTCTATCAGTGTCAATGTCTGATGTGCACATCATTGATTGATTCATCACACAGTCATTGATTCTTTCGTTACATTCTTTTTTGCCTTTTTTTTTCCTTAAGACTTTTGACATGCTTAACTCGTGTTCTTCTTTGCCTTCAGCTTTTTCTGAAAGTGCATCTTCTCGTTGTGCCATTACAGGTGGTTCTAAGCGAAATAAATGTTCGAGGAATTAGTACGTCTGATAAAGGTGACTGACAACTTTCAACTTCTTTGACTTTTCTTTTGTTCTCCATGAATATTTCCAAGCTTTTTATATATGTGTAGTTGTTTGTACTCATAATGTGACGTATTTCTTTTTCTTTTAAAAATTTTGGACAACTTTTATCAAACGCCATATGTTGACCCTTGCAATTAATGCAGCTGTACACTTTTGTAGTACAATTGGCATGGGACTCACCACATTTAGGACATATAATTTTTTTGGAGGGACGAAATGTTGCTAGGTGTCCAAAACTCCAGCAGCTTGAACATTGTCTAACAGGATAAGTATATGGTTCCACTTTCATCTTAATTCCATATCCACGAATATAAGAAGGCAGAGTTGACCCTTTGAAACAAAAACGCACAGTTTCACTGTCCACCCATTCGCCGGCATCAGTTCTTCGCTTCAATCTCTTAAAATACATTATTTCTTGCTCACAAGTAAATGCTTCAGTAATCTCTTTATCATCCATTTCTAAATCAACATTTTTAACTACACCATTGACATAACAGGTATCATCTGTCATTTGACACTGATAATTTAATTCTGTAAACATCTTACATTTTACTAACTTTTCCGCATTGTTTTTGTCTAAAAATTCTATAAACATATAAGGGTTTTTGTATTTTACTTTTAAAACATTTTCAATCTTTTCTGAACGCAGCAGTTTCGCCATGGCCATTTGTTTTGGTAACACAGACTTAGACGTCACACAAACTTTCTGTTTAACATCCTCATTTTTCTCGTTTGAAATTTGCAACTCAACATCAACATTTGAAAAGCTTCTTATGAGACGTTTTGGTTTTCTTCTAGAGACAGTTATAAAATCATCCCCGTCTTCGTTCCCCTCACTAGAATTCCGACCCCTTGTCTCTGCATGTAGCTGACTAGTTGTTAGAATGTTGCTAGTCTCAGACCTATTGTCATTTTTGTACGTACACTCGGCGTTCTGCTCAACACTATTTAATCTTAATATTGGAGAACTACACACACTTCTTGTCTGTTGTTCCATTTCGATTGACTATCAACATGTGGGTGTTTTATAAAAAACCGCGAGAAAACGCCTGGCGTATCGACAGTAATGCGTGCGCTCGATACCGCGTTCCGCGCGTAACACGTTTTAGTAAAGATACAGCATGTTTCATGATGTGCATTTTTTTAATTGATTTAGTTTGTTAGAAAAAATAACTTTGAAAAATCACTATAAAACTGGAGCCCATTTTTTGTCATTGTATTCAGAATGATGTATAGATACCGCCCTTAAACGTTCGCTTATTGATTTTGTTAGACCCTGTATATACATATAACCATTAAAAATTTTTCTGTATATATATACATATAACCATTACATTTTGGCTTGTTATTTCTATTCCGCAACATTCAAACGTTTTTTCTGCCGCAAAGTCTTGTAACCACTTTATTTCTTTAAATAATAGATTTCGCTTTGTAAGAATGCAAACTCCTCCTCTATGTTGATCTCGGGAGTAGGATGCAGAACCCCTAATTCAAATGTGTCTCGATTTATTAAGAAATTGGACCTAATTTTACACAAAGTAGCACAGACTTTTGAAAAGAAAATAATAATTACAGGAGATTTTAACATAAGCACGTTTAAAACCAACTGTACTACAAGCAGTTTAATCAATTTGACGCGGTCGGAAATATTTTACCACTAGGTTTATCTGATCATGATACGGCACAAATGCTGAGTTTTCCCATAAAAACAAAAACTAAAAAAATCAATAACTATACTTATTTTAAGAGAGATTAATGTACAGAGAATATTTCTAGATTTAAAGAATGTCTTCAAAAACTGTAATTTTCTGAAATATATTTAAATAACGATCCTAATTCAGCATTTTCTAATTTTCATGATCTATTTTCCTTATTGTAGAAACTAAATTTTCCGAAAATTAAAATAACAGTCAAAACAAATAAAAAACACAAATGGATATCAAAAGGATTAAAAGTAAGCTGCTTAAACAAAAGGAAACTTAGATTTAATTATTATAAATATAGAACTAATCTAAATAAAATAAGATATCATAATTATGCAAAAATTTAAAAAAAATGTTTAATGTTGTCGCAAAAAATTTGGTAATGATAAATATATGTATTTCAAACAGTAAAAATTGTCTGATTTTTGTCTGATTGCCACCTCAGCGGATATGGGACACATAATGCGGTAAGGGGTAGCTGTTGCGGCTAAAGGCCTTGAGATCTTGCTCTAATATAATATAATAGGAAGTAGGTTTAACCCTTTCAGGCCTGATGGTATGTATGTCCCGTACCACGTAAGACCGATGGGAATATACATCCCGTCATACTTTGATTCAAGACTGAAGCTTAGTGTTTACAGCAATTGGGACCCATCGTCCCAAACGGTTCTGAGCTGTAAAATTAATTACCTACTATCATTCCCATTATCATTCTAAAATTAAATTTAATCCATATTTACTTAAATTATGTGCAAATAATTTGAAAAATTAGTTTCAGTCCTGGCACTGCACTCCCACGCCGAATCGAAAGGGTTAATGTGGAAGTAGAACAAGAAATCACAGATTTGTTTTAAGGTTAATTGATGGTTAAAAGTTCTTACTTCAACCATGTAATGAAATTCAGTGCTTCTTCAATCAGCATCTAATTTAATGCAAGTAGATAATATTAAAACACATAACTTGAAGAACCTAACCTTGAATAAGAAGGGGGTTAGCCTTTACGACGGGTATGTTGGAGTCGGGGTCACAACCCATGCTCGGGCTGAGGCATGTCTCCTCACAGCGCTCCTTGGTGACGAAGTTGTTGCCGTTGCCGCCGCACCCGCTGTAAGCGAACGTCTTGCAAGCATTCTCGAACGGGTTGAAGCCGTATCTGAAAGACGCAGGCATGATAAAGGTTTTATTAGCGCACTTTTTTATTAGGCACATCACTCGCAGGACTGATGGCCTTTGGAGCGGAACAGTCCGAGTGGCGACTGCGTACCGGAAAGCGCAGTGTGGGCAGGCCTCCCAACAGGGTGGGCCGACGATCTGGTAAAGGTAGCAGGAAGCCGCTAGTTGCGAGCAGCACAAAACCGGTCGTTGCGGAGATCCTTGGGGGAGGCCTTTGTCCAGCTGTGATGGACGTCTTTTGGCTGAGATGAAGATGAAATGATGAAGGTTATAATGTAGTGTATGCTCCTTATTTCGTGCATAAACCGAACAACGGCTCATGCTTTGCAGCAGAAATAGAAAATGGAATGTATGGTCACCCATTTCTGGGTGCCTAGTGTAAGTGTTGGTTGCTATTCGATTACTAAATAACATGAACTCGTGTTAACACACGAACGTGAATTTGTCACTCTCTTGCTCTCTCTCTTGTCGTTGGTTACCATAGTGCCTAGTGTGAGTTCGTGACTGGCCCACCCACTGCTCAATTAGATTGCTCAACTAGTTGAGCAGCAGGACATAGATTAGATTTGAATGATTTTTAAAAATTGTTCAACTAAGTACGTGTATGTGTTACACGTAAGTACTTAATTGAGCAATTTTAGTTGAGCAGTGGGTATGACCCTCTGCTCAACTGTCGTAGTTGAGCAATGACCAGTTGAATTTTATGAAGTTGAGCAATCTAGTTGAGCAGTGGGTCATTCACGCGTGAGTTTTGTTTACTATCCGTATTCATTTGATTACGTTTATGAAAACGAAAATTAGTATGGCATTGAAGCAGCGACTCCTGGCGACATACAAGAAGAGTTAATATTTCGCCATACAAAACGTCGTTTTCGTTAACGTGATCGAACGTCGAAAATGAAACTCGCACTTGGCACTCTAAAGCGTTTAAATGCAAAAAAACTAATGATATACAACTTACAATAAGAACTTTTCATATTAATCATTATACCACATAACTTCCGCGGAGTGGGGCACGGTGCTCTGTAATACGGGTTTTTTTTCAAAACCTATCTCAGGTACCATTCTCTCACATACTTAACTTAATCATAAATAATAATTGTTACACTAGAGGATCCCATGTGAGGGAAAAATAAATGTATTTATTATTACTATTTTAGTATTGGCAAAATACCTCTCGCCTATGGCGGTTACGTCAGTTAATAGCGCAGTCGGCCGGCGTCAGGGCACGAGGGAGAGAATCGGCAGCCAATGCGCGCGGTATCAAGTATATACCACCGCTAAATGCATTTTCGCTGGAAGCGAACCGCCGCGGCCACCGAATCCCCACCTTTTCAGGTGTTTACCCAACGTGGCTGGGATTAGCCCGTTTATTATTATTATTCGCTTTATTAAATATATATATCTTAAGATTTTTTTTTACAATATTTTAAATAAAAACATATTTACGATATAAAATATTATAAAAAACTTAACCTAGGTTGCCACCGGCAGCGGGGATAGACCCAAGCTATCGGTGGTTAGGGCTGCAGAGTGAGGAACCTCCTGACAATTCGTGCCCTGTCAAGGAGTACAGCCTTTTGTATCTGACCCTTGACCCAACCTTTCAGCGAGAGCCTCTTTAGGTCTCGATCGAGGCTCTTGGCTCTATGATTTGGTGCAATTCAGACAGATTTGTGAAAAAAATTTAAATGGCTTTTTTTCAACTTTCACAATAATCGGTTTCAAGAACATAAACTATTTATGTAATTTGTATAACATTATACGCATTAGATAAGTAGATATCGACTGATGAAATTCTATACTGCTGATGGTAATGAAAACTGTGGAGTTGGTAAAGAAATTGGGTATTAAGGTAATAAAATTTTTTTTCTGGTAATGATGATGTAAATAACATCTCGTAAGTTTTAAATAACCAGCATTTATTTAAAAAAATAAACAACCAAACATACAATTTTTCTTAGAGCATTAAAGGCAATTCTTCCAAGTAAAATAAAACAAGAATTACTTCACAAAATTCTTCAATTTCTAAGAAATCTTAAATCTTCTTTAATCTTTCAATTAATAAAAACCTGAAAGTATTAAATAATCTTAGTATCTTTTTATGGGAAAAGATACTAGATACTTTTAGTAAACAACTAAAAAAAGGAAATTTAAGATAAAATACTCCAAAATTTGTATTTTTATACCAATATAAAATAAAATATCTACTAAAAAAAATTAGTTTCCTATCGCAAATAAATAAAGTTTTTAAGGGATAATAAGCTTTAATTTAGTTTTTTATAATTAAAATTTTGATTTACCTATTTAAAAAATTATAATTGTTAATAAAATTTAATTTATTATACTTAAATAATTTAAATATAAATAAAATTTTAAAAAATATAAAAAAAAATATTTGAATATAATATAATTAGATATAATGATAAAATTAGTATAAATAAATATAAATTGTGTTAATTGGAATAAAATAAATTTAAAAGAATTCGGCAAAAATATGTATTCACTTGTTTATCAAAAACATGTCTTTTTGAAAATAATTTAAAGTCTAATCTGCCTAAAACATTAAAGGGCTGCCGTATATTGACTGTACAAAGGTAGCATAATCATTAGTCTCTTAATATTGGTGACTTGTATAAAGAATTGGATGAAATATGAAATCTTTAATTATTAGTTAGAATTTAATTGTTTAATTAAAAAGTTAAAATAAATTTAAAGACGAGAAGACCCTATAGAGTTTAATATAATCATATTTATTAAGATTATTTATAAATTTAATAGATAAAATAATATAATTTATTTTGTTGGAGTGATAAAAAAATAAAAAACTTTTTTAAATAATAAACATAAATAACTGATTAAGTGATCCAAAATTTTTGATTTAAAGAAAAAAATACCTTAGGGATAACAGCGCATTTTTTTTAGTTCAAATAAGAAAAAGAGTTTGTGACCTCGATGTTCGATTAAGATAAAATTTAAATGCAAAAATTTTGATCTGATCGATTATTAAAATCTTACATGATCTGAGTTCAAACCGGTGTAAGCCAGGTTAGTTTCTAGTAGTCTTTAAATGAGTAAAATATTTTAGTACAAAAGGATTAAATATTTTAATTTAAAAGAATTTAAAAAAAAACTTCTAATTTAGACCATTTTTTAAAAACGGGACAGACAATATCTTATACTTTTTCTAAATATTGAATGCCTGTCCACAACTTTTCATTCTGTCTTGAAGCACTAGGGTGTTTAGTCCACCCCAGGTTCAGAATAGAGAAAAATAAAAGAGTGTAAACTGTTAACAAACAATTTGTTCCCCAGGGGTGGGTTACGTCGGTCGCTTACAATTCAGTACTGTCGCGCAGATTTAGAAGGGGACTTAGCTTCTAGGGGTAAGTCTTGACGCGTACGCAGTTCGGCTCCTAGGTCAGCCTAGACCCGAGCCGTAGACTGCGCCAGTAGACACAGGAACCAAAGCTGGCTCGCCGCAGTAGCTGCCTCCAGAGGTGCAGGCGGGTAGGCGCGTGTAGTGACTGAGCTGCCTCAGGAGACGCCGACGGTTAGCGCGAGACCAGGGTTCCGTTACCAGGTAGAGGGAACCCCGTAGGTTGGGGTTGTAGAATATTTATAAATTTCACTATTACACATCTAAGTGCCTGAAGACCGACCAGTTGATGTGGTGGTGATCAAAAGAGCACGTTAACCTCCACCTAACCACTTTTATATCCTTTTCAAAATAAAAACCAGTACCTAAGTAGTATATTCTCGAAACTCCCTACCAAAAAGATATGTTCCATAGAGCTGACGATTTACAAAAAGAAACATAGACACGAGTGGAACAAACAGTCTAAGGTTTCACTCAACCACAAATACATTTTAAGTAAATGTATTTGTAATCAATACAAAAAGAAACAGTGTATTTATGTGTACTTGTTATATGTTTTTTTATATAACACTCTATCAAATACTTTTATCTTGGAACAGCACGGATTCCTTAGGAACCGTTCAACTTCATTCAACTTGCTTTCGTTTATCGAGTTAACAACCTCGGGTATGGATTCAGGTGGGCAGGTTGACGCTGTCTTCACTGACTACAGCAAAGCTTTCGATCGGATAGACCACTCAATACTTTTACAAAAGCTTCTATCAGCTGGAATACATGGTGATTTGTTCAGATGGTTTACCTCATATATTGAGAATCGAACCCAGGCTGTAGCGGTAAATGGCTACTCTTCTAAATGGTATTCTGTTCCTTCTGGTGTTCCTCAAGGTTCCTTAATTGGACCATTGCTTTTTGTGATTTTTATAAATGACATTTCATCTTGTTTTATTCACTCAAATTTTTTGCTATATGCAGATGACATGAAAATTTTTAAGCAAATCGAAAGTTTAGACGATTGTTCTTATCTGCAACAGGATCTCAGCAGATTTGAAAGATATTGCGAACGGAATAGATTGGACCTAAACGTTTCTAAATGTAGCTTTATATCGTTTAGTCGTAAACCTGTAACAATTATTTATCCATATGAACTTAAGGGACTGATGCTTGATAGAGTTAACGAGATACGAGACTTGGGTGACACCCAAGTCATGACTCATGACTCATGACTCTAAACTTACATATGAAAAACACGTAGATCATGTCGCCAAAAAAGCCAGCAGGAACCTTGGTTTTGTCATCCGATCATGAATTAATGAATCTCAGTTCTCAGGTGTTAAGGTTATTAAAGTTTTGTATTGCTCATATGTGCGTAGCATCCTCGAGTATTGTTCGCCGATTTGGAATCCTCAGTATGGAATTTACATTGATAGGTTAGAATCCATTCAACGTAGGTTCACAAGGTTCTTACAATTTAAGTGTTCGACCTACGAGAATGGGTACGATGCAAGGTGTCGAAGGCACCATTTGTTGCCTCTTCAAGAAAGACGCAAAATAGCAGACATAGTCCTCTTATTAAAAATAGCCCAGTCATTAATAGATTCCCCCCATCTTCTTTCTATGGTAAACCTACGAGTTCCTAACAGAAAGCTGAGACGACCGATCACCCTCTCTGTACCCTCTAGTGCCACCAACTATAGACAAAATTCGTTTTTTATTCGATCAGCAAATTCTTTTAATAATATAGCAGAAGCTTCCGATTTAGATCTCTTCTTTAGCAAACCTAACAGTGCTAAACAAATTCTTTCCAAACATTGGTTCAATGTGATTCCTTGACTGTCGATGTCGATGTTGAATTGTATTGTGTAGACTTCAATAGTGATTGTTGTATTGTCAAATATTATATTTCTAGGTTTGATTTTTGTTAAAGTATATGAATGTATGTATTAAGACTATATTTATATTTATTTATTTATAATTAATTTTCAAATGAGCTAAGTAGGTTTCTATATGTGGAAACATTGTAATTGTGTACTCTGTTATGTTTTTTTATGTCTATCTGTGTTTTTCGTTACTGTATTGTTTTCCAAATAAAATTAAAAATAAAAATAAATAAATAAATAAATATATATTAATTGATCCTTTTTTATTTTATAAATTCCTAAATTCAGAATTTATCACAACAACGTTAGTAAAGACATTGCTGAACAAAACGTAGACATTCGGTTCACGAACGGAATGACTGTCAAACGCATCTGTCACCTAGTTGTTTGTTTACAATGTATGAGTGAAGGTTTTTGTTCATATTTATTCAGGGTTATACCACTAATCCCCATCGACAATCCCCATCAATGGGGATTTGTGGAACAAAAGTTCACAAATCCCCATTTGTTAAAAATAAAACAACTATTTACTGTATAATCAAATAAATGTTTTATTAATTTAATGCTTAGACCTTTCATAGCACTCGGGGATTGTCGATGGGATTAGTGGAATAACCCTTTATTCATTGTATTTAATGAATTATTATTAAAGGAATGACATAAGTAGTATGGCAAACGGTAAGTACATTTAGTTTTACAAAACACACGCCGTTTCTTATGTTGAATCGGCGAAAGTCTTTTAGTTTTAGATAACCTTTAGCAAAAACGCTATTTAAAACTAAAAGACAAAATTAAACGTCCTGGAATGACAAAAAATATTTAAAAAAACTATTTCTTGTGACATTGTCTTTTCAGTTTTTTTTAAATAGTCTAATTTAGTAATTATAAAAATAACTCAAATTGGTGGCGCTACTATAGAATAGAATAGAATAGAATAGAAATCATTTAATTCAGGCAACAAATTACGTACAGATGGTAAATTACATAGAGGCCCATATTATAAATACCTTACAGACTAACATACATACAATTTATATATAAAACTAAAACTATGCTATACGTAAGGACGGCGACGTGCGACGCAGCGTGGTGTCCGGTAGCCGGCCTCGGAACCGCCGGAACATGACACCCTTCGGCTAAAACTCTTCTTTTATGAACGTTGACAGATGTTCGGTCGGTACTCTCACCACAAATTAATTAAAATTCACATTGTGGCGGGACTCCAACCGTTCGACCCTCAGAGTGAATTTGGTTTTGATCCGCACATACTCTACGATCTCCTCTGCCTTCGTAGAGTAGTGGAGCCGGGACACGTACAGCAGCGTCGTAAGCATAGCTGGACGCAGCAGGTGGTTCGGTCCGGTCGGTGCGACACCGCACAGGTTGTGACAGACGGGCTTCCTCTTCTTCCTTTCCACTGTGATGACCCTCCTCGTCGCGGTGATAGACCTGTGGAGCCGCAGGCGCGCTTATCTTCCTCTGTTGAATCGGTCGCCGCTCAGGTTGCGGAGTGGCGCCGACAGGTTGGCTTGCGGCAGCAGCAGCGTAGGCACGTTGAGGAGTAGACGTGCATGCGCGTGGCGTCGCCACCGGAGCGGCGGCAGCAGGGCGGGCGGAGGGGCGCGGTGCATCGCACGCGGTGGCGGCCGGTGTCGGTGACGTATCCATATGCGCCGACTCGAAACTGCCGATAGATGCATTTTGCGCTCCGCGACGAGTGTTTACATTAGCGGCCTCGGGTGACCTACGTACTGAGGCAGTGTTGCTTAATAACAATACCTGGGCACGCAACTCACCAATGGTGTTATTCGAGGCTTCTAATTTCTCCACTACTTCTGCCAGGCTCGTTTTCAGGAAGTTGATGTCCTTCAACAGCCTGGTGACATCGACGTGGTCGAATGTGACGGGAGGCAGCTTGTGTAGCTCCTTCGCCACGAATGAGGGCACGTCCTCCGGGTCGGTCTCCTTGAACAGGGTGATGATGTCCTGAAGACTTCTTTCAGTTCCATCCCTCCGGCGAGATGGCATCTGGTTGGTTTTGCCGACGGCCTGGGAAAGCAACGCCTTGCCACAAATCTTGTCTTCCTTGAAGTTTGACTTGCAGATCTGCAAGATGCTAACCTCGTCCATAGTGTCAATGGCGTTTTGTATGAACGCCAACAGCCCGTTGACTATGAGTTGTTGGGAACCCATAGTCTAAAACACGTGCAGAGGCTATGGCCGCGCGTATCGCGATTTAAATTTCTTACTGCACAGTGTTGCATGTCCGTTTCCGAGCGTGCATCGCACTGCATTGCAGGTACTATAACAGCCTTAAGATGTCATCCGTTACTTCAATTATCTATACAAGTGTTATATAAGCGAAAACAAATCTATATGTCTGTCTGTTACGTTATCTATCACGGTTGAACCGCTGAAACAATAATGATTATAGAACCCAAAAAAACATATTTATAGGGTTAAACAGAATATCACATAAAAATTACATGTAATTCATTCTTTTCATTTTAGTCTCATTACCGTCACCTTTAAAGCTGAAGGAAATCGATGGTAATGAAAGTGAGGGTAATGAATTTTTTAAACTGTTTTTAGTTTTACTCGGCAATTAATCGATTACCCTACATAATAATAATAATAAATATGAACATACAAATTACAAATGCTTCAAGCCCAAAAATATAAAAAAAACCACAACTACTTACATGAAAAATCTGCTGAAGATAATGAAATCGAAATTGGTTGAAACGCGTAGTTGACGATATTTTTTAACTGTCGCGAAAAATTTGACGCTCGTCTTTCCTCGTTTGTTGTTGCTGGCTGACTGACTAGCAAGTGAGTAGGCGGGAGGGGGTGCTCGATCCAGGTACGATGCTTATACAGCATTTTTTGATATTTCAAGCCAGGCTGAACACAATGAAATATTTTTTGCGACAAATTGTTTTTATCACAGTATATTTAAATAATAACAATATTACAACTTGCAAATTCATAATTTAATTCCTTATTCTGTACTTGAGGTTCCTCAAGTAACAATACGCAGCATAAACCTCTACGTATAATTAAATATTATTATTTTTCTAACTCGTCGCAAATAAGACACTGAGGGTAATGAAATTTAAGCAACTAAAATATTATTTTCAGTCAGTAACTCGTCATGATTAATTTTAACTTCTAGTGGCAGTAATAGTTAAGCAACCCAATTATACATAAAACATATTTGTGGGCTTTTGGCTTTATGTTTAGATTCGCCAAAAAAGTCACGGGCATGTGATTTGCACGAAATCAGAGAAATACCCTAAAAGACCGTTTGCCGAAACGACTATCGGTACAATAATGGTTGAATCCACATCCCACATGGCGGTAACCTCGTGAGCCAAGTCAAGGTACTTACTGAGCTTATCCTTCTCGGCTTTCACGAGGTTCTCATCATGAGGTATGGTGATATCAACCAGTATTGCCCGGCGCTGGGATCGGACGACCACCACGATATCAGTCTTATTGGCGACAATAGTCCTGTCCGTAATGATAGAGCGATCCCAGTAGAGCGTTGCATGACCATTTTCCTCGCCGGCACCTCTGATTCAACAAGGCCATATCCAAGAGCAAGTTGCTGGTGAATTATTCTGGCTACTTGGTTGTGACTGTGCAAATACTCTCCGTTAGCAAGATGAGAACAACCAGAAATAATATGTCCGATTGATTCTCCTGGACTTCGGCATGCCCGACTATTATTATTATTAATTACGAGACGATTTTTAAAGACGATCTACAAAATAATAAATTTAAATAAAATGAAAAAGCACATGAATCGTCCTCCTCTCCCTATTCTTTTGCTGTACGCGACAGGGTCCATACTGTTCTTGACATTATTTTAAGATCCTTGTAATACATATGGGAAAGCAATAAAGATAAAATATAATAATAATAAAGACACAGGCACTCAGAAATCAGATGCTCGGAAGTTCTTTCACGTGGATTATTTATTTATTTATTTGGACGACAAAACAGATAACAATCATTGAAATACAAACAAATTGTAACATTTAGTTTAGTTTTTTTTTTTAATTTTTATTTATTTTATTTTATTTTATTTGATTGCAAAAGGTTGAGGGTGCGAATCTTGCCTGTTACGGGATACCCCGCTAAGGGATTTATTATTTTTACTTACCTATCTTGTATTTCCTCGCAGTGCCCATATAAAGGCGGCTCGTAACACCTTGTTGGCTTGCCCACCTGTTTGGGAACGTATGCCCATGGTGGCGGTGTCATGCCAGTAAAACCTGGTTGTAGGCCTGAAGAAAATACTTTCGGTCAGTGTTTTCAAAACGTGATGATGTAGATATCCTAAGTGATCCTCCGCTTGAGTAGGATCAGCAGTTATCTACTTTGAATAACATATTTACGTTATAGGTAGGTACATTAGTAGCTGATGGATGGTAAGCGATACAATAATTTAAAGTATGACCATATTTTTCCCATATTTTTTAGTTGCGGTGGCGGTGTCCCCTCGTTCTGTTCTTGCAAGTTATTTTTAGTAAGTCTTCCACTGGCACCCCATTAAATTCGAACCGATGCGATCTCGTAACTTTCACAAGAGTTAAACTATAATACATTTTTTATTCTAACTATACGGAGATACGTAAGAGATAGGATGCATAGCATGCGAGTAGCGGAAGAGGCTAGCGGAGAAGCAGGGTAGCGGCGGGCGCGCCAACCGAAGGGTGCGCTAAATTAAGTCCGATAATTGAAAGTCCGAAAATGTTCGTAATACAATTTTTCATCATATTAATCACTATTCATAAACCCAATTTTAAAATGTCTATATAAATTTTTTTAAAAATCAAAAAATGTTTATTTCAGTCTATCATATTACATTTTATAAACAGTACATGGGACCTGCCTAGTAGACATTCTAGAATATCTGTTGCAGGAGGCCCCGCTCTTCCGTACCATATTAGTAAACTTATAATATACTTACTATGACAAATTAAAGTAATAGTTAAAAATTATTAAAGAAAAAACTAAGCAACTATTTTTTATTATTATATGTAGGTACCCATTTTGCATGTACAGTGTTTGTGGAAACCATGTATAAATATTATTGTTATTATTATGTATAAATATTATTATTGTTATACATTATGATTTTATCATATAGGTAATTAGGTATACTTAACTATAGTATAATATAAGTTATAAATTTTTACTCAAAAACGTTTCAATATCTCTATAATTTAAAGAAAACAACCATTCTGTCAAAGCCTTTTTACAATAGTGTAACTTTAATTTAGAAATTTGATTTTTTTTATCTAATTCATTATAAATGTGCGCCGAAACTGCAAAATATTGACGACTCGCAAAAATAGTTTTGGTGCGATGTGTAGGAGCAACCCTGTATTATCTCCGTTTTGGTGACACATTAGGGTGAAGTTGGATTGTCTTATGAAATTTTAAAGTATCCATCAAGATGTACAACTTTCTAACTGACAGTAAATTGCACATTTCGTAAAGTTCATCTGTAGAAAATCTGTACTGTTTGAAATACCTACATTACCCTACCCTTTCAACTTCCAAAAACTTGGTTTTTGAAGCTCCGCCCCATATAGAAATGCAGTAGGTAATTACAGACTGTGCTAGAGCAATATATATTTGATAAATAAGTTTTTTTGTAGTCACATGTCTAAGTGCCTTAAATATCTAAATAAGTGTACGAATTCTACTGTTAACAAACTCAACATGTGGATGCCAAGATAGTCTCTGGTCCAAAATCACTCCTAAATACTTTGTCGAATCAACTCTTTCAATGACAGTGCAACTGCAAATTGAAGTGTCAGATTCATCACAGTGGTGAATTTTTAGTTTTAAATCACGTCTTGGTTGTGTTTTTTTATTAATGGTAAAACATATATAATTTGTTTTAGTAGTGTTTAGTGACAATAGATTAGAATTTAACCATAGAGAAATCCTGCCAAGACCAATGGTCTTCCAGCCCTATGGAAAACTGATTCCCAAGTTGACCCTTCAAAAACAATTGCAGTGTCATCAGCGTAAGAGATGACTTGACCACCCTCTAGGTTGAGACTAGTAAGCTCATTGATATATATGAGGAATAGAGTAGGACCCAAGACACTCCCCTGGGGCACCCTAAATGAGATCTCCAAGTCCTGACTAACGTGTTCTCCAATACGAACTCTCTGCTTCCGTCCGTATAAGTAACTCCTGAACAAGTTCAAGGGTATTCCCCTGATTCCAATGTTTTCTAGCTTGTGTAGAAGAATGGGCAGAGAGACGGTGTCAAAAGCTTTTTTTAGGTCATAAGGCCGTAAGGCGTTTATTCCCCTTGTCAAGCTGTTTGGATATTAAAGTTGTTAATGATAAAATTGCGTCTTCTGTCGATTTACCCTGTCTAAAACCATATTGTGAACTAGATATAATGTTAAATTTATTAAGATAGTTGCTTAAGCGAGTGTTCAGTAACTTTTCTATTATTTTGGAAATTACAGGTAAAACCGAAATTGGTCTGTAATTGTTGGCATCGTCTCTCCTACCACCCTTGTACACCGGTGTAACTAGAGATTGTTTCATCGGTTCAGGAAATACGCCAGTTCGGAAACAGAGATTGGCAAAGTACTAATCACAGGTGAAACAATGTCTTTGGCCATCATAAAGAATTTTGTTGGCAAGTTATCACTCTTAGATTTCAGGCCAGTGATAACGTTCATAACTTCTTGGGGATCAGTGTCCAAGAGTACAAAAGATGACAGTTGCGAAGAAGTTGTATCACTCATGTAGCTTGCAGATGAAGAGTGATTCTGTGAGAGTACAGCCTCAGCAAGGGTTTTCCCAACACTTGCGAACAATTTGTTTACAGCGATGACGGAGTCACTAGGAGTAGGTTTAGAATTTAGTAAGTCTGTATTTGATGATTTTTTATTTTTAAAATTTGTGATTGTTAATTGTATTCCAGAGGGCTTTAGCGTTTTTTCCAGAAGATGCTAACTGCTCTTTTTGGTATTTTCGCTTTAGTTTCTTAATAATATTGTTACAAAAAATTCTATATCTTTTGAAAGTAATTATGAGTATTTCATTTTGTGGATCTGACCTTAATTTTAGCTGCATTTTATTTATATTTCTTATACATCGCAATATTCCCGGAGTGATCCATGGCTTGATAGTTCTTTTTTTATTCGATACATGTGTTATTATTTTACTAGCTACTAGAGAGCTTACCAGCTCCGCAGTAAGGTGTTTAATAATATAATAAGGGTCATCATTAAACAGTAATGCCGGCAAGTTACTGTTTATTAAAATAGATAGCGCCTTGTCGTAGTCAAACTTAATAATTTTGTTTGGAAAGCTGTTTTTGTTTTTAGCCTTAGCTAGACACAAAAAGATTGTAGCATGATCGGTAATTGTTGGGTTTAGTACCGCCACAAAAGCAGATATTTTAGCTTTATTTACTTTCAGTATAAAGTGGTCATACCCCTCATTTCCTTGGGGCAGGCCTTTGTCCAGCAGTGGACGTCTTTGGCTGAGATGATGATAAAGTGGTCTAGGCAGCTGGAGTCTCTAGTCGGAAGTGAATGACCAGGTAATAAGCCATGAGAGGCAAATATTTAGATACCTGACTCTATTATTCGATTCGTGAGAAGGTTGATTAGGTTTAGGTATCAGATTAATGTTTATATCTCCAGTAACGATTATGCTCTTATTAGATTTAATAGTATCAAGGTGATCATTAAGGGAGTCAATAAATTTAGTTGCATTCGGGTTTGAAGGTGACCGGTATATAGCTATAATAGTGTTATCAAGTACATCTACCTGTAAACATGACGCGTGTTCAAGGCGTATTTCCTTTATATTCGCACGTAGTTTACTCTTTACGTAGATTGCCACCCCATCATTTTGATTAAGGTTATGAGTAGAGACTAAAGAGGTGTAATTAGGAACATATGGAATTGGTTTGTTCACATTAACTCTGCATTCAGTTAATACTAGTACATCTGGTTCAAAATTTAATTGAGAAAGCGTCACCTGAAAATCGTCGAAATTGCAATATATACTTCTAATGTTCTGTGTTACAATGGTTAGGTAATTTTTAGATATTTGTATGTTCTTGGCTAAGTTATGAGTATCGCATTGTATAGAAAATGCAGTTTCATTTGCGTCGATTTCATTTATTGTTTCAAGTGAGCTATTCATTATGAAAAGATAAATTATCATATAAATACATACATATATGGGGTTATTCGTTACAATATTAAATAAAAAAATAATAAATTTTTAAATTTTCCTACACTCTCACCAAGAGAAGCTTCGTCATGAAACTCGTTATAAATGATTACATACTTATTATACATAGAAAACACCCAGACCCGAGACAATTTAGAAAAACAATCATTTCTAAATTGACCCGACCGGGGATCGATCCCGTGACCTCAGAGATGGCGACACCATGAAAACCGGTGTACAAACCACTCGACCAAGGAGGTCGTCAATATAATAAGGTTTCAAAATAGTATTAAATGATTTCTAAAGCAGTAAGCTCAGCGTGACAGAGATGGCATTTCGATTAATATTAAAATAAAGGTGCGTATTTAGTATATATTGACAGGTGTAAGTAGTGTGTGTATATGTGTAAAGGTAAATTGGTGTATAGTGTAAATTTGGCTTTCTATTATTATACTTAAATACAGAAATTGAATGTGAACGATATTCACTAACAGAACAAAACAAAATACTGAAATAAATTGTATTACTCTAAACAACATATAAGTTTTACAAGTGTTTAAAAAACATGTGGGTACATTATTATTTAGTAAGTTAAAATTAAAAGACAAATATCTAGCCAATACTAAGAAATAATTAAGGTTATTAGCAAAGAGAATTATACATAGTCACTTGCTTTTAATTATATCTTGAATTAGAAATTCATTTTTTATATGTATAATTGGTGAGTGTTCATCCTTTCTCACATAAATTCTCCCATAAGCGGTCCAGCAGAACTTGAACAGTTTAGTTTTTACAAGGTCACGTGCAAGAAAATATAGGCGAGCTGCTTTTCCTGTAAGCTGTTCCGAAATAAATATAGGTGTGTCATCATGTGTCCGTAGTCCTAAGTGCTTAGCACACAGCTTTGATTTTTGATTGACATTGAACGCCTTACATAGTCTTATTACATCAGTTTTTATAATAGTGGATGATGTTTCTACAATAATGGGCGTGTTTTGTATTCCTTCTCTCTTTCCCTTTACTCTAAAAACGTCTCTTATGTCTTCTTTTTTTATCTGGGAGCCTATGGTTTTAGATAAGTTTAGCACCATATTAAGGAGGTCTTCTTTTGTTTCGTTAGGTCTTTTCGGTACATTTTTCATTTCAAAATTTGGCTTTCTTATATCTGTTTGTATATTTTCAATTCTTTCTTCCAACATTATTATATACTTTTTATCATCCTTTCTTTGTTCCTCCAGCTGACAAATTTTCTTCATAAACTCCTAGTTTTGCGCAGTCAAAAGGGCGATTGAATTATCGATGTTACTACTAGTTTGTTTTATTTCCTTTAGCGTAACAGAGTTATTTTGCAATTCCTTTTGTTGCACGGACAGTAATGAGGAAATCATATTTTTTCATCCCTTCTTTAAATTTAGAAAATTCGCATGTTAATTGAACATCGGTTTTATCCTCGCCGACCATACGCTTCTTTTTTCTTCGCAATGTGACATTAGATATGTCTTCCGCCTTAGGGCCTTTTTCCTGTCATGCGGATAGCCGCCCGCGTGCGGGTTTGGTCCGCATGCGGGCTGCCCGCATCCTATCATTTCATACATGCTTTTCCTATCATGCGGGCAAAACGCACGTGGGACGCGGATTGGCTGCGGGCGCGCGTCCCTCACGCGTGCCAGCCGCTTGCGGGGCGCGTTCTTCTACTGCCAATGTAGTTTTTACTGTCGTGCGGGTTACACGCATCGTCATTGTATGCATACAATCGCAAACACAAATGAAAATTGATACAGAGAGACTTATTTTTGAAGTGCATTTTCGCTCTTTGTTGTGAAACAAGCAGGACGACCTTTACAAAAACCGGGATGCAAGGGTGGCTGCTTGGCTGGAAAAAACAATGACTTTTATGTATGGGGGTAGCTTGCCTTTCTTTTTAAAAAAAAATAATTTTGGTAAGTTACATTAAACATTCCAGTAAGTGATCTAGTTTCAAGATAAGGATCTACTCTGAATTGTTTTTTATAATATAACTATTTAAACTATCATGGTCACATGCAATAGAATAATTATTAACGGGATTCTTACCATGTTTATTATCCTCCCCCCTTGGACCTCTGAAGTGATCAGACGTGCTTTTAGTAAACCGTTATTTAATTTTTATTCAAATATTTAAATAAAACCTCGTAAAAATAATCACTACAATATTAGGAGTGCATAAATCCGAAGAGGTACAACAGAGCGACAGTGATACACTGGATTGCCCTAGTGCATTTGTGTGAGTTAATATTCATCTATTTTACTTCATTAAGAGTTAATGACAACTGCTAACTGAAGTAAAGGACAGCAAATGCCCTACTATAATACTACGAAGAGAGATAACAGTATCACACGCATTTCAACACATTGAAGGTCTACGTATACTGGACGGAAACTCAATCTATATGAAATTTATCGAGCGGTGCCCAGTTAGCTAAGCCTCTCACTATTAGAGAGCTCTACGTTGAATGGACGGATAGGCTGCTTGTTTGAAATTCATCGTTAAAAGTCCAGTTCACAAGACCCCCGATCTACTTGGATCTAACGCCAACTTGTTTATACTCCCCTAGTACTTTGAATCAGTAAAATAATGATGGTTTCACGCTCGCCCCCGTCAACTCCCCCACAATTGCCTAAACCAGACGAAAACGCCGCAGCCGCCGCCGTTGATGCCGCCGCTGCAAGTTTCGCACTACAGACCCACTATCCGTCTGATCCTAATGTTTCTACTGATTCGAACCGCCAGCATAATATTACGTACGGCTGTAGCGCAGGCGTGAAGATGAACTTGAAGACTTTCAAATTAAGGTTAGGAATATGTTTAAAGAAATTATACGAGAGCAGCAATAGTACTTTGCGAACTTAAATGAAAAGATGGAGGATATTAAAACCTAAAATCAAACATTGAAACTAGCTGCTGATTATAACTCTGAAATGTATGACAACTTTCTAAAACGTATGGAACGTCTTGAAAAGGAAAAGAAAGAAGATCACACAAAAATACAACTATTAGAAGAAAAAGTCGAACAATTAGAGAGACAACTCCGGTCCTCTAGCCTGGAAATAAGAAATATTCCCCGAAAAATAAATGAAACCAAAGACAATTTGGTTAGTACTATCGAAACATTGAGTAGGATTATAAATGCACCTATTCAGCCATCAGAAATCAAAGATGTATTCCGTGTTCACTCAAAAACCGATAGCAAAACGATCGTGGTGGAATTTACATCTACATTGATCAAAGATAAAGTCGCACAGGCAACTAAGCAATTTAACAAGAAAAACAAGGACAATAAGATAAATACCCACCATCTGAACATTGATGGACGCAAACTACCAATCTATGTGTCCGATAATCTTACTGCCAAATCTAAACGACTTTTCTTTCTGGCGCGGGACTTCGCTGCTCATCATGAATTCAAGTTTTGCTGGACATCCTACGGGAAAATCTTTTTGCGCAAGTGTGATGGCGCAAATATTATCCGTATCAACACAGAAGATGACATCAATTTACGAAAATGTCAAAAATGACTAACATCTATTAGAATATCATCATCATCATCATCATCATCTCAGCCAAAAGACGTCCACTGCTGGACAAAGGCCTCCCCCAAGGAATATACTTTCACTTAATTTCAATGCATGTTCTTACTCTTACATATCACTATTATTGTTATAAAGTTGTTTTCATAAACAGTAACTAAAAATGTAATTTAAATAATATGTAGTGTTAATTCCGCTAACTCACTGGTCGAGAGCTGCGCATCGACTGAACAGTCGGTGCGCAGCTCTCGACCAGTCAACAGCTCCTGAGGATGCCCCGTGGAGGGGCGAAACACGTGTCGGGTATCGGTGTTGGTGTGCATTTTCGCTTGCACGCATTGTATCTCCTGCATGTGCATACTTTTTGCGGGCGGGAGGGCGGTGCATGCGTACTGCATCCAAGCTGTATAAACGAGTGAGTTAGCGGAATTAACACTACATATTATTTAAATTACATTTTTATGTACTATGGATTTCCGCAAAATAACGCCTGATTCCATTAATTATCTAAACAGTAACTGCAAATATACAATCACACTTCACACTGAACACCTAAAAACAAAAAATCACAAAATGCTCCTACACATACAAACACTACATATAACTTCATACATCACAAAATGCTCTTACACACACAAACACTATATATAACTTTATACAGCGGGCGCGCATATCTAGTAACTATTTACAAAATTAACTCAGTTGTAATATACGTTCTATATACTATGCAATATACAATAATGCAAATATGCTTTACATATCTGTACTTAAGGTACTTATCACTGAACAGCCCCTTAAACTTCTATCGGCACAGAGCTTGATGAGGAGGTTGCAAATGACCTTGATTCGTACTGTCCAGTCACTAGCTGTATTTGTGATGTCGGAGAGGTGAGAGACAAATTACCACACAATAATCACTTAGTAGTATTATCACAGAATATACGAAGTATCCACTGTAACATGAGTCATTTAGAAGTCCTGATCTCTAGCCTTAACCTTGGTATTGACATTATTGTACTCTCAGAATGTTGGCTTAAAAATACCGGCAACCCACCATCTCTTTTAATTTAACGCAAAACGAGGGAGTCGTCGTATATGTTAGGGATTCAATTACTGCAGATGTTACAGAACCATCTTTTGTTGATGCTAACTGTTTAATAATAAAGTTACCAAACAGCACCTGCATTATTGCTATCTATCGCCCACCGTCATACCAAAACATAGATAACTTTTTAAAATCATTAAACCATGCAATTGAGTCCGTGAAAGATTACAAAAACATATATATAGCGGGAGATATAAATATCAATATTTTAGACAACGACCACCATTCAAATGAATACCAAAATCTACTAGCTTACCATGGTTTTCTTCCTGGACACATGATTCCCACCCGAAATAAAAACTGTCTCGACCATATCATTGTAAAATCAAACCTTCAAACATCAACTGCAGTTATTCGCACTACAGTAACTGACCACTTTTCAACTATGTTTACTGTAATTAATTCAAATAAGACCCCTAAACCCGCGCCCACATATAAAACCATGGATTACGATGCTATACTAATAAGCCTACAACAAACAGATTTTAACCCCATCCTAGAAATTAATGATACAAATACAGCTACCGAATTGTTGGTCACGAAAATAACAGACATTATAAATAAAAATACAACAATAAAAACTATCCCAAACAGGAAAAGAATCATGAAACCATGGGTCACTCCCGGTCTATTGCGGTGCATTAGAAATCGTGACAAATTGCACGCGCAAAGTAACAAATATCCACAAAACACAATACTAATGACAACATCTATATGTTACAGAAACTTTTGCAATGATCTTCTAAAAAAAGTCGAAAGCGATTATAATAAAAAGAAATTAGACAATGTTAGGAAAAACTCGAAAAAAACTTGGAATGCAATTAGAGACATAGCTAAGATAAGCAATAAAAACCATGACGACCTCAGTAACCTCCTACAGATGAAAGGAAACCCGGTAGCATCGATTAATACTATAAATGAGTACTTTGCCAACATAGGAAAAGAGCTGGCGGAGAAGATTCCAATGACAAACAGTACTTCTCTCTCTTCTGAATCGGAAAAATGTTCCCTGGGTTCTTTCATACTAGCAGACACTGACTGTAATGAAGTTTATGCTACTATTAGAGAGCTAGGGAACAGTCCTGCTGTTGGTATTGATAACATACCTGCCAATGTCCTCAAAATGGCCATACACATCATTGTGCCTGCGATTACACACATATGTAATCGAAGCTTTAGCGAAGGAATCTTTCCTGGCTGTCTCAAAACTGCCCTCATCAAGCCGATATATAAAACTGGGGATAGAGACAGTATCGGCAATTATAGACCCATATCAATCTTACCTTCTATATCCAAAGTACTAGAACGGTTAATAAACAAAAGGCTAACTAACTATTTACATAAATTTAAAATTATTTCGGATAATCAGTATGGATTTACTAAGGGCAAATCAACTGAACAAGCTGTCGATAATTTAACTTCACATATTATTCAACAACTAGAAAAAAATAATAAATGTTTGGCAATATTTTTGGACCTTGCGAAGGCATTTGACACTGTCTCTGTCCCCCTGCTGTTAAATAAATTGGAAAAAATAAGTATTCGCGGTACAGCTCTTAAATTATTCTGCAGCTACTTAAATAACAGAAACCAACGGGTAAAAATAGGTAACTTAATTAGCGATTTTTATCCAATATCCTACGGAGTTCCGCAAGGAAGCATACAAGGACCTACCTTATTTCTGGTCTATATGAATGACTTATGCAATCTGCATTTTGATAATGGACAACTGTATGCGTTCGCTGATGACACAGCCCTTGTCTTTCGTAGTTCATCTTGGGAAGAACTAGAGCAAGTAGCTGAACATGGACTCCGTAAAGTGATGCTAAGCCTTCAGCTAAATTTACTCACACTCAATATAAATAAATCTAAATATCTTACCTTTACTAAGCAAAGTCGTACCCAACCCACACATTTTCAAGTAAAAGCCCATAGTTGTCCATTGCAGACTAACTCCAGAAACTGTTCTTGCATCACACTAGAACGATTAACTGCAATAAAATACCTTGGTGTCTATATAGACTCTACACTTTCTTGGAAACAACATACCGAAATACTCACCAAGAGAATCCGTAAATTAATTTTCATTTTTAAAAGGTTAAGATCCTCAGTTGACTTAAAAATGCTCAAAACCACTTACTTTGCCTTATGCCAGTCTATAACAACATACTGTATCACATCATGGGGTGGTACGTTTAAAAATTATATGATGGGCATCGAGAGGGCGCAAAGAGCTGTGCTTAAAGTGATGACGTATAAGCCCTATAGATATCCAACCTTACAGCTATATTCCGAATTAGAAGTACTCACGGTGAGGCAATTGTTTGTATTGAATACTATCCTATATACCCATTCTAAGACTACTTATAACCCTGATTTATTTGAGAACACCAGAAGAAAAGACAAAGTTTTCAAAAATAGCAAAATGTTTTCTCCATTCGCACAACACTACCAAATATTTCTTGGTAAATATTTATATAATAAGTTAAACCGTATCCTTAATATATATCCTATGACTCGGTTTAAATGCAAACAATCAGTCTCGAAATTTCTACGTTCGAAAACCTACGATGAGGTTGAAGATCTGCTTCAGACGCTAAAATAAGCCGTAAAAGTATTAGCGCAAACGTTTGATTGTCACCTACACAAACACACGCACGCAAGCACGCACCCACGCACGCACGCTCGCACGCACGCACGCACGCACGCACGCACACACACACACACACACACACACACACACACACACACACACACACACACACACACACACACACACACACACACACACACACACACACACACACACACACACACACACACACCCTCAATCACACACACACACTTACGAAATAGCTTTTAAGATCATAGGTCAAGCTTTTTAGCATGTATGAATATTGAAGATCGAAAGTAATTGAGATTCTAGTGGCGTTCTTTACACAAATTAATCTTACTACTTTTGTTTTGTGTACTGCACCATTTTGTTTACACGAAACTTCTAAGGCATGTATTGTGTCAGATAGTGCCTAGTATATTGTGCAATTTTTTTTTTTTAATACAACCATGACAAAATCTTTAACAGATAAAATTTATCTTGAATAAAGGATAAGGTTAAGATGCTCAATACCAACAAATTTACTTATGATAACTTTCTGAATTTATTGAACTTTTGACCTTAGCACGCCCAGCAGTTCGTTATGGCTGGGTTTACACAAAATTGTTGAAGTGAGAAAAATATTTAGTTTTTATTATTCCGATAATAATAAGTCGAAAGTAGTTTCTCTCTGATTCGAAAAAACAAATATGATATGGTCAACTTGAATTAAAAGCTGCTATCCATGCATTAGAAACATTTACTTCTCATATTTATGTCTAATATACTTATTCGGATTGATCGTGTCGATCGTGCGTCACGTCAGTTGAATATTGATACCGAATGGCAACTTGCTGAATATGCGCTTATACGAATCATAAGAACATTTCGCTAGCCGAACTTTGACTTTTTTACCAGCTTATAAAATGACAAATGCTAGAAATGCGCTTCATGGAAGCTTTATCCTCAATCCGAATTAATGAATTTACCTGTAACTGGCATTGCTTACTTTTTTCGCATTCCTACCGTGTCGCTTCATTACTAAAGTTCTTCAAAAATTAAATTGGAAGCGGAAGGCATTGTTGTCATGCCACACTGGTCATTTCAGCAGTGGCACCTTACGTATCAAAAAAGGTTTGTTTCTCACGAAATTATATTTGAGCCAAATACGTCATTGCCATATTCTCCTTTTATTATTCGGCAAGCTCTTATGAAAAGAGGAGCTCCATCTGTCTTTTTTTAATATGGCTTCCTTTTCTGAAACCACGTTGAATCAAGTTAACTCATCTTTAAAGACTTGGCGGGAGTTTTGCCAAATTATTACAATTATTGTGATATAATGATTAAATACACAATATAATATAACTAACATATACTACTAATCATTATTTTACATAGAAGTTGAAAGTAAATTGCCAATGTCATTTTTAAAAGAGCTCAATGAATTCGGGTAGATGGAGCACATAAATTCAATGCCTTAGTTACAAGGTCGGCGCTGTCATATCACCGTTGCATATTTTATACAGAAATAACATGTCGATAAGGCAACGTCTATTCTCAAGCGTTAAGAGGCGGTAGCAACTACAGGAATCCCTGTACTCGGAACATTCACGATGATCGCGATAGCACAAATGCTTAAGAAACTTAATCTGTATTTTTTCTATATTGGGTATGTATGAGATACCGTGGGTTCCAGATACTACTACAATATTCTAGAACACTCCACCGATCCGATCCGAACCCTTCGGAGACTGGGAGGGCACGGGGACGCGCACTTTTAAGTGTGCGATGCCGTATCCTCTAGAAATCCTCCGAAGGTGATTCGTTTCAACACGGCTTGAGGTACCCTTTACGTACCTCGCCGCCCCTAAAACAAGCCCGGTGAAGCTGAAAATGCCCCTCGGCAATCAGCAGTCTCTCTCCAAAAAAAAAAAAAAAGAACACTCCTGACATATTTATAATAAAGTACTTTTAGACAGTGTTTATCAGAAAAATGTCTAGTCACTCGCAAAATGAATCCTAGGTTTCTAAATGCTTTGGCAGTAATATTTTCAATATGTTCTATAAAAGTTAGTTTTGAATCCAGTTTATGAATAAATAAGGTTATTATTGTGTTAAAAGACAAACGAGAAGTCGCGAATTGCCATAATTTATTTATGTCATTTAGAGGTAATCCGAAATCGGCTTCTAGACCTGTCATAGCAGGGTGGATCAAAACTCTACTAGCAGAAGCAGGCATTAAAACAATGCCAGGCAGTTTTAGATCAGCCGTTTCATCTAAAAACGGGCTTGATGACTATCCGCTCGAAGAGATACTATTGAGAGGCAACTGGCGTGTTAGTAATACGTTTCAGAGATTTTACAAACGCGAAGTTATGCCTGCGACCGATACCGCTACGACGAGTGGTGTTACAAAGTATTTCTGTCCAACAAATAATTAATTATTTATATGAATATATTTTTGTTTTGTATATTAGCTGAATACTTGTACTTACAATAAATGTAATAATAATTGTGATACCATAATTTTGTATATTTTTTTTTCGACGACCTCCATGGTCGAGTGGTTTGTACACCGGTTTTCATGGTGTCGCCATCTCTGAGGTCCCGGGTTCGATCCCCGGTCGGGTCAATTTAGAAATTATCGTTTTTCTAAATTATCTCAGGTCTGGGTGTTTTCTATGTATAAATAAGTATGTATTTAAGTATTTTAAGTATGTTTATCCGTTGTCTAGTAACCATCTAACGAGTTTCATAACGAAGCTTCTCTTGGGCTAGATAATTGGTGTGAGTGTAGGAAAGTTTATTTAAGTTTATTTATTTTTATTGTATTTGTTTTTCTTCTTCTTCACATCGTCATTTTTCATCTTTCTACCACCAGGCGATAACAGACACGTCTCATGTAGCTATAAGCTTCGAATAAGGTAAGTAATTTAATATGCGTTTTGTTGGTAGGTAAAACGCTCCTATTAAATTGACTTGACCGTTAAGAAGCTTATAGATAATCTCTGCCTGGTACAATTCGACGCAATGAGATACCAAAAGAGTTTCACTTCATGCAACAGCTCGTCCCCTCCCCAGGGTAATGAAAGAAGAAACCATAGAAAGAGATAATTAGCTATAGGCTAGAAAAGGAAAGTTATACTAGAGGCGCGAACTGCAGACTGCTATCTCATGTAAGTAGCCATAAGCTTCGATAGAATAAGGTAGGTAAGTAATTTAATATGCGTTTTATTGGTAGGTAAAACGCTCCTATTATCAATGGCGAATGAAACTAAACTAGGTGGGAGTACCTACACCGATTTACCTAAAACGAATAAAAGCTGCAGCAAACTGATGAGAAGTTATTTCTTGTGATGATTGTTACGGTTGATTAAAATCATTATGTAGGACTTAGTAGGTAGGTAACCTACTTACGTTGAAAGTTTCAGTCCTCTGACCTGACCTCTGCACTTGTGTACAGTGGATTGTTTGCCAGTAATTATTACTATACTTTTCACACAGACACACACGCCGCGTTCCATGTACTTACTTTGACCAACAAACGACGACCGAAACACTCAATCAAAACAGCCGCTAAGCGCTTTCCGCCCCCACCCGTACCACATGAGTAAATTACATTTTATCTACTCTGTGCCCGTACCGTTTTGTTGACCCGGCGAGACTTGTGACGTCACAGAGCAAATACTCCGCGAGCATTTCAAAATTCGTTCGAGGTTCAGTAAAAGTTAATTCATTTTGTCATTTTTCAAGTTATTGAAATAATTCTTTTACCATATGTATATATTATAATTTCATTGCCTTACAATTTATTGTATAAGTATTTTTTATTTTTGTAAAAATGGAAAATTCCTTATTGTGCCAATTTAATCGGACTACTATTTATTGATAGGTTAGGTTACACTATGCATTATATAGGTAGCTTACGGGGGGGTCGGGGGGCTTGAGGGCTCCCGCTATAAAGAAGAGTACAAAAATTACCTACAGCTGGCGCGGCGGTTAAGTTAGGTTAGACTTGTGTTTGAGACCATGCGAAACGGAGCAAAGCAAGCTACTTGCTTAGTGCATATAACTGCCTACATGGATTGCATTGCATGCAATTAATTGCAATCAATTGCTTACTTGAGGAGCTCGATGGCGCAGTGGTTAACGCACCCGGTCTGCGAGTGCTTAGGTTAAGCAACTTTCGCAAAGGCCGGTCATCGGTTGGATGACCAAAAGATTATCATCTCGAGCTCCTCCGTGCTTCGGAAGGCACGTAAAGCTGTTGGTCCCGGCTGCATTAGCAGTCGTCAACAACTACCAATCCGCACTGGCCCGCGTAGTGGTTTATGGCCCGTTCTCCCTATCCATCCCTAAGGAAGGCTCGTGTCCCAGCAGTGGGGACATAAAATGAGCTGATGATGATGATAATGATTGCATACTTGCTTGCACGCTTGCTTGCATGTTTGCTTGTCTAGTTATTTAACTAAATACAAAGATTGTTAAGTACCTAGGCGTTACTATTTTAGGCGAAATGTAACTTAGTAAATGTTAGTATTAGGGATAATAAAGTCTTGCGCCTAATGTCGATTTTGGGAAGTTAAAATACGGCGGGAAAAAATTCGGCAAAGTAAAAATAGGCGAAACATGTAAAGAAAATTTGTTCTAAAAATGTTTAGGTAGTTTGTGTGCCGAATGACAAATAGGGCTACAAAAAAATTAAGCGTCACCCCTTTTGGAGAGATGGCAGACGGCGAACTGTCCCGAAGTCCCGATCCCAAACGTATGGGACTCCTGGGGTCGGCCTATCCGAAACCGGAGGACTTCAGGTTCTTCGCTCTTAAGGACGTTGCCAGACTTATGGCATCTATCTTTATAGAGAAGGAAGAGTGAAAGGATGGGGTTGCACAAAAGATCCCAATGGGTCGAAGTGTTACTGGGAGGTGAAAACCTCGGCAGGCCCCACTAAGATAAGATAAGATGTACGGGTAGATACCATGTACAGTCGGCCACAGCAGCTCGTGTTACCTCATTTTATTTTCTCTCGCTCTCGTCGAATTGGATTGCCATAGAGCAAGGCATAGAAGGTAACATTACCGTAAATACACAGCTTGTTGTGGTAAACGTACACCTTCGTGACGTATAATTCAGTTAGTTATTGTTCTCAGACGTACACCAACGTTTTTGACAGCTCATAGTAACAAACCTCTCCATTCCGGCGGCCAATTCTCCACGTCATGCCCTGCCGGTTTGACTCCGTTCTCGATATCTTCCTTTGTCAATTGGCCGCCCTTGCTCGCAGTCTCCTCCTTCCAGTCTTTTATCCAACTTTCCCATACCGCCGGTATGTGGTCGGGGTAGTCCCAGCCGTTCCATAGTTTCTTATTCGTATAGTGTGTCGTGTCGTTGCCGTCGATATCGTCCTCATCACCACTAGACTGGCAAGCTAATGTGGAAGCGAAGCGAATCATTAGCAATAGCAGTTCTTTGTGCATGGCTATACAGTTAAAAAAACTCAAAAAAATGTTTTACTACTGTTTGACTGAACTGTTTCAGTAGATTGTTTTTTAAAAATAAAATGCAAAATTAACTACTTAACTACTGTTTTTTTTAATATACTGTTCCTGATCAGGAATTAAAACAACAGCTACTTGACAACTATTTTTATGTTCTGTTCGTGTGGCTCGTTCGGAATAGATTTACACATGGCCCTTTTTAATTAAGTTTTAAGGAACAAATTAATTAACGGATTTGTAATGGATTTCACAGAACGCTAGCAATTTTTCGGAAAGCAGAAACAACGTCTTCAATTTAAAAAAAATTAACTCATAATAACGAACTTTTGTAAAATTCAATTTTATTATTCTAACTATAATTTTAACGGAACCGGATGAAACCGGAAAATAGCGGCAAATTTAAAAAGAACCCAGTATGGCAAATCCAAAATTACTATGAAAAAATGGAATAACAAATTTGATACTTTATTTAATCATGGTATCCTTAAAATTCAAATATTGGCACTAAAGGAAGAAATCCACCAGTTTTTGGTACTGGTATAATCCTAGGGAGTTTTATTGGGAAATCTGATGCGAAGTCTTTAGCTGTCGTGTAGGCTAATTCCATCAATGCTTTTTTACATGACGGTTTTAGATTTTTAATGGGCCTTTTAGTATGATTAACTATTTTTTTTTAAGTTTTTGTTTAAAACCGGCTCCTGTTTTTACTTTACTGCTGTGTTTGTTGAGTTTTGTTGAAACCGTCTCTTTGTTGATTGAATTACCTCGTCTTAATTGTTTTCATTGTTATTTATCTCTTTATTCTCATCCAAAGCAATTGAAACGTATATATTTAAATAGACACAAATACAAGTCTTTGTTGTTTTGAGAACAAATTCGAAATGAATAAACAATATATTTGTATTTGCTTAAATACACGCTAGAACATAATATTCTTGTTTGGTTCGTTATGAATGCCAAAAATAGTAGATTGTACAACAAGAGCATAAAACGAGCCATTTTACCCGACACGTGCATATAGCCACCAGAGCCGGTACGGCGAGGGTGGATAGTCATGTCGAGGGTAAAATGAGTTTTGTACTCGAGTTTTACACTCTGCTTTTCACTTCGATTGCAAGGAAATAAAACAAGGATTAAAGCATATACAAGAAAATTTCATAAATTTTTATAATGTAATTGAATGACGAATAATGTACGAATGTAATTTCAATTCAACTAGTGTGACGTTCGACTATAGTCTGAGCCGCAATGCCAAGTTATTAAAACAATTTGCGTTATATTTTTTAACGTAAATACAAGCCCGTATTAATCGTAAATTTGTATTTAGATTGTAATACATAATTATGTCCTAACTAAATTAAGATATAACCTAAATCTCATAAAAATGTGTCAATTAATTGAAGGTGTATTTAATTGTGTATATGGCTGTAAGGCCTAATTGCCTTAGTCTTAAAAGAAGAAATTACTTTATGCACAAGAGCATAAAACCCATTTTATGCAGCCTTCTCTCGACATAAAGAACAACTTTACGAGCATGAGAAGTGAAAATACATTTGTTACGCATTCGTTTTATCTATCCAGCTGTTCTCACTAGGAAGTCCGAGCCATTTAACATATACTTGATTTCCTTTTCTTTCAAAACTTTTTAAACTAAGTACAAATCAGGAAGGGCATTTTATGCTCAAGAACTTCAGAAAACCTACCGTTTTCTGAAGTTCTTGAGCATAAAATGCCCCTAGTATTGGTCGACATTGGGCGGGGGGGCTCCAATCTATGGGAGATTATACCCGAGATTGAAGTACCCCTATTCTCAGCATCTGTCCAGTGCTGAGTCTGGCGAACGGTCATGGGGGAGAGCGCAAGTCGTGTAGATCCCCAAGGCAGGGCTAGAGAGTTATCCTTCACGTGGTTGCCGCCCGTTATTGGTCTGATTCCCTGAGAAACAGACGTAACTAAAACCTCTAGCCGAAAAACTTTACCCCTACCCAAACCACTACCCTTCCTACCCAACACACCCTTCCCTCCCATCCCTAGATATATTTTCCATCTCTCCCCCGTCCTTTCCTATCCACCACATCACATCCCAACCCAGCGACCCGGCAGCCCCGGGAAAAACTGCAAAATGAGCGCCGAAAAAAAGAAATTGTTACCCCAGGAGGGTACCGGTGATACCGGAGAATCCCTCCCTGGGCCATCTAGTGGCCCAGGCTGCCCCTCGTATTCTGGGGGGGGCAATTCTGCGCAAAATTTAACAGCAAAAACAAGCACAAATAAGAACCCATGCGGACAGGTGCGTCCCGGAAGGTCTCACTCGGAGACCCTCGGGGACGACCTGACACAGATGAGCATAGGGGAGAGTAAGAAAAGCGATGGCGAGTGGATCCCTCTATCTCGATGGAGGAGGATCAAGGCTCGAAGGCGCAAATTAGAGCGAGCCGCGAACCAGACCCAACCCGAAGGCGCCTCAACCAGTGTGGCGACAAAACCAGAGGGAAGGGCAGGTCCGAGGGCTCAGAAGGTCAAAAGACAGGTGACTGATCCGGAAGAACGGACGCAGCAGCGTCCACCTTAGCGTCACAGACAGAGCCCGGGCACCCGCAACGAACTGGGAGGTTGGAAACTGGCCACAAACCAGAATCCGGACTTCGCAGTCGTCATCGAGCGGGAGGACGGGGCGGCGGTGGACGAAGCTACGGCTGCCGAGATCAGGAGACAGCTGACAAGAGAGATAGGGGTCGCCATCAAGAGCGGCGTACGAGGCCGCAACCTGTCATTCGACGCCTCGGGTCTAGTTGCTGAAGGATACTTCCTTGTAACAGCAACTACCGAGGAGGCGAAGACATGGTTGCTGAATTGTGGCCTCGGCGACCGGGAGGGCACTCTTTTGAGGGTAAAAAGGCTAGAAAAGCACCGTATGTCAGTGTGGCTTCCGGGTAGCACAGAAGACCTGCTAGTGGACCCTCTCGAAATCATCAAGGTCCAGAATGAATACAGAGAGGAGCTACGGGTGCCTGAGTGGACTTTTTAATCCGCAAGGAGGTACTACCCCTAGGGGTAAGACTTGTGGTAGGAGTCCCTGAGGAAGTGGCTGCAGAAGGCGGGATGGCACTCCACTATCAAGCCACCAGAGTGTACGCCCGTACCATAGGGAGAAGCCAAGTCCAGACTGAAGGGAAGTGCACCTGCCATGGATGCCCAGTACACGACACCAAGACACGGGGTGAAGAGCCTGCCGAGAGCCGGTCTACCAACCAGCCTGGAGCCACTAAGGGGAGCCAGACGGAAGGTAGCAAGACGGTTCAGGGAGGCTCGAACCCAATTGAAAAGTTAGTGAATTGCGGAGTACAATAAAATACGTCTGTATCGAACAATGGTTTATTGGGCGAGAGAGTGTAAGTACCATACAATGAAATAATAAAAAGATGCGCCGATACCTTCAACTTACAATATTTATAATGCCGACTTATAGTCCACTAAACACATCCTTAATCCATTGTGATAAGGTTGAAAGTAATATTTAACACATACATTACACCCTACCACTTATTTATTACCTAGATGTGGATATACATACCTCCACCCAATAATATGAAAATGCAAACAACAAATGAACACACCAGTTACATTTAAAAAGTCACGGGGTTGCCGAATCTTTCGACAGGTTTACGGACCCGAATAGACCTCTCGGGAACGCTCACTGGTGGTGCAGTGGCCGGTGAACCTACTACCATGTCTGTGCCTTCGCTACTTTCATCTGACTCCGAACTGGGACACGAAAGAATTGAAATCGGTGACCTCTTTCGTATTTGGTCTATATGCCTCTTAATAAGTTGACCATTTTCCCGGGCTACAGTATAATTACGGGAGCCTAATATTCTCTCAATTTTACCCTTAGCCCATCTATCATTACCCGTGCCAAATTCCCTAATCCATACCTCCTCACCTATCTCGAAGCTGCGCGAGACACCCCCAGCATTTCGTACTTGATTTTCCTGCGCTTTTTTTACGCTAGCTACCGCATTACCAGAGTGAACGAGAGTGCGGCAACTTCACACAAGCGCTCCGAAACGCACGCACACAAACTCGTAGTTCACCTACATTAGCACACGGAAAAAAGCATGGGAAAGGAGTACCCGATGACGCGGCTGTCATCGCAAACGCGGATCGGGCAGCGTAAGTATGTTGCTGTAGTAACGGAGAATAACAAGTATGTCACTGAGCGCTGCCGATCTTATTTAAACCTTGTTTCTTTATTGGAAATAGAAAAATTTATTACATAAGTATTCAAAACTAGCCAAAACTATTTTTGATAATATATTATGTCCGACCTTAAATATGTACCTCCATGTAAATGCTTTCCAATAATATATTTAAAATTGCGGATATATTACGTTATTAAATTTAATAACGCAGCTTTCAAAACTGGCCAAGCGAGGCGTAAATATTTTGTTGTGTCCAATTTGTAAATTAATATTTGATTACGATTGTACTTTATAATGATATAAGTATTTTATAGTGTACACCTAAATTGTGTGTTTCATTTATAATATATAAGACACCCAAATTCACACAATAATAAATTAACTATGTGTGGCTCACTCAACCCTAGCCGGTAGCTACAGCTCGTACGTCAATTCAAGATCACGGCACTGTTGCCGCACTCTCGTTCACTCTGGCATTACTGTTTCCAGTGCAGAGAAGATCCAATCTAGAACGTAAATTCCTATGCTGTAATAACATGGCTGGTGATTGACCCGTCGATCTATGAATAGTGTCACGATATGCAAAAAGATAAGACTGGAGTGCTGCATCCAAATCGATTTTCTCGTGTAAAGCTTTTTTTAAAGCTCTTTTGCAGAGCTTAACCGCGTTTTCGGCCGCACCGTTCGAAGAAGGGTGGTACGCCGGAGCGAAAGTATGACTTATTCCATTATTTGTCATAAAATAACCTAACTCTTTACTAGTAAAGGGCGGTCCGTTATCGGATACAATCTCTTTCGGAAAACCAAACCTAGAAAAAATTTCCCTTAAAACTTTAATCACATCCATTTTGTTGTTGAGTCCACTACTATAAAAAATATAAAACCGTTAAAAGGGCCCAAAAAGTCAATGTGTAGTCTACTCCAGGGTTCCGCGTGATAAACCCAAGGTTTCGGCGGCGCGTGCGGCGGAGCCGGGGCGTCCAGCGCACACACTACGCATTCTCGACACGTTCGCTCGATATCCGCGTCGATTGGGTTAAAGATTGTTTTTATGCTTATTTAAGACTTGATTTGTAAATCAGTGATTAAATTAAGTGACAAATAACATCTGCTAGTGTTTTTTCTAACAAATATTGTGTAGTTTTTAAATTATTTGCTATTGTGATTTTCTAACTGTCATCGCCAGCTGACTGTTAGAACAAATTTTACTAAAATTTGTTAAAATAACTACTTTTGCCGTGGACTGCTGCAACATAAACCGGGGGAGTATTGTTTTCATTCCAATTATTATAGATACTAGTAACCTAAGTGTAAATCTTAACTAAACACTTCATTCAATTTGTATAAGTGTCGATGCACTGAGCCAATTAATCGTTATTTTTCTACTTTGTAATCAGATCAAAAGATTAGAAAGAAATAGAACACTAATTTATTGTTATCAGACACTTTGAATTATTTTTTTTTTTTTTTTTTACCACTGACATTGAGAAAAACTTATTTCTAAATACTATTACTAGGTACATGTTCTATATAACAACAATACTACCTACCATACTCATTACTTTACAAATCTCACATATTGTGAGTATCGTCACACCTCAAATACGATTTGGCTTGGTTAACCTCTCTTGACTTGACTATATGTGGAAGTGAAGTTGATGGTGACTTTGTTTTGCCACAGACATTCATACACTTCAACACATTACAACCAGAACGTGACTGCTTATTTGAAGCTCATAACTAAATTAATTTAATTTCTAGATTGGGTACCTACCTAGTAATAACTTGCAATTACACTAAAAAACTCTAATTTTAAACCCAAATCTTTTGTGTGTCACATCTACCCCCCACTTATTATTTTATTATTTTAAAATCTCATTTTTAAATTATCTAAATAGCTGCACATAGAAATTAAATATAAGTTAAATAAACCTAACTTGCAACATATAAGTCTTAATATATCTTAATCTATAATTCTTTAATTTTCAGTTGTTTATAAAACCAACTTCACAATGCTGACCCGTAAGGCTGCTACTCAAAGTACTGAACTAAAGCTCAGACAGGCACTTGGGGAGCTAAAAGCACTCAAGGAGTCCTGCAGTCAACTGCTAAAAGAGAGGGATGACAGTGAAATAGAAATAAAATCTATGATAGACAGAAACTCACAGCTTAAGAATGAGTTAGGCCAATTGCACATGCAACACCAGGATGTGCTTCACCAGCGTGACCAACTGCAAGATGTCATCTCCAATTTTGAGCAGCAGCACAACACCTATGAAAGGGCACTTGACCGCATCACCGAGTTGG
The DNA here is from genome assembly GCA_947562085.1 of Eudonia lacustrata. Taxonomy (NCBI): domain Eukaryota; kingdom Metazoa; phylum Arthropoda; class Insecta; order Lepidoptera; family Crambidae; genus Eudonia; species Eudonia lacustrata. The sequence continues at coordinate 2,991,354 of OX387323.1, read as the reverse complement.
AAAGGGATCTCAGTGCGGCCAACCATCAGATTTCCCAATTTGTTGAGTTGCAGCAGCAGCATGAAGAGGAACATACTCAGTCCTTATTTGAAGAGATTATGGCATCACCTGGTGGTATGTCGTTACAGGAATTAAAGAAACAACTGCATGAGGCGAACAACAAAATAATGTTCTTAGAAACATCCAAACACAATACAACTGCCTCGTTAAATCAAAGCCTGTTCGATGAGTTGGTAGTCTGTGCCCCCTCCTTGGTTTCTGCGACAGCTAGCAGTCAGCCCACTGTCACAGTAGATCTGACATGTGATGAAAGTAGAAATAGCAACAACTTTGTAAAGGTTGCTGACTGTAGCAAAAACAAACTTAAAAAATATATAAAAATTAATAAATATATTACAAAAACACAAAAGTTAGTTAAAAAACATAAATTTTTCATCAAAAATATAAAATTGAATAGAGAAAGATTATACCTAATAGACAAATTATATACTTATTCATCACAGCTGCATAACAAAAATTTGCATTATAAAAAAGACACACAACTTTTACAAAATAGTATAGAACAATTACAGGACTCTCTTCTTTCCATTACCAAAAAATATGAACTTTCACAGGGACAAATAAAAGAACACATGTTGGCTATGAATGAGCTGGTAGAAACGTGTGATGAAAACAATGATAGATTTAATTCATTTACTTGTAACCACACTTGTAAATGTAAGCAATTACCAGGTCGTTTATCGGTGACATGTGATTCTTCCTCTCCATTAAAATTAATTAATACTGATTTACCTAAAGGTTCCCTTAGCCAGTGTAAAATTATAAATGTGGTGTATTTATTTACTTACTTAGTAAAAAATATCAATCAAGAGGATTTAAATTTAGATAATAAGAGTGACACTGTTATATTTAGCGATGAATTTGGTAAAAACATGGGCCGCTTGTTATTTGACTTAGGACATTCAATTACCAATTACTGTATGCCTGGTGCTTCTTATCAAGATATTTTAACAAAAGCAATTGATTATAAATATAAACCTAATAGTACTGTATTAATTTTTGTTGGAAATAGGGGTAAATTGAACAAATCAAGTTTGATTAAAAGTTTAAATAAGTTAAATAATTCAAATGTAGGGAAAATTATACTGTTTACTTTACCCTATTGTAATAGCTTGACACAGGAGGAAAATACTACTAGATATAAGCTTAATTTGACATTACATACATTTTGCAACAATGAAAATTTGCATTTAATTGACACTAACGATTATGTTAGTAATTTTTATTTGACAAAAGATAGTTATTATCTGCCAATTTATTTCAAGCGACAAATAGCTTCATCGCTATCATATTTTTTACACATCTCAGCCAAAAACTTGGCTAAACAAGTTGCTCCTATTGAGCAATGTTTAATAGACATAAATGTCAGTAGTGTTTCTACTGACATTCCAATCAATAATTTAAATTAAATCATAAGACAAAAGAGGAATTCTCTTGCAACATGTTTGGTAATATTTTAAATAAATGTAAAATTAATTCTAAGAAAAGCCCGTCCCAACCTACAATTATTAAAAATGTTCACTCGATTAATATAGTTCACCAGAACATTCAAGGGATGACAGGCAAAGATCTGGAGATTGAATTGTTCATGAACGATAATAAAGTTGATATTTTATGTATTACTGAACACTGGCTTAAAGATCATCAGTTCATGTTCAATTTTAATAATCATTTGGTAGGTAGTTCGTTCAGTCGAGTAAATTCAATTCATGGTGGTCCTTAATTATAGTTAATAAGAAATTAAAATTAAAGGAACGAAAAGACGTAGTGAGCCTCTCGGTTGAGCAAACAATAGAAATAGCTTGTGTGGAGCTGGAGCGACTTGTTGTATTAAGTGTATACAGGCCTCCGTCAGCATTGTATGATTATTTTGAAAAAGTAATGGATGAAGCATTATATAAAATCCGCAATGTAGGTAAAAAGATAGTTATTTGCGGTGATTTTAATATTAATTTGTTAGAAAAGTCTACAGGTTCTATCAAAATTAAAAATTTATTTCAATCGTATAATTTAAATAATTTATTTATGGAGCCAACTAGAATAACTGCCACTTCGGCCACTTGTATTGATAACATATATACCGATCTAGTACCACTGTCTAAACTCATTATTAATAAACTGGACTCTGATCATTGTGGCCAAATGATCAGCCTTCCACATCAGTGTAAGCAAGTGAAGAAACAGAATATCACTGTTGTACCAAAAACTTCAGGCCGTCTGGAACGGTTTAAAAACAATCTTTATGATAATATATGTTTTTTAAAGTATAATGATAACCCAAATGAATTTTATAATAATTTCTTTCATAAATATTGTACAGAATTTAATAAAACTTTTATTCCAAAAAGGATCTCGGTTAGTGGTACTGTTACTTTTAGTGAATGGGCTACAATTGGTATCCACAAAAGTAGAAAGCGACTTTATGAGCTATATGATGAACGCAACTATAACACCAGTGAAGATTTTAAATTGTATGTCAAAAATTATTCTAAGTTATTTAAAATAGTATGTCGATTAGCAAAGGCAAAGTTCCTGAGTTCAAAGATTAAGCTAAGTGATAACAAAATAAAAATGACATGGAATATTATAAATAGTGAAACTGGAAATGTCAAAAGTCGTAACAATGAGTACAAATTGAGCTACGAAAATCAAACCTTAACTTCCGATGCTGATGTTGCTGCGGCATTTGAGAAGTTTTTTACTGATATTCCAGTTTCAACTACAAAGGCTTTAGACTCCTCCCCCACTGTAGCTGAAGCGGTTCTAAAGGAAAATGTCAAACCTAGTGAAAACTATTTTAGTTTTCAAAAAATTTATTTTAGAGATATAATTAAAACTTTTCATACTCTTAATAAAAAGAAGACTGCTGATCTGTGGGGTAATTCCGTCGACGTCACTAAATCCGTTATTGAGACAATAGCTCCAGTTTTAGCTTGCATATTTAATGAATGCATTGACTGTGGTGTTTTTCCTGACCTAATGAAGCACAGTAAAGCAATCCCATTATTCAAATCAGGTAGCACATGTGACCCCTCTAACTTTAGACCAATTTCTGTGTTACCCACATTTAGTAAAATATTTGAAAAGATAATTCTAGACCAAATTCAAGTTCATTTTTATAGAAATAAACTTTTACATTCTAGACAATATGGTTTCACTAGGGGTCGCTCGACTACTGACGCTGGTGTTGAGCTTATTCTTCAAATATTTAATGCCTGGGAGGATTCTCACGATGCCGTAGGGATTTTTTGTGATTTATCCAAGGCCTTTGATTGTGTTTTACATGAAACCCTGGTCAGGAAGCTCCACCACTATGGAATTAGAGATGCATCACTGAATCTTCTTATCTCATATTTGAGTGATAGGGTTCAGAGGGTTGATGTTAACGGTAAAAGATCTCCGGGATCGGTGGTTACAATGGGTGTTCCACAGGGTTCAATTCTTGGTCCTTTCTTATTTTTAATTTATATTAACGACTTGCCTTACTTTGTAAAAGACAAACATGAGATAGTATTGTTTGCAGATGATACCTCACTTTTATTCAAAGTGAAACGACGACAGCCGATTGATGACGATGTGAACAATGCTGTCACAAAGATAGTTCATTGGTTTAGTGTTAACAATTTGCTATTAAATGAACAAAAAACCAAATGTATAAGATTTGTATTACCCAACGTTAAGGAGGTAAAAACCAGTGTAAAAATTAAAGATAAGAATGTGGACCTTGTGGACACCACAGTGTTTCTAGGTATTACGTTGGATGCAAAGCTACAGTGGGGCCCACATATAGATAAATTGTCGAGTAGACTGAGCTCTGCGGCTTATGCAGTAATGAAAATTCGTCAGATCACTGACATTGAAACAGCTAGACTTGTTTACTTTAGTTATTTCCATAGCGTAATGTCGTACGGCATTTTACTGTGGGGCAATGCTGCCGATATTCAAACTATCTTTGTGCTGCAGAAGCGGGCTATTCGAGCAATTTATAATCTAAAAGCTGGTAATTCTCTTAGGGAAAGATTTAAAGATATTAATATAATGACAGTTGCATCACAATATATTTACGAGAACCTAATGTATGTATATAAAAATATTGAAACTTTTTCTAAAAACAGTGATATTCACAATGTAAACACTAGAAATAAAAACAAACTAGCAGTACCTAATACTAGACTCCATAAAGTAAATAATTCATTTAGAGGCCTGTGTGTATGTTTTTACAATAAAGTTCCAAGTAATATCCAAAAACTAGATATTAATAAATTTAAAATCGCTATTAAAGAAAAGCTTTATAAAAAAGCTTATTATAAAGTGTCTGATTACATTGAAGACAAAACAGCATGGGTTTAAAAGGCTCCAATCTATTTCTAATCCAATATATTGTTAAGGTTTTTTAAACTTGTATAACTTGGTAACGTAACGGCATATAATTTTGTAAATGTCGTTACATAATGAATTAAAGCTGTGGAGTTTCTTGCGCCCATTCTTCTCCACAGCTAAAAAATAGACGTCCTGAATGGGTAGTAGGTAAAAAAATTATGGACGATTCAAAAGCACTTTTCTAAAGTTTATTTGAATAAAGAATATTTGACTTTGACTTTGACTTAAACTTTGACTTTGATTCCCGGCCACCAAACGTAACTACGAGCTATACTCTTCATTTTTACAACACCCATGTGTCCCGTATGCAATTCTTTCAAAATACAGTCGCGTAACTCAAACGGTATCACCATTCGATATCCCCACATAATACATCCCGAGTCTAAATATAAATAATTTCGCCTCGAAAAGTACGGTTCTATGTCCGGCGATGGACACTTATTTGGCCACCCTGAACGCAAAAAAATACAAATGCCCGTTAAAGTTCTATCCTTTTTAACTTTTTCATTAACTAAGTCTCTTGTTACAGGTAAAAAATCTTGAACGAAATTAACATAAGTTTTTACTTCTTTCTCCACACTATAGCTATCGACAGGTAGCCTAGACAATGCATCCGCGCTATTTTTTAATGTCGGTACATACTCAATATCAAACTGATACCCCGATAAAATAACCGCCCACCTTTGTAATCTGCTGGCCGCCATCGTAGGTTTGCCTTTTCACCAAAAATACTAACTAAGGGTTTGTGGTCTGTCTTTAACAAAAAATTTCTGGCGTACAAATATTGATGAAATTTTTTAACGCCATATACGATAGCTAACGCTTCTCTTTGTATCTGCGAATAGTTAGTTTCTGCTGAACTGAGCGTGCGTGATGCAAATGCGATAGGTCGTTCGCGGCCGTCGCGCATCTTGTGAAATATGACGGCTCCTATCCCGCTCGCGCTCGCATCCGTCGTCAAAATGATCGGTAGCTCCGGGTCATAATGAGCTAATACCTCACTCGAAACTAACAATTGCTTCACCTTCGTAAAAGCTTCTGTACACTGATCTGTCCAAATAAATTTAGAATCCTTCTGTAATAACTTATACAAAGGCGATAACAATATGCTGATATTTTTTACGAATTTAGCATAGTACATTACTAAACCTAAAAATGATCTTAACTCAGAAATATTTTTCGGCACGGGCGCTTTCTTAATCGCCCTCAACTTTTGTGGACAAGTATGAACCCCCTCTTTACTAATCACGTAACCTAAATAAGTCACCGACTCTGCAAAGAAAGTGCATTTCTCTTTTTTTTATTTTTAAGCCGAAATGTTTTAATCGCTCTAAAACTTTGTATAGTGTCTCTATATGTGAATTATCATCCCTTCCTGTCAAAATCAGGTCAATCAGGGAAAACGGTCTACTTCAAGGCATTTATTTAAAGTGATTTTATAGTCACCACAGATCCTTATAGATCCGTCCTTTTTAATTACGGGTACGATCGGTGTGGCCCAGTCCGAAGTCTCGACCGGCGTGACGACGCCGTCGCGCTGCAGCTGATCGAGCGCGCGCTCCACTGGCTCGCGGAGGGCGAGAGATCGCGCGCACCGGAACACCGGCTGCGCGCCCTCCCGCACGCGCAGCGTCACTGCACCACCCGTGAACCAACCCAGGCCTTCGTCAAACACATCACTGAATCTGGAAATTAACGAATCCACATTGAATGCAAAACTGGTTTTAACAAAATTACAATTTAAATCTGATATATTCAATCCTAACTCGTATATCCACTGGCGGCCCAACAATGGGTTCTTGCCTTGTTCAACCACAAACAGATCTAAAGGAATGCATTTATCTCTAAACTTAACGTTTGGTCTAATTTTTCCTATAGGAGTTATCTTTATACCTGTATAGAAACAAAGTACTACATTGGTTTGCAATAAAGATAAATCGCAAAATAGATTTTTGTAAAAATCGTAACTAACACAGGAAATAGCACTTCCGGTATCGATTTCCATAAGAATGTTTTTATTCTCTATTTCAATATACTTCGTTAAGGGCTTATAACCATTATAACCATTATTCGGACTATTAAAATTATTCATATGTACCTCTAAAGATTCCAAAGCTTCTTCCGTGTAGTTACCGTTATCTTCCTTTATCTCCATAGTGTGCACTGATGCCTTATTCCCCATGCGAGGACACACTTTTTTCAAGTGCCCTTCCCTATTGCAAATTCTGCACGTATACATCAGAAATTTACATCTATCTGTATCATGAGCTGCTCAACATGCCTTGCAACGCCCGCGTTGTCTCGTTGCGCCTTGAGATTGTGACGCCGCTCCCGCCAGTGCCGGCGCCCCCGCCATTTGTCTTCCCCGTATATCGAAGCCTCGCAAGCCCCGTTGGTCCACACTCCACTGCGGCCCTGTACCGAAGCCCCGGCCGCGCGGCCCGCGCCCTGCGGTCACGTGCTGCACCGTCGCTAACCGGCCCACCATCGCCAGCTCCCCGCAGCTGGTGTGTGTGATGCTTCACGATTGCACTGCTGCCGCGTCCTGCTGAGCCGCCTCCATCGACACGGCGATTTGAAATGCTTTCGTTAAATTCACTGCTTCTTCCACGAACAACCGGTGTCGAATACTCTCATTATGTAATCCGCACACGAACTTATCTCGTAAATTATTGTCTATTTCCGCATTGAAGTCACAGTACTTGCATAATTTTTTTAGATCGGTCAAATACTCAGCGATCGATTCGTTATCCCGTTGTATCCGTTGGCGGAATTTGAATCTCTCCGCTAGCATACTCGGCTTCGGTTGAAGGTAATTCCGCATCAAAGTTACCAGTTCGGCGAATGATTTTTTTGCAGGTTGACTGGGAGTACACAACGTCACTAATAATTCGTAACTACTGCTGCCCATCACCGTAATCAACTTTGGCACCTTGTGTTCTTCTATGACCTTATTAACAATAAAATACTGCTCCAATCTTTCGATGTAAAAAGTCCAATTATCCACCTGATGGTCGAAAGGTTCTAATCTTCCCACTGACATCTTGAACTTATGCCGTAGAACTTGCACACCCGGGTCTAATTTATCTCGTTGCCAATGAAAAGTTTGTGAATTGCGGGAGTACAATAAAATACGTCTGTATCGAACAATGGTTTATTGGGCGAGAGAGTGTAAGTACCATACAATGAAATAATAAAAAGATGCGCCGATACCTTCAACTTACAATATTTATAATGCCGACTTATAGTCCACTAAACACATCCTTAATCCATTGTGATAAGGTTGAAAGTAATATTTAACACATACATTACACCAATCAGCACACAACAGGCGCCAAACACCAAGAGGGAGCGGCCCATTGGCGGGGGAGGCGATATACAGTCAGGTACCCTGAAGGTGGGCGCCGCTGAGACTCGGAGGCCCTGCCTCTCGGACTCGCCCCCACAGCACCACACATCACACCCTCTCTCTACGACGACGAGGCCGAAGGACCGGACACCCCCACCGAGCGTAGCACAACTGCAGCCGCATTGGTGTGGGGGGTCGAAACCTGAAGCGGAGTCCAAGTAGGGAGGGGACAGACACACAGACACTCAGACAAACACACACACACACACACTGACAGATGAACACACACAGAGACACACCACAAAAACAAACACAAAAAATAAAGATAGTTCAATTGAATCTTCATCACTGTATCAAAGCTATGACAGAGCTTCGCAGATACGTGATGGAAGAGACAATAGACATAGCTCTGCTGCAAGAGCCATATGTCCTAAACGGGCGTGTGACAGGGCTCGGCTCTATGGGGAGAGACATCATATACCATGAAGATGGTGAGACAACCCCAAGAGCATGCATATACGCCAGCAGCAGAGCAAGAACACTAGGACTAATAAAAGCAGATTGTTACAGCGACCTCGCAAGCGTTGTGGTGACAATACAGACAGATGCAGGAAAAGATGAACGAGTGCTCCTAATCTCCGCATACCTGCCCAGCGAGGGGGATTTTGAGCCGCTATCGCGAGAAATGGAAGAAACTGTAAGAAAATACCAAGGTAAGAACATTCCTATTATTCTAGGGTGCGATGCCAACGCACATCATATGGTATGGGGTATGGTATGGGTAGCACGAATTGTAATAAAAAAGGTGACTTACTTTTAGAATACATAAGCGAAATAGGCCTGGAGATATTGAATGTAGGCAACACGCCCACATTCGTCACCAGGACAAGACGAGAAGTGTCGGACATCACTATTGCAACAGATAGGATAAGCCGACACATAAGGGACTGGAAAACAGACGAAAGTGACTCTATGTCAGATCATAGTTTTGGAGGCTTGTATGGCTCTAGAGATGTCCTCATACGTAGCCTCCACCTCATCGTCAGGGTGTGTCGTAGTAGGAGCATAAACAAATTCAAATTCAAATTCAAATTCAAAAATCATTTATTCAGTTTAGGCTACAAGTAGCTCTTATGAATGTCGCTATGCCATCGGTTCGTAAGTCTACTCTGGGCGGGAGATCTTGCACTGAGAAGAACCGGCAAGAAACTCAGCAAGTGTCCAGCTCTTTTCTCCCTTACAGCGTCAAAAAAAAAAAATTGGAAAATGCCCTATCATAGCAGGACACTATCCATTACAAATAAACACAAAAAATATAGAAGACAACCACAACATGTAAAAAAACAAAAAAAAATAAACAAATCTAATATATCAAATTTACATCCGGTATAAGTTTCAATTTCCACAATGTCATACAGTACCATTACAGTACTCTAATAAAAGTCAAAAATTGTTTAAGAAAAACAAAGTCAAACTATAGTAATTAATACTAACAATAAGATAAGTATGCAAGAGCAGACCAGCCTCCACAGGCGGCACCCGTTCACGAGTATAACATATGAATCAGCCATCGCTTCGCTCAACCATATTTTAGGGAACGTGACGACCCGACGCACACGCCACCACCGCAGAGACAATAAAGAGAGCATGACACACTCAAGTTACTTTAAGTAAAAACTTAATGATCTATTTAACGCAACGCTGTTTGTTATCTGTAGGACACTGTTCAAAACTATCATATCAGTATAAAAATTATATAAATTAATTTTATTATGTATAAAAACACAAATGTTGAAAAAATTTCCACGAGCAGGGTTTGAACCTGCACCCTTCTGACATACCGGGTCAGGTGCTTTTGGTGATTTTTTTGTAATTTGTTCGCAACAAAATTTGCGTTAAAAATTATATAAACATTTATAAATAGCTTGCCTACTTCTTAACTGATCTTTAGTATTTGTAAAAATATTATGATCGGATGTTAATGACGGTAGTTGTTAACATTGAATGGGCGCCTTTGGCTTTCAAAGTAAAAAGTAAATAGTGTTGAATAATTTCGGCGGGCTGGTTAGAACCACGATAGCTCAATTGGAAGAGCACCTGACCCGGTATGTCATAAGGGTGCAGGTTCAAACCCTGCTCGTGGAAATTTTTTCAACATTTGTGTTTTTGTAATTTGTTCGCAACAAAATTTGCGTTAAAAATTATATAAACATTTATAAATAGCTTGCCTACTTCTTAACTGATCTTTAGTATTTGTAAAAATATTATGATCGGATGTTAATGACGGTAGTTGTTAACATTGAATGGGCGCCTTTGGCTTTCAAAGTAAAAAGTAAATAGTGTTGAATAATTTCGGCGGGCTGGTTAGAACCACGATAGCTCAATTGGAAGAGCACCTGACCCGGTATGTCAGAAGGGTGCAGGTTCAAACCCTGCTCGTGGAAATTTTTTCAACATTTGTGTTTTTGTAATTTGTTCGCAACAAAATTTGCGTTAAAAATTATATAAACATTTATTATGTATATTGATACAAATAGAGTATAACGTGTTTTTTATTACAACCAGGCTGTTTTATCATCTAATTATTCTTCGACTTTAATAATAACCTTTTATAAAAAAAGTGTAACTACTTACAATGTGAAATAACATGTGCAGGCGAGCAGACTAAGATGACCACACATTCTTATCATTAAAATAATCATCAACTTTATAGTAACCTTTTTTCATTAGACCTTGTTTTATTTCTGTTTTAAACTTGTGTAGTGGCAATTCTGTTAGAGTGAAAGGCACTTTATTGTATATTTTTATACATTTCCCAACAAATGAATTACCAACTTTATTGAGTCTAAGTTTTGGAACAGCAAGTTTGTTTTTATTTCTTGTGTTAAAATTATGGGTATTACTTATTTTTTCGAATTTATCTAAGTTTTTATAAACATAAATGATATTTTCATAAATATACTGTGAAGGTACAGTTAAAATATTAATCTGCTTAAATAACCTGTATGACCTTCAACGAATACCGTTTGGTTATTCTGAGTATAAGGTACGCTACCCTAGGCGACACACTCCCGGTCTCGACAACGTTGTTCACGAGGGACTTGTGGACGATGAACCCGACACCTCCTTGGGACAGTTGTTCGCCCTCCCGGAAATAGAGCAAGTTACCAGACTTGATGATTATCGAGTCCTCCCCCTCTCTTCGGACTTCAGATAATCCAACTATGTCCCACCGTATCTTGCTCAATTCTTCCTCTAGTTCTAAAATCTTTTCGTCTGTCTGTGTTATATGTTGCCAAGGCCAGAGTTCGTCGTTGGCGGTAGCCAGGTCTCTGCCGGAGATTCTTAGTACCCCCTGCCCCGTCGCTGCCTTGGCCGCTACCGTAGCTAGGGCGAGCGGGGCCGCCGGGAACTAGGGGCCGGTTTTTCGTGGTGTGCATCATGAGGGGATTTGCCATAATCGCCACGCTTGGCAGGCGGGTTGGCGATCGCAGTAGTTGAGAGTTAACCTCAGAGAGATGCTGCTGCCCATCCTCTGGAATGGTTCCTTAGTCGGCTTTTACGACACCCACGGGAAGAATTGGGGTGGTGCAATTCTTTTTCCCTGTGTGGTGCCGGGGTTAAAGAATTTTACCATCCCATCTCTTCCCGTGGGTGTCGTAAAAACCGACTAAGGGTGCATTCCAGAGGATGGGCAGCAGCATCTCTCTGAGGTTACCCTCAACCTACTGCGATCGCCAACCCGCCTGCCAAGCGTGGCGATTACGGCAAATACCCCTCATATCCTTGGGGGAGGCCTTTGTCCAGCAGTGGACGTCTTTTGGCTGAGATGAGATGATGAATTCTTTATCCCCGGCACCACACAGGGGACTCTTCGTACTATAGAATCTGTTATACATTTATACGTTGGCGTACAGCGGGACATCGCGTGCAGGATAGATGGGCGGTGAAAAGGAGGTTAACAAAACTCACACTCGGTACTCTGGAATACTCTTACATTATAAAGGCTGCTAGCTGCAATTGTCGTAACGATGGGCGATTGTTGTCAAAAACAATAGAAGTAGGTATTGAAATAATTCGTTACCTAAACGATTGTGTTCGAATAAGAACCAAAATTATTCGATAGTTCGTCGAATGTAAATTGTAACTAGGGTAGTTGTACCAGTGTACGACAGGAACCAGAGGGCCTAGTGTGAGTTATTTTTGACATTAGATCACGTTTACAAAAACGAGAATTAGTATGGCATTGAAGCAGCGCCTTCTGGCGACTTACGAGAAGAGTTAAAGTTAAGTCATATAAATTTTCGTTTTCTTAAACGTAAGCGAATGGACAGTAAACAAACTCACACTAGGTGAGATAATTAAAAATAGAGGTCAGTAACTGATTTTAGTCTTCAGCACCATTAGAATACTGACCTCCTGCTTCCTTGCTATCATTTCGTAAAAATTAAATGAAAATCTGTTATTTTTTGGCGACGAAAACTGTGTCAAGCACTGTTGCCACTATGGTACAATGCGTGCAGGACTATCGCAACAAAGCGCTACATTAATACGAAATACGATATAACACACTCACTTTTACCGATTGACACAAAATTTTAAGGTTTTTTCAAAAAATAGTTTACATAATATGTTGTTGAATTTATCCTCAAAATATTTGCATTTGATAAAATGTGACCTAATATACTTATTATAATTTTTAATCATAGTAAGTAAGTATAAATATTATAATTAAGAGAAGTTAAAATATATATATATATATGTATATATATATATATATAGAAATTTACACATAATTTTTACAAATAAAAAAGGGACTCCAAATCGCTGCCAAGCGGGAGAGTGCCCAGGACGCTAGCGGCGTTGCCTCTTTGGATGACCAAACTTAGGCGTTGGCCAGAATACGCGCCAGCTCGAGGGTCACCAGTGGTCTCTATAAGTCGAGCGGAAATTTGTTGAAAAAGTTTTCGAGCTGCCGGTCCCCATGGTCCCAAAGTTTCAACCCCAAACGGCTATATGAGGATGGATAAGGCGCTCTACGATGCTGGTGAATTTGAGGGAGATTGAATCGATGAGAGGCGGAAGGGAATCTGAGAAAATGGGAGCGCCTAGTAAGGAAAGGGTGTCTTTATTCTGAATTTTGATGTTTGGGGCCAAAGAATTAAATTTCGAAATGATATTAGTTATTTTCCAATTCCGATTTTAAATTAGAGACATATAATTTGCATTTACTGAAATTTAGATCTAAACCTATGGTACTGAACTTAGCGATGAGGGAACGGAGATCCTCCAGGACAGAATTTACATTCCCACCAAGTGCCATCATCCAAATACCATAGGTTTAGTTTAGAAGAGAGGGATGAAATAATGGGATGGATTGCGAGACTGAAAATGGCTGGCCCTAGAGGATCACCTTGCTGACAGCCTACTGCAGAATTTATGGGGTGATTACGAAAAAGTAATTTTGAGAGACTGCTATAGCATTGCCAAAGGTAATTATATACATGAGGGGTTATTTGCTTTATTTGAGTCAACAAAGCGCCCCTGTCTACAGAATTAAAAGCATTTTTAACGTCTACTTTTAATAACTTTTCGCCTCCATTTTGATCAAGGAAAGTGCGGGTCGCGTGGACAGCAGCTTCGCAACCGGCTCTGCTACCAAAACCCAGTTGCATAGGACAGAAATAATTAGTGACAGTGGGTAGATGTGTCGGCAGCATATTTTAGACACAATACGGCGCCAAGTGCAACCCACAGCGATTGGTCTTATACCGCCATCTTTCTTCTTGAGGGCGCACAGGTTGGCACCGTAAAGTACGTCTAGTATGTCTGGGCAAACCGCACCTTCTAACATAATGTTGGCTAATTGGGTGATGTCCTCCAAGAGTGAACGGCCAACATCTCCGGTGGCTCCGCTTATTAAGTATTTTATGTGCTGCGGTGACAGACCGTCAAGACCACCCGCCGAACCACTCTTGAAAGACATCACAGCAGCAAACACCTCATCGCGAGTTGTGACCACATGCTGATCGGATGGGTCTGGCGCATTCGGAAGGCGAAGTGAAGGAGACGGGGCAGGATGCTTATCCTCTAAAGCCAGACGAGTATCCAGGCAATCAGGAGTAATAACATCACTAGAAAACAGTAACTGTGTTGCCCCTCTCAGGTCACCGTTACCTGGCTTCTCCTCTACCAATTTTAAGATTGCATTTGGATTTGGTGCCTTTTTTGCGTTGGAGTTGATTGGAGGGGGCTGCAGTGAAAGATTGGCACAATTCTCTTTTATTTTATTGGTTAGTGATGATTTTTTGTTTGTTTTCTTTACAAAAAATATCTGAAATGCGAAAGTTAATAATTGTTCCCAGCTATTATAATTATTATCTCGGACGACTTTGCGTATGGCTTGGGAGAGACTAGTTGCCACTGTAATACGGGCGCCTCGGGGTATTCTTTTAATTAAAGGGCAAACTTGTTTTAGAATACCTAGTCTCTCCCAAACCGCACTGCCAACTGGAGGTGAGTTCGGGGGTTGAGTGGAAGGCTGTGTGATGGATTTATGAGCTCGAGAAACATGAATTTTCAAACCCCTAACGCCCTTAAAGCGCCGTGAACACTTATCACACTGCACTAAATCCAAAAGAAGCGTTTGTATTGCTTGACTGACTGCCTGGACATTGCACTCCACTTGTCGATGCTACGGCCTGTGACACAAAATTACAAATACCTACCTATCTACAAAATATATTAACAGTTTATGTAAAAAGAACTAAAACAAAGATGATTAAAATTATTAAGAAACTATAAATTTTCATATTGTTGTCTTGACTCTTGACAGCCTCAAATATACAATTTTCTTTCTGCTCAAACACCGGCTTACAGCTGACGTAGGTATATGGAAAAAAAAAAAAAATATAACAATACTATGTATGTATTATGTAAGTACCTAGTTATGAAGATTCTAAAAGATGCTATGCGTATTCTTACCTAAATGTACTAAGGTTAGTAATATAACATTATCTTAATTACCTAACCGTAGTTATGTTACCTTACTTACGTTAATAACTAATAAGAAGTTAATTATGCAAATGTCCAATTTAATAATAGATTGTTGTACGGTTGTTAAATTGAGGGATGGTGTTAAAGATAATGATTGTTTGTCTATGTTGAGGATATATATATGTGTTGGCAACACTGTGAACACGAGCTCTCTCCAAATAAAATGGCTGTCAAGAAAAGGCTGTGTTTGATTCCTATTTATTATTTAATAGTATTTACAATTTTCTTTATGCAGCTGACAAATCACCGACCTGAACGCATTGCGCGTGCCTTTACTGAGCTGCGTGCGCAGCAATATGGACTCCGTAAATAAGAAAACACAGCGTTGCTAGAGCAACGGCGTGGCGTCCTAACACCGCCTGTCACAACAATTAGCGTTTCCAAATTTTCCCAAATAAAAATGCGCTGAAACAGAAAAAGCGCGCAGGCCCATAGGTGCCAACAATTCCACGAGTGCACGAAATATTTTAGCAGGCAGGGGGCATAGTTTGAGCCACCCCGAAGCAAGCAAAACAATTTTAAAAATTTAAACAAAATTTATGTACAACAGCACTCTCTGTCCGGTCTTGTTGTATATCATGTACAAGTATATAAGGTCACATGTGCTGTGATATGAAAAGTGATAAGTATACAAATATATGTTTAGTGCACAGACAAGTACTGCCCTCTAAGCTGACGTTTTAGTCGTGATCTGTCATCCGTAGCGAGCGGGCGTTCCCTTGAGCTGTGTATCTACTTACTGAATTTGGTTGTTTCATTTCAATATCTGTGTTAAATAAACAGGACACAACAAAAAGGTCCAAAAAATAATTAAAAGATTAAGATTATCACACAATTGTACACTCGTCCTTTCAAATTCAGTCCATTCACCTATGGAATGCGCTACCTCTTGATATCAGGATGGCTACGAGTCGTGACGCCTTTAAAAAAAAAGTCCGTGTGCTCTTTTTTGATAAAACCTTGGCAGAATCATCTCAGTAACGTCCTATTTATAAATTATGTATTATATGTTTATTTTTGTTTTATATTTGTAAAAGTAGTTTATGTAAAATAGTTTATGTAATAATGTACATTATGTTGGTGTATATAAGTATATTTATTTAAATTGTATATATGTAGGTATATATTGTGCGTTTTATAATATATTATTTTTATTTCTAAATTATTGTCTTCACCCAATTGCACCTACCTTGTTATTTCTGCACCACCCTATGGTTGACTGGTAGAGAATGCCTCAGGCATTAAGTCCGCCATGTAATATATGTTGCAAAAGTTTTAAAATAAAACAAATAAATAATAAAGACAACTTTATATATGTAGAATCGTTGTTGAGAGCGGGTTCTATACTGTGTGGGCGGTCTCCTAGTCCATCCATTGTGGGTCCTCAGGCAATAAGTAAACTACTCTTCCAATTATTTGATTACAATATTTATTGTAGTACAATGATTGTATACACAATAGCTATACTTCAATAGTCTCTTCAGAAACCGACAAGTCCTTGGAACTCTGCTCTAGTCTTCACTTTGAGGTGAACTAAAGTAAACTGAATTCTCTCGACGCTGTGTCGCGTCCCTTTATATACCCGAAACCAAGGCCTTATCCTAACGAGTAAACAATCCTCGCTTGCGTCCCCGAAAAGACTAGAATGTTCCTTAATAGCTAATTACAAATATCAAATCAAGTCAATATCAAGTTACAATAAACTCATTGAATCTTAGTACAAAACAGAAGTGTCAAATTAAATGGGCTTTACTAGAACGTTCAGTAATTCACATAACTCATCTAGCTTATCTATGTTGCAAACGTAAACAATTGGAAGTTCCCGTCGCGCCGGTGCCAACGGAGGTATCAAGCGATGGCTGATCTTCATCTCCGACACGGCCATTCTGACAGTTCACCCGTCCTCGGGTGTGATGCCTGTCAACCAAAAGAAATCACACAGCATCTGTGCTCAAAGGTCTAATAATCTCAAAAGGAATTAATTAAATGGACCAGAAAGGCCATACCAACAAGTTCCCGCAAATGAAATATTTGAACATTCACAACTACATAGATTAGGCACACATAAAAGATAGTGACTCAGTCCTTCGGTCACTTATTCACATACAGTTCTTTGGTTGACATGTACACGCATCCAGTCCTTCGGATACTATGTAGCTCAGTCCTTCGGCTACATCGTCATGCAACTCGGTCCTTCGGTTGCCATATACCATTTCACTCCTCACAAGACGCTACAACGCTTATGGGAATGTAACCAATAACTATGTGTCTAATCTGTGTCACTTGTGCGCTGGCATCTGGCATGGTGCTGACCATCGGCACTTTCATCAACCACATCTAGCTCAATGGGAACTTGAGGGTTCGGAGCCCTTCGCATTCGATCATGAGGATACTTGTAAGTACGGTTAGAGTTTATCGCTTTTAAGAGATATCTATCGTTTTCCAGTACCTTGACAACTTTATATGGACCCTTAAATTTGGGATCCAGTTTAGTCTGGTTTCTTTCCTCATTTTCGATCAAAACAAAATCACCTACAGCAAACCTTTGAACTTTTGCTTTGTTCAAGTCAAATCTTTCCTTATCATAGTGAGCATTTTTCCCCTTAACGTTAATCCCTGTCTCATCATCATCAATGCTCATTAGATTTAGAGGTCTAGCAACCATAACAATCATTAGCTCCAATGGACTTGTCTTTGTCACACGATTAGTAGTCGAATTAATTGCTAATTGAATGTCACTTAGAGCGTCTTGTCAAGAGCGCTCTTTACTTGTTTCAACGAACGTTAGCATACTTTTTAAGCTTCATAATCAATCATAATGAAACATGAAAACATCACCAAAAACATTCAGCAGTCCAGCAGGGTTGCCGATGCAGCACAGGGTCTCTACCCGATAACGCTGGTTTTCGTTGCTCGCTACGCCGCCGGTGTCGGTGTCGCTGCTGCCGGTTGCACCGTAGTTGCTTGTAGCGCCTTTCCCCGTGCCCCGCAGTGATGGTATGAGCGCGGTTACTTGTTTGCAAAGGGAACCGTGCCTCCATATCTAAAACATAACACCAGGCGCGTTTGGTAGATGTATGACAAAATAATCAGCACTAAAAATAATGGAACGTTTACATGACCTTTTATTATCCTTGGAGAGGCAATCGGTGCTGCGATGTCCCAGTTTCTCACACATGAAGCCTCGCGCAGGACCAGGAGGTCCAGCATGCAAAGGTCCCTTGAAGTAAGAACGCCCGTTGCTCACTAGTTTTGATTTCGATAGTAAAAGCCGTGCGTTGTAATCTTCCGACGACTGTGCAACGTGGGCTAGTGCTGGCTCTGATCTTCTATTAATGGAAGGGGAAACCTATCTGCAACTGTGTTGTGATTCAACTCCCATTATTGGTCAATAGTCCAGTAGAGTTGCTAACAAAGCATGCGTCAACCGACATGCCACGCCGGTGACTCGACCCAGTGGCCGCAGCATCACTCCCGTTTCTTTTGCCATTGCTCGCCGTCGTACAAGGGTCGGTGCTGGATGTGCCCGAGCACTTCGACGCGTAGTGACTGGTCGCACCACATTTGAAGCATGTCACGTGGCCAAGCTGTTGCTTCTTCTCCGTCACAAACGCTGAACTGTTAGTACTCTTTTTCGCATTATTTCTGGATCGGCAATCGTTCATTCGATGTCCTAATTTTCCACAGAAGTGGCTTTTGATAGTAGATGGAGCAGAAGTTCTGTATCGCTTCATCTCAGCAGCAGGTCCATCTTCATACGATGTTTGAAGCCCCGTATTTAATTTCCGTTTAAGGAATGAAAATGCTTGTAATTCGCGCTGCATTTTGTCTCTTGTTTCAATTACTGTGGTGAAGGCCAATCTCTGCAATCGTCCATCGAATTGTGCGATGTGTGAAAGAACGGTGGTTATAATTATTTGCTCTATGCTTGAATTTTCCCAACGTGAAGAGAGTGATGCCACTAACTTTGCAGCATAAGCGGCCAGACATTCTCCATCCTTTGGCCGGCTGTTGAGTAAGTTAATGAGGGTAGCAGCTGGAGTCTCTACACAATCATATCTGGCCATGAACAGGTCTTTGAATCGTTGCCACGACATGTCAGCATACGATATTTGAGATAACCATCGTGAGGCGCTTCCTTTCAATGCTCCGCTAAGTGCCATTATGAGTGCACTACCGCACATTGGTCGCTCAGATAAACATAGATCTGACGTGTTGCACCATGCCCGTGGATCAAGTCTGGTTTATCAGGATTGAATTCTGGTAGCTGTATCGCAGTGTTTGTATTTGTCGGCTGCTTCAGGGCATCGATCAGAGTTTTCATATTTTGATTCTGCGAATCCAAGATAGTGCGCAGGAATTCTTCATCCAGCCATGAGTGTTTCCTCGCCGATGCGCTTTGTGCCCGAGGGGATCCCACTTCTGATGTAGAATCGTTGTTGAGAGCGGGTTCTATACTGTGTGGGCGGTCTCCTAGTCCATC
This sequence comes from Eudonia lacustrata, assembly GCA_947562085.1. Lineage (NCBI taxonomy): Eukaryota > Metazoa > Arthropoda > Insecta > Lepidoptera > Crambidae > Eudonia > Eudonia lacustrata. The sequence goes on along the minus strand of OX387323.1, from coordinate 2,972,026 downwards.
CATTGTGGGTCCTCAGGCAATAAGTAAACTACTCTTCCAATTATTTGATTACAATATTTATTGTAGTACAATGATTGTATACACAATAGCTATACTTCAATAGTCTCTTCAGAAACCGACAAGTCTTCAACTTTCAACAACGTCAACAACACAACAACGTCGTCAACTTTTTTTTCGGCGTGCGTTCTCAGCTGTGAGCAGTCGTGTCAAAGCTGATTCGAAAAATTCGAATATTTTAATATAAATTGTCTGGGAGCCCCGGGCTTCGCCACACCAGAAGTGAGGAATCCGCCGCTCCACATTGAAGACTTCATAAAATTAAACAGAAAAAACTTTCGGACGGCTGGGATTCGATCTCCGGACCTCTGACGTGAGTAGCGATTACTTATCCGATCGGCTACGGTTAGTTGGCGCGGTGCGGACGAAATTACCGTACACTATCTACAGCGGTCTCAGTCGGTGCACCGGAGGAGCGTCATCGATACCGCTACCACGATACACTGCGACTAGCGAGCGACACTACTACAACTGCAGTTTTTTTTTTCGTGGTACAAGTTTATATCCTTTTATCTTTGGTCATGCCTAATTCGACTATTTCCTGTGCCGGATGTCACGATGTTGTGCAAGGCAGACAATTTTTGCAATGCTGTCTCTGTCGTGATCATTACGATCTCCTATGTGCAAATATCTCCGAAAAGAGATTTCTAAATGCGATGACTAAGGATCATAAGGCAACTTGGAAATGTCAAGCATGTATAAGCAAAGCACCAAAAAAAGACAATACTAACACGCCTGTCCGGGCATCTAAGGAAAGTCCCGACAATGTTACCCTACGACGCGGAACAGGGCTGTCGCATTCTATGAATACGTCCTTGCCGAGCGAATGCGAACAATTTCCTACTCTTGATCAAATTAGAACCATCATTCGTGAAGAGTTACATCTGATTCTCTCTGAGCGCATGCACGACTTGGTTACCAAGTCTGTCTCTGAAGCGGCGGCGACAGTTCTCTCGGAGTCACTTACCCAGCTAGCTGATAACGTCGCTGATATGGGAAAAACTTTGGAGCGTTTAATGGGGCCCAGTCTGCCTGCAGTTACGGACAAAGTTACCACCACTGCGCCTCCTGCCCCGTCTCGCAGTATTTCCAATACCGATGTCTATGGGCACGGGCGTGGAGCTGCACCACCACCTGCGATTGAGAGCTCATATAACTTGCGCAATCAGGGTTCGACTAAAGCAAGTAAATGTCCCCGTGGCAATAAGAGCACACCGAGTGTTTCAACTGATAATGCCCTTGCAAATCAGGCATCACAAAATGATGTTGGAGTTGGTGCTCGTCGTGTTCGGGATTCCATCGGTTTGCTACGTGGCACGGCCGCTCCAGGTAGTACTGAACTCCAAGCCTCTGAGAAACAGCGCAGTTTTCATCTTTATTACCTCCGACTAGGTACCACCGAAGATCAAGTCAAGACGCACGTTTCGAAGATTACTGGTGGCGTGGACTGCAGGGTAGATAGTCTCAAGGCTCGTGGACCTTACGCATCTTTTAAAATATGTGTTCCATCACCTGCTTCGGACCGCATATTAGCTCCAGACAATTGGCCAGAAAATGTCTGTGTCAAGCCTTGGAGACGTTCCTTTCGTCCTGAGCAACGCAGCGAGAACGAATTATAATGAAACCGATAACTTACCAGCTGTGCTGGGTGCTTCAGAGGGTGAAGGATCATCTTGCAGTGTATTGCCTAAACCCCGAAACATTACCAGATCGTCCTCAGGAATTGGCATAATGTACCAAAATGTGCGGGGCTTGAAAACAAAATTGCGTGCTTTTAAAACAAATATGCTGCTACTTGAGCATGACATAGTGGCTGTCACTGAATCTTTTCTGGATCACTCTGTTAGCGACGCAGAGGTGGTGGACAATGGCTGGAGAGTCATTCGACGTGATCGTGGCTCTTGGGGAGGAGGCGTTATGTTGCTTGCCCAGCCCGATTTTACGGTGTGCCGCTTAAAGAATCTGGAAACCACATCTGGGGAAGATCTCTGGGCTTCTGTTATAGCTCAATCAGTGACTGTGTACTTTTGTGTCGTGTACATACCCCCCTCTTCTTGTGATAGTGTTTATCTGGACTGGTTTACCAAGGTTGAAAGTTTTATTTATACTCTAAGGGGATCTGTCATTATTATAGGTGATATAAATATGAATAGTGCCTCGTTAAATGTTCATAATTATTATTGTTACTTTTTAACCTTTTGTAACTTAGTAGATAGGAATGATATTGTTAATTCTCACGGTGGCAAGCTTGACATTGTATTAACACAGGAGTGCGTTAGTGTTGTATCTATTTCTCATTCTGACTGTGGAGGTCTTGTACGTCCAGATCCGTATCATCCTCCTCTCGACATTGCCATTACTTTTGAGACCACCATTCAGCACGGGTCCATGTTGCCTAGTAACATTGACAATAGCATGGACTGGAATTTTAACAAGGCCGATCAAGCTGCGCTATGTCGTTCTATAGATGATTTAGATTGGAGCTGCGTACTACAGTCTCAAGATTTACAATTTGCTTTAGAATCGTTTTATGAGTCTATTTACGGTGTCTTCGACCAATTCGTCCCAAAAAAGCAAAGGTCTAGATCTTCCACAAGACGATATCCTGTCTGGTTTACGGCTGATATAATCAAGGATATTAAAAGAAAAATTAAACTGCACCGGACTTGGAAACAATTTAAGTGTCAGAAGAGTTATACTCAGTTTTCTAATCTTCGAGCTAGTCTTAAGATACGAATCTCACTGGCGTATGAATGCTACATTGGTGGCCTGGAAAGTAATCTGCGTGGCAATCCTAGAAACTTTTATCGTCACGTAAATAGTTTAAGATCCTCTGGCGGTTTCGAGCCAAGTGTTGTTTACCAGAGTATTCAATGCTCTGGTGCTGACGCAGCGAATGCTTTTGCGGAGCATTTTTCGGGCATCTACGTTCAGGACAACGCTACTTTAAAACCAGCACCAATCACTCTTCCAACAACTTATACGCATGTAGCTGTTAACGACTTCTCTGTTGCTGACGTGGAGAGTGCCATTAATAGGTTAAAATCCGGCTGGTCCTCGGGACCTGATGGTGTACCGCCGGAAGTTCTGAAAATGTGCAAAAAAACTATCGCTATTCCTCTCTGCCACTTGATAAACCTTATTCTGCTACTTGATGTGTTTCCCTCTACGTGGAAGTTGACTCGAGTAACCCCTATTCCCAAAGGTAGTAACAAGTCGTTAGTTGAGGAGCATCGGCCCATTGCCATTCTTTCAGCGCCTGCGAAAGTCTTTGAGATCCTTATCTACAATACTATTCTTAAGCAAATCCAGCCATATATTTGTAATCAACAACACGGATTTAGGCCAGGAAGGTCAGTAAATTCAAACCTATTGACTCTGGTGGAATTTATCTCAGAATCTATGGATAAAGGAAAGCAAGTAGATGTAATATACTTTGATTATTGCAAGGCCTTCGACAGGGTCAATTGTAGAATCCTTTTATCAAAACTCGATGCTATTGGTTTCTCTTCCAAGCTTATTGATTTATTTTCCGACTATTTCAAAGGCCGACAGCAATTTGTACGCCATGGTTGTTATGTATCGCAACCCTACCCAACACCCTCTGGGGTGACCCAGGGATCAATACTTGGACCCTTGCTCTTCTTACTGATGGTAAACGACGTGGTTGATGTATTTAAATATACAAATTGCCTCCTTTATGCTGACGACATAAAATTATATGCAGAAGTCAGTGACGAAGCGGATTGTGAGCGAATACAAGACGATGTTAACGCCTTACTTAAGTGGAGTAACGAGAACGATTTGGGATTTAACTGTGCTAAGTGCTATGTTATGACCTTCAGCCGCAGACGTAATCTCGTTGAACGTAAATATATGTTAGGCAATGACAGCATTGCTCGCACAAACGCTATGAAAGACCTGGGGGTCACATTTGATCCGTCTTTGACTTTTAACGAACACGTTTCCGCTCTCACTCGTAGCTGTTTCAGTCGTTTGGGGTTTATTTTACGTAACTCGCGCGACTTTCATAATCCTGATGTCATCAAAATCCTTTTTACCAGCCTTGTGCGAAGCTCATTGGAATCTAGTGCATGTATATGGAACCCGCACGAGGCCAAATATATACTTATGTTAGAGAAGGTCCAGAAAGCTTTTCTTCGCTGCTATTATAAGCGGGTATATGGTTACTATCCTTTCATGTACCCAACGAAGTTCTTGCTGGGAATGTTGGGGATGAACTCGCTAGAGGGTAGAAGAGCTCGAATGGAGTTGTCAACTGCTGTGGCGATTTTGCGTGGGAGTGTGGACTCGCCCGAATGTGTTGAGCAGTTGTCTCGCCTGTTTGTGCCTGATAATTATCTGCGTATTCGATCCAGTCGTAGGCATCGACTGTTTGCGCCTCCGCCGTGTCACACAGTGGCGCGTGCGAAATCACCGCTGTGTCGCATGCATCAAGCACTTAACGCACTCCTTGTGGCTTACCCGAATTTTGACGTGTTTGTGGACAACCTTAAGAATTTTTTAAACAGTGTAGATATTTGTTTGTGAACTAGTGATTAAGTATACTTACTATTTGTGTTTATATGCACTTAATTATTCATAATTATGTAATAGGGTTATGCCCGTTTAATTATGTTAAATAAATAAATAAATAAGTCCTTGGAACTCTGCTCTAGTCTTCACTTTGAGGTGAACTAAAGTAAACTGAATTCTCTCGACGCCGTGTCGCGTCCCTTTATATACCCGAAACCAAGGCCTTATCCTAACGAGTAAACAATCCTCGCTTGCGTCCCCGAAAAGACTAGAATGTTCCTTAATAGCTAATTACAAATATCAAGTCAAGTCAATATCAAGTTACAATAAACTCATTGAATCTTAGTACAAAACAAAAGTGTCAAATTAAATGGGCTTTACTAGAACGTTCAGTAATTCTCATAACTCATCTAGGCTTATCTATGTTGCAAACGTAAACAATTGGAAGTTCCCGTCGCGCCGGTGCCAACGGAGGTATCAAGCGATGGCTGATCTTCATCTCCGACATATACAATTATGTGTTTTATTGACTTTCCTTTAATTTTAAACTACATGATGAACTCCTAAAAGTACGTGCCGTTTAGATTTGGCGGTGCTTGTCCTATTGCAAAGATCGTGTTTAAAGACTCCTCATTTCATTTTTAAACTACATGACGAAATCCTAAAAGTACGTATACTTACCGTTTGGATGTGGTGTTGCTTGTTCTATTGTAAAGATCCGATAACTGGACGGGCGGGCGCAGTGACTATATCTAGTTAGGTTAATTTATAATACGAGTTTTTCTAAATTAATCAACCTAAATCTGGTCGCTCAGATCAGACCCAGATGGTAACCATGGAGAAAATAGCCATTATCTGGTGCTATGTAACGCTAAGATGAAAAGGCCTAATTTTGGGTTATGATAAAAAGTGTATTTTCTCCCGCATATAATTTTAAAGGAGGGACTTATCCTTAAATTATTAAAATTATGGTCACCCTTTACAGTCGTTGTACATTGTAATAAAATCTTCAATGTTCTCTAAAACTATTGAAGTACTGGTGTTAATTGGTAAATGAGGCATTTGGCATGACTAAATAACAAAAACACAAATGTTGAAAAAATATCCACGAGCAGGATTTGAACCCGCACCTTTCTGACATACCGGGTCAGGTGCTCTCCCAATTGAGCTATCGTGGTTCTAACCAGCCCGCCGAAATTATTCAACACTATTTACTTTTTACTTTGAAAGCCAAAGGAGCTTATTCAATGTCAACAACTACCGTCATTAACATCCTGATCATAATATTTTTACAAATACTAAAGATCATAATTTTTCAACATTTGTGTTTTTGTAGGTTTTTGTAGATTGTTCGCAACAAAATTTGCGTTAAAAATTACATAAACATTTATGACTAAATAACATAGAATCTCTGTTTTATTTATATTTTCATGCAAGATTTACGATGATTTTAGAAGTTTAGTTTGTGGTCCCTCAGTTCACCCTTTGTCAAATAAATAATTGCATAAATCTTCGTCCCAATTATCTTTTTTAGTTGTTTTATGTATTTTTAGCTGTCACATAAGTTGTCACATTGGTTTGGAATGGTCATCTTTTCGGTACATTCATGCGATTACGCAGAAAAGACAATTTTTGACATTTTAACCTCAAAATCAATGTAGACTTAGGGCCCACCGAAATTAATCCATCCTTCTTCTAGGAATCCGGCAATTTAAAGGCTAAAATAAGGTTTCATATCTCCGTTACAATAGCTCCAGGTAGGGCCCTCAGTTCACATGTTCACACAATAGCAGCAGCTTAGATGAATGAAAGGTCTCGCTGCGCTCGACTAGATACCGCCGGCGTACTTGTCAAATGCGAAAAAAATACTACGCCAAGTAGTGTTGTGTAGTACGCGTACTAAGTACTAATAGGTAACGATACTCGGCACTGTACGAAAAGAAACGTTACCGAACGCAAACTCTTAATCGGACAGTCGGACTATTAGTACACCGTCTCCCGCTAGTCGCTACCATAGACTATGTAGGTCGCTAAACTCAACTCAAGTGCTTATGTTGCTTGTCCGAATTACTCCGAATGTCCGAGCGAAGAAACAAAACGTACTGTATTTACGAGAAAGCGAGATAGTTGTTGCAATCGCTATCGAATACACACACATTATGCGAGATAGCAAATCATTCGCTTACGCCGACCGTACGTTATATTGATAGAAAATCTTGCTCAGCTGTATTTAGCGCTAAGATTACTGAAATTGTTCAAAAACCAGCTAGTGTGCAGTGTGAGCGAGTGATCGCGCTTTGTTAAAGCGCCCTGAAGTGATTGAGTATTTGAGTCGGTGCTTAATAACGTCTAATATTTATTGAATAACTTTACCCTGTTCCAACATACACTTAAATAATTTTAAAATGGTTTCGAAAAAAAGTGGCTACTTTTGGCAAACAACAGTTTTAAAGCTATTTAGTTGGCTGATAAGATAACAGTGCCAAAATAGATTAAAACAGCAGTGAGTCTATAGAGGATAGCGCACTTGCCTCTATCTATATTATACATTACAGTGTACATTATAGAGGTCAGCGGTATAGATAGTGTTGAAGCCTACATACGCACGGGAGGAGACGCGAGGGAGGAGGGCGCGACATCATCGAGGCGAGCATCGAACCGGTTGCCGCGGGCACCCCCCGCTGCCAACCCCCGGCCGGCACCGACTACCGACCGGACGACACTCGGCTTTCGGACGGCACTGACTACATTCGCGACCCTCTTATTACAATACTATCTGTTTGTCCGGGAACTACCCTTTTGTAATTTGTTGGTATTAAACCACCCTATGATATACAGTCCGCCTTTCAATTAAGTCTTCGGACCCTTAACACATTGGTCCACCTCGCCGTAAAAATTGCCAACGGTCACAAGAGAAGTGGAGCCGGAATACGCCCATTTCTGTTCTGAAGCTCTTCAGATGTGGTCATCAGCATCGAATTCATCTTCGGGAGTCATCATCCTGTGGAAGTTTCATCATAGCAGCCACGACCGCTCAAGAACAAAACCATAGAAGGTCGCCGCAAGTTAGACTTTGAACCCGTTAGACGGTCGAGTCAAATTCAACGGTCATCCAACGGACGAAAAGTGCAAATCATCGTATCCCAAGTGGACGGTTTGGGTATTTTGTGAGTTCGTTCCAATTTATTCCTTCTATTTTCCTTCCTTACCACTATAAAAATTCTCGATAGCTTTAAATTAAGTGAGACATTTCAATCTTTTTTACGTGTGTGGGTGATTTTTTCACATTCATTTAAATTAATATATGCTTTAAAATTGCTAAAAAGCTTAACACTACACTCAATAATCAATGATTGCAAACTTCGTTCACTAGACTGCGTGGCGCAGGCACATTGCTTGCATATAGCTACCTATCGTCCCGTTTTTTTTTCTATAAGTGCAACAGGTAGCCGACCGCCCGACCGCCCGCTCAGCTGTTCTTTTGTTCTCGGCCAGTGCATTCAAGCAAGGTCATCTCTTTAAAGCCGCACGCATTCATTGGATTTTATTTCATTTTTGTTTGCAACAGCGTTCTTGTTTTATTATCATTTTAATATCATGTCAGACGAAAAAATTGAAAAATTAATTAGAAAGCGTAGTTGTATGAAGTCTAAATTGACCATATTTAATAATTATATTACTAAACATAAAAGTTGCACAGAGATTACTAGCGTACAACAACTAGATTTGGAAAACCGTTTGAGTAAATTTGATGCCCTATACTCTGATTTTGATAAATTACAGTGTGACATCGAGATGCTTTCGGAGGAACCCGACGATGAGTGTAAAGAACGCGAACAGTTCGAGGACTTGTATCATTCCCTGGTGGCATCAGCGCGCAGTCTGCTTGGCGCTTGCTCTTCCCATCAGCGCGGGCGTCCAGTTGACGACTCCGTGTCGTGCTACGAGGATGTACAGGCGAGTTCCTTTAAATCCAATTGCGTTAGATTGCCTAAAATTGACTTACCGGTTTTTCATGGTCACTATCAACACTGGCTTGAGTTTAGGGACACCTTTATTTCTTTAATACACACTAGACATGATATAGATAACATTAATAAGCTGCATTATCTTCGCGCTTCTCTTAAAGGCAGAGCTTTGCTTATAATCGATAATTTAGATTTTAAAGCCGAAAATTACGAAGCTGCTTGGAAGTTGGTATGCAGTAGGTACGACAACAAAAGATTGCTCGTGAATAATCACATTCAAGCATTGTTTAGTCTTGAACGCATGCAAAGGGAGTCTTGTGCGTCTATTCGTCATCTTATAGATGTTACAAATAAAAACTTGCGAGCCTTATCTACTTTAGATCAGCCCACTGAATATTGGGATACTCTAATTATATATATGATGGCTGAAAAATTTGATAGTGTCACCCATCGAGTCTGGGAAGAACATAGAAATACATTAACTACACCCCCTTCCTTAGACATTTTTATTGATTTTCTTAGCAACAGGGCAGACTTATTGGAGACTATACAAGAAAGTAAAGGTAATAAAATTCAAAAATTCGAAACTTATAAATCTAATAATTCTAATTTACTTATAGATACTCCTAATTATAATAATTCTAATATTTACAATAATAAAAATTCAAAAATAAAACATAACTATAATACAAAAAAATCAAAATGTTCCTTATGCAATGAAAGTCACTATTTATTTAACTGTGAAACATTCAGGTCCCTTCCTATTGAAAGTAGAATTCAAAAGGCCAAAGAATCAAAAGTGTGTCTTAACTGTCTTCGTCCAGGACATTTTGAAAGCAAATGTAGTCTAGTGTCTTGTAAATATTGTAAAAAGAGGCATAACACACTTTTGCATTTGCATGAGCCCGAAAAAATGCCTGTACCTGCCTTGCCTGTGAATAATATCACAAACTTCGCAAATTCAAATGATTGTCAACAGCGAACTACCCCTCCGCATGTTTTGCTTTCCACAGCGCTTGTGAAAGTCATCGACAGCAAGGGAGACTTGCACTCCGCCCGAGTTCTGCTCGACAACGGGAGCACGGCGAACTTCATAACAAACTCGCTATGTGGTAAGCTGGATTTGTCGCGTCGCGCGGCGTACTCCACGGTGACAGGTATTAACAATCATACTTCTCAAAGTACACAGTCTTGCAGCCTTACTATAATGTCCATACATGATGATTATAGACTTATTGTTGACTGTCTTATACTTCCTCATTTGACTAAATGTTTACCATCTTCCTACATAGATGTCGAACATATTCCTCTACCTAAGGGAATATGTCTTGCTGACCCTACTTTTAATGTCCCGTCCGCCATAGACATATTAGTGGGGGCCGACGTATTTTGGTCTGTTTTAGGTAGTAACCACATTGACTTGGGAAAAAATCAACCCAAATTATATGAAACCAAGCTAGGTTGGTTGGTGTCTGGGTATGTTTCCCGTCTTGGGCACTCTTCTTCCCCCATTTGTAATTTTTCTTTTGAGGAACCCAACCCAGACTTAACTCGATTCTGGGAATTAGACACTGTTGCGTCAAAGCATTCCCTGTCCACTGAAGAACGTGCATGTGAGCAGAGTTTTTTTTTAAATACTACACGTAAAGACGATGGTCGGTTTGTTGTAACAATGCCACTGAAGGAGGATGCCTCAGTCTTAGGCGAATCGTTTCAACAAGCTAAGTGCCGCTTTTTATCTTTAGAACGTAGATTCATGAGAGATCCTGTCTTTAAAAATATGTATTTGGAATTCATGCTCGAGTATGAGCGCTTAGGTCACATGACCATAAATAGGGAGCCTTCAGCTAACAATGAGCAACAGCCTTATTATTTTTTACCTCACCACGGTGTACTGCGTGAGTCGAGCGTTACCACAAAGCTCCGTACAGTCTTCGACGCGTCCGCTAAGACCAGCACAGGGTTATCACTTAATAACATCCTTATGGTTGGCCCCACTGTACAGGAAGATCTTTATTCCATATTATTAAGGTTTCGGCAATTTAAATACGTCGTAACCGGGGATGTGGAAAAAATGTACCGAGCGATTGAGCTCAATCCTTCTCAACACTCTCTTCAGCAAATTATTTTTCGCCACAGTCCCAAAGAACCCCTAAAAACTTACACCCTTAATACGGTGACTTATGGCACCGCCTGTGCCCCGTATTTAGCTACAAAATGTTTAGTCAGCTTGGCATCTAGTGCGTTAGATAATGACGTAAAAAAGTCCATTCAAAGAGACTTTTACGTCGATGATTATTTAGGATGTGCATCATCTCTTGATGATGCAATCAGAATTATTCAAGGGGTCATATCTACATTAAATTCAGCACAATTTCACTTAAGAAAATTTAAATCAAATAGTCAATTTATTTTAGATCAAATTTCCCCAAATTCCCTAAACTCAAATAATATTTTAGAAATTTCAAACATAAATAATAACGTTTCTTCTAAAACACTTGGTGTCAACTGGCTTTGTGATTCTGACACATTATCGTTTTCAATAAATATTGATATAAATAAAAAAGTAACCAAGCGTCACATACTCTCAGTGATAAGTCAAATATTCGATCCCTTAGGTTTAGTTGGCCCATGCATAGTCGAAGCAAAGATCATCATGCAAAGGTTGTGGATCAATCAATGCTCATGGGACGACGAAGTGTCAGAGGACATAAAACAATTATGGTTTGAATTTGCAAACACATTACCTTTTCTGAACAAACTTAACATTCCTCGATGGATTCTTAGCGACAACTCACTAACTCACGAAGTTCACGTATTTAGTGACGCCTCAGAAAAAGCGTACGGCGTTTGTGTGTACATACGTTCTGTGGACAAATTAGGCACAGTGACAGTACATCTTCTTACATCTAAAAGTCGAGTCGCGCCTATTAAGCCCATGACCATTCCCCGACTGGTGCTTTGCGGAGCTTTATTGGCAGCAAGATTGTGTACTAAAGTATTGACCTCTTTAACACTCTCGGTTTCCATTTGTAGATTTTGGTGCGATTCCACAATTGTACTAGGGTGGTTAACTACTCCACCTAGTGAGCTTAAAAGCTTCGTTCGCAACCGTGTTCACGAAATTCAGGAGAGCACAGAGGGTCACACGTGGAGTTACGTACCGTCGAAAGACAATCCGGCGGATCTTGTTTCTCGCGGGCTGAAGGCTGACCTCATCAGCAGTTCTTCTTTGTGGTGGTCAGGTCCCACCTTTTTATTAAATAATGAGGCTTTTTGGCCAACAATGCCCAATGAGAGCGTGAAGCACGATCTACCAGAAATGGTTTCTTGTTCTGTAGCGCTTGTAAATGAAAATACTAATGCTGACTTAATTAGTGAATTTATTAACACAAAATCTAAATTTATTTTAATCCAACGTTCAATCGCATATTTATTGAGATTCATTCACAACTGCAAAAACAAAAATAACAAATTATCTGGTCATCTTTCGGTTCAAGAACTTCATAATTCAACTAATTTAATTATTGGAAAGGCGCAGTTGGAAATGTTTCCAGATGAATATGCTTTTCTTAAAGCGGGAAAATCAGTGCTTAAGAAAAACCGTCTCATTGCTTTATCCCCTTTTTTAGATCGTAATGATATTATTAGAGTCGGAGGCAGACTCAATAACTCTCCTTATAGTTATGATGCGAAACATCCTGTTCTTTTATGCAGTAAACATCATCTTACAATTATCATTTTTCAACATTTTCATCTTAAATATTTACATGCTGGTCCGCAGCTCTTACTATCTAATATTAAACAATCTTATTGGCCTTTAGGTGGCCGCAACTTGTCAAAGAAAACTGTGAAAAAGTGTGTTCGATGTTGCAGATATAAAGCTGAAACAACTCAGCCTATCATGGGTCAGTTGCCGGCATCTCGAACTGAACTAGAGTTCCCTTTCTTACATACTAGTGTTGACTACGCCGGGCCAGTGTTAATAGCAGACAGAAAAGGTAGAGGCTGTAAGCTCCTTAAGTCATTTTTGGCAATTTTTGTATGCAATTCGATAAAGGCTGTACATATCGAGCTCGTCACGGCGCTATCTACTGAAGCATACATAGCCGCATTAAATCGTTTTGTGTCACGTCGTGGAAAGCCCCAAAGCATCACGTCCGACAACGGAACCAATTTTGTTGGCACTAATAACGAGTTTTCCAAATTTATCGCACAATCTGATCTTGAGGGTTTAGTAGCTCAAGAGGGGATAGAATTTAAGTTTGTCCCTGCTTACACTCCTCACTTCAATGGCTTAGCGGAGGCAGCCGTTCGCTCCACAAAACACCATCTTAAACGGCTCCTAGATACTACGCATCTTACCTACGAGGAGATGGCCACTTGTCTCACCCAAATTGAGGCTGTCTTGAACTCTCGCCCTCTTACCCAGCTATCCTCTGATCCCCTTGATTTTTCCGCTCTCACTCCTGCGCACTTTTTAATTGGACGACCGCTGATATCCATTCCGCATCCACAGGTGGCCGACATGAGCATCACTCGCCTTGACCGCTTCACGAGGATAGAGCACATAAGGCAGCATTTTTGGAGTCGATTTTCGTTGGAGTACATCAACCAGCTTCAGCAAAAACAGAAATGGCAGAGCATGAGCGGGGACCTTAAACTGGGATCACTTGTGATCATAAAGGACAGAGCTCTACCGCCCCTTCTTTGGTCGCTAGGACGCGTGACCAACGTTTACCCTGGCAGCGACGGCGTCATCAGGGTGGCTGAGCTGAAGACCAAGAGAGGCACTATTCGGAGAGCCTTCAATAATATATGTCCTCTTCCAGATTTTTGAAGCCTTCGACAGACTTCAACCCGGGGAGCATGTTGATGCCTACATACGCACGGGAGGAGACGCGAGGGAGGAGGGCGCGACATCATCGAGGCGAGCATCGATCCGGTTGCCGCGGGCACCCCCCGCTGCCAACCCCCGGCCGGCACCGACTACCGACCGGACGACACTTGGCTTTCGGACGGCACTGACTACATTCGCGACCCTCTTATTACAATACTATCTGTTTGTCCGGGAACTACCCTTTTGTAATTTGTTGGTATTAAACCACCCTATGATATACAGTCCGTCTTTCAATTAAGTCTTCGGACCCTTAACAGATAGGTAACGACTTTATTTACGTGTACTGTTAGGTACTATTAGTACTAATAAGGTGTACTAGTACTTTACTCGGACTGTACTAGTACAGTACTAAACCGAAAAGTGTCCGATTAAGCACAAGACTAACGCCAAGTTGACGTACCCGAGCCAGTCACTCTGACAACTTTGTGTGAGGTGTACGTACCGAATGTTTTAATTAATTTTGAGCATAATCCGAAGTAAAATGACAGTTTGCGTAATCATATTGTGTAAAAATAATACTACAAGAAATAAGAAGGACACTGGGATCACATACCATCAGTATTTATCGTATAATTTTGAAATTTCAACAAAAAATAACATGAACTATAAACGCCATTCAGTGTTGCCGCGTATACGAGAATCAAGTTCCCCGTGGTTGAGATTTTTATAATGTGGTGTTACCTATTTCATTTATCTTAACTAGTTATTTATTATTAGTAGTTATTTGTTATTTATTATATACTTAACCTAGTTTTATATTAGTTAATGAGTATCTTTGTAATCTATACACATAAGGTGTAAAAATGTTTGCTAGGCTCGCTTTTAAGGGGTGATTTATTGGGACGGGTTCTAGACGATATTTCGACTTTGACAAAAGCCATGTTATCGGTGCTATACATCAAGTTAATTTGATTCGGCTAGTAGTTGAGAAGTATTTACAAATTCGACTTCATTATATATCCAAAAGAGAAAATTTGCAAAAAAATGAAATTTCCAAAAGGCAAATGTATCGTAAACTTGAACACTTGTTCAGTAACTTTACTGGAATGTAATTTTTAATTATTAATAAAAATAGTAGTTTTTTATAGTAGGTTTTTTAAACTAAATGTATACCTATAATGTGTTTATTGTTTTATTCAAACATTTTCTTTTCTATACGACTTTTAATTGTAAATTAACCTTAGTAAGACTGACTTTAAAGAGTTATATAGGTACTAAATAATGTGTAACCAAACTATTGACGGGTAGAATAGAAATAGAAAGCACTATTTTGGTAACACCTTATTTATATATGATTATTTTTAATAAAAATTTGTAAATATTACATGTCAATAAAAAAAAACTATTAAAAATTAGGCTTAATCATTGATATACATAACCTACCATTTTTTTAAAGAAGAAACGTACGCCTAACCTATAGACAAACAAAATATTACAAATATATTGATACAATCGCTTATAATTAATTATTCATTTTTAAGTATTTTACAATTACCTACCATAATTACCTATAACCAGTAACTTAACTAATAGGCTACAGCATAAAATATATTTCACATTAAATCGGGTAACAGTTGAGTACTGGCAACACAATTTTTCGCGTACACTAGCAATGAGTTGCCGCATTCACGAAGCTATTGTTTGTAGGAAGCGCGGTATCTAGTCGAGCGCAGCGAGACCTTTCATTCATCTAAGAGCAGCAGGTATTTTTAATGGCTATTCAATGATTTTCAGTGGCTTAAAACATTTTAGAGAGCAATAAAAATAGTGAAGTTAAAACTCACTCACCTTATTGTATTATATTACTTAAATACGTTACCGTAAACACTCTGATACGTGGACGTGTTAGAGTATTATGAAATACTCCTGTTACAATCCCACTTCTGAACTAGTAGAGTTCAGAAGTGTAAGCACAATAAAACCCAATATCCATCACTATTTTATTTATTTCTGTAATTGTATTACATGATAATTCATTTTTCAAAAGTTAACGCTTACAACAATCTTTTTTATTTTTTATTTAATATCCTACCACGTCCAATGACGGTCGTATCGTACCATAGATTACAGCTTATGACAGCCACTAGGTTGTGGCGTGAACTTCTTGGCGGAAAAGTGAAGCGTCATGTCTGCGGTTTTGTCTTATTTTCCAAAATTTGTGTTATGTCGAATATTAATGTGAAATAATGGTGGATTATTAACCGTTAAGTGTTCGTGAGTGGGCATAAGTGTTGGCAAATGAAACAAAACAGTGCAACGTCACTTTTCAAATTCTCTGAAGAAGCTCGCGTGAGGACTACTGAGGACTTAGTAAAGCCCCACATCTTTACTGAGATACTCGAGGGGTTGGGGGGTATATCATTTCTCATATCCATTCCATATAGGGAAATATTGTTTATTTATGTATTACTTGTAAGAAAATTACTTTGACACTGGCTAAATGTGCAAATCGCACGAAGCCATCAACTAAAAAAAAAAAACGTGTACCGGAAACGTGTTTAGCGTTAGCCGCCCGCCCCCCTGGCTACAAAACACGAACACGCCAAGTACCTAGGCCTTCCCTCTACACGCCCCCTGCTGGCCCAGCGACTGGTGGTCGAGTGCCCGCCAGTCAACGTCACAAAACACAGATAGTCAACGTGTACAGCCGCCTTTAGAAAAATATTATCTTGTATGTCACTGTCAGTTCAACTTCATACATCAACGTCAGAACTGAGAACAATTATTAATTGTCAAATTGTCATGTCAATGTCAGTACTACGTCAACGTCCTAAACTGTTAGCGAGTTTTAGATTAATTTGTTGTGCAGTTAAAAATAAATTATTAATATTAATTCATTAGCCTCTTAAATTAAAGCAAGCTTTCTTGCTGTTTATCAAAAACGGTGGAAACATAGTGGTGTGCTAGTTCTATTTTTTAATTTCGTTAGCAGCCTTTATGTTTTTAATTTTAAAAACATGAAATCACATAAATTTCTCGATATTATTTGTATTCTAAATACGTCGCTTTACTTGCGATTCATATACTAAGTTAATCGCTGTGTGTTATAAGCTTTAAATTATTTGTTTAGTCCTTAATAGCGAAATTCTTGGAACATTGGCCTACATTAGCAAAAATGAAGGGTAGGGTACTTACAGTGTTAATGTGGAAACACTGCGTTGTAAGGAAGAGGAGGTACCTGCACACGACAATTGAGTATCTTGCACCGATCGTCATCATCATTCTTCTATTTATGTTTAGAGATAACTTTAACCCTATAGAGCGCTATCATGATAAATATTTTGCCGATGTTGATCAACCCGTAAGTATTTACATTTGTTTACTACCTATTATTAGTGATGACCACTGCTTACAATGGAATGAACTGTAACAAGTTTATGCACTTTGGAGGTCAATAATATTAGTCCATGTTAGTTTAATTGTTAATAAATAGAGTTTGCTATGCACTAAAAATAATAGCCATCAAACAGATACCTAGTACGAGTATCTAAAATATTTGTCATAATGTATTAGGTGTAAAGTGAAGAGCTATAATTATATTGAAAAAAAAAAATTATGATGCCATAATACCATCCATTTTTCAATTATTTAAAATATCTTAGAGTAATTATATTTTCCAATATTTTGACCCTGTAAGAGAAAAGGAGAAAAGAAATGCCCTTGCTGTGTTTGTTGCCGGTTCTTCTCAGTACAAGATCTCCCGCCCTGTGTAGACTTACGAACTGATGGCATAGTGACATTCACAAGAGCTACTTGTAGCGTGAATAAATGATTTTGAATTTAGAATTTTTTAAATTTTGTTATTGGTTCCTAGGCTAGAACGCCCATCCTCCTTTATCAAATTTAAAAAGGTTTTTTTATTACAAATCACATTTTAACTCTTCTTGATCTTACTGATAGCATAAGCTATCAGTAAGATCAATTAAAGTAACATTGCTAATATTATGATCAATCAGTCTTATGCCCTAATTTATTTAAATAGGCTTTTAAAAGTTCCGCTTTTTGACATCTTTGTCCGACAATCTATTTCTGGTGACTACTCACTCGTTTTCTATTGTGGATGTCGCTTTAATTGTGTTCAAAGAAGTTTATAAAAGAGTTCTTAACTTCAAAAATCTTTTGTTTTGACTTTTGATTTGAAAGTCCTAAGACAATAAAATTAGGAAAGTCCCGGGACCTAAAGATATATTTTAAGTTTAGTGTAAATCAGTAAACTGATTCCACTCTAATTTTTTTTTCTTCATCAGGAAGCATTATCTCTAAACAGAGTGGGGAAACCACCAGTAGTCCTGTACACACCAAACACTCGAAAGACACAAGAGCTGATGAATTCTGTTGCCGGAAAATTTGACAGTAAGTTGTTTAGATTAAAACAATGCCAAGTTTCACAAACGTAAAGGTGCTTATTTATATTTAATTTGAATTTTCATTGATAAGAAAAAGACTTTATTACATTGAAGCACTTGGCCTTGATCTCATCTGATGTTAAGTGATGATAAGGCCGAAGCTAGAAGCGCACTAGCTATCTTATCTCTAGCTGCAGGAGCACAATAATGCTACAAAATTGTTGTTCTGGCGACCTATTTAGATAAGATGTTAGTAGCTAGCAGGACGGGCTAAAAACATGCCTTACCACCAACCAAATCGAGTAACACAAATGTGTAACTCCACTGGGAAGTTTCCTGGGAAGTCCCCACCCGGGACCTGAGCCTAAGGCCGGTAGTCTTAACCACTAGATCAAGAAATCTGTTAACCTTATATATCTGTTATACTTGGATTTTTTTTTTTGTGGAAATATATTTTTTTTTTGTATAAAATGTCTTCTTTTTTCACTATTCGAATATTTTTGTGAGTTAAGTGTCTCAAATAATCCACTATGCCAAGAATAGGGTTAAATCGCAAGAAACTTAGAAAGGGCAGTTTTTTGTTTGGTTATAGTTCATTTTCTTGTCATAGTTAATTTTCGGACTTTAAATTAATTTGTAAATTGAACAACCAGCACCGCCCACAGCGCCGACGATAGCGCCATGGGAGCCATTGGGGCATTGTTTTGTAGCAGTCAAAGTGTTAATGCATTTCATACTTTACCTTAGACTAGGGCTTGATACCGTTACCAAATTTCCACAATAAGTATCGGTAAGTAACGTTATTTCTATAAATGTAAATTGTTAGGGTTGCGGTAATGCAGGTAACGTTATCTACAAAAGTGTCGTTACTTTTTACCTAATGCGCTTTAGCTAATCCGCGTAGAGCGGTTAGTTAATTTACTGGTAAAAATGCCAGGTAGCTATACCAGGCATAACGTTCCTTTTATTACCGGTATCTTCGTTACCAATTTTTTAACGGTATTTGAACCCCTGACTAAGACATCTACATAAAATACTAACAGAATTTGTTTGTTTCAGAAATCAGCCGAAGACGAACTTCTTTCATACCTTTTGAATTTGATGACGATATTTTTAACAACACAAAAGAAATGGAGTATGATGAAGCCATTGTCATTTTCCAGGTAACTTGTGTTTTTTCTCAGATAGGTGGGGGGAGACGGGAGGGGGGGGGGGGGGTGATTTTTGAACCGGTGACTAATTCTCTCGCTATGATAACAATTACGAGTGCTCCTTTTTATCTTATTCCAAATCACTGGTAACTATGTAATTTATAAGGTAGTGATATACTTAGCTAGCATTGACAATTTTATATGAAAAAGGGATATATCGTAGCACAAGTATTTTTTGCTTATACAGGTGTCTCATTTAAATCGGTCAGTATGGGAAAGTCTGAAACTATAAGACATACAAAGATCTGTTCTTAGGAACCATGTCATCGATTTTAATAACAAGAAAAACAGCATTCATACATTTTTAAAACCTGTGCTCAGTTCGGGAATCGAACCCGGTTGTTTTGATAAAAATAAACTTACACTATTTCTATTTAGATATCGATTGTATAGGTCTTAAGCATTAAATGGCTCTATGAAACATGATGTCTAAAACTAATAAAATGCATTGTTTTTACATACTTTAATTTATTTTAGTAAAGTGCTTACGCGTTTCGTTCAACGTAAAGTAACAAGAGTCGGTCCTATAGATTTTACACCACAGAAGTGACACGGCTATTGTACCTCCATAACTTCATTAGAATTCATACTCTATTTCAAAATGTATTAATGAATATATAAAGAGAGCAGATGATGATATAAATAAAAAAATATAAAGTTGAAAAGAAAATCAATCAAATGTAATTTTACAGTGTTGAAATACGCACGTCGTCATATTTTTTGAACTTTACTTTACTAAAAAGAAAGACCATAAAAATACTATTTAAAAATATCAAACTGGTTATAAAACAATTTAACAAATCAAAACACAATTCAAGTCTGTGTTCAGTTACATTTTACCTACAACCGATTTGCATATCTGCATGTTTTAGGCTGGCCGCATATGTTCGGAATCCGTATTCGACTTCCGTGTTCGTTTTCCGCGTTCGTAGATCTGAATGCACCAAATTGATAGAAAATACATTGACTGCCGCACACATTCGTTTTTTTTTCGTACGGAATATATTCCGCACGTACGTTTCGAGTGCCAGCCCGTGCGTTCGGAAACACCATTAGGAAAAAACCTAACGACGTCATGCGGAACGCAGCACTTCCATACATTTGCTATGAACCGCCGCACACGTTCGGAAATTTCCATTCAGAATCGCGCCACGCGCTGTGCGTATTGGATGTGTTGTGTGTTTTTCATGTCTCATCACACGAGTGCATCAGAAAATGTGTAAAGCAGAAGCATTAATATTGACTGTTGAAAAACATCCTTGCTTGTTTTCTTCCGTATCCAAAGATAATCTCATACAGATATTTTGTTTTTTAATTTATCACGTATGCCATTATGAAGTTGATCAAAAGATTTTATGGACATCCTGTAGTAATCAAAGAATTTATCTGGATGTGCTCGCAACTTTGCTCTCTTTAGATAAAATGGACTCTCGTTGATTCTCCGAGTGTTTAACGTTAATTAAAAAACCTAAATTTTAAATGTTACTAACAGTAGATTTAAGAATATTGTTACTAACACTTGGATCCTAGTTATCTTAAATAAATTTTATTAATAATATAGGCCTTTGTCCAGCAGTGGACGTCTTTTGGCTGAGGTGATGATGATGATGATACTCTTTATTTATTTTCCTTCTTAAAACTAGATTTTTACAATATTTTAATATAAAAACAATAAAACATTATAAAAACCTAATCCTAGAGTACCGCCAGCAGCGGGGCAGGGCCCAAGCTACTACCGGTGGTCAGGGCTTCAGAGTGACGAACCTCCTGACAATTCGTGCCGTGTCAAAGAGTATTGCCTTTTGCATCATTATTATTATTATTATATTAACGGATGAAACCAAATTACCGACGTTTCTTTTTCTTCTTTGATAATGATAACAGAAATGCAATCGCAATTAAATCGTCGTTCTCCATCGTCGTGTGTTCACAAAGCCACCACTGAACGTACTGGCAGTATAATATTCCTAATGAAAAAACTTGAACGTCTGCGCTAGGCCCACGGAATTCCGAACGCGGAAAACGAATTTGGAAGTCGAATACGGATTCCGAACATATGCGGCCAGCCTTAGTCTATGATTGTAGAAGGCGTCCGTGGCGTCGCATTTAAATTAATAAATACTATTTCTATTGTGGAATTACGATATTATTACCTATTTATTCACTTGAATAATAAATAGTTTTACTTACTTGACTAGAATTATTATTTTCTCTTCATAATTCACTTTGATTTATCGACTTTTCGATTTATTAGCGCCGCTCCGTTCGCACCCACGCACCATGAATGTCAAAGTCACACTAACTTAAGGTGTACGGACTGCAGTACACCTGAGTCGAACACAATGAGTGTTCGGAACGCCATATCTAGTGTAACATATATATCGATGGCAGAGGGTAACGCCTGCAACCAAAGACCTAACTCCCATTTTCCTACATCTAAGAGGCTGGCGCACTCTGCAGGGCTAGAAGACGTGTTAATAAGGTTTATTACGCAACAGTCCGCAGAGAGGCTCGCCCCAAAACCTATTGGGAAGAGGTGTTTGTGGGATTATCGGAATTCGGGCAAGCTGCACTCCAGGCGGGCTTGGCCTCGTCCAAGAGAGAAACCAGAGGGGAACACGGTGTGTTCCAGTATCTTGTTGATTAGTGGTTGAGTAACTAGCATGGACCGAAGACAAGAACGCTGGAAGGGACACGTCAGTAGCTTTTGACACCGAAAATTCTCGAACAGTATGTAGGTATCTTAATAATCAAATTGTAAATTAATGATGCAAAAATTATGGTATTTCATAGTGTATTGTCACTTTTAATTTGGAGATCGCCGGTGAGATTCAGAAATGCTTCCCTGGAGTCCGGAAGTACAGGAATGTCCTTTTGTCCTAACTTTAGTTGTGCCATATAATATTTTCTTACGTTGATGGAAATAAATATTATTTCATTTCCGGTATAGGTAATAGGCATGATGCCAATAACCAAAAGTCACTAAAACCATGTGTTTATCTAATGACACAGAAATAATAAATATTAATACTTAAATATTTAATTTCATATTCATAGCGGGATTGTTAATTATATAAAAATCAATTGCTGTCCGTTAGTCGGGCTAAAACTCGAGAACGGCTGGATCGATTTGGTTAATTTTGATTTTGAAATATTTGTGGAGGTTCAGGGAAGGTTTAAGCGGTGAGAAACATAAATAATAAGTAACGGAAAATACTAAAAACGACAATTTAATTTTCCAATACAAAATTATTTGTTTTATTCTGTTCATGCAAACTGTCAAAGCGGTACGTACAACAAAATGTTCCTAGCTGTGAAACATTTGATGTCTTTTGTCACTTGGTTGGTTGTCAAATATTTATAGGTGTGTATTGTGTATGTTTCATACTTAGAGCATTAGTTTAGCTGTAGTATGAAGTCCGATCTCTTTGGTCTGTTTTGTTGGAATGCAAAACATTTCTGTTTCAGAAATAAAAATGTGTAAAAGTGTCAGTTGGTTGTCGTAAAAAGAAAATCATCATCATCATCATTAGCTCATAAAGTCCCCACTGCTGGGGTACGAGCCTTCCCTACGGATGGATAGGAAGAACTGGCTATAAACCACCACGCGGGCCCAGTGCGGATTGGTGGTTGTTAACAACTACTAATGCAGCCGAAAAAAGAAAATAAATAAATTTGAAGACGATTATTAAAATCTATCATCAGTTTGTCAGTGCGCGAAAACTTTATTTACTGTATTACTGTTATTGTTTTAAAATGCCAAGGAGAAGAGGACCTGACTTAGGTCGCGATGTCAATCAAATGTGTGACGAGCTAACTCACGTGCAAACCGTACTGACGACCAGCGAGAGACAGATAATGATAATAACATTCGTTTGTATGGCAGAATTGCGTTCCACATGGAATGGAACGAGTTCGGGCACACCAAACACAACAACAGCGAGCACGAGTGCACGACGTAACGTAAACGGAAAGAATAGCATTCCACTACGACCCGGAAATAGATTATTATGCCGTAACAATTGGGGAAATGACAACCATTTGTCAATAAAATAATCAAATTGTAAAGGGTTAAAATACAGCGGTGAATCTACTAGATTAAGTTGTGTTGGTGGTAAAGTAAAATTGCCACAATTAATAATTTATCAAAAACAATAATTATAGTATACTACCTTGAAAGTGGGCATGAAATTTTCCTGTACAATATGCGTTGCGCCAAACGACGTCATTTGAAAGCAGTTGTTATATTTTTGGATATTGGCCAAGAAATGTTTAGAGTAATTTCCCACCCCAGCCGATAATGTTTAAGTTTTGACCATATTTTTCACCAATATATGTAGGTGATACGAAGTTCACCGGGTCATCTAGTTTATTTTATAAAATAAAACTACAAAATACAGCAATGCGCTATGATCAATTGAACACCAATCAGATCGAATTACGTCATCTCTATGTAAGTACGCCGATGGAAATGTCACTTTATTTCATACGAACTTCGACTATCACGCGCTGTTTTATTGTTTTTACCTGCATTTATAGCGTATTTCGTGGCTCCTAGCGATCAGTTGTCTAGTTTAGTGTTTTTGGAAGAAAAATCAAGGTGATGATGGAACAAGGATTTAAGTACCAATCAATATAGGTAATATATTATTATAAAGTTTTGAGAGTTGTGAGGTAGTTTCAATTCATCTATTTATATATTCTATAACGACTACAATTAGCTCTAATTTGCCTAGAGTTGATTTGTAAAATGGTTAATGTTTAATGTATACAAGACTTGAAATCTAACCTCAAAATTTGATTCTGATTAGATTGTTAAAATTTTACCTTCATTTCACACATTATACTTGTTTAGAGTAAAGACTTACGTCAACATGATCTTTACAGAAATAAATAAACAACAAATTTGTCTTACCTATACGGTTGTAATCTAATATACCTTAAACGCCATAATATGTCCGACAAACAATTGAATTTCTATTGTGTCTGGGACCTGCGGCGTTTAACCTGTTAAACGACCAATTCTTTTAGATAATAATCTGAATCTCGGAAACGGCTCCAAAGATTTTCATGAAATTTAGTAAGCAGAAGGTTTCGGGGGCGATAAATCGATCTGGCTAGGCTAGGTTTCATTTTTAGAAAATATTAGAAAAAAAATAACGAGCAGAACTCGGTCATCCAGGTACTGTTTACTGTTGAGCTACATAGAGGTAACGTCACAAGCAGTGGCCATGACACCGGAGAGCATTTTGGCGCAAATTATAAATTAAAAAAATTAAAAGCCTTTTTTAACTAAAAAATCTTAATTTTTACAATAATAATATTTTTTATGGATAGATTATGCATCCTAGATGCATTAGGATGTTATAGTACCTACAGTTTTTCAAAATCAGTCATCATGCCTTTTGTATGTGTTTGTGTATCAGCCATGTATCAATAGGAATGTTGACATGACAACAACAATAATAAATCCATAACATTAAACTTACAAATGAAATCACATAGGTACCTAACCGTTCTTTGAAACACATAGTTTGCAATTCCTATGCAATTTCTATTTACAAAAAAACTTTATTTTTTTAAATATATTTACGGGTAATTGATCTTGATCTCACCTGATGTTAAGTGATGATAAGGCCAATTGGTGGAAGCGCACTTCACCCGGAATCGTCAACTAGGCACTGGCTATCTTATCTCTAGCTGCCGGAACACAACAATGCTACAAACATTGATTTAGATAGTTGCTAAAAAAAATCTCTATTGACTAACCAGTCAAGATTTGAGTGGTTTCGAAACCTGCTTCGGGCAGCAGTCTCGCTGCTTGAAAATTACGTTGAGTCTTTAATATTTCTCCTTCACCATATTTCAAAATGATAAACACCGACACTCGCTACAAATTACTACAAATAAATAGGTATCCCATGCGATTATCCTGAAGGCGTTTAGTCGAATCTGTCTTTGATTAAGATAATGGAACGCTAGCATTTGTTTTCGTTAACGTATTAGTCATAGATGCCAGCTTACTATGTGTATTGTAATTACCTATGCACAATGGGAGGTAGGTACAGACAACAGACGACAGTATAATCACAAAACCTTCACGGTTCGTTGCTGAATACCTATGTAACTACTGAAATTTGTTACAAACTCGATTGTAATCGGAAATGCTTGAATAAATGTATCATTGCTGGATAAAAGTGTTTGACGAAAAATCCAACTGGGCGACCGCATAGGAACCTATTTCTGCTGCCAAGCATTGTTTTAAGGGTACTAGGACCAGTAACGCATCATGTTATGTGTTATGTTTTTATAATAATGATGATAATTTTTATATTATGTATGTTAGTTATGTAATTGGGTCCGTCCCGTGTAACTAATAATAATAAATAAATAAAAAAATAAATAAAATGTTTGTTGACGGTGAGGAGCTAACGCGGTGGTGGCGACGGCCGGCGGGTGCGAAATATGAAACGTAAGAAATCACCGTATCCGTATGTCGAAGTCAACTTGTTAATATAGCCGTTCAATTGCACGGCAAGCACTCATGTGTTGAACAACGCCATTCAACCGCCGTATACCTACGTCTAGGTCGGTAGTATAGTCAATATGGTGTTTAAAACATCCAACATCACGGCTGTTGTGAAGCTTCAGGGTAGTAGATGTTATCATAAAATAAGGCGACTGCAGAATGTATATAAGCTTCATACGTGACTGATTTGATTAGGTTTTCTTTTATTTTTTTGAGAGAGATTGCTGATTGCCTCGAACGGCATTTTCAACTTCACCTGGCTTTTTTGAGGGCGGCGAGGTACGTAAAGGTTACCTCAAGCCGTGTGAAACGAATCACCTTCGGAGGTTTTCTAGAGGGGACGGCATCACACACTTAAAAGTGCGTGTCCCCGTGCCCTACTAGATTCTCCGAAGGGTTCGGATCGGATCGGCTGATTAGGTATACTGATTCATTATAGATTTGTTCGTTGCTCGAGCGCGTCATGATTGAATAACGTGACCATTTATTGTTTTTGTCAAAGCAAAACATCTGCGAAATTGTGTACCTACTTACTTAAAAAAAAGTTTTTGGTGTTTTACAAGATTTTTATTATCAACACAAAACTTAACACAAAATAGTTGAGTAGGTAGCATAGTTATAAGCCCAGGTAGCGTGACTTCTAGGTGATATTTTTGTATTTTGTCGGCTGAGCACATTTGTTTTAAAAATATCGCAATTGGTCCATATTTTGTTAATTTGAGAAAAAACGCCTCCCCTCCGCAGCCGCGCCCGGCGCCCGAATATATAAATTTCAAATTATCGTCTGCTCAAAAGCGGGACCATGTCGCCCTAGCTGGGGACAGCGGGACAGACAGCCTGAAAGCGGGACTGTCCCGCTCAAAGCGGGGCGTATGGTCTCGTTATGATGAACGAAGCTCACCTTCTACAGTCTTTTTATTTTGTGCTATTAATTTAATCTGTGCTGCATGTATTTTTGGAGGCGGCAAGAAACTTAAAGGGTTCCTTAAGCCGTGTCAAACGAAACACCGTCACAGGTTTTTTTTCCTTTAGTTGATGGCTTCGTGCGATTAGCACATTTAGCCAGTGTCAAAGTCATTTCTCTTACAAGTAATACATAAATAAACAATATTTCCTTCCAGTAATGATGATGAATGATAATAGAAATGAGAAGTGAGAAATGATATGCCCCCCAACCCCTCGAGTATCACTCAGTAAAGATGTGGGGATTTACTAAGTCCTCACGCGGACTTCTTAAGAGAATTTGAAAAGTGACGTTGCATACCGTCAAGAGGTTTTCTTGAGGGAATGCCAGCACGATCCAGTTCAATTCGCAGTTCGCAGTTCACTGGTGTATCTCCGAGGGGTTCGAATCGGATCGGACTGCAGGGTCGGCCACATGCGCGTATACCCCTGGTGTTTCAACCGAATAATCACACAAATTTCAGTAATTTTAGTTTTGATTAAAACAGATAAGTACTTACTAAATCTTTTGTTGTCATTCATATTTCATTGAATTCGTAATTGCGTATTGAACGTTGCCTTGGTGTTGTCTGTTATTATCATGAAATGACATGCCAACATTCATGAGAGCGGTTCGGAGAATTCTTTTATCTGATGATTAAAGTGTCGTTCGGTATGTGCTGCCAAGCTTCGCTCTTATAGTAGGTACAGTCAGCAACGAAAGTTGCCATACACTTTAGTACCTACAATTTCTTTAGTACAAGTAACAAACGCCAGTTTACTATTTTGTTGCGTTGACATATTTTATTATGCATGCAAGATACTGGTAATCGACCCCAACAGATCATTAATGACCTCTTGACTATACCATTGTTAATTAGCTTTCTAGGTCCAAGAGCTTTGCGTGGATGTGTCAGTCAGTTAGCAAGTTAGGTCTTTATAAAACACTAGCGGCCCGGCCCTGCTTCGCACGGGTGGACTTTTTTAAATATAGCCTATGTTACTCAACGCTAATGTAGCATTCTAATGGTGAAAGATTTTTTAAAATCGGTCCAGTAGTTTTTAAGTTTTTTCGTTGCAAACATACATACATATACTTACATACAAAGGTTTTCTTTTTATAATATTAGTATAGATAAGCTAAGTTGGGGGGTGAACCACTATGATCAGATCAGTGTTGTGCATGTTTAACCTTTTTACCGCCAACAACTTCTATAGAAGTTCGAAATTTTCGTGCCGTCCACGCCAGCACTTCTATAGGAGTTCTTCTTTGTACCTACTTTATTAAATAAATTTATACGTTGGCGTACAGCGGGACATCGCGTGCAGGATAGTTGGGCGGTGAAAAGGTTAATTTGTGTTGACTGCTGCTGTTTGTGTACCTTTTCAATAAAATATAAACAATGTTCCCTGCCTTCCCCAGAACATGTCAGGTCGGACCTGGCCCCAAGCGCTGAACTACACCATCCGGATGAAGAACGCCTTCATGACGGGCCTGCACCAGTCGCTCGACGACAACGTGGTGCCACACTCTAGCTTCGGTGAGTGTCATACCACCTTACCACATCTCAGTGTTGCCAATATGACGGATTTCCCGTCAAAATTCAAAATTCAAAATCATTTATTCAGTTTAGGCTACAAGTAGCTCTTGTGAATGTCACTATGCCATCGGTTCGTAAGTCTACTCTGGGCGGGAGATTTTGTACTGAGAAGAACCGGCAAGAAACTCAGCAAGGTCCAGCTCTTTTCTCCCTTACAGCGTCAAAAATATTGGAAAATGCCCTATCATAGCAGGACACGTCATATGAGCACTCTGGTGACCGATGATACGGGTATCTTTTAAAGAAACCTATCTCGGGCACCAGTTTCTCACACTTTGGCTGGTAACGTATGTTAAAAGTAGATTGACAATTAAGAAGGAATATCAATTAAGCTGTAAATGTGATAGAGAAATAAATATGTCTAGCGGATTGGGATAAGGTGAAAACGGACAAACTGTTCGTCTGACGGCTAACGGATTTTCTAGGGTAATTTCAGAATGGTAATAATATTATATAAGGTACTGTTTTTAGGTATCTTAAAAGATTTGTCTGAAAGAAGACGGAATAAAAATCCCCTAAGAAGCAGCTGGCATAATGAGACTTGTAATCGATAAAGCCTTTAAAACGTAATGTCCTTACGTTATTCTTTAAATTCTATAGCTAGCCCATTTTTTTATATTTCATTTTAAAAAAAATACAAAATTACTCCTAATTGCGTTAGAGAACGCAGCTATTCTTGGTTTGAAGATGAGAACATACCCGATTTAAAAAAGTATTTGACTGTCAATTATTGTCATTGTCAAATTGACAAAGTCAATGCATGACATAACCATTTGTTAGAGATGAGCCAAATATATCCATATTACTGAGTTGAGTATCGAATCATTACCAACCGATATGCGGTGACATTATATTAATTCGCGTAAAAAATCATGCTCTTAACTTAGTTAATAACTCAACAAAATCAATAATATTAAGGCATTGTTTTTAATCTCGTAACGAAATATCGAATGAAATACAAAGCTGTTGCAAAATACAAACAAACGATATAATTGCCCGCGATACATATCGATACTGTATAACAAATCGATACACTGTTACTGATTGACTCTATCTCTTCTCTACGGCTTGTGCTAGTGCTGCCATAAAACTTAAACAACATGATGGCCGTATAAAAAATTAAAAAACATTTAATTTTCAATAATTAATTGTTAAAAATTGGCTAGACTAAGATTTTTTTTTTCAACTCATACGAGTTCTACATATTGCATTCTCCCGATTTTCATTAATTTTGGTCCAGCTGCATTTTAGTGAAGACTTTCTATGGTAATCTAGACCGTCTCCTTTGTGTAGCGACGTATGGTAATAGTATGTTTAGTTTTAATTAGATGGCGCTATATAAAAAAAAATGTGTGACCTCGTAATTCTGTGGTGTGAAGGATTTCTGACGGATTTTTTAACTTTATTTAGCGGATTTTCTGTATTATTGTTGGCAACACTGTCACTTCTAAACTACTGTGCGCTACATTAAAATTTAGGACAAGTAGTCGTAGTCTTAACACAATTAGGTTTTTATTTGAGAGAATTTGCTGATTGTCTCAATTAAGCGGCATTTTCAGCGTCTCCGGACTTTTTTGGCAAGCCCTGTGAAACGTAGCACCGTCTGAGGTCTTCTAGAGGGAACGGCATCACGCACTAGTGCGTGCCCTACTAGATTCTCTGAAGGGTTCCGATCGGATCAGCGATAAATTAAGCAATGGCCATTGATATTATATAAAACGAGAAGTAGATATGTCACAAGCGCGCGCGTTGAGAAGACTCATTTATAGCCCAATTGTCTCATGTCGCAATCAGTTTGCGTCAAACATGCCACAGAGCGAGTCGTCAGTGACAGTTGAACAAAAATGAGTAAAATGCCGTCGTGTTTCGATAGTGCACAAATTATGTGCTAAAGTAAACAAAATACAAGGGATCTCTTTTATCACATGTGAGTATGCAAAGATACTTAGATTATTTAATATATTTCAATAAAATTATTTTTCCAAACAATCAAATAAGTGACGCAAAGACGTCATGTTCAGGTAAAGAAAGAGAGAGCGATCTAGTAGAAACATTTGATGTGCAATCACTAAAATTATAGCTATCTCTTTCATTTGCGTGCTATTTCGTATCTTTTGTTTTACTTATTAGGGAAACTTGTCAATGTGTGCAGTTTTGGATTGCTCGGAACAGATTTAAAACGCAAATTACTATGAACGCAACATATTATCTATCTAATATATAAAATTCTCGTGTCACAGTTTTCGTTGCCATACTCCTCCGAAACGGCTTGACCGATTTTGGTGAAATTTTTTGTGCTTATCCGGTATCTATGAGAATCGGCCAACATCTATTTTTTATCCCCCTAAATGTTAGGGGTAGTCCACCCCTAAATTTTTATTTTTATTTTTTAGACAAAATTTTTAATTTCTATTTTTTTATGATACAACATACAAAAATACATACAATCCTCAATTTTCACCCTTCTACGATCAACCCTTATTTTTTAATAGCCATTTTAGTAATTTAATCATTTTTCCTCTCCGGTCGAAAACTGATCAATCGTCATTTAATTAGTTATCCCCGCCAGATGTCTACAGGTGTGTGCTGTGGTGCTCTATGCTTATTTCACGCATATACCACATTCTTACATACATACAATATACACATTCTAACATACATACATACATACTTACAATAAGTAAGCTATTTTTTGTCTACACTAGAAATTACTAGGAAATTATTTATATGGCAAAACAACGTTTGCCGGGTCAGCTAGTAGTTTATAATATCATTGACAATGGCACATTCGACCGTGCGATTATAAAAGAAGTGAGTTTAGGCAATGAACCTTCTTACAAAGGAGCTGGCATTAAAATAACACTAAAGTCGGAAAGTTGGAATCGCATGGGGCAAAAATAACACGTAGAACTTGATTATAACAGATTTATTCGCTTCAGACAATTTCACAATGATGCAATTACGTTATGGCGGACAGGAGGACCGATCCCTATACGCACTAGCTGTCAAACTCAATGACAGATGACGTTTATTTAAATAAGGTTGCGTTTAGAAACATACAATTACTATTTCAACAAGTCGTATCGAAAGATTCCCATTTACACGGACACCAAATACTAAAGCAAACTAATCATTTAATTTTATTGGTCAAGCATCCTAACCTCGATAAAGCAATACTCAGCGGGCGTGGTGAAAAGAGAAATCTCTGTACTGTGGACGTTAGATTTCCTAACATTCCAAAATCCATTTATTTGGAGTTATGGAGTGGCGGAAGGTAGTCCCTTTCTTCTCCGAATATCGATCGTCCGAAAATCAAAATCCCTAACGCGTTTGCTATAATCATCACTATCCATAATGTTCGCGTATACGAAATTTTATTTTACCTAATTGTCTTTAATTCTAATGCTTTTGTCTTAATATCGGGTGCTATAATAATTAGATATCCTAATTTTTTTTGCTATAAAGTCACATGTCCTAAGTGTTATATTGTATAATGTTTGTTAGTCCGAATGGTGGTTTAACCTCCAATGCACAATTAATGATAAACTTACAAAATACACAGACTTAACCAGACACATAAAACTAGTGGCAAGTGGAAGCTGTTCTTCTTACTTCTTCTACAGGAATTATTCCTCAATGTTCACCTAATTGCACCTACCATGTTATCTCTGCACCACCCTATGGTTAACTGGTATAGAATGCCTTAGGATTAAGTCTATGTAATTTATGTTGCAAGTTTTTAAATAAATAAATAAATGTTTGAAAAAAAAGATACCGCAACGGTAAATAATAATGACCTTTATTTAAAACACGTTAACATCTATTGTTAACATAAAAGTACTTAAGGTGACGCATAGCTAAACAATTAATCTATTACGGAGCGTTTGCGCCCCGTACCATAAGAAAAACTGTTTTTTTTTCTTTCCAATTAAAATGACACATACGTTTTAAAAAATGAACTAGCATATTGAAGTGTGTGTTAAGACTA
Source organism: Eudonia lacustrata (assembly GCA_947562085.1). Lineage (NCBI taxonomy): Eukaryota > Metazoa > Arthropoda > Insecta > Lepidoptera > Crambidae > Eudonia > Eudonia lacustrata. The sequence continues at coordinate 2,939,948 of OX387323.1, read as the reverse complement.
ATCTACTAAGAAAATTTAAATGCTTAAATCGGTCTGGTTTGCCAGTAAAATGCAAATCTATGTTTTAACCCTTTAATGGGCAGAGCATGTTCCCATTTAAAAACGCTGTTTTCACGTCCATATGGTGAACAACCAAATTAAATTGATTCGCAAAAGCTAATACGAATCTGAAACTTGCAATCCTTGCAACAGGTGCAAAGGTTTCGTTATAGTCAGTCATGTACTCCTGACTAATACCAATAGCCACTAATTGAGCTTTATATTTTAGAGGCTTTCCAAACTCGGCATTTTTAATAAGTACTAAATATCCATTTACAATCGATAATATTTCTGTCAATAGGTTTCAGAACTAGTATCCAAGTTTGATTATCGGTTAATGATTGAATTTCCTCTTTGATAGCATTTTCCCATAAAAGTCTATCATCGCTGGATTCAATGTATTTAAATGAACTAGGTATTTTGCATACTAAAGAATCTGAATACAATAGATAGTTGACAGAAATATCTTCGCTTTCATTATAGTTTTTAGTGGGTAAAGTTTTAATCCTTTTACTTCTCCTAAGATTTTGTGAAACTGATTCATCTCGAGATAATGTCAAGTCATGCTGCGATCTATTTTCTGTGCACACATCTGTATCATTTTCAGACTTCATAGTTGGTGGAATTACAAATGCGGGTATATAGCCAGTTTGTTTACATTAAGAGCGTTTACGCCGCACACTAGCGCCGCCAATGAAAAAAAAACATATCTAGTAATTAGAGATAGAAAATCAAATTATGCTCAATTCTGTTGAGCATGTGCGCTAGTGTGCGGCGTAAACGCTCTTAATCTGATTTAGTCTTACCAGATTTGCACAACTTCCAATAAGCGTACACGTCAGGACGCGCCCTACTAGATTCTCCGAGGGGTTCGGATCGGATCGGATAGGTATACCTATAAAGAAACAGAAACACCTAATTATATGTCCTCCAACTGTGAGGTCATGGGTAGGCAACGACATCAAGAATACTTAATTTGTTTATTGATTGTTACCAATTAAATATTCACTAATAATTATAACACATATGCCAGCTAGGTATGTAATTTAACAGGACACGCTCCTTCGTTTATTTACTTCGTTATCACATTATCTGGTAATGCGTATTATTTAAAGTATTTATAACTCGTTAACTATTGGAGTTAAAAATACGTAAATAGTTATTTTATTGCATATTGCGAGTTTCATGCGCCACTCGAACGGGTCCATATTGGCTCACATAAAATTCTAAATCCTATTCTTCGTCTTACTACCGATTTCTGTTCATAATTATCACTCTTCATAATTTTATTTTTCATACTTTTCTTGTTCATACATTTTTATTACTACCAACGGAGCTCATAACAGTTAGTGATCATAATTTTTTTATTAATACTGTTACTACCAAGATTTTTTTTTCAGATCTTTTTTCTTCATAACATTCAATGATCATATTACTTTAATAATGTTGTTACTAAGAACATACTTCAACTCATAACGTCGTTGTTCAGAATAGCTTACTTTATAACAGACAATTATCATAATTTTTGTATTAAGGCAATACTTAGAAAATATTTTAACTCATAGTGTCATTTTCCATAATAGTAAATATTGAAAATAATTTTAATTTATTAGTAAGTAGTAGGTACGTTAGGAAAGTACCTAGTAGATATTAAAATTGTCTACTTTTAAACAAAAAATAGTTTCTGGCGCTTCGCCAGCCGCTGCCGCGGCACGCTCGCTTCGCTCGCTCGGCTCGCGCGTTGTTGGGGTCACTGTTCTAACCTAACCTAACCTACTTGTCTGGTAGCATCTCCTTTTTGGTAGCAATTTCATTTCAGTGGAGTCGCATTTTTAACTTAACACTTTATGATTAAAAACTATGAAAATAAATAATTAGTATAAAACAAATGTATGAATATAGACATTATGATTTTCAATAATATAGATAAAAACACTTATGATTAAGAAATTTATAAAAACAATTTTTAGAATAAAACACATTCATGAATATTATAGTTATTTATTCGAATGATTATGAGTTTTGATCATTAGTATAAAAAAATATATGAAAACAAATATTAGTAAAAAATAAGTGTATAATTAATGATATTATGAATTTCAATGATTATATTTTTTAATATTTAGTTTTTAAATTTTTTATGAAGAATGATCATTATGATTTTAAATGGTATGAGAAATATTTTCGGACCTCCGATGATAGGAGTTGAAAAGTTATGTAAGACAATGCGCACCCCATTCGAACACGTTAAAGAAAACGTGAATTTGTATGGCAACATTTTAATTCTCCTCGCTTGTCGCCAGGAAGCACTGCTTCAATGTCATACTTTTCCTTTTCGTCAAGAGCGTTTACGCCGCACACTAGCGCCGCCAATGAAAAAAAAACATATCTAGTAATTAGAGATAAAAAATCAAATTATGCTCAACAAACTATTTGAATGAAGTAATTTAGCATTTTTACGTCACCTAATGAACATCTGACATGTTAAGGTTTAGTTAAATAAGACGTTACAGCTTAAAACGGCCACTTTTTACTAGATTACTAGATATGTTTTCTTTTTTCATTGGCGGCGCTAGTGCTAGCTATTAACGTGATCGAATGGCGAATGAAACTCGCACTAGACCCCCAGGGACGCGATTTTTGAACCGTTGATTGATTAGTTATCACTTATCACGCTATGATATGAAATAATATCAATTACAAATGCTCCTTCCTTTCCTTCCTTATTCGAGACACTGGTAACTTTTTTTTGAGTCTGAAAATTTCTAAAACGATATTTTAATTTTAAAATTGTTAATTAAGCCAAAGGTATTATATTTCCTAGTGTATTTCATGTTACTATTATTTACGACATCACCGGTGATATTCAAACATCATCATTACCTACATAAATAAAAAGCACCTAGCTAAACGTATTGCTGTTTCCTAGTCGATAAGGTTAATTATTCATTAAGTGTAACTTCTAACGAAGAGAGAAAGGAAATCAGTCTTTGGATTACTTTATATACTTGTATTAAATATCAGAAGTCCATTGGCCTACCGGTTATGTAAGCACTGTTACGGAAATATGAATTATACAATGTTATTGATAGGATACAAAATATTATATTATAAATGATTATTTCAATGATCAGCTCCTTTTATTAGCTGATCTTGCGTTTGGTCTTAATTTCCACTTCATGTAAACTGTGGAGTGGGGTCATTAGCTTCCCCAATATTAAGGCGACGCATTAGAAATTTACGTGGCGGCGGGATCTTGATTTTTCCCAACAATTATAAAACATATGAAAGTGATATTTAATGACATGATTTTTCATTTAATTGACTTCATTTTGCTAGTTGCAGAAACACGATTTGTTAACTTTTATAACAGAGAAAAAAAATATCAAAGTAACCTCTTTTAAAACATAGATTTGCATTTTACAGGCAAACCAGACCGATTTAAGCATCTAAATTTTCTTAGTAGATTAGTCTTAACACACACTTCAATATGCTAGTTCATTTTTTTAAACTGATTTGTAGTTTTTATTGGAAAGAAAAAAAACAGTTTTTCTTATGGTACGGGGCGCAAACGCTCCGTATTAGAATAATTGTTTAGCTATGCGTCGCCTTAAAACAAAAATCAATATGTATACACCGATTTTTTAACCCCTACTCATTAAAAAATAAGGTAATAGTAAGCATCCGTTGACCGTTGACGTTTACCCAAGTAAGTACAAATGCATAGAACACACAATGTATGTATTTAAAATAAATAAACGTGTGTATGGTTAATGTTATACCTATATAATTTTACGCATGTTTTGTTGCGAACAAATTACAATTTGAAAAAAGTGTTGAAAATGTTTTTACGAGAGGGATTCGAACCCGCACCCCATGACATGCCGGGTCAGTTACACTACCAACTACGCTATCGTGGCTCTGCCCAACCCGCCGAAATTTATCAACACTTTCTTTTAACCGCATCTGTGGTGGCTAAGACCACCAGCTTAGACACAGAGATCCCGGGTTCAATTCCCACCGGGGGCTGTTGGTTGGTGGTAGGGCTTGTCGGTCCGCATGGTTAGCTACCAACATCTAATCTAAATATGTCGCCATAACATCAATGTTTGTTGCATCATTGTTGTGTTCCGGCAGCTAGAGACCAAAACCAACCAAAGCATAAACCATAAACCATCTAAATTTTAATTTAAATCAGATATAAAAAAAACTTAGGTTTGTAGTTTTATAGTAGTATCTTGTATGTTGTATTATTTATTTAATTGTAGACTCAAAAAACAAATTACTCTGTATTTGAGGTTATATTTTTATATAAGAAATATATATATTTTTTTTTAAAGTAATTTTGAGTCAGGTCAGGGAAAATTAAACTCCGTATTTAACTTTTCACTCACTTCACCATTTATTACAGAATTATCATAATTGATCACACTCCGTTTTACACTTGTTTCCTCGTTCCAAGCTAAACCAAGACTGCCGGCCGTTCCGAATGCCTCGCCCGATCACACCACCGCATGCGGTGGGCTGTAATTGGCCGACGCCCCCGATTGGTCGATGTCTCTGAATGGCTTTCGTAAATCTAGTAAACTTAACAACTAAAAACGGAAATAGAACAGTTGACTATTTCTCTCTATTAAGCAAAATAAATAAAAATTAACAATAATACATTTTAGACAGTTTTAAAATACATACTGAAAATAGTTACACAATTAATCGACTTGTAAATTAACTTAAACAAACAGCGATTTTATTAATCGTGGCTATCGAGACCTAACAGCTCGGCCATCCAACATAAAGCGAGTCCCATCGCTTCTAAAATTTGCGACTTACCTATATATTGGGTAACAAAAAGAAATCGTCACAAATAGTCATATAAGTACATCACTAGCCACTTATTTAATTAACTGTTGGTATAAATCGCAAATTACATTTATTTTTTTATTTTTTTTTTGTACCTGGGTACATTTAACTATTAATACAAAATAAAATAAATAAATAACTTTTCTACATTTACACCAATTATCTAGCCCTAGAGAAGCTTCGTTATGAAACTCGTTAAATAGTTACCAGACAACGGATAAACATACTTAAAATACCTAAATATATACTTATTATACATAGAAAACACCCAGACGCGTATGTTAGGTTAATCTTCTTGAGCGAAGACGCACCTTGACATGCCCTATTTATTTATTATTATTAGTTTCAGTATCATCTTCAGATGATTCGGATTGGAAGTTTCTAGTAAAATTCATCCATGGTTGGATTTTATCTATGGCAACAACAGATTCATATCTACGGCCATGTTTTCGAGTCAAAGGTGTGTCCTCAATCAAAAATCTGTCATTATCGAACATTTTTATTATGCGGTAAGGACCCTGATACTTTGCGACAAGTTTCTGTGATTTACCATCGTGAGGTACCTGCCTTTCCACCCGCACTAAGTCCCCCTCCTTGTACTGTGTCGCAATTTTCCTGTGTTTATTGTAATTAGCAGCATCTCTTACCTGTTGCTGTTTTATTTTTTTTCCAGTTTCAAGCCTCAGATCGTTCAACCTTTCGGCCGGAATTCGGTTTAGTGTATCGTTAATTACTTCACTCAACTTACTTTCTGTTCTGCTCAGAATATTAAAGCCAAACAGCAATTCTGAAGGGCTTTTTTGTGTCGTTTTGTGTTTTGTTGAGTTGATACCAACTTGTATGTCAGTAATGTGCTCGTCCCAGGATTTGTCGTTTCCGCCATGGTTGGATGTAGATAATGCGTCTAAAATAGTTCGATTAAATCTTTAGACCTGTCCGTTAGCTCTAGGAGTGGCAACAGCATTTTGAATGTGTTTTATGCCATAGGATTTGACAAAATCTTGAAATGTTTTGCTCGTGAAACTCGTGCCTTTGTCTGTAATCAAACGTGTCGGGACCCCAAAATAGCTTATGTACTGTTTCATTACTTTTACCGAGCTAAAAGACTTGGTGTCTTTGACTGCGTTCATACTAACATATTTGGAAAAGCCATCTACAATTACCAACAAATAGCAGTTACCTTTCTTACTTTTAACGAATGGTCCCAAATGATCTGCGTGTAGAGTGTGAAACGGTGTGCTTACCTTCTCTATAGGATGTAACTCGCCTTCGCGTTTTCCACCAGGAGTTTTATGATGTGCACACTCTAGGCACGAAGCAACATATTTCTTTACGAATCTACGCATCTTCGCGAACCAATAATGTTCCTTGATGCGTTGTAAGGTTTTTTCAAATCCCCAGTGGCCGACATCATCGTGGTTCATCTTTAGGATTTGCCATCTCACACCACGAGGTACGAGCCACTTAATTTCTTCCCCTACTATACGGTAAACTTTACCATTTTTAAGTTTATAATTTTTATGTACGTCCATGGCTTCCTCAATGCATGGATTAGAAAGGATTTCTTTAATTTTCTTTATCTCGTCATCAGCAGACTGCACCGTAGATATCCAGTCCTCGTCAAATGCCTGTATTGGTAAAACGTCTAAAACATGCTGTTCACTTACGTCACTGCTAACCGGGTTCCTGCTGAGTGCGTCTGCATGGGCCATTCGAGCACCAGGTCGGTACTCTATTGTGCAGTCGAATTCCTGCAACTGAATCCACCAGCGAGCTATGCGGGGTATTAAGTCCCTCTTTACTAATGTCGATCTAAGTGCATTACAATCGGTCAGAATTTTGAATGGTATTCCTATAAGATACACTCTAAACCGATGTAGAGAAGAAATAACTGCTAGGGTCTCTAGTTCGTAGGAATGTAACTTACGTTCGTCAACTGTCGTTTTGCGACTGTAGTACGACACAGGTTGCAGCGCCCCATTCGAGTTCCGTTGGAGCAGTATACCTGCCAAACCTTCCTTGCAAGCATCTGTATGTACTTCTACTTCTGCCTTTGGATCATATAGTGCAAGTATTGGTCGACTTGTGAGCAACTCTTTAACCTTCTTAAATGCTAGTTCTTGCTCATTATTCCAGAACCAACCCACATTTTTCTTTAACAAATCTGTTAGAGGAGCAGTAATCAATGCATACCCTTTAACGAAACGTCTAAAGAAGCCGGACAAACCAAGAAACTGACGTACTTCATGCTGATTAGTAGGACGCGGAAATTTGGAAACTGCTTCGCTTTTCCTGCTACCAGGTCGAATACCGTCAATGCTAACGTCAAATCCTAGAAAATCTACAGAGTCGAGAAAGAAATGGCATTTACTTAGCTTCAAAGTTAACCCACCTTCTTTCAGCAGCTTTAGTACCTCTTCCAATCTTTGCAAACCTTCGACAAAGTCCTTTGATGGAATTAAAATGTCATCCATGTAAACAAGAACATACTTAATTTTTGCGTCTTTTAGTATTTTATTTATAGTTCTTTGGAAAACTGAAGGTGCGTTTACCAGACCAAAAGGCTCACTCACTCATAACTCATAACTAACTCATATTGCCCATCAGGTGTCACAAAGGCAGTTTTGGGTCGTGATTCTTCTGATAATGGTATCTGGTAATAGCCTGATGCTAAATCAAAAGATGTAAACAAAGTATTACCTGCTAGTAGATCTAGCTGATCTTCCACTCGTGGCATTGGGTAATGGTCCCTTTTGGTTTTTCTGTTAAGGGCTCTATAATCAACGCATAAGCGTTTATCACCAGTTTTTTTTTGAACCATTATGATTGGGCTTGCATAAGGTGACGACGACTCTTTAATTATGTTACTGTCCAACATATCTTGGATCATGTTACTCACCATCAGTCTCTCAGCATGTGACATACGGTATGGACGATAAACAATTGGGTCACCATCAATTAGTTCTATGGTCATTTCAGTAACCGTCGTATATCCTAAGTCATGCAGCCCGTCCGAAAAACATTTACTATACCTGTGGAGTAAATTTTTCAAGTCTTGCCGTTGGTCATTGTCTAATTGTGGGTTACAATTCACAGATGTATCCATCACAGCGTCATTAAAGGCAATGCTGAATGAACTTTTGATATTATCTGTTAAAACCGGGTTCCGTTCTAAAGATCGTGTCAAAAGAGTACCTTTGGCGATGCACATAGAGCTCGACGAGACGTTGTAAACCAGGACTGCACTAACTTAAAGAACAACATAAAGATGTTGTACTGGCCAGGAAGCAGATAATATTCCTTACCTTCTGGGCCATGTAATGTGCCTTTTACATGAACTTCGCAGTCTAACAATTGTGAGTCAGCAGTAACCTGTATGGCTCGAATTGTGTCGCATGGAAGCTCAGTGTCAAGCGTGGCTATTAAGCTAATTTTATTTGGGAGCATTCTTTGGAATCTTATAGCGTCTGGCGTCTTGATGATCAGGATATCGGGTTTCTCTGTGAAGGAATGTCCTAATAAAACTGGATGTGTCAGAACATAATCTTCTACGACGTAGAGGTTGATAGTTTCTGATATTCCTTGAACCTCTACAGTGGCAAATACCGCTCCAACTGGACTTATCAGACTGGCGCCTATGCCTCTGAGCGTTGGCAAATCAGAACGTGGAGACATTTGCAGGTTTATAGATTTTGCATCACTAATTCTGATAAGTGAGCATTGGCTCCCTAGATCTACGTGGCAGGAAATAATAGACCCATTTACCTTTATATTCATAACGTACTTGTCTATTCCGGTATCCTCAGTCATTACTTCAGATACAAACTTTTGCTTCGAATCGTTACTTGTAGTTTTTTGTTGAGTTTCGGCAACAGATTTTGCTATGCTTTTATAACAGTGAGCTGTAAGGTGACCAACCCGACCACATATTGTGCATTTAGAAGGAGGTTTATCACACCGGTAGCTACGATGACCCACCTCATCACAGTTATGGCATTTCACGGCTGACGTCGTTTTTTCACATCTGAAACTAGGATGACCAATTTCGTTGCAGTTAAAACACCTAATTGTGGGATTGGTGTTACGTGGTTTAAAAGAATCTGCACGATTCGAGCTGTTCCCGTATCTCCCTCTCCGCATCGAGTCCCGGTTGTATCTGCTTTGTCCGATTTTAACAGTTTTAAAATATGTAAGTACCTGTTCTGGCTCCCGGAATTGAGCTGCCTGAGCGCCAACTTTTACTGCTCGATCCTCTATTCCGTACAGAAGGCAATCTACGGCTCGTTTGCCAGTGATATTACATCTGTTCAATAGATTAACCTTTGCATAATAATAATGCTCGAGTGACTCGCCATATTTCGCCTTTTTAGCCAACATCTCGGTTAAGAGCTCGGCATAATCCTCTCTACATGGAAAAGATTCTAACAGCTTATTTTTCCACTCGGACCACGTATGTAATATCGAAGTCAGACCCCGATACCAAGTCTTGGCAACACCGGCTAATTTTGGCAGGGAGTAATAGATGATTTCCCTCTCTTCCCAGCCATATATCTCGGCGCACTCTTCTACTTTGGTGATCCATGTCAAAACAGTTTGATCTTTGGTTAGAGGGTCAAACTCCGGTATCACATTTGAATCAAATATCATTTTAGGCTTATCCGAACTCTTAACCTTTTCTAAAATAGAAAGAAATCTATCTACTAGCTTACTATCCCGTTCTTGCTCCTTGCTCTTCGATAGTCTTGATCTTTTTGGAGATGGTGTATCACTCCTTGATTCCGCAGAAGAATAAATGCGTCTTCTTCTGCTTATACCACCCGATCTATACGAAACGTGTGGAGAAACTGGTTCGTCTCCAGTGTCGGGTGATGTAGATTGGCACTGCTCTCGCAGCTTAGATTGCGATGACCGTTTTCTATTACCGCGGCCTTTGTTTATGCCAGTCTGTGATGACCTTTTCCTATTACCGCGGCCTTTGTTAATACCAGCCTGTTCACGCTCTGACCTCGAGTACTGTTCACGTGCATCCTCATCCGTATTCCCTTCTTGACCCATCTCATCGGATTCCCTTTCGTGTCTTAACCTCGACCCTCCACCTAGGGCTTTCCTCCTTTTGGGCCCTCCACCTAGGGTATCCGTCTTTTCCGACCCTCCACCTAGGGCATTCGTCTTTTCCGGCCCTCCACCTAGGGCATTCCTTTTTGTGACCCCCCCACCTGGGGCATCGCTCTCTTCCATTCGTCTGCAACTTCCAGAACATATCTTAATATATGCAAAATACCATACTTAATATATTTTTCTCAAAATTCTACAGGTTAATATTCAATATTTTTATTATATAATAAAGCTCCAGGCAATCGGTATCTTATTAAATATCAGTAAAATAAATACATGATTAAAGTTATTCCCTTCAAAATTTATTTCATCATAAACGATATCAAAGCTCCCTTTTTATATATATATATTTGTTTACTTTATTTACTTTTTCATTTATTTAATTATTTACTTAATTATTTATTTATTTATTTACCTATTTATTTACTCTTATTATTTACTTATTTATTTACATATTTATTTACTTATTTATTTACTTGTTTACTTATTTTATTTATTTATTTATTTGTGTATTTACTTATTTGTTGATTCACTTATTTACTTGTTTATTTATTTATTTATTTATTTACTTATTAATTAATATCTTATCAACAACATTGTAACATAATACTTGTTATGCCGATCACACCACTTTATTCGCCACTAAGAGTATTAATAATAAAAGCATTTATTCATTGCCACACAACTAATAACGACAAGTAGATACATTTAAACACAAAAAGTAAAACTTAAAACCTAGTATCCATGAAATGGCTCCCACTGAGCATAAATAAAACCATTATAAAGTTACATTAATAACAAGAAATTAAAATAGAAAGCGATAACTTAGTGTAGGCAACATAAGTATAATATGGCGTTGGGTTGATTCAAATGAAGGACTGATTCTTTTCTTTTCGTTGCAACTAGGGTCACAACACTGAGATTCTGCTTAAACGAGCAAAGTGACCTGCGTTTAAAAATTTAATAATACGAGTAGTAGCAAACTGCCTGGTACTAACATACTTTAGTTAAAAGTGATAAATATTTATAGGTATAAATCAGCATATTGCTGGTATGGTGTATAGTGATAAGTAGGTACATAGACGCATCAAACCAGTAAAAAAATTCATATAACCATCCAATCCAATACAAGTCAATTAAAAATAAGGTCCCTAGGAACCATCTCAAAGAAGGCCAATAAAAACCATGAATAAATATAATTTAACAGACAAATGAAATAATATACATCAGCAACTAAGTAAATTTCTACCAGACTGTCATGTTTTGTTCATTCTTAAACTTAATGTATTTTACTTTTTTTTTGTTTGAAACATAACTAGTGAAGCTTATGTTTTCTTTCTTTTTATAATAGTTCAATATCTTTAACGCAAATGGACAATTATTTCTAGTTTATGTGTAGCAATGGTTGGCAAATTATAAATAAACAAACAAAATGTATAAAACGTTTATAACATTTTATTTTTATGTTTACTATCGCCTTTGTCACTGCATATAATGCACCTAAGTACCCACTGTAAACTAGGACTACCCTGGAATCATGCGTGACACTGACCACATGCTAACATCCATGGATCTAAGGTAGCTACTAAAATGAGTGTCCATTTATTCTAGAAATCTAGGCGTTTCTAGTGTGAATATCACCTGAATCGTACCGTAGGTGTACATGTGGATGTGGATGCCAACTTCGGAGAGTTCTGAGAGTTAAGGCTGTGATCAATGTAACACTCGACTCAAAAGTACTCGACCCTGTTTTAGGGTACCCTATGTGTAACTGGAGATTGTGCCATGGATATTAAATTCGCAATGTAATTTATAATGCAAATGTTAAAACAAAAAAACGAGTAATAAGGAGAAGCTAAAATCACAATTTCTTTAATAAACCATGAACCTGAACTCCTTTTTTTATTTATTTTTATAACACCAGTATTTTAAAGCTTTTCTACCACAAAATATATGTTTTGAGCTTCATAAAATAATAAAAATAAATCCTAGTTTGAGATTTATCCACAACGTCCAATAAAATGAATTTCAAAAGGATAAAAAGAAGAGAAAAAAAAAAAAAGTTAGTATGTGAGTAAACGTTAGTTTTTTTCATTTTAAACTATAAATGTTTTTTTATTTTATTTTAGAATAGGGTGCTACTTACGTTTTTCCGAGCCGTGGGCGCAAGAAAATGTGAAATTTTCTCGGTAATCCCACTTCTGATCTTTTGAGTCAGGTCAGGGAAAATTAAACTCCGTATTTAACTTTTCACTCACTTCACCATTTATTACAGAATTATCATAATTGATCACACTCCGTTTTACACTTGTTTCCTCGTTCCAAGCTAAACCAAGACTGCCGGCCGTTCCGAATGCCTCGCCCGATCACACCACCGCATGCGGTGGGCTGTAATTGGCCGACGCCCCCGATTGGTCGATGTCTCTGAATGGCTTTCGTAAATCTAGTAAACTTAACAACTAAAAACGGAAATAGAACAGTTGACTATTTCTCTCTATTAAGCAAAATAAATAAAAATTAACAATAATACATTTTAGACAGTTTTAAAATACATACTGAAAATAGTTACACAATTAATCGACTTGTAAATTAACTTAAACAAACAGCGATTTCATTAATCGTGGCTATCGAGACCTAACAGTAAGTATATATTTAAAGTAGTTATCTTAATTATAAGTGGAAACTGCTTTGGCAAATGTGAAACATAGATTAAGTTATTACCTCTGTACTATAAAATGCTGTTTGTTTCCCAATAAATAAATAAATAAATAGAGTTAAGATAGCCAGTGCCTTAGTAGTTAAGGATTCCGGGTGAAGTACGCTTCCATCATTGGCCTTATCATCACTTAACATCAGGTGAGATGGAGGCCAAGCGTATACACTCTTACTTTTTAAGCCAAAGGAGGAGCCTTGTTAAATGTCGACAACTACGTCATCAACATCCGACCTTAATATTTTTACAGATAAAATGTTTATATAATTTGTAACGCAAATTTTGTTGCGAACAAATTACAAAAACACAAATGTTGATCCACGAGCAGGATTTGAACCCGCACCCTTCTGACATACTGGGTCAGGTGCTCTCCCAATTGAGCTAACGTGGTTCTAACCTACTTGCCTACTTCTTAACTGATCTTTAGTATTTGTAAAAATATTATGATCAGATGTTAATGACGGTAGTTGTTGACATTGAATGGGCGCCTTTGGCTTTTAAAGTAAAAAGTAAATAGTGTTGAAATAATTTCGGCGGGCTGGTTAGAACCACGATAGCTCAATTGGGAGAGCACCTGACCCGGTATGTCAGAAAGGTGCGGGTTCAAATCCTGCTCGCGGAAATTTTTTCAACATTTATGTTTTTGTAATCTGGTAAATAATTAAGGCAAGCTATGATTGTGTTTATGGTTATACATATATTTATATGGCATGTTATGTTGTGCGTGTTTAAAGCCCGCTCGTTGAAATTTTATCAACACTTGTTTAAATAATTTATATTTAAGGCGACGCATCGCTAAACAATTACTTATTCTAATACGGAGCGTTTGCACCCCGTACCGTACCATAAGAAAAACTGTTTTTTTTCTTTCCAATTAAAACTACAAATAAGTTTTAAAAAATGAACTACAATATTGAAGTGTGTGTTAACACTAATCTACTAAGAAAATTTAGACGCTTAAATCGGTCTGGTTTGCCTGTAAAATGCAAATCTATGTTTTAAAAAAGGTTACTTTGATATTTTTTTCTCTGTTATAAAAGTTATCAAATCGTGTTTCTGCAACTAGCAAAATGAAGTCAATTAAATGAAAAATCTTCATCATGTCATCAAATATCACTTTCACATGTTTTGTAATTGTTGGGAAATATCAAGATCCCCGCCACGTAAATTTCCAATGCATCGCCTTAAGTATATATTATTTAAAACATTGTTTAACCTTTTCACCGCCCAACTATCCTGCACGCGATGTCCCGCTTTACGCCAACGTATAAATGTATTTTAATAAAGTAGGTACAAAGAAGAACTTCAATAGAAGTGCTGGCGTGGATGGCACGAAAATCTCGAACTTCTATAGAAGTTGTTGGCGGTAAAAAGGTTAAGAGCCCTATTACAAATCTCCACTCTGCGAGAATAGGTATCGTTCGGACGGCCGGCCGGCGCATCGCATTTAGTAGTAATTTTGCAGTTGTATTTATCAATTTTATCGAAATAGGATAATAAGTTAATGCTTAAAAATTATAAAAATTTTATTCTTCATGAAGTAACAATTATTCTGGTATAAATTTTGCTCAATAATATTATCGTAGATAGGAGAAATTCACAGTTACACAACTTGAAGCGATTTTCGAAGTTTTTTGGTATAGAATAAGATCTTTTTCTATATAAAATCAATGATATCTAAAAATTCCGAGGCCGCTACGAACTATACGACTATAATAATATAAGAGATACAATTCTATTTTTTTAATTTAATTTGTTTAGAACAGTAGTTCAATCTAAGCTCAAAAAGGTGCCTTTGCGCGTTTTATGAAAATCTTTCTCTGCAATTTAGGGTTTAATTAAAAAGTTAAAAAAAATTACAAAAAGCGAGGCCGCTACGAACTATGCCAATAGCTTTTCTACACTATTCAATAAGTCAAAATTGTTAATGTATTTTTGTTTCTGAGATCAAGAACGCCAAAATAGGTCACTTTACGCAAAAATCATAGTCGAGGTTTAATATGGCTCTTAAGTTTTCAAACCTTCCCTCTGATTCTGCTACATGTACGCAGCAATCATTCGCATTGTAAGCTGTCCAGTTAACACTGAACCATTGTTCATTACGACACGGTTCAACCTCACATCTGCGGGGAGCATTGATCACTGCCCTACACAATGAAAATTCCTTTGTGACTTTATTCACAGCAGACGTCAGGTTACTGTCGAGGTCCTAATAGTCTTATGGGCGCCCTCGGGTTCTACACTCTTTATATTCCGGTCGGTAGACTCCGTGGAATCTAGTGAGGTATAGAGAAGTGAAGTGTCTATTCAACGTAGGCAAAATCTTATTTTTCTTCTTTTTTAAACTGGAGTAAACGACTTGCGAGGAGCTCGATGGCGCAGTGGTTAACGCGCCCGGTCTGCGAGTGCTGAGGTTAAGCAACTTTCGCAAAGGCCGGTCATCGGATGGGTAACCAAAAATTTATCATCTCGAGCTTCTCCGTGCTTCGGAAGGAACGTAAAGCTGTTGGTCCCGGCTGCATTAGCAGTCGTTAAGGCGACGCACCGCTAAACTATAAATCTCATACGTTTTGATACGAACGTTTGCACCCCGTACCATAAGAAAAACTGGTTTTTTGTCCTTCAAATTAAAACTACAAATTATTTTAAAAAAATGAACTACAATTTTGAAATGTGTGTTAAGACTAATCTACTAAGAAAATTTAGATGCTTAAATCGGTTTGGTTAGCCTGTAAAATGCGAATCTATGTTTTAAGAGAGGTTACTTTGATATTTTTTTCTCTGTTATAAAAGTTGAAAAATCGTGTTTCTGCAACTAACAAAATGAAGTCAATTAAATGAAAAATCATGTCATCAAATATCACTTTCATATGTTTTGTAATTGTTGGGAAAAATCAAGATCCCCGCCACGTAAATTACCAATGCGTCGTCTTAACAACTACCGCACCGTACTAGGCCCGCGTGTTGGTTTATGGCCCGTTCTTCCTATCCATCCATAGGAAAGGCTCGTGCCCCAGCAGTGGGGACATAAAAATGAGCTGATGATGAAACGACTAGCTAGTTTATCTGCGTCCTAGGAGACGCAGATGGTTATGTGGACCTCGTACCGACCCTTCTACGCCCTTTTATGTTCCAAAGTGCTCAGCAAGGCAGGGGAGAAAGGGAGGTAAACCCACAAGAAACCCCAATACTCTTGCCACTAGGTGGATATGGCATCGCACTGTGCAATCACTGAAGAAGGAGGGATCCTTCCCTCAAGAACCCTTAAGGTTACTTGAATATAAGCTTAACAATCATTTTAAATTCTGGCTATCTAAATCCGCGTTGTCCGATTAACTTGATTGAATGCAATGATTAGCAATAAATTACAGCATTTCATAGATAAAAAGTGCACTCGTGAGTCTTTCGTGACGTGACGTGACCCCCATAGTAGGCCCGCTTCGCGCGCAATTTTTTAAAACGCCTAATGCCCATTTATACAGTGAACTGCTTAAAACTACTTTTTTTGTATACCACATCAATGCTAACGTAGAAAGGGTATTTTCGTTACTTACGCAGCAATGGACGAAGGAAAGGAACTCTCTTAACGTAGGCACGGTTTCTTCGCTGATCAAAGTTAAATATAATTTCAAGGATGTGAGTTGTTCCGACTTTTACATATTATTTTTGAAAAGAAAGATATTTTATCAAAAATTGGGAAGACTGAAAAATATCAAAATATGTAAAAAGAAAGTAGATAGATAGATAGATAAACACTTACAAAGTACTTACAGTTAATTAAGTAAAGAACATAACATATAGTTAAGTAGAATTTAGAAGCCTATTAGGTAGATTATCTGCCTAGACAATTTATAATTTGTTTTTAATAATTTATAATATTTTATAATTTCAATGATGCCAAAAAAGAAGAGTTCCTTATTTATTATGTTTGTTACCAGAATATTTACTTGAGGTTAATTTTAAGTTGATTTTCTCTACTTATAAAAATATGATAACTATGTTTTTATTTGGTAATTATTTTTTTTCGAGGGAGTCTGGGGAAAAATCTTTATTTCACACAATTGAAGTTTTATCCTGGGTCCGTAATTTAGCTGATGGCAGCCCTAATTCTTATGAAGATGTAATGTTATTATTATATCAGAGCAGCAAGCATATCATAACTATGTAATGGAAGATTAATTGCTATAATCGGTCATCATTGTCATCATCAGCCTATTAACGTACCACTGCTGGGCTGAGGCATTACTACACGAATAATGATAGATTGGGCCATAATCAACCATCGCAATCAACGCTGCATAATGGTCTCAAATTAAAAAAAAAGTGGATATTAATGCTAGAGTCACCATATTTTTTTTACATGTTAAAGCTGTGATGAATAATAAGAGAAAATAACCTTTTTATCATAGCGCGACTTTCTTCTGTAAAAATAATAAAACCAAGATTTTACTGTACTGTAAGGTATATTTTTTAATTTCTCGAAAATCTTAATAGATGTCAAGATAGCAATCACACATGTTAGAAAACAAGTGATTTCGAGCGTTTTACTCGAAAATACTTTTTACCTAGCTCTGCGTACTTCGGAGATAAACGCGCCAAAAATCAAGTTTTTTTTTTATTCTAAAAATTATGGCTTATTTTGAGTTAAACCTTGAAATAATAAAATAATTGAAATAATTACAGCGTTAACATGTAAGAAAAATGTGGTGACTCTAGCATCAATGTACTACACTTTTTTTAATATTGGACTACTGTGCGCTGGCTCTATATCAATAATTTTTTACAATTTTTATTTACTCGTAAATTTAAATTTTTCATAATTATGTTATCTGTAGTAACTGTGTAATTTCCCGACTGTACGTGCTGTTGCTATAGCTATAATGTGAATCACGTATTTATTATTCGCCGAGCCACTCGCCAGTCACTTTATATCATCTTGCATTCTGTGAACTAATTACACGTTATGTTTTTGTTTTTTTCAAAGAGCTCATTGTTACATACAAATTACCGTCACAATAGTTGGTAACTAGTGTCATATCTCGTGTCATATCTTATGTCATAAGGGTGACACTCAATTGAAGCGAAGCGGGACTGAGCGGAGCGGAGCTGTGTGAAAATCAACAAATAGAGTCCGTTTATTGGAGCGGTGCAGAGACGAGCCGTTCAAGTAAAGGGACTTTGTAAAGGGAATTGGTTGATTTCCACACGGCTCTGCTCCGCTTAGACCAGCTCCGCTTTGATGAGTGTCACCCTAACACTAGCGAGTGTCCCCGTCTTCATTTGCGTAAACAACCTTATCCCGTGGGTAGTTTGGTGACTCGTTTCTTTGTCGCACCTATTAAAGATGGAATAGTCTACCAGCACACGTTTTATTTATTTATTTATTTATTTATTGGGAAACAAAACGGCATTTTATAGTACAGCGCGGTAATAATAACTTAATCTATGTTTCACATTTGCCAAAGCAGTTTCCACTTATAATTGAGATAACTACGTTAAATAAATACTTACTTTAAAAAATATATATTTCAATAAAATTAACCTTAAATACAGAGTTTTTTTTGAGTCTACAATTAAATAAATACAATACAAGATAGGTACTACTATAAAACTACAAACCCAAGCTATTTTAAAATCTCATTTAAATTTAGATAGTTCTAGATTGAAAATATCGATGTGACCATAACGCCCATTGTAAATATTCAAAGTTCTGGCAAAGAACCTATTTTTAGCAAAAATTTGTGCGGCACCAAGGCACACAAGTGTTACTCGATCGCCACCAAGGCACACAAGTGTTACTCGATCGCAGGGTCGATCTCGAGCATTACAAAGAAACTTTACCTAATAGGTACGGAACTCCACATAATTGTTAATAATTTTATACGAAAAAGTACGTCTCTGTAATCTCTTGCCAAACTTAAGGGGATAATATCATTAGTAATTACCTCCTCATAATACCTATAAGGTCCTTAAAACGAGGCGTGAAGACGCGTGAACCGCATTGTACACAAACTTTGTTTTATTGTTAGAATTTACTTAGCATAATACGAGCATCATGAAGAAGTTCTAAATACGACCAAGGTTACAATGAATCGATTCCTCGAATGAAACCTTGTTGACAATATAATAATGTTAAGTGGTGTTCACCCAGTGGTCGACTCGACCGCAATTCCCAAAATATATGTACAATGTTTATACAAAGTAATGTAAAACATTATGCTTATACAGGGTGTCCAGCAGGGCTAAGATGAACGCCGCGACATATGTCGTGGACGAGACGAGAAAACTGCTGCGCAATTTATGAACGCAGTAAAGAACATGTGAAAAGTTTCGAGAAATAGATCGTAATGTCAGCACCTCAAATGTCACAATCATAAACACAGTAAGTGGTACTTACCGCGTTCATAAAATGTGCGGCAGAAATTTTGTCGACTTCGATTCATTTGTTGTTTACCCTAACATGTACACCACGACAGAGAAATATATCGTCATGACATCGATCGGCTTTTCGATCCGATAAACCAATGTTGCCGTTTAGAGACTTTTACTCCATTAAAACGGTTTTCATTCCTTTCCATAGCTTTCCATTCGTTCTTTTCTTCATGAACGCAACCTTTTTTTATGGATGCTGCCATCGCTAGTCTATTTGATGCCGATTGTTGTCAGTTACTTTGAAAATTTAAAAAAAAATTAACTAGTGAGTTTTAGATTAAATATGAATACAACAACGCCTACGACATCGTGTGCCAAGAAAATGTAAGTAAAGTTATATTGAGTTATTTTGGTAGGTATTGATGCCAGCTATCACCCCCTGCAGTATGTCGTACTATTTCCTGGACACCCTGTATACATTGTATCTTTATGCACTCCTTCTCCACAACGTGTGGTAAAAATTTGAAGATCAAGAGTGTAAATACAACGTGTAACAGAAACGTGTGGTCAAAATTAAAAGATCCAAAGTGTATCCGATCTAAATCTTGGATGTGTTGTTACTGAGACATCATTATTGACTTTAATTTGTCATGCAATTTTAAATTAAATACCTATTTATATTAGTGAAGTCATGCACGTCAAGTGCGCATAAGCAAGCAGCGAGTGAGTATTTACTGCATTCTCTTTATGATTTGTAAAAAAATATACGGAGTCAGAAGCGCGCGCAAATTTAAAATCGATAATAAGAACAAGAAAGATATTATTATTATAAGTGATTGTGTCATCATTTTGTTAAGGCGACGCATCGCTAAACAATAAATCTCATACGTTTTGATACGAGCGTTTGCCATACCGTACCATAAGAAAAACTGTTTTTTTCCTTCAAATTAAAACTACAAATTATTTAAAAAAAATTACTACAGTTTTGAAGTGTGTGTTAAGACTAATCTACTAAGAAAATTGAGATGCTTAAATCGGTCTGGTTAGCCTGTAAAATGCAAATCTATGTTTTAAAAGAGGTTACTCTGATATTTTTTTCTCTGTTATAAAAGTTGACAAATCGTGTTTCTGCAACTAGCAAAATGAAGTCAATTAAATGAAAAAACATATCATCAAATATTACTTTCATATGTTTTGTAATTGTTGGGAAAAATCAAGATCCCCGCCACGTAAATTACCAATGCGTCGCCTTAAGGCAAATGTCTTCTAATGAGTAGGTCTTAGATGAATGATTGGTCTCGCTGCGCTTGACTAGATACCGCGCTACCTAGAAACATATATTTCCGTGAATGTGGCAACTCAATATTGTAGTGTGCGTAAGAACGGTGTCCTTCTTATTTCTTGTAGTATTATTTTTACACAGTTTAACTACGCAAACTGGCATTTTACTTTGGTTTATGACCAAAATTTAACAAAACATTTGGTACGCGCACCTCACACACAGTTTGCAACGCGACTGACAGCAGGCAACTGACTCGTCCACTCGGGTACGCCGACTTCGGCGTATTATTTTTTGCCGCATTTAACAAGTACGCCGGTGGTATCTAGTCGAGTGCAGCGAGACCAATCATTCATCTAAGGAGTAGTTAGGTATTTACTGCATTATCATTAAAATTTGTAAAAAAATATACGTCATTGTTAATTATATATAGATTTCAACCATTTCGTGTGTAATATAGACTTTTAAACTATATTAATAAAGAAGTAAAATAAATGCAGATCATTGATAATTTTCAGAATATAATGTTAAAATTGCTTATTACTAAGGTGAGATGTCAAATGTTACACATCATGCGACTACTATAAGGCGCGTTCATTTTTTTTCTTTGCGTATTTATATAGAAATTACTTTGCAGGCAGCATTTACGAGAAGTTCATGGTGCTCCAATGGGCGATCGACACGAGCTATTTGGAACTGTTGACGGACACCGATATCGAACAGGTTGGTACACACGAACCAATCCAACACTGTAAAATGTCTACAATAAATGTTCAACGTTAAGTCATAATAGCTATTGCTCGCGGCTTTGCTCACGTGGGGTGTCGTTGGATAGTAATTTCAAAAATATTATAGGTTTGTAAAAAAAGTTTTTTGATTGAGGCATCCGTTTGTGAACTATTAAGCTTTAAAGTGTAAAGTTTTGTTAGAGTCAAGTGCCAAGTCCCCTCTGCCAGCCAAATGGTTGTTTTTGGATACGTGAAAAAAATCACGGTAGTTGTTTACTTATATGACGAAGTTAAAAGTAAAACTATCACAGCTAAGTAGGCTTTACAAGTTTACGAGTAACAGTCGACCAACTTACAAAATGTACTTAGCGCAGTACAAATTCCTCATTGAAAACTCCATAAATAACTTTGTCAGGTGTGTGAAACCGGTAGTACCTACATTAAATAAATGTTCATAAAAGCCCTCTTCTCAGAGTCCACATTATTGAGATGGGCTACGGAACCCTACACTGCGCGTGGGCCGGCACGAAATTGGCCGGTATTTTTATAATTGTAAAGATGTAGAATAGCAACCGTCACTGTACACACGCCTGCACATCAGACTACCACAAACTGTCAAATTTCTACAATACTTAAAATTTTTTAAAAATTCACCAAAAAAATAAATTAAAATTTGACAGTTTTGTATTGGTTGATGTGCAGGCGTATGTACAATGCGATGCCAACTTTATGCGGGTAGCTGTTGTGCAAGGGTGTGCGAAATCTCAGAACAATAACTAAAGCTACCATGAGTGGTAGCTTTAGTTATTGTTCTGAGATTTTGACCCTCACGGATTGGTTGACAATAGGGTTGCCACCAGTACTTTGTTATAAAGTATTGTACGTTATTTCGGGTATTGGTACTCTATACTTTATGAGAACAGTAAAGTATATATATATACCAAGTAGATGCCGTTAAGAAGAAGGTGTTCGGTGCATATAGCTCGCTTAACCGCCTGCGTAACTTTCTGCCGATCAGTACCAAAATAACGTTAGCAGAATCACTAATACTGTCTATTATTGACTACGGTGATATTTGCTATACTGATTTGTCCGAAGAACTGCTTGATAGAATGAAGCGTCTGCAGAATGTTTGTATTAGATTCGTCTTCAACCTCCGTAAATATGATAACGTGTCTCACTTCCGCTCTAAACTTAACTGGCTCCCTATTCGCCGGCGCAGGGACTTTCACGCTCTTACGCTCCTTTATTTTATACTTTTCCTACCAACTTCTCCGCCTTATCTTAAAAACTGCTTTTCCTTCCATTCCTCAACTTTCCATTGTACCTTGCGGTCTTCTTCTAACCTTTCTTTAAACATCTCTCAACACTCCACCGACTTCTTCTCCTATTCCCTCACTGTCCATGCTGTCACTTCTCACTTCCTGAAAGCATCAGAAAAACTCAAACTCTAAGGTCTTTCGGCGATCGAGTTAGAAGCTATTTCCTTTCTTCGGCTCCCATCTAGCTAACTATAAGTATATATTTCAGTCCTGATTTGTAATTTTCTTTTTTCCTTAATCTGTAGATATTTATTTATTCTCAATTCTTTCTTTCTTTATATGCACCTACTCCCCTATTACTCCTTACTATTGTTTTACTCTTCACCCAAGGTTGCCTGGAAGAGATTGCTATAAAGCAATAAGGCCGCCTACTTGTACTCTCTTCTCTGTCTATTGTCCTGTTTTGTAACTGTTTATTTCTTAGTGTGCAAATAAAGTGTTTATTATTATTATTATAGATACATAAAATTCAAAGTCTATTGAGGAATTTTGACAGTGTGTGGTATTGAGCTGGGTGACCAAAAATTTGTCATCTCGAGCTCCTCCGTGCTTTGGAAGTCACGTAAAGCCGTTGGTCCCGGCTACATTAGCCGCACCACCAATCCGCACTGAGCCCGCGTGGTGGTTTATGGCCCGTTCTCCCTATCCATCATAGGGAAGGCTCGTGCCCCAGCAGTGGTGAGATAGAATGAGCTGATGATGTGGTAGTCTAATGTGCAGGCAGTATAAGCGTATGTACATGGTAGAGTGCACTTTGTAATTACTTTTATTTTGTAACACAGAAGCGTTTCACCCTCATCGCACCTGTTAGTAAGTGACGATAAGGCCGCACTTCCAAGGTTTTCGACCGCGTCTGTGGTGTAGCGGTTAAGACCACCGGTGTCAGACCCAGAGGTCCCGGGTTCGATTCCCAACGGGGTACATGTTTGTGTAAGTACTTTCTGGGTGGGCGTGTTTGTCCGCCTGGCTAGCTACCACCATCTTATCTAAATATGTTGCCATAAAATCAATGTTTGTAGCATTGCATTGTTGTGTTCTGGAAGTTAGAGATAAGATAGCCAGTGCCTCGCTAGTTGAGGATTCCGGATGAAGCTCGCTTTCACCTTCGGTCTTATTATTACTTTGCATCACCAATATAGACTACTAAGTAAGAAGTATTCTATTTTAAAATTTTAGTTATTATAAGTTTACGCAAATTTTGTTGCACACAAATTACATTATAAAAAGGTGTTGAAAATATTTCCACGAGCGGGATTCGAACCCGCCGCACCCCATTACATAACTGTTGATAAATTTCGACGAGTTGGACAGAACCACAATAGCATTCATGCACCATGCATACATGTATGGGGTGCGGGTTCGAATCTCACTTTTTTCAACAATTTTTTCACATTATTCTATTATTTTCCAACATTTTTTTAGAACGTGACGTTGCAAGAGTTCCCGTATGTGCGGCGCCAAGGCAGCGCGGCGTCCTCGGTGAGCGACTGGATGCGACCGGTGTGCTGGCTGTCGCTGCTGCTGAACTTCGTGTTCCTCATGACGCGGCTGCTGGAGGAGCGCTCCAGCGGGATACAGGTGCTGGATTGATGGTTCTTTTAAATCTGTCATAGCAACTGGGTAGAGAGACGTTGGAGCTGGTAAGGAGCTGGATACACTCGCTGCGCTGGCTGTTGCTTCTGCTGCCATTAGTAATCCTCATAATGAAGCTGCTGGAGGAGCGCTCCAGCGGAGTACAGGTGCTGAATTGATGGTTCATATAAATCTGTCATAGCATCTGGGTAGAGAGACGTTGGAGATGGTAAGGAGCTGGATACACTCGCTGCGCTGGCTGTTGCTTATGCTGCCGTTAGTAATCCTCATAATGAAGCTGTGGAGGAGCGTTCCAGCGGGATACAGGTGCTGGATTGATGGTTCATTTAAATCTGTCATAGCAACTGGGTAGAGAGACGTTGGAGATGGTAAGGAGCTGGATACACTCGCTGCGCTGGCTGTTGCTTCTGCCTCCGTTAGTAATCCTCATAATGAAGCTGCTGGAGGAGCGCTCCAGCGGAGTATAGGTGCTGGATTGATGGTTCATATAAATCGGTCATAGCATTTGGGTAGAGAGACGTTGGAGATGGTAAGGAGCTGGACACTCGCTGCACTGGCTGTTGCTTATGCTGCCGTTAGTAATCCTCATGATGAAGCTGCTGGAGGAGCGCTCCAGCGGGATACAGGTGATCGACTGATGGTTGATTTGAATATTTAAAAAAAAAAGTCATATGTCAATGTCAAAAAATATAGCATGGCACCTTAGCAGCCTGACATCGTAGATGGTCAGCACCTAGATGCGCTCACAAGCCTCGTCGACTATCGCTACTGCCGCATTTCGAGTTTCTTATAATGAAGCTGCTGGAAGAGCGCGCATCCAGATACAGATGTTTGAATCTCTTTGAAAACCTGAAGTTGCAATTCAGAATGAAACTATCCTAATATGTATAGAAAGGATGAATAGGGCTCCTAGTGTTGATTAATTTGGGCGGGTTGGATTTAGCCACGATAGCATAGCTGGTAGTGCACCTGACCCGGCACGTCATGCGGTGCGGGTTCGAATCCCGCTCGTGGAAGTTTTTCAACACTTTGTCTTTTTTCAAATTGTAATTTGTTCGCAACAATATTTGCGTAAATTGTAGCTGGCCTAATTTTTAACTAATCTTTCAATAATAGATAATATAATATTTCTAAAAATATTTAGATCGGATGTTGGCTTACAAAGTAAAAGTAGATAGTGTTGATTAATTTTTAATTTACGTTCCTTCCGATGCACGGAGAAGCCCAAGTTGATAGTTTTTTGGTCACCCATCCGATAATCGGCCTTTGCGAAAGTTGCTTAAAGTCAGCAATCGCAGACTGGGCGCGTTAACCACTGCGCCATCGAGCTTCTCGTTCTCGAGAGTTAGGCGTTACTCAAACTAAAGTATTGCCTTTGCCCTCTAGGAGTTATTGAAGATGATGGGCGTCTCCAGCAACACGCTGGCCCTCTCGCACATCCTGAACGTGGCACCCCCGGGGATCCTCTTCTCGGTACTGGGCGCGATGCTCCTCAAAGTCAGCTCCAACCCGCTGCTGAAGGAAAGCAGTGTCTCCCTGATCTTCGTCACGCTTGCGCTGTACTATATGACTATAGTCTCTTTCGCGTTTGCGGCCAGTTACATCACTGAAACCAGTAAGTTGCTCATTAGGTATAATACCCAACGTGACCATTTATTGTTTTTGTCAAAGCTGGACATCTGCGGAATTAAGTACTTAAAATTAAGTTTTTGATGTTTTACAAAATTTTTATTATAGGAGGTACACTTAACATAAAATATTTAAGTAGGCAGCATAGTTATAAGTCCCGGTGGCGTAACTTCTAGGTGGTATTTTAGTATTTGTCTGCTGCGCACATTTGTTTTAAAATATCGGGTCTTCTTTGTAGTGACATATGAAACTACATGGTTCATATATATTTATTAGAGATGCGCCGAATAGTGCTTTCACCGAATAACCGAATACCGAATACTATTCGGTTTAACCTTTACCGAACTGAATATTCGGCCGAATTATTCGGTTTACAATTTTATTGTTTTGCCGCGTAAACAGGTTCTAACATGTACGCTACGTATCACTGCTGGCTAGATGACGAGCGAGCCGTACCTCACCGCCCGCCATGCCACCCGCGCACACCGCGCTGCCACTTTGCTTCAAAATATCGCACGATTACGTTACAAATAAAAACAAAGGTGCTTATTATTACAAAAATATTGATAATATTAACTTTATTATATTATATTTAAGAAATAAAGATTTCTTGAAGTTTCAAAATAAAAGTTGATTTGAAGTTTAATTGCTTCATTTTATTAGCTTTATTCAACACATTCTTCATAGGATTTCTTTGACTTAGTTATAATATCCCTGTGGTGCCGGGGATAAAGAATTGCACCATCCCATCTGAACCTGTGGGCACAGAATAAATAATAGTACCAGAAGGTGCACTCCGTAAAGTCATTTAAATAAATAGCGACTCTTGCTAAGACACAATAAAGTGCAATTCAGGTCGCACACTGCTCCCTTACCTACAGTTATATTCACCTAGAAGTTGCCTCTCTTTCTATCGCGTAGCTCTTATCTTTTCTAACGACTTCAGGGTTGTCGTCTTTTAAATAATATTTAATCTGAATAATTATTTTTATTACAAGTTATTGTGTTTATAATGTGTACTGTACTTAAATGTGAACAAATTACGTTTCAAATAAACCTAGGCTAGGTACCTATATAAGTACAGTCTAAGCCACATCAGACTACCTATATATTGACTTTGAGGCTGTCTTTATGCCGCCTTACCGTTGCGTTGCCGTTAAAAAAGATATTTTCGTAGGTAGTTCTAACTACCAAAAACAGAAATAGGTACACCAACCAACCTGCCTATAAGTACTTATCAAAGCTAAACTTGATCTTGTAAACAGAACTTGTAAGTAAGTAGGTACCTACATATTAAACTAGCTATAAGTACTATAATATTTAATTATCTAACTAGGTACCTAGGTACGTAAATATGCGGGAGGCATAAAGATAACAAAAGTCAACTTTTGGTTTTGGTAGTTACATAGGAACTAGCAGGAAGGTACCTATCCTAAAGTAAAGATACTAGATAGGTAGGTACCTACTTAGTTGTTTATCCTTAGGTACCTACTTGTCCTATTTAGTAATTTAGTAAACAGTTTCGTAAGTAGGTAAGTAAGTAGGTACCTACAAAATTATTATTTAAATAAGTAAATAATTGGGTGAAGACTGTTTAGCAAATAAGACAAGTACCTAAGTATAAACGGACCACTAAATACATACTACCTACAAGCACAGAATAAATAACTTCGAATCTTTCTGTTTATTTCGACAGCCTTCCACACAACAATTACTACTACTTACTGTTGCATTTCACCATTATTACAGAGCTTGTAGATTTACTGATATCAAAGAGGTAGTTATTTTTAAACAAATCGAAATTGCGATCCACTTCAAACTATGCCTGTGCGTGTGCTCGAAAGCGCGCTGGGGCCCTGACTGATTTACAACTTCAAGTTGTCGCGCGCTGTAGGTGCTTATCGCGGTAGGTATGACGGAGTGCAAGATGCCTGCTGTGGGTGTCGTAAAAGGCGACTACGGACCATTCCAGAAGATGGGCAGCAGCATCTCTCTGAGTTTACCTTCAACCTACTGCGATCGCCAACCCGCCTGCCAAGCGTGGCGATTATGGCAAATATCCCCCATGATATGCACACCAGCAAAAACCGGCCGCTAGTCCCCGGCGGCCCCGCTCGCCCTAGCTACGGTAGCGGCCAAGGCAGCGACGGGGCAGGGGGTGCTAAGAATCTCCGGCAGAGACCTGGCTACCGCCAACAACGAACTCTGGCCCTGGCAACATTTAACACGCGCATATTACGGTCTGACGAGAAGATTTACGAACTGGAGGAAGAATTGAGCAAGATACGGTGGGACATAGTTGGATTATCTGAAGTCCGAAGAGAGGGTCCCGATGGTGCAACAAAAAACGAAAATTGACTTTATCATGTCGACGAGGAAGCAAATATTCAATGATGTCACTGTGATCAATGCGTTTAAGACTGGCAGCGATCACCGGTTGGTAAGAGGCACATTGAATATCAACGTAAAGCTGGAAAGACGTCGATTGGTAAGGTCTACGCTCCGTCCTGCACCCATCCAAATCCAAAACCCCGAAAGCTTTCAGCTCGAATTGCAGGATCGCTTCGAGTGCCTAAATAATTGCGAAAATGTGGACGAATACAGCAACAGGTTTGTGGAAACTGTACAAACGGATGGGTCCAATTTTTTTTAAAACCCACCGTGCAAAAGGAACCAAAAAGTTCTCAGACCATACCCTAAAACTAATGGAAGAGCGGCGCGCAATGGTTCTGCTTTCCTCAGGTGATGCGTCTCAATTTCGGCGGCTAAATAGACAGATCTCGAAGTCTATGACTCGCGACACGCCATTGAGCGGAACAAAGGCTCAAAAGTGTTCGCAAGAGATCTGGGTATTGGGCAGTGCCAACTGACGACGCTAAAAACCGATGACGGCAGAACTGTCACGACCAGGTCCGATGTTATGGGAGAGGTCGAGAAGTTCTATGGACAGCTTTACACATCCACACGGCCACCTGTACAAAGCTTAGCTAAAGACCCTAGAGCTAAGTTAACCCGGCACTATACCGAAGACCCGGACATCAGCCTATACGAAATTAGTATGGCTCTCAAA
This sequence comes from Eudonia lacustrata, assembly GCA_947562085.1. NCBI lineage: Eukaryota > Metazoa > Arthropoda > Insecta > Lepidoptera > Crambidae > Eudonia > Eudonia lacustrata. The sequence continues at coordinate 2,911,228 of OX387323.1, read as the reverse complement.
CAGCTCAAAACGGTAGCTAAACTAAACCAGGTGCTGACGGAATTACGGCCCAGCTTCTGAAAGCAGGCGGAAGACCGATACTCGTAGCTCTTCAGAAGCTATTTAATTCCGTTGTACTAGGGGGCAGAACGCCAGAGACGTGGCACGAAGGTATGGTGGTACTGTTCTTCAAAAAGGACGATAAAACCCTGCTGAAGAACTACAGGCCCATCTCACTTCTAAGCCACGTCTACAAGCTGTTTTCGAGAGTCATAATGAATCGTCGCGCACGCAGGTTTGATGACTTCCAGCCTATCGAACAAGCCGGTTTCCGAAAAGGCTTCAGCACCATAGACCACATACATACGCTCGGACAGGTTATACAGAAGACCGAAGAGTATAACCAGCCTCTTTGCTTAGCGTTTGTGGACTATGAAAAAGCCTTCGATTCGATTGAAACATGGGCCGTGCTACAGTCTCTCCAGCGGTGTTAAATTGACTATCGGTACATCGAATTGTTGAGGTGTTTGTATGAAAGCGCCACTATGTCAGTCCGTCTTCAGGACCAGAGTTCGAAACCTATCCAGTTGCAGCGAGGAGTAAGACAAGGAGATGTGATTTCTCCGAAACTGTTCACTGCTGCACTGGAAGATGTTTTTAAGCTTCTGGACTGGAATGGACTCGGCATCAACGTCAACGGCGTATACATCACACACCTTCGGTTTGCTGACGATATAGTGGTCATGGCTGAGACCCTGGAAGACCTCGGCGCAATGCTCGGTGACCTCAACAAAATCTCTCAACAAGTGGGTCTTAAAATGAACATGGAGAAGACGAAAGTTATGTCGAACTCACGTGTCGTACTCACTTCTCTGAAGGTCGGGGACTCTGCCCTTGAAGTTGTGGACGATTATGTTTACCTGGGACAAACGGTCCAGCTAGGTAGGTCCAACTTCAGCAAAGAAGTCAATCGTCGAATCCAATTAGGCTGGGCAGCGTTCGGTAAGCTACGAAATATCTTCTCGTCCGATACCGCAGTGTCTCAAGACGAAAGTCTGACCAGTGTGTGTTGCCAGTGATGACATACGGGACTGAGACGTGGTCGCAGAAGAACAAAGGTAACCGACATAGCCCGAAGAGTTGCTAAGCTCAAGTGGCAGTGGGCAGGGCACATTGCTCGCAGGACTGATGGCCGCTGGGGCGGGATAGTCCTGGAGTGGCGACCGCGTACCGGAAAGCGCAGTGTGGACAGGCCTCCAACAAGGTGGACCGACGATCTGGTGAAGGTCGCGGGAAGCCGCTGGATGCGAGCAGCACAAAACCGGTCGTTGTGGAGATCCTTGGGGGAGGCCTTTGTCCAGCAGTGGACGTCTTTTGGCTGAGATGATGATGATGATGATGAGTTATTATTCGGCACCAATACCGAATAATTCGGCCGAATACAAATAGTGAAAAAAATGCCGAATACCGAATACCAAATGAATATTCGGCACATCTCTAATATTTATCTTTGTCTTTGTAATCATAATAGTTTTAATTACTGCGACACTTAACTGTGTTTTTTATCAATTGTCCATATTTTGTTAATTTGAGAATAAACGCTTACCCTCCGCAGCCGCGCTGCCCGGAAATATAAATTTTAAAATTATCGTCTGTCTAAAAGCAGGACCATGTTGGCCTCGCTGGGGACAGCGGGACAGATAGCCTGAAAGCTGGACTTTCCCGCTCAAAGCGGGACGTATGGTCACGTTCTGCCTCTAGAGCAGTTTTTTGACGACCTCCTTGATCGAGTGGTTTGTTCACCGGTTTTCATGATGTCGCCATCTCCGAGGTCCCGGGTTCGATCCGAGGTCGGGTCAATTTAGAAATTATTGTTTTTCTAAATTGTCTCGGGTCTGGGTGTTTTATATGTATAATAAATAAGTTTGTATTTAAGTATGTTTATCCGTTGTCTAGTAACCATTTAACAAGTTTCATAACGAAGCTTCTCTTGGGCTAGATAATTGGTGTGAGGTGTAGGAAAGTTTATTTATTTATTTTATATTATCCTTGTGTATGTTGCATCGTGTTTTCTATGTACAAACGCGTGCACATCATACTATCACAAACTGTTAAATTTCCTCAATAGACTTTGAACTCTATGTCTATGGCATATGGTTTTCAAAAAAAATTTCAGTTTTGTGGCATGTCTACATTAAATCGTAAGGAAAGTAGCAATCAAAATTAAGAAAAAGTAGTTCCAAATGATCGTTACACTGTTCCTACTCAAAAATATCTAACAAGCGGCCGCTCGCGGTTTCACCCGCGTAGTTCCCGTTCTCGTGGGAATATCTGGATAAAAAGTATCCTATGTGTTATTCCCGGTTATAAACTATCTGTATGCCGAATTTCATCCAAATCCATTCAGTAGTTTTTACGTGAAAGAGTAACAAACATCCATACTTACAAACTTTCGCGTTTGTAATATTAAAGAAAATAAAAACGTTATTGTTTCTAGTTTATGTATTATCCACAAATGTTTTATTGACATCTCCCGTACTTACTCCTGCCTGCCACTAGGGCAATATTCAATTCTGTAAAGTGGTTAATAAAATATATATAAGTAATATATCATCGATTACTAAACTTCTTCTTAAAAAAATATGTGTTTAATTTTATATATTATTTGATTTAATCCTGACGTTTCGAACTCTTTATAGGGTCTGTAGACACAGGAGTACCTAACGAGGTGTTGATAGTCTATATAGTGTGTGTTCGTTCACAGTGCAATACGCAGTATCCCTGTCGGTGTTAACATACGTTGTGCTGTGGCTACCGGTTTCCATGCTGACGAAGTGGAACTTAGTTACGGAGATGACGTACTTGAGTGGGCTGCTGCCGCATATACCCATGATCTGGATCTGGACAGAGACCAGTGTGCTAGAGAGGGTTGGTGAGTGACATCACAGTTTTACATTTTAAACCTATTCTCGCCTAAATCACTAGGTTACCTAACTCACGCAATTTATTTATTTATTTATTGGATGCACATCAACATCTTAAACTGTATTTATAGCATATCATTAAAGAAAACATGGCTGGTGCTTATGACAATTATTGATATGCACAGCGTTTGCAACGGCAAAAATAAATAAAAAAGTTGTTTAAATAACAATATAAACAAATCATTTACTACTAGAGATTATAAAAAACCTACTAGCTATAGTAGGTAATAATATTAGTTAAGGCGACGCAATAGAAATTTACGGGACGGGGATCTTGATTTTTTCCAACAATTACAAAACATATGAAAGTGATATTTGATGACATGATTTTTCATTTAATTGACTTCATTTTGCTGGTTGCAGAAACACAATTTGTTGACTTTTATAACAGAAAAAAATATCAAAGTAACCTCTTTTAACCCTTTATAGGGCTCTGTCCATATATTGGATAATTTTAACTTTATTGCCTTAACATAAGGTCGAAAACCACTGAAAAATTTTAACATGCTCTTCCCATTAAAGGGTTAAAACATAGATTTGCATTTTACTGTCAAACCAGACCGATTTAAGCATCTAAATTTTCTAAGTAGATGAGTCTTAACACACTTCAATATGCTATTTCATTTTTTAAAACGTATGTGTAATTTTAATTGGAAAAAAAAACAATGTTTCTTATGGTACGGGGCGCAAACGCTCCGTAATAGATTAATTGTTTAGCGATGCGTCACCTTAAGTACTTTTTTGTAAAGAATAGATGTTAACGTGTTTTAAAATAATAAAGGTTATTATTATTATTTACCGTTGCGGTATCTTTTTTTTCAAACATTTATTTATTTATTTAAAAACTTGCAACATAAATTACATGGCGGACTTAATCCTAAGGCATTCTATACCAGTTAACCATAGGGTGGTGCACAGATAACATGGTAGGTGCAATTAGGTGAACATTGAGGAATAATTCCTGTAGAAGAAGTAAGAAGAACAGCTTTCACTTGCCACTAGTTTTATGTGTCTGGTTAAGTCTGTGTATTTTGTAAGTTTATCATTAATTATGCATTGGAGGTTATGTGTGTTCGGAACTGCTATGCCATTCAAATATTCTTTATTATTATTAATATTCGTTCCCAGGACAAGGCTTGACTAAAAGCACGATGTTCGAGAAGCACAGCAGCAAGTCGGGGTCAGCCTTCGCAGGCTTCATCCTCCTGATAGGCCAAGCCATCTTCTTCTTCCTGCTCGCTTGGTACCTGGACCACGTCAAACCCGGGAAGTACGGACAGGCTCTGCCTTGGAACTTTCTTTGCCAGGTTAGTGATTGAAACTGTAACTCAAAGCGGAGCTGGAGATGATAAAATTTTGGTCACCTATCCGATGGCCGGTCTTTGTATAGTCGACAATGAAATTGCTTAGAAGTGAATTTTGTTTGCATATAATAAAACAACAAGTTCTATTTTTTGTTTAAAAGACCAAGTGACAGATACGTTGTCATTATTGACAATGAGCCTTAGCGAAATTTTATTGTAATGGAAGTTTTTGTCAAAAGTGATAAAGCAATTTCATGGTCGACTATACGTAAGCCGCCTGCTACGTAATTGGATCATCATCTGGAATAAAAGGAACATAGTCTGAAAAAAAAAAATTATGTGGGAGGTACTATGGCGACCACACACGCTTTACCAGTCTAAGGGCGAAAATCCTTTGCAACGCGTCGCTCGCTTTTAACCCTAGGCTGGTAACACATTTAAGTTAAACGTGAATGGTAACTGGGGTGATCAGTCACCCCCATCTATTAACCCTTTGAACGCCGCAAGAAAAACTGACAAGCGTGCTTACTACGCCGCGACCAGTTTTCGCGTAGGCGGCGGCGGCGGCACTTTGAAGATAGGGTTGGGAAATCCTTATCGAAAAAATTATAAAAAATAACAAACAGTATTTATTTTTTGTTTTATTTTTCCCTGTTACTGCATATACATATTAACATACACATTAATTACGTATTGCTACACGATTAATTCAATTCAAATAGAAAACATGATAAATAAACTTTTTGATATTTCAATAATGCTTAATTTGTTGACATCACTAGGCGACTCCTTTAGTTGTCCATGGCGTCAGTACTGTGCCTTTTCTGGACAAATGTACGAAATAGTGTTGTCCACGAGGAATATCGATTTATAAAATTATACTAGTTGCCCGTGGCTTCTGCCGCGTGAATTTCGATTACTTTCTTGCAATTGATGATGTTGGCAATTGATTTTTATTAATATAAATACATACGATGAAATATGACCACCATATATATATACTCGTAGTTCGCTGTCCGTTCGATTAGGAGTTGCAGACAATAATTAAAACTGCCTTATTAAACGAAATCTCTAATTTATAACAAAAATATTATATATGTCGGCGGTAATGTTATTACAGATATCACAGTTACAATATTTAGAAACAGTTTCCTGATGCAAATGGATAGTCAATTATTATTTTGACTTTTTAGAAAGAAAATGTCGGTACTTAAATGTAAAAAAGTAACTTAACAATTATTTAGTTTTAATTTAAACATGGATGGTGGTAAATAAATACTTTTCTACTTAGATAGGTTAAAGAAATCAATTATATTGCAATTATCGAGAAATAATAAAAACACACTTAACATAATAACGTTAACTTACATTTTCTTATTTAATAATTACATTGCGTGGTATTGATCTTTCTTCTTCAGTTTCTTTCTCCCTCACTTTCACCATTAATAGGTACAAATTCTAGCACTTGGTCCAAATCAGGGTCACCTCTCAATAATCTTATAAGACTTAAAATTTGTGGATAAGCATTTGAACGTTTGTCTTCCGGCAGACGCTATTCAAAAGCCACTAATTTAACAAAATCTTCATTTCTTTTATTAGACGGTCTCATAGCATAGAAATTTATTTCGGGCAAATGACGAACACTACTACTGTTCTAAGAACACTGAGAGCAATGAAAATAGATTTATGTATCAATGGAAAAGGAAAACTGCTAAAGCGCTAAAAGGGCATTCACAAATGAAAAAATAAAGAATGATTAATTTAGTTTAACTTTAAACTTTAAAATTAATTTTCCTTGAATGCCCTTTTGGCGTTTTAGCAGATTTCCCTTTCTACCGATGAATATATTATTTACTACAACTACGACGATAACATGTAGGTACCTACTTATAAAAAAATAATACGTAATACATCACTATGTGACACCTATAGAAGTCTTTGGCGCCACGTAATTGTGTATTTTCGTTTAATTTTAGATCAATTTAAAATTAACTATAAATTAATGGTTTTATCTTTTCTTTTTATTCCGCCTTGATAAAAACAAAGTTTGACGGACACTCAAGCTACCTATTGATATTACTTCCATAAACCAATCACAATAGTTACGATTTTTTTGGCTTAAATGTGATAAGACTTAGGACAACTTAAGATGTCGTTGGCGTTGCAGGACAGTTTCCGACCGACGCCTAAAGGTGTCCACGGCGGTCAAAGGGTTAAGCAATAAAAAAAACACAGATTTAAAGGAATTAACTTTGGATTTATTAACCTTTTCACCGCCCAACTATCCTGCACGCGATGACCCGCTGTACGCCAACGTATAAATGTATTTTAATAAAGTAGGTACAAAGAAGAACTTCTATAGAAGTGCTGGCGTGGACGGCACGAAAATCTCAAACTTCTATAGAAGTTGTTGGCGGTAAAAAGGTTAATTAAACAAACATATAGGAACTTTTATAGAGATCAAACAGCTTTCAAAAAAAGTTAAGTAAAAAAGTCATGCAAAATGTATAGTTAGACACAGTTCATACAAATTTCCTTTCGATGTTCAGAACATACTGGCTTCTTACATTTTATGCACATAATTTTAACTATTTATCAGTTCACACACCTGGCTTGCTTCTGTAATTTCAAAGGTGGTTCACCTTCAACAACTTCTTCTGAAATGCTTAGAATAGCACGAATAGTGCAAGCTAATTTGCGAGGTAAATTTGACTGCAAACGCCGTTTCACATGCGGTTCAGCCAACTGCAACGCCAAATTTTTCAAGAAGCCGCTTCTGTACTTCTTCGCTGGTGTATTAGGACGTTTAGCCTCGAGATACTAGCATTGATGCCTGCTTGATCTATCATCCCAAAGAAGAACAAAAAATACACACGTAAATAGTAACACAATATATCTCTGAAGCGACGTTCTTTCGCTGCCCGTGCGCAACGACTACTAATTAAACACAACAAAACAAGAGAATACGTGAAATATTAGAAAGAGACATTAAATCACTTTCGAGATATTAGCGCGTGATTGGTTGTCTGGGGTGATGGGTGAGTCACCCCTGTTATCATCCTAGGGTTAATATAAGCCACAGCGGCGGCGGCGGCGGGCGATGCGCGTGCACGCGATTTGTTCTTCAAACCGGTAAAGCCTTCGAGACCCCCATCATACATCTATATTCAATAATATACATAGTCTATGATCTATACCTTAAAGTCTAGGTATTATCATTGGTTATTTTACGTTGTTATGTTATGTTACCTTCTAGGAGTATTATATGAGCTTTTTTGTAGTTTACTTACCTGCATCTTGTTGCCTAAAACAAATAATAATATAATAAAATACACGGTGCAGAGACATTACTGGCGCAAGAACGACATCACCCCAAACAGTGAGCTGGAACAGCTGGAGGAGCCCGGCGACCACGACCAGCGGTACTTCCAGCCGGTGCCGCCCGACCTGGAGGCCGGTATCCGGGTGCTCAACGTCTCCAAGGTAACCATGGCAACCAATGTGGCAGTTTGCTTTCCTTAGGGCTGATTTTTCAATCGTCAGATAAAGTTTATTCAATGAATAATTTTGACATAATGACAGAATCTCTTTAGTAAATAATATGTCACAATGACAATGTTATTCGTTGGATAAAACTTATCTGAGAATTGAAAAATCGGGCCTTAAATAAATAAAAGATAATATTTTATAAAATCTCCCTTACTTTGACATTTTGCAAACAGCACTTATAATTAAAACAAAAAGAAATAATTTGAAACGTTGAGGCATTGCTGAGGACCGTTGGCTTCGCACACCATTTTTTTCACCATTGTTATTAAATTCAATCTGGTGATTAAGACCCAATTGGATCAGATGTTCAGCATAGCCGATTTTTGTAAGAAAGAAAGAAAATCATCTTTATTTAGTACAATACATCACACATACAAATTCAAAATACAGTTTTATTTTATATTTATACAATTTTTGCGTGTCGTTTTTCTTTACAGCTTTGATGTGCTCCTTAATTCAGCAGGCGACTGTACAAATGTTTATATAGTTTTTAACGCAAATTTTGTTGCGATCAAATTACAAAAACACAAATGTTGAAAAAATATAATAATAATAATAGATAGCTCAATTGGAAGAGCAACTGACCCGGTATGTCAGAAGGGTGCAGGTTCAAACCCTGCTCGTGGAAATTTTTTCAACATTTGTGTTTTTGTAGGCGACTGTACGTTTCGTTTGGCCAATATTTGGCAAAACGACTAAGGAAGAGGGTAGATCGTATAGTCTGCTCACAAAAACCCACCTGCAATTTTTTTTTAAGTATATTTTACGGGTAAGCACATTGCCTTGATCTCACCTGATGTAAAGTGATGATAAGGCTAATGATGGAAGCGCACTTCACTCGGGAATCTCAACTAGTGAGGCACTGGCTATCTTATCTTTAGCTGCCGGAACACAACAATGCTACAAACATTGATGTTATGGCGACATATTTAGATAAGATGGTGGTAGCTAGCCAGGCGGCCTAACAAGCCCTACCACCAACCAAACCGAGTACACAAACATGTACCCCCGCTGGGAATCGAACCCGGGACCTCTGGGTCTAAACCAGTGGTCTTAGCCACTAGACCACAGAGGCGGTTTCAGTACCTCCGTGTTTCGCGCATGCAACCGCGCCGAAATATCGGATACTCTCAAATAATAATCATGGTAAGAATCTCGTTAATCTGAAGTTGTTCTGTTGTTCACCAGGTGTTTCCTAACCACGTGGCGCTGCGGGACGTGTCCCTGGACGTGCACCGCGGCGAGATCACCGTGCTGCTGGGGCACAACGGCGCGGGCAAGACCACGCTCATGTCCATCATCACGGGTGAGACCTCACCAGCTGGCCTAATAGTCTATAATTGAAAGTGAAATTCCATTCCAAAGACTTCCATCAATAAAATTTTATTCTGCTCTGACCGCTGCGCTATTGAGCGGTCAGAGCGTTGGACCGGTTATCCAAAGGTCGTGGGTTCGATTTCCACTCGAGTTTCGTGAACTGATTGATTTTTTCTAGTAAAATTTTATCTTTTTACCGTCTCTGTGGTCTAGTGACTGAGTGAAACATACCTTATTTTTTTCGAGTATGCTTTTTGGTCTTAATCTCACCTGATGTTAAATGGTGGTAAAGCTGAAGTGGAAGCGCACTTCACTCGGAATCCTCAACTTATCCGCCTCCGTGGTCTAGTGGCTAAGACCACCGGTTTAGACCCAGAGGTCCCGGGTTCGATTCCCAGCGGGGGGTACATGTTTGTGTACCCGGTTTGGTTGGTGGTAGGGATTGTTAGTCCGCCTGGCTAGCTACCACCATCTTATCTAAATATGTCGCCATAACATCAATGTTTGTAGCATTGTTGTGTTTCGGCAGCTAGAGATAAGATAGCCAGTGCCTCACTAGTTGAGGATCCCGGGTGAAGTGCGCTTCCATCATTGGCCTAATCATCACTATACATCAGGTGAGATCAAGGCACGGTGCTTACCCGTTAAATATTTAACAAAAATATATATAGCATTGTGAATGCAAAATTCATAATAATAAAAAGATCCGGCCAACACCACATACCCTCGCGGAGTGGGACCCCACGGAAGGATTCGTTTAGCGATTTTTTTCTGTAAAACAAAAATTTTCTCTGATCCCTGCCACTACGATCGGTATTGGCGCAGTGGCTAACACGCCCGGTCTACAATTGCTAAGGTTATCCTTTTTACCGCCAACAACTTCTATAGAAGTTCGAGATTTTCGTGCCGTCCACGCCAGCACTTCTATAGAAGTTCTTCTTTGTACCTACTTTATTAAAATACATTTATACGTTGGCGTACAGCGGGACATCGCGTGCAGGATAGTTGGGCGGTGAAAAGATTGAGCAACTTTCGGCCGGTCATCGGATAGGTGACCCAAAAGTGTTTCATCTCGAGCTGCTCCGTGCTTCGAAAGGCACGTGTGAATTCGTTGGTCCCGGCTCCGTATCGCAGTCGTTAACAACCACCGCACCGCAGTGGGCCCGCGTGTGGTTTATGGCCGGTTCTCCCTATCCATAGGGAAGGCTCGTGCCCCAGCAGTGGGGACGTAGAATGAGCCGGTGATGACGATCTGTTAGAACGAGTCTTCCGATTAGGGTTTTAAAAAAAAGGAAATAGAAATAAAACTATTAAATAAATGATTTGAACGAAATTGGCAGCCGTCACGGAGGTTGGAATAAGACTGGTGCGCTCGGGAAGCGGGCGCGTCTGGGTGGAGAATGAGACGCTGATACAGCAGTAAGCTAGGGCTGTCAGCATATATACTAGCATCATAGGGATGTAACAGATCGGTATCCCCCTCAGGCATGCTGAGCGCGAGCTCCGGCCAGGTGTTCGTGAACGGCGTGGAGCTGGGGTCCGAGCGCGAGGCGGTACGCCGCCGCATCGGGCTCTGCCCCCAGCACAACCTGTTCTTCAGCGACCTCACCGTGCTCGAGCACGTCATGCTGTTCACGCTGGTCAGTACGCACTGTCATAACCTTTATAGGCACCTGCCCATCAACATCATCGCAGCACAAAGATATGCTCTGCGAGACAAAAGACTGAAGATCCTTGGGGAAGCCAAGGATCTCCACAACGCCCAGTTTTGTGCTGCTTGCATCCAGCTGCAACCTTTGACCTACACTAGATCTGTCCATATATTATATTAAACGTAAATGTAACACAACCTGTTTTTCACGGATCTTAATGTGCTCGAGCACGCCATGCTCTCTGTTCACGCTGGTCAGTGCACATTATTTCCGAAATAAACTGAATGAGTAGGTACTTGTCTGAAATAAATGATTTAAAAAAATGTTAGTAATTACCATCCCTATTGTATCTGATTACAACTAGACCAGAACTAACAAGTAATTCAATAATACGCAATATCTTGTACACAGTTCAAGAAGGGCACTTTCAATGAAGCGCGTGAGTCTTCGGAGAAGCTTCTCCGCAAACTCGGCATACTGGACAAGAAGAACAGCATGAGCGGCGAACTGTCCGGCGGCATGAAGCGTCGCCTGCAACTGGCGTGTGCCTTGGCGGGGGACGCAGACGTCCTGATACTGGACGAACCGACCTCCGGCCTGGACGTAGAGACGCGTCGTGAGCTGTGGGAACTGCTGCTGGTAAAGAAATACCATATCTTATCTTAGTGGGGCCTGCTGAGGTCTCCCAGTAGCACTTCGACCCATCGGGATCTTTTGTGCAAAACCAAATACCATATATTATTTATTTATTATATTGATCTGTCATGTAAACAAAAATAAGGTGTTAGGAAGTGCATGAGCCCTGTGTAGGGGCATAACAAATCTATATAGATATATATATATATCTATATAGATAGATATATATATATATCTATATAGATTTAGACGACCTCCTTGGTCGAGTGGTTTGTACACCGGTTTTCATGGTGTCGCCATCTCTGAGGTCTCGGGTTCGATCCCCGGTCGTGTCAATTTTAGAAATTATTGTTTTTCTAAATTGTCTCGGGTCTGGGTGTTTTCTATGTATAATAAGTATGCATTTAAGTATTTTAAGTATGTTTATCCGTTGTGTAGTAACCATTTAACGAGTTTCATAACGAAGCTTCTGTTGGGCTAGATAATTAGTGTGAGTGTAGGAAAGTTTATTTTTATTTTTATTTTTATTATATAAATAAAAATGAATCGCTCAATGTGTTGCTAATCGCAAAACTCGAGAACCGCTGAACCGATTTGGCTGATTTCTTTTTTGTTGTGTTTGATGAAGTCTGAAGAAGGTTCATAAGGAGAGAAAAAACTTAAAAAATGCAAGGAAAATAGTAAAAACAACAATTTTCTTTTCCCATACAAACCACTATCTACTGGACCGATTAAAAAAATTCTTTCACCATTAGAATGCTACATTAGCGCTGAGTAACATAGGCTATATCAAAAAAAATGTCCACCCGTGCGAAGCCGGGACGGGCGCTAGTTTAAAATAAAAATTACTTAAATCTAGGTAGGTTTTTTTTTTTTAAGAGCGTTTCTGATTTCCTTACATGGCATTTTCGGTTCACCGGGCTTGTCTGGGTAGGTGCTACAAATATTTGAGATCAATGGCCCAAGTAATAAACAGATTGTAAGCTAGGAAAAGTTATTCCTTGTTTTGTTCCCGTCATGTAACCTTCATTTAGCGAGTAATTATTACATGTATTACAGTTTATTAAGAAGTAACACTATTTTCGGGATTCGGGATTCAATAAAAACCAGTGGGTCGCCCGCAAAACTTCGCGTATATTCAAGAGATTTTTTAGGAATTTCGAAACCTATGACAGGTTTCTGTATTTTTCTGCACATCTACGGTTGGAGCTCTTCAAAAAAAGACCATAACCGGTTTTTTATATGCAGCTATCGTCCCATTATCACTGGGACAAAAATCGGCTTACTCTATTAATATATAGATAAACTAATCACATTTTGGTGGTTTTAACCACTCTTAGAGCCTTCGCACACGGCGTCGTATCGCAAGCGTATCGTAATACGCGCGCAGGACGAGAGCAATACGACCGCGTACATGATCAAACAAGTCTGCACACGAAGCGGTGCTGCAGCGAATCGTAGGAGATGTTTATTGTCATTACGATAGTCGTAGCGTAATGGTGTAAAAAAGCAAGCGTAAAAAAATACAGTTCATAGCATTTAGCTCTCACAGTATTGAACGTTTTTGGAACGATCACCTTGTAAACGATAGTTTGTAGAACAATACGCTTATGATACGACTACGCTTACGACTCGTGTGCGAAGAGCCGCAGGTCTCGTACGCGTTGCGTCGGTCGTAACGATGCGCTAACGATACTACTACGCTTACGACTCGTGTGCGAAGGGCTTTAGTGTCGTCCTGTCCACTACATTCCGATCAGTCATCAGTACCGTCGTTACGTAGGCGTTACGCGGCAGCCGCACGGTGCTGCTGTCCACGCACTTCATGGAGGAAGCGGACGCGCTAGGCGACCGCGTGGCCGCGCTGCACCAAGGCCGCGTGCGCTGCTACGCCACGCCGCTCTACCTCAAGAAGGCCATAGGTCAGCCGTCACACTGCACACCATAGATTTAGTATATAGTTATAGATTGGCAATACAGAAGAGATAGATCATAGTATACGCATGTGTTAGAGCGAGATAGATAGACGAGACCATTCATGTACACGCTATCGGCCTGTATCGGCCTGGGCCCTGTTTAATAAAGCTGACAATCCGACAAGTCGACATATGTCAAAAAGTGACAATTTGATAATTTTTCTGTTTAATAAAACTGACAGGCGACATAATTGTCATGGTGGGAAATTCACAAATATGTCGAATTGTCGCGACAATCCGACATTTTTCTGTTTAATAAAACTTTTTAAGCGACAGGTGACAATTTGTCGTGAAAAACTTGTCAAATCTGCTTTATAAAACATAAAATTGTCATGACATATTGACATATTTGTAGAATTGTTCGACATTTCTAACAGGAGCGTTACCCTCTGTCGCGAAATCATATTTTGAACTTCGAAGGTTTAAGAAAGTGTTTATTACAAAAAAATGGTACTTACGTCGAGCAGTGAGAGTAGTGATGATGAATACTTGGAACAAATACAAACGAGAAGGCAACGACGATCATTTAAAAGCAGAATTAATTTCTCATTCTCAATAACAGATTTCTGCTTTAAAGAAAAATTTCAGGTATGTAAAAACACCGTAGAATATTTAATTATTAAAATTGGTCATCGACTTTTTGTGTCATCCATTTTACACGCGATCAAAACGAACAATCTAAGATGCACTAGTGATTGATTTATTTTTTACTGTAGTAATATTTTTTTCTATTTTACCCTCATTTAGCTTCATAAAACAAAATAATTTGCAAATATGTCAAAAGTTGACATAATTGTCACGACAATCCGACAATTATCAGAAATAATTTGACTGTGGTTTTTTGACATATGTCAAGTTTTATTAAACGCTTTTTCAATGACAAATCTTGACGATTTCACCTGTCGATTTTTGACATATTTGTAACTTTTATTAAACAGCCTAAGCGCGACAATTCTACAATTTTGTCGTTTTTTGACATATATGTCGAATTGTCAGCTTTATTAAACAGGGCCCTGGAGTCAGTTGCGAATAAAATAAATTTCGCTTATTCTTGTAAAAACTGAGATTTAAAGTGTAAATTAGTATATATATGAGCCGTGAATGACTTGATTCATTATGGTTACGTGTGCTGTACCTGGATGTAAGTCATCTAAGAAAAAAAAAACCACATAATTATACATTTTACACGTAGTACAATTTGAATTGTTTGGCAATGTTTTAGATGTTTTAGATCTCCTACAAAAGTTTTTCTACACGCAAAACTATCGCCTTTTATCACATTAATGCTCTGATTGCATAGGAATTCATTTTAAAATAATAACAAATACGTGAATTCCTACTATTCCTAACCTCACTTTTGTAGAGATTGACACTATCGATAATCTTCTTATCAATATGTACCTAACCGGCAAAGGTGTGCTTTGAATGTAGCCCTTTTCATTTTGGGTAATATTCTTTCTAATACATTTCTTATTAATTTCTGTTTTTATTTTTGGAGTTCCGTAGAGTTCCGTTGCAAAATACTACGAAAGACAGCTTACGATATTTTTACAATAAATTAATTCTTTTTGGAGGAAGATAAAAATTCAACACGTTCTGTCTGTAGTTTTATTTTATTTCCTTCAAACTTAAAGATATTCACTTTATAAGAAGATCTGTGTCAGCAGACACAAGACGCTGCAGACTATGTCGATGATCGAAGTCGAAGCAGGCACGCACAGCACTATTTGCCTCGCACACATGCGCATCACACGCACAACAAAGTATATCGTTTTTGGTCTCGCCTTAATTATTCCATCGCCAATCTATAACTATATACTAAATCTATGCTGCACACACACGTGACATGCTTGCCCTACACGGCGTACGTCACGCGCTATTGCTATCCACACACTTCATGGAGCAGGCGAACGCCACGCCACTACCCCAAAAAGGCCATAGTATACGTCAGCCATCGTACTCTGCATCGGGGGAAGGAGGGGGGGGGGGGGGCGAGCAAGACCATTACAGGAGACAACTACAACGTTTATCTACTAGTAAAGGCGCCACTAACATAACTACGGTGCAGACTGTGTTGCTTTTCTACCTTAAAAAAAGCCATAAGTCAGCTTTGATACTCTGCATGGTAGTTTTAGAAAGAAAGGCTCAATATGAGACGTATGACCATGTAATGCCATATAATTGGTTAGTTAGCACATTAAGTTATCATTATGTTAAGCTATTTTCTTTTTGAAAATGTCTTAATATAGCAACCGTTGGTTGACATTATTGAATAATTTAAAAAAACTTTTTAACTGGTTGAAAGGTATTTATTTTTTTGTGGATTATGCGGTCACCACCGCGCCGCCGCCGCCGCCCCGGCCCGATACCCCGGAGGTCTTGTTACACAAATCGTATTGTGCAATATGATGCTGACTGTACTACACTCCTGTATGTAAGTACATCATACACCCCAAAACTTTAAATATTTGGTTGATCCTTACCAGGAACCGGCTACCGTCTCACGTTCACCACCAAAGGCGTTCCCAACGAAAACGCCATTACTCGCGTGGTGACGTCACACGTGCCCGACGCTACAGTGAAGGAGTTCTCTCTCAACTCGATATCCTACAACCTGCCTGCTACTGCCAGCCATAAGTTCCCGAAAATGTTCGCATCACTTGAGACAAAGCGGTCAGAGCTTGCCATCGTCTCTATAGGAGTTGGCGTGTCCACACTAGAGGAAGTCTTTCTCAGGTAAATTGTATTTATTTTGTAGAAGACTATGCCCTTAGCTTCCATCATAACCGTCCCATGCCCCCTGTGGCTACAGTGCAGGGGCATCCCTCAACATCATATTTTATAACGTGTCTCCCATCGCGTCGCTAACAAAAAGTTCCGCAACTATTCGTATTGGTCAAGCTAAAGCGATCAGAGCTGGCCATAATCTCTATACGAGTTGGCGTCTCCACACCGAAGGAAGTGTTTCTTAGGTAAGTTTCTTTTAATTCCATTAATCCATTACAAAAATAAATGTGCAACTTTTTGTTAATTGTGTCACGTCTTTGAAACTTAAAGTCTTAGCTAGGCTGTGTGAGCAACATCCCTTTGCCTTTGCAGAATAAGATTTAAAAATAAAAATGTCCGCGGTTTTTTTTTAATGGCTTCGTAAGGTTTGTTAGGGAAATAAGGAATTAGGATCAGGAGAGTATAAAATAATAACCCCCCTTCAATCGACACCCCCCCCCCCCCCCCCCCGCCCCGCGGAGATGCGTGGTTTTTTTTTTACACGTGTTTGAAGTTACGTAATCTGTTGGGTATTCTGTGCTGTAGGATAGGTTAAGGTAATTTTTTTTTTCCGAGCGAAGCGCAGCGTAGCGAGGGCCAAATGGAAGAAGGGGGCGTAAAAAAAAAAAAAAAAACAACTTTTTTTCCGCATCTTCCCCCTTTAAGGGGGGCACACCCCTACCTCCCCCTCCCTCCCCCCACCCTCCTGCACCCTCTACGACTGCCGCCGATTACTAAAGCACTACCTTGTAATTTGTTTGCAACAAAAATTGCGTTAAAATTATATAAACATTTTAGAATTTGATATTAAATTTTAATGTTATTGAGGTTAATAAAAGATGCTATACATTTATAAATATATAAATCATTGGTACAAAGTAAGGAAAGTATGGATAATGGGAATGGAACACCGAGGGATAGGAGGTAATTTAAGAAAGACTTTTTACTTTTTCTGCGTGCTTCACGACCGCAAAGAAAAATCTTTCATAAATCTACAAGATTTATTAAGTAGTTCTTAAGTAGTTTGTTTGTGTGAATGATAGTGTGTGCATAGTTTGCTTCCTAATTAGTCTATTTTAGTTTATGCATGTCGTGGCAACCTCTAATTAAGACAGCGCCTTAGAATGTAACCCATTATCTGTTGTTTTATAAATGTACATGGTGTTTGTTTTGTTGGTTGTCCTTAAATAAATAAAATAAAAATAAAATATGGTTAACATCACCACCTTCGCATGTGGGTTCATTTACAATGTTGAGCTTAGCGAGATGTGCTGGCGAACATGCCCTAGTCTCATGCCTATTAGAATACTAGTAACAGTCTTACCAAGCTTAGCTTTGCGGAACATGGTTTAGGTGATATGTCAGGTTGAATAAGTGAGTAAAACATTCCCTTTAAAAAAGTCGACTGTTGGTCCAATAACTTTGCCAGTCATCACATAAAAAAGGCGTGCACTTGGAGGCCTATGACCAACAGTGGACTAATGCTTGCAGTTTTACTTAATCACCAGTTTCTGTAACTATTATATTATCAGGATTTATAGGAAACACGACACTTGGCTTTTAAAATTTGGTGATAAGATGGCAGTTGAGAAATGTCTGGTTTTAATTAAGGTTTTCCTTAATACTGCCTATTTAAAATATTTATTACATTTAAAAGAGCCAAGGTATCAGTTTTTAGCAAGGATTTTGTTGGTTGATTTTTAAACAAAAAATCGTGACTTTTCTGCGTTTTAACCGCATCGGTATAAAAACTAAAAAGGTATTAAAGCTGGCGCAGTCTAGAAAGCACGTCAACACTGGAGCACAAACTGTCTGAGACTGTATGAGAGAAAAGTAAAACAAACGTAGCCCGCACCCATAACAAAAGCCGGAAGCCGGTTTTTTTTTATAATCTATGTTTAGCCAAGGAATTTAGAAATGAATACTACCTGTATTAGTAATAATTTCAATGAATGTTGGGTGCTGCAACGTACTTGTTATTTAAATTTAATTCATTCCGGGCGATAGCAAAAGCTTTTTTGATTTGCACGCATAATGTCAGATACGCAAAATACCAGAATTCGCAGAATGCCAGATACGCAAAATGACAGAAACGCAGAATGTCAGATACGCAAAATGTCAGATACGCAAAATGTCAGAAATGCAGAATGTCAAATACGCAAAATGTCAGAAACGCAGAACGTCATACGCAAAATGTCAGATACGCAGAATGCCAGAAATACAAAACAAGCCTTTCTGTTGTCTCATAAAAAAAACAACCTCGAAATTCAAGACAATCGCGAAGCGCAGCGTACGTAGCGTCTTAAATTTCTGACCTATCACGTGACCTACAGGAGTAGGGCAGCTAGTTTTCCACTTTTTGGCATTTGTGGTATGAGCTCGCATGTTTGGCATTCTGCGTATCTGACATTTCGCGTATCTGACATTATGCGCGCAAACCGCTTTTTTATGTATAAAAAGATATTGTCACTTTTCCAAATGTTGAAGCGCCTGTAGCTTCGAATACTGCAAGGACAGAAAAAAAGTAGTTAACAACGCAAATCCCCAGCTCATTACAGAGTTATATACGTCAATCACTTTTCCTCAATACAAAAAAATAATCGATAGAAAATAAAATAATTTTTGTTCGAAAATTTATTATAGGTTTATTTGAAAAATTGTAATCATCAAGTGATTTACAATCAAAAGAGAAGTACGTAAAAAAATATAAATTAATATTGACTTAGATGCGAATGTCCCGTATTTTGCTAAAGTGGACCAGTGTGCACCGGCTGAGATCCCATATCTAAGGCCAGTAGTAAATTCCAACCATCTTTTCTATTAAAATTAAGATGTTTTTTTTTAATTTCAAGAACCTTGCGTATCATCTTAAGGATACATCGTTGCTCTCTAGCGAGTATTTGAGGTTTGTCGAATCTGTGGTGCGAGCACGGATCTTACCGATCGATAAACTTATCAGTAGACAAAACCGTTTATCTATCGAATTTTATCTACAACCGCTAGCACGGGACTCGGATCGGTAAGTTTTATCGTGTTCTGTTTTAGCGATATTTAAAAATGGCAACACGGCAATTTTATCGTCCCGTTCGTTCATCATTCATTCGAATCTTATATTTTTAATTGTTAGTGATTAAATTCTCTTTGTTTTGTATTCTGTTTCTTATCGTGTAGGGTTTTTAAAGGAATTTTAATATTATCCATTTATTTATTTAATATTATTTTACTATGTCGGAACCACCAAAGTACCTAAGTATCACATTTTCTATGTCGTTTAAAAAACATCGTACCTAATATTTACTTAGTTGTTAGTGGATTACTTTTAGTAGATTATTTGCTCCATGCTTTTATAAAAAGCCGTCAGCAATTAGAGCCCTTTCAGCAGCGGTGCTGGGAAATCGAATGCAGGCGGGCAAAAAACGACGCACAATAGCTTCAGAGACCTCCTTCACAAGTTTGCTGACTGTGCATTGTCCAAACGCCAAGTTATATTCTTACCTAATGCTGCTAGTGAGGACCGGCAAAAAGTAGATTGTTGAGGTTAGAATAAAAATATGAAATAGGAAAAGAAAAAACTAAATTCCTGCTACTTACAACAACATAAACGGGCAATCCATTTGATCTAATCTGTCGGATGGCGCCCCAAATGCTTTCGATAACCACAAAGGGTAATTCTCGGGATATGCAAAACAACCTCATGAATCAGAATCTGCTAAATCCATGGTGTTGTTTCTCTGCCTCAGATGGCGCCGGCCAATGTTAGTTTCTTCGCAACGTCACTGTTGCGTCTCTTTTGCAACCAGCAAAAGGTGCCTGAAATCCATTTTTCACGACCGCCCAAAAAAAGTGTAATATTTAGTAACTTTCCAATGGCGTCGAAAGCGTCGATAACTTTATCTACCAACTTTTAGATGCCGATAAATTTATCTACATATCGATATAATTTATCCACAAGAAATGTCATTTTCGAGTCCCATGCTAGCTTTTAAACTAAATAGATAGATAGATAGATAGATAGATAACGTCTTTATTTGGACACTATAGACACACACAATATACAATCGTAAATAAAAAAAAACAACAATTACACTAAACATAATTTCATAAAATTTACCGATTATATCTACGGGTCGATAAAGCAAGTCCCATGCTGCCGATGTTAATTTGTCGACTTGAACTGTCAAATTTTATCGTCTAATATCACTTTATCAGACGATAAAAGATCCGTGCTCGCGGGGCTGATGTAGTAGTAAAATAGTTGCCAGACCAAAAGCTACGATAAACTCTTTCTGCGTAAAGCGGAACACCACCGTAAAAGTTGGTTTGAAATATGTAGTGTGTGCGTAAACTTTAGAAAACAATAAATTATTTTAACGTTAGAATTACCTACCTACGTATAGCGTATCTAAATGTGTCGCTAAAGTAGCTACCAGGTTAATTAAATTTACAGAATTTTCTTTCTAGGTACATTTCGATTGTAAATCATAAAATTATTGTCTTGTGTTAAATAGTCACTTCATTAAGTACAATATATAAAATAAATACTTAAACAATACAGATACTACATATTTTAATTATAAATACTTAAATATCATCATCATCATCAGCTCATGTTATGTCCCTGGGGCACGAGCCTTCCCTATGGATAGATTGAGAGAACAGGCCGTAAACCACCACGCGGACCCATCCGATGATCGGCCTATGCGAAAGTTGCTTAACCTTAGCAATCGCAGACCGGGCGCGTTAACAACTGCGCTATCGAGCTCCTCAAAAAACTTAAATATAATACCTTCATAACACATCTATTTATCCTCACTTCACCATCGTCGTATCAAACTCCAAACTCGTCTTTTACCGTTCTACATCATCAGCCTTCTTTATTCATCGTCGTTCAGAACTGAAACTCATCCTTATATACCTCAGACCAAATAAAAAGTTAAGAAACAGCGAAGTGAGGCCGGCTCAACTACGCCTCGCCGTGTACATACACAATTACACGCACACACGTGTACAACGAAACTACGCCTTAACTTGTCAGTGTAGGTACCGTGGCGGCTCGTGGGAGTTAGTCGTTTTGAGAAATCATAAATTTACCTGTGAAAATGCCGAATTGTGTTGTGAAAGGATGTAAGAATCAATCTTCAAAAGATAAAAAGCGGGATGGAATCACATTTCACACGTAAGTAATTTGGAAACCATTTTTTTTATTATTTTTAAGTGATGGCTTCGTGCGATTTAGCACATTTAGCCAGTGGGCCAGTGTCAAATTAATTTTTCTTACAAGTAATACATAAATAAACAATATTTCCTTCCTGTATGATGATGATGATGATTGATGAATAATAATAGAAATGAGAAGTGAGAAATGATATACCCCCCAACCCCTAGAGTATCTCAGTAAAGATGCGGGGCTTTATTATGTCCTCGGGCGTACTTCTTGAGAGAATTTGAAAAGTGCCGATGCACTGTTTTGTTTCATTTGCCAACACTCTTGCACACTCACAAACACTTAACGATTAATAATCCACCATTATTTCACATTAATATTCGACATAACACAAATTTTTGGAAAATAAAACAAAACCGCAGACATGACTTCACTTTCCCGCCACGAAGTCCTACGTTATTGCTTGAAACACAAGTGTTGCCATTATTAAGTGGTTTTGTTTACTGTGACACGCAACGTAACGTTACTCGTTTCTTGTAATGCTTATCAGTAAATTTTTACCGACTTTAAAAAACGAGGAAGTAGGTACTCAATTCGACTGAATTTTTTAATGTTTATGAATACGCGACACGATATCTTCGCCGTTAGTCAACTGATTAAGTATATGATTTTTTTTCGTTAAAGAAATTATTATATTAAAGGTGGGTCTCATCCCATATTCATGTTATCAAAATTGGTACAGTATAATAGCAAATTGAAAAATGGACCAAAATTTTATTCGTTCCCATTGCATTGAACTTTTGTCGGTTGTTTTTAACGTGTTTCGAATCCATTATAATATGTATTAATTAATATTGTAAAGGTGAATTTCTACCTGCATTACCTATTTACGCTTAATAATATGTATGTGTGTGTACATACATCTTTACATATTTATTTTAATTTTCCGGATCGAGACCAAAACTTGAAACAGAAATGGATAGCTGTCATTCGTCAAAGTCGAAAGAAACTATTATGGCAACCAACTTCCCGGAGCGTAATTTGTTCAGCACATTTTAAAATCGAAGATTTTCATTACAAAAATAAAGGGTTACGCAGAGTTAAATAATTTGGATAAATAATGAAAAGTTTTATTTCTGAAACACTTTTTCCATTTCCTTTTTTTGAATATTTTTGATGCTGTAAGGAAGAAAGCGCTGGACACTTGCTGAGTTTCTTGCCGGTTCTACTCAGTACAAGATCTCCCGCCCAGAGTGGACTTACGAACCGATGGCAAAATGACAATCACAAGAGCTACTTGTAGCCTAAACTGAATAAATGATTTTGAATTTTGAATTATTGAATTGAATAACGTTAAAAATAACGTTGCTAATTTTTAACGTTATTTTTGTACCTTTGGGGTAATTGAATTATCACGGCAACACCCGTTTAAAACACAGTTTTCTTGACGGGAAAGTGAAGAGTCATGTCTGCGGTTTTGTTTTATTTTCTAAAATTTGTTTTATGTCGAATATTATTGTAAAATAATGGTGGATCATTAACCGTTAAATGTTCGTAAGTGTGCATGAGTGCTGGCAAATGAAACAAAACAGTGCAACGGCACTTTTCAAATTGTCTCAAGAAGTCGCGTGAGAACTTAGTAAAGCCCCACATCTTTACTGAGATACTCGAGGGGTTGTGGGTATATCATTTCTCACTTCTCATTTCTATTATCATTCATCATCATCCTTTAAAGAGTTTAATTTTGAGAAACATATAAATTAAGTTTTCGGCTGAAGGACTAGTATCCATGGTCATGAACAAATTTTAAAAAAAACATGTTTAAAAGAACTAGGCCTCACTTCACTCAGTTTAGTTGATCTGTTCGCAGAGTTCCGTCTTATCTTTTTTTTGGTCTGAGATAATATACATTTATCCTACTTATATATTCTATTATAAGGATATCTTTCATTTAATCTAATCAAATTAATTAAGATTTAATCACTTTCAATGTTTTATTTTAATTGTTAGCCCCCCGGGTCGGGGGCTCATTCATTCTTAAGAAATAATAACTAAGGACTTAATTATATTTTACACAAAATAGACTATATTAAAACTATGCAACTCAACTGATCACTATATTTACAACGTATTTTATAAAAGTAAGGAAAAAGTGAAACTTGATAAATGCGCGCGCTCAGTTCAACCTTTCCCGCCCTTTTTCCGTCCGCCCGTCCGCGGTCTTGAAGTTTATTGTTGACTTGTCAATGTCAGTGTATGTATAAATCAAGATAAAACCACGCGTAACCACAAACTTTGGTTATTCGTTTTATTGTATTTCTACATTGATTATAAAAATGCAGTGGACTAAAGAGAGTTGTTTAAGATTCATAAAATTACTAACAGATAGGCCCGCGATCTGGGACACTGCCAACAACACTGCGACTCAGGTGAATAGACGAAAACGACGCGACGCCGCAAAAGAAGTGGCAGACTTGATGGGCATTGAAGTGAAAGAGGTGTTCAGGAAATGGATCAGTTTACGAAATCAATTTAGCAGAGAGAAAAAGAAAATGAGATTAAGTAAGTTTTATTTTACTATAGCATTAAATTTTCCATATAAATTTGTTGCTAGTACCTATTGTTTTCATATTAAGATTACGCGAATCGCTACACTTATTTGGATTTTAAATAGAACCGAGAACTAGAGACAGATTATTTTTAGTTAATGTCTCTGTATTTTAAAGAATGAAACTAACGGATCTATACGCGTTTATTAATATATTAAATAATAAAAGTAATTACAGTAACTATGTAGGTACCTACTGACATTATATATTGTTATTATTATTTATGACTTAAAATCTAAATCCTCTCTGAATTGAAACTGTTCTACCTAGCACACAAGTTTTAAATAACAACAAGCATACTACAACTTAATGAGAATAATAAAATTTTCTGTTAAATTCTTTTAATTTAACTATGTTATGTTATTATGATATTGTCAAATTGAACTGCTGTCATTGTTAAACAGCTTACTTTTTCTTGCAATTGGCGAGTTAGAACCAAGCATCGATCTACAGAAAAGATTACAAATTCTAGGAAATCTGAATCCTATACAACAAAAAGTTGGGTTCTTGCTACTTGAATCCTGAGATTCTTGTTGAAAAATATGGGTCTGAGGTCCAAACAAATTTTATGCTTGTGCAAAGAGTCTAATCTTAAATTGAGTTAATATATCGAAATAGGAATAACCTAATGCCTTACGATCAGAAGGTTTAAGCAGCAAAACGTCCAACAGGGCGAAATGTCTAATGAGCAGTAAGCCTAATTAGGAAAAGGACCATGTAGCAAAACATCCAACTCAGATGGTCTGTACAGCAGAACGTCTATTTCGCAAATAAACTATTTTAAAATGTGCACTCATGATAGAAAATAAAAGTCATTAGTAAAGTACCTACTTAAAATTTATTTGTTAAAAAAATTAGTTAAAAAGCACTAGCTTTAAAATATTATTAGGACCTAATATCCTTTTGATATGACCAATGTCCTTCAATCTGTTTCAAAAATGAAAATGCTGCTTGATTAGGCCAAAGAAGCGTACGTAGGTTTCTTATGTCTTGTCAGGTAATAACTCATATATAACTCCCATAATATAAGTTAAATCGTCACTAGAGATGAGAATGAAAAAAAAACTAGCGCCTAAAAATATTGATATATCAAACAAAAAATATTGATGCATTGATGTATCAATATTTTTGTTCTTCATCCATTTTTAGAATTCAGAAGTCTTCTTCTTTTATTTATGGCATGTTTTGTGTCTACAGCCAAACATTATTTCGCCAAGAACAATTGTATTTGTAATGAACAGAAAAATCAAAAGAAAAACAAATGTGTATGTAATGCTAATCAAATAGCATTCATGGCAATAAGTGTGTCACCATTAAAAAGATAAAATGTTAGTAGTAAATAGACCCCTTTACGATCGCAATGCCTACGCCGCAAAACCACTTTGAAGGATTACTCCTAAACAGCTATAAGACTAAGTGGCAAAATTACTAATATTTAAAACGCCTACAAAGCAAAATGCCTCAAATCAAAACGACTTATTATTACTGCACCTCTAATGACTTTATAGTAAATTTTCTAAATAAGTATCTACTGACGTGTCTGTTTAGCTCCCGATGCGATGTAGCAAATGAAACAAATTTTAATAATGATATAATGATTACGTGCCTGGGTGGGTATCCAGACATTTTGAGAATGTGATGATTTGCGAAATTGACGTTCTGCTATACAGACCATCTGAGAGTTGGACGTTTTGCTACCATGGACCTTTTCCTAACTAGGCTTTACTGCTCATTAGACATTTCGAGCTGTTGGATGTTGACTTTCTGAATTCTGATCGTAAGGCAACCTAATCAATCACACAAAATAAAGGCAAGTAGATCTGTAAAAGTTGTTTCTTTTCATAGTTGCTAGTAATTTATAGATGAGATCTGCTGTTGCTTTCATTATATATTTTAAATCTTTTATTTGGTATTTGCCTACAGATCCAAGATACAAGACAATATGGTATGCTTATAAGGAAATGGAAGCCTATATGACACGTAACTCATCAAATGCATCAATTTGGTATTTAGAAGTAAGTGTCAATTAAAAGTTTTTTGTGTGTCAATTAATATTTTTCCTTTTATAACACAAAGTATCTGGCTATTTTAAAAATATATTTAGTTTTTGTCTCAACTTACCCATTATTATCTATTAGCTATTTGCTAATATGAAAATAATTTTATTTCAGAATGAGGACTCTTTGCTAAAACAAGAAGAAATCTCTCAAACACATTCTATAAGTTCTCCAACCCCCCAATCAGAAGGCACCACAACACCACCACCAAATAAAACAAGAATTTCATCTATCTTTAGTGATCATTCAGCCAAAAGTAAGAATGATAACAATGGCTCCATTTACCTAGAACCTTTACCAGATCTTGAAGAGAAGATGGAAGAAGAGTCTGTTTACCTTGAACCATTTAATTTGGCAAGAGAAAAGAGAAAAAAAAGGCTTCGTAATGATGATCTTACACATTTTGGGTTATATATCGCAGCGCATTTAAGAAAATATTCATCACGCATGCAGTCAATAGCCAAGTATAAAATAAATAATGTTTTATATAAACTGGATATGGAACGCTTTGACATAGACAATCGAGAAAATTAAGATTAATCCCAGACTCCGGGTATAGAATGTGAAATCAAAACCACAAGGATGAACACACACTTTTTATAAGTCTGCTGTGCAGCTTAGATAAATGGTGGGATTAATAAAGTCTCTGTGGAAGAAATCAAGTTGTATTTGTTATCTTAAGTCATAATAAGGGAAGATAAATTAAATGATAGATTTGCTCAGTGGATTAGAGAAGAATACATTATGGTAAAAAGTGGTCTCTGCCTACCCCTACGGGAAAGAGGCGTGATTATATGTATGTATGTATGTATGTACATTACGGTAAATCTGTACAAATACAAATGATAATTAGAAATAAAACTTCTGAATTATACAGCACAGGGTAAAATCTTAGCAACACTACAAAAATTAAAGGAAACCCTCACAAATACGAAAGGTTAAAAAAACGTGACATTGAAATAAAAATTTTTGAAGCTAATCTAAGATTTTGTTTCTATTTACACAACCCAAAACTAAATAAGTAGGTACTATGTACAGATACCTCACCCCCAGAGTATATAATGCATCAAAACATCACCATATACATACACCATAGTATAAATTAATTACTGTACTTATAGTCTATACAACCTTATTTTTAGTTTATACGAAAATCGAAACACGGGTCAAATTATGGATACCGGCGCTACCAGAGTCTAGTGGATAAAATAGATCACCGGTCTCATCTTAGACCCAGTAGTCCCGGGTTCGATTACTAGTGAGGCTTACGTTTAGAAATAGAAAAAATCTTTATTTGGTATAACTACACAAGCACATTCAAAACACAGGAACATCACTTTTGCATATACCAAATTGGTTTCCGCTCAGCATATGTCCTGGTGTTAACCACGACGCTGGTCTTCCGCGGATGCCATATTTAAATTCAAAATAATATTAAGAAAAGCAAAAATTATATACCTATTTGTTTTGTGGTGCCATGACACTGTTTACATATTTTAATAAAAAATCGGATCTCCCGGGTAAAACCCGGGCACTTTTTATGTCAGGGGAAATCCGATTAACTCTACAGAATGGAATGATTCACAATAAATTTTTTAAAAAGGCAAATATATCCGTGCACTCGAGTCTCGTGACGTGACGTGACAAGACGTGAAAGGCATCCTACAATGCTGTATGTTAAAGGCAGATGATCTTATTTTTTTATATGATAGGAATAGCCAAGTTAATGGTAAAGTCAAAAGTTATAGAGCTGCTTCAGTTAAGGGTGTCATTACACGGGCTGCTCAAGCAGTTATAGAGAGTGATCAAAATACACGGACCGCTTGAGCATTTTTTTTTATTTTTTTTTATTTTGTTTGGAGAGCTAAGAGCATTATTCTCAATTTTTACTCGAAATATAACAACTTATGAACTAATAACAAGCTACCTACCATATTTAAAAGCAGAATCTAAGAAAAAGAAAATTAATTAGGAAAATAGTCAAAGTCAAATATTCTTTATTCAAATAAACTTTAGAAAAGTGCTTTTGAATCGTCCATAATTTTTTTACCTACTACCCATTCAGGACGTCTATATTTTAGTAATAAAAGTCAACCGCACTTATTTAGGAGCTAACATAATTTTATTCTGTCCTGAACAATAAAGATCGAAGCGGCTATTTGAACTGAGCTTATTGAAATATTTCATAAATCTAATCATAAAACTATTATTTCTGGAATTAGTACGTGCGAAGGAAATGCGAAACAATGTTTTTTTTTTATTATTTTTATTTTAGGAAGACCAACAGCTATTATATGTATATAAACATTTAAATAGCTACGGAAAGCCATTAACAGGTCCTCACAAGTAAAAACAATATATATTATATTGATACACAAAAAAATACACATACGTTGATGGCAGGCCACATTCCTGGTCAACGCGGTGGTCGTGAAAGAATCCCTCGAGTCGATCCAGATCGCAGAGAAAGAGTGCTCGAAGAAGTTCAGCGAAATCTGTCCACGAGTACGAGAAGAATGGCTCGTGCTCTGGGCATCCCAAGAACGTCTATTCAAGCCATACTTCACGATGAAGGATATCACCCTTTCCATATCCGACGAGTTCAAGCTTTGCTACCTGCAGACTACCCATTGCGCGTTGAATTTTGCCAAACCATGTTACGAAAACAGCAAGAAGATCCTGGATATTTCGATAAAGTTTTGTGGACCGATGAGTCACGATTTGAGCGATTTGGAATATTCAATATTCATAATTACCACTCGTGGGCAATCGAGAATCCACACGAAACGAGAGATTCATCTTTTCAACACCGGTTTAGTGTTAACATGTGGTCGGGTATCCTCAACGGCGAACTTATTGGCCCGTTTGAATTGCCATCCAGACTTAATGGAGAATTTACAAAAACTTTTTAGAAAATGAACTACCATTGCTGCTGCTAGATGTGAATCTTCAGCTTCGACGCACCATGATTTTTCAAAATGATGGCGCCCCGTGTCACTACGCAACGCAAGTCCGAAACCACTTAAATGAAACTTACCCCAACAGATGGATCGGACGCAGCGGACCAATCAGATGGCCTCCACGCTCACCTGACCTTAACCCAATCGACTTCTTTGTGTGGGGCTATTACAAGGAAATCGCTTACGCCCGAGAATGTTCGAGTGAACAAGAACTTAGAGAAAAGATTACAGAAGCCGAACGTGTTGTGAGAATAGGGAAGCTTTTAGACGATTAAAAGGCAATTTTTACGAAGGTGTAGAATATGCATTTCTGCTGGAGGTGGCCACTTTGAAAACCTTTTGTGAATTTAAAAAATAAATTTTCTTTCTGATTACCATCTCTGATTTATTGACAAAACCACCTCTTACTTAAAACGTTTGTTAACTAATCTCTTAAGAATTTTTAGTTATCAGCAAATTGACAACCTTAAAATTAAAAACTCAAAATGTTATCTAATCTTAGCTTTTTTGCGGCAATTTTTGGTTAGTCAACAAACCAATTTAACATTAGGAACCATAAAATAGCAAGACCTTTTGTTTTAATCACATGGATTATTTAAAAAAAATACCACGTGGCTGTCTTAAGTACTACTTTTTTATAATGATTATGAAAGCTGAGAGTATGTCGCATGTTTTAGGATCACTAAAAAACCATGCAGTCATCTGTTTAGATTTTTAATTTTAATCTTAATGTTCTAGTCATAATTCAATAATCGTATTTTTTATTCTTGAGACCTGCATTTCCAAATTTTCATCAAAGTTACGAAGCTAATTGTTTTATGCATAAAAGTACAACTTATGAAGATTTCGTTGCAAAAAAAAAATACAAAAAAGTCTTCTACTTTTTTTTCTAGAAATTTTTTAAGTTGATCGCTCGAAAATTCTCAAAAATTTAGAAAAAAATTCATAACTCGAAAACCGTGAAAAATCGCGGAACATACATGGGGGTGATTCGGATACCCCACGACACGAGAGATCTAATTTTTTCTTTTGGACGTCAATCTTCCGGCCACCTTGTATATTAGTACGTGAAGCAAAAACTTTGTACCCCTTTTTACGAAAATTACGCGGTAGGAGGAATATGAAATTTCGCACACCTATAGTTTATATAGAGAAGGAGTGTAGGATGCTAATATTTTTATAAATTAAACATAAAAATAAAATAAATATTGTTTCATACGTGTTTATATAATTTTTAACGCAAATTTTGTTGCGAACAAATTACAAAAACACAAATGCTGAAAAAATTTCCACGAGCAGGGTTCGAACCTGCACCCTTCCGACACACCGGGTCAGGCGCTCTTCCAATCGAGCCATCGTGGCTCTAACCAGCCCGCCGAAACTATTCAACACTATTTACTTTTTACTTTGAAAGCCAAAGGCGCCCATTCAATGTTAACAACTACCGTCATTAACATCCGATCATAATATTTTTACAAATACTAAAGATCAGTTAAGAAGTAGGCAAGCTATTTATAAATGTTTATATAATTTTTAACGCAAATTTTGTTGCGAACAAATTACAAAAACACAAATGCTGAAAAAATTTCCACGAGCAGGGTTCGAACCTGCACCCTTCCGACACACCGGGTCAGGCGCTCTTCCAATCGAGCCATCGTGGCTCTAACCAGCCCGCCGAAACTATTCAACACTATTTACTTTTTACTTTGAAAGCCAAAGGCGCCCATTCAATGTTAACAACTACCGTCATTAACATCCGATCATAATATTTTTACAAATACTAAAGATCAGTTAAGAAGTAGGCAAGCTATTTATAAATGTTTATATAATTTTTAACGCAAATTTTGTTGCGAACAAATTACAAAAACACAAATGCTGAAAAAATTTCCACGAGCAGGGTTCGAACCTGCACCCTTCCGACACACCGGGTCAGGCGCTCTTCCAATCGAGCCATCGTGGCTCTAACCAGCCCGCCGAAACTATTCAACACTATTTACTTTTTACTTTGAAAGCCAAAGGCGCCCATTCAATGTTAACAACTACCGTCATTAACATCCGATCATAATATTTTTACAAATACTAAAGATCAGTTAAGAAGTAGGCAAGCTATTTATAAATGTTTATATAATTTTTAACGCAAATTTTGTTGCGAACAAATTACAAAAACACAAATGCTGAAAAAATTTCCACGAGCAGGGTTCGAACCTGCACCCTTCCGACACACCGGGTCAGGCGCTCTTCCAATCGAGCCATCGTGGCTCTAACCAGCCCGCCGAAACTATTCAACACTATTTACTTTTTACTTTGAAAGCCAAAGGCGCCCATTCAATGTTAACAACTACCGTCATTAACATCCGATCATAATATTTTTACAAATACTAAAGATCAGTTAAGAAGTAGGCAAGCTATTTATAAATGTTTATATAATTTTTAACGCAAATTTTGTTGCGAACAAATTACAAAAACACAAATGCTGAAAAAATTTCCACGAGCAGGGTTCGAACCTGCACCCTTCCGACACACCGGGTCAGGCGCTCTTCCAATCGAGCCATCGTGGCTCTAACCAGCCCGCCGAAACTATTCAACACTATTTACTTTTTACTTTGAAAGCCAAAGGCGCCCATTCAATGTTAACAACTACCGTCATTAACATCCGATCATAATATTTTTACAAATACTAAAGATCAGTTAAGAAGTAGGCAAGCTATTTATAAATGTTTATATAATTTTTAACGCAAATTTTGTTGCGAACAAATTACAAAAACACAAATGCTGAAAAAATTTCCACGAGCAGGGTTCGAACCTGCACCCTTCCGACACACCGGGTCAGGCGCTCTTCCAATCGAGCCATCGTGGCTCTAACCAGCCCGCCGAAACTATTCAACACTATTTACTTTTTACTTTGAAAGCCAAAGGCGCCCATTCAATGTTAACAACTACCGTCATTAACATCCGATCATAATATTTTTACAAATACTAAAGATCAGTTAAGAAGTAGGCAAGCTATTTATAAATGTTTATATAATTTTTAACGCAAATTTTGTTGCGAACAAATTACAAAAACACAAATGCTGAAAAAATTTCCACGAGCAGGGTTCGAACCTGCACCCTTCCGACACACCGGGTCAGGCGCTCTTCCAATCGAGCCATCGTGGCTCTAACCAGCCCGCCGAAACTATTCAACACTATTTACTTTTTACTTTGAAAGCCAAAGGCGCCCATTCAATGTTAACAACTACCGTCATTAACATCCGATCATAATATTTTTACAAATACTAAAGATCAGTTAAGAAGTAGGCAAGCTATTTATAAATGTTTATATAATTTTTAACGCAAATTTTGTTGCGAACAAATTACAAAAACACAAATGCTGAAAAAATTTCCACGAGCAGGGTTCGAACCTGCACCCTTCCGACACACCGGGTCAGGCGCTCTTCCAATCGAGCCATCGTGGCTCTAACCAGCCCGCCGAAACTATTCAACACTATTTACTTTTTACTTTGAAAGCCAAAGGCGCCCATTCAATGTTAACAACTACCGTCATTAACATCCGATCATAATATTTTTACAAATACTAAAGATCAGTTAAGAAGTAGGCAAGCTATTTATAAATGTTTATATAATTTTTAACGCAAATTTTGTTGCGAACAAATTACAAAAACACAAATGCTGAAAAAATTTCCACGAGCAGGGTTCGAACCTGCACCCTTCCGACACACCGGGTCAGGCGCTCTTCCAATCGAGCCATCGTGGCTCTAACCAGCCCGCCGAAACTATTCAACACTATTTACTTTTTACTTTGAAAGCCAAAGGCGCCCATTCAATGTTAACAACTACCGTCATTAACATCCGATCATAATATTTTTACAAATACTAAAGATCAGTTAAGAAGTAGGCAAGCTATTTATAAATGTTTATATAATTTTTAACGCAAATTTTGTTGCGAACAAATTACAAAAACACAAATGCTGAAAAAATTTCCACGAGCAGGGTTCGAACCTGCACCCTTCCGACACACCGGGTCAGGCGCTCTTCCAATCGAGCCATCGTGGCTCTAACCAGCCCGCCGAAACTATTCAACACTATTTACTTTTTACTTTGAAAGCCAAAGGCGCCCATTCAATGTTAACAACTACCGTCATTAACATCCGATCATAATATTTTTACAAATACTAAAGATCAGTTAAGAAGTAGGCAAGCTATTTATAAATGTTTATATAATTTTTAACGCAAATTTTGTTGCGAACAAATTACAAAAACACAAATGCTGAAAAAATTTCCACGAGCAGGGTTCGAACCTGCACCCTTCCGACACACCGGGTCAGGCGCTCTTCCAATCGAGCCATCGTGGCTCTAACCAGCCCGCCGAAACTATTCAACACTATTTACTTTTTACTTTGAAAGCCAAAGGCGCCCATTCAATGTTAACAACTACCGTCATTAACATCCGATCATAATATTTTTACAAATACTAAAGATCAGTTAAGAAGTAGGCAAGCTATTTATAAATGTTTATATAATTTTTAACGCAAATTTTGTTGCGAACAAATTACAAAAACACAAATGCTGAAAAAATTTCCACGAGCAGGGTTCGAACCTGCACCCTTCCGACACACCGGGTCAAGCGCTCTTCCAATCGAGCCATCGTGGCTCTAACCAGCCCGCCGAAACTATTCAACACTATTTACTTTTTACTTTGAAAGCCAAAGGCGCCCATTCAATGTTAACAACTACCGTCATTAACATCCGATCATAATATTTTTACAAATACTAAAGATCAGTTAAGAAGTAGGCAAGCTATTTATAAATGTTTATATAAGGCGATTGGAAGAGCGCCTGACCCGGTGTGTCGGAAGGGTGCAGGTTCGAACCCTGCTCGTGGAAATTTTTTCAGCATTTGTGTTATTGTTTCATACATTTACTTTTTTTCAAAAATGAAATAGGGGCGGCCGAAATCTGTCAATGCCAATCCAAACTCATCTTACTTACTATCTTTTTTAATTTTTCATTGCTTAGGATACAATCAGTGCAGCCTTAATAATATTTTGTAAACTGCGGTCGTATTTCGACCAATGGGCGACCACTAGTTATATTAATTTCCTTGCCGGTATTATTTTAATTTGTTTCTTTGCTGTAAGTAGTGTTTTTAAAGAAAAATTGCAGTTACTTTATAATATACATTTATAAAAAGTATTCTTTTACCATATAATTGTTTTTTTTTTAGTAATGGGAGTTAATTCCACGACGGGGTATATCGGCAGAAAGTCTCATATCGTAAAGTGTATTTCGATTTTCTTTAAATTATGTTACAAGCCATTTTTGGAGTCGCTTAAGAAGTGGTCATATCGGGAGGTAGTCATATCGGGAGGTGATCCTATCGAGAAGTGGTCATATCAGGAAGTGGTCTTATGTGGTCATATCAGGAAGTGGTCATCAACAACCGAAACGAAATGGACGAGTGTACATTTTGCGTCTTACCCCTTCCGTGGTACTCAAACCGGCTACGATCGGTTACCGAGTTAGGTATTTCACCGCCGTAGATTGAACAGCTGTTGCAGTTGCATTTGCAACTTATGTTTTATTTACCACCTATTTGGTCAAGCGGTTAAGTTCTCCCGGGTTTGAGTGGGTACATGTCGTAATCAGTTTGATTTGTGATAGGACTCAGTTTGTCCGCCTGGCTAGCTACCACCATCTTATTGAAATAAGTCGCCGTAAAAGCGATTTTAGTAGCATTGTTGTGTTCCAACAGAGATACGATAGCCAGTTCCTCAGTAAACTTTTTTTAACGGGTAAGCACCGTGGCTTGATCTCACCTGATGTTAAGTGATGATAAGGCCAATGATGGAAGCGCACTTCACCCGGGATCCTCTACTAGTGAGGTACTGGCTATCTTATCTCTAGTTGCCGGTACACAATAATGCTACAAACATTGATGTTATAGCGACATGTTTAGATAAGATGGTGGTAGCTAGCCAGGCGGACAAACAAGCCCTACCACCAACCAAACCGAGTACACAAACATGTACCCCCCGCTGGGAATCGAACCCGGGACCTCTGGGTCTAAACCGGTGGTCTTAGCCACTAGACCACGGAGGCGGATAAGTTGAGGATTCCGAGTGAAGTGCGCTTCCACTTTAGCTTTACCACCATTTAACATCAGGTGAGATTAAGACCAAAAAGCATACTCGAAAAAAATAAGGTATGTTTCTCTTCGACTTATAATGTTTTTTTTTTTTTGCAGACTGTGCAGTGACATTGATACAACATTCACGCGGGACGAAGTTGATGACGCCACCACCGATAATGGTAAGCTGACACTGAACTTTATTACTTATTATAATATATCAAATAATTATATTATAACATATAGTGAAAAATTTACCCGACCCAGCCAGGAATCGAACCTGGGTCTTGGTCGGGCGGCTGCACTGACCATTGTGCTACCGGGAAGGCTGACGTAAGCACTGAATTTTTTCACTACTTTGATTTTGACTGCTTTTTAGCGGCAGTAGTGACATCTATCCAACGGTTATTGCAACCGATTGGCTATGCATAATTGTATAATATATCACTTCAAAAATGTTTCTGGAAGTAAACTTACTGAATAAGTATAGAAAAAAAAATACATTTTCTTATTGCGATAGTTGTTGTTTATTTTTCAACTATTTGACTTACTTACTCATCCGGTATAAGAATTAGGATATTATATTATTTCAGAACCTACATTCAAGCGAGTCACCGGTTTTCTTTTGTACTTACGACAGACGAAAGTTCTCCTACTAAGGCAACTCAACTACGTGCGCTCCAAGATATTGTGGTTCATGATTCTGGTAAGTACTTCAGGTCCACCCCTATTCATTTATATGTTGTATAATTTTTTTTGCCATTGATGTCATTTTTTAATATATACTCCACGCTTTAGAAGGCACGTGAAGCACGTTTTTTTATAAAAATGCGTATGCAAATGATTCCGCTACACCTGGGCCCCGAGTCTGTATAATAAGGCCTAGGCCCAACTTTCATAAAGCGAATTACGACTCAATAAATAATGATCTGGATTCTGTTTGCTGGGAGGATGAGTTTGAATTTTGTACGTCGGTTGATGAGATGGTTAAGGTTCTTTACGGAATTCTCAGAACTAGTATTAGAAAACACGTTCCTCAATGCGTAACGAAATCAAATGGCTACCCTCCTGGTATAGTAAGGAGCTTATAAAGCTCTTACGTACGTGAGAAAAATATCATGAGAGTACGTTTTAAAAAGTATAAAACCCGTTAGATGGCATAAGTCTAGTGAAGTTACAGAACAGATGTAAAACCCTAATTAAACTAAGCTATAAGAGATATCTGTCACTCGTGGAACAGTCAATTGCATCAGACCCGAAATAATTTTGGACATTTCTGAAAGAAAAAAGAGCAACTCTTATCCTTCCAAAATGAGCCATTTCAATGATACAGCCACGAACTGTTTGCGAAATTCTTTTCCTCCGTGTATCATACTGACCAACCCCCACTAATCAGAGCCATAACCATCCCAGAGCGACATTTTTCTTGCTACAAACTATATTCAGATTCCTGTATTTACTTCCTTAGAAATATTTAATAAATAAAAAAGACTTGATCGTCATAAAGGTCCAGGGGCTGACGGAATTCCTTCCAAATTTGTTGCAGAATGCGTTAAAGGTCTTGCTCACCCTTTGGCTATTATTTTTAATAAATCGTTTTCTGCTGGCGTATTTCCTAGACTCTGGAAAGAAGCTGGCATCGTACCCGTACATAAATCGGGTGATTCATCTGTTGTAGGTAATTATAGGCCGATCTCTATACTACCAGTATTTGGAAAAGTGCTCGAGTCGCTGTTTTGTCGTATTCTGTGCTGGCACGTGAAACATATGATATCTCCAAATCAGCATGGCTTCTTTTCTTGCCGATCCACTGCTACCAACTTGGTGTCCTTTCTTGCTGACGTGGAACGAGCTGTAGACTCGCGCATCTGTGTGGACGTAATCTACACCGATTGTAGCAGGGTTTTGTCGCCCTTTTTGAAGGACAGTACCACCATACATTCGTGCCACGTCTTTGGCGTTCTGCCCCCTAGTACGACGGAATTAAATAGCTTCTGAAGAAGCTACGAGTACCGGTCTTCCGCCTGCTTTCAGAAGCTAGACTGTAATTCCGTCAGCACCTGGTGCCCTGCCGTTCTGTTTGAGAGCCATACTAATCTAGTACAGGCTGATGTCCGGGATGTCTTCGGTATAGTGCCGGGTTAACTTAGCTCTAGTGTATTTTGCTAAGCTTTGTACATGTGGTTGTGTGGATGTGTAAAGCTGTCCATAGAACTTCTCGACCACTCCCATAACATCGGACCTGGTCGTCACAGTTCTGCCATCATCGGTATTAAAATATTAAAATATTGTTTCAATTTTTTTAACTCTGAAATTGTAAAAGTATAATATCGAAAAATCGGTATTATGTAATTTAAATATCGGTTTTTCAATACCTATCGGATATTTGCTCCGATATTCCGGTTTTTCGATATTACCGCAAACCGGTATCCATGCTCTAACCTGTTCCTATGTTATCTAATACTCGATCCAGGTACCTATTCTACTTAGTATTAGTAGTTACTGATTAAAAACCTTATGATCATACAAATAGGACCTAAATTAAATTGATTTCACACTCCTCAGAGTCCTCAGTATCACGCAATACTTCAAGCACCTTCTTCTAAGATCAAGTATTGTACTAACCTACATATGGAATCTTATTCCGTGGTATTAAAGTCGAAAACCGTAAAATGGAAAGAAATACTTGGTGTGCACAATACGCGAATATGTGTGCATGGGAATATCACCTCTAATGTTTTGACGTAAGGTCGAAAATCGTGTAATTTACAAAAATACCAGTTGGATCACGTATATTTATAAAAGTAGAATAGGCGCCGCCTAGTATTGAAAAATACCTAGTGCGTGGATCTATTCTAGTAAATACGTCTCACCTCTATAATCTATGGTCAATCTGAAAAGTCAAAATAAATAACCTCTATTTGATCAAAAGTATTTTAAATTATATTAGATATATGCGTTACATTTAAAGAGTTTTTTGTGCTGCATTTATAAAGTCTGCAGGTAAGTACCTACTATTGTTTAATCTTTTCTTTGTCATGATTAACAGCGTTTACGCCGCACACTAGCGCCACTAATGAAAAAAAAAACATATCTAGTAATTAGAGATAGAAAATCAAATTATGCTCAACAAACTATTTGAATGAAGTAATTTAGCATTTTTACGTCACCTAATGAACACCTCACATGTTATGGTTTAGTTAAATAAGACGTTACGGCCACTTTTAACTATAACGCCATAATTAACTAAACCATAACATGTCAGGTGTTCATTAGGTGACGTAAAAATGCTAAATTACTTCATTCAGATAGTTTGTTAAGCATAATTTGATTTTATATCTCTAATTACTAGATATGTTTTTTTTTTCATTGGCGGCGCTAATGTGCGGCGTAAACGCTCTTAAATTCCAATAT
This sequence comes from Eudonia lacustrata, assembly GCA_947562085.1. Lineage (NCBI taxonomy): Eukaryota > Metazoa > Arthropoda > Insecta > Lepidoptera > Crambidae > Eudonia > Eudonia lacustrata. The sequence goes on along the minus strand of OX387323.1, from coordinate 2,872,734 downwards.
TTATGATGCACTACATTACAATAATTATTGCTTTCTGAATTTATAACCAATCTAAAAGTATTTCCATTAAGACTACAATAACGAATCTAAAGCAAGCTTTGAAAAATAAACAAAAGCAGAAAAGACAGCATTATGTTCATATAGTAATTTATCACAAAAGTTTATTTGTTTGTATGAGATTGCCTGAGATTTTTGTTTTAAGAGGCGAAGGTTATAAATCAAGTTACAATACATATACATTCAGTCAAGAAAGTATTGGGAATAGATGGTTTTTCATTTTGGCGCGGAGTTTGAGTTGCGTCTGTTATTTATATTAAATACAGTGCTGTTTTTAGTTATATCACATCTAGTGTGTATTGTGTATTGTGAATTTCATAATGGACAAAAACATCGAACAAAGAGTTTGTCTTAAATTTTGCATCGCCAATGGAATTTTGTGTTCGGAGTCACTGAAAATGTTACAGAAAGCTTACGGTGAAACTTTATCAAAAACACGTGCTTATGAGTGGTACAAAGCGTTCAAAAGCGGTCGAGATGTGATGGAAGATTTGCCTCGCTCTGGTAGGCCATCAACGTCTGCAACTGAAGTTAACATTGCAAAAGTGAAGGAAATAGTGACTGAAAATCCTCATTCAACTTTGAGAGAGATAGCCGCCGAACTTTCTGTGTCTCACGAGTCGATCCGTACCATTTTAAATTATCACTTGGGTATGAAACATGTTTCCGCTCGGCTAGTCCCAAAAGACCTAAATTTTCTCCAAAAACTCAATCGCATGAGAGTCGCTGAGGACATGTTAGAACGAGTCATTTCCGACCCAACATTCATGAAACGCATTGTTACTGGTGACGAGACGTGGGTTTACGAGTTTGACATGCAAACTAGTCAACAAACTTCGGAGTGGCGCCTTCCAACTGAACCGAAACCGAAAAAACCACGCCAAAGTCGATCAAAAGTCAAAGTCATGTTGACTGTTTTCTTTGACTATCGCGGTGTTGTGCACTCGGAATTCTTGCCGGAAGGTCAATCGGTAAATAAAGAATATTATTTGAGCGTTATGCGGCGTTTAAGAGAGCAAATTCGACGAAAAAGGCTAGATTTGTGGAAAGAAAATTTTTGGATTTTGCACCACGATAATGCGCCTTCGCACAAGGCCATAATTGTGAACGATTTTTTGTCCAAACACTCAACAAATACCATCGAGCAACTGCCATATTCACCAGATATGGCTCCAGCCGGCTTTTTTCTTTTTCCTAAACTCAAATTACCACAACGTGGCTCCCGCTTTCAATCGGTAGAAGACATAAAAGAGAATTCGCGGCGAGAACTAAACTCAATTCCGGAAACAGCGTTTAAAAAATGTTTTGATGATTGGATTATTGGTTGGCGTAAGTCTATCGTTTCTAAAGGAGCATACTTTGAAGGTGATAAAATAAATTTGGATGAATAACAAACATTTTGTGTATTATTGATCTTTTCCCGGTACTTTCTTGACAGAGTAGTATATGAAATACTTATATGTGAATAGTGATAGGTTTGCCCTGGGGATTAACTTTAAAAGTGGTTAATTAACATGTTACTTGTAAAAAGGTAGTAAAATGTACCACAGACCACACTAATCTATGACTGACTAAGTAAGGTGTAGTGGGTGAAACAAGCATTTTGTTGTGCTACTCATTAGTAAATAAAGTTATAACACATGTCCTGACTTTAAATACATATGTTCTACATTATTGTTTCATTTTACAGACAAATTATGATGATGGAATATGCTGGAAACGACCATACAAAATTGCTGGAAAATGATTGGCTCATCAAATTATAAATAATACTTATCTGCAAATACATTTTTAGTATGTGACTACCGGAGATGTTTATTTTAAGCGGTGAGTGTTTTATATCAAATTACAATACGTACACACGGCGGCAGATCAACCTACCCAAACCTGTCAAATTTCTCCAATGAATATTGATCCTTATAACCAAACAATAAAGTTCAAAATTGATTGTAGAAATTTGACCGTTTTGGGTAGGTTGATCTGCCGCCGTGTGTACCTACATAAGTAATAAATTGATGGGGATGTGTTTGCCCTATAATAGGGATTAGAGAAACTTCAAAAAGTGGTTAATTAGCATATTCTCTTAACCTCTCAAGCGCCCGACCACCGTTGTACGGTGGAATGTTTTACCCCCGATAAGCGCCCCGCCACCGTTGTACGGTGGTCACACAGTTCTTCCAAATAATATTAAAATAAAACACCAAAACAATGTTTGTCTCTTTCCAATGTATACTATATTGAAGCGAACGAAACGAATACACACACGTGAATAAATTGATTGTCAAAAACAAACTGTCAGTATTATTTATACTTCACTGTAGGTGCTGTCATATTTGCGGTGTGCGGTTTTTAAATTAATTTATAAGACTGATTATGTACGTAATAAACAGTGATAGGAATAGGTAGTGCCTATTCACCTAAAGTTCGAAGAACAGAGACATAAATCGGGGACTTCCTTATGACAATTTTTTTTTCTGGGACAACTTTGTCTCAGCAGCAGTTTATTAAAAATAATGTTAATTGGAATAAGTAGGTACTAACCCGAACTTTACAATTTATATTTTCGGAATATTAGAAAAATTTAAATTGTAATAAAACATACATTTTAAACAAATTGTCGCCTTTTTACGTAACATGAACTGTACAAGTGATGCATTCTCAAGACAATGCTCCGAAAAAAAATTGTCTTAAGGAAGTCTTCACTTTTTGTCTGTTCCCCGAAAAAGCACTACCTATTCTTATTACTGCTCATGACATACAGAATTACACATTGCACTGAATGCTTCACTTTATCTTCATCTCATCATCTCAGCCAAAAGACGTCCACTGCTGGACAAAGGCCTCCCCCAAGGATACATGAGGGGATTTGCCGTAATCGCCACGCTTGGCAGGCGGGTTGGCGATCGCAGTAGGTTGAGGGTAACCTCAGAGAGATGCTGCTGCCCATCCTCTGGAATGGTCCCTTAGTCGCCTTTTACGACACCCACGGGTTGAGATGGGGTGGGGCAATTCTTTATCCCCGGCACCACACAGGGAACTTTATCTTACTGCGATATATACAATGTTATTTTTAGTTTATACGAAACCTGAAAACTGTTTGTTTACAATCAGTAATAGAATCGATTTCAATATTTTTTATACCATGTTACATTTTGACCAAATAATATTTACAAAATATCAAATAAAGTTTACCATACTAAAAAACACAACGGAACAGCACAAAAACTTGTAACTTCGTGAGTTTTCAAGATATTATTTTAATTTTTTTTACTGATTCTATAAATGAAAATATTTGACCCGTGTTTTGATTTTTGTATAAACTAAACTAATAGGGTTGTATACCTACAAAGATTCCATTCAACAATTTTATGACCGACAATTTGTTTGAAATGCATATTTTATTAGTATTTAAATTTCTGTAATATTCCGAAAATATAAATTGTAATGTTCAGGTTAGTACCTACTTATTCCAATTAACATTATTTTTAATAAATTGCTGCTAGGGCAAAGTTGTCCCAGAAAAAAAAATTGTCGTAAGGAAGTCCCCGATTCATGTCTCTGTTCTTCGAACTTTAGGTGAATAGGCACTACCTATTCCTATCACTGGTAATAAAGGATGTATTATAATTATATAAATAAAACAACTAATGAATTAAAATAAAAGTCCTTTTTTTGCTTTTAATGATTACTATTAATTCATTTTGAGAGGGCGAGTGTTCAACCAAGCCGTGTTGCAGGCGATAGGGCTGTGCGTGCCGGATCGGTACATGTGGCGGCGACGACGGCCGCCTTTATTCGCAATTCCGCGTGCGCGAACTAATATTTTGAAGGAGGCGCCTTTCACCCGAACGTTGCGCACTTTTAACGAGATATCTAACGCAGTTGACGTATTCTGTTGCACTTTGACCGAATTTACAAGGGCAACACTGTTTGTCTTATGTTATTTGTAAATTTAATTTAATTTATATATTATTTAAATGGAAATTTTATATTGTAACCATTGGTAATCAATTTATAATGTTATTATTGTTATTTTTTTATTATTTTTCTGTTCGTATTTGTTATATATTAATGTTATGAATGTAATTTTTATTGAGTATTTTTAGATTCTTTATTTTTGTAAGTGTATTTTTTTAATTTATATTATTTTGTAAAACTAACTCTGCTATCGCATTGGGTACGCACCTGTTATGATAGTTGTAAGTGTTATGATCAATAAATAAATAATTTTTTTTTTTTTGCAAACTTACATCAACTTTTACAGATGTCCGTTTGAATTAGTTTCAAATATTTTTTTATTACAAAAATTTTTTATGGCCATTCCAAATATTTAACTATATGCTAGGGTATTCACACAAATTCATATCTAAATCGACGTTTAAACGCAGAACCTCAATTTAGATTCGCACAAAAAAATTGCACATGGCGCTTAACGACTTTGTCAAGTTTGACATTTGGGCGCTGAAGAGGATAAAATGTAGTAAAATCTAACACAAATATACCATGCTATAGTCTTCATGATGTACAACGATGTACAACATAATAATAACAACCTTGATCATGAGCATTATGTTGTACATAGTTTTTGTTGTTATCATGTTACTTATTAGTAAATAGAGTTGTAAAAATCTGAGCAGACTTTATATACATAATTAAGTAGATTCTTGTAATACATATGGGAAAACAATAAAGATATAAAGATAAAGTTTTATATGAATGTTTTATTTTACAGACATCAAGATGAAGCTATATGTGGACATGGCCATACAATATTGCAAGAAAATGTTCAAATGTCTCATCCGACTACATGATTGGATATACCTAATAATATTCATATAGCTGCATCTTTTTAAGATAGTGAACTATGAAACAGTTTATTAATCTCTGACCGACAGTGACATTGATGCATTTATATACCGCACATCTATTTTGGCCACAATATCAATTATATTATATTATGTAAGTTACTAATACATTGATGTTGCAGTCAGTCACAGGTTAATAATGATAAAAAATTAAAAATAATCTAAGAGATGATTTTGAATATAAAGACAAATGTTAAAATTGCAATGTTTTTTTATTTACCATAATACATAGGTTCAATAAAATGCTTATTAAATAAAGGGGTAATAAGTAATTGAATAAATGTTTAATAGGTTCAAAATATACTTTAAATACTTTGTAAATAGTTTATCTTGGAATACATAGGTAGGAATCAAGTGAATTGAGACCTTTGCCCAGCAGCAAGACAAAATAGGTTAACTTAATTAATACAAAATAACAAAATGTAATAATTAACCCTGAAATTATTACATTTGCTACTGAATTGATTAGAGGCCAATTGCTAATAGACTTTTACTTCATACTATGTAAATAAAAATTTTGTAAAGTCGCTCATTTGTTAAAAAAACAGCAAATGACTTAAAAACTTAAATTAATACTGTAAGGTCGATACCGGGGGAAGTCGATACGCAGGGAATCGATACCAGGGGAACAAATCCTTACAAAATAAAGCAATAAAATACAGTTTTCTCCTTTCGTATTGACTGTTTAACAAATGAATGCCTGTTATGTACTTCATTTTAACTTTTGTAAGGAAAAAAAACTAACTAAGTACTTAGTAGTAAAAATGGTTGAAATCTATTCAGTAGAACTACTTTTTCACAAGTTTTTCACGGTGCATGACTGCATGTTAATGATGTTACATGTCACATTGTAGGTAAGTAGTTTAGTATAATAAAATTTTTATTTGCAAGAATATGGTTTTAAAGATGTACCAGCTAAACAATAAATAATTTATATTTCTATAATAAGTAATAGAAAATGTTACAATACAATACAATTCACCGACACTTGATTTTGCAACATGATGATTTATGTTTAAATTGACAATGTAATGTAATGTCACCAACCTCTTGGTATTATTGCAATTATATTTTAGAATTAAGTAGATACTTCCTTCAACTCTAATTCTCAATGTGCCTAACTACGAGTAGGTCCTTCGCTTCGGTAGAAAATAACTAGGTATAATTCATTGATACTTGTTTACTCCTTTGTTTGTTTCCTACTTTGTTTTTATTATATTTTATAAATCTATATAGGTATATACGTAATGTAGGTATAATCTAAAAATAATTATAAGTATGTATATTAATTCATGAATAATAACTAAGTAACACTTACTATTTAAACGTGTTATTTTATCACAACTACAGCAACAAGAGTTTGTCACAACAACATATATTTTGTATTTGTTTTTACTTTTAATTTTTTTTATGGGTCCAGCTGAAAATCAGCGTTGTGGCTACAAGTTACAACATGAGCTGAGCTGGTCAGCCCTTTCAGTTGTTTCTCACTATACCTTAGATATAAGAAACCTATTGTAATGTTTATGTATTGGAAGCACTGAATAAATGATTACTTACTTACTTACTTACTCAATAGATTAATCATCATTTCATCAATAGATAATTAACTTTGCACTGTCGGGTCACCACCGCATTTCCGAGCTTCGAAAGGCACATTTAGGGTTATGGCTCGTTCACTCCGTTTGCTTCTTCATCTGTCTTGGTTGGTGTCAATGGCCATTTATCTTCCCGACCCTGAAGCCGGCTACGCGCACGACAGCATCTGTGGCCTTCATTAGGTCTTCCCTTGTGCAGATGGTGGAGCACACGGGGTAGGAGAGAAGGTAGGTCATGTCAATGTCCTAAATCGGAGCACCACAGCAGCCAAGCCCCGCGGCATAGCCCCACTTAAACATGTTAGAGCGACCTACGTCCGTATGAAGACGGTCGAGTTTTTGCCAAAAAGGCCACTGCAGTCCATTTCCTGGTGGCAGGGCAAATGTTCTGTCGGTTGATCTTCATGATGAAAGGTTTGATTTCAGCCTCTGATATCAGCAATGGTTTTAGGTTACGTAAAACTCGCAATAGGCCTCCGAAGGCGATTTTCCGCATCAGTATTGTGATTAAAATTACTTTTAAAGTGTTTTATTTTGACAAATTTTTCAATGAAGATTGATCAAATACTGCCACAGACGTATTTTTGCACAATGGAAATGGAATAGTGAAAACGCAATCCCGAGGCGATTGATAGAAACGTCAAACTTGCTTAAAATGTTCCCGGACTACCGTTACTTCAACTATTGCGCTTCCATACACACTCTATTACAAGACGGACTACCAAATAGACAAATATTAATGGACTAGCAGTGGGATGGTCGGCCATTGGTCCATAAGTCAGTCACGGACTACCAAATGTCAAAAATTATGTCATTGCCACTCTATTGCAAGTCTATTGGTACGCTAGAACACATACAGACTCGGGGCCCTGATGTCAAGCAGAAGCGGAGCCCAGATGCGAAGGCAATAAATTACATGAAATTAATAAACTGTTTTTTTTTAGTTGAGTATACTGTTCTTATTATGTATATTATTAGTAGGATAGTAGGATTTTACATTTGTGCCTCGTCCTAGCTTGATGGTGAAAGCTGACGTTATTTTTTTTTATATATATTAACGGGTAAGCACAGTGCCTTGATCTCACCTGATGTTAAGTTCTGATAAAATACACGACCCAGCCATGAATCGAACCTGGGTCTTCCGCAATCCGACTTTATTATGTAGAAATCTTTAACCTGTTATTAGTTTTTATAGAATTTCATTTGTCCGAATAGCCGTTACTATGGCATCGGTACCTACCTTCGGCTGCACTGACCATTAGGTACCGGGAAGCCAGCGCCATAGTCCAGGCTATGCATTAAGCTGAGAAGAAACCGTATTCGTTTTTTTTTTTCATATTTTGTAATGTCATACTCATTTTGTTTATGAGTACGAGTACAAGTTCTTCAGCTGAAATATTAAACAGTTTGTTTAATGAATTACGGATGATTTTGCATCACTATTTTTATTATTTTTTTTATTATTTTTATTTTTATTATGAGGAGCTCGATGGTGCAGTGGTTAACGCGCCCGGTCTGCGAGTGCTGAGGTTAAGCAACTTTCGCAAAGGCCGGTCATCGGATGGGTGACCAAAACTTTATCATCTCGAGCTCCTCCGTGCTTCGGAAGGCACGTAAAGCCGTTGGTCCCGGCTGCATTAGCAGTCGTTAACAACCACCAATCCGCACTGAGCCCGCGTGGTGGTTTATGGCCCGTTCTCCCTATCCATCCATAGGGAAGGCTCGTGCCCCAGCAGTGGGGACCTAAAATGAGCTGATGATGATGATGATGATGATTTTTATTATAATAATTAATGTGAGGAGTTGGACTCATTTTTGAAGGAGTGGTTCCAGAAAGCTACAGACCGAGAATGTTGGAAAAAGGGAAGGGAAGCCTTTGCCCTGCATTGGGACCATATGGGCTGAAAATCACACCAATATTATAAATGCGAAAGTTTGTGTGTATGTCTGTATATTTGTTCCTTGTTCACGCTGCAACGGATGGATGGATTTGGATGAAATTCGGCATACAGATAGTTTATAACCTGAATTAAAACATAGGATACTTTTTATCCCGATATTCTCACGGGAACGGGAACCACGCGAGTGAAACCACGAGCGGCCGCTAGTAATTAATAATGATAATAATTAACCATTGTTGCAGCAAGTGATTCTGCCTATCCTAATGATAGCAGTTTTCACGAAAAGCTTCAACGGCGATTTCGATAAAAAGCAAGGCCCGAATAACAAACTGTTGGCTCTCAACATGGACATGTACAGAGCGATAAGCGACCCGCGCGCCCTCTACAACGTGAACATCAGCGACGCCAACCTGCACGCCGTCAGCGCCCGCTTCCCGCATGTCTTGATGCAACGAGCCTCCGACGTGGCGGATGGTAAGCTTTAGTATCTACATCAGAAATTAAAAAAAAAATACGGTAACAACATACAAATAGAGGAATTGTAGCCGCTCTTGTCTTTGAGCGACGCCAGCCTGCGCTTCAGCAAGCCAGCTGTGGTAATTTGTCATACAAAATGACAAATTACGAGAAATGCTCTCGTCATTTGTCTTCATGGCTTGTAATTGATAGATAGAACACTTTATTGCTTACACAACTATACAGAAATCAAATAACATATTTTTTTAAATAATAGTAGGCAAAGGCGGTCTTATCGCTTAAAGCAATCTCTTCCAAACAACCTTTGTGCCATATGACAAATTAGGAGACAATGAGAGGTGTACAGGCAACTAGCAAATTTAAAAAGTTAAAATCTATTTAGATATTTTGTTTACATAAAATATATATTATGCTTAATAAAATAATTATACATATATCTGCCTTATGGTGTCCCCCAGGGCAGCGTGCTAGGGCCAACTCTGTTCCTGGTGTACATAGATAGCCTGTGTCGCTTGACTCTTCCCAATTGTAGCATCATTCATTACATACGCAGACGATACCGTTTTGCTGACACAAGACAAGACATGAGAGAGTACCCGATCAAAAATGGAGCACGCTCGCACGTACAAATTCTGTGTTGTATCTGAATGGCTCAGCGACAATCTGTTGACCCTGAATACTGAAAAGACCAAGTACATTACCTTTTCTGCATCCAAAACATCTCTGCCAAACACAGATTCCTCATACATCTAGATCCATCATTGTGGCATGACAGACTCAAGCTGTGGATGTATGGCAATAGCAAAGACAGACAACATTAAATATCTGGGAGTCATATTGGACAGTACACCTGTTTTCGTCAAGAGCGTTCGCGCACGAACGTTCGTGCGCGAACGTTCGTTCGCTCGGACGTTACGGGCGACCTTGGCCGCGCGCTTTGGACGTGCGAGCGGATAAGTTAATTCATTATCTGTTTGTACGCCTTATTATAGGCAAAACATAGCGAACATAAAATTATATAAGACCTTTTCTTCTTTACCTATGTTATAAAAATAAAGTATTTCTGATTTCTGATATATATTTTTATAATAAACTACATATATAGCTTAAAAGTCAGTAAATGCTTGACAGAGCCTGGTTATGTACCGCGCGATGCCGCTATTTTTGTAACTAACTAATTAGCTATTTCTAATAGCCAATGGCTTTGCTCGCGTGGAATGTGCGACTTGTGATTAATGGTAAAGGGTAATGGTCCGATCTTATAGTGCCATCATTAATCTATATACTATGTACCCACAGCGAGGAAAAATACTAAATGATCATCATTCAGTATTTTCATATTAAATGTGCAATATTTGTTCACAGTGGTTCTACGCTCCGGCGAAAGAAATGTTTTTGACTACAACAAGTACTTGGTCGGAGTAGAACTGAACTCAACCGATGCCACGGTAGGTGCTTAATCATCTTACAAGAAGTTTCAGTAGGTATATGGGTCCCTCTTCTCCCGATTTCCTGTCGAGTCCTTCGGAATTGGGTCGGAAGGCGGGAGCTGGGGGAGAGTAAACACAATCAGCGGGTTTCCCCAGGCCCGCTGGTATTCGTAAAATGACTTTCTCATTCTACACTGGCCTGCAAAATTAAGTATCACACTTTTAAAATTGCAATAACTTTTTAAGTACACAAGATATACTTTCGAAACAAAAAGGAAAATGTTACTAATGTATAATTTACTTTAGTTTTAAAGAAAGCTGATAAAAATTGCTGCAAATCGTTTTTTTATTTAAAAATCTCTAACTTCTATAGTTTAGAAAATAAATAAATATTAAAAGTGCAGTACTTATTTTTGCAGGCCAGTGTAATTGTCAGTAGCGCACAAACTATACGCCTAAAATTTTTACTTATTATTATTTATTGTTATTATTTATTTATTTATTTATTCTTACATTTAAAAATAATCTTAAATATTACATACATTGTGTATTAAAACCCTTTATTTTATTTTTTATTTATTTATTTATACACATCGGAGTCACCGACGATGGTGACCAACATAGACATTTGTTTATTAATTTACACCATCTTCAGCTTAAGCTACGCACAATGCACCGATATGCCCAGAAGCGAACGAGTCCGATTTTGCGTAGACGGTAGTGGTAAATTAATTGATACTATTATATTATTATATATGTTGATTACTTGTTTTAAACTTGTTTCGCTTTTTTACTTCACCTCAATTTTTGTTTATTTTAACTTTCCATTATCGTCATTAGGCGCAACATTTTAATATCCCTCTCTGGCAACCCTGCCTCTGTTTACACTAGTCTCATAACATTGTTTATAAATTATATTAAAATCCTTAATATTTGTCTCTTAAAATATTTGCAAAGTGTACTGTTTCATCAAACAAGCTGCAGTATTGTTATTGACGCCAATTTCCTGCATAAGCTTCGGATAATTGAGCAAGTTATGTTAAAATTTTATACCCCCACTTTAGGTTGTCAAATTTTGGAGAAAACTACCCTGTTCATATTTGATACCCCTTATGTCAAACTCAACTGACAGCTATCAATTCGATTTTGACAAGACAAGTGTTGCCAACTTTAAAAGAATTATCCATTTTAAGGTACTTGAACAAAATGAATGTCTGTGGTAAATGTTCCAAACAAATAAAACCAGGTGACGTCAAAGCTTGTTCCAAGTGCAACGCTGCATTTTATTATCAGTGTCTGGGCGTTTTGGCAGAAAACTTTTATAAAGAATCTAAGAGCTACAAATCTGCGTGGAGGTGAGCTGGACACCTGCTGAGTTTCTTGCCGGTTCTTCTCAGTACAAGATCTCCGCCCAGAGTAGACTTACAAACCGATGGCATAGTGACATTTACAAGAGCTACTTGTAGCCTAAACTGAGTAAATGATTTTTGAATTGAATTGAATTGAGTAGAACTCTCTCTCGTTTAACAACCTTCATCAAATCAGTATTCAACCACTATGGATGTATGCTGGACTTAGTGTTCTCTTACACTCCGAAAGCTTTCTTAGTAGATGTTTGTACCAACCCACTTGTGCCCCTAGTCACCATCCTGCTTCAAATAGAACACTCAAACAAAATTCTCAAAAGAAAATCAAATACCTGTTGTATTTGAGTTTCTTAAATTTACAGCTACAAAAAACTTTATGTATCATCTTTCCTATACTAACAACCGTTTTTTTTTTACACTCACACCAATTATCTAGCCCAAGAGAAGCTTCGTTATGAAACTCGTTAAATGGTTACTAGACAACGGAACAACATACTTAAATTATACATAGAAACATCCAGACCCGAGACAATTTAGAAAACAATAATTTCTAAATTAACCCGACCGGGGATCGAACCCGGGACCTCAGAGATGGCGACACCATGAAAACCGGTGTACAAACCACTTGACCAAGGAGGTCGTCAAATCGTTGTTTCAGGTTAACCTCCTATCAGTCGAGACTCGATCATTACATAATGGTTCCACTTGAGAACAGGCGCAAGATAGCAGACATTGTTTTTCTCCTTAAAATTATTAACGGGAAAATAGATAGCCCCGACATCTTATCTTATCTTATTTTAGTAGGGCCTGCTGAAGTTTCCCTCTTGCAGTAGCACTTCGACCCATCGGGATATTTTGTGCAACCCCATCCTTTCACTCTTCTTCCTCTGTAAAGATGATGCTATAAGTTTGGCAACGTCCTTATGAGCGAAGAGCCTGATGTCCTCCGGTTTCGGATAGGCCGACCCCAGGAGTCCCATTCTTTTTCTAGCCAGAGTCGCAGTCACACAGTAAGTGCATTGATTCCGTTTCCTCTCCACATGTAGAGACAAATAGCTTGTGTAGGGTATGCCTTACACAAGCTATTTGTTGATAGATGTATTCTATGAAGCATTTGTTTTGTGGCATAGTGCCCTGTCAAGGCACCGATGGTTAATCGGGCCTGCCTTCTACTGCCTCCGCATATGAACTTACGTCCTAGGGCGTTGCGATGCTGTGCCTGTTTACGATGTAATCTTTTAAAGCCTTGTTAATGGTACTTGGTGCAAGTACCACGAACGGCTCAGGACCAATGAGCTAGATCTCCGAACCCTCCCTGGCAAGTGCATTCGCCATCTCGTTGCCATGGATTCCCTTATGGCCTGAGACCCAGATCAATCTCATCTTGTTATGTCCACCTAGCTTGTTTGGAGCTTTGGTGGTTTCTAGAACAAGGCCAGAGTCGATCCGCTAGCCCCGACATTCTTGAAATACTTCAATATACCTTACCACGTACCAGCAGCAGACTGCACAACCGCAAATCATTCACTCTGCCCTCACGGCGACGTACCAACTATGGTCAACACTCACCATTGTACCGCTGTTCGTACTATAATGATGTTTGTCAAGAACTGGATATTTTCAATGCATCAGTCAAAAGTATAAAATAGTAGATTGTACAACAAGAGCATAAAACGAGCCATTTTACCCGAGTCGTGCATATAGCCACCCGAGCCGGTACGGCGAGGGTGGATAGTCACGTCGAAGGTAAAACGGGTTTTATACTCGAGTTTTACACTCTGCTTTTCACTTCGATTGCAAGGAAATAAAACAAACCACAACACAACAAAAGCTAGTTTCTAGTTTTGTTTGACGAATAATAAAATTAGCTTCCCGCTAGGCTTGTGTCGTACTCGTTCATGTACTATTAGGAAGCAATTCCTTCATGTGAACTAGAACGAACTATTCTGTGTCGATCGTTCAAATCGGTCTTTTAGTACAGTTTAGTTATTATTCTTTAGCGACATTCGGGGTCCTCGCGAGCGAGAGCCGAGTAAGAACGATTATGTACGAACGAGTGTCTGAGCAAGAGAGTAGTAGAGACGCGTATGCATGAGCGTGATGGAGGATGAACGAACTAGAATGCTAGTGAATCCCGACTTGCGTTTGCGAGTATTCCGCGAAGTTGTACATTATTTTAATGAATTTAAGGTCTAAATTCACTTACAATGCAGGGACAAAATGATGCCCGGCATCTCTTTGATTTGTTTTAAAATAATTTTCTGTTTGACGAGATAAAATATAAAACTTAGATTGCGTAAACTTATAATATGTAATGTTCATTGGTAATTTACTGATTTTGATGTTTTTATTTGTTTTTAAAACGGCAATGTATAAGATTATGTAAGTTTGTTAATAAACTTATTCATAGTTAGGTATTACTGCTTTTGAAGAAGTTTTGGCGCGATTGGTGGATTGTATTTTATGGACTGGACAGTGAAAAGTGTGTATTTTAAACTGTAGCAGATGCGAGTGAATATAAAATACATTAATTTAAATAAAATAAAGTTAAAAAAAAAATACAAATATCTAAAAAGAAAAATAAAATGTACATTTATAACAAAATATTTGATTTTTAATAAGGCAATTTATTCAGTCATTTAGTTTTACATATTTAATGAAAAATGTTCAATTTATCAAAATGACAGTCCTAAGCCTGCAAAGTATGAAGGGAAGTCAAATATTTATTCCATTTCGTCCGATGTGTCCTAATAAAATCAGTGTACTGTAACGTACTAATAGTACTAGAATACTGAACTAGTTCATTTAACGGATTGTACTAGTTCGGAGCGTTCCTTTTAGTGACCGAGTAAGAACAAGCCTACTTCCCGCCACACAATTTTTTTTTTTAACTATGTGACGTTTGTCTATGGTCTGTCTGAGCCGTAATGCCAAGTTGTAGTAAATATTTGCGTTATATTTTTTTTACATAAATGCACGCCCGTATTAATCGTATATTTGTATTTAGATAGTAATACATAATTATGTCGTAATTAAATTAAGATATAACCTAAATCTCATAAAAATATATCAATTAAATGAAGGTGTATTTAATTGTGTATGTGGCAGTAAGGCCTAATTGCCTTAGTCTCAAAAGAAGAAATTACTTTATGCACAAGAGCATAAAAACACATTTTATGCCGCCTTCTCTCGACATAAAGAACAACTCCCTCATATTTCGAATACAATAAAAACCCCCGTCATCAAAATAAACTTATTCTTCCTGAACCCAAATTAGAAATGTATAAAAATAGTCCCTACTATAGATCGATCCTTATCTTTAACAAAATACCAAAAAATATTAAAGCCGAAAAAAATGAAATCTTATTTAAAAAAAAATTAAAGCAGTATTTAGCACAAAAATGCTACTACTCAATACTAGAGTTTATGTCAGACAAAGACAATAAATAAGTTCATATACATGACCACGGAAAGCTCACACGCTGGCAATATTTTTAATTTTATATTTTGTTTTTTACTATTATTATATAAGAATAGTTATAATTTTGCGATGCCCTAACAGGGTTTGTAACAGACCATCATATACTATTTTATTACTTTATTATTGTATGAAAGTGATACTGTATACATAAGTGCAATAAATAAATAAACTTTACGAGCATGAGAAGTGAAAATATATTTTTCACTTCTCATGCTCGTAAAGTAATTTCTTCTTTTAAGACTAAGGCAATTAGGCCTTACAGCCTCATACACAATTAAATACACCTTCATTTAATTGATATATTTTTATGAGATTTAGGTTATATCTTAATTTAATTACGACATAATTATGTATTACCGTGCGTGCGTGCGTGTGCGCGTGTGTGCGTGCGTGTAATTTCTGAGGTTTTATTTACTGATAGGGTAATTCAAAGCTCTTCAAAAAGAGCGTAGACATCAAAGAATAAGGAATTTAATGTGCAATTCAATATTCTAGGTATTATACACAACGACGACGGTACGCCACGCGGCGCCAGTGGCCCTCAATCTGTTGACGAACATCATCGCGACTCAGCTGCTGCCGTGGGCTGACGGGCGCACCATCACCACCAACAATTACCCGCTGCAGGACGAGTACGCCGACAGCAGGAACAGCCTCCCCGTGGAAGCCAAGCCGTCAGCGGCGGTTCTCTTGTGGGCGGTCACCTTAATCTTCAGTGAGTAGTTTTATACATTTAGCCCCTTACAAATAAACAAATAATAAGGTCCGAATAGATTTTCCATGTTTTGTTCCTGTCATGTAAACGTCATTTCAAATTAGAGTAAAAAAGATAAAACACAGAATAAGCTTATTCTTTCATTTAATTTCATATCATTTTTATCTTTGTTTATTTGTAAGACGCTTAGAGGTAAACATTACTTGAGCATTTCTATCGTCATCACTAGCTCATATTTTTGTCTCCGCTGGTGAGGCACGAGCCTTCCCTGTAGACAGAGACATCACCGGAGAGAGCCAGTGTTCCTCAATGTGCTCAGTCTCAGTACTCTTCTCCATTTAGAGGCTGACAGTACTGGGATGAGTATTTTTTTATTATTCTTTTTCAAATTAATAAAGTCAAAGTCAAATATTTTTATTCAAATAAACTTTAGAAAAGTGCTTTTGAATCGTCCAAACATTTTTTTATCTACACCCATTCAGGACGTCTATTTTTTAGCTGTGGAGAAGAATGGGCGCAAGAAACTCATATGGTTAGTATTGAACTAGTATTATTTTATTTACTTAGGTATTAAAAACGTATAAAAATATAATGAGTAAAAAATATATACAAGATGTTACAAAAATACCCGTTAAGCCGAAAGAGGGTTAAATGATGCCTTATAACAAGTCCATTTACAATATTTTTTTATTTTTTTTTTATTGGGGTCAACAAACAGTTTTACAATAATTCATAATTAAAGATTTACAATAACTTAATTATTAATTGTAAAACCAACACCGTTAACCACGAATTAATCAAAAATATAATTATTCGGTTCTTAAAGGAGATTGCCCCGTGGCAATCTCAAAACAACAAACAGTAGTAGTAACAGTAGTAGTAGTAGTAGTAACAACAACAGTACAAAAGGGACCTGCTCCGTAGCAGGTCCCTTTTGTAGTATCGTGTGCCTGATTTGAATAATAACCTAAATAAATGATTTATAAATAAAGTAAATATAAATAAATAAAGTGGGATCTATAAGAGATATTTAATTTAATCCCCAAATGGTGATGTTTAATAGAAAGATAGGTGGTATCTATCATTTAAAGAATTAGGAGGAAATGTCAATGTCAGTTAATAACTTCAATTTCTTTAACAGAAAAAAATTGATATCTCTTAAAGCAGGGTGAATATATGAAAAATGGTTTTCAATTATGAATATACTATGTTTTGACTATAATATAAAGCAAAAATCTTCAGGGCACAACAATTTTCCACAGGGACCCAACTTCCCATACAAAAGTGGCAATCTCCTTTAATATATTTGAGAACCGTACTATCACTGTATGACTTTACCGCCAAAAAAAATAAAACCATTTTTTTTTCATTGATGTGCAAACCCTATTTCAGTAAAATTAAAGAGTAAACTACGCAGAATGTTTATGTACATTTTTACCTAATTCGTGAAACGATAAAGAGACACTAACAAAATTCTAACTCTGGGTGCATGACGACATGGGCTCTTTTAAAAGGGGTGTAAAGAGGTTTTTTTCAGGTCGGCAACAAATAAGCAACATCTCTGATGTTGCTGATGTCCATGGGCGGCGGTGACCGCTCACCATCAGGCGGCCCGCCTGCTCGTTTGCAGACAGTTAATATTAAAAAAAAAAATAACATCATATTGTAATATTCTGAGTTAGAAAACATCGTCATTTTGGAAAAAAATGAAAAAAAACACGAAAAAATTGTAGAATATCAATAAGAAGATTTGAAATTGACAACATAACATTTTTTCTGTCTTGACGTTTTTGAAGCCAATACTTAAGCATAATGACATCATAGTGTTAAACCTTTGTGGATGAAAAACAGAAAAACCAATTCGCAATTATTAAAATTGGTAGATATGCCTCTCTTAAATAATCTATGCTAACTCCGGTTCCCTGACATGACAGTTTACTAGGGTTGACAATATTTTTGGCTTTGATAATTTATTATATTTTTTACGGGGTATTTTGTAACACCGTGTATAAGTATTTGTATTGAAATTAATGAAGCCTTTTTAACTTCACCGCTCAAAAGTATGTAATTGCCAAAATCTACAAATGCTATATACGAGTAATACAAACATTTCCTACATTACTCATCGTATTCCACTAATTCGAACGGTAAATTTTTAGTTAACACGCAATTTATCTATAACAACGGGATTCTTACGATGTTTTTCTGTGATCGGTACGCATGCAACTGTGCCGAAATATCGTATACTCAATAATGAAAAACATGGTGAGAATCCCGTTAGTACATATATTAATAGCGTAAGCCGATTTTTGTCCCAGTGATTAAAGGACGATAGCTGCACATGAAAAATCGGTTATGGTCTCATTTTGAAGAGCTCCAGCCGTAGATGTGCAGAAAAATAATGAAACCTGTCATAGGTTTCGAAATTCCTAAAAATTCCGTTGAATAAACGCGAAGTTTTGCGGGCGACCCACTAGTAAAAATGAATGGTCGATTCAAAAGCACGTTTCGTAAGTTTATTTGAATACAAAATATTGACTGACTTTGTCCGATTCCCAACGGGGGTACAAGTTTGTGTAAGTACTCGGTTTGGTTGATGGTAGGGCTTGTTTTTCTGGCTGGCTAGCTACCACCATCTTCTGAATATGTCGCATAACATGACATGGGGTTCTTCAAACAAGGCGTGAAGAGGCACCTTGTGGGCCGGCAGGGTGAGGGTGACTGATGCTGCGGTGTTTTCGCGCTGCACCAGTTGTCCTTGCGCCTGGACTCCGTTTCCACTTAACATCAGGTGGAGAGGAGTCATTTGCCGAGCTAAATATTTAAAAAATTACATCAATGTTTGAGCATTGTTGTGTTGCGGCAGCTAGAGATAAGTCATCATACATCATTATCTCAGCTAAAAGACGTCCACCGCTGGACAAAGGCCTACCCCTAGGCTCTCCCGTTAATAATTTCTCTCAGATCATAGTTGATGTTGCCTGCAGTAATCCTCGCGACGCACATAGCCGCCGTGTCGCTGCCGTGCAAGGAGCGAATCTCCGGCGCCCGCCATATTCACATAATGGCGGGAGCGCCGGCCGCGCTGTACTGGGGCACCACGCTATTAGCGCACACCGTGACCGCGGTGTTCACGCTGGTGATACCCGCCTGCCTCATCGCCGCGCTGCTAGACGATGACCACACCTGGACGGAGCCCATCTTCATAGGTACTTCATGATACACTGCTAGATCACACCCAGCCCGCGATGTCCGCGCTGGTGCTGCTATGTATGTGTCGCATGCGTGTAGCTGCAGAGCTGTCATGCAGATCTGTACCTGTAGCAATTGCTCAGCCCTGTAGCCGACGCTCGTTTAGCTGTATAGTCGTTGTGCTGTGTATCGGCGCAAGTTTGAAACTGCCACCGAATCACAAAGCGCCATAATAAAGACAAAGTGTAAAAAAAAAATCGAGCACGAGCAGATTTTATTTTATTTGCAACAATGCGTGTAATTATATGTTAATAATCATAAATATAGCTTGCCTAATTTTTAACTAATGTTTTAATATCTGTAAAAATATTAAGATCAGATGTTGATGACGCAGTTGTCGACATTGAGAGGGCTCCTTTGGCTTACAGAGTAGGAGTAGATAGTGTTGCAAAAACACAAATGTTGAAAACGAGTTGAAAACGTACAATTGAGCTATCGTGGTTCTAACCAGCCCGCCTAAATTATTCAACACTATTTACTTTTTACTTTGAAAGCCAAAGGCGCCCATTCAATTTGCATATAAAATTGTTCGCAACAAAATTTGCGTTAAAAATTATATAAACATTTATAAATAACTTGCCTACTTCTTAACTGATCTTTAGTATTTGTAAAAATATTATGATCGGATGTTAATGACGGTAGTTGTTAACATTGAATGGGCTTTGGCCTTTGGCTTTCAAAGTAAAAAGTAAATAGTGTTGAATAATTTCGGCGGGCTGGTTAGAAGCACGATAGCTCAATTGGAAGAGCACCTGACCCGGTATGTCAGAAGGGTGCAGGTTCAAACCCTGCTCGTGGAATTTTTTTCAACATTTGTGTTTTTGTAATTTGTTCGCAACAAAATTTGCGTTAAAAATTATATAAACATTTATAGATAGTGTTGATTAATTTAGCCGAGTTAGATTGAGCCACGATAGCATAGTTGGTACGGGGGTGCGGGTTCGAATTCCGCTCGTGGATATTTTTTCAACACTTTGTGTTTTTTCAAATTGTAATTTGTTCGCAACAAAATTTGCGTAAAATTTTATGTAGAGTTTCTTACTTCCGTATAATTATTAACATAAACAATTAAATCCGTCGTGCTGCGTTGCAGTAACGCTGTTCGTGATACTAATGCTGGGCAGCATGTCGTTCTTCGCGCTGATGTACGTGGTGAGCTTCTTCTTCGCGGAGCGCGGCGCCAGCATACTGCTCGTCGCAATCATACTCCTGTTCGGTGAGTAATTACTTAATACCACCTAATTATAATAATAAATAACTGTTTCCCTTTAACCTATTTTATTAATTGACCTCAGCATGAATTGCTGTAACCTTAAACGGCTCCGCACCTTGGACGGATATGTCGCTGCGTCTAGTCGCGTTGTGCACGCGCACACACGACGACAGTCGTGCGACAGTTGTGAGCGTCAGTTTCGTGACTCCGTAGCTTGTCGTCGCGACTCTGCGACTAACGCCAAGTGTGCGGAGCTTTGAACAAAATATATGAAAATTGTTTGCCGCAGCCTGTCGTCGCGTCTAGTCGCCGAGCTGTCGCAGTCGCGTGTCGCCTAGTGTGCGGAGCCATTAAGTGCCTTACAAATAAACAAAGAATAAGGTCCAAATAGTGATTCCGTGTTTTGCTCCTGTCATTTATACTTCATTTCAAATAAGAGTAAAAGAGACAAAACACGGAATAACTATTCGCACCTTTTTCTTTGTTATATAATTTGTCAGGCACTTAAAGTTTTAAATAACACTCAATTGACGGAACACAATAGTGACGTCGGTGACGTCATACTATACCAATCCCATACAATTTTTTATTAAAAATATCGTTAGACAGTTGTCGACAGTCGAAACCACTGAAATTATACTATACCATGCTTTCTTTGTTTATATTTCCCTAGGCTTAATAGTCCCCGGCCTTAAATCCGTGAAGGACATGTTCAATACGGACGAGTCTATGGGCCTCTCGGACTTGGCGCTGCTGCTGTCCAGCCATGTGGTGCCGCCGCACACGCTGATGGAGGC
This sequence comes from Eudonia lacustrata, assembly GCA_947562085.1. Taxonomy (NCBI): domain Eukaryota; kingdom Metazoa; phylum Arthropoda; class Insecta; order Lepidoptera; family Crambidae; genus Eudonia; species Eudonia lacustrata. The sequence goes on along the minus strand of OX387323.1, from coordinate 2,851,581 downwards.
CGCCACGCTGGCCGCCCTCACCGCGCACTACAACGCGCTGTGCGACCTCAACCGGCACCGCTGCCCCGCTCCTGGGGTGCTGGACTACGCGCCGGGGTTCGACCCGGACCTGTGCTGCGGTGACCCAACCACTTATTAACCTCCTTTTAGTTTAGCGTTAGGGACAACGTTGCGCAAGCACGAAGGACCATCGTCTCTCAGGTCTGCGTCATCTGCGTCAGGTCATATCGCCAGATCAGGACGCGCCGAAGCGCATTCTTCATACTCTTGGTTAGGACTAGGAGGCCCTTCGGAGAGACGTTGCGTCTCTCTGTATATTTTATCGCCTTTATCATGGGGAGTGCTCTGAGGAATTGTTCGGTTTGATCCCTGCCGCTGATTTCCTTCACCGCACTACACGCAATCGACTGTCTTTCCATCCACACCATCTTGATGGATGGCGATCTACTACTGTGCGTTTCTCACGTAATTTTTTACCACGAACTACAGTGCTGTGGAACCAGCTCTCAGCGGCGGTATTTCCGGACCAATATGACTTAGGAATCTTCAAGAAACGAGCCTATTCCTTCCTTAAAGGCCGGCAACGCATCTGTGATTCCTCTGGTTTTGCGGGTGTCCATGGGCGGCGGTGATTACTTTCCATCAGGTGACCCGCCTGCTCGTTTGCCTCCTTCTAATATAAAAAAAAAAAAGTATGAAATGCTGTTAAAGACGCCATATCGCATACACTGCGTGGCGTATTATAGGGCTAGGGGCTGTCTAGCGTGGCGATGCCGCCGCACACGCTGACGGCGGGGGCCACGCGCGCCGCTCAAAAGATGGACTACATTAAATGCAGATGCTAGTGTTATAAGAAACTAGTCTTGGAGTATTATTTAATAAAACTTGAGCTATTTTAAAAGACTCGAGTCTTATAAATAATACTTAGAGCTCAAGTCCTTCAAAATTTGGAGTCTTTCGTAAAAAGACTTAGGTCCTGCCAAAAAGAACTCAAAGACTGAGTCTTTTTAAAAGAACTCATGACTGAGTCCTCTAAATCCATAGCTGTAGTTTGAAGTAAAAAAAAAATATATATAAATATATATATTAGTGAAAACAAAATTGGCAGCACTGCCAAACGTACAAAAACATCCAGCGCACCAGATTGCTATCGTACGTCCGATGACGTCATATTAGTCTATGGTTGCGTCCGCGATTGACGTCCGATAGTTTGCACACCTCAGTGTATTTTCGTAGTCCAGATACCTATAAGTCGCGGCTGTCAGCCACGTCCGATAATTTGTTTCCTAATAATAAGTAATCTATCCGTTCCCATAGTACAAGCTTTGCTTAGTTTGGGCTAGATAGCGTTGTGTATATTGTTACGGAATATTTATTTATTTTATTGTTTTACAGCAACTAAGGGCAACTGGAAACCTTACTTGAGCTTCGTGAAAACGGCGGCGCCGGCGGCGCCCGCCTTGATGATTATCTGCCTGTTTATACAACTCGTCGTGTTAATGGTAATTGACTTTCCTTTGCGAAATTAAGCTTTACTTTGAAACATCTTATATTCTTCTTCTTTTATCATTCTCTTATTAGAAATGAAGTGTACATGATGGGAACAAAATGCGGAATATCTATTTCAAGCTTTTATTTTGTTTTTCAGAGGGGCTTTTTACTAGATTGGCATACCGATCTATACAAAAAAGATCAGGGTTCAATCGTCATTTGATCACGTCAACGAAAACGCTTTCAATTCGTACGTTGAATATCGCATATTTACTCACGAGTCTAAAACGCATCCAAAGTGCGGTTGGCCGGAGAATTTTGCCGTAACGTAACATGTTCGATGCTAGCATTCGCACTGTCTGTATAGTGAGCCGAGCCGCTCTTCGCTTGCATAACAAAAATTACAAAATAAAATATACTAGATTAAAAGGGCTTAACAAACATTTTTTTTTTAAATTTTGCTTTTGAAAGCTTGTAATTGATCGTGGAATATGGCCACTGTAATGTCCTTTTTTACAAACTTCTCAATTAGCCTACTCAACCTTGGAATGGATCAGTGGTGACCCAAATTGGTACGCTACGTTTAATGCTTCAGTAAAGGCATGGATGCCGTGGCAGACCGTGAGGGCACGTTGAAGCGAAAACTGCTCAGCGACATTGGATCGTCAAGAATGCCTTTTATCTATCTATCTATTTATATAAATAAAAATCAATGCTGTTCGTAAGTCTCGCTAAATCTCAAAAACGGCTTGACCAATTTCAATAATTTTTATTTTGGTTTAGAAAAAACAAAGGAAAACTCAAAAAACCAGATGCGATATCGAAAAATTATAAAAATTGCTAATTTTGTATGGAAATCGTGACTTTAGATTACTCTTAATAGATTGCGTTCGTGGCACATATTTATTAAAACTTGGACAGGACAATGTCTGTCGGGTCAGCCAATCACTTATATAAAAACATAACATGATGCATTTTTATCCTAGGTCTATCAGCCAAAGATGTTATAAAATTTAAGACGATTCTTGTAAGGAGCAGTCTTGTCTTGGCAACACAGACAAACTATAGTGCTATCCAGTTTAAATATCTCGGTCATATTGTGACTGAGACTTTGGATGACATATGTGGTGTTGAAAGGGAGTTAACTCTATTTAAAGCCTACAGTCAATACCTTTATGGTAGCGGACTATGGTGCCATTTTAACAAAGGGCCCTACAGCGCCTTGCGGGTCCTGTACTGTATTTTTAGAGCACTGTTAGGCCTTTGTCGATTTTGCAGTGCATCTGGCGTGTTTGCCGATGCTAAGACTGATGACTTCTATACATTATTGCGGAAGTATTCCTAATCCTTTTACCGTCGCATTTGGGAGGGGCCTGGCAGTGTTTCGAAGATGATATCGGAGAAGCTAGACACTCCCTTTTTTGCCCGTTTCGCTGCTTTGAATGTTACACATTCAAAGCGGTGAGGCGAGTCTAACTTTTGTGTACAGAATAGTTTGACATGTAACAATAAATAACTAACTACACAGTTATGAACACAAAAATGTATGAATTATCATTTAGGTAGTGCGAGTGGCAGTGTTTTATTTTTATTTCTAGTCTTAGTTTTGGTTAAGTTTAGTTTTAGTCTGGGCATCTTCGGAAGACCAGCGTCGTAGCATTACTAAAGCGCTATGACGCATGCTGAGAAGACGCCTTTTCAGTATCATATACCGTGCCTCTCAAATTATGAATGTTATACTTGTATGAATGTTATTTTGTGATACTGAATAAATGTTTTTGATGTGTAACATCTTTTCGATCGCCTTCTATAAATACAATTTGTGGGAGCGATTTCGTAGAAAAGGGACGGAAGTAGGGTCGTAACAGTGTAATCCTGTAACTGTTACGTGTTAGTCGGGAAAGCCACCAGCGATCGACACTTTACGCCCAATGTCCGTCGTAGGTCGTAATATTTTGTGAGAGATATTTCGTAGAAATGTGATTGTAACAGTGTGACATATCTTTTAATGAGTATTCAGTGCATTCTCTTTATGATTAGTAAATATATATTCTATTTTCTATCGTAATATTGATTTCAACCATTTCGTCTTTCGTAAGAAAGAGAAAATAATATACATCCATCGTTAATTCTATATTCTATTCGCTATTTGATATTGATGATAAAAGATAAAAGTCCGCATTTCTCCCCCAACCCTCCTTCCAGAGCAACCTATTACCCATCTAGACTGGTCTCAGTCTCTTAGGTATGGACATACACAGCGACCTCAACCCGAAGAGCTGTATTGAGAGCATCATAACCACAGCCTCACGTAAACTCGGAATCCTGAACAAAGTGAAGCGGTTCTTCACGCCTGAGCAACGTTGTCTTTTGTATAAGACTCAGGTGCGCTCCTGCGTGGAGTATTGCTCTCATGGATCCGCCAAGTACTTGCTCGAAGCTCTTGACAGGTTGCAGAGACGTGCTGTCCGTATTATCGGTATAACGATGACGTTACGACCAGTCTGGAGCCGTAACAGCTACGTAGGGACATTGCTTTCCTTAGTGCTTTCTACCGCCTTTGCCACGGTGAATGCTCTGAGGAGCTCTTTAACCTCATTCCTCCCTCTCCATTCCTTTCCAGATTGACGCGTGCAGGTCTGAGAAGCCACCCTCATACCGTGCTGACCATCAAGACACGTACCAAAAAGTTTGGACAATCGTTCCTTTGCCGAACTGCCCGTATGTGGAATGCGCTTGCCGCACACGTGTTTCCCTCCTCTTTCTCTCCCGGGTTATTTACGCGGCGGGGCGTGAAAAAGCATTTATGCAGGCCGCCATAGTGTGAGCGTTCGGCATAGCGTGGTAGCGCTGTGATGAACGCTTTCACTTCTTGGGCTTCACTGGCTGCTTTCCATCAGGCAGAGTGAAGCCATTTTAGTGTGCCACAATAAAAAAAATATTGATTTCAAAAGGTGAGATGTCAAATGTCACACATCATATGCGACTACCGTAAGGCTCGCTCGTTTTTTTTCTTATGTATTGTTTGTATCGTGTTGATGGTAATAAGGTTCACTTTACTAGGAAGTTTTTAATGAAACAGACGTGTGCTTGCTTTGATTTTATTGAGTGACTGACTTGATATACACACTTACAACGTTTATAAGGAGGCAAAGTAATCGTAGCGCGTACCTAGGTATACATACGTACGTTGATATAACAATAGCATGCGTAATAAAGTGGCGGCGGGGCGTATAAAACACAATCATTCATTGACTCAACATATCGTATCGTTCATTTATGGAGTGTCGTATGTCGTGCAGACGGTGGTGTGGCTGCTGGAGCGCGGCGCGTTCTTGTGTTTGATCGAGCGCGCGATCAACCGCCGGTACCGGCCGCGCGCTGCCAGCGCCACCGGCGCCGACGCCTGCGCCGCGCGCGCCGACGCCTGCGCCGGGGTGCGCGCCGAGCGGGCGCACGTCACCGCGGCCATCGCGCTACGTAAGTTGGAATCACGCTAAAACTGCTAGAGGATATAACCACTCAATTTTTTTTTTTGTTTGTAACTGTTATATTCAAAATTCAAAAATTCAAAATTCAAAATCAATTAATTAGTTTAGGCTACGAATAGCTCTTACGAACGTCGTTATGCGATCGGTTCGTGAGTCTGCTCCGGGCGGGAGATCTTGTACTGAGAAAAACCGGCGAGAGACTCATACTGTGTCCAGCTCTTTTCTCCCTTACGGCGTCAAAAATATTGGAGAGTGAGTGATAAAAGGACATTTTTCATCGCAAATTAAAATTAAACACACATTAAAATAAAATAAAGGACAATCACGACACAAGAAAAAACAACAAAATAAAAAATGTCTAAGATTGCAATAATTACATAAGGCAATATACAAATAAGGCAGAGGAGCTGCACCATACAGCCTCAAAGTTGCTTCTTTGGTTGATTTTGTTGTCTTTAATTTATTAATTAAATTAAGTCTTTTAGATTATTTCCAATTTTATTGTATTTAATTTTTAATTTTAATATATTTTTGCATGCTATCGTGGTTGGCTGAATGGGATGAGCGTAGAATTGTCACAACATCTCACCATGTACCCTCATACACAAATAAAATAATTTCATTTCATTTTATTATTGTCCCACTGCTGGACGAAGGCCTCCATCATTAAAATCGAGTCGTCGCTACAATTGATGGGTAATGGCTTAATCACCACGCTTGCCAAATGCGGTTTGGTGATCACAAACCCGGGCTATGCACGACACATTTTGCCCGACCTGGGAATTGAACCCGGGACCTTCAGGTATCGGGCCGAGCGCTCTGCCACTCGACCACCGAGGTGCCGTGTCCTGTACGCCAAGCATTAAATTCAGAGTAAAAACTTGCAACATGAATATTAGAGATTCAAAATTTGCAAATATCTTTATTTTGTGTTTTTTCAAACTCGTATTTGCACCAGTGTTCGTCACAGTCTTCGTCACCAAAAAATATTATTCTATTCTATTCTAAAAAATAACATTGATGTAACTTTTTTTAGATCAAGTGAATGTTAAGTAAATGTATAGAGGTAAGCATAATTTGTATAAGCGGGCTCGTGAAAGTTTCGAATTGTAAATATTGTATGATTTGGTAACGACATAAGTATTTTTTTGTTGTAAATGTCGTTACTTCTATTAAAGCTGTGGAGTTTCTTGCGCCCATTCTTCTCCACAGCTAAAAAATAGACGTCCTAAGCCGGGTAGGTAGTAGGTATAAAATGTATGGACGATTCAAGAGCACTTTTCGTAAGTTTATTTAAATTAAAAAAAATTGACTCTGACTTTGACTTTAATCATTGAAATTGTACGGAATGACTGCTAGGAAGCAGGTGGCTTGTATTCAATTGTTTTATCATCAGCTCAATTTTATGTCCCCACTGCTGGGGCACAAGCCTTGCCTACGGATGGATAGGGACAACGGGCCTATACCACCACGCGGGCCCTGTGCGGTACGGCGGTTGTTAGCGACTGCTAATGCAGCCAGGACCAACGGCTTTACGTGCCTTCCGAAGCACGGAGGAGCTCGTGATGATAAATTTTTGGTCACCCATCTGATGCCTTTGCGAAAGTTGTTAACCACAAAAACACATCGAGCTCCTCTTAACGAAAAAAAAATCAATCACTGGTCGAATTATGTCGCTTACTGGTGCCAATACCTGTAGTATTGTCGATCATTGCCGTCGTTGGCGTTCAGAGCACGCTATCGCTGGTCGATTATAGCCAATTGTGGCGTTCACAAGGTTAAGCTTCTTATAAGAAGAGTGATAGGATGGGGTTGGGACTTCTTGGCGGAAAAGTGAAGAGTCATGTATGCGGTTTTGATTTATTTTCTAAAATTTGTGTTATGTCGAATATTAATGTGAAATAATAGTGGATTATTAACCGTTAAATGTTCGCATGAGTGTTGGCAAATGAAACAAAACAGTGCAACTTCACTTTTCAAATTCTCTCGAGAAATCCGCCCGAGGACTTAGTACAGCCCCACATCTTTGCTGAGATATTCGAGGGGTTGGAGGGTATATCATTTCTCACTTCTCATTTCTATTATTATTCATCATCATCTATACAAGAAGGAAATATTGTTTATTTATATATTACTTGTAAGAAAAATTACTTTGACACTGGCTAAATGTGCTAATCGCACGAAGCCATCAAATAAAGAAAAGAAGGATGGGGTTGCACAAAAGATCCCGATGGGTCGAAATGCTACTGCGAGAGGGAAACCTCAGCAGGCCCAACTAAGATAAGATAAGATAAGCTTCTTATATAAAAAATATAATGGTGTTTGCGAGCGCAGCGGCAGCGCAGATCACGGACGCCATGTTGGTGTCGGACCTGCACAAGAACTACTGGCGGTTGAACCGTCCCTTCAACGCCGTCAAGGGCATCAACTTCTCCGTCAAAAAAGGTGAGACAACACTAATACCACGGTATAAGGAATAGTATTACACACAGTATCTCTTCAAGCAAAACGGCCGAAACGAAAGAAAGGTTTGGTAAAAATTAAAAGATCCACATGTGTATCCGATCTAGATCTTCTATGCAGAGTTACCAACACATAATTATTAACTTTATGTAAATTAAATATTTATATTAGTAAAGTCATGCTCGTCAGGCGCGCTTAAGCAAGCAGCGGTGATCATAAATGTAAGTACACAGAGGTTACTAAACCAGTAGGGCTGAGACTTGTTTATTTTGATGTGACGTCACAACAGAAATATTTAACTAATTCACAATTGCATTACAAAATAAAGTTAAGTAGTTAAATTTAAGTCTTGGACAAGGCATACAAGATGATCGGATACACTTTGGATCTTATAATTTTGACCACACCTTTCTGTTACACGTTGCATAAGTGTAGAAGTGTATGTATAAATTGGTATCGTTTCGCAGGCGAGTGTTTCGGGCTGCTGGGTGTGAACGGCGCGGGCAAGTCCACCACGTTCAAGATGCTGACGGCCAAGACCTGCCCTACCAAAGGCCAGGTGTTCGCCAACGGCAACTACCTCACCGGAGACACCAATAAGGTGAGCCTACTATTATTATTATTATTTTTTTTTTTTTGTACTGTAATTTGAGTTACTATGTGCTGTATTTTTCAATCGATCTTATATACACCCGGCTTATCCAAGTTCCACTCCGTTTGCGCGGCAAAGTCTTCATCCACTATCACATTATTTTCCCAACTACACACAACACTAACGGTGTCTCTATTAATATATAAGTACTAGCTGACCGGCGGACTTCGTACCGCTTTGACAGTTTCCATGACAACAAAACAAACAAATCATTCGTCCACTTAAGAACACCCGTATTCCATGATGGACCCATATAGCAGCGCCACCTACCGGGTCAAATTGTAAATCTAAACCATTCTCGAATCCACTTGAACACACAGATAATTTCATAGAAATCGGTCCAGCCATTTAGAAGGAGTTCAATAACATACACACGCATAGAAGATGTATACAGGGTGGCCGGAAGATTGACGTCCAAAAGAAAAAATTAGGTCTCTCGTGTCGTGGGGTATCCGAATCACCCCCATGTATGTTCCGCGATTTTTCACGGTTTTCGAGTTATGAATTTTTTTCTAAATTTTTGAGAATTTTCGAGCGATCAACTTAAAAAATTTCTAGAAAAAAAGTAGAAGACTTTTTTGTATTTTTTTTTTGCAACGAAATCTTCATAAGTTGTACTTTTATGCATAAAACAATTAGCTTCGTAACTTTGATGAAAATTTGGAAATGCAGGTCTCAAGAATAAAAAATACGATTATTGAATTATGACTAGAACATTAAGATTAAAATTAAAAATCTAAACAGATGACTGCATGGTTTTTTAGTGATCCTAAAACATGAGACATACTCTCAGCTTTCATAATCATTAAAAAAAAGTAGTACTTAATGAGCTACTTTTCCTAGAATCGGCCTTCAAAGACAGCCACGTGGTATTTTTTTTAAATAATCCATGTGATTAAAACAAAAAGTCTTGCTATTTTATGGTTCCTAATGTTAAATTGGTTTGTTAACTAACCAAAAAATGCCTAAAAAATTTACATTTTGTTTAATTTTAGTTTTAAATTTTATCAATTCTGCGCGTTGCATTCTTGCGAATCATGGGTTGTAAAAGTGAACGCGATTATTTTACCTGCAATAACAATAGGTCGACCGCGAGGATAGAGACGGAATAATTGCCATCTCTCTCACTCTCAGTAGCGCGGGCGACAACCCAAGCCAACGCCAAAATGTTATCTCAGTCGTACTCACTTTGTGTTTACTGCTACTCGTGTCGCCATCGCTCACCCCAAATTTGCTTGCCCTACTTTTTTGACTACTTTGCTCGTTTACTGGACTGTTTTGCCTTCTGATTTGGACTTTGTTTACTTGGAAGTGAAAGAGATGAGTTACACATTAAGTGAATATGCAGAAATGCATTATTTTTATGGAGTTGCACAAGGCAACGGCCGTGAAGCAGCGCGATTGTATCGCGAACAACTTCAACGACGTGGTGGGCCGCAACCTGCACATTATCCCGACCATCGTGTTTTTATTAACACGCACAACACGTTGATGGCAGGCCACATTCCTGGTCAACGCGGTGGTCGTGAAGGAATCCCTCGAGTCGATCCAGATCGCAGAGAAAGAGTGCTCGAAGAAGTTCAGCGAAATCCGTCCACGAGTACGAGAAGAATGGCTCGTGCTCTGGGCATCCCAAGAACGTCTATTCAAGCCATACTTCACGATGAAGGATATCACCCTTTCCATATCCGACGAGTTCAAGCTTTGCTACCTGCAGACTACCCATTGCGCGTTGAATTTTGCCAAACCATGTTACGAAAACAGCAAGAAGATCCTGGATATTTCGATAAAGTTTTGTGGACCGATGAGTCACGATTTGAGCTATTTGGAATATTCAATATTCATAATTACCACTCGTGGGCAATCGAGAATCCACACGAAACGAGAGATTCATCTTTTCAACACCGGTTTAGTGTTAACATGTGGTCGGGTATCCTCAACGGCGAACTTATTGGCCCGTTTGAATTGCCATCCAGACTTAATGGAGAAATTTACAAAAACTTTTTAGAAAATGAACTACCATTGCTGCTGCTAGATGTGAATCTTCAGCTTCGACGCACCATGGTTTTTCAAAATGATGGCGCCCCGTGTCACTACGCAACGCAAGTCCGAAACCACTTAAATGAAACTTACCCCAACAGATGGATCGGACGCAGCGGACCAATCAGATGGCCTCCACGCTCACCTGACCTTAACCCAATCGACTTCTTTGTGTGGGGCTATTACAAGGAAATCGCTTACGCCCGAGAATGTTCGAGTGAACAAGAACTAAGAGAAAAGATTACAGAAGCCGAACGTGTTGTGAGAGAGAATAGGGAAGCTTTTAGACGATTAAAAGGCAATTTTTTTACGAAGGTGTAGAATGTGCATTGCTGCTGGAGGTGGCCACTTTGAAAACCTTTTGTGAATTTAAAAAATAAATTTTCTTTCTGATTACCATCTCTGATTTATTGACAAAACCACCTCTTACTTAAAACGTCTGTTAACTAATCTCTTAAGAATTTTTAGTTATCAGCAAATTGACAACCTTAAAATTAAAAACTCAAAATGTTATCTAATCTTAGCTTTTTTGCGGCAATTTTTGGTTAGTCAACAAACCAATTTAACATTAGGAACCATAAAATAGCAAGACTTTTTGTTTTAATCACATGGATTATTTAAAAAAAATACCACGTGGCTGTCTTTGAAGGCCGATTCTAGGAAAACTAGCTCATTAAGTACTACTTTTTTTTAATAATTATGAAAGCTGAGAGTATGTTGCATGTTTTAGGATCACTAAAAAACCATGCAGTCATCTGTTTAGATTTTTAATTTTAATCTTAATGTTCTAGTCATAATTCAATAACCGTATTTTTTATTCTTGAGACCTGCATTTCCAAATTTTCATCAAAGTTACGAAGCTAATTGTTTTATGCATAAAAGTACAACTTATGAAGATTTCGTTGCAAAAAAAAAATACAAAAAAGTCTTCTACTTTTTTTCTAGAAATTTTTTAAGTTGATCGCTCGAAAATTCTCAAAAATTTAGAAAAAAATTCATAACTCGAAAACCGTGAAAAATCGCGGAACATACATGGGGGTGATTCGGATACCCCACGACACGAGAGACCTAATTTTTTCTTTTGGACGTCAATCTTCCGGCCACCCTGTATATAAAGATATAGAAGGTATGAAACCTTTTACTAATACTAATTAGTTTGCGTTGATTCCCGTTTAAATATCATCCTGAGACTGTTTGAATTTTTTTATGTTATAATCATAATGTACGTATGTTGTGCAGTACTTGCGCGGGCTGGGCTACTGCCCGCAGTTCTTCGGGCTGGATGATTTCCAGACGGGCATGCAGAACCTCACACTGCTGCTGACGCTGCGCGGGTGCACCAACAAGGACGTCGCGGCCCAGGCCAAGTCCTGGCTCAAGGTGCTCGGTGAGGGAATCACTTTGTACTTCACTACGACTTTGTATCCGAAGGTTTGATGTGATCAGGCAGGTAGATGTGCGGATAGGCAGTGAAACTTCGAATATCACTTATGTGCGTTTATTAATACATACACAGGAGTCGTACACAATAGCAGTAGGCAGGCACAAGCACAATAGTAGAAGGAGATAAGTAGTTCGGAAATATAACAGCACAAAATATAAAGCATTATCACTTTATATTTCCCGCGACTTTAGTATAAATGCAATACTTTGATTCCCAAATAAAAAAATAGATATACAACCTTATTTTTAGTTTATACGAAAATCGAAACACGGGTCAAAAATTTTCATTTAAAGAATAAGTACAAAAAAAATTAAATTAATATCTTGAAACTCACGAAGTTCAAGCTTTTTGTGCTGTCCCGTTGTCGACAGCACGCGACACTGCACTTATTGCTTATCGTATTGGTAACGTTATCACCACACAGCTAGCGTTCGTACAATTTCTGTGTACTGAGCGTTGGTGTATCGAAATCCATTTTCTCGATACGGAAACTAACACTGCGCGGGAGCAAGAATCGGGCAGGACGCGCGGGGCGCATGCGATGCGACACATACACACCGGTCGATAGCTTTCGGGTGACTGACACGGGGGGGTGGGGGTGGCGTGCGTCCACGTGTTGTTGTTCGTGGAGCCGGCGCGTGCCTGGATTGGTGCGCTATGCGACCTTGCGCCCTCTCGCATCCACGTGACAAGCGATGCGCGCGGTCGGCGCACGAGTAAGATTTTTTATAATATGGTGTACTTTATTTGAGATTTTGTAAATATTATTTGGTCAAAATGTAACATGGTAATAAAATATTGAAAAATATTGAAATCGATTCTATCACTGATTGTGAACAAACAGTTTTCAGGTTTCGTTTAAACTAAAACTAACATTGTATAATAGGCGATATTTGAACCAGTGACTAATTCTCACGCTATGAAATATCATAATAAGAGAAAAAGGAGCACTCCTAAGGCTCGGACTACATGCATCCGGAATCACACGGACCCGAAAAAACACGGCCCCGGATTCAATCCGTAGCTCAAACAAATATATGAATTTTTACTGCATTGACTACATGTGATCAGGGGCCTTCAGATCCCGAATTTCACTCGGAAGCAACCGGAACATGCTCCGGACGTCTCCGAGTACCCGGTCCGTTATTTTTCGGTACGGGGGGCGGGGTCTATCAATATCGTATGAAGTTGTATGAAGCTGACCACACGAGTACGCGAGAAACGTCCGTTCCGGTCCGGTCCGGAGGAATCACGCGCCAGTCGATGACAGACGCTCAAAGCGGTCGATCGCGTCGCGTGCGCAATCAAAACTGCAAAATGGTTGATTCTGAGCGTCTCATTATGGTGATTCAGAATTATCAATGTATCTGGAATACTTCTATAAAAATTTGAAGGACACGTCGTGGAACAGCGTTTGTGATGATTTAATAAAGAAATGGGTTTTGCTAAGCATTGGTACCTAACTTTATTCATTGTACTCGTAGGTACGTAGTCGTAGTTTAGTTTAGTACGTAGGTTCCTAGGTTTCATTAGTGTCCTGTTCAGTTCTAGATATGATTGAGATTTTACCTAATTTTATAATTAAAAATTTAGATTTAACCTAATTTTTGTATAAGACTTCTGGAATACACCTCCGTTATGCGGTCTACGTGAAAAGGATGAAACCAATATCTTTTCACTTTCCTCTGTTTCCTTTTTTTCTTAACGGCCACAGCGGAGCATACAATTTCAACTAAAGTTAAACTTTCCATTGTCAACTGGACGACTATTCAGCGCAAGTGCTAGCGACCGACTGAGTAAATTTCTCTCCGGATTTAAAAAACGGAGCGCGTGTAGTCGATTACTTGCCGAATTTAGTTTTTTCCCGGGCCGGACTGATTCGATGACGAACTGTGCTCATCCACCGCCAGGGCTAGAGAAGTACGCCAACCGCGCGGTGAGCCAGTACAGCGGCGGCTGCGCCCGCCGGCTGGCGGCCGGCTGCGCGCTGGCCGTGGGCGCGCCGCTCACGCTGCTCGACGAGCCCACCGCTGGGGTGGACGTGGCCGCGCGCCGCCGCGTCTGGGCCGCGCTCCGGACCGCGCTCAAGCAGGGGCGGGCGTTAATTATCACCTCGCACAGGTAAGGCAATACACGAATCGATTGAAGACACATGCATGCCACAGGTCACCATTACGCGGACCGGACATATTAAAGCTGCAGCGTGCGCTCATTATCACTACGCAGATTAAGGTGGGGACAATTTAATAGGTCGATTGAAGGCACTAGAACACGTGATCGCATTACGCTGGCCGACGACGGCATAATGTCTGGAGCGCATCAAATGCAACTGCGGTCTGCGCTACAAGGGCGGACACTCGTCATCACCTCTCGCAGGTTAGATGTGCCGAAGACACAACATAGTATCACGTAGGTAACGTACCACTCGTAGGGAACATTGGAAATCATCAGAACGTAATGTAATTTGCTGTGTAAACAATTTCTGATCGATTTCCTAATCCGTGACATTTCCAAAAATATAGCATTTACTCCCGCCACTATTTTTGTATTATATAAACTTTGTTATTTAATTTATTAAGTTATTTCGAAAGTAAGAGTTAAAATATATATCTACACTATCACCGCTGTTTATTTCCTCCGAAGTTCGTAATATTAGACACATCACGTAAGCTACAGCAACGCGGCGCTCACGCTGTTAGACGAGCTACCCGCCGGCGACGGCCCACCGTCACAATTACGCTCTGGACAGACCGAATAAAGGCTGCAGAGCGCCCTCTCATAATCAGTATCCTCAGATTCTTTTTTGGTTTTAAGAAAAAAATATAATATAAATATTTTTGCTACACAACAATAAAAAGTAGAACATATTGGCTATTAAATGATTCGTTGAGCAGTGTTATGGCAGCAAAACAGTAACAGTAACAGTACACACATACATACAGTTACAGCTAGGCTAAGACGCTGATTTTCAGACGTCGGCGTTCTTCAACGTCGCTCTTTTCGCGTTGCGTTGCGCTTTTCGTTTTATTAATTATTCACAAGATGGTAATTATATGATCATAATCATGTTATGTAAATAGTAAAGTAATCTATATATTAATACGTGAAGCAAAAACTTTGTACCCCTTTTTTACGAAAATTGCGCAGACAGGTAATTTCGCACACTTATAGTTTATGAAGGTTATCCGAATGTTAATATACTTTTTTTTAATTATGCATAAAAATACATTAAATCAATAAAACATACATTACACACTCTACCATGTATTTGACACACACGCATTTACTTTTTTGAGAATAGATTTTTTTATTTTTATTTGATGGTTTCGTGCGATTAGCACATTTAGCCAGTGTCAAAGTAATTTCTCTTACAAGTAATACATAAATAAACAATATTTCCTTCTTCCTCCAGTAATGATGATGAATGATATTAGAAATGGGAAGTGAGAAATGATATACCCCCCAACCCCTCGAGTATCTCAGTAAAGATGTGGGGCTTTACTAAGTCCTCGGGCGGATTTCCGGAAGTCCTCACGCGAGCTTCTTGAGAGAATTTGAAACGTTGCACTGTTTTGTTTCATTTGCCAACACTTATGCACACTCACGAACACTTAACGGTTAATGATCCACCATTATTTCACATTAATATTCGACTTAACACAAATTTTAGAAAATAAAACATAACCGCAGACATGACGCTTCACTTTCCCGCCAAGAAAACTTGAGAATAGATTAATAAAATTTCAAAAATGGAAGAGGAGTGGCCGAAATCTTTCAATGCCAATCCAAACTCACAGTCTATCTTTTTTAATTTTTCATTTCTTAGGATACAATCCGTGCAGCCTTAATAAAATATTACGGTCGAATTTCGACCACTGGGCGACCACTAGTAATAATAAATAAATAAATAAATAAATGTTTCCCACACTTACACCAATTATCTAGCCCCAAGAAAAGCTTCCTAAAGAAACTCGAGAAATGGTTAACTAGACAACGGATAAACATACTTAATATACTTAAATACATACTTATTTAATACATAGGAAACACACAGACCCGAAACAATTTAGAAAAACAGGTATTTCTAAATTGATCCGACCTGGGATCGAACCCGGGACCTCAGAGATGGCGACACCATGAAAACCGGTGTGCAAGCCACTCGACTAAAGAGGTCGTCAAAATAATAATTTTGTCATGTCAGTAAATAAAAAATTTATAATAATTTAATTAAATGTAATTTGTCATTAAAATAATAAATTTAAATAAAAATATTTTATCTATTAAATGGTTATTTAAAATCGAGTTAGTAAATAAGTGAGGTATTTAAAATATAATGAAAAATCTCCATTTTTGCAATTTGTGCAGCATGGACGAGATGGAGGCGCTGTGCCACCGCATCGCGATCATGTCGGCGGGAGAGATCTGGGCGCTCGACTCGCCCGCCGCCCTGCGCGCCGGCCACGCCGCCGGCCACGCCGTGCTCATCAAGGTGGCCACGCGCGCCCACGACGGTGCGTACCCGCGACATGCAACCGCAATACTATCAAGGTGACGCCGCGCACGCCGCCGGCCACGCCGTGCTCATCAAGGTGGCCACGCGCGCCCACGACGGTGCGTACCCGCGACATGCAACCGCAATACTATCAAGGTGACGCCGCGCACGCCGCCGGCCACGCCGTGCTCATCAAGGTGGCCACGCGCGCCCACGACGGTGCGTACCCGCGACATGCAACCGCAATACTATCAAGGTGACGCCGCGCACGCCGCCGGCCACGCCGTGCTCATCAAGGTGGCCACGCGCGCCCACGACGGTGCGTACCCGCGACATGCAACCGCAATACTATCAAGGTGACGCCGCGCACGCCGCCGGCCACGCCGCCGGCCACGCCGTGCTCATCAAGGTGGCCACGCGCGCCCACGACGGTGCGTACCCGCGACATGCAACCGCAATACTATCAAGGTGACGCCGCGCACGCCGCCGGCCACGCCGTGCTCATCAAGGTGGCCACGCGCGCCCACGACGGTGCGTACCCGCGACATGCAACCGCAATACTATCAAGGTGACGCCGCGCACGCCGCCGGCCACGCCGTGCTCATCAAGGTGGCCACGCGCGCCCACGACGGTGCGTACCCGCGACATGCAACCGCAATACTATCAAGGTGACGCCGCGCACGCCGCCGGCCACGCCGTGCTCATCAAGGTGGCCACGCGCGCCCGCGACGGTGCGTACCCGCGACATGCAACCGCAATACTATCAAGGTGACGCCGCGCACGCCGCCGGCCACGCCGTGCTCATCAAGGTGGCCACGCGCGCCCACGACGGTGCGTACCCGCGACATGCAACCGCAATACTATCAAGGTGACGCCGCGCACGCCGCCGGCCACGCCGTGCTCATCAAGGTGGCCACGCGCAATAGTACCTCATCATCATCACCATATCTTCACTTCTATATCTATATCTAAATACAGTGTAATGTTTGAATGCCTCCCTCCATGTGGGAGGGAAAGTAGGTAAATCTCTTAAAAAAAAGTAAGTAATTATCACAAAAAGATTTACGCTGGATAATGCCACACTTCGTCGTCATCAAAGTCACGTCGCTGTCTCGTCATCGAGACGGTTAAATTAAGTTTACCTCGAATTCATAATTTCAATCATCCTTGCGAAGAAACAAAGAATAAGCATAGAATAGTTATTCCGTGTTTTGTCTCTTTTACTCTAATTTGAAATAAAGTTAACATGAGTGGAACAAAACAGCTATACACAGCTTATTTGAAGGCCCAGTAAATATAAATATATTAACAATTAATGGATCTCTGTTATCTTTTTATGTAATTAATAATAATAAAATTGTCACAGTGTATAAAAATAATCTATTTTATGATTATCTTACACAGAAACGGATTCATCGGCCCCGAACTCACAGTCGACGTCGCAGCTGAACCAACTGAAAAGCCAGTTGCATCAGAAATTTAACTGCACACTGAAGGACGAACACCAGGTAACATATTCGTCATTATCAGCCTATACTAGTCCACTGCTGGACATAAACATCTCTAAGTGCACGTCACTAACCACGATCCGCAACATTACATATTATTATTATCTAAATTTAGTGACTTATTGTATATTTTTTTAAATATTATGGTCACTTGCATTAGCTTAATTATTAATTATTCTAACCGCCTCTCCGTGTTAAGACCACCGGTTTAGACCCAGAGGGCCCGGGTTCGATTCCCAGCGGGGGGTACATGTTTGTGTGGTTGGTGGTAGGGCTTGTTTGTCCACCTGGCTAGCTACCACCATCTTTTCTAAATATGTCGCCATAACATCAATGTTTGTAGCATTGTTGTGTTCGCGGCTACTCTCAACCAGCTCTTGCCAGCCACCTTGCGAAGATCGTCGCTCCACCCGGAATGCCCTCATCATCATTCTCTCTCGTCTGCGTCAAAATAAAACTAAATAACCAAATTATGTAAGAAAATATTATTATTTTATTTCATAGTGTATATCAAGGCACATTTAATTTCAAGATCACCAATGAGATTCAAATACGCCCTCCGTACATAATTAATCTTTTATTGTATAGTCGACCATGAAATTGCTTTATCACTTTTGACAAAAACTTCCATTACAATAAAATTTCGCTAGGGCTCATTGTCAATGAAGACAACGTATCTGTAACTTGGTCTTTTATATAAAAATAGAACTTGTTGTTTTATTGTATGCAAACAAAGTTCACTTCTGAGGTGGTAAAGCAATTTCATTTGTATTTGTATTTGTATTTATTTATTTGCATATCACACGGTATTACAAAGGTAACAAAAATAATTAAGTACATATGACATGTGATACCCTGTAAGGGCACCGCAAAGTGTAGAGCACTACTGTACACTACTGCATCCTTGTAGACACTTCAATTTAAAAAAAAGAAAACATTACAAACATTGCACTAACAAACTAATTTACACATATATATTAATTTATTCTAGATATATCTTTATATTTATTCGTTGTCGACTATACAAAGAAATTACATTTAAACACACGTCACACAGGACATATACAAAGGTGAGCTTATCTCTGGAAGAGATCTCTTCCAGCCAACCCTAGCTGTGGTGTAATAAACAAGTATGCGGGACTAATATAGTATACAGTAGAATCCGGTTATAACGACGGCGAAGGGACCGGTAATATTAGGTCGTACTAACCGGAAGTCGTACTAAAGGAAATGACAATTTTTGTTTTTTTTTTCAAATCACATTCATATTTATGTTTTAAAACATTTGCATTGAACAAAGGTTCTATTTTGTGTTTACTTTTCTTAATTGTTGATATTGTCGAATGATTTACACCGAAATCCTTCGCAATCGTTGCATTCGACTCGCCAGCTTCTAAACGTTGTATTATAACACTTTTTTCTTCAACAAAGAAACTTTTTCGCTTTGTAGAAGCCATTTTTGTACGCGAAAGCACGCATAACCCGCTAATTAATGCCGAAAACTAAACAGTCGCATTCGAATCACTGACGTGCAGGCAAGGGGAAAGCGCGGGGCGGAGATAGTTTCTTATCTACGATTTATTTGTAAACACGTCAACGCTCGTCGTCTTTGTAACCGGACAATTTTGTGTGAAATTCCGTCGTTAAAAGCGGTCGGTCGCTGTAAGCGGAGTCGTAATAAACGGATGTACTTTCATAGTGGCTCATATGAAAACCAAACACGCGCCTAAACTTACGTCGCTAAAAACGGTTGGTTGTTATATGCGAAGTCGTACTAAACGGACTACACTGTACACTAATCCAAATATTCCAAATCCGTTGGCAGACGACGCTGCACTACCACATCAACGAGACGATGCCGTACAGCGTGCTGTTCCGCGAGCTGGAGGCGCTGAGGGAGGCCTTCCCGCTGATTGAGGACTACTCCGTGACGGAGACCACGCTCGAGGAGGTGTTCCTGTCGTTCGCGCGCCCGCCCGACGAGGGCCCGCCCGCCGAGGGCCCGCAGGCGCGGCCCGTGTAGGGGACCCTACTTTGTAAGCACTAGTTTTTTATTTATTGGAATCGGGCGTTACTTTGGCGGCAATCCATGGTACCCGATCTCTACTATCTATGATACTTTATCTATTACTAGTGGACCCGGCGGACTTAGTACCGCTTTGACAGTTTCCATCGAGTGATTAAATTCTCTTTGGTTTCCATGACAACAAAACGAACAAATCATTTTGTATTGGAAAATTAATTTGTCGTTTTTAGTATATTTATAGTGTGATTCCCGTGGCAATATCGGCATAAAAACTATCCAGGGTATAAATTATCTGTATGCCGAATTTCATCCAAATCCATCCATCCGTTGCTGCGTGAAGAAGGAACAAATATACAGACACACACAAACCTTCGCATTTATAATATTAGTGTGATATCTTAGATATAAGAAACTTATTGTAATGTTTATGTATTGGAAGCACTGAATAAATAATTACTTACTTGATCTTTTAAACTACGCAACGGAATTTAATGCAGTTTTTAGCAATAAAAAGAGTGATTCAAGAAGAAGGTTCATATTATGTACATGCATATTATATATTCAATAAATTTTAGACAGGACAATGTCTGTCGGGTCAGCTAGTCCTACTAATATTATAAATGTTCGTATATTTGTTGCTTCACGCGGCAACGGATGGATGGATTTGGATGAAATTCCGCATACAGATAGTTTATAACCTGGAATAACACATAGGATACTTTTTATCCCGATATTCCCACGGAAACGGGAACCACGCGGGTGAAACCGCGAGTAGCCGCTAGTATAATAATATAATGTTTTTAGAATGTAATGTAACACATAATGTACAGTCACGTGCATTAACATAAATAAACTATACTATATATATACTATATGTATATAAAGTATACTAGTCTGTCAGCTAGAATATATAATAAGATTAATAAAGAATTAGATATCTATTCTAAGTCATACAACAATTGTAAAAAGATATTATATATTTGGTCAAAGAATCTTGATTATGAAAAAACAGAACTTTTTATACAAAAAATGAAATAACAATAAATAAATAAATAAGAACTTACACATTTAAATTGGTATACTTATAAAATAACGTAATTTTCTTCAACACTTAATCAAAGATAAACCTAATAGCTTACTTTTACTTCGTCATAAAACCAAATGAAATTAGATTATATGATTGAAGTTTATTTTAGTGATAAGTTTAATTAATATTGTATAGAGACTGTAAACACAAAACATTGTATTTATTGGAAGAGCAGAGTCTCCTGGTACGGGTATTAAGCCTAAAAGGAGATTCTAGCCACTAGCTATTGTAACTTAACATTTTTTAACGAAATAAACTTTATTCTTATTCTTATAAACAATGTCACTCTTAAAACAATGAACATTTTTTTGGAGAGTTTCCGATTGCCACAAACGGCATTTTCAGCTTCAGCGGGCTTGTTTGGGGGCGGCGAGAAACTTAAAGGGTTCCTCAGGCCGTGTGAAACGAATCACCTTCGGAGGTTTTCTAGAGGGAAAGGCATCACGCACTAGTGCGTGTCCCCGTGCCCTACTAGATTCTCCGAGGGTTCGGATCGGATCGGACAATGAAATAAGGATCAAAACTAGTCAAAAGTGTAAACATTGTTAACGCTCGTGTACAGTCACGGCGGCAGATCATCCTACCCAAACCTGTCAAATTTCTCCAATGAACATTCATCCTTATAACCAATAGATAAAGTTCAAAATTAATTGTAGTAATTTGAATTTGTATTTCGGGACTCCATCTCCATATTTTAACTTTAACTAAACTAAATTCCTAAACACTCATCCGTCCGGCATATTGCATAAATCTTCACGTATTAATGTACAGATGCATTGACGACCTCCTTGGTCGAGTGGTTTGTACACCGGTTTTCATGGAGTCGTAATCTCTGAGGTCCCGGGTTCGATCCCCGGTCGGGTCAATTTAGAAATTATTGTTTTTCTAAATTCTCTCGGGTCTGGGTGTTTTCTATGTATAATAAGTATGTATTTAAGTATTTTAAGTATGTTTATCCGTTGTCTAGTAACCATATAACGAGTTTCATAACGAAGCTTCTCTTGGGCTAGATAATTGGTGTGAGTGTAGGAAAGTTTAGTTTAGTTTTATTAATATATTTTTTTATTTGTAACAGAATGGTGTAAGAACCCAGCAAACACAATTGGAGGATTTTAATTGTGACAAAGAAAGTGGCGAGCCAGATCGCAACCTACTGAATATAAGCGAGTTACATCTAAACTAATACTATGTAATTATTTGCGAAATATGCACAAAATATTTAAACAGTGGGTTGATTATGAACTCATCGACCACACCGGACGATTGCGTTTACGGAGATCATGCTTAGCCGCACAACAGCAGTGATGGCTAAAGCGGATAGCTAATTATTTTAAAAGAGATAAATCAACTCATAACTTAACTTAACTATAACTTACGGTGCTTCTATTTTATTAACGTCTCTCGGTAATCATCGCGTTTCCGAATGCAACCAAATATCGATATCCATGTCCATTAATTATTAGATTTATCATGTATTAAAATTTTATTTCAGAACAACGTACTTTATTATCGTTTTGTTTTTGATTTTCGTCTGGACTGCATAGAGCTGTAAAACGATCAATAGTATTTCCCCTTGTAATAAGTAAAGGTAGAAGTCGCAACTCTATATACTCTATAACTGATAGAAATCCAACGACACAGCCGAAACGAGAAGTTTTCCGAGAGACAACAAGAAAATAGATGCATTGTGTATACAAAGTATTTTAATGGCATGCATTTTGTGTTAAGACTGCAAAATATCATACAATTATTTAAAGTGGTCAATTAAATGATTATTTACATATAATTTTACGCAAATATTGTTGCGAACAAATTGCAATTTGAAAAAAGTCAAAGTTTTGAAAAAGTTCCTCGACCGGGATTCGAACTCGCACCCCATGACATTCCGGGTCAGGTGCTCTTCCAATTGAGCTATCGTGGTTCTAACCAGCCCGCCGAAATTATTCAATTGTTAATGACGGCAGTTGTTGACATTGAATGGGCGCCTTTGGCTTTCAAAGTAAAAAGTAAAATAGTGTTGAATAATTTCGGCGGGCTGGTTAGAACCACGATTGCTCAATTGGAAGAGCACCTGAACCGGTATGTCAGAAGGGTGCAGGTTCAAATCCCGCTCGTGGAAATCGTTTCAACATTTGTGTTTTTGTATTTTGTCTTTTTTCAAATGGTCAATTAAATGTTAACCAAACGGTAGTATTGTTTAATCTGTAGATTGATACTCAATTTGGAAACAAATGTTCAACAAAGTATTATATTAGGTATAAAGAGGAGCATTCTCATCACAGAAAGTAACTACATAGGTACTTGAAAACAAAACGTTAGTCATTACGTGATTATGTGATGTATAAGGTTTTTTCGTCTAGAATTGATCACTATGCCTTGTAAACATGGAAGGTATTCAATGTCAAGAAACAACTCTAATGTTACCAAGTAAGATTTTTTTTATTTAATTAATGAATGTACTTAACCTGTTGCTGAATTTAAGTTAAATAAGTTCTTGAAACAATTGGCAACTATTTTTTGAGATATCGCTGTGATTCTTACCTACTCTAAAACATGTAGAAATTTTCTATAGAGTCATTTAAAAGATAATATGTATTTCGAAGATAATATGTATTTCGAAGATAATATGTATTTCTCCAACTCATCTGAAATAGTTATTTTAGCACACTTGAAGATAATCATATAACGTTATTATTTTTAGTTTTACATAATCATTAACGTTTTCAACCTGGTAATATTATGTGGAACTCGGAGAGCTACCACAATTAGTCTCCTTTTATAAGAAATTGATTTGAAACATCTTACCATTACCAAACGAAGCGAGACACATGAGAGCCAACATTTGCAACAGTGCTTATTTCAAGGGTTTTTTTAGTGCTATATATAATCAAATAAATATATTCATTAAAATATCTATTTATTCTTTAAAGGTTACATATTGTATTTAGGGTTTGCACTATTCATTTCCACTAACATGATTTATTATTAAGATTATTATAAGTATTATAAGTACTTAGGGGTTACCATAGATCAAACCTTAACTTTCAAACCGCTTATCGAGGTTGTTGTCCCCCGACTACGTAAACTTATCTATGTTTTTAAAAATCTGAAATACGTTGCCAACCGGAAAACATTAAAGATGGTTTACTATGCTTTGGGTCAGTCCTTAGTGGACTACTGCATTACATCGTGGGGCGGCGCAGCCAAAACACATCTAATACAACTAGAAAGGGCACAACGAGCTGTCTTAAAGGTGGCTGCTGGTTTCCCATTCCGGTTTCCCACGAGTGAGTTATACAAGCATTGGGAGGTTCTTACTGTGAGGCAATTGTTCATTCTCCAGGCTGCCCTTATCACACATAATTCACTCTCATACGACCCCATCATCAACTCTACCAGTCGAAGGAAAGGAAAGGTTTGCAACATTCCACACTCCCGGTCGAGCCTCTCCCATAAGTTTCTTTTTTTCCTTGGACCATTTATGTATAATAAATTAAATTCAAATTTAGGAATATACCACTTTAAAAAAGCTACGTGCAAAAGAGTTGTTTCTAGATGGCTTCAAACCCTAGACTATGATGAAACCGAACAGTTCCTGCTCCCCGCATCTTAATTTCTCTCTCACTCTTTCATCGTACAGTTAAGATGCCCACTCACCCTCATCTACATTCTTACACACTCACTCACACCCGCACTTACACTCCCACTCACCCACAACACCTACCTACCGTCAGTCATATAATGTGTTGTCTATTAAATCAAATAGTTGTTGGTCTAAATTTAACCATTTTTATTGTTTTTTTGTTATGTTATTTTTATTTCGGTGTTTTCTTTATTTTTCTGATAATTAGATCCTAGCTTCTCTATACCTGTAACCATAATACATGTACATTTTTATCTAAACCGGAGTAGCGGGGGCATTGGTGACCTGTAAAACGGGTTTTTTACAAAAAACCTATCTCAGGCTCCAGTCTCTCACATAATGGTTCTAATATTATGTTATATTTGTATTGTACTCCCTTATTGTATCACCTTTATGTGAAAGAGAAATAAATGACTTCTTATCTTAATCTTATTATAACAAACAGATATTATGTGTATTTGTAATAAAGCGCTTACACTTTGTATGATCTCTATACTGTGATTAGCAAGTGATTGTCTAACTTTGGATATGCGTTTAATTTGTTAGATGTTGTTATGATCAATATACCTTCTTTCTTCTTTAGGTAAAGCGGCAATACTGAGCATGTATGTTAAGTTGTTTTTTTTATTGTTCATCAACGTCACATAAACAGTTTACAAAATTAATATAAAGCTACAAAAACTGAGCTTAGAGCTAATGTACGACTGCCTTTCTGTATTCTAGAAGACGGATACTTCCATTTTTTGATGTGTTAAATAATATTTTTTATCTTACAATATATAATGAATATGTATGTAATATTTGCGTGTGTGGGGGTGTGTGTGTGGTGTGTGTGTTCAGGTACTTGTTTTAACTTCTTTTTTTTCGATTTATACATACGATGCACAATCGCTTTTTAGAAGGAAATACTTGGTAGTCCTTCTGAATAATATTAACTATTATAATAAGGTTATTCAGACGACCAATAGTAGAAGTTAACAAATCATAGTCACGTACTTGAGAACAAACCTATTGAAGAGTTTTCTTTTGTTCCGCTTCTAACTAATATTACCTAATCTTACTATGCTCATCGTGTAAATGCGCCGTTATTCATGGAGCTATTTTCATATATAATATATTTGCTATTTTGATATAAAATACTTTTGTAAAGCTGAATTTATAAGTTTTATATTCTCATCCTACCTAGTCGAGTCGAGAGATGTTCCAGTTAAAGTTAAAAGTATTTAATCTATTTTATAAAATCAATATACGTTTGAAGAAATATTAAGACAGGTAAGTCTTGCACCTAAGTGCTTACTTAGGTGCTAATATGTAGTTAGGCAGACATTTAAATTGTCACCTTGTACAGTCATGAGCATTAACATAAATACACTTTTGACTAGCTTAGACGGTTATTCGGTTATACGGTTATACAAGGAATTAACAGATGAGGAAGGAATTAACAGGAAAGGAAAGAATAACCGTCTAGATAAAGACTTCATTGCTCACACAATTATACAGGAAACAAATAACAGAAAATTTAAATATAATAGTAGGCAAAGGCGGCCTTGTCGCTTAAAGCGATCTCTTCCAGATTACCTTTGTGGCATAGGGCAAATTAGGAGACAATGTGAGGTAGTGTACCGGCAACTAGCAAATTTAATTAGTTTCATTATTCACATGTTAATGCACGTGACTGTACGATTGGGGGGGAGGGGTTACTTTGAACCGATGACTAAGGCTCACGCTGCTATGGTATCAATAACGAGTAGTGCTCCTTTTTCTCGTATCACGCTGTAACTGGTAATTTATATTTGGCACCAACTTTCTGAAACTGTCTCTCTGTCATTAAACTTTTCACGGGAAACAGGGAAAGCAAGAGAGAATAGAATACTTTGATACCATCTGTCCTTCATCCTCTTTTTTTATTTATAGATATGTGTGCTATCTCAATATAACTTATTTTGTAAGTCATCTAATTAAGTGATAGTAATCTCTTTAATAATAAGAAATTCAAAATTTGCTATGAATTGTATAACCTAATGTGCCTGGAATGCTATTGTAATGAGATATAATCTCCTTAGACCACTGTATTATTATAATATAATGTTAATTATTGTAATTATTAAAATTTGCTGATTATTTATTAAGATAACGGCGATCTGTGTAGCTAATGAGTACTGGTGTCACTGAGTTATATTTATATTGTAATGCCACCGAATTATTACTAAGTTTCAATCTCATATAAAAATCTCACAACAGTTCTTTCATTTAATTATTGTGTGATGAAGTCTTACATAGCTTTTAGATGTACCTACCTATGTACATAGTATTATTGTTAATGGTATAAGATCATTGTTTGATTTTGCCGTTGACACTAGACTGCTATTTCAAAGACATTTAATTACTAGTGATCGACACGAAGGGGTGACTAATTTACCTTCTTTGTATAGTCTTAATAGAATTGCTATAAAATACTACAATACTAGTAATTCCATGTTAGTACAGACTACTAAAAAATAAAACATTTTCCGGGATTCGGAATTCGATTTTTAAAAATGGTGGTTTTAACATCTCTTAGTTACGTCTTGTCGGCAACTTTAGAATAGAAAAGAAAAACATACAATACACATAAATATAAAAAGAAGAGGCAGACAGTATACTGTATACAATGTTATTTTTAGTTAATACGAGACCTGAAAACTGTTTGTTCAGTTTCAGTAATAGAATCGATTTCAATATTTTTTATACCATGTTACATTTTGACCAAATAATATTTATAAAATCTCAAATAAAATTATTCCCTACTAAAAACACACAACGGGGCAGCACAAAAAGCTTGTAACTTCGTGAGTTTTCAAGATATTATTTTAATTCTTTTTGTACTGATTCTTTAAATGAAAATATTTGACCCGTGTTTCGGTTTTCGTATAAACTAAAAATAAGGTTGTATATGTACTGTATGTATATACTGTATTAGCTGTATACACACTTTAGGTAAATTAGCCCTCTTCGTTCCGATCACTGTTAATCACATATTACAATTTTTGTGTTATTTATTCTGAGTGGATAATCTGGTAGTAAATGAATAGGTCCTTACAAATGAACAGACAATAAGCTTCGAATAGTTATTCCGTGCTTCGTCTTTTTTACTCTAATTTCGAATAAAGTTTACATGACGGAAACAAAACACGGTATAACTAAGCGAAGCTTATTCTCTTTTTATTTGTAAGGCCCATAATGTTTAACACGTTACGACTGGTCACCCGACAAGGTGGATAAAGTCATTCCACGACAGTCAACTTACTAGTATGTTATTTATATTTTCGGAATAGGCTCTCCATTTCAACTGCCGTATGGATTCTTATGGAAAGCTCATCTGATTGTTGGGAGTTTTTTGGATTTTGTCTTATAAGAGTGTGGGGACCCCTATATTATAGTGCCAGGTTTTTGTATTAGTCAATTACGACGAATACGAAATTTCTAATTCTATTCTAGTAAATTCTAACTGGACTGAATGGAACCATAGTTTCAATATTTTTTTTTCTATGAGGAGTATATATTTTTTGCATATAAACCGTTTCATATAAAAAATAATAATAATAATAATTGTTTGGTATAAATTAATTAGGTACATAATAAAAAAATCATAGTGTATTTCATGTCACGTAAACTGATCGAATGGTATATAAATCTCGCACAGTTATCTTAATTTTTGCTCCGATTAGATCATAAATTATTATTTGTCAATAAAAGATAAAAACTAACAAAACAATATTACGATAAAGATGTACAAGAGAATACGTTTTGGAAGTTACCTCATAAGAAATGTGTTTTTATTGATTATCACTTATGTTACCACTAATTAAGTACCTAACGATCGTATTATTTGTTAATATATAAATTGTCTTGTTACCATGCATCTCTGTGTTGCATGTGATAAAGGGTAAAGACGAAAGGGGTATTACATTGTACATTGTACAAATAAATATACCTATGTATGTATGTAGGTAAGTGCCTTACAAACAAAGAATGAGCTCCAAATAGTTATTCTGTGTTTTGTTCCCGTCATGTAAACATCATTTCAAATTAGAATAAAAGACAAAACACGGAATAACCATTCGAAGCCTATTCTTTGTTTATTTGAAAGGGGGTAAATGTTTTACATGTATCCGGTATATGCTGTAAGATTATTATTTTTTAGCTAATTACTATGAACCTACCCTAGATAAGAAGCCTCTCGAAATCTTGTGTATTGATTTCTTGTATTATGTATGTATGTGTTTAAGCATTCCCTACCTACACTTAGTTGGTGATATCATTCCAAATCAAACACGAATTACCTTTGCAACAGTGATTTTTAATAATAATTTTTAATTTTTGCTAGACTACGTTTGAGTAGCGTCGTCGTCGCAACTTGCCCAAGAAATATTATACCAAATCATTGTACCTATTATTTCCTTGTTTAAACAGTCACACCTATTTTCAATTAACTTATCTAGATTCAAGTGTACATTATCAGACAAGACCTATCTGGTTACATGAAGTACTTTCATGATTTTATTTATTGCGCTATATTTGGTAAAATACTTTTTAATGTGTTTCTGGGAATGACTGGCATCTTCACTATTTCCGTAGTTATTTCTGGTGGTACTTATTTTTATTAATTATTTAACTATAATCTAAATAAGACTGCATTTACATGCACTGCGTGATTTTATGTCAATAAAGTTATTTTAATTTAAAAGTTGTTTTTATTGCAACAAACTCTTTTAAATCTTTTCAGATAGTTTAATAGATTGAATTGAATAGTTTGGATAAGGTTTTTGGACCAAGAAAGACCTAAATGGTAAAGAGAGAGAGCCATGGTAAATTACAAGCAACCCAGTGATGTGGCGAAACTTAATTGGGTTTTGTACCAATAGATATTTTTAAATCGATGTTTGTACCTTACGAGGTCTTAAACTCGATACTAGCTTAAATGTAAAGCCCTTTCAATTCTCTGAGATTCTTTCAGTTCTATGAACACATTTCGATTACCCAAACTTTAAATTTTTTTTTTTACAAGTAAACGTTTTTATTCATACTTCTACTTAAAACTTGAACTTGCCACTGTGGGAAATGGTTATGAAATGAAAAATATTTAGTTTTACCGTAGCTAATTTAATTACACAAACTTAAGTGCGATTAATCGATTAGTTTTTGTTTTCGATTAGTTAACAAGGCCATTATGAAACTTCTTAAGACAGTCTTTTAATTTTGCGAAGTGAAAAGTCTTCGTCTCGCTCGCCTCGGAGGCCGAGTGGTGGCAAAGCGCTCGGCCCGATACCCGAAGGTCCCGGGTTCAATTTCCAGGTCGGGCAGTGTTTCGTATTTTTCGATGCATAGCCCGGGTTCGTGATCACCAACCCGTATTTGGCAAGCGTGGTGATTAAGCCATTATCCATCAATTGTAATGACTTGATTTCAATGACGGGGGCCTTTGCCCAGCAGTGGGACAGTCATAGGCTATTTACTTACTTTCTTCATCAAACCCTTTGCAAATCTGCAGGGATGAAGGGACATAAAATAAAACATCTTTAAAATACTTTCTTTATATTGCAACAATGAACTTGCAGATACTATAGAAGATAAACCTATTACTTCTACTATGATTGATAAACATGAGTGTAGTTATTTTAGCACAATAGGAATGTTATTATTATGTATTATTTATAGTGTTTTATTAACTCTACTACTGGCAGAAAGTAAACTAAACATATTCATAATTCAATCTGAAGAATATGTTGCATGCTGTTGTAGGTAATTAGCATCTTTGTAATCACAATTAGGTACCTACTTAAAATAATACAATAAGTAGTTATATAATAAAGGTCAAGTTATATCTTTGGATTACGTTAAAAAAAATATACCTATTTTAGCGGAACCAGTGGTGTTTTGACACCAATTTTCCTTGCCATAAAATTATATAATTATTATGAAGAATTTCATCGAAGCTTTACTGGATGACAATTAGGTCAGCTTCAAAAATCAGTAGCCTACCTATTTTTCAACGATAAAAGGCAAGCGTTGATCACTGGTTCCTTTCGAACACCACTGGTACCACTACCATAAATAGAATTTATTCAAAATGAAATTCAACAAACATCCTTAACTAAAATTTTACTTTTTTATTTTTAAGTGCTAATTGCTGCACTGAAGCTAAATTAAATATTTATAAAATACAGTGAAAAAATTAAATGCCTACCCGACCCAGCCAGGAATAGAACCTGGGTCTTCCGCAATCCGGGCGGCTGCACTGACTATTATTCTACCAGGAAGCATAATGGATTGGTCAGTGCAGCCGCCCGGATCGTGTTGGGTAGGCATTTAATTTTTTCACTGTATTTCATAAATATTTAATCCTTATCTACCTCAAAAGGTAGGTATGTGGTCCTATGGTTTTGTGTGGAGTGACCACTCATCATTTTACTACTTATAAATTGGCAAATAACACATTAGGTATTCCATTGTTTACCAACTGTACATCCATGCATTACAAACATTACAAAACACAAAAGTTTATATCTTTAAAAAAATATTAAGTCCTATTCTACTAAAGGTAATATAGTTTTAGAATACCTTAAGTATTTATTACCATATAAAAGAAACAGCATGTAAATTATGTCTGAAAAGTTTGTTTCCAGCATGGACTAATATTATTAGTCCATGGTTTTCAGGTAACACTAACTCATCCCACTTGTAAAATGATTCTTTCGTTAAGCAATTATGATGTTGGTAAAATGAATACCTAGTGTATAAAACATTGATATTAGTGGGTCACCCGCAAAACTTTGCGTTTATTAAACAGATTATTAGGAATTTCGAAACCTATGACAGGTTTTTTATTTTTCTGCACATCTACAGCTGGAGCTTTTCAAAATGAGACCATAACCGATTTTTTATGTGCAGCTATCGTCCCATAATCACTGGGACAAAAATCGGCTTGCGCTTTAAGTAATAATTAGCCAAAACATTAAGTTAATCTGTCAAATTAATATTATTTTACATACTTATATTTTTTTTTATTTGTTAAATATTATCATTACACATTTTTCAAGAACTGGCTTTAGTCTCATGTGCATAATGTATATCTAATTAATACGACATTCAGACTATAACATTATGTTTTCAAAGAACTAAAGATAAATAGAAGTACAATAATTATAGATATGTATAAATTGACACATACCTCAGTTAGACAAATGCTCTCATAGAACACCTAGTCATCATGAATAGGTATAAATTAGAAGATAATGCAGAAAGCTTTAATTTGAATAATCTTTATGAGAACTTACTTAAATGCTTCTTAAGATTCCCTTGATCATTATATTCAAGCAATTACTTGAAATGTTTAATGGTGAATGGATAGAAGCATCATTGTGCGTTGGTCAAGGTTAGTTTCAAAGTTGTTGCACACACAAGGTCACACCACAGTTGTTTTAAATAAAGGTTATTTCTTGTAATACTTGTCTTGGTCTATCTGAAGTTAAAGATTCCAAACTCTTCTTCTCTAATGACTGCACCAAGCCTATGCTGGAGCAGTCTGGCAGTTCTGACTTCATGCTTATCTTCAGGAATGATGAAGAGAAAAGTTTAAAGTGGCATAAAAAATCGAATGAATCAAAGTGCACTATGAGAAACTTCTGCAGGCCTATAGTTTAGACAGGATAACCATTCTAAAGATCTTAAGATTAAAACAGGAAAAACATTATTCTTTAATAACATCAAAAAGCATACTATTTGTAACATTACTGATAAATTAAACTTATACACTACCAAATTCATGATTTATTTAGCTCAATGTCTGTTTCAAGTAATAAGAAATTCTAGCACTGAACGAGACTTCACAATTGCCTTTGGATCCCTATTAAAGTATTGGCCTACTTATCTAATTAATTTAATTAGCTATCTTCTCTAACTTTATGTTGTCGAAAGCTTTCTTGACGTCTTCAAACACTTCATCCGGAGCCACTTCAGCATTAACTTTGCGCACGAGACCTGACGCATCATAATGGTCAACAATAGGCATAGTATCATTAAAGTAGTTGGTAAACCTCTTTTTGAGGGTTTCGAGGTTGTCGTCGGAGCGCCCGCTGCCGGCGGCGCCGCGGCCCAGGCACCGCTCCGTGCACAAATCTTGTGAACACTCAAAGAAGAGGACAAATAACAATTTAGTTTTGTCAGACATTACGCGGTTCCAGCCTTCTAAGTTGTCCTTATTTCGAGGGAAACCATCGATGAGGAAGCGACTTTTGCCGGATTTCTGCATGGCTTTGTGAATGAGAGAGCACGTTACCTCGACGGGAACGATTTCACCATCGCGAATTTTCTGCTCAATCATCTCTCCATATTCTGATCCGGGTCTTTGACGTTCTTCGCGTAGTAAATCGCCCGCTGATAAATGAACAAAATCATATTCTTTAGAAATGTTAGAGCACTGAGTACCTTTGCCAGAGCCGGGCGCTCCGAGCACAAAGACTACTGAAGGTAACATTCTATTCAGATAATCCGAGAGGAGCCGCGACGTGCGATACAACATGAACAAACCAACGCAACTAAGTTAATTCGCAAAAAATAAGTAATTGTTTTAAAAACATGCGCACAGCTGCGACCTTGATGATTGATATCACTTTTTTTTTTTTTTTCTTAATTTGTTCATGACCATGGATACTAGTGCTTAAGTCGAAAACTTTATCACACACACATTAAAATTAACAATAATCTTGATCAATCTATGGTACCGCACACTACGCAATATTATTGAAAAATTTTCGTAACTCAGTCGCTCAGCCAAGTAATTGTGTTCTGTGCGCTCAGCAGCTTGATTCGTGTACGCACGATATAAAATGGACAAGAAAGAAAAAAGTCGTTGTATTGACTATTGCACTTATTTTATGTAATAAAAAAAACAATCAAGAAAGAAACAATGGATTAGGACTGGATGTGAAAAAAAACAGTTAAATCAATTGAATTTAATAAATGAATTACGACTAACAGCAGAGCATGATTTTAAAAATTACATGACAATGAAAAATAATAGCTTTGAAATGAAACAACTTTTAAGGATCTACTCGCGTTTATTTTAAAAAAATAATTCTGCAGTATGCGAACATTCTTAGAGGGGCGGCCCAACCAATACATCAGATTTTATAAACCACAAATACTCGCTAAAGAACAACGATTCATGCCTAGGATGAGACGCTAGGCTATTGAAATAAAAAAACATCCTAATTTCAATAGAGAAGATGGTTGAAATCTACCACCAGCCTGGGATCCCATCATACAAAATATTAAATCCCAGCCCCAACACCATACTGCCAGACCAAGAGATACTGTAAGCTCTTTCTGCGTAAAACGGAACGCACCTGATTAAATTTAAATGAGGGTATACAACCTACTAACTAATTACGAATATGCCGAATATGAGACGACCAACACCTTCGTCTCCCTGTGACCACGGACCCTGCAAATGGTTCGAAACTTCAGGATAAAATAATAATAACTGAAAGTAGATAATGTGTAAAATAAACGCGAGTAGATCCGTAAAAGTTGTTTCATTTAAATGTGTAGCGTTCGCGTAAACTTTAGAAAACAATAGATAGGTAACAGCTTTGTTTTCCATTGCTCTGGATAAGTTTCCCAAGTATTCAAAAATAATAACAAAATTAGCTTTTCTGTGAGATTAGTAATATTATTCACACTATTTTCGTTCTCCATTGTCCTTTTGGCGCATTTACGTGAACAAAAAACAAACGTCCGCCTGCCTTGAATCTTTTTTCAACTAAAATATTGCCGCGCGCCCGCACACGACAATATTCTTGTCAATGTCTCTGGCTCCTCCCGATATTGTTGTGCCCGTGATCAGAATTTCTGGAAATCGATAATAATATTGAACAATACCGCAAGTCCGCAATACGGGCCGCACACACACAATACTATTGTGTGTGTGCGGCTAGCCATACGTTTCTCAAAATTAAACTATATAGGATGATGATGAATGATAATAGAAATGAGAAGTGAGAATGTTAAGGACTGTTTATAGTTAAACCTCTTTAATTTATGAAAACCTTTTATCTTATGTCACTCCTTGTTCTTAGCAACAGTTTGTTGATTCATTAAAAATGTTTATAATGTCACTAATTCACGAGTCTCTTTTTCTAATTGATAAATTAGTTTTATCATGGTAGCAGAGCGTAAGAAATCGAGTGAGAGTTATAAATAATCGAGTGTGGGATATACCAAGTTTCAAAAACCATCCGGGAAGACGAAGATTCAAAATGCAATCGAGTTGCAAAATTGACATCGGTCACCTGGAAGGTGTAAAAAACTGGTTTACTTGGAAATTTAAGGCAACATTACTACTACGAGGTATGCCCGGTGGATTGGATGCGGTAAACGGTGCTCTCCAGAAACCTGTGACCCCAACCAACAAAAATGCCGAAGAAATTTCACAATATACTAAAGCTCTCGATAATTACAACAAAATTGATAGTTCCGCATTACTTCTGCTCACTGCAAACATGTCAGATGAAACTCTTCAAAAAATCATGCGTTTCAACTCATCAAAAGAAGTTTGGGACGAACTACATTGTTTATTCGATGGAAAGTCTGAAGACAAGAGTTACGCTCTTTGTATGGAGTTCTTCGATTATAGCAAAGATCCGTCACATGACATCACTACTCATGTATCCAAAATAAAAACAATTTGGTCAGATTTAAAAGGTGAACTAATGAAGATAGAGAAATCAGAGTTACCGGATATCTTATTAATTTGCAAAATTATAGATACACTACCTGAATCCTGTTGTGCCTTCAAATCAAGCTGGTTGCTGATGTCAAAGACAGACAAAACTATAGAAAACCTGACAACGCAGCTGTGTGCGTATGAGCGTTCAGTTTCATCCAAAACTGGAGGTCCCGCCGAAGCTCTAGCACTACAGAATATCAATAGAGCAAAGAAAAAATGTGGGTACTGCGGAAAAGTCGGTCATAAGGTCAAACAGTGTTATAAATGGAAAGCTGACGGGAAACCAGCCAAGCCAGAGAATAAACAGACATCAAGCAATTTGAATTTAATGCTCCTGCCAGTCACTACGCATGTGAACTCCATGCATACTAACTATGATACAGCAAGTTGGTTCGTAGACAATGGAGCAACGTCGCACGTCACGTGCCGAAACGATTTTTTCTCTAGTTTCGAGCATTTTAAAGAAACACGTACAGTGACGACTGCTAATGGAGCTACTGTCAAAGCTGTTGGCAAGAGTACTGTTGATTTGAAAACTATTCTTAATGGCAAGGAATCCAGATTAAGACTCTGTGATGTATGGTACGTACCTGATATTATGCGAAACCTATTCTCTGTACTGGCCACTCAAGACAGACTAAACAATAGTGTTTTCATGTCTGAAAGGGAACACTGCTCGCTGAAAGTTGATGGACTCATGATACTGACTGGCAAAAGAGCCAAGAACGGAGGACTATACAAGCTTAATGTAGAGACTATTACAAAGTCAACTCCTGATCTGAACGCCTTGTCAGCAGATAACCTTCTACAACTTTACCACGAACGGTTAGCCCACCAGAATAAGAAACATGTCAAAGGAGTTATTGAACGGGAACTAGGAATTAAAGTTCGCCTAGATTCTGAATTGTGTACCGGATGTATTTACGGAAAAACACACCGGCAAACATTTGGAACGAGAGAACGAGCTAAGGAACCTGCAGAAATTATACACGCTGATGTGTGCGGACCTTTTCCACCTTCCTTCAATAAATTCCGTTACTTCGTTCTGTTCAAAGACGACTTCAGCAAGTATCGTCACGTTTATTTCATGCGACAGAAATCGGAAGTCCACCTGAAGCTCCGACATATGTTACAAGAATGTAAAGTGGCTGGACACTGTGTTAAAGAATTTCTGAGTGATAGATAACGGAGGTGAATTTGATAATGAGAATGTAAAGTGCATTCTACGAGAAGCTGGAATAAGACAAAGGCTCACGATGCCCTATACACCGCAACAAAATGGTCTCAGCGAACGTGAAAATAGAACCTTAGTCGAAGCCGCACGCACAATGATGCATGCTCATGAAGAATTACCTCTCGCTACATGGGCAGAATTGATTAACACTGCTGCGTACGTTCTAAATAGAACTGGCCCAACTCCAGAAAATGGTAAATCGCCATTTGAATTGTGGTTTAAGAAAAAACCAGCAATTAGCCACCTAAAAATAATTGGATGTGAATGTTACGCTCATATTCCTCAACAAAAAAGAGTCAAAATGTCTAAAAAGGCTGAAAAATGCGTCCTGATTGGTTATGACGGTGATGAAGGCTACCGCTTATTGAGTCAACGTGGAAAACTAACAAGGTCAAGAGACGTTATATTTAATGAGTCAGTACTTACACCGTGTGGCCTAGGAGATTCAGAAGAACAGCACTCAGCAGAAATCTATTTTCCACTTTCAAAACCGATGTGTGATGCAAGGGGGGATGATCGTAACGAAAACAGCTCGGATCGCACTGCAAGTAGCTCTGATGAGCCTAGTTCGATTGTACCTGCCACATCGCCAGATCAAGTTGAGAGTCAGGAAGTAGGAAACCAAGATAGATGTATGGAATCACTTCAACCGTCTTCAGAAGCATCATTGCCAGGATCACCTTTTTTTGAAGATGCTCTAGGTGATGAGGATGACGATGATGAGGATGATACTGAGGCACCAAGGAATGTAGATGACATAGCTGACATAGCTACAAGAATAACTTTACGGGATAGAAGTCAGATTCGAGCACCGAATCGATTTGGAGACTATGTTATGATGTCAGCAGATGTTGTTAATGAGATCAATGAACCAAAAACCTACAAGGAAGCAATCTCTAGCCCGCATAAAGATCAGTGGGTCAAAGCAATGGAAAATGAGGTGAAATCTTTAAAGGAGAACAAAACCTGGATAATGGTTGATCTTCCAAAAGACAGAAAACCTATATCTTGTAAATGGGTATACAAGATCAAGACCAATGCAGATGGCTCGCTAGATAAATTCAAGGCCAGACTAGTTGCTAGAGGGTATACACAGAAAAAGGGCATAGACTATGAAGAGACTTTCAGCCCAGTTGCTAAGATGACGACAATTAGATCGGTCTTAAGCGTTGCTGCAAATGAAGGTTTGAAACTCACCCAATTTGATGTATCAACCGCCTTCTTGTATGGTTCCCTGAACGAAGAAATCTATATGAGTCAACCTGATGGTTACTCCGATGGATCAAAGAAGGTGTGTAGACTCAAGAGGAGTCTATATGGCCTCAAGCAAGCACCTCGGTGCTGGAATAAATGCATGGTGGATCATTTGAAGACTATTGGATTTAAACAAAGTAATACTGACCCCTGCCTATTTATACGAAACCGTGAGTGTAGAAAAATCATTCTTGCTCTCTATGTAGATGACGGTTTGGTTGCGGCAACTAATCAGGAAGATTCCGAAAAATTTATGAGAGAATTGAAAAGAAGATTCAAAATCACTATAAAAGATGCATCGTATTTTCTAGGATTAGAAATAAAGCACCAGCATGATGGCATAAAAGTGTCACAGAAGCACTACGCTCTGAAAGTGTTAGATCGCTTCGGTATGAGCAACTGCAAACCTGTCACAACTCCTATACAGAAAGATGGAGTGCCAGATATAAATGAAGAGGTGGTAGAACCTACTTCATTTCCGTATAGAGAAGCTGTCGGAGCACTTGCATACTTAACTGTTGGAACCAGACCTGATTTAGCATATGCGGTAAGCGTAGTATCTCGATCGCTAGAAAATCCTTCTAAAGAGGACATCCAGAAGCTGAAACGAATCCTAAGATACATTAAGGGCACTGCAGATTATGGAATAATTTTTAAAATGAGATGCAATGCTGGAATCCTGGATTGTTACAGTGATTCCGATCATGGAGGTGATCGAAACACCGGACGCTTGACGTCTGGTATTTTATGCTTATACTCTGGAGGAGCCATATCTTGGGCGAGTCGACGACAAACATGTGTTGCCATATCCAGTACCGAAGCCGAACTGGTAGCTGCAAGTGAAGCAGCCAGAGAGATTATCTGGATCAAAAGACTCTTCGGTGAAATATCTGAGTTGAAAGAGATACCTAAACTAAAGGTCGATAATGATGCAGCTATAAAGATCTCACATAACCCAGAACTCCACAGAAGAACCAAGCATATTGCTATTAGACATTTTTATGTAAGAGAACTCGTCGCTGATGGTGAAATATGCGTAGAATACGTTCCCAGCGAGTTCCAACTGGCGGATTTTCTGACCAAGGCATTGCATAAGCCACGGATTGAATCCATAGCAAAGACAATTGGTATGGTCCGTTAAGGGTTGCCATAAAGGGAGGATGTTAAGGACTGTTTATAGTTAAACCTCTTTAATTTATGAAAACCTTTTATCTTATGTCACTCCTTGTTCTTAGCAACAGTTTGTTGATTCATTAAAAATGTTTATAATGTCACTAATTCACGAGTCTCTTTTTCTAATTGATAAATTAGTTTTATCAGAGAAATGATATACCCCCAACTCCTCGAGTATCTCAGTAAAGATGTGGGGCTTTACTAAGTCCTCACGCGACTTCTTGGAGAGAATTTGAAAAGTGCCGTTGCACTGTTTTGTTTCATTTGCCTACACTCATGCACACACGGCGGCAGATCAACCTACCCAAAACTGTCAAATTTCTACAACAATCAATTTTGAACTTTATTGTTTGGTTATAAGTATTAATATTCATTGGAGAAATTTGACAGCTTTGAGTAGGTTGATCTGCCGCCGACTGCACACTCACGAACACATAACGGTTAATAATCCACCATTATTTCACATTCATATTCGACATATAACAAATTTTAGAATACAAAACAAAACCGCAGACATGACTCTTCACTTTCCCGCCAAGAAGTCGATTGATACGACATTGATTGATGGGTTGGGTTGGTTTGGTTTGTTTGATTTGTCATACGCACAGTGTTGTGACTTGTGTTTGGCTGACGACTAAGAAAATTTAACTATTTGAATGTAAAAATATACTTTTTAATTCAAAAAAAATCGATGAGCTATTATCATACTTGCTAGACCGGTTAAAGATCTTCACAAAGAGAGTAGAATAAAACATCCTACTAATAGTATAAACGCAAAAGTTTGTAGGTATGGATGTATTAAGGGATTTGGATGAAATTCGGCATACAGATAGTTTATAACTGGGAATACATACAATACACATAGGATACTTTTAATCCAGATATTCCCACGGGAATGGGAACCACGCGGGTAAAACCGCGAGCGGCCACTAGTACCATATACATAGTGCGGTGTACCCGTGCGCGATTATATATTTACATTCAAATAGTAACAATAGAAGATGTCGAAGACAAGATAATTATCATAATTTACTAGTCAAGAATGTGAACCCTATAATTATTATATACTAGCACTTTACTCGCGACTTCGTCCGCGTAGATTTGAGATTTTTAAAATTAACTTTTTTAAATATGGACCACTAGTTCCAGATATTAGCTCCGACAAACAACAAACAAACAAAGTCACTAACTTTACCTCCTTATTAATAGTATAGGTTTAATGCTCTAAGGTATAGGTAGATAAGTTTTTGAATTTAGTTTACTTTACTAATAATTCCAGCATTTTAACTACTTCTACTTTTATAATCTTTATTATTAAACAACATTAACTGCTTTTGTTGTTCAATAAAAAAAAAGTGCCATAATATGACACATATTATGTGTTGTGTAGTGTATATCCCTTGATTTGCAAATGCCAGCAAACTTGCAAATCAAAAGGTATAATTTCTTAAAAATATTGATCGAAGAAAAAATAACAATGCCTATTACACCTAAGTGAATTTGTGTGGATTGTATTTAAACGGCTATCTACCTTTAGAAATTAATAATTCGGTAAAATATTGCGAGTGACAAAAATAGTTATGATTTTTGGCTGAATGGAAGAGGTTTCGTTGCCTTTTTTGAACACGAAATAAAAATAAATACATTTAAAATAGGGAAGGGCGCAATCAAAAAAATCATATTTCACTCTGTAGGTACTGACTACCTACAGTAAAAATGAACTTGGTGCCTAGAACGAGTTAGCACACTGAAATACTTATTTTATCTTTAGACAACATGCACTAGAAATAATAAAATGATGTTCTTAGATGTACTCACATGTCAGTAATTCACTATGATGCCTAGGGCTTGATAACGTTACCAAATTACCACTATATTATGCTAAGTAACGTTATTTCGATAAAGGTAATTTGGCACCGTTAATGCAGGTAACGTTATTATAGCTGTTTATCGTTACTCAATGCGGTTTAGCTTATCCGCGTAGGTAGTGGCTAATTAGTTTACCGGTTAAAATGCCACCCAAGTAACAACACCAAGCATACCGGTATCTTCATTTGACAAGTATCGATACCAATTCTTTAACGGTATTTAAAGCCTAATTATTATTATTATAGTAGGTAATTCAAGTTTCCACTCCTTCCTTCATCAAAATATCTATTTAAAACTGTTATCAGGACATATTGGTCAGCAGCTGCTGACCAATATGTAGTATGTATGTAGTATGTAGCAGCAGTAGCTAGCTAGCTACTACAATCTATGAATCTGAAAGTGTTTCGTCATTTAGAACTCCTAGCATAGGAGAGCCAGTCGGTGCTAGCACAAATTATATTATTGAGGATTGGTTGAAACAAAACAAATAACTTCAAACACTTTATTCAT
Source organism: Eudonia lacustrata (assembly GCA_947562085.1). Classification (NCBI taxonomy): domain Eukaryota; kingdom Metazoa; phylum Arthropoda; class Insecta; order Lepidoptera; family Crambidae; genus Eudonia; species Eudonia lacustrata. The sequence continues at coordinate 2,810,436 of OX387323.1, read as the reverse complement.
ATATTCAGCAATACATAAAAAATATATGAAAACTGAAATAAAGACGAGAATGTTGTTTTGTTTCTTTACATCTGCATAATATACCTGAAATAGAAAGAAATGATTAGTTCTGCAGTCATTAACAATTGAATTATCGGCGTCTCGTTAATAAAAAAATCAGTATTATTTGAACAACCTCAAAAAAAATTCAGAACAGGTCTGTGATTATCATCATAAATTAATAGAAATTAAGCAGTTAATATTACTTTAGTTTTTTTTGATAATAATTATATTCAAGTACCTGAATTTTCCTAGTCTTCTTTCACCTTCTTCGTAATTTGGTTACCTATAATAAACATAGAGCATTTTATAAGTAGTTCTTAGAAACACTTTTTTTAAGGAAAGCATCATAGTCAGTAAAATATATTTTTTATTCCTCAATAGAATTCAGAACAGGTCTGTGATTATTATCATCATACAATAAAAGAAGTGAAGCAGATAAATGTTTACGCAAATGCACAAATAATTTAAATATAGATTAGTTGAAAAGTTTAAGACAACTTACAATGCAATATTTGCGGCCGTTATTCCCAGCGATCACCGTAGCGCTGAAAATAATGAAATGGTTTAGTAAACTGAAGGTGATGATAAACTTAGTAGTAATAATTGGTAATTTTATTCAGGCCTGTTGAGCTTGATAAATACCGTCATTATAACGTCTGGGCGGAGTTTATCATCATTATAAAACATAAATAATATTTTTTTTTATATAGAATATAAGCAATAATGTTTAAACATGGATGTAACTAGTTTTAACTGCCTCTTTGATCTAGGTGCCTGCCTGACTAGGTGAGTGCGTAGTTGGGATCCCACGTGAAGTGCGCTTCCGAGCAATAATGTTTAAACTTGGATGTAACTAGTTCTAACTGCCTCTTTGGTCTAGGTGCCTGCCTGACTAGGTGACAGTGCGTAGTTGGGATCCCACGTGAAGTGCGCTTCCACCTTCGGCCTCATCACTTAACATCAGGCGAGACAAAAGCAAAGTACTTTTCCGTAAAGAAATAAAATATCCAAAACTCCTAGATATAGTTTATTATGGCATGCAACTTACCTATGGAATTTCGACGTAACGATCTGTCACCACAACTACAAAGGCTGAACAACACTAAGCTACCTGTTGAAGAGAAAAGTTAAATTTAGTCACAGTCACACAAAATTTATTTTTTCTCATAACTAAAACAAAATCAGTCCTGTTGAGCTTATAAGACCGTCATGGTGGCATCGGGATAAGTTTTATCATCATATTAGGGTAAAATTAAGTAACTAGTTTTAAAGTGAGGAACACAATTAATGTTGAATCAATTGATCTTACCTATTGAATCTGTATTAGGCCACGGTATCTTATCTGGAACAAGTAGTATAATAAGAAAAAAGTAATGCTAAAACATGATATCGAAGAATAGTAACTAATATAGATAAGCACGCAATATACATGTATTTAGTTTTAAAACACTATACACCCATAAAAAAAGGAAACAAAAAAAACCATAAATAATTTTGTTGCAGCTAAAAAGCTATAAAACTAAAACTTACGCACCTGTTATCTTTCGTGATGAGTAGAGATCCCAATATAATTAAAACGCTATTCGTACAATAGAAAAATTATAATTTAAAAATTAATTACAGTATAAGTAAAGAAGTCCTGGTTCCCAACTATTTCAAATCGATAACAATTCTCATGAATGAAGGGATATTAATATATTTTCCTTTTAATAATTATATTTATCTATTAGTGATACTACATAACAGTCTAGTATCACCGAATGTGGTAATATTAACAATGCAATATATCGACCAGCAATATTTTATTGAATCTTCATATAATTCTGGCTTGCGGCACTTACAAACTTATCGAGGCATAACGGTGCCGTAAGGCGATAAACAAAATGTAATAAAAACAAGTGAGTAGGAAGGCGGGAGGCGCTCGAATGTTACATATATTACATTACAGATTGCATTAGCTACGGCGTTTACAATTTGTCCAAGTATTGACTTAGGTCTGGAAGACCCTCCTTCAGTCCTTTCCGTTTCCTGGTCTCCTGTAACAAAATAATACAATAGTTATTATCGTGATTTATTTATTTGCAGCAATAGCACTTTTTATTTTATCTATCACTATGAAAAATTGTATCGCCCGCGCCGAAGCGTGCGGTCCCGGGACATAAGGATAGCGGTCCTGCGCAGCGTTGGGGCGCGGGCGAGCGACGGTCTGCTTCCGGCGCGGCCGCGGCGGCACGGCGCGCGCGGCGAACCACCGCGCGCGCTACGCAACGGCACGAGTGCGGGAAGGTAGCGATGGATTAAAATCTCTTAGCCGTACCAATACACAAAAATTTTGAATATTAATTCAGTGTTTTGTCCCTTTTACTTTAATAATAGTAATAATAATTAAAAAGCTTTAATTTAACATTAACTTTACATTTCGTGAACAAAACACATATTCTAAGCGTGTACTCTGTTTATTGGTACGGGGGACCGGGTACTCGCCTGCACGACGGCGTAAGGCTTGCTGGAGGGCTCGCAAGGATCTCCGGGCAGGATCTGCCAGTGGTCGAACACGCACTGCGGGAAGGCCTGGCCGCCCGTGTTGGAGCGCAGGTCGGCCGTGAACCCGAACGACTCGTTGACGGGCAGGTACGCCTTCACCACGAACATGGGCGTGCCGGCCACCTGCGACTCCTCGAACACATGGCCGCGCCGCCGGTTCAATACGCCGTAGATGCCGCCTACCGCCACCTCGGGGCACTGAGCGGAAACAAATATTATTAATTCGATATTACAAAGGAAAGAAAAAAAATACAATAGGTTTATTTATTTATTTACTTTTGAACACACATTACACAGGACGTTTACAAATGTCAGCTTATCTCTAGATTACTTGATAATTCTATTTAATTACTGTTAATTTAAAGGTTGTTATATGTCATTATTACATATCATTCATTATATGACTTTTTAACAATAAATAATGTTTGCTGCTAAGTAATCATTGAGGTTAATTCATACAATTTCAAATTAATGACATCACAATCAAATATCAGTCATGCTGTTTCCAGGATGTATCAAATCAGAGGTGTGTTAAAATTTTGATAACAACTGTTAGTTCTCAGAGTCAGGCAAGGTGTAGGGAATGACAATGCCAAAACATAAAACTGTTGCTTTGCCACGTCTCGGAAAGGCGGGACTATCGGTACATGCTAGCCCGCTCAGGAAAAACGTGGGTACTAGAACTACTACTACTAAATGCTAGGCGAGACTCATGAGGTTTACATCAAATCTTTCTTTCTACTATCATGCAAAATTATTATACGATGACCCGCGCCACGGGCAACTAGAAATATGGTGATCAAACCAATCTTTATTACTCGCGAATAGATAGCATAAGCAATTATAAAAATATCTGGGCATGTAACTTTGTACACCACCAGATTTATTCTTCCGATATAATCACGTCCATGTTAAGTAATGAAGTGTTGTATCACGATTAAAACTAATCGAAAAACAGCTGATAATTGATTCCAACAAATCCTTATCTGTGTCTAATCCACATTTTAAAATAGTATCTGCTTCAACTGGATAAAAGCTTGTCTTTATTATTTTAGTTATGGTTTGCTTTCCAAATTGCTTTTTTCCGTGGCGACGGTTTTAGACATGAAATAATTATGTTACCTGGATTTCGCAAAGGTACACGGGCTCCATAAGCCGGGGCTGGGCCGTCAGCAGACACGCGTACAGACATCTCCTAGTCGTTGGAATGATTTGGCCGCCACCTCTGTTGAAATATTTAAATAATTGTACAAACACTAAAACCAATTTACATTATAATATTTCAATGTCATAGAAGACAACAAATATTTTACAAGAATACCGAAAGTCGTTGCAGTTTTTCTTTTAGAAAGATTGTAATCGACACAAACTAACCCACACTAGAATATCATTTTGGGTTACAGCCCGATCTCCCCATGCACTATTGTCTTAGGCTTGTGCTACTGCTCGAAAAAGCTATTTCCAACGTGCATTTCCTTTTTATAATTCAACATGAATTTTTAAATTGTTTTTATTTTAATGACATTCAAAGCCATGACTTCGTAAACCCTACAGTGACGACCTTGTACCGAAAAGGAGCCGCAAGAAGCTCTGCATGAGCTATTTCTATCTTCAAATGGCAATAATAACGTGTACTGTGAGTGCGGCTGCGGATAGTACCTGTGGATGGCGTCGGTGTGCAGCGTGACGTCGTAGATGTTGAACCGTACGCCGCGCAGGTTCTCCTCGGCCATGACGCCCTCCTTGGCGGCCCACTGGAAGCCGGCCACCACCGAGTCCTTGATCTCGTTGAGGTACTGCACTCCCTTGGAGCAGTCCACCATCAGGTTGGGCCCCGTGCCCTCAGGGCCGAAGCACCAGATCTTCCTGGCCTCGGTGAGGTCGTACTCGTACTTGTCGCTGAGGTAGCGCGCGCGCGTCTTGAAGTCGTCGCGTGGGTTGACGCGGCCCTGTGGAGCGGAGATGTTTCAACTAGAGTTTGCGCATTTACACTAATAAAAATAATCTTGGCACAGAATACTACGTTTACCTGGTTAGTTATCGACAACATTAGTAATTTGTTACTAACATTTGTACTGAGAATTCGGACCCTAAGACAACAGTTTCATTAATTTACTAAAAGGTTTACTTTTTAATTTTCTTTTATTTCTTATTGTGTCATATGAGGCTATGAGCACATTAATTTTATGGACGAGATCGGCAAGTGATTTTTAGTTTGTTTATTTTAGCATTTACAAAACTAAAAGAAGGCGACCATATTACAGTAAGTCTTTCAGACATTTGTCATGTACTTAAAGATTATTCGAGAAAATAGTTTCATCCAAAAACCTCAATTGAATTTTAATTCAAGAACAAATAAAGACAAATTTTAAAATAATGAGCTAAATTAGTATGATGAGTGAGTTACCTCGTCGATGTCCTCGGGCAAGCCGTCGGGCATGGGCTGCGCCTTCATGAAGAGGCGGTTGTGCTTGTTGGGCGACTTGGACAGGCACATCTGGTCGGACTCCTCCGCCACCGTCTCGCGATACGACACCACGGGGTCGGACTTCTTGATTGGAATGCAGGCGTGGTCTTCTTCGAGATCCTGGAACATGTCTGTACGTCAGTGGGAAGTCTTTTTTGTTATCTAAACCTGTGGACTTGAACAACCACATTGAAAAAATATAACCAAATTCTTCCTGCAACAAACGATATTGACATAGTCACGAATTTTTTTTAAGGATAGCTGTCATGAGAACTTTAATTCAAATTAAAAACCTTAAACCGAGACTTCCTTTAAATTTCATGCTTTATATTATTTTACATTTTAATTTGTTTGTTTATCAACAAAGAATGAGTTGCTTTCTCTATAAAATACCGGAATAAAATAATTAAAGAAAAAACTCAAAATACGACTTAACACTTAGAGCACCATGTGGACTGACCAAAGATAGAATTTCTCGTCTAAATTTTGTAACAGCCAACATGGTTTTTTTAACGCCTCTATGTGAGGCACATATAAAAATACGACTTAACACTTAGAGCACCATGTGGACTGACCAAAGATAGAATTTCTCGTCTAAATTTTGTAACAGCCAACATGGTTTTTTTAACGCCTCTATGTGAGGCACATATAAAAATACGACTTAACACTTAGAGCACCATGTGGACTGACCAAAGATAGAATTTCTCGTCTAAATTTTGTAACAGCCAACATGGTTTTTTTAACGCCTCTATGTGAGGCACATATAAAAGGTATACTGAAATGTTTGCGTTAAAAATTCAGAAAATTGTTTAACTTATAATCAAAATAATATATTTCTCTACCAAAACTTTTACGAGAGGCAGTGATCGACTCCTCCTATTAAGTGCATAGTGCACCTGTACCAAGAGGATGTATACACGGTTACACAAGGAGAATTAACAATGTGGTATCGGTAAGGTTACCTTGAGACAGATCTCGAGATGCAGCTCGCCGGCGCCGGCCACGATGTGCTCGCCGGACTCCTCGTTGATGCACTGCACCATGGGGTCGGACTTGGCGAGCCGCTTCAGCCCCTCCACCAGCTTGGGCAGGTCGGCCGGGTTCTTGGGCTCCACCGCAACGCGCACCACGGGGGACACGCTGAACTTCATCACCTGCAGACGAGTACGATGTTTAAAGGAACAAATCACATAAATAGCAGCAGCACGGTATCTAAATAAGCCAGAAAGTGTATATTTTTTTATTGAAGTAAACTTAAAAATAGATGCTTTTGAATCGTCCAAATATTTTTTTACCTACAACTTATTTGGGACGTCTACTTTTAGCTGTGGTTTAAATAAAGATTAATTTCACGTTTAGTTTTCATAAGATGTGCACTTGTGTGTATACCTTCATGTTGTGCGCGTGCTTGTAGGTGGTGATGGTACCGGTCTTGACGAGGAACTGGTCGACGCCCACGAGGCCGCAGATGTTGCCGCAGGGCACGTCCTCGATGGCCTCCACGTAGCGCCCCATCATCAAGATCGTGCGCTGGATGGTCTTCTCGTACATATCCTACGCACAAACAAACTATTTTAATACTAAGTTTACGTTTAGCAAAATTAACTTTGAGATGCTCGTAATACATAAATTAAGAAACAGGAAACTTTAATAAACAATATGTTAAGCAATGAACCAACTCAATGGAATTTTAATTGTTTTGATGAGAGTAATAGTAGAATATGCACCAAGGGAGTAAAGCAATGTCTGACGTCACGGGTGGCATATTGGACCCCGAGCGTAATGAGGGACTCGAGTTAACTAGAGCTATTTAGAGTCCTGAGTGACACGAGGGGTTCAAGGGGTTCAAGCCGCCCAAGACGAAGACATGCTTTATCCCGAGTTGCACTCTACTTTTCACACCGTCTGCGAGAGAATAAAAGTCAGTTACATAAATAAAGCATTTAATTATATATAAGAAAATAAAAGTTTAAACTCGACACTTTACAATGCCCGTACATTGATATTAGAGGTACCTATTCGCTGAGAACCTACGTCAAAACCATAGGCAGGCTAGGTAGGCTATCATACTAGATTTTTATAGACCAATCAAATGCCTCCTTTGTGAATGGCATTATGCCCGTGTGCTAATAGTTATCATACGAATTTTAACATTCCAAACTCAAAAATACGTTAATCCTAAGGGAGTTTCATACAACAGTATCTCCCTTGGTATTCAATGACTCGGTTTACGTTGAGATTAGTAGGTCTGTAATCCGAGATTCTAGAGCTGAAGGTGTGAAAAGCATTGTATCGCCCGCGCCGAAGCGTGCGGTCCCGGGACATAAGGATAGCGGTCCTGCGCAGCGTTGGGGCGCGGGCGAGCGACGGTCTGCTTCCGGCGCGGCCGCGGCGGCACGGCGCGCGCGGCGAACCACCGCGCGCGCTACGCAACGGCACGAGTGCGGGAAGGTTAAGATACGTACGGAAAACAAAGAATAGCCTTAGTTCTAATAAACAAGAGTATAAAATTAGAATAAATGCTAAAAAAAGAGCATAATTTTTAAGGTAATTTAAACAGTTACAGTATATACATAACCAAAGTATTTTAAAGACAATCTATTAAATATGAGTTATAAATAAAATAGCGAGCACATCTTATCATTTTCTAATTTTTGCTGTGCATCATCATCATCATCATCAGCCTATACTAGTCCACTGCTGGACATAGGCCTCTCCAAATGCACGCCAAATAACAAATTAAACTATTTACATAACAAATTCAATATTGCTTCTGATACTATTTTAAGACCTATTTTATTACATAGGGAAAAGCAATAAAAACAAATTAAATTGAATTTCGTGTTTTGTCTTTTACTCTAATTTGAAATGACGTCTTTATCACGATCTCGGTTATTACCGTTTATGTAGACATACAATATACATTAATATGTAGATAAACACGAAATATCTGTTCAAAGTTTATATTCCTGTTTATAAGTAAGGCCCTACAACTAGGCACAAATAAAGTACAGACCTCTTTCTTGCCAGGCTGGAAGTTGGGGCCCATAATGCGGGCCTTCTGGCCGGTGATGACCTTGCCGGAGAACACGCGGCCGAACGCGTAGAAGCGGCCCTTGTCAGAAGTCGGCACCATCTTTGACACGTACATCATCAGGGGCGCCTCGGGGTCGCAGGTCTGTTGCAAACGTATCGACATTAGTATACAATAAATACATTACAAACATTTTTTACACATTATTTTGAAAAAATATGTAACAATGTATGTATCTATCATTTATGGGGTCACCAGTCATGGAGACTGACAACCAATTCCGGAAAGAATAATACTGTCAGTCCTCTTTGACACCCAGAAACTTGTTGGAGAGTAGCTGGCAACACTTGGGACTTGTAAAGAATATTATGCAATTTTAGTGAAACAAACCAATTTTTTAATACACATGGTGAAATTGTAAAGTAATTTGGCATGCTATGATGGCGAAGTTTTGTTATTTTTAATACCCAAGTTACAGTAAAAACATAACTTTATTGTACTATGTTATATTTCTGTTATGCAGGCTAAAGCCGAAAACAACATTTTAAACCAAATAAAAGAATTTTTATTTCCTCCCTCCCTTCCTATCATGAAACATTTAAAAGGGTTACTTAAGGTTTACCTTGATGCCGATGGCGGCTTCGTCGTCATGGGGCCCTTCGTACAACATCTCCATACGGTACTTCTGGGCAACCACGGGCGATGGCAGGTGGATGGCAATCATCTGAAGCAGGGCTTCGCCAGCCGGCAGCCAAGAACGCATAACGACCTGCACAAATAAAACAATATTAAAGTATACTCCTAAGCATATTTTTTTGACCTTACTTTAAAAATATTGTAATGAATGTATCTCACATTTATGGGGTCACTAGTTATGGTAACTGACAACCAATTCCGGAAAGAAGTATACTTTAAGTCCACTTTGACACCCAGAGACTTATTGAAAGTAGCTGGCAACACTTGGGACTGTGTAAGTTTTATAATAACCCGAAAATGGTTAAGTATTGTATTACCAAACAGAATATGTTCATGTTTATGTGTTATCGGCACGAGTCTAGCTTACAGTGGAAAAATTAGTGTTGATCATGTAATAATTAATAATACCCCTCATATCCTTGGGGGAGGCCTTTGTCCAGCAGTGGACGTCTTTGGCTGAGATGATGATGATGATGTAATAATTTACATAGTTATAACATTTGGATCAGAACAAATAAAATATTCTCGAGGACAGATTTTCCAAGATAACCATTACTAGAAAAAATATTTTATGGATTTTAAAGACGCAGACGTACCTTAAGCAGGGCCTTTCCGTCCTTGTCAGAGTCCTCGTGTTTGAGGGTGACGCCGATCTTAGTGAGCAGGCCGTCGATTTCCTCCTTCTTGAAGTTCATGATGGCGTCGAACACCTTGTAGATGGGGTCCAGCACGTACATGCAGAACGAGCGCTTGTTCTCCGCGTCCCTCTGCTTCGCCCACTTCTTGGTCTTGGCGTTGAAGAAGTTCTCTCCCCATAGTCTGTGTAGCCAATTGGGAAGTTTTAGGTTAGTACTATCATTTATTTAGTTTACTACATATCACAGACTTTATCCTTCAAAATTAGAGAATATTTAGAATTGAACATAGACAACACACAATATGAATTAAACACTGAACACTCGTAATTTATAATTACTCTATAGGCAAAGCATCCATCTTTGTTAAATAAATACTATATAACTGCTGTAAGTTAATTTACAAAATTATAGAAAAAGGTTCATGTTTTTTTTTACCGTTTTACAAACAATTTCTGGCTAGCAACACAATATGTTATGTTGTTGGTAACATAACTTAGTAGTAATTAACTTAAGATAAGAGGTCATGAAAACTTTATCTAAGGATGTCAGTATAAGGTCAAGAGTAAATAGTTACAACTCTTATTACAAGGATAATTGTATTTGTTGTATAGTTGTAATGTGGTTGTTTCTCAGCAATCGTTGTAAAGAACTCAAAGTGAGCCATTCACCAATCTGAGCCAAGAATTAATGTTCGTCCTTTTCTGCCGCTGGTGTATAGTATTGAAAACTTTACCCAGTATCAACGGGACGATATTTATTGAAGTTTTGTCTATAAAATATGAACTATTTAATCATTGTTTATGTCGAGGGTAGCAATGACAGCTTACAATCTGGCGATAAATTTATGCAATGCATTTCATCGAGGAGCTCGATGGCGTAGTGGTTAACGCCGGGTGCGTTGCTGACGTCAAGCAACTATCGCAAAGGCCGGTCATCGGATGGGTGACCAAAAATATATCATCTCGAGCTTCTCCGTGCTTCGGAAGGCACGTAAAGCCGTTGGTCGCGGCTGCATTAGCAGTCGTTAACAACCACCAATCCGCACTGGGCCCGCGTGGTGGTTTATGGCCCGTTCTCCCTATCCATCCATAGGGAAGGCTCGTGCCCCACCAGTGAATGACCATAAAATGAGATGATGATGATGTGGCAGATAGCCTTTTACTAGTCATCATTAGACAAGCTCAATGCTTTCACTGCAGGCTAAGATATAATGTTGACTTTACACCTAAAAAACATGTTGTTAATTAACAATAAACAATTTGGTTTGTTCATGTTTATGTCGAGAATAAAAACGACCTTATTGTGTAAAATGTGTGCCACGCATTCGAACAACGTGGCAGATAACGTCTCACTAGTCATCATTAGGCAAGGTCATGACTTTCACTGCAAGTTTGTAGTTTTTTTTTAGGAGTTTGCCGATTGCCTTAAAGTTTAAAGCAATCAGCAAAATCAAGGCTTAAACAATATTTCAGCTTCACCGGGCTTAACATTATGTCTGACAATGACAGTCTGTTATTAAACACACTTAACTAAAAAACTAATAAACAAAAGGTGGCTGGTCACTATCAGCTATCCAGCCTCTCAATGGAACAGTAACAAATAAATAAAGCTCTTTTACAACATTATTAAACATAATGCCATAATACTGACCTGTTCATAAGCTTGACAAGGTCGATCTTGAACTTGTCGGCGTACATCTCCGCGAACTGTTTGAGGGTGAAGGCCCAGCCGTGGAGGCCGGAGCCGAAACCCACGGAACCCTTGCTGGGGTCCACGCGGACTTCACCTGGGGGTTACTGATACTTTAGGATTGTGGTAGTCAGGGTGTGAACTCTACTAAGCAGCTAAAACAATGCGAAATATCTTTCTTTACTATGTTAAATAACATAATAATACCTTATATTAAAACCTTTATGGAGGTTGGGTCTAAAAGGTGGATTTTGCAATACCTTGGGTATAAAAAATTGGCCATTGCCTATCTTGATACAAATACGAAAACTCATTCGTTTTTTACTTTATCTAGAATCACTGTTCATAAGATATACAAAAATAAAGTAGAAATGTTACAGTATACATTATATAACAATAGTGACAATGAGTGTTTTGAGTATTGACCTTGCCTACGTAGGGCGGTCGCGCGACTTTTACGTGTTTTCAGTGACAAATAGATTAGTTGCAACTTCATTGAAATTAATGTATATTGACAGTGTTGTTGCAACATGATTTGTATTTAACGTGATTGGCAATCAAGTTGATAACTGTGTCCACTTTTTTTCTTTTCGGGTCAGCAACATCAACATAGAGGAGCTTGATGGCGGTCTGCGATTGCCGACGTTAAGCGACTTTCGCAAAGACTGGTCATTGGATGGGTGACCAAAAATGTATCATCTCGACCTCCTCCGTGCTTCGGAAGGCACGTAAAGTCGTTAGGTCCCGGCTGTATTAGCAAGTCGTAAACAACCACCAATGTGCACTGGTCCCGTATGGTTTTTATGGCCCGTTCTCTATACCCATTTATAGGGAAGGCTCGTGCCCCAGCAGTGGGGACATAATGAGCTGGTGATGATGATGATGTGATGACCATTAACAAAATCATATTCCTAGTGTCCATAAAGTTGCCATGTCAACAGCTCTCTGGTCAGCCTCAGTCCATATGGTCTATAGTGCAAGAAGTAGGGTTATGTAAACTCTAATATAAAATCAACATGTTTGGAACAAGGTACAACATATACACCCTATTACCCCAGCAGTAAATAAACTAAAACTTCCATTGTCAACATGTTATGCAACTTTCACATTTAGTTTTAATTGTATAAAAATTGAGAATGGCACAATATAACTTTTTATCCCTTTATCGGGCATAACATGTTTTCAATCTTATCTCAATGACATTAACCGGTTACGCCCTGCAGGGTCACATGTGAACCTGGTAACTGCAGGCGAAATTTTGTGTTATTGTGAAGAAGTTAAGCACTAGATTTGTATGAACTAACCCAGACAAAGTGAATGCATCGGGGCTTAAAAGGTTAAGTTCAAAATTTGGTGTCAATATACATCCCTCTAACTGTGAAAAGGTTAAACTATCATGGTCACTTGCAATAGAGTAATTAATCAGGAAGTTTCTCTTTTTAATATGAACATTGCTTAGTTAATGAGATTTTATTAAATGAAATTACTATATTTTTTTAAATGTTACATTGAGTGCTTGTAATTCATGATAGTTAAGAATAGTGATGCATACAACATACAGCCTGAAGTAGATAGTTCAACAATCAACTTACCCATGGGTCCGCTGTCATCAGAGTAGGTAGCAATAATAACATTGACATTCTCAACGATACGCTGGAAGGTTTGGTAGAGTTCCTCAGACTCCAACTGCAGCTCTAGAAGAGCGCGGTCCATCTTGTTCATGAACAGGATAGGCTTGATGCGCTCAGCAATAGCTTGACGCAGCACAGTCTCGGTTTGTACGCACACACCTAGACAATGTTAACAAATGTAAACTTGTTTGATCTTAAAAGCATTATTAAATGATTTAAATATCCATATTCTTTGTAATTTAAAAAAAAACAATGCATAATATACCAGAGACACAATCCACCACAACAAGGGCACCATCAGTTACACGGAGGGCAGCCGTCACCTCAGAGGAGAAGTCAACGTGCCCAGGAGAGTCGATCAGGTTAATCAAGAAACCCTTTTCACTCTTTTCACGCTGGTCAGGGTTGGTAATGAAGACCAAGTCCTTCTCTTCGAGCTCGAAGTACATGGAAATAGCACTGCAAATAACAAAAACAATTGAATGTATGCCTTTTATTGCTAGTCACGTAGTTATTATATTCAGCTAGATAAAAATCAGATGGCCGTTCTGAAAAATCTTCATGTTTCTCAGGTTTAAATGGTAAGAACATTCATCATATTAAATTGTAGTAAAATTAATAATTAATTTACAATATTTAAAGTTGAAAAATATTATGCAACATTGGATTGTTTTTTATTGATAAACAATCTTAATAGTTAAACAGTAGTTATCAAAGAGATACTAAATTTATGCATTTTCTGAACTTTTGAGTCTCCAAATTATAAATAAACAAAATTTTTAAACACTCAGTTGAACAAAGGTTATTACACCATGTGGTAATTATTTTGGAATTCATGTGGCAATTGTTTGTACTTACGTAGACTTGATGGTGATGCATCTGTCCTGCTCGTCCTTGCGGGTGTCAGTGAAGCGGGTTTCGCCGGCTCGGGCTCCGGCAATGATACCAGCCTTCGAGACCAAGGAGTCTGTCAGTGTCGACTTGCCGTGGTCGACGTGGGCGATTACGGACATGTTGCGGATATTTTTCTTTTTGTCCATCATCACACGGACCTCGTCTACCGTAAAGTTCACCTGCAAACCAAATAAAATAAGTATTCAACATCATACACATCACAAGTTCACAACACATACGGTGAACCACTTGTCATACGCACGTCTCATTTTATTACGGTAATAAGTTAAAGAATATTTCAAATTCCCCAAAAGATCTATTATAATTGTCAACACGACCCAGTCAGCTCCACGGGGCTGTCACATTCACTTCAGCTTTCCACCACATCACTAGAAAACGTCACCCAACGACAAAGACTACGGTCGTGAAGAAATGTTTCAACTACACAGCGTTAATACGCGAAACTCTTAAAATATACAAACAAAACGTTAGCACAATATCACCGCTTCACTTTACTAAACACTTTTAAGCTAATATATACTCACCATATTGGATGGTTTTTGATTTTACTATCAATATAATAAACTACCATACGCCAGCAATGGCGTACGCTTGAAAAAGGACTCGTTCACGTCGGCGCGCCGGATGTTCCAGTCAGCTGTCAAAAAGACCCATAGATAATAAAGTAAGAAACCTGGCTGTGGCTAGAGTAAAAAATTGTTATTTCATTTTCTTTTAGCAACACAGAATGAAAAAAACTTTCATTATTTTAATTAAGAGTTTAATTGAATAATAACTGTAGTTAGAAATCTCTAGTTATTAACTAGAGATTTCTAACTACAGTATCAAACTAGTGGATTTTTTAACTAGCGGGAAAATGAAGAACAGGCTTGTTAGATATGGTTCACGTTTTTGGAGCACACCACAGTAAAATACCTAGAAAAATTTTTTTTCCTTACATTTGATTGGTTTGATTTCCGGTTAAGACAGACGATTTTTCAAAAATCCTTAATTGCAGTATTTATTATTCTCTAAAATAAAAGTAAGTCTCCATTGCGTACAAAGTGCTATTTCCAATAATTAAAGTAGTTGCGGTGCATTTCACGTGACGGGTAAAAACAAAACTAAAAGGTAACTGTTACTTTTCATGGCTTTCCGTTAGATCCATTTGATTGTGTTTGTTAGAGAAAAATTAACTTTATCAGTAACCTTCCGATCTGCATCCTAAAATATGGCATGTTATTTTTTGTCTCATTTGACTGGTTAAGATAAGCGATTTTACAAAAATCCATTGTTATTAAAAATAAAGGAAAGTCTCTTTTACACAGAATGTGCTATTTCCAATATTTAAGGTAGTTGCCATCCATGTGGCATTCGATCTTTCCACCCTGTATATTATAAAATTCTTGTGTTACAGTCATGTGAGTTACCCTTAGAGCATTAAAATAATTTATTACACATACCCCACATACCCCGACTCCACGGGGTATGTGGGGTTAGCCTGATGTGATTTTATGGCCGACCCACTAAAAACCTAGGGCACCCGTCTACCGTTGGTTTGAAGCTCTAAGGAGTTGCCATACTCCTCCGAAACGGCTCGATCGATTTTTATGAAAGGAGATGTTCGTTTTTGGGCCTTTATTTTATTACAGTTTTGAAGTGATGCTTTTCTGACAGATCTGCGTTCTGGGATGATGTTGCCAAAAAGAAAAAAAATATAAAAAAGCCCCAACATAATTTAAAAAATAGGTATTTAATTAAAAACTTGAAATTTTCTTTTCTTTATCACGTTTTTCTTATTGTTTTTGGGTTCTAATAAAAGTTTTAAGTGTTTATTATATATTACTGAACTTATTTATACATTCTAAAAGGTATTTTAAGGCAGAGTGAACGAGAGTGCGGCAACTTCACACAAGCGCTCCGCAACGCACGCACACAAACTCGTAGTTCACCTACATTAGCACACGGAAAAAAGCATGGGAAAGGTACTCCTTTACGACGCGGCTGTCATCGCAAACGCGGATCGGGCAGCGTATGTTGCTGTAGTAACGGAGAATAACAAGTATGTCACTGAGCGCTGCCGATCTTATTTAAACCTTGTTTCTTTATTGGAAATAGAAAAATTTATTACATAAGTATTCAAAACTAGCCAAAACTATTTTTGATAATATGTCCGTCCTTAAATATATACCTCCATGTAAATGCTTTCCAATAATATATTTAAAAAAATTATACATTGGCATGCGGATATATTACGTTATTAAATTTAATAACGCAACTTTCAAAACTGGCCGAGCGAGGCGTAAATATTTTGTTGTGTCCAATTTGTATATTAATATTTGATTACGATTGTACTTTATAATGATATAAGTATTTTATAGTGTACACCTAAATTGTGTGTTTCATTTATAATATTATAAGACACCCAAATTCACACAATAATAAATTAACTATGTGTGGCTCACTCAACCCTAGCCGGTAGCTACAGCTCGTACGTCAATTCAAGATCACGGCACTGTTGCCGCCTGAGGTTGCCGCACTCTCGTTCACTCTGGTTAAGGTTTCAATGCAATTTCCTGAAAATGAAACCATGTGGTTGCTAGCTGTATTGGATAGTACCATTGCATTACTAATTTAAAAAGTAAAATTTGACATCTGACACTGACAGTTCAGTTCACAAAGTTGTCAAGAAAAACAAAACAGTGCAACGGCACTTTTCAAATTCTCTCAAGAATCCCGCGTGAGGACTTAGTAAAGCCCCACATCTTTACTGAGATACTCGAGGGGTTGGGGGGTTTATCATTTATCACTTCTCATTTTTATTATCATTCATCATCGCCTATATAGTTTATTTACTAATTAATTTAAGAAACTAATAACATGGCAGCATGGTCTATGACCTTAGCCGGTTCCTCAGGGAACAAAAGCTACACTTAAAAAAAAAAAAAAGAAAAGCGAAGCTGCCAAGGTAGAAAAAGGAACTTCTTGGCGGGAAAGTGAAGAGTCATGTCTGCGATTTTGTTTTATTTTCTAAAATTTGTGTTATGTCGAATATTAATTTGAAATAATGGTGGATTATTAACCGTTAAGTGTTCGTGAGTGTGCATGAGTGTTGGCAAATGAAACAAAACAGTGCAACGTCACTTTTCAAATTCTCTCAAGAAGTACGCCCGAGGACTTAGTAAAGCCCCACATCTTTACTGAGATACTCGAGGGGTTGGGGGGTATATCATTTCTCACTTCTCATTTCTATTATCATTCATCATCATTACTGGAGGACGAAGGAAATATTGTTTATTTATGTATTACTTGAAAGAAAAATTACTTTGACACTGGCTAAATGTGCTAATCGCACAAAGCTATCAACAAAAAAAAAAAAAAAAAAAAAAAAAGGTAGAAAAAAGGGACTTCTTGGCGGGAAAGTGAAGAGTCATGTCTGTGATTTTGTTTTATTTTCTAAAATTTGTGTTATGTCGAATATTAATGTGAAATAATGGTGGATTATTAACTGTTAAGTGTTCGTGAATGTGCATAAGTGTTGGCAAATGAAACAAAACAGTGCAACGTTACTTTTCAATTTCTCTCAAAAAGCTCGCGTGAGGACTTAGTAAAGCCCCACATCTTTACTGAAATACTCGAGGGGTTGGGGGGTATATCATTTCTCACTTCCCATTTCTAATATCATTCATCATCATAATATGGAAATATTGTATATTTATGTATTACTTGTAAGAAAAATTACTTTGACACTGGCTAAATGTGCTAATCGCACGAAGCCATCAACTAAAAAAAAAAAAAAGGTAGAAAAAATTTAAGGTTGCTAATTTATGAATGTCTGTTACTGACCTTTTTTCAATGTTTGGGTATGTTTAAAAAATATATTAACACATGGAAATGTTTCTTATTTTGTGCTCTTTTCATCAAATATAATTTTATCATTGTAAGAATTAAAATTATAATATTAAAATGCATCTTTTATGGGGGGTAGGTAAGGTAGGGGTACCCTTATTAATCTAAATAGGTACCTATATGTATAATTTTAGTTTGTTATTTATTTTATTTTGTCTAAAGTTATGTTTTTACTTATAGTAGGTATGTAGGTACCTAGACGTACCTAACCTAGAATTCTATAGGTAAATAAAGTCTATAGTCTTCGATAACAAATATTACACCTTATGATGCAGAATTGAGGACCTCAGAATAATATTGTTTGTAACCATGATTGCTCTGAGGTGGTCAGTGGCAAGAAAACTTGAAGATATGGCGGCTAAATACATTGGCCACGAAATCTGGCCAGTCGCCGGGCGAGCGTGCTGAACTGCTGTCTGCTGGGTAACCTTTTACCCTCCTTTCTTTTGAGCTGCTGGTCCAGCGCCAGCTACTTGGCCAGCTACTTGGCGTATTTTTGTAGCGAACACCCGGTGATCCAAATGTTGACGGTTTTTCGTGCACACATCAAAGGATCAAGCCATGCTCCGCAAGCAGTGTTCACACGCTGGCCTAAGGATGCTACCTGTACTTTATAATTAAGTATTGTATATATTCTTTATTACCCTCATAGGCTTGTTTCACACTACCAAAACCATAGGCTATGTATAATATTGGCCAAAACCACTCCACACCGTTCCGATAAAAGGTGGTCAAAAATCATGGAATTCGAAGAGGAAATTGTGTGGGGCTATCCTTGTTATGGCTTTTAATAAAAAGAAGAAACCGTCAGCGTAGTCGTCAAAATAGAATTCATTGGGTTGTGATGTGGCCGGCCGCTAGTTCGTGGTTCCGCTGGTGGTTGTGTTGTAGTTGCAACCGCAACGTGACTGCGATGTAGTCGGTATTTCACAGGCGGTCAATAATGACGGTAAAAAGAGGCCCGTGTAAATTCAACTATTAATTTTCATACAAATTAGCGCCCGCCCACGTGTTGTGGTTGTTGTAGTTGTGGTGTGGTGGTCTATTATACATAGTCTATGGTGGTGGTGGTACGTGTTAAAACTATGGTTAAAACCAGCCATAAAGTAGGTACGCTTACCCGAAATATCATGCGATATGATACGCTGTGAATGTGATATCAATGAGAGCGCTCCTTCTCTTATTCATATTCACTGGCAACTTATTTTTGTTAACGAAAATTCTCGAACGGTTTGTAAGCTTAGAGTATTAATTAATGCTCTAAGTTTGTAGGTATCTTAATAAACAAATTGTAAATCATGCAAAAATAGTTTTATGTACAAAAATCGCTCCCCGGTAAATTAACTAATCATTTTCCGCGGTTTGGAGCAAACGATAACGTAACGATAGTTTTTAGATAACGTTACTGCATTACCAGAAATAAAGTTAGTTAACGATACTAATAGTGCAAAGTGATTAGTAGCGCCATCTAGCGAGCTGAAACACACTATCTGCCTTTTCTGTAGACTCTTGTTAGTACGACTATTGCACACTAGATGACGCTACGTTATTTTAAGGTGTATACCAAAGAGTAGAGTTAATACAACATGAGATGTACTATTTTTTCCGGCGAGCGCGGCATGTCTTGGCAAAAAAGAACGCTAAAGGGCGCTTTTGGTGCCTTTTTTAACATGTTATTCTACATAACAGCTTAGCCCTAAAACGTAATAAATCCAAGCTAAGAGAGACTGTGCAGAGAGCATTAAATTTAATGCTCTAAAATTCAAGAGATAACGTTATATAAAGATAAAGTTTTTGTATGATCCGAATCCGAAAATCCAAAACTATGAGAAATAGCGAAAAATACTCTATTGCGTCTCGTAGCCGATTTTGATACAGAACAAAAATACATCATTAGATTTTAGAAAAAATATTTTTTCATTTTGGTAAATCGAAACTGTTTAAAAAAAACAATTTTATATTACACCAGCTAATAAAATAATGTCGCTTAAGGCGACGCACCGCTAAACAATAAATCTCATAAGTTTTGATACGAGCGTTTGCGCCCCCGTACCATAAGAAAAACTGTTTTTTTTCCTTTAAATTAAAACTACAAATTATTTTTTAATATACAAATAAATTTCCAATGCGTCGCCTTAAATTCTCTGAAGTTAAAGGAAAGAGCAATTTTTTACTTTTTAGTTACTTTAATCTATTATTTACTTAGAATGCATCCAGTATAGATTTGCTCAGTATTGATTTTCGTAAGGTTACGGTTTCGAGCTAACTTGTCATAGCAATTATTGTTTGGTTTGCTACAAGATTTATAAAAAAGGTCCCGTTTGTGCGCAAGAAATTTGAAAAGATTTCCCAATGCCTTGTTTATTTGTAATGGAAAGTGTCCTGCTATGATAGGGCATTTTCCAATATTTTTGACGCTGTAAGGGAGAAAAGAGCTGGACACTTGTTGAGTTTCTTGCCGGTTCTTCTCAGTACAAGATCTCCCGCCCAGAGTAGACTTACGAACCGATGGCATAGTGACATTCACAAGAGCTACTTGTAGCTTATACTGAATAAATTATTTTGAATTTAGAATTTTTGAATTTTTTGAATTTTGACAATTATAGGATATTGAATTTTTTACTTTATAATTGTCGAGACCGAATGGTACTTCATGCAAATCAATAAATCAATATAATAATATGCGACAATTTGTACAGTATTAAATTTTAAAATATTCTAATGTGGAGATGTGTGATGAGAATGAAGCCTGCCAACAGCGGGGCACGGGGCGAGGCCGGGTGCTTGGCGCCCAACGCCACGGTTCCCAGAAGTGCCGTTTGTGTGTTGCGCGCGGTGCTTTACGAAGCGTTGTAAGCAATTTGAAACGCTCATTATATATTTATTTTTACACAAACCTATAAAACCTTTTTAGTATGCTGGAGAAATCTCCTTGTAGATTACCATCGCTTTCAGGAAAACGAGGATGTTTGTGTGAAGCTCTCCCTCCAGCTTCCGCCTTATTGGGCTCGATAGAGATTCGGGAGAAGGGGGCCGGGCATACCCACTAAAACCCTAGACATCCCCTCACTTGCCTCCAGAGTGATCTGGAACTATCAATTTGACAATCTCTGGATATAAAAAAACCTATAAAACCCAGGTTCTGCTTAACATCACATGGATCGCGTTATTTCTTTTTTTGTAATAAAATTTCGTTTTTACCTATCTTCTTATCTGTTAGGACACATCTTCTTTCCTCTCCGATAATGCGTTGTTTTAATACTTTCATTCGTTCACTTACGTCATTTCAAGGCGCTCTCGTAGCTTAATTTGTAACAGCGCGTAAGTGAGCTTATCCGCCCACGGGCGTACCTCGGACCATGACGTTAGGACCTAAAGGAAACTATTTTCAGGCGTTTCCACGACACTGCAATCCGGCCCTGACTTTATGAGGCACCGTTATCCGACACGCGAGAATCTGTACCTAAAATAGGGGGACACTTGCATGACACTTGCGTGATGCCAGGAGGGCGATATTTTAACCAGGGACAAATTCTAACACTATGATTAAGACACAATTAAGAGTGCAAACTTATTCAAAGTCAATCAGTAATTTATTTTTGATATCGAAAATTCACGAACGGTGTCTCTTGATAATCAAATTGTAAGTCATGCAAAAATAATTATATATCATAGTGTATTTCGTGTCCCTTTTAATTTCAAGATCGCCCCTCCCCCAGCTCCAAGGAAACCTTTGGGATTTGTTCGCGGTCACTGCGGTTTGAGTAGCTGTAAAGGTCATAAGTGGTCTAAAGCAATTTCTTTCCTAAAACTTCAACTTGACCCAAGTTTTCAATCGGATTTCTTTCGGTAAATTGTTCGTGTATAGCGTGCGTGTACTTTGTTTGCCGTGTGCAGTTCTGTGCAGATGGGGCAAAGGGCAGGCTAGGGCGTCGATCGTCGGGCGAGGGTAACCTTAATTGGCAAGGGTGCTCGCAGGGCTGGCACCGGCCAGTTGTTTTGTTATATTTTTTTTACTTAACACATTCGTGGAGTGAGAAAACTAATTTGGTGTAGTTCTTTAGCGTTTATAGTCTTCAGCAAAGAGGAAACACTAAGGTCGACTGATTTGAAAAATATGTATGAAAAGTAGACAAAATCAACGTTTCGTAGTCCCCTGATGACTCCTCCCAAACTGGAACGATTTAATTACTTTTTTTATTAAAAATTAAATAAAGGCTTTGGCTGTGTCCCTATGTTTTCTTTTTTTTCATAAATTATTTATTAAAAAAGATATGAACCATTAAAAACCTTAAAAATTGGCCAGATTTTCCGCTGTGTTTCCCAAATTTGACGAGTTTATTATTAAAAAAAGCAAAACATAGGGATGCAGCCAAAGCCTTTCTTTAACTTTTAATGAAAAAAGTAATTAAATTGGTCCAGTTTTAAGGGAGAAATCAGGGGACTACGAAACGTTGATTTTGTCTACTTTTCATACATATTTTTCAATTCAGTCGACCTTAGTATGTCCTCCTAAGGATTACGGGAGAAGTGCGCTTCTACCTCCTTCCACTTATCATCACTTTAGGTGAGATGCAAAGCGCTTACTCGTATGGAATAAAACAAAAATATAGTATAAAATAATACATGTATTTAAAATTATAGTCCTATTAAATGTATAAGTAAGTGAGGAAAAATTTCGCGTAGTGCAAGTAAACAAGCACGAGCGATTAAAATCACGCGCAAAACATATTTTTTTCTGTCAACTTTAAAACGCAATAATAATGCGAGTTTATCAAGTTTGAAGGTTGATGGCAGAGGACACTAAACAAAGCTGTTTGTGGCTGTAGACCAGTGTCTATGTACTATTTTTAGTCTAGTCTAGGTAGGTAGGTCATTGATGCCGTCAATTTAGGTAATTGTTATTGACTAGAATACCTATAACTTATTACAAATTAGTGAAAGCACTAGATCAGGCTGGATTTGTATAGAAACCGGATGAGCTAAGCACTTTCAAAATCTATTAGTTTTATGCTATGAATCATAGCTGCTGTAATCACGGAGTCTATGATATGAGGTAAATAATGCTTTTAAAAATGTAAATGAAGCACGTACATACGAGTTACACATTGTGTTTTATATAAAAACCAAATAAGTCGACACAGAATGTCAAACCATTATGTCATCATTAGTAGTTTGAAATTCGGTCGGTCACCCATCAGAGGACACATACCTATTATAACCCGAACAAAGCAGGCACTATCATCAAAATTTCGTTTGTTTGTCTACAAATAAAAAATAATATGACCGATTTTATATCTTGATGCGTTATATAGTAGGTATCTAAGTATATAATTTATTTAATTTGTGTCAACCTCTGAACAATGTCGGCTGGAATACGCCAAGGTCATGGCATTACGTAAACAAGAACGAAATTGAACGAGCCGACCCCTAATGTAGGTAGGTACCTACTTAATATTACGGGGTTGGTCCATCGACCGGCGCGAAGGCACCGCTATGACATGACAACTACATAACTGGGCTGTTGATAATACGAAACGATAAGCAAGTACCTACCGAAGATACCAAATTATGCTGACCCTTGGTTCGAGATGGAAGTATTTGGAAGTAATCATCATCCTCATGCCTCCCACATTAACGATTATTAACGATTAACGATTGCATGTTGGGAGATTGGTATGTCATTGCCATTACCCATTACGTTAATCCAATTCGGTCTAAGATATTCACTTTAGATCGAAGTTAGACCTAGTTAATAGACTGTGATATTAATGTGAAGCAACCATACTGTTGACAAATGTTGGGGGTTATAGTTGCTCACATCCGTAGGTTTACCCTTAAGACCTTACACGTGACCCCTGGGTGGTGCTAAATGAGTGACACTGTCTGAGTGGTAGAGCCACACTGCGTTGCAGCACGAAATGGGCCGGCTCGCCCGGCGTAATACCACCCTCTCACAGAATATCGGCGTGAAACGATGTTTGTAGCAATGTTGTGTTAAGATTAACAACAACCTTGTAGTTAAGGTTTCGGGTGAAGTGCGCTTCCACCTTCGGCCTTATCATCACTTAACCCTTAGACTGGTACAGCATAATAGATTTTTTATTGGTTTTCAATGCTATTGCAACCATATAAGGTTCAAATTATGGTGGCAACTATATTGCCACTACCAGTAAAAGGGTCATCAGGTGAGATGAAGGCACTGTGCTTACCCGTTAGATATTTTAAAAAAAATAAACGAGCGAGCTTCACAGTAGTCGCATATGATGTGTAACATTTGACATCTCACCTTAGTAATAAGCAATTTTAACATTATATTCTGAAGAAAATGGGTCAGGTATTACATCATTTTATAACTATAAAATAGATGCAGTAAATACTCGTTCGAAGACATTTGACATATCAAAATGACCTTTGATAGTCAAATGACACATTAAGTCACATTTAATAATAATATGTCATGTTCTTATTATCGAATTTAAATTTACAAAATGGCGCGCGCTTGCGCGCTTCCCTGACTTCCTGTCACACTGTTACGCCTACTTCCGTCACATTTCACGAAATCACTCCCACAAATTGTATATATAATATATATATATATATATATAATACATATAGAAAGCGAGCGGAAAGAGTTACACATCAAAAACATTTTAGTCACCTTACATAAAAAAACCGGACTAACATAAAAATTAACTGCAAAGAGAAAAAACTGAAAAGAAATAAACAAGCTCTACGATCCCAAAATTCCATTTGAGCAATGTTGAATGCAACGTGAAATATTTCCTTGTCCGATATCTATACTTATATAATAAAATCTATATTATATGAGTATTTATAAATACATTGGATATTGATACTGTTGTCGCAGACGGGGACAATCATCAACCAATCGGCCGCATTCTCTTTGGTTGGTATGTTAGTCCGGTTTTTACGAATTGTTTTTTATACCTAGTTGTTTTTGCATTAAATGTTATTTTTGTTGTTTTTATATTGGGAATGTTTTGAGGTCTGGTATATTTAAAAAAATACCTATTAATAATAAATACTTTTAATTGGGAGTGACACGTAAAGTGTTTCACATTTCAATATAAATTCTTAATGCATCTATTTTTTAAACATAAGAAAAAAAAAACCGACTCCAGAAAAGTAGACTGATAAAATTGCACTAAAAAGTAAAAAATAAGCGTAAGACTTATATAGACAATAATTTTATTAGGAAAACATATAGGTACAATTATTGTTATTTTGGAACCGGTGCCAGCCAACGAAGTTTTTGGAGCCGGTGCCAGTCAACGTTTGTAGTCAATAAGCAAATGAGAGCAGTGAGGGATAGAGCGTGTCGCCGAGCTAAAGTTATTAAATCAGATTCTAGCCGACAATGTTATCGTGACATTCGTAACTCATACAACCGTGCCTTGGCCGCTGAAAAGCAAGCTTATTTCACTCAGTTTGTAAATAGTAATAAAAATAAACCAAAAGTTATGTGGCGCCATATCAACTCCCTCATGACCGCGTCTGGTAAAAGTGGCTTGGTACCTAGTCATCTCGCCGACCCCGATGCCCTAAACTCGTTTTTCGTAAAAAGCATACCACTAAAACAGAACATGTCAAGTGATACACAAGAATGTGGATCACATTGGCGTAATGATGTTAAATTTAGATTAGCAATTGTTAATGAGACAATCGTCAATAAGATAGTTTCTTCGGCGGCACCCTCTACGTCTAGGGGTGGTGACGGGATATCCATGTTAATGTTACATTTAACTCTTCCTTACTCCATGACTGCGATACTTGCCATTGTAAACAAATCGTTGACAGAGGGAGTTTTTCCAGATGCCTGGAAGTGTGCGATTGTTACTCCAATACCGAAATGTTCCATGCCTAATAGTTACTCGGATTTGCGACCAATTAATATTCTACCAGCTTTGTCAAAAATAGTTGAGAAATGTGTAAAATTGCAACTTGATTCATTTTTAGAGTCAAATAATATTTTGCCTTCGATTCAGTCGGGGTTTAGGAAAAACCATAGCACGGTATCTGCCCTCATGAACATAACTGATGATGACATTCTGGCGGCATCGGATGCGGGCCGGGGTACGTTGTTGGTGTTGCTTGACTTTAGCCGGGCATTCGACTGTGTGGACATACCAACATTATTGATAAAGCTGGAATCATGCGGAGTCGGTATG
Organism: Eudonia lacustrata; assembly: GCA_947562085.1. Taxonomy (NCBI): domain Eukaryota; kingdom Metazoa; phylum Arthropoda; class Insecta; order Lepidoptera; family Crambidae; genus Eudonia; species Eudonia lacustrata. The sequence goes on along the minus strand of OX387323.1, from coordinate 2,784,700 downwards.
GAGGCATGTGCATGGTTTAGGTCTTATTTTCAGGGCCGTAGTCAGAGAGTGCAATGCCCAGATATTGAAGGCAAGGTGACGTTGTCAGCGCAGCTGCCTCTATCCAGAGGCAGCTGCGCTGACAACGGATAGAGGCGTGGTCCAGGGGTCAATTCTGGGTCCAACGCTATTTTCAATTTATACAGCGAGCATCGTAAATGTCGTAGAGCATTCACAACTCCACCTTTACGCGGATGACAGTCAGCTGTATACTCACACTCTACCTTCTGTTAGTGAAGTTCACGCAGCTGTCGCTAACATTAACTTGACAATAAACATTGACTTAGATGCCATTATGGATTGGTCATTGAGACACAGTCTTGTTATAAATCCGAAGAAAAGTGTCACCATAACGCTTGGGACAAAAAATCAGGTACAGAAAATAAAAAATGCCAGCCCGGTTATTAGGATCTGCGACACTGTAGTACCTAACGAGGGTTGTGTGCGAAATCTCGGGTTATTAATTGACGAAAATTTAAGGTTTGAGCACCACGTCCGTAATAAGGTTGGTAAATGTTTCGGGGCACTCAAAAAACTATATCAGTTTCGGGCATACATACAAAAAGATATACGACTTTTGTTGTGTAATAGTTTGGTATTATCACACCTTACATACTGTGATATTGTTTACACTCCTTGTATGTTTAAAAAGACTGCAAAGACCGTGCAGAGAGTGCAGAACGCGTGCATCCGGTTCTGTTTTTCTATCCCCAGACGTCATCACATTACACCAATTTTGATCAATAAGAACATTCTCTGTATGTCCAGACAATCCACCTTGAAGTATGCGTGCTTTCTGCATACCCTTCATCACACTAAAAAGCCAACTTATTTGTACAAAAAGCTTTCCACGAAACACAAATCGTTTTATTCCTTAAGAGATAGGGGATATCAGTTACTGATCTCCAAACTGAAATTGGTTAGTGCTAGAGGCTGTTTCAAGCACAGTGCAGCCAACATTTGGAATGACCTCCCGCCGCCAGTTCGTTCAGGGATTAATCTCTCGCTATCAACGTTTCGCGGGAGTTGTCGCAACTGGCTGATCCATGAGCAGGCGCTGGCACTAGCTAATTTCAATTACAAATATAAGTAAATAAACATAGAATAATGTATGTAGATTAAATATTGTAAGTTTATTATAGTATTAATTTATGGCTATGGCAGAATAACAGGGTTTGTGGGTCTCCTGCAAACACTGAGCCATAGACCTTTTTGTCTATGTTTTTTTTTTGGCAAATAAATAAATACTTACTTACTTACTTACTTACTTACTTACTTACTTACTTACATATTTCATGCTTTAGATTATATGTAATATTATGATTTTAATATATAGTATGTCGTTAAATGTTTATGTTAAAGTTACCTTGGCTGGCACCGACTCCAAAATAACAATAATTGTGCCTATATGTTTTCCTAATAAAATTATTGTTTTCCGCTTATTTTTTACTTTTTAGTGCAATTTTATCAGTCTACTTTTTTGGAGTCGGTTTTTTTTTTGTTAAAATTTTTGTTTATTTCTCTCTTTTTAGTGAATTGTTTCGGTCTATTTATCAAAAGGAATATGGGTAGACCTACTAAACGCACCGCTCGTATGAGACAGCGCCGTTTTATGAGACAAGTGAAGAAAACGAGAAACGCCTATCTCAAAGTAGGAAATCAAAAACTGAGTTCCGGTGCCTGCCTTCTTTTGCTTCGTCATAGTCGCTTAACTATCTTAATCGAGATATTTTATCGCCACCCGTGAAATACTTTTCATTGAGAAGTTCCGATGGCAATCTGTGGTCTTTTTCATCAGTTACACTTCATCAAATGATACTTTCTGAATGCAAATGCTTGTCTAATTTCTGAAAATACCAAAATCGCTATAGGTATGCCTACAATATTTGAGGAGTTCCCTCAATTCCTTGAAGATTCCACCATCAGAACTAGACCAAATTAAAATGGGACCACATGGAAAGCACCAGCTTTCAAATAAAGAAAGAATCATAAAAATCGGTTCACCCAGTCGAAAGTTCTGAGGTAACAAATATAAAAAAAAAAAAAACAGTCGAATTGAGAACCTCCTCCTTTTTTTGAAGTCGGTTAAAAACACTTCCTTTCCTAGATCTAGAAAGTATTTTATTCTGTTTTGCCCCTTAAGAGTATAGAGAAGAAAGGGGTTGCTTCTTTCTCATACAATATAGAAGCTGTATTACTCTGAGATCTATTTATGAAGGACGGGTGAGTACCAAATTGAACTATTGATGCAATGATATAACAGTGTGTGGGAGAAGCGGAGATAATGCAGCTTTTTATAGATGCTCTCTAGGCGACGCTCAGTCTGTTTTATTTTTATTCTTAGTGCTTTCTCATAGGAATAACACGTACGATGTGTGTCCAGCATGAACTGTGATGTGTTTAAAAATGTATTTTTGTTAGGTAGTTAGAGTAGTGGCTCCAGTATTCGACAGGCGCCAGTAATCGACATGTATTCCTTCAACAATAAATAGGTGTCAGCAACTGATACTAGTCTTTATCAACAGTCCACCTGTTTCTAGACTAGCTTGAGACACTAGTCTTAAAAGTACTGGATGAAGGATGCGTACCGGCGTGTTCTGATCTGGCGTTATGACCTGACGTAGATGGTCCCTTGCGCTTGCGTAAGGTTGTTCTGACCTGTATCAGTATAATCTTTAAAGTAGTGTATAGCGGGTTGTGAGTCAACCTGCTTCCTAGCCGCCATCATGTAAAATTTCAATGACAACCAATGTTGAAATGAAACAACTTTTACGGATCTACTCACGTTTATTTTACACATTACTTTTAACTAGTGGTCGCCCAGTGGTCGAATTTCAACCGTAATTTTTATAAAACGCTGTTTACTAAACAATATTTTATTAGGGCTGCACGGATTGTGTCTTGATAAGCAATGAAAAATTAAGATAGAATGTTTGAATTTAGAGTTTGGATTGGCATATTGACAGATTTCGGCCGCACCTCTTCCATTTTTGATTTTTTTTAATTTAATGTACTTTTTATGCATAATTTAAAAAAAAATTGCATTCTGCACTCCTTCTCTATATAAACTATAAGTGTGCGAAATTTCATACTCCTCCGTCCGCGCAATTTTCGTAAAAAGGGGTACAAAGTTTTTGCTTCACGTATTAATCTAAAGATTTATCTTGACGTTTCGAACCCTTTGCAGGGTCCGTGATCACAGGGAGACTGAGGTGTCGGTCGTCTCATAATCAGTTAGTAGCTTGTATACCCTCATTTAAATTTAATCAGGTGCGTTCCGTTTTACGCAGAAAGAGCTTACATTATCTTTTGGTCTGGCAGTATGGTGTTGGGGCTGGGATTTAATATTTTATAAGATGGGATCCCAGGCTGGTGGGGTTTCATTTCAATGTGTACTATTCGCGTAAACTTTAGAAAACAATAGAGAACCAGTGTTATTTTTGGCGACCAAAAGTGTGTCGACTACTGGGCCTGAAGTGTGAGGACTGGCGCTGGTACCCCACCACATACCTCCTCAAAATATCCTATTAATATTATAAACGCGAAAGTTTGTTCGGATGTTTGTTACTCTTTCACGTAAAAACTACTGAATGGATTTGAATGAAATTCGGCATACAGATAGTTTATAATCGGGAATAACACATAGGATACTTTTTATCCAGATATTCCCACGGGAACGGGAACCACGCGGGTGAAACCGCGAGCGGTTACTAGTTATTTATATTTCAACGTTTCATGTTGCAGATGTGTGAAATTGCGAGCTTCGTCACATCGAAGTCTTTAAAAGTAGGTATTACCTACATTTATTTAAAAAAAACCGGCCAAGTGCGAGTCGGACTCGCGCACGAAGGGTTCCGTACCATTATCTATAAAACGAGCAAAAACGAGCAAAAAAAAAACACGTTTGTTGTATGGGAGTTCCCTTAAATATTGATTTTATTCTGTTTTTTAGTATTTGTTGTTATAGCGGCAACAGAAATACATCATCTGTGAAAATTGCAACTGTCTAACTATCACGGTTCATGAGATACCTACAGTCTGTGACAGACGTAAGGACGGACAGCGGAGTCTTAGTAATAGGGTCCTGTTTTACCCTTTGGGTACGGAACCTTGAAAACAATGATTTTTAAAGATCGTCTAGTACCATTCGTTTAGGTATGTAGGCTCTTATTTATTTTCAAGACGTTGTGCTAATTGAAGAAATAAATTAGCCGGGCAAATTACTTTGTTTGCCAAGAGTCAAGACTGAGTCAACGCACCGATGTTCCTGGTGAAAGTTTCACCATGGAGGTAGCAACAGATAGCACACACATTTCGAAAAATAAACGTTGACACGACATCCATTGGCCGGCTCGCTGGAACACGGCCAGGCTGACACACGGCGGCGCGGCAGGCAGGAACAGAACCTGACACTTCCGTGGAACTGCGAAATGTTTGGCCACCACGTAAACTGCGACTTTAACACTTTTCCTTTATTAATTAGGAAAATAAAGGTAATTCTTTTCCATTTGATTACCATGGGGTGATGATATGAGATGATCAAACTAGACATCATAGCTTGAAGCTCTAGCTTATTCTGCCTGGCTGGCTACAACCATCTGATTGATAATTGATGAGTTCCAACTGTTATTCTACATTATAAGTAGCTACTTATATCATACTAGCTGTGCTCGCGACTTCGTCCGCGTGGAATAGTGACTTTCGGCAGCATTTTTAATTTTTTAGGCTCTTTTCCCGTTTTTGCAACATTTTCACTGATGCTTCGCTCCTATTGGTCGCAGCGTGATGTTATATAGCCTAAAGCCTTCCTCGATAAATGGACTATCCAACACAAAAAGAATTATTCAATTCGAACCAGTAGTTCCTGAGATTAGCGCGTTCAAACAAACAAACAAACAAACAAACAAACTCTTCAGCTTTATAATATTAGTATAGATATGTTTCTATAATTTTCCGAATGTAAACGTTAAAATTTACGATCCTTTCATTAGACAAAGTATGAAACCAAAAATGTCCGCAACAAGCCGACAAAGTGCGCTTTCATCGTTGGCCTGCTTGTCAATCTTGTTTGAAATATTAAGTAATTCCTCTATCAGTGGTAAATCAGTCGTATAATTCTCTTCTTCTTTTTCTTCTTCTATAGTCTTTAATTATCGTGAATTGTATTCAATTCAAATTTGTTCAGGCTTTATGATCTTGTAGAGTCTAGAGAGGATTAATAGTGGCCAAGCTATAGTACCTATAGAAGCGGCTAATGTATTACAAGAAATAGATAATAATAAAAAAGGACTTACCAAATTCTTATTGTAATAACAGGGTAAAACAACAAAAACACTATTTTCAACCTCTTAAATAATAAGTAATGTATTCATGTTTGAAGTAAGTACCTAATGCAAATAATACCTACATAATTTTATATAATACAAACAAGTAAGTACAGTATCACAAAGTCTGCCAAACTTGCGAAATAGAGATAAGTTGATTGATAGATAGATTTAGGAACAAATTGTACTAGTGGTCGAAAGTGGCCCAGTGGTCGAAATTCGACCGTAATTTTATTAAGGCTGCACGGATTGTATCCTAAGCAATGAAAAATTAAAAAAGATAGAATGTGAGTTTGTATTGGCATGGACAGATTGCGGCCGCTCCTCTTCCATTTTAGAAATTTTTGAAAAGAGTATAATATACGTGTGTGTCAAATACATGGAGGAGCTCGATGGCGCAGTGCTTAACGCGCCCGGTCTGCGATTGCTAAGGTTAAGTAACTTTCGCAAAGGCCGGTCATCGGATGGGTGACCAAAACTTTATCATCTCGAGCTCCTCCGTGCTTCGGAAGGCACGTAAAGCCGTTGGTCCCGGCTGAATTAGCAATCGTTTACATCCACCAATCCGCACTGGGCCCGCGTGGTGGTTTATGGCCCGTTCTCCCTATCCATCTATAGGGAAGGCTCGTGCCCCAGCAGTGGGGACATAAAATGAGCTGATGATGATGAAATACATGGTAGTGTGTGTAATGTTTGTTTTATTGATTTAATGTATTTTTATCCATAAAAATTTAAAAAAAAATTAACATTCGGATAACTTTCTCTATAAAAACTATAAGTGTGCGATATTTCATACTCCTCCGTCCGCGCAATTTTCGTAAAAAAGGGGGACAAAGTTTTTGCTTCACGTATTAATACAGCTGACCTCATTTGGATAACATATTTTATTACTTATCTCTCTCCGATCCGATCCGAACCCTTCGGAGACTCTGGGAGGGCACGGGGACGCGCACTTTTAAGTGTGCGATGCCGTACCCCTCTAGAAATCCTCTGAAGGTGTTTCGTTTCAACACGGCTTGAGGTACCCTTTACGTACCTTGCCGCCCCTAAAACAAGCCCGGTGAAGCTGAAAATGCCCAGTGGTAATCAGCAGTCTCTCTCCAAAAAAAAAAAAAAACCTTATCTCTGCAATAAGAAAGTTTGGACTTCTTGGCGGGAAAGTGAAGCGTCATGTCTGCAGTTTTGTCTTATTTTCCAAAATTTGTGTTAAGTCGAATATTAATGTGAAATAATGGTGGATTATTAACCGTTAAGTGTTCGTGAGTGTGCATAAGTGTTGGCAAATGAAACAAAACAGTGCAACGTCACTTTTCAAATTCTCTCAAGAAGCTCGCGTGAGGACTTAGTAAAGCCCCACATCTTTACTGAGATACTCGAGGGGTTGGGGGGTATATCATTTCTCACTTCCCATTTCTAATATCATTCATCATCATCAGGAAATATTGTTTATTTATGTATTACTTGTAAGAAAAATTACTTTGACACTGGCTAAATGTGCTAAAAGCACGAAGCCATCAACTAAAAAAAAAAAAAAAAAGAAAGTTTGTAGTTTTTCATCGATCACTCGTAGTTTTCGTGGTGCTACCAATTTTCTTTATAATTTTGGCAAATTGACAACGCATGTGGAACCTTGAACATTTTACGGGACTTTTAAATGTCAATGATTCAGAGAAATGGTCCTGTTATGTTTATATTTATGGCTGTTGTTTGTCATTAATTATGGTTTATACGTCGTCGTTTCTATGTAGGGCGAGTACATTGAAAATTTCTGTGATTACCAAATTATTTCGTGTATCGATGATCACTGTGCTCACTGCTAATGTACGCCAATGCGCTAAAAACTAGTAAATTATTGTATTTTGTAGACGACCTCCTTGGTCGAGTGGTTTGTACACCGGTTTTCATGGAGTCGCCATCTCTGAGGTCCCGGGTTCGATCCCCGGTCGGGTCAATTTAGAAATTATTGTTTTTCTAAATTGTCTCGGGTCTGGGTGTTTTCTATGTATAATAAGTATGTATTTAACTATTTTAAGTATGTTTATACGTTGTCTAGTAACTCCATCTAACGAGTTTCATAACGAAGCTTCTCTTGGGCTAGATAATTGGTGTGAGTGTAGGAAAGATTATTATTATTATAATTATTATTATTTTAACTTATTTTTCACTATTTTCTTTTTTAAGAAATCAAATTTTAATGGTATTCTCATATAGCATAATACATACTTATTTTACTCTCTGCTTATCAGTATGTCTGATGAGACCCGCGCCCGCATCCAGTTGTTACTTTGTATTCTTCGTATACTTAGGTAATTTTAAAATTGCATAAGTAGTTAAGTTGCTAAAGAAGAAGAAAAAATATTTATTGAATTATTTTGTGTAGTCAGTCTAAAACAAGTTGCTATAAATTCTACTACTTAATAAACTAGTTTACTCATTTCGATTACGTAATTTTATTTTGTGTATAATGTAGGTACCTATCTATTAAACAAAATCACATAAATGAAATCGAGGACACAGATTTAAAAAAGAAACACAGGTGTTCCAAAGGTTGTGTAATAATAGCGGTATAGTAATATTTTATATTTTTTAACGTAAGCCCGCTGAATGAAGACCACCGGTGATGAATGAAGTCTTTTGAACGCATTTCCAACTAGTTCTTGCGTAGAGTATTGTATATACTCTTTGCTCACTTCCCCGAAATCGTTGCGCAAGATCCGATTTGAGTGACTCCTTGCCAAATGATCAAGAATACGATTGAGTCTTTAAAACAGTGGAATAGAGTTTAAAATCACATGTTTAATTTGCAGGAATTAGATATTTTTTCAACACAGTTGTCATTGGGACACTTGCCAGTGTTTCGGGAAACGCATGAAACATGTAAATAAATAAAGGTGATGCAACGAAGAAAACGTTCTAGAATCCAAACTTTCCGGATGAGTGAGAAAAAAATCAACATTTTAAATACAATTTGAAGTGTTTCCACGAGCGGTATTCGAACTTTTTTTCAAATTGTAATTTGTTCGCAACAAAAATTGCGTAAAGTTATACATATAATAATAATTTTTAAAGAAAATCTAAGTAGTAGCATGTGCAAATTATTGTGCATACGCCGCTTTCAGCAATGATTTCGGTACCTATACATGAGATAACAGTTATGCATTGAGTATTCTGTAACGGCTACATAATTTAGTCTCTTTCATCTGTCCGGTATTTGCATAACAATAAATTCATTTCAATAGTATATTCTATTGAAATAAGTGTAGATGTAAAATTATGCATGCAAGAAATTGAATTGGCTGTCTACTTTGTGCTGTTGGTACACCATAAACACACGACTATTACGCAACGTTTGCCACATAATTCAAACATGGTATTGTCGTTGAATTAACAATCAACCATTTTCTATCTTTAATAATTTTAATGTTAAAATATTTTTATAATATACAACGTGTAAGAGAAGTCAAAATTAAAAGATTAAGCCCCTTACAAATAAACAAAGAATAATATAAGGTCCGAATAGTTATTGTGTTTTGTCTCTTTTACCTTCTAAATTGCTTGATGCAACCACAGTTGCATTTTTTGCATTTGTCAAATTGCTTCGTGCAACTGTGGTTGCAGACCGATGCGTCCTCTTTATTCGATCTTAGGCTCTATGTTATCGGCGTGAGGATCTGTTTAAACGTATTTAAGGCATAGACTAATACATTGTTCAACGTAAGAAAGCCATATCACCAACATTACGGAAATAATTTTATTTAATTTTTTTTTTTTAAGTTGGTGTAACCGAACCGAGCGTCATTTCAACGTCAACTTCGAGTAGTTAAAAGTGTATCCGATCTAGATCATGTATGCAGAGTTACTAAATAATAATTAATAACTTTAACTTGCTATGGAATTGAAATTCCACGGGCGGGATTTGAACACTACCAACTATGCTATCGTGGCTATGCAATTTTTAATGAAATATTTATATTGTGACGTCACATCAAAATAAACAAATCCCAGCACTAGTGCTTTAGTAACCTCTGTGTACTTACATTAATGATCGATCACTGCTGCTTGCTTATGCGCGCCTGACGCGCATGACTTGGGTGTGTAATGTATAATATAACAACATATCGTATAATGATCAAAACATATACAATCAAATGATATAGTTTTGTTTAATATAACACTTATTTAATATAATGTTGGATTGATATAATTTTAAAATACATAATTTTGAAACGTATAACAAACGATTGAGCTAAACTCATTTAATACAACAGCCGTTTAATATAACATTTACATGATATAATAATTAAAACACATAACATTTATCTAGTTTATAAACATTTAGTATAACATTCATTTACGATATCACTATTTTTGTATAATACTTAAAACATATAATGATTACTTAAGACGACGCATTGGTAATTTACGTGGCGGGGATCTTGATTTTTCTCAACAATTACAAAACATATGAAAGTGATATTTGATGACATGATTTTTCATTTAATTGACTTCATTTTGTTAGTTGTAGAAACACGATTTTTTAACTTTTATAACAGAGAAAAAAATATCAAAGTAACCTCTTTTAAAACACAGATTCACATTTTACAGGCTAACCAGACCGATTTAAGCATCAAAATTTTCTTAGTAGATTAGTCTTAACACACACTTTAAAATTGTAGTTCATTTTTTTTAAATAATTTGTAGTTTTAATTTGAAGGAAAAAAAACCGTTTTTCTTATGGTACGGGGCGCAAACGCTCGTATCAAAACGTATGAGATTTATTGTTTAACGATGCGTCGCCTTAAATTACACTGTAGGGTAGGGCAGACAAGACTACGTGGAGTCGGTTTTGCAGTGATTCTTTTCTGTCACTGACACTTTATACCAACAGATTATTATGTCAATTGATTGTAATACCAAGTGAAGATTATATCAATCAATCATTATTTGAAACGTTATTATCTTAAATGATAGATATATAAAATAACGCGTATATCAAACAAAATTATATGAAATGAACGATATATTAAATAAGTTTTATTTCAAATGACATTATTCGTTATGAACGTTATACGTTATGATAAATAAAATTATATTAAGTGTTGGTATAACAAATGATTATTATGTAAAATGAACGTTATTAATGTTCAATTATATCAAATGTTGATATATAAAGTGAGACGCACCGGCATGACTTCACTAATATAAATATTTAGTTTAAAATTGCATGACAAATTAAAGTTAATAATGATGTCTCAGTAACAACACATATAAGATCTAGATTTGGATCTTTTCATTTTTACCACACCTTTGTGTAACAACACGTTGTATATTTTTTTTTATTTATTATCACAAACAATACATACAATTTTTATTTTAAATGGGCTATTTAAAACAGTTTCTGCGTAGTACCTAGTACATGTAACAAAATTTTGCTCAATGCGTTGTTCCACAAAAACATTTTACGTCTCATTGCTCTTTTTTTTGATTATATTAAATATTGCAAAAAGTACAATCGCAAATACTTACAACATTTACAATTACTATACAATATATACAATCATAAAAGTAGCAAGTAAACAAGTAACACAAAAAGTTACCAATCAGCAATACAACAACAACTTACTCGTCGTTCGTTTATAAACAAACGCCATAAAAGAGTACTAAAACCATTTTATCAAAGCACTAAAGTGTATCTCCCCGTCTGCGTTTTGTATTTATTAACTTCGTCCTATTTATTTTCACGGGTAGTGACCATTTATTGCACTACACGCGTACGATAGAAAATACGGAGAAGTCGAGCGTGACGCGTTGATTGCAATTATAGCTTTTATTGAAGTAGTGTGAAGGGCTTGAGTGGCGTGGTGGGTTGATCTTGTAGCGTCCTCTGCACCAGCATAAGATAAGGAGAACCACAGAAGGTAATCTTAATTACAACCTCTCGCGGACATTGAAATTTACACGAAATTTCGCAACTGCTACTTATTTATTTTATTTTATTTTATTTAGGATAACAACAGCCATCAACTTACATAGATACTAAATAAAAAAATATAAATACATATAATTTACTATAGATACTAATATATAATATATACTACTATAACTTTCACACATACAATCTTCACTGACTGACCATCTAATATCGACTATTCAACTCCTAATATGATACATGTGTAGGCTGATGATGATGATGATAATGATGACCTCCTGACATAGTTTTGATTATTTTAAATTTAAAAGAAATTGTAGAATTATTAAATGGATCCACGTGTGGGAACCTTTTAATAGAGGAATTAAGAATTCTACCAAGTGTTCGATTTCGTCCGTAGTTAGTAGAATGAAATGGAACACTAAACAGGGATGTATGTCTTGTTCTACGGCTTGGCACATTGAACGATATTTGTGCAAGTAAATCAGAGCCGTCGATATGTCCGCTTAAGATGTCATATAGGAGTACAATATCTAACACGTCGTCTCGGCGTTCCTCCAGCGCAAAAAGTTTATGGATGCGACAGTTATGTACATATAATTCCACTTTGTCGGAGGACACACCGTTCCTGAAATTCAAATGCTTTAGATTTTTTTTTTGAATACGTTCAAATACGCTTAATATGAACTGCATAAAAGGGAGACCACACTTGACAAGCATATTCCAATATACTTCTCACGTACGCCGTATAAAGAACTTTTTAACTAATTATACCCTTAAATAGTCGACAAGTTCTGAGTTACGATATGCTCGATTTACTATGTTATCAAAGTGCGCGGTGAAAGTCATTTTGGAATCTAGAATTCTAGATAAATACCTATCTAGGTCACGAACCACAGATACTCGCTCAATAATCTGGTTATCAAAATTATAAGAAAAAATTACTGGTTTTTTCTTGCGCGTGAAGCTTATGCATTGGCACTTCCTGATGCTGACTGTAATGTTGTTTTTTGATAATAGTCAAACTAATTGTTTAAGTCACTTTGTAGCAATTCACAGTCAGCAACAGAACGCACCCGCATAAATATTTTTTTATCATCTGCGTACAGGAGATGATTGGCTTGAGAGAAGCAATTGGCTATGTCAAAGATGTATGCATTGTACAATAGAAGGCCAAGGTGTGACCCTTGAGGAACTCCCGAGGGTACAGCTATATTAGTCTGATTTAAATCCTCCTAACACTACTGCCTGAGATCGGTTAGTTAAATATGATTGCACCCAGCGTAATAAGTCTCCATGGATTCCAAGACTATGAAGTTTGTGCAGCAGAAGGTCGTGGTACTCGTGGTCCACCCGGTCGAAAGCTTTTTCAAAATCGGTGCAGACCACGTCCACCTGACCACCGCTCTCCATATACCTACCGTAGTACGTAGTCCGAAAATAGTGATAAATTGGAAACAGTCGAGCGTCTTTTTAAAAAACCGTGCTGCGACAATGGTATTCCTTCATTTATTGTTGGATAAATAAGTATAAGTTTCTCAAAGACTTTACCAATAGTATTTAAAATGGCGATTTGGATCCTTTTTTGTGGATTGGTATAATGTTAGCTCGTTTCCATTCATCGGGAAAAATACAATCTTGTAACGAACGACTATAAACAGAATAGACACCGGTATTGCCAAACTCTCTGCGCAAGTTGATAGTAATATTGGAGGCACACCATCGCAGTCAGGAGTGTCAGGACCCTTAGAATTATCAAGAGACTTTAACAATTTTAAAATAGTTTCCTGAGAGATTTCTATATGTGACAAGGTACCTTCACTCGAGTAATTCAGATCATAATTAGATTAGAATTTATTATTCGAGGTTGAGCATGTAAAGACGCTCTCAAAGAATTTGATAAATGCTGTACATATATCTAAGCCAACGTCGTATTTCTCATTATTCAATGTAAATTCCTGAGGGTAGTTTGAACATCCTTTTTTGGCCTAAACATACTTCCAGAAATACTTTGGCGAGAACCTAATAATATGCTTTTCAATATTATTAATAAATAATTTAAAACATTGTGATTGTAAAAAGTGTTGTCTCTTTCTCAGTAATGAAAACTCATTATAGTCTCTGGGTTACCGTATTTTTTCCATGTACGATGTAAACGCCCCCTTTCACGAATAACTTTTGGATAATTACTTTGTTTGAGAGAACAATGTGACTTAGGAACAAACATAGAAAAACATTAATTTAATTTCTTATAAAATAAATCAACTGCGTCGTTTGCTGTGTCAATGTTTAAAATATGATTTATTTACTTATTTATTATATTGGCATACACAACAGGTAACAATCAAATAAAAGTAGAAAACAGAAATTACAATAGATTAAAACTAGATCGAGACCCAAAAAACGTGTACAATCAGCATTATATAAAAATTTTGGCGCAAACATACCTACTTGTCACCACGACAGAATTAAAAATGAATAAAAACAAGCAATCGACTTTTCCAAGATTCGTGTCTGAGAGGGTGTGTCTATGTGTGCGTTGCTCGAGCGCGTTTGTATGCCCCGACCCGATCCGAGTCCCTCGGAGAATCTAGGAGAAAACGGAACGGAACACGTGCGTAATGCCAATAATCCTTCTAGATAACCTCTGAGACGGTGTTTCGTTTCACACGGCTCGCACCCTTAACTTTCTCGGCGCACTCAAAAAGATTGAGTCGTTTGTCCAAGTCCAAGTTGCTCGAGCTCTGTTACGAAGTAAATACTTATTTTTAGGTTATAAACTTTTTCTTCTTTTCTAAGTGTCATTTTTCTTTTGTTCTGTTTTTCCTTTTTAACAATTGTCATCGTGGTTGCTGTCTTGGTACGCTTAGGTTTTATTTTGTTATTTCTTCTTCTATTATTTATAATTGTACGTTTTGCCTCATAATCCTTAATACAGTCCACCTTTTCCCTTTCGTCTCCTTCCGTTACAAGAAGCGCGTTTGGATAAAGCTTACTTTCTGTGGGTCTTCTTATATGGTGGTAGCGGGCTCAAAGTACCGCTGGTGTCACATCTGGCGACAATAAAGGGTGCTACTGCTGTCTCTTTGCTCGTGGTGCGCTATTTCTGGTTGAGCTGCGTACGTACGGTGCGCCTCGTAGCGCAGACCTGAGTGATGATAGAGTTGGCATATTTTATTGAATAAAAGTTAATATGAGGAGCTTGATGGCGCAGTGGTTAACGCGCTCTGTCTGCGATTGCTGACGTTAAGCAACTTTCGCAAGGGCCGGTCATCGGAAGGGTGACCAAAAAATTTATCATCTCAATCGTCAATAAACTTACGTGTTATTTTTAAACATTATTGTTAATGCTCTGTTCATACATGTATTATATATGCTGGATTAGGTATTAGGTTCATGTTGCTAGTCTAACGGAGCTGTGGGGATTGAATTTTGAACCACGACGAGACGCTTGAATTTAAAATAAACACTAGCCGATCTACTTAAGAAGTATTTTAACTTGTGACTTAGAAACAAATGAATATAAATCTAATTTAAAACTCTATTTCAATAGCTATTATTTAATAACAATCAATTAGGGATGACAAAGAAACTGACTAATTAAAAATATCGAACAAATTTTTGACGAAAATCTCTTTTCGTAATTTCGTGTTCTATAGCAGAGTACACTTATTGTTTTTCTTGCATCAATTTAAATCTATGACGCAATGCCGCCTGTTATATCTTCCGTAGCACACCCTAATTGTTTCTTGCCTAAATAAAGTTAAAAAAAACTACTAATCATGTTCTATTTTAAAAGAAGACATTGCACGCTGGAGTGTTGAGGTAATTATGCTAAGAAGAAAATACTATAATATCAGTAAAAATAATTCAACATCATCAACATTGAACATTTTCACGCTGTTGCGTACCTACTAACTACCTACAATAGTAAAATATGGATAATAATTTAATTATCAAGAAAATGTTAAAGTAATTTGAGTAAATCCTTATTTACAATTGACCATAAAACAATTTATTAAAAATATTATTTTATACATTTGTAGCACTATGCAGTTAGGTAAGTAAGGATCTAATTTCTTAGGCTAATGACTGGCTATACGCGTGATTCCCAAGTGTGGGGCATAAATCTCGCGGCGCCACCGCGGTGAGGCCAGTGAGTCAGCCATCGGCGCCGGCGCAGCTTTCAGGACAATTTTCAGCTAATTCGTGCTATTTCTGTTTATAAAAGTAAGACTCATCCCACTTGTATCTAGGCCCAATTTAGCAACTATTCAAGGTGTTTGCCTGGCTTATCTTGTTTCTAGCGACGACGACAGACTGTGTGCTAAATTATAGTCTGAAAAATAGAGCTCTAATGCTAATTACCAACGCCCCTTCGAACCCTTTACACAGTGTCCGAGGTTACAGGGACACTGAGGTGTTATTTACATAGTCAGTAAACAATGTAACTCTTAATACAATGGAATAAGATCCAAAAGTGTATACTTACATGTGCTTACAATGTTCGTGACTGTATACTAGCGCCGCCCACGACTTTGTCTGCATGAAGCCACCATCAGGGTGCCTGTGTGAGTTTTGTTTACTATCCGTATTCATTTGATTACGTTTACAATTAATTTAACTCTTCTGTATGTCGCTAGGAGGCGCTGCTTCAATACCATACTAAATTTCGTTTTCGTTAACGTGATCGATTGTCAAATGAAACTCACACTAGGCACCCAGGCCAGGAGTCCAAGGAACCAGCAATAGTAAAGGCTATACAGGCACGTTTCCGACTCAGAATCTTTCTGTCTTTCTGTTCTTTCGTTCTTATACCTCTATACCCTGTAAATTCACTTGGTTTAGTACGCATCCTTCAAACAGGGACAAAGCATGCATAAAGTGGTGTTTGGCGGCAGAACAGGTGGTCGCCGTCCAGTCAGGTTTTAGGAAGAGTTCTACAACCAGGCAATTGATGTTCATTCAAACTCAAATCAGTGAATGTCTAAGTAAAACTAAAAATTAAGTGTAAGTTAAAACCTACCTACATAACCTAAATTTTTGAGATGGTCAAACTTATTTACTTAGTCCTTTGAAGTTATTTCTCTTAAATACCTAATTATACGAGTATTATTAGTCCCTAATAATATTCAAATCATGAAATAAATTAATAATGTTGGGAACGGCACCATTTAGTGCCAGAAAATAGAATATTTCGTTTTACACAACGACTCTACAACCGACATAGCTACGAATGGATATTTTATATACTACATGTAAGTAAATAGGCAGGTAACTACTCGCAATAACCATTACAGGCACTAACATTAACCCATCAATGTCCCAAAGTACCTATGTTAAATAAATTAGGCGCCGCCGGCGGCGGCGGCGGGCGGCGTCCCACATTGCACGCAGCCATGTCCATGTGACATAACCCTGGCGCGGCGCATGTTTTATGTTTGACGTCCGTAAAGGGGTGAACCCGTACTACGTTCTTATTTTTCGAACTAAATTGAAAACGGATTAACGGAAGCATCTTAAAAAAACCGCAGTTACAAAATTCTGTAAGGACTTATTTTTGGATACCTACATACTTAACGTCCTAATAGCCTAAGAACTTTCTGATATTTTTGTAAAAAACTCAATAACAGGCCAAATTTTTGTAAACGGCCATCAAATATAATTATAAGAGACTATATTTTAGAATCCAACAAAATCTCGCATTGGAAGGTATCGAAAAAAAGTTATACCCCGAAAATATGCTATCACCGGTTTTATCGTGAAAAAGTGTTTACCTTATGTAAGCACCAAAGTTGAAATCCATAAAGATATACAACGGGAAACTAATACTTTAGGAAGAAGTCGGTTGTTTCACTAACTGCGCAATGTACTCTAAGAAAATAATAATAGCAGATTTTTTTATGTTATTTTCTACAACAAATAATGTTTTAATAAACTTACTTTAAAGTCTACTTAGTTTTTCTGATAGCTATATTTTTTTCACTAGTATTATCACCAGTAAAGTCATTTTCAATTATCATTATATATTTAAATTGGATTTAGTACATAACCTACGTGTTAATGGAAGCAAATGAAACAAAAGTAATTAAAAACTGATCTGATAGCATTTTTAACATAGGTGTAATGCCACTTTCGAGTTTACGTAGAGTTTTTTAAGTTTATTTGTTTTTCATTTATATTTATAGGAGGATTATTAAATTTTACGAAAGATAACTAATAAATGTATTCAAATGTAAAGTAAATAATATTTATACCATTTTTATTACCAAAAAAGTTCCTAAATCAGTTAAGCTTCAGGCATGGATTGAATCTTAAAATAAAATCTTATAAAGATAGACTGGTTAGGTTTAAGTTAGATAATCTGGAAAACAGACGCAATTACACTGCGCTTTTGTGCTTACACAAAATTATCCACTCCCACATAGATTCTTCTAATTTACTAGCTCTTTTAAATTTTAAAATAAAATTTCGGTCACGTGATAACGATCCGCACACTTTTGTACTTCAAGTCTGCAAAAACAACACATCCTTCTTTAATCCTCTGACCTTATGACTCCTTATGACCTCATTAATAATAATTTAAGTGTAGATATATTTCATCTGTCTTGCAGGATTCCAAAATTGCTTAAAAGTTTCCTTAAAACCTTCCTATACAACTTAGTTTTTATTTAATAAACTTAGTTTGTTTGTTTAAATTATAAATTATAACATAAAGCACATCTAAGTCTAGATATTTAAGTCATGATGTGTGCACACATTATTGGATTGTAGTTTAGCAAAATACTTTATATACTAATATGTACCCTGTTCATGTTTTAGCTATAATCTGTGTTGTGTACCATAAATAAATAAATAAATTAATTTTTGCCCATTTTTAATAGATTTTATAAAGCTTGGTATTTGTTTTTTTTAATGTCGCTGTCACAAATATTGGTGGATTACTAATGAATTATTTAATAAACTAGATAATCTAATTTTTTATGTTAAGAAAATACAGAAATAGAATTATGGTTGAGTCTCCATATAGCGTATTAGTTTGGCTCTCAGGCTATAAGACGTATTATGTATCCAAAATTAAGTCCTTACAGAATTTTGAAACTGCGGTTTTTCATCATAATAGTATGATTTCTATCATCAACTGAAGACTGAAACAGTAGCAGTTCATACATACAAAAAGTTAATTGTCTCTGCAAATGACTTAATAATTACCTTGCATATGGCAAATGACGCTGTTGGCATTGGTAACATTTGCCACAGCAAATTATATTACATAATACATACATTTACAGCAATAAGTATATATAATAAGTCGTTAACAATCACTAACCCGCAATCACAGAATAACTACGAAAGTAGAACGACGAACAGTGAGTTAAGGCATTAAGGCTCAACCTCTAAATTTTTTTTTTTTAATTAATTTGCCAACTTCTCATTAATTAATAATGAACATTTTTACAAACCTTTTACAAACATTTTTACAAACATTTTTACAACCTCTATATTACATAGGTACCTAGTTCATATGGGAAGGCCGGAAATAGAAATAGAAATAGAAATATCATTTATTGCCAATACTATGTAGGTACAAATTGTGCAGATGGTAATGCAAAACATAAAAACATTAGACACAACAGTATATCCATACCGGGTATGCAACTTAAAAAAGGAGATTACAAAATCATTAAATAGGTATATGGGAAGGGTTACAATAATATTAAAATGCAAAATTAAATTACTTATAATCTAAAACTTAATTATATATATTTGGAATCAAAATATTCAGCTAAACTGTAAAAGGAGTTTTTTACCAACCAAGTCTTTAATTTAAATTTAAATGTATGTAGGTAAGTTCAAGGTCGGCAGGACCCTTTATAAGGCTGATAAACATAAGTACAGTCTTGTACTTAGTCAGTACGTCTACAACTATTTTCTTTCGGTAATCTTCACATTTCCGAATACAATCGAATATTCATTTCCATGTCCATTATTTAATAATTTGAATTTAGAACAACGTATACCTACTACTTTATTTTTGTTTGGTTTTGATTTCCGTTTGAATAAAGTTCACATACGGAACAGAGCCAGAGTGAACGACAGAGCTGTACAACCACACAACTATAATATAAATCGTAAATCAAGCTTAAAACCTCTAGGTATTCTTATAGTTAAAAAAATTTTAAAGCGTGTAAAGTAAAATCTGTTCCTTATAGATAACGTATTATTAGATGTGGCTGTAGGTACTGTTTAACGTTGTAGCTAACTGCGCTGACATTCTTTACATTATAATAAGTAGACAGGCGTAAGTCCAGTGGTAGGAGTGGAGGGGCGAAGGCGCCGCGACGGCGCGCCGGCCGCCGGGCGCCTGCGGAGCCCCGACGCAAATATACTGCGACTGTGAGGCGCACGCCCGCGCCGCTCGTCGTTTTAGTGCGGCGACACACTTTTTTTTAAATATATTTATTCAGGAAAACATACAGTCATACACAAAAATAAAATTTACAAAACAATTTACAAACAGATCAGATAGTTCCATTAAATATAACGAATATTAATAACGTTTGAGTTTGCACACACTTACCTTTATTGCTGTATTGCTTAATTTTTTGGTAACTTTTATGTCTGTATGTATTATTATCAGTTGTATTAGCGATTAGTCTACCGATAGAATACTACATTATTTTAACTTATCAATTCAAGCAGTTACTCAAACAAGACAAAGCTTTATAAAGAATATATTTATAAAAATATCAAACTAAACTACACTATAAAACTTACATGATAGTTTTATCTGACAAAACAATATTACTTAATAACTATCTACTGCGAAAATATGAATCATTAACATTTAATCGTTATGCTCAGCACGTCACGTTCGACACAACAAACGGATCATTAAATTTTACAATTACTGCAGTATGGCACAGAGAATTTAAATGTTCTTACACCTGCCCTTGTTTTAAGCGAGATTTAAATCATGTGGTACCGTATCTGCGACCGCCGAACAGCAGCTTGATACGTTTCATCATCATCATCATCATCATCATCTCAGCCAAAAGACGTCCACTGCTGGACAAAGGCCTCCCCCAAGGATCTCCACAACGACCGGTTTTGTGCTGCTCGCATCCAGCGGCTTCCCGCGACCTTCACCAGATCGTCGGTCCACCTTGTTGGAGGCCTGCCCACACTACGCTTTCCGGTACGCGGTCGCCACTCCAGGACTATCCCGCCCCAGCGGCCATCAGTCCTGCGAGCAATGTGACCTGCCCACTGCCACTTGAGCTTAGCAACTCTTCGGGCGATGTCGGTTACCTTTGTTCTTCTGCGGATCTCCTCATTCCTGATTCGATCACGCAGAGAAACCCCGAGCATAGCCCTCTCCATTGCTCTTTGAGTGACCTTGAGCCTTTTTATGAGGCCCATAGTGAGCGACCACGTCTCAGTCCCGTATGTCATCACTGGCAACACACACTGGTCAAAGACTTTCGTCTTGAGACACTACGGTATATCGGACGAGAAGATATTTCGAAGCTTACCGAACGCTGCCCAGCCTAATTGGATTCGACGATTGACCTCTTTGCTAAAGTTGGACCTACCTAGCTGGACCGTTTGTCCCAGGTAAACATAATTGTCCACAACTTCAAGGGCAGAGTCCTCAACCTTCAGAGGAGTGGGTACGACACGTGAGTTCGACATAACTTTCGTCTTCTCCATGTTCATTTTAAGGCCCACTTGTTGAGAGACTCTGTTGAGGTCATCGAGCATTGCGCCGAGGTCTTCCAGGGTCTCAGCCATGACCACTATATCGTCAGCAAACCGAAGGTGAGTGATGTATACGCCGTTGACGTTGATGCCGAGTCCTTTCCAGTCCAGAAGCTTGAAAACATCTTCCAGTGCAGCAGTGAACAGTTTCGGAGAAATCACATCTCCCTGTCTCACTCCTCGCTGCAACTGGATAGGTTTCGAGCTCTGGTCCTGAAGACGGACTGACATAGTGGCGCTTTCATACAAACACTTCAACACTTCGATGTACCGATAGTCAATTTGGCACCGCTGGAGAGACTGTAGCACGGCCCATGTCTCAATCGAATCTTTTCTTTTTCATAGTCCACAAACGCTAAGCAAAGAGGCTGGTTATACTCTTCGGTCTTCTGTATAACCTGCCGCAGCGTATGTATGTGGTCTATGGTGCTGAAGCCTTTTCGGAAACCGGCTTGTTCGATAGGCTGGAAGTCATCAAACCTGCGTGCGAGACGATTCGTTATAGGTTATTTTTCGCATACCTAAAAGGTACACTTTGTTCAAATTCCAGGCGAATACGTAATGAAAGTTATGCATAGGTGTAGGTAGTTACTATTAATAAAAAGGTAAAGTAGACTTTGTTTGTTTGAGGAAAGTAATCTCTAGAACTACTGGTCTAAAATTATTTCACTGATATAATGATACATTTCTTGGCTATATGTTATTTTGATAGAAAAGGTTGTATAATGTTTCTGTTTCTTTATTTAAGAATCACTGTATTATTTTTTATTATTTATTCTTTATTGACAAGCTTTATAGCCTTTTTTTACGGCAAACTACGAAATTCACGTAGACGAAGTCACGGGAAAAGTGCTAATAAAAATATTTTGGCTTGCTGAGAATTATGTACACCATATGCACTGCTTTTCCAAAAATGCAAGTGCGTGTTCGTTAAATCTTCAGCGGAACGGAGTCGATCGTGCGCGCCCACCCTTAACTTCGTTACTTTGCGCTTAATCGCTTTAACAGAGTATTTTATTGTTTGAATCTTCTGCGTACCTAAGCTGCACTTAGGTAGTTATATGCTGAAATTAAACAAATGAGATTTATATTGGCCAGTCCGTTAGTCCTGTATTATTTTTATTCACAAGGTGGGGTTGATAGTCATATGTTATTACGGTATGCCTTGCATGAAGCTTTAAAAAAAGTATATTAATAACACAATAACGCAGAAGGCAACCGGTGGCGCAGCGATACCAAATTAAGTGATCCTATGATTGACCGAGGGGAATGCGCTCAGGCACATGTCTGTAGGGAGGGACTTTTGGGAAAATATAATTTGCTGTTCCATCATTTTAACGAAATTGAGAATTTATATGTCAAAATTTAACTCTTACTTAGCTGTAGCGTCAGCTCGGACTTTGTAGAGCACTAATACAAAATCCCATTTTCTTAAACGTGATTAAACGTAAAATAAAACTCACAGTAAGCATAGGCACCTAGGCCAGGGCACCCTGAAAACTACTAACTATTTTTTCAATAAAAAGGTTATAGATACTTTTGTCCTGTCATTTGATATTAGTATACCTATTTAATACTTTTGTTCGATCTAACGAAATATTGTATCACTTTGAAACATTATTTATCTCACGAAGTCTAATGTTTATTACTCTTTAACACTATACCTTTGCTTCTATTAATATTCATTAGGTACTTAATTAATAATTTACTTATGTTCGAACGCTTTTATTATACCGGCTATGCCATTTTTTATATCTAGATAGACTTAGAACTACTGTGTGCACAGCACAGCTATAACGTCTTAGATACAGCCTTGGAGGTCAAATTGCTAGGGTGACCATCGTCATGGTAAAAATACTCAATATAATATGTATCTTTTTATTAATTACAGGAGTTTAATAAGATATCGAAAATTTGTAGAGCCACATGTCGGAAACGTAGAGCAGGATGGATAATTAATTAGATACGTAGGAGGCTACTTTAATACAGTTTGATTAGAGAGTTACCAATATAGCCCAGGCTGTAATACAGTTTTTTTCGCTAGTAGTACCATAAATAAGGCATGTAATGGCAGTTACATATCGTTACGTACACGGTCATATATGATTGTTTTTTAACCTTTTCACCGCCCAACTATCCTGCACGCGATGTCCCGCTGTACGCCAACGTATAAATGTATTTTAATAAAGTAGGTACAAAGAAGAACTTCTATAGAAGTACTGGCGTGGACGGCACGAAAATCTCGAACTTCTATAGAAGTTGTTGGCGGTAAAAAGGTTAAAATGATCCTCTCAACGCCCGCAAGTCCCCAAGAGCTCGAATTCGAGCCCGGCATTAATTCGTACAACGCTGCGTATGAAGTTTGAATGTTTGTTTGGATATTCGTTGTCATTAATGGAATGGTGTTTACCTACTGCATCGTACAGATTTGTACTTATTTGTTGTGGATTGATTGAAAATGAAAACATTACAAAACCAACTTTTTGAAAAACAAGCGAGCCTGAATCTTGTTGGTAGTATGCAATTATTTTAAAAACACAACATTGCCAAAACAAGTAAATCAATAAATATATCCTAAGAAAATAAATATATGTCCTGAGAAAAGTGGTCACCCTAAAGTCATAAAAAGTTACAGGTCGCATAGAGGATAAACGTGAAAATTATCACGTAGGTAGGTACGTATGTATAAGATGGATATTTTATACGATGCAAACAAACCGCAATTTATTTTTTATTTTTTCTATGGGCTTGGTATGAGATATTATATAAGCAATTAAATCTTTGTTAAATAGATGATAATTAGGGATGATACTAATGATGAATGATAAATGATTATAATCAAAACAATCCCTTGATCCTCACCCGAATTTAAGAAATAAATTGATTAATGGACTAATTGAACTTCTTGTGGGAATTAAAAAAATCCGGCCAAGTGCGTGTCGGGCCACGCGCAGTGTAGAGTTCCGTAGCCCATCTCAATAATGCGGATTTTGAGAAGAGGGCTTTTATGAACATTTATTTAATGTAGACACTACCGGTTTCACACACCCTGACAACGTTATTTAAGTAGTTCCCAATGAGAATTTGTACTGCGCCATATACATTTTATAAGTTGGTCGACTTTTACTCGTAAACTTGTAAGGCCTATTTAGCTGTGATAGTTTTCCTTTTAACTTCGTCATATATACAACTACCGTGAATTTTTTCACGTATCCAAAAACAACCATTTGGCTGGCAGGGGGGGGGGGGACACTTGACTCTAACATAATTTTGCACTTTAAAGCTGAATAGTTCACAAACGGATGCCTCAATCAAAAACTGTTTTCATAAACCCGCAATTTTTTTGAAATTGCTATCCAACGACACCCCACACTATGGGGTAGACAAGAACCTAAAAAAGTATATTTTTCAAAATTGAACTTCACCACTTTGTCGGTGTGATTAATATGTATATCCATGCCAAATTACAGCTTTCTAGTACTAAGAGTCTATGAGCTAGGCTGGGGACGGACAGACAGACAGACAGACAGACAGACAGACATGGCGAAACTATAAGGGTTCCATGTTGACTACTAAACCCTAAAAAGGACGATGCACTGTTGTGTTTCATATGTCAACACTAAAATAACTCTGCAAATTCACATTGAAGACTCCTCCATATACTACTTTAACTATACTAAACCTCACAATCCTCCGTACGTACAAAGCTTTTCACTTATTAATATATAGATAGTTTTCTAAAATTACGCGAACACTACACATTGAAATGAAACAACTTTTTTTTTTACGTTTTACTTTTTTAGTCTCCCTTTGACTACAGACCCTGCAAAGGGTTCGAAACGTCAGGATAAACATTAATTAAAAGTAATGTGTAAAATAAACGCGAGTAGATCCGTAAAAGTTGTTTCATTTCAATATAGACAGTTATAAAAACGTGTATTACACACGTTAATTTGTCACTAATTGACCTAATTCAGAAACAAACGTAACGCGACTGTTCGTTAATTAGTGATTTCCCTCAGGCCTAGGAATTGCTAGCAAAATAGTAAAGTATACAAGCCTATCAGTAAAGTTAATGTGGTAGTTAAGAAAATACCGTGTACCTACTCGTTAATCACACTATCACACTAATATTATAAATGCGAAAGTTTGTGTGTATGTGTATATTTGTTGCTTCTTCACGCTGCAACGGATGGATGGATTTGGATGAAATTCGGCATACAGATAGTTTATGACCTGGATTAAAACAGGATACTTTTTGTCCCGATATTCCCACGGGAACGGGAACCACGCGGGTGAAACCGCGAGCGGCCGCTAGTTAATAATAGTATGACCACTTTGGAGAATTGCACCCAGTATAGGCAAAGACAATGACAAAGATATAGTTAAAGTATATAGTTAAAGTATATAGTTAAAGTTTATATGGATGAGGAGTCCCGAAACATAAAATGTATAAAAGGTCACATTTTATCAACTGCAAATATTTTGACAAAACATCTAATTATATCAGAGAAATAAGGCCAAAAAAACTAGCCGGAATTTTTTTTTAAATGCTAGCATTTAAAAAAAAATTCAGGCTAGTTTTTTTTTAACTTTTCCTGACACAAAAATTGTAATATTTTTAAGAGTGGCCTCTCTGTCGGCTCCTTTGAATAAAACTTCGGGCACGTGTAAGCGGGTGAAGGCATTGCGGCTTCTCTTTTTCGGCTCCTTTGAATTGAAACGGAAGTGCTTTATTTTACTTTTTAATCGAAATTTCATTCTTTCTTTTGGCGTTTTCTTGAAAACTAGCGTGAAATTATGTTGTTGAAATTTTTCCTCAAAATATTTGCAGTTGATAAAATGTGACCTTAATAATATGTGTTGTAAATACATTGTTTAAAAATTGTATATTTTGTGAATAACAGTGTAATATCGACCATTGGGCGACCACTCCACACAGTACTTTTTCATTTATTATTGATATTGTTTTATGTAGCACTGGGATAAATACAAGTGCTCAATGGTAATAGGATCGTTGGCCAAATATTATAATAATGCAAAATAAATTGTTTGTAATTAAATAATCAAACCGGAAAAAGTGATAAAAACATTTTTCGTGTAG
Organism: Eudonia lacustrata; assembly: GCA_947562085.1. NCBI lineage: Eukaryota > Metazoa > Arthropoda > Insecta > Lepidoptera > Crambidae > Eudonia > Eudonia lacustrata. Next base: position 2,758,542 of record OX387323.1, on the reverse strand, counting down.
TTATTATTATCATACCGAAATAAACAAAGTTGGTTTGTTCTTTAACCACGTCAAAATAGCCCAACAGATTTGGATAAAACTTGTCACTTATGGAGACATTATGTAGCCTAATTAAACACAGAGGCTGGCTGATGCTATAGGTACGTAGTTCATGATGATAAAGCAATGTCTTCAATTTACTAAGTATTTACATTGCAAGCACATCCTGTACTCAGTAGTTACATACATATCAAGTAATGTCATCAACATTGCATTAATAATTTACCTTTTTAGAAATAATAGTATGCAATTATATGTAGGTACCTATGGAGTGAGCATCTATTGTGGGTTATACGAGTATTACATAGGTTGCAAGTCTTTGTATTTCAAAAGGAATTAACAAAGTAATCATATATCTTTTTTAACCATCATTCATAAATTTTCATTTTCCTGTGGATCAGTAATAACATGTTGCTTTTTACTTTGTAAGTATGTACCGCTGACAGTTAATTGTTATAAAGTTTTATCTGTCTATAAATATGTTTTTTTAACGATTGTACTTTTGAAAAAGTAGGCATTTAGCTACGATGTCTTTTACCGATGATGTCCATATACTACGTAGGAAATATAAGACGTGGGCTTTGGCCGACATAGGCTTTTTACTTTGTTAATGGGAATCAACAAAGTAAAAAGGAAAATAGGGATATTTGAAGTTTGAAAATATAGAGCTAGGGAAATTTCCTTGAATGCAATGGATTATCGAATAAAAAACCAAGCCATTACTTGGTTCATTAAAAACTGTGGACCTATCGCTTAGAATTGCGAGGTCTCCCTTATTGATACAATTTATTTCTCACTCTGTTCTCTATATTTAATAAAAGAGTGGGGTTTAAAGAAGAGTCCTACGGGCACATTTTTCTACGCGTATGGGTACTTTTTACTTTGTAGGTATTGACCGCCGGACCCGGAATTATGAACCCATTTTGATTGCTCCTCTGTATAGTCTTGCATTTGCATCTGGCCCCATAATATTCAAGATGTGGCCTATGGATGGTACATTACATGCTTGCGTAGAAAGTGTCTACTCATTCTGGCCTTGAAGAGGCCCGTTGTGACGCTCGTTTCTTCATTCCAACTAATATATCAATGCGAAAGTATGGCGATAAGTTTGTTTCTCTTCTTTTTTAGGGTTCCGTACCTCAAAAGGAAAAAACGGAACCCTTATAGGATCACTTTGTTGTCCGTCTGTCCGTCTGTCCGTCTGTCTGTCAAGACCCTTTATCTCGGGAACGCGTGGAGGTATCGAGTTGAAATTAAAACCATATACTTACTCAAGTCTGCGGTCTTTTGAAGCTGTGAAAAAATCAAACTTCTAGGTTAACGAAAAAAATAAGATACAGCCGGCAAAAATTCATAAATTTTGATTTCCTTGCCGTTGACCTAGAACTATGAAGTTTGGCAAGTAACATCGTCTTATACTACAAGTACAGGGAAAAGCAAACTATACACATTTAGTTAATTAAATCACAAAAAAAACGGTCTTTATGCAAGGAACAGGGGTCCAAATTTTGAAGTAAGTTACCGTGTTATGTGGAGGTATCGTATGAAAGGGCTTCATTTGCACAAGCTTAAACAGATTTTTAATTATTTTTTGATGTATAGTTTACGATTTATGACGAAGAATGAAAAAAGAAATACCTTGGAAACTGAATTTCGGGAAAAGTTCGAGACTCGATTCCTGAACTATATGTACCCATTTTGTTTGTACCCAGTTTTTTTTTTATATTTTATCCAGACACAGCCACTGTAAGTTGTATTTATTTATTTACTAAGGTACTCACATCATAGATCACACCCAAAAATACATCACAAAAATAAAGATAAAACAAAATATTGAACCTGTATGAAACCCAAAACAATGTACTTACACCATTTAAACAAAATTAGACAATTACGCGATTAAATGAAGAAAAAAATAAAATAAAAGATTACAGAAGAGAAGATCTAGAAGTGATCGACATTTCAATTTTTTTAATTATAAAAATTGGGGTCAGCAACCAGCAACAATTAAACAGAGATTCCTTGCTGTAATCACTTATTATTTCAATGAAAATATGTATGTTATTTTATGGCGACGAAAACTCCGTCGACACTTGGCTTAAAGATTTTTTTTTGAGAGATTTTGCTGATTGCCTTAGACGGCATTTTCAGCTTCACCGGGCTTGTTTGGGGGTTGGCGACGAGAAACTTAAAGGGTTCCTCAAGCCGCGTGAAACGAATCACCTTCGGAGAATTTCTAGAGGGAACGGCATCACGCACTAGAGCGTGTCCCCGTGCCCTAATAGATTCTCCGAAGGGTTCGGATCGGATCGCAATTGGCTCAGTGTCTAACACTGGTGTCATTAAGCCATTAGTCATCATTACCTTATTAGGTAAATAATTATTATCACAAAAACACAAAAATGTAGAAAAAAATTTCACGAGCAGGATTTGAACCTGCCCTTCTGACATACCGGGTCAGGTGCTCTCCCAATTGAGCTATCGAGGTTCATAACAGCCCGGCGAAATTATTCAACACTATTTAACTTTTTACTTTGAAAGCCAAAGGCGCCCATTCAATGTCAACAAATTTGTGTTAAAATTATATAAACAAAACAAAAATTTTTAATTATTATTATTCCAAGTAAATAATATAATGCCCATTGCCTTTTAAGCGGTTAAATCACTATCCTTAAAGTTACGTTAGTAGGCGTGTTAGTCCATCAACATTCATTACTTTCACCCAACTTTATGCAGTGTTGAGTAAACATAAGTACAACCAAGATTACTTGGAACGTGAGTCTCTATAAAACTGTCTGACAAAAATGTCTTGAATTAATGGTTACAGCCATATAATATATAGTTACTGCGACACTGGGTTTTCCCGTTAGCACTGTGGCAGAAGTTGTGCCAGCAACAATAGCATTCATATTGCAAATCACTTAATGCAACTCCTTAAAAGGAAAGTTACTGATACTCTTGACCTATTTGGAAGGCTTGTTGTTGAACGAACGTATTATTATTATTATGCTCTCTCTTCATTGGTTTATCACGACAAAGAGATTATTAAGATGTAGAGCAGAAGCTCGACTTTATTGGCGATTCTCAAAACAACATTTTCACTCTCTTCCTTTATTGTTTTCTAATTTTTACGCGAACACTACGTATTGAAATTAAACCACTTTTCGAATGTACTCGCGTTTATTTTACACATTAATTTAATTTAGTGTTTATCCTGACGTTTCGAACCTTTTGCAGGGTAGTGGTCACAGCAGGGAGACTGAGGGAGCTAATTGGTAACTTGCATACGAGTACTCTCATTTTATTTTAATCTGGTGCGTTCCGTTTTACGCAGAAAGAGCTTATCGTATCTTTTGGTCTAGTAGTATGGTGCTGGGGCTGGGATTTAATAGTTTGTGTGATGGGATCCCTGGCAGGTGGTAAATTCCTCCTTTGTCACCGAGGCGCTGCTTCAATGCGATACAAGTGTCGTGATCGAATGGAAAACAAAACTCGGACAGGCGCAGGCACCCTGTAATAGCTGCTACAATGCCATTAAGATCCTTGTTTTTGTTGACTTGAACGAAAGTCACAAAACTCGCAATAACTGCCTAGTTATTGCGATTATAGTCTGTAATGAATGAGTAAGAAGGCGAGACTTGATTTTTATTCGAGTTTATTAGGAACTTTGTCCATAACAGATTGTAGACTTAGAATGATCTACCACCCGGCAGGTACGGGTTTCTTTAAGTAAGTGATGACACATTTTTGTGGGGTGGGAGTTGTTGCTAAAACGTCCCTCTAACTTACTTATTCTTAATAGTTTAAAATAATACATTTATGTGTCCTGTTTTACGTTAGGGGTAACAATAGTTGTGTTGTGTTCTTATCTTATTAAACAATGGCAAGGAGCACTTAGCGATAGTTAAAGTATTTGCTAATACAATATTGGATTGACATCTTATTGTTAGTGTTTCTATACAATGTCAAGGAATGCGGTATTTAAGGTATTTGCAAGTGGTTTTTGAGGTGAGGATGTGATGGTAACATAACAAGTCTGATAGCAATATTGTCTTCATTAGAGCATCTTCATATGCGTCTCATATGCACATCTATTAACCAAATATGCTTCATAATCTTCACTTCTACGGCTGCGTAACATGCCAGGTTAGCCTAGTATGACTCATGCTGCTATTCGATGAGGCTATTTTTTGTCCGCCCATTTTTTGTTTTTTTGTCGATGCGCCTATTTACGATTTGTGGCCATTTATTTTTTACATCGCCCATTGTTGAGTTGAAATGTGTAGGTGGCAGACTGATAGAGTAAGATTAGTGGGATGGAAATGAAGCTTAAAGGATAATGGGTAAATTGGTTTGGAGTTTTTTGGTGTAGTGTAAATATTACTTTAGGAGAATATCCAAATTATTTGTTTGGATATTTTTTTCAAATGTTTGTTGTCATTATCAATATACATCTCATTTACAAATGGTTTCGATACTGTGCCTTACTTGGATGACCAACAAATTGCTATTATTTCTCCTAACCTTTTCAAATTAAAATGCTTTAAACCTTTCCAATGTCTGCAAAGAGTTGGTCGATTGACCTCTGTGGTTTAGTTGTTAAACCACCAGTGTCAGACGCAGATATTCCGGATTTGAATCCACGCGACGGGTACATAATAGTGTTCTTCTCGAATATAATATTATATGAAAGCAAAACGCTTGCCTGATGTTTTGGAAAAAAATATGTACATGCTGAAATAGCTGCAGAAGTATGTGGTACCAAAGTGCCGACTGTCCTTTAAACGGTGTTATTCTTAAACTATTGCATGCACGACGTGCCCGTTAGTACATACGAGCATAACAATGTTATTGAAACCTTGAACCGTCAATATGTCAAAGTTAGATTTAAGTGAAACATGTCAGTAGTAAAGATAGTCAAGTAAGTTTAAAACGAGATTCTAAATTTCTGTGTGTGCATTGGTGGAATTAAAAATCGCATTTTACTAAAGGGGTCCTGTAGGTAGCACGAAAATGTAAGTAATAATGATACATATACTATATATATATATATATATGTTTCATTAAAATTGCATCATTATCGAAGACGTGGTCACAGATAGACTGGAAGACCGGAGATGCGGAGAAACTATTGGAATTCTTAAAGTTCTTGGAATCGCACCTCATTCGCAGCCGATGATGGTAGCGCGCTTCACACGGAATCTTCAATTAACTAGAAATACAGAGATCTGGTAAGTGAGTTTAGTTATAAGACAATTTTAAATTTCATTATGGAAGTTTCAAATCACATAAAGTCGATTAAAAAACTTAAACCTGTCGTCTGCTGTAAATAGAGACACAATAGAATTTCAATTGTATGTAGGACGGATCTGGCACTAAGCAGACGAAATGTATCCTACCAACTTTCTAGATCTAGTAACTATGTCGCCATACATCAATGTTATTGGTAGCATTGACATCCATGTTTGTAGCATTGGTGTGTCGTTTTAGCGCCCAGTGGAGAGTGGAGATAAGATAGCCAGTGCTCAGTAGTTGAGGATTCCGGGTGATGTGGCCACCGCGGCCTTAACATCACTTAAAGTGAAGACTTTGGTTAAAGAACCAATCAGGTGAGATTAAGGCCGAGAGCTCAAAAAACAATCTGTATTTTCTTTAAACATAGAAAGTTCCATATGAAATACCTTTAGGCTTAATTATAAGTTTCAAAAATTATGAATTTTATTGTTTCTAGGGGAATACCAAAGGCACAGAGCCAACATAGCATAGTTGATAGCGCACCTGTGGCGGTAGCCAAAGTAACATTAAGAAAACGATAGCGAAGTTCAAAACGAATAAAATGTATGGGATTGACTTACGATTGACCACGTGATTTAGCGCGGCTTATGTCAATTCAAATACATTTTATTCTTTTCGAATTTCGCTTACTTTAGCTAAGCCTACTCAAACTATTACTACTGATACTGACCCGGTATTGTCATCATGGGGTTGAAATCCCCCTTAGTGGAAATATTTCCAGCACTTTTTCAAATTGTAATTTGTTCGCAACTAATATTGTGTGAAATTATATATTTAACCATAATTATTATTATGAATATACCTATTCCGTTTAACGATTTCTCGATGACATTTCTTATTCTTCATTTTCAACTCCCGTGAGTTCATTTATCTATTTTATTTAACTTATTTTGGTAAACAAGTGCGTTACTCTTTCCAGTAGTAATTAGAAACGTAAAAACGTCAAATGGTATCTCTAATAACTACTTTGTACAACTCAAGCGACCCAGCGCTCAGCTTTGTACAAATAAAGGAAGGAAGGTGACCCTTCAGTCCTATGGAATTCGGGCAAATAATCTGAGTAACAAATGTTCACACCAAAATGACCTTTGTTACATTGTGAGAGAGTCTCTAAGAATAATTTGTTTTTTCTTGTTTTTTTTTCTCGTCTGACACCTTGATGCATTCCTTAGCGTTTGTGACGGTCTTATTGTTCTTTTTGTACCATATATCACTTTTGAACTGACAGAATTACATTATGCTCCCGCTGCACATTACATAGTTACACGAGTATTTCTCGTACTGCGCACCTTATCGAAATTAATGATAAATGCTTTTAAGCGTCAAGCATCTTAAGGGTGCGCCGTCCATAAGTGACAAGTGTCATATGTTTTATTTGAAATATCGTCGTCCATATTTATTTGATGCCGCGCGGCCATACTAATTTTGTATGGGGAATTTAAGGTGCTTAATAAAAAATAATTATTTAAATAACCACTTGATGAATCGAAAATGTAGTCTAGCAATTTGTAGTTTATCCATTGATGATTGTTTAGACAAAATCAGAGGTACAATAATTTAGATAAACTATAAGAAATCTACTAAACGGCGCCACCCGTTTTCATGATTTTTGCCCAACTTTAAATGATATTGTAGAAAAAACTATAGCGTGTTATGAATTTATGGTTCTGACAAATTGTAAACACGTTCCCTATGATACTAAATATATATTTTGTTCATTTAATACGATAGTATTTTCAATTATATTTACTTAACCGTAACTGCATTTTTGGCATTTTTTTGTCGGCACACCCTTAAGGATCTTTGATCATTGAAAAACAAAATAATGAGCACATATTAATAAATAATATTGAGTAGTTACATACATACACTATAATTAAAATATTTTGTTTGGTAAATAATACATCTTCTAATTCTACCAATTCTACCAATTTCTACTGATCTGGTTGAGAAGGTTGTTTGTACTTTATGGACCCTAAAAAGCAATAGATTTGTAGTTGCTATTATGTACTACACAGGGTTCTAAGACTGGGAAAGGGTATGTTTATAAGGTATATATCATTGGGCCTCTTATATTGTAACTTTAAATTATTGCCTGACAATAAACTAATTTATTTATTATTATTTATTATAAATCAAGAAACAGTATATCAACAATAAGGTATTTAAGTATAACATACAGCTTTTTTGTCCAACTATCCGTACTTATCACTTTGAAGTTTGAACGAAAACTCAGCAATTCATTAATATTTTTTATACCTACCTACAGTACGTAATTTCAACTTTACGTTTTTAAAATAAACACTTACCTCAAACCGTCACATATAATTTATAAATAATTTATAATCGTGTGAATAAAACAGCATTCAGCGGTAAGGTCACACACGGACGCCGCCGCGCCGGCCGCCGTGTCAAGGCGAGCGGTTTTACATTTTATCAGGCGGTGGCAGGCGCAGGCGTAGGTAGCCTGTCAAGTGGTTATCAATTAATGGAATATTGTCAGCAACTTGTCAATATATATTCATGAGCTATTCCGACGATAGAATGGAAATGGATGGAAGCTTGGCTTATAGTGCTGAAAATCGTAAAGTTCTCGACATGAGCCTATACAAATCCCGCTAGTGGAAATGAGAGTAAAATTTAGTCCTCATTTCATTACCTTTGTGAGATAGAGTGTAGAAAATTTTAATGGCACCGTTGACTGTTTAAGACAATATGAACATTATACAAAAGCAATTTTAATAATGATCGTAAAGGATCTTTGCTTAACCGGATTTAATAAGGTTTTAGATCCTTAAATTTGAGGATGAGGCAGAGTAGAGCAGATGTCATCTATACTCAGTAAAGGTCCTTACGATCATTATAAAGCTCTGATTTTTATTTTTTACTTTATTTTATTAAGGCGACGCATCGCTAAACAATTATTCTAATACGGAGCGTTTGCGCCCCGTAGGTACCATAAGAAAAACTGTTTTTTTTTTCTTTCCAATTTAAGCTATAAATAAGTTTTAAAAAATTACATATTGTTTTCTAAAGTTTACGCGAACACTACACATTGAAATGAAACAACTTTTACGGATCTACTCGCGTAAAAAAATTGACTAGCATATTGAAGTGTGTGTTAAGACTAATCTACTAAGAAATTTTAGCTATGTTTAAATCGGTCTGGTTTGCCTTTAAAATGCAAATCTATGTTTTAAAAGAGGTTACTTTGATAATTTTTTCTTTGTTATAAAAGTTAACAAATCGTGTTTCTGCAACTAGCAAAATGAAGTCAATTAAATTAAAAATCATGTCATCAAATATCACTTTTATATGTTTTATAATTGTTGGGATAAATCAAGATCCCCGCCACGTAGGTATATTTCCAATGCGTTGCCTTAAGGAAACATACAGCTTTATATCACACATATAAACAATTTAAAAATATAATACAGTAGCATTTAAAGTTTCCACTGCTAACTTGTACAACAATAAGAGTTTGTTGAACAACAGTGCGAAAGAAAGAGAAAAAATCAAATAGATCGACATCATCTACATCGATCTACATCGATACAAAAATACAATTCTAACATCAAAATCAGGTTGAAAATATATACATTTTAAATCAAAGCTATTAGGTTTCTCTTAACAGTCTACGAAAACGAGAAATATTTTCGTGAAATTCGTCGACGTGATTAAAAGGACTGTTGAATTCAATAAGGACTCTTAATATAACTATTGCGTCTATAATTTGACTTACAAACGCTCAGTCTGGAACATCTAAAAGCAATTTTACTTAGCAAATAAGGTGAATCTACACTGCTATGTATGATCTTATAGAAGAACTTGATCCTTATTATGATGAAAGGTTGAGTATAACTTTGTTGAACTCTTACCCCCGTTTTAATAAACGGAGGAAAAGCTTTAAATAATTTAGAAAAGTGTTGAAAATTTCATCATTTTAACTCCAACTTAACACAAAAAGGTTTTCCAAGCCTGTACCTGCTCTCTTTATAAGGCTCTTTCTTTGTAGCAGCTGTTTTGAAATTCCTATTGTTGACGTCAATTTAACAATAATATTTTTGAAAGAGTCACTTTGCTGTGGTACTTGTGATATGACAGAGTTTAACAACTTTGTAATCTTAATTGTGTTCTACAAATATAATATGTAACATACATTAAACGTGCACTACAAATTTAAAAACTAGAAGCCGTTCATTAGCCTTTATTATCGCTAGAGTTAATTACTGGCAATACACCAGTAATTAATGCACCAGTTTAGATCTCAGTGGCTCTAGCTCCGATATTTCGGATACGCCATAAAGTCTCACAGATAGACGCCTAGCTCATCTTGCATGATTAACAAAGTAAATAAAAAGAGTGATTCGCCGTAGCCTCGTCGAGCATATAATGTAGCCAAGCAGATGTTGCTATTAACGCCATTATCACTAGAGGAAGCACTTGTTTGATGTTGTAAAGCAAACAACGTGAGTCATGCGGTCTGAAGCTTCGGTTAGCGTTCGTTTCGTATGACCGCAATGGATTTTAGGCATTAATTACTTATCTATTAGTTTGTCTTGTTATTTACCTTATTTGGTAGCCCGCTGTTGATGAGGTTTAATGTTTTCAATGTTATTTTCCTCATTTCGTATTTCGTAAATTTGGGAGATGGACTTGCGAGAACTCTAGCAAAAAGGATTTATATTTCACTAGCAGCTGCTCGCGGTTTCACCCGTGTGGTTCCCGTTTTCGTGGGAATATCGGGAAAAAAGTATCCTATGTTTTAATCCAGGTTATAAACTTTATGAATGCCGAATTTAATCCAAATCCGTTGCATCGTGAAGAAGCAACAAATATACACACATACATACATAAACTTTGGCATTTATAATATTAGTGTGATTAGGATTTTATTACATTCAAGGTTTTGTATAGGTAGTTTTTGTTTTGTTTAACAATTAACAACCCTATTTGGTTACGCCACAGAACCTTGGTTGGATCGAGTTTGTCAGTCCACCATAAATATAAATTTTAAAGCATTTTGTTTATGATTAACGCCTAGGTGGCCTAGTGGCAAAGCGCGCGGTCCGATACTCGAAGGTTCCGGGTTCAATTCCCAGGTCGGGCAAAGTGTGTATCGGATTTATCGATGCACCAACCTGCCTTTAGCAAACGTGGTTTCAATTGTAGTTATGTATGTAAGTATGTATGTATGTATGTATGTATGCATGTATGTATGTATATAGTGAACCCATAAATTGTGGTGATGACTTAATTCCAATGATGGAGGCCTTTGCCCAGCAGTGGGACAGACAGGCCATTTCATCGTCATCATCATCATCAGCCTATACTAGTCCACTGCTGGACATAGGCCTCTCTAAGTGCACGATCCGCGGCTACTCTCATCTAGCTCTTGCCAGCGACTTTATTCTAAGTAAGTAGTAAATGGCCTATAACTAATTCTAATGATTATTATTCTACCTTCATCAATTTATATAATACAAGAAGAACACGGTTTAAAAGCCATTGAGGCTTGATATTATAATCTAGATAACGTTATCGCAGCCATTGTATAAATCATGACGACCGCTTCCCACAGACGCGTAGTCAACGTTTTCGCGGTCAATTTAACTCGCTGCCGCTGTAGTAAATCTCAGTGTTGGCATTGAGTAAACTACATCATTTTTTACTTAAACCAACAGCGGTGTTGCCGAGGCAGTATTTTGTTGGAAATATTCTGTTGAAGCGATTATTACCATAATTTCTGAGAGCTAAGGACAAGAAAGGAGAAATATAAAAGACAAAACTTTATTTTGGTGTTGGAGGCAAAGATCCTCTTTTGGTCGCTGAGCCATGAAGTAAGTGTAAATAAGTAAGGACAAAATAATAATAAAGAGATACCTAGTTAGTTTTTAATATCTACATTCAGTTAAAACCAGCACTTTTTTAAATACTTAACATTTTATTTCGCACAGGCATTTTTTTAAGACCCTGTTCGTCTTGCTTAGTGCGAGTTTTGATTTGCATACGACAAATCAATGTTTTGTAATATAATTTCTTGTCTGTTTTGTGTTTCTAATTTTAATTTGTTAATGTGATCGAATATCAAATAAAACTACTGAGTACTAGACACCAAAAAGTGGACTGGACTTAGTTATCGCCAGACCCACTTGGTGCTACCGGGTGTTACACCTCTAAAAGTATTATACAATGTTATTTTTAGTTTATACGAAACCTGAAAACTGTTTGTTCAGAATCAGTAATAGAATCGAATTCAATATTTTTTGTACCATGTTACATTTTGACCAAATAATATTTACAAAATCTCAAATAAAGTATACCCTACTAAAAAACACAACGGGACAGCACAAAAAGCTTGTAACTTCGTGAGTTTTCAAGATTTTTTTTTGTTCTGATTCTTTAAATGAAAATGTTTGACCCGTGTTTCGATTTTCGTATAAACTAAAAATAAGGTTGTATAGATGAACCCTAATGTGATACTTTTAAAGTTTCATTTACAATCACACATAAACGCCTGGTCGATTTAAATGGGTAACAAGCTATATGATATGGGATCGCAGAAGAAGTATGAAGATGGCACTAAATATGATGATGATAACTAGACACTCTTTTGTGAAACGTTTATTCAGCCAGGAAAAAGTAAGATACCTAACTAATGTAAACCAGTTTAACTGATTTATGCAAAATAGAATAAATAACCCGGTGTACAAAATAATTCCAAAACTGAAATCTGGACATACCAGTTACAAGTAAACATATTCATTAATTTCAATATTTATTTTAAGTTGGTTTTGTGAACTTAGACAAGAAAGTAACAAACATGGGAAAGCTTCTTAATATCGACGCCAAACTGCACGCAGCCTGGACAAGTTATATGCTTTTTTTCACTTGTGAAAAAACAAACTACCGAACCAGCGTTAGAATTGCATTTCTTTTAGGTATTGTTTTTGAATTATCTATAACTACCTTTGTATTATTACCTAATTATTTGATTTACAACATTGTCATTAGGTATATACACTTAAATTTGGACAGGACCGGTCTAACTCGGCCGAAACGTCTGTCGGGTATAAGTTATGTCTATGATACCTATAAACAGTAGTCTGCGTTAATTCTCGTTATGAAACTTTGATTTACATTGACATTGACAAAAAACCGTTTTAATTAAGTAGGTACCTACATTTACGTGGTGTAAAAGTTCCTAAACTGAGTACCTACATAAAAAGAATTTTCATTTCATTTGAAGAGGTAAAAAAACAAATACAAATTACTTTGCCCTAAAGTTTGCGCGAGCCTTGTGAAACACGTGAACAAAACAATGAAGCACGTTTTATGTACTCGCGTTTAATTTTGTTTACACTGTATTATTTTTTGCGTGGAACAAATCGCACCGAAAAGTGACGAGCTACAAAATTACAAGTGTATAGAGAGAGAAGACTATAACTTCCGTGCCACCACGAAACCTGTAAAGGCTTTAAAACGTTCAGAGTAAAATAAAAAGTTTTTTTTACATGCTGTGATTGTCCTATATCTTTAGCGTGTTTATTTGTGATGGAAAGTGTCCTTTACGTACAAGGTCTCCCGCCCAGAGTAGACTTACGAACCGACTGATGGCATAGTGACATTCATAAAAGCTATTTGTAGTCAGAGGAGGTCGATGGCGCAGTGGTTAACGCGCCCGGTCTGCGAGTGCTGAGGTTATGCAACTTTCGCTAAGGCCGGTCATCGGATGAGTGACCAAAAATGTATCATCTCGAGCTCCTCCGTGCTTTGGAAGGCACGTAAAGCCGTTGGTCCCGCGGCTGCATAAGCAGTCGTTAACAACCACCGCACTGGGCCCACGTGGTGGTTTATGACCCGTACTCCCTATACATCCATAGGGAAGGCTCGTGCCCCAGCAGTGAGGACATAAAATGAGCTGATGATGATGATGATTTGTAGTCTAAAGTGATTTTGAATTTTGAATTTTTAAACGCCTTTTAAAAGAGTTTCATTTGAAATAGGTATAAAACATTATAATTTCCAAATAGTCTCAAGACGGACAGTCGACTTGGCGAACCTATTATAATTGAGTATCACGTCTAAGAGTCTCGCCGTTACGCCTGGCTGCCTGTCTGCCTGCCTGCGGAACCTTCCTAGTTTTACTGTAAGGTTTGTAATGTAAACTACGATAGATGAAATCGATTTGTATAGCACAGAAAATTACCTACATATAAAATTTATAGTATCATACTATAAATATTTTCCAAACTTCAATATGAAGCTGACACTGAATGATGATGATATATTTTCCGGATGAAAGAAGTTGCTTTGGGCTGGAAGCTTTTTTAGAGGTCTACTTGAGGTTTTTCTTGGCATGTCTGAAACAGAGATACAAAAGGTGTAATTAATTAATTTATAAATTTTTCTAATTATTTTTCAGTTTTATTTTTTTCAAGTTATGTAATATTTCTTTTTGTTGTGTAAATAAATAATTGCGTTTACAATTTTTACCACTAACATTAACACCGTGGTGGTCGTGTGGCAAAACGCTAGGCCCGATATCCGAAAGTATTGGGTTCAATTTCCAGGTTCGGGTTTGTGATCGATCACCAACACACGCATTTGACAAGCGTAGTTTACCAATAACCATCTATTGTAGATTTGTAGACTCGTGATGACGGAGGTTTTAAACAGCACTGGATCAGTTTATAGGCTACTAGCGGCCGTTCGCGGTTTCACCCGCGTGGTTCCCGTTCCCGTGGGAATATCGGGATAAAAACTATTCTATGTGTTATCCAGGTTATAAACTATCTGTATGCCGAATTTCATCCAAATCCATTCAGTAGTTTTTACGTGAAAGAGTAACAAACATCCATCCATACTTACAAACTTTCGCGTTTATAATATTAGTAGGGTTTACCTTACTAAAGATAATAATTATGTTGGCTGGTTGTATAAAGTTGTAAGTTTGTTTTTAACTAAGGGCAAGTTGAAAGCGTGCAGGAGGTTGAGTAAGGCTGACATCAGACGGACTGCATCACAGCTACCGCGCGCGGTCGATGTATTTAACTGCATGCAGTTGTACGTTCGACTTCGTGCAGTCATGATATCAACTGCACGCGGTCGGCTGCAGTCGAGTGAAGTCAATATCAACTGTATGCAGTCGTGCCTTCAACTTCGCGCGGTCGGCTACAGTTGTGTAGTGTCGCCGCATGCTGTCCACCGCCGTTCGCATGCAGTTGATGCAATTAGTCTGCAGTTTTTTTTTTTTTTTTTTGGAGAGAGACTGCTGGTTGCCGAGGGGCATTTCCAGCTTCACCGGGCTTGTTTTAGGGGCGGCGAGGTACGTAAAGGGTACCTCAAGCCGTGTTGAAACGAAACACCTTCAGAGGATTTCTAGAGGGGGTACGGCATCGCACACTTAAAAGTGCGCGTCCCCGTGCCCTTCCAGAGTCTCCGAAGGGTTCGGATCGGATCGGGGAGCGGAACCACCCGAGGGCGCCTCTAAAGGCACGGACCTCGGCTCGGGTAGACCGGGCCGTGGAGGAGGAGAGGAGGAGCTCCCAGGCACATGACTGTGCCTGGCATAGAGCGCGTGTGAACCGGTTCTTCGTGCCCTTGTTCTACGAGTACGGTGTCTTGGGCCTAAAACAGTGTGCATGTTTAGTGTATTCTGTAAATGTGTGCTGTCATTTGGAGGAACGGGCGGGGGGGCATTCGCAACTGTAATTGCGTCGTCGGGCTCGAGTCTGCAGTTAGTCTTGAAGAACGCGCGTCGGTTGCGAAGAATGGATTTCGACACAGACTTCTTTATTTCTTTAATAAAAAGTAAAGTCAGCATATGGAATTATAAAACTCCAGTATATAGTGACAAAATAAAGCGCAATAATGATAGGGCTACTGCGTGAAGTCAGATCCGACTGCAGACAACTGCATGCAGTTGAATATAGCGACTGCGTGCGGTTGATGATGCGAGTTCGTGCGGTTGTTGTGGTGCAGTCCGTGTGATGGCGGCCTAAGTGCTTGTCCTCCCACGCCTCAGGACTGCGTTTTTGTTTTCCTGATGATGGAGTGCGCAAAGCTTCCACTCGCTTTTAAGCTCCTCAATTTCGCCAGTTACACTATCGCAAAAAAAAACCATAAAAAATAATTAAAAATTGACAATACAAATACGCAATATTAAAGTGAGTATTAAAGTATAGTAAGTATTTTTTTTTATGGTAAAAGAAGGCAAACGAGCAAGCGGGTCACCTGATGGAAAGCAATCACCGCCGCCCATGGACACCCGCAAAACCAAAGTTATCGCAGATGCGTTGCCAACCCTGAGGAAGGAGTTGGATCTTGAGGAGGGAGTAGGAATTGGGAGGGAAGAGGGGTGAGAGATGGGCCTCCGGTACTTTCACTCACCGGACGAAACACAACAGCAACGAGTGTCGTTGTTTCACGCCGATATTCTGTGAGAGGGTGGTATTTCGCCGGGCGAGCCGGCCCATTTCGTGCTGCAACGCAGCGTGGCTCTACCACTCAGACAGTGTTACTCATTTAGCACCACCCAGGGGGTCACGTCTAGGGTCTCAGGGGTAAACCTACGGACGCGAGCAACTTTAACCCCCAAAAAAGTAGGTAACTATTTAAGTTTTTATAATATTAACTAAACTTTTAATACTATCGGTAAATGCTAGAAGACTTTATGACATACTTAGCGTTTGCATATTTAAAAAAGTAACTAACTAACTAGTTAACTATAGTAATTAAAAAAGTGGGCAATTTATACACATAAATACAAATACAAAGCCGGTTGGTCCTGCTAAAAACTTAAGTTTTTATCATACATGTCATAGTATGATACACCAACTTACTTTTACACTTAAGAGCGTTTACGTCGCGTCGCACACTAGCGCCACTAATGAAAAAAAAACATATCTAGTAATTAGAGATAGAAAATCAAATTATGCTCAATAAACTATTTGAATGAAGTAATTTAGCATTTTTACGTCACCTAATGAACACCTCACATGTTATGGTTTAGTTAAATAAGACGTTACGACCACTTTTAACTATAACGCCATATTTAACTAAACCATAACATGTCAGGTGTTCATTAGGTGACGTAAAAATGCTAAATTACTTCATTCAGATAGTTTGTTGAGCATAATTTGATTTTCTATCTCTAATTACTAGATATGTTTTTTTTTTCATTGGCAGCTTAAGTATGCGGCGTAAACGCTCTTAACAAAACTATTATTTTGGATAACGCTGCTTTAGAAGAAGTTTGGTTAAAAAACAAAAAAAACTTGACGTCACGAATTGTTATCCAATTAACTTGACTGTCGTAGGTACTAACCTTTTATTGAATGAGTCACCTTCTTCAAGATTCCTTAAAATATTTCAATTATCTTTATAAAAAATAAAAAGCTTAGTTGAGAAGGGTACCTGTCCTTACTGCCGCGTCCCCGAAATCCACCATGTACACACGGCGTCAGATTCACCTACCCGAACCTGTCAAACTCCAATGAATATTGATCCTTATAACGAAACCTTAAAGTTCAAAATTTATTGTAGAAATTTGACAGTTTTTTCCTCAATAGATATTGAACTTTATGTTACATGGCATATGGTTGAACATTTATTGAAGAAGTTTGACAGTTTAGGATAGGTTGAGGTGCGTACCTGAGGCGTCCCGTCGTCGTCTGTACTACTATCAGGATTGCCAACTATTTTTCAGGAAATTAAAGTAAATATATCACTAACTAGTATAAAAAAAAGGATTTGAAGAAAAAAAATAAAGTATTTGCCAAATTTATTTATTTAAATGTTTAAAAACATATTTCTTTGTACTCTAGGCACTATCTAATAATATTTTTTTATTGTTCACAAATTAGCGTTGCGTTTCATTTCACTTCACCCGAGTCTGAGTATCATTCAGTAGTTCAGAAAGTAAGTCAACAGGAACATTCCGTTCAAACGCATGCATAAAGTATTTTCCGTACTTTATTTTTATTAAAAATAATAAAATATGGGGATAGAAAATAACGTAAAATACGTTATTTTAAAGTATGGTTGGCAACCGTAACTACTATGTGCCTGCTCATATGCATCAGACTACCACAAACTATCTTTCCTCAATAGACATTGAACTTTATACCTATAGCATATGTTAAACATTTATTAAAGGTATTTGACGACCTCCTTGATCGAGTGGCTTGCACACCGGTTTTCATGGTGTCGCCATCTTTGAGGTCCCGGGTTCGATCCCCGGTCGATCAATTTAGAAATACCTGTTTTTCTAAATTGTTTCGGGTCTGGGTGTTTCCTATGTACAATAAGTTTGTATTTAAGTATATTAAGTATGTTTATCCGTTGTCTAGTTAACCATTTCTCGAGTTTCTTAAGGAAGCTTTTCTTGGGGTTAGATAATTGGTGTGAGTGTAGGAAACATTTTTTTATTATTTATTTATTTGACAGTTTTGGATATGTAGATATGCGGGCGTCTGTCTGTACTCAAAAAATGCATTGTAATCTTAACTCTTTGGGGCATGGTGGTTGATTTTTTGACCACATATTTCATTTGGTTTTTAATCTTATCTCAATCACATAAAGTTCAAAATGTGGTGGGAATATACATCCCTCTGACCCTGAAAGAGTTAAGACGTAACCTGTTTGGTGCAACAAGCTATACTCACGTGCTATAAGTTTAGTTATTAAGTATGGAAATAAAATGACAACTAAGGTTTTACATCAATCTTATATGAAATGAGTGACCTTTAGCCTATGTTCCTTACAAATAAACAAAGAGTAAGGTCCGAATAGTTATTCCGTGTTTTATCTCGTGTTTTATTTGAAATGAAGTTTACACGACAGGAACAAAACACGGAATAACTTTCGGACCTTATTCTTTGTTTATTTGCAAGGGGCTATGCTTAGAACAATAACTAAAGCTAGCAGGGCTATGAGTACTTATAGGGCTCGGGATACTTCCATACTACTAAAAAATCCTTCAAGAAGTGAACATGAAAAGTATCGACTTTATCGCATTGAAGATAAGGTCGAAAAAACATGTTTGTTTTGAATGATTTCATGAGTGGGTGTGGACACGAGACGAAGGCCTCGTCAATCGTTTTATTACCAAATTATTATTATTCAAAGAGTTTTTTTATACTATATCCGCGGCTTTATGAGGCATTAATTTCGGTTCAAGGAAATAATCACTGCGTTACGTTAGCGTGTTTACTTCGTCCATTCTGTTGAACTCTGTCTTTTATATTTCAGTGGTGTGACTTTCTACAAAATGGATGTTTGCTTATTCACGCTATGCTATAGCTAGTGAAGACATATATGAGCTTATTATCATCTGCCCGTGTCTATCCACTTCTCGACAGGCCTCTCCCAATGCACGCCACTGGGCCATATCTTCAGCTCTTTTCATCCAACTGCGCTGCCAGCCACTCTGCGTACAGTCACGAACAATTTAGATGTAAATACTTTTGAAAGTACACTCTTAATTGGAAAGTTCCATTGTGTTAAATGTTACAATTGTTTGCAAATTTTTGCTTGTGACTGCACATCGTCGCTCTACTGCGCCGGAGGGCGTCCCACACTTTTGCCGTATCTACACTTCAGACCCAGTGCCTATATTTCTATTTACCACTCATATGATAGCTTGTATGGCAAAATGGGCAGCTCACCTCGTCTGCGACAGACGCGCTGCTTCAATGCCATACCAAATCTCGTTTTCATTAATGAATGGCAAATAAAACTTGCATCAAGCACTTTGCACACAACGTTTTTCTCTGCGGTTGTTAATCCTGCGCCTAATATGTAACGCCTATATATATCTTCAATATCAGCTCATTTTATGTCCCAACTGCTGGGGCATGAGCCTGCCCCATGGATGGATAGGGAGAATAGGCCATATACCACCAGGCCACGCGGGCCCAGTGCGGTGCGGTGGTCGTTAACGACTGCTAATACAGCCGGGACCAACGGCTTTACGTGATATCCGAAGCACGGAGGAGCCTATATGTAATCTTGTTTTAATCCTATTCTTGGTATAGTGGATTATTTGTGACACTTAACTAAATCGAGTAGTGAAAAAAGATTACATTATAAACAAAAAAATATATAATTCCACAAAAAAAACTCTGCCAAGTATAGGGTTAATCGGATATCTTAATACAATCTTGTTTCCATTCACAATTTTTACGGCACTTGGATTATATTCTATTTATATCACACAACGTTACATAGTGCGAAGTAGATATCGCGCACAATAACAAGTAATTTAGCACCTCATTCGCATATGCTAATTGATGTTTAAATTTCCTTTGTGTAGTTTTTGTCTGCTCTGAGACGCATATCATAACATCTACCACACCAAAGGCAGAACATAAAGAGACACCAGAAAGTAAGCCTAAATCTAGCCACGCACTTATAGACCTTACTATTAGGCAATTATTCATTTATAATATAATAATAACCCAACAACATGCCCATACCCCATTTTATTAAAATGTTTTACGGGTAAGCACAGTGCCTTGATTTACATCAACTCACATCAACATCACTCAACATCACTTTACAGTGATGATAAGGCCAATGATGGAAGCGCACTTCACCCGGGAACCTCAACTCGTAAGGCACTGGCTATCTTATATAGCTACCGGAACACAACAACAATGCTACAAACATTGATGTTATGGCGACATATTTAGATAAGATGGTGGTAGCAGCCAGGCGGACAAACAAGCCTTACCACCAACCAAACCGAGTACACAAACATGTACCCCCGCTAGGAATCGAACCCGGGACCTCTGGGTCTAAACCGGTGGTCTTAGCCACTAGACCACAGAGGCGGTTAAATAATTTCGACCCCTTTCACTTCATGAATGCAAATCAATTATCAAGACTTGGCTTTTGTCTTTAAATTATGAAGAAACAGAAGATCTTTTTAACTAACGGGCTACATAGAATAGAAATGATATAACTGAGTTTTTATTTACTAATTTTAAATATGTAGAGTAAAATATATAGTATATTACTTTTTATTTATATATTTAAAAAAAGTATCTATTTCTAATCTCCCTGTGTGGTGCCGGGGTTAAAGAATTGTACCACCCCATCTCTTACCGTGGGTGTCGTAAAAGCCGACTAAGGGAGCATTCCAGAGGATGGGCAGCAGCATCTCTCTGAGGTTACCCTCAACCTACTGCGATCGCCAACCCGCCTGCCAAGCGTGGCCATTACGGCAAATACCCCTCATATCCTTGGGGGAGGCCTTTGTCCAGCAGTGGACGTCTTTTGGCTGAGATGATGATGATCTATTTTTAATATAATATTTATTTATTGATACATTATGTACCGACTATAGATAATAGATAAGATAAAACATTTATTACTAAAACCACAGACACACATTAAACCTTAGAATAATAACTAAAGCTATTATTGTTCTGAGCATTAAACAGAGACACAATAGATAATATAAGCAAAACATATTTTCAAAATAAGCCATATAAAAACAATAAAACATTATAAAAACCTAATCCTAGAGTACCGCCAGCAGCGGGGCAGGGCCCAAACTACCGGTGGTCAGGGCTGCAGAGTGAGGAACCTCCTGACAATACGTGCCGTGTCAAGGAGTACTGCCTTTTGCATTTTTATTATTATTACTACTATTATTCTCGCGGACACAAAATCTCGAACCATCTCAGAACAGTCCGAGCGCAGCTGTCGCGGGATTCCGTGTCCGTGGGAGGTTGTCTATGTACAGTCTCACAATCTTTGTCCAAAGGCGTGGCAACATCGACTCCGCGAGTTGTATGTTAAACAAAGAATTATTTATTACAAAACCTCCTTGCAAAGAAGGATGGAAGGCGGCCGACACGCCTAACCGTGATAGAATTGAGGCAGCCCGCCCACCTTAGGAAGCAATACAGAATATACAGTAGTATTATTTTATAATTGAAACTTTTTAAATGAAGATCTGCCTCCTGTTTAGAGAAAACACACGTAGTAATAAGAGTATTAATTTGTAAGTTTACTACGTGTGTGTACATGGGCATGACGTTCGCAAATCAATTCGCCTATTCGAAAATAACTACTTAACTATGGGACAAATGCATAAAAATTGTACATTTCTGAATGCGTGAGAGTCCTATTAGAATAAACGTTCAATACATAACTTCTTTTCATATATATTTTTAAATACGTTCACAAAATTACATTATAACAAACTAAAAGAAATAAATAATATTTTCCCGATAAATCAATTAAATAAAAATCAAATCATCAGGATACGTTTAGTTTTCTTCATACAAGTACGCGTGTCCTTCTCGTCCGTGTTCAGCTTTGTGTATGGGAAAAAAATACAGGCGAATGATTTTATACTGTTAAATATTTTTAGTTATTTATAGAATACTACATACATTTTAATACTTTAAACAATAAATCAGGCCTCTCTATTAAAAACCTGTTTTAAATATCAATTTTAAAGTCATCCGTAATTTCTTTCATATTTGTTATTCAGCTTTGTTTATTGTTATTTAGTAGAAAAATAAGTTTTTACCTGGCAAAACTAAAATCATAAATAACGTCTGTAGGTGGCGCTAGTTCTGCACGACGGCCATTTTGCTGGAAAAATACACAAAATTAGTTTCATCTTGATAACCATTCTATTAAACTAATTGGTTAGTGTATATATGTTTAGCTTTCTATATAGTTATTTCAAGGATACCTCATGATATATTTAGAAACATATAAACAGTTAGATTCAAAGACATCTCTTAGTATTTTTCACCCATTTTAGGTTGTACACACGAGTGATTTGCTCCTTTTTGTTACGAATTTGTTACATTTCTTTGTAACGTAACAAATATGAAATAACAAATATGAAGTAAAGTCGCACTCACATTGTAATAGTTGACTTGGATTACTAAAGTTAAAATATTATAATCACAGTCAATTTTAAGGTTGATTTGCAAAAAAAATGTTAAGTAAGTCGAAAGTAATACAAACTAGACTTGTTGCCATTCTTTATTAAAATAATCAATCAAGTACCTTTCAAATAGAATGCACAACATGAACTAGTCCATAAAGTTCATCTTTGTTATTTTTTTGTAACATCAAGTTATTTTCATCTTTGTTTCCTATTTGTTATATGTACATTTTTTTTGCATTTGTCCCCTATATAAATCACTAAAAACTTTTTCTGTAAAGATCTGCCTTCTGTTTCCAATATAAACTACATGGCTTTAAAGTTCGCAACTAAATCCGCTCGAAAGGGTGACTGGCTATGACTTACTCAATAAACACAATATTACATATATAATATATTCCTAATATTGCAAACAACAATCTTTGGATCCTCTTTCCATTGCCACAGCTCAGTACATAGTATTATAAACACCTGCAACACAAATAAAAATTCCACTACAATCTTATCTAATATTGGGCCGATACGCAATAAACAACAAAAGTTTGCCTAAACGGAAATTTAAATTATATCTTATCTATCTCGGATCATGTACTGTCGGGCGGATCTCTAATTATTATGTTATGTATTTACCTGGGTCATACAACGTTGTTTGTTATCCATTACTGAGAATCGAAAGTCCTAGAATGCTGTTTTAGGCCATGCCAGCAATGATACGATAGATACGGAGAATCGAACGTCGTCTTTAATAAAAATAAATTAAAATGTTAATAGTATATGAACACCTGAATCAAAGGACTGCAATGTGAAGTTCTGAACGACTATTTAGGATGTAAGATGTGATCCTAGCCACTTTCAATAGTCTGTATTATAAATAAATAAATAAATACATTTTCCTACACTCACACCAATTATCTAGCCCAAGAGAAGCTTCGTTATGAAACTCGTTATATGGTTACTAGACAACGGATAAACATACTTAAAATACTTAAAAACATACTTATTATACATAGAAAACACCCAGACCCGAGAGAATTTAGAAAAACAATAATTTCTAAATTGACCCGACCGGGGATCGAACCCGGAACCTCAGAGATGGCGACACCATGAAAACCGGTGTACAAACCACTCGACCAAGGAGGTCGTCGTATATTAAGATGTTGGAATGTATGGATATAATGTTGAAAAAGAAATAACCGTTGTAAAAAAATACATTTGGTAGTAGGGTACCGCCGGCGCCGTGTGTCTAAGTCCATCGACAAAACAACAATGTTAGTAGGTAAATTGTTGTCATATATAGCCAGTTCCCACAGTAGGAGAGGATTACCCCGCCCGATCCTCTAAATGACACTACACATTTACAGAATACACTAAACATGCCCGATCCGATCCGAACCCTTCGGCATGTGCCTTCGGAGAATCTAGTAGGGCACGGGGACGCGCACTTTTAAGTGTGCGATGCCGTTCCCTCTAGAAAACCTCCGAAGGTGTTTCGTTTCAATACTGCTTGAGGTACCCTTTACGTACCTCGCCGCCCCCAAAAAAGCCCGGTGATGCTGAAAATGCCGCTTGAGGCAATCAGCAATCTCTCTCAAAAAAAAAAAACTAAACATGCACGCTAGTTTAAGCCCAAGACACCGTACTCGTAGAACAAGGGTACGACGCGACGAGCCGGTTCACACGCGCTCTATACCAGGTACAGACATGTACCTAGGCGCTTCACCTCTCCACCACGGCCCGGTCAACCCGAGCCGAGGTCCAAGCCTTTAGAGGCGCCCTCGGGTTGTTCCGCTCCCAGATCCGATCCGAATCCCTCAGAGAATCTAGTAGGGCACGGGGACACGCACTAGTGCGTGACCACAGAATAACTAATAGTACGCGTGACGCCGTTCCCTCTAGAAAAGGTGCTGCGTTTCACACAGCTTAAGGAACCCTTTAAGTTTCTCGCCGTCTAAACCAATCAGCAAGCTCTCTCCAAAAAAAAAAAGGAGAGCATTCCGGGTGAAATGCGCTTCCAATTCCGGCCTTATCTGGCGCTCACTATCAAACCAGGCGTAAGTTTTTCGTTGTGAAATAATAAACACACATAAGGAGGCTAAATGTCAAGCATAATAGTTTTTTTTTTTTTACTTCCTCCAACAGGATCGGAGCCTTTTTTATTAAGTTAGTTCTCTTTCATTCAAGTTCTATCATTTATGCCTCTCGTACTTACATTCCACATTCCACACAATCATCCATCACCTTTCATTCTAAGCAGTGGGTGTTCTGCTTAATCTATAACGATATTATTATTATTATTAATATTATAAAGCTGAAGGGTTTGTTTGTTTGAACGCGCTAATCTCAGGAACTACTGGTTTGAATTGAAAAGTTATTTTTGTGTTGGATAGTCCATTTATCGAGGAAGGCTTTAGGCTGTATAACATTACGCTGCGACCAATAGGAGCGAAGCATCAGTGAAAAGTGTTGCGAAAACGGGAACAAGAGCCTAAAAAATTAAAAATGCTGCCGAAAGTCACTATTCTACGCGGACGAAGTTGCGAGCACAGCTAGTAGTTCATAATAGTTCGATACCACTTAGACCATTCTCATAGTTAGTCTTTGAACAGAGATAAGGTGGTAAGGTGGATTGTATGTCAACGAAAGTGGGTCACAAACGAACTTGTTACATGTCTGTCTGTCAACCTTTTTAGAACAATTTTACAATAGCTATAAAACTAATGAACACGTCACAAAATAAGTAGACTGCAGAAGGCAAGTTCATACAAGCCCGCTCGAGCAACGCACACTGGCTACCTCTCACGGCCACGAAATCTCGCAACAGCAACACGAGATCCGTGTCCGTGCAAGTGTAAGTGTAAAAACACACTATGCCGAAGGTACGCGACCGAAGTTCCGCGGCTGATTTTACGTTACGGCTGAAGAGCTCTTTGACCTCATCCCACCTTCTCCCTTTCTTCATTCACGTGTACTCCACGTGCTGCTCTTCGGAGTCATCGATTCACTGTCTCAAATATCCCATCGCGCACAAAGAAATTTGGTGACTCGTTTCTTTGTCGCACCTCCAAAAGATGGAATAGTCTACCAGCACACGTTTTCCCTCCTTCCTATGATATGGGGTCCTTCAAGAGAGGCGTGAAGAAGCACCTTGTGGGCCGGCTGAGTGAAGTTGACTGATGCTACGTTTGTTTCCACGCTGCACCAGTTGTCTTCGCGTCTGGACTTCATTTCCACTTAACATCAGGTGGGATGGAGTCATTTGCCAAGCTAAAAAAAAAAAATCCGACTTATTCGGCTGATATGACATACCATAAGTGCCGAACTTACGCCCCGCCCCCGGATCTTCGTAGGCAATCGAAACGAACTTCGGTCGCGTATAATGTGTGCTCTATAAAATAAGTTGCCGCTGAACTTACGCCCGACCGAAGTTAGGCTGTACGCTATAACGCAACGTATAATTTCGGTATTATGTGTCGTCAGTAATTCAAATAGCATTGCAGGCGTAATCATGCCGAACTTCAGTCGCGTAATTTCGGCATAGTATGTTCCTACACTTAGGGAGAATATACACCTATACATATATGTTTACCTTATATTATGTACCATGTTATTCTAATATATACAACTGTGTGTTGCTACTCAGTAAACAGTCTATTACCAACGTCTCTCTTTCAATCATCTCCTGTACCATGTTGATAGTTAAACGTATACAAGTGTAAGAATGTATTGTATGTACTATTTGTGTTAAATTTACATTTTATTATTATAAAGAAAATATATAATAAAGTAGTAAGCTTAGTACATCATGTATCGTTAAATGTATTGATTATGTTAAATGACGTCTTTAACATTTTTGTATAATTAAATAAATAAATAAAAAATTAAAAAGAAAGAGGGAAGGTGTAAGGGAGAATATACACCTATACATATATCGCACTACCAATACAATACTGGTGCAAGTCAAAACATACTGACATTGGAAATTTTGTCGTATTGAAGAACAGTACAGTTCAATTTCAAATATCAGTATATTTTGACTTGCACCAGTATTGTATTGGTAGTGCGATATGTTTACCTTATATTTTATTTATTTATTTTAAACTTTTACAACAAAATATTACATGGCGGACTTAATGCCTAAGGCATTCTCTACCAGTCAACCATAGGGTCTATTATGTATATTATGTACCATGTTATCCTAATATATAACTGTGTGTTGCTATTCAGTAAACAGTATATTACCAACGTCTCTCTTTCAATCATCTCCTAACACCGCACCTTTACACAAGGGTATATGCGTGAGTGGCTCGAGCGCGGTATGGTTACCTTGTGACCTGGGCGAGGACGCGAAGTCTGTTTCTGCCATTAAACGCGCCATGAAGTCGCACGTGCAAGCCGTGATTGCTGCGGCCTGTTAGCACCCGCGCAATGCAACTAGTCGTGTGCGTCGTCGTCGTGCCGGTGCGCCAAAACGGTATGATAATGCTCACGCGCAAGCCGCACAAACCGCGGCTGCGGCGAGCATGGAATACGCAGGTGGTCAGCTCGGGGTACTGTCGACCGTCGAATTGCGTTGTGTCGATAATTTTTTAGGCGCATAAGATGTTTCTAAATAAGCACTTTATTGTAAAAACTGACATAAGACATAAGATAGCCCAGTTATTCGGTAGTTGAGGATTCTGGGGGAACAGCATTTTCAGCTGTAGTGTTCGACACTTACCATCAGATGAGCGATAAATAAGGCAAGCGCTACTCCGATTTGGAAAGAACGAAAACAACGTCAACAGTTCACTGTTCAAAATACAATACAATAGAAAATCAATTCTTTTGAATTATATTATCCTACTTAATATTATAAACGCGAAAGTTTGTAATTATGGATGGATGTTTGTTACTCTTTCACGTTAAAACTACTGAATGGATTTGAATTAAATTCGGCATACGTATAGTTTATAACCTGGATTAACACATAGGATACTTTTTATCCCAATATTCCCACGGGAACGGGAACCACGCGGGTGAAACCGCGAGCAGCCGCTAGTACATAATAAAAAGGGTATCGCAGTGGCACCAGTGTTGGACACTATTAGAATAGAAAAAGAATAGAATAGAAAAAGTTTATTAATGCCATAAGTAACTATTATTACAAATATCACAATACAAAATAAAACAAAACATGCAACACTACGAGTATTAGGAAGCAGGTGATCTGTATTCGATTGTTGATAAAGACAAAAGCAGTTGTTGACCACTATTTTTAATGATTCAACGAAAAATAGCAGATTGTATGACAAGGGAGCAAAATAGTAATTTTACGGCGAGGGCGCTACATCGCCCGATGGTAAAATAATTTGCTATCGAGTCATATACTCTACTTTTCATCCCCTTTCTATGAGAAAATAAATAAGAGGTGGTGTTAAATCAATGAATATATTTAATAAAAAAAAGACATGTAAGAGTGATAAAACAAAATGTATCTTTCTCAGTAAGTGAATCTTATGTAGTCTTATGAGGAATAAAGTTTCTTTAACCATACATGTGATTATAAGTAAAAACAATTACAAATTTATATTTATATTTGATACACTAGCGCAATTTTTAAATGTTATTGTCACAGTTTTATTTGGGATCGGTATTGTTGTCGATTCATTTGCATTTTGTGTATTTGTAATCTTAGTATCTGACTGATGCCCAAGAAAAAGTACAGAATTCTTTGATGTAGAAGGACGTGCCGTGTTCTACAATGCGGGTGCTAGTTTTTTCCTTATTTTGAATGGAATCTTCAATGTGACCTTCTGCTACAGAGCTATATTTTTCCACCCTCCGTATCGGTTTAAAACAGTAAGGTCTGCCAAAAGTGTAGCGGACGTTCGGCGAAAACAATGTCCTGTGTATAACTTGCAATCGGGCAACTTTAAGTATATAGCGATTTCTAGGGGCATTGACGATATTCTATTTTTTCCCATAACCTGTTTGAAGCACTTTCCATTTTGATACCTAGTAAAAAATCTATTAGATGTTATATGAGAAGGACGCAGGCTCTGATATTTTTTCACTATTCGTTTGTACTGGCCACGAATGACGAATAACCGATAAATTTTTGTTTTTGTGTCAGTTAAATTCCTAAAAGTAATTCGTCTGAGTGCTTTTTGACATCATCGATTATTATTTTTATAAGCTCGTTACTACGTCAAGCTCCATGTATGCCGAATATTAAAGCCACCTGTAACAAAAGAGAAAGGAAATCAGACAAGTAGGTACAATACGTACTCGTTTTAAAACACTCTGTTTATAGATAAAAATGGAAAAACTAAAAGATATGTACATACTTTTGTTGCGAGAAATTCTATAACAGGCGCGTCATTCAAAAAAGTCTCATCGTTTTGATGAGAAAATACTATGGATTTCTTTGGTTTGTGTCCTTCGGATAGTCTCTTCAGATAAGATAGTAATTTTGAGTAGCTATCAATTTTAATATTTTAATATTTTTTGGAATTTGAATTTGAATTGAGTATAAACTCCAAAGGGTAGAAGGTTGCTTAGTTTTGGCCAATTCTTGAAAATAGGCCAAAAACACATTTTCCGAAAACGTTTTCGCTCCTTTTCTGTTTTTCCATTAATAAGTTTTGTACAACGTTGTTAGCTTCTATAGTTATTGTTTCAGGAGTTAACGCATTGTCACTTTCATAACACGACGTCGAACTCATTATTTTTGCAAAATACAATAAAATATGAACTGATTACAAGAACAGAGCCTAATTCGCGCGTTTTTTTTTTTTTTAGTTAGCGCGGGTCCTCGCGCCGTTTAGCCAACACGTACCAGCCAATAATACATACAATTTGCGTTCGATTTCTATCTTAGAGCATTATGCCAACCTAAGATTCTTATTCTTAATCTTATTCTAAAAGAGTAGCAAGCTGTGCTTGGAATAACGTCCGTCGCCTTGTAGTTACGGAACTCAACGAAATCCAGCAAAAGGTAATTTATAAGTTTCCAGTATATCCTATCTTATAGGCATCTTTTATGAACCAACATAAAGTATGTATTTTTATGTTTTGTTATTAAATAATAATTAACCTGCGTTAGAACTTAGAGGTCACAAAATCGACGAAACGTTAATGGGTGCTCCAGTAGTTTGCCGTCCTGCACAAATGTTCTCAAGACATTTTATGTGAACTTTAAAACTCCTTACATAGAGTTCCGCCTTCCTATTAGCGTACAATTACCACGATCTATTATCAAGATCTGGGTAAAGATTCCGGCTGAAATTAAATAGAACATGTTACCACTTGATAATTATGTAGTTCCGAAGAACTTTTTATGTAACTGCTTGCTTATTCTTTTATTAAAATATTTTATAGAACAGAAGAATAGAATAGAATACCTATTTTCTACTTCTTTTTTTGTAAAAAACAAAAAAAAAATTCAAATCCTGCTCGTGGAAATTTTTTCAACATTTGTGTTTTTGTAATTTGTTCGCAACAAAATTTGCGTTAAAAATTATATAAACATTTTACTTTTTTTGTGTTCATGATTACCACATCTCTTTGTTACGAATTTAAATATTTACTTCCATCATGGTGTCTATAATATCTATCACAGAATATCTATTATACTCGAAGACAGCTTTATCTATAATATATTCTAATAACATATTCTTTTCTCATTGCGAATTCGCTAGTAAGTGTTTCTTTCGTCTTGCTTATGAAGAAGTTTAGTTTAAAAACCCATATTAAAATAACGTTTAATAAAACTACACTCATAGCGAAGTTATGATTTACGTACTAGGTAAATAAATAACAATTAAATGTATAGCATTAATACGTTATTTTATGACAGCATTGCGAGCACATTTGGTAGCCATGTGCCGTGAAATATAACGACTCGCGTTTAAAGCTCAATTCATAAACACTGAAATGTTTTTGAGTGAACAAATAAATAATTGAGTTAGTAGGTACTCTGCATTCCATATTTCTGGACTTGTTGTTCAGCGAAAATTTTGTGATTATGTATTCCGAAAACAACTTTATTATAAACTAGCTGACCCATGAGCTGACCCGGTGGACTTCGTACAACTTTGACATATTCTATGACAACATAACAAACAAATGGTTAAATTAATCTACGCGTGAAAGCGTATCAAACAAACAAACAAACAAACTCGGTTTTTTTTAATAATTAGTATAGTAATTCATTAGTAGTTCAAGAGTATAGTCTTTGATTATACTCTTGAGAATATGTGTGCAAAATTTCATGATTAACGGTTAAAAATTTACGTGTAAAAGCGTAACGAACAACACACAAACAAACAATCTCATTTTCGCATTAGTATCAGTTAGGATATCTAAAATAATACCTATGTTGAGTATATCTAAGCAACTTTTAAATAATATTATTACCAATTGTTTCCTAGTCCTGTATATAAAATAAACTGTTTTTTTAAGACTTTTTTTTTACTTCATGTTTGACATTTGTTTTTTTTGCGCAAAGTAGAAATCTACCTACAACTCTATGATGATTTTCCTCAATAGTGGCAATGTTTTTGTCACGTATTGCGTATATTGCAATACACTAAATAACTACATGAAAAAGAGCGAAATTGTTACAACTTTTACAATTACGAAATTAAATATACGGAAATTCGCTACAAGGAAATAATGATTTGGAGAAAACCATGTCACAAATAAATACTAGAGATACCACACTTTCGTATATGCGATAATAATCAGATTGCGGAAGACTAACCATAACGTGGACAGTTCAACAGTCACAGCAAACTGCGTTATATTGTGTTGTGTGCGTTATATCAACATTTTTAGTTGTTCAAGTGATTTTAATTTATACATATATACTTATAACTAATTGGTATCTTTTTTCTGTATTTGGTAATGCCAAATAGAAAAAAGAGACAGTTCTTTACAAAAAAAATATTACGTTTAATTATAATGAAAATAAGAGGTTCTATCGTAAAAACAAAAAAATAGCTTCCTAAATTCTAAAACAGAGGTCAGCATTTTTAGACTGAATCACACAAAAGAAAAGACAAGTTGCTGTAGAAGTGTGATTTTCAAAATACTAATTTTAATATTATTTTGGTACATTTAGAATAAAATAGAATAGAAAACATTTAATTGCCACTCACAAATAAATTAGCAGTATACAAAAAGTTACATAACAAAATATCGAATACTGGGTGAAAAACAAAAATTAACAATGAAAAAAGCATTTAAAAAAAACGATAAAAATGTTTTTAAAAAACTTTTTTTTCATAAAAACAAGCCAACATAAAGGGAGTTTGAGGCCAATAAAGACAAAATGTCAATTGCAAAATGATTCCGCTAAGAGTCTCCTAAACTAAGTAGTGTCATGGTCACCCCGCGGGCCGGATGTGATGCGGATGGAGTGCGGATTCCTGATGCCGAGGCGGCTCTAGGAAAGTGAGTCACCGCTCCACTGAGGAGGTGTCGCCATCGCCATCGCTACTACGCGTAGTAAATAGTGATTAACTGATTAGCGAGTTGCCACACCGCTGGCCCTGTTGAACGGCATTATGTTTAATTTGTTGACACTTCTAGACCACAATATTGCTGTTAAGATTACAAAATTAAGGACTTGACTAAGTGTGTTCATAATTGTCAGTAATCACTGACATCTTTAGTTTATAGTTTTTTGAGGAAAAGTTGTACCATAACAATGTTTAAACGAAATCTTAAAAGGAAAGTCTTGTCTTGTCTTGTTAACTTAAGTAACTTTATATACATATTTTATTTATTAAGCATGTACTAATATTATGGTTGCCTTAATATTCAATACGGTTTGCTTTTATTAAGATGGGCGATATTGTTATTATTTTTCTGTGGACAACTTTTTAGCCGAATACGTTTAGTCTTAGTAAGATTGTCAAATTAAAAGTTAAGTATGGCTGTTGTTGTCTCAATAAATAAATAAATATAAAAAAAATCACCATCAAAAAATGACTTTTATACCTTTCAAAGTCTTAGGTAGAAATTTATTTTACAAATAATTCAATCAGTCACTATGTTTGTAAAACAAGTACAACGAAAAGATAGATATAGTATTATTAAGTTATTCCATACAGTGACTAAGTCGATACAAATTGTTACAACACAACTAAAAGCTGTGATGATGTAATTGTTATTTTCTTCAATGAACTTAAGTTTGTTTCTATTTATAGGTATTATTACAATATGAAATGAGTGTCTTAAACTTTTCATTGAAGAGTTATTTGACATTCCCTTCCGGTTTCCTATTACAACAAATACATTATCTTTAACTAAATAATATATCACAAACAAAAGTAAAGTTTACAAGAAAAACACTACATACCAGCATACCACACTAATACTCGACACTTGAGTTCTATTTACCCAATCAAATGTAAAGGACCTTCAAAATAGCAACTCGCCAAAAATAGCTCTAGCATTGATAAGTAACTGTCTGCCAAGGACTTGATATAGGCTCGCAGCAACGAGGCCGGCGCTGGGTGTTAGTGTACCAACTCAGTTTGCCCATTAGCAGGCTCGTGGTGATTCCACTATTTACTCTTTGACCTAGCATTAGGTATTTATTTATTTATTTATTTATTTATTTAACATAATTAAACGGGCATAACCCTATTACATAATTATGAATAATTAAGTGCATATAAACACAAATAGTAAGTATACTTAATCACTAGTTCACAAACAAATATCTACACTGTTTAAAAAATTCTTAAGGTTGTCCACAAACACGTCAAAATTCGGGTAAGCCACAAGGAGTGCGTTAAGTGCTTGATGCATGCGACACAGCGGTGAATTCGCACGCGCCACTGTGCGACACGGCGGAGGCGCAAACAGTCGATGCCTACGACTGGATCGAATACGCAGATAATTATCAGGCACAAACAGGCGAGACAACTGCTCAACACATTCGGGCGAGTCCACACTCCCACGCAAAATCGCCACAGCAGTTGACAACTCCATTCGAGCTCTTCTACCCTCTAGCGAGTTCATCCCCAACATTCCCAGCAAGAACTTCGTTGGGTACATGAAAGGATAGTAACCATATACCCGCTTATAATAGCAGCGAAGAAAAGCTTTCTGGACCTTCTCTAACATAAGTATATATTTGGCCTCGTGCGGGTTCCATATACATGCACTAGATTCCAATGAGCTTCGCACAAGGCTGGTAAAAAGGATTTTGATGACATCAGGATTATGAAAGTCGCGCGAGTTACGTAAAATAAACCCCAAACGACTGAAACAGCTACGAGTGAGAGCGGAAACGTGTTCGTTAAAAGTCAAAGACGGATCAAATGTGACCCCCAGGTCTTTCATAGCGTTTGTGCGAGCAATGCTGTCATTGCCTAACATATATTTACGTTCAACGAGATTACGTCTGCGGCTGAAGGTCATAACATAGCACTTAGCACAGTTAAATCCCAAATCGTTCTCGTTACTCCACTTAAGTAAGGCGTTAACATCGTCTTGTATTCGCTCACAATCCGCTTCGTCACTGACTTCTGCATATAATTTTATGTCGTCAGCATAAAGGAGGCAATTTGTATATTTAAATACATCAACCACGTCGTTAACCATCAGTAAGAAGAGCAAGGGTCCAAGTATTGATCCCTGGGTCACCCCAGAGGGTGTTGGGTAGGGTTGCGATACATAACAACCATGGCGTACAAATTGCTGTCGGCCTTTGAAATAGTCGGAAAATAAATCAATAAGCTTGGAAGAGAAACCAATAGCATCGAGTTTTGATAAAAGGATTCTACAATTGACCCTGTCGAAGGCCTTGCAATAATCAAAGTATATTACATCTACTTGCTTTCCTTTATCCATAGATTCTGAGATAAATTCCACCAGAGTCAATAGGTTTGAATTTACTGACCTTCCTGGCCTAAATCCGTGTTGTTGATTACAAATATATGGCTGGATTTGCTTAAGAATAGTATTGTAGATAAGGATCTCAAAGACTTTCGCAGGCGCTGAAAGAATGGCAATGGGCCGATGCTCCTCAACTAACGACTTGTTACTACCTTTGGGAATAGGGGTTACTCGAGTCAACTTCCACGCAGAGGGAAACACATCAAGTAGCAGAATAAGGTTTATCAAGTGGCAGAGAGGAATAGCGATAGTTTTTTTGCACATTTTCAGAACTTCCGGCGGTACACCATCAGGTCCCGAGGACCAGCCGGATTTTAACCTATTAATGGCACTCTCCACGTCAGCAACAGAGAAGTCGTTAACAGCTACATGCGTATAAGTTGTTGGAAGAGTGATTGGTGCTGGTTTTAAAGTAGCGTTGTCCTGAACGTAGATGCCCGAAAAATGCTCCGCAAAAGCATTCGCTGCGTCAGCACCAGAGCATTGAATACTCTGGTAAACAACACTTGGCTCGAAACCGCCAGAGGATCTTAAACTATTTACGTGACGATAAAAGTTTCTAGGATTGCCACGCAGATTACTTTCCAGGCCACCAATGTAGCATTCATACGCCAGTGAGATTCGTATCTTAAGACTAGCTCGAAGATTAGAAAACTGAGTATAACTCTTCTGACACCTAAATTGCTTCCAAGTCCGGTGCAGTTTAATTTTTCTTTTAATATCCTTGATTATATCAGCCGTAAACCAGACAGGATATCGTCTTGTGGAAGATCTAGACCTTTGCTTTTTTGGGACGAATTGGTCGAAGACACCGTAAATAGACTCATAAAACGATCCTAAAGCAAATTGTAAATCTTGAGACTGTAGTACGCAGCTCCAATCTAAATCATCTATAGAACGACATAGCGCAGCTTGATCGGCCTTGTTAAAATTCCAGTCCATGCTATTGTCAATGTTACTAGGCAACATGGACCCGTGCTGAATGGTGGTCTCAAAAGTAATGGCAATGTCGAGAGGAGGATGATACGGATCTGGACGTACAAGACCTCCACAGTCAGAATGAGAAATAGATACAACACTAACGCACTCCTGTGTTAATACAATGTCAAGCTTGCCACCGTGAGAATTAACAATATCATTCCTATCTACTAAGTTACAAAAGGTTAAAAAGTAACAATAATAATTATGAACATTTAACGAGGCACTATTCATATTTATATCACCTATAATAATGACAGATCCCCTTAGAGTATAAATAAAACTTTCAACTTTGGTAAACCAGTCCAGATAAACACTATCACAAGAAGAGGGGGGTATGTACACGACACAAAAGTACACAGTCACTGATTGAGCTATAACAGAAGCCCAGAGATCTTCCCCAGATGTGGTTTCTAGATTCTTTAAGCGGCACACCGTAAAATCGGGCTGGGCAAGCAACATAACGCCTCCTCCCCAAGAGCCACGATCACGTCGAATGACTCTCCAGCCATTGTTCACCACCTCTGCGTCGCTAACAGAGTGATCCAGAAAAGATTCAGTGACAGCCACTGTCACTATGTAGGTATGCTTACGCTGTAGCGATTAAAGGCGAACTTATTCGTTGTTAAAATAAATTAACTATCTACTTAAATTAGAATTAGTAGTTACCCTTGTCGTCGATTACTGACTGAAAATATAATAAACGTGAGTAGGTACAGAGTTCCTAGGTCTGTATATAAAAACTGTTTTATTTCAACGTGAAGTGATCGCGTAAAGTTTAGTAAGTAAGGGTGTTTTTCCTTTTCTCGTCTCTTTTTTTAGGTAGGTTACAATCGGAAAGCAAATTTAACTTTTTTTTAAATGTGTTTGTATTTCAAAGAGCTTCATTTGAAAAGTAAATATTATTTATTTATAATTTGATCCATAGGTAACATTGTTTTCTAAAGTTTACGCGAACACTACACATTGAAACGTCAGGATAAACAATTATTAAAAGTAATGTGTAAAATAAACGCGAGTAGATCCGTAAGAGTTGTTTCATTTCAATGCATAGGTAACTACTTATTTAGTTTTCTCTATTTAGCATGGCATTTGAGCATTGCGAACTATTGTAGAGTGCTTTTAGAGAAGCAGGATTCAATAATCTTAAGTAAAAATAAAATCTAATATTACATTAGAAATTAAGTGCAGAGTTAATTAAAAACTAATTAACTGGAACAAGTGCGATTGTCAAAAAAATGTTCACTATTCTTTGAATCTTAATTAATTTAATAAGGCACACGAACAGCATTTCACATCGTTATAAAGAAAAATGCATAAAATATTTAAATTTAAAGACCCTGCTACACATAAGGTACAGTGGAACTTACTTAGAGTATTTATTTTTAAAAGGTACCTACTTAAAAAGCTTAGCCGAAGCAATGTTTTCTAAGCCAGAAAAGTTATAATCTGGCGTCGCTTCCACGATTCGCCTTCGCACGTGTCTGCGGCACGTTCAGTTTGCGTTCCGCCATGTTTGTCGAGTGCGAGGTCGAGCTAATTAACGCTTTTAACCATTTCGATTAGTGCCTAGACTGCCCAGTGCCCACAGTTTGCTGAAACCACAGGGGCCGCAGCATCAGCCTTTACGTTGAGCGAGTGAAATAAGAAAACCAAACTGCGTTTTAAAAATCGTAGCCCTAGCCAGCCGCTCTTTATCCAGGGTGACTGTGTGTACCATTCAATTAGGTACACAGGGCTGCACATCGACCTACCACAAACTGTCAAATTTCCACAATAGACTTTAAACTTTATGACTAAAACATATGGTTGAAAATAATAAATAATCAATATTAATATTAATAATATTATAAAGCTGAAAAGTTTGTATGTTTGAACGCGCTAATCTCAAGAACTACTGGTTCAAATTGAAAAATTTTTTTTGTGTTGGATAGTCCATTTATCGAGAAAGGCTTTAGGCTATATAACATCACGCTGCGACCAATAGGAGCGAAGCATCAGTGAAAAATGTTGCAAAAACGGGAACAAGAGCCTAAAAAATTAAAAATGCTGCCGAAAGTCACTATTCCACGCGGACGAAGTCGCGAGCACAGCTAGTAACTAATAAACTTTCCTACACTCGCACCAATTATCTAGCCCAAGAGAAGCTTCGTTATGAAACTCGTTGTGGTTAACAACGGCTATACATACTTAAAATACTTAAATACATACTTATTATAGGTCTTACACAGAAAACACCCAGACCCGAGACTATTTAGAAAAACAATAGTTTCTAAATTGACCCGACCGGTGTACAAACCACTCGACCAAGGAGGTCGTCAAGATTATATAGATTTTATAGAAGAAATTCGACAGTAATGGATAGGTAGATGTGCAGGGTGCCAAGTGCGAGTTTCATTCGCCATTCGATCACGTTAACGAAAACGAGAATTTGTATGGCAAAATGTTAACTCCTCTCGTATGCCGCCAGGAGACGCTGTTTCAATCCATACTAATTTTCTTTTTCATAAACGTCATCGATTTTTTTTAGAGAGATTGTTGATTGCCCCAAACAGCGTTTTCAGCTTCACTGCGGCAAGAAACTTAAAGGGTTCCTCAAGCCGTGTGAAACGAATCACCTTCGGAAGTTTTCTAGAGGGAACGGTATCACGCACTAAGTAGTGCGTGTCCCCGTGCCCTACTAGATTCTCCGAAGGGTTCGGATCGGTTCGGATACGTAATCGAATGAATAAGGATAGTAAAGAAAACTCGGTACTCGATTTTGGTTGTTTTGCGAGTTGCTGGGCGACAACAAGAACCGCAACATAATTGTTCCACACAGTGTACGCGGCGGGCGGCGGCGCCGGCGCCGGCGTACCTATCTAGACCAGAGGCCTTATACCAGTTCTTAAAGCAATCTGCAGTGTTTTTATTTATTTATTTATTTATTTAAACTTTAGCAACATAAATATTACATGGCGGACTTAATGCCTAAGGCATTCTCTACCAGTCAACCATAGGGTAGTGCTGAGATAACATTGGTAGGTGCAATCAAGATCAAGTGTTATTGCAGTTGTGAAAATGAGTCGCCAGTATAGACGCCGCTACTCGTTTTCATAACCGCAAGGCCAAAATCTGATTTAATCCAGTAATTCCAGCACCGAAATATTGGCAACAGACGAGAAAAAAAGGTGCGCGTGCACAGACATTATAACGACATTTCGTTTTCGATTTTCGTGTTGAATCTTTTCTAATCTTTTCTTTCGTTGAATACTGTATGAAATACAATTTACTTATACTCGTACAAACAATTAATTTCCTTATACTGTGCAAAAGCTCTCGTCGAATTTAATTGCATACTGCATAGTGCTTCACGCTACAAACAAACAAACACAGAAACTCCTTTTTTGAAGACGGTAAACAAAAGACAACGTGACCTTCCACTTTTATAACTTCTTCACCTTGAAGTAGGAATAAACATCACCTATTTATAACTGGTGATTTATTACAGAGCCTTAATGAATAAGTAATCAGGAAGTGCTACATGCAGGCGTTGATTTGCTGTGCC
The DNA here is from genome assembly GCA_947562085.1 of Eudonia lacustrata. NCBI lineage: Eukaryota > Metazoa > Arthropoda > Insecta > Lepidoptera > Crambidae > Eudonia > Eudonia lacustrata. The sequence goes on along the minus strand of OX387323.1, from coordinate 2,719,873 downwards.
CATGATGTCTTTGCAGATAAAATTGTAATTGCCTGGCCACGTTTTATTGACGTTATAATAAATAATAAATGGATACAATGCTTCAGGTGTGCCTTAAGGAAACCTTGTTAGTATTCAACGCCTCAACCTTTGAACCTTGACTTTGACATAACCATTAAGTATAAAGAATTTAAAAAAAAACATGATGTAGATGTAGCTATGACGAAAGAAAGAAAAAAACCGACACTAAAAAAAGTAAAAACAGCTCTAAAAAGCAAGAAATAATATTGAAATCATATTATTAATTACCGAGATACGCATATCAGTTTTAAAGAAGGTCTATTGAATTCGGGTGGTTGGTGGTCGGCTGGGGGACAATTTTGTTTCATTTAAACTTTGATAGTTGTTCCATTATCTCAACCCGATTAATTAATAATATGATTTCAATATTATTTCTTGCTTTTAAGAGCTGTTTTAACTTTTTTTTGTTTCCTGTTTTTAGAAGTCGTTTTTTATTTTGTTATTTTTTTTACGATTTTTAGTGATGGGTAGACCTCCTAACAAGGATGCTTCTCGGATGAGGAAATGACTGCCTAGTAGGTAGTGGTATTCCTATTTAAAACTTCAATCTTAATTAGGTATTATGTTTGTACGAACTGAACATTTTGGCGTATTGAACCGTATGAAGTAAGCCCAACAAAAGGTAACTGCTGTAAATCGTTGAGGAATTCCCTCGACTGTCTATGGTCTCCATCATCAGACCTGTAATGGCACTTAACCCATATAGGTGCAAAGTTCTCATCCATAGAAGTGAATTAAGTCCAAACCCAAGGTAGCTACTGTAAAACGTTGAGGAGTTCCCTTGACTGTCCTTCGTCTTCTCCATCAGACCCCTAATGACAGTCACAACCCATCTAGGTGTAAAGTTCTCATCAATACAAATTAATCAAATACAAACACCAGGTAATTGCTGTAAATCGTTGAGGAGTTCCCTCGACTGTCTTTAGGCTCCATCATCAGATCGACTCCAGACCTTCATTAAATAATAGTGCCATATAATACTTGATGAAAAAAATAACAAACGCACTAGTCGCCACTATGATTTTCGAAAGTTCCCCTCGATTTCTCTGGGATGCCATCATCAGATCCTGGTTTCCTTATCATGGTACCACCCTTGAGATATCTCCTTTCCAACAAAAAAGGATCATCAAAATCGGTTCATAGACGACGAAGTTATCCGCGAACACACATAAAAAAAAAATATGCTGCAATGCTATACTAATTTTCGTTTTCGTAAACGTAACCGAATGAATACGGATAGTTAACAAAACTCACTAGGCACCCACGCGGCTGTAGCGCGTTTTGGTGCCTTTACCTTCTATCATATTGTAAAACGTAACAGATTACATATATATATATTTTACATAATTAGAAGCAACGATATAGGTAGGTGCTCTACTTGATGTCATTGCCTAATTGTAACTCAGCGTTGAACTCGGGTGTTATATATAAATGACTACCTAAGATGCGCGATTTCGCTTCAAACATTGTAAACACTCGTTGGTATAAAGAGGAAAAATCCATATTAATGAATGACTCTGATTATAAGATCTGAGGTGAGAACCGAACGGAACCTATCTACTATAATAGTTCCTGAGATTAGCGCGTTCAACCAAACAAACAAACACACAAACTCTTCAGCTTTATAATATTAGTAAGTATAGATAATTAAGCTTAGGTACTTTAAAAGAAAACAATTGATATTAAATGCTTACTTATTTTTGATAAGTAGGTAATTCAATTTTAATTCAAATCAATAGCCCAAACGAATGACTGTATGAATGCATTTTTTAAATTCTTATAATCATTATTAGGATTAATTAGAAATGCGCATATTACAAATTAAAATAATCCTAATTATAATAAAAGTTTAGTTGCAGTGCCCGATATTGATATATTATAATAACTTTATCCTATCTATCAAATGTAATATTTTAGAAAGTTTTTTTAAAAACTTGTTGAGGTGTACCGACGTGGTAGAGACCACGAAGGTAGCGACATATTAATGGTTTTGGTCCGTTTTAATATCTTACTAACATTGCATTATGAACCTAATTGGTTTACGAATAAAATAAAATACAGTACCTTAGATTATTGTATATAATCAAAGCTAGGTAGGTAGTAACTTCGCGTGCGTGAAGAAAGCCTTGTCCGTATATTATTTTTTTTTATTAGGAGGCAAACGAGCAGGCTGGTCACCTGATGGGAAGCAATCACCACCGCCCATAGACACCCACAAAACCAGAGGAATCGCAGATGCATTGCCGGCCTTTAAAAACTATCATTATCTAGACATAATATATACAAATAAATAATGTAACTTATGCAATTTAAAATATATCAGTTATGTTATCTTTCTATAATTTTCGCGAGAAACTAATTAATAACGGATACAATATATCAACTGAACACGCCGAGCCCTAATAAATAGGTCACACGGTACAAATTTAAATTTCAACAGCTGCCTATTTGATAGTGCTGCGATTACAAGGCCTCGGGTCATTGTGTGCTTTAAGTTATTACTTTAAGGTCCAAAATGTGGTGCAGCAATTTCGCAACGGCAAGCTAGATCGTGTCCGGACATCGCGTGACTCAGAATAGTTTGCCTTTAACAATGACATTGGTCTAGCTTTGTGGCGAAGACCGTCTCAAATAGACAATCCATTGTAATTTTCAATAATTATACTCGAACTGCGGATGAATTAATATAATATGTATTCTTGAATGTAATAACTACTTAGGTTTTTATATATCTTACGGGTAAGCGCTTGGCTTTATCTGGCTTTTTCTCATCTAATGTTAGGTGATGATAAGGCCAATGATGGAAGCGCACTTCACCTGGGAACCTCAACTACTGAGGCACTGGCTATCTTATCTCTAGCTGCCGGAACACAACATTGCTACAAACATTGATGTTATGGCGACATATTTAGATAAGATGGTGGTAGCTAGCCAGGCGGACAAACAAACCCTAGCACCAACCAAATCGAGTACACAAACATTTCCCGAACCCGGGACCTCTGGGTCTAAACCGGTGATGGTCTTAACCACAGAGGCGGCAAACCAAAAGGTTAACTAAAGGTAAGGGTTGTTGTACATTCGCCACAAAGTTAGTTTGCCACATTTTTGTAACTCCATACATTGATAGTAAATTTGCCACAGGTAGGTAAGGGTTATTGTAAATTCGCCATTAGACTAATGAAAATTATCGTAGCGCCACAAAAGACCCAGTTTCCCAACGTTAAGTCTACAACGTATCGCGTAGTCGCTGTAATAATGTCTAGGGCTCTAATATAATCATGTTGTCCGAATTAGAATTAAATTCATTTTGGACATTTATCATTACTGTGGTCGCGTCGAAATTCGACAAGGCTGCACGGATTGTATCATAAGCAATGAAAAATTAAAAAAGATAGAATGTGAGTTTGGTTTGGCATTGACAGATTTCGGCCGCTCCTCTTCCATTTTTGAAATTTTTGAAAAAAGTTTTTAAGCTTGTGTCAAATACATGGTAGGTGTGTAATGTTTGTTTTATTGATTTTAATGTATTTTTTATGCATAATTTTAAGTAAAATATTAACATTCTGTACTCCTTCTCTTTAAATAAACTATAAGAACTGTGCTATAAGTGTGCGAAATGTCATACTCCTCTGTCCGTGCAAAGGGGTACCAAGTTTATGCTTCATGTATTAATATATAGATTGCAGTGGACTCTTCATATTATGTATATAAGTATTGCCGTCATCTATGAAGGTTTTGACGAAACTTTTCTTGTTTAAAAATATTTACGTTGTTTTACATATATATATTTACGAGATACTTCATAAGAATGTGCAACAAATTAATTACGTAAAACTAATATACCTACCTACCTAAAAAGGTAATGCAGAAACTAAACGATACGCGAGTGGAAGCACGGCTAGTGATAGTCAAACATTAGGGAAGTGTTATTGTGTAAACGACTCAAAAAAAATCAATGCCATATAGGTAGGTATAACCATGAGAGTACTATTATTTATTCTGTGCCATGAGACTAAGTTTGAAACCTCTCCGCGTTGTTGCCGCGACACTTTGTTTGTTTGTCCGTCGAGGCGTCACCGTTTCACACCCATATGTCTAATTGCCTCAAATATATACGCAGTTTAAAAACTATTCGTCAGTAGGTAGGTATATATCAAAGTTTTAATCCAAGGATTACAATTTGTTAATGTTACTTCCTACCACTTTTTTGATATTTATATTTTTTTCTGATAAATATTTACATAACCATATTATTCATTATTCTAAATTGTTATCTTTGCATAAGCAATGCTATTTTTTTATCGAAATGATATAACACTTTAAAAGTTAATATAAGTTTTTTTCCTAATCGTTGACTAAACAACACGTCAGCTAAATAGCGTAAGAATAAAACTCTTGAAATAATCGTCAGGAAAGCCAGTAATGTTTCTGTAGTTCACTTGGAAGAGCAGCCGCCTGTAGGGTAAAGCCACCAAGGAGTACGCAATACCAAAGAGTACGCATTACCAAGAGTATGCACTACCGAAAAAAGAGTAAATATATATTTGGAAGAAGACACACATAATATACAGACACATGCACATACAGACAAAAACATTAAGTACAAAAAACTAACTGACAGATAAGTTTCTAACCAATATAATATTATTATTGATAGAAGCACTGCGTACTATTTGGTATTGCGTGCTCTTTAGTGGCTTTAACATATTGCAAAAGGTTGTGGGTTCGAGTCTTACGTGAAACCGTCCGTCGCTCTTTTCGATACATTCAAAGTGATTTTTCTATATTTCAATCAATGATTTACTGTTTGCCAAGGTGGCAATGTGAATATTGTGATGAGAATGAGAATGGCCTTCTCGCGACTTAGTTCCCGTAAACACCCACATAGTACAGTATTTAGGGTGTCCTACGTAATTTCGAATTTAAGCTTTAAGTGGAGTATATACCCTATACCAATTTTATATGTTAACATTGCCCTATACTTACATATTCAGCCCCTCTCTCATATGGGTTCAGCAGAATACCTGGTATAATGGAAGGAGGCGAACGGGAAAAGGTGAACTGTATTTAGGAATAAGAGGCAAAGCAAAACGTACAATTATAATTAAAAGAATAAGAAAATAATAAAATAAAACCCTTAGATGAATGATTGGTCTCGCCGAGCGCAGCGAGACCAATCATTCATCTAAAATAAAACCTTATAATCAAACCATAAAACATACCAAGTCAGCAACCACGATGACAAACAAAAGGGAAAAGCAAAAACAATAGAAAATGACACTTATAAAGAAAAAAAAGTATAAAACTTAAAAAGTTGTATTAACCTACTCCTGCACTTCTGCAGCTTCTATAGTACCTACACATTTTTTTCTGTACTTTGTTTTAATGATTTAATAAAGAAGCTATTTATTATTATTTATTTACTTCGTAACACCAGGGTTAAATATTACCGTGGTTAAGGCATCTCTGATAAAATAGGTTTTGTATCTTTTTATGCCTTTGTGAAGTATTACTTATACTTAGGCGTAGTTGTTGTAATTTTATTATTTTTCTATAACCTCCTATGATCAAACAAAATTCTGAAATATCCTGAAGTTACGCAATTGTTTGATGGTAGGGGAGTGGTACTTTTTATTCTTACATAACTACATACAAAGTATCTAGATACTAATTATACATTTTATATGCCTTCGCTATACACGAGCCGCGCTGTAGACGGCACTACTGTTGGAGGCAAACAAACATGTCTATTTTAATAGAAAATTAATGAAGTTGACCTCTAATGTATATTGGACTTACACGTGATTCGTTTGTTTTTAATTTACATTTTTAGCCATTGTTTGCTTTTACACACTAATTTGACATGTTAGTCAATAAAGCAACTATTTAGCACCTGTCAAAACCCAGTTCTGAGATTTTTTTTCTTTAAGTTGATGGCTTCGTGCGATTAGCACATTTAGCCAGTGTCGAAGTATTTTTTCTTACAAGTAATACATAAATAATCAATATTTCCTTAAATGATGATGATGAATGATATTAGAAATGGGAAGTGAGAAATGATATACCCCCCAACCCCTCGAGTATCTCAGTAAAGATTTGGGGCTTTACTAAGTCCTCACGCGAGCTTCTTGAGAGAATTTGAAAAGTGACGTTGCACTGTTTTGTTTCATTTGCCAACACTTATGCACACTCACGAACACTTAACGGTTAATAATTCACCATTATTTCACATTAATATTCGACAAACCACAAATTTTGGAAAACAAAACAAAACCGCAGACATGACGCTTCACTTTCCCGCCAAGAAGTCCTGAGAGAATTTGGATGATCTATACCTACTTTTTTTTCCTTTAGTTGATGGCTTCGTGCGGTTAGCACATTTAGCCAGTGTCAAAGTAATTTTTCTTACAAGTAATATATAGATAAACAATATTTCCTTCTTGTATAGATGATGATGAATGATATTAGAAATGAGAAGTGAGAAATGATATACCCGCCTCTACCCCTCGAGTATCTCAGTAAAGATGTGGGGCTTTACTAAGTCCTCGGGCGGAATTCTTGAGAGAATTTGAAAAGTGAAGTTGCACTGTTTTGTTTCATTTGCCAACACTTACGAACACTTAACGGTTAATAATCCACCATTATTTCTTATTTCACATTAATATTCGACATAACACAAATTTTAGAAAATAAAACAAAACCGCAGGCTTGACTCTTCATCTTCCCGCCAAGAAGTCTTATACCTACTTATAACTAAGCTACATAAACAAAAATAGGAATATCGGCATGCATGATGTATCCATTGAGTATTTATTGGTAATATTTGAGATGCAGAATAAACAATTGTAAATATTATGTATAGGTAGTAGGTAGGTACTGCTATTTGTATTACCTATTTAATGGTTTTGGAATTAACTAGTTTTGTGGTCAACATCCTTAATACTCTTAACAATTGACAGCCTTATCATTAGCTAACTCTTCCAGGAACCCAGACAAATAAATAATATAATTAGGTATTATATATTTAAATACTTAATTATTATATTAAATAAGTAGGTATTTAAGTATATAATAAAACACAGTACAGTGTTACAACTGTCCAGTTTTTGTTAGTTACATCAAATTCATCATAATTATTTATTATGTAGGTATTATTCTCCTTCCGACTGTAGTTATTCTAATTCGGATGTTTATCTTTATCTTTTTTTGTTTTATGGACCCTGATGTTGTTGGCAGCTTGCTGTTAAATCAGGAGTCGCATTAATTCTCCCTTTTCAAACAATTTGTCAGTTACTTGAATTTGATAGAGACAGAGTGACGTTTTAAGAAGGATTTAGCAGTCAAAACAGTTACTACTGCTGTAATCTAGCCTGTGTGTAAATAATATTTAAGGTCTTACATTAACTAACTACTTACACGCCAAAAAAAAAGTTACGTTCTTGCCTCCCGCTGCTGATAAATCTTTATTGATATTTATAATCTTTACTGCGAAGGGAAGGCTAAACAGATGCCGCGATAATTTCGCTACAAATGTGCTGGCTCAATATGAATTTGTCGCATTAGTACCTAATACCTATATTACACAAGGTAAACTTTTTAAACGTCATTTGATGGCTGTTGGCTCAAGAGGAAAAATTAACATTTAATATGCCATAGTGCGGAGTGGAATATTTTTTAAAGTTTACGCTTTTTGTCTGTGGCCAGTGGCGGGCGCGCCTTGACCCACATCGCAACGGACAAACAACACACACTATAACACGGCTGTACATTAATTCAGCTTGCTTGTCGTCCTATAAACCTACTACATTATTGCGTCATAGTTGCATCAATAAATTGAATTATGCGTAACTAGTAAGTGTAATATTAGCTGCTACGAAGAACTGATAAGAAACCGGTCGGTTGTATTGTCAGCTCGCTAACTTGCCCTAGATTTGTGTTTGTACGCAGGAAAACATTTTGCAATGAAATATTTTACATCAGCAAGGACTTAGTTCTTAATAATTTATTTATTATTTACCTACCAATCCGGAAGACATCCTTTGTAGATGCTTGTTGTCATAAGATGTCAGCTTTTAAAGTTAAACCCATCAACCATTGAACCAGAGCATGGGTGTAATGACGGCCCAATCCCAGCAGTGAGACGGTTATCATCATCAGCTCATTTTCTGTTCCCACTGCTGGGGCACGAGCCTTCCCTATGGATGGATAGGGAGAACGGGCCATTAACCACCACGCGGGCCCAGTGCGGATTGGTGGTTGTTAACAACTGCTAATGCAGCCGGGACCAACGGTTTTACGGTTTTATGTGTCTTCCGAAGCACGGAGGAGCTCGAGATGATACATTTTTGGTCACCCATCCGATGACTGGCCTTTGCGAAAGTTGCTTAACCTCAGCACTCGCGGGCCGGGCGCGTTAACCGCTGCGCCATCGAGCTCCTCGAATATAAGGACGGTTATAAGCTGATGATAAACAAATGGACCAACAAACAAATAATTTTTCACTTTTTCATTTAGTAGTAAGTAGTAAATAGCCTATAACTGTCCCACAGCTGGACAAAGGCCTTCATTACTAAAATCAAATCATCGCTACAATTAACCTTTTTACCGCCAACAACTTCTATAGAAGTTCGAGATTTTCGTGCCGTCCACGCCAGCACTTCTATAGAAGTTCTTCTTTGTACCTACTTTATTAAAATACATTTATACGTTGGCGTACAGCGGGACATCGCGTGCAGGATAGTTGGGCGGTGAAAAGGTTAATGGGTATTGGCTTAATCACCACGCCTGCCTAATGCAGGTTGGTGATCACAACCACGGGCTATGCATATGCATCCAAAAATCCGAAACGCCCTGCCCGACCTGGGAGTTGAACCCAGCAGAGCAAGCGCGAACTTTTAAAGAATTCGTAACGTACCTAAACGTATCGTGTCTACCAATACGATAACGCAGTACAACGCAGTAAGGGCCTTCGGGTATCAGCCGTGGGCTTTGCCTTTCGGCCTCCGAGGCTTTATATTAAAATTCAAAATCATTTAATCAGTTTAGGCTACAAGTAGCTTTTGTGAATGTCACTATGCCATCGGTTCGTAAGTCTACACTGGGCGGGAGATCTTGTACTGAGAAGAACCGGCAAGAAACTCAGTAAGTGTCCAGCTCTTTCCTCCCTTACAGCTTCAAAAATATTGGAAAATGCAGCATAGCAGGACACTTTCCATTACAAATAAACACAAGAAATATATAGAAGACAACCACAACATGTAAAAAAAACAAAATAAAAAATCTAAGTTAACAAATTTACATCAGATAATTATGTAAAAGTTTCAATCTCCACAATGTCATACAGTACCACTACAGTACTCTAGTAAAAGTCAAAATTTGTTTAAGGATAACAAAGTCAAACTATAGTAAATAATACTAAATATAAGATAAGTAAATATGCAAGAGCAGTTCGTGTCGTAATTTTTTTCTGTGTAGTAGGTGTGTTACCTATTTACTATTTACCTATTTGAACCTTATATGCCCATACAAAGCAATATGTGGTGGCGACAATATTATAATAATAACATTTATTTCGTCACTGCTATTCATGGGCTGTCGAAGATAGTACTAACATTGGTTCCAATCATGTTTGTTTTGATAATTTATGAAGTTCACCTCCATTATTGGAGCTAAACGTTTATCAAAATAATTGAACATTTATAGCTGTCATTTTATTTATTCTTTTATTTACAATTTATGTCTTCGGCTTCTTGGCGGGAAAGTGAAGCGTCATGTCTGCGGTTTTGTCTTATTTTCCAAAATTTGTGTTATGTCAAATATTAATGTGAAATAATGGTGGATTATTAACCGTTAAGTGTTCGTGAGTGAGTGTTGGCAAATGAAAAAAAACAGTGCAACGTCACTTTTCAAATTCTCTCAAGAAGCTCGCGTGAGGACTTAGTAAAGCCCCACATCTTTACTGAGGTACTCGAGGGGTTGGGGGGTATATCATTTCTCACTTCCCATTTCTAATATCATTCATCATCATCATATAAGGAAATACTTAATAATTACTTGTAAGAAAATTACTTTGACACTGGCTAAATGTGCAAATCGCACGAAGCCATCAACTGAAAAAAAAAAAAAATATTATGTCTTCACATGAAGTGATTGACGTCAAAAACGTTTTAAGTTGTCTTTTATTAGTGACATTTTGACAATGAAAAATCCCAAAGGTGTAAAGTGCTCGTTAATGGTGTGTATCTCTAGCTTTAGTTATTGTACTGAGGTGTGTATATACATCATAGACATTAATATACCCTACCTCATGATAGACATCTCTAAGTGAGGCTGTTCTTCCATGACAACGAGGTAATATATACCTATATTTAATAAAACCACTACTTTCCTCAAAGGCAAAAGTCAAATAATTTATACTATATATGCCACTAGATGCACTAATTGACGGCTAAACTAATACAATTTCAAAACAATAAGTAATTAAAATTTCGTTTAAACTAAACTACTGAAACTACCAGCACCAGTTCTGATTTTAGGAGAGCCCGAAGAGCTGGCAAGAAATTTAGGAGGCTTTTTTGTATCTATCTTTTCAATGTACGAGATTCTAGTTCTTCACAATGAAGCTTTTAAAATGCTATTAATACGCAAAGTACAATAATTACACAACATATTAAGTTCAGTAGCAGTCTCAACTGTAAAACAAGAGATTGATCCGTCCAACAAACAAAATCGCTAATGCAGAGGTCACTAAGGGCCGAGTTCACCAACTTTCTAAACAACTGTTTAAGAAGTAAACAGCTGATTAAAGATATTTTTGTGTTCACCACACGTTAACCAACGATTAAGGTCCTTTATCAGCCGATCAACTTAACCGAGCCCTGTAGCATCGTTTAACAGTTGATTAACCTAACTTTTTGACATTTTGTAATTTGCTGTGTCTAAGTTTGCGTCAACATTTAAACAAATTTTCGTTGTGTTTTGTTTGTTGGAAGTCAAAATGCAGTCAGTGTTTAATGTTATTTATGGTGGATAACTACCACGACCATTATCTCGGACTTCTTGAAAATCTGGACGATTTGGAAAGAATTGCAAGAAAACCTCGTGTTTATCAAGCGCATCGTAATTATTATGAGGAATATGCTGATGAAGCTTTTAAAACTAGACCTCCGATAGAATACGCCTCTCATCGCTTGAGAAATTAATCGTACGCTTTTTTTGACTCAAGGTCCATTTTCGATTTATAAATAACACTTTCACAGCAAATTGCAAGACACGACAATAAACAAAACACACAACAACACAACAACACTTTTTGGCATTGACATTTGACATGACATGACATGACGCCATGACCGTGACGGATATAAGCCGACCAAAATTAGAATACATTGCTAGTTTAACGATCTTGACAAGTCATTGCACTTTTGAAGTTTGTAGCATTTTATATTATGCTACTACATTAAAATGTCAACGTAGATCGTGTATTTGAACATGACTGTGCTACCTACGCAAATTAGTAGCCTAATACCAGTCGTTCATTCACTCTGAATGATAGATAATCGGCCGATTTTGTAACCATGGATAAAATTTAGCTGGTGAACAGTAAATATTCGAACGGCTGTTTAAACGACGTTTAGGATTTAAGCAGCTGATTACTTGATCGTTGGTTAAATGACAGTTGGTGAACTTGGGCCTATACTCTCGAACCCCTGCAATTGCGTAGAGATATAGTGTCACTCAGCGTTTTCTATCGCTTGTACCACGGCGAGTGCTCTGAAGAACTGTTTGACCTTATCCCACCTTCTCCTTTCCTCTATAGGAGTACACGTGCTGCTCTCCGGAGTCATCGCTTTACTGTCACACATATCATGTCGCGCACAAAGAAATTTGGTGACTCGTTTCTTTGTCGCACCTCCAAATGATGGAATAGTCTACCAGCACACGTTTTCCCTCCTACCTATGATATGGGGTCCTTCAAACGAGGCGTGAAGAAGCACCTTGTAGGCCGGCAGAGTGAGGTTGACTGATGCTGCGTTGTTGTCTGTCTGGACTCCATTTCCACTTAACATCAGGTGGTATGGAGTCATTTGCCGTGCTAAGTATTAAAAAGAAACAACATTCAAGAATGGGGTCACGTCCGTCCGCTATTTAACGAGTGTAGGTATATTTTAACTTTTACTGCATGAGAGCATGAGTGTTACATACAGTACCTACCTTTTCCTTAGTTTTAAATACGAAACAATATCTTCTCTGTTGGAAATGCATTGTTCTTTTGCAAGTAGGTACGAGTAGTGCTTATCCAATCGTATTTAAATAATTATTGGGGCTCACCGCCCACTGCCACAGCACACAGGTGATGTTTGAACTCACGAAGTTTCGCAATACAGGCTTAAATAGTTTCATCCATATTTGGTTCCTGGGACATCCGATAGAAATATTTATTCTATAAATGCATAATCATAGCTATCTTACAAATAATAATTATGTAATGCATTAATTTGGTGAAGCTTCGTCTACGTAGACAATAAAAATGTATATATAGGTACTTATGTACTACTTAGGTATAGATACTTTATGTGTACATTATTTAATGACCCCCGTCCAAGCCTAATAAGATAGCAGTCGTACGGCAGATAAGATACACTTAAGTACAAGTTGATAAAAACTTTCCACTAACTCTGAAATCGTGGCCTTACCTTAACACTTTCATGGAAGTATACAGCACTCATAAAAAAATTCAACTTCATTCAATTTTAAACCTTGCAGCATGATAAGAATTCAGTATACTTTTGTGATTAGGATGGAGTTTGAAAGCAGTTTGATTTCCAGGTAACACAATAAGGAAAAGCAGGTCGTTTTGGAATACAGGCTGTAAGCGAGCTGCATGCAACCTTTTTGGTCTGTGTTCCAATTTTTTTAAATAGTATTTCTAACCACTTCAAGCTTATCTTCTTTAACATGAGTTTTAGAAAACAGTTGTTTGCCATTCATGATCCGTGTCCAATGAGTCTGAAGGAAGCACAGACCAAACGTGGATGGTAAAGGTGGTTGTGCCTTTCGTTTGACAAAAAAAAACAAATATTCACTATTCATCAATGTATCGTATTGGTGTCTCTCTGTAATCTTGTGTTATTGATTAAATAAAAAAATAACAACAAATCGACAATCTACAATTATTTAGTATAGAGAAGTAGGTAGGTACCCTTAGCAAAATGTTGTTTTGACCTATTTTAATTTTACAAATTCACGCTTTACTTACTTAATTAGTTATGTCATAATCTAGATGTTAGATTGACATGATTTTGATTTACAAATTAACGTTTAGAAATATACAGAAATGAAGAAATTTTACATAACGGGCTCCTCTGCAAATCAGCGTTGCAGTTGCTTGAAGCTGCAACGCTGAGAGGAGCCCAGTTTGTCGTACGTAGCATTTTCATTCAATGTAGGTACTTATTAGTTTTATTGTTAGAACCTAAGCCCAACTTCTGAGCCGAATAAATATTTTGAATTTGAATTGCATGTTAATACAAAAAGATAATATCAGCCACATAATGTTGCGAACTTAAATCTGGCGAAAGCTGCAAAGGACTCGGGTTCCTTTGCCCCGCGCCCACGCGCCTCGCCGCCGGACGGGCAATTACACTGCCTAATATGGGAACCATTTATTTTATGTGTTTACGCTTAAATATCAGTAGGACACTAAACCCATTAAAAAAACATAATGTGAAACTGTATTCTCAATTAAACTCATCTGAGTTTTGTAACGTACTAGCTTCTGACCGCGGCTTCTAAGATTCCCTCACAAAAGACTTTATCGTGGGTTCCCAAAAACACTGTATGAATCCTATATATCTACATTCCTATATAACTACTTACATTATAGAATCGGTAAGTAGTTCTATATATTTACCCGCTGCACACAAACAAATTAAAAATGTGTAACAGGTTGGTAATAATTACTCAATTAACCAATTTTGAAATTAATTTTTTTCGCTGTTCGTTCGTTCGCTGCACATGAGTGGTATGCTAATCGTAAACAACACGCTTGAATTCAAGTAAAGGTGAATGAAAGGATGATGTTAGATGATGATGATGATGATGATGATGATATGCGTTATGCGTTACCATCATAAAAATATGTACAAAGAAAACCACTAAAATTCTTAGTTACTTAATAAGAGGATAAATGTATATAAAATAAAAGTATACAAAAACAACAACAATTCACAGGTATTCAAGATAGCAAATATATTATCTGTTTCGATAGAATTGTTGCGATATGTTGCTTTGATGTAACAGATAAATTCGTAGTATTTAATACGTAGAATACATAAGAATCAGCATATAGGCTATTGTCACATTGTCACATGTTTATTTTTCCATTCATTAATTTTCCACAAATCGCGGCACAAAAAAAAATGACGATAATTTTTGCATGACTCAGCGAGCAGAAGCTAGAGTTTTTAGTATTTACGTAGTTGGTAATTTTGTCTATTAGTACTAAATGTTATTTAGTGAGTACACTAATACATTTTCATTCTACACACAGGGAGATCACTACCACACATAAATTATAAATTTAATAAGAGTGCGCCTACCTTACCGGAGAGTGTATTAATGTTGAATTTTTATATAAAGAGTTTGTCTGTAATACAGCTTAATTATATTATCTAGTTCAGACACAGACGTATTTATTGTCAAAGTAATTTGTAAGTAAAACATTGTCACTGATCTGTTGTTCTTTTGTAAGCACTTTAGAAATAAATAAATTATTATAAAAACATATAGGTAGTTATCAAACCGCTGGATGCGAGCAGCGCAAAACCGATCATTGTGGAGATCCTTGAGGAAGGTCCAGCAGCAGCAGGACGTCTTTCGGCTGAAATAATGATGATGACAACAAGCCCATGCCTCACATAGGGTGTGGCGTCAGTAGTCGACAGGTATCAGCGATCGACATTTTTTTTCTTTAATTAGAAATAGGATTCAGCACCTGCTTCCCGACCGCCTAACCGATCGCTTTGACTACACGTATAGTTTATGACGTCATCTTGCCACCTCGCACCGCCTATGAAAGCAATATCAAAAGCTAAAGGCTATAGCTTTCGATATTGCTTTCATAGGCGGCACGAAACTACAAGATGATGTCATAAACCACACACGAAGTCAAAGCGATCGGTTAGGCGGTCGGGCCCCAGGTTTTAGTCTTTAGCTTAGAGCGTTTAATGCTCTAAGGTCTTTAGCAACGATTGAATACTTACATACCACCTCCTTCCTGTGTAATTAAATTGTTTTATATTTTTTTCATATTGGCACGTCATAGTGACTCAAAATTCGGAATTCAAATTCAAAATTCAAAATCATTTATTCAGTTTAAGGCTACAAATAGCTCTTATGAACGTCATTATGCCATCGTCGGTTCGTAAGTCTACTCTGGGCGGGAGATCTTGTACTGAGAAGAACCGGCAAGAAACTCAGTAAGTGTCCAGCTCTTTCCTCCCTTACAGCTTCAAAAATATTGGAAAATGCAGCATAGCAGGACACTTTCCATTACAAATAAACACAAGAAATATATAGAAGACAACCACAACATGTAAAAAAAACAAAATAAAAACTCAGCAAGTGTCAAGCTCTTTTCTCCCTTACAGCGTCAGTTACCACTTAAAATTTTCACAATGTCATACAGCACTAATAAAGGTCAAAAATTGTCTAAGAGAGAAAAAAGAAAAAAAGAAAATTAAACTACATATAGTTAATAATAATAAAAATAATAGTATGCAAGAGCAGACCAGCCTCCACAGGCGGCACCCGTTCACGAGTATGACATATGACATACTACATCCAGCCTGATAGTAAGCAGCCGATGCAGTCCAAAATAATGAGAGCGCTCCTCTCCTCACCGTGGAACAAGCACGGTAACAAGCGCACCCATTCATGGTACAAGCCCGGTGAAGCTGGAAATGCCCCTCGGCAACCAGCAGTCTCTCTCCAAAAAAAAAAAAAAAAAACCCATTCATGACGGTCTGCATAAATGCCGTTTCACGCCCCGCTTAAAAGAGCCGGAACTATAGGGACTGGGAACCACATGCGCCGGCAAAGTATTCCAAAGCCGAATAGGGCTACAGAGGAACGACTTGCCAAATTTTTTTGTACGAGTACTGATTGTCTGTACTGAGTGTGTGTAGTATGGTGATGGTTCCTAAGACCAGCACGTGTAGTCCGGGAGAGGAAAGGAGAGGGCGGGATTAGATCAAAAATTACATATACTTACCTGCAAGCAAATCGTATTTTGTTGACACAAGGAAGACTACAATAGAGCATTTCCTCGAGGATTAATTGACGTTTGACGAACGATTAGCAATTCCCACAGCAGCGCCAGCAATATACTATAGTACTTGTTCATTGGTGGTAGGGCTTTCCCTACTACGAGTAGTGTAGCTAGTAATGTCCTAGCTAGCCAGGCAGACTGTCGCATAACTAGTCTGTCGCCATTATAACTATAGTAACATTGCTGTATTCAAATAGTTATAGAGTACCTAATGTACCGATTAAGGATTCCGGGTGAAGTGCTTCCGGAAGAGAGAACCTTTCACCCTTCCTTTCTTCCCTTTCCAAACCTGGGGCTTTATCATCACTTACAATCAAATAAGGCAGCCAAGCTCTTCCACTGTCAAATAAAATGTTTTTTGTTGTTTTTTCAGCCTATACGTCTCACGGCTGGGCAAATGCCTTAATAACTCCCCGTAGTCCTTCCATTACTTTGTTTAACTCATTTCGTTATTGCTTTCTAGGCCGGCATCAGCAGTGTCTACCATCTTCGGACATCAATCTTCATTTTTACCTTTCTTTCATCATCATCATCATCATCAGCTTATTTTATGTCCCCACTGCTGGAGCACGAGCCTTCCCTATGGATGGATAGGGAGAACGGGCCATAAACCACCACGCGGGCCCAGTGCGGATTGGTGGTTGTTAATTACTGCTAATGCAGCCGGGACCAACGACTTTACGTGCCTTTCGAAACACGGAGGAGCTCGAGATAATACATTTTTGAAATTGATTATCTTAAAATCTATAAATATTGAAATAATACATATTGAAAGGATTTAGATTTAAATTGACCACATACATACCATTAAGTAGGGCGGAAACATAATAGTAGATATCGGTAAGCCGAACGTCATATACGGGTTTTCCCAACCACTCCTCGCAGTCGAATATCGCTATTTCCTCAATGTGCGCGCATGAAACCTCTTTAGTTTCGAATATTGAATACCTAGTTATAATGGAATAGTTGTAATGTGGTTTATAATAAAGTAGTTTCAGTTACAGTTTTCGTAAATATTTTTCTTTCTATTTCATTGAGACCTAAGAAAACTTATTACTACTATATTAACTTGAGATATAAATACAGAAATCGTTCGGTTCGGTTTGAAAAGTGAATAATGAAAAGTTTGTATGGTTGTTTGTAGAAGATGACAAAGACGTATTAATAGAAATAGGTTTTGCTCTGCTGCAGTCAGCTGTTTGATTTAGAGAAGTATATTAAAAATATATAAGTATTAAAACACCTTTAGGTGATGTCGATTGTTCTTGTTATTCTTTCGTAATAATACAATCGATGCTAAGATGTATAATTACTCTAAGTTAAATCATAGCTAAGCGTTATGTAATTATGTAAGTAATTAGTTGTTGCAATTTTACACAAACTCAGTATGGCTCAGGCATCGTGAAACCGGTCACGTAGCGCTTTCTACAAAGTACCTACCTATAAAAAAATCTAAATTCAGTTTTTTCTTTTGTTCAATTTTATTCCAATTATATATCTTTATTAACATAATATTAAGAAACCTACTAACACCTCTGTATGGATTTTATAATCTGAAATAAATAGTAATCCAAATCAGTGATAAAAATGGACAATGTTCAGGCCTTGGGACCTACCCTAATCTCAAAGTCAAACATGAATCAATACTTGGAATAGAATTCGCTGTTGACCAGTTAGGCCTTTACAGTGTAACCTGGATCCTCAAACGTTGGTCCGTATGTATTTAAGGTTTTGAATCTTATAATGTCATGGTAAGTCAAAAAAAAACAAAGTTAGGAATTTATATAAATTGACTTTGTTATTGATTACATCTGCGTCTTTGGACCTTCAACCATTTTAAAACATAAA
Source organism: Eudonia lacustrata (assembly GCA_947562085.1). Lineage (NCBI taxonomy): Eukaryota > Metazoa > Arthropoda > Insecta > Lepidoptera > Crambidae > Eudonia > Eudonia lacustrata. The sequence continues at coordinate 2,701,635 of OX387323.1, read as the reverse complement.
GCCACCACTATACGGCTCTACACAGTTGTGTTAACTTTACACATATCTTGTTAATTAATGGTATCGAGATCACAGATCCTGAGCACCTGAGGATGCCCCGTGGAGGGGCTTACCACGTACCGTGTTATCCGTTCGGTGAGCATTGTGCTTGCGAGCAATAATCAATATGCGAGCGGGTGCGTGCTGCATGCAAGTTTTCTATAATCGCATTTCTCAATATTTTTTTTATTTTTCTATAATATTTTTTTCGTAAGTATATTTTTATCTATAGTATTATTTTCTCACTTATTCTAACCTACAAATAATTTTGAGACGACAAAAACCTCTATTTTTCTCCGAACACGGAGTCCCTGCATGTAAAAAAAATAAGGTTTGAAATGTCAGGATATAATAATTGCAAAATGAACGCATGCAAATAGATCTGCATACTGTTTCACAACTCGATATGTACGCGTATACTTTTAAAACAAAGTCAATGTGTTCGGTCCTTGGCGTTGTTAACATTGTCAACACTGATAAGAAGCGATAAGCGCAGTCCACACCGAGAGGATCGGATGCTAAGCCCCTATCTCGTGACCAAGCCGCAACACAACGGGGTTATTCCTAGCGGCACCAAATATATTGTTCTCCAAAGCAAACCAATAAGTTAATGTATATTTTTAGCCAATAAATAACGTGTATTTTTTTTGTTTGTTTATGTACAATAAAGCGTTCTTCTATTCTAAAATAACTATGACTTTTTTGTGCTATACAAAAATATATGTACTTTTAAGGCTTCTAAAGCCATTATTATTCATTACCAATAGGCAGTTATTTACTTTGTTGGTTAACCGATTCCGTGCGGAAGTCCACGTGGCAAAAGAAGAAATGGCGCCGGATAGGCACCATCCGCACGGAATCGGAACACTATAAGATAGGTAGGTACCAAAATATAGGTAATTTATAATAAGTACTGGTTAAGCGTTGTCTCTATCTTAAGTTCAAACTTCAAAGTTTTTATCTATTAATCTTATTTACTAAAATAAATTAATGTAGGTCACGTTTTTACCTATAATTAATTATCACTTGTATATTAAATTCATACAAATTTCATTAAAATCCATTAAGATTCTGGTATAATTTCGTGCAAATTTTGTTGCAAACAAATTACAGTTTGAAAATAGTGTTGAAAATTTTCCACCAGCGGGATTCGAACCCGCACCCTATGACATAGGTTAGGTGCACTACCTTTATGCTATCGTGATTCTGTCCAACTAGCCGTTTAAAAAAAATATTATTTTCTAAAAAGAGTTAACTATCATATCAGTGATGAATGACTCGTCACTTATAATGACAAATCAATCAAATAAACAGTCCAAGAAATTAAAAATTATAAAATTCGTTCAATTTAAGCCACAAGCCATTTTTAGGAGACTATTTATATAAAAATAATGTATCTGCTTAATTTATTCTTGGAGCCATTGTGAACCATTATTGGAAGCGGTTGGGAATGAGCCAACAGTTTCATTTTAATTCGCTATGGAGATAAAGCGCTTAGCCTTGCTTTACAGCCTACCTATCACACAAGTTAGTCAATATAAACGTAAATACTGTCGTAGTTTTATTTTATTATGCAGAAATATTTTGTTTTATAGTTGCGTAAGGCAAGACTAAGTATTCTGTTTAAATGGGTACTAACCTCAGGAAGGCTACCTGGAACTGACTACTTCATTGTTTTCTGGCTTCTTGGAGTGCAGCATTCTATGGTGCGTGCTATATTAACAATAACATTCAAAATAACATATAAATACATTAATATAATCATTTAATTATTAATTAACGACAACAGCAGATCGTTGTAAAGAGTTTTTTTAAACCTTTTTATATTCGGACCACAAAGCAGGACGCTGCGCTATTTCGTAGCACAGTCGTAGAAGGCCGTAGCTAAGATTTTGTGATGTGAAACTTGGAAATAAATAGAGTGTTCGCATGTCACGGTAGCAAAACTATACCTGTAAAGAAAAAAAAATATATCTGCCTTAAAAATAAGTAAAAATAATGTTTGTTTTTTACATGCGCTGCGCAGTAGTTACTTACGAATTTAGGATAACGTAGTCTAGTATAGTATGTAATAAAGTTAGCTGATTCAATTATTATACTTTATTATTGAATGAACGCTATTTAATGTTATCCGTGTGTAAAAAATAAAACTTTACTGTGCTAACGTAACCTTAAGTAAAAATAATACTAACATAAAAAGAATGTTATCTGAAATAAATAAAAAATTACTAATATTTACTGTCGATAAATTGTCATGATGATGATCACTATGGGCCTCATAAAAAGGCTCAAGGTCACTCAAGAGCAATGGAGAGGGCTATGCTCGGGGTTTCTCTACGTGATCGAATCAGAAATGAGGAGATCCGCAGAAGAACAAAGGTAACTGACATCGCCCGAAGAGTTGCTAAGCTCAAGTGGCAGTGGGCATGGCACATTGCTCGCAGGACTGATGGCCGCTGGGGCGGGATAGTCCTGGAGTGGCGACCGCGTACCGGAAAGCGCAGTGTGGGCAGGCCTCCAACAACGTGGACCGACGATCTGGTGAAGGTCGCGGGAAGCCGCTGGATGCGAGCAGCACAAAACCGGTCGTTGTGGAGATCCTTGGGGGAGGCTTTTCACTTAGTCTCTCATTCCAGAAATCTTTTTGTAGAAATAATCAGTCCATGACGCTACAAAACTAATTTACATAATCAGACAAGAAACACGCGCTTAGCTACTTTTAAATTTCCTTACAATTGTGATAACAAATTAATGTAATGTTGGCGATGAAACGAAATACACGAACAGATGTTCAATTCGTAAACAAATTTTTAAATCAAGTAATTAGTGTGCCCCATTCTCAGCCCGTCGGGGTAACGAACTGGCTGCCGGTCAACACTCCTTTGTCACTCACCGCCGCCGCCGCCGCCGTGTCGGCGAGATCCGTCGAGTCGTCGTCGTCGTCGGTGCGACGGGGTTGCGACTAAGGTTGCCAGATCGGAACTTCCGAGTCCGGGACAATTCCATGTCGGGCCGTGGCTATGAATATGTAAAAAAAAATAAAAAAATATAATTATAAATTACGGAATATTTAATTTTATATTTGTATTTATTAGGAAAATTAATTTTATTTTTTAAATGTATACAGTTGAAAGATATAAATTTAGAACAGTTGTTATTTTTTTTTATTATTAAATTTTTTCGGAATCCGGGACAACAGATCGAATTACTGGACACGGGACAATACGGAAAATTCCGGGACAATCCCGGAAATCCCGGACATCTGGCAACCTTAGTTGCGACACAGGCTGACATTTGGGATTTGCGTTTGACAAACGGCGTAGTACGGACGACCAAGTATACAGGGCGCCTAGTGCGAGTTTGGCGAATGGCCATTCGATCACGTTAACGAAAACGAGAATTTTGATGAACGTTTATGTATGCAATAATTAGTATGGCACTGAAGCAGGGCCTCCTGGCGACATAAGAGTCTAATTCTTTTAAAATGCCAGTTATGTGTGACTCTTCTCCTCTCCCCTCGTCCAGCTACTAAAAGCTCGACGAGGAGAGGGGAGGTATGCCCACGAAGATACCTAGTACTATACCTTCTCTGCCATGTGGACAGATACCTAAACAGTCCTAATGATGACCACACCACCACCATTTCGATCCTTATTGCTGAAACTGTAACTGTATACTGTAAAAATGTTTTCAGAAAATATTGATCACAAAAACTATCAGTTCATATTACTTACCAAAATTTTAAAGTGAAAATTCATTTGTGTTGTCAAAATCTGTTGTGTTATACACAGATAGGTCTCAGAAGTTATTGGATAAGTTGACATAAGAGTCAAGCGAACATTTCAGCTAAGGGCACCTCGCAGACGAAGTAGTAGGTGGCCGGTAGTGAGCAAACTGCCTACTTAATGAGTGAAGTTGACTGGAGCAAGACCTCGCTGTATCCATTACGAATAATATTATATTACGGCTACGACTTGTGTAACACCGACCAGTTTGGGCTACCTACTGGATCGTACTAGCAAGTATCAATACACACAATCTGATAGCTATATGTTATATGTATGTAATAGGTATTTTTAAAATACAAACAAAATCATCGTACGCTCTGACTGACATGGTTCGATCGCTTCATCAGATACCTTATTGTGACCTTATGACACAATATTGAAATTAACTGATAATATAATTTACATTGAAAATAACAGCCACATGCTTGTTCTATTACCCATTTATATTCATTATTCGATAAACTAATGGCAGTTGTAGCGGGGAAAATGTTAACAAAACCAATAACTAATTGCAGTTACCCAATTGCCTGACCTGTTTTGGCCCTTTGGACTCGTCAACAAAAATTAATTAGCAGTAATTGGAACAAGATAGCTCCATTACACTGATGGTTATCGGGGCGTACAGGCGTAGCGTAGGTAGTATCTAGAATTATTAAAACCAGTCATTAGCTTGACTTCTTATTAATTGTTGTATTACGTATATTTTTTAATAAAAACAGTCCAAATAAGGTAAGTAAATAGCCCAAATCAAAAATTATAACTTTACTTAACGTAACAATAGCGTAATTGGAAGCGCACTTGACCAGGATTGTCAGAGGGTGCGGGTTCGAATCCCGCTCGTTGAAACTTTTTCAACCCTTTCAACTTTTTAGCTACTTACTTTGGGATCAGAACAATGTACCTATGTGATGTTGACTAATATTTATTTAAGTATTTGTTATTTTCCAAATAATGACTTTAATCACACTTTAGTACTCCACAAAATGGATTATTAGAATGTTCTTCTACATATGTTTAGGCATTTATTTGATGTCATTCAATTCGAAAAAACTGACTGGTGTGGTAATTTAAAAAATAAACACCAAATACTGGTAACTTATATTATTTTTAGTAACTAAACTGTTTTATTTTTAATTTAATATCACCAAAAAGATTACCACAAACTCCATAACTAACTGATAAGATTCCTGATTCCTATTTATTGCAGCCTGTACCAGTACGAATACTACCTTCTTGGACAAACCACAGAAAATTGTTCTAAATTCTGAGGATGATGTTCTGAAGCTCTGTAGTCTAGATGGATAGATAAGACCTTGGTAAGCCCGTGATATCGAAGGGTATTGTAAAATGAAAATATGTGTTTTTATTCTGCCTTTTCATATGATATCCGTATTGTTTCCTTATCTTTGAATTTTAAGACTATTTAAAATGTTTATCTATGTAAGTACTCTACTTAAGTAATATTTTTACCAGTACGTATAGGTGTTATTTTCCAAAAATACTACATCAATCCTTCATCAATCCTAATAGGTAGGCATACAATTTGGAAAAATTATTATAGGTAGGTAGTAAGAGTGGGCTGTAACAGGTAAAATAAGAAACCTGTTCCGCCTGTTTCAGTTCCAGTAAAATAACAGTTCTCGAAACCCGTTCTAAAATAACAGCCTGTTGTGTTGTAACAAAGTATAAGTACCTTTACATAGGATTCATTATAACATAGGAACTCGAACGGTTTCAGTGTATGTTCCTGAAATGAAATCCATCCTTCATGCTTAACAGGCTTAGGACTGACTGCTTGACTATAAAAATTTAATTTTAGGAAATTTATCAAAATACATTAATTAATTAAATTAATTATATATAAAAACACAAATGTTGAAAAAATTTTCACGAGCAGGATTTGAACCCGCGCCCTTCTGACATACCGGGTCAGGTGCTCTCCCAATTGAGCTATCGTGGTTCTAACCAGCCCGCCGAAATTATTCAACACTATTTACTTTGAAAGCCAAAGGCGCCCATTCAATGTCAACAACTACCGTCATTAACATCTGATCATAATATTTTTACAAATACTAAAGATCAGTTAAGAAGTAGGCAAGCTATTTATAAAATGTTTATATAATTTTTAACGCAAATTTTGTTGCGAACAAATTACAAAAACACAAATGTTGAAAAAATTTTCACGAGCAGGATTTGAACCCGCACCCTTCTGACATACCGGGTCAGGTGCTCTCCCAATTGAGCTATCGTGGTTCTAACCAGCCCACCGAAATTATTCAACACTATTTACTTTGAAAGCCAAAGGCACCCATTCAATGTCAACAACTACCGTCATTAACATCTGATCATAATATTTTTACAAATACTAAAGATCAGTTAAGAAGTAGGCAAGCTATTTATAAAATGTTTAAATTTTTAACGCAAATTTTGTTGCGAACAAATTACAAAAACACAAATGTTGAAAAAATTTTCACGAGCAGGATTTGAACCCGCACCCTTCTGACATACCGGGTCAGGTGCTCTCCCAATTGAGCTATCGTGGTTCTAACCAGCCCGCCGAAATTATTCAACACTATTTACTTTGAAAGCCAAAGGCGCCCATGTCAGAAGGGTGCGGGTTCAAATCCTGCTCGTGAAAATTTTTTCAACATTTGTGTTTTTGTAATTTGTTCGCAACAAAATTTGCGTTAAAAATTATATAAACATTTTAATTATATATTTTAGTAATAAATTACTTTTATCTGTCAAAAAATGAGCGCAACGTAATTTGTGCGTATCGGAACGAACGAATACAACACCTGTCTGTTCTGTGCACTTGGAACAGGCCTAACAGCTACCTACCTCTTTCCAACAAAGGTATGCTTTATAAGCTAGAATAGAGAAGAGCATGTTCCGAAGCGTTCTCTTTCTAACAAAGGTAACCTCCTTAAGCAAGAATAGAGAAAAACATGTTTCGGCCTAGATTGGGGCTGTTGTGGAACTGGAACAGTTTCGGATAGGTTTAGACAACAGTTCCATATTGTTATTTAATGAAACCTGTTATTTTTATCTGTTCCGATATATACGCCTCACTCCTAGTAGGTAGGTACATCAACTTTGATTAGGTTTATTGAATATATTTTTATAGGTATAAGTACCTACCTATATGTTATAATACCTAAGTAAGTACTTATTTAATATATATTTTTTATATAAGTACCTTCTACTTATTATTATATAAACTTATGGTATAAGTTTATTAATGTTCTCTTAAAGACGGACGAAAAGCAGATGCTGTAAGCTACAATCACTAGCAGGTACACTAATATACGAGTACAATCGTCTGCCCCTTATACTGCGTACACTATTTTAACAATAAATTACAACACTGACAAAGATATTAAACTTTCTATGTGCCATATGGTGCCCGGTATCACTTTGATGCGGGGTAATTTATTGTAATTAAATATGTAAACGTGCGGGCTCGGGCAGGCCAGCCCCTCCGTGACAATGAACGATGGCCGCCATTCTTCGGCTCACTAATATTTTCGGCGGCAGTGTCATTGACCCCGGCCGCCTTTTTTCACTATAGCTAAATAATGTAAAACCGTTTTTGTTTCAGTTCATTTGTTTGGAGTTATTTATGGGTAGGTACTCAGAGAAAGTAGGTTCTGAAAAAATATGTTGTGAATTTTGGAACATACTTAGTTAATATGTAGCTTTCGAACTTAATAAATATTAAATAAATAGTAAATATATGTACCTAAGTACATATAATAATTATTAAATATTGTTTTACTGCGGCATAGGTATCAAAACCTAACGTTGATAAATTAGTTTTGAAAAACTTTGTAGGTATGTTATTATTAATAAAATAAACAGACAGTTTTAGATAAATATTACATAACGTAGGTGTGGGTGAGGTACCTACATAATCAAAACAAGGCAGACATATTATTTATGATGATTAATTTGGTAATTTACGTTATCAAAAATTCTAAATACATAGGTATTCTTTGATACACTTATTTATAACACATAGGTTTAATAAGGCAAGCTAAAGAAGAGCGATGGTTGTTGTAATACTACAGAATGGCTAGTGTGCGAGTTTTGTTTACAATTCGTTATTACGTTAATGATAACGAGTAAATTGTATGGCAAAATATTAACTTAGCTCGTATGTCACAAGAACTACAAGGCACTGCCAATGCCATAATAATCTTCGTTTTCGTGAACGTGTATGAATTTCATTTGAACGTGATCAAATTAAATTCGTACTAAGCACCCAGATATTACAGTAAAACTTTTGTATTGTACCTCCTCTTATTCTAGAATATTTGTTTTTTTAACTATCAGTGCGCTGCCGCCGCTGTTATCCTAGCCGGCACGTGCGTGTGTGACACGTGTCGTACACACCTACACGTCACAACATAGCTTCTTTGTTACCGCGCTACACAAAGAGGACAAAGACGCGCCCTGCGATAATCAACGGCGACACAGAAAAAGCTGCAGATTTGTTCCTAAGATTTTTTTACGATGTACCACCATAATAATTATAATATCATGCTGTGTATAATATTTTAAAATATAGATATAGTGTCTCGGCCATTACGAGTACAATCTAGCTATTCAAATTCTAAACCATTCTGTCTGAAGCTTATACCAACCGTGTTGATTTAGAAACTGTGCTGTTTAGATATTATATTTATTAGAACGTTTTATAGTTTGATTTTATATTGTATTTTATTCATACGATATTTAATAGCATAACAATAATTGAGCAGATATTAGAATTTATTCCATTGTAACTAAGTAGTGCTTATTAATTTGGCTATAAATTAGGAAGAAATTAGATTTTGAACAGCACAGCAATAAAATTATATAAAATAGGCCATGGCAAACGCAATTCTTTTTTTTGGCATTTCTTTAGAAACAACAAAGTAGCAATCATTGGCAATTTACGCCATATTTAAAAGATTTGATAGATTCTTTATAGTATGTAGGTAAACACAGACCAAGGTTAAATAATCGTGTGAAAAGCGTCAAAAAATTATCTTTTTAAATTCGCTCTTTTTAATAAATCTGGTCGACAACAAAGTTTAAAAAACGTTACAGTAGTAGGTAGGTATAAGGTATGAAAAAATTATATTTACGCCAACTATACACAAAACCTCTTTCAGGTCGTAAACAATAAACGAAAGTGTGCCAGGACAACTTCTGCGGTGAGTCCAAATTGCGAAATCTGTAGAAAGCGGCGGCCAGCTGCGACACACCGAGCCAGATAGTCATCAAAACTTAGACGCACTCACTTTAAAATAACAGCTTAAGATAGATACTGTTATTTGTAGAAACACAAACATTTCTTCTTAAAATTGATCGAAGCTAAACGCCAAAGAATCTCCTATTTGAACAAATGAAGGAAGATAGCGCTGAATAACTCACCGCATTAATAACAAGCACGTAATTCCTTGTGTTGATGTGATGTAAATTTTAACTAGTGAAGTTGAATAAAAGCTTGTAAAAATATTTTTTTATTTATTTTGTCTAACGGTTGAGCACTTGGCCTTCATCACTTCATCATCATTCACGTGATTTTAAGTGATGATAAGGCCGCGAAGGTGGAAGTGCAATTCACCCGGAATCCTCAACTACTGAGGCACTGGCTATCTTATCTCTAGCTGCCGGAACATAACAATGCTACAAACATTGATTTAATGGCGACATATTTAGATATGATAGTGGTACCTAGCAAGGCGGACTAACAAGGTTACCATTATAATGGCGGGACCAAGTCCTGAATTCTATAAATTCATATTGCAATGTTTAGTACTGAATTGGTACTATTTGCTACCTTTTGTAAAAAAATTAGTACCTCTTCTATTTCAAAGTTATATGTACATATTTAAAACAGTTCTGGTCCCGCCATTATAACGTTATAATGGCGGGACCACTTGTGGCAGCCATTGTTAGCTGCGATTAGTTTTATGAATATTTAGTACTTAATTAGTACTCTTGAAAAATGCTTACCAAAAATGCTTACACCTCAGGGTCTGAGACCGCTGGTCTTACCAATACACCATTGTGGCTGCTAATGCTATAGACAAAATATATAATTTAATTGTTTATTTATGTGCACACGTGTGCACACAAAGAGTCAAGGAAAATAGACGTCCACCACAGACCTTAGATATTTGGTCTGTGACGTTCACAATTTTCAACCAGTTATGATCAGAAAGCCTAACTTGCAGAACGTCTTTGAAGCAAAACGTCTATAATGCTTAATGACTAAAATGCAGATAGCCTAACTTGCAGAACGTCTTTGAAGCAAAACGTCTACAATGCTTAATGACTAAAATGCAGATAGCCTAACTTGCAGAACGTCTTTGAAGCAAAACGTCTACAATGCTTAATGACTAAAATGCAGATAGCCTAACTTGCAGAACGTCTTTGAAGCAAAACGTCTACAATGCTTAATGACTAAAATGCAGATAGCCTATCCTGCAGAACGTCTTTAAAGCAAGACGTCTACAATGTAATGACTAAAATACAGATCGTAATAGAGACGGTCTGCAAGCCTAGCTTAAGAGGAACTAAGATCGACTTAATTGAAAAATATGTATTAAAGTAGACAAAATCAACGTTTCGTAGTCCTCTGATTCCTCCTCCAAAACTGGACCGATTTAATTACTTTTTTCATTAAAAATTAAAAAGAAGGCTTCGGCTGTGTCCCTATGTTTTGCTTTTTTTTATATAATCTCATCGAATTTCGAAAAACAGCGGAAAATCTGGCCAGATTTTAAGGTATATAAAGGTTCATATTTTTTTAAATAATTAATTTATGACAAAAAGTAAAACATAGGAACACAGCCCAAGTCTTTCTTTAATTTTTAATGAAAAAATTAATTAAATCGGTCCAGTTTTTGAGGAGGAATCAGGGGACTACCAAACGTTGATTTTGTCTACTTTCATACATATTTTTCAATTCAGTCGACTTTAGTGACTTTTCCTCCTAATGACTAAAATGCAGACAGTCTTTGGTCGTTTACATGACATTAAGTATAAGCAAGTGATTTAAATTTACGCGTGTAAACAATCACGAAGTTAGTGAATTAAGTGATTTAAGTAGAATAGAATCGAGGCTATTTTTAGGGTTCCGTACCCAAACTGTTCTGTATTTGACAACAATAGGTATATTTTTTGTGCGTTATAAAATTAATGAACTGTTCTTACGTTATAACTTTTTTTATATATTTATTTATGCCCACTTGGGCTTGTACTTTGATAGAGGGGAATTCGTATGGGTACCTACCCCTTCCGGCACGGAAGCCGCGTTGCTTTATGGGTATATAGGTATAGACGTAATGCTGCTAAGGCAATTTACCTTTTAGACATTTTAACATAGCAGACGTAATGCTGCTAAGCCCATTTACCTTTTAGACATTTTGCTTCTTAGACATTTTAACATAGTAGACGTAATGCTGCTAAGGCAATTTACCTTTTAGACATTTTGCTTCTTAGACTTTATACAACTTAGACATTGCTTTTGCACATTTTGCTTTAAAGGCGTTCTGCAAGTTAGGCTTTCTGATCATAACTCTTTTCAACTTCTAATGCTGTCTTCGATTATTGATCGAAGGCTGTTTGAGATAAAATAAACACCGTTATGTAAATCCTTATTAGAATTTACATTTAAATGAAAAATTAAAGAAATGAGACATACTCAATGAATATAGATAATATTGTTTGCGCGTTCCTAAAATATCTATGTTATGCATTTTACGCGGCAGACCATTCCATAATTTGACTTGCGTTCATGTGATTGGAAAAAATATAAAAAGAAGCAGATTTTGTAGGAAATTGGAAAAGAAGGCGTGGTGGGAACAAAAGAGGAACCTCTCTCTTAAGTAGGACGACTAGGCCGGGTTGATTTCAACAGAGTTCAACCCCTCCTATGAGCGGATTTCAATTATAAATTACCACAATTTAATAGCTAGGTACTGCCAAAAACCTGAGGCACATAGTCTTTTTCAGATTGATTGAGTATAAATGGAGATTTCCTTGTCCACGATTATAATAATAACCAATCTTTTATTCAACGATATGATAAACTGAACATCGTTATCTGGACGGTGACAGCTTGATCCAATGCGATACACAACATTTTCATTCTTATGAATTTAATAAACATTTGCGTACATGTCATCATAACATATCTTAAAATAAATATTATTTCAAGCGCACCTGTTTGCAATCCATTTTAAATTTTAAACAAGGAGATTTATGTTACTGTAACAAAGAAAAATTGTATAAGTCACGTCCCCGGGTCCCGTGTTACATAACTTATTTATTTTTAGAAGTTCAGGGTATATGGTGCAATGAATCTCCCTGATTTACACGCGGTGTCTCGCTAGGGTTGCCTAGTTTCAAAATTATTGAGTCTGTATTCTCCGGGGTTCAATTTAGCTTGTTTTTTTTACTTAACTTACTTATGTAAGCTTCCGATCACTTAATTATTTGTTTATATTTTTTCCCCAGGAACGCAGCGCTTGGCCATTATCAGACCAGTGGCGGTAGCCAAAGTAACATTAAGAAAACGATGGCAAAGTTCAAAAAGAATAAAATGTATGGGATTGACATAAGCCGCGCTAAATCACGTGGTCAATCTTATGTCAATCCCATAATTCGAACTTCGATATCGTTTTCTTAATGTTACTTTGGCTAAGCCTACTGGGCCTCGATTCTTTTTGTGATATTTTTTCTATATGAAAATTAAGCTACCGACACAATACGGAGACGATACTGAATTAGCAGACTTAAGACCCTGCTAGTAACGATACGGCCGAAGACGAAGCACTTCATTCAGAATCTTCAACCACTGAGGAGTTGGCTATCTTACTTATCATGTTTCGGGCTACTAACCCTGTCGGAGCCGCGCGTACGCGGCACGTGCGGGCTTGGAGGTGCGCCAGTCGGGGACAGGTGCCCCCCGCTCATCGATAGGCGAAGGTGACCCAATATTGGGTCATATTAGTGGACAGTAGACGGACAAACGATGCAGCGATAAAAATTACGTCACACTCACAGTAGATAACGTAGTGGACAAATCTAATCTTTAAAAAAAATCTAAGTAGGTAGGTACCAGGAATGTTTGCAGATGTCGTAAAAGACTATAGCTTAGTTCACTTTGTCCTAGAACAAAAGGTTCGGTATCGGTGTACGACTGCGCCTACGATCGCATTGTTCGATTTTCCCTTCGCAAGTGGTTTCCAGTAATTCGCTCATTATGTCAAGATTTGGGTTTACCGTCAATACGTGAGTCACGCTACTACAGGGGATGCCGATGCCGAGTTGCCCGCACACGTCGTTACCTTTGGAAATGCTCCAACGTTGTAAGCTTTTCAAACTGTGTTATAAATATCTTGATGCTATGCAGGCAAACTGGTAACCTGTGCATTCAGGGAAGAATAAGCTGTTACTATACCACTAGTCAAATTTTTATTAGCTACTGCCTAATGTTATGCGAATATCAGAGAACCCAACCCGCTATGTCAACAATGGCGTGTATAAAAAACATAAAGTATAAATATGGGTGTTTATGTAATACAATGGGGCGTACATACAGTGGTATAATGAATAAACACGCCGGCGTGTTAGTAAATATTGCGATATGTTTTAACGAGAACAATGCCTAGGCTAGTCTTTGTCCGCCGGCCAATGGAGCGCTGACCCAAATAAACTATAAAAATATTGAAGAGAAAGAACGTGAGAAATTCCAATCTAAGGATCATTCAGTAATATGGAACATCCGGTCAGCATATTCGTTTTGGTGCGAACTTCGTGTGGTGACATGACAGCGCTTGCGGGCTCATTGACTTTATCTTCCGATTGCTAAGTTATTTGTGTTTGTTTACTTTAGAACAGATAGCAGAAAGCAGCGGTCACCAAATGTCCCCTTGTTTTCATATATCTGCATCTATCATTGTCAGTTTACAGCTTGTTTACAATAAAGCCAGACTGGAAAATTACCTTTTGATTTCATAATAGAGTTTCGTTTTTCATGAGCTACCATCGGATTATATAAATTGTATAATGATCACTTCATAGGACTTCATGACAAGACATTGCGATACGAAATGTCCGTTACTGATACGATAAGGAAATACATAATTGATGGAGACAAAGTTTACATTAATTAGACACTTTTCAGCATTTGTTTTAAAGATTCTTAAAGCTGTGTATTGTTTGTGTGCAAAACTTTCAGTTTTTTGAACAAAGTTAAGGCTATCATTTCCTTGCACTGCAGATTTAGTAGGTACTAAATCTGAACATAACTCATAAGCATTTTTTCCTCGAGTTTGAATGGTTTAAGTTTTAAAAGATTTTCTGCGCTAGCAAAACTGATGATTATGCCACTCCTGTGTTTTTTGTTGTTGTTATTTAGAAAAACTTGTTTGAGTAGCTTCTACTAAGTAGGTATTCCATTGGTTTGCTAACTGAAGGTGAAAATAAAATCAAGTTTAAAGGGTATAATAATCTTCATAATTTATTTTTCTCTTCATCCAATTTATCATACAATATGTATTCAGTATAAAACAATATTCTTTGTTAAATTCATAGAAATATATTATTTTAGTATAACTGTTCTTTATCTTTATAAACTTACAAATTATTGTTAACATTCTGACGAATCTTTTGTATAAAAATAATACAAATGGGATCGCTTGCCGTGCGCGCATGCGGAACAACTGTTGAGAGCGCGCGGGCACAGCCAGCTCCCAAATATAACAATTCAACTTGTTAATTGGTATTACATTACTTACGACTATAGAAGACAATGGTACAGAACAATAACTGTAGCACATTTATGGTAACAAAAACAATTTAAACAATATTATTAAAGGCTTTAGATTACAAAGCGTAGGCACTCGAGATTGCTACTTCATCCTAAAGGTAATCACTCTCACCAATAAATACTCATGTCTCGCATTCATCCGTCGCCATGCACATCACGGTCGCACGCTTACGAAATGCCCTCTATTCGTTCACAAATAATATTTATCGGACGGCCTCGCGTTACAAAAGTCGCGTCCTCTATAATTAAAAGCACCGGGTCAGTTCCGAGACAACATTTTAAACATTGGGGGAAAATACTTTGCGCAATACACGCTTTCTCTTTCATACAAGGCACTCCGATCTCAATCTCAGATTCGATCAGTCTCTCACGCAAGCACTTTTATCTTTTCACAAAACGATATCTCTAAGCATAGCGAGCTGAAACGTTCCTTTACAATGGCGCTGCAACGCCATAATTTACAAGAAAAAAGGTAACCTTGTGCAACCAAAACGTGATTCGGAACGTCCGACAGTTAAACACATGGCCGCCATTCCGCGAGGGCGGCGCAGGCGGAATTTTAATTAGCAGAACATCCGCTCGTGACTTGGGTGTATGCGCCGTTGTCAATTTTACTTTGCAGCTGTCTCTTTCGCACCAGCTGTGTTTAGTCCTGTCATAACCTGTAGTGTTTTTCTTTGTTCGACGCTTAAATTCACATCAAACGTTGACTTGCCACTCATTAACTTAATAACACTTGAGGAAAATGCAAACTTTGGGTAAATTGCACATTAAACGAACAATGGAATCCCCAGTTCAGTAATGCATGAACGGCAACATCGCTGAAACGGGAAATTCGCTGTAAAACTGGCAACGTCGCACCAACCTCGTTCAGTCTAGCACGGGTGACGTAGCAAGATAATCCTTTCTAGTTTCTACATTACACTAATAATGGGACAACAGAATACTGATACAAAGACAACAACAGTTCTGCAACTTAAGATTAGAATGGAAGCTAAAGCTTACGTAGTTGTGACTCGAGCTAAGACACCCCTCACTTCCAACAACAACCATACAGGAGTAATGTCATAATTCCGAGCGGAGGTTCTGCCATAACACATCACTGGCATCCTAATCTCTCAAAACTTAACGATAAGTCCACAGCATTCACAATGTAGCGACTTCAACACCTTACACACTAGTGTTCATTAAACTATATATTACACAATAAAATTAAGATCACAAATCGCTTTGTATGCTGCGTCCTAGCGGGCGCGACTAGTTTGGAATGTGTAGGAGCGGCGAGGGCTGCGATCAAAAGTGCGTCTCGATGTGGCAGCCGCCGTTGGCGTGCTCCAGCACCTGCTGCTTGAGCCGGTGCACGTGGTCTTTGAGCTTCACGATCATCTGCGCCAGCTCCACGTTCTCGCCCTTCAGCACCTTCACCTTCTCCTCCAGCTTGGAGATGCGCTCCAGCTTCCGCCGCCGGCACTTGGAGGCGGCCACTCGGTTCCGCTGCCGCTTGCGCTCCAGCTTGATGCGCTCCTGCGAGTCCATGTCGATGGGCGAGAGCGGCGGCGAACTGGCGGCGCTGGGCACCGTCTGCGGCTCGTCTTTCACCACGGGCGTGGGGTAGCGCTCCAGCGGGCGGTCCAGGTCGGCGTACACGCGCCGCCCCATGGGCGCGGGCTCGCCGTGGTGCAGCTTGTCCAGTGCCTCCACAAACGGCCGCGCGTACAGCTCCTGCTCCTCCGTAGGCGCAACTGCCGGGAACAGCCCCGCCCCGCCGGGCGTCGGCGTCGCCGTCGCGATCATCCCATTTTGAATTATCAGCTTCTCCAACTCCGGTGATCCCAACTTCAGCATGTGGAGGTCCGGGGAGGACAGCACGGGAGAGGCGACTCGTGCCCGCTTCCCGCCCCGCCCTATGTCTAGATCTAAGGTCAGAGACCGCTTCAAGCTTTCCACTGGTCCGCTCAGGGGGTACTGTTCATCATAAAAAGTAGGCTCCATGCCGTGGCCGGAGTGCCGAACCATGTGTTCTGACTGATCTCTTCGTTGACACTAAACTCACTGCGCAAACTTCAAAACTTTCTCACGAGAGACCACACGTCCTACTCCGTCAACGTTCCACTTGTTTCTAAACATTGTTAAGAAACAACCACGGCTTTTATTCCATGACTCAGATAAGCTATTTTTGGATATGACGCGATGTAACTGCACACTGATTGGCTGAGTATGGCGTGATAAAAGAGCGAGCTGCGCCGTGATTGGCGGACGGTAGCATAGTATAGCGCGAGGCCGCGTTCGGGCTGTTTACGACTTCGTACGATTACCGAGAATCGGCAGAACGTTTTCCATTAAACCAAATGACGGATAATTTAATATAAATTATTACTGCTTTAGGTCATAACATAAGGATAGATCTTTAATGAAAATAAATCTAAATTAGTTATTCACATCAGGCAATTTCCTTTTTTTTGACAATATAAATATAATGTTACCTAAAATAGGCAAGATAGCAGACATTTAAACTTTTATACCAGATCAAGTCTGTACTTACAGATTTGATCTTTAACTAACACATTTTTAAGCACAGTTAACTCACAACTTAATGTATTAAGTATCTACATATTAAGTAAATTAAAGTGTATTATACTACTACTACTTATAAAAAAACTACCAGATATAAATGCATTTCAATCAGAGTAAGATATAAAAAGCCTTAACTGTTGTTGCACTTTTTTAAACAATACCAACTTAATACCTAAAAATTTAGATAAAATTTAATTACAATTCCTTTAAAGAAATATCGTCATCATGTTGTATTATATCGTTAAAAAATACTTTTCTTCAGAAGTTACTAAGTACAAGCAAATAATCATAAAAAAAACATTATCATTAACAATTAGCCTTAAAGTTTCTGTTGGGCAAAGGCTTCTCTCCTCAAGTCTATTTTTTGCATCAACAAGACAGTGGGAAAACAATCTCCAAATATTATATTACGTCCCCAACTGGATATTTTATTTTTCCTCTATTAGGAAAACATACACTTTATAATGACACATTTATGTAATATATTGTTTTCTAAAGTTTACGCGAACACTACACATTGAAATGAAACAACTTTGCGATGTTGCGAAATAATAAAATGCGAAATAATAAAAAAAGGATAACGAGTGTTACGCTAAAATATACAAATATCATACACGGGCAAACTACTTATATTTTTTCTGACCAAATGATATTGTCAGTTAAAAATACAAATCAACAAATCCGTCGTCCATTGGAAACGCGCAGATTCGGGTGAGGCACGGAGGCGGGGTAGCCGCGGCGCGCTGCAAGAAAATATATGCGGGCGACGCGCAGGGGGGGAGCGCGCGTGCAAGAGAGACGCGCGTCTCCCCTCTCGCTCCACCGCAGATAACGTCCGACAGAAGGAAAATAAAATGCAGCTAAAATTCCTTCATTTACTGGGACCAGTATTGTTTAGTGTTATTGTTCGGCTGGCCTTGATTTTGAACAAAAAGGAAGCTTTTTGATAACAAACAACTATTACAGCTTAACACAACATTAAATTAGTAATTAATTACTTTCATACTGTCATGAAACATTAATAAAATTTCGAGTTCATAACAATTAGTCATACATAGGCACCTGTATGTAAACAGAACATCTCTGTGCTGTGTACTGCGTAGGAACTAGGAAGGCGATTATGAGATTCGCGTCGGAAGAGCAAGCTTACAACTTACAGCCAATGCGGTATTATTACTACCTAACAATATTAGTTTTATTTCGATAAACTTACCAACATACAATTCTACTGTATTGTTCGAACAAAAAATTTACTTACATAATGCTCTTTTTTCTGTTATTTTGTATTCTTGTTAATAGTCGAACTCTACAACTGACAAATGTTGTGTTATATTACTAGAATATTACAAACAAGGGGCACTCCGTTGATATACTGTAATTTTTTTAAGTGAAGCGGTGGATATTTTTTCTTAATTTTTAAAAAGTTCCGAGTTTTTAAAAAGCATATATAAATTAATTATTTTTTTTTTGTTTTGTGATTAAAGAGAAGACTGCTTGTTTTTTTATATGTCCAGTTAACGTGTTAACCAACTTAAGAAGTTTGTAATGAATGACAAACAATAATGCGTGGGCAGTTTCTAACGATTAAATCTCATTCACTGATATCTTACTAAGTATGACATCATCACTGTAGAAAATCATCCTGAACGTATCTTAGAAGATATTAATCTATTTAATTTATAGTTGCTAGACATATCATCTTTATTGACTTGCAAAGCTAGCTAAACCGAAAGCTTTAATAACCAAAATGTTCGTTACTTACACACAGTGCAACCTTTGATTAAACGACAATTTTTTGTAATTTTACAAGTTGTAATAAGCCTCCAAGTCCTCCCTATTAATCGCTCGACATCACTGAGCACTAAAGCGACCGACGAACACCCACCCTGAGCGTAATAAATTTGGTTTACCCAGATTTACATTTTTTCTTTCCTCTTTCTGGAACTGGTGGGGCCTAACCCAGTGTTTCAGTGGCCGATTATTTGCCTCTTCAAGTACCGCTAGCGCCATCTACGGGCAGTAGACCATAATACGAAAAGCATGCAATTTTAAACTGCGCATTTTAGTACAGCGACGACTCATACAGCGCCACAACGTCCGTTAGTGGAACTAACAATTGACAGACGTCATTTCATAGAATATATGATGGGCTTCTTGGCGGGAAAGTGAAGCGTCATGTTTGCGGTTTTGCTTTATTTTCCAAAATTTGTGTTATGTCGAATATTAATGTGAAATAATGGTGGATTATTAACCGTTAAGTGTTCGTGAGTGTGCATAAGTGTTGGCAAATGAACCAAAACAGTGCAACGTCACTTTTCAAATTCTCTCAAGAAGCTCGCGTGAGGACTTAGTAAAGCCCCACATCTTTACTGAGATACTCGAGGGGTTGGGGGTATATCATTTCTCACTTCCCAATTCTAATATCATTCATCATCATCATCATTTATGAAAATATTGTTTATTTATGTATTACTTAAACTAATGACATGGCAGCATGGTCTATGACCTTAGCCGGTTCCTCAAGGAACAAACTACACTAAAAAAAAAAAAAAGAATATATGATGTTAACATAACGTGACGTTTACTCTGAACAAAGAATCCTTATTCAGAGGATGTTTACGATACGATTTCAATGTGCTAGGCCTACAGGATATATGCCAATGACATGGCTGGAAAGTCCACTTCACCCAAAATCCTCATATACTAAGGAACTGGCAATCTTATCTTTAACTATTGGTACACAAGTGGCAATGATACTATAGTATGTTGTTAAAGCCGAAAAGAAGTAGTTTATTGTAGGTTTAAAGGGTATTTTTAGTTATATTTCATTATTCATTCAGAGTTTATGTAAATAAGTGTTGTTTTTTTGCATTAGAGAATATATATAAAAAACGAAATCCTTTGCTTATTTAGGACTCATCTTCCCTTTCTAGAAGACCTCTTAGTATCAGTGCCTGGTGCGAATTATATTCACCTTTAGAGTTAGACAGAGCATAAACTTGAATTTGTATGACATCGAAACAGTTTCAAGTTACACAAGTTCATTACTTGATTGATTGCTGCTGCGATCCCATGAAAAATATAAATAACTTTACTAGTTTTAAACCTTTAACTGGCTCAACATTGTGATTTTTTTTATTGGTTTTCGACCTTATGTCAAGGAGATAAAGTTAAAATTGTATCCAATTTACTGCCAGAGTAAATACGACGGATTAATGGTAAAAATAACATACTGAACGCCAGTGATATTTCTACAGCTAGTAATCACCCTACTTCGCCTTCAATGTTGCTATGGTATTCCGAACAGGAAAATACGCGGCATAAAAATAATACAACATTATTATATAAAATTCTGTCATAATTTTATTCACTTAATCTTAAGAAAATATTTAAATTATTGCTTTAAATTGTACAACCGTTTTATACTTACAATTTATTTATTCTTAGAAACAAAATACACATTGGACTATGAAGAAAATAGCCCAACACGTCAGTAGTCCTGTAGCTAGCAATGGCATGTACGTGCTAAATTTATAATTAATGCTAAGTCTATTACGACACCGTCTAATAAGTAAGGTCTAGTCCTTACTTGCCTAGTCCTTACTTGTCTAGTCCTTACTTGTCTAGGCAAGACATGAACAACACAGGCAGACCTAATGGACACACATTTATGTACAAACTGATTTATCTATAAAACATTTAGAGGTAAAAGACAATAATTTAACTAATTATATTTATTCATCTTATCAGTCAAAAATAATTGCCGCTTCATGCGCAAAGATCATTATCACCTATTCTTACCAACATTGCAAAATATAAAGATTTTCACAAGCTTTTTTAGTTTGATTTCATACGGTTAAGATTCCGACCGATAAATAGACGTACTGGCTGTGTGCAAAACGCACAAAGAGTCAACCATAAGAAATCGTACAGCTTTAACAGAAAGTTGGATAAACGATTGATATGGGCCAGTTTATAAGATATTATTATTATTTTATTTATATTATATATTATAATAGTAAAACCGTAGATATACCTTATAAATTTGGCATAACGGTTGGCAACGTTTAAAACATTTATGATGTTCCATGCAACCGGCAGAGAGAGATGGATGAGAGTAGCCGCGGATCGTGCTCGGTGGCGTGCACTTGGAGAGGCCTATGTCCAGCAGTGGACTAGTATAGGCTGATGATGATGATGATGATGATGATGATGCAACCGGCGATAAGTTAAGTTTTATTATATTAGAATTTCTAGTGAATAATTTTCCGCTGATGATTCCTGATCACGTGGGCTTAGCTGGTTAACTCCAACTAGACTACGTGGTCAGCGATGTTGATCTTTGACTTGGCTTGATTCTGGCTAGATCGTGTGGTTATTTCTGATAATAAATTCCCGCTGGCTTTTATTATTGATCGGTTCTAAGTAGTTAGCAGCTAGTGAAGCAATCACCAATAATGATTCTGGTGAGATCATGTATTCGCGGTTTATTCCAGCAAGGCAACGTGCTCGTAGTCGTTGATTCTGTATAGACCACATGTGCATGTAGTGGATGGAACAAACACCAGCTGTTTATTCCAGCTAGACAACGTGGTCGACGACGCTGAAACTGACTAGATCACGTTGCTATTCTTCATATCACATGGTAATTATTATTATGGTATGTACTCATATTATTTTATTTTTAGACATGTACTCGACGTTCATAAGTGCATTATTGAACTAAATAAATATTTTTCATTTTCGTTTTCAGTCGTGTTCTCCGGTGTTCTCTAGCATCAGCGTGAATGTCGTGTGTATGCTTTCACAGTGTGTCGACCACGTGTTTCACAGCTGTTCATTCCCTCGCGTAGATGATCACAGGTGGCAAAGTGAGTATAAGTGTACCGTTAGCCTACTTGACGGTGACAGACGATGCGGATGCTAGACCACTTGGTCAATGACGCTGATACTGGCTAGATCACGTTGCTATGCTTTATATCACAGACGTGCGTATGCTCGACCACGTGTTTCACAGCTGTTCATTCCCTCGCGTAGATGATCACAGGTGGCAAAGTGAGTATAAGTGTACCGTTAGCCTACTTGACGGTGACAGACGATGCGGATGCTAGACCACTTGGTCAATGACGCTGATACTGGCTAGATCACGTTGCTATGCTTTATATCACAGACGTGCGTATGCTCGACCACGTGTTTCACAGCTGTTCATTCCCTCGCGTAGATGATCACAGGTGGCAAAGTGAGTATAAGTGTACCGTTAGCCTACTTGACGGTGACAGACGATGCGGATGCTAGACCACTTGGTCAATGACGCTGATACTGGCTAGATCACGTTGCTATGCTTTATATCACAGACGTGCGTATGCTCGACCACGTGGTTCACAGCTGTTCATTCCCTCGCGTAGATGATCACAGGTGGCAAAGTGAGTATAAGTGTACCGTTAGCCTACTTGACGGTGACAGACGATGCGGATGCTAGACCACTTGGTCAATGACGCTGATACTGGCTAGATCACGTTGCTATGCTTTATATCACAGACGTGCGTATGCTCGACCACGTGTTTCACAGCTGTTCATTCCCTCGCGTAGATGATCACAGGTGGCAAAGTGAGTATAAGTGTACCGTTAGCCTACTTGACGGTGACAGACGATGCGGATGCTAGACCACTTGGTCAATGACGCTGATACTGGCTAGATCACGTTGCTATGCTTTATATCACAGACGTGCGTATGCTCGACCACGTGGTTCACAGCTGTTCATTCCCTCGCGGTCGTCAGCTCTGGCTAGCGTTGGCGTAAATGATCACAGCAGTTACATTTTGCAGCGCTGTGCCGTAATCTCACCTGATGTTACGTGATGAGAAGGCCAATGATGGAAGCGCACTTCACCCGGGACTAGTGAGGCACTGGCTATCTTATCTCTAGCTGCCGAAACACAACAATACATTAAGTAAAAGTAACTATGGTACCGTTTACTCGACGGTGACGGAGACAACGCGTTTGATCGGACATAGATGCTAGCAGCAGTTTATTCCGGCTATCTCACACGGTATTCCGTAATTGCGCCGGCTAGCAGTGACGTAGACGATCACAGATGGTAAAGCGTATAGTACCGTTCACTTGTCGGTGACGGAGACGATGCGGATGCAGCTGTTCATATCGGCTATATCACATGGTATTCCTTTCCTTACTCCAGCTCTGGCTAGCAGGGGCATAGACGATTCTTTATTGGCTCTGGTTAGCAGTGATGTAGAGGATCACAGATGGTAAAGCGAGTATAGAGGGGTACCGTTTACTCGACGGTGACGGAGACGATGCGGATGGTAGTCACAGCTGTTCATATCGCTATATCACATGGTACTCCTTTCGTTATTCCTGGCTAGCAGTGGCGTAGATGATCGTCCGGCTATATCACATGGTATTCCTCATCGACTGGGGCTGATGATCACAGATGGTGAGGGGAGCATGGGGGCGAGGTTTACTTGACGGTGACGGAGACGATGCGCACGTCGTCGTAGGGCTTGTCGGTCTTGGGGTTGGTCTTGGCGGCGCCGATGTTCTGCACCACCTCCATGCCGCGCACCACGCGCCCGAACACCGTGTGCTTGTTGTCGAGCCACGGCTGCCAACAGACAAACTTTAATATAAAACACATTGAAAAAAGACAAAGTTTTGAAAAAATTCCACGAGCGTGAAACGGATTCGAACAATATTTGCGTAAAATTATAAGTAAATAATCATAAAACACTTTCATTTGTTTTTTTAAGCTAAGTTAAGTTTTCAAGCTAAGTTTTTTTTAGTGCAACAGCAACCGATTTTAGTCGTTAGCAACTATTGAATACAGACCACCTTCCTAGCTTCTTAGCTGTCACCCCGTTAACAGATTTTTCGTAGCCTTCGAGCTATTTTTGTTCCAAGATCCAGAAAAATCGCTCTAATTTTTCTCGGGATTCCCTATCCAAGTAGGAGTACAATGAAAATCTGTTATTCTTTGGCGACGAAACTCGTGACGGACAAAGGTGCCATTACCCTAGGCGACAAATAGGTAACAATTAATTATAGTCTGTTTATTCTTTTTATGAAAAATAAATTTTGCATGCCAGCTTCTGTGATGGTAAAGTGTGATGAAAATTACCTATTTAACAACTTCTGTACCACTTTTTAGGCGAATAAATTAATGTGATTTGTCGTGGGTTCGATTGCCACTCGAGCGTCCTGACTGGTTTATTTGATTAAAAAAAGGTACGTACGGTGGGCGCGAGGGTGATGAAGAACTGGCTGCCGTTGGTGTCGGCGCCAGCGTTGGCCATGCTGACGGTGTAGGGGCGGTCGTGCTTGAGGTGCGCGCGGAACTCGTCCGCGAACTCGCCGCCCCATATGCTCTCGCCGCCGGTGCCGGTGCCTGGCAAACAACTGGGTTGTTATTACAAATTCAGAATACATACTGGTTGCGCCACCAGTTGGTGACTTAAATTTGCCGCGCAAAAGATAGTTTGGCGCTGTACTAGCTTCCTTTACCCATCCCCTCCAATACCTTTCTCGCGCACAATAAGACCGCAATATGGAACGCCGCACGCCAACTAGCACTACGGCTGCAATCGCAAACCAGTGCATTGACAACGTTTGAAAGGGATGCCCGCGACGCGCCCGCGCTTAGAGAAGATCTCCATTTCGGTCATCTAGCTATCACCGCGTTAGGAGTGTTAAAACTGTGAAAGACCCCGCACTGGTGGTCCAGGTCTGTGCTCCAGCAAAATGCATCCACCGACCACCAACCTCGTGCGGTTCCGACTGCTCGCACGCCCGCCGCACACGCGGAACCTACAGCCGCTTGCAATCAAGATATGTCCCCTGTCCCATCCTCGAACTGTTTGTCCATTGCCCTTGTCGCCATCCCTCGCAGTTCGAAACATCCCATAGCCTAGTTTGCGCGTGCGTGCGTGCGTGTGCGGAAACTTTACTGATTTATTTGTTATTTTGTATGTTTGATTTTATATATTGTTTGTTTCCCAAATAAATAGAAAATAAAAATAAAAATAAGTACACACAACGGAGCTTCGATAGCAACACGCACTCTCTCGAAACTAGTAGGAACGTGAAAGATATTTATTGCGAGAAGCGTCTGTCCTTCATCTCACCTTATAGTAAGTGATTATAAAGTGATTATAAAGCCATTATAATGCACTACACTCGTAATCCACAACCACCGAGTAGCAGGCTATCTCTAACGAACGTTCTGACCTGTAGGGAAAATGTTATCTTATCTCTAACTAATATGACACAAAATACTGTATCATAACTAAAAGTTGTAATGTTTGTAATAATTTTCTAGGCAAACAAGAAGTAGTGCTATAACACCAATGATGTTATTTATATTTGATATTTAATTAAATATAAATAACATAAAATTACCATTAAATTGATATTATCACATTGCGGTTTTAACAGTATTGATCAAAATCCCATATATCGAAACAGCGATTTTTTTAGGCGCAACAACGATATGTTATTATTTTTGAACTTCCTATCAAATACTATGTGCATGCAAATAAATAAATATGAATATGAGCACGCTCATTTTCTCACCAGTAGGATCGCCAGTCTGTACCATGAACCCTTTGATGACTCTATGGAACACGTGGCCGTTGTAGTATCCGTTGCGCGCGTGGACGCAGAAGTTCTCGGCGGAGCGCGGCACGTCCTTGCCGAAGATGCGGATGTGGATGTCTCCTAGAGACGTGTGGAGGATAGCCTGCTCGTATATGCGTTGGACACCTGACGACAATACGTAAGAATAAGGCTTTTTTAATATATGTTTAGCGCGGCAAATGTTGATCCACCTGATGTTAAGTGGAAATGGAGTTCAGACGCGAAGACAAATGGTGCAACGAGAAAAGAACTCAGCATCAGTCACCCTCACCCTGCCGGCTTACCAGGTGTATCTTCACGCTCACGCCTCGTTTGAAGGACCCCATATTATAGGCAGGAGGTAAAAAAATTTAAAGAGGTTTTGAATTTTTTTCTCACAACCTGGAGTTAAATCCAGAACCTGTGACATACCAGGCCAGGTTCATTGAATAAAGCTGCTTTAGCTTACAATGTAATGATGGTAGATTTCATCAATTTACAAAAGTTGGACAAAGACACAATACCGTAATTGGAAATGCACCTTAAAGTGGACTTTAAATCAGATAAATTCAGTGTTTATTTTTATAAAATGTACCAAAATCCGTGAAAATATTAAAACTAAGTCTTTGCGTTATAAAGGGTTAAGCATAGAATAAGTAATTGAATTGAAAGAAATAGAGCTTTGAAGTTTGTATGAATTACCGAAATGTGAAATAGCTTTTATGACTTACCTTGTCCTTCAGTAGCCGATATAATATCCTCTTTAGAAGGCTTCTCGTTGAAGATGTCTCTGTCCGCGTCGGGGCTCTTGATGTCATCAGGGCTTCGCCGCGAAAACATGTAGAAGCGGTTCTTCTTGTAGGCCGTGCAGAATAGCGTGGGGTCCGTCTTCACGTTCAGCAGCGTGGGGTTCTCGGAACCCTCCATCTCGAGGGTCGTCGCCACTTTGGACTGGTTGGTACGGCCCTAAAGAATACGGGTTGATATAAGAAGAATTATATCTAAATAAATAATTAAGAACATAAGTAGTAAGTAGATTCATATTATGTTAATATCGTTGTGTATTGTGTATATCGGCTTGGCGAGCTTGGCCACGCAGCGGTTGGTGACCAGGTTGGCCAGCTTCACGCCCAGCATGGTGGCCGCCTCGTCTCCTACTGCCAACTCACCTGGAACAGTGCCAGCTGCAGCGGGCGCAGGTTCTCCGGCTTGGCGAGCATGGCCACGCAGCGGTTGGTGACCAGGTTGACCAGCTTCACACCCAGCATGGTGGCGTATACCACGAAGTGGCCACTCGCGTCGAAAAGCACGTTGGCGAGTTGTACCGCATCCGACTTCTCCAGGTCGCGCTCCGCCGCCATCCTGGTACGGTACGAACGTTTAGCAGGGGTACCCAAATGGAGGTTTAGCTCGTAATGTATGTGATACTGCATCAAGTGAGAGTATGACTGAGACGACTGTCTCACTGTGAGATACAGACGTCTAACTCACACTTTTTGTGCGAACACAAAGGTGGTCGCAGTATGGATTCGATTGGTCGTATCTATCATATGCAAAAATCGTGGACGAGAGGTACACGTGTATAGCTTTATACTGTATCAGACACACTATAAGCTAAACCTTCAAGTGAGTAGACTGCCTTACACACTTCTTGATGAGACTTCTTGGCGGGAAAGTGAAGAGTCATGTCTGCGGTTTGGCTTCTGCCACGCGGCTCTGGCTTAGTTTGAGTTGTTAATGTTGTATGACACGAGCCACTGAAGCGCAGCTGTCGTACGGCTATATAGTGCTGCCGCCACACAGCACTGCAACGCTGCATGAACATTATAATATAACAATTTGCAATGTTACTTACTGCCTTGGAGGTGTACCTCGTGTCTTGTATAACAGATGGTCTCAATCCATTCCAAGCACCAGTCTTCGCAACAAATAGTTTGAAACTAACAAAGTTTAATAGGGAGTGCTATGTAATGTTTCTCATTTGTTTTGTTACTTTTGTCATGCTTTTGTGAAGATACAAATATATTTTATTATTATTATCTCTTTATTTATTTTTTTACATATTAATTTACATTTTTAAATATTTTCTAAAAACAAAACAAACATTTAAAAATATATAAAAATAGGAGTTCGCCGGCATCGGGACCAGGGTCCAAACTACCGGTGATTAGGGCTCCAGAGACAGGAACCTCCTCATATTATTATTATTATATTATTATTATAACTGAGCTGCGGCCGCGCGACTTTTGGTGACTAACTTAAACCATATCAAATTGACAGAGCAGGAGTAAGACTCCTGGACCGCGGAGGCAATAACTCTTACACCATTACGACAACAACACAATGATCCCACATGTCAGTCTACTTTTGATGCTGAAAAAATTTACTTATAGATTTTTTATCACTCTCATATACAGATATAATATGATGATTTGTCAGATGTCGCAAAATGTACAATAAAAAATTCTTGTGACTGAATGTTAATTCTAATATATAAAAAAATATTGGAATAGTGTACTTAATTGTTTTTATAGCCTTGGCCTGAAATAAATTTATTTCTTTTATTATTATTGTAAAGTGTAAACATTATATTTTGCGATCACGTTTACCTCCGGCCAAACTCCATGTTGGGAAGCTGCTGCGTCTGGTGCTGCAACTCCTGGAACCGCTGCAGGCTCTCATCCAGCACCTTGTGCAGTTTGCCTGACAGGAAGTGGAACACACGCACCTATTACATCGGCAGACAAACATATCTAACATATTAATTATACACCCTACATTAGTACAACAAACAAACCAGTAATGCATTTATTTATTAATTTATTTAACCAGTCATTTGCCGAGCCAGTTATATAAAAAATATTTAAAAAAAATGCAATTGCAGTAAAATAGTCATAAATAGCTTTTTTTATACAAGTATATTATATGGGTAAGCACAGTGCCTTACGCTTGTTTCACACGTACCACAACCACACCATACCGTCGCGACAAAAGGTGGTCAAGCTGTATTTACGTGTGAATAGTGTCGCTGCGGCTTCTTGCGGTTGCGTTGTGGTTGCGTTGTTTTTTTAAATATGTGTCACCAAAAAATACATTCAACCCTAAATTTTCACTCTTCTATCACCAACCCCTATTTTTTATAGCCATATTAATCAGTTGTCTCCGCCAGGCGTCTACCGGTGTCACTTCACACCCAGTAAACAGCACGGAGTAGGAATGACTATCAATAGGTCCCAAGGCCAAACGGTATCTGTGGCTAAGATTTGAGCACACCATGTTTTTCACACGGAAAATTATACGCGGCATGCTCTCGAGTGCGTGGGCAAACCCTCCAGTTTGTTTGTGTTAGCCGAGGTGTTAGCTAAAGATGGGCTAACAAAAAATATTGTACACACTGTAGCATTAATGGATTGATATTGTTTGTTAGTGTTATTGTCGTAATTAATGATATATACAGGGTGGAAACTTTCAGCGGGGCAGTAAGGAGAAGTACCTTATCCGTTGCAGCTACACGAAAATGGTCTTAAGAGACTATCCATAATTTTTTATGGAATTTTGATCCCCATTCAAAGATTTTCAAAAAAATTTACAGTTAGCAAGAAAATAGCCATTTTACACAAAAACATTTTTTGATGCCAATCGATCCTGTTTCTAATACTGATCAAAAACTTCTATCGGACCAACCATCGCTGGAGTACTCAAAAAGTCACAAATTGCAAAAAACTTTTCCCGTACATTTTGTATGAAAATTTTTCGCAAAAGCTTTTTTAGTGACGGTTGAGATTTTTTTGTTGACTGAATAAAAAGATAAGTTTAAAAACAATTCAAATTTGGAACAAAATGGAATTGAATTTTTCATCCAAATGGCGGTCACTTCGTGCACTTCATAACGTAGTAGGGCAAGAAACAGCAAGATTTTAAATAAGAATAACATTATCAAGTTATGTTAGTTAATAAAAAAAGAAAATTAATACGCCTTCTTTTTGATATCTGTAAAATTCTACGTGATCATTTGTCTTTTATTTTATTTTTGTATTTCAGTTACACAAATTTTTTACAAAATGTAAGGGAAAAGTTTTTTGCAATTTGTGACTTTTTGAGTACTCCAACGATGGTTAGTCACGTAGAAGTTTTTGATCAGTATTTGAAACAGGATCGATTGGCATCAAAAAATGTTTTTGTGTAAAATGGCCATTTTCTTGCTAACTGTAATTTTTTTTGAAAATCTTTGAATGGGGATCAAAATTCCATAAAAAATTATGTCTTCTCCTAAGACCATTTTCATGTAGCTGCAACGGATAAGGTACTTCCCCTTACTGCCCCGCTGAAAGTTTCCACCCTGTATAGGAATAAATTATAATTATCATCAGCTTATTTTATGTCCTCACTACTGGGGCACGAGCCTTCCCTGTGGATGGATAGGGAGAACGGGCTTTTAAACCACCACGCGCGCCCAGTGCGGATTGGTGGTTGTTAACGACTGCTAATGCAACCGGGACCAACGGCTTTACGTGCCTTCCGAAGCACGGAGGAGCTCGAGATGATACACTTTTGGTTACCCATCCGATGACCGACCTTTGCGAAAGTTGCTCAACCTCAACACTCGCAAACCAGGCGCGTTAACCACTGCGCCACCGAGCTCCTCAAATTATAATAAATAAATTATAATAAAGTAAAAAAATAAATGTTTAGTGTTTTGTTGTTTTTATATTCCGTCATCGTTCACAGCGCTCATGCCTCTTTCACTCATATACCACATCCTCACACACTTACAATAAGTTCGTTATTTTTTTCTACCCTACAAATTCCCTAACCTGACCTGGCAAAATAACATTTGCTAGTATTATGTACAGTGGTGGACTTATAATTAGAAACACTTCATATGAATTATGAAAGTTTGAAGTCCACATACAATATTCGTGAAAAATTTTTAGATTCAATATTTAATAATCATGCAACAATATAGCCACTCAATTAGAATACTCATAAAATTCATTAAAAAAACAAAACTATCTAAACTTCAATCATAAAAAGAGTTTAAAGCATACACAGCTTATTTTCTGTTACTGGTCGCTTGGACGCCTAATTAGAAACACTTTAGAAAAGCAAGCATGGCACATTCCATTTTTGAAATTGAAAAAATAAATCTTCTTTCTTAGCTATTTCTATCGTTTTGGCGGCGGTTTACGATTTTTTGGTCAAAATAGGCAAAAATAAAAGTTGTGACGCATGACGCGTTTTGCGCACAACTTTTATGCAAATACTATAAACTATATACTACTAGGCAAGTGATGGAAAATGCTATAAAAAGGGACGTTAGCATAATGGTCAGTGCAGCCGCCCAGATTGCGGAAAACCCAGGTTCGATTCCTGGCTAGGTTGGGTAGGCATTTAATTTTTTTACTGTATTTTACAAATATTTAATTCAGCTTCAGTGCAGCAATTAGCACTTAAAAATAAAAAGTAATAAAAATAATATATTATTATGTTACAAAAGTTTAAACAAATAAATAAAGCCACTAATTCCGCTACTCTCCACCACTCAGAGTTGCTGAGAATATGTTTGCTTATCAAGAACAATTTCTTTAAGATCTGAGTTCTAAGCTTTCTTTGTAAAAACGTCTATTTTTTAAAGGTTAGGAAGAAAAATGGATAGTAACATCAGATTAAATAAATTCATCACCTTTCTGTCCAAGCCGATAGAAGCCATCTTCTTTCCATCGGGAGAGAAAGCCAATGCTGTGGGGTAAGTTTTGTTCTTAACAAAATCAAAGAGATCTGTATCTAGTTTTGATTCAAAATCAACTGTCCTTGGGAATTTGTATTCATGTTTCGGTCCAGTCCAGTACTCTATGATTCCAGCCTTGTCCACAGATACAGCAGTTTCAAAGACAGGGTTGTACTTGATAGTTGCCACTGTGCTTTGGTGCAGAGTTTCAAATGTATGCAGCGGTGTACCAGAAGCTTGTGTTCCATCAAATATATGTATTCTGTTGCTTCCTTTTTCGGATCTGTAATAAATAATGGGAATTTAAGTAAAGAATCAATGAAATAAGAATGTATTATGAGAGACAGTTCATACAGATTTTATTTTTAAAGAATAAAAGGATTTTTATGACTGATTTTGGTAGAATTATAGTGTATCTATATTACCCTATAAACTTAAGGATAACAAAAAGAGTACCAGTGTTGCTGTAACTAATGAAAAAACATGTAAATAAAAACTTACACAGCCAATGCTGATATAGCATCTCCAGCAGAATGAACCCATTCTGTACAATATGGTTCAAACTGTACTGTTATCATGTTGATCATATCTGCAAAATAACATAGAAAAATTAATTAACACATATTTTTGGCAAATAAGTAAGTATGTGCGTTCTTGTACCTAATTTAGCTATTATAATATTTCGAAAATTTATCTAGCTTAGCCACTGGCCATGATGAACTTACCAAAGTTGACTACATCAAATACTTTTACGGTTCTTTCATGTGATGCAGTACACAGCAAGGAGCCCGTGCTGTTGGCAGACATGTGGCAAATTGGTGCGAGGTGACATCGGAAGTGCTTTACAAATTCTATGCCTTCCTCCTGAAATCAATATAAAATTAATGTATGCAACTTAAGGTACTTTTAGTTTTGACAAATACCTATTCATGTAAATGAAGAATATTACTAGAAAACAAACTTAGGGTTGTTTATTTATCACTACAAGAGATATTCTATAATATATTATAAAATAGGAATTTTGTTTTGTCATGAAACATATTTTTTTAATTTTTTTATTTAAATAATTTATGAACTCAATACACATTTCATATTGATATACAAAATCAGCAATGATGTAT
Organism: Eudonia lacustrata; assembly: GCA_947562085.1. Lineage (NCBI taxonomy): Eukaryota > Metazoa > Arthropoda > Insecta > Lepidoptera > Crambidae > Eudonia > Eudonia lacustrata. The sequence goes on along the minus strand of OX387323.1, from coordinate 2,668,926 downwards.
TTATATGTCCATTGCAGTGAAGGCAATAGCTCCATGGAAGCAGAAGGAAGGGCAGAAGGAAGGAGCTTCCAGCCAAGCTCGCTCCATGGAAGTAAAAGAGATAAGTGCACACTTTAGGCCTATAATGATCAGAAGGCTGGACACTATCTCTGCCAACATACCTATTAGCCCAGCAATCCAGAGGTAATGTTGCTAGCATTCTTTGGACCCTTCCTCTGAGCCAACTGCTAGAGCACATCTATTAAAAAACTTAGTTTTAATTTGTGTGTTACTTGGTGTTTTCTTTTATTTTGCTTTCATGTTATAATTTTTAAGACAAAATTGAAATATAAACCAACAGTTTTTTTATTTTATTAACAACTCAGTTATTCTTAAACCAGACACAATAGAAATTCAATTGTTCTATGGCACTGTGGTTACATTGGGCATCCGTCGTATCTACATGCTATAATTTCGTCATATAGCAATTAATTTTTAAACCTGATATAAAAGAAATAATTTAAATAATACATTGGTGAAAAAGTTCTTTAATTGGTTATTTACCTGTTTCTTCCAAAACTTTAGATGACCGTCTTGACTTCCAGTGACAACAAAATCTGTCTTCGTTACAATGATATGAGTGACAACATCACGGTGCATGTAGCTACGTTCATAAGTTTCAGATGATGGTAAATTCTCAAGGTACAGGGACTCAAACTGTAAAACTAAAAAATATTTGGTAGGTATGTAAAATTTGTTGTAAAACTATCAATGTGTTAAATGAACATAAACGTGGACACTACTCTTTTTTATCATAGAGATAGAGCCACTAAATTTAATGTTAAGAAAATTAGGAAATAGAAATAACCCAACCTTTTCGTTTTTTCGGTTTTGATTTTGCAGCTTCAGCAGGCATTGGTCCAATCCAACCATCACCCTCATCTGCATCTTCTGAATTATCTGCACTAGAGCGTCTCTTATCTGCCGACATATTCATAATTTTATCACTTTATTTATTTCATTTATTGGAACTGGAAGCATCAGTTAGACGTATGAATTTCTGTACACAACCCAAACACAACCGTAGTGTAATAATGCTGAAAATTAAAATTAAATCAATACGTTTAAATTTCACTAATAAACGGGGAGCTTCACAATTTTGTCGTATAATTATCATTGATAACACATGAAGTGTTTTTTTGTTTTATTTTAGCAAAGCAAAGGGATTAAGCCCAATCTGTTTCTATGTTATATAGGTAAAATTTCCTTACGTATCTTTACAGATATATGACTTAACTGTAAGCTACTGTTGTTCCATTAACCTAAACGCATGCAAACAATCTACGAATAATTATCATAAGGTCCACAAAGGAGAATGGGCAAAATAAATGAACTTTGGTCTACCTTCTCAGCAGTCAGCACTAACGCCATCTATGCTAATAAAAAGATTACACGTTAATAAATTAATAAATGCTCTAAGACTAATAACAATTAGCGTAAAAGTAAATTCTGCCAAGAAAACAAAAAATAAAAATTCGGTTATTTATTACATAATACGAGTATTATAATTGCGGTATCACATGATGCTAATGATGATGATCCACAATAACATTATTCAGATAGGCAACTGGTGGTGAGAAACGACGACAGCAATAAAACAAAAAAAAAACAAACAAACAACGACAAGCAAAAACTGTAACTTGTAAGGAGCGAGCGAAACGTGCGAATGAAGACAAAGCAAGCGCGGAGCGGGCGCGGCGCGGGCGCGGCGCGGGGAGGGGAGCTAGAAGTTTACATGGGCTGCGCTTACGTTAGGAATTTGAACCCTTCACCGCTTCTAGTCCTGTCTTTCGCAAAACCCTGTCGTAATCCTTTCTTTCTTCCTTTCTTTTTGAGGCAAGCTGTTAAACATAGTGATTGTAGCGCATCATATGTTGCTGTGTGTTTATATTGTTTTAAATACTAGATTGGGTTTGTTAATGTTCTCACTAAAAATTAGATATTTAAGTTGTTTTGTATAAGCGAAGACCTCTTATTGGCTATCAGTGTTTATAATATTATTGTATTAAGTTTCATAAAGCTGTTGGTTTTCCAAATAAAATAAAATAAAATAAAATAAAAATATAACATAGAACAGTAAATGTACAGTCTGCTCTAAAAATATATAAAACGAAGGAGAAACTACACTCTGCAATTATTTTTGACATTTTCACAAAGAACCCCATAAGCTACACATTTGCAGTCATACAAAAGAATGAAGTATAAGGGATGCCCTTTTCATTGATGTATGGCTTGTTGGTGTTGAGTAGGTAGACCAACTTGCCTATTCTCCTTTATCCAACAAAACAATTATATAAAAAATGAAACAAAATTGCGAACCAACTGCAAACCATTTTTATCATTTATTTATTTTAATCTTTATTGCACAATATAAAAATAAGTACAAAACACGGACTTAATGCGAAATGGCATTCTCTAGCAGTCGACCTAAGGGCTAGGCTTATACATAGTCAATCTATGGTGTCCGTTAAGCTGGCGTACACATGATCTAATACACGTTAGTTTTTATGCCCTCTATTAGTGCGTGATTACTGTAAACATAAAATAACTAGTGCTTCCTTAGTTTAAGAAATAAAGACCTTTTTTAGTGTGTACGCTGGCATCACGATCAAGCTGGCGTTCACGTTTCTCAAAAACCACTCATATTTTAGCAACGAAACCAACGTAAGGACATCATTTTTTGGGCCTTTTCTGAAAGTGCCGGCTAACAAAACAAAATGGTACGTATTGTTAGAACTAGCCATTTGGAGTAATAGTTAATATGGCACAAAAGTTGTAGGATTGTAGGAAGCCAAGTTATACAAGTTCGAAGAGTCATCATTTTCATATACTTATTGATTCCTGAAAGTGCTGGAAAACGTATAAAATAATGATAGATATTGTTAGTACTAATGATCCAAAGCAATTGTCATTGTAAAGCGTTAAGCGACCGCTCTGAAGTTGATACGAATGGCGTCACAATAGTAGGTACGCGGCTGACGAGAAGCAGCAGATATGGGTCGGACGACGGAGCGGATGGTGCATTCACCATAGAACTCGCCTGAGATATCCCAGTGGAAGAAGTTCGAGAGATGGCTGGATGAGATATCCTAGTATTACGACGCCGTATACAATCCAGGCATATTGCGTCAAAAACATATTATGTCTACATTTCAGCTGATCCAACACTTCGTGGAACACAAGCTATTCCGTATTATTATTGTTCATTTCCGATAGGAAAAAGAACAATAGGATGTTGTTCACACACCATGACTATTTTATGGTATATGGGTTGCGCACGGCATGAGGATTTTATACGTATACCGGCACAAGGTTTGGAAGATGTTATAGTTACATTACATGACAATTAGAAGACTAGTGATCTTTTTTTGCAACTAATAAACAACATGAGAATCAGTATTTTGCTTTTTTTCTTTTCACATGGTTGTACACTATGCTGTTCTAAAACAGAAGCTATAGAATGTCATATAGCATTATTGTTATATATAAAAATAACAGCCAGACATCTGTCCAAAACAATCAGAACAATAACGGTCACAAAATCGGTAATAATTAATTAGAGTACTTATTTTTTTGTATAAATATGAAAATGACGGTTTTCTAACTTGTAAATCAGAACAGATGATGACCCCACAGCTTTTGCGCTACAATAACAATTGTTTCAGATTATTAGTTCTAGCAATATCTATCATTATTTTGTTTCTTAGCACTTTCAGAAATCAATAAATGTATGAAAATGATGAATCATCGAACTTGTATAACTTGGCTCAGAGCAATCCTACAACTTTTGTGCCATATTAACTATTACTCCAAATGGCTTGTTCAAACAATACGTACTATTTTTTTTGTTGGCCGACACTTTCAGAAAAGGCCCAAAAATGTATGGAGCCCGAATGATCTCCTTTACACACACATTTAGAAAAATTTCATAAGGATTGCTCTTAAAGGAACGGAGATATTGGATATTGAACTTGTGAATGACATTTCGAGCTGGCGTCTATACAGCGTACCCATATTAGCGCTTACAGAAAGCGAACTTTTATTTTTATAATTGTTTTATGTATAATTAGTGCGTGAAATTCTGACTCTGTCAGTAGAAATAGTTTATGTGAATGGGAACTATGTAAAAAATATTTAAAGTTCTATTCATATTAGAAGTACAGACAAGTTCAAAAGTGTTTTCTTTACTTTTAAAGTTGTTTTTGAAATACTGAATTAAAATAATTAAAAAAAAAAAAAAACTAATCTAGCAGGAGATAAGATCGTTAATTATTGCAGTTTGCGCTATCAGTGATAGCTAAAGTAAAGCAACTTTCGCAAAGGCCGGTCATCGGATGGGTAACTAAAAGTTTATCATCTTGTGCTCCTCCGTACTTTGAAAGTCACGTAAATCTGTTAACGTTCATTCATATTAATTCTACTCAATTCAACAATATTGGAATTAAAACCTATGTAGACTTTAGCGCTAGAGTGACATCACAGTCTGACCAGCAGACTTACCAGAAGTTTGAGAACTGCTAATCGGCTAAACTAATAGTGACCAAAGTGTCAACCAGTTTAAGAATAGACTAAACCTATACTACAACAAAATGAAATAAGAAACAAATAATTTTTGTTTACATTGGATACTGGCAACTATCAGTTGTTCCAACTGCCTGCCTGAATTACCTATAATAATAATAATAATAGACTTACTTTATAAAAAGTTACGATACCTCTCTGTGTAATATGATATGTCACTTATAATATTAGTTTTGTGTGCAGTGTGAATTCACATAAACTATTCCTAGTGACAGAGTTAGAATTTCACGCACTAATAATACATATAACAATTATATAAATAAAAGTTCACTTTCTGTAAGCACTAATATGGGTACGCTGTATAGACGTCAGCTCGAAATGTCATTCACAAGTCTTGTTTAATATCTCCGTAGAGCAATCCTTATAAAACTTTTCATAGCGGGGGCACTAATAAGGCACTACTTGTGTGTCTGAATGTCGTTGCTCAAATATAAGTAGTTTTTGAGAACGACCACGAGCTTGATCGTGATGCCAGTGTACACATCTAAAAAAGGTCTTTATTTCTTAAAGTAAAGAGGCACTAATTACTTTAGGTTAGCAGTAATTACGCTCTAATTACGCACTAAAAGAGGGCATAACAACAAACGTGAATTAGACCATGTGTACGCCAGCTTAACGGACACTAACTATGGGCTAAATATTTTTTTTACGTTTTCGCATTTTCGCTTTTTATATCTCGCCAAGGTGTACGCATTGGTGACTTTGGTGCATAAAGCCACAGTTTAGCAAGCTCCCCGATCCGATCCGAACCCATCGGAGACTCTGGAAGGGCACGGGGACGCGCACTTTTAAGTGTGCGATGCCGTACCCCTCTAGAAATCCTCCGAAGGTGATTCGTTTCAACACGGCTTGAGGTACCCTTTACGTACCTCGCCGCCCCTAAAACAAGCCCGGTGAAGCTGGAAATGCCCCTCGGCAAACAGCAGTCTCTCTCCAAAAAAAAAAAGTTTAGCAAGCATAGTTATACTGTGATAAAGCTATAGATATTATAACTGGAGTGTGAGAAGCAGCCTTGTCGTCACTTGTTTGGTGGGAGATATTCATAGTCAATAAATCAAATCTGCCGATAAATGGGTAAACTAAAATAAATTTACCACTAATAAGTAAACTAAAATAAATTCGCACACGCAATTTGAACTAATAAAACTAATAATAATAATAGATGAATGGCACAAAATGTAAATACGCAAACTTATAATTGAATCTTGTGTGGCACCCACAATCCCATACGCAAAAAGCATGAATCACAGGATTCGCAGTCACTTTACTATCTTGGATTATGATTCCGGCATATATAAAACCAACCCCTAAATAAACTAATCCAAAAAATTGTAGTGCTTTAAGTCCTGATTTTTATGAATTATTAACGGTTACCCTATACAGAGATAGGTATCACCAGAAGAGTGAGATAGCTACATAATACTTGCTTTTTCAACTAGCAGGGACCGCTTCATGCTTTGGTTCTCAGAATGAGCTTTGGTTGGTGTACGCCAAGGGCTGTTCTCTTTTACGGAAGTTTCCTTGCAAACAAAATTCTTCGTTATTATTGGACAATAATCCAACAGCTACTATGATTGGTTGGTAATCTATGTTCATTGGTGCATTTATTCAATTCATAGACAAGTTACCAATTGTTTTCATTGCCAGATGTTTTAAATTTAACAAATTGATATAAAATTATGTTTGATTGATAAATATGAGTTAAACTCCTAACGTTGTCAAAATATTTATTTAATTTCTTAAAACGTACTAAAAATATGGCAATAACCTTTATATGTTTTCATTCCTACCTACCACGCTCAGAACGGTCACGTCACATTCAAAAACTTTTTAATTATTAGTGTCTATGCTCAAAATGTCTTTTACGAATTCGTAGTGATGGTGGCTGGCTTCTTTGCAAACCAAGCGTCATAAATTACAGCTAATTTGTTACTTTTGCTTAATTTTTGGTCGTCCAACGATCGAAACAACAGTGATTTAAGTGCTCAAAAAGTTTCTTAACTAATCGGTAAGTGTAAAGTGACAAATTCATTGTGAAACAGCGCGCTACCGGTGACCCTACACGTGGTTTGGCTACTATACCGCGTACGTGCATTGCGGATTCTGTTTTCATAAATTCATGAGCCAATGTAATGACAACGCACAATCCCACGTTTTAATCAAGTGAATCCCTTTTATTTCATATTGAAAGCAATCAATTTAGGTTGTTGGCTAAATGTGGTTAGTTTGACAAAGCAGTGGGACATCTCTGTCACAAGCTGTTGAGGTAAATGAGTAAAAATTATTACTGTAATGAAGGGGTCACTAGGTATTGATTCTATTAAAAAATCATCTGCATGTGTTTTACAGTAAATAGAGATTCATTGTTTGTGTGTATCATTATTGTTACATGTGCCCTTTTGAGTAGGTTTTCTCTTTTTTTACTCATCTTCACTTCAAGACAATGACGCATCGTTTTACTATGAATATTAACTGCACTGTATTGTACATGTGAAAGTTTGTTAGAAGTACACAGGTTACTGCACTTAAAAATTTTGCAGAATTTAATGTACCTAACCTAAGGTAATTCTAGATAAAATAGCAAATCTTAATTAATAAGACTACCAACAAGTTTCTTAGATTACAGTTCTGTTACATTGATTCAAAGTTCAAAGATTCAACATTTTCACGAGTGGTTCTGCCAGAATATTTGGGTTTTCTTTTCATTACATATCTTGTGTTAAATATCATTAGTTTAAGCTCTCAAACAGTTCTACAACATACCGCAAAATCAAACTAATCTTAAATTATTTAATTATGATCATACTGGTATTACCTAACCATAAATTAAAACATATTCGAATCGGCAACGTAACCTGTCCTACAGAATAAACACAATTTATTTGTCCTTTATTCTTTGTTTCTTCCAGCAGCATCACCTAAAGAAAGTAAAATAATTCTTGTCAACCGCTATTATACAGTATATTAAATATAGCAAAGCAGAATGTAGTTTCAATATTTTATCTTAATCCCCAGCTAATAAGATTAGGTATTATCTAATGATACTTAAACAATTTTATCTTAATTATTAGAGTTATTTTCTACTCTCAACATAAAAATGTGTATGATGATCAATTCCAATTACCTGCTTTCTAAGAACTGATTGTATTTGATTTCTTGTTGAACAATCACATATCTACCGGCCTACATATACTACTAAGTGAATTTATCATGTTAAGTAATAACTTTTTGCTACATGCAATATTATTATTTAAAAAAAAACAATTTATAATAAATACTAACAATTTTAAGTTCTATAATTTAAAAAGTAAAGACATAGGATAACATAAATAAAACAATATGATTAAAAAATTGTGTCATGGCCAAGTAGAATAATACTATTTGGATATTTTCAATTTGTAATCATAGCTGTGTTTTATCACTTTGTTGGTCTGTTTTATTAATTTTGTATTCACATCTTTTTACAATTTTATTGGTAAGCAAGTTTATTTTTACCAAATTTAGTAATAATGCTTTCATCAATTTGTAAGCTTTGTTGTAAAATAAAATATAATAAAATAATTGTAAACAAAAAAATTTGCACCAGCATAAGTCACTTCCCCAAAAGATACTAATAAAAGTGTGACCAATTGTTTTGCATCATTCCATTCTCTATTTTCTTTATGATCTCCATTAGGGCGGTCTACACTTGTCAATTGATGGCAATCACACGCAATTCGTTGTGATCTTGGCGAAGGCGCCGCGTTTATCAACGCGGGTCACACGCCAGCGGATTCGCGGACAAACTGATCAATCTGTGTCTCTCTCTTTCTTATGAATGATGCTGGGAATGAGAGAGTGGTGGGCGTCGGCTAAGGTCATTGACCGTGAGCTTGATTTGTGTCGCGTGTACGTCATTGTTTCAAGGTCATGAAAATAACTTTGTCAGTAGGTTAACACATTTATTTTTACTAGGTGTAAGTAGTAGTACTTTCATAATCGTATGTAAGTACACTGTTTTCGCTAAGAGCGGAATGCTTTGCCATGTGGCAGCAGAATGCACACCTGCCGATTGCCGTGTTTATGGAGACGCCGAGCAGAATTCAGAATTTGACACTTATTGAGCGTCATTGGTCACAATCACAAACACTCTTGAATACATCTTTATATTTTCAAATGTTTGTACTATGCCCGCGTATTTATTACGCTTTAAGTTTCACGTAGGTACTTCATAAACTAGGTCGGTACATAACCTTTATGGAACACTTTAAGTGACGTTTTTCGTCATACATTGTTGCAGCGATGAGTTCGAGCGTATGCTACAAGTGCAACCGGACGGGACACTTCGCCCGGGAGTGCACCCAGGGCGGAGGCGTGGCCCCGCGCGACTCCGGGTTCAACCGCCAGCGCGAGAAGTGCTTCAAGTGCAACCGCACAGGGCACTTCGCGCGGGACTGCAAGGAAGAAGCCGATCGTTGCTACAGGTGAAACAATACCTAATCAAAACACACATACATAAAAAAAAAAGAAACATTCATACTTTTCCGTAATCGCGATCTAATGAAACAATTGTGTGAAAGAGATAGTACTAGTACAATCAACAGCAAAAGTAGATGATGTTTACTAGATTTCAAATTAAGGTTCGATAGTTTTCTATATAACTACAGTCAAAGTCTGCAGGTACTAGTAGACACTCGAAGGTTTTTCGATATGCATTTAAAAAGTTTTGGTTTTCATACTGATTTCATATTTTGAAACTTGACCAATCATCAGTTACCTTTACTGTTGACTGTACACCATTTTAGCATCTGGTAGATAGACGAGCGATACTCGGAATTCCGTGGTTAGATCTATGGAATGACTACTGCTATAATGACATGGTATGTAATAATAAGCCACATGATTTAAAATGTCAATCTTTACTACCTACAACCACATTAGCTTAGTTGGAGCGAGATAACATGACAATTATAAAATTCGATATTTTTACTTTTTAATTTTTGCTCTTGTAACTTATGATTTCTTAGATAGTTTTACTTTAAATGTGCCTACTTTTTGCTTTTGTAGCGTTATTATGACCCCGAAGTGAAGGTCACACCTCGGCACATGTTCAGCCACATTGAACTAGACCATGACCTTAACGCGATTTCGCCGGCGCCTTCGCTTCATTTACACACCCCATTTTTAATCATTTAAGTTGATGCTATAGCTTTTTTGTAACATTGTTAACAACTAACACTGTTATATAGGGTGGCCCAAAATTAGCACGTCACACTGACACAAAAACGTACGTAAAAAAAATTTACTTCAATCAAACTTTTCTATGGACAAGTTAAGCTTGTTCGACGCATCTGAATCCCTACCTCCGCCGCCGGGATTAGTCAACAAATGTCAGACGAGTATAAAACGCCAGATTCTATGAATGCCATATACTACTAATGACAGATTCTAGAAACGCCAGATTCTGATAATGCCAAATTCTGAAGGTGAAGGGAAGGACCATTTTAAAGGTTCAACTACATATAATTTTATGCACGTTCTTAGAAAAGCTTTGTTTTAATTTAGTTAGTTAGGTACTATGTGTTGGCAAAGTGATGGATGATACAAAAATCATTTATTAAAAAAATAAATGTTACAAAAAAAGTTAGGGAGTTCCTAAGTTCGATTAATATTTTTGTGTAGGTTAGTTATTAATTCATTGAAGAATTTTTTTTTGTAATAGATGTGGAAATTATGTGATAAAAGAGAAACTTTTTCTGAAGTTGATTATTATTGACTAGGGTTCATGATTTCTCGGGTCTTCTCGGGTTGGCGAGAAATTCACATTTACGTACGTTTTTGCATATTTTTTCGGTTCCAATAATGTGATAGATAAATCAACAATTTCAGTGGTTTTCCTCTCAAATAAAAGTATCAAAATAATTATAAAAAATTATTGACAGTTTTCAACAAAATTAGCTTATCTTTTTCTTAAAGAAAACAAAAAAATTAAACTATTCTATCTGACTTATAATTACAATCACAGCACCATTTTTGGCTGGTTTAATAGAAAAAAAAATCAACTTAAAACTTATCAACAAAATTAGCTTCTATTAAACAAAACAAAAAATAAACCAAAATTTCTACCTGAAAACGTTAACATTATCTTAACTTATTATTAAATTACAATCACAGCACTATTTTTGGCATGTTTATTAGAAAAAAAAATCAAATTAAAACTTTGCAAGATCAATGATACTTTTCGACGTTTCGGTACAGTCTATAACAAACGCAATTTAAATTAATAATAAGCCATAGAATTAATATGTGATACACAACATAATTCAGTGGCAATGTTCGTCTCACAAGTTCAAAATAACATACTTATTAATTTCTAATTACTAACATAAGAAAAACATACAAGAAAAGCTTGGAAAAATAAATAGTAGCAATATTTTTTACACAACTAAGCTTGTGTGTTGTTGTTTTACAAAAATAGGAAATATAATTAAGTTAAGTAGTATAGTCTAACTATGTATCGTTAGTTATTTTAAGTATTGAAATTTCATTTAAAAATAATAGAAAAGAACAGATACTTAGTAAAATTTAAATCTTAATGAGATTATTAATCTTGATAAAAATAATATGAATAAAGGCATGTCAATAAAAGTGAAAAGAATTACCGGTTTGTTTTCAATTTATCAATTATCTATCACGTAATTCACAAAAAAGTTGCGTGTAATCCGAACCATCTGAACTCGGCTAGAGTCTGTTAATCTAAGGCTAGATATGATTTCTCGAGTTCCCGACTTTTCTCGAGCTTAATTTCCCGGGAACAAAGCCCAATGATTTCCCGGGAATTCTCGCGAGAATTCCCAGGGATGAACCCTATTATTGTCCTATTACATATATAGATTGTCGTACATACTGGTTGCCTGTGACCCAAGTATGTTTTAATTTGTTGGTGGTGGTTATAAATTGTCATAACATGTGTACAGATGTAACGGCACGGGACACATAGCGCGCGAGTGCGCGCAGAGTCCCGACGAGCCGTCGTGCTACAACTGCAACAAGACGGGGCACATTGCGCGCAACTGCCCCGAGGGCGGGCGCGACAGCTCGGGCCAGACCTGCTACAACTGCAACAAGGCGGGCCACATCTCGCGCAACTGCCCCGACGGCACCAAGACCTGCTACGTGTGCGGCAAGCCCGGACACATCTCGCGCGACTGCGAGGACTCCGAGCGGAACTAACACACGCCTCGCCACATTAAATATATAAACAAATTAATTATGTATATTATGATGCCACGCACGGACGATAAGCAAAGGACGCGATATGCGACACTAGATCGTAAGACCACACGACTGTATGAAATTATGCAACGGAATTATAAATCAGACGCAGCAGCGGTACTCTCGACGCAGACTGAGGAGTATGATTTTTGAAATGTTGACTTGTATATAGGTCTCCCCGCCGCGCGGGCTGTGCTCGCGGTAGGTTAATGTTGTTCTCGCACGGTGAACGAGTTATTGTGTTTTAAATCATTTAATAATCGTGATTGAACTATTGATGAGGTAGCGTTACAGTTTTTAGCATTACAGAGTATATATTTAATATATTTTGTACAGATTTTTTTGTCAAAAGATAAATTGGATGCTGGCGTACCATGAGTTTTCAATGGAAGAGTGGAGACCCCGCAAGTACCCGTATCCCCGTGGACTCTCTTGTTCGTCTCATTACAAGTTGTTCGACGAGTCTCAATTTTCATCATATCACTCGATGATTTATTTATTTTGTTGATCAATTCCTTTGTTTATGAAGTCCTGCTAACTTATGGAGAATTCAGTGGTTAATTAGATTTTCATCAATCAGAATATTTTTTATTTTGTTATCCCTGTCAATGTGCCTATGTTCAGTACATTTTATGTAAAAAGTTACTCAGCTTATATTCAGTGGGAGATAATAAAAATCTTGCCTTATTATTTCAAGTTTCCATTTTGCCCTGATATATTATTTACATCCTGTAAAATATATATTTTTTTTCCACTGACATACAGAATCACGAGTTTAAACTTCTCCCAATTTATACAATAACAAATACTTGCAAAGTTTGTTAACATAGTGGTAATGTTTCATGTTATGATAAATTGACGGAACAAGAGGGCAAAACCTATCCCATTATCCTCGGAATAATAACGACAATACAGAAATACTTTATTGGTACTTAATAATAATCATAGCTGTTAAAGCAAAAATACATAAACATCATATTTAAAGTGGTTTTTTGAAAAGATGAAAAATTTTATATATTTTACCAAATAAGGCAAACCAATACGTATCGACTACTATCCACTGTAGATCAAACAAAGTACCTACCTAATAAGTAGGAAAATGTCCTGGAAATTAAATCGTAAGGACTTATCTTGAAAGAGTTATTTACTATTTAACATTAGATAAAAGTACATAAAACTATTACAAAACATTTACTTGATATAGCAAGTAGATAGCAGATTTACGACCTTTTATTCTTTAAGTAGGTACCTACACACAATGTACCTAAGGGGTGACACTCCATTGCAAGCTGAGCAGAGCTGTGTGGAATTCAACTAATAGTATCTTTTCTTAACGGCTTCCGCTCCAGGCTGGTTAGCGGAGCAGACGACAAGAGCGGCGTGAAACCTATAAGGGAAACTTGTCACGTCGCACGAGCTGGGCAGAGCGGGGCGTCGGTCGTCGTCGCGGCGCGCGGAACAGCCGTTAAAATAAAGCTACTTTTTTTAGGTTAATTTCTACACAGTTCTGCCCCACACCGCTCAATGGAGTTTAGATGCGGATAAAGCTGCTCCGCCCTGCGAAGCTCCGCTTCAATGAAGTGTCACCTACCCCCTAACTATGCCCATGGCGGGCTTAAAAACTGATATTTTTAAGTTAAAAAATACAGCTGCGTCTCCAGCGTGCTAAAATGTACGAACATGGACTAATAATTTAGTCCATGGTACGAAAGAAGATTGCATCAGCTACTACTCGTCACCGTCAGTTTCAACTCGGAAATATCTTACATACACAACGCAGCAGCTAATTAGAGCATTCTCAATGCAAAAAAAACTTCTATATTAAGGTGGCAATGTCACAATTTGGGACTGCTGCTGCTCTCAGTGGAGTCTAACCAAACCCGGGGAAAGCTGAATAGTGTGTTTGAAGTAATTCTGACTTCGGTTGGGTTTGTTCATATGATTTAGGGTTAAAACCTCTATATTAACAACAAAGATAGTAATGAATGACTTAAAGTCATCGCGGCTAGGGTCTTTTTCTGGGCGCTGTTTTTGTTGCGCAAAGGATGGTTAAGCCCCTAAGGGAGCAAGGTGGGAAATAATGGGCATGGCACAAGACATTAAGGCGACACTTTGAGAAAATACATCAACTTTCATGGAAAGTTTTAGAAGTAAACGAATCTGAAATTTTGATTTAGATAACTTCATGCCTTTGTCTTTAAAACCCTTGCTCAAAAACACGATTGTGCAATTTTGACTCGATCTTAATTCTTTACGAAAACATCTAAAAAATTATTAATGCTAAAATTACAATGAAATAACTTAATCTAGATGTTTTGAATTCATTCAAATATATTGATAACATCAATATTCGTAATTTAGCAGTAATTTTATAAAAATATTTTTTTAGATTCTGATAAACGTAGCGCCTGCGACAATTAAGACCGCAAATTAAGCAGAATCTAAAAAAATATTTTTATAAAATTACTGGTTTTAGCTATCAAAATATGCAGCAACTAAACTACGAATATTGATGTTATCATGTTACCATTTAGATTTGAGTGATTTCAAATGTAATTTTAACATTAATTATTTTTTAGAGGTGTTTTCGTAAAGAATTACGATCGAGTCTGTTATTGAGCAAAGAGATTCGTTGGTCTTGTCATACTCCTACAACCTTCGATGAAAGTTGATGTATTTCTTCAAAGTGTATGTCGCCTTAACACGTTTTTGAGAATTTAATCTAATCTAAACAGCCTAAAGCTTTATTTATTGAGCCTCAGAACAAGTTTTAGTTGTTATTCTGAGTATTGAGCATGCTTATGGCATTGAGAATATCCCTTTGCCTTTTCGGCTAACTCTTAATTTTTTTGTCATGATAAAACATGATGGGTTAGTGTTAAAAGATGGATAAGTAAATTAATGTAGAACATATTACTTTCGAACCCTTTGTGAGTTTTTAAGTAAAGTTATGGATCCTCACGTGAAATTGTTGAGATAATTTGAAATGAATGACGTACTGTTTCTTTTATTTATTTGCTGTAGCTTTAGTTATTATTCTGAGATTTGCTGACACCCATTTCTAGAGCCAAACCCTAAACCACAGAATAAATAATAGTAAAACCCTTTGTAAATGCAACCATACCCATACAAATGCACCGTTGTTTTGTTTTTTATCAATTAAATAGGTAGGTAATTAATATTTAGTGGCACCCTGGACTTATAATACATTATATAAATTATTAGTAGTATTAAATAGTAATACATTATTAGGCGCTGTACACACATTTCCGGGTCATGGCCATCCGAGTTTCGAGTTGTCCGTGTAATTATTGTTCTGAGGTGTCAGTGTTCCCGTCAGGGACGTGCCATCCGTCATGATCCGTCACCCGTGTCTACACATATCAGGGAAATCGGTGACAGTGTAGTATGTTTCGGCGGCTTAAACGCATACAAACCGATGTCCTTGTTTAACACAAGAATTAGCAATGATTGCAATAATTCTATCAACTTTTCTGTGTCCATATTCCATTTGCAAAAAAATGTCGTCAAGTCCACGTAAATAAAAATCGGATAGCACTGTCAGGGCGTCCGTCCGTGCGTCCGAGTTTGCTCATAAAGTACACACGGCAGCAGATCAACCTAAAACTGTCAAATTTCTACAATCAATTTTGAACTTTATAGTTTGGTTATAAGGAGATTCATTGGAGAAATTTGACAGATTTGGGTAGGTTGATCTGCCGCCGACTGTACCTTGTAATATAGGAAAAGTTTGCTCCGGAACACTGAAGATCCAGATCCTCCTGACACGGAGATGTGTGAACAAGCTCGCACAAATCCGTATATGTACCTAACCGATTCTTTCTCCGTCCCTGCCGTGTTCCGTCAGGGGGACGACAACTCGGAAATGTGTGGACAGCGCTTTAGTCCATGATGGCACCAACGTTCGACAATTTTCGTCTCAGAATAATAACTAAAATGTTTTCGTCGTGAAAAATGACAAATACATTGAACCACAAGTTACACCACACTGTTATTTTTAAGTATTAACTTGTTTTCTTTAGTGGACGTCTTTTGGCTGAGATGATGATGATGATGATGATATTCGTACCTATCTATTTTTTTTTGATTTTTTTTTCATGAATGTAATTTGTGTATGATGTAGCCGAATAAATGATTTAAACTTACAAGAGATGTAAAAGCCACTTTTAAAAAAATATATAAATAACGAAAGACTAAAATCAGTTGCTGACTCCTATTTTAATGGCTGTCGATCACTGGTTCCTGTCGAAAACTTGTGCCACTCCACTACCCTACTTTTTGTTTACCGATTTAGAGTAGGTATTAAAAAAAGTGCAAAGAATACTGATTTTTTTGGTTAATTATTTATTCAATCTTCGAGGCTTATCGATTATGAGGTTGAAATAGTTAAACACTTACCCCCTTACAAATAAACAAAGAATAAGGTCGGAATAGTTATTCCGTGGTTTGTCCCTGTCATGTAAACGTCAATTCAAATTAGAGTAAAAGAGACAAAACACGGAATAACTATTCGGACCTTATTCTTTGTTTATTTGTAAGGGAGTTAGAATAATAACGGTTCAACAATAATAAAGTTTATGAGCGGAACATACATTTAGCAATACTTACGTTTTTATTTGGACTACTTTGGATGAATTTTGTAAACGTATACATACCCTTTTGTAAAAGTAGTATCTATCGTCACAGCACAATCATAATCATCCATAACACAACACAACCATTTGTTTCTGGAAAGTCTTTTCAACGTTCTATGAACGAAAAAACGGCAATTTTCTTTTTTAAAACAGACTCATAATTAAAGTTTTCTATATTATTGTTAGATGTTGATTGTAAACTGTTTACGATTTCTGTTTTTAAACAGTTTTATTTAGCTTGCCCTGTTTATTTATCTATATATATAGAACTCTCGTGTCCCAGTCATGTTAGTTGCCATACTCCTCCGAAACGGCTCGATCGATTTTTATGAAATTTCATAAGTATATGTATTTGGTAGGTTGGACACTTGTTTGACAATCGATTGTAATCTATTTTTTATACCCCTAAGTGATAAGGGTTGTCCACCCCAAACATTTTATTTTTATTTTTTGCATGTTTTTTTTTATTTTTTTGGCTTATAATATGTGGCATCAAAAAATACGTACAATCCTAAATTTTCACTCTTCTATCACCAACCCCTATTTTTTATAGCCATATTAATTAGTTACTTGATCAGTTATCTCCGCCAAGCGTCTATCTACACCCACCGGTGTCACTTCTCATCCAGATTAATGGATTGATATTGTTTGTTAGTGTTATTGTCGTAATTAATGATAAGCGACAGTGACAGCAGTCAATCCCCGTTTAAATTCTTTAATAAAAATAAGCCAGTATGCGAACATTCTCTAGAGGGGCCCAACCATTCCATCAGATTTGATAAACCACAAATACTCGCTAAAGAACAACGATTCATCCCTAGGATGATACGCGAGGCTATTGAAATTAAAAAGCATCCTAATTTTAATAGAGAAGATGGTTGGAATCTACCACCAGCCTGGGATCCCATCATACAAAATATTAAATCCCAGCCCCGTCACCATACTGCCAGACCGAAAGTACTGTAAGCTCTTTCTGCGTAAAACGGAACGCAACTGATTAAATTTAAATGAGGGTATACAAGCTACCAACTAATTATGAGATGACCAACACCTCAGTCTCCCTCATGTGACCACGGACCCTGCACAGGGTTCGAAACGTCAGGATAAACATTAAATAAGTAATGTGTAAAATAAACGCGAGTAGATCCGTAATAGTAGATTGTACACCAAGGGGATAAAGCACTGTATTATGTCACGGGCGCGATATTTGAATCCTGAGCGTGACGAAGGACTCCAGATTTAACTCCCGAGCGTAGCGAGGGGGTTTTGAGTTGATTCCCGAGCGAAGCGAGGGAATTAAAATGGAGTCCTGAGAGCAGTGAAGGATTTAAGCGCGCCCAAGGCAAAATCAGTTTTATCCCTGAGGAGTATACTCTACTTTTCTCACCTTTTGCGAGACAATAAAAACCAAGGCTACTAGAAAAAGTATTTTATTTATTAAAATACTATTTTCATTACTAATTATATATAATTGGCACAGTAAATAACAATAAAAAGTAAATTAAAAATTAAAATTGATGTTTGATACATTAGTCCAGTTATGTAAAGATATGGTTATATTTTTTGGTACGCTTATGTTAGTTGAGGTGGAATTTATTTGAGTAGCAGCACCCAATACATCAGAACCTTGCGTGTGAGGGTCGTTTGGCACAGTAAAGGTTGGGGAAGGTGGTGCTTGAGGCAGTGGGCTTGACGGGATATATTTTGAGCTAGATGGCTGTGGTGGCAAAGGTTTCCAAGGATCATCAATAATGGACGTAGTTTTCAGATGAATGTTGTCACCAATACGACAGCTTATCTTGTTTTTGTTTTGTATGGAATTCTCTATGTAGCCCTCCGCTACTGCATCGGATTTCCAGCCACCATGACGTTTTATCTGGGCCATATCTGCTCCTGAATCTGCCAACAGACTTGCCGATGTTCTCCTCAAACAATGACCCTTATAGAGCTCGGGATTTTGCAATTTGAGGTATTTTGCAATTTCTTTTGGCATGGCGCTGATTTTATTCTTGCCAATGACTTGCCTGGTGCATTTGCCATTACTGTAACCGATAAAAAATCTGTTGGTGTTTATATTAGAGGGGCGCAGAGCTTGGTACTTTTCAACAATTCTTGCATAATCTTCACGAACTATGAACGAACGTTCTCTATTTGTTTTGGTATCTGGTAAGTTAATCAGCAATAAATCTGCATGTTTTTTGATATCATTGACTTTTATGTTTACGACTTCATTTCCACGACATGCGCCATTCACTCCAAAAATCAAGGCTACCTGTAACAAAAAATAGGATTGTGAGTAAATAGATAGATACACTACTACATTTTTTGACCTTTATATTATAAAAAAAGCTTGCGACAAAACCTTAGAATGTGTATTTTTTAAATGTGTGCCATTTAAATACCCTTTTATTCATTAACTATTTTATAGAGCTATTATAGGTAGGTACTAGAAACGTAACTAAAAAGTAGGCAGTACTCATACTTACTTTCATGGCCGTGATCAGGAGCCTCATTCAGAAAAGTTTCCACATCTTGCGCTGTCAATACTTTTGACTTCTTTGCTCGATGACCATCTGATTTCCTCTTTAAAAATGCCAATAACTTGCTATATGTATTTATCTTAATGTCGTGTTTGATGCTTATTGTTAACCTGAGCATCGAATAGATACACCACAGGCTGCTGGACTTCTTTGTACACGATAAATACTCGAAATAAACAAGAAGCACTGACTCCGACACAGACTTTGCGCCTCTTGCAGTTTTCCATTTGTGGAAATCGTCGTAAGCTTTCAAGTATTTTTCCTTCGACTTCTCTGATAGTAGGTTATTAACAATTACCTAAGGCGTCTAATTTAATGGACTCCGGAGTTAAATCACTTTCGTCACTCGACATTTTCTTAATGTTTTATTCTATCTTCTTTTGCAGTTTTGTCTGATACTGATTGCACCGTATTGAAATACTCGCGGCTTTTGTTTTAAGTATTGATTTTTTTTCGTTCGGCTTGCCGTGGCGTGGCCAGCTCGATTTTCGAATAAGTTCGATTTTCAAATAAATGAGGCGCGGCGTGCGCCGCCGTCCACCTCCTCGCCGTCGGCCACCAGCAGCTGCAGCAGCCGCGCGCCGCGCGATTTTGACGAAATTAGACTTTAAATGCATAACAATAAGAACTAAGAGAAGTGAGAATCACATTACTGCCCGGCGAGTTATAATGAAATTCAGTACAACATTACACCCCGGCAAAAGACAAGGGCTATAATAATTTACTTTGAGTAAGGTTTGCATGATATATAATGAATGAGGCATTGTCGAGCAGGTGGTGTGAAAAAGTTGTTTCATTTCAATGTATAGTGTTCGCGTAAACTTTAGAAAACAATATAAAATAAATACTATGCTCTTGCATACTATTATTTTTATTATTATTAACTATAGTTTAATTTTGTTTTTTTTTCCTTTCTTAGACAATTTTTTACCTTTGTTATTGCTGTATGACATTGTGAAAATTTTAACTGGTAACTGATGTTTTGCAAATGTAGATATTATTATATTTTCTCTTTTGTTTTTTTTATATGTGTGATTGTCCTTTATATTTTGTGTTTTTATTTGTGATGGAAAGTGTCCTTTTATGATAGGGCATTTTCCAATATTTTTGACGCTGTAAGGGAGAAAGGAGCTGGACACTTGCTGAGTTTCTTGCCGGTTCTTCTCAGTACAGTACAAGATCTCCCGCCCAGAGTAGACTTACGAACCGATGGCATAATGACGTTCTTATGAGCTATTTGTAGCCTAAACTGAATAAATGATTTTGAATTTTGAATAAAAAAATACCTACTACCTAGTACTTATTATGGAATAAATTGTAATAAATAAAAAAAAATATGTTTGGTGTTTTGTTATTTTTATATTCCCTCATCGTTCACAGCGCTGCTCAATGCCTCTTTCACTCGTATACAACATCCTCATACACTTAAGTACAATAAGCTAGTTATTTTTTTCTACAATACAAATTCCCTAGAAATGACATTATGGCAAAACAATGTTTGGCGGGTCAGGTTAGTCTTGCTATAAAAATGATCTTTTCATTCGGAATTTTGAGCTTGTGCTTTATATTAGCTTGAGTAGTATGGATGGTACGGGTATTTTTATATCACCTATTTTGTAAAAAAAATACAGAATCATGAATAGATTTCACGATTCGCAGTTCCGCAGTCGCCGCATTCGAATTCTTACATGAAATACTGTGCAAGTGTGAAACTGCGGCGCGTTTGGGTGTGCGAGGTTCCACAGAACTTCATATATCGACTCTGTGCTTGAACCTATGCCTATGGAGGAGGGCCATCAGGTTGACGCTGTTTATACTGATTATTCTAAAGCGTTTGACAAAATTTCCCACTCACTGTTAATTTATAAACTAGAAGCAATCGGTGTGCACGGTGATTTACTGCGGTGGCTTACTTCCTACCTTAGAAACAGAACTCAGGCAGTTACTTGTAAGGGTTTCACGTCTAGCTTCATTCCTATTTCCTCCGGGGTTCACAGGGCTTTCACCTTGGCCCACTGCTGTTTAATATTTTTCTAAATGATGTTATCAAATGTTTTCAAAATTCAAAACTATTATTATATGCTGATGATGACACTAAAATATATTCGGTAATTAAGTCCTGTAACGACTGTGAAAATCTGAAGAGTGGCTTAAACCGTCTATCCGAATATTGTATGTTTAATAAATTGCATCTAAATGTAGACAAATGCCATGTCATTACATTCACGAGAAAAAGCAAAAAAATACTTTTGACTACAAAATTAATAATAAAACTTTGAATAGGGTGAGTGAGGTGAGGGACCTGGGAGTTCTTTTGGATAGCGGTTTATATTTTGACTAACTGTCACACATTAATAAGATAACAGGTAAGGCATATAAACTATTAGGATTTATTTTTCGTCAGAATATTGATTTTAAAAACAATCGGCTTAATCAAAAAAAAGGGGTTTTCCGGTCCCTGGAAGGAAGGCACTGACCGTCATTTCATACCTATAGATGCGAAGCCGGTTGTTATCGATTTTAACCGAGCTGTTGTAAACGGTTGTTTTCGTTTTTATCCGTTATTATCCATTTTCAATGGCTTGAAACGGACAAAAACATATTTTTTAAATGGAATCAGTTTTTTCTCGTAGGTAATGCATAGAGAACTGACCATTATTGTATACGTAACTAGGTACTTAATTAATTGTTTTTTATTTAATTAATTATAGAACTTTATTTTATTTAAAGTAACGTAGATAAGGACCTTTTTCTTTTGAAATTATCACTTTAGAATCGAGCTCTAATAAAACCAACGCCAAAAAGTCCAGAAGTATCGATACTTTGGGGTATCGATACTTTTACGAGTACAATACTTTTCTTTTGATCTTTTGATACACTAATCATGATTACAGTATCGATACTTTCTACTCGATACCGTGTTCCTACACGCACGCGCACGACACGACGGCGACGGCCGGGGCCATTAGGGGCGCGTACTGCGAGCACGGATCTTTTATCGATCGATAAAGTGACATTAAACGATAAAATTTGACAGTTTAAGTCGACAAATTAACATCGGCAGCATGGAACTTGCTTTATCGACCCGTAGATATAATCGGTAAATTTTATCTATTTTGTTTAAAAGCTAGCATGGGACTCGAAAATGACATTTCTTGTGGATAAATTATATCGATATGTAGATAAATTTATCGGAATTTATAAGTTGGTAGATAAAGTTATAGACGCTTTCGACGCCATTGGAAAGTTACTAAATTACACTTTTCTTGGGCGGTCATGAAAAAATGGATTCCGGGCACCTTTTGCTGGTTGCAGAAGAGACGCAACGGCGACGACGTCGCGAAGAAACTGACATTGTCCGGCGCCATCTGAGGTGGAGAAACAACCCCATGGATTTAGAAGATTCTAATTTCATGAGGTTGTTTCGCATATCCCGAGAAATAGCCTTTGTGGTTATCGAGAGCCGAGAGCAAATAGATTGCCCGTCCATGTTGTTGTAAGTAGCAGGAATTAAGTTTTTTCTTTTCCTATTTCATATTTTTATTCTAACCTCAACAATCTACTTTTTGCAGGTCCTCACCGCTGTGCGATTTTATGCCGTCGGTAGTTATCAGCGGTGCATTGGGCAAGAATATAACTTGGAGTTGGGACAACGCACAGTTAGCAAAGTTGTGAAGGAGGTCTCTGAAGCTATTGTGCAGCGTCTTTTGCCCGTCTACATTCGGTTTCCCAGCACTTCTGCTGATAGGGCCCTAATTGCCGACGGCTATTTATAAATGCATGGAGCAAGTAATCCACTAAAAGTAATCCACTAACAATTATGTAAATATGAGGTACGATGTTTTTTAAACGACTTAGAAAATGTGATACTTGGGTACTTTGGTAGTTCCGACATAGTAAATTAATATTAAATAAATAAATGGATAATATTAAAATTCCTAATAATAATATTAATATAATAATAAATATAAAAAAATATAAAAAATAAAAAATAATAATAATAAATAAATAAATAATAATAATAATAATTAAATTATATATATATATATATTAATTAATATTAATAATATTAATATTTATATTCCTTATATTAATATTTAAATTAAAACTCCACACGCTAAGAAACAGAACACAAAAAGAAGAGAATTTAATCACTAACATTTTAAAATATAAGATTCGAATGAATGATGAACGAATGGGATGACAAAATTGCCATGTTGCCATTTTTAAATATCGCTAAAATAGAACACGATATAACCTACCGATCCGAGTCCCGTGCTAGCGGTTGTGGATAAAATTCGATAGATAAACGGTTTTGTCAACCGATAAATTTATCGATCGGTAAGATCCGTGCTCGCACCACAGGTGCATGAAGACGAACTCGAAGTGACTAGCCCCTAATGGCTGGCGAAGCTTATATTTGACGACTACCGTAACATATGATTTCAAAAACACAGATATTGGCATTTTATACTAAATGATAAAACCTAAGTACTTTATCTACCTACTCAACCAAAATGAATGAAAGAGCTGATTTTATCATCATTTATATATTTATTTTAACATTCATTTAACATCATGTCATGTTCACAAATAACAATAATTAAGAAAGTGTTTTTTTAGACGTACAATAGGCTGTATCTTAATGTTTTTTAATGTTTTTTGTAATTATTTGCAGGTTTCGTATTTAAATGAACGTAGTTATATAGGTAGGTACGTATTACAAATAAAACAATTTAAACACAAAAACTGTAAAAACATCACAGCAACAACACAGCTTGCAGTCGGATAAACGACCGGTTTTCAACCGTTGTTTATAGCTTTTTATCGGCTAGCTTGGATAAATATCCGTTGATAACCGTTGTTTTACAAATGTAGATACCGGTAGTATACCTAGCATAGAGGTCAGCGAAGTCACTTTCGTTAATGTAACCTGACAATAAATAATAATAAAAATAATAGGTATACTTATTAAATTAGACATCATTTGATCCATTGTTTTTCTTTATTTCGAAGCTTCAAGAATGAAATTGAAAGTATTTTGTGTAATCAAGTGCCTTATGTGGTATAACGAGTGTCTTTTTCTACAAAAAAAGGTTTAAAAATAATACTACCTGTCAAGCGCTAACCGGTGTGATCGCACCGGAGGAGCCGTATTCCGTCAACACCCAACCGGTGCGATCGCACCGGACCCGACCACGCGACTTTAAACTTAAATTTTGGTTTAGTAGAGCTTACTTTTGTATGAAGAAGTTTAGCTATAGACAAACTAGAGTAAATTTGCTACATTAAAACCCCCCAACAACTGTATGCTCTGTGCGTTAAACTTTTTAAATGTCAATGTCAAATTTTGACAATATAGCGATCTTGGCGGAATTGTGTTAGACACAAAACATGCCATAAACAAAAGAAGAAGAAGAATTCTATGGATTCTATGTCGTCTAATTAGAGCTCAGAATATTAACTATAGCTATAGAAACCGGACTGACATAGCAACACTCATTTATCAGTTCGTACTATTTTAACTAATGAACCTAAATGATGTATTGGAAAAAGATCGATTGTCCCTTTTCTTTCGTTATTTCGAAGGTGTCACCAGATTTGTGACGTCATATTTGAGGTAATGTAGTTAGTGACTTTATAAAGGACTCAAAGATTTTTTTTGATTACCGATTATCAAGCAGAGTTACGGACAATGTCAAAACACTAATAACCTGCCCTAAAACTAGACACTGGCTAAATCGTAGCGAGAGCCATTTTTCAAGAAATTGAATTGATGACCGTTTGACATAACAATACAAAAAATAAAAACTAAGTGTCAACCATTTGTTGCACTCCAACTCCTTTTCTAGCCATAAGATAGAACGGAACTAAACATAGTTGCACGATTTTTATTTTAGTCATCCTTCTATATCTTTAGTTATTGTTCTGAGAATTAGAGCCTACTTTTGTATGAAGAAGTTTAGCTATAAACAACTAGAATAAATAGTTTGATCATGTAGAACTAATAAACTATTTCGGTAATCACAGTTATTTTGATAACTGCCAGAGGAAATATATCAATTAGTAAATGGTCGTTTACAAAATGATAAAATATGATCTAATTGCAACATATTCATTATTTTAGTGGACATCAACGTTCGGTATTCGCCATTTTGCCAAATTACGTGATACTTCGAGTGCTTTCATAAAGTATTGTTCCGGGGTTGACAGGTTTGTTACTTTTCTCGTGAAAATGTTATTTTTTGAACCGTCTCGTGTTACTTTTGTCTATCGGCCACTGGCAACACTTGTAGTCGATCACAATAATTCAGTCCTTCTTGTCGATCACAATAATTCACATCAGTACATCACTAGTAAAGCCGGGCGTGGTGCGCCTGCGCAAAGATAGATAGATGCAAAAGCAAAGCATTTTCAGGTGAAGTGATGGGTGAATGGGTTAACGTATTTGTTTATTTCGAACAAAAATAAGGAAAATTACTCTACAAAATCAACAACTTTTGCTGTAGTTTGTTGTGAACTAAACAGTGTAAATGTTTACATTATTTGTGTCTAGAAATCATTGAAACCAGGTGTTTCCATGGGCGTTAACTTCAGGTTAAGTTGTTGTTAACTTTTTAGTAATTTAATTAAAATTATGAGTAATGACATTTTAAAGTGTGATAAAGACCTACATTTAACAGTTGTTTGGTTATATTGAATGTAAACAACTGAGCGATGTGTAGTAAAGTTTGTTCATCGAAGTATTAGTGTTTACGTTAGGTAACGACGACTCTTATTTAAAAACAAGGCAACGTTTAACTAACTTCGATTTCATTAAATAATTAAAAAGTAAAAGTGTTAATTTCAATTCATAAAGTTCATATTAAAATCGATTTACTGACCTCTATGTAATTGTTTACAGACTTCAAAACTAAGACTGCAAAATGAATCTCAAACTTATATTATGTTCAGCGACAATATTGCAATTATGTGTAGCTCAAGACTATTCTGTACCTACATTCAATCCCGACACAAGCCAACCTAACCCTACCAATGATTATACTGGTCAGACAGATCCTAGATATGATAATCCTTATGACCCCAGTAGGAAATCCTACCAGAATAGAAATCAATTTCCAAACCAAAACCAAAACCAATTTGACCCCAATCAGAGGTATGATAACAGAAATGATCTCACATACAATCAGAATCCATTCAATTCTGAGAATACACCAAGACCAGCATGGGATACTGGGAGGACATACAGCACTTCATACAAAGGTTCCTCATTGGACCATGATAATCTTATCATCAATGAAGCGTAAGTATTGGTTTTTAATTTTTTAAATGTATTTATAGTTTTCTAGTTGCAATGTTTTAACTTGCTTTTACAAGATTGTTTTACTAATTCTTTTATTTATTTCAAATGAGTATTGTTCTCTGATAGTAGGTAGGTACTATTTAGTAATAAAACATTAATTAAAATGTACAGATGTACCAATTAAAAAAAAAAGTGTTTTTGTATTGACATCATCTTATCGGAAATTTAGTGACCTAAAAAGACATTCCTTTTCAGTACATACTTCATAGTTGCATCTCGTATGGTGCGGCCTGGGCAAATTTACAAGATATCTGCAAATATACTGCAGGCCCGTCTCCAGATGACTGTCAGGGCTTCTATATCTAGGGATGGTGTTGAAATTGCTGATGTTATACAGAGAGTGAAGGAGGGAGTGCCGGAGATATTAAATATGAGAGTAAGGGGATTTATTTATTTATAATATGCCTTCAGTGGCTTTTATTACCATAGATGTTTGTGTAATAGAAACCTCTGTTTTGTTTTTTTTAAGCAATCAGAATAGTGGGAATGGCTGGCTTTCAACAGTTTTGTCAAAGCTGAATTAACTGCATTAATATTATTTTTAGTTTAGAATCAGAATAATAGAACTTATAAATGTGTTTTTGAGTTTTTTGATAAATTTCATATTTTTGAAACCTTAAAAAATCTTGAAATGAAACAACTTTTATGGATCTACTCGCGTTTATTTTGCACATTACTTCAAGCCGCCGAAGAAGATCAACCAATTTTTACGACCTGTCAAATGCAACATACCCCTTTCCATCCATCTGACACTACTTCTAAATGTATGGCTCTTGTAGCCATACAAACAAATAGGCATATGTAGCCTTTATGCGATTTATTACCGCGTCCTTTTGTTGTACATATTTGTATCGGACCAGCAAAGTCTACTCCACTACTTTTAAAGGGATGTGCAGGAATCACTCTAGCAGACGGAAGTTCAATCAACTGCGAGCAGGGAGCAGCAGCGGTTTTCACGCACGTCGCACATTTTCTGAAGTAAGATCTTACTAGTTGCTTTCCGCCTAATATCCAATACTTGGATTGAAGATAACAGACCATAAGTTGCGGCCCACCGTGAAGTGTCTGTTTGTGTGCATCCGATATTATCAAATTTGTTAAATGACCCTTCCTGGGAATTAAAATGGGATGTTTCTGAGCTTCGGTCAGCTCAGAATGATTCAATCTGCCACCTACTCTTAATATCTGAGCTGCATCAAGAAATGATTTGTTTTGTGCAGTAATTCATTAAAATAAAACTTAATAAAGTTCAAAAATTACATTATTTAAAAGGTTATTTGGCAGGACAGGCCGAACAGTTTTTAAGACATATCCCTATTGCGGAAGATAATTACGACCGCTGCTGGAAATTATTGGAGGACGCTATAACAACAAAAAATATATTTGTCATCATACATTCAATAGATTGTTCAGTCAGAAAAATATTGTAAATGAATCAGCCAGCAGCTTAAAAGAGTTGATGACAACTAATGATTGTATAGCTTGTTTATCTAATTTAGGTATAAATGTAACCAGTTGGGATGTAATTATTATTCATATCCTTACTCTTAAGTTGGAACCTGAGTCTAGAAGGCAGTGGGAATTCAACGTTAGTAGCAATATATTTGATACTTCCATACAATTATTGTTTCATTGTTTGCCCATACGATAGTTTCTGAGGTTAGGAAGCACGATTTCGTACATGGTATTATTATTATTATCATTTATTTCTTTTTTATTATTATTATTATTATTATACAAGCTACTAACTAATTATGAGACAACCAACACCTCAGTCTCCCTGTGACCACGGACCCTGCAAAGGGTTCGAAACGTCAGGGTAAACATTAAATAAGTAATGTGCAAAATAAACGCGAGTAGATCCGTAAAAGTTGTTTCATTTCAATGTGTAGTGTTCGCGTAAACTTTAGAAAACATATTGTTTTCTAAAGTTTACGTTAAAGTAAAGTTTACTTAAAAAATCTTTTTTAGCAAGTGTTCATTATATTGTTGTTCAATATATTACATAATTTGCCTTTGTAGATACCTCCAACATCAGTACCTGGTGAATATAAATTAAGAGTGGAAGGATTATACTTGGACAATCCATTTGGAGGCAGAGCATTTGTAAATGAAACACAGCTGGCATTCTCCAAGAGGTTTATGACTATATTTATACAGATGGATAAGCCTGTGTATATGCAGAGCCAGATAGGTAAGATTTAGTCATAATCTCATCATCATTATATCATTAAAATAAAAGTTACAGGTAGGTAATAGACAAAAGATAACTTTTTATTTTTATTTTAAGCCTACATAATACATAATTTTAGTAAGTTATTTTTAGACAACAATTTCTATACTATTAAAATTCCCTGAACACAATAAAAACTGAACTTTAGGACTTAAATAAGAGCAGAACTATTTTCTAAAGTGCAGGAGGCTGGTGCCAGAGATTTATTTGAAAATAACAGATTTTATATTGCACCAAATCTTTCTGTCTTTCTGATTATGTGAGACTACTTTATAAATAAAACTAAAAGAAAATTAGTCTTGAATTAGGGGTGATCAATATTAGAAAAACATTGATGTTTATTTTATTTTATTTAATAGGACAACCAACAAAATTAACACTAAATTAAATTAAAGTTGACATCAATCTTTTTGATTACAAGCTTTATGTGTTGTATTCCGCTTTCCTAGATGGGGAAACGAAACAAAAAACAATCAACTGTATTTTAACCTGAGAGCCACAATAAAATAATTTTAACATCGATACAAAAGTATTGATGAACAATAATTGTTGATAGAAAAAACATCGACATGTCTAAAACATCGATGTTTTCGGTAGCAAATAAAACTGTCTATTTTATTTATTAAATGTGTTTATTGTTATTGATAATATAATACTTACAAGAAAAAAAATAACATTTCTAGTAGTTTTTGGGCACACTCTGTAAAAAAAATTAACTTCGACAGGTATTTTCCCTTTAGTCTGTTCCGTTGCTTGCTGGTACAGGAGTTAGGAGGAGAAAAAAGCCTTTCTGAAGCTTTGGAAGTCGCTGTGCAACACAAATATTTAAGAGATATTTCCTTTAAATTTGGGTAGTTGATTTCGGTACAAAAACAGCATAGTGGCTGTTTGTATGTAACATGTACCTGCCTACTAAAAATTGCATGCCCGACTAGGGTAAATTGTTTGTTCCCAATTATAATATGCTTAACACCTGCTATGTATTTACACAATTTTATGGCAATAAAAGTTATCTTATCTTATCTTATCTTATCTTATCCTAGCACTTTCCATAACTAGATAGTCATCTAGCTAATACCATCCAATGCAGGCTAGATGGCCCTAAAGAATATATTGACGTTTCGATATTTATTCTCATAACTCAATGTGTCGATGATATCAAAGTCAAAACATCGATGTCAAAACCGATGTTTTGGAAAACATCGATTTTTTTCTAGCTAAACATCGATGTTTATTCACAATCGATGAATATTGATCATCCCTATTTGAATTACTGCTCTTCCAAAATAAATTATACAAGAGGTCATAAATGTTGTTTCTTTCAGTTCGATTCCGCGCTATTCCAATTAACACCGAGCTGAAAGCTTTTGGCCGAGCTATTGACGTGTTCGTGTTAGACCCTAACCGGCGTATTTTGAAGAGATGGCTCTCCAGACAGGTATTGTGACTTTATTTTTGTATTATTTTATACTAGCAAGAAACAAAAAAAACAACATAGCTTAACATCATCATCAGCTCTTTTTTTATTTTTACTTTATGTCCCCACTGCTGGGGCACGAGCCTTCCCTATGGATGGATAGGGAGAACGGGCCGTAAACCACCACGCGGGCCCAGTGCGGATTGGTGGTTTGTTAACGACTGCTAATACAGCTGGGACCAACGGCTTTACGTGCCTTCCGAAGCATGAAGGAGTTCGAAATGATAAACTTTTGGTCACCCATCCAATGACTGGCCTTTGCGAAAGTTGCTTAACCTTAGCACGTCCGGGCGCGTTAACAACTGCGCCATCGAGCTCCTCAAGCTAAACATGTAAATTCTCATTTATAATATAATTTGAACCAGAAAAGTGGTAAAATTGATACAGTACAGACTATAGAGTTTGTAAACAATCTTTTGTGTACCTTTTTACGACATCAGTGTTACTGATAATAAAGAATCTGATTACTGGACAGCTAATGATCCTTTGTGTTATCCAATACTTGTGCTTATTACCCATTTTACCTTTCTGTATTGAATCTTCTATTCTTGAAATGCAAAACTTAGGGCTAATGGTACAAGTGCTCTATTGTACAGAAGACACCAGCACATCAACCTATCCGAAACCGTCAAATTTCCTTAATGCATTTTCAACCATATATGGGTCTTACAAATAAACAAAGAATAGGGTCGGATTTTTTTTAAATAAAGTGGCGTTCACATTTCTTGAGGTTCAGATGGATTTTGCCAATGACAACTTTTATTGATATTCCGTGTTTTGTTCCTGTCATGTAACGTCATTTCAAATTAGAGTAAAAGATACAAACACGGAATAGAGCTTATTCTTTGTTTATTTGTATGGGGCCTAAAGTTTAAAGTCTATTGTGGAAATTTGACAGTTTGTGATAGATTGTGATGCGTACGCGTGTGTACATTATACCTAACTTACGTTGTTAGTTTTAAGACAATAGTTGTTGAAAATTTGATTTAAAAGTAGCGTAATAAAGAAACAAAAACGTACAAAAAAAACAAGATATTATAAGAGATGAAGGTTCATTAAATATTGTTTGTTTTATGTACGCAGACAGTTATAGTTACTGGAATTGTATAATTATGTACTTCATAAAAAGTGATTAATTATATGTGTATGGAAAACTAAAAAGCGCCATTTAGTTATTACTTAAGTGCAGTAAAACTTTACCACTCTAAACATTTATTTGTTGCTGTGTTGATAACAACACCGCAACAAATAAATGTCAACAACCGCAACACATTTTTAAACTTAAGCGAATAGCAACGTTATTTAATATAAAATGTAACAACCATTTCTGTTTTCAATAAATACTTTATTATTTTATTAAGTTTTAATATAATTAAACAGAGCAACTTCGGCACCGTCAGCCTCCACTACCAGTTGTCCGACCAACCGCTGTTCGGCGAGTGGACCATCAGGGTGGAAGCGCTGGGCCAAGTCGAGGAGACACAGTTTCTGGTTGAGGAGTACTACCAGACCAGGTTTGAGGTTGGTGACACTTCATGCTTATCTCCATAGCTTGAATGGACGTCTGTTTAATGGAGTTGCGTGAGGCTGGCGATATTTTATGATATTTTAGTCTAATTGACTAGGTACTAACCATAGTTTAGTTGGACAAAGGGATATGGTATAAATCCATCCAAAAGGAACCCATTCGTATACCATGGTTTGACGATACCAACTTGAGTAGAAACTATATTAAAATTGCTCTACGCTTGCGTTCGGGACACTATCAGTCTGCGAAGTTTGCATATTTAATGAAGAAAGCTGACACACCCAATTGCAACTCTTGTGACAAAATTGAAGATGTGCAACATATGCTAATGGACTGTGTCAAGAACCGAGCCGAAAGGGAATCACTGTTTAATGAATTTCAATTAAATACTAAAGACGTAGGTATAATTCAAAATATTTTATCAAAACCAAAATCTGATCTGGCCAAAAAATTCTGTATATTGGTAAAGTTGACTGAACAGTGATTCCTTTTCATACTGGGATAATTTTTATTTTTATAAGCTTAGATTAAGACTGTAATTGGGAAGATACAATGGGGCTGGCATATCCATGTGGACAAAAGCCCCAAATTAAAAAAAAGAGGATAAAAAAATAGTTTAGTTAAGGTAACGGCATGGTAACGGTAAAGGGGCATATTATAGGAGTGTAGACATTGTAGCGATAACTTTATTGCTGGAGGTATTTACCAAGAAGTGGACCAGTATGGTAATACCTTTTTGTTTTGATCTTTTTAGGAATATGACAGGAGATTCACTTCTGTAGATAGATGTATTTAATTGTAGTATTTTACAGTTTATAAAACAAATACGAATATTAATTAATAATTAAAAATTGTAGCTTTTTAGCAATTACTTTAGTTTTAAAATCCTATTAATATTATAAACGCGAAAGTTTGTTTGGATGTTTGTTACTCTTTCACGTAAAAACTACTGAATGGATTTGGATGAAATTTGGCATACAGATAGTTTATAACCGGGAATAATACATAGGATACTTTTTATCCCGATATTCCCACGGGAACGGGAACCACGCGGGTGAAACCGGGAACCACGAGGGTGAAACCGCGAGCGCCCACTAGTAGTTTTATAATAATGAAACACAGATTTGTACATTTCTTTTGTCCTTTGTCCCGTAACAATTTGTGTGTATTAATTATTTGTGAAAACTTTACTGATTACTGTGTTTAGTAAACCTGCATGTATTTTTATACTATTTATCCCAAATAAACTAACATAAAATAATATATATAAGGCTTTTACTTACATACTAGAAAAAAATCTTTAAAGAATGTACCCATAACAGGTGAATGTGACGATGCCGGCGTTCTTCTTCAACACCGACCAGTTCATACACGGCAAGATCATGGCCAATTACACGTCGGGTGCCCCGGTGCGCGGGAACCTAACGCTGAAGGCCACGGTGCGCCCCATACCGCAGTACCGGCCCCGCTACTACGCGCAGGGCCAGTTCAACAACCGCGGCCAGTACGGCGCACTCGGCCCCGACACTAGCCAGTACACCAGGGGTGAGTACATCACTAGTTGTAGTATAGCAGCCTCACGCTGAAAGCCACGAATTATAAATTGGTTAATGATTGAAACTACTGTAAGGCGGTGTCATCTGAACTAGAGACTGAAGTGAAAGAAGGACCAAGAATAAACACATTTTCGCATTACCTATTTATTTGTGGTGTGCGTGCGCACACATAGGCACGGCGTTAACAGTCATATTATTATCTTATAGTACGGTCGCCCAAAAAATTGGTTTACCACCCTAAGGTTGAATGTCGCATGGCAGATTCATAGGCGATAAAGATTAGTTTCGCTTGCAGATCGATCTGACAACTTCTATTGACATCTTTATTTGATTAGATTACGGTTTGTTTTGACAAAATGTCAATTGTCAGTTTTCTTTTTTTCTTTTTAACAAATAGAATTTGGTTGTCTAATATAAATAGTTTTTATTACTTTTGTTCAGAATTTTTTTATTTTCTTTACAGTAATTAATGTCTTATCCATTTGTAATAAAGGTTAAAATGTCATGCACTTATAAGTGACCTACGACGTATGAATACTTATCAATTAGGTTTACGTCATTATTATGCATCTCTTTCAGTGATATCTAGTATGAACGTTGTTGTAATTTTCGATGACTAGAAAGCTCAATCAAAACTGCTACACCACTTTCTTGGGCCACTGTACTATAGTATAGTCTATAGTTGTGCGTAATTGTTTTAAATATTTATTACAATATTTAACATATTATTTAATACTGAACTTTTGAACTTTTGCTTAAGTCGCTGGGTCCGTTGTCTAAAGGGAGATTGAGTCAGCACATTTTTATTTCAATTGCATTATACATTTAATAGTTATATGCTGAAAACACTAGTTTTTGGTTGTTGGCATAAAGCATTGTACATTGACGTTTTACTGTTCTATCAATAAGCTATGCCTAACAAAGACCATTATTGTTACGTAGTACGGGCAAACTACAACCCGTACATCTACAACGAGACGGGCTACCAGCCGTTCGACTACGGGCCGGTGGACGAGTACGGGCGCGCGGTGGCCCCGCGGCCGCTGCCCGGCCAGCCCAACCAGCTCGACCAGCCCGACTGGTGGTACGACCCGCAGCTCGTCAAGACCAGGATGTTCAACTTTGTGAGTTTACTGATTTTTGTTAGAGTAGCATTGTTGTAGTACAAGCAGACTACGACTTATATAGCTACAACGAGACGGGCCCGCGGCCGCTGCCCGGGCAACCAAACCAGCTGCACCAGCCTGACTAGTGGTTGACCAGGATGTTCAACTTCGTGAGTCGCTGTTTGTGTTGGTAGCATTGGTGTAGTACTGGCAGATTACGACTTGTATATCTACAACGAGACGAGTTCGCGGCCGCTGCCCGGACAGACGTACCAGCTGGACCAGCCCGACTGGCGGTACGACCCGCAGCTCGTGAAGACCAGGGAGTTCAATTTTGTAAGTCGCTGTTTGTGTTGGTAGCATTGATGTAGTACTGGCAGATTACGACTTGTATATCTACAACGAGACGAGTCCGCGCCCGCTGCCCGGACAGACGTACCAGCTGGTCCAGCCCGACTGGTGGTACGACCCGCAGCTCGTCAAGACCAGGAAGTTCAACTTTGTGAGTCACTGTTTGTGTTGGTAGCATTGGTGTAGTACTGGCAGATTACGACTTATATATCTACAATGAGACGAGTCCGCGCCCGCTGCCCGGACAGACGTACCAGCTGATCCAGCCCGACTGGTGGTACGACCCGCAGCTCGCGAAGACCAGGAAGTTCAACTTTGTGAGTCGCTGTTTGTGTTGGTAGCATTGTTGTAGTACGGGCAGACTACACCCTGTATATCTGTAAATAGACGGGCCCGCGGCCGCTGCCCGGCCAGCAGCTCGTCAAGACCAGAATGATTAACTTTGCGTGGTGGTTTATGGACTGGACTGTTCTCCCGGTGATGTTTTCATCAATAGGCTCGTGCCTCGGCTGTGG
The DNA here is from genome assembly GCA_947562085.1 of Eudonia lacustrata. Taxonomy (NCBI): domain Eukaryota; kingdom Metazoa; phylum Arthropoda; class Insecta; order Lepidoptera; family Crambidae; genus Eudonia; species Eudonia lacustrata. The sequence goes on along the minus strand of OX387323.1, from coordinate 2,633,728 downwards.
AGACAAAACGATCTGGTGATGATGAAGATGATGAAATATTTTTCGAAATTGATAATAATGTAAGTTAAGGTTCTACCAGCAGTGTCACGCACGACTATTGCTTTGTGATTGAGACTAAAGCGAGAGAGAACTTACACCTTATAAAAGTTTTATATTAAAACCGTAAAACAATTAAAAGATGTTACAGATTTATTTGGCCATTATGTATGCTTATAACATTTACGTAAACATCTACCTACAGTAAGATAAACCTTTTTTAATACATCGAGTTGGTACCTGTCGCAGGACGAGAAGTACCCGTTCTGGATGCCGAAGCCAGACGCGCTGCAGTACCACAACAACCCCAACTACAACCCGTACACCACCAGCCCGCCCGTCTACAGCGCCTACTACACCGCGCCTTACGACCAGCTGCCTTACCTCAGATTTGTAAGTACTTCTCTTATGTGTGACTAGGGTATACATACATGAATTAGATCTTCTACCTTCCAGTATTCTGAGAGAACAGCTTTTGATTGCGATGTATTTATCACTGTCACGTTCTTTTAGTAAAATATAATGTGATGATAAATTTAGTTAACCCAGAGATCATGTTAGGCAACTTTTTATTTAATTTTACTTTCTTCGATCCTCATTAGTAAAAAGTTTGAACTGTGCTTTTAAATATTGTTAAATTACTACAAATGATCCTCCAAAGGGTTCGAAATGACAAGCTAAATTAAAATCATCATCAGTACATGTCATGTATTATATTTTTTAAGGTTTTTAATTTTAGGTTCTTGATTTACTTACTGAACTCATCATCGCTCAGCCCTAAACACTTGGACATAGTAAGGTGGTATTTCGTACACCTCTGTACGAAATTTGCCTTTTATGACGTAAACTTTACAATACGGGGTAGACGTCTACCCCGTATTGTAAAGCCTTGTCCTCGCCTTGTCTACGTAGACAAGGCGTATCGTAGTTAACTCCGCCTACCATGAAGATGACCATAGAATGACCAATAGTAGACCTTCTGACCTTTTTTTTGTCAAAGCCATTTGTTTTAGTTCATTGTTAAAGCTTAAATAGAAATAAATTTCTTTCTTAAGATTCCTAATGATGCCAATCATTCCAGTTCAACGGCACGTACGACTTCAAGTACCCAATGTCGGAGCTGGCGCAGCTAGTGCCAACACTGGACGGGGTAGAGGTGATCATCACGGCGGCAGTGGGCGACCCGTTCCTGGACGAGGTGGTGGAGGGATACAGCATCGCGCGCATTTTTAACTCCTCGCTCGCAGTTACCGTGCTGGGGGGGTCTCCGCAGGTCTTCAAGCCTTCCATGCCGTTCGACGTTTATGTGAGTTCGAAATTTCCAATTATCTCTTTACATTACAATTGAACCTTAGTGAAAGTTGAGGTGATCTTCAAGGCGGCGGCGCGACCCAGCATTTTAAGATTTTATAGGCTAATGATTAGTGATCGGAATGAAGGGGCTAAAATACGTAAAGTTGCCGACAAGTTATTCATGACTAATAGTCTTCCATCAGTTATGTACTAGATTTCCTATGAGCGCTTGAAAAACGGTAGGTACGCGACTTTGGGGCCACGGAGCCACAATGACGTTTGTGGCGATGACAGTAAATATTAAGTACAAATATTTTGCAACCCTAATTTAATGTTTATTTTTAAGGCTTAAGGTTCATAGTAAGCTGAAGTTGTTGATGCCTATCCAATGTTTTTTCAGATTTTGTTATTCGAAATTTAAATTTTCAATGATTTTTAAAATTGACAGACAGCAATATTTGACGACGTAAGTAATACTCTCAAATATTACATTGGTTTACCACTAATAACCTGCTGCTTAATGCAAAAAAAAAACTAAATGTGTGAAATTCACGATGCCCAATGAACGATCACTATGAACGATGAAATAGTTAACTCGACAGTTTTCCTGGGTATTACCTTGGATCACAAATTACAATGGGGTTCTCATATTGCTGCCTTGGCAGGAAGACTTAGCTCAGCTACCTATGCGGTTAGAAGATAAGGTCACTTACTGATGTAGAAATGGCAAGATTTGTTTACTTTAGTTACTTTCACAGCGTCATGTCATATGGTATTTTATTGTGGGGCTCAGCGGCTGATATTGAAACCATTTTTGTGTTACAGAAAAAAGCCATTCGAGCTATTTATAGCCTTAGACGCTACGCTACGACTTACCCTGAGAGAGTTATTTAAGCAGATTAATATTTTAACTGTAGCTTCACAGTATATTTATGAAAATATATTTTATGTTTAATCTTAGATAAATTCGAAAAAAAAGTAATACCCATAATTTTAACACAAGAAATAAGAACAAACTTGCCATTCCAAAACTTAGACTCAATAAGGTTGGTAATTCATTTGTTGGGAAATGTATAAAAATATACAATAAAGTGCCATTCACTTTGACGGAATGATGATAAAAATTGATGATTATTTTAATGATAAGAATGTGTGGTCATCTGAGTCTCGCCTGCACATGTTATTTCACATTGTAAGTAGTTACACGTTTGTATACAACTCTTAGTTTAAAAGAGTAGCTGCTAAGTTTCTTGCTGGGGTCTTCTTAGCAGAATCAACCTTCCGAACCAGCAGTATAATCGCATTACATATATGTATTGTTTATTAAATTATATATTTTAAGTATTATTGTGTGTACTTATATTATTTTTTAACATATTTTGTTTTTAGGGTTCCGTACCTGAAAAGGAAAAAACGGAACCCTTATAGAATCACTTTGTTGTCCTTCTATCTGTCTCTCAAGACCCTTTATCTCGGGAAATCAAAATTCATAGGGTATTTGCCGTCTAGTCAACACCTAGAACTATAAAGTTTGGCAAGTAACATAAGTGCAATTTATATTCCTAAATTGAATAAAGGATTTTCATTTCATTTCATTTCAATGATCGAAGATAATAGTGGTATTTTAGCGCATTTCATTCCGATCACTGTTAACGATGATTCCACTCGAATTTCGTCAACATTAATCGGCATTTGAAAACAAAACATTGTTTTTTAGATGGTGGTGTCGTACCACGACGGGTCCCCGCTGCCCGCGTGGCAGGCGGCCAGCGTGTCGCTGGTGGTGCAGCTGCAGGTGGAGGGCCGCGGCGGCGGCGTGGAGCCGCAGTACCCCGCGCTGGTGCCCGGCCACGAGGCCGTGTGGCATCTGCGGCTGGACCTCTACAAGCTGCTCAGTGAGTGTACACTTTACTTGAAAAGTACACATCATAGTAAATCTTTTGTGTACATTTTTTACTTCGTTATATGTAAGTTAGTTGCTACTTCTGTTCGGTTATAGATGTATAATCCCGAAACATAACCATGCAACAAAGTATGAAGAAACACCATGGTAACATATAATATAATATTATATAGATTTACTTTTTTTATTTTATCACATTATTTTTGTTCAACCCATGTTGACATGTTTAGTTTAGACTTCTGGTTTTGTTGGACCATTAGGATGTCGACCAAAAACAATGTATCAGCTACATCTAGAGTAGTCATAAAAATCAATTTATTGGTTTGAATATTGTATGGGATAGGGTAGTCTTTTATGCAAATAAATATATTATTATTAATCTGAATGATGTAATGTTGACCTTTTTCTACTCAGAGTTAGAGCGCGACGCTAACTACCGCGAAGTTCTATCCGGCATCACCGGCGTCCGACTCAGCGCTCAGCTTTCGGACGGCGGCGGGCACCGAGCCGCCGCTGACGCTCACTTCGTGGCCCACCACAGCGACCACCACCAGCACATACGCATCTCCACCACCACCACGCACGCCAGGGTGAGTACCCACCACAGCGACCACCACCAGCACATACGCATCTCCACCACCACCACGCACGCCAGGGTGAGTACCCACCACAGCGACCACCACCAGCACATACGCATCTCCACCACCACCACGCACGCCAGGGTGAGTACCCACCACAGCGACCACCACCAGCACATACGCATCTCCACCACCACCACGCACGCCAGGGTGAGTACCCACCACAGCGACCACCACCAGCACATACGCATCTCCACCACCACCACGCACGCCAGGGTGAGTACCCACCACAGCGACCACCACCAGCACATACGCATCTCCACCACCACCACGCACGCCAGGGTGAGTACCCACCACAGCGACCACCACCAGCACATACGCATCTCCACCACCACCACGCACGCCAGGGTGAGTACCCACCACAGCGACCACCACCAGCACATACGCATCTCCACCACCACCACGCACGCCAGGGTGAGTACCCACCACAGCGACCACCACCAGCACATACGCATCTCCACCACCACCACGCACGCCAGGGTGAGTACCCACCACAGCGATCACCACCACCACTTACCCATCTCCACCACCAGCACATATGCATCTCCACCACCACCACGCACGCGCACGACAAGGTGAGTATGTGCTGTAGCTAGGGTTAGTTCACCAGCAACGAGAAAGCTTATAAAAAAAACAGTAAAACGACACATTTTTTTTTATTACTTGCATATCGCATTAATATAGAACTTATTTAAAATAAACCCTTGATTCTAAATAGAGTGTAAATAAGCCCGTGCGTTCCACCGGCATCCTGAAACTACTTTGTATCAACTACGCCGCAGTGTGACTAATTCATCATCTCAGCCAAAAGACGTCCACTGCTGGACAAAGACCACTCTCAAGGATCTCCACAACGACCGGTTTTGTGCTGCTTGCATCCAGCGGCTTCCCGCGACCTTCACCAGATCGTCGGTCCACCTGGGAGGCCTGCCCACACTGCGCTTTCCGGTACGCGGTCGCCACTCGAGAACTCCGCCCCAGCGGCCATCAGTTTTGCGAGGGATGCGCCCTGTCCACTGCCACTGTGAAGTGAAGACTGATTGAAACCATGTAATTTCGCAGGTGGGCGAATACATAATATTCCACGTGGAGAGCAACTTCTACATGGAGACGTTCAACTACGTGGTGATGTCCAAGGGCATCATATTGACGACCGCGCAAGAGAACATGCAGGCAAGTAGACTATTGTTGTCATTGCTCACAACTCCTAGAATTTTCTTAAGATAATTTTCTAACAGTGGAGACTTTTTAATGACTTTTCTGTTTTACCTATAAGTTTGTAGTTATTAATTTATTGCATAAGTCGATAGTCTTCCTAAGATAATAAATAAATAATATTAAGCGTCTTTGTAGCTTAACTCCTGAGCCTCGCTGATAATTGTCTCGTGTGGAGTATTGCTCGCAAACCTGGGACGGTTCCGCAAAGTACCTTCTCGAAGTCTTCGAAAGAATGTAGCGACGCGCTGTACGCATCATCGGCTATGCAGAAAAAAATATTCAATTTTTTTTATAATATTTTTTAATGTATCATGAAAAAGATGATTATTATTGAGCTGCACTGCTCCGCATATGTTTTTTAGGCATCGAGGCGAAACATATTTTGGTTATTTTGACCCTTCGAGCCAGAACATGTTTCGGTCCTTCGGGCCGGATGATAATTAACGTTGACGTGTCCAGGAGGGCGTGCGCACGTTCGCGGTGACGGTGTCCGCAGAGATGGCGCCCGTGGCCACGGTGGTGGTGTGGAGCGCGGACCGTCGCCGGCAGGTCATCGCCGACTCGCTCACCTTCCCCGTCAACGGCATCTCCAGGAACAATGTGAGTTAATCCTAATCTAATCAATCCTAATTTCAATAGAGAAGATGGTTGGAATCTACCACCAGCCTGGAATCCCATCATACAAAATATTAAATCCCAGCCCCGACACCATACTGCCAGACCGAAAGATACTGTGAGCTCTTTCTTCGTAAAACGGAACACACCTGATTAAATTTAAATGAGGGTATACAAGCTACTAACTGATTATGAGACGACCGGCACCTCAGTTTCCCTGTGACCATGGACCCTGCAAAGGGTTCGAAACGTCAGGATAAACATTAAATAAAGTAATGTGTAAAATTAACTGTAACTGTTGGTCTCGGCTGCATTAGCAGTCGTTAACAACCATCAATCCGTACTGGGTCCTGAGTTTATGGTCCGTCCTATCCATCCGTAAGGAAGGCTCGTGCCCCGACAGTGGGGACATAAAATGAACTGATGATGAGCCGATTTTTTATTTTAACACCAATTGAATACAGACGACATGCTTCCTAGTTGTCAACCAGTAAAATTTCAATGAAATTCTATATTTATAGCGACGAATACTGGTGTCGAACCAATGGGCTTAAAGTGTACTACGATACCTTCGTAATTGTAAAAAAAAACAATTATAATCGTCTTTATTATGGAGTATATACATAAATTGATTGATTGATGAATTTCATCCAAATCCATCCATCCGTTGCAGCGTGAAGAAGGAACAAATATACAGACATACACACAAACTTTCGCATTTATAATATTAGTGCGATTAGTGTGATTCAATGTTATTGTTTATGGTGTTGCAATAAAAGTATAATGTATGTGTGTAGTTCACCGTGTTCGTGAACAACCGGAAGCACCGCACGGGCGAGCGCGTGGAGGTAGCCGTGTACGGCGAACCCGGCGCCTACGTCGGCCTCTCCGCCATCGACGACGCCTTCTACACCATGCAGGCCGGCAACGAACTTACCTACGCCAAGGTATGTACATACGGGGCCTCTCCGCCATCGACGACGCCTTCTACACCATGCAGGCCGGCAACGAACTCACCTACGCCAAGGTATGTACATACGGGGTCTCTCCGCCATCGACGACGCCTTCTACACCATGCAGGCCGGCAACGAACTCACCTACGCCAAGGTATGTACATACGGGGTCTCTCCGCCATCGACGACGCCTTCTACACCATGCAGGCCGGCAACGAACTCACCTACGCCAAGGTATGTACATACGGGGCCTCTCCGCCATCGACGACGCCTTCTACACCATGCAGGCCGGCAACGAACTTACCTACGCCAAGGTATGTACATACGGGGCCTCTCCGCCATCGACGACGCCTTCTACACCATGCAGGCCGGCAACGAACTCACCTACGCCAAGGTATGTACATACGGGGCCTCTCCGCCATCGACGACGCCTTCTACACCATGCAGGCCGGCAACGAACTCACCTACGCCAAGGTATGTACATACGGGGCCTCTCCGCCATCGACGACGCCTTCTACACCATGCAGGCCGGCAACGAACTCACCTACGCCAAGGTATGTACATACGGGGCCTCTCCGCCATCGACGACGCCTTCTACACCATGCAGGCCGGCAACGAACTCACCTACGCCAAGGTATGTACATACGGGGCCTCTCCGCCATCGACGACTCCTTCTACACCATGCAGGCCGGCAACGAGCTCACCTACGCCAAGGTATGTACATACGGGGCCTCTCCGCCATCGACGACGCCTTCTACACCATGCAGGCCGGCAACGAACTCACCTACGCCAAGGTATGTACATACGGGGCCTCTCCGCCATCGACGACGCCTTCTACACCATGCAGGCCGGCAACGAACTCAAGCCAAGGTATTTATTTATTTACTTAGGTCCACTTAGTTTATGTATTACATTTCATCTTATAAAACTATAATTAATTATATATAATCTAAATACACAAACTACTTACAAGTAGACACATCCTGTTTTTATTGTGTCTTATAAGGTAACTATGTATTTGTTAGCAAAAATAATAAAAGTATAAGATATGATATTTAAAACTTCTGTAGAATTATTTGACGTATTTTAGCAACCGAGTCATGAAAGATGTCAACCTGGTCGCTATAATGATTGAGGATACGGGATAGGCGAGGAATGGCAGAGTTGGCTCCCAGAACCTACACAAAGAGTCTTTATCACTTGACTCAAATATTCAGATGAACACACAAAACTTGTCTGTTTTGGTTCCCGGTCCTTCATCGGCCTCTCCTCAAAAAATACTTAAACCTAATGTTACAAAATTAGTAAAAAAAACAGTTATGTATTCTGATAAACTGGGTCAAGGCTTAGGGTTGCCTATAAATAGAAATATTATCCACTCAATGACCAATATTTGTACTCCAGGTCAGTCGTTGAATGCTATAGTAAACAAAATATCACAGGATTCATTGAATAGTTCCACTAATATTATTGTGTTATGTGGTGACAGCTCACAAACGAAGAAACGTGACATCATAAATAGTTTTAATATTTTGATAAAACTGCAATCAGAAACAAATTGCAGGATAATAATTAGCGCTTTTCCCTATTGTACCAATTTGACCTGGGAACAAAATAAGCGCATTTATGAATTAAATTTATTATTGTTTAATTTGATTTGTCGTCATAGTGACACTATTTTATATTTTGATATAAATAAATTTATTAATAGCTTTAGTTTGACGTCAGATACTATGTATCTTTCTACGAAATGTAGGACCCAAATAGCTAAATTGTTAGCTTATAATATACAGGATACAGTTATAAATGGTATAACTAAGTCTTTACGTCATAACAACGTAACCATTAGTAGTTCTACTAATGCAACATCTACAACTAGTAATAAGGTAACAACAACCTCATGTTTAAACTGAGGTCTAAGACAAAAGCCAAGTCCTCATTAATTACTATTATACATCAAAATATTCAAGGTTTGGCTGGCAAAGACTTAGAGTTAGAATTATTTGCAAAAAGTCAGGCAATTCATATATTTTGTTTAACTGAGCATTGGCTAAGAAGTCATGACACATCATTCTATGTAAATAATTTCCAATTAGCAAGCGCGTACGTGCGAAGCTCAGCTATTCACGGTGGTTCTTTAATACTAGAAAGAAGTAATATAAAATATAAAGATCGCAACGATATTGTAGGCTTATCAGTGGAGCGTAATATTGAGCTATCATGTGTGGAGTTTAATAGCTTTGTAATAGTGTGTGTATACCGACCCCCATCGGGCAATTTCGGTATTTGAATTTTCGAAATTTTGAATTTCGAATCTGTAATGGAAGACGTACTAAGAAAATTAAAATTAAAAAATAAATTTGTTTTTGTATGTGGCGATTTTAATATAAATATTCTAGAAAGCACTTCAATGAGTGTTCGGCTTGTTGCCTTGTTTAAATGTTTTAATCTCATTAATCTATTTCTCGAACCCACTAGAATAACTTCACATTCAGCCACTTGTCTTGATAATGTTTTTACAGACTATGACCCTGTTTCTAAGTCAGTCATTAGTAAGCTTACGTCTGACCATTGCGGTTTAAAGGTGACTTATGATTTTAATGTTAAGGATGAGCCAAAAATAGTGAACTGTAAACCAGTTACAAAGGAGCGAGTAGAGCGTTTTAAAAATAATATATCGAGTAAAATTAATGCATTGCCATTTGGACAAGATGATCCAGATGTATTATATACTAATCTTTTTAACTTCATAAAGACTGAATATGACCAAGTGTTTACACAAAGAACAATCAAAATAACTCATAAACTTAAGTTCTGTGACTGGGCCTCGACTGGTATATATAAAAGTAGAAATAAATTGTATGATTTATATAGTCTAAAACAATATAACCAAAATTCTAATTTTACGGAATATGTAAAGAATTATTCGAAAATATTTAAGAAAATATGTATAGTAGCAAAATCTAATTATATTAAAGAAAAAATTAAAAAGTCCAACAATAAAATTAAAGCCACTTGGGACATTATAAACCGTGAAACAGGTAAATTTAAACCACGGGATAATACTTTCACTTTAAAAGTAAACGACAACTTAGTCAATTCAGATTCACATATTGCTAATATTTTTGATGATTTTTTTGTAAATATACCTGTGCTGACAACCTCAAATTTGGATCATCCATCTACACCATGCAGGCCGGCAACGAGCTCACCTACGCCAAGGTATGTACATACGGGGCCTCTCCGCCATCGACGACGCCTTCTACACCATGCAGGCCGGCAACGAACTCACCTACGCCAAAGTATGTACATACGGGGCCTCTCCGCCATCGACGACGCCTTCTACACCATGCAGGCCGGCAACGAACTCACCTACGCAAACATTTTCAACGTAATAAATTACATGGCGGACTTGATGCTTGAGGCATTTTTTACCAGTCGACCATATGGTGGCACAGAGATGACATGGTAGGTGCAATTATGTGATGACAAAAATGGTTTGGTGTTTTATTTTGTTCATTTTAATTATAGCTTAAAACTTTACTTAATTTCAAAATCTTGTTTTGTATTTTAGAATTAGTTAATGTAATGTAGCTTAGGCTACAATTTTGATAATGCAGTTTTATTTCCATTCTTTGCTTGTTGAAAAGCAGCAATGAATAATTTTTCTTACTTGTAAGTATATGCACCCGTTTTTGAGGTTACATTTGCGTGCGTATTTGCGCATAACCGAGATTATTTTACTTATATTGCCCCAAGCTGTGAATCAGCGGAGGTTTTCGGTGGGCTGTTCCCGTTACGTTTAAATTATTTAGAGTTATGTAATCGTGTGTTGCGCAGGTGATATCCAAGATGGCGCGCTTCGACGAGGCTACCAACGGCACGTTCGCGTACACGTGGCGCTCGCACTTCGGCGACGCGGACGACCTGGTCTACTTCCCGTCTTCCACCTTCGGTATCGACGCCAATAGGACATTCGAGTGAGTCATTTAGCCTTACCACAAAAATTGGTGTAGCGCCTAGAAAGGTGATTTTTAAACCGGTGACCAAAGTATCTCTACCTAGTTTGTGCCGGTGACTAAATATCACGCTATGGTACGAGTGCTCATTTTTCTCTTATTCGAGGTATCTGCTAACTTATTTTTGATACCGATTTTCATCACAATAATTACATTGTAAATAATGCAAAAAATATGATATTTCATAGTGTGTTTCATTCAAATCACTTTTAATTTCGAGTTCACCGGTGAGATTAAAAAATTGCCCCCCAGAACTATTGATTGACAAATGTTATTTAATATAGGGTTGACGCAATTCATGTTTCTTTTGTATGTAACGATTTCATTAGTCAAACCATTCTTTATTTGATTAAAATGCGGCTTAAAAAGTTAACAAATAGATGATTGTAGCTTGTAACATCACATTTCGCTATTATTAAAAGGAACGGATTATAATTCAAAAAATGTTAGTACATATTCTTAAATCTCTTTTATATTTAAATCATATTTCGTTAATTGCTGTTTTGAATAAATACTCAGTATGAGGGGTGTGACTTTTAATTTTATGTTTCAACACGTCCTTAAATTCCTTATCTGTGTCAGGTACGCTGGTCTAGTGGTGTTCAGCGACGTGGCTGTACCACGGCGGCCGTCCAACTGCAACGAGACCGCCGGCTACCTCGAGTGCTTGGAGGGAGGATGCTTCCACTTCGCCTCGCGCTGCGACGGCAAATACGACTGCTCCGACAAGACTGACGAATCTAACTGTGAGTCAACTCTCTACCGCTGCTCAAATAACGTCTATAATGTTTTAAACTATATTTTTTACTTACCTGATGGTCAGTGAAGAAAGTCCCTCTCGTCGTATCATCACAGCGCTGTTAATGACCGGTCGCGGTCAAGGAACTAACAGAAAATTTGTGTAATGCACTGTTGCTTGTATTTTTAATAGCAGGGTGTTGGTGAATCGTTGAAATCGTGAGTCTCGTTCTGTTATTTTAAAACAGCACATACGTCTTACTGGGGTCATTTTGTTAATATTTCAATTCCAATTTTGGCATTGAAGCAGCGCCTCCTGGCGCCATACGAGAAGAATTAAAATTATGCCATACACTTTTTCGTTTTCGTTAACGAGATCAAATGTCAAAAATAATTCACACTAGGCCCCCAGGCCACCGACACATCATCATCATCATCATCATCATCATCATCATCATCATCAGCTCATTATATGTCCCCACTGCTGGGGCACAAGCCTTCCCTATGGATGTATAGGGAGAATGGGCCACGAACCACCACGCGGGCCCATTGCGGATTGGGGTTGTTAACGACTGCTAATGTAGCCGGGACCAACGGCTTAACGTGCCTTCCGAAGCACGGGGGAGCTCGAGATGATAAATCTTTGGTCACCCATCCGATGACCGGACTTTGCGAAAGTTGCTTAACGTCATCAATTGCAGACCGGGCGCGTTAACCACTGCGCCATCGAGCTCTTCAACCGACACAATACTGAGACGTTAGTAAATTAGCAAACCACAAGTCCAGAATATAAAAGTGTCAGTGTCAGTGCCAGTTGAATAAAACGTTTACAATGTTTTTGTGACAGGCGAGCACGACGACTGGATGGAGCTGAGCCACTTCCGCAAGTTCCGGTTCAACCGCGTGCAGCGGCAGTACGACAACGCGTGGCTGTGGCGCGACATCAACATCGGCCCGCACGGACGCTACGTCTTCACCGTTGACGTGCCACAGGTACTGCAAGTCAAACTCAAATATTTTTATTCAAATAAACTTTAGAAAAGTGCTTTTGAATCGTCTAAACATTTTTTTACCTACTACCCATTCAGGACGTCTATTTTTTAGCTGTGGAGAAGAATGGGCGCAAGAAACTCCACAGCTTTAATATAAGTAACGACGTTTACAAAATTATATTATGCCGTTACAAAGTTATACAAGTTTAAAATAACTTAACAATATTTTAAATTAGAAATACCTGTTGGAGTGATTGGAGCATTATAAACCCATGCTGTTCTGTCTTTTATGTAATCAGACACTTTATAATAAGCTTTTTTATAAAGCTTTTTTATAAAGCTTTTTCAATCAAGTTTTTGAATATTACTTAAAACTTTATTGTAAAAACGTACACATAGGCCTCTAAATGAATTATTTACTCTGTGGTGCCTAATATAAGGTACTGCATCATCAAATCATCATCATCATCTTCACCATCATCATCAGCTCATTCTATGTACCCACTGCTGCGGCACGAACCTTCCCTATGGATGGATACGGAGAACGGGCCGTAAACCACCACGCGTATTTGTGGTGCGGTGGATGTTAACGACTGCGACATGCAGCCGGGACCAACGGCTGATCGTGCCTTCCGAAGCACGGAGGAGTTCACATATTGTCTTACAAACATTGAACAACAGAAGAAAAGTAAATAAAAGTATATAAAAAGCTTCATATAAAATTAAGATGTTATGGATAAGTATCTGCTCTTGAGAATGGTTTTTGATTTTTTCTCACAAGAATGACTATTTGTAGAATATAGAGAAAGTGTTCAAGTAACAATGATTCTAATATTGTTGTTACGGTGACAAATAGTGAGTGATAGCATACGCCTTTTTAAAAGCTTGTGGCGGCTCCACCTACCGCATACGCCGCACATTATTCGACACGAAGCAAAACACCTTCTCAGCCATGTCAACAGATGGCGCCACAAATGCATACCAACGACGTCGCCATACTACGACGATAAAATAGTACGGGAAGCCTGCATCGCGGTAGCGAAGTTTCACTATCTCCTTCGCTATATAGCACCTCCAACTAACATCCGTTGGACCCCAAGCCCGGTGAAGCTGAAAATGCCCAGTGGCAATCAGCAGTCCCTCTCAAAAAAAAAAAAAGAAATCCGTTGGACCTCGGTCCTCGAGCTATATACCACCTAGCTCGGAGGAAGATCTTCCCTTTGGCCTTCCTCAATGTGGCATTCTACCTACCATCGGCTTCCTACAGTGGTGTGACCCCGACGTGATACCATCGGCTTCCTACAAGCTTAATTTGATTTTTTTATAATGCAACCTCACATTGAACTCTTTTTAAAATAATGAGACGGACTGGGAATACCGAAAGGGTGGTAATGTTATTTTTTGACAGGAGTTTATCTTTCCATGTTTCTATTCTTCCAAAATACATCATATTTGGTGACACCTTTGTTCGGAAGCTTTATTATTATTATGCTTAACCGTGTCTCAGTAAAACAAACTTGTAAACCACACTAATATTATAAATGCTAAAGTTTGTGTGTATGTATGTATGTATGTATATTTGTTGCTTCTTCACGCTGCAACGGATGGATGGATTTGGATGAAATTCGGCATACAGATAGTTTATAACCTAGATTAACACATAGGATACTTTTTATCCCAATATTCCCACGGGAATGGGAACCACGCGGGTGAAACCGCGAGCGGCCGCTAGTGAATAATATGTCCACTAATGCACAATGGTTAATGTACAACTAGCTATATGCAATGTATTAAAAAAATATATTATGTTTGCAGGTACCGGCTCACTGGACCGTGTCAGCGTTCAGTATGTCGCCTTCTCTCGGCCTCGGAATGCTGCATACCCCAATACACGTGAGTAATTACTAAAACACCAGCTCTTAGACGTTTGTGATTGAAGTACATGCACATGTACAGTCAAGTTCAATAATTTGTATACACTTTTGACAGATGTTGATTCTTATTACAAGGTAAATAAAGGTTACTAACTGTCAAAAGTGTATACATATTAATGAACTTGACTGTACATCGACCCCCAGAACGTGAATGGAAGTCTACAAAAGCTGGTGTCTCACTATACGGATTTTCAACAAAATTTTGGCATACATTTCATTTACGACGCTTTATGGTGGTTGCCTGATTTCCCTCTCTCTTTGTCGAGTTTATTAAGGCAGCCGCGGGCATCGACGGGCAGACGCGGTTATTGCTTCGCAGTCAAAAAGACCGTCCCACCCACCGTTTGCGGAGCGACTGTCCCACTGCACTGCTGAGCAAAGGCCTCCATCATTGAAATCAGTCATCGCTACAATTGATGCATCACCACGCTTGTCAAATGCGGGTTGGTGATCACAAACCGAAAAATCCGAAACACTGCTCGACTCGGGAATTGAACCCGGGACCTTCGGGTATCGGGCCGAGCACAATGCCAATCGGCCACCGAGGCATTTAAAATAAAAGGAATTTTAATGTTATAATGTTCAAAATATCATCATCATCATCATCATCATCGTCTCAGCCAAAAGACGATCACTGCTGGACAAAGGCCTCCCCCAACGATCTCCACAACGACCGGTTTGTGGGCAGGGCACATTGCTCCGCAGGACTGATGGCCGCTGGGGCAGGACAGTCCTTGTGCGGTGACCGCGTACCGGAAAGCGCAGTGTGGGCAGGCCTCCAACAAGGTGGACCGACGATCTGGTGAAGGTCGCGAGAAGCCGCTGGGTGCGAGCAGCACAAAACGGGTCGTTAAAAATATATCTAAAAATTACTTTAATTTTTGTTAACTTTTTCACTTTATTTTATAAATATTTGATTTAGCTTCAGTGCAGCAATTAAGCACTTAAAAATGAAAAGTAAAATAGTAAGTTGTTTGCGCGCAGTACTCCGGCGTGCTGCCGTTCTTCCTGAAGGTGGAGGGGCCGGAGCAGTGCCGCCAGGGCGAGCAGGTGGGGCTGCGCGCCGTGGTGTTCAACTACCAGCCGCAGGCCATCGAGGCCGTCGTGGTGCTCGCGGCCTCCGGCGACTACAAGTTCGTGCACGTCGAGGAGAATGGCATCGTGAGTACTTTCAAATGTGTACAGGGTCGCCTGCCCCCCGACCGCCTATCAAAAGCTATAGCCTATAGCTATAGTTGTGACGACCTCCTTGGTCGAGTGGTGGTTTGTACACCGGTTTTCATGGTGTCGCCATCTCTGAGGTCCCGGGTTCGATCCCCGTTCGGGTCAATTTTATATCAAAGTTATTCAAAATTCAAAAAAATTCAAAATTCAAAATCATTTATTCAGTTTAGGCTACAAATAGCTCTTATGAACGTCATTATGCCATCGGTTCGTAAGTCTACTCTGGGCGGGAGATCTTGTACTGAGAAGAACCGGCAAGAAACTCAGCAAGTGTCCAGCTCTTTTCATCATAAAAAGACACTTTCCATCACAAATAAAAACACAAAATATAAAGGACAATCACACATATAAAAAAAAAACAAAAGAGAAGATATAATAATATCTACATTTGCAAAACATCATCTTGTTCATCATCTATTGTTTTTCTAAATTGTCTCGGGTCTGCCCCCCGACCGCCTAACCGATCGCTTTGACTTCGTGTATGGTTTATGACGTCATCTTGACACCTCGCACCGCCTATGAAAGCAATATCAAAAGCTAAAGGCTATAATAGCTTTCGATATTGCTTTCATAGGCGACAGGAAACGACAAGATGACGTCATAAACCACACACGAAGTCAAAGCGATCGGTTAGGCGGTCGGGCCCCTGGGTGTTTTCTATGTATAATAAGTATGTATTTTAAGTATGTTTGTCCGTTGTCTAGTACCATTTAACGAGTTCCATAATGAAGCTTCTCTTGAAGTAGATAATTGATGAGAGTGTAGGAAAGTTTATATTTTATATTTATAGATATTGCTTTCATAGGCGGTACGAAATGACAAGATGACGTCATAAACTATATACGTAGCCGAAGCAATCGGTTAGGCGGGCGGGTTCCGGGTGTGAGTGTTGTTTACTATCCTCATTCATTCGATTACGTTAACGAAAACGAAAATTAGTATGGCATTGAAGCAGCGCCTCCTGGCGGCATACGAGAAGAGTTCAAATTTTGCCATACAAATTCTCGTTTTCGTCAACGTGATCGAATGGCGAATGAAACTCGCATTAGCGCCCAGAACTCTGGCGTGCTCCCTTTTTTTTGTTATTGTGGAAGTTGCCGAACTCTTAGTGTAGGAACACACTATGCCGAAATTACGCGACTGAAGTTCGGTATGATTACGCCTACAATGCTATTTGAATTACTGACGACACATAATACCGAAATTACGTTGCGTTATAGCGTACAGCCGAACTTCGGTCGGGCGTAAGTTCAGCGGCAACTTATTCTATAGAGCACACATTATACGCGACCGAAGTTCGTTTCGATTGCCTACGAAGATCCGGGGGCGGGGCGTAAGTTCGGCACTTATGGTGCACGTTATATCAGCTGAATACGTCGGAACGTAAAATCAGCCGCGGAACTTCGGTCGCGTAATTTCGGCATAGTGTGTTCCTACACTTAGTACCACGTTAAAATACTTTTACTAGTACTAGTACTAATTCACAGATTTCATGTTAGAGACGTTTTATTTTTACTAAATGTTTATAAAAAAATTTAAGCATATTTATATTACCAGCTTTCGTACAAAATTGTGCAAATCCCTTTGTAAACATGTTTGGCACCAATTAGAAAATGTATTTTATTAATTTAATGAGTACTAAAAAAAGACGAAGTGTTGAAAAAAAATCCGCGAGCGGGATTCGAATTCGCACCCCATGACATGCCGCGTCAGGTGCACTACCAACTATGCTATCGTAGCTCAATCCAACTCGCCGAAATAATCAACACTATCTTCTCTTACTCTGTAAGCCAAAGGAGCCCTATTCAATGTCGACAACTACCGTCATCAACATTATGATACGGTTAATGAATTTTTAAATAAAACTTGACATGTATAACTTTATTTATTTATTTATTTATTTATATAAGGTACACTTACAGAATACACATTATTACATTGATTACTTAATTATTTAGATTAATAGATTCTAATATGTATTCCAATTATTAGTGCACACAACATTAATAATTATTATTGACACTACAAACTACATTTATTATTAACAAATTAAAAGATTACAAAAACAATGTCATAAAAAATAATAATAATAATAAAATAAAAACAATGAAATAATAATTACTTATTTGAAACAAAATTATATAATATTTCACATAGGTACCACAATCTATATTAATATAATAAAATCAAACAAAATTCATTATCAGAATCATACTATAAAATAAAATTAAATAAAATAAAATAAAAATTAAATAAAAAGCCTGAAAAGTGGAGCAAGTGCATCAAGACGCTATTTTGGGCTGAAAACCCTGAATCAGCTTCAGTCTCAATTTAGGTAGTGAATCGTGGAATATATCTAAGTTTACATCATTTTTGTCAATCATGTTGTAACGCATGCAACATCTTACCATTGGGGCATTACAACCAAGATTGGTTTTAGCGGTTGGAAGGTAAAAAATTTTACTGATTGGTAGTCGAGGTAAATTGTATGGGACCGCTATCTTGATACGTTCCACGAGTTCACAACACCTTGTTTCTCCGTTGATAAGTCCGTGCAAAAATGACAACTCGCGGATGGCACGGCGATGACTTAGTGATTCCATTTTAAAAAACTCTATCCTTTGGTTGTAAGGGACTCTGTGAGAAATGCCGGGAGATATAAATGCGAGGTGACGTGTAAACGAGCGCTGAATGCTTTCGATACGCTGAGATTGAGAAGCATAGTGAGGATTCCATACCACACTTGCATACTCCATTTGACTCCTAACTAGGCTGCCGTATAACAGTTTTCTTGTTGATGTCAACCGAAAGCCTGTAGCATTTCTTTTA
This sequence comes from Eudonia lacustrata, assembly GCA_947562085.1. NCBI lineage: Eukaryota > Metazoa > Arthropoda > Insecta > Lepidoptera > Crambidae > Eudonia > Eudonia lacustrata. Next base: position 2,615,336 of record OX387323.1, on the reverse strand, counting down.
AGGAACCCCAACATCTGTGCAGCCTTTTTAACTACTGCATTAATATGCGAAGTAAATTTTAATTGCCGATCTACAATAACACCTAAGTCGCGAAGTTTGTCTACCTCCAATAAAGTAACATTATTGAGTCTGTAAGTGGTGGGTATTGGACTTTTCTTTCTTGTAAATTTAATATGGTAGCATTTGGAAACGTTTAGGGTCATCTCATTGGAGATACACCACCTCAGAATACTATCTAGATCTTCCTGAATGAGATTTATGTCAACTGGAGATCGTACTGGCTTGTAAATTTTCAGATCATCTGCGAATAGTGATATTTTACAGTGGCGGACATGCTTGGCTATATCATTGATGAAAATTAGGAATAATATAGGCCCCAGGTGGGAGCCTTGGGGCACTCCAGAAACTGCACAGTACGTTTTAGACTCGAACCCATTCACTACAACAGTCTGGGGTCTCATTTTCAGGTATGATTGAAACCAGCGAAGTAGACTCCCGGTTAAGCCATTAGACTCTAATTTTGCCAGAAGCAGTGAATGATTTACTTTATCAAAGGCACTGCTAAAATCTGTATATATGGCATCAACTTGTGTCCCTTTGTCCACATTTTCTGCCACTTCAGATATAAATGCCACTAAGTTAGTCTCAGTAGAACGACCTTTACGAAATCCGTGCTGATAATCTGTCAAAACGTTCTCCACGTGACGACACACTATTGGAGTAATTAAAGATTCAAATAATTTAGAAAAAGTCGATAATATTGAAATAGGGCGGTAGTTCTTTATGTCATTTAATTCTCCTTTTTTATACACCGGAACGATTCTAGCTTTTTTCCACTCATCCGGAAATGTACCGTCACTTAGAGAACGATTGACAATTAGTTTTAGCGGAAATACAATTGCAGAGCCACAGTGCTTTATGAATAATGGGGGTATATTGTCAGGACCTGCTCCCTTTCCAGGATCCAGTCGCCTTATTTGTTTTAAAATTTCGGCTTCGTTAAACTGTAAACGAGTCAAATAGCATGACGTTGTAGAAGAAATAATAGGTGCATCTATTTTATTAGCCGAGAATGTTGTTTGGAAATGTTGCGCAAAAAGGTTAGCTATTTCAGAACCAGATGCAACGACTAAACTGTTAAGTCGCATTTCGGACGGTAATGAGGACAGGCTACTACGTTTATCCTTAACAAACTTCCAAAACGTTTTTATATGTTTGCTAATCCCTTTTTCGATGTCAGTTTTATAATTATTATAACAAATGTTTATTAGTTTATGGCATCGACTGCGTAGTAATTCAAATTCAAGCTGGTCGCGAGGATTGCCGTATTTTCGATATCGTTTCCTAAGTTTTTCTTTCTCATATAACTGTTTGATTAGGGAGCTTGTAAACCATTTAGGGTACTTTGATGATTTATGCTTACGTTTCGGCACGTGCTGTTCAACCATACTATTTAATTCCTCATAAAAAAATTTAACCATGTCATTAACATTATTACAGTTCTGAAACTTACTATCCCACCGCAAACACTTCAATTCATCTCTTATTGCATTATAATTTGCTTTGTAAAAGTTGAAACCAGTACGCTCCTTGGGTTTCAAATAATTGATGCTTGAATCCAACAACGATATTAATAGATTGGGATGTCTACAATCAAGCTTAGTCAAAAGATCAAGGGGTTGTGATATATGAACATTGGTAATATTACTCATTACAAGATCCAAACACTTATCATCACTATTGAGTACATTATTAAGCTGATTTAGGTTGTTCATATACATGAAATCAACAAATTGGTGACCCAAGGTGCAATCATAGTCACATGGAACCATTCGCGAGCTGCCATCATCACTCCCATTCCACTTAACAAAACCCAGATTAAAATCACCTAAAATTAACACATTCTCTCGACAATTCAATACAGTCTCAACACTATTCAGAAAACATGAAAGAGCCTCAGTTTTGACTGGCGGAGGTAGATAGACTGCGCATATAGCAATATTTAAAGTGGAGTTATTAACTTTAAGTTGGACAGAAACCCATAAATCCTCGCAGCTGCTCTCCCACTGCTCGATGCGCTTGGAAGGTATGTCTCGCGACACGGCTACCATGACCCCCCCGCCATCCATTTTAGAGGTGTTCGAACAAATGCGGTCCCTACGATAAATTACGTATCTGGAATCTATAATTTCACCGTTACTAATATTAGAGTTTAGCCATGTCTCCGTAAACACAATTATTTCGTAAGTACTTGTTAGGGTATTTTTAAACAATTCGTTGGTTTTAGTTCTCAATCCCCGCACGTTCTGATAATATATATTTATGCTAGCTGGTAATGTAACAATGTGTTAGGAGCTGGGGTTTGATTTAATGAGTTTCAGAGTTTCAAGGTTGCGGATAAGAAGAGCCTGGCTGGATTCATCTTTACGTACAAATATGCGTCCATTTCGAACCCATACAAACTTATGACCTTCTTCCCTGGCTTTTAGCCGTGTAGCAGCGTGGAGAGATTTATTGGTAGGTGTTAGGTGTTCCCCAACAAATATAGGCATCCTCGGGCCTCCAAGTCCAAGATGATGCGAGGAAAGCTTTTCTTTTGGGTTTTTTTTATTGAATCTTGTGACAGCAGCCAATAGTATGTCACGGTAACGAGGGCTTCGAAACTTAGCAATAACTGTACGTGGTCTACCGCTTTCCTTGTTTAATTTAGCAACACGGGTTATATGGCATATATCTTCAACTTCTAAGGAGCAATCTACCGTTTTCGTCAGTTGGGATATTAAGTTGTTTAGGTTCTCCGTTTTATGCTCCGGTATTCCATTTATCTCCACATTAGCTGCCCTTAAGTTTTGTTCTGTTAAGTGAAGTCTGTTTGTGAGTTCATTTACAGACGATTTAAGTACTAAATTGTCTTTTTGAAGCTCAGTTATTTTCAAGGACTTATCCATAAGCTCAGACTTTATATCATCATATTGTTTAGTTACGTATGCAACCGAGTCACTCAATTCAACCATCCGCTCGCTTATACTTTTTAACTGCACTGTAACTAATTGTCGAATTTTTTCTTCGATTGTAGAAGATAATTCTTGTTTCAGTATCCTTCGGAGCGACTCTTCGGTAACATAATTATCATTACTTTGCGATAATTTAGTTTGCTTATTGCGAACTGTAACAAAACTTGTATCAGATACGGTTTCATCGGGATTTTCGACTTCTTTCTGTTGTCCCGGTTGGCGAACAGGTGTGTTTGTATTGTCGCTTTTTGGCTGCCGGCTACGGCACTCAGGACATTTCCAATTAATTTTGTGATCTGGCTCCATGAGGTTAAAACGCTTTATACCAACATTGGCGCAAAGAAGATCGTATTTTGATGAGCAGCATGAGCACGACAGAAATTCCTTAGTGGTTATGATACTACGACATCCAGTACACTTATTGACTATAGGAGCCATTATGTAGTAGTCCTTTAAGTAATCAGGGAGTAAACCAATTTTCTATATAATTCCTATTGGTAAACTTAGCTCCACAAACACAAAAAAAAAAAAAAAAATATATATATATATATATTAAGTAGTTACGAGATCTAGGTAGTGAAGAATAGCATGCCTCGGAGATGCAGCCGGTTCCGCACCCGACAGTTGTCGCCTCTGCCGCAAAGCGTTCTATGGCAAGCGAACGCGGTGATGTCACAACTCACCGCCCGCAGCTTGATGTACGACGCGCACGCCGATATAACCCGTCCGCGCTGAGCGTAACCGCGACTCTTGCTTGCGCTCAACCAGTGCAGTACGGCAGTCAATTAGCTCGTGACGGTTGAAGTGAGTTTGCAATTTTTGTTAGATGTTTTTTAATTCACTGTTTTCGGATAGGATTAATTACACCAAATCACTTATTATGATTCACAGTAACTACACTTTAAACTTTAAACTTGAATGGACGGATGTTAACTTTTAAATCTTAATTTTTACTGAGGAGCTTTAATGTGTCAACTTAAATGGATGGCGCCCGAGGCAAAGATGACTATAACTTTATAATTATGACTATGACTTAACTATAACTTTAATTTTTTAACTTTATGTACTTAATGATGTTTATTTGATTTTTGACTTTTAATTATAATTTGAATTTTAATGTATAATACAGGACATAATTGCATGCCATTATCTAATGACCGAATAGGCAGAATTTATACTATATTTATTGTAATTAACATAAACAGTGTACCTCATTCAAGCGCAAATAATATTTGCATGCTATTGTTAATGGTTGAATAGGCAGAACTTTTAATATTATAAGACCTCCAGTGTACCCTAATCAAATGCAAATAAATTATATTCTTATTCTTATGTGCACTGCTTTGACTAGTTGTTGAGTGTCGGTTTCGTCGTACAGGTGCGTTCATACAACCCGCGCACGTCGTTCGGCGAGCACCAGTTCTTCGTGTGGATCGCGGCGGGCGACGCGGCCACCGTGCATGTGCCCGTGGTAGCCACCCGCCTTGGCAAGATGCGGGTGCATCTGCACGCCTCCACGCTCATGGGGCAGCATCACTACACCAAGGAGATACACGTTGAGGTTTCAGTATCTTTATTGTCCGGTATGACCTTGACCGAGCACTTGACATGACTGCAGTATTGCGACATTATTTACTTTTGAATTTAAATCTAATTTCACCAAAGAGCTTATTCATCACATAACATTGGGTGAGATGAAGGCGCCAAGCGTTTACCCGAAAATAATATTTAAAAAAACAACTGACCGAGTATAGTCATGTCAAGCATCCTGTATTAAGTCAAATTGGCCATCATCATCGTCAGCCTATACTAGTTCACTGTTGGACATTTGCCATAACTTGTCTGAAATAAATGTGTGTGTCTCTCTCTCTCTCTCTCTCTTTGAATATAATTCCAAGCAACCAAAACTAATCATCAATCAACCATCGCAGTGAAATTTTAAATACTATTGTAGTTTAATAACCATTGTAATAAAATAAAAAACCTATAATCAATTACTTATTTAAAGTTTTACATTCTTAATTAATTGTTTGTTTATCAACAGGCGGACGGCCTACCGCAATACCGCCACCAATCGATCCTACTCGACCTGTCCAACCGCGCCTACGTGTTCCAATACATGCACGTGAACGTGACGGAGACGCCCGTGATCCCGTACGAGGTCGACCGCTACTACGTGTTCGGCTCCAACCGCGCGCGAGTATCTATCGTGGGCGATGTCGTGGGCCCGCTGTTCCCCACGATGCCTGTCAACGCGTCGAGTCTTTTGGATCTACCAATGGTAAGGGAATTTAAACAACTTTAACAAAATCGAAGGTTACGCATTTGCCGGACGGGTATGCAACTATATAACTATTTCAACATACTTCTCTTGCGTTCCAAACGCCATTTAATCTGTAAAGTATGTAACAACCATTTACGATTAAGTAACACATTTTAGTCATAACCTCTGGTCAAAAGTCAAAATCCTCGTCTAGACAAAACAATGTAATGTTAAAAAAAATTGGCACTCTGCCGTCATATTATCGTCGCTTCACCTAGTACAATGAAGTTTGACACTATGTTTGGCTATTCACAGTTTTCATTCCAGAATACGTCTAACTCAATGGTCCACCGCCACTCCAGCATGCTAATTACATATACTATTCGTTGCCTCGTTATTCCCAGGACTCCGCCGAGCAGAACATGTTCGGCTTCGCGGCGAACATGTACCTGACCCTGTACATGCGGTTGATCAACCAGCGCAATCGCACGCTAGAGCGGGACGCGTTCTACCACATGAACGTGCTCTACCAGCGGCAGCTGTCCTTCATGAAGCCCGACGGCTCCTTCAGCCTGTTCCGCAGCGACTGGTGAGTGTCAGAGACAAGGTCTCTAATAACATTCATACATAGGTCCAGATGGAGCAAAGTTTCCGTAGACGGCATACATTATACCTAAATAAAATAAAGCACCTCCTAGCTAGGTAGGTCTAACTTCAGCAAAGAGGTCAATCGTCGAATTCAATTAGGCTGGGCAGCGTTCGGTAAGCTACGAAATATCTTCTCGTCCGATATACCGCAGTGTCTCAAGACGAAAGTCTTTGACCAGTGTGTGTTGCCAGTGATGACATACGGGACTGAGACGTGGTCGCTCAGTATGGGCCTCATAAAAAGGCTCAAGGTCACTCAAAGAGCAATGGAGAGGGCTATGCTCGGGGTTTCTCTGCGTGATCGAATCAGAAATGAGGAGATCCGCAGAAGAACAATGGTAACCGACATAGCCCGAAGAGTTGCTAAGCTCAAGTGGCAGTGGGCAGGGCACATTGCTCGCAGGACTGATGACCGCTGGGGCGGGATAGTCCTGGAGTGGCGACCGCGTACCGGAAAGCGCAGTGTGGGCAGGCCTCCAACAAGGTGGACCGACGATCTGGTAAAGGTCGCGGGAAGCCGCTGGATGCGAGCAGCACAAAACCGGTCGTTGTGGAGATCCTTGGGGGAGGCCTTTGTCCAGCAGTGGACGTCTTTTGACTGAGATGATGATGATGATGATGATGAAAATAAAGCAGAAGGAATTCCAAATATAGCTGAAGTTGTGCTGCCCGTTTATATTTTACCTAGGTATATAAAAAGAAAATACTTATCAAATATAATGATAAATCGTTAGAAACTGATATCAAAAAAATAAAATTATATAATAAATAAGTAACATACAGGTTGACTTTTTTATCACCGTCCAAAACTTCTGAGATGACTCCCGTGATACAAACGAACAACTCTTACTATTGGACCAACTCCCTAATCTATACTAATATTATAAAGCTGAAGAGTTTGTTTGTTTGTTTGTTTGTTTGAACGCGCTAATCTCAGGAACTACTGGTTCGAATTGAATAATTATTTTTGTGTTGGATAGTCCATTTATCGAGGAAGGCTTTAGGCTATATAACATCACGCTGCGACCAATAGGAGCGAAGCATCAGTGAAAAATGTTGCAAAAACGGGAAAAGAGCCTAAAAAATTAAAAATGCTGCTGAAAGTCACTATTCCACGCGGACGAAGTCGCGAGCACAGCTAGTTCGAAAATAAAATTCAGCTGTTCCATACATTTTGGTCGAATGAATATTGATGTTTTGTATGGAACAGCTGAATTTTATTTTCGAGTTAGGGAGTTGGTCGGTGATTAAAAAGTGTCCCTGTATACAACTTGTTGATTTGCATTCACGCCATATTCATAGCAGCGGTCGTAATGCTTATACTTATTACAAATAAATTATAAAAAAAATATGAAAAAATAATAATCATATTTTCAAAATCTGTAAATACGAATCGCACGTCTGCGTAGCACTAAAAAATAAACGCTCGTTCGCGTACGCCCGCTCACCCGACCACGCGTAGGTAGCAACAAGCTCGAGCTTCGCGGCGCGCCCGCAGCAGCAGTCCGCGGCCGGCGGGCGGCGGGCGCACGCCGCACGCATCAAAGCCAGTGCGCCGCGCAACCCCGAACGAGTGACACATTTCTTAGCCCTAGCGAATTTGGAGCGAAACGTGTTCTTAGGTGTGTTGTTTGTGTGTGTAAAAAAAGTAAAATGACGGAAAATTATTCTAACGTAGAACTTGTGGAGATGGTGCGATTATACGCAATCAGTGGGAACAGTCTACGTCGAGCCGTGGTCATGTTTGTGAAAATGTTTCCAAACAGACCAACTCCATCGCGCGAGGTAATGCTTGCTGCCACGCAACGACAGGGATCATGGCCAGTTCAACGTTCCTCGACATGCGCAGGGTCGCGGCAGTGTGGGCCTCTCAGTCGATTTGCAAGAGCAAATACTCGAATACTTCGAGAGGGAACCACGTGCCAGTACTCGTGATGCTGGCCGCCACTTCAATGTCCACCACACAACAGTCTGGCGGCTTCTTAAGTCGGAGCAACAGCACCCGTTCCACTTCAGAAGAGTTCAAGAATTGAACGAGCAAGATCATGCCGCCCGGGTTACTTTTTGTCACTGGGTACTAGAACACCGAGAAGCCAGCATTCTATGGACGGACGAGTGTATGTTTACGCGCATCGGTGTTTACAACGTCCACAATGAACATTGGTGGGCTCACCGCGAACAGAACCCGCATAAGACCAAAAAAGATTCGTTCCAGCATAGGTTTAGCATCAATGTGTGGGCTGGCATTGTTGGTGGACATTTACTCGGGCCCTATTTCATCGAGGGTTATCTCAACAGCAACTCGTATTTGCAACTTTTGCAGCACGTAGTTGACGTAATGCTTGACGACGTGCCACTAGCTCTTCACCGGAATCTCTTTTACCACCAGGACGGGGCGCCTCCGCATTATGGACGCCAAGTGCGCGATTATTTGGACGAAGTGTTCGGAACCCAGTGGATTGGTCGAGGCGGGCCAGTGCCCTGGCCTCCGAGGTCGCCAGACTTGACTCCGTGTGACTTTTATTTGTGGGGAGACATAAAAAGAATGGTTTATAAAGACGAAATCACGAGTGTTGTGCAGTTAAAACAAAATATTTTAATGGCTTTTGAGAGTGTAAGGTCAAATCGTAGTGTGCTGCAAAAGTTACCTAGAAACTTAAGGCGCCGTGCTCATTTGTGCATAGAACGTGAAGGTGCCCACTTTGAGCAGTACCTGCGAGTATCTTAAACATGATCAGTAAGTACCTAATAATAGTTTATTGCAACAAAGTATACTTATGCGTAAGAGTAAGCCACTTTACCACAGAATACATAATAGTACCTACAAGTTTACGTAAGTTCATCGACTTAATAAGAATAAGAATAGAATAGAATAAGAATAAATTTATTTGCTGTGTAAAACTTAAGACTAAATACATAAAACTTATAAAATAACATTTGTCTACATAATAATATAATGCATTACAAGAAATCATTGAAGAATAATGTAAAGTTTTAAAATTAAGGTTAGTAGTGCAGAATAACCAGGTGATACCTAAACTAAGTAAACTAGTTTACCCGTATCTCAGGCATCTAATCGGTGAGTGTGTTAGCGATTGCTTACATAACATTTTATTAAATAGCAATAAATTATAATATTTTTAATAACATTTTGCTTAAGCAGCATGTTGCTGCCATTGTATACCAACTTATGTAATAACTAATAATAGATGTTCGGTGTCATTGTAGGATTTCCCTATAAGCCAATTTTGTATGGTTTTCTTACAATTTATTTTGTTCATATGATATATACCTAGTGTTAAATTAAGTTTATTATACAAAAAACTTCCAAGAAAGCAAAAGAATCTGTGAGAGTGAGCTGTACGATATAGCTCAGTGGAACAAACAATGTCTACTCGCCTTTTGCTGGTTTGTAGTGGAGGACTATAGGGCGTTAGTGAATGTTTCTTTGTTACAGTTTGTAGTATAAACAACTGACGAACAGAAAGGACATTACATTCAGTTAGGAGTTCTGCTGTAGGGAAGCGGAAAGGACGAAATGTGCTTACTTTCAAAATGGCTCTCTGTGCTATTTCTAAGTTTAGCATGGTGGTTTTATGAGCGCCTCCCCAAGATGAAATGCAGTACGTTAGCAAAGATTGGCAAAGGGCTAGATAAACCTCTTTTAGGAGTTTTCCTTTAGCGGCATATCTTAAATTTTTAAAGACATAGATTAATTTTCGAACTCTAGTAGTAAGAGATTCTATATGTGCTTTAAAATTCAGATATCTATCTATGATGATGCCTAGGTATTTTATTGTGTTTGTACTACTGAGTTTAGGACATACACAGTCAATATCATTCGAGTCAAAACAGTGATGTGCCACTATTGCATGTGAGTCATGAGATGGTTGGGTCAGTAAATTATACGAAAAAGTCATGTATTTGGTTTTGTCTGTGTTTAGAGTCAACATGTTTCGATCGAATGTGTCATTCCAATTGTCGGCACTAAATAGTAAGGCTGTATCGTCAGCGTATGATATTATCTGACTATTGTTTTGAAGGGGGAGGAGGCATAAATCGTTAATATAGATAAGGAATAGTAAGGGTCCTATTATACTTCCCTGAGGAACACCATATTCGACTGTTAGTTCTTTACTTACTATACCGTCTATCTTAACTCGCTGGGTCCTATTTGTTAAGTAATCTTTTAAAAGAATATGCGGTATACCTCTTATACCTAGCCTGTGTAACTTTTCCAGGAGGATTGGAATTGAAACTGAGTCAAATGCCTTGGCAAGGTCTAGGAATATAACTAAGCATTTATTCCGGGAATCAAGTTGTCTTGTAATATAATCAGTTAATTCATGAACTGCGTCATCAGTCGATTTGTTAGGCCTAAAACCGTATTGAGTCGTGGCCAAGAGTCCTTTTCCTTCTATGTATTTAATAAGTCGGTTATATATTAATCTTTCTAGGATTTTGGAAATGGAAGGTAGTAAAGCAATGGGTCGGTAATTATTAATAAAACTTTTATCTCCATTTTTGTGAATCGGATGAACAACGGCCTTTTTCAAAGCCTGTGGGAAAATACCTTTTGAGATGCATTGGTTGAATAGATAAGTAAGTGGCGGAATTAAGTGCTGTTTGTATTTCTTAATAAATGTACATGGGATTTTATCAATGCCAGTGGCGCAGTCATTTCTAAGAGTCAAGATAATTTTTTCTACTTCATTTTCATCAGTGTTAAATAAAGCAAATGAGTGCAATGTTGACAATGGCGATGATGGGGGCAAAGTGTAGGAGAGGGAATAATTGTTTTGGTGTTTTGCTTTCTCAGCTAAACTTTTTCCAATAGAAACAAAGAAACTATTTGCCGCGTCAACTGATTGCGCCGCAGTAGCTGAGTTTGCGATGAGTTGATGTGCGGATAATTTAGTATTAGTGGTGTTAGTTATGGTTTTGATAACTTTCCATAATTTTTTCTTGTTTTGACCTGCGTCTTTTATTTCTAAACTTTCATACTGGCGTTTAAGTTTCTTCAATAATTTATTACAAAAATTACGGTATCTTAAATAAGTAACCTTGAGTATCTCATTTTCGGGTGCTAGAGTAGCGTTTTGATGCAGCTTATCACGATGTCTGATGCAGCGTAAAAGCCCAGGAGTTATCCACGGTTTTATAATTTTTTTACGGCGTGATAACACAATAGTTCGCGTATTGGCATCAATAATATTTGTTAACGATGAAATAAGATACTCTGTTGACTCATTGACGTCATCCGTATTGTAAAAGGGCACTAAGTCTAGGTTGTCTAGGTCATGTTTAATTCCCGCGTTTTGCAGCTTGTGGTGTTTAGTAATTCCGTAAGATTTACAGTATTGCTTTTGTAAACACAACAACACTGAATTATGGTCTGTCACAGAAGAGGTTAACACTATAGTTTTTAAAGGAATGTTAGTTTTAGCGAAAATATGGTCCAAGCAATTTCCCATTCTAGTTGGAAGCAAATGGGTGGGTAGGTAGCCTAAACAAGCAACATGAGTTAGATACTCTGGTGAATTGCGATCTATGTTTCCCGATTTAATGTCAATGTTTAAGTCGCCAACTAAAAACACATTCTTAAATGTAGAGAGCTGTTTTGTCAATAATTCATTAAGTGATTGTAGAAAATTAGTGATATTATGATATGATGGAGATCGATATATAGCCACAATTGCTGTATCGCTACTGATCTTTGCGATAAGACAATTTGCATCTATAATGTTAGGTTCCTCAATGATGTGATCTTTCCCGTCCTTTTTTATATACAAAGTTACACCATCATTTTGTAAAACATTACTTTTGTTAGTAGTGTGCGATTCATAGCCTTGTAATTGTGGGATCAAGGATGTCGAGGAGAGCCAGCATTCGGTGAGTACTATTATATCTATATCTATATTAATTTGACTTAACAATACTAACATGCTATCAAAGTTACAGTTAATGCTACGAATGTTTTGTAAAAATAAATTATAATTATGCTTATTACTAGTAATAACCGAAGAACATGTATGAGGGTCACAGATCACTGATTCATGTTCATAAGAGGAATCTATGTCTTTTAGAAAGTCTTTGGTAACATTACCCATCCTTGTGCTGCTAGACGATTGCTATGCGGCGCTCTAGGCGCCTTCATAATCAAAAGAACTTTGGTACCTTATTTCTGCACTTTTTCTGGCTGGGCATTGATCGTCTCCCGTTTTGTGGTGGCTGGGCTTATTAAATCGCTTACATGTAGCACACGCGGCAGGTTCTTGGTGTTTGCTGCATTCTTTGATGGAGTGTCCGACGCATCCACAGTGTCCACAGGTAGAGTCCGTCTCACGACAATACTTCGCGGAATGGCCATACTGCTGGCATTTGTAACATCTTGTTACAAGTGTGAAGTCTCGGACTGAACAAGATGTCCAATTAATGAACAGTCGCTCCTGTGCTATGAGAACTTTTCTTAATTCAGGTGGTAACTCTATTATAAAATTGCAAAATGAAGCGTCCTTTTTGCCAGATTTGTGGCTAAGTTTTATAGAACTAAGGAATTGTTCTCGGCTTATATGTGGATACTTGTCCGATATATTCTGCTCGTATAGGCATTCATAAACTTCTTTCTCAGTGCTATTAGTGGGGACCCCTAGTAAAATTATTTTCGGCTTTCTCTTTTTGGTCTCTTCGACCTTGAGCCCTGAAGTTCTGAGCTGCTCTGACTGCTTCAGTTTCTCAAGGTCTTCTTTACCTTGCGCGCTAATAATTATGCCTCCATCTTTGGTTTTTCGCATACCCCGGATACGTAATTTGAGCTCTTCTGGCTTAATTACGGTCTGGATTAGCTTCTTTGTGTCCTCACTGGTTTTTTCTTCCCTTCCCTGTGTGGTGCCGGGGATAAAGAATTGCACCACCCCATCTCTTCCCGTGGGTGTCGTAAAAGCCGACTAAGGGACCATTTCCAGAGGATGGGCAGCAGCGTCTCTCTGAGGTTACCCTCAACCTACTGCGATCGCCAACCGCCTCCGGCCGCCTGCCAAGCGTGGTGATTACGGCAAATGCCCCTCATATCCTTGGGGGAGGCCTTAGTCCAGCAGTGGACGTCTTTTGGCTGAGATGATGATGATGGTTTTTTCTTTATCCTGGGGATAGACAACGACACTGCTGGTGTTTAGGGGGCGGGCAAGAGAGTTATTTCCTTTCCTTACGATGTCGGCAAAGGATGAGTTCTCATTAGTGGGTTTAGGAGCAGAGCGGATACATTCTTTAAGGTCCTCGAGCTGGTCTTCAATTTGGATGGTTATCCCCTTTCGCTCGTTTATGTTGCTGATCGTGAGCTGCGCCGAAATATATTTTTGTTTCAGTGACTGATATTGAACAGCCAACTGAGACACACCTCCCATAACGCTCCTGCTAATGCTGCTGATTTTGAGCTTTTGTTCTGAATTTACTTTCCGTCGTTAGAGATCGAGCAAATGTCATTCAGGCAATGCTCGATTTTCGACAGCCAGCTCTGTATCTCCATAGTCGAGACTGCATCAATAGTGGGCGCTACGGGTTCTTCTTCATTTTGCCGTCTACGTGGTGGGCTCCGGGACGTCATGTTGCTCCGGTTAAATGGACTTTCCATTATTACGTAAATAAACACAAATTAATGCCACAGTAAAATTGTAAACAACTGCATGACCGCGATGCGCTGACCCCGATCTACGCGGAAGCAATAATGTCCGCCCGCTGCGCTCTTATCTACCTACTACTGTCTGCACCCCTATTCTCGTCAGTCGACGGTCGCTATTCTAATTTACACTGAGATCGTTTTATTAATCAATCGGTTCCTTATTACTTTCTCCGTGTTAAAAGTATTTTTTAGTCATTAAGTGTACCAATTACGATCAGCTGTAAAATTATGGCGGGAATGCAAATCTACAACCTGTATAAACCCAATTAAAAGATGGTTAGTACTTTTACTACAAAATTTGTTTTGTTTGTTTGATATAGGAACCAGTCTGCTTCGAGCGTTTGGCTGACGTCGTTCTGTGCTAAGATATTCCAAGACGCCTCCTTCAACGAGTGGGAGAACTACATCTACATAGACCCTGATGTAAGTTACCAGTTTTAAACACTAGCATTATCTCTTGTACAATTTATATTCCTAAACTTTGGACAAAGTTTTATAACGGGGATTAACTACTTAGCATAGGTATCATAGTGTACAGCAGACGCCTGCACGTCAACAAGTGTCCAAAACTGTCAAATTACTTGAATAAATATTCAACCTTAATCCATAGATATAAAGTTCAAAGTCTATTGAGGAAATTTGACAGATTGTGGTAGGCTGATGTACAGGCGGGTGGACCATACTGTTTAAATCTGCGTGTTTATTTGTGTGAACTATTTTGGTTTTATATAAATATTAATTTTAATGTTTGAGTGTGACATCTACTGTTATTGTATTTTTTATAAGTAGGTATTTAAGAAACTTGTTATGTATCTGACGCCCCGCTCGCACCATCCTGCAGGTGATCTCAATGGCGGTATCTTGGATACTGGAGCACCAGTTACCGCACGGCGCGTTCTACGAGGTGACGTGGCTGCCCAACCGCAACGACAACTCCACGCTGCGGGTGCCGCGGGGGGAACCCGCCGCCGCACAGCTGATGGCCGATAGGGATAACCCGGCTATTTTGGTTAGTTCTCAAGCATAATACTTAACAATATCAATGTTGTGTCCCTCAAAACCACTGGAGCAGTACATCAACGAGTGCTTAACAGATGTAAGTCGACAATGAAATTCCTTTACCACCTTAGAAGTGAATTTTGTTTACATATCTATATTATAAAAATAAATTGCTGTTCGTTTGTCTCGCTAAAACTCGAGGATGGCTGGACCGATTTTGCTAATTTTGATTTTTAAATATTTGTGGAAGTTCAGAGAAGGTTTAAACGATGAGAAACATAAATAAAAAGTAACGGAGAATACTAAAAACGACAATTTAATTTTCCAATATAAAATGATTTGTTTGTTTTGTTGTCATGGAAACTGTCAAATCGGTACGAAGTCCGCCGGGACAGCTAGTTATTATAATAAAACAACAAGTGCTATTTTTGTTTAAAAGACCAAGTGACAGATACTTTGTCATCATTGACAATGAGCCTTAGTGAAATTTTATTGTGATGGAAGTTTTTGTCAAAAGTGATAAAACAATTTCATGGTCGACTATACTAACATGTTATAGATTCCGAGCCATCCCCGTGGCAAACAAAGGATGGTACTAGGTTTTTAGTGGGTATAGCTCCCTTTTCCCTGTCGAGCTTTTAGCAGCTGGACGAAGGTAGAGGAGGAGAGTCCCACATTACCCGGAGTCGCCACTAGCCCCAGTCAGTGTACGCACGCAATAAAAAGGAGTTCATGATTGAAGACTGTTTATCGGCAAACGTAGTGTAGGTGTAGCGACGGTCTTCGCAAGGTGGCTGGTAAGAGGTAGATATATAGTAGGACTATACGCGGTGACGTGGCTGCCCAACCCCAACTCCACGTTGCGGGTACCGGGGGGGGGGGGGGGGAACCCGCCGCCACACAGCTAATGGGTGATATGAGATAACCTGGCTGTGCTGTTCAGATCTCATGCCAATTTATTTATTTAGTTGATGGCTTCATTCGGTAAGCACGTTTAGCCAGTGTCAAAGTAATTTCTTGCAAGTTATATAAATAGACAATATTTAAATATTTATACTTATTTAATATTTATAAATATAAAATACAGTGAAAAAATTAAATGCCTACCCGACCCAGCCAGAAATCGTACCTGGGTCTTCCGCAATCCGGGCGGCTGCACTGACCATTATGCTACCGGGAAGGCTTCCCGGTGGTCAGTGCAGGTTCGATTTAATTCAGCTTCAGTGCAGCAGTTAGCACTTAAAAAAACAAAAAAAAAAGACAAAGTGTTGAAAAAAATCCCCGACCGGGATTCGAACCCGCACCCTATGACATGCCGGGTCAGGTGCACTGCCAACTATGCTGTCGTGGCTCAATCCAACTCGCCGAAATTAATCAACACTATCTACTTTTAGTCTATAAGCCCAAGGAGCCCCATTTGTCTTTTTTCAAATTGTAATTTGTTCGCAACAATATTTGCGTAAAATTATGTGTGTTAAATAATCATAAATAAAAAGTAAAAAATAGACAATATTTCTTTTGTTAATATAAGATGACGATAAATAAAAAATAGAAATGAGAAGAGAGAATGAGAATGATGTGGGGCTTTACTAAGACCTCACGCGGACTTCTTGAGAGAGTTTGAAAAGAGACATTGCACTGTTTTATTACATTTTCCAACACTCATGCAAGTTCACGAACACTTAAAGATTAATAATCCACTATTATTTTACATTCATATTTGACATAACACATTTTTTTAAATTAATAAAACGGCAGACGTGACTCTTTACTTTTCTTTTTTCACTTATAAAACTAACTATGATGTTGGCAGCTTTCCTCCAACAAGACGGTACTTATCTAGACGTCCTTAGACAGCTGATTTGTGTTAAGATCATAAAAACTTTGTATTGTATTATGTACTTATAACACATTTTTAAAATAATAAAATAGACACATTTTTTTATTAATGTTCATTCAGGTTACCCTAGAAGTGTATAATACTAAGGATCTGTTATTATTATAATTATTATAATAATAACAGATCCTTAGTTACTTACTTTATTATAAAGTCAAACTAAAAACATATTTATAAATGTATGAAGACACTTTACAGTGGACTTTACATGTTTACAAATACATTCCTTTTTTTTACATAGATCTAACAAATTTTATTTTGTACGCATTCTGCGTTTTTTGCCCGTGCGGGCGCGCTTCGTTTGCGTTACATCACAATTAAAAGTAATGTCGAAAAATACAAACAAGCTATAGCGATGATTATAAATAAAAATGTTTTCAACAGGTGAACGATACTGTAATATCGCAACGAAACATAACGCTGACAGCCCAAATCGTGATCACGCTGGAAACGGTGAAAAACCTCAAGGATATTGGTGTACGCGAGGTAAGTGACGCCTCGGTGGCCGAGTGGCAGAGCGCTCGGCCCGGTCCCGGGTTCAATTCCCAGGTCGGGCAAAATGTATATCGGATTTTTCGATGCATAGCCCGGGTTTGTGATCACCAACCCGCATTTGGCAAGCGTGGTGATTAAGCCATTACCCAGCAATTGTAGCGGTGACTTGATTTCAATGATGGAGGCCTTTGCCCAGTAGTGGGACAATTATAGGCTGTTTACTTATTTACTTACTGAGGTAAGTGAGAATAGTGTTTAAACTGGTCTTTATATGTAAAAATCTTCTGTGCGTGTGTATGTTAAACGGCAATGTCTAAACGGCTAGACAGATTTGGATGAAATTTTGTGTGTGTGTGTTCAAATGGATTCGAGAATGGTTTAGATTTACAATTGGACTCGGTAGGTGGCGCTGCAATAGGGGTCCATCATGTGATACGGGTGTTCTTAAGCGGATGAAATCGCGAGCAGGACACTAGTAAAATATAATTTTAGAGCAATGCTTAATTTGTTGTCCCTATAGAAATCTAATGTTTTTTCTAAAAGAACTCCTAAGCCGGTTCCCTATATTATCTATCTGTTGTTTCGCCTACTATAGATAAAAAAATTACATAAGTTCCATACAAATTATGTCAAATTTCGGTCTATTTTCCTCTAACACGAAAAAAGATTGAATATTACTTTATGACTTGAGGTGTACATCGTGACAGTAAACGAATCGCGCCATTGGCGAATAGCTCAAGTTGGCGAAACGCGCCTGTAGGCGAAACGCGCTTGTTGGCAACCGCTCATAGACCCAAATTTCTAACTCCAGTAAGCAAAACAACAGACATAGAGTATAGGGATCCGGCATTAGTTGAGTTGAGATACGGTTGACTATACCGGGCACTTGGGGGTAGGCAAGGTGGGGACGGCTTGTGAGGCACTGCTCCACTGGCTGTTCTCTCATCTGGACTTCTCTTCTGTATAACATCAGTCAGAGCAGAGTCATTTGCCTAACTATCTATAAAACAATGAATTGATGATAAGGCCCAAGGTGGAAGCGTACTTCACCCGGAATCCTCAACTAATGAGGCACTTGCTATCTATTCTGCTGCCAGATCACAACAGTAGCAATGGTTGATGTGATCTGAGTAAGTCATTAAGGCGACGCATCGCTAAACAATTATTCTAATACGGAGCGTTTGCGCCCCGTACCATAAGAAAAACTGTTTTTTTTTCTTTCCAATTAAAACTACAAATAAGTTTAAAAAAATTAACTAGCATATTGAAGTGTGTGTTAAGACTAATCTACTAAGAAAATTTTAGATGCTTAAATTGGTCTGGTTTGCCTGTAAAATGTAAATCTATGTTTTTAAAGAGGTTACTTTGATATTTTTTTTTTGTTATAAAAGTTAACAAATCGTGTTTCTGCAACTAGCAAAATGAAGTCAATTAAATGAAAAATCATGTCATCAAATATCACTTTCATATGTTTTGTAATTGTTGGGAAACATCAAGATTCCCGCCACGTAAATTTCCAATGCGTCGCCTTAAAGGTCGATTCACACATATCAGTGAAGTCACAGTTCCGACAAAGTACTGGCACAGGGCGAAATATTCTTTCATACATTCTCTATGAACGAATCCCCACTTGTCAGTGTCAGTAACGACACAGTGCTCTCAGTGTCAGTTCCGCCACCGGCAATCACGGACGTATTTGTTGACAACGATACTTTTTGTCGCATCACGGACGCCGCGGCGTCTGGCTTACCTTAGACATATTGCTAGTCTCTCTCTCTTGGAGATATAGCCTTCCTCCAACGAGTATCTTTCTTCAATAACATACTTCCTAGTTTCTGCAGAAAAATATTGAAACAGCTCTCTGACATTTTAAAATATTCAAAATATTTCCTTTCATCTTTAACTAATTCTTTGTATAATGTCAGGAATTCTCCTTCTGTCTCTCTTAATTGCCATGCTTCATGCACCCATTTTTTCTTTCTTGCTGCTCTTCTTCATCGTCTAAAGCAATTGCTAGCTCCGTAGTATTGAGCAGAGCCATAACAACAATCACGATACTTGACGACGGACACGTTTTCACTGAAGCTCTGTGAACTGAGTACTGACATGTGTGAATCGAATCACAGACGCAACACTGTAGCACTGATACTAAACTGAGCGAACACGTCGACGGAACTGTGAGTTCACTGATTTGTATGAATCGAGCTTAAGCGGTCGTTGGTGCGCCTGCGCAGGGCCTGAGCGCGCGCGTGGTGCAAGCGCAGCAGCTGGGTATCTCGTGGCTGGAGAAGCAGCTGCGGCTGCTGGACGACTACGGCGAGCCGTACGCGCTCGCGCTCGTGGCGTACGCGCTCACCTTCTCCAAGGCGCCTAGCTCCGAGCACGCGTTTAGGTTGCTGAGGAAGCGGCAGCGTTCCGAAGGTAACCTTGATTTATTCATTTTAAATTTTATTTATGCCTATGCCCAGCGGTGGGTCAAGAGGGGCTGATGATGATGATATTGTATTTTATTGGTGAATTTAACAATCTATCGGAAATGAAGAAACAAGATTAATAAATAAGATTAATAAATTAATCGATGTGTTGTCAATGACGTTTAACTTTTAAGATCAATCTACTGAACCGTATTGGCCTAGAAAGGCGTTATGTGAACCAGTTACTAATTCTCACGTTATGATATCAATTACGTTTACTCCTTTTTCTCTTCTTTCTTCTATCTTATCTCTTATCTCTTATCTCTTAACTCTTATATCTTAAAGTATCTTCTCGATACCTTGGACAGATTGCAGCGGCGCGCTATACGCATTATCAGCAATGCAGAGGTCACTAATGCTCTCGAGCCCCTGCAATTGCGTAGAGATATAGCGTCACCACGGCGAGTGCTCTGAAGAACTCTTTGACCATATCCCACCTTCTCCCTTCCTCCATAGGAGTACGCGTGTTGCTCTCCGGAATCACCGCTGTACTGTCTTGAACATTCCATCGCGCACAAAGACATGTGACTCGTTTCTTTGTCGTACTTCCAAAAGATGGAATAGTCTACCAGTACACGTTTTCCCTCCTTCCTATGACATGGGGTCCTTTAAACGAGGCGTGAAGAAGCACCTTGTGAACCGGCAGGGTGAGGGTGACTGATGCTGCGTTGTTTTCACGCTGCACCAGTTGTCCTCGCGTCTGGACTCCGTTTCCACTTAACATCAGGTGGAGTAGAGTCATTTGCCGAGCTATGAATAAAAAAAAAACTTGAGAGGTGTCAAGGGACACCCGGATGGAACGAAGTTCCTTTCGATTAATTAGTGAAGGAATTGTAATAAAATTTTATTTTTTTTAAGTTATAATAATATTTTTTTTATTATTAACAAATATAATGTTATATAAACTTTAACAGTAGGTTTTTTTTTTGGTTTTTTTTTTGTTTTGTTTTTTTTTAGGTTATAGTGCGTACTTGCTAAAAATACAAAAGCATTTATTATTATCTGTATATAATCTCTACTTACCTAACTCCATCAGCAATATCCGGAACTTGTGCAGAAACACTGTCAGGATTCATTATTATTATTATTTTTTATTGTTTATTATTTACAAAAAACCTGTATACACTCAACAAAAATAATCGTCGAAATAGAAATGAAAATATCTGGCTTGCTTTCTATAAGAGAGAGAGAGACAGACAGAGAAACATTTTGACAGACAAAGAAACAGTTTGCACTGAAACTCATTTTGAAAATACTGTATATTATTATTACAAAATATTAAATCAACGAAAAAAATATAAATAAATAAATAATTTACAAATAAAATTAACAAAATAATATTTCGACCGTCACAGAACTCGAACCTGCAATCTTCGGATCCGAAGTCCGACGCCTTATCCATTAGGCCACACGGTCTTGTGATAACAATGGCGAAATTAACGTACACTTCTATTGATAAAAAAAGTGTCGTGACAACCTTTTTTTCGTAAGAATTTTTTTCGTCCAGCCCCCTTTCACAACGCGCGATAAGGAACTTCGTTCCAAAAATTGAACAGTATGTACATTTTTCACCGTCCTGCGTTAATTCGTTTACTTACATTTGGTTGTATGCGACTTTTAGTATAACTTGTGGCCCTACGATTGTGGTAAATGGCTATTTGGCCAGAATCAATGAACTTGCAAAATATTATAGCGACATACTTTATTAATTGTTACTATATACTGTATCACGCAATAACGCCTTAACCTGCCACCAGGCGGGCTGGTGTACTGGGGCCGGGAGCGAGTACCGCCGCCGCCATACAAGATGGAGAACCAGAAGCCGTTCCTGCTGCCCCGCCTGCCGTACCGCTATGATTCGAACAACATCGCGGCTACGGCCTACGCGCTGCTCACCTGCATGGATCACCAAGACAACAACGAGCCGATAGTCATGTGGCTCAATGCGCAGCGGCTGAAGGACGGCGGCTGGGCTTCTACGCAGGTTTGTACAGCATTTAAAGTTTAAAAAAAGAAATACACGTTCGGAATTTGAACAACATCGCGGCCACCGCCTGCGCCTACGCGCTACTGGCATGCATGGACGACCAGGGGCCTGACCGCCTAACAGATCGATTTGACTTTGTGTGTGGTTTATGACGTCATCTTGTTCTCCCTACCTAGGACACGTACATAGCCCTGCGCGCCCTGATCGAGTACACGAACCGGAAGCGGCTGCGTGACGTCAGCTCCCTCACGCTGACCGTGGACGCGGTCGCGCTGAACGGCACCACGCGCGTACTGCACGTCAGCAACAACAACCTCGCGCAGATGCAGAGCGTCGACGTGAGTACACACAAACAAACACACATTCTAGATAAAATTTTACTTGGAAAAATCAATCGGTTTCAATAAGTTTTCTATCAGGGTCACTTTTTTTCACCCTCCAAACCTTCTGAGATTACTCCCGTGATACGTACGAACAACTCTTACTATTGGACCAACTCCCTAACTCGAAAATAAAATTCAGTTGTTCCATACAAAACATATATTCATTCGACCAAAATGTATGGAACAGCTGAATTTTATTTTCGAGTTAGGGAGTTGGTCCAATAGTAAGAGTTGTTCGTTTGTATCACGGGAGTCATTCAGAAGGTTTGGACGGTGATAAAAAAGTCACCTGTATAGCATTGTAAATGCAAAATTCCAAATAATAGAAATGCACATTCTAATCAAAATTATCGTTTATAGTCTAGTTGGCCAAACCTCCTTTGAAGCATAACAGTGCCTGCCTCTGGAAACTACGCTTTTTCAAAACGTTATGTAACCAGTGATTGGAATAGGGAGACTCTATACAGGGTCTAACAAAATCAATAAGCGAACGTTTAAGGGCGGTATCTATACATCATTCTGAATACAATGACAAAAAATGGGCTCCAGTTTTATAGTGATTTAACAAAGTTATGTTTTCTAGCAAACTTACTCAATTAAAATAATGCACATAATAAAATATGCTGTATCTTTACTAACACGCACACAATTGAAAAACTATTGTATGACATTCATACACACACGGCTATCTTTATGTGCGTGTAATACAACTGTACGGGTTTAGAAAGGGTGTATTTTTTGGTGAATTATGATAATGTTTAGTTGATAATCTCGGTAACGACTAACGAGCCTGTAGTTTTGGACCTAATTTGGTGAGCATGCTCGGTGTGATGAATAGATGCTCCCCTTAAACGTTCGCTTATTGATACTGTTAGACCCTATATATCAATTACGAGGGGACACAACATGGAGCTGTTAATATCACAGAATTGATACTAGTATTTGACGTTATTCGTAAATTCTACGATTTAAATTTTACAATCCCAGACACGATAAAATTATGAATTGACTACTGGCGGTGTTAACAGCTTCGTGTTATGTCCCGTCATAAAGTGTAGGTAAATATAGTCTACTTCCGATCACAGGTTACAACAGTTTTTTATCTTCACTCCAATATTTTATGTTATAATTAAAACTTCCAAACTAAATAAAGTTTTTCACACGGTCGCTGTCATATGTTCACCGATGTGTCTTGTAAGCTACGTGGCGATCATTTCGGTTGAATATGAAATTACTCTGCATAAATAACTTTTATTTCAACTATTTGTACTTCCTTAGTTGATGGCTTTGTGCGGTTTAGACATTTAGCCAGTGTCAAAGAATTATTTATTTCTAACTAAAAAGAAATAATTATTTACATAACATAACATTAAATATAACATTGTTTACATAACTATGTAAATAAACAATATTTCATAATAAGATGATGATGAATAATAATAGTAATGAGTAGTGATAAATGATATACCCCCAAACCCTTGAATGCCTTATCGAAGATGTGTTCTCGAACACTGAAATGAATCCACCATTATGATGTGCAAAGTTTCATCCAAATCCGTTCAGCCATTTTCACGTGATGCGCTGTCAAATAAACAGACAAAAATTCTAAAAACTGTTGGAACGTATTCTGTTATCGACTCTAAGTATCCCCAGCCAACTTTTTTCGAATATCTTCCATAATGTACAGACTTTCGACCCTCTTTAGCTATACATATGTATAGATTAGCTTTTGCTCGCAACTTTGCTCACGTCAGCCTCACGACAGCATCACGACTTATGTTTGTGCATAATAAAAGCCAAAGTTATAAAACGGAAATAATCTTCACGGTTAAAAAGGCCAAATAGGTACCGAAATTTAAAGAATGACAGACATTTACATACACACTTTCCATACTTATTGCACACCTCTAGGGGAGGCTTTTCGAGAAATGTTAAAACACGTCATTCTATGTCTTTATTGAAAATTTTTAAGATCGAATAAATTAATTATTTTTATTGTTATTACCTCAAAAATAACGATTTTCCCAAAAGAAACCTTCTTCCCTTTTTTACTTTATTAAAGGAAAATAAAGAGAATTCCTGAAACAAGTCGTATACGTCGTACTCGTGTATTTTACTTAAAAACTGACGGACTTTCATACACTTTCACCCCTATTTGACTCCCTTTGGGTGTGATTTTCGTAAATTTTTTTTTTAGTGGCTGGTTACGTCACACAATTAACCTACAGTCCAAATTTTATCTAATTAACTTCAGCGGTTTAGGCTCCGCGATGAGTCACTCAGTCAGGACAAGTCATTATCTATATCTGTACTACTATATAAATCTGTAGGCTCTGTCTGTACATGCCATTTTTCAGACCAATTTTCACTTACTGACTCACTGACACCAATTCTACGATTTTTGAAATTTTTGTCTGTCTGTCCACTTTTATCTCAAGAACGGCTTGACCGATCTTGATGAAAATTTGTATGTAGTAAGAACATGCGATTGTGCAAATGATAGGCTATATACTTCGTATATGAAGTTGGTAAAATAATCTAATAATTATTTTGATTAGCATTCATTGATCCATTAAATTCGCACGCGGGCGACGGCTAGTACTCGTATGTATATAGATTGAACGTGTGCGTCCAGGTCCCGTCGGCGTGGGGCACCGTGAAGGTGACCGCGCGCGGCGCCGGCTACGCCATCCTGCAGATGTCGGTGCAGTACAACGTGGACGTGGCGCGCTTCCTCACGCAGCCGCCCGTGCCGGCGTTCGCGCTCGCCTCGCAGCCGCTGCGCTACTACGGCCGGAACCAGTCGCACATCGAGTTCCAGTCGTGCGCCAGGTCTGTTTTTTTTGTTCAATTCAATTCAATTTCTTGAAAAATGGCTCTCGCTACGATTTAGCCAGTGTCTAGTTTTAGGGCAGGTTCTTAGTGTTTTGACATTGTCCGTAACTCTGCTTAAGACTTTAATAAAAAACTGCTGACAGCTGTGCTAAGCAAACCACTATTAACGGATCTGCTACCCATTCTGGTTGTTGGTTTTTTTTTGTTAGACTGCTGATTGCCACAGAGTAGCTCGATGGCGCAGTGGTTAAAGCGCCCGGTCTGCGAGTGCTGATTTTGAGCCAAAGGCCGGTCGTCGGATGGGTGATCAAAAATGTTTCATCTCTAGCTTCTCGTGCTTCGGAAGGCATGTAAAATCGTTGGTCCCGGCTGCATTAGCATTAGTTAACAACCACCAATGGTGGGCCCATGTGGTGGTTTATGGCCCGTTCTCCCTATCCATCATCCATGGGGAAGGCTCGTGTCCCAGCAGTGGGGACGTAAAATGAACTGATGATGATGATGATTGTCACTGGGCATTTTCAGCTTCATCGGGCTTTTTGGGGGCGGCGAGAAACTTAAAGGATTCCTCGAGTCGTGTGAAACGAAGCACCGTCAGATGTTTTCAAGAGAGAACGGCATCAACTTGGCCTTTTGGCCTTTGCCGAACTGCCCGTATGTGGAATGCGCTTGCCGCACACGTGTTTCCCTCCTCTTTCTCTCCCGGGTTATTTACGCGGCGGGGCGTGAAAAAGCATTTATGCAGGCCGCCATAGTGTGAGCGTTCGGCATAGCGTGGTAGCGCTGTGATGAACGCTTTCACTTCTTGGGCTTCACTGGCTGCTTTTCATAAAGCAGGGTGAGGCCATTCTGGCGTGCCACAATAAAAAATAAAAAAATAAAAATCACGCACTAGTGCGTGTCCCCGGGCCCTACTAGATTCTCCGAGGGGTTCGGATCGGTTCGGGCGCCTGGTCACCGATCACTATCATCATCATCACCAGCTGATTTTATATACCATGTGTATGTGCGTTTAAAAAGTTTTTATTTACATACTGATTTCATATTTTGAAACTTGGCCAATCATCAGTTACCTTTGCTGTTGACTGTACCAATGTAAAATATTTTCTTTGTTTTAAAGGCGATGATGAGTAGTGATGATAGATATTTTTTATAATTAATTATATTCCCCCCAAACTTCGAGTGTCAGTAAAGATGTGATGTGAGTGAGTGAGAAAGTGAGATTTTATTAGGATTTTACGAGGACTAATAGAGAGAATTTAGAAAGTGATGTTGCGCTGTTTTTTTTTATATTGTCAAAACTCTTGCACTGACACGTTGATTAATCTACCATTATTTCACATTAATTATAGCACAAATTTTCAAACTAAACAAAAGTTTTAACGTGACTCTTGCTTTCCTTAAATTCACTTTTTGCATAATGTAATAAAAAAATAGTTTATTTTCTTTATTTAAGGACCTTAGATCTTTGGGGGAGGCCTTTATCCAGCAGTGGACGTCTCTTGGCTGAAACAAGGAGGATGATGATGATGATGATTTAAGGACCACTAAAAGATAATTGAATGATGTTTTCATTAACACAGCTGGACGTTGTTGTCGGAGTCGCCGCGCTCGGGCATGGCGGTGCTGGACGTGGCCATCCCCACGGGCTACATGATCCAGCAGCAGCGGCTGGACGCGTACGTGCTCTCCCGGCGCGTGCGCACGCTGCTGCGCGCGCGCTACCAGCCTACCAAGCTGCTGTTCTACTTCCATTACGTGAGTATTTATTTATGACATAAGAGTATGATAAGAGGTGTAGCCTCTTATGCCAGCCTCTTGTTGAAATAATAAATAAATCAATAAATAATAAATAATAAACTTTCCTACACTCACACCAATTATCTAGCCCGAGAGAAGCTTCGTTATGAAATTCGTTATATGGTTACTAGACAACGGATAAATATACTTAAAATACTTAAATACATACTTACTATACATAGAAAACACCCAGACCCGAGACAATTTAGAAAAACAATAATTTCTAAATTGACCCGACCAGGGTTCGAACCCGGGACCTCAGAGATGGCGACACCATGAAAACCGATGTATAAACCACTCGACCAAGGAGGTCGTCGAAATTTTGTTAACATTACGCTTCGATCGATTGCCCTCATTCTTAGGCCTTCTTGAATCTTGTACTAGGTATTATATAGATAGCAGTCGTCTAAGAAAATCTTTTAACAAGACTTTGTGTAACTATTTAAACTATGGTGACTTGCATTAGAGTTATATTAACGGGATTCTTACCATGTTTATTTTTGGCAACTGTGCCGAAGTATCGAATACTCACAAATAATAAATATGGCAAGAATCCCGTTAAGAATTTCTCTAAGACTGTGTGGTTTAATAAGCAATATTGTTTAGAAAATACTCCAATATTTTTTATTCGTTGTCCAACCAAAGCCAATGACTTTTAATCTCGGTTGTCTTGAATTTGCCCTTGCAGGGCGTCACTTACACCATTTTATGTATATTGTAACATCAATTTTTTTTACTTGTGACTTGTATTAATAAATCTGAAATCAAATATCCTAGTGATACTTAGCTTTCGAAAATCGAACAAAAAACGTATTGGGCCTTATTAAGCCTGGAATAGATATTCGTGTTTTATTCCCGTTATGTAAACAACATTTTAAATTAGAGACAAATCACAAAACACGGAATAACTATTGGAAGCCTAAGCTCTGTTCATTGTTACGGGGATTGTGCTTAATGAAGTGTATTTGTTTGCCATCAGTTGGACCACGAGCCGACGTGCGTGAACTTCACCATCGAACGGTGGTTCCCGGTGGCCAACATGTCGCGCTACCTCCCAGTGCGTGTCTACGACTACTACGCCCCCCGGTAAGTATTGAGATTTGAAACTTTTCATAGTGGACTTTAAATGGCAGTAATTCAAAAACACAAATGTTGAAAAAAATTCCACGAGCAGGATTTGAAGCTGCACCCTTCTGACACCGGGTCAGGTGCTCTCCTAATTGAGCTATTGTAATTCTAACCAGCCCGCCGAAATTATTAAACACTAGTTGCATTCATTACAATCCTTTATATTTACTTTGTTTTGTTCCATCCAAATGTCCATAAATTCTATGTTTAAAAATAAATTGCGGTCAGTAAATAACGTATTACATAATACATTTAAAAACTTATATACGTATCAAATCACTTCATTAAAATTAATTAAGTTTATTGAGGACTTTCGATATTGCAACACCCATCTCTACGTAATGGCAAGATATCAGTGCTACCAGCGCCACCGACTTCAATTCAAGTTAACCCGTGACGTCGTAAGCGCACAGGTGTCGAGGTCATTGAATCATAGTGCCGGGCGTTACAAACGTAACAAACGTGCGCACGTGTATTTTTTTCCCGGTTCGGGTAATAAACAGTGCAAAATGAGTGACAGTGAATGTTATTCAGAATCAGAATTAGAATTATTTATTTGTGAAATGTTGAAGTAATTCTGATGAGTTGTTGCGGATTTTAGAAGGTGTGTAACCTGATTCAGAATTTTATTATGAAACAGAATACAATAGTACATCGGAAGAGGACCAAAACAATCTGTATACCTATCAACATTAAAACTTTGAACGTGAACACATTAGGTACATGAAACGTTGATTGAGGTTATTTTAAGTATATACCAACAAAACTCTGTAATGAAAAAAAAAAGCATAGACTACCCTTTTCCTTAAGTAATTTATCGTGCTACGAACGTCAAAGACTTGATATGAAGTCAACGGACTACGTTACGAAATGAATAGTGAAGTGCCTATTATAATATATCTCTAGCAAGTATATGTATGTGTTTTTGTCTCTGATAATGGATACTCATTTTACTAAAAATAGTCATGAAATAAAATAAATTGCTATTATAATGTATCAGTGTTTATTTATATTTGTAAATTTAAAAACAAACTTTTAGACATCTATTTTTTTATTATCGATATGACGTTACCGCCATCCTTGCTTTCGTACTATAGAATCTGTTATACATTTATACGTTGGCGTACAGCGGGACATCGCGTGCAGGATAGTTGGGCGGTGAAAAGGTTAAAGAATCCACTGCTGGACATAGGCCTCTCCAAGTACCAGCCACTGCGCACGATCTGCGGCTACTTTCTATGCTTAAGAAAATACAGAAGCCTAAATAGTTATAAGAAATATATATAAAAATGGTTTACCTAACTGAATTACTGCGAAAATGTTTTTGTTTTGTTTATATAATTTTTAACGCAAATTTTGTTGCGAATAAATTACAAAAACACAAATGTTGAAAAAATTCCCATGAGCAGGATTTGAAGCTGCACCCTTCTGACACCGGGTCAAGTGCTCTCCTAATTGAGCTATCGTAATTCTAACCAGCCCGCCGAAATTATTAAACACTATTTACTTTTTTACTTTGAAAGCCAAAGGCGCCCATTTAATGTCAACAACTACCGTCATTTATCGTCGGCGGGCTGGTTAGAACCACGATAGCTTAATTGGGATAGCACCTGACCTGGTATGCCTGAAGGGTGCAGGTTCAAATCCTGCTCATGGGAATTTTTTCAACATTTTTGTTTTTGTAATTTGTTCGCAACAAAATTTGCGTTAAAAATTATATAAACAAAACAAAAACATTTTCGCAGTAATTCAGTTGGGTAAACGATTTTTATATATATTTCTTATAACTATTTAGGCTTCTGTATTTTCTTAAGCATAGAAAGTAGCCGCAGATCGTGCGCAGTGGCTGGTACTTGGAGAGGCCTATGTCCAGCAGTGGATTCTTTAACCTTTTCACCGCCCAACTATCCTGCACGCGATGTCACGCTGTACGCCAACGTATAAATGTATAACAGATTCTATAGTTCGAAAGCAAGGATGGCGGTAACGTCATATCGATAATAAAAAAATAGATGTCTAAAAGTTTGTTTTTAAATTTACAAATATAAATAAACACTGATACATTATAATAGCAATTTATTTTATTTCATGACTATTTTTAGTAAAATGAGTATCCATTATCAAAGACAAAAACACATACATATATTTGCTAGAGATATATTATAATAGGCACTTCACTATTCATTTCGTAACGTAGTCCGTTGACTTCATATCAAGTCTTTGACGTTCGTAGCACGATAAATTACTTAAGGAAAAGGGTAGTCTATGCTTTTTTTTTTCATTACAGAGTTTTGTTGGTATATACTTAAAATAACCTCAATCAACGTTTCATGTACCTAATGTGTTCACGTTCAAAGTTTTAATGTTGATAGGTATACAGCTTGTTTTGGTCCTCTTCCGATGTACTATTGTATTCTGTTTCATAATAAAATTCTGAATCAGGTTACACACCTTCTAAAATCCGCAACAACTCTTCAGAATTACTTCAACATTTCACAAATAAATAATTCTAATTCTGATTCTGAATAACATTCACTGTCACTCATTTTGCACTGTTTATTACCCGAACCGGGAAAAAAATACACGTGCGCACGTTTGTTACGTTTGTAACGCCCGGCACTATGATTCAATGACCTCGACACCTGTGCGCTTACGACGTCACGGGTTAACTTGAATTGAAGTCGGTGGCGCTGGTAGCACTGATATCTTGCCATTACGTAGAGATGGGTGTTGCAATATCGAAAGTCCTCAATAAACTTAATTAATTTTAATGAAGTGATTTGATACGTATATAAGTTTTTAAATGTATTATGTAATACGTTATTTACTGACCGCAATTTATTTTTAAACATAGAATTTATGGACATTTGGATGGAACAAAACAAAGTAAATATAAAGGATTGTAATGAATGCAACTTTCGCGTCACACCACTGGCCTACTTGATATGAAGTCGTTGGCGTGCGGGACATAAAAATATTTGAGGCGGTTTGGTTTTTATCCATTTTAAAACACACAAAACTCTGTTTTGCTTAAGAAAATAAAAAAATAGGGCTTCAGTTGTGTCCATCTTACAAAATTACAAAAGAAACAAATGTTTTATGTACATATCGTAAATGTATTTTATTATAGTAGGTAAAATTAAGAACTTCTATAGAAGTTCCAGTTCGTTCAGGGATTAATCTCTCGCTACCAACTTTTCGCGGGAGTTGTCGCAACTGGCTGCTCCATGAGCAGTCGCTGGCACTAGCTAATTACAAATATAGGTAAATAATACATAGAATACTGTAAGTAGATTAAATATTGTAAGTTTAGATATAGCTACAATTTATAATAGAGTAATTATTAACGGGATTCTTACCATGTTTATTATTTGTGAGTATTCAATACTCTATTACAAGTGACCATGATAGTTTATATAGTTATATAGCTACAATTCATGTTTTTATCCATGTATAAATTAATGTCTATGGCAGAATAACAGGGTTTGTGGGTCTCCTGCAAACACTGAGCCATAGACCTTTTTTGTCTATGTTTTTTTTTGGCAAATAAATATACTTATTATTATTATGATTATTAAGTGCTGGCGTAGACTGCACGAAAATCTTGGAACTTTTATAGAAGTTATTGGCGGTGAAAAGATTAACCTTATTGCCTTTATGCCAAGCATTCAATTTAGAGTAAGAACTTGCAAAAAATCTGGATTCCAAAAGGCACAAATCATTGCTATTTTTATATGTCTTATGGGTAAGCACTAGGCCTTTATCTCACCTGATGTTAAGTGATGATAAGGCCGAAGGTGGAAACTCACTTCACCCGGAATCCTGACTAATGAGGCAATGGCTATGTTACTTCTAGCTGCCGTAACACAACAATGCCACAAACATTGATGTTATGCCAACATATTTAGATAAGATGGTCGTAGCTAGCCAGGCGGCAAAAAAGCCCTACGTGGTGGTAGCTGGTGGTGCTTGTTGTTTGTGTACTCAGTTGTGATGGTGGGCCATCACAACTGAGTACACAAACATGTACCCCCTGCTGGGATTCGAACCCAGGGCCCCTGGGTCTAAACCGGTGGTCTTATCCACTATACCAGAGAGTGGTTAAATAGGTACTATCACTGGCATTGGATTATATATTCTTTTCAAGTCAAAAGGAAATAATACAACACAGTATACTATTAAAAGTGTATTTTAACTTAAACAATAGCTATTTTAGTTATTCTTAAAAATCATACTTTCATTGCAAAAAAATCATAACTCCTCTCATTAACCCTTTGAGCCCCGAGCGCTTGCCGGCAAGCTATCTAACAATAAAATTCTATTGTGTCTGGTATTTGCGGTCACCGAAGGCTTAAAAATAACAAAACTATCTTCAATTTATCAAGTTAATGGCAATCAATACCCATTAAAGTTGTCTAACAATTAAATTATTTTCTGATTCATCAGTTTCATAACTTCCATCAATACTTATATAACTGCTGTCACTTTCGTCATAATCATCATCCTCTTCATCATCTTCGGAACTACTAAAATCAGTTGAGTAATCATCATCATCTGATGAAAATTCTAATTCAGATGACTCGAAACTTAGGTTAAGATTGTCTGTCACATTATCCATTTGGTGTTCATTTTTAAAATATTCACTTTCTAAATGTTTAACATATTTAATTTCACTAGCCCAATCTTCAGCTGAAATGGAGTTTATTGCATTGAAAACAACTTCTTTGAATTGAGATATTGATTGAACATATACATCCTCAACTTTTCCTTTTATTTAATTTTAATTTAATTTAATGCAAGGATGTTTTCTAGCACATTTAAATCACTATAATTTGGAAGGCGCAAAGTGCTACAACCAGCTTTTTTAATCAAATGATCAACGAGATAATTGTTTGATGGTTTATTCTTTTTAATCAAATTTAACAGTTCTGCTCTTATCATGTTGTCTTCTAGAGGAATGTTATGTTTCTGTAGCCAACTGATTAGAGCACTCTTAGGTGACAGCTGATCAGGAATCACTTCTTTTGGTTTGTTGTGGTGTGGAGCGTTATCTACAATAACCATAGCATTTACTGGCAATTTAGGAATAAGAATATCTTGCACCCATTTTATAAATTTATTTTGTTTCATGAGAGATTCCCAATCTTTCCGAGGTGTATATTTCGACAAATAATGTACACTTTCTAAAAACCCAGATTCTGCTCCTCCAGCATGAATTAAAATCCATGTTTCACTTTTACCAAAAGCATTGGCAGCTCCTATAGAACTTTGTTGCTTTCCTTCCTGCCAATTGCACTGAATTTTTATTTCTCCTATGTAAACAACTGGCCTCTTGTTCAAACCCAAAGCATCATTCTGCTGTATTTGACCCAAATAGTTTATTCTACTTAAAGCTGTTTTATGTCGCTCCATGGGGACAGGTCCATTATTTTTGCATTCCTTAAATTTAAATCCCAATTTCGCTTTGAGTACTTTACGCAGTAAATTTTTTGAAGCTTTGAAATTGAGTTGTTTCCGCGCGGCAATTAACAATTTTCTTAGCGAGGGTATGCGTTTTTCCTCAATGTAGATGTGATAAATAATTTTTCGTAAAGCACACAAGTGATGAGCTTCGAGACCAATTTTATTGACTGCCTCTAAAACCGGTGCCGTTGGCTTACTGTCTCCGGCTACTGCAGGATCAACATTACCTTTATCTTCCATTGTATAAAACCTTCGCTACTATTAGCCTTCAGCCTACTTCCGAATGTTGTTAAAAATTTATTCAAAATCACACGGGTATAAATAAAACAACTTCAACTTTTTTTTTTTTTTTATTAGTGGCGTTCACATCTCTTGATGTTGAGATGTATTTGTTAACGTTTTGTTTGGCAACCGGGGTCACTTTTAGGTTAGCGAAATTTGCCGCCTAACGAGCATTTTGACAATATTAGTTTTTTTTTCTAGAAGGCAAACGGCTATTGCTCATACAGCCAAGCCTTTGATTTTTCACTATTTTATAGTTTTAGATTGTGACGAGTAGATGAAATGAATTATTATTCATTGTGTTCTTTCGATCTCCTTGGCGTTAAGTAAAGATTTGATGATATTTTAATTTGGAAGTGGTTGTTTTGCAATTTTTTTATTTTCATAGATTTTTAGTATGTTCACGAACATTTTACGGTATATTCATCAGTAAGGCGTATCTAAGTTTTAAGGCTAAAGACTAAAAGTCTTTTAGTGTCACGACTAAAGTCTTATTACTAAAGACTGAAAACGCTAGTCTTCTTTTTAGAATTGAGTTGTGTAAAATAAAGTCAAGGCGTTTTTAAAAAGCCTAGGAGTGAATCTCTTGCATCACTAACTGACTGTTTTCTCGCCTAAGGCTGGAACTCTTTAATTCATATTATGCTATTGTTTGCTAGACTAAGTCTTTATACATAAGTTGTTTTTAACTAAAATGAGAATTTATTATATACTTATTTTGTCTTTCTTTTTCTACCAGAGCGTTATAACGAGTCTATATTCGACGCACTGCCGACGTATTTACTGAACATCTGCGAAGTGTGCGGCTCGTCGCAGTGCCCGTACTGCGCGATCTACAACGCAGCACAGCGGAGCTGGCTGGCGCCGTCGTTGCTGCTGGCCGCCTTGCTGGCTGCCTTCGTACGACTCTTCTCACCGACCCTCCTCTCGATGACGTAACAAAGTGTCCTTTAAAATGGCCTTATCCACTTAGCAAATGAATCACAAAAAACTTTACCTTCTGATAAAATGACTCATTTTGAATGTGTAAATTCACAAATAGATATTTAAAATAAAACACTTTATACAGATCTACTAGTGTTATCGCTTAGCTTATATAATTAGTTTCCTTCATTGCGTTTTGAATAATAGATACACATAGGGACAGAAAGAAAACAAAATATGTAAAGAAAGCTAGTTTTTTAGGTCTTTATAATGGTGTTTTATTTTAATGTGTAGTGTTCTACTTAAACTTTTAAGAAAATATTGTAAGAAATAGATAGAAATATGTAAAATAAGATAACAAATAATTATTTGCATCACATTAATTCGAAAACAATTATTGCTCTCATGATATGCATTCATAGAATAACAAAAGCTTCATAATTATAGTAATTTTGATTTTTTTTAAATTACTACTACTACTGTAGTAATTGAAGTAATTTTTTTATTGCCAATTATTACATGAAGCAAACTTAAAAAAAAATAACATCCTATGTATTTTTTAAACTAACCACCGTTTTAGAGGTATGATCATATTTTTTTTTCTTCAAGTCTAGGTTTGGAAATTGTATCCTAAATACCAAAATAAGGAATACTTCAATCTATTTATCACCAGTGACGTTTTCATTTGCATCCATTGCAAATTTGTCTTATACTTGTTGATGTAGATTATTTGCCACTTGTTTATTTTCCATTCCAATCTAGTGTAATGATAGTTAGTTAAGAAAGTGTTCAGTATAGTTTAGAATGAAAGTGATGTTGCTGCTTGCATGTCTAGTATTCTTATTTAAAGTCATCCTGAAAGTGCATTTACAAAAATAACAAATAGAATATCCACCTGTTCTTACATGGTGCTTTCTGTACCTTTTTTATATCTCATTATTTAATGTACTTTTTGTTTATTCTACTATAAAATAATATTCTCTACTTCTCTTTATGCAATTATTTCAGTTGTCTTTTAAAATGAATAATATTCAATATAAAAATCAACATATCGCTGTACATCATATCAATATCAGTATACTATGTAACATTATTAATTGAATAATAATAAATTCAAGCATAAAATGCTTCAGGCTTGACATCTAAACTTGTTTTATTAAAGATATTTTATTCTCAAGCTGTTAAAAATATATAAACAAATGTCAATTTCTTGTTTAAAAAATATTTTAGTTTCTTTAAAAGTAAGACTACACCATTTATTTCTATGTAAATATATTTTTTTAAATAGGCAATCCTGCAATCCATCCTTAGTTAGTAAGAAAATTCTGTATATTTTTTGTGTAAAATTATATAATCATTAATCAAATTAAAATAATGTCAGAATGCCTTATTATAAAGACAATGAGGAATTGATATTATAAAAATGTCTATTAATTTGATTGACGGAATTTGATGTGATAACAAATACCTAATGAGAGTTTTAAAGTATTTATTGCTACTATGTGCCACGTCAATCTTAAAAGTGGAGGAGAAAGTTAATAAAATTGTACAAAAATCACCGTCCAAACAATCAATTATTTCAATAATGATATTTTGATATATATGTAACAAAGTATTGTATAGGTTAATTTAATAGATGTACCAAGTTAACATGTTACTTATGTAGTTTCCGTCCAAAATTACCCATGACTGATACTTTATTTTTTTTACTTTTGTGTGTAATATTTTGTCTTAGGTTGTTTCACAATTTGGTAGTGTACTGTGAATCTCTTTATTGAATCTTTATATAGATTTTTCAAATAAAATCATTGATTTTTTATATGTTTTCTTATTTACCCAGTTACATTTTTTCTAACAGCAACACATTGGTTTTATTCCAAAAAGGAATTGATACAAAGAAAAAAAAACAAGAGTTATTATACAAAGGTACAAGCAGTACATACCTTCATGTTCAATCATTTATTTATGAAAGGAACTGTATATCTTTTGTATGGATTAATGTAATATTTTGCTATTTAAACAATAATGTTATAACTATAAAATCACAAATACTTAAACAAGTAGAATAAATTACTATTGTTACTGTCTTTTCTTTACTTGCTTTGCCTTAGGGCTAGTGGCCTTGGCTGCAGACCCTCCACTGAACAGGGATGTGAACATCTCTGACATTTCCGGCATTTCAGACATCTTGGCAAGGTTGCTAATTTGTTTTAAATCTTCTTTGGTTTCTGGATCATTCATCATCTTGGGCAAAATCATAATGAGGAGTAACGGCAACACCATCATGATAACCATTGGGTTAAACAGGAAGTCGGTCAGCCTCCACTGTTCACGGACTTGGAAATAACGAAATCTAGAAAGTGGCTTCATGCGAAGAGGATACGGAACTTGAATGATTTGCGAGGTCTGAATATAATTTACTTTCCTGGCTCTGTACTTGCCTTTGGAATTAATTTCTACGCGCACTGGCTCATACATGTAATCAGGGTTGACGATTTCTACGACGTATGAACCGGAAGGCACGTTATGTACGACGAATGTCCCATCATCCCTAATAAAAGCGATGTACTCTCCTCCATTAACATGTATTCTTGTATCTATTTGCCAACCGCTTATATCTTGATCTTCAGGAGGGAAAACTCTTCCTTCAATTACGTATCGGCCATTTCCAATTTCTTCTTCCACGATATTTGCAGCACAAAAGGCATTGCTTATTAAAACCAGAGCTAGAGCAGAAGCAAACAAACTCATAATTCTTGTTTAAATACAATTTCGATCAAATTTTAATAAAATTTTGACGATTCTGTCGAATTTACAGTAAGTACACACCTCAACCAATTTGACCATCAAATCAAAATTGACAATTTTGACATTAAACTTTTTTTTAAAGTGTAGTTTGTTCCCTGAGAAACCGGCTAAGGTCATAGACCATGCTGCCATGTCATTAGTTTCTAAAATTCATTAGTATTATGTGTCATAAACTATATAGGTGATAATGAATGATAATAGAAATGAGAAGTGAGAAATGATATACCCCCCAACCCCTGGAGTAATTTAGTAAAGATGTGGGGCTTTACTAAGTCCTCACGTGGACTTCTTGAGAGAATTTGAAAAGTGCCTTTGCACTGACTTGGTTCATTTGCTAACACTCATGCACTCTCGCGAACACTTAACGGTTAATAATCCACCATTTCTCGACTAAACACAAACTTTAGAAAATGAAACAAAACCACAGACATGACTCATCACTTTCCTGCCAAGAAGTCAAAAGAAATTGAGATGAGATGAGATTCAGTCATGAAGCTGTAGTGGATTCAGCAGTATTATTATACTTTATGGATTCAGCTCAGAATAATAACTATTTAGTAAATAACTAACTGTTATATGGGATTCAGTCAAAGAGGAAATTAAAAATTCAGTCAATGATTCTCATTTTTACTTTAGTTTATTATATGACAACAGACAAAGAGATTTTAAACATTACGCCTATTAATTTATAAAAAATATTTTGCTTATCATCACCATCATCATCTCAGCCAAAAGGCGTCCACTGTTGGACAAATGCCTCGTCTAAGGATCACCATAACTACCGGTTTTGTACTGCTCGCATCCAGCGGCTTCCCGCGAGTGACCTTTACCCTTCTTTACCATAACATAATACATTTTAATTTCTACTATATACTTAATGGATAATTAATGAATTTTCTTTTCTTATCTTGATTTCAACGATGGAGTCCACTGCGCAGCAGTGGAACATTTATAGGCTATTTACTTAACATAAGAAAATTATGTTATATTATGAAAGCATTTATTTATGAATATCATAAACCATCACTACTACCACTGACTACGTCCTTGGTACATCACCACATCCATCACCAATGCATCGGTTTAGGGGAACCTCACTTAAGAGCGTTTACGCCGCTCACTAGCGCCGCCAATGAAAAAAAAACATATCTAGTAATTAGAGATAGAAAATCAAATTATACTCAACAAACTATTTGAATGAAGTAATTTAGCATTTTTACGTCACCTAATGAACACCTGACATGTTATGGTTTAGTTAAATTTGTCGTTATAGTTAAAAGTGGCCGTAACGTCTTATTTAACTAAACCATAACATGTGAGGTGTTCATTAAGTGCTGTAAAAATGCTAAATTACTTCATTCAAATAGTTTGTTATAATTTGATTTTCTATCTCTAATTACTAGATATGTTTGTTTTTTCATTAGTGGCGCTAGTGTGCGGCGTAAACGCTCTTAACCTCTCTACCGCGGAGCGCAGAATGCGGAAGTTCCGCGGAAGTATTGCGTAATTTGCAAAATCGCGAATACCTAAAGTCGATATCCACTAAAATAATGAATAAGTTGCAATTAGATCATATTTTATCATTTTGTAATTACTGAAATAGTTTATTAGTTGTAAATGATCAAACTATTTATTCTAGATTTTTTATAAACAAACTTCTTCATACAAAAGTAGGCTCTATATAGACGACATAGAGTCCATAGAATTCGATCGCTCAATTGTCAAAATTTGACATATTTGACATTGACTTTTTAAAAAATTTAACGCACAGAGCATATAATTGTTGCGGGTTTTAGTGTAGCAAATTTACTCTAGTTTGTCTATAGCCAAACTTCTTCATACAAAAGTAGGCTGTAACTTAACCGTAATTGAGATTATAGTCGCGTGGTCGGGTGCGGTGACATGACACCGCGCGGGATTTGACGGACTATAATGGCCGCGGTGTCATGACACCGCGGCAAGGTAGAGGGGTCTACTCCATAAGATAATTATTAGGTACCTATTGTCTATATTATATTTTTGTTGTTCTGAGCAAAAACCGGTTTTTAGTAATATAATTTAAACGTAACTGTTTCTTCCTACAGACTACGTACCTAGTCCTTAAATTAGCGGAGCAATAGATAAGATAGATCTAAATTTTATTGATTGTCTATGGACTTTTTTGTAAACAATAATTTGAGTCGACATGTGGTTGTTGATAAATAAATAATTAGGGATAAGTTCTTCATGCATAATACACCATTTAATTAGAATAGGACGAAAATGTCAGGATATTTGGAAGTGAAATATCCGTCTAAATCAAACTTGGGTCTAAATCCTTTCAAGGTGATTAATATTACGTGCTCACATTGCATTGTTTGTTCCATGTCATAACGTCGTATATTTTGCATCGTATTATTTTAACAGTCGTGGAA
Source organism: Eudonia lacustrata (assembly GCA_947562085.1). Classification (NCBI taxonomy): domain Eukaryota; kingdom Metazoa; phylum Arthropoda; class Insecta; order Lepidoptera; family Crambidae; genus Eudonia; species Eudonia lacustrata. Next base: position 2,575,844 of record OX387323.1, on the reverse strand, counting down.
GAGACAATGGTGTATTCTGAGGCCAAGCCCCATGTCCGCGGGAGGAGGGTCGCTGGCCGTGTACTGCAGTGAGGCGGGCGCTCCAGCGGGAACTGTGGAACTGCCATCGGGCTGCTTGGTCCGAAGGGCGAAGTCCCGCACGAGGCCGTTTGCCTTCGCAGTGTTTTCTGACGACGAGCCGCGAAAACCCCGCATTCTACTTGCTGCACAAACACTGAATGAGGCACAGGTGTGGATGGAAAAAATAAAAAAATTACTCAATGATCATAAGTTACTTGGTGAGTCTACCTTCATTTTTGTTTCATTTTACATTTTATTGAAAATATGTGTTTTTTTTGTTATGTAACTAATGCTAACATAATTATTTTTATCAGTTAAAGAAATGCATGAAATAAATAAACTTGTTTGTTTTATAAAGGGTATTTTAATAATGAATCAAGAAATCAGACAAATTAGAAGACCAACGTTTTAAGATAGTGTGTGTTCTTTAGGAAGCCACAAATTGTCAATTATAATTCTCTTCACTATATTTGAATATCTTTTCATGTTTATAATTGTATGTGTTCATCAATACCCTAAATGTGCAGCAGCCAACGTCATCACATTCAATGCAAATGTGCTAAATACATTTAAATGCATTATCATCCATGGCTTTCCATTGCTTGACATCATACAACCAAGTTAGGAATCATTTAATTTATGTTAATTGCAATTTACAGTATACAGTGTTGACCTTGAAAATGTTATATTGATTTTCTAAAATGTAAATTCTGGAAATTAAAAATGCCTGTAAAGGCACTGAGTTCTCACATTTGGTCTGTTACAAATGTAGTTTTTTCCAATAAATGCAACAAATTTGTATATTTTAAATTGTAATTTGTAGATTCCATAGATCTTGGTCAAATATTACATACTAATCTTTTGTGTTCATATTTTCTTAACAGTCTTCTTTTAATTCTATCTAACATGGAAAGGTACTTTTGTGTTTGATATTAAACATTTGTTTTAGCACAAAAGTGCCTTTGAATCATGCTTTATCATAGCTCCATTTTTTCAGGCACTGAGACTTTGCTCAAAGATTCCTACTCTGTGTCAGTTGTGACGACTGGGTTGTCCCGCAAATGTGGGATGCACGGTGACAGTGTGCTGACAGTATCCTCGAACGGTCTACTCGTCTCTCGGTCTCAGAAACTCAGCACAGTATTAGAATGGAAACATATCAGTGATGTTCTGCTGATTAGTGAGAATGCTGAAAAGAACAAAACTTGTGTTCTCACTGTGGATAGGTTTGTCCATTTTGTATTCTGCACCTGGTGATGAGCTGCATAATTTTGACAAGCACTGTAAAGAATATGCTTGGAGTGTTTAAATAGAAAATTTGATTTTATTGTAGACATTAACTTAATTACCATAGAGATTAAAATATGGTGTGTGTGATATTTATCTATAAAATCTAAATTAAAGCCAGAGTATTGGTAAAATGCAGCAAACTAGAAAGCTAACAAATTATGATTTTACTACAATTATGATAATCAGTTGCTCACTAATTGAGTTTAAGGCACTTAGTGTTGAATGCTAACGCATGTTATAGAGGGGGTAAAGTCCAAAGAAAAACTTGATTGTTATATGAAATGTTGCAGAGCAAGTACCGTAACAGTGGTTCACAACTTATAAAAATGTATCAAGTCTACCATAAAATAGGTAGACAAAGTTTATTGTGGTAATAGTATCTTACCAAAATATTTTCTTGAAAAACAAAATATATTAAATTGTAATCTATTAAATAAATAAATAAATAAATACCTCCCAACGATTTTCATGAAATTTAGTATGCAGGGCGTTTCGGGGGCGATAAACCGATCTTGCTAGCTTTCATTTTTAGAAAACATTATAAAAAAAAATAACGAGCAATACTCGGTCATCCAGGTACTGTAATATAACGAAACTAACACTAATAGATGCAGGAATATTCTATTTTATGTTAATTGAAAACGTTTATACCATTTGAAAAACTAACAATTAATGGAACCTGGGTGAATATTAATTTTTTGAATTAGTGGGCAGGGCTGGCTTCCGACTTCCACCATCATCTTCACATATGTACTAAGCTTGCTTTTTAATATAACTAACATCATTTTCCTGTTTGTTCCACTTCAGTAGGAAGCCATCTTCAAGATCCGAAATCTGCAACTAATTATGACTCACAAATTGGTTATACTCGGCATTGAAGAGCTTTAAATATATTATGCATGTAAATTTTACTTACGATGGAATGTGGGTTGTGTTAATTTCGTTAGTGCATGATTCATATTCAGTATACTTATTTTATTATGTCTAATACTTCTTATTATAAAAATGAAAGTGTTATGTTAATGAGTATATTTTAAAACAAGGTTTCGTTCACTTGGCACTGTTATGTTTTTAAATGCTGAGGTTCTGCTTTTGGATTAAAGGTGATAACTTGAATTTTACGAGATTAACAAATATCGCGTATAGTAGAAACGAAAAGTTATCAGAGTGCCTAGTGCGAGTTCTATTTGCTTTTCTATTTTACATAGTAAAACTTTTCATTTGTGGTGACACATATTAAAGTCAAAGTCAAAGTGATTGTGACTGGTGATGAAACACTTGCACTAAGTACCCAGAAATATTGTTTCAATAAGTTGTTCTTAAGTGTAGGAACACACTATGCCGAAATTACGCGACTGAAGTTCCGCGGCTGATTTTACGTTCCGACGTATTCGGCTGATATGACACACCATAAGTGCCGAACTTACGCCCCGCCCCCGGATCTTCGTAGGCAATCGAAACGAACTTCGGTCGCGTATAATGTGTGCTCTATAGAATAAGTTGCCGCTGAACTTACACCCGACCGAAGTTCGGCTGTACGCTATAACGCAACGTAATTTCGGTATTATGTGTCGTCAGTAATTCAAATAGAATTGTAGGCGTAATCATGCCGAACTTCGGTCGCGTAATTTCGGCATAGTGTGTTCCTACCCTAAGGAGCTGCGCAAACATAGACACTTATATGTCTTGTGTGGGATACAAGCTACCGGTGATTATGAAATCAGCCCTCCCTGCGCAGACGTAGACACTTTTTGTGTTCAGTTACTTCCACCTGCCACTGATATAGCAACTCGGTTTCCTTGTATGGTGTGCCGTGTCAGTAACAAAAAGTGTCTACGTTTGCGCAGCGCCTAACATAACATATTATCATGATGTGATGTTTGTAAGTGTTTTTGGCACAACACAGTGATTATGCGAGTGGTGGTGGCGAGCTGAAATTCTCCGGTCCTTTGGCGAGCGAGCTAGCGGGCGCGCTGAAGCTAGCGCTCAGGGATGAAAGCGTGCGTGCGACCAAAACCCTGAGCAAGAGCGAGGGCGATTTGCGCGTCTCACACTGCACTGACGGTAAGGACTTACTTACTACTAGTATACCTTTCTTTACACAAGCAAGCAGACTTGCTATGAAACAAGTGCTCAGAGATTGGCGGTAAAGAAAAAATAAAGGTTCAAGATACTAGAGACTTCCTTCTATTATTGTTTTATGCACCATTTATAATAAAGATAAACGCCTCGGTGGCCGAGTGGCAGAGCGCTCGGCCCGATACCCGAAGATCCCGGGTTTAATTCCCAGGTCGGGCAAAATGTATTTCGGATTTTTCGATGCATAGCCCGGGTTTGTGATCACCAACCTGCACTTGGCAAGCGTGGTGATTAAGCCATTACCCATCAATTGTAGCGATGACTTGATTTCAATGATGGAGACCTCTGCCCAGCAGTGGGACAATTATAGGCTGTTTACTATAATAAAGATATTTCGATTTTAATTGTATTGATGTGAGAGTTGTGTTGTCTGCGCAGGCGAACTACGCCGCAGCAGCTGGTACAGCGGGCCCTCTGAAGTATCGTTGGATGACATCGACATTGTCATGTCCAAGGTATATATATCTTTTTTTACTTCTTAATTTTTTTTAATTATTGTGTATAAAAGTATATACGGGGCCTACAGTATGCTCATTCATATTAATAACTTGTGTGTCGGTCGGTATCCAAATTTTTACATTAAGACTATGGTAAACTACACGATTAAAATAATCAAGGTCATCATTGCGCATTCATGGTATGTAAAGTTTTGAGCCCTGTATGGCCTTCATTGTCTATTTACTACCAAGCATAGTGATGTCACCGTTGCATGCCATTATACAACAAAAGGCATGAGTAATAGGTACTGTATGAAAGTTGTAAGTTGTAACACACTACTCCCACCGGCAGGAGGCGAAGCGCATCCCGAGCGGTAACCTCGCGCGCTGCAGCGGCGCCGGCCACCTCGCCGAGCGCAGCCACGACGACAGGTCTGTATATTATGTTCATTATTGTTATTTACAGCAAATATTTTTTTTATACTAAGGGTGAATGTATATCCTCTATCTCTAGCCTCAAAATAATAGAGGTTCGGACGTTACAGACTGCAACCCAGTCTATGCAGTTTTTTATCGCACTTTAGTTAATTTTGATGTACTTTTTTGTTCTAAATAAATAAATTTTAGCATTATTTATTATTAATTAATATACAAGATAGAAGATGAGAACGCCTTTTAATGTCGCCTGCGCACGGAACTTACTTGTCCCAGGGTTAGGGAACGTAACTTAAGTGCCAGGCAAACCCACCCACATTGTAATCTCATTTTGCATAAAACGGAACGCAGTAGATAAAAATAATTGACGCCATGCAAGTTACAAATTAATTATGAGGCGATCAACGCCTCAGTCTCCCTATATCAGAAAGTTAATTTTGTAATTATGGATGATGTATAATGTTACATAAATTTGTTGCAAATATATTAGAATTTGGAAAAATTAAGAAAATATTTAGTTATTTATTTATTTTGGCGATTACGGCAAATACCCCTCATATCCTTGGGGGAGGCCTTTGTCCAGCAGTGGACGTTTTTTGGCTGAGATGATGATGATGATGATGATGAAGAAAATATTTTCACAAGTGTAGGTGTTGACATTGAATAGGGCTCCTTTGACTTTTAAAGTAAGAGTAGATAGTGTTGATAATTCCTGATATGATGATGATGATGATTCCTTGATATTCCTTGAATGATAATTCCTTCAGCCCCCCGACCGCCTAACCGATCGCTTTGACTACGCGTATAGTTTATGACGTCATCTTGCCACCTCGCACCGCCTATGAAAGCAATATCAAAAGCTAAAGGCTATAGCTTTCGATATTACTTTCATAGGCGGCACGAAACGACGAGATGACGTCATAAACCACACACAAAGTCAAAGCGATCGGTTAGGCGGTCGGGCCCCAGGTTGGACAAAGTCATAATAGCATAATTGATAGTGCATCTGACTCGATGTGGGTTCGAGTTCCACTTGTGGATTTTATTTAACACTTTTCCAAGTAAAAAGTTAATTTTGATTTATAAGTGATTTTTTATGTGACGTAATAATAACTTTATTATAAATACTTTACATATGCAATGCTCTAGCAGGGTTCATAACAGTTTCTTGCCAGCTCTTCTCGGTCGAAGGCACTCACAAAATCCAAACGAGAGGAGATTCAATTTTAATTTAAATTAAATTTTACTTTGTTTTTTAAAATTTTATACTTAGTTTTGAGGTGAAAAGTGCCTGTGCTTATATTAGCTTATATTAAATTAAAGATTTAACTTTGATGTATTTTATAGATAAATAAGCCATTACCCATCAATTGTAGCGATGACTTGATTTCAATGATGGAGGCGTTTGCCCAGCTGTTAGACTTATTTAGTTTATTTAGAGTAAATGTTTATATAATTTTTAACGCAAATTTTGTTGCGAACAAATTACAAAAACACAAATGTTGAAAAAATTTCCACGAGCAGGGTTTGAACCTGCACCCTTCTGACATACCGGGTCAGGTGCTCTTCCAATTGAGCTATCGTGGTTCTAACCAGCCCGCCGAAATTATTCAACACTATTTACTTTTTACTTTGAAAGCCAAAGGCGCCCATTCAATGTTAACAACTACCGTCATTAACATCCGATCATAATATTTTTACAAATACTAAAGATCAGTTAAGAAGTAGGCAAGCTATTTATAAATGTTTATATAATTTTTAACGCAAATTTTGTTGCGAACAAATTACAAAAACACAAATCGCAACAAAATTTGCGTTAAAAATTATATAAACATTTATAAAGTGAATAATACTAAAAATAAGATAAGTATGCAAGAGCAGACCAGCCTCCAGAGGCGGAGCGAAGCGTGAGCGAAGCGATGGCTGATTCATATGTCATACTCGTGAACGGGTGCCGCCTCTGGAGGCTGGTCTGCTCTTGCATACTTATCTTATTTTTAGTATTATTCACTTTATAAATGTTTATATAATTTTTAACGCAAATTTTGTTGCGATTTGTGTTTTTGTAATTTGTTCGCAACAAAATTCGCTTTAAAAATTATATAAACATTTATAAATAGCTTGCCTACTTCTTAACTGATCTTTAGTATTTGTAAAAATATTATGATCGGATGTTTATGACGGTAGTTGTTAACATTAAATGGGCGCCTTTGGCTTTCAAAGTAAAAGTAAATAGTGTTGAATAATTTCGGCGGGCTGGTTAGAACCACGATAGCTCAATTGGAAGAGCACCTGACCCGGTAAGTCAGAAGGGTGCAGGTTCAAACCCTGCTCGTGGAAATTTTTTCAACATTTGTGTTTTTATTATTCACTTTAGTTTGACTTTGTTTTTCTTAAACAATTTTTTACTTTGATTAGAGTTCTGTAGTGGTACTGTATGACATTATGGAAATTGAAACTTTTACCTGATGTAAAGATAACTTAAATTTTTTATTTTATTTTTTTACATGTTGTGGTTGTCTTCTATATTTTTTTTGTTTATTTGTTATATTATAATAATATATTAATAATAATATTTTTGACGCTGTAAGGGAAAAAAGAGCTGTACACTTGCTGAGCTTCTTGCCGGTTCTTCTCAGTAGGTACAAGATCTCCCGCCCAGAGTTACGAACCGATGGCATAGTGACATTCACAATAGCTACTTGTAGCCTAAACTGAATAAATGATTTTGAATTTGAATTTGAGTGGGACAATTATAGTCTGTTTACTTTGATGTATTACATACTGAAAAAAAAAGTCTTATTATCTAACCTTTTGTGTAACAATTGTGTGCGATAAATAATTTGAATTAAATTCATTTTAACCAGTATGTCGGACCGCCGCTCACTGGTGTCAGTGGCGTCGGGCATCTACGAAGAGATCGCCGAAGCTCCCGCGTCCCCCGCTTCCCCCGCAGCCCCTACAGTTCTCCAATCGCCCGCTAGCGATGTATACTGCCCTATGGGTCGGGACGTGGTCGACGGGCCGCTGCCGAAGCCCTACCCGGTAAGTTCTATTTTTTTTTTAAATTGTTTTATATTGTTACAATGTTTTAACATAACATAGCATTCTACATCATGTAAGTATAATCGCACAATCATTTACTGACGAACACAGCATGCCCTTGATTTGTTCAGTTCGATAAATGAAATAAAACCAGTAACAACATGAAAATAATGTCTATTGCTAACTTAAGGATAATAAATAAATAAAACATTAATTAATGGCTTCGCGTTTAGCATTTAGCCAATTTTAAGTATTTTTTATTATAGTGGTAAGGGTACAATAGTACGGTAGATAGAAATTAAAATGGAGTCTCACAACACGTGTTATTACGGGAAGAACTCGGGTGAAACTCCAACTTAAGGAAAATATGATCAATCATTTTGATGCATGGTTAACAATGTCATGTACTACAGGGAAGCTTTTGGCGTCTGTGCCAGTCGTCCCATAGCCTGGAAGAAATCACACTCACCCTTAGCCCTTTATGCAATGCAGCAAAGACAGATATTCTGTTTTTTGTTTTACTTACTCAATTCAATGAAATTCATATTCTTTTATTGCTCTATGTTGTGTACATTGTGTCTTAAAATAATAATTAGATTCAAACATAGGCCCTGAACAGGGCATTGCAACATAAAATATAAATTAAAATACAAATACATTCAGAATCAATATGAGAAACATTTGAATAAATTACAGAATAAAATAATTGACGACAGATTACATCAATATAAAAAAATAATTAATTTTTCAGGACAGTGCCCGCAAGTTTAAACAGATTATTAGAAATAGTTACGTAAGCCCCCTTTAAACTTTAAATCATATTTTAGGTATTAAATAAAATTATTGTAATTTTAAGTTTGGTAAAATTTGTTAGATTAGTTTTTATAACTATTAGTCCACATCGCATGCCGTGGCTGTCTATAATTGAAAACTGTACTTAGAATAAGTTTTGCATTTACCCTATAACTACTGTTTGTTTGGTGGTACATGTTTTTGTTGACTGCCCAATAAATAAATAAATAAATAAATAAATAAATAAATAAATAATTAATTTAAATTAATAACAAATAATTAAACATTAACATAATTAAAATAACTTAAGGCTAGACACTTTCACATAATACACATACCTTTACTCTTTTGTATTGTATTTTTTTTAGGTTGGCAAGCTCCAATAATGCTGGATACTAATGTTAGTAGGCTATAGTTTCTGTAACTCTTTCACCCGAGTTCTTCCTGTGTTGTGAGACTCCATTTTAATTTTTATCTACCGTACAATTGTACCCTTATTACTACTAATATTAAAAAACTCCGCCAAGTATAGGGTTAAGCAATGGCTAAATAACTGTTTAAATATTGTGTCTCTGTCTATTAATATTAGCTAAAAAGTGACAGAATCTGTTTTGAGCATTGTCTCACTTTAGCCATCGTTTTGTGGTAAAGCAGTGGCCGTCTTACAAATAAACAATGAATAAAGTTCGAATAATAATTTTGTGTTTTGTCTCTTTTACTCTAATTTAAAATGACATTTACATGTCAGGAACAAAACACGGAATAACTATTCCGAGCTTATTGTTTGTTAATTTGTAAGGCACTATACTATAGCCAAATTCTATAAAGAATGTTTACCAACAAAACGTTGCCAAGCAACAAGTGACAGGCATAATATATATTGACAACCTTTTCCAGTTGGTCAACAGAAAAGATTTTACGTAAAAGATTTGTTTATATTAAATATTGTATGAAAAATTTAAAAACCAAAAACCATATTACAGTTATGGATTAGTTTTAACCTGTGTGAATTAATAAGTTAAATAATTAAAACCCTGCACTTGAAGATTCAATAATTTATTTATTACGTAAATTAATCCCCTTCAGAGCATAAAGTGCTATACGTAAAATGTGCACGACACGCAATTTTACTTTAACGTCAATTCAAATAATTTGTTCATTCATGAATGTTTGTTTTGCATTGCAAATGCACTGTTTACGCTGCCGATTTCAGAGGTAGTTAAGATAATCGACCCCATATGGATACTATCATCATGTCATCTTCATTTGGAATGCTAGTTTATAATAACGGAATTGTTTAGAATACCTCAATTTTAGCAATGACATTTGTTTAATAGGGTTAACAAGCGAAAATAGTTAACGTTTTTTTACCTTCCTCGTATTATAAAGTTTTTACCGACGACGTTGAGCGACTGATTTAAGTAAGATGTGTAGTGAGAATAATAAGTCTTACAATATATTTTATGTAAAATTCAGTAATCAAGTAATACGAAAAACACAAAAACATTTATACCCAGATGTGTGATGACCCTAAGTTTAAAACCCTTAAAACATTTATTCTTTATCGAGTTTGGCTAGAGTACAGATGTGTGTTTTTTAACTGACCCTGCGCGTTGTCCCGGCCAGCTCGGCGAGGAGCCGACGTACGAGTCGGTGGTGGAGAGTGTGTACGCGACCGTACGCCGCGCGCGCCCGCCGCCGCTGCCGCCGCGGCACACCTGCGGGTATGTTGCTCCTTTTTTTTAACCCTTAGTTATTTATGGCTTCGTGCGGTAAGCACATTTCGCCTGTGTCAAAGTAATTTTTCGTACAAGTTGTAAATAAAGGGTGATCCAATTCGAAGTTCCTATATTGGCAACACTGTAATTTTGACTGGTGTTAGTGATGGCGCGTGTTTTATACCGAGTGTGGATAGAAATATCTATACCGAGTTTCGCTTTAAACGGATTTGTCAAACTGATAAAAAATGAGTGCAAGATAAATACAGACTTAGCATTTCAAATTAGTTCTGAATGTTAATAAAACTAACAGCAAGTATTTCGAACCTACAGGTAGAGCTTCAGGATATGGTTAAAAGCATATATTATTTTCGAAGCTTCACGTTTTATATTTTAGCCAGGAAACATGTCTAAAGTCACCTCGTATAGGTCCATGTTTTCTCCTTTCCCTTCGCCGTAAGTATTTAATCACATTTTTCGCTACCAATCTATCCGTTCGGCTACCGAATCTTCCAAATACTTACATATTGAATTGTTATCTAACAGAAGCGTAAAGCTGGGGTCATGGAACTGCCGCTGCGGCGGAGCGGGGTCGGGGGTCGGGGTCGGGGTCGGGCGGGGGCGCGGGGTCGGGGGTCGGGGGCGGGGGTCGGTGTGGCGGCACGGGTCGCTGGGCTCGCTGCCGCGCTGCTGCGGCCCGCCGCCGCGCACGCTGCCCAAGCCTGAGAAGCCGCGGCAGACATTCAGCGTATTCAGGTACGCTATTTATATACTAATACAAATGTAAATACATTAGTTGTGCATACTGTTTGGACAATTTGTACACTGAAATTCAGTTAATCACTTCAATTAGATACACATCTTTAGGTACACTATTTGTCCTCTTTTTACCAATGACCGCAAGTTTTAGGTGACCCCTTAGTAAGGTCGTAAATAAAAGCGGGCACTAGGTATATACACATGTTCAGGTACACGATTTAGCAAGACTCAAAGATCCGCGAAGCCCGCAATAGCTTGAGTGGGTTTTAAAAATAAATATACAGTGTTTGAATCGCCGCTTCAAAATGTTTGTACAATAATATATTTTTTTTGAATTACTGTACACGTAGGTTTAGGATTTCTAAAATTGTGTATTTCCCCTGTCTTTTATTCGGTAGACCATTGCTGTAATTTTACGCGCCTCAGGTTCAGTTAGGTTTAATTATACTCTGATTAATTTATTAACCAACATATTTGTACACCGAATTGGTAAAAAACATGCTGTACCGACTAAAAACTTTTTTTTTCACCATTATGTTACCATGTTTTTATGCAAATAAATGCCATTTATCTTATCTTATCTTATCTTATCTCATCCAACAAAACGTATTTACCGCACAGGAAACGGTTGAAAAGCGACTCGCGCATCACCTGCTCCCCCAAATCCGACGCCTCCAAAGAGAACAAGGACGTCGAGACCAAAAAGAAGAGGTTTGAGTTCGCCCCGACGCGCGACATGTTCAAGAGCTTCAAGGTGTCCCGCAAGATGCGCGGGCTCAAGATCGGCAAGGAGGAGGCCAAGAGCTGCGAATACCTGGACGACACCGAACACGTGGCCGCCGCCCGCGCCGCGCACTCCGTCGACTGCCTCGATGATTTCCAGGTATGGAAAGCCGGTTTAAAACTAGGCAAAACAGTCTGTTCATTTTTTTACTAGCTGTTTCCGGTCGCATCACGTCGCCAGAATGCGCTAGAACATTGTATTCGCTTAGCTTTTCTCAAACTTTTTTTAAGAGTTATAGCGTGATGTTACTCCACAAAAATTGGGTTATCAAATGCAATTTTCATAGTTCATAATCATCTCTGAGGTCCCGGGTTCGATCCCCGGTCGGGTCAATTTTAGAAATTATTGTTTTTCTAAATTGTCTCGGGTCTGGGTGTTTTCTATGTATAATAAGTATGTATTTAACTATTTTAAGTATGTTTATCCGTTGTCTAGTAACCATTTATCGAGTTTCATAACGAAGCTTCTCTTGGGCTAGATCATTGGTGTGAGTAGGAAAAATTTATTTATTTATAATTCATTTATTTGATTAATTTGATATTTGATTTAATTCACTAAAACACGGTATAAAAAGTTACTAAATAAGTAGTGTAGTACAAACAAACATGTTTAGCCAAATCAAAGAGGCATGCAAATATAACACAATTTCAAAATATTGCAGAAAATTCTCTTACAACAAATTTGATTTTTTCCATTGAACAGGTAGAAACTTGAAATATTTTTATAGATAATGGTACGGAACCCTTCGTGCGTGAGTCCGATTCGCACTTGCCCGGTATTTTTATATATAGTAGCATGACAAATGACTTCGTTCTGCCTGATGTTTGGCAGAATCAGAGTCCAGATATGAACACAGCTAGTGGAGCACGATTGTTCCTCGCCAGCTGTCCCTTGCCGACATTTCCGTCGCAAACGAAAAAAAAAACGGTGAATCTTTTCTTTGTCGCATCACCAAAGCGTGGAATGCTCTTCTAGCACACGAATATCCTCCGGTTAACAACATGAAGTGCATGTCATGAACTTAATGGCGCAGCAGCAGTAAACACGCTCGAAATCAGAATCGATCGAAATGTATCATTATCTCTCATCAGCATCTCATTTAGCTTCTCTTTGCTTCGGAAGGCACGTGAGACGATGGTCTACCCGGCGACTGTATTTTACTTATTTTTGGATATCATCATCATCATCATCTCAGCCATAAGACGTCCACTGCTGGACAAAGGCCTCCCCCAAGGATCTCCACAACGACCGGTTCTGTGCTGCTCGCATCCAGCGGCTTCCCGTGACCTTCACCAGATCGTCGGTCCACCTTGTTGGAGGCCTGCCCACACTGCGCTTTCCGGTACGCGGTCGCCACTCCAGGACTATCCCGCCCCAGCGGCCATCAGTCCTGCGAGCAATGTGCCCTGCCCACTGCCACTTGAGCTTAGCAACTCTTCGGGCTATTTCGGTTACCTTTGTTCAACCTTCACCAGATCGTTGTTTTTGAATATGGAATAATTTATTTATTTAGTCATCTATTTATATATTTATTATATAAGTACCTGTTCTATTAAACCCAAGGAGGTTTCTAACAGTTTTACAACATTTTCCAGGACTTCGACGCCGACCTGTCCATAGAGTTTAACGACGAGGCTGTCACCACCCTCGCGTTGCCCCAGGAGATCGTGGACCTGATACTGCGCGGCCGCGAGCAGATCAAGATACGTCTCAAGGACACGCCCGAGAGCGACTACCTCCCCATGTCCCCTATAGTCCCGCCGCCGCCCATCGAACATCAGTATATGGTAATGTCCCCGCGGACGAACCTTGCTTGAGCACAATTTTATAAGCAGGTATGTGATATTATTTTTTGTCGTACGTATGATGCGTGTGCGCCGTCGACGTTCCGTTCCACTGTGCAGCGTTTTGTTTGCAGTTTCAAAAGTTGTTTTTGTAAGATCCCACCTGTATTGGTGGTGATGATTGATTATTGTATATGCAATGGTTTTTGGATTTGAGCCACATTTATTTACAATCTGTAAATGGCGTTCAGTCAATCCCAAATGCTTTGGATAGAGAAAATTTGGGTAACGTTGAACACTTTGAAAGCATTTCTCAGTAAGTATATATTTTTTTGTAAAATAATTGTAAAAGCCATTGTATTAATTTTAACAAGTATTCTCAAAATAAAAAAATTACTACAACATACTTTTTTCCGACATTTGAAACTTCAACTATCAAAACAATATGCTGGCTCTGAGAAAAGGCTCAAATGTTTTGTCACACTTTCAATATCAAATTTTAGATTTACGTAGACTAAAATTCTCTCAAAATAATCTTATCATACAAATATAGCCCATTCAACGTTACAACTCAATTCAAAGTACCCGAATTGGACATACTCTTTCGGACTTTATTTTTTTATAAGTATTTATTATGTTTGCTCAATTATGTTTACAGATTGTATTCCAATTGTAGATATTGAAGCTCTGAAACTAATTTATTACTGTACTAGGTGTCGCCCGCGACTTCGTTCGCGAAGACTACACTATCCCACAGGAACCTGTTACCGGGATAAAAAGTATCCTGTATCCTAGTCCGGGTCATGGTCTGTCTATGTGCAAAGCTCTTCCCTCTTTAGCTTTATTATATGTATAGATGCTATGGAGGCAGTGCGCCTTCGGAAGCGTTGATATTTTAAAATATTTACCTCGATATTTTGTACTTAATGCTGTAAAGTTCCATAAATGTTTAGGTATTTCTTTGGATCAGTAATTTATTATTTTTGTGTATTGGTTTTCTACATGGGCGTACAGTTGTTATAAAAATACGTATAATATTAAAAATTATGCCCTCTTTTTTAATTTATAAATTCTACTCAGTCCAAAATTAGACCTCCGGCTGTAACATTTACTTTTAGTAGTAAATAATTAATGTTGTATATTATATTTTTGATATGTCGATTGTTTGAGATATTATACCCTGCCTAGATATCGCCCTAAATCGTGTTCATATTTTCGTAAACATGTAATTTAAATTATTTACAATGCCACAACATTGTTCAAAAGGTATAGAAAATTCATACAAATGTCAGATTTTTATTTTTGTTATTCTGAAGAATATAAAAATTTATATATTGGTATCAAGTAAGATATTTGAATTTGAGTAAAAATATTAATATTTTGTTTTTGAATTACATTTTTACCATAATATCAGCTTTTTACGTAAATAGTTTAGCACAATAAATATTGAATAATAATATTTTAATTAAGATTTCTTGCAGTATTAATAGAAAAATGCTTCCAGGCATGAATTATATAAAAGCGCCTTTTTCTGAAAAACCCAAAAAGTAGGAAACAAAATAATTCATCATTGTTTCGATGGTTCTCTATTATTCGATGTAAGCTTATGCAACATCATACTATTCTGTCCCATCTGTATCTGTCCTAGAGTTAGATAATAACTTTTAATTTATTTATAATGGCTAAATTAATGGCAGCTACTATTTATTCTCAGCAAGTGAATTCGCTAACTTTTCACTGCTTAATTTCATACAAGTTATGGAACCGGAACTTACATAAAAACTGCAAACGTTTAATGTAATTTGTTACCACAAAACAGATTCTATTGTATGAAACAAGGAAAAAGATTATCTGAGGAATCCTTCAAGAGGATATTGAGTGAACCTTTCTATTTTAACCTAAATGCCTTTTTGTGGTACGTAAATTACCTCAATTATGCATATTAGACGTTTGTAGTTTCGGTGAAAGTCATTGATAAAAGTAAAACCTATATTATGTCAATGCGATGTGAATCGTTCACACGAATATTAGTTAGGGCTCATTGTAACCAAAGGATTTTAACAAAAGTTATCATATAATGTCATTAGGGTAAGACTAAGAACAGTTCGTTCGACGCTTTCTATGTTGATAGTTACTTAAAAAAACATAAAATCATAAAAAAAGATCTGACACTTAGTTTGTTAAATTGTTTTGTAACTGCAAAGCAGGCATTTTGTCTCGCTGTATTTGTTTGTATTATTTATTTAGTTCACCAACAGTTACTTACTTTATCAGGGAAACTATCTCATAAAAGTAATAAAATTGATAAGTAATTACCTAATTAAAATTACAGTTTCTAAGTATTCGTACGTACAATTTTACAGCGTTAATTTAATACGTTTTTTATTGCGTTTACGAAAGACTGAAAAAAAAACTGTAACTGAATTTGAATAATTACCCATTCAACGTATGGATTCGTACTCAGAAAACATTTAAGTAAAGTAAGCAAGCCTAAACTGGCACTACAAATGTGTGTATTCGAGAATACCGCTGTACCTGTCCCCTTAAAACCGGTTGATAAAACGTATTTTGTTTAGCTTGAGTGTAAGTACCTCGTAACGTTTTGATGATGAAAAAAACTGAATAAATCCTTTCTAAATACGAATAATAAGCTAATCCGGTTAAAACAGTCTGATGGCCGAACAATCAAAAAGCTAGCCACTTTAAATTATTATACCTATATGACAAATAAAAAAAATGTCCTTAGCGTTTAAGTATTTGGCCTTTATTGTCATGGTATTAAGTTTCTATCTGTTCGAATTAAGTTAAATTTGTCTGAAGTATTATGCAACCGTCCAATATACACCGTGACTTTCGGGCCAGTCATGAAGGAAAGTCATCATCTTTTTCATAGAAAGAAGTTTCCCTTGAATAAAATGTGACATCTTTAATGGTTGAAACATGTTTCTTCCATGGCATATTGATTTGTTATTTACAAAGCAGAGAAGGAAGAAATGAAAGTAAAACGATTAGTTTTATTGAAACACTACATTAGTGGAAGTGTAATTAGATATTAGATATTTTAAATTTTGCAAGCGCAAGCTTTGTGTAGTTGTTTAGTTTGTTGTTGCATTGTGTAACCAAATTGTATTTTAAGGGACCTCGGTTTCTTCAAAGAAACTGATTGTAGTCAAATTTTGTGTTTGCTGCACTAGCCAGGTATATTTAGGAACAAAAAGATGTTAGTTGAGAATTTAAAGTTAGGTTAGTGCAGTATTCACATAGCGGTGATGGGGAAATTTAATGTGAAAATGTATGTATATGTTGGAATTAGGACAAGAACACTGCCAAATGTAAGGTCTTATTAATTGAATACTGACTGCGGTCAGTTTGATGATGCTTATAGGTGTAAGATAGCAGTAAGAGATATGGGCGTAGCTAGGGGTACTGAGGGAGCGCTGCTGCCCCAGCTTGGTCTGTGCGTATTTCGTGCATAGCTTGAAATAATACCTATTTGTCTCTTAA
Source organism: Eudonia lacustrata (assembly GCA_947562085.1). Taxonomy (NCBI): domain Eukaryota; kingdom Metazoa; phylum Arthropoda; class Insecta; order Lepidoptera; family Crambidae; genus Eudonia; species Eudonia lacustrata. The sequence goes on along the minus strand of OX387323.1, from coordinate 2,559,097 downwards.
GATCCCATAAACAATAAATAAAGCTACGCCCACAGTGAGGAAAAACATCATTTGGTCATATTTTATCTTAAAGACTGAAAGACAAGACTAAAAAATTGAGGGTAAATTGATAAAAGACTTTGGTTTTTTAATTAGATATGGTGAAGGGTTATCTGCATATCACTTCTCACTTTATGCAGAAGGTAAGGAAGGACTAAAAAGAATGTGATTGCTTCAATCATTATAGGAAATAATAAAAACGAGTTGGTAATTATTGTGAAATAATCTTTCACAGACAATTATTTATTAATTGGGTACATAAGATACTCGTGAAATATTTTCAGGGGTTAGTATTTCTTGATGACATTTTGTTTTTAAATAAAATATAACACTGAATGACCCCTTAAGATATCAAATACCTTAAAAGCAACATTCGATTATGTTTATGTAACTTGCTTTTAACATAATATATGTATAAAAATGTGTAAAGATTATTCCATAAAATAACTTACGATTTGAATTTAACTGGCGCCAGTTAAGTTCAAGGCGATGTAATGTCTACAACGTTGGGTAGGTCTTAAGCTTAGCTTACTATTGGCATCTGTTTCGAGGCAGCTAACTTTTCGTATAGGGCTTAATTTGCGCTAATGTTGTGATATTTAACTAATAACTTGTTATATATACATTTAAATGCTTCACAGAGCTCTCGTTGATTTTGATTACTTCTATTCTTCTCTCTATTAAAGTGTTTTAAACCAAATAACTCTTAATTATCAAAAATTGTCTATAATGTTTATAACCAGCAAATATTTTGCTGATTATTTATGAGCTATGTAGTTCACACAAATCAAATCGAAAATAGGAACTGATTACCAGATTTGTTGATGTTATAAATTAAGGAAGTTAAGGTTTAACTTGTCCTCCAATCAAATGATGTAGTAAACAGATTTGCTTCCAAATTTTAGTTATTAATTGAGTCTGTATTGAATGTGCGTATGGTGATTGATCATTATTAGCAATACAAAATAGAATTCCATCTGCTACAACATAAATTATGATTAATCTTCTGATACATTGCTCTGTAACATCTAGAACGCGTCATAAGTTCTACGTAGTTTTCACTTTATTAAGTTAGTGTAAGGTCTTAGTTCACTGCATTTATACTCTCTGACCAATTTATGTAACCGTAGGTTAAGTGCCTAATATTCCTACCCCCTTATAAATAAACACAGAATAACGTCCGAATAGTTATTCCGTGTTTTGTCTCTTTTACTCTAATTTGAAATGACGTTTACATGACAGGAACAAAACATAGAATAACTATTCGGACCTTATTCTTTGTTTATTTGTAAGGCGGCTATAGTTTAGTGCGGTGTTTTGATTGATTTCGAAATGATCTCTGATTGTTTTTCTTTATTTTTTTGTATAGGATTGTTCCTTCATTCATTACTTACTTTACGTCATTTTATAATCCGTTTTGTCATGTAATCAGTTGTATTCTGTTTTAGATATATTAGAGGTAATGTAATGTGTATGCTGTGTATTTGTACTTGCGGAGTGAAAAGTAGAAAATAGTCAAAGTAATCATTCAAAGACCTATCCTCCATAGTCGTTCATTTAATGCATAGGTTATGCGTAAAATCAAAGGGATTTGCATTATTATTGTGTTCAATACAGATCATAATAAATTAAACTAATTTGGCTCTGAAATGTACCGGCAAGCTTGCTATGTCTACGTTATCAAGAGGGCTTCTTGGTTATAATAACTATTTTCACTGCGATATCGATTATTCTTATTTACTTACTCCGCAAGTAAACGCTGTTTTGTCCTGCTGTTGAGCTTCACACTTTAAATTTACCTATATTAAAGTCTTATATTCATTAGCTAATCATGTTCCACTCAAATTTTAGATTTTATTTAGCAATATCTCCAGTTGCTCAAAATGTTATCCTGAAGAGAACCTTTATCTTTTAAAATACGACAGCAAATCCAATAAAAATGCAATGTTCATAATAAATATAATAGTGGAAATTAACGCACAAAAAACTTAGTTGTTATAAAGTTCTTACTGCCCGATGCATTTATCACTGTGGTCTTGAGCGTTAACTTTAGCTATTATACATACTCTGATGCAACGCAAGTTTAATTTGCTAAATAATTACATACAGATCTCGACTTAATTGATCTGGTCTTTATTACAAACAAATAGAATAAATTAAAGTAAGTACCAATTGGTACACTCTCTTGAGCGCCCGGTATAAATGTGAAGTGTTATTTATGCAATACTTAACCGAAGTGTGGCAGCTCATGACGACACATTCAATAAGAATTTACGAAGGATCCAAGTTTTGTTTTTTTTTGTTTGATTAGATTATTTATTGCTGCAGTGTCACTACGCATTGTGTTATTCAAATAAAGTTTGTAAGTATAAGGAAAAGAGTTTTATTTTATTAACCTTCCGTTTATGAGTTAAGATAAAACAGAGTTTAAATTTGATAAACATTTATTAAATTAAAACAATACAGAATAAAGAAACAAAAATATCACAAAAATATAGTTGCAAGGTAAATCAAAACCATTTTATTGTTTAACAAAATATTTTGAAATTTACAATAATTACATATTTTGGTGATCATTATTATCAGTGAATGCATGTTTACATTGTACAGTTATTTTTAAATATTACCAAAATAAGAAATTATAGCACATAGTCTAGCTTCAAACTTAAACCATAACATGAAAAATCGAAATACGCACATATTATGCAAGGGTAAATTAAAAAAAAAAATACTTAGGTATATTTTTCAACATCAGTAATGGATGTTGAGAGATAACCCCAAAAGTAATAGGTACAATACTCGTGTTGAACAAAGCTTTATAAATAAAAACATTAATATTAAGTAAATATGAAACATTTTATTGAGACATAAATTATGTAATAAAAATAAATAAAGGTGTCGCGTAACAATAACGTTGCGTCACACACCGCTCGGGCTCTCATCCTCATCCTCCATCTCATCTCATAATAATCGATTATTTTGTTATCATGCATGCGTAAAGTTTTGATCTTAATTTTTTTATTAATTTTAGTTTGTAAACTTATTTTTTTTTAGTCTTAAATCTGGTCTTAAGCTTTTCTACAATAGGTGCATTACAGCTATGTTATTCGAAAGGTTTGATAAATGAATAGAATAATTATTTAATTGTAGTAGAGGAATGGAAATGTAATGGAGGAATGGAGGATGAATAGAATAATTATTAATTGTGGTAGAGGTTAAGTAATTATATATTTTTAAAGTTATTAAGCAAAGATAATTATATTATAATTTTTTACTCAATACTGGTAAAAAGTACCTTGGTATATGCATGCATGGTACAATAAAATAGTTTCTTAATATAATTCATAATTATAATAGAACAAAAAATATAATAAGGTATATAAAAGTTAATAGTAAACAGTGATTTAGCTGTCATAAATTAATTAAATTTTCGGCGAATGAGATCTAGTTTAAAATATTTCCAAATGAAATGTACCCACACTGATAATAAAAAACACATATACAAACTAACATTAATCTTAACCTAGCACCTACACCACAGTGCAAGCAAAATGCTTTTGTTTCATGCAAAATGTGTGAGTGATGGCACTACAGTCAATGTATGAAATGCTACATTATACTTACTACTTACTTATATAATTTTCTTAACTATTTTATTATTAACTGTGTAGAAAGTTGCATAGAAATTGTAAAATGCTAAAGGATATTTTATGATTACAAGATTTTTAATATCTAAGCAATCTTAACTGTTAAATACTTATAAGATATGCAAATACTATAATTACAGATATATTACAGTGTGCGTGTGCGCTCGAGATTCAAAAACATAGGTTTGTAGAAAACTAACTTATTACATAATTCCTGTATTAAAAAAAAAATGTTATTTGATAGTTGCAGAGAAACCACTTACGGTATTGTTTATAAACAATTTAACAATTAATAAATAAATATGACGTACTAAAAATTATTGCCTAGCTTTTGAAGTATGATATGTTCTTAAATAAAAAGTCCCTTCTTGCTTGAGCTATCTGCTTAGAACTAAGGCGGCTGCAATGAGCTCGTGTCATTTCCTAACTATCATTATACCTGGTGCGAGTTTTATATGCCATTCGTAGTACGGGAGTTTGTATGAAATTGATACAGCACTGGTTACAAACGAACAGTGTTGCAATTTTGCCATACAAATTCTCGTTTTCGTAAACGTAATCGAATGTCAAATTAAACTCGCACAATACACCCTGATTCTATTTTCCTCAAAAACGTTAATAAATATTTTTTATTACAATTACAAAAAACACACTTACAGAGAACAGTTTACAAACAATGGTGAGCAAAAGTGGACTTATCTCTAAAGGAGATCTCTTCCAGCCAACCTAAGGTGGAATGGAAGCATCATGTTTAAAAGAAGCGACAAAAGTGCAAACAAAAATATCTCAAATAAAAATTCAAACGTTTCAAGTTTTCGTTTCAGTAAGTAAACAATTATATTAAAAACAAAACATCATTGATTGAACAGGGACTAACATATTCACATCACATCATACACATCCAACATTTCCTTATATTGATTATGATAGCGTCAAACTTTTGCATACTGATGGAACAAGGCAAAACGCGTTATAGTAATTTAGTTGCTAAATATATATTAAATAAAGTGTGTTATGCATTACCGTACAATGCGTAATGTATGTCGTGATCTGTGGTAAGGCTACGTGAATTGTTTATAATTCGGTATTAGCTGATAAATAGAACACATTATATGTACTAACATAATAACTAATTTCCAATAAAATTACGTACCTATCTATAATAAATGTAAACACTTGTACAGTAGAGTGATTATATGGGTATGGGTAATTAATAATTACATGCTACTCATTCATACTACAAAATTATCAACTTTAATAATATAACTATCAGTCGGTCACACGCACTATGGAATCATAAGTCAATCAAATATTGAAGCTAATCCTGATTGTTAAACACTTTCTGAAAAAAGATTAGGTATCTTGGTTTGATTGTTGGTTCTTTCAGCGAACATGTTTCAAAACATTGAAAAGCAGAAGGATATATTGTATAAATATTACCAAGAAGTTTAACCAGTTAACAAAGAACCTAAGATAGAAGCAATCGTAATTATTCATTCAAGGTTATTGTCCAATAAGTTTCATATTATTTTGTCAAATATTAAACAACATCACATACATATATGTATGTACCAAATTGTTCTTATAACCAAGGTAAGTAAGTAGCTGAAGCACTCGTTTTATGGAAATCGAAAACAATGACGGTACCATAACCACCCAGACCCGACACAATATCGAAAAGTTCGTTTTGACATTGACCCGATCGTGAATCGACCCGGGACCTCAGAGTTAGCGCCGCCCAAAGTCCGCCGTGCAAGCCACTCTGCTACGAAGGTCGTTGTAGTATATATATTTATTATTTGGCATGCCTTAGTTTCTCCCATTTTTAAGGTTAAGTTGTATATTCAAATGTCTTTTCTGTAAAAAAACTAGCTACTCTAAGGCACGACTCAAACTTTACATCAAATTATTTTGAAAGCAGACCTTTCTTACTTTAACCTTTTTACCGCCAACAACTTCTATAGAAGTTCGAGATTTTCGTACCGCCCACGCCAGCACTTCTATAGAAGTTCTTCTTTGTACCTACTTTATTAAAATTCATTTATACGTTGGCGTACAGCGGGACATCGCGTGCAGGATAGTTGGGCGGTGAAAAGGTTAAGATACTTCATATTGAAATATCTGACTGAACAAAACCGTTTATTAACAATACCTATTATAATAATTAGTGATCGGGATAGGTAGAGTATAAATAGCTTATGTTCGTGAGAAAGTATATAACATGGTGTTGTTACTACTCGAAAAATTGTTAACAGTAAATAATTATTCATTTAAATCATCAATTTGTTATTTAAATATTATTAATCTATAGTTGCTCTGCTTACTCATATGGCTAATACAATGAAGTACTACAGTTCCCGGCATTTAATAAAAATAATTAATATATTCGATACTACATGATATATTATTCCGATCAAAGGTATATACAATATCCAACACTTCTACAATATCACAAGCCTCGGTTAAATGCATTCGTTTACAAATGGTACATACATGAACCATACTTTATTCTAAACAAAGCTACACTATTTCTGTACATAACTATATTTGATTTCTCCCTATGCAATATTTGTCGGATGCCTACCTAGGGTAGTACAGCGGCACCACCAAGTTGCACAGGAACCAGTTATAGTAATTTTTTTATCTTTAATTATTAAAAATCTGCAACTGATTTTAGTCTTTACTTACAATTGAATACAGATACTTTTAGTTGTTCATCCTGTAAAATTTAAATGAAAATCTATGTTATTTTTTAGCAACAAAATGACACTGTGACACAAAACTGTGTCAAACACTAGGATTTAAGTGACTGTTGATCACTGGGCTACTACGATACGATTTTAATAAACTAACGTAAAAGTGATGTTTAAAAAAATAAAATTCGTTGATTGAAACTGTTTCTACAATTATTATTATTAAAAGCAAGTTGTTAGAGTAACTTGCTTCTGTTGTATCAGATTATCTCCCAATCGCTTTCTATGTGGTCGTCGGGGGACATGATGCTTCTTGCCTCCTTTTCGCCGTTCGTCTGCATCTCCAACTTCAATTCAATGTCTCCTAGATTCCAATTGTTAGGCATCTTCACGATTTTGGGCACTAAATCTATGGTCTTAGGGTCTTGTTTCGTATTAACTAGGACAGGGACTTTGTCTGGTTCTGTTACCTTAGGTGCTTCTATGTTCGGTGGTGCTATGAAGGGAGTGACTTCTATTTGTTTGTAAGAAATGACGTCAGCGACTACAGGTGTTTTGATTTTAGGAGCGGTTATGCTGAGCGACTCCAAGTTGAGCATCTTGGCGAGTATCTTCTCTTTTTCTTCAATTTGTTTCTCTAGAAGTTCATCGTTTTGTGATGAGTTCCTATGAAAAATAATGAAAAGTAAAAAAATAAATTTATGGTGATAGTGAGTACACGTCATGTACACGTACACAAATTGCTTCTACTCATGAAATGCCTTGTCTTGCTATTATTAAATACTGCAAGTAGGTACTGCAACCCAGTACAGAATGGTGCTGTGTTCCCGTAATTCCACTTTAAATTGGTACCTATATAAATTGACTTTTTAATCACCGTCCAAACCTTCTGAGATGACCCGTGATACAAACGAACAACTCTTACTATTGGACCAACTCCCTATCTCGGAAATAAAATTCAGCTGTTCCATACAAAACATCAATATTCATTCGACCAAAATGAATGGAACAGCTGAATTTTATTTTCGAATTAGGGGAGTTGGTCCAATAGTAAGAGTTGTTCGTTTGTATCACGGGAGTCATCTCAGAAGTTTTGGACGGTGATAAAAAAAGTCAACCTGTATTTTGTATATAAGTCGACGGTGAAGTACAAATACCTACCTTATTCAATTCAATAGACAAAATTTTATACAAAATGAATAAAACGTTTAGTTTCCTGAAAACTATAAAATTAATAAATCCATTCATTTGGAGAATATACAAATTATATGGAAAGCTAAAGTTTTAATAAAATATTAATATAATAGTTTTGTGTGTTTTACATATAATTATTAGGTGTACCTACATATATTGGCACTTCAACGGTGAAGTGCCAATATATGTAATAATAATGTATAATATGGGAAGTTGACATGTAGCTTTTCAGTCACCCTCCTTCCATGATACGTTTTTATAAAATTAAATAAAAACGACATACCCATAAGCGCTGATATTCATGAGGCAGGGGCTGGTATAGCTGACGTCCGGCCTCCGCACCGGCGTGGAGAAACGCGGCGTGCTGCCCCCGGAGCCCGCCTCGCGCCGCCGGCACCGCCTGCTGTGTATCAGCTCCTCGTCGCATTTCCTCTCCATTATGCTGTTATACAGCCTTAGCTTCGTCTGCAGCTCTTCAGACTTCACCTTCCCCATTTCTTCAGCATCACTCGAGACATCTTTAAACTCGTTAATGATAGACTCTAAGACGTTGCCGGAGAGATCGTCCGGCAGATGTTTGATGGGGGGTAGTTCAAAGCACTCTTCGGCGCTGCCTATAGGGCCGTTGTCGAGTAGCTCGTTCTTTGTGAGTAAAGCCATAGGCGTTTCTAGCACGCTGTTGATATATGGTACTGTTTGGTGGAGGTGCGCCAGCTCGCGGACCGTGCTTACGGCTTGCTGTAGTGATGATGATAGCGACTTGCTCATCAGGTTTGTAGACTCGTCTGTTGATGTAAAAGAGACGTTGAATTAATATTTGAGCGGCCGTAAAGGTATTGATGTGAGAGAGTATTTGATCGGCCTATATCCACTTCTGCATTTATATACTTACATATTATATGATAATATTGTTTTATATATGATTATTTACATATAATTTTAAGCAATTTTTTGCTTAATTTGCGGTCTCAATTGTCGCAGGCGCTACATATAACAGAATCTAAAAAAATATTTTTATAAAATGACTGGTTTTAGTTATCAAAATATGCAGCAACTAAATTACAAATATTGATGTTATCAATATATTTGAGTGATTTCAAAACATATAGATTAAATAATTTCTTTGTAATTTTAACATTAATGATTTTTTTGAGGTGTTTTCGTAAAGAATTACGATCGAAAACACAAATGTTGAAAAAATTTCCACGAGCAGGATTTGAACCCGCACCCTTCTGACATACCGGGTCAGGTGCTCTTCCAATTGAGCTATCGTGGTTCTAACCAGCCCGCCGAAATTATTCAACACTATTTACTTTTACTTTGAAAGCCAAAGGCGCCCATTCAATGTCAACAACTACCGTCATTAACATTGATCATAATATTTTTACGAATACTAAAGATCAGTTAAGAAGTAGGCAAGCTATTTATAAAATGTTTATATAATTTTTAACTGTTCCCTGTGTGGTGCCGGGGATAAAGAATTACACCACCCCATCTCTTCCTGTGGGTGTCGTAAAAGCCGACTAAGGGACCATTCCAGAGGATGGGCAGCAGCATCTCTCTGAGGTTACCCTCAACCTACTGCGATCGCCAACCCGCCTGCCAAGCGTGGCGATTACGGCAAATACCCCTCATATCCTTGGGGGAGGCCTTTGTCCAGCAGTGGACGTCTTTGGCTGAGATGATGAATTTTTAACGCAAATTTTGTTGCGAACAAATTACAAAAACACAAATGTTGAAAAAATATCCACGAGCAGGATTTGAACCCGCACCCTTCTGACATACCGGGTCAGGTGCTGTCCCAATTGAGCTATCGTGGTTCTAACCAGCCCGCCGAAATTATTCAACACTATTTACTTTTACTTTGAAAGCCAAAGGTCTTTCTTAGGCTTCCTTTTAGGCTTATTATAATCGCCTGTTTCAGGGGGCAACGCTCTGCATAACCATGTGTGTATTATAATAATAAAAAGTTAACATACCTAGAGTTTTATTTTGACTAAATTCTTATTAGTCTAATTTTATACTGACGTGTGTGTTAGTATGTGTAAGGATATGTTGTGTAGGAGTGTGCACTGTGCATGTAGATATGTATGAAAATGTGGGAATGTGTGTATTTGTATTATAATTGTATGAATGTTTGTGCTTTAGTTTAGTTTCTTTTAGCTGCCTCATGAATTGAATTGATATGCATATATAAATATAAATATTGCACATATTATATGCATTGAAATGCCGGTTTTCTTGAAATCAATAAAATCCGCCGTTCCTCTACCACTCTTGGCGGGCAGGCCAATTAGGCAGGGGAACGCAATTAAGCTTTCTCTAGCCCAGGCAGCTGACAGACGGTCGGTCGGTACTCTCACCACAAATGAATTAAAATTCACATTGTGGCGGGACTCCAACCGCTCGACCCTCAGAGTGGCGTCGGACTTCACTCGCATGTACTCTACGAGCTCTTCTGCCTTCGTAGAGCAATGAAGTCAGGACACGTACAGCAACGTCGTCGGTATCGAACCTAGGTACAGTCACCATTAAAATGTAAACAATGTAACTCTTAATACAACACATGTTAAGGCTTGTGACTGTACGTACTACGTTTAAGTAAAATAAATCATACTCCCTTATCTTTGTGTCTATTTCACCGAGTTACTCACCAATTGTACTAATTTTAAGAATTAACATCTGAATTTACCTACTGTACAACAAAAAACAACTGTCAAATAAACTTACATACTGCTTCATAAACCCTACTTTACGCTGTAGATGTTAATAACGCGATATAGGTGAGCAGCACGAAAAATAAGTGTGATAGGATTCCAATAACACCGGGACCGCCTGGGCGATTACTGAACCGGTAACGCTATGAAATCAATTAAGAATGCTCCTATTTCTCTTATTCAACGTCACTGGTAACTTATTTTTGACACTGAAAATTCTAGAAAGGTATGTATCCAATGATATATATAAAACGAAAAGCAGATAATAATACCTATGTCATAAGCGCGCGCGTTGTTAAAACTCATTTATAGCCCAATTGTCTCATGTCGCAATCAGTTTGCGACAAACAAACCACAGAGAGTGCAATCATTAAAATTATAGCTATCTCATTCATTTGCGTGCTATTTCGTATCTTTTGTTTTACTTATCAGTGAAACTTGTCAATGTGTGCAGTTTTGGATTGCTCTGAACAGATTTAAAACGCAAATTACTACGAACGTAACATATCTATAGTTTATAATATCATTGTATGTATCTCAATAATGAAATTGTAAATAATTCAAAAATATTTACATAAATCTTCATAGTAGATTTCATGTCACTTAATTTCGAGATCACCGCTAAGATTCAAAAACCCTGATAAAAGTATTACGTAATAGATTCGGCCGTGGAAATGCTTGGCTGCGAGCTGTTCAACAGTGAACTTTGATGTATCGTATCTTCGGGACACCCTAGAGCGGTAATACCACGCACCTCCTAAGAAACTTACAGAAATCGTTTGCTACTCGGGGTAGAGCCCCTGCAAGATCTTTGACTTGACTAGTGTGTAAAAAGGTATAAAAATTTTTGGACGATTCAAAAGCATAGTCTATGTGAATAAAAATGTTTGAATTTGACTAGACACTCGCAGCGACTTGACAACCTGACTGCGATGCCACAATCGCGGGTTCTGAAAGTAGATACTGGTTGAATCTGTGTAAGGAAGTACCTAACAAAAATGAGTTTTGTTTCATACTTTGTACAGACAGCCGTTAAAACTCAAGTTAACATCCGACGCGATATCGAAGTGCGATGCACGATGCACAAACAATATTTAAGCTTTCGCACTTCATTATAAATAATATGTTGTATAGAGGTATGTAATAAAATGTTTAATTAAGTACTTATAACACAATTATGGTATGCTATAATACTGGTGATTGCAAAACCGGTGATCCCAGTCACCCTAGCGACACGTGAAAGGTATATGCATTGGTTTTTAGTGGGTAGACCCCTCCTACTCCCAAATCCCTGTCGAGACCTACGGGCCTGAGGAGGAAGATGGGAGCTGGAGGGGAGAATCCCACATAACCACCCGCGGCTCCCCGGGCGCGGTAGTAATCGGGTAAAGAGTTTTCCATTGCCCAAAAAAAGGAATTATGCATTTACATTTTACATTTTAGCATTTTATTAAAACCTAAACACCTATAAAGTAGTTCATTTACGAAACTTGATTGCAATCATGCCAGTCGGCGTGGTGTGATTCACAATACATTCAAAGCGGATATCAAATGCGCAAACGCAACTACATATAACAATTATCTACATCAGGCTCCATGTAACTTATTTCTTGAGTAATGCTTAACATGGCCTCTAGGAGACATTTACACCTAGCTTGTTTGATATTTGATGTTTTGAAATCCAAAGAGCCAACATACCTGCACTCAAAAATTAAAATATCTCCTTTTCATAATAGGTATGGCACCAGGGCAACTAGGTGTCTTTTGGAGGTTCATGCACATAGCGTGTACACCGTGGCGTTTACTGGTAGTTTTCGCTACCTAGCTCCCAAGTGTTGGAACAACATACCCCCACCGCTAAGAACATCGACTTCTAAGTTTACTTTCAAAAAAATAAAAAAATCTTTTTTTTAGGGAAGCAATGCGTGGGTATACCCAACGGGTACTCGGTGGCGGTTTTCGCCGTTTAGGTCACGGTCACGGCCAATTCCCTCCCCAATCCCCGCTCCTTTTAGTTGTATTATTATTATTATTTTATTAATTTTTTATCCTTTAATCCGATTCCTCCAATGTTTAGTTGTTTTTTTTTTCTAATAGCTCCATGACCACAACACCTCAAATATTATATCTATTATACAAAGACAAAGACTTTTTATTCGCATAAAACATGGTACTTATGTGGTGTTATAGTAAATACATTGAAGTCCACACATTTCACCAGAAACTGGTACGCAAAAAATAAAATTAAAATAAAAAAATAGTATTTATAAGATTATTATTTATAATATTCAATTCATTATTTATTTATAAAAATTATTAAATTTATAAAAATAATATATACTATAATATTATTTTTATTTTTATCTATTTTCACTATTTGTTTTTAATATTGTGTCGTTTAGTGCCTATATTTTTGTTTTGTTGTGTTTGTCTACCCTTTTCTGGGCAATAGCAGAATACCAGCTTTGCTTATACACTTTTGTATTTTTGTGTATAAGCAAAATCAGCCTCTGAGCTATCGCCCTTTTGTGCTTCTGCAGCACACATATATAATTTTTTCTATTGTTATTGTATTATTTTTAACCTTTTCATCGCCCAACAATCCTGCACGCGGTGTCCCGCTGTACGCCAACGTATAAATGTATTTTAATAAAGTAGGTACAAAGAAGAACTTGCGTGGGCCATAGAAGTGCTGGCGTGGGCGGCACGAAAATCTCGAACTTCTATAGAAGTTGTTAGCGGTAAAAAGGTTAATAGATTATTTTTAATTTTTTTTTTGTGTGTGATGTATTAGTTACAAATAGAGTATTTTCTATTCTATTCTAATAAAAATAAAAACTGATAGCTTTGTGAAACAGCAGGTAATGGAGCCTCATCACTGCAGTTACTTTTTTAAACATTAATTGATAATTTCTTGTAATCGGGGTGCCAAGTGTGATTTATATTTGCCATTCCATAACTTTAACAAAAACGATTTTTTCTATGGTATTAAAGCAGCCTTTTAGTGACACACAAACAGAGTAAAAATTCATCATCAGCCCACTTCAGGTCATAGGTCTTGCGCTATCCTCATCCATCTCTTGCCGGCCAATTAGACTAGGTCCACCGAAACCACCGAAATGTAGGGCTGCCAAACGATCGACGACCATTTTCGCCGGAGACCACGTGTTAAAACTATGCCATACCAATTTTCGTTTTCGCTAACGTGATCTAATGACAAAGAAAACACACTAAGCACCTAGACATTGCAACTAGGACCCGTTTATCTACAAAAAGTAACTGCGGTGTGGATGCTCCCTGAGGAAGCGACATCGACAACAGAGCCACTGCTCGTACACATAAATATACTAGCAACTAAAGCGAGGCGACTGCGCAGGGTCGAAATTAAATAAAAATGCAATATTTTTGCTACAAAAGTATATTTATATACAAGTACAATGGCCATGCTAGCGACGTACAACAATACAGTCGGCGACACATCAAACGTTACACTTGGAAACATGTGTCAAAATATGCACGACAAGAGCCCTAAAACGAGCTTAATAGGGATCAAAATCGATTGAAAGTGTAACATTTGATGTGCCCTTTTGGTAATACATACAGACATGACGTCGGAAACAACATTGCACATTGGTTCTCACTGCTACGGGTAGGTAACTACAGGTGTGAGCCAAAGAGATTTTATGAACTTAAAAAAATGTTAGTCTTCAAATATGAACAATTAGAATATCATAGGGACATGAGCGGAACTCTTGTATTCTCAATGCACAATCGATGGTATAGCGCCTGACACATCTGCAATATATAATAGAATACGTAGATTATAGCCCTTAAAATAATCTTTAGTAGGCACAGTTTTCGTTAATTTTCATAGCGATTCAATCTTATTTACAAGGACATAGAGTTTAATATTTCGTCAATAGGCTACTTATTCCCTTTAAAAGGCAATCAAAGGGAATGAATGAACAAACACAGTAGTTAACTATAACTACACTATTATTTACACTAATTTGAGTAAGTATTTTAAACTTAATTTAGTGAATACAAAAGGTGTCCACTCAACTCCACGGGAATACCTATGTTATACCAACTAACATGTGCATGACTCAAATCATAAAACCTCTTATGACTGAAACAGTGCTAAATGTGCTGGTTCAGCAAAAAAATAAACAGCAACTAGTCAAATAAAAAAAAAAACAATAAATTGACTTTCTCAACTTTTGTTAAACTTAAAGTAATTTCAAAAACCTTATTTAATTAGACTTTTTACAAAAAATAAAAAGAAAGTCTGTTAGTTCTATTGGGTATAGTAGACATAATGTTACACCAAAATGCACTTTAATGCATTAGCATAAAATTATTACTACTATTGTCAGAAGTCACAAAAGTTGGGGTGCGATTTATAAATCAGTGACTAATTCTCACGCTATGATATTAAATCACAGGGCTCCTTATTTTTTTATTCAGTCAGTGGTATATAATTATTGACACCGAGAGTTCTCGAACGCTATGTAGTATCTCAACAACAAATTGTAAATAATTTGTAACATTATATTTCATAGTGTCATCATGTCACTTTTGTGATCGCCAGTGATATTCAAAAATCTCTTGGCAAAACTACTACGAGTAGTTGAAGACTACGAGATGCAAGCGAAAGCAAATCGCTATTACACAACCACAAACAAAGCGAATACTACGCCATAAAATAATAATACAAGCAGAGTAGAAAACATTGTAAAAATGGTTAATACTTAAGTTGGCTAGTTTTCATAATGATAATACAAGTACATCCTTAATCAACAAAACTACAGTAAGGTAAGTCGTATTGAATCGCATCATATTAATTTTAAAAGTTTTTTTTATCTATGATAAAATTATCTACATTAAAATAAATCCTTATAGCGCATTCTATAACGAAAGTGCCGCCACCCTCTTTATTAATTTGGCAATCGTATCAAATAAGATGAACCGCCTTAAAATATGCAAACAAGAATAAAGTCACTGTGCGAAGAAAACAAATGTGTTCGTCTCTTTTCAGCACGTATCGACGTTGATCATGTTCTATCGTGTATTATTACTTATTTTATATGGTAATGGTAAACCGTTAAACTTTAACCAAAAAATAACAAATACACAAAAGATCAGAATAAAATAAGAATTTTTAATCTGGCAACGGCACTTTTTCGTAAAAATAAAGATAATAAATAAGTAAAATATAAAAAAAAACACATTTATAAACAAAAAGTGATCTCTTACGACAAGTACATTGGTCCTCATTTGGTATTAGTTTTAGGCACTAGTTTATTATTTAATCAAAGCAATAACAACGATATAACTTACAAAGTAATCACGAAAATAATCTCCATTTTATCCCCTATATCATATTAAAGCACAATTTTAATAATAAAGATCACATAGGAAGTCTAGATATGTAAAAACATAGTAAGTACGACCGAGTTAACATATATTAACAGTATATTGTTCTATAATACAAAAACGTACCGTTTGTTTAAAATTCAATTTGGAATGTAATGTATAATAATGTCAGAGTTCACTATGAGTGAGTAACTGTTTATTTTACAATATAATTTTTAATATTATTATATTCCCCCTATCCGAACTAAACAATAATCAACAAATTGGCCAAATTGGGAATAAAATATGATAAAACAAAAATGGCACTTTTATTTATGGCGTATACATAACAACTGTAGACAATAAATAATAAAGCAGTTTGACAATCTCTGAACTATACCAAAGATGATCAAGAGCCAGTTGAACTCACAAGGATTCCGTAACAGAAACACTTGGACCTTTTGATATTATAAAAAAAAAGAATTTCAATAAGTCAACCATTTAGCATTTTATATACAAAAATAAAATTATAATTAAAGTGGGCCAGTAAACTTTTGAACTAAAAAACTAAGTACATATTATTCAAAAACAGAAATTATTGTCAGTATGATATAGTACAAATACTTTATGAGTACCCACTTACGTCATTATCAACTTTAAGTACAAGTAAATTGGCACTTGTGTTATTGAAATATGTACTACAAACTAATTATTGTAGTATTATTTATATTAGACAACCTATCACGAAATATTTCAATAAACATGCTATGCGATGTGGCTTAGGACGGAAAGCTACACAACATACAATATACAACATCGAATCTATAATTTCATCAAGTTTTCTTTTTAAATTAAATCAAATTTAATATACCTATTTATAAATACTATAGTTTCAAACTTACAAGTTTACAAATTTCATACAGAATGAGCGTTCCAAACAATACAGTATTTTTAATTGCAGTTTTACTGAACCTCAAAATCGATGACCTGGTTACTAGGAGCAAATTTCCCTTACAGTTTTGAAACCCGCCTTATTGACCCATTTGGAATACTCGCCCTGTATTTTAATTGACTTTATGCAAAAGCTTGATGATATTAGTTTAATTAACGTCTAAAGCCGCTGTGTCTATTATTCTAACTTAATCAGTGTAATGTGTAGTGAAAAGTTCGCAAACAATGCATCTAATACTACATGTCAAGATAGTTGTATTTGTGTTCATTATATTTTTGGACAACCGCCAGAAATAGTCATCTTACTTTTAACATTCGGTCGTAGTCGTTAAGCGAAAAGGTTTAATTTCGCTTGCAGCGTCCTTATACAACCCTAGAGATTTTTTTCATTCGCATGAATTTATATCAAAATCGAAGTAAAAATCAAGTAAAAACAAAAACTATAATTCGCTAAAATACTGTTAAGAAAAACTATTGTGTGACTACTGAAATATAAATTTGACTATCTATAAAATTCGTTTGTTGCCAGCCACCTTGCGAAGATCGTCGCTCTACCATGTCTGAGGGCGTCCTACACTACGTTTGCCGATACGCGGTCTCCACTCGAGAACTCTTTTACTATGGCGCTGTACAAACTTCTAATTTATATTACACTTAAGAGTCTTAAGACTCGATATCGGTCACTAACACTGGAGTAATTATTAATAACGGGATCGTTACCATATATCGGATACTTTGTTTCTTTTATTTGTAATAGTTAATGATTAATCAAACTCACTGATTTGTCGTGCTAGGCCCGATGACGTGAGAGTAAATTCATTGTTGACTTAATTTTACAGTTAAGTATAACTTTTTTTTAAATATTAAAGCGAAGCATTTGACGATTTGCGGTAACTCGTCCCCGACATAACTATCTTTCGCGAAAGCTTTAGAAAACAATATCTTTCGCTGTTTTACATAATGTATATACTTCAGTTAGTTTTGAAGGTATATATTAATTATAACATATGTATGTTTCGCCTGTTATTTTGGTAACTTTATTGCTTGATAATCAGTGATAGTTAGGGCTGATTTGCCTAAGTTTTAAATGGGTTAAAGAGCTGTGTCTACAACTTTATTTTTTTAACAAAATCCGGTACATATCCCGCTGGCTTCAAAAAAAAAACATGCCGCTACTGTTAAATAACGTTAAACATAGGATATATACCCGAAACGAATAAACCTTTTAAACTACGCAACAGATTTTAATGCAGTTTTCAGCAATAGATAAGAGTGATTTAAGAGGAACGTTAATATGTATAATATACTAAATTTGAATATAATCGGAGGCGGTAGGTGCCGCTGCTATAGGGTTCTATAGGATATGAGTGTTGAGCTTGAGTCACTCAAGCGGACGTAGTCGCGAGCGGCCCGCTCGTGTATAGTATAATGCGTGTGGTGTGTCAGGGTGGTTTCACGGTGGTGTCAGAGTGGTGTCAGGGTGGTTTCAGGGTGGTGTCAGAGTGGTGTCAGAGTGGTGTCAGGGTGGTTTCAGGGTGGTGTCAGAGTGGTGTCAGAGTGGTGTCAGGATGGTTTCAGGGTGGTGTCAGGGTGGTGTCAGAGTGGTGTCAGGGTGGTTTCAGGGTGGTGTCAGGGTGGTGTCAGAGTGGTGTCAGAGTGGTGTTAGGGTGGTTTCAGGGTGGTGTCAAGGTGGTGTCAAGGTGGTGTCAGGGTGGTGTCAGAGTGGTGTCAGGGTGGTGTCAGGGTGGTGTCAGGGTGGTGTCAGGGTGGTGTCAGGGCGGTGCCGGCTTGGCGAACAGACCTGGCGCGATGGCGGC
Source organism: Eudonia lacustrata (assembly GCA_947562085.1). Lineage (NCBI taxonomy): Eukaryota > Metazoa > Arthropoda > Insecta > Lepidoptera > Crambidae > Eudonia > Eudonia lacustrata. Next base: position 2,540,684 of record OX387323.1, on the reverse strand, counting down.
GGGCTCGGGAACGCGCGCGAGCCGCACCAGCGAGCGCGCGCCCTCCAGCACGAAGATCTCGTCTTTGTGCACGCTCACCGACAGGATCCTGGCGGCCAAACGACGGATATATGAAAAAGTATCTATATGTATAAATAAATATGTACAACATGAACTTTATCGTGACAAAGTGTCCTAATCCTATACACAAACAAAGTTACACTCTTTCAAATTTTAAACTTTAGTGAGATCCATTTGTTAACTTCGTATTTAATTTATATTGCGGAAATAGTAGATTGTACAACAAGAGCATAAAACGAGCCATTTTACCCGAGACGTGCATATAGCCACACGAGTCAGTACGGCGAGGGTGGATAGCCACGTCGAGGGTAAAATGGGTTATAAATGTTTTATACACGAGTTTTACACTCTGCTTTTCACTTCGATTGCAAGGAAATAAAACAAACCGCAACACAACAAAATCTAGTTTCTAGTTTTGTTTGACGAATAATTAGCTTCCCGCCACACAATTTTTCTTATTTTTTTTTAAATTTCAACTATGTGACGTTCGACTATGGTCTGAGCCGTAATGCCAAGTTATATTATACATAGTTATAAATATTTGCGTTATATTTCTTTTACGTAAATGCACGCCCGTATTAATCGTAACAACAACATCTATAAAATGAATGAAACACCAATATATCTATAATTAAAAAAATTTTTTCGACAGTCGCTAAAATTTCTCAATTAATTAACTCAATGGCGTGCGTACGTACCTGCGCAGCTGCAGCACGGCGCAGGCGGCGGTGAGCGTGGCGGGGTCGAGCACGTAGAGCGTGCGTACGTACCTGCGCAGCTGCAGCACGGCGCAGGCGGCGGTGAGCGTGGCGGGGTCGAGCACGTAGAGCGTGCGTACGTACCTGCGCAGCTGCAGCACGGCGCAGGCGGCGGTGAGCGTGGCGGGGTCGAGCACGTAGAGCGTGCGTACGTACCTGCGCAGCTGCAGCACGGCGCAGGCGGCGGTGAGCGTGGCGGGGTCGAGCACGTAGAGCGTGCGTACGTACCTGCGCAGCTGCAGCACGGCGCAGGCGGCGGTGAGCGTGGCGGGGTCGAGCACGTAGAGCGTGCGTACGTACCTGCGCAGCTGCAGCACGGCGCAGGCGGCGGTGAGCGTGGCGGGGTCGAGCACGTAGAGCGTGCGTACGTACCTGCGCAGCTGCAGCACGGCGCAGGCGGCGGTGAGCGTGGCGGGGTCGAGCACGTAGAGCGTGCGTACGTACCTGCGCAGCTGCAGCACGGCGCAGGCGGCGGTGAGCGTGGCGGGGTCGAGCACGTAGAGCGTGCGTACGTACCTGCGCAGCTGCAGCACGGCGCAGGCGGCGGTGAGCGTGGCGGGGTCGAGCACGTAGAGCGTGCGTACGTACCTGCGCAGCTGCAGCACGGCGCAGGCGGCGGTGAGCGTGGCGGGGTCGAGCACGTAGAGCGTGCGTACGTACCTGCGCAGCTGCAGCACGGCGCAGGCGGCGGTGAGCGTGGCGGGGTCGAGCACGTAGAGCGCGCGCGCGTCGTGCGCCACCAGCAGCTGGTCGCGGAACACGTGCAGCGCGCGCAGCCCGCCGCCCTCGCCGTCGGGGGGCGGCGCCGCGTGCGGGGACGGGTTGAGCAGCTCCGCCACCGTTAGCGGGTTCGCTATCGCTTCCTATACAATAAAAAAAACTACTAAATATTTTCCTATTCAATCTTGGACATTAAGTATGAAAAATGTGGTTTCAATGAAATTTTCTGAGATTTTGATATGTTATAGATTTCATAGTCCTGAACGAAAGTCTCTGGGGGTGCTACCGCTGTTTTCGAGTCCCTTTCAGAGTTTCGACTGATTTTGTACTAGATAACAAAGTATTAGTACTTTATGAGATTCAATTCTCAACTATTTATTTAAATAATTGACATTAGATTGAACCTATATTGCGATAAGCTGGCCATTTAAAGAAAGATAAAATGACTGCAATATCAACTTCACACGTACGACAGAAACGCACGCTAAATGCACCTAACCTAAGTTTAAAGTGTACATTTGTAAGAGATGTGATTCGGTACATGTGTATTCTATAAATATGTAAATATAGATTGATAAGATTTAACCTGTAACGTTATTTCTTTAATTTCATCCGTTGTTTATAGTTTTTGTTATCTGGTACAAAATCAGTCGAAACTCTGAAAAGGACTCGGAAACAGTGGTAGCACCCCTAGAGACTTTTGTTCAGGACTTTGAAATCTATAACATATCAAAATCTCAGGATATTTAACTGAAACCACATTTTGCATACTCTAGGTCCGGGGTACTTTCAAGAGGCAAAATCGATACGGCAATTCATTCGGCCTGAGCGGTTTTTGCGGAGTTAGTCGCTGCCGCCAAACGCTAAGCCAAAAGTCGTGTCCAGGCCGTTAGTCCCTGGCGATCACAACTCTACCCTATCACTATTACACATAAGCTCTATAATTTCATACCTTGAAAAGCAGCGTCTACAGCACGTTCCCGAACTTGTCGGCACACACAATCAGAACCCTATCACTACTACACATAAGCTCTATAATCGTATAAATTGAACAGCAGCGCTTGCAGCACGTTCGTGCACTGACAAGCCACGCACAATCACGACCTTATCACCGATACACATAAGCTCTATAATCGTGTACTTTGAACAGCAGCGTCTGCAATACATTTCCGTACTTGTAAACACGCACAACCACGACCCTATCACTACTACACATAAGCTCTATAATCGTGTACCTTGAAGAGCAGTGTCTGCAGCATGCTCCCGAACTCGTCAGCTCGCACAATCACGACTTTAACATTATATTACACACTAGCGGCCGCTCGCGGTTTCACCCACGTGGTTCCCGTTCCCATGGCAATATCCTGTGTTATTCCAGGTTATAAACTATCTGTATGCCGAATTTCATCCAAATCCATCCATCCGTTGCAGCGTGAAGAAGCAACAAATATACGAACATACATACACACAAACTTTCGCATTTATAATATTAGTAGGATAAGCTCTATAATCGTGTACCTTGAACAGCAGAGTCTGCAACACGTTCCCGTTTTTGTCTGCCCGCTCAGCCAACTCCGCCAGCCTTAGGCCGGGGCGTTCACAATCACGAACCTATTATAGGTTTACATAAGGTATATAAACCCATACCTTAAAGAGCAGCGTCTGCAGTACGTTTCCGTTCTTGTCGGCCCGCCACAGCCTGAGGCCGGGGCGCGCGCAGTAGGCGGCCGCGGCGCCGCCCCGCGCGTACGAGTACTGGAACACCGCCCCCAGCGCACACAGACTGCCGACAATAACGTACTCTCATAAATTAACGATTTATTAGAACATAATGGTGTATATTCATACAAATAAATCTATGCTATTAAATCTTAGATTAAATTAAAATAGCGGAAGATACGGCACGTCCTTAAAATCGTCAACTGAAAACGGGCATGATGCACAACTACATGCACGCACACTCACACCGCTGTGATTCTGATTTAACGTAGTACGATATTGAAGGAAACAGACAAACCAATTTGTTTTGACGATAGTGTGAGCGAGACAAGCGTGACGCACGACACGTGATCTTACTTAACTCGTCACTCGTATATTTCTATCTCGCTCTGCAAAATGGCGATCAAAACAAGGTGAATTTAGAAACACCATAAGAAATTTTAAGTTTTCATGTACTTATCGAGTGAAATGTGATTCCATGAGTTTTGTTTTTTTCTTTTTAAATGATTTGTACAACGCATAAGAGCACACGACGGCAGTTTGGTAACCTTTATCCCACTTAAAACAATAAAAGAATATTTTTACGTAACACGCTCGCTTATGTCACTCGCAGATTGCGACTCAATCAAATTAGGCGACGGAAACCAGCAGTGCTATTCTCTAAGCAAAACAGCGTCGAACTCGACATTGAACTCGCTCATAACTTGCAAACGAATGTAGACTTTATTACTATTGTAAAGTAGGTTGAAATTCGTTTGCAAGTTATGAGTGAGTTCAATGTCGAGTTCGACGCTGTTTTGCTTAGAGAATAGCGCAGCTGATTTAAGCGGTACATGCGCTAGAGGCGAGTCACCCACGGAATAGATAAATAAGGTTGGAAAGGCAATGTGGGCGTGTCAGGCTCGCTGCTACTATGATTAGACAATCATACTTCAACCGATTCACTTGCAGTCGTGTTTAGAGTGCATTGGAGAACAGAGCTGCGCTAAATATTGCTTAAAATGCCGAGTTGTGCAATAATTAAATGTAGGACAAAAAGTCAGACCTCAAGTATTGATCGAGGAGGCATATCTTTTCATCGGTAAGTGATAACAATGTTTAACTACTAGATTATCTATAAAGTGTATTGAATACTATGAAATTTCAAATTACTACGACATTACTATTAATAATTTACAGCTTAACGCTAAGAAAACAAAATGTATTAAATTTATATTACCAAATGTCAGAAATGAACCAACCAATATTAGAATAAACGGTGATCAATTAGATTTGGTAGATTCTACAGTCTTTTTAGGCATTACCCTTGACTCAAAACTTCAATGGAATCCTCATATATCGAAATTGGCCGGTAAACTCAGTTCTGCTGCTTATGCCATTAGAAAAATTAGGCAGTTAACAGACGTTGAAACTGCTAGAACAGTTTATTTTAGTTATTTTCATAGTGTCATGTCGTATGGCGTCCTACTGTGGGGAACAGCGGCTGATATTGAAACTATATTCATTTTACAGAAACGAGCAATAAGAGCAATCTATAAACTAGGATCCCGAACTTCCCTAAGAAATCTTTTTAAGGAGATTGATGTCCTGACAGTTGCGTCTCAATATATTTATAATTGTATAGTTTTTGTACGTTGCAACATCAACTCCTTTACTAAACACGGTGACGTACACAATTTCAATACTAGAAATAAGACAAAACTTGTAATGCCACTGTTCAGGTTACAGAAGGTACTTGGTTCTTTCTTGGGGCAAGGTATACACTATTACAATAAAATACCAAATTCTGTACTAGATTTACCTTTAGATAAGTTTAAAAAACATGTGAAGTCTTTATTACTTATAAAAGGTTATTATACAGTCAAAGAATATTTAGATGATAAAACAGCCTGGTTATAATAAAAATCACATATTATATTTGAATCAATTTATTAAAATTATTTTTTATACTTTTTATACTGATATGACAGCCTTTATCAGCATTGTCCTACAGATAACAAACAGCGTTGCGTTAAATAGATCATTAAGTTTTTATTTAGAGTATCTTGTGTGTCATGCTCTCTTTACTGTCTCTGCGGTGGTGGCATGTGCGTCTGGTCGTTACGTTCCCTAAAATATGGTTGAGCGAAGCGATGGCTGATTCATATGTCATGCTCGTGAACGGGTGCCGCCTGTGGAGGCTGGTCTGCTCTTGCATACTTATCTTATTTTTAGTATTATTAATTATAGTTTGACTTTGTTTTACCTAAACAATTTTTGACTTTTACTAGAGTACTGTAGTGGTGCTGTATGACATTGTGGAAATTGAAACCTTTACATAATTATCTGATGTAAATTTGTTAACTTACATTTTTTATTTTGTTTTTTTACATGTTGTAATTGTCTTATATATATTTTTTGTGTTTATTTGTAATGGAAAGTGTCCTGCTATGATAGGGCATTTTCCAATATTTTTGACGCTGTAAGGGTGAAAAGAGCTGGACACTTGCTGAGTTTCTTGCCGGTTCTTCTCAGTACAAGATCTCCCGCCCAGAGTAGATTTACGAACCGATGGCATAATGACATTCACAAGAGCTACTTGTAGCCTAAACTGAATAAATGATTTTGAATTTTGAATTTTGAATTTTGAATTATTGAAATAAGTTAAAAAGAATTATACATTGCTTGCTATGCATGCGCGAGTCAACGCAACGACCGTGTTTATCCGAAATGTATTGCATCCTTTACAATTCACCCACTGTCGCTTGTTTGCTTGGCTCTCGTGTTGCATTACCTACGTATCGATAGTGTCGTGCTCATGTCGTCTACATAAATATTGTTGTATGTTTATTACAGTGTCTTTATAACTTAAACATACATAAAATGTTTATACAATTTTTAACGCAAATTTTGTTGCAAACAAATTACAAAAACACAAATGTTGAATAAATTTCCATGAGCAGGATTTGAACCCGCACCCTTCTGACATACCGGGTCAGGTGCTCCCCCAATTGAGCTATCGTGGTTCTAACCAGCCCGCCGAAATTATTCAACACTATTTACTTTTTACTTTGAAAGCCAAAGGCGCCCATTCAATGTCAACAACTACCGTCATTAACATTATTTTAAACATATACTTAGTTATTTTTATTAATTCATTCTTATGTTTAAAGTTTTACTCACGTTATTTATTTTAGGTTTCCCAAAGAACGTAACGGAAGGGAACAATGGATTGACGTTACCGTTAGAGAAAACTGGATTCCGACAAAGTCGAGTACTATTTGTTCCAGACATTTTAATGAAAATGATTTCATAATAAAAAAATCTGGAAATAGATACTTAAAACCAGGAGCAATCCCAATTTCATCAAACTCTTTTGATGTTTTACGGGTAAGCACTTGGGAGGATCAAGATCCATCTCACCTGATGTTAAGTGATGATAAGGCCAATGATGGAAGCGCACTTCACCCGGGATCCTCATCTACTGAGGCAATGGCAATCTTATCTGTAGCTGCCGGAACACAACAATGCTACAAACGTTATTGTTTATGGCGACATATTTAGATAAGGTGGTGGTATCTAGCCAGACGGAGAAACATGTCCTTTCACCAACCAAACCGAGAATACAAATTTACCCACCACTGGGAATCGAACCCGGGACCTCTGGGTCTAAACCGGTGGTCTTAACCACTAGACCACAGAGGCGGTTGAAAGTAAGTAACGATTTCAATTTTTCGCAGTTAAAAAAAATGAATAAAAAGCAATGTTACCTCTTGCGCTCCTTCTTGCCGAGCTGGCTGACCTGCCAGCGGCCGTCGCGCCGCTCGCACACGATGCTGCGGTACAGGCTGGACACCACCAGCGCGTTCTGGTGGTAGCTCATCTGCACGATCTCGTGCTGCTCGTTCACTATCTCCATCGATTTGCAGAGATGCTGCAGACACATTTAAAATAGGATAGACAAACAATCAAATAAAAAATAATCAGACAAAAAAATTACGTTTTCATCCCCCCATCTCGGAAAGAGTAATTTTGCTCTTCGATATCTGAGTGTAAGTCTAAACCATAGCGTGAGGTGTTCATTAGGTGCCGTAAAATTGCGAAATTACTTCATTCAAATAGTTTGTTGAGCATAATTTGATTTTCTAGCTCTAATTACTAGATATGTTTTTTTTTTCATTAGTGGCGCTAGTGTGCGGCGTAAACGCTCTTAAACCTATTTACTTCTACCTCCATGGTGCCGTATTTATCATACAACCTTTTTTAATTTGTTAAAAACTCAGACTCGAAACCTTCTTGGTGTACTTAATTTTAATTTGCCATTTTCTTTTCAAGTCATATTGTTAAAACCTTAGGTTATAAATATGAAACTTGAAAACAAGTGAAAAACCTAAAATGAGTGATTGTAGCGACGAGGAAGTTTATTTGACGCCAACAGAATTGACTGAAACTGTTAATAATGCGCAAATGAGCTTTCTCCCTGAACAATCACACGAGACGTATTTGAAACAGTACGATATGTTTAACACGTCATGGTGACAGCTAAAGGAGCCAAAACTTTCTCAGAAAACGTTTTGCTGGCATATTTTATTGAATTATTCGAGACCAAGAAATCAAGCACTCTATGGAGTACGTACGTTTAATGCTAAAAGCAACAATAAATATGAAAAAAAGACATACATATTAAGGCCCCTATTACATTTTGACTATGATTTTTGCATAAAATGGCCATTTTTGGCGTTCTCGATCTCAGAAACGAAACTACATCAACAATTTTGACTTATTGAATAGTGTAGAATACCTATTGGCATAGTTCGTAGCGGCCTCACTTTTTGTAAATTTTGCCTAACTTTTTAATGAAACCCAAAATAGCAGAGAAAGATTTTCATAAAATGCGCGATGGCACTTTTTTGAGCTCCTAGATTGAACTACTGTTCTAAACAAATGAAATAAAAAAAATAGAATGTTATCTCTTATATAGTCGAATAGTTCGTAGCGGCCTCGGAATTTTTAGATATCATTGATTTTACTGCTCATCAACCAAAAAAATCAAGGCAATCCGATGAATCGGTACAACTATTAAGTATGACAGAAATACTTACCTATCATAATGTACTTAGTAGTTAATACCTAAACTGAAATAAAAGTATCTTGTGATTGTAAATGTTTTTTTTTGCATATAGTAATTTCCTCGCTGAAGTGGGATGAAAAGTTACGTGTTGCACTCGAGTGCAAAGATTTTTCACCTTGTGCTCTTTTGATTCCCTCGCTAACGCTCAGGGTTCTAATTTTTGAATCACTCGCTGCGCTCGTGGTTCAATTTTAGAATCCTTTGCTTGCTCGGTCATCAAAATTAAGCACGCGGTTAAAAAGCAACTTTGCACTCTTGTTTAACAAATAACTATTTTTAGGAAGACATCAAATATTATTGCAAACTTTAACCTTCGGAGAATGGACAACAAATTTTGAAATAACCAAATGACGTTTTTTTTGCGAGGGATTTGCTGATTGCCTCAAACGGCATTTTTCAGGGACAGCTTCACCGGGCTTGTTTGGGGGCAGCGAGAAATTTAAACGGTTCCTCAAGCCGTGTGAAACGAATCACCTTCGGAGGTTTTCTAGAGGGAACGGCATCACGCACTAGTGCGTGTCACCATGCCCTACTAGATTCTCCGAAGGAGGATCGGATTGGGAAGCGGAACAACCCGAGGGCGCCTCTAAAGGCTCGGACCTCGGCTCGGGTTGACCGGGCCATGGTGGAGGAGAGAAGCGCCCAGGTACATGTCTGTACAGCGCGTGTGAACCGGTTCGCCGTACCTATAGATGCGAAGCCGGTTGTTATCGATTTCAACCGAGCGGTTGTAAACGGTTGTTATCGTTTTTATCCGTTGTTATCCATTTTCAATGGCTTGAAACGGATAAAAACATATTTTTTTAAAAGGAATCAGTTTTTCTCGTAGGTAATGCATAGAGAATAGACCAATTGTATGTACTTAATTAATTGGTTTTTATTAAATTAATTATAGATACTTTATTTTATATAAAGTAACTTTCATGAAATACTTAAGCGTAGTTAAGGACATTTATTTTGAAATTATCACTTTCGAATCGAGTTCTAATAAAACCAACGCCAAAAAGTCCTTAAGAAAATTATCGATTTATACTTTAGGGTATCGATACTTTTGTTTCGATACTTTTACGAGTACGATACTTTTCTTTTGATACTACTCATGAGTACAGTATCGATACATTCTATTCGATACCGTGTTCCTACACGCACGCACGACACGACGACGACGACGACGACGGCGGCGGGGCCAATAGGGGCTAGTGCACGAAGTGACTAGCCCCTAATGACTGGTGAAGTATTTGACGACTACCGTAACACGTACCTACCTACATATGATTTCAAAAACACAGGTATTGGCATTTTATACAAAATGATAATATCTAATACCTACATACCTACTCAACAAAAATGAATGAAACAGCTGATTTTATCATCATTTATTTATTTATTTTAACATTCATTTATCATCATGTCATGTTCACAAATAACAATAATTAGGAAAGAGTTTTTTTAGACGTACAATAGGCTGTATCTAGGGCTGCATCATAGGATTAAAGTTTTTCCAACAAGCCTTGCATTTTTTTTTAATCTGTTTTGTAATTATTTGCACGTTTCGTATTTAAATGAAAGTAGTTAGGTAAGTACGTATTACAAATAAAACAATTTAAACACAAAAACTGTAAAAACGTAACCACTTTTTAAGCTTGCAGTCGGATAAACGACCGGTTTTCAACCGTTGTTTATAGGTTTTTATCGGCTACTTTGAATAAATATCCGTTGACTACCGTTTTTTACAACTGTAGTCGTACCCTTTTTCTACGAGTACGGTGTCTTGGGCCTAAACTAGTGTGCATGTTTAGTGTATTCTGTAAATGTGTAGTGGCATTTAGAGGATCGGGCGGGGTAATGTTGACGTAATTATCATTGGGCCTAATATGCACACGGCTCACGTCAGACCACAACTTTAAATCTATGACATACAGTTGAACATGTAATTGTAGTACTATCGACGATTTGTACATTTGGCAATTCGTTGTCGACCTTTTGGCGTTCAAACTTTCGGCCAACTCCTCATTATCACCCCTGTCTAGTAGTACCTACCTTGTAATACTTTATTCACGTTTATCATAACAATAAAGTAATGAGGTAGTTCAACGTTCAACAATTAAGAATAAAAACATGTCTGTTTATCAATAATTATATGGAACGGAAAAATACGATAATTATAAAGAGGACACTTTGAATCCTGATAATTATTTCTAATTTAAAAATGTGACTTAATACTGCAGCTGGTTGTTTTGTTCACATTTATATATGTGTTATGCAAGTATGAACTATTCTGTAAGTAATGCATTGCATGCAGCAGGAAATTGATGATGTCTCTAAAACATATTCTAATAACATTAACATAAGGTTTGTTTTTCTAATAATATGCTACCTATTTTATGTTGCTTCTTATATTGCACCAATGAGCTTAATGCTTAATTACTAGCTATAACAAAAAATAAAAAAATCAATTAGATAAACTCACCATATAAAAATCAATCTCAGTCATGATGATAACGCCGTTCTTGTCGCCGGAAAACAGGCGCATCCCGTTTTTCGACCATTCTATGGCAGTTATCGCGCTTTTGTGAAGGTCGCCGATGGTGTACCTGTCAGAAAAAATCTTATTTTATTTTACAGGTTCAGCATCGTAGTCACTTTACTCCGCGACAAGAGACTAGCAAAGAGGAGACATACTAAGAGGGAGTGCTAACCTACAGATCTACATTTTCAAACACGATGAAGAACTTGTCCTTTAAAAAAAAAAGAGATATTTTCTTCGATGGGAGATGAAAGCTTTTAAAGCGTAACCAGACTTAAGTGGGCGGTGTAAAATAAAGGTTCCTGAAGCTATGTGGTGATGGAACATCCTCAGGTTTCTAAAAGGGATGGCATCATTCAAACATATCCCCTTTAGGTATAACTATTAATCAGTATTACACATTCCGTAAAAAGATTTAACCTCAGGGTATGTATTACATCTGTGTGATAATGTTATTACCCTAACCCCCGTATTAATAAACAAAGTGTAAGCTTGGAGTAGTTACTCCGTGTTTTGTTCCCCGTCATGTAATTTCATTATATTAGAGTAAAAGAGACTAAACACGGAGTAACTACTCCAAGCTTAAACTTTGTTTATTAATAAGCCCCTAACTGCCTTACAAATAAACAAAGAATAAGCTCCAAATAGTTATTCTGTGTTTAGTTCCTGTCATGTAAACATCAAAATACTTATTACAGTTACAGTGAAAAAATTAAACGCCTACGCGACCCAGCCAGGAATCGAACCTGGGTCTTCCGCAATCCGGGCGGCTGCACTGACCGCTATGCTACCGGGAAGACTGACAAAAAGCGGCGCTGAAGCTGACGGGGAAGCTTCAGTGCAGCAATTAGCACTTAAAATAAAAAAGTAAAATGTTATTTTAAATTAGAGTAAAAGAGACAAAACATGGAATAACCGTTCAAAGGTTATTCTTTGTTTATTTGTAAGACCCTAAGGTTAATCTATCTACTGATAATATTCTGTATACAAGGATGGTTATCATCTGCACTTGTCTGTGGTCAGGGTTGTTACTATATCAATTGAATGTCATTCAATACGCGACATTCCTCATCACTTTATACGATAGGTCATTGTTGTGTAAGAACAACCGTTCTCTATTCAGCTATTAAAAAGGTTTCTTTCACATACCACCAAGGCACTAAGTACGGACGCAGGTACATCAATGTTTCATAACTGTCGAATTTCTTCAATGAGTGTTCAACCTTATGCCATATACATTAAAGGTCAAAGTGTATTGAGGAAGTTTGTCATTTCGTGGTAGTCAGGCATGTGTACCATATATCGTAGTCGCGCCAGTGATCGACACAGTCTCAATAACATACTTAGATTTTCATTAAAATTTTACCAGATGACTGCTAGGAACTATTCAATACGTTAGCCTTCCCGGTAGCATAACGGTCAGTGCAGCCACCCGGATTGCGGAAGGCCCAGGTTCGATTCCTGGCTGGGTCGGGTGGGCGTTTAATTTTTTCACTGTATTTTATAATTTTTATCAATATTTAATTTAGCTTCAGTGCAGCAATCAGCACTTGAAAATAAAAAGTAAAAATTTACTATAGCGTTGTGTTATCAAAGTGGTATTTCATCTGTAAAGGTGAATCTGCATGGTCATCGGTTGCAATGACCGTTGGATAGATGGCGCACTGTGCCGCTATTAGCACTCAAAAATTAAAAGTCAGTGACAAAATTCAGCGCTTATTTTCAAGTGCTAATTGCTGCACTGAAGCTAAATTAAATATTTATAAAATTTATAAAATACAGTGAAATACAGCCTTCCCGGTAGCATAGCGGTCAGTGCAGCCGCCCGGATTGCGGAAGGCCCAGGTTCGATTTCTGGCTGGGTCGGGTGGGCGTTTAATTTTTTCACTGTATTTTATAAATTTTATGAACCCTACCTATTCAATTGTTTCTAAAAAATTTAAATCAGATGCTGTTGCCTATTTTTTATGATCAAAGGGGAAATTGTCGATCTTCGGTTTCTGTTAAAGTCAAAGTCAAATCATTTTATTCATCACCCGCACGCTTCGCTGTGCGAAAATTTATGAATAATTTTTTCTCATGTTCTTACTACATACAAATTTTCATCAAGATCGGTCAAGCCGTTCTTGAGTTATAAGAGGACATACAGACAGACAGACAGACAGACAATAATTTTATAAATCGTAGAATTGGTGTCAGTGAGTCATAAAACGAATATTTACGAATATTTGTCAGAAAAATTGCATGTACAGACATAGCTTAGTCTAAACTATTTTAGACTAGGTACTAGTTTTGACGTCACTAAATGCCTGCGAAGGCTTCTCTATACAGGGTGTCCCAAAAATGGCACGCCAGGCTGACACTGGAGATAGCTTAGCTATAAACCTATCAGATAAAAATAACATGACTCTAGTAAAAGTCTCATAGTTTTGGAGAAAATTACACTTTTTTATGTTATAAAAACTCCACACCTATCAGATAAAAATAACATGACTCTAGTAAAAGTCTCTTAGTTTTGGAGAAAATGCCACTTTTTCTTTTCTCAAAACTTCACTTTTAGTTCTTTTTTTTTTTTATTGAATTTTTTTTTTGTTTATTTTTTTTATCTGATAGGTTTATAGCTAAGCTATCTCCAGTGTCAGCCTGGCGTGCCATTTTTGGGACACCCTGTATATACTACATATAAATCATAAAACTAAAAAAATAGTTTAGACTAAACTATTGAATCTACCACCAGCTTGGACTTTAGGAGAGCCTTCGACCGAGAAGAGCTGGCAACAAACACAGAAAGCTCAATCCTTTTACTTTTACTGACGAACACTAGTGCTACCACTACTACTACTACGGGCTACATGAAAAATAAACACCGAAATAAGTTGTATATTACACAAACATTTGTTCCTAACAGGATAATAACCTCAAACTTAAGTGGTTTGGCTATTTGGGGCAGTAATTTAGAGATTGCACTATCCAAACGGCCGCGGACGTCGTAGATCGGTCGGTCGTTAGTATTATTGGAAATGGGCTGTAGCTAACATCCATGAGGGGCCGAAGCTTCAGCTTAATGAAGAGTGGGTAAAGTACGGAAACAAAGCTTCTTTGTTAATATAGTATCCTCAGCTAACAAGTCCTTACAGGGCGTTAATATGTATTACAATTTTTAATTTATTTAATGTTAAAATGTATAATACAGTATTTTGTGTGATTTTGTTGACACTACACCCACTGCCATGCCTGTGTCATGCTTTTGTCTCAACTGATGGTAACGGGTGGTCGCCGGCGCAACGCGACAAAGACATGCCGAATATTTTCTGCCGCTTTTACGCTTATAAGCTAGCTATACTCCCTCTGTTTGCTATGGTAGGTATGCTAGGTGCTACATTATTTATTTTAACACCTTTTGTGCCTATATATTTAATTACTATGTACTCCAATGTGGCATGCAATAAATAATTTTGAATTTGAATTTGAATTTAAGCCAGTTAGAGTTAGTCAACCTCTCTCTCTCTCTTCTTTAATAAAATAAAATATATCGTTGACATGGCATCGTAAAATCCACAAGTATTGTCAGGAGGCACAGCCTCAATGCCATATTTTTTTTACTAGTTCATAGTAAATAGCCTATCTGATCCCACTGTTCGGCAAAGGCCTCCATCGTAGAAATGTACACGACAATTGAGGGGTAAATTTGCTTAATCACTATGCTTTGGTGGCTATGAATCGATGAATCCGAAACACACTTTGCCCGACCTACGAATCGAACCCAAACCCAGGAACTCTCGCAGTTTCACCCGCGTGGTTCCCGTTCCCGTGGGAATGTCGGGATAAAAAGCATCCTATGTGTCAATCCAGGTTATAAACTATCTGTATGTCGAATTTCATCCAAATCCATTCAATAGTTTTTACGTGAAAGAGTAACAGACATCCATCCATACTTACAAACTTTCGCGTTTATAATATTACTAGCAGCCGGCCCCTCGCGGTTTCACCCGCGTGGTTCCCGTTCCCGTGGGAATATATGGATAAAAAGTATCCTATGTGTTATTCAGGTTATAAACTATCTGTATGCCGAATTTCATCCAAATCCATCCATCCGTTGCAGCGTGAAGAAGCAACAAATATACAAACTTATACATACACACAAATTTTCGCATTTATAATAGTAGGATAAGTAGGATTTTTGTCTGGTGTACTATGCATTAGTAATTACGTGGACCGCGTGTGCGGTTTCTCTACTGACTAAGGTTGCGAAGCGCTATTATATAAATCAAGGTCGAGTTCAACAAAACAATGCAAAATGGTATATTTTTCAACAGAGCAGATTTATGTCGTGAAGCTTATCTCTAAACGCATTGTTTAATTTCTTGATAACGGACTGATATCAAGAAATTAAACAATGTTGTTTTGATAAAAGTAAAAAAAACATCAATAGCGTCTGTAAACACCTATTTATATCAGTACGCCACACAAAACAAATACAATTAATTAATTAATACAACAGACAGTTTGCGTAAGGCCTGTGTAGAGAAAACGGACTTAATGCAGAAACGGAATGGATCCTGACTTTTGAGAGAAAAGAATTCCTGGGATTGGCCTATCCGAAACCAGACAACTTCATAATCATCGCTCTCAAGACATTGCCAAGTGGCAGAAGAGTGATGGGCTTGCAAAAAAGATAAATGCGGGTCGAGTTACTGCTGTAAGAAGGTAACCACAGCAAGCTCCACTAAGATAAGATAAGATAACAAACCAAATACATTTGGTAATATATATTGCACTCCCGAGTGAAGTGCACTTCCACCTTCGCTTCGGCCTTATCGTTACTTAAGTGAGATGAAGGTTGCAGAAGCTTTCCCGATACAGAATAAAAATAGGAAATCTTGGTCTACATTATACCGATTGCAACTTACAAGACAGACAAAGACAATAATGTTGTTCTAATTCAAAAGTCCTCACGTACATTTCCCCTTAGTAGATACCGTAAAGATAAGAAAACTTATCCATGATCCCTTTATAAATTCCCTGAAATTATCCTTATTCACCAATGTAAAGTTATATCTACATAAAGGTCATTCACAAAGGGAATACCCGGGGGTATTCCCTTTGCTGTCTACGCTTTCAGGCATTAGTCATACTGCTTGCATTTAATATTTATGTCGCGAGCCCTTGTAGGGCCTTTTAGGTGTGCAAATGTACGTCCTACTTGTATCGGGGAATAACAATTGTATTATAACTATATCTAGTACAGTAGTGACTTCGCGAAGAGTGGAATGTTAGCCGTTGCCAGATTAAAAGAGTACTGTATGGCTGATAACGAAATGCTTCACTTATTCAAATTAATTTTATTGGTTTATAGTCAGATCTAACTATATTGAGTATGACCGTTATTGTACCTACTGACTAATGATTTAAAATTTTATATTTTTTTTAGTTTTTATTATTATTTGGATTTTATAGTTTTGACGTCAATAAATGCCTGTGAAGGCTATGTTGAATAAATGATTTGACTTTGACTTTGAATCTGTTATGTATTGTATGTGATAAATAAATAAATAATTAAGGTAAGGCGAATGCACGTAAGCATTTAAAAAAAATGATTTGACAATAATTATCGGTTGGTAGTTTGTCTATAACATTTTACTGGCCATAAGGCCATAACCCACCACGCGACCCTAATGCGGATTGGTGCGTTACAACGACTGCCATCTCTACAACAACCGGAGATCGTTGCCGTATCACGCGCCCATTGGCGACCCTGAGGTCAGCCGCACTTTACATGCTTTTAAGTATGAAATTCGTATGAAAACCGATGTCCAGCTGACCTGAAGCTTTGGTACTTATGCTTCTATGCTAGATGATTAGAAGGCTGGGGACTGCTAAGATCCCAAAAAATTGAGATGCTACAGGGAGCAGTAAACAGGCCCCACTAAGAATAAGATAAGATAAGACATACTGGATCTGGTACTCTTCAAACAGGAACACAGCAATGTAAAACAATGCTGCTGAAATAAGCATTAGAGTGCCCCATTTAATAGGATTCTTGGTGGCATCCTACGACAAGCCATGGCATGATACATTATAGATAACGATAATTTATTTGGTAAAAACATGTGTAAAGATGGCCTTTGTAGAAGAGGCTTAACATGTCGTACCATAGACAGTGTACAAATACAAATAATATTATGATGACGTCATCCCCTACAACTTGGTCAACCAGTGCTTGATCTGCACCCCTCGGAGAATCTAGTAGGGACTCTTGCGTGATGCCGTTCCCTCTAAAAACTCTTTGATGGTGTTTCAAGCAAACGGCTTGAGGAACCCTTTTACCCTTAATAATATAATTTTAATATTTACTATCATAGTCTTATTAAGTTATATTGTTACTTACAAAAATGGATCTGTGATTTGATTAAATAAATATATTATTATTATTGATAAGTTTCCTGCCGCCCCTAAAATGTCCGGTGACGCTGTTAAGGCCGCCTGAGGTCAACAAACTCTCTCCAAAAATAGAAATGGCAAAGTCAAGTTGTCACCGACATACCTTTCCACCTTCGGCTCAACCTTGGGCTTGAAAGTGTCAGGGACGTTCTCCGGGTGTTCCTTAGGTATCTGGAACACGGTGACTTGGCCGGCCGCGTTGCCAGCTCCCACCATGTAGTCCACGGTGCTCACTATCTTCACAAACGTGATGGCACTGGTTGCAACCTGATTGAAAATTAACTTCAATTTTTTTTAAATATATATGTATAGGTAAGTGTTTGGCTTTCACCTCACCTTATGTTAAGTCAAATCTTATATCATGCTGCCGGAACACAGCAATGCTAAAAAACATTGATGTTATAATTGCGAAATAATTAGATAACATGGTAGTAGCTACAAGCTACAGGCGTACAAGCAAGCGCTACCAATCAAACGGGAATCGAACCCAGGACCTCTAAGTCTCAGACCAGTGGTCTTAACCACTAGACCACCAACATGACTACAAACAAACATCAATCAAAACAAATCTAGTACTTAACCTCTCAATCCCCAAGAGCTCGAATTCGAGCCCTGCAATATTAATTATTTATGTATAGTAGGATACAGGCACTAGCCTGACTGCCTGCCAGACAGTCAGACCACAATAATAATAACATAATAACAGTTTATTTATACATATTTATTAATATAGCTTCTCATAACCTAATCTTATGTCACCTAAGCCTAATTTTATGTAGTACTTGCTACAATGTCTTGTTGTGTGGAGAATCAAATAAACCAAAAAAAACTACATGCTGGGTAAGTATATCTATTTTGATATTAAATATACATAGCCTACATCTCACTTGATAGTAAGTGATGATGTGGCTAAAAGTGGACGTTGACATTACCCAAAATCTTGTACCACTGAGGAACCGCTTATCTTATCTCTAACAGTAACTGTGGAACACAACAGTGCATATATTTTTTTATTCTATATGGTTAAGTGTTTAAAGGCTTGCATAGTTTGATAGCAAACACACCAGTAAATGCACAAAGGCCAAATGCTTATAACAAAATAAAACATCTAATTAATTTTGGCTGAACTGAAGTGACAATCACAGACTGTTGATTTACATGCTTTTTAAAGAGTGAAGCAAGAATGGGAGCCCATATTTTTCGGTAGATCTGTAGAGCAAAGTTTGGAACAATGGACAAGGAGGGTAAACATAATAAGTACACCCTATAATTATGTAATAGGACTAAAATAGAAATATGTATTTAATGTAATGGTGCAGACTTACAGCAAAAGTAAATTTTGTGGTAAATAAGGAAGAATGAATGTATTAAGCCAAGTATTTTAGTTTTATTTAGTTTAGCTTAGATTTGGATACCATCCTCAGTAGTGCAAAACAATAAGACTAGTTCCTCTATTTATTATTTGTTTGGGGAGTTGAAATGTTAATGTTGGTTAGGTATCTATAAAACATGACACTTAACCTTCAGCATGCTTCAGCATCTAATAATGTAAAGGAAAACATTATCAATTATTAAACTAGTATTTATTAACTAAATACCAACCCTAAGGGGGTTGGTATTTAGTTAATAAACATTCATAAAAACTATTTGACCATTATTTAGTTAATATTGTTTTGTCAACGTCACACAAACATCATTTTGAATTTGAGAAAAAGAGCCAAAACAATGATTAACTAAATAAAGCTCAAATAGTTGTTATGAATAAGGGGGCTAGTATTTATTTTGAATGCCAATGTCATAGATATATTAACAAAAATACTAATCTAATATTCTAATGGCAAAAATTAATATAAAAAACAGACAGCCAGTGCCCACCTTATAAGTTTGCAGGCAGAAACTTTTTGATTTAAATAAAATATATAATATAAATTGGTATAAAATAAATAAAAATAAACATTGCTTATTATTTTTAAAGTATATTATTATTATGCATTGCAGACTTAGTAGTTATACTATAGTCAGTCGAAAGTTATTTAAAAATGATAAGTGTAAAAACTTTCATGTTTTAATATACATGATCCTCAATTTAAAAGAGAAAGCGTTACAAGGTCAATGAAAGCAAATGTTGTAACATAACGTACGGACGTGTTTACAGCACATACCTCGCATCGCAGCCGCTGGATACTGCCCTTCTTCCTGTCGTACCAGTACACCAGACCAACGTTGGTACCGAGGGCGATGTATTCACTGACAGCGTCCACGCAAGTCAAACATAATTCATTGGAAAATAAACCATTCTGTATACGAGGTGGAATCAAGTTTAAAATATGCGAGCACGGAGTCCACTCTCTGACGAAACCTTCTTCGGCACCTCCAGTTTCTTCCATTTTAAGATAATAACTACTGAGAGTTAAATGTAACGTGAAATGTAATATTAACACACAAGCTTATCATGTCTAAAGCAATTATATAAATAAATAATGTTTTTTGAAACGAAGTAAGTATGCGCCCGCTCGCTCTAAATTTTTTTTTTTATTTGACATGACATTGACAGTTGACTTGACAGTTTGTTTTTTATTTCTATACCCGTTTCGAATAATTGAAGCCCAGACAGCCATAGCTAGATAGTTATTATTAGTATTGGCCTCTCTTTTCAAGATTGTAACTTTAGTTTTAATGTTGAAAAAGTAAAGTGAGGATACGAATTTTGTGTTAGTCTATTAATAAAAGTTGATATGTTATTTGTTTGTAACAAAACTGTGTAAAAGCGTAGCCTTCTTCCTTACTCCTTTTCTTTAGTATCCCAATTGCTTGGTGTGGTGATCCTGTCTGTCCGTCTTACAGCAGCCCTCCAACTTCACAATAATTTGAAACCATCAAAAAGAAAAATGTAGTAAAAATAATTTACATACAAAAGGTGAAAACTATATTAGTAACCAATTACGGTATTTGCCGGTTTTCACACTAGTAAATTAGAGTACCAACTTGACAACAATAAAATTGTACACTTGTCATCTTCTTGTCAAAGTTGAGGTTGAGCGAGAGCCCCCTTGAATAATTGTTCTGTTGAAAACATCTCAAAAATGGCAGAGTTAGCCACAGAATTACCACTAAATATAGAGGAAGGTGTCCGAGAAGCTGTCCAAAATGCCACAGAGAAGGCATCAAACAGTATCGAGGGTGTTGCGATTGCTTACCTGAGTTTAGTTATTATGGCTATTTTACCCATATTTTTCGGATCTTTTAGGTCAGTCAAGTACCTAAAAGAGCAAAAAGTGAGTATTCCTATGTCTTTTTATCGTTAGTGGTTGATTTTTAGTCATAAACTTAGTGACATATCCGGCCCAATACGCGGACGACACGTCCCAACATCGTGGCATATTATAGCGTAAATAAATCAGTTCTGCCTGTAGGTACTCAGTATTGCAATCCTTACTAATTGTGACTAAAAGTTAAACACTTAAAAAAAAAATTATAACAAAGCCATTTATTTTTGAGGCCCAATCAAAAACGATTTTTTTAGATGGTACAAATATAGAAAGTTATATATTATGGTTATTCAAATAACTATCTATTCATCAAAGTAAATAAGTACTAAAAAGTGTGATTTTTCCTGTAATTGATATTAAATTAAGATGGCAGTATAATTATATTAGCATTCTATGACTCATGATAAATTGTAAATTCACAATTAATTTTACTATAGACACTTCACAACAGAGCACAGATTAAAAGGAAATCAGAACATTCTTACAGGAATTCTTTACGGGGATTTCAAACTAAATCTGATCCCGTCATTTTATTTCTCTCTCGTATTACGTTTCCTACCACTATAATGGCGTATTATTAAGCTAATGCCGCTAAACTAACACAATAATAACCAAGTGGCAAACACAAATCGGTAAAGAAACAAAGGAACGACCCGATCTCGATGAAGTACCCGGCAAGAATCTCTTTTGGCCTAAATTTTTGTTTTTAGTTTTTTACGCATCTGAAGTCGTGGATAAAAGCTAATCTGTAGAAACGGGAATCTGTAGACATGGGATTCTGATGTATAGAAAATCTGTAGAGTTGGGAATCTGTAGACCTGGTAAAAATCGATGACGTCATCAAAACGACTGCCGTCTCGACGGGAAAACTGAATTTTAGCCAGCATCGTTTTTACCTGTTTGTACATTTTGCGTGTAAGCCGACTTGCATTTTGCACATTTAGCGTATTGTACGTTTTGCTAGCAGTGTGCATTTTCCGATTTGTACGTTTTGCGTATGTACATTTTGCTTTTTGTACATTTCGCTTGTGCACATTAAGCGTTGTGTACATTTTGCGTATTGTACAATTTACCGGTTGTTACATTTTGCGTGTAGTGTACATTTTGCGTATTGTACATTATGCTGCGGAGGGGTAAAAAGTTCTCTATTCTAACAGATAATTCAAATGACACTTGTTTTAAATCTGATGGGGACGTTTCTCCTCATTGTCCTTTGTGTTTCATCTTAGTAATATGTTGCCATAACTTTGATGTTTGTAACATTGTTATGTTCCGGCAGCTAGAGATAAGTTTGTTGATTGATAAGTTGTTATTTGTTTGACAGCAGTTAAACGCTTTTAAGAACTTAAATGCATTTAGCTTATTAGTGATTAAACGAAAAGTTATGCAAGCCAGAAACATTAACACATACAGTTAATACATAAAGAACTGTCTGTTACTAAGTCCACCAATTTAGTAATTATGTGGCGTGCAGGTATGTGTCTTCTGAATGGCTTCAGAAGACAAAAGAAGCTCATTCATAAAAAAGTTTATTTTATTTTATACTAACACCTCCAACATAATCGGAGCCTATTTTTAGTCTATGGCATAAAGAAGTTACAGTAAAGTCCTCTAGTTAAATATTTTATCTAACAATATTTTTTGGTGTAAACCTTTGTATAATATAATTGTAATTTTTTCTCAGGAGTCTGGTGAGCGTACAGAAACAATGTCCAACAAGGACGCGTTGATGTTCCCGCTGATCGCGTCGTGTGCGCTGTTCGCACTCTACATCTTCTTCCAGTTCTTCTCTAAGGAGTACATCAATCTGCTGCTTACTGGCTACTTCTTCTTCCTAGGCGTGCTCGCGCTAAGCCATCTTCTCAGGTAACTAACTTTTTTATTATTATTTTTATAAGTTATCAGGTAGGTACCTAAGCAATTTTTTTTTAAATTTATGTGGTAAAATACAAAATTTATGTTATTGTTATGCTCTTACGAGAAACAAGCAGTTTTAATATATTTATAATTATGTTACTAAGTGCTAAATAATTTTATTAAAATTGAATTTACCGTATGACATGACAGTTGAAACAGCTTCCACTATTATAGAAAATACACAATTGTTTTACTGCAAGCCTCATATCAAGATAATACTTAAAAAGTATAATATTTTAAACATATATGTTGTCACATAGAACATAATTAGAGAACTAACAACTTGCAAACATCTTTATCAAGTTTGCATTATGGAAGTGGAAAAAAAAATAGGTATTATGTTCAAAAAAATCTTTGCATAAGCCAAAGAGGCCAGATGAATCATATCTTGGGTCTATAGTTTAAGTAGATATTTTATTGAATTGTCTTTCTTATCTCAGGTAATACTGTACTTTGAGCTTCAAAGATAAGCAATATTAATTAACATTTAAACCAACATGGAAATATTCCATATAAGTATTGGATATATACTTTTATTGCTATACAATACCTTAGCAGATTCTATTGTTAATTATGGCAGAACGTTTAAAACCTATCTCGATAAAATCCAGAGTCTCCAAATTAGAATTTTGAAAAAAATGGTATCACCTGCAGTCAAAGAACAATACAAAAATAGTGAATATGATCTTTTTAGGCATTGCAATATTTTCCTCATACATATTAAATTTCTGTATTCCCTCTTAAAAGAACAATTTTTTAACGAAGATATCCAAGATCAAAAAGTTTTGCATAAAATTAAAACCAGAAATGTAATTAACGAGCGTTTAATAACAACAAAAGCTAAAAATACTTATGGAGAACGGACAACGCACTATTTAGTTCCTCGTCTATTAAATGACATTGATCTTACATTTTTGAATAGCATAACAAAAAATAATATAAGGAAAAAATTTTAATTTTAATTTTTTGAACACCTGTAGCCAACGCAAAAAAAAGTTTCTATTATGCACGCATATTTATGCTTTGTCGCTCGGTCTGGCCAACTTCACTATAGCACGGTATAACTGAAACGAACATTCTAGCTAGCTTGTATCTCTTTCTCACGTAATGCAGGTGGCCTGCTGACGCGACTCATTTGTATCGCAATTTTATTTAATGTTAAGTGTGTTAATTTAAAGTACCTACCTAACCTATGTTTACTTTTATTGTTTTTGCATTTTGTTGATGTTATATGCAGATGTTGAGCTCAACTTATTTGTAGCATACCGGACAAATCTCCGTGATTTATGGTTTGCTTTATAATTTAATTTCATTGATAAATTATTAAAAAAATTAAAAAATTTAAGAAATACATTCACAAAATTAGATTAATTATCTAAGGTCAAACAGAGTGTACTACAAAATTATGTTGCTTTAAAAAAAGAACTGCGATTGTGTATGTTTTTAGATTTTTAAATTTGTCAATCCCAATAAAGACAATTAAATTAGGAAATAATTACCGGTACACTGACTGGTTAAATAAACAGCCTGGTGGGGATATTTGGAAAGAATAATCACCAGATATGATTGTTTAATTGGATAAGTATTTAGTTAAATAATGCATTGGCATTATTTAACTTATTTAATTTATTTTATATTGATAAAAATAAAATTTAATTACAAAGTTATTTTAATGTTCAATCACAATCAAAATACATAAAACAAAACATTAAAAAACAAAATACAAATTTGAAATAAAATTTAAATTTAAATCGACATTACAAATACAAATATATTTATTTATTGCATATTGAGTGTGTACATAAAGGTCTTATACTAGGTAAAAAGGTGGCTTAAAAACTTAAAAAATTACCCTTTTCAGGTATTGCAATTAAAAAAATATAAAATTAAAATTTAATTTTATAAATAAAATAAAATGTAACTACTTACAATATAAAGATGAAATTTCTTAAACATTTTAATTTTCATAAGTTTAGGGTTGGGTGATAATAAGAAAAGCTGGGTGCATAGTGTGAGTTTCATTCGCAATTCGATCACGTTAACGAAAACGAGAACTTGTATGGCAAAATTTTGACTCTACTCGTTCGTCGCCAGGAGGTCTCAACTCCAGTCTAATTTTCGTTTTCGTAAACGTAATCGAATGAATACGGATAGTAAACAAAACTTTTGCTTTCTTTTTCTTAAAATCTCCACTGGTCTAATTAATACTGAATTTCTTAATGGGAAAATCTGGAATAAATCTTGTCAAACTTTAAGCCCCTTACAAATAAACAAAGAATAAGGTCCGAATAGTTATTCCGTGTTTTGTTCCTGTCATCTAAACGTTCTTTGTTTATTAGTAGGGCCCTAAAGTGCCTACAAATAAACAACGAATAAGGTCCGAATAATTATTCCGTGTTTTGTCTCTTTTACTCTAATTTGAAATGTCGTTTACATGACAGGAACAAAACACGGAATAACTGGAGCTTATTCTTTGTTTATTAGTAAGGAACTAAGTAAATATCGTACCTATTCCGATACTGGTAATGACCGAATCGCCCTCCGCAGCCCCATCATCTCGCTGTTCGTGCCGGCGTCGGTGCCCAACGTGCCGTACCACATCCACTTCACTCGCGGTGACCGCGACGCCCGCAGCGACATCGTCAACTACAAATTCAACTCCTATGACGTCATCTGTCTCGTCATCTCACTCTGTCTGGGGGCCTGGTACCTGCTCAAGAAGGTAAGACGTTCAAGGAGACACTCCTTTTTCACATATTTTTGGATTGATTTATTTTCTTTGTTTAGATCTATTGTTTCTTGGCCATTGCCGAAAACAATAGCAACATATTATATTTTATATTAGTCTGTTGTCAGTCTCAATGTGACCGAAATCAGGGATCGACAGGATAAAATAAAATAATAATGTTAAAATTACGCAAGTAGGTTTGTAAAATCACAAAAATGTTAAAAATGCGACGTATAAGGATAATGAAGAGTAAACGTCATCTTTTTTCTATTGCGACAGCACTTGATCGCCAACAATCTGCTTGGCATCGCGTTTGGCATATAGTCCTATATCGAAACAAAGTAATCGGCACTGCAGGAAGTATAGTCGGCCATGAAATGGCTTTACCACCTTAAAAGTGAATGTTGTTTGCAATTTTTTTTTTTTTTTTTTTTTTTTATACTTAGCTCGGCAAATGACTCCATCCCACCTGATGTTAAGTGGAAATGAAGTCCAGACGCGAAGACAACTGGTGCAGCGTGGAAACAAACGTAGCATCAGTTAACTTCACTCTGCCGGCCCACAAGGTGCTTCTTCACGCCTCTCTTGAAGGACCCCATATCATAGGAAGGAGGGAAAACGTGTGCTGGTAGACTATTCCATCTTTTGGAGGTGCGACAAAGAAACGAGTCACTAAATTTCTTTGTGCGTGATGGGATACTTGAGACAGTGAAACGGTGACTCCGAAGAGCAGCACGTGTACTCCTATGAAGAAAGGGAGAAGGTGGGATGAGGTCAAAGAGCTCTTCAGAGCACTCGCCATGGTATAAGCGGTAAAACACGCTCAGTGACGCAACGTCTCTACGCAATTGCAGAGATTCGAGAGTATTTACCACTTCTGCATTGCCGATAATGCGTTCAGCGCGACGCTGCAATCTGTCCAAGGCATCGAGAAGGTACTTAGCGGAACCGTCCCAGATGTGCGAGCAATACTCCACGCAAGACCGTACCTGTGTCTTGTACAAAAGGCACAACTGGTCCGGCGTAAAGAATCGCCGCACTCTGTTCAGAATTCCGAGTTTTCGTGAGGCTGTTTTGATCACGGCTTCGATGTAGTCCCTTTGGTTCAGATCGCAGCGTATCGTCATACCGAGCATGTTGATACTGCTCTGCAGGCGTAGAGATGTACCCTGAAGAGATGGAAGGGGAAGGAATGGTGACTTTTTTGCCGTGAACGCGCACACCTGTGTTTTCTTGGCATTGAACTCAACCAGATTATTGGTGCCCCAATTAGATATGAGGTCCAATACCCGATTGAGCTCAATGACAAGATTAACTCGATTCACTTCGGTTTCGACCCGCCCAGCCGCTGGGTGACCGTTATATCCTCCATGGACCGTACTATCATCTGCATAGCAATGAATATTTCCAAGTGGAAGCATATCATTGATATGCAGAAGGAACAGCGTGGGGGATAGAACGGACCCCTGAGGGACACCAGCGTTCACTGACATGAGCCGCGAAGCGCATCCATCAGATATAACACGAATTTTGCGCTCATGCAGGAAGCCAGCGACCCAGTTGCAGAACTGAGCAGGCAGACCGTATGCCGGGAGCTTGGAGAGAAGAGCTTTGTGCCAGACCCGATCAAAAGCCTTGGCTATGTCAAGACTAACAGCCACCGACTCACCACGCTTGTTTGCATTTTGCATTTGATAAAACAACAAGGTCTATATTTGCTTACAAGCAAACAAATACCTACGTCATTGTCATCATAGACAATTTCTGAATTTCTTTCATATGGTCATACATAAAATCGTTAATTTTACACAATTTTTAGAGCCCCTAGATTTTGATTTTACAGGCCGGTCATCGGACCAGCTCCTCTGTGCTTCGGAAAGCATGTAAAGCCGTCGGTCCCGGCTGCATTAGTAGCAGTTAACAACCATCGCACTGCACTGGGCCTGTGTGGTGGTTCTTCTATTTCTCTTTGTTGCGGTGTGGCACTATTCAAAGTGTTCAGTCAAAAAGTGCCTGTGAAGGCTTATATTGAATAAACGATTCGACTTTGACTTTTGACTTTATTAGATCGCCAGAATTGAGTAGGTGACTTGTTATTAGAGGTTGCAATCAAATATTCGAATTTTTTTTCGAAAATCATATTCGAATAGTAAAATAAAAAATATTCGAATACTAGAATACCACCATAAAAACATCCATAAAAATGCAGATGGCTTTATATGATACAGGAGCGCCAAGACAAATACATCTAACTCAGGCTTATGACGTGTTAATGTGCATTCCACCAAGTAGTGTAGAATGTGAGAGGGTATTTTTCTTCTACCAAATATATATGTAATCATCTCAGATGTAAATTAAACGACGATTCCATGAACGCTTTAAGTTTCCTCAGGTCTCACTTTCAAATGATACGCAAATAATTATTATTTTTATACTTATTATTATTATTTTTACCTATGGTGATTTCCGATATTATAATTTATAGTAGGTACTTACTTACCAGTTACCACCACGTTAGATCGATCTGATTATTAGTGATTGCATGTGAAAATGATAACGCAATATCGCAACAATACTTTTTTATTACTGTTTATACTTATGTTATGTATAAGTGTTGCAAAAATTTGTTAAATATTATTTAATTTTCTTTGTGAGATTTTTAAGAACATAAAGTTTCCTAGTCTGTTTAAGAACTTAATGATATTTTTATTTTATTTACGTTTAAGTTTATTTATTGAAAGTAAGGTTTAAAGATTTGTAATTGGCTAGCATGCAGAGCATTAAAAGTTTGGAGTTTTCGTTGACAATGTTGACAGTTTTTTAAAACATGTCATAATTTGTTTTTATAATAATTGAATTAAAAATTTCTTAATTCGTTTTATTTGATTAAAGTTTTGATCGATAAATAAATATTTGTTGCGATTGGGATGCTAGGTCTACATAAAAATATGGTTCCTAAAAGCAATAAAAAGGTGAAATATTAGGTGTGTTTTATTTATTTTATAATATTCGAATATTGTTCGAATTATTCGAGTAGCACTGGAAAAATATTCGAATATTCGAAAACCAAAACTATCGAATTTTCGCAAACTGGCAAAACTATTTTTTTTAATAGAAATTGTATGGAAATGGAAAACTATGACGTCAATTGAGTGTTTATTGATAACTTTTTAGGTTGCAGAAATTCATGCTTAGGTGAAATAAAATATAGGGTAATGTTTTAAAAAACTGTTAGGTGATTTCATTTTTATGTTTAATGTTTTGGTATTAATTATTGTTGATCAACTACCCTATTGACAATGATGATGATAATCCTTTTTCCAGTTCTTTTTCCATGGAAGACTGGCATCAAGGCGTTTCTCTAATGCCCTGACACGCTGAGAGGAAGCCATTTTATTGCCATGCTAATCATCCAATATATACAATTGTCCTTACTTCATCTTCGTGAGTATGACACTAAATAATAAAAAAACGAGTGTGCTTTAGACCACACGACTGAAGTAAAATTTCTAAATTTCATACCTTTAAAATGATTTAACAATTTTAAAATTACGAAACAATCAAGAAATCAGCTAGCAAACTCGCTAACGAACTACTTACTGACTGAGATATATATATGTATAATATTTCAATTCAATTGTGTGAGTGAGTTAAGACATGATAGCTGACCCGGTGGACTTCGTACCGCTTTGACAGTTTCCATGACAATAAAACAAACAAATAATTTTGATTGCCGCGTCCTTGTACAGTTTCCATGACAATAAAACAAACAAATCATTAACTAGCTATGAGAGAAAAAAAATGTGTGCTCGCACCTCTCTCTCTTGCCCCTACAGTAATATACGAAACGTAACTCTCTGTTTCTATCTTCACTAACTTACATCTCCCTCTCAACTTCCGTTCGCCTCGCCCGATGACACTTTTCGTAACGCTCTCGTCACGCATTCAGCAGCTTACTCCCCAAGTCAAGCGTGTAAAGTAGTTTTACTTCAATATTTTTAATTTCATTTCATTTCAAATAAACATTATTCTCTTTCCCGCACAGCACTGGATCGCGAACAACCTGTTCGGCATCGCGTTCGCGATCAACGGCGTGGAACTGCTGCACCTCAACAACGTGGTGACGGGCTGCATCCTGCTGTGCGGCCTCTTCCTCTACGACATCTTCTGGGTGTTCGGTACCAACGTCATGGTCACCGTCGCCAAGTCCTTCGAAGCACCTATCAAGCGTGAGTACACACACCATTGATTAAAGCATATTAGTAGGTAAAAAATGTTTACACTTCTCATGCTCGTAAAGTTGTAGAGAGAAGGCTACATAAAATGAGTTTTTATGCTCTTGTGCATAAAGTAATTTCTTCTTCTAAGAATAAGGCAATTAGGCCTTACAGCCACATATACAATACACCTTCATTTAATTGATATATTTTTATGAGATTTAGGTTATATCTTAATTTAATTACGACATATGTATTGTATTATACATATGTATCTAAATACAAATTTACGATTAATACGGGCTTGCATTTACGTAAAAAAAATATAACGCAAATATTTATAATAACTTGGCATTGCGGCTCAGACTATAGTCAAACGTCACGTAGTTGAAAATTAAAAAAAAAAAGTTTGGCGGGAAGCTAATTATTCGTCATATAATTAGGTACATTATAAAAATTTATTAAATTTTCTTGTATATGCTTTAATTCTTTTTTTATTTCCTTGCAAAAATTGAAGTGAAAAGCAGAGTGTAAAACTCGAGTATAAAACTCATTTTACCCTCGACGTGACTATTCACCCTCGCTGTACCGGCTCGGGTGGCTATATGCACGTCTCGGGTAAAATGGCTCGTTTTATGCTCTTGTTGTACAATCTACTATTGAACGATTCAAAAACACTTTTCTTAAGTTTATTTGAATTAAAAATGTTGACGTTGACATTAAACAGCTGATTATGTTTTCTTAACCTTTTGAGCGCTCCACACGCCACGTCTTTTATAGAAGACAATGATAAATCCAATTAGATCGTGACATTTACTGCTTTACTAAATTTAGACAATGCCTAAAACAGATGCCTAATCAGAGAACATTGAGAAATACGGAGAGGCCCTTGCGGTGTCCCTCGATATCTCAAAGGCCTTTGACAGGGTTTGGCACGCGAGCCTTATAAGCAAGCTCCCATCATTTGGTCTTCCTGCTTACTTTTGTGCTTGGATATCTGATTTCCTGAAGGGAAGATCGATACGCGTTGTCCTCGACGGCTACTCATCGGACCAAAAGGCTATCGATGCCGGTGTGCCTCAGGGATCGGTTCTATCCGCAACCCTATTCCTGCTTCATATAAACGACCTGCTTGTGCCCGGTACCTTTGGGTACGCAGACGATAGCACCGTTGCGGATAGATACATGTCGAGTGCAGGGGCTGGCAGACAAGATGTCGCCTCTTGTCGAGAGGCCATGGTTAGCCGCTTGAACGAAGCCCTCCAAGCAGTATCCGATTGGGGCGATGCCAATTTGGTCACATTCAACGCTGCCAAAACACAGGCTTGTTTGTTCTCAGCTAAGCGGAGCCCATTTCACCTGGCTCCGACTTTCCGGAATGTGACTGTAGCTATGACTGACAGCCTACAGCTCTTAGGTGTTGAGCTCTCGTCCAACCTCAACTTCGGGCAGTACATCGAGTCCAAAGCAAAGACTGCAGCTAAAAAACTGGGGGTTCTCTCTAAGGTCAGGCGGTACTTCACGCCAGAACAGCTGCTCCAACTTTATCAAGCACAAGTTCGATCATGTATGGAGTACTGCTGCCACCTTTGGGATGGATCAGCCAAATACCATCTGGCTGCTTTGGACTCGATTGAAAAACGAGCTAAGAGACTCATTGGTGACCCTGCCCTGATAGACGCCAAGCTGCAAAATCTAGAACATCGGCGTAGGGTGGCTCGTCTGTCGGTCTTCTACAGGATTCATTTCGGGAAGTGCGCGAAGAAGTTGCACGACCTAATCCCACCATCCACTTTCCGCTATCGGAGCGCGAGGCGCGAGTTCCATCCCTATGTTGTAGATATGCCACCTTGTCGCACGAGCCGATTCGGTTCAACTTTCTTAGTGCGTACAGCTAGGGAATGGAACGCGCTGCCTGCGAATGTGTTCCCTGAAAGGTATAATCTGGACCTCTTCAAGGCTAGAGTGAATAGGCTATTTCTAGGCAGGCATGTTCCATCCTCGACCGCACCGTCACTTAACATCAGGTCAGGTGTAGTCAAATGCCTGCCTACAACCAATTAAAAAAAAAAAAAAACAGATGTTGTCACTTTTAAGCTAATATTTTTTTTTTAGACAGATGTAATATTTAGCTATTTTGTAAAACTCTAATAATATGTTTTAGTATAAAGAAGAGTGCCATTGATTAATCGCAACTATTCCTTCCAGTTGTGTTCCCCCAAGACCTACTAGTGAACGGCCTCAACGCCAACAACTTCGCAATGCTCGGCCTCGGCGACATAGTAGTGCCCGGCATCTTCATAGCGCTCCTCCTACGCTTCGACAAGAGTCTCAAACGCAACTCCGAGTTCTACTTCCGCGCCACCTTCTCCGCCTACATCCTGGGGCTGCTGGCCACCATCCTCATCATGCACATGTTCAAGCACGCGCAGCCCGCGCTCCTGTACCTGGTGCCAGCGTGCTTGGGCACTCCGCTCTCACTGGCGCTTCTGAAGGGAGACATTAACGCGCTTTTCAAGTAAGTGTGATCTGTTGCGTATTATGAATTATGATTATGAAGTTATCGTTGTCTCCTGCTCGAAGGACCAAGATAATAGTCCAATTATATAAAAAAGCAGGCGCTCCTGTAGGGAAATATTTATGCGCTCTTTAAGTAAGTGTGGTATTAGAAGTAAGGTTATGATAAGTTTTCGCTGTCTCCTGCTCGAAGGACCAAGATAAAAGTCCATATTATATGTTTAAAAAGCTGGCTCTTCTGTAGGGAAACATTAACGCGTTCTTCAAGTAAGTGCGGTCTGTTACGTATTAGAAATATAATTATAAGAAGTTTTTGTCGTCTCCTGCTCAAAGAACCAAGATAAAAGTCCCAATTATATTTTAAAAAAAAGCTGGCTTTCTCTTAGGGAACTATTAACGCGCTCTTCAAGTAAGTGTGATTCGCTACGTATTAAAAATATGATTATGTAAGGTCTTAGTCATCTGCTCGAAGACCAATTATATAAAAAGCTAGCTCTCTCATAGGGAATTATTAACGTGCTCTTCAAGCAAGTGTGATCTGTTACACATTACGTAAACATGAAGTCTTCGCGTCATTCTGCCCATACCAAATAAAGAAATGATTATGTACTAACTTTTCATTGTCTCCTGCTCGAAGGACTAAAATTAAAATAAGTATCGGTCATCCATTTTACACGAGTTTAAATATTAGCCATTCAAGGTGTTCGAAGGATTTCTTCTAGAGTAACCGATTTACATTTTAGCGCAATGTTTTGTCATTTTCATGACTTCGGTGTTTGTTTATCGTGATATATTCACAATGATGGGATGTATCACTGCATTTTTCTCTTGCCAGGTGGCGCATTAGCGTTGGTACCCAATTGAACTGTCAGTTTCATAGAAAAGTTGTTATCATTTTCATAAGTACTGCGATAATGCGTCAGTCTGTGGCTTTTAATTGCAAAAATCGAGGTGTCCATTGTTTTCCGAAAGAGAAGAAACGTTGTAAACTATGGTAAAAGGCTTTGAAGAGGAAAAATTGGAAATCAACAGCTTTCTATAAATCTTTCTATTCTATTCTAGAAACCTTTTTATAAATTCCTGGATATTATGTTTAGACAGAGGTGGCAAAGCTGTGCTAGCATTTATATTCTTGAAAGTCTCAGCAGGTGGATGATCATATTTGTCATCATCTAGAGTAATCTAGACAGTCTTCTTCTATAGCACCAAAGTTATAATTTCGGTCGTACGATTCCAGTCTGCGACAAATAAACACAATATTGAATAAAAAATCACCATAAAGTACGTATGATTATCGGAAAATCTAAATTCGGCAAGTCATTTTACGCCTATCCCTTACTCACCTCTCTATTAAATCAGCCTTTTTTTGCTTTTAGAGATGCTTTCCGCTTACATAATTTGTCTTTTAATTGAGTCACTGATAGTGTAGAATACATTATTTCCAGCTAAATTATAAATTCACTAAAAATAAATCTCACAACTTATCATTATGGTACCATCATTGCCGAGAGCGCCATCTACAAAAGTTTTGTGTGACACACCCCATTGTGTCACAACGCACAAAAATTATTGTTGAAAGACCAAATAAAATCTACCCGCCTCAGTGGCCGAGTAGTAAAGCACTCGGCCCGATACCCGAAGGTCTCGGGTTCAAGCCCCACATCGGGTAGTGTGTCTCGGATTTATTTGGTGCATAGTCTAGGGTTGTGATCACCAACCCGCATTTGGCAAGCGTGGTGATAAAGCCATTACCCATCAATTGTAGTGATGACTTGATTTCAACGATGGAGGCTTTGCCAGCTGTGGAACAGTTATAGGCTATTGACTTGACTTGAACAAATAAAATAAAAAGCACTGTATTAATAAAGATATAGTCTAAGTGAAGCAGTTAACAATAACTGATGCTATTTTGTTACAGCTACGAAGACCAACCTGCCTTAGTAGAGGGCGCCGTCGACACCACGACGAAGAAGTCTGAATAAGCACAAACCAGCGCACGCCTCGTGTCAAGTACATCCGCTACAGGAAACAAATCTTTTTTTATATTTTTATCTTCTTGACAGTGGTTGGGGACCATGGCTCGCGACTTTTGGCCATATACGTCGCGACGCCCATCATTTTATTTTTGACTAAATAATGCAATCACTTTACAAAATCTCGATTTATGAAAACTCTTAATCATATTGTTGATGGATGGCAAACTTCCGAAATATCTTCCAAATGTTTACTTTCTAATTGAACGTGAGTATGTATCGGGCATAGTGACAATGCTACCCGCATAATTATAAAAGAATGTTTAGAATAAATATAAAATTGTTATGCAAACGAATTTGACGAACGCTTTAAATAAATTTATTTCAATCCAAATCTTTATATATGCCTCTATTTTTTTCAAAGTTCTATACTTAATAATTTATGTTAGGTTTTTAGCAGAAATCGTTGTATATAAATGTTTTGTTTTCTTATAGAGTTGTGAACATTAGTTGGTTAAGTTTATTTTTTGTTATGATAATTTCATCGGTTTACACACAAACTTATCTGTCTTGTATACATTTACAAGTTAACATTCGGTTTCATTGATTTCGCTGTTGTCAAATAAAGTTGTCTTAATTTCAATTTATACATTATTATAATATTTGTTTTCGTATTGTATGTGATTTTTTGGATTATCTTACGGCTTGAAGCTTCTTAAACATAATAATAACGTAATGAGTGATTCAGACTGTGTTTTCCACGTAATTAAGAGTAACTGTAAGAACTAATCCATAATATAGTTATATTAAAACGCGAAAACTACACATTGAAATAAATAAACCACTTTTACGGATCTACTCGCGTCTATTTTGCACATTAATTTAATTTTAAAGTTTATCCTGATGTTTCGAACCCTTTGCAGGGTCCGTGGTCGAAGGAGACAGGTGTTGGTCGTCTCATAATTAATTTCATACTCTCTCATTTTATTTTAATCAGGTGCGTTCTGTTTTATGCAGAAATAATGTTAAATTAACGCGAGTTGATCTGCAAAATTGGTTTCATTTCAACATAGTAATATATTAAAGCATTTTAGGTATAAATGTATTGTTCATTAAATGAAGAACAGTGATTTTTCATATTTGGTTTGCCAGAAATTGCATGCGGTTATTATTTCAATACTATTTACTAACAGTATTTAATTGACATTCCTTAACATTTAAATAGATTCCTATCTTATTTACTTATCACTGTTCTATGATCTTTTACAGTACCTACACACTTAAATTTCTTTTTTTTTCGAAGATTGTAAAAATTACGCATTTTTATTCAAATTGATTGTTATTGGAAAAATAGAAAAATTATCTATACTGTTTATAGAATAAGCGAACGAAAATAGCAAAACTAATTTTATACCGATTGGTTTTAATATACCGATTAGAAATAGACATAATTTCCTAGTTCGTTCGCTTGACCTATAAGATTTAAGTGGGGTAATAAAATTACGTCCGTAAAGAAACCTCTTATATGTACTTATACGTGTTAGGATAATAGACTTAATGTTATGGCGATAAAGGTAAATTTTATTTGGCGACAGCGCCATTTGCTGTTACAGACAAAACTAATAAATGAACTCGGAATGCGTCAGTTGGTTTTTCATTTTATGCCCTCACTTCTGTGACCCTAGTACAAACTTCTATCGAAAGCGTATCATAAACACTTGAGTAGATATATTAGTGAATACATATATCTACTCATGTGTCATAAAGTTGTAATTCCATTTACAGGCGTTATGGCGCTGTATATATTGCCATACAATATTCATGCTGTTTTACAACACAAATTCGGTCATTATTCGTGCTAAGTTCACAGTAATTCGTTAAAGATTATTACGAAATAGACATAAGTATTCAATTAATTTCCAAACAAAAAAAACATATTGGCACAGCAAATAAATATATTTATTCTTAAATAATACACATATTTATATAAAAAATGTTAGACTAGATATATGGAAGATGCGCTGGTCATCATTCCGGGGGCAGCCTCTGGTTCGTGAATCCCAGGCCGGTGCATTCGATGATGTTTTGACCATCATCGGGGTACACCTCGAACTTTATCTGACAGAAATAAATGGAATGTTATTAAAAAAAAATAGAACAGCACAAACAAAATGCACTTGTATACCTACTTTATTTTTAAGGTTATTTTTGCGTGCGTTTACCCCGGCGGATTGTTGTCGAATTTCTTGGATTCTTGATATAGAATAATTAGTGCTCCATCTCGTGTAATTGTGCGCGAAATCATAAATTTGTGCGTCCAGTAGTTTTTGAGATATTCGCGAAGAACAGAAAAAAATGTGCCGCTGGGGTAACGTTACCCCAGCGGCACATTTTTTTTCCTGTGGACTTATCAAAAAAAAAAGTACCCAGGAAGATAGATCTTGGGGCGCTGTAAATGTGCGTGTTAGTCTTAAATTTGTGCGTCTTATAATTCCGAAGTTATTCAAAATACCGCTGGGGTAACTTTTGGGTGGTTGCTGTATCTCGCGAACGGTGAGGCGCACAAGTATGTTTTTTTTACACACAATGTAATGAATTTGTGCGTAATTTCAGCAAAAGCAGAATTTGAAAAAAATGCACCGTTCTGAAGATATATTTATTTTGAAGAAAAAGGATAATCGGTCCTAGCTCCCTAAATACTAACCCTAGAGACTAATTTCTGATGGTGATTCGTACCTTATAATACCCTACAACGTCTATTAAAATCTTAAAAGCTTACTGCAAGTCGTTAATGAGTTAGGCACTTTAAATGTCACTGGCCCGTGAGGTTGTTTTGGTCGTCGCTTACATGAGTTTGGTATGGACCAGCAAATCACTTATTAAGCAAATAATTAGTGCCTTCATTCAACTAGCCATTTGAAAATGTTCAGCCTAATCCACTTATTATTTAAAGATTTATAGTAAAAATGGTAAATGAAGCGAAATACAGTGATAAACCCACCAAGTTAAGATGAATATCAAAAAGCGGCCGCGCCATACATGACGCTAACCTTCTAAAATTGATGGCGTTATGATCGGTACAGATGCAAACACAAGCGATAGACTATTCTTGAGATATAAAACACCGATGCATTTTTGTTATTATTTTTAATCACTGATTGTTTATTGTATTATTATGTAGTTAGTTAGTATAGTTTGATGAAATCAAGTAGTGAAATGAACTATCAGGTATGTAGGTAATGTGTAATAAGCAGCAATGTTTTTTTTGTCATACGACTGCATTAATATTCACAAATATAAAAAACATTATTACAAATCACAGATCAGTATAACTGCACAATCCGTATTCATTCGATTACGTTTAGGAAAACGAAAATTAGTATGGCACAGGCAAACAGGCAGCTCTACTGCGTGTTTACGTACCGAGCCGAGCAGCCGTAGGTAGTCAATCCAAAGACACGGCCCAGTTAAAATACTGTAACTGTATAGGTACTTATTTATATGGTTGTGCAGTGTTGGGTAGTGTTGCATATAAGGAAGCACGATAAGAAAGTAGATAAAAATTTGCCACGTGTATGCGCGCTCTTTTTCTTTTTGCTTATCCAACGTTGCCAGCACAAAGCGACAGTAAGTAGGTACAGTATGTGTGTGTGTCAGTGAAACAGCGTCGATGAGTAGACTA
This sequence comes from Eudonia lacustrata, assembly GCA_947562085.1. NCBI lineage: Eukaryota > Metazoa > Arthropoda > Insecta > Lepidoptera > Crambidae > Eudonia > Eudonia lacustrata. Next base: position 2,503,046 of record OX387323.1, on the reverse strand, counting down.
TAATAGCTTGTCAAGATCGTGCTTACCGCGCCCACGGGGTACAGGGGTTGGCGGGGACGAAGTAGCACGCAGTCCGCCGCACGCGGTGCGCTCGCTTGCCCTCCCACTACACCGCCCGCGTCCCATCCGAGGACCGTTTTACCTCGTCCCCGCCAACGCCTGTACCCCGTAGGCGCGGGAAGCACGATCTTGACAAGCGATAGGTTTCTTATCATTTCATATAGATTTAGGTTTAATTTTGACGATGGCGTTTAATGATTAATTTCAGTTCGCTTTCATTATTCATATATGGGTTTTCATAGCAGGGAATAATCTCGGGCAACAAGCTTGAGGCCCGTACCAGCCAATGAGATCTAATGAGATCTGTTGATGTTGAAGAGCGAAGGTCGCTGAAGCTTATATTATACTTACGAAAAAGTTGATGTAGGTACCTACATATTGAAAACGAATCTTATAATATAGTGCTGCAACGTCACCTTGGTGCTTGCTTGGTTACTCCAAAACTGTAGCAGTTGTGCTGTTTATGGTGACTGTGTTCAGAGGTATCTTTGTCACGATAAGTATTAATACAATAAGCAAAACTTTATGACCCGCCTGAATTTAAATTCAATGCTGTAGGAGCATGGGGGCGCGCGCGAGTGCTGACTTGCTCGATTGTTTTTACAAGCACGACCTCTCATTTTGTGGACTTAAAGTTTGCACCAAAACTTATATAAAAACATAAATTCATATGACATTTTTACATTATAAAAAACAATTATAAACGATAAATTACGCACATACGGGCTTTAATTTAAAATAGATAAGATTACATTTAAAAGTCAAAGTTAAAAGTCATAAAATGTTAAATAATGAATCTTTACTTTATGAATTGTGTAAACGTCTGTACAAATAATGCCATCAATTTTAGAAGGTTAGCGTCATGTATGGCGCGGCCGCTTTTTGATATTCATCTTAACTTGGTCGGTTTAACACTGTATTTCGCTTAATTTACCATTTTTACTATAAATCTTTAAATAATAAATGGATTAGCCTGAAAATTTTCAAATGGCTAGTTGAATGAAGGCACTAATTATTTACATAATAAGTGATTTGCTAGTCCATACCAAACTCATGTAAGCGACGACCAAAACAACCTCACGGGCCAGTGACATTTAAAGTGCCTAACACATTAACGACTTGCAGTAAGCTTTTAAGATTTTAATAGACGTTGTAGGGTATTATAAGGCGTACCTTACCCTAGAGACTAATTTCTGATGGTGATTCGTAAATCACCATCAGAAATTAGTCTAGGGTTAGTATTTAGGGAGCTAGGACCGATTATCCTTTTTCTTCAAAATAAATACACTCGGCGTCAAAAAAATCGCACCTCTTAGAAAATCACTTTCAAATGTCATTTACTCTTGATATGCACATGCAGTCGCATTAATTATGATTTTATTTACAAGGTTACTTAATTAACTTAATAAAAAACATTACTTTTCATTATCAAATAAAACCTAATGCAACAAATAAAGTGTCACAAAAATTCGATGCAAATTTTGCTACCCGTGAGAGTTGCTAGTTGCGCTTCCTTTGTGGGTATAAAACGGTCAACACGGGTTCAATGTGGGTCATTCGCTATTCAACCGTTGAAGAGGACACACGCACAGATTTTGATGGATACCACAGCTGATAAAGCCGCTCAAGTGGTTGCACTACTGCAATCAGGGGTGCGGCAGTGTGATGTCGCCCGGCAACTGAACCTGAGCCGTTATTCCGTTCGAAGAGTGTACCAGCGCTTCATAGAGACCGGTGGCTATATCCGCAGACACGGTTCGGGTAGACGTCGCTGCACTTCGGAAAGAGACGACCGGTTCGTTGTGTCGAACTCTTTGAGAAATCGTTTCTCCAACGCTGTTGAGTTGCAACAGCAGCTCCAGGCAGTTCGCAGACGCACCGTAAGCGTATCTACGGTTAGAAGAAGATTGAAGGAGAAGAAGATAGCGGCCCACAGAGCTGCTACGGGTCCAAAATTGACTGCAGCGCATCGGCGAGCCCGCTTGCAGTTTGCTCGTGACCACGTCGATTGGACCCTTGAGCAGTGGAGAGCTGTTCTCTTCTCAGACGAGACGCGAGTGTGTCTTTTCTGCAACGACCGACGGAGAAGAGTATACCGGAGGCAGGGTGAACGTTTCGCCCAAGCCTGTTTTTAGGAGACGGTGGAATATGGTGGCGGATCCTGCATGTTCTGGGGCGGTATGTCTGCTGCCGGCAAAACCGACCTTGTCTGCGTCTCCCGGACTGGAGGTGCTCGCGGACAAGGGTCGCTGACTGCTCGCCGCTATGTCACTGAGGTCCTGGAAGTGCATGTGGTCCCCTTTGCCGAATCTTTTGGCGAGGGGTTCACATTAATGCACGACAACGCTCGCGCTCACACTGCAGGCATCGTGAGCGACTTCTTGCAGAGGTCCCAAATCTCTGTGATGCAGTGGCCAGCGCGAAGTCCGGATCTGAATCCAATAGAGCACCTCTGGGACCATCTTAAACGTAAGGTTCGATCTCGGGATCCAGCTCCTTCGACTCTACAGGAGCTCCAAGACGCGGTGATTGAAGAATGGGGGCTTATCCCTCAAGAAGAGCTCCTGAAGTTGGTGAGGTCCATGAGGGACCGTATGGAAGCCGTGATCAGGGCAAGGGGGGGTAACACTAGATTTTAAGTTAATTTTAAGACACTTTTTGTACATTTTTCTTTGTAAATTATCTGTTGTTAATTAGGACTTAATTAAGGATTTTTATTATTTTATTAATTTTAATGTTGTTTGTATAATTATAATTAAACAGAAAGTTAAATTTAATTGTTTTTTGATACTCCTTTTTGTTACCTTTCTAATGATACCCAACACTATCCTCTACATAAGGTTTAAGAATTTTTAAAGATGATTTTTAAAAGGTGCGATTTTTTTGACGCCGAGTGTATATCTTCAGAACGGTGCATTTTTTTCAAATTCTGCTTTTGCTGAAATTACGCACAAATTCATTACATTGTGTGTAAAAAATCATACTTGTGCGCCTCACCGTTCGCGAGATACAGCAACCACACAAAGGTTACCCCAGCGGTATTTTGAATAACTTCGGAATTATAAGACGCACAAATTTAAGACTAACACGCACATTTACAGCGCCCCAAGATCTATCTTCCTGGGTACTTTTTTTTTGATAAGTCCACAGGAAAAAAAATGTGCCGCTGGGGTAACGTTACCCCAGCGGCATCTGTTTTTCGCGAATATCTCAAAAACTACTGGACGCACAAATTTAAGATTTCGCGCACAATTACACGAGATGGAGCACTAATTATTCTATATCAAGAATCCAAGAAATTCGACAACATTCCGCTGGGGTAACGCACGCTATTAATTTACTATTTAAAAAATATTAAAATTTATTAAGTCAGGTAAGGACTTGTCCGTAAGTGATGATAAGGTGGTGGAAGCGCACTTCACCCGGACTACTATGGCACTGGCTATCTTATTTCTACCAGTCAGAAACGCTACAAACATTATTTTATGTTACGGCGACATACTTAAATAAAATGGTGGTAGCTAGCCAAACGGCCATTTACTGGAATCGAACCCCCCTCTGAGTCTAAGACTGATGTTCTTAACCACTAGACCACAATGGTACTAAAAACAACATGTGTCTCTAGTACCATTGATGGTACTATCCAATGGTACTACAGCAATAAAGGGGGAGCCAAACGGCCATTTACTGGAATCGAACCCCCCTCTGAGTCTAAGACTGATGTTCTTAACCACTAGACCACAATGGTACTAAAAACAACATGTGTCTCTAGTACCATTGATGGTACTATCCAATGGTACTACAGCAATAAAGGGGGAGCCAAACGGCCATTTACTGGAATCGAACCCCCCTCTGAGTCTAAGACTGATGTTCTTAACCACTAGACCACAATGGTACTAAAAACAACATGTGTCTCTAGTACCATTGATGGTACTATCCAATGGTACTACAGCAATAAAGGGGGAGCCAAACGGCCATTTACTGGAATCGAACCCCCCTCTGAGTCTAAGACTGATGTTCTTAACCACTAGACCACAATGGTACTAAAAACAACATGTGTCTCTAGTACCATTGATGGTACTATCCAATGGTACTACAGCAATAAAGGGGGAGCCAAACGGCCATTTACTGGAATCGAACCCCCCTCTGAGTCTAAGACTGATGTTCTTAACCACTAGACCACAATGGTACTAAAAACAACATGTGTCTCTAGTACCATTGATGGTACTATCCAATGGTACTACAGCAATAAAGGGGGAGCCAAACGGCCATTTACTGGAATCGAACCCCCCTCTGAGTCTAAGACTGATGTTCTTAACCACTAGACCACAATGGTACTAAAAACAACATGTGTCTCTAGTACCATTGATGGTACTATCCAATGGTACTACAGCAATAAAGGGGGAGCCAAACGGCCATTTACTGGAATCGAACCCCCCTCTGAGTCTAAGACTGATGTTCTTAACCACTAGACCACAATGGTACTAAAAACAACATGTGTCTCTAGTACCATTGATGGTACTATCCAATGGTACTACAGCAATAAAGGGGGAGCCAAACGGCCATTTACTGGAATCGAACCCCCCTCTGAGTCTAAGACTGATGTTCTTAACCACTAGACCACAATGGTACTAAAAACAACATGTGTCTCTAGTACCATTGATGGTACTATCCAATGGTACTACAGCAATAAAGGGGGAGCCAAACGGCCATTTACTGGAATCGAACCCCCCTCTGAGTCTAAGACTGATGTTCTTAACCACTAGACCACAATGGTACTAAAAACAACATGTGTCTCTAGTACCATTGAATGGTACTATCCAATGGTACTACAGCAATAAAGGGGCCTAGGCGGACGCATACAATTTAAAATAATTTATTCATTTAATGTCACTATGCCATTGGTGTAAGTCTACAGCAGCGAGAGGCCTTGTATCGGGAAGAACCGGCAAGAAACTCGGTATGGGCATTTCTTTTCTCCCTTACAGTGACCAAATATTGGCAAATATCCTATCTTAAACATAATATTTTCCACTACAAATAAACACATAATCTATAAAGGACATCACATCACAGCATATAAAAAACAAAATTAAAAAAATATATGTATATCTAAAGTTGAAAGTTTACATCAGGTACTAATTTAAATTTTCATGTCTTAGTTTATTTATTTATTTGTTTATTAGGTACAGTGGCCCAAGAAAGTGGTGTACCAGTTTTGATTTAGTTTTCTAGTCATCGAAAATTACATCAACGTTCATCATACTAGATATCACTGAAAAGAGATGCCTAATAATGACGTAAACCTAATCGCTAAGTATTCATACGTCGTAGGTCACATAAGTGCATGACATTTTAACCTTTATTACAAATGGATAAGACTATAATTACTGTAAAGAAAACATAAATTTTCTAAACAAAAGTAATAAAAACTATTTATATTAGACAACCAAATTCTATTTGATAAAAAAAAACTGACAATTGACATTTTGTCAAAACAAACTGTAATCTAGAGTAAACTAATCAAATAAAGATGGCAATAGAAGTTGTCAGATCTATCTGCAAGCGAAACTAATCTTTATCGCCTATGAATCTGCCATGCGACATTCAACCTTAGGGTGGTAAACCAATTTTTTGGGCGACCGTACATAAAACAGATAGAAATTAAAAAATATCAAAAAGCATGATAAATTGTATAAAAGCTAAATTCCTATCTAAAACGTGTACACAACACGATTAATAATAAGCGTCCATGTTAAAGTTTACCTAATCTAAAATCTTAGTACTTATGATAAGTCAAAAATTGTTTAAGAAAAACAAAGTTAATCTATAGTTATATTAATAATAACAATAACACATGCATGCACACCTTAGCAAGCATCTCCGCCATGTGCATGGCCGTCTTGGTGTGGAGCGTGACGTCGCCCGCGCGCACCGAGGACTTGCCCTCCGCGAGCGCCATGTACAGGATCACCTGGTCCTGCAAAAAATAACAGAACCAAATGGTTGACTCTTTTTTTAACTTTGGGCGTATAAGTGTAAAGAAAGATAAGATAAGATAAGAAGTCATTTATTTCGCTTTCACATAAAGGTGATACAATAAGTGAGTACAATACAAATGTAACATAATATTAGAACCATTATGTGAGAGACTGGAGCCTGAGATAGGTTTTTTGTAAAAAACCCGTTTTACAGGTCACCAATGCCCCCGCTACTCCGGTTTTAGATAACTATGTACATGTATTATGGTAACAGGTATAGAGAAGCTAGGATCTAATTATCAGAAAAATAAAGAAAACACAGAAATAGAGATACCATAACAAAAAAACAATAAAAATGGTTAAATTTAGACCAACAACTATTTGATTTAATAGACAACACATTATATGACTGACGGTAGGTAGGTGTTGTGGGTGAGTGGGAGTGTAAGTGCGGGTGTGAGTGAGTGTGTAAGAATGTAGATGAGGGTGAGTGGGCATCTTAACTGTACGATGAAAGAGTGAGAGAGAAATTAAGATGCGGGGAGCAGGAACTGTTCGGTTTCATCATAGTCTAGGGTTTGAAGCCATCTAGAAACAACTCTTTTGCAAGTAGCTTTTTTAAAGTGGTATATTCCTAAATTTGAATTTAATTTATTATACATAAATGGTCCAAGGAAAAAAAGAAACTTATGGGAGAGGCTCGACCGGGAGTGTGGAATGTTGCAAACCTTTCCTTTCCTTCGACTGGTAGAGTTGATGATGGGGTCGTATGAGAGTGAATTATGTGTGATAAGGGCAGCCTGGAGAATGAACGATTGCCTCACAGTAAGAACCTCCCAATGCTTGTATAACTCACTCGTGGGAAACCGGAATGGGAAACCAGCAGCCACCTTTAGGACAGCTCGTTGTGCCCTTTCTAGTTGTATTAGATGTGTTTTGGCTGCGCCGCCCCACGATGTAATGCAGTAGTCCACTAAGGACTGACCCAAAGCATAACAAACCATCTTTAATGTTTTCCGGTTGGCAACGTATTTCAGATTTTTAAAAACATAGATAAGTTTACGTAGTCGGGGGATAAGAACCTCGATATGCGGTTTGAAAGTTAAGGTTTGATCTATGGTAACCCCTAAGTATTTAATAGTTTCAGTTCTCTCTAATGGCAGGCATTGGCATTTCGGTGAGTCCCTATCTATATTATTGTAGCACAGATGGGCATAGATGGTGAGATTTGCAGGAGGAAGCATGTTTTGTCTGTGAGCGAAAGCGATATATTTAGTCTTGGGGACGTTTAGGGTTAAGATGTTACTATGCAGCCAATTGACAACTACATCTAACCCTCTTTGCGCACTAGTAAGTAAGTAAAGAGCCTATAATTGTCCCACTGCTGGGCAAAGGCCTCCATCATTGAAATGAAGTCATCGCTACAATTGATGGGTAATGGCTTAATCACCACGCTTGCCAAATGCGGGTTGGTGATCACAAACCCAGGCTATGCATCGAAAAATCCGAAATACACTTTGCCCGACCTGGGAATTGAACCCGGGACCTTCGGGTATCGGACCGAGCACTGCCACTCGGCTACCGAGGCGTTAAGTGTATGAGCCCAGTTAACTTTATTGTTCAGAAGGATAGGTAGTAAATTAATCAAGTGATTGAGTGCCGAGCGAACGAACGAGCCTTACAGTGGTCGCATACGATGTGTAACGTTTGAGATTTCACCTTTTGAAATCAATATTACAATAGAGAATAGAATATAGAACTAAAAATGACGTATATTTTTTTCCCTTTTTTTAAATTTTGTTTAAAAGTCTATTTATTACAAACGAAATGGTTGAAATCAATATTACCCTATCATCAGACCCTGGTTACCATCTAGCACCAAAGTACTCGTCAAGACGGATCAAACGAGTCCAAACTCGATGGGGTTGTGTCGTTTAACTACCAAGTCCCTATGGCCACCTTCCGGTTCCATCATCAGATCAGCTCCATGTCATAAATCATGTCCATGTCTAAATCAGATAACAATTCAAAATGATTATGAAATAATTATGAATTGTTATCTGATTTAGACATGCATGCAAAATTTCAGCTCAATCCGTCAACAGGAAAGGGGTTAAGTTTCAATTACTAGATTTGACCCAAATATATAAACAAACAAATAAACAGGGCAAGCTAAATAAAACCGTTTAAAAAGCCCATTTATCGATAACACGAACATAATAGCTACACGCTTAAGCACAACACCTATGGAAAACTCCAGAAGGCGGCACTCGTTTGACGTCAAAATTCAAAAAATTCAAAATTCAAAATCATTTATTAAGTTTAGGCTACAAATAGCTCTAAAGAGCTATGCATAAAATGACGTTCATAAGAACGTCATTTTATGTCAGAAGCGGTAGTCTTTCTCCGGCCGTGGCGCGTGGTGTACTAACAACATTCGTTTCTAAACATGCAAGCTAGGGATGGGAATCATCAATTCAGTCACTGACATATATTTATACTTATTTTCAAAGAAATAAAATAAAATAAACAAATTTATTTCTACAGTAACAGTTGCTTTATTTGTTTTATAATAAATTAGTCAGTATAAACAGTAATATTGTAATTTATGTGGATTTTTGTATCGGTAAATGTTTGTTTATGTCCCGTCCTTACTGTCAGATTTTTCCGATAGTGGCGTTGGACATCAATACAATTTTCTAAAAATAATATCAGTAATTTATCTAACTTCAGACATTATTTTTAGGTCTTATAGTTGAGAGACTAAAGTGTAATCAATTGTAAATGATTACTTGATTAACTTTAACTATTATTATTAACTTAACTATTTACCAAATATAAACATTATTTTCATATAATACAGCGTTATTATCCAAAAAGAGCAGATTATACGAGTAGTGGTATTTGGTCGTAAATATACGACCTTGGCGAAATGAGCCCGATAAAATTTGTTGGATTAATCCGACCTTGGCGGTTAAAGGGTTAAAGTGTCGATCATTGGTGGCTTCCCCGACTAACACGAAACAGTTACAGAATCACACTATTACGACCCTACTTCCGTCCCTTTTCTACGAAATCACTCCCACAAATTGTATATATTATAGAAGGCGAGATGGAAAGATGTTACACATCAAAAATCCTTCGAACTTTGTTGTAAGTTAGGATAAGGTAGCTCAGGAATCCTCAACCTTTAAACTGAATAAATATATAATAATAAATAAATTCACGAATATTATTAAAACAACCTATTTTTATTTGACCTAAGCATGAGTTTTTGTAACCTAAAAAGTTTTTAATAAACTCTCAATTGAGAAAACACAATAGTGACGTCATAGCATTCCCATACAATTTCTATTATATAAATTGTTTCGGCAGTTGGTAAAAAGCGTCTCTTTTGACTAACCAGTCAACTGAACTTATAACTTGTAACAATTCAATTCTATGTCTATGAAATGCCGCTTAAGGCGATAAGCACGAGTTTTGGGGGCTGAGCACACGCCCTGTCTACGTTCGGATGGGTGACCAAAATAACTATTAACTAGAGCTCCTCCACGCTTCGGAAGGCACGTAAAGCCGTTGGTCCCGGGGTTGCATTAGTACTATTTTTGTTTTTTTTTAAATTCTAGTTCTTTGCTTTATATTGGTACATGCTGTGGCTACCTTCAAGTAAGATTTATGTTTAGTTCTGGTCGTACTCAGTGAAGTTTCGATACAAACCTTGTTGGTGGTCCTAAATACAATAAATATATAAATTAGCAGCCCTTAAGGGTGCGCCGACCAAAAAATGCCAAAAATGCAGTTACGGTTAAGTAAGTATAATTGAAAATACTATCGTATTAAATGAACAAAATATATATTTAGTATCATAGGGAACGTGTTTACAATTTGTCAGAACCATAAATTCATAACACGCTATAGTTTTTTCTACAATATCAGTTAAAGTTGGGCAAAGATCATGAAAACGAGTGGCGGCGTTTAGTAGATTTCTTATAGTTTATCTAAATTATTGTACCTCTGATTTTGTCTAAACAATCATCAATGGATAAACTACAAATTGCTAGACTACATTTTCGATTCATCAAGTGGTTATTTAAATAATTATTTTTTATTAAGCACCTTAAATTCCCCATACAAAATTAGTATGGCCGCGCGGCATCAAATAAATATGGACGACGACATTTCAAATAAAACATATGACATTTGTCACTTACGGACGGCGCACCCTTAACAACCACCGCACCGCACCGGGCCTGCGGTTGTTTATGCCCCAGCAGCGGGGTCATAGAATGAGCTGGTGATGAGGATAGGTGACAGTACCTGCGCGTGCGCGTCGAGGCAGCCTTTGGCGCGCAGGTCGGCGCGCAGGCGCTGTGCGGCGGCGGCCCCCACCTCGTAGGGCGGCACGCCGCGCCGCGCCAGCCCGTCTGCGCCCACCACGCCGCCCGACGACAGCTCCGCGAACAAGCTGCCACAACATATACACGGTTATTCCACTTATTTCTACCAAAGTATTTCCCCTAGGGGAGATTTCCATTCATTTCTACTACTCTAATACAACATACTTTATAATGTCAATGTAGTAATAATCGTAATAAATAACACAAACAAAAGTCTTTATATAAATAAATATTTATTATAAGTTTCATAACTTAAAAACTACAGGAGAAACCGAGTAGTTACTAATTGTAGTATTAATGAAATTAAAAACTTATTCATTATTAATTCTGCTCACACACTAAATAGGATGTTCTGATAATGTAGTAGAAATGAATGGAAATCTATTACCTATTACCCCTGGGGGAAATGCTTTGGTAGAAATAGGTGGAATATACAAATAATGTTAATGGTTTTTAAGGTAAATATTTTATTTTACCTTCTATAAGGTTATTATTTTGTGTCCGTTAGGTAGCGTACACATGGGCAATTTCACGTTTGTTGTGATTTTGTGTTTGCAGTAATTACGCACTTAAGTGCGTAATTACTACAAACACAAAATAATTAGTGCCTCTTTAGTTTAAAAAATAAAGACTTTTTTAGTGTGTACGCTGGCATCACGAATTCACGATCAATCTGGCGTACCCATGACCGTTCACGAAAACTACTTATATTATAGCAACGAAATTCTCACACATATTTAGTGCCTAATTAGTGCCCGCGTTATGCGAAATTTCATAAGAATTTAAGAATTAATATTATTAGTTATATGTTTATTACACAGAGAGATGTCGTAACTTTTTTTAACCTGTTTTCCGTTCTCATTGCCGTTAAGTACGTTGTCCTTTGACGCCAGCTCGAAATGTCATTCACAAGTCTTGTTCAATATCTCCGTTCCTTTAAAAGCAATCCTTATGAAATTTTGCATAGCGGGGGCACTAATAAGGCACTAAATGTGTGTGTAAATTTCGTTGCTCTAGTATAAGTAGTATTCGAGAACGATCACGTGTATGCCAGCTTGATCATGATGCCAGCGTTCACACTAAAAAAGGTCTTTATTTCTTAAATTAAGAAAGCACTAATAATTTTGTTTGCAGTAATTACGCACTAAAAGAGGGCATAACAACAAACGTGAATTAGACCATGTGTACGCCAACTTAACGGACACAATATTTTACTAGAAAAAAACAACCAGCCTAAAAAAGCGCGAGTGGGATTCGAACCCACAACCACTGGATAACCGGTCCAATGCTCTGCTCTGATTTATCCTGTAGTACTCGTAGTTACAGGACAGTCACATATAGCATTGTGAATTCACTTCTACACTTTCACGTTCCAACTATATTAATAAATATCAATTGCCACGTGTATCTCACAGCATCACTCGAGAACGGAGTGCCTAATATGAGTTTTGTTTACTATCCGTATTCATTCCATCACGTTTACAAAAACGAATATTTGTATGGCAAAATTTGAATTCTTCTCTTATATCGCCAGGAGGCGCGGCTACAATGCTATACTAAATTTCGTTTTCGTTAACGTGATTGAATGTCAAATGAAATACACTAGGCACCCGCTCGACCGGTTTGGGTGATTTTTTTTTTTTTGTGTTCGTAATTTTGTCAAGACAATGTATGAATCAAAAAAATAGTGTTTCTACGCGATACGGGTTTCCACTGAAGCGGACAAAGTCACGAGCGGGCTATTATTCGTATTAGACATATTTATTTTTGGACATTATTCGTATTGGACATTTTTAATTTATGACATTAGTCTACCGATCCTTGTTTATTTATAAATAAATAGTGAACTGTGGCCGCTTTATGATTGATTTTTTTACTGAAATTTAAAAATTTCAGTCAAAAAATCAGTGTTAACCGCACGCCTGTGTTTCACTAATATCACACACACACATTTTCACTTAAATCTTCTATACCCCACTCAAACTTTCACCGCTCGAAGTTTCGCTGTCGGAATTTCCTACTGATAATAAGTGAGTCAGTGAAATTATCTACTTTTGATTTTAGTTGAACATATTTTTCCTTATGTCTCGAGTCTTTCTCCAAACGTCACTAAACATATCAAGAGAAATAGACTCTGTTTCTTTTCTAAATAATTCTTCCACATTTGTTAAGTTAAACTTTTCATGTATTGATACAACTTTACCTTTAATAATACCCCACAGTAACGCTATTGGGTTGAGTTCTGGATGGTAGGCGCAGTTCATTGTGTCCGTGATCTTCGAGGATTTTATAAAGTACAAATTGTACATGGTTTGGCTTATTTTTTTTTAATAATATCATATAGCATTGGTATTGTGTTCCTTTCTGGATATGATATATTATACTTGTCCAACCAAGTCAACATGTCGACTTTTCTTGAATTAGATGCGGGCACTGGATACGATACGACAATATGATACGATGCGTTATCGAATGACGAATGTCAAAAAATACCACTCTGTATTTATAAAACAGTAGCAAAAGCAAAACAATAACTGCTTCCTTCATACTCATAAGCTTCACCGAGCGTGAGAGAGAGACTGATAGACTTTTCACGATGCGTATGCAGTGCGACGTCACGCCGCACGCTTATTCACAGACACTACACAAGCGCTACGTGTAAATGTGTTGAACGTGCCAGCTGTAGTTAACAGACCTGTACTGGCGACAAAAATAATTGTTTTAAGCGTAGTGTCGAGTTGTTTTGGCATACTTGATGCCGCTGCAGTTGTCGGGTGCCGTGGCGCGGTCCTCCTTGTGGCGGCGGACGTTGGTGCGCGTGCGCAGCGCCCGCAGCTCGGACTCCGCCCCCGACGCTATCTCCTCCGCGATCTGGGGCGAGGGAGGCGAATGTTTACAATACTGCAGGGAGAGGCAGTTGGCTGATAGTTAATAGAGAGGTGCTATAAATAATAATAAATAAATTCTTTATTTGCTCAAAAACGGTATTTATAGTTGTAACAAATATTGTATGTCCACATGTTTTACAATTTGTATTGCATGCAAATATTGTTAATACATTAAAGAATAACATTATACTGCAATTAAGTTTCTATAAAAGTATTATTTTTAAAACAATAAAATAAAATTGAATTCACAAATAAAAATAATAAAAATTACCATGTTACTTAAATAAGGTTATAAACGGTCAAAAACATATTCTAATTAGTATTAAAGTCTAATAATTCTTTAATGTCATAGATTTTTTGAACAATCAGCCATTTGTACAGTTTCGACTTAAATAAAGTAAAATGTAGTTGTTTTATGGCATTAGAAATCTTGTTATAAAGTCATGGCTTGGCTGCGCCATTTTTCCTATATTTGTCCGATTTTGGAATAGCCTTCATAACAAGTCTGTCGGGATTTCTTTTGAGTCTAGAGTTTATATATCTAGCCTTTAACCTTTTCACCGCCCAACTATCCTGCACGCGATGTCCCGCTGTACGCCAACGTATAAATGTATTATAATAAAGTAGGTACAAAGAAGAACTTCTATAGAAGTGCTGGCGTGGGCGGCACGAAAATCTCGAACTTCTATAGAAGTTGTTGGCGGTAAAAAGGTTAAAAATTATTTAAACCTCTTTACAAAGCAACAAGTTTCAAATAATATACAGTGCAGGTAATGGTAGCAAGCCAAGACTCGTAAAAGACTTTCTGCATGATTCGCCCGGCGGAATCCCACACTTTGCTCTAATGCACCTTTTTTGGGCCACAAATGGTCTGTTTCTGTCCGTACTATTACCCCATACTATTAAACCATAACGCAATATCGATGCTATATACGCGTGATAATCATAATCATAATCATTTATTGCAAAAATATGGTACAATATATAGTAGTAGTGTAGTAGATAAGTAGTGAGAACAGTTTGTTTGTTGGTTATTTTCCTCATTTTATTCAAAGCATAAATAAAACTATTAATCCGCTTACACAAGTTATCGACATGTAGTTTGCAGCTGAAGTCCTGGTCAATAGTTACACCGAGGAATTTGGTATGTGTTGCCTCTTTTATTTTCATAAAATTTACAAAATACAGTGAAAAAATTAAACGCCTACCCGACCCAGCCAGGAATCGAACCTGGGTCTTCCGCAATCCGGGCGGCTGCACTGACCGCTATGCTACCGGGAAGGCTGACGTAGACGCTAAATAAAAAGTAAAAATTTACTATAGCGTTGTGTTATCAAATTTGTAGTATTTCATCTGCAAAGATGAATCTGCATAGCCAACGGTTGCAATGGTCGTTGGATAGATGGCGCGCTGTGCCGCTATTAGCACTCTAAAAATTACAAAAGCAGTGACAAAATTCAGCGTCTACGTCAGCCTTCCCGGTAGCATAGCGGTCAGTGCAGCCGCCCGGATTGCGGAAGACCCAGGTTCGATTCCTGGCTGGGTCGGGTAGGCGTTTAATTTTTTCACTGTATTTTGTAAATTTTATAAATATTTAAGATAGCATCAGTGCAGCAATTAGCACTTGAAAATAAAAAGTAAAAAAATCTTTTATTTTCATTTTACATTTTAAATTGTACTTTTTATGCTTTGATTTATTAAACTGTAAAAATGTTGATTTCTCAAAATTTAACTTCAAGTTGTTTACTTCTAACCTTTTAATGATGTTGTCAACGGTATTATTAATTTCGATATCGTGGTTGCCTATTGAGTTATTAATATTTTTATTTGATTTTACAATTATTGAGATATCGTCTGCATACAATATGCATTTATGGATTGTGGCTTTTGTAATGTCATTTATATAAAGTATAAACAAAAAGGGACCCAACACACTACCCTGAGGTATACCACATGTGCTGGTCTTAAAACTAGATGCATAGGGCACTAAATTATCCTCGATTATACTACTAACCACCACTTTCTGCTTCCTATTAGATACGTAGGATGTTATCTACTGCAGAGTTCGTCCTCTCACTCCAATCATTCCAATTTTGATAACAAAATGTTGTGATCAACAAAATCAAACGCCTTTAACAGGTCCAAAAATACTTTATTTTATTATTTATAGAATTTATTATTTATTTGTTATTTAGCTATTTATTAGGATCGTCGTGACAACCAATCGGCTGTCAAGGAAGTAAGTAAAAAGATTTAGTTACTTTTCCATCGTCTTTTTAATTTAATTAGCCATACTCTAACTTGTCAAGTAAAGAGAGACCATGAAGAAAAGAACAAAGGTTCTTTGTCGTGTCTCGCCCACCAGGCAACTATCAATTCAAAGTCTGTAACATTACACTTGTACATGACCCTTCTCATTCCATTTTTTTCTGTTTTATAGGCAAAAGCACGAATATTTAAAACCCAAATAAATTATATTAGAAAGGCAATAAGCTATTGTAATCATTCTCCAATTTTTCCTTTTCAAAAAGCATTTAGTTTCTTAGTAAATAAATAATTTGCATTTTATCGCTTACGTTGTTTTATTGAGACGCGCGTGCGCTATGATTGCCCTTTCCTTGCACTGAGAAATCACATCTCTATCACTCTGTGTACCGGCAAGACAGTCGGCGTCGACAAGTTGGCGAGGTATCTTCTTAACAGACCTTTATGGGCAGGGTGCCGGCGACGAAGCTGGCGCCGCGCACGGCTACCAGCTCGCCGCGCCGCAGCAGCGACACGCCGCGGAAGCTGCGCACCGGCGACACCTCCACCGTCACGTGGCCGCCGCCTCGCGGGAAGTACCTGCCGAACACAGGTGGTGACAACAACAATAATTAACTCTAGAACATTATGTGCCTTACAAATAAATAAAGAATTAGGCCCGAATAGTTATTCCGTGAGGAGCTCGCTGGCGCAGTGGTTAACGCGCCCGGTCTGCGAGTGCTAAGGTTAAGCAACTTTCGCAAAGGCCGGTCATCGAATGGGTGACCAAAAATTTAACATCTCGAGCTCCTCCGTGCTTCGGAAGGCACGTAAAGCCGTTGGTTCCGGCTGCATTAGCAGTCGGGACCTACGGCCCTAATTACAATCGGGACTAACAACCATCGATCCGCACTGGGACCGCGTGGTTTATGGCCCGTTCTCCCTATCCATCCATAGGGAAGGCTCGTGTTCCAGCAGTGGGGACATAAAATGAGCTGATGATGATAATGATGAGTTATTTCGTGTTTTGTCTCTCTTACTCTAAATTGAAATGACATTTACGTGACAGGAACAAAACATGAATTAATTATACGGACCTTATTCTTTATTTGTTAGGGGCTAAATGTTTAAATAAAATCACGTAACAGTTCTTTTTAATTATTTTAATTTTTTGCATTCACTGTGCTGTATGTAGTTACAAGATAAAATTTGACTAGAAAAAATCCACCAATCTCATGAAGCTCGAGTGGGAATCGCACCCACGACCCGTGGATTACTGGTCCAATGATCTGACCGCTAAGCTACCGAGACCCAAGAAGACTCGTTGAACTTTTCTAGTACTTTGTGATTTACGCTCTTTTTACCTTCTTTTAACAACTTGACCTAGGCAATAATTTTGGTAACCTAAAAAGTTATATTAAACACTTAATTAATGTGTGTCAACATCATCACTACCAGCTCATTTTATGTCCCCCCCACTACTGGGGCACTGGGCGACCGAACGACTTGCAGAAACTAGTAGGGGACAGGGTCCTTCTTTAAAAACCGTCTGAGGAAGTTTGAATCAGACAGCTTGAGGACTCCTTTAAGCCGCTTACAAACAGTCCAGTTTCGCTGTAAACGACATAAGCGGCCAAAAGCAATCCGAAAATAATTACTTAACCTAAATTAACATACCCTCTCCTGCGTATGTGCAGGCTGAAGTCCGCGCCGAACCGCTTAAGCGCCGGCCGGAACACTTCGGTCATATAGTCGACTTGCGGCGCCATGTCCGCGTTGGTCCCGCCGCGCAGTTCCAGCGTCACCGGCCCGTCGGCCAGCAGTGCGCATGGCAGCGCCACCTGCAGTAGCAGGCTCACCGCTCTGTGGTGGACATGTGACTTTGTTTTATGAACTTAGGACTCTTTTCAATTCAAATGTTTCGTATGGGGCTGCTGCCATGCGATTTTATATTAGATTAGACTGTTAATTAGTAAAGCCATACGTGTGTTGACTTTATGTGAGTTTGCTATATTTTGGAGGAGCAAAATTTGCTGTTCTATTTGTCTCAGCAACATTATAGTATTAATTTAGAACCCATTTCAAATGTAGTATACATTGAATATACACTTTGACTTTGGACTAAAACAGATATTATGTAAAACAAGGTTACATGATCAAAATAATGTAAAATAAATTTTTATTTGAAATGTCTCTAAATAAATGATAACATACAATTAATATTTATGTTATAGGTTCCTAACATAAGTCAGAATTTGCAATAATCTAACAGGGTTTATGTTAGGTGCTGGATTTATCCCCAGTGGTAACAAACACAAAGATTCAAACCAGTTGTCACCCTGATAGCAGTAAGATTATTTGATTAACATAAAAGAGAAAAAATACTATAATTAATAGGTGTGCTAATGGAGTCTTACCCTGCAGTTTGAGTGTCAGCAGCATAGTGGCCACCCCTTATCTTGCCCGGTACAAATTCAACTTCTGTAGAGCCTAAATTTGCTCCTCTAAGTTTTGCTTGACACATCTCAGCGACTAACAGGATGCCTGTAAAATAGGGAGCTCTTTGACATATTTATAAAATATATGAGTAGGATTCACAACGTTAAAAAGAGATAAAAAATACAATACTGTAAAATATATTACCTAAATGTTTTATAGTAAAAGGCCTGTGTCGAAGAAGTAGATGAAAGAAAAAAGGAAAGGAATGAGTTGATATGAAAACTGATATATTAATTAATACCTGACAAATGTTGTGCAGCGAGCCCGGGCTTGCTACGACCCGCTCTTATGTTAAACACGCGTACGGGAACACCAAGAATAGCACTCAATGAAATGGAAATTCGAAGTATTTGTCCTCCCTGTGAAAATAATGTCGTTAAGAATACTAATTCGTAAATATTGTAAAGCAATATTTGCAGACAGTCGTACCCCTTCTAAAACGCTTCCATCGATGTCCATACATTCAGCCATTTTACTTTATATTTTCTACAGCTACGTTTTTATTAATTTCTCAAAATTTACTTTTGCAGAAATTATAAACAAATAACACTAAATAGTAACTGCCTGCACCGGCAGAAGATGAGCTGTCAAAAAAAGTGTCAAACAAAACAACGTCAAGTCAAATACAAACTACTTTTTTTTATGACTTTACACAAGCATTTGCCAATGAAATAATTTTTCTTACAAGTAATACTCAAATAAACAATATTTCCTTCCTGTATGATGACGATGAATGATAATAGAAATGGAAAGTGAGAAATGATATACCCCCCAACCCTTCGAGTATCTCAGTAAAGATGTGGGACTTTACTAAGTCCTCACGCGGACTTCTTGAGAGAATTTTAAAAGTGATGTTGCTCTGTTTCATTTGCCAACACTCATGCACACTCACGAACACTTAACGGTTAATAATTAATCCACCATTATTTCACATTATTATTCGACATAACACAAATTTTGAAAATAAAACAAAACCGCAGGCATATCCCTTCACTTTTTTTTTATTTTTTTTAGTGTAGTTTGTTCCTTGAGGAACCGCCTAAGGTCATAGACCATGCTGCCATGTCATTAGTTTAAGTAATACATAAATAAACAATATTTTCATATATGATGATGATGATGAATGATATTAGAATCGGGAAGTGAGAAATGATATACCCCCCAACCCCTCGAGTATCTCAGTAAAGATGTGGGGCTTTACTAAGTCCTCACGCGAGCTTCTTGAGAGAATTTGAAAAGTGACGTGCATATCCCTTCACTTTCCCGCCAAGAAGTCAAACTCCAATAACTTTTTTTTTTCTTTTAGTTGATGGCTTCGTGCGATTAGCACATTTAGCCAGTGTCAAAGTAATTTTTCTTTCAAGTAATACATAAATAAACAATATTTCCTTCTTCCTTCAGTAATGATGATGAATGTTAGAGAAATGAGAAGTGAGAAATGATATACCCCCCAACCCCTAAAGTATCTCAGTAAAGATGTGGGGCTTTACTAAGTCCTCGGGCGTACTTCTTGAGAGAATTTGAAAAATGACGTTGTACTGTTTTGTTTCATTTGCCAACAGTCATGCACACTCACGAACACTTAACGGTTAATAATCCACCATTATTTCACATTAATATTTGACATAACACAAATTTTAGAAAATAAACCAAAATCGCAGACATGACTCTTCACTTTCCCGCCAAGAACTCCTCCAATAACTTCAAAGCTAGCTTAGCTTAGTTAGTTCTTTTATACCAGCTGAATTAACTTTGATTGAAATTACTCGCTGCATTCCCTGTGCGGACTAAACGTTTTAGTTCAAAAATCTAGCATATTAGCAAGTTAGTTTCATTACATGATTTACATTTACACAATCACAATTATTGTGCAAAAAGTAGGATCTATGTGTTCTAGTCCTATGCTGTAATGTTTGATTTAGAAATAAAAAAAAAACTTCTGCGCTTAATGTCAAATTGTCAAATTGTCAATGGTAGTCGGATTCCAAAGAATTTGCAATACCAATATTTCTAAACATTCTACCGTGAATTCTAAACAACTTTGTCCAATTATATATTTGGGTGACGAACAGTAACACATTTTTATTGAATAGCATGTTGATTTGAATTTGAAGCGCCGAGCATAGGCTTGTCAAGATGCAGAGGAAACCAGGATTTCCAGTCGCAAATTGTGCCATAAAAATGGTAAATAACCAATTTGTTATTGTGCCGACAATTTATTCTAATGATATAACTTCGATGTTTGGATGAGTTTAACCATAGAAGCTTTTTTTTAAAAGATCAACTACCTACTTTTCTATTTTTAAAACACTTCATAGATTTTTAATTAAGCAGGCTAAGACTAAAATGGTACCTAGGTAAAACAGTTATTTTGCATGTAGGTAGGCCCACTAAGCATTGTTTATCTGTACCTACTGTGTATTTTATTTCGTCTCCAGTCGCTTTAGTTAGCCAAATTGATACTTCCAAAACATGATTTTGTACTAATACAATCATTAACTTAAAAATGTTATGAAGCCTGAGAGTGGAAACTCGTCTACCTTGGAGACAGTTCACGGCGAAGACGATGTGGAGCAGCAGCAGCGGAGACAACAGCTCATCAACTTTGGACATACTCAATGGGGCTTCAAAAACTGGAGCTGGTCGGTCACCAAGCAGGAACTGGGTTGGTACTCACCTATTGATGATTATAGACACACAAAGGGCTGGGTAGCAAGGCAGTAGGCATAATGATATCTTTATCTTACCATACAAATATTAGAGTTCAAATTTTGTAAGGCGACACAATACTTTTTTTTACATTCTTCTATTGCCTTTGTCTTTAAACTTTGAACATGAAAGAAGAAATGGAAGTACATGTTCTGAAACTTATTTAACCTTTTCACCGCCAAACAATCCTGCATGCGATGTCCCACTGTACGCCAACATGAAAATGTATTTTAATAAAGTAGGTACAAAGAAGAACTTCTATAGAAGTGCTGGCATGGACAGCACGAAAATCTGGAACTTCTATAGAAGTGGTTGGCGGTAAAAAGGTTTAACTTTTGTAAAAGTTTGTATATTTGTCCTTCGTTAACATCAATATGGAGACTTCCCTAACAACAGATTGATGTAATTTTTTGCATGGATATAGGGAGTGCCCAAGTCCATAAATATCATAAGCTACCCTTAACCTGGTCAAATACAGACTATCCATGGGCAATCAAAACCAGTTTTAGTGTACTGAAATTCACTTATCGTTGCAAAGTGTAATTTAATTGTTACAGACTTTGTGGACTTTACAAATGGCAAGTACTGTGTAGGTGTGGTAGCGTTTGTGTCCATCACCGTCAAGACTATCGACATTCACCGGGAGAACATTGGGTATGCCACATCACTCGCCACCAGCAAGGGTTTTGCTATCTACAAATCTAGAAAGGTGAAAATTGTCTCATTATGTCTGAAACAGATTTTTTTAACATATACCTAAACATGTGAAATTTAGTTTCAAAACTTCATTAATTTGGAAAATTTAAACTTTTGTAACTTTTGTAAATGATGTCATGCCAATCTAATGTAACAATATGTTATTTATATGGCTTTTCTTGTGGAACATTTATTCTGTAATTTTTTCTGCTTTCCCAATGATTGATTGGTATCCCAACTTTTGTACACTTTATGTAAGCTGTATGCTCCACTTTTGGTCTTTACCAAAGTTACTCAGTTTCATTTCTGTTAGTATAGAAGTGTTAGCTTTTTGTAATAATTAATATAAGTCTAATAAACAAAACATGATAATGGTTCCTAATTTGTTACAGTGCGCAGTGACTAACGCGCTGCGAGAGACATTGCTAAGTTTCGGCGGCAACGTGGCCAGCGAGCTCATGGAATGTCTAGAAGCGCGTGCGGAGTGCCGGCCGACCGACGCGGCCGCGGCCTCGCCCCCCGCGCCCCTGCCGCCCCCCGCGCCCAAGCCCGAGCCCAAGGCGTCGCCGCCCGCGCGCCTGCGCAAGGAGCCCGAGGTCGCCTCACGCACGGCCCACGGCGCCCCGCTGGTGGCCAACCCCCCGCCGCCCGTGGCCACGGCGCACCCGCTGCCCCCCCCGCGCCCCCCCGCCGCGGCCCCCGCCGGCCTCCGCCCCGCTCCGCCCCAACTCCAACGTAAGTTTCGTCCTGCAGCCGGTGATGCCCCCGCTGTACGCGCCCCCCCGCCTGCCCCCCGCGCCGCCGATGTTCCCCAACGCGTACTACGAGTGCTCGGGCCCGTGGCACTTCTACGAGAGCTACGACCGGCCGCACGGTAACGTCAACCTGAACTTCAACATCCCGCCGAAGAGCCTGGTGGTGAACGGCCGCAACGGCTCCGTCGAGTGTAAGAACGTTTGCCGCACCGAGGGCGAATTGCCGTACAGGCCGCAGCAGGCGCAGGGCTGTTGGATCAAACCGACTATCTTCTACGACGGCTTCTGGACGGAGCAGAAGGTGAAGAAGTGGGTGGCGGAGCAGGTCGAGAAGCAGTTCCCGGAGGATCTGTCCCACGAGCCGGCCTCGCTGGGTCACGACGCCAAGTCTTAGTACCGGGGTCGGTGGTTGAGGCTTCACTTTTTAACGGAAAACTATACAGTAACGAGTCCTGCAAGGTAACTTTTTCAATATTCTGAATCTTATCTTATCAAATAAACAACACAATTATTATTACTAAATTAAACAAACAAATAAAAATTAAAATTAAGTGGAGTAATCAAATATGCGGAGGAGGTTCTTTAAAGTACGTCGTCGTCGTACGGTGATGTCTGCTATCATCCTCTTCAGGCCTCTTGAAATTGTTTATCCAATTTATTTATTTGTTTCCAATTGTCCAGGATTTAAACTGTTCGGGCGCCATGTAGCCTGAAGGCCATTTAAAAACTTAGGAGATCCACAGTAAATATTTAATCAGATAAAATTTATAATTAAGCAGAAAAAAAACCTGTTTATAGATACAGGTTTTTTACATATCACATTTTAAACAATAATAATAATAGCACAATCGATGTTACTATAAAACAATGTTATTATACTGAAGAACTTTGAAAGACTGATCATATCAAAAATACAATAAAATTACATGACAATGACATGACATTCAAAGTATTCTTTTTCAGAACCGTGCAAATAAATTTGACAGATAGTTTTTAAAACTACCAAGGAGGCTATAAAATGCATAGCATAAAAAATATTACGTTGATTAAATTGCTACGACTATGTTACAATGGCCTTCAGGCTACGCTATTTATGAGTATTTCTACTGCAGTGTTAAGAATATACTCTTAGAATGTGTAGTCGTTTCTGAATAGACTAAAACTTGCCTGAAAATATTTTTTTTGAACTTTTGCCTCAACTTTCCGAGAAGAAGAATTTTGTAGATTAAAATGTGCTATAAAGAGTTTTAGGATACGTATGCACTTTAATCTGTCGGACACTTGTGTGAATGTAGTCTTATTTTAGATTGCGAAAAACGGTATTATTACTCTTAGAACTAGTGGAGGTGTAGGTTTAAAATCTCAAAAATTGTACACTATTTTTTAAAGAACTTTTTCGAGTTATTTTATACATTATATAAATGTTATCGGATATTGGTCGTAGTGTAATAAGTTAGGCAGCAATGGGAATTTGACGCATTTGGCATTACCATTGTAGTGCTAGATTTGCTTATGCTAAAGGAGTTTTAGATCAATCGAAGTATTTCAGGCACAATAGCACCATAAGTCACTGAAATGTCATTGCATTTCAGTAAATTGTATGAAGTTAGTAAAGACAAGCGATTTATTTAATATGATTAACGCCAAAGGATTTTTGATAGTGACTTTTGGTTCAAATAACCTTTAAATAGAAAGTATCACGATTTGACAAGAGACATCGCTTGTGGTACGAGACCCAATTTTACCATACTATGTTAGTTGACATTTTTTTATTTTTTATTGTGGCACGCCAAAATGGCCTCACCCTGCCTGATGGAAAGCAGCCAGTGAAGCCCAAGAAGTGAAAGCGTTCATCACAGCGCTACCACGCTATGCCGAACGCTCACACTAAGGCGGCCTGCATAAATGCTACCTGGTATCAGGCAGAAGCGCAGTCCAGATGCGAAGACATCTAGTGCAAGGTTTCTTAAACTTTTTGCAGTCACGGACCACTTTCTCAATTTAAACAATCCCGCGGACCCCTGTCAAAATATTAGAAAAGAAAACAAACCTTTTTTCATATTAAAAACCACTTTTATTGGTCGTTTCTTAACCCTTACTACTAATATAATGAGTCCTACTGCGGACCCCTGATATCATTGCCACGGGGGGTCCGTACCCCACTTTAAGAAGCCCTGATCTAGTAGAACCGGACTGTGCCTCACCTAGCCGACTCGCATGTGGCTTCTCCACACCTTGTTTAAAAGGACGCTATTGTGTAGGTAGGGGATACATGTGATGAGGGACAATTTCACCTTTTGAACCTTAAATATACATAAAGCAAATAATAATGATCACTTTTGTCTAATTGAGTTAATGCCAAATAACTAAATTATAACAGAATGTGAAACTAACTAGAATGGTAAAATTTGGTGTCATTCGTAACATTATTGACTTTACTATTGTATTTAAAAGTCACGTTTTAATAGCAAACACCAAAATATATACATAATATTGACAGTAATTCCTTTCAAATTGTAAAACTCTAAAATCGTAATATTTCTCATGTGGACGCTACATAGTGTTGTAAGAATGCATTTTGAATAGTTATTAGGTATTAATCAACTATTAAATGTTGATATAAGTCACGGCTCAGAATAGGCACTTGCGGATGAAGCAAAAGATGGATTTATAGTTGTAAATGTAGTGATTAACGTTTTTACATTTGTTACATTATTTGGGGTTCTTTACCTCGATATGATAGCTCTTAATTATTTACTAGCTATAGTCTCTCACAGCCGATTTTATCAAAAACAATTTTTTACAATGAAAAGTCATTATTGATAGGGTTATATGTTTTTGTTTTTTATTTAAGTAGGTTTGCTTGCACCAAAACTCAATAAAAAATATCATTGCAGTTCATTTTTTTATTCCGCAAAGCCATATTAAAGAAGCTCTTGGCATTCCTAAAGAATAAAGAATAAAAGACATTTATTGGAATCACATAATAAGAATTAAACATACAACATGTAACCAAAAGAATAAAAAAATAATAACAATAACATTGTGCCCTAATATGTGATGCCAACACTGTGCACAGCTCAGGCATCACCTGGAAATCTTCAACTCGGTAGTAAAAGAGCTAAGACAATCAGATCTCAGTAAATCTAACTGTCTAACTCTTTAACTTTCTGAACACAACAACAATTGTTGTTATGTTGACTGATCTATTAGACAAGACGGTGGTAGTTAGCTAGGTAGACCCTACCACCAACAAACCGAATAGTAAGTAAGTAAGTAAACAGCCTATAATTGTCCCACTGCTGGACAAAGGCCTCCATCATTGAAATCAAGTCACCGCTACAATTGATGGGTAATGGCTTAATCACCACGCTTGCCAAGTGCGGGTTGGTGATCACAAACCCGGGCTATGCATCGAAAAATCTGAAATACATTTTGCCCGACCTGGGAATTGAACCCGGGACCTTCGGGTATCGGGCCGAGCACTCTGCCACTCGGCCACCGAGGCGTACAAACCGAATATTGAAATGAAATTAAATAAATCTATTTTCAAGTTAACTTCCTAAATAAGCACTTTTGAATTGGTTGTACTCTCCACTGTGGAATCGATCTCGAGACCTCCGGGTCTGACGGTGGCAAACTAACTACTAGGTCGCTAAACACATCTCTCTCTACATTGAGATGCAGAAACACCATTATTTTGAATGTTATTAGCGCTAACTGCGATTGTGAGTATTGGTGCAAATTACTCTAAACGTAATAAAATAATTAATATTTAAGAAATACTTCACAGCTATAGAAAAAGCAATTTATAGTTGTAGTATTTAATTTTGAATGTTTTTGAGAATATTTGGTTGTTTGTGGTTTTCGTGTGGTCATAATGTCATATCTACAAAGTTTAGTTGGTATACTGTCTAGGAATTGCGAAAATGTGATGTTACATCTACACATGGGATTGCTATGTAAATAGGTATCTAAGTAGTTTTAAAGTAAGACAATGTGTGAACAGACGCAGTATCTACATGTTTTTATTATAATAAAATTGTTTGAAATAAAACATGTTTTCATTGTTGATTTATTTTTCGCCCCCTTTTGATTTTTGTTAATTAATAATAGGAAATGTAGGCGTTTTTGCTTAAAAAGTAGCATTTTTGTTTATTTATTGAACGCAATTTTTTTTTTATATATTTTTTTGTTGCTTTTTTTAGAAATCTTTCTATTTATGTTAGATATAAACTCATCTTTTGTTTCATCCACACTTATTTTGATTTTTCATACATTTTATTGAAAATAATTGTATGTCTTCTCGGCATTGTGTTAGCTAGGCTGACTACGACGTTACCAACCAAACCGTGTAAAAACATGCACCCAGCTGAGAGTCGTACCCGGGAATTCTGGTTGCTAACCAGTGTTAACCACTACACTTCAAAAGCAGTTGATTCATCGGCAAACTAAAGGAAAAA
Source organism: Eudonia lacustrata (assembly GCA_947562085.1). Lineage (NCBI taxonomy): Eukaryota > Metazoa > Arthropoda > Insecta > Lepidoptera > Crambidae > Eudonia > Eudonia lacustrata. Next base: position 2,476,354 of record OX387323.1, on the reverse strand, counting down.
AAGAGTAGTGTTAGCAAGTTAAACTTGATCCGACTACTCCGATCCGAATACGCTGTCATCTGTCAGCTTATTTTTTGCTTGTCCCTATATTTTTGTGTTGTTGAATAAAAATTACTTCCTATGCAATTAGTTTGTAGAAAATATCGCTAAAGCAGCAAATGGAAATTCTGTAAGGACGCACATTTATTTTCCGTTCAAGGTGTCTAGTGCGAGTTTTATTTGTCGTTCGATCACGTTAACGAAAACGAGATTGTGTATGGCGAAATTCTGATTTTCGTTTGTTACTAGAAGGAGACGGTGGTGCTTTAATGCCAAAAAAATCTCGTTTTCATTGATATGATCGAATATCAAATAAAACTCGTACTAGGTAGGTTGCCTAGCGATTAGCAATTATTCAGGGATTTGAAAACTAGAGAAAACAGATATTATCAGTCAGATTACCAGTAGTGTTAGACTAGTACCGCTTAGAGATTATATTGTGAATTAATGTCATACGGCAAACCAAAGAAAACGGACAATTTTTCAGACGACAGAATTCTGCAGAATTCAATTATCTGTAGCTTTGTGGCTTGCTATACAATCTTAGAATAATAACCTAAGTATACAATAGTATAAACTAATTGTCAACGTGAAAAAATTACACTTTAGACCATATTCACTGCAGATAAGATGAAAATTGGAATAAAACGAGCCTGGTAAAGAGATGAGGACGGACACGGCCTTTATGTAGTTGGTTCCGGTTGTTATCTTAAGATGGCATTCGTTAACATCTATCCGTCGAACATAGGCCAGCGTATGATGTACTTAGTCAGCAGCGATAATAATAGTTGAACACTAGTACTTTGGCAAATCAAGCAGAGAATGTGATGAGCGCTCACTGCCATGTCAATAACTTGTAGTAGGTAAATAATTATTGCTTAGAGCATTTAATGCTCTAACACCCGTTGCACTGAACTTATGAATCGCCTAAGTCTTGGCTTAACTACTACCCGGTCAAGTTAACTCGGCACCTGCCTCGAAAACGTCGCTTACACTCAGGTGCCGAGTTAACGTGACCGGATAGTAGTTATAGGCAAAGACTTAGGCGATTTATAAGTTTAGTGCAAACGGGTGTAAGAGTTATTGATATGAAACTTTATTTTTTTAGTTAGCACGGCAAATGACTTTAAGGCCTGATTTTTCAATCCTCAGTCATTTTTCTAAAGAAAATCTGTCATATTATGTCAAAATAATTCAATGAATAAACTTTAAACTGACGATTGAAAAATCAGTCGCTTCACCAGCTCATTTTTGTCCCCACTGCTGGGGCACGAGTCTTCCCTATGGATGGATAGGGAGAATGGGCCATAAACCACCACGTGGGCCTAAGCAGTGCGGATTGGTGGTTGTTTACGACTGCTAATACAGCCGGGACCAACGGCTTCATGTGCCTTCCGAAGCGCAGAGAAGCTCGAGTTGATAAACTTTTGAACACCCATCCGATTACCGACCTTTGCCTACGCTGCTTAAACTTGGCTACCTCTGGGCCATCGAGCTCCCCATTAAGCTGCTTTTGTTACTTATCATAAACCTGCAACCTGCTATACACTACTTTAAAGTTTATACTGACACCCTCTACCAACCTATGCGGTTACAAAGTAGGTGTCAGACATCCTTACGCAAGCGCAAGGGACCATCTACGTCAGGTCATAACGCCAGATCAGAACACGCCGGTACGCATCCTTCATCCAGTACTTTTAAGACTAGTGTCTCAAGCTAGTCGCCCCGTGGACACGAATAGTCCACTACCTAATATCCAGATAGGTCACCGGAGCTGTAAGCTCGCTCACTTCTCGTTGCACTAAGAGCACAACTCGCAGTATTCCACTGCTTGGGCCGTCAGCTCTAAAGCCGACTACCAAATGTCCTCTTTGGTGGCGGAGTTGTAAGCACACTCACTTCTCGGTACCCATCCAGGCACCTGATCAATTCCAAATTCCTACGCGGCTGATTAAACCGGAGGCCTTTGCATCTAGCGGGCACCTCTACTAGTTCTCCAGACTAGTACCGGAGATGTTGGAGTAACTACTCAGTGAAAACCACCGAGCACCACACCAACTAAGGGTAACTCACGTACCCCGCAGATCTTTTCGCTTCAGGCCCCCACCGGACCGCTACTAAGACCCGCTCGCTATGCACGAAATGGAAGCCTGGCCAGACCAACCAGGCAGACGAACATTCCCACTTCTATAGCTAACCACATGCCACCACGAGTCCAACCCATGTCCGGGGCCTGCCGGAGACGCCCGCGAAGGCATAACCGGCAGGGGGCCTAGGATCCGGAACTCCCGTGGTACCCTTGAAAAGACAGCCGGACCCGTAGTTCCAGCTGCCATACCCTACCTATCAGGGTCTACTGACCCTGATAGGGACAAAAAACATCATAAACCTGCAGTAGGAGGTTGATAAGGAGAGATACCTAATTCGTTTCCCGCAACAGGAGGCGCCACCTATCGACGCGGCCGAGGAAGAAGCACGCGCCGAACGGAAGCGGCGCCAGCGGCAGGCGCAGGAAGAGTTCAGACTGCGGCAGATGTCCAAGCAGAAGACCGGCCTCGGTTAGCACGCCACACTTACTTAGCTCAGCCATTAAGGAGACTGCAGAGTGCCTAGTGTGAGTGTGGTTTGCGAACTGTATTCATTCGATTACGTTTACGAAAACGAAAATTTGCATGGCAAAAATTTTTCCTATTGTATGTCGCCAGGAGGTGCTGCTTTATTGCCATATTAATTTTGGTTTTCGTTTTACGTGATCCAACGTCAAATGAAACTCACACTAGGCGCCCCGAAGATAAGCTTAAGCACACATAGACAAACTAACACGGACACGGAATCTCGCAACCAGGGCTTGGAATACCGGTATTTACAGATACCGGTAATACAAATCTTGATATAGTACCGGTACTTTAGTTGGTACCGGTATTAATATACCGGTTCCAATTAACTTAATACTGTACCGATACTCGAGGTGGTACCGGTATCGATTATACAGTATTGACCATTTGATATCGGTATAATGTGGGTGTTCTAATACCGAGAGCAAATAGGGGTTTACATAAGTGCGAGCGAAAAAGCATAGTAATCGAGTTCGGCGTGGCGCCAAGGCTTGATACCGGTACCAAAAATACCGGTTTTTTTTCATTACGATACCTATCGGTACCGGTAGAAGCCCTGCTCGCAACAGCTGCATTCGGACTGTTCCGAGATCCGTGTTCATGCAAGGGGTCTATGTGAGACTTGATCGAGCGCGGTACGTAGGTATTGAGCTTAACCTCTAGGTTAGCTTATTTCGTGGCTCAGCGAACATTGCGCGTTCCTATGCAGGGTGCAGATAGACGCCTGCACTTAAACCTATGCAAAACTGTCCCATTTCTCCAATAAATGTTCAACCATATGACATACTTAATGCATTAAGGTCAAAGTCTAGTAAGGAATTTGAAAAAAGCCAGTGTTGAAAAAATTCCACGAGCGGGATTCGAACCCGCACCCCATGATATGCCGAGTCAGGTGCACTGCCAACTATGCTATCGTGGCTAATTCAATAAAAAAAATTCAAAATTCAAAATCATTTATTCAGTTTAGGCTACAAATAGCTCATAAGAACGTCATTATGCCATCGGTTCGTAAGTCTACTCTGGGCGGGAGATCTTGTACTGAGAAGAACCGGCAAGAAACTCAGCAAGTGTCCAGCTCTTTTCTCCCTTACAGCGTCATAAATATTGGAAAATACCCTATCATAAAAGGACAATTGGCAGTGCACCTGACTCGGCATGTCATGGGGTGCGGGTTCGAATCCAGCTCGTGGAATTTTCAACACATTTGTCTTTTTTAAAATTGTAATTTGTTCGCAACAATATTTGCGTAAAATTATATGTGAATAATCTATTCCTTGGCGGAGGCTTTTGCCCAGCAGTGGACGTCTTTTGGCTGAGATGATGATAGTGATGATGATGATGATGAATCTATTGAGGAAATTTGTCAGTTTGTGGTAGTATGATGATGTGCAAGCGTGTGTACCAAAGTCAGACTTGTATTACAGTTTACAGTTTCAGTGCTGTTCTTAATACCAGTTTAACAAGTTAGGGTGGTGTAGCGTTCGATAGGAACCAGTAATCTTATTTTTATTCCTTTATCATCGAAACTAGTGGTCAACAACTAATTTTAATCTTTAGTAACAGTTAATAACAATTTATTTTTCACCTCACTTGGTCGTAAAGGCTTACTTCCTCCTTCAAAATCTGGATGGAAAACCGCTTTTTCCCCGCTTGGGTGGAAAAGGTTTTTTAATTTAGAACGTGATTATGAACACTATGGTGCGCACTATTCTTATACTGCGAAATAAGAAATTTGAACTTCGTATTGTGCCGTCCCGCTCACACTAAGAGGTGTGTAAAAGGGACAGCATAATACGAATTTAGAACTTGTTAGTAGAACCCCTAACTTTTCTTTCTTAAAAAAATATATGAATTCTTAATAAAACTGTTTTTTAATAAAGCTCAACTGTTTTTCTTCCATCCACCATTTTCTCGTAGTAGTGAGGTGAAATTTATTTTGTTGTTTTGCGACGAAAACTATGTCGCTCGTTGGTGTCAATACGATACGACTACTCGTATGGTTTATCTTGTTCTCAAATCTCTACTCTAGTGCCAAATCTGTTCTGCCAGGCTATCCCGGATGTTCAGTCAGCAACAATGTCGCTGAACACTTTAGAACTTTGTCTTTGTAACACATTCGGCGCTTGTCAATCTTTTATGATATTATTAATTCTTTATAAGGCAGTGGCATATATGTTGCCACCATATTTTGAACTTTATACAATTGAGATAAGGTCGAAACCAATAAAAAAAAATAACATGCTGTGCCCGTTAGCTTTACTCAAGTATCCAGCTAGTTTCGTTGCTGACCGTACTTACTTGAAAAATAAGAGATCTATACGAATAGTACATTTCTAACATTGGCCTGATACACCAGACTAATGCTGCACCAACTTTGGACTCTGTAAGGTTCTGTAACATCCGATCCGTGATTTTGTATCAAGTACGTGCAATATGAACAATAGGTCTCAATCAGAACATATTCATATGCTTATAATTCTAAAGCTTAAATGATAAATAACACAAGTTATTAACCATTATAGTTGTAGGTACACCACACATTAAGTGTAAACAGTAGCTTGCAAACTGGTTCTATTCGTCGCTTTAATGACTAAGGGTGACACTCCATCGAAGCTGAGCTGTGGTAATCAACCAAAAGAATTCTTTAATTTTAACTATTATTCTCAGTTCTGGTCCAGTAGGCTTAGCCAAAGTAACATTAAGAAAACGATAGTGAAGTTCGAAAAGAATAAAATGTATGGGATTAATTTTAAGCCGCGCTAAATCACGTGGTCAATCTTATGTTACTTTGGCTACCGCCACTGTATTGGTTCATTTCCACACAGCTCGGCTCCGCTCGCTCAGTTCAGCTCAGATTCAATAGAGCGTCACCTTAAGAGCGTCCGCTGCGTCAAGCGGGCGCACGATTTGATATAAACAATAAGCACTCGAAACTGCTTAGCAAGCTTGATTAACTGCACGCATTGTTAAATGGTTTACTTAACTACGCCCTAATTATAAACTGCGATTTCGTCATTTTAAAACAATGCAGTTTAAGCATTTTTTGTGCGATTTTTATTTTAGAGTTAGTAGAAGAATTGTGGTGCTACTCGTTATGTATGTATTTAGTAAAAAAGGATGGAAATACATAGTTGTTTAAATATATAGTTGCTATAATGAAATAAAATGAATTGATAAATAATAAGTTGCGGTAACTTATTGTCATAAGTTATTTTTATGTAGGTAGGTACTGTTACCGTGCTTCGGAAAGCCATCCTGGTGGTTGTCGTACGATGGCAATCGTTAAAACCCACTGACCCGTAACGGGCCAGCACTGTGGGTTGTGGCCCAATCTCCTTAGGTAGAAAGGGCCTTTATATATTCATTATTCATCCTCCCCAGCTCATTTTATGTCCCCACTGCTGGGAAAACGGGCCATAAACAACCAAGCGGGCCTAGTGCCGATTGGTGGTTGTTAACGACTGCTATGCAGCTGGGACTTACGGCTTAACGTGCCTTCCGAAGCACGGAGGAGCCCAAGCAAGATGATAAACATTTGGTCAAGTTTATCTTAATCTATGAAATAATGAATAATAATAATAGGCTAATGTCTAACGACTCCTTATAGTCCTGTCGTTAAAGTCCGATGATACGTTATAGCGTATTAACGCTTCATCGGATTTTAACGACAGCTATCTCACGACAACAGCCGGGATCAAAGCTTAACGTGCCTGCCTTATTTGGTCACCCAACCCAGTGATCCAGCATTGCGCAAACGAGTTAGTTAAGCAACTTGCAAGATCGCAACTCGATCGCGCAGGCCGTCGTGCCATCGAACTCTTTTTGCTTTACAATTATGTAATTTATCATGTAGTTATGGTATGTCAACATCACCGTTATTATTAAGCGCACTTTTTTTTTTAGTTAGAAATATGATTAAGTTTAAGTGTACCATTTACTTTGTTTTATGCTAATAAAATAGTATTGCTTTCTTATGTCTGTCTTTCTTTTCTTATTTCTTCTTTTTTTATTATTTATATTAATGAATATCTAGCACCCGCTTCTGTAGATATTTTTAACCTTTTCACCGCCCAACTATCCTGCACGCGATGTCCCGCTGTACGCTAACGACGTATAAATGTATTTTAATAAAGTAGGTACAAAAAAGAACTTCTATAGAAGTGCTGGCGTGGGCGGCACGAAAATCTCGAACTTCTATAGAAGTTGTTGGCGGTGAAAAGGTTAATTACCTTGTTTATAACATGCACACTTAGGCAGATTAGTTGTTTTAAAAATATAACTATGTAGAAATGAAACAATCGGTGCCTTTGGTGACCCTTATTAGTAGTCTGTATAGCCAAATGAACTGGACTGTGATTCAATATGGAAATATTCGTCATTGTAACATCATAGTGAGGAGTGTAATTCTATGCATTAGGTTTTAGAGATGCTTGTATTTTTATTAGATTCATACATCCCACACCATCAACAACATAAACCGATAAACCAAACACGTCTATTCCAAAAAAAATTAGGTAAGTTCTTAATATATAATTTCACACAATTTTAAAAAAGAAATACAATGAGAAGTTCTTTCGACTTACCTAGTCGTAATATTATAATATCTAGTGTTGTTTCAAAGTTGCCAATGTATAGTTTTGGTTTAAGTGATAACTTCACTAATTTATGTCTGTATGGGTGTAAGCTGCCTGAATAAATAATCTTATTATTATTATTATCTCTTTATTTCTTTTTTTTCTTAGCCTAGGTTTGTTATAATATTAATATAAAAGTAACTGCCGGTGGTTAGGGCTGCAGAGACAGGAACCTTCGGACTATTCGCGCCGTGTCCAAGAGTACCGCCTTCTGTATCTGACCCTTGATCCAACCATTGAGCGAGAGTTTCTTAAGGTGTTGGTCGAGACTCTTCGCTACCAGACCGTTCGCAGACACGACTATCGGCACAATGATTGTCGAGTCAATATCCCACATGGTGGTTACCTCGTGAGCCAAGTCAAGGTACTTGCTGACCTTGTCCTTCTCGGCCTTTACAAGGTTCTCGTCATGTGGGATGGTGACATCGACAAGCACTGCCCGGCGTTGCGATCGATCTATCAGCACGATATCAGGCCTATTAGCTAAAATAGTCCTGTCCGTGATGACAGCTCGATCCCAATAGAGCGTGGCACGGCCGTTTTCGAGAACCGGCGCAGGTGTGTACCTGTAGTACGGCACTTCAAAGTCCACAAGACCGTATGGAAGAGCAAGTTGCTGGTGAATAATCCTAGCTACCAGGTTATGTCTGTGCAAATACTTGCCGTTAGCAAGATGAGAACAACCGGAGATAATGTGCCTGAGTGATTCTCCGGGACGGCGGCATGCCCGACAAATGTCGACCGTACCATCCTTCAGGATATATTTCCGGTAGTTCTTCGTCATGATAACTTCATCCGCAATTGCACAGACAAAACCTTCGGTTTCCCCGAAAAGGTCCCCGAATCGTAGCCAGTTCACCGACGCGAGCATATCTACATCAGGGCCCGTGAGCATCTTGTAGAACCGCCCGTGTAGCTCCTTGCTCCTCCATACCGCCTTGCGGTCCTCTGTGGTCAATACCACTGGCCTGCGCCAGTTCTCATTTGCCAAGGAGAGCGGGGTTAAGCCCCTGTCCATTGCTACCACATCCCGATGCATCCTATTATTATTATTATGTTATTCCTAATTGTATTTTTTATAAGATGTATTTACTATGTAATTGTTTGTTTCCCAAATAAAGAAAGATAAAAAAAAACGTTAAACTGTAAAAGTTGGGATAAATTGTAGATTTATTGTAAAATAAAAATAAAATAGACTCATCTGACAATTAAATAATAATATTGTGTCAGTTGTCTAAATTACTAGTATTAACCGTAAAATTACCCAATTTATTACGAAATAAAGAGGTAAAAAAAAAGGGAAAAAGAGAGTTGTTTGCAGAAGACCGACAAGATTAGTTAGGTACTTTTTATTAGATTAGTTATTTAAATGCTAGACTTCACCTCTAAGAAAGCTGTACCTAAACCCTTGTCTCCAGATGAGAAGCCAGAGCCTCACAGAAACAGCAGCAGCTTCGACAAGCTGATGATGGAGATACCCTCACAAGACATTGTGATCGAGGAGACGGGCACGTCCGTTGCAGACACCGCCAAGAGGAAGTCTCCGCCGCTTGACGGCAGTACCGCTAAACGGCGCATGGTTATAAGCAGACTCGATATTGTGCAAGCAGATTGACACTTAGAGACCATTGTTATAAGGTTGACATTTTAGAATTGATAGGATTTCCATAATCCCAGAATACTAGAAGCAGTGGCGGGAAAGTAGTCAGCATCGAATTGATAAATGCGGCAAATAATAATAATAATCTAATCTAATCTATCTCTCGGCTATGTGATTGGAGAATGACTTTAAACAGCTCATAAAACTTACTTTTATCATCATCATCATCATCAGCCTATGAGTCCACTGCTGGACATAGGCCTCTCAAATGCTCGCTACGAGCACGATCCGCGGCTACATTCATCTAGCTCCTGCCAACCTTGCTAAGATCATCGCTCCAGCTAGTCTTACAAAACTAAAATTAAGTAACTTGAATGAAAAGTTATACTATTAAGTTATGCTTCGATTAATTTGATGATGACTGTACTTCGCTTTTTTTAATTGCGGATTCTTAAAACCCAATGTTAGCTCAGGAAGCTGATAAGGATAGCTATAAATAATACTTTTAATATTTTAAATTTAATATTTTTTAGATATTTTTAGGTTAATAATCAAAATAAGTGCCTACTTTGGGCATGTACCTATGTATTGTTTACATGCCTCGATATACGATATAGCTATCACGAGCATGCGCTATTGTTCCCGGAAACTGTTGAATATGCATTGTTTTAATTCATTTATGAGAGTCGTCAGCACAAACGAAATTATTGCATAAGTAGAAATTGGGCTTAATTTGAATTATAATAAAGCATCACAATTTGTAATACTTTCTATTATCTTATAATAAATAAAAGACGCAGAGGGGACGCCTTTGCCCAGCAGTGGGACACAATATGGGCTACTTAAAAAAAGGTTGTAACCAGTACAATAAATGTATACGTTATCATATCAGTTATATAAATTAGCTATAAAAAGGATGTTAAATAAAACATTGAAACTAGTGAAATCAATTTTATTATAATCACTAACAAGTTACGTTCTTACACAAGACTATGTACACAAGAGGAAGGGAACGCTACGATACTAGTTGTACTCAGGTAAATTAAAACTTAAAGGACATCTTCAAGGAAACGTAACTACTTTAAATTATCAAGGACTTACATACTAGGGCTCAAATCAAAAGAGGTTCAGAAGATTATAACACCTCATTAGGGCGGGTTTATCAATCCTTGGATAATAAAACGAATCCCATAAAGTATTATCTATTACTTAACCAAATGTGAATACAAAAAGCAGTTATATAATTTATATCCAAGCATTGTTAAATCGGCACTAATGTTACTATAAAAATAAACCGTAAGTTAAAGGATCAACGTTCTGATTTTAATAGTCACTTTCTAATAGTCATTTAGTTAAAATATATAATGTCTGTTGAACATGCCCCCATAATATTGGACACAACATTCCTTCATACACGTGCGAAGTACTCTCATACAAAAATATTAATTCTTACAATCAAACTCAAATCGCAACTCCACTTAGTAGAACACAAAACAATATAGTCGTTTGAAAGTACTGAAAAATGAACCTACTATTTGACAAAAGTGTGTTTTCACAAAACCAAATCGACTGCACAACAAATAGCTGGATGTTGGAGTCAATTTGGCTTGGTGAAAAGACTTCATTGCACGAAAAACGTATGTATTTATAATTATCATAACAAAACGACCCCTCCTGGATAAACTAAGGAAAACATATTTGATATTCATCAAATACAACACACGTCTGTGCATCAGACCACCACAAACTGTCAAATTTCCTACTATCACTACATAGTATAAAACAAAGTCGCTTCCCGCTGTCCCTATGTATGTATGTACGTATGCTTAGATCTTTAAAACTACGTAACGGATTTTGATGCGGTTTTTTTTAATAGATAGAGTGATTCAAGAGGAAGGTTTATATGTATAAATACATGCATAATATAGTAAAGAAACACTGATATTTTAGAGGTTTCACATTTTTTTGCGCTTATATTGCAAAGGCTGGATGAACCCTACGAGATAGAAAAAATAATGTACTACAGTATTGTAAACCTTAAAAAGGTCTACAAAAAAGTCCGCGATGGTATAATGTCTATCTCTTAAGGATAACCAACAATAATCTTTTTTTATCCTTTACTTTTTACGAGAAATAATGGCTTATTTACAAAGCGATTTTAAGCAATTCAGCATTAATCCTTAACCAATTAATTAAGTACCTTAAATACATTGTGCATTTAATATAGATCAATATGGTCCTTTACAGCATGTAATTTAAATGAATATTTTCGAAGATATTACAGATTTAAAATGCACGGACATAGCGGTTGCGTGTATCAGTATTGCACCCGTGCGAAGCCGGGGCGGGTCGCTAGTATGACATACAGTTAAACACTTATTAAAGAAATTTGACAGTTTTGTATAGGTTGATGTGCTGGCGTGTGTACCTATATCATGACATGAATTAAAAATGTGCCAAGTAAGTTTTCTCAGAAAATAATTCGACGACACTTTTCAAAACAGCTCTACAAGATAAACATGGTATGAACAGTGTTGTATGTATATTTATACAACGCGTTAACAAACAAAAAAAATGCAGAAACGAATAATTCGTTTTTAGGGCAGAAAGTTTAGTTGGAGCATCTAAACTCGGCCCTTATCGTAAACCAATTAAAAAAAAATGCGTTGAGTCGAGACAATTTTTTTTCTGGCACAGCCTTATTCTTCATTAGCTGTAATCATCTTTTTAAATCTGAATTTACCCATTATTTTGTATATATACAAGTGTTAAGCCTAAGTTATGCCAATAGTTTTTTGTTAACACAACTTTCATGTAATCGTTACTGGTAGCTAGAATGCAGTATTATTTTAACTTACTTTTTAAACTTAAGAGCGAAATCATAGAGACAAAGCTTTTCCTACTATTATACTCGTAGATAACAGGTATATAAATGGTAGGAAATAGAAGAATACAAAACATCCCCTTTCGTATAATATTACTGTTAAGCTTTGCATTTCTGACCGCTTGAATCTTCAAACAAAATAGATGAAATAACATCTTTAAATTTGGTCTTTATTTTTATATTTAGTCACATCACACGAAACCCATAATTATAACCTAGTCAGCTACAAACATTTCGTTTACACTACAAATCTGTATAATAGTACGAGTAAAGTTAACAATAGGGAAGCATTTTATGTAGTTTTACATAATAATAACAAAGAAGACGAAGTCTACCACAACCCATAATATTTAAAAATCCAGTTAAGTTGTTATGTAGCGTGGGCGTTTTGTGCACCTTCATATTTGTATGTGCCAGCAAAATGAATAGCCCAGCATAATGGCGTACGCTTCGCCTAAGCGCGCTACTTTTCTATACGTGCTTATGATAATACCAAAATTGTAAGGACCACATGATTTCAAAGCGTTAAGCATTTTATTTTAATTGTAAAATACAACATCAAATTATTGTTTTTATTAAAACTAAGTAATATTTTACTAATATATATATATTTTAGATAACACTCATAGTAAATAAGTATCAGATATGAAGTCACTAGCATATTACAGATGACTTGCAGTATGTTAAATTATAACACATGCGAAACGAATTTATAAATTAATATAGATCATCACTTGACTCGTAACTTTAGATGCAACGAAAGAAAATGGCTTCACTAAACTGTCATTAAAACATGTGGGCGATGCACTACCGCTAAAATTGCACCATATCTCTGTATGTAATAACGAAACGAAAAAGAATATTAAATATGGCAAGCGACCAACATAATAACGCCTGCCGCGCCGCCGGCGCCGGCCGTTCGGTTGGCAGTACTTTTTTGAAGCGCCACACAGTTGCACATTACTCTATTCAGCCGCTCCCAGTTTCCCAATCAAAAAGTGCAGTTTTTCTTTTACCATAGCTTACAACAAATGTAAGTCATCCACAGAAAGCTGCGCCGGCGCATTATTAACATACTAAACGAGAAATAAAAAAAAAATTGCGCGATTTGTAAAATATTTTAAGAATTTGCTACGAACGTCATGCTCTATTTAACATGTAGATGAGCGAAGTAAAGCAATAATCATATGAACACATATTTGATACATATTCGCTAGGCGCTATCGCTGTAACTATTAGTGTTATATATTTTTATTAATTAATATATTATAATATACTAAGGCTAGCTTTCACAACAGCTCACTCAATACAATAAGCGCTAAACCTATTTAAAATGTTTATATCAACTGTTTAGAGTTGAAAGATATGAAGTTGCATTTTTTTTAATGAGCGGGCCTTGAACCCTCTCCTCTGGCGATCCGGGCAAGAGCCTCTAACATTAGGCTATCGCGGTTGTATCAGACCCGTGCACACAAATTAATTAAAATTTGTTTATAATAAAATTGCTTACATTTATTTATACATTTTAAATAAGACGGCACTGTTTTATTTAAAAAAAAATAGTTTTGGATCATGCCTATAGCCTAAATAAAAAGTATAAATATGCCAACATGCCATTCGCTTACTTTAAAGTACTGTTTGACATAATTTATCTAATTTTGATTTTTATAAATACGTTTATTACACGTGAATATTAGAGTGATCCATAAAGTATAAGAATACACGCAAGGCGTATAAATAGTCAGCGACAATAGTATATTAAGTTTTTTGTCATAACATCAAGGCAGTTATTTAAATTTATATTATAATTTTGTTGCCGCTTCTATGCAGGTATAACTGCTGTAAAAAGGCTGGCAAATGGCAGCTAATTTTGTGTACTTGAAACGCCACCTACGATGTTACCGGCATTACATTTTAATATTATAATTATTAAATGTAATTTTACTCATTGTTATTTACATATCATTTTACGTAAATATTGTCTCGAACAAAAATTACAATTTGAAAAAAGACATAGTGTTGAAAAAATCCCGCGCGTGGAGTTTTTTTCAACACTTAGTCTTTTTTTACTAATTGTGTTTACGGCGAATTTATACAGAAAGTTAAAGTTAAAGATAACAAACACATGAGCGCGTCTCAGATCCGTCGTGGTTCGTACAACAATACAATAACTGCAGCCCTAATGTAGGACTTTGGCCCAGATTCTCACAAATTATATTATTATTATTATTGTATTAGGTTCTTACCTATGAAATTGACTTTTTTTCTCACTTATTAATAGGTGTATTACTTCTAAAAGACAATACCCGTTGTTGATATTATTATAAACCTTTAATCAGGAATAGGTTACTTAGGTTTTAGTAGAAACCATAATTATTCATTTTGTGTCTTTATCGCCCAATTTTTTTTCTAAATTTACCTAATTTTTTGTTCGCGGAATTGACCTTTTGTTTCATTGTAGCTTTGAAGGGACTTGATTTTTTTTCTTTTTAATGTCTGCTATGTTTAGCTAGTGAAACAAACATACTACTCTACAATTTTTATAATGTTAACATAAATAGATGCCAAGAAAATTAAAAAAAACCTTAGTATGAAAAATATAATTTTATAAAAAATCTTCATACAAAACGTCAATTTCATAGGTAAGGACCTAATATTTAAGTATTTTTCCTCAAATCCGCTCCTGGAGTTTTCAACACTTTTGTAATAATATACAATTATTATAATAACCCAATCGATTAATTAAAACAAAAAAGAGTAACAAAATATCAAAAGCAAACATCAAAATTTTAAGAAAGAACTTGTGATGCACGATTACAAATAAAACGTAAAGATTAAGATACGTTATTTTTTATTAACATTTAATTTGGCCTCATATTTATGTAACTTATGATGAAAGTCGGACAGCTGACTCAGCCTTAGTAAACTACGAGTTTGCTTCATACCTTCAGGCTGTATGTAGTGTTTTTATTACAAGAAATATATTCAATTAATGATTCTGTCCTAAAATGCTTTGTGTAAGCCATGAAATCAACTTAATAGTTAACGACAAACAATTAATGAGAAATAAAATGTTCATCGCAAGGTTTATACTATTATTTATTCTGTTTATAAACATTTAATACGCAGAGGACGTCTTTTGGCTGAGATGATGATGATGATGATGAAACATTTAATTGTTTTTCTCATTATTCTATAGGAAATATAAATTTTACTCTTGAATAATCAAATAATTTATTGCCTCAAGAATTTACAATGGTCACTTTTTGATCAATGTAGTCTTTTCGCCGTAATATGTCCTCGAATTAACTAACGTACGCGATGCCCGCATTATATAGACCAATAAGGCTTGTCTTACCCGTACCACAACCACAACACGTGGGCGGGCGCTAATTTGTATGAAAATTAATAGTAGAATTCAGAAGGGCCACTTTTTGCCGTCATTATTGACCGCGTGTTTGATACCGACTACATCGCAGCCACGTCGTCGCAGCCACCAGCGACACCGCGACCTAGCGGCCGGCTATATCGCAAACATTTTGTAGGTAACACAACGCACCCACAACGCAACCGCAAGAAGCGCAGCGACACTATTCACACGTAACCACAGCTTGACCACCTTTCGTCGCGAACGCTGTGGTGTGGTTGTGTTACGTGTGAAGCAAGCCTTACAGTGCACAATTTAAGCCGTGCAACGTGGACTGTCATATAGGCCATTCGTTTTGAGCACGTTTCTGAAATACTTCTACCGACTTTTCATTATTAAAATTATTGAAGTAACAAAAGCGGTAAAATCTCAGAACAATAACTTAAGCTACCTTTAGTTATTATTCTGAGGGTAAAATATACCTTGGCATTTAATATACACTAACCTTATCGCCACACGATTACACTATAACAAGCACTGTCTTGTTTTGATTCAGACAATAATATACTTATTTTAGTAATGTAACTTTAATTGCCAGTTGCCTGAACATAATTCTAGAGAAATACTTATTTCCCCTGAATTAATTATGATAACGATTTCGCATGACAAAAAGCAAACGTTAGGATACATTAAAAACCTTTTATTAATTTCTAATATTTGTATTGGTGAACACATTATATTAAAACTATTTATTGAAATCACTTACACTTATTGAATTTCAATTAGTATAAAAGGTTCATAATTCTAGTTAAGAATACAGGAACCATTTCGAAATAGGAGTTAGTAATTAGTTCCTATGATGACAATTATAAACGATTTTAGTTCGTGAATATGTCATTGATATAAACTGCACAACTGGGTCTGGTAGCGACATACAGCATAAAGTATTTATAAAGGATTGAACAAAATAAGAACTTGCACACATATTTGTTTCAAAGTTGGGTTATACCTAAATATATGAATCTTAATAAAGTGCAATATAAGGACTAGATCTATTGTGTGCATTACTAAGGTGCCTTTTAAGTTTTAAAATAATTAAGCTTCTTCTTTCACTTTCTTTAAAGTTTGACCAGATAAAGAGACCTCACCATGCTGAAGACGAAATTTTAACTAAATTTTCTTTTGTTTGTGTAAATAAATACTTACCCCCTTTTCATAAAAACTATTTGAGCATTAATTAGTTAAATATTGTTTTGTCAACGTCACACAAACGTCATCATAAATTTGAGAAAAAGAGACAAAACAATGTTTAACTAAATAATGCTTAAATAGTTTTTATGAATAAGGGGGTTAATGTTGTTTACTGGGGTCTGTACTACATATGTTCTGGTCAATATTAAAAATAAAGTACCTAATTCCTTTTACTTTTAATTTAATGTTGAGTAAGTTGGTTTCATTGTGAAAAATAAAATAAAATCTTTCTTTATAGTTAACTAGTACAAATGTGTTTTTATCGAAAAATAATTATTTTAGGCACAATTTATTTCTGTTTCACATTCATATATTATTGCTTGTTTTAAAATGTTACAACACTATTTTAATCATATTCATTGTTTTACATGCTAAGTAATAATAAATCTAATAAAAGAAACCTTCTACCATCATGTTTTGCCTCAAGTAGAAACGCAGGTTTTATATCTCGTGATAAAATAACAGTTCTTTTGTAAAACCTTACACGAAGATAAAAGTTATAGTATATTCTTAATATAGTACAATGGGATACAGTACAGCCGACTATAATCGACATAATCACTACGTTGTATATCCGTGTATGTTATCATAAGAAATGGTGGTGTTATAACCACGTTTACAATGGAATCCCGACTATAATAGACTATGTTAAGATAGTATAGTTGCCTATATCGGCAGATAACTATAATTGCAACCAGCGAATACTTACATCGCGCTTGGATGTGATAATAAGACGAGACATTGTCTCCAGTAGAGTTTGATGGTGATTCTGCAATAAGAAGAAAATTGTTAAATTATATAAAATCACTAGCACTTTTCCTGCGACTACGTCCGCGTGGATTTGAGATTTTAAAAAGAAATCTTTTTTTTATTATAATTAAATATAGCCTATGTTACCCACAAGGTATATAGCATTGTATCAGTGAAAGACTTTTTGGAATTGGACCAGCAATTCCAGAGATTAGCCTCGACATACAAATAAACAAACGAAGTCACAAACTTTACCTTATCACCTCTTTGTTAAGTAGTCTATTTGAAGTAGATAGTGCTTTTTCTAGGCACACACATAAGTAACATTAACCTTTTTACCGCCAACAACTTCTACAGAAGTTCGAGACTTTCGTGCCGCCCACGCCAGCACTTCTATAGAAGTTCTTCTTTGTACCTACTTTATTAAAATACATTTATACGTTGGCGTACAGCGGGACATCGCGTGCAGGATAGTTGGGCGGTGAAAAGGTTAAACATATTGGTTTTCTAAAGTGTACGTGAACACTACAGATTTAAATAAAACAAATTTTACGGATCTACCTGCGTTAATTTTATATATTGGTTTTATTTTATTTAACCCAGACGTTTCGAACGAACTCTTTGCAGGGTCCGTGGTCACACGGAGACCAAGGTAATGGTCGTCTCATAATAAGTTAATAACTAGGATACCGTCTTTTTATGTTAATGGGCTTTCGGTTTTACGTAAAAAGAGCTGAACGCGAGTAGATCTGTAAAAGTTGCTATATTTAAATAAAAAAGTTATTAAATGTTCGATTTAAAAAAAAGTCTTATTTAGATAAGAACTTTTGAAATATCAAGAACATAACAATATCATATATAAGATACGATGACGTAGATAATACGGGATAGGATTTTTGAACTGGTAACATTTTGACGCAGGGAATTTCAGAACTTAAAATCTTTCGAGTAGTTTTTGATCCTTGTGGGAGGTCTTTGTCCAGCAGTGGACGTCTTATGACTGAGATGATTATGATGAGCAGTTTGTTACTCAAAGATCGTCGTTTAGGTATAAAAATCGCACCCCAAGTTTCAATGAGAGAAACAAGCAATTACTAATCTAATTAGCGATTATCAAACTAGCTAGCTCCACACGGCCTCATCTCTAAAATCCATGATCCATCAGGGGGACGTATGAGCCCAGCCGTCCACCACAATAGGCTAATGAAGACGATGAACAGCCGCACGCAGGAATAACAATTTTTAGCAATGTTTTTATAGGGCTCGGGCGCGATACATTGATTTACCATATACAATATGTAACAGAAAGGTGTACCCACCTTACAGAAACGTGTGTTGTTTGTTACTAAGACATAATTATTAACTTTAATTTAAATTAAAAGTGAAGTCATGCACGTCAGGCGCGCATAAGCAAGCAGCAGTGATCATAATGTAAGTACACAGAGGTTACTAAACCTTAGGGCTGCGACTGGTTTATTTTCATGTGACGTCGCAACAGAAATATTTAATTAAAACATAATTTACGATACTGGCGCTTCGCCGGTGCTTAAGCACTGCCCTCACAACCATCTGAGCGGGTTGTGCTTAGCGATGTTTTGTGTAAAAAATAAACCAATATTGTTCCGATAATATATCGGAATGTTGTATCTATATTTTGCGATATATGTATCGATCAAAAATATCGATATATTCGATATATCGTATGTAAGTTGTATTTCTTTATTTAGTTCCAACTTTTATAATTTTGAATAGAATGTACATCGATATTTTTGAGGAAGGATAAAATTTTATTAAAAGTAAGTTCAGTAACAACCAACAGTGTCTAATACAAATTTACTTTATAAAGTTGATCGACGATCGGCCATCTCCCGCTCGCGACGTGAACCATAGATTATTTCGATAGAATTTTCTATGTATCACAATATTTGCTAATATGTCGATTATTTATATGCAGATATTTGATTAAATATATTCATTTTCTTTTTGTCGATATTTAATGATTCTATAATATCGGTTTTGTTCGATAAATCGAAACGCTAATATCGATATAGATATATCGAGCATCGCTATCGTACTCGCCTGCACTAGACGGGCACCTCCTCGGCCTCCTTTTCCCGCTGGCGCACGGCCACGGCGGTCTCCACCAGCAGGTACAGGCACTTGAACTTGTCGCGCTCGCCCTCCACGCCCGCGCCCGCCGGCACCACCTGCACAACCATCGGCAGAGGTCAACGCACCGTCACCACCAGCCCGCCCGACCCACTGCATAGGCCTCTTTGTTTATGGCATACACTTCGAGACGAAAGCATAAACTTAATGTCATTCGTCTCGATCCTCTGCTAGTTTGGACCACGTGCAACCCACGGCCTTGGTTATATTGTCGACGGTCGACCCATCTTACCGAGCATCAGCCGGTACATGACACATATGGTCATATTTATATAATAACTTGATACGGTTTTTTTGTGCGTATAAAAATGTACGTCGGTGGTAAGGGAAAACTGCTAAAGCGCCAAAAATTATTTGGTAGGAAATGGACTTGTAAAGTTTTTGACAGTATTAATGTCATTTCCCATAAATTCTCTTTTAGCGTCAGTTTATAATATGGTCATATAATTATAGATACAATATCATGTTTATAATAATGACGGTAGACTCTGCTGAAAACCTGTCTAACTCTGATGCCAGTAACTCTGCTTCCAGTCTGTGTCAGTGCCTGATTACAGAGATGGGATTACCTTCAGCAAGTGCCACCTTATCGGGCGCTGCGGAATGACTCATGGCTAGAAGCGCCGGGAAGGATACCTGCTGCAGACGGCCGGGTGCCTGAGGCGTGAGGCTGTGACCTCTTGATTGGGGCGATGCGCGTGCTTGCCTTTCGCACAGGATGGGGGGATACCTTCGGCGAGTGGGCGGCACTGTGGTACCGGGGCGGGGGTACCTGCAGCCGTCGCCGCAGCGGGTGCGGCAGGTGCGCTCGCTGGCGGGGGTACCTGCAGCCGTCGCCGCAGCGGGTGCGGCAGCTGCGGCAGGTGCGCTAACTGCGGATGCCATCCCCCCGGCGCGCCGTCGCCGGCCGCCTCATCCCCCTCCTCAGACTCTGATGTACGCACCGTTACTACTGCTGCTGTTCTGTACGGACAACCAAATTATATGCTGTTAGACATTTTTTTTGACATTGACATTGAACATCACCCTAATTAGATCATACAAAATTCACTGCTAAGTGTGATCCTCCTCTTAGATATAGTAAATTATATACACATAGTGAAATTTTCAGTACAAATCATAGACAGAATACAATGATAGAAAACTTATAAACCAACAGCTTAGCAACAAAAAAACTTATTATTAGATTAGCCATAACTAAATATATTAGTTTTTGTACGTCTTTACCACGAGCCCGAAAACCGCGCCATATCTGATTTAATGTCAGCTCAGCAGACATGTACCGCTATAGGATAAGTATTTGTGGATTTGGTAATGGGACAAAGAAGAGGGTTTAGTCCGTCAAGAAGCTGAAAAACTAGTCAAGTCAAAAATAAACTAGATTCTGATAGGCTGCTAACTCCTGCTACGGTTTTAATATTAATATAACATAAATTACTCGCGTAGTTCCTTGTCTAAAGTACTACTTTATTTTTCTTTTTGCTATTATTTAGGGTAAGTTAAATATTTAAGGAATTTGGCTCATTTTTTAATATAACATTGTCGATATATGATGTTGTATTTTGTCAATTCTAGAAATGTCAATATGTTATTACGAATATATTTCTAGGGCAGACTAAAGCACATAAGTCACATAGTGACTTATGTCCTTTAGTCTGCCGGCCCTAGATTTTCTCGGCGTGCCAAATAGCGATCGCGACAAATATAACTTATCTGGTAATTAAATAGGTATGCAAACGATTAACGTTGCTTCGAAGAAAACATTGCTTTTCTTGCTACAGAAATTCTAGTCTATATGCTTGGTATGTATGCAATAGGCAAAGGTCATAAATTATATGAAATTCTAATAGGAAGCTGGTTTCTTTTGCATAAGGAAATCTTCTGCAAAGTTCTTATTTAACACCGAATGGATATGTTTATTATTTAAAATGTAGCTAATACATCAGATAATTACTTCAACATTTGTTTACAACATCTAAAGCTTCTCTTGGTGAGGACTATGTGTGAAAAGGTCAGGATGGGAATAAAGCGAGGGAGCGGTGTGCTGAATGCGAAAAATGTTTTTTCACCATTCAAACTAGTAAAGTTAACTGCAATCTGTATGGCATCGGCGGCACCTTTTTTATCGAAGAGTAAAAGTATGACTTCGCTCTACCTGAGGGGCGATTTTTGAATCTTACTGGTGATCTCTAAATTAAGAGTGACACGAAATACAATATGAAATATAATAATAGGCCCTTACCTATGAAATTGGAGTTTTTTTTTCTCACTTATTAATAGGTGTATTACTTCTAAAAGTCAATACCGGTTGTTAATATTATTATACACCTTTAATTAGGACTATGTTACGTAGGCTTCAGTAATAACAATGATTATTAATTTTGTGTCTTTATCGCCCAATTTTTTTTTTAAATTGACTAACTTTTTTGTTTGCGGAATTGTCCTTTTGTTTTATTGTAGCTTTGAAGGTGCTTGATTTTTTTTTCTTTTTAATGTCTGCTATGTTTAGCTAGTGAAACAAACACACTACACTCTACAATTTTTATGGTGTTAAAACAAATAGTAATAAGAAAATTAAAAAAACGTTAGTATGAAAAATCAAATTTTATAAAAAATCTTCATACAAAACTCCAATTTCATAGGTAAGGGACCTATTATTTTGTGCATTATTTTCGAATTGATTATTAAGATATAAATATCGAATTTTCGGTGACAAAAGTAAGTCACCAATGACATTGAATAAGACAAAAGGGAGCACTTGTAATTTATATCAGTGCATGAGAATTAGTCGCCGGTTCAAAAATCGCCTGCCCAAAAGCATAAGCGAAGTCTAGATGCAAAACTGGAGCAGGACTGCGCCTCACTAGCTGCCAACCCGCGAGGACGAAACTAGTGATGGAACTCGTGCAACCAACTTGATACTACTTCGATTCCATACAAATTGTAGTTTACGTTAACTTGGACATCAATTCTGCTCGTCGCCAATCAATCAATCGTGTGTCAGTGGCCCGATTTTGACAAGTTTCCCATAATTATGGAATATTTATTATTACGCAAACTTTGTTGCGAACAAATTAGAAGCAGTGAAAACATTTCCATGAGCGGGATTCGAACCAGCCCCCGCTGCTATCAGCGCTCTGTTGCCTAATCATAATGTCAAAATCAGGCTATCGACACTGAATTGAGATGTTATTGAGTTAGCAGATTCGATGCCCTAGTGGAATGGTGAAAACTCGCACTAGGCACTTAAGTCTGCGCAAGACGGCCATCCATCGTCTCAGCCCGCCCCGGCGGCGGCGCGAGCAACACGATCGACATATGAAAACGTTCTATAAAAACACTAACTCCCATACTGATAAACAGGGTACAAGCTTCGGATAGTTTATTTTGTGTTTTTTTCTTTTTGACTTTAATTTGAAATGAAGTTTACATGAACAATAGGGAACAAAACACGGAATGTCTAATCCAAGCTTGTACTGTTTATTAGTAAGGCCCCTAATAGTCATTATTATCAATGGGTGTGCTTCATTTGTTATATACCAAATGAACTAATTTAAAAAGATATAACGCTTTACTTAATTTTTACATAACCTAACATATAGGTCATATTGTATAATGCTTATTTGTTATAAAATAAAAATGTTATAATTAAATTTCGTATAAAGCTTTCATGCTTTAATAATCATATAATATATTTTACGTTTTAACATTTAATAAAGATTTCATATACAGGCAAGCTATATAGGTCCTAAAGGATATTGCAAGGGCGATAGGTGTACATGAACCATCCGCGCGAGTTGAGCGAGCGTAGCGAGCGTGCCGTGGCAGCGGCTGGCGAAGCGCCAGTATTGAAATATCCCTATTATGCGATTGAATGATAATAAAATACAGAGAACTATGACCACTCGCGTCTCGCGACGCGGCTAACGGATTTTTAGTCCACTGCGCGTCATGCTAGGGCAGTCATAGTCAACGGCGATAGAAAAAACGCAATTAAGTTAAAATCAAAAGTAATGCAATTTGAAACTTTGCACGTAACTCCATCCAATCTTTCCATTTGATTGCATAAATTGATATGAATAAACGTTTTTTATTAGTACCTATCTCTGCATTTTCCGTTAGCATACACTAGTTTGACTACGGGCTAACCACGGCAACTCATCAGTCAGCCCGTGACGGGCTCAACTAATATGCTGAGTCCTATACGTCGCAGCATTTTAGTTTAAAGTATTAAATCTAGAACCTAAGCCCAACTGTACTATTACGAATAAATGTATTGAATTTAACTTTTTATACTGTCACGGTCATTTGCATTAACTATTAACTAGTAACTATTAACGGTATTCTTACCATATCTATTTTGAATTTGGAAACCGAAGTACAATACTAATAATAATATAATTATTGTTTTTATGTATTTTGTCTCGAATTAATGATTTTTTTCTATTAAAAAATTTCTCAATTTTTTTTTTCATTTTCTTTTAAATAAGTAAGTTTTCAATTGTCGACCGCAAACAATGGAGGTGGCCTTACCCTCTAGCGGCGGGGTGCAGCTCGCGGTCGTCGGGCCCGTAGCGGATGACGGACTGCCACACGGACGGGTCGTACTTGACTTCCTCCTCGCTGACCGCGCTGGACGAGTACTCCTCCTCGCCGTCGGCGGGCTCGTCCCCGTCGCTGCGGTACACCAGCAGCCCGGAGCTGTACTCGTTGCCGGCGCCTTCACCCTCGCCCTGCAATACGAGTCAGAAGTCAGAGGTCAGACACGATTGGATACGCTAGCGCCTGTTTGCTACACTATACCAGTATTTTTTTCATAAATGTATCTGAAAAGAACGTCTACATAAACTTGACCTTAGAACAATGATGATGACACAACACTCAAATCAGTGACAGTTTACAATTAGTAGGTATCCGTAGGTAAATATACAATATTTCCGTCTCGAAAAGATGATTCCCAAATTAGCAATATAACAATAAAATTGATTAGTGGAAGTGGTAAAATTTCAAAATATATCAAACCGTAATTTAATTAAATATCCGGCTCCAACAGCAAATATGGTTTTAAAGGACAACTGTGTCTGTTGTCAAATTAATGGCTGATTTAATGGTACTTAAAAATCGAAATAGTAAAAATCTTTATTTGGTATCTAACCAGTCGATCCGGAAGCATGCCTAGGAATAGAAAGTGGACAAGTCAAGAAGACTGAATAGGAAAGGACGAATATGGAATGGACTGTCTAGGAAGTAGACGAAATAGGAATTGAGAAATGACAATTCGGAAAAAGGACAATGTAGGTGGGGATAAATTAGGAAGAGACTAAATAGGAAATGACAAGTAAGGAATGGACGGTCTAGGAAGTAGACGAATTAGGATTTGAGGAATGACAATTCGGGAAATGGGCAATGTAGGAGTGGACAACTTTGGAAGTGGTCAAGTTAGGAAGTTAACGCCTCGGTGGCCGAGTGGCAGAGCGCTCGGCCCGATGCCCGAAGGTCCCGGGTTCAATTCCCAGGTCGGGCAAAATGTATTTCGGATTTTCGATGCATAGCCCGGGTTTGTGATCGCCAACCCGCATTTGGCAAGCGTGGTGATTAAGCCATTACCCATCAATTGTAGCGGTGACTTGATTTCAATGATGGAGGCCTTTGCCCAGCAGTGGGACAATTATAGGCTGTTTACTTACTTACTTAAGTTAGACTAGAGTTAGATATAAGATAGCCAGTTCCTCAGTAGCTGAGGAATCCAGGTTTAGTATGCTTCCAGGCCACTTATAATCAGGTTAGACGAAAGACAAGAGTGCTTACCCGTAGGGAATAAAAAATAGATAGTCTTAAAACTGTTTTTTTTTAAAGATTGCTGATTGCCTCAAACTGCATTTTCAGCGTCACCGGGCTTTTTTGGGGGCGGCGAGGTACGTAAAGGGTACCTCAAGCCGTGTGAAACGAATCACCTTCGGAAATTTTCTGGGAACGGCATCACACACTTAAAACTGGTGTTTACCTCAGCCTCCGCACCGTCCCACGAGGCCACGACGACGCCCGAGCCCCCGGCGGCGGGCGACGACCCGGACGGCTGCTTGCGCCCGCGCCGCGAGATCGTGTAGTGCAGCGGGTCGTGCCCCTCGCGCCGGATCATCTCCGGCAGGATGCGGCGGCGCGCGTTTATGAACCAGTTGCATACCTGCAACGTGACGGTACCACCGAATGATGCTCATCAACAGCCTTAAAACGACCAATTGCATTTATTTATTTACTAGCGGTCGCTCGCGGTTTCACCCGCGTGATTCCCGTTCCCGTGGGAATATCGGGATAACAAGTATCCTATGTTTTATTTAATCCAGGTTATAAACTATCTGTATGCCGAATTTCATCCAAATCCATCCATCCGTTGCAGCGTGAAGAAGCAACAAATATACGAACATACATACACACAAACTTTCGCATTTATAATATTAGTGTATTTTTTTTTAATTAGGTACGCAGACAGATTACAGGTCAATTACACAGCCATGAGAATTTAACAATATAGTAAGACTAGACTATAATCCATAAATTGCATACACAGCATGATTTGAGTACTACGTTAAAATTAAACAATTTTAAAAAGCAATTATACAAAAATAAAACAGAAAAAAAGCAATTAAAATAATAAAATTAAATAAATCAATATTCAATAAAATAATCAATTTAAATTATTAAATAATTAATTAATTAATTAATTCAAGCAATCATTTCATCACTAGCTTATTTTATTGTCCCTACTGTACAGCACGAGCCAGCCGCAACGCGCGCGACCAAGGGCACTGCCTCTTTGCTCTACTCGCATCGCAGATTATTAACAGGGTACCTAGCGCGAGTTTTAAACGACTTTACCTCTCTCTAGGCCTTAGGCCGGTGTGTTCTTACTACAAGACTGTGGAAAAGTTTCAATAATTTTATTGGGAGAGCAGTCGCCGGATTATGAAGGGTTGTGGGTTCGTCTGCCACATAAAGGTCATTTTGTCCCCAATATTGGGACACGAGCCTTCCCTACGGCTGGAAACAACACTGCGACTACTAATCCAGCCGGGACCAACGGCTTTCCTTACCTTCCGAAGCACGAAGAGCTCATTGGCGCACGCAGTAGTATAACGTGTCCGGCCTGCTATTGCTAAGGATAAGCAACTATCGCAAAGGTCGGTCATCGGATGGGTGACCAAAACTTTATCACCTCGAGCTTCTCCGTTAAAAATGCTTAACTTTCAAGATCGCAAACCAAACGCGTTAGCCGCTGCGCCATCGAAATCCTCGAAACAATATTAAGGCGACGCATTGAAATTTACATGGCGGGGATCTTGATTTTTTCCAACAATTACAAAACATATGAAAGTGATATTTGATGACATGATTTTTCATTTAATTGACTTCATTTTGCTAGTTGCAGAAACACGATTTGTCAACTTTTATAACAGAGAAAAAAATATCAAAGTAACCTCTTTTAAAACATAGATTTGCATTTTACAGGCTAACCAGACCGATTTGAGCATCTAAATTTTCTTAGTAGATTAGTCTTAACACACACTTCAATATTGTAGTTCATTTTTTTAAATAATTTGTAGTTTTAATTTGAAGGAAAAACAGTTTTTCTTATGGTACGGGGCGCAAACGCTCGTATCAAAACGTATGAGATTTATTGTTTAGCGGTGCGTCGCCTTAATTACAAATTCTGAACTATCAACTAGTAATTACAAAGTTAAAATATGGTTGACTTACTTGTAGGACCGTCAAATTAGCCTCTTGACTGAGTGTGAGTTTTTCAGCGTCGCTCGGGTACGCGTTGTACCTGCAATTATATTTTATAAGGTCTTAGAATTATCCATCACTAAGCTTCTACATCATAAGGTGGTAATGATCACGAAGCGGCAATCTTTACACGAATAATTTTGAACTAAAAATGTTTGACAGTAAATATTTTTTTAAAGGCGCGGCCACCAACCCCGGCCCTGGTCATCCATGGAGTGGCCGACGTGGCTGATGCGCCGCTCTCGTTCCCTCAACCTTAGGAGCAGCTAGTCCTTACCTGTGGTCGTACAACCAGCGCTTGAGTATCCCGGCATGGCCATGGAGAGGCCGACGTGGCTGAAGAGCCACGGCTGGTAGCCTCGCTGTCAGTGGTCAGTATTCGTTCTCATTCTCTCAAACCGACTAGCAGCTACACTTTACCTTTTTTTTAAATTTTTTTTTATATTGTACGAGTAAGCGCAGTGCCTTAATCTCATGTAAAGTATGTAAAATCTGATGTAAAGTGATGATAAGGCCAATGATGGAAGCGCACTTCACCCGGGATCCTCAACTAGTGAGGCACTGGCTATCTTAACTTTATAGCTGCCGGAACACAACAATGCTACAAACATTGATGTTATGGCGACATATTTAGATAAGATGGTGGTAGCTAGCCAGGCGGACTAACAAGCCCTACCACCAACCAAACCGAGTACACAAACATGTACCCCCTGCTGGGAATCGAACCCAGGACCTCTGGGTCTAAACCGGTGGTCTTAGCCACTAGACCACAGAGGCGGTTAACCTGAACCGTTAACCTGACATGCGGTCGTACAGCCAGCACTTGAGTATCTTGATGGAGTATTTGGACAGGTTCCCGCGCCGCTTGCGCACGGCCACCAACCCCGGCATGGCCATGGAGTGGCCGAAATGGCTGATGCCCCGCTCTCATTCTATCTACGCTAAGGCAGCTAGTCCTCACCTGTGGTCGTACAGCCAGCGCTTGAGTATCTTGACGGAGTGCTTGGGCAGGTTGCCGCGCCGCTTGCGCACGGCCACCAACCCCGGCATGGCCATGGAGTGGCCGACGTGGCTGATGCGCCGCGACCGATCGGCCTCGCCATCGGTGCCGCTCTCATTCTCGTCCGTCGACGATGTAGATGGGAATCGGTCGCGAGCTGGTGACACAATGCAAGTCTTAATATTAAAAAGGAGAATTAAATTTCTGAAAAAAGGTCGTCATGTACCTATTAGGGAACCGCCTCTGTGGTCTAGTTTGAGTAGGTACATATTGTGCTCGGAGTGGCAACTGATGGGTTTGTTCTCAGAACGCTTCTTGTTAGCTGCATGACAACATGTTATGTGTGTTTTAACAGTTTGAGGTAAGATAGTCAGTTTCTCAATAAATGAGGATTATGGATGAAGTGTGCTTCCACCTTCGGCCTTATCCTCGTTTACCATCACCAGATAAAAAGCCTAGTGCTTTCCCGTTGTGATATACATAAGAGACTATTGTTCTCGACATAAAAACAATAATATTTATATTATAAACTTGGTTTTAATATAATTTTTTCTATTGGGTACACACATAATTTTTCAACATCGTTAGCGAGTGAAAAAATTTTTTTTAATAAAAGTTTCCACTCCATAGTTTCATAGAAGAGAATATTCGATAAGATGTTATATTAACTTGTCAGATAGTATAACAGTTAGTGCTGTACTACGCGTAGATGCCTATCTGTGTAATGATAATATGTATAACTAGCGATCGCTCGCGGTTTCACCCGCGTGGTTCCCGTTCCCGTGGGAATATCGGGATGAAAAGTATCCTATGTGTTAATCCAGGTTATAAACTATCTGTATGCCGAATTTCATCCAAATCCATCCATCCGTTGCAGCGTGAAGAAGCAACAAATATACGAACATACATACACACAAACTTTCGCAATTATAATATTAGTGTGATGTATGTAATGTATGTGATGGATGATATGTAATGTCCATGAAGACAAGCATTCAAAGAGAAACGTGTCCTAACACAATATCGTAATAAAGGCCCACTAACGGGCGAGTTTCACGTCAACACAACAAGCGCGGCGGCTGATCCGTTCGTTTACATTTCATGAGTCAACAATAGAATCGGGTCACGCATTCACGCTAATGTAAACTGAAGACTCGATGAAGAAAAATGGCAACAGGTATATTTCACAGTACTTCTTAAAGCTGTTTTTTTAACCTTTTTACCGCCAATAATAACTTCTATAGAAGTTCGAAATTTTCGTGCCGCCCACCACGCCAGCACTTCTATAGAAGTTCTTCTTTGTACCTACTTTATTAAAATACATTTATACGTTGGCGTACAGCGGGACATCGCGTGCAGGATAGTTGGGCGGTGAAAAGGTTAAATATTCCTTACACCTGGCCTTTATCTCACCTGGATGTTAAATGATAAGGCAGAAGGTGGATGCGCACTTCACCCAGAATCCTCATCTACTGAGGCACTGGCCATCTTATCTCTAACAGTTGGAACACAGTATTGCTACTAACAATGTTGTTATACGTATTGAGATAAGAGGTAGCTAGCGAAGCGGACAACCACAAACCGAGTTCAAACATTTACAGTCACGAACATTATCATGTATACACTTTTGGCTAGTTTTGACTGCTCGTGACAGTACCCCCCGCTGGGAATGGTACAGGGTCCTCTGGGTCTATAACTAGACCAAAGAAGTGGTTAAAATGTTTATTAATTTTAGTTCTTCTTACTAGATTACACTCAACTATTAAACGGAATTAATCCTTGTAATTCACAACAGAAACTGACATTGACTTTTAACCGTCGCGTCGGAACCTCAGAACAGAACAATGTTTTCGGTTCGGTATCATGTTATGGCGACAGACTTGAGATACGATAGTGGTATATATGATAACTATCCAGGTACACTTAGGCATAGTCATCATCATCATCAGCTCAATTTATGTCCCCACTGTTGGGGCACGGGCCTTCCCTATGGATGGATAGGAAGAACGAGCCATAAACCACCACGTGGGCCCAGTGCGGATTGGTGGTTGTTAACGACTGCTAATGCAGCCGGGACCAACGGCTTTACGTGCCATCCGAAGCACGGAGGAGCTCGAGATGATACATTTTTAGTCACCCATCCGCTGACCGGCCTTTGCGAAAGTTGCTCATGCAAATTGAACTAAGTCCGATGGTCTAATTACTATGCGTGACAAGTTAATTTGTAGTTCGCCCATTAAACTTATGTCAACAGCCAGAGACGGATGTTGGCTAAATAAGGGGTAAATATGTCTAGTCATTTTGGTTTGTACTCTTGAGTTGATTTTGAGAGCGATTAAGAAAGTTGTTGATTTCATTGAGCTTTAAAAAAAATTAAGCCTATCGATTGACGCCTGTTTGCAGTAGTCCATTCGTTATGCTTATCGCTGAGATAAGTTTAATAAGTAGGTCATTTTAAATTACACGGCAACTAACATTTAGGTAATTGAAATTTGATTTAATTCACCAAAGAAACTTCGAGAAGGCGAACACGCGTATGTTTATTATTACACCGTAAGGGCTCGAAGGCGTTCTATGAAACACGATAGCTATTCTACGAATTCCGAATGAGTGGCACATTATTAATAGTAGATAGCTACATTAACAAATAAAATATAATGGTCTGCTTGTAAAATCTGAATAAATACAAACATAACAGCTCGGTTTGCTACTCGGCCACCGAGCCGGATACCTACTCGAAGGTCCCGGGTTCAATTCCCAGGTCAGGCAAAGCGTGTTTCGGATTACCAATCAAATTGTAGTGATGACTTGATTTCAATGATGATGGGATGGAGGCCTTTGCCCAACAGTGGAATAGTTATAGGTTATTTCTAACTGATCTACCCGGGTTTATTATACACACCATGCAATTATTCCGAGTTTCTTCGACCAAGGACCTCTGCAAATGGTTCGTGATAAACCAACATCTTTATTACATCATAAGATCGATAGAAACCTAATACTTTTCTTGCAACACCATAACACGAAATAAAGAGATCTACAGGAGGTAGGCTTCATAGGCGAATGCTACACGCTCGATATTTATCACGATATTTGGATCACGATCCAGGATCACTATATCTGGATCGCAAGCAGATGGGCCATTATTTTATTTATGGTACAAAAATCGGTCCACTTCAAACAAAAATGATTTTGTCAAAAAAATAGGTATATACTAAAATAAAACAGCTATTGGTAGGTACCGATTAAAATAACTGTACCATAAAAACATATGAATTAATGTAAAATATTATATTTCTTTGCAAATTACGGTAACTCAGTTGTTTTTTTAGGCAACGCAGTAGTTTTTCCTATTAAAATTGGCTGTTCTTCCGTGCGAGTCACCTCACATAAACTTAAATTGCTTTAAAAATGTTCACGACATCAATATTTTTGAAAGTTTTAGGTTATACGTAATTGTTTGAACTTTACTAGGACGCCAATAGGTATGATTTTACCACAACAGTTTAAAAATAATAAAATATTTCTCGCCGTGTCCCCGTTGCAAAGCAAAATGACACGTACCCAGTGTTACCATAGGAAAGTGACCCTTAAATAAAGCTTTTTAGACATCTTTACTCCTAATATCCTTTGATCGGTCATGAATTGATATTGGCGCGCGGGAGGGAGGCGGGGCGGTGCAACTGACCAAGCTAGTCGCTCGCGAGTCTCATCGTTCGGGGTGCGTGTGTTTATTGTGAGACCACTGAGTTACCGGCGACAGACGGTGAGTTTTCTAGATATTATTAATTTTATTCAATGCAAAATATGTAATAATTAGTCAATATTGTGGTTGCATCATAATTGATTTAGAATATGTATTCATTTAAGTACCAAGTTTGAATAAGTTTAAGTTTTACAACTGCGTTACCACTACACTGTGTTACTACCAGAAGTAACGCAGTTGTATTTTTAGTAACACAGTGGCTTTCCGTATACTTTTCACACATGAATTACACATTTTATGGCAGAAATATCACATCTAAGTATTGTTTTTTTATAGAATAATGACTTCGAACAAAATGGCTTTAACACCGGCTGAAAAACAACGGCGATATAGGCAAAAGTTAAAAGAAAATGTAGTGAAGAATGCCGAAGCCAAAAGAAAAAATCTGGAACGCTATCATGCTACAAAAAAACTCGTAAAAGACATGACAGAGAAAGAACATAGATCTACTAAACGCAAATGGAAGATTGCAAACAAGAAACGTCGAGAGCGTCAAAAAGCAGCACAGGCCATTTTGGTTGAGACCCCAGTTTCTACACCATGTTCCACCACCACAGCTCTGAAAAAGATAAATCTTACTTTTACCTGGGCGTCGCACAAAGTGATGTCGATGAGGAAGGAGATATTAAAATTATGTTTTTTAAATCAGCCGATGATTCTGGGAAAAGGTTCAAGTTATGGAGAAAGATGTTTCTTACAAACTGTCTGAAACCCAAAATAATTAAGAAGGGAAAACGAGTGTACAAATACAAAAATACAAATTTAATGCGCCATTCAATATTTTTGAAAAATGAGACTAAACATTTTTGAAAAAAAAGTTATTAAAAAGTTGATGTTTCAAAGATTTTTTTACATGTTTAAGAAGAGTTTTGTTATTTTTGTTTGATTTTTAAGACTATGATTGTTTTCTCATGTTTTTATTAGTTTAAACTTGAAGAAAGTACAAAATGCTATAATTAAGATACCACTGTGTTACTTTTTGTCCCTCTTTTTCTGATAGCATTTAGTGCCATGAAGCTAATCAATATTGATTAAGAACTTTAAATTTAAAGATAAATAAATCTATTATTTAACCTGTTTGTAGCTATTCCTTATGCCATCAGCATAAAATAATTACTATTTATTCCTATTTTCGAAATGTCTTTCATTTTAGTTTAATGTTTGGTAACACAGTGGCAACTGAATTAAAAAAGAAATCATTAGACTAAGACTTTTTGTGATTTAACTTTATAAGATTATCCTATACTGTCGTTAGTTTATATGTGATATGTTTCCGAACTGAACTAAATGTTCCAAACATTAAAACTTAATTTTGTAAGAAAGTAACGCAGTTGTTATTTTTCCTCATCATTTCTTGAACAAACGTTAATAAATATAAAACTTAGCAAGAAAACATCGCTGCAAATGTCTATAATGTTTACTATAGATAATAGTGAACATGAATAGACATTAAACGGTACAAAATACTTACATAATTTTTTATAAAAAAAAACTGCGAACGTAGTCCAAATTGGTCCCTAAATAAAATAATGGCCCAGATACTACACGCTCGATACGGATCGCGTCAGTACGCCGGTAAATATTCAATCAAGAAAGACGTGCATTGGGTCCGCGATGAGTGACAATATAAAGAAAGCTTGTGTTGCTATCATAATAGCGTTAGCAATAAAAAGGCGTGTGGAGAGAAAAAAAATGGGCAAAATATTGGCTTCAAGACAGAGAAAACTTTTTTAAATTCTTTTGTATAATTAGATTTCAATGAGTTAATTTTTGCAATAAGGTTTTTGATAGACGCAGCGGGTTTTTATCTTTTTAAAAATTTGCAGCATATTCTCATACACATTCGGTCTTTTTACTTTATTCATACTATCTTGACTTAAGCTGTCCCAAACATCAGGTACCTAGTGTCTCCAACATAATTATAAACTCTTTTAAATATATTTGAACGTTCGTAAGGGCTGCGGTGTGTGCCGTCTCGTTCAACGCGTCCTCCTCCATCGCTGACTGGATGATACTGACACGATAAATATCGAGCAGAGACTTGACGCTCGATATTTATCAACGATACATGATACGGATCGTTGGATTTCTGGATTTTTAGAAATCCAACGATCCGTATCACGATCCAGCGATACACAGTACTACACACTCGATAAATATCGTGATCCTGGATCGTGATCCAAATATCGCGATCCGTATCGAGCGTGTAGCATTCGCCATACAAACGTAAACGCGGTCGAGCAACACTAGGGTTGCCAACCCTACTAAATAATATATTATCCCACTATTTTAGGTGTCTACTATTATTTTAAAAATATAATTATTATAGTAGGTTAAACTGCTATATTTTACAAAAACACAAATATTGAAAAAAAATCCACGAGCAGGATTTGAACTTGCACCTTTCTGACCAACAAAAATAAATATATACAATGTTATTTTTAGTTTATACGAAACCTGAAAACTTTTTGTTCAGAATCAGTAATAGAATCGATTTCAATATTTTTATACCATGTTACATTTTGCCCCTAAGAGCGCAATTGTTGCGAGATTCCACTCGCCTTCTGTGGGTCTTCAATATTTTGTTACCTTAACAAAAGATACATATTAAATAGATAACTAATTATCGCGGCTTTATCGCTTCAAAGCGATTACTTATAGGCACAGACCATATAGGTAACCAGCCGGATGGAGAGAACTGTCTAAAAACAAATGAAACACACGCACGATCCATCGACCTTTGACATTTAGTCGAGAGATGCATTTGTACAGCATTTTGCACAACATTTAGTTGCGTGGGGGACTAGGGGTGCTATGCAATCGATCGGGGTCGGCGGCCGCGGTAAAGTAACGCGACCAAGGGCACTGCTCACTGCTCCACTCGCATCGCAGATTATAAACAGGGTGCCTAGTGCGAATTTTTGTTTGCCATTCGATCACGAGAATTTGTCTGGCGTTAAACGCTCCTCGTTTGTCACTAAAGGCGCTGCTTCAATGCCATATAAATAAATAAATAAATAAACTTTTCTACACTCACAGCCCAAGAGAAGCTTCGTTAAGAAACTCGTTAAATGGTTACTAGACAACGGATAAACATACTCCTTCATCATCATCATCGATCTATCTTAGTCCACAGCTGGACATAGGCCTCCACTAATGAGCGCCATAGCGCCCTGTCCTCAGCTTGACAATAAACATACTTAAAATACTTAAATACATACTTATTTTATTATACATAGAAAACACCCAGACCCAAAACAATTTAGACAAGCAATAATTCCTAAACTGACCCGACCGGAGATCTAACCCGGGACCTCAGAGATGGCGACACCACGAAAACCGGTGTACAAACCACTTGACCAAGGAGGTCGTCATATGAATTCTCGTTGGATGTAAATGTTCGCCAAATTGTTGTTACATTTTAATCTACCTAGCTAGGTATTAAATTATGAATGAAAAGATATATCACTGACCGAGCCACTTGGCCTTATATTATGTGAAGATAATCCCGAAGGTGGAAGTGCACTTTACCGGGAATCTCTCTTCACTGGGAATCGAGCCTGCAACGTCTAGGTCAGATACTGGTGCGGTAGTCTTAACCACTAGACGGTTGAAAAGTATTTTTAGTACCTTTATTGAGAGAGCAGTCGCCCGGATTATGAAGGGTTGTGGGTTCAACATAACAAACATCAAATACCTGCTACACTTACAGCAACGCCAAGACGTGTAACAGGTCATTACAATTTAAAAACATATATATTTATACATAGGTACAGATCAAATTAACAATTTAAAAAACTAACACAAAAATCAATAAACAAAAGATGTCTAGATCTGGCTCCTGTGCAATCAAGGCATTAAGTAAGTAGCCTGATGGCTTGAGTTGTAGGAGCGAAATAAGGATCATTATGTCCCCACTGGCGGGAAACAAACTTTCCCTACGGATGGAAATACCACAGCGAGAATGGGTCTGAACCACCACCACGCGAGCCCAGTGTATAATGGTAGTTAATGACTACTAATACAGATACAGATGAGACCATTGACTATACGTGCCTTCCGAAGCACGGAGGATTAGATACAGATGAGACCATTGCCTTTACGTGCCTTCCGAAGCACGGAGGATTTCGAGATAAATATTTTATGGTCACCCATCCGATGACCGGCCTTTGCGAAAGTTGCTTAACTTCAGCAATCGCAAACCGACCGCGTTAATCACTGCGCTATCGAGCTTCTCCAGTTATTTTTAATTTCCTAAAGGGAAACTGAACTGTCTTTATCTATCTATCTATACATATATATATATATACTAAATTAAATTCTCGTGTCTCGTGTGGGTTGCCATACTCCTCCGAAACGTTTCGATCGATTTTTATGAAATTTTATATGTATATTCTGTAGGCCCGACAATCGGTCTTAATCTAACCCCTAAGTGATAAGGGTGGTCCACCCCAAACATTTTTTTTTTATTTTTTTATTTTTTTGGCTTAAAATATGTGGCATCAAAAAATACATACATCCCTAATTTTTTACCTTTTTATCACCAACCCCTATTTTTAATAGCCATCTTAATCACTTGATCAGTTATCTCCGCCAGGCGTCTACCGGTGTCACTACTCGCACTGTAAACAGCACGGAGTAGGAATGACTATCAATAAGTCCCAAGGCCAAACGATGTCTGTTTGCGGCTTAGATTTGAGCACACCATATTTTTCACACGGAAAATTATACGCGGCATGCTCTCGAGTGCGTGGGCAAACCATCCAATTTGTTTGTGTTATTAGCTAAGGTGTTAGCTAAAGATGGGCTAACAAAAAATATTGTACACACTGTAGCATTAATGGATTGATATTGTTTGTTAGTGTTGTTGTCGTAATTAATGATATATATAGGAATTAATTATAATCATCATCAGCTCATTTTATGTCCCCATTGCTGGAGCACGAGCATTCCCTATGGATGGATAGGGAGAACGGGCTTTTAAACTACCACGCGGGACCAGTGCGGATTGGTGGTTGTTAACGACTGCTAATGCAACCGGGACCAACGGCTTAACGTGCCTTCCGAAGCACGGAGGAGCTCGAGATGATACACTGTTGGTCACCCATCCGATGACCGGCCTTTGTGAAAGTTGCTTAACCTCAGCACTCGCAGATCGGACGCGTTAACCACTGCGCCACCGAGCTCCTCCAATTAAATAAAGTAAAAAAATAAATGTTTAGTGTTATGTTATTTTTATATTCAGTCATCGTTCACAGCGCTCCATGCGTCTCTTTCACTCAAATACCACATCCTCACACACTAACAATAAGTTATTTTGTTTTCTACCCTACAAATTCCCTAGAAATAATTGGCAAAACAACGTTTGCCGGGTCAGCTAGTATTAGTCTAGATGTCAATTTGATTAGTCTAATAATGTTTAACGTAAGTACACTTTGTTGTACTAGTTACATAATGTAGAACCCTCTGTTCTTGATGTACACAAGACGAAACAATGTGCCGGAGCTTGAATACCCAAATAACGGGTTGATTTTGCATTGCGAATTCGTAACATCCATCCGCGCCCGATCCTCTAAATGCCACTACACATTTACAGAATACACTAAACATGCACACTAGTTTAGGCCCACGACACTCGTAGAACAAGGGTACGAAGAACCGGTCCACACGCGCTCTATACCAGGTACAGACATGTACCTGGGCGCTTCTCTCCTCCACCACGGCCCGGTCAACCCGAGCCGAGGTCCGAGCCTTTAGAGGCGCCCTCGGGTTGTTCCGCTCCCCGATCCGATCCGAACCCTTAGGGCACGGGGACACGCACTTAAGTGCGTGATGCCGTTCCCTCTAGAAACCTCCAAAGGTGATTAGTTTCACACGGCTTGAGGATTCCTTGTTTTTGCCGCGCCGCCACTTAAAAAATTCCGGTGAAGCTGAAAATGCCGTTTGAGGCAATCAGCACTCTCTCAAAAAAAAAGTTAACATTAGTATACAGGTTTACCTAAGTGCCTATATAGGCACTTCATAGACATAAATTAAGCTAATGTTTAATAAATTCAGTTCTGAGTGCAAAGTGCGAGTTTCAAAGTTAACTCTTCTCGTATGTCGCCAGGGGGCGCTGCTTCAATGCCATACGAATGTGATCAAATGTCAAATGAGACTCGCACTAGGCACTCAGGGTGCTTTGTGTGAGTTTTGTTTACGATCCGTATTCATGCGATTGCGTTTACGAAAACGAAAATTAGTATGGCATTGAAGCAGCGCCTCCTGGCGGCATACGAGAAGGGTTAACATTTTGTCATACAAATTCTCGTTTTCGTTAACGTAATCGAAAGGCGAATGAAACTCGCACTTGGCACCCTGATTTCATCAAGTTTTTATTTAACATATTTAATAATAAAT
This sequence comes from Eudonia lacustrata, assembly GCA_947562085.1. Classification (NCBI taxonomy): domain Eukaryota; kingdom Metazoa; phylum Arthropoda; class Insecta; order Lepidoptera; family Crambidae; genus Eudonia; species Eudonia lacustrata. The sequence goes on along the minus strand of OX387323.1, from coordinate 2,438,095 downwards.
TGACTATAAGTCTAAAAAAATATTATAGTTAAAATCAACAATTAAATGTAAAATTAACTAATTTAAATGAGATGTATAATTAGGGTTGCCACCTTTTATGTGCAAATAAAGTACATTGGTCATTAAAAGGTAGAATAAAAAAGTACAGTGTGTCTAAATAAAGTACGATTATTTATTTCGTTATATACATACTTCTCATTGCTTTTTAGCAACTTTTAACAAATAATTATCACTGCTAACTATTTAGCAGCTATCTGCACAGCAACTTTTTTGTGTGTTTCAGTGTGTCAAAATAAGGTACGATTATTTATTTCGTTATATAGGTACATACTTCTCATTGCTTTTTAGCAACTTTTAACAAATAATTATCACTGCTAAATAGCTGCACAGCCACTTTTTTGTGTGTTTCTGTGTCAAAATAAAGTGCGATTATTTATTTCGTTAAATACATACTTCTCATTGCTTTTAGCAACTTTTAACAAATAATTATCACTGCTAAATAGCTGCACAGAAGCTGCACAGCAACTTTTTTGTATGTAATATGAATAAAAAGCTTAAAAAGAATCCCAGAGAACTAAAATTAAGAAAATGAATAGGGCTTACAGAGCAAGAATAGATAGTATTGACTAATTTCGGCAAGTTGGGTTGAGCCACGATAGCATATTTTGGTAGTGCACCTGAGGCATGTTATGGAGTGCAGGTTCAAATCCCGCTCGTAGAATTTTTTCAACACTGTCTTTTTAAACTAAAATATGTGAAATAAAGTATTTTCGCGTACTTTATTGTTCTCATAAAGTATAGAGTAATATAACATACAATACTTTACTATAAAGTACGGGTGGCAACCCTATGTATAATGGCTAGGATGCTGCCGCACTTCGAATGTTCAGATTGAGTTGTTGCAACTTGGATTTTCAGCAACTTTTGCAATACCACCAAAACCAAATTAAAAATAACTATTTATTTTTTTATCTATTTATTTCACAACTATAATTCACAATGAATGTACTTATAAGTAGATACACAGGATAATTATGGACCCCGCAGGGGCACGAAAATTAAGTAGGAGAGGAAGCGCTTTTAGTTATTATAATAGAGTATTATATATATAATATATAATAATTTACTTTAACTTATCATTAAGATATTCATCTATATCATAATAGCTTTTAGAAGTTAATAGTTTCTTTACTTTATTTATAAATATATTGTCGTTTTTTCCTTCTATCCATTGCTTTGGGAGCTTATTATATATTTTTATTGATTGAATAAATGTGTTTTATGAGTTTAGTTTAAGTCGGGTAGTTGGCAGTATTAATTTATTTTTATTTCGTTATGAATATACTCTCGAGCCCTTCTGCACTTCAGAAGGTAAGTAAAGCCATCATTGGATCCAGTTGTTGTCAATGAGCTGTATGTTTAAATCAAACACAAAGATACACCATTTACTCGTACGAGACTACGAGAGTACTTGAACACACCAACATGTAAGCGGAGTGCAAAAATATACGCCGATCCATGGCTTCCTATAGTAAGAAAAATGTTAAAAGGCATATTTTGGCAAATAATAACTCAAATATAAAAAAAGTTTAAATTTTTAGATAGCACTGCAATTGAGTGTTTTATTTCAAAAAGTGTTTTATTTCAATTACCTAGTTAGGATTTTGAAATAACCAGAACCTTTTCTTATGATCGTCTGTTGACAGTCACTATTGCTCATAGCAGTCACCACACAACCCAGACACGTTCCATTGCTTTGATTTGCATAGTCAATGCAAAAAGATTTCTTCATTTTACAGATTTAATAACATAGACAATTTAGTAATGATTTAATAGTTCATAAGTCCTTGACATTCATAAGTCTTAAGTAGTCTTTGGACCAACCATTATTATTTTATAATTATTATTTTTGTTATTTTGCCTTGGTACACATTGTTCTTGTAAATAGTTTGCACCTCCGATTTTCAGATTATTAGCTCTCTCCATCTGAATGGTTGTCTGGAAAAGATTGCTCTAAAGCAAAAAGACCCCCAAGTTGTACCTTACTATTTTATTATTATTGTTTCGAGGAGCTCGATAGTGCATCTGATTATCGTGCCTGGTCTGCAATTGCTGAGGTTAGGCAACTTTCGCAATTGCCGGTCATCAGATGGGTGACCAAAAATCTATCATCCCAAGCTCTTCTGTGCTTCGCAGGGCATTTTTAACTGTTGGTCCAGGCTGCATTAGCAGTTGTTAAGAACAACCAATCCGCACAAGGCCTATATTGGACATTCTCCCTATTCATACATTGGGAATGCCTGTGCCTCAGCCTGCAGTGGGGACATAAATTGAGCTGATGATGATTATTATTTTGTAATTGTTTGTTTTGCAATAAAAGTGCAAGCTATCTATCTATAGGTACCTTTTTTATTCAAACTGTTAACCATTATCATAACCAAGACCTCAATTAGCACTGCACAGGAGGTATACCTCCTGAATACATTTTTTTTTACATGTTGTGAGATTGTCCTTTATATTTTGTGTTTTTATTAGTGATGGAAAGTGTCTTTTTATGATATAATAGCAGATCATAAATATTGGAAAATGCCCTTCCAATATTTATGATGCTGTAAGGGAGAAAAGAGCTTGACACTTGCTGAGTTTATTGCCGGTTCTTCTCTTCCGTCGTTTCCTTGGCAATAAGAGTTTGTTTGTTTGGCAATTCACCTCATTGATAGTCATATGAATACAAATACTGTTATGTGTGACCTTATTTGTGCTAGGTACTAGTAAATTTGCATATCACCTTGTGTTTTGGCTAAAAGTTTAATTTATTTTCAAGAACCCAATTGCTATTTTTTTTATTTATGACTACAATTTTGCCACCTTAACTGAGCTTAACAATTTAATTGTTCTTAAATGTTTTTATTAATCCTAAGTTCAATTTTTAAAAAAGGCAATGGTAGCTACGTTGCCGCCGAATATTAAACTTTGTGCACTTGGAATAAGATTGAAAAAACCAATGAAAATCTTTTTTTAATTTTTTTATATTAGAAGGAGACAAACAAGCAGGAAGATCAGGTAATGGGAAGCAATCACCGCCGCCCATGGACACCCGCAAAACCAAAGGAATTACAGATGCGTTGCTGGCCTTTAAGGAAGGAATAGGCTCGTTTCTTGAAGATCCCTAAGTCGTATTGGTTCAGAAATACCGCCGCTGAGAGCTGGTTCCACAGCACTGTAGTTTGTGGTAAAAAATTACATGAGAAACGCACAGTAGTAGAAGAAATCTAAAACTGTATTGCCCATGAAAGGGTTAATCACAACCATTCATCTTTCATATATTAAGAGATGATTGGATAAAATTGAGATGGAACTTTTCATTATACCTAGATGTGTGTAGAACGAGACCACCAGTTGATTAAATTTATTTATAGCAACAATTGCATCAACTACAATTTTCTGTTAATTCATATTATGCTTAGTATAGCTGCTAAAATGGCTTAATCTAACTTTGGCTGGCTACCATCTCATCTAATTATTAACAATACTAACAGTAGGTATTGTTGTTTTTAATTAGTTGTGAGACAAAATAGCGCATGCAACATAATAGCAGGTCATAACGCCAGATCAGATCACGCCGGTTACGCATCCTTCATCCGGTACTTTTAAGACTAGAACTTGCCACTTGCACACACTTGCAAACAGTTGTAACATGAAAATAAAACTGGAAGTTCAACTCCAACTTTTGTTTATGGCAACCGGGTCACTTTTAGGTTAGCAACCATTACTGCCAATGACTCCTGAACACAGCAGTGTATGGTGTGGTTGACCGTTTATAAAAATGGGTCCAAAACAGGGTCTGACATACAGTGTATACAAAAATCAGTTATTTATTTTGGTTTTTTTTATCTTTAAGAAGGGAACCAAACATTAAATTCTACCTACAAAAACTAGAAAAGCTAGTAAAAGCATTCTTACTAAAGCCTATTGAGTTAAAATCAACAACATAGTCACAATCATTTTGTTTCTGTCTGTACACAATACAATACAAATAGGTAGGTAGGTAACAAACAACTCAAACTAAGCAAACATCAACAAAGCGACAGTAGCGCCGCCTAGTGCAGCGCGTGACCGAACTAACTGATTAAGCGGCCATCTTGAGCCGCTGACCACTTCTGTCAATTTTAGCCTGTCATCGAGACATTTTACAAAAGTCAAAAGGATATCAATGACAACAATAAACAAACAAAATTACTTCTTAAATGCATTTTCATGTAACACTTAAAGCGTGGGTACTTATACAGGTTCATATACGCAGTCTAGAACTACGCTCACAAGCAAGATGCTGTCTAAAAATAGCTTCACGTGCTAAACGACAGTTCATAAATCAATCCCTTCTATTGTACGTTAGCTCTATGTGTTTGATGGTGGAACTACGATCGAAAAAACGTCGATCAATATCACTTTTAACACTACATTAACCTTTTTAAATCGTGCCAAGTAACAAATTCGCGGATAGCTAAGTCGCGTTGGCGCCATTTTACTTTTGCAAAATCGCGTTCCTTGGTGACGTAACAGGCCTAAATTCCATTGGAATGATTACCGCACAGTCGTAATGATAAATTATTCGGTTTCTATTGTTATTTTAGGTCTTGAAAGGCGTTGTTTTTGTATATATGTCACCTTGACATATCATGTCAAATTGACATGCCATGGCGGAAACGTGGCGTCGTTTTAGGCCGGCTTGCTTACCTCCAGGAGATGTTGACTGTCTGTTGGCTACCCGAGCATCCCTGATAATTTCTCTTGTTAGTTCACGCACGTCTCTACGTTGCTGGAAAGCCGCCATGTCGGGCCGGTCGCGTTGTTCCTGTGCTATACCGGCCGTAGGAGGTAACATCGTCACTTAATCCATGCGAACAACAAATCCCTCACCGAGTCACTTGTAAACAGTTAATAAGTTCACCTGATATCAAGAATTAGAGTATTGTTTCGTGATAACGTCAAAAACAAAAATAATCGCACTGAACTACGCACAGCAAACCGAAACGAGTGCAACTGACGTAAGGGGGACGGCGGGAACCTACAGCGCCGTCGCGCAGCTGTCTCTTTTGCTCCCGGCTTAATTCATATTGTTTTCTCGCTTGCACAGCAACGCTTCGATGACAGAAAGGAAATGTAAAATGTCAAAACAAAGCGTGGGCTGTGCATTCAAAATGTCAACGGGCCTATACATAGTTTACAAAATATAGGTGCGCCATCTGTTTGCGTTTACTAGAACTGTTCCAAAAATTGGAACATCTATTTATGATCGGCAAAGAAGGGCAAGTAGCCATTAGAAAGATTTACTAAAGCTTTTTATTTAATTGCTTTCGGTAAATAGCTTAATAGCCTACTTAACAATAATGAGGTACCTATTAAAGTGGTACCTACACACCTACTGTAATACCCACGGAATTTCTGTTTCGTCCGTGTTAATACCTATTTATTTATTATTTAATTTATTTAAAAAAGTTTTAGATGGGACGTTAAGAATTTGAGATAGGTAAGTAGGTAATTATAATATTACCTCAGTGGTAATTACTTAATAATTTCTTTATTTATTATTTTGTTGTTGGGCTTCCTTTTTTTCTAAGTAGGTAGGTAGTAACTGTAAACTGTAAGCTGTAGGCTAATCAATTCAATTCTAATAAGATCCTCAGAATAATAACTAAAGCTTATTGTTCTGCGGTAAGTTAATTTAAAAACTGTCTAACTATCACGGTTCATGGTACCTACATTCTGCTGACAGAAGACGAACAGACGGACAGCGGAGTCTTAGTAATAGGGTCCCGTTTTACCCTTTGGGTACGGAACCCTATAAACCTAAAACAAACCTTGGTACAATTTAAAATAAAGAGATAAAACTTTCTTTACTTTTTACATTTATGATGTTTGTTTAGATAGCCTGCTTCTTCATATGCGTAATTGATTGATACCTAACTATTTACGTACCTACCTCTACATTTTATTAAAATTACACAGGGTGCCTAGTGTTTGTTTTGTTTACTATCCGTATTCATTCGATTACGAATGAACGAATGAACGTGCCTTCTGAAGTACGGAGGAGCTTGAAATGATAAATTTTTGGTCACCCATCCATTGACAGGCCTTTGCAAATGTTGCTTAACTTCAGCAATCGCAAACTGAACGCTTCAAATATTATTAAATGTTACACGTACAGTCAGCCACGAAATTTGCTCAACGTTTTATCTATCTTTAGTAGTTAACACATTAGTTTAGTTTAGTTTAGTTATACTGGGCTGTATCCGCACTTAGCCATTCGATTTGGCCATTGTACGTATTGTACCTTCGGCCTACTCCAACCAACCCAGATTATCCCAGAAGGCTTGCAGCCTTTTCAGGCTGCTGCAGGCTTCCGCAAGCGTTCTGGGTGTTTGGAGAAACCGTGCCCGTTCGTCTGCCACACTCCTGCACTCCATGAGCACGTGTTGTGGCGTTTCTTCCGCCTCCATGCATCCTCTGCATAGAGGGCTGTCGGTCACACCTATCGTAAATAGGTGCTTGTTTAAGGGACAATGACCAGTAATAATACCGATGATTTTACGGATCCTGTCCCTGTTTAATCTAAGGAGGTTGCGGGCAAGCTTTTTTGATGCCACCGGAACTGCATTCTTGGTTTGCCTGCTACCTACACTGTTTCTCCATTCGTCTTCGTTTCTCCATTGTAGTTAACACATAGTCGGTACAATTTGTTTTTTTTTGTACCTACATACATTTATTATGGTATGGTACAGTGTTCCCATTTTATAGAAAAATAATTTAAATAAACACTAAACTTCAATAATTATACTTTTATATAGTTTTTGTAACTAAGTTTAACCAGAGGATTTCAGGCTCTTTCGCTCTTAAAGATGTTGCCAAGCTTATACATCTATCTTTGCAGGGGAAGAAGAGTGAAAGGATGGGGTTGCACAAAAGATCCCGATGGGTAGAAGTGCTACTGGGAGAGGGAAACCTCAGCAGGCCCCACTAAGATAAGATAAGATAAGATAAGTTTATGTCAAATGTCATAAGTGTACCTACATTATATTTTAAGAATTGACTGTACTTTATACAGTTACCAGACCTACTACATAATAGAGGGAATAGCTCAAAGTGAAACAAAGAAAATATTATTAAATGGACGGTTTTATTATGCTTCGAGTAAAAAATAATACATCTTATGGTAGTAATTAATGAGTAAATAAACATATAATTTATTATTTGTACATAAGTATATAAATTAGTTATAAATTATAGTCCAGAAACTAGTAAGTGTTCTGCTGCTGGATCGATGCGATCAGCCTCTTGTAGACAACCTCGGAAGCCTGCTTGGAGAACTGGAAGTCCATGTGGGAGAAGTATTCCTCAGGAACCATGTACGTGTCAGTCACGTTGGGTAGTTCTTGCTGCAGCTTCTTGACATCCTTGGGGTGCGCGAGCCAGTCCTGCTCGCTGAAGTACAGTGTCACGGGAGCAGTCACCGCCTTCATGTTGTACTTCGGTGGCAGTGTTTCACCGTACACCTTCTGGTTGACTTGTGCGCCGTAGTCGTACATCCTGAAGTCGTGGGAGGCCACAGCCTGGCCGTACTGCTTCATCTGTTTGGTCGACCCGCCAGCAGGCAAGTGGCTCAGGATCATGGGGATCTTGCTAACATTCAGGTTTTTTACGTTGACGCCGGTCAACACGATGTAGGCGTTGGAGCAGAGATGCTTGCAGCCGATCTCGTTCTCGCACATGGCACCGCCGAGTGTGTTCACCACCTCTTTGCTGGGCTTGAACTCGCCGTGGCCGAGCAGCTGATGCAGACGCTCGTACAGCTCGCTGGTGGGAGCGATCATGCGCACCATGGGGCTACGAGCGTTGCTCATGTACGCCATTGGGGATAACGCGTACATCATGACGATCTTCTCGTTGTAGACGGGGCGGGCGGCGGCGAGAGCGAAGAAAGCAGTGGTTCCCAGAGAGTGACCGATGTAGTACATCTTCTCCTGGTTGGACGTCTCGAGAACGTAGTCGATCATCTTGGGCAAGTCGAACAGGGCGATCTCGTCGTTGCTGTACTGCCAGAAGTCAGCTTGTGCGCGGTGCTTGCTGACGTGGCGAGAGTACCTGCTGCCGCGGGCGTTGCCGAGCCAGACGTCGTAGCCAGCGTTTGAAAGAAGGTAGGCGAGTGACTTCTGGGGACCCATCAGTAGCCAATCATCAGCGCTGCCTAGCAAGCCATGCATCAGAAACACGACTGGCCTCTGCTTGATGTCACGAGCTTGTTGTTTTGGTGGTATGCGGAAAAGAGTCAGGATGTATCCGTCTTCAGTCTTGACGGTGTGCTCCTCCACGGGGTACTGGTATTTCTTCAGCAACTGGGTGGCGTTCAGGTGAGAGTCTTCACCAGTAGATTCGGCGGCGGCCGTCTCCAAAGCCTTGTGGAGCTTCGTTTTGGTTTCGGGATCGATGTGCTTCGTGGCCTTCTGGGCTTCATTGTAAATTTTCTTTATGTCCTCCTCGGATATGCTATGCTCGGCGTCAGCGGCCAGTTGGATTCCTCTCCAAGATACAGCGTCACCGTAGCGGGCTTGTTCCTCAGTGTTGATACTGGCGCTCCTCAGAAGTACATTGGCGGGTGCGTTCATGTCAGCGTACATGGGTCGGGCGTAGAGGTCACCGCCGGGCAGGTTCAGTTGCTCGACAATGTTCTCGCGGGAGGCGCTTTCCTTGGAGTTGCTGTCAGGGTCGGCAAAGCGGTTGATGACTGGCCCCTGGCTTTCTTGCCATTTCAAATTCTTCTGCTGCTGCTGCTGCTTCTGCTCTTGCTGCTTTTGCTCCTGCTGTCTGTAGTAGACTTCGCGGTTTTGGTACATAGGCTGTGTCTGGTAGTCTTCGTATTGAGGGACGTCTCTCTGTTGGTTCTGGAAGTATTGCGGTTGGAACTGATCAACATAGTCCCTCTGCTCGACGTAGTAGCGGTTCATCTCCGGGCGGTGACGGCGCTGGAAGATGCTGCCTGAGATGTCCCGGGCCAGCGTGAGGCAGAGTAGCAGGCAGATAGCCTTCATGGTGCCAGTTGTGGAGTGTACGAATGGCCACAGCGCGCGGAGTTTTTATAATAGTCGTAGTGCCTACTCAGCGTTCTTGCTCGCTGTCGCTCGGCGGGGCAATTGCTGTGTCAGCTTTAGAAATGTATTGGGAACAAATGCGCTGACCAAAGTCCAGTTTGTGTAACATTCAAACGTTGTTTTGTAATATCGTTTATACATTGTCACTGTAATTTATTGTTGTTTTTTTCTTAAAAAAGGTTTTTTGATTTATTATTATATTATTATATTATTATAACTTAAAGTATACCTTGTTGAATATTGTTTACTAATTATTGTTTTTCTTTGAGATTTCTAAAGTTATGTAGCAACAACATAACAATGCATATTTTTTACGATAAACAGCTGGAAATCTATCTGCTTATATCAAAAACAATAATACTCAAAGTTAAATTGATCGAACGACTCAAATAATTTATTATGTCATTCCTTTCATATTTGTCTAGTTTTTTTTTACATTATAAGTAAATGGTGATAGGACCCGTAATAACCCAAATTGAATTTAGCTTGAATTAAAAATTTATAACTAAGATCTAAGACCTACTAGATCTATGGAAATGGTAAATAAAATATTCTTAAAATGGCATTGATAGTAGTTAGGTATGTTAATTCACTATACTCAGTTTAAAATTAATTTTAAATTATCCCTGTAGCATAATGGTCAGTGCAGCCCGCCCGCATTGCGGAAGACCCAGGTTCGATTCCTGGCTGGGTCGGGTAGGCATTTAATTTTTTCCTCTGTATTTTATAAATATTAAAATTATATCCAAATAACATTGAAAGCGGTAATTATTTTATGTTTGTGAGTTATAAACCGGTATCAAGTGTTTCAACTGGAGGTTCTATTCTTTAGACAACAAAAATATACTAACCGCCTCTTTGGTGTAGTGGTTAAGACCACCGGTTTCATACCCTGAGGAAATAGGAAATAAAAATATTGTTAAGGTTTTATCCTTTTCACCGCCAAACTATCCTGCACGCGATGTCCCGCTGTACGCCAACGTATAAATGTATTTTAATAAAGTAGGTACAAAGAATAACTTCTATAGAAGTGCTGGCGTGGACGGCACGAAAATCTCGAACTTCTATAGAGGTTGTTGGCGGTAAAAAGCTTAAACTGTATAACTTGGTAACGGCATATAATTTTGTAAACATCGTTACATATTATATTAAAGCTGTGGAGTTTCTTGCGCCCATTCTTCTCCACAGCTAAAAAATAGACGTCCTGAATGGGTAGTAGGTAAAAAAAATTTGGACGATTCAAAAGCACTCTTCTAAAGTTTATTTGAATAATAATATTTGACTTTGACTTTGAGGTCCCAGGTTTGATTCCCAGCGGGGGTACATGTTTGTACTCGGTTTGGTTGGTGGTAGCTTGTTTTAAGTTAGCTTGGCTAGCTACGTGCATTGTTGTGTTCCATTCCAACAGTTGGAGATAAGATAAGATAGTGCGCCTCCGCCTTCGTCGGCCTTATCATCAATTAAAATCAGGTGAGAAGGCCGAGGAGCTCGATGGCGCAGTGGTTAACACGCCCGGTCTGCGATTCCTGAGGTTAAGTAACTTGCGCAAAGGCCGGTCATCGGATGGGTGACCAAAAATTTATCATCACGAGCTCCCCCGTGCTTCGGAAGGCACGTAAAGCCGTTGGTCCCGGCTGCATTAGCAGTCTTTAACAACCACCATTCCGCACTGGGCCCGCGTGGTGGTTTAATCCATCCATAGGGAAGGCTCGTGCCCCAGCAGTGGGGACTTTATGAGTTGATGATGATGATGATGGTGAGAAGAAGGCCAAATGTTAACCCGAACATTATTCGCAAGTAGGGTTGCCAATCATACTTTAAAATAACGTATCGTACGTTATTTTCCATCCCCATACTTTAATCTTTTTAATAAAAGTAAAGTATGGAAAATACTTTATTACCGACTAATGCGTGCGTTTGAACGGAATAATCCTGTTGACTTAATTTCTGAACTGCCGAATGATACTCAGATTCTGGTGAAGTGAAACGAAACGCAACGCTTAAATAAATAATTTGGAAAATAATTTATTTTTTCTTCAAATCTTTTTTATTATGGAAATTAAACTTTTAAAGTTTTGAAAAAATATCACGTGCGCGGGATTCGAACCCGCAGCAAACGATTTTTTTTTCAACACTTGTTTTTCAAACTGCAACCGTATATAATTAAATATTAACATAAACTTTGAACTTTCGCGTTCCATTACATTAATCCGAAAGTTTGTGTGTATGTCTGTATATTTTTTCCTTCTTCACGCTGCAACGGAAGGATGGATTTGGATGAAGATCGGCATACAGATAGCTTATAACCTGGATTAACACAGGATAGTTTTTATCCTGATATCCCCACGGGAATCACACTATAAATATACTAAAAACGACAATTTAATTTTCCAATACAAAATGATTTGTTTGTTTTGTTGTCATGGAAACCAACGAGAATTTAATCACTTGATGGAAACTGTCAAAGCGGTACGAAGTCCGCCGGGTCCACTATATAGTAATCTTATACTAATAGCGTAAGCCAATTTTTGTCCCAGTGATTATGGGACGATAGCTGCACATAAAAAATCGGTTTATTGTCTCATTTTGAAGAGCTCCAGCCGTAGATGTGCAGAAAAATAAAGACACCTGTCACAGGTTTCGAAATTCCTAAAAAATAAATCTGTTAAATAAACGAGAAGTTTTGCGGGCAACCCACTAGTACCTATGAGTAATACATAAATGCTCGTTCTAAGTAGTTTGCGTTAATTCCCGTTTCGTAATTTTGTAGAACAGCAGTGCTATTCTCTAAGTAAAACAGCGTCGACCTCTACATTGAACTCGCTCATAACTTGCAAACGAATGTTGACTTTATTTCCATTTAGAAAATTCGATTCGCTTGAAATTCGGTTGAAATTCGTTTGCAAGTTATGAGGGAGTTCAACGTCGAGTTCGACGCTGTTTTGCTTAGAGAATGGCGCAGCAGGAAGCCAGTTTTTTTGTAGTTGAGGTTTCCGGGTGAAGTTGACTCGTAGATTCATTAGTTCAGTAGTTGTGGTAAATTAGTAATTGTAGTGTGGCTTAAACTATTTGTTATTAAACATATTAATAGATAATATTGTCAATAAGTGCCTGTCAGGGCTTAATTGGAATAAACGATTTAAAACTTTGACATTGAAACCTGAGAAACGAACTTAAAACCATAAAAATAATTATTTATATCTAAATTGACACGCGTACTTTATACTATGAGTAAAAGAAAATAGAGAGCTCGATGGCGCAGTGGCTAACGCGCACGGTCTGGGATTGCTGAAGTTAAGCAACTTTCGCAAAGGCCGGTCATCGGATGGGTGACCAAAAATTTATCATTTCGAACTTCTGCATGCTTCGAAAGGCACGTTAAGCCATTGGTCTCGGCTGCATTAGCAGTTGTTAACAACCACCAATATGCACTGGGCCCGCGTGGTGGTTTATGGCCCCTCCCTATCCATCCATAGGGAAGGCTCGTGCCCCAGCAGTGGTGACATAAAATAAACTGATGATGATGACTATGAAAAAAAAGAGTAGGCTGGCCACCGATAGCAGTCCCATAAAAAAAAACATTAAATAAAAATCTTACTGGTACCTAAGCCACATTATTAATACTGTGACTTGGCCTTCGTCTCTCTCACCTAATGTTAAGTAGGTATACCTACCTACCTACTATTAGTTATTTGATGATAAGGCCGTGCACTTCACCCGGAATCCTCAACCACTGACGAACTGGTTACCTTATCTCTAAATTCCGTCTCGGAACACAATTCTACAGAATCCTTCCAACAATGATGTTATGGTGACATATTTTATAAATAACTGGCGACCCGTCCCTGCTTCGCACGGGTGGACTTTTTTTTTAAGCGCTATAATGTAGCATTGTAATGGCGAAAGTTTTTTTTAAATCGGTCCAGTAGCGAGTGGTTTGTATGGGAAAAGAAAATTGTTTTTTTTACTATTTTCCTCGTATTTTTTACGTTTTTCTCTCCATAAAAACCTTTCTCAGACTTAGGGCTGCCATCAGCTAAATTACGGACCCAGGACAAAAACTTCATATTTTTATATATTTATAGAAAATTAACTTAATCGACTAGAGGGGGGGGGGGGGGGGTCCACGTCACGAGACTCACGAGTGCAGGGATATATTTGCCGCACCGAATTTTTAACTATGAAATGCTGTAATTTATTGGTAATCATTCCATTCTGCCAAGTTAATCGGATTTAATTTCCCCTGACATAAAAACTGCCCGGGTTTCACCCGGACGCTCTCCGGACGCCCTCCAAACTAGGACAAATCCGGGGAAACCCGGACGGATGGCAACCCTACTCAGACTTCATCAAACAAAAAAGAAATCAGCTAAATCGGTTCAGCCATTCTCGAGTTTTTGATTAGCAACACATTTAGCAATTTATTTTTATTTATATAATATAGATTATATGCTGGGTGCCTACTGTGAGTTTTGTTTACTATCCATGTTCATTCGATTACGTTTACGAAAACGAAAATTAGTATGGCATTGAAGCAGCGCCTCCTGGCGGCATACGGGGAGAGTTAACATTTTGTCATCCAAATTCTCGTTTTCGTTAACGTAATCGAATTGCGAATGAAACTGGCACTAGCACCCTGGGTGCCAAGTTAAAATGTCAACTCCTCCCGTATGCCGCCAGGAGGCGCTGCTTCAATGCCATACTAATTTTCGTAAACGTAAACGTAATGGAATGAATACGGAAGTAAACAAAGCTCACGCTAGGCAACTGTATAATAATATGTTATTTTGCCGACCCCAAGTACAGTGGCGGATTTGCAGTCCTAGCCGCTCTAGGCCTAAGGTTGTCAGATCGGAACTTACCGAGTCCGTGACAATTCCATGTCGGGCCGTGGCTATGAATATGTAAAGAAAAAATAAAAATATAAATTACGGAATATTTAATTTTATATTTGTATTTATTAGGAAAATACATTTTATTTTTCAAATGTATACTTTTATTATTATATGACCGCCTGCCGTGTCATATTTTGTTGTTATTTTTTTAATTATTTAATTTTTTCGGAATCCGGGACAATATATCGAATTACTGGACACGGGACAATACGTAAAATTCCGGGACAATCCCGGAAATCCCGGACATCTGGCAACCTTATCTAGGCCCCAGGCCATGTGCCGCCCCTTTCTCAGCACCCATCATATAGACTAGATACATAATTAATGAGTTTACTTTATTGTCCATTTTTAATTGATTCAGAAAATTGGTTAATATTAACTAAAAGCTGCTAGTTTATAATATTATCTGAAGTTTCAGTGATGATTGGACATTTAAATAAAACATTTAAAACGGTTTTAAATGTTTTACAATCTTACAAAAATAGTGATTTAGGAAGATTATAATCATAAGGTACGCGAGCCTTTAAGAATTAAGATACTTTGCATTTGATTTATTTTTGTTAATCTTGTTAGTATAGTACATTGTTCACCGAGAGGAGAAAGTGACCGATTATTGTCGAGGGTGTCGTTTGAAGCCCGAGCCGTAGGCGAGGGCTTTAAAACACCTGAGTTCGGGAATCGCAGTTTCTCTCGAGTGATACATAGTGCTTTATACTACACCTACAAGGAAAATAAAAAACGAAATCTTTACTAATTGAAATTTATATTGAAATTGTTGCAGTTAGTGAAGCTTAATGTAACACTTTTTCCATTAATGTTTGTTTGAGATGTTTGCGACAATGTAGGAGGAATAACTGGCTGTGCTGTTGGCACTGCGCTCGTAGAAGGCTGTGGTGCCAGAGGGGCAACTGGCTGCTGAGGGGCATTTGGCATCGCCGCGCTCGTTGATGGTTGAGGAGATGAGTCTTGATGCACATTAATCGATCCCGATATTTGGTTATTTATTCGTGTTTTGTTTTCTACGGAATTCTCTATGTAACCTTCTGCAACAGCGGACGATTTCCAACCACCGTGGCGTTTTATTGTGGTTAAATCAGCACCAGTATCGG
This sequence comes from Eudonia lacustrata, assembly GCA_947562085.1. Classification (NCBI taxonomy): domain Eukaryota; kingdom Metazoa; phylum Arthropoda; class Insecta; order Lepidoptera; family Crambidae; genus Eudonia; species Eudonia lacustrata. Next base: position 2,422,945 of record OX387323.1, on the reverse strand, counting down.
CAAGAATAGTCGCTGAAGTTCTGCGAAAGCAGTGGCCAGTGTATTCTAGTGGATTGAGTAAATTAAGGTAGGAAGCTATTTCTCTTGGCACAGTACTTATTTTGTTTTTCCCAATTACTTGTTTCGTACATTTTTTGTTTTTATATTGTAGTAAAAACCGATTGGTTTTGGGGTCACTGGGGCGAATTTCGTTATATTTCTTTATTATCTCATAAAATAAGCCCGATATAACAAATGATCGCTGATTTTTGGTTTTTGTGTTAGGAATATTGACAATTATTCGATTTTCGAGGATTTCGATATCGTCTGTTGTCATATCCACAAGTTCTTGCGAACGACAGGCCCCATTTACTCCTAAAATCAAAATAACCTGTAAACAAAAATATCAAACATGAAAACCTAGTAGATTTCTACTCATAAATAGGTACGTAATAAATCATAAACCAGTGCATTTTGTTCATAAACTTACCTTCATCAACAAATATTTGTCATCTGGAGCATTCTGCAAAAAGGAATAAACATCCTTTGTAGTAAGCACTTTTGATTTCTTACTACGGAATCCCTCCGATTTTCTTTTCAGAAATGCTGTAAGTTTTTTGTATTCTTGAATATTTATGTCGTTTCTTGTCAATATAGTACTTTTCAACATTGAGTATATAGACCATAACGTACTTGGTTTGTATTTTTGCGCTTTTTCACTGAAATACGCTAGCAAAACAGTTTCAGAAAAAGATGCCGCATTTTTTTCACTTTTCCATTGCAAAAAATCGTCATAAGTTTTATTATATTTTTTAATTGATTTCTGTGGTAAAAGGTTATCAATCAGTATTTTTGCTGTTTCCTTCAACTGCGGCGGAGTTAAAAAATCTTCATCATCACTATCACTACTTATCATTTTGATAGTTTTATTTTACTTTCTACGAAAACTGAATCCTCAAACAACACACAAATTGGAAATGGCGCCAATGGCGTCTGCAATTTTCACATGTTCTTTTTTCAAATTGTTTATCCTGCCGCCGCAGGGTCGCACTGCCAGCCCGACACCATCCAACACACAGCTAGTGGCCAGTGTCATTTTGCGAACTTGGAGATAAAAACTCACTGTAAAAACTTTTTGGCTTTTGATATTTAGGTTACCGGCGCATAGTCTTACCCAAAATTAAAAAAGAAAAACCACGTAAGAAATGGATTTTCATACACTTTTCTCTCCCGCTCAGATGCGTTTTCTCCCCGCATATTTGTTCGATATGCAATGACGTACTTTCTACCGTAAATTTGATAAAGTATCAAGGTACTTTCCAAGCAGGTGTAGTATAAAGATTTTTTTTGCACGATTTGCCGCCCTTAAAATCTGGCCGCCCTAGGCCCCGGCCTACTGGGCCTTAGGGCAAATCCGCCACTGCCCAAGTAACATAATTATGTGTGAATTTATTCTGTGCCAGGGCAGGAAGAAGATAATGTTATGTTATTTTAAAGTAAATAATAATGTTACCGGACACATTATTGCTTTGAGACCAAAAGTGTACAGCTACATCTTGCTTGGCTTAACAACTTCCCTGTCTCATAAGTCACATGTGACACATAACAATTGATTTATCTATTGTTTTAATTTTTGGACAGCGGCTTTGTTAAGATAAGATTTTTCTTCATAAAACATCATTAAATATTTACAAAATTTATAAAATACACTAAAAAAATTAAACGCCCACCCGACCCAGCCAGGAATCGAACCTGGGTCTTCCGCAATCCGGGCGGCTGCACTGACCGCTATGCTACCGGGAAGGCTGTATTTCACTGTATTTTATAAATATTTAATTTAGCTTTAGTGCAGCAATTAGCACTTGAAAATAATAAGTAAAACATCATTAATTAAAATAAACACATAAAAAACACTTCGATAGTAGTACCTAGTTGAGTAAACTTTATGAGATGTTTTTTAACGAGTTTCTAATGTAATGACCACTATTATGACCCACAATTTTATGAAGTATGAGTAAGAGTGCTTGAATCACGTGTTCGGTAAAAAAAAAACCACGATAGCTCAATTGGGAGAGCACCTGGACCCGGTATGTCAGAAGGGTGCGGGTTCAGATCCTGCTCGTGGAAATTTTTTCAACATTTGTGTTTTTGTAATTTGTTCGCAACAAAATTTGCGTTAAAAATTATATAAACATTCACGTGTTCGGTATCGCGATTCTGCCAATTTGCAATGTCCAGGGTGCCTACTGCCTAATGTAGGTTTTGTGTACTATCAGTTGTAATTCGATTACGTTTACGAAAACAAAAACTATGTAGGTAGGTCCAACATCAGATACCGAAACCTGCACTGGTTGCTCGGTAGAAACTCGGTCTTGAGTACAGACAACAAACTCCTGATTTATTAGGTGGTGCTAAAACCGATCTGGGGCCTGACCGCGTAACCGATCGCTTTGACTTCGTGTGTGGTTAATAACGTCATCTTGTCGTTTCGTGCCGTCTATGAAAGCAATATCGAAACCTTTAGCTTTTGATATTGCTTTCATAGGCGGTGCGAGGTGGCAAGATGAGGTCATAAACCATACGCATAGTCAAAGCGATCGGTTAGGCGGTCGGGGGGCTGGACGTATGGCATACAACTATGGGGATCAGCCTGCAACTCTAATATCTCTATCATACAAAGAGCACAAAACGCCATCCTTAGAAATTTATCCAATGCACCATGGTTTCTGATGACTCATGAACTGCACAGCGGATTGGAAGTCAGCACGGTCAACGACGAAATAAAAGTGTATTCAAAGAAATACAAAGCAAGACTACACGCACACCCGAACCACCTAACATCGCTGTTGACCACTATTGGCTACCCAAAGAGGCTACGCAGACAACACATCATGGAGCTCGAGGAACGCTACCATGATTCACAAAAAAAGGGAGAAGTGCTCAGTGGACCACTTCCCTTAAACGCCTAACTACCCACACCGAACCTGCTCATAGTCAGAAGACTGATTGCAGATAAACACAGAACAAAAGAAAATGTAGGTATAGGTACTGTAAAAGCGGGAGGGGCCTTTACTTAATTGGGGGCGTATAATCAAACAAACAGAGCGTTTACTTTATATATTGGTATTTTTCAAGATATTACATTGATATAAACATTAATAAGACGTAGCCGCTCCTGCGGTCGATGCTCTACTCGATTGTCCTTTTTTCTCTGCCGCGTGTCGTTTTTAATTCGATTTGAATCCAGAACGCGACGGCTGCCAGTAGGTCCGCGCCTCCAAGCAGTCCCGATCACTACAGTACCTACCACAGAACACCTTGTGTTCTGTGGTACGTACCTATGGCATTGAAGCAGCGCCTCCTGGCGACCTAAGAAAATATAAATTGGTATTTCACAGTATAGATATTTCATGTCAGTTTTAATTCGTGATCACCGGTGAGATTAGCAAAACGCGCCCCTTCCTTATGCCGCGGCTTTGTCCGGAACACCCGTATCCCGTGCGTAAATGGTTTTACCAAACGCGGAAAACTTCGAGGGCCGCCGCTCATTTGATATTTTGTTTAGGTTAAGGTACACTTTTGACGTTAACTGTACTAAGTGCAAAAGCACAAAAAAAATGATTCATAAAATTATTAGAATCGGGGGCGTCGACCACAGGTGCGTCCACCACTGGGGGCGTAAGCCACGGACCCTCGCAAAACTCCCTTCTCCCATTCCTAATAATAATACCTACATCAGAAAGATCAGGGTACTTAATGCGGGTTTCATTCACCATTCGATGGCGTTACACATACATACTCTCATACTCTCTGTGTGAGATTCAAAAATCGCCTCCAGAGCCTTTACTACACTGCTAATTCAATAACGTTTCAATAGTGTGTCGTAGCCTGATTTTTTACATATTGTTCTAAGATTAAGGATGTTACTATAAATAGCAGATTAAGAGCGTTTACGCCGCACACTAGCGCCACTAATGAAAAAATAAACATATCTAGTAATTAGAGATAGAAAATCAAATTATGCTCAACAAACTATTTGAATGAAGTAATTTAGCATTTTTACGTCACCTAATTAACACCTCACATGTTATGGTTTAGTTAAATAAGACGTTACGGCCAATTTTAACTATAACGCCTTATTTAACTAAACCATAACATGTCAGGTGTTCATTAGGTGACGTAAAAATGCTAAATTACTTCATTCAGATAGTTTGTTGAGCATAATTTGATTTTCTATCTCTAATTACTACATATGTTTTTTTTTTCATTGGCGGCGCTAGTGTGCGGCGTAAACGCCCTTAAAGGCTCAGACATTTTATGTCTCAGAGTCAGAAGTGCATACATCTACCTAGGCAGGTGCATTGCATAGGTATATATACCTAACTCTTACCTTAGATACAGAATAAATAATAGTAGGTACTACGCCTTAAAACATAAAATATCACCAATATGTGTGTGCCTGTGACGTGCCTATGACCATACCTACCTTTTGTCTGGTTTGTATTGTTTTTATTCGTTTTTTTAGGAACCATATTTTAGCCGGCCGGCGGGCGCATGACGCACGGTCATTGAGCACGGTATCGTATTATAAATTACATTTTTTTATGGCAGCATAACTTAATCTTGTAGCCGGTTGTGGAAACCGCATATTGTTATTTAAATAAAAATAGATGTAAAACGGATAACTTCTAATTTTATCGAACTGTACATGCTCAACAATTAATTGTACAGAATTACCTACTTATGTTATGCAAGTAGGTACCTAGGTAGGTACAATTGAACGGTAAGTACCGAAATTATTACTGAATAATAATATAAACTAGTTCTACTTAACTAGACAGTTAGAGGTAGATTGGTGCAGTTTGATACGAAATAATAAAGCTATTTTTTGACAATTCGATGAAACCCGAAGCAGCTTTCAGTAAGAACTACGAAAACATGTTATTGGCAACTTCACAGCGGTTATCTAGAAGTGGTAATGTTTTTACAGAAACTAAGATATAGATATACGTAGAGTCTGTGACAAGAAAACAAAGAAATAATACCTAACACTCATAATTATACAAATTGGTTTATTTAGTTATTTTAAAGGTAGGTAGTTAGTTCTGAGTGCATTTTTCGTATTTAAATATAAAAATTTAAATATTTTAATTCCTTTGATTATGTATATTAATTAAATGCTGTAAGAGAGAAAAGAAAATTAAGGACAGGCTGTGATTAATAACTATATACCTAGGAACTTTAGGAATCAACACTATAGGTACTTACCTAATCTATTTTCACACACATTATGAGAAACAGTTCAACGGCGGCGCGGCGGTCTTATCGCAAAAAGCGATTACTAAACCGCTGTTATTAGATTTAAATATTATTAATGATAGATGATGAGTTGATAACAGTAGCAATGCATTATTGACTTAAGTATTAAGTAGAATTATTAATAATATAGAGCTAGGTATATTTATTATTTCTAATCTGTCACTATCAACAATAATATATTAATAAATGTAGCTGCTTAAATATAATCTATAGTTTTAAATTCATAAGTTTAGGCATGCCGATTAACTATTTGCTTATTGATAGATCGGTAAGACATGCGTTATGTTATGATAATTTCATGCTAAGGACCGAACCTTATATTTAGTATAAAAATAAAAAACCAATCGCCAACTTAATCAAAGATGCCTTTCTCGTAACGTGTTTTTTTATTCCACCACAGGTAACTCTTTCTTCGGAAGACATAGTTTATGATAGTAGCTAACAAGGCAGACTTATAACGAGCTCTGAGCTCTTAGAGCTAGGGACTTATGGTTCAGAGATATTCAACGCGGTGTCTAGAACGGATGTTTAAATATTTTATAATAATAAATCATCATCATCATCAGCTCATTTTATGTCCCCACTGCTGGGGCACGAGCCTTCCCTATAGATGGATAGGGAGAACGGGCCATAAACCACCACGCGGGCCCAGTGCGGATTGGTGGTTGTTAACGATTGCTAATGCAGCCGGGACCAACGGCTTTACGTGCCTTCCGAAGCACGGAGGAGCCCGAGATGATAAAGTTTTGGTCACCCATCCGATGACCGGCCTTTGCGAAAGTTACATATCCTTAGCAATCGCAGACCGGGCGCGTTAAGCACTGCGCCATCGAGCCCCTAATAATAAATAATGCTTTATTATTATTTAAATATAAGGATGCCTTGTTGAAGCGGATAGGCTACTACCTAAGACGGCAGACAACATAATTAAAAAATATGTAAAAAAATGTGTTCTATAAAAATGTAAATATTAGAGTAGTTAAAAACACAAATGTTGAAAAAATTTCCACGAGCAGGGTTTGAACCTGCACCCTTCTGACATACCGGGTCAGGTGCTCTTCCAATTGAGCTATCGTGGTTCTAACCAACCCGCCGAAATTATTCAACACTATTTACTTTTTACTTTGAAAGCCAAAGGCGCCCATTCAATGTTAACAACTACCGTCATTAACATCCGATCATAATATTTTTACAAATAATAAAGATCAGTTAAGAAGTAGGCAAGCTATTTATAAATGTTTATATAATTTTTAACGCAAATTTTGTTGCGAACAAATTACAAAAACACAAATGTTGAAAAAATTTGCGTTAAAAATTATATAAACATTTATAAATAGCTTGCCTACTTCTTAACTGATCTTTATTATTTGTAAAAATATTATGATCGGATGTTAATGACGGTAGTTGTTAACATTGAATGGGCGCCTTTGGCTTTCAAAGTAAAAAGTAAATAGTGTTGAATAATTTCGGCGGGTTGGTTAGAACCACGATAGCTCAATTGGAAGAGCACCTGACCCGGTATGTCAGAAGGGTGCAGGTTCAAACCCTGCTCGTGGAAATTTTTTCAACATTTGTGTTTTTGTAATTTGTTCGCAACAAAATTTGCGTTAAAAATTATATAAACATTTATAAATAGCTTGCCTACTTCTTAACTGATCTTTATTATTTGTAAAAATATTATGATCGGATGTTAATGACGGTAGTTGTTAACATTGAATGGGCGCCTTTGGCTTTCAAAGTAAAAAGTAAATAGTGTTGAATAATTTCGGCGGGTTGGTTAGAACCACGATAGCTCAATTGGAAGAGCACCTGACCCGGTATGTCAGAAGGGTGCAGGTTCAAACCCTGCTCGTGGAAATTTTTTCAACATTTGTGTTTTTGTAATTTGTTCGCAACAAAATTTGCGTTAAAAATTATATAAACATTTATTAGAGTAGTTTTTAACCGACTTCAAAAAAGGAGGAGGTTACTCAATTCGACTCGTATAGGTATATATATATTTTTTTTTTCTGTGTTCGCGGATAACTTTGTCGTTTATGAACCGATTTTAATGATTCTTTTTTTGTTAAAGGAGATATCCCAAGGGTGGTACCATGATAAGGAAACCAGGATCTGATGATGGCATTCCAGAGAAATAGAGGGGCACCTTCGAAAATCTTAGGGGCGACTAGTGCGTTTGTTAATGTTTTCATTAAGTATTTTAAAGCACTACTATTTAATGAAGGTCTGGAATCGATCTGATGATGCAGCCAAACACAGTCGAGGGTACTCCTCAACGATTTACAGCAATTACATGGTATTTGGGCGTGATTATAATTTGTATCGATGAGAACTTTACACCTAGATGAGTTGTGACTGTCATTAGGGGTCTGATGATGAAGACGAAGGATAGTCAAGGGAAACTCTTTAACGTTTTACAGTAGCTACCTTGTGTTTGGTCTTAATTCATTTCTATTGATAAGAACTTTGCACCCATATGAGTTATAAGTGTCACAGGTCTTATGATGGATACCATAGACAGTCGAGGGAATTCCTCAACGATTTATAGCAGTTACTTTTTGTTGGGCTTACTTCATACGGTTCAATATACCTACCAAAATGTTTAGTTCGTACAAAAATAATACCTAATTAAGATTGAAGTTTTACATAGGAATAGGTACCACTACCTACTAGGCTGTTGTTTCCTCATCCGAGAAGCATCCTTGTTAGGTCTACGTCTACCCATCACTAAAAATCGTAAAATAAAATATTTTTTAACAAACCGACTTCAAAAAACAGGAAACATAAATTAAAAACAGCTCTAAAAAGCAAGAAATAATATTGAAATCATATTATTAATTACCTAGATACCTACGCATGTCAGTTTTAAAAAACGTCTACTGAAGTCGGGTGGGGCTTTTCCAATAAAAAAGTGGAGATAATGGAACAACTATAAAAGTTTAAATTGTCCCCCAGCCGACTACCAACCACCCGACTTCAATAGACATTTTTTTAAACTGACATGCGTCTAGGTAATTAATAGTATGATTTCAATATTATTTCTTGTTTTTTAGAGCTGTTTTTACTTATGTTTCCTGTTTTTTGAAGTCAGTTCTTTTTTACTTTATAAAAATTATCATAATTAGGTTGTTTTAGCAAATTATTTGCTTTCGGTAACTAAATAATAAAATACATAGTAGGTATATTAATAAATGGAGTTAGCCTTATCAATACATTTCAAAGGGGTCCAAAAAAGGAAGGCATTGAAAATGAAGATTGTCGGTGTGGTAAAATTTGCATAATAAAATAATACCTACCTATAGGTAGGTAGGTATATGGTAATTCATCGATATCCGGTATTGTTATATTCAAAACAGGTATAATAATCAGTATTGCGAATAAGTTTAGGTGTCGATTTGAAAAAAGCATATCGTATACCTACCTACCTAGGTACCTATCGTAAATCGGCACAGTCAGGTTATTGTTGTAAGTGGGACACTGAACAAACACTTAGCAATAATCCACTCGTTCATGCAATTATGCCAATTTACAAAGTCATTTATTTTATTTTGTTGGCAACTACAAGGTAGCGGTCTTCCCGCGGTTTTGTCCGGAACACACACATCCTGTGATGCGGAAAACTACGGACTACCTCCTTTCTCCTTTTTTAAATAATAATACCTATGAAAACATCAGGGGGGAAACAACGAGCTCTAATAACAGTATTATTAGCAGTAGATCTGTCTCCTATACAGGGGGGTAACCATGAGCTCTTATGGCAGTATTATTGCAGCTGTGGAAAAGAGACGCGAGTATATTCGCCGCTACATGCGTCTCGTTTTCACAACTGCAATAATATTGCTATATGAGCTCGTGGTTACCCCCAGGTGTTTTTTTTTTTATACTTAGCTCGGCAAATGACTCCATCCCACCTGATGTTAAGTGGAAATGAAGTCCAGACGCGAAGACAACTGGTGCAGCGTGGAAACAAACGTAGCATCAGTTAACTTCACTCTGCCGGCCCACAAGGTGCTTCTTCCCTTAATGGTCTTCCTAACCTAGAGACATACTTTAACTTTAAGCAGTTTTTTTTTCTTTTTGTAACTTTATATTAGTACTTACTGATACTGTTAAAAACTGTTTATGTGATGTTGTTGTTGAACAATAATAAATAAAAAAAATATTATTCTTTTCTGTATTAAATATACATCTTAAGAAAAAAAATTACATTATAAAATTTTATAAAAAACTTAACCTAGGTTGCCACCGGCCGGCAGCGGGGATAGACCCAAGCTATCGGGACTTATTCGTCAACTGACGGTGGTTAGAGCTGCAGAGTGAGGAACCTCCTGACAATACGTGCCGTGCAAAGGAGTAGGTACTGACTTTTGCATTTGACCCTTGACCCAACCTTTCAGCGAGAACCCCTCTAGGTGTTGATCGAGGCTGTTGGCTAATAGACCGTTTGCCGAAACGACTATCGGTACAATAATGGTTGAATCCACATCCCACATGGCGGTAAATCCTGAGACAAGTCAAGGTACTTACTGAGCTTGTCCTTCTCGGCTTTCACGAGGTTCTCATCATGAGGTATGGTGATATCAACCAGTATTGCCCGGCGCTGGGATCGGTCGACCACCACGATATTAGGCTTATTGGCGTGTCGCCAATAGTCCTGTCCGTAATGATAGAGCGATCCCAGTAGAGCGTTGCATGACCATTTTCGAGTACTGGCGCAGGTGCGTATTTATAGAACGGCACCTCCGATTCAACAAGGCCATATCCATATTATTATTATTCTCTTTATTAAACATAAGAAATACTTACTTATATCTTAAGAATTTTTTTTTAACAATATTTTAGGTAAGTATATAAAAACATATTTACAATATAAAATATTATAAAAAACTTAACCTAGGTTGTTATTATTACCTTATAATTATTTATTATTGCAGGGTGCCAAGTGCGAGTTGCATTCGCCATTCGTTAACGTTTACTGTTAACTCCTCTCGTATGCCGCCAGGAGGCGCTGCTACAATGCCATACTAATTTTCGTTTTCGTAAACGTAATCGAATAAATACGGATAGTTAGCAAAACTCACAGTAGGCACCCGTTGTGAAAACGAGACACGTGTAGCGGCGAATATACACGCGTCTCTTTTTCACAACTGCAATAATAGGTACTGCTTTACGAGGTCGTAGTCAGGGGGCAGGGAGCCAAGTGTGAGTTTTATTTGCCAATCGATCACGTTGACATGAAATCTATATTAATATTATAAAGCTGAAGAGTTTGTTTGAACGCGCTTATCTCAGGAACTACTGGTTCGAATTGAAAAATTATTTTTGTATTGGATAGTCCATTTATCGACAAAGGCTTTAGGCTATATAACATCACGCTGCAACCAATAGGAGCGAAGCATCAGTGAAAAATGTTGCAAAAACGGGAACAAGAGCCTAAAAAATTAAAAATACTGCCGAAAGTCACTATTCCATGCGGACGAAGTCGCGAGCACAGCTAGTCGTTAATATGTATGGTATTGAAGCAGCACCTCATGGAGGAAAACAAAGAGATTTTAAATTTTTCCTGAAAAACTATCGTTTTGGATGAAACTCGCACTAGACACTAGGCACAACTCTGGCCACAACCCACCACGCTAGCTCAAAATGGGATGGTGGAATAATCTTAGATTACAACAACCGGCACCAACCGGTTTACCTCCTGAAGAACGTAGGTCGCTCGATGACGTTTGTCATTGTCACCTACTCGGCGTTTTAGAAAATTGCAACACAAGCGTCACGCCGCCTTTTATTTATCCGGGGAGATATGAAATACACACCGAGACCGAGATGTGGTGGGTATGTGGGACTCCCTGTCTGATGTCATGGGGGGTACACCGGGACAACCTCGCATTTTGGGGCTGGGCCAGCTGGGCCACGGCGGCACAAATTAAAACACATATTATAGTAGTTACTGCCGCGGGGAGGCTAATGCTTATTGCGAGTTTAATTTACCATTGGAAAACGAGATATGGCACAATTTTAACTTTCCTTGTTTTCCACCAGAAGGCGCTGCTTACGGCTGCTTTAATATATATATATTTACTTACTTTTTATTTTTAATATTTATATATATATATTTACGAGAACCTAATGTATGTATATAAAAATATTAAAACTTTTTCTAAAAACAGTGATATTCACAATGTAAACAGAAATAAAAACAAACTAGCAGTACCTAATACTAGGCTCCACAAAGTAAATAATTCATTTCGAGGCCTGTGTGTACGTTTTTACAATAAAGTTCCAAGTAATATCCAAAAACTAGATATTAATAAATTTAAAATCGCTATTAAAGAAAAGCTTTATAAAAAAGCTTATTATAAAGTGTCTGATTACATTGAAGACAAAACAGCATGGGTTTAAAATGCTCCAATCTATTTCTAATCCAATATATTGTTAAGGTTTTTTAAACTTGTATAACTTGGTAACGTAACGGCATATAATTTTGTAAATGTCGTTACATATTGAATTAAAGCTGTGGAGTTTCTTGCGCCCATTCTTCTCCACAGCTAAAAAATAGACGTCCTGAATGGGTAGTAGGTAAAAAAATTATGGACGATTCAAAAGCACTTTTCTAAAGTTTATTTGAATAAAGAATATTTGACTTTGACTTTGACTTTGACTTTAATGTCATACTCAGTTTATTATTATATTTATTATTCCTAAAACTCTTTATTGATAATATCTATCTTGATATTTTTATTTCATTTTTAATAAAATAAAATAAAAATATCAAGATATTATCTTAAGAGATTTTTATGTCATTTTATTAAAAATAAAATAAAATAAAAATAAATAAATGTTATTCTTTTTATTTTATAACGGTTAATTGGTAATTAACTACTGCCAAGCGCCGTCTCTCGGAGACGTAGTGCAAAATCTCCGATATCATGGTGACCATGGTGTGGTACTTAGCTGCTTACAAAAACATGGTGTGATAGCAGTTGGTAAAAACATCTGTAGGTCGAGTGGAGAGTACACGCAAGAGCTCTTTTTCCGTAATACTACAATCATCGATTGATGTTTTTCGGATCGATTTCAAATGTGACTCGCGTCCTCGCGTGGCAAGTTAGCTGTCAAAATAGAGTCAAATAAATTTAAAAGTGAGTAAGTTCGCATTCGCATTCGCGAATATCGGCGGCGGCAGATGCTTAAAAATTGATATTCGTTACATCACTAGTAGAATCCACCCGTGACGGGACCCCAGACACAGTATCCCCAGAGCTATAGCAGCTACTTGGGCCAGCTTGCATCCAACGTGGCAATGCTGCTAGCTTAGGGCCGAAACACATAAACACTATACGACGTCCGTCGCACCGCAAAAATAAGCGTTGCGCGAGGCTAGTATAAACCATTGCCTGTCCAATACTAGACAGGCGCCTCATCGTGGTACCTACCTACGACGCGACTGTTTATGTGTGGGAGCCCTTATTACTGGGCACTCTGCCTGATGGGGATGATTTGGGGCATTTTTTTATTTCTAGTTAGTGTTAGTTATATTTTATAGTTTTTTTATAAGTTTAATTTTAAATAGTTTAATTTAATTGTTATTGTCGTAAATTATTTACTCTCTATTAAAAACATGTCAAGTAAATATGAGACAGTTAATTTATATGCCATGGTACGAATAACTTTGTATTAAAAATAACCTCCACATTTCTAACTCAACAATAAAATATAATGAAAAAATAAGCATTACATAACATCTATTTAATGTTCTAAATATAGAAATAAAGTTTGTTAACCCGTCTTCAATTTATTTTTATAACGGCCATCTTTTTAACACTGTCATCATTTTTGATTATGGTAATAACTGATTAAAATGTGACGTAGGTAGTAGGATTATGGCCCTGGGTAGCAAACCAGCAAAAACCAAGGTTCAAGTTTTTACGGGTAAGCAATTTGCCTTGATCTCACCTGATGTTAAGTGATGATAAGTAAGGCCAACGATGGAAGCGCACTTCACCCGGGATCCTCAACTAGTGAGGCACTATCTTATCTCTAGCTGCCGCAACACAACAATGCTACAAACATTAATGTTATGGCGACATATTTAGATAACATGGTGGTAGCTAGCCAGACGGGCAAACAAGCCCTACCACCAACCAAACCAAGTACAAAAACATGTACCCCCCGCCGGGAATCGAACCCAAGACATCTGGGTCTAAACCGGTGGTCTTAACCACTACACCACAGAGGCGGGCGGTTCAAAGTGAGACTAGGCGGGACATACTAGTCGGATGATATCTGAGAAGGGGTTCCCGACATCACACCTTTGACCATAGTAAGGGTGCCTAACCAGGCTGCTTAACCACCAAAGCTACGCGAGTTAGCCAAGCGGTGCACGAAAAAAAAATCCACCAATAGGATTACTCTATTTTACACCGCAGCAGGGAAAAGGAAGCAATCCTATTGGTGGATTTCATTTTGGCACACCACTTATCTCTGGAAGAAAAGCAGCTTAATGCGAGTTTAATTTGCCAATCGTTTTTTTTAAAGAGAAATTGCTGATTGCCTCAATCGGCATTTTCAGCGTCACCGGGCTTTTTTGGGGGCGGCGAGGTACGTAAAGGGTACCTCAAGCCGCGTGAAACGAAACACCTTCGGAGGTTTTCTAGAGGGAACAGCATCACACACTTAAAAGTGCGTGTCCCCGTGCCCTACTATATTCTCCGAAGGGTTCGGATCGGATCGGAAGCCAATCGATCATCGATCATCACATCAATGAATGGCAAAATAACCTTCCTCCTTTGTCCAAGAGGCGCTGTATTAATGTTTTTTTTTTCATACAAAACTGTTATTATTTTTGAGAATTTTTTTCACAAAACGCCTCGGTAGCTGACTGACGAAGCGCTCGTACTGATATTCGGAGGTCCTAGGTTCAATCCCAAGGCCAGGCATACTGTAATTCGATTTTTTCGATACATCGAAGAACTGCTTCGTTTACTGTGTCGCATGTATGTATGTAGTATGTTGTTATGTATTTTAGTCATATTATAGCTGCACTATTGTATTGGGTAAAAAAAAAGAAACCTGTAAAGATAGTTGTAAGTTTGTAATTATAAAATAAAAAATAAATAAATAAATAAAATTAGGTATAGCTAGGGCTGCCATCAGCTAAATTACGGACCCACGACAAAAACTTCAAAAACCCAGGACATTTGGGTGAAATAAAGATATTACCCCGGACTCAATCGCAAAAAAATTACAATCAAATAAAAACATGGCATATTTTTATTTATTTATAGAAAATCAACTTAATCGACTAGGGAGGTCACGTCACGTCACGGGACTCACGAGTGCGCGGATATATTCTATTTAGGACACTTTTTAGAAACCCCGCCCGGACGCTCCCCGGACGCCTTCCAAACTAGGACGAATCCGGGGAAACCCGGACGGATGGCAGCCTCAGGTATAGCCCGTGTATGCAACCACCAACCCACCAACCCGAATTTAGCAAGCGTGTTGGATGACTGACGTCAATGATGGAGGCCTTTGCTCAGCAGTAGGACTTCACTGTCGTTTTTTAAAACATAAATCATTGTAATTGTTATTCATAATAAAATAAGTAATTTGACAAAAGTACACACGGCGGCAGATCAACCTACCCAAAACTGTCAGATTTCTACAATCAATTTTGAACTTTATCGTTTGGTTATAAGGATCAATATTCATTGGAGAAATTTGACAGATTTGGGTAGGTTGATTTGCCGCCGACTGTACCTACTAAACCAAACTGGTATAGGCAGCGACGGTATCACGATGAAATTAGATTTATTCGTATTGTTTTCTAAAGTTTACGCGAACACTCGACTATGGAGGCCGTCATGTAGTGATGTACTATCACTATATGACGGCCTCCATAGTCGAGTGGCTCGCACGCCGGTTTCTGGTCGGGTCAATGTAGAAAAACGGAACTTTTTCTATATTTTCTCGGGTCTGAGTCATCTGGGTGGTTGTGGTACCGTCGTTATTTCTGATTTCCATAACACAACAGCTTAAAGCTACTGTTTTTGGAGACGAAGCAATGTATGTGATGTTGTCTAATATTTATCTTAGCAGCGTTTACGCCGCACACTAGCGCCGCCAATAAAAAAAAAATCATACCTAGTAATTAGAGATAGAAAATCAAATTATGCTCAACAAACTATCTGAATGAAGTAGGTAATTTAGCATTTTACGTCACCTAATGAACACCTGACATGTTATGGTTTAGTTAAATATGGCGTTATAGTTAAAAGTGGCCGTAACGTCTTATTTAACTAAATCATAACATGTCAGGTGTTCATTAGGTGACGTAAAAATGCTAAATTACTTCATTCAAATAGTTTGTTGAGCATAATTTGATTTTCTATCTCTAATTACTAGATATGTTATTTTTTTCATTAGTGGCGCTAGTGTGCGGCGTAAACGCTCTTAAAGATCTTCTGATCCTAAAGTTTATTAGCTCTTTCCATCCGACTGGTTGTCTGGAAGAAATCGCTTGAAAGCGATAAGACCGCCAAATTGTAACTTTGTATTTTTTTTTTGTTCGTAAAATGTTTTTGTTGTGTTTATATAATTTTTTGCGCAAATTTTGTTGTGAACAAATTACAAAAACACAAAATGTTGAAAAAAATTCCACGAGCAGGATTTAAACCTGCACCCTTCTGACATACCGGGTCAGGTGCTCTCCCAATTGAGCTATCGTGGTTCTTTTTAACCAGCCCGCCGAAATTATTCAACACTATTTACTTTTTACTTTGAAAGCCAAAGGCGCCCATTCAATGTCAACAACTACCGTCATTAACATCCGATCATAATATTTTTTTGTTCATGTTTATGTTTTATAGTGTTGCATTGCAATAAAAGTATTATCTATCTATCTATTTATTTATTTATTACCACACATTTAAATAAAACAACTTTTACGGCTCTGCTCTGCTCGTGTTTATTTTACACATTGATTTAGATTATTTTATCCTGACGTTTCGAACCCTTTGCAGGTTCCGTGGTCACAGGGAGACCGTTTCGAAAGGACAGGATTCGAAAGGTCAGGATAAAAATATAATCTAAATCAATGTGTAAAATAAACACGAGCAGAGCCGTAAAAGTAGCTTTATTTAGATTTATTCGTGTCACAACTTACAATACAATTTTGCAGCGTTGCTATTTAGCGTCACTTCCGTTTTGTCATGGACATCGAACAGTGGAATATAATTAAGTACCAGAAAATCAGACTCTAATTTAGATAGAACCGTGATAGAACCTGTTTTTGTTTTACGACAAAACTTGTTTGAGGTCCTTTTTGCAGTTAGTCTACGATAAAATGACATTTCAATGACGATCGGATATAACAATTCGGAGTTCGTACTGAGTGCCTAGTTTGTTTTTGTTTACTAGCCGTACCTATTCATTCGATTACGTTTACGAAAACGAAAATTAGTAAGGCTGAAGCAGCGGACATAGGTACTATAGCAATCCTAATGATTGATTGATGATGATCCCGATCACTACAGTACCTACGAGAAGAGTTAAAAAAAATCTATACAAATTCTCGTTTTCGTTAACGAGATCGGATGGCGAGTGAAACTCGCGCTAGACACCTTCGTACGGGTTATTGTACAAACGCCTGAGTGCCAACTGCGATTTTTAATCGCCATTCGATCACGTTAACTAAAACGAGAATTTGTATGGCAAAATGTTAACTCTTCTCGTATGCCGCCAGGAGGCGCTGCTTTAATGCCATGCTAATTTTCGTTTTCGTAAACGTAATCAGGCAGGCACCCTGCACATCAACCAATCTAAAACTGTCTTCTTTACTACATTTTCAACCATATTAGGAAGACGTAGTCAAAGTCTATGTTGGCGGTAGGTTGATGATGCAGGTGTGTGTACATTTGGCACAAAGTAAGTTCGTCACATTTTTGTACACTCCATAGGACATCGAAAGTAAATTTATCAAAGTTTGTCACAGGTCCAAACTAAAATATGACAAACTAGCGGCCCGTACTGGCTTCGCACGGGTAGACATTTGTTTTAATATAGCCTATGTTACTCAGCGCTAATGTAGCATTCTAATGGTGAAAGAATTTTTAAAATCAGTCAAAGTAAATCAAATCAAATCAAATATATTTATTTGCATGAAAAATGGTACAAAAGATCGTACATACATTAATGTTGAGTCGCTCACTATTCACTAGAAACTGGCATGCAAATTTAATAATATCTTCACACAATAATTATTGAAAATTAGGCACCTTCATAGTACCAATAAAGACATTTAATATATTTTATATAAGCCTAATTCCCTATCGTCGTTTTTTACAGTAATCCATAAATTCCTTAATGGAGTAAAAACAGTTCTCAACTAAACAAGTTTTAAATTTTCTTTTAAACGTATTTATGGGCAAAAAAAAGTAGATTTAAATATCAAATAATATGTAAACGTGTGAGAGAGAAATAAAGACATTTATTATTATTTATTATTGCTCATGCAACTGGGCCCAAATATCTGATACCCAAAGACAAGGAAGAACATGATACAATTACCTATTCAAATTTGCATGGCCATGATCGTTTTACAATTTAATAAGGTGCGATTTTATCTTTGTAGAACATTGTAGAACTTACATTACAATACGGAACTCTTTATTATATTCCATCCGCCTTTGTGGCGTAGTGGTTAGGATACCGGTCTCGAACACAGAGGTTCCGGGTTCCGAGCCCCGGGTTCCCAGGTTCGATTTTCATCGGATGATTATGTTGAACGTAGTTCGGTTGATAAGCTAAGCTACCCCATCGTATCTAAGTTTTGATCGTAATGTCTGTCCGTGTAATAGTTCTACTAATCGGTTTTTTTTACATCTGCCGAGGCATTTGTTGATATTTAATATGGAAGTAAAAATACTATCATCATGGGTTGGCACAATAATAATTAACTCGTGTTATGTATTCTATGAATATAATTATTTTAGATATAATTTGTAAATTTTTACTTTTTTTTTCAAGTGCTAATTGCTGCACTGAAGCTAAATTAAATATTTACAAAATTTATAAAAAAAAAATATTTTTTTATTATTTTTTTTAAATATATAATTTTTAATACCACTACCAGCGGAGGGAGCAAAAGAAAAAGCCTCCCTGAATTTCTTGCCAGCTCTTCTTGGTCGAAGGCTCAATTCAGAGTTTTTTTTTATTATTAGTTAGTTAGGTATTTGGTTTTTGTATAGGTTTGACTTCAATAAGTGTCTGTGAAAGCTTATATTGAATAAATGACTTCACTTTGAATTTGATGGTCCATTTTGGATTCTGTGCTTCGTACTTCGGATGGCGCGTTGAGCCGTTGGTTCCAGTTGTTATGGAAAGATGGTAGTCGTTAACACCCATCATAAACCAGCAATGATGTGGGAAGGTCGTAGCCCAGCAGTGGGACGTTTATACACCGACGATAATGGACGAAAACGATATAGACCGTCTTCTAATTTTTTACAATATTAAAGTTCCTTATGCTTTGATTGAGAATAAAATAGAGAAAAATAGGTACAACACAAATATTATTTTATACATTTTTAAGATAATAAATCTAAGTAAGTTTGCGGTCGCAAATTATTATTACCATTTGAGAGCTTCTTCAATCTTTTAAAATTACTATGTTACATCTTAGTCTCGAATCTGAAATAATGTTGACTCTTCTACAGTGTATTCTGAAAAAAATCAATCAGTCAAACAACTGCTTCGTCATTTCCACATCATCATCAATTCTATTGTTGTTCCATCTTCTGTAGAGTAACGTGTCGATACCTGTTTAATTGGAAATTACGTTTCCGATGGCACCCACGTCACTATCACCGCGACTATAATATGTATGACCTATGGCTTAGAACTGGTAGAATCATACCACCCTGTGAGCACGCGGAAAATGTTCGGCACGTCACAGAGCGAATGAACAAAAAACGTGCTCCTCAAGGTCGATGAGTTGTGGAAGTGATCAGTTCAATTTAAAAACATCCGAAGACCGCTTGTGCGCTATGGTTAACAAAACACAGCTGCTCCTACTCGCGGTCGCGGTCGCGTCGTGCCGCGGTCAATTGTCGGATTTAATATTTCCTGGACTATCTAACACGGTACGGAGTTTCTCAAATGTATTCGTCAACCAACCTATTGTCAAATTTGCAACGCAGGGCACCGGAAATGTTATCAACAACATCGTCAATGGGTTGTCGACGGTGCCGTTCGCTGTGGCACGGTCCCTCAATCCCTCGAGCCGCCTACCGAACTTATTCAACGACAAGAACGTCCTAGACTCCACAGACACTATCGTAGCTGACTTTACGGCAGGACTACCCAATACCGATGCGAAACTGCAATTCCAAGAGCTTGTTATCAAGTATGGCTACCCGTTGGATAGCCATAGAGTCGACACTGAAGACGGATATATCCTCTCGTTATTTCGAATACCTGGAAATGGTACGGTGGTGTTCCTCATGCATGGGTTGCTGGGAAGTGCTGATGATTACATCATAGCGGGACCTGAAAGCGGACTGGCCTACCTCTTGGCGAATGAAGGATATGACGTGTGGATGGGGAACGCTCGCGGCAACAAGCATTCCCGACATCACAAAGAAATGCTGCCTTCCAATGCCGCCTTTTGGGACTTTTCGTGGCACGAAATTGGTTGCTACGATCTCCCTGCTATGATTGACTACGTCTTGCAAGTGACAGGTCAGCAATCGCTGAAATACATCGGCCATTCGCAAGGCACGACCAGTTTCTTCGTAATGACGTCAGTGAGACCGGAATACAACAGCAAAATTTCTGTGATGGTGGCCCTGTCTCCTGTAGCGTTTATGTCGCACGCATCGTCACCTATAGTGCGCCTGTTGGCGCCTACAAACAGATTGCTTCATGGACTGTTTCAACTTATTGGCGCACATGAATTCCTTCCAGATAGCTCTTTGATGCGAGGACTGAAGCAGCTGATGTGCGGTATAGGGCCGACGGCTGAGATTCTTTGTAGTAACGTGTTGTTCCTGATTGCCGGCGCCGGTTTCGACCAGCTCAACGTGACGAACCTGCCAGTGATTTATGGCCACGTGCCGTCTGGAGCTGCGGCTAAGCAATTTGTTCATTACGCCCAAGGCGCTGTCTCGGGTGAGTTCCGGAAGTTTGATTACGGTCCCGATGAGAATATGTGGAGGTACGGCTCAGCTATACCGCCAGATTACAAACTGAACAATGTTACTTGTCCCGTTTCCCTATTCTATAGTGATGCGGATTGGTTGTCCCATCCGACGGATGTGGACACGCTCTATAACAGATTGGGGAACGCCGTCGACATTTACAAAGTGCCTTTTAAGCCATTCAACCACCTGGACTTTTTATGGGCGAAAGATTTTGACACCCTCATATTTAAACGACTAAGGAAGCTATTGCCACATTTCTAATGGAATTGAAGTTTAATGAAATACCTTAATAAATGTATCCATATTTATCTTAGTTGGAATGACCTTATACTATTTATAACTATGTCGATATGAGTGATTGTTAATGTGGTGTTAAGATTATTAAACCTAAAAAAATACTCGATGTTTTTCTGTATTCAATAATAAATTGTCAGTTTGTTATGTTTTCGATTTAAATATCAATAGATAACTCAGCTGAGAGCAGCTATTTGTGGTCGACGGAGAAAATGTTGCGTTCTATGTTTGCAGTCTAGTAGCATCAAGTTTTATAATGTTGTTTTTCAAGTTATTTAATAATAAAATGTGTATATTTATACATATTGAATTGCCTTAGCGGCCTAAGTGCTTGGCCCGAAATCCAGAGCTCCTAGTTTCTCTGCGGAATACTAGTTTTTTTTTCCTTTTATTTTTTAGGGACTTCTAGCATGCCATGTCAGTCCCATTATAACTTATGCCTATTACATAAAAATATTTAATAGTACCTACTTAATTAAAGTTTAACTTAAGTAATAAAAAAAATAGACGATTTACCAACACCATATCGCAGACAAGTCTGGCTGCTTCCGGTGTACGAAAAATTAGTTATAATACTTTTTACACTTGCCCAAATGTCCTGTCGTCACCATACAGGATAATATCTTTACTTGGGTGACTAGTGCGAGCATCATAGTAGCTTCATAGTTTAACGTGAACGAAGTCGAATGAAAATTGCACTAGGCACCCACTGCGTAAATTTTATTATATCTAGGTTCATGCTTAGATTATGGTTATCAATCACACTAATATTATAAATGCGAAAGTTTGTGTGTATGTATGTGTGTATATTTGTTGCTTCTTCACGCTGCAACGGATGGATGGATTTGGATGAAATTCGGCATACAGATAGTTTATAACCTGGATTAAAACATAGGATACTTTATATCCCGATATTCCCACGGGAACGGGAACCACGCGGGTGAAACCGCGAACGGCCGCTAGTATGTATATGATTTTACGCAAATTTTGTTGCGAAAAAAAGTAAAAATTAAAAGTGTATAAAATGAATAAATGAAATTACAAAACAAAATAAAAATCAAATCAAAATATTTATTCAGTATCAAATAAAAATAATAACCAGAAATAAAATATAAAAAGTAAAAAATAAATAATAATAATAATAACACTCATTAAATAAGTCCACCAACTACCTACGAGTATTTGCCGAGTGTGTGCTGAGAGCATCGATTTAGATTTATTTTTAAATGCACTCGAAGAGTCATTGAAAATGACAATGGACAATATCTTCAATTTTTACTTTTTATTTTCATATGCTAATTGCTGCCCTGAAGTTATATTAAATATTTTTATATTAAATATTTATAAAAATATTTATATAAACTTTATAATTTCATGGTATCTTATTTTTAATTTCATCAATCATCAGCATCACACGCGTAAACAAAATTGTATAAAGCTGTATTTATAATTTTTATGTATTACTTAAAGATACCAAAATTAACACTAATATTTAGGTATTCACATCAAACACGCAAACTGTAAATAAGTGGAACACAGCAAGCCATACTTACACAACGCCATAATAACTCAATACACACGACCCTTATTGTCAAATATAGTAATAATTGTCCCTGATTTACGAAGAGACAGACCTAGCCTTGAAAGTGTATGTAAGCCCAGCCTAGTTTGAGAACCTCTGGCAAAAGGGAGATTGAATAATACTCATACTTTTTATGCATTGTTTTATGTATTTTTTTATGTAGTTTTGTATATTTATCAGTTTTTCAATATTTTTTATATACTTAGGTTCATAAAGCTAAAGTTTTGGGTTTTATTTATATTGTATTTTTATATATACAGTTTAAATAACTAGTTAAGAGTTAAATGAAGGATAAGAATGAGGCCAAGAACAAGCCCATCTCACAATAAAATAAAAAAAAATGAAACTCCACAATAAAATAGGTGCGGCGTTAGAGAGTAAAATGTATAAGCATTAATTGTCAAAAATGTGTAGAGATTGCAATGAGCCGTAAGATCGGCTCATACTCAGAGGTCCCTGGTTCGATTCCCGGGTTACACATTGTGCTCTTTTGAAGAGAGTTTGCTGATTGCTTCAAACGGCATTTTCAGCTTCACCGGGCTTGTTTGGGGGCGGCGAGAAACTTAAAGGGTTCCTCAAGCCGTGTGAAACGAATCACCTTCGGAGGTTTTCTAGAGGGAACGGCATCACGCACTAGTGCGTGTCCCCGTGCCCTACTAGATTCTTCGAAGGGTTCGGATCGGATCGGACGTTGTGCTCGGTTTGGTAGATGGTCACACTTTGTATTTAGTCTGCCTGGCTAGCTTCCTTTATGTCACTAAAACAACAATGTTAAAAGCATATTATTTTCTGGAAACACAGACAGTTCCTCAACAATTGAGGATTCTGGGTGAAGTGCACTTCTACCTCTGGTCTGTTATCGCAACATATCTACATCAGGAGATAATTTGGTAAGCGCTTCGCCTAACTAAAAACAAGATAAAAAAGAGCAAAACCTATTTTGTAATATGGGGCTATTCAAGCATTTCGCAAACACTACTAGATGGATTAAATGAAACTCCTGCCTTTTTGATCGTGGTAGCCCTACCACCTAGGCTTGTTTGTCCGCCTGGCTAGCTACCACCATCTGACCATCTTATATCCTATTAATATTATAAACGTGAAAGTTTGTTTGGATGTTTGTTACTCTTTCACGTAAAAACTACTGAATGGATTTGGATGAAATTCGGCATACAGATAGTTTATAACCGGGAATAATAATACTTTTTATCCCAATATTCCCACGGGAACGGGAACCACGCGGGTGAAACCGCGAGCGGCCCTAGTGTATAAATGTCGCCATAACATCAGTCTAATGTTTGTAGCATTGTTCTGTTCCGGCAGCTAGAGATAAGATAGCCAGTGCCTCAGTTGTTGAGGATCCCGGGTGAAGTGCGCTTCCACCTTCAGCCTTATCATCACTTAACATCAGGTGAGATAAAGGCTTGGTGCTTACCCATGGGATTATTTTTAAACTGGACCTGTATGAAGCCTATCTTGAACGACAGGTCGGCGGTATAGAGAAGGGTCTTAAAAACAATCGATGCGGCTGCGCCTGCGGTGTCTCCTTGAAACTATGGAACACCTACTGTTGTATCCTACTGCACTATTCTTAAGAGTTCCGGATGAAGAATGCGCTTATGCGCGTCGTCCTGATCTGGCGTTATGACCTGGCGTTGATGGTCCCTGTGCGAGTTAGTTTTGCTAAAGGTTGTCTGACACCTACTTTATGACCTGACGGTTGGTAGGGGGTGTCAGTGTGTAAACTTTAAAGTCGTGTATAGCGGCGTTGTTGTCCTACTAGTATATCTGTTAAGGACCAAGGGATTTATAGGGCATTATGAAACATGCCCGCGCGGTTTTAATAACACAGCGACGTTGACACGTCAGTTTATATTTTAAAATAAAACAAAATGATGATTTATAAAATAGCAGCTGCCATTAATTGAATGTTTATTTTTGATGTCATGATTATGAAATGAAACAAATGTTGCTTGTGGAATAAAAATGGCTAATGAGTTGTGTGGTAAACATTATAGAACCCCTTGTTCTCCTCCTCGCGCTCCATGCAATGTAAAATACACAGGGTATTATCAGATTGCCCGACAGCCATATGGCAATGTTCATAATGTCTAGGCAATGTGATAAATAAGGAAGTGTTTACTTTGCCCAAAGTAGCTTGTCATCATACGAATATTATAAATGCGAAAGTTTGTGTGTATGTATGTGTGTATACCTATTTGTTGCTTGTTCACGCTTCAACGGATGGATGGATTTGGATGAAATTCGGCATACAGATAGTTTATATCCTGGATTAAAATATAGGATACTTTTTATTCAGATATTCCCACGGGAACGGGAACAACGCGGGGAAACCGCGAGCGGCCGCTATAGTTATTCATAATGCCCAGGCATTATGAATAATGCCCCAATTTATTACTTGGTTCATAACATATCTACCTGCATATTATGTCGACCTGTCCCGTTACGAATGATCTGGATTTAATTCCACGGTCAGCCTGAAATTAGTTTTAGATTTGCATATGCCCGGATTTCTAATCCCGCACTTAGCAAGCGTGGTGATGGTGATTTTAATAAAGCCTTTCCCCAGCATTTTCCTTTCAAAAAAACTCGTGTTAACCATGCAAGAGATATAAAAGATATTTGCAATTTTATTTCAAAATAAATTCAACACCAAAAAGCGTGTATCGTAACTAACAGTTGGCTTTAATAGAATAGGGCTCAGATGTTTATATAAATGAATCCTATGTGTTAATCCAGATTATAAACTATCTGTATGCCGAATTTCATCCAAATCCATTCAGTATAGTTTTTACGTAAAAGAGTAACAAACATCCATCCATACTTACAAACTTTCGCGTTTATAATATTAGTAGTTAGGATTATTCAAACCGCTTCGCCTTCCATTTGACAGTGTGGCTTACTTATAAAATATTTTCAGTGTTAAAAGATATTCGCAATAAAAATGCAAAATATTTTTGTAATTATAGAGCTAGCTATTCTTAGATCCTTGATATTTTTAAAATGTTAAAATCAGCCAAGTATTGACATTGAATAACGCTCACTTCCGCGTCGACTACATTTGCGTTAGTTGAATACAACCCCGACAAAGTTACGTAAAAATACACTAGCCAAGTGCCTGAAGTGCGGGCTCAATTCCTGCTCGTAACAATTATTTCAACACTTTTTCGGTTTCGGTTCTTGACATATCTCTCAATTAGACATGTGAGATGAGAGAGAGACTCTCATCTCCACTACGGTTGACGCTGGTCAGGAGACACTTCATTAAAGCTAGGCTGAGCTGATGAGCGGAGCCGAGCTGTGTAAAAGTGAACCAATACTGGAGCAGAGATAAGAAGACCTTTTTTTTTTGGCAGTTTGCGGATTGCCTCTGGGCATTTTCAGCTCCATCGGGCTTTTTTGGTGGCGGCGAGAAATTAAAAGGGTTCCTCAAGCCGTCTGAAACAAATCATTGTCTGTCAGAGGTTTCCTAGAGGGAACGGCATCACGCACTAGTGCGTGTCCCTGTGCCCTACTAGATTCGCCGATCGAGGGGTTCAGGGTGCCTAGCGTGAGTTTTGTTAACTATCCGTATTCATTCGATTACGTTGACGAAAACGAAAATTAGTATGGCATTGAAGCAGCGCCTCCTGGCGGCATACGAGAAGAGTTAACATTTTGCCATACAAATTGTCGTTTCTGGCGAATGAAACTCGCATTTGGTACCCTGATCGGATCGGGGCAGCTATACGGTTGATGCTGGTCTGTGACATTTCATTAGAGCTTGGCTGAGCTGATGAGCGGAGCCGGGCAGTATGGAAATTAGCCAATACCGGAGCAGGTACTTACACTATTGGTTGACTCCATACTGCTTGGCTCAGCTCAGATTAGCTTCAATGGAGTATCACCCTTATACTCGGCGAGCGGCGAGATATAAGATTAGTTGAACTAGCTGTTGCCCGTGACTTCGTTCGCGAGGACTACACTATCCCACAGGAACTTGTAACCGGGATAAGAAGTATCCTATATGTCCTAGTCTGAGTCATGTTCTGTGTATATGCAAAATTACATCCAAATCCGTTAAGCCGTTCTCGAGTTTTACGCTTAGCAACATTCATTACTAAGATTTATTCAAAGTTACTTTTTTGTACCTATCCATCCGCTATTTTTTGTCATAGGTAAAATCCGTATTGGACGCCAATAGGTTTGATGACGACATTGGATAAGCCTCCTTTGGCTTACAGTAAAAGTAAAAGGTGTTGATGAACGAGTTGGACAGAGCCACTGTAACATAGTTAGTAGTCATCACCCGGTATGTCAGAGGGTGCGGGTTTAAATCCTGCTCGTGGTTTTTTTTCAATACATTTCCAAGTTGTCGATAGTTCGCAACAAAAATTGCGTAAAGTTAGGTATAACTTTATATAGTAATATCACCATAATTTCACAAAGGCCGGTCATCGGATGGGTGACCAAAAATTTATCATCTTTATAAATACATATATATTTATATTATTATTATATATATGTATACTAGCGGCCGCTCGCGGTTTCACCAGCGGTTAATCCAGGCTATAAACTATATGTATGCCGAATTTCATACAAATCCATTTAGTAGTTTTTACGTGAAAGAGTAACAAACATCCATCCATACTTACAAACTTTCGCGTTTATAATATTAGTAAGATTTATTATTAATTTATCACTTTTATAAAATATATATAGATAAATTTTTGCCTTTTTCCGAAGCATGGAGGGGCTCGGAGCATTAGCAGTCGTTAACAACCACCGCACCGCACTGGGCCCGCGTGGTGGTTTAAGGATCGTTCTCCCCATCCATAGGGAAGGCTCGTGCCCCAGCAGTGGGGACATAAAGAGCTGGTGATTGAATTCAGTTAGGTAGTAAAAGTTTGAAACGAGGGAATGTGGAACTAAGTAAGTATATTCGAGAATGTTCATGTTGCAATTAATTATCTATACAATAAACAATAATTATGAAGGAAGGAAGCAACGATCAATAACATCGTGGTCAGCAAAATTGCGTTTTCAAGACATTTCATTTTATACCACCTACATATGCGATTTAGATCATATAACACCACAAATATTTAAATTGTATCATCAACTAAAACTTACAATAGGTAAGTACGCAATATACACCTACCGTTTGTACAGTCAACAGCAAAAGTCGATGTTCAAAAATAGAATACTGTTATAGCGAGTTATAACGAGTAACTCTTAGCTCTCCTGGCTAGGCGTGCGGCGGCGGCAGCGCCGGCGTGACCACTTCCGTATGCTCCAGCCAGGGCTTGATACCGTTACTAAATTCCCACTATATTTACCGGTAAACGTTAAACGGTAAACGCTATCTAGAAAAGTATCACTATTTTTTCGTTAAATATTGCGTTTTAGCCAATCCGCGTAGACCGTTAGTTAATTTACCGGTAAAAATGCCACCCAGGTATTGAAAATTCAGTAAAGTACTTTTAATTTATTAAGTACCTACTTTGACAATCGATGCAGAAACTACAGAGATCTTTATTTAGCGAGAAGCTTAAAGTCACGCTCACAGAATTAGATCTATCTATTTAATTAAGACAACACTTAGCCTTAAGATAAACTTGTATTTTTTTAACTTTTAATAGTGTATGTTATTGTTGGTAGTCCATTTAAAAAGAAAAAAATACTGTGGTCACGCTCATGCGTTATAATTGCGAAAGATTATTATGGTAATAAACCTTCGTCGTTCAAATACAGTTAACAGCAAGGGCAATGTTTTGCCAATGCCAATTTTTTTTATTATCAATTGGTAGGTATTATCCAACTGTTATTATCATGAACATTAACATTGCAACGTATCGGGATCATAAGATAAGATAAATACACTTTATTGTATGTACACCAAAAATAAAACATTTGACAAAAGAAACTACACAAAAACACACATACAAAGGGCGGTATTATCACTAAACATAACTATTAAAGTAATTATTATTTTTAATTTCTATAAAAGTAATTAAGAATATTATATATTCTATTGCACCATATCTTGCTGAAATTTTTAATAACTGTGTGAATAAGGGTATCTTTCCCGATCTTATGAAGTTTAGTAAGGTCATACCTTTGTTCAAATCCGGAAACAAAGAAGACCCTAGTAACTATCGACCCATTTCAATACTACCAGCTCTAAGTAAAATTTATGAAAAAGTTATATTGGAACAATTGATATCGTATTTTAACATAAACAACCTTTTACATAGTAAACAATATGGATTTACAAAGGGTCGTTCTACTACTGATGCAGGTGTTGCTCTAATAAAACATATATTTGATGCCTGGGAGAAATCTCAAAACGCCCTTGGAGTTTTTTGCGACTTGTCCAAGGCTTTCGATTGCGTTGAGCACAAGACTCTGGTGATGAAGCTACATTACTATGGTCTCAAAGATTACGCACTAAATTTAATCAAGTCGTATCTCAGCTCTAGAACACAGATTGTCGATATTAATGGAACTAAATCATCTGGTTCTTATGTAAAAATGGGAGTTCCACAAGGTTCCATTCTTGGTCCTTTTCTGTTTTTGATTTATATTAATGACTTGCCATTCTTTGTAGAGAACTTCTGTGAAATCGTATTATTTGCAGATGATACTTCACTCATTTTTTATGTAACTAGGTGTAAGAATAATTACGACGATGTAAACAAAGCTCTTTCAGATGTACTCAGTTGGTTTACTGTTAATAATTTGCAGCTTAACGCTAAAAAAACAAAATGTATTAATTTTAGACTACCAAATGTCAAGAATGAACCAACCGATATAAGAATAAACGGCGATCGATTAGATTTGGTAGACTCAACAGTTTTCTTAGGTATAACCATTGACTCAAAACTTCAATGGAATCCTCATATATCGAAATTGGCCGGCAAACTCAGTTCTTCTGCTTATGCCATTAGAAAAATAAGGCAGTTAACAGACGTTGAAACTGCTAGAACAGTTTACTTTAGTTATTTCCATAGTGTTATGTCGTATGGCCTCTTACTGTAGGGAACAGCAGCTGATATTGAAACTATATTTATTTTACAAAAACGAGCAGTAAGAACAATCTATAGACTAGGTTCACGAACTTCTTTAAGAAATCTTTTTAAAGAAATTGGTGTCTTGACAGTGGCGTCTCAATTTATTTATAATTGTATAGTTCTTGTACGTTGCAATATCACCTCATTTACTAAACACGGTGACGTACACAATTTTAATACTAGAAGTAAGTCAAAACTTGTAATGCCACTGTTCAGGTTACAGAAGGTGCTTGGTTCTTTCTTGGGGCAAGGTATACACTATTACAATAAAATACCAAATACTGTACTAGATTTACCTTTAGATAAGTTTAAAAAACATGTAAAGTCTTCTTTACTTAAAAAAGGTTATTATACAGTCAAAGAATATTTAGATGATAAAACAGCCTGGCTATAATAAAAAACGCATACTTTACTACTTTTTATAATAACATATTATACTGATATGATAACCTCTATAAACAGTGTCCTACAGATAACAAATAGCGTTGCGTTGAACATTTCAATTAGTTTTGATTTTAGAGTAGCTTGGGTGTGTCATGCTCTCTTTATTGTCTCTGCGGTGGTGACATGTGCGTCGGGTCGTTACATTCCCCAAAATATGGTTGAGTGAAGCGATGGCTGATTCATGTCATACTCGTGAACGGGTGCCGCCTGTGGAGGCTGGTCTGCTCTAGCGTACTTATTTTTATTATTATTAACTATAGTTTAACTTTGTTTTTTTTTCTTAAAACAGATTTTTGACTTTTACTAGTACTGTATGACATTGTAAAAAATTATACTGGTAAATGATGTTTTTGCAAACTTAAATATTTTATTTATTTATTTTTTTCTTTTTTTGTGTTTTTTTACATGTTGTGACTGTCCTTTATATTTTGTGTTTTTATTTGTGATGGAAAGTGCCCTTTTATGATAGGGCATTTTCCAATATTTATGACGCTGTAAGGGAGAAAAGAGCTGGACACTTGCTGAGTTTCTTGCCGGTTCTTCTCAGTACAAGATCTCCCGCCCAGAGTAGATAGACTTACGAACCGATGGCATAAATGACGTTCATAAGAGCTATTTGTAGCCTAAACTGAATAAATGATTTTGAATTTTGAATTTTATTTTATTTAATTATTTAATAATGGTGTTCTTGTTTTGATCATCGACTTTTGGTGTTGCCTGTACAACGGGTATTGTATGCTCCGTCGACATCGATTTAGAAATCGATGTCCGTCGACGTTAAATTTATTTAGATAAAATAATATGCTAACTTGAAAGTCGAGGCTTCCGTTAGTCTGGGTGGCTATAACTACCAAATTTTCTTATCACACCGCCTTGATAGTAGGGTAGAATAGAGGCACCAGTGTACGCCAAGAACTAAGTGATCGTCATTTTTTTCTGTATTATTAAGAATAGGTACCAGCAACAATTTTAGTATTTAGCGACAATTGAATATAGACCACATATAAAATAAAAATAAAATAAATGTTTCCCACACTCACACCAATTAACTAGCCCCAAGAAAAGCTTCCTAAGAAACTCGAGAAATGGTTAACTAGACAACGGATAAATATACTTAATATACTTAAATACATACTTATGAAACACCCAGACCCGAAACAATTTAGAAAAACAGGTATTTCTAAATTGATTCGACCGGGGATCGAACCCGGGACCTCAGAGATGGCGACCTGAAAACCGGTGTGCAAGCCACTCGACCAAGGAGGTCGTCACATATGTGACAGGGTGACTTTTTTATCACCGTCCAAACCTTCTGAGATGACTCCCGTGATACGAACGAACAACACTTACTATTGGCTTAAATTCAGCTGGGTGCCTAATGTGTTTTGTTTACTATCCGTATTCATTCGATCACGTTTACGAAAACGAAAATTAGCATGGCATTGAAGCAGCGCCTCCTGGCGGCATACGGGAGGAGTTAACATTTTGCCATACAAATTCTCGTTTTCGTTAACGTGATTGAATGTCGAATGAAACTCGCACTTGGTACCCAGTTCCATACATTTTGTGTCGCCTTAAGCGTTCGTTTCGTTTCACTTCACCTGAGTCTGAGTATCATTCAGTAGTTCAGAAATTAAGTCAACAGGAATATTCCGTTTAAACGCACGCATTAGTCGGAAATAAAGTATTTTCCATACTTTATTTTTATTAAAAAATAATAAAGTGTGGGGATGGAAAATAACGTAGGATACGTTATTTTAAAATATGGTTGGCAACCCTATTCGACGATAACAAAATTGAAAAATTGTTTCATCGAATCATTGCCTCCTTCTGACAAAAGAGCTGAATTGCAATTTTGCCATACAAATTCTCGATTTCGTAAAGTTGTTAACGTGATTTTATCGAATAACACGGGTTAGTAAAACTCGCACTCAACATTGCACTTAGGAATATTAATACAAAGCGCCTCCCCTTTTTGTGTGATTGATTCAGAAACTAACTTTATTCACATATACATTTTATTTTATTTTCTATTTCTGTATGTATAATTTTATATGATTTTGTTTGTTTCCCAAATGAATAGAAAAATAAAAAAAATACTTAAGAGTAAAGTTTATTTTTTTCAAATGCTAAGATATTTTTAGTCACTTATTTGGCGCCCGGTCTGCGATTGCTGACGTTATGCTAACCATAAGCAACTTTCGCAAAGGCCTAACTTATACTGCTATCGGATGGGTGACCAAAAATTTATCATCTCGAGCTCGTCCGTGCCTCGGAAGGCACGTAAAGCTGTTGGTCCCGGGTGCAATAGCAGTCATTAACAACCACCTATCTGCACTGGGCCCGCGCAGTGGTGTTCTCCCTATCCATTCATAAGGAAGTCTCTTGCCCCAACAGGGGTAACTAAACTGAGCTGGTGATGATGAACCTATATTATAACGGAATCTGAAGATTATGTTCCATAGAGCATAGGTTTTTTGAATCTCATCGGGGACCTTGAAATGAAAAGTGACATGAAATATATACACTATGAAACATAATTACTTTTTTTTATTATTTACAATTTGATTATAAGATACATACCATTCGAGAAATTTTCTGTGCCAAAAATCAGTTACCAATGACACAATACACGTGTATTGTGTCAATGACTTTGAATAAGAGAAAAGGGAGCACTTATAGCATAGCGTGAAGATTAGTCACCGGTTCAAAAATCGCCGGCGATTCTTGAACCCTAGTTGCCAATCGTACTACCTATAATATTATATAATAGTACTATTGGCCGCTCGCGGTTTCACCCGCGTGGTTCCCGTTCCCGTGGGAATATGGGGATAAAAAGTATCCTATGTGTTATTCCCGGTTATAAACTATCTGTATGCCGAATTTCATCCAAATCCATTCAGTAGTTTTTACGTGAAAGACTAACAAACATCCAAACAAACTTTCGCGTTTATAATATTAATAGGATTGTAGGTACTATATTTCGGATCTACACTGCTGAATAAATTATATAGTACGCAAAAATTCTATATTTCAAAGGCAGAAACCTAACGAACAGATCTTTCATTTAAAAAAGTATGTAGGTATGTGACAAAGCATATGACGCCTTTGTTTTTTACAAGATTATTTGCTTTTTTTACTAAAATACTATATTTTTTACTGCTCATTTCGAAAAGTACTATATTTCACCGAAGAAATGTTGGCAACCCTACCCTGTACCTGTATACCTAACACTGCACTATGCAACACAATCTTCAAACTCCTTTAAATACCCAACTGGTTCTTTTATAGCTATGCAAATAATCGTAAGCAGGTAATTTTAAGCTGTTTGGACTTTGGAGGCACATAATTTCACGGATGTTGGAAATATTTTATAATTGGTTGTAGGTATCATAAATCATAAGTATCATAACATAATTACAAAATAAACTAGGTATCAAAAGTAATTAGCCATGATGGGCGAAGGCCTCCATCATTGGATTAAAGCGATCGGCCCAATGACCCAATATCCATAGTCCCTCTCCTTTCCTCTCCCGGACTACACGTGCTGGTCTTAGGAACCACCATCATACAATCAGTACTCGTACCAAAAAATTTGGCAAGTCGTTCCTCTGTAAGACCATTCGGCTTTGGAATTTGCCGGCGCAGGTTTCCCAGTTCCTATAGTCCCGGGCCTTTTAAGCGGGGCGTGCAACGGCATTTATGCAGTGCAGGCCGTCATGAATGGGTACGCTTGTTCCACAGTGAGGAGCGCTCTCATTATCTCGGACTGCAACGGCTGCTTACCATCAGGCAGGATGTGGTCACTATGACGTGTCAATAATAAAAAAAAATCCTGGGTTTACTACCTGGCTACCCTTTGTTGTGAAACTCATATGCGCGTTATAATTTAGCGATGGGTCAAAACTGAGAATAACACTTGATAATGACGACTTGCATCAAGGTGCGGCTTAAACTCACAAACTATCGCAATCGGGGCGAAGACAATTCATAATTGTTTCTAATACATAATATAATGGTCAGATAAAATCTTATTACGCCTGGAAATCCAAAAGCAGTAGTATTTTAATTTTTCGAATCTCGCTGACTTTTTAATACCTTGTCAAAATTACTTGACTATGAGTAGAAGTTGACATGCGCGCAGTGTTACATTCCCTAGTTGCTATGACAGAGTACTATTGACAAATATTTGTTCTAACTATCGTCTACCCCTTCAGGTACTTCACTGTACTGAAGTTGCTGTTTTGCTTCATCATCCCGACCGTGATCCCGGTGTGCTGCTGGGGCGGCAGCTGGCAGATGTCGGTGATGGCGCAGTGCTTTGTGCGCTACGTCATCTCACTGAACGCGACGTGGTCGGTCAACAGCTTCGCGCACCTCTGGGGCGACAAACCTTATGACCGGTAAGATACTTTAAGAATAAGAATATTTTTTTTTCGCAAGATATATGGTCTAAAGTTGTTATTAAAACCATTACAATGACCAACATGTTTCGCTGAACATACAGCATGCAAAATTATGAAAATCACATTTATTAGGTTTATTAATCGGGTCAATTCTAATTTAAAACAATGTCAAGAGTAAAAGGGCTAAGCGGGCTTATAAAGAAGGCCCTTCAGCCTTCATCGATAGTTCTCAACATAATAATAATAATATTTAACTTAACTGTGATAACACAGACTTAGATAAAATCGTGGTAGCTAGCCACGCGGATTTAAAACAACAAACAACATTTACTAATAATTTAATTAAGGGAGAAAAGAGCTGGACACTTGCTGAGTTTCTTGCCGGTTCTTCTCAGTACAAGATTTCCCGCCCAGAGTAGATAGACTTACGAACCGACGATGGCATAATAACGTTAATAAGAGCTATTTGTAGCCTAAACTGAATAGATGATTGAATTTGATTTAAGTCGGCAGCGCCTACCACTTTCTGTAAGCAATGAAGACAGGGTAACATATTGCTCGCGTTATCTAGAAGTAAAAACAAACGTTTAGTTATGTTGTTAAGTATTAATATTTAGAGCCCTGTACATACGACCATGCATACGACGGAAAAATAATGATGTAATTCTGCTCTATTATGCTTCAATACCATACGTCTGACGCCCCGCAGGTTCACATGTGAACTTATAACAATTGGTTTTCTATTGTGTCTGGTTTTACGGTGCCTGACTGATTACCAGAGTCCGTTAAAACTCGCGCAAGCGAACGGAGCAGAGACCCGAGTGCCTAATGTCATTCGCCATTCAAACACTTTCGGAAAAAAAAAACAGATTCCGCTGGGGTAACGTTACTCCCAGCGGAATTTGTCTGTTTTTCGCAAATATATCAAAAAACTACATAGGCACTAATTATTTAATATCAAGAATTCAAGATATTATGGTGGTACACTTTATTTTTTACGTAGAATGTAATCTGTCTTGTGTGCTCATTAATAAATTAATAATTTGGGTGAGGTAGTTTGTTTACATAGTATGAGTTGATTTAAGTCATATCACATAGGTATTCCATTCAGTTTAATCTTTATTGTAAACTAAAGTGTACAAGAAGTCTTGACAATTTTGATAATGATATTGATCTATTTAAAAAATTATGATTTATTCAGTAAAATAAGCAATATTTATACTTAGTCTAGTTTTGCTTCCATCAAAAATGTTGACATGTCTGGTCGATTACTGTGTCTAAGAATATTTTTTCTATTTAAATCATATAGACTGGTAGTAAGGTTTGCTTTCCTAGAATACAGATATGTTTATGACAACTTAAGTTGTTAAGATAAATATGATGCTGGCTGTACCTGTGTAACGGCTGAGTTAAGAGGGCTCAAAATGAAATAAAGGATATAGTAAAATAAAACTTAATTTATTGACATCTTACATATTATTAATGTTGCTGGAATTGTTGAGATGTGGTGTTGCAACATCTTCAGCCTGAAAAAACAAATGTTTTTTTATGATAAATTATGGTTTAAATTTTTTTCTATGACAATGACACCAACATGTTCATGCAACCACCATTTAAGTCTAATATGCCTCCTCTTCAACCTTCCCTCTTTCCAATCTAAAATTGCTTATGGAGATAGAAGTTCCTACCAATAGTTAAGACACATCACAAGATACCCCAGGCTTTTCTTGATAAGTCTTTTCACCTAGTGTAGGCATTAATACTCTACCTATTCCAATCACTGGATGATGCAGTAGGACACACCCCTTATATCTTTAAACAAATCTCTTTGTTGTGGCAACTGATTTAAATAAGGTTGATACTGCTAAGGTAACTTCTTGCCTTTAAACATTGAGATGGTGTACAAACATAACCTAATTGCATTCTACAAAGAATAGATGTAGTTCTTTTATTTAATCTTAACTCGAAAAACCATGGTCTTTTGGGAATAGATTTGTATACATCGGCAATACCTCCCCTTGGAATCACTAGTATTCCAGAATCTGTTCCATTCTTCTATTAAATATGTTTTAGCTAAACAAATTAAGTCATGTGAATAATTGTGATATGGGACCATATCACCCACTTGAATCGCCTCATTAGCCAATCTGTCAGCTCTTTCATTTCGATGAATACCAACGTGACTTGGTATCCATGTAAATGTATCTTTTTATTAACTCTAATTTCAATAGCATGGATGTTCTTGCCCCACAGACTATATAAATTATGGTCTGTGTCTTGCCCCTACCAGGTATGTGAGTTAAATAGTGTTTTTTAAGATTTTATCTAATAACAAAATAAAATAAAACAGAAAAAGACAATGTACAGTCTATGCTAAAGAGTGTGGTATTTAAATTACATAATAATATAATAATAATAAATAACAATTGTTGGCATAATTTATTCTAAGTTGTAAAGTTGATTACTTACTTCATTCTTTATTCTTCATTTGGAGCTATTGGCGTTGATGTAGTGATAGAGTATAACTAACAAGAATATTGAAACTCCCAAAATGTTGGAGAACACAGCCAGTTGAATGTCGGTTATCATTGTGTTTTATTCTGGAAAGAAGATATAATGCATATGAATATTAAGAGTTTAGGTACAAATCATAATTACCCATTAAGATCCACAAAAAACCCGTATCATTATAAGAATGTACATTTATATAGCGCTGTTTAGGTTATGTTTTGATTGGTTTAAAGTTTGGAAAATATACATGCTATATAAATTATTTTTCACGAATAGCTTATTAAAAGGTGCAAATTAAAAAATAGCATTACCGTTACCGTAATATTTATAGAATATTTATAAAAGAAAACAGCTTCGGAAACTACAAACAAGACACGTCAGTCAGTGAGAACAACTTTTTAAATTAATATTTTTTTTATGTTGGCATTGGCGGCTGTCATTGGACTAAACGGCTAGAAGAGTACCCTATCGATACTTTTTTCGTTGAATATTACGCATAAACAAATCCGCGTAGAGCGATTAGTTAATTTACCGGTAAAAGTAAGTAAGGATTACAAAAATTCTATTGTTCGATGGCGCAGTGGTTAACGCGCCCGGTCTGCGTGAGCTGAGCTGAGGTTTTAAGGTGCTTTAAGGTTTAATCAAACGCTAAAGCCGGTTATCGGATGGGTTTTTAAAAATGTATCATCTCGAGCTCCTCTGTGCTTCGAAAGGCAAGTAAAGCCGTTGGTTCCGGTTGCATTAGCAGTTGTTAATAACCACCAATCCGCAATGGGCCTGCGTAGTGGTTTATGGCCCGTTCTCCCTAATCCCTATTCATCCATAGGGAAGACTCGTGCCCCAGCACAGGGGACATAAAAATGAGCTGATGATGAAATCAATAGAGTCTAATCATCTTGCCTTCTCTAGATGGAATATTTTGTCGAATTATTTTTCATAGGTACGCGGTTCGTGGTACACTTGCGAGATTTCCCAAGCCCGGTGAAGCTGAAAATGCCCAGTGGCAATCAGCAGTCTTTCTCCAAAAAAAAAAAACTTGCGAGATCTATAGGCTAAAAATAGGTAGGTACCTACCTACTAGGTAGGCTTGCTGTTTTGCTGTTGTCATGTCAATGTCAAGATTGTCAAGTGTCAAATAAATATGTGAATGTGAAACAAATCAAAATAAAGCTCCCTATTTAAATTTTTGCGTTGTCTTTGAGCATACATTTAGGGCTCTATAAGTATTTAAAATTGTGTTTCTGTGAGCCATCAGAAACTTTACATGTTTTAAAATCTATATAGAGCCGAAAATGTATTTCTCATCCGTTAGCTCTCGCCTGTTACTGTACGACACCACCACTTGGAATTTGAAAAAATCTTACGGCTGCTACGATGGTATTCTGAGGGATGTTTCGTGGAGCGACGATAGCAAATACATTTTGCAGGTAACAACCATAATAAGGTTTACTTCTATTACGTAATGACAAACAGTTCATAGCGCACGCACTGCACCTTTAAATTTTAAAATTTGGCCATTTGAATTTTCAGGTCAATTCTAAGGGGTTGATCGAGATATTGAGCGCCGTCGATCATGATGTGAGAAGCTTACAGCATATACCGTTAAAAGATACTTGGTCTGCCAGCTTCCATCGAGATGGACATCGTAATATTGCTATCGGCACTAAAAGTGGCAACGTGATGATATGGGACACGAGAAACAAGGCAATAACGAAAACATTCCCAACACCTTCACAACAGTCGAGTGTTAATTTTATCAGTTACAATGCTAAGAACACAAGTCTGGCAGCCACTACACAGAATGGAGATACTGTGATTTATGGTTTAGTCTCTAACATTCCAGTTTCAACAGTGAAGCTTCCATATTCTAAGAGTATTTCAGCTATGAAATTCCATCATGAATCAAGATCCCTTCTTGGTCTGGCAACTGATGAAGGCCATTTGGTATTGCGTGATATCACTACTAACAAAGACAAAGTCCTTTTTGAAAATGTACATGCGTCACCAGTTAGTGATTTTGCTTATTCACTTATAAACAAAGATGTAATGTTGTCATGTGGACTTGATAAAATCATGCATGTGTACGATGTAAGACTACAAAATGTTGTTTCCACTATAAGAACCCCTTATACACTTACTTCTTTGGCTATAAATGTTGATAACCAAGTTGCTCTGGGAACTAAAAATGGTACTGCTCTGATCTATGATTTAAGAGATCTGACCAATCCATTTAAAGTTTTGAAAGGACACGATGAAGAGGTTCGTCGAGTTGCATACCAACCTTCACGGCAAAAAGTTGTTTCAGCAGATGTCAGTCTCAGGGAGGAGACAGAAACAAATTTGTCTCCAAGGAAAATTCAGTCGCCTGTTCGTAACAGAACATCAGACATGTTCTTTATTACTGACACCCCTCCTAAGACCCACCACTTAGAAGTGTCAGGTCATGGTGAACCTAAAGCAGATTCATTTCTTGTGATGATGGGCCTAGATAAGACTAATAATGATTTTGAGGATGACATCAAGTCTGAGCATGATCGGAAGAGTGGGAAGCATGATCCCCGTTACTGTCAGTTAGATGCTGAGAAGAATATAAGTAAAGTTTCAACTCCACTTAATAGTAGAACAGCAGAAAATTTTGGGTTCCCATCTCCAATTATTGGAATTTCTAATGGCTGTCCCGATGATGGCAGACACTCGAATATAAACCTGTCAAATATAAAACAGTCTCACTACAATGCTGAAGGTGCAACAGTTGGTATTGACACAAAAGTCATGGAAGATCTTAAAGATTTTATTAAGTTAAACATGGCTGATGTTGCTGATGACAACCGTAATTATTTCTTGCATGTTATGATGGCACTCACAAAACAGAAACTCTATTTAGAAAAACAGCTGAATGGTTTGACTGAGCTGATGCAGAATGTGATGCACAACCAAAATGCTTTGGTTGAAACCAACAGGAAGCTGGCGTTGGAGATAGATCTGTTGAAAGCTCGGCAAAATAATATGTTTTAAGAGCACATTAGTTTTTAATTAGCAAACTCATAAAAAATAAATCTCAAAACTAACTAATAATTACAAATGAAATATTATGAAACAAAATTGTTAATGTGTTGATATTATTCAGTAAAAATAAATTAAAATGTATACTGAAATGACAATGCTTCTATATTAGATTAGTTAAAATTTATTGTCTAATTAACATTCCTTATGAATACTCTTAACTGTGCCAATTTAAAACTATTTATTGTTATATGTATTTTAACTCTATAAGGCATGGCATAACAACATAAATAAGAATGAGAAGTAAAATTGAAAATAATGAAATATTTATGTATGCAATTGTTTAAAGGTTTAATTATAGAATTTCTTCAAAGAAAATAATAATGGTTTGTTAATTTTCTCTGAGAGAGATAATGCGTTATTCAGCTACAATTAGCTGAGGCTGAAATTATTAGCAGTGTTTTACATAGACAATAATGTGTAATTTAGTGAAATAATGCTGTGAATGTTAGCATTTCCTTATTGTTACTCCTTTGTTAATGGTTCATATTATGTAAATGTTCAATTCAATTCTCACCAATAATAATATTATTAATGCAAAAGTGTGTTTCATTAGCGCAAGATCAATATTGTTTTATTGTACAGTGAACAATTTTTATTTAATTTTTAACATGAAAATGTACGAATGTGTACGGAGCCAAATAAGAGTCGTGCTAAACGATAAATGTGTTTCCAATTTAAATTAATCAAAAAGTGTTTATAACTTAATTTTTTGTTAATAAAAATATCAAACATTGCAAGAGCTGTATTCCGAATTGCAAAAGGTTGTGGGCTCAACTCGGAGTAATTGTGTTCTGTGCACAAACTAGAGATACTAAGATCTGTGGCTCAACTACCACTTGAAGTAAGTAAGTTGTCTGTTTCAGTTTTAAAAAATATGGTCAAAATACTATTTCAGTTGCCAGGCATCATTAAAGTTGAGTGTAATATATACCTAATTATTTTTCATAAAGATGAGCCGCAGTCGAAATTTAAATTTTAGTAATTTATCTATGAAAAGAAAATCATTTTTGTCTGAACCGAGCTCCTAGGCAATGAGAAGTGCGAGTGCCCACTCGCACTTACTTCCCATTACCTACATGTTTTACTAGTAGTTATCTGGAACTGTAGTATCTTTTTATTAACTCTAATTTCAATAGCATGGATGTTCTTGCCCCACAGACTATATAAATTATGGTCGGTCTGTGTCTTGCCCTCAGAACAATAACTAAAGCTATAGAAGGAAGGTTAAAATAAAAAAGTGCAACTATGTTTAGTTCCGTTCTATCTTATGGCTAGAAAAGGAGATTGGAGTGCGACAAATGGTGAATGAATTGAATGAACTGATGAATTTGTGTTGCTATTTTAGTCCGGTTTCTATAGCTTTAGTTATTATTCTGAGGTCTTGCCCCTACCCTACCAAGTGTGTGAGTTTTATTGCAGTTAAAATGAAATAGCGTTTTTAAGATTTTATCTATTAACAAAATAAAATAAAACAAAAAAAGACAATGTACAGTCTATAGAGTGTGGTATTTAAATTACATAATAATATAAAAACCATAAACTAAATCTCCTCAGGCTCGAAGGACCAAATACGTCAGCGATACAGGTAAAATTAAATGCTGTTTTGATTTTATTTATTTATGGAAAAGGTACAACAACAGTAGGTATACAAATAATTACTCAAACTCAAACTTTTATTTGCAAACTAAGTGGTACATAGATGGTGTTTACAATGTTATAGTTTCCTTATTACTTAGTCACCTTGTACAGGTATAACAAATAATACTTCTAACTATATAATCCAATATGTTATAATAGTAGTTTATGCAACTGTCATATAATGAAGGGTATTAAAACACGAGTGTGAGTTTATGAAACGAGCGCAGCGAGTTTCATAATAGTAACGAGTGTTTTAATACCCGTGTTATATGCAGTTGCATACACTACTTTATCTTCACTAATGCAATTAGTCAAACAACAAGAGTATAAGCTGACAATAGTTTATTTATAATAATTGTTCAAATTTTGGATGGTACAATTTTGAAAGTTAATGTTAATTATTGATCCAGCAGCTGTAGCGGTCGCGGGGCAAGCAGTAGAGCTCGTAGACGGAGTTGGAATATTTATAATTACTTCAATCGTCTTGTTTTCTATACTGTTCAAGATCGTATTTGAGACTTGAATTTTATTCATTAAAGACTCATCAATGTAGCTTTCAGCCACAGTAGAAGACTTCCACCCACCGTGTCGTTTCGGTGCGGTCAAATCACCACCGCTATCTATGAGAAGGGTCGCCGAGGTGCGCCGGAAGCAATGCCCCGTGTACAACGCTGGGTTAGGCAGATTCAAAAAACTTGCGATAGTTTTTCCCAGAGCACCAAATTTATTAATACCAGTTCTTTGATCGACGCACTTCCCCGATCTATAGCTCAAGAAAAAGGCAGGGTTTCGACAGGGGGTGGGTCGAAGTTCCATGTATTTTTTACATACGGCATAGCAGTTGCCCGTCACAACGAAAGAACGATCTATTTTCGTTTTTGTTTTCGAAACTTTCACCATGATTGTACTGTCGTCTATGTTAGAGACTTCATCGAACTGGATGTTGTATGCCTTCGGCATGCCCCCATTATGCCGAAGATTAGTGCAACCTGTAACAATAAACGATATAATAAGCTTGAGGTACATAGCCAAGGCAAAAACTATGATTTATGAAGTAGTAAAGTGTAGGTACCTACTACCTAATTTATACACAAAACGCTTAAACGGAGTGTCTAGATAACTTGCGTGTGTAGTACGTAAGTACTAGGTAGATTAAATAACAGAACTAAAATACACTTACCTTTTCAAAAAGATACAAAATATCTGGTGAATCTTTCAGGAACATCTTTATTTGACCTGATTTTTTTTCCTTGTGTTCTTCTGAACTGCGTTTCAGGAACACTATGACTTTTGAATACTTCGTGATATCAATATTGTTGTAGATACTCAGTGTGGAGTTGAGCATAGAATATTTAGCCCACATAGAAGATGGCTTGAATTTGTCGGAGAGGTCTTTGAGATACACAAGAATGACATTTTCAGAAAATGATGTAGTTTTCTTTTCGATCTTCCATGCCAAAAAGTTATTATATTCTTTTTCATATAATTTTCTAGATTTTTCTGGCAAAAGATTGTGAGTTACTTTTGTTGCCAATTCTAGAATATCCGGAGGCGTACAAATATCATCGTCGCTGTCCATTTTTAACTTTTAATTTGTATTTTAAAAACAAAACATATTGCGAAACATTAAATTCACGCGTACGTGTATTGTCACAGTGAACTTGCCGCCATTAAAATCTAACCAATGAGAGCGCAGCTGCGCGCGCAGGGCCAATCAGGAGCGAGCGCGCGCTGTTCTTTTTTTATTTAATTGGCACAAGATCTTACCAAAGAGTTTTGTGTATGTAAGTTTAGTAGTTTCGACGAAGTTTTCACGTATAACCCAACTGTTTTCAAAAGCCAGCCTAATATCAAAATTTTATACAACTTGTATGAGGATTTTGACATAAGGCTCGCCAGGTTAATTGGTCGCGTTTTATTGATGTTATAATGAGATTTTACGATATTGATGTGGATATTATACCATCATGTGAAATTGCTTAAATTGAGTGTTTTGTTGTCTGCGCTATAACAGTAGTAATTATAAGTCAAGTATTGGAAACATAAGTAGAATGTTACAACATTAGTGTGGATAAAAATATTTACCTATATTTATATTGAATTGCTATTAAAGCTTAAATTATATTATGAATTAAATTGTATAATAAAGCAATAAATTGTATTAGATTATATTATATTACCCA
This sequence comes from Eudonia lacustrata, assembly GCA_947562085.1. Taxonomy (NCBI): domain Eukaryota; kingdom Metazoa; phylum Arthropoda; class Insecta; order Lepidoptera; family Crambidae; genus Eudonia; species Eudonia lacustrata. Next base: position 2,379,247 of record OX387323.1, on the reverse strand, counting down.
GATCGCCAAACGTAATCACAAATCAACATATCGCATGGTTAAGTATTCCTTTACAGTGTAAAAACATTTATTTATCAAAAGCTTTTTTAATTTTGTTTTAAAAATTTTGTAGTTTGGTTCAGTATGTAATTCGATCGGTAATTTATTATATATTTTACAGCCATATGATGTGGGCTATGATTTAGCATTTTTATTCGTGAGGGTGGCAAATGTAGTCTTCTTTTGTAGCGAGTGTTAATGTTATGAAGCCTCCTGTACTTGTATAAATTTTTCGCTATTGCTTTTAACAAACAGGCAAATATCCTGTATATATAGTGATGGTAGCGTAAGCTTATTAAATTTTATAAAATAGGGCTTACAGCTCTGCGTGTTGTCGATTTGGGAGAGAATTCTGACACATTTCTTTTGCAATATAAATAGTTGGCTAGCATTTACGCTGTAACCCCAAAGCATCACTCCATATTTGAGCCACGAATGTGCATACGCGTAATAGGCGGTTGGTGCCGTTTCTGCGCTTGTACCTACTACATTTAATTTCAAAAAGTGCATACGTAAATTTTGACAATTTAGATTTTTAGATTTCGATATGACTTTTCCAGTTAATATTATTGAAGGAGTTGGTAAATCAAACGAGTACGACCTCATTGTTTGTTCTTGACGTCTTGTCTATTTATTATCAACATTGTAAAATTGTGACAATGTCTTGTCAAACGTATTCTATAAAATAAATGTAGCGAATTTTCTATTGTTGATATAAAAAGTCTGTTTTAATGTGGTTTTAATATAAAATCCATCGGCTAATAGCTTCCTCTTAAATCTGCGCAATTCTATACAACAACAGGTTATGGTTTTGCTGCAATTTAGCTGAAAGATGGCGACTTCGACTTTCAAGTTGTACTTGAAAGTCGAAGTCGCCATCTTGCACCTCTAGTAGGCAAAATAAATTGGGAAACATGGAAGTACAAAATTCTTATCGTACTCAAGAGCATACCGCGCGCTCTGACTTACCTCGGATGAAAAAAGTGAAGCCAGTGCAACTGCAGCATCCGCCGCTGCAGTATCCGAGTTCACAAAGATGGCTTCAAGATGGCAAACCTCCTAAGAACAGAAACCCGCCTTCCTCTTCGTCGTCTCAGAAACAGGAATCTCAAATAGCGGAATCGATGTACTTACAAATGGAAGTACAGACATCGGAACATGAAGTATCGACGACTTCATCGAGCACAGTCAACTGGTACGTTGATAACGGCGCAACATGCCACGTCAGCAATCGCGGAGATCTATTTCAGACTTTCCAATCATTCGACGAAATGCTCACCGTCTCTACGGCTAATGGCAACGCATTGCAAGCCAAAAGCAAGGGGGATATCGTCATCAAATCGGAAGTACGTGGAAAAGAATATGAGATCACCCTGAAGGACGTATGGTACGTGTCACAGATCACGAAGAACCTGTTCTCTGTCCTAGCTGCTCATGACTGCAACTCAAAAAGCAAGTTTGAGTCGACACCAACGAGCTGCACCATGTCGACGCGTGGTGAAGTGAAGCTGACAGGCGTACGCAGCATAAGCGGAGGCTTATACAAGCTGAACGTCAAGAGCGTCATTCAGAAAAGAAGTTTGGAAGTGAATTTAACTCTTACGAAGACTCAGTTGTACCACGAGCGACTCGTACACCAGAATAAGCGTCATGTACGAACATTTGTAAAACGCGAGTTGGGAATAGAGCTTCCTCAAGACGAAAGCATTTGTGAAAGCTGCATACTTGGCAAGTCACATCGATTGAAGTTTGGTACCCGACCTGGAGCTTCAAGACCAGGAGAACTGAACAAATGAAACTGAACAAATGAAAGAACAAATTTACGCTATGTTGTGCTGTTTAAAGATGACTTCAGCGGCTATCGCTATGTCTACTTTTTGAAAGCCAAGTCAGAAGTGAAACAGAAGATGCTAGAATTCATCGTCGAAGCACGAAATACAGGTCACTCGATTGAAACGCTCCTGAGTGACAATAGAGGCGAGTTTGATAATAAGGAAGTGCGTGAGATCCTTGCCACGCATGGAATCAAACAGAGGCTGACCATGCCGTATACTCCAGAGCAAAACGGATGCAGCGAGAGAGAAAATAGAACCTTGGTAGAGGCTGCAAGGATAATTATGCACAGCGGAGGTTTCGAACAGAAGCTTTGGGCCGAGTTAGTTAATGCGGCTGCCTACGTTCTCAACAGAACCGGTCCTTCCCGTATGGAGAACAAAGCGCCCTATGAACTATGGCATGGAAAGAAACCAAAAATGGCTCACCTACGCATCTTGGGCTGCAGAGCATACGTCCATGTCCCCAAACAAAAACGAAAGAAACTCTCTATGAAAGCCCTCAAAGGAAGATTAATCGGATACGACAACGATGATGGCTACCGTATCTGGTGCGATAATAAAATGATTCGATCGCGTGACGTGATCTTCGACGAGAAGCCGCTTGATCGAACTCAATGCGATGACGTTGTACCGAAGATAACGAGAAAAGAAACACCGTTCAACGAATACAAGTTGAAAGTATCTTTTAATCAAGAGCGCAATGATGTTCCTCAAGATTTGACTCCAAGCCATCAACACGAGCAATCGGATCCTGATCTACAGGATCAAGGACGTGCACCCCTGCTGCAACAGGACAGAAGATCCTTCGAATTTAACAAAGAAACTCCCGCTGATGGTGAACTGTCAAGACCACCGAGTACAACGTGGTATGATGCCGATCTAGGTGACTCATCTGACTTCGAAGATGATTCAACGGAACCTAGATATAATTTACGAGATAGGAGCACCATTCGTCCTCCACAGAAATTCAGAGATTGCTATGCGCTAACCGATGAAGACGCAGAACCCACTACGTTCAAAGAAGCTTTGAAGAGCCCGCATAAAGACGAGTGGATTAAAGCTATGCTATATGCTAAAAGAGATAGATTCTTTGAAAGAGAACAATACGTGGTCCCTTCAAGAACTACCTCAAGGTACAGTCCAGTAGCCAGATTTGCAACCATACGATCACTGCTGAGCGTTGCTGCGAGTGAAAGGATGTACTTGACACAATTCGACGTGACTACAGCCTTTCTCTACGGTGAGCTCGAAGAAGAGCTGTACATGCAGCAACCTGAAGGTTTTCACGATGGCTCCACCCGTGTATGTCATCTGAATCGAAGCTTATACGGACTGAAGCAAGCGTCCCGCTGCTGGAATAATCGTTTCCACAAAGTACTTGTTGAACTCGAATTCACACAGAATACTGCAGATCCATGTCTATACACAAAGAAAGTAGGAGGGAAAATGATATTACTTACTTTATATGTCGACGACGGATTAGTGGCTGCTTCAGACAAACAGCTTGCCGATGAATTTTTAGAGAGCCTGAAAAGAAAACTTAAAATTACGACAAAACCCGCGTCCTATTACTTAGGAATGGAAATAAATCAATGCAAAGACGGCATGATTGTAATCCATCAGGAAGCATACACCAAGAAGGTACTTGAACGCTTTAATATGGCTAACAGTAATTCTGTCTCAACGCCGATTGATGCCACAGAAAAATTGTCTGCTTCACAGTTAGATGAAGAGAAAGGTAGCGAGGAGATTAACTTCCCCTATCGCGAAGCCGTTGGTGCGTTAGCATACCTTATGGTTGCAACCCGTCCTGATATCGCATTCGCAGTCGGAGTAGTATCACGCAACTTTTAGAAGCCGACCAGATATGACTGTTCCAGTCATTTCTGATCAAACGAATACTTCGTTACCTCAAGGGAACTACGTCTCTAGGTATACATTACAAGCCGAGGACCCTGAAACCAGAACTGGAAGGATACAGCGACACTGATTATGGAGGTGATGCGACTACCGGAAGATCAACGACTGGTATCGTATGCCGATACGCTGGAGGTCCAGTGTCATGGGCGAGCAGAAGACAGACGTCAGTAGCACTGTCTACTACTGAAGCTGAACTTGTGGCCGCCAGTGAAGGAGCCAGAGTAGTGTGGCTTATGAGAATCTTCGAGGATTTAACGAAGAAGAAGAGTATGCCGAATCTACACGTGGATAATGAAGCAGCAGTAAGATTAGCACACAACCCCGAGTTTCATAAACGGACGAAGCATATACGCATCCGACATTTCTACGTCAGAGAACTTGTGTCCGAAGGAGCTATATTCGTTCAGAGGATTGGTACCAGAGACCAGGTCGCAGACATCCTGACCAAAGGATTGCCGAAGCCTACCTTTGTGAAGATGAGGTCTGCACTAGCATTGTTTTAGAGGGCGTATTGAAGGAGTTGGTAAATCAAACGAGTACGACCTCATTGTTTGTTCTTGACGTCTTGTCTATTTATTATCAACATTGTAAAATTGTGACAATATCTTGTCAAACGTATTCTATAACATAAATGTAGCGAATTTTCTATTGTTGATATAAAAAGTCTGTTGATTTTAATATAAAATCCATCGGCTAATAGCTTCCTCTTAAATCTGCGCAATTCTATACAACAACAAATATTAGTATCTATATTTAGGCCAAGTAAATTAAACGACTCTACTGATTCTATTTTGATGTTTTGTAAATTAATATTTAGTTGTAGAGGTGCTTTTTTTGTACGATCGGAATTGAATTACTTTTGTTTTATTATAATTTATCTCAAGATTATGCTCTAATAGCCAGTCTGATATGATATTAAGTGTGCTACAGATATCTAAGGAAGGGTTATAATTTTTATCATTAGTATCATTTTTTACAAGAATGGATACATCATCTGCAAATAGTACGGAGGTCAATTCTATTAGAAAACTGCAACTGCACGTTTACGCCTGTCATTTGTCGCGTGTAGGAGTAGTGCCGTGGAAATAGACGTATTCTATTAAAATTCTTTGCACCACAACTACACTACAACTGCGCGTCTACTACACTACAGCTGCACGAATCCTGCAATAAAATTAAAAGAACTAATGTTACAATTCGCTAAATACGTAAAATGCTTATAATACGCTGTGCAAAAGTTGCTCACGATCTACTTCAATAAACCTGCACAAAAACTGCGCCAATACTGCTGTCATTACTACACAAATGTCAAAATATTTTAATGGAATACGAATATTTTGCAGTAAACGTGCAGGTGTAGTGCAGTTTTGTTAGTGGAATACCTATTTGCGTTACTTCTCCGTCCCTGCAACACTACGGCAGCAGCGCTGCATAACAGAATACCGAAACGTCAAAATTTGCTCATTTTGACACACGCGATGCTGCAGTGTAGTTGCAGTTATTTAGTAGAATCGGCCTACTGGAAGTTATCTAACGTCTCGTCGTCAGAAGTTAGGTACATTAAATAAAACATTATAACAAATAAGACTTATGTTATATATAGGTACCTACCTATTACGGTCGTACACAGCATTGATTGATAATTTGCTCGTTTCACATTAACAATGCGACATTTGAATTATATAACTTTTGAGTTAATTTTGAGTTTAGTACAGAAAAAGAAAAACCGTCTTACAAATAAACAAAGAATAAGGTTCGAGCTCTATTTTTGATTCATTCGTTTCGAGTGATTTTCGTTCGACGAGTGATTTTCGTTCGACATTTTCATTTTCCGCATTTTTGAATCACTCGACCGGAACGAGTGCCCTCACCCGCTCGTAGCAGTTGAGCGATACCAAGCGATTGATAGAATAATTGTCAAATTAATGCGTTGTGTCAAAATTTTAACTGCCAAACGTAAATACAATTTCGTTCTGAGGAAAATAATTACTACTATTTTGAAAACCACTTGAATATGAATATAGAGGAATATTTAGTGCACCATAGTTATTTAAGCAGTGGAGAAGAAGATAGTGATGGGAGCGAAGAAGACCCTAGTTCCACTGGAGAAAGAAGCTACCCGTTGGCAATTTCAAATTTTCAGTTTAAATCTAATTATAGATCGATAAAGGAGCTCGCCAAACAATTAATAGAAACTCTTAGGCCTTTCATAGTCCCGAGCAGACGATTATCTGATTTGCCTATCGAAATTAAGGTTAGTCCTTATCTTACATATGTTGCTGACTATTGTCACACACATAGTTGATCTACGAAAAATCTAAAACCAAAAATATAATTTACAGGTACTCACAGCGTTAATTTTTTTTGCCAAAGGCTCATACCAAATCTCTATCGGAAACCATAAAAATTCGAGAAATGCTCAGGGTACTGTTTCAAAATGTATCACTGAAGTTGTGGAAGCCTTGAACCATCCTTCTGTTTTAAGTAATGGACTGCCTTTTCCGTCTTCGTATTCGACGACAATAGCGTCGGAGAAGTAAAAAAAGGAACAGCAGTAACAGTGTGTCAATCCAATATGGCTACAGAGGCTAATGAGCTAGTCACCCCCACATTCAACGCGCGTCTGCAGCGCGACTGAAACGCGGCTGTCGCTGTAATGTGAAGGGATTTGCTGTGCCGCGCTGCAGCCGCGCGACTAAAACGCCTAATGATGACAACATTAATGATGATGGTTATTTCTTCCAGGTTCTAAGAACTTTATAGACTACCAGGGGTAGTCGGGTGTATAGACTGCACTCATGTTGCTATTCACACTCCACCAAATGATGTAAAAATCGCAATTAAAGAAAAGCTTTAAAAAAAAGCTTAATAAAAAGTGTCTGATTATATTGAAGACGAAACAGCATGTGTTTAAAATGCTCCTATCACTCCAACTGGTATTTCTGATTTAAAATATTGTTAAGATTTTTTTTTAAACTTAATAACTTTGTAACGGCATATAATTTTGTAAATGTCGTTACATATATTAAAGCTAAATAAAAATATTTGACTTTGACTTTGAAATATATTTTTTTATATTTACGGGTAAGCACAGTGCCTTAATCTCACCTGATGTTAAGTAATGATAAGGCCAATTGGTGGAAGCGCACTTCACCCGGGATCCTCTACTAGTGAGGCACTGGTTATCTTAACACAACAATGCTACAAACATTGATGCTTTGGCGACACATTTAGATAAGATGGTGGTAGCTAGCCAGGCGGGCAAACAAGTCCTACCCCCAATCAAACCGAGTACACAAACATGTACCCCCCGCTGGGAATCGAACCCGGGACCTCTGGGTCTAAACCGGTGGTCTTAACCACAAGACTACAGAGACGGTAAAAATAATTATTTTTCTTTTAAACATCTGGTTTGCTTTAACATAACACCATTATTTATATAATTTAATTTTTTGCATTTACAATGATATTTTGATACTTGAAAAAAGTCAACTAATCCATACTAACATCGCTAAGCCGGGACTTTTGGCGGTCTGTTCCAATGCTCTTCCAGTTGTGCTAACACGACTTGTGGGATGCATCGAAATAGTCGTACAGAATATACCTAGACAATTACGACAGGTCTCAGTAGCTCAATTTTAGAAGAGCATTGGACTGGACATTTAAATTCTGCACTTATAAGTTACATAAAAAACAGTCTTTTGCTCATTGGTTTTTATCTTTTTCAATATAACAACATCATACTTTGAAAATTACAAAATCTATATAACACTTATAAAAAATATATTTTACACTTTTATTTATGAAGCTGTTCACATTATCCCGCATCCGGAAAAAATACTGGGAACGCGGTCTTACTGCCAGCCTTTCCTTGGGATGAATGTACTTCCTCATTACTGAAAAGTGTGAATCGACATTTTATTTTATAGAATTTGAGAGGATACCATTTTAAGTCTGCATGTTTTATGTGAAACAGACCTTTGGTCAACCTTTGTGAATTCAGTGGGTGTACCCAGTATTCGCTATTATGATTGCGTCTCTTTCTTTTTTGTACGTGAAATATGCAACGAGTCGAATTCTCTGGGTCTCCATTTCCACTGACGTGCTCTTCCCTAGAACGAACGTCATGAACTAACTGCCTCCGTCGTCCCTCGTGTGCTTTGTGTTCGCGGTGAGGGAGGGCAGCCGCGGGCATCGACGGGCAGACGCGGTCTTCAATGCTTCGTTCGCGGTCAAAAATACTGCCCCGCCCCGCCCTGCCGTTAGCAAAGCGCTAACTCTGCTTAAAACTTTATTAGGCGTTGTGCTTGTACAAGAACAAAAATGTCTAAAACTGAGACCTAATTTCGAGGATACAGGTGGCTACTGATTGATTCTGTTGAGATACCTATAATAAAGACAAATAACTAGCTAAACGTGTTAGTGAAGCAATCAATTCACAACTACAGAAGACGTTTTCACAATAATTCTTGTGTTGTGACGTTTATTGATTGATAGTATTGTCTATAAAAAAGCAAAGGTTTTTTTTAACTGTCAATAGAAACATAGATATTACGTTCCGTTTTCATTGCGGTTGTTACCGGTTCCTTCTAAATTCTGCGTGGAACGGATAATATCCAACATTTCGTATTATGTTGGCAGCACCGGACGCGAACGATTCAAAAATACGGAAAATCAGTATCATGCGATTTAAAAGGCGAGTGTGACTTAAGTCGCATGCGGCAACATTATGTCATACGAATGAATCAAAAATAGAGCTCATGGTCTCTTTTACTTTAATATAAATGACATTTACATGAAAGAAACAAAACACGGAATAACTATTCGGAGCTTATTCTTTATTTATTTGTAAGGCTCTGAATGTAGAAGTAGAAGCAAACGGGAGACAAATTATTGTATTAAATAACTTAAAAACTTAAGAGGCTTTCTTGAGTGAATTTGAAAATTGATGTCGTACAGGTCAATTCTATTAGAAAACTGCAACTGCACGTTTACGCCTGTCATTTGTCGCGTGTAGGAGTAGTGCCGTGGAAATATACGTATTCTATTAAAATTCTCTGCACCACAACTACACTACAACTGCGCGACTACTACACTACAGCTGCACGAATCCTGCAATAAAACTAAAAGAACTAATGTTACAATGCGCTAAATACGCAAAGTGCTTATAATACGCTGTGCAAAAGTTGCTCACGATCTATTTCAATAAACCTGCACAAAAACTGCACCAATACTGCTGTCATTACTACACAAATGTCAAAATATTTTAATGGAATACGATTATTTTGCAGTAAACGTGCAGGTGTAGTGCAGTTTTGTTAGTGGAATACCTATTTGCGTTACTTCTCCGTCCCTGCAACACTACGGCAGCAGCGCTGCTTAACAGAATACCGAAACGTCAAAATTTGCTCATTTTGACACACGCGATGCTGCAGTGTAGTTGCAGTTATTTAGTAGAATCGGCCTACTGCTTTGATTTATTTGCCAATAGTCATGTATGTTCGTTCACGAACACTTATCAGTTAATAGCTCTCCAATTTTAACGTAATTTTTGACAAAAAACAAGTTTTAGAAATTAAAATATAAACAATCTTCGCTTTTACTGTTACTACACAACAACACAACCTTTTTTTTATCAGCAAGCGATGGGCGAGTTCAAAATTACTCAGTCACTCAGGTCCGAGTGAAGGGGTGTCGTGTGTCGATAACATTTTTCTGAATCCGATTTATCCGATTTTAATTGAACCGAGCGAGTCAAAGTCAACTCGAGTCACATCACTAAGTTGGATGGTTTTTATAAAGTGTAGTTTGTTCCCTGAGGAACCGGCTAAAGACATAGACCATGCTGCCATGTCATTAGTTTCTTAAATTCATTAGTACTATTTGTAATAAACTATATATAGAATGATGATGAATGATGATAGAAATGAGAAGTAAGAAATGATATACCCCCCAACCCCTCGAGTATCTCAGTAAAGATGTGGGGCTTTACTAAGTCCTCACGTGAGCTTCTTGAGAGAATTTGAAAAGTGACGTTGCACTGTGTGAAGTTTTATTTAGTTCATAAATAAACGCACGGAATTAAACTAATAAATTAAAGCTCTACGATAATAAGCATCAAAGAATATATATTTTAAAGTGACAAACAAGACATGTAAAAAAACAACAACAACAACAACAACACAGTAAAACCATAAAGTTAAGAAAGGAGGTCTTTCTTCACACCCGCATTACTTTTTAGAATGGAGTCTTGTAGTCCAATTCTGTGGCTTAGCATAGTTAGCCTTGGTCCGAAAAGGGGCTTAGTAAACATGTCTGCCAGTTGGAGATCAGTAGAAACTTGCTTAATAACGAAGTCACCATTCTGCAGACATTCTCGACTAAAGAAGTGCTTTATTTTTATGTGTTTCGTTCTTTTGTGAAACTCATAAGATGGATTCTCAGAGAGCTTGATGGTAGACTCGTTATCGACGTAAATGACTGGCTTCTCAATCACACCTACTAATTCCTCTAGGAGTTCTTTTAGCCATAGAGCTTCTCTCGCAGCTTCAGTTAGAGCTACAAGTTCCGCCTCTGTTGACGAGATTGCAACTGTTGGTTGCTTCTGGCTTTTCCACATAATAGGGCCAGAGAACAGGAAAACCATTCCCGATGTTGAATGTCCCGTAGATGTGTCGCCACCAAAATCAGCGTCACTGAAACATATTAGCTTCTTCTCCCGGCTTTTAGCGAAAACAAGTCCATTGTTTATGGTACCCTTAAGGTATCTAAAAATTCGCTTGACTCTAATTACATCAAGTTTTGTAGGTTTTTCTAAGTTTCTTGATGCCACACTCACCGCATAACTTATATCTGGCCTTGTAGCGACCATCAGGTACGCTAGAGCTCCGACGGCTTGACGATAGGGAAAGGAAGAATCTAAATCATCATCTTCTTCATCTCTGTCAGATTTTACTGCCGGGTTTGGAGTCGATTTACAGTTGGCCATTCCAAATTTTTCTAAAATCTTTGCAGTGTATGACTTTTGGTTAAGAGTTATTTTGCCTTCGCAGGTTTTATTTATTTCAAGTCCGAGGAAATACGAAGCCGGTTTTGTAGTTATTTTAAATCTGTTTTGTAACTCTTCTAAAAATTCTTTTCCAGACTTTACATTAATTGAAGCAACTAAACCGTCATCTACGTAAAGCGCAATCAAAACTTGTTTACGTAGGTAAAGGCAAGGGTCTTTAGCGCTTTGCTTGAAACCTGAACTTATTAGGTACTCTGATATGCAATCGTTCCAGCATAGTGGAGCCTGCTTTAAACCATAGAGGCTTCTTTTCAGTTTACATACTTTCTTAGTACCATCATCAAATCCTTCTGGTTGCTTCATATAGATTTCTTCTTTTACAGCTCCGTTCAGGAATGCTGTAGAAATATCGAATTGCTGCAGCACCAGGTCTTCTTGAGCGGCTATCCCCAAGACAGCTCTTATCGTACTTAGTCGGGCGACTGGACTGAACGTCTTCTGATAGTCAACTCCAGGTTTTTGTAAAAACCCTTTCACTACAAGTCTTGCCTTATAACGCTCGATAGTACCATCAGGATTTCTTTTAATTTTGTAGACCCATTTGCAAGACAGAGGTTTGCGATTTTTAGGTTGGTCGACTAGTTCCCAGGTTTTCATTTCATTTAATGATTTCATTTCACTCTGCATGGCTTCTAACCATTTAGTTTTATCATTGCTGTTGATAGCAGTTTGAAATGTTTGAGGTTCTGTTTCGTTTTCGGTATTCATCGCTGCCAAAACATAGTCCTCAAGTCCTTTCGGAATTTTTATCTCCGACCTATTACGGAGATTGTATGGCCTCCGTTCCTCTTGCTCTTGCATGGACCCATCGACAACAGGTTCTATCTCATGGTTTTGATCTGATAAGTTTTCTCCATTCTCGTCGATTTCAATGATGTCATAAAATGGTTCGTTTTCATTTGGTTCATCAAGATCTTCTATGTTGTCTATATCGTTTTCATTTGCGACGATGTCATAAAACAACTCATTTTTGTTTGATTTGTGATCTGACAATAGGTTTGGTGAATTTTGTTCGTTATCGTAAAACATTTTCTTCAGAATACGAACATCTTTGGAAATCATTGTACTTTTCTTTGATGGCACATAGATTCTGAACGCTTTTGAGACTTCGGAGTAGCCAGCAAACATTCCAGGTAAAGCCTTTGACGAAAATTTGTTTTCACGTTTACCTTTCTTTAGGACGAATGCTTTAGCACCAAATACGTAGAGATGGTTTACGCAGGGTTTTCTTCCCACCCATCTTTCAAATGGTGTTTGGTTATGTATATTTTCATTAATGCTCCGGTTTGACAAATAATTAGCAGTATAAACCGCTTCTGCCCATAAACACATAGGGACAAATATACTTCCTAAATATGATTAATTTGATCTTTGAGTCTGGATGTCCTCCTGATGAATGGAAGACCCAAATCATTATCCCTATTTTAAAAACAGGCAAACCCAGTGACGATCCTTCAAGTTACCGACCTATCGCTTTATCAAATACTATGGCAAAAATTTTAGAACATCTTATCAAGAACCGTTTGGAGTGGTTTTTAGAGAACAATAATAGACTATCAAAATCTCAATTTGGTTTTCGTAAGGGATTGAGCACCGTAGACAGTCTCGGTACATTTATGACTGATGTCCGTATTGCTTTCTCAAAACGAAAAACGGTAGTTGGCGTATTTCTGGACGTGGCGTCCGCATACGACAATGTTCTTCTCCCGATGCTCAGGCAGAAAATGCTACAGCTGAACATTCCTGAGAAGATTGTTAACTTTATTTTCAACTCTCTATCAGACAGGTCGGTTCTTGTTTGTTCTCAAAATTCTACGCTCCCACCGAGAAGAGTCTGGAAGGGCCTTCCCCAGGGATCAGTCCTTAGCCCTTTACTATTCAATGTTTATACCTATGACCTAGATCAAACAGTCAATTGTTTTTGTGATGTTCTGCAGTACGCTGACGATCTCGCTCTGTATGTGGCTGCAGATAATATTTCTGTTGCTGTGAATAGACTTAACTCGGCTATTTACTATCTTAATAATTGGTTATTGGATCATGGTTTATCCCTCTCAATCTCAAAAAGTAGTGTGGTAGTTTTTTCAAGAGCTAGGTCTATTCCTGACATCGAAATAACCAGTAATGGTCAAGTTTTTCCAGTCCATGATAGAGTCAAATTCCTAGGAATGATTATTGACTCAAGATTGTCTGGAGCACATCACTTGAATTATATTGTTAAAAAATGCGAAAAAAATATTAACGTACTGAGAGCTCTCTCTGGGGTTTGGTGGGGAGCTCATCCATCTACCCAAAAATTACTCTATAATGCGCTCATACGTAGTCTACTGGACTATGGGTCTTTTCTGTTAGAGCCCTGTAATAGAACGTCGTTGGTCTATTTGGATAGAATCCAATCAAAATGTCTACGGATTATTCTTGGTGCTATGAAGTCTATCCCTATAAACGCAATGCAGGTTGAGTGTGTCGAATCCCCTCTCGAATTTCGTAGGCAATATTTGTCAGAAAGATTTACATCTAAAAGTTACCAAATGTCATCACACCCACTAATTACTAAGCTAGATATTTTAAATAAATTAATTCCTCACAATGACTATTGGTCCCACAAAAAATTACCCTGCCCTATAGTAAGTTATAGAAAACTCATCAATATGCCGTCTCCTATTTATCAGTTTAAGCTTAACTCCCTTTTTGAAACTTCATATGAAGCCATAATATTTCAACCGGAAGTAATTCTTGATATAGGCGTAGACAAATGTTCCATAAACGCACATAATCAACTCAATGTCATAGTATCAACCAAATGGCCTGAGTGGCTGACCATTTACACCGATGCATCCAAATTGTCTGAAGATGGTTTTGTCGGATCGGCGGTCTGGATCCCTAAATATAAAATAATACTCAATTTTAAATGCTCTCCTTTCGCTTCAGTTTTTACGGGTGAAGCCATTGCCATTTTGGAAGCTCTTAAGTTTGTCCTGTCTCATAGTATTAGTAACGTTATTATTTTCTCAGACTCTAAAAGCTGCCTCCAAGCAATCATTGCTAATCAATTCCGGTGCAAAATTCAATTCCAGTTTATTTTAAAAATTAAGAATATCCTTTTTGAATGTCATCGTCTGGGTTTACGTATAGCCCTTGTATGGATTCCAGGCCATGCAGGCATCAAAGGCAACGAAACTGCTGACAGCTGTGCTAAGCAAGCCACTATTAACGGATCTGCTACCCATTCTGGCGTATACGCAAGCGATATCTCGTCGTTGGCCAGGAAAGACCTCTTCTCGAACTGGACTGACTATTGGGAAAAAAGTTGCATTGTTAAGGGTTTACATTATGCCGCCATCCAACCGGACATCCCCCATATACCATGGTTTTATAAATTCGACGGTGCCGATAAGAGAGTTACCTCTGTTGTATGCAGACTTAGATTGGGACATGTGTGCACTCCTGTATTTCTAGCAAAGATTAGGGTGAAGGACAGTTCCCTGTGCGAATGTGGACTCGACGAGGGTTCGACAGAACATATATTCTTTAATTGCCCCAAAAATAACCCCTCCTTATACTCCCTCCTTCCTCCGTACATACCGCGGCCTACTAATTTTAAATCCATATTATCGTATATAAATTCTGATTTTGTGAATGTCTTGTGTTCGTACATTATGTCTAATAATATTAAATTATAAATCTTATTTGCTTTACTAACACGTTTAGTTTGTTGGTTGTTTGTCATTGTTTCAGGTACCTCAACAGAATCAATCAGTAGCCACCTGTATCTTCAAAATTGTGTCTCAGTGTTAGACATTTTGTCTCTTGTACAAGCACAACGCCTATTAAAGTCTTAAGCAGAGTTACGGACAATGTCAAAACACTAATAACCTGCCCTAAAACTAGACACTGGCTAAATCGTAGCGAAAGCCATTTCTCAAGAAATTGAATTGAATTGAACGCACAGAGCATACCATTGTTGCGGGTTTTAGTGTAGCAATTTACTCTAGTTTGTCTATAGCCAAACTTCTTCATACAAAAGTAGGCTTTAATTTGTCGTAATTTGAGATTATAGTCGCGTGGTCGGGTGCGGTGTGATCACACCGGTCGGGTGTTGACTGAATAATTTTAATTATTTCACATTTATTCGACAACACAAATTTTAGAAATAAAACAAAACCGCGGACATGACGCTTCACTTTCCCGCCAGGAAGTCCCCATAAGTTGGATGGCGGACTTTTTTGCGGGAAAGTGAACCTAAACATGAAACAAAACAGTGCAACGGCACTTTTCAAATTCTCTCAAGAAGTCCGCCGCGTGAGGACTTAGTAAAGCCCCACATCTTTACTGAGATACTCGAAGGGTTGGGGGGTATATCATTTCTCACTTTTCATTTCTTATATCAGTCATCATCATCATAAAGGAAATATTGTCTATTTATGTCATAGATTTAGTATACTATATACTAACAGCCGGTTGTACCAAAACTTTCATTTTACGAATTCGTAAAAAGTAACGTAAAAAGTAAACGTATAATGTAAAACGTTGTTGTACCACGCTTTGCGATACGTTTTACGGTTACATTATACGGTTACTTTTTACGGAGCTCAAACCTTGCTCATAACGTAAAAGTATAAGATTATGACAGTTCGTTAGTGTTTGCAATTCGTGTTGGAGGTTAGAAAGCGCTCTATTTATTTAAAGAAACGTGCTATGAGAGAATAAATCACTATAATATCTTCTACAAGTTCTGACCACCAACCACCCGACTTCAGTAGACATTTATTAAAACTGATATGCGTATCTAGGTAATTAATAATATGATTTCAATATTATTTCTTGCTTTTTAGAGCTGTTTTTACTTTTTTAAGTTTTCTGTTTTTGAAGTCGGTTTTTTTTTTGTTAAAAATTATTTTATTTTACGATTTTTAGTGATGGGTAGAGGTAGACCTAACAAGGATGCTTCTCGGATGAGGAAACGACCGCCTACTAGGCGGTCGTTTCCGTGGTCGTCGGTAGTGGTATTCCTATGAAAAACTTCAATCTTAATTAGGTATTATTTTTGTACGAACTAAACATTTTGGCATATTGAACCGTATAAAGTAAGCCCAACAAAAGGTAACTGCTGTAAATCGTTGAGGAATTTCCTCGACAGTCTATGGTCTCCATCATCAGGCCTGTAATGGCACTTATAACCCATATGGAGGTGCAAAGTTCTTATCAATAGAAATGAATTAAGACCAAACACAAGGCAGCTACTGTAAAACGTTGAGAAGTTCCCTTGACTGACCTTCGTCTTCATCATCAGATCCCTAATGACAGTCACAACCCATCTAGGTGTAAAGTTCTCATCAATACAAATTAATCAAGCCTAAACACCATGTAATTGCTGTAAATCGTTGAGGAGTTCCCTCGACTGTCTTTCGGCTCCATCATTAGATCGACTCCAGACCTTCATTAAATAGTAGTGCTTTAAAATACTTAATGAAAACATTAATAATCGCACTAGTCATTACTACGATTTTCGAAGGTTCCCCTCGATTTCTCTGGGATGCCATCATCAGATCCTGGTTTCCTTATTATGGTACCATCCTTGAGATATCTCCTTTCCAACCAAAAAAATCATCAAAATCGGTTCATAAACGACGAAGTTATCCGCGAACACAAAAAAAATATATGTATACGAGTCGTATTGAGAAACCTCCTCCTTTTTTGAAGTCGGTTAAAAAACTACCATGGTAGTAAAAAATTACTGAGGTAAACTGGTAAAATTAACGCTCTATTTGTGTAGCAAGTAATGTTACTGATACTTTTACTCGTATTTTGTTGGTGCAACGTACATTTACGAATTCGTGAAAGTAACGGAATAGTATAAGTAAAACGTAAAAATGAATTAGTAAATGTATATCAATTTTGGTGCAACCGGCTGTAAATCTATGATTTATGTATTACTTGTAAGAAAAAATACTTGACACTGCTAAATGTGCTAATCGCACGAAGCCATCAACTAAAAATAAAAGTTGGATGGCATGCAAGTCAATTAGCGTTGCCAGAAAGTTACTTTTGTAACATTTTACGTTAATTTTGACCATCTCATGTTACTTCCATGTTACACGACTCAAAATGTTACTTTTACGTTACTTTGAGAACTTGATAAAAATATAGGTACCTATAATTAAATATTTTCCAGCATACAAAGATAAACGTGAAACGGAACGCAAGATAGTTTCATTCTTCTTTTGTTTATTTACTTTTTGTTCATTTTCCCCTCTTTCTTACGTGGTAGCGAATGTAGCTAACGAACTTTGAAACAAAGTTCGATAATTTATTACTTTTATTACTTCGATCAATAATTTTTAATACTACTGATTTCTGAAGGAAGGCACTTAATACCAGTAGTATACCTAGCATTGGAGATCAGGGAAGTCACATTCGTTATTGTAACCTGTTTTTATGTGACAATAAATAATAATAAAAATAATAGGCATAACATTGTATCCATTGTTTTTCTTTCTTTAAGCTTTAATAATGGAATAGAAAGTTTTTTGTGTAACCAAGTGCATTAAGGGGTATATAATAATAAAATAATAATAATAAACAAAAAAAAAGCTAATAAAATGTTTATATAATTTTTAACGCAAATTTTGTTGCGAACAAACTACAAAAACACAAATGTTGAAAAAAATGTTGTAATTTAAAAAAAAAAGTTAATGTTACTTTTCTCGTGAAAATGTTACTTTTTGAACCGTCTCATGTTACTTTTGACTATCGACCACTAGCAACACTGTCAATTGTCATGTCATGTCACTCACTCATGTCAAGTCAATGTCAAGCATAAAGTGTTGTTGTTTGTAACTTGTAATTTCAGTGGCGGTTTTCTAATTTTCTTATTAATTATGGAAGAACAAAGTATAACTAACTTATTTGAGTCTCAAACCATATTTGCTGATCACAAAGATCTAATTCACGATGTGGCGTACGACTTTTACGGCGAGAGAATGGCTACTTGTTCTAGCGATCAGTATGTCAAGGTAGGTTATGTCTTGGAAGTCTTTGCAAACCAAACATTTTACTTTAAATAGATGATAGATGATAGAGAGATATTAAAAAAAGTTAGTTTGACAACAAAAATTTCAACAACTAAAAGTTTATGCTGCACTGAAATTATTTATGTTTATTGTGTTTAAGATATGGGACTCCGACAGTAGAGGAGGCTGGCGACTGACGGGCAGTTGGAAAGCCCACCACGGCTCCGTGTGGAAGGTTACGTGGGCGCACCCCGAGTTTGGGCAGGTCATTGCTACATGCTCCTTTGATAGGACTGCTGCGGTGTGGGAGGAAGTTGGTAAAAATATTTCTATAAAAGTGTATATAGGATAACATAGATTTATTAGTTAAACATAAGTAGATACATAGGTAGCTATAAATTATTATATATAAGCTTGTCAAGTTTGCCTTTCTTTGTATACAAATATAAAAAGGGAGATTTACACATATAGATTTAAACATAAAAACAGATTTATATGTTTAAATACAACTTAATCAATTGCTATATTAATTAAATCTTGATTATTATTCAATCCAAGATTACCTACTTAAATGGTCTCATTATATTATATTAATATGTTTGCCTTGCAGTGGGAAAGTAATAGATGATTATTATTATTATTATTATTAATAATAATAATATAATAATATCTTTTTGAAGATTACACTAAACCTTTCAATGAGCTTTAGCAGTATTGCATCAGTTATGTTGCTGTTGTGAAACTGGAATGTGTGTAGTGACATCTAATACACATGCCTTATTTTTACAACTGCAATAACAAAACATCAATACTGTTTAACCTATACCAAAAAAAAAAACAATGTTGATTTAAAATATATTTTTCAGGTGATACAAATTCATCAGGGTCTGAAAAGGGTTTGCGCTCATGGGTGAAACGCTCAAATCTAGTTGACTCCAGAACCTCAGTAACCGATGTAAAGTTTGGCCCTAAGCACTTAGGTCTATTGCTAGTCACATGTTCAGCTGATGGTATAATAAGGTAACTAGATCAAATATTTTACCAAAAATCGTCCATTCTTTTAACTAGAAGTATATTTACTCTTTTTATTTAAAAATATAATATATTATAGTAAAGTCAAAACTGTCTTCACAAATGAGTACATTTTTTTTTGTTATATCATTTGCGATCGGTCGCCAAACCATAAGCGAATTGGTTAAAGGAAAAATGATGTAAACACACAAATGAGTACATGATGTATTTGTTCTTTCATAGTTACAACAGAGCTCTTACAGGGCCCATGCTGTGAATAGATTAAAACCTTTTGGTACAACATGAAGCAATTACAATTATTATGATTGTGCAATAAACAATATTTTGAAAATAACTGTTATGATGTATAGTAATTACTATATTGTTATTTTATGTTTTATGTAGGATATATGAAGCACCTGATGTTATGAACCTAGCCCAGTGGACGCTGCAGCACGAGATTCCAACCAAAGTCTCAATAAGTTGTCTCACCTGGAACCCGTCATTATCAAAGTGAGTTTAAACTTTGAGGGCCTTACAAATAAACAAAAAATAAGCTTTGAATAGTTATTCAGTGTTTTGTCTCTTTTACTCTAATTTGAAATGATGTTTACATGACAGGAACAAAACACGGAATAACTATTTTGACCTTATTCTTTGTTTATTTGTAAGACATTAAGTGTAGATGGTAACATTTACTCCTGAGCACTGTTTCCACCCATTTACTCAAAATACAAGCACGAGGAGCGTTTGAAATACAACATTTTAGGATGTTCCACGATTAACAGTAGTAACTATTTGTCAACTTCGCATATTTAAATTATACTATAAGGCACAGGCCACACTGGGAGTGGTGAAGCTTCGCTTATGTCGCTACCGTGTCTTCATACTCTTTGTAGTTTAGCTCTGTGATTAAATAAAAAATAATATTGTAATATGTTTCAAGCTCACTTTATTAATTTGCTATTCTTATCTCCAGAGTAAATCCACCAATGCTAGCTGTAGGAAGTGATGAGCCCAATACTACAAATGCCATAGCAAATGTTCAAACAGATAAAAGCACAGCATGCAATGGAAAAGTTTTCATCTACGAGTGAGTATCTTATCATATGTTATCTTATCTATATTAATATTATAAAGCTGAAGAGTTTGTTTGTTTGAACGCGCTAATCTCAGGAACTACTGGTTTGAATTGAAAAATTCTTTTTGTGTTGGATAGTCCATTTATCGAGGAAGGCTTTAGGCTATATAACATCACGCTGCGACCAATAGGAGTGAAGCATCAGTGAAAAATGTTGCAAAAACGGGAACAAGAGCCTAAAAAATTAAAAATGCTGCCGAAAGTCAGTATTCCACGCGGACAAAGTCGCGAGCACAGCTAGTATACTATATATGTATATACCTACAAAACTATATATCCAGGCTCTGCAAGGGGTTCAAAATTGTTTTGTTGATCACATAATTATTAGATTGAGGCTTTTAAAGGTTCACAAAAGCAGTTGAAAGACCACTGAGGCAGTCAAAAAATTAAGAAGTAAGAATAAGAATAAGATTAAATTTATTTCTTTATAAAACTTAGTCTAAATACATCAAACTTATAAAATAACATTGTTTATATAATAATATATTGCATTGCAGTAGATTAAACATCACTAATACAGTTGTATATAATACATATTATAATCACTTTATCTTAGAAACAAACTAATATAAACAAATTTCAAACCACAATTATTGAAAATACTCATGTTTATTATATCGGACACCGGAAGCGAAATCAAAGCGCAGTGCAGGTAACGCACAGCGCCATCTTCCAAAAAGGCGGTTTTTTAAAGAAATTGGAACAAGTACTTTCGATGTTGTAACCTTCTTTTAAATAAAAAAAACCCGTGCCAAAAGATGACAATTTTTAATAGCCATTGATTGATTGATTTTTAAGATCCTTATTATGGCCAATAAAAGTAGAATACAGAATTTATTTATTTCTTAAACACAAATGTTGAAAAAATTTCCACGAGCAGGATTTGAACCCGCACCCTTCTGACATACCGGGTCAGGTGCTCTTCCAATTGAGCTATCGTGGTTCTAACCAGCCCGCCGAAATTATTCAACACTATTTGCTTTTTACCTTGAAAGCCAAAGGCGCCCATTCAATGTCAACAACTACCGTCATTAACATCTGATCATAATATTTTTACAAATACTAAAGATCAGTTAAGAAGTAGGCAAGCTATTTATAAAATGTTTATTTGCGAACAAATTACAAAAACAAATGTTGAAAAAATTTCCACGAGCAGGATTTGAACCTGCACCCTTCTGACATACCGGGTCAGGTGCTCTTCCAATTGAGCTATCGTGGTTCTAACCAGCCCGCCGAAATTATTCAACACTATTTACTTTTTACTTTGAAAGCCATAGGTGCCCATTCAATGTCAACAACTACCGTCATTAACATCTGATCATAATATTTCAACAAAATTTAATTTTTTCAACATTTGTGTTTTTGTAATTTGTTCGCAACAAAATTTGCGTTAAAAATTATATAAACATTTTATTTATTTCTTTACTATGTGGTACAAAAGCAGCTTACAATCTAAAAACTATATTATAACAGTTTAACAGAGATTTCATCTTTACTTGATATTACTATATCTGCCAAATAAGTGGCGCCGTTGTCGCGGGTTGCCGCTTGCCGCTACTAAGTCAAGTAAGGCGGTCGCGCAGCATTGCAGCTATATGGTTGCCTTGCCCACTTGCCAAAATCCATACTGGTAGTAGATACCGTAGTTTAGTCTAAACTAATTTTTTAGATTTTTAGATTTTTAGATTTTTAGTTTTGACGTCAATAAGTGCCTGTGAAAGCTTATGTTGAACAAATAAATAAATAAATAAACTTTCCTACACTCACACCAATTATCTAGCCCAAGAGAAGTTTCATTATGAAACTCGTTTAATGGTTACTAGACAACGGATAAACATACTTAAAATACTTAAACACAGTTATTATACAAAGAAAACACCCAGACCCGAGACAATATAGAAAAACAATAATTTCTAAATTGACCCGACCGGAGATCGAACCCGGGACCTTAGAGATGGCGACACCGTGAAAACCGGTGTACAAACCACTCGACCAATAAGGTCGTCATAAAATGATTTGACTTTGACTTTGACTGAAGCGGAGCGAGGCAGCGGAGAGGAGCGATGGAGTTATGTGAAGCGGATTGGCGGACTGTGCCTAGACCGAGTTCACGCGACGAGTCATTTTAGTGAGCGGTGGCGGAAGGCCAGTTCAGTTAACGCGCTTCCCCGCATCGTTTTTCTACTCCACTTCCGCGTCCCATTTAAAATGTATGAAGTTTTAAAGTAGTAAGGAAATCCCTGTCCACTGCAGCAAAGCGGAGATTTTGAGAAATCCTATTGGTCCATATTGGCACAGTGTAACACTTTCGCCGATTCAATTTTACTGAATGGCGTGTTTTTTTGTAATATTTAATAATATATAACTAAGTTTTGTTATTTGTTTGCTTACTTGCTCCTTCTAATTTAATAATCTAATCCTTATTTTACATAATAACAAGCAAGGCATAGAAAAGCTTAGAAATTTTCATTTGTCTTGTCTGTCAGTGTCAGTCATGTCATGATGTCAGTATGTCATTATGTTGTATTGTCTATTGTAATGTGATTTTTATTTTTATTTATTTTTTTGTAATTGCTACGAACCACTTGATACGAAAGTATCGAATGATATTCGCATTTTTATATCTTTGCTGTTTCTGCCTTGTTTTTTTTTTTTTGTATTATTTGTATTATTTAGTTTTTGTGTGTGTACTTCTCACTTGCTTCCTTTATTTTACATTGTATTATTAATGTTTTGGTTTCTCTCCGTCAACCTGTGGGTATTTATGTATTTATGTACTAATATTTTAAAAGTATTTATTGTAGTATAATTATTATTGTTTAAGTAATATTGTAAACTGTTATAATGGATTTATCGTTTAGTAATAATGACCTTTTTCTATCTTGTTCTTCATCCTCTTCTGATTCCAGCTTTTTGAGCTTTGATCGACCTCTGAACGAACTTTTGGACGATTGTTTTTCCGATTTGTCAAAAAACTTCAACGTGGTGCATATTAATGCGCAGAGCATTCCTGCCCACTACTCGGACATGCTTGCATCTTTTGATATTAAGAACATACACGCTATTCTTATTTCCGAAACTTTTCTTATTCCTCAACTGTCCTCTACTTCTTACTCTCTGCCTGGATTTAAATTGGTTCGAAATGACCGTGTTAGTTCTTCTCATGGTGGCGTGGCCATATATCTTCGCTCACATATATCTTATACTATCCTTTCTCGATCTCCTCAGCCGCCTCCCCCTAATTCTGCCGAGCATCTGTTTTTAGATATTTTCCTTGGTCACACCAAAGTTCTATTGGGTGTTTACTACAGTCCCTCCCTAAGAGTGGACTATTTCTCATCTTTTGAACAACTTCTCGAAA
This sequence comes from Eudonia lacustrata, assembly GCA_947562085.1. NCBI lineage: Eukaryota > Metazoa > Arthropoda > Insecta > Lepidoptera > Crambidae > Eudonia > Eudonia lacustrata. The sequence continues at coordinate 2,355,858 of OX387323.1, read as the reverse complement.
ATTTTACTCCTGTTTATAAACATACCATTATTATGGGTGACTTCAATACGTGCCTGGTAAAAAATGATTCACGTTCCAATAACTTACTTTCTTTAATCAATTCCAGTAATTTACATATTCTACCCTTACGAGAAACCCACCATTTTCCAAACTGCTCTCCGTCACTTTTAGATCTCATGATAGTATCCTCTCCCAATGTTGTTGTTAAGCATGGTCAGTTCTCTGCCGACGCCTTCTCTTACCATGACTTGATATATTTGTCATATCGGGTTCGTCCTCCGAAGGATAAGCCGCGAGTTTTGCTTCAGCGTGGCTTTGCCAGGATGGATCTGAAACAGCTACAGGAAGACGCTGCCAGCTTGAACTGGTCAGCTATATACAATAGCGACTCTGTTGATGAGCAGATAGAAGTTTTTAATAAGCTCATGATTGACCTGTACGATGTGCACGCCCCTGTCCGACCGGTTAAAATCAAACATTTACCTGCCCCATGGTTGACAGACGATATACGACAACTTATGGCTAAAAAGAATTCTGCGAAGACTAAGTACAAACTCGATCCATCGAAACGGAATGAATCTAGATATCATCGCGCTAGAAATCGTTGCAACACAGTGATAAGGGACGCTCAAAGACGCCACATTTATAATTCTGTTCAAAATGAAGACCCTGCTAAAGTGTGGAAATTCCTCAAATCTCTCGGGGTTGGTAAATCTCAGAACGCTAATATCAATAACAATCTGGATATCAATCTTCTCAATTCTTACTTTACCTCTTCGTCACCTATTGACGTCCACTACAAGACTGCCACCTTGCAGCGTCTTTCTAATTTACCAGCACCTGTTTTATCTCCCTTTGTTTTAGATCAATTTACGGACAGTGATGTTAAGAAAACTATACTCTCCATAAGCTCTAATGCTGTGGGTACTGATGCAATAAGTCGTAATATGATCCTTCCTATATTAGATATTCTTACTCCCATTGTAGTTCACATCCTTAACACATCAGTTGCATCTCAAGTGTTTCCGTCTGCTTGGAAGGAGGCTTCTGTTATCCCTCTTCCCAAAAAGTCAAATCCTACCTTATATTCAGAGTACCGTCCCATTTCCATACTACCTTTCCTTTCTAAAGTCATTGAAAAGCTTATCCATCGTCAACTCACTTCTTTCCTGAACAAAAATAGTCTCCTTAACCCATTTCAATCCGGATTCCGTAAGGGTCATAGTACGACTTCAGCATTGGTTAAAATAACAGACGATATTCATCGTGGTATGGAGAAACGCCAACTTACTCTATTGACATTATTAGATTTTAGTAATGCCTTTAACTCAGTAGATTTTGATATTCTCCTCGGTGTTTTACGTTCTCTTGGCATATCTCCTGCCGTGGTTGGTTGGTTTCAAAGTTACCTGCTAGGGCGCCGGCAGCGCATACGTATTGACGAATCTCTTTCGTCGAGGTGCAATATTAATGCTGGTGTCCCTCAGGGTGGCGTCTTATCTCCTCTCCTTTTTTCAATCTTTATAAACTCTATTACACAACTGCTTTCATGTTCCTATCACTTGTATGCTGATGATCTACTAATTTACACACAAGCACCACTATTAGACCTTTCTCGTGCTATTGAGGTTACTAACAGGGATCTCGAGTTTATCTTTGACTGGAGCAAATCGTTTGGTCTCGATGTCAATCCAAGTAAGACCCAGACAATCATCATCGGCAGCTCCTATTTTGTTTCGAGGATTGATTTTGGACTTCTACCTTCTGTTAACTTCGCCGGCATTAATATACCATACTCAAAGACAGTGAGAAACTTGGGTGTTGTTTTTGACCAATTGTTTCTCCTTCCGTTCCACTTCCTCAAGCCTTACCTTGCGTTCTGCGTATAACCTAGCTCTTGTGACTCCTCTTCATTCAACTAATTTCCTTTCCTACTCTTTTTCTGTGCATGCTGTCCGGTTATGGAATTCTTTGCCTGAGCGCATCAGAAGTGCTCGCACGTTGGAGTCGTTCAAGGGTCAGGTTCGGAGTCATTTTCTGAATTCACCTTAGCTATGTTTATTTATTTTATGATTTATATTGTTTAAGCTCTGTTTATTTTTTATTTTATTTTTTTTTCTTTTGTATGTACTCTTTTTTGATATTATTATTATAATTTAGTTTATTTTTACTTGCACCCATTTTTATTTTCTCATTTTTATTATTTTTCGCCCAAGGTTGCCTGGAAGAGATTGCTTGTTAGCAATAAGGCCGCCTATTTTGTACATTTTTTCTTTTCATCAATTTGTCTGTATCTGTATTTTTTTTGTGTGCAAATAAAGTTTAGTATTATTATTATTATTATAAACATGGCACAATGACGTTCATAAGAGCTATTTTTAGCGTAAACTGAATAATTGATTTTGAATTTTTAATAGATATTTTTTAATTTCATGATAAATATACAGGTTGTAGATTTGCATTCCCGCCATAATTTTACAGCTGATCGTAATTGGTACACTTAATGACTAAAAAATACTTTTAACACGGAGAAAGTAATAAGGAACCGATTGATTAATAAAATGATCTCAGTGTAAATTAGAATAGCGACCGTCGACTGACGAGAATAGGGGTGCAGACCGTAGTAGGTACATAAGAGCGCAGCGGGCGGACATTAAGTCGATGAACTTACGTAAACTTGTAGGTACTATTATGTATTCTGTGGTGAAGTGGCTTACTCTTACGCATAAGTATACTTTGTTGCAATAAACTATTATTAGGTACTTACTGATCATGTTTAAGATACTCGCAGGTACTGCTCAAAGTGGGCACCTTCACGTTCTATGCACAAATGAGCACGGCACCTTAAGTTTCTAGGTAACTTTTGCAGCACACTACGGTTTGACCTTACACTCTCAAAAGCCATTAAAATATTTTGTTTTAACTGCACAACACTCGTGATTTCGTCTTTATAAACCATTCTTTTTATGTCTCCCCACAAATAAAAGTCACACGGAGTCAAGTCTGGCGACCTCGGAGGCCAGGGCACTGGCCCACCTCGACCAATCCACTCGGTTCCGAACACTTCGTCCAAATAATCGCGCACTTGGCGTCCATAATGCGGAGGCGCCCCGTCCTGGTGGTAAAAGAGATTCCGGTAAAGAGCTAGTGGCACGTCGTCAAGCATTACGTCAACTACGTGCTGCAAAAGTTGCAAATACGAGTTGCTGTTGAGATAACCCTCGATGAAATAGGGCCCGAGTAAATATCCACCAACAATGCCAGCCCACACATTGATGCTAAACCTATGCTGGAACGAATCTTTTTTGGTCTTATGGTTCTGTTCGCGGTGAGCCCACCAATGTTCATTGTGGACGTTGTAAACACCGATGCGCGTAAACATACACTCGTCCGTCCATAGAATGCTGGCTTCTCGGTGTTCTAGTACCCAGTGACAAAAAGTAACCCGGGCGGCATGATCTTGCTCGTTCAATTCTTGAACTCTTCTGTGGAACGGGTGCTGTTGCTCCGACTTAAGAAGCCGCCAGACTGTTGTGTGGTGGACATTGAAGTGGCGGCCAGCATCACGAGTACTGGCACGTGGTTCCCTCTCGAAGTATTCGTGTATTTGCTCTTGCAAATCGACTGAGAGGCCCACACTGCCGCGACCCTGCGCATGTCGAGGAACGTTGAACTGGCCATGATCCCTCAGTCGTTGCGTGGCAGCAAGCATTACCTCGCGCGATGGAGTTGGTCTGTTTGGAAACATTTCCACAAACATTACCACGGCTCGCCGTAGACTGTTCCCACTAATTGCGTATAATCGCACCATCTCCACAAGTTCTACGTTAGAATATTTTTCCGTCATTTTACTTTTTTTACACACACAAACAACACACCTAAGAACACGTTTCGCTCCAAATTCGCTAGGGCTAAGAAATGTGTCACTCGTTCGGGGTTGCGCGGCACACTGGCTTTGATGCGTGCGGCGTGCGCCCGCCGCCCGCCGGCCGCCGGCGCTCGCCGCGCCGACAAAGCTGCGGGCGCGCCGCGAAGCTCGAGCTTGTTGCTACCTACGCGTGGTCGGGTGAGCGGGCGTACGCGAACGAGCGTTTATTTTTAGTGCTACGCAGACATGCGATTCGTATTTACAGATTTTGAAAATATGATTATTATTTTTTCATATTTTTTTTATAATTTATTTGTAATAAGTATAAGCAATACGACTGCTGCTATGAATATGGCGTGAATGCAAATCAACAAGTTGTAGATAGGAACAAAAACATTAAACAAATAAAATATAAATAAAACAAATCTAATATGACAGATGCACTGACAGCTACTAAGCGGTAATGTTCCCTCAATGTTTTATAAATCGATCCGCTCCTCTCCGCTTCAGTGAACAGGCAGTCTATAGGTGTAGTTATACAAAGATAAAGATAATGAAACGTCTATTTAGCACATCACATAACAATAAAACATACAAAAAGGGTACATGGACGAGTTTAAAAAAAGAAATAGCATAAAATATACATTTGTCTTAGGGCCGATTTCTCAAACTCTACATTATAATGATCCCTTGAGTAACGTATAAGACGAACGCTTTATGAATGTTATTATTTATTGGCTTACCAAATCAGTGATTTAAGTGACATTAGTATTGCATCATATTAGTTTGGTATTGGACTACCAATAGGTGCGCATCATCAAGTTGGGCAGGTAAAAAATGTATGGACGAATCAAAAGCACTGTTCTTAATTTTATTCAAATAAAACACTTTGACTTTATCTTTATTGTACTTTATACGACACACAACCCGCTATACACTACTTTAAAGTTTATACTGACACCCCCTACCAACCTTCCGGTTACAAAGTAGGTGTCAGAATAACCTTACGCAAGCGCAAGGGACTATCTACGTCAGGTCATAACGCCAGATCAGAACACGCCGGTACGCATCCTTCATCCAGTACTTTTAAGACTAGTGTCGTAGTGTATAGCGGGTTGTGTACTTTATACGACAGTTAATTATTAACCTGACGTTTAAATTTTCGGCCCTCAGTTAGATATGTGTCGGTTGTTCTCCGTTAGGTACAGCGAAGGGTCGCGCCGCTGGACGCGCACGGACTGCCTGCCGTCGACGCCCGAGCCGGTGAACGACATCGCGTTCGCGCCCAACCTCGGCCGCGCCTTCCACCTGCTGGCCGTCGCCACCAAGGACGTGCGCATCATCAAGATAGAGCCTTGCGTGTGAGTAGCGTACTAGCTTTTTTTATTGATGGCGTTGTGCGGTTTGCATTATTGGCTATTGTCAAAGTTTGGGAGATATTGCACACACGCTTGTACATCAGACTACCAAATACTGTCGAATTTCCTCAATATACTTTGAAGTTTATGTACATGGCATATGGTTGAAAAGTTAAACAATTTGACAGTTTTTATTTAGGTGGATGTACCGGTGTCTGTACGTTTTCTTCGTTTAATAATAGAAGATAGTGAAAAAAAAAATTTTTCTTACGAAACCCCTTCCCCCGTATTAATAAACAAAACTTGGAGTAGTTACTCCGTGTTTTGTTCCCGTCATGTAAACTTCATTTCATATTAGAGTAAAAGAGACAAAACACAGAGTAACTACTCCAAGCTTACACTTTGTTTATTAATAAGCCCCCTTGAGTATTAATCTCACGCGGACTTTTTGAAAGAATTTGAAAAGAGACGTTCACTGTTTTGTTCAACTTGCCAACACTTGGGCACGTTTACGACGACTTAAATAATGAATTAAAAATTAAACAAAACTGAAATCATTACTCTTTACTTTCGCTGCCAAAAAGTTTACACTACTGTTAAAGTTTATTTTATTTTATTTTATTAAGGAAACAAACAGCTGCATATCACACATATAAACAATTAATAAAATATAATACAGTAGCCTTTAAAGTTTCCACTGCTAACTTTGCAGGTTTGCAGGTTTTTGGGCCACTTCACTTTCTCATCTTCATCAATGATGATGACCTTTGAGTGATTATAGTTAAGGCTATTAACGTGTCGTGAATTTCCACAGTGATTGGAACAATCCTGGCAACACCAACGGCGGCGGGCGCTTCAAGTCATCGGTGCTGGCCGCCTTCGAGGAACACTACTCGTGCGCCTGGCGGGTCGCCTGGAACGTCACGGGCACGCTGCTGGCCTCCTCCGGGGACGACTGCTGCGTGCGCCTGTGGAAGAGTGAGTGAGACACATATAGCGGCACTGCTCGCGCCTGCAACGTCACGGGCACGCTGCTGGCCTCCTCCGGGGACGACTGCGTAGAATATTGCTCGCACCTATGAAATACCTCCGCCAAGTACCTACTCGATGCTACTCGTCTAAATATTGAGCCTCTTCAATATCGTCGAAAAAAAGGAGATGATGCGGCTCTCAGCGTCTTTCTATAGATTGTACTACGGCGTGAATTCCGTTATCCCTTCCTTAAGGCGACGCACCGCTAAACAATAAATCTCATTCGTTTTGATACGAGCGTTTGCGCCCCGTACCATAAGAAAAACGGGTTTTTTCCCTTCAAATTAAAACTACAAATTATTTAAAAAAAATGAACTACAATTTTGGTGTGTTAAGACTAATCTACTAAGAAAATTTAGATGCTCAAATCGGTCTGGTTAGCCTGTAAAATGCAAATCTATGTTTTAAAAGAGGTTACTTTGATATTTTTTTCACTTGTATAAAAGTTGACAAATCGTGTTTCTGCAACTAGCAAAATGAAGTCAATTAAATGAAAAATCATGTCATCAAATATCACTTTCATATGTTTTGTAATTGTTGGGAAACATGAAGATCCCCGCCACGTAAATTTCCAATGCGTCGCCTTAATAGGACCACGCGTGTTTGGTGCCACTGATAAGCCGTAGCAACTATTCCATCGCGAACGAAGAAAATAGAGAATTATTTCCTTTTTTATGCGGGTCTAAGGTTGCCAGTTTACTGTCCGATTCCGCGCTTCGCATTGTAAATGTATGAATCTTTAAACTAGTTCGCAAATCTCTGTCCACTGCAGCGGAGCGGGGACTTTGAACAATGTTTAATATCAGTAGGCAGTCTAATAATGTCAACATTCGTAGTGGTCTTGAGTTTTAAGGTAGGAACATGAGCCCTGCATGCCCTGTATACCTTACCTTACCTGGTCAGTATTCTTTGTTTTTTGTGAAACGGTTGAATTTCGTCTGCTGGGCGACCATTCGTATTGGATATGGTCGTTGATGTAGTGTATAAGTAGTGTGTAAGTGTAAGTTTTTGTGTATACGTGTATGTAATATGTATAAGTGTGATTGTTGTTGCTTTGTGGTTGTGCTCCCTCCCACACTAAGGTGTTCGCGAAGACCAGCGTCAGGTTTTCCTATAAACTAGGAGGCCTGACATCATGCTGAGCGGGCACCTGCTAGTGACACTTATTTTTTTGAATGTTTGTGTCACTAATAAATGTTTTCTATTCTATTCTGTTCTATTCAATCCTATTTGTTGGTATCGGACAGGCTAGGCTAGGCTCAGTACAAACACGCATTGTAACGAGTTCCTCCCCGTTCCAGTGCAATACCTGAGCCAGTGGAAGTGCGCGGCGGTGTTCAAGCACGAGCCGCTGGCGGGCGACTCGCCGCCGCTGCCGCGGCCGCACACCGCGTACGTGCGCATGGCCACCATGGCCAACCCCACGCACATGCCCTACCACTGACGCCGCCGGTAAGCTCGATCACACTACTGCTATAACTGCCTTTACTTCTTAACTGGACTTCTTAGCGGGAAACTGAACAGTCTGTGGTTTTGTTTTGTTTCCTTGCGGTGGGCTTGTTATGTCGATTTTTTTTTCTCTTTAATTGATGGCTTTGTGCGATTAGCATTTTTAGCCAGTGTCAAAGTAATTTTTCTTACAAGTAATACATAAATAAACAATATTTCCTTCCTGATAATGATGATGAATGATAATAGAAATGAGAAGTGAGAAATGATAATACCCCCCAACCCCTCGAGTATCTCAGTAAAGATATAGGGCTTTACTAAGTTTATAAGCAGACTTCTTGAGAGAATTTGAAAAGTGGCGTTGCACTGTTTTGTTTCATTTGCCAACACTCATGCACACTCACGAACGCTTAACGGTTAATAATCCACCATTATTTCACATTAATATTCGACATAACACAAATTTTAGAACATAAAACAAAACCGCAGACATGACTCTTCACTTTCCCGCCAAGAAGTATGTCGAATATTAAATACCTTAGAATTAAGGTGATTTTAGTTTGTTTTCTATGTGTCTTACAAATTAATGAAGAATAAGTTTCGGATAGTTATTCTGTGTTTTGTCTTTTTTACTGCAATTTGAAATAACGTTTACATGACAGCAACAAAACACGTAATAAGTGTTCGGAGCTTTTTCTTTGTTAATTTGTAAGGCACTATTAGTTTAAATTTATGCATGCCGTGGCAACCAACGGGCCCTGTCAGAATTACAGCGCTCCCACTTCACTTGACCCATCTTTGAGTGTCGTGGGGGTATTAGGTCCTGTAGGCCTCACACACTTCTTTTTTTATTGTTAATTTTTTTGTTTTTTCTGTTATTCTTTTATTTTAGTTTTTGTATTCACTTGTTTTATTTTATTAATAATAATTTTGCTGTGTTTGTGTGAGTGTCATTAAATGTTTTTCTTCTTCTTCAACCTTTAAGTATCACCGCGTTTTCAAATGTAACTTATATGTACCTATATTAATGTGAACAGCGTTTGTTGTGTTGGTTGTCCTTAAATATATAAATGAATAAATAATGTGAAATAATGGTAGTTATTAACCGTTTAAATGTTCGTGAGCGTGCATGCGTGTTGGCAAATGAAACAAAACAGTGCAACGGCACTTTTCAACTTCTCTCAAGAAGTCCGCGTGAGGACTTAGTAAAGTCTCACACAACATTTTTAAATTAATAACTTAAATTAATAACTTAAATTAATTAAATCAATTTATTACTGCAAACGGCTCAGGCGCAATATGTCCACTTCGCAAAACGTCCACTGGTCGCAAAAGGTCCCCCTTTCGCTAAATGTCTCTTTCGCAAAACGTCCCTTTCTCAGAATGTCCATTTCGCAAAATGTCTCTTTCGCAAAATGTCCTTTTCGCAAAATGTCCATTTCGCAAAATGTTCTTTTCGCAAAATGTCCATTTCGCATAATGTCCCTTTTTCTTCAGAATTTCTCTCATCATATTTACATGTTTGACTGATACAATTTGTATGGATATGAATAAGAAATTAGAAAAATAGATTCTTATTGTGTTTTTTTATTTAATATTTTAATTTTTTTAATGAATCTATTTTTTTGTGTTATTGTTTATAGATATAACCATAGTATCAGTTGCTTCATTGTAGTAAATAAATAAACGTGACTTGTACTATACTTTTATTTTGAATTTCTTACCCATATCCATGCAAATTGTACCAGTCAAACATGTAAATATGATAAGAGAAAGTTTGAAGAAGAAGGGGCATTATGCGAAATGGACATTTTGCGAAAGGGACATTCTGCGAAAGAGACATTTTGCGAAATGGACATTCTGAGAAAGCGAACTCGTAAATACACGTCTTGTGCCGGCATCACCTGCGTGTCGTCTCCGCTGCGCGTACGTCCAGCGTCGCTTTACGAGCCTGCGAGTATCGAATGGTATGGGACGTTTCGCGGAAGAGACATTTAGCGAAAGGGACCTTTTGCGACCAGTGGACGTTTTGCGAAGTGGACATTCTGCGCCTGAGCCCCATTAATATAATTGGTTATTTTCCACACAGCCCTGCTCTACTTTGCTCCGCTCTGCCTCAATAGAGTCTCGCCCTAGCGGATCAATGGGAATTGAACTATGCTTACATTTAACCTGATCATTCATCCGTTCATTCACACTACCGTTGCTTATACTGTTGCGAATAATTTTAATTCTCAATTAAATTTATCCTTTAGGACTATTGTCCTGTGTATAGAGTTGAACTCCCGTTATGTTGACTTTTATAAAAGTTGGATTCCCATTAAGTTGAATTTCCATTATGTTGAATTCTCTGAAAGTTGGATACCGTAATGTTGGATTCCCATTATGTTGAATTCTCCTTCAGGACCATTAAGTTGAACTCTCGTTATGTTGAATTTTCTGGATGTTGGAAAATGGAAATGCAAAGATCACGATTTGATAAGTTGTGCTGGTGATGTGCATAGAACCACCAATGTCTGTGAAGGCTATCACCACCGGATTAACACTCCAATTCCGAAATCACCGAACATATTTCTGGTGTTCTATGTATTGATCAAAGAGGCCAGTCGTTTCGACCGCAAAATAGTTAGGTCATATTTTTCAAAGAAATTTTGAAAAGAATCGAAGAATGAGAGACATATTATTCGATCAACAGTACTCGAAATTACTAACAAAAGTAAATGAATATAATGTATCGCCATTAAATTTTTGAAAGAAATAACTTTCCTTAGACTAAAACTTGGGTTTTAAAAAATAGTGCAAGGACATCTTAGATTTAGGTATAATTAAGTAGATTCATTAATTTTATCATAATGTGACAAGAATTAAAAAAAATAATAATTAAAATGTTTATGTTCGCCCAGATAGCGTAGGGCGTGGGTTTAATTCCCTCCCACCTGTGCCAAGTTGGAGATCCGTCTTTTTTTGTTTTGCAATAATTCTCCATAATTAGTTTTTTTTTAAATTAATAATTGCTATTTTCTGTTATAAGTAAATCTATATTAATATTATAAAGCTGAAGAGTTTGTTTGTTTGAACGCGCTAATCTCAGGAACTACTGGTACGAATTGAAAAATTATTTTTGTGTTGGATAGTCCATTTATCGAGGAAGGCTTTGGTTATATCACATCATGCTGCGACCAATAGGAGCGAAGCATCAGTGAAAAATGTTGCAAAAACGGGAACAAGAGCCTAAAAAATAAAAATGCTGCCGAAAGTCACTATCCCACGCGGACGAAGTCGCGAGCACAGCTAGTACTATGGTGGAATTTTGTAATGCCACCTGAAGGGAAAGTATTCTTAATACTGTAGATAGGAAACTTTACTCAAAGAAAACATTCCTTTATTTTTGAAAAGAAAGAAAACTACATTTATAGATTTTCGAAAATTGGCTTGCCATACCCGGGAATCAAACCGACTAAAATCTGTAAATATAATAGTATTGCATCGATCGTTAGGGTCAATTATAAAGATGAAATCTCTCTAACAAACTTGATAAATGAAATGAAAGGAAACCATGAAGTCTGGACTTATAAATTCAATGGGTCAAGTTAAAGCACTTTTACTCAAAGATCCATCTGTTTACTTATGTTAGTAATTAATAATTATCATTGACGTATTTTTTGTTTGAGAGATTTCATCCTTATAATTGACCCCAACGATTGATGCAATAAAAGTACAGGGTGTAATTTTTGCAGATTTTAGTCGGTTTTTAGTCGGATGTGGCAAGCGAATTTTCGAAATCATTGAATGCAGTTTTCTTTCTTTTCAAAAATAAAGGAATGTTTTCTTTGAGTAAAATTTTCTATCTACAGTATTAAGAGTACTTTCCCTTCAGGTGGCATTACAAAATTCCACCCTGTATATAGCATACGCCTGATAATTAAAATATATTATGTAAATATTTTACACATGTACGGAACTTTAATCACAGACAATGGCAATGATGTACCTACCTACTAACTTAACGCTCAAGTACATCAGCTGTGCAGATTTCATGAATTTTATTTAATATTTCTTATTTAGTTAAAAGCATAATTTGTAATGTTGACGGAACGTTAATTATAATTTTATCTCAGATAAGTTATATATTTTCGATATAATTATGTGCAACGTTCGTGCATTGTACAGATGTCGCATAAATACCGCGACAAACTAAAACGGCCAGTCGATTATCAGAAAAAAAAAACATCCAGTAAATTTAACTTATTTAATAAAATTAGTTTAAGACAGATGCATTATTCAAGATTATAGATACGATAATAAATAATAATAATAAGAAATATATTTTTTTTCTAATCGCTGAAAACAAGTAAGTAAAAAAAAGTTTAAAAAAAAGATTTTTCAAATTAAGTTTTCGCAGATAACAAATAAAGATAAGGTAAGTTTAACACATCCCGCTTGACCAACGAACCATCGAACCATCTCAAACCAGCGCGAGCGCAGCTGTTGCGAGGTCTGTGGTTGTCTATCTGTGAGCCTTCTCTTTGGATAGATGGATATGGAGATTCATTGAGAAGCGCGTAGGTAAATAGTTGGTACTTTACACAGTAATTAGGTTATTGTTGCGCGTTGCTCGTGCGCGTTTGTAGCTATGTTTTTATTTTGGCATAAATATTCATTTTATGACTCACTGACACAAATTCTAAGATTTTTGAAATTTTTGTCAATGTCCTGTTATAACTTAAGAACGACTTGACAGATCTTGATGAAAACTTGTATGTAGTAAGAACATGAGAATCACAACCGCCATTTTTGCACTGCGAAGCGGGCGGGTGACGGCTAGTATTCCCATAAAGTTTGATGCGGTATTTATGATACTTTTACATTGCGCACGTATGTAATACGCGCTATATTCTGGACCTTATCACAATTGCGCAGCAATCAACAACTGCCGATTCCCCAAAAACCGTAACGATATATCGTAACGACTTAATCGCAGCTTGACAAGCTACCGCCATCTTATATCTAAATAGGTTACCATAAAATACCATTTCACGTTCGATTTAAAGTAGTTGGTAGGTAGGAACTCTTTTTCAACGACTTTGAAATCGGCTCGATTGTTGGTTGTGAATACGAAAATAGTTTAACGACTAAATGCTTTAATAGATATGAATAAAAGGGTAAGTCGCTACAATATCGTTACGGGAATTAAGGCACTGATCAAACTCAATATTAGAATTTCCGTTAAAAAGTTTGTATTATTCTATTTGTAATGTGAATAAAATACTTGCGTTAAAGGCACAATATATCACTCTATTATTTCGAATCGAATGTAAAAACTAAAACTACAAATATATCAAAAAAGATCGTCCAAAAGCAATTCAGTCGATGCCTCGTACAATAGGAACAAAACCTTTTTATTCACTTAAAATTACAATTAGGGTGACACGTAAATAATTTATAAAAAAAGTTTTAAACACGGAGTAGCAAAGGTGTGGTCACTTGAGGGGCGTGCTCCGGCGCAGCCGCTGCAGGTGCGGCGGCTCCTTGGTGATGGACGTGCGCGTCGAGTACCAGCCCACCTGTCGCCAAAAACACAGCTTCAAACATCACTGTTACAAACCACAAGGTTCCAACTTTGTCTCATGTCTCATGTCAACAAAATCTCATGAAAGCTTTGTGTAATAAAAGCGTGACAGGGACTCTGACGGACTCTTTATTTTTTAGTAGTAGATGGTTAATCAGTAAGAGATTTTAGTGGGAATGCTTTCCCCCTTTAGTAAAAAGTCTCACAGTTTACATTTTTGAAGTGAAAACTTCTTTAGCGGCGGTTGTACACTTTTTTTGTAATGAGTAAAAAATGTTAAATTCGCGTCAGGACACGTGGCCTGATCGAAAATTCGTAAGACGGATGACAGCCGGCGCGGCGTAGGGCGCTTGCGCGAATGTTCGAGTGCTTTTTAATGTAATATAAATTGTCATGTTTGTGTACGATAGCGCAATAAATAAATATTGTATTCTACCACATAAATGATAGTACTTTTATACTGATACTTGAAGCCATTCGTGCAAAATTATTCCCTAACCATTCCAAAATATCAAAAATGCACAACGTTAATATTCAAGTTTTCACTTCTGCCGGCACTCTCGGAGTGCAACCCGTCGTTTTTTTATATGTGGCATATTTCATTGTGCTGCCAGCACCGTATCACTACATAAATAGCACTCAAACAGAGTTAAAAAGAGGTTATACTAAAAACAATAACAATTAATTAATAAATACACATAAGCATAAATCGCTAAGTGCAAATTCATCTGCATATAAATAATGGGTATCTATAAAAATAATAAATAATACTCACTGGCATTGCTCTCTCGCTCTTACAATGACTGTTCGAAGAAGAATGTGGACTTACAATGTTACTGTAAAAGAAACACACATTGTTAGGCACAACAACACCGGCGTCTGTGTTCCCGAGAGCATATAAACCCTAAAGTTTTTAAAGCCCGAGTGAATAGGCTATTTCTGGGCAAGCTTGTTCCATCGTCGGCCTCTTCTTAGCCCTAGGGATTAGAATGAGGCCAAGAGCAAGCCCATCTCTCAAAAAAAATAAAAAATAGAACTCAATTTCGTGTTAGACAAAATAACATTACAAAGCGCTAAAACGTGTTTATGCGCAAGCGTTTCGGCTCAAAGCTTCGAGCCGAACCGCCAATAAGACAGGTCGCGCTTGGTCGGCGTTTACGCAGTCAACGCTAATAAAATAGAAATCAAATATGTATATATTAATACGTGAAGCAAAAACTTTGTACCCCTTTTTACGAAAATTGCGCGGACGGAGGAGTATGAAATTTCGCACACATAAAGTTTATATAGAGAAGGAGCACAGAATGTTAATATTTAAAAAAAAATATGCATTAAAATACATTAAATGATTAAAACAAACATTACACACACTACCATGTATTTGACACACACGCATATGTATTTGACACACACGCATATATACTCTTTTAAAAAAAAAACAAAAATTGAAGAGGAGCGGCCGAAATCTGTCAATGCCAATCCAAACTCACATTCTATTTTAATTTTTTATTGCTTATGAAAATTTTATTGCAATCCGTGTAGCCCTAATAAAATTACGGTCGAATTTCGACCACTGGGCGACCACTAGTAATTATGTACGGGATTGACATAAGTCAACGATACGTATAAATGACGTTTATGTCAATCCCATACAATATAATCTTTCTATTTAATTTCTGTTCTATTAGCGTTTGCCACTTGTCTAGGGGGGGGGCTGGTATCGAACACTAGTGATATCACGATAAGTGAGTTGATATGATAATACTTACCCCAATGATGCTCGTTTGATGGTAGTGGCGTTGTTCTGCAGCAGGATCTTCGCTGGAGGCGCGTTGAGGGTGCCACTCGCTCGCCAACTGTTAATAATTATAAAATGTTACTTTAAACTCTCATGTAATAGACACAAGACACATACTTACTTGGATTATTCATTATTAATAAATTGGTGCTTAACGCCAGTATACTCGTTGCCCAGGAATGAAGATACTTGGGCGGGTTCCTGGCACTAGTATTTAACTACTATATACCAAATATATTTAGAATCTTTCCCCAAGGGTTCTTGGAACATAATCTCATTCTTAATCTCCTATGCTCAAAAAATAATAATATCAAAAATATGATTTTGGCATCAATAAAATTGATATTTAAATCAATTGCTCTCCCCATAAGAAAGGCTGGTGCCCCAGCAGTGGGGACATAAAAATGAGCTGATAATGATGATAATGAAGATGATATTTGAAATGGAGCATACCTTGGTATTCCGTCGCCACCTCTCCTATAGAAGTCGGATCGCTTCGCGTCCCCATTCCTGTTCGGACAGCTGTTCAGTCTGATCGGTCTCTCTTCCTCCAAGTTAACTTTCTTCACGCAAGGAGTTCTAATGTTCCTCCTTATACATTTCTTAGCGTCGTTCAAGTCTAGATTGGAATGTTCGTCTATACTCGGCAGTCTCGGGTCCAAGCCGCAGTCGCCGCTATCGTAGACCTTATACACTGGGCTTTTGAGTCCATAATTGCCGCTCAGCGGTCTGCCCATCGAAAACCTTGGGCTCTGCAACGGTTGACGTTTGATTGACTTCACTTCGCTCGACTTGTGTAGAGTTCTTGATACGGTATTCGTTTGCGTGTTATTGTTAATGGTTGATGAATAATTCAAGTTTATTTTGAAGTCATTCGGATAGGTCGGTTTTGAAACGGGTTCTGCTAGTTTAAGCGGAGTGGGTTGTCTTTTTGGGGTATACGTGTTGGTAGATGGAGTCGGTGGGATGTATATCTTGGAGGGCGGGTTCGGAGTGAAGGTTTTGCTGCCAGAAGCAGTGTCCTCGTTGGCACCAGCTTCATACTTCGCGTGGTATTCTGGCGGGGTGAGTGGTCGTGGTTCCAGTGTGGTGCACCAGAGTAGGTCAGCGCCCGCCATTGCCGACATCTGGTGTAGGTGCGTCTTGATGTTGTAGATGCCGGCGAGCGCGCCGAACGGGTCAGCTTTGATTTGAGCCACCACATCCATTAGTGTTTGACCGCACAGTTCCGCTATTTGTCTGTAAATCTAAAAATATTTTAAAGGTTTAGAATGAGAATACGTGAGAGAATGATGATGATAACGGGGTAGGGTTTAACCCTGCCCTCATCTCATCTGATGTTGCTCCCAACATCATCGCACCAACGAGCCCTACCAACCAACCAAACCGAGTACACAAACATGTACTCCACGCTGGGAGTCGAACCCGGGACCTCGGGCTGTTATAAACGAGAGGCCTACGAGGAGTTCGGATCGTTTGTTCGACGTTTGGTCGACGACCTCCTTGGTCGAGTGGTTTGTACACCGGTTTTTATGGTGTCGCCATCTCTGAGGTACCCGGGTTTGATCCCCGGTCGGGTCAATTTAGAAATTATTGTTTTTCTAAATTGTCTCGGGTCTGGGTGTTTTCTATGTATAATAAGTATACATTTAAGTATGTTTATCCGTTGTCTAGTAACCATTTAACGAGTTTCATAACGAAGCTTCTCTTGGGCTAGATAATAGGTGTGAGTGTAGGAAATTTTTTTTTTGTTTAGTGGGCTTACCTCACGGTTGACCTTGGGGTCGACGGTGCCGAGCGGGTGCGTCTTCATACGCATGTTGGGCCGCTTGACCCAGCGGTGGCGGGCAGCATCCTCGATCTTCATGCGCGACTCCACCGTTGGTTCCAGTAGGTGCTGAATAAACGCCTTGCACTCTGTGAAAGAAGTTAGCAAAAGCATTAAAGATTGAATAGATAGATCGATGCAAATTGATATTTGTTCGCAAGAAAATTGGTGTCGAATTATACAGGGTCTCTTTTTTATCACCGTCCAAACCTTCTCAGATGACTCCCGTCACAAAACATCAATATTCATTCGACCAAAATGTATGGAACAGCTGAATTTTATTTTCGAGTTGGTCCAATAGTAAGAGTTGTTCGTTTGTAGCATGGGAGTCATCTCAGAAGTTTTGGACGGTGATAAAAAGTCAATCTGTATAATATCCATAAAAAATGTTATTATTGTATCATAAGGACATCAATGTAATTATCTTCTTTAAGGCGACGCACTGAACAATTAATCTAACACGGAGCGTTTGCGCCCCGTACCATAAGAAAAACTGTTTTTTTTTCTTCAAATTAAAATACAAATTATTTAAAAAAAATGAACTATCATATTGAAGTGTGTGTTAAGACTAATCTACTAAGAAAATATAGATGCTTAAATCGGTCTGGTTTGCATGTAGAATGCAAATCTGTTTTAAAAGAGGTTACTTTGATATTTTTTTCTGTTATAAAAGTTGACAAACCGTGTTTCTGCAACTAGCAAAATGAAGTAAATTATATGAAAAATCATGTCATCAAATATCACTTTCATATGATTTGTAATTGTTGGGAAAAATCAAGATCCCCGCCACGTAAATTTCCAATGCGCTATTTTAAATAAATAATTTTGACTTTGACTATTCGTTTGCCGTCCGCTGGTAGAAACCATCACTGGATGAAGAACCCTGCAAGCGCACTGAAAAACGAAAAACTTATCAATTGTACAAAATGAGCCATTTTTAAAATTACAGCCCGGAGCGACTATAAAGTTTTTGTTATTGTTACAGGTAACATACAATGGAGGCCCCCTGAGAATACAAGTCATCGTGAAAACCTGTAAAATATGTACCTATGTGAACGGATTCAAACGAATATGTGCTAGCACTGTAAAATACTGTAAAAGTGCTTCGATTGATATGTTCGGTAATAAATAAATTGGTTTCTGGCGTTCCGGGCAATTGTAACTGTTTTCTATTAGTAGGTAGGTTTAGGTAGGTTTTTTTGAGTGGTAGAGCCACACTGCGTTGCAGCACGAAATGGACCGGCTCGCCCGGTGTAATACCACCCTCTCACAGAATATCGGGTGAAACAACGGCACTCGTTGCTGTTGTGTTTCGTCCGGTGAGTGAAAGTACCGGAGGCCCATCTCTCACCCCTCCCCCCTCCCAATTCCTACTCCCTCCTCAAGATCCAACTCCTTTCCAAGGTCGGCAACGCATCCGCGATTACTTTGGTTTTGCGGGTGTCCATGGGCGGCGGTGATTACTTTCCATCAGGTGACCCGCATGCTCGTTTGTCTCCTTTTACCATAAAAAAAAGGTATTAGGTCCTTACCTATGAAATTGACGTTTTTTTTCACTTACACAACAATTGAATTTCTATTGTGTCTGGGCCTGTCGGCAGTCAACCTGTTAATAGGTGTATTTCTTCTAAAAGTCAATACCGGTTGTTAATATTATTATACACCTTTAATTAGGACTATGTTACTTAGGCTTCAGTGATAACAATGATTATTAATTTTGTGTCTTTATCGCCCAATTTTTAAAAAAAAATTACTTCTTTTTTTGTTCACGGAATTGACCTTTTGTCTCATTGTAGCTTTGAAGGGTCTTGGTTTTTTTTCTTTTTAATATCTGCTATATTTAGCTAGTGAAACAAACACACTACTCTACAATTTTTATAGTGTTAACATAAATAGATGCTAAGAATTTTTTAAAAAAAAACGTTAGAATGAAAAATATAATTTTATAAAAAATCTTCATATAAAACGTCAGTTTCATAGGTAAGGACCTAATATATATTGTTAATTTTTGCTGTAAATTTTCTTATACCATTCATCTCAATGTGATGAGACTTTGGAAGTTGCTCGCATACCCACGAAGATTTCAGAGTTGCTAAAACCACCACGGGATACGTTTGTTTTGTAAACAACAATCTATTTTTAAATTATGCTAGACATAAGTCTAGAATAATTAAAAAAATATATAAAAAAATATTTAAATTTAAATTTAATAATATTATTAGAATAAATATTATTAACGGGATTATTACCATGTTTTTTTGTTGTGTTTGATGCACCATGCGCCATGATCACGGATGTACCTACATCCGTGATCATGGCGCATGCAACTGTGCCGAAATATCTGATACTCAAACACAACAAAAAACATGTTAATAATTCCGTTAATAATATTTATTCTAATATTAAAATGACTTAAGTTACATTTGCCCCGATCGTTTGATGATGTCGATGTTTCGCAAGTAAAGTTTTTGTTGGCTGTAAATAATTAGCGTGTTTATAATAATTTCTCTATTCAATGATCTAACTTTAATATTGTAAAAGCTGTCATTTGAATACAAACTTTTTTAAATTAATGAATAAATTTACAAAATAAATATAGTACTTTCTTTTATAAATAAAATACAATTATATACCTAGTTAAGGTTTGTAGCTTCGTTAGCTACGATTTCACAACAGTGTCAGAAATAAAATGGATACTTCCCTTCATTGAACGTAATGTAAGTTAGAAAATTGATTGATTGATTTGATATGGAACGCCTCGGTGGCCGAGTGGCAGAGCGCTCGGCCCGATACCCGAAGGTCCCGGGTTCAATTCCCAGGTCGGGCCAAATGTATTTTCGGATTTTTCGATGCATCCAACCCGCATTTGGCAAGCGATTACCCATCAATTGTAGCGATGACTTGATTTCAATGATAGAGGCCTTTGCCCAGCAGTGGGACAATTATAGGCTGTTTACTTTTTGATATGGCAAACAAATCATTGAGCCATCAGAATTCCCATTCGATTGTGGCTGAAGGTCCTTTTCGTTCAGGTCTTCATTGAAATCGCGCAATGCACAAATTCCTTTGCTAAAGGTAGTGCCGCAGCTGCCCCCAACCAGCGGTCAGGTAGTCCTGCAGTCTTCTTCCCCGTTCCCTCCTACTATGACCCTACCTGTGAGGCTACACACGACAAGCGGCGCACGAGCGGATCTCAGCGCTCTCCGCCCCTTCGAGCTTTTTTATAGAAGAGAAAATGAATTCCGCATACCACGGCGCCCGGGGAGATGCTGATGGTTTTGTGGGAGTTTCCCCTGATCCCCAGGAAAAAGTAGGGTATACCTACTAAAAATTTCTGCACTCCATGCCGCAAGGATGCTCCGAGACGGTTATAAACAATCACCAGAATTCACCTCAGCAGCGGCCCGCCAACATTCGCCTTTTTTTTAATATACGGAAATTCCCTACGGAAGCGTTAGGCTCGATCCACTAAAACCACTCGACACCCATCAATCGCTGGGCCCCCGAGCATTCGGCCTTTCAAGTCTTTCAAGGGCCACCGCTTTGGTTCTTGAGGAGTTTTGCAGGGCGTGTGGGAGATGTTGTTATCCTCCTCCGCGTGCGGTTCCGATGGGGGCACTTGCTCATGTCACCGCCTTCTCCGAACCATAGCCTGAGCCATCGCCGCCGAATCGCATGCTTGTCTATTTTCTACAGGCTATTCCACGGAGAATGCGCTCAAAATCTCCATAACCTCATTCCACCATCTCCATTTTTCTATCGAACGACAAGACGTCGCGGGGGCTCCACCGCTTTGTCGTAGATATTCCACCTTGCCGCACTAAGCGTTTTGCATCATCCTTCCTTGTGCGGACGGCGAAGTTGTGGAATGCTCTACCGGCGACTGTGTTTCCCGACACATATGACATGGGTCTATTCAAGGTCAGAGTGAATCAAATATCCCATCGCGTACAAAGAAATTTGGTGACTCGTTTCTTTGTCGCACCTCCAAAAGATGGAATAGTCTACCAGCATGCGTTTTCCCTCCTTCCTATGATATGGGGTCCTTCAAGAGAGGCGTGAAGAAGCACCTTGTGGGCCGGCAGAGTAAAGTTAACTGATGCTACGTTTGTTTCCACGCTGCACCAGTTGTCTTCGCGTCTGGACTCCATTTACACTTAACATCAGGTGGGATGGAGTCATTTGCCGAGCTAACTATAAAAAAAAAACAAAAAAAAACGAAGCACTGTCGTAAGTTTTCTAGAGGGAACAACAGCCGAGTCCCCGTGCCTTACTAGATCCTCCGAGGAGTTGGGATCGGATCGGGAAGCACTCGCCTACCTGTAGAGACGCACGCCAGCGCGGCCCGCTGCTTGCGGGTGAAGCCGCGCGCGATGGCGGCGCGCAGCAGCGGGCGCGAGCGGCTCTCGGCGGCCCCCGCCGCGCCCGGCGCCGTCGCCGCGCCGTCCGCGCCCGTGAACGGCAGCCCGCCGGTCACCATGCCGTACACGATCACGCCTCTGGAAGACAAGTAGTCAAATCTAATAGGAATGTTAAGCTAGGCTCCTACACGACCTTGGCTTCCTTAGAACAATGTTTGGACTGGTAGTCCCTTTCTTCTCCGAATGTCGATCGTCCGAAAATCAAAATCCCTAACGCGTTTGCGATAATCAAATTCAAATTCAAATTCAAATTCAATCATCACTATCCATAATGTTTGCGTATACGAAATTTTATTTTACCTAATCGTCTTTAATTCTAATGCTTTTGTGTCATAATATCGTGAGCTATAATAATTAGATATCCTAATTTTTCTTGCTATAAAGTCACATGTCCTAAGTGTTATATTGTATAATGTATGTTAGTCCGAATGGTGGTTTATAATAATATTTTTTTTTATTAGACAACAGAAATAATAGCTGCCCTACTCTAAGTCACGTGATAGGTTAGAAATTTAAGACAATCGGGAAGCGCAGCGTAGCGATTGTTTGGAATTTCGAGGTTATTTTTTTTTATTAGACAACAGAAATCTAACTTCATAATTTTGACTTTAGGGAACGTTATATTATGAGACATTAAGTTAGGGCTACTTATCATTCGGACACATGATGATTATGTCATAAAACATTATGACACGTTAGATTATGGATAAAAAATTTATGAGACAAAATAGAGAACCGTTCGGACTAAAACCGGGATCAATATTATGTGTTTTATGTTCCTAGGCACTAACTAGGCTAACTTAAAAAAGAATTATGCAAGTAACTTTTGATATTCTTATTAGGCTGTATAGCATCTGCGTCACATTGCGTGTTGTTAGCAAGCTGTTTCAATAACTAAAAACATTATTGGTTTGTCAACAATTATTTCCGCTACGTATTGTACTAACTTCGTAAAGCTAGCTAACCTACATCTCTCATTTGACAACTATTTTACACCGTCACTGTCATTGAAAAAGGCTATCAAGAATGGAAGTGAACTCACATGCTCCAAAGGTCGACCTCCGGGCCGTACCGGCGGCCGTCGACGAACAGCTCGGGCGCGGCGTACTCCAGCGATCCGCACGGCGTGCGCAGCGCGCCGCCCGCGCTCCAGATGTTCGACAGCCCGAAGTCTGCATAGAATATGGTGCACTTGACATTTGTATAGGTATCTATTTTTCTTAGAATGGATGGCAAATGTCTCCGCTCTACCAACATCAGGGAGGAGAACCTCTCTGATGTTGTCAGAGTCCAGATGTGTCCAGAGGTGTGTGTGATATGTCCAGCGAGCGGAGCAGGGCACTAAACATCCTGACAACCCGCAAGTTGCTTCTTTACAGGTGTAACATGAGGTCCTTAAACGAGGTCATTTAAGGACCTCATGTTGTAGGAAGGAAAAAAACGTGTGCTAGGAGTAGGAAAGCATATTTTTTGAAACTTAATTGAAACGAATCTCTAAATTTCTTCGTTCGTGATTGAATAATTGCTACAGCTATGAAAGAAGGTAACTATTCAATGAAGGTGTTTTCAAAGTTACTGTTCTGTTTCAAAGTTACTGTTCACTTAACTTGCAGATTGAACTCCATAACTTTATGGTCCTTCGAGCCGGATCAATTGTTTAGATGGCAACTATACTGGCTGCTTAGTACATCTATAATCATGGCCCATTCAATCGTGCCGAAATACCGTAAACGAGAAATGGTGGCTCAATCCCCTCCTCCATTCAATCCGCTCCGAAATAAAACTGCTACTGTGAACCCTGACTTAATTCCTCTACCTTACACAAGCGTATTAGCTCTTTGAATGGGTTAACAGGCTACGGGCACGGTCTCACATGTTTGGATTTTTAACATGATAAATCTTAAGCTCACCTACAATCTTGATGAACTGCTTTGTGGTATCCAACATGATATTTTCCATTTTGAGGTCTCTGTAAATAAAAATATTCGAATAATAACCAAAAAAAAATCATTGTATTATTTTTTTCTGACCTGATGGTAACTAAATGATATATTATCTGTAATTGCCGAAACAACACGATAGCCTCTTTAGGCAGACCGCACGCGGCCCGCACGCCCCGCTTCGCGTAGCTTACAAGTAAAGTGCACAAGGTTAGAAATGTTGTGCATCATCTAGCAAGCATGTTCCGCACAGCAGATACTAGTTGGGCCGCTACCGCCTTCGCCCTGGCTTCAGGGTGCACACACTGCACTACGGATGAAATGTAGTAGCTCACCGATGCACTACGCCTCCAGCTTGCACTAAAATACAATACATCCGATACCGAGATTCGAAGAAGGACGAAAGTCCAGGACATTGCTAACCGGATTGCAAAACGCAAATGGCAAAAGGCGGGACGAAACAGTGCTGGCCGGTGGAGTAAAACCCTCATGGAATGGCTGCTGAGGACGGACAAACGGAGCGCTGGCCGACCACCTGCTAGATGGGTCAGAGATATAGAGCTGGTCGCTAGAAAAACCTGGATGCGAACAGCTCAAAACAGAAGGGATTGGCATAACATGGAGGAGGCCTATGCCCAGCAGTGGGTAGATACGGGCTAAAACTAATGATGATGATGATGATAAAGACATCCCGCATCGCCAACAGGTGTAATTATAGTGCAGATAAGAGTATGAAAGCTTACCAATGCACAACGCCTCTAAGTAAGAGCCGCACAGCCGAGAGCAACTGGGCCGCCAGCGCCTTCGCCTTGTTCTCAGGATGGCTGCGTGTGCCCAGCAAGCCCCGCGCGGTCAACAGGCACAGACGCCTACACATATCAACCTATCCAAAGCTGTCAAACTTCTTCAGTAAATGTAATACCATAAAGTTCAAGTCTATTGAGGATATTTGACAGTTTGAGGTAGATTGACGTCCAGGTATCTTTACGATAGTAAGGAAAGTAATCTCTCACCGATGCACCACGCCTCTAGCATGCATGTGCCGCACAGCAGACACCAGCTGTGCCGCCAGCGCCTTCGCCCTGGCCTCGGGCAGGCCGCGCGAGCCCCGCAAGCCCCGCGCGGCCAGCACGTGGGCGCACAGGTCGCCGCCGCCGGCCGCCTCCATCACCACATAAAGCCGTGGTCCATGCTGTAGCCAAAATTTAAATGTCAGTATAAATACCTACATTATATCTACCTAGTGTGAGCAATAAAGTGTCTTTCTATCTATCTAAGTTACTGAGCCGGCAAGTCAATGTAGGTTCGTCTGGTGAAAAGCAGCCAAGAGCTTGACTCCCAGCTCCCAGCCCAACCTATATTTGGTTTGTAGGATTTATTCTTAGTCCACCTGGTCAGTTTTTGTCACATTAACTAAATTGTACATTCAGAAACGGAAGTCGCTGACCATTTCAGTACCTACCCTTTTTCACACAAGAAAAATGCATGAGGGCATACCACTGCGTACGAGGAGATGCAGATGGTTTTGTGGAATTTTCCCCCTGACCCCTCCAAGAGAGAAAGGGGGGCCCACAAAAACGGTTGTACTTCCCCTCGTGCCGTAACCCGCGACACCCCTATGCAAACATCAGAGAATACTTTTTACACTGCCTTAATAGCTTTAGTAGAAATTGAAAAGCGCCTGTTCGAAGCATTCTTCCATAATATACCACCAGCCTGGTATGCCACACGCAAACAGACAAATATGTTCAAACAATTGCAAGCAAAGGTAGACTTCTATCTAAAAGAGATCTCTTCCATTCTACATTAAGTGGAATGTAACTAAGTATGGAAGCTAGTTATGTTGTTAGATTTAGCTGGTTCGACAAACTGGTTAACGCCAGCCGCACTTTGGATGCGTTTGCGTACGATTTTTACTCGACATTTACATGACAGAGTGACACAGTCACGTGACGTTTATTCGTACGAACGCATGAAAAATCCAAATAAATTGGGATTGATTTCGGACGTCGCGTCGTCGGAACTATACGCACGACTAGTTCGTACCTATTGTGCGAAGTACTAAAGTAGTAGCGACGATCGGGAGGTACCATGCGTATTCGTACGTGTTCGTACTGGTCAAATTCGTACGAAAACGCATCCAAAGTGCGGTTGGCCTTAATGTCAGCAGCGGCTTTCGCTAGTGTACCATCATGGTTTCGTAGAGGGCGGCGATGCAAGGGTGCCGCAGCTTGGCCATGACGCGCGGCTCCCGGTGGAGGTTGCGGCGGGCGTACTCCTCCTTTATGCTCGTCAGGTCTATGATTTTGATCGCCACCTTTGAGGAACAAAATAGATTATTTACTGCAGCTAAATTTTACTACATAATCAGCAAATATTAGTCCTGCAGTGGACATACGCCGATCTGATCCGAACGCCTCGCTCGGAGACTCTAGTAGGGAATGGGGACACGCACTAGTGCGTGCTACCATTCTTTTTAGAAAACCTCTGACGGTTTTTTGTTTCCCACGGCTTGAGGAACCCTTTAACTTTCTCGCCACCTTCGAAAAAGTCCGGTGATGCTGGCAATGCCGCCTGAAGCATTTTGCAAACTCTCTTCATAAAAAATGCTGGGCAAAGGCATCTAAGTGCACGCCTCTGATCACGACCCACGGCTTCTCTTAAAATAAAAAAAAACTAGAACGTGGATACTGTCAAATTCATAGTCATAATAATTTATTGCATCATGTTCTGTTCTCTGATGATGGCTTTTTACTAGTAAATCTACGGTATGATTCTGGAGACCTTATTTTAAATTAATAATTGGCTCATGCTAGCAATCTCACTGCTACTTCTTTTTAATTTCGAGTGCTTTTTAGCGGCATAGTGCCATCTATCCGACGGTTATTGCAACCGATGGCTATGCAGATTCATCTTTACAGACGAAATATCTGCCACAAATTTGATAACACAACGCTATAGTTAATTTTACTTTTTATTTTTTAAGTGCTAATTGCTGCACTGAAGCTGAATTAAATATTTATAAAGTACAGTGAAAAAGTTAAAGTGTAAAAATTCAGTGCTTACGTCAGCCTTCCCGGTAGCATAATGGTAGTGCAGCCGCCCGGATTGCGGAAGACCCAGGTTCGATTCCTGGCTGGGTCTGGTAGGCAATTAATTTTTTCACTGTACTTTATAAATATCTATTTACTCAAGTTAGTAATTTAAATATATTATTATTATTCTATAATAGTAAGAACTTTGCTAGCTATAAAACCAACAGATAAACAACAGAGTCGAACGTTGTTTCATAGGCGTATAAAAGCTTTGCATTATATTTAAGTTCAACGTTCTTTCTAAGTATGTGGCTCGACTATTTGAACCCTTCGCAGGCACCGCGATGGCACGAGATCTCGGTTGTCATATATGTAATTTGTTACATGGGTAGCACCCACAATTTTACTGCAGTTTCACTTAAAATGCTCCATTGTAGTTTGGTTTTTATAAAATATTTAACAGACACTACATGCCTATTGGGTATCACAAAGACTACAGGATCACCACTTCGTCTTATCACGTGTTTTAAACTCGTATCCTGACTATAGTACTGCCATAGCCTTTGGATTGGTATTATGCGATTCTGTCGGGTTTGAATTGGGTTTGAACCAAGTTTGAACCTACACACTATGTCAACGCTCCAACTGACATGACTTTAAACAGACTCATAGCTTGCCTTGCTCCTACCTTCTTGCCTATGGTCCGGTGTGTGGCCTCTTCGACCCTCGCAAAGTGCCCCTTGCCGAGCACTTTCCCATTCATCAGGTAGTTCCCCACACTGTACACTTGGCTCTTATTCCTTATGTTGGCCTTCATGACTACTCGCTAATTTCGACACATTCTCGTTATTTACGTGATGCAACTATCGGAACATTCAGAATACAACACGCACTGCTTAAAAAGTATTTTTTTGTAAACGTCATAACAATCGGACGCTTGTGTCTTGTTTGCTCTTCGAAATTGGAACACTGTGTCAAGCTTGACATTTAATGGGCCTATTTTAAAAGAGCTGCTGCCAGTGTATTGATAGATACTCTTTTCATTGGCGCGGCCCCACCCCGCAGGTTTGTTGCAGTGAGTGAGTGTTCAATCAACAAATTCTTCGCAAAAAAAATGCAGCTGCAAAGGCCGCGGCTACAAGTTCGAGCGTTTTGCCGCTTGCGACGCGGGAAGCGGATTTTCAATTTATTGCGCATTAAACGGCGAAAGTTAGTACAAAACGAATTTCTCTTCATTGCTCAGCAAACGGCGACATACTAAAATCACAAATGCATCTTCTGTCTTTCATCCTAGGAAACCAGAGTTTTAGTTAACGGTAATAGACAGAACGCAGAAGTAGTACAGAAAAATGCGTCGTAAGCTTCGATCAATTATGTACTAGATTCCGATCAGCGCTTGTGAAAAACGGTAGGCGACTTTGGTGCCACGGACCCACTTGACGTCTGTGGCAATGACAGTAAATATTAAGTATGTACAAATATTTTAGAACTTCAGCTTACTATGAACCTTAAGTCTTAAAAATAAAGATTAAATTAAAGTTGCAAAATATTTGTACATACTTAATATTTACTGTCATCGCCACAAATGTCAACAAACGTCACAGAAGGGCTCTTATTAGCTTCGTTGATTCGGACCGCTACCAAAATAAAACTTCAGCTTACTTTGAACCTTAAGTCTTAAAAATAAAGATTAAATTAAAGTTTTATTCGCACCATGGTGCGAATCACAGAAGTCCAACAAAGACATTCGCCGATTCATACCATGTTATGTGCCGTGCTTCGAAACACTTTATTCAAAAAGCGTCAGAATCAGAATCAGAATCAGAAAATCTTTATTGCATAAAACAACAAGTTGTAAAATATAATAATTAGGTATCAAAAGTTTACCTTATCAGGCATGCAATGTAAACATATAAATATAATTCTACATTAAACAGTTTTAAAATCAAAATATTCACGGAGGGTGTAAAAAACATTGTTATACAACCATATTTTTAAATTCCGCTTAAACATTTCACCATCAAATGTTTTAATATCAGGGGGTAAATGATTAAACACTCTAATACCATTTATGAAAGCACTCTTGTAGTATACATTATTATTCACAGTTGGTAAGTTTAAATTATATTTATATATGATATTGCGTTGATTACGGAGAGATTTTAAACAATTAAAATATTCTTTATTATTTTTAATAAATACAGATATTTCCAAAATGTAAATGTTGGTAAGAGTAAGGAACTTCTTTTCTTTAAAAACGTGTTCGTGTTTCTAAGTGTTTCATCATAAAATACATGTTAAAAATAATGCGAATACATTTTTTTTGAAGTAAGAATGTGCTCTGTGAATCAACAGAGTTACCCCAGAATATAATTGCATAAGTTAGAAGAGGATACACATTACCAAAATAAGCAGTTTTAGTTATTTCAGGTCCTTACTATTCGTCCTTCTGCGATTCACACCGTGGTGCGAACCAGTCGTGGTGTGAATCGATGCAGTACCCAAGTTGTTGATGGTATCCAATGTTTTTTCAGATTTTGTTATACGAAATTTAAATGTGTCATTCATACCTATGAACACACAGGACCACTTTCGATATGCATTTTTGTTCCGGATCCTATATCACTATATCCTATATCCTATATCACACATTGATCGAAGGTCGTGATATTGCTCGTGGTCAAGCCCGTGCCAGTTATGATGTGTGTCCTGGCTTTTGTGACAGACCGAATTCCATGCAAGTGAAACCGCGGGCGGAAGATAGTCGGCGTATAAATAAACTGCAATGACCAGCGCGAGAACTAGATGGCTCAGCGCATTCACGTGTCGTAACGATTGCGATCGCGAATGGAATGGAGAACAAAAACTATTATGCCAACATTTTTAATACATAGATACATAGATAGATATATAGATAAAAAATTAATAACATAAACCACAGACACACACACATTAAACAGAGACACAATAGATACCTATTATAAGCAAAACATAATTTCAAAATAAGCCTACATTATGTGGCATGTGTGTGTGCTGCAGCTGTGCAAAAAGGTCGTAAGCTCAGCGATACATTTGCCCGGGAGCAAAACGCTGATTTTCAGCCGCAATCACTAGGACAGTGCGGAGACAGCACCACCATCAGATTGAAACTTCACAGCACAAATTGCTAACACATACAATTATTATTATTTCTCATGGGGACGTCGCCAGCCGGACGGACGATCCACCCGCATTGTTGCAGGCCACTTCATCCTTTTCCCCGTAACAACAACACATACAATACACAATATCCTATATATCCTTTATATTGCGAATTTTTATTTTCATTTATTTTACATCTAAACAAAGTAATAAAAAGTGAATGGCATGCGATAACATTTTAAAATAATAATATTTAACTGATTATTTGATATGTACCTAAAGTCTATTTAAGTACAACACTTAAATTATGTTATCCTTATATTCAGGTTTGTGATCGATCACCAACCCGCATTTGGCAAGCGTGGTAATTAAGCCATTATCCATCAATTACCTAAATAAAAATATAACTCGGCACTCTGTCTTTTATTGTTTTTAATAAAATATAAAATAAACACAAGTGTATTATTTAAAGTGTTTAATTTCAATTGGTAGTATTCACCCCCAGCATCTGAACTTATGGCGTGAATCCCACAACGGCCGTGAACAACGTTATGACTGAAAATTGTTTAGCTCTCATGCAAATCCGAAACAAATAGAATGAAGCACCTCGACCGCACATATATCAGGGGGTGTATTTTCAATTACTTGAATAACTCCAATGGCTAAATCCTCGCACAAATCCTTAGGTGACGTTCACGGGCGGCCGCCGCATGCCCGATCGCAGGGAGCGACACCGGCGGCACTTTGGAGAAGGCACTTCTGGGTGCCTAGTGAATGAATGAATGAATGAAAGTTTATTTGACTACATCACACAATACAAAATATAAAACAACAACAAAATTACAACTTAAACAAAAAGTATTTAACATAAACATAGTGCCCTATTATATTAAAGTCTCACGGCTGCAGTCAAACAGGCAGCCAATACAGCATTTTGTCAGGCCCAATGAACGAGCCTGACCCTGTTTTTCAATTGACTCCATATTTTATTTTATTTTGACATATGGATGTCAATACAATAAAGAACTAGTACTTAGCAAATATATATACATGTATTATTAGCGTAAGCCGATTTTTGTCCCAGTGATTAAAGGAAGGTCTCATTTTGAAGAGCTCCAGCCGTAAATGTGCAAAAAAAAAACCTGTCATAAGTTTAGAAATTCCTAAAAAATCTGTTGAATAAACACGAAGTGTTGCGGGCGACCCACTAGTAATAATAACTAGTCATATATAGATATACTAGTGGGCCCGCTCGCGACTTCGTCCGCTTATTTATTTATTTATTTATTTATATAAAAAGAACAATACAAACTTACAGCTATATATACAGCCAACACGCTTATATGCTAGGATATTACATCAAAAAAAATAACACTAATCATAACAAATTATTATAAGTGACTAAGGTAAATGTTGTGTTTCCTTAGTAGAATGGGTATAGGATCTATAAATATATCCGCATCCTGGACTTTTGTAAGAAAGGAGTTAAGGTGGTAGACCGCTCGAGCGCTGGGACTGTTACAAGCATGTCGCGTGCGCAGATCACCTGGAGTCGCGAACAGTTGGTGCCGTCGGCGCCCTGTTCCTCGCATATAATAAGCGAAATGGTATGGCATTGAAATAGATACGAGAAGAGTTAATTTGCCATACAAATGCGAATAGTAAACAAAACTCATTTATGTCCATTTTCACCTGTATTGACCCCTGAGTTTTAGGTGACCCCTAAGCCATTTTAAGTGACGGTTTTGCTCCAACAACTGTCACCTAACATGGCTTAGGGGTCACCTAAAACTTAGGAGTCAATGGTGAAATCAGGCATTAGACACTCAGGAGATTAAGATCGGATGTTGACGACGTAGTTGTCGACATTGAATTAGGCTCCTTTGGCTTACAAACTAAGAGTAGATAGTATAGAGATTTTTTAACTGTGTTACTGATAAAATAACAGTAATTGTTTGCTCCATTTGGGTGGTATTAGAAAGCGGTTTTCCTTCCTTCCGATTAATAAATGTAAAATAAGAAAAACGCAGCAGTAGTTTCTGTTTTTGAAAAATTTCTTACTGTTTTACAAATAAACAGAGAATAAGCTCTGAATAGTTATTCCGTGTTTTGTTCCCGAAATGTAGTTTCATTTTAAATCTATATATTATTACGTGAAGCAAAAACTTTGTACTCCTTTTTTACGAAAATTGCGTGGACGGAGGAGTATGTAATTTCGCACACTTATAGTTTATATAGAGAAGATTATCCGAATGTTAATATTTAAAAAAAATTATGCATAAAAATACATTAAATCAATAAAAGGACTTCTTGGCGGGAAAGTGAAGCGTCATGTTTGCGGTTTTGTTTTATTTTCTAAAATTTGTGTTATGTCGAATATTAATGTGAAATAATAGTGGATTATTAACCGTTAAGTGTTCGTGAGTGTGCATAAGTGTTGGCAAATGAAACAAAACAGTGCAACGTTACTTTTCAAATTCTCTCAAGAAATTCGCGTGAGGACTTAGTAAAGCCCCACATCTTTACTGAGATACTCGAGGGGTTGGGGGGTATATCATTTCTCACTTCCTATTTCTAATATCATTCATCATCATCATATAAGGAAATATTGTTTATTTATGTATTACTTGTAAGAAAAATTACTTTGACACTGGCTAAAAAAAAAAAACATTACACACACTACCATGTATTTGACACACACGCATATGTATTTGACACACATCATCATCATCATCTCAGCCAAAAAAAGACGTCCACTGCTGGACAAAGGCCTCCCCCAAGGATATGAGGGGTATTTGCCGTAATCGCCACGCTTGGCAGGCGGGTTGGCGATCGCAGTAGGTTGAGGGTAACCTCAGAGAGATGCTGCTGCCCATCCTCTGGAATGCTCCCTTAGTCGGCTTTTACGACACCCACGAGAAGAGATGGGGTGGTACAATTCTTTAACCCCGGCACCACACAGGTTATTTGACACACGCGCATATTAAACTCTTTTCAAAAATTTCAAAAATGAAAGAGGAGCGGCCGAAATCTGTCAATGCCAATCCAAACTCACATTCTATCTTTTTTAATTTTTCATTGCTTAAGATAGGCACAATCCATGCAGCCTTAATAAAATTACGGTCGAATTTCGACCACTGGGCGACCACTAGTAAAAGTAATCGAATGAATAGGTACGGATAGTAAATAAAACTTACACATAGGCACCCCGATATTAAACTGGGCAATGCCGTATCCGCGCCGCCTGAGTCCGCGCGCCGCGCCGTCCCTTGCCATAAATTTCCCGGCCGCAGAGCGAGGCCCTCCGAAGTCGCTCCAAATGGAATTAGTATAGCTATCCGTACGTATCTGTTTGGTGTTAATCATTAAGCCCGCTCACCTAACGCTGCCAGCTCTCGGGTGATTAGCGTTCACTAAGAAATAATGCGAGGATTAGCTTTGCTCTAAAAGCTGAAAAAAGGCTTCACCGATGAAGTTCATCACCAGCTTAATTGTATGGGAGAGCCTTCCCTTGATTGGTGGTTGTTGACTGCTAATGCAGCCGGGATCAACGGCTTTACGTGCCTTACGAAGTACGGAGGAGCTCGAGATAATAAGTTTTTGGTCACCCATCCGATAACCGGCCTTTGCGAAAGTTGCTTAACCTCAGCAATCGCAGACAGGGCGCGTTAACTACTGCGCCATTGAGCTCCTCTAAGCCTCCATCATGCTGATGAAATTAATTTCATCTTCTTTTCTTCTACGCTAAGAGACGACACCAGGTGATCGTGTCTGGCGCGCTTTAGTTGTTATCTCCCAAGTTAGCAATTTTTTTGATCCGTCCGTTAAGCCGTCATTCCCGATTGTTACCGTAACATGGTTGTCCAGCCTAGGCGTAGTATGTTTAACCTTTTCACCGCTCAACTATCCTGCACGCGATGTCCCGCTGTACGCCAACGTATAAATGTATTTTAATAAAATAGGTACAAAGAAGAACTTCTATAGAAGTGCTGGCGTGGATGGCACGAAAATCTCGAACTTCTATAGAAGTTGTTGGCGGTAAAAAGGTTAAAATGGTGATTGTGCTCACCACCTATTCGGACGTAGAATAAAGGCACATTGTATAGATATAATAGATTTCTGCTCGTGAGCATACTCTAGTTAGAAGCACATGGTTTGCACATGCACATTATAATAGCCTTGGTATGTTGATATACCTATAGTAGTAAATAGCCTATAATGCACATCTCAACAAATAGCTTGTGTAGGGCATGTGGAGAGAAAACGGAGTCAATGCAGCACCTACTGTGTGACTGCGACTCTCTGGCTAGGAAAAGAATGGGATTCCTGGGGTCGGCCTATCCGAAACCGGAGGACTTTGCCAAACTTATGGCATCTATCTTTACAGAGGAGGAAGAGTGAAAGGATGGGGTTGCATAAAAGATCCCGATGGGTCGAAGTGTTACTGACAGAGGGAAACCTCAGCAGGCCCCACTAAGATATGATAAGATAAAAAATAGCCTATAATTGTCCCACTGCTGAGCAAAGGCCTCCATCATTGAAATCAAGTCATCGCTACAATTGATGGGTACTGGCTTAACCGCGTTTGCCAAATGCGGGTTGGTGATACCAAACCCGGGCTATGCATCGAAAAATCCGAAACAAACTGCCCGACCTGGGAATTGAACCCGGGACCTTCGGGAATTGGACCGAGCGCTTTGCCACTCGGTTACCATATATTACGGTACTACTCGTATAAGTATATGGTACTAATAGTGTTTACTAAGTATAATTTTGTAAAATATTCCC
Source organism: Eudonia lacustrata (assembly GCA_947562085.1). Classification (NCBI taxonomy): domain Eukaryota; kingdom Metazoa; phylum Arthropoda; class Insecta; order Lepidoptera; family Crambidae; genus Eudonia; species Eudonia lacustrata. The sequence continues at coordinate 2,321,631 of OX387323.1, read as the reverse complement.
AGATTTCGAGTCCATTTCCGAAAATCTCATCTTATCAAATCACTTTGTAATGATGAGATTTTCCGAAATTTAAATTTCATTTGTACGAAATTTCAGCTTTCTAGGAGGACCTAGGACCAAGTAGGAACTTGGAATGGGCAATGATAAGTCATCAGTCAATGAGTGAATCAGGAATTCTCTTTTTATGTACCTACTTTGATCCTCTTGTTCTAAAGTTTCTTCTAGGACTTTCATTGTGTACGATATATGACCTTCTGCAAACAAGCTTCGGCTTTTCAATATTGTCGCTAGCGGAGTGTGCTCAATGGTTAGCTATCAGAAATTTGCCGTCACCTTTCCCCATGCAGACAAGATTAATGTTGTTTATGTGCAGTTTTTGCCGCGGCGGGCTAGAATAATGCTGCGTCAGGCGTTCGACTAATGCGTTCGATGCTCAGACTTTCATGTGCAGCGTTGTGCTTTCATATTTTTCTTTTAACAAGATTCCTCTTATATGCCAACGTGAAAAATTAATAAATAGTCTAGGTATAGATTGTTATGATGCAGAGATGGATGGATGGATAGTTTACCGCTTGGATTTAAAACAATTAAGCCTTCGGACCTTTGGGTCTTAGACAGAATTTTTTTGTGTTTAATAACCAAAAGAAATATATTTAGTTAAAAATGCATTGTACCTACATTATGTTTTGTTAGATACATTTATAAAAAAATATATTTTTATCTAACTATTGAAAAAGACGAGTCTTGTTTCAAATGTTACCAATATCTATAATATATGTCGACCTCCTTGGTCGAGTGGTTTGTACACCGGTTTTCATGGTGTCGCCATCTCTGAGGTCACGGGTTCGATCCCCGGTCGGTTAAATTTAGAAATTATTGTTTTTCTAAATTGTCTCGCGTCTGGGTGTTTTCTATGTATATTATGTATGTATTTAAGTATTTTAAGTATGTTTATCCGTTGTCTAGTAGCCATTTAACGAGTTTCATAACGAAGCTTCTTTTGGGTTAGATAATTGGTGTGAGTGTAGGAAAGTTTATTTATAAATCAATTTAAGTTTCGTTATAATTTTTTGGTTTTGGGTTTATGGGTTTTTAAACGCGAACACTAGCCATTGACTTTTTCAATGGGTTTGAATCTACTCGCGTTTTATTAAGGACTAGCTGACCCGGCGGACTTCGTACCGCTCTGACAGTTCCAAATTTATTTCCAAATTTATTTATTTAAATGTTTGAAAACATATTTCTTTGAACTCTCTTGGCACTATCTAATATTTTTTTCAAATTCAAATTCAAATCATTTATTGCATGCCACATTGGTGTACAAAGTAATTAAATAAATAGGTACAAAAGGTGTTAAAATAAAAATGTAGCGCCCCGTAAGCATAAGCGTAAGCGTATAGCAAACAGAGGGAGTATAGCTAGCTTATTAAATATTGTATTATACAGTTTCTATGACAACAAAACAAACAAATCGTTTTTCTATTTATTTATCAATGCAATATTTTTTCTAGTAATAAATATAGCCTATGTTACTCAGCGCTAATGTAGCATTCTAATGGTGAAAGAATTTTTTAAATCGGTCCAGTAGTTTTTGAGTTTATTCGTTACAAACAAAAATACAAAAATACAAAGCTTTCCTCTTTATAATATAAGTATAGATGTCCTGGTAGGCAAAACATATTTTTACTTTTTACGCATCATCATCATCATCATCAGCTCATTTTTATGTCCCCACTACTAGGACAAGAGCCTTCCTTATGGATGGATAGGCAGAACAGGCCATAAACGCCACGCCACGGCGCCGCCCCAGTGCGGATTGGCGGTTGTTAACGACTGCTAATGCAGCCGGGACCAACGGCTTTACCTTCCGAAGCACGGAGGAGCTCGAGACGATACATTTTTGGTCACCCATCCGATGACCGGTCTTTGCGAAAATTGCTTAACCTTAGTGCTCGCAGACCGGGCGCGTTAACCACTGCGCCATCGAACTCCTAAAAATACAAACAAAATTTATTAAACCAACTTAAATTTCAAAAAAAATATTATACAAACTGAACACAGGTTAATTTAATTTAATTTAATTATTTAATCCTGACGTTTCGCACCCTTCAAAATAAGCAGCAGCGGAGTCCAAAACTCCAGATGCGAGAACAGCTGTGGAGCAAGACAGCCTCACAGCCTCAAAGGTAAGGTACCTTGCCGACCCGCTAGTCCGTCTTCACACCTCGATTGTAGCACCCCATGTTGTACGAAGGTGGAATCCTTAACCGCCTCTGTGGTCTAGTGGATAAGACCACCGGTACATACCCAGAGGTCCCGGGTTCGATTCCCAGCGGGGGATACATGTTTGTGTACTCGGTTTGGTTGGTGGGGCTTGTTTGTCCGCCTGGCTAGCTACCACCATCTTACCTAAAATATGTCGCCATAACATCAATGTTTGTAGCATTGTTGTGTTTCGGTAGCTAGATATAAGATAGCCAGTAACCCACTAGTTGAGGATCCCGGGTGAAGTGCGCTTCCACCATTGGCCTTATCATCACTTCACATCTGTGATCAAGGCACTGTGATTACCCGTTAATAAAAAAAAAGATTACTTCAGTATGCCTGCATTAGATTTTATTATTTTATCTTAATTGTGAGGTTTTATCGAATGCATTTATTAGTGCGGGCATTAATATCTCAATTAAAAGGTACTTAGCCAAAATGTCGCGTGTCATAACGACCGGTTGTTGCAACAATTTTAATCAATTTTTTTTGCTAACTCGTTTAACGGTGACTTACGGCTTGTCAGGATGTGGCACATTTGTATTTATGTATTTTAACAAAGCAAAAGACTGTGATATTGTAACGTTAGTATTATATTTAAATCAGTAGGTAATTTTTAATTCTAGCCAAGTACCTATACTTTTTTAGAAATCGAGAAATACTTAATTACTTTTGTGTATTATGATTCTTGGTAGAGTCGTAGAGACATCTGGTAGAATTAATATGAAACAAATGATTCTCGAATTATTCATTTTTGAAAATTACTTCCTGATATGTATATACCTATAAGATAGCGATTTTATTGACTTTATTTTGCCTGGTGACATGAATCTGCCCAGATTCGACTTGATGGCGATAAACAGATCTATTGCTTTGCATCGTTGCGCTGGGTACTAGGTCTAGCGGAACTGCAGGGCATACTGAACTGAAGAATTAGAAGCGCGTACTCCCTTCCCCTATAGCAGTACGCGTGCTGCTCGCCAGAGCCACCGCTGTACTGTCTCGAACATTCCATTGCGCACAAAGTTATTTGGTGATTCGTTTCTTTGTTCCACTTCCAAAAGATGGAATAGTCTACTAGCACACGCTTTCCCTCCTTCGTATAACATGGGGTGGGGTGAAGGGGCACCTTTGGGCTGGCAGAGTTTGGCTCTTTTCTGTAAAACAAAAATGGTTTCAATGTCAGCCGCTGAGCCCCACAATAAAATACCATACGACATGACGCTGTGAAAGTAACTAAAGTAAACCAATCTTGCCGTTTCTACATCAGTAAGTGACCTCATTTTTCTAACCGCATAGGCAGCTGAGCTAAGTCTTCCTGCCAGGGCACTTCGAAATAACGAAAGAAAAGGGACAATCGATCTCTTTCCAATACATCACTTAGGTTCATTAGTTAAAATAGTACGAACTGATGAATGAGTGAAGCTATTTTAGTCCGGTTTCTATAGCTTTACTTATTATTCTGAGCTCTGGCCGACTGTGCTATTGCCGGACTGATGCTGCGTATTTTCACGTTGCACCAGTTACCTTTTCGTCTGGACTCCATTTCCATTTTTCATTAGATGGAGTGGATTCATTAGCCGTGCAATCTATCAAAACCTGGAAGCGCGCGCGTTACTATAAAAAAAAACAAAACAAAACACAGCGCTATTTCATTTAAATACATAATGGTAGCATTATGTATTTAAATGAAATAGCAAATTTAGGTGACAAAGTATTTTCTTGGTCTCCATCCAGCCATCCATGGCCGTCCATGGGCTACCGTGGCCGCCTTCCATCAGGTTGGCCGTACATACACGATTGTCGGCTCTGTAATGAGAACAACTTTGAAATGATATCGATACTATTTCAAAGTTGGTCCTTCTTTAAAGTAAAACAAGAACCTAATCGATTAGGTTCTTGTTTTACTTTAAAGAAGGACCAGGTCGCTACTGTGTCATAGTGTTCCTGGAACTACATTAAGGTAAGGTACAGTCATGAGCATTAGGATACACTTTTGACAAGTTTTGACTCATATGCCATTGTATTAAGAGTTAGATTGTTTACATGTTAATGCTTGTGACTGTACAAGAGAATGTACCTACAAGGTAAGTAAATGTTTAGAGGTAGTAAGCATTATTTGTAATTTATTTAAAACGTATTAAATTAAATATTATATAATTTGGTAACGACGTACCTTTTTTTTGGTAAATGTTGTTACTTCTATTCAAACTGTAGAGTTTCTTGCGCCCATTCTTCTCCACAGCTAAAAAATAGAACTTTGTCTTTGACTTTGACTTAGAACCCTCTTCTCTCTTCAGCCTATTGCCGCCAAGTGCTGAACGTAAACCTCCCCCCCCTAAAAAGCGACAAATAACACACGAAAGTCACTTTTTGCAAGACCAGCCCGTTGGCCAGCCAGCACATCCTTGGTTCGCCCCAACCAGTGACATCCCAGATACGAGCCGATTAATGGAAAATATTATCTGGCGTGAAGTATCGGCGTCACGCGAGAACACAATCAGCCCCCACTAACGATGCCCCTAATTAATTCAGCGGGTGTTGGACTGCATGAAACATTGCAGAGCGGGGCGCCAGCGATCGGTGCATTACTGTGATTGTTTGATGCATTACTTTGGTGTTTGGCAGGTGAAAAATGAACTGGCGGTACTGGGGATCATTAAGGATGGTTTTAGCAATCGATTAAGTGTAGTTGTCCACGGAGGTGTAGCTTCATATACGCTTCAAAATACGCCAAACAGCTTAAGCAGCCCAGCGTACTGATCTCTGTCAACGAGGCGTATCGCAAGCGTACGTTGTCAATCATTTGTGAGAATTCTACTATCTGAACAAATATCACAGCCGTTCCCGCCATTTTTTACATTAATAAACACGTGCGTTCACTCTATGTACGCCCCGCCGTATGACATGCGGTACGGCAGGCGTCATGATGCCTGCGTGCAACGACGCGATCGCGATGCTGCCGCTCCGTCGACAGAGTAGCATAGTTTTGTATGTAAGTGTAATGTAATGATAGTTTTGTATGTAAATGTAGTGACGCATACGCGTCTATGAAGATACGCCTCCGTGGCTAGTAGGCCTTAGTTTTCAGATAGTACGAGTATGTGTGGTACCTGGGATAGCTTCACGTATCTATGTAGCTAGTTTAGGGATCATCATCATCATCAGCTCATTTTATGTCCCCACTGCTGAGGCATGAGCCTTTCCTATGGATGAATAGGGAGATGGGGTCGTAGCGAGTAAATTTTTGCTCACGGGTGAGCGCAATGCCTTCACCAGGTGAAGTTAACCTCACCTGATGTTAAGTGTAAGGTCAATGGTGTTAGAGCACTTCACCCGAAAAGCTCAACAACAACATTGATGTTATGGTGACATATTTAGATAAGATGGTGGTAGCGAGCCAGGCGGGCAAACAACCTTTTTTTTTTGAGAGAGATTGGTGATTGCCTCAAACGGCATTTTCAGCGTCACCGGGCTGTTTTGGGGGCGACGAGGTACGTAAAAGGTACCTCAAGCCGTGTTGAAACGAATCACCTTCGGAGGTTTTCTAGAGGGAACGGCATCGCACACTTAAAAGTGCGCGTCCCCGTGCCCTACTAGATTCTCCGAAGGGTTCGGATCGGATCGGTTCTTATGGTCACTCCTGGTTGTTGCTGAAAATCAGCGCTTCACTTGCTATGCGAGTGAATACCACGCTGAGCAACGACCCTTTTGAGATGCTGCGGCACACACACATTTTTGTATTTTTTAATAGATGTGTTATGAAATTATGTTTGTTTTTAGTGTAATTGTTGTTTTTTTATTTACGATTGTGTATTGTGTGTGTCTGTAATGTCCAAATAAATATGTTATCTATCTATCTATCTATCTATCGGACAAACAACCACACCGAATACAGACATGTAGCTTCAATCAATTAAGTCTTCAGATAGTTACCTAAGGGCGATAGTCAATGGGTCGTGGCGAGTATAGCATGAAACAAAATTGTTGTCAAATCGTAAGACGATATTGCCGAAGTTGGATAACACAGATTACTCATTTACTGAGGAATTGACTATATTAACTCTAAATTTCGAAACACAACAATGCTACTTAAGTTATCGCGAAATAATCGACGACGATTTATTAAAAAGAAGTAAATAGTATAGAACTGTCCACTTTTTTGCTCAGGCAAAGAACCTCCATTCATCATTGAAATAAAGTCACGTGAGGAGCTTGGGCGAGTGAAATCACCTGTAACTATTTATTCTGTATGGGAAAGCGGCTAGCGAAACAACAACACGTCTTGGTTATACAATCGTTTATTCCAGACTTTTCTGTCCATGACAGACATACCCTCAATACGTTTTATTAATAATTACGTATTACCTACATCACATTCCTCCTCACTAAATTAACACTTAAGTACATCAAGTAGTACATAACAACATTCTTAACCTTAAAACTAACTTAATCTATAACTTTAAGAATATACAATAAAGATACGGCTAAGTATACAATGTGACTACATTATACTTGCTTCACGATATACAATACTTAATATTTTACTGTTAGACTTTATACTTAGGTTGTTTATTTAATCTACTATAACTATAAGGTACATTTATTGTGCTCAACCTTGTTGCAGCCGTGAAAAGAGAACGAGTGGCGGGCGCGCAGGCCCTCATATATTGGCAGACTGTCGCTGTTTGCGGGAAATATAGGAACTACTCATAAGTGATACATTGTCTAGATTAATTGCAATTTGCAACATAATTAGTTTCCCTTTGTCGGTGCCAGATGGCGCTAAATATACAACAAGTAATCGCTACAATTGACGGGCAATTTAATCACCACGCTTACCAAATGCGGGTTGGTGATCACAAACCCGGGCTATGCATCGAAAAGTTCGAAACACGCTTTGCCCGACCTGGGAATTGAACCCGGGAGTCTCGGGACCGTATATACCTACTTATAATTTGCACACTTAAAAATAAAAATTTAGTTATGGACAAACAAACGAAGAGGCTTACTTGAACTTTTAATTCATCCAAAATTCATGCGTTCAAAGTCAGAGGTTAAGGCTAGTTAGTTAAATTTAGGCCCTTCCACCGCTATTTATGAGTCAACCGTTGGTATAATTAAGACAGGAGCGGCTAGATTGCCAGAATAAATTTAAACTTCACTCCGCTAACTACGGCATTACGCTATCCGGCCGATCTGCGAGTAGCTGCAACTTTCCTCTTTAATTAACTATTAGTAATTTTGGTCGCGGACCCATATTTGTTAATTTTTTTTAATGCATGTGCATTTTAAACTAAAAATGCCTTTAACCTTTTCACCGCACAACTATCCTGCACGCGATGTCCCGCTGTACGCCAACGTATAAATGTATTTTAATAAAGTAGGTCCAAAGAAGAACTTCTATAGAAGTGATGGCGTGGACGGCCCGAAAATCTCGAACTTCTATAGAAGTTGTTGGCGGTAAAAAGGTTAAAAAGACTCAAAATGTTTTGATCACCCATTATCGCCGTGTGGATGGTAGCTTTACTTTTGAGGTTGATACAAAAATCTAAAATGTGATGCATCCGCTACCTACGTTAAAGTTACGCGATTATTTGATTGGGGCTGTGGTAAGTCCATCAGCCACAGACCCAGTCTGATTCCGTTTTAGTTTCGTTCGATTCCTTGGTCGAGTGGTTTGTACACCGGTTTTCATGGAGTCGCCATCTCTGGGTTCGATCCCAGGTCGGGTCAATTTAGAAATTATTGTTTTTCTAAAATTGTCTCGGGTGATCGGGTCTGGGTGTTTTCTATGTATAATAAGTATGTATTTAAGTATTTTAAGTATGTTTATCCGTTATCTAGTAACCATTTAACGAGTCTCATAACGAAGCTTCTCTTGGGCTAGATAATTAGTGTGAGTGTAGGAAAGTTTATTTGTTTATTTTTATTCCCAGTGAATGCGCCTAAGTCCTAAGTCTAAAGATTCCTTAGTCTAACTGAGCTAGCTACTACTCGACTTAGTCTGTCGCCGTAAAAACAAAGTAAGAACCACGATAGCTCAATTGGGAGAGCACCTGACCAGGTATGTCAGAAGGGTGCAGGTTCAAATCCTGCTCGTGGAATTTTTTTCAACATTTGTGTTTTTGTAATTTGTTCGCAACAAAATTTGCGTTAAAAATTATATAAACAAAACAAAAACGTTTTAGCATTGTAATGTTGTGGTCTTTCAATTATAGATAAAATAGCTACATCTTTACAGGTTAAGGAATGGCAGAAGCAGGTCTTGATAACCGTTATCAAATTCCCACTAAAAGTATCGTTTAGCAACGTTATTTCTATAAAATTAAATTGGTAGCGGTAACGTTATCTAGAAATAGGTATAGCATTAAGGTAATGAACCTGACCTGTTATGTCATGGGGTGCAGATTCAAATCCCACTCGTTGAAAGTTTTTCAACACTTTAACCAAATCATATTTCAAGGAATTTCACTCGAAAATCAAAATGTTCTCTTAAGTTCACCATACACTATAATCTAAAATAGGTTAACTGCGATGTACTAGCTCTTTCATCCGGCTCCTGAGATACGGTCCAAGATTCAGCGGAGTATGTGGATATCATCAATAACCGCTCAGGCCAGGCTATCTAGATTTATAGCTCGGTCTACCTGCAGTCTAGACTCACCTTTATGAGCTTCTTACAGTGCTTATGTGGAAATTTTATGGTCTAACGTCGCATAATATATCTTTATGTCACGTGCTGTTTGGATATAGTACAGAGGAGACATTCTAAGGATTTGTGAAACGAATTCTTGAAACCTGCTTCATCAGGCTTAACTTAAGCCTATACCATAATTATATAGGTTGGTTGTGAAGGGTATAACATCCCGAAAGAGGATGAAAGATCCTATCAATATAAGTCAAATTTACTATGGGTCGACTTAAACATAAGATAGGAACAGAACAGTTACGTAGGTACCTGCTACACAATTGAGAGAAATATAGTGATAGATAAGATACTGAATTTTATTTCAAGATATAGTATAGATAAGATACTGAATTTTATTTCAAGATATAGTATAGATAAGATACTGAATTTTATTTCATTTTATTCTTTTTCATGAATTTAATACTGCTATTCTGCTACTTAATTTTTTTTTTGGTTGCCCAAGAAACAGGCAATGCCTAGTTTGGGATCCCCTGTTCCTTTCTAGATAAGTTTTAGACGTAATAAAACATATTGTTAAGATTGAGTACTTCTGTATATTGTAAGTATAGTCTAAGTTATTCTAAAAGTAATAAGGCATTTTTCATTTTTCATTTTCATTTCCATAAGATATAGTGAGCGTAATAGTTAATGAAACAACTATTTTCATAAAAGCAATTTCTGTATACCGCATCTGTATTCTTTCCTTAGCCAAATAACTTGTAAATTGGTAATTGTTTATTGTACTTGTTGTAAAGGTAAAAGCGTAACTGTTGTATATATTTGATAGTATTACAAAATATTAGTAGTTGTTAGCAAGAATTTTTCTGCTTTTAATGCGTTGTATACTGTATTATAGAAAATCATACAAAGTTCAAACGTTTAGGAGCTACGTAAGTCCTATTATCTCTTCTGTGGCTACGATGACACAATGACACAGGCAGACTGACACGAGCATCAAACTTATAACACTACCATACTACATAGTTACCTTCGAGGTTTCATAATAAATGGCCGCCATACCAAACTGTACATAGCCCATCGCCCAAAACTGTTATTCATTGCCAGCGATTAATCCGACGAATGCCACAGCATATATTACCATCTTTCTTTCAATTAATACCGAAGTATTTACGTATTATTTTGGCGAGCAGGCGCGCATATCATAAATTTTAAAATTAAACCGACCCACGCTACGAATCATTAATAACCGTTGCGAATCAAACGCAAACAGACTACGGCAACATGAAATTGCAGCGGCGTATACATGTTTGCATACATAAATATCTTGTTTGATAAGCTGGGGCCAGTACGGCAGGTTCTCGATTGGACGCGCTATTCCTCACAACTGCACTACTCGTATCAGACGGGACATTTGGTGGTTGATTTTATAATTAACGACATAAGCAGTGGATTTGTGGAAGAGGAGTCTGGGAATCCCCATTTATGGGGCAGGTCAATAAGGATTAGTGGAATAACCCGAAAACGTGCGAGTTGTGCTCTTCGTGCACCTGCAGAAGTAAGCGAAGTAATATGTTGTGTTTCTACTTTTCCGTAGGAAAAACATTCTGTAATGGTAATTGTATGTGTGAAATATAAAAAATAAAAAAATAAAAAAAATAAAAATAAAATAAGTGAGTCGTAAAGTAATACAATACTTACGTGTCTGGTAACTCGCAGGAGACACTTGTCTTCAGAAGACCGGGCTAAGAACATTTGTGTATATTCTGATATAGAGTTCTTTGGTTTGCTTCCTTAGAGTTGTGTGGTAGTTTGGGCTGTAGGGATCAGTCGAGAGATCAAGGTCGTTGGTTTCCGTCGGTGTAGCCCTCATCGTCACTCGGGTTGGAGACTGGGAAGCCAGGAGGCTGTTCACAGTAATGGCTACTTTCATACTTTGGCATGAGGATTGGTGATACAATCTCTATACGAAGGTCTTCTGGTCAAAGGACCTGTATGAGTGTTTTATGTGGAGTGTGGGTTTGAAAAATAGCGATAACATCCCAACTGGGACGGCCACAGCCTAATAGAGCAGTTATCGTCGTTCATCATATCGGATCAGAATCGCACCGTTTTGTTGGCTGCTTGACCATGCTAACCTTAACTGGTAAAGCGCCTGGCCTGGCCCTGTCAGATGGTTTCGAAGAATTTTCCGACTAGTTATATAACGACACACAAAACCGCATTGGATTGTAAGCCAATCCTCCTAAAGACCAATAATTAACCGTTTAACGTTATTGTTGGGTTCCGACTAAGGTTGCCAGATCGGAACTTACCGAGTCCGGGACAATTCCATGTCGGGCCATGGCTATGAATATGTAAAAATAAAAAAAATAAAAAATAAATATACAGGGTGTTTGGAAGGTCGGTGCAAAGCCTTAAGGGGATGGTAGTATGGTCCATCTAGAACATTTTGAGCCACACTTGTCTTAGACCAAGTCTGTTATTATTATTATTTTTTGTTGACCTGCGATTTTAGTGCCAAAAATCCAAAATTTGCTAATTAATTGCTAACAACATTCAGTTTAAGTTAAAATGTCTATTTTTTACAATTTATTTTGTTAGTGTAATGTGTCCCTAATCGTATCGAAGCATTTTTGAAGCACCATTGTTACAAAAAAATAAAGTTACAGGCCATTCAAAAGTGATAGAAAGTTTGGAAAAATAATTTTTCGACTTTAAATGTTAATTTAAAAAATAAAGAAAATAGCTGCAGATGTTCAAACACATTTAAAAACATGCTAAGTTAATGCCCTTTCTTTTGAAATATCACTTACGCAGATATCATACCATTTCTTGAAATTATGGTGCTTAAACCAGTTAAGAGTGATAATATCGATTTTTAAGAAGATTAAAAAAAAATAATTTTTGGTGATCTAACTTTCTAGCCTTCCCGGTAGCATAGCGGTCAATGCAGCCGCCCAGATTGCGGAAGACCCAGGTTCGATTCCTGGCTGGGTCGGGTAGGCGTTTAATTTTTTCACTGTATTTTGTAAATTTTATAATGATCTAACTTTAATTTTCATGTTCAAAATGTCGTCCACCATTACGAATACATGCTCGAGCACGTTTTCTGACTTCAGTCATGCTGATTTTTAGCATTATTTCTTGTTTCATCCGTTCAAACAGAATGGATTCTCTCCAATAAGTCCTCCTTCGCAGAAATTTCCGTCGTGTAGACAAGTTCCTTTGCCCGTCCCCATACAAAAAAATCTACCGGGGTTAAGTCAGGCGATCTTGAGGGCCAAGGAATTGGCTCATCTCTGCCGATCCAGCTCTCTGGAAAACAATTATTGAGGTGTTCTCGTACTGTTAAGGTCCAATGCGTTTCATAAAGGAGGGTTGGTTAACCCTCCTTCATGAAGCGGAAATACCAATACTGGATACTGACAGGAGAATCATGTTCCAACAAGATGGATGCCCAGCGCATTGGACTTTACTGTACGAGAATATCTCAATAATTGTGTTCCAGAGAGCTGGATCGGCAGAGATGGGTCAATTCCTTGGCCCGCAACATCGCCTGACTTAACCCCGGTAGATTTTTTTGTATGGGGACGGGCAAAGGAACTTGTCTACACGACGGAAATTTCTGGAAAGGAGGACTTATTGGAGAGAATCCATTCTGCGTTTGAACGGACGAAACAAGAAATGATGCTAAAAATCAGCATGACTGAAGTCAGAAAACGTGCTCGAGCATGTATTCGTAATGGTGGACGACATTTTGAACATGAAAATTAAAGTTAAATCTTTAACTATCTTAAAAATCGATATTATCACTCTTAACTGGTTTAAGCACCATAATTTCAAGAAATGGTATGATATCTGCGTAAGTGATATCTCAAAAGAAAGGGCATTAACCTAGCATGTTTTTAAATGTGTTTGAACATCTGCAGCTATTTTCTTTATTTTTTAAATTGACATTTAAAGTCGAAAAATTATTTTTCCAAACTTTCTATCACTTTTGAATGGCCTGTAACTTTATTTTTTGGTGACAATGGTGCTTCAAAAATGCTTCGATACGATTAGGGACACATTACACTAACAAAATAAATTGTAAAAAATAGACATTTTAACTTAAACTGAATGTTGTTAGCAATTAATTAGCAAATTTTGGATATTTGGCACTAAAATCGCAGGTCAACAAAAAATAATAATAATAACAGACTTGGTCTAAGACAAGTGTGGCTCTAAATGTTCTAGATGGACCATACTAACATCCCCTTAAGGCTTTGCACCGACCTTCCAAACACCCTGTATAAATATAAATTACGGAATATTTAATTTTATATTTGTATTTATTAGGAAAATTCATTTTATTTTTTAAATGTATACGTTTATTAGTCCAGTTAAAAGATATAAATTTAGAACAGTTGTTATTTTTTTTATTATTTAATTTTTTCGGAATCCGGGACAATAGATCGAAATTCTAGACACGGGACAATACGTGAAATTCCGGGACAATCCCGGAAATCCCGGACATCTAGCAACCTTAGTTCCGACAGTTAGAGATAAGATAGCCAGATCCTCAGTGGTAGATAACTTCAAGTGTTCTGTTTAGAAACACGTAGCATCTCTTTACACATTTGCGTTTTTCGGCAAAGTCAACAGGCAGTGTGACGTTGATCGCAGAAAACCTAACAAAAAATCTGCAGCGTCATTTAGTGCTGAGTCCAGCGGCTACTATTATAACATGTTTGCCCTCGCCTCCCGTCGTGTCCGACGAATGGAACTGAACTATTTATATTTGTTTTAATTCGGCAAACATTGCTACTTGGCCGGGCCCGGAAGTCCGGAACTGCACCAGACCTCGTCTCGGTTGTGATTTAATATGAGCTGGATACCGGTTGAACTGTTTGGTGGAAAAGAGAATTATACACACACGATAATTTGTGTAAAGGGGTAGATAATAGCTCTGTAAGTTATAGGATAACATATTACTAGAAAAAAATTAGTTTGCCGGCTCAGTAACATAAGAAAACTTCTCGCAAGGAATGATTAAATAGCCTTCCCGGTAGCATAATAGTCAGTGCGGCTCCCGGATTGCGGAAGACCCAGGTTCGATTCCTGGCTGGGTCGGGTAGGCATTTAATTTTTTCACTGTGTTTTATAAATATTTAATTCAGCTTCAGTGCAGCAATTAGCACTTAAAAATAAAGAGTAAAATTATTAAATTGTCAATTATCAACGTTTTGTAATGTACCAAATGCTTGCTTTGTATTTGTATTGTTGCTTTGCCGTGATGTCCTGTGTCCATCCTGATTCTTCTCCATACGACTTTGACCTTTATTTCATTTTGCCTGCATTTCTATTCAGACATTTTTATTGAGAAGAAATCCCTACGAAAACGTTAAGGAATAATAACGGAAAAAACTTGTGCAAATATGGAAAAAGCAAACTAAACACTTGGAGCAGCCATCTATCCGCTTTCGGCATCTCTAATATTTGCGCAGTCTGCCATGGGCGTATGTTTGCGCGCCCAGATTGGAGCGTTCTTTCGCGCAGTGTTGCAAACAAAAAAATAACATTCCCGCTAAAAATAGTCAAAAACTCCGTCAGAACTCCGTCACACCAAAAATTACGAGGTCACACAAAAAAAAATTGTTAATATCGCAATCTTCCAATGCCACTTTTGAATTGAAACTATACTTAATGACACATGTGTTCATAGTAAGTAACTAAATGACGCTGCACGTTTGTCAGAAAAAATCTTCTAAGATAATTAAAAAATAGTACCGAGTACAATATTATTAGTCATTTTTATTTATTTATTAGTTCGAACACAAATAAACATTTACAATGGTTAACATTTTGGATCGCAGGTAAGCTTATCTCTAAAAAGAGATTTCTTCCAGCAGACCATGGTGCCAGACAGGATAGTATGAAAGTAGCTAGTTATAATAGATAGACAAACTGCGCACAGAACAAGAAAATATGAAATTCATATATCATAATATAAATACACAAAAATATGATTATACTACTAAATATAATATATATTCTATATTTAAAAACATAACGTGATTCAGTGCCACTCGTAACCGATAGTAGATAACTTTTTAGTTGTTTTTTAAAAGTACCCACAGTGCGACATTCTCGTAGAGACATTCTGTCATTCCGCTAGAAAATCCGTTAGCCGGTAGACGACGAATTTGTCTGTGTTTACTCATCATCATAAACAGTCTATATACTAACCCACTGCTGGACATAGGCCTCTCTAAGTGTACGCCACTGAGCACGATCCGCTGCTACTCTCATCCAGCTCTTGCCAGCAATGCGAAGACTGTCGCTCTACCTAGTCCGAGGGCGTCCTACTACTTTTGCCAATACGCGGTCATCCCAATCCGCTAGATACGACGGGAACTCCGTCAAGTTGGCAACACTGCTTTCGCGCCGGCCAAATGTTTGTTTGTATGTTTATTTGCGTGTTACGAATTCTTATTTCGGTTGGTATCAACTCGGCAAACAGCCAGAGTCGTCGCCAGACACTTTGCGGTGTGAAGTGGTTCGTATCCGGCAGGCAGTTGTTTTTCAGATTCGAGTACCTACCTACATCTTGTAGTCGTATCTCACGTTGGCAACTTACTCACGTTGTTTATATACGAGTATGTTGGCAAATAGGCGTACGTGGGTTAACAGGTTCGGTAAATAGAAATATTATGTACAATAGAAAAGCGTTTGTTATAAATCCCATTATTGAAATATGGGACAGGGCAATGGGATACCCGATTTAGGATACCGGGATAAAAAAAAAGGTTGGTAGGGTCCTTCCCGGAATGGAGTGATTTTATTCCTATCACCTCAACGGCTACCCTGTTGTAGGAAAGTGAATATTTTTTTATATTTTAATTTAAAACGCCTCAGTGGCCGTGTGGCAACGCGCTCGGCCCGATACTCAAAGGTCCGGGGTTCAAATCCCAGGTTGGGTGTGTTTCAGATTTTTCGATGCATAGTCCGGGTTTGTGATCACTACCCGCATTGCATGGGCACGCGTAGTGATTATGCCATTACCCATTACTTGTAGCGATGACTTGATTTCAATGATGGAGGCCCAGCTGCGGGACATTTGTAGTCTATTTACTTTACTTTTTAATTAAAATTGTCGTAGAGGTCGTCGAAACTATTGTATGGAAGTTTTTGTACGAAATCATTATACTTAGATATGGAGGTTTGCGAATAAGCCAATACTGCCGCCTTCCTAGTGATGTTGTAACGACAGCAAACGACGCAATTTCAACTCCAAATTATGGCAACATAATAAACATTAAGTGCCCTCCAAATAAACAATGAATAAGGTCCGAATAGTTATTCCGTGTTTTGTTCCTGTCATGTAAACGTCATTTCAAATTAGAGTAAAAGAGACAAAACACTGAATAACTATTCGGACCTTATTCTTTGTTTATTTGTAAGGCCCTTTATGTATATGTGTAAGTACATATGTCCTTTTTAAGGTGTGTAATTTTTTTGTGCAATAAAGGATTATTATTGTTATTATACATCATCAGTGTGAAAAAGGTGGGCCGATGATATCGCCCAAGTGGCAGACAGGGAGTGGATGGAAGTCGGGAAAGATCGGAAGAAATGGAACAATGAAGAAAAGGAGGGGTTCATATCTGAAGTTTCTACATACTAATCATACTAACAACTGTAAATAAGTTATTACTAACCAACACTAACAAAATTTGTAAATTAAGATAATTGCATTGGTACAAACAAAAAAGGCATTTTTTGATTTGTTTTATTACACAATCAGTAAAACACCTCTCGCTTAAGGCGGTTAAGTCCGGCAATAGCAAATAATACGCGTCCAGACTGACAGATTTATTAACACCCGTACGGTGCTTGTAAATATATAATACTTAGTAGTAGAGTGGTCGCCCAGTGGTCGAAATTCGAACGTAATTTTATTAAGGCAGCACGGATTGCATCCTAAGCAATGAAAAATTAAAAAAGATAGAATGTGAGGCATTGGCATTGACAGATTTCGGCCGCTCCTCTTCCATTTTTGAAATTTTTGAAAAGAGTATTTAAGCGTGTGTGTCAAATAGGTACATGATAGTGTGTGTGCTGTTTGTTTTATTGATTTAATGTATTTTTTATGCATAATTAAAAAAAATATTAACGTTCTGTAGGTACTCCTTCTCTATATAGCGTGTGTGTCAAATACATATGCGTGTGTGTCAAATACATGGTAGTGTGTGTAATGTTTGTTTTAATCATTGAATGTATTTTAATGCATATTTTTTTTTCAATATTAACATTCTGTGCTCCTTCTCTATATAAACTTTATGTGTGCGAAATTTCATACTCCTCCGTCCGCGCAATTTTCGTAAAAAGGGGTACAAAGTATTTGCTTCACGTATTAATATAATTATACCCCCAACATAGAACATACACGTTAGCTTAACACATTCACTGTTCAAAAAAAACAATAGCGATGAAGCTTTAAAAAAAAAGTTTGACCTTTTGAGGCCCACTCGAAGTAGTTTCCTCTTAAACAATGGAATCACAGAGCGGTAGATCATATCAGAAACTATTGCAATACCCACAATACCGACGCGACAATAAAATTTATAGAACGCCGAAAGGTTCAGAGGGCTCCGTCGCGTGGAAAATTATGTAAATTCCGAAGGAGGCTCTTTGTCCCTGTTTAGGGACTTGGCACTTTTATAACGAGCCTTTTTGTCAGACGGAGAGATGGTTACTGGATGTCACAATGTACGTTTGAAAGTATCCGGTCTTAGGCGGATGTTACATACCGACATTGTAACGTAAGTAGAGTCACATGTTAGAAAAAAAATAATGTCTTTTTTTGAGATTACTTTTTAAATGTTTAACATGTTAATAACAACATTTATATTACAAAAGTAAGAGTAGGTATAACAGAGTTTTAAAAATAAACATATTAGTATTTGTCCCACGCGCATACGTTTCAGCTGAGGAGCTCGATGCGCAGTGATTAAAGCGTCCGTTCTACGCTTGCTGAGGTTAAGCAACTTTCGCAAAGACCGGTCATCGGATGGGTGACCAAAAATTTATCATCTCGAGTTTCTTCGTGTTTCCGAAGGCACGTAAAACCGTTGGTACCAGCTGTATCAGCAGTCGTTAACAACAATCAATCCGCACTGAGCCCGCGTGCTGGTTTATGGCCCGTTCTCCCTATCCATCCACAGGAATGGCTCGTGCCCCAGCAGTGGGGACATAGAATGAGCTGGTGATGACGATCTGATGATACCTTTTTTTAGAACCGGAGACACTCGGCTGAAACGTCGACTACTTATTAAAAACATTGATATTTTAATATACACACGGCGGCAGATCTACCTACCCAAACCTGTCAAATTTCTCCAATGAATATTGATCCTTATAACCAAAACATAAAGTTCAAAATTGATTGTAGAAATTTGACAGTTGTGAGTAGGTTGATCTGTCGTCGTGTGTACTGTCGATTGCAGAAGAATCGTCTTCGTGCTGATGAGGAGCCTGCAGAACTTGGCGGTGGACATTATACACGATTGTGGTAGTATTGAACTCGGTTAGATTAGCGGTAGGTTTTTTTTTTTAGTCCATTTTTTTTTATTTGTCTTTACTGAACAACACAGATTCAACAACTTTAATATTTAATTAAAAGCGCATCAAGCGCGAAAAAAGTATCGATACTTTTCTAGAACGTTGCCTGCATTACCGCTACTAATTTACCTCTAAGGAAATAACGTTACTTACCAGTGCTCATAATGGGAATTTGGTAACGATATCAAGCCATGATTGGGGGTGAAGTGCTACCGCACTTCGAAGATAGCACCATTACCACAAATGTTATCATCAGCAAAAAAAATTAAAAGCCGGAAACGGTCTCCAACAAAGTGCCACATAAAGACTGACAGTACAACAGTCAATTAGCCTTTCTTCCTAGACAACACAGTTATCTTTGAGGAAACAAGGCACTCTACCCACTCTCGCCAGACGATCCCGACTTGTTACTAGGCATTTCGTGAAACGTTTCCTTAGGTCCTTAACGAGGCCGAAAAAGTCCACTAGATGTCTCTAATTTCACAGCCATTTGACTAACGGTAGTTCCAGAGACGGGCTCGGGTTTACGATGCCTATAAAATATTTTATGACCCTCTACTACTGTCATAGTCAAGGGATCAGCGGCGGAGTCATTTACTGCCAATGCTTAAATGCTTTTTACTAAAAAGAAAAAAAAGATAAAAGATACTTTATTTACTTACACGTTACTCGTGTATAAAATTATATTATAATTAATGTTTCAACAGATTGTTTCAAGACTCAACATGCACCATAATCGGTGTATAGTCGACAACGAAATTGCTTTACCACCTTAGTAGTGAATTTTGTTTGCATATAATAAAACAACAAGTTCTATTTTTGTTTAAAAGACCAAGTGACAGATACGTTGTCATCATTGACAATGAGTCTTAGCGAAATTTTATTGTAATGGAAGTTTTTGTCAAAAGTGATAAAGCAATTTCATGGTCGACTATACAAATTAAGATAAAAATTCAAATATAAATCCATGCTTCTTAATAAAATTAAAAATTATAAGTACATTTTAAACAATATTACATTAATTTTCAATATAAGATATGAACGGCATAAATACGCAAACCTGGGTCCAGATTATTTATTTGTTCCGTTTGCGGTGGAGACATTGTGTCCATGGGGGCCGTAGGCCAAGTAGCTTGTTAAAGAGTTGAGTGCTCGCCCTTATTGAGGCCTCCGGTGACAAGAAGGCTGGCAGCTACCTCTGCCAACGTCTTAGCTTGGCAATCCAAAGAGGTAATATTGCCAGCATTCTTGGGACTGTTCCCATGAGCCCACAGCTGGAGGACAAGTTATGTTTCTTTTCTGTTACATATTATAGTTTATAATATTATCTAAATTACCTGCAGATAGTAGTCGAATTTAAATTTAATAAAAGAGATGTCAATACTTTGATTGTAAGGTATACGTAGGTATTTGCTAAAGGTGTTAATATAGATAATTCATTATACTATTGTAGGGTATAAGTATTAGAAGGGAGGAATGTACAACTCATTATTATCACTGTAGGAAAGTGAGTACTCTGTGAACGTTGAATTAACGGCCACAAATCTTTATATTAATACGTGAAGCAAAAACTTTGTTCCCCTTTTTTACCGAATTGAGAAACCTCCTCCTTTTTTGAAGTCGGTATAAAATTACAAAAGAAACAAACGTTTTATGTATCGTAAATGTATTTTAATAAAGTAGGTACAATGAAGAACTTCTATAGAAATGCTGGCGTGGACGGCAAGAAAATCTCGAACTTCTATAGAAGTTGTTGGCGGTGAAAAGGTTAATCTTTTTTTGTATTATTATCATTAGTTTTAAGTACCTATTACTTTATTTAGGACCAGCATTGTTGCGTTTCAAACTATGCTCAAAATGTCAGGCTGTGTACACTTCTTTGGGATTACCGTCTAGCTAGTAAGGTTAACCAAATAGGAACTCATGCATTGATTGTAATCTGTTTGTGTACCTATAGAAATAAATAAATATCCTGTTTGAAGACAATACCTACTGGTTCAACCACAACTGTGCGGTAGTGATTCTTATGTAGGTTCGCGTTGAATGTACTTGGTAATTTTGTAAATGCGAATGTGTCTGTTGATGGATAAAATAATTTGTCAGCTTACAAGGATTTTACTGAGTGGTGAAAGCAAAGTTTGCCAGAAGTCTGCAATTAGAGTAGAAGTAAGGGCAATGTACAATTGACATAACATTTTTAAGAACTAAGTACTTGTACTGTGTAACTTTTGTGACATGCAATAAAGATTCTGATTCTGATTCTGATTCTGTACAGTTATGAGCATTAACATGTAAACAATGTAACTCTTAATACAATAATGCTCGTGATTGTATACAAAAACTAACTTTTACTTCAAGAAAATTGTTAAAATTTTATTTTTTATCAAGCTCTTATTCCGGCAACGCGGGGAAATGCACTTCACCCGGAATCATTACCTAGACCTACTGAGATACTGGCTAAACTGGCTTATATCTATATTATCTCGAACTGAGACGGAGCACAAGCTCCGTCAGCGTACAGCCAAGCCAGCCGAAATAACAAGTTATAAATCACAAGTACGAAATAACAGGTACGAAACACCGAGTCGAATACAAGTTATTAATAACAAGTACAAAATTAATTATTTAATTAAAAGAATAACAAAGAAATAAAAAGTATACGAAAGGACAGGAACAAAATAACGTGAATAAAATATTTTTTATTTCATTTTTTATGTTAACATTTAATTTATTGAAAAACTTTAAATTTTTAATTTCGATCCTCTGACTAACCCAGAGCCACGATAGCAAAGTTGGTAGTGCACTTGACCCGGCATGTCATGGGAGATAGGTTCAAATCCCGCTCGTTTAAAAAAATTTTCAACACATTTTTTCCAAATATCTAAACGTTTAAACCGAGCAAAGACCAAGTGATCGCTCAATGTTGATAGATAGGTCACGGTAGTAAGCCCAACGGTGGGCATTGTCATTAGGAGTTGTAATTTCGCGTGCGGGCGCTATCACGGCAGTTTGTAATCGTTTCGTCTGATCGTATTTATGTTACAGCCACACTTGCGTCCTGGAGTGAGGTGCAGCCCCACTTACAACGGCTACGGATCATTAGTTTTATTTAATCAATAATCCCCTTACAAATAAACAACCTCTTACAAATAAACAAAGAATAAGGTCCGAATAATTATTCCGTGTTTTGTTCCTGTCATGTAAACGTAATTTCAAATTAGAGTAAAAGAGACAAAACACGGAATATCTATTCGGACCTTATTCTTTGTTTATTTGTAAGGCCCTAATAGTTTAGCGTTGTAGATCCATGTACAGACGCCTCCACATCAACTTATACAAAACTGTAAAATGTCTTTAATAAATATTCAACCATATGCCATAGACATAAAGTTCAAAGTCTATTGAGGAAATTTGACAGTTGGTGGTAGACTGATGTGCACGCGTGTGTACCTCGGAGTTCTCTGAGGGATCGGATTCGGAATGTGATCCGACTGAGAACGAGGTTATCGACATAGCCAACCGGATTAGCAAGCTGAAGTAGCAGTGGGCCGGCTAAATTAGTCGCAGAGTTCTCGAATGGCGACCGCGTATCGGCAAACGTAGTGTAGGACGCGAGCGACGATCTCCGCAAGGTGGCTGGCAAGAGCTGTGTGGGAGTAGCCGCGGATCGTGCTCGGTGGCGTGCACTTGTAAAGGCGTATGTCCAGCAGTGGACTAGTATAGGCAGATGATGATGATGAACCATGTACTGGCGCATATTAAAAATCTTTAATTGTGTGTAATTTGAGAAGCTCGATTAACTGAGTAAACACTAATGACTGATTTATCGATCGTTATGTATACGTAAATAGCCATTATGTAACAAAGAATATATGCCAAAAGTTTTTTTTTTGTGTTAGGTCAAGTTAGGACATAATATTATTACATCACAGCAAAGCATTAGTAATTGTAGGTTCTTGTTGTTGTAGCACAAACTATAGTCGATGTGCTACGATACTTACCGTAGCAGGCTAAAGCAGAGGTTGCTACACTGCTACGAACGTAGTATTTCCAATACGGTATACGTTTTCTATACGATATGATTTGTTTGTTTTGTTGTCATGGAAACTATCAAAGCGGTACGAAGTCTGCCGGTCAGCTAGTTGTATTTAAAAAAGTCTAAAGAAGTTTTGTCGTGGTGTCCCGCTGGGAGCGGCGCCGCGCCCCGTCGTCGTCGCCCAGAGCCGCATTCGGGGCACGTGTCCCTGGAACTGCGCCATCATTCTGCACTGACGTCCCGCTGCACCATAACCGATTTATTGTCACGGACTTTCGTTTTACTCCGCTCTGGGACGTTCCCGGAATGCATAGGGAATTTAAAACTTGTGGGTGCTCTGATCTCTCGGTATTTGGTTTTGTTTAGTTAATAGTATTGTTTGTAAAGTTATCTGTAATAAGTGCATGTGAATAGGCATAATTAATAGTAATACCAAAGACGATGTAATACCATATTTTGTTTCATAGTTATATAGTTAACACTTTTCATTTTCATTTGTCCTTTCACATTTTAAAGAATAGTATTTTAACCATCACCAGCTCATATACGTACCCACTGCTGGGGCACGAGCCTTCCCTATGGATGGATAGGGAGAACGGGCCGTAAACTATCACGCGGACCCAGTGCGGATTTATGGTTGTTAACGACTGCTAATGTAGCCGGGACCAACAGCTTTACGTGCCTCCCGAAGCACGGAGGAACACGACAGGAGGAGGAGGATGACAAATTTTTGGTCACCCATCTGATGACTAGCCTTTGTGAAAGTTGTTTAATCTTAGCAATCGCAGACCGGGCGCGTTAACCACTGCGCCATTAAGCTTCTCGTATATTTTAATATTTCTACCAAAAAACCTCTAAATGTAAATTACTAAAATGTACTATAAATAGTCTAGTGTGACAGTTATTTTGGTCTTAGGTTAAGATATTTTTTGAACTTTTAAGTATCAAGTTAATGATTTTGAGACCAAATAGAATTATTTTAAGTTAACGTACTGAGTTAGAGGGGAAACTAACTTATGAACAAGCTAAAACTAACGGATCAACTGGACCTTAAATTAGTTTGTGTTCGCTTGTGCGCCATGAGAACCCTATTTAAATATGCTTCTTGAAGAACCTCATGGCGTCTTCCTTAAAGACAAATTGCAAAATGCATTTATTAGAAATAACAAAATAGAGTGGTACCAACGATCCGATCTGAAACACTTCTCCAAGCAACTATGTGTTGCACATAACGCCCCTGACTGTACTACGTTTGTTCTATGTATGTTCACATAAATTACTAAAATTAAACTTCCGCGTCGACCAACGTTTTAATAATAAATAAGTTCATTATTTGTTTTGTTACCCTGAATTCGTTAATTTCGACGACTCCACAATAACTGGCCAACTCAAACGCAACTATACAAAATTTGGTTTGGGCAACGAAGAAGATAGCCTTTAATTTGGACGTCCAAACACGTAACAAGTACAAGTTAAACAGAGATCGTCAGTGAGCATGCCGACTTAACTGAAAGCCAATAAAGCGTTAACAATGCGGCCCCTAAGCCGAACCCAAGTCAAACTAAACTCGCTTACTTACGATAGCTTACATCAAACCGGGAGGTCGGCTTAATGGAAGCGGTCATTATAATAGAATTTTTATTTTATTTTTTTATTTTACAGGGCCTTGCTTGCGCTCACGATGAATCATCCCATCACTTGGCACATCTGTCACCCCGTTTTGTCCACCAGAGTGACAGATGGGAAGGAAAAGTTTCATCTGTCCGTCCGTCACTGAACGCAGAGAAGTGAGCGAGCTTAGCTCCGGTAACCTATCTGGTTACGCACTTACTGATTTGATTTGACTTTACTTATTAGGTAGTGGACTATAGGTACGTGCATGTCCACGGGGCAACTTGCTCGAGACACTAGTCTTAAGAGTTCCGGATTACTTTTGAGCATGGTGTACAAGTTGAGAAGTGCACCAAATGCGTCAAACCCGTCCTGATCTGGCGTTATGACCTGACGCAGATTGTCTGACACCTACTTTATGACCTGACGTTTGGTGGGGGGTGTCAGTATAAACTTTAAAGTCGTGTGTAGCGAGGTGTCCCCTCGTCACTAATAGGGTGACAGATGAAACCTTTTTAGATACCAATGGTGCCACGTGTGCGTTGCTAACCCGGTAGCTCTTCTTGTGCTTCTACGCCCTGTGATTTTACTAAAACCATTTAACTTTAACAAAAAATTTAGGGTGGTGGCTATCCAGTTGACTTGCAAGCAAAATACTACCACCAAACATTTTATGTTATAAAATGAGAAAATGGTTGTCCTTTAAGGCACATTATTTTATTCTAGTGCTAGTATTTTCGCTTTATATGCTTGAGTAATCACAGAAGCCTTTCAAATAGTACCTAGGTACTTTGTTCAAAAACTTAACTATATATAAAACTTTTTGTCTTATTTATTACAAGAAGAAGAAGAAGGATTAATAATCAGTGTTAAGCTTGTAATAGATTGTGTGTTAGGTTCTCGTCCAGTAACTTAAACTTCGTTTCAAATTAGAGTAAGAGACAAGACAGGGAATAATAACTGTCTGAAGCTTTTACTCTATTTATTAGTACGAGGGGAAGAGTTCAATTCAGTTTCAAGCGACCTATACGCCAACTTTGCCACATCTAGTGAACGGTACTGCGCATCAATTTACTTACGATCCGCACTCCACGGCCCGTCAAAGCAAACTGAGTGAAAATATTCACTCACACCGACTGCTGCCGCGAGCTACGAAAGCAGCTGATGGATATGGCAACACAAGAGCTTTCTTACGATTCGTGGTGTTCAAACGCATACTATGTATTTTCCTTTTTAGAAAGAGACTGGCTACGAGGGTCGTAATTGAAACCTTTTTAAGCTGTTGTCACGGACCCAAGGGTCAATTGGACTACAGGGTATAAGGTGCTAGTTCGCATGCTATTATAATAAATTCTTGATTTTATTTAATACTAACATAGTTTTTAAGTTTGTTTTAAGTTTCATTGTTACTAACATACATAATATAGATCAATGGTCGGAAATAAAAGATATTTTTTAAAAAAAAATTTTTATTATCCCCTGTCTTGCTAATTGTTGCAACTATTTGCACAAAATCTTTTTCTGCAGATGTAAACAACGAACACTGAACAGATTGTATTCAAACTCTACATTATTAATAGTTAAAAATAGTGTCAGGGTTTGTTATTGTGACCACCTAATATTTATACCTAGATATCTAGTGAACTAGAATAATCTTTCAGCGACACATTACACCAAGCGACGGAGCGCAACCACAGCGCAACCGATGATGGCAGCTAGTTGACAGAGTCAGGAATCACGATCAGCAGTGAGTCAACGACTAAGAAGAGTAGAACAATTTATTCCTTCAATTATAAAATAAATATGACACTACATCTTATGTATTATTAGTGCAAGGTAAACAATTACCGGATTAACAACTTCATAAAATATAAATACATTATTTCTTTGTTGGCTTTTAGTTACATTGTAAGTCTTACGTGTATTGTTTTGAGAGCCGTTTTTTTAGCCCGACTATGCCGCATCCAATCAGTATTTACTCCCAACGTTCGCGGGCGGTGAGCTGTCAAAGTGCGCTCGTCGCTCGGATGGCCGAGGATGGCCGAGATGTCGAAATAGTTTTCCGACCTTGTTCCGACGTACTGCCCGCCCCATCCTCCTCCGCCGGTATTGAGGGCTTGGTGCTGCTCCGGGCTGCTTGATTGACGCATACTAATGCTCATGTACCTACTATGCGGAAAAAATCACCATCAGGGTGCCTACTGTGAGTTTTGTTAACTATTACCCGTATTCATTCGATTACGTTTACGAAAACGAAAATTAGTATAGCATTGAAGCAGCGCCTCCTGGCGACATACGAGAAGAGTTAAATTTTTGCCATGCCGTTTAGACCCAGAGGTCCCGGGTTCGATTTCCAGCGGGGGTACATGTTTGTGTACTCGGTTTGGTTGGTGGTAGGGCTTGTTTGTCCGCCTGGCTAGCTACCACCATCTTATCTAAATATGTCACCATAACATCAATGTTTGTAGCATTGTGTGTTCCGGCAGCTAGTGAAGTGCGCTTCCATCATTTGGCCTTATCATGACTTAACATCAGGTGAGATCAAGGCACTGTGCTTACCCGTTAATATAAAAAAAAAAAAAAAAAAAAAAAATAAATTCTCGAATTCGTTAACGTGATCGAATGGCGAATGAAACTCGCGCTAGGCACTCTGAAAAGAGGTTTCCAGTGACCCAGAACCCTGTAGCTAGGAATTTACAAAATACAAAACAACACAACATCAAATATGTTCAATCAGTAAATAAAGTAAATTAACAGCAAAGAGAAAAACATAAAAAAGGTCCCATGCTGGACTGGGACGTGCAAGAAGGTATCAGCTGCAGCTTCCCGTGCGTGTCGTAGGAGCCGACTAAGGGACAAGGGTTCCAAGATGCTCGCACATCAGGCGACCGGCTGGCAACCTAGTACTGATGTTATCTATTCCATCTCGGAGCCCTACTTTGACTATGCTAAATGTGGCGTCGAAGTCACCAACGGCGAGTTTACTCAAAATTGGTGATTTTGATGCTCTTTTTGGAAGGAGGTGAAAGTTTGTATGTTTGTATGTAAAAAAACTGTTATGTAGGTAGTTAGGAATAACTTCGGTGCGCTGCGACCACCGGCCGATTGCATAGAAATAAACCAGTGTGTAACTGACTAACGGACGTTTAACTTGTGTTCCCTTCTCCATACTTATCAGTGGCGACGAGCTACCCACGCAAATATAAAAAATGAGTTCCCAAAATCAATTTGGATTAATATCAGGTTTTGATCACAATACGCAAGACTGGAAAACTTACAAGAACAGATTATGTCAGTGGTTTATTGCTAACGATATTACGGCGGAGATAGACAAAGTGGGAATCAAAAGGCGTGCCATTTTGCTCAGCGCACTCAATGAGTCCACGTATCAACTGGCAAGTAATTTGGCTTTGCCTGCGGCGTTGGAGAGCAAGAGCTTCGATGAGGTTGTCAAGTTGCTAGATAGCCACTTCACGCCAAAGCGCTGTGTGTTTGCGGAACGGTCTCACTTTTATTCGGCGAGCCAGCAGGTCGGCGAAGGTCACGCGCAGTGGGCGGCGAGATTAAGAGGTTTGACGGCACATTGCAGATTTAGAAGTTTGGAGGACGCCTTACTCGACAGATTTGTCATGGGTATGCTGCCAAGCCCAGAGCGGGAGAAGCTGTTTTCTCAAGATGCTTCGGAGCTTACGTTATCCAAGGCGGTCGATTTAGCAGAAACTTCCCGGTGCTCACGGGAGACCGCGGTTGCGTCGACAGCAGCGGCGTTAAGCAGCAGCACAGGAGTGGTTTTTAAGATAAGTGACGGTAAACAGCCTACGCGTGAAAAATGTAAAGTTTGTGGTTATACGAATCACAAAAGCAGTGAGTGCCGGTTTTCGAGTTACAAATGTAAAAAGTGCAACAAAAAAGGTCATTTGCGTAAGATGTGTAGTGGTATCAAATTCGTGGAAACTGTGGATATGCAGGAAAGCGATGATGACGGTGAGTTTTTTAATATTCGCTCGGTAGGCGGTAGTCCAATGGTCGAGTACGTTCAAGTTAATGATTTGGATTTGAAGTTCGAAATCGACAGCGGTTCCGCGGTCACGGCCTTTTCGGAACAAACCTATAAGTGGTATTTTAAAGATGTGCCATTGCTGCCTTGCCGGAAGAAACTAATAAGTTATGCAGGTGATGTAATTAAATGTGTAGGCGTTGTTAAGTTACCTGTGTCGTATAGAAACCGTACTGAACAGTTGGAACTTTATGTCGTGCCTAACGGGGGCCCTTCAATCTTGGGTAGGGATTTCATATCAACTTTTAATTTACAGTTGCAACCCGTTAATGTCTATAATGTGTCAGACGGGACCGTTAACATTGTTGAAAAGGTTATGGCTGATTTTCCAGAAGTATTTTCCGGTGAATTAGGTTGTTTTAATAAGTTCAAGGTTAAATTGCCTTTGAAAAGTGACGCTAAACCTATTTTTTTTAAAGCCCGCCCTATGGCATTTGCACTAAAGGAAAAAGTAAATGGGGAGCTAGACCGACTAGTGGATTTAGGTATACTTGAACTTATTAAGTATTCGGAGTATGCGTCGCCCATTGTACCTGTCCTTAAACGCGATGGCACAGTGCGCATTTGTGCCGACTATTCACAAACCATAAACAAACAACTAGTTGTTGAAAAATACCCATTGCCCACCGTAGAAGACTTATTTACAAAATTGTTAGGTGGTGAACAATTCACTAAGTTAGACATGTCTCTTGCGTATAATCAGCTGGAAATAGAGGACCCTGGTAATATAACCTGTATTAATACCAATCGCGGGTTATATAAGTACAATAGATTAGTCTTCGGTCTAGCTAGTGCACCAGCTATTTTTCAACGGGTTTTGTGTAGCGTTCTAGGTGATATGGAAGGCGTTTTAATTTTTTTAGACGATGTACTTGTAAGTGCCAGCAATAGAGATTTACACACAAAAAGACTTTACACTGTCTTGGAGCGACTACGCGACGCCGGGCTGACGTTACATAAGGACAAATGTTCCTTTTTCCAAGACGAGATCAATTATCTTGGCTATGATGGACATATAACATGGATTAAAGAAATCGCAGAATAAAGTAGATGCAATATTAAAGTCACCGACACCGAATAATTTAAATCAATTACAATCATTTTTAGGATTAATTAACTACTATCGAAGTTTTATTAAAGGTGCTTCATCTATTTTAAGTCCATTGTTTGAATTGTTGAAAAAGGGAGCAAAATGGTCATGGTCGTTGGCACACGACAATGCTTTCAATTTAATTAAAAAATGTTTAGCCTCAGAACAGGTTCTCGCTCATTTTAATCCGTGCGCTAAAATCATTTTAACTGTCGATGCGTCACCGAATGGCTTAGGTGCTGTATTATCTCAGATCGAGGCAGACGGTAAGGAGCGGCCTATTTCATTTGCGTCTCGAACCCTAAACGCAGCTGAGAAAAAATATGCGCAAATTCAAAAGGAGGCGACAGCAATCGTTTTTGGAGTTAAAAGATTCCACCAATATTTATACGGTAGGTCAGCGCCATTCGTATTACGCACTGATCATAAACCGTTACTTTCCATTTTAACTTTTTTTGTGATTTGAATGGAATAAAACATATAACTTCGCCCGTCTATCACCCTGCTAGCAATGGCCAGGCGGAGAGTTATGTCAAGGTCGTGAAAAAAGGAATTAAAACTATTTTATTATCAAATAAGAGACATAAAAACCTAGATGTAGACTTAAATCAGTATCTTTTTAATTATCGGAATTCTGTACATTCCACTACGGGACGGTCGCCCGCGGAGTTAGTGTTTGGTAGACAACTCAAATCCAGATTGGACTTACTTCTATCTAATAAAAACTCACCCTCATTATCCAAGATAACTCATAAAGTTCAAAATGAACAGTACTTGCAGAATAAACATGCTGGCGGTACTCCTAGAACACATTTTGTACCTGGAGATTATGTTCAATTCAAAATGTTTGTAAATAAAAATAAGTATCATTGGGTCACGGGAATTATTGTTGAATGTCTCGGCAAGGTGTTATACGTGATTGAGGACTTAAATTCAAAAGCCACAGTGAAGAGGCATATTAATCAGATTATAAAACACCACGGTTCACATATTGATGATGATGATGATAGTGGAGCGGCGAGTCTTCCTCAGGTCCTTGAGTACCCAGTGGAGGCTTCAGCATCTTTTCAACCGATCATCGGGGGTTCAACGGTTACACCCCGAGGAGAGGGTCAGAGGGTACCTGTACCCTGCCCTGATTTACCAGCAACATCGCTAGCGAACACGAATGCGAATACAAGGGGGGCAGGGAGCATGCAGTTACGGACCTTGCCCAGAGTAGATTATAAGCAATGTTTTTAAAATTGTATGTCACTTTTAACTATAAGGGGAGGAGTGTTATGTAGGTAGTTAGGAATAACTTCGGTGCGCTGCGACCACCGGCCGATTGCATAGAAATAAACCAGTGTGTAACTGACTAACGGACGTTTAACTTGTGTTCCCTTCTCCATACTTATCAAAAACGAAACATACTAGCCTCACTTAACTGCCTGTAATAATAATAATAATACGCACCTGCGCCAGTACTCGAAAATAGTCATGCAACGCTACGCTACTGGGATCGCTCTATCATTACGGACAGGACTATTGTCGCCATTAAGCTTGATATCGTGGTGGTCGACCAATCCCAGCGCCGGGCAATATTGGTTGATATCACCATACCTCATGACGAGAATCTTCACGAGGTTCTCGTCGGTTCCAGGTTCGAGCTGAGAAGGACAAGCTCAGTAAGTACCTTGACTTGGCTCATGAGGTTACCGCCATGTGGGATGTGAATTCAACCATTATTGTACCGATAGTCATTTCGGCAAAGGGTCTTTCAGCCAAGAGCCTCGATCAACACCTAGAGAGGCTCTCGCTGAAAGGTTGGGTCAAGGGCTGACCCTTGCAGTATTGCCCGGCGCTGGGATCCGTCGACCACCACGATATCAAGATATCAGTTTCAAGGAGTACTGCCTTTTGCATCTGAATGCAAAAGGAAGTACTCCTTGAAACGGCACGTATTGTCCTCATTGTAGCCCTAACCACCGATAGCTTGGGGCTATCCCCGCTGCCGGTGGCAACCTAGGTTAAGTTTTTTATAATATTTTATATTGTAAATATGTTTTTATATAAAATATTGTAAATTTTTCTTCTTAAGATGTATGTTTAATAAAGAGAAAAATAATAATACAGTGATTTTGAGATAGATCCAACATACCGCCACCGCCCGCACCTTAAACTAAGTCCTCCTTCAACGGTATTGTGGGTCTGGTGCTGTTCCGGGCTGCTTGATTGACGCATACCTACTAATACTCGAATGCTATGCGGCAAAAACCACCATCCTCAACAACTCAACATTAACCAGTACATAGATAAATAAAATGAATAATAAAAAAAAACTATTTGGAATAAAAATGACACTTTTAGGTTTGTACGTTAATACTGTGGTTAGTTGTAAAAACTGTGTCGCAGCACTAACGCCCGTCTCCGGTGATAATAGTGATCGTGCTCCAATAAACTATTGAACAAACAACAACCAACACAAACACTTAAAAAAATACTTAAGTACACAAATACTTCAGATTGTGTGAAGTTGTGTTAATGTGTACTACTACTAAGTTGAAAAATCAAACACAATTTAGCACACATACATACATTCAGCACACAATACAGTACAGCATGTTCAATATGGAAATGACAGTGGAAAGAAAAACATAAGTTCTTAAGCTGATAACTACTTATTTAAGGATACCATGAGCAGTACCTAAGGATCAGTATCTTCCACATGATACCATAATATTAAATAATATATTATATAATTTTCATAATTACTAGATTAACAGTGTAGGTCCCCCTGAAAGCTATTTTCTTAAGCTCCAGGCAAGTAAGAGGGACGGAACTCAGGGGCTCTCGTATCCATGTAACGTAAGTGAACCCTTCACAAGGTCAAAAATAAGGTTAACTATGATGTATATAGGTAAGTACCTAGCTAATATTCTTATGTAATTGATATGTGCAAAACCCGTGGAGATTCATTCTGCATAACAAAGTCACTGTGTTCTTGTTTGCATATATTTCTGCTATAACTTTTTTAGTATAATGGCAATTTACAAATACTAGCGGTAGCCCAGTGGTCGAATTTCGACCGTAATTTTATTAAGGCTGCACGGATTGTATCCTAAGCAATGAACAATTAAAAAAGATAGAATGTAAGTTTGGATTGGCATTGACAGATTTCGGCCGCTCCTCTTCCATTTTTGAAATTTTTGAAAGGAGTATATATTGCGTGTGTGTCAAATACATGGTAGTGTGTGTAATGTTTGTTTTATTGATTTAATGTATTTACATGCATAATTTAAAAAAAATATTAACATTCGGATAACCTTCTCTTTAAATAAACTATAAGTGTGCGAAATTTCATACTCCTCCGTCCGCGCTATTTACGTAAAAAAGGGGTACAAGGTTTTTGCTTCACGTATCAATATACATATAGATAATATTATGTGACTTTGGCACTTATCACAGATTACTTAAAAACAATCACAGTGATCAATATAAACATAGGAAACTGTGTTGTGCTGCAAATACATAAGTAGTAAATAGCCTATTAACTGTCCCACTGCTGGGCAAAGGCCTCCATAATTGATATCAAGGCATCACTACAGTTGATGGGTAATGGCTTAATCACCACGCTTGCCAAATGCAGGTCGGTGATCACAAACCCGGGCTATGCATCGAAAAGTCCGAAACACACTTTGCCCCAACTGGGAACTCGGGTATCGGGCCGAGCGCATTGCTACTATGCCATCGAGGTATTAAATAAATAAGTACGTGTATGTAAGCGTGTGTGTGTATTCCGATGATTTTGAAAGAGCATAAGACCCTTTTAGGTAATATTACTACGACAAGAGCGGATGCGGCCATTGCATTTGGGCCTGTTGTATTATTTCTAAACCGCCTAGGTATAAGTGGCTTCAAAATATTTACTACAAAATGGAGTGCCCCGGGATGTCTCCCTATGGTTGATACTTCCCGTCGCGACTCTTATGCTTTTAGCTAAATGCATGTTTGTGATATTGCATACGGTGTTTTCTTTGTACTGACAAATTCTGGTAAAAGGACTTGTTTCTTATTTTACCGTACTGAATGTCTACATTATGCATTTTTAGTTAAGTTGTAATGGTAGGACGACTGCGGTAGTTCATATTCATCATTCATAAGAGCTACTTGTAGCCTAAACTGAATAAATAATTTTTGAATTTGAAAAAAAAAGTTCTTGTTGTCTCACTCTCTTTGCTGCATGAATATTTAAAACTACCCACTAGTTTTAAATATTCAAGCAGCAGAGAGAGTGAGACAACAAGAACTTTGTTTTGTCCTGCTGCTTGACCAAAAGTCATTTGGCAAAATTACACTTGACAAACAACGTTTGGCAAAAAAATGGTATCGCCGATTGATCATTTTACTACTAATCATTTAACAAATGACTCATTTTTCCAAATGATCAACAATTAAATTTACATTTTATAAATAATTATTTAACACAATGAACATTTAGAAACTGAGTTATCAGACAAAACTACTATCGGTCTAAAAACGAATACAACTAGTCTAAATTTCTTTGAAGTGGTGGATATTATTCAAATGATTGAAGATACTAGCTGCCCTACTCCTGTAGGTCATGTGATAGGTTAGAAATTTAAGACAATCGCGAAGCGCAGCGTATGTAGCGATTGTCTTGAATTTCGAGGTTGTTTTTTTAATAATTAACAAGTGTAGTGTTTGCTAATGGATCATTTTCTAAGTGAGTTTTTGTAAGATGATACTGTTGTCAAATGTCTCGTTTGCCAAATGAACATTTGGTGAAACGTTGTTTGTCGAATGACCATTTGTCAATAATTTTTTGGTCAAACATTAGTAATTCAAAACTAGTACTTTACTCCCGACTTCATCCGTGTGGCTTTGAGATTTTAAAAAGAAACTCTTTTTAAAATTAAATATAGCATAGATGTTACCCGCAAGAAATGTAGCATTCTATCAGTAAAAAAAATTTTTAGAGTTGGACCAGCAGTTCTAGAGACTACTCTAACTTTAACTCTTTATTAATAGCATAGACAATAACTATGGTAGTGGCACGTACCAGGGTTAGAAAGCAGTTGAAAAAGTATATACATCAGCATCATCATCGCAGCCAAAAGACGTCCACTGCTGGACAAAGGCCTCTCCTAAGGATCTCCACAATGATCGGTTTTGTGCTGCTCGCATTCAGCGGCTTCCCGCGACCTAAAGTATAGTAAGTGCAAGTCTAAGCGAAAGCATACAGGGTTACTGGAAATAAGTAGCAACCCTTTTAAGGGGTGATAGTAAATGTTTATATAATTTTTAACGCAAATTTTGTTGCAAACAAATTACAAAAACACAAATGTTGAAAAAAAATAAAAAAATAAAAAAAGCGAGCAGGGTTTGAACCTGCACCCTTCTGACATACCGGGTCAGGTGCTCTTCCAATTGAGCTATCGTGATTCTAACCAGCCCGCCGAAATTATTCAACACTATTTACTTTTTACTTTGAAAGCCAAAGGCGCCCATTCAATGTTAACAACTACCGTCATTAACATCCGATCATAATATTTTTATAAATACTAAAGATCAGTTAAGAAGTAGGCAAGCTATTTATAAATGTTTATATAATTTTTAACGCAAATTTTGTTGCGAACAAATTACAAAAACACAAATGTTGAAAAAATTTCCACGAGCAGGGTTTGAACCTGCACCCTTCTGACATACCGGGTCAGGTGCTCTTCCAATTGAGCTATCGTGGTTCTAACCAGCCCGCCAAAATTATTCAACACTTTTTACTTTGAAAGCCTAAACAAAACCTGGTACATTTTTGTCCCATCTTTACTATCACCCCTTAAGGCGACGCACCGCTTAACAATTAATCTAATACGGAGCGTTTGCGCCCCGTATATGGTACGGGGAGAAAAACTGTTTTTCTTCCTTCAAATTAAAACTACAAATTATTTAAAAAAAATGAACTGGCATATTGAAGTGTGTGTTAAAACTAATGTACTAAGAAAATTTAGGTGCTTAAATCGGTCTGGTTTGCCTATAAAATACAAATCTATGTTTTAAAAGAGGTTACTTTGATATTTTTTTCTCTGTTATAAAAGTTGACAAATCGTGTTTCTGCAACTAGCAAAATGAAGTCAAATAAATGAAAAATCATGTCATTAAATATCACTTTCGTATGTTTTGTAATTGTTGGGAAAAATCAATATCCCCGCCACGTAAATTTCCAATGCGTCGCCTTAAAGAGATCCCTACGTGTTTCCAGTAACCCGGTAATACACTTTCATTGAAATACTGGATGCCAGCTAGGAAGAAGTAGATGGTCTCTGTTTAATCGTTGCTAAATTAAAAAATCTGGCGCCGATGCCTATTTTTACTGATTAATGGCAATAAGTGTCGGTCACTGGTTCGTGTCGACCATTGGCGCCACTATTTTTTTTTTCCTTTAGTTGATGACTTCGTGCGATTAGCATATTTAGCCAGTGTCAAAGTAATTTTTCTTACAAGTAATACATAAATATACAAATCCTTCCAGTAGGTACATAATGATGATGATTGATAATAGAAATGAGAAGTGAGAAATGATATACCCCCCAACCCCTCGAGTATCTCAGTAAAGATGTGGGGCTTTACTAAGTCCTCGGGCAGACTTCTTGAGAGAATTTGAAAAGTGAAGTTGCACTGTTTTGTTTCATTTGCCAACACTCATGCACACTCACGAACACTTAACGGTTTAAATTCACCATTATTTCACATTAATATTCGACATAACACAAATTTTAGAAAACAAAACAAAATCGCAGACATGACTCTTCACTTTCCCGCCAAGAACCGGTGCCACTATCCAGTATACTGACCCCCTTACAAAAAAAAAATAGTCGAATTGATAACCTCCTCCTTTTTTTTGAAGTCGGTTAATAAACAGAGGCTAAGCTCCGAATAGTTATTCCGTGTTTTGTCTCTTTTACTCTAATTTGAAATGTTTACGTCACAGGAACAAAACACGGAATAACTATTTGGACCTTATTCTCTGTTTATTTAAAAAAAATCCCCTAAAATTTATTAACAAAGATAGCGACCGAAATAAGTATAGGTATAATTAGCATTAAATTTACCGAAACATACTGAATGCTCATCTATAGCATTGGGGCAGCGCCTCTTGATGACAAATCAGAGTTAATAGTTAAAATGCATTCTCGTTTTCAAATTAAAAATCAAGTAATTTATTTTGCAAAGACAAAAAGACATTAAGGGTGCGCCGACCAAAAAATGCCAAAAATGCAGTTACGGTTAAGTAGATATAATTGAAAATACTATCGTATTAAATGAACAAAATATATATTTAGTATCATAGGGAACGTGTTTACAATTTGTCAGAACCATAAATTCATAACACGCTATAGTTTTTTCTACAATATCATTTAAAGTTGGGCAAAAACCATGAAAACGAGTGGCGGCGTTTAGTAGATTTCTTATAGTTTATCTAAATTATTGTACCTCTGATTTTGTCTAAACAATCATCAATGGATAAACTACAAATTGCTAGACTAATACATTTTCGATCCATCAAGTGGTTATTTAAATAATTATTTTTTATTAACCACCTGAAATTCCCCATACAAAATTAGTATGGCCGCGCGGCATCAAATAAATATGGACGACGACATTTCAAATAAAACATATGACACTTGTCACTTATGGACGGCGCACCCTTAAGGTGAGCAGCGAAACAGAGGCAAAAAAGACGTCGGCTTAGCATTTGTCACACAATCACCATGACGCTGATTATCAGACGCAGGCCGAGTTGCATTCGTAAGTACTATTAATTGTTGCATTAAAGGATTCGTGATAACGTGATTACTATGATTGTAATATAAGAGAAAATAAAAATTAGTAAATACATTGGTCGATTAAAATATAAATTTAAAAAGTTTTCGTTAAGATGATCGATTGGCAAATTAAACTAAAGACACCCAAGAGAAACGCTTCCCCATTGACGAAAAAAAAAAAATAAGAAATGAATTCACCGTTCGGCAGTTTAAAGTTCGCTCCGTAAGATCCCGGCACATCAAAGAAGATTGCAATCCTTTGGCCGTGGCGCGGCTGGGTGGGACTGTCGGCGGCAGGCGGTGGTCGGTGCTCAGGCGTGGGACTTTGGACGCCTTTATCTATTGCTCTATTAACCGTTTTATTGTTCACGATCAACACAGGGTGCGTCGTTCTTCTTTTAAACTTTGCTTTTCTAAAACATGTTTATACTTTTTGCTTTTCTATAACTTAGACAGTTCAGAAGTAAAATAGCTTTAGCTCCATTCCAGACAAAAACTTACGTCTTAGAAACATTGCTTCGCATTCCCTTCGCTTGTATTATTAACTACACAATGAATAGTTTTATGACTAGATGTTATAGTGAATATTTCAATAATCTCAGTTCAGATAGCCGTTTCGATCTTTATTGTATTAACGGAGGACAGGTTAAAAGCATTATTAACTCCTAAATGAGTGCGGATCGAGAAATTTGATGGAGGCTTACACTAGATATCTGGAAGAAAAAAGTTGGGAAGAAAAAAAAGAATAAGAGCGGGGATGACTTTTGTTTGTCTTGGTAATTTTGACTATTCGAAAATGCTAACTGATGCAAATATTTTTTTACTTTTACGGCGTAAGTTGACTACTCAAAACAACGTAGTTAGAATTGGAGTCGCAGTAATCAGGGCTGGATGCGAGTATTTTATTGCGGCTCACTACTTTTACGGCCTACGACTGAAAGTTGGTTCGTGAAACAACAAAGATTGCGGTTCACGGCACATTGGTGGCGCGGTTGGACGTGAAACAGGACTGAATGAGCAGTAAACCAGCCACCGATCGGGGGACCAATGGCTGTGCACAATAACCGCACAGGATAAAACAGTCTGTATGGATGTACAGTTGGCAAACGAAAGTCCGTGGTATTTAAGGGTTGTTCCGCATTTGTCTTAGTAGTATCTCGTCACACCTAAAAATTTGTCGAATTTGTCGTCAAAGAGGTTTTAAGGATTTTCGTAAACTCTTCCCTCTTTACAAATAAATAGAGAATAAGCTCCGAATAGTTATTCCGTGTTTTGTTTCTATCATGTAAACTTCATTAAAAGAGACAAAACACGCGTAACAACTATTCCAAGTTTATTCTTGGAGGACATCTTTTATTTATAGGTCTTTAGTTTTTAATTTTCTAATTATTTTTCTGTTTTATTTTTTTTCAAGTTAAGTTATGTAATGTTTCTTGTAGTGTAAATAAAATATCTTTTATATTTAGTTTATTCTTTGTTTATTTGTAAGGGCCTTCATGTTTGCAGTGCGTGGCGGTCTACTGTACTGTAATCACCAACCTGCATTTGACAAGCTTTTCGGATTTTTCGATGCAAAGACCGGGTATGTGATTACCAACCCGCATTTGGCACTTGGAGAGACCTATGTCCAGCAGTGGACTAGTATAGGCTGATGATGATGATGATGATTTGGCAAGCGTACGTATCAATTGTAGTGATGACTTGATTTCAGTGATGGAGGCCTTCGCCCAGCTGTGGTACAGTTAGAGGCTATTTACTTTACTTTATTAAAATTTCATACGGCTCTTTGTATATTTCATTATTTTGTAATAAATGATATTTCTGTAAGACATCACATTTTTTATAATTTAAATCTCTATCTTTTAAATTAATTTAATAATACATTATTATAATTATACACAACAAAAAGAAACATAACTTAACTTAAAAAACAGAGAAAAATATATAGCAAATAAAAAAAAAACACTGTATTTTATAAATATTTAATTCAGCTTCAGTGCAGCAATTAGCACTTAAAAATAAAAAAGTAAAAATATATGGATAACATATTGCATTTCGTATACAAAAACAGCAATAAATGTATTAAATTACAAAAATAGAAAAATAAATTATCACGTAAATATTAACCTCTCTGAACTTGTCAGGTTATAATTAAAAATAATTAGTAATGCTAGTTCCGTTATTATTTTATTCGACAAAATGTTACTTTTTCTCATTACCCGACGTTCCTTACCATGCAGACTTTATATGTACGCATGACGTTCAAACGGAAAATATTCATATAAGATTCATTACTTCTAAAAATAATAAATATTTGCTACATTCGAAAAATATTTAAATTTTTTGCTAGGTAATATTGTTTAATAATTAATAACAAGCAATGATTTTAATTTTTCATAAAAAAACATTTATAATGGAACGCGTTTACGTGACATCTATTAATGACAATGACATTTCTTTGCAGTTCCCTCGTTGCGTTTGCTTTCGTAGTCTCGAGATGTTTCCCAGAG
The DNA here is from genome assembly GCA_947562085.1 of Eudonia lacustrata. Lineage (NCBI taxonomy): Eukaryota > Metazoa > Arthropoda > Insecta > Lepidoptera > Crambidae > Eudonia > Eudonia lacustrata. The sequence goes on along the minus strand of OX387323.1, from coordinate 2,281,984 downwards.
AAATTACTTTGCCTATGTGTTGTATGTTACATACCCTAATGATGATTCTTTTCCTCTAGACAATATTTTGGGGTACTACTGTAGTTGCCTAGTAGGAAACCGGACCGTTGGCTGCTGTTGTCATGTTATGACTATTATCTGGTACCTTGGCTGGGCCAGATACCAAAATAACATACAAGCTCCAGCAGGATTTTTAGATAACATACTTTTAACAACACAAGAGTATTAAAAATGACATTTTTATATTCACACTATAAAACATTGCTGTAATTGAAAGTTATTAACTACATCTACATCCATAGTAAAATTAGTCATGTCCTTTAGCAAATTTAAAACTAAATAATACCTATAAATAAAGGATGTCCTCCAACTGTGGGCTCATGGGAACGGTCCCAAGAATGCTGGCAACATTGCCCAACATATTAACAAACACTGGTTAATTCGCGTTCTCCTGGTGGCTCCTGACTTTACTTAATGCCGTGCTAATTCTATTTTTCGTTAACATAATCACATGGCAAATAATGTGCTTGTCTATCAGCTCAGTGTAATAAAAACAAATGGCTGCCGGTTATCGTTACTACACATCGTTATGGAAAAGTAACAGCTATTATGGCCTGGAGAACGCATGTTATGTCAACTGGAAATAATGTAGGTGCCATCCATTAAATAAATAATACCTAATGTGGCTATGAGACATTGTGGAAACGTTAATTGGAGACGGTAATTTTTCTTTGTTTTTATCCTGCCCTGTAACTTAAGTTATTATTTGTAGTGATAACTTGATTTTAAGGAGGCTTTTGCCCAGCAGTGGGACAGTTATAAGCTAAGGTAAACGGCCCATTACTCGTCAGGTTTTGAAAAAAGTTGACTTTGCAGCCCTCCCACGTAAAAACTAGTTGACTTAGAAAAAAATTGATTGCATGGGGAGGTAAACAATTTATTCGTCTTTTAAGAAAATATTGCATTATTATCGGTGAAACACAGCAAAAAATTAGATATTTAATCAATTAAAAAATGTGCCATATGTACCAATAGTCGACAGATTTGTCCCAATAATCGTCAAAATGACCTAAAACTCGTCAATTTTCATCACCAAATTGAACTCTTTGTCTTTGAACTTAAAGTTCATATTTTTTCCTTTTTAATAAATATTTTTTACAATGTTTCTCTCACTTAAATACTTAATAGTTTTTTACACATTTTTAAAAAAAATAGCTTGTTGAGTTTCTTTGAGAATACATGCACCACGCTTCTCAACTTAGCAATTTACATTTTACTGTAAATATTACGAAAAGCGGGATCATTACCATGTTTTGATTTGGAGTAACCTATCATTAACGTACACCCTGCTACACACTACTTTAAAGTTTATACTGACACCCCCTACCAACCTTACGGTTACAAAGTAAGTGTCAGACATCCTTACGCAAGCACAAGGGACCATCTACGTCAGGTAATAACGCCAGATCAGAACACGCCGGTTACGCATCCTTCATCCGGTACTTTTGACTAGTGTCTCGAGCTAGTTGCCCCGTGGACACGTTAGTCCACTACCTAATATCCAGATAAGTCACCGGAGCTGTAAGCTCGCTCACTTCTCGTTGCACTAAGAGCACAACTCGCAGTGTACCACTGGTCGGGCCGTCAACTCTAAAGTCGACTTTTGGTGGCGGAGTTGTAAGCACACTCACTTCTCGGTACCCATCCAGGCACCTGATCAATTCCAAATTCCTACGCGGCTAATTAAACCGGAGGCTTTTACATCTAGCGGGCACCTATACTAGTCCAACCCATGTCCGGGGCCTGCCGGAGACGCCTGCGAAGGCATAACCGGCAGGGGGCCTAGGATCCGGAACTTCCGTGGTACCCTTGAAAAGACAACCGGACCCGTAGTTCCAGCTGCCATACCTTACCTACCAGGGTCAGTAGATAGGGATCATTAACGTACAGTCGTTATTTCTTCATCTCTCTCGAACACCATTAATTTCGTCTTAGATTTGGGGTGGTTGGAGATTTACCTTCTAGCGGTCCACTCCGGGAAACGTCTCCACTGTGAAATAGAGGCGGCTCTATAGCGGTGGTAGGGCTCGAAAGGGTCCGACTGGCACGCTACCACCTTCCTATTTAAGTCTGACGTCAAGCAGCTTGCTGTGTTCCGTCGTAGCGTAATAGGAATGCCAGTGCCTTTGGGGGCTTGATGGCTAGCAGTAGCGTCAGAATAACCGGTCTCGGACTCTGATCAAATCTGTGCTGGAAAGCTCAAAGTGGAGGGTAGTGGGATCCGTGGCACGGTTTTAACCGTTGGCCGACCGCAGGCAGTAGGGGGCTCGCGAAAAATCCTGGAATGGCTCCACCGTGCCAGTTGGCGACTGGTAGGCCCGGTGGCAACTCCCAGGGGAGCACGGGCGTCCCCGCGGTCTCCACATGAGTTTTTTCATTAGTACATTGAAAATTACGAGTGCCGTTTCTGGTAACCAAACTGCGCCTCGCTGGCTTTTGAAACCCCAGCAAAACCACCTCACCTCAATATGAAGCAGAAAGTTTTAAAAAGTAAGTGTGTACAATGGCTGCACTTCCTCCCAATCAAAGTGCACCTCACTAACATCCGAGGTCTGCACTTTAACCTTCAACCGGTCCACTATACCATCTCGAGACCGAAAAGCCACACTTACTCTTTCTTACTGAGACGAAGATAGCGAAACCGTTGGACGTAGCCTACCTTAAGTATCCCGGCTACTCGCTTGAGCATAAGTTTAAGAACCAAGACGGGGGTCTGTGCGTATGTTTGCGATGACGTGTGCTGTCGACGTATCACCAGCTACGAGGTTATAGGTTTATCCGCACTATGGTTGCTGGTAGACACCGGCATAGAGTAAACTCTTTATGTCGGTGTCTATCGGTCGCACAGCGGAGATCAGGAGACGACTCGGTTGTTTGACCACCTCACTGAGGCAGCTGATCTGGCCTAACGAAGGTTTTTCTGGGAGACTTCAACGCCCACTATAGCGATTAGCTATTCCCGTTCCAGAAAACAGACCATGCTGGAAGAGAGGCACGCAAGTTTGCGTTATCGCAAAATCTATCCCCGCTGGTGAACCAAGCAACCCACATACCTGATGTTGATGACCACACACCCAATTGCCTAGACCTTCTGCTGACAACTCACCCAGACAGACTGAATATTTTATCCCATTCTTTGACGTCCCCATAGGCATTAGGGGCCCGTCCATGGTTCAATGCTGACTGCACTCACGCTGAAGCTCAGAAGGAGGCAGCGTACCAAGCCTGGGCCCAGGCACGCGGTTGCAAACGCAGAGACGGCAGTATCCACGCAAAGAAGAGAGCCTTTAACTCTGCCGCCAAGTTCTGCAAACGGGTGTTAAGGAAGGCACGTTTCGATCATGTTGGTCGTATTGGGACCAAGTTGGTGTCCTACCCATAAGGTAGCAAGCAGTTTCGATCCCTGTCCAAATCAATCGAAACCAACTTCTGCCGTCCTTTACTTCCTCCCATGCTCAAACCAGATGCACACCGCGTTAGAGAAGGCGAACTTGTTTGCATCCCTTGGGACCAAGTTGGTGTCCTACCCATAAGGTAGCAAGGAGTTTCGATGCCTGTCCAAATCAATCGAAACCAACTTCTGCCGTCCTTTACTTCCTCCCATGCTCAAACCAGATGCACACCGCGTTAGTAAAGGCGAACTTGTTTGCATCCCTCTTCGCGAGTAACTAGCGTCTTGATTCGGGCTCTAAATCACCACATAGTTTACCTCACCGTGACTCTTACATGTCGGGGATCACTATTCACAACAAAAAAAAGGTCAAAAGGTTCGTAGAGTACTCGGAAATCTCGACGTCAATAAGGCCAGTGGTCCAGATGGATTTACCAGGTAGAGTTTTGAGGAATTGTGCACCTGAGTTGTCTCCTATCTTGACGCGCTTGTATCGCCTCTCTCTTAAACAAGAAGTGGTGCGCAAGAAGTCGTGGAAGCTGGTTAATGTACAGTCTGTTCCCAAAGTTGATAATAAAAATAAACACAACTATGAAAAGATTGAACAAAAAATATGGCAGATTTAATTATGAGTCTTTCTTTGCAATACTGACGGCAGACTATCATTTTATTCACTGAAGTTCATGCGCAAGCATTGGAATATGCGGCAAGCGCACTGCTGCCAATTTAGCATTTTTGTACATGGAGTAAGCTGGAAAAGCTTATTCTTTAGGCAGGGTTCAATTACATTAAGTTTTGGTCATAGTAGTGATAATTTTTTTGGATTTTTTTTTAACGTAGTTATGGCATAAATTTTTTTGTAGTTTTTAGCAGTGGGTCAGCGTACTTTTTATAACCTATATTAATACGTGCTTTTCGAAGCTTTGTGGATTTATAAACATTAAATGAACAAGAGATTAGCATCGAGTTAAATATACTAAAGCAGCAAACCTCATAAGAATGCGTAAAAAAAAAGTAACCACTATTTAAAAACGACGACATAGCTTACTTTGAAACCACAACAACTTGAAAGTAACCGTATATCTGTCTCACTTACGCAAATCGCAAAAACAATACCGTCGCCGTAGCTTCGATTAGATAAAGACCGCAATATAAACTACAATTATTTTGCAATGGCGGGATGGGTTTGCCTTCCCATGAAATTTTACCCAGGTAACCCAATTTTTTAAACTTATAAAGTTTTTTTTTGCCGTGTGATGCCGGCTTAGAATAGCATTACCGCTTATCTTGCCATGGAAGTCGTAGAAGGCGACAAAGGGAAAACCGCCTTCAGGAGACGGGCAGCAGCACCTCCCTCAAACAGTAGGCCATACTGCGATCGCCAACCCGCCTGCTAAGCGTGGCGATTATGGCAAACCCCCCCACCCCCTCCCTCCCTCAACATGAACAACAAACCCACAAATAGGCCCCCAGTCCCCGGCGGCCCTGCCATTCATAGCTACGATAGCGGCTATGGTAACGGCAGGTGCTAAGGATCTCCGGGTAAGATCCGGCTACCAACACAAACGACTCAACCTGGCAAACTACAATACGAGCACATTGGGGACCGACGCGAGGCTCACAGAGCTGGAAGAGACCGGAGAAAGGGAGAGGACTCGATTATCCTACAATTTGGTAACTTACTATACCACCGGGAGGGCGACCAACTGTCCCTTGGTGTTGTCGGGTTCATCGTCCATAAGTCCCTTGTCAACAACGTGGTTACTATCTTGAAGTGTGTCAAGCAGGGTACCTGATACTCAGAATATCCAAACGGTACTCACTGAATGTCATACAGGTTTACGCTCCGAGACACACGACGATGACGAAGTAGCGGCTATGTATGAGGAGATTTCAAATGCCATGCATAGCCACAGAACTAGACGGTTGTGAATGTTGTGATGGGGGATTTTAATGCAAAGTTGGCGAAATGTTGCTGAGAGTGGGCCAGTGGGGCAATTTAGGTTTGGACAACGGAACGCAAGAGGCCAGATGCTAGCAAACTTCATGGAGAGGGAGAATCTTTATATGATGAACTCTTTCTTCAGGAAGCCGTAAGCCGCAAATGGACCTGGATTAGTCCGGACGGTAAAGTCAAAAATGAGATTGAATTTATCATGTCGACGAGGAAGCAAATATCTCGACTGATAGAATCTACGCTCCGACCAATACCGGCTCAATTACAATACTCCGAGTGCTTTCAGCTTGAGCTCCAGAACCGCTTCGAAACCCTTGAAAACACCATCGACGACGATGACGATGATGAGGACGATGTGTACAACATGGTGGTGGATACTCCCCGTACGGTAGGGTCCAAGTATTATAAAACACGCCGTCCTAAATTAAAGAAACTCTCCAGCCACACACTGTTACTCATGGATCAGAGACATGAAATAAGGCTACATGGCTCAGTGGATGCCCTTCGTTATCGATTTCTAAGTTCTTGACAAACGACCTTCGCCAATTTCATACCGAAAGTATTAAGGCGGCGATTGAGCGCAATAAAGGCTCCAAAGTGTTCGCAAGAGATATGTCTGTTGGGCAAAGTCAAATGACAAGGCTGAAACCTGAGGAAGGTAGCATCATTTTATCAACACCTGAAATCCTGAGAGAGATCGAGAGTTTTTATGGCCCGCTTTACTCCACAAAAACACCTGTTGAAAGCAAGGCTAAAGACCCTAGAGCCAAGCTGACCCGACATTATACCGAAGTTATCCCGGACGTCAGCCTGTATGAGATTAGAATGGCTCTCAAGCAGCTTAAGAACAACAAGGCGGCGGGTGATGACGGAATCACAACAGAGCTTTTGAGAGTAGGCGGTAAGCCGATACTTAAAATCCTCCAGAAGCTATTCAATTCTGTTATCCTCGAGGACAGAACGCCAAAGGCATGGAACAGAGGCGAGGTGATGTTGTTCTTCAAGAAGGGTGATAAGACTCTCCTGAAGAACTACAGACCCATCTCGCTTCTGAGCCATATCTACAAGCTGTTTTCGAGAGTCATTACAAATCGTCTCGCGCGCAGGTTCGACGACTTCCAATCTCCCGCACAAGCCGGGTTTCGAAAAGGCTACAGTACCAAAGACCACATCCATACGCCTCGGCAAGTTATACAAAAGACCGAAGAGTATAATTTGCCACTTTGCTTGGCGTTCGTGGACTATGAGAAAGCCTTCGATTCGATCAAGACCTGGGCAGTGCTGCAGTCTCTCCAGAGGTGCCAAGTAGACTACAGGTACATCGAGGTGCTGAGGTACTTATACCAAAATGCCACTATGTCAGTCCGATTACAGAACCAAAGCTCTAATCTTATCCAACTACAGCGAGGTGTGAGACAGGGAGACGTTATTTCTCCGAAACTGTTCACAGCTGCGTTGGTGGATATTTTCAAGCTTCTAGACTGGAAAGGATACGGCATCAACATTAATGGCGAGTATCTCACAAACCTTCGATTTGCCGATGATGTAATTCTCATGGCTGAGACCTTGGAAGACCTGAACACATTGCTCGAAGATCTCAGTAATACTTCTCAAAGAGTGGGTCTTAAGATGAACATGGACAAGACGAAAATCATGTTGCACCTGCTCCAGTTAATGTTGGGAACGTCACACTTGATGTTGTTGACTATTACGTTAACCTGGTTTACAATTAGGTAAATCCAACTTCGAGAAAGAGATCTCTTGACGAATCCAGCTCGGATATGCTGCATTCGGGAAGCTACGTGATGTATTCGCATCCAAAATTCCTCAATGTGTCATGACAAAAGTTATTGACCAGTGTGTGTTGCCAATGATTACATACGGGAGTGAAACGTGGTCCTTTACTATGGATCTCATAAAAAGGCTCAAGGCCATCCAGCAAGCAATGGAGAGAGCGATGCTTGGTATTTCGCTGCGCGATCGAATCAGAAAAGATGAAATCCGGAGGAGAACTAAAACAACTGACATCGCTCGAAGGATTGCTCAGCTGAAGTGGCAGTGGGCGGGACTCATAGCGCGGAGAACCGATGGCCGTTAGGGCAAAAAGGTTCTCGATTGGCGACCACGCACCGGAAACGACGTTCCGTGGGCAGACCCCCTACAAGGTGGACCGACGATCAGGTCAAGGTCACGGGAGTCCGCTGGATGCGGGCAGTGCAGGACCGATCATTGTGGCGATCCTTGGGGGAGGCCTACGCCCAGCAGTGAGCTTCATATGGCTGAGGATGATGATGATGATTAAAAGTCAAATGTCAATCTGTTTATTGAGATTTGATTGTGATTATGATATTTATTAACGTCGAGGTAGCTACGCCGTCGGTTCGCAAATCTATTTTGTCTTGATCACGGAAGTGCTTCGAAAGTAAATTACTATAGATTTAGTCGGTAGCCAGCAGTAAATATACTGCGAATGTAAGAGAAGCGAGAGTGCGCCTGGGCACCATGAAGAGCATACAGAATTCCTTGGCACTTTTGGAATAATCTAAGTATTTATCAGTACCAGCACCTTCTATACCTTCTGAAGCGTGTTTATCGCGAAGAAATAGATTGCAAGACGATGTAGTGGACCAACTCTGTTTCATCCTACAAAATAGTGATCTGATTCAATTAAAAATCAAAATATTTTGATTTTTTTATATTTATCAGTTTTTGTATAAACACAAACCTAAAAATTCCGGAATTTTCAGAGAGTAATCGGTTTATACAAGTGCCAGAAGTTGTAATCGGTTGACATCGCTAACTGCAAAATAATTGTTTTATTTAAAATTTTATTTAATGTTTTATATAAAGTAATCATGAATGATGATGATAAATAAATAAGTTTCAAAGTGTAAAATATTGACCCAAAACCCGACACCCTAGTATTCGACAGTCGACACCCATTATGTTTAAAACAAGACCTGTTAACGTTTAATGTTCAATACAAAACATGATTAGTACGTAACAAAATGGTTTTTATTAATATGAATTACGACAAAAGAACTATACCTATTTAATTACGATAGTGATCAAATAATAAAAATACTGTGACGATATTAGGTGCAGTTTATCAAGCGTGTCCCAATTACCGTCAAATTAGTAGTATTTTGTCGAGTACTAGGTCAAACAGGGTTTATGAAGAACCAGTAAATGTCACACACAAATAATAATATCTACATAACATTACAAGACTTTTTATAGGTTATAATCGTTAGAAAAATTACTTAACTATTTTACAAAACAATCACACTTACCAGACAGCTAACAGTTTCTTATAATAAGTGAAGTCAAACTGGCCAACCGGGTTACACTTTTAGGAGCTGAATTTGGATTATTTACGAATTTAGGTGTCCTCAACTTTTCAACATTTTTTTTGTCGGATGCTATTGCATTTATAACTAAGTGCTGCCATTTTAATTGTGCATTAGATTACCATAAATATGTTGCCATAAAAAACGTCTATTAATATGTTGTGAGAAAAATATTATCAAACCTTTTTTAAAAACTGACGAGTGTTGGGACACTGTCGACATTACCAGCGTTTACCTTATTTTCTTATTTTCTTTTATGTCATGTAACTAGCAATCGCCTTGCCTTCAGCGACAAAAAGATAGAAGATAAGATAGAAACGCACTTTTTTCGTCATCCTAAACCAGTGACGCTATCCACTAACCCTCAACAAGATATGGCTTGGCTAAGAGACTTTTCGGAAGCGTATACTTAGTAACGCCTCGGTGGCCGAGTGGCAGAGTGCTCGGTCCGATACCCGAAGGTCCCGGGTTCAATTCCCAGGTATTTCGGATTTTCCGATGCATAGCCTGGGTTTGTGATTACCAACCCGCATTTGGCAAGCGTGGTGATTAAGCCATTACCCATCAATTGTAGCGATGACTTGATTTCAATGATGGAGGCCTTTGCCCATCAGTAGGACAATTATAAGCTGTTTACTTACTTACTTATACTTAGTAGGTGTTCTATGCTGTTACTAGAACTATGGCTTGTTTGGCTTTCCAAGAATAAGGCTGAATATACCCCTTTACCCAGCATTCTAAATCGCTAAAGATAATCTATTTGACCTAGCACTATTATCAATAAGTGAAATTACTTAGTTTGTTTGGAGAGAATAATATACAAAACTACTGAAGTTATTCTAAATAAATTCATTTGTAATAGAAAACTACACTATCCCTACAGATGCTAAATATCTACACTAATTAGTAAAAACTACTACTACTAAAAGCTATTAAAATAATAATATATACAACGTGTGTGTGTATCCGACCTAGATCTTGTATGCAGAGTTACTGAGACATAATTAATAACTTTAATTTGTTATGCAATTTTTAATGATATAATTCTATTGTTACGTCACATCAAAAAATATAAATCTCAGCCGTAGTGGTTTAGTAACCGCTGTGTACATTTATGATCACTGCTGCTTGCTTATGCGCGTTTGACGCGCATGAGTTCATTAATATAAATATTTAATTCACAATTGCATGACAAATTAAAGTTAATGATTATGTCTCAGATATACAACCTTATTTTTAGTTTATACGAAAATCGAAACACGGGTCAAATATTTTTATTTAAAGAATCAGTACAAAAGAAAAAAAATATCTTGAAAACTCACGATGTTACAAACTTTTTGTGCTGTCCCGTTGTGTTTTTTAGTAGGGTATACTTTATTTGCGATTTTGTAAATATTATTTTGTCAAAATGTAACATGGTATAAAAATATTGAAATCGATTCTATTACTGATTCTGAACAAACAGTTTTCAAGTTTCGTATAAACTAAAAATAACGTTGTATATAACACATTTAAACATTTTTAATTTGAGGATTGGACCGCTAGAGTCGCGCCATAATACGAGCTTCAAAGCGTTTTTGGTGCGAGTCCCGACATCAAAGCTGAACATCTTCATGAAGGAGGACTTCTGGCCGAAGGGTGTAGTCTACAGGCACTTCCATGGAAAGTTGCCTGTTGCTACCAAGTTGGCACAGTTGGTGCCCATCAAATAATACTTACATACTTATTAAGTTATTTTATATACTAACAAAAATTGTTATCATTTTGTATTAGTCTATAAGGTATTTATTATATGTATTTTTACCATCTATTACATTGTTTGTTGTCTGAAATAAAGATTTATTATTATTATTATATAAGATCTAGATCCGATACACTTTTGATCTTTTTATTTTGACCACACATTTCTGTTACACGTTGTATAAATCTTTATTATTTTTAAAAGCGTCGATTATTCCTTTTCATCTGTCAATTCTTCTCTGTCTATTATTTATTGCATCGGACTGTACCCAATTTTCCGCTCCGCAAACGTCAATCGTAGAACAAAATCGGTTAATTTCCTGGGAGACGTTACATTCAATTACCTAGCGAATATATAAAAAAATCTATGTAAACTACAACGACGTACAGATTCCATTTGATGTTAACGCTATAAAAAAGTTTTTTAATCAATCGCACGGCACAAACCTTTTTGGTCGCAGGAAGAACTCCTCACTGGCTTAATTCCTTTGCATTACGTCTTACTTTCGCATAGATCTTGTAGGTGTTGACGCAAGGTTGATATTTGCAAGAACAATTTTATTGTTTTGAAAGTAATTTAAAAGAGGCTGATATGTTGGCAGTTATGACGATAATAATAAGTTCACCCAAATGATTAGTCGGCAAGTGATTCCGTCTAGTATAAATAACGGTAATGTATGGAGTTGTGCGCTAAAACTTTTTGCTTTACCTATAAGTTCGCGTAATGAAATTATTTTGTTGAAGGATTTATTAAGAACAGTCAACGATAAAACAGTGTTAAATCTTTTGATATCTTACGCTAGAGATAACTAATTACAATTAAACATATAAAAACTCTTTTTAATACAGTCTTATAACTTAGGTACATAGTTAATATAGTTTAGTACTTTTTTCGCGTCGATTTTAGTTTCTCGCTACCTTTCAAAGTCCGTTTACGCTGCTGTAAAGGCAATCTAAGGCCATTACTAAAAGGGTGTTCCAAAAACCAGAGCTTTGCAAACAGTTCCTGCTGTCTCACAGTACATGCTGAGAACATGCCTGTACACATCTTTACCTGTAGCTTAATATTTAGCTTAATGTATCCGTATGTAAAGTAGAGGCACCAGTGTTCGACATAGGAACCAGTGTTCGGCATAGGAAACAGTGTTCGGCATAGGAACCAGTGTTCGACATAGGAACCAGTGTTCGACATAGGAACCAGTGTTCGACATAGAAACCAGTGATCGGCATAGGAACCAGTGTTCGACGTAGGAACCAGTGTTTGGCACCAAGCAGGTTTTGTCTTTTTAAAATAACATAATTACATTGAAATTGAACTGGATATCAGATAGGAATCAGTGTACAAATGTTGCAATGTCAAAAATCGGTTCCTGATCCCGATTTTTAATTCCAAAAGAAAAAAGTGTTGGTCACTGGGTCGAACACTTGTACCACTATTAGGATACATTACGCTTAATCTTATGTTTTTAACCGCCTGGTGGTCTAATGGTTATGCCACCGAAATAGAAATAGAAATAGAAAAATCTTCATTTGGTACAATACATCACACATACCAAATCAAAACACAGGAACATCACTTATGCATATACCAAATTTATTTTTTTCTCTTTTCCTACACTCACACCAATTATCTAGCCCCAAGAAAAGCTTCCTTATGAAGCTCGAGAAATGGTTAACTAGACAACGGATAAACATACTTAATATACTTAAATACATACTTATCGGGATCGAACCCGGGACCTCAGAGATGGCGACACCATGAAAACCGGTGTGCAAGCCACTCGACCAAGGAGGTCGTCACATAGGTTGTCACGTCAAATTGGTGTCGGACTCAGAGGTTCCGGATTTCCAGCGAGGAGTGCATAGAAATGATGTAAGATAACCAGGGCCTCAGTGTTTGAGCGCTTGAAGTGCGCTTCCACATCATGCCTTATTATCACTTAAGATCAGGAGAGATGAACGCCAGTTGCTTACCAGTAACGAAAATAAAAAAAATAAATCAATGGCGTCGATCGTCCATCAATGAGTGCGTAATGAGGCCCGGGATCAGTCTGCTCCATTTCCTGGGACGTGGAATAGAAAAAGCCCATCCTATCGCCAGCCGCCATTCTAAACCTGAAATTTACTACCGGCCGCGCAGATTGCTCGACTCCGCAGCGTTAGGTGTTCGCAGTGTGGATGCGATGCGATAGATATAAATATAGAAAAAAAAATATTTTATTTTTAAATAAAATATTAATCATCATCACTACATAGTATAAAACAAAGTCGCTTCCCGCTGTCTGTCTGTCCCTATGTATGTATGTGTGCTTAGATCTTTAAAACTACGCAACGGATTTTGATGCGGGTTTTTTTAATAAATAGAGTAAAATGTTTATATAATTTTTAACGCAAATTTTGTTGCGAATAAATTACAAAAACACAAATGTTGAAAAAATTTCCACGAGCAGGATTTGAACCCGCATCCTTCTGACATACCGGGTCAGGTGCTCTGCCAATTGAGCTATCGTGGTTCTAACCAGCCCGCCGTTGAATGGGCGCCTTTGGCTTTCAAAGTAAAAACTAAATAGTGTTGAATAATTTCGGCGGGCTGGTTAGAACCACGATAGCTCAATTGGGAGAGCACCTGACCCGGTATGTCAGAAGGGTGCGGGTTCAAATCCTGCTCGTGGAAATTTTTTCAACATTTGTGTTTTTGTAAATAGAGTGATTCAAGAGGAAAGTTTATATGTATAAAACATGCATACAATTGGACCCGGTAGGTGGCGCTGCGCTGTCAAAGGGTTCTATAGGATACGGGTGTTCACTCAAGCGAACGAAGTCGCGAGCGAGCCATTAGTTAAATATAAAAAAATATATATATATTATATAAAATTAAATATAAATTTAATTCGTGCTTACTCGGGGATGGACGAAGTGCTCCTGGAAACCAGCGATTGGCAAGAGATCGCGCAAAACAGGGAGCAGTGGCGTCACCTTGTGTCGTAGCCTCCGACTCCGCCTCAGACTCACCTTGGGTAGCTGTGCAATCGGAGTAAGTACGTATTATAAAAAATATTGAAAACATACCTATACACTACAGGCTCTTGTAGATTAAAGTACACTCCCCAACGATTAAGCAGCTTATTTTACTTTTCACACAATATGCAAAACAGACAGGTAATGGACGGTCGCAGACTAACACGGTGGGCGTTTTGAGTGACATAGGAGATAACGATCTAGAGATCTAAAGATTACTTACATTTAAATTGACTATATTTATAAATTAAGAAAGGGTAGTTAGTGACGAGTAATGTATGTGTGTTACCCTCATAATAATATTAAAGAAAAAAATGTGATAAGAATTAGATCTAGGGCAGAAGTTAGAAAAGTACCTAGTTAAGATGTTAGTGATCTTAAGGGTGCGCCGTCCGTAAGTGACAAGTGTCATATGTTTTATTTGAAATGTCGTCGTCCATATTTATTTGATGCCGCGCGGCCATACTAATTTTGTATGGGGAATTTAATTAATTTAATTTAATGGGTGCTTAATAAAAGCAAATAATTATTTAAATAACCACTTGATGAATCGGAAATGTAGTCTAGCAATTTGTAGTTTATCTATTGATGATTGTTTAGACAAAATCAGAGGTACAATAATTTAGATAAACTATAAGAAATCTACTAAACGCCGCCACTCGTTTTCATGATTTTTGCCCAACTTTAAATGATATTGTAGAAAAAACTATAGCGTGTTATGAATTTATGGTTATGACAAATTGTAAACACGTTCCCTGTGATACTAAATATATATTTTGTTCATTTAATACGATAGTATTTTCAATTATATCTACTTAACCGTAACTGCATTTTTGGCATATTTTGGTCGGCGCACCCTTAAGCGTGTCGCTAACATTGTTATATGTCAAATATATACCTAAATTTTTAAGTTTTTTTTTTAAATTTAAGAACAGAATTTACAGCACTTTATAAACTAAGATCCCTACTATGTAAAACTATATATTTAATATGACGATTAAGCGAATTAGAAAGCAAAACAGACCGACAACACAATGATTTAGAAACGGCAAAAGCAATTTAAAAAACAAATAAATTAAAAGGGCAGGATTCAATACAAAAAAAAAATAAAACAGAAAAGCAGTAAAGACAGTGGCACGCACCGAGCAGTGTTTAAGCGTGTGAGTGTGTAGTATGTGGTATGTGGGTGTGCTTGTGTGTGTGTGTAGTGTAAAAATTGATATTAAATGTGGTGCATGAGGGTGCATGGGTGCGTATAATATGCTTGTGGGTGCTCTTTATCATCCGTCTGAGAGTTCGTTCGTTCGTTCGTCCGTTCGTTCGTTCGTCGAGAGAAATTCATAAAATATATTTAAAAAAAAAATTGTTCATATATATTTTCCATATTCCATTAAATATCTACACAGAAATATTATTTTTTTATTATTAATGGCTTTATTATTTCACAAATGAGAATAAAATGCCCATCATCTTGCCTGATCCTCAACCTTCCTCCTCCTCAACTACTGAGGAGCTGGCTCACCTCTATTCATATGTTGGAACACACTAATGCTACTAAAATTGTTGTTGTAGTGACTGAATAAGGAAGTTGACAACAAAAATAATTAATTCCAAAACATAAAACCTGTCAATGATATCACGTAACATTTGTTTAAAACATTTACCTATTTTTTATTTAACTTAAGCATGAATTTCTGTAACGTACAAAACTTTAATGAACACTCAATTGTCCGAACACAATAGTGACGTCATAGTTCGCCATTCGCATACAATTTATATTAAAAATATAGTTTTTTTTTTAATATTAGAAGTAGGCAAACGAGCAGGCGGGTCACCTGATGGGAAGCAATCACCGCCGCCCATGGACACCCGCAAAACCAGAGGAATCGCAGATGCGTTGCCGGCCTTTAAGGAAAGAATAGGCTCGTTTCTTGAAGATCCCTAAATCGTACTGGTTCGGAAATACTGCCGCCGAGAGCTGGTTCCACAGCACTGTAGCTCGTGGTAAAAAATTACGTGAGAAACGCACAGTAGTAGATCGCCATCCATCAAGATGATGTGGATGGAAAGACAGTTGATTGCGTGTAGTGCGGTGAAGGAAATCAGCGGCAGGGATTGGATGGGCACTCCCCATGATAAAGGCGATAAAATATACAGAGAGACGCAACGTCTCTCCGAAAGGCCAGTGGATCGAGCCGACCAGAGATTACCACGTCGCCGACAACTCGAGCAGCTCTCTGCGTTGAATGCGGTCAAATGGGAGGAGTTGGTACTGGGACGCTCCAGCTCCAAAGATGGGAACAGTATTCCATATGAGGCCTGACCTGTGCTTTGTAAAGCTGTAAGCGATGGGTCGGCGTGAAATATAGTTTGACAGTTGTTAAAAAAAACTTTATTAATTACTAACCCAATTAGATATGATGGTGGTAGCTGGCAGGCGGGCTTAAAGCAAGCCTTATCATCAATCAACTAATCAACTAAAACAATATATTATTACACTACCTGCTGGCCACTGAACCCAGGGCTTAAGACTGCTGTGATTAAGTGTCTACTAGTGGTTCCCAAAGTTAACTGGACTGCGACCCACCTAACAAAAACTTCGAGATTCGGGATTCACCTCTTGACTGTCTTAAAGAAATAAAAAGGGTATCTTATCGTATCTTGGTATACTTTCAGTTTAATGATGTCTTATTTGTTCGAGCTATATATTAGACTTATGGTCTAGACTCAAGACCATCAGTCTGTCAGTTAGTGAAAAGCAGTAGCACTCAATAGTGCTGATGTGTGATGTGTAATGATGATGCATTCTTTGTAGAAAAAGTCACAAAATTAAAAAAAAAGTAACCTTTTTCAAATCCCATTCCATAGCCTCGCACTGGACAGCGACCCTCCCCAATTCCGCAGCACAATGCATGGGAGAAAGTTTACGTCAATTTATTGAATTTTTCGGCCCCTAATCAGATCCGTAATGGACGCCCTTTGTGGTGGTTAAGGCACTTCGCCGATATATTTGTCGTCGCGTGCTTTTGTGCGGCATTGTGTGCCGGCACTGTGGCGATTGACATTAACTTCCTAATTCCTTGGCGCTCCCTAATACCGTTGGCCTTTTGTGAGGACTAGAATTAGGGGTACAGATCTAGTTGTTTGGGATTGATAGTAAAGAACTATGTTTTTAATAATTCGAAGAAAAACCAATTTGTCGATAGCAATGGCTTGCGAAATGCGGGACTCGAATGAATAATTACTACAGCCTCTGGTTTGGTCTGGTCTGGTCTAGTGGTTACCGGACTCAGATCCTCAGGTCCCGGGGTCGATTTCAAGCGGATTTCAATTTGTCTTCGGTTTGATGGTGGTAAGGAAGGCTTGTCTTAAGCCCGCCTGGCTAGCTACCATCATCTTATCTATGTATGACCATAACAACTTGTGTTCTAACGGTAAGGGATAAGATAGCCAGTTCCTCAGTTGATGGTTGAGGATGCTGGGGGTAGTACGTTTCCACCTTCGGTTGTATCGTTACACGGAAGACGAATAGTAGAAACCTAGTACCACCCTCGGGAAAGTAATGACCCTAGCGTCCTGCTGGTGTAGAATTAGCTATCTACTCAGAATTAATGTTAAAATAACCTGTATAGCCGGGCAGTTGTACTCAAACGAGGGCTCTCAATAATAACTCCAAATAAAGTTTAAAGCGTCCAATGCAAACGATGAGAGGAGATGTTTCAATTTGGGCCGAGTCTATGTACAGTACTTCAAAAATGTATAGTTCTTTTGTTGTACTATCCCCTGTGTGGTGCCGAGGATAAAGAATTGCACCACCCCATCTCTTCCCGTGTGGTGTGGGGTGTCGTAAAAGCCTACTAAGGGACCATTCCAGAGGATGGGCAGCAGCATCTCTCTGAGGTTACCCTCAACCTACTGCGATCGCCAACCCGCCTGCCAAGCGTGGCGATTACGGCAAATACCCCTCATATCGTTGGGGGAGGCCTTTGTCCAGCAGTGGACGTCTTTTAGCTGAGATGATGATGATGATGACTATCCAGATCGGCACAACGTAAAGTTGGGAGCGATAGATAGCGTTGAATGACCGGCAAACGTGACCGGCCGGCCAGCCGCGCCCGTGTGCCCGAGCCCCGCAGCGGTCGTACAAGGAGTCGGGTTATACGAGCACGCTTGCCTCTGTGAGCACAAGCCGCAAGAGATACGCCGGACGCGTGTAGCTACACAGACGAACGAACGTGTATAAAAGCAGTACTAATAGACAAGTCGACAACTAATAGAAAGTATTAACGACAAATGTGTAATAATATATGCACCTCCGTGCTTCCAAAGGCACTTTAAGCCAATAATTAATAATTAATTTTAACATTCATGGAATTATTAAATACTACGTATCATATTGACTCCATGCACACGTTATGTCACAGGCAAGTAGTTGCTAACAGATTTAATATTATTCTATTAGTAGCACTTCGGTATTCTTTGATTAGTGCGTGCTCGTTGGTGGCTTTGCCCTATAGGCTGTGATGAAGACGAAATAAACTTGAGAATCGCTTTCAAATAGCAGATCAGCGCCCGGAGCCCCGCGAAGATATAACAAGGAGCTGGGTTAAACGAGCACGCTTCTGTGAGCACAAGATCTCAAGGACGACGCGTAGGTCGTAGCTACACTGCTACTAGTAGCGAACCTCAGAATAATAACTAAAGCTATAGAAACCGGACTAAAATAGCAACACTCATTCATCAGTTCGTACTATTTTAACTAATGAACCTAAGTGATGTATTGGAAAGAGATCGATTGTCCCTTTTCTTTCGTTATTTCGGAGGTGTCACCAGATTTGTGACGTCATATTTGAGGTAATGTAGTGAGTGACTTTATAAAGGACTCAAAGATTTTTTTTGATCACCGATGATCTGATGACCGTTTGACATAACAATACAAAAAATAAAAACTAAGTGTCAACCATTTGTCGCACTCCAACCTCCTTATCTAACCATAAGATAGAACGGAACTAAAAATAGTTGCACGATTTTTATTTTTGACGATAGAATTACTTGTAATGTAACTAATTTATTATTATAAACCTAGTTCACCTCCAGTGGTGAACACACGTAGGTAATAGGATTTTTTACAGCGACACTTCGTTATGAGATACGTTCAGCTTTTAAAGTATCATAAAACATTTTATACACAAACTTAAAGTGGTTGGTGTGTAGAGCGATGCATAAATTACATAAAAAGACGTCGAATTGATAACATCCTCCTTTTTTGAATGTCGGTTAGAAATATAGAAAAGATTTGGTCATGGTCATGTATGACATCTGAAATACATATCTTTGGTGAAGTGAATTACGAGTAATAAATCATAATAAATTCGGGGTCAGAGTCCATAATACTTTTTCTGTGTTGTTGACGGTCATATATTTATTATATATCCGCCGGATATGACGAACGTTAGAATGTATATCATTGTTAACGACGTTAGGAATAATTTTCTCCCGTCCCGTAGACTTACGAACCAACAATGGCTCAATTATTGTAGCCTAAACCTAATATACTATAATCTGCAGGTTTTTTTGGGTATTAAAAAATCTACCATTCTGCCTAATAGTCATTCGCCCTCAGGTAGGATGAAGAAAAGAAACAAAAGAGGGAATAAAAGACATTTATTGGAATCACATAACAAAACACACAATTAAACATACAACATGTGACAAAAATAATAAAAAAAGAATAACAATTAACATTGTGCCCTGTTATGTGATGATAACACTGTGCACAGCTCAGTATACGCAGCAAGCAGGGCCTGCTGCACTACTATGTATGCTGTACATAGTAGTGACATCATGGTACGAAACAGGAACAAAAAAAAACAAATCGATTAAGTACAGTCGGCGGCAGATCAACCTACCCAAATCTGTCAAATTTCTCTAATGAATATTGATCCTTATAACCACAACATAAAGTTCAAAATTGATTGTAGAAATTTGACAGTTTTGGGTAGGTTGATCTGCCGCCGTGTGTACATAGTAACTTATACCGAATATACTTTGACACAAACAAACATGTTAACAAAATGCCGCTGAGGCTCAAAACTGATTGACTGACATGACAGAGTGACAGCAGCTGCACTGCAGTAAAAAAACAATAAAAATAAAATGAAAAAATGTTATTTGATTTAATATCAAAAGAAAAGCCAGACCTGTAAGTAGGTACTAGAACATCAGTAGCGAAGGACAACTGCCCGACTTCTTCAGGGGGGAAGGAGGGTTGCCCACTAAAAACTCTTGCAATTACCCTTGGTACCGCTCCAGAATTATCGAGGACCGTTATAAATAATCACTGGAGTTCACCCTAGCAGCGGCTCGCCAAAGGGAGAATGGGCGAATGGCTGAGGAAGTTTGGGCACACTCCTGGCGTTTGACCTCGAGGACCCGTACCACTGTGTAACCATACTGTCGGTCCATACGTGGAACACTCTGTATATATGCACCTCCAATGTTGCAGCGGCAGGAGCTCGATAGCACTGACGCGCCCGGTCTGCGATTGCTAAGGTTAAGCAACTTTCGCAAAGGCCGGTCTACGGATGGGTGACCAAAAATGTATCATCTCGAGCTCTTCGTTGGAAGGCACGTAAAACCGTACGTCTCGGCTGCATTAGCAGTCGTTAACAACCACCAATCCGCACTGGGCCCGCGTGGTGGTTTATAGCCCGTTCTCCCTGTCCATCCACAGGGAAGGCTCGTACCTCAGCAGTGGAGACATATAATGAGCTGGTGATGATGAATGTTGCAGCATCAGTCCGAACCAGCGGCTAGCTAATAAATTTATAAATAGAGCGATCAGATTAATCAAAACAGTTTCCTCAAAGTCAATAAATTAATGCAACTACTAGTCGCGGCCCCAAGCCCTCCGGAAGGGACGCTAATCTGTTGTGCTGCCGTTGTGTTCCTACGGGATTAACTCTTCGGTTAGTGTATTCTAATAATTGAAATGTTTTTAATAAGCAAGCCAAGATAAATTAGAGCAATGTTACATTTATTTTAAAATGCACCTTTAATAATTATTGAAATACTAAGATTAATTGTAATTTTAACTATGTAACTACTTATATATTTTTTGTGTTTTTTAAACTGTTTGTCTCTTATTATAAGTTTGACGAATTAACACAAAATGTGAAATGAAGTATTGAAGCGTTTTATAAACAGGGTTTTTAGTTAGGATTTAGTTTATATTATGTAATATGGTTTGTGTTTTAGATATAATATAAATTTTATATTTCTATATAAAACACCAACATTAATTATGTCAAATAAACGCGACTGGATCTTCTCAGTGTTTTATTTCATAATTGCCATGACTCTAACATAATATACACTTATCACAATCACATTTTTGTAAGTAAAAAACATAAGACAGTCTCGCGGTGAAACTCCTTTAAGGCATTTAAGCAAACACTCGTTAAAGTAAACAAAAGCATCGATGGGGAAAATCTGCTAACACAATTTCCCCAAAAAAAAAAGAAAACAGCCAAGATACAAATTCCCCCGCGATAGTATCTGAACAAATAAGCGGAGGGAATGGGATGACGAGTATTGGACGACAAAAAGCCTGTCAGAGGCACTACTGCGCAAATCTTATATCCTTTCGGTGTGGCAGAGGAATAGATTTCAGTACGCCTACCCGTCTTAATATCGGCGCTCTACCTGCTTTTGTGACTACCTATGTTGTTGTGTGGTCCAAATGAGAAGAGTGAAGCGGTTATGGTGGTAAGCATCGATATATATGTTACACTAGATATGGCGTTCCGAACACTCATTGTGTTCGACTCAGGTGTACTGCAGTCCGTACACCTTAGGTTAGTGTGCCTTTGACATTCATGGTGCGTGGGTGCGAACGGAGCGGCGATAATAAATCGAAAAGTCGATAAATCAAAGTGAATTATGAAGAGAAAATAATAATTTTAGTAGTTTTAATAATTTAAGTAAGTAAAACTACTTATTATTCAAGTGAATAAATAGGTAATAATATCGTAATTCCACAATAGAAATAGTATTTATTAATTTAAATGCGACGCCACTGACGCCTTCTACAATCATAGACTAAAACATGCAGATGTTCAAATTGGTTGTAGGTAAAATGTAACTGAACACAGACTTGACTTGTGTTTTGATTTGTTTAATTGTTTTATAACCAGTTTGACATTTTTAAATAGTATTTTTATGGTCTTTCTTTTTAGTACAGTATAGTTCAAAAAATATGACGACGTGCGTATATCGACACTGTAAAATTACATTTGATTGATTTTCTTTTCAACTTTATATTTTTTTTATTTATATTATCATCTGCTCTCTTTATATATTCATTAATACATTTTGAAATAGAGTATGAATTCTAATAAAGTTTTGTAGGTACAATAGCCGTGTCACTTCTGTGGTGTAAATTCTATAGGACCGACTCTTGTTACTTTACGTTGAACGAAACGCGTAAGCGCTTTAAAATTCACGGCGCATACAACGTTTTGGTCGCGAGAAAACTATACTCTATTAGCAATCTAGCGCTGTATGTTTTTAGTTTAGTAAAACGACACAATAAAATGTTTAGCGCTGCAGCGAACTTTAGTTCTAATTCCCAGTATTTGAACAAATAGTTTACAAGAACGTTCTTGTCTATTCAAATACAAGTCAATGGTGGTAAGTGGTTTAGGTTGTTAATCTCTTAACTTACTCTTGGTTTTCATTAACACACATTAGACAATTGTACAGTGTACGAGTAATGGTAAATATCGAATTTTTTATACAGTAAAAGCAAGTAAAGACCGCAATCTCACCTGATAGTAAGTGAGGAGGCGGCCTAGAATATAGCGAACTTGCCTAGAAGAGATGCTTATTCACCCTTTTCTTGAAAAGGTCCGGTTCAGTATCGGGAAACAAATCCGCTGAAAAGAAATTTCTAGAATGATGACGCAAGCCGCTTTGTGTGTAAAGATGGTATATCGACAGTGTAAGGGCGTGATCTCAGCACGCGTCTAATTACCCTAACAACCGTCACTAGCTAACACGTTATGTTTTTGGGTATGGACTGTATCACGATATTTCGCATTTAACTCGACTACGTATAACGTATAATAACACTTTATAATCAAGCAGTATGTTCAGAAAATACATGATATTTCTATTTCTATTTGTACTTCTATATGGCATGCCCATATTAAGATATCGTAATGAAATCCCCCAAAATTGCGCTACCTATTTTTATATTTTTTTTACAACGATGCGAAGGCGATGCGCGTCTCTGGTGCGCAGGGTGCGGGGCAGCACCAACAGCATCCTAAGCATGGTCGCCAGCAGGCTTGACTGTCGATACGTAAATTATTACTGCACCATATCGTCTGGTATGGCGCAGTAATGAAGTTGTGTTCAGATTAAAAATAAATATTATCATGTAACCAACATAGAATAAGTTAATACTAACACATTATGAGTCTTGGTCACTTTAATAACTAAATATTCTCTTCTATTCTATTCTATATTACGGGTAGATAAGGTGAGGACGGCTAGTAAGGCAGGATTCTGCTTTACTAGCTGCTGCTGTTCTCGCATCTAGACACTGTTTCTCCGTGACATCAGGCAAAGCAGTAAGTTATCTAACATTATAGAAAAACAAAACATGCTCAACGTTCAAAATCGATTTTTTTTTAAATTTAATTATTTTTTGATATGATATAATTTTAGTGTTTACGCTTTTCTATTGCAATGCTTGGTGATCAATTGTTGAATCTTAATATTTTTCTGAATGTACATCCTTTTGAATTGCAATTCAGATTTATACATTGTTTTGTAATGTATCATATATTTTAATTGTAATTTGTATTGTAAATCTAAATATAATACCATCATTATTCATTGCGTTAATCCATGTGTACGGTAATCGCTCCCGCTCCCTCCTGTGCCGGACACTGCGCGCTAAAGACGTGGAGCGAGCAGCGGATATGAGCTGGCGGCGGATATTGCGCAGACACTCGCAGGTACATTCGGTTACACTGTAAACTAGCTCCCGCTTATAAATGCCGTTTGTGAGCGGCCAGCTAACGCCACTTCCATTTGAATATCGCTAGAGCACGCCACGCGACTCTAGCCTGATAGCTTTATGTGATATTTTGGCATGTAATTACTGAATAACGTGCTGGGAAATTCATTGGAATAGTGAGGTGCGTTGTTGATGAGAATGTAGGAAAAATTGCAATATGATTAAGATACAGTATTAATTTAAATGAAACAAACATCATAACTATATCACCAGACCAATAACTATGGTCTGTGAAATTATAGTGTACAGTCACGAGCCTTAACACTTTTGATTAGTTTTGACTCTTATTCTATTGTATTATGATTTACATTGTTTACATGTAAATGTTCGTAGTAAAGTTAGTAAACAGCCTATAATTGTCCCACTGCTGGGCAAAGGCCTCCATCATTGAAATCAAGTCATCGCTACAATTGATGGGTAATGGCTTAAATCACCACGCTTGCCAAATGCGGGTTGGTGATCACAAACCCGTGCTACACATCGAAAAATCCGAAATACATTTTGCCCGACCTGGGAATTGAACCCGGGACCTCCGGGTATCGGACCGAGCGCTCTGCCACTCGGCCACCGAGCGAAATGCTCGTGTCTGTTCATAATTATGTGATAACATTAATGTTTTATATCTTTCACATTAATAATCAAGCCAGTTAAGATGAAATATCTACGTTTAGGGAAAAACAGACGATAATACTATAGAAACTCTTACACTGGTAGTGTTAATATAGAAGCCATCATAATGTCAACTTTATGTTGTTGCAATAGCATCGTAAACCAATGAAAAATATTATAATGCTATATCAGTCAAGGGGTTAAAGTTTCTTTTTGATTTGAAAAATATAAAACTTAGAAGTCTGATTTATCTTAATTTGAGACTACCTTAACTCTCTTGCGACAGTGTTGTCAAAATTTCCATGACCGGAATTTGAACCCGCACTCTCATAGTAAATCAGGTGCACCACCAATTAGGCTATCGGTTCAGTCCAACCCGTGGAAAATGAATTTCATCGCACATGACATTCTAATTCGCATACAAAAAAAGAATCATAAATATGAATTTAATTTCGAATGGTCATGTTTCTCCGTACCATTCTAAACTGGATTGCCTTCAAAGTTAAATAAAAAATATTTAATTCATTTCACGCAGAAAACGTTTGTGAATCGGCATATAATGACAATGTATCGTACCGTCTAACGGAACGCAAAATAAATGAATCTGTGAATTTGATGTTTAATTTATAATTAATTAATTTGATATTCATAAATCGGAAAGTTTATAGTAATTTAAGAATTTGAATCACTATGATGGTTTGTTCCTATTGTTTCTATAATCTTCTAATGACTAATTGAGCCTTTTAAAGTATCTACAAGAAAAATCTGGAGTGTAAAGTCTACTTTGTATTGGTCCGGTCTAGTAAAGAACGACCTCTCCTTCCTTTTGAAGATTTCCTTCTTTTTGAAAAGAAAAAGAGTCCAAGCTTCTGCAACGGCCAGCTATCACTGAAATAATTTAAAATGGTCCATTTCATCTTCAAAGGTCAACCCTTTACAAAGGTGGCCGTCCACGATCGAACACGACCGGCGTCCAAGCATTCAAACGCCTGAACACGGGACATTATTTTGATATACGGCGTGAGAAGCATTCGGGCCAAACTCCGGTTTCAAATTTATACGGCCGTAAATCATGCTTATTCATATGTGTTTTGTACGTATGAAACTCGTATTGGTATACCTTCGGTCATTAGGACGAAGCGGCGAGCGACGCGCCCGCCGCCACCCGCCATGATGCAAAAAAGTATTCGCCGTTTAATGGCTTCGGACTGAAATTAAATTGAGCAAGGCATTTCCTATATTTTCTTTTTTTTTGTATTTGCACTGTACATTTATTTTGTATGAAAACGTTAAAAATGATTTGTTATATGTTAACAGCGTTTTAGTATGATTTCAAAACAGCGATCTAGCGGTTGCACAGTTAACTACGGATTCAACGACAAACCAAAACCAAAACCAAGTTTCTTCCACTCAATAACTCACTAATGATATTTTAATATCTAAAGTAACGATGATAATAAGATAAAAGGTGATATCAAATATAATATAAAAAGGTTTTAATTTTAAGTAACATTCTGATTTAAACCAACAATATCAAAGTCATTAGTTAGTGTCGTCAATACAGTAATATGTAGTCCGTGTTTTTACAATCCGCAATCGTTGGATTTAATAAAACAGCCCATCGGAAAACCTATCAGCGCAGTTTTCCAAAAAAAATGGGTCCTTTTACAACACCCACTAAAACTTTTTTATGGCTGGCAACACTCGTAAAAGGTATAAATAAAATATAGCAAGCGGCAACACTGAAGGGTATCGTAATAATTTCCACGTTTTTGGCGATTCTAGTGCTCGACTCCTTTCGATTATAATTTATAGCTCAGGATGGGGACTGGGGCTGATAACCGAGCTACATTTGGACCGCGGAAATGTGCAACGCAGTATCTTCAGTGCTAAATTACTTCAGTCACTATTAACATAGTCGATACAATTCTAGTAAAAAACCTGACGAATTTTATGGTCGTAGCCACTGGAAGAGGAAAAATATGTCGTAATTACTATTGTTTGCACTTACTCAGTTACTTACTCCAATGGCTCAGCGAACCAAAGTGAGTTTTGGCCTCCGACACAAGGTGACGCCACTGCTCCCGGGATGTTTTGCGCAATCTCTTTTCAGCTGGTTATTGTTTTGCACATATAATTAAAAAAAATAAATAAGACTTTTCTACAATTGATAGCCTGCGAGTAAATTAGCTATAACATACAACCGGGCAGATAAACAAACAGTCACATTACACAATGAAACTATAAAAAGCACCCCGGTGCACTATATACCAACCCCTAAAAAGGCACTAAATCGAAATCTGCATATAAAAAAAGTACTTCCTGCCCTGTTATTCGCCACGACTGAACGTATATATGTCATAAATACTGTCATAAAATTGTTTGCGCGCACGATGTAGGCACTGTAATCAGATCACGTCTTAGTAACCACAGCTCGAATAAAAATCTACTCGGAAGGAGCCATCTGATAAAACGGTTATTGGCAGATAGAATATGAATTAATGCTAATATCTCGAGTGTAGGACTGTAGTTTGTTGTGGCGTAATGTTGTGATCCTGTAAGGGAGTCTACAGATTTGTAAGGACTAGTCGAGTGACCGTCTGGTGTTATGCTGATGGTAATTTCACCCTCCTAGGTTCGATTGCAAGCAGGGGGTAAATTTGGGAGACGTATTTGAGAAGTTCTGTACCTATAGGACTTCTTTTTTTAATATTTACGGGTAAGCACAGTGCCTTGATCTCACTTGATGTTAAATGATGATAAGGCCAATGATGGAAGCGCACTTCACCTCAACTAGTGAGGCACTGGCTATCTCATCTCTAGCTGCCGGAATACAACATGTAGCATTGATGTTATGGCGACATATTTAGATAAAATGGTGGTAGCTAGCCAGGCGGACAAACAAGCCCTATCACCAACCTAACCGAGTACACAAACATGTAACCCCCGCTGGGAATCGAACCCGGGACCTCTGGGTCTAAACCGGTGGTCTTGACCACAGAGGAGGAGGAGGAGGAGAAGAGGAGAGGAGAGGACGACTGTAGTCTGGTTGTGATGCAATGTTGTGATCCTGTAAGGGAGTCTACAGATTTGTAAGGTCTAGTCGAGTGACCGTCTGGTTCTATGGTGACTGTAGTTCATTATAACGTAGCTTCTGGGTTTCATTGCAAGCAGGGGGTAAATTTGGGAGACGTATTCGAGAAGTTCTGTACCTATAGGACTGTAGTCTTGTTGTGGCGTAATGATGTGATTCTGGGAGACTACAGATTTGTAAGGGCTAATCAAGTGACCGTATGGTGTAATGTTGATGGTAACGTTCATCCAACCGTAGGTTTTGGATTCGATTCTCCTTTAGGCAGGGGGAAATTTTGTGAGACGTACGCATGCAAAATGTAAAGCTACTTTAAATAGTTTTAGGTGTAGCTAACCGCGAACATAGTCTCCTAACGCGAATGCCTCTTGAATATGAAATTGAAATGATAATCTTGATACTTGATTGACTGGTAAATCTTCAAGTCAATCAAGTATCAAGATTTTTCAAAACCTTTGATCGCTAGTTGAAATCTGGCTCTAAGAGTTTAATTACAAATATTAGCAGAGCTATAAAAGTAAAACCACTCTTACGGTCTACTCGCGTTTATTTTACACAATCATTTAATTTAATGTTTATCCTGACGTTTCATTTATGACGTCACGTTCTTGAGCTATATCTATTACCTATTAATTAATACGTGAAGTAACTTTGTACCCCTTTTTACGAAAATTGCGCGGATGGCGAAGTATGAAATTTCGCACACTTATAGTTTATATAGAGAAGAATTACAGAATGTTAATATTTTTCTTTAAATTATGCATAAAAAAACAAATATTACACACACTACCATGTATTTGACACACACGCTTATTATACTCTTTTCAAAAGTTTCAAAAATGGAAGAGGAGCGGTCAAATTCTGTCAAAGCCAATCCAAACTCACATTCTATCTTTTTAATTTTTCATTGCTTAGTATACAATCCGTGCAGCCTTAAACGGTCGAATTTCGACCACTGGGCCTCGAATTTTTTTATCTATTCGGTATTTTATCTATTATATTAATGTTCGGGATGAACCGAAACTAAATAATTGATAAATGATAAACTTGAAAACTTGATAATATAATTTGTAAATATTTAAAACTTAAAACAATACTACGAAATTTAATGATTTCCTTGATAAGATGAGTAAGCGCGGCTGACTTGATAGCTATTTGCATACTAAAGTGAAAACGGTGAAATTATTCAATAATGACTAAATGAGGGCAAGTTAAAACTGATGACAGGCAAAATGTACGTTGCTTGCTATCGTACAATTAATAAAGAGGTTACGTTTGTGACTTTGTTTGTTTCTATGTCGGGGCTAATCACTGAAACTGCTGGACCAATTCCAAAAGTTCTTTCACTAATAGAATGCTGTATACCTTGTGGTTAGTGCGGCTTTACTTAATTTTGATAAAAAAATATTTCTTTTTAAAATCTCAAATCCACGCCGGCGAAGTCGCAGGTAAAAGTGTTAGTGTGAATAAATGATTGAAAAAACCTTTAGTTTTTCGTCAAAATCGTTAAAACCGTAGTGGGGTTGTGGTAACAGTGACTGAGCGAAACCGTAATTTTTTGCAGCAACAATAAATTGAATACAGGCCACCGGCCATCCAGTAAAATTTTAATAAATTTCAATATAATTAGATAGGATTAGGCCAATTAGGCCTCCAGAATACCAGCGTTGCAGCGGCCTCATGTCGCTGTAGCATGTGCTGAGGCTGGAGCCCAGTTGGCCACACTTTGTCTTCTGTTTTTGTTTTTTATTTATTTAATCCTTTATTGTACATTAAAATTACAGTCTAAATTACATTATAAAACATATACAAGGGTGAGCTTATCTCTAAAAGAGATCTCTACCAGCCAACCCTAGCTGTAGTTGGAAAAGAAAGTCTGCGGGACCAATTATTGACCATAACATAAATAAATACCTTAAATATAAATAAATAAATGGGTACTTAAACTAATTATAATGCATATACATATTTATATATTTATGCATATTTTTTTTTATTGCGAATGTGCTTTTGTTTTTTTAATAGATTTTACATGTAATTAATTTTTGTTGTATTTAGTGAGTGCCAGTGTGTGCCCATAAATGTATTTCTTTCTTACTTATTTTTAGGCGACGAAAACTGATGCCACTTTACCATAGATATATGAGTAAATACTACTCGGATGCTGTTGCGTATTCGGGGCGAGTAAGTAAACTATTACTTTTGATAAATTATTTATTACTAAAGCTGTACACAAGCGTACAGGAACGCGACTCTAGGAGGCCTGGGGCGGCTCGCGCAGGAGCCGTAATCCCACCTCTGGGGTATGACGTAATACCATTACAATGTGTCGCTACACCACTATACGATAGTCGTGGTATATCCGTAGCACGTAGCACGGGGCATGTAGCACTCTGTAGTATCTTGAAACTTATTGGAGAACAAAAACATCTGTTTAATAAACGAAAAAAACAACGGTGGGTAATCCTATTTCTTATCCTTGCAACACCGGCGAGCTCAGTCTGCGGAAAACGGCAATCGAAAAAATAAAGTATTTTAAAATATCGGCACCTAAGTAGATGTTGCTATAATCAGCGCCCGCCCTCTCCCTAAAAGCTTTAAGTAGTTGAGGCCCTTTCGGCCGCTCGTAAACGATGGAAAGTCAATTCTTGAAGGGCCTTCGCTAGAAGATCGAGCGTTCTGGAAACTTTCCCATTTTCTATGTAAAATGTGTAGATTGGATATCAAAAGGGCGATAATGAATAGGCCAGTGGGGTCGATCAATTTGCTAGCTGAGAACTCTGTGATGTTCTGTTTACAAATCTTATACATTAATCCCCGTACCAGTAAACAGAATAAAAGCTTCGAGTAGTTATACCGTGTTTGTCTCTTTTACTCTTATTTGAATGTAGTTTACATATATAACAAATCTATTCCAAGCTTATAATCTGTTTATTTGTAAGGCGCTTAAAGTATACAACCTTGAAAGTAGTTTGTTAAGAATCGAATTTTGATATAAGATTTTTTTCCTTACAAAATGTTAATTAGTCGATCGAAAAAAAAAACGAACTTGAAACGTAAGTGTCTATGATCAATTAAAAAGAGCCTTGTTGCCTTAACTTACGTTTTAACATGCGAATGCGTTTATTAAGTGTTATATATTTTTTTAATATATAATTCGATAAGCTTGCCTTTGACTACTATCTCACCTGATGGAAAGTGATGACGTAGCCTACGGTGTAACATGCTTGCCTAGAAGGTACCGATTCACTCGTGATTTGAAGACCCCAATATTATATTTGATAGGAAACAAAGACTGAGGCAAGGAGTTCCACAGCTTTGCGGTACGTAAGAAAAACGTGGACGCAAAACGCTTCGTACGCATGGGTGGCATCTCTACTGTGTAACTACAGCGTCGCGCAGTTTGTCTGGTTGTCCTGTGATAGAAAGGTGATGGAGGGATAAAATTGAACAATTCCATTGCACACTCTCCGAAGTGAATCCGATAAAAAATCGAAAGATTTGCGACCTGGCGCCGATGTACTAAGCTCTGCAGCTTGGCGTGAAACAGTTCGTCATCGTCAATGAGCCTTCTGGTTCTCCTGTCAATCCATTCCAGTGCTCCAAGTTGGTATTTGATGGAACCATCATAAAGGTGAGAGCAATACTCCATACACGACCGGACTTGTACTTGATATAGAGTAAGCAGCTGTCCCGGTGTAAAGTACCTTTTCAACCTTTGAGAGGATACTCAGCTTTTTTGCGACCTCGATTCCAAGTAGGAGTTAAAATTTAGGGTCGATGACAGTTTTATACCAAGAAGCTCGAGATGGTTGCAAATGGGAACAGAGACACCTCGGAAAGTAGGAGTCAGGGTGAAAGGACTCCGTTTAGCGGAGAAAAGACGCCTGTGTTTTGGTGGCGTTGAACTTGACGAGGTTCGCGTCACCCCAATCGGACACTTCCTTCAAGGATGAGTTCAAACGCTCTACCATGGTCTTTCTCAAAGACTGGATCTGAGCTCCACCAGTTCGTGCGTTGGATGTATAACTCTCTAAGACAGTGCTGTCATCGGCGTACCCAAGTATACCGGGTTTTAACAGGTCGTTGATGTACAGCAAAAAAAGTGTCGCGAGAGTACTGACCCCTGTGGGACCCCAGCGTTTATCGCAAATTGATCGGATGAGCAGCCATCAATGACTACTCGAATCGATCTATCTCGCAGGAAGTCTGAAATCCAGGCATACAGACTAGCAGGTAAGCTAAATGATGGAAGTTTATTGATAAGGCCATCGTGCCATTGGATTACGTTTATAAAAGCGAAAGTATGGCATTGAAGCAGCGTCGCCTGGCGACATACTGTAACTATATTTACTTCGATCGCGATAAGGGTGCGCCGTCCATAAGTGACAAGTGTCATATGTTTTATTTGAAATGTCGTCGTCCATATTTATTTGATGCCGCGCGGCCATACTAATTTTGTATGGGGAATTTAAGGTGCTTAATAAAAAATAATTATTTAAATAACCACTTGATGAATCGAAAATGTAGTCTAGCAATTTGCAGTTTATCCATTGATGATTGTTTAGATAAAATCAGAGGTACAATAATTTAGATAAACTATAAGAAATCTACTAAACACCGTCACTCGTTTTCATGATTTTTTCCCAACTTTAAATGATATTGTAGAAAAAACTATAGCGTGTTATGAATTTATGGTTCTGACAAATTGTAAACACGTTCCCTATGATACTAAATATATATTTTGTTCATTTAATACGATAGTATTTTCAATTATATCTACTTAACCGTAAATGCATTTTTGGCATTTTTTTGTCGGCGCACCCTGAGAATTTGTATGTCAAAATGTTAACTCTTCTCGTATGTCGCCAGGAGACTTCTTCAATGCCATACTTTCGCTTTTATAAACGTAATCCAATGAATACGGATGGTATATAAAACTCACACCGGGCAAATGTTCCTGTTAAATAAAACTTTAAGCCCGCGTTAGTCAACAATCACGCAAGTGGATGATTCCTAAGAACAATCACGTAGGCCGAGCGAGGCTTAGCAGCTCGATATTTTATGCAACCTGGTTTCGACGTCGGGAAAACGTTGTTTAGAGTCTTGTTTAGCATCCAATTTGGGGCTACAGCCGAGTAGTAGAACTTAACAGCTGATTACTTGAACGGTGGTCCGAGTTGACACTTTCATATAAAATATATTTCAAGGATGTCGTGAAAGCAAGCCACAGTGCTCTGAATTAGACAATACATTGAATATTGATAGTTGTCGTAGATGGGGACAATCATCAACCAAGCGGCCGTGGCTAGCTAATCCGCACTCTCTTTGGTTGGTTGGTGATTGTCCCCGCTTGCGACAACTATCAATATATTCAATGTATTTATAAATACTCATTTATTATAGATTTTATTATTTAAGTATATGTATCAAACAAGGAAATATTTCACGTTGTATTCAATATTGCTCAAATTGATTTCTGGGATCGTAGAGCTTGTTTTTTTTCTTTGCAGTTATTTTTTATGTTGGTCTGGTTTTACGAGTATATAATTGTTTTATATATAGTTGTTTTAGCAGTCGGGTTTTTTTTTAAAATATATTTTCTCTCAAAAGTATAGTATGTACATAGTACATATCAATGACGCTAATGATAAGCCAAAGAACGGCATAAACTTTGCAGCGATCGCGTAATCTGTATCTCCTGCACATATTATTGCCGACATATCCGTATTACTTTTATAATATAATATGTTTGTTCGTGGTTGTACGTTCTGTAGTATAATACATGAATATCACCTGATATAAAGCACATGACGTCGAGCAGCACGCCACCGCAGGTACGGAACCTACAAATAAATAGCGTACAAGTGACGGTCGTTAGAGCAGATTTGTCTGCGGCGAGTCTGCTCGCCTGTAATCTGTCTACAAAGCTAAGGGTTGTCACTCACGTATAATAAATTTAAAATTTAAAAAAACGATTAAGAGAATTTGTGTAAGCGGATTTTCTTTATTAATTGTCGAATTTGGTCAAATTGTGTACTTTGTTTGGGGTTGCATCCCAGCTCAATATTCTCGATATAAATTTTTGTTATGTAATTTGGGATGTGACCTGTTAATGTACCTAGGTAGATAAATAAAAAAAAAAAATAAATAAATTAGGCTTCTAAAAATAACGTTCTTCTAAATACACTTTTAAACTTTGGCGTTGAATTTAAACAAAGTCTGAGTCTTACTTTTTATTGTTAAGCCATAACCCTATATATATTGGTTTATGGCCCGTTCTTCCAACCCATCCATAGGGACGGCTCGTGCCCCAGCAGTGGAGACATAAAAAATGAGCTGATGATGATGACGATGATATTAGGGGCAAAGTCCGAGTCATCATGGTCAGCCCGTGACCAAGTCTTGCGGGTGGGTGTATAGGCATGCCTATGGCATCTAAAACTAACTGACTAAATACCTAGTTTGCGTCAATCGCTGTTAAAAGAAACTGTTTCTAGCTATATCACCAAATAGCGCTACGTTGGGGTTTTTCTTATATGTTAAAGTAGCTTTTCAGTTGTTGCATCTATAGTTTCACCCAATAATTCTCCATACACACAGCCCTCAAATCTCCGTTGTGAGCACATTAAAAAGCCGGGTACTCAACAAGTCTGCAGATCGCCATCGCCTTTCAGCGAGCACCGGCGAATCTTCTTTGACGTTATTCAATAAATCGCCAGAGATTCCTCCGTGCGACTGTACCCGTAGGCATGTTCTGTGATCTCGCAAGCGTATGATCAGCGCGATACATGGTGTGAAGTGTGAACGTCAGTCGAGAATGCTTCAGAGAATGTGTTCATTGTGTTTCCTAAGCTTTCATCTCCAATCGCGTTTCTGTAGCACGTTTTTGACATCTGAACTTTATGGAATAGCTGTAAAAATCCGATAACTGAAACATATTTCGGGAAGTTTCAAATTTTTAATCGATCTGTTCTATACCTTTTATTATATAAAAATCTAATAACTAGTGTTGTATACTAGTTGCTTACCTGATAATATCACGATATACTTATTGATGAATTTGAAAGTGTGTTTGTTGACCATTTTCACGTTAAAAAGGTATAACGAAATCGGTGTGATTTTTTATTCACTGATAGTTGGAAAACCGGAGAGTAACAGAGGCTTGTGTGAAATTGCTAATTGAATTGAATTGAATAATAAACAACAAGTTAAATAAATACATCAATGGCGTTAGTTATTATGCCTTTTACCGGATCCTATACACAACCGGAACACAGCACTGCAAGACACTACTGTTTAACGGCACAAACAGAATATGAGTGTGGTAGACAGCCAGACAGTTTTTGTTCAGGGAACCCTATCTCAGACAAAAAAGATAAAAGCCAGTACAAGGCACTTCTTCAAAATACCAAGCTGTAATCAAGTATTTCATTTAACAAATTCGCTGGCTGGTGAAGTCGCCATTTTACGTCCAGCGTTCAAGGGCCGATGCATAAACCTTTTATTGTTCATGTCCACTTGTTTCCTTCCTACATTTCACCTCACAACAAAACTTGTAGCGCTTAACCTTCAGACAATAAAACTCAAACTTGTTTGTTACGTGTTTACTTAACTGGAACTTGCGTTTTGTTTTTTACAGAAGACAAACAAAAGCGTGTGCTCTCACGTCGAGTTAATATCGATTCTGTTAGCTTAGCAATAAAGGTGTTAGTTAAAGCAAACATGTTTGCATTAATGTTGTTAAGAATTGTTTATTGCGATGAACAAAAGAAATACAGGGGATACAATGTTTAGTACGCAATTAAGTGAACCTACATACATTGGTTTTAATGGCCACCTTAGGGTATCTGCTCGTATTATCTTTTCGGAAGTCAGTGGAGGAACGATTTAAGAGTACATACGAGACAGAAGTAAAACTATTTTATGTTGTTTAATAATTTTATCGGCGCTAAGAACACATACAACAACACAACTTACATTATTTAGCATCTGAGAAATCGCCATTATAAAATACTTGGCGTCTGGTGGCAAAAACCAAAGGATACGTTGCGCGTTGTCGGCATATTTTTTTTATTAGTATGCAACAAACGTCTGCCTGTAATTGGAAGTGCATTTATTTGTTAAAAAATATTTAAATAAGTTATATAATTTAAAAAATATATATTTAATATAAATATTATTAATTAATAGTGATTCGCATTCAGAATGCTATATTTATAACTTAAAATACTACTTGAAAAAATACCACTTGCCTCAGGTGATATTTGAACTCACAACCTCGCGAAAGGTAAATTAAAATGCTTTTTTCTTGTTAAAACATATAACCACTCACTCAATTCCACTATGAGTAGCACTATGCTTTTATTATTGTACGCGAGCGTCTATAAAGCTGCAGACGCCGCCCGGAACGAACTTACAGCATCGGCAGATAATCCGGTCCGGATATAAAAAAAGTGATTTGGCAAGTAGCACTTTACATATTTGGTCGGAGATTATTATATTTTTATTTGTTTGAGACTAAAGTACAAGTAGACGTTTGGTACATTTCACTTAGAATGTTTAGTTAAAGTCAGTTTTACTATTTTCGCGACGAATTAAATGTCTTTGATAATAAATATAAGTTCTATGATTTTTGAAAAGAGTGGTTATGTGTCTGCTATACGTATTTACAATAATTTGCCTATTGAATTAAAGTGCCATCCCGATGGTCCCAATCCATCCCAAGCGAGGTGATGAAGACAATACCCATATATTGTAGTGATGACTTGATTTCAATGATGTCACATGACATGCCGGGTCAGGTGCACTACCAACTGTGCTATCGTGGCTCAAACCTTTCAAACTTTGTTTTTTTTCAAATTGTAATTTGTTCTTGGCAAAATTTGCGTAAAATTATATGTAACCACTAGCTGACCCAGCGGACTTCGTATCGCTTTGACAGTTTCTATGCCAACAATACAATCAAATCGTTTCTATGACAACAAAACAAACAAATCGTGGAACTTTTTGCATTGGAAAAAAAAAATGTTTAGCCACCCCAAACATTTTTTTTTCCAATGCAAAAAGTTTTACCACCTTTATCACTTAGGGATATGAAAACAGATTACGACCGATGGTCAGGACCTACCGACTATACATATAAAATTTCATAAAAGTCGATCGAGCCGTTTCGGAGGAGTATGGCAAATCACATGTGACACGAGAATATTATATTTATAGATAATCACTAGTGGTCGCCCTGTGGTCGAAATTCGACCGTAATTTTTATAAAAAGCTGTTTACTAAAAAATATTTTATTAAGGCTGCACGGATTGTATCCTAAGCAATGAAAAATCAAAAAAGATAGAATGTGAGTTTGGATTGGCATTGACAGATTTCGGCCACTCCTCTTCCATATTTGAAATTTTTGAAAAATGTATGAAACAATGTTTATTTAATTTATTGTATTTCTTATGCATAATTTAAAAAAAATATTTGCATTCTGCACTCCTTCTCACTTCACTTCACTATAAATGTGCGAAATTTCATACTCCTCCGTCCGCGCAATTTTCGTAAAAAGGGGTACAAAGTTTTTGCTTCACGTATTAATAATAGAAGTTTATACCAACATATCATAATCAAGACGACCATTACTATTTCACATACTGATTAACAGTTCAGTTAGAAAGGCAGTGCCCTTTTCATTTGTGTTTGAAAGATGATACCGAATGCATGCAGGAAATTCCTTTCACATCCAACCTGCACGTACAGTAAATTATTTGTGGAGTATTTTGGAGGAACATTGGAGATATACAGGCTGTTTGGTAATACATGTTTAATCACGAATATGCCAATTAGGGTACCGTTCACAGAACCCTGAAAAATTATGAACATAACTGAAAAGCACCACATGGTCGAGGTATTGAGGTTTTTTGTTACCAAGTAAAACTGTAAACAACCCTAGGTCCAGCTGATACGTTGTTCTAGGTCGTCAACCTCATGGTCAAACATAAACCGAAGTCGAAACTTTGCAGAAATGAACAAAAACATTATAATAATTTAAATTTAAGTTTTTTTTATGGAAAAGTATATTGACGTTTTGTATGAAGTTTTTTTCTAAAATTATATTTTTCATACTAACGATTTTTAAATTTTCGCAGCATCTATTTCACTCCGGCCGTTGCCGCAACTGCGATTCGCAACCAGTTGTTATGTTAACACTATAAAAATTGTAGAGTAGTGTGTTTGTTTCACTAGCTAAATACAGCAGACATTAAAAAGAAAAAAAAATCAAGACCCATCAAAGCTACAATGAAACAAAAGGTCAATTCCGTGAACAAAAAAAGATGTCAATTTAAAAAAAAAATATGGGCGATAAAGACACAAAAT
Organism: Eudonia lacustrata; assembly: GCA_947562085.1. Taxonomy (NCBI): domain Eukaryota; kingdom Metazoa; phylum Arthropoda; class Insecta; order Lepidoptera; family Crambidae; genus Eudonia; species Eudonia lacustrata. The sequence continues at coordinate 2,244,310 of OX387323.1, read as the reverse complement.
GAATAATCATTGTTAGTCCTGAAGCATAAGTAACATAGTCCTAATTAAAGGTGTATAATAATATTAACAACCGGTATTGACTTTTAGAAGTAATAAGTACACCTATTAATAAGTGAGAAAAAAAGTCAATTTTATAGGTAAGGACCTTTTAGATGTACGTAAATATGATTTTGCATATCACAGTGTTCTTTAAACTTGGTTGCATGGCTATGCTTCGGGAATATACACCTATTACTAAACATCCTATAGAAGGGTTCTTCTGTCCCAGGTATTGGGGCGGGGGGTTGCTCGGTAATTAAAACAGGAATATATGGATAACTAGAGAGCTAAGCTAGAGCTAAGGGCAGTTTTGGATTTGTAAAGGATGCAAAGGATGTGGTGTATGCATCTAATATATAGTTCCGAAGTCAGATTGAAATTCCATTTTGAGTAAGACAGAAATTCTGAAATGTGGTCTGATCTTAATATATCGTAAACCGAATAGGTACGCTTCGGATTGCCAGATTTTGCAGGCGCTACTCTCCTCAGTGCCAAATAACAGTATATTCGGGAATATCTAGTAAAAGATACTGAATGACCATATTTTTAGTATTATATGAAAAACTGATTGCCGGAAATAATGATTTAAGAGATACGCAATCCTTCCCGGTAGCATAGCGGTCAGTGCTGCCGCCCGGATTGCGGAAGACCCAGGTTCGATTCCTGGCTGGGTCGGGTGAGCGTTTAATTTTTTCACTGTATTTTATAAATTTTATAAATATTTAGATTTTTTATTTTGCTTTTTTTACATGTTGTGGTTGTCTTCTATATTTTTTGTGCTTATTTATAATGGAAAGTGTCCGGCTATGACAGGGCATTTTCCAATATTTTTGACGCTGTAAGGGAGAAAAGAGCTAGACACTTGCTTAGTTTCTTGCCGGTTCTTCTCAGTAGGTACAAGATCTCCCGCCCAGAGTAGACTTACGAACCGATGGCATAGCGACATTCACAAAAGCTATTTGTAGCCTAAACTGATTAAATGATTTTGAATTTTGTTTTTTTTTGCATTCCACACGGGATCCTCAACTACTGAGGCACTGGCTATCTCATCTCTAGCTTCCGGAACACAACAACGCTTAAAACATTGAAGTTATGGCGACATTTTTAGATAAGATGGTGGTAGCTAGCCAGGCGGACAAACAAGTCCTACCACAAACCAAACCGAGTACACAAACATGTACCTCCGCTGGGAATCGAACCCGGGACCTCTGGGTCTAAAAGACCACCGGGGTCTTAACCACTAGACCACAGAGGCGGTTGAGCTGGTTTCGTAGTTGTCATCCAGTAAAATTATTTCAATTAAATACTATATTGTTTTTAGCGACAAAAACTGGCCGAAGAATACTGCCATTATAATGCTGAGAGTGAGCTTACTTAGGCGACGCATTAGAAATTTACGTGGCGGGGATCTTGATTTTCCCCAACAATTACGAAACATATGAAAGTGATATTTGATGACATGATTTTTCATTTAATTGACTTCATTTTGCTAGTTGCAGCAACACGATTTGTCAACTTTTATAACAGAGAAAAAAATATCAGAGTAACCTTAAAACTTTAATTTTTAAAACTTAGATTTGCATTTTACAGGCTAACCAGACCGATTTAAGCATCTAAATTTTCCTAGTAGATTAGTCCTAACACACACTTCAATATTGTAGTTAATTTTTTTTAAATAATTTGTAGTTTTAATTTGAAGGAAAAAAAAGTTTTTCTTATGGTACGGGGCGCAAACGCTCCGTATGAGATTTATTGTTTAGCGATGCGTCGCCTTAAATAGAAACATTTATATCCTACAACGACCGATTGTATTACAACGTGGAACAGAAAGGTTGGTAAAAAATAAAAAATCTAAAGTGTATCCAATCTAGATTTTATATGCAGAGTTACTAAGGCATAATTATTAACTTTAACTTGTTATGCCATTTTTAAATAAATAGTTCTATCAAAATAAACAAGTTACAGCCCTAGTGGTTTTTTTTTTTACTCTTTATTTAATTTGGGTCTTTTGTCCACATGGATATGCCAGCCCCATTGTATCTTCCCAATTACAGTCTTAATATAAGCTTATAAAAATAAAAATTATCCCAGTATGAAAAGGAATCACTGTTCAGTCAATTTTACTAATATGCAGAATTTTTTGGCCAGATCAGATTTTGGTTTTGATAAAATATTTTGAATTATGCCTACGTCTTTAGTATTTAATTGAAATTCATTAAACAGTGATTCCCTTTCGGCTCGGTTCTTGACACAGTCCATTAGCATATGTTGCACATCTTCAATTTTGTCACAATAGTTGCAATTGGGTGTATCAGCTTTCTTCATTAAATATGCAAACTTCGCAGACGGATAGTGTCCCGAACGAGCCCTATTGGTTTAGTAACCTGTGTTCTTACAGCGATTACTGCTGCTTGCTTATGCGACTGACGTGCATGACTTCACTAATATAAATATTTAATTTAAAATTGCATGACAAATTAAAGTTAATAATTATGTCTCACTAACAACACATACATGCTATAGATCGGATACACTTTGTATCTTTTCATTTTGACCACATCTTTCTGTTACACGGTGTATAGAAAAAGAGGAAGAAAAAAAAAACGACGGGTTGCACTCCGGGAGTGCCGGCAGAAGTGAAAACTTGAATATTAACGTTGTGCATTTTTGATATTTTGGAATGGTTAGGGAATAATTTTGCACGAATTGCTTCAATTATCAGTATAAAAGTACTATCATTTATGTGGTAGAATACAATATTTATTTATTGCGCTATCGTACACAAACATGAAAATTTATATTACATTAAAAAGCACTCGAGCGCAAGCGCCCTGCGCCGCCTAAACGAAACAGCAGGCATACATTTTCGCCGCGCCGTAGAAAGAGAGGGGGATACTTCCTCTCCTACGCCGCGCCGGCTGCCATCCGTCTAACGAATTTTCGATCAGGCCACGTGTCCTGACGGTCACGTGTCCTGACGCGAATTTAATATTTTTTACCCATTACAAAAAAAGTGTACAAGGCCGCTAAAGAAGTTTTCACTTCAAAAAAATTGCGTCCGGGGAGACGCAGCTCGAAATGTATCCAATCAGAAGGGTTATAACAGCAGATAGAGCCAGCTCTAGAAGGAAGGAACAAGGGAAGCTATCCCGTCAGCTGTTTAATAGTAGCTGTTCGGTCAATACTTGTAGCCTAAACTAAATAAATGATTCTGAATTTGAATTTGAATGTACTAGACAAAGAATCCGGAACAAAAATGCAAGTGGTCCCGTTTGCTATAGTTTTAAACTTCGAATAACAAAATCTGAAAAAACATTGAATAGTATCAACAACTTCAGCTTACTGTGAACCTTAAATCTTAACCATAAAGATTAATTAAGGTTGCAAAATATTTGTACTTAATATTTACTGTCATCGCCACAATCGTCATTGTGGCTACGTGGCCCCAGAATCGCCTACTGTTTTTGAAGCGCTCATCGGGAACCTAGTACAATATTGATCGAAGTAGTTAGCTGTATAATTTTTTACCAGAGAATGAAAATAAATGAAAGTACAACCAGCTAAGATTGTTAGCTTGTAATCAGCAGTCCGTCTTTAGCAATTCTGTGGTCGCGTTTCTCCTACTTAATGTTCATAAGATTCTACTGCGCCCCCAACAGCGCAGCGTCGATCGTAAGTTAGTAGACCAAAAAATAGTACTTAAGTGGCGGGAATTCTTCGCGGATTCCCTTCAAGTTGAGATCGCGTGTTAATTAGTCACCCTGCAAAGTTTCTCGGGCATTTTTTTTCTTTTTTTGTCTTTGCGGCCCCGGCCCAGCGGTGCACGTAATCAATTAGATTCTTTTTTAATCCTGGCAGCTTGCGGCCGTTGCCGGCTGTGGGCGGAGGTCATTTCGCCAGGGGTTTTAAAAATTAAATGTTCTTTAGTCCTAATTGCTTGTTTATTTGTCGTCTGACATAATTTTATTGGCCATTGTTTTTTCGTTGGCACCCAAGTTCTGTAATTAAAAAATATATAACAGCCAACGGACGTGTAAGTAATTTGAAATTGAAAACGAATAATTTATTTCTACAGAAAACAAATCACAAATGGTTATTATTTTTCCTTTTTTTTACGCCCGCTCCGACGCCGACACTTGAAAACCGAAAATATTTTTAATTTCCCGTTTGTAAAATGGCGATTAATTACATTTTTATTACGAATTTTTCGCTGAAAAGAAACTCGGCTTTAACGGTAAATGATCGCGGTTTTTTCCTGTTTCATATTTATCGTGAAGAAAATCATCGTATTTTGTATAAAGTACAATATAATGAGTTGATTGATGGTAGGCGGCGAGCAAATAAATATAAAACGTTTTTTGGAGAAGAAAAAAAAAACCGTTTTTCGTAAGTAGGTAAGTAATATTGGCAAATCCAGAGTCCTTAGTGAAAGTCAATGGTTTTTCATTAAGGAAACAAATATTCAGCAAAGTTTTTTTAATAACTAATAGGTATTTTGAATGAAAAAGGAGTTGTTGCGACTGACGACGCGACTGCGACACCATTTATGTAGTTTAATTCGCCCTTTTTCAAGTTTATTATTTTACTTCTGGAGGTCTTTACCCAGTTGTGGGACAGTAATAAAAATAATAAATTTATTTCAGGCAGATCCCATAAAACGTGTAAGTTACAATGATCTTACACTAAGGGTTAGTAAACAACAAAGACTGTTTAGTAACAATGAATCTTAGGCTAGGGCTAATAAACTGTGCTGATAACATAGATCATACGCTAGTGTTATTAAAAAAACTTTGTACTGTTTTCCACCTTTGCTATAGTGGCCTAACTCACCGATCAAAAAATACGAATACTTATTTGTACTTGTTGTAATCTTCGGCCCCTGCTTTGGGGCCGGTTCAGGCTGCGAGACAGTTCTCCTGCCCGGGTTCTCTTCGCGGACGACTTCGGTCGTACCGGGTCTCCTTGGGGGCACGGCAGGGGTACAATTATTTTTTGTAATGTTACTGTTCCGCTATTATTATTGTTTTTTGTATTTTTTTTAATAGTTTGTTTATTTTTTTCCCTCTCTGCCATGTCGCGTGCCTTAGTTGGGCTCCTTGGAAGCGCCGCACGCTTGTCCTCCGCCCTGCGCTGCCCTCGGCGCGGTCAGCCCCCCGGATGAGACGCCCAGTGAGCGCCAGCGAGCGGGCTGCGGCTTACGGGTCCGGTAAGGCGGGTGATAGGAGATACGGAGACAGCGTCGCCGGCATATACGAATACAATATGTAGGATGTATGTTAGAAATGTAAACTAGTGTAAAATTAGAGTATTATGTTGTGCAATCGACTATTGCCTAATATTTATGATCTATATTGTATTTATAGTTTTGGGCCAGTGTTGGAAATGTAAACTAAACACAATAGTTTATTGTTTGTTTTTTCTTGAAATTAATCTAAAGAAATCATTAGAAGTTTTTTGTCTGATTGTAAAAAAGCAGCAAAGCAGCTATTTTTATGATTTATTCGCATTTTATACACTTTCTCTTTGGTGTCCGAATCATCAGTGAAAAAAATTATAAAATTAAAAAGTGTTAATTCGGAATTCCGAAATTTTTGGCGGGAAAGTGAAGAGTCATGTCTGCGATTTTATTTTATTTTCTAAAATTTGTGTTATGTTGAATATTAATGTGAAATAATGGTGGATTATTAACCGTTAAGTGTTCGTGAGTGTGCATGAGTGTTGGCAAATGAAACAAAACAGTGCAACGTCCCTTTTCAAATTCTCTCAAGAAGTACGCCCGAGGACTTAGTAAAGCCCCACATCTTTACTGAGATACTCTAGGGGTTGGGGGGTATATCATTTCTCACTTCTCATTTCTATTATCATTCATCATTATTACTGGAGGAAGAAGAAAATATTGTTTATTTATGTATTACTTGAAAGAAAAATTACTTTGACACTGGCTAAATGTGCTAATCGCACGAAGCCATCAACTAAAAGAAAAAAATTATAATTCGGGATTCCGAAACGTCAGCGAGTCCGGCAAAGATGTCTACGTAATTTTATATACTCTGTTTTTGTAATGTCATAATGAACTGTCACTTGTCTGTTAACCCATGCCGAAAGCTAACTCGCTTGTGTTAGGTTTGGATTCACTCACGTCAAAAGCTATAAGGATTGAACCCGAAAACCTATCTGCCGGATAAAGACACTTCCAAACGAGACGATTCATTAAAAGATAGTGCAATTCAAACTAGAAAAAAAACAAAACAGTATCAAAATGAAAAAAAAATGGCTGCCATTTTCGCTCTAATCGTTTACTAACAAAAGAAAGTAACGGGTTCCGGAGCTCAGAGCGAACATTCAGCTGGAGATTGTGACCAATGAAAGACTTCATTTAGCAACACGAACGGGCGCGGTAAAAGCGTCGAGCTTAATACTCTAGCTACACGCTTCCCCCGGCGATACCTGCCTTTCTTTTTAATTAATACTTCTAGTTGGAAAAATTGGTAAACACAAAATCATTTCCTTTTTATAAACCCTGAAATTCTTGTATTTTAGAAGGCTGGTTAAAAATAACGAAGTCTTATATTTTCTAGTAGATATTAACTTTGTAATAGATATTGTTAAAAAACAGTATTACAGACAGAAAAGAAAAAACATTTATTTCAACACAGACACGAGACAAAAACTATGAGGAATTAACAGAAATAAAGCAATTTAAAGTATTTCACGATTGCATCAAAACAAGTGGCCAATTCAGCATTTTATAACAAGTTTATAAAACCTTCCATAAATAGTGTTTTAGTATTAATAATAGTATTCACTGCGACAACAGAAAAAAAAGAAATAATCTAATTTTACTATAAACCATAGCAGTTTATCTACACACAATTTTGTATTTTATTTTCATACCTAACAATTCTTATTAAAACTCTCTCAGTGAAAAGCTGAGCTCCAACTAAGCCGGTATATGGGAGTTTTCAGTTACTATACTTACATTATTAACTCTTACAACGACGTATTGAACAGAAGAGCAGAATATTTTATCTGTATCAAAGAGAGATACTTAGAGGATTACCTCGGAATCTACGCAAGTGGGGACACGGTGCCGGTACAACACACAAATGGCAGCGATTTTCCATGTAGTTTGTTAGAAAATAAATACTAACGGAATCAGGCGTTACATCGCCAGAAATCAATCATCATCATCAGTATTATTATTAGTCCACTGCTGTACACAGCGACGGCCTTACTCCTTGATCAGGACAGAGCGAAAATTAAAAAATGATATCAGTCATAAATCTCAAAAGGTGCCATTAAAATTAAATTTTTTGCTTGAAATGGTGCCCCTTGCCGCAGGGCGCCTTGATTGACCTCTACACTCGCTCTACCCTAGGTCCGACACTGGCTGGACATAGGCCTCTCCAAGTGTATGCCACTGAGCATGACCCCGGCTACTCTCATCCAAATCAATAGCATACAAAAATACAATTGAAATACATACTGTCATTTCTGCTCATTTATTTGTTTAGCAAGCTTGGATGCAGCTTTCAAGCACCGCCCCCCGCCCTGCATGGTTTGCTTAATGTGATTGCTTGTGTGGGGACCGTAGCACTGTAGCAACTACGTAGCCGTAGTAAATGCTGATAAAGCTAAAGCTACGGCCGCGAGACTCGCTACTGTGACCGCCAGTCATCTTGTGCGCCTCAGAAATAGAAAATGTACTTTTCGATCCGCAAAATATACCCGGTACAGAACTGACACGAGTTTATATTTCCGGCCTAATTGAAACCTTCGTTTGGAGTAGGCTTAACCAGCTATCTCCTAAACCTGCATTATAATAGCTTCTTCTACATTATGCTTATATTTGCGAGCGGAGGGGTTCCCAGGCTTACATGTAAACCAGCAAGTAAATAAATAAATTAGCGGATGTAACACGAGATACCTATTCTTATTGCCTTTTTGTAGTAAAAAATCATAACAAAACTGTACTATTGTTTTCTGAAGCTTACGGTGATACCTACTGCATATGAAATAAACAACTTTTACAAAAAAAAGGTCGTGGGTTCGATTTCCACTCAAGCTTCCTGTGGCTGGTTGATTTTTTCTATAATTTTTTTTTATCTTGTAGCTATAAATAGCATTGTAAAAGCAAAATTAAAAAATAATATTAAAAAATATTTAAAAGGATTACGTCTTTATCGATTGTTCATCATCATAATCATCATCATCACCAGCTCATTTGATGTCCCCACTGCTGGGGCACGAGCCTTCCTTATGGATAGATAGGGAGAACGGGCCATAAACCACCACGCGGGCCCAGTGCGGGTTCGATGGTTAAATATTTGCAAAAGTGTTATTTCAACTGTGATGGTAGTAACTTCACAGTGACATAATAGCTGGCTGGCAGCGTAAATCACAAACTTTTTGTTTTTTATAGTTAGCTTGGCAAATGACTCCATCCCACCTGATGTAAAGTGGAAATGGAGTCCAGACGCGAAGATAACTGGTGCAGCGTGGAAACAAACGTAGCATCAGTTAACTTCACACTGCCGGCCCACAAGGTGCTTCTTCACGCCTCTCTTGAAGGACCCCATATCATAGGAAGGAGGGCAAACGTGTGCTGGTAGACTTTTCCTTCTTTTGGAGGTGCGACAAAGAAACGAGTCACCAAATTTCTTTGTCTCTACTAGAAAAAATCAACTAGTCTTCTGGGGCCTCGGTAGCTCAGCGGTCAGAGCATTGGACCGGTTATCCAAAGGTCGTAGGTTCGATTCCCACTTGAGCTTCCTGAGGCTGGTTGATTTTTTCTAGTAAATTTTTATATTGTAACTATAAATAGTACAGTAAATACAAAATTCAAAAATAACATAAGCAACTTGTACAAATCTACAAAGAGGAATGGAGGTGGCTGCCAAATATTATGGTTGTAATTTACAAGTTGATAAGTACAAGTTACGGCAAATACCCCTCATATCCTTGGGGGAGGCCTTTGTCCAGCAGTGGATGTCTTTTGGCTGAGATGATGATGATGATGATGAAGTACAAGTTGATAAGTATATTAGTTGGTTCACTGTGTGCCTGTTATTAACATTTTTAAAGCCCGTAAACTTATATTTTGTGAATTTAGATTTATAATCTTGTTGAATTTGTTTCACTCTGAACTTAGTTGATTGGATTCTGGTTACATAGTAATACATGTCGTGGCAGCTTATAAATAAGACAACACTAGTAATTTTGAAGTGTATCAATGCATTGTTTTGGTGTATGTTCTTGCTAACTGTCCTTAAATAAATAAATTTCTAGCCCGCTGCCGCTTGTGCCTTGCTCTGCGGTCAGATTGGGTTGGTTTGCGGTTAGCACTCCCTTTGCGGTTCGCGTAGTAGAGAAGTATTATTAGGTTCACTGCCGAATTATCGTAATCCACCGCCATTTTGATGGCTACAAACAATCACGACATTTTGAAATGTTTCTCAGTTGACATGGTGAAACTACGAGTAACTTTAGTTGAAATTAATTACTAAGTTTATTCCAACTTAATTTAATCTTAAAGTTAAGTCTACCGACGTTTGGTTTCGGGTATAAAGGTTTGCCTATGATACCTATACTGAGTAGTTGTTATAAATGGAACGCGAAAGTTTAGAATTTCAAGGTAAAATTAATTGTTATAATCATTCAAATTGAGTAATTGATTTAATCACACCAGTTTAAGGTGTCCTCTAGCTCTCCATCATTGAAATGAAGTCGTGGCTACGTTTGATAGGTATTGGTTTAATCGCCACGCTTGCCAAATGCGAGTTGGTGACCACAATCCAGAGGCTTCCGCGTGGAGTGCGCTTTTGCTCTTATCCTTATCGTCACTTATCACCCGGGCCTTGATTCTGATATGTCAAAACGCCTACAAAAGTATCCCATCGATTTTGACGACTACTCAGGCAAGAGTGTAGTCGTTTTCAAATAACACAAGGGGAGCACGAAAGCCAAGCGCTTTTTTCTTGTGAAATAGAATAGAACCAACCAACAAAAAATAAAGAACGGTGTCAAGTGGATTGGAAATACCGCAGAACACTATTATGAAATAATAAAGTTAGCATAAACGAACAAGAAATGTATCTTGACACAGCGAGGTCGGGCGGGATTGGTTAGGAACCAATTTTTCAACATTTTCTCCGCGTAAAATTCTCTACGTGCGAGACAAGATATTTAGGAGAGAATATTTATTCTTCATTTACCCCAAAGTGAAGCTTATAGAGGCTTATTTGTTATTTTATTTGCGCAAGAAAAAGGTTCTGCGCCACTGCCATTACCTCTTAAATCAGCGCTATTGTAAGCACATTGTTAGTTCCTATAAAGCTATCTCGTATGTTCAATGAAAAGAGAGACAGGTACAAAAAGGAAATGGGTTTAGTGATGTTGACACTATTATATTTGTGTTTCATTAACGTGTCGAATATCGTTTATATATACACGTCCTTGAGGAGCTCGGGTCTTTCGTCGATTCATACCATGAGTGGTTCATACCACGGTATGAATCGCATAAGGACGCTTTTTGGATTGGCTGTTTCATACCATGGTATGAAACGGCCAATATCTTTTTTGTACTTCTGGCGATTCATACCATGGTATGAAACACGCATTTTTTTGACTTCCTCGATTAGAACCAATTAAACTTTATTATAACTTAAAGCTCGGTGGCGCAGTGGTTAACGCGCCCGGTCTGCGAGTGCTGAGGTTATGCAACTTTCGCAAAGGCTGGTGAACGGATGGGTGACCAAAAGAGTATCATCTCGAGCTCCTCCGTGCTTTAGAAGGCACGTAAAGCCGTTGGTCCCGGTTGCACTAGCAGTCGTTAACAACCACCAATCCGTACTGGGCCCGCGTGGTGGTTTAAAAGCCCGTTCTCCCTATCCATCCATAGGGAAGGCTTGTGCCCCAGCAGTGGGGACATAAAATGAGCTGATGATGATGATCATGATGATACACGTCCTTCTCCCAAAAATGGTAGACAGCGTCTAAATCACCAGTTTTGAGTATACTCACCATGTGACCTGACGCCATATCGTATTATTATAAACGTGAAAGTTTGTAAGTATGGATGGATGTTTGTTACTCTTTCAAGTAAAAACTACTGAATGGATTTGAATGAAATTCGGCATACAGATAGTTTATAACCTGTATTAACACATAGGACAGTTTTATCCCGATATTCCCACGGGAACGGGAACCACGCGGGTGAAACCGCGAGCGGCCGCTAGTTTAGCATAAAACAAAGTTGGGCTGCTAGGTGGAATAGATACTATCAGTGATGGGTTGGTAGTTGATCGCCTATTATGCGAGAAACTTGGAACTGTTGTCCCTTAGTCGGCTCTTACATCATGCACGGGAATTTAAGCAGCTAATACATTATTTTCACGTCCCAGACCGGCATGGGATGGGAGACCTCTATGCTAATTGCTACAGGCCTTTCGTGTATTAAAACTATGTTAAGCATCAAGAGCCTTGTTTAATTTATTGTTTTCTATCTAAAAGGAGCAAGCTTTGTGAACTTACACCGATTGTCAAATAATATTAGTTTGACTCGCCGCAGCGGCCCCGAAAGTAATTGGAGATACCTCTGCTAAGACGGGGTTAGCCCCCCAAGGCCCGCAGTGCCGGGTCAAACGGGCCCACCAAAACTGTTGATAACCACAATTGAGCACAAACTCACAATTGTAGACGTATCACCGCAACGTAAGGTCGACTTTCGTGTGAGCAACGTTTCTGTGCGTGACCCGTGATTGTAAGATGGCAACTATTTAATTTGCATAATGGCAACATTCGAAAATCATCAAGGACAGATAAATGTTGCCACGAACCAGCCTGCATAATTAAACGGTTTCATTATGTAATCGCCTCGCTAACTTATTCTTTTCGAAAGTAGTTGGATACAAGATAAATTTGATTAGAAAAAAATTAGTTAAAAAAAAATTAAAGTTAAACGGTTTTATTGAAAATTGTACTAAAAGCTAAAAAATAATTCGGTAGGTCCTTGGTACAGGTACGGGTAAAAAATAAAATCGTTGGGCGCACGTAGATACGTAACCTTGTTATGAAGCAACTTTTTTTAATTGAAAGAAAGAAAATAAATGAAATTTAATAATAACAAAATATTTACAAAATCTATACAAAACAATTTATATACAAAAAAATCTAACAGTTAATATGGGGAGGCCTATGTCCAGCAGTGGACTAATATAGGCCGATGATGATTATGATGAGGAATCTATCAGCGCCAGATGGCGCTTCCTCAGCAGTATGTAGCGAAGGACTGGCTCAGCAACACTTCACAGGATCTCGGGGTCAGACTGTTTCAGCAGCACCGCACAGGATCTTGCAGCACTTCACAGGATCTCGGGGTCAGACTGTTTCAGCAGCAGAGGTCAGACTGGCAGAGGTCAGACTGGTAGAAGTCAGACCGGTAGAGGTCAAACCGGTAGAGGTCAAACCGGTAGAGGTCAGACCGGCAGAGGTCAAACAGGTAGAGGTCAGACCGGCAGAGGTCAGACCGGTAGAGGTCAGGCCAGGTAGAGGTTCCGCAGTCAAACAGTGGTTCCGCAGTCAGTCAGTGGTTCCGAAGTCAGCCAGAGGTTCCGCAGACAGCCAGAGGTTCTATAGTCAGCCAGAGGTTCCGTAATTAGGTTCTCCTTGGTCAGAACTCGTAATTAGACTGGCCTTTGACCGCAGGACAGGACGCTTATATACCCTTACCGTAGAACACAATTTAATTTAAATTTATACAAATTTAGAATTACATAAAAAGTTTACATTGCACTTTTAAAAGAAAATATTGTCTTTGCCATCAAAACATTTGACATGGTTGTCAAGGCTTTGTTTATAAATTTTCATTGAATGGAAGTAATTTTATAATATCTAAAGAAGTATTGTAAGAAAATAAAGACAACATGTAATAATTTTGATAGAAAGATAAAAGGAAACAACTGGACCTAAAAATAATGTGACTACAAGAGATAAAAACATATAAAACATGCTTAGCAACAATAAAAATCGTAAGTATTCCCTATCCTCTATCTTATTAACATGTTATAAAAGTGAATACTACAACCTGCGTAAATAATTGTAAATAGCATTTTATTATGATATAGCGGTTGACTTGATAAAAATTTCACACGCCCAACGATTTTATTTTTTAGCTGTGCCTGTACTTGGGACCTACCGAATTATTTTTTAGCTTTTAGTACAATTTTCAATAAAACCGTTTAACTTAAAAGTTTTTTTACAATTTTTTTTTATTTTCAAGTTTTTAGTTTTTAGTTTTCATTTTTCATTTTATTTTCATAAAGAACTATTCTACTAATCAAGCCCTTTCATTTAATACCCATATTGAGAAAGTAGTGATAAAATATGAAACCCGCCATTATGTAGCGGTAGCCATCTTGGATTTACAATGATACCGAATGTATTGAATTATATTGTCATCAGAACTAAAGGTGTGTACCAAGTTTCAGATCAATCCGTCAACAGGAAGGGGGTCAAATTTCAATTACTAGATTTGACCCAACGTTACAGGGCAAGCTACATAAAACCGTTTTAAAATCAACTAGCCTCAGGAAGCCCGAATGAGAATCCCGGGGCCTCGGTAGCGGTCAGAGCGTTGCAGCGGTTATCCAAAGGTCGTGGTTTCGATTTCCACTCGAACTGCTTGAGGCTAGATGATTTTTTTTCTAGTAAAATTTTATCTTGAAACTATAGTATTGTGAATGCAAAATTCAAAATAAAAATAGTTGAATACACATTAAGAGCGTTTACGCCGCACACTAGCGCCACTAATGAAAAAAAAAACATATCTAGTAATTAGAGATAGAAAATCAAATTATGCTCAACAAACTATTTGAATGAAGTAATTTTGCATTTTTACGTCACCTAATGAACACCTCACATGTTATGATTTAGTTACGGCCATAAGATCATACGACGGCCATAAGACGTTACGGCCACTTTTAACTATAACGCCATAATTAACTAAACCATAACATGTCAGGTGTTCATTAGGTGACGTAAAAATGCTAAATTACTTCATTGAGATAGTTTGTTGAGCATAATTTGATTTTCTATTTCTAATTACTAGATATGTTTTTTTTTCATTAGTGGCGCTAGTGTGCGGCGTAAACGCTCTGAAGTGCCTTACAAATAAACAAAGAATAAGGTCCGAATAGTTATTCCGTGTTTTGTCTCTTTTACTCTAATTTGAAATGACGTTTGCATGACAGGAACAAAACACGGAATAACTATTCGGACCTTATTCTTTGTTTATTTGTAAGGCACATAAACTTTCGCGATACATCTATTACCTATATTTGTTGTGGCAGTTTTGGACACAGTAGTAATCCAGTCTTCGACACCAACTTTCGTCGCCAAACAATAATATAGAATTGTAAATCAATTCTATATTATTGTATACTTACTATATTTTATTAATTCATTCTAGTCCTGTTTAAAAACCGGACTATTTTTCGTTTCAAGGAAATGGTTATATTGCAATTAGTGTTGGTTGGGTTTTGTGAAGTAGATTCGTTTTGGGAGTAGACGTTTCGAGAAACAGACTATTTGAGAAGTGGTCGATTTGGGAAAGTGGACGAATTGGGAAATAGACATTTAGGGAATTACCATTTTGGGAAGTGGACGTTTTGGGACAGTGAATGTTTTGGGAAGTTGTCGTTTTGTACCTAAACAGACAGTATTCAGTTGTTGCTAAAACCAGAAACCAGTTCCTGACCCTTATTTCTAAAAAGAAAAATATATAAAATGTTTTTATTTATATAATTTTTAACGCAAATTTTGTTGCGAACGAATGACAAAAACACAAATGTTGAAAGAACTCCCACGAGCAGGATTTGAACCCGCACCCTTCTGACATACCGGGTCAGGTGCTCTCCCAATTGAGCTATCGTGGTTCTAACCCGGTATGTCAGTTTATGTAAATTTTTTCAACATTTGTGTTTTTGTAAGGAAAAATTTGTCAATCACTGCTTCCCGTACACTGGTGCTAATTACCTACTTTAAGAGGGAAGGATATAGTCATCATCATCATCTCAGCCAAAGGACCTCCACTGCTGGACAAAAACTTCCCCCAAGGAGCTCCACAACCGGTTTTGTGCTGCATACCTAGTGTGAGTTTCACTTGACATTTGATTACGTTAACGAAAACGAAATTTAGCAAAAACGAGAAGAGTTAACATTTTGCCATACAAAGGAGAACCAGCACTTTCCTTCGAAAAAATGCTAAACTTGAATACAATATAATTTAGTCTTAAAGTAAAGCTAATATTATTTGCTACCTAAACCAAGTTTTGACTTATTTTTATCGAATCGCGGATAAGAGTTATTTAACTATTAACATTTTTTAATATGGAAACACGGAGTCTTCAAAGGCACACATGTTACTTTAAAAATGTCTAATGTGACTCTATAACCATGATTCTTTTGCTTTAAAAAAGTGAAATGTCAACAATGCCGTTACGGCAGTCAGTCAGTCAACCTCAGAATATTATTTAATATTGTTCTGAGCTCAGAACAATAACTAAAGCTACAGAAGGATGGCTAAAATAACAATCGTTGCAACTATGTTTAGTTCCGTTCTATCTTATGGCTAGAAAAGGAGGTTGGAGTGCGACAAATGGTTGACACTTAGTTTTTATTTTTTGTATTGTTATGTCAAAAGGTCATCAGATAATCGGTGATCAAAAAAAATCTTTGACTCCTTTATAAAGTCACTCACTACATTACCCTCAGAACAATAATTTAGTTATTATTCTGAGACATTACCTCAAACATGACGTAACAAATCTGGTGACACCTTCGAAATAACGAAAGAAAAGGGACAATCTATCTCTATCCAATACATCACTTAGGTTCATTAGTTAAAATAGTACGAACTGATGAATGACTGTTGCTATTTTAGTCCGGTTTCTATAGCTTTAGTTATTATTCTGAGGGTTTTCTATAGCTTTAGTTATTATTCTGAGATTATTTAGTATTGTTCTGAGCAGTCAACCGTCATTCGCATTTTATCTGTCATTTGTTGACAGATATTGCCAGATATTATTGAATAAAAAATAAAAAATTAAAAAAGTATACAACTTAAGCATAAAACGCCGCGTCTCCTTTTCGTTTTCGTTAACGTGATCGAATGAACACGGATAGTAATTAAAACACACACTCGGCAATCTGCTCGCATCCAGTGTCTAAGAAAGACAAAGATACGATAGAAATAATATCAACTGCTATGTTTTACGAGATGTCCTCTTTACGGTATATCTTCGGTATAGTGAACAAAGGTGAGCTATTCAAAAATCGCTGTGCTCGCCGCGTCCCTAGGGGCCGTGGGCAATGAAAAATAGTGAGCTAATGGCGGAAACTCGCCGCGATTGGTTTTTATTACGCCATTATTAGCGATCTACGTAATTTATGGCCCCAGCTTTTCGGGGCCTCTGAACGCAATTAAAATTGAGAAGGTTGCTTGTAGAAAAAAAAAAATAATTGTTTTCTTACGCATGGCATTTGCATGACGTGTCTCTTTGTCTGATGATATTTTTTTATAAAAATCTCTCTCGTTATTTTGACTAATTTCGCATGCTGTGCATGACATGGCAACCCAAGAGTGTTTTAAAGTTTTTTTTTATATTTCGATAGGCTTGCATTTAACTACTAACTCACCTGATGGTAAGTGATGATGTAGCCTACGATGTAACATGCTTGCCTAGAAGGTACCGATTCACTCGCGATTTGAAGATCCCATATTATATTTGATAGGATACACAGACTGAGGCAAGGAGTTCCACAGCTTTGCGGTACGTAAGAAAAACGTGGATGCAAAACTATTCGTTTAACATACACTTATAATACTTATTACCCAATTAATAATAATATTAATGAAATCATTTATTTGTCTTATAGGTAACGTGCCGCAGTAAAATTACTAACAATATTAACATACAATAATAATAATAATAAGTTGAGTTGTGTTATTATTTAACTACGGAGCCCGCAACATCCAGCAGTGGACGTGTGTAGGCTGATGATGATGATGACGATGATTTGCTATTTTATTGTTGTAATAGTGTATACCTTGCCCCAAGAAAGAACCAAGCACCTTCAAACAACCTGAACACCTGAATGGTGGCATTACAAATTTTGTCTTATTTCTAGTATTTAAATTGTGTACATAGCTTATAGGTATATAATAAGTGTATAAGTTATGACAGGACTGACAAGGCACGCTAGAAGTCCCTAAAAATAAAAAAGAACTATGTGGCACAGGCATCCAGGTCAAAAAAGTTACTAAGCAGACGATATTCGCTTCCATACCTACAGCTCAATCACGAACCCCCACGGGTCCGTACCCATGTCCATATTTGTCGGAGGCGGCCGCGAAGTACAACAGACGGAAGGCTTGGGGTACGGACGAACGTGTGAAAGCACCCAACCTGTATGGAAAAACGTACACAGACGTGTACAGTGCGACACACCCGGGCCTCGACTATTTTCAACTAAGTACAACCATTTTTTTTAAACCATCCTGGTAAATTTATGTGGAGTGCAGAATGATAACATTTAGTAAAATATGTTACATATTTTTTTAAATATAAAATTTAAAATTTAAAATTAATTTAAACCTAAAAATTGTTTCATATGAATTTAAAATATGCCAAATCTCACACTCCTTCATGCGCACAAGGTATTTCTTCACGAATTAATATAGTATAGTATGCTATGATTGATTCATGTTATTTAGCTATATGTAGTGTGTGTACAACGTATTAACACACACGCATCATACTCCCCATATATATTATAACATTAGTTATAAGAGACAGATCAATATAGACCTTTAAACCATCAAGTGCAGTCTTATTCCGTTGCGCCGAACCACCACCTTTGCATAGTTATATAACAATACTGGGATATTTAACAGCATTCTTATTCTCCGGAAAAAGGTACAACTCCATCTATTCCCATCACTAATTATTGTTATCAAGAAGGTTGTTATCCTAACGAAATATAAAAAAAAAACGAGCGAGCCTTACAGAAGTCGCATATGATGTGTAACATAAAATACGGAAATTTTACCATTAACACGTTAAACGCCATGGGGGTCACTGGTGACCTCATATGTTCTGTCCCAGTACGCCTTGGGGGTCACCAGTGACCTCAAGTCAGACCTGTTTTCAAGAGATTGCCCTGCGCCGTACACGCTAGTTTGTAGCTATTTGGTGTACTGAGATGACCGGCATGGCGCCCAAGTATAAAACTTTCGTCTGGGACTTAGGTGCCACAGACGGAAGTTATGAAATTAAGACAGTGTATGAAAAAAAAATGTAAAAATTTTGCGAATCCTTTTTGTTTGTGATTAATGTGATTGTCACTGAAATTATTCAGAAAATGTTTGGCATAAACCATGTGGATAATCATCATAAATATATACTAAATTTATAGCTTCTTTATGAATGATTAAAAAACAAAAAAAACAAAAAAAAAAACACTGTTTATGATTTACCTTCATATTTAATAAATAAAATATCACAATACAACAATATTTAACGCAGCCGAAACAAAACACAGCGCTCTGATTGACTGCCGCTGACAGACTGAGGCGCGGGGGTGACCGGCATAGTGGGCGACGCGGCGCTGCCGTAACGGTTTTTTAATTTTCCGTCACAGGGCGCCATGGGGGTCATGGGTGACCTCAGTCAGTTTTTTTAAAATAACTCAAAAACTACATTTCAGATATTAAAATAAAATTATTTGTACACGTATCCGGTTATAAGAAACAAATTTACAGCAAAAAGTTTTTTTACAAAAATCACCAATTCCACCTTGGCGTTTAACGTGTTAAGCAGTGACAGAAATAAACCTCAAAATTTAAAAAAGCTATAAACTTAAAATATTTTATTCGAATAATTGTTCATTAGTACTTACTTGGATTTTTATCAATGATCTGCACTTTATTGAGACTTATTATCATCAGTAAATATTTATTAATATATTTCAAAAGTCTATTACACACGAAATGGTTGCAATCAATATTACAATAGAAAATAGAATATAGAATTAACAATTACGTATATTTTTTTACAAATGCTAAAGAGAGTGCAGTAAATACTCATTAGAAGATATTTGACAAATGACACAATATGTCACATATATAATAATAATGTCTTATTCATAATATCGATTTTAAATTTACAAAATAGCACGCGCTTGCGCGCTCCCTGACTTCTTGTCACACTGTTACGTCCAACTTCCGTCACATTTCACGAAATCACTCCCACAAATGGTATATATAGAAGGCGAGCGGAAAGATGACATACATCAAAACAATAAACGCAGCGGACGTCGCATCCGTATAACGCTCGCGCTTAAGGAAGTGCGCTCAACTGTATAATTTGTGGGCGCCCTTAAAATAATAAAATATAAAAAATATATACACTTGATCAGTTCAAGCATGAGACACAAAATAAAAAAAATGTAGAAGGTAAGCCGCTCGAGCAACGCACGCATTAACTCTCTCTCCTTCTTCTTCCTGCCCCTGTTCCATGTTACTTGGGGTCGGAGCAAAATGTCCGTTACTTCCACGTTCATTATTACAAAAGTTTTGGCAATGTATTATTTACATATTGTTTTCTAAACCACCACCAGCCTGGGATCCCATCATACAAAATATTAAATCCCAACCCCAACACCGTACTGCCAGACCAAAAGATACTGTAAGCTCTTTCTGCGTAAAACGGAACGCACCTGATTAAATTTAAATGAGGGTCAGTCTCCCTGTGACCACGGACCCTGCAAAGGGTTCGAAACGTCAGGATACACATTATTTAAAAGTAATGTGTAAAATAAACGCGAGTAGATCCGTCAAAGTTGTTTCATTTCAATGTATTTACGGCCGGCCGCCTGCCTGACATCAACCCTCCTTGGGAATTCTAGTGGTGGTTCACCCGCCGCCGCGCAGGTGACCCAGGGTGCTTTTCAATTTAAGATAAGATAAGATAAGATAAGATAAGATAAGATAAGATAATTTACACGGGATCTTATACTCTCCCTTAGTCGCCGTTTAGGACACCCACGGGAAGAGATGGGTTGGTGCTATTCTTTGCGTCCGACACCACACGGAACACATAAAACTCTCTCACGGACATGACGTCTCGCTAAGTTGCGCTCGGACTGTTCCGAGCTGTAGTGAGATTCCGTGTCCGCGAGAGGTTGTCTATGTGTAGGTATATACGGTTTGTATGAAGCTTAATTTGAGTAGCTCTATGGCGCAGTGTTAACTGCGCCCGGTCTGCGAGTGCTGAGGTTATTAAGCAACTTTCTCAAAGGCCGGTCATCGGATGGGTGACCAAACATTTATCATCTCGAGCTCCTCCGTGCTTCGGAAGGCACGTAAAGCCGTTGGTCCCGGCTGCATTAGCAGTCGTTAACAACCAGGTATCCGCACAGAGCCCGCGTGGTGGTTTACGGCCCGTTCTCTCTATCCATCCATAGGGAAGGCTCGTGCCCCAGCAGTGGGGACATAAAATGAGCTGATGATGATGATGAAGATTACCTTCTGCTGTGTCCTTATTTTCCTGGCCGTGCCCGGCAACAATGTTTCCGGTTGAATAGTTCCTCAATGTTTTTAGGCCGCGAAAGGTTTTATTGCGGCTGAAAAAACATGCGAATGCTACCTGTTTGTGGCGTTCCTTCGTATTTGGTCGGCAGCGCTTTTGATCTGTGCCTGTTAAATGGGTTTGACACTGTTGCTTTATGAAAATTTATGTTTTTGTTGGCTTAAACCTACTTACTTTAACTTATAATACGTCTCTTGTCTATGTTGTACGTGCTGTTTGTTTATGGAAAAGGTGGATCAATAGTATTTTATATGGTAACATTCTTAGAAAGATTTTTTAAAACGTTTCGCTTTTCTTGCTTTTCAACTTAAATATCCTTTAAACAAAAGGAACATTGGCGTAGAATGTATAAAAATATACTTTTGTAGGTTTTGACTTTGCTGGAGTAAAAAAAATTAAAAACTCTTGTCAACTTATTGTAACTTATTATACCACGGTACTAAATCTGCACCTACCTAAATTAAAAAAAAACCTCAATGCCCTTCTCACGTCACAACTCTAAATAAAAAATGGGACTTCTTGGCGGGAAAGTGAAGAGTCATGTCTGCGGTATTGCTTCTTTTCTAAAATTTGTGTTATGTCGAATATTAAAGTGAAATAACGGTGGATTATTAACCGCTAAGTGTTCGTTAGCGTGCATGAGTGTTGGCAAATGTGACAAAACAGTGCAACGTGACTTTTCAAATTCTCTCAAGAAGTACGCCCGAGGACTTAGTAAAGCCCCATATCTTTAAGGAGATAATAAAGAGGTTGGTGGTTGGGAATTTCTCACTACTCATTAGTATTATCATTCGTTATCATCATATATTAACAAAATAGATAGTAAGTATTTATTTATAGGTATAACTTACAAGAAAATTACTTTGATACTGGCTAAATGTGCTATCCGCACGATGCCATCAACTAAAAGAAAAAAAAACTGGGAAACGAATTCATGAACGTTCGTCATATTCCTGTTTGTATTCAAAACTACAAAGACAGTGTAAACTCCTTTCCCGCGTCAAAAATGCAACGCTCCCGCGTAGCCGGCCACCAAGGAATTTATTTCGGCGAAAGTACAACCGCCATTTTTGTAAGCTTGCTTTCGGCTCCATAATTACATGGCTCATGGCTCATGCTTCCTTGCTTTTTAATTAAAGCCACAGACTTGTTTATTAACTTTTTTTGCCCGCACTCTAGACCTATGCCTTGTATTTTTTTCTGAAAAAATGTTATATTAGAGAAATTAAAATGTTTCTCGTTACAGAAACGTTTCGGTTTTGAAAAGTTTCCGTTTGTTCCTTTAATGATGTCTGAATTGTTTTCGAGTTTAAATGGTGGATTTTAAATGTGGTGCATGCAGCCAGTTCATATTCCACATTGAGTTAATTTCTACTGTCATTTTAACTTTTAAACTTTTAAAATTAAATGGCTTGGAGCGCTTGCACTTTAGCAAATGTCAAAGATAGAAAAAGATACTATAGAATAACATTTCATGTTATGAGGTACACATATTTGTAAGCACAATTATGCACTTTTCCGCCAAAGTGCTGAATCTTCAAAAAAAACTTGTCATTTGATGCAAAAAAAAATCTGCCACACTCGTCACCGAACCCTAAAGCTGATGACGTAGTTACGTAATCCTGATTTAAAGCTGCCATGAACATTCTAGCATTTCAATTTCATCTCGACAAACGGCCTACATAAGCTCTCCAAAGGGCATATAAAACGCAAAGTGAGGGGAAGGAACCTTGACATGCCTGTAAAAAGTACTAGGCCCTATTAATTCTTGGAGCCGCTGGGTTGTTTATCGTGGCAGTTTGCGGCGCTGTAGATGCCTCGTGGGAAATTAGCGACGACCCGGCGATGCGCTCTAGACATCAGAAAACACCCAATTTTGAAAGTTTAAACTTCGAACGGGTGGCCGCGCCGCGTCAAGCGTACAGTTTCTTTTTAATAAGCGTATGAAAAAATATTGAACTGTCTATGGTGTTCGCATCAGCTTTGCAAACTCTTTTTTAAAATAAAGAAGTTCATGAAATGATACTGTCTTCTTGTTAGTTGAGAAAGTTTAAGCTTCGAACCATCGATTTAAGTATTTTTAAATCGATGCTTCGAGCGTGTGGCCCATGTGTGGCCGTGCCCGCCGCATCAAGTGCACGCTTTCTTTTTATTAAGAGCGTGTGCAAAATATTTTCAAATTATCTGACTGTGACAGTTTTAAAACCTTTTTCATAAAATATTTAGATCAAGTTACAAGTAATGGGTAAGTATCGCTCATTTTGCCAATAGGTTGCCGTGAATCTCATTAGGTACCTACTCTTATATGATTTTATTTTTGATAAAGGTACCTACTTACATTTATGTTACGTTTTCATATAACGCATAATGTATGTCATTGGTGCTAACTTATAATTAAGACTTCGGTTTTGAGAATTTTGGTAGGTACAGTCGGCAGCAGATCAACCTACCCAAATCTGTCAAATTTCTCCAATGAATATTGATCCTTATAACTAAACAATAAAGTTCAAAATTGATTGTAGAAATTTGACAGTTTTGGGTAGGTTGATCTGCCGCCGTGTGTACATAATATTATGCAGTTGTTTTTTGTGTGTCCGTATTACCAAATAGATATAAAACTAACATTAAAGCTATTATTTGTTATAGGACCGTAGCATAATTATTAATATTATTATCATATAAAAATTATAAATGTATAATCACTCACGCGTTGCCGACCATGTGAAAACTTTTGCTGAATTATTTTCTACCATCATGTTTTAATAACATAAAAAACAGTTTTTCTCATCAACACAAAAACGACATTACAGACAGCAAACGCTTAAACTAAAGCTGTAAAAACAAGCCACTACTCCGCATCTCTTTATTCAATTCATTATAAACGTGGCTACCAATAAAATTCAGTATTTACGTCAACGTAACCGCACTTATGTACTCTATATGGAGGTAATAAGGTATAAATTACGCTGAAAGTTCCATTCCGTGGATGTAATACGTAGGTTTACGAGTGTTTCGAAATAGAGGCATCTAGCGTAAACGGTTGCTGCCGACGACGTCATAAGATAAATCGTAAACAGGGGGACTTAAGTACCCGTAATACAAGTTACACTAAAATTATAGATACAGGCAAATGCTGGAGCGCGTATTAACAAATACGCGCACTGAAACGCTTTCAAACTTTTTTTATTTTTTTTTTATTTGATGGCTTCGTGCGATTAGCACATTTAGCCAGTGTCAAAGTAATTTTTCTTTCAAGTAATACATAAATAAACAATATTTCCTTCTTCCTCCAGTAATGATGATGAATGATATTAGAAATGGGAAGTGAGAAATGATATAGCCCCCAACCCCTCGAGTATCTCAGTAAAGATGTGGGGCTTTACTAAGTCCTCACGCGAGCTTCTTGAGAGAATTTGAAAAGTGACGTTGCACTGTTTTGTTTCATTTGCCAACACTTATGCACACTCACGAACACTTAACGGTTAATAATCCACCATTATTTCACATTAATATTCGACATAACACAAATTTTGAAAAATAAGACAAAACCGCAGACATGACGCTTCACTTTCCCGCCAAGAACCTTAGCTTTTAATTCGCCTATACTTTCGTAGGTTCTATAATAAATTTAATAACGTCCTTCACTTATTATTAGTAATCGCAACTAAACTGATAGGTAAACTAAGTGTAGCTCATTTAAACATGTTTACTTTCCTTGCATGCCAGGGATTAGAGTGTCTTGTTTTTTCAGTGACTATTCGTTAAATGATTAGGTAATGACAAACCACAATACAAGTAATTCTTAATTTTTACAGTCTTTATTTAATTCATGGTCTTTTTTAAATTCTTGTGAGTTGTAAACGATCAATATGAAAGACCCTTTCGATCTGCATCATAAAATACGGCATGCTATTATTTACCACATTTGATCGGTTTGATTCCCGGTTAAAACAGACGATTTAAATAAAATCCACAGTTGCAGTATATATTATTCTTTAAAATAAAAGTAAGTCTCAATTGCGTACAATTTGCTATTTCCAATAAAGTAGTTGCGGTGCATTTTACGTGAAGACGGGTGAAAACAAAATTAAAAGGTAATTGTTAGTTTTCATGGCCTTCAAAATAACCGATATTTTGATTGTGTTTGTTATTTAGAGAAAAATGAACATTATCAGTAACCCTTTCGATTTGCATCATAAAATACGGCATGTGCTTGTTCCACGGTGGGGAGCGCTCTCATTATTTTTGACTGCATCGGCTGCTTATCATCAGGTAGGATGTAGTCACAATGACGTGCCAAAAAAAAAATGTTATTTTTTGTCGCATTTGACTGGTTCGAGTCCCGCCTAAGACAAGCGGTTTTTCAAAAATCCATAAATGCAGAATTTATTGTTTTTAAAAATAAAGGAAAGTCTCCTGTAATCAGAATGTGCTATTTCCAATATTTAATGTAGTTGCCATCCATGTGGCATTCGATCTTTCCACCCTGTATATGACGAAGTTAAAAGGAAAACTATCACAGCTAAGTAGGCTTTACAAGTTTACGAATAACAGTCGACCAACTTATAAAATGTACTTGGCGCAATACAAATTCCTCATTGGGAACTACTTAAATAACATTGTCAGGTGTGTGAAACCGGTGTAGTAACTACATTAAATAAATGTTCATATAAGCCCTCTTCTCAGAGTCCGCATTATTGAGATGGGCTACGGAACCCTACACTGCGCGTGGCCCGACACGCACTTGGCCGGTTTTTTTTACTGGATGACATCTAGGTCTATATTAAATACTAGCTGTGCCCACGACTTCGTTCGCGTGGAATAGTGACTTTCGGCAGCATTTTTAATTTTTTAGGCTAATTATTTGGTCGTATTTATTTATATCTAATCAAAAGCCTAAAAAATAAGTTTCAAGCTTCTAGCTTCAAAAATGACGTAATTTCCATACAAACTTTCATCCCCTATTTCAACCCCTTATAACCCATTTTTTCGCATTAAAAAGTAGCCATGTCCTTTCTTAGGCTCTAGACTATCTCTGTGCCAAACATTTAAATCGGTTCAGTAGTTTAGGCGTGATTGCATAACACACTGACAGACAGAGTTACTTTCGCATTTATAATATTAGTGTGGGGACCGTAGCACTGTAGCAACTACGTAGCCGTAGTAAATGCTGATAAAGCTAAAGTTACGGCCGCGAGACTCGCTACTGTGACCGCCAGTCATCTTGTGCGCCTCAGAAATAGAACTTTTGGATCCGCGAAATATACCCGGTGCAGATATTTTTTTATATTTTTTTTTATAGTTAGCTCGGCAAATGACTCCATCCCATCTGTTGTTAAGTGGAAATGGAGTCCAGACGCGAAGATAACTGGTGCAGCGTGGAAACAAACGTAGCATCAGTTAACCTCACTCTGCCGGCCCACAAGGTGCTTCTTCACGCCTCTTTTGAAAAACCCCATATCATAGGGAGGAGGGAAAACGTGTGCTGGTAGACTATTCCATCCTTTGGAGGTGCGACAAAGAAACGAGTCACCAAATTTCTTTGTGCACGATGGGATATCCGTATCCATATATCCGTATCCGTTTTTCTTGAAACCCTGTTACTAGCAAGTTGGTAATAATTGATTCAGTAAGTAGAAATAACCAACTGTTTTTTAAAACTACCTGGGGTCATGTAAGTCACTAAATAGCAAAGGGCCCTGCTAGAAGGACAAAATCTACGAACGCATATTTCTCAAAAACTATTTATATCTAGGGTGTAGTGAAAAGTTATTTGGAAGGTAGAAATAAGAGGCTCCTTCAATACCAATTCATTTAGTCTGTAAACTTTCAATTAACAAAGGGCCCCGCTGGCACAGCACAGAATTATCCCTTTTTTTTTCATTAATTTGCAAAGGTAGAAATTTTTAAGTACATAAATCGATAGGTAGAAACATATACAAACTCGATTATTTAGGACCTAAACCATTTATACATGGGGTCCCGCTGCATATACGGATATCGCGATGGGATATTTGTGACAGTGAAGCGGTGACTCCGAAGAGCAGCACGTGTACTCCTATGAAGAAAGGGAGAAGGTGGGATGAGGTCAAAGAGCTCTTCAGAGCACTCGCAATGGTATAAGCGCTGCCCACGCAATGGTGACACGAGTTTGTATTTCCCGCCTTATAGCAACCTTCGTTTGTAATCTGGCTTAACCAGCTGTCTCCTAAATTAGTAAGGATTATTACTAAGACCTAAATCAGAGGCTGACCCCAACTTTTAATGATTAATGGGAAAGATCACTGTTTCCTGACAAACACTGGCGCCACTACATTTTAAACAATATTTTGTTTGTTAGTGGATTTAGTGCTTCGGAAGGCATGTACAGCCGTTGGTCCCGGCTGCATTGGCAGTCGTTAACAACCACCAATCCACACTGGGCCCGCGTGGTGGTTTATGGCCCGTTCTCCCTATCCATCCATAGGGAAGGCTTGTGCCCCAGCAGTAGCGACATAAAATGAGCTGATGATGATGAGTGGACTTCGGTCAATATGTACTGATCGATGTTAGTGGATGATAATAGTGGTAACTGATAGTGATAAATGATAATCCCCCAAAACCCCGTATCAGTAAAGATGTGGGGTCTCATGCCAATTTCTTTAAAGAATTTAAAAAATGACGTTGCACTTTTTTTTGTTTAATTTGTAAGAACTTATAAAACAATTATTTTTAACAAACTAAGTACCATGATGCCGCATCGCAGACATTCAAATGAGTCTAATCACACGGCACGCTCGCCTAAGTCCCGATTTCCAATAACAAGGTATTGGGAAGTTCGCCCCCCATTTGGGCCAGCTATCGCAAGGACCAAGCCAGCGGGCGATAAATTCCACTCTTACTCAACGAATTTGTTACCTTTACGGGGTCTGCACATTGGAGTTTTGAGCGAAATCATTTTTTTTTATCCCTTAATCGATGGCGCAGTGGTTAAATCGCTAAGCAACTTTCGCAAATGTCGGTCATTTTTTATCTCACGCTTTTCCGTGCTTCGGAAGGCACTTAAAGCCGGTCCCGGCTGCAGCAGTCACTAGTTTCGGTGGTAATCGGTGGTTTATGGCCCGTTCTCCCTATACATCCATAGGGAAGGCTCGTGCCCCAGCAGTGGGGACATAAATATGGGCTGGTCATTATTCTTAGAAAAAAAAATGAAAATTCCAAATTTTTATTGAAAATGTTCTTTAACAAGTAAACAAGTTTAAAGTCTTGACTTCGTAAAGCCTACGGTAGAGACCTTGTACCGAGAAAAAGTAGCAAGAAACTCGACAAGGGCTGTTTCTTTCTCCGGTGTTTCTGTACGGTATCAAATTCTAAGTTGCGAGATCGCACACTCCTCCGCATTTCCTCCTCCATACTGAAGAGGTAACTTGCGAATTGGCAAGGTAATGCTAGTGAGGCACAGTCCTGCTCCTGAGACGATAAAGTGTTGGTCACCCATCCGATGACCGACCTTTGCAAATGTTTTTTAACCATAGCAAACGTACACCAGCCTCTTTATTGGGGAGAGTTGGCTGATTGCATTAAACAGCATTTTCAGCGTCACCGACCTATGCAGTCCGAGAGCGTTAACCACTGCGCCATCGAGTTCCCGAAGCATTAGTAGTAAATAAATCCTACAAATATAATAATCGCGAAAGTTTGTAAGTATGGATGGATGTTTGTTACTCTTTCACGTAAAAACTACTGAATGGATTTGGATGAAATTCAGCATACAGATAGTTTATAACCTGGATTAACACATAGGATAGTTTTTATCCCGATATTCTTACGGGAACGGGAACCACGCGGGTGAAACCGCAAGCGGCCGCTAGTAGCCTTTATCTGTCCCACAGGGAGGGACGAGCTAAATGGCGCAGTGGATAACGCGCCCAGTCTGCGAGTACTGAGGTTAAGTAACTTTCGCACTGGCCGGTCACCGGATGGGTGACCAAAAATTTGTCATCTCAAGCTCCTCCGTGCTTCGGAAGGCACGTAAAGCCGTTGGTCCCGGCTGCACTAGCAGTCGTTAACAACCACCAATCCGCATTGGGCCCGCGTGGTGGTTTGTGCCCCAGCATAAATAAAATGAGCTGATGATGATGATGAACTGTCCCACTGCTGGGCAAAGGCCTCCATCATTTAAATCAAGCCATCACTACAATTGATGGGTATTGGCTTAATCACCACGCTTGCCTGATGTGGGTTTTTTTTTTAAATTCTACCACCTCTAACATTATCGGAGCCTGTTTTAGCAATTCTCATTCATACTAATTCTCGCTTTTATTCCTCTCGCACTTTGATTCAGCATTCTTCACATTTATTTTTTTCTTTTTTTTTTCTTATGTACATATAATAAGTATGTATTTAAGTATACTAAGTATGCTTATCCGTTGTCTAGTTAACCATTTCTCGAGTTTCTTAAGGAAGCTTTTCTTGGGGTTAGATAATTGGTGTAAGTGTGGGAAACATTATTTAATTATTTATTTATCTTTTATTCCAATGCAGTAGGTGGTCCGCCTTTTATTTATATAGTCTATCTTAATGTGGGTTGGCTATCACAAACCCGGGCTATGCACCGAATAAATCCGAAACACAGTTTGCCAGACCTTGGAATTGAACCTGGGGCCTTCGGGTATCGGGCAGAGCGCATTGCCATTCGGAAAACGAGGTTTGGCCGCCCAACCATAGCCGTTTCCAAATTAAATAGTCCGGTGTAAGTTCCCCCTAGCGCCGGGCCGGCAGCCGTTGCCGGAGGGCGTGC
The DNA here is from genome assembly GCA_947562085.1 of Eudonia lacustrata. Classification (NCBI taxonomy): domain Eukaryota; kingdom Metazoa; phylum Arthropoda; class Insecta; order Lepidoptera; family Crambidae; genus Eudonia; species Eudonia lacustrata. The sequence continues at coordinate 2,214,844 of OX387323.1, read as the reverse complement.
TAACACGGCCGGCCAAATTGCGTCCGCCCACCATTTGATTACCCATACCTCGCACAGACAGATATGCTAATATAACTGTGTATATTATGCCCACTGTGACAAATTACTTTGTGAATCGCTGCATGCAAAATTGTGACGTCAAAAGTCGAATTCCAATCATTAATTCAATGTTAGCCTTTACAGGAACTTATTGACATTAAAAATATTAATATTCCAAAATAATAATGAACCAAAATTTAGTTTGTTTGTTTGTTTATTCGATTAATTTTCCAGTCGACCACGTTAACGTAAATGAGATTTTGTGAGTTATTCGTCAACTCGCACACTTTAAACTCGCACAGATGTGCGAGATGGCTCCTTTTGATTTTACCTATTATTTGTGTCATAAACTCGCACATACGTACAAAGTACAGTAGAATAAAAAATTCAAAACAACATTAATGTTGTATGGCAAAATTTTAACTTTTTTCTTTATCACGAATAGGCGCTGGCTATACGAATTCTCGATTTCGTTAACGTGATCGAATGATGAGCAATGATATTGTATAATTCAATAAAGTCCATATGTTACTTGCGTCCCGAAGACCAGCTGAACAGAAGAAAGTAACCTTATTATTTGGCCTGTCTCGAAGAAATAGGCAGACAACTGAGTCAGTAGACAGCTCCGGTTACTGTCATTTTCGTTCTTAATGCTTTAATTACGCTATCCCTTTTACATCATTCGACACACTAACTTAGTCTCAATAAGATCCCACGAAGGCCACGAAGCATCGAAGTGTTTCATTTCAGTGTGTAGTATTCGCGTAAACTTTAGAAACACTAAGTATTCTTAGTACAACTTCGGTAGTAGGAACATTGCAACAATACAATATTATTATCAAGACAGCTCTAGTATTATCAAACAGGTTAATTAAGCACGGGCTATGAAACGCCAGAACAAAGATAGCCAGCACCCCAATAACCGCGGAGTTATTAGCCGTGAATATTCTCCAGCGCCACTTTATTCGGCATGTAATCGAAAGCAATAATCGCCAAACGTACCGGTTGTCACATTAATATGTATTTGTAAGTTTGTTAACTCTTAGCTTCGAGCGCTTGGTCTACGCCACGAGAAACAAACTTAGGGCCAATAGCTGGAGACTATTAAGTCTATTGAAATTAAAAAATATTTTTTAATTGTAGACTGAATTTGGGCTGTCATATGTAAGTCACTACGCCTTTAGTTCGTAAGTCTACGGGCGGGAGGCTTTGTACTAAGAAGAACTGGCAGGAAAGTTAGCAAGGGAGTTATTTTCTCTCTTTATTTTACATCGCCAGAATATTTGAAAATGCCCGCCCCACAGAGTTGAACCCGAGTTGGTTCAGAGACTCTCCCTGGCAATATGACGTAACGCGGCCGGTATGACGGGAACCCTTGAGGCGGGTCTGGCGCGTGATTATCTTATAAAGTAAGATTAAGATATTATTGTAATCAATAACAGTAATTTTTGCAAAAAAAAAACTTAACGTTTTTGTAGCAAAATAGAAAAAGTAATTATATTTTCTTATATTAACTAAACACCATGGATTTCCAAGTTTAAACTGGTTGCTAGTATTTTTTATGGATCGGTGTTATACTACTGACATACATAATTATATCCGTTGGTCGGGAGAGACGGATCTCATACAATTTAAGTCATCATCGTTTGAGTTGAGAACGTCGCCGCCGCCGCCGCCGCCGCCGCCGCTGCCGCTCTACAATTGCGTTTGTTAATGGAAAAGCACACTTGCATGGTTACTCCGAACCGCAATTCTCCCGAAGCGGCGCGGCGTACACTCGCCGAACGAGATGTTTGCTCCTTTCAGGGCTTGATACCGTTACCGAATTCCCACTATAAGTACCGGTAAGTAACGTTATTTCTCTACAAGGTACCGATAATGCAGGTAACGTTATCTATAAAAGTATCGTTACTTTTTTCGGTAACTAATGCGCTTTAGCCAATCCGCGTAGAGCAGTTAGTTATCTTACCGGTAAAAATGGCACTCAATGCCACCCAAGCATACCGGTACTTTTTTTGACCGGTATCTGCTTTGACAGAAGTATCGAAGTATTTTTTAAGGGTATTCAACGCCCTGGCTCCTTTGCTATGCGATCACAGCATATAAGTAGTGTCTCACAGCTGACTGTACCATGTTTATTTTTAACGCATACGCAATACTAATCGACCTCCTTGGTCGAGTGGTTTGTACACCGGTTTTCATGGTGTCATCTCTGAGGTCCCGGGTTCGATCCCCGGTGGTGTCAATTTAGAATTTATTGTTTTTCTAAATTGTCTCGGGTCTGGGTGTTTTCTGTGTATAATTAGTATGTATTTAAGTATTTTAAGTATGTTTATCCGTTGTCTAGTAACCATTTAACGAGTTTCATAACGAAGCTTCTCTTGGGCTAGATAATTGGTGTGAATGTAGGAAAGTTTATTTATTTATTTATTTTATAATATATACCTACTCTCACGTCCTTCTCTCAATGAAGGACAGACAGACCATTGAAATTACCAATTTTGAGTATAATCACCGTAAGTGGCCCGACTCCACATTCAGCGTAAACAAAGTAGGGTTCCGAGGTGGAATAGACGAGGTATTCCACGAAGTACACCCAAACGAAGCACGACCAGACGAAGCACACCCAGACAAAGCACACCCAGACGAAGCACACCCAGACGAAGCACACCCAGACGAAGCACACCCAGACGAAGCACACCCAGACGAAGCACACCCAAACGAAGCACACCCAGACGAAGCACACCCAGACGAAGCACACCCAGACGAAGCACACCCAGACGAAGCCCACCAAAACGAAGCACACCCAGACGAAGCACACCCAAACGAAGCACACCCAGACGAAGCACACCCAGACGAAGCACACCCAGACGAAGCTCACTCAGACGAAGCACACCCAGACGAAGCACACCCAGACGAAGCACACCCAGACGAAGCACACCCAGACGAAGCACACCCAGACGAAGCACACCCAGACGAAGCCTACCAAAACGAAGCACACCCAGACGAAGCACACCCAGACGAAGCACTCCCAGACGAAGCACACCCAGACGAAGCACACCCAAACGAAGCACACCCAGACGAAGCACACCCAGACGAAGCACACCTAAAGTATTCCAAGAAGCACACCCATAACATCAGTGATGGGTTGCGAACCGATCGCCTGTGAGCATCTTGAAACACTTTTCCCTTAACCGGCTCTTACGATTTTGAACCGGGTGATTTTGAACCGGTGACTTATTCTTACGCTGTGATATCAATTATGAGTGCTCCTTTCTCTCTTATTCAAAGTCACTGGTAACTAAATTGGGTCCGTGGCTTACGCCCCCAGTGGTGGACGCACCCGTGGTCGACGCTCCCAGTCAGTTTAATTTACTTTGAAGAAATTTTTAATCAAATGTACTGGCAGGCATAAAAGGCATAAGATTATATTAATATTATATTTGACATTGAAAATTCTCGAACGGTAGGTAAGTACCTATCTTAATTCTTATTGCCAACTCTTCTCGGTCGAAGGCTCTCCCAAAATCTGAACTGGTGGCAGATTCAGTAGTTTAGTCTAAACTATTTTTTTACTTTTATGATTTATAGTTTTGACGTCAATAAGTGCCTGTGAAGGCTTATGTTGAATAAATGACTTGACTTTGATTTTGAATAATGAAATTGTGAATAATGCAAATCCCTACTAATATTATAATTGTGATTGTGAGTTTGTTTGTTACGCTTTCACGCAGAAACTACTCAACCGATCATCATAAAACTTAGTAAACAATTCTCAAAGGTGTTGGGAAGGATATACGATACTTTTTATTTAAAAAAAGTATATACAAAAAATGCTAAAAACGACAATTTTATTTTCCAATACATAATAATTTGTTTGTTTTGTTGTCATGGAAACTGGCAAAGCGGTGCGAAGTCCGCCGGATCAGCTAGTCTTATTATATTTCATAGTCATAGTGCATTACAAATAAACAAAGAATAAGGTCCGAATAGTTATTCCGTGTTTTGTTTCTGTCATTTAAACGTCATTTCAAATTAGAGTAAAAGAGACAAAACTTGGAATAACTATTCGGACCTTATTCTTTGTTTATTTGTAAGGGGGTTAGTGTATTAATGTCACATTTAATTTGAGATCGTCGGTAAGATTCAAAGATGGCGCCCCAGTCACAGATTCATTTCACGCAACGTCACTGCATGCGAATAATCAAACCGTGTACGAGTAGCTGCTTGAATTGAACACGACCCGGGCGCGAATGCTATTGTCGCTGTAAATTGCATCCGAGTGTACCTGCACAATGGCGGGTAGAGCACGATGCTATCGCGGCTATTATTGGCGTTAGACTGTACCTGTTATGGCCAATTTGCGCTGCCTGTCCGATTTCTATTGCTTTATCGAGCGGACTTTATGCGCTGAATGGTTAGGTCTTATTGTAAGTTCATTATAGTTAGATGTGTGGAAGTGGGTGCGTAAGTATTTCACATTTTTTTGTCATCTATCTTTAACCTGTCGTCTGTCGTGAATACAGACACAATAGAATTTTAATTGTTTGTCAGAGTCAAAGTAAATTTTTATTATTCAAATAAACTAACGAAAAGTGCTTTTGAATCGTCCTTACATTTTTACCTACTACCCATTCAGGACGTCTATTTTATAGCTGAAGAAGAGACTCTACAGCTTTAATAGAAGTAAAGACATTTCCAAAAAACGAGCGCGCCTTACTATAGTCGCATATGATGTGTAACATTTGACATCTCACCTTAGTAATAAGCAATTTTAACATTATATTCTGAAAAAAAAGGGTCAGGTATTACACAATTTTTTAATTAAAAAATAAATGCAATAAATACTCATTAGAAGACATTTGACATATCAAAATGACCTTTGGCAGTCAAATGACACAATATTGCACATATAATAATAATATGTCATGTTCTTAATATCGATGTTAAATTTTCAAAATGGCGCTCGCTTGCGCGCTTTCCTGACTTCCTGTCACACTGTTACACCTACTTCCGTCACATTTCATGAAATTACTCCCACAAATTGTATATATAGAAGGCGAGCGGAAAGATGTTACACATCAAAAAAAAGTATGACGTTAATAAATCATACAATATTTTATTTAATACATTGTGGGACAGATCTGGCATTAAGCAGACGAAAGGTAAAAAAGTAACACCTTTTGTTTACCTTTGGGAGAAATGTCCATGAATGGCATAATTTTCGTGGCTCTGCTTATTTCGCATTACTAATGCAATTTGAATTAAGTGTATGGCAAATAAACAAGTTAAGCACCGTGCGTGGAACATTTGTAAAAGCAAATATGCAATTTTTACAAATTCACTTTTTTGTCTGTATTTTAAAATGCCCCAATAAAGCATTAGTTTTAAGTAAGTACCTATACTTATTAAGTTTTATATTTTAAGTAATAAAAATGTTTCTCTATTTATCTCGTAAAGAAACATTCATAAAGGCTTTGGCCTCAATTCTACTACTTTAATACATAAATCATTTATAAATAGTGTGTGATTTTCCTTCTAAGTTCTAATAGAAAAATCAGGCTACCGACAGACTATTGAGACGTTATTGAATAAAGAGACTTGGGGCTTTGAATAACAGTCCGTGTTGTAACAATAGTGCAGTGTTCTCGCAACGCCACAGATCACCAAAAACAAAGAAACATTGCAATATCGAAAGATTAATTACTTCAATGACTTTGACAAACACAATTGGGAAATTGAACGTTCAGTTTCAATCTTAATCTCGACAAACAAACAAACAAGAAAAACATCAGCGTAGTCTGTGCGATTCAGAAATTACCCATAGCGCTCCGCCTAGTGTTGTCAAAAGCTCGAGTTTAAATGTAAATTTATAAACTCGACTCAATTTTGCACGGCTCGGTGGCGTAAAACACTCAAAATTTAGGAGCTGAGTCGCGCTCGAGTCCTAGTAGCTCAGACTCGAGTCGTAAACCTAACTCGAGTTTTGAACAAAATTCGAGCAACTTCTACTCAACAGAAAATAATACTTTATTTTACACACAAAAATAAAGACACGTTAAAATAAAATAATAAATGCGAAAATAGAGGCGGTAACAGAGTCTACAATAGCATGGTTAAATTTTACTGAATTATGACTACATGTTATTTATTATATTTAATTTTTATTGTATACTAATCAACGAGGCACGGCTCGCCCGCGTCGTTTCCCAATCGTAGGACTCCACTCCAAACTGTGCTACTTGCCACTGAACACTGATCACTCTTACTTACCAGACTCGAGTACTGAAATTGAACTCGAGTCTATGAGGAAACTCAATATGCTCGTAATGCAGCGAGCAGTAGTCTCTGTCTTTATGAGTCGAGTCTAGTAGTTAGAGTAAAGTCCTAAAATTTGGACTCACGCGCTCCGAGTTTTTAAATCACTAGCTCCGCCCGCACCGGAATGAGCTCGTTCGCTACTTTAAAACAACAAAACAGAGCGAGAAATCAATTCTGCTCGTTTCTACCTTATCATTCGGAAGTAAAAAGGTAGACGTATACTACGGGTACGGACCGGGCACAGGGCTGGAGTAAGGGAAGCGTATTGGCACTTGGAGATCTTAAAATACATAAAAAATAAAATATTTAAACTCAGTTTTTAAAACAATCAGATTAAAAATTACATATCCGAATGATTAGAAATGTGCTTACTCAATTTTCACGTTTTTTAATTATTCCACCGAGATAAAGTTATCTACAATGATTGTAGACAACTTTATTTCACCACCACCACCATCACCAGCTCATTCATTATACGTCCCCACTGCTGGGGCACGAGCCTACCCCATGGATAAATAGGGATAACAGGCCTTAAACCACCACACGGGCCCAGTGCGGATTGGTGGTTGATCTACAATTTGAATGGGGTAAAAGAATGAATAAACATTTATTAGTAATACACGACACATACACAAAGTCACATTAAAAAAAGGGAAACTAAAATAACAACTAAATTACAACTTAGTGTAACAAAAAGTGTGTCAACCAATCCGACTTAGTGTGTTTTTTTATCTTTTTTATTTTTTAAATCACCACAGAGATTCATTAATAGAATCAAACATAGCCCACACACATAAAATACTCCTAACACAACTTACTTTTTTTTATTTTTTTTATTTATACTGTCCCAGAATTTGGCTACCAACCAGCCTGATGGTGAGCAAGACGTAGCCTAAGGTGGTACAGTCAACAGCAAAAGTAGATGATGTTTACTAGATTTCAAAATTAAGTCTCGATAGTTAAAGTCGGTATTTTCTATATAACTACAGTCAAAGTCTGCAGGTACTAGTAGAAACTTGAAGGTTTTTCGATATGCGTTTAAAACGTATTGATTTTCATACTGTTTTCATATTTTGAAACTTGACCAATCATCAGTTACCTTTGCTGTTGACTGTACATGCTTAGACAGGCAAGACTCTTGCCTTTATATTGTAATCTTATCTTGTAATGACCTGTTGCGCGAGACTCTTGCCTTTATATTGTAATCTTATCTTGTAATGACCTGTTGCGCGCCTTGGCGTTGCTGTAGGTGCAACAAGTTTTTGATTTTTAAATAAATAAATAAATAAATAATAGTCATAAAATACATAAAGTGTCATCGAGTTGTAATCCAACAGCGCGCAGTCCATCCCTGCGCCCCGCTTGACAAATGGCGTCGCCAGAGGAAGGCCATACGTTACCAGCGCCATTCATGACTTTCTCAGTGCGGCCACTTTTCTCCGCGGCAAATTTCACAACAATTCTAAGCTCTCCCAGCACTCCACTTTCATGGTACGGAGTTGAGGAATTACATTTTTGAAAAATTCAATTCGAGTAAATACTGTGAAAATTATTATTTCCTTATATTTTGCATACTATTTTAAACTTAGCCTCAGAATATGAAATGAAATATGTTTAAAGCACACAGTAAAAGCTTATGTATAAAAAATAATAACATGAAAAATGTCCTAAAGATGGGCGGAATCACTGCAGCATTTGTTGCTATGAACAAATCATCACAACGCTAATCTTCCGCGGAGACCCCAGTTCTGTGTGAATATGCGCAGCGACGATCTTCGCAAGGTTTTCAGCCGCCTCTTTGGTCTAGTGGCTAAGACCACCGGTTTAGACCCAGAGGTCCCGGATTAGATTCCCAGCGGGGGTACATGTTTGTGTACTCGGTTTGGTTGGTGGAGGGCTTGTTTGTCCGCCTGGCTAGCTATCACCATCTTATCTAAATATGTCGCCATAACATCAATGTTTGTAGCATTGTTTTGAGCCGGCAGCTAGAGATAAGTTAGCCAGTGCCTCACTAGTTAGGGATCCCGGGTGAAGTGCGCTTCCATCATTGGCCTTATCATCACTTAAAATCAGCTGAGATAAAGGCACTGGTGGCACTGTGCTTGCCCGTTAATATAAAAAAGGGTGGCTAGGCTAGCAAGAGCTGAATGAGAGTAGTAGTAGAGTTGAGTTCCCCTGAGGAGGCTTATGTCCAGCAGTGGACTAACATAGGCCGATGATGATAATGATTACAGACCGTGGCCGAGTCACCAAAGAGATTTTTAGAGGTCCTCTTTCCTAGGTCTGGCAAAGCGTGTTTCTTATGTTTCCTATTGTTATTATAATGCCACGATAGCATACTCGTAATTAAAGGTGAACCTAACCCCGATCCGATCCGAACCCCTCGGAGAATCTAGTAGGGCACGGGGACACGCACTAGCGCGTGATTCCATTCCCTCTAGAAAACCTCTTTTTTATATTAAAAGGAGGCAAACGAGCCGCCGCCCATGGACACCCGCAAAACCAAAGGAATTGCAGATGCGTTGCCAACCTTGGAAAGGAGTTGGATCTTGAGGAGGGAGTAGGAATTGGGAGGGGGGAGGGGTGAGAGATGGGGCTCCGGTACTTTCACTCACCGGGCGAAACACAACAGCAACGAGTGCCATCTGACGGTGCTTCAAAATTAAAAAAAAAATTCAAAATTCAAAATCATTTATTCAGTTTAGGCTACGAATAGCTCTTATGAACGTCATTTTATGCCATCGGTTCGTAAGTCTATCTACTCTGGGCGAGAGATTGTCGTTTTAACACTTCTTTTTAACACGGTGTTGGAGGTTCCCTTTAAGTTTCTCGCCGCCCCCAAAAAAGTGTTGTTTAAAAAAAAGGGATCCCGCTTCAGTTGTTTTTTTAAACACTTTTTCAATTAATATAAAAATCTTTTATATGGCTGTACACTAGGTATGTAGGTTGTAGTCAATAACAGAAAATAAATTACTGTAAAACATTGGACAACCGCACTCAATTAAAATTTCAGTGAACATGAAATATTCCGGGAGGCGCGGTGCGTTGCAAATGCTGTGAAAGTATGCGATTCATTCATTTTGCGTTTACTGATGTATGTAGGCAGGTTACATACCCAGGATATCATCAGCATCATCACCTGCTGTTTTTGTCACCACTAGCCTCGAGCCTTGCCTTCGGATGGAGACACCACAGTGAGAACGGCCCACAAACCACCGCGCGGGCCCAGTGCGGATTGGTGGTTGTTAACGACTGCTAACGCAGGCGGAAGTAACTGCTTTACGTGCCTTCTGAAGCACTGAGGAGCTCAAGATGAAACATTTTCTGTCACCCATCTGTTAAGCGAGCATTTCCGATTGTGAGATTTCCAAAGCGTTCCGCTCGGGACTGAATGATGGCGCGAGCGTCGAATTAGGCAATAATGTGGATTTTATTGAACGTTTACTTATTATTAAAATTATAATGGCCGACAACTATTACATATTCAAAGGCAATTGGTTTGGTAGATTTTTCTTTGTCTGAAACGGTGTATAGCCTGAATAAAATGATATTTAGTTTATTCATAAGACCTATGTAGAAAATTGTAAAATATCGTGAAAATACCAGCCGAAATTACTAGATAAAAGGCCAATGAATTACATTTTTTTTTGGATTTAAAATCCTTATACATTACGAATAAAACTCATTTAAAAACACCGGTTTTTTGGAAACCCTCCCCTTAACCGGCTTTTACAAAAGCTGCTTAACTTCAGAAACTACAGATGTTGACAGTAAGTTGCTCGGCCGAAAAAACTATACGCAAGTACACAACTACACACTTATACAACTTTTACCTTAATGGGTAAAATAAACTCGTGTAGATTCGTAAAAGTTTTTAGCATTTCAATAATTCCTAACAGTAATCCGTAACGATCATATAGGCGTGCAACAAATATTATTCAAGAACCCAGGTACGGCTTCCCGATGAAATACATGAGCACCACCACATGATTTTATTTATTCTTATGAGCGAATCATGATATAGGAGTAAATAAAAATCTTATCTTTGTCATACCTACGTACGATGCTGTTGCTTCAAATATTGCTACAGAGAGATGAATACGTCATTCGAATCATAAAGGCTCGGTCACATTGAGCACGTTTAAAAACATATTATACCTTTAGGGACTTACAAATAAACAAAGAATAAGGTCCGAATAGTTATTCCGTGTTTTGTTCCTGTCATGTAAACGTTATTTCAAATTAGAGCAAAAGAGACAAAACACGGAATAACTATTCGGACCTTATTTTTTGTTTATTTGTAAGGCCAATAGAGTGTGGTGGTAGTGTTCGACATTTTTTTCCTTTAAACGTTAGAAATAGGGGGCCATCCAAAAATTACGTTACACCTTAAAGGGAGGAGGGGGGAGGATTCTGGTGATCCAGAATGTGACATTGTGTGACAAGGAGCAGGGGGGGTCAAAAGCTTTGTGACGTCACATGTTAAAATTAGAAATGATAAGAAAAAAATTAAAACTACTGTTTTCTTTTGATTATTTTTAAATACATGCATAAAATTGGAAAATGTGTGACGTCACATCAGGAGGGAGGGGTTTCTAAAAATGTGACAACCTGTGACAAGGACGGGGAGAGGGATTAAAAGTCCTGTAATTCGTGAGACGTAGTTTATGGATGACCCCAAGGGGTCGGTAACTGGTTTGTGACTATAGCGACAATTGAACGGACCACCTGCGTCCTAGTTGTCATCCAGTAAAGGAGAACGGGCAAAATATATGAACTTTGGTCTGAGTAGGTACTCAGCACTACCGCCATCTATGTTAATAAAAAGATTCATCATCATCATCATCATCATCATCGTCAGCTCATTTTATGTCCCCACTGCTGGGGCACGAGCCTTTAATAATATGATTTCAATATTATTTCTTGCATTTTAGAGCTGTTTTTACTTTTTTAAATTTCTTGTTTTTTGAAGTCGGCTTTTTTTTGTTATTTGAAGTCAGTTAAAAATATCTTTATTCAATTTAGGCACAATAGTGCACTTAAGAACGTTAAGGTACTTGTCATTAAAGTACACACAGTAATAGTAATAATTAGAAATATTTAATACACTTTAAATATGTTTAATTTGATTCTACTACATACTGAGTTGATTTTAGTCATTTTTACAAAGGATTTTTTTTTTCTAATAAATGTAATTTAATTACCACGCTGCTTCGTTGGACAGTCGAAACAAATTATATTATAATGTAATTTAATTCAATAAGGCTTTTTTAAAACAAACATTAAAAAACAGACATTCATTAATATTCATTATTTGTTTGCGACAATTATTGCGGAATATTTTTATCAATATTATTAACAGCCGAGTAAATACATTTTGAATTTTGAATGCGAGATTGAATCATAAATTGATTTGATATGATTCGTAGGGGGTCGTTATGAATTCCTTTACAAATTTTCCAGCGGTGTGTGGAAGCCTTAACCAGATTGTGATTTGTATTGCACCGGTGGAGTATCGCAATACCTTATCTATTGCCTAGTTTATAGGATCTGGGAGATAGCTTATGCAGTAACAAATGCCACTTACAGAGAGCTACGAGTCGGAGAGCGAGTCAAGTGCTTTATAGATGTAATAAATCACAAAGTTGGTAATAGAAAAATTCAACGAGTCTTCTGGCGCCTCGGTAGCTCAGCGATCAAAGCATTGGACCGGTTATCCAAAGGTCGTGGTCGTGGGTTCGATTCACACTCGAGCTTCCTGAGGTTGATTTTTACTTTTATTTTCAAGTGCTAATTGCTGCACTGAAGCTAAATTAAATATTTATAAAATACAGTGAAAAAATTAAACGCCTACCCGACCCAACCAGGAATCGAACCTGGGACTTCCGCAATCCGGGCGTCTGCACTGACCGCTATGCTACCGGGAAGGCTGACGTAAGCGCTATTTTATCACTGCTTTTTTTTTAATTTTTTGAGTGCTATCAGTGCGCCATCTATCCAACGGTCATTGCAACCGATGGCTGGGTCGGGTAGGCGTTTAGTTTTCTCACTGTATTTTATAAATTTTATAAATATTCCTGAGGTTGGTTGATTTTTCCAAGTAGCTTCATTTTTTTATACCTTAAAATTCAAATTCAAAATTCAAAATCATTTATTCAGTTTAGGCTACAAGTAGCTCTTATGAATGTCGCAATAACATCGGTTCGTAAGTCTACTCTGGGCGGGAGACCTTGGACTGAGAAGAACCGGCAAGGAACTCAGCAAGTTTCCAGCTTTTTTCTCCCTTACAGCGTCAAAATAATTGGAAAATGCCGTATCATAGCAGGAAACTTTCCATTACAAATAAACACACAATATAAAGGACAACCACAACATGTAGCAAACAAAATAAAAAAATCTTAGTTAACAAATTTACATCAGGTAAAAGTTTCAATTTCCATGTCATACCTACAGTACTACTCTTGTAACTACAAACCTATAACATTGCGAATACAAAATTTTAAATAATAAAAATATCATCCTTTCTATTTTAGTGGAGTGGATATACCTACATCCACCTACAATTTTGCAACAATAATTTAATGTCCGAAACGACTACAATAAAAGCGAAAAAAAGAAAGTTCAGAAACTTGCGGCCGGACCAATGGAGCCCTTTACCCTCAACTCGCCAACGCAAGTGCCTCAAAGGGAACAAAGGCCATTGCAGATGCTATATCATAAGCAGACGACATATTTTTTATGCGAACTTCCAACCAACCAACTTGTCCGAATCGCACAATGCTTTGGCGCCGCGATATTTATTTGGCAAAGTAGTTTTGTCAATTTTATGGCAACCATGCTATTGGGTTAAATCTTCTGAAAACGACATCAAGGAAAGTTATTCTATTGCCATCGAGGAATAACGGGTTTTTCTCTCCTTTCTCCTTCTATGAAAGTAACGAGGGTGAAGTGAAATGAGTCAGGAATTCAATGTTCAATATGTTGTAATGGCTGACAAAGTTTTCTTGGCTTGTTAGCTTTTTGTTAGCAACGTGGTTCGGAGTTTAGAAATGAGGAGGGTGACATTCGTTTTGACGTGCGTTTTTTTCATTATTGCACAAATTTTAATTAAGTCAAAATATTTTTTTTATTTTTTTAAATATTTATGAAAAGTACTTTTGAATGGTCAAAACATTTTTTTAACCACTACCCATTCAGGACGTCTATTTTTTAGTTGTGGAGAAGTATACTTAACTAGGGCTCAATTTAACTTAACTTTGGAATAGCTAGGGTAAAGGCAAATGGTAAGGTAGGTCAGGTCAGGATGGTTTCTTATAATTTTAATGTTGATGGTACTTTAATTTTATATAGAGATTATTTTATAATGTCTAAATTAAAAAAAACACTATCCCCCTTACAAATAAACAAAGAATAAGGTCCGAATAGTTATTCCGTGTTTTACTGGATTACGCGGATACTTTGAAATATCGACTTGGCTATACGGTATTAAATTGTTACCCTGTTACCGATATTAATCCGGAAGTATGTAGAAAACAAATACTTATAAGAGAGCAATATCGACAGCTACAGCTACCAGCTACTCACTCTTTTTTGCAGTAGTTATTAGCCTGTCACTATCCCACTGCTGGGCAAAGGCTTCCATCATTGAAATCCAGTCATCAGTACATTAGTCTAATTTGACGCACAAGACGGTACGATTATCTGTGTAGGAACTTATTATGCCGAAATTACGCGACCGAAGTTCGGCGTTTTTGGCCTCAGAAGTTAAATGCTATACGCTTTATCGCAATGTAATTTCGGTATTATGTGTCGTCAGTAATTCAAATAGCATTGTAGACGTAATCATGCCGAACTTCAGTCGCGTAACTTCGGCATAGTGTGTTTTTACAACGGGTTGTTAACTACTACAATAAGCATGGTTGCATAATCGTGATATTTATTCATTATAGTAGTATAACTCTTGTTTGTTATTTTCTGGTGTCCTTTCTAGGTATCCACGGAAGATCAGCGTCGGGACACCTTTGGTGTTCTGACAAATGCTGAGTGGAGACTTTTTTTGTGTCACTTTGCATTTTTTAGTTCTATTTTATTTCATGTATTACTGTGTGACACTAAATAAATAATTTTTCATATTTCATTCATATATTTCATTTTTCATATCCACGATTGCTAAATGCGGGTTGGTGATCACAAACCTTGTGTAACCACTAAACACTTTGTAACGAAATTATAATTCCACACATTCTAAAATAAATTCTGACTTAGGATAGCATTTTTTATTTTTTTTTTGTATCATCCAGCTATCTCCTGTACACTACAAGTACAAAAGCTCCTAAGCTTTTTTATATAACCACCCAAACACGTTAACTATAAACTGTCTGCGGTGTTCATTTGCGTTCCGTAAGCGGAATGCCTGTGAAAGTTAGTAACACCAATATTTGGTAGCGAGTGTTAACAAAGGTGCCGTGTAATATTAACCGAAACGGAACTTGGCAAATTTATCACGGGAGCTATGTGGCCGGTACCACGGTACGCAGCGGCGGGCGACCCATCGCTACCACTAAATAAATAGACTGCAGGCAGGTAAGCTTCATAACGCCTTTAAGCAACGCACTCATAGTGCCTTACAAATAAACAAAGAATAAGGTCCGAATAGTTATTTCGTGTTTTGTTCCTGTCATGTAAACGTCATTTCAAATTAGAGTAAAATTATTAAAAATATAGAATTTCACCCGAGTTCTTTCCGTAATAACACGTGTTGTGAGACTCCATTTTAATTTCTATCTACCGTACAATTAAGAACAACAAATTAAGATATAATAATAATAATTAAAAATATATAATAATAATTATTATTTATTTTATATGATTATTTTGGCGGAGACAATAGGTCTATGGGGGCCAGAGACAAAGCAGCTTGTTAAAAAGTTAAGTGCTCGCCTTGGTGACAATAACGCTGGCAGCTACCTCTGCCAGCGTATTAGTTTGGCAATCCAAAGGGGCAATGTTGCCAGCATTCTTGGGACCGTTCCCATGAGCCCACACTTAGAGGACATCTTTTAGTTGACTCCGGGGTATGTTGGGCCAAGTGTCAGAATGTCCAAGGTGACATAATGTCCGGATGTTATAAAGACCGTTAGTCAATATGTACAAGTGTCAGAATGTCCAAGAAGTCATAACGTCCAGATGTTATAAAGACCGTTAGTCAATATGTACAAGTCTCTGAATGTCCAAGTAGTCATAACGTCCAGATTATAGGTCTTTAGTTTTTAATTTTCTATTATTTTTTTCTATTTTTTTAAGTTAAGAAAGGGCTCACTAATATTAATTATATTCGCAGCTTATTCTTTGTTTATTCGTAAGACCCGGCTCTCTCACGGATACGGAGTCTCGCAACAAATGCGCTCGCACTGTTTTGAAACGGTAGAACCATTACCGCGATACCGCGACCGGAGGGTGTATGGTATGCTTTGCTCGATGGCGGAATGTTTTATTTTGCGCCACTACTCACTACATACAACTCCTTACAACTCGCTTGTGCTTTGACATGTTAAATTAAAAAGTTGTTAACAAAGCTGTTTTGAACATAGATATAAAAATGTTAGCAATTGAATTGTGATTATGTTTCTTAAAATCTCAATTTTTATTGAGAGCAGAAATAGTTTCAGTAGCTTCTGCCACTTCGAACGTTAGGCATAAGTAAGACCCCTTTGTGTTAGAAAATATAAGACGAATACAATGAAACGAATACATGATGACCTTTAAAGTGTCAGAGCCCTGTAGTAATGCTTGAAGATGCGGGTTCGAATGATGTTCGTATTTTTTTTTATGTAGGTTAACTTTTCTCTTTCGTTACCAGGCGTTGCTTCTGCTACTCTGCACCGAACGCGTATGCCTTTGCTCGCAAGTCGCAATATGCCTTATCGTAACTGCAAGTTTCTCTTAGCGGTAGCATAGCGACAGCCCATACACCCGCCGTCTCGTGGTAGCGGCTAAGTATGAGGGATCTTAAGTTTGGACAGGCTGTTCCAGACGCGCGGACGTCTACCGTCTCTCTGCTGATTAAGCTGCACCTAAATGCACCTCGATGCTCGCTTGCTTAACATATTCTAACCATATATGAAACGCAAAGTGAAAAGTTCAAACGATCAATGGTTTTTTCTTTATATGGGTTGTTCTATATAAATCCCATGGTCTGGTCTGGGACGTGAAAAGAACCGACTAAGGGACAAGGGTTCTAAGATTAAGCAACTTTCGCAAAGGCCTGTCGTCGGGTGGGTGACGAAAATGTATCATCACCGCCACTGCTCCTCCGTGCTTTGGAACGCACGTAAAGCCGTTGGTCCCGTCTGCATTAGCAGTCAATAACAATCACCTATCCGCACTGGGCCCGCGTGGTGGTTTATGGCCCGGTGTCCCTATCCATCCATGGGGAAGGCTCGTGCCCCAGCAGTGGGGACGTAAAATGAGCTGATGATGATGATGATGATGAACAACCACCAATCCGCACTGGGCCCGCTTGGTGGTTTATGGCCCGGTCTCCCTATCCATCCATGGGAAAGGCTCGTGCCCCAGCAGTGGGGACATAAAATGAGCTGATGATGATGATGGTGATGAACAACCACCAATCCGCACTGGGCCCGCGTGGTGGTTTACGGCCTTTTCTCCCTGTGGTATTTCTATCCATAGGGAAAGCTCGTGCCACAGCATTGGAGAGATATAATGAGTTGCTGATAATTATGATGGACGCTTATAACCATAGATCGGAATATGTAGAGTTTTTTCTGTGAATTGCGTCATAACGTTATCAATAGTATGGATAACCCGATAAAATAATAAGAGAAAATACACTCTTTTGCACGTCAGACTATCAAGGTGTGATTTAGGTGATCGTTACTGGAGATTATTTTCAAAAATCTTATATTCAAATTCAAATTCAAATTCAAAAATCATTTATTCAGTTTAGGCTACAAGTAGCTCTTATGAATGTCGCTATGCCATCGGTTCGTAAGTCTACTCTGGGCGGGAGATCTTGCATTGAGAAGAACCGGCAAGAAACTCAGCAAGTGTCCAGCTCTTTTCTCCCTTACAGTGTCAAAAAAAATAAAAATTGGAAAATGCCCTATCATAGCAGGACACTTTCCATTACAAATAAACACAAAAAATATAGAAGACAACCACAATATGTAAAAAAACAAAACAAATAAACAAATCTAATATATCAAATTTACATGTGGTATAAGTTAAATTTCCACAATGTCATACAGTATCACTACAGTACTCTAATAAAAGTCAAAAATTGTTTAAGAAAAACAAAGTCAAACTATAGTAATTAATACTAACAATGAGATAAGTATGCAAGAGCAGACCAGCCTCCACAGGCGGCACCCGTTCACGAGTATGACATATGAATCAGCCATCGCTTCGCTCAACCATATTTTAGGGAACGTAACGACTCAACTAAGAGGGAACGTACGAGGGAACTATCCAAATTTTGGAAAAAAACTAAGTTTGCTTAAGATTATCCATGATATGCTAACATTGCAAAGGTATGTCAAGAAACTCTACCTAATCTGATCTTTAGTTATAACACTTGCGTATCACTCGCGTGTTGCCCACCATGTAAAAGCCTTTTTTAGATTATGTAGATGCTGAGTCGAATAAGCCAGACTTTCCCTATAAATTCACTAAAACCAAAATTGCATTTCCCCACCCACGCAACACAAGTCGAATATTCTAGTTAAAGCTTAATTCGTATGTCATTATTTCGTTAATAACAAAACTTACTCGCGTCACACACAAAACGGGTATAAACGGAAACGCTGAAATTTTAATGAGAGGCCCCGGGTGATACGGCCGGCTGTGCTAGGGCGCGTCCACACAGGAGCTCGAATTTACTAATCTGTACAATCTGTAGTAGTCAATAGCCTGTCCCACTGTTGGGCAAAAGCCTCCATCATTGAAATCAAGTCATCACTACAATTGATGGGCACTGGCGTAATCTGAGCATGGACATAACAAAATATAATAGCTCCTTACCTATGAAATTGACGTTTTTTTCTCACTTATTAATAGGTGTATTACTTCTAAAAGTCAATACTGGTTGTTAATATTATTATACACCTTTAGTTTGGACTATGTTACCTAAGCTTCAGTTATAACAATGATTATTCATTTTGTGTCTTTATCGCCCAATTTTTTGTTAAAATGACTTTCTTTTTTGTTCGCCGAATTGACCTTTTGTTTCATTGTAGCTTTGAAGGGACTTGATTTTTTTTATGTCTGCTATATTTAGCTAGTGAAACAAACACACTACTCTATAATTTTATAGTGTTAACATAAATAGATTCTAAGAAAATTAAAAAAAAAACGTTAGTATGAAAAATAGAATTTTATAAAAAATCTTCATAAAAACGTCAATTTTATAGGTCGCCTAATAAGTAATGGACGA
This sequence comes from Eudonia lacustrata, assembly GCA_947562085.1. Taxonomy (NCBI): domain Eukaryota; kingdom Metazoa; phylum Arthropoda; class Insecta; order Lepidoptera; family Crambidae; genus Eudonia; species Eudonia lacustrata. The sequence goes on along the minus strand of OX387323.1, from coordinate 2,196,033 downwards.
AGGGAGTGATTCAATCATATACACTGGTGGCATTACCTTATCTCCGACACACACTTTGTGTCATGCAGATGTGCAGCTGCCTCGAGACGGTGTTTATTTATTACTAGTTGTCGCCCGCGACTTCGTTCGCGAAGACTACACTATCCCACAGGAACCAGTTAACGGGATCGAAAATATTTTATATCCTAGTTCGGGCCATGGTCTGTCTATGTGCAAAGTTTCATCCGAATTCGTTCAGCCATTTTCACGTGGTGCGCGGTCAAATAAACAGACAAATAGATAAACACACACAGACAAAAATTTAAAAAAACTATTGGAACGTGTTCTGTTATCGATTCTAAGTATCCCCAGCCAACTTTTTTTCGAATATCATCCATGTACAGACTTTCGACCCTTTTAGCTTTATTATATGTTTAGATGCAGTGTACATAATATACAACAAGTAATATAATAAACACACCCTAAAAGTACTTTCTTACAAATCAGCTACTGAATAAAGTTTCAACTATTATTATAAAAACCTTTTTTAAAGCAGCCGTAATGAAAAAGGCTTTTTTTTTTTTAAATTAACACAGGCACCTAATTTTTTATTATGTTTTTTTGAATGTTCAACAAAAAAGTAAAGTAAATAGCCTTTAACTGTCCCACTACTGGGCAAATGCCTCAATTCAATTCAATTATTTCAATATCCTTATGCCTCTATCATTGAAATCAAGTCATCGCTACAATTGATGGGTAATGGCTTAATCACCACGCTTGCCAAATGCGGGTTGGTGATCACAAGCTCGGGCTATGCACTAAAAAATCCGAAACACATTGCCCGACCTGGGAATTGAACCCGGGCACCTTCGGGTATCGGGCCGAGCGCTCTGCCACTCGGCCACCGAGGCGTTCAACAAAAGTGTGTTTGTAAATAGTTAACAATTTATAAGTTAGTTTACACCGGTGCCCAGCGTGCACGCCGCTTTACCCGATCGACTGAAAACTGAAATTATAAAATACTCCGGGCCCCATCGGCCCGTTTTTCACGCATCATTCGCTGCGAAGAGATTATCTTTTAATTATTCTCGACGTTTGTTTATTTTCCGACATTATACCGTGTCTGTGGCAGCTAGAGTTATTATCTATAGTTTGTCGTTTTTAAGCTACAAATATAAAACTTCTAGAAAAAAAACTATAAAGCACTATAGTGCTATAAAACATTGATATATCAAATGTTTATATAATTTTTAACGCAAATTTTGTTGCGAACAAATTACAAAAACACAAATGTTGAAAAAATTTCCACGAGCAGGGTTTGAACCTGCACCCTTCTGACATACCGGGTCAGGTGCTCTTCCAATTGAGCTATCGTGGTTCTAAGCAGCCCGCCGAAATTATTCAACACTATTTACTTTTTACTTTGAAAGCCAAAGGCGCCCACTCAATGTTAACAACTACCGTCATTACCATCCGATCATAATATTTTTACAAATACTAAAGATCAGTTAAGAAGTAGGCAAGCTATTTATAAATGTTTATATAATTTTTAACGCAAATTTTGTTGCGAACAAATCACAAAAACACAAATGTTGAAAAAATTTCCACGAGCAGGGTTTGAACCTGCACCCTTCTGACATACCGGGTCAGGTGCTCTTCCAATTGAGCTATCGTGGTTCTAACCAGCCCGCCGAAATTATTCAACACTATTTACTTTTTACTTTGAAAGCCAAAGGCGCCCATTCAATGTTAACAACTACCGTCATTAATATATATTTTTTTTTATTGATATATCATTTTGGCAATATTCCGCCTTTCTGCATTTCTTGCTTCGGTTTGAAGAGTATGAAGTCCCGTAATTATTCTAGGTAGGTATTTTTTTTATTGTTTGCTCGGCAAATGACTCCATCCCACCTGATGTTAAGTGGAAATGGAGTCCAGACGCGAAGGTAACTGGTGCAGCATGAAAACAAACGTAGCATAATATAATTATAATAAGTGCACATCCCAAAGGTTGTGTTAATAATAGGCTACTGCATCGATTTTGTTAAGACGTAATACATCTTTTTATTTTTGTGGAGATTTTGCTGATGACCCGGCTCGCTGACGTTTCGGACACATTATGTTCGGACAGAGCTCAGAACAAAAACTAAAGCTATAGAAGGATGGCTAAAATAAATCGTGCAACTATGTTTAGTTCCGTTCTATCTTATGGCTAGAAAAGGAGGTTGGAGTGCGACAAATGGTTGACACTTAGTTTTTATTTTTTGTATTGTTATGTCAAACGGTCATCAGATAATCGGTGATCAAAACAAACCTTTGAGTCCTTTATAAAGTCACTTACTACATTACCTCAAATATGACGTCACAAATCGAAATAACGAAAGAAAAGGGACAATCGATCTCTTTCCAATACATCACTTACAACATTAGTTTAAATAGTACGAACTGATGAATGAGTGTTGCTATTTTATTCCGGTTTCTATAGCTTTAGTTATTATTCTGAGTTACTACGTTCATTTAAAAAAAACCCTATTCCTTTCCTGGCAGCCATCAAAATAAACATATACACTTTGCCTTTACACCATATTGCATTATAACTCTTTTACAAAAAGGAGACAAATTGACGATAAGAATTTATAAGAGAAACCATAAACGAACACTTCACACGTCTACGATTATGTGCTGCTATTTTTTTACTGTTAAATCTATGAATTGGGTTTAAAAATAAACCACTTATACCTTTTTATCTAGGTAGTACATCTCCATTTGATCACATTAATGAGAATGCGAACTGCAGGGCTTCCTCATTAACTGGGATAGTTAAAATTAATTTCTACAAAGTCTCGAACGGACTCGAATCATAACTAGAACTCACACTAAGCCCTCTGAATCTCTCAAATTCCTATCCCCTAAGGAACCTTGATAGCGAGATAACAATATATTACAATACAATTATAGCAATAACATTAACACACTACCTTTAGACCTCCGGTGCGAAACAAATATCGTTTGGACCACAAAATAGCTGGCAACCGCTAGGAGGTAGCATTATCATAATTTCCCAGACGTACAAATCTACAAACAAACTTCAAAATACATTTAATACCAACCCAATCGGTTAAGAAATACAGACGGTTATTGTTTGGTGGTAGCGGCCGGTAAGTTTGCGTGAATGGTAGCTAGAAGTAAGAGCCTGCCAATTGGAGCTGAAATGTCAGTCCGATGTCGTTCGATGACTATAACCGAACTGCGGCGGTTCATGCATGAAATGTGCTGTGGAGCCTCAACCGGTCATAGAGCTAGGAGGTGCGTAGATGTTCTATTTGTCATCTTATTATAAAACACGGAAATCTATATTGTTAGTTTTTTTTTTCATTTATTACCAATGGTCGAGTGGTTTGCACACCGGTTTTCATGGTGTCGCCATCTCTGAGGTCCCGGGTTCGATCCCCAATCGGGTCAATTTAGAAATTATTGTTTTTCTAAATTGTCTCGGGTCTGGGTGTTTTCTATGTATAATAAGTATGTATTTAAGTATTTTAAGTATGTTTATCCGTTGTCTAGTAGCCATTTATCGAGTTTCATAACGAAGTCTCTTGGGCTAGATAATTGGTGTGAGTGTAGGACAGTTTTTATTATTTTAAATTATTTACCTTATATTACACTTAACGGTGCTGAACTCTAACGTGTTAATTAGTTTAAGTATCTCGGACATTTTGTAACGGATGACCTTATGGACGCGATAGATAGACATTGAGAGGGAACGCAGGGCACTGGCGGCGGTCCGATACAACATGGTGGCTCGTAGGTTTTCACGGTGTAGTATTCCAGTAAAGCTAACACTGTTTAGAGCCTATTTTTTTTTTTTTTTTTAAATTCTAGCACCTTCAACGTGATCAGAGCCTATTTTTTATCTAATTTTCTCATTCATTCCAGTTCTATCTTTTATGCTTCTCGTACTTTCATACCTCATACTACACTTTCATACATCATCTTTTATACTGTTGCGGGTGGGATTCCTGTCTATTCTAGGCTTGGCCATCTTATCTATCCTATCCATATTTTATCTTTATTTTTATTTATTAGCCTATTGCCAAGTATTCTACACGTGCAGTCTTTGAACCAGCTACACACAGCGGACCCTTAGTGCCTACGGATCCAGTACAATAATGCTTTCAGGATGTTGATGGGGCTGCCTCGATTCTGCAGTGCTTCAGGCATGTTTGCGCAAGCACTTGATGGTTTTAATGCCTAAGAAAACTGCCTCGTTGTTCTGCAGACGGCGGGCTAGCTCACTCCATTCTGCGTGTGATTGCGGGACGTTAAGATTCCATTGTGTTCGTAGATGTAAATCGAACACAAAATGAGTGTCAAAGTAAGTAGATTTAATTAATTGTACTAACATAGATTTTAAGTTTTTTTTTGTTACTAACAAGATATGGGTGGTGTACACAGAACATTTAGCTATTCCGTGGGTGTGTACTAGTCTGAAATAAAACTTATTTTATTTTATTTTATTTTTATTTATTTGTTGATCTAAAATAACAACAATAATTCTTATTCTAATAGCATTAGCCACTGAGGTTTTTGTCTATGATGCCAGGAGTGATAAACGTCAGCATTGAACAGGTATGAAAGTGCATACTTTATACTATTACTGATAATTAGGGTTACAAAATGTATTTCAGATGATTATCTTAAATAAATTTTTACAAGTTTTTACAAAAAAGGCGGCCTTATCGCTAACAAATAAACTCTTCCAGGCAACCTTCGATGAAAAACATATTTTCGTCCCCAAAAAACGACGACGACGAGGCAGGCCAAAGCGGAGACGATTTGAGCACTTTTTTGCCGGAGTGCTATGAGGGTGGCCGATAATAGAGAAGAGTGGAGCCGCAGAGACACAAAAATAGGCTAATAATATATTTTTTTTTAAATTGCAGGATTTTTTTTTTAATTTATTTATCGAAAATACAATTTTACTCATTTATTTAGACAACTTTACGCCTTTAAACCTAAATGGTTTGTCGAACACCGCGGAAACGGAATGACAGCTAGGATGCTTCCTAGCAGGTCGTCTGTATTCAACTGTCGTTAAAGACTAAAATCAGTTCCTGATCCTATTCTTAATAAGTACCCAAAGGAAAAATGTCGATGACTGGTTCCTGTCGAACACCGGCGCCACTAACATTGTTATAAAAAAAACCGGCCAAGTGCGATCGGACTCGCGCACGAAGGGTTCCGTACCATTATCTATAAAAAAGGCAAAAAAATCGAGTCTGCTGTATGGGAGCCCCACTTAAATATTGAAAGCCCCCGTAAATATTAATTTTATTTAATTTAATTAATTATTTATTTTTAAAGTTAATAATATAACTCAATATTCTGTGAATATTTCAAGCGCCTACCTACCTGTTGCCGTTATCAATATCGAGCAAAAACGAGCAAAAAAATCACGTTTGTTGTATGGGAGCCCCCTTAAATATTTATTTTATTCTGTTTTTTAGTATTTGTTGATAAAGCAGCAACAGAAATACACCATCTGTAAAAATTTCACCTGTCATACAGCCTGGTGACAGACGGACAGACAGACCGACAGACAGACGGTCAGCGGAGTCTTAGTAATTAGGTCCCGTTTTACCCTTTGGGCACGGAACCCTAAAAATTTATTTTTCTGTGTCTATTTGAAACTCCACACAAACACAAATCATATAACACAGCGTACAATTAAAGCGTGCACCAGATTTGAATACGAATTTCGTTAATTACGTTTTTAAATGCAGTCTTGGAAAAAATATAGCGGCGGGCGTCAGACAGAGTTTTGCGGAACAGAAGAAAAGCAGCTTTGTTGGTACAACCAGACGGGCGACTGTTTACTAATTAATGTTGCCCGCATGTTACTGCTGGGGTTGCCATGATTTCATACGTTTTTAAAATAATTGTGATTTTATTGCTTCACATTTTTTGTGCAATTTGCAAATTTGCTTTATTTCATAGAAATATTAACGGTGTTAGTCTCACAAATATTAAGCTAAAATTTACATAAACTAGGTACTGTGTGTATCATATTATTGTCAAACCGTTTGTTTAACCCCAATTAATGAAAACAATTAAGAGGATGGCTCCAGGTCTGCTAGTGCTGAACTTAAGCAACTTTCGCAAAGGCCGGTCATCGGATGGGTGACCAAAAATTTACTATCCCGAGCTCGTCTGTACTTCGGAAGGCACGTAAAGCCGTTGGTCCCGCGGCTGCATTAGCAGTCGTTAACAACCACCAATCCGCACTGGGCCCGCGTGGTGGTTTATGGCCCGTTCTCCCTATCCATCCATAGGGAAGGCTCGTGCCTCAGCAGTGGGGACAAAATGAGCTGATGATGATGTATGAAAAAAAAGCAGTCCGAGCCGATTGTACATCCTAAAGTCGAGGGACTTACATAAAGAGTAATTTAAAGAAACATTTTAATGAAAAATTATTTAGGTGAGACAAAAAACTTACTTTATTACAAAGAATTATATAAATTGTTATAGTCGTCCAAAGTTTCTGGCGTCATAAAACAGGTGGCGCGTATCCACAGACCAGCGCGTACCTGAACAAATGTGTAACATTTTGTGACTGACAAGCGGATAATAAACTTCCACAGAATGTAGTTAAAATGCGTATACCTATATAAATTTTAATTGAAATATGAGTTAAGAATTAATAAAAAGTTGTTGATAATGACAATAATAAATGGATACTTATAGTTTAACATGTTGTGTATCGACTACAAGTAAGATATTGTTATAAATGTGATTTTTTGTTGCTTTTGCTCTTGCTGAGTTGTTTACACTTTTATAAAATACTTTTATAAAATAAATAAATTTATTGATTAATCGATTGATTTATTGAATTTCGAATAAAAACATTCCGATTTTGATTGTGATTTCAATATAAAATAAACATTTATAAAAAAGTCCTACCAGATTGCGCAAAGTTTGTCGCCCCACAGTTTTCCCGCACACTCGTCGCCGCCGCTGCTTTTTATTTGTAATTACTTGATGCGTTTCAGATTGGAATTAAATCTGTCGCAGCCCTAATGGGGTAGCATGAATGTGCCACCGTAGTTGTGGGTAGCTTTAGCTTTATGCGAGCTACCTGTTATTTTGCTCAGGGTTAAATTGGCTTATCGCGAGCCCTTTTTATAGTTTTAAACTGCAGCAGCTCGCTTTTGTATGCAACCTTTTTAAAGGAAATATAAATATGGTAGTTTATTTTATTTTTAATTGGCAACCACACTGCTGTTTTGTAATTTTGATGACGAGTATTAATCGGTGTTGTTACTTTGTGTTTGTATTATCTTGAATGCATTTAAGTCAATAATATTATCGGGACCTAACAAAATATAACATTGGTTATTATTTTGTTAATTAATTTAATTAATTATTCTTTGTAACTATGGCAAAAGTTTTGCCGGCGAACAATTACTGGTTATTGTGAACATAAAAATTGAAACAATATTTAACTGCGGCTGTCTTACTGGAAAGCAACAAAGAGTTATTAACTGACCTGGTTTCAAACCCACACTTCTTACATATTAAATTAAGGTAACACGCTATTCCATGGTGACGTTACTCACCACTTTACTTTTTGACTTTATGGTAATCGTACGTTTCTAAGCTACTATTACCATGTGCTATTACTGCCAAACTAAAGTTAGGAAAATCACAGTCATGTTCACGGGAAACACTTCCTTTGGTTGAGTGATGAATAACATTCGTTGCAATCAAACCTTTTCAAAAAGAGAACACAAAAATTAAAACCTATTTTCTGAAATATAAAAAAAAATGCCTCACGCAATATGGCGATATAACGAAGTTATACGAGTCGAGACGCGGGGGTATTACGTTGCGAGGTAGCGCGCGTAACTCCGCGTATTACTCGCGTATTTTCCCGCTGAGCTACGACGCGACGTGTTCGCTACCACTAACAGTTACCTAGACTGTAAGGAGTTGAATTCCTTTGCCTATTTCATGAGCCCAAAAAATGTTGTAACTTAGATGAAATGTTTTATTCCAAAATGGAGGCAAATGCGAATCGTGTTTTCTAACTTTTCATAATAAATAATTTATTGTAATACAATGTGTGTTACATAATACATTTTATCTTTTGGGACTACTTACCCATGTAAAATTTAACTTGAACTTAACTTTAACTTTAGCTCCCTTTGCGAGGAATGTGCTTATTAAAAATATAGATTGAATTAAAACAACGTTTATGGATCAGGGTGCCTACTGTGAGTTTTGTTAACTATCCGTATTCATTCGATCACGTTTACGAAAACGAAAATTAGTATGGCATTGAAGCAGCGCCTCCTGGCGGCATACGGGAGGAGTTAACATTCTGCCATACAAATTCTCGTTTTCGTTAACGTGACCGAATGGCGAATGAAACACGCACTTGGCACCCTGCTCTTGTTAATTTTACACATTGATTTAATTAAATTTTTATCCTAAATTATCTTTAGATATATCTGCATAAAATTTTGTTAACTTAATAAGTTTAGTTTATTGATTTAATTTAATCTATTTATATAAAACTAGCGGCCGCTCGCGGTGTCACCCGCGTGGTTCCCGTTCCCGTGGGAATATCGGGATAAAAAGTATCCTATGTTTTAATCCAGATTATAAACTATCTGTATGCCGAATTTCATCCAAATCCATCCATCCGTTGCAGCGTGAAGAAGCAACAAATATACAGACATACATACATATAAACTTTCGCATTTATAATATTAGTGTGATTTTCGTGTCACATGTGAGTTGCCATACTCCTCTGAAACGGCTCGATCGATCTTTATGAAATTTTATATGTATATTCGGCAGGTCTAACAATCGGTCGTAATTTATTTTTTATACCCCTAAGTGATAAGGGTGGTCCACCCCAATGTTTTGTTTAATTTTCCAATACAAAATGATCCGAGATTTGTTTGTTTTGTTGTCATAGAAACGATTTGATTGTATTGTTGACATAGAAACTATCAAAGCGACACGAAGTCCGCCGGGTCAGCTAGTTAGTTTAAATATGTTTACTTTCTAATATTTTTTCCTTTGCATTAATAAAAATGTAAAAATGCACAATATTACTTTGTAACAACTGTTTTTAATCTATCATGCTGTAGGCCAATAAATGATAACTTTGAAATGGCGAATTACATACTCGAATTATATAAAATTAAACAAAAATGCAATGGATATATTTTTATCATACTACATACTACACATTTTAGCATACTTATCTTATTATTAGTATTATTAACTATAGTTTGACTTTGTTTTACTTGAACATTTTTTGACTTTTACTAAAGTACTGTAGTGGTACTGTATGACATTGTGGAAATTGAAACTTTTACATAATTATCTGATGTAAATTTGATAACTTAGATTTTTATTTTGTTTTTTTTTTTTACATGTTGTGGTTGTCTTCTATATAATTTTTTGTGTTTATTTGTAATGGAAAGTGTCCTGCTATGATAGGGCATTTTCCAATATTTTTGACGCTGTAAGGGAGAAAAGAGCTGGACACTTGCTGAGTTTCTTGCCGGTTCTTCTCAGTACAAGATCTCCCGCCCAGAGTAGACTTACGAACCGATGGCATAGTGACATTCACAAGAGTTATTTGTAGCCTAAACTGAATAAATTGTTTTGAATTTTGATTTTTTTTTAAATTTTATTCGTCATCGTCAGACATAGAGATGAGTCGTTCATGAATGAATCCTTCAATTGGACTAGTCCACTTAGCAAGTATATCATTTAGTTCACACTTTACTGAAGGAGAGTAAAGCGAACAGATAGATTACGAACAGCGCGTGCGGAAACGAGACAGTTGCACCGGTCGGAGTCGGAGTCTGCCCACACTCAATTTGACGTCTTAGGGTATGAAACATTATTATTTTAATGACTTATTTTTACTTGATTATTAGTTGACGACGTGATTTGTTTATGTTTTGAAATTTGATTTTGTTGTCTATTATTCTAGTCTACGTCAAAATAGGTATGAGCGCGATCCGTGCTGCATGCGATAATAACATTGTTTAGTTTTAATAATTGTACTGTTTGACGATGCTTTTAAAAGTAATTGTAAATAGTTGATGTTTTAGTTGTCGTAAAAGTAACCCATGTGAAAATTCACTCGGAGACAGAGAAAGTGTTATGTGAGAAAGTGATAAAAAATGGTTTTAGAACGGGTCAGATTGATTTTACATTTTGGAACGGGATCGAGTGATTGTTGACGTAAAACGGTACTATATTGTTGAGGTTATCCATTATATCTCCATTTCAACGTTATTAATTTATAGTATTCTGTTTTGTCTTAATTGTTATGCAGTAAATGGTACTTCTACACAGTGGTTAAATCTGTATTTTTCTTTCAAAAAGATGGATGATGTAAAAATAATGCAATAATTAAAATACTTCCAAAATTTTCGAATAATAACAGCTCCCAAAGCAAAACAAACACTGACAACTAAACTGTCAGGTGAAATTTCTCGGTACAAAAAGACATTCATATACCTACCTATATTGTAATTAATTAAGTACCTTTTTATAATATACGTTCCTACTGACTTTGTGAGTGATCTGAATGACAATGAACGAAACGCATCACTAGTACAATAATTGTGGCAACATAATTTTACAATGTGACATTAGCAGCTGTCAGTTTACTCCAGTGAATTAATGATTAGACTATACACGCACACAAAGATAGCTGTGTGTGTATGAATGTCATACAATGGTTTTTCAATTGTGTGCGTGAAACTATCTTTATATTGACGCTTGCGTGCATCTTAGTAAAGATACAGCATCTTTCGTGATGTGCATTATTTTAATTGATTTAGTTTGTTAGAAAACATAACTTTGAATAATCACTATAATATTGGAGCCCATTTTTTGTCATTGTATTCAGAATGATGTATAGATACCGTCCTTAAACGTTCGCTTATTGATTTTGTTAGACCCGGTATAAGGTTAGTATCTAGTTCTAAACTGTTTTATTCGAATTGTATTGTAATGTTCTGATATAGATCTACCTGTTTGTGTTCCAAATAAATAAATAAATAGATATAGATGTAAATTGTATTGCAGCTATTATGTCCCACATTTGATATGCGGTAGGTAATACGAGTAATACGTGAGCGTTGCATTTACCGCAGATATATAGACAATGGAGGGGGCATTAGGCGAGGTCCTCGTTAAATTATTACGCTCCGTTCGATCGTATTGATCCGGCTTGTGGAAGACGCGATCAGCGGGGACCGCACTTGGAGCAAGGGCAAGGGGAAAATAGACATTTCTAGCAAATTTAAATAGTAAAACAGTAAGGTCTTAAATTCATTGTAAAATATATGGTAACAATAAAAAATAATTTTGTTGCCAGTTTTCTCAGTTATTATTTAGGTAGATATACTTAAGTATTATGCTATTGCGGGTTACATAAGTAAAAGTTAACAAACTTTAGCAATGCTGGGTCTTAAGATTTCGTAACATCGACCCCCACTGCGCTTCGGAAGGTCGATAGATCGCAACTGTTATCGTTAGTTGGCTTTCATTAAAACTAACCAATTCAAGAAATCTAAAATCATGAATATTTGAATTTGTCTTTTTTTTCACATCACAGCTAGGGTTGGCTAGAAAAAGAGGCTCTCTATCTCTTCTAGCGTTAAGCTTATCTTTGTACATATGTTTTTGTAAATTGTTTTTAAGAAAGAAAGAATAGAAAAGAATAAAATACATTTATTGGAATCACATAACAAAGCACACAATTAAACATATGACACGTAACAAAAATAATAACAAATAATAATGTATGTTTTCTATACAATAAAGGATTAAGATCGCTCACCCCAACTCCAGCGAATAAAGCACCTGAGTCCGTCCCTGGTCGCGTTAGTAGGCTTTGCTTCAGCGGGCCCTGTGCGGATATGACATCAGAACGTACCTGAGCTGGCGCGCATTATGTGAAATTTCAAGCCAATGTAATGTCAACATTGTATTAAATGGCGGGATTTTCTGCTACCAGCTCGATTTAAGTACATAATAAATGCTGGCTGTTCAAGTCAAATCTTAGTTTGACTTAATGGCACTTTTGTCTTCATAATCGGAGGAAGACTGGTTTGGTAGGTCTGACATATTTTGTCAGATTCATTGACATCCAAGTCTAGAGGACGATAGTTTAAAAGCAGGGCAGATGTGGAGAATAAAAAACGTAGAATTCATTATCATCATCTCCTCATTTTACGTCCCCACTGATGGGGCTCGATCCTTCCCTATGGATGGATTGGGAGAACGGGCCATAAACCACCACGCGGGCCCAGTGCTGATTAGTTGGTGTTAATGATTGCTAATGCAGCAGGGACCATCGTACGTGCCTTTCGAAGCACGGAGGAGTTCGAGATGCTAAGTTTTTGGTCACCCATCCGATGACCGGCTTTTGCAAAAGTTGCTTTAGCTCAGCACTCGCAGACCGGGCGCATTAATTAACCACTGCGCCTTCGAGCTCTCACGTAGAATTAATTTTATATTTAAAAACGTTAAGTAAAAGCTGTGAATATAACGAAGGGATTCTCACAAAACGTGTTAGTATTATAAAAGCAGTATTGTAGCGTTTATGACATTTTTAATAGGATTACACGGAAATTGCATCCCAAGAGGGCACTGTGTGCTGCTGCCCTCCTGCAAAGGGACATCATTTCCATTTTATTGGGCACTGTTCAACGAGCTGCGAATGGGCTTGATACTTTTTGGAATGGAAGAGATTAAATATCTGATTTTCAAAGGGTTTGGGTTGTTGTCGACGTAGAACTGTATTAATCCGTCATCTGCCGTGAGTACAGACACAATAGAATTTTAATTGTTTGGCGGCGCTGATCAGCGCGCGTGTATGAGAGGTTAATGATTATGGTACTTACAGACGCTGGCACATCAACCATGATCCAAAACTGTCAAAATTCTTCAATAACCCCTTTATAAATAAACAAAGAATAAGGTCCGAATAGTTATTCCGTGTTTTGTCTCTTTTACTCTAATTTGAAATGACGTTTACATGACAGGAACAAAACACGGAATAATTATTCGGACCTTAGAACAATAACTAAAGCTATAGAAGGAAGATTAAAATAAAAAACGTGCAACTATGTTTAGTTCCGTTCTAGATTGAGACGATGACGATGGATGACCGAGGCACCAAAATCGAAATTAATTTTAAGTCGCTTCTGTCCGTCTGGCTAGCTACCACCACCTTATCTAAATATGTCGCCATAATATCAATGTTTGTATCATTGTTGTGTTCCGGCAGCTAGTGCTAAGATAGCCAGTGCCTCAGTAGTTGAGGATCCCGGATGAACTGCGCTTCCACCTTCGACCTTATCATCACTTAACATCATTTGACGACCTCCTTGGTCGAGTGGTTTGTAGACCGGTTTTCATGGTATCGCCATCTCTGAGGTCCCGGGTTCGATCCCCGGTCGGGTCAATTTAGAAATTATTGTTTTTCTAAATTGTCTCGGGTCTGGGTTTTTTCTATGTATAATAAGTATGTATTTAAGTATGTTAAGTATGTTTATCCGTTGTCTAGTAACCATTTTAACGAGTTTCATAACGACTTCTCTTGGGTTAGGTAATTGGTGTACGTGTTGGAAAGTTTATTTATTTTAGTTATTTATTTTTAGTTGGGATGAAGGACAGGTGCTTAACCTTAACATATATAAAAAAACAGTTTAACAACCATCATTTGTGTAATCGAAAAGATCTTGTCCCGGAAGGGTCACGAACGGGATTTGAAAAAGCACCGTCAATGATGTGGTTACCCATGATTACGGTTCGTTTGGGTCACAAAGTAACAGTTAGGTAATGTTGATAAAATATTTACATAAATTTATAAACTACTTACCGTTACATATTTGATGAATTTGATCCAAAGTAAATTGACACGGTCTATAACTTTATCCCCGGACGACATGCCGCGCGTTAAATAATTAAACCGGAAAACTTATTCCCATGACATAAAATACGGCAAATGGCAAAACGTAGTTATTTCCACAGATCTAAAACTACGGGTGGCAGAAGATGCGCGCTGCATTTTGTCTGGTGTTAAGTGCATTTTGTTTTTGTGATTATAATAAATCTGTCAACGATCCGAAGTAGTTATGACTTTTAGAAGAAAATATGGCAAAATTTGTTATGTATTAATTTTGTAGATCAGGCTTTTTGTAAGTAGTTTTTTTCTTACATGTTTTGCTTTGTGGTTTATTCTAAGAAGTGATATTATATTGCGTAGATTATTGATCAATTCATTTATTGTTTTCTAAAGTTTATGCGAACACTACACATTGAAATGAAACTACTTTTACGGATCTACTCGTGGCACGAAACGACAAGATGACGTCATAAACCACACACGAAGTCAAAGCGATCGGTTAGGGCGGTCGAATGGGCCCCAGGTCACCTTAACGGGAGGCTGGTTTACAACCGCCGTTGATGTTTCCGTCCACACTTGTTGTAAACAAGGCTTCCAGCTTACTGTGCTTCCCTCTCTCGCATCGGAAGCATCTTTGCAATGGTCCTTGCCTTAAAAAAAATAGGTTTTATTTAGCTCTTTTGTGTGCAAGTGAGGAAAAAAAAAAAAATAAAGGATATGGACGAAACGGGATGAACGGGAAGACGAAAGCAAGTTTTCAACGCGCGCCCGCAAACCAAGGTCGTGGAAAGGTCAACCGAAATTTCGTTGTAAACAACTGTCCGCACTGTTACAAACCGCTGTTGAAAACTTCGGTTTGGGGCTTTTTTTTAACAGTCTGATACACGCTTTATCTTGACGTTTCGAACGCTTTGCAGGGTCCGTGGTCACAGGGCGACTGAGGTGTTGGTCGTCTTATAATTAGTTGATAGCTTGCATACCCCCAATTTATTTTAATCACGTGCGTTCCGTTTTACGCAGAAAGAGCTTACGGTATCTTTTGGTCTGGCAGTATCAGTATCAGTCTAGCAGGATATGTCAAGTGACGATAAGGCCGAAGATGTAAGCGCACTTCAACCGGAATCTGCAGTTATTGAGGCACATATTATCTCTAGCTGTTGGACCACAAACCAATCTACAAACACTCATGTTAGAGCACATACTTAGATGAGATGGTGGTAGTTAGCAAGGCGGACAAACAAGCCCTACCACCAACCAAACCATAAGTACACAAACATGTGGTCCCGCAGGGAATCAAACCCAAGAAAGCTGTGAGACCTGTGGTCTTAGCCACTAGACCACAAAGGAGGTTGATTTTTTAACTTTATGCAACCGCCCCTTTAAGGGTTGCGCCTGTCTACGCCACGCCACAGTCTATGGCACTTTCATACATCCCAGCGGGTGACAGTTACTCCGAAATTGGATCTTACATCGAATTAGTGGGAGCAAGATGGGTGGTTTTAACTCCATAGTCGAGCCGTCGTTATTTATAAGGGTGGCCTGTATAATTAAATCATATCCACTACGAATTGAAACTTAATTCGATCAGAGAAAGCATTTAATGTATATTTGTAAGCGATGATGTTGGTTGATACGATATTAATTTGGAACTTGTTTGTTGTGATAACTGATGGTGGTGGTATAGTGTTTGTTTAGCCGACGAAGACGTTATTTCTGGGTTAGTGGTGATTTCAATTTATATGGTCTTGACGTCAATAAGCACTTAGTTATAAATGCTTATTTATGCCGACAAACAGCATATTGCATTGATGTGTTCCAGTTTGTATGGAACTAATAGATCTTAGTTTGTCTGATGTAGTTTAGTTTGTAGATACTGTTTGTACATTATTTTTTTGACAGAGATTGCTGATTGCCTCAAACGGCATTTTCAGCGTCACCGGGCTTTTTTGGGGGTGGCGAGGTACTCAAGCCGAGTGAAACGAATCACCTTCGGAGGTTTTCTAGAGGGAACGACATCACACACTTAAAAGTGCGTGTCCTGTTATTAGAATAGCTAAATATTTGTAACTGGTAATTAGAAAATAACCGAAATTAATTAACGGTGTCTATGGGCAATAACCTTCTTATGTAGAGCCAATATAGCCGAAGATAGGGCTTAGTAGCATGCATGACGAGTAGAAAATCCTATGTCTTGCAGTGGACTGTTTAGTGGCATTCACGAGCTTAGGAGAAGCCGATGTACAACATTGGACTTGTGATCGTTATTGAATAAATTCGAATAGTAAATACCTCGCACTAGTCACCTAGTTGAGACTAGTCAAGCTTTATTCCCGGCAATGTTTTACCAGTGAGATCACACGCGTTTGCGAAGTTGTTTGCCTCGTTCGCCCCGCGGCGTTGCTTATTATTTAGCGGGTAGTTGCAGGGCTGCAGCCTCGAGGGGCGGATGTGGGTCACCTAAATATGCAGCCCTCACTAAGGGAAAGGGCGAGATGCGGTAGGGTACACGACATAATGTACGGCACATCACGGTATTATTTATTTTATTTGTTTATTTATAAGGCTTAAGTTCCAACTAAATACACATAATTCATTTGAGATGACAAAGTTTGAGAAACAGTTATATTTCATCATCTTCATCACCTGTGTGGTGCCGGGGATAAAGAATTGCACCACCCCCTCTCTTCCCGTGGGTGTCGTAAAAGCCGACTAAGGGACTATTCCAGAGGATGGGCAGCACATCTCTCTGAGGTTACCCTCAACCTACTGCGATCGCCAACCCGCCTGCCAAGCGTGGCGATTACGGCAAATACCTTGGGGGAGGCCTTTGTCCAGCAGTGGACGTCTTTTGGCTGAGATGAGATGAGATGATCTTCATCACCTCCATAACCGTGTTAAAAACCATAAAGGGTGAATAAACTGAAAAACTATTTCTAATAATTTTGATCATCATTTTCAATTTCATCATTTGGACGAGACAGCTAGCCAAGCGAACATAAAATCGAACTGAGGTCCCGGGTTCGGTTTCCCAGCGGGGGCTAAATGTCTGTGTACTTGGTTTGGTTGGTGGTAGGGCTTGTTAGCCCGCCTGATTAGCTACCTACACCTACACCTACACTACCTTATCTTATGTCGCCAAACATTCATGTTTGTAGCATTGTTGTGTTCCGGCAGCTAGAGATAAGATAGCCAGTGCCTCAGTAGTTGAGGATTCCGGGTGAAGTGCGTTTCCACCTTCGACCTTATCATCACTCAACATCAGGTGGTAAAACTTACTCACTTAACGCTGGCTACAATTTTAGCAGGTACTTACTAATTACTAATAATTAGTAATACGGTGGTCTATTCGGCACTTGCCCTTTTTCTGATCTGAGGTCTGCCCGAAATAAATGCATTTTCATTTAATTTAATTTAATAAGTCCAACTCTTAATTCTTACACGTAGCTATAAATTCGAAAGAGCTGTTAAAATGAATGTGTTTAATTCAAATTCAAATATTTGCGGAAATGTTCCTTCATAATGCACTCTATGTGGATGTTAACAAAGGCTTCAACATTGTTAGAGTAACGTGGAAATATTAAAACTCCAATGGTATCCAGTTATGGAAAGGTGATTTTCTGTTTAACGTTTTGTCTACATATTCAAAAACACAAATGTTGAAAAAATTTCCACGAGCAGGGTTTGAACCTGCACCCTTCTGACATACCGGGTCAGGTGCTCTTCCAATTGAGCTATCGTGGTTCTAACCAGCCCGCCGAAATTATTCAACACTATTTACTTTTTACTTTGAAAGCCAAAGGCGCCCATTCAATGTTAACAACTACCGTCATTAACATCCGATCATAATATTTTTACAAATACTAAAGATCAGTTAAGAAGTAGGCAAGCTATTTATAAATGTTTATATAATTTTTTAACGCAAATTTTGTTGCGAACAAATTACAAAAACACAAATGTTGAAAAAATTTCCACGAGCAGGGTTTGAACCTGCACCCTTCTGACATACCGGGTCAGGTGCTCTTCCAATTGAGCTATCGTGGTTCTAACCAGCCCGCCGAAATTATTCAACACTATTTACTTTTTACTTTGAAAGCCAAAGGCGCCCATTCAATGTTAACAACTACCGTCATTAACATCCGATCATAATATTTTTACAAATACTAAAGATCAGTTAAGAAGTAGGCAAGCATATTCAAAGTCAAAGTCAGAGTCAAAGTCAAATATTTTTTATTCAAATAAACTTTAGAAAAGTGCTTTTGAATCGTCCAAACATTTTTTTACCTACTACCTATTTAGGACGTCTATTTTTTAGCTGTGGGGAAGAATTAATATTAATACATTAGATAATTAATATCGTATTGGCGGTTTGAAACATCTGCATAATCTATACCTATATACTCGGTGCTAATGATTTTTAAACATATCATCAGCATTTAGTGCCATTTTCAAACTGAAGTTTAAAGATCAGTATACATTTTCTGCAATTTTTTTTTCCATATGGTATCGTACACCTCTCAGTCCCCGAGAGCTCGAATTCGAGCCCTGCCATATTAGAAAAGATATTGATCAAATAACAAAGAAAGATGAATTTGACATATAATATTTTAAATTAATTTATTATTTGAGTGCACTGGAAATGAGACCTATTTTTAAGAAGAAGTAATTTTAATTTTCTTGCATTAAAATTTCAATTATGGAGGTTTTACAAAAAAATCTTCTCATCATACATGCTCATGTAATCATACATTCACCCACATTCAACCAAATACAATAAATAAATAAGTTGTTTAGGTCCTCATACATAAATTATACCTAAACTTACTACTTATTAGAGTGAAGTATAATTAACAAAAAAATAGGTTTAATATATATAGAACTATACAAAATTTCTTTTGAAATTCGTCTAATATATTTTCTGCTGATGCGGAACGTGGTCCATTCGAGTTAAGTCTACAGGTGGAACTGCTCAGTCGCGTTTAATTTCAAACTTAATATGTTCGGTTCTGTTTGATCCGCACAATGCATTTGAATTACTTCCCTTTATATAAGTCGCTCTTTTTGTTTTCTATCTCATTTCATTTCACTTTGAGTACATTTGCACTTTGCACTGAGTTTGGGAGGAAAGGTTTTATCTTTTGTGTAAGTATTATTTTTTCCCGAATACCTACATACTTTGTTAATTAAGTTTCTTGTTTATTTAGACGTATTTTTTTCTTCAAAGCGTTTAAGACTTTTTTTTGTTAGGCGTACAGATAAAGGCAAAGTCAAAGTCGCACGGGCAGTTATTTACGTCAATAGAAGTAAAAAGTAAGTTTAAAACCATTTAGTCTGCAGAAACTAAAAAGGATTCGTGAGGGTTTTCGAACTGTCTCCCTTCAGTGAGACAGTTCTAAAACCCTCACGACACTACACAAACATTTTAGTTTCAATAATTTTTACTAATATTTTTCTGGAGATTTCAATGACGTCATTCTCGTAGATGAATAAGATGTAAATTGATTTGCACAAAAACCACTCAGCTTAAAGTGTTTTAATCAAAATCGTTTTAAACATACACAAGCAAGATCACCGATCAGCAAATGCACTCTAATTAATTATCTAAATTAGAGCCGTAAATAACAAACATACGTAGCTTGTTTATTAACGGTAGGTCCCGTGTCCACTTTCGGTGTTTTTACCCTACCCCACATACTAAATACGCCATAACCTACTGCAGGGGTCTTCGAAACTGCGCAATTGCAAACTCCACGTGGGTTCCAGTTCATTCACCTCTCCGTCTCTATCAATCATAATTCACATTTTGAACCTTATGATGTAACCCGTAAGAATCAAAACAAACGTAAAACAAAAGCTTGTGATGCGCCCTCTCTATTACACCAAGTTACTTTTGCAGGCGCAGTGACGCTTTCCATTCGTTCCTGTCAAAGAATGAGGGTCGGGAAGACCGCAAGACACATTTGGTTTTTGACATTTTACAAAAGTCAACATGTCATTGCAATGTGGACCTCAGTTGCACAGCGATAAGGTGAAGTTTCCTTAAAATGCACGTACAATTAGAACGCAATAGATACTGCGTTACGGGGTAAGGGCAAATTTGATGTTTCTTAATGAATTACGATATGGACATTTGAGCTTAGTTACCTTTCGTAAATATGAATCCCTCCAATATTTATGTTACGTTTTCCCTTGCCGGCCAGAAAATAACCAAATTAGAACGGTATACTGTACGACGGAGCAAAATGAAAGCAAAGTGAGAGGGTTAATCAGAATTTTAATTTATCCCCTTAACTCAAAACGTCACTGCTCTCAACTTAGGATAATTAATTACCTGCCTAACTTTTTCAAATTACGCTTCGAAACAAAAGCGCATCGATGTTTTTCCGCCATTTTGGACGCCATTAAAACTAGTAAAGCTGTAAGAAGTGCCTGTTTTAGTGAGACCATAGTAGAAAAAACGTTGATTTGTTACATAAAGAGATTAGGAAGGTTGTGGGCGTGATGTTGGTAAATAACTAAATGGTGAAATCTTAGAATAATTACGTATAGAAAGATAGTCTTACAAGCGCTCTGTCAAAAGTGAAGCACTAAACCGATTCACACTTTCGTGACGATTACTTGCTTGCGCTCGGCGACACGCACGCGTACACTTGTAACTTCGTAGTGTACCTACATTGAAAACTCGGCGTTTAGAGCCAGAATATTAACAAACACTGTTTTACTATTTTTATCATTTTAAATTTTTCATTCACGATTCAAACCTGTTGTTTTTTTTATTATTTTTTATTTTTATATTAACGGGTAAGCACAGTGCCTTGATCTCACCTGATGTTAAGTGATGATAAGGCCAATGATGGAAGTGCACTTCACTCGTGATCCTCAACTAGTGAGGCACTGGCTATCTTATCTCTAGCTGCCGGAACACAACAATGCTACAAACATTGATGTTATGGCGACATATTTAGATAAGATGGTGGTAGCTAGCCAGGCGGGCAAACAAGCCCTACCACCAACCAAACCGAGTACACAAACATGTACCCCCCTGCTGGGAATCGAACCCGGGACCTCTGGGTCTAAACCGGTGATCTCAGCCACTAGACCACAGAGGCGACTAGACCAGTAAGTTCGACTGGAACCAGTCATCGACATGTTGACCTATAATAATTAAAAACAGGGGTTAGCAACAGATTTTAGTCTTTACCAACAATTGGAGACAGACCACCTCCACCTGCCTCATGGCTGGCATCCCGTTAAATGTCAATGATATTTTGTTATTCTACTTTTTTATTTTTTAAGTGCTAATTGCTGCACTGAAGCTGAATTAAAAATTTATAAAATATACAGTGAAAAAATTAAATGCCTACCCGACCCAGCCAGAAATCGAACCAGTGGCGGTAGCCAAAGTAACATTAAGAAAACGATAGCGAAGTTCAAAAAGAATAAAATGTATGGTATTGACATAAGCTGCGCTAAATCACGTGGTCAATCTTATGTCAATCCCATACATTTTATTCTTTTTGAACTTCGCTATCGTTTTCTTAATATTACTTTGGCTAAGCTTACTGGGTCTTCAGCAATCCGGGCGGCTGCACTGACCATTATGCTACCGGGAAGGCTGACGTAAGCACTGAATTTTTACGCTGCTTTTTAATTTTTGAGTGCAACCGATGGCTGTTATTTTTTGGAAACGAAAGTTGTGTCGAAGACTGGGCATATACACCGTCCTTTTTTAACCGTCTTAGAACTGCAGGTGGGTTTATCAGAGCATGCAACTGAACAACTTTCCCTAAGAAACAGGTCAAAAAACGAGATTATTTTTTTAACTTTCCCATACAAAGCCTCTACAGGATAATTTTCTTATCAGTGCGCAAATTTTCTGGAGCGACTCAGAATCGGTAAGTTAATAACTTTCTCATAGTAACATGGGTTGAAATAAATGTCAAAAATCTTGAGACTCTTCATACAAATCAGGCTAATCAAGTGTTCGCTAAAGTATGGGAAGTCCAAAAATTTTTGACATATTTCAACCCATGTTACTATGAGAAAGTTATTAACTTACCGATTCTGAGTCGCTCCAGATAATTTGCGCAATGATAAACAATAACCAAACATAGTCGTGGAGAAGCAGCTTGCGAAAGATGTAAATCGTCCATTCGCATACCATCATTTTTGTTATATTAGCTAGTTAATAAACATACCTCTTATTAAGAGCGTTTACGCCGTACACTAGCGCCACTAATGAAAAAATAAACATATCTAGCAATTAGAGATAGAAAATCAAATTATGCTCAACAAACTATTTGAATGAAGTAATTTAGCATTTTTACGTCACCTAATGAACACCTCACATGTTATGGTTTAGTTAAATAAGACGTTACGGCCACTTTTAACTATAACGCCATATTTAACTAAACCATAACATGTCAGGTGTTCATTAAGTGACGTAAAAATGCTAAATTACTTCATTCAGATAGTTTGTTGAGCATAATTTGATTTTCTATCTCTAATTACGAGATATGTTTTTTTTTCATTGGCGGCGCTAGTGTGCGGCGTAAACGCTCTTAACAAAGTACCGTACAGAAGGTACATTGTCTACGAAATTGAATAACTTTGTAACTAAAGCAATTTCATATTTAAATTATTGAAGTAAATTCATTTGAAATGCTTTTACATAAAATTAAAGTTCGTGCCGAAAAAAAGAGCTGAAGAAATTGTTGCGGATTATTTTTGTTAAAAGGACTCCCTTGTAGAACTTGAAAATGCAAAAGAAATAGTAACAGTCTTTGCTAAGTTTCTTGAGGCTTCTTCTTGGTACAACGGGTCCTTACGAAGTCCTGGCTTCGATATTGACGTTCAAGAAATACTTTGTATAAAGTCCATTTTGATATACCTAAGGTTATTTAGAATTAAAATATCACTTTTCATGACTGTACAAATGACACTGAATTAGTAGAAAACATCTGCGATTATTCTTCGGGTCGAGTCTAAGCGGGTCGAGTGGACGCGGACCCAACATATTTTAATGTAATTTTAATCATATTGGTGCATTTTGATTTTGATACACACTTACTTTGAATTTTTCTAAGATTTTGTTTATCTATCTCGTTTGTTATTACTATCATTAAACTTGGGTATGTGTAATGACATCACCTATCGCAAACATCGGATGGGTGACCAAAAATGTATGATCTAGAGCTCCCCCGTGCTTCGGAAGGCACGTAAAGCCGTTGGTCCCGGCTTCATTGGCAGTCGTTAACTATATTGAGAAACTTTGCCCGAATTGCCGCTTTAAAATTAGATTTCTTTTTCATACGCTTCCGACACTATCAAGTTAAAGCTGTTTTGCACAGCGCATTAACAAACATCAGCGCTATACCGTCTACTTCCCGATCCCAACCGAACCCCTTGGAGAATCTAGTAGGGCACGGGGACACGCACTAGTGTGTGATGCCGTTCCCTCTAGAAAACCTTTGACGGTGCTTCGTTTCACACGGCCTGAGGAACCCTTTAAGTTTCTCGCCGCCCCCAAAAAAGACCAGTGAAGCTGAAAATGCAGTCCGAGGTAATCAGGAAACTGTCTCTAATTTTTTTTAAAAGATTCCGTCTCACAACATTCCCCCAGACAAGTGGCAAAACGCTAATAGAATCTATATATTAATACGTGAAGCAAAAACTTTGTACCCCTTTCTACAAAAATTGCGCGGACGGAGGAGTATGAAATTTCGCACACTTATACTTTATATAGAGACAAAGTACATAATGTTAGGATTAAAAAAAAATAAGCACAAAAAAACATTAAATCAATAAAACAAACATTACACACACTACCATGTATTTGACACACGCATATTATACTCTTTTTAATAATTTCAAAAATGGAAGAGAAGTGGCCAAAATCTGTCAATGCCAATCCAAACTCACATTCTATCTTTTTAAATTTTTTATTGCTTATGATACAATCCATGCAGCCTTAATAAAATTACGGTCGAATTTCGACCACTGGACGACCACTAGTATAAATTAAATAGAATGATTATTGCATGGGATTGACACAAACGTTATTTATACGTATTGTTTAATTATCTCAATCCCGTACAATAATCATTCTATTTGATTTCTATTATATTAGCGCATTGCTACCTTGTCTTAGGGGGCCGATGCCATCTAGTCTTCGTTCAATGTTAAAAACAAACATTTAATAACCCTTCAAGAAAGCCTTGACCCGCGAACATTCCTAAAACCGAAAACTGAAAATGCAGCTCAATGAAAATAGCGGTTTAACCGAAACCAGGATAAAATGATCATACATATTCTTATGCTGCGTTATCCTAGCCCCGGGAACGCTATATTTCGTGTGCGGCCATAAATACGGCGGAATCATGGCGGTCCACATTATAAGTTGACCGGTTGACATCCAAGTTAGTTATTGCCGAATTATTCTTCGTACGAGTACATTATATTTAGTCGGAGAATATATTTGGAATGTGAGAATGGTTATCCGTGGAGGTGGTACCAAGCTATGCGTCTTACAAAAAAAACATAGAATCAGCTTCGAAGACTCGAAGGGGAAGTGGTTAAGTGCTGAGGTTAAGCAACTTTCGCAAAGGCCGGTCATCAGATGGGTGACCAAAAATTTATCATCTTGAGCTCCTCCGTGCTTCGGAAGGCACGTAAAGCCGTTGGTCCCGGCTGCATTAGCAGTCGTTAACAACCACCGCACCGCACTGGGCTTGCGTGGTGGTTTATGGCCCGTTCTCCCTACCCATTCATAGAGAAGGCTTGTGCCCCAGCAGTGGGGACATAAAAATGAGCTGATGATGATGACAGCTTCGAATAGTTATTCCGTGCTTTGTCTCTTTTACTCTAAATTGGAATGACGTTTACATAATAACTGTGAAGCTTATTCTCTGTTTTTTTTTTGTAAGGCACTATCAGTTTTTTTTGTACTACTCGTAGTATCCTATATTTTGGCGCGTTTGTAAGTGCCACGTATTGGACGTATTGAAGTAAGTAGTACGTTGTTTTATTTTTAAATAAAAATCTAGACTTTAAATAAATAGCGTTTTTCTAATTTCTTGATTTGAATCGAGTGGATTATACGCGCTATTTGCATCCCTTTTGCTTGTACTTAGGGTATACTGAAAGTGTCTGGATTCTGATAAATAAGACTAGATATAAGACTTACCATACATTTATTGTTTTTCAAAGTATCATCATCATCATCATCATCTCAGCCAAAAGACGTCCACTGCTGGACAAAGGCCTCCCCCAAGGATATGAGGGGTATTTGTGTTTGTATTTGTATTTGTATTTTATTTTTTGTATTTGTATTTGGTATTTTTTATTTTATTTCAAAGTATATTCCCTCGCAATTATTGCATTTTTGCATTCGCTGAAACCACTGTACAAATCAGTTGGACCAGTTTTCCTTAGGGACCTCTTCAATGGCTTCATGGAACGCATTCACCGCCGATTCAGGGCTTGTAAAACGCGTGCCTCTAAGTTTGTCTTTAATTTTTGGAAACAAAAAGAAGTCGCAGGGTGCGAGGTCCGGGCTGTAAGGCGGATGGGTCATCAGTTCCATATTTGAAGCCTTCAAATAGGCTTCTGTTACCTTGAATGTGAAGATGCGTTATCGTGGTGAAGGCCAACATTGCTTCGAGGACGCTTTTCGCGAACTTTTTCTAAGACTAGGCAAGCAAGTGTTGACGTACCAATCTGCAGCCACTGTCTTTTGGTCTTCAGGCGATATTGTAGTGTAATGTCCTGATTTTCCAAAAAAAGAAGCAACCATTTTTTATCATGCTTCGTCTTGTCTTAACTTTCGTCGCCAAATCTTCAAAAGGAAAGACCCACTCTGTCGCCTGGTTTTTTTTTCGGGTTCAAACCCAGGTTTCATCACCGGTCACGATATGTCATTGGCTGTCTATAATATCTATAGACAGCTAATGACTGTCCTCCGTTAAACTTTTTTATATTTTTACGGCACCACTGGACACGCAGTAGTTTCTGGTCCTCCGTTAAGTCATGCGATATCCATCAAGTGCAAAGCTTCCCAACCTTCAGATGCACATGTAAATGTTTTGCACTTGGCTCATTCCGATGCCTAACAAAGCACGAATTTGCTGGCAAGTATTTTTTTGTCAGTTTCAATAAGTTGTCGTACGGTGTCAATATTAGAGTCTGTAACCACAGTCGCCGGCCGACCTTTACGTACCTCGTCATGTAGATGATCTAGTCTACGTCTAAATTCTCCAAACCTCAAATACACAGAGCTGCGACATGGTGCTTCATCACCAAAAGCCAATTGAAGTCTCTGGCAACTCTCTTGTTGACTTAGGCCACAACGAAAATCATAAAAAAATCATTGAACGAAAATGTTCACGAGTTAAATTCATTTTGATAGCGACACACAATTTTCGAAAGGACGTCACGATTGAAAAACAAATGAGTCTCGCAAAATGAAAAGTAACATTCATGTTCATGAGTTCCATTTTTAATTCCATAATTGTTTTTTTCATTCTTTTATTGTAAGTGGCCAGATCCAGAAACTTTCAGTATGCTCAACGTATTAAGAGTGGTTGTTTAGGAGGATTACAGAACTCTGAAATTTATATATTGACAATTCTAAAGCATTCCTTTTTTCTAAATATCAAGTCTATAAATAAGTACATTAACTTTAACGTAACTGATACATTACAAAAACACAAATGTTGAAAAAATTTCCACGAGCAGGATTTGAACCTGCACCCTTCTGACATACCTACCGGGTCAGGTGCTCTCCCAATTGAGCTATCGTGGTTCTAACCAGTCCGCCGAAATTATTCAACACTATTTACTTTTTTACTTTGAAAGCCAAAGGCGCCCATTCAATGTCAACAACTACCGTCATTAACATCCGATCATAACATTTTTACAAATACTAAAGATCAGTTAAAAAGTAGGCAAGCTATTTATAAAATATTTTTGTTTTGTTTATATAATTTTTAACGCAAATTTTGTTGTGAACAAATTACAAAAACACAAAAGGGCGGCGGGCTGGTTAGAACCACGATAGCTCAATTGGGAGAGCACCTGACCCGGTATGTCAGAAGGGTGCAGGTTCAAATCCTGCTCGTGGATTTTTTTTCAACATTTGTGTTTTTGTGATTTGTTCGCAACAAAATTTGCGCAAAAAATTATATAAACACAACAAAAACATTTTGTAACTGATACATTTAGAAATGTACCTGTTAGAAATACATATTTATTTTTGCATTTAAAAAATATTCGAAGCATTTATCGAATATCCAGAATACATTAAGAAAATAGAAGAAAATCTCTACTTCCTATTCTGTGGTACAGCATAGCTATAAGACTCGGTTAAAAGTCGCTTTTGTATAAAACTAAGTGTCTGCTCTGTAAATAAGCATTAGTGCTTGCGAGCTCTAATCTAAGTTCTGATTTGAATTTTATTTTTGGATTTACCGCATTTCTACCCTTTACCCAACTGTGCTAGCGAGCTTTGATAAAATAAAATCTGGAAAACTAAGATTGTTGAGAAGTAACTAATGGTGGTTTAGAGTGTTAAAATGTCATGATTTCTATACCCTAGTTTCTGGATGTTATTCTACTATCTTGTTTGCATAGATTTCAAATTGCTTACTACATAATTTTACGTTTTCAGTTTTACTATTCTTCAACACGTACGTTAAAAACTTAGATAACGTAAAAAAAAACAAATAAAAATTACTTATTTTAATTCTTGCATGCAGATGAAATGCTTAACGGGGCCTAAAGCAAAACCTTGGTATAAGCATGGACTAATAATATATAGTTTAGGTAAGTAACTTAACATACATACATACAAATACTATCACGCCTACCTCCCATAGGGTAGGCAGAGATAACTTCTTGCCACTTGCTACGATTCTTATACGTCTTTCGCTTCATCTTCTTCTCCTTGTTTTACGACCTCCTTGGTCGAGTGGTTTGTACACCGGTTTTCATGGTGTCGCCATCTCTGAGGTCCCGGGTTCGATCCCCGGTCGGGTCAATTTAAAAAAATATTGTTTTTCTAAATTGTCTCGGGTCTGGGTGTTTTCTATGTATAATAAGTATGTATTTAAGTATTTTAAGTATGTTTATCCGTTGTCTAGTAACCATTTCTAACGAGTTTCATAACGAAGCTTCTCTTGGGCTATAGATAATAATTAGTGTGAGTGTAGGAAAGTTTATTTTAGTTTATTTTATTTGTTTAACATAATAATAATAAACAAAAATTTTAACAAAAAAAACCGACTCCAAAAAATTAGACTGATAAAATTGCACTAAAAAGTAAAAAATAAGCGTTAGACTTTTATACAGACAATAACTTTATTAAGAAAAAATATAGGTACAATTATTGTTATTTTTGGGGCCGGTGCCAGCCAACGAAGTTTTTGAAGCCGGTGCCAGTCCGCGTTTGTAGTTAAAATTTCATGCCTAAGATTGAATGTACTATTATGATTATAATATAGTATGTCGTTAAATGTTTATGTTAAAGTTACCTTGGCTGGCACCGACTCCAAAAGTAACAATAATTGTACCTATATTTTTTCTTAATAAAGTTATTGTCTGTATAAGTCTAACGCTTATTTTTTACTTTTTAGTGCAATTTTATCAGTCAAATTTTTTGGAGTCGGTTTTCTTTTTGTTAAAATTTTTGTTTATTTTTCGCTTTTTAGTGATTCGTTTTGATCTATTTATCAAAAGCGAATATGGGTAGACCTACTAAACACGCTGCTCGTATGAGACAGCGCCGTTTAAATGAGACAAGCGAAGAAAACGAGAAACGCCTATCCCAAAGTAGGAAATCAAAAACTGAGTTCCGGTGCCTGTCTTCTTTTGCTTCGTCATAGTCGCTTAACTATCTTAATCGAGATATTTTATCGCCACCCGTGAAATACTTATCATTGAGGAGTTCCGATGGCAATCTGTGGTCTTTTTCATCAGTTACACTTCATCAAATGATACTTTCTGAATGCAAATGCTTGACTTATTTCTGAAAATACCAAAATCGCGATAGGTATGCCTACAATATTTGAGGAGTTCCCTCAATTCCTCGAGGATCCCATCATCAGACCTGGACCAAATTAAAATGGGACCACACGGGAAGCACCAGCTTTCAAATAAAGAAAGAATCATCAAAATCGGTTCACTCAGTCGAAAGTTCTGAGGTAACAAACATAAAAAAAAAAAAATACAGTCGAATTGATAACCTCCTCCTTTTTTTGAAGTCGGTTAAAAAATCTGCCTGTCCAACATTTTTATCTCAACACTACAAAAAAGTCTCGTTCAAATATTTTACATGGACATACAGGATAAAAGTGCCGCATCCACAGCAACCACATCAGCAGTATTTCCACTCAAAATAGACCAAATATGTAGATACCGGAGAGATACGGGCCGGAATAAAAATAGGCCTGGTGTGAACACTGCCTAAATCATTTACGTGATTTATCGCCGTCTGCCCCGGGGCAGATGTTTTGGTGATTTTAAAACTTACTTTATTCCCATTTGCTTTTAGAAAAAGGTATGTTGTAGGTTTGTAAAAGGTATGTTAAGGTGACGCACCGCTAAACAATAAATCTCATACGTTTTGATACGAGCGTTTGCGCCCCGTACCATATGCTTAAATCGGTCTGGTTAGCCGTAAAATGCAAATCTATGTTTTAAAAGAGGTTACTTTGATATTTTTTTTCTCTGTTAAAAAAGTTGACAAATCGTGTTGCTGCAACTAGCAAAATGAAGTCAATTAAATGAAAAATCATGTCATCAAATATCACTTTCATATGTTTTGTAATTGTTGGGAAAAATCAACATCCCCGCCACGTAAATTTCCAATGCGTCGCCTTAAAGGGATGTTAAAGGTGTTTTGAAGATGTGTTAAAGGTTTGTTAAAGGTTTGATACAGGTATAATGGCATCTTTCATTGCTTGGATAAGTCATTAATCAAATTTAAGCAGCGCCTCCAGTGACGAACGAAATGAGTTGCAATTATGCCAAACAAATTTTCGATTTTGTGATCAAATGGTAACTAAAATTCGCACTTGGCACTCTGGTGGTTAGTAGAACAGTGAAACAGACATGTGAGGGGTAAGTAAAGTAACCTAGTGTCTAAATTAAATATTTATAAAATTTATAAAATACAGTAAAAAAATTAAACGTCTACCAGACCCAGCCAGAAATCGAACCTTAGCCAAAGTAACATTAAGAAAACGATAGCGAAGTTCGAAAATTATAAAATGTATGTGATTGACAAATATGTATTAACATGGTATAATAGTAAGTGGTATAATTTAATTTTTTATTTTATTTTATTTATTTGGGTAAAAAAAAAAAACATAAAATATCCGCCATGGAACAAAACGCCAGGCAATGCAATATCGAAATCTGCAACTTGACCGAAAGGCGCAATGAAAATCTTGTGTCTATAGTAGAAAAACTAGGTGACGTGATTGCATGCCCAGTACGCGCGTCCGACATTGTCGCAGTTCATCGCGTACCTCACGCAGACACGAAAAACAATCGCCCGAAGAATGTTATTGTCAAACTTAATAACAGAATGTTACGTGATAATGTGATTTCGGCTTATCGATCGACCAAGGGACTGGACTCGACCAAACTATGCATAACTGGGCCGTCGTCCACTGTTTACGTCAACGAGCACCTCACAATTAACAACAAACTGCTATTTCAGCAATCCAGGGAGATGGCGAAAAAGCAAGCTTATCGATATGTTTGGGTTAAGCACGGTACAATCCTGGCACGAAAATCGGACACGTCCCTGGTCATCGCTATACGGTGCGTGGAGGACATTGCTAAAATTAAGTGATAGGTTTTGTAGTATTATAAGTTGTTTTTATAGTTTGTTTACTCTAGGGATGATTACTGCGCGGTGTATAGCCTATATAATATATACTACTGTGAATATGTTACATAAATATGAGTTAAAACGGCCGTTTACTTGTGGGACATTGATACACCTGTTTTACTTTTATTTTCCTAACTTTTTATCACCTGCGTTAAATACTAGGCACTATAATTTTTTTATTGATAATAATAATTTTAAATATACATATCCAAGGCTTACTCTGACATTAAAACATAGCAAAATATTTTTTAAATCACTTTATCTCAGCGTTCAAAATGCCCTTTCGTGCAGTATAGAAATCTGCTGGGCTCAAACTTATTTAAGGCTTACATATACATTGTTATTTAATCCATTTAATTTAAATTATTACGATAAATTAAATTATTCTACTACAATTATTACACCTCGATATGGCCAGTTCAGGACAGCTATAAGTACTCACTATTTACACATTATTACAATTTTACTACTACTTTTTACATATCGTATTTTCTCAAAATGAATAAAAGCATATCTGTTTATTATCAAAACTGTCGAGGAATAAGAACAAAACTACACACAATTTACATGAATGTCCTGGCTAATACCTACGATATTATTATCCTAACGGAGACCTGGCTGCACGGTGATATATCCGACAGCGAATTTATAGATACGCGGTATCGGGTATTTCGTTGTGACAGGGACCGGGCGGGCAGTGGTAAGTGCGACGGCGGGGGCGTGCTGGTTGCGGTACGCCGTGAGATCGCCGCCGCGGCGTGCGCCCGCGCCGCCGTCACATCCTTCTCGCGCTCACCGCTCATTGATCACGTTTTTGTCGAGTTACGATCGCGCGATTGTTGCTGCGTGGTAAGCGCGGCATATATTCCACCAAACTTAGGATCAGATGTCTATATTCCACATTTTGATGTTATCTCGCGTGTAATGCAAGATACAGATGTCAATGATTTTGTAATCGTTGGCGATTACAACTTACCGACTTTAGAATGGCGAGACTGTGGGACTTATTTGGAACCCATAATAAACAGTTCATACTGTTCATCTAATAAACATCTTATTAATCTAATATCTTCCTTGGATGGGTACCAGATAAATACACACAGAAACTTAAAAAATAGAATATTAGATCCATTTATTACCAACATTATAGATTCCACAACAGCCATTGTATCACTACCGCTGGTGCCACCGGATGAAACCATCCTCCTTTTTATGTATTATTACCAATAAATAAAACTCATCTCTCACACATTCCAAAAAAACCCAGTATACAATTTAATTATTTTAAAGCTGACTATGAAAACATAAACATAGATGTGTCCAAAATAAACTGGGATGATTTATTCTCAAATACTAATGCCGAAGGTGCAGTCTCATTGTATTATGAAAAAATATATAGTATTATAAAAAATAATATTCCAACTAAAAATATAAAGTCTTCTCGCTTTCCCATTTGGTTTACTCCATCTTTAGTCCATATTTTTAAAGATAAGAACAGCGCTTGGATCAAGTGGAAAAAATACCGCAACTTATCTGACTTCGAAACTTTCTCCCTGTACAGAACTAGGTTCAAAAAGGAGTCACGTATATGTTACAGTAGCTATATTAAATCAGTGGAGTCTAGTATTCAGGATAATGTAAAACATTTCTGGAGGTATGTAAAAAACAGACAAATGAGTGCTGATGTTCCAGGCAGAATGAAGTATGGTGAAATGACTGTTGACAGCCCAGTGGACGTATGTCGGCTCTTTTCCACTTTTTTCCAGTCGGTTTTCGAGCCATCAAGTGTCAGTGACGCAAACGACTGCCAATATCAAAATAATAATCATACACCTGACCTGATTATGAGTGATATATCGATCACAGATAAGCAACTGCTGGAGGAACTACGCACTTTAGATATCTCAAAGGGCGCTGGAATAGACAACATACCACCGATTTTCTTTAGGTCCACTGCAGCGACAATTTACCATATGCTTATGCCTATATGCTTTTTGTATAACTTGTGTTTAAGAGAGGGTACCTTTCCCACCATCTGGAAGACCGCACGTGTTGTTCCCATCTTTAAAAGCGGAAATAGATCAAACGTGGAAAATTATCGCCCTATATCTATCTTATCTACCCTGTCGAAGCTTTTCGAAAGGCTGGTACACAATATTATATACCCTCCATTGCAAAATATTATTATTCCGCAGCAACACGGGTTTGTAAAACGTCGATCTACCACAACAAATTAACTGATATATACATCGTACGTCTTCGAAGGTATAGATAGAAACAAGCAAATTGATAGTGTCTACACGGACTTTCGAAAAGCTTTTGACAGGGTGGACCATAAAATATTATTATAAAAAATCGCATACAATGGCATTCGCGGGAACCTCTGGCGTTGGTTCAAATCGTACATAACTAACCGTACACAGAAAGTTGTTATAAGTGGCTACGAATCAGATTTTGTACCAATAAGCTCTGGTGTTCCACAGGGCTCAATATTAGGCCCACTCTTGTTTATTATATTTATCAATGACATATCTAGCTGCTTTCACTTTTCTGATTTTTTATTGTACGCAGATGACCTAAAAATCTTCCACATAATAGACAACAGTGATGATCATGTTAAATTTCAGGCCGATCTCGATCGCTTCTCTGCCTATTGTGCTGTAAATAAACTTAGTCTTAGCATAAATAAGTGTAAATCAATAACCTTCACTAAAAAGCGGCTAATTAGTAATTGTACTTACAAACTCACTGATGCCAATCTTGAAAATGTGCAATACATTAAGGACCTAGGTATAACGCTAGACAGTAAACTTCATCTTGATTTACATGTAGATAATATAATAAATAAAGCCTATAAGATGTACGGATTTGTTATGAGATCCAGTAAAAAATTCACACAACCCTATACATTTTTAAGACTCTATAACGCTCTAGTCAGATCTCAACTAGAATATGCCGTGCCCATTTGGAACCCTTTTTATAGTAAATATATTGAAAGTCTGGAAATGGTACAAAAGAAATTTCTGCGTACAATGCACTACAGATATTTTCACAATCGTTTGTCCTATTTACAACTTTAAAAAAAATATAAAACTCTTAAACTTGAGGACAGACGTGAGCAACTCGAGGCAATGATGTTATACGACATATGCCATAACTGATACGATTGCATCCCCATTGTGAACAGATTGTGTTACAGTGTTCCTACCAGAACTCATAGCCGAAATATTTGCCGATTATTTGCCACTTCCCGATGTCGTACAAACGCGGGAAAACGGTCGCCGATGCATCGTCTAGTACACTCATATAATACATACTTTAACAAAGTTGACATTTTGGCGACGACGCCTTTTACCTTTAAAAAAATATTGCTGAAAACATTGCGCAGTAGTTATTCTTAGTTAAGTTTCATTTAATTAATGAAGTAGTTTGTTAATGGTCATTTTTTTAAATTTTAAATGTTAATGTTTACTCTTCAACCTGTATAGGTACTATAGTCAAGAAATTGTTTTTTTTTTCGAGTGTATTCTCTTTTGAATAGTTTAATGTTTTCTTAAAATAATATATTTTTGATATAGTCCCAATGTTTTATGTTAAGTACGTTTACATACTCAGTTTGTTTTGCAGTAATTAATATCACTCTCAACGTCTAAAATGTAAATTTAAGTTGTGGTAATTGATGCTGGTGTTGAAATTAATACTACTATTATTTAATATTCTAAGCAACATTGTATCCAACATTGTTTTTTACCCAAATAAATAAAATAAAAATAATAATAAATCACGTGGTCAATCTTATGTCAATATATCGTTTTCTTAATGTTACTTTGGCTACCGCCACTGGGTCTTCCGCAACCAAGGTAGCATAGCGGTCAGTGCAGCCGCCCGCGAAAAGGTAATGTTCAATTCCTGGCTGGGTCGGGTAGGCGTTTAATTTTTTCACTGTATTTTATAAATTTTACAAATATTTAATTAAGCTTCAGTGCAGCAATTAGCACTTAACAAAAAAAAAACAAATAAAAAAGTTAAAATTAACCTAGTGTCGTTTTAGTGTAAGCAACTTTTAACTGCTCCGACTCCGATGCCACTCATTCATCAGGCCATCACGTGGAGTCACCACAGGCTTACCTATCTCCTTCGTCAGCCACAAAGTAGCCACACTCCCGAGGATCGGCGAAGCTTACCCGCGCCACTCGCTGGGGGCCTCCGCCATATTTATAGGCTTAATTAAATCTGAGCCGTTGATTTACAGCGCCCTCTACCGGCAGGTGTGGAACTATATTAACTGAAGTTAGCATTATTTAAGGCGCAGTATAATCGGTTAACGAGCGCGCGAACAGTGAGTGTGCCTTGGATTGGTGAAAACTTTAATGTCTTATAAAAGAATTGAAAAAAAAACATGTTGATTATTTTCTTTTACACTGGGTCTCACCTGATCAGGAGGCTTATTGTCTAATCTCAACCTATATCACGATACCTTTTAAAGGTATTAATTATAGATGACTAGTGGCCGCTCGCGGTTTCACCCGCAAGGTTCCCGGTTTCACCCGCGTGGTTCCCGTTCCCGTGGGAATATCTAGATAAAAAGTATCCTAAATGTTAATCCAGGTTATAAACTATCTATATGCCGAATTTCATCCAAATCCATTCAGTAGTTTTTACGTGAAAGAGTAACAAACATCCAAACAAACTTTCGCGTTTATAATTTTAGTAGGATTCCAAGTAAGTAAATGTCAAATTGACGATCTTCAAAAACGCGTCGCGATCGCAATCATTGACACTTGTGAACTAGTTTGCAGTTCTTGAAAAGCTTCACCATTAGTGCAAAATCAAATGAAGGTGAGATGAACTTACCGTGAGGTGATCATTTTACGATACCATTTTTTTTAATAACGTTTGTAATAGGTTTAAGTCATTTCTCTTTCAAACATTCTGACATTTCGTAGCTGCTTGTGCTGTGAAAATAATTTAAATCGGCCCGATTCCCGGAAGCTCTGGGTTTGATTCCCAGGTCGGACACAGTGTTTCGTAATTCCCAATGCATATATAGGTCAAGTTTGTGATCATCATCATCATCATCATCAGCTCTTTTTATGTCCCCACTGCTGAGGCACGAGCCTTCCCTATGGATGGATAGGAGGAACGGGCCATAAACCACCACGCGGGCCCAGTGCGGATTGGTGGTTGTTAACGACTGCCAATGCAGCCGGGACGGCTTTACGTGCCTTCCGAAGCACGGAGGAGTTCAAGATAATAAATTTTTGGTCACCCATCCGATGACCGGCCTTTGCGAAAGTTGCTTAACCTCAGCATTCGCAGACCGGGCGCGTTAACCACTGCGCCATCGAGTTTGTGATCACCGACCCACGTTTGGCCAGGGTTCTAGCTAAGTAATTTGCCATCTATTTTGCGATGACTTGATTTAAATGATGGAGGCCTTTGCCAAGAAGTGGGACTATATGCCTGTGATCGACATGAACCAGTAATCGACATTCTTGCTCTTTAATAATTAAAAATATGGGCCAGCAACTGATTTTAGATTAGCAAAAACTGAAAAGAGTAAAATTTCTATGATAATCTTTGTTATTTTTTCACGAAGAAAGTTGTGTTAAAGACTGGGCTTAAGTGTCGAGCACTGGCAATTACCAAATAGGCTATTTACATTTACTACTATATACGTATACTAGCTGGCCCGGCGGACCTCGTACCGCTTTGACAGTTTCCATGACAACAAAACAAACAAATCATTTTTTGTAATGGAAAATTAAATTGTCGCTTTTAGTATTTTATACATATTTATTTTAACTAGTGGTCGCCCAGTGGTCGAAATTCCACCGTAATTTTTTATTTTTTTTTATTTATTACATCAGGTGAGATCAAGGCACTGTGCTTACCCGTTAATATATAAAAAAAAATTAAGGCTGCACGGATATATCCTAAGCAATGAAAAATTAAAAAGATTCGGCCGCTCCTCAGCTCCATTTATGAAATTTTTTAAAAGAGTATTTAAGCGTGTGTATCAAATACATGGTAGTGAGTGTAATGTTTGTTTTATTGATTTAATGTATATTTATGCATAATTAAAAAAAAATATTAACATTCGGATAACCTTCTCTATATAAACTATAAGTGTGCGCAATTTCATACTCCTCCGTCCGCGCAATTTTTGTAAAAAAGGGGTACAAAGTTTTGATTCACGTATAGATAAAAAGTATCGTATATCCTTTCCAATACCTTTGAGAATATGTGTACAAAGTTTCATGACGATCGATTCAGTAGTTTCTGCGTGAAACCGTAACAAACAAACTCACAATCACATTTATAATATTAGTAGGGAGTAGGAATGATCTGTGGACTCCTGGGTCTGATACCGGTGACTAACCACTAGGCCACATTAGCAGTTCTGTTATGAAAACAGATCAGCGACTTTAACGCTCACTGCGCGATTTGAACGGCTCCAGGTTAAATTACAATAAATCTTGCAACCTTCAGTAAGGCGTCATACCCTTAATAACTGCAAACATGTTCTGCTGGGAATCGAACCCAAGGCCTCTGGGTCTGGTACCGATGGACTAACCATTGAACCACAGGCGTTTATGTTACAAAAACAGATCAGTGACTTTTCATCTCTCACCCCCGACCGATCCGATCCGTTCCCTTCAGATTCTAGTAGAGAACGGAGACACGCATCATACCCTCTAGAAAATCGTTGGCGGTGCTTCGGTTCTCACGGCTTGAGGAGCTTTTTAATTTTCTCGCCGCCCCCAAGAAAGACGCTGAGAAAGCAGTTAGGAGTATCAGAACAAACTCTCAAAAAAATCATCGCTCACTGTGGCGAGGTGAACGGCTCCAGGTTAAATTGCAATTAATCTTGCTACCTTTATTTAGCCGACGTACCCTCAACAAGTGCAGGTATGCAGTTGTTTCGTGACAAACGACTTTCGCGTCCAGTTAACTACCGGACTGTCATCCATCATGCGGGCACGGACGCGCCGTAGTAGATACAACTTCGCGCCGATTAATCACCATGTATATAAGGCTTGACATTCACAGTAAGCCAGATTTTAATAGTGGCAAGAAGAAGGCGTTAATATTGCCTTAAACATTATAAAAAATCCGGCTGTGATAGTGGAAGAAGTCTTCTGACTGGTACACTAAGGAGAATCTAGTTGAATCTAGTCAATGGCATCACACGAGAAAAAGTCATCTCCCCACAACCAATCTTATTATTGCATACTTTTAAAGTTGAATATAAATACCTGGTTCACGTGCTTATTACTTAGTGCCTCCTTTCCTTTCTCCCATGAGCGGGGTAACTTAACTGGCTCTCTTAGCCGTCCAGAGACGCTTTGTCTCGCCTGAAGGTACCAATTAAAATTATTATACCTACCGCTCTTGTGGTTTTCAGGTGAGACCAGCAGGCTTAGACTTAATGGTTTCGATACCTTGCAGGAGGTATATATCATGTCTTCACTTAAGTAGGAGAACCAGCCACTACCACGAGCATGTTTTCCGTCTGCCTGAAACCTACCACCATTATAAAGCATTTCTTAAAAAAAAAATTGTTAGCATTTTTGTCTTTCAGCAGGAAGATTTATAAGATAGCTAGTACCTCCGTTTTAAGGACGGTAGTGCGCTTCCGCCTTCGGATTTGTTATTACTTATCATCAGGTAAGATGAAACCTAAATGCTTTCCCGTTAAGAATTTAGAAAAATGTGTTATAATGTCGTCACGTCCATAGCCGCCTTATATTTTCCGTGTATACAAGATTCGATTAAGGTCGTGTTTTCTGTGCATGTCTTTCAAAGCTTATGACGGGGAAAGATAGTTTTGTTCCATTTAACAGAAGCGCAGTTTGCGCTAACAACTCCGACGGAGTGTTGGCGAATCAAGTTGTGCTTTAAATTTTCAGCTGCGAAGGTTCAGTTCTGTTTTTATTGGAATAGTTCCTCTTTGGTGTAATATTGTAGTTATTTCTTGAGTAAAAAGTGGTTTTAAGTCTTGTTACAGATTTAAAATAACGAGCTGAAAATGCAGACTTTGTCGGTACGTGACGACAAAGTCTGCATTTATATAGTTAATATATTATAAAGAAAAAAAAATAAAATAAATCATTAAAAATTACTTTACACACACTAAATAAACAGCAAATCAAACATCATCATCTTTTCAGCCAAAAGACGCACTGCTTGATAAAGACCGTACACATATCCTCCTTTATTTTCAGCACAAACATGTTATAAACGTTTCTTTCTGATGATGTTCCTTTTTTTCTTTCAATTTGATTTTTCTTATAAAGTCACATCTTTTTTTGCTATAAAAATCCTAAGAAAGTCTATGGTACTCATAATAAATGTATTCGGGCTCCGTTTAGCTACAAAAGATTGGATAAACATTATCATGGTCTTTAAAACTTAAACGTTCACTTGGCATTTGCTACGCCAGACCGTAGCATTCTGCGATCTCTTAAGATAGCTCCGTCGTTACACGTAGTTAGTGTAGAGGCGAGTAGGGCATCTCAAGTCACTCCACAGTGCAGGTTCTGCGAGCCTCGTCTCGAGAGCTCTCGCTCGCATCTTTACTGCCTAGCTGTTGCATGATACTAGTAGTTTTTCTTCGTGTTAATGAGATATATAATACCTTTTTTGTCGTAAATAAAACATTTTTGAAGTGAACACTTCTTTAGCGGCGTTGTACACTTTTTTTGTAATGGGTAAAAAATGTTAAATTCGCGTCAGGATACGTGACTCGCGGCAGGCGTCAGGACACGTGGCCTGATCGAAAATTCGTAAGACGGATGACAGCCGGCGCGGCGTAGGAGAGGAAGTATCCCCCTCTCTTTCTACGGCGCGGCGAAAATGTATGCCTGCTGTTTCGTTTAGGCGGCGCAGGGCGCTTGCGCGAATGTTCGAGTGCTTTTTAGTGTAATATAAATTGTCACGTTTGTGTACGATAGCGCAATAAATAAATATTGTATTCTACCACATAAATGATAAAACTTTTATACTGATACTTGAAGCAATTCGTGCAAAATTATTCTCTAACCATTCCAAAATATCAAAAATGCACAACGTTAATATTCAAGTTTTCACTTCTGCCGGCACTCCCAGAGTGCAACCCGTCGTTTTTTTTAGTGGAGCTACTATCGATTTTATCTGGGAGACTTCACAATAGCAAACTGCACTTCTTGGCAGAAAAGTGAATAGTCATGACTGCAGTTTTTGTTTTAGTTTCAAAAAAATGTGTTATGGCGAATATTAACCGTATTAAGTGCATAAGTGTTGGCAAATGAAACAAAACACTGCAACGTCACTTTTTCTCAAGACGTGTAAGATCTCAGAATCTCAGCTCTAGCCTAGGGCCGGCGCTGGAATAGAACATCTTAATTCGGGAGATAGACGAAAAAATAATAACAATTTATTCATTTTATTTATTTATTTGTCTTCGGAAGACCAACAGCACGCGAAACATACATATATTCAGATATAAGTAACAGATGGCCAATAACAGGCCTCCACGTTTAAAAACAGATTAATTAACAAGGGTTTTGTAGACAATAGAACATAAAATATATAAAAAATATTAAAAAACAAAATAAAAACTAATAAGTGGGATATAAAATTCACTTAATCAAATATTTACTAAAGAAATCTTGACTTAATAGCCGCCTTGCTGTTGCTATGCTAGAATAGAATAAATCAAAATTGTTTGTTTTAGAAAACTCATTTAGACTTTTGCTAGCTCGCCAAAGAAATTCGTTCTGACGGTAATTTGATGAAACTAACGGCAGATGAATTGGAAAGTAATATCTTATCGATCTTGATGGAATATTAAGGTAAATTTTGGAAAGTAGCTCAGAAGAATTTATTTTGTTTGTAATTATCTTTAGCAAAAAAATAATATCCGATATTTCTCTTCGTTTTTGTAAGGGAAGAAGGTGAAACCTCGAACAAAGTTTAAAATAGTTTGTAGAATTATAAGGCAACTTCAGACGGATACTCAAGATATATCTTCTCTTTGGCAATATAACCGAAAGGGTAGAAGTTGGAAGACTTTTATTATCTCACAAGCATGTTGATTTAAGTTGCGACTTCTTTCCATTACCAAAAAATATGAACTTTCACAAGGACAAATAAAAGAACACATGTTGGCTATGAATGAGCTGGTAGAAACGTGTAATGAAAACAATGATAGACTTAATTCATTTACTTGTAACCACACTTGTAAATGTAAGCAATTACCAGGTCGTTTATCGGTAACATGTGATTCTTCCTCTCCATTAAAATTAATTAATACTGATGTACCTAAAGGTTCCCTTAGCCAGTGTAAAATTATAAATACACCACACTTAGTAAAAAATATCAATCAAGAGGATTTAAATTTAGATAATAAGAGTGACACTGTTATATTTAGCGATGAATTTGGTAAAAACATGGGCCGCTTGTTATTTGACTTAGGACATTCAATTACCAATTACTGTATGCCTGGTGCTTCTTATCAAGATATTTTAACAAAAGCAATTGATTATAAATATAAACCTAATAGTACTGTATTAATTTTTGTTGGAAATTGAACAAATCAAGTTTGATTAAGAGTTTAAATAAGTTAAATAATTCAAATGTAGGGAAAATGATACTGTTTACTTTACCCTATTGTAGTAGCTTGACACAGGAGGAAAATACTACTAGATATAAGCTTAATTTGACATTACATACATTTTGCAACAATGAAAATTTGCATTTAATTGACACTAACAATTATGTTAGTAATTTTTATTTGACAAAAGATAGTTATTATCTGCCAATTTATTTCAAGCGACAAATAGCTTCATCGCTATCATATTTTTTACACATCTCAGCCAAAAACTTGGCTAAACAAGTTGCTCCTATTGAGCAATGTTTAATAGACATAAATGTCAGTAGTGTTTCTACTGACATTCCAATCAATAATTTAAATTGAATCATAAGACAAAAGAGGAATTCTCTTGCAACGTATTTGGTAATATTTTAAATAAATGTAAAATTAATTCTAAGAAAAGCCCGTCCCAACCTACAATTATTAAAAATGTTCACTCAATTAATATAGTTCACCAGAACATTCAAGGGATGACAGGCAAAGATCTGGAGATTGAA
This sequence comes from Eudonia lacustrata, assembly GCA_947562085.1. Lineage (NCBI taxonomy): Eukaryota > Metazoa > Arthropoda > Insecta > Lepidoptera > Crambidae > Eudonia > Eudonia lacustrata. The sequence continues at coordinate 2,154,076 of OX387323.1, read as the reverse complement.
TTGTTCATGAACGATAATAAAGTTGATATTTTATGTATTACTGAACACTGGCTTAAAGATCATCAGTTCATGTTCAATTTTAATAATCATTTGGTAGGTAGTTCGTTCAGTCGAGTAAATTCAATTCATGGTGGCTCCTTAATTATAGTTAATAAGAAATTAAAATTAAAGGAACGAAAAGACATAGTGAGCCTCTCGGTTGAGCGAACAATAGAAATAGCTTGTGTGGAGCTGGAGCGACTTGTTGTATTAAGTGTATACAGGCCTCCGTCAGCATTGTATGATTATTTTGAAAAAGTAATGGATGAAGCATTATATAAAATCCGCAATGTAGGTAAAAAGATAGTTATTTGCGGTGATTTTAATATTAATTTGTTAGAAAAGTCTACAGGTTCTATCAAAATTAAAAATTTATTTCAATCGTATAATTTAAATAATTTATTTATGGAGCCAACTAGAATAACTGCCACTTCGGCCACTTGTATTGATAACATATATACCGATCTAGTACCACTGTCTAAACTCATTATTAATAAACTGGACTCTGATCATTGTGGCCAAATGGTCAGCCTTCCACATCAGTGTAAGCAAGTGAAGAAACAGAATATCACTGTTGTACCAAAAACTGCAGGCCGTCTGGAACGGTTTAGAAACAATCTTTATGATAATATATGTTTTTTAAAGTATAATGATAACCCAAATGAATTTTATAATAATTTCTTTCATAAATATTGTACAGAATTTAATAAAACTTTTATTCCAAAAAGGATCTCGGTTAGTGGTACTGTTACTTTTAGTGAATGGGCTACAATTGGTATCCACAAAAGTAGAAAGCGACTTTATGAGCTATATGATGAACGCAACTATAACACCAGTGAAGATTTTAAATTGTATGTCAAAAATTATTCTAAGTTATTTAAAATAGTATGTCGATTAGCAAAGGCAAAGTTCCTGAGTTCAAAGATTAAGCTAAGTGATAACAAAATAAAAATGACATGGAATATTATAAATAGTGAAACTGGAAATGTCAAAAGTCGTAACAATGAGTACAAATTGAGCTACGAAAATCAAACCTTAACTTCCGATGCTGATGTTGCTGCGGCATTTGAGAAGTTTTTTACTGATATTCCAGTTTCAACTACAAAGGCTTTAGACTCCTCCCCCACTGTAGCTGAAGCGGTTCTAAAGGAAAATGTCAAACCTAGTAAAAACTATTTTAGTTTTCAAAAAATTGATTTTAGAGATATAATTAAAACTTTTAATACTCTTAATAAAAAGAAGACTGCTGATCTGTGGGGTAATTCCGTCGACGTCACTAAATCCGTTATTGAGACAATAGCTCCAGTTTTAGCTTGCATATTTAATGAATGCATTGGCTGTGGTGTTTTTCCTGACCTAATGAAGCACAGTAAAGTAATCCCATTATTCAAATCAGGTAGCACATGTGACCCCTCTAACTTTAGACCAATTTCTGTGTTACCCACATTTAGTAAAATATTTGAAAAGATAATTCTAGACCAAATTCAAGTTCATTTTTATAGAAATAAACTTTTACATTCTAGACAATATGGTTTCACTAGGGGTCGCTCGACTACTGACGCTGGTGTTGAGCTTATTCTTCAAATATTTAATGCCTGGGAGGATTCTCACGATGCCGTAGGGGTTTTTTGTGATTTATCCAAGGCCTTTGATTGTGTTTTACATGAAACCCTGGTCAGGAAGCTCTACCACTATGGAATTAGAGATGCATCACTGAATCTTCTTATCTCATATTTGAGTGATAGGGTTCAGAGGGTTGATGTTAACGGTAAAAGATCTCCGGGATCGGTGGTTACAATGGGTGTTCCACAGGGTTCAATTCTTGGTCCTTTCTTATTTTTAATTTATATTAACGACTTGCCTTACTTTGTAAAAGACAAACATGAGATAGTATTGTTTGCAGATGATACCTCACTTTTATTCAAAGTGAAACGACGACAGCCGATTGATGACGATGTGAACAATGCTGTCACAAAAATAGTTCATTGGTTTAGTGTTAACAATTTGCTATTAAATGAACAAAAAACCAAATGTATAAGATTTGTATTACCCAACGTAAAGGAGGTAAAAACCAGTGTAAAAATTAAAGATAAGAATGTGGACCTTGTGGACACCACAGTGTTTCTAGGCATTACGTTGGATGCAAAGCTACAGTGGGGCCCACATATAGATAAATTGTCGAGTAGACTGAGCTCTGCGGCTTATGCAGTAATGAAAATTCGTCAGATCACTGACATTGAAACAGCTAGACTTGTTTACTTTAGTTATTTCCATAGCGTAATGTCGTACGGCATTTTACTGTGGGGCAATGCTGCCGATATTCAAACTATCTTTGTGCTGCAGAAGCGGGCTATTCGAGCAATTTATAATCTAAAAGCTGGTAATTCTCTTAGGGAGAGATTTAAAGATATTAATATAATGACAGTTGCATCACAATATATTTACGAGAACCTAATGTATGTATATAAAAATATTGAAACTTTTTCTAAAAACAGTGATATTCACAATGTAAACACTAGAAATAAAAACAAACTAGCAGTACCTAATACTAGGCTCCACAAAGTAAATAATTCATTTAGAGGCCTGTGTGTACGTTTTTACAATAAAGTTCCAAGTAATATCCAAAAACTAGATATTAATAAATTTAAAATCGCTATTAAAGAAAAGCTTTATAAAAAAGCTTATTATAAAGTGTCTGATTACATTGAAGACAAAACAGCATGGGTTTAAAATGCTCCAATCTATTTCTAATCCAATATATTGTTAAGGTTTTTTAAACTTGTATAACTTGGTAACGTAACGGCATATAATTTTGTAAATGTCGTTACATAATGAATTAAAGCTGTGGAGTTTCTTGCGCCCATTCTTCTCCACAGCTAAAATATAGACGTCCTGAATGGGTAGTAGGTAAAAAAATTATGGACGATTCAAAAGCACTTTTCTAAAGTTTATTTGAATAAAGAATATTTGACTTTGACTTTGACTTTGACGACCTCTCAAGCGCCGGTCTTAGTTTACCAAAATACTCTTATTCCTCACATTTCACTTCACTCTATTAGTACTGGCAACACCAACCGTTTAGGTTAATGAGGAAAGCCAGACGTCTATGCGCATGAAAAACTCGCATGAGGACTACCTTTCTACCGCCTCTGTGGTCTAGTGGTTAAGACCACCGGTTTAAACCCAGAAGTCCCGGGTTCGATTCCCAGCGGTACATGTTTGTGTGCACGGTTTGGTTGGTGGTAGGGCTTGTTTGTCCGCTTGGCTAGCTACTACCATTATATCTAGATATGTCGCCATAACATCAATGTTTGTAGCATTGTTGTGTTCCGACAGCTAGAGATAAGATAGCCAGTGCCTCACTTGTTAAGGATCCGGGTGAAGTGCGCTTCCACCATTGGCCTTATCATCACTTAACATCAGGTGAGATCAAGGCACTGTGCTTACCCTAAAATATAAAAAAACAACTTACGTTAGGACATAACGCCAGATCAGAATCCACCGAAGCGTATTTTCTATCCAGTGTATATCTATAAGACTACTGCTTCGCCATGTCATTCCCTACTTTTCAAACAGTAATTTACCAGCACAGTAATGATTATAAACTGCACAAAAATTACAAGAAGCCCTCAACTTAGTGGAGTCTAGTCCTCACAAATTAAGGGCCCCCTTTGAGGCCGCCTCAAACGAACGTGGCAAGCTCTAAGCCCTTGAAAGCACCTCGCAACGAAACTGTTGCACGTTAAGAAACTTGCGGAATTAAAACCTCTTTTTAAGTAGCGAGTAGAAGTGTTACTCGTACTCTTTCGAAGTTTGAAACTACAGAAATCTGTAGCGTATATTTTAAATCTAAATTTTCATATGATACTAGGAAAGTAATGGCTGATTTTATGATATACTAGCACTTTACACGCGACTTCTTCCGCGTGGATTTGATATTAAAAAAAAACTCTTTTTTAATAAATATAGCCTATGTTCATCATCATTATCATTATCATTATCAGCTCATTTTTATGTCCCCACTGCTGGGGCACGAGCCTTCCCTTTAGATGGATAAGGAGAACGGGCCATAAACCACCACGCGGGCCCAATGCGGATTGGTGGTTGTTAACGACTGCTAATGCAGCCGGGACCAACGGCTTTACGTGCCTTCAAAAGCACGAAGGAGCTCGAGATGATACACTTTTGGTCATCCATCCGATGACCGGCCTTTGCGAAAGTTGCTTAACCTCAGCACTCGCAGACCGGGCGCGTTAACCACTGCACCATCTAGCTCCTCAGCCTATATTACCCGCAAGGAATGCAGCTTTCTATGAGTGAAATATATTACATATATATAATTAATTATGTTATTTATGTTTAAACTTCAAAAGTGTAATTATTATGTAACACTATGACATGCCAAATGTAACGTTCTATGTTATAATATGGTAAATAAATGATTTGTATTTGTATTTGAAAATAATTTTTGGAATTGGACCGGTAGTACCAGAAATTAGCCCCGACATACAAACAAAGTCACAAACGTTACCTCAGATATAGATGATAGTGTTTGCCTTCTCCTCATTGATGAAAAAAAGCGGCCAAGTGTGAGTCGGACTCACCCATGAAGGGTTCCGTAGCAGATCAAGCCACGCCCCGCGCTAATTATAATTATAATTTACTTAGGCACCTATTACAGATATATTATTAGAAAATAATGGTTCACGGCTTATACAAAAGGTTTATGTTTATGAAATTAAATATTTTTTCTTATATTTGAGTTGATTGAATGAAAGGTAAATTGCGGTTTACGATTTACGACGTATTAAAAAAAAACTGCTTACTATATCTCGTTCAAACCAACTTTCGGTGGAAGTTTGCATGGCAATGTAAATAATATATTTTTTTTAGTTTTATCATTCTCTTATTTTAGAAGTTACAGGGGGGGAGGGGTACACACATTTTACTACTTTGGAAGTGTCTCTCGCGCAAACTATTCAGTTTAGAAAAAAATGATATTAGAAACCTATATATTATTTTTGATCACCTATTCATAAATATCCCACACGTATGGGTATGATGAAACAATTTTTTTGAGTTCAAAGTATGGGGAACCCCCAAAATTTATTGTCTTGTCTTTTCTCAAAGATTGTTGTTAATGAAATGCCAACGAGTTAGAGGGTTAAAAATAGTATTTATATGTCGTTTTTTTCTTTGTTTCCTTTCCCTTTAAATACAATGTTCCATCACAAACTCCTTCGTCGCTTACCATCGGCCTAGCCTCAAACCACGACAAACTTAAAAATCGCAAAGATTCCATCGTTGCTTAATAGCAGACAAGATTTTAACCAATCCATACATCCGAATCACAAACCATCTATATATTAATACGTGAAGCAAAAACTTTGTACCACTTTTTTACGAAAATTGCGCGGACGGAAGAGTATGACACTTCGCACACTTATAGTTTATTTAGAGAAGGTTATCCGAATGTTAATATTTATTTAAAATTATGCATAAAAATACTTTAAATCAATAAAACAAACATTACACACACTACCATGTATTTGACAATACGCATTTAAACTCTTTTCAAAAATTTCAAATAAGGAAGAGGAGCGACCGAAATCTGTCAATGCCAATCCAAACACACATTCTATCTTTTTTAATTTTTCATTGCTTAGGATACAGTCCGTGCAGCCTTAATAAAATTTCGACCACTGGGCGACCACTAGTAACAAAAAAAGCACCAAGTAAATACAAAAAGGACGTAAAACGTAAACATCGTCCAAGTAGGTCGATTAAGAAAACTCAATTGAACATAACTATTAAATTCACCGTACATCTTCCCTAAGGGAGCGTCCAGTAAGCCACGATCGCTGGTAATGTAAAATGCATGTAGTATATGCGTGGGGCATCGCATTGACGTATTAAACGAAGGTTAATACAGACTTCACCCTTGTCGGCGTCGAAAAGATTTCCCTAGAGCTCGGATGTACGAGCCCTTATGGTGAGGCGCAAGTCATGAGATATAATAACAAAAGAAAAGTTGTTTCTTTTTACAATGATTGCAAGTGTCTCAATGCAAACATCTAAACGTGTGAACTGGAGTCTAATAAAGGGCGACCCTTTATTTCAAGTCTTCTTCGTCATTAGTTATTTAATTGTTTAATAAAATTCTGATTCTTTGTGTTTGTGTGTATGAGAGTTTTTGTGTTGTGTATCTGGAGTAAAATGATGCTTTGAAATATTTTATGCCACTCTTCCGAGTGGCTAAAAGGACAGCATGTTATTAATAGAAATGAATATACAAATATTTTCACTCACCCTCGCCGCCGTAGACTACACCTCCGTGCTAATCTGGCTAAAGAGACAGAAGGGGTGATGGCAAGGAAGGCCAGGGAAAGAAAAGGGTTAGTACGCCTGATGATAATCCATTGCCATTCGGCTCCTGGAAAGCGATCGGTGCCTCCAATCGGCACGCAAGACCTGTCGGCCTCACTAGGACGCTGATGCCGCTTGTATTGTGCTTCACGCTTCCACGCGCTTACACCTCGTGTTGTCTTGCTCTTCGTGAGCCAAACACCTAAAGCACTGGAAGTTTTCACTTAGAAAATAAACTATGTTACAAATTTACATTCCACGATATTTGTCCTCGCTAGGACTTGATTTCAAATTCAAAAGTTCTGTTTTAATTACAATTCACTCTCCAGCGAGAGGTTATTGACCGCGCCAAACTACACGACAATTTATATTCAATCTTTTGGAGGCAAAGGAACCACGGCCATACGGTATGTTCCGAACAGGAGTAATTGTTGTATGTAACTGTAAAAAGGGGGTGTTTTTTTATTTATAGATCTTTTAGTTTAGATTAGTTGTTTTTTCCATTTAAAATTCCATTTAAATTTTCCGGTAAAACTGTTACCGGTAACCGTAAATATAAAATATATTTTTACTAACGCAATTTTCTTTACACTTGCACCAAAGAACAACGAAGTAATATTTTAAGCGCCACGGAATCATCGTTGGATACAACTCTTTTTTTCCATGTTCAAGCTATTGCTCGAGTTTAGTTCAGCCAGTATAGGATACTTATAGGGGACAATGTTAAGTAAGGATTATGGGAGATTGCTTTCCTGTATTCTGCCTGTTACTCTAATAATAATAATACAATATTGAAGTGATACACATTTTTTTCGGATCTAATCGCGTTTTTTTATTAATCCCTTACTAGATACATTTAAAAAGACACATTGAAACACACGTTACACAAGACATACTAAAACAAAATGAGGTTATCTCAACAAGGGATCTCTTCCAGCCAACCCTATAGCTCTGCGGAAAGGATGTTTGCGGGGTTTCCACAAGACTATAATATAATAATAATATTAAAAAATGGTCGCCCTTTATTATTATATTTATAATATTATAATTGAGACAGCACTCAGCTTTAGAGGTTAATGTACGATTAATTTTACTCATGAAGTGTATGTTTTGTTAGCTGTCCTTTTCAAAATAAATAAATAATATTATATCATATTCATTTTTCACTGATAACTTTGCACAGGATCGAAACGTCTTGAAACGTTATTTGCAATGTGTAGTGTTCGCGTAAACTTTAGGAAATAATAATGTAATTATAAGTAATGATAAGTAATTATTATTTTTGATTCATCATATTTTCGTATGCATCTGTTTTAGTAGGTCGATGTTACAACGTAGACCATAGGTTGCAAGTGGCCCAGTCTAACGCAGGACCTAGGTACAAGGTATAAACAAAGATAAAAGTAACCTTGACCCAGTCGGTCGAGAAGTGATGATAATGAAGATGTTTTTGATTCGTTTATGTAGACGATTTTTTCTTATTTTATCGGAGAAATGATAAGACTCATAAAGTTTGAATGGCCGGCTGCCATCAGAAGATTGCAGTCGTAAAAGAAGTCATGTCAGAAGCCTGATTGAAAGGGAGGTTGGAAGTACTCTAACATTAGGTTAACCTAGCCGTAGGAAACTCAATTTCACGAATAAAAATTACAGTCATCATCTCATGGGTTCAGATTTCCGATTTTCTATATCACAAGTGCTGTAGAGCTACCAAATTTGGGATCAGAACATTTTTTAATTTTTGAATTTGTTTATTAAATATATTTAAGAATGTTGTATAATATATATAACTAGCTGACCGGTGGACTTCGTACCGCTTTGACAGTTTCCATGAAAACAACACAAACAAATCATTCGTCCTCTTAAGAACACCCGTATCCCATGATGGACTCCTATAGCAGCGCCACCTACCGGGTCCGATTGCAAAAACCATTCTCGAATCCACTTGAACACACACACAAAATTTTATCCAAATCGGTCCAGCCGTTTAGAAGTAGATCAATAACATACACGCGAACAGAAGATTTTTATATTCAAGATAAATAAGATGTGGGAATCTACAGCAACGAGATGGCGGATGCACTTGCCAAGGAGGGCTCAAATAACCAGCTCATTGGTCCTGAGCCGTTCGTGGTACTTGCACCAAGTACCATTAACAAGGCCTTAAAAGATTTCATCTAAAACAGGCACGGCATCGAATGGAAAGAGCAGCCGGGTATGAAACACTCCAAATCCTTCCTTGGCGAACACGGCTTAGGACGGAGTAAGTTTATATGCGGAGGCAGTAGAAGGCAGGCCCGATTAACCATCGGTGCCTTGGCAGGGTACTATGCCACAAAACAAATACTTCACAGAATGCACTTTCAACAAATAGTTTGTGTAGGGCATGCGGAGAGGGAACGGAGTCAATGCAGCACCTACTGTGTGACTGCGACTCTTTGGCTAGGAAAAGAATGGGACTCCTGGGGTCGGCTTATCCGAAACCGGAGGACTTCAGGCTCTTCGCTCTTAATGACGTTGCCAAACTTATGACATCTATCTTTAGAGACGAGGAAGAGTGAAAGGATGGGGTTGCACAAAAGATTCCGATGGGTCGAAGTGTTACTGACAGAGGGAAACCTCAGCACGCCCCACTAAGATAAGATCCCGACATTGAGTGGAGACCAATTCAAGCCACTAGTTCTAAGTTGTTGGTCCATGTTGTTAATAATAATTAGATTGAGTGGTGATGAAAAAATATTTTCTATTTCTATTATAAGAATTTAAAAAAGTAGACAATAATTATACTGTCCCACCACTGGGCAAGTCCTCCATCAGTAAATCCAGTCATCGCGTCAATCTAGTCATAGTCACAAAGTTTAAAAGTTGGTTTACCATTTTCCACACTTCATATTTACGTACTGCCCTTCCTAGTACTTCCCAGGACCTTTTCTTTCCAAGTTCTGTCAGTTCTAGGAAACACCCAAAATTGAACTGACACTCTTTGTACGGGTCTGCTCTCGTTCTTTTTAGTCTCCATGGTCACAGGGAAATCCAATATGTTCTTCTGCAACTTTAAATTTTTTAATTTAACCATTTCCACTATCATCATTACAACTAAACAATTTATGGAGAAAGAAACAAAGAACACAATTTGAAAAAAAAAAAACGCAAGACGTCGCGTCGCGTAGTCTTTGCACAAAATCCTGTCTTACAAAACTGTAAGAGCAAACACTGACAATGAAGTCACGACGCCATTCCCAAGGAGAATGGGACCTCATTTTAAAATGCATATTCCTTGGCAGCGAAATAAAACCTCAAAGCAGGCAGCTCGTCAACCAAAACGGGTATAAAAAACAAAACACCAAACAGGATCGTTATCAGCCAAATCTTTCTTCAGACTCCGATCTGCATATCTGAGCTGCTGCACTAAATTAACAGACCCAGGAGGTACGCTTCAGAGGGGGTATAAAGGTAAATCGCCAATCATAGATTTGATGTTAACACAAGAAGATAAACCACGATTTACCCGAAAAAAATGTCATAGATACTACAGCATACTTGAAAGGGACTGGACTAAGTGAAAGCATATTATAATTAAATTTTATCGATAAAAAAAAATCACGAACTTACGTCTACTTTTCTACTATTATCAATTTATTTCCAATTTCATGCCTATTACTGAGCCAATATTTTAGTCATAGTCATAGTCATAGTCATAGGTATTTATTGCATCATGTTGTACAAAGATTTTCTAAAAACAGTATTAAGTCCCAAACATGGCCCTGCAAGGGCATTGCAACAATAAACATAATTAATTATTTAATTTAAACTTAATCTTAATTAACACGAATTCTTGAGATCGTAATATACTTAAATAACTTAACTATTAAAAAACTCTAGTAAACTATAAAAACAATTCTCTGCTAAATATTTCTTTAACTTGACATAAAACTCTCTATCTTTAGAAATATTTTTAATTGCAGTAGGTATTTTATTAAATATTTTAATTGACATGTGATGAGTGGATGAGCTAACCATATGGAGTTTAGTGAAGGGAAGAGCCAGTCTATTTTTGTGTCTTAGATTTCTTGGTTGTGAATACTGATCTTTTGCCTGTGAATATGAATTTTTATTCTTTCTTACAAATTTACATAATTCAAATATATATAGTGAAGTTAGTGTGAGAATATTTAGTTTAACAAAATGTGATCTACAGCTTTCCGTATCTTTTATATTGACTAAAATTCTAATACATTTTTTTTGTAGTATAAAAAGTTTGTTTACATCTGGGCTGTTTCCCATAATATTATTCCATAATTTAACCAAGCATTAGCATAAGCGTAGTAGGCACATGTGGCTGTTTTCAAGTCAGTACATTTTTTCAATTCGTAAAGTGCATAAATAAATTTAGAAAGTTTAGAAGTAATTTTTTGTATGTGTGGTTTCCAATTTATATCTGAATCTATTTCTATTCCTAATAGAGTACATGTCGTTACAAAATCCAATTTATTATTATTGATCAAAATATTAGTTACTAACGGACATTTCTGTCTTGGTTTAAACTGCATCAATTTAGTTTTAGGTATATTAAGTTCCAAATTGTGGTCTTTTAGCCATTGTATCAATTGATCCAGAGTGTTATAAAGTTGACGTTGAAGGTCTTGACTATTTGTACTTGGAAATACTACTGATATATCGTCGGCGTAAAGTATGCATTTTATTATTATTATTTTAACACATAGTATCAAAATATATTACCAAGCGACCCTATTAGCGATTTCGAAAAATAATTTATATTTTACGATTAATTAAACTAAAGGTTATTCGGCGCTTACAACATTCTTATTCCGCGCAGAACGCTCCCTGTCGCACCTGACCCGAGGTAACAGGCATGTTTTGTTTCATCAAACGTCGTGGTTTATCTTCTAGTGTTAAAATCAAATCTACGACTGGCGTTTTACCTTTATACCCCCTCTTAATACTCTCGAATCTCGGATCTTGGAACATCTCGGAACAGAGGTTGTCTATGTGTGCGGTGATCGAGCGCGTCTGTATGGAGCATACCTTCTACAGTCTTTGTTTTGTGGCTGCTGTTTGTATGAGCACATAACTCGTTAGGGTACAGACAGCGGAAAAAGGGAAAAAGCGACAAACCCGGGTCGACACACAAATAAACGGAGTCGACCCCTTTGATTCCACCCGTGCTGTTCAGACTAATGAGTCGCTAGCATTATGGGGATGTACGAGTGGAGACAATTTGTGAAAGATGACTGTTCTAAGTTTTTTTTATATATATATAGGGTCTAATAATATCAATAAGCGAACGCTTAAGGGGAGCATCTATACATCACACCGAGCATGCTCACCAAATTTGGTCTAAAACTACAGGCTCGTTACCGAGATAATCAACAAAACATTATCTTAGTTCACCAAAAAATACATCCTTTCCAAACCCGTACAGCTGTACTACACGTATACAAAGATAGCCGTGTGTGTATGAATGTCATACAATAGTTTTTCAATTGTGTGCGTGTATCTGTACACTATCTTTTTATTGACGCTTGCGTGCGTGTTAGTAAAGATACAGCATGTTTCATGATGTGCATTATTTTAATTGATTTAGTTTGTTAGAAAACATAACTATGAAAAATCATTATAAAACTGGGGCCCATTATTTGTCATTGTATTCAGAATGATGTATAGATACCGCCCCTAAACGTTCGCTTATTGATTTTGTTAGACCCTGTATATATATTGCTAAAGGGTAAACACTCTGCCTTCACCTCATCTGATGTTAAATTATAAATGGGGCCGGTGGAAGCGCACTTTACCCGGTTCAGAAACACTGGCTATCTTATAATAGCTGCCGGATCGCAGCAATGCTACAAAAATGTATTTCGACATATTTAGATAAGACGGTGGAAGCTTGCCAGGCGGATAAACAAGTCCTGCCACCAACCAAACCGAGTACACAAACAATCCCCCGCTGGGAATCGAACCCGGGACCTCTGGGTCTGATGAGACCACAGAGGCGGTCAAAATGAGGAGTTATTGCTGACGCTTTAGTGATCAATTATTTTAGTTAAAGCTAGGACGTGTGCCGTTTCAACCATTTATTTGGTAATGGCATGTAATGGTAAAGAATGCAAAGCTCAGCAGCTTCGGAAATAACTGTTCTCGGGATGGATGATAGATTAAGCTATTTGTTGGAGCTACATCGCTATTTGAATATCTTTTCCTGACTACCGTTAGACGGTTTTCGTTTAACAGCCATGATGGCTTGTTACTGATTTCTTAAACTAATTAAGCGTATACCCACCAATTAGATGGTCATCCATCTCATTGCTGGGACCTACACGCTATATTGCATAAGGCAAGGCATATTGTAGAAATTAGCCTCTCCAATGTCGGGCGACCAATATTGGTTACTTTCAAAATACCCCATACTGTCGAGCGACCAATATTGGTCACTTTTTCCTCTTCGTCTTTATGCTTCGACAGTTACGTGAATACTATGCCGTTCCCGTTCTAATTTATACAGAATGTAGTTAGTAGAACAAGGATGGGAAATATTATCATTTGCGTCTCAAAAAACACCATTTCATGTCATATTGATTTTTTTATCAGTGGTCAAGCATCAAAGAATCAGTAACAAGCCATCCTGATTTGACTCAACAACAACAAGTTCTCGACAAGACATTAGCTTTCATAAGTTAATGTCTTGTCTAGGAACTTGATAACACATTATAACATCTCGAGCTCCTCCATATTTCGGGAGGCACCGCAAAGCTTATTTGTCCCGAGTTTTGGCAGTCACATAGATTGGTCGGTAAAGTGACATTAGTCTCATCACCATCAAAACTATAATCTGCACTGCTTCGTTGCTGCACATGGACAAATGGACATTGGGTTTTAGCAACTATCATTTTACTACAACAATGGCGGTACTAACGGCTTGTGTCTTCCGAAGTACATTGGGATGTAGATATTATAGTTTGGTCACCAGCCTGCTGGCATACTGGGCTATAGCCTACTACTATATATTTCCGTCATACTATATATGCCGGAAACTATTTAACCTTTTCACCGCCCAACTATCCTGCACGCGATGTCCCGCTGTACGCCAACGTATAAATGTATTCTACAAAGAAGAACTTCTATAGAAGTGCTGGCGTGGACGGCACGAAAATCTCGAACTTCTATAGAAGTTGTTGGCGGTAAAAAGGTTAATTGATAAATTAAATTGCGTAGTTGGAGAATTATACATTTTAATACAAACGTTTACAGATCAATACTAATATTATATTTATAAAATTGCAATGTTGCTTCAAACTAGTGGAATAATTAGTTTGCTTAGCAGAACATTACTAGTGGATTAAACGCCAAATATATTGATAATTCGCTAGCCATGGGCACACAGCAAATACGCCCCGCCGCAAATATTGGTTGTCCAGTCAAATAAATGTGAGCGTAAAATGTGAGCTCGTTCATGCGGAATTGATCCTAAATTGTTAATTACTACAAAATACATTTTTAAGTCAACATTGCAAATTTTACACTGCAATGGTTGGTAACAATAGAGTAATTAACCACATTCGTAGTTCAATTCGTTTGTTCCTGAACAAAAATCATTTGTGTAATTATTTATTTGCTATGAACATGGTACATTGCATGGTGTTGCCAAACACAATTGGTTTCACATGTTCAGCTATATACTGAAGCAATGAACATTTTCGGTCTAATTAAATAATAATAAAATTAATTAATACAAATAGTAATTAATAATGTAAAGTCTCTCCCGCTCACGACCACTATCGATATTTTTTAGGACCCATAATCGGACCGATTTTGTGCAACATAGAATTCCATACTTTTCAGAGCCCTCCAATTATCGGTCCTACAAAAAGTCAAAACTCCTACAGAAACTCGTAAAAACAAACCCAGGAGTTCCAGGGTCATCAAGCCGAACGTAAACCGTCTTAATTAACATCCAGACAATCTTGTCATACCGCTCTCAATCCCATTCACCTCATTATCTATTAGGGCCGTTAGAGTAATGTTTAATTGAATCACAGGATCTAATCAAACGCGTCGCCGTTTAATCTGTAAGGATTAGTGAGCCAGCTGGAGTTAATCGATGCGTTATAATGAGCTGTAATCCTGGCCCTTACTATGAGTTTTCGCGTACGGTTCATGTAGTGCCCAACGTGTATCAAAAGGTGTGGTCATAATGAAAAGACCTAAAGAGTATCCGATCTATATCTTATATGCCTCTGCATACTATCTCTTTTCTTAAGTAACTCTGTCATTCTCATCATCTCAGCCAAAAGTCGTCTTCTGCTGGACAAAGGCCTCCCCCAAGGATCTTCATAACGACCGGTTTTGTGCTGCTCGCATCCAGCGGCTTCCCGCGACCTTCACCGGATCGTCGGTCCACCTTGTTGGAGGCCTGCCCACACTGGGCTTTCCGGTACGCGGTCGCCACTCAAGGCCTATTCCGCCCCAGCGAGCAGCCATCAGTCCTGCGAGCAATGTGCAAGGGGGAACATAAAATAAGCTGCTGATGAGTGACATGTGGTAAGGTATCTGGGTGTGTAGGCAGAATAATTCATAGGAAAATGGACCGTAGGTACTGTAGGTAATCCTGTCCCTTACTATGAGTTTTCGCGTGTGGAATATGTGGCAAGATAATATGGGTGTGTAGGTATAATGCTGCAGAGTAAAATGAACCGTATGTTCGTTCGTTTACTACCGTGGGATAGCGTCACTGCCGCCTCTGTGGTCTAGTGGCTTAGACTATCGGTCTCGGATCCTGAGCTTCCTGGTTCCATTGAACCAAAACCGAGCACAAAATACCCCCCGCTGTGCTCGGTTTTGGTTGGTGGTACGGCCTGTTTTAAGTCCGCTTGCTAGCTGCCACCATCTTATCTAAACATGTATTTTTTTTATAGTCTTTTATTTGTATTTTTTTTATATTTTTATTCATCCCTCCTTTAATGTTTTTTTGGGTTTTTATTCAATGTTTATATTAGTATGTAATTTTAACAATTTAATTTAATTTTACGTGTTTTTTTAAAGGTTTTTGTTTTTAAGCATGTTGTTTACACCTATCTGTGGAGTTGCAGACTACCTAATTTACTTAAATTGTGTAATAACTCAACAACTATTACAGTAAATCTGTTTTGTGTAATAAAATTAAATAATAAAATAATCATTGTGCCGATAGTCGTGTCTCCGAACGGTCTGGTAGCGAAGAGTCTCGTCCAACAACCTTAAGAAACTCTCGCTCAATGGTTGGATCAATGGTCAGATACAGAAGGCGGTAGTCTTGGACACGGCGCAGATAGTCCGAAGGTTCCTGTCTTTGCAGCCCTAACCACCGGTAGCTTGAGCCCTGCCCCGTTGCCGGCGGCACCCTAGGCTACATATTTTATAGTATTTTTATGTTTTGTATGTGCTTTTGTATTTTACTTTTATATTAATATTATAACAAACCTAAGCTAAGAAAAAAGAGAAATAAAAATATTAATAATGTCACCATAACATCAATGTTTGTAGCATTGTTGTGTTCCGGCAGCTAGAGATAAGATAGCCAGTGCCTCAGTAGTTGAGGACTCGGGGTGAAGTGGGCTTCCACATTCGGCCTTATCATCACATCAGGTGAGATGAAGTCCAAGTGCTTACTCATAAGGAATACAAAATTATATGCAATCTTTGGCTAATTAAGCTTTAATGCAAATAGCATAGACGTATCAGTATCGTACTCGCTAAAATGAATTATATCCTTTGGAAGTTTAATTACGGCCGCAAGAGCTTATTACTAGAATAGTGGTCGCCCAGTGGTCGAAATTCAACCGTAATTTTATTAAGGCTGCACGGATTTTATCCTAAGCATTGACAAATTAAAAAAGATAGAATGTGAGTTTGGATTGGCATTGACAGATTTCGGCCGCTCCTCTTCCATTTTTGAAGTGTTTGTCAAGTACATGGTAGTGTGTGTAATGTTTGTTTTATTGATTTATTGTAGTTTTATGCATAATTAAAAAAAATACATTTGGATAACTTTTTCTATATAAACTATAAAGTATGCGAAATTTCATACTCCTCCGTCCGCGCAATCTTCGTAAAAAGGGGTACAAAGTTTTTGCTTCACGTATTAATATACAGGGCGTCCCACGGCCATGCCACATAGAAGGAAAGTACCTTAATTATTGTAGATGGAACATTTTACTGAAAGAAGACTTTATTTTAATTTAAAAAACAATTTAAACTGCATTCATACATTTTTAAATAATTGCCTGGTTGAACCGGGAATCAAACCCGGTACACGAGAAAAAAATCAACCCGTAGTTTTATCATACCAATCGGAAGGCTTCATCATGAGGATTATTTTTTGCTAAATAACATAGCATCAGAAATAAAAGGAAGACCATGAATTTTAACATTTAATGTAAAATTAATTATGTTCAGAAAAATGAAAAGCTGACATTGCCGTAAGGACATAAACTAAGATTCATTTTAAAGTACCTATTACTAATGAGTACCCACTTGAAATAAAATAATAAAGAGATTAGTAGGTACCTGGTTGTATGCAACAGTTTTGTCCATCCTTACGGCAATGTCAGCTTTTCATTTTTCTGAACATAATTTTACATTAAATGTTAAAATTCATGGTCTTCCTTTTATTTCTGATGCTATGTTATTTAGCAAAAAATAATCCTTATGATGAAGCCTTCCGATCTGTATGATAAAACTGCAGGATGATTTTTTTCTCGTGTACCGAGTTCGATTCCCGTTACAACCACGCAATTATTTAAAAATGTATAAATGCAGTTTAAATTGTTTTTAAAATTAAAATAAAGTCTTCTTTCAGTAAAATGTTCCATCTACAATAATTAAGGTACTTTCCCTCCATGTGGCATGGCCGTGGGACGCCCTGTATAGATACTGTACCCTGTAAAGTCAGTCTTAGCAAATTAATAAAACATTAACAATTTTTTTAAAGTCCTTTACACAACAACAAACACAAGAATATCTTCATCCTAAAAGTGGTTCATAAACACTCAATTTTACTAAATAGTCCGCAGTTCCCATACAAATTAAACCATTTTCCTTTTGAGAGGTTCTGAAAAGCTTTTCCATTGACTAACAAGTCAGCTACCCTATTTGCTAATAACTTTCTTATCGAAACTGACCCTTATTTGTAAGGCGAACACATCTAGGGGTATGCAAACAATAATCAGGGTAAAGGCGGCAATAATGTCTCCGAAACCCTAAAACGGCGAAGGAGCAGCTAATTACGTAACAAAACTAAATCACGCCGAGACTTATCGCTGAGTAGGGTGTCGGGCCACGAAACTATGTAGATATCAGCATTGTAATTTTATTATCGATTGTGTTGTGCCATTCAGTAAATGAACGGTCTGCGATTAAGGATGACGGCTTACCTTGAAGATTGAAGAAGCACGAGTGAAAAAATTAAGGTGGGATTGGTAAGAGCATTCGTTGGATTTAAATATAGGTATTTACTATACTTATCAGTCTAAAGTCATAACAGGTCTGTCCCATGCCACTGCTGTTCAAGTAAAATTGTATCATGTGTGTATGAAAAAACAAATCGTCTTTTAGATTAATTAATTTCGATTATTTATAATAGGTCTTTACCTATGAAATTGTCATTTTTTTCTTACTTAATAATAGGTGTATTACTTCTAAAAGTCAATACCGGTTGTTTATATTATTATACACCTTTAATTAGGACTATGTTACTTAGGCTTCAGTGATAACAATGATTATTCATTTTGTGTCTTTATCGCCCAATTTTTTTTTAAATTTTCTTTTTTTGTTCGCGGAATTGACCTTTTGATTCATTGTAGCTTTGAAGGGACTTGATTTTTTTCTTTTTAATGTCTGCTTTATTTAGCTAGTGAAACAAACACACTACTCTACTTTTTTATAGTGTTAACATAAATAGATGCAAATAAAATTAAAAAAAAACGTTAGTATGAAAAATATAATTTTATAAAAAATCTTCATACAAAACGTCAGTTTCATAGGTAAGGACCTAATATTTCACAAGAGGAGAAGTGCTTGGCCAAAAGTGGCAGCGCGTTTCACCCGAAACTCTCAACTACTGAGGAACTGGCAGCTAGTTAATAAATAAATTAAAGGACATCATTGACATCTGACCGTTTAATTTTCGACCTATTGATGCATGTACCAATTGGATGTTGCACTTTTTAAACTGACGACCATATGATTTATGTTCCTTTTGAACTGTTAACTTTTCGACAACTGACCATTTAGTTTTCGACGTAATGATGCATTTACTATTTCAATAATTTACCTTTTTTACTATTGATCAATCGATCAATGTACCTTTTAAACTTTCACCCATTCGTCATCGACCTATGATGAAAAGTAGTAAACCCGGCTATCTTATCTCGAACTCGGTACACAAAACGCCACCAACATCGTTGTTAAATATCAATACAGTTTTAGATAATATGATGGTAGTAGCTAGGCAATCTGATGAAATTTCCTACGAAAATTTCGACATACCGAATCTTGGCTTGTCCACGTCACGGGACGTGGCGACCGAATTATCGGTTCACGCCATTCTTTTGCCGCCATCGGTTCACGCCGCACCTCATTCTCAACATCTCATCTCGTCCAGTTTGTGGTCTTGAAGTCCTTGGGCGTTAAAGCACGTTAAAGCTCCAACCCACTGCTTTTTTTGTAGAGAGTTTTACTGAGGGCCCCAGGCTGCCCTTTCAGCGTCACCGAACTTTTTTAAAGGGTGGCGAGAAAGGGTTTTTCTCAAGCCATGTGATCGCAACATCGTCAGAGGCATCACACGCAAGCGTGTTACTTTCTCTACTAGATTCTCCGAAGGATTCGGATCGGAACGGCGTCAGCCCGCCGTGCTCGTGGCCCGACCCTAAGGGAATTCGCACTCGGTGGAACGCAGCGTATCCTGATTTATGTGGAATCCGTATGAATGCAATCTGCTTAATTGCCGTCTGTCACGCCGATAAGGTATTGCGAACGGCGATTCGTTCAGTAATAAATAGTTTTAATTTTAATCTAGTTTTAAAGCGTGCTTGAATAGCTGTGGAGCTGCTATTAGGGGTTATCTTACCGCTTGCTATAGTATGGCTTGATAGCATTGAAAGTAAATTATGATAGCTAGAATTGGAGGTTACTATAATAAAAGGTAAGACAGCCTTAGATAGAGAATTTGGATAGTGTGCCCTTTAGCGCAACGGTTATCTACGACCGTGTATGTTAAGCAACCTTCGTAATGTCGGGTCGAAGGATGGGTGACCAAATTAAAATATGTTTTCATTAGAAACTTTTATTGGTCCCGGTCATTGGTATAAGAAAGCCCACAATCACGCATTGGGTATGATGGCTTTGTGGTTAAGGTGGGACTGACCGGGGCATTTTGCCGTAACGTAACATATTCGATGCGAGCAGTCGCGTGGTCAATACAGTGAGCCGAGCCGCTTGCCGCGTGCACCGAACTGTTATGGTTCAGTCAGCGATGATATATCAAGCTCGCCACGAATGGTACGTTAATCAAATCAAATCAAATCAAATCATTTATTTACACGAAACATGGTAAACAGATGCTCAGGTTTCTAAGCAGTACATACATGTTTCGCCAAAATTGGCATGCGAATGTAATTACAATGTATTGAATTTAAATTGATGCGTTAAAATAATATAAATTAAATAAAAATGTCACAATAACCTAACTATACATAGTTTTTAATCAGAGCAAGCATTCAATCAATTAAATATGAAATGAATCTCATCTAAATTGATCAAAATATTTTTCAAATTATAAAAACAGTGATTGATTAATAGCAGACGTAACTTCGATTTAAATGCTGGCAGATTATTATATACTGCCTCTGTGGTCTAGTGGCTAAGACCACCGGTTTAGACCCAGAGGTCCCGGGTTCGATTCCCAGCAGGGGGGTACATGTTTGTGTACTCGGTTTGGTTGGTAGAGCTTGTTTGTCCACCTTGCTAGCTACCACCATCTTATCTAAATATGTCGCCATAACATCGATGTGTGTAGCATTGTTGTGTTCCGGCAGCTAGAGATAAGATAGCCAGTGCCTCACTAGTTGAGGTTCCCGAGTGAAGTGCGCTTCTATCATTGGCCTTAACATAACTTATGATCAGGCGAGATCATGAAATCAGAAATCAGAAATCATTTATTTGCTTTTAAACAAGGTACACTGGAGATCTTAATTAGAAATAAGCTCAGCTCGTTTAGCCATCAGCAATAGCATGTAAATATTATAAAGCAATGTTGTAGTCATTTTTGTCATTATTCACTACAATCATAGAAATTAATAATAAAATAATTCAATAATTCAATTCAATTCCAGGATACAATAAAATTAGGTAATTAATGTCAAGATTACACACACAAATGTCAAATTAAATAAATAACATTAACAAAATTATGAATGTAAGAAAAAAAAAAACTATATAAATATACACAATTAATTACAATGAATAAATAGGTAACATAATAAAGTTCAGAATAAATAATTTAAGGTTCATTGTAATTTAAATATTCAGTGATACTATAAAATGCTTTTTCGCTTAACCATCTATACAGTGCTACTTTAAACCTATTAAAAGGTAATCCTTGTATTAATTTAGGTATTTTGTTATACAAAATTATACACATCCAGTAGCAGTTCTTTTTAAATCGTGTGCTCTTAGGAATAAAATCTGATACTAGTCTATCTGAATTTCTGGTGTTACATGGATATATATCTTTGGCTTTTTTTAAATAATGTAAATGTTGTTAAGTAAATTTGGCGGCCTCCAAGATATATATACATGGCAGCGTTAAAATGTTGAGGGATTTGAAAAGAGGTTTGCACTGTTCATCAGGTACAGCGCTATATTTTCCCTTATACATTTTTTTTGAGCAATGAATGCCTTATTGATTTCTGTGCTATTTCCCCATATCATAAGTCCATATCGTAGAACAGATTCGATATAAGCAAAATATGCTGTTAGAGCCGTACCCCGTGTAGCAATTTTTGTCAGTCTGTGGAGCGCAAATGAGAATCTGTTAATTTTATTACAAACGATTTCAATCTGTTTTTTCCAGTCTAGTTTCGAATCAATTTCTACACCTAAGAATTTTACCGAATCCATACTCTTTAGAGCTTATCCCAAGGCACTGTGCTTACCCGTAAAATATTAAAAAAGTTTAATGGTCGAACGCAGTGTATTACGCCCTGCTACGCGGTGGACCGACGACTTTAGAAAGATGGCGGGTGGTGGACACACAAACATGTACCCCCCGCTGGGAATCGAACCCAGGACATCTGGGTGTAAGCCAGTGGTCTTAGCCACTAGACCACAGAAGCGGTTGCAATGCTACCGGGAAGGCTGACGTAAGCACTAAATTTTTCCACTACTTTGATTTTGTTTGACTGCTATTTAGAGACAGTAGTGCCATCTATCCAACGGCTATTGCAACCGATTGACTATGCAGATTCATCTTTACAGATGAAATACCACAAAATTGATAACACAACACTATAGTGAATATAATTTTTAAATTTCAAGTGCTAATTGCTGCACTAAAGCTGAATTAAATAATTAGAAAATACGGTGAACAAATTATAGTGACAAAATTAAATGCCTACCCAACCCAGCCAGGAATCGAACCTGGGCCTTCCGCAATCCGGGCGGCTGCACTGACCATTATGCTACCGGGAAGGCTGACGTAAGCACGGAATTTTTGCTAAAGCGCGGTCTACACTCTAGGAGTCTAGGACATGTCTGCTCCATCGATCATCGGTTCTTCTGCCGACAGACTGGCCCACTTCCACTTCAAGGTACCGTTTCTGCGAGCTACCCAAATCATGGTTACCCGGGTACAAACACGCATCGATTTTAACGGCGATACAATCGCATCAATCGCACCTCGCCATAAACACTCGAGGTATCGCGGCATCAGTAAACACGGTGATCAACATAATTACGGCGAATCGATCACGTTATGTAGGATAACTGTTATGGCGACGGGGCATGCCACGGCGCGATGGCGACCCTAAACTGTTGCTTTTAATAGCGGAATTTGGTGCTTTCACTCACACACACGTAAAAAGAGGTTTTTTTCTTATCTAGGGTTTAGACCAGGGTTCCTTAGGGGTCTGTAGTAACTTAAGAAACTCTTAACACATAAAATTGTGCAGTAAACTGAGCATTAACTATAGTTTAACTTTGTTTTTTCTTAGACATGTTTTGACTTTTGCTAGTACTGTATGAGATTGTAAAAAAATTAAACTGGTAAATGATGTTTTTGCAAACTTAAATATTTTATTTATTTATTTATTATTTTTTTGTGCTTTTTAACATGTTGTGATTGTCCTTTCTATTTTGTGTTTTTGTTTGTGATGGAAAGTGTCTTTTTATGATAGGGCATTTTCCAATATTTATGACGCTGTAAGGGAGAAATGAGCTGGACACTTGCTGAGTTTCTTGCCGGTTCTTCTCAGTACAAGACCTCCCGCCCAGAGTAGATAGACTTACGAACCGATGGCATAATGACTTTCATAAGAGCTATTTGTAGCCTAAACTGAATAAATGATTTTGAACTTTGTTTCTTTTTTTTAATTTCATTTCTCAGCTAAGCCACGCTGTCGCAGTGACGATGGACGCATCATCGTCGTCACGCACGTCACAAGCATCCTTCTCGTTAACTTAGTAGTATCTAAGTGAAACTACCAATAAAAGAGTTTTTTTTCTTAAAATAATCTTTGACAGGGATCCGCGGAGTTGTTTAAATTGTGAAAGTGGTCCGTGACTGCAAAAGTTTAAGAAACCCTGGTTTAGACCTAGACATGTGTAACACTGCGCTGCGCTGCTCAATTAAATAAATAAAACAAACTAATAAACTTTCCTACACTTACACCAATTATCTAGCCCAAGAGAAGCTTCGTTACGAAACTCGTTATATGGTTGCTAGACAACGGATAAACATACTTAAAATACTTAAATACATACTTATTATACATAGAAAACACCCAGACCCGAGACAATTTAGAAAAACAATAATTACTAAATTGACCCGACCGGGGATCGAACCCGGGACCTCAGAGATGGCGACTCCATGAAAACCGGTGTACAAACCACTCGACCAAGGAGGTCGTCCGCCAATTGCGCCAACTCAGTTCATTGCGCCGGATGTGTTTTATTTTAACAGACAGCTATCAGCTGTCTGTTAAAATAAAACATATTAATAAACGTTATATGTATATACAATGCAATACGTTTATTTTTGGATTTTCTTATTATTGAAAAAATAAATGACAGAATACGTTTTCATTCGACGCGCGCTACGCAGCTCATTTGGCGCGTTCCATTTTGTTGCGCCATGGCGCAATTTTGAGTTAACTTAATGAGCTAGCGTAGTGAGTTGCGCCAGAGTTATTGAGTTGTCGCAAGAAATTTTGCTGAGTTACCCATGTTTGTACAACTTTTATGATAATACCAAAAGAAGTGTCTTGAATCTTGATAAAATGATAGAAAATATAATTGATAATAACTACTGATCTAAAATGATGATGAATTTGAGTACGTGCGGCGTGATTGATTACCGAAGACGAAATAACTTTATAATGACCTAAATTAATGCATGTGGCGTAAAGTGCTGATGGGACAAAGTGTACGTGTAGCCCGTACGTACACCTACCTAATTGAGACTGATAAAATGTTGTACAAATATAAATTATTAAAATAAAACAAAAAACCGACTGCTAAAACAACTATATATAAAAAATAGCTGTGCTCGCGACTTCGTCCGCGTGGAATAGTGACTTTCGGCAGCATTTTTAATTTTTTAGGCTCTTTTCCCGTTTTTGCAACATTTTTCACTGATGCTTCGCTCCTATTAGTCGCAGCGTGATGTTATATAGCCTAAAGCCTTCCTCGATAAATGGACTATCCAACACAAAAAGAATTATTCAATTCGAACCAGTAGTTCCTGAGATTAGCGCGTTCAAACAAACAAACAAACAAACAAACAAACTCTTCAGTTTTATAATATTATATATAAAAAATAACTGCAAAAAGAAAAAACTGAAAAGAAAAAAACAAGCTCTAAGATCCCAGAATTCAATTTGAGCAATGTTGAATGTAACGTGAAATATTTCTATATAAGTACATTGAGTATTGATAATTGTCACAGGCGAGGACAATCACCAACCAAAGAGAGTGCGGATTTAATTGAGCTAGCCACCCACGGTCGCTTGGTTGATGATTGTCCCTGTCTGCGACAACTATCAATATTCAATGTACCTATTTAGAAAGATTTCGCGTTACCTCTTTCGGAATCTTTCTCTTTCTTTCTATCTGTCGACTTTGTAAAAGTGTGTCATTCCAGCCAGACACAGCAAAACAAAAAACAGCAATCATTTTCAGCTACTATAATTAATTATTAAAAAATTTCAAAAGAACTTGTGTAAACATACAGTCTGGAGGTGTACAAACAAAGCTCTTTACCTCTCAAATTGCTACGTGCGCAGTCACCAAAAGCAAAAAGAAGCCTGCATAGCGCTTATAGTAGGTACCTATTTCAAGCGCTCCAGAAAACTAAAAACAATATGGAAGCGAAATCTACGCACAGGCAGTCACTCGACGTGAATGCCATCCGTCTGCCGAAAATACACCCTTTGTTTTGCATGAAAATCGAAAAAGAATCTCGTGTTCATTAGCGAAGGGTGTAAGTTACACAAGGGCCGCGCCGGGGCACGTATTCTATGAGCGCTCGACAATCTGTGGCGTTCTGTTAGGGACGACTCGCGAAATCTTTTATGATAGTTATTCGGAAAAACCCGGAAATAGTGTTGAAAAAGTCTTTCCAAAAAGTATTCGGTTAGAAGTTAAATAGCTTAGGTATATAATTGTCATTTATTTTTTCATTTTCTTTTGTCATTTGTATGATAATAATTAATTAAGTAGTAACTATAAGTTAAGATTCTTTTTTTTTCTTTTATATATACGCTGTTGTCAAAAATTGCATGCCGTGGCAGCTTATAATTGAGACAGCACTCAGCTTTAGAGGTTAATGTATGATTAATTTTACTCATGAAGTGTATGTTTTGTTAGCTGTCCTTTTCAAAATAAATAAATAAATGCCCCAATGCTGGGCAAAGACCGCCATCTTTCTAATGATGTCATTTCACAATTGATCCATTGATGGGTAATGGCTTAATCGCATCGAAACATTCGAAACACATTTTGTCCGATTGAACCCGGGACTTTCAGGTATCGGGCCGAGCGTTTCGCCAATAGGCTGCCGATGCGATAAAATGTTGAAATATTTTTTACATATTAGGGAGACCGACCACGTTGTGACCCCGTGACCACGGACCCTGCAAAGAGTTCGAAACGTCAGGATAAACATTAAATAAAAGTAATGTATAAAAAAAAACGCGAGATCAGTAAAAGTATTTTTTACTTTTAATTTTTAAGTGCTAATTGCTACACTTATGCTGAATTAAATATTTATAAAATACAGTGAAAAAATTAAATGCCCACCCGACCCAGCCAGGAATCGAACCTGGGTCTACCGCTATCCGGGCGGCTGCACTGATCATTATGCTACCGGTAAGGCTGACGTAAGCAACTGAATTTTTTTCACTGCTTTGATTTTTGACTGCTCTTTAGCGGCAGCAGTGCCATAATATATCCAACGGTTATTGCAACCGACTGGCTATGCAGATTCATTTTTACAGATGAAATACCACAAAGACAGCACAACGCTATAGTGAATTTTTAGTTTATATTATTAATTAGCTAATTGCTACACTTAGTGCGATCCCTAGCTGGGTCGGGAAGGCATTTAATTTTTTCATTGTATCTTATAAATATTTAATTCAGCTTAAGTGTTAAGTGCTTCGGATGTTGATGACGTAGTTGTCGACATTGAATGTTGGCTTACAGAGTAAGAGTAGATAGTGTTGATTAATTTCGGCGAGTTGGATGAAGCCACGATAGCATAGTTGGTAGTGCACCTGACCCGGCATGTCATGGGGTGCGGGTTCGAATCCCACTCGTGGAATTTTTCCAACACTTTGTCTTCTTTCAAATTGGACTTTATTCTTTAATCTATCACCTTATACCATGTTCCGAGCAAATAAAAATTTCGAATTTAGAACAATCTTCGAATTTAGAATTCGGATTTAGAACAACCTTAACAAGTGAACTAAAAACAAAAAACAATCGAAGCCGGTTACTAGTACCTAATTGGTAGTTATAATCAGCGCAAGCGTAATTGACTGTTTATTTTCATACTCCGTGCGAGCGGCGACATGGAAAAGCTTGTCTCCTATACGAGGATAATTATTGTTTCGCGTGACAGCGTGCATGCACCCCCCAACCATTTTTAATTTGTACTTGAAGTAAAAACCTGAGGGCACATGAGATGGAGGTTTCGCGCGGAAAGCGGAAAAAAAAAGACATTTTGTTTTTTTTTGACACAGGGGGGGGGGGTAGGTCGCACGTTGATTGTAGGCGCAAGGAATTGAGACGTGCAGGTACATACTTGGCAGGAAAAAATAGTATGTACTTGGAAGACTTATTGCATAATGCTTGCACACGTAGTTACTATGTACCTACGCTCTGAGGGGCTTATTAGTAAACATAGTGTAAGCTTTGAGTAGTTACTCTGTGTTTTGTCTCTTTTACTTTAATATAACCTTATTCCCCGTGTGGTGCCGGGGATAAAGAATTGCACCACCCCATCTCTTCCCGTGGGTGTCGTAAAAGTCGACTAAGGGACCATTTTCAGAGGATGGGCAGCAGCATCTCTCTGAGGTTAACTTTCAACTTACTGCGATCGCCAACCCGCCTGCCAAGCGTGGCGATTATGGCAAATCCCCTCATGTATCCTTGGGGGAGGCCTTTGTCCAGCAGTGGACGTTTTTTGGCTGAGATGATGATGATGATGACTTTAATATAAAATGAAGTTTACATGACGGGAACAAAACGCGGAATAACTACTCTAAGCTTACACTTAGTTTATTAATACGAGGGTAGTGCTGAGTGCAAGTGCCTACTGCGAGTTTTATTTCCCCTTCGATCACGTTACAGAAGAAGAGAACTTGTGTGGTATTATGGCAAATTAAACTCTCACTAGTTTCCTTAGAGACGTTGTTTCAATGTCAATACAAGTTTTCATTTACCGAAGCGCACTTCGCCCGAAAACCTCAACTACTGAGGCACTGGCTAACCTATATCTTGCTGCCGGAACAACAATGCTATAAACATTGATGTAATGACGATATATTTAGGTAAGAGAAAATACGAAGGTCGACTGAATTGAAAAAATGTATGAAAAGTAGACAAAATCAACGTTTCGTAGTCCCCTGATTTATCCTCCAAAACTGGACCGATTTTATTACTTTTTTTATTAAAAATTAAAGAAAGGCTTTGGCTGTGCCCCTATGTTTTGCTTTTTTTTATAATCTCGTCAAATTTGGGAAACATAGCGGAAAATCTGGCCAATTTTTAAGGTTTTTAAAGGTTCATATCTTTTTTAATAATTAATTAATGAAAAAATTTAAAAAAAAGGACACAGCCAAAGCCTTCCTATAGTTTTTAATGAAAAAAAATATTAAATCGGTCTATTTTTGGAGGAGGAATCAGGGGACTACGAAATGATTTTGTCTACTTTTCATACATATTTGCAATTCAGTCGACCTTAGTGTTTCCTCTTAAGATGGTGGTACGAGTAGCTAGACAGGCGGACAAGCCCTGCCACCAACCAAACTAAACACAGACATGTACCCCCCGCTGGGAATCGAACCTGGGACCAATGGGTCTGTCTGTATACCAGTAGTGTTACCACTGAACACAAAAGCAGTTTATTAGTAACAGGGAGAGCTTATCTAATGTAGTTTAATTAAATTTAGGTAAGCAGAGCAGTTGTATTCCCCCCCAGACTGATCAGGTAACACGGTATCTGATTAGTGCGGCAGAAATGTTCGTTAATATAATTATGCTTCGCTTCGATTTTCATAATCAATTAAAATTTATGTGTTTCGTCTTTCAGTTTCACCACAGTTTGTGTAAGACCGCATATCGTACCTGTGTTACACAAATTAAAGAAGTTTGAATTTGAATTTCGACGCTTGAAAGGATATATTGGCATTAGCTAACTTTATGAGAGAGTAGTTCAAAGTTCGGATTTTTAGAAATGGACTCGTATTAGCTAATATTTCCTTTAAAGCGCCGATTTGAATTTGAGTTTGTAATAACTAGCAAACATCGTCTGGTAGGGTTCTACTATGATTTAAACAAATACATACATACATATAATCACGCCTGATTCCCGTAGGGGTAGGCAGATACCACTTTTTTCCACTTGCTACGATCCATACATACTTGTTTCGCTTCGTCCACTGTCATTATTTCCTTCACATATGCAAAAAAAAAAACAAACAAAAACAAATGATAAGTAAAAATCGGATCGTGCTTGGTGGCGTGCACTTGGAGAGGCCTATGTCCAGCAGTGGACTAGTATAGGCTGATGATGATGATGATGATGATGATAAAGTAAAAATCAGTAACTAAATTAGGGAAGCTAGTATGTTTAAATAAATATTTATACGAATTATAAATAGTTGCGTACAAATTATGATATGTCAGAAGGTGCGGGTTCGCTTCCACATCGTGAAAGGTTACTGGACCACTTTTTCTGAATTATAATTAGTCTGCATCAATACGTGCGTAATCTTTATTTATATAAATCTTCTGTGCGTGTGTTTGTAATTGAACTCTTTCGAAACGGCTGGAACATCTAAATCAGATGAAATCTTTTGTGTGTGTTCAACTGGATTCGAGAATGGTTTAGATTTACAACTAGGCCCCGTTAGTGGCGCTGCTATATAGGAGTCTATCATGGGATACGGGTGTTCGAATTGCTTGTTTAGTTGTCATGGAAACTGTCAAAACGGTACGAAGTCCGCCGGTCAGCTAGTATTTAAATAAATATTTATGTATCAAATCACAACATCACATCACCAGCTTATTTTAAGTCCCCACAGCTGGGGCACGAGCCTTCCCTTCCCGATAGGAAGAACGGGCCCTAAAACACCAAGCAGGCCCAGTGCGGTGCGGTGGTTGTTAACGACTGCTAGTGCAGCCGGGACCGATGGCTTTACGTGCCTTCCGAAGCGCGGAAGAGCTCGAGATGATAAATTTTTGGTCACCCATCCGATGACCGGCCTTTGCGAAAGTTGTTTAATCTCTCTGTTAATGTAAAATCTACCTTTATACTACAAAAGAAATGCTTGAGAACTATTTACAGTATGTACTCTGATGAGACTCTGAGAAATGTTTTCAGAGAAAAGGGTTATTTGACACTGACGGGTATTTATGTGTTGGAGATGGCTGTTTTTATAAAAAGCAATATTCAGTATTTTAAAAGTAAAAGCACAAAAAATTGTAATTTGCGGAAGAGATATGCATATGACTATGATATGATATGACTTATATTTACCAAATATGAATAATGCCCTGTATCACAAGAGTGCCTATGTAACTGGTATCCAAATATTTAATCATCTGCCCACTGATCAAAAAGCCTCAGTAAATTTAAGCTGTTTTAAAATTAAATTAAAGAGATGGCTTATAGATAAGGCGTTCTACAGTTTGACTGAATATTTCGGTACAAAAATAGCATAGTAGCTGTTTGTATGTAACATGTACCTACCTACTAAAAATTGCATGCCCGACTAGGGTAAATTGTTTGTTCCCAATTATAATATGCTTAACACCTGCTATGTCTTTACATAATTTTATGGCAATAAAAGTTATCTTATCTTATCTTATCTTATCTCCAGACGCGTTAACCGCCATCGAGCTCCTCATATATACAGATATACAAATCATCATACACAACCTCAGATATACAAAATACAGTCGATATCGAGAGCTTCCAATAACAATGATCTCACATTTCACACAACCTTCAACTAATAGAAGGAGCTATTTCCCAAGCTGTGTCTCCATTGGCCCCGCGCGGCACGACGCTGAATTACCGCGGACCTTGTCCTTCGGCAAAGAGAGCGAGGTTTTACACTCGCGGGCTCACAGTCTGCATCCACTCTGCCATTTAGTTATAAGAACCAAAGATGGGAGATGTAGATAGGACAGATCGTTTTAATATATAAACTTAACTTTATTGTAAAAAAAGGAGTAGGTATAAAATCAGTATAAAATCCGAGATTTAAAAAAACAATTAAATTTTGGTGGTTTTATCTTTTAATCACACTGTTGTTTTTTTTTTTTTTTCTTTTAGTTGATGGCTTCGTGCGATTAGCACATTTAGCCAGTGTCAAAGTAATTTTTCGTACAAGTAATATTAAATAAACAATATTTCCATAAATGATGATGAATGATATTAGAAATGGGAAGTGAGAAATGATATACCCCCCAACACCTCGAGTATCTCAGTAAAGATGTGGGGCTTTACTAAGTCCTCACGCGAGCTTCTTGAGAGAATTTGAAAAGTGACGTTGCACTGTTTTGTTTCATTTGCCAACACTTATGCACACTCACGAACACTTAACGGTTAATAATCCACCATTATTTCACATTAATTTTCGACATAACACAAATTTTGGAAAATAAGACAAAACCGCAGACATGACGCTTCACTTTCCCGCCAAGAAGTCCCACACTGTTGTTATTCCTCTGATCCTTTCAACAACTTTAGGTTTTGTTTATTTATTTATTTTTCCCACATTTACATCTATTTTTACAGGTTATGAACCTAATACCTACAATAGAGTAGGTAACTATTTATAAACTTAATCTAAATAAATTATTACAAATATAGCTGTCTTTGTAAATTCAGAGAAGAGTAGAACATGTCTGTTGTCTCTGCATCCCGGTTGAGAGGGTCAGTGCATTATGTATTTCCGTTCCTATCTGTGCTTACACAAATAACGGTAGACCTGTATATCATACGGGATTTATCAAAACTTATTACCGGCACCAAAGTCTTACTAGACGGATAAACAGATATTTTACAAGTGTTGATACTATTTACCATACTATGTAGGTACAGACAGACTGACAACTTTAAAGTACAGTCGGTGGCAGATCAACCTACCCAAATCTGTCAAATTTCTACAATGAATATTGATCCTTATAACCAAACGATAAAGTTCAAAATTGATTGTAGAAATTTGACAGTTTTGGGTAGGTTGATCTGCCGCCGTGTGTACCATGCCATAATAGCTTTACTTAAAATTGACAAACGCCTGTCAGGATAGATTGTTACTTTACGGTTGGTGGTAGGCTTGTTTGCCCGCCTGGCTATTTACCACCATGTTATCTAAATGCGCCATAACACACACATTATGTCGCCATAACACACGCATCTAGCATTGTTGTGTTCTTGCAGCCTGAAACAAGAATAGAATAGAATATAATAAAATACTTTATTGTACACATAAAAAAACACATACATACATACACACATAACACATGTTAACAAACAATTTAAAATTAAAATTGGAGTCGTACAAAGGGCGGCCTTATCACTAAAAGCGATATCTTCCAGGCAACCTAGGATGGAGAGGATAGATAAACTAAAAATGGAGGCGTTAAAAAAAAAGTGTACAGTAATACTTTATTACTTAAACATAAATACACATATATACACACATACATGTAGGAGTGGGTCTAAATAACAAAGCGGATTTACTTTAAATTAGCTCGTTTTATTTCGATTTAAGGCACAACAATTTTTCACGTCTTATTATAATGGCGTCAGCGCAGAGAGAGAGCGAATGACACCACCCCTCCCACTCATCGTACTCATTCTTAGAATAATCTACGTTCACAAACAGGCAAAAAATAATGAGTGATACAGTTAAATCCTACAAACATATACTCGTACATACAACCATATAAATATATAGAACATTGCGTGCGTGTGTGCGTGTGCGTGTGCGTGTGCGTGTGTGTGTGCGTGTGCGTGTGCGTGTGCGTGTGCGTGTGCGTGTGCGTGTGCGTGTGCGAGTGCGTGTGCGTGTGCGTGTGCGTGTGCGTGTGCGTGTGCGTGTGTGTTCTGATGTTTGTTTAGGGTATATGTTATAAAAAGGGGTAGTAGGGTTAAATAATATATTGTAAAGTAAGCAAACAATATGATAAGGTAGCCAGTGCCTCAGTAGTTGAGGAGTCCGGGTGAAGTGCACTTCCATCTTCGGCCTTATCATCACCTAACATCAGGTACGATGAAGGCATCCGAAAGGGTTCCCATGACCTCGTCAGGACCCACCATGCCGGCGTTCGATGCGTCCTCCTCAGATGAGGACGACGCGGTCATCGCCGGTTTGCTGGTCCCAAGGTGACGAAAGGACATTGGAGTGGTTTTTACCGAGTTGGCCTTGACTCGCTTTCTCTAGGACTTCGGCCCTGGAACAGAGTCTTGGCCGTACTCGGACAGCCAGCAGGTCCCCTGCTGCCCGCTGATGCGTCTGTTAGCAGATTTTCCACTCCGTATCAAACAAAAAAAGGTACTATGAAGGCATACAAATAAGTAAATACATACGTATTCGTAAACTTTAAAAAAGAAGTAAAAGGTTGTGTCTTTTGGATAAATATTAGGTCCTTATCTATGAAATTGACGTTTTGTATGAAGTTTTTTTTTAAAATATATTTTTCATACTAACGTTTTTTTAATTTTCTTAGCATCTATTTATGTTAACACTATAATGTAAGAGTAGTGTGTTTGTTTCACTAGCTAAATATAGCAGACATTAAAAAGAAAAAAAAACAAGACCCTTCAAAGCTACAATGAAACAAAAGGTCAATTCCGCAAACAAAAAAAGGAGTCAAATTAAAAATTGGGCGATGAAGACACAAAATTAATAATCGTTGTTATTACTGAAGCCTAAGTAACATAGTCCTAATTAAAGGTGTATAATAATATTTACAACCGGTATTGGCTTTTAGAAGTAATACACCTATTAATAAGTGGGAAAAAAACGTCAATTTCATAGGTAAGTATCCAATATATGGATATAAATAAATAAATAAACTTTCCTACTCACACCAATTATCTAGCCCAAGATGAAACTCGTTAAATGGTTACTAGACAACGGATAAACATACTTAAAATACTTAAATACATACTTGTTATACACAGAAAATATAAATATATGGATTATTGCTGTCTGAAAAATAAAAGCATTTAATTCAATTTTATTTTTGTGCTTACAGACTTTTTCCGCTGATTGCACTTACCTACATTAATCACGTAACCATTTTCATTCATATTTGCATTGCTTTACTAGCCATTATTAATACGTGATAATAAACACTGCTGAAAGCCAAATCGACACTTAATCTGATTAAAGTATTGGTCGCGGTTTTACGTTCAAAACGTTATTTCGCGAAAATCCGTTGTGTAATAAAAATGGTTGGAAATCGTATTCGGGCAGATTTATAGAATCCGCATGTTGTTCGGTATGAATTAATTTCTTTATCCGTATTATTTATGTTGTGAGCATCCATTAATTTGTCGCTGGTAACCGAAAAGCTGCTCATCTCTACTTAAATAATAAAACGTAAAGTACTAATATCACATTAAATGTTTATATAATTTTTAACGCAAATTTTGTTGCGAACAAATTACAAAAACACAAATGTTGGAAAAATTTCCACGAGCAGGGTTTGAACCTGTGCCCTTCTGACATACCGGGTCAGGTGCTCTTCCAATTGAGCTATCGTGGTTCTAACCAGCCCGCCGAAATTATTCAACACTACTTACATTTTCTTGGTTCAAACCCTGCTCGTGGAAATTTTTTCAACATTTGTGTTTTTGTAATATCACATTTTTGCTGTCCGCCTATTTTTACCTACCTATCACTTATGGGCGGCTATAGCCTGTGAAGGAGCTTGATGGCGTAGTGGTTAATATGCCCGGTCTGCGAGTGCTGAGGTTAAGAGCATTTAAGCCGCACACTAGCGCCGCCAATAAAAAACACATGTCTAGTAATTAGAGATAGAAAATCAAATTATGCTCAACAAACTATTTGAATGAAGTAATTTAGCATTTTTACGGCACCTAATGAACATCTGACATGGTACGGTTTAGTTAAATACGGCGTTATAGTTAAAAGTGGCCGTTTTTAGCTGTAACGTCTTTAAGCTGTAAAAATGCTTAATTACTTCATTCGAATAGTTTGTAACTTGATTTTCTATCTCTAATAGTAATTAGATATGTTTTTTTGTCATTGGCGGCGCTAGTGTGCGGCGTGAACGCTCTTAAGCAACATTCGCAAAGACCGGCATAGGATAAGTGATCAAAAATTTATCATCTCGAGCTTCTCCGTGCTCCGGAAGGCCATGTAAAGCCTCTGGTCCTGGCTGCATTAGCGTCGTTAACAACCACCAATGCCACCACACCAAACCACCACACTGGGCCCACGTGGCGGTTTATGGCCTGTTTTCCCTTTAAGGAAGGCTCGTGCCCCAGCAGTGGGGAAATAAAAATGAGCTAATGATGATAATGATGATGAAACCTGTGGCTGATCAAGCTGAAGACCGGAAGACCAATCGAAAATCAAGTTGGTTCCCCAAACCGTTGTGACCGACTAAATTATTTTTAGTTCTTTTTTTCTACTGAGGAAAATACATCATATCGATTGTTCATGTCACAGGTTTAAGCCTAGCTACAGGACGTGTATAAGCTGAAAACCATTGATCAAGGCAAAATCTTTTTATTATTTTTATGTATTTAAAAGTTTTGTTAAGGCAAAATCGTTAATATCTACTCGCGTTCAAAGCCCGGTGACGCTGAAAATGTCGTTTGAGGCAATCAGCAATTTCTCTCAAAAAGAAAAAAATCTACTCGCGTTTATTTTACACATTGTTTTTATTTTATTCTATACTGGTCACATGGAGACTATGGTGTTAATCGTCTTATAATAAGTGTTTAAAATGCATACCGTCTTTTGTAGTTTAGTCCAACCAAACATCTTTCCATCCGTTGTCATTGGCACCTTGGCATTAGCAATCAAATTGTAAAATAAACGAAAGTAGGATCCGCAAAATTGGTTTTAATTACATGAGTTCGCGTATACTTTCGAAAACAAGCAACACTATGAATTACAAAAACACAAATTTCCACGAGCAGGATTTGAACCTGCACCCTTCTGACATACCGGGTCAGGTGTTCTCCCAATTGAGCTATTGTGGTTCTAAACAGCCCGCCGAAATTATTGAACACTATTTACTTTTTACTTTGAAAGCCAAAGGCCCATTCAATATCAACAATTACTAATAATAAGATAGTGTTGAATAACTTTGGCGGGCTGGTTAGAACCACAATTTTTTCAACATTTGTGTTTTTGTAATTTATTCGCAAGCAAATTTTCGTTAAAAATTTTATAAACAAACCAAAAACACTATAAATGTTAAGTAAAATATTAAGTTACCAAACACCTTTCGGGATGTCGCATCTGTTCTAATCTATGACCAAAATCGTGGGTGCACAATAGCTAGTGGAGTAGCCTCGCTCTAATGCAAGGACGTTTCCAATGCCACACTCCACTTACACGGTGAATCAGACCGTGACGTCACTGTTAATATTCTTTACCCTTTGAACAATAGCTAACTTTCTACGTTTATTTTTCCTTTTACTTATTCCTTACGGGCAATCACTTGGGGTAAACGAGTTCCTGAATGGTTCATCATCTTCATCATCTCAGCCAAAAGACGTCCACTGCTTGACAAAGGCCTCCCCCAAGGGTATGAGGGGTATTTTTGCCATAATCGCCACGCTTAGCAATCGCAGTGAGTTGAGAGTTAACCTCAGAGAGATGCTGCTGCCCATCCTCTGTAATGGTCCCTTAGTCGGCTTTTACGACACCCACGGGAAGAGATGGGGTGGTGCAATTCTTTATCCCCACCACCACCACCACCACACAGGGTAACATAGTGTTGGATGAACAGACACCTGAATGGATACTGTCGGCAAACATAGTGTTAAACAACCACAGATAAGTGGAGCGACGATCTTGGCAAGGTGGCTGGCGAGCTGGATGAGAGTAGCCGCGGATCGTGCTCGGTGGCGTGCACTTGGAGTGGCCTATATCCGGTAGTGGAATAGTATAGGCTGATGATGATGATGATGAAGCACTTGGCTTTCATCTCACCTAATGTTTGAGATAAGATAAGGCTGAAGGCCTCTGTGTGGTGCCGGGGATAAGGAATCGCACCACCCCATCTCTTCCCGTGGGTGTCGTAAAAGCCGACTAAGGGACCATTCCAGAGGATGGGCAGCAGCATCTCTCTGAGGTTACCCTCAACCTACTGCGATCGCCAACCCGCCTGCCAAGCGTGGCGATTACGGCAAATACCCCTCATATCCTTGGGGGAGGCCTTTGTCCAGCAGTGGACGTCTTTTGGCTTAGATGATGATGATGATGATGATGAAAGCTGAAGGTGGGAGCGCACTTTATTCGGAATTCTCACCTACTGAGGAAATGGCTATCTTTTCTCTAACTATCAGAAAACTTCAATGCATTGAAAAGAGTTAGTATCAGTTGGTCTAAAACGCAACTGGTCTAAGTAGCAACTGGTCTAAAATGCAACTGGTCTACTGGTCTAAATCGCAACTGGTCTAAGTAGCAACTGGCAAAATATTTTAAACTACTGAAAATATTTTATATTAATTAAATTTAAAAAAATGTGTGTGCCGAACTTAAAAACACATCTTCTTAAACCAAATGTACGAACATGTAAGTACCCCCTGAGAATTAAACCCGGGATCTTAGGGTGTGAAACTTGCGATCTTAACTACTACACCTCAGAGGCAGTTAAGTTAAGTTACCAAACAATTTTCAGGGATGCCTCGTCTGTTCTAATCTATGACCAAAATCGTGGGTGCACAATAGCAGTGGAGTAGCCTTGCTCTAACGCGAGGACGTCTCCAATGCCACAGAATCAGAGTGTGACGTCACTGTTAAATGTACGCAATATCCTTCAGGACAATCGCTATCCCTTTTTTGTTATATTCTGTAAAGTTATTTATAAAAGATACACAAATAATTGCAGGAGCTCGATGGCGTAGAGGTTAATGCGTCCGCCTTTCTGCGATTACTGACGTTAAGCAACTTACGCAAATACCGGTTATCGGATGGGTGACCAAATTTTTTTTTATATTTGTTATTATGGCCCATTCTCCCTATCCGTCCATAGGGAAGGCTCGTGCCCCAGCAGTGGGGACATGAAATGAGCTGATGATGATGAATGATTATCGGAAGGCACGTAAAGCCGTTCGGTTGGTCCCGGCTGCATTAGCAGTCGTTAACAACCATCAATCCGCACTGGGCCTGCGTGGTGGTTTATGGCCTGTCCTCCCTCCATCCATAGGGCAGGCTCGTGCCCCAGAAGTGGGACATAACAATGAGCTGATGATGATGATGACCCAAATATATGAAATTCTTCTTGCATCGTTTGTAAAAGAACTCGAGGGGCCTGATCAGGAAACCGAATCAGGGAACTGTATTTGTGTGTCCGGCCTAACGCAAACATTTTAGTTTACTAGGTGGGTTAACACGACTTGTTGGCGACAGACCAACCTTTTTTGATGTACTCTTTATGTTTTTACGCCTCGGTGGCCGAGTGGCAGAGCGCTGGGCCCGATAGCCGAAGGTCCCGGGTTTAATTCCCAGGTTGGGCAAAATGTATTTCGGATTTTTCGATGCATAGCCCGGGTTTGTGATCACCAACCCGCACTTGGCAAGCGTGGTGATTAAGCCATTACCAATCAATTGTAGCGATGATTTGATTTCAATGATGGAGGTCTTTGCCCAGCAGTGGGATAGTTATAAGCGGTTTACTTACTTACTTATGTTTTTATATTTGTCATAGCGAATAAGACGTAGATTTTTATTAACTGTGTCCTGATATTGTGCTTAATAATTAAAATACCTGATAAGAAAGCGCGCTTGTACTATTTTAAGATCACAGCCCCTTTACTACAGTCCATGTTTTTCACGACTTTTAGATGTGATGATGACCTATAAAATCGATTGTTAGTTAAAATAAAGCGCCAACCATATCAAAGAAACGTCAAATGTAGCGCTGAAACCGCTTAAACGTATTGCGCTTGACTTACATAATCCAAGTATGACGTCACAAGGTTTAAGCTAAATTTATATTTATCCTTCTGGATAGCGAGGACAATCAAAGATTCGGTCAAAGATGTCACATTTGCTCGAACGAGACCTTTGTCAAGGTGCAATGAGATGGAATCGAGGATTTTGTCAAGGGTGAATGACGTGCTAATATAATGCGATTAGATATTAAGTACTTTAGACCTCCTTTGTTTACTAGATAAAGATAAAGATAAATAAACAATATTGTACACCAAAATTAAAACATTAACTAATAACATCATTATTAACTAGGTATTTGTTCTTTCAAAGATCTCGGACTTAAAGATCCCGGGTTCAATTTTGAGCTTGGGTATTTTTGCACTCGGCTTGATTAGTGTTAACATTTAAGAGCGTTTACGCCGCACACTAGCGCCACTAATGTAAAAAAAAAACATATCTAGTAATTAGAGATAGAAAATCAAATTATGCTCAACAAACTATTTGAATGAAGTAATTTAGCATTTTTACGTCACCTAATGACCACCTCACATGTTATGGTTTAGTTAAATAAGACGTTACGGCCACTTTTAACTTTAACGCCATATTTAACTAAACCATAACATGTCAAGTGTTCAATAAGTGACGTAAAAATGCTAAATTACTTCATTCAAATAGTTTGTTGAGTATAATTTGATTTTCTATCTCTAATTACTAGATATGTTTTTTTTTTCATTGGCGGCGCTAGTGAGCGGCGTAAACGCTCTTAAAGTCCGCCTGGCTAGCTACTAAAATCTTATTTAAATATTTCGCCATAACAACAGTAATAGAAGCATATATTGTTTTGTTTTCCTTAGCAGTTGATGATTCTGGGTGACGTAATAGCACGGATTAAACATGATACCCTAATTGGTAGAGCCCCTGACCCGGATCACCAGTAGGTGCGGGTTCAAATCCCGCTCACGATATTTTCTCAACAATTTATTGTTTGAATTATTTATTGTAGTGTGCTTATAAACAAGAACACAGTTACATCTATAGGTAGAGGTCAAAATTAGCTCGGACAGGTCATCGCAAAAACAGATTTGAAAATAGAACAAGACTCTATGGAATCGATACTTAAGATTATGATTATCTAAAGCGGATATTATCATAATTTAACATTTGACCTTTTTTAGGTGCATATCTGTCATGGTTTAGTCAAAGTGGCATTCTTGAAACAGTTTTGTGGTGACAATTTAAATTAGTAAAATTATTTACAAATGGTTATTTTATCAGTCCTGTCTAAACTGTATCGCAGAATAAATAAATCTGTTCTGACAAAGACGGCTTACATATTATGTCCAAACATACATTTGATTAATTTACTTTAATGAAATGAAATGAAAATAGTGAATAATAATAAACACGAATAATTAAATAAAAACATTGGTGTGTTCCACAAAATGCATTAGTTGATGGCTGCATAAAGTTCAATACAACCATCAGCATTAAAAAACATGTTAATGGTATGAAGGTATTAACATGTACATGTTAATACCTTCACAAACATATGGTAAATTTTGGGTTACCGTTATAAATGTAATTGAAAAATATAATTAAATAATTCTGTACATAATGCGACCTATTAATCTTGTTCTATTCCCGTGTTGCCATTGTTTTTGCGATAATCTGGGGAGTAACCACGAGCTCTTATATAGCAGTGTTATTGCAGTTGTGAAAACGAGACGCGTGTAGCGGCGAATAAACATGCGTCTCTTTTCCACAACTGCAATAATACTGCTCTATGAGCTCATAGTCAGGGGGCTGTCCGGGCTAGTCGTAAAGGCAACAAATACTTACATAGCTAAACAATATAACAATAAATTTCGCATTGAAATGTCAAATCCTTTATTTATAAACACAATGTAGATTTAAATAATTCCTTTCGGCCCATAAGGTTCTATGAGTCGGAATGACCAGAGAATATAGGCACAATTTTAATTGGGATCGTTAATTTTGATTGGCTGCCAATGTCAATGGTGAACTCCAATCAAATTATCTGCAACAGTAACCATTTTGGAATTATCATAAATTGTATTTTGTACATTTATAATAGTAGTCTGAACAAAAGGAACATACAACAAATGATTTGTGTGTTTGAAATCATTAACTAGACATTTAAGTAAGACATTTATGTTGCCAGCATTCTTGGGACTGTTCCCATGAGCCCACAGTTGGAGGACATCTTTTATTTATAGGTCTTTAGTTTTTAATTTTCAAATTATTTTTCTGTTTTATTTTTTCAAGTTAACTTTTTGTTGTGGA
Organism: Eudonia lacustrata; assembly: GCA_947562085.1. NCBI lineage: Eukaryota > Metazoa > Arthropoda > Insecta > Lepidoptera > Crambidae > Eudonia > Eudonia lacustrata. The sequence continues at coordinate 2,113,214 of OX387323.1, read as the reverse complement.
ATCAAATAATACTTTAAGTAAGTAGGTATAACATTGTTAAAATAATAATATTTATTTAATTACAGACAACAATGATTCATTTTATTAGTAACAATTTAACTTAAGACTATGTTTGAAGAGGGGGCGAGTTTTTAATCTCACCGGTAATCTTGAAATCATGAGTGGCTTAAAATACACTATAAAATATGTTTTTATTTTGCATTATTTACAATTTTATTGTTAAGATAGGCACATACATACAAACGATTCGAGAATTTTCGCCGTCAAAAATTTGTTTGGATTAGAGTAAGAATAATCCTTTATTTCAGGCTACGAATAATGAGCACTCGTAATGATCCTAATCTGACACAAGCATATTAGCTTCCTAGGTGGAGTTTCTTAAGGAAGCTTTTCTTGGGGCTAGATAATTGGTGTGAGTATGGGAAACATTTATTTATTTATTTACTAGCGGCCGCTCGCAGTTTTACCCACGTGGTTCCCGTTCCCGTATGAATATCGGGATAAAAACTATCCTATATGTTATTCCAGGTTATAAACTATCTGTATGCCGAATTTCATCCAAATCCATTCAGTAGTTTTTACGTGAAAGAGTAACAAACATCCATCCATACATACAAACTTTCGCGTTTATAATATTAGTAGGATTTTATTTATTAACAGGACCAGCGGACTGTTATTATTGTGTTATTAATCCTTAATTGTATATGTACACATGCCAGCACATTAGAGTCCACAAAACTAACAAATATCCTCAATAGAGTATGGGTGTTACATTGAAACACACATTACACACGATAATCATACAAAGGTAAGCTTATCTCTATAAAATATATCTTCCAGCTAACCTATCCTATTTTAACTAAGCTAACCTATGATATTTTATTTTATTTTTTGGTTTGTTTATTTGTGATGGAAAGTGTCCTTTTATGATAGGGCATTTTCCAATATTTTTGACGCTGTAAGGGAGAAAAGAGCTGGACACTTGCTGAGTTTCTTGCCGGTTCTTCTCAGTACAAGATCTCCCGCCCAGAGTAGATAGACTTACGAACCGTTGGCATAAAATGACGTTCATAAGAGCTATTTGTAGCCTAAACTAAATAAATGATTTTGAACTTTGAACCCTAGGTGTGGTAAGAAAATTTGCGGGACGAATCCGATAACAATAATACTTATAAAATATTATTACTTAATTTATACATTTACACAGTTAAACTAATTGCAATAAGTATATAAGAAGAAGGTATTACAGCCAGCTAATGCTTCGACGAGCAATGCAGACCATTATTCCGGAATAATACTCAACGAGTCATAACAATAACGGAATAAACACCAAACCAACAGCATTCCATAATCTCTTCAAACAGATATAATATTCGGAGGGCTTAGACAACACAATTGCATACTGATGCAAGTGATAATCAACCTTATCGCCCACCAAATAAGTGCCACACCAGACCTTTACTATTAACACATTAAAACCAGAAATCGAGACCTCTCTGCATCTATACGACTTCAGTTAGTTCACTATTAAAGTGTCTAGGAGAGGGATGCAAGGGAGCTCTGTGTTATTCGGTTGGTCGTCTTGAAATAGACTTCAAAACAAAGCGTGGATTGTAAGAAAATCCCGCCGGGGACCCGTACCTTGCATTCGCTTTACCAAATTACTGAAATTTCATTCAGCTTGCGGACTTTGAACGTGGTGGCCCGCGATCAATGCGACCAGTGTAGCGCGATTTGGATACGGCATTTTTTGGAAACGTATGTATGTAACGTACTAGGCGAAAACGTATTGGAATAAAAAAATTCCTATCGGTACCAAAAACATCGGTAAAATTAAGGTTAAGACGACACCTCGATTTGTGAACATTCAAAAAGGCTGATCCTTAATGACGCTGACATAAGGTCGATAATACGTAGTGCCTGCGACAATATAGACCGCAAATTAACAGTTAACCTAAAAACATTAAAAGAAAATTGGTTCTAGTTATCAAAATATGCAGCAACTAAATTACGAATATTGATGTTATCAATATATTTGAGTGGTTTCCAAGCATATAAATTAAGTACTTTTGTTGTAGTTTCAGCAATAGTGATTTTTTAGATAGTGTTTTTGAAAATAATTATGATCGAGTCAAAATTATACAATCGTGTAAATACACTACTATCTTGAATTTGCTAGCTCAAATGAGCTAGCAAATTCAAGATAATGACATGAACTATTTCAACATTTCAAATTCGTAAGTCATAATACACAGTCATTTCCACAGAGTATGGAGCCGAAACGTGAACACTCACGGTAGGCCTGGTCCACAAATTTAAAGTCGCTCTGCGAGCTATGGAAAGGGCTATGCTTGGAGTTTCTCTGAGGGACCGAATCCGGAACGAGGTGATCCGACAGAGAATCAAAGTCGTCGACATAGCACGGATTAGCAAGCTGAAGTGGCAGTGGGCCGGCCATATTAGCCGCAGAACCGATAATTGATGGGGTAAACGAGTTCTTGAGTGGAGACCGCGTATCGGCAAACGTAGTGTGGGACGCCCTCAGACTAGGTGGAACGACGATCTTCGCAAGGTGGCTGGCAAGAGCTGGATGAGAGTAGCCGCGAATCGTGCTCAGTGGCATGCACTTAGAGTGGCATATGTCCAGCAGTGGACGTGTGTAGGCTGATGATGAAGTCATAATAATGTTTTTCAATGTACATGACTCAGAGATGGCAACACCAGAAACCAGCGTGCGAGCCACTCGACTACGGAAGTCGTGTTTCAACAGTTTTAATTTTTTTTCATATTCTTAAACTCGAATTCGACGAAAGTTGGTGCATTTTTTCAGTGTCCTTAATACCAGTGTTCCATTTTAATAGGTATACCTGTGTACCTGGTGAACACGCCCGCATATCAGTCTACCACATACTGTCAAATTTCCACAATAGACTTTAAACTTTATGAATATGGCTTAAGGCTGAATATTTATTGAATTTGTCAGTTTTAGAAAGGTTTTTAAGCAGGCCCGAACGAGATCCAGCGCGGTGGCGCCGCCGCCGCGCCTGTCGCCGCGCCGGCCGCCGCGCCAGCGCCGGCGGCCCATTATTGACTTTTCTAGGCTGGAATATAAGCTCGCTAACCGCCTCCCAATGGTATAATAAATAAATAAAATAATAAAACAATTAATTTCAGACACATGGTCCATAGAGTGTTAGTAACAATGTTTCTTAAACTAAGTTAGTAAGATTATTATAATACATCAACATCAAATAAATTTAATAATAATAAAATGAAATCAATACAAAAATAATATAACACCATTTTCAAAATAAAATCAAAAAATAAATCATAATCAAAAAGAAAATCAAAATAAAATAAATACAAATCAAATCAAAATAGAAAGTATAGAATAGAATAAAACACTTTATCAAAAAAAAAAAAAAAGTAAGTTGTTGACATTGAATGGGCGCCTTTGGCATAGTAAAAAGTAAAAAGTAAATAGTGTTGAATAATTTCGGCGGGCTGGCTAGAATCACGATAGCTCAATTGGGAGAGCACCCGACTCGGTATGTCAGAAGGGTGCAGGTTCAAATCCACGAGCAGTCGTGGAAATTTTTTCAACATTTATTTTGTGTTTTTGTAATTTGTTCGCAACAAAATTTGCGTTAAAAATTATATAAACATTTCACTTTATTTTACACAAAAACAAACATAAACTTGTTAAAATAAAATTAACAATTTAAGGAGTCGTACAGTCAACAGCGAAAGTAAATGATGTTGACTAGATTTCAAAATTAAGTTTCGATAGTGTAAATCGGTATTTTCTATATAACTACAGTCAAAGTCTATAGGACTAGTAGGTTCTCGAAGGTTTCTCGATTTGCGTTTATAAAGTTTTGACATTTTCATACTGATTTCATATTTTGAAACTAGATCAATCATCAGTTACTTTTGCTGTTGATCGATTTTCAATAAGATGAAGACGTATAGATGGAGACCTTAGTAGCATATTTAACAAATGAGGCACGTAAAGCCGTTGGTCCCGGCTGCATTAGCAGTCGTTAACAACCACCAATCCGCACTGGGCCCGCGTGGTGGCTTATGGCCCGTTCTCCCTATCCATCCATAGGGAAGGTTCGTGCCCCAGCAGTGGGAACATAAAATGAGCTGATAATGTGTGCCACAGCCATATCCATTAGCTTTCTCACATCCATGATTTTGTGTAGAAATTTACTCAGTTTTATAAAACCAAAGCAGGCGAAATGAGCTTAGCGCCTCGGATCGCGCGGCGCTGAGTGCGGGCTGGCTACTTAGCCGCCGCGGCCGGCTTTCGCTGCGGCCGACTGTACAAGCGGTACTTTCTATTTTGCTCCGTGTGTAGGTACAGTCGGCGTCATAAGTAGCTGAACATTTCCGCACAGATGTTGCAAAAACATTTTCTTAATAAAGTGTAAAAGTTTTAATGAGAATGATTTAAAAAAGTGTATATTGCTTTAAATTAAAAATTTAAACAATCTTAATCAAAAACACACTCTAACTGCTTGTGTACTCTAAATGTTAATCAAAAACACACTCTAACTGCTTGTGTGCTCTAAATGTTAATCAAAAACACACTCTCACTCTAACTGCTTGTGTACTCTAAATGTTAATCAAAAACACACTCTAACTGCTTGTGTACTCTAAATGTTAATCAAAAACACACTCTGACTGCTTGTGTACTCTAAATGTTAATCAAAAACACACTCTAACTGCTTGTGTACTCTAAATGTTAATCAAAAACACATTCTGACTGCTTGTGTACTCTAAATGTTAATCAAAAACACACTCTAACTGCTTGTGTACTCTAAATGTTATTCAAAAACACACTCTAACTGCTTGTGTACTGTTAATCAAAAATATACTTTATAATATTCTTAAATTAGAACACAGTCGTCTTTTACAGATTTATTTGTTAACTAGCTGTCCCGGCAGACCTTGTTCTGCCCTATTTCTCGAAAACAAAGTTACATTTTTTATGTTAATAGCTGCCCCGACAGATTTCGTTCTGTCAGTAATTATTGGAAAAAATTATAGAAATAAAATAACATTGAAAGACTTTAGTAATATCTAATGTGATGATATTTTTATTGTAATGCCTTATGGTACACGATATTTTTTGTTTGATTACCTACATGGCGCGTAAATAAATAAATCTGAAGGTTTACCGACGCGGGAGCACGCAACATACAACTGTCCATGAGAGAAGCATGGGTTTTCAATATTAGCGCCGCAAACATTCAATGACTGGTCCTGAGATTTATTTATGGTCATAGTGAAAGCAATTGCAGTCGTTTAAATACAAACGGTACGTCAGTTGGGATACTATTGTAACATCTTCTCCCTTAATAATAATTGTATATGTAGTAATTGTATAATACTGTATTTATTTCCATAAAAATGTTGTTAATGACTTTTAGTATAATATTTTTGACATTTAGTTGTATTTTTTTTCTACTTATAATTAATTAATTAACCATATTGACATGTTTAACTTCGACATTTTAATTTAACATTTGCATGCTGTTTTATAACGGCAAAACATGTGCGCATTGTAAATTTTTTTACCACCCGTAAATTACCATGTTTTTTTGGCAAATAAATGATTATCTTATCTTATCTTATCTTATATTTTCCCTTTAGAAAGGTTGCCTCTATCACATTGTTCAGTAATTTTTTCACTGCTAGCCGTGGGCCGTTACAAATACGCGGTTGGTTTATATTTCGCAACATTATGAACAACGATCCTACTTATAATTGAAGATTATGGGGCGGCAATCCTGGCAAATCCGGCAAGTTCAAAAATTCTGGTGGATAGTTTACGACATCATCTTGGTTAGTTGCGCAACCAATTGATTTGTATGTCCTTAGTTCACCGCCAATTTCGTTTTGGATTTTGAAATTTATTTCATTTATATCCGTGTTTTTGGCAGCTAATATAGCTCGTTCACTCAACCAACAATCTCTGTAATTTTGAGCGTTTGGGAACACCTTTTGTATAAGCTCAGTTTTTGATTCAGTAAACTGACAAAAATTGTCAGGAAATGTGATGCAGCCTGTCAAAACGTCTACAGGGACACATACATACATTAAAAATGATTTTATAACAAATTTGAGGGAACTCGTTAAATTATTTTCATTCAACCTCTAATCAACTTGAAGGCATGCCAAAGATAATCCTAACGCGCCTTTGTTTTGTTTGATTGACGTCAAATGTTTGACAGCTGGGGACAGAGTGGTTTGTATGGGAAAAGAAAATTGTTGTTTTTACTATTTTCCTCTGAACCTTCCTCAGACTTCAACAAACACAACAAAAAAGAAATCTACCAAATCGATTCAGCTGTTCTCGAGTTATGCGATTAGCAAAATATTTAGCGATTCATTTTTATTTATATAGATGGAGAAAAACACTTTTTAAAATTACGTTTAACTGCCGTACTCGTACGAGACGTACGAGACGTTAATTAAGTTTTAATGACAACTAACTGCCGTACTCAGAGACGTCACTTAACTTTAATGGACAATTAAATATCTTTCCTTCTCCATTTACCACTATACATATGAAAGTGACAGCAAGAGACTTAATTGTCATTAAAATTTAATTGACGACTCTGAGTGCGGCCATAAGTCTCTTGCTGTCACTGTCTTATGTATAGTGCTAAATAGAGAAGGACAGACATGTCATTGTCATTAAAACTTAATTGACGTCTCTGAGTATGGCAGTAAATGAACAAACTGTTTTGATATATTATCTATACTTGTCACATTATTGTTAAATATGATGTCACATTATTTGATGCTGACTATACCATATTACTGTCATTAAAATTCTAAATACAGTGACTACTATTTGCTATGATAAAGTACTATTACAACCGACGTGGTTGTAATCTTTAAGTATACGAATGGGGGCGTTTGTTAAAATAAACTCATAGAGCGTTTTATAATATACTAGCTGACCCGGCGAACTTCGTACCGCCTAACAGTCAATTTATAAATGTCGCGTTACAGTTTAGCTGAACTTTATTTATGATCTTATAAAAGTAATACAATTAATACAAACTTAACTAAGTTAAAAATACTTAAATAAAAAAGTACAAATATATAGTATATCAAAAAAAAAAAGGTTATTTTCTCCACAAAGGTAGTTACAATTAAACTTACTACTAATATAGCGTGTCAGCAAGACATGATTGAATTAAACTATGTACATAATTATGATTGTGCAGCATGGGTTGCACTCGTACAAATCAAAAACCATGAAAATGTCCCTGCATTTTAAATCTGTAATATCTTCGAAAATATTCATTTAAATTACATGCTGTAAAGAATTGATATAACATATTGATCTATATTAAATGCACAATGTATTTAAAGTACTTAATTGGATAAGGATTGATGCTGTATTGCTTAAAATTGCTTCGTAAATAAGCCATTATTTCTCGTAAAAAGTAAAGGATGCAAAATGATTATTGTGGGTTATCCCTAAGAGATAGACATATACTATCGCGGACTTTTTTCTAGACCTTTTTAAGGTGTACAATACTGTAGTACATTATTTTGATATATCTCGTAGGGTTCAGCCAGCGTTTGCAATGTAAGCGCAAAAAAATTTGAAACCTCTTAAGTTATCAGTGTTTCTCTATTATATTATGAATGCAATGCAGCATGTATTTATACACATAAACCTTCCTCTTGAATCACTCTATCTATTAAAAAAAACCGCATCAAAATCCGTTGCGTAGTTTTAAAGATCTAAGCATACATACATACATAGGGACAGCGGGAAGCGACTTTGTTTTATACTATGTAGTGATATTGGTATTTCAAGATAACATAGAATATAATCAAATAGTTGTCGTCGTAGCCGCGGATGACAAGGAAGTCCTCTTCTCTTGTTTTTATGCGCTTCTTCTTAAACGTATACTACGCTCATACGCAGAACGCGACGGCTGCCAGTAGGTTCGCCCAACCAAGTAGTCTCGATCACTACAGTACACAACTGCTCAATCACAACACAAGTATGGCCGATCGTACAAGATAACGAACACGCCGCCGAAAAAAAAAGAAAACCCGCCTAATGGCATCGTTATAAGTAAAAAGTAATGTGAAGTAAATAGCCTCTAACTGTCTCGCTGTCTAAAACATTTAGAAATGCTGTATCTATGATTCAGACAACCTTCTTGAAACATGGAAACAGTAATGCATGAAGGAAATGAAGCACTTGTAGGTATCGAAAACTTAAAAAACAGTGCCATCCAAAGAAGCTACGTCAATTTGTTACGATACATTACGCTTTGCTACGGACGCTACGAGTCAAAATAATAACTGAAAAAGAATTGTGTACAATACTAAGCTAAGTGCGAGTACTTTAAAAAAATTATAAATGGAGGCAAACGAGCAGGCGGGTCATCTGATGGAAAGTAATCACCGCCGCCCATGCAAAACCAAAGTAATCGCAGATAGATGCGGTGCCGGCCTTGAGGAAGGAATTGGATCTTGAGGAGGGAGTAGGAACTGGGAGTGGGGACGGGTGAGAGATGGGCTGGTACTTTCACTCACCGGACGAAACACAACAGCAACGAGTGCCATTGTTTCACGCCGATATTCTGTGAGAGGGTGGTATTACGCCAGGCGAGCCGGCCCATTTCGTGCTGCAACGCAGCGTGGCTCTACCACTCAGACACAGTGTCACTCATTTAGCAACAACCAAGGGTCACGTGTAGGGTCTCAAGGGTAAACCTACGGACACGAGTAACTTAACCCCCAAAATATTTATTTTTCACAATTATTATATTTATTTGAAAATAGTACAAAGTTATAAAGCACTTGCATATAGCCTTTGGCGTGACGATATTTTCTTAGGCCCTTACAAATAAAGAAAGAAAAAGCTATGAATAGATATTCCGTGCTTTGTTCACGGCACTTAAACTTAATTACAGATTAGAGACAAAACACGGAATAACTATCAGAAGCTTTCCTCTGTTTATTTGTAGATATTCATAAATTTTTGTTTTAGAAATATGTTAAACGAGTATTCAACTTCACTCATTAATATTAACATGCAGCCATAATGTGTCAAAAAAATATTTCATCACATTTTTATATCATTCATAAATTCTATAACGCTATCTATACCTCCGAGGAATAAGCCTTTTCCAATAAAAGCTCTTTCAATTTGCGCAGAAATACTCGCATATTGAAGGTCTCAGGTTGTTTAATATCTGAAGGTGTTTTAATATAATGCTTGTGGTGCCATACAAAATACTTATGTAACTGTTATAGCCATGTCTTGTTAGCTGCTACATAAAGTACATTGCTGTGTTTATTTCTATGTCCTGTTACCTATGAAATTGGCGTTTTGTATGAAGATTTTTTATAAAATTTTATTTTTCATACTAACGTTTTTTTTATTTTCTTAGCATCTATTTATTTTAACACTATAAAAATTGTAGAGTAGTGTGTTTGTTTCACTAGCTAAATATAGCAGACATTAAAAAGAAAAAAAACCAAGTCCCTACAAAGCTACAACGAAACATAAGGACAATTCCGCGAACAAAAAAGTTAGTCAATTTAAAAAAAAATTTGGCGATAAAGACTCAAAATTAATACTCATTGTTATTACTGAAGCCTGAGTAACATAGTCCTAATTAAAAGTGAATAATAATAATAACAACCGGTATTGACTTTTAGAAGTAATACATCTATTAGTCATCATCATCATCATCATCATCTCAGCCAAAAGACGTCCACTGCTGGACAAAGGCCTCCCCACCACATCTCCACAACGACCGGTTTTGCGCTGCTCGCATCCAGCGGCTTCCCGCGACCATCTATTAATAAGTGAGAAAAAAACGTCAATTTCATAGGTAAGGACCCAATATTATCTTATATATTATCTTCTTAAATTCCATTAGTATTAGTTCCATTCCACATTCCAATTAGTTCTCTCAATAACCGCCTCTATGGTCGAGTGGTTAAGACCACCGGCTTAGACCCAGAGGTCCCGGGTTCGATTCCCAGCGGGGGCACATGTATGTATACTCGGCTTGGTTGGTGGTAGGGCTTGTTATCTCCGCCTGACTAGCTACCACTAACTTTTCTAAGTATGTCGTCATAACATCAATGTTGGTAGCATTGTTGTGTTCCGGCCGCTTCCACCTTAAATAATAAAATAAATAAACTTTCCTACACTTACATCAATTATCTAGCCCAAGAGAAGCTTCGTTATGAAACTCGTTTAATGGTTACTAGACAACGGGTAAACATACTTAAAATACTTAAATACATACTTATTATACATAGAAAACACCCAGACCCGAGACAATTTAGAAAAACAATAATTTCTAAATTGACCCGACCGGGGATCGAACCCGGGACCTCAGAGATGGCGACACCAATCAGTTTCGGCCTTATCATCACTTATCATCAGGTGAGATAAAGGCCACGTGTTTACTGATAAACAATAAAAAAACCGAGCCGGACTCAGCCAAGAACCCTTACACGAGGCCAATTTAAGCGCCAACATAGCCTTTGTAGCGTTGTCCCTCCATATTGTCATAAAAAAAATTCTACACAGCACAATCTAGACTACGTCGTCGGTCGGATTGAGTTTGAAGAGCGCAAATGTCCGAGCAAAAAGGCCAAAACGGCCCCGCATTGAGGCCCCGGCCCTGAATGGGGGACTAGAAAACACTTCCGCGAAAAAAAACCCTGTGCATTTTGTCCGTTGGAAATTCTGTAGAGCTCCGTCGGAAAATGGTTGTAAATAAATAAACGTTCCTCATCGTGTTACCGAGTGGCTTCGTTATTTTATTTAAAATTGCTGCATGAATTAAATCATATTAAACCAACTTACAGTTACCGAACATTAAAATAAAATCAACCAGCCTCAGGAAGTTTGAGTGGGAATCGAACCCGCGACCGGATAATTGGTTGGTAACTGGTCCAATGCCCTGACCGCAGAGCTACCGAAGCTTCAGTAAAAGCAAATTATTTCTTTATTCTTATAAGATTTTGTCTTGTAGCTTTAGCTAAGTAGGTACCTATACACTTAACATTGTGAATGCACAATTCAACATAACAATGAAATAATTAATTTTTAGAAATCACTCAACTGTGTCAGTCAGCCTTTTTTAACTGACTTCAAAAAAGGACGAAGTTTCTCAATTCGACTCGTATTTATATATTTTTTTTATGTGTGTTTCGTCGTTTATGAACCAATTTTTATAATTCTTTCTTTGTTGGAAAGGAGATATCCCAAGCGTAGTACCATGATAAAGAAACCAGGATCTGATGATGGCATCCCAGAGAAATCGAGGGGAACCTTCGAAAATCGTAGTGGCGACTAGTGCGTTTGTTAATGTTTTCATTAAGTATTTTAAAGCACTACTATTTAATGAAGGTCTGGAGTCGATCTGACGATGGAGCCGAAAGACAGTTGAGGGAACTCCTCAACGTTTTACAGAAGCTACCCTGTGTTTGGTCTTAATTCATTTCTATTGATAAGAACTTTGCACCCATATGGGTTATAAGTGCCATTACAGGTCTGATGATGGAGACCATAGACAGTCGAGGGAATTCCTCAACGATTTACAGCAGTCACCTTTTGTTGGTCTTACTTCATACGGTTCAATATGCCAAAATGTTTAGTTCATACAAAAATAATACCTAATTAAGATTTAAGTTTTACATAGGAATACCACTGCCTACTAAGCCGTCGTTTCCTCATCCGAGAAGCATCCTTGTTAGGTCTACGTCTATCCATCACTAAAAAACGTAGTATAAATATTAAAAAAAAAAACCGATTAGAAAAAACAGGAAACTAAAAAAATTAAAAACAGCTCTAAAAAGCAATAAATAATATTGAAATCATATTATTAATTACCTAGTTACACATATCAGTTTTAAAAAATGTCTACTGAAGTCGGGTGGGGCTTTTACAATAAAAAAGTGGAGATAATGGAACAACTATAAAAGTTTAAATGAAATAAAATTGTCCCCCAGCCGACCACCAACCACCCGACTTCAATAGACCTTCTTTAAAACTGATATGCGTATCTAAGTAATTAATAATATGATTTCAATATTATTTCTTGCTTTCTAGAGCTGTTTTTACTTTTTTAAGTTTCCTGTTTTTTGAAGTCGGTTTTTTTTTGCATCGTTGTTCTGCGAACATCACTGAAAGCTTAAGAAGTATGGTAACCAAAAAAAAACAGTGTTGTATGTTAGGCACTGCAAGATTTTCGCATGTTTTTTTTTTAATACGCGCAAAAGAATTTTTTATAACGTCTATAATGACTATACTTGTCGTTTCTAAGCGACGCTAGCGCCAAGTCTCCGACATAATATATATAAAATTCTCGTGTCACATGTGAGCATACTCCTCTGAAACGGCTCGATCGATTTTTATGAAATTTTATATGTATATTCGGCAGGTCTGACAATCGATCGTAATCTATTTTTTATACCTCTAAGTGATAAAGGTGGTCCACCCCAAACATTTTTTTTTCAATTTAATTTTCCAATACAAAATGTTCCACGGAATGTGCGTTTTGTTGTCATAGAAACGATTTGATTGTATTGTTGACGTAGAAACTGTCAAAGCGATACGAAGTCTGCTGGGTCAGCTAGTAGTATGCAAAATTCTCTTACCCTTCCCATTTATTTTTATTTTTAATACGTAGCACGGCCAATGATTCCATTTCACCTGATGTTAAGTGAATATGGAGTCCAGATGCGACGACAATCGGTGCAGCGTGAAAACAACGTAGCATCAGTTACCCTCACTCTGCCGGCCCACAAAGTGCCTCTTCACGCCTCGTTTGAAGGACCCCATATCATAGAAAGGAAGGAAAACGTGTGCTGGCAAACTATTACCTACATGTTTTGGAGGTGCGACAAAGAAACGAGTCACCAAATTTCTTAGTGCGCGATGGAATATTTGAGACAGTGAAGCGGTGACTCCGGAGAGCAGCACGTGTACTCCTTTAGAGGAAGAGAGAAGGTGGGATGAGGTCAAAGAGCTCTTCAGAGCAATTGCCATGGTAAAAGCGGTAAAAAATACTGTAATATCTCGACGCAATGGCAGAGATTCAAGAGTATTTGCGACTATTGCGTTGCCGATAATGCGTACCTACAACGCGACGCTGCAATCTGTCCATATTGATAATGTTAGTATTTCCAAGATCTCCTAAGATAAGTTTGGAGGAGACTCAATAGGCGGCTGTAACAAGGCACCGGCGTCGGGCGCATCGCGGCGCGCTGGGCTAACGAGCCAACTGCGCGACACTGCGCCTTCGCAAACAAAAGTTCACCGGAACCGAACTGTCAGCGGCAGGTATCGGAAGATACCGGTACAAAAATTGCGGTACCCGATATTATAAAGTCAAAGTCAAATATTCTTTATTTAAATAAACTTTAGAAAAGTGCTTTTGAATCGTCCATAATTTTTTTACCTACTAGAAAGAAAGAAAGAAAGAAAGAAAGAAAGAAAGATAATTACATTAAAACACAAAATACAATACAAAAAAAAAGAAAACAATTAAAAGAAAAGAAAAAACAATTAAAAAAAAAATTAAACAAAAAGCAGTGTGTGAGGCCAACAAGGACCCTGTCTCAGCATGATACCCCCACGACACTCAAAGATAGGCCGAGTACCGTAGGAGCGCTGTTATTCTGTCAGGGCCGCAGGAGGGAGACGAGTGACGACGCACCGCGACGGCGACAAACAAAAAAAGTTAAAATAACTAAATTAAAATAATTAATTAAATTACTATATAAAAGTGAATAAATATAAATAAATATATTTACGGATATAGTATGAATAAGGCTGTATGGGCTAAACCCTGTGTGTCGTATAAGTTGTCAAGGTGACATGACATTTGAGATGTGTGTTAGATTGATGGATAGTAACCTGCCCTAAAACTAGACATTACCCATTCAGGACGTCTATTTTTTAGCTGTGGAGAAGAATGGGCGCAAGAAACTCCACAGCTATAGTTATTAATATACCTACATTTCACTAAGATGCAGATTTTTTTAAAAATATAATCGTGTGTTAAGTTATGCCAGAATATTTGGGAAATGCCCTCCTAAGAACAGAACAGAACTACAAATTATTTTGTAAGTTAACATCACTAATAAAAATTCGGAGAGGCTTACGTCTAATGGCTGAAACAGTGCTTGACCGACCGCAGTGGCGCGTCGGTCAGCGTCGTAATGGGGAGAAGGGGATACCTAGTGTAGAAGAGTTAACATATTGCCATAAAAATTATCGTTTTCGTTAACGAGATCGAATGGCGAATAAAACTCGCAGTTGACCCTGTTGTATTTCATAAGCGATTATGTATTTAAACATATGCGACCGACGTACGTTTTTTATATACATTGTGATATTGTTGATATATATTTGACGATCTCCGTAGCCGAGTGGCTTGCACGCCGGACTTTGGGCGGCACTAACTCTGAGGTCCCGGGTTCGATTCCCGGTCGGGTCAATGTCGAAAACGAACTTTTCGATATTGTGTCGGGTCTGGGTGGTTGTGGTACCGTCGTTGTTTCTGATTTCCATAGAACGAGTGCTTTAGCTACTTACCTTGGGATCAGAACAATGTATGTTATGTTGTCTAAAATTTATTTATTTATTTATATTAAGTTGTAAATTTTACCGTTTGTTACGTTAACCCACTTACTCCTGAATTAACTTTTTTTGTAAGATTGGTTTGAAATTTCATATACTTATTAAATTAATGATAAATAATCCATAAAAATAATTTAAAAAAATATTCCATTTGGAGAAAAGCCGGAAAATGCCGTGTCTTAAACGACACAGTAGGAGAATATGCTACTATGATAGCTTATTGGTCAGATTTATTACGGCTCCTTAATAAATTGACAAAAACGACAATAAAACACATGAATCTCAATAAAATGTTTTATTTAGGTATTTTTATACAAATATGGTTATTTTCTGTATTTATGATATTCTTCAAAACATGTTTTCGGATGCAATCTTACATTGCATTTCATACAATAAACATTTGCACATTATGACAGACACCACTACGCAGTCGAGCCTCTATATAGTTTATCAGGTGACCATTATGAGTATACTGCATTGCTATGGCTCTACTTTGTGATGGCTCTTCATCCCTATGACTGTCAGCTTTCTTGTTTATTTCAAGATCACATAGCGACATTCCTTCAAAATTTCAAATGATCCAACTGCCCACCATTATTTTATCTTGTATAACTGCCAGGTATCATAAGTGGCCATATCAAGGCAATGAATCATTAGTGAGAAGAATCACTTTTTCCCACGGACACTAGTCCTATAAATACCAATATTTTGACCTTTTAGATAGCTGTCTAAAGATAAACAGTTATCCACATTAGCATCAGAAGAATCCTCACGTTGAATTTCAGCAGGTGCTCTGAGATGGGACCCAGGTAGATTTTGGAGAAACACATAGTCTTTATCTCCAGAGTCATCATCTGTAACTTCCACGCTACAGTTTTCTGGCGGCATGTCAGTTATAGAATCTGGAACCTCGTTTTTATCATTTTGCTCCAACTTTTCAAAAATTTTATTCAACGACAGCGGAATTTTAAAATTCTTGTAAGAAATACATAATATTAAAGAATTATGCAATAAAAATAATAATTATTATTTTTAGTGTTTTTTAAATAATAAAAAGACGCAGTTGGAAAATGTTCTAATATTGAATGGTAGTATAGTAGATAGTAGTACATTCTCCTACCGTGTCTTTTACGGAACACCTAAAGTAAAAGGCAAATACCATATGAAATATTATAAAATAACAATTTGTTTTTTTATTTTCTTACAATTTAGGAATAAAATATTAATAATCTGTTCTTACACAAATACAAATCGCGATAAAATATTATCTCAACTCACCCTGATTTACTAATTGCAATAATCATAAAATTCAAACTTATTACAAACAAAATAAATTAAATGTAACTCACAGTTATTACTTCACAATAACCATGTATAATCTTGACTGTCAGATCCAACACAAAAAAAAGAACAAAGTACCCACATAAGCTTTTATATTTTTTAAAGTTGGTGTGTCGTTAAAGACACAGTAGGGGTAAGTGGGTTAATTTGTTATTTTATTTAGTTAAGAAGAATCCAAATGCTTGTGTGATATTATTGATTATAATACTTTTAATAATTTTTTGTTTTATTTTGTACTTAATCATAACTGTCTGGTATTAAAAATTTAAGGATTATAACTTTTTCCAAACCTTTTTGTAACTGACTGCACATCTACCTCAAATTTTAACTGTTGTGCGAGTTGACGACACAAACAATAGGTAAAATCAAAAGGTGCAATCTTGCACATCTGTGCGAGTTTAAAGTGTGCGAGTTGACGAACAACTCGCCCCGACGACGACGGCGACGTTCGTTGGAGTGATAGGGGGTGACTAATAATGATGATGTTATTAAAAATGTAATACTTATATATTTATAAAATTTACAAAATACAGTGAAAAAATTAAACGCCTACCCGACCCAATTCAACCGACCAAATTCAGCGTCTACGTCAGCCTTCCCGGTAGCATAACGGTCAGTGCAGCCGCCCGGATTGCGGAAGACCCAGGTTCAAATTCAAATTCAAATTCAAATTCAAAAATCATTTATTCAGTTTAGGCTACAAGTAGCTCTTATGAATGTCGCTATGCCATCGGTTCGTAAGTCTACTCTGGGCGGGAGATCTTGCACTGAGAAGAACCGGCAAGAAACTCAGCAAGTGTCCAGCTCTTTTCTCCCTTACAGCGTCAAAAAAAATAAAAATTGGAAATTTTTTTCGTTCGATTCCTGGCTGGGTCGGGTAGGCGTTTAATTTTTTCACTGTATTTTGTAAATTTTATAAATATTTAACTAGCTGTGCTCGCGACTTCGTCCGCGTGGAATAGTGACTTTCGGCAGCATTTTTAATTTTTTAGGCTCTTTTCCCGTTTTTGCAACATTTTTCACTGATGCTTCGCTCCTATTGGTCGCAGCGTGATGTTATATAGCCTAAAGCCTTCCTCGATAAATGGACTATCCAACACAAAAAGAATTATTCAATTAGAACCAGTAGTTCCTGAGATTAGCGCGTTCAAACAAACAAACAAACAAACAAACAAACAAACAAACAAACTCTTCAGCTTTATAATATTAGTATAGATTTAGCTTCAGTGCAGCAATTAGCACTTGAAAATAAAAAGTAAAAATTTACTATAGCGTTGTGTCATCAAATTTGTAGTATTTCATCTGCAAAGATGAATCTGCATAGCCAACGGTTGCAATGACCGTTGGATAGATGGCGCGCTGTGCCGCTATTAGCACTCTAAAAATTACAAAAGCAGTGACAAAATTCAGCGTCTACGTCAGTCTTCCCGGTAGCATAGCGGTCAGTGCAGCCGCCCGGATTGCGGAAGACCCAGGTTCGATTCCTGGCTGGGTCGGGTAGGCGTTTAATTTTTTCACTGTATTTTGTAAATTTTATAAATATTTAATTTAGCTTCAGTGCAGCAATTAGCACTTGAAAATAAAAAGTAAAAATTAATGTAATACTTATATCGGCATCCAAGTGCTGAATAAGTTTAATTCACCTTTCGATCACGTTGGTCACGAGGAGGCTGATTCACTGTCAAAATTAAGTTTTTTTGTACTGCACAGAATAAATCAAAAGCTTCTATTCGCGTACCATGTCACGTTCGGAGATAGTCGCGCAACAGTTCGCAACTCCCCGATTTGTTTAGAGCCTTCCTAGGTGCAGCAGGTCTTTAAGAAATTGTTTGCCAACTAATATAAATTTCCCCCCCAGAGCGCGCAGGTACGTCACTCTGTGAAAGTTTCCGCTTATTTTCTTACAGTGGGGACCGACGCTGTATTTTTGTATCGGTTTTTCATTTGGGTCTGTTTTTTTAAGGCGTTTGTTACACTGTTTCGGATAACGATTGATAATATGTAGTTAGGGTAAAATTTCAATGACATCTTAGGCTGGACGCCTTTGCCGTGAGGATTGGCGGGAACGAGTGTAGGCCTTTGCTTATAACAATGGGATACAGGCTAAAGCTTCAGCCACAAGCACGAGCGTGTTGCGACGCGACGAGCGGATTTCTAGTTCATTGCACGATAAGCTACGGCAGTCATAGTCAACGGTGTTAGGTTTAGATGTTAAAAAATGTTTGAACGATTCAAAGTATTTATTTTTAAGTTGATGTTAATATATATTTTTGCCTTTGGCTTTTTTACTGTCTTTAGGAAAGCGATTGGCAAATAAACACAAGAAAAAGATTACAAAAACACAAATGTTGAAAAAATTTCCAAGAGCAGGATTTGAACCTGCACCCTTCTGACATACCGGGTCAGGTGCTCTCCCAATTGAGCTATCGTGGTTTTAACCAGCCCGCCGAAATTATTCAACACTATTTACTTTTTTACTTTGAAAGCTAAAGGCGCCCAGTCAATGTCAACAACTATCGTCATTAACATCCGATCATAATATTTTTACAAATAGGTACTAAAGATTAGTTAAGAAGTAAGAAATTTGCGTTAAAAATATATTAACAAAACAAAAACATTTTACAAGAAAAAGAGTTTTGTAATACTGGCAACTGCTCCAAGACATTTCTAGAAATTAATAAGGCTTTAAATACTTTCATCTTCATCATATAATTAGAGTCGGACTCAGTAGGTAAAGTCAACTCTCCACAAACGTAGCATCGAAAACGGACCCTAGTTTCCAACATAGAGAAAAGTGATTACACCCAAAACATTACGTATGAACTAATAGCTTAAGACCTGTACTATTATTATGAATGCATTAAATACACTAATGCGCTCGAAATGGATATTCAGTAAGCCGGAAAGCGATCGCCGGTTGAATTCAAATTCCCTATTAACATTAACAAGCATTGCAAATGCCTGAGGTGCGGCCCGCTTGATAGCGATGAGCGGGTGGACAATTTATGCTATTAATAAGGAGGTAAGGCTTTGTTTGTTTGTTTGTATGTTTAATCTCTGGAATTACTGGTCCGTCCAAAAAATCTTTATATATATATATATGGCTATATTTTATTATGATAAAAAAACGGATGAAGTGGCAGGTAAATTGCTAGTATTTTATAAGCGGGTAATTGGAAAAATTCAAGGTGTAGGAATTACAACTGGTTTGTGTACAAAATATATTTAATATATATTTTTTTAAATGTTGTGACCTTGTCTGTCACTTATTATTCTTACGCTTGGCAAATTCTTTTTTATAAGTTTTTTTTTCACTTCCATCAATTCGATACATTCAATGCGGATTGTATTATACTTTTATAACTATATACAATATGTCCAGAGATGTAGTAATAAAACTTTAGGAGCAGTACCTACAATATATTTCATTGACGAAAATACCTCTTATGGGGAGTTATTTGATAGCGTGTTTTAATTGTATTAGCTACCCTACACCTTTGCCTTTAAAAAAACACCAAAATCGAGCCCCTACACGCCGTAGAACTCAAACTGCCGTTAATTTTACGAGTTAGTGGTTTTGAAATTGACTCCCTGGTCAAGGTTAAGGGTTAAGGGGTATTTTCGTCGTTTTTTTTATATTAGAAAGAGGCAAACGAGCAGGCGGGTCACCAGATGGGAAGCAATCACCGCCGCCCATGGACACCCGCAAAACCAAAGGAATCACAGATGCGTTGCCGGTCTTTAAAAACGATGAAATGTTTTGTAGATACTGCTCCTAAAGTTTCATGACTACATCCCTGGACATATTGTATACACACAAGAACAGTTAGATGATTCCCTAACTGTAGTTAAATTAAAGCAATATCAGTTTAGTCACAGGACATAAATCTGTTTACCTCAGAGAAGTTTTGTTTTATTGTTACTTTAGATCTTCTTAGTTGTCTATACGCCACACACAAGCAGCAATGACACAGTGAAAATAAGATATGATACCCCGCAACTATCTTACTAAACAATTATAATATTAGGACTAGGCATTTCGTCTACTTTCGCTTCTTTGGATCCAATAGTTACTGTACACTGTTACTAAAACACGTGTTCTCACTTGAATGAATATTTTAAGTATAAGATTGACAGCTTCCCTACCTCGTTGCCCGCGGTCAGTGGAGCCTCGCCCGATTAGCTAGTACTGTTGAGACAGGCGGAGCGTGTAGCGAGTATAACTTAATTATATAATAGAGGGTATGTCCGGTGGCAGGTTTGGAAGCGGGCGTGTTTCGGATACGTTTCGTTTGCGTTGGCAGCCTTTGAATAATATAGACGTAAGTAATGGTGATTAGTCTAGTATGTCTTTATTTTAATATGATTCAATTTAATATTTTTTTCACTTTGGTTTTTGGATTTTCAGTTTCGTGCTTATATTAACGTGGTTAACGTATCCGGTCTGCCATCGCATAAGTTTAGCAACTTTCGCAAAGGCTAGTCATCGGATGAAATTTATCATCTCGAGCTCTTCCGTGCATCGGAAGGAACGTAAACCCAAAAAAAAAAACCCGATGGCTGCATTTGCAGTCACCAATCCCAACTGGGGCCTTGCAGTGGGGATATAAAATGAACTGGTAAAACAACACAATCAGATTCACACCTACAAAATACAGACAAAACAGTACATCGGCGTTATTTGTGTCACCCTGCGGCAAAGCAAGCCGATGTAGTGGAGTCGAGACGGAAGATTGTCATTGAGCTGGACGAGGAATTAGACCGCATTTATAAATGGGGCTCTGATAACCTGGTCCAGTTCAATGCTGTCACTGCTAAAAAGTCCGCATTTCTCCCCCAACCCTCCTTCCAGAGCAACCTATTGCCCATCCGGACTGGTCTCAGTCTCTTGGGTATGGACATACACAGCGACCTCAACCCGAAGAGCTATATTGAGAGCATCATAACCACAGCCTCACGTAAACTCGGAATCCTGAACAAAGTGAAGCGGTTCTTCACGCCTGAGCAACGTTGTCTTTTGTATAAGACTCAGGTGCGCTCCTGCGTGGAGTATTGCTTTCATCTTTGGGATGGATCCGCCAAGTACTTGCTCGAAGCTCTTGACAGGAAGCAGAGACGTGCTGTCCGTATTATCGGTAACGATGACGTTACGACCAGTCTGGAGCCGTTGCAGCTACGTAGGGACATTGCTTCCCTTAGTGCTTTCTACCGCCTTTACCACGGTGAATGCTCTGAGGAGCTCTTTAACCTCATTCCTTCCTCTCCATTCCTTTCCAGATCGATGCGTGCAGGTCTGAGAAGCCACCCTCATACCGTGCTGACCATCAAGACACGTACCAAAAAATTTGGACAATCGTTCCTTTGCCGAACTGCCCGTATGTGGAGTGCGCTTCCCGCACACGTGTTTCCCTCCTCTTTCTCTCCCGGGTTATTTAAGCGGGGCGTGAAAAAGCATTTATGCAGGCCGCCATAGTGTGAGCGTTCGGCATAGCGTGGTAGCGCTGTGATGAACGCTTTCACTTCTTGAGCTTCACTGGCTGCTTTTCATCAGGCAGGGTGAGGCCATTTTGGCGTGCCACAATAAAAAAAAAGAAAAAAAAAAAGTTCATCTACTTACCTATTTTATTTTATTTTTTTCGTTTTAGACTACCTACTTGCGTTCATTAATTATGTCAACATTTTTTAGTAGCATAATATGTTTCTCTATTTGGCTTATGTTTAAGTAACATCTTCTGTACTTTGTGTTTAGTTAAATGCTGTTGAAACATTGTTGAATAAATAAATAAATATATAAATAAACAAATAAATATGACGATGTAGATGCGTATTGTTACCGATAGTTTACTAACCAGACAGAAGGATAAAAACCTCCTTTCCTATAATAACTATAACGCCAACTACAATTTTAAATTGTTGTGTGTTTCTAAATTAAATTGATTGCCTTTTTTTTAATTAGGAAAAATAATAATACCGTAAATAAGTAATGTCAATATCTGAATAGCATATTCGTGAAACGCTCAGGTTCAACCCCATCTTACCTAGCAATTTGGTTACGTACATATCATAATATTATCCGGAATAATAATTGGGCAAAAATTAAATGAAATCCGTGCGGGTACATTAATGCGCTTGACCGGTTCGGTCCCCATTTCAAGCGTAAATAGAGCTTTTGAATTTATAATGGTATTATTAGCACCTGTTTTTGGTGCCAAACAGCTATTGCTGTGTTCCGGGTTTAGAGCTCGGCAACGAGTGCGTGTTAAGGCCTGTTTTCACTTTGATTAGTGCAAGTGCAGGTGATTAGTAATTGCGAGTGTTTAGTGCAGGTGTGTAGTGCAAGAACACACAATGGGGACTGTCCGGGGCATTTTGCCCGGTCAGTCCCCATTGTTGTGTTCCGGCAGCGAGAGATAAGATAGCCAGTGCCTCAGTAGTTGAGGGTTCCGGGTGAAGTGCACTTCCACCATTGGCCATATCATCATTTAACATCAGGTGCCGTGAGATGAAGGCAAAAATATAATAAAAAATAAATAAAGCCATGTTTGATTACAATGATGGAGATGGCATTTGCCCAGCATTTGGAGTAGTACTTATGTAAGCTATTTACTTTACTAGATTCCAACTGCACATAAAACTTTCGCCTTCTACTTAGTAAACAACTAATAATAACCATATACATGGTATAAGTAGGTTGGTATCCCAGTCGGTGCAACTCAGCCAAATCGAAATGTCAGGTGCCAATAAAATGACCTTAGGATACATATAAGGCGTCGCATTGGAAATTTACGTAGCGGGGATCTTGATTTTTTCCCAACAATTACAAAACATATCAAAGTGATATTTGATGTAAGGATTGTACTTTAAGAAGTACGAAATTGGGGTGCCGAAATGGGAAGGTGCCGTAACGAAACAAAGCCGATTTTTCATTTAATTGACTCCATTTTGCTAGTTGCAGAAACACGATTTGTTAACTTTTATAACAGAGAAAAAAATATCAAAGTAACCTCTTTCAAAACATAGATTTGCATTTTACAGGCAAACTAGACCGATTTAAGAGCGTTTACGCCGCACACTAGCGCCACTAATGAAAAAATAAACATATCTAGTAATTAGAGATAGAAAATCAAATTATGCTCAACAAACTATCTGAATGAAGTAATTTAGCATTTTTACGTCACCTAATGAACACCTCACATGTTATGGTTTAGTTAAATAAGACGTTACGGCTACTTTTAACTATAACGCCATATTTAACTAAACCATAACATGTGAGGTGTTCATTAGGTGACGTAAAAATGCTAAATTACTTCATTCAGATAGTTTGTTGAGCATAATTTGATTTTCTATCTCTAATTACGATATATGATTTTTTTTCATTGACGGCGCTAGTGTGCGGCGTAAACGCTCTTAAGCATCTAAATTTTCCTAGTAGATTAGTCTTAACACACACTTCAATATGCTAGTTCATTTTTTTAAACTTATTTGTAGTTTTAATTGGAAAGACAAAAATACAAAGTTTTTCTTATGGTACGGGGCGCAACCGCTCCGTATTTGAATTGTTTAGCGATGCGTCGCCTTTTGCGTTAAATTACGTTTCCCGTCAAATTGTTTGTAGAAACATTCAAACTATTTTATTACAGTGCGTTCCGTTTGACGCGCGATGGTCATGCAGGGAGGCGAGTAACCCACATCCCCAGTTCCAATCCTCAACTTCCTTCCTTGCCCATCAAAGATAATGGCCGCGGAATGAGATACGGCCGTAATAGCCGCACAACATAATCCCGGGTTGGCTCCAATTACCTCGGTAATTGCTAATAATTCAGCTAAATGTCGCCCTTGTTAATTGATACGTCTGATCTGGTCTGCTAGTCATAACATGCATGTAAGCGGGAGTTAATGTAACCCGCTGTATGATATGACGTAATTGCTTTTGACCACTGTATTTTGTTTGCCTCGGTGGTCGGGTGGTGAAGGGACCGATATCCGGAGGTTTTGGGTTCAATGTGTTTTGAATTTTTAAATAATTACCTGCATTTGGCAGGTGTGGTGTAGCGATGACTTGATTCAAATGATGTAGGACTTTGCTTAGATGAGGTATGTTATGTAGACTATTTACTTTGTCATTTACTTATAAGAAATGGAAATAGAAATACAAATAGAAAGCATTTATTAGTGACACAACACACATCATTACATCAAAAATCCAAAAAATAAGTGTCACTCACAGGTGCGTGCTCAGCATGATGTCAGGCCTCCTAGTTTATAGGAAAACCTGACGCTGGTCTTCCGCAAACACCTCAGTGTGGGAGGGAGCACAACCACAAAGCAACAACAATACACACTTAAACATATTACATACACGTTTACACAAAAACTTACACTTACACACTACTTATACACTTCATCAACGACCATCCAATACGATCGATACGATACGGTCGCCCAGCAGACAAAATTCACACGTTTCACAAAAAACAAAGAATACCTTAAAACTCTCTTGAGTGGTGGTGGTAGTGATTTTCCACTATGAATGTTCACATTATTAGACTGACTGACTACTGATATTATTAGTAAACACATTTTCATTAAAGAAACTCCTACGGTATGGTTTTCTGAAGATGTAGCAAGTGTTTTTTTAATTTAAAATTAAAACTATTTCTACTGGACACGCACACATATAATTAGCGTGTAATTACATATGTGCGTTTATATAGTACCTACCTAAGCTTATTGCTTAATTTTATTTAAAAATACTTAAAACATGTAATCTTGTATTTTTTAACTGTTATAATGTATTTCGAAAAAAGACAAAGTATTGAAAAAGTTTCTCGAGCGGGATTCTAACCCACACCCCATTACAGTGACATGACATGACATGAAGTGCACTACCAAGACAGCATAGTTGGTAGTGCACCTGGCCCGGTATGTTAGGGGTGCGGGTTCGAAATATGGCCGAATATGGTCGAAGGTGGCAGCGTACTTCACCCGGAATCCTTAACTACTGAGGCAGGTTATTTTTTCCTGTAGGAGAATAAAAATGATACTTACTTGATATTAAGGCGACATATTAGGTTGGGGAAAAAGTCTTTTCGCATATTAGTGTGTATGTACTTGTAATAAAATCTCTTTGGCTATACTATTTGTATCTGGCTGGTTTTGGTATCATTAAAAGTTTAAATTTTAAAGAGGATAATTCCAAATTTAAATTAGGAAAATGTATGATTTTCATTTGTTTTTCTTACTGTCAAGATAAGTAAATCTAATGAAGAAATTCGATACATTTTAAAATTTTACTACAAAAAGGTAAAAATGCGACGCAAGACGCGAAAAAAATTCTTTAGGCAGTGTCAAGTTAACATCACGAGAGGTCTGCCAAAACCACTTGTCGCGGTATTTTGATCAGAAGCCCCAAAATTTCAATAGCAATAGGATCATGTCTACCTACAAGGTGGCAAAAAGTTGTCGAACAAAATGGCACCTAGTACTTTAGTTGAATGTAAATAAACTATATTAAAAAATGTTCTGAATTTTCTTAAAAAATGCGAAGAAACTTTTTCCCCAACCTAATTTAGTTATAATAGTAGTAGCCTTAAAACCCAGACTTAAAACCAGCCCTATCACCAACCAAACCGAGTACACAAACATGTACCTCTCGCTGGAACGAACCCGGTTCTAAAATCGGTGGCCATCATCAGACAGACAAAACAAAAGTCACAAAACATTTATAATTGGTCAGCTGTTTTAAAATTAATATCGCAACTTTAATGAATTGGTAGACACCATTAATTAAGTACTGTAAAACACGAGTTAGAGGTACCATTAATTATAGTAAATAAATTGTCTCAATCGCGACACTAATATGCTTTTAATGACTTTCCTAATAAATGAAACAGGCCCACTTTCTATAGAGCATCATAAATATTGTTTTTAATGAAAACGTACCAATGCTAAATTATAAGGTGCTACTCGAATTTCAGTTGTAGTGTTTTGTCATGGGGTTCTGTACACATTTTTGATAGTCTTTTTTTAAGAAATAGTTTTTCTAAGGTGACTTAGATAGTTAAGCGGTGAGCTCAGTTCAGCTTCGTCAAAGAGCAGAGTTTCTTAAACTTTTTGCAGACACGGACTACTTTCACAATTTAAACAATTCCGCGGACCATTTGTCAAATATTATTTTAGAAAAAAAAACAAGCCTTATATTAAAAAATCACTTTTATTGGTAGTTTCACTTTCTACTAAGTTAATGAGAAAGATGCTGCTTGTGACGTGCGTGACGACGATGATGCGTCATCGCCACTGCGAGTTCGTGGCTTAGCCGAGAAATGCTGAGTATACTGCACAATTTATTGTGTTAAGAGTTTACTGAGCTACTGCAGGACCCCTGATATACATGCTACGGACCCCGGGTCCGTGAACCCCTTTTTAAGAAACCCTGAACTAGAGCTATACACAATTCAATATCAGGTATTACTACTCCGCTGGCTAAGCGACCCGTACCCGTACCCGTGGATCTTGGCTTCGGATACGAAAAATAATATTCTCTCTACTATGTGCCCTGAAAGACTAACTTCACCAATTTCAGATACCAATATGCTAATACGTTAAATTGAAGTGCCAATAAATTTTGTGGTACTGGTTTTTGGTGGAGCTACTCTAATTTAACAACAACACCAACAAATTGATATTGGAATAGTATGATACTACAATTCCTACTCACTCCTCAAGATCCAACTCCTTCCTTAAGGTCGGCAATGCATCCACGATTCCTCTGGTTTTGCGGGTGTCCATGGGCGGCGGTGATTGCTTTCCATCAGGTGACCCGCCTGCTCGTTTGCCTTCTTTTAACATAAAAAAGAAGATACTGAAACTGTGGTATAAGAATTGTACTTTAAGAATTTATTCTAACAAAACTTTAAGCAGTTTCGATTGTAAATATGTTTTTAAATACAGAAAGTGCGTTTAAAAACTTCCTCTCATGAAATGAATAAGCTTTTCAGCTATATATTGTTTAATGTTTTGCAAAGAAATTACGCTCTTAATTTTCTAAAATTATGCGTCCTTAAATAAATAATTAATATTAAATAAATAAATTCTATTTTTAATTATATAAACAAAATATTCAATTATTGAAAAAAACATTCATGTAAGTAAACAATAACATCCAGGTACGCGTAAAAGTGATTTCTAATACAGTTGGTTACCGCCGAGTTTTAATTAGAAATAAATGTGTGATCGAACGTTAGAAACGCGCCAAAGTTGTCTAACAAAACGCCGAACCCTTTTACCACAGAACCCGAATATGGGCGTCGAAAATGATTCCCTACAAGTGCGTTATCAATTCCGAACTAATGACCCAATTTGGATTCAGCGGGGACCTTTGCGATAATAAAATTCATCATGGAAAGCCTCCCAGGGCAAAAATTAATATTCCAATGATGTAACTCAAAGCTCTATTTGGCAGGCGAACGAGTTGCAGGCGGCAGCGGATCCGCTCAGCCTCTGTTATGACTATTTATTTAAACGAATTTATTTGAACGAAAATAGTCTGGTGGTAGATATAGCCAAAAAAATCCGACTAGATGGCAAGTATCCTAATATACCTTTTAGTGATGCCAACCAATGCTGTGTTCCGGTTGCTAGATCATGCCTAAGAACGAAGAGGCTTTAGAAAAGTTTCTGGGTTGGCAAATTGGTGTTGCGAAGGTGGCCGCTTTCCATCAGACGGATACGGTCCGCCTAGTATTGTGACTATCTTTTTGTAAGATCAACAATCGAAAAGGTTTATGTTTTATTTTTTGTACGTCATGTCATCATTTTACAATAAATAACTCTAGAAAAAATACAAGTAGATAAGTCTAATATAAAAATAGGAGAAGCAATGTACTTGGCAGAATCATCTTAGTAACGACCGATTTTTAAATTATTTATATAGGTATATTTATTTATATATTTGTTAAGTATTTTATGTATTTGTAATTTATAGATTTATGTATTATATTAGTTTGAATCTTTTTGTTACACTGTTTTCTACTTTTGTTGTCTCTCAAAATTTGCACCTCCCATGTAATTTCTGCACCACCCTATGGTTGAAAGGTAGAAAATGCCTCAGGCATTAAGTCCGCCATGTAATTTTTGTTGCAAAGTTTAAAATAAATAAATAAATGTGTGAAATGGAGTGGAAAGGATTAAAGGAGGGGGGAGGAGACGTTGCATACGTACGGAATTGATACCGGCAGTCTACTTCTTCGTTGTCTATGTCGATTACATGATGCCTAGAGCCATTTTCATTAATCGTTCGACCACGTTCCCAAAAACGGTATTTTTTATGACAGCGCCTTTCTGTGACAAACGAGTAGTAAATGTTGTGTCAGACAAGTTCTTGTTTTTAACCGACTTCAAAAAAGGAGAAGGTTATTCAATTCGACTCGTATATATTTTTTTTATGTGTTCGCGGATAACTTCGTCGTTTATGAACCGATTTTGATGATTCTTTTTTTGTTGGAAAGGAGATATCCCAAGAGTAGTACCATGATAAGGAAACCAGGATCTGATGATAGCACCTCAGAGAAATCGAGGGGATCTTTCGAAAATTGTAAGGACGACTAGTGCGTTTGTTAATGTTTTCATTAAGTATTTTCATTTACGTGATCGTTTGCCAAACACAACACGCACTAGTCACCCAGAGGTTGTCCCAAACCAGCTCGCGCTACCGCCTGCGCCCCGCACCACAGACACATCTCGCCGCACAAACGGCAGCTATGAATTACTGCAAATTAAAATTGTTTAATGAATCAACTTTATTGCTTGCGAAGATTTGTTTTCGGTAAATTAAGCGTTGTACGTTTGCAATTCTAACCGTAACATGTTCGATTGTGAGCATACTGTATGCCTAGTCTCATTAACTTATACTTGTATTTTCATAAGGTAGTTACTTATAAGTAAAAGGTTCCTGAGTTTCTTGCTAGCTCTTCACGGTTGAAGGCTGTCCTAAAATCTGAGCTGGTGGTAGATTAGTTTTTAATAATTTTTGACGTCTTTGAGTGCCTCTAAAAGTTCATATGTATTGAACAAACGATTACGATACCCCTCATATCCTTGGGGGAGGCCTTTGTCCAGCAGTGGACGTCTTTTGGCTGAGATGATGATGATGATGATGATGAACAAACGATTTGACTTTGTATCTAGTGACACTGTAGTGTTTCCAATAAGGTGCTCTTCAATGACACAGAAGTTAAGAAAAATTAACCTTTTACTAGCGATTTAAATGCACACAGGACAATTTAAACTATACGGTGTGTGATGTCGCGCTCGGATGGTGGCAGACTAAAAGGACCGTTCGCTTTTTGGTTTA
This sequence comes from Eudonia lacustrata, assembly GCA_947562085.1. Taxonomy (NCBI): domain Eukaryota; kingdom Metazoa; phylum Arthropoda; class Insecta; order Lepidoptera; family Crambidae; genus Eudonia; species Eudonia lacustrata. The sequence continues at coordinate 2,083,863 of OX387323.1, read as the reverse complement.
TATGAGAAAGGAGATGTTGCAATAAAACAACACAATACGAGACTGACTTTATTTCCGCATATACAGATACCCTCGAATAATTAATATCTAAAAGTGCTATCGACAACAGGCTCCTTATGATGACAAGTACTTTGCTAATACATACCACTTTTGAAACGAGTGCAACATCATCCACTTCTACCTTCAATAAATAAAAACGACGTTTTTACAAAAGACATTAAATTTTGAAAAGACCATTAGTACTTAAATTAAAACAAAAAATAAACTAAATACAAAAGAAAAAGATTTTAAATTATTTTGAGCGCGTCGCTTACAGACACGTTATCGTAAATAATATGGTAAGTTCGAATGTACTTGAAAACGGGGTAACTTAAGAATCAATGGTAACATTGACAGCTTCTCCAGATTTCTAGGTATTGAGTAAGCTGCTATTAGAGTCCTAGCTAGGCGTTGTTACTCTGACTAGTCTGGAGATCATGCTGTAAGCTTACATAGTGAAATTCGAATTAAACAAACGCAAAGTTGTCAATATTATAAAGGAAAACAAAAGTAACCCTTGTATTATCGTACACTGTTAAACTTCTTTTTTAATATTTTTTTTATATACAAGAAACTGCACTAAAGAATGCAACGGTTGCAAAAAAAATATCAATCATTATGTTCTGTGAGTTATTTTAATTATTGAGTAAGTTATTGTTAATATTTTTCTATAAAACGTACTATGCGCCCACGAGAACGCTGCCGACAAACCATTTTACGGTTTGGCAGAGTATTGCACAAAATACCACTGTAAACATTTTTTTTTGAGAAAAAAAAATAAACAAAAAAAAAACCGACTCCAAAAAAATAGACTGATAAAATTGCACTAAAAAATAAAAAATAAACGTTAGACTTTATATAGACAATAATTTTATTAGGAAAATATATAGGTACAATTATTGTTATTTTTGGAGCCGGTGCCACCCGACGTAGTTTTTGGAGCCGGTGCCAGTCCGCGTTTGTAGTCAACATGCATAAGATTGAATGTAGGTAGTACTTATTATGTACTTAGTATGTCGTTAAATGTTTATATTAAAGTTACTTTGGCTGGCACCGACTCCAAAATAACAATAATTGTACCTATATATTTTCCTAATAAAATTATTGTCTATATAAAGTCTAAAGCTTATTTTTTATTTTTTAGTGCAATTTTATCAGTCTACTTTTTTGGAGTCGGTTCTTTTTTTGGTAAAATTTTTGTTTATTTCTCTCTTTTTAGTGATTCATTTCGATCTATTTATCAAAAGCGAATATGGGTAGACCTACTAAACGCGCTGCTCGTATGAGACATCGCCGTTTAAATGAGACAAGCGAAGAAAACGAGAAACGCCTGTCTCAAAGTAGGAAATCAAAAACTGAGTTCCGGTGCTTGCCGTCTTTTGCTTCGTCATAGTCGCTTAACTATCTTAATCGAGATATTTTAACCCCACCCGTGAAATACTTTTCATTGAGGAGTTCCGATAGCAGTCTGTGGTCTTTTTCATCAGTTACACTTCATAAAATGATACTTTCTGAATGCAAATGCTTGACTTACTTCTGAAAATACTAAAATCGCTATAGGTATGCCTACAATATTTAAGGAGTTCCCTCAATTCCTTAAAGATTCCATCATCAGAACTAGACCAAATTAAAATGGGACCACACGAAAAGCACCAGCTTTCAAATAAAGAAAGAATCATAAAAATCGGTTCACCCAGTCGAAAGTTCTGAGGTAACAAACATAAAAAAAAAAAACATTCGAATTGATAACCTCCTCCTTTTTTTGAAGTCGCTTAAAAAGAAAGGTTATATTCAATAAACTTGCTGACTGAACGTCAGTCTTCAACTCAGTCCTTTAACAGCTTCTGTGATATAGTGGTTAGACCACCGGTTTCATACCCAGAGGCTCCGGGTTCGATTCCCAAAGTCAAAGTCAAAGTCAAATATTCTTTATTCAAATAAACTTTAGAAAAGTGCTTTTGAATCGTCCTTAATTTTTTTACCTACTACCCATTCAGGACGTCTATTTTTAGCTGTGGAGAAGAATGGGCGCAAGAAACTCCACAGCTTTAATTCATTATGTAACGACATTTACAAAATTATATGCGGTTGCGGTATACCCAGCGGTAGGTACATGTTAATACTTGGTTTAGTTAGTGGTAAGGCTTTGCCTTTAATGCCAATTGATCAAAAATCAGATGATCAACAACGATTAATCGAAAAGACAGATAATCTAATTGTTATTATATCGGACGTTCATAACATCGATCATTCAAAACATGTCACGCCTGCCTCATCTATTTATTTCTCACCTTTCTATTCATATATAAAAAAATATAATTTATTTGCTAAATAAGAAGAATTACAAATGTTAATATAATTTCTATTGTATTTTATTATATTCATTTACTATTACTAAGTATGCAATGGCATGCATAGTAATAGTAATTGTTATTGTATAAATGTTTGATCGTTGAGTAACCTCTAATCTAACTGTTATAGATAGGTACGTAGGACACAGGCAATCTTTTAGCTTGCTTAGGTATTACATAATTTATATTATTGTGTACTCTAAAATTAATAATATAGCTTAAGTTTGTATGTATGTAGGCTTACTTTTATACAACAATAAATTTATCTTATCTTATTTTTAATAAAAAGAAAGTACTGTACACACCTAGAACTAAAACGTCTACCGCAATATGACGTCAAAGTGAGCGACTCCATTCAATAGCCAAAGGTAATTGGAGAGTCTACATGTCAGGAATTGTGGAGCGTGCCTAGACAGCCATACTGTTTTATTTAGCTTTAAATATAAACCTATTTTGCTTGGTGGTAATGGTATAGAGCTGATACTATGACTCTCACTTGATAGTAAGTCTTTATAATTAAGAGCAGTAATAGAAATGTATAAAGTAGTATTTTATATCTTATATTTTGATTAGTAATAATAATATAATGTAACTCATTTTATTGCGCACAAAGTTAGTTAATTTGACATAAATACAGAGTACATAATAGGCGATCTTTTTGCTTCAGCACTGGTGATAAAGAATAGTAAACAATATAGGAAAGAAAGCATATGCATGGTATGGTATTATAATCTTGCCTTCTGGGTCTCTTTACTTTGTGGTAGTGCTTCGCCTTTATCTCACCAGAAAACTGAATCAGAATCTTGGTATGTAGGTATGAGGCAAAAGGACTGCACTTCACCCGGAATCTTCAACTTCAGAGGAATTGGCTATCTTATCTATGGGTAACTGTCGGAACACAACAATAGTACCAACATTGTAGTTATGTCGTCAGATCTCGATACGATGGTGGTAGCTAACTTTTAACTTTAGCCTTAGAAACTTGAGGTACATATTGAAATGAAACAGCTTTTACGGATATACTCGCGTTTATTTTACACATTACTTTTATTTAATGTTTATCCTGACGTTTCGAACCCTTTGCAGGGTCCGTGGTCACAAGGAGACTGAGGTGTTGGTCGTCTTATAATTAGTTAGTAGCTTGTATACCCTCATTTAAATTTAATCAGGTGCGTTCCGTTTTACGCAGAAAGAGTTGACAGTACGTCTTTTGGTCTTGGCTTGTCTTGGTTTAGAAAACAATATTTGAGGTACATAGTTTTTAATTAATTAATTGACTAATCTTCCGTTTATTTTTATATTTAACTAAGTTATCTCTATTCAGCGGGTCGCTTTAGAAAAAAACCTTTTTAAGCGATTAGACCGCCGAACTTTTACTTTGTTTATTGTTATAAAGTTTTCCATTGCCATTTTAGTAGTGTTGCATTTAATGTATCATTTTTATCTATCAGAATCTATCTAATCACATTATTTATGAGACATTTCTATTAATACGCCACGATAAGCTCTATACATTTACCGTTTCAGTTCAAATTAGCTATGCACGTAACATAGCAATTTCCGCTAAATTATTCATACGAATCTGTCGGAACGCAGACGGCACTTTATGAGAATACTTAGCATCCTACATTTCCTGATTAAACCTACAAATTATAGTAAAAAGCTTCCAATTATGACTACATGAATTTGAAATATTCTAACTAGCTACCTTCTGTGACTCAGCCCTCGTACACCTAATGGCACATTAACAACTTAACATAATATGATTATACAGAAGTTTTATCTCCCTTTGAAAGCAAAACTGTAAGTCAGATTTAAAAATATGTATACCTAGGTTTTAAAATATTATGAAGTTGTTCAAATATAAATAAATAAACTACTTAGATGTCTGGCAATACCGAGCTGTTGAATGAAAGACAGACTTCTTGGCGGGAAAGTGAAGAGTCATGTTTGCGGTTTTGTTTTATTTTCTAAAATTTGTGTTATGTCGAACATTAATGTGAAATAATGGTAGATTATTAACCGTTAAGTGTTTGTGAGTGCGCATAAGTGTTAACAAATGAAACAAAACAGTGCAACGGCACTTTTCAAATTCTCTCAAGAAGTCGCGTGAGGACTTAGTAAAGCCCCACATCTTTACTGAGATACTCGAGGGGTTGGGGGGTTGGGGGGACCCCCGTGTGGTGCCGGGGATAAAGAATTGCATCACCCCATCTCAACCCGTGGGTGTCGTAAAAGACGACTAAGGGACCATTCCAGAGGATGGGCAGCAGCATCTCTCTGAGGTTACCTTCAACCTACTGCGATCGCCAACCCGCCTGCCAAGCGTGGCGATTATGGCAAATACCCCCCATGACATGCACACCAGCAAAAACCGGCCCCTAGTCCCCGGCGGCCCCGCTCGCCCTAGCTACGGTAGCGGCCAAGGCAGCGACGGGGCAGGGGGTGCTAAGAATCTCCGGCAGAGACCTGGCTACCGCCAACAACGAACTCTGGCCCTGGCAACATTTAACACGCGCACATTACGGACTGACGAAAAGATTTACGAACTGGAGGAAGAATTGAGCAAGATACGGTGGGACATAGTTGGATTATCTGAAGTCCGAAGAGAGGGGGAGGACTCGATAATCCTCAAGTCCGGTAACTTGCTCTATTTCCGGGAGGGCGAACAACTGTCCCAAGTTGGTGTCGGGTTCATCGTCCACAAGTCCCTCGTGAACAACGTTGTCGAGACCGGGAGTGTGTCGCCTAGGGTAGCGTACCTTATACTCAGAATAACCAAACGGTATTCGTTGAAGGTCATACAGGTTTATGCTCCTACTACGACACACCCTGACGATGAGGTGGAAGCTACGTATGAGGACATCTCTAGAGCCATACAAGCCTCCAAAACTCATTACACCGTTGTCATGGGAGACTTTAACGCAAAACTGGGCAAACGAAGCGGCGAGTGGGACGATTTGGGGTTGGTAATCGGAACTCCCGGGGCCAACTGCTGGCGGACTTTCTTGAGAGGGAGGGCCTCTTTATGATGAACTCCTTTTTCAGGAAAGCTGAACACCGCAAGTGGACCTGGATGAGTTCCGATGGTGCAACAAAAAACGAGATTGACTTTATCATGTCGACGAGGAAGCAAATATTCAATGATGTCACTGTGATCAATGCGTTTAAAACTGGCAGCGATCACCGGTTGGTAAGAGGCACATTGAATATCAACGTTAAGCTGGAAAGACGTCGATTGATAAGGTCTACGCTCCGTCCTGCACCCATCCAAATCCAAAACCCCGAAAGCTTTCAGCTCGAATTGCAGAATCGCTTCGAGCGCCTAAATAATTGTGAAAATGTGGACGAATACAGCAACAGGTTTGTGGAAACTGTCCAAACGGTTGGGTCAAAGTTCTTTAAAACCCACCGTGCAAAAGGAACCAAAAAGTTCTCAGACCATACCCTAAAACTAATGGAAGAGCGGCGCGCAATGGTTCTGCTTTCCTCAGGTGATGCGTCTCAGTTTCGGCGGCTAAATAGGCAGATCTCGAAGTCTATGACTCGCGACACGCGCCAATTTAATACTAACCGTATTAAAGAGGCCATTGAGCGGAACAAAGGCTCAAAAGTGTTCGCAAGAGATCTGGGTATTGGGCAGTGCCAACTGACGACGCTGAAAACCGATGACGGCAGAACTGTCACGACCAGGTCCGATGTTATGGGAGAGGTCGAGAAGTTCTATGGACAGCTTTACACATCCACACGGCCACCTGTACAAAGCTTAGCTAAAGACCCTAGAGCTAAGTTAACCCGGCACTATACCGAAGACATCCCGGACATCAGCCTATACGAGATTAGTATGGCTCTCAAACAGCTCAAAAATGGCAGGGCACCAGGTGCTGACGGAATTACGGCCGAGCTTCTGAAAGCAGGCGGAAGACCGGTACTCGTAGCTCTTCAGAAGCTATTTAATTCCGTGGTACTGGGGGGCAGAACGCCAGAAACGTGGCACGAAGGTATGGTGGTACTGTTCTTCAAAAAGGGCGACAAAACCCTGCTGAAGAACTACAGGCCCATCTCACTTCTAAGCCACGTCTACAAGCTGTTTTCGAGAGTCATAACGAATCGTCTCGCACGCAGGTTTGATGACTTCCAGCCTATCGAACAAGCCGGTTTCCGAAAAGGATTCAGCACCATAGACCACATACATACGCTGCGGCAGGTTATACAGAAGACCGAAGAGTATAACCAGCGTCTTTGCTTAGCGTTTGTGGACTATGAAAAAGCCTTCGATTCGATTGAGACATGGGCCGTGCTACAGTCTCTCCAGCGGTGCCAAATTGACTATCGGTACATCGAAGTGTTGAGGTGTTTGTATGAAAGCGCCACTATGTCAGTCCGTCTTCAGGACCAGAGCTCGAAACCTATCCAGTTGCAGCGAGGAGTGAGACAGGGAGATGTGATTTCTCCGAAACTGTTCACTGCTGCACTGGAAGATGTTTTCAAGCTTCTGGACTGGAAAGGACTCGGCATCAACGTCAACGGCGTATACATCACTCACCTTCGGTTTGCTGACGATATAGTGGTCATGGCTGAGACCCTGGAAGACCTCGGCGCAATGCTCGGTGACCTCAACAGAGTCTCTCAACAAGTGGGCCTTAAAATGAACATGGAGAAGACGAAAGTTATGTCGAACTCACGTGTCGTACCCACTCCTCTGAAGGTTAGGGACTCTGCCCTTGAAGTTGTGGACAATTATGTTTACCTGGGACAAACGGTCCAGCTAGGTAGGTCCAACTTCAGCAAAGAGGTCAATCGTCGAATCCAATTAGGCTGGGCAGCGTTCGGTAAGCTTCGAAATATCTTCTCGTCCGATATACCGCAGTGTCTCAAGACGAAAGTCTTTGACCAGTGTGTGTTGCCAGTGATGACATACGGGACTGAGACGTGGTCGCTCACTATGGGCCTCGTAAAAAGGCTCAAGGTCACTCAAAGAGCAATGGAGAGGGCTATGCTCGGGGTTTCTCTGCGTGATCGAATCAGAAATGAGGAGATCCGCAGAAGAACAAAGGTAACCGACATCGCCCGAAGAGTTGCTAAGCTCAAGTGGCAGTGGGCAGGTCACATTGCTCGCAGGACTGATGGCCGGTGGGGCGGGATAGTCCTGGAGTGGCGACCACGTACCGGAGAGCGCAGTGTGGGCAGGCCTCCGACAAGGTGGACCGACGATCTGGTGAAGGTCGCGGGAAGCCGCTGGATGCGAGCAGCACAAAACCGGTCGTTGTGGAGATCCTTGGGGGAGGCCTTTGTCCAGCAGTGGACGTCTTTTGGCTGAGATGATGATGATGATGATGATGGGGGGTATATCATTTCTCACTTCTCATTTCTATTATCATTCATCAGCATCCTATATAGTTTAATTTTGAGAAACGTATAAATTAAATTTTCTACTGAAGGACTAGTATCCATGATCATTAACAAATTAAAAAAAAAAGAATGAAAGACATTCATGAATTTAGTTAATTTTAATTTGCTATCTCGGTTTGTGATCGCTGAAGTTAAGTTACTTTCGCGCTGGTCATCGGGTGTGTAACCAAAAATATATCATCTCGAGCTCCTCCGTGCTTCGGAAGACACGTATTACCGTTGGTCCAAGCTGCATTTGCAACTACTGCACCGCACTGGGCCCGCGTGGTGGTTCACGGCTCGTTCTCCCTATCCATCCATAGGGAAGGCTCATGTCCCAGCAGTGGGGACATAATATGCGCTGGTGATGAGCTAACAACCTTCTCTGACTCAATCGTCGTACACCTATTGACACATTAACAATTTAACTTAATATTATTAAAGATAAATTTTATCTCTCTTTGAAAGCAGAAATTGCAAGTCAGATTATAAAACAAGTATACGTTTTAAAATCTTTTTAATTATCATGATGTCTCGTAACATCGAGCTATTAATTTCAATAATTTTAATTTGCTATCTCGAGAATTATTTTACTTTTGGACGGCATACTATGCATACCATGATGGGGCATTTCCAATATTTTTGACGCTGCTGTAAGGGAGAAAAGAGCTGGACACTTGCTGAGTTTCTTGCCGGTTCTTCTCAGTACAAGATCTCCCGCCCAGAGTAGACTTACGAACCGATGGCATAGTGACATTAACAAGAGCTACTTGTAGCCTAAACTGAATAAATGATTTTTGAATTTTGAATTTTGGACGTACTAGCGATATAAGGTAGTGTTGCTAAAAACTTGTATCCCGAAATTACGGGGCGATCATAAAAAAATAGCCTATGTTACTCAGAGTTAATGTAACTAGTTAAGAATCGGATCGGATGGCTATCACCGGCCTTGGCAACAGTTGCTCAACCTCAGCACTCGCAGACCGGGCGCGTTAACCACTGCGCCATCGAGCTCCTCATATCTGTGTATAATTTGTAATATATGTATCTTTATCTTTATATATATCTTCTGTGCTTGTGTATGAAATTGGACTCCTTCTAAACGGCTGGACCGATTTGGATAAAAATTTTTGTGTATGTTCAAGCGGATTCAAAAATGATTTAGATTTACAATTATTGGACCCGGTAGGTGGCGCTGCTATAGGGGTCCTTCATGGGATACGGGTGTTCTTAAGTGGACGAATGATTTGTTTGTTTTGTTGTCATGGAAACTGTCAAAACGGTTACGAAGTCCGCCGGTCAGCTAGTACCTATACATTTAAAAATACTTATTTAAGATGGAATTTAAACAATTCTGACCACCAAATCATACCTAAATTGAACGTTGCTGGTCACTGCGTAAGATTCCAGTCCATCAAGCTGTATAATGCTCTGCCTATAAGCCTTAAATCCATATATGATGTGTATAAATTTCAAAATAAACTCAAGGCGTTCTTGTTAAAAAAGTGCTATTACTCAGTTGATGAATTTCTAAGTGATCCTAATAAGTTTTAATATTTGAGATACCATTTTTATATTAGTTATTAAGTTAATTTTCATTATTATTGTATATTTGCTAATGTATTTATAATAATTTGTCAATGTAATTAATTTTGTTATTGTAATCTGTATTATTTTATTTTTATGTAATTTCCAATACAATGTAAATTGTTTTATGGAATAAATAACTATGAACTATGAACTATGAACCAACGACCGAGTGCACCCTTCGTAAATATATACAACGACTAGCATTGTTGTGTTCCGGCAGCTAGAGATAAGATAGCCAGTGCTTCACTAGTTGAGATTTTCGGGTGAAGTGCGTTTCCATCATTAGCCTCATAATCACTTAACACCAGGTCTGATGAAAGCACTGCGCTTACCCGTAAGATATAAAAAAGATGAAACGAAACAAGTGTACCAGACATAATTAGTGACACGTAGCTAGACTAGCGAGTCGTAACACGTAAGCCGGGGCCAGCCGGGGCATCCGGACGGCACCGGGGCAGACACGATTAAATTGGAAAACATTCACTCAATTTCAGAGCGAAAGGATCCCGTTCCCATGGGCTGTGTACCGACAGCAAAAGAGATACACTGATATTATGTTTTACTAGCTGCCCGTCTGCGACTTTGTCTGTGAAAACACTCGATATCGATAAAAAGTGAGTGGTACTCTACTGAGTGGTAGAGCCACGCTGCGTTGCAGCACGAAATGGGCCGGCTCGCCCGGCGAAATACCACCCTCTCACAGAATATCGGCGTGAAACAACGGCACTCGTTGCTGTTGTGTTTCGTCCGGTGAGTGAAAGTACCGGAGGCCCATCTCTCACCCCTCCCCCCTCCCAATTCCTACTCCCTCCTCAAGATTCAACTCCTTCCTCAAGGTCGGCAACGCATCTGCGATTACTTTGGTTTTGCGATTACGTCAAGTGACCCGCCTGCTCGTTTGCCTCCCTTTAAAAAAAATAAATATATATATATATATATATATAAAAGAACTATCGTATTGGTCTGTCTATTAATTTGACTACACGTTAAAAGGAGACGTTTTTGCCACCTCTGTGGGTCTAACCGGGTTTGGTTCCCAGCGGAGAACTGATCATACTTGGTTTGGGGCTTGTTTCAAGTCGGCCTGGTTAGGTAGCTAAAAATATTTTATCTAAGTAAGTCGTTATAACAACTTTGTTATTCCCCGCCCGATCCTCTAAATGCTACCACATTTACAGAATACACTAAACATGCACACTTGTTTAGGCCCAAACATCGTACTCGTAGAACAAGGGTACGAAGAACCGGTTCACACGCGCTCTATACCAGGTACAGACATGACCCGGGCGCTTCTCTCCTCCACTACGGCCCGGTCAACCCAAGCCGAGGTCTGAGCCTTTAGAGGCGCCCTCGGGTTGTTCCGCTCCCCGATCCAATCCGAACCCTTTGGAGAATCTAGTAGGGCACGGGGATACGCACTTAAGTGCGTGATGCCGTTCCTTCTAGAAAACCTCCAAAGGTGGTCCGTTTCACACGGCTTGTAAGCATGGTCTTCGATCAGCATCACAAGGCTGACTACTCTTTAGAAAAGGTTTAGCTCCTCTAATGTGTGAGTTCCATATTCAGGGTCTTCTAAATTCTCCGCGCATTGAGGGAGATCTCAAATGTGAGGTCTCCCTTCTTCTACAATGGACTACAGCCAATTTTTCCGACGAAATATTGCAAGCATTGTTGTGTCCAGCAGCTAGAGATAAGAAAACCAGTGCCTCATTAGTTGATGGTTCCGGGTAAAGCGCGGTACGCCTTCGGCCTTACATCATCAGCATCATGTGAGATTCAGGCCAAGTGCTTAGTGAATAACCTAAAACTGTCTCACCGGTGGGCAAAGGCCTGCGTCAATGAAATCAAGTCATCGCTACAATTGATGGGTAATGGCTTAATCACCACGCTTGCCAAATGCGGGTTGGTGATCACAAACCCCCGGGTTTGCATCGAAAAATCCGAAACACGCTTTGCCCGACCAGGGAATGGAACCCGGTACTTTCGGATATCTGAAAAAAAAGGCAATTTTCGCGTTTAAATATATTTTTTATAAGTCTCCATTCTTTTGCAGACCGTCCTCCTAAGAGCAGGTTACGCTTGCAGCCTGACAAATCCGCGGCGAGTGGACGATAGCAAGACGTATATATTTGCTGATTGTACCCGTCCGCAATCGGAGCGGCTGGCGGTGCGACTTCGATTGCCGGCGGTGGTAGGTAGTATTGATAACGCGACAAGACGGCGGCGTTCCTTGCAGTTATTATAAGGGGTTTAGGGTTTCATGGGGAGTTTGCGGGTTGTTTTACACTAGCTCGGTTGGGGGAACGTTGTGTTTTTTTAAAATTCAATATTTAACGTTTTTTGCTGTTTGATGGCTGAGAAGTAAAGCGTTAAAATTCGGATATCGGGTTCAATGGTGTGATCACATAAGCGCATTTAAATACTTTGAGTATTTAAAGGCCTCCGTCATTGAAATCAAGTTATCTCCACAAATGAATTGGCTTAATCAGCACGCTTCCAAACGCGCATAAGTAATTACTTACATATAGTTCTAAAGACCGACTTTGCTACAAATAGGAGTGTCTTTCTTCTGTGAAATAGATACATACTGCATTAAGTATATACAAATACATATAGCCTTAATAAACAACAGACGAATAATTATGAGACGACAAATAACACAATACAGTCTTCTGTGACCACGAAACTAAGAGTTCAAACCTTAGGATAAAATTACATATCATCATCATCATCATCATCTCAGCCAAAAGACGTCCACTGCTGGACAAAGGCCTCCCCCATGGATCTCCACAACGACCGGTTTTGTGCTGCTTGCATCCAGCGGCTTCCCGCGACCTTCACCAGATCGTCGGTCCACCTTGTTGGAGGCCTGCCCACACTGCGCTAATAATACTAATTACATATGTATGTAAATAAAGTTTACTGCTTATGCAAGGGGTAGATATGGCCACGATAGCCTAACTAGTAGGGCACATGACCCCAATTCTCAATATAGGTTTAAAGGTCACACGTGGAAAAGCAAGTGTTTATGTCAGACACTTAAGTGGTGAAAATACCACTTAAGTGTCTGACATACACACTTGCTTAACTTCAGAAACAAGACTAACCCCCTTATTCAACCATTATTCTTATTATTTTTGACAACCTCCTTGGTCGAGTAGTTTGTACACCGGTTTTCATGGTGTCGCCATCTCTGAGGTCCCGGGTTCGATCCCCGGTCGGTTCAATTTAGAAATTATTGTATTTCTAAATTGTCTCGGGTCTGGGTGTTTTATGTATAATAATAAGTTCGTATTTAAGTATGTTAAGTATGTTTATCCGTTGTCTAGTAACCATATAACGAGTTTCATAATGAAGCTTCTCTTGGGCTAGATAATTGGTGTGAGTGTAGGAAAGTTTATTTATTTTATTTATTCATAAAAACTATTTAAGCATTATTTTGGTAATCATTGTTTTGTCTCTTTTTCTCAAATTCAAAATGACGTTTGTATGACGTTGACAAAACAATATTTAACTAAATAATGCTTAAATAGTTTTTATGAATAAGGGGGTAAAACGCCACTATCGGCTCAAATCGAGCAGTTCTACTGACAGCCGCTAATAACATTCCAAACATCGATACGGCCTACCGACGCCGCCGCTTCTGTTTACTAATCACCCTTTACATGCACCCAGCAATGGAGTTTGAACAATGCGCGCCAATTAAACGTCGTTACACGCGGTACAATGGCAAATCTCTATGGAAGTCGTTCAGGAGCGTTGCGTTGTGTGAATTGAAACGTATTCGTACCAGGTTGAGTGTGGTTGAGCGATAAGCCTCTGTAGCAAGGTTGGGGTGGTCTTTAGTTGAGTTTTTTGAAACGTCCATTATCGTGGCCGTGTGGCAACGATTTAACCCGAAGGTCCCGGGTTCAATTCCCGGGTCGGGTACAGTGTTTCGGATCTTTCGATGCATAGCCCGCGTTTGTGATCACCAACCTGCATCAGGCAAACGTGGTGACTGAGCTAAATTAGTTATTTATTTATTTAAACGGACACCAGCACAGTGAACACCAATACAATTTACACAACAAAAATGCACCTATGATATAACACAATCCAAATGTCACTGCAATTACAGGTACATGCAATAAAAATGGGCGAGTAAAATAAGTAGGTATAACACTAATTTCAGAGAAAATCACTAAATTAAATATAACTAATAAAAAAAAAGAATGAAATAAATTAAATTATTGAATAAGAATAAGAAATTATTTATTGACGATCACACAGACATATCTGAAAAAAAGAAACAATGAATAAGAAAACATAAAAAAATTCTAATAATATTATTATAATTAGTATTTTTTATGTTTTATGTTTTTAATAATTAAACAACAATAAGGAAGGATGAATGTGTGTGAAGGCCAGCTAGGACCCTGCCTCAGCTTGTGCCGTTGCGGTCATCGATTTAGTCGATGGTTGCGGTGCTGAGAAACAAACACCACCACAACGACGCTGCTATTCTGACAGGGCCTATAGTGTGTGAGTGTGACTGTAGTGTTGTGTGTGTGCGTGTACATAAGATCGTACTTATTGAAAAAAAAATAAACCATATTTACATACATATTTTATATAAACGATAGAGAACGTTTATTATATAGGTATATTTACATAAATATGATATGATATATAAAATGAAATAAGATGATATACGGATAGAAATATCAATAGAAACACAAATTAAATGCGTACGTAATCAAGGCTCTATGTGCCAGATACCGTCGTCGTTGAAATACTGTCAACTGTCTGTCTGTGTATTTGAATTTACAAATAAAATTAAAATCATAATTTTCTATTAGATCCAGATTTAATAGATTTTATAGATTTTATGATTTGATTTCAATGACGGAGGCATTTCCCCAGCAGTGGGACAATTAAATATAGACTATTTACTTTACTAACACTATCGTATCTTAGTATGTGGCTTAACTTTTCTTTTTAAAATGAATTTCAAAATTATGCCACTGAAGGCCTAGCGTTAAAACAATAACATCTAGTATATAAGGTAGAAATCAATTAATTAAAATAAACGGCATAAATACGCAAACCTGGGCCGACATTATTCATTTGTTCCGTTTACGGTGGAGACAATGGGTCCATGGGTGCCGAAGGAAAGACAGCTTGTAAAAGAGCTTGTGCTGGATGCTTCAAGAAGGCTAGCCGCTGACAAGAAGACTAGCAGCTACCTCTGCCAGCGTATTTATTAGCCTAGCAATCCGGACAGGTAATGTTGCCAGCATTCTTGGGACCTCCCATGAGCCCACAGTTGGAGGACAACTTTCATTTCATCGTCATCATCATGACAGTCTATGGAACCATTCCTGGGTATAAGTCTCTTCCGTCCCTCTCCATTCCCGGTGGTCTTGTGCTCGCTGCATCCAGCCCCTTCCTGCGTGTCGTCTGATGTCATAATCAAACATCATCTTTAATTTAAAGTTACTTAATTTTGGTATGTTTTTAATAAGTTAAGTTAAGTTAAACCAATGTATTTCTTGTTTTTTAATAACTTAGGTTAAGTTTCAATGTTACTTACTCTTTTGGATTTTTTATTCGAAATATTTTTTTATTATTATTTTTAATAAGCACTTAGTTATTATACGAATTTTTGTATCCATTAAGTTCAGTATAATAATGTCACGACAGTTAAGCAGTATCAAACGATTGTGGCAACAATGACGTCACTGTTTGAGGCCGTCTTCCTATTGGGCCTCCGGAATGGCCTCGCCGCTTGACGGCCCGTCTTTGTCCCTTACAGTTGCCATGGCTCGGGCTTCGGCAGTCAAATACACATTCAACCAGCCCTATTGTATCAGCAGAATAGTCCAGTAACCGTTCCTAACAATACTGTGCCCTAAAGCAGTTATGTGGCCCTTAATTGGACGCATTGTCGAAATGGCGATTGAGCCAAGGCGAAGCCTGATCAATTGAGTTGGTATTGGTGTGGCCTCTTAGATGTTGTTTCTATACGTATGTAAAGCAAACGACTCTTTGATCTATTGTATGTTTGCTATGGAGTGTGTCCTTCTTCTTAGAATTGACAATGTAAGATGGAAAGCTGGTTAAACACTTCAGGCTGGCTGGCATAGAGATGATAAATTTTTGGTCACCCTTCCGTTGCCGGGCTTTTGCGATAATTGCTTAACCTTAGCAATAGCAGACCGGACGTGTTAATAACTACGACACCGAGCTCCTCAAATTTATTTATTTATTTTTCAAATTATTTCTTAGAGACTTAAAGGAGACAACAAACCAATCAATAATTAAAGCGACACGGAAGTAGTCTTACACCGCGCTAACTTACGATACGTTATACGAAACAGTAAAACGTGCCATACGTTTAAGTTACAATTGGCTAAGGAAAGTTTAAGTTCAAAATTCAAACTCGTGATAGGGTAAAGGTGACAACAAACCGCCTTCAATAATTAAAGCGTTGAGCACACGGACGCACTCGCACACCGCGCTAACTTATTTATGAGTACATCCACAAACCCGACGAACCGTGTGCTAAGTCAAACACGCGGACTGGTTTATTACCACCATTTTTAAAGTATAGTGTCAACAGTGAAATTGTTAGGTTTGTCCAATTAGAGGCTACGAAGTCAATGTCATTTAGTTAGTAAATAGCCTTTATATAAGAGTGTACTTAAATTAAGTCATTGCTACAATTGATGGGTTGATGGCTTAATCATATTTTGCTGTTAGTGTTCCAATAGACAAACACTTATTGTTTGGTTTATTATTGGCTTATCAATAGTTGCCAACGATTAAGGTTTGAATTTTGTCAACGTTTCCAACTATAAATCTATTTACCTTTATTTGATAGATAATAGACTGATACTTTTATTATTAGCATAGACTAATTTGCAAAGTATTAACATTAAGCTTAAGCTTAGAAAAATTACATAGTTATAATTTGGTGATCTTATCGCTTAAACGCGTGATAAACATTCTAGAAATCGATTCATGATTTTCCTTTCTGTCAGTCCAAGGAGGACGTCGAAATTTTCGCCTTCTACTAACGTGATGCTGTAAAAGGCGTCTGTAACCAACAAACAAACACAGTTTTTTAAAATGTATTGCCCAAATTAAACGGTGGAACCAAGTGCAGCACGCAATCTGCAAAGCCAGCGAGTCACGCAACAGTAATGGTGTTTGCCCGACAGATGGCGCTGATACGGTGTAAATAAAAATGACAGTTAAATTACTGCAGCGTTATGAATAATTATATTATAAAATATTACGCGCTAGTTAAGGTTGGCTTTTAATTGTTCTACTCGTAATTGGAATTTGATAGTAACTGGCAACACCATGTGTATTGAGTAGGGTCAAGTTACTAAAGTGTACCCACTATAGGATTAGCACACACATAATGGATTATTAAGAACACGTTAGCACCATATTAATTCCATACACGCATTGCAATCGTCAATGCAGCTGATTAAATCATGCTTCTGCTAATTTAAAACAGCCACAATCACGTGTCGGTAAATTGATTTTAAAATTTTCCCATAGTTCTAATGTCAAAATTAGGCTACTGACAGACAGACAAACTATTGATAGTGATAGTCTTGCTATCCGATATACAGGATAATTTTTTTATCAGTGCGCAAATTTTTGTGACTCAGAATCGGTATTTAAACAACTTTCTCATAGTAACATAGGTTGAAATATGTCAAAAAAATTTGAACTTCCCGTATACTTAAGCGATCACTTGATTAGCCTGATTTGTATGAAGATTCTCAAAATTTTTATCAATATCCTGTATATAATAACGTAGAGGCTTTTTGGTGGCTTTACCCTAACAGTTCAAAACTTCGTCATTGTTCATAACCGATTTATTTAATATTATAATAATTGATTGGAATATAAGCGCTAAACGAATGTTTAATTATGAAACAACCTCTTTAAATTTGGAAAACTCTCCAAGATAACTCGCGTTACTGAAAGTTTACCCTCACTAATTTACTGTTTAAAAGCAAATACAGCGTACTGAACAAAACGAAGCAGATTTCAATCGCAGTCAGTACAAACTTGCGTTGAATGCGTTAGGTGGGTCGGCTCTCGTTAGCGCGCTTGCTGAGTTGCTGATCGTGTGGAGCTACGAGCTGATCCGAGTTTCGCTGCTAACGCTCGTAATATGGTTTAACAGTTTTTGCGAGTCCGCTCCCACGGATTAGGGTTCCTCTGACACATACATAATATGATCAAGAGCAACGCGCGGACGTAATGCAAGCTGTGTGGCAAATTGCGGAAAGTTGCGATTTCAACGCGTTTTGACGGAAGTATTTTTTTATTTTTTTTTATTGTGGCACGCCAAAATGGCCTCACCCTGCCTGATGGAAAGCAGCCAGTACAT
Source organism: Eudonia lacustrata (assembly GCA_947562085.1). Taxonomy (NCBI): domain Eukaryota; kingdom Metazoa; phylum Arthropoda; class Insecta; order Lepidoptera; family Crambidae; genus Eudonia; species Eudonia lacustrata. The sequence goes on along the minus strand of OX387323.1, from coordinate 2,066,094 downwards.
CAACAGTATTTACTGTAACAACGTCAGGCAGGGCTTTATAACGATACCAAATTCATACAGATTCAAAATTCAAAATTCAAAATTCAAAATCATTTATTCAGTTTAGGCTACAAATAGCTCTTATGAACGTCATTTTAAGCCATCGGTTCGTAAGTCTATCTACTCTGGGCGGGAGATCTTGTACTGAGAAGAACCGGCAAGAAACTCAGCAAGTGTCCAGCTCTTTTCTCCCTTACAGCGTCATAAATATTGGAAAAAGCCCTATCATAAAGGACACTTTCCATCACAAATAAAAACACAAAATGTAAAGGACAATCACAACATGTAAAATAACACAAAAAATAAAAAATAACTAAATAAAATATTTAAGTCAGCAAAAACATAATTTACCAGTTTAATTTTTTACAATATCATACAGTACTAGTAAAATTCAAAAAAAACTATAGTTAATAATAATAAAAATAAAACTAATTGTAATGTTCAATGCAACGCTATTTTGTTATCTGCAGGACACTATTTATAAGTAGTATTATGTATATGTTTTTTATTATAGCCAGGCTGTTTTATCTTCTAAATATTCTTTGACTGTATAATAACCTTTTTTTAATAAAGAAGACTTTACATGTTTTTTAAACTTATCTAAAGGTAAATCTAGTACAGTATTTGGTATTTTATTGTAATAGTGTATACCTTGCCCCAAGAAAGAACCAAGCACCTTCTGTAACCTGAACAGTGGCATTGCAAGTTTTGACTTATTTCTAGTATTAAAATTGTGTACATCACTGTGTTTAGCAAATGAATTGATATTACAACGTACAAGAACTATACAATTATAAATAAATTGAGACGCCACTGTCAAGACATCAATTTCTTTAAAAAGATTTCTTAAAGAAGTTCGTGAACCTAGTCTATAGATTGCTCTTACTGCTCGTTTCTGTAAAATGAATATAGTTTCAATATCAGCCGCTGTTCCCCACAGTAAGAGGCCATACGACATGACACTATGAAAATAACTAAAGTAAACTGTTCTAGCAGTTTCAACGTCTGTTAACTGCCTTATTTTTCTAATGGCATAAGCAGCAGAACTGAGTTTGCCGGCCAATTTCGAAATGTGAGGATTCCATTGAAGTTTTGAGTCAAGGGTTATACCTAAGAAAACTGTTGAGTCTACCAAATCTAATCGATCACCGTTTATTCTTATATCAGTTGGTTCATTTTTGACATTTGGTAATTTAAAATTAATACATTTTGTTTTTTTAGCATTAAGCTGCAAATTATTAATAGTAAACCAACTGAGTACATCAGAGAGTGCTTTGTTTACATCGTCGTAATTATTCTTACACCTACTTACATTAAAAATGAGTGAAGTATCATCTGCAAATAATACGATTTCACAGAAGTTCTCTACAAAGAATGGCAAGTCATTAATATAAATCAAGAACAGAAAAGGACCAAGAATGGACCCTTGTGGAACTCCCATTTTTACATGAGAACCAGATGATTTAGTTCCATTAATATCGACAGTTTGTGTTCGAGAGCTAAGATACGACTGAATTAAATTTAGTGCGAAATCTTTGAGACCGTAGTAATTTAGCTTCATCACCAGAGTTTTGTGCTCAACGCAATCGAAAGCCTTGGACAAGTCGCAAAACACTCCAAGGGCGTTTTGAGACTTCTCCCAGGCATCAAATATATGTTTTAATAGAGCAACACCTGCATCAGTAGTAGAACGACCCTTTGTAAATCCATATTGTTTATTATGTAAAAGGTTGTTTATGTTAAAATACGACATCAACTGTTCCAATATAACTTTTTCATAAATTTTGCTTAGAGTTGGTAGTATTGAAATGGGTCGATAGTTACTGGGGTCTTCTTTGTTTCCCGATTTGAACAAAGGTATGACCTTACTAAACTTCATAAGATCGGGAAAGATACCTTTATTCACACAGTTATTAAAAATTTCAGCAAGATATGGTGCAATAGAATGTATAATATTCTTAATTACTTTTATAGAGATGCCCCACAAATCACTTGTGTTTTTCATTTTCAGTGATTTAAATGTTTTTATAATATCCATTGAATCAATATATTTAAATTGAAAAGAAACATTACATTTTGGTACATATTTTTGGAGTAATGCTTGTGCAGCTTCTGGTGATGAATCCAAATTTGAGGTTGTCAGCACAGGTATATTTACAAAAAAATCATCAAAAATATTAGCAATATGTGAATCTGAATTGACTAAGTTGTCGTTTACTTTTAAAGTGAAAGTATTATCCCGTGGTTTAAATTTACCTGTTTCACGGTTTATAATGTCCCAAGTGGCTTTAATTTTATTGTTGGACTTTTTAATTTTTTCTTTAATATAATTAGATTTTGCTACTATACATATTTTCTTAAATATTTTCGAATAATTCTTTACATATTCCGTAAAATTAGAATTTTGGTTATATTGTTTAAGACTATATAAATCATACAATTTATTTCTACTTTTATATATACCAGTCGTGGCCCAGTCACAGAACTTAAGTTTATGAGTTATTTTGATTGTTCTTTGTGTAAACACTTGGTCATATTCAGTCTTTATGAAGTTAAAAAGATTAGTATATAATACATCTGGATCATCTTGTCCAAATGGCAATGCATTAATTTTACTCGATATATTATTTTTAAAACGCTCTACTCGCTCCTTTGTAACTGGTTTACAGTTCACTATTTTGGGCTCATCCTTAACATTAAAATCATAGGTCACCTTTAAACCGCAATGGTCAGACGTAAGCTTACTAATGACTGACTTAGAAACAGGGTCATAGTCTGTAAAAACATTATCAAGACAAGTGGCTGAATGTGAAGTTATTCTAGTGGGTTCGAGAAATAGATTAATGAGATTAAAACATTTAAACAAGGCAACAAGACGAACACTCATTGAAGTGCTTTCTAGAATATTTATATTAAAATCGCCACATACAAAAACAAATTTATTTTTTAATTTTAATTTTCTTAGTACGTCTTCCATTACAGATTCGAAAATACCGAAATTGCCCGATGGGGGTCGGTATACACACACTATTACAAAGCTATTAAACTCCACACATGATAGCTCAATATTACGCTCCACTGATAAGCCTACAATATCGTTGCGATCTTTATATTTTATATAGATAAATAGATAGATAGATAGATCGGTCTTATCGCTTAAAGCCGATCTCTTCCAGACAACCTTTGTGGCATAGGACAGATTAGGAGACAATCAGAGGTAGTGTACCGGCAACTAGCAAATATAGAAAAAAAAAAAAAAAAATATTTACTATATTATTATGCTTATTAAAATAGGTAGCAATATAACTATATACTTAATGTTATTTCTATAAAGTTAAATTGATAGCGGTAGTGTAGGTAAGGTTATTTATTAAAGTATCGTTACTATTTTCGTTACTTAAAAACCTTAGAGCATTAGTTAAAAACCCGTGTCGAGCGATTAGTTAATTTACCGGTAAAAAGAAACTAAGCATGACGTTACCTTTGTTATTAACGTTATTTTCGTAATATGAAAAAGGAAACGTTAATTTTATTGTTATTCAAAGTCCTGACGTCAGGTCTCTCCCTCTCGGTGCCGGCAAAGAGGGACAGGCAAGCCTCATATAAGGCAGCCGGTCGTCCAAGATCCATAGGACAGACATATCATTATATGTCTGGATCTTGGACGAAAAACAACCGGGTTCGATTCCCGAGCTGAGTACAGGTTTTTTAAAATGTATGAATGCAGTTTTTCTTCTTATTAAAATCGATGACATGGCTCCTAAGAACAGATCTTCGAATGTCTTATAGTTTCAGACTTTCCCATACTGACCGATTTAAATGAGACACCCTGTACATTATAGCTAAGTCTGTGACGGGCTTTATTCCACCCTTTCTTTTTGTATTCAAACAGTTTTAGATAATATTACTTTAAATATTTATAAAATTTCTGAAATACAGTGAAAAAATTAAACGCCCACCCGACCCAGCCAGAAATCGAATCTGGGTGATCCGCATTTTTTTTTTATTGTATTTTATAAATATTTAATTTAATTTTTAATATTTAAGTGCAGCAATTTGCACTTGAAAAAAAAGTAAAATTTAATATTACTTTGCTAAATCGTCATAAACTAATAATGAATCACAAATTTAGGTACTACATTGCTTTTGTCAATTCGCTCGCTTGTAATTCGATCAAATGTCCGTTGCTCCGTTTTGACGCGAAGGACACCAGACTTTGAACCAAACAAACATTTTCGTATTAATATTTCTGTATAAAAGCAATGCTCATCAGAAGTATTTACTGCAAGGCGTGTGTAAGGAACCCCGGGATGAGTTGAGGATTAAAATGGCGAGACGTCATAGTGCACATAGAGCAACAGTATGGTGCTTTGTGTGCACTGACAACTTTCAAGATTCATTTTAAAACATCGTCCAGGTCTTTGCTTTTTTTACAATTGACATTAGATTGACTGTTTATATTCCAACTAAAAAGTCAAGACGTTGCGGTAGATCAAGAACAAGTAGGCGGGACAAGCTTTTCAAGATTCAGCGCTTGTGACAAAGTGGAGGAAACGGGGGGAAAGCCTGGCCCAGCAGCGAGCAGGCTCAAGTAAATTAGCCATTTGCTACGCCACTACATACAAGTCCTGTAAATATACTATAATTGTAGCTATAATGAATTAGATATTAATCACCGTCAGCTTACAAAATATCCCATTGCTGGACCTTCCCACATAAATATAAAAAAATCGGAATATAACACAACGCTATTTCGGTAACCCTGTAAAGAGTTCGAAATGTCTAATTAAAATAATATGAAAATTAAACCCGATACAATGCTTAATTTCAATGTATACCTAGTGGATAATTTATCACCTCAAACTAAATGTGGTTTTTATATTATAAAACGACAAGGTGTAATTTTTTTTACAAGACTTAGTGACAGATACGTTGTTTTGTGAAGTTTTATTGAAATGGAAGTTTTTATCAAAGTGATTAAGCAATGTCATGATCGACTGAGCTTTGTTTCTTGCCGGTTATTTTCAGTACTCTGTACTGTTCTACTCTTGCCCTGTGTAGACTTACAAACCAATGGCATAGCGACATTCACAAAAGTGAAATGTAGTCTAAACTGAATAAATTATCTTGAATTGACGACCTCCTTGGTCGAGTGGTTTGTACACCGGTTTTCATAGTGTCGCCATCTCTGAGGTCCCGTGTTCGAACCCCGGTCGGCTCAATTTAGAAATAATTGTTTTTCTAAATTGTCTCGGGTCTGGGTGTTTTCTATGTATAATAAGTATTTTAAGTATGTTTATCCGTTGTCTAGTAACCATATAACGAGTTTCATAACGAAGCTTCTCTTGGGCTAGATAATTGGTGTGAGTGTAGGAAAAATGTATTTATCTACACTAATGTTGTAACATTCTACTTATGTTTCCAATACTTGACTTATAATTACTACTGTTATAGCGCAGACAACAAAACACTCAATTTAGGCAATTTCACATGATGGTATAATATCCACACCGATATCGTAAAATCTCATTATAACATCAATAAAACGCGACCAATTAACCTGGCGAGCCTTATGTCAAAATTCTCATACAAGTTGTATAAAATTTTGATATTAGGCTGGCTTTTGAAAACAGTTGGGTTATACGTGAAAACTTCGTCGAAACTACTAAATTTACATACACAAAACTCTTTGGTAAGATCTTGTGCCAATTAAATAAAAAAAGAACAGCGCGCGCTCGCTCCTGATTGGCCCTGCGCGCGCAGCTGCGCTCTCATTGGTTAGATTTTAATGGCGGCAAGTTCACTGTGACAATACACGTACGCGTGAATTTAATGTTTCGCAATGTGTTTTGTTTTTAAAATACAAATTAAAAGTTAAAAATGGACAGCGACGATGATATTTTTACGCCTCCGGATATTCTAGAATTGGCAACAAAAGTAACTCACAATCTTTTGCCAGAAAAATCTAGAAAATTATAATAACTTTTTGGCATGGAAGATCGAAAAGAAAACTACATCATTTTCTGAAAATGACATTCTTGTGTATCTCAAAGACCTCTCCGACAAATTCAAGCCATCTTCTATGTGGGCTAAATATTCTATGCTCAAGTCCACACTGAGTATCTACAACAATATTGATATCACGAAGTATTCAAAAGTCATAGCGTTCCTGAAACGCAGTTCAGAAGGACACAAGGAAAAAAAGTCCTTGACGTTTACATCAGGTCAAATAAAGATGTTCCTGAAAGATTCACCAGATATTTTGTATCTTTTTGAAAAGGTAAGTGTATTTTAATTCTGTTATTTCATCTACCTAGTACTTACGTACTACACACGCAAGTTATCTAGACACTCCGTTTAAGCGCTTTGTGTATAAATTAGGTAGTAGGTACCTACACTTTACTACTTCATAAATCATAGTTTTTGCCTTGGCTATGTACCTCAAGCTTATTATATCGTTTATTGTTACAGGTTGCACTAATCTTCGGCATAATGGGGGCATGCCGAAGGCAAGAGCTATACAACATCCAGTTCGATGAAGTCTCTAACATAGACGACAGTACAATCATGGTGAAAGTTTCGAAAACAAAAACGAAAACAAATCGTTCTTTCGTTGTGACGGGCAACTGCTATGCCGTATGTAAAAAATACATGGAACTTCGACCCACCCCCTGTCGAAACCCTGCCTTTTTCTTGAGCTATAGATCGGGGAAGTGCGTCGATCAAAGAACTGGTATTAATAAATTTGGTGCTCTGGGAAAAACTATCGCAAGTTTTTTGAATCTGCCTAACCCAGCGTTGTACACGGGGCATTGCTTCCGGCGCACCTCGGCGACCCTTCTCATAGATAGCGGTGGTGATTTGACCGCACTGAAACGACACGGGGGGTGGAAGTTTTCTACTGTGGCTGAAAGCTACATTGATGAGTCTTTAATGAATAAAATTCAAGTCTCAAATACGATCTTGAACAGTATAGAAAACAAGACGAATGAAGTAATTATAAATATTCCAACTCCGTCTACGAGCTCTACTGCTTGCCCCGCGACCGCTACAGCTGCTGGATTAACTTTCAAAATTGTACCATCCAAAATTTGAACAATTATTATAAATAAACTATTGTCAGCTTTTACTCTTGTTGTTTGACTAATTGCATTAGTGAAGATAAAGTAGTGTATGCAACTGCATATAACACGGGTATTAAAACACTCGTTACTATTATGAAACTCGCTGCGCTCGTTTCATAAACTCACACTCGTGTTTTAATACCCTTCATTATATGACAGTTGCATAAACTACTATTATTATTTATTTAATTATGACTTAACATTTAGGTTTCTATACCGCGTGCAACAGTACACTGTGCTCCGTTTTTATTTGCAGTCCGTTTTTCAAGTCTTTTCATTGGGATTAGCGGGCGTTGCGCGACTGCTAAGCCTTCTGAACTATGTAAACAAATTATGCACTTAACTGTACTTGCCGGTCGAATGGAAGTAATCAACTAATGTCTTTCCCTTTTAATATTCAGTGGGAACGGGCATGGCCCTTTGTTTGTAACCTTTCATGAACATTGGAACAAGTAAAAAAGCTGATTTATACGTGGGCTTTGGTGTTACTATTTTAAAACGTTTCCTTATGTGTATTTTGACATTTAAATCAGGCTCAGTAGCCTGAGACACTGAGACACGATTGTTATTGATCTAAACAGCAGAATCGGGGCCTGAATAGCAGACCTCAGGACCGGACCTTAGACTCAAACCTAGATGTTTAGAGCTTGGTGTTTTAAGTCAGCTTGACTAGCTAACACCATAATTTTTATAATTTTGTATTTTATATATAATAAAATTTTAGGGTTAATTTTTTAAATTTTGGGTATTTTTTTTGGTCGTGGGTTCGATTCCTATGTTTTGATATTTTCTAGTAAAATTGTACCTTGTAGCTAACACCATGTCATCTCTGTCGCCATAACATTAATTTCAGATTGTTGTATTCCGAAGGCTAGAGGTAAGATAGCAAGGTTCTCAGTAGTTGAGGATTCCAGTTGAATTGCGCTTCCTTCTCCCTTACCCTGACCACAGTATAAATGTCACGATGACATAAATATCATGTATACTGTGGTCAGACCTCAGAATAATAACTAAAGCTATAGTAACCGGACTAAAATAGCAAAGGTGTCACCAGATTGGTGACGTCATATTTGAGGTAATGTAGTGAGTGACTTTATAAAGGACTCAAGATTTTTTTTGATCACCGATTATCTGATGACCGTTTGACATAACAATACAAAAAATAAAAACTAAGTGTCAACCATTTGTCGCACTCCAACCTCCTTTTCTAGCCATAAGAAAGAACGGAACTAAACATAGTTGCACGATTTTTATTTTAGCCGTCCTTCTATAGCTTTAGTTATTGTTCTGAGGGTAAGCCACAGTATAAATAAAGAAATGTGTTACATTAAACAACGTGTAACGGAAAGCTGTGGTCAAAATGAAAAGACCCAAAGTGTATCCGATGTAGATCTTGTATGCAGAGTTACCAAGTCATGATTATTAACTTTAATGTGTTATTGCAATTTTTAATTTTTTATTTCTATTGTGACGTCACATCAAAATAAACAAGTCTCGGCCCTAGTGGTTTAGTAACCTCTGTGTACTTACATTTATGATCACTGCTGCTAGCTTATGCGCGCCTGACGCGCATCACTTCACAAATATAAATATTTTATTAACCACTGCATGACAAATTAAAGTAATTAATTATGTCTTAATAACAACACATACAAGTTCTAGATGGGAATTAAAAGCTACTATTAATACCTACCAGCAAGTGAAAATAAGGCTAACCATTTCCCCTTGTGTACTTATAAAAACTTGTTCCTGAAATATTTATATACTCTGCAATGTCGCAGAGTAACAACAGCAGATTGCTATTATTTTTATGTAGGCGTTAGACTAACGGATTGTAGGCTTTAAGTAAAAAGAACAACGATTTTCCTTAATAAATAAAATTACATCATCATCATCATCATCATCAGTCTACATATACTGCTGAACATAGGCCTCTCCAAGAGTCCAAGATCCGCGGCTACTCTTATCCAGCTCTTGCCAGCCACCTTGCAAAAATCGTCGCTCCACCTAAATTACATGAGAATATAGAAATATGTAATTATAATATATTAATATATTTTGTTCTTTAAATGTAAAAATAACATAAAAGCTATTAACTTTGAATTCAAACAAATAGGTACTTAATACTAAAACACCTGCAACAAAATCGTTTAATATGCAAGGCATGCAACATTGCTTCAACAATTTTGTAGGCGTCTTTTTAAATAACGTTGAATTGTAGGTCCCATTGGGTTTTCGTAGTAAACCAGATACTCTTTTCTGCTTTTCCTAGGTTCATTTTTAGCCCTCATTTTGTTTTGTAAGAGAACCCCAGGGCTATACTCCAATTCAAAGTTAAAGTCAAAGTTAAAATTAAAGTCGTTTATTGATTAATAATTATTTACACGGAAGATCAGCGTCGGGGTGCCAACCAGGTATTTCGACACTATGCTGAGTGGAGACCGTTTCAACACCACTAGTCCTAAGTATTTTGTCTATGTATTAATTAATACATTAATTTAAGTGGTTTTGAATAAAAAAATTCTATTCTATTCTATTCTATTTATTTTCTATTTACTATTTATTTGGGAAACAAACAATTATACAAAATCATATAAAATTATACACTCAAAATAACACATAAATCAGTAAAGTTTCCACAATTACATTAACAAACAACAATACGTAATCTCTCTTTATCACACACACACACACACACACGCGCACACACACTCACACACACACACACACACACGCACACGCGTATTAATTTAATTTATAAACAAACTTAAATACACAAATATATGAATCGAAAAAAAATAACATAAATAAATAACTAACTAGATTGAATCATCCGACAATCCTCTGATCAGTTTTTAGTATGATTGTAAATTACAGTTAAACAAATCCAACGTATGAAAATTCTTATTATAACTTTGACAAGATCTAAAACATTCCCTGTGTGGTGCCGGGGTTAAAGAATTGCACCACCCCATCTCTTCCCGTGGATGTCGTAAAAGCCGACTAAGGGACTATTCCAGAGGATGGGCAGCAGCATCTCTCTGAGATTACCCTCAACCTAACTGCGATCGCCATCCCGCCTGCCAAGCGTGGCGATTACGGCAAATACCCCTTATACCCTTGGGGGAGGCCTTTGTTCAGCAGTGGACGTCTTTTGGCTGAGATGATGATGATGAAGATCTAAAAAGGAAACTGTTGCCAGCATATTTAGTTCTTGTCAGGGGCACGGAGAAAAGATTAAGGGAACGTGAGCTTATCCGAGAGCACCTGAAGCATATATTACCCAAAAGAAAACTGCTGTCTGGCAAATTATTAACTATCTTAAATAAAAAAATCAAAATAAAAATAAACTAAAGTGTTATTTTAACTAAAATACTAAAACTACCACACCAGTTCGGATGTTGGGAGAGCCTTCAACCAAGAAAAGTCAAAGTCGAAGTCAAAGTCGAATATTTTTGTTCAAATAAACTTTAGAAAAGTGTTTTTGAATGCTTTTGAAGAAGAGCTGGCAAGAAACTCAGACAAGTATATTTCTAAATTGTAGCTATTACACTCGTATAAACTGAAGTAAACGCAAGCGAAGTCGCAAGCCAAGCAAGTTAAAAACACAGCCGGTAAATAAGCAAAGCAATGTAAAATGCTTTAAAGAAAACATTACGAGAGTTACAGAAGCCGTTTGCTTAAGGAGGGTACTAAATCCTAATAGGACGCAAGGAGATTATAAGTATCACGATGTAACATGTTTTAAATTAGTTCGACGACGGAATATTTTCTAAGCTTTACTAGAGTACCGAAGTCAGTTTAAAGGCCCGCCTTTTTGTAGCTATCCACCATATTTAACTAAGTTTGCCGCCATAGTAATTAAAGGTCAAATGGCCAGATCCTTATTGGTTCAGGATTACTAGTGACGCTATAATGCGCTTCGACATAAGAACGTTATCATCTCCCGTGGAAAACAAAACCTTGTAACGGACGAAAGAAGTGGATTCAAAAACACTTTTTAAAAGTTTATTTGAATAAAAAAATTGACTTTGACTTTGAATCTCGCAATTGGTTGCATTTATTCGCAAAAATTAATGTTATTAAAAAATCAAAATCAAAATTTTTCATTATATTTGTTTTTAAAGAATAACTAGCATACCTAGGTACTTAATTGAAGGCTAGCATTGTAGTGGTCTCGATATTTTCCTCCTTCAGCCTCTGCCTTCGGTCATTTACAACAATGTTGTAAATACTAAAATAGCTCTCTGCATCTACACAGTTACTGGAGTAAAGAGGCTTTGAATAGCTGCCTTTGCAATGCCAGGGTAGCAGCACTTTGTAGCTACTAAAATTTATACGACATCAACAGATGTGTCTTGATTAACGACATTAAGTAGTTGTCTGTGAAAATGATTATATCCATCCATTTTATCCTGTGGTATGTCTTTGAAAAATGGTATTTTTGAAAACTTCTCAAAAATACCATTTTTCTATTTCTAATTCTACACTGGAAAGCTTTCCAGCGTAGAATTAATGTTTTCCAATTCGCCTGCCCTTAACCCTACTTTAGTTGGGGTCGGTTTCATGTTTTCTTTTTCTGTTCTCCTAGATCAGTCGTCATCTCTAAATTTACTCCTTATCTTTGCCATACCATCTTTCATACAGTCTATCCATCTTTTGTTTAGTTTTCCTCTTTCAACATTAGATAATGTCATTAGACGTCAGCAACCAACGATCGACACTTTTTAGGATTCCGTACCCAAAGGGTAAAACGGGAACCCTATTTACTAAGACTCCGCAGTCCGTCCCGTCCGTCCGTCTGTCCGTCTGTCACACCAGGCTGTATCTTACGAACCGTGATAGTTAGACATTTGAAATTTTCACAGATGATTGTATTTCTGTTGTCGCTATAACAACAAATACTAAAAAACAGAATAAAATCAATATTTAATGGCGCTCCCATACAACAAACGTGTTTTTTTTGCCGTTGTTATAGATAATGGTACGGAACCCTTCGTGCGCGAGTCCGACTCGCACTTGGCCGGTTATTTGATCACTAGAAATTGATGGCACCAACTGATTTTAGTCCAGTTTTAATTTAACAGAATAGAGACCACCTGCTTTCTATCTGACATCTCACAAACTTTCTTGCTCATCACCTTTCTCTTCATAGGTATCTGCTGAACATCTACTTACAATAATGTTAAAAAATATCGTTTTGTACATCCAAGCTTAGGCTTTTCCTAACACTCATTTATTGTTTATAACTACGCTTCACGTACGAACAGCCATACCAAGCCGCATGTGTCAACGCATTAATATTCATACGCACTTCGATGGGAACACAATTTTTTTATTACGAATACTTACGGAGCGGCCGGCGGGCGGGCGCGACCCGTCCGGCAGGCGGGTTACCTTCGCCATGCCGTACACCAATTGATCGAATATCAAATTATTAACAAGGATTTATCAAAAAGTCAAATAATATAATTGTTATTATATTAAACGTTCATAACATCGAACGTTCATAACATCTACATATAATAACAATTCGATGTCAAAATCAAATTTTCAAGTGATCGAAATCATTTGAAAATTTGATAGTCAAACATGTATATGTATTTGTTTCAGTTTTATTGTATAATCGTTTGTTCATGTTTTTGTTGTAATTTGGTTTGGTGTAGGTACTTAATAAAATAAAAAATGTAGAGTCAAGTAGTATCATGTGGTAGCATTTCGCAGAGATCGATGTTTTGAAATTTCGATGTTCTAAATGTTAGATGTTTTGAACGATGTAACTAACAATTCGATTATTTGACTTTGCGACGAATCGTTGTCGATCATTTGAGATTCGATCAATTGGCATTCGATATGACGTAGGTAACCCTCGTCAGGCGTGTATTATTCAAATTTAAAACAATAATTTAATACTTTCCACGTTGACATTAGCCATGGTTTTTGCGTGCGCCCATGTGAATGAATAATTATACAGCCTTACGTTAGTGCCTAGCTGGCGTGCTCCATTTTCCGTATGTATGTACACAGGGTGATAGCACTACGTACTAAGGGTTGGTAACTGTTTGTTTTTTATTTGCCACCCTCATTATAAGATCAGTATCGGCGACATAAATTAAACAGTTCATTAGCGGGTGGCTGAACAGTCCCATGTCGCTGCTGTGCCTATGTGATGAAACGGCTTGTTTTTTACTTGGATATTTGGCGTACATATTGAGGGTGACAACAAAACAATGGTCATAGTGCAGTGGCAGCATCGGAAATAGCTGACTACTTTAGGCACTTCGCAGACGGAGCAAATTCAGTTCCAGATACTATCAACTTAGTTGAAGAAACTATCAACTTTTCAAAAGTTATCATTTAAAGTTGTCAGTTGCAGCCACAGTTTACGGTAAGTTGCCACAATTCCAAATACACTTTTCAAATCCATCCAATCCATCAACAGTCAGTGTTTGCCAGTAGGGGAAACTAGCCAATTGACACAACTACTACTACACTACAACTACAGCTACTACTAGGATAAACATTAATTAAAAGTAATGGTGTAAAATAAACGCGAGTAGATCCGTAATAGTTGTTTCATTTTAATGTGTAGTGTTCGCGTAAACTTTAGAAAACAATACAACTACTAAGTACTGATAAAATTGCTTGTGGCTATTTGAAACTGATTTTATCTTTGATTGCAGCAAATGAAAACGGTTGTCAATCATCGAAACTCGCAAATTGAATTACCTATGTCTGCGCAGTTTCTTTAGGTTATATGGAAACAGCTAGTTGCAAGTTGCCTGTTGCCGCATTGGAAATCAAAGTGGCTCTGTTTGTGGAGCGCCTTATCTTATCTTATCTTAGTGGGGCCTGCTGTTTCCCTCTCCCAGTAACACTTCGACCCATCGAAATCTTTTGTGCAACCCCAGCGCAGCACCAACCATGTCAAAATAGTTAATATTATATTATTTTAATATTATATGTTAATATTATATTTTCGCTGTGTTCTGAAATTGATGACTATTTAAAAGTTAAACACTGCTAGGTCTAATCAGTTTTTTTATATTCAGATTTGGCAATACAAAGTCGTATATTTAAAACTATGTTAATTTATAGTAGACTAGCGGCCGCTCGCGGTTTCACCCGCGTGGTTCCCGTTCCAGTGGGAATATAGGGATAAAAACTATCCTATTTGTTAATCCAAGTTATAAACTATTTGTATGCTGAATTTCATCCAAATCCATTTAGTAGTTTTTACGTGAAAGAGTAACAAACATCTATCCATACCTACAAACTTTCGCGTTTATAATATTAGTAGGAAGTAGGATAAGATTTAAGCTGTGTGAATCATGATTTTTTGATATACCTTTTTTAATATGTATTTGGATCAGTAAAGGTACTAAAACATCGTAAAAATAAAAATGTATTCTTCGACATCGAAAACCCGACCTCTTTCGACACACTCTAGACTTTCAACAAAAGTCCGATTTCTCTGAACATCCTACAACATAGGTAGGTACTTTTAGTTTCGTAGAAAAAACTGTTTGAACGACCTCTATTTGTATTTTGATCTTATCGTCATTGTAATAGATACGTATTTTAATAGTCACTAATTTGACCAATTTGAAACGTAGTTACACATGCCACGTTTACCGGTAAGGTTAAACATTTTGGGCAACAGGAAAACCGGCATGGATTCAAAATCGTTTCTTTGAAGCACAAGTTTAATTTCACGGTTAGTTAGACGGTTTAAATCTGCAACTCCAGAGTTCACGTCAAAAAAGGATAATGGCGGTTTTGCATTGTAATGTTTGCGTTCTCAATGTTAAATTTAAATGGCATATGGATCTAATTCAAACACTTATTTTTACCGCACCTGAGATGTAGTGGTTAAACCAGGGTGTCAGGCCCAGAGATCCCATTTTCGATTCCAGCACGGACATTAATTATTTTCCTAGTTTGATTGATAGCTTGTTTAAAGTGGTTACTCTTAATTCCTCCCGTTCTTGTCCCCGAAATTATTTATTTAAAAATCGCTTTTCATCAAATAAAACGAACGTAGATCATATAATCTTTCGGAGGAAATGTAATGTGGTTCTTCTATACCTCTTGTCTCTAAGACTCCCCGTTTTCAGAAAAAAAAATCGCTCCACAGTTAACAAAATAAGGTATTTAATTACATAAAATAAAATCAAACAATTCAATGTTGGGGATTTACAATTTTAGTGAACAAACTATTTAATAAATAAACAAACAACACTATTGCTAATGAAGACAACAAGGGTACCAGGAGTCCTGAGGTCAGTTTGGTCGACAAAAGTAACTACTTCATAAAGAAAAAACAATAATAAAATGAGGGTTAAATAAAAAGGTTTGGTTAATAGGTAAGATATCAGTAATGTTAGTAATGGATCCTTGTTGTTAGCTCGTACAGAATACCTCTAATGCGTCTGGGGTCGAAAGGTATGGAATCTGTCGCTGAAGAGACTGCGTTACTTCGTCAGGAATAACCCGTTTAAAGTCTGCATAGAAGCATTAATGTTTCATAGACAGTTACGAGATAAGGTAGCCAATTCCTCAATAAAGTTAATATACCGAATGAGGCGCTCCTATCTACACTCTTTGGTAGCTCTTGCGACACACCTAACTGTAAAATAAAAGTCATCATCATTCTCAGCCTAGATCGATCGGTGATAGATGATGATGAATGACTGGACCGCCACCATATCCGCTCCTCCCTTCCTATTACGGTACTATTTAAATGAAACAACTTTTACAGATTTACTCGCGTTTATTTTACACATTAATTATTTAATGTTTATCCTGACGTTTCGAACCCTTTGCAGGGTCCGTGGTCACAGGGAGACTGAGGTGTTGGTCGTCTCATAATTAGTTGGTAGCTTGTTACCCTCATTTAAACTAATCAGGTGCGTTCCGTTTTACGCAGAAAGAGCTTACATTATCTTTACGCTTATGGTGCTATTTAAAATTCTATGAGAAGCTCGATGGCGCAATGGTTAACGTACCTAGTCAGCTATTACTAAGGTTAAGCAACTTTCACAAAGGCCGGTCATGGGATGGGTGGCCAACATTTTATCATTTCGGTCTTCCCGTGCTTTGCAAGGCATGGAAAGCTGTCGTTCTCGGCTGCATTAGCAGTCGATAACCACCGCCAATATGCACTGGGCCCACGTGGTGGTTTATAATAATAATAATCAGTAGCTTGGGCCTTGCCCCGCTGCTGGCGGTACTCTAGGATTAGGTTTTTATAATGTTTTTTGTTTTTATATTAATATATAGTAAAAATCTAGTTTAAAATAAATAAAGAGTATAATAATAATAAAAGCATTTATTCATTGCCACACAAAGAAACAATAAATTGATGCAAAATATAGAAAAACTTAAAACTAGTGGTCCTGAAATGGCTCCCACTCAGCATAATATCGAGGTTTATGGTCTGTTCTAGCTGTGGTGTGTCTATTCATAGGAAAGGCTCGTGCTTCAGCGGTGGGACATTGTAACCGCCTCTGTGGTCTAGTGGTTTCGACCCAAAGGTTCAATTCCCAGCGAGGGGTACATGTTTGTGTACTCGGTTTGATTGGTGGTAGGGCTTGTTTGTCCACCTGGCTAGCTACCACCATCTTATCTAAATATATCGCTATTACATCAATGTTTGTAGCATTGTTGTGTTCCGGCAGCTAGAGATAAGATAGCCAGTGCCTCACTAGTTGAGGATTCCGGGTGAAGTGCTTTTCCATAAATCGGCCTTACCATCACTTAACATCAAGTGAGATCGTAAAAAAAACATAAAATGAGCTGTGACGATGATGATTTAAAATGTTATGCGGTTTTAGCTACAACACAATGAACCGCCAGCGTTGCTATCTTTGTTCAATAACCCATAATTAAGTAAAAACATTGTGTGCAGGTACCCCGCAAAAGTGAGTTACGGCACGCCACATCAATCACCGGCCGGACCGCGACAGAACCAACACCTATTTAGATGGCCACGCGGATAACGGACCACTAAATGGTGTCTACATAACTACTATGTTGATCGTTATTAAAAGCGAAAGTTATAAGTAGGTATATTCATTATTCAAGAACAGTTCTTGAGTGGCGACCGCGTGCCGAAAAGCGCAGTGTAAGCTGGCCTCCAACAAGGTGGACCGACGATCTGGTAAAGGTCGCGGGAAGCCGCTGGATGCGAGCAGCAATAAACCGGTCGTGGATCCTTGGGGGAGGCCTTTGTCCAGCAGTGGACGTCTTTTGGCTGAGATGATGATATTATGGTTTATGTGTGTGCGTGCGCGTGCGCGTGTGCGTGTGCGTGTGTTCATAACTTTGAATTGAAACAATTAAGACGGATCTTGGGTCTTCAGCAGGGTCCGTGATCACAGGGAGACTGGGGTGTTGGAATTGAATAGTTTTTCTCTGTTAATGTTTTTGCGCATCAAGAGGTCAGATCATCATCATCATCGGCCTATCTTAGTCCACTGCTGGACATAGGCCTCCCCTAATGAGCGCCATAGCGCCCTGTCCTCAGCTTGACGCATCCAGCATCTGCCTGCAGTCTTTCGCAGGTCGTCATCCCACCTGGCCGGAGGGCGCCCTACACTACGTTTACCGAGTCGTGGTCTCCACTCAAGAACACGTTTACCCCAGCGGTTGTCGGATCTTCACCAGATGTGACATTGAAATCAACGCGTGGTTAGGTACGGAATGACGGAGGACGCTGTCCTCTATCTTTATTGATCGGTTGCGATGAAGACTAACTCCTTAAGGTGTAAAAAAGGAAGACTGCACTGGAAATATACCAACAAGTTATATGTAAAGTGATGATGATTCATATTTATCCTAATTTAGATCATACACACCAAAAAAACCGGTTCAAACGCACGTTGCATTTCAAAGTAAAAAATTGACAAGTCAAATATTTTTTATATCAATATCATAGAAGGTTATGATGACGTTAGTTCTCAAAAGTAAGTCATCAATCAGAAAAACCTGTCCAAATTACTATACACATTTAATAATGACTTATTTGATCTTCAAAAGTATATTTCAATGACAGACTAATAAAAAAAAGGAATGAGATCATTTATAATTCATTTATAATTGTATCGGGCGTCGAAATTGTAACACGGAAATGATATGTTCTTTTAGATTATTATTAACTAGCTGTGCTCGCGACTTCGTCCGCGTGGAATAGTGACTTTCGGCAGCATTTTTAATTTTTTAGGCTCTTTTCCCGTTTTTGCAACATTTTTCACTGATGCTTCGCTCCTATTGGTCGCAGCGTGATGTTATATAGCCTAAAGCCTTCCTCGATAAATGGACTATCCAACACAAAAAGAATTATTCAATTCGAACCAGTAGTTCCTGAGATTAGCGCGTTCAAACAAACAAACAAACAAACAAACAAACAAACAAACTCTTCAGCTTTATAATATTAGTACTGATTATTAGAAAATATAATTGGGTGGTGTTGGGGTAGCTCGATGGTGCAGTGGTTAACGCGCTCGGTCTGCGATTGGTAAAGTTAAGTAACTTTCGCAAAGGCCGGTCATGGGATGGGTGGCCAAAAATGTATCATCTCGAGCTCCTCCGTGCTTCAGAAGGCACGTAAAGCCGTTGGTCTTGCTGCATTAGCAGCAGTCGTTAACAACCACCAATCCGCACTGGACCCGCGTGGTGGTTTATGGCCCGTTCTCCCTATCCATCCATTGGGAAGGCTCGTGCTCCAGCAGTGGGGACATAAAATGAGCTGATGATGATGATAATTTCACATCGTATAGGTATCGAGTTCAAGTAGAACCACAACCAGAAGTCACGATTCGCAAAACACGCAGTTATCATTGGATACAATTTCGATAACTCGAGTCTCTATCCGAAAGTCTCGGGCCTCGAGATAATAAAATTCGGAAAAAGTCCCGGGACCCAAACCCTACTACTATACCTATTATTTGTTATTAGCTCATAAGTTGATAGATGTCGAGTAAAAATTGTGTATAATGCTGTTAGCTTCCCAAACAAAATGAAATAGAATAACATTAATAAGTACTATAAAAACTAACACAAGTGTGGGTAAACCGGACTACTATTATGTGTCAATAAGCACATTAATTAGTACATACTTAGTAACATCCTGCCAGACCAGTGGCGGATTTGCCCTAAGGCCCAGTAGGCCCAGGCCTAGGGCGGCAAGATATTAAGGGCGGCAAATCGTGAAATAAAGTAAATTCATTAATTATCGATACCAGAAGTATCAATTAATGTAAGGGACAAACCATGATTTTACAGGAGAGCCAAAAAACGTTTTTTTTTTTCGATATCTCTCTGTAACTTTTTAGCGTTTTATCTGACTTTATTGACGTACAGGACAAAGTTTCTTAGTTTTATCTTCTCTTTCTTATCATTGTTGTTAAATTTCATAAAACTTAGTAGTTTCAAAGATAGCATGTCCCTTACATTAAAAATAAATGTTAACATGCTTCTTACGTTACTGAAATTTAAGGTGTAAATAAATAAAAAATAAATGATGAAAATAATGTAAGCGGCTAGAAGCTTTCGAAAAATATACGTTAATTTACTGTAAAGGATAATTTTAGTGGTGAAATTTGAACCTGAACATGGTTAACGTAAGGGACATCTTTTGAACGACAAAGCAATTCTAAGTATTCCAATCGATAGAGCGGAAAATTCTGAATCCTAATATATATAAAACTCATTTTGGCCAAAATGTCCCTTACGTTAATTAATACTTCTGGTATCGTTTATTGTATCTAGTCTATATGATGGGTGCTGACAAAGGAGCGGCACATGACCTGGGGCCTAGAGCGGCTAGGACTGCAAATCCGCCACTGTGCCAGACCAAAAGATACTGTAAGCTCTTTCAGCGTAAAACGGAACGCATCTGATTACATTTAAATGAGGGCTACCAATGAGTGAGCTACTTAGGAGACGACCAACACCTCAGTCTCCGTGACCACGGACCCTGCAAAGGGTTCGAAACATTAATAAGTAATGTGTTTTTTTTTTTAATGTTAAAAGGAGGCAAACGAGCAGGCGGGTCACCTGATGGAAAGTAATCACCGCCGCCCATGGACACCCGCAAAACCAAAGTTATCGCAGATGCGTTGCCAACCTTGAGGAAGGAGTTGGATCTTGAGGAGGGAGTAGGAATTGGGATGGGGGAGGGGTGAGAGAACGCGATGTGTAAAATAAACGCGAGTAGATCCGTCAAAGTTGTTTCATTTTAATACTTAGTAATCTTTAATAATACAGTGGGTTATTTAACGACTCGGTAGCCGTGTAGCAGAGCGCTCGGCCCGATAACCGAAGGTCCCGGATCCGACTCCCAGGTCATACAAAATGTGTTTCGGATTTTTCGATGCATAACCCTGGTTTATGATCACCAACCCGCATTTAGAAGCATGGTGATTAAGACATTACCCATCAATTGTAGCGATGACTTGATTTCAATGATGGAGGCCTTGCCCAGCAGTGGGACAGTTATAGGCTGTTTACTTTACTTTACTTTTAGGTAATTTGAACCTGCACCGCATAATCCCTGCGAAACAAGGAGTTATCAAAAACTGCTGATTAACACTGAAATAGTGCAACGCACTTGCCGCACAAAGCGATCGCGCATCGTCAATATTGGCGCAGTTGGTAAAGTGCACTGGCCCAATTAATGGCTGCTGCCTCTACGAAGAAAGAAACAGCTTTGGAAATCTAGTAGCAAGGAAATAATATTTGAAATAAAATTTGCCATGTCCTTCCAGGGTGTTACATGTTTACAAATTTATTTTTATTTAAGCTAGTAGGTATAACATTCATCTATGTACTGAAACGTAACACACAATTAAATTATTTGATTTGATTTGATTTGATTAATACTTACATAAAGCCGATGTTTGAGCTTTTAATAATAATTAATTATGGAGCATTACAGTATTTAGGATTCGTGTGTGGTCTTATCCAAATTTTGGACTTTTATTATCTTACTTACTTACTGTCTCGTGTTTCCTAGCAGTAATGTAATAAATTATATTATTAGTAAAGGTAGCATTTTTTGAAAAAAATATTAGGGTAGACAAATTAACAGTAAAAACAGCAACTTACCGCGTTTAACTTAAACTAATCTCTGACCCTTATTGTGTGTTATTGGCGCAGTTGTGTTGCCGTCATAATTAAAAAAAGGCACATCTAACATTTTGCAAATCAGGAGAAAAACTTGATTCCAAATGTGTATCTAACTCAAATTTAAAAAAAATGTTAGTTGTGCCCTTTTTCCTTATAACGGCAGTAAGTGCACCGCCTCAATAATGGCCGCTGTCTCAACGACAAATATACACCAACGAAATTAATTTCCAAATTTTGGATATTTCTTAGTTACTTATGATCCCTTGCTGAGAAATGTATGTTATTTAATTTATTATGAAACTTAACAGTATGGTTAATAATAGGGTATTTAAAGTTAAGAAAATTTTAAGTATCAGTAGCTGAACAGATATAGCTATAAAAGACTACTAACTTATACCTAACACAAGAGTACCTACTAACATTCCCGATGGGTAAACATGAATTGTGTGATTAAGAGCATTCAATTAATATTTATAAAAATATTACAGTAATTTTAGCATTAGCTCACATCAGCGTTTAACTTGAACCAAATCTCTGATTCGCAAAGCACGCAGTTATCAAAAACGTTTGATTAACACTGAAATGGTGCAACGCACTTGCCGCACAAAGCGATTGTGCATTGTCAATATTGGCGCAGTTGTTTAGTGCACCGCCCCAATTAATGGCCGCCGCCTCTACGGACAAAGAAACACCTTTGGTGCTCTATTTTTTTGTGCGCTGACTCATATTTGACGAGTCAATTTTTGCTTAATTGTATGAGTTTCTTGGAAAATTACTGTGTTAAATATATCTGGGTAATTATTGCGGAGAATAACGCTTTGACTAAGCTGACGACGACGGCTTTCGTTTGTTCCGTTATACGGTTATAGGTATTTTACGTACGCGTAGCTACGGGGCTTACCCGCCTCTGTGGCGTAGGGGTTAGACCACCAGTCAGACTCTGTCCCAGGTTCAATGCCCAGCGTATATATTATTGTATTCGGTTTGGTTGGCGGTATCTTCGGTATGGCTGGACTTCTAAGTCCGTTTGGTAAGCTACTATACTATCATCTTATCGAAGTCTAATAGCATTGTTGCATTCCGATAGTTAGAGATAAATTAGCCAGAATATCAAGTAACGTGAAGACTATGACATGTTTTTGTTTTGTTTATATATTTTTAACGCAAATTTTGTTGCGAACAAATTACAAAACCTGCACCTTTCTGACATACCGGGTCAGGTTCAAATCCTGCTCGTGGAAATTTTTTCAACATTTGTGTTTTTGTAATTTGTTCGCAACAAAATTTGCGTTAAAAATTATATAAACATTTATAAATAGCTTGCCTACTTCTTAACTGATCTTTAGTATTTGTAAATATATTATGATCGGATGTTAATGACGGTAGTTGTTGACATTGAATGGGCGCCTTTGGCTTTCAAAGTAAATAGTGTTGAATAATTTCGGCGGGCTGGTTAGAACCCCGATAGCTCAATTGGGAGAGCACCTGACCCAGTATGTCAGAAGGATGAAGACCATGACTTCCCTGTCGTAGAAAATAAAAATAAAGTATGTCAAAATACAAAAAGACTAATCATCACCAACTCATATTTATGTCCCCACTGCTGGGCACGAGGCTTCCCTATAGATAGATAGGGAGAAGGGGCCATAAACCACTACGCAGTGTGGACTGGTCGTTGTTGACAACTGCCAATGCAGCCGGGACCAACGGCTTTACGTACCTACCTTCCGAAGCACGGAGGAGCTTGAGATGATACAATGTTGGACACACATCCGAAGACCAGCCTTTTCGAAAGTTGCTTAACCTTAGCAATCGCAGACCAGGCAAGCTCCTTAAAAATACATTAATAAAAAAGTATTGTTAGGCTTTAACTAATTTAGCTACGAGTAATATGAAATTCACGAATACGATGGGAAATCTTGTGCTAAGCAAACCTGACTAGTAACTTAGCAAGAGACCCTTAGAATTTTGTTATTTTTATTTTAAATATAAAGATTATTATTATTTATATATTAATACGTGAAGCAAAAACTTTGTACTTACCCCTTTTTTACGAAAATTGCGCGGACGGAAGAGTATGAAATTTCGCACACTTATAAAAATACATTAAATCAATAAAACAAACATTACACACACTACCATGTAATTGACATACACGTTTATATACTCTTTTCAAAAATTTCAAAAATGGAAGAGGAGGGGTCACAATCTGTCAATGCCAATCCAAACTCACATTTTATCTTTTTAAATTTTTCATTGCTTATGATAAAATCCGTGCAGCCTTAATAAAAATACGGTCGAATTTCGACCACTGGGCGACCAATAGTAATAAAAAAATGCGCAATGAATAACCACAAACGAAATATTAAAACAGACGAAATGAGAAGCTCCTCATTTTTGAAGTCGGTTAAATACCGGAAACAAGTACTTACAGCTCAATGTTAAAATTCTCCACTGGGTAGCTCACTGTCCCCAAAGCTGGGAGAAGGCAGGTGATAATTTATTGCCTTTCTTCCCATTTAAATTGATGAAATAATCCCTCAGGAGCAAAGACATTTCGTGCGACATTATGGAATGAGAAATATTTAAATTTTACTAGAAACCTAAGCGGCAGATATACATAAAGCGAAATGCTATTATTTATTTACAAATTATTTAGTAAATAATTCATCTTCTATCTGAAGAGGGTTGAGCTATTCTCTTTGAACTGAATCGGGCAAATAATTGCTCCGTAATTTATTCCGTAAAATTGCATCTTAGTAGGATTTAATGTCATGACGGACGGGCCTTTTATCTACCAGTGAGGGTTGCAAGAAATTAAAGTATTATTTATACCTACAAAAATATGATAAAAAAATTTTTTTTTCAGTCACGGTCAGCGTCATACCGTCTAGAAGTCGAAGTGGTCGCAATGATCGAAATCGGTCGGAACAATCACCATCATCATCATCATAATATATGGCAATAAAAATTTATCTTACCTTATCTTATCATCATCATGTAGATAGGAAATGTGTTACAAAATTGCAAGTTCCTTAAGGGTTCCCTAGGTTCTTTAGGAGTTCCATAAGGTGAATCTGCAAGGCCATCGGTTGCAATGACCGTTGGATAGATGGCGCACTGTGCCGCTATTAGCACTCAAAAATTAAAAAGCAGTGACAAAATTCAGCGCTTACGTCAGCCTTCTCGGTAGCATAGCGGAAAGTACAGCCGCTCGGATTGCGGAAAACCCAGATTCGATTCCTGGCTGGGTCGGGTGGGCGTTTAATTTTTTCACTGTATCTTTTAAATTTCATAAATATTTAATTTAGCTTTAGTGCAGCAATTAGCACTAAAAAATAAAAAAGTAAAAGTTCCTTTAGAGTCCCCCTCCGTCCTACGCCCCGGCATGCACTTGTCCTGCCTGGGGAGTCCCACATAACTTGAGTATCTTCTGGGCCCTTGTATGCGAATGCACTGACTTGGCTAAAAACGAGAGGAGTTGAGAACTTTGAGAGTAAAGTGCGTTTCCACCTTTTACCTTACCAACGAAAAAAGTCCGATCTGATCCGAACCCTTCGGAGAATCTAGTAGGGCACGGGGACGCGCACTTTTAAGTATGCGATGCCGTTCCCTCTAGAAAACCTCCGAATGTGATTCGTTTCAACATGGCTTGAGGTACCCTTTACGTACCTCGCCACTCCCGAAAAAGCTCGGTGACGCTGAAAATGCCGTTTGAGGCAATCGGCAATCTCAAAAAAACCAACGAAAAATTTTGCGAAATTTTTTGTTTCAAACCTCAGAGCACAATTAAGTAACAATTAAGTAACAGTTACTACATAGCTCGGTTAGACAGTAAATTGTCACCTATTGAAACGAATTTGGTTCGTTTAAATGAGTTTGTCGACCTCTTTCTTACTCCATATATTCTTTAAATACATGAATACACAACAATAAGTGCACATAATTCAATTTCAAAGCAGCAACGAAAAACCATGTCACTATAAACGGTATGCCGCCCGACAAAACCTTTGAAATTATTCTGTAAGTAAAAACTGTCACAATGCACCGTACCGTGTGTGGTGTACAGTCAACCGCACATTAGACACGACAATACAGTCAGTAACAAAAATCGGTTAAAATTTCAGTACCTTCTTTGTCAAAACAAGTGATTTTGAGAGTTTGCTGATTTTGACACATGTCATTTTTAGTTTCACTGGGCTTTTTTGGGGGCGGCGAGAAACTTAAAGGGTTCAAGCAAGGTTCAAGCCGTGTCAAACGAAGCACCTTCAGAGGCTTTCTAGAGGGAACGGCATCACGCACTAGTGCGCGTGTCCGTTATTATAACACGGTATAAAAGTGTTCAGGTACTATAGTAGCTGACTGTACTAGTGTAAGTAGAGCTTTGCTTAAACAGCCACTTCATAGTTATATCAATTTATTAAAAAATTACAAATATCATTTAAAGACTATATAAGGTAACATTTTACTAACTGCAAATATTTTGACAAAACATCTAATTATATCACAGACATAAGGCCCTTAGCATTAAAAAAAACCTTAGGCTTATTTTTTTAAACTTTTCCTGACACAAAAATTGTAATATTTTTAAGAGCGGCCTCTCTGTCGGCTCCTTTGAATGAAACTATGGGCACTTGTAAGCGGTGAAGGCATTGCAGCCTCGGCTCCTTTGAAACTACCGAAAGTGCATTAATTTACTTTTTAATCGAAATGTCTTTTGGCGTTTTTCTTGAAAACTAGCGTATAAAAATTTAAGGTTTTTTTAGTAAAAATTGTTTTTGTTTTGTTGAATTTATCCTCAAAATATTTTGCACCAATTCTATGATTTTTGAAAGTTTTGTCTGTCTGTCTGTCTGTTTGTTGTTCGTTTGTTCTTCTTATAACTCACGAACGGCTTGACCGATCTTGATGAAAATTTGTATGTAGTAAGAACGTGAGATTGTGCAAATGAAAGGCTATAAAAAAACATTCATAAGCACAGCGAAGCGGGCGGGTGACGGCTAGTTTGGTATATAAGTTTTAAAACCCATTTTTGAGATTTCTTAATTGAATTGTCCTGCTAGGGCATTGCAGTTCTTAATAATTATAGTACTCCTCAGTAGCCGAGAGGCAAAGTACTCGACCAGAAACTCGAAAGCACTAAAGTCTTGAGTTCAATTCAAAGTTAGGGCAAAGTGTGTTTCGGCTTTTTTGATTCATATCCCAAGTTTGTGATCACTAACCCGCATTTGGCAAGCGTGGTAGTTAAGCCATTACCAATCAATTGTAGCGATCACATGATTTCAATGGTAGAGGCCTCTGCCCAGCATCATCATCATCATCTCATCTCAGCCAAAAGACGTCCACTGCTGGACAAAGGCCTCCCCCAAGGATATGAGGGGTATTTGCCGTAATCGCCACGCTTGGCAGGCGGGTTGGCGATCGCAGTAGGTTGAGGGTTACCTCAGAGAGATGCTGCTGCCCATCCTCTGCCCAGCAGTGGGATAGTATACAAGCTATTGACTAATTTGATAACGACTGCTAATGCAGCCGGGACAGGTGGCTTTACGTGCCTTTCAAAGAACGGAGGAACTCGAGATAAAAAAAGTTGGTCTTGACCGTTTTGTTTATGTTCAGTTGTAATCCGAGCCCAGGCTATAGCTACCGGTGCTGTTACGTCTGGTGTGTGGTTGACTGTACTTTACGTTTTAGCATTAGCTCGTGAACACACGCTTTTCTAATTTATTGCTATGTGAATGATGCATTTGGTGTTTAATGCATTTTTGCAAAGCGCTATTACATCGTGCATGAAAGCAATTTAATGTTTTATATGTATGATACTCTTACGGTCAAATACACAATTTTAGTCAACAAAAGTTTTTAGACAAAATCTTATGACTTTTTATAAAAACACATAACCGGTTACAGTTGTAAAAAACATGTGAACAAGGACCAAATGACAAAGCCTAGGACTTTCTCTAGTATGTTTGTATCCATCTATGTATGGGTCAAGTACATTTTTAGCTTAAAATTTTTTTAAATAATTTTTACCTAATCTGGTTTTCCGGATAGGCTTCTTGCTCTATTTTTTATGTTTTAGTAAACAATTCTATCCGTAATATGTTGAAAAAATTAGGAACAAAATGCAATTTTAACAAATTGGGAAAAATTTGCTTACGTTAAGGTCGTATCCGTTACGTCGGTCGTTACCTGATTGGCAAAAAAGCAAGAACTAAATAAATTAATAATCTGTATTTCTACCATTCACACGAATCATACAAGCACAGCGATTTGGCATGCTTAAAATCAGTTCATCCAAATCACTTTCATAAATAGCAGCCCACGTTCTTTCTAACAAGTCAAAAAATTGTTGTGGGGTGTGCACGGCATCCATACTCGGCAGAGCTCTTCTTTGGAGCATCTCCCAAGCATGCTCAATTGGGTTGAGGTCTGGTGATTGTGCAGGCCATGGCAGGACGTTGATATGAGAATAGGCAAGAGTGCATGTTACGATTATAGCCGTGTGTGGATGTGCATTGTCATGCATTAGTCGAAACGAATCACCCAATCGGCCTCGCAAGGGGATGACATGATCACATCTGAAACAATCCTCTCTGCGTAGATTTCAGCATTAAGGTTTCCCCTGATCCTAATTAGATCGGTTCTTCCACCGATCCAAATACCGGCCCAGACCATGATTGTTTCCCCTCCATATGGATGAACTTCCTAACAAAATCTCAAGCGTTCTTGTCGTCCAGAGGTCCTACAAACTCGAGTGCGTCTTGTATCCGGCCTCATACCGAGACGTGATTCATCAGAGAAGCAAACACAGCGCCAGTCTTCTTCCCCCAATTTCGGTGTTCGCGAGCCCATTGTAAACGGGGCCCTACGATTGTGGGGTGCTATGGGTGGAACCCTCAGCGGCCTTCGGGAACTCAGACGCAATTTGCGTAAACGATTCCGGATGGTTTGGTCGCTTATCAGCAAGCCTGAAGCGCTGTGGAGCCTTGTGGCCAACATCATAGCGGTCATGGTACGATTCCATCGAGCAGTATTTTGGATGTACCGGTCTTGTCTTCGAGTGGTGATACGAGATCTTCCTTCATGTCTCTCGGCCACGCTGCCCGTGATAAGATAGCGTGTCCAGAGGCGGCCTATGACACTTTGTGTTAATTTTCCATAATTAAACAATTAAAAAAAAAATCATTCATATCGTGAATTTCTCTAAAAAGAATCAATAACGATCCAAAAAAGTAAAAATATTAATTCTATAACGCAACAATACTTTAAAATGTACCTACTTGGTCCCTATACATTTTTGATTAATACTTTTATTGCAACAATATAAAACATTTACATGAACAAAAAAATAAATAAGTTACAAAGTTACAATTTGGCGCTTACCACTTTTAAGCGATTTCTTCCAGACAACTAGTCGGATGGAGAAAGCTAATAAACTTTAATACATTCTGTGGTAAACATCTACAAGAAATAGAAATATAAAATATTTATTCATAATCACTTAATCTACTATAATTAACAATATGGACAAAAAACTTGGAAATAGTGGTATTGAATTGGTCTCCACTCAGCATAATGTCAGGAAACCTTGTTGCCATCCCGACGCTGACATAGATTTAGAAAAATGTTTAATGAATTTATGCGATTATAAGTCCACTAAGCAAAGATTCGAGTCGCTACAATTCACAATGTCTTTCAATATTATCCACTAACTCTGAAGATGTTTACTTTATGCAAAGAAAGCATAGAAAGAAAAAATAACCAGAAAAGTATATTCGATCGTCCTTGCTTTTCGTTAATCTATAGTAGTTTTCAATTAGGTATCCACCGACATAATATTTATTATGTGTCACGCATTTGCGTATCAAAACACGAAGATGTTGCTCCCGATGATAATATCATCAACACGTGTTAACATCGAATCGGGGTTTAAGTTTAAAATAGACGAAGAGTAACACAGCGTTAGTCAGCCAAGCACTCACCGCTCTGAGTCAGCCCGCCTTTATTATTGGATCGTGTACAGCGGGGCTTAATGAAGCAGCTTTGGTACCGTTAATCAGATATGATTGTGACGAATTAAAAATCATTCGGGTGTGACAGACGTGCGGTGTAAATAAATGTAAACAAACCAAACTAGGGAAACTTTTTTTATGTTTTTCGTATTATTACTTGATTACAGTATCCTACCAATATTATAAACGCGAAAGTTTGTAAGTATGGATGTTTGTTACTCTTCCACGTAAAAACTACAGAATGGATTTAGATGAAACTCGGCATACAGATAGTTTATAACCGGGAATAACACATAGGATATTTTTTATCCAGATATTCCCACGGGAACGGGAACCACGCGGGTGAAACCGCGAGCGGCCGCTAGTTTAACATAAAAAGATATTGTAAGACTTGTTATTCTTACTACACATCTCACTTAAATCAGTCGCTCAACGTCAGTAAAAACATTATGGTAACGCCTACCTTACTCTTCACCTTAAATTCGCCAATTGATGTACTTTTTCCAATTTACCATTTAATTTGGCTGTATGTAATAGTTTTATGCCTTTGCCTTTTTTTTGTAGAAGTCTATGTCTATGAATCAATCTGTCATCTTTGTTAACTGCTCTATGATCTTGCCTTGTAATCGCCCATTTTGACCACGCCAACCAAATAATTGTACTTTCAAGAATTTATTAAATATCTGAAGAACGAAACCGAGTTTATATCAAACAAATAAATTCCATTGCACCACGAAGGCGCTAACATTGGCGACCGTGACAGGACGGAAAGAAGAAAAATACGGAACGAGAACATATGTACCTATGCACATCGAACAGCGATTCAGCTAAAGAACGCTTCGAAGCCGAAATTCTGTTAAGTGCCCTGTTTATTCCTTTTAAATCATTCCTCTTTCCACAAAATTTCTCCAAATCCTCCAAGTATCATTGATTTCCTATCCACAGTTTTACACATGTGCAAAATTTGTCTACCCTAAACTAAAAAATAAAAATATTTTTTTTCCAAATTCATCTGAATATCGTTAAAATCAGCTTTAATTTAACAAGTATACGTAAAGTCATTCTCCCCTATCTATTCGCAACAGGTTTTCCAGTTATTTATCCAATTTGCCGACTATTTCAGTTGTACTCAACGCCGGTACCGGCCGGTTGCTCGCGGGCTATAGCATCGCTTCAGCTAACGAGACAATAGCTGATTCAGCTCGTTCGTAGCCTGCACCCGAGTGTCG
Source organism: Eudonia lacustrata (assembly GCA_947562085.1). Taxonomy (NCBI): domain Eukaryota; kingdom Metazoa; phylum Arthropoda; class Insecta; order Lepidoptera; family Crambidae; genus Eudonia; species Eudonia lacustrata. The sequence goes on along the minus strand of OX387323.1, from coordinate 2,035,560 downwards.
CCGCGGTGAGGAGCGTGAGATACGTATAAGTTTTTTCATCAAGTAAATTTTTAGTCTCTCAATTAACGCGTGTCTTGTAATTTAGTACTTACGAATAAAAGGTTAAAGTTTACAAAGCATCATATACATATAGTCTACTTAAATTGTTTTAGACTAATTTGTTTGATTTGTATTTAAAATGACGAATCCTATGGGGTTATCACCTCATTCACAGCTTCATAATCAAACATTAAAGGATTTATTTACTAAACGCAGTTCAGTTAAAGGTCAAATCACCAGGTTTAAAAACTACTTAGACAAAATTACAAGGCAAGCTAACCTGACTACAATTGAGGTTGCTGAGCTCTCCTTGAAACTCAGCAGGTTTGAAAGTCAGTCTGTTAAATATGATGAGCTGCAGACTCAGATTGAGTTGCTTAATTGTGATAATTTGGAGTTGGAGTTTGATGAGCGCGACCGCATTGAGCAAGATTTCATTGTGTGCATTGCCATGGCGAAAACTCTCATAGACCAACATAATGAGATTAAGGTTTCTGACCAAGATAAGAAAAGGCGTGAGTCCTTATTTCATGAAGCTCAATGCAGTCTCGATCATAGCGAAGCTAGTGTTCGTTTACCACAAATACAGATTGCAAAATTTGACGGATCATTTTTTTGCTGGTTAGAATTTCGCGACACTTTCACTAATTTAATTCATAATAATGAGCGGATTTCTACAATACAAAAATTTCATTACCTTATATCATATTTGGAAGGTGATGCCGCTCGAGTTGTTTCTAATATTGAGGTATCATCGGCAAACTATAAGGACGCTTGGCAGCTTCTATATGACCGTTATAACAACAAAAGGTTGCTTATTAATCATCACCTCAAGTCAATTTTTAACATACAACCATTGCAACGCGAAACTGAAGGTTCTTTACGATTCCTAGTAGACCATATTACCAAGAATTTGCGCGCCCTGGCTAATCTAGGTCAACCCACTGAACACTGGGACACACTTATAATTTTTTTGGTTTGTTCTAAGTTGGATAATCAGACACTTGTCAAGTGGGAGGAACAAAGAAATCACATAGGCGATTTTCCTAGTTTGGAACAATTTAAAACATTCTTAATTGATAGGGCACACATTATTGAGTCTACAAATAGTAATAAATATATTCATTCTAACATAAAAAATAGTAATGTAAAGTCTTCTCAGCATTCGCAGTCAAGTCATAATAGGCAACAATTTCAAACAAAATCATATGCCACAGTGCAACAAAATAATAAATATACGAAATTTCTGTGCATAATTTGTGACAAAAATCATAAAATATATGATTGCCCTAGCTTTAAATCTAAGTCTATAGATGAAAAACTATCTGATATCTCTAAATACAAATTATGTTCAAACTGCTTACGTCAAGGTCACATGGTTAATGATTGCCGTATGGGTCCCTGTAGGCAGTGCAATAAGCGTCACAATACATTACTGCATTCAGTTGAAGACACTAAAGTCAACAATGCCCAAATTCAAGAATACGATTCCGTTGTATCTTTCTCTAAAGAAAATAACTCCAATCATGTTATTTTGTCTACCGCCTTAGTGGAGGTATTAAATCCAATCACTAAAGAGACTATTACAGTACGCGCCTTATTGGACTCCGGTAGTCAATCCTCTTTTATTACAAAATCATTACAGCAAAAATTATCATTACATACAAAATCCACATTCGTTAATGTTATTGGTATTGGCAATAACTCAGTAAATAAAGTTAATGAAAGTTGCGTTGTTCAATTAAAATCAAAATATTATAACTATCAAAAGCACCTAAATTGCTTTGTATTAGATAAACTTACTGAGGATCTTCCAAAGGCTCCAATAAGTCTACATGAGTTAAATATACCTATAAACATAAAACTAGCAGACCCCAACTTTAATCAGTACTGCCCTATAGATATATTGATAGGTGCAGATCTTTTCTGGAATATTTTGTTAGACGAACAAAGGTTGCTGGGTAAAAACAAACCAGTTCTCCAAAATTCTAGATTCGGTTGGCTTATTGGTGGTTCATTAAATATTTCCAAATCTAACGAAATTCACTGCAATAATTCACTATTCCAGGAAGACCCTTCAAATGTAACTAAAGTTGTCAATTTACTAACTCAATTCTGGGATTTAGAGGAGGTCCCACGTAAGGCAATATTAAGTGAAACTGAAATGGCATGTGAAAGTCACTTTTTAGCAAACACCACACGTTTAGCTAATGGCAGATTCTGTGTGAGGTTACCCCTAAAGGACTCGCCACAGTGCTTAGGTGACTCATACACTCCCGCAAAAAAACGATTTCTAAACTTAGAAAAACCTTCCCCTAAAGGAAAAATATTCACAATTCATAAAAGAGTATGAAAGTCTTGGGCATCTTTCAGAGTTTCATTTCATTTTTCAGAGTGCTAATGCCAAATTCTAGCTACTTTCTTTGTCATCATGCCGTGCTTAAAATGCATAGCGAATCAACAAAACTCAGGGTCGTTTTTGATGGGTCGGCACCTTCCTCCGCCGGGTTTTCTGTTAATGACTTGCAGATGATACGTCCAAATGTATAGGGCTCTCTTTTCTCCATATTGATTCGTGCGCGAGTTTACCGCTACTTACTTGCCGGTGACATCGAGAAGATGTACCGGCAAGTCGTAGTTCATCCAGAAGATAGACATCTGCAGCTAATTTTGTGGAGAGAGGATGAGACCTTACCTATCAAGACACTACAATTGAATACTGTCACTTACGGGACAGCAAGTGCCAGTTATTTAAGTACACGCTGCTTATGGCAGCTTGGGGAGGAATGTGACGACCCTTTGATTAAAACCATAATTCAAAAGGATTTTTATGTCGATGACTTAATTACCGGCTCAAATGATAAAAGGGAGCTAAAATTCATTCAAAATTCAGTAGCTTTGCAGTTAACTAAAGGATGTTTTAAGTTACGTAAATATAAGACTAATTTACCTTCTATTTTTGAAAATTCTCCAGCTGAAGCTTTACAAGAAAACTTGACTATAAGTGAATCCTCAAATACTCTTGGTTTGGGCTGGAATCCTAACACAGACACATTGCATTTTCCTGTAAATTTTACAGATACTAAAAATGGTATAGTTGTTACCAAACGGTATATTATGTCTAATGCTTTTAAAATTTTTGATCCGTTAGGTCTTCTGAGCCCCTTCATTATGCAAGCAAAATTAATGCTCCAAAAACTATGGCATGTTAAAGTAGACTGGGATGAGCCAGTACCTAATGATGTTAATATTGCTTGGGCAGAATTTTCTAAAGGCTTATCTGTCCTATTAACTTTCCAAATTCCACGCCATGTACTCTGCGATAATTCAGTTTCTGTCGAAATACATACTTTCAGTGACGCTTCACAGCTGGGGTATGGCGCTTGCATTTACCTACTGTCTAAAACTTTAAATAATGAGACTACCATACGACTTCTATGTTCTAAGTCAAGGGTGGCACCACTGAAACCTACTACGGTGCCTCGTTTGGAGCTCTGCGGTGCGCTTCTCGCAGCTCGATTGGGCAATACTGTGGTTGAGTCTTTGAGGTTTGCCCCTGATCGTATTATCCATTGGTGTGACTCTAGCGTTGTTCTGGGTTGGCTTAAAGGTGACGCTTCGAGACTAAAAACCTTTGTCGCAAATAGGATCAGTGAAATACAAGACATCTCGCAACCATCCGCGTGGCGCTATGTACCTACAGCTGACAATCCAGCTGATCTCATTTCTCGTGGTGTTAACTGCGATCAATTGCAAGCCTCAAGTTTATGGTGGTATGGTCCAGATTTTTTACTTAAGTGTGAAAGTGATTGGCCTATCTTGAATATGGAAAAAAATTGTAAATTACCTGAAGTTAAAACAGTGGCCACAATAGTAATATTTGAACCAATAATTGAATTCCAAAGATTTTCAAATCTCAGTAGATTAAAAAGGATGATGGCGTATGTTAATCGATTTATAAATAATATCAAAAATTGTAAAACTAAACTAACCGGAATTTTAACAGCAATCGAGTTAAGCGATTCAATTATTTCATTATGTTATATAGCTCAACAACAATGTTTTCCAAATGAGTACAAACTATTAAAAGATAAAAAACAGTTGGGTTCTAAGTGTCAAATTTTGTCTTTGTCCCCATTCATGGGCGAAGATAACTTAATTCGCGTGGGTGGCCGTTTAGAAAAGTCGAGTTGCACCTATGACCAAAAACATCCTATACTTCTAAATTCATCACATCATTTGTTAAAATTAATTTTCAAGTACGAACACATTCATAATTTGCATGCCGGGCCTCAGTTACTCCTTGCAACTGTTCGACAAACATATTGGCCTATAAAGGGCAGGCTTATCGCCAGAAGTATTGTACGCAGTTGTGTGCGCTGTCGGCGAGTGCAGGGAAAAACTTTGGCTCCAAAAATGGGTGACCTCCCATCACACCGTGTCAACCCCGATTTTCCCCTTTCAAATCTGTAGGCATAGATATGGCAGGTCCATTTTATATCGTGAATCGTAAGGGTCGCGGTGCAAGGTTAACAAAATGCTATTTGTGCTTATTCGTCTGCTTTCGGTACAAGTGTGTTCATCTAGAGGCAGTCAGCGACCCATCCAAGGATGCCTTTATATTGACTTTGCGTCGATTTGTTTCTCGCCGTGGTCGACCAGCGAATATACACTGGGCCGCAAAAATTCCGGGTCGCTTATAAAAAGTGTGATAGTTTCTTAACTACACAACACAAACTAGTGAAACTGTAGTATGTTATAGATGACTGACTTATACATAAAAAAAAATACATAACACGTTTGTAAACTGTATAATTTTATTTAAGTACTAAAAAATACAAAAAAAAAACACTTTTAACTTTTGACAACAAAAATATACAACACAGTTAATCTGCAAAATGAAAGCTTTTCTGTAAATTTAATATCTTGTATTTCCTCCACGAGCCAGTATCGATTCATTAAGACGATGTGGCATGCTGTAAATCAAATTTCTAATACGGTTTTGGTCTATGTTTGACCATTCTTCTACTAGCGCACTTCTTAACTCACGTAAGTTAGCTGCAGCTGGAGAGCGTTGTTTAACGCATCTCCCGAGCTCGTCCCATAAATGCTCTATGGGATTTAAGTCTGGGCTACGAGCTGGCCACTCCATGCGGGTGATACCGACGTCTTGAATATACGCGTTGACCAAATGTGTTGTATGTGGTCGCACATTATCGTCCATAAAAATAGAATTTGCGCCCATATTCACCAAGAAAGGACCAGCATGCTCATTTAAAATATCCTCTACATATCTGGGAGCTGTCAGAGAACCGTTTTCATATAATTACGAATTCCGTACGATCCTCTGAAGATATCCCAGCCCAAACCATTATTGATCCTCCACCGAATGGCACCTTTTCCTCAAAACACGCTTGACGATAACGTTCATTTGATCGCCTATGTACTCTTCGTCTCCCATCGTGTGCGAATAAACAAAATCTTGACTCATCGGACAACATAACCCTGGACCAATCTTCATCTGTCCATCGGACGTGTTCTCGAGCAAACCGCAACCTGGCAACTCGATGTTCTCTGAGCAATTTAGGGCCATTTACTGGCCTATAAGGCTTTATATCAGCTCCCGAAGTCGCCGCCGGATCGTGTCAGAGCTTACATTGTTGTGGAGAATTTTTTGAAGGCTATTTCGGACCTGAACAGCCGTGAGATGTCGATTTCTTAACATAGTACTCACGATGAATCGGTCTTCTCGTGTAGTTGTACACCTTGGCCTGCCATTCCCTGGTCTCCTGATGTTCATGCCGGTCTCTTGAAATCGCTGGAGTACTCTTTGGACCGTGGATAAAGATACACCTACTGTTCTAGCAGTACTCCGCTGACTGCTTCCTTCTTGTACCATGGTGATAATTCGTGTACATTCTTCAGTAGATAACGACATGTTGGTGCATGGTTGATGCACAAAATACTGTGACCAGCCAAAAAAACTGTTTATGACGACAGCTCGGTTTGAAACATAAGCGAGAAAATTTTCTATTCCAAAAATTTGAACTTTGATATTTTTCAAAAATCGGAATTTCTTTTTTTGAAGCTGTAACTTGTTCAAATGCAACCTCTTTTAATATGTATAATAAGCGTCAGAAATCTGCCTATAATATATTATTTATACGAGGGATCTATGTAAATAACTTTGGGAGATATCGCGGTTTTTCTAAATGACCCGTTATTTTTGCTGTCCAGTGTATTTTCCGATAATGGTCGTAATTTTGTAGGAAGTGCTAAAGAGCTTGATCTGTTCCAAACACAACAAAGTAAACTTCTTTCTGAGTTTGCCGCTCATGAAGGCATAAAATTTACATTTACCCCATCTTACGCTCCCCACTTTGGTGGTACCTGGGAATCTTTATTTAAATGTTCCAAAAGAATTTTAAGACGCGTTATGGGTACGGCCCATTTGACTTTTGAGGAGATTTCGACACTTTTTGCACAGGTGGAATATATATTGAATAGTCGTCCATTGTGCCCCTTGTCCTCTTCTCCCGACGATCCTCTCTTCCTCTCCCCAGGGCACTTTCTAATCGAAAGACCACTTAATGCTGTACCATCCCGAGCCCCCTGGAAGCTGAGCGCGAAAACCGACTAAGCCGCTATGCTCGCTTGGAGAAGCTGCGACAACATTTCTGGAGGCGGTGGCAGAAGGAGTATCTCTCAGAACTGCAAGTCCGAACAAAATGGAGACAACATACTGCCCAACTAAAGGTCGGAGACTTGGTTCTACTCTCCGAAGACTCACTCCCACCACTGTGCTGGCGCACCGGTCGAGTTACCAAACTCTACCCAGGAGCTGACGGAATATCCCGCGTCGCAGACGTGAAGACAACCACTGGAAGCTACCGAAGGCCCCTTGTCCGACTCTGTCCTCTTTTAAACGATGAAGAAACCTAAGCAAGAGTTGAAGAACTGAAGTCTTCAACGGGGGGGAGTATGGTAACGCCTATCTTACTCTTCACCTTAAATTCGCCAATTGATGTACTTTTTCCAATTTACCATTTAATTTGGCTGTATGTAATAGTTTTATGCCTTTGCCTTTGTTTGGTAGAAGTCTATGTCTATGAATCAATCTGTCATCTTTGTTAACTGCTCTATGATCTTGCCTTGTAATCGCCCATTTTGACCACGCCAACCAAATAATTGTACTTTCAAGAATTTATTAAATATCTGAAGAACGAAACCGAGTTTATATCAAACAAATAAATTCCATTGCACCACGAAGGCGCAAACACATTATAATACGAAGAACGTAAAAAAAGTTAACTATTTTCATTTGTTAACCCTATTAAACAAATGGCATTACTAAAATTGGACGTAGTTATGCGTAAACGTTCCAATCCACAAGTCAAGCGAAAATGAGTTACATAGATTTATCTACTGACATTGACATCTTCTATCATTGCAACAAAACTTTTTCAGTCCTGGAGTATTATTTCCCGGTTTTTTTAATTTACGATATGTTCCAATCCACACTTTATCGAATTGTGTGCTTCATTTTAAAAATAAAACGTATTATAAAGCTTGAAACATTTTAGCTAATCAAATTATACTCTTGATCCTTGTTATGAATGTTCCAAAGTTCTTGGAACGTTTTAGCAAAATAATAGAATGCTCTTTTTCTTCGGAAAGAATGTTCCAATGTTTCTGGAACGTTTTAGCAAATCAATGTAATGTTTAATTTTATTGATTAGAATGTTCCAGTGTTCTTGGAACGTTTTAGCAAAATAATAGAATGCTCTTTTTCTTCGGAAAGAATGTTCCAATGTTTCTGGAACGTTTTAGCAAATCAATGTGATGTTTAATTTTATTGATTAGAATGTTCCAATGTTCTTGGAACGTTTTAGCAAAATAATAGAATGCTCTTTTTCTTCGGAAAGAATGTTCCAATGTTTCTGGAACGTTGTAGCAAATCAATGTAATGTTTAATTTTCTTAATTATAATGTTCCAGTGCTCTTGGAACGTTTTAGCAAAATAATAGAATGCTCTTTTTTTCGGAAAGAATGTTCCAATGTTTCTGGAACGTTTTAGCAAATCAATGTAATGCTCTTTTTCTTCCGAAAGAATGTTCCAATGTTTCTGGAATGTTAATAGCAACATAGTTATAATGTTCTTTTTCGTCAAAAATAATGTGTTAAAGTTTTCAGAATGTTTTAATAATGCTTCTTTTCCTTGGTAAGAGTGTTTCAAAGTCTTTGGAATGTTTAAATACTTTAAGTATTATTTTTTCTTAGAGATATTTTAAATTTTAACTCAATATAAATAATAATAATAATAAAAATAAATTAAATAAAATAATAATAAAATTATGACAATTGAGTTAGTTACGAACGTAGATTAAAACTTAATAATACAACATAACATGACTCTTTTCGTTAAAGCCAAAATCTGTTTCTGTTGCTTTTTGTATCCACGTCAACATAAATATTTTTATAAATTTATAAATAATTAAATATTTGTTATAAAATTTAATCAAAGTAATTAATTAATTTAATTAATCACGCGCGATAAAAGGCCTAAATGTAAATTAATTAGTGCGTTATAATTAAATTGAATTATTAAATAATGCAGCTGAGACTGCACTTCCGTCAACAATAGGTACCTACTCATCTACAAACAAACTATTTCCGCAATGTCTATTGACCTTGACCCAGTGTATTAGTCAGGTACTGTGTATTAGTTACTGTCCGTAAGGCTCATCGTCAAGTACCTAAATACGTCCTACCTATTGTCCTTTTTAGTATTTCACTACTGAAAGTTCTGTGAATTCTTCTTTTATCTATATTTGTTGATTCGATATTTTACTACATAATATACAATGGAAGACAACGAAAATGCAGTAAGTTTTATTATAGTTTATTACAATAGGTTTTGTTTTGATATTAAATTCGTTCATTGATTAGATAATATAGATTTTAAAAGGTAATTGTTAAACGATTTGTTTCAGATTCTGTCATTAGAACAGTTATTGTTTAAAAGGCGAAAATTGATGGATCTCCGAAAAAGTGTGATGATTAAAAAAAATGAAGATACCGCTGGTCCGGTAGACACTTATCATAGTAAGTATAACAACTTTTTACTGTTTATATGTTATTACTGTATCTACTACTAAGTGTGTGTTTACTGTATCTATTCAAAATCGGGTTGGTACTAAGGCGACAATCGATTACATCGGTAAGCAATTATTAACAAAATTGTCGTTCGTTTTTGCTTGCGGGTACCTAAATTTGAATGTCTTCGTTGCAAAACAGAAGGGTAATAAAAATAGGATAAGGCAATGTTGTACATTTTGTCAATATAGTTTTAAAACACAAAATCATCGCGCTAAACTGAACTGTCAAGCGTATAAAAATACTAGTGTGGGGGTACGCTGCTTTAAGTAGTGATGGGCAACCAGTGTAATAGACTTGATTTGCTTCTTAACATTATGTATATTTGTAGCAAACTCCACTCTACAATAATCATGGTCAATACTCTAGTTCGAATGACGTTACCTCAATGGTCTTTACCTCGATGTCTCTAACTCGACGGTACGCTTCACCGATGGCTCGTTACCTCGAAAGGTCAATACCTCGAAGAATCTCTTCCTCGACGGGTCTTTTCTTCGATGGTACATTTGATCGATGGGTTGTTACCTCGAATAAATCATCAAAAGTACAGTAAATGTAAAGTATTTGTGTGTGTAACTGAAAGGTGTAAAAATACTAGTGAATTGAAATGAATATCGATATAATCATAGAGGCAACATTTATTATCACTCTGCATATAAATTTTCAATTTTTTATATTTCAGACACTTTCGTCTTCTTCTTTTATCAAAATGTTACTAAAAATACACAATAAAAATAAGGGATTATAAAAATAAATAAGGGATATTAATTAAATTTTTTGATGATTTTTGTTCAAATAATTAATAAATGTTGTTGATTACAGCTTGTTGTTTAAATGTTAAAAATATGTGTACACTCGACGGCAGATCAACCTACCCAAACCTGTCAAATTTCTCCAATGAATATTGATCCTTTTATCTAAACGATAAAGTTTAAAATTGATTGTAGAAATTTGACAGTTTTGGGTAGGTTGATCTGCCGCCGTGCGTACTTATATTTATGATCACAATATTATGTTGTCTCTATGATTCTGCCGATATTCATTTCAATTCACTAGTATTTTTACACCTTTCAGTTACACACACACAAATACTTTTCATATACTGTACTTTTGATGATTTTTTCGAGATAACAACCCATCGATCAAATGTACCATCGAAGAAAAGACCCGTCGAGAAAGAAATCTTTCGAGGTATTGACCTTTCGAGGTAACGAGCCATCGGTGAAGTGTACCGTCAAGGTAGATACATTGAGGTAATGACTATCGAGGTAACGTCATTCGAACTAGAGTATCAAACTCATATTTGTGTGTAATGGCATAGAAACGATATACATTATTCCTAACAACAATAATATCTACTAGCATTGCCACACGAATTCACTCGCTTTGTAACTTATCTCGAAAAAATTTCAGAATATGTGTCCTATACATACAGGATACTTCTGGTACTTAATAAGTGTTTTTTTCTGTTTGCAGGTGATTGTAATCACGTTTCTCCATACTCAAAGGAGCCGCCTTCAATTTCTCCACCACCATTTTCCCCACTTACTCCTCTAATTTTTAAGAAAACTAATCTAAACAGAAAATTACCAGGTAAACTTATTCATTATAATCACCACGTTAGGTAAAGTTGTAATGTGCAGCCAGTGCAATAGACTAAATTTTCTTCTTAACAATAATAATTGATTGTATATTTCTGAGGTATAAAAATGTCTAAATGATTTACCTTATTCTTAACAACAATAATATCTACTAGTTGTTGTACTTGCCCCACGGTTTCACTCGCTTTGAAACTTATCTCGTGCAATATTCGGAATAAAATAAAGTCCTATATACAGATACAGGGTACCTCTGGTACTTAAGGAGTGTTTTCTCTGTTTGCAGGTGATTGTAATCCCGTTTCTCCATACCTAAGCGAGCCGCCTTCAATTTCTCCACCACCTTTTTCCCCACTTACCCCTCTTATTCCAAAGACAACTAATAAAAACAGCATATTACCAGGTAGGCACCAATTCAGTTTATTCACATGTTTATTAATTTTACCAAAAGTAGAACAAATTTTATGAATGGTTATTGGTTATCTAGTATCCATAACACAAGTTATGGATACTAGATAACCAATAACCATACATAAAGTTTAACTAAGAACTTGTGTTCTTAGTTAAACTTAGATTGGACTGGTTATTGGTGTGAAGAGATTAATTTTATTATTGTTCATCTGCGATACGTCATTGGCCATGAACTAAGTCCTTAGCGTCATGAGCTGTTTTAAATGCGGGCGGGTTTTTGTTTTATAATAGTTCGATTTGATTTCTGATATTAATAACATCGTTTTTCTCACATTTTAGGTTTGGTTTCAATAATATGTTTAAAACATACTGTATATAAGTTTTATTCTAGTCTAGAACATATGAGAGTATATATTTAAGGATGAGATAATGAAAGCAAATCTAAATAACCAAATAATTAATGTTGTTTCAGGTCAATCTGATTTTGGCACTTCAGTGTCTGAAATACAAAATGATTCTTCTCATCCACGATGTTCAACTCCGATTAACAACAAAACACCACCTTGTTCATCACCTCTTCGACCAATGTCACCCGAAACTGAACAACTCTTTAATATATTAAATGAACATGAGAACATTATTGAAAGTAGTAATTTTTTAAACCATGAAGATGAAGTTAATTTTCACAATAGCGGCGATAGTGTTCGGGATTTGGATTTTAACATACATGACGAAGAAAACATAGATGAATCAGCAACTTCTTTTTCAAATTTAGATACAAGGGAATATAATGAAGCATGTGAAAATAATTTAACATCTAATGAGGATCAATCTAATAATATTATCAGTCAGTCAATTTCAAATGTAACACCAACTACCGAAGTATCAATAGGACCAATACCGCTAATAACTGAAGACGAAGAGACTAACATAAATGATGAAGGTTTAACATCTGATGTCGGAACCGGTCGACCAAAAAAAGGACGTAAGCGAAAAAATCTACAGCTCAGATCTGAGAGAAAACACAATAAATATAATAATTTAGAATATACAACTGGTAAAAATATAAAAGTGAATCCCAAAGTTTTTATTAACTATCAATGCACATGTTTAAAAAAATGTGCTACATTGATATCTGCAGATAAAAGAAAAGAAGAATTTGAAAAATTTGTTAAGTTAGGTTCCTTCAGTTCTCAGTTATTATACATAGTGTCTTGTGTCAAAGAACACAACAAAAAACGCAGTTACACCATGACTAATGTGCCTGAAGATAAAAAAAACCAAAACAATTCTCTCGTATCTATTTAATAAATAACATACAGGTGTGTAGAGATATGTTTTTAAAAACTTTTCAAGTCACGACTCAAAGAGTTACTTTATCATTAAAAAAATATAGAAGTGGTGAGGCAATAAGGGATGGTAGGGGAATTAATAAAGGAGGCAAGAATAAATTATCAGACGAAGATCGTAATTTCATTATTGACATTATTAATAAGCTTCCAAAATATGAATCCCATTACAGAAGGGAAAATAACAACAACACTTTATATCTACAACCGGGGATGACATTAAACAAAATTTATAATATATATCAGCAAAAATACGGGCAACAATATGGCGAAGAGTGCAAATCTGCCTCTTTCGAAGTTATGAAAAAGATCTTCTACTCTAATTTTAACCTGAGGTGTAAAACCCTAAAGAAAGATACTTGCAACAAATGCGACTTGTTATCTATGAAAATTGAAACGGCAAATACTCAAGAAGAAAAAGAACGATTCAAAGCTGAGAAGAATCAACATTTAGAAAGAGCTGAAAAATTAAGAAATCAAATGAATCAAGATTTTACAGAAGCACAAACCGTACCTCATATTGAGTGCTTAACGTTTGATTTGGAGAAAACTCTCCCATTACCCCGAATACCAACAAATGTCGTGTTCTATAAAAGGCAATTGTGGCTATACAATAGTGGTATCCACTCTGCATCCAATGACATTGGACACTGTTTTGTATGGGTAGAAGGTGAAGCAGGGAGAGGTGCGCAGGAAGTGGGATCATGTCTTTTAAAATATATAGAATTAAAACTTAGCCCATCTGTTGAACATCTTATTTTATGGAGTGATTGCTGCGGTGGGCAGAACCGAAATATAAAAATTGTTCTCATGTTAAAAGCAATTTTACACTCTCATCAACATTTAAAAACTATAACCTTTCGATTTCTTGAGTCTGGGCATACGTTTCTGCCAAACGATACAGACTTTTCAAAAATAGAAACTGCTCTAAAACGTCATCAGCATGTATATACAGCTGAAGCCTACATGGATATTTTTAAAAACTGTAAAAAGAAGAAACCTTTGCAAGTCTATAAAATGCAGAAGACAGATTTTTATAGCACAGACAAAATTGAAAAAAATATTACTAATAGAAAGAAATGTATAGATAAAAGTAAAGTTAACTGGCTAGCAACTAAGGAGATAAAAATAGATAAGGGCAAAATGTTTTCTATTTTTATGCGATCATCATTCGAAGAAGACTTCAAGGAGCTGCTTATAGATAAAAAAATCAAAGGAGAAACTCGACAGATTAACAAAACTGATTTCTGTCTATTGTGGCCCAACGGTAAACCGATTGCACCAGCAAAATTAGCTGATTTGCAATCATTGTACGAATTTTTACCACCAAATTGTCTCCAATTTTATAAAGATTTACATAGTTCGGATGACATCATTGATGATTTTGAGGGATTCGGCGGAGAGCCAGACTTTGAAGTGGAAGATGATGATGAGATTTAAACAATAGGTTTTGCTCGCTTAATAATTTTAATTATGTACCTAATAAGTACCTTAAATTTTCGATTATTATTTTCAGTTGTGAAAATGTTTTATTTTATATTTTTCAATATTATAATCTCTTTTTTTTAATCTATTTTTTGGAAAATAAACGTTTTTTTATAAATAAATCATATCTTTTATTTCATTTCATTTTATTTTACTGTACAAATTACTTAAAAAAATGTTACATATTGTTTGGAACGTTTTTGCAAAATATTTATATGAAAAATAGTAATTAAGCAAAAATGTTCCAATACCAGTTTTTTTTATTACCTACGTTATAACAAATATATTCGAAAATAAAAATCTAAATTAAATAATACTTTATATTTTTAAAATTAAAACATATAGTATTTAATTATACATGTTATGACAAAAAAGTGTACCACTAAAACACAAAATTGCACTTATCTCAAATTGAAGGCACTGTGGATTGGAACATTTACGCATAACTACGTCCAATTGAGGTATTCTAAACAATTCCGTTATTATAAACTAGCATTCCAAATGAAGATGACACTAGTATCCATCCGGGGTCGATTATCTTAACTACCACTGAAATCTACAACGTAAACAGTGCATTATTTTGCAATGCTAAACAAACATTCATGAACAAATTGAATTGACGTTAAAGAAAATTGGATTGCAGTTGATTAATTTATGTAATAAATAAAGTTTTTTAATTATTTCAAGGTAGCTAATTTATTCACTCATATAGGTTAAAACTAAGCTATGATTTTACTATGGTTTTTGGTTTTTACATTTTTCGTACAATATTTAATATAAATAAATCTTTTACGTAAAATCTTTCCAGTCTGTCAATACATACCTGTCACTGGTTGCTTGGCAACGCTTTGTTGGTAAACATTCTTCATCGAATTTGGCTAATTGGCGTAAATATCCTACAGAGACCAAGCTTCCTAACAACGCGCCAAATTATTATTATTCTGATAGGGCTGACACCTGTTGCACGTTAAAAAAAATATGGAGGAAAAATAAAATAAGGTAAACAAGTACTTAATAAAACGTGTATTTCAAAAGGTATAAAATAAGGTTTAGTGTAATTTGACACATGGTATGACCCATATTCAAAATTTTTGTACCATCACAAAAATGAAACAAAAATGAAAAGTGTGACAAAAATGAAAACTGTAACCAAAAAATAACAAAGTAGAACTATTAGGGTCATTTCACAGTAATAAAAAAAAACACATGTGTAATTGAATTATTTTTAATAACTGAAAAGCGTTTATTAATAATATTTATATAATTTTCCTTTTCAATAAAAAAAACAGTATCAGTTTAACTAAGCATATTTTTTTATCAAAATACTAGCTGTGCTCGCGACTTCGTCCGCGTGGAATAGTGACTTTCAGCAGCATTTTTAATTTTTTAGGCTCTTTTCCCGTTTTTGCAACATTTTTCACTGATGCTTCGCTCCTATTGGTCGCAGCGTGATGTTATATAGCCTAAAGCCTTCCTCGATAAATGGACTATCCAACACAAAAATAATTATTCAATTCGAACCAGTAGTTCCTGAGATTAGCGCGTTCAAACAAACAAACAAACAAACAAACAAACAAACAAACAAACAAACTCTTCAGCTTTATAATATTAGTATAGATAATTGTTAGAAAAGGAAAACTTAAAGAATAGAGTGATTTTGTACTGACATCAGTCTCAACAGTTTCAAAACTCGAGTTAAAATTACTAATATTGCATTTTCGCATTCCATCGTCATTCATTTGCAATCCCAATTTTTGTATGAAGAGCTGTGTAATATTATTTATTGTGTTCGTAAATTATTATACTTACTGCACATGATTTCTTGGGTACGAAAAAAAAAACATATAGGTACTTATTTTTTTCCAAATTGTTCACACGGTGCAAGAGTTGGGTATTTCGTAACTAACCCAATATGGAGATTTTTTAGCGCGTGAGGATTCCCTTTCCAAAAACAAATTTGATTCTGCTAATGGGAAAAGAGTAAGACTGAAGTTCGACTGACATTACATCAACAGACGGAACTGCGAAAAGCCAAAATTCTAAATTCAAAATCATTTTCTCAGTTTAGGCTACAAGTAGCTCTTATGAATGTCACATGCCATCGGTTTGTAAGTCTACTCTGGGCGGGATACCTTGTACTGGGAAGACAGTACAGTTCTCCGTTACAGCGTCAAATATTGGAAGAATGCCCTTTCATGAAAGGACATTTTCCATCATAAATAAACACACTAAAAATAAAGGACAATCACAACATGTAAAAAAAAAGTTTGTAAGCAAGAGCAGACCAGAATCCACAGGTGGAACCCGTTTCCGGCAGCCTTTAGGCTTAGCCAAAGCAACATTAAGAAAACGATAGCGAAGTTCGAAAAGAATAAAATGTATGGTATTGACATAAGCTGCGCTAAATCACGTGGTCAATCTTATGTCAATCCCATACATTTTATTCTTTTCGAACTTCGCTATCGTTTTCTTAATGTTACTTTGGCTACCGCCACAGGTGTAGTGGGTTTGTCGACATTAAACAAGGCTCCTTTGGTTTACAAAGTAAGAGTAGATGGTGTTGATAAATTTCGGCGAGTTGGACAGAGTTATGATTGCATAGTTGGCAGTGAAAAACGCCCACAAGGATGCCCGCAAATGTGTTGGCACGACGACATTAAAAGCAGCCTGAATTAAATGGATAGAAGCTGCCCAAGATCCTACACCCAGAAGGAGGCCTATACCCATGAGGTCGAAAAAGACTAAGAAGAAGAGTTGGTAGTTCACCTGACCCGGTATGTCATGGGGTGCGGTTTCGAATCCTGCTCGTGGAATTTTTTTCAAAACTTTTTTTAAATTGTAAAATGCTTGCAACAGAATTTGCGTGTAATAAAATTGTTATAAACATATTCGTTAACTGCACTCGTCATTTCGCTCCTCGCAACCGCGCTATATTACGTACAGCTTGCATATTAACAAATACCTTTGTTGAATTTGCAGTAGCGAGTGTTGTTGCTTGAGTTTTGTCGCAGTTCCTTCTGTCGAGCTTCGGCCTGTCACTGAAAACTAACAAGTTATAAAAATAATAAAAAAACATCATCATCATCATCATCGCCAGCTCATTTCATGTTCCCACTGCTGAGGCACGAGCCTTTGCTATGGATGGTTAAGGAGAACGGACCATAAACAACCACGTGGGCCCAGTGGGGTGCGGTGGTGGTTAACGACTGCTAATGCAACAGGGACTAACGGCTTTACGTGCCTCCCGAAGTACAGAGGACCTCGAAACAATAAAGTTTTGGTCACCCATCAGATGACTAGCCTTTGCGAGAGTTGCTTAACTTTAGCAATTGCAGACCGAACCACCTTTAATTCTAACGGAGGGCGGAGTTAACTACAATCACTTAAAATAAAAATAAAATCATCGCTGACTAACAAAGTCATTATTGAAAAAGTGCAAAGCTCGGTAGCTCGTTCGCTGTCCAGTGAAGTGACTCACTTAATGGTTATAGAATTTTATAGTCGGTACAGTCACCAAATTGATCGATGCTAAACAAGTGGTCAAAACATGACTGACAAAACATATCTATTTAACAAAAAGATCTTACTGTTAATACACTGGCCTGCAAAAATAAGTACTACACTTTTAATATTTATTTATTTTCTAAACTATAGAAGTTAGAGATTTTTAAATAAAAAACGTTTTGCAGCAATTTTTATCAGCTTTCTTTGAAACTAAAGTAAATTATACATTAGTAACATTTTTCCTTTTTGTTTCGAAAGTATATCTTGTGTACTTAAAAAGTTATTGCAATTTTAAAAGTGTGATACTTAATTTTGCAGGCCAGTGTATGTCTTTCATATAATGTAGGTACTAGCGGCCGCTCGCGGTTTCACCCGCGTGGTTCCCGTTGCAGTGGGAATATCGGGATAAAAAGTATCTTATGTGATATTTCAGGTTATAAACTATCTGTATGCCGATTTTCATCTAAATCCATCCATCCGTTGCAGCGTAAAGAAGCAACAAATTTACGAACATACATACACACAAACTTTCGCATTTATAATATTAGTAGGATAGTATTTGCGCACTTCCATTTTCTTTTTGTAGAGTACTTAAACCAAAGATAGTCTGGTAGAGATCGTTTAAGCGGTAAGACAGCATTTAAGATTACTACCTGTGTTTTCTTCTGTGTGAGTAAAAAAGTGTCAGTTATCTATATAATAATATCTATCAACTTTAGATACTCTATATTTTACCTTAATAGTTAAAAAGTGTGAATTGGCTGCGTGTAAAAAAAGTATATTTTACAAAACTGCAAGCATATGAACAAATAAATTTGATTTATTAACCTACGCTTTGAATATTGAACAACGGTGTGGACAGATTTGTCGAGACTTATTGTTTTCATGGCGAGAATTTACCGCACGAATAAAAAGCACGAATGAGTGACCACTCTGATGGCTTTCGAAATTTTACATTTGATACACTATTTTTTAACTAAACTAAAAGTAAAGTAAAGTAAACAGCCTATAATTGTCCCACTGCTGGGCAAAGGCCTCCATCATTGAAATCAAGTCATCGCTACAATTGATGGGTAATGGCTTAATCACCACGCTTGCCAAATGCGGGTTGGTGATCACAAACCCGGACTATGCATCGAAAAATCCGAAATACATTTTGCCCGACCTGGGAATTGAACCCGGGACCTTCGGGTATCGGGCCGAGCACTCTGTCACTCGGCCACCGAGGCGTTATTTTTGAACTAAGGTAGGTTTAATATACATATATATTTTATATACAAAATTCAAAAATTCAATTCAAAATTCAAAATCATTTATTCAGTTTAGGCTACAAATAGCTCTTGTGAACGTCATTATGCTATCGGTTCGTAAGTCTACTCTGGGCGGGAAAACTTATACTTAGAAGAACCGGCAAGAAACTTAGCAAGTGTCCAGCTCTTTTCTCCCTTACAGCGTCAAAAATATTGGAAAATGCCCTATAGTAAAAGGACACTTTACACCACAAATAAAAATATAAAGAACAATCACAACATGTTAAAAAAACAAAAAATAAAAAAAACCTATCTAAGTTTGCAAATTTCCATCAGTTACCAGTTTGAATTTTCACAATGTCATAAAGTACTAATAATATAGTTCATGAGGAGAAGTGAACACATGTGAAAATGTGACGATTACTCTTCATAAAAATTTTACCCTAATTATAACCTTTCGTTAAGCGTTAACTAATAGTTTACGAAACAGCTAGTAGTCATGAAACAATAAACCTTTTTTAATACTTTTTTCTTAATTTTATATTTTATAGAAAATGAGGTCTTACAACATTATTAGCAGATCCTCCCACAATGTTGACATCTTTAAAGAAAGACGAGTGATAGTAGTGGCGAGCGCTTTGCTGCTTGTCCACCGAGGCCAAAAAATTAATAAAAAAAATGTTTGGACGATCCAAAAGCACTTTTCTAAAATATATATAAATTATAAAAATATCATCATCATCATCATCTCAGCCAAAAGACGTCCACTGCTGGACAAAGGCCTCCCCCAAGGATCTCCACAACGACCGGTTGTGGAAAAAAAATAAAATAAAAATAAAAATATAAAAAAAAACAAATGTTGAAAAAATTCCACGAGCAGGATTTGAACCTGCACCCTTCTGACATACTGATACCGGACATATTTTTGTGTTTGTAATTTGTTCGCAACAAAATTTGCGATAAAAAATATATAAACAAAACAAAAACATTTTATAATAAAAATATATTTGAGTTTGACTTTAGGCAAAGGAAGACAATATAGCATAAATATAAACTAATTTATTCTAATGGTTTTTCAACAATGTAATTTTCACAGCAATCCTCTAAGACAAGACCTCTTGCATTAAAAAAATACATACTATCTTTTTTAAAACAGAAAGCATTGTTACCAAATAGTAATAAAAAAATGCAAAAAAAAACCAGTAGGAGCGTAATGCACTCCATATTGCCTAGCGAATTGGTGGCAATTGGCACTTCTGTAATGTACCCTGAGGGCAGGTGGAGCGAGGAACGCCGCGCGCGACTCATACATTGCGCGTTTCATTTTAATTAAAATACTATGGCGGCAACGTAAATAATTGTTGATGAATTTGAAGTCACAATTTAAATTTGATGTTGGAATAATTGTCATTCTCCTTAATGGACGTTACTTTGTTGCTTTGATGTGGTGGATGTATTAATTTGAATTTGATGTAGCATTTACAAGTTATAATTTTCTCCCCAATCCAATCCGAACCCCTCGGAGAATCTAGTAGGGCACGGGGGGGGGGACCCACGCACTAGTACGTGATGCTGTTCCCTCTAGAAAACCTCCGAAGGTGATTCGTTTCACACGGCTTGAACCCTTTAAGTTTCTTGCAGCCCTCAAAAAATCCCGGTAAAGCTGAAAATGCCGTATGAGGCAATCAGCAAATTCAATCCAAAAAAATATGTTTTTCTCAATTTGTGAATCATAGTACCTGGGGTAGTGCCCCCAGGATTCGGAACAAAAATGTATCTCGAAAATGGCCGCATTTACTCACTTATACATCTGGATATATAAAAATGTAAAAAAGGTTATACAGGGTTATTGGAAATACGTAGCGATCCCTTTAAGGGGTGTTAATAAAGATCATTAGCTATCAATTTGCCCAAGGGTATATGGAGCAAAAATGTACCGTTTTAAAAATAAATAAATATTAATTATATTATTTTTTTAAAGAAAAGTGGCTCACACTACTTTAAAGTGGATTTAAAAAAATAACTTACGTATTTAATGGTCGTTTTTGGTGTTTTTAGTTTGCTAACACTCTAATGCGTACTAACAATAATACAAAACAATCAGAAAAAAGAAAAGAGAAAAATATTATATTTTTCGAAATTGGTACAATTTTGCCCCATCTACCCGAGAGCGATTTAATAGCTAATGATGTTTACTATCAGCCCTTAAATGGATCGCTACGTATTTCTAATAACCCTGTATAGCATCTACACCTTTTTATAAACGTTGAATCTCGAACATACAGTCAAAACATCTTGGGTTTGAATTACTCCAACGTCCAGGTGGATTCCGTCTATAACGGTACAGTAGTACACTTTAACCGTCTCTGTGCAATAATGGTGAAGACCACTGGTCTAAGGTCATGGGTTCGAATCCCAGCGGTGGGTAGTTTGGTGGGAGGTAGGTGGGCTTGTTTTAAGTCCGCCTGGCTAGCTACTACCATCTTATCCAAATATGTCACCATAACATCAGTATTTGTAGCATTTTTATGTTCCGGCAGTTAGAGATAAAAAAAAGCCAGGTGACCCACCCGCCTGCTCGTTTGCCTCCTCCTAATATAAAAATATTAAAAGCCAGGTCTCATTAGTTTAGGATTCCGGATGAAATGCGTTTCCACTGGTCTTATTATCACACAGCATCAGGTGAATTGAAGACCAAATGCTTACGTCATTTTTTAAAAAAAGAACAAAATTATCGTTTTCTTTTAATTAGAACAGTGTCACCGATGTACATCGTCCACTGCCGGAAATACGCCAAGTTGTAACGTCGCTACAAGTTCAGATGCAGAACAGCCAACTAAACAATTCTCTAGTGACCATCGCCGGCGTTGGCAGCCCTGCCAAGCTTGCAACTTTTTACACGCCACACACACATGCGTCCGCAAACGATGCATTAAGCAAATTCAAACCCAAAACGTATGCGCGTAAGGTTGGTCTTCTGTTACTGAAACGCAAACTAAGGTTGGCAAAACTATTATATTCAAAAGTGGGGAGTGTTAATAGTAAGTTTTGCGAATTGTTATTACAGTTTTTGTTATGGAGCCAAATTGTGTGAGAGCATTACGTCCAAGTTCTTTGTTGGTGTCCAATGTTTTATTAGTTTGCTTTGTGTTCAGTAGTGTTCAGTATCTATTAATGGTGCTGAATTACCACGCCGGTGTTGTTCTGCGGTTGTGATTGTTTATTTCATCGGTTGGTTTAGCGAGTAAGTTAGAGTGCAGTGTATTTTCACCGAAATAGAATCTACCTAGATAAATGGTACTAGACACATAAAACGTTATGGATCTCGATGGTGCAATAGCTTGCCAGATTTGGTGGTAATCTTTAAACTTAAATGAGTGTCCCAATGCTAGTTTAAAAGAGTTTTATAGGATAGGTGACCAAATTAACTGGGTTACAGCCGCCAAACTTCGGAACGCATGTAAAGCCGTTGGTTTTACGTGTTGTAGTTGTTGATGTCGGAGGGCCTGAGCCTTGCTGTTGAATATTATCATGATAATGATGATGATAGCCTCCTCGTCGTGTACTGCTCCCTGGCGAGTGCTCTGATGTGGCTGGAAAGTCCGAACTTCGTCTGAAAGACCCGGTCACATTCAGATTAACCTTCGGCAAGATAGGTTTTTCTTGCATACACGTAAGACCCATTACCCCACAACTTATTTGCATAAATAAAACATATATGTATACAAAAATATCACTTTATTTTAAAGAAACTTGCATACATCTATATTTACGATTTAGTGCAGTTCAGACAAATGTCTTTACGGTGATCGGAACATACCGGCAAATTACATTTTACACAAACAATTTTTTTTTTTCTTTTTTGCTTGGACACATTGAGCACTGTGCTTGTTTTTTGAGTTTCAAAGGGGGTTCACTTCCAGAAGGTTCCTTATATCAATTAGCCCTTCGAAATAAAACACAAACGTAAAAGGATAGTGGGGTGATCGGTCACCTCAGCGAGGTTCATCATCATCATCATCAGCTCATTTTATGTCCCCACTGCTGGGGCACGAGCATTCCCTATAGATGGATAGGGAGAACGGGCCATAAACCACCACGCGGGCCCAGTGCGGATTGGTGGTTGTTAACGACTGCTAATTCAGCCGGGACCAACGGCTTTACGTGTCTTCCGAAGCACGGAGGAGCTAGATATGATAAATTTTGGTCACCCATCCGGTGACCGGCCTTTGCGAAAGTTACTTAACCTTAGCAATCCCAGACCGGGCGCGTTAAGCACTGCGCCATCGAGCTCCAGCGAGGTTAATATAACAAAATCCACGACCGTCCGCAAATCAGCGAGATATGCTACTAATTACGTAAGCTATAAGAGAATACTGAAAAACACAACTACCCTCAATTAACGTATAAAAAGTTATCGCATCTTTTTTGAACGTGTGGGGTGATGAGTCACCCCCTATCCTACCGAAGGGTAATATACTACAAATTCAATGTCAGAAGCTATATGCAACTTGAACTTTGACATGCAATCTTTCCCAAACAAGTTACTAAAGTTCCAAAAGTAGTTTTTCTGATGATGATAATTTACTAAAGTCCAAAGCAATATACATAAGAAAAGGAACTCTCGCTGGCTCGTTTATCGCAGTTTCAAAGGGAAGCTCTAAAGAAAGACTTAACGATTGCAGCTGTCTCGTAACAATGACGCTTTCAGAGGCGAATGCAAAGATCTAAAGGTATCCTACACTTGCCATTGTCTAACTTTTCCAGGTTTTTAAAACTACCTCCCTCGGTCTAAAGCCAAACACCTTCTATACATCAACTTTAACTTCCACATTGTAATCGGCACTAACCTCAGACTTGTATTAGGGTGGACGATACGATTTCGATTCGATTATAAATTCTGAAAAGTACAAAGTCGTTTTTTTGGTCAATATGACTTTTTCCTTCTTTTTAAAACATGAAACTAAAAAATAAAGAAATAAACGTTATACTACCTAAAAATTACTAAATAATTAAGTAAGTGAGTAATGTCCCGAAATCTGTGTAACTACTAAACCGTGTGATAAAACCTGAGCCTAATTATGGGGTATTTACAGTAGATATTACCTACTTTTTGTCTCCCTTTTTAATTTTGTTGCTATATATTGTTACATGGGGGAGGTCTATCCCCAGCAGTGTGTAGATACGGGCTGAAAATGATGATGATGATGATGATGTTTATCAAAAAACACAAAAAATAGGCACCTATATAATAAAAACAATTTTCCAATGGATTTAAAATCTTGAAATAAAAAATTCAATTTTGTGCTCATATGCAGGCCTCGATGAGCAGAGACGATGAGAAAAGGACTGAAAATGATGATGATGATGATGATGATGCAAGCCTTATGGAAATTAAAAGTATTCTATCTCTACTATACTCGTCTATGCTTCATAATCTCATTATTCTCCTAGATATTTTGGAACATCACAAGAAGATATCAACGTAATAAATTCTTTATTTTGGCGAACTCCGTGGCCGAGTGGCTTGCACGCCAGACTTTGGGCGGCGCTAACTCTGAGGTCCCGGCCCGGGTTCGATTCCCGGTCGGGTCAATTTCGTAAACTAACTTTTCGATATTGTGTCGGGACTGGGTGGTTGTGGTACCGTCGTTGTTTCTGATTTCCATAAAACGAGTGCTTTAGCTACTTACCTTGGGATCAGAACAATGTATGTGACGTTGTATAATATATTTTATATTTTAACATAAGCGTTTCTCTAGATTCTAGAGAAACACTTATTTTTGGTGTTATTGCGATTATTAGAGCTCAAACACAAAACTACAAACAAGGGGTTCTTACAAATACATTTTTTATATGTATGTACTTACTTTTAAAATCGTTTGCTCTAAAAGTCTTTATCCTTGTGGGAAACCACCTAGCTTCGCCAACCACGCCCATCAATCTATGCTTTCTACAACGAATGGTCAGGCTTCCACGTTACCAACTAGATTTTAACTTGACTACTTTAAACTGTACCTTATGCACATACATTTAAGTGCTAATTCAAGGCAAAGCCAGTGTGGTACAGACGAAATGCGGCAGAAATTGATTGTAGAAGTCTTATTGCACTAATGAAAGAATTGAAATGGAATGGAAGACCAAACTCAAAAAATTTCTTTTATTTCAGACAATGAGTTCAGATATTTAACTAGTTAAAGTTATGCCGGATGATTTAACGTCAATAGATGAAATTAATGTAAATAATATGAGCTGGTAGAGTTGTAAATCACGAATTAATAAGAAAGTTAAAGCATTCCTAATTTTATTAGTACGCACAAGTGTTCCTAGATGGCGCTGTACCTCTTTGAGTTAAGCTGCGCTGTACCTGTTTGAGATAAGACAAGCTACTTATTACAATTAATTAATTAAGTTTTTGTGTACAAACACTTGTAATAATAAAAATAATAGATCTAAATAAAATGTTATTGTACTTTTTGCGGATATTTTGTAAAAGCGTTAGAACCGGTTGTTGATGACGTAGTTTTTGTCATTGCGCTTCAATAGGTGCGCTTAAAAATGGTTGCGCTTCGAGGAATACCTCATTAAAAAGAGCTTTCCTTTGCTTTACAAAGTAAGAGTAGGTATATGGTGTTGATAGTTATGACATGACATAACTAGCAAAGCCATATTCTTTTTTATTAAAGTAAGGTTACATTACTACACATAATATCAATAAATTTAGTTGCTAAGTTTTTTTTTTAAATAATTTTAACCATTAATTTAAAATACTTTAAAAAAATATTTGAATAATTTATTTTTACGTAATTTGTCATAGTCTGTTATAAGTTTACTAATATGTTAAGGAAGAGCCGGCCTCCTGCAACAGTTATTCTGAATGTTTATTAAGAAAGAAAGAAAGAAAAAACATTATTGACTCTCACATTTAAAAATAGATAAAAAAAAATAAAAAAAGACATGAAATAAAAAAACAAAAAAACAAAAATAAACAAATAACAAACACAACAGTGTGACGAGCCAATCAGGACCCTACCTCAGCATATGCCGCTACGGTGTGAGTAAGTCACATCGCAACGGCGCTGGTATTCTGGCAGGGCCTATGCGAGGTGATTAGTAATATGATAGACTGAAATAAATATTTTTTTGATTTTTTGAAGGTTGGCAAATGACTCTGCTCTGCTCTGAACTTAA
This sequence comes from Eudonia lacustrata, assembly GCA_947562085.1. Classification (NCBI taxonomy): domain Eukaryota; kingdom Metazoa; phylum Arthropoda; class Insecta; order Lepidoptera; family Crambidae; genus Eudonia; species Eudonia lacustrata. The sequence goes on along the minus strand of OX387323.1, from coordinate 2,009,577 downwards.
ACAGAAGCAGCGTCCAGTATAGTGGGCTGTCCTCGCATCTGGACGCTGCTGAATGTATTGTATTGTGGCTCACTAGCCACCTCACCTTGCCGACCCGCAAGTAGCTTCTTCACACCTCGTTTGAAGGATCCCATATTGTAGGAGAGGAGGTCAATTGCATAATTTAAAGTTTTTTTTTATAAAAACACAAATGTTGAAAAAATTTCCACGAGCAGGATTTGAACCTGCACCCTTCTGACATACCGGGTCAGGTGCTCTCCCAATTGAACACATTTTATAAAAACATTTTATAACATTTTTTATTTGAAAACATTTTATAAATAGCTTGCCTACTTCTTAACTGATCTTTAGTATTTGGAAAAATATTATGATCGGATGTTAATGACGATAGTTGTTGACATTGAACGCCTTTGGCTTTCAAAGTAAAAAAGTAAATAGTGTTGAATAATTTTGACGGGCTGGTTAGAATCACGATAGCTCAATTGGGAGAGCACCTGACCCGGTATGTCAGAAAGGTGCATCAGCGGTATGCAGATTCAAATCCTGCTTGTGGAATTTTTTTTAACATAAAATTTGCGTTAAAAATTATATAAACAAAACAAAATCTTTTTTTTTATATTTTACGGGTAAGCACAGCATGATCTCACCCGATGTTACGTGATTATAAGGCCAATGATGGAAGCGCACTTCACCCGGGATCCTCAACTAGTGAGGCGCTGGCTATCTTATTCTCTAGCTGCCGGAACACAACAATGCTACAAACATTGATGTTATGGCGACATATTTAGATAAGATGGTGGTAGCTAGCCAGGCGGACAAACAAGTCCTACCAGCAACCAAACCGAGTACACAAACATGTACCCCCGCTGGGAATCGAACCCGGGACCGGTGGTCTTAGCCACTAGGCCACAGAGGCGGTTAAAAGTGCACCTAAGTATGACAGAAGGTTCATATCCCATTTGTTAAAAACATTTATCTGAATTTATTTTTTATTTTTCATATAATTTATAAATATATCCATATTAATAAAATACAATTTCATAAGCAAAGTCATCATTAAGTGGATAAATGGCCACCTGTTACGGCATCGGGACGAGCTGTCTGGCGGGGAATGCTCAGGATGCCAGTCACGCCGCCGCCAGATACGCGGCGCCAATCAATTATGCCATCAAGTTGCTGTGCCCGAGATTTGGGACACGAGAACAAATCAAATTGACCTGATATTGGAGGATGAAGACACAAAGTAAGGAAACTACAGGAGGTAAGCTCAATACATACCGTTCTTGACCAACGCGCACATAGACTGGTGGCAGTCCACCAATACGGAATCTCGAACCATCTCAGACCAGTGTCTGAGATGGTTCGAGATTCCGTGTCCGTGCAAGGTGTCTATGTGTGCGTTATGAATGCGTGTCAGTGATGTATGTCATGTCGCTTTTTACATTTATATCGATATCGATAATATTAATCAGTAACAGTATTAATAGAACTAAAATAGGATGGGATGGGATTTTGCATGGCTGAAACTACGATTCTTTAAGAAAATCTCAGAAGATATTTTAAATCATTTATTTAACATTTCTCATTGCCCTCGAAAATTTCTCAAAGTTAGCTTTGATACATTTTTCAATTTCGTTTCGTACCTCAATCTTACAGGCAAATATGTTTTAATGAATCATTTGATAATAAGATATCTGTGACTATTATGAATCTGTGAATCCAGTTTAGACGATCAATTAATCTAAGCCATGCATTTCTGGTATCCAAGTTAGTACGAAATCTGAAAGATACACAAATTACTTGTGATAGTACCTATTCTAACAGTCAAAAACTGATACCTATAGATCGGCTAGTATCTTAAATGGGATTACATTCTCAGGTGATTGATATCTAAACGTCATAATAATATATGTACTTTAACAACAGTAATACATATTCGTTTACCGCGTGATAGACAGTGGAGTGGACACGAAATATCGATAACTTGTTGCAGCCCTAGTGTAAAACGAAAATTATTCTTTACACAAAATATTCGTTAATTCTGCAAACAAAGATCAAATACACATAGTATTTGATCTTTGTTTTTTACATAAATGTTTTTTTACATAAATGTTTATAGAAGAGAATTATCACACTTAGTGCTTAAAATTTGAAGCGCATTGGCAAAAATAAATCCAAGGTCAGGACGTGTCGATTTGGAATAATTTACCTGTGAAATTTACATTTTTTGTCCGCTGTGTTGTACAACAATCAACCACTGAACAAGTCACCATGTTTCTGAAGCATTATTTCTCAAAAATATCTACGATTTCACGTAAAATCAGAAAAATTCACAGAGCTCAAATTCTCAGAGTGCGGATGAGAGCTGACGAACTGTCATACAGTTGCCAAAAACAGTTCTGTTACGTCGCATCACGCATCTCTTTTTATCACACAGTGACGCTACTGGTGACATCACGCTCGCTCAGCCCTTTGTTGCTCTATTCCGTTGGTAACTTTATGGTCATTTGACTACCAAAGGTCATTTTGATATGTCAAATGTCTTATGAGTATTTACTGCATTCTCTTTATGATTTGTAAAAAAATATACGTCATTGTTAATTCTATATTCTATTTTCTATTGTAATATTGATTTCAACCACATTACAACCCTTTCGTGTGTAATAGACTTTATCATTATTTATTTTATAGTTATAAAATGATGTAATATCTGACCCCTTTCTTTTTGGAAAATAATGTTAAAATTGCTTATTACTAAGGTGAGATGTCAAATGTTACACATCATATGCGACTACTGTGAGACTCGCTCGTTTTTGAAGTGACAACTTCTTTAGCGGCGTTGTACACTTTTTTTGTAATGGGTAAAAAATGTTAAATTCGCGTCAGGACACGTGACTCGCGTCAGGCGTCAGGACACGTGGCCTGATCAAAAATTCGTAAGACGGATGGAGAGTAGACAGCCGGTGCGGCGTAGGAGAGGAAGTATCCCCCTCTCTTTCTACGGCGCGGCGAAAATGTATGCCTGCTGTTTCGTTTAGGCGGCGCAGGGCGCTTGCGCGAATGTTCGAGTGCTTTTTAATGTAATATAAATTGTCATGTTTGTGTACGATAGCGCAATAAATAAATATTGTATTCTACCACATAAATGATAGCACTTTTATACTGATAATTGAAGCAATTCGTGCAAAATTATTCCCTAACCATTCCAAAATATCAAAAATGCACAACGTTAAATAAGTAGTAAGTATAATATTCAAGTTTTCACTTCTGCCGGCACTCCTGGAGTGCAACCCGTCGTTTTTTTATGTTTAAAGGAGGCAAACGAGCAAGCGGGTCACCTGACGGAAAGTAATCACTGCCGCCCATGGATACCCGCAAAACCAAAGTAATCGCAGATGCGTTGCCAGCCTTGAGAAAGGAGTTGGATCTTAAGGAGGGAGTAGGAATTGGAAGGGGGGGGGGGGTGGGAGAAATATGCCTTCGGTACTTTTACTCACCGGACGAAACACAACAGCAACGAGTGCCATTGTTTCACGCCGATATTATGTGAGAGGGTGGTATTACGCTGGGCGAGCTGGCCCATTTCGTGCTGCAACGCAGCGTGGCTCTACCACTCAGACAGTGTCACTCACTCAGACAAAACCTTCTGGGTGGCTTTATATTGTGATGAAGGTGCGAGGGCAGTGTAAGCTCGTTTGACGCCACTGTACACTCACGAGCATCGCCATGTTTTTTTTAATTACTTACGGGTGACAGGTACGTAGGTACGTTACTTTCATCACACCTAATGTTAAGGGTGCGCCGACCAAAAGATGCCAAAAATGCAGTCACGGTTAGTTGATATAATTGAAAATACTATCGTATTAGATAAACAAAGTATATTAAATATACATTTTGTTATTGTTCAAAGGGAACGTGTTTACAATTAGTCCGATCCATAAATTCATAACACACTAGGTATCTATAGTTTTTCTAAAATATCATTTAAAGTTGGGCAAAAATCATGATAACGAGTGGCGGCGTTTAGTTGATATCTTATAGTAAATTCTATTCTAATCTAAATTATTGTATTGTATTTTGTCTAAACAATAACCAAAGGTCTAAACTACAAATCGTCCGTCTCACATTTCCGATTTATCGAGCGGTTTTTTAAATTATTATTTTTCAAATTAACACGTTAAATTCCCCATATAAAATTAGTATGGCCGCGCGGCATTAAATAAATATGGACGAAGACATTTCAAATAAAATATATGACACTTGTCACTTACGGACGGCGCACCCTTAGGTGATGATAACGCAGAAGGTGGAAGTGCACTTCACCCAAAATCCTCAACTATTGGGGCACTGGCTATCATATCTATAGCTGCTAGAACAAAACAATGCTACAAACATTTTGATGTTATGGCGACATAATAAGATGGTGGTACCTTACCAGGCAGACAAACAAGCCCTACCACCAACCAAAGCGAGTACAAACATGGCTGGGTTAGAACCCGTGACCTGTGAGCTGTGGGTGCAGCTGTGTGAATGCAGTGGAAAACTATATAAACTATTCTTTAACATTAACTTTTACGCATCAAAAAATATAAAGTTTCACTTTGAAACATGTTACAAAATTCAAACGACAACGTGTTTGTAAACAACTTACGCTACCGTTTAATAGACATATAAAACTTTAAACATGAGTTTTTGAATTTGAATATTGATAAAAAGCAACCTGTTACACGCCGCCGACTGCGATGGAGTGTCCATCTTATTATTCCGATCATGCGCGTGGCATCTCGACGAATCAATTATAACGTGGAGCAGCTAATACTGTCATATTTTACGGCGACGCGCTTTAAAGTCGCTCACATTGTTTTAAAAGATTTTTGAAGTACGGTAGAAGGGACCTTTTGAATCAAGTTAACATTGATCACAGCTCAGAATTAAAGTTGTCTTAAAGAAATATAGCGCAGTAGTGAACGCGCCCGAGTCGCTCTGCGAGTGCTGAGGTTAAGCAACTACCGCAAAGGCCGGTCATTGGATGGGTGACCAAAAATGCATCATCTCGAGCTCCTCCGTGCTTCGGAAGGCACGTAAAGCCGTTAGTCCCGGCTGCATTAGCAGTCGTTAACGACCACCAATCACTGGGCCAGCATGGTGGTTTATGGCCCGTTCTCCCTATCCATCCATAGGAGGCTCGTGCTCCAGCGGTGGAGACATAAAACATGAGCTGACGATGATGATGAAGATATGATTCTGAAGTAGAAGGTAAGCTTCATAACAAACGAAGAACACACACATAGATAATACCTCTCACGGACACGGAATCTCGCTACAGTTGCGCTTGGACTGGTTCGAGATGGTCCGAGATTCTATGGTCTGGACTTCTTGGCGGGAAAGTGAAGAGTCTGCGGTTTTGGTTTATTTTCTAAAATTTGTGTTATGTACAATATTAATGTGAAATAATGGTGGATTATTAACCGTTAAGTTTATATGAGGTTTGTATGAGGGTTGGCAAATGAAACAAAACAGTGCAACCTCACATTTCAAATTCTTTCAAGAAGTCCGCCCGAGGACTTAGTGAAGCCCCACATCTTTACTGAGATACTCGAGGGGCTGGAGGGTACATCATTTCTCACTTCTCATTTCTATTATCATTCATCATTATCTATACAAGAAGGAAATATTGTTTATTTATATAGTACTTGTTGTAGTACTTTAAGAAAAATTACTTTGACAATGGCTAAATGTGCTAATCGCACGAAGCCGTCAACTAAAGGAAAAGAAAAATATTCTATGGTCTATGTGTGCGTTGCTCGGGCGCGGAATGTTGTTTTTTTTTAATTTTTTTTTTTTTTTTATTCTGTACTGTAATTTTTATTTTGTAATTTTTATTTTGAATTATTTTGATACTGTACTTCCTATGAGTCGAAATAAACGCATTTTATTTATTTATTTTTACTTATTATGCTTAGGTACCTTCTAAAGTCTCTTTGTCCCACTAGAGACACCTAAAACGAATACCCATATTAACTCAGTGTTTGTCATTTGTGATGCCGTGCCGTACCCGGGGCCGACGAGAAGGGTCTAGGGGTTCTAGGCTTTTTAGTGGGTATTTTCCCTCCACTCGTCGAGCTTTTATCTCGAAACTATACGCGTAGTCAAAGCGATCGGTTAGGCGGTCGGGGGGCTGGTGTACGGTTTGCCAGCACGTTGGCTCGTGCTACCACTTTCATAAAGAAAAACTTAATTGTGTCATGCTTTAGTAGTGTCGCTGTAGTGGTGTCGTATGCGACGGGTTCGCCCTACCCCCAAAACCCGGTCGACCCGAGGTTAAACCATAGCCTTTAGAGGCGCCTGTGGGTTGTTCCGACTTGTTCCTCTCCCGATCCTAACTTCTCGGAGGACCTAATTGGGAATGGGGACACCCACTAGTGCGTGATGCCGTTCTCACACGGCTTGAGGAACCCTTTAAGTTTCTCGCCGCCCCCAAAAATGTTCAGTGACTATAAAAATGCCGCCCGAGGCACACAGCAAATTCACTTTAAATAAATCGGTTCGTTTGGTTGAGCGAAGCGATGGCTGATTTGTATGTCATGCTCGTGAACGAGTTTTGCCTGTGGAAGCCGTCTGTTCTTGGTAATGGTATAATTTGTTTAAAGAAAGCATAATTAATGTTTCATGTTAATTAAAGAAACCCTACGTTTTGTTATACACCTTGTAAGTACCAAGTTTAACGAACTATTGAATGGTAATATCAACTCAATATGTTTCTAGATAGAGCACGGCGAGATGCCAGATTGTGTGTAGAGTGGAGTCGAACGTGCGACCGCGTAATGACTTAGCAAGATCGAGACAGGTTTGTATTATGGAAAAATAAATAAAAGAGTTGAAGGGTTTTTAGTGATATTTGATCTTATTAGTTATATATATTTTTTTTATGTGGCGAATGGTGTTAATATATAGATTAAAAAGGATTAGAAAAAAGCAAATTGCTTGTAAGGAACCTTGTCGACAACTTTAATGCCTAATAAAACTGTATTAACATTTTTTTTACTTGGTTACACATAAACGCAAAATAATACCTATATTTTTTAAGATCTTCTTTAAAAATATATTTTTTTGCGTCACGCACTCCCCTATCCCTAAGGGGGTAAGTAAAGTCTAATCAGCAGCGAGCTACTCGCACCACGTTTAGCTAATAAGTATCTAAATATGGGTTTAAATGAAAATTTAAAAAAAAATCACAATCCTAATATCCAATAAAAGGTTTTACTAAAAAAAAACTTAAACCTAAACAAAAAAAAACCTTTGAAATAAATATTATTTTTGTTGCTTTAAAGGTGCTCACACAAGCTCCAAAGAGAAACGAAAAAAAGACAACCGCCTCTCGCAGCGCCTAACAGTTGTATAATCGCGGCCGTAAAGAGGGCAAGCCGGGCCGGGGCCTGGATACGGCGCAGAAGGTTACCAAGCCACGCGCGCTTTGTTTACGTGGCCGCATCGGCGTGTACGGTGTAGCTTGGTGGCTTTGTAGAGGTTGCATTACCCTTTAAAAGAAAGATTTTTTCAGGCTTAATTCAATAATTTTTTTAATACACTTATAAACTTAGCGTTCCATAGTTAAACAAACTTAATCGCAGCAGTCAGCCCGTGACCGCGGCCATTGTAATTCGGTTGAAACGTCGGGTATAAAGAAGGTATGATACCTTTTTACCAATTAGTTTGCGTTTATCCCCGTTTAATTTTTTTTTATTAAGGCTGAACACAATTTTTCTGCATATTTTTTTAAAATCTTATTTTTTACTAAAACGAAAGGTGTCTAAGGTTGCATTTCCCATTGCACAAGGATTCTAGGCAGCTTTCGCGATTCAAAAAATAAAAAGTAAAGTAGCCTATTTATTTATTTCATTGTCATGCAAGTTTACAGAATTATACCCAAAACTCAAGCAAGTCATACGGAAAATTATATTTAATGATATAACACATAATAACTAACTACATTGCATATATAAAACAACTATTACAGTCCCACTGCTGGGCAAAGGGCTCCATCATTAAAATCAACATATCACTACAATTGATGGGTTGGATGACGAAAAGTCGGAAATCGGTCCAACCGTTTAGGAGTTCAATTCATACACACGCACAGAAGATTTATATAAATAATTCACGTTTTGGTATATAATGTAAGTACATAACGAAATATCACACTCGGTGACTCAGTTAGTTACATAAACCGAAATGTGATTGCACGTTAACAGCCATTTTGTTTTTGTTTTTAGAGAATTAGCCATTTAAATATTATTGTAACGTTTTACTTGGGCACTTACCATAAATCCTATATTAATTCTCGGTCAAAACAGATTGGAGGGCTTAGGTTTTGGAGTAAGCTCCAATATTAGTTGTCGACAACTTGACTTCGACCCATAAGAAGATTAATGGATATAAATTCAAACTTCACGTTAATGCTTTGATTGGTTTTGATTAAGGTCGCTCGCTGAATTGATACTTAAAGACTGGGCTTAAATATTACGAAATTTATTAAGAAAATCCTTGATGTTAGGTATATTACAGTGGTTTACGCAGTTTCACGAAGCTTACGTTTAATCTCAGATGCGTATTCATCATCATCATCATCTCAGCCAAAAGACGTCCACTGCTGGACAAAGGCCTCCCCCAAGGATATGAGGGGTATTTGCCGTAATCGCCACGCTTGGCAGGCGGGTTGGCGATCGCAGTAGGTTGAGGGTAACCTCAGAGAGATGCTGCTGCCCATCCTCTGGAATGGTCCCTTAGTCGGCTTTTACGACACCCACGGGAAGAGATGGGGTGGTGCAATTCTTTATCCCCGGCACCACACAGGGTCCCGGCACCACACAGGGATCAAGATGCGTATTGACTTCTGTGTAATAGAGGTTAAGAGCTATTTCAAATTTCGGTATCTTTCAAATATGGTAGATTTTTATAGTAGACTTTAAATGGCATAAATTCAACTATCCAAACGTTTTTCTCTTAAATTTTTAAATTTATTTTTAAACAGCTTATTGATTGGACGTAATTAGGAGCTTTGCAATTGTTTATTAATTTTATTAAACGTGATAGATTTCATACGGCCACACTAAAATTGCTTTTTGTGCTGGCGACGTTTTTTCTCTCTCTTCCAATATGGTGATGAAACGTGAAAAGTTGTGTCTAACAATTAAATTAATTTTAGTTATAAAACCAGTGTTGAAAGTTTCAGCTGCACTTTAATTTACAGCAATTTTTGTGGAGTAAGTAAATACATGTGAAATGTTTTCTAATACTAAGTAAGTACAAAGTGTTTTTAAATTTATTTTTTATAACATATCGTTATTACATATAAGTACATTAGTTTGGCCCTTTATATTTGATGGAGACCGACAAGGGGGTAGTTCTAATATGACAACAGACAATAGGTTTTATTCTTCCAATTCGGAAAAGTGTTGAAACCATTTCCACTACCGGGATTTGAACCCACACCATACGACATGCCTTCTCTCTCTGTTAGAACAAGTCTTATAACTAAAAGAGCACTATATGGGACACAAAGACAATATTTCTTAATACTAAATAAGAAGGGTTATGCCTGATTTCCCCCGAAAATTTTTCTGACTGTACTACGTAAATTTATTTTTTAAGGAATTTTATCGGGATTATCAGGATTCAAGAATAACCCAATCAGAACACTATATACCCTGCACAACAAAAGCGTAAGAGTAAAGAGCGTATATGTATGTAAAGAATAGTAATTGTTTTCTAAAGTTTACGCGAACACTACACATTAAAATGAAACAACTTTTATGGATCTACTCGCCTTTATTTTACACATTACTTATTTAATGTTTATCCTGACGTTTCGGGAGGGAGACAACATTAAAACATTAAATAAGTAATGTGTAAAATAAACGCGAGTAGATCCGTAAAAGTTGTTTCATTAAAATAGTAATCTTTAAGTAAATTTAATGTTACCTTTTCACTAGGCACATAAAACCAAACATAACATTTTAAACAGTAGGTACCTACGATAATTTGTCATCGCCGTACAATAAATAAAATAAATAAATAAATTCATTTTACAACTCAATATCCCATTCACAAGCATCATGAAAAGCTCAATGTAAAAGCAGCAATGTACACTCAGCCATTTAAACACGCGGCACACTGTCACTTCCTGGGTGAAAGCACAGTGCGCCGCCGGCGCAGACGATCTAATGATCTCTGGCGCCAACTAGCGCCGGAGCAGTAAACACGAAACACAGTATAACAAATTATATTTCTAGAGTCTGAGAAAAATCCTGAAAAACCGTTATTGCAATAGACTTAGACCATAGGAAAACGTAAAAAAACGAGCTTTTTAAGCAACGCAATCAAATAATAAAGGCCATATTTTTATTTATTCCGGCAACATTTTTGACACTTAATTATATTAATATTCACAAAATGACTCATCATAACTAAAGTTTTCAGTTGAACTAGAGTGAAGCAAGGCAGTACAAGTACTTAAAGGAATAAATTAAAGCGAATAGAATTGCCTTTTGAGATCATCATATTACATTTTGCAATTAAAGCAACAATGGTGACGTAGAAGGTGATTTTTTAGTTCGGTTTTTCCTTGAATTTACCTTTTGTTAGAGCATCATTAGGTCGTTTACCTTAAATTTATGGATTTCAATAGAGGCCTGAACTATAATAAATGTTATAAAAGTCCAAATTACATTCACGTTCTATGTAAACGAAAGAAGTAGACAAATGGAAGTGGCATACTGTTCGCATCCGTGCACTGTGGTTTCTCTAACGGTTACCCTTGATTGGATAATTTATGTTCAAACCTTTATTACACCTATCTGCGTAGCCGGGAGTAGGTATACTACTGTTTAATCTATTTTATTTATGTAATTGATGACAACTTACACTTTTTAGGTTTATTATTTGACGTATAATCTATCTTTGTATTTGTTTGTGTGTAGGTTACTAAGAATTCTCATCATATCATTATCACCAGCTCATATACGTCCCCACTGCTGGGCACGAGTCTTCCTTATGGATGGATAGGGAGAACGGGCCGTAAACCATCACGCGGGCCTAGTGCGGATTGGTGGTTGTTAACGACTGCTAATGCAGCCGGGACCAACGGCTTTACGTGCCTTCAGAATCATGGAGGAGCTTGAGATATATTTTTGACCACGCATCCGAAGACCAGTCTTTGCAACTGTTGCTTTACTTCAACAACCGCAGAACGAGCGCGTTAGTCACTGCGCTATCGAGATCCTCAATTCTAGTTGACTTACGATTTTGACATTCGTCACGAAGGAGAGACATCAGTCACACAATAATAATAAGTCCGAAAATCATATATTTCAAAACCTAACTTCAAACAGTGTACTGAGCAGAGAGAGCGCCTTAAATAGAAGATTGTCATATAAACTTGTAGCTATATTTTAAGATTCCGTTAAGCACTCAGTCCGTTCAAAGTGTGGTGTCATATAATAGCTTTGTGGTAATGTCATCTGCCATCGTCTGTGTTCCCATAAAACTTACAACCAAGGCGAGAGTTAATAGGCATCTTCTGGGGCAGCTCGCTCTACCGTAGACCTCATCTACGCTCACCATCAGGCGAGATCGAGGTCAAGAGCTGTCTTATGAGGCATCAATTAAAAAAAATGCTGGGTCACGTTCGGTAAGGCACGAGAGAGGAGAAGTCGGGCAGAGGCTGCTTTTAGTAGTAGCCAAATATCGATATCGATGTATCGATATTTTTATTCTTCGTCCATTTTTAGAATTCAGAAGTCTTCTTATTCTTCTTCTTTTGTTTATGGCATGCTTTGTGTCTACAGCCGAACACTATTCCGCCAAGAACATTTGTATTTGCAATGCTACGTCCACACTATCGCGGTATCGCGAACATTTTCCGTTTTCACGACAAGTCGGGCCAAGCAATAGTCACATTTCAGAACACGGTCAAAAATGTGACTATTGCTTGGCCCGACTTTTCGTGAAAACGAAAAATGTTCGCGATACCGCGATAGTGTGGCCGTAGCATTATGAACAGAAAAATCAAAAGAAGAACAAATGAGTATGTAATGCTAATCAAATACCATTCATGGCAATAAGTGTCAGTCACCATTAAAAAGATGAAACGTTACTAGTAAATAGACCAAGGAGTCTGTACGTACCTACTGACGTGTCTGTTTAGCTCCCGATGCGATGTAGCAAATGAAAAAAATTAAATAACGATATAATAATTATGTGCCTGGGTATTCAGACATTTTGAGAATGTGACGATTTGTGAAATAGTCGTTCTGCTATAAAGACCATCTAAGAGTTGGGCGTTTTGCTACATGGACCATTTTCTAATTAGGCTTACTGCGTTTCGCGCTGTTGGACGTTTTAGACCTTCTGATCATAAGGCCAACAAATAAGTCAACAAACTAGCTAGACAACCTTTCTTGAACACGGTATCTCGCAACAGCAGCTGCGCTCGAACTGTTGTGAGATGTTCTGAGATTCCTTGTCCGTGAGAGGGTTCTATGTGTGCGTTGCTCGAGCGCGGTACGTAACGTGACCATACGTCCCGCTTCGAGCAGGACAGTCCCGCTTTCAGGCTATCTGTCCCGCTGTCCCCAGCGAGGGTGGCATGGTCCCGCTTTTGACCAAAATTTATATTTCCGAGCGGCGCGGCTGCGGAAGGGAGGCGTTTTTTCTCAAATTACAAAATATAGACAATTGATAAAACACAGTTAAGTGTCGTAATGAAAGCTATTTTGATTACAAAGATAAAGATAAATATAAATAAACCACGTAGTTCCATACTTCTCTAAAACGAAGACAGGATATTTTGAAACAAATGTGCGCAGCCGACAAATACAAAAAGCCACTACCACTACCACCTGGAAGTGACGTCACCCCAGGGCTCATAACTTCGCTGCCTACTTTAGCTATTTTACAACATTTATTTATTAATTTATTTATTATTTGGACAGTCAACAAAAACATATACTAGCGAAAACATTAACAACTATTAACATTATTTTACACAAAAGTGTTAATAAGTGTACCTCCTATAGTAAAAATCTTGTTAAATACCTAAACCTTTTTTTTAAGTAAGTACATAATTCCGCAGTTGTCCCGCTTTGACAAAAACAATCATTGGTCACGTTAGGTATTGTATAAAGCTTACCTTTTGCAGTGTTCTTATTATGTGGTCGTAGGTTTAAATTAGTTGAATTTTTCCCTCTCATCATCATCATCATCATCATTATCAACATCATCATCAGCTCATTTTTATGTACACTTTTAAATTTTCGCGTTCCATAATTAAACAAATTTAAACGGGGATTAACGCAAACTAATTAGTAAAAAGGTATCATACCTTCTTTATACCTGACGTTTCGACCGAGTTACAACGGCCGTGGTCACGGGCTGACTGCTGTCGCGATGTTGCGCCTCCGTTTGCGCGGCAGTCTTCATCCGCCGTCACATTATTTTGCCAACTACCGCCACCCACAACACTATCGGTGTCCCTATTACGTATACAAGCCTTATTCTGGTTGTTTACCGACTGCGAAGAAAACGAGGATGTCTTTTTGCAAATACTGGATTCCACGGTGAAGATAGTTTATGGCCGTCTTCCCGATTGAAATTATTAGGGTGCTTCTTTATTTCAATCGCTTCACGCACTACTCTTGAATAAAAGTGGCGATCTGTGGAGGGGACTTGCGTACGGTAAAATTCAATCCAGTGATTTGTGCCTCTTTCAAGTAGATATTCTGCAATCGCTGATTTATTAGACTGCCTGTCATTTTTATGTTCCCACTGCTGGGGGACGTGCCTTCCCTATATATGGATAGGGAGAACAAGCCATAAACCACTACGCAGGCCCAGTGCGGGTTGGTGGTTGTTCACGACTGCTAATGCAGCCGGGACCAATCGCTTTACGTGTCTTCCGAATCACGGATTAGCTCGAGATGATACATTTTTGGTCACCCATCCGATGACTGGCCTTTGCGAAAGTTGCTTAACCTTAGCACGCGCAGACCGGGCGCGTTAACCACTGCGCCATCGAGCTTCTTAGCCGAGCTTTTCCCTCTATGTAAAAACAAAAAAAGGGTTTATTGGAGAGGAGTAAAGGAAACGTTCCATGAACGCTTAATGTATGGTAAATGATGAGAAAGTGTTTAGCATTACATTTATACTATAATGTTAGTACCTACGTATTTGATCGTTTTAAGCGTACCTAACCATTCAAAATTCAAAAAAGCTCAAAATTTAAAATCATTTATTCAGTTTAGGCTACAAATAGCTCTTATGAACGTCATTAAGCCATCGGTTCGTAAGTCTATCTACACTGGGCGGGAGATCTTGTACTGAAAAGAACCGGCAAGAAACTCAGCAAGTGTCCAGCTCGTTTCTCCCTTACAGCGTCAAAAATATTGGAAAGGGCCCCATCATAAAGAGACACTTTCCATCACAAATAAACACACAAAAAAATTAAATAAAGGACAATCACAACACACACAAAAAACAACAAAATAAAAAATGTTTAAGTTTGCAAAAATTACATCAGGTACCAATTTAAAGTTTCACAATGTTTATTCACATACAGTACTAATCTAAGTCCGAAATTGCCTAAAGTCTTGTTTGAAAAAACATAGTGTTGAAAAAATCCACGAGTGGGATTCGAACCCGCACCCCATGACATGCCGAGTCTGGTAGTCGTGTTGTAAAGTTACTGTAGAGTGATTCGGTAGTGTTGCTTAACTTTTCTTCATCATCATCATCATCATCAGTGAGAGCGGGACATAAACCACCAAGTTCTCTACTTAATAAGTCATTCTAGATGTGTTTGTAACATATGAAAATGTATCTTAATTTATTTATCTTCGTATGTTTGAGTGTTATAAATAAGTAAGTATCTAAGCCGGTAGATAGGTTAAAGGTTATGTTACAATCAGATTCAAACAATAGTTTGTGACCAAATAGAAATAAATTGCCTCTTTATAAAAACAGCTTTTTAACTTGTGTCAAGAATATCTTTTGTATAAAACGAAATTTGCATAAAGAGTTATGCAGTTGTAAGGTAACCATAATTCATTAAGTAGTTTTAATAACCTTACTGTCTAAATAAATTCAGCACTCGAGTTTGCAGCGGTGTGTTTCCACAAAATTCACCTTAAAATATCGCACATATTTTCCCGAAACATGTAAATGAGTTTACATACGCTGACTAAACCGGCATTAAACAATGAACAATTTAAGCTGTCATCGCCGCTATACATTCTCATTAGTGGGAAGTTGTACCAAAACGGAGAATGAGTTGCGTGAAAATATCTCTCTTGCAACGCTAATGCGAAAACAAGTCGACTGCGCGAAAACGACAAAATAAAATAAAGGGTTATTCCCGTGCGCTCTAACGATTCGTTCCTAATAGCTCTAAGGATAAATTGCATCCTCCATTTTCGAAAACTTTTAGACCTCATGGGAATTCATGTTCGAAAAAATATTTTTTCGAGAACAATCGATTTAGAGCGGACGGGAATAACCCAAAATGACACGTTTCGTTCCAGAATGATGTAAGGGGGTATTGAAAGATTTATTTTTCAATATAGGCTTATTCTTTAGTTAAAGTGTTTACATGACGAACACGCGTTTTTGCTGATAAAAACTTCGGTATTAAGACATTTTTCACATTATCACAAAATTTTTGTTGCAACTTTTCTTCAAAACTTGAAGGTTTAGCTTGAAGCTCGGAATCTTTAATAAAAAAGGCAAAAGTTTGTTGTGGTTTAGGTATGGTTGTGCTTGTCTTTGTCCGCTCATAGGGATGTTACCAAAAACAACATCAATTATTCGAAACAATAATAATTACCTAAAAATGACATCAAAAAATTAAATTTTCTTTAGGCAAGTGTTTGACCTTAACCTCGCTTGATGGTAAGTGATGATGTGGCCTAAGGTGCAGCATACTTGCCTAGGTAATGCCTGTTCACCCTGCCTTCAAAAAGTCCAGGTTGTACGTATCAGGAAACAGATCCGCAGAAAGGGAATTCCACTCCGTAGCTGTCCGCATCAAAATCGATGACGCAAAGTGCTTCGTGCGTAAATATAGTGTTTGCGTTAACTATTTAACTAATTTGAAAACTGTTGAGAATATTTCCACGACCGTGATTTGAACCCGTACTCCATGATAGTGCAGTACCAACTATAATATCGTGGTTGTATCCGTGGCGTGGCTATTGAATAAGGCGACGCATTGGAAATTTACGTGGCGGGGATCTTGATTTTTCCCAACAATTACAAAACATATGGAAGTGATATTTGATGACATAATTTTTCATTTAATTGACTTAATTTTGCTAGTTGCAGAAACACGATTTAATAACTTTTATAACAGAGAAAAAATATCAAAGTAACCTCTTTTAAAACATAGATTTACATTTTACAGGCAAACCAGACCGATTTAAGCATCTAAATTTTCTTAGTAGATTAGTCTTAACACACACTTAAAAATGCTAGTTCATTTTTTAAAACTTATTTGTAGTTTTAATTGGAAGTTTTTCTTATGGTACGGGGCGCAAACGCTCTGTATTAGAATAATTGTTTAGCGATGCGTCGCCTTAAGTGTAAATGTTATATGTGCGATTTTAGATTCAAAATTTGGTCTTTATTTTGATGACTAACTACATAAATCTAGATTTCTATCTAGAAACTGTTTATGGGGAACACAATAGTCAACAATATGACTAACATTGTTGATGAGGTGTCCGTTTTATATGAGATGGTAGTATCTATCCACATAGACATTAAACAAGCTTTACGACCAACCAATCCCAGCACAGCAATATGCACTGTGCTGGATATCAAACTCGGGATCTCTGCGTTTGAGATCGGTGGTCTATCCTACAAACTAAAAAGTTGTATTGTGAAACTATGGAAATTATTATGGTTGTAAGATTGATCATTGAAAGAAAAGAAAAAAGGCGTCCAAGCATAAGTAAAATAGTTAATCTATACGAGCACAAAATGTATTGTGGCTACAACAAACGTAAACCTCATTAATGGCCCGGCTAAAAGCTAAGAGTATACTTCCCCAGGGTTCAATTCTTGTCCCCCTTTTTTACCTCCGTTGTTCAATGAAAGTCTAAAGGTAAAAATGGTATAAATGCAAAGGCGAGAGTAATGGCATATATCAAATTAGCCTTAAGGCTGTAAAGTTCGGAAATGGAAGGTAATGAGCTTGGAAAACGTTGCCGCGCTAATGTGCCGGACTTTTCTATTTGTGTGTAAGTTTTGCGAAATAAATACCAAGGAATTAAGGAAGCACATTGTCTACGAGTATTTCAATGTTTATAACGGTTTATAGTATGTTAAAAATATGTATCGTCACTGTCGTCATCATTATCTTTTATAATATTATTTTCAACTAGCTGTTGCCCGCGACTTCGTCCGCGTGAGCTAAAGGCTGTAGTCTGTACAGTTTAATTTTTATGTAGGTATCTATTTAAGCTTATTAGGGTATAATAAAATTATATGTATCGGAAATTTAGAAAATTGACATTGTATTTACCGACATACGTACATCTACTCACTCTCAATATCCTTTCAGCTGGGAATGCTGAGATAGACAAAGACAATCGATCTCCATTTAGTGTGGTTCTGGCATACTTTCTGTGCCTCCTTTACGTTCATCATTATTTTCATACATTATCTCTTATTCTTTCGACTATCATCTCTGCCATGTACATACATATATTCAGTTTGAAGCACAGAATCGTCCCGTTCATACAGATTCTTACTCAGTTTCCCGTTTCAATTATCCCTCCACATACATTCAGTATACAACACCGTTTCTCGGTGGGTTGCGCGTAGTTGCTACGTCATACAAACCCGAAATGGGTTTACTGACGCTCAATTATATGTAATAAATTTGGTATTTTACAGCTCAGGTACTCGTCCGGAGTCGTCCTAGGCACTGGTGTATTTTAGCTAAGATGTGTCTACTGTTATACTGTCCAACCACGGACTTCAAAATATTTTTTGCCTTGTCCACCGAAGCTGGATATCGAGTAGCAGGTAGCGGTCCAGGATTATTGGTTGTCGGCCAGAAGGCACAAAAAACTATTTAACAACTATGTTCTTATTCGTAGATACAAAATATCAATAAATTGAGAACTGTAATAAATTATATTATTGTCTATTAGGTAATACAGTATAGTATTTTATGTTACATACTTGCGATAAATTTGAACTTCTTCGTGGCATCTTGTTAGGTAGTTTGCTTTTTAGAGGTAGATCACAGGACACAGAAAGAAGTTACCTCTAATTAAAAAAAAATCTGAAGTCCGTGCCTCTAGTACAGTTGTACCCTGCAAACTTTAACATTTTTGCAACTCTGATACCAGAGGTAGCGATCGTCTTATGCGATAGAAGAATGGAAAAACCATTTTTCTGTAATCTAGAAGTATGTACAAAATTCATTCTTTATAGGTTTTATGATATTAAAATTGTTATGATACTTACTTACTTATATTGTATCATTGAACACAGATTTATCCTATAAACATGTTAAGAAACCAAAGTAAGAAACCGCTTACATGTAAAATAAGTACTGAAATAAGTGTTTAACTTACCTGCATCAAATGTTTCATAAAACTTTTACACAATGAACAAATCTTATTTGAAAATTAATAAGAACTGAATAAGTACTGAAATATTTAACGTACCTGCATAAAATGTTTTGAAAAACTTTTACACAATGAATAATTAATATAATTTGAAAATTATTAACAAAATAAAAATAGGTACTTAATGCATTGCAAAACATCAAAATTTCTCGCGTTTTTTCCTGTTTTTTCACCAAATAGATTTAAAAAAATAACATTACGTATTTTGGGCAACGGCCCAAAGGTTTATACAGCCAAGCTATGTAATTCAAGATATCTTCTATGTGCAATATTTAAAAAAATAGAGACATGATTTTGGGCAATGACATACAAAGTTTAATACAGCCAAATTTAATGAGTTGGTAACATTTCTATGCATAACTAAAAAAAGAGACATTATTTTGGGCAACGACACAGAGGTTTATACCGCCAAATATAGGTAATGTTTTAACTTTTAAAATTTCTGTGTATTAGAAAACTGCAATAAGCGCCGCGCGCAGGCGCGACTAAATAGCCATATTATTATTGGTTATTTTGGAAAATGAAACAAAAGGTGTACCTATGTACAGCCAAGTTTAATGATGTGCGTGATTTCGAGCTTGTTTTTATTTTCCGTCGCTTTACTACTGCGGTGCTAATGTTCGCTTAGGTGCCTAACAGATTTATAAAGGGTAGGTAACCTTAGAGAGTAACAAAACTTTTCTAAAATAATAACTTAACGAACGTATCTAACAGTTGGTCGCGTAAATACGTATATCGAAATTTGTTTAACATTTTTCGATTTGTATGTTATTCTCCGAAATTTTCTAAGCATTTTGGTGATAACCGCATCAAAATCGGTATTCTCATGGCAACAACTATCAATGACAGGCTCAAAAGGGCAAAGAACCCAGAGCCGTAAAACACGATAGCAATAGAGAGCCAGAGCCTCAAATGCCAGAGCCGTAAAACTCATAAAAAAAATCCCCTATGTTACATAATAAACAACAGTTGCCAAGCAACCAAGGATTAAATCCCGGTTTAGACCAAATCAAAATTTAACAATTTTCGAGTATTTATGTAGCTTATGTTATTCTCCGGAATTTTCTTAGCATTTCGGTAAAACCGGTGTTCCGTAAGTGATTTTAAAGTATTTTTTTTATATCTTGCAATTTCAGATTTTTTTATCCCTACGTTCTTATTATACAGGGTGTCTCATTTAAATCGGTCAGTATGGGAAAGTCTGAAACTATAAGACATACGAAGATCTGTTCTTAGGAACCATGTCATCGATTTTAATAAGAAGAAAAACTGCATTCATACATTAAAAAAAAAACCTGTACTCAGCTCGGGAATCGAACCCGGTTGTTTTGAAAAAAATAAACTTACACTATTTCTATTTAGATATCGATTGTGTAGGTCTTAAGCAGTAAATTGCTCGTTGAAACATGATGTCTAAAATGAATAAAATGCATTGTTTTCACATACTTTTATTTATTTTAGAAGGTGTTTGAAGTGACCACCGTTTTTTTCAATACAATATTCAACACGTTTAGGTAACGATCTTACAATTACAAAATCAGCAAAGAGGTACAAACAACCATAGAGACAATTTTACATGCCTGAACTTGTTGAATGTAACGGTGGTCACTTCGAACACCTACTAAAATAAATTAAAGTAGGTGAAAACAATGCATTTTATTCATTTTAGACATCATGTTTCAAAGAGCCATTTACTGCTTAAGACCTACACAATCGATATCTAAATAGAAATAGTATAAGTTTATTTTTTTCAAAACAACCTTGTTCGACTCCCGAACTGAGTACGGGTTTTTTTTAAATGTATGAATGCAGTTTTTCTTCTTATTAAAATCGATGACATGGTTCCTAAGGCCAGATCTTCGTATGTCTTATAGTTTCAGACTTTCCCATACTGACTGATTTAAATGAGACACCCTGTATTTTTCGAGTATTTATGTAGCCTATATTATTCTCCGGATTTTTCTTAGCATTTTGGTAAAAACTGGATCAAAATCCGTTCAGTAGTTCTCGAGTTTATTGGGTTCAAACAAACAAACAAACAAACAAACAAACAATTTTTTTTAAAACTATTCTATCGTGTTCCGTAAGTGATTTTAAGGCAAACTGTGTAATTTTTTTTTTATATCTTGCAATTACAATGCAATACAAATGCTGAGTGGAGTCCTTTTAGAACACACTTTTAATTATGATTTTTTTGTTTTGTTTTACATAAGATTATGCTGTGTTCTAATAAATATATTTCATTTAATTTCATTTCATTAAAAAGATATTTTGATAAATCATAGTGTTTCTACAAATAATATTTACATAAACATGATTAACACCAAAGCCTTACAATCTAAAGTACAGTCGGTTGAAATAAAACGGGTGCAAAAAAAAAACCGTCCGCACGGAAGCTGTGACCGCCAACCGCCGAATTTATTCGAGCGCTATCTGCCCGCGTGAAGTATTATATTACGGTGCGGTCACCACCCTCCCTGGATTTTGCGGGACAGATTTGTGTGTGCGACACACATTTTTTGTGCGTCCAAAACGCCCAGTTTGGTGTAATAATGCTTCAGAGTTCAGTGTCACTTCAATGCGTTTGTTTAAAAAAAAAACTATTTAGTGATTATACCTAACTTAATCGAATACCTATTGAAACTAGGTTTTGTCCGGAGCTTGTCTATAATTTATATCATTTATGCGTCAATAGCAATACCAACGTCTAATAAATATTACCCAAAATAGTAAATAAAATAGTGAATAAAATAAGTAAGTAAAATATAAATACAAAATGTTTAATTTTACAATGTTAAACAAACTTTTTTACGTCATTATTTTGTCTGGCGTTAATATTTAAAAAAAAACATTCTCGTCTTTCTATTGTTAATTAACTATTAATGTTTCATCGCACAAATTATTGTATAAGTAACAACATCAATAAATATTCCGCATTTCCCAAGTTCAGACGTAACACGTGGCCACTCTATATTGCAAGGAAGTTTAGGCTATAAAGATAAGGATATCGGTCCTATATCCGTTGTTTTGGCACGACCGTGCGTTCGTCGCCGCTTTTTATTGGTCTAGACTGTACCTTTGACCTGCTGTTCGAAATTTTACTGTACTTTATTAAGAGTACAGTTCACTTCTGTTGTCTCAAACTTACAAATTCAGTTATGTCGGCCAAGATTCGGGTGTTCTCGTCGTAAATTCTTCGAGCATTTCTGTAGTGATTCCTACTTTCCAGAATACAAATAAAGTTGTAGATAAAAAACAAGATTGTCACAGATAAATAAACTTGCCTACCATCTAGATGCTGGGATTCCATCATACAGGTTCTTGAATTTGCAACACTACACGCAAGACCAAAATATTACAGCTCATTTTGTGTGAAACGGACGGACCGATTAAGAGAATCATTTCAATGTTTAGTGTTCGCATAATCTTTAGATAACAATACATATAGATAACATTAAACGATTGACATTCAAAGGGTAGCAAAAGCGAAAGCAAAAGTCTAGCGAAGCAAAAGTCCAGCGAAGCAAAAGTCTAGCGAAGCAAAAACTATGCGTAGCAGCAACAGTATAATGTGGCCTACACTCTTTATTCCGTGTTCTGTTTAAAGAGAGACTTTCTTCTTAACACAGTGCGCCTTGTAAAGTATAAGTAAGGCCATTACAATCATGTCTGGCACAGAGCAGCCCAAAGCGAAGCGAGTCTGCCGCGACTTAGTTTTCTTTTTATACAGAGTAATGAGAAATACGAAAAGTTCGAATAGTAACACTTTTGAAGATCTCGTAGGAAAATAATTGTTGCATTCAACTGCAAACATCATTTTGGGGGTTAAAGTTGCTCGCGTCCGTAGGTTTACCATTGAGACCCTACACGTGACCCCTAGGTGGTGCTAAATGAGTGACACTGTCTGAGTGGTAGAGCCACGCTGCGTTGCAGCACGAAATGGGCCGGCTCGCCCGGCGAAATACCACCCTCTCACAGAATATCGGCGTGAAACAACGGCACTCGTTGCTGTTGTGTTTCGTCCGGTGAGTGAAAGTACCGGAGGCCCATTTCTCACTCCTCCCCCCTCCCAATTCCTACTCCCTCCTCAAGATCCAACTCCTTCCTCAAGGTCGGCAACGCATCCGCGATTACTTTGGTTTTGCGGGTTGTCCATGGACGGCGGTGATTGCTATCCATCAGGTGACCCGCCTGCCCGTTTGCCTCCTTTAAACATTAAAAAAAAATCCTCAAAGTATTTCTAGTGAGGATAGCACGACGCAAGCGTGTTTCCCTTTTATTTTCGGAGAGAGTTTGTTTATTGCCTCTTATGGCATTTTCAGCGTCACCGCACTTTTTTGGGGGCGGCGAGAAACTTAAAGGGTTCCTCAAGCCGTGTGAAACGAAACGTCGTCAGAAGTTTTGTAGAGGGAATAGCATAAGGCACTAGTGCGTGTCCCCGTTCTCTACTACATTCCCCGAGGGGTTCGGGTTCGGATCGGATTAGAGGCGGAACAACCCGAGGTTGCCTCTAAAGGCTAGGATCTCAGCTCGGGTAAACCAGGGCGTGGAGGTGGGGAGAAGCGGCCAGGTACATGTCTGTACCTGGTATAAATGAATGTGTAGAGCGCGTGTGAACCCTTCGTCGTACCCTTCTTCTACGAGTATGGGTGAGTGTCTTGGGCCTAAGCGAGTGTGCATGTGTAGTGTCAATTAGAGGATCGGCCGGGGGAGATTCTCGACGACATTTATATACTACGTTACATTGCTCATGAATACGTTCAAAAGTCAATGCTCCACCAAAAGCTCTTCAAACATGTATTACAACTTAACACATGTTATGAAACCCATCCAAATTAGTCTTAACAAGACGGAGGTCTTACGATCCCAATAATTGCATTGACCGTAGGGTTATGGGTCCCGCGGGATGGACCTTCCCGTTCGTTAGATGGCAATTAGTCGTGAACTTTTGCACCCAGTTCTATTACGATTGCTTTTATTATTAGAGGACCTCGATGTGATCTTGCAAGTTGAGCATCTTTCGCAATGCTTTGTCAGCTGATGGGTGAGCAAATTGAAAGAAAAGAAAGAAAGAAAAGATATTTATGACACACACACACACACGCACACAAAATACAATACAAAAAAAAACAATTTAAAGAAAAATTAAACAAAAAGCTATGTGTGAGGCCAACAAGGACCCTGTCTCAGCATAATACCCCCACGACACTCAAAGATGGGCCGAGTACAGTAGGAGCGCTGTTATTCTGTCAGGGCCGCAGGAGGGAGACGAGTGACGACGCACCGCGACGCCGACAAACAAAAAAAAACAATAAATAAATAAAATAAAATAAAAAAACAAAGTAGGTAATTAAATTACTATATCAAATATATAAAAGTGAATAAATATATTTTATGATATAAATAAATATATTTAAGGATATAATATGAAATTTAAAATTTAGGCTGTATGGGCTAAACCCTGTGTGTCGTGTAAGTTGTCAAGGTGGAAGGTGACATGACATTTGAGTTGTGTGTGATAAATTGATAGATAGTAAGATGCCACGCATTGAGAAAATTTTATATGCCACGTTAGCACGTAATGTTTGGCCACATGTGGGCCACATGGACAGCCACAGCCAGACTTGAGTTGATGACGTGGCAATGTTGGATGGAGGCACAGACTTAGTAGGATGCTATGGAAGTCAGGAAAAAAATGCGGAAAGGAGGAAAAAGGATTGCTTGCCTCTACGGCAATAGGACGCGATCTCAAACCTGCGCCAAGCAAGACGTGCAGAACGAGCAGGTAAATCAAATTGCTACAAAAGAGTCACCCATTTGTAACTTTAATAGATGCATTTTGAGTCTTCTATTCAATGTTTGCCTCGTTCTCAGGACACGCATCGGCGGCGGGAGATCATTCCAGCACCGAGAGGCAGCAAATCTGAAAGACCCACGAAAAGCCACGGTACGATGTTTGGGAGTAGAGAATGTGTGTGTATTGATTCTCGTAGGATACCTGCTGTGTTCATGGGCCCAATCCAGCTTTTTGAAAAGATACCCTGGCTTTCCCGTGCTGACAACACCAAACATCAAGGTGGAAAGTGTCCAGTTCCTCTATGCTGTGGAAGGCACGTTAAGACGTTGAGAAGCAGTTAAAACCTCCAATCCCTCATTGGGCCAGCGTGATTTAGGTTCAAATTAGGAGGACTGGTCCTAGCAGTAGGAAGCTTAAAGGCTAGTGATGATGATACAGTACACCTACGGTTTGAGGAACCTTAAGTTCTTCGTTGACGCTGGTAATACTGTAAAGGCTTTCGAAAGCCACAGATCCCGTTTCTTTATAAAAGCTAAAACAAGTATCCTTATGTACTTTATACTGTCCCACTGCTGAGCAAATGTCTCCATAATTGGAATCAAGCATCGCTACAACCGTGGTGAACGCTTGTCAAAGGAACATGGTTATTGGTGATCACACAACTGAGCTTCAATCCAATCCGATCTATTTAGCTTTTGTCTTCATATAAATAAAATGTTTGTCAAGTCAGTTAAACTAGGTATTGAATCAATTATTAAACTCATAAAGTAAATCGCTAAATGAAATAATTACAAACTCCACGAAAATATAACAACAGAAAATTCGTAATCGCCTTACGGCAAATTGACAGATATCAATAACATTGAAATATTGATGATGAAGTGCAAATCCTTTGCAACTAACAATTACATCCCGAAATCCTATCACAAACCAATTTTGATATTACAAAAGCCATTAACGTGTACAGTCAACAAAAGAAATGAGTGCACAATCCCATTTGGCGGTGCACAGTGCGTCGATATCAAAATTCAAAGCCTTTTCGGCGTAACATGACTGTGAAATTAGTTGGCTATTGAGTCGGGGCGTGACGGAGCGCGTCAGCCGAACGTTCGCTGTTCAAATTTCGATTAAATAACTCGGTATTAGGGATGTTAGGTTATTATGCAGCTGACTGTACCCAATGATTTTTGGGGTGACAACATTTAGTTAGTTTATGAACTGAATTTACATTTGGATATTAGGTTTGGAGAACATTCCTCTGGGGTGTTCGGTAACTTCGATTGGATTCTCGACGTGATCGTTGTCTTTGTTGGGTTACAAAAGTTCCACTGCTGGGCTTAAGCTTTTATGGCCAGGAAGGGGAGATGGAGCTACTAAAACTACTAAGTACTAAGAAACTAGTTTACTTATCGTATGAACGATTGGTCGAGTAATTGTTTGGTCGAATGAACGTTTGTTTTTTTTGTACCTAGCACGGCAAATGACTCCATACCACCTGATGTTAAGTAGAAATGGAGTCCAGACGCGAAGACAACTGGTGCAGCTTGAAAACAATGCAGCATCAGTCAACCTCACTCTGCCGGCCCACAAGGTGCTTCTTCACGCCTCGTTTGAAGGACCCCATATCATAGGAAGGAGGGAAAAGGTGTGCTGGTAGACTATTCCATCTTTTGGAGGTGCGACAAAGAAACGAGTCACCAAATTTTTTTGTGCGCGATGGGATATGTGTGACAGTGAAGCGATGACTCCGGAGAGCAGCACGTGTACTCCTATGGAGGAAGGGAGAAGGTGGGATAAGGTCAAACATATAGGAAGAACTGTAAACTCTTCTTTGAGAGAAAGCTAAGAAAATAGAAAAATGCATTGTCAATATAGGTAGGTCTAGTTGTAATACTGCAAATGACACATTATTAACAACTAGCCACAATTTTATAAACTCTTTTTAGCAAGTATATCAAATAGTATCACAAATTAATAAGCAAGCACAATATGTTCAATCCCATCAAGATCGAAAGGTTTTAGAACTATTCGACAAGAGAAATGCTTACAGTTCTTCCTACTAAACGTCCATTCGACCAAACGTTAATTCGATCAACGATAGAAATGTCAATGGTTATATCGACGAAATATATTTTGATCAGTTGTTTGTTCGATCAGTAATAGAAAGGCCAAATGTTTCGTCGAACGGCGAAAATATGAATTTCGATATCCCGCGGTAAACTCCGTGAACCCATACCAGACTCAAGCATAATATTCATTATCGAGATTTGTTAATTTTTGTTTATTTGTAAGGCGGTTAGTGTTTAATAGTGTTGGGTAATGGCATCAGCGTTCGACAGGACCCAGTCATCGATCTTTTTTTTTATTTTAATCATTAAAAATAGGGGTCAAAGTCAAAGAAAATGCTTTTGAATCGTCCATAATTTTTTTACCTACTTTAATCAGGACGTCTATTTTTTAGCTGTGGAGAAGAATGGGCGCAAGATACTCCACAGCTTTAATTTTGTAACGACATTTACAAAATTATATGCCGTTACGATACCAAGTTATACAAGTTTAGAAAACCTTAACAATATTTTGAATTAGAAATACCTGTTGGAGTGGTCACCAACTGGTTTTAGTCTTTACCTTATAAAACCGGCCAAGTGCTAGTCGGACTCGCGCACGAAGGGTTCCGTACCATTATCTATAAAAAGGAGCCCACTTAAATAATTTTGTTTTATTTTAATTTAATTATTTATTTTTAAAGTGAATAATATAACTCAATATTCTGTGAATATTTCAAGCGTCTACCTGTTGCCGTTATCAATAACGGGCAAAAACGAGCAAAAAAATCCACGTTTGTTGTATGGGAGCACCCTTAAATATTTATTTTATTCTGTTTTTTAGTATTTGTTGTTATAGCGGCAACAGAAATACAGCATATTATTATGTGAAAATTTCAACTGTCTAACTATCACGGTTCATGAGATACAGCCTGGTGATAGACGGACAGACAGACGGGCGGACGGACAGCGGAGTCTTAGTAATAGAGTCCCGTTTTATCCTTTGGGTACGGAACCCAAAAACCGACCACCTGCTTCCTTGCTGTCATCCCGTAAAATTTTAATGACGATTAATGATTTTTTTTTGCGATAAAAAATGTGTCGAACATTGGTCTTCAAGTGTCGACCACTGGTTGCCACTACCCTAGTAATCTTAATTTAGTAAAGATAAGTTATGTTAAGGTAATTCGATTTAAACTTGAAAAAAAAAACAATTTCTTTACTCATATCATAATTTTTACATCTTTATATTAAGGCGACGCACCGCTAAACAATAAATCTCATACGGAGCGTTTACGCCCCGTACCATAAGAAAAACTGTTTTTTTTTTCTTTCCAATTAAAACTACAAATAAGTTTAAAAAAATGAACTAGCATATTGAAGTGTGTGTTAAGACTAATCTACTAAGAAAATTTAGATGCTTAAATCGATCTGGTTAGCCTGTAAAATGCAAATCTATGTTTTAAAAGAGGTTACTTTGATATTTTTTTCTCTGTTATAAAAGTTGACAAATCGTGTTTCTGCAACTAGCAACATGAAGTCTTTTAAATGAAAAATCGTTTCATCAAATATCAAATTTCATATGTTTTGTAATCGTTGGGAAAAATCAAGATCCCGCCACGTAAATTTCCAAAAAACTTTTTACGAAAATTGCGCGGACGGAGGAGTATGAAATTTCGCACACTTTTAGTTTAAATAGGGAAGGAATGCAGAATTTTAATATATTTTTTAAAATTATGCTTAAAAAGTACATTAAATTAAACATTGTTTCATACTTTTTTCAAAAATTTCAAAAATAGAAGAGGAGTGGCCGAAATCTGTCTATGCCAATCCAAACTCACATTCTATCTTTTTTAATTTTTCATTGCTTAGGATACAATCCGTGCAGCCATAATAAAATTATTGTTTAGTACACAGATTTTTATAAAAATTACGGTCGAATTTCGACCACTGGGCGACCACTAGTCCTGATAAAACGTCTCACAGATTCTTATAAGCTTCCACTATAACATTACTCTGCAACATATATTTTCTACATCTAATATACAGTATACTCATACCGACGTATAAGTACTGTCGAAGTAGACTTTCCAATTACAACCACGTCTTCCTAAAGCTTTCAAACTGTAAAACGGTATCATAAGTTTCAAACTAACTATATCTTCGTCGATATGTTACTCCGTTTTAGAACGTTACTTTGTGTACAGTCGGCCGGATATATTGATAGACGGCTCGTATAATTTTATTTAAATTGTATGGTCAAAATGCAGGTATTTTAATGAAACACTTTGTACTGATTGACTCGCCCTTAGAAGGTCTTGCAAAGGGTACAAAACGTCTTTAGCAGAATACAATAGATTGTAAAAAAACCGCAATATACTTAATAAACAGCCTATAACTGTCCCACTGCTGGGCAAAAACTATAATTGATGGGTAAACGCTTAATCACCACGCTTGCCAAATGCGGGTCGGTGATCACCTGGGCTACGAAACACACTTTGCCCGGCCTGGGAATTGAACCCGGGACCTTTAGGTATCGGTCCGAGCGCCTTGCCACTCGGCCACCGAGGCGCTTAAAGGCTTAATTGCGTATATTTTCGACAACCAGTAAATAATAATGTTTCTTATTCGGATAAACGTAGTTATATAAAGGCAATTTTTGTGTGTTCAAAGAACCTTTCAATACCTTTAATATTGGAGGAATTAGGGGTTCTCATTCTGCCGTTCTAACGAGGAACATTATGACGGCAGTATTCGATGAAAGGTGCACATAAGATTGGTTTCTTTTGACGATATCTTAGATGTACTTACTTTTAGGTAAATGAAAAGTCATGAGCCCCTGGCTTGAAAATAAGAAAGGTCCGTTTCTTAGAGACTAAAATAATGTTTTTCAATATTTACCATTCTTATTAATAAAAATTAACTCTTATTAATTCTATAATTGTGTTTTTTATAAATATTGTATAGTTTTATTTTATTTTCTTATAAAAATCGCCTTGGTTTGTACTGTAATGGTTTTATAATTGTATTCTAAATAAACAAATAAATTATAAATAAATAAAGAAAATATTTTCATCTACAGTTTTTTTTCGAGTTTGTTTTTCATTTAAAACATTTCTATTTTATTAATTCCTTGTATGTATAACATAATATAACAAGCACAGAAAACGGCAGTTTTGCCAGAGTTCGTCGGAAAGTTAGAATACTAAGATAGAATATTAGAGAAACCAAAATACAATTACAAAGTACAAATTCCAATTTGTGAAATCGACATTGAATTCTCGAGATGAACTGTACCGCTCAGTATTCCATGCATTCGTAATAAGTTCTTACTCAAACTATACCCCCTTTGAGGGTAAGAAGTATCACTTAACATCTAGAGCCAATTCGATTCACCAAGAGTCGTTGAAGAGTGAATCCGCTAGAATGTACAGTCGCCCAACTTTGGCCTGTTTGCGAATTTAAACTTTACTCCCTCCAATATTACGATTATTAAGTGCATCTACTTTCAATGCCTATTGGGACGGACGAAACGCACAACGTGTGGTTATTATAAAGTCATACGATAATATACCTACTGTTTTCCTGATCAAAGAAAATTTATTTATTCATTTAAAACTTCTGCATTATTAAGTTACATAATGGACTTAATGCCTAAGGAATTCTCTCCCGGTCAACCATAGGGTTCAGATATGACAGGGTAGGTAGAATTCAAAGCGATAAAAAGTGGACAAAAGCGTAATATTTTTTTTTATAATAATTATAAAATTATGGATTTAGTAATTAACTTTAAAAAAAAGGCTTTCCTCAGATGGGACTAAAACCGTCAACCTTATACAATCAGAGCGACAGCTCTTCCAACTGCGGCATTGGGTTCCATGTATCCATGTTAAAGTTTTAAATTTTAAAATATGTTGGACATTTATGTTTGTTTTTTTTTCCATTTAAAAGCTAGTTCGAAGTTTAAAAACCTTCTTGGTTAAGTACTATGATTTGGAGTGAAAAGTTTGTTCCATTTTTAATAATAACATTCATGACCTTCATAGTAATTTATTCAGCCTGCTAAACACGGATTTTCATACTAACTTTGCCGGCCACTGCTCGCGTCTATTTGACCAGTACAGCAATTCGATTTATCACGAAGAAGATAATTTTTTTTTTTAATTTATTGAATAAACAAAAAAATATAATATTGATTCATGCAAGACCCATCATTGGCAAAACCAGAGTGGTTTGTGTGCCGATGGGGAATTCAAAGAAGTTATATTACTTATTTCACATGCTTTTGTATCTTACAAAAATGGATCTTTTAATTACTCCAGAAATCAGTACAATTTACAGATAGATATATAAACACTTTATTGTTTACACAATTACACAAAACAAATAACAGGAAATTTTAAAATAATAGTAGGCAAAGACGGTCTTATCGCTTAAAGCGATCTCTTCCAGACAACCTTTGTGGCATAGGACAGATTAGGAGACAATCAGAGGTAGTGTACCGGCAACTAGCAAATATAGAAAAAAAAAAACTATATATTAAACTTAATAAAATAGGTAATATAAGATATATACATAATACCTACTATTATATATTGTTATGATAAACTATATATACCTACATACGGTACAGTTATTGCAGACTAGTTAAAAGAAAATAATGAAGTTTAATCTTAATAGTGGCAAGTGACTTGAAGTGACTACATCAGGCAGGAAGTTATTCCAAAGGCTGGTAGCCTTAACTGTAAAAGAATCCCTAAAGTAGCAGCAATATAATTAGGGCTCTTACATGAAGTCGCTTGATTCAGCTCAGCCTGGAACTCGGCCATCTTCGCTTCAAACATCTTAGCCATTATTCATGTTTGCTTCCAGAAGTGAGAGGTCCATGATGTGATATTGGAGTTTTGTGATGAAGGAGAAGAGACGAAGGAAAACAAATACTGCAGGCGAGTGGTACTACTTATGCCTATTAGGCATATAATTTATAGGAAATATTAAGTTTAAATAATTTAAAAATGGTAAATAAACGGAGCTAGTGAAATGTGCTGTTTACTTGGCAACTACCCCCGTTTTTTTTTTTGGAAGAATGTTGTCAAAACAAAATCCTCATTTTCAAACATGTTAGAGAATTATTTTCATCATCCCACTTCAAAATCGTTCCTTAACATACAGCCTCTATTGAAGAGTAATGTTAAACTAATGTTAAATTGGAAAGTCGTCTTCCATGCCGTTACTTCCAAGTTTCAATGTTCAATTCAATTTGATCGGGTTACGTTAATTTGCTTCAATAGAACGTTAGTTTGGGTATCGGCAATAATTTATTAGGGCCCTTTGTGGTGAGATGGGGTAAATTTAATAATGGCTTAGTATGTAAAGGCCGCATTATAGCCTGCATGGTGACTGACGCCTTTGACTTTGATAACGTAATTCAGTGTGTAGGTAATTAATTGTAAAATTAAATAATTTCCTGTACACTGTGTAGGTATATTTTCTATGTTTTTTATAAACTATGAATGCTTTTGGTCGTTAGGTTTTTAGTAAATTAAGATTTATGGCTGATAGAATGAAGTGGATTTTATAAGTAAAAAATATACAGTTAAAAATAGTATACTGACGTTTAAAAATAAGTTATAATAAAACAATGTTTTTTTAAATACGTAAATTAATTTAAATAATAATTCGGGTATAATGTTTGTGTATTGACTGCACTAGGGTAGTGGAAGTGGGGCGCTAGTGAACCGACCGCCATCTTGGTTTTCCACGGGCAGTGCAGCGCGGGAAGGCGGACTAGTATCGGTGCCGGTGGCAATCGAAGCGATCGGTTACTATTTCGCCTTCTGTCAGTGTGTCTGGCTCTGAGTACCAACCATTGCTATTTTCAGATAAGTATTTGTGTTTATTATTTAAAGCTTATTGTTATTTAAGTTAAAGCAAACAAAACTACGAAGTGAACAAATGTTTTGTGAATAATCTTAGTGCTTTATAAAATAAATAGTTTACACTTCCGATAATACAGTTTTTAGCTATCTCCATCCTGTTTTTACCCTAAAGAGACAAATTAATATGCTTTATTATAAATTTAAATTGTTGTATGGTTACAAAAAAAAAAGTATTATCTATCTATATCTACCTTTGTTTTAAGCTAATTGATGTTTTAAAGTTACAATACATATTAAAACGATGAAAATTGGTGTTTATGCCATAATATATTTTTTTAATAAGAAATTTTAATGTTTTGCTATTAAATGCATGAATACAACTAATAATTTTTTTGTCTTTATTACACAACATCTCACACATTGTCCTGATCTCAAGGTAAGTAGCCTAGGCACTCATTTTTATGGAAGTCAGAAACAACGACGGTACCACAACCACCCAGACCCGACACAATATCGAAAAGTTCGTTTTTGACATTGACCCGACCGTGCATAGAACCCGGGACCTTAGAGTTGTTTTATTTACTAGCACTCCGAAATTTGGAAAAGTACGGCGTGCAAGCCACTCGGCTACGGAGGCCGTCAAGCAATGAAATTGACGTTTTGTATAAAGATTTTTTATAAAATTATATTTTTTATACTAACGTTTTGTTAATTTTATTAGCATCTATTTATGTTAACACTATAAAAATTTTAAAAATAACAAGTCCCTTTAAAGGTACAATGAAACAAAAGGTCAATTCCGTGAAAAAAGAAGTCAATTAAAAAAAAAATTGGGCGATAAAGACACAAAATTAATAAGGTAAATGCAGGTAATAACGAGGGGGCTAAGCGACATTTCAAATTGGCAGTAAAGAATGACGCTTATGTAAATGTGCTAAGCCCATAAATATATTTTTTCTCTGAAGTTAATTAAATTCTTTTTCTATTTTTACTAATATTTGCTTTATATACTTACCTGTATAACTGAAAAATATTTTTTAAAATCAGAAAGACAACTGCTGGTAATACCGAGGGTCCCCACACACCGATCAGCTAATACCGAGGTATTTATTTACCGAGGGTAGTCACTCGTCTATACTCGGTGATAGCTTCCTATAGGAAGCTGTTTCCGAGTGACGAAGAAATTTTATTTACTCGTTGATAAAACATTGTACTGAAATAGTATTACCGAGTGTAGAAGTAAATATATTGAAATAAAAAATATAAATACCTAATCGGTAATAGGTTCTCCTACGTGCTAATAACGAGGGTTGTTAATTTTTTCGATCGGTAATAGTGTCGGTAACAGGCTTTGCTTTCATCTTATACCGACCCACAAATTAACGATAGTTGTGTTATGTAAAATCTAAAAGTAGAAATAAAAATGTCTATTTTACAATCTGCCATTATACTAAATATTGCAATAAATTAAAAAAAAAGTATTATTGATGCCAAGCAAGAAGTCCTTTTGTTTAGGAACTTTGAAGAAATGATATTTTTATGCTTGATGTTTCTTGCCAAAAATTAAGATTTCTAGCTGATAAACTGTACCACGGAAATGTCTCAAAACTATCTTTAGACATTTGAGAGTATCATGGCACTGCTTTTAATGACAAATAATGCTGTATTCTAGAATAAAAATCAAGTAAACTCAGCTTTCATTTATTGCTTTTACCGAGGGTACCGCGGTAAAAAGCAGCAACTGCCAAATCGTGGAAGCTATTACCGCGTTATTATATTTATTGATTTTATTAAAAGGAAACATATTAAAATACAAGAAACGTTCTTCATTTGTATTTGGAAGATACCTTAGAACGACTTATTAAATAGGCGTTGGCATAAATATCATAAAATGTTTAAAAAAACTCTTAAGAAAAAAATGAGGGTACTTGTGTTCGTTGAGAACGCTTTATATGGCACGAGCACTTGATGCGCGAGCGGCGCACAAACTGACCGTTTCTCGTGGGGTTGTCAGAGTGGAACAAATTTTTGGTATAGACGATATGATTGAGGGACAAATAATCTTTATTACTGTGTTTTCATTTGTATAAAAGTACACTTTGTTTATAGTTAAATTCAAGAAAATAAATTATACCTCGGTAATATATGCAGATTTTTGGGGGGTCGTTAATAGCTGCACTTACCTTAATCATTGTTATTACTGAAGCCTAAGTAACATATTCCTAATTAAAGGTGTATAATAATATATTAACAACTGGTATTGACTTTTAGAAGTAATACACCCATTAATAATAAGTGAGAAAAAAACGTCAATTTCATAGGTACCTCCTTAGGTACCTATGAAATTGACGTTTTTTTCCCACTTAACACTTGGGTCCTTACCCAATATAAGTAGATTGCGTTACTCCTCGTAAAAACTTGTTTATAATGAAACGTAAATGTTTAATAATGTTAATATTTCTAGTAATTACTAGCTGTCCCGGCAGACCTAGTTCTGTCCTATTTCTCTAAAACAAAGTTACATTGATTTTTTTATGTTAATAGCTGCCCCGACAGATTTCGTTCTGTCAAAAGTTAGTGGCCTGTCGCAGTCTAATAGAAATAAAATAACATTGAAAGACTTTTGTTTGATTACTTGGCGCGTAAATAAATAAATCTGACCTTTATTCAACTTGAAGGCATACCAAAGATAATCCTTACGCGCCTTTGTTTTGTTTTGATTGACGTCAAATGTTGGCAGCTGGGGACAGAGCGGTTTGTATGGGAAAAGAAAATTGCTGTAATTACTATTTTCCGCGTATTTTTTACGTTTTTTCTCTCCATAGAACCTTCCTCCAGACTTCATCAAACACAACAAAAAAGGAATCAGTCAAATCGGTTCAGCCGTTCTCGAATTTTGCGATTAGCATCACATTTAGCGATTCATTTTTATTTATATAGAAGATTATGTTTGGTTTATGATCGATTTTGTTAGCTACCACCAATCTTATCTATAAATGTTGCCTGAACAACAACGATATCAGTAGGTATGTTGTTTCCCGACAGTTAAAGAGAAGCTTAGTTTCTCATTAGGATTTCGTTTGCATCTTCAGCCTTATTTTCACTTACCATCAGGTAAGATGAAAAATGTAAAATAGCCTACATTCTGTTCCACTGCTGGGCAAAGGCCTCCATCATTGAAATCAAGTCATCGCTACAATTGATGGTATGACTTAATCACCACGCTTGCCAAAT
Organism: Eudonia lacustrata; assembly: GCA_947562085.1. NCBI lineage: Eukaryota > Metazoa > Arthropoda > Insecta > Lepidoptera > Crambidae > Eudonia > Eudonia lacustrata. The sequence goes on along the minus strand of OX387323.1, from coordinate 1,973,930 downwards.
GCGGGTTGGTGATCACAAACCCGGGCTATGCATGTATCGAAAAAAATCCGATACACACTTTACCCGGCCTGGGAATTGAACCCGGGACCTTCGGGTATCGGACCGAGCACTCTGCCACTCGGCCACCGAGGCGTATGATTCCTCCTTGCGAAAACAAAAGTAGTTTAAAATGCCTGAGTAAGGGGATTCTCATAAATAACTTTTTAAAACAAAACATTTAACACACAAACGAATATGCCGCAGACCAAATAGAATTCACGCATTTCGCGGCGTTGACCTGTCGCTGTTGTTTTTTTTTGGTTTGTTTCATTCCACCTCCACGGGCCTATGTAAAACACGAAAAATTCTGTTACCCCAAATTGGTTGAAATAATTCACGATTCTCACAGGGATTAAAGCCTTCGCAAGCCCTAAATCTTGATGAAAAAATAACACGGCCCAACATATATTTTCTCTCTCCACAAAAACATGACTTGGTTAGGTGAAATTTTAATGAAATCTGATTGTTGTAATATATTTTTGCGAGTACCTCCCCTTGAGAGACACTAAAGCGGTATGTTAGCGCAAATGGTTTCTGTGGTAAAACCTTAATGTTGTACATTACTCCTATACTATACACCGAGACATATTAATGGTTGTTTTTCCGCAGGTAGGTAGATCAGACCATGAAACTGACAAGATATTTTTTTAACTTTCCCATACAAACCATGCTCGGTCAATAGAGGCTTTGTAAGAAAAGCGAAAAAATTATCTCGTTTTTTGACCTATGTTTCTTGGGGAAAGTTGTTCAGTTACATGGTCTGATCTACCCACCTGCGGGAAAACAACCACTAAAATGTCTCCGTGTATACATTACTAGATAAAAAATTAGATGTTAATACAGTGTTTATTTATGTTCCGTGCTAACGGGTTAGAGAATGAGCAGGTTTTCTGCACAATATATTTTTATATATTATTTTTTAAAAGCAAAGAGAGGCCTATGCCCAGCAGTGGGTCGGGAGGGGCTGATGATGATGATGATGATGATATTTTTAAGCACGTTATACTATGATCTATTTTTTTAAATTTCCTTACAAGATAATATTAAAGACTGTACTTTAAGACGTACGAAATAGGGGTGCTGAAATGGGAAGGTGCCGAAACGAAACTAAGCCAAGAAATCAACCAGTCCAATGATCTGACCGCTGACCCACCTAGACCCGAGCATGGGTCGTGAGTTCGATTCCCATTCGAGCTTCCTAGACTAGTTGATTTTTTCTACAATTTTTTAACTTGTTTCTACATATAGCATTGTGAATGCATAATTTGAACTAATAAAAATATACATTACTATCATACACATTACATTATCTATATAATACGTGAAGCAAAAACTTTGTACCCCTTTTAACAAAAATGTGTGGACGGAGGAGTATGAAATTTCGCACACTTATAGTTTCTATAGAGAAGGAGTACAGAATGTTAATATTTTTTAAAATTATGCTTAAAAAATACAATAAATCAATAAAACAGTATTTGAAAAAAAAAATAAAAATGGAAGAGGAGCGGCCGAAATCTGTCAATACTATAATCCAAACTCACACTCTATCTTATTAAATTTTTCATTGCTTAGGATACAATTCATGCAGCCTTAATAAAACTACGGTCGAATTTCGACCACTGGGCGACCACTAGTTATTATTAATTACATTATTTTCTAATAATTATATAAAAAAGCTCCATTACTAAAATACAGAGTGTATTTTTCGAATAGTTATTTCATGTTTTCCGTTCAAGTGAAGTTTAGATGACGGAAACAAAACATGACTAAGTTAAGTACTGATAATGATAAAGTGCTGCCTGCATTTTTAAAACGATAACAAATACACTGGGCCGCAAAAATTCCGGGTCGCTTATAAAAAGTGTGATAGTTTCTTAACTACACAACACAAACTAGTGAAACTGTTGTATGTTATAAATGACTGACTTATACATAAAAGAAAATACATAACACGTTTGTAAACTGTATAATTTTATATAAGTACTAAAAAATACAAAAAAAGCACTTCTAACTTTTGACAACAAAAATATACAACACGGTTAATCTGCAAAATGAAATCTTTTCTGTAAATTTAATATCTTGTATTTCCTCCACGAGCCCGTATCGCTTCATTAAGACGATGTGGCATGCTGTAAATCAAATTTCTAATACGATTTTGGTCTATGTTTGACCATTCTTCTACTAGCGCACTTCTTAACTCACGTAAGTTAGCTGCAGCTGGAGAGCGTTGTTTAACGCATCTCCCGAGCTCGTCCCATAAATGCTCTATGGGATTTAAGTCTGGGCTGCGAGCTGGCCACTCCAGGCGGGTGATACCGACGTCTTGAATATACGCGTTGACCAAATGTGCTGTATGTGGTCGCGCATTATCGTCCATAAAAATGGAATTTGCGCCCATATTCACCAAGAAAGGACCAGCATGCTCATTTAAAATCTCCTCTACATATCTGGGAGCTGTCAGAGAACCGTTTTCTATAATTACTAACTCCGTACGATCCTCCGAAGATATCCCAGCCCAAACCATTATTGATCCTCCACCGAATGGCACCTTTTCCTCAAAACACGCTTGACGATAACGTTCATTTGGTCGCCTATATACTCTTCGGCTCCCATCGTGTGCGAATAAACAAAATCTTGACTCATCGGAAACATAACCCTGGACCAATCTTCATCTGTCCATCGGACGTGTTCTCGAGCAAACCGCAACCTGGCAACACGATGTTCTCTGAGCAATTTAGGGCCATTTGCTGGCCTATAAGGCTTTATATCAGCTTCCCGAAGTCGCCGCCGGATCGTGTCAGAGCTTACATTGTTGTGGAGAATTTTTTGAAGGCTATTTCGGACCTGAACAGCCGTGAGATGTCGATTTTTTAACATAGTGCTCACGATGAATCGGTCTTCTCGTGTAGTTGTACACCTGAGCCTGCCATTCCCTGGCCTCCTGATGTTCATGCCGGTCTCTTGAAATCGCTGGAGTACTCTTTGGACCGTGGATAAAGATACACCTACTGTTCTAGCAGTACTCCGCTGACTCTTTCCTTCTTGTACCATGGTGATAATTCGTATACAATTTTCAGTAGATAACGACATGTTGGTGCATGGTTGATGCACAAAATACTGTGACCAGCCAAAAAAACTGTTTATGATGACAGCTCGGTTTTAAACAAAAGCGAGAAAAATTTCTATTCCTAAAATTTGATTTGTGATATTTTTCAAAAATCGGAATTTCTTTTTTTGAAGCTGTAACTTGTTCAAATGCAACCTCTTTTGATATGTATAATAAGCGTCAGAAATCTGCCTATAATATATTATTTATACGAGGGATCTATGTAAATAACTTTGGGAGATATCGCGGTTTATCTAAATGACCCGTTATTTTTGCTGTCCAGTGTATAATTCTGTTAAACATAAACTACACTCAAAACGCACGTTAAACATATTTTAATTAAGAAAGATTATTATAATGTAAATGACTATATTGCAGACAAATGCGTGTGGAAATAAGTCGCCTGTACTGGTTTGAATATTATTATTAATCTCTACAAAATTGTACAAAATTTTTATGTTATATTACATGATGTAATTTGGTTGAAAATATGAAGAAAAAGAAATGAGCTTCCTGAGTTTCTTGCCAGATCTTCTCGGTCAAGGGCTCTCCTAAAATCCGACCTGGTGGTAGATTCAGTAGTAGTCTAAACATTTTTTGTTTTTTTTATATATTAGAAAGAGGCAAACGAGCAGGCGGGTCACCTAATGGGAAGCAATCACCGCCGCCCATAGACACCCGCAAAACCCAAGGAATCGCAGATGCATTGCCGGCCTTTATGGAAGGAATAGGCTCGTTTCTTAAAGATCCATAAGTCGTAATGTTCTGGAAATACCGCCGCTGAGAGCTGATTCCACAGGACTGTAGTTCGTGGTAAAAAAAATACGTGAGAAACGCACAGTAGTAGACCGCCATCCATCAAGATAGTGTGGATGGAAAGACAGTCGATTGCGTGTAGTGCGGTGAAGGAAATCAGCGGCAGGGATCAAACCGAACAATTCCTCAGAGCACTCCCCATGATAAAGGCGCTAAAATACACGGAGAGACGCAACGTCTCTCCGAAGGGCCGATCGAGCCGACCAGAGGTTACCACATTATTTGGGTTTTATAATTTTGACGTCAATAGGTGTCTGTGAAAGCTTACGTTGAATAAATGATTAGACTTTTGACTTTGACTTTGAAGTGAAGTCATAACAGAGTGATTGCCTCATCACTGTAACACAGAATTTTAGCCAGTACGTTTTGATAATTATCTAGGTACAATCCCTGTATAAACAACCTCCGCTGAAACCACTTCATCAGTGCTTGCTAATCTCCACGCGTAAGACATACCTAAGTAGATACGCTTGCCGCAAGCTCCTCGCAACGACAGAAACAGAATTTTTAAATGAAGATTAGCTCTTCAAAAGGGGATTTTTCAGCGCAAATACCCTAGACACGAATGGAAGGTTATTTCAGTGGAAGTACGAAATTGAGTTTACAGTTAATAGCATTAAGGCAGCAACTTTATTATGATTGTGGATGCTATAAAAGAATACGTTGAAGCTAATTAAAATACATAGCTACTTATGTTGGTATCGAATTTCAGATGGAGTTTTTGGATATTATGCTCACGTTGAATGGAGTTTGGATAAACGTTTCAGAATAATACAGGCCGTTTGTTAGCTTACTATTGTTTGCTTCTGGCGGGTTATTTAGATAGATAGATAGATAACATATTTATTTGGACACTATAGACACACACAATATACAATCGTAAATAAAAAAAACAACAATTACACTGAAAACAAACATAATTTAATAAAACAACCAATTAAAAAATACAAAAATGTGTGTGTGCCGCAGCATCTCAAAAGGGTCGTTGCTCAGCGTGGTATTCACTCGCATAGCAAGTGAATCGCTGATTTTCAGCAACAACCAGGAGTGACCACAAGGACGGTGCCCGTAACGATTATCAGTAAAGTGCCCATGAGCGTAGCCTTGACCGTGAAGTAAAAAAATATTAAAAATTTATGAATAAACATTTATTAATGTATAAGCTGTGCAGTGTATATTTTGTTTATAATTGACATTAAATTAGATAAGGATATAATAATATAAAAGTAAAATGCAAAGTAAAATAAAATAAAAAAATATTATATATAATAAGTGTGCTATCTAGTTGGCTTCTTCTTCGTTCTGTTCGGCGAGCAGATGAGACTTAAGTTGTTTTTTAAAAGAGAACTTAGAATTCAACCGCCTTATTGGGGGATAAATTAAGATTAAAACTCTAAATACAATACCACAGATAAAACTTTTGCACCTTATATGTTGAAACTGTTGTCGCCGGGTCTTTAAGACCGGTTTTTTTCGAGAGTTTTTTTAAGATAACCTCAAACGGTCTTTTCAACGTCACCAGACTTATTTGAGGCCGGCGAGAAACTTTAAGGGTGTGATCCTCAAGCCGTCTGATCGAAACGCCGTCAAAGATTTTGTAGAGGGTATTTGCATCACGCAAGTAAATAATCTTCTTGGAAACAGGGACACCTGGTTGTTTAGTGTGAGTTTTGTTTACTATCCGTCTTCGTTCGATTACAATTACGAAAATGGAAACTAGTGTGTCGTTGAAGCAGCGCCTCCTGGCGCATACTAGAAGAGTTCAAGCTTTGCCATACAAATTCTCGTTTACGCTAACGTGATCGTATGGCGAATGACTCTCCGAGGGACTCTAATTGGATTGAATATTAGATTCTGCAATGGTTCACATTAGGAGGAATAGAGTCATAAGCCGTGAAAAATATAAAATATACAGTTTTAAAGCTGATTTAGCCATCAAAGGCTTATAAAAACAAAGTTAGTTGTTTAATTTGTTGTTTTGTTGTTTTCATTGTTTGTTTATTTTATCGTATCTACTTATTTTACTTACCAATTTAGTTTTGATAGAGGTAAATATTAGTTTTCGTAATATAATCTAGTATAGAATATTGTGCGGCCGCCGGCGTGGCGCTCGTGCTCAAACTAAATCTCGGTATCGTTTCGTTTTGTATCAAGCATATACGGGTGGGAAGGAGTATACCAACAGATTGAAACCAACGATTCTAGTGCCTATTTGGACAAAAAAAAGTAATACAAATATGGCTAAAAGCGGTAAAGCCTAATTTTTGAGATATTAAATTATTTAAGTAATTCACAAGTTGAAAAATCCCAAGGGTAACACGCCTTTATAATATGACGTAATCTAATAATATCAGATGTTTATCTGACGTTTGTTGTCTAGAGCTCTTAATAGTCAAGTGTCATACGGACGTCATACTCCACTCGTCGTTTATCGTATTTTGTCGGACCCGTTCGTGAAGCGTGAAGTTTTCTTTTTCACTGTTTTGACTAAGGCTTCGTTCACAAGGAAGTACCTACTATCGATAATTATTTTTTTTGTTCCAGAAATTAAGTAAGTTAATAAGTCAGTTTTGGACCCATGTTGATATAACATTATTTACTCGTAACACCACCAGGAATCGGCCGCGCCGACGCCATAAGTAAATCAAGGAGAAGATTTCCCACAACAGAATTTTCACATTTGATTGTGTAAACCCGAGTTTATGAATCCATGGGTAAAATCTGTCGGTATACCCGTATAAGGTCATGTAAATTATTAAATAATCTTCAAGCTCGGTGAAGCTGAAAATGCCGTATGAGGCAAACGGCAACCTCTCTACAAAAAAAAATTACTTTGGGAAATGGTATGTTTCTTCATTAGTTATAAAGGTTCGAGTGTCTCAGCCTGTGGCAAAGTTATATAAACCACAGAGGCACTTGACTTACACGAAATTAGTTTCGCAAAACCATAAGAACACCTGGCGGGGTCCGTTCGACACCTCGCGTTTACGACACTACACATTACAGGCCGGACTCGACTTGACAGTTAAAATTTAACTATCCAAGTTTTACTTTACTACCTACACAGTTTAGGTGCATGCTAACTGGATCGTAAACTATATCACTTCCAGTTAAGTGTTACGGTTAAAGACTGTAGTTAGTTTAGTTTTAATATAAAACTTTGGCCGGCTAGAAGTTTGGAGCGACGCGACGCTCCTCTTTTAATTTTAGCGCTGGTATTTTTTCTTCTTTGAATTTAAGTTTAAAGGTCCGATGGGCGATGAGAAATTTGTTTTTACATTCTGGACTTCGTCATTCTTAATATTAACATCGCCAGCTCAATATAAGTCCCCACTGCTGGGGCACGAGCTTTCCCTATGAATGAATAACTACTGCTAATGAAGCCGAGACCATTACTTAATGTGCCTTTTGAAGCACGGAGGAGCTCGAGATGATAAATTTTTGGTCACCCATCTGATAACCGGCCTTTGTGAAAAGTTGCTTATCTTTAGCAATCGCAGACCGGGCACGTTGATCTACTCATTTACTCAAACATACAGTGTCCCATACTATTAAGATAGTATTGGTATTGGCTATACAATGTATATATATATATATATAAAAAGGTTGTTCAGTTTTTTTTTCACAACAAACTTATGTTGCCGTTATTTTTTCCACAGCAGCCCGTAGGAGAGCACACCCGCCATATTTATCTCCCGAACAGTTAGTGCCGATTATCGGAGCAGTTAGACAGATTTATCTTGACAATAAAAGTAAACACGGCTGCTCTCAACTACGGCCCATTAGTACAAGGCTTCTGCGGCCCAAGTCATGAAAGAACTGGTCGAAGACATTTCTAATAAACTGTGTAACTTAAATGCTTCTATCAGTTTAAGCTGCCTATTTATTTTCATCATTGATTTCTTATACAAAACAATATTAAAATAGATTGGATGGACTAACTTGACTTGAATATGGATTAACTTCAGAAAGTTAGATAATAATATATGCCGCTGTACTAAGTTAAGGTGTTTCAATTTTATAATCGTAATTGAATATTCTATGATATTTGATACTTAAAATCCGTTTTAAATCTGATGTTTCTATTACCGACCCATGGGAGGACGTTTGTTTCTATTACCGATTTCGCTGATTCTATAACCGACTACATAATAAGTTCCATTTTAAATTAGAGTAATAGAGACAAAACACGGAATAACTCGTATACGCAGCTAATACACTGTTTATTAGTACGATATTATGTCTTATTTTTAACTTATTTTAATGTTGGGGAAGGTCTTCGGCCAGCATTGGGACCTAATATAGGCTATTAAAACAAATTAACTGGTCGCTGGGGCACAACAGTTCTCGAGAGACGACCGTGCACCAACAGATGCAGTGTAGGCAAGCTTTCAACAAGGTGGTCCGATGATGCTTTATGACAAAAGGTGGTTAAGACGTTCCACCATCTTCGCTTTGACCTGGCATGTCTCCGGTGTCCGTCACATGGATGGAACCAAGTCAGTGGCAATCAGTTGCGTAAAACCGCCTCTGTGGTCTAGTGATTAAGACCACCGGTTTAGACCCAGAGATCCTTGGTTCGATTCCCAGCGGGGGTACATGTTTGTGTACTCGGTATGATTGGTGTTAGGACTTGTTTTTCCGCGTGGCTAGCTACCACCATCTTATCTAAATATGTCACCATAACATCAATGTATGTAGCATTTTTGTGTCCGCCAGCTAAAGATAAGATAGCCAGTGCCTCAGTAGTTGAGGATCCCGGATGAAGTGCTCTTCCCCCATTGGCCTTTATCATCACTTAACGTCAGGTGCTTAAGCTAGAATAAAAAAATAAACTTAAAAGTGACACGCTACATCTCCTACCTTGCGACACGTAACGTATTAGTTGATGGGAGGGCAAGTTTGGGAGAAATGTTTTCGACTTCGCCTTGAAAGCGCAAACGTTTTGATTGTCCGAGAGTGGGAACTAGAGTAGAGAGGGAATAGTAATTCCCATTTCTGAAAGGCCCTTTCTATTTGTAAATTGAAGGATGCGCAGCAATAGACAACCATTTTGGCTAAGTTACGAAGAAGGAACAATCGGCCATTATGCGGACTGAAAGTTGCCAATTGGGTTTTGCATTGCTTATACTCGTTGATGAATGAAGTTCCTGCGTTATTAAGTATAATATTTAGTATTACAGACAATTGGTATACGTAATTTAGGTGTCTTATTACTTTTTGAATTAATCGTCATTACCATAATTCCAGCCCGGAGCCACCCACTGCTGAGTAGAGGCCAAAATAGATAGATAACGAACACCTATACGTCTTTTTAATTTGTCCACAGTTTTTATTGTATTAATATATTATCATAATATACACCTAATTGGAGAGGCCTATGTATGACTAGCATAGGCTGATGATGATGATGATGATGATGATACACCTAATTTATATTATACGATGTTACAAACTTTATAGATAAGTAGTTTTTGAATGTGAAAAATATTTTTAATAATAAGATGTTTAAAAATATAACGTCAGTGTCAATAATTCTTTAAGTTCTTTTTTGCTCTTGTTGAAAATTACAATATTTACAATCATTTTAATGTTTTGTTTTTGTCTCAATCTTAAGTTTTTATACCTCTATGCCTTATAATTTTACTACTAGGTCTAGTACCTTTCAAACTTGAACATAGCAATACAAAATAATGGTGCTTAGCGGAAAAAATGTAAAGTGATGACCATCCCGATTAATTCTCAACAGAATCAAAGCATTAACACGGCCCGGTCGACCCGAGCCGAGGTCCGAGCCTTTATAGGCGCCCTCGGGTTGTTCCGCTCCCCGATCCGATCCGAACCCCTCGGAGAATCTAGTAGGACACGGGGACACGCACTAGTGCGTGATACCGTTCCCTCTAAAAAACTTTCGAAGGTGATTCGTTTCACACGGCTTGAGGAACCCTTTAAGTTTTTCGCCACCCGCCCCAAAAAAATCCCGGTGAAGCTGAGAATGCCGTCTGAGAAAATCGGCAAAATCTCCCAAAAATAAATCAAACCTCCTGTTCTTATATATGAGTAAAACATGCGGTATAATACAGTAAGGTTCTTAATTCCCAAATCGCAAAGCTCATAACAACTGAACCACAGCAGTAAACATTGGCAGAGAACCGAGATAAAGCAAACACACCAATATTTATATTTCATAACATAATAACAACAAAGTTTTTCGGATACATAAAGGCGCCGTTACACTAAACCATAGAACCCATAGAAAACAATATACCGCATAATTATACCAGGTGTGGCCATAAAAACGCCGCGTACCACGCTATCAAATATTTTGCACCTTCGCAAACGAGCGGGGAGAACTATAAAAAAATTCTCTTATATCCCTTGATATACAACCTTTTACTATAAAGGACTGCGATTTCCATTGCTGCTTTATGAAGGTCGTTCACGTGTTACTGTGCTAAAACCGGCAATGGTTAGCCATGTCATTAGTGATGTATGTATGCGTCTAAAAGGGGGTTTTATTACGGGCACAGTTTTATAGTTCCGCCGATGGTCGCGGTGGCAAGCGCCGCTATTTGCAAGTTTTAGGGAATTAGGAGACCGGAGGCAGGGCCACGAAATTTGCATGTGAGCGATTTATGAGTACACGATAAGAGTTATGATATGAATTATAATCATTTCACTGTTTCCTACTTGTTTTATAGTAGGTACTTAAACTGTACTTATTGTTTACAATTACTATTTTATAGGTCTATATATTCTATATGGATACAGATCTGAATTAGATGTATTTTATTTTATTTTTATTAGCTAAATATAAAGAAAAATATATTTTCTATAGTTTTGATGTTGATCAGTAACATTTGTCAATATTGTACCACAAAAAGTAGCCAGAAGAAATTATAATTAAAGTGAACTTATGCAAAAACATGTTTTTCTTTTTAATTAGTAGAAAATAGTTAAAATTACGAAGAGTTGTCATTATGCGGTTGTTTTGTTGACATTATGAGAAGTTGTCTTTTTGCGAATTTGACATTAAGAAGTTGACGTTTTGAGAAATGGACATTCTGCATCTGGTTGTCATTTTTGTCATTATGAACTAGAACGAGTTTTTTTTGCATCTAGACTAAATTTTTATACAGCAATAAGTTACGTTATCTTAACATTTAGTTGTGCCACTTCTATCCTATCCCGCTGCTCTCCCGGCCTCCGTCCGGCGGCGCGGCCGGCCCTAATCCGTCGGTTTTACGAGCCGGCTCGCGTCGCCGCCGGATTCCGCCATTCCCATTTAACGCCGGTATTGTGCCGCGCCCTTTATGGCCTCACCGATTCTGTTCAACCGTATCTCGGGCCATGTGTGATTTGCGACTTTCTGCCCGTACGTTTGGACTTTTAATGTTCGACACTCTTTGTTACTGCTTATTATGTAGTTTATATACAGGGTGTCTTGTAAAGATCGTGGGAAGCCGCTGGATGCGAGCAGCACAAAACCGGTCGTTGCGGAAATCCTTGGGGGAGGCCTTTGTCCACCAGTGGACGTCTTTTGGCTGAGATGATGATATAGGGTGTTTGGATAGTAGGTTTTAGAAACTGAAATTCGGGAAAACTTCGATAATCAATTCCTGAACCATTAATTTATACGGAACCCTCGGTGGGCGAGTCCGACTCGCACTTGTCCGGTTATTTATAGAAAGTAACGCAAATTACTCTTCTCCTTCTGATGTTAAGCAGACTGATGCAGAGCCCAGGCGCGAGGACATCCTCACCTTGCCAACCCAAAATGTACAATAACTAAGTACATGTTGTTTTTGGTGGCATGGGTTTTTGTAATTTTACAAACTTATGAGGGTCCTTAGACGTGTAGAATTAGTCCATGGTGTAGCGAAGGTTTGTAGGAAGAATGTAGGAGGTATGTAGGAGAGTATTATAGAAGGGAACATAGGGTATGGCTTAATTATATTTATCTATGTACAAAAGTTAGTGTTGAAACAACACACTGCATTATTGCAATAATTACTATGTTTTAGCAATCATTAAATATGCCGAGTTAGTTTTCAAACAGACATTTAAATTTCGCGTAAATATTTGTGTGTTGCAACCGAAATTGTTAAATGGAACAACATTATAATTTAAAAATGCTTCGCTGATTGCCGCCGTCGCTTTTCAATAGCGGAAAGCAATTCAAATATCAATCAAACATTTCATCGTTTCAAATTTGATTGACATTTTAGCGAAATTCGCGTTTTGTTCAGCTACATTTTGGTAGCGTTACAGTATTGCCAAATCATAATTTGAATTGTATAAGTGCAAAATGTTGTTTAATTTTGTGAGCAGTCAAACATGAAAATTGTGTAATATTAATATTATTTGACGCCTTTGGCTGTGCTGCCAATGAGTTGGTTAAATACGGCTTATTTTAAGTCCGTTTGGTTAACTTTGACCGTTTTGAGAGAGAGAGAAACATTTACTGACCGCACACATTAATAAACATAAAAACAATAATAATCAATAGGTCAATCAATCAATCATGCCTCGACTTGTGCTGTTGCAAATGAGGTGAGTCGCAACAACGCTGGGATTCTGGCCAAGCTTGTGTCGGTGCGCTGTGCAAAACTCGTACCGCCTTACAAATAAACAATGAATAAGCTTCGAATAGTTATTCCGTGTTTTGTCTCTTTTACTAAAATATAAAAGAATATCTAATGAAGAAAGGTATAAGGTATATTATAAAATTGATGAATATCTTAATGATAAGAATGCATTGTCATCCTAGTCTGCTCGCCCTCACTTGATGTGTTATTGTATTATAATGATAATATTTTTGTAAACAAATCATGATTTAAAAGGAGTACCTACTAAGTTTCTTGCTGCGTTCTTCATAGTAGAAACAACCTTCTGAACCAGCAGTGGAATCACATTAAATATATGTATAGTTGATTACAAAATATAATATTATTATTATTCTGTGTACACATGAGTACACATATTTTAATATTTTTTTTATTTTTAAACGTGTACCTACTCGTCTTTCATATGTGGCCTAACCTGAATATTTTTTTTTATTTTATTTCATTTCATACTCTAATTTGATGACGTTTACATGACAGGAACAAAACATGGAATAACTATTCGGACCTTATTCTTTGTTTATTTGTAAGGCACCTAGGTATAGTTTAATATAAAAGAAATACTTTTGCATTTACTAATTATTTAAGCCTTTCACCAAAACGACGATGTTAGTAGCCGTGTCGGATAGTCAATAGATTGAGATAGCCAACCAATTCTTTAATGTTGAAGATTCTGGAAAAAATGCGCTGCCACCTTAGGCATGTCAAAGTCAATAAAAGCTTTTATTGCCTGTGTTAATGACGTAGAAACTATAAAAAATCCAAATAATATTAACCCAAAATTAAGTTTGAACTAAACTACTGAATTCAGCGAAAAGATCTGGCAAAACACTCATGAGTCCATGATCGTCATTTACCGTCCATTTTCTAAGATATGCGTATCTCGGTTCCTTAGAATCGACAAACTTCTTTTCCCTCAGTCTAAAATAAATTAATGACAAGTAAAAGTATAGTAACAACTCCATTTTGTACTCTACAACTGATAGTCAAAGTCAAAGTAACTTTTTTTTATTCAAATACACTTATGAAAAGAGTTTTTTGAATCGTCCAAACAAATTTTTACCTACTACCCATTCAAGACGTCTATTTTTTGGCTGTGGAGAAGAATGGGCGCATGAAACTCCGTAGCCTTAATAGAAGTAACGACATTTACAAAAAAAAGTATGTCGATATCAAATCATACAATATTTAATTTAATACATTTACTATTAATTCAATCAAAATTCAAAATCATTTGTTCAGTTAAGGCTACAAATTAGCTCTAATGAATGACACAATGCCATCGGTTCGTAAGTCTACACAGGGCGGGGGACCTTGTACTGGGAAGTACCGGCAAGAAACTCAGCAAATAATATCTGCTGAGGTTAGTATTATCAGATAATCCGACATTAGATAGATAGATAAACACAAAGTTTGCCGAGAGACATTAACCCCCTTACAAATAAACAAAGAATAAGGTCCGAATAGTTATTCCGTGTTTTGTCTTTTTATTCTAATTTGAAATGACGTTTACATGACAGGAACAAAACACGGAATAACTATTCGGACCTTATTTTTTGTTTATTTGTAAGGGGGTAAGAAAAGTCTTTTTAGCAGACTTCAATTATACTTGTTATATGTTAGCGTTTTCACCTATTTCCTATTTCCTATTTTTCTCAGACAATACAATACAATAGATTTATTGTCAATCATAGTGAATAAGGTGTTAAGGTGGGTCTATTACATGAAACGACAGTGTGGCGTTTTGCGTTTTTGACATTATGCGTCGAGTTCTTTATTGCGTAAAGAACTTACTTGTGTTTATGTGTCTAATATATAACAAATCGTTGTAGGTTACTGATTGAGAAATGTTTTATGGTATTTAATTTACTGTCTACTAGATTTTTTTAACATCTTGTAACTACAAATAACATTGTAAATGCAAAAAATAAGTCTCCCTGTGACCACGGACCCTGCAAAGGGTTCGAATCGTCAGGATTAACATTAAATAAGTAATGTGTAAAATAAACGCGAAACGCGAGTAGATCCGTAAAAGTTGTTTCATTTCAACGCCAAAATTAAAATAATAAAATGTCTTGTAACTAATTAATATTTAAATACGACAAAATGTGCCTATTTTTATTAAATTGTAATATTTAGAAAATATTATTTTGGTGTTTTGATTCTTATTGATTACCATATTTAATTTATTATAATAAACTGGACCCTACTTTGTATTAGTATAGATTTAAAAAAAAATACTTTTCATACTTACAGCGAACATAAGCAATTTCTAATAATCTATTATCTTCTAAGTTCCACGCGATCCAAAACTCATGGCATCCCCAAGCTATCCTATACCATTCGCTGCGTGTGTCCCACGCGATCCAAAACCCATGGCATCCCCACTCCACATCGAAGCCGTTCCTAATAAATGTCTGTCTGTAAGCTCTCAGTACGAAGGATATCGCATGACTTTGATCTCAAATAATTACACAAACGTATCGGGAAAGCGAATACACGCTCCCAAGGAATCTCGGAATAATTAAATTTGATATTGTTGAAATACCGGGGCTTCACCATTGTTCGTCTATGACTGTGAAGCGTTCTTCAAAGGGTACCGGCCGTTTGATTGAATATTTCTCCTGTAACTAACGGATACGTAAACTGACATTGGTTCCGAATGTGTAGGTACTATTGTTATACATTCGTTCTCTTGTTTCGTAAATAACGAAGGGACTATTGAACAGAATAAAAAAAATAATTTGATTCCACTTTGAAGTACCTAATGCGTACTGGAAAGCGTAGTGTGGGCAGGCCTCCAACAAGGTGGACCGACGATCTGATAAAGGTCGCGGGAAGCTGCTAGATGCGAGCAGCACTAAACCGGTCGTTGTGGAGATCCTTGGGGGAGGCCTTTGTCCAGCAGTGGACGTCTTTTGGCTGAGATGATGATGATGATGATGATGTAATGAATATTGAATTACACACCACATATCGCATCCAAAAAGGTGAGTACTTACCTTAGATTTCATAGCACTTAATTATAACTGATGATAAGGTGAAGGTAGAGTAGCCCTCCACCTGAGATCCTAGAGTGCTGATCAACTGGCTTTATTATCTCTAATTGTAGGAACCATGTAGAAACACAATAATGCTACGAACGTTGTTGTTATTGCAATAGCCTACGATAGAGATAACTAAACATGCGGACTAAAAAGCTCCACTATCAACCTATATAATGTCTAACAATATCAACGTATAAGGGGAGCATCTATACTTCACACTGAGCATGCTCACCGAATTTGGTCCAAAACTACAGGCTCATTACCGAGATAATCAACAAAACATTATCATAATTCACCAAAAAATACACCCTTTCCAAACCCGTACAGCTGTACTACACGCACACAAAGATAGCCGTGTGTGTATGAATGTCATACAATGGTTTTTCAATTGTGTGCATGTATCTGTACACTATCTTTTTATTGACGCTTGCGTGCGTGTTAGTAAAGATACAGCATGTTTTGATGATGTGCATTATTTTAATTGATTTAGTTTGATAGAAAACATATCTTTGAAAAATCACTATAAAACTGGAGCCCATTTTTTGTCATTGTCTTCAGAATAATATATAGATACCGCCCTAAACGTTCGCTTATTGATTTTGTTAGACCCTGTATAAATAACCATGTATGCTAGGAGTTGAGCCTGGAACTCTGGATTTACTGTTTTTACGATAGACCTCTATCGTCTAGTGGTTTGATTATCGTCTCAGAAGAAAGAGAAAGCCTCGGTATTAGAGACCATAACCTCCTGGTTATGGTCTCTAATACCGAGGCTTTCAACACAACGTAAGTACTGCCTAAGTAATATCAAATTTCAAATATTTATGAACAAAGAGAGCTTCCATATCACTATTTTTTATTTATTTATTCTAATTAGAAGCTTTTAACAATATATTCTAGAATGCCAGCTCCATGTTACCCCAATTGTACTAATTCAAAAGAAGACTAGAAATCGGAAAATTTCCCATTAACTTTGAAAAAACCTCTACGTACACAATCTAGCTTATGGTCTATTATAATATATTCTGCGCTTGTTGACCAAAATTTGAGCAAGGCGCCCTGCCAACAACGCCATCCAATAGTGGTAAAAATGCAAATACACAATAATGTTTATCACAGTACAGAATCTGCGTTAGTTATGTTGAAGACAATCGCATGCTACGAACGCTATTCAGCCTCATTACCATGACGTTTGTTTGATATGAAATAAAAACGGAGAAGTGGAAGCCTAGAGTGCACACAGAGTTCCGTGCATAGCATAATATTTGCTTAAGCTGAAAGGGCCTCACTTTGCGGGTTGAGGCTTCCCTGGGGATGGGAATACCACAGGGAGAGTGGGCTAACTACCACATGAGCCCAATGTGGTTAACGACTGCTAATGCAGCCGGGACCAATGTCTTTACGTGCGTTCCAAACACGGAGGAATTCAAATCGTTTATTTTATTTAATAAATAATAAATAAACTTTCCTACACTCACACCAATTATCTAGCCCAAGAGAAGCTTCGTTATGAAACTCGTTAAATGGTTACTAGACAACGGATAAACATACTTAAAATACTTAAATACATACTTAATAAACATAGAAAACACCCAGACCCGAGACAATTTAGAAAAACAATAATTTCTAAATTGACTCGACCGGTGATCGAAACCGAGACCTCAGAGTTGGCGACACCATGAAAACCGGTGTACAAACTACTCGACCAAGGAGGTCGTCAATTCAATTCGAGATAAATTTTTGGTCACCCATCCAGTGACCGGCTTTTGCGAATCATCTTTCGTTTGTGTAGGAAGAACTAAAAGTCTTCTCTAGATTGCAATGGAGATGGTTCATAAGACACCAACATCAATCTTTTATCTTGGCTAATACTCTGCCAACTTGAGCTCCCAACTGAGGTCATGTTGGTTTTACATTCCTTATCCCAACTCTTAAACAAGACACTAAAAATAAAAATAAAATCACAGATAAAAACAGACTTTGTTGTTTGAAATCAAGCGAGATAGCGGCCAGAGTATTTACGTGTTACAAAAAACCTTAAACTTTTTCTAGCTTCAAATAACCCTAAAAAGAATAGTTGATACAACTCCTTATTTCCATCCTTCTTGAGTGAGTATAAGGTTGAAAATCGCACGCAGCTCACGTTTCAGCGTCGTGTAGTTCAATCATTAATCTTGCCTCCGCCGCCCGGGTGACGACCTTTTGAATTAATTCTGCATGAAAATGCAACTGTTCGTGTTAATAAACGGTAATTAGTAGGGCTGGACATGGAACAATATGCTGCTTGTGTTTTTTCTTCATTATTTTTCTATGTCAGCTTTGGTAATGCAACTTTAAAGGAACAAAATTAAAATGATTTAGATTACTGTTAAAACGTTATCTAGATTAGATAACGCCTGTGGCCAAATGGCGAAGCACTTGGCTACACGGTATGTATCCGGAGGTCCAGGCCACAATTCCTGGGACGGCAATGCATGTTTCGGATTTTTCAATGCATGCATGGCTCCGGTTGTTTGTAGTTAGTTATGTCTAAATTTGGTATGTGGTGATAAAGCTATTAAACATACTACAACGATCACTCGATTTCAGTGATGGAAACCTTTGCAGCGGTTAACGCGCCCGGTCTGCGAGTGCTGAGGTTAAGTAACTTTCGCAAAGGCCGGTCATCGGATGGGTGACCAAAAATGTATCATCTCGAGCTCCTCCGTGCTTCGGAAGGCACGTTAAGCCGTTGGCTGCATTAGCAGTAATTAACAACCACCTATCTGCACTGGGCCCGCGTGGTGGTTTATAGCTCGTTCTCCCTATCCATCCATAGGGAATACTCGTGCCCCAGCAATGGGGACATAAATGAGCTGATGATGATACACGTATTAATATAGGCTCACTTATTTACCTCCAAATAAAGCTATTGTTAATAAATAAAATAAGTCTGTCAGAAAAAGAGAAGTTCGATGTTGCGCCTGGTAACGCGCCTGGTCTGCGAGGTTAAGCAACTCTCGCAAAGGCGATAACCGAATAACCGATGACCGAAAATGGTTTTCGGTCATCGGATAGGTGACCAACAATTTATCATCTCGAGCCCTCCGTACTTCGGGAGGCACGTAAAGCCGTTGGTCTCGCCTGTAACAACCACCAATCCGAACTGGGCCCGCGTGGTGGTTTACAGCCCGTTCTCCCTATCCATCCATAGGGAAGGCTGCCCAGCAGTGGGGACATAAAATGAGCTGGCGATGATGAATAAATAAAAACTCAGAAAAGGTGTAGAAAAGAAACTCTACGATCGGAATCTGAACCCGCTCCCCCACACAAATCATGTCAGTGTCGCGGCCCAACATACTCATAGAAGTCTATATTATCAATCTACTTCCTTCTTTTGGATCAGACAACTTTTCTTCCCTTAGAACTTGCATCAAAATCTTTAACTTGGATTGTTCTTCATTGTCGTTCATTTTGATTCATCCTCCTCTTTTGTATAATAACATAATATTAATAGGGCTTTTTTCTCCCATGATTGGTTTTTATTTTGCTGAGTCAGCGTCAGCCACAAGCAAGCTGCCCACCTGATGGTAAATTGCAGCCGCATCCTAAATGACAGTGTTTATTCAAGATATCTAGGACTTCGATACTGCTGTTTCAAACCGTTCACAATCGTGTCTCAGTGACATGATTTTAAAATTTGTATTATAAAGAAAACGTTAGGATACGGAAAGGGGAAGGTAGCTTGCGTACCTACTCCGCTACATGATGTTATGCGAAATTTCAAAGTATATATTTAGGAAAATATGTTGAAAAACTTATATTTTTCGTAAAATATTTACATATATTTTATTCGCCCCTTATAATATCGAAAAGATGTTTCACATATCATTACCCACACAAATATTACCAATTGAAAATTTAAAAAGTAAACAAACTATGCCAAATATTAGTATGCAATGACAAAGATCGTTGTTCGGCAGAAACCCTGCAAACTGCTGCTTAGCCATGTACGTATAAACGAAACGCCGAGACACGACCGTGGAGCTACGAATGCCGTGCCAATCATTAAAGCGGACACAGAAATTAGAACAGTGAGAAAAATTGTGAAGACTTAAGTACCTAATAGCATTTGTTGGGTACATGAAAAGAATACATAGATACAAAAGGTGAGAAAAGTACATGAAGATCGACGTGCCTTAGTGGGAACTCGAACCCATGTAGCTTTTTTCACATGACGGTCTTGTCTCCGTAAATAAGAAAGGTCGTAGGTGCGACTCCTAACTGAGAAAAGGCGTTTTTAAATCAGTGCAGTTTTTAGTTTCAAATGGAGATAAGATAGAAGAAGATGGTCATTGGACCATGAAGAGAGGCATTGCAATGTCTCTGGGTCGGTAAATGAAACAAGAAAATGTTATCCATGACACAATATCAACAAGCGACTCCTAACTGAGAACAGGCGTTTTTAAATCAGTGCAGTTTTTAGTTTCAAATGGAGATAAGATAGAAGAAGATGGTCATTGGACCATGAAGAGAGGCATTGCAATGTCTCTGGGTCGGTAAACGAAACAAGAAAATGTTATCCATGACACAATATCAACAAGCGACTCCTAACTGAGAACAGGCGTTTTTAAATCAGTGCAGTTTTTAGTTTCAAATGGAGATAAGATAGAAGAAGATGGTCATTGGACCATGAAGAGAGGCATTGCAATGTCTCTGGGTCGGTAAACGAATCAAGAAAAAATGTTATCGATGACACAATGTCAACAGGCTGCATTTTGAGCTCAGCATTATTATGTAATTATTATTTTTATTTGTACTTATCAGTTTTATATTTTTACTAAAAATAGAAAATTATTATTAAGACAACTTGCTTCAAGTTGGACTCAAAGTTACCTCCAACCTATGTCTAGTTGTGGACTAGTATTAGGCTGATATGATGACGATAATGATGATTTATATGTACAAGATTAATATAAGAAAACATTTGTTGCTTCTATAAATCTTTCTTCAAAATCAAAATTCGTTATTTTTATTATCAATAAACCGATTGTACGCTTTCTGATGATTAGATTTTGCATCTACATTTCTTTCGCCAAACTCAACGTTCATAATTTAACGTTATCAATAGCAGATCCCATTATATTAGTAGTTCCAGGTCCCCAGGCAGACATTAGGTATACAAGTACCTACTACAGGGCGGCTAGACGCGGTGACTGACCTACGTCGTGATATACAATAAGCGATGAATGGGCGCATTAGTGCATTGCCGTCAGGGTGAAAAATGATCAGCACGTTTTGTGGGGCTTGAGTTTGGTGCACCGAGCAGGTCGTATATCCTCTTTTAAGAAGTTTGGAACACCAAAAGGGTTGTTATTGTGCATAGATTTGGAATAGAGAATCTTAGAATTTTTGTTAAAAGATTTCATAAGTAAAAACAAACTAGAAAACAATCTAATTATGAAAACAGGAAAAGTAAGTTCTGATCTCGTTTCCCCAAGTCTCTCGTATAAAAACTTATAGTTTAATTAAATTGTAACAATAGATATTCAATGGCCTAATATGTTCCGATAAAATACTTCAAGATTCTTTCTGTTTTTTTTTTAAATCACGACTTGACACCATCCCTTCGTTCATAATTGATCGAAGCACAAGTTTCACAACCTTGTAAGGAGAAGGAAGAACTTTGACAAAAAAAAGCTCAAACGTCATCGTTAAATGGATATCATTACAGACTTCTTGGCGGGAAAGTGAAGAGTAAGGTCTGCGGTTTTGATTTATTTTCAAAAATTTGTGTTTTGTCGAATATTAATGTGAAATAATGGTGTATTATTAACCGTTAAGTTTTCGTGAGTGTGCATGAGTGTTGACAAATGAAACAAAACAGTGCAACGTCACTTTTCCAATTCTCTCAAGAAGTCAGCCCGAGGACTTAGTAAAGCCTCACATCTTTACTGAGATACTCGAGGGGTGGGGGGTCTATCATTTCTCACTTCTCATTCATCATCATCATCATCATACATGAAGGGAAAAATACTAATGAAATTAAGAAACTAGACAGACAAGAAGTGTCTAGAACGAACGAATAGGCTTGATGGATTTCATCCGGAGCCGTAAAACAATACAAAAAAAAAAGATATCATTTCAATCTCGATGTATAAAATGTAAATAGACCTATCTCAAATTCAAACTCAAATTCAAAAATCATTTATTCAGTTTAGGCTACAAGTAGCTCTTATGAATGTCGCTATGCCATCGGTTCGTAAGTCTACTCTGGGCGGGAGATCTTGTACCTACTGAGAAGAACCGGCAAGAAACTCAGCAAGTGTCCAGCTCTTTTCTCTCTTACAGCGTCAAAAAAAATAAAAATCTGAATGGGTAGTGAGAGGTAAAGTGAGTTATTTTTTTGAAGAAAGTTTGCTGATTGCCTTATATGGCATTTTTAGCTCACCGGGCTTTTTTGGGGGCGCCGAGAAACTTAAAGGGTTCCTCAAGCCGTATGAAACGAATCACCTTCGGTGGTTTTCTAGAGGGAACGGCATCACGCATTAAGGCGTGCTCCCGTGCCCTACTAGATTCTCCGCGGGGTTTGGATCGGATCAGGGAGCGGAACAACCCGAGGGCGCCTCTAAAGGCTCGGACCTCGGCTCGGGTTGACCGGGTCGTGGTAGTGGGGAGAAGCGCCCAGGTACATGTCTGTACCTGGTATAGAGCGCGTGTACCGGCTCGTCGTACCCTTGTTCTACGAGTACAGTGTCTTGGGCCTAAACTAGTGTGCATGTTTAGTGTATTCTGTAAATGTGTAGTGGCATTTAGAGGATCCGGCGGGGAGGTAAAGTGAGTGTCTAAACTTCCAACAGTGAATTTCAAATCGTATTAATTCATATTGTATTCTAAAGTTTTAGCGAACACGTAATGTTACTCTGTGACTTCGGACCCTGTAGAGGTGAATGTTAATAAAGATATAAATTCAGTTACAGTAGTAAACAATAACTGTCCCACAGTTGGGCAAAGGCCTCCATCATTGAAATCAAGTCATCGCTACAATTGATGGGTAATGGCTTAATCACCACGCTTGCCAAATGCGGGTTGGTGATCACAAAAAAAGTGCTATGCGTCGGAAAAATCCGAAACACACTTTGCAAGACCTGGGAATTGAACCCGGGACCTTCGGGTATCGGACCGAGCGCTCTGCCATTCGGCTACCGAGGCGTATTAATTCAGATAAACTGTCGTCTGCTGTGAAAACAGACACAATATAATTTTAATTGTTTGTAGGACAGATCTGGCACGGCAACCAACGTTTTTAATGTTTTCTTTTAATTGTCAACATCTATGCTTCAAGATAAAATTTTACCTAAAAAAATCGATCAGCTTCAGGAAGTTCGATTCTAGTAAAATTTTATCTTGTAACTATATTTAGTATTGTGAATGCAACATTCAAAATCATATAAATATACTAGCTGACCGGCGGACATCGTACCGCTTTGACAGTTTCCATGACAGCAAAACAAACAAAGCGTTGACAGTTTCCATGACAACAAAACAAACAAATCATTCGTCCGCTTAAGAACACCCGTATACCATGATGGACCCCAGCAGCGCAAGCGCCACCTACCGGGTCCAATTGTAAATCTAAACCATTCTCGAATCCACTTGAACACACACAGAGAATTTCATCCAAATCAATTAAATTAATTAAAATAAAATAAATAGATCTTTATTGCAGTAAAATACATGTTTTTACATTAAGTTGTTTTAGAGGTCTTCTTTTTAGTACGGATACCTGTGACAAAAGACCTCACTTTTCCATAGCCAGTATTTTTACTTAAATTATAATTATTATTAAGGTATCTTAAAATTTATGACAAGAGATAGATTTTATAGGTAAATAAAGTTTAGAACATTTAACCTATTCGTCTTAACGAATAGCAATAATGTGTTGTGTATGTGTGAAAGTTTAGTGTTTGCGAGTGCATGTATGTATTTAAAAGAAAAGAAAATTTATATAAATAACTAGCGGCCCGCTTGCGACTACGTTTGCTTGATTAAATACCCGTATATTATAAAACCCTATGGCAGAGCAACGCCACCTACCGGATCCAATTGTATGCATGTTTTATACATATAATCCTTCCTCTTGAATCACTCTATCTTTTAAAAAAACCGCATCTAAATCCGTTGCTTACTTTAAAAGATCTAAGCATTCATACATAGGGACAGACAGACAGAGGGAAGCGACTTTGTTTTAAGGCCTGTTTTCACTTTGATTAGTGATTAGTGCAGGTGATGAGTGCAGGTGCTTAGTGATTAGGAGTAAACTCGTGTGGACAGCGATTGATTAGTGCGAGTGATTAGTAACCTGCGTAGTAAAGTGATTAGACGCGGGTTTTATTTTTTTGCGAGTGGACTGCGAGTAGCCACGTCCCGCGCGCCCTCCCTTTCCCCTCACTCGCAGCCTGCCTGCACTGCGCTGCACTACACACGTCTGGACAGCAGTGTTTAGTGTTTAGCGTTTGGCGTCGGACGCTCGCTTGTGAATTAACAACTGAATTTACTAAACACAGCCACTTGACAAAGTTGGACACTTCATGCACTACACACCTGCGCTAAACACTCGCAATTACTAATCACCTGCACTCACACTAACCAAAGTGAAAACAGGCCTTTATACTATGTAGTGAAAATATGCTTCGTTGAAAGGTTCATTAAAATTGGCTTATTGTTTAAAAATAATTGGAGCTTTAAAGTTTGTATGGCATGGCATACCAAAATGTGAAATGGCTGTTAAACTGATATTATGATACTGCAGAAGCATAAATATAAATAGACCTATCTGAATAGGTAGTAAGAGGTGAAGTGGGTGTCGTGTTGCCGTCGAGTGGCCATTGGAGCCCGGCATGGCCTAACGAGTGCCATTGTGGGTATAGCTGGTACTGGGATTATCATTGCATTGTTATTGCTACGGATGCTAATACTAATAAGAGATAATTTAATGATTTGAAACAGGAACACACGGGAAGAAAGTAGGAAGTGAAATTGGAAAACGACACTTATATTAACTTTTACAAATGCGAATTTTTAATATTTATACGGATATTTGGACACGTGCAGCAATCTTCAACAACTAAGCGGTGTCATGACACCGCGTCATTATCTAAACTAAATTCAACTGAATGGTTTCCATTTCTTTGTTATGTACCCAAATGTTAATGTGCGCCAAGTCGAGCAAAAAAGCGGCACAGCCGAACCATCCTTTTCTCGAAACAGTTCAGGCCATTTTCGATGCCCTATAACTTCGTTGTGCATAAAACTAGAGGCCTGAATTTTCAGTAACCAAGCAGGCATTGTATAAACACTGTATATTTTAAATTTCATTAAATTTAAACCAGTAGTTTAAGAATTATAACTAGTCAAAGTTTCTTAATTTTGTCACTCACTCATACTCACTGACCGATCTTAAAAACTCTAAGGCACTTCTAGCAGACATGGAAGCTTCAAATTTAGAATACAACTAGTGTTTAGTGTATAAATCAAGGAAAAACTAAACTATTTTGCAATTTCGGTTCAGTTTTCTAGGTACACTAACTGCATAAATAACTTTGTAATCCCATATAAATATATAGGATTACAAAGTTACATTTGCAGTGAAAAGCTCATAAGACAGAGTGGGCTTTAAGAAAATCCGTTGTTGGTATTCAAGAATTAGAAGGTACCGGAAAGGAAAAAAGTAGGACTATCTACAAGAAGAAATGAGATGCCATCAAAAACATACGTGTAGAAAAAACCAAGTCTCGCACTCAGTTCTTCTACCGTAAAAAAGTTGTGAGATCCATGTAATACCAAGTCGGTTAATTTATTCAGTCCCTACTTAAGAGCGTTTACGCCGCACACTAGCGCCGCCAATGAAAAAAAAACATATCTAGTAATTAGAGATAGAAATCAAATTATGCTCAACAAACTATCTGAATGAAGTAATTTAGCATTTTTACGTCACCTAATGAACACCTGACATGTTATGGTTTAGTTAAATATGGCGTTATAGTTAAAAGTGGCCGTAACGTCTTATTTAACTAAACCATAACATGTGAGGTGTTCATTAGGTGACGTAAAAATGCAAAATTACTTCATTCAAATAGTTTGTTGAGCATAATTTGATTTTCTATCTCTAATTACTAGATATGTTTTTTTTTTCATTAGTGGCGCTAGTGTGCGGCGTAAACGCTCTTAAGTTATTACGTAATTAGCTAACCTAACAACATCTTATAGTGACCATATCCACCACCACATAACAATCTAATTTAATATAATATACTCGTATGTATCTATTACTTGTGAGATACATTGTGTTTTCATGTGATGGTCAAATAAAAGATTTTTAATTATATGGTCACTATATAAGATGTTGTTAGGTTAGCTAATTACGTAATCACTTAAGACAGAAGGTCCCTTAAGTAGGAACTGAATAAATTAACCGACTTGGTATTACATGGATCTCACAACTTTTTACGGTAGAAGAACTGAGTTGTAAGACTTGGATTTTTTTAAAGAATTTTTTTGATGGCTTAAACTTCTTCTATTTCCTATTCTCTCTTTGTGTTAATATTAATGTTTTTTCTTGTTCATCAGAGCCTACAAATATTTTATTAAAATATAAGCTTAAGCCTTGTATTGGGATGCAGCCTATTTTTGTGTCAAAAAAAATAAGCCTTTAAAAATATCGTTAGATAAATCAATGCCTCGGTAACTTAGTTAGAAAAGCACTCGCCCGGATTGCTAGTGACTAAGTCCAACCTGAAGCAAGTTATCTTATTTCATTTTCAGTAAAAATATAAAAATGAAGTAGAAATAAAATAATCGTCGATGTTACCGTTAATTGGCTGAGTATTTTCCCGGCTGATCTGGTGTTATGAGTTGTTTGTTTGTTTGCTTGTCTTATGTTGTGTCTTTCGATAATTGCGGGCTTGCTAGACGTGTCTTGCTTCCTACTCCTTGTTAGTGGTAAGGGGTGGCACTCGCTCTAACTCGCATTAGTATTACTCTTAAATATATATTTTTTTAAATAAATTTTGGAATTACTTTTTGTTTTATTATATACTAGTGGACCCGGCGGACTTCGTACCGCTTTGACAGTTTCCATCAAGTGATTAAATTCTCTTTGGTTTCCATGACAACAAAACAAACAAATCATTTTTTATTGAAAAATGAAATTGTCGTTTTTAGTATATTTATAGTGTGATTCCCGTGGGGATATCGGGATAAAAACTATCCTATGTGTTAATCCAGGTTATAAACTATCTGTATGCCGAATTTCATCCAAATCCATCTATCCGTTGCAGCGTGAAGAAGCAACAAATATACGAACATACGTACACACAAACTTTCGCATTTATAATATTAGTGTGATAAACTGGCATGTGTTTGACGTTCTAATTTTCTCTAAAAATACTTTAATTACAAGAACTTGGAGGGTATGCGAACACTACTGAATCTACCACCAGTTCGGATTTTGGGAGAGCCTTCGACCGAGAAGAGCTGGCAACAAACACAGGAGGCTAATTTCTTTTTCTCCATCTTTTCAAAGTGTAGGTAACTTTCAACCCAAGAAACCAACTTTATTTACCTCCCGCTAGAATCATTTATTATATTAAAGGTAGGCTTGGGTGATAATTTTATTTATTCTAAGATTTCTTCTGTGACAGCCCTAGAGCTAAATGTCGCTGTCGTTTCTTTTAATCTGCCCTTATTTCTGTCAAGTGCTGCGTATTTATCTTTTGTTCGACAATCCCATCCGACTAGGGACACGATATTTCTGCAACCGGAATGGAATAGCTGTGATTTTATAGAAATATTATGTGACGTGTCGCAATACTTTTTGTTTGATGCAGTATTAGATAATAGTGTTGGTAGGTACTTTTTACTCAAGACGAAAGTCTTTGACCAGTGTGTGTTGCCAGTGATGACATACAGGACTGAGACGTGGTCGCTCACTGTGGGCCTCATAAAAAGGCTCAAGGTCACTCAAAGAGCAATGGAGAGGGCTATGCTCGGGGTTTCTCTGCGTGATCGAATCAGAAATGAGGAGATCCGCAGAAGAACAAAGGTAACCGACATCGCCCGAAGAGTTGCTAAGCTCAAGTGGCAGTGGGCAGGTTACATTGCTCGCAGGACTGATGGCCGCTGGGGCGGGATATTCCTGGAGTGGCGACCGCGTACCGGAAAGCGCAGTGTGGGCAGGCCTCCAACAAGGTGGACCGACGATCTGGTGAAGGTCGCGGGAAGCCGCTGGATGCGAGCAGCACAAAACCGGTCGTTGTGGAGATCCTTGGGGGAGGCCTTTGTCCAGCAGTGGACGTCTTTTGGCTGAGATGAGGTACTTTAGATAAGGCCGAGGGTAGGGTTCTTTTCATTTTATCAAAGATATCCACTCTTTCATTCCAAACAACCAGTTGGATGGAGACAACTAATACACTCTAAAATCGGAGGTGCAAACCATTTAATATTTTGTACGAATTTTCTCTGGAGTCTTCCTGAGTGGGGGCGCTCCTGTCACCATAGATGTCCTAAATCTATGGTGTAGTACTTAAGATAATTTGAAGAGTCAGTAAGAATTTTGTAAATATAAGTTCCTTTAAAAAATGTATTACCTCTTATACACTTCATCATCATCATCAGCTCATTTTATGTCACCACTGTTGGGGCACGAGCCTTCCCTATGGATGGATAGGAACAACGAGCTGTAAACCACCACGCGGGCCCAGTGCGCATTGGTGGTTGTTAACGACTGCTAATGCAGCCGGGACCAACGGCTTTACGTGCGTTCCGAAGCACGGAGGAGCTAGATATGATAAATTTTGGTCACCCATCCGATGACCGGCCTTTGCGAAAGTTGCTTAACCTCAGCAATCGCAGACCGGGCGCGTTAACCACTGCGCCATCGAGCTCCTCGATATCATACACATCATACATTTAGTTAGTTAAAAAGATCTTGATTTTTGATTTAAATTTTGATTTTGAAATTAAAGAAACGTGTCTCCGCTTCAAATGATGAAATTCTTATACAATTTTTCTTTTGGGTCCCTGAATGGGGGGCGCCCATATTGTTTTAGACAAACATCTCTTGGCAAACTCTCAAGCCATCCCGGTGGCAGGGAAGGGATGGTAAGTAAAAAAGGTTTTAACAACTTCCCTGTCCCATGAGTCACATGTGATACATAACAATTGCTTAATCTATTGTTTTTTGGACAGCGAAGTTGTTAAGTAGGTAGGCCATTTCCACTTCTCTTTACGAGTTTTTCGTCGTGGTCAAGAGGAGGGAAGGAGAGTTTCACATAATCCAGGGCCACCCCGGCCCTGATATATGCTTACGACAGCATTTTTCTAGCCTTAAAAAACTTGTTTAGCCTGTGACCACGAATCCTTTAAAAGGTTTGAAAGGTAAAAATAATGATAACTTAACGCAGTATAATATATGCATATTAATGTTTAATTACGATGTGTTGTGTTGAAAAATATATGATTCAAACTAGATAAAGCAGTCTTCTTCTTAAACAAAGAGCCTCCAGTCTCATAATTATGTTCTCCACTATTACAAAGTCTGCTTTTTGAGTTTTCCGATTGTGAACTTAGGGGACCTTTTCAGCGTCACCAGACTTTTGAGAGGTGGCGAGAATCTTAAAGGGTTTCTCAAGCGGTGTGATCGCAACACCATTAGAGGCTTTCTAGAAAAATAATAATAATAATAAAATCCTGCCTCCTATACAACTACACCAATGGCGCCCTGACGTGACCTCACTGTGCACGTATATTTACTGCAGAAATTGGGTATAGCAGCCATCTAAGAGCACGCCATTTAAGCTCTAATAACTCAAACCACAGAAGCGAGTCACCGTAGACGAAATCGCAAGGTTGACGTCATCATCATCATCAGAGGGAATAGCATCACGTAAGCGTGTTCCTTTTACCTTTAGGTTCTCCGTTCAGTTCGGAACGGGGCACTCTCACAGAGTCTCCTTTTGGTATCCCTAGCATCTATTACTACGACGACTGCTTTCCATAAGGCGGGCCGTAGGTTCGTACATTTGTAACGCAGCGACACAAAAGAAAGTTCAACCAAGTTGCAAACAAAAGACAAACGAATCAGTCAAATGATTTTCAAACAAAGAAAACCGTAATACATATTATTATCTTTGTTACGACAAGTTTTCCACAGCGGATGATTCAGTGTGTTACGCGCAGCTGATGTCAAATGTCGCCACAAACAAACTTTGTCAGTGCGACTGCGCAGCTATTATAGCTCGTGAAAAGTGCGTCATAGCCTTGATAAAAGGTTCCGCATACTTTTCTATAATATTTATAATAATCAAGATATACTGGAATGTTAAAACGTTCGTTGCTTATATATATTTTTTTTATTGTGAGATGGGCTTGCTCTTGGCCTCATTCTAATCCCTAGGGCTAAGAAGAGGCCGACGATGGAACAAGCTTGCCCAGAAATAGCCTATTCACTCGGGCTTTAAAAACTCTAGGGTTATATGCACTCGGGAACACAGACTCTGGCAGGGAATTCCACTCTTTGGCTGTACGCATTAGAAATGTAGAAGCAAAACGCTTAGTGCGCAAAAGTGGAATATCAACCAGGTAAGGGTGGTAGCCAGCCGTACGTCTGGATTCCCGATGGTAAAATGGGGAAGGTGGAATGAGCTCATGCAGCTCAATAGCACACTCTCCGAAGTATAGCCTGTAAAAGATCGATAAGCAGGCAACTGTGCGGCGGTGAGCGAGACTGTGAAGCTTAGTTTTAACAAGCTTATCGTCACCTATAATTTTCCTGGCTCTGCATTCCACCGAATCAAGCGCGGCGAGCTGGTATTTTGCTGAACCGTCCCAAAGGTGGCAGCAATACTCCATGCACGATTGGACTTGATATGAAGAAAGATCTAGGAACGTAGGATACGATAGCTAAAGAACCCATCTGTCCGTTAAAGGACCCTGTAAAGAATATATATTATATATTATTATATTATTATATAGTTAAAAGAATGGCTGCTGAAGATATTTTGTGTTTTTAAACGGGATTTCTATTACAACATCATTTAATTACCTAAACTTCAGATTAACCAAGAAAAATAGGTACTACATAATTAAATAAATTTAAATTTCAGGACTCATACACTTACTGTCACAATATTTTTTATTATTTTTCTGTATAGAAGCGGCGGCAAAGTATGACAGCTTTTCAATAAATATGAAAAATACAATTGATTCGTAAACTAAACTTATCTACGTTCGGTATTATATTTGCATTCCGTTTTTTTAGTCTCAAGCCTTAAAATACAAGTAAATAGTTGTAAAACATGCTTCTACGGTCGTTCAAATAGTTTTGAGGGCTGTTTGTTGTTAGACCGGCTTTAAAGAGCTTAGCCTGGTTCGAGTTTTAAAACTATTAAATGCACATCTGGTATCAGCTCTAAACTATGGTGTGTTTTCTGACTGACGGATAATAGTGTGCAAGGGATTCTTGAGGCATTGTAAGGTGAAATATAGTTTTAGAAAATGTATACTGTTATTTGAATTTGTTAAAATGTAAAATATTATGTTATTTAAAATAAAAATGTTCGTATTTCACGGCACACCGTTGATTTCAGTTATTTCAGTTATTGCTTATATTTCTTTTAACCGCCTCTGAGATCTGTCATGTGGTGTAGAGTACCTCCCAGTCTTAGACCTAGAGGTCCAGAGTGGTCAGGTATAAAAACCTAGTACCTCATCATCATCATCAGCTCATTTTATGTCCCCACTGCTGGAGCACGAGCCTTCCCTATGGATGGATGGGGAGAACGGGCCGTAAACCACCACGCGAACCCAGTGCGGGTTGGTGGTTGTTAACGACTGCTAATGCAGCCGGGACCACCGGCTTTAGTACCTAACCAACTTTTTTTATAGTAAGCTGTGATTCCACCTGAAGTGAAAATGGAGTCCAAATACGAAGACAGCTGGTGCAGCGTGAAAACGACGCAGCATCAGTCACCATGCCTCGTTTGAAGGACCCCATGTCAAAGGAAGGAAGGAAAACGTGTGCTGGTAGACTATTCCATTTTTTGGAGGTGCTACAAAGACACTCAGCTTAGAGCTTTCCCGGTTCGGGATGCAGGTATATCGCTGCATTCTATAAGCGGATGGATTACAATTTTGATGCTTAAAGCACATAATTTTCATGTTTTTTCTTATCCGATATTTCGGTACGTTAGCCTGCACCTGCGTGATTGTAATCACGGATGAGAAGACAAAACGACCAACCCTCTAAGCTTTGCACATAAATGACTCGCAAATAACTTCAGTACATACGTGTCTTTTTTTTGAGAGAGTTTGCTGATTGCCTTAAATGGCATTTTCAGCGTCAACGGGCTTTTTTGGGGGCGGCGAGGCACGTAAAGGGTACCTCAAGCCGTCTGAAATGAATCACCTTCGGAGGTTTTCTAGAGAGAACGGCATTGCACACTTAAAAGTGCGCGTCCCCGTGCCCTACCAGATTCTCAGAAAGGTTCAGATCGGATCGGGGAGCGGAACCAACCGAGGGCGCCTCTAAAGGCACGGACCACGGCTCGGGTAGACTGGGTCGTGGAGGAGGAGAGAAGCGCCCAGGTACATGTCTGTACCTACTATAGAGCGCGTGTGAATCGGTTCTACGTACCCTTGTTCTACGAGTACGGTGTCTTGGGCCTAAACTAGTGTGCATGTTTAGTGTATTCTGTAAATGTGTAGTGGCATTTAGAGGATCGGGCGGGGGTACATACGTGATCATAGCGCATACAACTTTTTTAGAGAGATTGTTTGTTGATTGTTGTTGTGACTTTAGGCAGCCTTTTTAGCGTTACCTGACTTTTTCAAGCCGAGTGATCGAAACACCGCCGGAAGTTTACTAGAGTACATTAAGTTTATCCCGGTTCCCTACTAGATTCTTCCGAGGGGTTCAGGTTGGATCGAGGGTGTTCAGGATTTAAACAAATTACATGAAAAACGCTGGTTCCGTGCAGTTGCTATTTTTAATTCCCATGACATAAGTCAAGTATAAAATATATCTTTTATAAAAACAAAACAAAATAAGAAAACCATAAATATTATAAAAAAGAATGTGCTCTCGCACATTACTCCCCTTTTTTAAAGGAGAACGAGTTTTTTCGTAGGCCGACGTAGGACGCCAGCAGAGGTACATACATCCACCACACGGACGATCCCATCACGACCCGGGTATACGGTACACACTCTCCCCCTGGGCCACGATCCTCGGGACAGGTTGCCGTCCACTATTAGTACTAGATTACCGACTGCGATGGCTGGTGTTGATCGCTGGCTCTTCCTAGGTGCCAATGTTGGCAGGTACTCCGCCACCCATCTGCGCCAAAAATGATCAGCCATACGCAAGGCTCTCCTCCAGCCGGCGCGGCTGACCAAATCACTGTCCTGGAGCTCGGCTGGGAAGCTGTGTCCTCCATAACATCCCAGTATAAAATGAAGGGGGGTAAGGGCTTCTTCCAATTGGGCATCGCACGAGACGTGTGTCAGGGGTCGCGAGTTCACTATAAATTCGGCCTCTGCTAACAGTGTTCGGAGAACTTCGTCACTGGGCGCCCGCTCGTGAAGGGTTGCGCGGAGGGCCGTCTTCACACTGCGCACCATTCGCTCCCACACGCCTCCCATGAACGGGGCAGAGGGTGGTATAAATTTCCACTTCACCTGGTGGTTTGCAGCGAAATCTGTTACAGCCGCCCCATACAATGCTTTTAGTTCTCTGCTTGCCCCAACAAAAGCTGTCCCATTATCTGACATTATCTGGGAGGGCGTCCCGCGTCGCGCAATAAAACGTCTGAGACACATCAGAGCCGCATCGGTAGACAAGCTAAAAACAACTTCTAGGTGTATAGCTCTGGTGACTAAACACGTCAGGACCGCAACCCATCGTTTCTCACGCCTGCGACCGACAGCCACTAGGAGGGGCCCGAAGTAGTCCAGTCCCACAAACGAGAATGGCCGATGATGGTGGGACAATCTCTCCAACGGAAGGTCGCCAACTGGAGGTTGAAGTGGAGCAGCTCGAAGAAGTCGGCATGTAGTACAATGATGCGTGATGGAGCGAACTACACTTCTCGCGTGAATAATCCAAAATCTCAGCTCTATATTGCAGTGCGCTGCCTTGATATGATACGATAGGATTAACAGGCGGACTGCTGGGTGTTTTCCATCGAGTATTATCGGATTTACTTTTTCCACATCTGCCACCGCAGCCGTCCGGTCGGATAACCTGATCAACTCATCCTGACCATAAAACACCACGAATTTATTTAAACGACTTTGAGTCGGTACCGGCTTATCAGCAAGAAGACACTGCATCTCGTTCTTGAAACTGTCCAACTGGCTCTGGCAAAATATATGTACCTCTGTCAGGCGAACGTCGTCCGCTGTCAGACTTTGCGAATTAAGGGCGTTAGAACAAAAACAAGTACCATCTCTCGCCACAAAGGTAAGTAGTTTCCCTCTGACTAACTGAATGGACTCTACCGCGTCCCCCCGTTTTCTCAGAGCACGCAATCTGAGCAGAGTAAGGAACTGATGAGCCCGAGCCGTTGCACGTACCATTCTAAGCCAGGAACTGAAGCGAGATGGATTAGCGCACAAAGGCAAGTGCAACTGGGACTCATCGTTGTGACAAATGATTGGATGATCGTGAGGTGAGCTACTATCGTTTGAAGCAGTATGATGTATACGGGATGATGCATAAATACGTGCTGCTGGCTTTAGTTCTAACTCAACTGATGATTGTTGAATGTTTGATGGTTCTACGGGCCATTCTGATGACAAGAGAAACTGTGGCCCACTTACCCAGCGAGAGTTTGCGGAAAGCCCACCGCGCTTGATGCGTGTCGCATCATCTGCAACATTAAGATCTGTAGGCACCCAGCGCCATTCTGATACGTCGGTGAGCTCGCGAATCTCGCCTATACGATGAGCAACAAATGGTTTGTATGACCTTGCATCGCTACGTAGCCATCCCAAAACGTTAAGTGAATCACACCAAAAGAAACGTTTCGATGGCACGTAACGATGAGCTTCACATATGGATGAGGCGAGTCGAGCAGCTAAGAGCGCACCTTGAAGCTCTAAGCGTGGGATAGAAATGGGCTTCAAGGGGGCTACCCGCGCTTTACTACAAATAAGAGTAAGCTTTACGTTCCCATCTTGATCTATAAACCGCCAGTAGGCTACTGCAACGAAAGCCAGCTCGCTGGCGTCTGAAAAAACATGAAGCTCACACTTTTGTACCTGACTACCTTTGGTGTGGTCATGGTCAAAAACATGAAGCTAAATCTTCAAACCACCAGCTCCAAACGTTGTGTTCATCTTCAGGTAGTTCTTCGTCCCACTTGTATCCCCTGCGCCATATGTTTTGAAACAATATACGACTAGGAACAACTATAGGTGCAAGGATTCCAAGTGGATCGGACACTCTCATTACATATGACAACACCATGCGCTTGGTTAACTTTTTTAGAGATGTCGACTTATCCGACATGTTTGGGCTGAACGAGATGACGTCACTGGTAGGCTGCCAAATTAGTCCTAAAGTACGAACCACCGTTGGAAAGTCGCCTAACGAGATATCTCCAACTGACGGGCTGAGCAGAAGATCTTTTGGAAGTAGTGCCAGTGCTGTTGGTTCGTTGGATACCCACCCCCGCATCTCAAATCCCGCGCACTTATGAACGGATACTATATCAGCAGCTAACTTTGCGGCCTCACCAACAGAATCAACACTTCCGATGTAGTCATCCATGTAGTGATCATCAGTGATTGCAGCTGCCGCGTCTGGGTATAGATGTCTAGAATCCTCTGCGTTCCTATTCTTAACGAAAAGAGCTGAGCTAGGACTTGAGGCGGCACCGAACATCATTGATGACATCCGGTACTTTTTAATAGGTTCCTTAGGGTTATCGCGATACACAAATCGTTGGGCGTCGCGGTCTTCAACCCTGATTTTTACCTGGGGAAACATCTCACGAATATCGGCCGTCATAGCTACCTCTCGTTCCCGAAAGCGAAATAGAATACCGAGGAGGCCTCAAAAAATCGGGGCCAGGCAACAACAAAGAATTTAGGCTAACATCTCGAACCTTAGCAGCTGCGTCATGCACGATTCTTAACTTACCCGGCTTGTTAGGGTTGGTTACACCGAAATGTGGAAGATACCATAGGGTTCCTACTGGTGACCCCTGGCACTCTTCTGCATAGCCCTTTTGTAACATGGCGTGCACGTTCTCACGATATAACTTGGCGTA
Organism: Eudonia lacustrata; assembly: GCA_947562085.1. NCBI lineage: Eukaryota > Metazoa > Arthropoda > Insecta > Lepidoptera > Crambidae > Eudonia > Eudonia lacustrata. Next base: position 1,937,986 of record OX387323.1, on the reverse strand, counting down.
CTCAGGGACTTTAGCCATTTTCTTTTCTAGGCTTAAAAATCTAGATAGAGCAAGAGGATAGCTATCCGGAACTTCCGAAACGTCTGGACGCCAAAGCAGTCCGACCTCAAAACGTCCCGAAGGTAACCTACGACCTTCTCCGCCAGAATTTTTAATGCATGTTCATCATTCGAACTCCTAACTTCCCGCTTCGTGATTCCTATCACCTCAAGCTTGTATTGTTCCCTGATAAGGGATTCGAGCGAACCATCATCGTGGCTTTGTGATTCCCTAGCGTTAGCGTGGTTAACGAACTCGACTGGGTTAGTCCTACTGGAGGAAAACCCGAATAACACCCAACCTAAGTTCGTGGCTATCGCTACTGGTTGAGATTTTGTACCCCTTCGCGTCGCTTTAGCCAGTGTTAAATGCCAATTATCGATGCCCACGATAATGGTTGGCTTCGCTTCCTCGTAACACAGGACGTGCGCCAAGTCGCTCAGGTGATCTAGTTTGGCAATGTCCTGTCTACACGCTGACTGACTCCTAATGCCGAGACCCTTGATTGAGCGTGCTCTATTCACTAGATAGGTCTTACACCCATGTTTGCCCTTGATGTGGAAGTCTACGTATTCCACTGACGTTTCTTTGGACAGACCGCCCACACAATCAAGATGAATCTGGGCTTTCGGTCCGGTAATACCTATATGAGACGACACTCTGAATCGATGAATGTAGATGTCGCTCCATCGTCTAACAGAGCGTAAGTATCGAAAGTACCTAACGGGCCCGACACGGTGACCGCGACTATTTTCAGAAGCGGTGACGAACGGACGAGATGGTTTAACTGTAATTCGTAGCCCCTAGTGGAAGCAGCGGTGGTGTGCGCCACTACGTCCGAAGTCTGCTTACCGGCTGTGTTTACTGCCTCACATTCATTTACCGAATCCTCAACCTCATCAACGTCAACATGGGCCGCCGAGTTTCGCTCCACATTTAAGTCATGCAGCAGTGAATGATGACGATAGGTGCAACCATTAATTTTACAAAAGTCTTTGGATTTACAGAATTTTATTCTATGCCAACCTTTTTTCAAACAACGGTGGCAAACTTTTTTACTTTTCACAATTTGCCATCTATCAGGTATTGACATCCCTCTGAATTTGACACAGTCAGAAATGTCATGATTTTTGTCACAATATAAGCAAATAATTTTATTGCTTTTTTCGCAACTCGTTTCGCGAAAAATTTTGCGACTTTTCTCTGAATTAGGATGGTTTATATTTTCAGAACTGCGTTTATTTTATCGCGGAATTTTCTAACGTCTGCTACATGGCTGGAAGTAGGAACCGCGAGTTCGGCGATCCCATACTTGACCTGCAGTTCTACTTCGCGCGCTATAAAATTCGCGAAGGTTACTAAACGTTTTACTCCGTAGTCTGCATGAGCAGCTGCCGCATAATCATGCCATCGTGGTCGCAAAAGTGCAGGAAGCTTAGACAACATTACGTTGAATAAGTCGGGCGAAGTAAGATGGTCTGACTGATTGAGAAGTCTTATCACTTCCACGCAATTGTGCACACGAGAAGCAAAGTTAGCAAAGTCTTTACCTTCACCGCTCACGCGAGGCAGTGAGCGCATTGCAGCAATCTCTTGCAATACGATAGTTTCAGGCCGACCAAACCTCATGTCGAGCAAGCGCAGCACGTCGGCAGGCACGCGCGCCGACACTAACACGACGCTGACGGCATCGCGCGCTACGCCACGCAAAGCATAGTTAAGGCGCGCTAAGTTTTCAGCGTGTGTATATGAAGCTTCTGTATCTAAAAAGGTCCGCTTGAAACTCAAATAATCGATCGGCGACTTGCCGTCAAAATATGGTAGGTTTATAATAGAACCCTTAGGAGCTTTATTAAAATTATTAAAGAAACGATCTAACGACTAAATCAGCGACGATACCGGCACCGCGTTATCGACGCTCGTAGTAAGCGCCGCAAATGAAGTCTCGATGGCGCCGACTGGAGTAGGGGTTGCGCATGCAACCGCCACAGCTCCTGACGCAGCGAGCCGGGCGGGGGCTGCATTGACTGCTTCGACCGCACCGACTGGCCCTGACAAGACATCCACAAGTTTTTGCGGCGCTATGATCTGTACATGAGAAGAAGCGTTGTTAGTTTGATCCGGATTGTTAACCGGAACCGTATTCGATAACTGTACATCATCTAGCCAAGCGCTTACACGTGTGTGGCTAGAATGACGACTGCTATACCGACTACTTCGAACACTTCCCTCCGCCTCTATAGCGGCGAGTTTGGCACGGTGTTCCAACTCCTCTGTTTGGCGTGCAAGCTCCGTTCGACGCTTTTGGAGCTCGCGGTCGAGCTGCGCTTGGCGTTCTTGTAATTCGAGCTCGCCCAACCGCCGCGCTTGCTGTGCCTCGGCGAATAATGTTTTCGCCCTTACCGTGGCCGACGATGATGACGACCTGGAGGCCTTGCTTCCGAGAGGAGTTGGCAGTTTCAACTGCGACAGCCGTGACATTGATGCCCGCAGCGGTAAAGGCAGCGGCGGTGGCGGCGGCGGTGGTGGCGGCGCCAGAGCGCCCGATGAGCTACCACCCGATGTGTCCACAACCACTTCGACCTCAGACTGTCTTACCTCGTCACCGTTACCTTCAACCTTTTTTGCGTTCCTTGTCTGCACGACCATGGCTTCGAAAGGACCACTTTTGTTCAGGATTTAAACAAATTACATGAAAAACGCTGGTTCCGTGCAGTTGCTATTTTTAATTCTCATGACATAAGTCAAGTATAAAATATATCTTTTATAAAAACAAAACAAAATAAGAAAACCATAAATATTATAAAAAAGAATGTGCTCTCGCACAGAGGGCATATGCCACTGTGCCGAAATATTGGATACTTACATACAACAAAAAACGTAGTAAAAATTCCGTTAATAATAAAAAAAAATTATACGTAGCACGGCAAATGACTCCATTTCACCTAATGTTAAGTGAATATGGAATCCAGATGCGACGACAACTGGTGCAGCGGGAAAACAACGCAGTATCGGTTACCCTCACTCTGCCGACTTAGGCCTCAAGGTGCCTCTTCATGCCTCGTTTGAAGGACCCCATATCATAGGAAGGAGAAAAAACGTGTGCTGGCAAATATTGTAGGTGACCATAATAGCTAAAAAAGTTACATTAAAAGGATATTATTACATTATGCTGAAAGCGATGGCTATATACTTTATCAGTTGTTTTTGTAATTTTTCGTAATGTAGGCTACAATTGTGGGTTAACGTCCTACGCAACAATATGTCTGAACCCTGGCTGTCTGGACAATAACTTGGTAATTAAAGGGCTATAATTAAATGATGACTCAACTCATGTACTTTCATGTTCCTTTGTTGGCTTATAATGTATGCGCTGTTAAGCCACCTGCGCGATTGACAAAGAGCTGCAACTATTCTGTGAAGCGAGCGTTTGGCATTGATGGTGAGATTATGATGTGAAATTAATGACGTGTTGTTAATGATGTTGATTGCTTTTTGTTTTGATTTGTACTTTTACGATGCAGCGGTGTCTGTGGCGCGGCGTCGGCCATGTTTTCTTTGCGACGATCGCAAATGTTAAGCTGCGTTGTGTTTGGTTGTGTTCGGATGGGTGACCAATTTTTTTCGGACCCAGTGTTTGGTCCGTGTTTCAAATCGTACATTGAGTTAGCTTGTTGTCATAAGATGGCAGTAGTTCAGATCCACTAACGCAGGGGCCTGGGCGATGGGTCATAGCTGGTTCTCCTCATAGCTATTGATCATGTGGGTACTTTAACCTAGCAGTGGAATATAATAAACATACATACATAATGAAGTAAATAACTATTTGAACATTATGTAGGTACCTACTACATTACAGGCCGGATTCGCAAAAGGGTTGAAAATACACGAACGGGATCTGAACCCACACTCTGACATACCAGATCAAGTGCACTTCCAATTATGCTATCGTAGTTCTGTCATTCCTGTAAAAATATATCAACAGTATCTACTCTTACTTAGTAAGCAAAATCCGGGTATGAAACACTCCAAATCCTTCCTTGGCGAAAACGCCTTAGGACGGTGCAAGTTCATATGCGGAGGCAGCAGAAGGCAGGCCTGATTAACCATCGGTGCCTTGACAGGGCACTATGCCACAAAGCAAATGCTTCACAGAATGCACATCTCAACAAATAGTTTATTTAGGGCATGTGGTGAGGAAACGGAGTCAATGCAGCACCTACTGTGTGACTGCGACTCTCTGGCTAGGAAAAGAATGGGACTCCTGGGGGTCACCTGATGGAAAGCAATCATCGCCGCCCATGGACACCCGCAAAACCAAAGTAATCGCGGATGCGTTGCCGACCTTGAGAAAGCAGTTGGATCTTGAGGAGGGAGTAGGAATTGGGAGGGGAGAGGGGTGAGAGATGGGCCTCCGGTACTTTCACTCACCGGACGAAACACAACAGCAACGAGTGCCGTTGTTTCACGCCGATATTCTGTGAGAGGGTGGTATTTCGTCGGGCGAGCCGACCCATTAAGGACATTGCCAAACTTATGGCATCTATCTTTACAGAGGAGGAAGAGTGAAAGGATGGGGTTGCACAAAAGATCCCGATGGGTCGAAGTGTTACTGCTAGAGGGAAACCTCAGCAGGCCCCACTAAGATAAGATAAGATAACATAAGCCAAAGAAGCTTTATTCAACATACATTCATATAACTTTACATAAAAAAGTAAAGTATCATCACATCACATACTAAACTGTTTCCAATACACCCATAAACCACTCGATATACCACCTCATTGACTATAAACACATCGCAGACTATCCAATAATTAGCCAGATGAAAACACACTCAGTTTACTTAGTACATACATACATACTCTGCGGAGTGCCAAGTGAACTGTGTAACAGGTCGTCTGGGCGGAGCAGCGCCTAGGCTGAATAGGCCCTGTCGGGTCACTCACACCCGCCTGGCGGACACACGGCCGGGGAGACTGGCAAACTTTTACATAATTCAAAAACTAAAAGGGGCAGTTTTGTGTGTGGGCACAGGTCCAATCCTGCATTGAATATTGATCGCACATAGGGCATGGCTAACGCATGAGGAGCTCGATGGCGCAGTGGTTAACCTGCCTGGTCTACGATTGCTGAGGTTAAACAACTTTTGCAAAGGTCGGTCATCGGATGGGTGACCAAAAGTTAATCATCTCGAGCTCCTCTGTGGTTCTTTTTTATACCTAACTCGGCAAATGACTTCGCTCCACCTGATGTTAAGTGGAAACAGAGTCCAGACGCAAGGACAACTGGTGCAGCGCGAAAATAACGCAGCATCAGTCACCCTCACCCTGCCGGCCCACACGGTGCCTCTTCACGCCTCGTTAAAGGACCCCATCTCATAGGAAAGAGGGAAAACGTGTGCTGGTAGACTATTCCATCTTTTGGAAGTGCAACAAAGAAACGAGTCACCAAATTTCTTTGTGCGCGATGAAATGTTCGAGACAGTAAAGCGGAGACTCCGGAAAGCAGCACGCGTACTTCTATGGAGGAAGGGAGAAGGTGGGATAAGGTCAAAGAGTTCTTCAGAGCACTCGCCGTGGTATAAGCGGTAGAAGATCCGGCTGCATTAGCAGTCCTTAACAATTACCGCACCGCACTTGCTTGCGTGGTTCTTTATGGCCCGTTCTCCCTATCCATCCATAGGGAAGGCTCGTGCCCCAGCAGTGGGGATATAAAGTGAGTTGGTGATGGTGATGGCATGGGTCCGCTAAATATCTACTACTAGATGTATTAGACAGGTGGCATGCAATATCGTGCAATTCGTTTTATTGGCGATCTAGAAGCCACCAAACATCTTGAGCCTCTACAATTAGGTACGTCGTCGTCGAGAGGTTGCAACCCTCAGCGCCTTCTATAGAGTCTTCGGTGTCAACAACAACAATCCACAACATCACGAGCCCAAATTGGCCATAATGATAGCCGACCTCATATCATATTAAATATCACGTCATATCCTCATACTTAATATTAAGTATTTTAGATAAATAAATTTCTTTTAATTTTGATCCAGGATTAATTCGTGATATTGCAGTGTACTGTTTTTTATTCGTCAAAGTAATTACAAATTCATTCTAAAATATTTCCTTTAACTCTCGTGTAGGAAGGAGAAAATACGGGGTCCAAGAAGTTGTCAGGAAGCAACTTGAGTCGACAAGGTGAGAACGGGTAGAGCTGCACAAACCTGTTATACTATCTTCGCATCTGGACTCCACTTCAAAATAACTATTTTTACGCGATTGAGAATACTGAATTTTGCTACCTTTTTTGTTATATTAAAGTAGAAAAATGGTCAAATGACTACGCTTCACCTGATGTAATTAAAAGTAGAATCGAGATAGAAAGAGAATTAAAGAAGCAGGTTTGTGTTGTGGTCGTGTACCGCACCAGGCATCTTCATTTTGTTTCCGAGTTTCAAGTTTACAAGTAACCTTTCAGCATCTTACCGAGTGTGAGAAGTTGAGTTGTGTTTAGAACAAATTAATCTTATATATCGACGTCGAATTTGCGGTTACTTTCCGTCCTGCCGAACCGTGTGTCCCATGGGCGTATCTACCGAAACTTCCCGACAGACAAATGAATTCGCAAGTTCTCGAGAACTTAAGACTCGAGTTTCGTCCAATGGACTTTGCCGTCTTGATATTTCATTTCGGTATCTGTCGAGTCCCATGCTGGTCTGGGACGTGAAAAGAATGTATCAGCTGCGATACTTCCCGTGCATGTCGTAAGAGCCGACTAAGGGTTGTCCCTTCGCCTGATGTGCCAGCATCTTGGAACCCTTGTAGGTTCCCGTGTGGGTTGGAACCCTTGTGGGTTCCAAGATGCTGGCACATCAGGCGATTGCCGATGTTATCTATTCCACCTCGAAGCCCTACTTTGGTTAGAGTATATGTGACGTCGAGGTCACAAACAGCGAGTTTATTTATTTATTTATTCATTATTTGGGAAACAAACAATTACATAGCACATACAGTATAAAATATTCATAGAACAAAAATCAGCAAAGTTTCCACAATAAAAACAATTACAAATGTATCAATAACATGCCCAAGAATTCAATTCATTAGATTAATATAAATTACAAACATAAAAAAAACATTAATTGATTACCAATTCAACTATGAATAAAAAATTGTGATTAATACAAAATTAAAATTAAAGAAAATATAAATAAAGAAAAAATATTTAATTAAAAACAATTACTATCAATATTATAAAATGTAAAAGAAAAATAAAATTGCTTCCAAAACATATTAAAAACTGTTAAAAACTAAAACGAAAGGCTAATCGATAGCTGTGTTTAACAAATCTCTAATTCGTTTCTTATATTAGCATTACATGCTTTCAATTAAACGTCATTGAATAACTTATTATACTTATTATATTATACTTACATAATTGGTTTTTGCCAAAGATAACTCGAAATTGGTGAATTTGATGCTTGTCTACCACTTTTTGGGATAAGGAGAGTGTGTATCTGTGAGCCGGTACATTGCGGAGGAGATATTCGACCGACCACTTTCCGTGTGAGCGCTTGCTAATTCGAAGTTAACAACTCAATACCCGGCAACAGTATTAGAACTAATTCAATTACTTAGTATATGTTCAGCACCATGGACACCATTATACACGGAGTTATTATGTGGTGTATATATGTCAGTTTGAAACACGCCCGTACTGTTTATATAATAAAATATAAAGACAATTGAGTATAATAAACCTTGTGTGTTTAATTAATTGTTTAAAATATTTCATCATCAGCTCCTTTTAATGTCACTACTTTTTTTTTTTTATTTTAGAAGGAGGCAAACGAGCAGGCGGGTCACCTGATGGAAAGCAATCACCGCCGCCCATGGATATGGCAAAACCAGAGGAATCACAGATGCGTTGCCGGCCTTTAAGGAAGGAATAGGCTCGTTTCTTGAAGATTCCTAAGTCGTATTGGTCCGGGAATACCGCCGCTGAGAGCTGGTTCCACAGCACTGTAGTTCGTGGTAAAAAATTACGTGAGAAACGCACAGTAGTAGATCGCCATCCATCAAGATGGTGTGGATGGAAAGACAGTCGATCGCGTGTAGTGCGGTGAAGGAAATCAGCGGCAGGGATCAAACCGAACAATTCCTCAGAGCACTCCCCATGATAAAGGCGATAAAATATACAGAGAGACGCAACGTCTCTCCGAAGGGCCAGTGGATCGAGCCGACCAGAGGTTACCATGTCGCCGGCAACTCGAGCAGCTCTGCGTTGAATGCGGTCAAATGGGAGGAGTTAGTACTGGGGCGCTCCAACCCAAAGATAGGAACAGTATTCCATATGAGGCCTGACCTGTGCTTTGTAAAGCTGTAAGCGATGAGTCGGCGTGAAATACTGTCCTGCTCTATTGAGCACACCCAGCTTTTTCGAAGCTAATTTAGCTTTACCTTCCAAATGACCGCGAAACTAAACGTCACTCGAAATATCGACGCCAAGAATTCCAACTACTGCTGGGGCACGAGCCTTCTCTATGGATGGATAGGGAGAAAGGGCCATAAACCACCACGCGAGCCCAGTGCGGATTGGTGGTTGTTAACGACTGCCAATGCAGCGGGGACCAACGGCTTTACGTGCCTACCGAAGCACGGCTGGCCGTGGCTGGCTTATGTTAAAGGAAGTTCACAGTTACAATTGTTTTATTATTTATTGAAAACCTGTTAAAAGGCAGAGGCAGTCTGCACTGGGCCCGCGTGGTGGTTTATGACCCGTTCTCCCTATCCATCCATAGGAAAGGCTCGTGCCCCGGCAGTGGGGGCATAAAATGAGCTGATGATGATGATGAATAGTCCAGCCGCACTTTGGATGCGTTTTCGTATGAACACGCACGATACATCACGATCCTGAAACTACTATAGTACCTCGCACACAAGGCGCGAACTAGTCGTGCGTGCACGCGCGTATAGTTTACTAGTAAAATCAATCCTAACATGTTTGGATTTTTATTGCGTTTGTACGAAATAGTACGAATAATCATCACGTGACTGACTGGCATTTTGATTGAGAAAAACGCAACCAGTGCGCGCGTTTAATTCGTATGTTTACGTTTGAGTAAACTTCGTACGAAAACGCATCCAAAGTGCGGCTGGCATTATGATCAGTTGACGTAAATAAAAACATTTAGCAGCTATAAAGCGCATAAATACGAATAAATAGTGGCAATAACTTTATATTTATATAATAAAATGAAATGGCCCATAGTGATTGCAAATAAAGATGTTTTACTGGATGTGCCATGCCGTAATATAGTATGCTTTGGACGCTCGTAATCGATTCCGTGTCGTTAAACAATAGTAATCCTTTTTCTTTTCCTTTTTCCCAGAATTTCTTTATGGCTGTGGAATTCCTAGTTCTAGTCGTTAACACCTACTTCGTTCAAGGACGTCTTGGGCTTTTTTGCTACCAAATCTTAGTCGTTTAATATACAAAATTCAATTCGAAATTCAAAATCATTTATTCAGTTTAGGCTACAAATTATTGTAGTTCTTATGAACGTCATTATGCCATCGGTTCGTAAGTCTACTCTGGGCGGGGGACCTTGCATTGAGAAGAACCGGCAACAAACTCAGCAAGGGCAGTTCTTTTCTCCCTTACAGCTTCATTATATTGGAAAATACCCTATCATAGAAGTCTTTTACCCTTGGGCTTTGTTGTTTGTACGGACAAATGCTTCTAGCATTGTTGTTATGTCGACAGACTGACGATAAGATGGTGGTAGCTAGCCAAACGGACTCGCCTACCACCTAATATTCCCCGATGGGAATCGAATCCGTGACCTCGGAAAGACCGGTAGTATATCTATTAAACCACATAAGTGGTTGGCATTCTCGAGCAATCGTTGCCTAAAAATTAATTTGTTTCACTTATCATAAATGAAGAAGGGAGTGGAGGGAGGAGGGAGGGAGAGTTGTAGTGTTATTTTCGCTGTTACTTTAAAATTACTTTAACTTAAAAAAAAATTAAAGTAAGTAATCTAAAAATGTGCACTTCCGCGTGTCTCTCAGTCCTTTCCACCATCTTTAATTCCCGCTGCGTTTAATTTTACGAGTGCGATAAACAAGCGCGCGAGTTTCCGTATATAAAGCGCATCCCAAGGTTGCGTCTGCGCATCTCATACGCAACTGACGATCAGAAAGTTTACTTGCTTCCTGATATATAAATATGAAGAATATGAATAATAAAAACAACAATTAAAGTAAAATTTTTGGGTGTTTATTTTGATAAGACAATACATTATTATTAGTGATATAATTTTTTTTTGCACGCCCATCCTTTTTCTTCAAATTTATTTTTTTGAACTTGAAGTTATCTTTTTCTCATAACTTAATTTTTTTATCAAAATCCTCACCTGGTATTACAGCGAATACATTTCACTAAATGCACCTTAGTGTGTAGGTTATTTTTGTTTAATCAATCAAAGGGTAAATTTAAAAAATCAGACTAAAGCTAATCTTTTTTCCATTATTTTATAATTTAAAAAGTTTTACTTGCCGCTTTAATATAGGATTTAAGAAATAATACTTTGTCTAGACACGCATCAGTCACAAAGGCTACTTGGGCAAAAAGGACAGACAAGAATAAAATATAACAACATTTGCGCAAAAACGGGACAGTAACGGTGTGCGAGGCCATCTTTGTCCCTGTCTCATTAATGCTATTGTGATATTACACAGAATACCGCAAAAGCGCTGTTATGTTGTTATGACACCGGCTAGACGAGTAGACGTATAGGTGTATATTACAATGTAAACGATGGATATAAGAAACAGAAATGAAGTGATAAACATTATTCTATTGCTTATTATATTATCAGCTTCGATTTATAATGTACAAACGCCTGCACATCAACCTATACGAAACTGTCAAATTTCTTCAATACATTTTCGATGAAAGAAAATGCCAATTGGTCAAGTGTGTTTTTACCGCGTGTTATTGTTCTGATTTGTCAAGCAATGCAAAAGTAATAATTAGTCAAGTCCCAATTTTGTATCGATTTGCCAAGCCTTATTTTTGTTTCAACTGGTCAAGCCAATAAAAAGTTCTGGATTGTCGTATAGCCGGGCCCAGTCTTCGCACACGGCACATTGACACATCTACCACCAATTCAGGGTTGACTGTGGGAACCCTAAATGAACATAATTGGTAAAGTTTTTTGTTTAATATTACAAAACGAGAAAGCAGCCAATGTAAACGACGAAATTCCTATATTACCTTCAAAGATAACAACTAAATTAAATTACACATATTTATAATTTTATAATAATTAGGTATAAACGTAGTACCTAGGTACAACAATAATGTCATTCTTCCGCTATGATCTAGTTCAGAAGGATGATTATTCTATGAAGGCTCTAGCAAGAAACTTAGAAACTATTCCTTTTAAACTATTTGTTTTATAATATTTTACTTATTACTATATATTTACCCTTACAACTGAAAGGATTAAACTCCAAAATATTTAAAATTAATTTAAAAACCTGGTTCATGGAAAAAGCCTTGTATAATTTAAAAGCATATTTCGCCCTATATTTTACATAGTGTTTTTGTGATACTAAAATGTTATAATAAGTACTATGTTTAGACTTTTTTAAATTTAATATCTTATTGTTAAGTTACAATTAATTCAAGTAAATTACAATACCTGAAAAGGGTAATTAAGTTTAAAAGCTATCAACATTTTGCCTAGTATAAGATCGTTAATTATATGCAATAAATATACTTGTATTTGTAACAGCATGAGGCCGACACACACGCTATGTTGACTACGCGTCGCTATAAGAGACTAACTTTTTTCATATATTTTTTATCTCAGTCTTAATTGTGAAGTGGTAATTCAGCAAGGTCACCTTCTGCCTCCATTTTGTGCATGCAGCCATCGCCCACAAGTGCGTCACTCGAGGTCAGTAGTAATCCTCTTTTGGCATAGTGGTACAGTGCACATGGTTGTCTCTATTCAACATTCAAAATTCTACGTTCGTTTCAGGATACATTGAAGCTGTCAGGTAATCACTGCTTTTTTACTGCATTTTCAACATCACCGAACTTTTTGGGGGCGCCGAGAAACGTAAAGGGTTCCTCAAGCCATGTAAAACGAAACACCGTCAGAAGTTGTTTAGAAGGAATGACTACCATCGAATTCAGGTCCAAACATCCTATCTACTAGTCTTTGAAGCTCAGCTGGTGCATTAGTAAGACCAAACGAAAACTTCCTTGAGATGATATTCCAATCTCAGCAAGATAAAAAAGTCATACGTCCTGAAATCAGGCGTTTAAGGAGGCTGAAAAGGCAGAACAACACTTATGTTGTCTTTTTTTTTAAATTTATTTGGTACACAAACAAAATACAACATAGCGTGCTAAAGATGTTACAAGATAATTAGTATTAAGGACAGGTTGTAGTTCCTATGATGTGTGTACACGGCATGATAAATCTTTAACAAGGCAACATTGGAACCCGTAAAGTAGTTTATAAATTAAAACAATAGTAGAAGGAATGGCATTACGTACTAGTGCGTTTCCCCGTATCTACTACATTCTATGAGAGGTTCGGTTCGGTTCGGTAGCGGAACAACCCGAGGGCACCTCTAAAGCTTAAGACCTCGGCTCAAGTTGACTGGGGGGGTGGGGCGAAGCACCCAGGTACATGTCTGTACCTAGTATAGAGCGCGTGTGAACCGTATCGTCGTACCTTCGAGTTCGATGTCTTGGGCTTAAGCGAGTGTGCATGTTTAGTCACTACGTCATCGGTAAGTCTAAAGTGGGGGAGTAGTGCTGAGAAGAACCGGCAAGAAGATTTAAATTCTGCCTTTTATGGCAGTTACGTTAGAATAAGAGTACCAACAACATACGCATAACGCCTCGATGGCCGAGTGGTAGAGTGCTCGGTGCGATACCCGAAGGTCCCGGGTTCAATTCCCAGGTCGGGCAAAATGTATTTCGGATTTTTCGATGCATAGCCCGAGTTTGTGATCACCAACCCGCATTTGGCAAGCGTGGTGATTAAGCCATTACCCATCAATTGTAGCGATGACTTGATTTCAATGATAGAGGCCCAGCAGTGGAACAGTTATAGGCTGTTTAATTACCAACCACATACCAACCCTTTCATAGAAAGACACTTTCCACCGCAAAAAGTTATTCATCATTAAGAGTCTACACTAGTTAGTATGTACAGGTCCATATGCGAAAGCTATTTTATTTAAAGAGTAAACTTAATTATTAAATATGAGCGAAAACAACGTTGGTACAAAAATAAGCAGTAAGGGTACTTTGTGAATTCTTGAAAATGTCCCAATTGGGACGTTTTGCAATTAGTCTGCGTCAAGTCAGGCAACAAGTGAGGCAGTTGTGTCATAATTTAAATAACCACAAAAATAACATCGTGTACGTTAAAAAATCACGGATTATATTATTCAAAAATAAATTTACGAGTAACGTTCACTCATTGTCCACGTAAAATTTTAAATTAAAAAAACTTTTTTTCTTTAATTTATTCCTAACGTTTTATTTATAAATTATGTAATAAAAGTTTAAGTTATAATATACATAATATGTATATATTGTAGATTAATATATATGTAATATTTGTCTTCACCTAATTGTACCTATCGTGTTATCTCTGCACCACCCTATGGTTGACTGGTAAAGAATGCTTCAGGTATTAAGTCCACCATGTAATTTATATTGCAAAAGTTTTAAAAACAAGTAAGTAAACCTGTCGACTGTCTGTTGTTTTGCTTTTTCTGCTTATCGGCATTTTGTCATCACATTTGTTATGTAAAAGTAACTTACTTTCGACACATAATATGGAATTATACTTCTTCCTTAGACTGTGCTTTCGATAGCTTGCAGACCCTAAGAAGGATAATCCCAAAACCTTTCGAGATTTTAAGTTTCAAAACCTTATAGTACAGTCCACTTCTGTTTTCCTACCATCTTCTTTACAATTCCATAAAATATCTGTAATAAATTAAAGAAAGATCAAACTATTGTGATCGTTGGAAAGAACTCAAGTCTACTTAGAAACACAAATATTCACGGCATCATTAAAAATGCATCTAAGAATAAGCTTATTCAAAAAAAGCATTCTTACTTTGCTTTGCTTACCTAGCGCCATTGAACTCCTGTAAGAACATCTTAGATATTTACATATTTTTGTTTTTTGGTATTCCGTGCTTATACTGACTTCCTCCAACGTGAATTTCAGTGGCGCAAAAGTATATTTTTTAATCACAGAAAATTGTATTTGACTTGATGAAATGCAACAAGCAAAGACAGGTAGTCTTATTCTACATCATTTAAAAAAAACACTTGATACTTCCAGCCTTGAACTCTGTTTTCAACTGTATGATACATGATGACAAATAGTCCTACGCAGCAACGCTGGCAAGCATCTGGGCTCGTGGCCTTCCGCGTATGACTTGCTCCTATCCTGACTAATATTATAAATGCGAAAGTGTGTTTAAGTGTGTAACGTGTGTGTTAAGTGTGTGTCGGACAAAGTGTGTGGCGGATTTTTGTGTGTTTTGTTTTGTGTTTGTGACGAACACGCATTGGCAAGCGTGGTGATTGAGCCAATACCCATCAATGGTAGCGATGACTTATTTTCAATAATGGAGGCCTTTGCCCAGCTGTGGGACAGTTTAAAGGATATTTAATTTGTGTTTATAATGTCCTTTTTTAACGTCAAAACGGATCAACCTATTACGAGTTCTATTTGCTACTCAATCAGGTTGACGAAAACGAGTTTTTATATCACGTGGCGGCAACGTTTTTTCGTGACAAACGAGGAGAGATGAAGCTTTGATAAACAATTTAATTTGTAGAAAAAAATAAATTAAATAAATAAAATTGTTTATCAAAGCTTCAAAAATAAATTAAATTAATTTAAATTAAATATTAATATAATATTATTATTTAAAATTATTATTATATTATGATATTTCATAATATTTAAATTTTTGTTAGTTAAATTAATTTAAAATACCAATTTGCAAAAAAAGAGAAAATAAGTTTTTGATGTTGTTTTGTAATTTGAATGTTTATTTGTAATGAAAAGTGTATTTTGATTATAGGTAAGGAGGCCATTTTCTAATAAATGTAAATAAATGGAGAAAAGAAATGCATTAGCTGAGTAAGCTTTCTCGCTCTGTAAATTTGCGAACCAAACATTCATAGCTCATTTATTGTTACCTAAACTGAATAACACTTAAAATTTTGTTTCTTTCTTTAAATTCTGTAATGCTCTTTAGCCTAGTGATAGGATCACCAGTTTCAAATCCTTAGGTAACAGGTTTTATTCTCGGACATTAATGAAAACTATGTGTCAAGAAAAATATGATTTAAAATATAAATGCATTAAATAAACGCAATGAACGCGATCCAAACATAGATGCATTCGTCATTGTAGGGCAGAGGCCTCTGCGGGCGGGGAGACGGCGCCGTTGACCGACCGTGATGGCCCCGCGCAGGTTGATGAACGTTAATGGCCGCCGTTTTAACGATTGCAACGAATAACTTGGTTTTCAATCGGTAGACTAAAACAAAATCGCCATTTTGTAAAAAAAAAAAAACTGAAAGTCGAACACATTGAAATTAAATAACTTTGACGAATCTGGTCCCGTGTTTATATTAAACATTTGAATTTTGGTTTTATGCTGTCGTTCCGAACCCTCCACAGGGTCTGTGGTCGCGGACGAAATAAGTAAACTTGTTTTATTATCGGTCTCCTGTAAAATTTGCTTGTATCAGTTACTTTGTTATACCTACATTACCGACATAGAACGTATCGTTATTTAAAGTTTTGTAAAGATTACGCGACCACTGTTTAAAATTGAATAACTTGATCTTCGTGCTAACAATGTATTAAGAAGGAGGCTACATTTCTTTTCCTAATCTGTCTATCTAAAATGATTTACTGAAATGTATGTACGCGCATTACTTCCGATCGACTGCACAAAATTGGATAATTCTTTGTATTGTGTTTGTTATTGTCAGGACAAGGTTTGTAAATAAGAAAAATAAAAGAAAAAATAAATTTTTATTATAATAATATGATTTTTTTAAATATCATGATATGAAAAGTGAGTGAGTGAATGTGACAGAATGACGTACAGTTCTTCGGCAAGCATTTGACAACTTCAAACGGACAATTCGCCATAATGACATGGTACGTCATATCATAATATCAATCAAATAGAATTAGCACTTATTTTGCAAAAGTAATATAAGTGTTTCGTGTTTGAAAGTTTAGCGTAGTGATAGATATTGTTATTGATTTAAAGAAAATGCCACCTGTGAGGCGTCAACATATCGGTATACATATAAAAATCAATTGCTGAAAATACCTACTAAAAATACAAAATGTTCCACTATTTGTTTATTTTGTTGTCATAGAAACTGTCAGAGTGATACGAAGTCCGCCGGGTCAGCTATTACTTAATAAATAATGTTACCAAAAAACAAAAGATTCTCAGCATTCTATATTTTTCTTTTAAAAAAATGTAAGATTGAACGAAACTGAAACTTTTAATTTAATGAATATCGCTCTCAATTTGAGTCTTGATCTTGAACCATTTCATTAAATCTTTTTGGGGGTGTCACAAAAGTTTGTGATTGATATTAATTGGCGTTTATGAAATATGACACAGTGGGTCTTACCCTCGGGAATATATTTTTAACCGATTGTTTTATAAAGAATTTAAGATATTGTTACCATAATAAAAAATAAAAAAACATTTTTCAGTTTAGGCTACAAAAATAAGCTACGACTTAAACACTTATTTTTGGAAGGTATCGTATTAATAGATTTTGTATTAGTTTTTTTTATTATATTAAAATTATGTTATTAAATATTTATAAAATATAGTGAAAAAATGAAATGCCTACCCGACCCTGCCAAGAATCGAACCTGGGTCTTCCGCAATCCGGGCGGCTGCACTGACCATTATGCTAACGGGAAGGCTGACATAAGCACTGAACTTTTTCACTGCTTTTTTTTTATTTTGATTGCTTTTTAGCGGCAGTAGTGCCATCTATCCAACGGTTATTGCAACCGAAATTGCAATTGCAATTAAAATACCACAAATATGATAACACAATGCTGTAGTATTTTTATTTTTTATTTTTAAGTGCTAATTGCTGAATTAAATATTTATAAAAGACAGTGAAAAAATTGAATGCCTACCTGACGCTGGCAAAAAATTATGTTTAGACCATAAAAATGTCTTCACTCTGAACAAGGTATTTTTATTTTATTATTATTATTAAGTGTCAAGAATTTGGATCGTAAGTATACGATTCATCTTGATCGGTAGCTCATATTCACGTTCAAGTCACAGTCATATTATTTTAAAAAGAACCCGATCCAATACCTTTTAAATCTTTTTTTGAGTACGTAAAGGGTAGTGTACACTGCCAGCGGTTTTTTTTATTCACGATTTTAAAAATAAAAATTGAGGAAATATATGTAATGTGACTACGATTTTAAGGCAGTTTTCTTGAGCTGGAGGCTAATAGGGATCTATGTTATAGTACAATCTTTATATCTATAAGGAATTTATAATTTATATTTTAGTATGTTATTTTTTTCTTTAATTATGTTTCTTGATTTTTTATTCGTTTTCAAATACTATTTAGTACTAGCTGCCCGGACAGACTTCGTTTTGTCAAATATTAATAGTAAAAATAAAATAAATATGACATATTTCGTTTTATTATCTTTTTAATTAAAATTATCCGTGTACCATAAGGAACATACGAAAAAAAAAAATTGCCAAATCGGTCCAGCCATTCTCGAGTTTTGCGCATAGCAATATTCATTTTTATTTATATAGATAATGAAATGCACGATTTGGATTCGTTCTATCCAGGCTGATCTGAGGTAATTGGAGATCGACAGAGATAGAAGGATATGAAAGAAACCTTTGCCCAGCAATGGAACAAGGTTTTAAAAAAATGCAGTTTAAAAAGCAGAAAATAATTTAATTGAAAACTGTTTATCCACTTGAACTCCTTAAGTTAGAATGTTAAGGGCAAGAACACACATCACATAAAATATTGGTTCCATATAAAATCGCTTTTACCAAGATGGCGAGTTGTCAATGCCAAATAAAGAAACTCAGTTTTTTACTCGCGCACTATAAATGTGGAAG
Source organism: Eudonia lacustrata (assembly GCA_947562085.1). Taxonomy (NCBI): domain Eukaryota; kingdom Metazoa; phylum Arthropoda; class Insecta; order Lepidoptera; family Crambidae; genus Eudonia; species Eudonia lacustrata. The sequence goes on along the minus strand of OX387323.1, from coordinate 1,919,726 downwards.
ACACAATTTTACTGAGAGGTTCCAATAAGTTTGTATTGTTTAGGTGTACACACGGCGGCAGATCAACCTACCCAAAACTGTCAAATTTCTACAATCAATTTTGAACTTTATAGTTTGGTTATAAGGATGAATATTTATTGGAGAAATTTGACAGATGTGGGTAGGTTGATCTGCCGCCGACTGTACCTGATGCAACTCCTTATTTCTTTACACGATCGAATGTTTTTATAGCGAAGAGCCTTATGCAAAATTACTCACTTTAATATGAAGAGGAATAAAGAGGTTTTTGTATTTTATTTGCATAACATAGACGTCGTAATAGATTTCCTTGTCTTCAACAGAAAGGAGTTATTCAGATATGGTGACTTACTTACTTATTGGAAATAACGGAAAAGGTGACTTTAAAAATTTAATCACACCTTTCGTAATGTGAAAATAAAATAGAATTTAACAGCGACGTCATAAAAATATAAAATTAACAAATTTGTAGATACTACGTTATCATTAACGTTAATTGAAGTTTTTGAGGGCGATAGCTAGACTTTTTAGTAACCTTTCCTATCATAAAAGGACACTTTTTAATCACAATCTACTCAATTATATTTTGTGTCTATTTATTTCGAACAAGCGTAACCAAAGTGAATATATATATATAATTATGTTTTTTCGAAATTTGACGAGATTATATAAAAAAGCAAAACATAGTGACACAGCCAAAGCCTTTCTTTATTTTTTAATGAAAAATGTAATTAAATCGGTCCAGTTTTGGAGGAGGAATCAAGGGACTACGAAACGTTGGTTTCGTCTACTTTCATTCTTTTAATTTTCAATGTTTGTAGCATTGTTGTGTTCCGGCAGCTAGAGATAGGATAGCCAGTGTCTCACTAGTTGAGGATCCCGGGTGAAGTGCGCTTCCATCATTGGCCTTATCATTACTTAACATCAGGTGAGATCAAGGCACTGCGCTTACCCGTAAAATATAAAAAAGAAAAAAAAACATATTTTTCAATTTAGTCGACCTTAGTATTTCCTCTTAAGCGTAAATATATTAATTGCATTTTTTTACATATATTTATAAAAGACCTACAACATGTAAAATTACAAGTTTTTTAGCTGCACACTGAGCACAACATCTTAGGCACTGTGCATGTGCCTAAGACCTCGTGTTTAGTCAATCTACTGATTGAATATTGAATTTGATAAATACTACTGTATTGAATAAGAGTGTACGAGTACAATATGGTTCTTCCATTTAAGAATTTTATTTGAAAATTTTTATCGCTTTGTCGAACAAAGATACAAAATATAAATGCTGCCGGTATTGTGCGGCGAGCTTTATCCGTCTCCCTTCAAAGGCCACGCTCCACGTCGTGAGGACATGTGATCTTTATTTTTGTTTGCTTTTTCGCTTTCGGACTCTTAGTGGTTCGACGGCAAAGATTATGTGGCGACAGAGAGTCACCTGAATCAAGTTTAGATGCATTTTTGCTAAATGTATTTTGTAGGTGCAAATAGGTTTAAGTTATAACAATAAAGAAAATATGTTCGAAGAATATGTGTTAAAACACCTAACTTAGCTCGTGCTTTACATAAAAAAACCATTAAGTTACTTTAACTCGGAAAGTGGCTGGTTTTTTTAAATACTATTGTTACTTTTTTACGTAATAAACTTTTCTTAATATTATGCCTATAACATTACATATGAAATAAGCTGATAATGCCATGTATTATTATTAAGTATTTCAAAAATGTGTTGAGTAGTTAACTACTCAGATATTTTACGTTTTATGAGTAGGTACTTACTAAAGTAAACAACTTAATTAAAAAAAAACATAACTTAATATAAAACAAAAAAGTGTATTAAGTCTATTATGTATCTAAGATGTCCATCAATTTTATATTAAAATAATTATAATCATTTAGCTTTTGTAAAATATCTTTAAACTTGCTCTTTTAATTGTTACATCATTTTCACAGTAGGTAATTCAATTAGATGCTAACTCAGTCAAGATTCACTGATTTTTTTTATAAACCAGCTAGTCAGTAAGTTTTTTTTTCTTAAATCTAAGTACGTAATGCAGCGTTTCAAGAAACGTGAAACATAACAAAATGTAACTTAATAAATTAAAGGAGTGTACATACGAGTATCCTCTGTTTTATTTTATTCTTTGATATCTCGGTGGGTATAGGTGAAAGCGATATTGCGAGGAAAGAGTTGCAAGTCCGTATGTCACGAGGGCCTGTACTGTTAATTTGTTTGTTTAAATTATTATGACAAAAACATTGTACCGCTACCTCGACGACATTATTTTTTAAAGCGCCGAAATGCAGCAATGCTAATTGAAATAATAAATAAATACGTCTTCGAGAAAAGTTTATGTGAAACATAATAATGAAATCCTTACCTTACTCATTATAAATGCAGGAGTATAATTATGTTTTTTTTTGTCATTCAATCTAGGCCTCAATGACCGAATAGCAAAGCACCCGGCACAATCTCCGAAGGTCCGGGGTTTAATTCTCAGGTTGGTTAAATGTGTTTCGGATCTTGAAACGCATTATCGAGGTTTAACCAAACCGCATTAAATTTTGTGTTGCGGTGATTAAGTCAGTATTATACTAGTAATATACTAGTGTCGTGATTAATCCAATACAATCCAATACTTATTTTGTACAATATTGGTTCCTATCTTGATTTCAATGATGAAAGCTTTCTAGTACCAGTGGGACAGTAATGCCTAGTCTTTGAGACATAGTCCTACATTTTTATTGAGCCATTTGTTTGTACAAGTTCTTAATAAGTTATGTATTATGTCCTTAAGCCCTGGGAGGGTATTTCAATATGATATTAACTTAAATTATTTATAATGTTATGTTAAAGAAGACCTTTTTTAATATTTTAACTTGCGCGATATCGATTACCTTATTTTGGTACCCACGAAAGACCAGCGTCGAGGTACCGAATTGGCACCAGCCAATTCGGTACCTCGACATTATGCTGAGTGTAAGTCAATTCAGGGCCACTACTTTAAGTTTTTCTTATGTATCTTACTACGTTTTGTTTTTTTTTGTGTTGCAATAAATAATATTATTTTTAAATCTATATTTTTATAATTTTACATCTATAGTTTAATTTCCCACTTTCTTTCGGTTGGCTACAGGTAGCGATTTCTATACCTTAGCTTTACTGAACAAGTAAACAGCCAATCAGAGGGTAGTAGCCTGATGTTGATGAATCATGAAACTCATCGTCATAATGAATTAATACACAACTTTGATCCCAATATGCGACATACATATTCAACATTACAATTATCATCGACTTGTAATTCATATTTCGATTATTCATACAATGACATTTATGATTGGCATCGACAGAAGCATTGATCTCACAACCCGCTATACACTACTTTAAAGTTTATACTGACACCCCCTACCAACCTTCCGGTTACAAAGTAGGTGTCAGAATAACCTTGCGCAAGCACAAGGGACCATCTACGTCAGGTCATAACGCCAGATCAGAACACGCCGGTACGCATCCTTCATCCAGTACTTTTAAGACTAGTGTCTCAAGCTAGTCGCCCCGTGGACACGTATAGTCCACTACCTAATATCCAGATAGGTCACCGGAGCTGTAAGCTCGCTCACTTCTCGTTGCACTAAGAGCACAACTCGCAGTGTACCACTGCTTGGGCCGTCAGCTCTAAAGCCGACTACCAAATGTCCTCTTTGGTGGCGGAGTTGTAAGCACACTCACTTCTCGGTACCCGTCCAGGCACCTGATCAATTCCAAATTCCTACGCGGCTGATTAAACCGGAAGCCTTTGCATCTAGCGGGCACCTCTACTAGTTCTCCAGACTAGTACCGGAGATGTTGGAGTAACTACTCAGTGAAAACCACCGAGCACCACACCAACTAAGGGTAACTCACGTACCCCGCAGATCTTTTCGCTTCAGGCCCCCACCGGACCGCTACTAAGACCCGCTCGCTATGCACGAAATGGAAGCCTGGCCAGACCAACCAGGCAGACGAACATTCCCACTTCTATAGCTAACCACATGCCACCACGAGTCCAACCCATGTCCGGGGCCTGCCGGAGACGCCCGCGAAGGCATAACCGGCAGGGGGCCTAGGATCCGGAACTCCCGTGGTACCCTTGAAAAGACAGCCGGACCCGTAGTTCCAGCTGCCATACCCTACCTATCAGGGTCAGTAGATAGGGAAGCATTGATCTATATAATTTGTGTGTTATTTAACGCAATAGCTTAGAAGCTTCTAGATTTTTTTTATTATTTTTGATGTGTAACATCTTTCCGCTCGCCTGCTAATACGATTTGTGGGAGTGATTTTGTAGAAAAGGGACGGAAGTAGGGTCGTAACAGTGAGATCCGTAACAGTGAGATCGGCTCGCTTTCTATATATACAATAATTTGTGGGAGTAATTTCGTAGAAATGTGATCGTAACAGTGTGATACTGCCGCACAATTTATGAATGCAGTAAGTATAACTTACTGTGTTTGTGATTGTGATATTTGAGGTGCTGACATTACGATCAATTTTCTCAAAACTTGCGCGGCAGGATAGGATAACAGTGTGACATGTCTTCTAATGAGTATTTACTGCATTCTCTTAAGGATTTGTAAAAAAATATACGGAGTTGGAAGCGCGCGCAAATTTAAAATCGACAAGAACAAGTCTTAATATTATTTTAAGTGACATAATATTGTGTCATCATTTTGATATGGCAAATGCTCTAATGAGTATTTACTGCATTCTCTTTATGATTTGTAAAAAAATGTACGTCATTGTCAATTCTATATTCTATTATATATTGTAATATAGATTTCAACCATTTCGTGTGTAGTAGACTTTTAAACTATATTAATAAATATTTACTGATGATATGTGTCAATAAAGTGCAGATCATTGATAATTTTCAGAATATAATGTTAAAATTGCTTATTACTAAGGTTTGATGTCAAATGTTACACATCATAAATGCGACTACTGTAAGGGTCGTTCATTTTTTATTATTCTACAATAGGGATTGGCTGTTCTCACTTGGTGGTTAGTGTTTATAAGGCTGAAGGTGGAAGTGCACTTTGCTCGGTTTTCTCATAAACTGCTGATCTGGTTATCGTACTATCGGAATACTTATTATGCCACAACAACCGTCAGTAGTCGGATGGATGCTTGTGTTGAACGCACAAAACCGTGGTCAATCCTCAAAGCTCCTGACTCCTCAAAGCTCCTGACTCTCCAAATTTCCGGTTGAGTTACCAGGACTATTAATAGATTAAGTTTTTTTTAAACATACCAATTATCTAGCCCAAGAGAAGCTTCGTTATGAAACTCGTTAAATAGTAACTAGACAACGGATAAACATACTTAAAATACTTAAATACATACTTATTATACATAGAAAGCACCCAGACCCAAGACTATTTAGAAAAACAATAATTTCTAAATTGACCCGACCAGGGATCGATCCCGGGACCTCAGAGATGGCGACACCATTAAAACCGGTGTATAAACTACTCGACCAAGGAGGTCGTCATTCAGTCAGTCAGTTCCCCGCTGGGAATCGAACCCGGGTTCTTTGCGACCGATACTTATGGTTTAAACACGAGACTACGGAGTCCTAACCTCCTTTGTGGTTACGAATCACATTCCTCAATGAGTGACATAAAGGATTACTGCACAATATTCTGATATTCCACTACGTACTTGCTACATAACTTTTTCGGATTCGGCATTTTGAAAATCGTCATAATAATTACCACGGCGGACGTTAAGTTTTTCGTATTTATGTAGTTAAGCCCGTTAAGCAATTGGTCCCAGCTGGTTTTTTTGATAACATTTGATTTTTGATAACTTATATCATTTAAAAATCACGAACCTCATTTTTAAGATATATTTTTTTATTAAGTAATTTGGTATTATAAAGTTCGTGTCAATAAAAATCGGAATATCAAAACTTCAATTTAAAAATTTCGGAATATTTACGTGCCTCCCAAACCAATCGAGCTCCACCATTTATTTATAATAGCAATTAAACAATCCTTACTTCACATAAAGCAGCTAACAGTAACAATTATCGTGTAAATGTATTCTTTGTTACGCTACACGAAATAAGGCTGCGTCGAAATGACTGCAAACAGTTTTAAATTATGGACGGTACTGTGGTATTAGCAATTTGCAAGGGTCGCCAATTTCACGGCCCAGTTTCATCAAATGCGATGGGTGGATTCTTAAAACTGCATTGTCATATTCTGAATAACGCATTGGCATGCGTGGAAACATACGGGGGCGGTTTGCGAGCGGGCACGTTGCAACGTGAAGGTAGCTATGGAGAGAGTCGCAAGCATGCGAGTGTGGATTCGTGGAGCGTTAAGTATTTAATCAGTGTATGCCCGCTGATCCAATATGACGGAAAAAAGCATACTTGTTCTCCTTGGAGAGTGACGCCGTCCAATAGATAAAGTAACCAAATGTGTGTTTATAACTTGAAAATGCCAAACAAATAAGCAATTTGGAAGGATCGCCAATTATTATTCTTAAAATTGCATTGTCATAATTATTCTGAATAAGGCATTGGCATGCGTGGAAACATACAGGGGCGGTTTGCGAGCGGGCACGTTGCAGCGCGAAGGTGGTCGCAGGATGCAATTATAGTCCGCGTTTGTATAACTGTATGTGTGTAATGAATATGTTGCCAAGCTCTGAATTCATATTAATAGATTATGCAGCTGCCAAAAGAATTGTACCTTATTTTATTCTCTAACAAAAAACTCAGGAATTCGCAAATTTGTAAATTACTAGTACAGTAAATATTCCTGTTATAATGAGTTGAATAACAGTAGCAGTAGAACGAAAACAAAAAGTACATGTTTTAGACAGCCTTTTTTTTAACCACTTAAATTAATCCTTTTAAAAAAAAATAACAGTTAACAGTAGTGCCCCCGTCCGCAATACACCGACATATGTCCCCACTTAATTAGGCCTTGCGTTTCATCTTACTTTGTCACTTTGTTCGAGGAAGCACGCAGTCGAACAAAGCGAGGACTGGCGAGGACCTGTCAAAGGACATCGTAACACTTACACACGGGGCAGTAGAGCGCATCAAACCGCTGCAGCTGGAAAACATGATTTGTGATCCATCGTTGTCTTTGTTTTTGCGCTTGGGTTTGATTGGAAGTGTCGACATTCAGAATGAATCATAAGGATGAGGAACAGAAAACTAAAGCCTTCGATCAAATGAACAATAATAAACATACAGTTACAGTCGGAATCAGAAATAGTTATACACTTTAATACCATATCATACCAAGCACTACGTCCATACATAATGGTTGCACGAGCGCAATCGTTTTGATCGATTTGGTGTGACATACAAAAGTATTAAGCTACTTCTGAAACCAACCGTACACGATGTAAAAATTCATATTCAGACTCCAAATACTCAACTTACTTCATTATCACTGTTCATTTTTATCTCATGGCTGGCACACTAGCCTTCCTTATAGCTGGATAGGGAGAACAGGCCATAAACAATCACACAGCTAGCACAGTGCGGATTGGTGGTTGCTAACGACTGCTAATGCCACCGGCACCAAGAGCTTAACGTGCCTTCTGAACGAACGGAGGAGTAGGATATGATAAATTTTTGGTCACCGATTTGTGAAAAATTTGTTGCTAACATTAGTAATCGTAAACCGGAAGTGTTAACCACTGAGCTATCGAGCTACTCGAAAAAAACCTTTCTTTTTCTCTTTTTTTTGACCCAGGTGAAAACTACAACAGGTGACTGTACAAGTCGCGAGCATGTAAACAATGTAACTCTTAATACAATGGAATAAGAGTCAAAACTAATCAAAAGTGTGTACATATTAACGCTCGTGGCTATACTTGTACCCGACCCAGAAGGTTACTCTTACGCATTACTCTTAGTGTCAATTAAATAAAATATAATTTTCGTTAAAAATTATTATTCTTTGTTATGAAAAATCATTTCTAATAACACCTGACCCATTTTTTTTAGAAAATAACGTTAAAATTGTTTATTACTAAGGTGAGATGTCAAATGTTACCCATCATATGCGACTACTGTTAAGCCTAACTCGTTTTTTTAAAAAAATATTTTGGCACGTAACAGTCATGTCAAAGAAATACTTATACTAAAAATTTACAACATTAATAGACAATGAGTGCCCAAATATAGACGACGACGATTTGACGACCTCCTTGGTCAAGTGGTTCATACACCGGTTTTCATGGTGTCGCCATCTCTAAGGTCCCGGGTTCGATCCCCGGTCGGGTCAATTTAGAAATTGTTGGTGACGCTGAAAATGACGTTTGATGCAATCAGCAATCTCACTAAAAAAAAAACTAGAGTCTCCGTTCCCATTCGGATCCGCACAAGGCAAATAACGTTGAATTGTACAGCTGATAATGTTGAATTCACGGCGACATGTTTATTTGAAGGACAACTGAAACGTACTCGGAACGGGCGTGCCGCGAACGTAGATTAATGGCAGCGTAGCAGTGGAGATTTAAATGCAGCGTTTTTGTTGTAGCACGAATCAACTTTTGTGTAGCACACTGGAGTGTTGCCTGACCGCAGGTTATTCACTAAAATAAAGTAATCAAATAGATATGTACGTTTCTAAGGATATTCTTATAGCTTTTCATACTTAGTTCAAAACATATATTCGAAGTAGCACTGTTGGGTTGAGGTTCTAACATTAAAACTAATAGTTAAAATATTACGGCGAATGGAACTACGCTCAGCATAAGTTGCAGCTTCAAGAAACTGCATTGTGCCCTCCATAGCTCGAGATAAATAATTTTGGTCATACATCCGATGATCGACCTTTGCAAAAGTTGCTTAACATGCTGGATTGCAGCAACGCACAAAACACCGCTAAATCGCAGAGACAATAAACAATAATAAATTCGTTGACCTCATTAAATCAAGCGTTACGTTCAAGAAAAACTCAGAAGTTATACGAGCGACACAAGATTATTACAATATCCAGAAATAAGACAGACAGACAGACAATCATTTTCAACGTTCAGAAGCCGTGCCAATTAAGGAAAACTTCATTACGACGAGCCATGTTGCAACACGAAAGTTGATAAACAGCACAGCACTACCGAAAAAATATCCGAAAAAAATGCAATACAATATTGTTGTACCAGAAATGTCAACCACCTTTGGAAAAAAAAATTAAAGAATTCTGAGCCTTACGTTTATGTATTAGAGTTGCCAAGAACTGCAGAGCAAGTGCATTGTCTTCATAAAAAAATTAGGACAAAGACCGCATGCGTGAGAGTAATGGCTCGCGTTTGGGTTCGGCCGTCGACTCGAGGAAGGGCCTACGAACTGAAATAAAATGATTTATTATTTCTTTGATGTCCAAAAGTGTGGACAGAATTACTCATTGTTATTAGGAGAATTGTATTCGGGGACGTTATTGCACTTTTTACGTCATTAAACGGTAATGTCTCAAGAAACGGTAGATAAATTATAATTTATTTTAAAAAAGGGTGTGGAACCAGTCAACCTTACGATTTAGGTTATTGAACCTTTTTCACAATTAATAACAAATATTAAAAATACCTACTTTAGAAATACTTTTCTATTGTGAATCATAATAATTGCTGATCCGTGCCGATCACGATAATGAGTAAGTATGTAAGTAAATAGCCTAATGTCTGTCCCACTGTTGGGCTAAGGCCTTCTTGCAAGCTCGCCAATGCGGGTTGGTGATCACAAACCCAGGCTATGCATCGAAAATACGAAACACCCTACCCGACCTTGTTATCGAACCCGGGACCTTCGGGTATAGGGTCGAGCGCTTTGCCACTCGACCTGGGGCGTTAAATGAGTAAGTACTTTACAAGTATTATAGAATTGTAAAATATCTGCAAGAAATTTAAATAAATATCATTTTTAGCAGAATTGATCATGTCGCCCTATTACACCCACTGTTCTTGGGTATGCATGTATAAATAAAATATTATTTATCTATTAATACAAGTGGTCGCCCAGTGGTCGAATATCGACCGTAATTTTATTAAGGCTGCACGGTTTTCTAAGCAATTAAACATTAAAAAGATAGAATGTGAGTTTGGATTGGCATTAACAGATATCGGGCGCTCCTGTTCCATTTTAGAAATTTTTGAAAAGAGTATATGCGTGTGTGTCAAATGTAGATGGTAGTGTGTGTAATGTTTGTTTTATTTAATTAATGTATTTTTTAATTTAAAAAAATATATTAGCATTCTGTAGGTAGGTACTCCTTCTCTATAAAACTATAAGTGTGAGAAATTTCACAATTCGTCCGCACAATTTTCGTAAAAAGGGGTACAAAGTTTTTGCTTTACGTGAGAAGTGAAGTGAAATGTTAAGAAAAATGTTTATATCCATTTTAAAAGCATATTGCGCGCGCGAAGTCTATATTTAGAAAGCGTACAGAAAAAAAACATGTGTTACAAATAATAAAAAAGATCAATGTGTGGTATATATCTTAGAAAATGGCTAACAAGCTTGTTTCGATTCTTCAAACTATGCAAGATTTAACTAGGTACAAATACTTAGGCGTTTATACAAAAATTACTGCAAAAAGAAGAAAGTTGGTAACAAAGTATACAATAGAAGATATTTAATTCAACAATCATACAAGGGTAATTGCTAGCAAATCTAACAACCAATTCATACTAAAATAAAATGATAAAATACTAAAGTCAACAACCCTAAAGAAAAAAACTTAAACAACAGTTTAAACCGAAACAGCAAAGAGCACTAGAAACAATTGTATCGTTTACAAATTACCCACAAAAAGGCCAAAATAAAATAATAGTCGCTTAACAACCATTTCCTGAAGCGATAAACAGCTCATAAATTCAATTACTTAATGCAAAAATTGATTTACCGACCTTTACGCGGCCGAACTGGCGAAATAAAATGCTATAGACAGCACAGAATTCGGCTTGCTGCCAAAAAATCTCTGTTGTGCACAAAAAATATGACCATTCGTAAGTTTAATGGTTAAAAATAATAAGCTTCAACCATATATCACTGAGCTGCGTGTATTTGATGTTCCACATGTTTTGGCTTTAAACGTGAACGCTATTGCCAAAAGTTCCTTTGATTTAGTGAAGACGTTATTGAATTATAATGGTTTTTTTAAATTTACTAGCTCGCAACACCATGGCTCCGAGTTTTGAAGTCAGGATTCAGCTAGTTGTTCTGGTTGGGTGGGCACAGAATACATCTGAATAGTTACGACCCTACAACCTATAACTTATTCCTGACACCAAGATGTGTTCAGGATTCATGTTCGTGATCTTCTAAAGTTGATAGCGTTAAATCTTAGACTTAAATAAGATACTTTGTTATTATAAAAGCAGTTAAAGTATTATCTACGTCTACTAGTGCTATTTAACGTGCTCCAGGAGACACATTAAGTCGTAAATACCTACTAACTTACCTTGAGTCAGCGTGGTGGGCTATAGCCTCTTGTTCGCGTGTGCTTTTATTCTTTTGGGATGGCCTGAGTCAAAGTCAAAGTCAAGGTCAAACATTTTTATTCATTTAAACTTAAGAAAAGTGCCTTTGAATCGTCCAAACATACTTTTACCTACTTCCCACTTCAGGACATCCATTTCTTAGCTGTGGAGATGAATGGGTGCCAGCTGTGCTATGTTTATAAGCTGATGATGATGATGATGAAAAGGACTAACAGTGCTGTACTTAAGGTCCCATCCTTCTGCTCTCAGTTCATCATTAAGACATTGACGACAACTGGTGATATAAAAGAGCCTATGGCCATAATATTTGCTCACAAATTTAATTTCGCAAGAAGAAACCAGATGTTAGGCAATGTTCAAGTAATTTAAGTCTCAATACAGTCCTGTGTTAGTAGCTATACATACACATTGAACACTGACCATTGTTTAATTCTCAGCGCGATGTTATCTGTTAGATGCAATCTTTAAAAATGCCAAGAAAGTGGCAGGAAACCTTCACCTGCCGTTGTGTTTCTTCGTAGTGGTGAAAGTATGATGGTACGTCAGCCAGACGGTAAGTTGGTAAGGCGATTTAGCTTACAAATGGTTCTCACTCAGTTTAGCTTAAATTTATGTTTTTTTTCACTATTGCGTTCCAATTGCTATGGATCAGACAGCCAGTTTCTCTGATTTCGTGGGAAATGCGCTACCTACCTACCTTCCTACCTACGTACCTACCTACCTTCGGGGTTATCGGGTACATTTTTGAATATCGAAAACTAAAATACCTACGGTTAAAATTTCAATGTTCAAAACATCGAAAATTTAAATATCGATTGTATCGAAAATTAAGAAAGTTTATATTGTCGAATGATTAGATAACCTACGTCCAATATATTTAAAATTAAATTATCTTTAAAAGTGACATCAAAAGAATTGGAATTATTTACCATAAAAAAAACTTAAGGTCAAATACTTCTTGTAGTGGAAACAATAAATCCTTGCTCAAAATGTACATTCCTTTAAAAATTTATCTTTCGTGCTACCTTAGTGTAACCGATCTCGTTTTGATTCTGTCTCAATATTGTCTAATAATTCATTTGATTTTTGTTTGTTTACCAAAATCCAAATGAAATAAAGTGTATAATGTACGAATGATTTAGTGTTTCATTTGAGTGGTTGATGTATGGTTGTTTATTTTAGATACGCTCGTGATATGCCAGGGTGTCAGTTCGCAATTTATGTTGATGGCTTATTTTCGTAGACTTGAGTGGGTTTATAAAATGCATATTTTCCAAGAGCTGGATTGTGCAGTGGCTAACCTGATTTACGTTACGATCGCGAAACCTACACTACTTTAGTAATGGTGGATCATCAAGAATTATAATAGAAATAGCGAACTTTATTGAGGTGATGGCGGAAGACGGAGAAGCGATGAATGCCTGATAGAAAAAAATCTACCTATCTAAAATTCTACTTTTGGCTTTAATTTAGTGGATCTCTGTGTATTGTCTAGGATAAATAAGATGAAACGTACCTTTATATTTCGTAAGATTGGATGTCATAGTATTGATATGTGGCCTATTAAATCATTAACTTCGGACCCAGGGATCCTGAGTTCGATACCAATAGCAGCGTTGGAAATATTATTGGAATTCCTTCGTCCTTATTATCACTAACTCTCAGTAAGATAAATGAAAAGCGATTGCCCGTTGTTATGTAAAGAAGAAAAAAGGAGTATTCTTTTCAAAAATTCTGTAGACAAATTGAACACTTCGCAGATTTTAGCGTGAAACGCATACAATGTACAGTACAATACTGAAAATCCATTCTGCTCTTTCGTGAAGCGGAATTCAGTGCTTTCCAAACTTTTTGCTTACATACATCAATCGGAAGCAGAGATCGCGAGCACTCCTTTTAAATAAATCAATCATGAAGCGTCGGGCCATTCCGATCCGGACTCGGATATATCAGATTTTTTTTCCTGAGATTTTAAATGTTTTTTTTATAACACAACGATAATTTTAAAATTGATATTTTAGTGCAAATTAACAGTCGTACGTGCGTGGAGACGATTGAAATATAGATTCTGTCTTTACATTATTAAAATTGATTTCCATTATTTGTAGGCTTCGAGTGTCTAGTAACTATATTATTTATGCTGTAAGTTAATTGTTAGGTAGTTGTTAGTAGCAGTTTGGTTGTTGTAGCAAGCATATTATTATATATAAAGGAAAAAGTTGGATTTTGGCTATTTGCGAATTATAGTCTGCCGGTTCATGGAAAACTTTTGTTATAAAATGTTTATATAATTTTTAACGCAAATTTTGTTGCGAACAAATTACAAAAACACAAGTATTGAAAAAATTTCCACGAGCAGGATTCGAAACCGCACCCTTCTGACATACTGAGTCAGGTGCTCTCCCAATTGAGCTATCGTGGTTCTAACCAGCCTGCCGAAATTATTCAACACTATTTTTTTTTTACTTTGAAAGCCAAAGGCGCCCATTCAATGTCAACAACTACCGTCATTAACACCCGATCATAATATTTTTACAAATACTATAGATCAGTAAAGAAATAGGCAAGCTATTTATAAAATGTTTATATAATATTTAACGCAAATTTTGTTGCTAACAAATTACAAAAACACAAATGTTGAAAATATTGGTTAGAAAAACGATACCGCTCGATAGCTCTATTGGGAGAGCACCTGACCCGGTATGTCAGAAGGGTGCGGGTTCGAATCCTGCTCGTGGAAATTTTTTCAACTTTTATTATATTTAACAAGTGCGAAATCTCCGCTTCGTCTCCGTCATCTGGTAGTAAGTAACGCTAAGATAAAAGCACACTTCACTTGGAATCCTTAACTGAGGAACTGGCTCAGTATTTTATCTCTAACTGACGTACATAGAATGTTAATAAGGTTTTCACAATGCTATATAATTAATTCTACCTTTTCGATTAACCCTGTCCTGCTACAAAACTGCCATATCCGCTACTTGCCTACCTGAGACTACTATTATGTTTAAGTAGGTTTATTTATATATAACGTGTTTATATATTACTTATGTATATTTGTTTATCATTGTTATCATTGTCATTATTATTTTTATTTTGCTCTATTTATAAAATATACATTATTTTGGTATGTCTTCATAGTTTCACCACTGATCTTAAAGTTTATTAGCTCTCTCCATCCGACTGGTTTTCTAGAAGAAATCGCTTGAAAGCGATAAGACCGCCAAATTGTAACTTTGTATTTTTTTCTTTTGTTCAGGTTTATGTTTTATAGTGTTGCAATAAGAGTATTATCTATCTATCTATAATAGTTACAAGATAAAATTTTACTGGAAAAAATCAACAGCCTCAGGAAGCTCGAGTGGGAATCGAACCCGCAACCTTCGGATAACCAGTCCAATGCTCTGACCGCTGAGCTACCGAGGCCTCAGAAGACTCGTTGAATTTTTCTAGTAGTTTGTGATTTACGCTGCCAGTCAGCGGTATTACGTCACTGTGAAGTTACTATCCTCACATTTGAAAAGACACTTTTGCATGTATTTAACAATTGATAAAATTTTATCTTGTATAGATATTGGTAGTTGAACAGGCGGACTTACAACAAGCGCTCTAAAATAAAACGGTGGAAACAGCCAGGCGAATTCCAAACAAGCCTAACAACCAAACTACATACAATGATTATATATCTTTCAGCAAAGAATTAAACCTGAGAATTCTAGTCTGGTCCAGGATTGCCTTATCGACTACAGATGCGATAAAATTGAAACGAGTAACTACCCATTGACCTAACAAACTACCAAACCATATTGCGAGCGATGAATAGAATGCTCAATGTTTTAAGATGAAATATTTCCCAGTTAATATAACTAACAATTCCGGCTCAAAAGGTTTCGCTCAAAGGCATTTTTCACTTGTAAATGTATGCAACTGCATTTGATTACATTTTAAGTGGAAATATCTGGAATTGTTTTAATAATGAAAACCTTTTTTCATCGGACACGCGCGGCTCGTATTTAATTTTAATACGGGAGTTTGTAGCTTAATAAAATACGCCCTGCAGTTATTTACTGTATTGAGAGAGGTATTCTGTTGCATTGCATTATTATTTTATTATTGAATATTTTGCTTGCGAACGGAAAAGTAAAAACGTCGGATTAATTATGCTGTTTGTGTTTTCGTGGTTTCAATGTTCACGATGGAGATTTATTTTTGTACGATCATTAATATGTTGGACAACTATAGTACTGATTATCTGGCCTATAAGCATTCCACTGTTGGGCTTGGACTTTCCATCGTCATGATCATTCAGGTGGTCAGATCAGCTGGTGCAAGCCTCCCGTTTTAACACGCAAACTTAGTCAGGCCCGTGCGAGCCTCATTAACTTTCATCCGGCCAGTCTAACGATATCGTCTGATCATCTAGCTGGTGGCCTGCCTCGAGGCCGCTTCCCATCTCTTGGTCTCCATCTTCTTTTTAGGGGTAGAAACTAAAGGTTCATCATACCGTAGTGACCAAACTTCCACAGAGGATTTCTAAGACGGAATCCTACTCGATCGAAATCGACTCGAACCGAGAGTGGAACAAGCCAGGGTCCTCCTTTAAAGGCTAGGATGAACAGATAAAGGGATTGGGCTATAACCCATCCCTGCTGGCCTAATACGGGTTGGTTTGTTCTAATGACTGCCGTTTAGAAAAAAAAAACATTAAAATAACGTGCCTTCCGAAGCTAGAGCCAAGTGTAGCTTTTATCAGGTCTTCCCACAATAACTATTATAATACCAACGTGCCTATAATGTTGTTTATATTTTATTAGTAGGTAATGTGCTAGTGTTGTTAAGGGTGCGCCGTCTGTAAGTGACAAGTGTCATATGTTTTATTTGAAATGTCGTCGTCCATATTTATTTGATGCCGCGCGACCATACTAATTTTGTATGGGGAATTTAAGGTGCTTAATAAAAAATAATTATTTAAATAACCACTTGATGAATCGAAAATGTAGTCTAGCAATTTGTAGTTTATCCATTAATGATTGTTTAGACAAAATCAGAGGTACAATAATTTAGATAAACTATAAGAAATCTACTAAACGCCGCCACTCGTTTTCATGATTTTTGCCCAACTTTAAATGATATTGTAGAAAAAACTATAGCGTGTTATGAATTTATGGTTCTGACAAATTGTAAAAACGTTCCCTATGATACTAAATATATATTTTGTTTATTTAATACGATAGTATTTTCAATTATATCTACTTAACCGTAACTGCATTTTTGGCATTTTTTGGTCGGCGCACCCTTAACTTGTTAGACTAGTAGAGATGTCCATCCTTAGTACTGCGTTTACAACGTGCAAAAAGATATAAGAAATATAAATATGAAAGTAAGAAAGAAAGAACAAACAAGAAAAAAAGAAGAAAAAATAAAAAAAGAAGAAAGAAATATATTCATTGGCAATATCCCCGTCAATACCATGTGAGTGGTTCAATAAGAATATTCCCGCACTAAAGCGTCAGCATATATGCCCTATTATAGCCAGCGTGCTCTCTAATTCACAAAGCGTTCCCGAAAGCAGTAATTTACCAATTTCCCGCCGATTCGCCCGTCAATCGGTATCGATTTTATTTTAAATGGCCGACCTCTGTGCTCTTTCTGTATTACGACTTGAGTTGTGTCTATGGTTGAGGTTATGATGCATACTTTTCAACGTTACTGAGAAATATGAATTGCATCAATACAATTTTTCAGTGTCAGTAATTGAATAGGATTCTAAGGTGACCTCGCTTTCTTAAATTAATTTGAGAACTGACGTTGCACTGTTTATTTCATTTACTAACTTTCGTGCACGCTTAAGAACACTTAACGGTTAATAATCCACCATTATCATCTATTAACATTCGGCAAAACCCAGAAAACAAAACAAAACTGATAAACTTGACGCTTCACTTTTTCGCCGGAAAGTACGTCAATGCTCCCACAGTTCTTCCTTAACAAAAACAAGAAATACGAAACAATAACTCAAAGAGCTTTTATACAAAAAAAAAGAAAACTCTCAAACGTCTCTAACGAAAAAGTTTCAATTCACAAATCGCGTTCTGTTTTTAAAATAATAAACAATTGAGCGTTTCGTATACTGCGTGTTCCTTAAAAACAAAAGCTACCGAATACCACCGGTGTAATTTGAACTGTGCATTCGTTCGCGTGACTGTGCGCTTCTAAATAATAGATTAGTGCGCATAAAACGCGCTATGGCTCACCCCTTGCTATGCAAACACGGGGAAGCTTGTGCACTTGCTTCGATATAAAAGCGGTAAAGTGTGAGTCGGTGAGGGAATTTAATGTTCTGAAGTACCTTAATTGCGAATATGTTGGATTCATTTATTTTATATAACTGACAAAATTTACGAAATCACATCAGTCTTTCTAGGACGTACTGAATGACTGAAAGTTCTACATTGTTAAAAAATATCGTCGTTACAAAGGAATAAGACAAAAAATATAATATGTCTTTATATGTCCCACTGTTGAGTTCAAAGCTCTTCAAGGACATGGACTTTGTAGTGGTAGGGTGGGACGCTGTTTAAGAGATAATGGTAAGCGTAGGAACATTCATAATATTATGTACATGATAACTCATACAATATCTGTATAAAATATGCTTTAGTTAGACCTTTTATAATATTCCTGCGCATATATAAAAGAGTTATATATCTACATGTGTTAAGAACTATTTTTAATATTCCAGTGCATACAAGAGAGTCATACTTACATCTATTTATTACACTATCTATCAAGTTATGACTAATAAGCGTACTGTGCAGATTTTATAAGACTCCCGTGCGTTAGAGACCTCTTTGTATGCTTAGGACCATAAATGATATTCCCGTGTATGTGCAAACCGTCATACATGTATCCCGATCCCAAAATCCTCAAATCCTGGTCTGTGAGGTAACCATTCGTTGGACTGACTGACATATTATCTACCTAAAGTATTTATGAGTCTAATTATGAGTGATGTATTATACCAAATCCTACTATTATTATAAACGCGAAAGATTGTAAGTATGGATGGATGTTTGTTACTCTTTCACGTAAAAACTACTGAATGGATTTGGATGAAATTCAGCTTACAAATAGTTTATAACCTGGATTAACACATAGGATAGGTTTTATCCCGATATTCTCACGGGAACGGGAACCACGCGGGTAAAACCGCGAGCGGCCGCTAGTAAATAATAATTATAGAGTCTATGTATGCTTAAGACCTCATATATAAAACTGCTGAGTATATATAGGAGAGGTATACATCTATATTTTCTTAATATCATTAATGGTATTCCTGTATATGTATCAAGAAATACTTACACATGATAAGATGTTTAATAGAGTCCTAAATATGCTTAATAGCATTATTAATGAGTCTTAAATTACCTTTATGATCCTGTCCTGGTCCATTCTGAAGTCCTAGTACGTGATGGCAGTCCCTCTAGAAAACTTTTGACGGTGTTTCGTTTCACACGGCTTGAGGAACCCACTAAGTTTCTTGCTGCGCTCCGAAAAAAAACTGGTGACGCTGAAAATGTGGACTGAGCTAATCAGCAAACTCTCTCCAAAAAAAGGTATAGGTGACATCTGTGTATGCTTATGACCATATATAAAACTGCTGTGCATATAACTATAAGAGAGTCATACACTGCATGTGTGTCAAGAAATGTGTATTTCTTGCTAAGATATTCTTTAATGTCATTTATAATTTTCCTGAGCATTAAAGGAGTCATAATATATACTTATCGTATGCTAAGGACCATAAATTATATTCCCGTGTATATGAAAACCGTCATACATGTATCCCGATCCCGAAGGCCGTGAGGTAACCATTCGTTGGACTGACTGGCATATTAACGGGCCGCCACGACCTACAATTGTCGTCTTGGGAGCGATAGCCGGTGCGCTCTGTGGCGCCGCTGCTGTAGCGTTAATTCAGCTATATCTACCCGCAATAAAGTATATATTAATTATGTTATGCGGTAGCTTACGGCGAAATTGATATGCTGCTGGAGTTATGCAATGGCCACCCTCCATCCCTGCTCGAAGGACCAAATTGTCAGCTTCATAGTTTGTGTAGCTTGTTTTATTTTATTGAATGAATTCTGTATTCTTATGAGAATAAAGTTTGTTTAAACCTAGTTGGAACATGAACTGCAAAGTGAAAATTTTTTATGGATGTTTTTTTAAATTTTATCAAAAAAATATTCATAAAAAATGCATTTCATAATTTGAGTATAAGAATGTTTACACTTAGAAAGTTTCGCGTTCCATTTTAAACAAAGTTATACAAAAGTACAATTAATATGTTTTTTTATATTAAGCGTCTAAAAGTATGCTTAAGACACCTAGGTATACCAGTACTCAGTATTTTGAGTTTAAAACACGTTAAAGCAACTTTATTTATTTATTATATAAGGTCTAACAATATCAATAAGCGAACGTTTAAGGGGAGCATCTATACATCACACTGAGCATGCTCACAAAATTTGGTTCAAAACTACAGGCTCGTCACCGAGATAATCAACAAAACATCATAATTTACCAAAAAATACACCCTTTCAAAACCCGTACAGCACTACTACACGCACACAAAGATAGCCGTTGTGTCGTGTATCCGTACACTATCTTTTTATCGACGCCTGCGTGCGTGTTAGTGAAGATACAGCATGTTTCATAATGTGCATTTTTTTAATTGATTTAGTTTGTTAGAAAACATATTTTTGAAAAATCACTATAATACTGGAGCCCATTTTTTGTCATTGTATTCAGAATGATGTATACTTACCGCCCTTAAACGTTCGCTTATTGATTTTGTTAGACCCTGTATAATTCTTAAATTTTGTTGTTTAATTAAAATCAAAGAATGTGTTGCATATTGAAAAAGCACGAATCCAAATGCAAAACGATCCTATTTCTTTTGTTTAAAAGTAGACCTCCCACACTGAACCCTGAAGAACAAATTTTAGTGCTTCTGTGAGCGTCTCGCGATTTTATTGTGGCAATAAGCTCGAGTTGTGCTTACAGCTTGCATGGGTACAAATGCTTCCAGACTTCCTGTTCTTGGTGCCACTTACATTTTTAAGATAACTTAATAGTCGGCGTTTGGATATCTTTTTAGATAGCAAAAGAAATAATGCCCTTTACTTTGGACCTGGTAGTTAATCAGCTAATCAGGTGTACGATTAATTCTGGCTATTTTAAATAGATTCAGGTAAATGCGATAGCGATGTGATGTTAATCACGTTGTAGTTATCACGGTAATAAATATTTTTCCATAATCATATACTTAGTAAAAAAATATTAATCTCGAAATGTCTGACATGGGAAACACTTTTTTATTAGAGATAGCTAGCATGAGACAGGTTAATGAGTTTAGACTAGATCCGAACAGATTCGTATTTAAATAATAGTGTATAGTCTAAAATGTTTTTGTTTTGTTTATATAACTTTTAACGCAAATTTTGTTGCGAACAAATTACAAAAACACAAATGTTGAAAAAATTTCCACGAGCAGGATTTGAACTTGCACCCTTCTGACATAGCGGGTCAGGTGCTCTCCCAATTGAGCTATCGTGGTTCTAACCAACCCGCCGAAATTATTCAACACTATTTACTTTTTTACTTTGAAAGCCAAAGGCGCCCATTCAATGTCAACAACTACTACCGTCATTAGCATCATCATCGTATTTTTTTGTGTTTTTTGTTTTTTTTAGTGTATAATCTGTTTCGAGTCATTTTATTTTTATTTTACGGGTTAGCACAGTGCCTTCATCTATCTCACTGGATGTTAAGTGATTATATACAACCCATAGTGGAAGCGCACTTCACCCAAAAACCTCAACTACTGAGGCACTGGCTATCTTATCTCTAGCTGCCGGATTACAACAATGCTACAAACATTGATGTTATGGCGACATATTTAGATAAGATAGTGATAGCTAGCCAGGCGTATAAACAAGCCCTACCACCAATCAAACCGGATAAACAAACATGTACCCCCCGCTGGGAATCGAACCCTGGACTTCTGGGTCTGAGTGCGGTGGTCTTAACCACTAGACCAAACAGGCGGTTAGATGTAAACGTCCTATATCTAACCACCTCTTAGATTCAAGCTCTTCTAAGTTAATTCCCGTTTAAATTCTTTGTTAACTATAGATAGCGAAGGTTTAAAAGTGTACCAAGCTCTTCTACATAAAAACACCGAGAAATCAGACCATAACGTGTTCTTTTATCCCGGGTTCGATTCCCGGTCAGGTCAATGTACATAGATAACGAACTTTTCAATGTTGTGTCGGGTCTGAGTGGTTGTCGTACCGTCGGCGCCATTGTTTCCGATTTCCATGAAACGAGTGCTTTAGCTACTTACCTTGGGATCAGAACAATGTATGGGATGTTGTCTAATATTTATTTATTTATTTATAACTAAGGACTGCTATCTAACGACTATAACCGAGAAAAACAGCTAAGCACGCTATAAAATATTTTAATTAAGTCACATATCCATAGACCCGCCATTCCTAAAGTTGCTTCACTTGTACAATCGCGTTAGACACTGCGACATGGAGTCGAGACCTTTATTTTTGTATGTAATAAATAAATCCTTAGAAACACTCAACAAATTCCAGTGCCGCTGTAAGCGTCGCCGATTTTATTGCGGCAATAAGCTTGTGTTGCGCTCGCACAGAATAGAAATGAATCTTACAGGACCCACAGTTTTCGTTCATACAATAAAGATCCAAGTTATATTCAAAAACTTGATATTAATTAACAAATTTTTACTTTTTATTGAAATGAAACAACTTTTACGGATCTACTCGCGTTTATTTTACACATTACTTATTTAATGTTTATCCTGACGTTTCGAACCCTTTGCAGGGTCCGTGGTCACAGGGAGACTGAGGTGTTGGTCGTCTCATAATTAGTTGGTAGCTTGTACACCCTCATTTAAATTTAATCAGGTGCGTTCCGTTTTACGCAGAAAGAGCTTAGAGAAAATAAGGCCCTAGCATTAAAAAAATAGGCTAGTTTTTTTTTACTTTTCCTGACACAAGAATTGTAATATTATTATGAGCGGTCTCTCTGTCGGCTCCTTTGAATGAAACTACGGGCACGTGTAAGCGGTGAAGGCATTGCGGCCTCTCTGTTTCGGCTCCTTTGAATTGAAACTACCGAAAGTGCTTTATTATACTTTTTAATTGAATGTCTTTAGCGTTTTTTTGAAACTTATGTGACCTTATACATTTAAAAAAAACGAATTAAATTTATTATTATTATTAAAATATTTATTATTAGGTACCCTAACTATGTCGTAAGTAAGTCGATATTACGCTCACAACCACTACACCGTTCGTTGGTCACTCTCGACTGGTTGCTCATTCGCGACTGTTGTGTCTGTGTAGTACCGGACTTCGAACTGCGTAGTAATCTTAGTAATCGTAGTAATCTAAGTAGTAGTAATCTTGATACAAATAAACGTACACTACGTACCTTAATTATGTCGTAAGTAAGTCGATATCACGCTCACAACCACTACACCGTTCGTTCGTCACTGCGGCCCATTCGCGACTGTTGTGTCTGTGTAGTACCGGACTTCGAACTGCGTAGTAATCTTAGTAATCGTAGTAATCTAAGAACTTAGTAGTAATCTTGATACAAATAAACGTACACTACACATTCAAATAAAACAAAAACGCTAAACGAATTGCAGTCACCCACGGAGCCTACAAAACTACAAGATAGCGTTTAAGTGAAATAATCGCGAGTCGATCCTCACAAAGTGTTTCATGTCATATGTCTACTTCAACTTTATGGATGGAGTCAATTTCGTAGCATACCACCTACTATTTGCCTAATCAGCACAGCACACAACTTGGATAAACTAATTAAATCACTTACCAATATTGACACTATCTTCTCACGGTCGACATTGAATAGACCTCTAATTGTGTCTGTACTAACACAGTGATATGTGAGTTTTATTTATTGCCCGTAGGCATGTAGCATATGTCTACAATACAAGCTCGTTTATGGTTTAGCACTTACGTACCTATCTGTGGATAAGTGGCAACGCTGGTACTGTGGGTTTAACTCCCAGATCGAGCAAATTAAATGTCGGACTTTTCGATTTTCCAAGTTTTAGTTTAGTTAATCTACAGTCTCACTGTAATTTGACTGTCCCATCCTGCAGCACTGGGTGGGTCTGGTAAAGGGGGTCCTACTCGGTGTTTTAGGTTTATTTTAGATTTTATTGTGCTTTACTAACATAGTTTTAAGTATACATTTTATTTTACTAACAAAATTTTCTTTTTTATTTTTATTTTGCTACTAACAAAAATGGATCATGTGTTGTCTGATTAAATAAATGAAAATAAATAAACCGGGCATCGGATGGGTGACCAAAAAATTATCAGCTCGATCTCCTTCGTGTTTCGGAAGGAACGTAAAGTCATTGGTTCCGGCGGGTGCATTAGACCACCAATCCGCACTGGGCCCGCTTGGTGGTTTTGGATCCGTCTAAAGGGAAGGCACGTGCCCCAGCAGTGGGCACATAAAATGATCTAGCCATGGTGATAATCATCAAACCATATTTTGCAAGCGTGGTGATTAAACCAAGGCCCATCAATAGCGATGACTTTAATTCAATAATGAAGGCTTTTTTACCGAGCAGTAGGACAGTATATGATCATCATCGTCTCAGCCAAAAGACGTCCACTGCTGGACAAAGGCCTCCCCCAAAGATCTCCACCACGACCGGTTTTGTGCTACTCGCATCCAGCGGCTTCCCAGTATATACGCTAATTTTTTTATTTAGTTTGTTATATAAAACAAAAACATGTATAGTCGACAATAAAATTGCTTTACCATCATAGAAGTGAATTTTGTTTGCATATAATAAAACAACAAGTTCTATTTTTGTTACGTTGTCATTATTGACAATGAGCCTTAGCGAAATTTTATCGTAATGGAAGTTTTTGTCAAAAGTGATAAAGCAATTTCATGGTCGACTATACATTTTGCAGATCCCTTATCATTTTTACCTCCTAGTTATAAACGGGGCATGGGTACGTATGAAAATAATTATGCAACTCTAAATATTGTTTGAGCTTCGTTTTATATTACTGACTGCAAACAATAAAGATTTGAACACAGAAAAAGTCATAAGAACTCACAAACAACTTTACGAAGTGTAATAAAAAAATAACATCGCCGCCCGTTGCAATATGCAAAGCACTGGTTGAGGCATGCGATGTGATATTTAGCCATTTGCCGAGTCTAAGTTTCTATTAAATAGTCTCTTTAGTTTTCACAGTAGCAAAACTTATAGGTTATGATGGAAACCACAAAAAAAGTAAGCTAAAAGTTTAAAAAGAAGAAGCTAAAACAAAAATATATCGTCCTTTCTAAGCGTTCGTTCAACTCAAACAATATTCAGAAGAAACAAAATGACTGTTGCTATTAAAGCAGAAAACTCGAGATAGGTATCTATAAATACATTTTTTCTATCTGCGAAACGTTTCAAATGCTGTATTAAACTTAATGAGATGAGAAACGTACATTCTTAACGGTTAAGACGTTGACGGAACTATTGCAGAAAAAAAGGCAAACCCCTTTACGCTATTTAAGCCTTAATTAAAAGAAATGGCGAAGCGGGGATGTTGGTTAAAAAAGGTTCTGTACTTTGCAGGCTCTTCCCTCTTTTATTCTTGTAAAGCTAGATTCTAGATTTGTTCTTAGACAATTAACAGATTCAGTTTACTATTAAGTTGCCGAGACCTTTGAAAGCTTTATTTAAGTTGAATATAGCCTAAAAAGCGAAAACTCTACTTTAAATAACAATACATAATATATTTTTACATATTTTATTTTTATTTTGTTTTATTATTTTTCTTTAACCCAAGGTTGCCCGGAAGAGATTGTTTGTTAGGAATAAGATAACCTATTTTGTTCTTTAATATGATCTATGTAGTCAGTATATGTTTCCCTGGTGGTGTATGACTCGTTATCCTGGTATTTCCATCCCTAAAGAAAGCTCGTGCAGTGGGGGAGTTAAACTATTAACAGGTGATGGTGATTATATTCTAACCTAGTTTATAACATAGTAAAAAATGGATGAAGTAGCAAATCCAGTGTCCACATAAATACCTAGACGACCTTATTTATTTTTAGTTAACATCCACGCTTTTTGAAAACGGTACCCAGAAACTCACCATTGGGGGTGGGCATTTAAAAAACGTTAGTTAGAAGGTCCGGGCACGTTATTTCCGCTGCCGAGGTGACGACTACAATAGAACTTAATGTCGCGATCAAAGCAAACGGTGAGGAAATGAAGCCAGTATCAGGATCCGCCATTTTTCTGGATGCGCCCGAATTTGCTGCGCTTCAAAAACGTTTAGAAAGAGGTTTTTAATCTGTTTTGCTTTTAGACGTTCCACGATTGTTGATTTGGTAATATTTGAATTCGAAATTTGAACATTTGTTTGGAAATGGAACAGTTTGATCGTTCTCTTTGCTAAGTATTAGCAGTATTAGTATTAAGAAGGCTTTTTTTCTAGTTATATCTAAAGTAGCTGTTTTAATTAGGTTTTTAGTTTCTCACTGACACTATTTGGTGTGCCATTATCAATCGTATAAAGCAACTTTTAATAACATAATTTCTTGGTAGGTAGAATTTGTTGGTAATAGCCTGTCCTTCTAATGTTCTATGTTAAAGTTGTGATGTTCTAATGGCCCAAAAAAATAACATAAAAATGTAGAGATACATACTCAAAATGAGTTTTTTTTCATAATAAAGATTTTGGCCTCCATCTCACCTAATGTTAAGTAAGTAAGTAAGTAACTAAACCTTTGGCTTTCAAAGTAAAAAGTAAATAGTGTTGAATAATTTCGGCGGGCTGGTTAGTACCACGATAGCTCAATTGGGAGAGCACCTGACCCGGTATGTCAGAAGGTTGCAGGTTCAAATCCTGCTCGTGGAAATTTTTTCTACATTTGTGTTTTTTTAAGTAAGTAACTAAGTAAATAAGTAAGAAATTATTTATTCAGTGCTTTCAATACATAAACATAAAACTCAAGTTCGTAAAGGTTGATGATATTGTTAGGAGTGATGGTAGGTCGTATAATTTATATCCAAGCTTGTGGGAATATTTGTTAGTAAAGTATCGTGCTGTTAAGTGTTACGTGATGATAAGGCCAAAGGTAAAAGCGCAATTCACCCTGAATCCTCAACTACTGAGTTTGATAAATAAAAAAATTATACCTACTAAAGAAATATTAAATTTTTGTGTCAAGTTATGAGTTGTATTCAAGTTTAACTTCTGTAGTGGAGGATTAAACACAATTAACACACTCCCTTGCGCCAGTACAGGCTGGACTGACCTTCTCAACACTTATTTTCTTGCATGAGTCACGCATTAAGCCCTATGCATCATTTGCAATTATGCGTACTCGGTTCACGCCAGTGCGAGGTACCTATTTTGGTATCAATAGAATATTTTTATACCCGCTATAATTCTATCGCTCGTGTTGTGCTTACCATTTACTTTTTTTTAACTACCCTATCTACCTTTATTATTCAGATGCTCGATGTTTTGCACGGCTTCCACTTGCTTTTGGTTAATTAATCTTTGCCTCATTATAGTTAGCAATTTATAGTTTTTGTACTGGTTTTATTACATTAGTTTCAAATTCATGCATGCTCACTGTTTATATTTTATTTAAGTAATTATATTACTCTGTAATTTCTCATTAGGTGAAATGTAAATTTCTTTTGAGAATAAATTTCTTTAACCTGGTTTAATATTTTAGATTTCACTCGCAGCATAGATGCTAAGGTCACAAAGGCTGATGACAGTGTTAGGAGTAATGGTAGGTAGTATCATTTATATCTAGTAAGCTTGTGGTAATATTTGTTAGTTAAGTATCGTGCTGTTAAATTATTATTAATTATTAAATTTTTAATAGGTAACATATGAATATACTGGATATATCAATTATATCTTTTTAAAGATGGTATATATACATAAAATATCTTAAATAAAATGTTTGTTTATAATCTTATCAGACTAGGTGGAGCGACAATCTTCGCAAGATGGCTGGCAAGAACTGGATGAGAGTAGCCGCGGATCGTGCTCGGTGGCGTGCACTTGGAGAGGCGTATGTCCAGCAGTGGACTAGTATAGGCTGATGATGATGAATCTTATCAGTTTGTAGCAAATATACATAAAACTAATAAATTTGCCTTTAACGATTCTTTTATTCAAAATCACGAACCGGCTTGATTTTTATATATATTATATATTTAGATTATTTATATATAATATAATAATATATAAACAATTTATTTCAGACACATGGTCCATAGAGTGTAAGTAACAATGTTTCTTAAACTAAGTTAGTAAGATTATTATAATATATCAACATCAAATAAATTCAATAATAATGAAATAAAATCAAAACAAAAATAAAATAAAATAAAATAACATCATTTTCAAAATTTTCAAAACAAAAACAAAAAATAAATCAATAATATATGATTTTACGTAAATTTTTTTGCGAAGAATTTTTTTACAATTTGTAAAAAAGACAAAGTGGTCAATAAATTCTATGTGTTTGTTGATGACACGTAGTTGTCGACATTGAATAAGGCTTCTTTGGCTCACAAAGGAAGACTAATTTCGGCTTTCAGTTGGATTAAGCCACGACAGCATAGTTGGTAGTGCTCCTGACCCGCCCCCCGACCGCCTAACCGATCGCTTTGACTACGCGTATAGTCTATGACGTCATCTTGCCACCTCGCACCGCCTATGAAAGCAATATCAAAAGCTAAAGGCTATAGCTTTCGATATTGCTTTCATAAGCGGCACGAAACGACAAGATGGCGTCTTAAACCACACACAAAGTCAAAGCGATTGGTTAGGCGGTCGGGCTCCCGGCATGTCATGGGGTGCGGGTTTGAATCCCGCTCGTGGAATTTTTCAACACTTATCTTTTTTTTTCAAATTATATTATTGATTTTGATTTTATATTATAAGCTGATCTTTAATCGGCATCAAACAGATTCAAATCATGTATGTACATCATCAATTTAAATAAAAAAAAATGCATTTTTCTATCGGTTCATGTGTAAGGTGCCTTCAGTCAAGGGCAAACCTTGCACTTTGTTACGCGATAATGTATGTTAATTAGGCGATAGCACTTCAGCCTTGAAACTTTACGCCTTTTGTGCTGCAAAAGTATTTGCATCGCTCAACAAGGGACTCGCAATAATAATAAGTAATATGCATTTTTATACAAAATAAAATACAATGAAAACTTTTTGGATAACACTTTGGTAGCAGAGTGTGAGTGTGAGAGTAACCGTCCCGTTCGATTACCAGGCCGGGCAAAATATATGTTCAGAGTTATCGATGCATAGACGGGTTTGTGATCACCAACCCGCATTTGGCAAGCCGGGTTAAGCCAACATCTATTAATTGTAGCGATGACTTGATTTCAATGATGCAGTCCTTTGCCCAGCAGTGGGACAGGTAAAGGCTATTTACTACATAATAGTTAATTAATTGGAGTGTATCATGTATGCTTGGAAGGTTAAAATGTGACCTGACTACATCTTATAGGTACAAGTACTTTGCCGAATCTTCTTAACCCTATACACACCTATATAAATATTGAACACGTCCATGTCACTGTATTTGTTCCTTAATAGATAAGTTTTCGTACTTCATCTCAACTCATGGTAAGTGACGATATAACCGAAGGTTAGAGAAATCAAGTTACAATAATGTTTTATATATTTTTATGGAAAGTGTCCTTCTATGTTAGGGCTTTTACCAATATTATTGACGCTGTAAGGGAGAAAAGAGCTGAACACTTGTTAAGTTTCTTGCCAGTTCTTCTAAGTACACGATCTCCCGCCCAGAGTAGACTTACGAACCGATGGCATAGTGACATCACCAGAGCTAATTGTAGCCTAAACTGAATAAATGATTCTGAAATTTGAATTTTTTGAATTATAAAAAGCTGTTTACTAAACAATATTTTATTAAGGCTGCACGGATTGTATCCTAAGCAATGAAAAATTAAAAAAGGTAGAATGTGAGTTTGGATTGGCAGGCATTGACAGATATCGGCCGCTCCTCTTCCATTTTTGAAATTTTGGGAAAATGTATGATTCAATGTTTATTTAATTTAATGTATTTTTTATGAAATATTAGCACGCTGCACTCCTTCTCTATATAAACTATAAGTGTGCGAAATTGCATACTCCTCCG
This sequence comes from Eudonia lacustrata, assembly GCA_947562085.1. Lineage (NCBI taxonomy): Eukaryota > Metazoa > Arthropoda > Insecta > Lepidoptera > Crambidae > Eudonia > Eudonia lacustrata. The sequence goes on along the minus strand of OX387323.1, from coordinate 1,889,876 downwards.
TCCGCGCAATTTTCGTAAAAAGGGGTACAAAGTTTTAATATATAGATTACAACAATTCAAGTAGGTAACAACGATTGCCAGATGTCGTTTGGTGTTGGTGATCACAAATCCGGTCCGCGTTAAAAAACCCGAAACACACTTTGCAAATCGGCCACTGAGTTATCATTGTCATTATTACTAGCTCATTTTATGTCCCCACTGCTGGTGCACCAGCTTTCCCTACGAATAGAAAAAAGGACTCCTACGGACGCAGCCGGGACCTTTCATACCTTTACACGGCAGTAACTTCACAGTAGTAGGTACAGTGATACCTCAAACCTGCGGAGGAGCTCATGATGATACATTTTTGCTCACCCTTTTAACGATCGGCCTTTATGAAAGTTGCTTAACCTTAGCAATCACATTCCGGGTGCGTTATCCACTGCGCCATCGAGCTCCCGACCAACCTCCCGAGTTGTCAATTGTCAATGTGTAAATCTGTTAATAATTTCCATGCAAACTAAGATAAACCAACCAAAGTATTTGCATGAGTTCACCCAAGGCCGACAGATGCGAATGTTGAACCCTATCAGAATGTCTATAAGGTACTTAAAATCTTAGCCGTCATCTGAGTATGTCATGTGAACGTTTGCGCTAATTTTGGGGCAACTGGCCTTAGTTGAGTCAAGGCCAGTAGCGCAGTTTAATGCACTTGTGCTCTGGCGCAACTTAAATGCGATTTTGCTGATCGAATTTGTCTATTTATAAAGTTTGTTTGTAATCACTAGGTATATAAAACAATGCTTACTGTTATTGACTACAATTATTATGTTTATGAATAACATTGTATAGCTTAAGACCGTATTAAAAAATATGTATGGGTCGATCAACTTGATGTTGACTTCATAACTGTAGAGAATTAGAATATTTGAAACAAATTTTTTTAACAGGTTTTTTTTACAAAATTGTTCTTAAAGTTTATTCGGTTTAATGTAATACTTGGTTTGAACTTCTAAATAGTTAACTTCGTTTAGAGGGATAAGGCGATTATTTACTAATTTAAGTTATAAATACAGTCAGCCAGCTTGGGTGAACTAAGTACGACAATATTATATATAATATGGCAAAAAATCCAAAAGGTGAACGTTGCAAAGTTTCTCGGAATTTATATTGATAATAAACTTAATTGGAAGAATCATGTTGATTATGTGTGTACTCGTATCAACCAGTTTTCATATGCATTGTACCGATTAAGTAAAATTGTTAACCAATCAACATTAGTAATTGCCTATCATAGTCACGTTGAATCGATCTTAAGGTATGGTATTATATTCTGGGGAAATTCTGTCGAAAAATATACTAAATGTTTATATAATTTTTAACGCAAATTTTGTTGCGAACAAATTACAAAAACACAAATGTTGAAAAAATTTCCACGAGCAGGGTTTGAACCTGCACCCTTCTGACATACCGGGTCAGGTGCTCTTCCAATTGAGCTATCGTGGTTCTAACCAGCCCGCCGAAATTATTCAACACTATTTACTTTTTACTTTAGCGATAGCTCAGAACCATTATTTAACCATTATCAATGCCAGATACTAAGATCAGATATTGTACCCGCTACCTCTTATGCCTTACCCCACCATGCGGGACGTGATAATTTTGGACAACAAGACGAAGGTGAGAGCGGCGTATTTATAAACACATCGCTCGCCCGGCTATAGGTTTTGTTGTTGCGCTTCCTGTTTTGCATATGTTTTATTAGTCCACGTCACTTACAGTTATAATGTATTCGGTCGGGCGTTTTGGAATGATGTAGGTCTATTTATGTGCAGAATAAAGTATTGCGTTCGCTGTTTGCCTTTTAAAATGAGTTTATGGTAATATCTAGAGTTGGGTATAGACTAGAACATCGTCTACTTGTAGAAAACGTTGTCCTCCTTTTTGGTTATTGCTACCATAGACCATAATTTTTTTTTGGAGAGTGTTGCTGATTGCTTCAGATGGCATTTTCAGCTCACCGGGCTTTTTTGGGGGCGGCGAGAAACTTAAAGGGTTCCTCAAGCCGTGTGAAACGAATCACCTTTGGAGGTTTTCTGAGGGAACGGCATCACGCACTAAGGCGTGTCCTCGTGCCCTATTAGATTGTCCAAAAGGTTCGGATCGGATCTGGGAGCGGAACAACCCGCGGGCGCCTCTAAAGGCACGGACCTCGGCTCGGGTTGACCGGGTCGTGGTGGTGGAGAGAAGCGGCATGTCTGTACCTGGTATAGTGTGCATGTTTAGTGTATTCTGTAAATGTGTAGTGGCAGTTAGAGGATCGGGCGGGGGGCGTCCGCAACTGTTATGGGATCGTCGGGATCGTCTACTTTTTAGCTTAAAGCTACTCAACACTTAATCAAACTAACTAAATATTATAAAATGCACTTGTCAACTTCTAGATAAGCCATTATGACATGCATGGTACTAAAGTGATCAGCGACTTTCTAGTACAAATTGCATTCAGCAGCAAAGGTGACGAACACTTAATCAAACTTACTAAATAACATAAAATGAGCTTGTCAACTTCTAGTCAAGTTATTATGACATGGCAAAGTGGCCAGCGACTTCTATTGCCGACTGTACCAAGCTCACGACAAACCGAACGGTCCGCGACTGCATCCATGTAATTGAACCATAATCTTCGCAAGCATAAACTGTGGCGATACATAAATCAATATCGGGGTTATAGCCGGGCTGCGATGCTGTAACCGAAATTCGGAGTGTTATATTTTTACGATGGGCACACTTGCACCCCCCTCCATTATCGCAGGATCGGCTTTGATGGGACATAAACCGGACGCAGCTGTGACAGCCCTGGATGTAGCCGCGTCGGCGGCGGTGTCTACTGAAAGTATCAACTTTTTTATTCGCACTCTTTATTTTTGGCAATGGCGCTGATAAACGCTTTCACAGCTTAAGGTATAAAGTATCAACCTCATATGTATTTTGTTTTGTAAAGTTTATGAGAATACAATGACTAGACAATTGAAATACTGTCGGCATACAGTAATACTAAAGATAGTGTTTAATATTGCTTTTGCCCATTAAAGTGCCCATTAAAAGTGACATTCGCTTTTTGAGTATAATTAAGTACTCAATATTTTATTATAAAGAACCAATAAAAATCTCAGGTGGCAATTTTGCATGTCTACTTGTTTTTTTTAATCGTAAAGTTTTCCTGATATTACAGGTGAAAATATTGCTATTATATGGCTTGCCTGTCGGGCTTGAAACAAAGTTTTCTAAGAACAATTATTACTTTAACAATGGACGCGTAATTTTCCTTAAAATGGTAAACCACAATGTTCGTTAGTGTTATTTTATTTGATGAAAAAAAAACACTATTATATTGAATGAAAGCGTAAAACATGAAAAACTAATTTGTCAAAGTATCAAGATCTCTCGAGCCTACTACACTTGTGCGGGAGGCATAATTCTTATATTGTGCCATAGCTTAGCCCGGTCTCGTTTTCTATCGAATAAGCACTTCCTCAATATTCACTTGGCTATTTGCAAACGACCCTTAAACGTTACGGTTCGCTTGTATAGCATCACTAGCATCTTCGTTAAACCGCCTCTTACGTTTAGTGGTTACAACACCGGTCTCTTATTCAGAAGTATTGATCTCGATTCCCAGTGGGGGCGGTAAAAGGTTATTTAACACGCAAGATAAAAAATACTAGAAAAATAATAATATCACCTAGCTTCAGGAAGCTCGACTGTGAGGGTAGTAACTTCACAGTGACGTAATACCGCTGGCTGGAAAAACTCAACGAGTCTTCTGACGCCTCGGTAGCTCAGCGGCCAGAGCATTGGACCGGTTATCCAAAGGTCGTGGGTTCGATTCACACTCGAGCTTCCTGAGGCTAGTTGATTTTTTCTAGTAAAATAATAATATATTATTGCCGCTCGCGGTTTCACCCGCGTGGTCCCCTTCCGGTGGGAATATCGGGATAAAAAGTATTCTATGTTTTAATCCAGGTTATAAACTATCTGTATGCCGAATTTCATCCAAATCTATCCATCCGTTGCAGCGTGAAGAAGCAACAAATATACGAACATACATACACACAAACTTTTACATTTATTTATAATATTAGTAGGATTATTATTTATTTGTTCCGTTTGCGGTGGAAACAATAGGTCCATGGGGGCCGCCGGAGGCAAAGCAGCTTGTTAAAGAGTTAAGTGCTCGCCTTATCGAGGCCTCCGGTGACAAGAAGGCTGGCTGGCAGCTACCTCTGCCAGCGTATTAGTTTGGCAATCCAAAAGGGCAATGTTGCCAGCATTCTTGGGACCGTTCCCATGAGCCCACAGTTGGAGGACATCTTTTAATTGTAGGTCTTTAGTTTACTCGGTTTAGTTGGTTGGTTCTAAGTCTGCCTGGCTAGCTACAACTGTCTTATTAACTCTAGATCACTGTAAAGGCCTCGCAAAGCGAATACAACCAATCCATCATTCACATTAATGTCGTAAGAGGCGACTAATATATACCTAACGAGTATTTAAGTTCAATAGGTATACCTATAATTGCGTATAACACATGCCGTGGTCAAGTAAGGCGTTTGATCGAGGAGCTTGTGGCGCAGTGGTTTACGCGCCCAATCTGCGAGTGCTAAGGTTATGCAACTTTCGCAAATGCCAGTCATCGGATAGGAGACCAAAATTGTATCATCTTGAACACCTCCGTGCTTCAGAAGTCAAGTTAAGCCGTTGGTCCCGGCTGCATTAGCAGTCGTTACCAACCACCAATCCGCACTGGGCCCGCGTGGTGGTTTATGGCCCGTTCTCCCTATTCATCCATCCATAGGGAAGGCTCGTGCCCCAGCAGTGGGGACATAAAAATGAGCTGATGATGATGATTGTAAACTAAGACATCGCTGTTGTTTACAGTGATTATTTGTGTAACCAACGAAATTAAAACTACTCTGTTCCTACCTGATGTTATGCAGAAACAGAGTCTAGATGCGAGGACCGCCGTGGAGCAGGACTGTGACTCACTTGCCATCCTCATCTTGCCGACCCGCTAGTTACTTCTTCAGACCTCATTAAAAGGACCCCCGTGTAGGAAGTTTTTATTTAGAGTATCTTGAGTGTGTCATGCTCTCTTAATTGTCTCTGCGGTGGTGGCATGTGCGTCGGGTCGTTACGTTCCCTAAAATATGGTTGAGCGAAGCGATGGCTGATTCATATGTCATGCTCGTGAACGGGTGCCGCCTGTGGAGGCTGGTCTGCTCTTGCATACTTATCTTATTTTTAGTATTATTAATTATAGTTTCACTTTGTTTTACCTAAACAATTTTTGACTTTTACTAGAGTACTGTAGTGGTGCTGTATGACATTGTGGAAATTGAAACTTTTACATGATTTTTTATTTTGTTTTTTTACATGTTGTGGTTGTCTTATATATATTTTTTGTGTTTATTTGTAATGGAAAGTGTCCTGCTATGATAGGGCTTTTTCCAATATTTTTGACGCTGTAAGGGAGAAAAGAGCTGGACACTTGCTGAGTTTCTTGCCGGTTCTTCTCAGTACAAGATCTCCCGCCCAGAGTAGACTTACGAACCGATGGCATAGTGACATTCACAAGAGCTACTTGTAGCCTAAACTGAATAAATGATTTTGAATTTTGAATTGATTTTTGAAGGAAGAATACGTCTTTTGGTAGAGAAACTATAAAAAGATATGAGTGTTGAATTGTGATATTGTCATAAATGTCTATCAAGAGACCACCGACGCGACGCTTCCATATGTCATACAAACATGCAGACAGTCACGTAGCCACTCGTACGCAGAATACAAATGTATTTGTAAAGGCAAATGTGTTTTTTAGACTGGCGGCACGCCAGGTATATTCGATTAGTAATAAAAAGCATAAATATTATTGATTGGGATGTACGAAAAATGGACACGCCCATGAATACGTTGAAAGGAAAAAACAATTAAACAGATCACCTAATGACATCAAGAACATTATTAAACCGGTATGGTTTAGTGGAGTCAGACTCAGAAGTCCTGTGTTCGATTCTCAATAGTGGTATATTTACACAGTTTGCGAGTTGGTACGGCTTGTTTAAGTCTGCCAGGCTAGTTACCGCCATCTTTTTTAAGAAAGCCTTTTCTTCAGTAGTTGTGGGTTGCAGGTGAAAAGCGCTTCCACCCATGATCTTGTACTCACTTTACATCAGCTAAGAAGACCAGGAACCTGCATTCAAATCTACATACCTAGTCATACATACATATATCATACATTTTATTGCATCACGTTGTACAAAGATCTTACAAAAACAGTATTAAGTTCCAAACATGGCCCTGCAAGGGCATTGCAACAATAAAAATATTTATTCAGTGAATTTAAACAAAATTTAAATTTTTTAACAGATACATAATACATAATAATATACTTAGCTAACTTGACTATTATAAAACTCTAATGAACTATAAAAACAATTCTCTGTTAAATGAATGCAGAATGAAGAGATCGCTTGTAGCGATAAGACCGCCTTTGCCCATATACTAGCTTTAAGTTTTTGTTTAACTGTTGTTTTCCTTTTGTTTCCATTTGTGTGTGAGCAATAAAGAATTTATCTATCTATCTATCTAAATATTTTCTACTTTGAGGATAAACATGCTTAGAATTGCTTTTGAGTAAATATAGATGTTTCGGCTGTCGGTATTTTAATTTTAGGTACTCTAATATGATATGATTCTGAATTGTTCATTTAAATATTTTTATTGTTGCAATGTCCTTGGAGGGCCATGTTTGGAACTGAATACTGTTTTTGTAAATCTTCCTCCCTATAAAGACGATTCCTCTCTCTTTTCTTTATAATTGCGTGCCCGACGTAGTTCATAATTTGGTCTTATATTTTGTTACCATCGTTATTTACATGGTTTTGCTATAAATATATTGAGAATTGAGAAGAGGCACTTTTCTAAAAGTTAATTTTTGCATGTTCCTTAAAAACATCTGAACTCTTAATAAAATAGCAACTGTAAAAACTAAATGTTACTACATCTTAGAAACTGGCGTATTTTTTATTTTAATTTTGACGGTAGGACATAAACTGTAGAACAATGTAGGCAGACAGAAAGTACAGATTGATGTAGCTGTATCTTTAAACATAATAATATAATGACTTGCCCTGACTGACTGGCTCATCATCACCGAGCCTAAACCGCTGAAGCTAATTAGATAAAATTTGGTACCTATGTAGGTTAATTGAGTGACGTAACCAGCCACTAAGAAAGGATTTTACGGATATCACACCCTAAGGGGGTCAAATAGGGGGTAAAAGTTTGTATGAAAGTCCGTCAGTTTTGAAGTAAAATACATGACAATTGGTGTTTGGGTTTTTGAAAAGAATTAAAGAATGACTTGTGTCAGAAATTTTGTTTATTTTTCATTAAATGAATAAAAAAGGGAAAAAGGTTTTTTTTGAGAAATCGTTATTTTAAGAGTAATAACTTTCGAAATGAATAATTTAATCGATCTAGATTTTTCAACAAAAATAAAGAATGAAGTCTTTTAGCATTTTTTGAAAAACCTCTCCTAGAGAGGTGAAATAGGGATGGAAAGTTTGTACAGAAACCTGTCATTTTAAAAGTTAAATCCTTCAGTATTTGGCCTGGTTAGAAATTGAGAATTTACATTTAAAATGTTTGGCTTTTATTACATACAATCACAAGTCGTGTAGCCCACGTGAGTAAAGCCGCGAACAAAAGCTAGTTTGTTATATGTAAACAATGTCATAATGGCGCCACAAAACAAATTAATTTTAATTTTTTTTGCTAATATTAATTTAATTTAAATATGGCATCCGCGTAAGACTAGCGCCAGCGTCGTGGTTAATACCAGGACATATGCTGAGCGGAAACCAATTTGGTATATGGTAAGTGATGTTCCTGTGTTTTGAATTTGTATTTATGATTGTACCAAATAAAGACTTTTTCTTTTTCTATTCTACTCGTATTATTATTATTATGCGTGACACTCTCTTTTGTCATAATGCCTCATCCAAACCGTCGGCCATCTTGGTCCGTTGCGCCCGTGCGTTGTATGCAAATCCTGGGTTTGCCTGGTGACCGCAAGCTTCCCATATGATCCATTGCGCCAAGGCCCGGCGTGGTGCTGTCTGGAGATATAGCTTTGTTAGTTTTCTATTGTATAGTTAACCCATTTGACGTTTAGCAATATGTTTGGGTCCTTACCTATGAAATTGACGTTTTTTTTCTCACTTATTAATAGGTGTATTACTTCTAAGAGTCAATACCGGTTGTTAATATTATTATACACCTTTAATTAGGACTATGTTACTTACATACATACATACATATAATCACGCCTCTTTCCCGTAGGGGTAGGCAGAGACCACTTTTTCCACTTTTTTATGTTACTTAGGCTTCAGTAATAACAATGATTATTAATTTTGTGTCTTTATCGCCCATTTTTTTTTTAAATTAAATCTAATCGAATCTACGATTTGTATAGTGTTAAAATAAATAGATGCTAAGAAATGAAACAACTATTACGGATCTACTCGCGTTTATTTTACACATTACTTATTTAATGTTTATCCTGACGTAAAATAAACGCGAGTAGATCCGTAAAAGTTGTTTCATTTCAATGTGTAGTGTTCGCTTAAACTTTAGAAAACAATATAGATGCTAAGAAATTTAAAAAACGTTAGTATAAAAAATAAAATTTTATAAAAAATCTTCATCCAAAGCGCCAATTTCATAGGTAAGGACCTAATATATATTTTTTATTATTATCACTTCATATATTTAATAGTAGCAGTTGTTTTATTCTTTACGCGTAAGCAATTGGACTTCATCTAACCCTTTTAGGATAATATATAAGAACTCTGATACCTGGATACCATCCACTAGCGGCTAACGCCACCTTATGGATCTCGGAAGAAGTCCTCATAATATAAGGAGTAAATTTTAACATTTCAATGCTACCGCGCGAAATACGAGCGTGGCCCTTTGACAGGTACACAGACTTCGGGCATAACTTACAACTGCGGGCGATCTCGTCTCGCCCGACGACGCACAGTTCGGTGGGATCGTTTTTTTTCTTTTTCGAGATTCGCTTTTCCTTTTTTTATTGCATGCCTGCATTGTTCTGTTTGAGTGATGTTGAGGTGTGGTCACATGGACTAATATGATTTAATGTTCTAAAAAGTTTTTACGTTAGATTGCTATGTTTTTTCTTTTTTTTGTTGATGGCTTCGTGCGATTAGCACATTTAGCCAGTGTCAAAGTATTTTTTCTAACAAGTAATACATAAACAAACAATATTTCCTTCTTGTATGATGATGATGAATGATAATAGAAATGAGAAGTGAGAAATGATATTTACCCTTTAACTAACCCCTCGAGTATCTCAGTAAAGATGTGGGGCTTTACTAAGTCCTCGGCGGATTTCTTGAGGGTATTTGAAAAGTGAAGTTGCACTGTTTGGTTTCATTTGCCAACACTCATGCGCACTTACGAACACTAAACGGTTAATAATCCACCATTATTTCACATTAATATTCGACGTAACACAAATTTTAGAAAATAAAAGACCGCAGACATGACTCTTCACTTTCCCGCCAAGAAGTCTGCTTTGTTTTATTTTGCTTATCAAATTGAATTCAAAATTCGAATTAAAATTTATTTTTGTGAAACAGGTCAGATATGCGGTCTTACACAATCAAATGAGAGCCTCTATGATCTGCCTCGAGAGCATACAAAATGTAATTAATTATACAATTCTGATTATTACTATTTTCAATAATTATTTTTACATAGGTATATTCATAATTTAGCAATAAAATTTTTGAATGTTAATGGTAGTGGACACCACAGAATATGGAAGCTTGATTAAGACCATAGATGCTAGAAACACCAAACGTGCATATTATAAACTTCACAGCTTTAGTTCATATGCATAGAGGCAAAGTGCCTGTATCTTTAAATGCGAAACATAGCAATACAAGAAAATATTAGTATAGTGTAGTTGAGATATTAATACGTTTGTATTATTGATTACTGTAGGTTGTAATGTAAAGTAAAGTAAATAGCCCATAACTATCCCACTGCTGGGCAAAGTCCTCCATCATTGAAATCAAATCATCACTACAATTGATGGGTATTGGCTCAATCACCACGCTTGCCAAATGCGAGTTGGTGATCACAAGACCGGGCTATGAATCGAAAAAATCCTAAACACACTATGCCCGACCGGGAATTGAATCTGGGAACTTCCCGAAGTTCCCAGATTCAATTCGAGCGCTTTGCCACTCGGCCACCGAGCTGTTGAATACTATTATTTTAATATTATATAATTTTAATATTATATAATTTTAATTTTAATTAATTTTATTATTAATTTATCATAATTTTTTATTTATCAGTTGTAATTGGTCCATTTTTTTGATTTTGAATAAAAAGTATTTTTTTTCTTAATTCTTAGTTAGTTTTTTAAAGTTTTGACATCAGAATTGTTATTAATTGTAATTATCTTTCTATTTATTTGTTTTAACATCAAAATTGTATTGTGATTTGTTTTATTTTGTTTGTTAAACAAAACGACTTGCGATTTTGTAATTATTTCTTGTCTATGTTGCCTAAATAAATAAATTTATTATATAAATTATTACTAAAAAGTACTAATAGTAGTAGAAGTGGAATTATATAATTTTGGTCGCAGTTTTCCCCGCCAGTATGACCGTGGCTCTATCCAAATTGAATATTTACAAAAATCCACACGCTTCGCTGCGTGTTAAGTGTGCATAACGAACAATTTGCGTCTGCATATATCTCCAACACGGTTCTATATGTTGCACATCAAATACTTCATTGCCTAAATACGCAAGTGTACAACCTTTTTTTAGTTAGTATTACTGTTACCAGTGTACTGTATGAAACATCTATAAAAATCAGTTATTCAGACCACAAGGAGCTCTTATGAATGTCACTATGTCATCACTGCGTAAGTCTACACTGGCAAGAAACTCAGCAAGGGTATAATCTTTTTTCCCTTTCTTTTAGAAGGTCAAAATATTCGAAAACGTCCTATCTTAGAAGGACACTTTCCCTTACAAATAAAAATGTAAAAAATTTATAAAAAATATCCATGTTTGCAAATTTACATTAGGTACCAATTCTTACATAATTTTGAGCTCCGAGTTTAAATTAGAGAAAGGTGTAAACATTTTCATATCATATTGTTTTCTAAAGTTTACGCGAACACTACACATTGAAATGAAACAACTTTTACGGATCTACTCGCGTTTATTTTACACATTACTTATTTAATGTATTTAATGTAACATTGCAAAGGGTTTGAAACGTCAGGATAAACATTAAATAAGTAATGTGTAAAATAAACGCGAGTAGATCCGTAAAAGTTGTTTCATTTTCATATCATTTTCATCGTTTCATAGGTATCATACAAGACAAAAAATAAATATGGCGATGAAACAATTTAAAAAATCCCATGTCGTTCCATTCCCCGTAATAACCGATACCGCAGCAAAGCAACACATGCCATTTTATTACGCCAAAAAATACTTTACCTCAGGCATTAATTAAATTTAAAGCGAAATATTAATGAAACTTAATTAAATTATAATTTCGCATAAAATTTACCGGCAATTTTGGGCAATGCATATTTCACAATTAGTCACTAATTTAATTTTGAGTTATGGAAAGCCGCTAAAAAGCGTATCTAATAAAACGTTGAGCCGGTGTCTGAGTTTTTGTGAACATAAATTTCTTCTCTCCCTTTAACCATACTCTCAAGTTTTACACGACTTGTTTGGAAGCGATTTTACTAACGTTTCTCAGTTCCAAAGTGTTTAAAATTAACGCAACTCTTACAGGAACGAGAACTTGTAATAGTTTCTGATTAAACTATGTACCTAGTAGGTAACAGAAGTTTCCAAAGGAAATTGTGCAAAATGTTTGTTCCTAATACAAAGTTTACAGTTACATGAGAAAGTACTTACTCATTAGTGCGATGGTACCACCTGCACACGCCACATTTGGCAAACAAGACGAGAATTATCATGGAAACGGCTACGCTTCGAGTAGAACGTGACATATGCATTAAAGGTACCGCCGCGGAAATTATGAAAAACCGCTTATCCAAATATGTCGCCATAACATCAATGTTAGTATTAGCATTGTTGTGTTCCGTCACATAGAGATGAGATAACCAGTGGCTCGTCAGTTGAGGATTTCGGACGAAGTGCGATTCCATCATTTAACTTTAGTTGAGATGAAGACCACACAAAGTCATCACTGTTCATTTTATGTCCCCACTGCTGGGGAATAAGCCTTCCCTATAGATGGATAAAACGCAGAAAGAACGGCCCACAAACCACCACGCCAGCCTAGTGCGGATTGGTGGTTGTTAACGACTGCTAATGCAGCCGCGACCTTCCGAAGTATGGAAGAGCTCGAGATGATACAGTTTTGGTCAAAGTTCCTTAACTTCAGCAATAAAAGACCGATGGCCATTAACCACTGCGCCATCGAGATCCTCAGTAAGTAAGTAAATAAGAGCCAGCTTACTAAGTTAAAAGAACTTACTTACATAAATAAAATGAAAATAAGTTTATTTGGGACAGGACAGTTCAAACATAAAGATAAAAATGGAAATAAAAAAACATAGGAGTCCCGAAACGGTTCCGACTCAGCAAGATGCTAGCCTTGAGGTTAGCGCTGATCTTCCGTTGGAACCGGTTTAAGTGATGCTGCGATAGCAAAACATAATAATAGTAATAGTTATATTAATAGTATATTTTATAGTGAAATGTTATTTTAAAAATTTATAAATTGATATTAATATTTCATAATGTCTCACTACATTACCATTTTTTACAAGGTACCACATTAATTACAAAAAAGGATCAATAAAATAAAATTATATAAAATTACAAAATATTACATGTAAAGTTCAATAGATGTCCAAGTGTAAAAAATGCTTTTCCTTTATAAAAAAAAATACTAACAAAATAAATAAAAAACAGTTGTAATCACCGTTGCACATCTAAAAGTATATACGCGCAAACGCTCGATTGATATGCTGTGACCGTGCGATTTTTATGACCAATTAAACTTTTTATCGCGACCCCCGCGGTGTTTTGGATGTGGTAAATTTAATTTTTAACTTCATTAGGGTGCTTCGAGAGTTTTATGCGATTCCGCATCGAGGCGCACCGCTTTTTTTTAACACCGCGCAACGATGATGACTTTGTGTGTGAATTTTAACGTTTAACATTTTAATATTCAACTTTGAGTATCCCTTTTACGAGTTCTAAAAATTGATAGTGCCCCCGCTAATCGATGGTAATTATAACTGCAATAAAACAGGTCGTTAAGTGGAACTTACTTTAATAAAACTTAACACTAGTCTGTGAAATGCGTTTGCAACAATGTTGTTAGCGAAATGGTGCTTTTACCTAGAGTATATTTTACAACTGCGCTCTTTTGTATACTTTAACAGAAGTAAAGTACCTAAAGTAATACTGACCCTTTTTTGAGAGAGTCTGCTGAATGCCTCGAACGGCATTTTCAGCTTCATCGGGCATTTTGGGGGGCGGCGGGAAACTTAAAGGGTTCCTCAAGCCGTGTGAAACGAATCACCTTCGGAAGTTTTCTAGAGGGAACGGCATCACACACTGTGTGTGCGAGTCCCCGTGGCCTACTTGATTCTCCGAAGGGGTTCGGATCGGATCGGGGAGCTATACTGGACCCACTGACGCTACATCATAAAAATCAAGTTTTCGTTACAAATTGATGGGTTGGCCTAATCATCACGATTGCCAAATGCGGGTTACACTAACCCAAGCTATGCGTCGAAAAATACGAAGCACACTTTGGCCAAACAGGGAATAGACAGGTTTTTGACTTTTACTAGTACTGTATGACATTGTAAAAAAATTAACTGGTAAATGATGTTTTTACAAACTTAAATATTTCCTTTTTTTTTGTGTTTTTTTACATGTTGTGACTGTCCTTTATATTTTGTGTTTTTATTTGTGATGGAAAGTGTTCTATTATGATAGGGCATTTTCTAATATTTATGAAGCTGTAAGGGAGAAAAGAGCTGGACACTTGCTGAGTTTTGCCGGTTCTTCTCAGTACAAGATCTCCCGCCCAGAGTAGATAGACTTACGAATCGATGGCATAATGACGTTCATAAGAGCTATTTGTAGCCTAAACTGAAAAAATGATTATGAATTTTGAATTTTGAACTTGAAAATCTTTTAATCTGTTAATAATTATAATTTTGTAGTGTTAATAATGATTATTATTGTTGTGTGCACTAATAATTAATATAATAATATGTATTCTGTAAGTGTACGTCATCATAGTCATCATCATCAGCTCATTTTATGTTCCCACTGCTGGGACACGAGCCTTTCCTATGGATGGATAGAGAGAACGGGCTTTTAAACCACCACGCGGGCCCAGTGCGGATTGGTGGTTGTTAGCGACTGCTAATGCAACCGGGACCAACGGTATTTATATAAATAAATAAATAACCTCAGAATTTTCCGAAGCACTGAGTTATGATAAAAGCCAATTTACAATAAATTTATGTTTTCGCATCTCGACCCTAAAAGCTTCCTAACGCCTATTCCTATAGCCGCAACAAACTTCACAATGAACCAACTCCCCCACTGTGGGAGCGACCGGCCATTCCCCGCATCGCATATTCCCCGCAAATCCCCGCAAATGTGCACTTGCATATGAATAATACATGCAAATCCTGGTTGCTCACGCTTTGGGTACGAAAGTGAAATACTGCTTATTTTGAACTAAACTGCTTACCTACTACGGGCAGTAGACTGGGGTAGGTGTAATTAATGAGGTTTTTGTGGTTATCCGTTTATTTAGTTTAGTTCGACTACATGTTATAGAAAGTAAACTAAAATTACTTATTTAGCCCACCCAAGGGGTAAGGGTCTCTGTTGCGGCTTGCAGCATTTTAAAAAGTTTACGCTGTCTATGGTTCACTAACTTTCTGATTTGATTCATATCTTTAATCTATAAAAATAAAATAAACTTTCCTACACTCACACCAATTATCTAGCCCAAGAGAAGCTTCGTTATGAAACTCGTTAAAATGGTTACTAGACAACGGATAAACATACTTAAAATATTTAAATACATACTTATTATACATAGAAAACACCCAGACCCGAGACAATTTAGAAAAACAATAATTTCTAAATTGACCCGACCGGGGATCGAACCCGGGACCTCAGAGATGGCGACACCATGAAAACCGGTGTACAAACCACTCGACCAAGGAGATCGTCAATCTATGGTCACATTATACGCACTATTTTTAAAAGGATATCATAGTTTAAAGTTGTTTAACCTTGGCAGTCGCAGACTGGACGCGTAAGCCACTACGACCACACTCGAGAAGAAAACATACACAGCAGGCAAGTAAGACGAAAAAGAAGACGAAGGTTCAGAGAAATAAAGCGATCTAGACGAGCTGTCGAAGGACGGTATCATGAAAGACTGACAAAATTAGATGATTTCGTAAGATTTTAAAACAACCTACACTTCACAAATCCACCTTCACTTATGGGTGAGCGCGGTCCATCTTAGACCACATCTACACTTTCCATCAGGTGAGATAGTGGTCAAGCGCAAACCTATTGAATTTAAAAAAACAAAAAAAACAAAGAAGAAATTCTGATTCTAATCCTTATTTGTCTGTTCTCCTCCTCATTATTGAAATCCAGTCATCCCAGCTAATATTGATGGATATTGGCTTAAACACCACGCTTGCCAAATGCGGTTAATTAAATAAAAACTACAAAAATAAGCAATATTGTTTTTGGTACCTAACCAAAAATTTTAATATAGTGTTGACAAAAGTCTTGGACACGAACTTTCTGGCAACCCAGGCCAGGATAAAAAGCATGATTTCCAATTCAATCCAGACCAGTCTCGTAAAAAAAAATCAATTAAGTAAGCCTATTGTTTTTGAAATAAATTGTGATTGAAATAAATGCTTTTTATTACAGTCCTACATAAGTTTAAGGTAAGCCTTATTCAATAATAACAACTACATTATCGACATCGATATTTTCATAACAAGGTAATCTAGCTTTATTAAAAAAAACTGCAATATTTTTTTCCAGTTTCATTCAACTCCGTCGACTTTCCTGTATTACGATTACATAAGCCAATCACGCAAACAAAGCCGCATAATATAACAATTAATCAAGTTATCATAACAGATCAGTCATTAATAATTCTTACCTTTTAAAGTTTTTGCTGTTGTCTCTAGATCAACCTTAATCACGACATCGTCATAACCGGTGTATCTGTAAACATCCATTGCTGGACTCAATCCTTCCCATATTCCCTCATCATCATATCACCAGCTCATGTTGTCCTCATTGCTGGGGCACGAGCCTTCCCTATGGATGGATAAGGAGAACGGGCCATAAACCACCACGCAAGCCTAGTCCTGGTTGGTGGTTAATGTGGTGGCTAATGCATCCGGGACTAATGGCTTACGTGCCTTTCGAAGCACGGCTACCCTCATAGCTAATAGCAATCATGAAGCTTCTGACACTAACTAGGGTAGCAAGCGTATCTTGTCAACACTAAATCTTCAGTTCTTATCATCATCATCATCATCATCTCAGCCAAAAGACGTCCACTGCTGGACAAAGGCCTCCCCCAAGGATCTCCACAACGACCGGTTTTGTGCTGCTCGCATCCAGCGGCTTCCCGCGACCTTCACCAGATCGTCGGTCCACCTTGTTGGAGGCCTGCCCACACTGCGCTTTCAGTTCTTATGCCCAGCTGTAATTTGACGCTGTGAAAGAAAGGAAGAAAAGATATAGGTACCCTTGGTGAGTTTCTTGCCGGTTCTTCTGAGTACAAGGACTCCCGTCCTGTGTAGACTTACGAACCGATGGCATAGTGACATTCATATATTGCTAATTTGTAGCTTAAACTGATTAAAAGATTTTGAATTTGGAAATTTGTTTTTTTCAATTCACGTTTTGGCGGCTAAGTGCTTGAGGATTTCGGTTTAGGTGCAATTTGAACTAAAGCCATATCGTTACTTACCATCAGGTCATCAGATGGAGGCCAAACGCTATAAGGTTTTGTTTTAGTGTGAAAACGGCAATCAAGCTGGAGAGCCACCTGATGGGAAGTGGTCATCGCCACCCATGGACATCTGCAGAATCCAGGAAGCTGCATATGCGTAACCGACTTTGAAAGCAAAGAATAATAATAAATAAATAAGTAGGTAAATAAATAAATAGCTCACGGGAAACACTATACTGAATGGAGTCTGTTTCAAATCCAACACATCATCAGAAGGAACCAAAGCTAACCCAGCGTTGTTTTATCATCATCAGCTCATTTTACGTCCCCACTGCTGGGACACGAGCCTTCTCTATGGATGGATAGGGAGAACGGGCCATAAACCACCACGCGGGTCGAGTTGGTGGTTGTCAACGACTGCTCATGCAGCCGGGTTGTTGTTTTATACTTCCAGATATTAAGAGTGTATAATATCATCGTCCTGAATATAATATAATGAATTGAATTAAATAATATCTATACTTATATAAAACTAGCGGCCCGTCCCTGCTTCGCACGGGTGGACATTTTTTTTAATATATAGCCTATTTTACTCTGCGCTAATGTAGCATTCTAATGGTGAAAGATTTTTTGAATTTATGGCCCATTCTCCCTATCCATCTATAGGGAAGGCTCGTGCCCCAGCAGTGGGGACATATAATGAGCTGATGATGATGATGATAATGATACAACTGAGACATCACGTCGCTAGCAACATTAATCTTAAGCATTGGTCTGTGATTACTAACAGTTACAACCATCTAGATTAGGCATAGCTAATAAAGTTAACTCAGCGTGCTCACAAGCTCTAAATACTGATATTATCACACATCACGTCATAATAACGAATATGCACAATAAAATGCGAACGCAGGGTAGGTAATAAAGGAGTAGACATTAGCAGTCATTATTATTAATAATACTTTATTATGGGCGTTTTCCATGCTTCGGAAGACTGAGATGCATGTGCATCCAACCACGTAAGTCAAAAGGGTCACTTAGGAATGAAACAGTTTTTACGAATCTTTTCGCGTCTAATTTTACATAATATGATTTGATTTTGTCATTTCAAGATGACGTTGCGAACCGTTTACTGATCGCTTAACGTTTGGAACAATCGTGGTCGCAGTGATACAAATAATTATGCAAAAATTAAAAGAAAGAAAGAAAAAACATTTATTAACTCTCACATTTAAAAATAGAAAAAACAATAAAATAAAGACTAAAAATACAAAAACAAAAATATATAAAAAAATAACAAACACAACAGTGTGACGAGCCAATCAGGACCCTACCTCAGCATATGCCGCTACGGTGTGAGAAAGTCACATCGCAACGGCGCTGGTATTCTGGCAGGGCATGTGCGAGGTGACGTTCGTTTCTACTAAAAAATAAGAAAAATATAAATAATTATATTTATATTATTATGAAAGAGAAACTTGAGGAAATTAAAACGTGTAGAGTTCGCGTAACCTTAAGAAAACCGTATTGTGGCCAGGCAGCGTAACGTCAGTAATGAAATTAAATGAAATAAAATGATTTTATTTTATTTGAACAGGCAGGATATATATAGAAAAATGTTACATTCTTCTTTTATCTTTTAATGTTTATCAAAAAAAAAAAACAGTACATCAAAGTACATCAGTAGAAAATAAAACAATACAATAAAATTAATAAAGCATAAACAAAACAAGCATAATCACCATTCATTTTAAAGCTGTATGGTGCAAATCCTCTGCCTTTTTAGCATACACAAAACAAATAATTAATCACCATTCATTTTAAGGCTGTATGGTGCAAATCCTCTGCCTTTTTTGTACAACTGTCCATATCTGTATTCTGTCTTGTCCATGACGGAAAAGTTCTTACCTACTTATTTTCATTTCAAGCTGTGATTTCAAGGTTACGAGTTTTAAAAGTAACAAACCGTGAGTTTGTGTGGCATTGAAACAACACCACCTTGCGACAAACAAAAGGACTTAAATGCCATACAAATTCCCGTTTTTTTTAAACGTGGCGAATGACACTCATAGACAAAAGTCAATTGCTTTCCCTTGATAAAACAAAATAGCAAGCAACTACGCACTCATCAAAAGGATCGCTACAGCTCTCCTTATGAGCTTTTCGGATTAAAGTCTCCCACTGAAACTTCTTTGGCCTTTAAACAATGAAAGACGTAGCAACGAGTTTAGCTGCATACTTTATTACATGGAGTTGTTTGCAGACGCGATATTGCGCGAGCTCCCACTTTGATACCTACTCGGCAATTTGGAGGCGCCGAACAACAGCGCATACTAATTAAACTCGTCAACAACTGTCATTTTTGAAAGATTATAAAATTGTATGCAGTGCAAATTGATTTTGGCAGTATTGTGCCTACAGCGGACGTACCTCTCAGATGCTCTGTTAGAAACGTTAAGTTATTGTAGTCAACTTTGATTACATAGAACACATTTTTTCAAGTCAACAACGGTACCCCCTTGCACTTATCTCACTAGATTGTAAGTCCCGTCCGACTCTCCCAATACACATTCGAACACACTACACGGTACTTACACGGTACTTACACGGTACTTACACGCTAGCTTAGTCTCGAGACAACGAACAAGACTGCAAAGACGTATATGTATGCCTGGGCACACGGTCAACCTGAGCCAAGGGCCTAGCCCTAAAGGCGCCCTCGGGTTATATCTAAATTTAAATGTCTCTTAGACTCGTTATTATTAAAAACCAAAATTTTATTTTTAATCTTTGGGCGATCTTTTTTCTTGTTAATAACAACATAATAATAGTACTTACAATATGATAACTAGTGAGACAGGGAGACGTGATATCTCCGAAACTGTTTACTGCTGCACTGAAAGATATTTTCAAGCTTCTGGTCTGGAAAGGACTTGGCATCAACGTCAATGGCGTATACATCACCTCCGATTTGCTGACGATATAATGGTCATGGCTGAGACTATGGAAGACCTCGGCGCAATGCTCGGTGACCTCAACAGAGTCTTTCAACAAGTGGGTCTTAAAATGAAAATGGAGAAGACAAAAGTTATGTCGAACTCACGTGTCGTACCCACTCCTCTGAAGTTTGGAGACTCTGCCCTTGAAGTTGTGGACGATTATGTTTACCTGGGACAAACGGTCCAGCTACGTAGGGCCAATTTCAGCAAAGAGGTCAATCGTCGAATCTAATTAGACTGGGCAGCGTTCGGTAAGCTATGAAATATCTTCTCGTCCGATTTACCGCAGCGTCTCAAGACGAAAGTCTTTGACCAGTTTGTTTTGCCAGTGACATACAGGACTGAGACGTGGTCGCTCACTATGTTTATCTGCGTGATCGAATCAAAATGAGGAGATCCGCAGAAGAACAAAGGTCTTCGGGCTATATCAGTACATAGCCCTAAGAGTTGCTAAGCTCAAGTGGCAGCGGGCAAGGCACATTGCTCGCAGGACTGATGGCCGCTGGGGCGGAACAGTCCTTGAGTGGCGACCGTGTACCGGAAAGCACAGTCTGGGCAGACCTCCAACAAGGTGGGCAGACCTCCAACAAGGTGGACTGACGATCTGGTGAAGGTCGCGGGAAGTCACTGGATGCGAGCAGCAAAAAACCGGTCGTTGTGGAGATCCACGGGGGAGGCCTTTGTCCAGCAGTGGACGTCTTTTGGCTGATACGATGATGATGAATTATACAAATAGCGGCTTTCTTATATTTTCATTATATTTACTTATTTAAATATTTTTGAAGCTCATCATTTTTTATGCGATTGTTCAAGGCCAGTACACTATTATTTCAACTAAGACTTAAATAGTTGATGTTAATGGGAACGATCAGTTTATAAAACACATTAAGTATAAAAGAAAAAGGTTATTTTGTTCTCAAAACATACATTTAAAAATTTCATTCGTTACACATTATTATTCTTTGCCCACGTTCGAACACAAAACTGGGAAGATGGAAAATTTTAATAAAATATGTTTCTTCGCGTAAACTGGCATCTCACGTCACGTTCTTACGGATCCTTTAAACACTTGCAATATTAAAAGCACTCGTGCACACCCTTAACACAATGGGATATGGCTGAAATTCCCAACGCCCAACTGTTAAAGAAATATTGCTTCGCTAAACTACGCTACGCTATAAGGAAGAGATGTGCCACGATTATGAAATAGATATTAAAGTATTTTCTACTTATTCCTTGTTATAAATTGTTGTAATGTTTGTGTAATTTACCGTCATTTAAGCGTTGGCCGGTCGTTAGATGAGGATGCGATAATTAATTTGATTCTGCCTTAATGACCTTTTAAACAGTGTGCAATTATTGTATAATTTAATTAACTAAATCTATTATGAAACATGTAGTATGTTAAACAGATGTTGAGTACATAGTATGATAGATATGTTTTGTTTAATTAAAAGTAGAATTTTGTATACATTTTGGTCCAGTTACCAACTTACGTTTATATTACGTATATATTGACGACCTCCTTGGTCGAGTGGCTTGCACACCGGTTTTCATGGTGTCGCCATCTCTGAGGTCCCGGGTTCGATCCCCGGTCGGATCAATTTAGAAATACCTAAATTTTTACTTTTTATTTTCAAGTGCTAATTGCTGCACTGAAGCTAAATTAAATACAGTAGAGTCCGTTTATAGTGACATCGAAAGGAATTGACAAACACGTCATAATAAGCGGACGTCATATAAAGCGTTATGTGAAATGAAAAACTTTTTTTATGTAAATATGTATGTATTTAAGTATGTATTTTAATACAGAAACATAGTACATATGTAATTACATATGTATGTATACATACATATTAAATCAAAATCAAAATTGCACGTAATCAGCACATTATTATAATAACACATACAAATGTATTTTTTACTGTAAGTAATATGTAATTTTTGTCTGCTTTTGTTTTTTCATTTTATTGTAAAAACAGTCTCTAATACTATTGTGTATAGAAGTCATAGCTATGGTCAAATTATCATTTTCAATATTGCTGTGAACGAGCCACGTGCCGAACGTCGTCGGGAACCAACGAACAATACCGAAAGTGTAAAGAATCATGTCGGTCATTATAACCGGACATAATTTATTAAAAATGGGTCATAATAAGCGATATGTCACTGTAAGGGAAGTCATTATATCCGACTTTTTTATAAAGAATTTTGTATGAAAACCAAACTTCGTAGTGCAATTACGTCATAATAACCGGCTGGTCAATATAGGCGGAGTCATAATAAACGGATTCTACTGTATTTATAAAATTTACAAAATACAGTGAAAAAATTAAACGCCTACCCGACCCAGCCAGGAATCGAACCTGGGTCTTCCGCAATCCGGGCGGCTGCACTGACCGCTATGCTACCGGGAAGGCTGACGTAGACGCTGAATTTCGTCACTGCCTTTGTAATTTTTTAGAGTGCTAATAGCGGCACAGCGCGCCATCTATCCAACGACCATTGCAACCGTTGGCTATGCAGATTCATCTTTGCAGATGAAATACTACAAATTTGATAACACAACGGTATAGTAAATTTTTACTTTTTATTTTCAAGTGCTAATTTTTTTTTTTTTTTTTTAATTCTAACACCTCCAACAGGATCGGAGCCTTTTGTTTACTAATTTCTCTTTCATACTAGTTCTCGCTTATATGTACTCTCTCGTACTTTCATTCCTCATACCACACTTTCATACATCATCTTTTACACTTTTACGGGTGGGATGCCCGTCTATTATAGGCCTAGTTTGTATATCCTATCCTTTTATTATTTCTATTTTTATTATCTCTCTTGGGCAAATAAAGAGTACACGGAATTTTAATTACATCTTGTCGTGCTTGGTTCTTATGCTAAATACATGGTTCTTATGCTAAGTACAGTCTTCTTATTTTCTAACATTAGTTTATACAAGGTAAAGATTACTACATTTGTTAGCTTGCAGCGCTATAATCAGAATTATAGGTGAAACATAACTTAGTATCTAATCCTTATTTCTACTAATTGACATATTACAAATTTTTATACTATAATCTACAAAGTCTCTCATTTTGTGCTTACACGAAATAATTTCGTGTAAGTTGTCAGATCTTAATTTTGTTCCGTGTTTTTGCTCAAAGTTATATCTGAACATGCTGGTGGAGGGACATTCAAGGAGGAGGTGGGGAACTGTTTCTTCCATGTCGGGGTCGTAGATGCATGAGGGGCTCGTCCTGCACTTGAAGCGATTCAAGTACTGGGCGAACCCTCCATGTCCGGTGAGGATCTGCGTCAACGGACCTCTCGGCTGCAGCTTTCTTACCACCTTGTGCGCCGATCTAACGTCCGGGAAGAACAGTTTCGTGACGGAGGCGGTCTGCCCTTCGCGTAAGCGTTGGTCCCAGCTTTCAATCGTATTCTCTCGCAGTAACCTCTTGACGTACGAGAGTGGACATGCGTCGTAATCGGGGCTCTTCTTCGACCTCAGCGCGGCCGTCTTGGCCAGTTCATCGGCCCGCTCATTACCCGGAAGTCCCGCGTGCGCCTTGATCCAGAACAAAGATACAACTTTGTCCTGGGTGAAGGCCCTTCGCAGGTTCTTCCGTGCTTCCACTGCCAGGGGGTGGAGAGAGTGATGGTTGGCGATCGTCTCCAGCGCTGCCCTCGAATCGCTATACACACCATAACTCGTCTCCTTTCCCCGCGCAATTACTTCCGTGGCTTTGCATATCGCTAGAAGTTCCGCTTGGTAGACTGTGCAGTACGCGGACAGACATAGCTTTATGGATCGGGTCTCGGCCTCACCTTTCCATATGGAAAGTGCTGCTCCGACCTTCCCCTCAAGCTTGCTGCCGTCGGTGAAGATTCGCACCGCCTGCACATTGTACCTGTCCACAAGGTTTTGGTCTTCCAGGCACACGAACTCCAAACCCATATGCGCCGCCGGATGTGGAGCAACGACGAAGTCCACCGCACTCTCGGTCTCTCTGCCTCCCAGCATTTCCGGGGATGACCCTCTCTTTGCCTCGTACAGAGCGGCTGCTTCTGCGATCCTGAGGTCGAGAGGCAGTATCCCCGAAAGTACCAGTGCCGAGTGTAGGGAGACTGTGCGGTAGGCTCCGCAGAGCTTTTGCGCGAAACCCCTCTGGACCGTGTTGAGCTGCTTCCTAACGCCGAGTTTGTTTGCCGCCGGAGCCCACGCCGCCGCTGCGTATAAAATGACCGGCTCTACCGCCGCAGTATAAACTGACCTCACTATTTCGGGGTCTAAACCCCAACTAACCTTCGCCGCCTTGGAAAGTTGCTTATAGATTCCTATAGCCTTTCGGCACTGGTTGGCAATGTGAGTGTTGAAAGTCAGGTTGTGGTCGATTGTGAGGCCCAAAATCTTCACCTCTCTCGACATGCCAATGTCGATCCCCCCCATGCTCAGCCGCGGCGTGTCGTGCTTCAGCTTGCGCGTGATTAGCATCGCGCAGGTCTTGTGCGGCGCGAACCTCAGCTTGTTGCAGACTCCCCACTGCTGGACATAGGCGAGAGCGGCATTGGCCTGTCGCTGGATGTCACTTGCGTTGTCACCGTGAAAAATCATCACCACGTCGTCCGCGAATGCTTGGACGTAGTCCCCCCTCTCATGCAGTCATGCCTTCAGTAGCGGATCTAGAAGCAGGTTCCAGAGAATTGGACCGCCGATTGACCCTTGCACGCATCCTTTGTTGGTGCTTCGCGTGCTTACCTCCCCAGCGTATCTTACTGTGACTCTTCTGCAGCTGAGATAGCTGTCGAGTAGCCTCCTGATGTTGACCGGACACTGTTCCTCAGCCAGTCGGATTCTGATTGCTGGCCACCACGCGCTGTCGAAGGCCCCCTCTATATCCAATGACACTAGGGTAACCAGCTTTTTCAGCTCAACCATACCTCTGATGTGGTGTATTAGATGATAGAGGGCGTCCTCGGTGCTCCTCTGGGGCATGAATCCGTACTGGCGAGTACTAATCCTCGGTACAAGATGGTACTTAATCCGTGCTACCGACATCTTCTCAAGAACCTTGCCCAGTACCGGCAGTAATCCGATGGGTCGGTACGCCTTGGGTACTGTGTAGTCGTCCTTGCCCTGTTTTCTGAGTACCACTACTGTGGCCTCTTTCCAGGTGTCCGGGAAATGTCCTAATTCTAGGCATTTGTTGAATAGGGCAAGCGACTCCTCGATGTTATGCTCCAAGGCTCGGCTGCAGATGTCTGCCGTGAAGCCATCCGCTCCCGGGGCCTTCTTTGGATTAAAACTTCCCATCGCGGTCTTTAGCTCTAACGAGGTGAACGGAGGATCCAGATGTTCATCATCTGTCCGATCGTTGACTCTCTCTGCCGTTTGTCTGACCCGGCGATGGTCTGCGTTATCATTACTTTCCAGGTCCTCTGGGTAGAAAGTCTCGGCCAGTAAGTTCGCTGATTCTTGGGGTGTTAAGTATGTACCTTCTTCGGTTTTTAGGGCCAAGTCTTCTTGTCTCCTGGCGGTCGTCTTTAAAATGCGGTAAATCCCCTCCCATACCCCTTCTCTGTCCTGCTTCTCGCAGAACTCTTTCCAGCTCGCTATACGGGCACTCTTGGCGTGGCACTCATAGTTTTCTTTCTTTTGCAGGTATTCTTCAACGACCTTTTCTCTTCGATGTGGCGCAGCGTTACGAATTCTCCGTTTGTATGTGGCCATCGTCTTCTTCAGCTTGGACAACTCCTCGTTCCACCAAGGGATGGTGAGGGTCTCTGCGTTCTTCTTCGCTGGAATCGCATCTCTACAAGCCAAAGTAATCGCTGTTGTGAGCTCTACGACGGCCTTCTCGAGTGAGTCTTTGTCACTTAAGGCTTTTATACTGTCTATATTTATGTTGCGTTCTTGTTTATATAGCACCATCGCGTCTGTGAATTTTGACCAGTTGGCTTTCTTAGTGTTGTACAGACGCGTTGTTCTTTGGACCTGTAAGCCTTTGCTCTTACTGAGTTTAACATCAAAGAGAATGGTGTTGTGGTCGGAGCTTGTTATTCCCTGGTCTACAAGTGCTAATTGCTGCACTGAAGCTAAATTAAATATTTATAAAATTTACAAAATACAGTAAAAAAATTAAACGCCTACCCGACCCAGCCAGGAATCGAACCTGGGTCTTCCGCAATCCGGGCGGCTGCACTGACCGCTATGCTACCGGGAAGGCTGACGTGACGTGACGGATTGCGGAAGACCCAGGTTCGATTCCTGGCTGGGTCGGGTAGGCGTTTAATTTTTTCACAGTATTTTGTAAATTTTATAAATATTTAATTTAGCTTCAGTGCAGCAATTAGCACTTGAAAATAAAAAGTGAAAATTTACTATAGCGTTGTGTTATCAAATTTGCAGTATTTCATCTGCAAAGATGAATCTGCATAGCCAACGGTTGCAATGGTCGTTGGATAGATGGCGCGCTGTGCCGCTATTAGCACTCTAAAAAATTACAAAGGCAGTGACGAAATTCAGCGTCTACGTCAGCCTTCCCGGTAGCATAGCGGTCAGTGCAGCCACCCGGATTGCGGAAGACCCAGGTTCGATTCCTGGCTGGGTCGGGTAGGCGTTTAATTTTTTCACTGTATTTTGTAAATTTTATAAATATTTAGAAATACCTGTTTTTCTAAATTGTTTCGGGTCTGGGTGTATGTATTTAAGTATATTAAGTATGTTTATCCGTTGTCTAGTTAACCATTTTAACAAGTTTCTTAAGGAAGCTTTTCTTGAGGCTAGATAATTGGTGTGAGTGTGGGAAACATTTATTTATTTATTTATTTATATTACAAAAAAAAATATAAATGTTTGCTACAAAATTATTATCTGCCAAACTGCATAACAGTTTGTCGGCAGTAGTTCTGATCTTGGTTTTTAATCTATTTTACATTTAAACTTTTACTTAACTTCTAATTATATCTAAGTATCTATGTTATGTTACTATATTTTACTTAACTATAACATAAAAGGAAACAAATTAAAAAACTGTGCCCTTAATACTACAACATATAGGGGTTGTATAACAATAGTTTTATAATAATGCTATAATATATTATTAATTACCTAGATACGCATATCAGTTTTAAAGAAGGTCTATTGAAGTCGGGTGGGGCTATTACAATAACAAGTGGAGATAATGGAACAACTATAAAAGTTTAAATGAAACAAAATTGTCCCCCAGCCGACCACCAACCACCCGATCAATGTCGAAAATGAGCTTTTCGGGGTGTGTGAGAAACAACGACGGATGTTATTTCTGATTTCCATAAAACGAGTGTTTCAGCTACTAACCTTCGGATCAGAACAATGTCTGTGATGTTGTCTAATATAAAAATAAAAAGCTTTAGAAAAAAATAAGTTGCTTTGTCTGCGGAGTCCCTTATTTTTAGGGGCCGTTGTTGGTAAAAAAAGTAAAATTAAAAAAAATCAAAATTCAAAATCATTTATTCAGTTTAGGCTACAAATAGCTCTTGTGAATGTCACTTTAATATACTAGTAAAATAACTAACTAATGGTTGGTGTGGTGACCATAAAAGTTATGCCACTGTGACACATAACTCCTAGGATCGTTCCACTTTAACACTAGGAACATTAGAGATTTGCGCAGCTTATTAGACGCCTGCATTGGCCTTCGTTCGACACGTGCGCCAATGCACGCATAACTGTGTCCTTGCTAGCTGTTTGTCGAACCAGGAACAACCTTGCGTAGAATTATGCGGGCACAGCAAAACACATGTTACGTACTACAGTCGGCAACGACAGTCGATGTGCACTTTACACCAGGTACCTACTATTTGACAAAAAAAACAAGCAAAAACAATTTTTTGGAAAGAGTTTCTTTCGGCCGCCTATAGCCTTTACAGCGTTCTCAGACGTGCTTGTAGGCAGCAAGACACTTATAGCATCGTATGTTCCGCAAAAAAACAAAAGCATAAAAAAAAACACGCTCGTACGAAACACGCTTTGGATGAACTAGAGTATGAAAACAGAACCTCCGATTATCGGGCCGAACGCTGAACCACTTGTCCACAAAGAGAATATATTACTGTGCTTTACAAATACGCAACAAAGTCAAAGTCAAACATTTATTTGCCCAATATTGTGTACAGTACATTGAGATGAGCGACAATGTTGAGCAGGGTCAATTATATTCTGCCTTAATTTTGTAGGCATGCAAATGTCAATACAGTATAACATTTTATAAACAATATACCTACCTACATAAATGCAAATTTTTAATTTAAATAATTCAATTTAAATAATAATTCAAATGTCAATAGAGATACAAATTATTAATCTAGGTACTACAATTTGGCAATTAGTATTGCAATGAAGTAATTAAAAATAAATAGACTATAATTATACATTTTTATTCATGTACTCATTAATGGAGTAAAAGTTGTGCTGTAAGGAGCAATTGAAATAACTTTTTTTTAAATAATTTTTTGTCTAGTGGCTATTAATAATGTCCAACGGTAGTTTATTAAATATTTTGATAGCCATATAGTTAGCATTTATTTGAAATAAACTTAATTTGCGTTTGGGTATGGCTAATTTATTCTTTCTTGAATCTCGTATATTTAATCTACACTCTACGAATACACTAGTGTTACATTTTGGAAAGTATTCTGGGTGTTTCCTTACTAACAGACATATTTCTAGTATATACATGCACGGTAGAGGTAATATCCTATGTTTTTGAAATAAAGGTGAAGATCTTGTGTACAAGATTCTTCTTTTTTATCCCGCATAAGGCGCGAATACACTTTTTTTGTGTTCTAAAAGCTCTTTCGAAACTTACGCTGTTACCCCACATTACTATGCCGTAACGCAGTAAGGAAGAAACGTATCCGTGGCATGCTTGTAAAGCTACTTGAAAAGACGCAATATTTTTGATTCTATTTAGTGCAAATACAAACTTGTTCACTTTAGTGCAGACTGTATCTATGTGCTTTTTCCAACTGCAGTGTTCATCTAAATGTATACCTACGAATACTGTGCTGTCTACGATGACAACTTTATTATTATTGTAGTGTATGTCAATATTTGTTTTTTTTTGCTTTGTATGTATGAAATTGTATAGCTTTAGTTTTTAATATATTGATTTTGAGGTCATTTTTATTTATGCAATTAATTATGTCACAAAGTGTTATTAATGTCATATTCAAGTTGATCGATATTTTTGTTTTTAAATAGAAGTGTGCAGTCATCTGCAAATAAAAAGCAATCATTTTTAGTTATATCGGGAAGATCGTTGATATATAGAATGAATAGCAATGGCCCCAAGATGCTGCCTTGGGGAACAACGTTAATTATTTGTCGGTATTTTGATCTAGCATTTACTCGTGTTTGGTTTTCAATCCATGTTGTTTCAGTACATTGTTGTCTGTTGGACATAGTTAGCGAACCATTGATGTGCTATTCCTCTTACACCATAGTCGTGAAGCTTTTCAAGAGATTGATTAATTAATTATTAATCGACTTGACGGGGGCATTCCTGTGCCCCCAGATACTCTAATTGAATGAAGACGTATGTGTTTCCTGTAGGAAGTTTTCCACGGATCTTTAGTCACATAACAATAAGCAATTCACAATTATGCAACCGTAAGCATGAACCATCGGTCTGTGGGATCTGATAGCTAGATTTTTCATGAGAATGGTTCTTTACGAAGTCGGCCATTTGTAGCTGAATAAATTATTGTTTCTGACGCTTGTATAAATTATTTCGTAGTTAGTTCTCTGGTTTAGAGAATAATTTTATTTAAATTAATAAATGAGTTAAAGATGAATTAAGTTTGCACAAACGGAATCTCAGTCTGTTAATTATTAAATATTTGATAATACTCCGCCATTAAAAAAATGCAATAGGTATGTGCAATAGTTTTCTATATCACAAAGATAGCACAACTCCTAATCATAAAAAATATCTTAAATAATGTGTAAATTAATGTGGTCGCAAGAGTTTATGATTTTTTTATATATTTTTTTTATATTTGGACGTCTTTTGGCTGAGATGATGATGATATATTTAAATGACAAATTATAAATAGTTTTAGATTTATGTGATATTTATTACTATATTGATTTTTCACAAAATATACATAATTACAACAATACATAATTTAAATAAATAAATTAAGCCGTGCCACTTATGAGTTATTTTATTTTTAATATGAAATATTGTAAATTTTTGTAAATCATATGTATTTGTAAATTATATGTACCTATTAAAAATCTTTCTTACAAACATTTGCATTAAATATATCTTCACCATCTTTCCACTTCATTTTCTAACCGTCCTTTCTATCAACACTGTGACAAATAAAGGTAAAAGGTATATCAGAACAAAAACAAGAACAAGAAAAAAGTCCAAAGCTTTTTGCTCAAAAGATAATGAAACGGAAAATCACTCCCCTAAATTGTTCTAACCTAAAAAATATAAATATAAATTACACAACGAGACGTTTGCAAATTATTTCTTAATTATTCCTGGCTGGATACATTTTGGTGCGTAGTTCAATACGTGGAAAGTATGACAAGAATAGAATTTCTTAGAGATACGCATCGCCAAATCTATGCCTGTGATTACAAGACACATTGAATTATTATATAAGAGTACAGACATGCATGTATTTACTAATCAATAAGAAAAAAAATTTCACTTGCAATCACAGCCATGATTCCGCAGCGAACTTACTACAGCACGCCGTAATAAACTAGATGGTTAATGGAGTGTTTATAAAAAAATGTACTACAGCTATGTTACATGATAAAGTAAAGAAAAAAAAACTTACTGAAGAAGAATTGTTTTTGATGCAATCATAACAATTAGTCGCTGAGTTTTGCAGCTGAAGAATCGACTCATATGTTATTTATCAGTAAGTCCACCACTCGTAATGCAGTAGTTAAGACGACAGCGACACCTCGGTTCGGGAACATTCAAAAACGGCTTATACTTAGAGGCGCTGTCATAAGGGCGAAAATAAGTAGCGCCTGCGACGATTGAGACCGCTTAGAAATTGGACAGAATATTAAAATATTTAAAAAATATATTGGTTTTTGTTATCAAAATATGCAGCGACTAAATTACGAATATTGACTTCATATCAATGTATTTGAGTGGTTTCCAAGCATTTATATTAAGTAATTTCGTTGTAACTCCAACAATAGTGATTATTTTGAGGTATTTTCAATAATAATTATGATCGAGTCTATGCAAACTTGTATTTGAGCTAGCAAATTCAATATAAAGACATGAATTTACCTATATCAACAAGTAGGTGCATTTTTTCAGTGTGTGTCGCCTTAAATTAACATGTCGGCTTGACGATGGTAAGTATACGGATAAAAAAGGTTAAAATTATTGTTATTTTTTTGTGTTATGCGTATGTAAGCGTTCTTTTTTCTATACTTCTATCAACTACACTGTGCAACGGATGGTAGTGTCGTCTGTCTGCCGAAAAGATAGGAAATTATTTTTTGCTCTTTTATTACGTTTTAATAAGCCATAATTATATTTGCGCTGAAAATGAGATTTTAATAGACATTTAATTTGAAATTCGTAAATCTGTAATTAAAAGGCTACATAAATCATACGGTAATAGGATTCATGTAAAAATTGAAGTAGCGTTCGTATTTACTGTGTATTTTTATGGAAAAAAAAATTAAACAGCCTATAATTGTCCCACTGCTGGGCAAAGGCCTCCATCATTGAAATCAAGTCATTGCTACAATTGATGGGTAATGGCTTAATCACCACGCTTGCCAAGTGCGGGTTGGTGATCACAAACCCGGGCTATGCATCGAAAAATCCGAAATACATATTGCCCGACCTGGGAATTGAACCCGGGACCTTCGGGTACCAGACCGAGCGCTCTGCCACTCGGCCACCGAGGTGTTATATGTATAAAAAAAATGATAATAGAGACACATTGTCGATTCAGTCAAAATTCAAAAAATTCAAAATTCAAAATCATTTATTCAGTTTAGGCTACAAATAGCTCTTATGAACGTAATTTTAAGCCATCGGTTCGTAAGTCTATCTACTCTGGGCGGGAGATCTTGTACTGAGAAGAACCGGCAAGAAACTCAGCAAGTGTCCAGCTCTTTTCTCCCTTACAGCGTCATAAATATTGGAAAAAGCCCTATCATAAAGGACACTTTCCATCACAAATAAAAACACAAAATGTAAAGGACAATCACAACATGTAAAATAACACAAAAAATAAAAAATAACTAAATAAAATATTTAAGTCAGCAAAAACATATAATATCTCGTCTTCTCGTCTTCTTATAAAATACAGTGAAACAAATAAATGCCCACCCGACCCAGCCAGGAATCAAACCTGGGTCTTCCGCATTCCGGGCGCCTACACTAGCACTGAATTTTTCATTGTTTATGATTTTTTACTTTTTATACAATTCTTATTAATCGCTACGGAGTGGAGGCTCTTATATAGTTCTAGGGCCTTAAAAATAAACAGAATAAGCTTCGAATAGTTTTATCTCTTTTACTCCAATTAAAAAAGAAGTTTATATGACGTCTTATTACCGAAAAAGCAACCAGTTGTTAATTGTACAAACTGCAACGCGACTATTCTAATTGTGGTCGATAAATTGGTATTACAGAAACAAATAAATAAAATAAATAAATAAATCTTTCCCACACTCACACCAATTATCTAGCCCCAAGAAATGCTTCCTTAATAAAAATGGTTAAATGGTTAACTAGACAATGGATAAACATACTTAATATACTTAAATACATACTTATTATACATAGGAAACACCCAGACCCGAAACAATTTAGAAAAACAGGTATTTCTAAATTGATCCGACCGGGGATCGAACCCGGGACCTCAGAGATGGCGACACCATGAAAACCGGTGTGCAAGCCACTCGACCAAGGAGGTCGTCAAGATCGACAAATCGCTACTACTCTACCCTTTAGAAGCGTCTTTGTGCGGTTTCTCTCTTGATAAGAACCGAACCTCTCGGAGGATCTAGTAGGGGAAGGGAGGGGGGGGGGAGCGCATGGCATCACACTAATCCCCTCTAGAAATCCACCGATCGAACACGATCACCGTGGATTGCGGAACTTTTTAGTTTCTAAAAAAAATCTTATTTTTTAAATACTGTTCACTCTCCACTACTCTGGTGTTAATTAGAGATGGATTCCAGACGCGACGTTCAGTCACTTTCACCCTGCCGACGCACAAGGTGCCTCTTCACGCCTCGCAAGGACTGAACTGCAATTTCTGTTGTCAATCAGAGGACAAAAAAAAACCAAAAAAAACTTTGTTACTCATGCGAGTTTTACTAACTATTCGATCATGTTCACGAAAACGAGAATTTGCATAACAAAACAAAACTCGCATTAAACACACATTAACAATTTTTAATGATGTTACTCGCTTTTTTTTCATACTGATTTGGCCCAGTTTCGTTGGGAACTCTTTACAGGATCCGTGCTCAATGAGTGACTGACCCCCCACGAGTATATTGACCGCCTATATAAATTATTTCATTCCATCTTCATTTTAAAAATAACCATTGAGTTGAGACCTGTCAAATGCGAATTTAACTCGCACGTAGAAGGTTCTGTACGTTATTTATTAAACAGTATAATTTATGATGTTTGTTTATATAGTAGTATAGTATAAATAATAGTGCCTGGATGACCGAGCTTTGCTCGGTATTACTTTTTTGGTAATTTTCTAAAAATTAAACATAGCTAGATCGATTTATCGCCTCCGAAACCCCCTGTATACTAAATGTCATGAAAATCGCTGGAGCCGTTTCCCAGATTCAGATTATATATAACATTTAAACAAGAATTGCTCGTTTAAAGGTATTAGGTAGGTAATATAAACTTTTTTAGTTTTTGTGTTTTTAGTGCGATTTTTTTTAATTGGTGTTTAAAGGTTCCGTCAGACTTTTAATTTTAGTAATGATATCGATGTTTTTTTTCCGAATAAAATAAAGTAAATAATTTTTTTTTAACACAATAAACCGTTTTATTTAAAATTAAAGTTAACCTAATATTCCGCCCAATTTGACTCATCAATATTTTTAAGATTTATGATAAGATAGGATAAACAAAGAATTAATATTAATATTACTTTTAACCGTTTCTCAGTCTGACGTATGGATCCTTAAAAACAAACGGTGGCGATGACTATAAAAAAATCACATTACTCCGAAGTACCTTAAACACGCCTAACGCCTGCCCGCTGACGTGTGAGCACAGATAATAAATAAATACAGAGATACCATCTTTTCCGCGTATCGCGTTACGCACGGTGCCGATACAAATTTTATTAAGGACGATTTAATTACGACACGATTGCAGTTCTACGAGGTAGCCTGCGATCGGGACCATAATTGTCTATTTATTAACCTTAACTATAAATGTTATTTGTATGTAAATCTTTCTAGAATAAAAGAATATAATTTCTGCTATCTAAGTCAAAGTTAAATGTATATAAGGCTAACTAAGTGTACCCTCGCCTGCACCTCAAAATCATCAATACACTTTGAACTATAAGTTTATGGCAATTACGGTTGAACATTGATTGAAGATATTTGACATAGGTGATGTACAGGCGTCTGTACATATAATTAATCTTCTTTATATCTTCTGTGCGTGTGTTTGTAATTGAACTTCTTCTAAACGGCTGGACCGATTTTGATGAAATTTTTTGTGTGTGTTCAAGTAGATTAGAGAATGGTTTAGATTTACAATTGGATCCGGTAGGTGGCGCTGCAATAGGGGTCCATCATGGGATACGGGTGTTCTTAAGCGGACGAAGTAGCGAGCGGGCCACTAGTAATTTATAATTTATTTGTAAATTTTATTGCTTTAAGTTTGTATTTGTTTGGTAATTTGATTTTTCTTAATAATTTAAATGTATTTTTTTTTAATTTAGTTTATAATTTATATTTATTAATTTTATTGTCATGTACTCGTAGGTATTTGTTTTTAATTTTATTGAATTTGTTAATTTTACTAACATAGACTAAAGTAATCTATATATTAATACGTGAAGCAAAAACTTTGTACCCCATTTTACGAAAAGTGCGCGGACGCAGGAGTATGAAATTTCGCACACTTATAGTTTATATAGAGAAGGAATACAGATGTTAATTATTTTTTTGATTATGCAAAAAAATACATTAAATCAGTAAAACAAACACTACATTCTACCATGTATTTGACACACATGCATAATATCATTTCAAAAATTTCAAAAATGGAAGAGGAGTGGCCGAAATCTGTCAAAGCCAATCCAAACTCACATTCTATATTTTTTAATTTTTAAGAATAAGAATAAGAATAAGAAAATTTTATTTTTTTTTCATTGCTCAGGATACAATCCGTGCAGTCTTAATAAAATTACGGTCGAATTTCGACCACTGGGCGAGCACTATACTATATTACTTATTGTAAATAACCCAAATGAGCCATGATGCTTGAATAAAAATAAATTATTAATAGAGGTATTAAAATATTTAGTGTAACTATCTAGGAGTACAATCTTCTGACATTTGGACTAAGATGCGAAAGAGCCAGGCCATTGAGATAATTTTGTGGACGTTTTAATATAACCGAATCTAAGGTCCAGTTCTGATAATAAAAAAAAGAGTCTCTGTACGGTCACGAGCATTGACAAGTTCACACTTTTGACAAATTTTGACTCTTATTCATTTGTATTAAGAGTTACATTGTTTACATGTTAATGCTCAAGACTGTACCTTGGTTTTGCAAACTGTCAAAACTCGAAAATCACTTAAGTAGTCAATTTATAATTATAACAAACAACTTTGAAGGAGTACTTAAATTTTTTTTAGTATAAAAATTCGCCTGCGTCCTCTATTTTTTTTTGAACCGCCATATTTATTTATTTCTGGTCGTCCATTGTAAAGAGTCCTTGCCTCCGCACACCGTGTTATCGCTATAATGTGGCTTCTCTTGTAATATTTTTTTGTTAATGACGTATTTTTAAGGATTCTGGGTGATTAAGCTAATCTCCTTCGACGCTCCTGGGGAAATAAAGATGGGTAATAATCTCTTTATATATTTGCTATTATATTCTTTCTTGTGTACTATTTTTTTAAGGACATTTCTAAAGCGACAACCGCGTATTCAACAATCTCGTGAACCCTGCCGATGGAATGGACTGATCTTATCTTATCTTGTTGCCTGTAGGGGTTATCCCTCTTTTTTATATACTGGTAACTATATACAATAAATAAGCGCTTGGCGTTCATATCACCAGATTATGTGATAGATGATTAGATCGCTTTTCAGACTTACTACCGAGAAACTAGTTACCTTACCTCAAATTGTTGGAACACTAACATTATACATTCTGATATGTAGTACCTAATAGAACCCGGTCTTCTCATTTCAGAAAAACCGATCCCAGCTATCCTATATTTTTTTCGAACTGACCTCAGCTGGTGTATCTCAGGTCTCAACGAAGAAGGATAGGTCCAGGACAGTTATAGAGTTAGTGTAAAACCTCTCCAAACTATTTATGTATGTCATAGGACATATTATATTATTTTACTATCATATTGCTTATATTATAATTTATTATTAATTATCAATTATATCAATCATACTGCCCAAATATTTAAAACCTTTTTTGCAAACTATGTAAAATTCATACTTAAATTACTTTTTATTACTTCGCGTCGTCGCGAATATTATTTACCATGTTGTGAAATCTAATAATGGCTAGTGCCGGCAGAAGTGAAAACTTGAATATTAACGTTGTGCAATTTTGATATTTTAGAATGGTTAGGGCATAATTTTGCACGAATTGCTTCAATTATCAGTATAAAAGTACTATCATTTATGTGGTAGAATACAATATTTATTTATTGCGCTATCGTACACAAACATGACAATTTATTCGCGCAAGTGCCCTGCGCCGCCTAAACGAAACAGCAGGCATACATTTTCGCCGCGCCGTAGAAAGAGAGGGGGATACTTCCTCTCCTACGCGGCCGCGCCACCTGTCTACTCTCCATCCGTCTTAAGAATTTTCGATCAGGTCACGTGTCCTGATGCGAATTTAACATTTTTTATCCATTACAAAAAAAGTGTACAACGCCGCTAAAGAAGTTTTCACTTCAAAACAACACTTTAGCTTTATAAAACTGGAAAAAGTAGGTTTGTGATCAAAGTCAAACTCAAAATCAAATCATTTATTAAACATAAGCCTTCACAGGCACTTATTGACGTCAAAACTATAAATCATAAAACTAAAAAAATTGTTTAAAGTAGAAAAGTAAACAGCCTATGTCCCACTGCTGGGCAAAGGCCTCCATCATTGAAATCAAGTCATCGCTACAATTGATGGGTAATGGCGTAATCACTCAATTGCCAAATGCGGGTTGGTGATCACAAACCTGGGCTATGCATCGAAAAATCCGAAATACATATTGCCCGACCTGGGAATTGAACCCGGGACCTTCGGGTATCGGACCGAGCACTCTGGCACTCGGCCACCGAGGCGTTAGCCGAGCTTAGAGTAAACTAATGAATCTACAACCAGTTAGGATT
Source organism: Eudonia lacustrata (assembly GCA_947562085.1). NCBI lineage: Eukaryota > Metazoa > Arthropoda > Insecta > Lepidoptera > Crambidae > Eudonia > Eudonia lacustrata. The sequence continues at coordinate 1,852,147 of OX387323.1, read as the reverse complement.
TTGGGAGAGACTTCGACCGAGAAGAGCTGGCATGAAACTCAGGAAGCTTGTTTCTTTTTCTCCGTCTTTTTAATCAGCAACCCATCCAACACTTTTCCGATCTGAACTGATATCTAGTAGAGAACAGGGACACGGGGCATTCCCTCTAGATACCCCCCCTTACGGTGTTTCGATCACAAGACTTGACGGTGACGTTGTAAAGCCCAAGCAAGCCAATCAATCAATCAATTAATCATCAATCAAATATTTATTTGCTTAAGGCGACGCACCGCTAAACAATAAATCTCATACGTTTTGACACGAGCGTTTGCGCCTCGTACCATAAGAAAAACTGTTTTTTTTTCCTTCAAATTAAAACTACAAATTATTTTTAAAAAATGAACTACAATTTTGAAGAGTGTGTTAAGACTAATCTACTAAGAAAATTTAGATGCTTAAATCAGTCTGGTTAGCCTGTAAAATGTGAATCTATGTTTTAAAAGAGGTTACTTTGATATTTTTTTCTCTGTTATAAAAGTTGAAAAATCGTGTTTCTGCAACTAACAAAATGAAGTCAATTAAATGAAAAATCATGTCATCAAATATCACTTTCGTATGTTTTGTAATTGTTGGGAAAAATAAAGATCCCCGCCACGTAAATTACCAATCATCATCATCATCATCATCTCAGCCAAAAGACGTCCACTGCTGGACAAAGGCCTCCCCCAAGGACATGACGCAAATTACCAATGCGTCGTCTTAAATATGGTACAAAAATGTTCTTAGAATAATGTTAAGGGTGCGCCGTCCGTAAGTGACAAGTGTCATATGTTTTATTTGAAATGTCGTCGTCCATATTTATTTGATGCCGCGCGGCCATACTAATTTTGTATGGGGAATTTAAGGTGCTTAATAAAAAATAATTATTGAAATAACCACTTGATGAATCGAAAATGTAGTCTAGCAATTTGTAGTTTATCCATTGATGATTGTTTAGACAAAATCAGAGGTACAATAATTTAGATAAACTATAAGAAATCTACTAAACGCCGCCACTCGTTTTTATGGTATTTGCCCAACTTTAAATGATATTGTAGAAAAAACTATAGCGTGTTATGAATTTATGGTTCTGACAAATTGTAAACACGTTCCCTATGATACTAAATATATATTTTGTTCATTTAATACGATAGTATTTTCAATTATATCTACTTAACCGTAACTGCATTTTTGGCATTTTTTGGTCGGCCCACCCTTAACCAGCATATTCTATCTTAAACGAAATGCAAATATTTAAAATTATTTTAGAGGCAATTTAATCTACTGTATTACTTAAATTACTAAAAAGTTATAATAAAATCATTAAATTTTCAATGTTCTTTTAATTTAATTTTCAATGATTTCAATTATTTTAATTTTTAATTTATTTTCAATAATAATTTGTTTATTTTTTTATTGTATTTAAGTTTAATTTGTTTTCATATATTAGGATATTAGCTTTATTAGCTTTAGATTGGTACATGCTGTGGCTTCCTTTAAGTAAGATTTGTGTTTAGCTATAAGTTTTGATTGTTATTCTTTCTTATTTAATGTATTGATACAAGTTTTGTTGGAAGTCCTAAATAAAATAAATAAATAAATAAATCATAGTTAACGATAATACAATTAAAATATAGCATGTCAAATATTATCATTTCAATAGTCATTAATTGTATAGTACATTTTGTTCATTAAAAATTTAAAATTTTTTGATTTAAATTTATACAATGTGAGTATTTTTATATCACCAAGCTATTTAAAGAAAATTCGAATAGACATGCAATGAACGTTCCTTGAAGGATGAAGCCAATAGCAAACTCTTTCAAAAAAACAAGTTTTATTTATATTTTACGGGTAAGCACTTGCCCTTCGTCTCACCCGACGTTAAGTGATGATAAACCACAACTACTGGGGCACTGCCTATCATATCTCTAGCTGCTGGAACTCAACAATGCTACAAACATGAATGTTATGACGACATATTTTGATAAGATGGTGGTAGCTAGCCAGGCGGACAAACAAGCCCTACCACCAACCAAACCGAGTACACAAACATGTACCCCCCGCTGGGACTCGTACCCGGGGCGTTTGGGTCTAAACCGGTGGTCTTAATCACTAGACCACAGGGACAGTTAAATGTATAGTGACGACTGATTACAATGATGAAGGTAGCTAAATATTTAACTTTATTTTCTGTATTTTTACAATCCTATCGGTTTTAGATAATTTACACTCGTAGATTCATTTAGTAATAAGCAGTACATTATGTAATACATATTCCGACCCTTAGCCATGAGTATTGTGTTGTGCTTCAAAGCACTTAGCATGAAACAAAATGTACACTTAAAAGCGCTACATAGGTTACTAAATAGGGTTTTAACACGAAAACTATTCAAATTACTTTGTTTAAATTAACATAGCTGTTTGTTAAAACGGCCATAATGTATGTTAATACATATGTTATCAATGCAGTACTTAATTTTATTATAGTGTTTACATATAAAGTGTCAATGTGGTTTCAAATTGGTTTTGAAAGTATGTTTCGTCTATTTGCGGTAATAGTTAAGATAGCGTGGTGTCTTACTTTACACCTAATTTGTTGGTACCTTAGGCTCGCACAGGACTGGCTAAGGTGGCGTGTTAAAGGTGAGGGTTACACCCAGCAGTGGGTGATCACGGACTGAAATGTTGTTTTTTGATATCGTGACTTCAACTCACCTAATGCTAAGTGATGATAAACCTGAATATGGAAGCGCATTCACCCAGAATCCTCAATTATTGAGGCACTGGCATCTTTAGCTGTCGGAACACAATAATGCTACAACATTGATGCTATGGTGACATATTTAATGGTGGTAGCTAGCCAGGTGGACAAACGAGCTCTACCACGAACCTAACCGAGTACGCGAATATCAATCCGCTAGGAAACAAGGAATCTCTGGGTAAAACCGGTGATCTTAACCACTAGAGAAAAGAGGCAGTTAAAAGGTGCGCGATAGAAAGTGCCCTTCTATGATATAGAAAGAAATGGTAAAGGCACGTCCTTACCAAGTTTCTTTCCTGTTCTTCTCAGTAGGTACAAGGCAACGTGACTTAAATATAAAATTTCTAACATAATTACTTATATAGTAAAACAAAATGTATATTTTTAATTTTGAGTGTAATACCGTTTTCTATAAAATTACAGCATTGTAAATGAAAAAAACTTCATGAACAAATAACAATTTAAAATAATAAAAGAACCCACGTGAAGTTGTTTACGTGTAATTCTAAATCAATATAATACTTTGTATTCAAGTAACATGAATTATGTATAAATGTTTGGTGTAAGTAAGAAGTGAATAAAGTTTCGCGTAAACTGTTCAATATGTTATAAAACCTAATAAATATAGAAAAGTGTTAATTTATCGAGAATAACAAGATTTATATTAAATAAAAAAATCAATGAACTAAAACAAATTCAATGAATAAAATAAAATAAATATGTTTGTTAATCATAACTCCAGTAATTGCGCATTCCAAGATTACCCTGGTGGCCCGTGATGGGAATATATGACAGGACAGACAAGCACAATATGGCCCAAATATTGAGGTTGTATGTAACAAATGAAAATGACTAACTTTTTTTAAGATAGTAGAAAACTCGTTAACCTAGTACCACCGCGCCCGGGAAGGTGCAAATTTTGGGTTCTCCCCTCCAGTTCTTCGACAGGGTCCAGCTGAAATATTGTTTTTGGTCGTCAACCTCATGGTCCAAAAGAAACAGAGGTAAAACGTGTCAAGCTTAAAGAAAAAAAAAGGAATAACATAAATTTGAGATTTTGCACGGAAAAATAAAATTAGATATAATGTTACATGTGTTTCTTATACTTTGTTGCATTTATACAATACACCTATTACCAAACACCTTGAATAAATATCATTGTTTAAAAAAAAATGTATTTCTTATTTATTCCGCTATCGGTAAACGTTTGCACCACACGATAATCTTGAATTACTCGCAAATGTATTTCAGAAAGGGTACCTACATAGGAAGTCGTTCAAATTACTCCAGTAATCGAATCGAAGGCTTTTGTTCGTCTCGATTAATTCAAACTCGAGTCGACGGGTGGTAACCACTAAGCGACTTGGCGAGTGGTAGGTATAACCATTGGCTTGAAAAACTATAAAACCTAAATAGCTAAATGGTTAATGCCACCTGTTAAAGACGAATGTTATGTTAGTTTTAATATTTAGTACTAGATGGCGCGGTTCGTATTTGACTGAATCGCGCTATCGAAGTGTCTTAACAAATAGCATATAGGCCATATACTTTGACAATAAAGTTGTTACCTACATTAGAGCAAAGAAGCTACTAGCGGTTTCATTTTCAACCCTAATAATATTCCCTTCAGTAGAAAGGTATACCACTTTTCATTGGTCCTCTCAGAGGTCTTGGGTTCGATTCGATCGGGAGGTTACATGTTTGTACACGGTTTGGTTGGATTTTTGGAGGGGCTAGATCTATAGGTATCTAGGGGTTAAGTTAAAAAAAATAGCCACAGAGGTGGTTAGCCACCATATCATCTAAATTATATTTTCTGAGTGGTAGAGCCACGCTGCTTGCAGCACGAAATGGGCCGGCTCGCCCAGCGTAATACCATCCTCTCACAGAATATCGGCGTGAAACAACGGCACTCGTTGCTGTTGTGTTTCGTCCGGTGAGTGAAAGTACCGGAGGCCCATCTCTCACCCCTCCCCCCTCCCAATTTCTACTCCCTCCTCAAGATCCAACTCCTTCCTCAAGGTTGGCAACGCATCTGTGATAACTTTTGCGGGTGTCCATGGGCGGCGGTGATTACTTTCTATCAGGTGACCCGTCTGCTCGTTTGCCTCCTTTTAATATAAAAAAAAAAGTTATATGACCATAACAACAATGTTATTAGCATCCCGTTCTTCTGCACAGCTAAATGACGTCCTGAATGGGTGGTAGGCAAACTATTTTGAAACAATTCAAAAGCGCTTATGATATAAGTTTTGTAGTTTTTGTATTAGGTCTTTACCTAAGAAATTGCCGTTTTTTATGAAGAGTTTTATAAAATTTTATTTTTCATACTAACGTCTAATTGGGGCTCCAATAATCTTGTTGAGTTTAATGCCAAGAAAACACAGGTATGTGCGTTTACGGCCAAGAAGTCACCATTCCTTCCCCTTCCAACTCTTCAGGGCACATCTCTAAGCCTGCAGAGCAATATCAACATGCTCGGTATGACGATTCGCTGTGATCTGAATCAAAAGGACTACATCGAAGCCGTGATCAAAACTGCCTCACGAAAACTCGGTGTCCTGAACAGAGTGCGGCGATTCTTTACGCCTGACCAGTTGTGTCTTTTGTACAAGACTCAGGTACGGTCTTGCGTGGAGTATTGCTCGCACATCTGGGACGGTTCCGCAAAGTACCTTCTCGATGCCTTAGACAGATTGCAGCGTCGCGCTGTACGCATTATCGGCAATGCAGAGGTCACTAATACTCTCGAACCCCTACAATTGCGTAGAGATATAGCGTCACTCAGCGTTTTCTATCGCTTGTACCACGGCGAGTGCTCTGAAGAACTCTTTGACCTTATCCCACCTTCTCCCTTCCTCCATAGAAGTACACGTGCTGCTCTCCGGAGTCATCGCTTTACTGTCACACATATCCCATCGCGCACAAAGAAATTTGGTGACTCGTTTCTTTGTCGCACCTCCAAAAGATGGAATAGTCTACCAGCACACGTTTTTCCTCCTTCCTATGACCTTGTGGGCCGGCAGAGTGAGGTTGACTGATGCTGCGTTGTTTTCACGCTGCATCAGTTGTCTTCGCGTCTGGACTCCATTTCCACTTAACATCAGGTGGTATGGAGTCATTTGCCGTGCTAAGTATAAAAAAAAAAAAAAAAAACGTTTTTTTTAAATTTTCTTAGCATCTATTTATGTTATACTACTAAATCAAGACCCTTCAAAGCTACAATTAAACAAAAGGTCAATACTGCAAACAAAAAAAGAAGTCAATATAAAAAAATGAGCGATAAAGACACAAAATGAATAATCATTGTTATTACTGAAGCCTACGTAACATAGTCCTAATTAAAGGTGTATAATAATATTAACAACCGGTATTGACTTTTAGAAATAATACACCTATTAATAAGTGAGAAAAAGTTCTTGGCGGGAAAGTGAAGAGTCATGTCTGCGATTTTGTTTTATTTTCTAAAATTTGTGTTATGTCGAATATTAATGTGAAATAATGGTGGATTATTAACCGTTAAGTGTTCGTGAGTGTGCATGAGTGTTGGCAAATGAAACAAAACAGTGCAACGTAACTTTTCAAATTCTCTCAAGAAGTCCGCCCGAGGACTTAGTAAAGCCCCACATCTTTACTGAGATACTCTAGGGGTTGGGGGGTATATCATTTCTCACTTCTCATTTTTATTATCATTCATCATCATTACTCGAGGAAGAAGGAAATATTGTTTATTTATGTATTACTTGAAAGAAAAATTACTTTGACACTGGCTAAATGTGCTAATCGCACAAAGCCATCTACTAAAACAAAAAAAAAAGTGAGAAAAAAACGTAAATTTCATAGGTAAGGACCTATAAAGATTCATTTCATTTCATTTAATTGATGTGGTTAGGCCGGTAGGTAGTGATAAGATAGCCAGTTCCTCAACGGGAAAGAAGAATTCTGGGTGAAGAGCACTTCCACCGCCAACTAACATCAGATCAGGTGAAGGTCAATAGTGTTCACTCTCAAGGAATTAAGGAAACAACACAATAAAGCTTAATAAACGTCTTTCCGAATAATAGACTGCAGATACTCGTATTATGAATTTTAATTGTTATTTAAATAAATTTCTCGATTCATAGTTAAAATTTAGACCGACAAAATTTTAATTGCGACGGAATTAAAAATGTCAACCTCGTTATTTATGTACCTTTTTATGTTTTAAGACTTTTTTATATTTTAACAAGTCATAAAAAATTTAAATTTACAATGTCGTAAATTTAGGAAACAAAATGAGATGATTAGTTATTTCTAGAACGCGAAGATTTGTTTTCTAATTGAAATTTTGTGACATCATAAAGCTAGTGACAAAGTTTAAACTACTAGCAGTCGCTCGCGGTTTCACCCGCATGGTTCCCGTTCTCCAGGTTATAAACTATCTGTATGCCGAATTTCATCCAAATCCATTCAGTAGTTTTTACGTGAAAGAGTAACAAACATCCATCCATACTTACAAACTTTCGCGTTTATAATATTAGTAAGATATTTTTTACATAGATCCTTTTATGAATTCAACATTATCATCATGAACATCTCAGCCAAAAGACTTTGTCCACTGCTGGACAAGGGCCTCCCCAAGGATCTCCATAACGACCGGTTCTGTTCTGCTTGTTTCCAGCGGCTACCTTTACCAGATCGTCGGTTCACAAAAAAATAAGACCAGTTTAAGACAGTAAGGTAAACGCTGTCCCACTACTGGGCAAATAATTGATATCAAGTTAACAATAGAATAGATGGGTTTTAGCTCTAAAACTTGAAAAATACAAAGATTTTAATATTAGAAAATATTTATGAAATAATAGTTGTCTAACTTGAAAACTTTCCATGGTTTACCTTAAATCGCATTCAAATACAGTCACATTAGAATTTTTATTTTATTTTTTTACTTACATGTCTTATGGTTTAATAAAATACTTAGAAAGTAAAAAAAAATCATAATGATTTATTCGGTTTAGGATACAAATAGCTCTTGTGAACGTCATTATGCCATCAGTTCGTAAGTCTACTCTGGGCGGGAGACCTTGTACTGAGAAGAACCGGCAAGAAACTCAGCAAGTGTCAAGCTCTTTTCTCCCTTACAGCGTCAAACATATTGGAAAATGCTCTATCATAAAAGGACACTTTCCATCACAAATAAAAACACAAAATATAAAGGACAATCACAACATGTAAAAAAAATAAAACAGATGAAAAAAAATTAAATACCTAAGTTTGTAAATTTACATCAGTTACCAGTTTAAATTTTCACAATGTACGTGTAATGTATGTGTAATGTGTAGTACTAATAAAAGTCAAAAACCGTCTAAGAAAAAACAAAGTTAAACTATAGTTAATAATAATAACAATAAGACAAGTATGCATGAGCAGACCAGCATCCACAGGCGGCACCCGTTCACGAGTATGACAATTATGAATCAGCCATCGCTTTGCTCAACCATATTATAGGGAAAGTAACGACCTGACGCACACGCCACCACCGCAGAGACAATAAAGAGAGCATGACACACCCAAGCTACTCTAAATCAAAACTAATTGAAATGTTTAACTCAACGCTATTTCTTATCTGTAGGACATAGTATGGTACCTTTGTCGAAATGTATAAAGACTGTTTATATAATTTTTTAACGCAAATTTTGTTGCGAACAAATTACAAAAACACAAATGTTGAATAAATTTCCACGAGCAGGGTTTGAACCTGCACCCTTCTGACATACCGGGTCAGGTGCTCTTCCAATTGAGCTATCGTGGTTCTAACCAGCCCGCCGAAACTATTCAACACTATTTACTTTTTACTTTGAAAGCCAAAGGCGCCCATTCAATGTTAACAACTACCGTCATTAACATCCGATCATAATATTTTTACAAATACTAAAGATCAGTTAAGAAGTAGGCAAGCTATTTATAAATGTTTATATAATTTTTTAACGCAAATTTTGTTGCGAACAAATTACAAAAACACAAATGTTGAATAAATTTCCACGAGCAGGGTTTGAACCTGCACCCTTCTGACATACCGGGTCAGGTGCTCTTCCAATTGAGCTATCGTGGTTCTAACCAGCCCGCCGAAACTATTCAACACTATTTACTTTTTACTTTGAAAGCCAAAGGCGCCCATTCAATGTTAACAACTACCGTCATTAACATCCGATCATAATATTTTTACAAATACTAAAGATCAGTTAAGAAGTAGGCAAGCTATTTATAAATGTTTATATAATTTTTTAACGAAAATTTTGTTGCGAACAAATTACAAAAACACAAATGTTGAATAAATTTCCACGAGCAGGGTTTGAACCTGCACCCTTCTGACATACCGGGTCAGGTGCTCTTCCAATTGAGCTATCGTGGTTCTAACCAGCCCGCCGAAACTATTCAACACTATTTACTTTTTACTTTGAAAGCCAAAGGCGCCCATTCAATGTTAACAACTACCAACAAAATTTGCGTTAAAAAAATATATAAATATTTATAAATAGCTTGCCTACTTCTTAACTGATCTTTAGTATTTGTAAAAATATTATGATTGGATGTTAATGACGGTAGTTGTTAACATTGAATGGGCGCCTTTGGCTTTCAAAGTAAAAAGTAAATAGTGTTGAATAGTTTCGGCGGGCTGGTTAGAACCACAATAGCTCAATTGGAAGAGCACCTGACCCGGTATGTCAGAAGGGTGCAGGTTCAAACCCTGCTCGTGGAAATTTATTCAACATTTGTGTTTTTGTAATTTGTTCGCAACAAAATTTGCGTTAAAAAATTATATAAACATTTATAAATAGCTTGCCTACTTCTTAACTGATCTTTAGTATTTGTAAAAATATTATGATCGGATGTTAATGACGGTAGTTGTTAACATTGAATGGGCGCCTTTGGCTTTCAAAGTAAAAAGTAAATAGTGTTGAATAGTTTCGACGGGCTGGTTAGAACCACGATAGCTCAATTGGAAGAGCACCTGACCCGGTATGTCAGAAGGGTGCAGGTTCAAACCCTGCTCGTGGAAATTTATTCAACATTTGTGTTTTTGTAATTTGTTCGCAACAAAATTTGCGTTAAAAAATTATATAAACATTTATAAATAGCTTGCCTACTTCTTAACTGATCTTTAGTATTTGTAAAAATATTATGATCGGATGTTAATGACGGTAGTTGTTAACATTGAATGGGCGCCTTTGGCTTTCAAAGTAAAAAGTAAATAGTGTTGAATAGTTTCGGCGGGCTGGTTAGAACCACGATAGCTCAATTGGAAGAGCACCTGACCCGGTATGTCAGAAGGGTGCAGGTTCAAACCCTGCTCGTGGAAATTTATTCAACATTTGTGTTTTTGTATAAAGACTCTCAAATGTACGAGTATTTACAACAAGACATTAACATCCATAACAATGTTAGTCGCTCGGTCGCATCCACATCAATACATTGGAATAGGCTATTATGAATAGTTTCGCTACTTTATCGCTGAAATAAATGTGACATGTGTGTCGGCAGATGGCCGCGGCACAACTAATTAACAGATTCCTATGGCCTTTGTCGCGCCGCCTCACCACTCTTTGATCTTAGCGTGGAGTCTTGAATTGATTTCTGAACTATTCGGTTCGTGGCAGTTGCTATAGTGACCGTACAGGGTGTTTAGATAAGAATAGTAATGACGACAGATGATGCATAAGTTATCGATAAATTATATAACTCGGCGAATTTTGTTGCGAACAAATTATAATTCAGAAAAGGCGAAGGAATCGAGCCACACATCCTATATAAACAAAATTTAAAACTATTAACATATCTAATTACTACTTCTTTTCTGAATTAGAAAAGGCTCAGGCTGAACCAATCAATAGACCGACTGACGAAGAAATATAAACAAACGATAAAATTCTTGAGAAACTACACATTCTTCGTAAATACAAGATAGCCCACCGTTTTCAATATATCGATACATTAATTCGCATAACGAATAACTCCACTTTTTGTCGAAATGACTTTTTGGTACCGGAAGAAACTAGAGACATTTCTCTATTACTCGTCATCCTAATATCTTCACTATTCCGAGTTGTTTAAGTCTAAAAACGATATTAGAAAATCAAATACCTAACTCCACGTGAAATGGAATGTTACAATTTTGACAGTTGACTCCGACACAGCCGCCATGTTGTATGGCGCCACAGGAGGAACAGCACGGTCCTAAATGCTTTATTGCGAAAAAAGTATATCTAATCCATTTTGGAAATAAAAAAATCATAAAAAAACAAAAATGAAATTTAAAAAAAATAATTACCACCATGTTAAGAACATTTACAGTTTCCAACAAGATTTTCAATTTTTCTTTTCAACTATAAGAATATTTTTTTAGTCTCCCCTGTAAAAATTGCTACTATAGCTACTGTATTGCTACTGTTATTCGTTTTGCGAATGAAGGTATCGATATCACAAATTGGAAATGTTGACAGATCCCCCAAAAAGGCATACACAAAGTGACAAAGGATAAAATTGACTAAGGGTGTGAAGCGGGACACTGCGGACCGTCCATACCCACCCGCCTGAGCCGTCGAGCCTTTGTGAACCCAAAACATCATATTGTATGACTGAATGAGTTTGTAAATATTTTTATTTTTTTATAATATTTATTATATATCGAGGAGTTCGACAGCGCAGTGGGTAACGCGCCCGGTCTGCGGTTGCTGAGGTTAAGCAACTTTCGCAAAGGTCGGTCATCGGATGGGTGACCAAAAATTTTTCATCTCGAGCTCCTCCGTGCTCCGTGCATTGGCAGTCGTTAACAACCACCATTCCGCACTGGGTCCCCGTGGTGGTTTATGGCCCGTTCTCCTTATCCATCCATAGGGAAGGCTCGTGCCCCAGCAGTGGGGATACGAAAAGAGATGGTGATGATGACGTGATGTACCTATTTATTTATTGGGCAGTCAAAAAAAAATGTAAAATCTAGCGCCAGTACTGTCTGATACGTTGTGTCAAGTGAACTACCAGATAGGCTATCGTGGCTAGACGTAGCAATTGATAGTGTACTTGACGTGGTACTTCAGAGGCGGTTAGTTAAGCTATGGTATGGTTCCGCTATGGCTTCATCACAAAGTGCCTACCAAAAAGTCCCACTTTGGCACCCTTCAGTTTCTTACGATGTTTTATGAAAATATACACCACATAGTTATTAATAGCAGAAAATTTAGAAAACCTGGACATAACTATTATAATCTGTGACCTGACTGACTCTTATCGCAAAGTTGCAGCTGCAATTCGGACACCAAAACCGCAATCATACTGCCTCTCTCTATTTACATAAGAAGGTATGGGTAGGAATTTCACAAATTAAAATGATTTAAAACGTTTTCCAAAACGACTCGTCTTATATAATATTGATTCAATTAAAACAAACTATTTGTATCTCTGACGTGTTGTGATGTAAAAAAATGTTAATTAACATGCTAAAGCTGGGTTCAATATCCTGGTTGCGCAAAATGTGATTCGGATGTTTTTATCAGAGCATCGGTTTGTGATCTGGCCAAAGCCAATGCTGGTTCAGGAGTCTCACAGCTGGGCTTAACGCAATATAAGGCATGTAAATAGAACGTACCCATATGAATATTAGTGCATGATAGGAAATCGGGCCATTACCCACCATGCGGGCCCATATTGTAGATAGTGGATTTTACGACTGTTATCTTAAAACAACAACGAGTTCTAAACAGATAAACATGGACACCCATCTGGTAACCTACCATCGCGAAAGTTGCTTAAAGGTACAAGACCGAGACGGAGGCGGCACTGCGTTACGGTGGACCGCAGTACTGCCTGCGGTCGCGGTCGTCTCTATTCCAAGTGTGGCGTCATGCCGCGGCTGCACAGTGCATAGAACAATGCCTCAGTCAATCCCTTACCTTGTGCTTATACACTGCAAGCTGCGCGCTGCAACTGCAGGTTGCACGCCGCGGCTGCACGCCGCAGTGTCGCCACGCTTGGAATGAATTTCATAGAGATTCATAGAAACCAGTAGTGTCGCTTGCAGTCTGCGGTCTGCGGTCCGTCTCGGACTTGTACCTTAACATGCAAGATCACAAGCGCAATCCGAACACAAAGCTCCTCAAATGCAAAAACCAACAATTTCGTTTCATAAAATCAATCAATGTAAAAAAAAATCGCGATCGGGTCCCGAACCCACATTCCCGAGCTATTGATACAAACGGCGCGCATTTCTCGTGTTCTAACTCCAACCCTTTTAATTAAACACGACAGTTCCAATATACTGTTAATTTTAAACATTCTCTGGAACGTTGACTAGGGATGTTGCGAACGTTTGTATCCGAATGCCAATCGGATAGATTTTTGTGTGTAACTTCCAGTATGTTTAAAAAATAAAATATTGATATGGTTTTACTTTGCTCGGGAAAATAGGTAGATATAAATTTAAAACTACTTACCTACCTACAATGAATTTTATTCAATTGACGTTGCAACATGCTGCTAGCTTACTGGGCACTCTGCCTGGTGGGATGATTCGGGGCATTTTTTGGGTATTCCAGCGACTAGCATTTTTATGCTGCATAAATAACTTACCCGTGACATAAATCAAAAGTGTATGCTATTTGCTGATGTTGCTACTATATTTATCAAAACAAAGGACAAGAATAGAATTAATAATAAAATATATGAAACGGTATCTTTTAATGTTCAATGGTTAGAATTAAAAAAAAAATTAAACTTATCAAAAACAAAAATTATCGAATTTCAAACTTATAATATAGCACATCGATGCAAATAAGCGTTAAGTTAAACATTAATCCAATAGAAGTATTCGACGATTTCGCCTTCTTAGGAATCACAGTTGATAAGTAGGTACATAAGTACTGTAATTAGAAATCACATGTGGAAAAATTTGTAAAGAAAATAAATAGATACGTATAATGTAAAAGTGGCAACTAACAAACAACTGCGTTCGTTTCTATACTAATATTATAAAGCTGAAGAGTTTGTTTGTTTGTTTGTTTGTTTGAACGCGCTAATCTCAGGAACTACTGGTTCGAATTGAATAATTCTTTTTGTGTTGGATAGTCCATTTATCGAGGAAGGCTTTAGGCTATATAACATCACGCTGCGACCAATAGGAGCGAAGCATCAGTGAAAAATGTTGCAAAAACGAAAAAGAGCCTAAAAAATTAAAAATGCTGCCGAAAGTCACTATTCCACGCGGACGAAGTCGCGAGCACAGCTAGTCATCAAATATAAGTTATGGAATAGTACTGTGGGGAAATTTAGTGGATGTAAACAGAGTTTTTATAGCACAGAAAAGATGCATCAGAGCGTTGTGTGGTGCTAAATTTGATGAAAGCTACCTTTATTCGTAAAGGAAAACATACTTCCCTTGCCATCACTGTACTTATTGTAAATCTGCCTACTTGTTCATAAACACCCAAAGCTGTTTTTAAAGCAAAATGAGGTTATACAAATGCTCTGTACGACCGACACGTATCGGATGTTGTCGACATTGAATCTCCTTTGGCTTACAGAGTAATAGTAGATAGTGTTGATTAATTTCGGCGAGTTGGATTAAGCCACGATATCATAGTTGGCAGTGCACCTGACCCGGCATGTCATGGAGTGCTGGTTCGAATCCCACTCGTGAAATTTTTTCAACACTTTGTTTTTTTTCAAACATTAAAAAAAAAATTTAGTTCCAAAACGGTACCGACTCAGCATTATGCTGGCCTTACGACCAACCCGACCAACCCTGATCATCTGTCGGAACCGGTTTGGTGGTGCTGCTGTAAGACAGTAACAAATAAAAAAAGTCATAATCACATCATCTAAGCAGTTTGTGAAGTTCGCTTCTCTCTTCGACTTATTGTCACTTATTCTCCAGATGATCATTATAAAGCCCTAACGTAAAATAATAAAAAAAAATCTATATTTTTAATCTTTTTACTGGGTTTAAATTACATAACAAGTCTTACGCGAAGTGTAGAAAAAAACGTTTTTTTATTAAAACATCATATAAAATATGTGTCAAAACCGAGTTGAAGCACCAGTCACAACACTAAACATTCCCACCTGAGGGATAAAATGACTGAAAGGCAGGAATCCAAATTAAATCCAGAGTAAACAATATCAGTTGATAACGAGTCGCTTTCGCGACTAGTGGGAATTCAAATAACGTTAAATGAATAAACTCTATTCAAGGACATTTGAGGAGTTATCGGCGAAGCAGCTCAGTGGCTTGCTCGTTCAAGTTGCGATATTGCAAGTTAAGCAAATATTACTATGCCGTTTTCCGGATGAGTGTTAAAATTAAGCTGATGACCGTTCTTGAAGCTGTTGGTCATAAGGTATTTTTTTTGGTCACGATTAATATTGCGATCTGCTTTTAATATATATAAAATAAAGAGAAAAGAAATGTACTATACATTAAATGTTTATTTTTTGCCGTGTATCTTTCTGCGGTTAGGACATTTAGCCAGTGTCAAAGTTATAGACGAGACTATACAATAACAAACAATATTTTATTGTAGATATAATAAAACATAATAATGATAAAAAATTTAATTATATTCCCCCCGAAACCAATGCGTATTAGCGTAGATCTGCAAATTGAAGACACTCAGACTTTGAACTGTTTTGTCCAATTTGCATGCATGTTCACAAATATTTAATGGTTAATAAGCCATAATTATTTCACATTAATATGAAGCAAAACACAAATTTAAAATATAAAACAACATCGATAAGATGATTCGTCACTTTCTCGCCAAGAAGTCCCACCAAAAAAATGTGTTTTTTTAATGTGAATGGATTTTCAATTGTGAAGTTTATCAGATAAGGCTGTGAAGTTTGCACGTCCTAAGAGTTCAACCGAGAAATTATTATCGAAACTTGAAACCACCGGGGACTATTAAGAAGGCAAGGTTTAACCTAACTAGCTATTTGGTGCCTATTATAATGGCGGTCGAAGCATTGGTAAGGATATTTCAAATCTTTACCAAATTTACCATACCGTTTACGAAACGACATGACTATTTGTTCACAGCCAATAGAATATTTGAAAAAAACTTTATAATTATCGTTATTATGATAATAATAATAACTTTACGCGAATTTTGTTGTGAACAAATTACAATTTGTGACAATATCGGCGTGAAACAACGGCACTCGTTGCTGTTGTGTTTCGTCCGGTGAGTGAAAGTACCGGAGGCCCATATCTCACCCCTCCCCCCTCCCAATTCTTACTCCCTCCTCAAGATCCAACTCCTTCCTCAAGGTCGGCAACGCATCCGCGCTTACTTTGGTTTTGCGGGTGTCCATGGGCGGCGGTGATTGCTTTCCATCAGGTGACCCGCCTGCTCGTTTGCCTCCTTTTAACATTAAAAAAAAAAAACTTTTGCCGTACTAATACAGGCAAGTGTGCATGTATACACTTGTTTATGTATTAGGTATAATTCTTTTGCTTAAATATAATTTAATAATAATTTACCTACTGTGTTGAACCATCTTAGTATATGTCAAGACTTAATTTTTTTAAACATTCACTCCTAATGTGTACAGACTGTTTGTATTTTAGCATAGTATTGACACTATAAAAAGGTTGTTCTATTTCTAAACTGTTATACCCAAGTGTAATAAATACAATGTATTCAAATCAAACTGTTCTGTGCAAACAAAATAAATGAATAAAACTATCAAAATGCTCATTATACCTGCAGAAAAAACGCTTAATCTTAAACCAACCCACTTCACTACACTTTTTAGTTGTCCAACGATTACCATCGCTGCAAGTACCAAGTACCTACTAAAGAAAACCTCCCCGCTATTAGGATTACCTCCACTCCCAAATAGAGGCCATTAAAATTTAATTGTGACCTAATATCCCGCCCCGCCCCCGCTCCGCTCACAACCGCATCTTAAATGTGGTTTAGGAATGAGTGTGCGCCGAGATTAGCTGTAGGGACCCGGTTTAAAGGGAGTTCCTAATGTCCCTTGAATGATGATGAAATATTAAATTTTAATTAGCGAAGTTACAAGTAGCATTGGTTTGAAAGATTTTGGGGCATTCCGCCGAGTGGGCCCCACTTTGTCTCTGATCGGTCAACCCGGGGTTTGTCCTAATTCTGCGGGGATTAGGTACGTGGGCAAACACACAAATTTCGTTAAAATACTTCAAATGATTTTACAGAGGGTTAATTTTGTATGATACGTACCGTACGGAGTTTGGACTATGTTAGGTTGTGGTGTTGTCGAGTATTTTGTGACCGAATGAACTTTTGGGTTATGAGGTTGAAAAATATTTTGATGAAAATATTTTGATGAAGTATTAATGGCGGTAGGTATATGAAAAACATGTACGCAACAATTTATTCTTGAATATTTTACGCAGATGCCTCTGTAGCCGAGTGAAAAGGGTTTGACCTGATATCCTGATGTTCTGCGTTCAAATCCCAGGAAGAGCAAAGTGTGTTTCTCATTTTTTTATTCATTTAAGGAACCGAGCGCTTTGCTATCCGCAACAGCATGGATTTGGCAAAATCCAATCCTCATTGGTTGTAGTACTGACTTCATTTCAATATTGGATGCCTTTTTGATTGATTGCTAGCTGAATACAGGCAAACTACTTATTTTTTTCGCGCACAATGTAACCGTATATGCTTATATTGTTATGTTAAAGGTATGAGCTCGGCAGTAGGAAGTTTATGGGTCATTGATGATGACATCTGTCAGCTCGTAACCACGACCAGTGCAACCCGGTCAAAACGTCTGGTATAAAGGTGGCATACCTTTATATATGATGCCTTTACTAAGAAGGCAGTTTGAGTTCTGCCCCGTTGATGAACAAATTGATGATGGTTTTGCACAAAAGATCCCGATAGATCGTAGTGTTGGGAATGGGAAATCTGGGCAGGACCCAGTAAGACAAGATAAGCCCTAATGAAAGCTTTGTCTAAAATGGAACGCGAAAGTTTAACAATGTATCAATGATGATGACTTATTTCATACGTTTAAACTTATTTCTAAAATAATTAAACACTGAAATATTAGTTACCATTGTTATAGTGCTTCGCCAACTGACAACGTTTCAGCAAACACGAAAAGGTTTTCAGACTGTTATAACAACGTTAATGTCTGCATTTTCAAGATCCCATTATCTAATTCGAATGCTTTTTTTCTACCATAAAAACGAGCAAAGTTCATGCTTACTAAGATGCGTGGCGCGAATGATAGCGTTGAAATAGTATTTTATTAAAGTACCTATAACAAATTTTAAACTATGATTTTATTAAATCATAATTTCTTAGAATAACCTATCGATTTTATAGTCTGCACTACAAAAGAAGAAATAACCTCAAAGATTTTGAAAACTTTCTTAGTATTAATATCTAGTAATACTAAATGTTCCATTGCTCTATTTTGGCCTTCATACTTGGGGCAGCATCACATTATCAACAAAGTAATTTGTAAGTAGGTCGGTAATCGCAAACCGAGGCAATGTATCAAAGAATTCGAAACTCAATTTGCCCAACCTGGTATTGAACCCAAGACTTTACTATTATAAGGCTGACTGCCACTGGGCCACCGAGGCGTTATCACTATAACTCAGGTGATGTTTTAACGGTCCTGGATCATCCTTGCGTTATGTGAGAGGAAATGCAAGAGTTTATAGTGGGCATGGCTTCCTTCTCGGGGAGAGAGTCCCACAAAACCATCTGCATCTCTCTGGGTGCAATGGTATGAGTATAAATGCAATACTCATTATAAATAAAACGGCGCCATCACCATGAACGATAAATATATAAAAACCAACGATCGAACAGACCGAATGAGACAAAAAAAATCTAAGCCAGCAACCACAGCGCGTACCCGCTGGCAGTGCCGCCACCGCCCCCTGTCGGTAATAAAATAAATCAAACGACTTTACGGCGCAACTATTCTGCCATTAAAATATGGCGAAACGCTTAACGTTTGCAGTTAGTGAAAAAACTGGTCAAGCTCGAGTTGGGAGTTGATACATTGATTATATTGATATTGATGATATTGATGATAGTGGATTTGGAGAATGCGATACAGGGCGTAAAGACGGTTTTAGTTAAAGTTTATAATCTTCTTCGAAATAAAAGGTTATTTTGTGATAGCATATATATCGGAAAATATATGCAATTTGATTTGAGTAACTAATGTTAGGTACTTAAATTAAGATTAAGAGATGTTGACACATCTAAGAAACAAGATTTAGTTTTAACATTTTTTTTATTAGTATAATATGATGATGATGAAAAGTAACTACTTCACCAGTTCGCAACTCTATGGAGTGGGATTACAATCGGCAAGGCAAATAATATGGATCTATAAAAAACAAAAGTACTTGAACATACCTACTAAAGTTTTGTCTTTCTAAATTATTATCTTAAGTTTTTGTACAACTCGACTGAAATATCTTAATTATTTATTGTGTTATTATTCGATTTGATTGACTGTGCTACCTTACGAATATAATAGACATTTAGTTTTCTAAAGTCTTACCTATGCATAATTTGTAACCTATAAAAAATAATAATAAATATTTCTTTATAATCCTTCACAAACATTACAAATTTATTTAGGGTGTTAAATAATGAAAGTGGACGAAGCGAAACAAGTATGTATGGATCGTAGCAAGTGGAAAAAAGTGGTCTCTGCCTACCCCTACGGGAAAGAGGCGTGATTATATGTATGTATGTATGTATGTTATAAATAATACAAGTAACCTAAAATTGTGAAGGACTGGTGCCTGAAATGGGTTTATAACAAACCTATACCACAAGTCACCAGGCGCCACCCGCAGAAAGGATACAGAGTTAATTTAAGACAAGAAATAAACATGCAAGTCGAGCTAAACAATACTTAAAGACTAATTTATAAAATGTGCTCTATAAAAGGCACAAATTCCAGACAAACTTTCTGTCACTTATCAGGAAGTCGTGCTTTACATTTGGAGGTGAATGAGTTCGCATAATATATAAAAATCGAGTTCAAATCGTATCTCGCAACAATGCGGCCAGCAGACACATCCCCAGCAGTGCATGTTTAGTTTCCAAGCTCTCCAAGAGCCATCAATCTTCCGAAACGTTTTTACGGTTGCACCAATTTGGCAGACCCCATCCGACGTTTGGAAAGCATTCAAAATGTTAAAATGTCTTCATATACATCATAATGGGCCATAATGTCCGCAGTTAGTGGATCAACAGGCAAATAAAAAGTTGAAGGGGCGCGTTGTGACGCGCGGCTTATTTGCAAACTCACGACGCAAACAATGTCTTGGATAGCCTATTTTGAAATGTCATCGTGTATTAATGGGTTGACGTAATTTATTTAAACTTTTGCAACATTTGAGGCTTTGTCTACCACTCAACCGCATGACCGGGGGCCATATCGATGCTGGGGGCGCATAAGGTGTATTTATCTTCTCGTATCTTCTCTCCTGTGGCGGGCGGGGGAACTAGGTGCTTGCCATTCTTGATCCTGAGTCATTTGCAGCCCCATTGCAGAGAGGAGATAGTACTGGTTTTATTAGTGGGTATCTATACATCCCCTCCCCTCATCGAGCTTTAAGTAGCTGGTAGCTGGACCAATAAAAAGGAGAAGAGTCGCACATAAGCCGGGATTGCCAATAGCCTAGTTTAAAAAAAAGGGTGGTCCATAGATAACATAAAAGGTCACTGATCAGCGTCAGAACAAATGATGACAAGTGAAAAATGCTGATTGTATAACTCTTCTGTGATAATTTGTGTTTAAAATTAATTTTATGTTAAATTTTTGACACAAATTAAACTGTTCTTTAATTCAGTAAGTTGCAATTACGAGGGAGAAAGCAAGCGAGCGAGCCGAGCGCGTTGCTACCGATGCGATTCTATAATTATGAAGGATTATTATGTTATAACCTTCATAGTGTATAACTATTTTTCTGGCCCAAATTAGGATTGCTGTGTGCAATTAAAGACAAAAAATAGTACCTACATAAACATCAATGTATTTATGGGAAGTGTATTCCAACGTATATACGTATAAATACATTCTATAAACTATCGCAAAAATACATTACACATGAACCGATTACCAACAAAACAGTTACAGCAACAAATCTAAAGAGCTACTTTGGACAAAACAAACTATTTCCAACTATCTGCGATAATCCTAAAATAGCCTCATTACATCCAAAAACGATTTACGCAAACACAAGCAGCATTACACGAAATTAAGTACTTGTGCAAACAATTAACATTAGGGCTGGGGGTTATCTCCAAATGATATATTGATTTCGCTCGCATCAAAACAGTCGTTGGCTGTACACATTAGCTCGAACTGCAATTAGTTGGCGCATTAACAAGCGTTGACCCGCACAGCTGTGCGATATTACTTACTGCGTCTTAGAAGGGCGTGGTGGATATAAATGTAATAAATATAATGATAAACTAAAATAAAAATATAATAAATATAAAGATTAACTGCTGATTGCCTTAGGTTGCCTTTCAGCGTCACCGGACTTTTTTGGGGGTGGCGAGAAACTTAAAGGGTTCCTGAAGCACTGTTGAAATACTGTTGGTGGTTTCTAGAGGGAATGGCGTCTTACAAGTGTGTCCCAAATAAACTTAATTACTAACATTTTTGAAAGTTAAAGTAAAAATGATTTACTTACCTGGATTCAGGACGTTTCAACTGCGGAGAAAAAGTTGACTGGAAAAATTTGGACAAGTCTGGCTATAGCGGTGCAACAATAAAAAGCAAGTAAAAAGACACGCAGACAAAACTACATGCTACAAAAACACAAATATTGAAAAAAATCCACGAGCAGGATTTAAACCTGCACCCTTCTGACAAACCGGGTCAGGTGCTCTCCCTTGAGCTATCGTGGTTCTAACCAGCCCGCCGAAATTATTTAACACTATTTACAACTACCGTCATTAACATCCGATCATAATATTTTTACAAATACTAAAGATCAGTTAAGAAGTAGGCAAGTTATTTATAAAATATTTTATTTTGTTTATATAATTTTTTAACGCAAATTTTGTTGCGAACCGATTACAAAAACACAAATGTTGAAAAAATTTCCACGAGCAGGAATTGTTCTCTACAAAATTTGTGTTAAAAATTATACCTTTAAACAAAATCAAACATTATGCATTGAATTTCTACATTAAAAAGCCATAAATATTTTTTTTTCTTAGCCCATGCTCCCCTGTTGGGTAAAGGCAAACCCTTCCACTAGTTTTTTTAAGCCTTTATGCATGCCAGTGTCACGTGCGTCAAAGTCATCACGCCACATTTTTTCCAATAGTTACATTTATATTTTAAATACTCAATATTAATTGTGTATGTGATCACTGATAAAAATAAACTTCACCATGATTGACACTGATGAATTTAGCGAAGCTGTTAGTGATTCACGTGTGAATAAAATGTCGTTTGGTCCCCGCCGACCGATCGCTAATTTGCTAAGTAATTACCGACAGACAAGGTACCTACTGTATAACGAGATTGTTATTTAATATTAATGCGTACAGTTCTTGAAATATGCACTTTAGAAGTATGGCGTATTTTATTTATCATCATCATCATCGCCTCTCATTTATGTCCCCACTGGTGGGGCGCGAGCCTTTCCTATAGATGGATAGGAAGAACGGGCCATAAACCCCCACGCGTGCCCAGTGCAGATTGGTGGTTGTTAACGACTGCTGATGTAGCCGGGGCCAACGGCTTAACGTGCCTTCCGAAGCACGGAGGAGTTCGAGATGATAAATTTTTGGTCACCCATCCGATGACCGGCCTTTGCGAAAGTTGCTTAACTTCAGCAATTACCGACCGAGCGCGTTAACAACTGCACCATCAAGCTTCATTATTTAACAATTTTATTTATTTTGTACGTTAACGGCTCGGTGGAAAGCCGTTAATCCTGCCAAGAGTGTAACGAGGAAGAAGAATGGGTATAATAATATAAATATAATATAATAATATAAATATAATATAATAATTTTAAAACTTAGACGAGTGGTCAAAATTAAAAAGTATATTTTTTACACTATTTACTATTTTATCTTGGTATAACTGGTATTTTAAAAAGAGATTAAGACGTATTTTTGTATCATCCTTCAGTCATCCGCATTTTAAATTATTTCATTTTGATGATTCTATAAAAACCCATTTAAGACATAAATTTTATCTTTCGCAATTATACTTTTCCATATAAACTTTAATTATGCCAAATCTTACTGCTATGTGCTCCCAATGTGCTTAAAAAGGTGTAAAGTTTTTTCTTTTCGTATTATTATCTAAGTTTTGGAATTTATCACAAACTAAATTTACTTACTTTACTACCTAACACATCGACCTTAACCCAATTCAATAAAGTTTACATATGCTTAACAAAAGCTAAGCTCGACTAGTTTTTGCCTGTACCACCACGGCGTATGTTTACTACGATACAAAATTACGTTATTATAATTAATTAGTTTAAATAGTAATTAAAAGTGAAACTGCGATAAGGCGTGCGTGCGGGGCCGCTTGCAGCCGATGGCGTCATGCTAGAGTCAGCCAAGAAACATTTAATTTAAAACTTTATTTTTTGCATATATATTGTTAGGCCAATTTTGATCACCAACCCGGATTTGGCAAGCGTGGTAATTAGGCCATTGCCCATCAATTGTAGTGATGACATGATTTCAATGATTGTATTGATATTGATTGTATGTGTATAAGTTATAGTAGTACCTATATATATATTAGTATCTATATTAAATTATATCAAATCTTTAAATATGTGTACTTATGTGTATATGGTATATATATATGTAGTATATATATATATATATATATATATATATATATATATATATTCTTTGTATATATGTGTAATATGTATGTAAGTATATATTTATTTATTTTTTTAATTATTATTAAGTCTAATTTCTTTATGGCTCTTTTTATGGTTCTATATTTTTGTTTTTCAGTTTTAGTAAGTACTACTCGTTCAGTTATGTAATTTACTCGGTGATTCTATTTTCTTATTTGAATAAGTGGGTAACTGTTATTGGCCTTAAAAATCCATGCTATAAACAAATTGTATATGTAAGTTGATGGCTGTTGTTATCCTAAATAAAATAAATTAAACAAAATGATAGAGGCGTTTGCCCAGCAGTAAGACAGTGGGCAGTAGACTATTAACTACTTTACTACTACTAGGCCAATTTTGAAATAAGTATCCACTTCATACATATATTAGATAGATACTGTTCTTGCTACACAGCACAATAACAAACAAACAGCTTGGTCGTCTTATTGCTTTAAGGCGATCTTTATCAAACAGCTAGACGGAGAACTTTTTTAGACACCATAAAATTGGAGAAACGAAAAATTCGACTATTTACTAACAAAGTGTAAAAATAATACTACATACATAATACTGTAACAAACTAGTTTAATACATGAACATACTAAAACATAATATTATCTAGTAATAAATAGCGGAAACGGAAGCTTTACAGCAGGACAGTTAATAGGAAAAATATACCGCATTCACGAGCTTTTATAAATATGAATGGTTTGTGCTCCTAATCGCAACTGAAAGAGAGTTCCAGAGACGAACATTTTGAACAGTACAGGAATAATCACAAAAGGTGAAGCTGTGTAGAGGATTTAAGGCTTAAGTTTTCTAATGACCGTAATGAGCGCATGTTTGAGCATTGAAATATACTGAAGCGCCCTTTTGATAACGAGGGTAGGAGAAAATAATATTAAATTTGTGTAGAAGGGAGAGGATATGGGTATTAGCTGAGATAAAATAACATTTAGTATAAATTCAAATTCAATTCAAATTCAAATTCAATTCAATTCAAAATTTATTCAGTTTAGGCTACAAGTAGCTCTTGTTAATGTCACTATGCCATCGGTTCATAAGTCTACTCTGTAGGTATAATAATGGATGTAAGTACTAATTAAATTAACAGGTTCACTGTCCAAAACTTATAACAATGGTGAAATCAATTGTTACGGACCATGTGGTCTGCGGGACAGTGAACCTGTTAAGTTGTTAACCTATAATTATGAGAAATGGAAGAGGACTAATTTAACTATTTTTGCGTCTATTGATTTGTCAAAAACTATTGATACTAGAGAGCCAAAACAGATTTTGGATTGTAATGTTATTAATGAAACGATACAAATTTTAAAAACATATTTAGGAAAATACATAAAATGAGGACTTTAAGTGATACAACAAAATTTGAATTCGAACATTCGAAAATTTTGATTCGAACAGAAAAGTGCTTTAGAATAAAATCGAGGTAACTGTTAAATAATATGTAATAACATCTAAGCTACTTGATCTGTTTAATATAAGACATGCTTATTTACCCCTACATTTGTACAGTGTCACATATTTTATGGATTTTCAATTTTAATGCACGTAGATAAAGTCTGTATTGCAGGTAAAAGGTTAACGGAGCGTTCTCCAAAAGCTTTTTTCAAGATAGAGCATTATACTTGATTAAGAAGCAATCAAAAATGCCATGGCAACTAAACTGGTTGGTATTTCTTCATATAGATGGAATGTATGTCAAGCTTTTTTATGACTTTGTATTTCACAAAAGGAAAGGGCTTGGTTTTCGTCTTAGATGTCGGTAAGTGCCGAGAAGGCCAAAGGTAAGCGCACTTCACTTGGAATCCTTAAATACTGAGGAACTGGTTATCTAATTTTAACTGTCGGAACACAACAATGCTATTATGCTATTATAATGCTATAATGATCAGGTGTTAATGACGGTAGTTGTTGACATTGAATGGGCGCCTTTGGCTTTTAAAGTAAAAAGTAAATAGTGTTGAATAATTTCGGCGGGCTGGTTAGAACCACGATAGCTCAATTGGGAGAGCACCTGACCCGGTATGTCAGAAGGGTGCGGGTTTAAGTCCTGCTCGTGGAAATTTTTTCAACATTTGTGTTTTTGTAATTTGTTCGCAACAATATTTGCGTTAAAAATTATATAAACATTTTACAACAATGCTACTAAAATTGTTGTTATGGCGATAGACAAGATAAGATAGTGGTGGCTAGGAATCAGTCCACCAACTAAACTGAGTAATGGAAATCTAAGAATCGTACCCGGAACCTCTGGTTCGGCCGGTGGTTTATCCACTAGTTTACAGAGACGGTAAAACAGTCCTATATTACTTGTTACCCAGTAACATTGTATCACAATGATATCTCACGTCACTTTTAAACACATTGATAGTGAACCCAGGACTTCTGGGTCCAAGACCCGAGCTTTAGATAAGATAAGATGATAAAAATATATAAGTGAAATTTAAATGAATGAAGTCGGTTAAAAAGGTAAGATAAATTTGATGGAATAAACTTACGGCTTGGGTTTGTGCACTTATGCGGGAATTTGTATAAAGCGAGGTTGCTACGTTATTGTAAAAAAATCAGAGATTCCATTGCACGTATTAATTTTGTGAGGAAACAATATACATAGAAATATACAGAGAATACAGTTTACTAGCAAAATAATCTTTTTGAATAATCCACTTAGATACGATTTTGTCGTATTGACATTTTACAGATTACTTTTATGAGACAATTCTTCGTTCAAAAACGTCAAAAATTTTAGACAGTTGAAATCATGTAAAAATAATTTGGATGTTTTGTGCATTTAAGCGGAAAAGTGCTTATTGGCTATTTTATGACGAATTTACTATTTGAATTAAAGAGAGAAGAAAGACTAATTTACGAAAATAATTTAGCCAATAAAGCTTGTATATAAAATAAAATCTTTGTCTTTTTATTTATTTTGTAAACTCTCACACACCCGAATTTTATTAACCCCGACTTCACGTGGTACTTGTCTGCCCTACGCTAGAGTGTTTTTATAAGCCGGAGATGTGCATTCCCAATTTGCTTGCGGAAACTGTGCTGTTAACAGACACTTGGGATACCAAAACCGTAAATTTAAGGTCAGTTTTGACAACATTTCAAATGCAATAATCTCCATAACTATGTATTTCCTCACTGTGGGAGTACTACCTGATGGTAGCCCTCCCCTCCTCCCCCCACCATTAAATTCGCGCATAAGTAACCTAAATGTTTACCAAACTTACAAACACCCTTATTTTAACCACTAGGTACCATCACCACCACCAGTTAATCTATAATATATTAATACGTGAAGCAAAAACTTTGTACCCCTTTTTACGAAAATTGCGCGGACGGAGGATTAAGAAATTTCGCACACTTATAGTTTATATAGAGAAGGAGTACAGAATGTTAATATATTTTTTTAAATTATGCATAAAAAATACATTAAATCAATATAACAAACATTACACACACTACCATGTATTTGACATCGACACACACGCATACTCTTTTCAAAAATTTCGAAAATGGAAGAGGAGCGGCCGAAATCTGTCAATGCCAACCCAAACTCACATTTTATCTTTTTAATTTTTCATTGCCTATGATACAATCCGTGCAGCCTTAATAAAATTACGGAATTTCGACCACTGGGCGACCACTAGTTAATAAAATAAACAAATTGTACTGTTGCATGCTGCCATCCTTTTTATCTGTCAACAGTATGAGCGCGCGGACGATAAATATTAAAAGTACTGCGTAGTTGTGGATAACAGCGACTTGACCCATTTGCTTGCGTTATTTTAAAACAGGACGACAGCCAGCTAAGCGAAAACGAACCTCGCAGACGTCTCATAAGGTTTAATTTTGACTTATAGAACGATTAACAAAGATAATCGTGTCATACTTAATCGAATCGATGTCTAATTGATAGGACGCATCTGGAATCTGGCGAAATGTGTCATACGCAAGTGTGGAGACGAGTAATTAATTTATCACTTTATGTTCAATGTAACAGGGTTCAAAGTTCAATAGATTTATTAATGTTTAGCAATATTAAAGATTTGTTTATTGGCTCGTTAAAGCATGATTGCTTTTGTGGATGTTCTCAGTTTTGGATAAACAATAAAATAATGTAGTAGCAGATACTAAAGTAAAGGTCTATGGCGAAACGAATAGCGTGTTCGGGTTGCGATCTTGAATGTTAAGCAACTTTTGCTAAGTCGGATGACTAAAATAAAATATCTTCACCGTGCTTCGTGCGCGTGAAGCCGTTGGTCTAAGTTCTGTCGTATCATGGAAGTCGTTAAAACTAACCTGCTTTATTTATTGTAGGTGTACAATTACAAAAGACATACAGAGGGCAAGACAAGAAGTAGCACAAATGGCGGCCTTATCGCTAAAAAGCAATGCAACCATGTGTTGAATTGGACAAAAGTAATTAAGGGCAGTTAGGGTGTTTTCAGTGAAATACGTAATTTTTTTTTATCACTTAAATGTAAAATGTTTATATAATTTTTTTTAATGCAAATTTTGTTGCGAACCTGCACCCTTCTGACATACCGGGTTAGGTGCTCTTCTAACCACCACCACCACCACTACGATACCACGACAGCTTAATTGGAAGAGCACCTGACCCGGTATGTCAGAAGGGTGCGGGTTCAAATCCTGCTCGTGGAAATTTTTTCAACATTTGTGTTTTTGCACTTAAATGTAGCTAGATGGATAGGCTGCAGCCCTATCTCCGCATGTTACAATAGATTTTTCATAAAAAATCCTGTGCGCAGCAGTGGAACAAATAAAGATTGACGGTAATGAGTAGATCACCGATCGATTGAATGATGATAGAGGCCTTTATTATTCTATTTTTGATGCTAAATACAAATCCATGCCTGAATCTCCGTAAGGGTATTTCATTGACAGTAAGAAATAGAGCTACGGAGAATTGAAAAGAAAGCAATCAACCAATTAAGTAAAGTTAGTAAAAAAACCAAAAAAATAATTGATAATGTACAATTAATGATTAAGTAAATAATATATTGTAAAGTAACAACAAGACAGTAGACATGTCATAATATATAAAATAATTTATAATCCAAAAAGTGCTGGTCTGAAACTCGTTCGTGAAAAAATTCCAATACTTTATCTCAGAAATTAATTAACTAAAATAAGATTAAAAAAAAAAAATGAACCGTATAAACAGAAATACAATCAGGAATAATTTAATAACCTCTTATGTAGTATTATGTATGGCATTCGTTTCACTATAACTTTTGCATTCTACCAATGAGTTCTCACACTGAAATGGCTCGATTGAATTACGCAGGTAGATCAATTAAACCTAAGAGCAGGGTTATAGAACATAAATGCCACCGCACAACATTCTTTACGTACTAATGATCATTATAGGAACAACATTTAGAGATCCATGTTAACCGCTTCTGTGGTCAAGTGGTTAAAACCACCGGTTTAGACCCACAGATCCCGGGTTCGATTGTTACCTAAATTGTTGTCATTTTGCCTGTTGATCAAATGAACTGTCGATCTTTTGAACTGTTGATATTTTAAACTGTTGATATTTTGATCTGTCGATCTTTTGAATCGTTGGTCTTTTAAGTTGCTGCTATTAGGGCGTTGATTATTTAAACATTGATCATAAGATTGTTGACATTGGGTACCAATTCCATTCTCAGCGGGGGGTACATGTTTGTGTAGTCGGTTTAGTTGGTGGTAGGGCTTGTTTGTCCGCCTGGCTAGCTACCACCATCTTATCTAAATATGTCGCCATAACATCAACGTTTGTAGCATTGTCGTGTTCCGGCAGCTAGAGATAAGATAGCAAGTGCCTCAATTGTTGAGGATCCGGGTGAAGTGAGCTTCCACCAGTTGGCCTTATCATCACTTAGCATCAGTTAAGATCTGTGCTTATCCGCAAATAAAAACAAATGTTCTAGGGAACCTTTAATTCAACAATAGATTTTAATGCTATTTATTCCTTTTTTTTTGCGAAAAATAGAAATAATAGTCACCTCACCTTATGATAAATTAAGTAAAGCCGGACAGTCGTAACGTCTTATACAGTCGCGAGCATTAAAGTGTAAACAGTGTAACTCTATAAGACAACAGTTATCTTTTATACCGTCTCCGTTTTGTAAAAAAAGCGCAAATTAATAAAACATACGGAACCAAGTCAATAATTGCCGTGTCTTATACATGAACGAGTTATTTTTTTTTCTAGCAACATCAGCTGATAAGGCCAGGACTGCACGGACAGACTGAGAGGCGACCGTGAAACGTCTTGCCACTTAAGGTAAACTAGAAGGAAACTGTGCGAGAAATATTTTAATGTAGACACATAAGTATCTCGTTTCCTAGTTGTTAAATTTAGTTTACATTTTTTTTATTGAGCTGGCAAACGAGTTTATCTATCTATATAAACATAGGTATATAATAAAGCTATAGCCCTAGAGAGGCCTATGTCCAGCAGTGGACGTGTGTAGGCTGATGATGATGATGATGATGAAAGCTAAAGAGGGTCGAAAGTCTGTACATGGAAGATATTCGAAAAAAAGTTGGCTAGGATTACTTAAAATCGATAACAGAACACGTTCAAAGAGTTTTTATTTTTTTCTGTTTGTCTGTTATTTGACCGCGCATCACGTGAAAATGGCTGAACGGATTTGGATGAAACTTTGCACATAGACAGACCATATGACTCGGCCTATAATATAGTATACTTTTTATCCCTATAACAGGTTCCTGTGGGATAGTGTAGTCGTCGCGAACGAAGTCGCGGGCGACAACTCGTATATACGAATAAGATAAGAATAAGAAACATTTATTGACCTGCACAAAAACAAATACAAACAGATGAGAAAAAATAAAAATAAAATAAAAAAGAAGAACATATAATATTATCATAACTGTCATCGCCGCCGTCATCATCGTCATCATAATATACACGACCATGACTGGGCTCAAACTTTCCCTAGTGAATAGTATCGCGAGGGGAGTTTGGTACAGCCTGCACAGCAACCTGTACAAAACTATCAGATTTCTTCAATAAATATTCAGTCCTAAGCCGTATACTAAGTGCCTTACAAATAAACAAAGAATAAGCTCCGAATACTTAACATCAGGTGAGGTGTAGTCAAATGCCTGCCTATAACCAATAAAAAAAATAAAAAAAACTTATTCCGTCTTTTGTCTCTTTTACTCTAATTTGAAATGACGTTTACCTGACAGGAACAAAACACGGTGTAACTATTCGGAGCTTAACCTTTGTTTATTTGTAAAGCACATAAAGTTTAAAGTCTATTTTTAACAGTTTGTGGTAGTCTGATGATCAGGCGTGTGTACATCATCATCATCAGCTCATTTTATGTCCCCACTGCTGGGGCACGAGCCCTCCCTATGGATGGATAGGGAGAACGGGATTTTAAACCACCACGCGGGCCCAGCTCGAGATGATACATTTTTGGTCACCCATCCGATGTACGGCCTTTGCGAAAGTTGCTTAACATCAGCACTCGCAAACCGGGCGCGTTAACCACTGCGCCATTGAGCTTCTCAACATACATAATCGATCATCTCTTTTATTGTTTCATGTATATAGTCCTTATGTAACGTTTATTTTATATCTTTTTGTCGTTCTTAAGCTGCTATCTGCCTTTGTATGTTTTCTTTGTTTCATATCTTCTTTATTAAAAGACGTATAACTTTGCATTGATCTGTCCTTATATACAGTTTACTAAGATTTATTTTACGCCTTCTAACACATTTTCTTACATTAGCGTATTTGACGTTAGTACCTACGTTTTACTCGTATTTCCACTTGACATCTTCATGTCAAGTGGAAATACGAGTTCGACGAATCAGTTATAGTGAACTATGCTTTGGCAACTAATGACAGTTGCCTTAAATATCCATCTATCTATATACATATACATATTATATTGACTTGTCCTGACTGACTGATTCATCATCGCCGAGCCGATACCGCTGAAGCTAATCAGATGAAATTTGGACAGTAGGTTAAAGTTGTGATAACCAGCCACCAAGAATGGATTTTATGGAAATCATACCCTCATCATCATCATCATCATCATCTCAGCCAAAAGACGTCCACTGCTGGACAAAGGCCTCCCCCAAGGATCTCCACAACGACCGGTTTTTTACTGCTCGCATCCAGCGGCTTCCCGCGACCTTCACCAAATCTTTATCATACCCTAAGGGGGTAAAATGGGAGGTGAAAGTTTGTATGGAAGTCCGTCAGTTTTGAAGTAAAATACATCATCATCATCATCAGCACCTTCCCTATGGATGGATAGGGAGAATGCGCCATAAACCACCACGTTAACGTCTGCTAATACAGCAGGAATCACCGGCTATACGTGCCGGGTAAGCACGGAGGAACTTGAGATGATACATTTTTGGTCACCCATCCGATGACCGGCCTTTGCGAAAATTGCTTAACCTCAGCACTCGCAGACCGGGCGCGTTAACCACTGCGCCAACGAGCTCCTCAAGTAAAATACATGAAAATTGGTATTTGGCTTTTTAAAAAGAATAAAGAATGACAGGTCTCAGAAGTTTTGTTTATTTTCCTTGAAAGGAGAAAAAAAGGAAAAAAGTTTTTTGTTAATTTTAAAAAATTATATTTTAATCGGTGTACAGATTTATGAATAAAAATAAAGAATAACGTATATTAGTATCTTTCGAAAAACCCCTAGAGACAGGTGAAACAGGGGTGAAAAGTTTGTATGGAAATCTGTCATTTTAAAAGTTAAATCCTTCGGTATTTGGACTGGTTAGAAATTATGTAGTGTTTCAGGATTATCCTTACAGATACTTGGTTTTAATAAGTTTTGTTTTTATTTAAAACAATTACAAGTCGTGTAGCCCATGTAAGCAATGCCGCAAGCAAAAGCTAGTAATCTTATAAGTATTAGCGTATAGCGTACACAGCAAAATCACCAAAAAACCTACGTACGTCAAAAAATTCAAAAAAAAAAATTCAAAATTCAAAATCATTTATTCAGTTTAGGCTACAAATAGCTCTTATGAACGTCATTTTAAGCCATCGGTTCGTAAGTCTATCTACTCTGGGCGGGAGATCTTGTACTGAGAAGAACCGGCAAGAAACTCAGCAAGTGTCCAGCTCTTTTCTCCCTTACAGCGTCATAAATATTGGAAAAAGCCCTATCATAAAGGACACTTTCCATCACAAATAAAAACACAAAATGTAAAGGACAATCACAACATGTAAAATAACACAAAAAATAAAAAATAACTAAATAAAATATTTAAGTCAGCAAAAACATAATTTACCAGTTTAATTTTTTACAATATCATACAGTACTAGTAAAAGTAAAAAAAAACTATAGTTAATAATAATAAAAATAAAACTAATTGTAATGTCGTCATCATTAAACTTCAAAATAGAATATACACCATACATTATTTTCAAAAAGGATGTCAAAAAGAAATTTAGGCGCACCTCGCAAATCCTCGTTACGCGAAACACATCAAGGGAGAGAACAAAATAAAACAAGTTAGGGCATTAAGGGACGCGCATCATAATTCCCTCTAATCCGGGGCGTTTCGGCAGAACGGCCTAAACCGCGAATCATAAATTCCTGGTAAGCTGTCGTTATTGTACAGAGATGGTTATCGCCGCTCCACACGATGATAACGTGCGCGTATAACAACAGTAACTGTTGATTTTGTATTTAGATTTTACAAAATTATTGGGGTTTTTACGGGAACGAGTTACGCGCTGTGACAGTTATAGGAACACCGATTTTATTTTAAAATTTAGCGACCACGGATTTTGGAAAGGGTTCAAAATATCAGTACACATTAGTATTTAATTTTTTTTTATTAATTGAATACTGAGATATTTGCTAAGGCAATTTATATAGCATAGTTTAATAACATTAATATAGTATTTTGTTGAAGCAACTCATATTGAAATAAAACCACTTTTACGGATCTACTTGCGTTTATTTTACACATTGATTTAGTATAATTTTACTCTGACAGTAGTGTTCTCGTAAGCTTTAGAAAACAATAAACACTTCATATTCATTAAGTCTCATAAAGTCTCAATCTAAATCTTTCTTATCACCTGTAAAAATGTACACAGTACCTACCTGCAATAAAGATTATTCTATTTTATTCTAAAAATGTAAATTGATACAGTTTATTTACTTGGTTTGAGCAGTTGGACCTTAATTATATCTAAACTGTGTTTGCAGTGGTTTGAGCCCAGGTCGGAGTTCAACAGTTGGACCATTTAGAGCGTTTGATCAAAACATAAGAATAAGACAATAATATTGTAAACATGCTTAAGTCAAATGATGAAAATGTGTTTTTTTTACTGTCAGTGGCTATTTAAATAAGTTTCGATAATTTAGTTATTTGTAAATCGAACTACATAAAAAAAACATTAAAAATGTACTTACACCGTTTCACATTGTATTTGATGAGATCATTCCATCCAACACTTGTCCCGTGATGGGAAATTAATTATAGTTTTTACAGACAGCGGCCCACGGTAAATACTGCTAATAACGCGTTTCGCTTCCAACTTCGTTATTCGACGTATTTATTTGAATATTTGATTACAATGTGGCGAGATGTTTTGTGCGAGAGAAAAAACATTGACGCGTTTTAGGTAACAACGTTTCGTACGGTAATTAAGCTTAACAACTATTTCAATTTAATTACGCCAATAGCAATGGGGCCACTATTTACAAGTTGTCTAGCCTTAAATCACTTACAGTAACGTTAACAAAGTGAACTAATGACATTTGAATGTGCGAATAAATCAAAATGAGAACTGACAGATATTAGCCAACACTCGGTGTATGAGAGAAGCTTTTTTAAAGGTTATTAGTATTGCTCTAATATCAGATAGATTCTGGATACACGGTTCTGACCCCGATCCAATTCTAACCCCTCAGACAATCTAATAGGGAACGGGGACAGACACTAATGCGTTATGCCATTCCCTCTAAAACACCTCTGACGGTATTTCATTCGTATTCATTAACCCCCAAAAAAGTTCGGTGACGCTTTAAAATCTGCGTGAGACAATCAGCAAACTCATTTAAAAAAACGGTTTTGACAGAATAACAGCGTTAGCATTTTTATTCAAATATGTATACAATCACCACTCTTTTTTATCGATGACTGTACCTCCGTGATTTAAATTTATCGAGTTCATAAAATCATAGGTGCCGAATTGGGAAGGTGCCGAAACTAAACTAACCCAACAATCTCACTGAAAATCGAATCAGCGACTACTTAAATTATTTTTTTAAATTTAATTTAAATTATATTTTAACACTTTCTAATTTTAATTTCTAATTATGTATTACCTTTTTTCTTATCATTGTCAACCATTTTGTCAAATGTTGTGCTCAATTCTAAATGGGCACAGACATGCACTTTTATTTTTTGTTTAATGCTGATGTCCGTTATTAAGCCTTTATGTATAAATAAATAAATAAACTGCGTCTTGGGTTTACCAACAGACTAAGGAACTCCCACCGATAACGTTGCCTGTTCGTACCCCGTCATCCAAAATAATCTTTTCATAACAGAAGTCTATATAAGCCTTTAGAAGGCATTAACATACCAAATTTCAAAATTGAAAGCTTATTGTTTCTGAAATGTTGTAATTATTCAGTCAGTTAATATTTTTTTTTTTTTTTATGTTAATAGGAGGCAAACGAGCAGGCGGGTCACCTGATGGAAAGTAATCACCGCCGCCCATGGACACCCGCAAAACCAAAGTTATCGCAGATGCGTTGCCAACCTTGGAAAGGAGTTGGATCTTGAGGAGGGAGTAGGAATTGGGAGGGGGGAGGGGTGAGAGATGGGCCTCCGGTACTTTCACTCACCGGACGAAACACAACAGTAACGCCGTTGTTTCACGCCGATATTCTGTGAAAGGGTGGTGTTACGCCGGGCGAGCCGGCCCATTTCGTGCTGCAACGCAACGTGGCTCTACCACTCAGACAGTGTTACTCATTTAGCACCACCCAGGGGTCACGTGTAGGGTCTCAAGGGTAAACCTACGGACGCGAGTAACTTTAACCACCTACTCGTACTTCGCTTTTAAGCAGAAATATTAATATTAAAAAGTAAAATTATAATTGTTAATTATTAATCATACACGACGCTGAAATCCTTGCTCTTTTCAATATTCATACACCAACCACAGAACGTTCATTTTGTTTTTTGACAATCAGAATGACGGTAGATTCGGGGAGCCCGACTCCGCTGTACCTACCAACAAAAGGACACCTATTCGTGTCTCAGTGTACGTATTACAGTGGGGGTAAAGTTTAAAATTGTTTGAAATAAAGTTTAATTGCCAATCGTAGCCCGGGGCCACCGTGAACAGCTTCCCAAATTAATAGTTTGTACAAAATTACACGAAACGACAGTACTGTACTGAAAGTTTGTAAATATAAAATGGAGTTCTTTCAATAATTCCGTTTCACGGCTTTAATTAAATTTTATCTGTAACTGATAGCGATCGCACCAATTTGTTGTGTTGTGGAAAGCCCCGGCTTCACTTGCCAGTACAATAAAATAAAATATAGTTTTGTTATTATTTTTTATTTAGTAACGTACGTAACGTAAACTACACCGGAGTCATCATCATCACCTCAGTTTTATGTCCCCACTGAAGGAGCTTGAGCCTTCCCTATGGATGGATAGGGAGAACTTGCCATGAACCACCACGCGAGCCCAGTGCGAATTGATGGTTGTTAACGACTGCTAATTTAGCCGGAATCAACGGCTTCACGTGCCTTCCGAAGCACGGAGGAGGTCGAGATGATAAATTTTTGGTCACCCATCCGATGACCGGCCTTGGCGAAAGTTGCTTAACCTCAGCACTCGCAGACCGGGCACGTTAACCACTGCGCCATCAAGCTCCTCAACGTTCAACCTTAAAGGTGTTTTCGATGGGAACGCGCTTTACCCAGAATTCTTAACCAGTCAGGTACCCTCGGTGGAACCCAGACTTCTGAACCAGATAGGCTTTCTCGTTGGTATCGCGGATCACCCGGAATCTTTAACCAAACAGCTGTTTCATATTATTTGATCCTTTAACAAGTTTCTAAATGTAAAGGTACACAATAATTATACTAACTTAGCTGACAGCAAGGCTAGCCTCTCACCAAGTCCGACCGCTAATTATACAAAATAACATCAGACAAAAAAAAAGCAATATTATTTTAACTACACTAGCAATTAGCTTACAAAAGAGATAGATATACAAAAAAATACACAAACGAACACAAAACATTACCGTTTTTTATATATAAATACCATTTTCGATATCGCAATATTCATATTTTTATTAATGTAACTGAAAGCCAGCATTGAGTTTTATTTCAGTAGAGTACGTTTTCAACGAATTTCGTAAAACACAATTCAGCCAAAATTATTATATTATATTTCATTGCTTCATTATAACATTTTTCATTGAATTATATTAAAGTCGTACAACTTTTATAATTCCGTCGGAGTGTTATTCCGTTAATATTCTAAGGTTTCATCATATAACTTTGCACTGTTGTGCTCAGACCTTTTCTAATAGGGTGTCTGGTAATCTATACTAATATATAAAGCTGAAGAGTTTGTTTGTTTGTTTGTTTGTTTGAACGCGCTAATCTCAGGAACTACTGGTTCGAATTGAATAATTCTTTTTGTGTTGGATAGTCCATTTATCGAGGAAGGCTTTAGGCTATATAACATCACGCTGCGACCAATAGGAGCGAAGCATCAGTGAAAAATGTTACAAAAACGGGAAAAGAGCCTAAAAAATTAAAAATGCTGCCGAAAGTCACTATTCCACGCGGACGAAGTCGCGAGCACAGCTAGTACATGTATAATCCCGGTTTTGGGAGATAAGTGCAACTTAATTCACATTTTACAATTTGCCCTTTGGAGAATTGTAAAATATGAATGAAGTTGCAGTTATTGTTGCAAGGATGTTTTTTTTGAGAGAGATTGCTGATTGCCTCAAACGGCATTTTTAGCGTCACTGGGCTTTTTTGGGGGCGGCGAGGTACGTAAAGGGTACCTTGAGCCGTGTGAAACGAATCACCTTCGGAGGTTTTCTAGAGGGAACGGCTTCACATACTTAAAAGTGCGTGTCCCCGTGCCCTACTAGATTCTCCTAAGGGTTCGGATCGGATCGGTTTAAGGGTGTTTGTAGTAACGAAGAAAAATTATTGACGGGTAAAAAATACTTGTAAAATTATTTTTTAAATTCAATTCAAAGCCTTGACCTCGTAAACCCTACGGTGGCTCGAGCACGAGTGGGAATCGAACCCACGACATTTGGATAACCAATTAATGGCCCAATGCTCTGACTGCTGAGCCACCGAAGACTCGTTGAATTTTTATAGTAGTTCGTAATAATATTGTTGTTGGTAGTCAACCTCATAGTCCAAAATAAACAGAAGTGTTGCACAAAAATCATGTATTATAATAAATATGAGTTTTTTTTATGGAAAAAGTAAATACAAAAAAATGGTTTTGCATAGTATCACGGTGTCTTTTTTACTTGGTAGCATGGCTATGATTAGGGATTATACACCTATTAACTAACATTAACTGACGCACACGCATCAGCGCATCGAGCTGCTAGTGTGTTCTCCCTCCAAATAATAATAACTAGTGGTCGCCCAGTGGTCGAAACTATAAAATGTGAAAAGATAGAATGTGAATTTGGATTGGCATTGACAGATTTCGGCCGCTCCTCTTCCATTTTTGAAATTTTTGAAAAGAGTATTTAAGCGTGTGTGTCAAATACATATATGCGTGTATGTCAAATACATGGTAGTGTGTGTAATGTTTGTTTTATTGATTTAATGTATTTTTATGCATAATAAAAAAAAAAATTAACATTCGTATAACCTCTATATAAATTATAAGTGTGCGTAATTTCATACTCCTCCGTTCGCGCAATTTTCGTAATAATGAGGTACAAAGTTTTTGCTTCACGTATTAATATATAGATATTGTATAATTAATATTACTTTTGTATATAATATAATCAGAATTATAAATTAAGCTTGCCTCAATCTTTATTTAACTTAGATAGGTATTTGTAAAGCTCCTTTGAATTACAAAGTAAGAGTAAATATTGGTTTAGTATGGTGGATTGGAAGCGCACCTGACTCGGTATGTCGGAGGGTGCAGGTTCGAATCCCACTCGTGGAAATATTCATACCACTTTTCACAAATAGTAAATATTTACACTGTTATTTGATTGATGAAATGACAGATGGAGAAACAAAAAGCCTTCATCCTCCACAGCTCTCCTCTCCAAAGATCCGGACTCCTAAATTATTTTGTTTATTTTATTCTCACTTCATATTTTGTTACAATATGAAATAAGCTTTGAAACCGCTAAAAGCTCAGTGTTACTATACACTAATTATATATGGGTTAGGTGTAAGGTAACTTTGGTCGGAGGTGCATGCACTTGGCGTAATGCGTTAAGTTTGAGACGCTGGGTGATACGGAGCTAGGGATGTGATCGCTCTACCGAAGTTATGGCACGATAGATTACCTCCATTTAATATTTAAAAAAAAACCCCTACACTCACACCAATTATCTAGCCCAAGAGAAGCTTCGTTATGAAACTCGTTATATGGTTACTAGACAACGGATAAACATACTTAAAATACTTAAATACATATTTATTATACATAGAAAACACCCAGGCCCGAGACAATTTAGAAAAACAATAATTTCTAAATTAACCCGACCGGGGATCGAACCCGGGACCTCAGAGATGGCGACACCATGAAAACCGGTGTACAAACCACTCGACCAAGGAGGTCGTCAAAAATATAATATAGTAGCGACCGAGGAGTTTGCGAGGAGCTCGATGGCGCAGTGGTTAACGCGCTAGGTCTGCGATTCCTGAAGTCAAGCAACTTTTGCAAAGCAAAATATTATCTTGAACCCTGCTTTGGAAGGCACGTTCAGCCGTCGGTTCCGCTGCATTAGCAGTCGTCAAGAACCACTGCACCTCATTGGGCCCGCGTGGTGTTTTATGGCCCGTTCTCCCTGTAGTGTTTTTACCCATAGGAAAGTCTCGTGCTCCAGCATACGACATAAAATAAGGTGGTGGTGATTGTGGTGACAAGCGACAGCCGGTGACTTTGTACGCTTAAGCTCGTATCCCATGATCCCGAGAGTTTTGGAAAATCTCTTGCCTACGTCATGTAAGTCTAATCTAGGACCAGGATAAGGCATCAGCCTATTTTAGTACACTGCTGGACATAGGTCTGTATGCAGTACAGTCAACAGCAAGGGTAACTGATGATTGGTCAAATTTCAAAATATGAAATCAGTATGAAAATCAAAACTTTTTAAACGCATATCGAAAAACCTTCAAGTGTCTACTAGTACCTGCAGACTCTGACTGTACTCTCGAAACTAAATTTTGAAATCTAGTAAACATCATCTACTTTTGATGTTGACTGTACATGCCACTGAGCACAATTAATGTTATATAAAAACAAAAAAGCAACATATGAGGACCACTTGCAACATATTTACGCTAGTGACTTTACACGTCAAAACCTAGTAGCTTCAGTGAAACACTTGTTTTATTCCCGATTTGGCTCGCACACAGAAATCCACTAGCAAATATGTAGATACCAAGTTTTTTCAGTGTGAATTTTTAAAGTTCGTAAATTGGCTCGGAGCCACACAGCGCCTATTAGTTAAGTGGGCGCAATAGTTCAAGGGCATTCCGAATAGTCAATTAATTTACGGATTTGTGACTTTCCCGCTCGGAATCCTGTAGGCCGCGTCCTCGTCTGCGGTGATCGTAGCGGGAGCGGCGGCGGGTAGCGGTGACGCTATACGCGTTCTGACAAGGGACCTTTTGGCGAGAGTTTGCTAATGGCCTCAGGTAGCATTTTTAGCGTTCTCACACTCTTTTTGGGACGTCGAGAAACTTAAAGGGTCTAGCCCGATCGAAACACTGTCATAAGGTTTCTAGAGTGCACAGCTTTACGTCGGACCAGTTGTGCCTTTTGTACAAGACACAGGTACGGTCTTGCGTGGAGTATTGCTCGCACATCTGGGACGGTTCCGCAAAGTACCTTCTCGATGCCTTGGACAGATTGCAGCGTCGCGCTGAACGCATTATCGGCAATGCAGAAGTGGCAAATACGCTTGAATCTCTGCAATTGCGTAGAGATGTTGCGTCACTCAGCGTGTTTTACCGCTTATACCATGGCGAGTGCTCTGAAGAGCTCTTTGACCTCATCCCACCTTCTCCCTTTCTTCATAGGAGTACACGTGCTGCTCTTCGGAGTTACCGCTTCACTGTCTCAAATATCCCATCGCGCACAAAAAAATTTGGTGACTCTTTTCTTTGTCGCACCTCCAAAAGATGAAATAGTCTACCAGCACACGTATTTCCTTCTCCTATGATATGGGGACCTTCTAGAGAGGCGTGAAGAAGCACCTTGTGGGCCGGCAGAGTGAAGTTAACTGATGCTACGTTTTGTTTCCACGCTGCATCAGTTATCTTCACGTCTGGACTCCATTTCCACTTAACATCAGGTGGGATGGAGTCATTTGCCGAGCTAACTATAAAAAAAAGCATCAATCAAGCGTGCCCCTGTTTCCTGACAGATTCTCCGAGGGGTCAGATCAGATCAAGAGCGGAACAGGGTGCCTTTAAAAGCTAGGGCCTTGGCTCAGGTTGACTTGGTCGTGAGGGTGGGGAACAAGGAACCGTCTTCAACGACGGCAGGAGCGTCGCGAGAGGCGAGTGGGCGACTGTCACATGTTTAAAGTAATTTTCGAGTGATGCGCGATGATATATCATGTCATACAGTACCAGTACTGTATGACATTGTGGAAATTGAAATTGGTAACTTTTTTTTATATATAGCTCGGCAAATGAATCTCCATACCACCTGATGTAAATTTGCAAACAAATATAAATTTATAAATATTTAATTTTTATTCATGTTGTTGTTTTCTGTTGTCCTTTATACTTTGTGCGTGTTATTTGTAATGGAAAGTGTCCTGCTATGATGGGGCGTTTTCCAATATTTTGACTCAGTAAAAGAAATAACCTTGCTGAGTTTCTTACTAGTTTTTCTCAGTACAAGGTCTCGTAGACTTACGAACCGATGTCATAAGTGACATTCATAACATTCATACACTGAATAAATTATTTTGAACGTTGAATTTTTTTGAAATTCTATCTGCCAGGACAGGCAGTCCCGCTCTTAGCCCCGCTACCGCCCCCGCCCCGCTCACAACAGACTGAGGACGCGGCGAGGAATGCTGGCTGTAAAATTCGGATTTCGGAGATTCGGCTTTGAGGAACAATTATTAATTTTGCTCAGTTCAATCTATTAGAAATGTCGGTTCGAGTAGAATCGAGTTCGTT
The DNA here is from genome assembly GCA_947562085.1 of Eudonia lacustrata. Classification (NCBI taxonomy): domain Eukaryota; kingdom Metazoa; phylum Arthropoda; class Insecta; order Lepidoptera; family Crambidae; genus Eudonia; species Eudonia lacustrata. The sequence goes on along the minus strand of OX387323.1, from coordinate 1,809,996 downwards.
GTTTCAAATGTCTGTTTCAATTTCAAAAATGTTTAAATACGTTTGATGTTTATGTTGAGAGGTATTTCACTAGGGTCAAATGACCCTAGTGAAATAAAGAAGAATCAAGAAGTAGTGCAAACACACTACTTCTTGATAGCCTATCCATTATACTTGTCACTTTCGTATTAATATAGGTTACAGAAACAAATCTAACTTAACTTGTTGGTGTATTGGACGAAACTTTGTAAGCCAGCCTGTAATTGAATAAATAAATAAAAAAATAAATACTCGCGTAGTGGTAGGTACTAAAAATAAATTCAACCATGTTCAGTTCGCGGATCACGCTCAGTGGCGTGCACTTAGAGAGGCCTATGTCCAGCAGTGGACGTGTGTAGGCTGATGATGATGATGATGATGAAGTTCAGTTCCCGGTTATGTATGGGATATTTAGAAAACTTTTCAATGCAGTTTTACCTGACTTATGTTTGACACCGTACATTAGAAAAAACCCAATTTATTATGATATGTCTTGAATCACCCATTCACTGACTCATCGACGACCAGTCAAACCCATGAACATAGAAAACAGATTTTATTTACAATATTCCCTTTATGATACGGGAAAGGTACGGGTATTTAAGAAGGAGCTCGATGGCGCAGTGGTTAACGCACTAGGTCTGCGATTGTTGAAGTTATGCAACTTTCGCCATGGCCGGTCATCGGATGGGTGACCAAAAATTTATCAAGATGAGTATGTCTCACTAGTTGAGGTTCCCGGGTGAAGTGTTCTTCCATCATTGGCCTTATCATCACTTATCATCAGGTGAGATCAAAGCACTGTGCTTACCCGTAAAATATATAAAAAAAGAGTAACCAAAACTATATAAGACAACAACATACCTTGTCCTCATCCCGAGTAGCTCACACTCGTTTTATGGAAAAAGAACAACGACAATACCACAACCACCCAAACCCGACACACAATATCAAAAAGATCGTTCTAGACATTGGCGCGACCGGGAATCAAACCCGGGACCTCAGAGTTAGTGCCACCCGAAGTCCGGCGTGCAAGCCACTCGGCTACGGAGGTCGTCGAATGTTGTTTACGCAGACAAAGTCGCATGCAGTCATCGATATTCGCAACCAAGCATCGATAAAACGATTACCGTGCACCGGCAAGCACTAGTATTTAATAGTAACTCGTCTACTTTGGAACGTCTTTGCCCTCTTAAGACAATTTCCAAGAGTATACGCCATTGCATCCAGTTAAAGCTCCGCTCTAAGGACCGATTCGAAACCGTCTCCCGATGCTGGAATTGGATTTCTTTTCACTGCGACTTAACACATTTGAAAAGAGTTAAAAATAAATTAGAATTCCATTATTACGTAACGTAAAGACTTTTTTACTAAAGCCCTCTGAAAGGAAATTCTATAATTCTATCGTGTTTTTTTATGGTATTCCTTAGCTTATTTTGAAATGAATGGAGATGAGTGAGCTTTTTGGTATTGTCAATTCATATTTAAGCCCAACGTGATACAAAGTTATGTTTCTGTAATGCACGTCATATCTCAGCGAATTTTTTTATGTCCCCACTGCTGGGGCACGAGCTTTCCTTATGGACGGTAACAGACGGCCCAGTGCTGATTGGCGGTTGTTAACGACTGCTAATGCAGCCGAGACCAACAGCTTTACGTGCCTTCCGAAGCACGGAGGAGCTCGAGATAATAAATTGCAACAAAATTTGCATGAAATAATAAATAACCAAAATTATAAACAAATCTCTTGTCAAAAATCAAAAAGCAGTGAAAAAAATTAATTCAGTGCTTAGGTTAGCCTTCCCGGTAGCATAATGGTCAGTGCAGCCGCCCGGATTGTGGAAGACCCAGGTTTGATTTTTGGCTGGATCGGCTAGAAATTAAATTTTTTCACTGTATATTATAAATATTCAATTCAGCTTCAGTGCAGCAATAAGCACTTAAAAATAAAAAGTAAATTCTCATGTGTTTATTTTAAATAAGTAAGTATTATAAGCATGAATACTTACGATATTAATACAGTAAAATTTATGTGTAATTTTTTTAATTATTTAAAGTAGCTATTTCAAATGCCATTTAAAAAGGTATAACATGGAGACAATGTTTTAATCCGTAGAACAAGATGTACACATTTGTGATAACAAAATAGAATATGATTTGATTTTAATTAATGGAATCAGGCGTTACTTTGCTAAAATCCATGGCACACAAAAATGCAATTGAAATAATAATAATTATGTAGTGTTAATTCCGCTAAATTTAGAATACATTTAGCGGAATTAAGACTAATTATTTCAATTGCATTGTTGTGATTTGATTTTATTCTTATTTACCGACACAGAGAAGAGAAAAAATAACAAAGACATTTTTTATAAAGTGCAGCAAACCTGATCGGTTTATGCAGCTCAAATCGTTATTCTAGGTGGAACTTGAGAATTCCAACTAGAATAAGTCCGAAGCGCGCCGGTAACGACACAATAACGATCGGTATCTCGCTCAGCCGCCGATGAAGCTATCAGGACTCTTATCCGCAGGTCTGGTTTCAACCCTAGCTTATGTATACAGCAGGGTACAGCATATTTTTTTATATAATATAAATTTTATAATTAAATATACTTGATGATTAAGACAAAATATAAAATATACTTAAACAACGTGTAACAGAAAGGTGTAATAATAATGAAATGATCCAAAGTGTATCCGATCTAGATATATATATATATCTATATATATATATCTTGTAGGCAGAGTTACTAAGACAAAATTATTAACTCTAATTTGTTATGCAATTTTTAATTAAATATTTCTATTATGACGTCACATCAAAATAGACAAGTCACAGCCCTAGTGGTTCAGTAGCCTCTGTGTACTTACATTTATGATTTCTGCTGCTTGCTTATGCGCGCCTGACGCGCATGACTTCACTGATATAAATATTTAATTAGAATTGCATGACAAATGAAAGTTAATACCAGATCTAGATCGGATACACTTTGGATCTTTTCATTTTTAGCACACCATCTGTAACACGTTGTATATTAAAATATGCGGGTACTTTGTATTCTATAAGATGTGATCACAACTTCGTAAGTGTTAATTATCTTGCAACAGAAATATTAAATATAATATTTATTTTTTTGATTTGTAACATCTGTCATCTCACTTTCTATAGGTACATATATATACAATTTGTGGGAGTGATTTTGTGAAATGTGACGGAAGTAGGAGTAACAGTGTGACAGGAAGTCGGGCAAGCGCGCGCCATTTTGTAAATTTAATATCGATATAAAGAACAAGACATAATTAATAATAATAATTAATGTGACATATTGTATCATTTGTCAAATGTCTTCTAATGAGTATTTACTGCATTCTCTTTATGATTTGTTAAAAAATATACGTAATTGTTAATTCTATATTCTATTTTCTATTGTAATATTGATTTCAACTATTTCGTTTGTAATAAACTTTCAAACTATATTAATAAATATTTATCCCCCGTGTGGTGCCGGGGATAAAGAATTGCACCACCCCATCTCTTCCCGTGGGTGTCGTAAAAGCCGACTAAGGGACCATTCCAGAGGATGGGCAGCAGCATCTCTCTGAGGTACCTAACCCTCAACCTACTGCGATCGCCAACCCGCCTGCCAAGCGTGGCGATTACGGCAAATACTCCTCATATCCCTGGGGGAGGCCTTTGTCCAGCAGTGGACGTCTTTTGGCTGAGATGATGATGCAACTTTCAAACTATATTAATAAATATTTATTGATGATAATAAGTCTCAATAAAGTGCAGATTATTGATAAAAAATCCAAGTAAGTAATAATGAATAAATATTCGAATAAAATATTTCAGTATAAAGCTTTTTGAAATTTTGAGGGTAATTTCTGTCACTGCTTAACGGAAAAGTTTCCGTATTTTATTTTACATATCATAATATGCGCTAATCGCTCGTTTTTTTAAAAAATAAAAACCATATTCTAAGGAAATAAATATTCTAACTATGATACTGAACAAACAATTGGTAGAATAGCCGCTAAAAATGGAAGTGTACCTGTATAATCACGAGTATGGTAGATAGGGTACCGCGCATAGAACCCTGGAAATTATGAACATGCCTGAAAAGCTTAAATGGTCGAGATATTGAGGTTGTTTGTTAAAAAGGTTGTTTGTTAAATCACCAAACTTGTAACACAGTTTCTAGCAATAAATGTTTCTGATTCTGATTCTGAAGGAAAATTGCAAAAGTGACATTCCTAAGTCCAGCTGACACCGCCTCTGTGGTCTAAATTCGATTCCCAGCGTACAGACGCCTGCACATCAACCTATCCAAAACTGTCAAATTTCTTCAATACATTTTCAACCATATGCTTGAGGTATAAAGTTCAAAGTCTATTGAGGAAATTTGACAGTTTGTGGTAGGTTGATGTGCAGGCGTGTGTACACTCCGTTTGGTTGGTAGTAATGTAGTGTTGCTTACCCGTAAGATATTAAATATAAATTTTATAAAAAAAACACTAATAAATTATTGCGTTGACAGATTGCCTTCAAAGACCGGGGGATTGTTTTGCCAAATCAGTGAAAATAAAAAGGTTTTTTTTAAAATTATTATTATTTATTTTTATTACTATTACTAACATAGAATTAAGGCTTTTTTCGTGTACCTACTATAACAATCTTTTTGTTTTTGTTTTTGTTACCAACATAGGACTAAGGTTTTTGTGTACTAACAATCTATGGACTCTTTGGTCTGAAAATAAACGAATTTTATTTAGTTTATTTTTTATTTAGTGGCAGCACCGCAGTGTTCCACAGGAACCTGCAATCAGTATTTTTCCTTTAATCATTAAAAATAGGGGTTAACAACTGGTTTTAGTATTTAATACAGACTACCTACCTGCTACCTAGCCGTCATCACGGAAAATATCAATAAAATTTGAAAAAAAGTCAAAGTGTTCGAAAAATTCCACGAGCGGGATTCGAACCCGCACCCCATATGACATGCCGGGTCAGGTGCACTGCCAACTAAGCTATCGTGGCTCAATCCAACTCGCCGAAATTAATCGCTGAGTAACCGTGGAGTTTTTTCAACACTTTGTTTTTTTTTTCAAATTGTAATTTGTTCGCAACAATATTTGCGTAAAGTTATATGTAAATAATCATTTAACAATATAAATTCAAGTTATTTTTTGCAAACGAAAACTTTGTCTAACACTGGGTTTATAGTTTCGAAAAATGGAGCCATTACCCTTTATTACAAAAAACAACCCTTGCATAGTTTCCCGCCAGCTCTCACAAACGCAGTACTCGGAACTGATGGTACAGACAGCTTCATTGTCATTCACAAAGATTGAAATAAAAGTATATATTATCTTGACATCGTCTTGCCGCATGAATAATGCATCCACCATTTCAAGAGCATAGTTCGCTGGATCACAGAACGCAGTACATTCCTATAGTGAATGCCTTGAAGACACTTTCAAGGTTCCCACCTCAGCATTGTTTCAAATTTATCTAAGAAATTTCTGAGAACTAGACGCGCCGCAGGTGTTACCGACGTGACGCGCGAACAATATGAGGTGTCTACGTCTGCGGGAATTGTGGCACACGTTATACTTTAAAATTTGGTGTTTAATTTACATGAAACCCCTTTGTGGATTTATAGTATACTTAAATGGGACATAGAGTTTTGTATCTTTATTTATTGACTAGCGGCGGCTCGCGGTATCACTCGCATGGTTCCCGTTGTCGTGGGAATACCGGAATAAAAAGTATTCTATGTCCAGGTTATAAACTATCTGTATGTCAAGTTTCATCCAAACCCATCCATCCGTTGCAGCGTAAAGAAGCAACAAATATACACACATACATATTACACACAAACTTTCGCATTTATAATATTAGTGTGATCTGATGATTACCCAGCTTACAAACGTCCTTTGAAGCTTTTGAGGCTTCTTTTTTAAGCATTTGAACTTAATGATGTAAAGTAAACACTTCGGTGGTGGAGTGGCAATGCGCTCGGCCGGTTAACCGAACGTCTCGGGTTCAAATCCGAGGTCAGGCAACTAGGACTTAGGCTCGCGTGGTAGTATGGTTAGTGCATCTTATCCGTCCATAGCGAAGGCTCGTGTCCCAGCAGTTGGGACATGAATGAGCTGATAAAAGTTGATTCCCAAAGCTTGGAGGAGCTTGTGATATTTTAGTGTGGTTGCCCGTCCACTGACCTGAGATTTACAACGAATGTTGCTTTTATTACAAGACTAGCTGACCCGGCGGACTTTGTACTGCTCTGACAGTTTCTATGACAACAGAACAAACAAATCGTATTTTTTATTTATTTATCACTAAGCATTTTTTTTCTAGTAATAAATATAGCCTATGTTACTCAGGGATGTATCATTCTAATGGTGAATCATCATCATCATCATCAGCTCATTGTTTAGGTCCCTACTGCTGGGGCACGAGCCTTCCCTTTGGATGGATAGGGAGAACGGGCCATAAACCACCACGCGGGCCCAGTGCGGATTGGTGGTTGTTAACGACTGCTAATGCAGCCGGGACAAACGGCTTTACGTGCCTTCTGAAGCACGGAGGAGCTCGAGATGATAAATTTTTGGTCACCCATCCGATGACCGGCCTATGCGAAAGTTACTTAACCTCTGCCACATCCCACTGCGACATCGAGGTCCTCTTAAACTATACATACATTTTATGTGTAATTAGCAGTAGTAATGGTGAATAAATTTTTAAAATCGATACCGTAGTTTTTGAGTTTATTCGTTGCAAACATACAAAAAACACGAAGCTTTCCTCTTTATAATATTATAGTATATAAGATTGCTTCTCGAACGTAAGGTAGCTATAAACTTTACTTCCTATTTGTATAATTCATTGTACATGCTATATTTATAACATGTACCTAACAAAAAAAATTGGTCACAACTTGATTTGACTGGGCATAACCATTAATTATTAAAGTTTGACTTTGGCGTTTCGCCAACCGCCTGCCACGCCTGTACACATACTAACTCCTAACCTGTCCAACTCGATGCTATCTAACTTAGCTTAAAAGTTTTGACTAGTCAAAATGAATAATATACAATTACAATTATTGTATTTGGACAATTATATTTTTACAATTTATCATGTTTGGAGTGGAACCTAATCATTGCTACACTCTCAAAATTACAGACAACCAACATCAAATCTAAGCATTATGTATGATTTGCAATACACTGTAAAACTTTTATTTACTTTTAACACATGGCCATTTTAAGACAACCTTTAAATTTTTTTTTTCTTTAGTTGATGGCTTCGTGCGATTAGCACATTTAGCCAGTGTCAAAGTAATTTTTCTTACAAGTAATATACAAATAAACAATATTTCCTTTTTGTATAGTTTATATGATGATGAATGATAATAGAAATGAGAAAAGAGAAATGATATACCCTCCAACCCCTCGAGTATCTCAGTAAAGATGTGGGGCTTTACTAAGTCCTCGCGGAATTCTTGAGAGAATTTGAAGAGAAATTTGCCAACACTCATGCGCACTTACGAACACTTAAAGGTTAATAATCCACCATTATTTCACATTAATATTCGATATAACACAATTTTTTTTTAATATAACCAACCCACAGACATGACTCTTCACTTTCCCGCCAAGAAGTCAACCTTTAAATTAATTTACGAGGTTTTGAGTATTTTTCCACCATCATACTGAAGCAAAGGGATGTGGTTGTTACAGCCTAGTCTTTAATATTTTCTTTTATATATTTTTGGTGATACATAATGAAGATTGATAAAATAAATTGATTTAATTGATGGATGATGTCCTTCATTGAAATTCCCCTGAGTTGCAATAAATACTAAACAAACACGTAATACCTGATTTTTGTAGCATTACATAAAGAAAATATTTTTAATTTTGGAAGTTTGATAACGGCTAAAATTATACAAGTTAACAAACGTTAATCAAACGTAACGGCATAAGCTGAGGTAGAGTTCTAGTTGACTTTTTACACATTTTCATGTTTCTTTATTGTTGTTTTATTTTTATTTTTTTCGTTTATCATGTTTCCTTATTTATTGTGTGTCTGTCTGTAATGTTTGTGTCATCATCATCATCATCGGCCTATCTTAGTCCACTGCTGGACATAGGCCTCCCCTAATGAGCGCCATAGCGTTTGTGTGATCGTCAATAAATAATTTATGACACTTATTTTTAATTAAATATTTTACGTGTTTGAATTTTATTTCTATTAGTCCAACGCTCAACTCTCCACCCTTCAGTCATCTCAATATTTAAACAGTCGTAGTCGTGGGCAAGCAACTCCATTTAACTTCTTCCTGCTTGTTCATATTGACTTTCTTGCCACTCTGTTCCTTTCCGTGCAGGATCGAGCTGAAAATTCTCATCTCCGCATATTTTCCGGCGACCGTCGGACACACCAAACGCCAGTAACTAACGCGCCTCGGGGGATGCCAGTTCGAATCCCGGCCAGTCACAGTTCCGGCCCGCCATTGTAATGCCCCCATGGGGATAACAACTTGTATTTAAAGTTGCGTAAGTCTGGCTATGTCATAGCAAAGTATAAATCTAGGTATGTAATGTTTGTTCTTATTAAAATCTCTGGTGTGTAGTTTTTAAAACGATAAGAAATTACCTAACACAGAGATACGTAGTGTAGGACGTCCACAGATTAGGGCTAGGCATGCACTAGGAGAGACGTATGTCCAGCAGCAAACTATTTAAGCTGATGATGATAATGATGATATAAATGCTCATCACAAAGTTGTAAATGACGCTTAAAATTTAATTAGCTTAAAAAAATTTTTTTAATGTCACTTAGCTAGCAAACATGTTTATGAGTCAACCAGGCTGCCCAGACTTAGGGTCGGCACAAAATGTCCGTTTCCTCCACTCTTCTCTTTCAGTCGTAACCTGAACAGTCACTCCCTTCACATTCATATCATCGGTCACACATTTCATCCATCTTTTCTTTGGTCTCCCTTTCCAACTCCATCCATCAACCCTTATATTATTAATTACTCTCGTATTTACATGCGTTTCAGCCTTTCTCATCACATGCCTTTACCAATACGAACGAAAGTGGAAATCCACTTTTAAGATGTCAATATATTTTGCTTTTTTATATCACAATCGATATATCGATATATCGACTATAGGTTTTAAAGAGTGAGAGCTTTGAAGTTTGCATTGGATACCAAACCTTAAATTGGTAAATAAAAATAAAATAAATTCTTAAAAAAATCGATGAGAAGATGTCATCGACAACTGCTCACGTCTCCAATATGGCGGAACCTCCCCTATTGTTAAATGTAAGTACCCCAATACAGTCGTATAGGGCAGTTAACGAAACTATAACGTTACCAATTACAAAGGAACAAAACTCTTACGGAGCGCCAATAAAAAATAACAAACAAATACACATTCGGGAAGATCGAACTGAACTGTGATGCGGTGGTTCCCGTGATATTATGGACCTTTAATCCATTTTTTCATTTATCATGGTTCCATGTCCGAGGGTCTCCATAACTGAAATCAAGTCATCACAACAATTGATAGTAATTGATAATGATCATAAACCCTGTTAACTAGAAAATTATGAAACACTGTGCCTAACCTGGGAGTCAAACCAAAGACCCCTGCATCGATACGCAGAGGTCATTGTTGAGCTGATGATCAAGCGTTCTGAAGTGAGCGAGAAAGTGAAAATGAGAAAAGAGAGAGAGATGACAAATGAGAAGTGGCTGCTAATCAATTCGGATGAGGTGCTGCAAGATGACTACCATTTATATGATTGCGATGAGACAACCTCCCTAAAAAAGCGTCGCGCCACCAAAAGAAAGCTACTGAAATAAATAACGAACGGCAAGATTCGCCCGCGGAACCCCTCGCAGACGGAAGTGTCGCCACGGAAGCAGCTATTGTGGCCGCGACTCGGGAACTCATATTCAAGAAAATATGATTCCAGTTTGTCTATTGTAACGCCGCGCTGCTTCGGACATTCGTTTTTATTACGTCGGACACGGACCCACAGTCCACGGGGCAGCAGTAACTGCACATTACAATTTATGTAGGGTATAGAACCAGTACTGACTCAATTTTCGGCGCAGATTGTCATTTAAATTTTACGGGATACCAGAACCAGAAGAAAAAAAACATTATTCTTATTATCATACATTGCCTCATTAACGCTCAACTGAAATATGACTTGGAGCATAAAATTTCTAGAGTCTTTAGGGTCTCTTGGGTCTCGTCAATGAAAATACAGTCAGTGCTTTGACTAAAAGTAAGAAATATAGAAAAGATTAGCTAGAGTATATTATAAAAATGGTTAAAACTGCTAATCTATGAATCAGAAGTTATGTAAGAAATTGTAAAATTGTGTTAAATTGTTGAAGTTGTTAAAACGATAATTATGATTTAATGAGAAGATGGCGATTAAGTATTTAAAAAAAGTGCAAGTCGGACGCGCGCACGAAGGGTTCCATACCATATATATAAAAACGGCAAAAAAATCATGTCTGTTGCATGGGAGCCCCTTAAATATTTATTTTATTCTGTTTTTTAGTATTTGTTGTTATAGCGGCAACAGAACTATCACGGTTCATGAGATACAGTCTGGTGACAGACGGACAGACAGACAAACTGACAGACGGACGGACGGACGGCGGAGTCTTAGTAATAGGGTTCCCGTTTTACCCTTTGGGTACGGAACCCTAAAAATGAATATACACAACACAAGTTTTGTGTACTGATCTCCAAACGTCAGTACGAAGGTGGCTCTAAATGAGGATGATAGTGATGATAGATCACTGATCTATCAACTCACTGGAGTTCTGACAACATTTGGTATTAGTTGAGAGTAATACTTTTATTTTTGTTTTGTATATTTCCTTTGTTTATGCAATTATTAGTATGTATGTGTATTATAAATATTTAAGTAAGTTTATTTTAAATTAGCAGGAGGTACACATTAATTGTACCTCTATATAAAATGTTTCCTTTAGCGGGCCTGCTGGAAGATATTTCAGAACTGAAATAAGCAGCGCCCTTGTACTACATTAACCCGTAGAGCTTATTTTGTTACCATTTTATGTGTGTACATAACCTTGTAAATAAATAAATAAAATAATAAGAACTACAGTACTATTTTCACAATAATTATGAGTTAATGTAAGTGTTAACAAATGTTTAAACCCACTAACCCGTTATACCGTCGTAGTAGGCAAGAACCATTGCTCTGTTTTTTGTTGAAAAGCCAATACCCAGTAGTGGGACGCTATAGGCTGTTGGTGATTAGTTAATAAGGCGGTTATTAACACCTACATAATCTTTATCAGCTTATCATTCATCCAATTATAAAGATATAAGATTATCCGTTCCATAACAGTATTACTGTATATTTTTGTACTATGGAAATGGAGTAACACCTTAAATTGACTTAGCTTCTTTTATGGCGAATTTGAATGGAAAAGTTTTGAATTGGTTAATGTTTTTAGTTTAGATGCTGTTTGTTGTATTAGTATTGGACACAACTATAGCTTTTACGTATTGCTGTTTATTATCATTATAGTAATGGAGGTTTTTACTGTTAGACCTTTTAAACTTTGTTTATTTATTTGTTGTAAGCGTTTATCTTTTAACGAGATGATATAGCATATTGGGTATTTGACTGGACGAAAGAGAAACTTTTAAGCAATTGTTAAAACGTTTTTTTTATGGAATTTGTATGGGATTGGCAAACTATGACGTCACTATTGTTTTCTCAATTAAGTGTTAAGGTTAAATAAAACACAAGTTTTAAAGAACTGTTACTGTAGCTTAACCGAAAAATCAATATCTAAGTAGTTGGCGCAAGAGCTACCCAATTTACCTACGAAAATCATTAAATTCGAGTCCAATCGGAGGCATTTTTTTTTTGTGTTCATTTAATTTTAAACTTAATTACCAACAGAGTTAGATGCAATCCACATTTTCGGGTGCACACTATACAGGTGTGAGCTACAATTTGCGTATGCTAATGCCGGCGACCTGCACCGGTGCACTACCGCTTTGTATTGATTTATGACCTCACATGTCGCGGCGTAGCGTCCGCAAAGGAGTTGGACTCCATTGATATTGCAAATTTTTTAATTGTCTTCGGTTTTTTTTTATTTTTATTGGCGCATCATAGTGACTACATCCTGCCTGTTGGTAAGCAGTCGATGCAGTCCAAAATAACAAGAGCGCTCCCCACCGTGGAACAAGCACGGTAACAAGCGCACCCATTCATGACGGCCATAAAAATATATATTTTACATATAAATTTTGGTATATTACTTAAAAAAATATATATTAAACAATATCACACATTGCTTTGACTCCAAAGAAAGTATCTTGCACTTGTGTTATTGTGGTACCACAATCACCCAGACCGGGAGTTGAACCCGGGACCTCGGGGTTGGCAACACCAGTAACCGAAATGCGAGCCTCTCGACTACGGAGGCCGTCTAATTAGACTAGATAAATTTTGGTGGAGGGGCTCGATGGCGTAGTGGTTCTGTTCTTCAGAAGGTAAGTTAAGACGTTGGTCCCGATTGCATTCGCAGTCGTTAACAACCACCAATCCGCACTGGGCTTGCGGCCGCGTGGTGGTTTATGGCCCGTTCTCCCTGTGTGGTGTTTATGTACATAGGGAAGGCCCCAGCAGTAGGGACATAAAATGAGCTTCTGATTGGTGGTGGGCTATGGCCCGATCTTTACTTTTGCTGCGTTGTTTTTGAGCTAAGACCTACACCTAGCAGTTTGACGCTTACATGCTAAAATCTAAGAAGAGTTGCTGAGCTCAAGTGACAGTGGGCAGGGCACATCGCTCGCAGGACTGATGGCCGCTGGAGCGGAACAATTCTCCAGTGGCGACCGCGTACCGAAAAACGCAGTGTGGGCAGCCCTCCAACATAGTGGACCGACGATCTGGTAAGGTTGTGGGTAGCCGTTGAATGCGAGCAGCACAATACCGGTCGCTGTGGAGATCCTTGGAAGAGGCCTTTGTCCAGTCGTGGACATTTTTTGACTAAGATGATGATGATGATCATGCTAGAAACCTAATGAATATCGCCCAGTAAAGAGGGAAAGCGTGTGCTGGTAGACTATTCCATCTTTTAAAAGGTGCGACATAAATAGCAAGCACCAATTTTCCCCCTGCAACGGCTCGCTAGAGGAGATATGCCATAGAGATAGTTTGGGCGTCCCCCAAACTACAATAGGGCTACAATTGCGAGTAGAGATAATGTCTGATTAAAAGGGGTTTTATTAAAGTTCCAAATAATAAAAGTGTAGATCTTTCTTGCTTTTGCGCACCGTACCACAGTATCAGACATTATCTCTACTCGCAATAGCGGGGAGGTGTTGTGCTCTGTTGGATTAGTGGATAACCTAGGGGTGTAATTGCAACTCTATAAGTTTACAACGGTAAGGTGTTACAAAAATACTTAACAGGTTAAACGCCGCGGCGCGGGTCCCAGACACAATAGACATTCAATTGTTTGTCGTTTAAGGCGTTTAAGGTGTTAATGAAAAAATTAACAAACGCACTTGTCCCCACTACAATTTTCGAAGGTTCCCCTCGATTTCTCTGGGATGCCATCATCAGATCCTGGTTTCCTTATCATGGTACTACCATTGGGATATCTCCTTTCCAACAAAAAAAGAATCATCAAAATCGGTTCACAAACGCCGAAGTTAACCGCGAACACACATAAAAAAAAAATATATACGAGTCGAATTGAGTAACCTCCTCCTTTTTTGAAGTCGGTTAAAAAAAATAACGACTCTATGGTCTAGTGGTTCAATCACCATCTCACAACGAGAGGTAAAAGTTATGAGGATTTCTTTAAAAAAAATAACTTTCTGTCGCCTTTCAGAAAGAGCAAACTCTCAAGGAAATAGGATGTTCTTTCGGGAAGAATAGTATCCTATGTTTCGTCGTCGCCGTCACCAGCTCATTATGTCCCCACTGCTGGGGCACGAGGCTCCCTATGGTTGGATAGGTAGAACGGGCCATAAACCACCACGCAGACCCAGTGCGGATTGGTGGTTGTTAACGACTGCTAAAGCAGCCGGAACCAACGGCTTTACATGCCTTTTGAAGCACGGAAAGCTCGATAAAATTTTGGTCACCTATCTGATGACCGGCCTTTGCGAAAGTTGTTTAACCTCAGCAATCACTGACCGGGCACGTTAACCACTGCGCCATCGGGCTCCTATGCTTCCAGTACTTATTATACCTAGGTAGCTTGTATCGCTTGAAAGTGGGTTCTGGGTTCTTTCAGCCTGTTCTTACAACCACTAAACAAACGCGCTCGTGCAACGCACACATACACAACCTCTCTCGGAATCTCGCAACGGCTGCGCTCGGTCTGTTCTGAGATTACATGTCCGTGAGAGGGTCGATGTGTGCGTGTTTATACGAAGCGCACTTTCTGCAGTTTCCTTATCTTGCTACAAACAAGCGCAAAACCATTCATAATCGAAAACAACGAACTACCGAAGTTAAGGTGCAATATTGTAGGTCTTAGACAATATTCATAAAGTTTTATAAAATACAGTGAAAAAATTAAACGCCTACCCGACCCAGCCAGGAATCGAACCTGGGTCTTCCGCAATCCGGGCGGCTACACTGACTGCTATGCTACCGGGAAGGCTGACGTAAGCGCTGAATTTTGTCATAGCGGCCAGTGCAGCCGCCCGGATTGCGGATTTTTTTTACTGTATTTTATAAAATTTTATGAATATTTAAATTAGCTTCAGTGCAGCGATTAGCACTTGAAAATAAAAAGTAAAAATTGACTTACACAATGTTATAATTATATTGTCATTCTTACTAAATGATAGTAAACTTTGCTAGTACCTATATACGAAGTGTACATTTTCGTATACTCTACTTAGCTTTTTACATTTGTGTCTACTAAAACACAACACAACTTATTCTAATAAATAAATAAATAAATGTTTCCCACACTTACACCAATTATCTAGCCCCAAAAAAAGCTTCCTTAAGAAACTCGAGAAATGGTTAACTAGACAATGGATAAACATACTTAATATAATTAATGGAATCAGGCGTTATTTTGCGGAAATCCATAGTACAAAAAAATGTAATTTAAATAATATGTAGAGTTAATTCCGCTAACTCACTCGTTTATACAGCTTGGATGCAGTACGCATGCACCGCCCTCCCGCCCGCAAAAAGTATGCACATGCAGGAGAAACAATGCGTGCAAGCGAAAATGCACACCAACGACGATACCCGACACGTGTTTCTGACTGTACAGTCGGTGCGCAGCTCTCGACCAGTCAACAGCTCCTGAGGATGCCCCGTGGAGGGGCGAAACACGTGTCGGGTATCGGTGTTGGTGTGCATTTTCGCTTGCACGCATTGTTTCTCCTGCATGTGCATACTTTTTGCGGGCGGGAGGGCGGTGCATGCGTACTGCATCCAAGCTGTATAAACGAGTGAGTTAGCGGAATTAACACTACATATTATTTAAATTACATTTTTTTTTATACTTAATATACTTAAATACATACTTATTATATATAGGAAACACCCAGACCCGAAACAATTTAGAAAAACAGGTATTTCTAAATTGATCTGACCGGTATCAACAAACACTTACACTATTTATTTTTATTTCTTACATTGGCACTTTTAACCATCTTCTTTAAATAATTTAAGATGTCATTTCTAAACATTCCTTTTATTTTTGATCAGAGCACTAACTGTGTTTTGGTTGACGAGACTATCTATTTGACACTCTAGCTCTGCTTAGTATCCATAAAGATTTCGATTCAATAGAAGTACCTACGTAGAAAACACTCACCTTTATAATAATGGAAGTACAGCCGATAGACTACGAAATCTTTAAGGCTAAGCTACAAGTAATAAGCAAGTGATTCCAAGTCACTTCACCCTAATGTTCCGAATCTATTCTTCAGCCGTAACGCTGAAACAGTGGACTGGGCCGGAGATTGTGTAGCCCTGGACATTAGACTAAAAACCTAATAGAATTAGCATAGAAATTGATTCGGCCCCGGCCCGCGCCCGGGTTCTTTCGGCCCAATCATTGCTTAATCCATTTGCGCCGGCCACACATTTTGAGCGAGCTATTGTAATCGTTTTGATGTAGAATACAGAATTGAGACAGATGCGACGTCGCGTTTTTTGAGCAGTATTGTGCCTATCATCTGATATGTACAAAATAATAGCAAAACGACAACATTTTTAATGAAAAAAGAGGAACTGTAATCCTGTTTTGTTTGATGCATTTATATAATAAACTTGCAAAAGATATCTAAACTTTTTATCACTTACCATTTAAGAAATATGGTTCACTATTAAGTATTTTCTGTGATTCCGTTTGATTGAATGTCTATTAACCACTTTTTAGGTTACGCTTCTTATTATCCTGTTGAGAAAGAAAAAATGGTTTGTGTTTTTTATTTTTTTTATTTACCAATATTGCTTTATTAAGTCTGCTCTGCATAAGGCCCTTTTTACTCAGCATCCGGATTTTGACAAATTCCCATATTCTATTTTAAGGCTAGGTACACATATTCGCCTTTTGGGTAAGCTGTAAGTGAAGAAATCATCAGTTGATATTAAATAAATACACAAGCCTTACCTTTAAACTATCAACAACCAACCTTTAACATCCCACGCTGGTCTGGGACGCGAACATAATGTACCTATCAGCTGCCTAACTTACCGTGCATGTCGTAAGAGTCGACTAACGCCCGTTCCCTATATTCTATCTGTCTGTTGTTTTGCTTACTGGAGCTAGAAATTTGACATAATTTGTATAGAGCTTATGTCAAATTTGTATCTATAGTAGGCAAAACAACAGATAGATAGGTTATTGGGAACGGGCGTAAGGGATAATGGATTCAAGATTCTTACACATCAGGCGATCGGCTAGCACTGATGTTATTTATTCCATATAGGAGCCCTTATCTTGTCTTATCAGCGGGTTTACTTAAAATTGGTTATTTTGATGTCCTGTCTATCTTTTTATGGGAGAGAGAAGTGAGAGTATGTATGTATAGAAGGGTAACAACAATACCGTCTAATTAAACGTAACCTTTCTCCGAAACAAATTCGCCAACGTCATGTCCCCATCCCACACATGTCAGTGTACAAAAACAATAATTTATTAATCGTCCTCCGATGTGATTCACGTTTCTCGAGAATCGTTAATGGCTCGCGCCGGTGACCGCCTCTGACCCCACATTTAATTTGGTTCCTGTAATTTGACCAAACCGATAATTTGTGGCGAACGCAATAAATAAGTCGTGTTTTATTACTTTTTAATAATCCTTAAACTGAATGCGAGAGGACAGGCGAACCGTGTTAGTCATTAAGCGGTGCAATAGGTATGTAAATTTGATGCAGATATTTTTTTATTTTGTTATGAGTAAACACTTGGCGTAGTTGGTTAACGCGCCCTGTCTGCGATGGCTAAGGGTAAGCAACTATCGCAAAGGCCGGTCAAAATTCAAAATTCAAAATCATTTATTCTGTTTAACAAGTAGCTCTTGTGAATGTCACTATGCCATCGGTTCGTAAGTCTACTCTGGGCGGGAGATCTTGTACTGAGAAGAACCGGCAAGAAACTCAGCAAGTGTCCAGCTCTTTTCTCCCTTACAGCGTCAAAATAATTGGAAAATGCCCTATCATAGCAGGACACTTTCCATTACGAATAAACACACAAAATATAAAGGACAACCACAACATGTAAAAAAACAAAATAAAAAATCTAATACATCAGGTAAAAGTTTCAATGTATTATTGTATAGGTCATCGGAAGGTGACCAAAAACTTATCATCACGAGCTCCTCCGTGCTTCCAAAGGCACAAGCCGTAAATCCCGGCTTCATTTGCAGTCGTTAACAACCACCAATACGCACGCACTGGGCCCGCGTGGTGGTTTATGGCCCGTTCTCCCATCCATAGGGAAAGCTCTTGCCCCAGAAGTGGGGACATATAATGAGCTGGTGATGAAGAACTTAGCCTTCGTCTCGACAAATATTAAGTGATAAAGCTGATAGTTGAAGCGCACTTCACACGCAACTACTGATTAACTGGCTATCTCAAACCCACTTTTTTATATTAGAAGGAGGTAAACGAGCAGGCGGGTCACCTACTGTAGGAAGACAACAATGCTACTAACGGTGGAGGCCGCATAGCTATGCAGATGGATTCAAGACAAACCCTACCACCAACCAAATCGAGTATAAACGTGAACCCCACGCTGAAACCAACAGAGGCGGTATATTGGATATGAGTGTGAGTGTGTGAATAGGTGAGTGTGTGTGTGTGTGTGTGTACCATAAACCGACGAGCATACAGGTAGAAATTATGTTTTTTTTTATAAAGTTATCACGGCATGCGACTCCATTCCACCTGATGTTAAGTGGAAATGGAGTTCAGACACGAAGACAACTGGTGAAGCGAGAAAACAACGAAGCATCAGGTAACCTCACTCTACCGGCCCACAAGGTGCCTCTTTACGCCTCGTGTGCTGGTAGACATTTGGAGATGTGACAAAGAAACGACTAACCAAATTTCTTTATGTGCGGTGGAATATTTGAGACAGTGAAGGGGTGATTCCGGAGAGCTCTCACTCAGCGCGTGTACTCCTGTGGAGGAAGGGAGAAGGTGGGATGAGGTCAAAGAGCTCTTCAGAGCACTCGCCATGGTATTAAGCGGTAAAACACGCTGAGTGACGCAATATCTCTACACGAGTTTACGATATTACACCTAATATGAGAGTGGACAATGCGGAAGAGGTATGGTAAGAATCGTAGCAAATGGCAGGAAGTGGTTTGCCTACCCCTATGGAAGACAGGCGTCTTTGTATGTATATATGTATGTAAGTATAAGTATGTACTTACGGGTACTAGTCGGGTCTTACCATATGGCGATACAAATTGTTGGACGCCAGTCACTGGCGTGTCTTCGCTAATATAACTCATCTATAAGGGCTAGAAAAAATGTTGGCACATCACACATTTTTTAACTAGTTATAAATAAATTGTTAAACATGACTCTGTGTGTATTGTCTTTCTGCTCTCTATCTCTATATTACAAAATTATCAGCCCATATTAATAATCATTGCCCATTTTGATTTTGACAAAGTTCGCACCACACATTGCCTAATCAAATACGGAGCGCAGTTACAAATGGTTTCGCCATGCCAGTCACTGGCGCGTCTACGCCAATTTATAACTAATCTATGAGAATAAGGAAAAATGTTGACACATCACAAATTTTTTGACGCATTGAAAAATTAAGCGGCAGTAATGACAGCGAGCACATTGTCTTTCTGCTTTCGATCTCTATATTAACAATTCATCAGTTCATATTAAAATCATTGCCCATTTTGATTTTGACAAAGTTCGCAACTCACATTGCCTAATGAAATTACGGAGCGGAGTTACAAATTGTTCCGCCATGCTAGTCACTGGCGCGTCTACGCCAATTTATAACTAATCTATGAGGACAAGGAAAAATGTTGACACATCACAAATTTTTTGACGCATTGAAAAATTAAGCGGCAGTAATGACAGCGAGCACATTGTCTTTCTGCTTTCGATCTCTATATTAACAATTCATCAGTTCATATTAAAATCATTGCCCATTTTGATTTTGACAAAGTTCGCACCACACATTGCCTAATGAAATTACGGAGCGGAGTTACAAATTGTTCCGCCATGCTAGTCACTGGCGCGTCTACGCCAATTTATAACTAATCTATGAGGACAAGGAAAAATGTTGACACATCACAAATTTTTTGACGCATTGAAAAATTAAGCGGCAGTAATGACAGCGAGCACATTGTCTTTCTGCTTTCCATCTCTATATTAACAATTCCTCAGTCCATATTAAAATCATTGCCCATTTTGATTTTGACAAAGTTCGCACCACACATTGCCTAATCAAATTACGGAGCGGAGTTACAAATTGTTCCGCCATGCTAGTCACTGGCGCGTCTACGCCAATTTATAACTAATCTATGAGGACAAGGAAAAATGTTGACACATCACAAATTTTTTGACGCATTGAAAAATTAAGCGGCAGTAATGACAGCGAGCACATTGTCTTTCTGCTTTCCATCTCTATATTAACAATTCCTCAGTCCATATTAAAATCATTGCCCATTTTGATTTTGACAAAGTTCGCACCACACATTGCCTAATCAAATTACGGAGCGGAGTTACAAATTGTTCCGCCATGCCAGTCACTGGCGCGTCTACGCCAATTTATAACTCATCTATGAGGGCGAGGAAAAATGTCGGCACATCACATCGATTTTTTGACGCGTTGAAAAATGAAGTGGCAGAAATGACAGGGGCCGTATTGTGCGATCCATCAATGAATAAAACTATGAAAGGCGCTCGCTTTTTCACTTGGCTGTTAAGGAAATGGAATTTATGTGGAAAGTAGTTTTTGTAGTGGTTAAGCAATAATGTGGAGATGTTTGTTGCAACTTTGTGTGTTGGATATTTGCGAAGACTTACTTTAATGATTTCGTGTTTTCTGCGGAATAAGATTTAAGTACTTTTTTTTTATGCATTATAAGACAGCTCTTGACCTCGATCTCGCCTGATGGTGAGCGTAGATGAGGTCTACGGTGGAGCGAGCTGCCCCAGAAGATGCCAACTAACTCTCGCCTTGAAGGCATTCAGGATATAAGTTTTTGGGAACACAGGTGATGGCGGAGAATTCCACTCCTTGCCAGTGCGCAGTAAAAAAGATGACATGAAGCGCTTAGAGCGACATAGTGGAACAACACAACAGACAATAATTTTAAAGGGCAATATTTTACTGTAATTTAATTTTACAAATTTTTAATTTAATTGAATATGAGATAAATCATTTTAAATTTAAGTAATATTTTTATTTTATCATGCATGACATATAAGACAATAATTTTTATTTTTATTTTCAATTTTTATTTTATTTTTTATTTTGTAATGAATAGTATCTAATAATGTTACATGTATTACAATTTTTAATTTTTAATTTATTAAATGTCAAAATGTATAATATAATATTTAATAAGCTAGCTATACTCCCTCTGTTTGCTATGCCCTTACGGGGCGCTACATTTTTATTTTAACACCTTTTGTACCTATTTATTTAATTACTTTGTACACCAATGTGGCATGCAATAAATGATTTGAATTTGAATTTGACTTCTACTAGGTGGGATGGTGGTATGAGCTCGAAAAGCTAATATTATTGTCTTCAATAGAAAGAAAATCATAAAGCAATATAATCTTTATAATAAACATGGTGCATGCGATGTTTTAACTACTTTAATTGTAGACGAACACTTAAGAACGTGATATACCTAAGTGCTGAAATTTAAATTACTTTAAAAAAAGATAATTAAATTATTTAGGTAAGTTATTTTAAGGTACTTAACCCTACCTTTGATTATATTTTATATTGTTATTCAAGATACAATTAAATCAATGAAGAATGTTTTATCATTTTCTTATTTTTTATTTATTTATGATTATTGTAAATAAATAATTAATGCAAATCCTGATAACATCGGGTTACAGTAAGGCTTTCGTATAATTTATAAGTCAATCAGCACAAAGGGCCCTCGAGTTGTTCCGCCCCCGATCTGAGCCGAACCGAGCCGAACCCTCGGAGAAACTAGCAGGAAACGGGGACACTCACTAGTGCGTCATACCAATCCATCTAGAAAAACTCTGATGGCAAATCTCATTAGGCTTGAGGAACCCTTTAAGTTTCCCGCCGCTCCCAAAAAAATCCGGTAACGCTAAAAATGCCGGGTGAGGCAACTCTGTCCAAAGACTAAAACTAAACCACTAAAAAACAGATTTACCATTTAAGTTCCGACTTTTAGTCCGTACAAAAACCATTTTATTTTATTCGCCTCAAACCGAACACAAAATAAACTTTAAACAATTCGGAAGTTGGTTGTCTGTTCTAGAATTTTCAATTAATCCGATGCCAATAAAAAAGGTCTGAGCGTTTAAAACGTTCCGTCCAAAATGAACGCAGTAAATAGAGGAGTGACCAATCGCTGGCCAAATGGTGTGTGAAAAAGTTGTAGCTTTTAGAGGTCTCAGGGAAATGGCCACCAACTGCTTTGGCTAAGTAGTTTGATAGTATATCTGGCGAGGTTGACCCCTTAAAATTTACTACAAAATGTAGGGTTACTCCTATTCGTAATAAACAACAGCTAAGCAAGTTTATTAAAGAAAAGTATTCTGATAACATGGAGACCCACCAAACTGGCCCAATGCGTGTTGGTAGAGGTAGGTTTAATCATAAAATAAGGAGACTGCAGATGATAAGCTTAAAACTCATAAAAATACACTCAAGCAACGAACACGCAGACTACATCTGACATCGATGAAAATTGGAAATTGAAACTTTTATACCTGATGTAAATTTTTGATAACTAAAATTTTTAAATATTTATAAAATTTATAAAATACAGTGAAAAAATTAAACGCCTACCCGAACCAGCCAAGAATCGAACCTGGGTCTTCCGCAATCCGGGCGGCTACACTGACCGCTATGCTACCGGGAAGGCTGACGTAAGCGCTGAATTTTGTCACTGCTTTTTTAGTCCTAATAGCGGCACAGTGCGCCATCTATCCAACGGTAATTGCAACCGATGGCTATGCAGATTCATCTTTGCAGATGAAATACCGATAACACAATGCTATAGTAAATTAGTGCAGCAATTAGCACTTGAAAAAAAAATAAAAAAAATTAAAATTAAAATTTTGATTTTTAGTTTTGTTTTTTACTTGTTGTGATTGTCTTTTATATTTTGTGTGTTTATTTGTAATGGAAAGTGTCCTGCTATGATAAGGCATTTTCCAATATTTTTGACGCTGCAAGAGAGAAAAGAGCTGGACACTTGCTAAGTTTCTTGCCAGTTCTTCTCAGCACAAGATCTCCCGCCCAGAGTAGACTTACGAACCGATGGCATAGTGACATTCACCAGAGCTACTTGTAGCCTAAACTGAATAAATGATTTTTGAATTTCGAATTTTTGCATTTTGACGGACACGGAAGCTCAGAACAGCTGCGTCAGGACTGTACCGTGATCCGTGTAAGTGATAGGGCCTATGGGCGTTGCTAGAGCTCGTTTTGCTTACCTTCTGGGTCTATTATTTATTTTGTTGTTTTTTGACTGTGATTTGAAGACAACAACCGGTACCAAAGTATTAACGTACACACGGCGGCAGATCAACCTACCCAAAACTGTCAAATTTCTACAATCAATTTTGAACTTTATGGTTTAGTTATAAGGATCAATATTCATTGGAGAAATTTGACAGATTTGGGTAGGTTGATCTGCCACAGACTGTACACACGCCTGCACATAATACTACTACAAACTGAGAAGCTTCCTCAATAGACTTTGAATTTGAGGCCTATTACATTTTGACGTGTAATTTTTGCATAAAATGCCCAACATCGGCGTTTTGACTTATTGTATGGTGGAGAATAGTTATTAGTGTAATTCGTAGCGGCCACGCTTTCTGCAATTTTCCCTTATCTATTTATATAAATCCAAAATTCCAAAGCTAATTTTCAATTCAATACGTTGACGGCAATTTTCAAGCTCATGGATTGGATGGATGGATTGGATTGAACTACTTTACTAAGCCCCCGAAATGAAAAATATATAATAATATCTCTTAAATTGTGGTTAAGCTCGTTCGGAATTTCGAAATATGAATGGAAATTCTACAAAAAATCCCCATTCAAAGCCATAAAACGTTCAAAATTAGCTGAAGCAGAATTAACGTTAGTTTATAAGATTTCAAATTATATACTTTTTAAACGATAAAAAATTATTAAACTTCAAATAAATGTAATTACAACTGCACAAAATGCTACTTTTTCGATGCGTCGGCCGCTCGTAGTACTAAGACAGCGCAAGCGCGCGCATTTTGTGATAGGCCTCACATATAAGAGCATAATGAGATAATGAGCAATTCGAGGTATTGTAATTTGTTTGTCTTTGTATGCTGTTCATATGGTACGGCCTAAGCTCAGTCGTAGGACCTAAGCAGGTTTAAAAGCTAATCGTAATGATAATTTACTCTCTCATGCTTCGAAAGGTACGTTAAGCCGTTAGTTCCAGCTGTAATCGTATTACGAGTATAGCAGCAGCAAATCAAACGACTTGATGAAGTCTTCAAAGCTGGAATGGGCATTGCCAGAGTTGAAAAATAATAAAAAAAAGAAAGTTTGAAAAACTTTCACTGGGGACCTTCCACGTCAGGTCGTACGGGCTCATTCGAACTCGCCGAAGCGCATCCTTCATCCAGCGTTCATAAGACTAGTATCTCAAGAGAGTCGACCCATAGACACGTAGACGTTGGATGTGGATTGAGAAGCTGGCGAATCATGGCGATATACACTCGACAGTTGCTCTCATTAAATAGTTTAACGAAATATGCTTAAATCTAACTTTACAGAAAGTAAAACTATATAATATAATAGTCATCGCATCAATTGAGGGGGCACTGGCTTAAACACCATGCTTGCCAAATGCGGGTTGGTGCTCACGAACCCGGGTTATGTATCTGATTACCCGAAACACACTTAGCCACCGATGCATTCAAGTTTATAAATATTATTACTTAAAATAAAACGTTTTGGACACGAGTTCTGTACAATTTTGTACGTGAGCTTAATACTACCTAAATACCTAAAGACCCACCAAAAATAGGTGCAGTTCGTGCTTGACCACTTTTTTTCCGCCGCCCGCCCTATGCAGCCTTCGCCCGCCTCATTTGTATGTAAATGGCGTCCGACCGTTTATATCTCTGTTTGCGTTTTACGTATTTGATTTTTTTTTGTCATGCGCATTAACAATGGCGCGCTAAAGGCGAGAGTGCGACTTACTCGGTAATCCCCGTAAGTGTATTAATAATTAATTAACTTAGCGATGTAGTTACACAGTATATGTAAGCAATGGTGTTGGCGCAGTGTGTAATGGTATATAATTGTAGTTTAAATATTTCAATAAAACTAGTTTATATTATAACTAACTAACGCCTCGGTGGCCGAGTGGCGAAGGGTTAGGCCCGATACCCGTAGGGCGCGGGTTCAATTCCCAGGTCGGGCAAAGAGTGTGTTTCAGGTTTTTCAATGTATAGCCCGGGTTTGTGGTCACCAACCCGCCTTTACCCAGCAGTGGGACAGTAATATGCTATTTTCTAACTTACTCAGTATCTATTTATTTAGTTAATTGGAAAAGCACCAGTTAATAATAAATATACACAAAAAAAACTTCAACTAACAACAAAAGTCAATTACAGTTAATCAAAAATGTCGCCGACTGAGCGGTTGGTTTTTGATTTTGCAAGCATTATTTGAAACTAGCGGCCGCTCGCGTTTTCACCCGCGTGGTTCCCGTTCCCGTGGGAATATCGGGATAAAAATTATCCTATGTGTTAATCCATGTTACAAACTATCTGTATGCCGAAATTTATCCAAATCCATTCAGTAGTTTTTACGTGAAAGAGTAACAAACATCCATCCATACTTGCAAAATTTTGGCGTTTATAATATTAGCAGGATGGCGGTTCACCAGATAGATGACTAAATTTCAATGTGGCAAGCTCCTCCGTACTTCAGAAGGCACGCGGTAGTAAGGTCCGTTTTGTGGGTTTTGTGGTCTAATGTTCATGTGGGAAGGCCTGGGCTCAGGGATGGTTATATATTTAACAAGTGCTGTGTCATCAGACTAGGTAGAGCGAAGATCTCCGCGAGGTGGCTGGCAATAGCTGAATGAAAGAAGCCGCGGATCGTGCTCAGCGGCGTGCACTTGAGAAGCCTATGACCAGCAGTGGGCTAGGATAGTCTGATGATGTCAATTTGCAAAGAAATATCCAAAATCGCTTTTTTTATAACTCCAAGCTTAATAGACTCTTAGCGAGTACCTCAACGGTAATCCTCATTGAAATTCCTTTAATCTCGAAGCACAATGAAACTGAAGTTAACACCCACTAAAGTTTTTCAAACGGCTTTGATCATTATCTCGTCACGTTTTTTTAATGCGCTCACCTCAATAGAAAATTTCATTAATTGCTCATTATAAGGTCGGGCCCGTCGCTACAGCAACGGAGATGTACTAAGGGTTCCCCTAGCAAGGGTAAAAAATCTCCCCCAGCCCGTAATTTTACGCGTGAAGATCTCCATTGGACTCTTTAATCTCGAATTATGTAAGTTTTGAAAGCGATAATTATTGTTTTTTTTTTGTATTTGAGAAAGGAAATTTAAAGTTATTCTTTTCTTTTTTGTAACTTGCTAGCTGTTTTCAATGTGTACCCTTTGATTAAGTTTTGTTATAAATTTACTTCCCTCTTCTGTTTCTTTTTTAAATTTATTTTTATATTTAGACTCGTTATTTATTAGTTTCATTATTTCAAAACATTATTTCACTTTAGACCTTAAAAGATTTAACCACAGCTGCTGTTGGTTGAGACTCCATAAATACTTTTTAGCCTTTTAGCATCAAGCCTTTCCCATTTCTTTCTTCTCATTAAAAAATCCTTGCTAAAATCTTCTGTAGCAATGTCAAAGTGCTTTTAGAACACAAAATAACAATTTCGAAAGTCGAAAGTGTTAAAAAAATAAGTCGATTCTTTATTCACAGACCACTCACAATGAAACCTTCACGGTTGGTAAAATAAAAATAAAAAATCCCCGAACCCCATTAACAGATTTAAAACAAAAAAAGTAAGTCTGCACGTTCGGATGTTCTGTGGCACATTACTTGGGCAGTAAATAAGGAGGCGTCAGATGGTAAGCTCTAACACGCCGCGCTCGAGCTACGCACTCACGGAGACGGAATCTCGGACCATCTCAAACCAGTCCCTGTGCTTCTGCTGCGTGATTCTGTGTCCGTGAGAGGTTAGAATAGAATAGAATAGAATATTTTTATTTTGCGTTGTCTGAGTGCGTTGCCCGAACGCGTTTGTATTAAGTTTACCTCCTGCAGTCTTTTTAATCTGTGCCTCGGGCCTGTCCATTGTGTCTCCCTATAATTGTTTCTAGATGCATATTTTATGCTTTCCCTGCGGCTGGTCACTCGATTTTGTTATTACTTCCGGATTTGCTAGTTTGCATTCGGCTTTGTTCTGCGGGTCTACTTACGGGAGTGGTAATGCGATTAGAATTTTTATTAATTTTAATAATTAATAAAGTTTCAATAAAGGACAATGCTCACCTAGTATGGAAAATTAACCCAGGCCCGGCGCAAATGATATGTATCTCAAATTACTGGTAATAATGAGTACCTAATTAATTACGACATAAGGGGCATCATCCAAATATTTTTTTACATGTGTAAATTGCCATTACTACTAGGTACTACTAGTGGCTACTGTCATCAAAGAAAAAAAACACAATAGTAGTTACACGAACCTTTTTTTAATAAAACATTATTCGTTTTCTAAATCTAAGATTACATCGTCCAATGTGTGTCTGGGCCATTATTTTTCCCGAATAAATACACGCCGATGGAAACGCAGGCGGAAGCTAGTTCGATATATCCGATCCTTTTACTAAAACCTCTGCAAAACTTCGAGTAGCAATTTTTATCTCATTTAAAAAGAGGTTTTGATGATGTCCTTAAGTTTAATAAGTCCAAAATAAAAGAAAAACGCGTAAACTGTCAATTTCATACTTAACTCTTTCAGGGTCAGAGGGATGTATATTCCCACCAAATTTTAAGCTTTATGTGATTGAGATAAGATTAAAACCAAATGAAATATGTGGTCGAAAAATCAACCACCATGCCCCAAAGAGTATAACGCTTTGATAGCATAACATGGCAATGCGTTCATTATAGAATTATAAAAAAAATGCTATCTTTTTCGTTGCTCATTGCGCCCACAACGAACCTTCCCACAAGAATCTCTATCGTTAAAATTTAAGAATACAGTATTCATAATCTCGCCGAGTTCGTATCACCCCCCAGATTGAACATACATTAACCGCTCGAGAATCCGCGCGGCGCGTGTAACGTGCAATAATGACGTCATATAAAATAATGTAGCCCTTCCAACTGCGCGTGATGGGCTCGACTGACACGAAAAACGAATTTGCGTGCATTTTTACGAATAACACCGATGGCACCGCGGAGTTTCAATGACAATGAAATTTTAATCTCTTCCTACCAATTTGGGGATGGCGTCACATAAACGTGAGTTAGTGATCCAATTGGTAGGATTATGAAATGTTATTTGTCAATTTTGGTCAATTGTGCTGTGAAAATGTGTATGGATTTTGCCTTTTTTATGGAGAGTGGAGAGTCATGTTGGCTATAATGATTTTGCTTACAAAAAACGACGTGACTATAGTAGAGACTCCGGCCACAAATTTTAAGTAACCAAAAAATATATAAAAAAATATTACTTATATTATTTTGCCTCGGTGGCCGATTGACAAAACGCTCGGCTCGATATCTAAATATCTAGGTCCTGGGTTCAATTCCCAGGTCTGGCAAATTTTGGGATTATTCGAATCAAAATCCGGCTTCTTGATCACCAAGTCGCATTTGGCAAGCGTGCATCAATTGTATTGATGACTGATTTCAATGATGGAGACCTTTGCCCAGCAGCGGGACAGTTATAAATTAATAACTTTTATTTTTACAAAAAATTCGCGATATTTTTTTAAAAAAGCTGACCGATTTAAACTTCTCTTTACGGATACAATTATTATAATTATAACAGATTATGATGCACTTCATGACTTTCCAACACAAACTCAATAACTTATGCAGCCGAGATTACTTCAAACGATTTATAAGCTTTTAAACTTGCACCTAAGCACTAAAACTGTTAAAAATCCCAAATAAATAAAACACTCAAAACTCAAAGCGTTTTAAATTCACTGCACGCTCGGACCGGCGATATAAATGCAAATCAAATACTTTGAGCAAAATAAACCAGTCCATTAGCAAATATATAGCCTTTTTTTCGTCTTATTCAACTTCTTAACTTTAGAGTCAAAGGCACTTTGTTTTACTTAAACCGGGGTTAACTCGAAGTTACCCGGCTATCTGTTATTAGCATGGAGTTGTGAAACTCGGGGCGAAGTCTTAAACTTTGCCTGAAATTGATAAGGTAGTGCTAGATTTTAAGTCGGCATTTTTTATAAATTTATAATGCCGGAAGAATTTCCTTGGTCCAACTTTTTAAGGGATATTGCTCTTGCCGCTTTCTACTGGGGTGGAGTCCTTTTTTCTAGAACATGCCTACTCGTAAGGGGCGCCCAGACTATGGACAAAAGATTTATTCCACTTACGTCAGCTGCCATTTAGGTCAGATTTTTTTTTTCATACATCAAAATTTATGAAATTCCTAAAGGTCAGAAAATCAAAATGGCTGACGTAAGTGGAATGTTTTAATGCCAATTTCGTCAGATCCAGTACATGTTATATAGCATAGTTTCATTTTTAAAGCTTGTAAACTTATATTTTGTGAATTTAGATTTATATACTTGTTGAAATTGTTTCTTTCTGAACTTAGTTATTTGGATTCTGGTTGCATAGTAATACATGTCGTGGCTGCTTATAAATAAGACAACACTATAGCTTGTAATTTTGAAGTGTATCAATACATTGTTTTGTATGTATTGTTAGTGTGAACGATAAGTGTCAATAAAACAACTTTATTGTGAAAAAGTAAAGTTGACTGGACGTAAAACAAGTAAAGTTGACTGGACGTAAAACAAGCTACGAGTAGGTATAAGGGATCGCAGAAAATTTTGTAAACTAATCTCCAAACTTCAGTATGAAGATGTCATTAAATGATGATATGATAGCATAGTTATGTAACACTCACCTTAAGGTGAACGGACGACCTGTTAAAACTTCAAAGGTCGTAGGATTTCGGCTTGCTATAGTTTGTCTAGAACCTACAGTGTAGAGATGAGGCTTGAAGTTCAGTATCATGTTAAATATTAGTTCCTCAGTGGCGAAAGATTTCGGGTAAACTGCACTGTTACCCTCGGAAAGTCTGAATTATTATATTTAGCCATATCGTCACATAACAGGAAAAACAGTGACAACAACTTACAGATGTTAATTATATTTTTTTAAACTGCATTAGATTACCGTGGTGTTACCTCAATGGCGTAGTGGTAAACGCGCTCGGTCTGCGATTGTTGAAGAAGGCCGGTCATCTGATGAGTGAACAAAAATGCGCACTGGGCCCGCGAGTTTATGTCCCGTTCTCCATGTGGTATTTTTGATGTGAAACATCTTTCCTTTCGCTTTCTTGCAATTTGTAGGAGTGATTTCGTGAAATGGGACGGAAGTGTGAAACAGGAAGTCGGGGAAGCGATTATTATATAGATAGATAAATTATAATTGTTATTATAATGTGACATAATATGACTATCAAAGGTAATTTTGATATGTCAAATGTATTTTAGGAGAAGTGAGAGGATTGAGTATTTACTGCATTCTCTTTAAGATTTGTAAAAAATTATAAGTCATTGTTAATTCTATATTCTATTTTCAATTGCTATATTGATTTCAACCCTTTCATTCAATAGACTTTATCATTATTTATTTTATAATTATAAAATAATGTAATACCTGACCCATTTTTTCAGAATATAATGTTAAAATTGCTTATTACTAAGGTGAGATGTCAAATGTTACACATCATATGCGACTATAGTAAGGCGCGCTAGTTTTTACAAGCTTTTTTTATTCTTAGGGAAAGCTCTTCCAGTTGGGACACAACATGAGTTGGTGATGTTGTGATGTGACCGTGCTTTATCGTTATTTAGATTCGAACATCATTGAATGGATTAAAACGTTAATATCTTTATGATTCAAATGATTCCTTTACTATTCCCGCTTCTTACCTCTGTACCTGTTAGCAAATTAGCTATTGAGTTCCGTATATTTGTTAGTTGAACGTATATATACCTATATTTGTATTTATTAATTGTGTTTTAGAAAGATTTTTGATTACTTTGGGCCAATTTTTTAAAGTCTAAATTGAAGTTGCCATTTGTAACTTAATTTGTTGGAAAATTAGATGACCTGTGACAATTTCGTGAAAAGCATAATTAAGTATATATTTTTTTATGGTTTCCAGTAGATTTCTTCTACCTAATTCTATTGGAGAGCTTTCATTTAATAGATTCATCAGTCAATCCATTACAGCACCATTATATTCCAAATTTGAATATTTATTTCATCATCAGTATCATCATCATCATCACCATCAGGTCATTTTGTGTCCCTACTGCTGGGTCACGAGGATAGGGAGAACATTTACTGACTTATAAAATTTGATAAATAAACTAGATGTTTAACTATAACCTATGTTTTTTTATCAATATCAAAATTAAGCGAGCCTCACCTAAATCCGGTATTTTCTTCCTTATTTAGGTATTAACATCCTTATGTTGTCTGCCTTTAATTGTGGTTGTAAAATAAATTCAATGTGTAGTTACTTCTCTCTGAGCTGTTTTAATTTCCTTGAAACTCATTGTCTCGGCTCCATCAAGTTAAGTGGAATCAATGTCATCACAAAGACATAAACAACGCGTTTAACACTTCCTTTAGCGCATTTGGATAAAAGTATTACCACTTAAGTCGTAATTCTGTAATTAAAGAGTTTGAGCAGTAGACCGTGTCTGATACGTTTTGGAGGTGGCTTTAGGAGCAGTAGGATAACTTTGTTCAAGATATATTTTGTTGATTAAACAATTCACTGTTAAAACTGTGCTTCAGATGGGACTAGAGACCCAAAAGTTTTCAAAATATTGTAAGTTTTTTTTTAACTACTGTTGGTTTTCTATGCCCTTTGCAACATTTTTGTTGGCGGTGGGAACTTAAAGGGTTCCTCACACGGTGTGATCAAAATATTCTCAGAGGAATTTTTAGCGACCTTATTTGCGCCTCTCAAGGCTAGGCCACAAAATAATAGGGAGACAGCAGAAGGAGGAGGTCCTTCATTGGAGGACCTCGATGGCGCAGTGGTTTGGTTTGGTGGACCAAAAATTTATATAATCTCGAGCTCCTCCGCCCTTCGGAAGGCACGTAAAGCCGTTGGTCCCGGCTGCATTAGCAGTCGTTAACAACCACCGCACCGCACTGGGCCCGCGTGGTGGTTTATGGCCCGTTCTCCCATCCATAGCGAAGGCTCGTGCCCCAGCAGTGGGGACATAAAATGAGCTGATGTAGATGATCAGAAGCTTCATACAAACGCGCTCGAACAATGCACATATAGACAACCTCTCATGGATACAGCTGCGCTTGGACTGTTCTGAACTGTTCTGGGATTCCTTGTCGTAGAAGGGTCTTTGCGTTGCTCGTGCGCGATATACTATGGAGCTTACGTTCTGGTGTTGCCTTAGTATGTGGTGGACCTCGGCTCGGGCTGACCGAGTCGTAGGGGTGACGAACCAATCAAACACTCAGAGGAAACACTAAGGTCGACTGAATTGAAAAATATGTCTGAATAGTAGACAAAATCAACGTTTCGTAGTCCCCTGATTCCTCATCAAAAACTGGACCGATTTAATTGCTTTTTTCATTAAAAATTAAAGAAAGGCTTTGGCTGTGTCCCTATGTTTTGCTTTTTTTTACATAATCTCGTCAAATTTGGGAAACACAGCGGAAAAACTGGCCAATTTTAAAGGTTTTTAAAGGTTCATATCTTTTTTATAACTAATTTATGAAAAAAAAGAAAACATAGGGACAAAATCAAAGCCTTTCTTTAATTTTTAATGAAAAAATAATTAAATCGGTCCAGTTTTGGAGGAGGAATCAGGGGACTACGAAACGTTGATTTTGTCTACTTTTCATAAATATTTTTCAATTCAGTCGACCTAGTGTTTCGAACGTGTTATTTGAAAAATAATAATTTAAAAAAACCGAGATAAATCGAGATAAATCGAAAATATGAGACGGACGATTTGTAGTTTAGACCATTGGTGATTGTTTAGACAAAATCAGAGGTAAAATAATTTAGATAAACTATAGGATATCAACTAAACGCCGGCTGCCACTCGTTTTCATGATTTTTGCCCAACTTTAAATGATATTGTACAAAAAACTATAGTGTGTTATGAATTTATGGATCGGACTAATTGTAAACACGGTCCCTTTGATACTAAATATATATTTTGTTTATTTAATACGATAGTATTTTCAATTATACCCACTTAACCGTGACTGCGTTTTTGGCATTTTTTTGGTCGACGCATCCTTAACCCTTTATAAGGCTGAGCATGTTTGAATATTTCATTGGTTTAATCTTATCTATCAAAGCGTCGTCGTGCCGAACAGATAGATGCTAGAAATCGTGCTTCAATCTCCACAGTTCCGTTACACTACTGACCAAAAAATTGTAGTTTATTGACTGAAAATGATGGTTTACCAGCATTTTAACCTAATGAGTTTTCATGTAGTACCTACACGTTGTATTTGCACATAAAGAAGGTAGTATGTATGTGTTCAAAGTATTATGGATTACAATGCAACATTTCCTAAAGAATACTCACCATCTTTCACTGTAGGTGTACTTACCTGTCTGTGTACATGTCAAATTTATGTTATCCTTTGTTCCACCCTCACAAATGCACGCGTCTTGCAATTAGGATTATTAACGATCTTTTGTTAACTTACAGCGCGTTAGCACTGCGAATTAGTTTTTAATTACAGGCAGGAAGAGGTGAATAACGATTGTTTTCCGAACAAAGATGTACGCCATTTTTCTTTTTTATGAGACCCTAATAACAGGGAGGGACTCGGTACGCTACGGTAAAGGGATTTTCTTGAAAACGTTTACTCATTAGTGTTATGTAAAATAAAATCGATATTTCTGTTGTTGGTCTATTCGTTTTGGAATGCAGTGGGACTATGGGACACAATAATAATCGCTTCATACTTCATTTCAGGAAACTTTAAATCGCTAGTGAAAGCGTGTGTTTATCGGTAAAACCTTCGATCTTAAACCCAGAGGTCCTGAGTTATATTTTGGGGTGACAAGCTATTTCTGTTTGATTGGTTGTAGGGCTTTTTCCAAAATTGTTTGGTTAGCTATTACCTCTATCAAGTTTATCACCATAACTAAAATGTTATAAGCATTGATTGTTAAAAGATAAAGTTTTCAGTTCTTTCCAGTTGAGGATTCCTAGTGAAGTACGCCTCCATCTTTATTCTTATTGTCACATGCCATAAAACGAAAGACAAGCACTTCCAATAGTTTTTAATATTTCATGTCAGAAGTAATTATGTGCTTATAACAGTTTCTGCCTCGGTGGCCGAGTGACCAAAGCTCGGCCCGATTACCGAAGGTCCCGGGATCAATGCCCAAGTCAAAGTGTGTTTCGGATTTTTCGATGCATAGCCCGGGTTTGTGATCACCGACCCGCATTTGGCAAGCGTTTTGATAAAGCCATCACCCAAAATTTGTAGTGAACACTTGATTTTAGTCATGGAGGGCTTTGCTCAGCGGTAGGACTGTTAAATAGGCTATTTACATAACATTATATTGCCAGTTTCCGATTGAAATACAATTAAAGGTACTATAACACCAGACGTCTACCAATAGACAGAAATAAACAGGAATATTGCGAGAAAGGGCCATTATTTATTTTCACTTTCCTATCATGCTTAATAGTATTTACTTGAAAGATCTTCAGAATACACAGATCATTTGCTTGTACAAACAATTAAGGTACTACCTTAAAAACACACAGTTTGCCTGTGCAATGAGAGCGAGAGAAGTCGAACATCGAAGCTAAGGTATTTTAATATTTGATTTATAAATATTTGCTGTGACTGTTCATCATCTTTATCGAAGTAATATTTTTACAAATATGGCGTAAATATGGCGTGAGTTGGAGTTTAATCATGTTTTTTGTTGTTTTGGGTATCCAATGACTGATGGTGGGTGACTAATCCTCCCGCTATGATATCATTAACGATTACTGCTTTCTCTTCAGTGTCACCGGCATCTAATTATTGTCTTTGAAAATATTTGTACAGTATTTATTTTCATAATCAAATTGTAAAAATTGCTAAAAATATTATATTTCAAAGTGTATTTCATGTCACATTTAATTTTGAGACCATCGGTGAGATTCAAAAATCGCCTCCTGGCACATTTCATCTTCGATTTTTGCGCTCTAAACTTGACTTTTGGCATTTGCACAACACACCGCTGGCTGTTTCCTAAGTGACTATGCATCTAAGCTAAAATATCTGTATAATATTCAAGACATTAAAACGTGACATACCTACCTATACAACGTGAAACAAAAAGGTGTGGTCAAAATGAAAAGATCCAAAGTATATCCAATCTAGATCTTGTATGCAGAGTCACTAAGATATATTTACAAAATTTATAAAATACAGTGAAAAAATTAAACGCCTCCAGCCAGGAATCGAGTCTGGGTCTTCCGCAATCCGGGCGGCTGCACCGATCGGTATGCTACCGGGAAGGAAGGCTGACGTAATTTTTTCACTGTATTTCATAAAGTTTATAAATATTTAATTTAGCTTTAGTGCAGCAATTAGCACTTGAAAATAAAAAGTAAAAACTCACTAAGACATATTTATCATCTTTAATTTGTTATGCAAAATTTCATACTCCTCCGTCCACGCAATTTTCGTAAAAAGGGGTACAAAGTTATTGCTTATCGTATTTTTATTTTTTATTTTTATTTATCAACAAAAATATAATTACAAATATCGGTTAGTAGTATCTTAAAGCCTATGTTAGGTTTGTCTAGATACTAAGTTCTCAATATAAAAATAAGTAATTGAATTAATATATAGATGATGGTGCTAGCCAGTCAAACTGATTAAAATAACACCTATCCCACGCTGGGAATCGAACCCAAGACTACGGGGTCTGAGACAGAGTGGTCTACTGATGGCTACTAAAACTACCCACGATGCAACTAGCTTCAGCTCGTAAAAGTAGACTGCGTTTACGCGATAGACAAACAATAAACGGCCTATAAAACTTATACCGACAAATTGCATGTTTATTAAATAATTGCGTTTAATTAGTCCGATATAAAATGGCCGGTCGAGTACGCGCTAGTGATCCGCCACCCGCAGCGTTGCCGCCTTGCGTTTCTTGTATTGCCGTTCGTATCGCTAAAAAGGCTCCAACAGCTGAATTGCTGGTGTTGCAACAGAAGTTACCGACGAGATTGTTTGTTAACCGGTCCGCTGTATGACCACATATGGCACATTACAATTGATTTGACCATTGTTATGTTTATTGGAAGGTGTTGCTGAACAAAATAATGTTTGTTTCGATTACGATCAAATAATTAATCTGCCAATCATAGCTATTTCATAACAAATAAGTTTGAAATCTTTGGTGAATAATCTATATATATAAAAATCAAGTGCTGTTCGTTTGTCTCGCTAATGCTTGAGAATGGCTGGACCGATTTGGCTAATTTTGATTTTGAAATATTTGTGGAAGTTCAGGGAAGGTTTAAACGGTGAGAAACAAATAATAAGTTACGGAAAATACTAAAAACGACAATTTAATTTTCCAATACAAAATGTTCCACGATATGTTTGTTTTGTTGTCATAGAAACTCAAAGTGGTAAGATGTCGCGAATATAAATATTGTTTCACCTAACTTGAAATGGTTTGACAGACTAGAACATAAGCTCAGCTTTAAAAATTCTCAACAATAATTTGATATTGTTTTTGACTAAGTCAAACTGTCAACACTAACGGATGAAGTAAGAATACCATAACTTTTTACAGAAGCTCTTTTTAAGAATTGTAATGTTAACTATAGGTACTGTTAAACTAGGGTTATACCTAGTTAATTTATCGCTAACTACTTTCCTAAACTGTCACATTCGAGAAATAAAAAACAAAATTTTCCAATGCAACCTCTTTGGTTACCGCCAACCAAATCACCTTTCTCTATGGTCGCTGCCGACCAAATCACCTTCACACGCCTTCCGTCCATCGATCCATCAGATAAGCTTCCAGAGCTCTTGCAAAGCTGATGTTTTAGCGTGTCCTGTGCTAATTGCCGCCAGTCCCACCGAGATTCCGCGATACTGATTTAATTGTTGTTACCGTATTCGTATGGCGGCGAATGGCTTTGTTCAACTCTAATTTATCGTTGGGTTCAAGCGTCATGTCCATGATTCCAGTTTTAATGTGATGTTTTAGCTTTAGAGCGCATAATAAGGTAATTCAAAATCTGATCTGAGTGAGGACTTCCTCTTTGATGTTTTTGTTTAAAAAAGTAAAAAAAAAAGAAATGGTTATGGTTTGTTAAGTTTTTAAGGCAACATATCTACCTTAAAAACTATATATAAGTACCTTGTTCATTGTAATAAGAACACATTAAAATGAAACAATTTTTATGAATCTACACGCGTTTATTTTATATATTAGTTTTAATAAGCTCGCGTAGATCCGTAAAAGTTGTTTCATATCAATGTGTAGTGTTCGCGTAAACTTTAGAAAACAATAAGACATTTGTGCTTAGTAATACAAATTAACGACATGTCTACTTCATCATCATCTCAGCCAAAAGACGTCCACTGCTGGACAAAGGCCTCCCATAAGGATTTCCACAAAGACTGGTTTTGTGCTGCATAAACATGTAAAAAGATTTTCTACATAACATTATCATTACATTAAATGAAAATAAACATCTTCTACTTAAAATAATAATTGTAAATCACAAGTGTAAGTGTCACATATGTAGTGCCATTGTGAATATTAGAATAAAATTAAAAAGTCCGTTGCACCGACGACGGCGTCCGCCAGCCCCCTGCCGCTGTCTAAATATTGGTTTTGCGATTGAAGAGCGGAGATTAATTACCTGCCAAAGTTTATTGTCTTCCATTTAGCGGCCATGTTTGTTTCCAAATGGGTTTTACGTGACAAACGGGAGTTCGTTGCCTTGTACAATGCAAGTGCGCACGGTATTTATTAATAAATATCGAGTTAATTAATGGAATCAGGCGTTATTTTGCGGAAATCCATAGTACATAAAAATGTAATTTAAATAATATGTAGTGTTAATTCCGCTAACTCACTCGTTTATACAGCTTGGATGCAGTACGCATGCACCGCCCTCCCGCCCGCAAAAAGTATGCACATGCAGGAGATACAATGCGTGCAAGCGAAAATGCACACCAACACCGATACCCGACACGTGTTTCGCCCCTCCACGCTGCATCCAAGCTGTATAAACGAGTGAGTTAGCGGAATTAACACTACATATTATTTAAATTACATTTTTATGTAAATATCGAGTTCTTAATACATATTGAAAACACTTAGTGCCTTACAAATAAACGATTAATAAGGTCCTATAGTTATTCCATGTTTTGTTCCTGTCATTTAAACGTCATTTCAAATTAGAGTGAAAGAAACAAAACACGGAATAACTATTCGAAGCTTATTGTTTGTTAGACCCAGTTTTTCAACATTCGCGTTCGTATTTAAGGCGACTAGAGATGTAAAATGACTGAATCTGACCAGTCACGATTGTCAAAAACCGTATTTGAACGGTCATTTATTGTCAAATTCAATCAAATTGACTTAAACATATTAATAATTCTAACTGTTAAGGTGACTAAATATAACTAGTCACAACTATTTCAACATTACTGCCAATTCCGCCAACATCGCGACACGATTTCAGTTTATTTAAAAAACAAAATTGGTATTCTGTGTTCATGGAGGAGTACGTTTCTATGATGTTTATGTCACGTTTCCAAAAAAGTATTATATTTAAGTATTTATTAGGTAAAGAAAATTTAATTTACTCTTTGTTTACTCATACTGCGGTGGTGAAAGTCGTGACAAGTATCGACTGCGCGTGAAGCGGCGTTATAAAAAGAATTTGAAACCTAAATCTAGCTAAACGCTTTTTTTACATTAAATTCAAAATAAATATTAAAAAACACTAAAGATCATATTGACCATTATATGACCCTTTTTGACAGTAAATGACCGTTTTTGACCAATTTGACCGTAATTGACAGTCAGTCAAATTCAGTCACTTTGGTCATTTTCATCTCTAAAGGCGACACACTGAAAAAATGCACCAAGTTTTAGTCTATAATATGACTAACGAATCTGAAATATTGATATAAGTTGAATTTGCTAGCCCAAATACACGATTGTATAATTTTGACTCGATCATAATTATTATCAAAAAAAAACACAAAAAAATTACTATTGTTGAAATTACAACAATATTACTTAATTGATATGCTTGAAAACCTCTCAAATGAGACATAGGTAATCTCTTTTGTCGTTTAACCAAATCGTACCAGGTTTTACATATTACGCGTGTGCGAGTGCGCCTAGGATACCTAGGATATATATAATTAGTGTTTTCTAAAGTTTACGCGAGCTACCTACACGGTAAGATGAAACAATTTAAATATACAGCGTTTATTTTACACGTTGCTTGGTTTGATTTAATTTTTTCATGGCGTTTCTAACCATTTGCAGAGTTACAGGTAGTCTCCCTGTGACTAATTCAAATTCAAATATATTTATTTTCTCATCACAAGGTATAGTTATAAAAATACGTAGGTAGGTATAGAGGTAGGTAGAGAGAAAAAAATGACACATATCAAGTAAATGGAACCCATTAGTATCCTTGTGAGAGACTGGTGCTTGCGATAGGTTTTGAAAAAAAACCCGTAGGCCACATGTCACCAGTGCACTATTCCGCGGCTATAACTATAGCTTATTAATAACAAATAAACAAAAACATGATGTAAGCCCCTTAGTGAGAGATATTTATGTGTAAAATGAATGCGTTCATGTGTTAAGGCGACCGTTTCCGACTGTGAGATTTCCAAGGCGTTCCGCTCGGGACTGAATGATGGCGCGAGCGTCGAATTAGGCAATAATGTGGATTTTATTGAACATCATCTCAGCCAAATTTATTGAACGTTTACTTATTATTAAAATTATAATGGCCGACAACTATTACATATTCAAAGGCAATTGGTTTGGTACATTTTTCTTTGTCTGAAACGGTGTATAGCCTGAATATAATGATATTTAGTCTAATAATAAGACATATGTTTGATATTATATTCGATGTAGGAAATTGTAAATTATCGTGAAAATACCAGCCAAAATTACTAAATAAAAGGCCAATGGATAACATATTTTTTTTTTATTTAAAATCCTTACACATTTCGAATAAAACTCATTTAAAAAAACCGTTTATTTTGGAAACCCTCGCCTTAATACTTAGTGCACATATAATCCAATAGAACCTTAGAGAGAGAAGGGGAAGAGGGGAAGGGAGAGGAGAAGAAGAACTACTTCAATAATCTTATTATCGCTTCTTGTTATCGCTTTCATGTAGGCAGGTCTCTTCATTCTTACGAACTTCGAATGATTAAGTTTGGTGTGATTTCGCTTGCGGTTCGTCGAGATCAGTATGATTTAATTTACTTGTTTAAAATATTGCACTCAATAATCGATTCCCCTGAATTGCTTTCTTTAATTCAAACTAATACTTTGTATCGAACCCGGGCGCCTAAGACTTTTGTACTAAATGTCTATAAAAATAATACATCATATTACAATCCCATTGTCAGAATGTGCCGTCTATACAATGAACTGGTTGCACTTAATAACAACATCGACATATTTTCCATGAAATTACATAAATTAAAAAAAAATGTCCGGGAAATTCTCGGCTCGGCATCTCCCACTTAATAAAAAAAACATCTTAAAGTTTATTTTCGTAAAATTGTAAAGTCAACATTAAACTAGAATAAGTTTTCAATTTGTTATATTTTTTTTTTTTTTTTTTTTCACCATTACCTAATAAGTATTGTATTTATTTAGTTTTTAATTGGATATAGTTGTAGATAAGGTAAACTTTAACATGGACGCTTATTATTAATCGTGTTGTGTACACATGTTTTAGATAGGAATTTAGCTCTTATACAATTTATCATGCATTATTGTTATTTCTATCTGTTTTGTGTACCTAATAAATAAATAAATAAATTAATAATCATACGATTATTAAAGTAGTTACACCTTTGGGATATACAAGTCTTCGGTTTCTTAATATGTTAGCGTCATGAGCCAGTTCGTGATTGTGCGTTTCGATAATGCGTAAAAAACGCGATTACATTCGTAAAAGTTGTTTTATTTTAATTGGATATCTATACTAATTACTCGGATATCTGTACTAAAGTCTTTTAACTTGCAGTCCGTGGTCCCGACTTGTCTCTGTGGCAGAGAAGGGATGGTAATAGGTTTTAAGTGAGTACCTATGGTTGCGCCAGTTGGTAACTTTTGAATTTGCCGCGCAAATGCATTCTTCGCTAACGTAATATTTTCATATTTGATAAAAGTAGTTTGATTGGCGCTTTACTAGCTTCCTTTACCCATCTCCCTCCAATACATACCTTTCTCGCACAAGAGCGAGACTGCGACACGTAAATTTTACGTGTGTAATTTAAATCGGAATTGTTTAATAAAAAAGCTCGGTGACGCTGAAAATGCCGTTTAAGGTAATCAGCAATCTATCTCAAAAAAAAAGAAGTGCGTTTCTATGCAGCTTATTACCTTCTGCTGTCACCTTATTTTATGACATAGCATTACAGTTTCAAAGGAAAACTAGGCGGCAGCTACAACTCGCTAATTACCACCTGAATCGTATACGGGTCCACCATAGTAGCGAGACATGTAATTAAATTAATAAATATTAATTAAGTGCAGTATGGAAAGCAGGCGAGCCACGCGAGACCGTCACGCGACGGTCGGATGGGCTGGCCTGGACTGCAGGGAAACACTGAAATATTTACACAAAAGCTTCGTGTTGTCCATATCGTTTGGTTAAGAGCCATTTTACACTTCTGTACGCCATACAAACTTTAAAGCTGTCATCATTAATATCAGCATCTCAGCCAACATACATTCAAGGCTGGACAAAGGCCTCCTCGGAAAATCTTCACAACGACCGGTTTTGTGCTGCTTGCATCCGGCGGCTACCCACGACCTTCACCAGATCGTCGGGCTACCTTGTTGAAGGTCTACCTACAACTGTGTGTAAAGTGTAACGCTGTTATTCTTTCTAATCTAATCAATATTTAAGCTGATTTTAAGCTGATTCACTATGAAAAGCATTCAAATCGCACAAAATCAGTAGAAGAACCGATTTTTTTATGATTTCTATTGACTGTCAATATCTTTGTATCGAGAATTGTGTCTAGGAGCTCGATGACGCAGAGGAGCTCGATGGCGCAGTGGTTAACCCGGTCTGCGAGTGCTGAGGTTAAGCAACTTTCGCAAAAGCCGGTCACCGGATGGGTGACCAAAACTTTATCATCTCGAGCTCCGTGCTTCGGAAGGCACGTAAAGCCATTGGTCCCGGCTGCATTAGCAGTCGTTAACAACCACCGCACCGCACTGGGCCCGCGTGGTGGTTTACGGCCCGTTCTCCCTATCCATCCATAAGAAAGGCTCGTGCCCCAGCAGTGGGGACATAAATGAGCCGATGATGATGATGATCTTTGTATTTCTCTTAAGCATAGAAACTTTCATTAAAATCGGTTTATGGGTTTGTAAGATTTACAGCTTTGAAGATTTTTATGTGGTACCGGAGTGTGAAATGTCTCTTAAGGGCTCAATGTGATTACACAAAGTAAAGAAACTGGAGAAGGTAAGCTTCGAACAAACGCGCTCAAGAAACGCGCACTTGACAACCGCTTACCAACTAAGAATCTCGCAACAGCTGACTGGCAGTCGTTCAGTGTTTACTCTTAAACTAAGATCATCGGAGAGCTTGAACTTGGCGATACCAATGCATTCCACAAAATTCCCTGACAAATCCTTTTCAGTTCACGCTGTCCGTCTGTGGAATGCATTGCCTCAAAAAGTCAAGTGTGCAAAATCCTCGGATACTTTTAAGCAACAAGTAAGGAGCACTATCAATCTTTGTCACTATAATGTTATTATAATTATTAAATACTTTGTCCATCTCATATATATTTAGTTTATATGTATGTATTCAATTTGTATAATAATATATGTATGTAGATATATTCATTTTATGTATGTTTAAATATATTTTATATTGTCTGTAAATAAACTCATAGTTTTGAAAGCACCATTAACTACCCATTTCTTAGCTTTTTTGTCCAGTCGAAAAAGCTGGAGGTGCTCAATAGAGCGGGACAGTATTTCACGCCGACCCATCGCTTACAGCTTTACAAAGTACAGGTCAGGCCTCATATGGAATACTGTTCCCATCTTTGGGTTGGAGCGCCCCAGTACCAACTCCTCCCATTTGACCGCATTCAACGCAGAGCTGCTCGAACTGTCGACGACGTGGTAACCTCTGGTCGGCTCGATCCACTGGCCCTTCGGAGAGACGTTGCGTTTCTCTGTATATTTTATAGCCTTTATCATGGGGAGTGCTCTGAGAAATTGTTCGGTTTGATCCCTGTCGCTGATTTTCTTTACCGCACTAACACGCAATCGACTGTCTTTTCATCCACACCATCTTGATGGATGGCGATCTACTACTGTGCGTTTCTCACGTATTTTTTAACCACGAACTACAGTGCTGTGAAACCAGCTCTCAGCGACGGTATTTCCGGATCATTACGACTTAGGGATCTTCAAGAAACGAGCCTATTCCTTCCTTAAAGGCCGGCAACGCATCTGCGATTCCTTTGGGTTTGCGGGTGTCCATGGGCGGTGGTGATTCCCATCAGGTGACCCGCCTTCTCGTTTGCTTCCTTCTAATATTAAAAAAAAAAGTTCAACACATGGTTGCCTGGAAGAAATTGCTTTTTAGCGATAAGGCCGCCATTTTTGTATGGTGTACAATAAAGTTTATTTTCGTTTTCATTTCATTTAAGATTGAGTTGCCGACTTTACTAAATCAGTTGAAGTTATAATAATATATTCAATGGGACGAAACGCAGAATGAACAGTTAACTATTTTTGAATTTATGTGTTTCGTCTCATTGGGACGAAAGAGCCGAGCCGAATCCCTGGACGACTCCGGACTGGTTTGAGATGGTCCGAGACTCCGTGTTCGTGGGAGGGTCTGTGTGCGTTGCTCGCGCGGTGGTGATTAGCAGATCAGTAAACCCATCACGATTTTCTATAAGTACAATATGTGAAAAAATCCCTGTCCGATCGCAAAGGGGTTACAAATTGGTATAAAAACATAATAAACAAATATTATTCATAAAAATAAAAGAGATAACGTAATTTAAAACTCTAGTTTTTTGTACCGAAATTGCCCAAATTACCCCAAAATCTAGCTAATATTATAAATGTGACCATACTTTCCTTCAATGGCGGCGTCGCCGTCGCCAAAGGTCCTAGGTACCTACCGAAGTGCCGACAAAAGTGTTGCCATGTAAGTTTGGTCATTTATTTTGATAATAAAATATTTGGGTAGGTAATTTTTTTTCACTTATTTTTTTAAAATTATTACGGAAATAGAACTGAATCCTAATAACACTTTAACGGGTCGGACAGGTTCTTTTTTACATATTGTATTATTGAAATCGTATTGTAAACGTTAAGTCATGATTACGTAATAAGTTCTATGATATAAAATCTCTTAGGTTTTGGAGAGAGTTTGCTTTTGGCTTCAAACAGCCTTTACAGCGTCACCGGACTATTTTGGGGGGGCGAAAAACTTAAAGGGTAAGGGGGAAACCGTGTAA
The DNA here is from genome assembly GCA_947562085.1 of Eudonia lacustrata. NCBI lineage: Eukaryota > Metazoa > Arthropoda > Insecta > Lepidoptera > Crambidae > Eudonia > Eudonia lacustrata. The sequence goes on along the minus strand of OX387323.1, from coordinate 1,765,170 downwards.
TCGAAACACCGTCAAAGGGTTTCTAGAGGAAATAGCATCACGTAAGCGTGCCCGCCTGTCCCTACTAGATTCTCCAAGGGGTTCGAATCGAATCAGCCTTATTTAAGTCGTTCGTTATAGCCAGGGCAATGTTATCAGTTAGAGATGAGATAGCCAGTTCATCTAAGTTGAGCTTACAGGAATTTTCATGTTAGAATAGAACACTAACCTGTTGATGACATGGCACAACATGGATTCGCCTTTCATCCGGAGTCCAAAACCACTTCATCCGATGGAACCTGACAATGATTTCAACGTGTTTTTATGGCGTCATACTTAAAAAAGTGGTAGCACCAGGTGGATTTAAAACTGTGTGATCCCAACTTGGAATGGAACTTGGAATCTCTGTGTCTCTAACTATAGGCTTATCTAAGAACCACAGATGCTCAATTTACCGATGGCAATGTTACAGCAATCCTTCGAGAAATCAATTAGGTACCCACGAGGCTATAAATTAACACAATGATGACGTCTAAATAGGAAGGTGCCCCATTAATTACGTAAGTACGTTAATAAATTAAAAATGGAAACGCGCTACGTGCTGTTTTTTTCCTCAAGAGCGCATTTTTTTTCTGTTATCACAATAATTTGCGCGTAGAATAAAATAAGGTGTAATATAAACGATAAGACGCAACAATACCCGCTTAATTTTTTTAGCTCAATTCACGTAAGTTGACATTCACAAGAGCTATAAATAAAGTCAAATTTGAGTTAAAAAGAAATATATATATGGAGTTGTGCTGTAAAGAGAAGTAAAATCTGAACACTAGCACAGCTTAGCACAAGCGTTTAAGCTTTCTGGAAGAGTTAATAGGACTATTATTAGTTTACCGATAGTTTAATTGGCAGTGCATCTGGCTTATGCATGTCGGAAGGTAGCAGGGACATCCTTAATCTTGTCGGTAAACCCAATATGAAACTATTCTCACTAAGACTCAAATCGCATTGTCACAATAGTTACTTTACCCGCTCGGTGTTATTTATTTTTTTTTAATCACTAGTGGTCGCCCAGTGGTCAATTCGACCGTAATTTACTAATATACAATAAAAAAAAAAAATTAAAACACTATACAATACACACATTTTATCTTCCTGCACTCCTTCTCCATATAAACTTTAATCATACCATATCTCACACTCGTCTGTGCGTGCAATGTGTGTTTGTGTGTGTGTGTTTTTGTAATTATTCGCAACAAAATTTGCGTTAAAAATTATTAAAAAAAACAAAAACATTTTATAAATAGCTTGCCTACTTCTTAACTGATCTTTAGTAAAGTCTCATTTAAACGGCGCTGTCTCATACGAGCAGCGTGTTTAGTAGGTCTACCCATATTCGCTTGGGTGTCCAGCGGAAAATTTTCAACTTTAAATAATAATTTCTCTAAAACTTGCAGGGTGAAGTAAAGGAGAGGGAAGTCATTTGACGCGCATAACTTGCGGATTATTTGGTCGCCGTGAGTCATTGGTCGGGAGCCCACCGCGCGTTCGCGGTTGAGCAGTATTTGAAGTGTGGTGAATCATTGGTTCGTGCACGTCGCGCTTTTTGCACTCACTTCAATATTCGGCGTTTGAGTGTCGGGCCGAGCACTCAACTTATATGGTCGTGGGTGCAAAGGTTCAGACAAGAAGGAACGACAGTCAATCAAGCGCATTCAGGACCATCAACGTCAGCAACGACGCCAGAACATGTGGCGCAGGTGCGATACGAAATTTTACGAAATCCGCGTAAATCAATACGGAAGATTGCAGCCTCTACTGGAATAAAAAAATCAACAGTACACGTTTTTCTTAAGAAGAAAATGAAATTCCATCCATACAAATTGCAAATCGTGCAGGGTCTCAATGAGAATGACTATTCTTTACGAGAAACCTTCGCAAGAACTATGCTGGAACGTTTTAGAACACCTCGAACGCTTGGAAACATAATGTTCAGTGATGAAGCGCATTTCCACATTGATGGCGATGTTAATAAACAGAACATGCGTTTCTGGTGCCCCAGCAACCCTAGAGAACGTCATCAAAAGCGTTTACATTGTCCAAAAACGACTGTGTGGTGCGCAATTTCCGCTCAAGGCATAATAGGGCCTTATTTTTTTAATCAGCGAGAGACTGTTACTGCTTACGTGTATTGTCGAATGATAGACGATTTTTTTTTACCACAATTGGAGTTATTCTCCGGGTACAACAACAGAACACTATTTCAACAAGATGGTGCCACGCCACACACGGCCAGGGTTTCAATGGAGAAGCTGAGGGAAATTTTCCCAAATAAATTAATAAGCAAGCATGGAGACATACCCTGGCCACCCCGCTCGCCGGATATCACACCTTGTGACTTTTTTTTGTGGGGATATCTAAAGGCAAGAGTTTACAATAACAATCCTCGAACAATTCAGGCCCTACAAGATAAAATTCGCCATGAAATTGCCGCCATTGAACCAACACTTTGGTCTCGAGTATTTGCTAATGTAAGAGTCCGATTGGAAGAGTGCGTACGGAGAAATGGGCGTCATTTAGACGACACTGTCTTTAAAAATTAAAATCCGCAAATGTAAATTTTATTTTAAAATAATAAAACATAATATATATATTATTAGTAATTTTTTATTTCATTTTATACTTGAAAATTTTCCGCTGGACACCCTTTATTTGTAAAAATATTATGATCGGATGTTAATGACGGTAGTTGTTGACATTGAAAGGGCACCTTTGGCTTTCAAACTAAAAAAGTAAAATAGCGTTGAATAATTTCAGCGGGCTGGTTAGAACCACGATAGCTCAATTGGGAGAGCATCTGACCCGGTATGTCAGAAGGGTGCAAGTTCAAATCCTGCTCGTGGAATTTTTTTCAACATTTGTGTTTTTGTAATTTGTTAGCAACAAAATTTGCGTTAAAAATTATATAAATAAAACAAAAACATTTTCCATTTTTTATATTATCATTTACAAAGTCTGCTCGTGCATGCCGCGCCTTATAGCATACGTGACAGTAGACAGCAAGTCGCCACCGCAATCGATACAAATGTCAAGTCGGCGAGTGCATTTTATCATCGTCATAGCGGCGTTATCGAATCATCGACTATCGATTAACGAGTTACCAGCGCTAAAGCATGCCATCGACCACGTGTAAGCATTTTGCATGTTATTCTTAATCACGTCTGGTTAATGTTTTGACATTGTTATTATTTTAATTGTGCAAGTAATTGCATAAACATATAATTTTAAAATTCAAAGTGTTTCCTTAAGAGCGTTTACGCCGCACACTAGCGCCACTAATGAAAAAAAAAACATATCTAGTAATTAGAGATAGAAAATCAAATTAGGCTCAACTATTTGAATGAAGTAATTTAGCATTTTTACGTCACCTAATGAACACCTCAAATGTTATGGTTTAGTTAAATAAGACGTTACGGCCACTTTTAACTATAACGCCATATTTAACTAAACCATAACATGTCAGGTGTTCATTAGGTGACGTAAAAATGCTAAATTACTTCATTCAGATAGTTTGTTGAGCATAATTTGATTTTCTATCTCTAATTACTAGATATGTTTTTTTTTTCATTGAAGGCGCTAGCGTGCGGCGTAAACGCTCTTAACTTAATAAATGAATCATAATAACTGCCTCTGTAGTCGTCGTGTATCGTATTTAGCTCTATCTAAAAACAAACACTTTGATAATGTGTACATATTAATATTTAAATACATATTTTATTAAAATTCTGATTGATTGTTAAACTTAAATATTCAATAATCTGTAAAAGAAGGTGAAAGATTAAAATCCGGCATGACACATAATGTTTAGGCCACTTTAAGCATAAGTTTCTTAGCGGTTACATGTATTATGTTTGTATGAGTAGAAGATACCTTTTATTTGTTTATAAAATTAAAAAAATATATTGATTTTGTTTTTGTTGTTTTTTTATGACGATAAACTTACAGTTTGAAATGCTTACTTTGATCTAGGTGGACATTCCACTTAGGTCAAAGTAAGCATTTCAATGTCAAAAATTACGTCACTTAATCAACGATTTTTTTTAATGTCTATAAATTTTATTGCAAATCATATGCATTTTTTAAATTATAATCTGGTTTGGTATCTAATACCGTAATCTAAAAGATATGATCGAGAGCTTTAAACTACTACTAAACTTATGTAGATGAAACTTTGACCACAATAAAGAGATCTATCAACATCCAATTTATTTCCACTCTGCATGGTATTGTTCCTGCGACGGCGCGTCCACGCTAATTTGACACGCGACGTTCCCGCCCGGCGGCGTTGTTGCGCTGGCCGCACACGAGGGGCATCTACAAACGATATAACAAATAACTTTCTTAATCGTTCTTCAGGAGGTGCAAAATACTTTAAGAGGCAAGCTCTATTGCCAAATACTCGTATATGCAAATTTATCTCCGAGCGTCTTCCCAGTATGACTGTAAAGAGCTGCGTCAACTCCCGCTTGTATAAAGAACTTTTTTTTTTTAACTTACTATCTCCTGTTAATAACATCCAGTTCATTTCCACTCCGCATGGAATTGTTCCTGCGACGACGCGTCCATACTCGTCGCGTCGCGCGCCGACACTAATTTGACGCGAGCTGTTCTCGCCTTGCTTCGTTGTTGCGCTGGTCGCACACGGGGGGCTTTGTCTACAATCGAGTTAACAAATCAACTTTAAGTACTAATTGTTGACCAAGTGATTAGCGGGTTACGATCTCAACTATTAAGCATCTTTCGCAAAACCGTGTCACGGATGAGTGCCCAAATTAATCTAGAGCTCCTCTGTGGTTCGGACGCTACGTTCAGCTGTTTTTCGAAAGATAGCAAGCGCTAAAATCCATGTACCCGCAAGCAGCAGGCGTGCTGGGTTATTAGAACTATTATATTAAACATACATATTGATATAACTTCAACTTTCTACTACCAATCGTTCTTCAGGAGGTATAGTCGACAATGAAATTGCTTTACCACCTTAGAAGTGAATTTTGTTTGCATTTAATAAAACAACAAGTTCTATTTTTGTATAAAAGACCAAGTGACAGATACGTTGTCATCATTCACAATGAGCCTTAGCGAAATTTTATTGTAATGGAAGTAAATTTTAACTTTTGTTTTTTTTTGTTTTTCAAGTGCTAATTGCTGCCCAGGGGCCCGACCGCCTAACCGATCGCTTTGACTTCGTGTGTGGTTTATGACGTCATCTTGTCGTTTCGTGCCGCCTATGAAAGCAATATCGAAAGCGATAGCCTTAAGCTTTTGATATTGCTTTCATAGGCGGTGCGAGATGGCAAGATGACGTCATAAACTATACGCGTAATCAAAGCGATCGGTTAGGCGGTCGGGGGGCAGGTTCGATTCCTGGCTGGGTCGGGTAGGCGTTTAATTTTTTCACTGTTATTTATAAATTTTATAAATATGTAATGGAAGTTTTTGTCAAAAGTGATAAAGCAATTTCATGGTCGACTATACATAACGCAAATAATAGACAATATAAGTCAAGCTCTATTGCTAAATATTTTATGCAAAATTATCTCCTAGCATTTGCCCAGTATGACTAGAAAGAGCTGCTTCAACTTCCGATTGTATAAAGAACTTTTTCTTTTCCGCATGGTATTGTTCCTGCGACGGCGACGCCTCCATACTCGCCGGCGACGCGCGACAGTCGCCCGCGTCGCGCGCCGACACTAATTCGACGCGCGACGTTCCCGCCTGCGTTGTTGCGCTGGCCGCACACGGGGGGCTTCGTCTACAACCGAATTAACAAAACAACTTTAAGTACTAATCGTTGACGCAGTGACTAGCGGGTTACGATCTTAATTGTTAGGCAACTTTCGAAGTACCTTGTCATCGGATGGGTAGTTCCACTGTTGTTGAATGGCAAATCACTGATAGCTAACTAACACTATTTATTGCCACCAACCAGCTAAGTATAAGGTTCAATAGTTTGACTAGTAATTTTTTTGAGGAAAGAACTTACTTGCTATTTCTTTAAATAGTACTTACAATGCAATGCTACTAATATTATTGTTATGGCGACAGAGTTAGATAAGATGTTGGTAGATTCTGGGTTTTTCTACAAAACCGAGTACAGTTGTAGGAATAACCTGGATCTGAGCCAGGTATTCTAACGATCACCACTAGACCCCAGAGGCGGGTTTTAACAATGCTTATAAGCAGCTAAATACAATTTTATACGTGCTCAAACAAAATAAAGGTAACAAATTCCTCTCCCTGTGCGCTCCACCCTTTAAATATGACGATGCGGAATACTTCACGTATTGGCTTTTATGCGATTCAGAGATGCATCTCTCCACTGTATTTTATCGTCTCCACGTTTTAATGGGACGCCACGGTTGCCTTTATATTTCCTTCTTGTGTAACGTACCTATAAGCACAAAATAGATACAGGTGTAGAATCTAATACTTATTTTCATTGTCGCACTAACAAAAAATTGAAAGTTTCCCCAGCACACGTATTTCCTACTTCCTACGACCAACATGACCGAGCCGGAAAGCTAACAATTGTCACCTGTAACATTCCTGGCATTGAATTCGTCGACCGCTACATTTACCTGGGCTCCCAAATCTGCAATGACGGCAGCTGTGTCCCCGAGATAAAAAGACGCATCGGGATGGCAAGAGATGTTATGACCCGTTTAAATAACACCTGGAAGAAAAGAGAAATTGGTATCAAAACCGAGATCAGACTGATACGAGCCCTGGTATTCCCAATCTTTCTATATGGAGTTGAAACGTGGACAATCCTGGCCCGAGAAAGACAAAGGGTTGATGCATTCGAGATGTGGTGCTGTTCTTTCATATTTCGGCTACACAGTGCGCAGAGGCGACGAAAGTCTGGAAAAACTGATTGTGGTTGGAACACCGAAGGCAAAAGATCGCGCGGTCGTTCACCAACAAGATGGACGGATCCAGTGAAAGACTCGTCGTCCTCCAAATTCTACACGGTCATAAAAGACGCGCTGGACAGAAACCGGTGGAGTCAGATCATCCGCTCCAGATGCAACCCTGATGCTGACCACGATCCTCAGACATAGGGTCCTGTAAACGAGGTCTGAAGAAGAAACTTGCGGGTTGGCAAGGTGAGGATGGCTTGTGAGGCACTATCTGTCCTCTCTGGATTCTGCTTCTGCTTTAACATCGGATAGAGAAGAGTCATTTTGTCAGCTCTACGATTTTAGAAAATTCAAAATTCAAAATTCAAAATCATTTATTCAGTTTAGGCTACAAATAGCTCTTATGAACGTCATTATGCCATCGGTTCGTAAGTCTACTCTGGGCGGGAGATCTTGTACTGAGAAGAACCGGCAAGAAACTCAGCAAGTGTCCAGCTCTTTTCTCCCTTACAGCGTCAAAAATATTGCAAAATGCCCTATCATAAAAAGACACTTTCCATCACAAATAAAAACACAAAATATAAAGGACAATCACACATATAAAAAAAAAAACAAAAGAGAAGATATAATAATATCTACATTTGCAAAACATCAGTTACCAGTTAAAATTTTCACAATGTCATACAGCACTAATAAAGGTCAAAAATTGTCTAAGAAAAAAACAAAAAAGAAAACAAAATTAAACTATAGTTAATAATAATAAAAATAATAGTATGCAAGAGCAGACCAGCCTCCACAGGCGGCACCCGTTCACGAGTATGACATATGAATCAGCCATCGCTTCACTCAACCATGTCTTAGGGAATGTAACGACCCGACGCACACGCCACCACCGCAGAGACACTAAAGACAGCATGACACACTCAAGATACTCTAAATAAAAACCTAATGAAAAGTTTAACGTAACATAAATATTATTTGTAAACTGTAGGACATTGCTGATAAAGGCTATCATATCAGCGCTAAGATATTTTTAAAGTAATTATTGATCCCAATAAAATAAAATAAAGAGTAGTTTTATTTTTTATTATAACCAAGCTGTTTTGTCATCTACATATTCTTTGACTGTATAATAACCTTTCTTAAGTAAAGAAGATTTTACATGTTTTTTAAACTTATCTAAAGGTAAATCTTGTACAGTACTAGGTATTTTATTATAGTAGTGTATACCTTGCCCCAAGAAAGAGCCAAGAACCTTTTGCAACCTGGCATTACAAGTTTTTTCTTATTTCTAGTATTGAAATTGTGTACATCACCGTGTTTAGTAAAAGAGTTGATGTTGCAACGCACAAAAACTATGCAATTATAAATAAACTGAGATGCAACTGTAAGAACACCAATTTCTTTAAAAGTATTTCTTAAAGTAGTTCGGGAACCTAGTCTATAAATGGTTCTTATTGCTCGTTTCTGCAAAATAAATATAGATTCAACATCAGCTGCTGTAGCCCACAGTAAGACACCATACGACATGACACTATGAAAATAGCTAAAGTAAACTGTTCTAGCAGTTTCAACGTCTGTTAATTGTCTTATTTTTCTAATAGCATAAGCAGCAGAACTGAGTTTACCGGACAATTTCGATATATGAGGATTCCATTAAAGTTTTGAGTCAAGTGTTATACCTAAGAAGACTGACTGACTTGAGTCTACCAAATCTAATTTATCACCGTTTATTCTAATATCAGTTGGTTCAGTTTTAACATTAGGTAGTGTAAATTTAATACATTTTGTTTTTTTTGCATTAAGCTGTAGATTATTAACAGTAAACCAACTGAGTACTTTTGCTAGAGCATTATTTACATCATCATAATTATTCTTACACCTATTAACATTAAAAATGAGTGAAGTATCATCTGCAAATAAAACAATTTCACAGAAGTTCTCCACAAAGAATGGCAAGTCGTTAATATAAATTAAAAACAGGAAGGGCCCGAGGATTGACCCTTGCGGAACTCCCATTTTTACAAGAGATCCAGATGATTTAGTTCCATTGATATCGACAGTTTGTGTCCTAGAACTGAGATACGACTCTATCAATTTAAGTGCAAAATCATTAAGACCATAGTAGTGCAACTTCATCACCAGAGTCCTGTGCTCAACGCAATCGAAAGCCTTGGATAAGTCGCAAAAAACTCCAAGAGCGTTCTGAGACTTCTCCCAGGCATCGAATATATGTTTTATTAAAGCAACACCTGCGTCAGTAGTGGAACGACCCTTTGTAAAACCATATTGTTTCTTATGTAGAAGCTTGTTTGAGTTAAAGTATGCCATTAATTGTTCGAGTATAAGTTTTTCATAAATTTTACTTAGTACTGGTAATATTGAAATTGGCCTATAGTTACTAGGGTCTTCTTTGTTTCCTGATTTAAATAAAGGTATAACCTTACTGAATTTCATAAGTTCTGGAAAGATACCCTTATTGATACAGTAATTAAAAATGTCTGCAAGATAGGGCGCAATAGAAAATATAATATTCTTAATTACCTTAATACTTATGCCCCACAAATCACTAGTGTTTTTCATTTTGAGTGATTTGAATGTTTTTATAATATTCATAGAATCAATGTATTCAAATTGAAAAGACAGATTAGATTTTGGTACATGTTTTTTGAGTAAAGATTGTGCAGCTTCTGGTGATGAATCTAAATTTGAAGTTGTTACCACTGGTATATTTACAAAATAGTCATCAAAAATATTAGCAATATTTAAATCCGAATTGACAAGGGTGCTATTAACTTTCAGAGTGAAAGTATTGACCCGTGGTTTAAATTTACCTGTTTCACGGTTTATTATGTCCCAAGTGGCTTTAATTTTATTGTTAGAGTTTTTAATTTTGTCTTTAATGAAATTAGATTTTGCTAATATGCACACTTTCTTAAACATTTTAGAATAATTTTTTACATATTCTGTAAAACTAAGGCTATGGTTACATTGCCTCAAATTATATAACTCATACAGTCTATTTCTACTGATATAAATACCTGCTGTAGCCCAATCACAGAACTTAAGTTTTTGGGAATTTTTAATTGTTCTAGTAGTAAAAACTTGGTTGTATTCTGTTTTTATAAAATCGAAAAGATTATTATATAGTACATCTGGGTCATCATGTACAAAGGGTAACGCATCAATTTTACAAACTACATTATTTTTGAAACACTCCATTCGTTTCTTTGTTACTGGTTTACATTTTACTATTTTTGGCTCATCCTTAACATCAAAATCATAGGTCACTTTTAAACCACAATGCTCAGACGTAAGATTATCAAATACTGACTTAGAAACAGGGTCATAGTCTGAAAAAACATTATCAAGACAAGTGGCAGAATGTGAAGTTATTCTGATAGGTTCGAGAAATAGATTCATAAGATTAAAGCATTTAAATAACGCAACAAGACGAACACTCATTGAGGTAATTTCTAGAATATTTATATTAAAATCTCCACACACTAAAACAAATTTCTTTTTTAATTTTAATTTTCTAAGTACATCCTCCATTACTGATTCGAAAATACTGAAGTTGCCCGATGGGGGTCGGTATACACACACTATTACGAAACTATTGAACTCCACACACGATAGTTCAATGTTACGCTCCACTGAAAGGTTTACAATATCGTTGCGATTTTTGTATTTAATATTACTTCTTACTAGTATTAGGGAACCGCCGTGTATGGCTGTGCTTCGCACGTACGCGCTTGCTCTTTGAAAATTGTTAACATGGAATGACGAGTCATGACTTCTTAGCCAATGCTCAGTTATACAATATATATGAATAGTCTGACTTTTTGCAAACAGTTCTAATTCTAAGTCCTTGCCAGCCAAGCCCTGAATGTTCTGATGGACAATATTAATGAATGTGGACTTGGCTTTTGTCTTAGACCTTAGTTTAAACCAGAGGTTGTTACCTTACTACTAGTTTTAAAAGTTACATTAGTAGAACTACTAATGGTTATGTTATTATGTATAGACTTAGTTATAGCCGCTATAACTGTATCCTGTAAATTATAAGCTAACAAATTAGCTATTTGAGTCCTAGACTTCTTAGAAAGATACATAGTATCTGAAGTCAAACTAAAATTATTAATAAATTTATTAATATCAAAAAATAAAATAGTGTCACTATGACGACAAATCAAATTATATAATAATAAATTTAAGTCAAAAATACGTTTATTTTGTTCCCAGGTTAAATTTGTACAATAGGGAAAAGCGCTAATTATTAGCCTGCAATTTGTTTCAGATTGCAGGTTTAACAAAATATTAATATTATTTATTATGTCACGTTTTTTTTATTTACCTGGGGTACAAATATTTGTAACTAGTTGATTTTTACTTCCATTTATAAGCAACCCTAATCCCTGACCCACTTTATCAGAGAACATAACTGTTTTACTAAATAATTTATTGACATTGTTTTTTTGTATTGGGGCTGGATTAATCTTATTATTACATTTATATGTTTCTGGACAGGCTGATGTACTGGGATAGAAGACAGACAAGTTATTGGAATTTACCTGCAAATTATTGATTAATGACTTTTCATTACTGTTAATTCCATTATTTATTAATGAGTCATACCGATCAGCATTGTACTTGCACATATCAACCAATTCTGTGGCTGATTGAATATGTTCCTCAATCTGTTTTTGTGAAGTTGAGTATTTTTTATTAATTATGTCAAGTGACTCATGTAACCGTTGAATATCAGTCTGTAATTGCTTAGTGTCCCGGTCATATATTTGCCTACTTTCTATCAATTTACTATTATATATTTCTAAAGAATCAATAAGGCTTATACGTTCCTTACGAAGAGCAATGTTTTTGTAAAAACAGTTGTTTTTCTTAATTAATTTCTCAGTTTTTCTTATGAATCTATTTATTTTTACATACTTCTTGATTTTTTTCTTCCCCAGACTATTTGGTTTAAGGTTGTTATGCGGAAGTTGCTGTACAGAAATTCCACCAGGCGATGCCATTAGCTCATCAAATAATGACTGAGTCTGATCCACTTCAAGCTGTTTCTGCGACTCGACAAGTTGAGAAATTTGATGGTTTGCCGCACTAAGGTCCCTTTCCAACTCAGTGATGCGGTCCAGTGCCCTCTCATAGGTGTTGTATTGCTGCTCAAAGGTGGAGATCACATCTTGAAGTTGGTCACGCTGGTGAAGCACATCTTGATGTTGAATGTGTAGTTGGCCTAATTCATTTTTGAGCTGTGAGTTTTTGTCAATTATGGATTTTATTTCCATCTCACTCTCATCCCTCTCCCGTAACAGCTGATTGTATGATTCCTGGGATATTTTAAGCTCCTGAAGTGCCTGTCTAAGCTTTAGCTCAGTACTTTGTGTAGCAGCCTTACGGGTCAGCATTTTGTTAAGTATGAGGTTTATTTTCACCTGAAATTTGTAAACAAATGGTTAAAATCTTATTTATTGCAAATTTATTTGTTTATTTACTTTTTGTAAGAAGCTAATAAGAATATCATAAATTTCAATTATAATTTTTAACTAGTGGGGGTAGATGTATCACACACATACAAATAGAAATAAAAGGGGCTAATAGCTTTTGTGTTGTAATTATTAATTAATTCTACTGATCTACAATTAAAACAAATTAGGTTTTAGGTATTATTGGTACAGAAACGGAATGAAAGACAAAATATGAAGAAAAACAAATAGGTAGGCTGCTATGTAGTTGGTACTGATTTTTACAGTACAGTTGCAATTTCTTTATTAGGTTAGTTAGATTATGTATACCGAAATTCCAATGTCACTTTTGCAGTTTAGATGCACATCTATTAATGTTTTTATTATGTTGAAAAATAACAATGAATTGGCCTAATACATTGACACTTAGAAATCGAATGAAGTGGTTACGGAAGTTTTACACATAAGTTACTAGACAGTAGCTATAATAAATAGAATGAAAACAATACTTCCCCGGTTTTAGTTGCTGCAGTCCACAGCAAAAGTTGTTTTATAACAACTTTAAGCAAACTATTTATCAATCAGTTGGCGATGACAGTTGGGAAATTACATTTACAAATAATTTAAAAATTATACAACTTTTGTCAGAGAAAACGCTAGTAGGCGTTATTTGTCACTTAATTTAGTCACGTATTACAAATTTAGTAATAAATATGCAATTAAAATATTTTTTATCTAATTTTTAAAAGAAGCTACTTATTTTTTCTTTCAAATGTTTCAAATGTTTGATGTTTCTTACACAATGATACTTAGATGTAAGAAGGCAGCCGTCAAACCTACCAATTCCCGTTCGGCCAGGGTGGTGAGTCAACACATTTATGATATGAGGGATAGCCTTTTTGCTTTGACTAGAGAAAATGCTGTCTTAACAACATACACACCTGCAACATAATAAACGCACACCTTGAAGGAAACTTGTTAATATTCGGCTGCTGAATTGATATTAGCCATCTATAATAACAATTAATTCTTCATCGTCATCATCATCATCATCTCAGCCAAAAGATGTCCACTGGTGGACAAAGGCCTCCCCCAAGGATCTCCACAACAACCGGTTTTGTGCTGCTCGCATCCAGCGGCTTCCCGCGATCTTCACCAGATCGTCGGTCCACCTTGTTGGAGGCCCACACTGCACTTTCAGGTACGCGGTCGCGACTCAAGGACTATTCCGTCCCAGCGGCCATCAGTCAGCAGTAATTCTTAATTATTATTAATTCTTCCGTACGTGTGCATGTCACTGAACTCCTCCTAACGGATAACGGCTGGACTGACTTTGATGAAAATTTTTGTGTGTAATTGTTTGCTTGAAAAAATTGCTTGGCTTTAGCTTGCAGTAAAAAATATGTATATCCATAATTATGTATAAGTACTAGTGAATTAAATAACCCATCAGGTAGAAAAATGTGTGTCTCCTCTTATTTACAAATTATTTACAAGTAAATATATAGAAAATTCGTTATTTGCAGTATGTTTAAGTATAGAAGTTTGTTATTATAGATTAAGAGCTGGGAATTTTGAAAAATATTAAAATGAAAATAAAAATAAAGTTATGAAACTTGCCAAATCCTGTCCGTTCATCATAGAAATCAAGTCAACGGTACAGTTGATAGGTATTGGCTTAATCACAACGCTTGGCCAATGCGGTTTGGTGATCACAAACCCGGTCTATACCAATACCGAAACACTTTTTGCATACCCTAGGAATTGAATCCAGTACCTCCGGTTATCGGCCCGGGCGCTTAGGCACTCGGACTAAGGCGTTACTTAGGATTTTGTTAATGTCTACTAACATTATCAATAAAAAAAAAAACCTTCTTAGCAAGTTAAAACTTGTATTTAGAATAAATAAATTCGACCTTAGTTATACCTATCATAACTCAGAATTCTTTACATAGTATAAAAGTGTCGTAAAGCCAGACCTTTGAAACCGACAGACGGTAAAGAAGTCGTATAGATGTGCTGTAGTCTGTGGTGCTATTGTTGGGTTTCCAGCCAAGTGCAAAGACCTGGGGCTTATGATTTTTACGATGTAGTCACAATAAAAATCTATAAAAATATGTCCCTATGACCCTTGAGTCATAAGAAACATCGAGACGTTCGCATTTGTTAAGTTTTAAAAATATTTTGCGACATTCTGCTTATTATGCTTGTTATTTTTTATTTCCATTATATTTTGGCAACAGACTACATAGATGATGGTAAATTAGAAACATAGAGGCATTAATACCTAGATTATACCTAAGTAGATGGATATTTTATAGATACCTACCTACATTTATATACTTGTATTTTGTTATTTGTTATGAAGCCAATATAATGATTTCACTGAAATAGCTAGATATTTGTGTATACACTTGAAAAAGTAGGATTAAGAGATACTGTTCGTTAGCAATAACATTTTATTACACAATAAAGTACTTACTTACTTTATAGATAAGTTTGTTTCATATAAATCTTGAATCAATCAAAACTATCGTAGATATTTCTCTTACCTACTTTTAATAATACAAAATCCCTATTTTCTGGATATGAAAAAAAATTACTGTTATTATATTTTATTTACTTACCTACAGAAAAACACGAGAGAAAATTTTATTTTTGTCCTTCAAAGGAATTCTTTAAATTCACAGATAATGAGGGGAGGGGCGAGTGAAAATTGGGTCGCCCGTTGAAAAATTTAATTAGCTCAAGGAAATTAGATTGGTTTCGCCCATTTAGGGTCTCAGTATCCAATTCCAAACACGATTTCTTTGAAGCTCTTCGGCCAAAGCCTGGTGTTTTTTTACATTGACGAGTCCGCCTGGCTAGCTACTAGCGTCTTATCATAATATGTTTTCATAACATCAATGTTAGTTGCATCGTGGTGTTCTGACAGATTGATGTTAAAATAAGAAACTCTATATTAGGTTTATTTGCGGTCAGGTAGCTCAGCGGTCGGAGCATTGGACCAGTTATCCAAAGGTCGTGAGTTCGATTCCTACTCAAACTTCCTGTGGCTGGTTAACTTTTCACGTAAAATTTTATCTTTGTACTATATAGCATTGTGGTAGTTTAGTGGTTTATGGTCTGCTATGATGCAAAAGTATTGTATGTTTTAGTGTTAATAAATTTAAAAAAAAATAATGCAAAATTAAAAAATAATAAAACCACTCCTATTTTTTTACTCCTTACACAAAAAATACATTTCACCTGATGTTAAGTTATGTTAGGTAGAAGGAGAAAGCCTGGAATTCTCTACACCAGAGAAACTGGCTATCTTATCTGTAACAGTCGGAACACAAGAACGCTACTGCTAGCCAGGCGGATTTAATATAGGATCTACCAACAACCATACTAGAAACATATACCCCGCTGAAAATCGAACCAGAGACCACCATGATCTATTACACCACAAAAGCAAGCAACAACGTTTATGAAATACAAAAATAGCTTTAAGTGACAAATAGTTTCCAAACTGCCTGTTAGCCGCTGCGGGCACTGGCTAACTTTAAACGTATACATTACAAACGGCTAGGTGCGGCTAGGAGTGGCTAGTTTGATTAATATCACGTTAGCGGGACACTTAAATCCAATTCCGGTATAATAATAGTTAATTACTTTAATAACGTCAACGTGTAAAGAGTTCATTAGCTTCTTCCGTATTCAAAGCAGTGGGGAGCTAAGGGAATACAATTTTGTTAGAGTATCATCATTCATTTGAGCTTCTGAAGGCACGTAAAGGAGACACGGAAGGTTTTTTTTCTTTTTTCAAAATCAAAATCAAAATCAAAAATTTTTATTGCTAACTAAGTGTATAAAAGGTGTTACATTTAAAAGGAACTTAAAACTTAGTCGCCCTTTTCGGACACGGCAATTTATAGAGGATAAAATAATAGATTTATAGAGATAAAAGGAGGAGGCAAACGAGCAGGCGGGTCACCTTATGGAGAGTCATCACCGCCGCCCATGGACACCCGCAAAACCAGAGGAATCGCAGACGCGTTGCCGGCCTTTAAGGAAGGAATAGGCTCGGTTCTTGAAGAACCCAAGGTCGTAACGGTCCGGAAATACCACCGCCGAAAGCTGGTTCCACAACACATAATGTACTCAATCGGAGATAGTTGAAGATAAGCAACTTTCGCAATGTTTGGTGACCAAAAATGTATGTATGTATCATCTCGACCTTCCTTGGTCGAGTGGTGTGTACACCGGTTTTCATGGTGTCGCTATCTTTGAGGTCCCGGGTTCGATCCCCGGTCGGGTCAATTCAGAAATTATTGTTTTTCTAATTGTCTCGGGTCTGGGTGTTTTCTATATATAATAAGTATGTATTTAAGTATTTTAAGTATGTTTATCCGTTGTCGACTATTTAACGAGTTTCATAACGAAGCTTCTCTTGGGCTAGATAATTGGTGTGAGTGTAGGAAAGTTTATTTTTTATTTTATTTTTTTATCTCGAGCTCCTCCGTGCTTCAGAAGGCACGTGAAACCGTTAGTCCCGGATGCATCAGCAGTCGTTAACAACCAGCGCACCGCACTGGGCCCACGTGATGGTTTATGACCTACTCCCCCAGTGGTGTTTTAATTCATAGGGAAGGTTCCCCAGCAGTGGGAACTTAAAAAAGCTAGTGAGGATGACGATGCTTATCATCTTTCAGCCCTTAAAATTCTAGCTGTTGGACTTTTGAAATGTTTATATAATTTTAACGCAAATTTTGTTGCGAACAAATTACAAAAACACAAACCCGCACCCTTCTGACATACCGGGTCAGGTGCTCTCCCAATTGAGCTATCGTGGTTAATGACGGTAGTTGTTGACATTGAATGGGCGCCTTTCGCTTTCGAAGTAAAAAGTAAATAGTGTTAAATAGTTTCGGCGGGCTGGTTAGAACCACGATAGCTCAATTGGGAGAGCACCTGACCCGGTATGTCAGAAGGGTGCGGGTTCAAATCCTGCTCGTGGATTTTTTTTCAACATTAGTGTTTTTGTTGGACTTTTCCTCTCTATATTATATATCTCTCTATATTATATCTCTATCTCTCTCTATATTATATATATTATATATATATTATCTATATTAATATTATAAAGCTGAAGAGTTTGTTTGTTTGAACGCGCTAATATCAGAAACTACTGGTTCGAATTGAATTTTTTTTTTTGTGTTGGATAGTCCATTTATCGAGGAAGGCTTTAGGCTATATAACATCACGCTGCGACCAATAGGAGCGAAGCATCCGTGAAAAATGTTGCAAAAACGGGAACAAGTGCTTAAAAAATTAAAATGAACAATATAACGTAGGGAGATAGAGTTATAATAACCCATCATGCTTGCTTACTGCGGTTTGGTGGGTTTGTTCTGAAATAAATCACCTTGTCTTTTCTTCAGTAGTTTGTTATAAAACTCTAATTACCTTAAGGGCCTGTCTCACAATGTCTGATTAGAAGATACTTGACAGTTAAAGTGAAAGTTTTATATGGACTATCTGTCAAGTAAACGCTAATGGGGACTTACTTGTAGATGGTGAAAGAGGTGACAATGTTGTAGGTTGGTAAGAGTGACAATGTTCTGATTTGCGAAACCATCTGTTCGTTCAATCTATCATTATGAAAACTTTTTATTTACTATTTATTTAATGTTCTATTCTTTCTTATTTAATGTTAACATTCGTATTTTACAAACATGCTTTTTACACCATATGAAAACAATAAGTTTTTGTTACAGAAAAAAATAGCACCGAATCGCGGGAAGCCATTATAATATCATCTACGTAAGCCCGAAATATGTTTTTGTAGACACACAAAACATCATGACTAATTTAAAGGGAAAACACCTACGAGTTTAGAAAAAAAAGTCCCATGGCTTTCCAGCTAAAAAGGTTTTATTACACGTGTAATTAATAAGACACGACAAATAGACGTCAATTAACGTTACCCACAACTCGTAAACAGTGTTTACAAACTGACAATTACGTAAACAACTGGTAGATCTTGTATTTATAATTGTCGCGATTCTTACTGGACCGGAAAAACTCGCCTTCTTTCATTTCCGAAGAAATTTTTTTAAAACAATGGAAAAATACATAGGTGATTGTAGTATCAAGAAAGAATTGAGATTAACCCTGAATGTATTTTGCAATATTCAATTTTTTCTATCATCATCATCAGCTCATTGTTTAGGTCCCCACTGCTGGGGCACGAGCCTTCCCTATGGATGAATAGGGAGAACGGGCCATAAACCACTACACGGGCCCAGTGCGGATTGGTGGTTGTTAACGACTGCTAATGCAGTCGGGACCAACGGCTTTACGTGCCTTCCGAAGCACGGAGGAGCTCAAGATGATAAATGTTTGGTCACCCATCCGATGACTGGCTTTTGCGAAAGTTGCTTAACCTCAGCACTCGCAGACTGGGCGCGTTTACCACTGCACCATCGAGCTTGCTCAATTTTTTCTATGGATTTGTTTTTTTTTAAGAAACACGTATAATGTTCTGTTTACCAATTCAGAGAAACTAATACGCTTGTAAGGTTCACGTCAGTAGTCTAACAAAATTGTGGAGATTGAACTACTATTTCTTGCATTCAAACCGATCATCTTTCCGTCCAGCTACCAACGTTTCTAAGGAGATTTTGGTTTTCTATAGTTATATTGGCACTTTACTTACTTAATTACTGCCTGATGTTATGGGTGCCGACCAAAAAAGCGAAAGTGTAGTCACGGTTACGTTGATTTAAGATGAAAAAACTATCGTATTACTTAAACAAAATATATATTTAGTATCAAAGATAACGTGTTTACAATTAGTCCGACCCATAAATTCATAACACACAATTTTTTCTATAATATCATTATTAAAGTTAGGCAAAAATCATGAAAACGAGTGGCGGCGTTTAGTTAATCTAAATTATTATACCTCTAAATACTTCTAAACTATCACCAATTAACTTAAATACAAATCGTCCGTCTCACATTTTCGATTTATCTAGCGGTTTTTTAAATTACTATTTTTCAAATTAACATGTTAAATTCCCTATACAAAATAAGTATGGCTGCTCAGCACCAAACAAATATAGACGAAGACTTACGGACGGCGCACTCTTAAGCAGGAACAGAGTTCAGATGCGATGATAGCTATTCAAGCAGATTTGTCTTCACTTTAATGACCCGCAAGTTGCTCCTTCACACCTCCTTTAAAAGAGCCCATGTTGTAGAAGTGATGACAATACTACTACTACGGGACTGAGACGTGGTCGTTCACTATGGGCCTCATATAAAAGCCTCAAGGTCACTCAAAAAGCAATGGAGAGGGCTATGCTCGGGGTTTCTCTGCGTGATCGAATCAGAAATGAGTAGATCCGCAGAAGTACAAAGGTAACCGACATAGCCCGAAGAGTTACTAAGCTCAAGTGGCAGTGGGCAGAGCACAATGCTCGCAGGACTGATGGCTGCTGGGGCGGAATAGTCCTTGAGCGGCGACCACGTACCGGAAAGCGCAGTGTGGGCAGGCCTCCAACAAGGTGGGCCGACGATCTGGTGAAGGTCGCGGGAAGCCGCTGGATTCGAGCAGCACAAAACCGGTCGTTGGGGAAATCGCTTTTGGCCAGCAGTGGACGTCTTTTGGCTGAGCTGATGATGATGATGTTGTAGAAGGAAAGAAATATTTGTGCTGGAAGAGTGTGTGTATGTGTATATTTTTTTGGTGGTTCAACAAAGCAATGATTTTGGTTGCTTTGATTTGAAATAATTGTGTTTGTAAGTAAATTTAAAATATAATATGTCGGTGGGCCATGAGTACGGTTGCTACATTGATAGTGACACACAAGCGAGGGATGCCAAAATGGAGTCGATTGACAGCATCTGTGAGATCAATCGACATGAAGTCATAAGTCGTCGAGAGCAATGGTCGCGAAGGAATTCACATATCTAAGTAATAGCTTTAATACATCACTTAAGTTTATAGTTGCAAAGTATTTTTATTTTGTTTTGTTTTATAAATTTACCCAAAAAAAAAATGTACAATTATCGCTCAATAGTATTTATAATGCTAAACAAGCTTTCAGTGGTATTTTAGCTATTTACCATTTTGTTGGAATTTATTTAACAATTATATAATTTATAGACAACGAAAAGCATCTGTTTTAATAATGTTCTTACATATACTGTGGAAAAACTTACAAATTTTCAAGCGAATACTTATTTTGAAACAATCGTTGGGTATTTTTATTTCCACAGTTGTAGGAAAACATGCTGATGTGTCATTGTTATTTGCGTCGACATAAAGAAAACCTGGCGTTATTATTTTATAAATGTAAGAGTTTACCGACGGGTTTTATTATCCACTTAATTGCGATTAAAAACAATTGCGAACGACGACGGAATATAATTATAGAATAGACGTTTATATCAAGTGTAATTTTTTGTAGTCATTACCATTCCTCTTATTTAGCAGCAAATGTACCTAAATGAAAAATTTATATCAATACTAGCTGACCGGTGGACTTCGTACCGCTTTGACAGTTTCCATGACAACAAAACAAACAAAACGTTGACAGTTCCCATAACAACAAAATAAACACCAGATAACAAACAGCGTTGCGTTAAATAGATCATTAAGTTTTTATTTAGAGTATCTTGAGTGTGTCATGCTCTCTTTACTGTCTCTGCGGTGGTGGCGTGTGCGTCGGGTTGTTACGTTCCCTAAAATATGGTTGAGCGAAGCGATGGCTGATTCATATGTCATGCTCGTGAACGGGTGCCGCCTGTGGAGGCTGGTCTGCTCTTGCATACTTATCTTATTTTTAGTATTATTAATTATAGTTTGACTTTGTTTTACCTAAACAATTTTTGACTTTTACTAGAGTACTGTAGTGGTGCTGTATGACATTGTGGAAATTGAAACCTTTACATAATTATCTGATGTAAATTTGTTAACTTACATTTTTTATTTTGTTTTTTTACATGTTGTGGTTGTCTTATATATATTTTTTGTGTTTATTTGTAATGGAAAGTGTTCTGCTATGATAGGGCATTTTCCAATATTGTTGACGCTGTAAAGGAGAAAAGAGGTGGACACTTGCTGAGTTTCTTGCCGGTTCTTCTCAGTACAAGATCTCCCGCCCAGAGTAGATTTACGAACCGATGGCATAATGACATTCACAAGAGCTACTTGTAGCCTAAACTGAATAAATGATTTTGAATTTTGAATTTAAACAAATCCATCGTCCGCTTAAGACACCCGTATCCCATGATGGAGCCCTATAGCAGCACCACCTACCGGGCCCAATTGTAAATCTAAACCATTCTCGAATCCACTTGAACACACACAAGACATACACAGAAACAACACTTAAGAAATTCCTGAAAAGCAATATAACCATTCTTTAATTAAAATAACCTAACTATCACAACTAAATTAAAAGACTTAAAAGAATAATCCACTCCATCTCCATCATTTTAGTTAGCTATGCAAAAATATAGCTACCTAAAATGAAAATTAAGAAAATATTGAATATAACTTTATGATTATGCAAATGCACAGAAACAACACTTAAGAAATTCCTGAAAAAGCAATAAAATCACATAATGAGTTCCTTTTACCATTAATCAAACTAACTCTATATTCCACTCTATATTATCAACGTCTTTCCTCTATTGTTCAAGCGCGTATACTCACGTTCTTTGGGCACATATTTTGGCGTGGTGATGCGTCAATTGAGCGACTTGTAGTCCAGGGCAAAGTTGAGGGCAACCGAGCGCGCGGTAGATCGCCGATGAGATGGACGGACCAAATAAAGGAAGCGGTCGAGAACCCCTTATACACGTGCACAAAGATGGCATCGGTCAGGGGAGAATGGCGTCGGCTGGTCAGGTGGCTCACTGCGACTGAAGTAACGACTGCGACCACTCTGCCAAGAGTGTAAAACGACTAATAAGGGATATTATCAACTTAATTATAATTCATTTCCATTTGCATAGCAAGCTGCAAAAACTGCATAGCCTGAGCCATCGCCGCCAAATCGCATGCTTGTCTATTTTCTAAAGGCTATTCCACGGGGAATGCGCTCAAAATCTCCATAACCTCATTCCACCATCTCCATTTTTCTATCGAACGACAAGGCGTCGCGGGGGCCTCCACCGCTTTGTCGTAGATATTCCACCTTGCCGCACTAAGCGTTTTGCATCATCCTTCCTTGTGCGGACGGCGAAGTTGTGGAATGCTCTTCCGGTGACTGTGTTTCCCGACACATATGACCCGGGTCTATTCAAGGTCAGAGTGAATGGGCACCTTATGGGTGAGCGCGGTCCATCTTAGACCACATCTACACTTTCCATCAGGTGAGATAGAGGTCAAGCGCAAACCTATTGAAAAAAAAAAAAAATAAAAAATAAAAAATGTAAATGATAAATATAAAAGAATACAGAAACAACACTTAAGAAATTCCTGAAAAGCAATGAAATCACAAAGTAGGTCTTCTCAATCCTTAAATAGATTTTTTGTCATCTCTGACAGTCAGTGAAGATTGGGTAACCTAATTTATTATTTATGGCGACTGACTTAAGGTGTAGCTAGCCAGGCAGACCAGAAACAAGCTATACCACCAACCGAATTGAGTACAATAAGTAAATATTAGGTTAAAAAAATTATTAAAGTAAGACATTTATGTTTACTGCACTGCATGATATATTGCTTATAAAAATTCTGTAATGACACTGCAATATCTCAATACTGATAAAATAGGGTAGGCAATAAAGTAGACATTCATGTTATAAAAGCACTTTCTGAATCTTTCATATTCTCAATAACTTATTGTATTTTTTAACTGAAACGTTGTACACAACCGATCTTGCTTATCCCAAAAAGGGAAGAGGTTACGCTTATGGCTTAATTAAACGTGATAAAAGTTCCTTCGCCCATACCAAAATCGACCCCCAACGAGCGCTAATCACAAGTATTTACATTATATTAGTATGCACGCGATTGCACAGACGACCTCAACAATTGTTCCTTATGTGAGGAATTTATATTCACAAGGCCTTCCGCGTGTTAGTCATTGGTGCTAAAAAATATGCTAATAACAATTTAACTGTACATCTGTATGTTTTTCATTAAAGTGTGAAACTCATCTTCTGTGCATTACCAAAAAAAAATACAAAAAAAGTGAGTTTTGATATTACTTATAACATTATGTCAAAGAATTACCACTATGCGATATTCGAAAACTCATAATCGAATAACAATACTCGTATCGTAAATATACCACGTAAAATCTTAAATAAAACACAGAATTAGTTTTTAAAAGTCAAATGTACCAGGAGACCATAGACTCGAGTAGATTGACCCCACGTCCGACCTTGTAGCAAGAAGGCGTATAATAATAAATAGAATGCATCAAGCGTGCGTTGTAAAACCGCAAAAATATCAGCCTTATTACTTTAGTTCGAAGGCTCAGAGGTACCAGGAGAGCATAGAGCCAAGGAGATTTTACCACACGCTCAGCGCTGCGGTAAAAAGGCAGTAAATAAATAAATTCAATAGCATCAATCAAGCCGTGCAGATAGAAGGTATGAACTGCGCACGCGTCGAGTGCCATGACCTGGCTCAATGCTACGTTTTCGATGTGAATAATACGCACACATGCCGATTCGGATTTTGCGCATGGCACACAGAATTGTGAATTAGGGTTGGCGGTTGGCAAGTGTCCTATTATAATTTCTTAAGTTTTAATGATGATAATATAAAATACGTATTTTTTTATGTAGAATTATAATTATCCGTCTTATTACTTGATTTGGGTAAAGTGTGAAATCAATTGCATTGCTTTCCCTTTAAATGTTATTAAAACGGTTTTATATTTAACAATTAAGTGCATCACCACAGCAATGTAACGTAGAGGAGGAGGCGTGATGACTAAAGATAACAAGCCTAACTTATGGGCTTTGTTTCAGGCTCCAGTGCCCCTTAAGATTGATTTGTCTTGTCATCAACACCCTGAGCTAATCCATTTAGAACTAGAAGAGTTTTGGAGAAAATATTAAAATATATTTTTATTTAATATAAAATCATTGCCAACCCTACGTTACACGCGCAAAATCGCCCGAGCAGGCAGCGCGTGCGCGAGCGCAGTGTGCACGATGCTCGCTTGTTTATATCCACACAACTACAAGTGTACGAGGATGGAATAAATAAAATACTTCATCTGCGTAATTTGTGAATAATATTCGTTAGATTTGTTACCTGTCATATAGCTGTTTAATTTTAGAAATATTTTTAAACAATGTGTTGTTTTAGATCAGTTTTAATAAACACGTCAGGTTTAAATATAAATAAGCTGTAAATGTCCTGTACCTGTAGAAGCCTTTATCTACTAACAATAAACTTGGAATGATGACAAAAATTATTAACAACTTGTTCCGTGTTTCGAAAAATAGTAGTAATTGTAAAAAAAGCTCTGTAATGGATTGTAAGTAGTAGGTGATTCTGTAATAAATTAGGCAATGTGGCAAAGTTCTGTACTACATAGGGAAGAATTAATAAACAGCTACGAAAACAATACAATACAATTTTCCGTAAACCTTTGACCGTACTACACACGTAAAACAAAATAGACTCAACAATAATAACAACTAAAATCTACTACCAATTAATACGATAGATTGGAAATAGTATCAACATCTTTCAGTATGTAAAAAAACACGTGCAAAACACTGGCAAAGTATCAACTTCGACGCGTCGCGGCTCACGCACACATGCATCCCTTGACCCGCGCTCGCGTGTGTGCGCTGTTTACAGATAATAAAACAGTCGCGAGTATTCAACTCGGAGCGCAGCGCACTATATCTGTTTGACAGTGGCTTAGCGATGGCCGCGTTCGAATTCGGTTGGAGCAAGTTAAATTCGTAATATAATGAGATTATGCTACTTATTATTATATATTGTCAATTATGTCTTTAGGGCTCGGCTCAGTGGCATGCATTATGATAGGCCTTAAACCATGTCGTCACCATTTTTTAAATGCAGATAAGTAGGTACTTAAATAAATAACTTGATTTTAAAATTGTTTACATATAGCTAACTGGGAGGTGCGGTGAGAGGATTCTCTCCTAATGCGACTGGATGTTTGCCGCCAACTAAGCAGCATGGTTTGGCATTGGTCAGTTCCGGTTTGAAAGGTATCGAGCCAGAAAATTACAGGACCTAGAAAAATAAGAACTGAGACTTCGGGGTCGTAACCGATCCGATGCGAACCCCTCGGAGAAATAGGGAACGGGGACACGTAGGTACTAGTGTGTCATGCCATTCCCTCTATAAAACTTCTGACGGTGCCGGTGTTTCGTTTCACACGTCTTGAGAAATCCTTAGTTTCTCGCCCCCAAAAAAGTCCGGGACAGCCAAAAATGCCGCTTGACGCAATCAGCAAATATTCTCTAAAACAAAATGGGGGATGACAATGCATGCGTCATGCCTTGGGGGTCGAAAGATCATTGGGCTGCAGTTGCTGATTTTCATCTGGCGAATGCTTGTTTTTTTCCCTTTAGATGACGGCTTCGTGCGATTGGCACATTTGTGGCCAGTAATCAAAGTCAAAGTAATTTTTCTTACAGGTAATACATAAATAAACAATATTTCCTTCCTGTACGATGATGATGCATGATAATAGAAATTAGAAATGAGAAATGATATACCCCCAAACCCCTCGCATATCTCAGTAAAGATGTGGAGCTTTACTAAGTCCTCACCCGGACTTCTTGAGAGAATTTGAAAAGTGACGTTGCACTGTTTTGTTTCATTTGCCAACACTCAAGCACACTCAGATCGTGAGTGTGCTTGAGTGTTACTTAACGGTTAATAATCCACCATTATTTCGCATCAATATTCGACATAACACCAATTATAGAAAATAAAACAAAACCACAGACATGACTCTTCACTTTCCCGCCAAGAAGTCCGTATGCTTGTTAGTATCGTACTAAATGTAAAATAAACTTTCCTATACTTTATAGTTTCGGACTCCACGTGCTGACAAATTTGAATTACTCTATTCACACTGTATTTCTGCTCCTGAACAGTCCCAGAAGGGTAAGCAGATATTTTGAAAGTGGTAGTTATGAATAATATAAAGTTATTTTATTACAAAACCAAAATTATTTAGAAGCGCTGTTGGGTTGTGTTGTTATAACGATCCACGTTCTGTTTCTTTAATGGTTTAGCTAGTTATAATTACTAGTTTTTTAGGTGCGTAAATCAGGTCTTTTTGGTAAAGAACTTCATCATCATCATCATCTCAGCCAAAAGACGTCCACTGCTGGACAAAGGCCTCCCCCAAGGATCATACGGCAAATATGCCGTAATCCCCACGCCAGAGTTTTTTAAATCGGTCCTGTAGTTTTTAAGTTTATTCGTTTCAGACATACATACAAAAATACAAAGCTTTCCTCTTTATAATATTAGTATAATGTATAACTACCTATTTTTATTTTTAAATTAGCATTTTTAACCATTTTTATTATGTACTCTAGCAATTCTTTTCTATATTGTTATTACTTTTAATCAAAGCATCATCATGTTTGAGGTGGTATACACCTTAATATTTTTATTGTATCACTTCAATACTTCACCTTCTAACCAGGTGCATCAGAGAACGTTGGTTTAAATGCCGCTCATAAAAAAAACAACACCAATCTAAATACACTGGGCCGCAAAAATTCCGGGTCGCTTATAAAAAGTGTGATAGTTTCTTAACAACACAACACAAACTAGTGAAACTGTAGTATTTTATAGATGACTGACTTATACATAAAAGAAAATACATAACACGTTTGTAAACTGTATAATTTTATTTAAGTACTAAAAAATACAAAAAAACACTTCTAACTTTTGACAACAAAAATATACAACACAGTTAATCTGCAAAATGAAAGCTTTTCTGTAAATTTAATATTTTGTATTTCCTCCACGAGCCCGTATCGTTTCATTAAGATGATGTGGCATGCTGTAAATCAAATTTCTAATACGGTTTTGGTCTATTTTTGACCATTCTTCTACTAGCTCACTTCTTAACTCACGTAAGTTAGCTGCAGCTGAAGAGCGTTGTTTAACGCATCTCCCGAGCTCGTCCCATAAATGCTCTATGGGATTTAAGTCTGGGCTGCGAGCTGGCCACTCTATGCGGGTGATACCGACGTCTTGAATATACGCGTTGACCAAATGTGCTGTATGTGGTCGCGCATTATCGTCCATAAAAATGGATTTTGCACCCATATTCACCAAGAAAGGACCAGCATGCTCATTTAAAATGTCCTCTACATATCTGGGAGCTGTCAGAGAACCGTTTTCTATAATTACTAACCCCGTACGATCCTCTGAAGATATCCCAGCCCAAACCATTATTGATCCTCCACCGAATGGCACCTTTTCCTCAAAACACGCTTGACGATAACGTTCATTTGGTCGCCTATATACTCTTCGTCTCCCATCGTGTGCGAATGAACAAAATCTTGACTCATCGGAAAACATAACCCTGGACCAATCTTCCTGGCCATGGGTCGTGTTCTCGAGCAAACCGCAACCTGGCAACTCGATGTTCTCTGAGCAATTTAGGGCCATTTTCTGGCTGGTATAAGACTTTATATCAGCTTCCCGAAGTCGCCGCCGGATCGTGTCAGAGCTTACATTGTTGTGGTGAATTCCTTGAATTCTAATTTCGGACCTGAACAGCCGTGAGATGTCGATTTCTTAACATAGTGCTCACGATGAATCGGTCTTCTCGTGTAGTTGTACACCTTGGCCTGCCATTCCCTGGTCTCCTGATGTTCATGCCGGTTTCTTGAAATCGCTGGAGTACTCTTTGGACCGTGGATAAAGATACACCTACTGTTCTAGCAATATTCCGCTGACTTCTTCCTTCTTGTACCATGGTGATAATTCGTGTACATTCTGCAGTAGATAACGACGTGTTGGTGCATGATTGATGCACAAAATACTGTGACCAGCCAAAAAAACTGTTTATAATGACAGCTCGGTTTGAGAAAATTTTCTATTCCATAAATTTGAATTTTGATATTTTTCAAAAATCTGAATTTCTTTTTTTGAAGCTGTAACTTGTTCAAATGCAACTTCTTTTGATTTGTATAATAAGCGTCACAAATCTGCCTATAACATATTATTTATACGAGGGATCTATGTAAATAACTTTGGGAGATATCGCGGTTTTTCTAAATGACCCGTTATTTTTGCTGTCCAGTGTATTATAAGCATTTATAGTCTGAAACGTGCCAGCAGCGACGCATGCATACATATACATATGCATACATATGCATACAGTCATCTGCACATTCTTCCTACAAACTACAGGCTAGAAACATCATAAATCTCAATATTACTTTAAATTAAACAAAAAAAACATAAACATGCCACAACAACTATGAACTTGCGGTTCGGTCTATGGTCTGAATGGAACATTATACATTTTTCCGTTTAGCGTTAGTTACTCTGCGGTCAGCGTCCATAGATAATCAATACAAAATGCGGTTGCAAATTGTTAAACTACATTATTGTGTATTTATCGCTAGGATGTGAACAGTAAACACCTATAACTATTTAAAGGTTTGTCAAGGCTGTCATAATAACAAATACTCATATTATTATTATTTAAAATTTGCATTCCTAATACTATACTTATGTAGAAGATAAAATTTTACTAAAAAAACCAATCGGTCTTAGGAAGCTCGAGAGGGAATCGAACCCGTGATCCATGGATTACCGGTCCAATGCAATGAGGGATCTCGGTAGCTCAGCGATCAGAGTAATGTATACATATGTATACTTAATACAGGATATTTTTTACCAGTGCACATATTTTCTGGAGCGACTCAGAATCGGTAAGTAAACATCTTTCTCATAGTAACATGGGTCGAAATAAATCAAAAAATTTTGGACTTCCCATACTTTAGCCTGATTTGTATGAAGAGTCTCAAAATTTTTGACATATTTCAACCCATGTTACTATGAGAAAGTTGTTAACTTACCGATTCTGAGTCGCTCCAGATAATTTGTGCACTGGTAAAAAAAAACCTGTATAAAACATATAGTGAGCTGGATGAGAGTAAAGGATTGTGCTCAGTGGCGTGCACTTGGAGAGGCCTATGTCCAGCAGTGGACTAGTATAGGCTGATCATGATGAAGATGAAGATAGTGGCCTGCTCGCCACTTCGTCCGCTTGAGAACACCCGTTTCCCATGATGGATCCTATTGCAGTGCCACCTACCGGATCCAATTGTGAATCAAAACTATTCAAAGACACACTCCTCATATAGACACAAATAATCTCATTAAAATCGGTCCAGCCGTTTAGGAGGACATAAACACGTATTGAAGAATTAAAAATACTAGTGGTCGCCCAGTGGTTGAAATTCGACCGTAATTTTATTAAGGCTGCTCGGATTGTATCATAAGCAATGAAAAATTAAAAAGATAGAATGTGAGTTTGGATCGGCATTGACAGATTTCGGCCGCTCCTCTTCCATTTTTGAATTTTTTGAAAAGAGTATACTATAAGCGTGTGTGTCAAATACATATGAGTTTGTGTCAAATACATGGTAGTGTGTGTAATGCTTGTTTTATTGATTTAATGTATTTTTATGCATAATTAAAAAAAAATTACATTCTGTTACTTTTTCTCTATATAAACTATAAGTGTGCGAAATTTCACACTCCTCCGTCCGCGCAATTTTCGTGAAAAGGGGTACAAAGTTTTTGCTTCACGTATTAATATATAATAATATAGATGAAGATATATAGGAATAGGGAGACTTGGGAGACGTAAGTAATAAGATTATTTTCCTTCTTTCCTACCCATCACCATTTCATTTCTCACCAGTAAAAGATTATTATTTCCTTTGCCATTTGATTTCTCCATTAACTCTTTGATTTTCTTAATAATAATTTGAAATAATAAAAATAAAATTACTTAAAATAATTCTTAAAAATAACAAACCCAAAAAAAGAATATATCTCTGCGCCGCTTAATGTACGGCCTTAATGGTCTAGTGAAAAGATTATTGGCCCGGGTTTGATTCTCAGCGGAGTTACGTATTCAAATATCTATACTAATACAAATAGAATTCTGGAAATCAAGTTGAACCTCTGGCTCCAAAACCAGAGGTGGCAGTGGTCAACCAAACCAAGTTCCAACAATTCTTGACAACAGTTTTACCTGACTCCATAGTAGGTACCGTAAAGACCGGAGGGGGGCCTTTACTTATTTATTCTAATGGGGGCGTTTATTAAAACAAATAGAGCGTTTACTACTACTATATATTGGTATTTATAACATAACATGAATATAATCAAATAATAGATCTCGCCGCTGCCGCGGTCGACACGCAAGTCGATGCTCTTCTTTTTCTCTTCATCACGTGTCATCATAACCGTCGATTCAAAGGCAGAACGCGACGGCTGCCAGTAGGCTCGCCCCACGAAGCAGTCCCGATCACTACAATACTACAGAACTATGCTCAAATTCTGCTAATTTATTAGAACCACAATCGTGTTTCAGTTGCATGAAGATGTAGATAAAATCTCAGTGAACTTATTCTGACATCTGGGGTAGAAGATAATGTTATATTCATCTCAGATAAATTGTGAAATTTAACTAATTATTTTTAATTTTCAGTTTATTTTTAAATTTATGTATTAGTTTTTTTTTCATGTCTTTCATGTGTTGAAAAGCCGCAGGTATATATGTTTTTTTATTATTATTATTGACTTAATTAACCCTGATGAGGGCTAGCTATGAGCTCTGAAAACAGTTTTGTAGCAATATTGTTGCGATTGTGAAAACGTGACGCATCTCGTTTTCATAACTGCATTTTTTTATTTTTTTCGGGTACATACTTGGCCATCATTTCACCTGATGTTAAATGATGATAAGGCCGGTGGAAGCGCACTTCACCCGGGATCCTCAACTACTAAGGCACTGGCTACCTTATCTCTGGCTGTGAGAACAACACAACGCTACAAACATTGAACTTATGGTCAGGCGGACAAACAAGCCCTTCTTTGACAGTGGAAAACTCGTCGGCCGAGTCCCACCGCGCTCGAGGCGCGGACGGTTATGTGGGGTTCCCTCCAGCTCCCGCCTCCCTGCCCGGACCCGAGGGTCTCGACAGGGATTCGGGAGGAGGAGGGGCCCCCACTAAAAACCACTGTATATCTCCTTAACGTGCCGCTCTAGGATGACTGGGTTTGGCAGTCACCAGTGTTCACCATATTGGCGCCCCGCCAGAGGGAGCACGCCCGAGGATGTTTGAGCGTGCTCCAGACGTCCTGAGGCTAGTGGACGACCAGGGATTCGAGCAAGTCCTAACACCAACCAAACAGAGTACACAAACATGTACCCGGTACTGAGTCCGGTCCAAACCACTATATCAAAGAGACGGTTTTCTTGCAGTATTTAAACTTAAAGGGCCCATGCTAAGGCCCCTGTTTTTATGCGATAACAGTGCAGTACTTTTATCACGGCATTTTGCACTTAATTCATTATCAAACACAAAAAGGCCGACCGCTTCAAACGACATTATTGTAACAGATTCAAATTAAATTGCTTATCTGTAATGCCTACCGCGAAACGGGACACCAGCTGCGTCTGACTCACTCGCACAAAGGATAAAATACTATACCTACATCTAATGTTACAGATTGTAATAACTACTTAATTGGATACCTACCTATGTATATTATTGTTTTTTTATTTGGGGGCTAACAGCATTGTTCGCAATTTTTCTCGATATTAAGCTAATACCTAACAAGCTACCACGTTTAAAAGCGGAACAATATTATTTGTGAAAAAGGAAAATACACAAACGAAAGTCATCCGAGAGTTAAAAGTAATCTTATGATTATAAATAAACTTTATTTAAAATATGTTTAATAACAATACATGGTAGTATTAAAATAGGCCTTACTGTCCCACTGGGCAAAATAAGGCATTCATCAGTGAAAT
Source organism: Eudonia lacustrata (assembly GCA_947562085.1). NCBI lineage: Eukaryota > Metazoa > Arthropoda > Insecta > Lepidoptera > Crambidae > Eudonia > Eudonia lacustrata. The sequence continues at coordinate 1,732,749 of OX387323.1, read as the reverse complement.
CAAGTCATTGATCGCTACAATTGATGGGTAGTGGCTTCACAACACCACGTTTGCCAAATTCAGATTGGTGGTCACAAAGCTCAACGCATCAATCAATCCAAAACATGCTTCGCCCAAATGTACCCAAGACCTCCGGTTATTGGTCCGAGCACTTTGCCATTCGGCCACAGATACATTTCGACTTATTATGTCAATATTATAAAATACGAGTATATGATACGGCTAATCGTATATGTACTTTTAAACCAAATTCGCAGAGTACCTTAATTTATTTATTTTTAATTTTTTACTCCCTGTGTGGTGCCGGGGATAAAGAATTGCACCACCCCATCTCTTCCCGTGGGTGTCGTAAAAGCCGACTAAGGGACCATTCCAGAGGATGGGCAGCAGCATCTCTCTGAGGTTACCCTCAACCTACTGCGATCGCCAACCCGCCTGCCAAGCGTGGCGATTACGGCAAATACCCTCCATGATTATTTGGGGGAGGCCTTTGTCCAGCAGTAGACGTCTTTTGGCTGAGATGATAATGATAATTTTTTACGGGTAAGCACAGTGCCTTGATCTCGCCTGATGTTAAGTGATGATAAGGCCAATGATGGGAGCGCACTTCCCCCGGGATCCTCAACTAGTGAGGCACTGGCTATCTTATTTCTAGCTGCCGGAACACAAAATTGCTACAAACCATTGATGTTATGGCGACATATTTAGATAAGATGGTGGTAGCTAGCCAGGCGGACAAACAAGCCCTACCACCAACCAAACCAGTTGCACAAACATGAACCCCCCGCTGGGAATTGAACCCGGGACCTCTGGGTCTAAACCGGAGGTCTTAGCCTCTAGACCACAAAGGCGGTGAAAAATTTTATGTAACTAGTCATTGTTCATCATATAATTCTGTCTGGTATTATGTACGAACCAACAAGGTCCTAAAGCCAGCCGTAGCCAGTCCTAAACAAAATAAACTTAACTAAAAAAAAATATATAACTAGAAACATTAAAACGACAAAGACTTTTTCCATTCCATATGAGTACAGATTGAAAATGCTTAACAAAATGCGATTTAACGTATGATATGAATCACTGATGCCGTTCCCCATTTCTCGGATTCGCTGTGCGCCAGCCACGCCACAATTTCAAGAATGCTACGAAGACGCAGGCTTTGCGCTGAATGCCTGTACGGATTATGCTATAAGTCGTCTAGCCGAGTGTGTTGCACACTGGGTCGACGTACGGATTTACTCGGAAAAGGAAATTTTATTTTTGCTACCTACTTCATATTTTATGTTGTTTTGCGAATTCCAATATGAAGCTGTATCCATAGTAACAGAAGAAGTAAAACTTAAAGTTTATGTTTCTCTTTTAGTGTGCATTTTAACTCCTTTTTTAATGTCTGACTGCTGTTATTGTTTTAATGTTTATTATTGGTGTATGTGATGTACGAAGTATATTTGTAACTTAGAAATAAGTTTATATTTTTTGAAATGAAACAACTTTTACGGATCTACTCGCGTTTATTTTATACATTACTTATTTAATGTTTATGTTTATATTTTTTTTAAAAGAAAATCTATTGAGTTTATTGCTGAGTAATTTTCAATGGAAGCTGGCATACAGTGCTGGTGTTAGAATCATTACTAATTAACAAAAATTAGGAGAGTGAGCTTTCAAAGACACTGTTATTTATTTACTATTTCCTTTTACCAAATAATCTGAAATTTCAACATTTTAGTGTAGCTCCTACCCAATGTGCAGTGTACGGCAGCACGAGTGTCGCGTTACTGTCGTAGAGCGGCGATGACACTCGGCAGCCATTCGCGCTAATTGCGAGTATTATTGCGAGACATCGGCTGTTCCCCGTTCTGTTCTGTTACCCGTTTGTTCTGTTATAAAGGGTCCATTGGAGCTGTTATAGCTAGTTTATAAATGCTATAATTTGAAACGCGAACATGGTGATACACGGAAGTACTTCTTTTTGTGACTGAGACGATAAAAGATGCAGCTTGCTTGATGGAAAGCAGCCACTGCAGCCACCGTAGCATATGAACGCTTGTCCCAAGCTCACAATGCAAATGTGAATGTACTATTGTTTTTTCAATATTTTTTACATGACAATAAATTTATTTTTATCATTCATCCAATAAATGTATTTTTTCTTCTTCTTTTTCAAACCCAGAATCCTTAGTACTTATGCTTTTAGGGCCAACATTTTACTAAATATAGTACCTTTAAAATCGCAACACAGCAATGCAAAACAACGCTGTTCTGTGGCAGAAATAGGTACCTATCAGTCCTACCTATTAGCAGTCTGGTTTGGCTAGAATCTTAACGCTAGGCTATGCCAGATCGGCAGAAGTGGAAAACGGAAAGAAGTGACATTTGTCCAACATTGAGAGACCTCTGAGTGTACCCCACTTTTCACTGTTCAAAACTAGTGTTCGATTCGATAAACTATATTTTTTATAAGTTATTTTATTTAGGAATACACAGTAGGAACTTTCAATATGTGTATAAAATGTAATATAATAATAATATAATACATACACCATGTGCCTTTGGCGTAGTTAAAATGTTATAACGTATTTAATAAAAACTTGGTATATATAAAATTATTTAGTAACCAATTAAAGACTACTTTAAGTTTTCCATCAACACGTGTTAACCAACAATTTTAAATTTAAAAAAAATAAGACAAAATTTTGTTTACTAAATGATATAGATATAAAACTACTTAGAGTGGGTGTCAATACGAAGGAATTTACCGAAGCCATCGAATTTCATACGCAAAAACAAAACTGCGCATAACCCACAACAATGTCGGTGCACACGTGGCCCACAGAATGTAGAAAACATGTTGTTCAGCCTGAAGAGTGCAGTGAATCAACTGATCGGAAGTTTACGTCGTAATATCGAGCTGTGGTCAGTTAGATACCTAATTTCTTGTTTATTTACTCCATGTGGAGTTTATTTGCATATAAAATGATAAAAACATTTATTGATTTATTTATGACACCCTAACTCACTGTGCACGTGGGTCAAAGGCCTTTCCTGAAACACAAAATTTTTAAATATCGATAATGAACATTCTATTACCAAAAAAAAATATTACAAACGGGAATATTACCATGTTTTTTCTTGTGTGTAAGTCTCCGACATTTCGGCACTAATACCTTGTAATGATTCTAATGTAAGCGACCATGACAGATATCAGAGAAAGCTAATATATTAGTAGAGATGTTTAAAATTGAAAGTTGGAGATGTTGATTCATAGATGTATGTCTCTTTCAAGAGTGACTGATATGATTAATTGTTTTTTTTACAGATGCCTACGACGAGTACTACTCGATAAACCAATCTCTCGAATTTATATTGCCTTTAAGTGAGCCTCTTAGACCACAGGCTTTTTTATACAGAAGAAAATGCAAGCAGCGCCGCAGACGTTTTAAGGCTTAAAACATCAGGCTCTAAACATCCCACTGCTGGACTCAGGCCTTCCCACATGAAGCACTTGAGGATAGGGCCATAACCAACCACGCTTGTCCACTGCGGGTGGGGTTGACACTTGCAAACTACTCTTAGCGTTCTATTCATAAGCGAATATAAATAAACTGTATTGTACAGCAAACGACTTTCTGACAAAAATTACATAAAAGTACACGTACAAAGGGTGGTCTTATCACCAAGAGTGATCTCTTTTAAAATTATTTCATCATCATCATTTCAGCCAAAAGACGTCCACTGCTGGACAAAGGCCTCCCCCAAAGATCTCCACAACGATCGGTGTTGTTCTACTCGCATCCATATGTTATATATTATATTGATAATAATTTATTTATTTATTATTTTTTTCATCATCATAATTTCTACCTAGGTCTTACCATGTACTCTTAAAGCCGTACTGTAGCAACAACACCGTTTTATTGCCGTAACAGTCATCATCATCATTTCAGCCAAAAGACGTCCACTGCTGGACAAAGGCCAAGGATCTCCACCTCGACCGGTTTTGTGCTGCTCGCATCCAGCGGCATCCCACGACCTTCACCAGATCGTCGGTCCACCTTGTTCGAGGCCTGCCCACACTGCTTCCGGTACGCGGTCACCACTCAAGGACTATTCCGCCCCAGCGGCCATCAGTCCTGCGAGCAATGTGCCCTGCCCAACAATACTGTTACAATATTGCTTTAATCCGTCGTCTGCTGAATACAGACACAATAGATTTTTTATTGTTTAGGGCACTGATCAATGTTCACCGCATAATATATGAGCGGTTAAGAGCTTAATACCACGGCCCCTCTTCTCAATATTTTATAGGAAGGCGCTACTTCTCTTCCTGTTCCTTTCTTCCATTCTTTCTCTCTTCTTCACGCGCTAACTCTTACCTACTCCTTATATTATTTTTTGATTTTTTATCTTTAAGTGCTAATTGCTACACTAAAGCTGAATTAAATATTTGTAAATTAAATAATAGGTCCTTACCTATGAAATTGGAGTTTTGTATAACGATTTTTTATAAAATTTTATTTTTCATACTAACGGTTTTTTAATTTTCTTAGCATCTATTTATTTTAACACTATAAAAATTGTAGAGTGTAGTGTGTTTGTTTTACTAGCTAAATATAGCAGACATAAAAAGAAAAAAAATCAAGTCCCTTCAAAGCTACAATAAAACAAAAGGACAATTCCGCGACAAAAAAATTAGTCAATTTAAAAAAAAATATGGGCGATAAAGACACAAAATTAATAATCATTGTTATTACTGAAGCCTAAGTAACATAGTCCTAATTAAAGGTGTATAATAATATTAACAACCGGTATTGACTTTTAGAAGTAATACACCTATTAATAAGTGAGAAAAAAACTCCAATTTCATAGGCATGGAGCTATTATTTGTAAAAAAAATAATTCATAATGGTCAGTACAGCCGCCCGGATTGCGGAAGACCCAGGTTCGATTCCTGGTTGGGTCGGGTAGGCGTTTAATTTTTCCTTATATTATGATTATAATATTGACTGGCACATGCTGCATCGGTTAACTAAAATAATGCAAACATTAGTGTGTAGTGTTGATTACGTGGCGGGCGGTGTAATAACTGACCGACGCGACCACAGGGCGATTGGACGACTCGTTAGCCAACCACACCGGCGTGCCTGCTGGAATATGATTCGGGGTACAGTCGGCTGCAGTATTAGCTTGACACTTTACACTTGAGTAATTATAAATTATATTTTTTCATGAATTTAATTTATTCATCACATGAAATTGAACATTTTATTTTGTGATCTTTGATGATAGTAGGTACCTTTAAAGGTCCTTTGGACGCAACATTGAAAGTTGTAGCTCTGGTGCACCCAATTCTGTTAGATATTATATTATATTTTATACTTAGTCTTGCTCACGTTTGCTTGTCGTGGCAGCCTGTAAGAGAATCTGCATTTATCTTAAATATAGTACATAAGATTAAACAATGTAAATAGTGTAAGATTTGTTGGTTGCCCTTAATAAATAAATAAACATCTCTCGCCTCTTCCAGAAAGCAGTGTTTGTTATTAGTTTGTCATCAAATCAAATGAGGGACCATACGTGACTGACATTGATGTTCCAATTATCGCCAATTTGTACTTTTCTTTTTCTTTTTTACTTTAATTTTGAGCTTTATTATCAATGAAATAAGGCTGAATATCGAGTTAACTAATAAAGACTTGCCCGGAAAATATACAGAAAAATGACTAACACCAGGATTAGTGAGATAACGCTGATGTACTTCGTGGTAACGACACGTCAGTAACCTATTAAAAATTAAACTCAATAGAATTGAATTAATTGGGGGGGTAAGGTTACTCGCGTCCGTAGGATATACCATCTTCCCTAAGACACACCCTACACGTGCCCCCTGGGTGGTGCTAAAGAGTAACAACGCCGAGTCTTGGGCGGCGGTCAATTAACCCGATCTAGCAAGCCTAGCAAGTTTGTCGCTGGAGGTAGGAAATGACCCCAGCAACTCGGTCTTTGCGGTCATGTATCGTGGGGCTGAGGGTTGGAGCTTGATTGTTTGAACCAAGAGGAAGAAAACCTCAATAATAAATTACCCTAATCTCAGTGGTGTGGAATGTGCCGAAGGGATGCATGGCTGGAAGGTGTCCAGTCTATAGCACCAACCTCGATGTGACAGGCTAATATCGTTGTATTGCGCCTTCTTGCAGGAACGGGCGTTACCCTGTAAGCGACCTTTTATGTCGTCCCAACTCGTGGGAATCTAATGAATGATACCAATATAAATTCAAATAAAATCAATAACCCCAAAAAGACTTTGACACAGCAGGCGTTCCATCCAGGGCTCTTCAATAGACAGCGGTCTAGCTCACTAAGTGATGTGGCAACTCACCAACAGAACTCTGTTCCATTGGTCAACTCCGAGAAAAACATAGTCGATCTAACTGAGTCATCTGAATCCAGCCAAGTTACCCAGGAACAACAACCACCTCCATGGCAACGGGTTCCAGCATCTAAGAAACGCAAGATACGCGAGCACTCCCAATCACCAACTGCCACTCAATCAGAGAACCGGTTTGCCACTCTTCCAGTAGACTCTGAATTAGAAATTCATCCTAAGCAGCCTGCTAAACCTCCGCCCATTGTGCTATATGGGATTGAGGATCTTAATGAACTGACGAAATTAATAGATACAGTTGTGCATCCAAGTGACTATAAGTTCAAAATTATAAACAAAAACCTAATGCGTGTTTCTGTAAATACTGCAGAAAATTACAAATTAGTGATAGACTTGATTAGACGAAAAGGATTAATCGGACATACCTTCACTCAAAAAGACACAAAAAGCTACCGAATAGTAATAAAAAACCTCCACCACACAACACCACATGATGCCATCGTTCAGGAAATCGAAAAGAGTGGTAACCATGTACGAGGTGAAATAATCAACTGTCGGTATGGACCAGATAAAAAGCCAACCTCAACATTCTTTGTTAATTTGGAACCCAACATTAACAATAAACTAGTCAAAGACATTAGATACATCTACCATCAGCATGTAAAAATAGAAGACCCGCACAAGAGCAAAACAATTGTCCAATGCCAACGTTGCCAACAATATGGTCACAGTAAAAACAACTGCATGAGACCTTACAGGTGTGTTAAGTGTGGAGAGGGTCACAAAACCTCAGACTGTACTAAGAAGGACAGAAATTCACCGGCCAAATGTGCTCTCTGCTCATGTGATCATCCCGCAAATTATAAAGGTTGTGTGGTGTACAAAGAAATTCTCACAAGAAAAATTAACACAAAAAAGATATTGCCTAATGCTACCAAGAACATACCGTTAGCTGAAAAAACTAAAACGAACCTCGTCACTTCAAATCCCACGAATCCTTTGCCTACAAAGCCATATACCTTCTCAGATGTCACTGCAGGCCGATCTAGAAAGCTATCTACCAACAACCAGGAACAACAAGACGACCCTATTGATCAATCTAATACCTTACTTGAAAGACTTTTAACAAAACAGAATGAGAAAATCGATCTCCTCCTACAACAAATCAGTACTCTTTTGAGCCTACTGACATCAGTAATAAGCAAGTTATCACCGTAAAAGAGGACACAATACGGATTGCAACGTGGAACATTAATGGATTATCTCCTAACATTAATGAACTAGAGGTACTGATTAAAACCAATAACCTAGATATAGTTTTAATTTCGGAGGCACACGCCACAGTGAGAAGCTCATTTCGTATCAAGGGATTCATCATTTACTCCACTCCTCATCCTGACGGTGGGGCTCATGCTGGTGCAGCTATAGTTGTTAGGGCACATCTTAAGCACACGCCTTTAGAACACTTCTCCACGGCGCATCTTCAAGCTACCACAATCCAGCTTCAAACACGTCGCGGCAGCATCACGCTTTCCTCAGTTTACTGCCCTCCAAAACATAAAATTACAGCGGACATGTTTGCGGCCTACTTTCAAACCTTAGGCCCCCGATTTATAGCAGGTGGTGACTGGAACGCAAAGCACAACTTTTGGGGCTCCCGTATCACAACGGCGAGAGGGCGCGAACTTAAACGCTATGCAGACAACAAGCATCTTAAGTTGCTCTCAACAGGTGAACCCACATATTGGCCTAGCGATCACAGAAAATTACCTGATCTCCTAGACTTCTTTGTGACCCATGGAATAGCCGATCTGCACACTGTTACGGAATCATGCCTAGACGGATCATCGGATCACACACCGGTAATTCTAACATTAAATTCCAATGCGACTTCTCATGAGAGAACGGAGTTTCTGATTAACCATGGAACAGATTGGGTGGGCTTTAAGAATTATCTTGAGGAAAACATCGATCTTAAAATCTCTCTGAAAGACCCCGATGAGGTGGAAGAGGCATGCAGATACGTAACCAATCTCATCCAAGTAGCAGCCTGGACTAACACCCCAAAGTCAATTTCAACTTGGAAACGTCCTGCTTGTCCTTCAGACATAAGGCAACTGATCCTGGAGAAAAGACGGCTCAGAAGAAACTGGCACTTATCGCGCTTACCCTGTGATAAATCTATTCTTAATAAAGCTGCCAAAGAATTAAAGGAAATCATAAAGAACTCCGTGAACGAATCTATCGCAGAAAACATTCGTAGATTATCGCCGTCAGGTTGCGGTGAGCATTCACTCTGGAAAGCCACCAAAAACATAGAGAAGCCCCAACTATCATATCCTCCTTTAAGACTTTCAACGACAACGGCAACTTGGGCAAGGACAGATTTGGAAAAAGCTGAAGCGTTTGCTGACCACTTATATAGAGTTTTCAAACCCAACGAACAATTGTCAGATGAAACAGAAGTAGATGAAATCCTTAACAGAGATCTACAGATGCACCTACCAATTAAGCCAGTCTCGCCAAGGGAGATTGCACGAGAAATACGAAGCCTTGACTCTAAGAAAGCTCCAGGTTTTGACCTTATCACACCGTCGGTACTTAAGCATCTGCCCAAGAAGGCTATTACTTTTCTGGCCTGTTTGTTTAATGCCATCCTCAGAACATTCTGCTTTCCAACTCTTTGGAAGATTTCGCAAGTGATAATGATACACAAACAGGGAAAGCCCGAACACGAAGCTTCGTCATACCGACCTATAAGCTTGACTCCTGTGCTCTCAAAACTATGGGAAAGAATATTCCTGTCGCGACTTCTTCCAGCCATGAATGAATGCAATTTAACACCTGCTCACCAGTTTGGCTTTCGAAAGGCACATTCAACGATCGAACAAGTCCACCGAGTGTATCACACGATACGACAGGGTTTCGAGCGCAAGCTGTATTGCTCAGCAGCATTTCTTGACGTACAGCAGGCGTTCGATCGTGTCTGGCACAAAGGACTGCTGGCTAAAGTAAAAGAAAAGTTGCCGCACTCGATTTTCCTCCTCATCAAGTCGTATCTCACTGGACGTTCCTTCCAAGTTAAACAAGGCGAAGCTAGATCAAACCTCTACGACATAGAGGCTGGAGTTCCCCAAGGGTCGGTGCTTGGACCAGTGCTATACACTATCTTTACCCATGATCTCCCAGTAATGGAAAATATCACTGTTGCGACTTATGCTGACGACACGGCGTTATTATCAACCGACGCGGACCCCGAGATAGCTAGCTATAAGTTGCAAAAGCAACTTGACGAGACCCATAAGTGGCTTTCTAAGTGGCGTATACGCGCAAGTGCTACTAAATCGCATCACATTACGTTTGCGTTGAGAAAAGGGAACTGTGCCCCAGTCAAACTTGGTAATGATGTCCTACCACACTCTGACAATGTTAAATACCTCGGCTTCCACCTTGACCGACGCCTTACTTGGAAGTCCCATATAAAGATCAAAAGAGACGCAATCAACATTAAACATCGCAACTTGTACTGGCTTATGGGAAGAAACTCGGTGCTGTCCGTCGACAACAAATTATTAATATATAATTCAGTTCTGAAACCGATTTGGACATATGGTATCCAGTTGTGGGGTGTGGCCAGCAAATCAAATATCCTCTGTCTTCAGCGAGTACAAAATGGCATTCTGAGGGCAATAGTAAATGCTCCCTGGTTCACGAAAAACGACGAGATTCATGAATACTTAAACATGCCAATGGTAATGGCTGAGATTGAAAATTATCGAAAGAGACATATCGAGCGCTTAAACAGTCACTCCAACCCTCTCATAACTGAGTTGTTAGACCCATCGACGGTGGTGAAGAGGTTGAAAAGAGGCCACATATTTAATTAGGAGGAGCGGTAATGACCGCTTCACTATACACATCATTTTTCCTTCAACCAATTCGCTTATGGTCTGGCGACCGATCGCAAATGACATAACAAAAAAAAAAAAAAAAAAAAAGAATTGAATTAAAAATGTTGAAGTCGGAGGCGTTCATCAAAAAGGTAATTAATTCATTCCTACACCACTACCAATCATACTATGTAGACTAAATTATATTATGCTTCCTTATAAGTGATTCATTAAAAACCTACATTTCGGTATTCCAAATTTAAAACTAAAGATAATCAAATAAATATTATTAAAAAAACGTTATTTTCTAAAGTTTACGCGAACACATTGAAATGAAATAACTTTTACGGATCTACTCGCGTTTATTTTACACATTACTTTAAACGTCAGGAAACGTCAGGATAAATATTAAATGAGTAATGTGTAAAATAAACGCAAGTAGGTAGATCCGAAAAAATTGTTTCATTTCAAAAAAACATTGGTTAAATTAAATTTAATTTAATTTTTTTTCTTTAATATAGTAAGTTATGTTATTGTGAAATAGTATGTAAATGTATTTGAAATTCTCTATTTAATATTGATTAAATTGATCATTGGTTAAATCTGATATTATTATTTTAAACTTTCCAAATCAATTTATAAATTGCATAAATTCAGCAAAAACCATTTAAAAAAAACTTTTCTACTATTTCAATTCAAGTCGAAATACAGACCTTTCACGTAGTAAGCTTTATAACAATGTACTCATTGGTTACAATAACATATTTAAGTGCGCAACCCCAAAACTAGCATAGAGACATCATGTATGCGAAGAAAACAAGTTCAACCAGGCCACGTCTTCCTAAAATGATGACACAACACGTGGTGGCAGTTCAAGCCAGGCCTGAGTTAACTGTCGGAAATACCCACAACTTTCAGCGTTTGCAGCAAACAGGAAAATGACGCACTTTCTTAGTAACACAATGGCGTGACTCTCAATCGTCGAAGCCGACTCAAGGTCTTTCCTACAGTGTTAACAACTAGCACGGACCGCATTTGGTCCTTGAGAGACTAAGCAATGGTCCACGGAACTGACCTGTAATGTACATTATGAGATTTTGAAATGTGGCTGTAGAATACTAGTTTTTAAAAGGAGACGGCCAACCTTCCATAGAACATTGGGCTTGAGGTGAAGTTGAGGTGTAACAGAATGAAAGTTAGTGTTATTTGAAAGATAGTATGAAAATAAAGGATTCCTGAAAATTTGGCTAAAATTGGTAGTCTGAGATCTAAGAAATAGAAGATTATGACAAAGTGAGGTTAAGAATAGCCTACGCCGAAATAGTTATTTTTTACAAATAATAACCTATAAAAGCATTTCTTTTTAAAGTAATGGAACATTTTGTGTTAATAAAGATAAGTGTATTTTTGTTACTAGCTATTTGTGTCCACATTGGGTAAAAATATTTAGGTACCTAATCTCAACAGTCTATCTATACCAGTAGGTAGGTAGGTAGGTAATTAGACATAACCAAGCAGCATGTAATGCATAAATACCTACCTAGGTACTCAGTTGTTTGTTCTCATCATTTAATAGCTTACTATTATCACATGAGTAAAGAAACGGAATACTTATGTATATGAATAATCGATTACAGTTATTATTAATAAAAAAAAACAAAGATTGCAAACATCTATTTTAAAAAAAATTCTGTGTTTTATGCATGTGTTTACAGGTTTTTGATTGACCTGACAATAAAACGATTAATTAACAAATCAAACAACTTGATTGTATTGTGATAATTCGATTCATTTCATTTGATAACAGTAACTTCTTTCTTACGTCGTTTTCTTTTTTCCTAGACTGTAGATAAAGCTGTTTTTTTATATTTATCTTACCTATTCAATATGTGTCTAAATGAACAATATTTCATCTTGTTACCTGCTTGTTAAACTTACTCAACGGCTCACGACGGGCCGTCTCCTTTCCGCTTTTGCCGACTTTAACTATTGCCATCTCTTAGGTCTAGGCAAACAAATCTAAATTAACACACTGAGTGAGTATGTCTCCAATCACTAGATAAACTAGATAAACACTAACCTCCTTATAAATAAACAAAGAATAAGGTCCGAATAGTTATTCCGTGTTTAGTTCCTATCAAACGTCATTTCAATTTAGAGTAAAAGAGACAAAACACGGAATAACTATTCGGACCTTATTCTTTGTTTATCTTTAAGGGGGTAAATTTATGTCTAATAACCATAGATCGGATGAAGTAGAGTTTTTTTGACATACCTTTGCAATGTTAGCATATCATGGATAATCTTAAGCAAACTTAGTTTTTTCCAAAATTTGGATAAAACAAAGTATAAGATTTTTGAAAATAATCTCCAGTAACGATCACCTATATCACACCTTGATAGTCTGACGTGCAAAAGAGTTAAAATGTATTTTCTCTTATTATTTTATCGGGTTATCCATACTATTGATAACGTTATGACGCAATTCACAGAAAAAGTCTACATATTCCGATCTATGCTAATAACAAAATAAGCAAAGAGGTCCATGGTCTGAAAAGGTTGGAAGCCACTGTAGTGTACTGTTACTGGGGGTACTTCATCGATTCACACCACGAGGGACATTGTGAGCGTGTAATTAGATAGTACCTAATCAGATGTGTGATTTGATAAATAGTAACAGAAAAGTTTAAGTAGCTCAATGGCATAGCGTCTGGCGCATCCGAGTGTAGATCTTGCAAATTAAGCAACTTCTGCAGTTCCAATCTGATACTCCAACTACGAGAAGTTAACGTCGTTTGTACATCGCTGCTGTTCTTAAAATACTAGTAAGTAAGTAAAAAGCCTTTACACTGTCCCACAGCTGGGCAAAGGACTCCATTAAAACCAAGACATCGCTACTTTTTTATTTTATTTTTTATAGTTAGCTCGGCAAAAGACTCCATCCCACATGATGTTAAGTGGAAATGGAGACCAGACGCGAAGACAACTGGGGCAGCATGGAAACAAACGTAGCATCAGTTAACTTCACTCAGCTGGCCCACAAGGTGCTTCTTCACGCCTCTCTTGAAGGACCCCATATCATAGGAAGGAGGGAAAACGTGTGCTGGTAAACTATTCCATCTTTTGGAGGTGCGATAAAGAAACGAGTCACCAAATTTCTTTGTGCGCGATGGGGATATAAATCTTTTGATAGGTATCGGCGTAATCACATGAGCTATGCCTCGATAAATGTGAAAATTGGACAAACCTGGGAATTTAACGCCAGACTTCGATTATTGGACAAGGTGGCAAAACGCTTGGCCTCATATCCGAAGGTTCTGGGTTCAATGCCCAGGCAGGGTAAAGTGTGTTTCTGATTATGACGTCCATAGCGATTTTTATTTTGCGATCCAAACACATACTATGGCAACCATGGCGATAGAGTTTAAAATCAGTTTATATTTATTCTACGATAGATACTGAAAATATATATTGCTATAGGAAAATAGCTACCTATATTTTTTACTTACAAATAACATACCTACATATTTATGACAAAATTGAGGGATGGTGTGATTTCTATAATTTCTGCTTTCCTTCCTAGTGAACAGCTAGCTGTTATAACTTAAATGTAACTGTAATCATACATTTCAGTAATGACCATTAAGAGATGAGGAAAATGTTGATTGAATTCACTGTAATTTGTGTACAAGGAAATATTTTCTATTTATTTACATTACATCAGCTGTTTTTAGTGGACACAACATAACTTGGTCGTTATTAATCTTATTAATAGAATATAATTTTTAGTTTCATCTATTCGATGACTTTAAAAACTAAATACATTAATTGGTCTTCGTCTCCCAGTATATTCCCAGTATAAGCACTTGCGGAGATTTTATTTTCAACTAGCTGTGCCCCGCGATTTCACCCGCGTTAATTAGCTCTCAAAATTATTTTTCCCGTTTTTGTAACATTTTTAATTGCTGCTCCACTCCTATTAATCATAGCGTGATGTAATATAACCTATAGCCTTCCTCAATAAATGGACTATTCAATACAAAAATATTTTTTTAATTCGAACCAGTAGTTCCTGAGATTAGCGCGTTCAACCAAACAAACACACTCTTCAGCTTTATAATATTATGTATATAGATTCAAGCACTCTGCCTTCCTCTCAATTGGGATCCGGGAACCGGGAACTCTGTGTTAGAGACTGGTGATATCCCGTCCACGGTGGCCCAACGTTGATTGGTGGGTATAATCGATGGGCATATTAAAATAACAACAAACAAACATCTATTTATATAAAAAGAAGTTCCGACAGACAATGACTATACCCACCCCAAATCCTTGAACCCAGAGAGATGTTTATTTTTTTGTCTTTGTTTTGTTTGTATGTGTGCTTAAGAAGTGAATCAATAAATGTATATGTCTACTAGCGGCCGCTCGCGGTTTCACCCGCGTGGTTCCCGTTCCCGTGGGAATATCGGGATAAAAACTATCCTACGTGTTAATCCAAGTTATAAACTATCTGTATGCCGAATTTCATCCAAATCCATTCAGTAGTTTTTACGTGAAAGAGTCCATCACAACATCTTTCGAGTTTATAATATTAGTAGTATGTATATGGGCAAACTTTTAGAAATGCTTACGTGATTTAGGGTATGTGGGTGATAACGTAGACAAAGACGTAGTCGTTCGCTAATGTTATAATAGAATATAATAAAAGCCAAACTCTTTACATCCTGGTCTGTGCGAAAATAATATTGGAATACGCTTTACTTTTCGCCAAGCCTGTGTTACATCGCTGCTACGGCTCTCCAATGTTCAACAGCATCCTAAGGAAGTGTATTAACATAATGATACCATCAGCATTATCATATTCCAATAGCTTGCTTAATCGAACATCTAATAAAAATAACACTATAATCGCCTAATGGAATGTTATGATAAAAAAACCACAATAAATAAAAGCTTTATAAAAAAGCTCATTTTAAAATGTAACTTTTTAAACTATTGAGGTCACTAACATTAGAATAAACATTATTATGACCATGTTTTTGTTGAAACACATTTTAAAATGTCTGATTACACATAAGACAAAATAGCTTGGATTTGAAACTGCGACAAGTAAGTAAATATTTTTGTGACCATTTATTTGATTTGATTTAATGTCATTCACACTACCTTTATTTTTTTATATAATATTAACGGGTAAGCACAGTGCCTTGATCTCACCTGATGTTAAGTGATGATAAGGCCAATGATGGAAGCGTACTTCACCCGGGATCCTCAACTAGTGAGGTACTGGCTATCTTATCGCTTGCTGCCGGAACACAACAATGTTACAAACATTGATGTTATGGCGACATGTTTAGATAAGATGGTGGTAGCTAACCAGGCGGACAAGCAAGCCCTACGACCAACCAAACCGAGTACACAAACATGTACCCCCCGCTGGGAATCGAACCCGGGACCTGTGGGTCTAAACTGGTGGTCTTAGCCACTAGACCACAGAGGCGGATAAAACCTTTCAATCACCGCTTGTCAAATGCGAGATGCTGATCACAAAGCCGGGCTATGCATCAACATTCGAACATACACTTTGAGCGACCTTTTTTTTTATTTGGAGAGAGATTGCTGATTGCGTCTGACGGCATTTTCAGCTTCACCGGGCTTTTTTGGGGGCGGCGAGGTACGTAAAGGTTACCTCAAGCCGTGTGAAACGAATCACCTTCGGAGGTTTTCTAGAGGGAACGGCATCACACACTTAAAAGTGCGTGTCCCCGTGCCCTACAGATTCTACGTAGGGTTCGGATCGGATCGGGCAGCGGAATAACCCGAGGGCGCCTCCAAAGGCTCGGACCTCGGCTCGGGTTGACCGGGCCGTGGTGGAAGAAAGAAGCGCCCAGGTACATGTCTGTAAGTACCTGGTGTAGAGCGGGTGCGAACCGGTTCGTCGTACCCTTGTTCTGCGAGTACGGTGTCTTGGGCCTAAACTAGTGTGCATGTTTAGTGTATTCTGTAAATGTGTAGTGGAATTTAGAGGATCGGGCGGGGGGGCGTTCGCAACTGTTATGGGATCGTCGGGGTCATCTAGGACGTGTTTAGGACGCCTAGACGTGTTTTGCCCGACCTGGTGATTGAACTCACGATAAGCGCTAAGCGTTTCGCCACAACAATATACCTTTATAGAAAGAAACTATAATTCTTTCTTTTACTTTTACAGCATGCAAATAAAGATGCAATTATCTTTTTATGAGTCGCGCGACGATACGTTTCCCGTACGTGCCACCGCGCTGGCAAGCGGGATTCGTTTGGTAAACAATAAAGGGTTTTATTGTGGTGTTTATTGTGAATAAAACGGGTGAAAGTCACTAAATTTCGAGCGTGTTTACAGAGAATGGGATTTCTTTAAAGTGACCGTAAGCAGTAATGTGGAGTTGTTTACAACAGGGGCTCGTCCCGTAAATCGATGTCGACCTTGACGTGTTCGCACGAGCTGAGCGTTTAAAACCAACAAACAGTCAAAATTCAATAAAATATTTAATTATTTATTTTGTTAAGTATTTATTATTTACCGGGTATGGCTCGGTGGCGTGCACTTGGAGAGGCCTATGTCCAGCAGTGGACTAGTGTAGGCTGATAATGATATAGTGTAGGCCCTTAAGATTTAATAATAAAAACTGCCTAAATTGACTACAAATCAAAAAGTATAAACTAATTTCATTTAAAAAAAACCGTCGTCGATAAAAATGTTCTAGTGTTAACCGCGCAGTACCATATAACTTTTTCTTTAATGATCGTACACGCTACTTATGCCGGAGACATGATTTATTATTTATGTAGTTATAATCTTATCTTATCTTAGTGGGGCCTGCTGAGGTTTCCCTATCTCACTTCGACCCATCGGGATCTTTTGTGCAACCCCATCCTTTCGATCATCTTTTCGTAAAGATAGATGCCATAAGTTTGGCTATGTGAGCCTTAAGGATTCCGGATGCCGGTTTCGGATAGGCCGACCCCAGGAGTCCCATTCTTTTCCTAGCCAGAGAGTCGCAGTCACCTTCTCCGTTTCCTTTCCACATGCCCTACACAAACTATTTACAGCTGTAATTATAAACCTATCTACAGCTTATAAAGCAGAGTGATTCTTCCTTAGATATTCTGTTCCAAGACTTTACCATAAAACGATGGCTAAAGTTACTTAATGCATAAAACAGAAATGATGCTGTCACTTTTAGTTAATACTTTTAGACACAGACACAATATTTTAAACACGTATTCAGCCATTGTTTAAGAATTGTTTTGTAGTAAAAAGTCTTTAGTCTTAGCCATTTTAATTGGCTAAGTATTTTAATCACCAATTGTAGCGATGACTTGATTTCAATGATGGACTCCTTTGCCCAGCAGTGGGACAGTGTATACGCTTTTTACTTACTAACTATAGTATTTTAATAACAATGGCGATGTACAAGCGACGTTAACGTCTCGTAGTTGTAAGCGCACTTCAACCGTAATCCCCACCTACCCACACACTGCCAATCTCTAACCGACGTAACACAACAATGCTACAATATTCCAACATGTTCACAAGCCATTCAAAGCTAAGAGGATTTCGAGGAATTTCAATTTGATCTCCTATTCAGGGCTAAGGCATTGTCAAAGTTACTTAGCCGTCACAATTGTGACCCGTATGTAACCAAGCAAGTATACATACATGACAACCTTATATCATTCAAATGGCTTCTCAGTCGAAAAGAAAGTAAATTATAAACACTCCAATAAAACAAACTCAGGTATTTGGCAGACAAAAATATACGATGCGGTGGTCGTAAATAACTTGCTCATTTCGTCGCTTTTTTTAAACTCTGAAATCATGTGACGGTACTTAAATGTTTGTCGTAAAGACGAGTTGATTGTTTAGACACTACTTTAAAAGTTATGACAAAAAAGAGAAAAATTGCGTACTAAATATTTACATAGGTACGTAACATTATAGAGAGCTTTAGATTAAAACCAACCAGTAGGAGCTTGGTAAAAAAATGAGAAGATTAATATTTTTTATGTCCCCACTGCTGGGGCACGAGCCTTCCCTGTAGATGGATAGGGATAACGGTCCATTGCGGTGCAGTGTTTGTTAACGACTGCTAATGCAGCCTGTACCAACGGGTTTACGATATTTAAAACACAAGTGATATACCAAAAAAAAATACAAAAAAATATATTTATCTCTACAAATCATATTCTTATTGCTAGTTACACTTTGTAAATATTAAAGATGCAAGTTAGCAGCTCTGTAGGAGACTGGTGCCTAAGCTAAGCAAGAAATGCCTGTGCATCCGGACACCAGGTTCCCACCTCCCAGACAAACAAGTTATATAATATATAAATCTAAGTATACACGATATTTTTCTTACATACTAGCAAAATATATTCCAGCTTTATGGCAAGTATAACAAAGAATAAAATATTTTTTTTTTTTTTACTACAATTGAGAAAAAACACAAAAAGAATAGTCACAAAACAATAGTCGCGAGTGAGTGTAAATGCGTGTAAGTTTTCATTGTGTAGATTTTTCTTTTTTATACAACCTACATACACATAGATAACAAGACGAACTACCTAACAGCCACACGAAACAGTTTCTTGGGATCGGTAATATAAACGCACCCGATCTGCGTTCTTCTAAGATTATGCAACTTTCGCAAAGGTCGATCCTAGGATGGTTTACCAAAGTTTATCATCTCGAGATCCTCCGTGCTTCGAAAGGCACGTGAAGCCGTTGGTCCCGCTGCGTTAGCCGTCGTTAACAACCACTAATCCGCACTGGGCCCGCGTGGTGGTTTATGACCCGTTATCCATCGTTAGGACTTTAGAGTTGACGACCCGAGCAGTGGTATTTGCGAGTTGTACTCTTAGTGCAACGAGAAGTGAGCGAGCTTACAGCTCCGGTAACCTATCTGGATATTAGGTAGTGGACCATACGTGTCCACAGTGTAGTATTCACTTTTTATAACATCTAAACAAGATAGAGGATAGAGAAAGGTTTGTGTAAATAGGAAAATACTTACGGTTTTTATCGTTGCTAAACATGTTTTTATAAGAACCTCTTGTATTCACATTATTTTTAGGTCCAGTTGTTTCCTTCTATCTTTTCAACAAACTACACATGGTTGTCCTCATTTTCTCACGAATATTTCTTTAGATATTATAAAATAACTTTCATTCAATGAAAATTTATAAACAAAGCTTGACAACCATGTCAAATGTTTTGATGGCAAAGACAATATTTTCTTTTAAAAATGCAATGTAAACTTTTTGATGTTATTCTTAATTTGTATAAATTTAAATTTATTCGTGTTCTACGGGGAAGGGTATAAAAGCGTCCTGTCCTGCGCTCAAAGGCCATTTCTAATTACGAGTTCCGAACAAGGAGTGTCTGACTACGGAACCTCTGGCTGACTGCGGAACCTCTGTCTGACTGCGGAACCTCTACCTGGCCTGACCTCTGCCGGCCTGACCTCTGCCGGTCTGACCTCTGCTGGCCTGACCTCTGCCGGCCTGACCTCTACCGGTCTGACCCCAAGATCCTGTGCGGTGCTGCTGAGCCAGTCCTCCCCGAGATCCTGTGCGGTGCTGCTGAGCCAGACCTTCCCTACGCAACGCTGAGGTAGCGCCATCTGGCGCTGATAGTTTATTGTATATATATTGTTTTTGTATAGATATATTGTAACAATTTTTAATTATTAAATTCCATTTATTGTTCTTTTTTTTATTTATAATTGTTGCTTCATAACAACGGGGCAACTAGCTCGAGACACTAAGGTATTTTGTCAGTAGGTGCATTGCTGCACGAGGATGGAGGAGGATGTTGCAAGCTTTTTAGAAAAGAAGTTTTGGATGTGAAAAATATAATAAGATGTTTAAAAATATAACGTCAGTGTCAATAATTCTTTAAGTTTTTTTTTGCTCTTGTTGAAAATTACAATATTTACAATCATTTAAACGTTTTATTCATAATACAGTCCATCAGTTCGTAATAAAGTACCGGATGAAGGATGCGTACCAGTGTGTTGATTTGGCGTTAAGAACCTGACGTAGATGGTCCCTTGTGCTTGCGTAAGGATTTCTGGCACCTAACTTTATAACCGTAAGGTTGGTGGGGGGTGTCAGTATAAACTTTAAGTTATGTGTAGCAGGGTATCCATCCATAGGGAAGGCTTGTACCCCAACAGTGGGGACATAAATGGGCTGGTTGACATCTGGTTGACAACTACTGAGGTACTGGCTATCTCATCTCTAGCTGCAGGAACACAACAATGCTACCAACATTGATGCTATAGCGACATATTTAGATAAGATGGTGGTAGCTAGCCAGGCGGACCAAACAAGGCCTACCACCAACCAAACCGAGTACACAAACATGCACGCACCCCTCACTGGAATCCAATATTTCCTATATTTCCCGCAAACAACGACAGTCCGCCAATATATAAGGGCCTGCGCGCCCGCCACTCGTTTTCTTTTCACGGCTGCACCAAGGTTGAACACAATAAATGTACCTTAATAGTTACAGGTGATTTCGCTCGCCAAAGCTCCTCAAAATATCTCTGGGTCTAAATCGGTGGTCTTAGCCACTAGACCACAGAGGCGGTTCAAAGTGATGGTGAGCATATTGTTGTGTGCCGACAGCTGGAGTTATAATTTCTAGTTCCTCAGTAGCTGAGGACACAAACCCTCGGCCTTAACATCACATATCACCAGATCACGCCACGTTGCTACGAAAAAAGTAGGTTTCACAAAACACTCCGATCCATACAGTGAACAAACTCCCAGCGGAATAAAAGAAAATTCTGTTCCACAACAAACAAACAAAAACTGTTTCCCGTAAAAGTAGTTGGAAAAACTAAATCAATCAAAAGATAAACTACACGAAACATTGGGCTAAAGGGTAGTTTCCAGTCTAGTTTCAGCAACAGCTAAAAGCTTCAGTTAACTCCGAACTACGCGAGCTTAGTTTCGCTATTGAAATATTGTAGCAATCAAAGAGGTTATTATGCTTCTTAACTACTATTAAGTGGAATATTATTTAAGGTATGTGTTAAATAAAAAAACAGTAATGAAGTGATGCTCAATAGGGCCTCGATGGCGCAGTAGTTAACACCCGGTTTGCGATCGCTAAGGTTAAGCAACTTTCGCAAAGGCCGGTTATGGGATGGGTGACCAAAATTTATCGTTTTGAGCGCCTCCATGCTTGAGAAGGTCCGTTTTCCCTACTGCTGATCATGAGCCTTCGCTGATCTGATGATCAGCAGTGTTCTTAGCAACTAAAAAATTAAACGCTTGCCCGACCTAGCCAGGAATCGAACCTGGGTTTTGTCACTTTGTCACAATTTTGTCACTGCATTTTTTTTAAATTTTTTGAGTGCTAATAGCGGCACAGTGCGCCACTTATTCAACGGTCATTGCAACCGATGGCTATGCAGATTTAAAAAAAATGACAAAAGTCAGCGCTTACGTCAGCCTTCCCGGTAGCATAGCGGTCAGTGCAGCCGCCCGGATTGCGGAAGACCCAGGTTCGATTCCTGGCTGGGTCGGGTAGGCGTTTAACTTTTTCACTGTATTTCATAAATATATAATTTATAGACCTTGAGAATGGTATTGGAGGCTGGGATTTAATAATCTGTATGATACTCGTAGGATCGAAGGCAGGTGGTAAATTCAACAACATTTAAATTCGTATAGGACGCTAACAAGTACATTTTTTTTTATTTTAATTTTTTTATCAGAAGGAGGCAAACGAGCAGGTGGGTCACCTGATGGAAAGCAATCACCGCCGCCCATGGACACCCACCCGCAAAACCAGAGGAATAACAGATGCGTTGCCGGCCTTTACAATTGCTAACAATGCAACGATTAATTTGAGTCTCACATCTT
Source organism: Eudonia lacustrata (assembly GCA_947562085.1). NCBI lineage: Eukaryota > Metazoa > Arthropoda > Insecta > Lepidoptera > Crambidae > Eudonia > Eudonia lacustrata. The sequence goes on along the minus strand of OX387323.1, from coordinate 1,710,552 downwards.
CAGACAAACGTACACAGTGCTATTTTATGCTGCTCGCTGAGAACATACAGACGCGCAAACCATCTGGGTGATATATTACAATACGCCACCCGTGATCCGAACCACAATATAAGGTGATATCAGAATGTAGGCTTAATATTTGTAGTAGTATTAGTTGTCGCCCGCGACTTCGTTTGCGAAGACTACACTATCCCACAGGAACCTGTTACCGGGATAAAAAGTATTCTATATCCTATTCCGGGTCATGGTCTGTATATGTGCAAAGTTTTATCCAAATCCGTTCAGCCATTTTCACGTGATGCGCGGTGAAATAAACAAACAGACAAAAATTCTAAAAACGGTTAGAACTTGTTTTGTTATTGATTCTAAATATACCTAGCCAACCTTTTTTTGAATATCTTCCATGTACAGACTTTAAACCTTCTTTAGCTTTACTATATGTATAGATTACGCAGTATGCTGCGCTTGAGCATTACACATAGACCCCCTCACGGCCACGAAATCTCAGAACAGCTTTAGGGATCTATTTTTAAATCGCACGTATGACATTGTGTTGTCGCATGTGACTTAAGTCACACTCGTCTTCCAAGTCGCATGACGCCGATTTTCCGTATTTTTTAATCGTTCGTTTCCGGTGCTGCCAACATAATACGAAATGTTGGATGTTATCCGTTCCACGCAGAATTTAGAGAAAACCGGTAACAGCCGCAATGAATACGGAACGTAACCTCGAAATTCAAGACAATCGCTACGCTGCGCTTCGCGATTAGGCAGGCAGTTAGTATTTCTGTTGTAAAAAATACTTAGCCAAAGAAGAAATAATCAACAGAATTCTTGAACACACAGCTACATACTCAGAGGAAAAATTATTGCTGTGCATTGTTTTAATTTAAAGGTTTAATGTTATTTTTGAGATTCTTAAATAAAATATCTATTTCTATCATTAAGTATATCATTGTATTAAAAGGGAACTGTTACACTGACAAAACGTTATTCGTCTAACAGTTGTGTGGCCTAGTGAAATATTTGACAAATGATAAATCTCCCAACCGCTTTGTGTCATTATAATAATCAGCTTAACAATAATTCTACCAAATAAAAAGTTGTCATACAAAAATTTGCTAATCGTTAGTTGTCAAAGTGAAACATCGGCGAAACGTTGGTTGGCAAGTGATAATCTGGCAAACAATTTTCGGCGAAAAGGCAGGATACCCGCCTTAAGCTTACCTTCTGACTCCTCCTTTTTTTGTGACTGAACAGATCCCGTGACCGTGACAGGATGTCTACGTGTGCGTTGCTAAAGCGCATTTGTATGAAGCTTTACTTCTGCAGTCTTATTTTGTGTCCGAACGGACACGCAAGTGTAAACTCGTAAATCTACACAACTAATCTCATATGTCTTAATTTGAACCGGTTACCTGCACATTGGAACTTGTTTTCTATTGCCATAGACTTTAAAATTCAAAATCGTGATCGATATTCGTCAAGAATTACAGCAGTCAGCTTCTGTAATGTTATCGGCATATTTGTAGTGAGACTCGGACGATGGGACGATCTTGATGGAGGTGCCATTTCAGTCATGAGGCGTTGTGGAACACAATATTTCAAACGTCCTATCGGTCTCTTAGCGATTGCTAAGGTTAAGCACCTTTCGCTATGGCCAGTCATCGGCATTAGCAGTCAGTAAAAACCACCAAATTGCACTAAGGCTACCGTGGATGCGTATGGTCTGCTTTTCATATCCATCCATAAGGAAAGCTCGTGACCCAGCGCAGTGGGAACACGAAAAATGCTGGTGATATGATGTCACATCAATCACATCTCACATCGCATTGCCAATTGTTAAACTGATCGTTGTAAATCAGAACTCAAATAAAGTATACCTATAGGTACACTTATACATAAAATATGTTATTTACTTTCCTATGTTATTGAGCCAGTAAATGAGGTTATGAGCATACCTAAACGTTAACAACACTAAAGTATATGTTACAAATTTTCCCAAAACCTCTTGCGAATATATTTTTTTGTAGAACGCCGGCGGCGCCGACAGCCACGTCATTTACACTTAACATCAAGGGTGATCAAATCCTTAAGAATTTGAAGTAAAATGGCTAGCATGTTAATTACGCACACAAAGTTCTTACAGAGGGTGTTAGTAAGTACATGAGCCCTGTAAGGGCTTATCAAACTTAAATCTAGGCAGGTATTACAAATATTTGTGATCAATGGCAAAATTTAAGCAGATGGGTATTGCCGTAACCAACATGCCTACATGATTAGAAAATTCACTTTTAAAATTAAAACGATGGCCTAAATTTAATGATGTAGGGCCTTTGCCCAGTGGGACAGTACATAAACTATTAAGTCCAAACTAAATAACTAATATTAATTTAACCTTTCTTAAAGGTTGAATTGCAGCCAATCTCCGTGCGGTAAACATTTGCGCGTCAACTGTGCGATTGCCTGCGCGGGCGTCGCTTATTAGATAATTCTGGTAAATGCGCCGCACTAGGTGGGTCGCTGAACCGGCGCGTTGATCAGGCCACTGCGATACTCTATAGCCGTACCATGAGTCGGTTACACACTACTTACTCGATCTCACTACCTACTTCGAGTAGGCAGTCGTAATCAATCAGTCGTTATATACCTACCAGTTTTTTTTTTAATTACCTACATATCATTTTTAGAAGTGTTTAAATAATCTCCAAATTTCTCTTGCAGTCTAGGTGGAACGAATCGAGACGGTCGTGGTTATTAAAAAATAATGCAACACTGTCCCAGTGGTGGGCAAAGGCATCATCGCTGAAATCAAAATATCCCTATATCGGATAGGGTTCACCATTAAAACCTAGATATCCTAGATATCCTAGACAACCTTGACATCTGATGAGTATTACGAGTATCTGTTAATAGGGATTGGTAATCAGTAATCAAATCACACACCTGGGTGTTGCTTCTAAAATTGGGAACACTTTGCCAAACGATTCTCAAATTGGAAATTCCCACAACTTTGTTGGTTTGTTTATATATTTGAGTACTGAAAACCATGGGTCCTGATACTCTTAAATCGTCAACGCTGGTTCCTTGGAACTAATTTCCCTATTTGTAATTAATAAGGACTTTTTATATAAAGCACCCTGTATATATCGCCGTTATAGACTAGTCTGCGAAACGTAAACCCATGGTAGAGCTGCATCAAGTTGCCAATTGACGTGGGCAAACGAGAGCGGCTCAGTGATTAAGGTGCGAAGAAATCAATCGAAATCGAGGACATCACAACAAATCATCCACAAACCATTATAGATGATGTTGCATGTAATTAACCATCATCTAAGAAGCGTAAGAGATTTGAAACTGCACAATAATAAGTATTTTTTCGTTCCTTTTACTCATAAAGCTGTTTTAATATTTTTATAAAAAGTGATGTGCGCTACTTTAAAATATGTATCGATAGTGAATCTATAAACTACTTAGTTTAAACTAAGTTTTAATAATATTACGTCCACAATAATTCTATGAAGATGACACAATTTTATTAGTTTTCCTAAAGCAATAATGTATAAAAGAATATAGTTAGCTATCGACATACTATTGAGTTGTAATAAAACCTACATACTCATGTTATGAAAAAAGTGTCAATGACAGTTGAGAATGAACATTCTTGTTGTAAATAATATTTCTCTTTAAATTTGTCTTTAATTTTACTCTACTGGACATTATTTTCTAATTACTAGCCCATAGTGACGTTATGAAATTAGTAGATTTCAGGTGAGATGAAAGCCAAGCGCTGCCCCGTTGTAGAGCAAACAAAAACACATCAACGTTTTGTTTCAATTAGCACGATCCCCCACTTCCAACGTTCCACCAACGAACAGTGGTATTTGGTCTTGATTCTTGGAAACGCGTCCTCATATTTACCGCACAGTGGGACAAACTTCTTTTGTGCGGACAAAAAATAATGCAAAAAAAAGAGTTTGCAATCATTTGTCCATCACGGCACAATGGTGACCGTTACCTCTGCTATAAAGCAGGATGCCAAATAATTATACATTTACATTGAAATGAGCAACGGTATCCAATATGGCACGGCTCTTTTGAAGAGCGTTGCACTTTTGTGTGACGCGCTTGTGTGCGGTTAAGTGCTGGTTAACAAAATTTTATTTTGCAACAGCGCCGGGTATTCGCGCTAATAAAATAAGTGCGTATAATAGATTTGACAGTCCATCGATATTTGTTGTGCCTTGTAAAAATTCAAAAATTCAAAATTAAAAATCGATTATTCCATTTATGCTACAAATAGCTCTTATGAATGTCACTATCAGTTCGTAAGTCTATTCTGGGCGGGGGAGACCTTGTACTTGAGCATCGACAAATTTATCAATCAATCAATTTATATTTATAGGTCAATTATAGGTTATCAATTTATAGTTATATTTATAATTTATAGGTCTATCAATTTATTATCGATAGCAATCTTAAATAAATAATAAAATTACTGAGCAAGTTCGATGATAACAATTTTATTGATTTTAATGTTGGACATTCAGGACATACAACAAGACAACATCTTAACCAAAAACTTAAACATAGAAACCATTAATTTCTTTTTGCGAAGAATTGTTTCAAATTTGCCCAATAGTGGGTCATTATTATCATTAGCGAAAAAAAATATAAAATTTATTTATTAAGATCTGGTGAAGGTCGCGGGAAGCCGCTGGATGCGAGCAGCACAAAACCGGTCGTTGTGGAGGTCCTTGGGGGAAGCCTTTGTCCAGCAGTGGACGTCTTTTGGCTGAGATGATGATGATGATGAAGAACAACCAACAAAACAACTTAGTAACTAAAGATTGTAACTATGTTAGTAGGCATGTGTTTCTCGTGCGCTAGAACACGAGGTCTTTCAAGAAGTAGGTATGTAAATAGGGTTCATCTCCCCAGATGCTGTAGATGTCCATGGGCGGCGATGACCACTTCCCATCAGGGCTAGCCAGCTCGTTTGCTGGCTTATTTAAATATATGTAAAATAATAATTAATAATTAATCTCTACACTCAACCTCAATCAAATACATTTTCTATTTTGACAATTGCAAAAAAAATAAACAAATTGCTTTCAACCTAACACGGAAGGTCTGACACGGAGCTACTCGGGTTCCAGTTAAAACAGGGCCTTTATTAACAAATGTTCTTAAACCGCAATAGACGAAACACGTCACAAAATTTCGCTTGCAGCAAAGGGGAGCTGAAACTATTGGACACGCTACTGGTATGTCAATCAACGAACTAGTGTTGTTGGCACAATTATATCGATATTCTGAGTAAACCCATTCTTCTAATTAAAGAGTTTGTATCACAAGCACTGTTATTAATAAACATGGACTTAAGATACACCTGGCTTAAAATGAATGCTGTCTCATTTTTATCCATTAATGCAGAGAGAAAACATCCGTTTTAAACCAGGTTCTTTTGGTTGCCCACGTTAATTAAGCTTGCGATATGCTCTTTCCCATTTAATTTATAAATATTATGTTTTTGCACCATGTGGTGCCGGGGATAAAGAATTGCACCACCCAATCTCTTCCCGTGGGTGTCGTAAAAGCCGACTAAGGGACCATTCCAGAGGATGGGCAGCAGCATCTCTCTGAGGTAATCCTCAACCTACTGCGATCGCCAACCCGCCTGCCAAGCGTGGCGATTATGGCAAATACCCCTCATATCCTTGGGGGAGGCCTTTGTCCAGCAGTGAACGTCTTTTGGTCAGCCAAAAGATGATGATGATGTTTTTGCAAAGTGGGTAAAGTACCTATGTTTCGTATTTTACGATGCATAACTCGGATTTATGATCACTGACCCACATTAGGCAAGGGTACTGATTAAGCCAATACCCTTGACAAACCCAATGCCTTTGACAAGCAGTAAGAAAATTTATACTAATTAGAAGGCTATGTTTGATAGCAAGTGACAAGAAGTAATCTCTGCCTAATATGGGAGAGAGGCGTGACTGATGTATGTATGCAAAAGGGTATTCATTTTATTGTACCGATATTACAGTCACGTCACTAGTCCGGTACCGATGTATCAGGAGACGCCATTCTTGCGGTTTCTGTGAATACCATTTTCGTGTATCTTGTTCGTTTCCGGGAAAAAGCAAAATGTAAAATAGCTAAATATTATCATGTTGGATTTCCCAGGCAGGGCTCTTTTCATTTAAATCTATATTTAACTCACTGTTACGTAAGCAGTTATATTTTCATTGTAATTTTTTTTAGTTGAAGAATATGTTTGAATACTAACTAACATATATAAATATGTCGCCATAACATCAATGTTGGTAGCATTGTTGGGTTCCGGCATCTAGAGATAAGATAGCCAGTGCCTCAGTAGTTAAGGATCCCGGGTGAAGTGCGCTTCCATCATTGGCCTTATCATCACTTAACATCAGGTGAGATCAAGGCACTGCGCTTACCCGTAAAATATAAAAAAAAACGAATTTATTAAAACTAAGAAATAACTTCTCTTGTTTTAAATTTGTATTGGTAATGCATCTAATAATTATCTTATTTCTTCCTAAAGCAAAATATCATTATCTCACCTGTGTTGGATGTTGCCAACAATAAATAATAATTAAGTTATATTTGTCACCCATTGTAATGGCAACTACCTATTGCTCTTTCTCTCGGCGTTCATAGAAGAATAAAGACATGTCATTAAACTTTCCTACACTTACACCAATTATCTAGCCCAAGAGAAGCTTCGTTATGAAACTCGTTAAATGGTTACTAGACAACGGATAAACATACATAAAATACTTAAATACATACTTACTATACATAGAAAACACCCAGACCCGAGACAATTTAGAAAAACAATAATTTCTAAATTGACCCGACCGGGGATCGAACCCGGGGCCTCAGAGATGGCGACACCATGAAAACCGGTGTACAAACCACTCGACCAAGGAGGTCGTCATTCAGCAGCCTTGGTATTTTTTTTTACTGTCAGAACCCTATCAGCCAAACACAGACGATGCTACAACCCGATGGTATAGCCGAAGGTAGAAACATGCTTCATCCGGAGTGCTCAACCACTGAGAAACATATTACCTCTCACTGACGGAATACGACAATAACAGCGACAGATTGCCAGTGTCATTGTTAGGATAAGAATATGCTCGGGACCTAAGACCGGCAGTCACACTATTAGACCGCAGGAGCTATAAACAAAAATATTTTATGTATATTTTAATATGTCAAGCCATTTAAGCTACAGTCATTAACCTACAAACGTTACCAATATATTACAAAGCGACCATAGTAATTTACGAGCCAAAACTTTAAATGAAATCTCAATATACATAAAAAGTAACAAACGCAGCTAAATTTCGCTACAACAATGCCACTTACGGAAGATTTAGTATTATCTGAATACCCTTCGGAAGGCATTAAGCGGAATATCTCTCCAAATAAAAGAATCACAGCGTGACGTATTAATTAAAATGTAACAATTCCAACTATTAAATGGCACGGCGGCAATAGCGCCGTGTCTCGGCGGATATGTGAAAGAGATTAATATGACCCGCTGCGAATGGGCATTCCTGCGCAACGCGCCGCTGCCACTGCTGCAGTGGGAGATAAGCTTACACGTAGCTTTCATTGTACCCGTTGAGTTTTAAAAGGACCAAGGTTTGTTTCAGACGTACCACAACCACACCACAACCACGACCACTCCACAACCACAACACGTGCGGGCGCTAATTTGTATGATAATTGATACTTAGTTGAATTCACACGGACCACATTGTGCCGTGATTAGTGACCGCGTGTTTGATACCGACTATATCGCAGCCACGTTCCAACCACAACGCAGCCACCACCGACATCGCGAACTAGCAGCCGGCCATATCGCAAACATTTTGTAGGTAACACAACGCAACCGCAAGAAGCCGCAGCGACACCATTCACACGTGACCACAGCTTGACCACCTTTTGTTGCGACGGTGTGGTGTCGTTGTTGTACGTGTAAAACAAGGCTAAGTGACATAACATAGTGTCAAAGTTCCCTCAAACGTGTTTAGGTACGACATCATCAATAGCACCAGTTTATTTCTATGTTCCCACTGCTGAGACACAAGCCTTCCCTATGGATAGTTGTAACATCATAGGGAGAATGAGCCATAATCCACCACGCGGGTCCAGTGCGGTCCATTGGTGGTTGTTAACGACTGCTGATACAGTCAGTCTGAAGCTTAACACGCAAATAGCTTTGATTTTTAAGGGGGCTATATGACATATCTGGTACCGCTGGGGGGATGCGATCGAGGAGGACCTGCGCGAGCTTCACGGATGAGTGGCAGAAGGTGGCGCAGCACAGACCAAAGTGGAAGCTCTTATTATCGGCGGCCAAGACTCACTTTAGGTCGCAGCGCCAACCTAGTTAGTTATATGATGTATCTTATCTTATCTTACTCAGGCCAGCTGAGGTTTCTCTCGCTCAGTAGCACTTCGACCCACCGGGATCTTTCGTCTCAATCCTATCCCCACCCTTCGGAAAATATAGTAGGGAACCGACACGCTTAGTGCGTAATAAATAAATAAATATAATAAATAAACTTTCCTACACTCACACCAATTAACTAGCCCAAGAGAAGCTTCGTTATGAAACTCGTTAAATGGTTACTAGACAACGGATAAACATACTTAAAATACTTAAATACATACTTACTATACATAGAAAACACCCAGACCCGAGACAATTTAGAAAAACAATAATTTCTAAATTGACCCGACCGGGGATCGAACCCGGGGCCTCAGAGATGGCGACACCATGAAAACCGGTGTACAAACCACTCGACCAAGGAGGTCGTCAAATAATGTCATTCTCTCCTCTTTCCTCCTAGAAAATCAATGATAACGACTGCTAAAGCGTAATGTCATACTATCCTCTCTCCCTCTAGAAAACCTCTGACGATGTTCCGATCACATGGTTTGAGGAACCTTTTAAGTTTGCCGCCGCCAAAAATGTCAAGTGACGTTGATAAGGTCGCTTAGAGGAATAAGTCTCTCAAAAACTCTCTCAAAATAAACCGGCCAAGTGCGAGTCGGACTCGCGCACGAAGGGTTCTGTACCATTATCTAAAAATAATGGTTCACGGTTTATGCATAAGGTTTATGTTTATGAAATTAAATGTTTTTTTTATATATTTGGGTTGATTGAATGAATGAATAAAAAAAACTACTTACTAGATCTCGTTCAAACCAATTTTCGGTGGAAGTATGCATGGGTTTGATGAAAAAGAAATTAGAGTTTCAGTTCTAAGTATGGGGAAATCCCAAAATTTATTGTTTTTTTTTCTATTTTTGTGTGAAAATCTTAATGCGGTTTACAGAATACATCTACTTACCAAGTTTCAACAGTATAGTTCTTATAGTTTCGGAAAAAAGTGGCTGTGACATACGGACGGACAGACAGACAGGCATGACGAATCCATAATGGTTCCGTTTTTTGCCATTTGGCTACGGAACCCTAAAAAGGTATGATATCGAGAGAATTTTTTTCACTGGTTTAAAATCACAACCTAGTTTTCTGATATCTTTATCTTTAAAAGGTCTGTAGTACAATCTGGTGGCATCTGGTGGTAGCTTTCTGCCCAGAATTTGTTTAGAGGGTGACCACTTCAATACTGTACTTCGTTGTATTTCGGTTTACAGGGTACAAAGGGTTCATGAATGCCTTTTAATTTACCTGGGTCTACCCAGGGGCTTGTCAGGGCTTATAAGAGTAGAATCATCAGGGTCGGCCACACATGCGTGGCGCCCTTATTGTCCGAAGAGACATGGACTGCCGCCTAACTTTGGAATGGGATTCAGTACATTCAATTACCGGATTGAACGCTTTGCCACTCTGCAACCGTTTCCTTCCCTCATTAAAGGTAAAAAAACTTCTTAAAACATTCCAGAACAAGCGCATCTTGCAGTGGAGCGGTACCCGGCCGCGCTCCGGCGAGCACGATGCGTGTGACAGTTGAAAGTTTGCCAAAAACGTTAGCGAGAGCAACCCGACGCCACATTAGCACACAGCGGGTTGGATTCCTTCGGTCCAAACATCCAAGGAGGGTTCCGTCCCTTCGCAGATTACGAGGCACGCTCTAAAATATCATGTTTTGGCTGGCTGCTCTTTTTAGGTTTCCCGTTTACAAGGTGAATGGTGAGACTTTGATATCTGTATCAGGGGTTTTTGTATTTCACTGGTGATCTTGATGTTAAATGGTGACACGGAAAGAATTGCAAAATGTAATTATTAATTATTCAAGAGTTTTCAGTGTCAATATACTCAAAAGTCAGTCAGAATCAAAATGAAGTACCTACTTGTAATTCATATCATAAAGAAAGAACTGCTTTGTTACCATTTGAAAATCGCTTCCTTAAGCTTTTCTAAAGCATCTGTTAATAATGAAATTCATAAATGGTGTTCAGTAAATAGAAGTGTTTAAAATATGTATATGATATTAAATTAATGGCGGTCCATACACAAATCTGTCTACAATTTGTGTAGAGATATTTGTCTACACAAATAACGTTACAAATTATCTTCTTTAAAATTTTCATGTTGCTAAAATTCAAGAACAACCAAACCAGACGCACTTCTAAAAGTGCAAAGCTCAACACAGTCCAAGCATTTCCAAAAACGCAACACTCAAACCAGACAGACTTCTTAAAGTTCAAAGGTCAAGCGATTCCAGAATTGCAATCATTCACCCAACAACACCGCAAACGCAATTTAAACATACGAACCAACAAAACAAATCAATTAAACCATGAGAACAACACCGTCCAAAAGGCGTTGCACCAAATAATTGAATAATTGAATCGCGCCAGACTGCACTAATCCCATGTAGACAAGCGTAAATTGATCGATAGCAAACACAGGAAGGAGCTCAATGGCACGGTGTGTCTTCAATTGCTATAAAGTTGAGCAACTTACGCAAAAGCTGGTCAACAGATATGTCAAAAAAAAATCAAAATCATTTATTCAGTTTAGGCTACAAGTAGCTCTTGTGAATGTCACTATGCCATCGGTTCGTAAGTCTACACAAAGCGAGAGTCCTTGTACTGAGAAGAACCGGGAAGAAACTCAGCAAGTGTCAAGAAATGGGTGACCATAAATGTATCATCTTGAGCTCTTTCGTGCTTCGAAAGGCAACTAAAGCCATTGGTCCCGGCTGCATTAGCAGTCATTAACAACCACCGTACCGCAATGGGCCCGCGTGGTGGTTTAAGGCCCGTCCTCCCTATTCATCCATAGGGAAGAGCAATGGAGACGTAAAATGAGCTGGTGGTATTGGTGGTGAGCAAAACATCGTCCGAAAGGCGTTGCACCAAAATAATTGAATAATTGAATAGCGCCAGACTGCACTAATCCCATATAGACAAGCGTAAATTGATCGATAGCAAACACAGGAAACGGTGCAGACACAAAGCGTAAAAAAGGTATTAAGCTTATTAACATTTTACGATGTAAATGGTTGTAAGTGAAATGACCTCGGCGGGACTCGCTAGGGGTAGCGACCGGGTTGAGACGGCATATATCATGAACATTTCGGGACTGAAATTCTAGAATATAGAGGTCATGTTCGCCTTGTTCGGGTTGAAAGGTTTCGTGTGCAAACGTTTACCCAAGTTGTTAAATGGTGATAATATAAATATACAAGAATGCTTATATATTCTTCATCTCTTCTAGTACCTACTAGTAGTCTTCTATTAGGAGAGATAAGGGAATAGAGTTAACTAGAGAAGCTTGGAGGTGTATAAAGATTTTTTTGTCGCGGATTCAAAAACTATCACGCTGGATACCAAGCGCCTAATATTTAACAATATCCTATTATACAATGTTATACAAAACCAAAACACTAGAAATTATACCTATATGTAAGGCACCACTAAGTTCTGTAATAATAGTATTTATTTCATTACTAGTGTGACGAGAAAAAAAAATAATAAAAAGTATGAGTGGTTGGATTATGAAATGTATGATTCACAATACATGATTTATAATTAAATAGAAATATTTTTTTTTTGAAGGTCCAGTGTTATTTTTTTTACAATATCACCTATTTTGATCTTATCATCAGAAGTCCCACGTGGACGTGACATAAGTCAAGATCAGCGTACTACATATATCCATAAAACTAAAATAACGGCGTCTTATATTTATGACCACATTTTTAGCAATGTCAACAAAAATAAAAGCGTTAATCTCTCAAGGTTTTGATACAAGCCGTAACAAAATAATCGGGAGCCGTCCTCTCCAACATCAAAAGGGAAATGCATTTGAGCTAAATTCGGAACGTAGTGTAAACTGCGCGGCTGCCAAGGTTCCGCCGATCGGTCGTATATTCCAGACATTTTGGTCGCTTTTGACGCGTGTCATATTATTGCATCGCTAAAAGGGGATGACGGAAGGAAATTACTGACCAAGTGCAAGGGAATTTATGTACGACTCATGATTTCGCATTTCGTTTCGAAAGCAACAGAGTAATTAAAATCAAATCAAGCTCGGTGCAAAGCAATTTCGAAGTGGGGAAACGAAGAAAACCGTTAGGAGGAAATGTGTCGATTACCTTTGAGCCTCGCGATGATTAGAAGGGGCTGACCAAAGCTTTCATGTTTCAGTCCAGAGCGAGGCAAAATGCGGAGCTAAGTAGCAGTTTGCGCGTTATGGTCGCAATCTTGCAAGTACATCAAAATTCGATAGGTTATGTACCAAATTTAAAGATATCTCGAGTTCTTCAGCGTTTCGGAAGGCCGTTGGTACCTAAGATATCAGTCGTTAGAGACCAACTTGCACTAAACCAATGTGATAGGTTACGGCCCGATCTCTCCAGGTTCGCTTGTTCTTGTGGAAAGGTCTGGGCCCAGCAGAGGGACGTTAATTGGCTGATGATGACGATAAACGCAAAGCTTCCGTTCGTGGTCCATATTTACTTACATAGGCTCTCTGTTACTTCAAAACTCAACAAAATGTTTTAATAATCGTTTTATCAAAATTTATTTTCTAAACCTTTTAAGAGCGTTTACGCCGCACACTAGCGCCACTAATGAAAAAAAAAACATATCTAGTAATTAGAGATAGAAAATCAAATTATGCTCAACAAACTATTTAAATGAAGTAATTTAGCATTTTTACATCACCTAATGAACACCTCACATGTTATGGTTTAGTTAAATAAGACGTTACGGCCACTTTTAACTATAACGCCATATTTAACTAAACCATAACATTTGAGGTGTTCATTAGGTGATATAAAAATGCTAAATTACTTCATTCAAATAGTTTGTTGAGCATAATTTGATTTTCTATTTTTCTATTACTAGATATGTTTTTTTTTTCATTGGCGGCGCTAGAGTGCTGCGTAAACGCTCTTAAGTGGCAATCACGTGAGAGCATTGGAAGTGAGCTCGTTGTAAACTTTTTGGCCATGGAAATATTGGAATAGCAAATCAAATTAGCAAGAGATAGATAAAAATATAATTCAAACGTCATCATGAGGTAGGTAGTGCCTCAATGGTTGAGAAGTCATTACCGGCTTTATCGTCACTTAACATCAGGTGAGAAAAAGACCAAGTGCACATCAGTAGATAAGTACTTTTTTATTTCTAATGAAAATGTTCTATTAATCTACATTATATGAAAATGAATCACTGAATGTGTTGCTAATCGCAAAACTCGAGAACGGCTGAACCGATTTGACTGATTCCTTTTTTGTTGTGTTTGATGAAGTCTGAGAAAGGTTCTTATGGAGAGAAAAAACGCAAAAAATACGAGGAAAATAGTAATTACAACAATTTTCTTTTACCATACAAACCAGCTGTCAAACATTTGACGTCAATCAAAACAAAACAAAGGCGCGGATTATCTTTGGTATGCCTTCAAGTTGATTAGAGATCAGATTTATTTATTTACGCGCCAAGTCATCAAACAAAAAATATCGTGAACCATATGGCATTACAATAAAAATATCATCACATTAGATATTACTAAAGTCTTTCAATGTTATTTTATTTCTATTAGACTGCGACAGGCCAATAATAACTTTTGACAGAACGAAATCTGTCGGGGCAGCTATTAACATAAAAAATCAATGTAACTTTGTTTTAGAGAAATAGGGCAGAACAAGGTCTGCCAGGACAGCTAGTGACTAATAAAGAAAAACATAATTATAGTAGGTATAGTACCTACTAACAATACTACAAAGGACTACAAATGTAAGTATATTTTATGTGTGAGATAACAACGAATTATAAACATCAAACTTATTTGTATAGAATAATATGTTTGAATCGCTTGCACCTCCACCTCCACCTCCTTCGGGGACTAACTTCCCTCCATCCCATCAGTTTGAAAAAACTTTAACCGCCTTACAAATAAACAAAGAATAAGGTCCGAATAGTTATTCCGTGTGTTGTTCTAATCATGTAAACGTCATTTCAAATTAGAGTAAAAGAGACAATAACTATTCGGAGCTTACTCATTGTTTATTTGTAAGACCCTATAGCTCTAAGACGCAACAGTTTTGGAAATACGTAGTTTAGTCTGTAAATACTGTCTGTACCTCAATGCATGCTTAGTTCACTTTAAGTAGTTGTACATTAAGTATATGACACTATAAATGTAAACCACAAAATCGTTAAAATGTAACAACTGTTGGTGATCTAATAAATTAAAAAAAAGACCGCAAAATTTTCAACGTAAATTTTTGGTATGTAAATATAAAATAATTATTTCTTCTAATAAATTAAAATGGCCAGTAAAAAAACTTTTGATGGAGAGCGTCCGTCGCTATTAAGGAATGTATGTGGCAGCCACTGCTCATATTAGCATGTCAGGCAAGGTGCAGTGGTGCCAAAGGGTTTGTTTGATTGTTAATTGAAATAAGTAGTGAATGTCTTAAAGTAAACAATCACGTTTTCCCTCCTTCCTATAACTTGAGGTCATTCAAACGAGGCGTCAAGAGGCACCTTGTGGGCCGCAAGGTGAGGGTGACTGACGCTGCATTGTTTTCACGCTTGTCTTCGCGTCTGGACTCCATTTCCACATTATTTAACATCAGGTGTGAGTAATTTTCCACGCAAATTATAAGAATAAAACCGGTCAAGTGCGACTTGAACTCGCCCACCGAGGGTGCCGTACAAATTTATGGGTACATATTATGTAGTTCAGAAATCGAGTCTCGAACTTTTCCCGAAATTTAGTTTCCAAGGTATTTCTTTTTTCATTCTTCGACACAAATCGAAACGAAAACTATACATCATAAAAATAATTAAAAATCTATTTAAGCTTGGAAAATGAAGCCCTTTCATACGATACTCCACATGACACGGTTAACTTACTTCAAAATTTGAACCCAGAGTATTTATACAAGAAACGGTTCTTGCATAAAGACCCTGTTTTTTGTGATTTAATTAAATATGTATAGTTTTCAGATTTTTCCCTGTACTTGAAGTATATGACGATATTACTTGCCAAACTTCATAGTTCTAGGTCAACGGCAAGTACCTACCCTATGAATTTTGATTCCCTTGAGAGTGTCGAAATATACATTTTTTGCGACATAAACAGCTGTATCTTTTGTTTCGTTATTTTAGAAGTTTGATTTTTTCACAGCTTCAAGGGACCGCAGACTTGAGTATATAATTTTAGTTTCAACTCGATACCTCCACGCGTTCTCGAGATAAACGGTCTTGACAGACAGACAGACAAAGTGATCCTAAAAAGGTTCCGTTTTTTTCCTTTTGAGGTACGGAACCCTAAAACGGTAAAGCAAAGCATACGAATATGGCTTATGTACTGTCCCACTGCTTGTCATAGGCAAGTCCAAAAATCAAGTCATCGCTACAACTACAGCGTCGCTACATCGCTACGAATATAGTAAAAATAATATTTAACAAAATGCGCAAATAGCTGCCTCACTGACTCAGTGTCAACGCCACAGTCAGGGCTCATTTGTTCGCACATAATTAGATTATCACCGGTCCTTGTTGCTAATCACTACAAAACGTCACCCGGAAGACAGGCGGTGATACACAGAAATGCTTTCTGCCACGTCTGTCCAATTACCATATAACATGCGCTTGCGCATCGCTCGCGACAACTCTCTTCCGGATTTTTCTGTAGTTGGCCGCATGCGGAATTCCAGCCGACACGGCATTGGAGCCCCATTGTCAATGTCTATCTAATAATAAAAAGCGTGTCTGTTCGTTTCGAGTAAACTATTTTAATTATAGCTTTAATAAACTGCGCTGTGGAGCAATAAATGTCGTATTTGAGGAACTCGTGCTTTCAGTAGAAATATTTCCATATGTTCCCCGGCTGTGTAGTATCACACTGCATGGAAATATTACTTTGTCATTCCATTTGGTTGTCGCCCAGCAACACTTAATAGCAAGTGGGTATAGTGAGCTGAGCTTACAATTTTGAAAAGGCAGTTTTGTTTGTGTGCTATAATCACTCAACGCTAATTTAGTATATACAGGAATATTCATTTAATCTTACCGTTCATTGTACAGTTCATCATGTAATAATAACAATTAGTTGTAAATCTTAAAACAAACCACTACATTTCTGGAGATATTTTCGTCTCAAAGCGATTCTTAATTTCTCTATAATAAATTAAGACTTGCACAATATCACCAAAATTTTACACCGTATTTAATTACCAAATCAATAACCATATCTCGCGTACAAAACAAGCAAGCAAACCCACCGCGCAAACTCATATGACACTTGTTAAGGCAAATTATGCACATAATTACCGTTTGTATGATAAAGGAAATGTCGCGAAACTGCAAATATGAATTTCAACGAAAGGGCAAGCATCTCCGATAACAATGAGCGCATTTGCTTTGCAAATAATATCGCGGGGTTCAAAAATAAACACGTAATTAAATTACGACCTTCCTGGGGAGGTTGCGAGGCTTACCGGCGACAAAAGACGACCGCTCGGTGCGGAGTTCGGTGACCCTTTCATTTTGTTAAGTAATTATTTTTTTTATATTAGAAAAATCTAAACTTGAAATATTTTTTTATTAAAAAACGCGGTATCTAATGCTTTATTATTTCTATGGTTTCAAAAAAAAGTATTTAGTTTATGGATAACTAGCTTTTATTCGCGGCTTTGCTCACGTGGGCTACACGACTTGTGTTTATCTATACTAATATTATAAAGCTGAAGAGTTTGTTTGTTTGTTTGTTTGTTTGTTTGTTTGTTTGTTTGTTTGTTTGAACGCGCTAATCTCAGGAACTACTGGTTCGAATTGAATAATTCTTTTTGTGTTGGATAGTCCATTTATCGAGGAAGGCTTTAGGCTATATAACATCACGCTGCGACCAATAGGAGCGAAGCATCAGTGATAAATGTTGCAAAAACGGGAAAAGAGCCTAAAAAAATTAAAAATGCTGCCGAAAGTCACTATTCCACGCGGACGAAGTCGCGAGCACAGCTAGTTCGTAATAAAAGTCAAACTTATTAAAGGTAAATAGCGGATTTAAGTAATAAGGGTTAGACAACTAAACATGTCACGTCATTTCAACATTAAGATTTTAATTTTTTATCATTAAAAAGCCCATCCATGCGAGCTAATAGTAGATTGTACACCAAGGGGATAAAGCACTGTATTATGTCACGGGCGCGATATTTGAATCCTGAGCGTAACGAAGGACTCCAGATTTAACTCCCGAGCGCAGCGAGGGGGTCTTGAGTTGATTCCCGAGCGAAGCGAGGGAATTAAAATGGAGTCCTGAGAGCAGTGAAGGATTTAAGCGCGCCCAAGGCAAAATCAGTTTTATCCCTGAGGAGTATACTCTACTTTTCTCACCTTTTGCGAGACAATAAAAACCAAGGCTACTAGAAAAAGTATTTTATTTACTAAAATACTATTTTCATTACTAATTATATATAATTGGCACAGTAAATAACAATAAAAAGTAAATTAAAAATTAAAATTGATGTTTGATACATTAGTCCAGTTATGTAAAGATATGGTTATATTTTTTGGTACGCTTATGTTAGTTGAGGTGGAATTTATTTGAGTAGCAGCACCCAATACATCAGAACCTTGCGTGTGAGGGTCGTTTGGCACAGTAAAGGTTGGGGAAGGTGGTGCTTGAGGCAGTGGGCTTGACGGGATATATTTTGAGCTAGATGGCTGTGGTGGCAAAGGTTTCCAAGGATCATCAATAATGGACGTAGTTTTCAGATGAATGTTGTCACCAATACGACAGCTTATCTTGTTTTTGTTTTGTATGGAATTCTCTATGTAGCCCTCCGCTACTGCATCGGATTTCCAGCCACCATGACGTTTTATCTGGGCCATATCTGCTCCTGAATCTGCCAACAGACTTGCCGATGTTCTCCTCAAACAATGACCCGTATAGAGCTCGGAATTTTGCAATTTGAGGTATTTTGCAATTTCTTTTGGCATGGCGCTGGTTTTATTCTTGCCAATGACTTGCCTGGTGCATTTGCCATTACTGTAACCGATAAAAAATCTGTTGGTGTTTATATTAGAAGGGCGCAGAGCTTGGTACTTTTCAACAATTCTTGCATAATCTTCACGAACTATGAACGAACGTTCTCTATTTGTTTTGGTATCTGGTAAGTTAATCAGCAATAAATCTGCATGTTTTTTGATATCATTGACTTTTATGTTTACGAGTTCATTTCCACGACATGCGCCATTCACTCCAAAAATCAAGGCTACCTGTAACAAAAAATAGGATTGTGAGTAAATAGATAGATACACTACTATATTTTTTGACCTTTATATTATAAAAAAAGCTTGCGACAAAACCTTAAAATGTGTATTTTTTAAATGTGTGCCATTTAAATACCCTTTTATTCATTAACTATTTTATAGAGCTATTATAGGTAGGTACTAGAAACGTAACTAAAAAGTAGGCAGTACTCATTCTTACTTTCATGGCCAGAAAGCTGTGATCAGGAGCCTCATTCAGAAAAGTTTCCACATCTTGCGCTGTCAATACTTTTGACTTCTTTGCTCGATGACCATCTGATTTCCTCTTTAAAAATGCCAATAACTTGCTATATGTATATATAATGTCGTGTTTGATGCTTATTGTTAACCTGAGCATCGAATAGATACACCACAGGCTGCTGGACTTCTTTGTACACGATAAATACTCGAAATAAACAAGAAGCACTGACTCCGACACAGACTTTGCGCCTTTTGCAGTTTTCCATTTGTGGAAATCGTCGTAAGCTTTCAAGTATTTTTCCTTCGACTTCTCTGGTAGTAGGTTATTAACAATACCTAAGGCGTCTAATTTAATGGACTCCGGAGTTAAATCACTTTCGTCACTCGACATTTTCTTAATGTTTTATTCTATCTTCTTTTGCAGTTTTGTCTGATACTGATTGCACCGTATTGAAATACTCTTGGCTTTTGTTTTAAGTATTGATTTTTTTTCGTTCGGCTTGCCGTGGCGTGGCCAGCTCGATTTTCGAATAAATTCGATTTTCAAATAAATGAGGCGCGGCGCGCGCCGCCGTCCACCTCCTCGCCGTCGGCCACCAGCAGCTGCAGCAGCCGCGCGCCGCGCGATTTTGACGAAATTAGACTTTAAATGCATAACAATAAGAACTAAGAGAAGTGAGAATCACATTACTGCCCGGCGGGTTATAATGAAATTCAGTACAACATTACACCCCGGCAAAAGACAAGGGCTATAATGATTTACTTTGAGTAAGGTTTGCATGATATATAATGAGGCATTGTCGAGCAGGTGGTGTGAAAAATTAGTAAAAACTGTCTATAACACAAAACAACGAAATAAAAATCACTCTGTTTAAGTAATTTTGGTGCGTTTTGAAACCTCCTGTACAAATTGTCATCCCCTACTTAAGGGATCATTTTCCAAAATCCAAAAACACTTTATAGGTAATCTCTAAAAATTAAAGGTATGACAGATTTCTATACAAATTTTCCAACCTTATTTCACCCCTCTAAGGGAGATATTAAAAAAAAAATCACGTCATTCTTTATTTTGATTGAAAATTCTTAAAATCGATAACATTATTCATTTTTAAAGTTCGTACTAAAAAAATAACGATTTTCCCAAAAAAAAAGATCTTCCCACTTTTACTCCTTCAAAGGAAAATAAACAAAAATCCTGAGACACGTCATTCTTTATTTCTTTTCAAAAACCAAATATCAATTTTCATGTATTAGACTTCAAAACTGACGGACTTTCATACAAACTTTCACCCCCTTAGGGTATGATTTCCGTAAAATGGCTTTCTTATTACGTCACTCAATGCACATACCGTCCAAATTTCCTCTAATTAGCTCCAGCGGTTTCGGCTCGGCGATGATGAATCAGTCAGTCAGGACACGTCATTAGTATATAGATTTTAGAAATGGTTGTTGGAGTATAGTAACTAAATAACCTATCAAATAGAAAATAGTGCTATTCTCTGAATTTGATAAACATCATCCTCATCATCATCGTCAAAAGCCTATAAATGTTCAACTGTTAGTTTTTTGAAATAGTTTTTGTAGTTATTATGATTTTTTGTCAGCGTATGGGGAGATCAGGCCGTAACCCACCACGTTAGCCTAAAGAACAAGTTTTAACGACGGCCATCTTACGACAACAACCCATCCCAATAACAAAAAAAGCTTAAACGTACCTTGCAAGTCAAAACATTTGAACTCGTCACCCATCCGATTTCACTTAGTGCAAAAGTTGGTGTACTTGCAAGTTTGCAACCCTATTTCCATCGAGTTACATATTATACCAACATAAAGATTATTATCTTTGCGTCACCAATCATAGACATTTATTCAGTTACAAACCCCCGCGTTACATACCAATTTCAAACCAACCAGCCATCAAATAATTGGGCCAAACATCCAGCATATTGAGAGGTTTATGTTACACAGTCAAGTGATAATCTCTTTGTGGTGACCGCTAACTGTTCGTATAAATATTAGTTAAAATAACATACGTAGTTGACAAATAGTTAACTAGAGTGCTTCAACAGCTGCACAGTTAGTCTCGATTAAAGGGTTAACTTTGAGCGTGTTACTGTAGCTTCTAAAAGTTAATTAATTATTTTCTTACAAACAACCACAAAGTATTTGATTCTATTCCAAAACATATGACAGAAGCCACTAATAACTTTTTATAATGGTTTTTTACCATTTTATGTTGTATGTACCTACTTGCAATAAAAAGACATGGTTTGCCTCAGCTAGGACCCAAATCGGGCCTTTCGTAATCCGGGCAACTGCTCTACCAAATGGGCTACTGAGTCTTATAGGTATTTCAGATTCCACAATAATCTTCGATCAATAATGCACTAGGTAAATGATCCTGAACAAAAATGCATCTCGAAATGGTCTTGTTTGCTCATACCTATACATTTAAATTTAGAATAGCAAAGTCTGAAAAAACATAGGCAGCAACAACAGCAGCAACTTCAGCATACAGTGAACCTTAAATCTTAAACATAAAGATTAATGAAGGTTGCAAAATATGTATTGGGTCCATCATACCTATGAAATTGACGTTTTTTTCTCACTTATTATTAGGTGTATTACTTCTAAAAGTCAATACCGGCCGTTAATATTATTACACACTTTTAATTAGGACTATGTTACTCAGGCTTCAGTGATAACAATGATTATTAACTTTGTGTCTTTATCGCCCAATTTTTTTTTAAATTGACTTCTTTTTTTGTTCGCGGAATTGACCTTTTGTTTCATTGTAGCTTTGAAGGGTCTTGATTTTTTTCCTTTTAATGTCTGCTATATTTAGCTAGTAAAACAAACACACTACTCTACAATTTTTATAGTGTTAACATAAATAGATGCTAAGAACATTAAAAAAACGTTAGTATGATTTTTTTTTTTTTTAATTTTTTTTTAAATTTATTTGGTTCAACTAACAATATCACAATAAAATAATATGTTGTTCTTATAATCTAAAAAGTTATTATACCCATTGCGATACCAACATCGTTAACCACAGATTACAAAACAGTAATAATCAAATTGCTAGAAAAAGTTGAGGTGAATGAACACGTATCAATTTTTTTGGTATATTAGTTACAAAACAGCAAGCACTAGCAGCAAACGTTACAGAACTTATATTTAATCATTTACAATGTACAGACGCCTGCACATCAACCCATCCAAAACTGTCAAACTTCCCCAATACACTTCCAACCATATGATTTAGTCATAAAGTTCAAAGTCCATCGAGAAAATTCGACAGCCCGTGGTAGGCCGATGTGCACACGGCGGCAGATCAACCCACCCAAAACCGTCAAATTCCCTCAACCAATCCTGAACTTTATTGTTTAGTTATAAGGATCAATATTCATTGGAGAAACCCGACAGACCCGGGTAGGTTGATCCGCCTCCGACTGTGCAGGCGTACCTACAGTTGCGGGCATACACACCTCCACGCAAATCATGTTGAGAACAAAGTAAAATCCACATAATAACTATGTTGCACTTAGTGTGTTCCAAAAAATGAATAAATAAATGTATTTTCTTTCTTTCCTTCTTTATTTTTTATTTTTATTTTTACACACACGAATACACACAAACACCTCACACACACACACACACACACACACACACACACACCCTCACACACATATACGCAACAAAACCCGCGCAAAACTATGCATACCCGCAATTACAGTTATAGCATCTTTAATGTTTATAAATGAAATCGACTCGATATATCTGAAGGTGCGGGTTCAAATCCCGCCCGTGAAAAATTCATTCAAATCTTTTTCAAAAAATACAGTTAAAGTTATGCATTACCCTCCATTAGAGTGTCTATTATTATTATCTATTATAAATATATAATTTTATAAAAAATCTTGATACAAAACGACAATTTCATTGGTAAGGACCTAATATTTGGACTTAATATTTACTGTCATCGCAACAAACGTCATGTTGGCTCCGTGACCCCAAAGTCAAGTACCGTTTTTCAAGCGCTAATCGGGAATCTAGTGGACAATTGATCAAAGGCAATAATAGTTTTATATAAAAAAATACATATAGAACATAATAAAGATAAAAGACAAAGAAAAAACTAAAAAACCTTAAAATTTACGAGGGGCTCGAGGGCGGCTATGAATTCGTATTGCTATTTTCACATCAAAATCAAAATCATGTATATCTAAGAGTTCTAAAATAATTTATTTTTAAAATAGATTATATTTTTAGAGCATATTTTTCATATGCCACACGGTCACTTATTTCGCTTTATTATATTTTTAAAAAAGTGATTCTCATTTCTTTAGTTTGCTCTAGTTTTCCTTGTTAAAGAGAAGAGACATCAAGTAATTACCTACATTCCATTGGAACGGTTCCTTGTAATCATTACTTCAAAGACAACGTATTAAACATTCAATGTTGCCCCAATTGCAGGCTTACTCTTTTTATTTACTGCATGCAATGCAGCAAATTAAGTGTGGTGCATTCTTTTATCATTTAATAATTTTCTGACTTATTTTTAATTTCAGGAAAACTCATAATTATCATCATGGCCAGCTCATTTTTGACCCCACTGCTGGGGCACGAGCCTGCCCTATGGACAAATAGTGAGAACAAGCAATAAACAACCACGCGGGTGGATTGGTTGGTGTAACGACTGCTAATGCTGTCGGAACCAACGGGTTTACGTGCTTTCTCAAGCAAAAGAAAAGAAAAGAAAAGCTCGAGACGATAGGTCACCCATCCGACGAAAATGGCATAACCTTAGTGATCGCAGACCGGGCGCGTTACCCACTGCGCCATCGAGCTCTTCCTACGGGTATTCTCTTGGACTTCACAAACTAATGATAAATGATGTCAAGGCCGAAGGAAGAAGCGCATTGCACCTTGAATCCACAAATTCTTAAAAACTGGCTATCAAAAAGAATCTATCCACTTTAACCTCCAACAAACATAACATTTAGTACTTCCTGTAAATACAGAGTCTAACAAAATCAATAAGCGAACGTTTAAGGGCGGTATCTATACATCATTCTTAATACAATGACAAAAAATGGGCTCCAGTTTTATAGTAATTTTTCAAAGTTATCTTTTCTAACAACAAACTAAATCAATTAAAATAATGCACATCATGAACATGCTGTACATCTTAACTAACACGCACGCAAATGTCAATAAAAGATAGTGTACAGATACACGCACACAATTGGCATGTTCGGCTATCTTTGTGTGCGTGTAATGCAGCTGTAAGGGTTTAGAAAGGGTGTATTTTTTGGTGAGTTATGATAATGTTTTATTGATTATCTCGGTAACGAGCCTGTAGTTTTGGACAAAATTTGGGGAGCATGCTCAGTGTGATGTATAGATGCTCCCCTTAAACGTTTGCTAATTGATATTGTTAGACCCTATATAATCCGGAGCTTCAGGTTTAAGACCGCTGCTCTAACCACAAGTCTACGTGGACTATAACTACTTAAAAATTAATACTGATTCTATCCTGCCTGCATTTCCACCTTATTAATTAGATTTGGGACACCATAAGTCACATTAAACCAGAAATAATTTAAATCGTCGTTTCGAAAAAGTCGACGATATCCCAAAAAGTATGCCAGAACAAAACAATTGCAAAAATCAAAACCGCTGACGTTTGCAACTTAGCGCAAAGTCCCATTCACATTAAGTTGTTAACTCCATCAAAGTGACCAGTAATTGAGACTGGCGAGTGTTTAAATATTCAAATGTATAGAAACTACAGGCCGATCATCTACCGCTGAAATTGCAAAGAAAACAGCAGACAGACAATTAAGCTTAAAGCACAAAGGGATTCATAAACATGTATGCAGTTCCAACTACGTATTGTAGGTATAAGCATCAACTACTGATGTGATTAAGAATTTAACGGGGCTTAACGCAAACTACTTATATTAATATACCTAGTAAACTACCTAGAATACTGGAGCTTATACCTTTTTATACCCGTGTATGTGTGAAGTTGCAATGATAAACAATGACCAGGTTCGAAGATATAGTCATTTTAATGTTAAAACCCAGAAAATTGTTTTCTATTGCAACTGGTGAAAAAAAGTAATACTTACACCAGTCTTAAACACTATCTCATAAATTCAATAACAGATTAGATGACATGAGTAATTCGTCAACTCGTCCCACATGCCCCTCTTTTGGGACGAGTTGCAAAAAATCAAAACATGATAATAATAAATATTCTTCTAGAAAACATATTGCTTTCCGTAATCATTCCAGCTCGGAAGCTGAATAAAATTCCAGCTTAGCTTGTGAAGAGTAAGCTAAAAGTATGCTTTGCTATTCTTTTCCCTTTGAAGATTATAAGTGCGCTTGCTTCTGTGATGTTTAACTTGGAAACTCGTGAGGATACAACTTGTTAAACTAAAAAAAAACAAGCGAGCCTTACAGTAGTTGCATATGATGTGTAACATTTGACATCTCACCTTTTGAAATCAATATAACAATAGAAAATAGAATATAGGAACTTCTTGGCGGGAAAGTGAAGCGTCATGTCTGCGGTTTTGTCTTATTTTCCAAAATTTGTGTTATGTCGAATATTAATGTGAAATAATGGTGGATTATTAAACGTTAAGTGTTCGTGAGTGTGCATAAGTGTTGGCAAATGAAACAAAACAGTGCAACGTCACTTTTCAAATTCTCTCAAGAAGCTCGCGTGAGGACTTAGTAAAGCCCCACATCTTTACTGAGATACTCGAGGGGTTGGGGGGTATATCATTTCTCACTTCCCATTTCTAATATCATTCATCATCATCATATAAGGAAATATTGTTTATTTATGTATTACTTGTAAGAAAATTACTTTGACACTGGCTAAATGTGCAAATCGCACAAAGCCATCAACTACAAAAAAAAAATAGAATATAGAATTAACAATGACGTATATTATTCTACAAATCATAAAGAAAATGCAGTAAATACTCATTAGAAGACATTTAACATATCAAAATGACCTTTGATAGTCAAATGACACAATATGTCACATATATTATTAATATGTCATGTTCATAATATTGAATACTAAATTTAAAAATTGCACTAAAAATTAAAAAATAAGCGTTAGACTTATATAGACAATAATTTTGTTAAGAAAATATATAGGATCAATTATTGTTATTTTTGGGGCCGGTGCCAGCCAACGAAGTTTTTAAAGCCGGTGCCAGTCCGCGTTTGTAGTCAAAATTTCATGCATAAGATTGAATGTATTATTATGATTATAATATTATTACATAGTATGTCGTTAAATGTTTATGTTAAAGTTACCTTGGCTGGCACCGACTCCAAAAGTAACAATAATTGTACCTATATATTTTCTTAACAAAATTATTGTCTACATAAGTCTAACGCTTACTTTTTAGTGCAATTTTATCAGTCTAATTTTTTGGAGTCGGTTTTTTTTGTTAAAATTTTTGTTTATTTCTCGTTTTTTAGTGAATATGGGTAGACTTACTAAACACGCTGCTTGTATGAGACACCGCCGAAAATAAATGAGACAAGAGAAGAAAACGAGAAACGCCTATCTCAAAGTAGGAAATCAAAAACTGAGTTCCGGTGCCTGTCTTCTTTTGCTTCGTCATAGTCGCTTAACTGTACGCGAGATATTTTATCGCCACCCGTGAAATACTTATCATTGAGGAGTTCCGATGGCAATCTGTGGTCTTTTTAATCAGTTACACTTCATCAAATGATACTTTCTGAATGCAAATGCTTGACTTATTTCTGAAAATACCAAAATCGCGATGGGTATGCCTACAATATTCGAGGAGTTCCCTCAATTCCTTAAGGATTTCATCATCAGAACTAGGCCAAATTAAAATGGGACCACACGGGAAGCACCAGCTTTCAAATAAAGAAAGAATCATCAAAATCAGTTCACTCAGTACAAAGTTCTAAAACAAACATAAAAACAAAAAAAACAAAAAAAATACAGTCGAATTGATAACCTCCTCCTTTTTTTGAAGTCGGTTAAGATAGCGTGCGCTTACGCGCTTACCCGACTTCCTGTTACACTGTTACACATACTTCCGTCCCATTTCACGAAATCACTCTAACAAATTGCAAGTGCTTAAGTGTTACTACTTTAGAAACTAAACAGAGTCTTCTTCAATACTATAATCTAATTAATATTTGATGATAAACAAAAGCAGGATGCATCACAATAATTAGGTAGGTAGTGGTGCTTCGATCAATAATGAACTAGATTCCCGATGAGCGCTTGAAAACGATACGCGACTTTGGGGTCACGGAGCCAACATGACGTTTGTGGCGATGACAGTAAATGTTAAGTACCAATATTTTGCAACATTAATTTAATCTATACGTTTAAGATTTAAGGTACACAACACAGTAAGCTGAAGTTTTTGATGCTATCCAATCCTTTTACCGGATTTTGTTATTCGAAATTTAAATGTATATGTATGAACTATGAACACACAGGACTTTCGAGATCCATTTTTGTTCCGGATCCTTACATAATTAATCGAAGGTAGTAGGCAAAACATTAACCCCCTTACAAATAAACAAAGAATAACAACGTCCGAATAGTTATTCCGTGTTTTGTCTTTTTTACTCTAATTTAAAATGACGTTTACATGACAGGAACAAAACACGGAATAACTATTCGGACCTTATTCTTTGTTTATTTGTAAGAACATTAGTGTCAATTGAAAAGTGCCTATTTATCAAGTATACTCGAATAAAAATTTATATTTTCATTTCATTATGTGCCAATAACATTTAGTTGGCCAGGGAAAATGCACACATGGCACAATCTATCGGCAATTATCGGTAAATACCGTAACTCTGGACAAGGATACAAGCCATTGTTAAACTTATTGTTTAAGCCAGTAGAAGTTGTTGCACGCAAAGTTAAATATGTAGCTGCAGTAAGAAGGGGTAAGGAAGGTATATAATTTGAATCACCATGCAAAACTGATAATGAATAAATGATAGGCAACCGTACTGATTGGATAACGCTATCATTACGTATGTCACTGTATACTGATAGTGTTTCTGCATACGAAAGGTATTTTAAACGTGGACTACGAACATGTCACTTGACATATTATGTTCTATTATTTCTAGAGAAGGGGAATCGAAACTATAGTCTAATCATTAATTCACTGGAGTAAACTGACAGATTCTAATGTCACATTGTAAAATTATGTTGCCACATTTACTGTACTAGTGAAGCGTTTCGTTCATTGTCATTCAGATCACTCACAAAAAGTCAGTAGGAACGTATATTATAAAAAGGTACTTTATTAATTATAATATAGGTAGGTATATGAATGTCTTTTTATACCGAGAAATTTCACCTGACAGTTTAGTTGTCAGTGTTTGTTTTGCTTTGGGAGCTGTTATTATTCGAATATTTTGGAAGTATTTAATTATTGCATTATTTTTACATCATCCATCGTTTTGAAAGAAAAATACAGATTTAACCACTGTGTAGGAGTACCATTTACTGCATAACAATTAAGACAAAACAGAATACTATAAATTAATAACGTTGAAATGGAGATAACCTCAACAATATAATACCGTTTTACGTCAACAATCACTCGATCCTGTTCCAAAATGTAAAATCAATCTGACCCGTTCTAAAACCATTTTTTTATCACTTTCTCACATAGCACCTTCTCTGTCTCCGAGTGAATTTTCACATGGGTTACTTTTACGACAACTAAAACATCAACTATTTACAATTACTTTTAAAAGCATCGTCAAACAGTACAATTATTAAAACTGAACAATGTTATTATCGCATGCAGCACGGATCGCGCTCATACCTATTTTGACGTAGACTAGAATAATAGACAACAAAATCAAATTTAAAAACGTAAACAAATTACGCCGTCAACTAATAATCAAGTAAAAATACGTCATTATAATAATAATGTTTCATACCGTAAGACGTCAAATTGAATGCGGGCAGACTCCGACTCCGACCGGTGCAACTGTCTCGTTTCCGCACGCGCTGTTCGTAGTCTATCTGTTCGCATTACTCTCCTTCAGTAAAGTGTGAACTAAATGATATACTTGCTAAGTGGACTAGTCCAATTGAATGATTTATTCATGAACGACTCATCTCTATGTCTGACTATCACGAATAAAACTATATCCATTGCATTTTT
This sequence comes from Eudonia lacustrata, assembly GCA_947562085.1. Classification (NCBI taxonomy): domain Eukaryota; kingdom Metazoa; phylum Arthropoda; class Insecta; order Lepidoptera; family Crambidae; genus Eudonia; species Eudonia lacustrata. The sequence goes on along the minus strand of OX387323.1, from coordinate 1,681,339 downwards.
GTTTAATTTTATATAATTCGAGTATGTAATTCGCCATATCAAAGTTATCATTTATTGGCCTTTAAATGTGGCCTTTAATGTATGTAATGCTAATATTTTTATATCGATTAAACAAAACTGGTCTAGGAGATTTCATAATAAAGTAAATAAAATGAGTACTCATTTTATTTACTGTAATGAGAATGAATGAGTGAGTAATTGATGTCAATCTTCTTGTCACAACACTATTTTCTGTTCATCAGAAACTGGGGACACCGTAAACGTCAGATTACTCCAGTGAATTAATGATTAGACTTTACAATTTGAACAATTTTTATTTTTAAATTAAGATTATATTTTTTATGTTATCTATATATTAATACGTGAAGCAAAAACTTTGTACCCCTTTTTTACGAAATTTGCGTGGACGAAGGAGTATGAAATTTCGCACACTTATAGTTTATAACTATTTAAACTATCATGGTCACTTGCAATAGAGTAATTATTAACGGGATTCTTACCATGTTTATTATGATCACGGAATTACATGGTAAGAATCCCGTTAATAATTACTTATAGTTTATACAGAGAAAGTAATCCGAATGTTATTTTTTTTTAAATTTAACATAAAAATACATTAAATCAATATAAAAAAACATTACACACACTACCATGTATTTGACACACACGTTTATATACTCTTTTCAAAAATTTCAAAAATTTCAAAAATGGAAGAGGAGCGGCCGTAATCTGTCAATGCCAATCGAAACTCACATTCTAGCTTTTTAATTTTCCATTGCTTAGGATACAATCCGTGCAGCCTTAATAAAATTACGGTCGAACTTCAACCACTGGGCGACCACTAGTTTTTATTATTATACAACAGAGAAGTGGTTGTCCTTCATTTCCTTAAAAATGTCACTTGTCGTATTTCTATAATTTCTAGAGACAGGGTAATCAGACAGACAGACTACAGCAATTTTAAATTTTACATTGAGATTATCTTTTATTATGCTTTTTTTTATTCCACAACAAAAAGTTATTGTTGTTCATCTAACCCAGCGGTTCTTAACCTTTTAGCCGTGAGGGACCATATCACCAAATATCTGTCTTGCCAGGGACCACCCAGTTGCTTTACATCACGCACGTCAAGGTCGTCAAGTCACGTGTTTCTTGTTTAAATCACGATTACGATGGCTTCGCGGACCACTTGGAATGCCTCCAGGGACCACCAGTGGTCCGCGGACCACCGGTTAAGAACCACTGATCTAACCTGATGGTCAATGACGATATGGTTGAAATTATAAAACAATTCACCCGGAATCCGCAACTACTGAGGTAGTAGCTACCTTATCTCTAACTGTCAGAACACACAACAAATACTTACTAACAAATCTTTACACAATCTACCTACGATATTTTTTACGGTTTTTAAGTTCGGAAACGTGTGCCCTGGGTTTTTAGTGGGTTGGCCATGCTATCTGGCCAATCCCTCCCCCCTTCCCCCAAATTTATAATATTGAGCCCCTCCTTACTCTGGAAGGCATGTAAAACCGTTGAACACGGTTGAATATAAAAAAAAGAATTAGCAGTCGTTAACAATCACCAATCCGTAATGCGCCCGCTTGGTCGTTTTTGGTCCGTTCCTAAGGTCCGATCCTGTCCATTCATAAGGGAGGCCCGTGCCCCAGCAGTGGGGACTTGAAAATAAGCTAGTGATTGTGATGTGGTGAACAGCTCCATTTTTTGTCCAAAATACGGAGACTATAATTTACTTAAGTATACTATAGGTTACCTAGTGTACAATTAAGTCGGATGACGATAGGTGATAACATTTAATGCAATTGATGACTGGACGGTGTATGGATAGATGACAGCTGACCACCTAACCTTAACAAGCTAAAAAGCGTTTCAAATCTAGCTAAGCTAATTGATTGTCAGTATTGCAAGCTCACCTGATCCTGTGCAAGAGAATAGAACGTAGGTGCCTGTATTTCCTGAAAGCTAATTTACACTTCAACTCAAGCTAAGAAAATACGAATATCGAAGTAAAAATGCATATTATTACGAAATATCAGTCAATGCCAGTTGCTTAAATTATTGTTAACTGACAGTCAATATTATTTAATATTTTTAAATCATTGGCCTTTTATTGTTTTTAAAACGACCGTCCTGCGTTTGTTGTCGGTGTTGGTATTAACGTTTGGTCAAAAATATAAAACTTTATCTAAGTACCTACAAATTTTATCAAAATTATTTTTTATTTTTATTTTTGCTCTTTGTTTTTTTTTTTTTTTTTTACTATACTTAATGACATGTGTGACGTGTAACTTTTCAGCCAGACAATATTCAAAACCAAACGCGATTACAGCAATCGCTTACACCATCGATAACACCTCATAATCCAAACCAAAGCAAAGGACAAACAGATGTACAGAACGTTGCAATAGTGTGATTTCCACGTCCACGGTCACCCGAAATTGGCCCAGAACAAACATTAATAAACAATTTCGCAAATCACGCTGTCACACCGAAGCGAGCCGTCAAGAGGACATATCTGGCCCGCGGTGTCAATGTCGCCGCAACTGGGTCGCGTGAAAACATTAAAAGGTGTGACCATAGTGCAAAGGAAAACAGTAACGTGATTGGTGTAAACGAGACGACGATTTTAAACTAGACCCTACAAAAATATATTAGACTGAACATAAAAATTACGTACAAAATAATGTGCATTTATGGAACATTAAGCTAGTATGTAACTAATTTAAAAGTGCACATTTCAGGAAATGACACATAGAGGCAGTAGAAAATAGGTGAATTGGGTAACACCCGAAAAGCTATTATGTTAAGTGTGAATTTTGGGAATTGATCATCAGAGGAGTCAGGAAACGTGCACCGAAACGAAATAAAGAGGCCTGTGCAGCAGTAGGTTTGGTCATAATGTGGGGAAGTAGGACTCTCCTAGCTCGTATAGCTACTTTACAAAAATAAACTAGCAGGACATAATAAAGGACTTAGATACAGAAATATAATGCAACAGCAAACTGAGTCGTAAAATAATTACATCGTTTACTAATTAGTAAAGCAGAAACAGTGAGTCTCTGATTTCAGTATTTTAAAAACGCAAAGCTTTCAGTTTTGTGACTATTAGAATTTATACAAATCTTACCCAGTGTCTATTTTTAAAATTAACAAAATAAATCTCAAAGATCCCCACAGAACTCTCTTTCTTGTGTTCTGTGTAGATCCCGCTTCCAACTGGCCACCCTAATATTTCCGTAAAAGCCACTAAAACACATCCTACTGGTCATACTATTAACTTTGCTAGACAACATTTTAAAGACAGCTCATTTAAGTAATGTTGTGTTGCGTGCTGAGTAGATTACCTATTTGTTATTATGTATGTAATTCAATGTTTGCAGTAATTATACCTAAAGTTGTTTGACATCAATTTAAAGACATTTTTATATCACTCTCGGAACTAACTAACCTTAGAACAAGAAATGTATTTATAATACTATGGGCCTTTTAAGATATACTTAAAGCTTAATGGCTTTATTAGCCTAAATAAAAAGTACGATTAGCTCCTAGTTTGGTGTCGTAATATTTTTTTTATTTTAATCAATATAACTTAAACTACATTACCAAAGATCTCCACAACGACTGGCTTTGTGCTGCTCGCATCCAGCGGCTTCCCGCGACCTTTACCAGATCGTTGGTCCACCTTGTTGGAAGCCTGCCTACACGGTACCTACTTATACTAAATGGTTTTTTTTGAAATGTATTAGTCAGAGATAGGTCATACGAAGTGTCCTTTTAGTATAGGGCATTTTCCAAATTCTTGACGGTGTAAGTGAGAAAAAAATGCTTCTGCTGAGTTTCTTCCCGTTACTTCTCAGTACAAGGTCTCTCGTCCTGTGTAGACTTACGAACCGATGGCATAGTGACATTCATATGACTTATTTGTAGCCTAAATTGAATAAATTATCTTGAATTTTGAATTTCATATTGACAGTCTAGTCATTCGTAACTACCCCACGCTAGACAAACGAAAAACGCCGAGCAGACGTATTGTCGTATCGATATTTTAAATTTGAATTTCAAAGTTCGGAAAGCAAAGCTTAGTTTTTATGCACCGCTCTAACCGAGCTTACCGTGGCCAGTGCTCGGACGTGACCGGCCTGCTGACGTACCGGCCATAGAGTAGACACGATATGACGTTCACGCAGATATGTGACACTATTGATTTCACAAGGAGTGACGTATCGCTCATACTTCATTCAGGCGGAGAGGAGCTGAGCGAAGCAGAGCTGTGTGAAAACTAACAAATCATCATCATCAGCCTATACTAGTCCACTGCTAGACAATGGAATAAACAAATAATAATCTAATTAACCAATACAGTTCCTTTATTTTAAGTTTAAATATCTCATCTCAGCACTAATGAATGGATGTGTGCAGGAGTTAGGAGAAATTATGTGAAAAAATTTTGTCGCAGTCAATGATGACTACCTCGATTCAAGAAAAAATTCTTGCTTGGCATGTGTTCAGTTAAATAAACTGACATCTATTAGACAATAGTTTAACAACATCACATCAAATTTAAAAAAAAACCCACCAACCCGCTGTAGGTGCTAGGTTATCGGGAGCTGAAGGGACCCCGCATAACCATCCGCGCCACTCCGGGCGCGACGGTACTCGGACGAATAGTTTTCCACAGTAAAAAAATTGTGGTAGGTTATCCCAATCTCCCCATATGTTATTGATCATGAAGGACAGTCTAAGTCCAGCAGTAGTATATTTAAAAGCTGTTGCCGATGATATTACACTTTTTTTATTTTTTTATTTTTATGTTAAAAGGAGGCAAACAAGCAGGCAGGTCACCTGATGGAAAGTAATCACCGCCGCCCATGGACACCCGAAAAACCAAAGTAATCGCAGATGCGTTGCCAGCCTTGAGGAAGGAGTTGGATCTTGAGGAGGGAGTAGGAATTGGGAGGGGGGAGGGGTGAGAGATAGACCTCCGGTACTTTCACTCACCGGACGAAACACAACAGCAACGAGTGCCATTGTTTTACGCCGATATTCTGTGAGAGGGTGGTATTACGCCGGGCGAGCCGGTCCATTTCGTGCTGCAACGCAGCGTGGCTCTACCACTTAGTGTCACTCATTTAGCACCACCCAGGGGTCACTTGTAGGGTCTCAAAGGTAAACCTACGGACGCGAGTAACTTTCACCCCCAATAATTTTAACTTTAACTGCAGCACACTAACACTATTAACACTATTATTATTAACACTATTAACAGGAAAGTATTTCTGTAACTAACACAGTTTTAGAGCTCGTTAATAGAAGTAGCCCATCTGCGTTGTCATTTTATTCTATGGCAAACGGACCCATATCGACTACAAATTGTGCGGACTTGCTTCGGAGCCGGACGAAAATAATATTGTTTCTTTGGCAAACATTTACTCTTCCCTTACTCGAGTCGTTTTAAAATGTAACCGAACGTATGGAGTGCAAGTGGTATCACCATGTGGGTGATGATTCAGTTTGCATTGACTTCCGGATAATCTTCATTTGTTTCAGTAGTTACGCAATCCCTGTAATATCCATGACTTGTTTTAACAGTTGCTGTCTCTATCATACAATCTATGATTAAGAACAATCTGGGAATTCTTGACGGGAAAGTGAAGAGGCATGTCTGCGGATTTGTTTTATTTTCTAAAATTTGTGTTATGTCGAATATTAATAAGAAATAATGATGGATTATTAATCATTAAGTGTTCACGAACGTACATATATGTTGCCTTTAGGTACCTCAGGTCCACATTCCTAAATGGCCCACTTGCCTGAATGGTCCACTTTCCCATATGGTCTCCTCGATTTTCTGCATAGTCCACTTTTCTGCGTGGTCCACTTTCCCGTATAGTACATTTAGCCTTCAGGTACCTTAGGTTAATTCGGAGATGGCACATGAAAAAACAGTGCAACAACACTTTTCCAATTCTCTCAAGAAGTCCACGTGAGGTCTCAGTAAAGCCTCACATTCAGTACTCATTTCTTTTCTCTCAACTTACAATATTTTCTTTAATGCTTCTACTTTATCAAACTGTTCCCATTTCAATCGTAAAATTGCTATCATTTGTGACAGCTCAATATTTAGAAACGTTACAAATACCGCGATTGCTCACACATACTCATATCATTTTATTGCGGTACTCGACTCCGTTGCCTACAAATTGTATAATACAATTCTCAAATGAAGCAAACGAGATGTGGCGACCGTTGATGACTATCATTATGCTTAATTTAAATATTCCGACGAACGGACGATTCGTATTACGGTGACAGTCGAGCACAGATTCGTTACGGCATAACATATTTTTGTACTCCAACACGAATTAAATGAATTAATGTTTAATTGCACTGATAGATAATTTAATTAACTGCTATAATTTGTTCGTAGAAAAGTTGTGTTGATGAATACGCTTCCACTTTCTCTTTTCTTATTATTATATTTCTTAGGGGAAAGTACAGTGCCTTCATCTCATCTGCTATTAAATGATGACTTGTCGTCATTGTGAAGACTCCTCAGTTCATCACCATTTATCCGCTCATTTAATCCACGCTTCCGCACTTCACCTGGGATCCTCAACTACTGAGGCACTGGCTTCTGGATCTTATCTCCAGCTGCCGGAACATAACAATGCAAAAAACATTGATGTAGCTAGCCAGGCGGACAAACAAGCCCTACCACCAAGTACAAAAACTTGAAACCTCCCCTCCCCCTCACTGGGAATAGAGCCTGGGACCTCTGAGTCTGAGGACCGGCGGTCTTAACCACTCAGAGGCACTTTTAATCTATACTAATAATATAAAGAGAAAACCTTTGTATTATGTATGTATGTATGTTTGCAACGAATAAATTCAAAAACTACTGTACCGATTTAAAAAAATCTTTCACCATTAGAATGTTACATTAGCGCTAAGTAACATTGGATATATTTAAAAAAAAGTCCACCCGTGCGAAGCAGGGACTAGCCGCTAGTAGTAAATATACTCTTTCCCTTCTCATAAAACTTACTATTAATACCATGACTTTACAAATAAACGAACTAACTATGAATAAAATTTTCCAACCGACAAAGTTCGTAATTTGATTTACATTCTGATGAAAGAATGCTTTTCTAATAAGGATGGGAAATTTCCAGAGGAGAAATGCCCTTGCTGAGTTTCTTGCCAGTTTTTTTACAAGGTCTCCCGCCGTGCGGTTAGACTTACAAACTAATGAAATGGCTAATAAGCGTTTTGAATTTAAGAAAACTTATATTATATGATAAAGTAGTTATAAGGATTTTAAAATTTAAGAAGTTAAATTAAAAGGTATGTATTGACTAGTCTAATAGTTGTTAAATTCGCAAACAATAATTGTATACAAATAAGTGAGCCCAAGAACGTAATTAGCTAAATGTAAACCTACCTACGAATGTATTGCTTACTAGAAAAAAATACCAAATTAGGCTTGTCAGCCAGCCAGACAGTTATATTTCTACGTAAAATTTTAAAAGGGAGTGTTGCCCTATGATTTATGTTCGCGAGCGTACAATTGCCTAAGAATAATTTTCTAGTAATTACCCTTCTGTCCTACCCAAATTTATTTAAGTTACTACCTATTATTCACAATCTGCGTACTATTATTCCGATTGATGATTTCACCATGTCATTATGTTATTATTAATAATGGTAAATATCGTTTGTTAGGGCAAATAGGGTTTCTTGTCCTCGCATTTGATTTTTCCCTGACTTTATTAGCAATCGAAAAAATGACAGAATTTTATAGAACTAAGTCATTACACTAGAATATTATTATGCGTGAATTTATTCAAATAAAATTAAATATAAAAATATAACAACACTACCTAGGTACTCTTACTTTGATAGCCATAGAGCCCTATTCAATGATGGCTTTAAAAAAATATTTTCAAATTTTGAATATTATTACAAAACAGCTATTTGGCCTATGGATCTGTTGTTCAGATATTCGCATTTGTTGGTTGGTAATTTTTTTTCCCGTTTAGTTGATGGCTTCGTGCAATTAGCACATTTAGCCAGTGTCAAAGTAATTTTTCTTAAAAGTTAAAAATAAATAAACAATATTTCCTTCCTGTATTGATGATGATGAATGATAATAAAAATGAGAAGTGAGAAATGATATACCCCCCAACCCCTTGAGTATCTCAGTAAAGATGTGGGGCTTTACTAAGTCCTCGGGCGGACTTCTTGAGAGAATTTGAAAAGTGACGTTGCACTGTTGAGGAACCCTTTTAGTTTCTCGCCGCCCCCAAACAAGCCCAGTGAAGTTGTAAATGCCGTTTGAGGCAATCAGTAAACTCTCTCCAAAAAACAAGCACACTTACTATTAGTAAGTAAGTAATTACTATAGTAAGTAAATAATTATAATGTAAGCGGTCACCGCAGCCTTTTTACGCTTGCTACACAAAATGTCAAGTGTAATTTTCAATGTCTTAGTAAATGTACCGTTAACATGCCAGTTACCCGTAATTAGAGTACCTACTAAGCTTGACCTCGGAGATAGAAGGGATTTAAAAACCCATGCCAACATTGTTGGGAGAATCCTTTTAAAACGCGGCTACGTACTTTGGCGAGAACGATGTTGTTAGTAATGCAAATACCTAAAATTTAATTCTTTACACCATCTATCTAAATATGTCGCCATTACATATTTTTTGTGGCATTGTAGCGGTAAGTACCTATAGATAAGCCAGTGTCTCAGAAGTTTAGGATTATGGGCGCTTCCATAACATCAGCTAAGATCCAAGCTAAACACTATGTTTACTGACAGTGGTTTAAGCTGTGCAATGTTGAGTTCTTCAGTAAAAACTTCTCTTTCTATATAATAATTGCAGAAAAACTTTATCCAATTATGTTTTCATGTAGTAAAGCGCATAAACATTTACTGCCTTACAAATAAACAAAGAATAAGGTCCGAATAGTTATTCTGTGTTTTGTTCCTGTCATGTAAATGTCATTTCAAATTAGAGTAAAAGAAACAAAACACGGAATAACTATTCGGACCTTATTGTTTGTTTATTTGTAAGGCACTTAGTTCTGTATAATTAAATTACTCTTCAGCCGATAGATGGTCGCGATTTCGCAACGCGGGTCAACGGCCGCTGCATTCGGTCAAGGTTCCATCTGACGCATAGTAAACAACTGCGCCGGTGCTATAACTTATCAAATGGAGGCAAATATTTATATTTTATTTTCTGTTTCTTTTCTGAACAACATAAATACGTTTTACCAGTTTCGTAAAGCGTGCTAAGTCACTGTTGGGCTGTGTGAGCTACAGAACAGGCGGTTTCGTTGATTCTTAATTTTTATTAATCTTATTACTTTGTAAAGTTCACGTTTTTTTATATTTATTTGGCAATATTTTATCCTGACATTCATTAAAACAAATAATCTGAGTCTAACGATCGTCAATTTTAAAATAAATTTATTTATCTGTTTTGTTTTTTCTTGAACGATTTAGACTAATTATTTAATATTATAGTATAATATCGTAAATGGAATTATTCATGTCAACATCAAGTTGTCAGGATTTAATAATATCACACAAGTCCATTGGTTATAATAATTATGAATGTCAAATGAGACTATTACATAATATTATTGTATATTAATTCAATACTGGTCTTTACGAACTCGTAGCAATACATCATAAAACAGTATTAAACGGAAAAAATTAAAGCTGGTATATTTTAGTTGGATTCTGTTAGGTATAAAATTAAGTGGTATCATGGCTTAGGTACTGCTTAAACCTTCACTGTTATGGTTCTTATCTGAGTTGTTGTCGACAGCTGTCAATAGATGGCGGTGCTGGGACTCATTAGTGGTGTGTTTACAAGGGTTGATTGCTCTCGGTTGACTAAATTTGACCTGGCCCGCAAGCCTTAATGTTGAGCGGGTAAAACATGGAACGGCATCTCACTGTAACTAGCCGGCTGGCTCAGTCAGCCTGTCACTCTGTATTGGTTGGTGTGCGTCCGGTGGGCGATAACAAAACGGATTGAAAGTATAATTTTATTGTTCCGAGCAGTATGAGGCTATGGATTTGAGAATCTTGCATGAGTTGTGGCCCACAACTCAATCCGAATAGCGAGAACCCACAACTTGTGTGTCTCGCTATTATTGAAGATACTTAATTATTGTCGCCTTCTTATACCAGTTTAATTATTACTCGTTCTATGTTTATTGTGTAGGCTTCCACTCCATATTGTTGCAGATATAATATCGCTCCAGTATTTGAACATGGAAATCAAAGTTGGTTTGAGAAAACTGTTAGTTTATCTATAAAAAATTTTAGCATAAAAAAATGAATAAAAAAACAACTATATCGTTGTTAATGAGCATATTTTCTACAGAATTGTGGCAAACCTAGGCGATGTGCTTTGGTCTTATTTTGCAGGCATCTGTGAATTCAGACCAGGTCAGATACTTGGCAAGGATTATTCATGAGCCTAAAGTGAGTATAGCCTTGACATGCAGTAATATTGACATAAATGGAACAGTCTCCCACGCAGTCCCTGCTCAAACTTGTTACAGACAGAATTCAACAATTACTATATAGATATTAAATATTTTAATATACAAAAATATTTTTATATATAAATTAAAAAAATAATAATATTAGATTTGTAAACTTTGGAGATGAGAAGGGTTGTTTTTTTCTTTGCAAATTTTTAAGAAGTTAGACGTATTTCACCTACAATATACAGCAAAAATATCTTTTCAATCCTTGAAGGAAGTTTATATTACTAAAAGACTTGCATATTTTCACAACTTAAAACATACGTACGAGAAGGAAGGTATACTCGTATACATTTGGTTCAATATGTAGGGTACCTAATCTAAATATACTAAAACTTTTACAAAATTTTATTTCCTAATTTTGCAGCGACCTAACCAAACGATTTGACAGACCCTGCTGGTTAACCCTAAAAAGGTTGTAGAAAAAAGAGTGGTTAGTAGTTAGTAGATTAGCTAACATATTTCTTCGAACTTAGATTATAGACTATTTCGTTCTATAATCTGGGCAATTTCAAAACGAAATATATACCATTCACTTAGTGACAATTTCACTTAAGCTGTTTGATTGGGGGCCAACGAACCGAACCGCTCGTAAAAGCTACATACAACGATCGCCCCCGGTCGCCGTCTATTTTACTGTCGCATACATTATGCATGCAATAGTTGTTTTTATTTTCTTACTCGGAAACACTGGAAGACGGGATTTGAACCCGTGACCTGTAACGTTGAAGATTGACATATAGTACCTAGTAGCAATAAAATGATACGGTTTGTACCTAGCGCTTTTCATTGTGTTAGGTAGTAATACCTATTTATTGTTCATACTACGAGTATTTCTATCAGTAAGACTTTATATATTTATTTTACCGATTTCTTTCTAAAAAAATCTCACTTTTTTATTCCTAACTAGCTGTGCCGGCAGACCTTGTTCTGCCCTATTTTTCTAAAACAAAGTTACATTGATTTTTTTATGTTAATAACTGCCCGAGATTTAGTTCTGTCAAAAGTTATTGGCCTGTTGCAGTCTAATAGAAATAAAATAACATTGAAAGACTTTAGTAATATCTAATATGATGATATTTTTTTTGTAATGCCATTAAGGTACACGATATTTTTTGTTTAATTACTTGCCGCGTAAATAAATAAATCTGACCTCTAATCAACTTGAAGGCATACCAAAGATAATCCTAACGCGCCTTTGTTTTGTTTTGATTGACGTCAAATGTTTGACAGCTGGTTTGTATGGGAAAAGAAAATTGTTGTTTTACTATTTTCCTCTTATTTTTTACGTTTTTTCTCTCCATAAGAACCTTCCTCAGACTTCATCAAACACAACAAAATAGAAATCAGCCAAATCGGTTCAGCCGTTCTCGAGTTTTGCGATTAGCAACACATTTAGCGATTCATTTTTATTTATATAGATTAAAAAAAAATCCAAATATTTACGACAAAAACAACTTAAAGCAGATCTGCCATTCTAACGGGTAGGAATAATGGGTGGGGTAAGATGAATCTTACGAATACCAGCGGGCTGGGGAAGCCCGCTGGCTATGTAGTCACATATTTCCACTCCCACCAGTTCCCACCTAAGGAGATGGGAACTGGTGGACAAGGGTCCAGGTCCAAAGGCCTTGATAAGGATTCGGGAGAAAGGGTGTACCCAACTAAGACTCCTTGTAGGCACCTACCATCCCATTACACGTTGCGAGGATGGTTCGGGATCACGGACAGCAGACTTCGATTAACTGGACGTGCCTTCTTAAGCACATGGGAGATCAAGATGGCCACCCTAGCCTTATCTATTTGCAAAAGGCAAAATATTAACGCCAGATTATTATCAGTGAGGTTCCACAAAAAGTCCGTATGTCTACGTAAACAGATAGCTGTGATGTTGGCTTCGTCCCAAAACGCACGAGAATCTCGTCTAATGACGGACTTCCGGATGGATACTGCGACAGTCTAGTGATGTACTATGGTCAGCTGTCTTATCGATGACTTTGACAGCAAATATATCTTTATATTTACAGGTCGGACAGAGCCACGATAGCATAGTTGGAAGTGCATCTGACCTGGCATGTTATGAGGTGCAGGTTCAAATCCCGCTCGTGGAAAGTTTTTCAACACAGTTTTTTTAAGTTTTAATTTATTCGCAACAAAATTTGCGTAAAATCTAATAACATAAAATTTTGTCGATAACATTATTTTTAATCAGGCCCTTCCGAACTAAAATTTATTTTAACCATCTGTTCACCTAATAGTCATTTACCATGAGATATTAGTTTTGCTTTGTGAGTATAATTTTAATTTGAAAGTAGGTATACTACCTTACTTAAAAGTATTACCTTTACCTTTCACACAAAATGCGATAAATGAATCTATAATACCCATAACGACAACTTTTCATCGATATCACGCTACAACCCACCGCAGCGACAGACGTTTTCAGGTTTGGTGGAAGTGATAAATACACTGTCATTTTTTATACTGAGATATTATTCACAGAATTCATCGGTTAGTTGAGCAGCTCGAGGAAAATTGTTAAATAATTGTTTCATTATATTTGGAGTAATATTGTTTTCCATTAAAATGTATTATATTGAGACTGGCTTCACCTGCGGCTTTACCCGCGTGAAATTCGTCACAAGTTTTTTTCCTTTCGCATGCCCTCGGGAAATTTGACATTTGACCAGAATAAAAACTAGCCTCTGACTCTCCCAGGACCTCCCATGGGATTTATTTAAAACATCAAGTTGATCTGGGCTCCGTTTTATCTGAAGAAAGGTTAAGCAAAACACGATTTAAAACCTCAGGTACTCGTTATGATATGCCTAGGAAACCTATACCTACTTAGAAGCAAGAGTTACACCTCTTTAAATATTTGTTTCACTGCCAATAAACCAGATAGTTACTGTAGTACAATAATTTAACCATAAAACTTAATGTAAGTAAGTAAGTAAACAGCCTATAACTGTCCCACAGCTGGGCAAAGGCCTCCATCATTGAAATCAAGTCATCGCTACAATTGATGGATAATGGCTTAATTACCACGCTTGCTAAATGCGGGTTGGTGATCACAAACCCGGGCTGTGCATCGAAAAATCCGAAATACATATTGCCCGACCTGGGAATTGAACCCGGGATCTTCGGGTATCGGGCCGAGCGCTATGCTACAGGGGCGTTATTGAGTAAGTTTAATTAAGTAAGTATATAAAACTTAATGAGCAAGTAAATTTTGCAAACTCATCAGCATAGAGTCCTAAATACAATTGAAACAATAAAGGTGAGTACACCCTAGAGCATTTCGTAGAACATTTCCATGTAACGTAACGTTTCTGCAAATATACGCTGAGTAAAATTATCATTGAAGTGTTGTCAAATGACTCCTCTCTACTTGATGCTGAGCAGAAGTAGAGTCGAAGACTTCTAGTGGAGCGGCATTGTGGCTCACTTGCCGTCTTCACCTTGCTGACCCGCTAGGTAGTTGCTTCTTCACATCTTTATATAGGACCCCATACTAATAAGGTTGTACGAAAGAGGAAATACGAGTGCTGGAAGAACATTCTATTTTTAGTGGTGCGAGAACGTATACAACGTTAATTGGAACGGGGGTGTACTAAGCCGAAAGGAGGGTAAAGTATACATGATAGTGAATAACTTTTTTTTTTACTTTTTTTTTGTTTTTATTTACATTTGATTGGTTTACAAAAATCTAGTAGGCTACGGTTTTGACGTATGTTCTCAACAAATAGGTTTACCTCTAATGTCAATGTACGGGCATTGTAAAGAGTCGAGTTTTCTCTCCATAATTGGACAAATGTGAATGAAATCAAATGAATAATATTAACTTTTAATTTGTTTTTTTTGTCACCGCCAGGGCCACCACAGCGTAATTTCTTTTGAAATCTTAATAAAGCTGTAAATCTAAAATTATCCATTTTTAAGGAAAAGTTCTTAGACAAAAGTTATTGACTATCATGGATACTTTACCCCCCTTTCGGCGTAGTACCCCGTTCCGACTAACGTTGTATGCAATAATTACCTACCTGTAACTTTCACTTTTGCAATGTAATGACACTTGGTTGAAGAGTTTGAGGTTATTCTTGTGCTCGTGTTCGCTCGAGTAAGCGTTACACACATTCGACGAACGTCGTGCTCAACGTTCGCTTAGTGGGAGGATGACACATTAGTTCTTAAACAAATGAGTGCTCTAGTGCGTACTCACCTTTTGCTTAAATCCGACACTAGCCATTTGAATGCATGAAGATAAAAACCCCGGTTTTTGACCCGGACGTCCTCTAACGTATAAACAAGCTTGCTTCATCAATGGCCACGTAATACGAAAATAAATTTTATTGAGCATTCTGCTTGCGCCAAACGATTATCAATTGCTGAAAATAGCTTATTATATTGTTTCATTGCCGCTGATATGGGTGAAAAACAACTTTAATTGGGCAACTCGTGGGCGGAGCGGAAAACGCGTTTGGGTTGCAATCGTGAATATTAAGCGACTTTTGCAAAAATGTATCTGTCTTGTGTGACCAAAAAAAAGTTTTTCTTGAGTTTCTCTATTCGAGGCGAGATTTAGAAAGCACGACAGGCCGATGTCCTCAATTACATTAAAATTTATAAGTATGTAAGTGTAATAATGTAATTTTGTTGAGCATATTTGTATTTTCGTCATGCTGTGTCTTGTGCTTTTATACTTAATCTTAAGAAGCTTGTGTTCAGTTACGTAGACCGAATAAAATAAAAAACATAAATTAATTACAAATGACTTGATCACTCCGATTCACAACTGCAGCGAAACCAACAACCTAACCAATGTAAACACAACCGTTCTCTCGCCAAAACCGGCCCAACCGAATCTTCCAGACATTCCCGGCAAAGCTCCCAATTATTTGTACAAACGCGCGCGGTGCATCCAAGGTGATTTCGGAATCACGCTCAAAGTAAACCATCGCCAAATAAAATAAACAGAAGGCGGTTTACGATCATCTGTCAGCGGCATCAGTGCTACGCGGTGTTCGGGCCAGGCGCGCTTGCGACATGGAATGTCAAAGTACTCATGACCCTATTCCTCGAATTTAGTTTTTTTTTTCCCATCTGATTTAGAAAAGGCAAAAGGATCCGGCCCCTTTTGCCAAGTCTTCAGTTATATTTCGCGTAAAATTGTATTTCGTTCAGAAAAGGCCAGGATCGCCTGATTCAGATCCGAAAAATAGTGGAAGATTTAAAAAAAAATATATTATCCATAATTATTTTAAGTTTCAATAAATTGTTTCAGATCATGCCAGTCCTGACGAAGTTGATGAAGATGAAGTTTCAAGAAATCTTTAAACACGACTTTGGTTGCTCATTGAGACGTTGTCGGCCTAAATGTCTACGCAGAGACTGTTAATAATGTAAGGAAGCAGTCTAACGCCCGTTCCCTATATTCTGTCTGTCTGTTGTTTTGCTTACTGGAGTTAGAAATTTGACATAATTTGTATGGAGCTTATGTCAAATTTGTATGTATAGTAGGCAAAACAACAGAGAGATAGATTACTGGGAACGGGCGTACTTCATTTTATACTAAATGGTAAGATTCTGCTCAGAACAAGACAGGGGCAGGGCGTTGACAACCCTAATACCTATTTCTGCCATTGATACTACAGGTTATAAATGAATAAGAAATGCAGTTTCAAATTTTTCAAATCTGCGAAGGATACCGATGGTGTTGCAAACGTCATTGGCTAATAAGAGTATATAAGACCGCAAAACAATATATGTATAGCCATAAGAAATAATGTAAGTAAAAATAGTAATGTAAGCAAAAGTAGTAAGTAAGAAGCAATAGAATTAAGCATAAAGGCAGAAATGTAAAACGAAGCAAATCTAGTCTGTAAGTTTTTATGCACATGTATCAGAATTTGTACCAATTATTTTTCTCTGTTTTCCCTATTAGAGTGTAGACTTAGTAAGATAAGAAAATAAAAGTAATATATAGTTAGATAGATGGCAAAGTCCAAATAGAAAAATAGACGGCAACACCCAGCCGTAAAGTACAAAAGATGATGAACGACAAAGAGGAATAGGAATGAAAGTACGAGAGGAATAAAAGCGAGTACTAGTATGAAAGAGAAAATTAGAGTATAATGC
Source organism: Eudonia lacustrata (assembly GCA_947562085.1). NCBI lineage: Eukaryota > Metazoa > Arthropoda > Insecta > Lepidoptera > Crambidae > Eudonia > Eudonia lacustrata. The sequence continues at coordinate 1,664,608 of OX387323.1, read as the reverse complement.
CTCCCATCCTGTGGGAGAAAATCGTTAGCAGATAAGGAATTAAAAAAAAAGTCATTGGCTTGGGGTGACCGTTTACCACCAGGCGGTCTGGCTCGTTTGCAGTGCCATAAAAAACTTTGCGGATATAATAAAAAAAAACTGTTGATAAAGCTCCCGAATACGCAACTGCTAAGTTACTGACTATCTTGTAGACCGATTGAGAAAGTAGACAGTCTGAGAAAGTGGACCATTCAGGCAAGTGGACCATTTAGGAATGTGAACCTGAGGTATCTGAAGCTTATATTTTACTTGATTAAACTGAAACTGTTAACAGAGGTAGTTTTGGCGGCAGACTACAACAATCGCCATCTTCTAAGATAGCGATAGTTAGATTGATTGAGATGATTCGGAACAAATCCAACCACCTACCTCAACCAAGCTTCGTACAAATAGTCCCTAGGAATTAAACCATCAGTCTCAACCATATTTTTTGTCTTTTTTGACTTTTGACGAAGTCTTCGAAACGAAAGTTGTGGTTGCGGAACATTCGGGAGAGGAAGGGAACAGCGAGAACTGAACTTTTTCGCCATGCCAAGGATAGGACCAAGTAAACAGAGATGTCTGCCAAACTTCACTAGATGGAGAGGCACCCTAAGAAGAAGACGAAAAGAACCAAGAAGAATGACTTATCATGCCTTTGTAAGCAAGAAGAAACTTGAAAATTATTTAACGCACTAGTCGTGTCGCCATCCAGCTCCTCCATTAGTGATTGGATTCCTCGAATTAATATGATAACAACATTACATATGGCACAAAACCTAAGTACTTGTACACGTTCCCACAAATACATAACCCACAGATAAACAAACGTGGAAAACGCATTTGCATATGTAATCAACATATGCGCGCATTTGAGAGCGTATAGATAATCTGAAACATTAAACACCCATATATTTATTATAACCATAAATCAGTCTACATGTCCTGAGGTGCATCACTGAAACAGGCAAAGTGCAGTGCACTTAGATGGAATACGAACGAGCAATACTAAAACTTCCTAACAACAGAATAAAGTCCAAATTAAATATACACAAATGCTCATGATACGCTTTTATGTAACGAGCAGATTAACGTGAAAGCGTAATCAAAAATGTGCTTTAACACGTTCATTGAAAATGCATTTTGATATGCTAACATGAAGCAGTCTTCAATTTTACGATCGGGATGGAGTTTGAGTAACATAGTTCTTATTTCGGTGTTGCGGTAAGTCTATTATCCTTTGGCGATGGACGGTTGTTTATTGCGTTTTTATTATAAATCATTGGAAAATTGACCTCAGCTGGCTCGCCCTGTAAATATTTGTGCGACGGACGAGGCTCGCGCGAACTATTAAGGGATTAGTAGCAACTTTGAATTTTAAATTTTTAGCACGTCTTGCTACAATTTTTTATTATCATGAAAAAATGAGAATTTTAATGAATATCGCCAAGGATTCGTTACGGTTACTTAGCTTTTTCGGTTGAGATAATAATTTGCTTAGATAATTAAGAACTGCTGATTTGATTGATTACGTAGAAATTAATATCGTTGTGGTTAATGATCAGGAATGTATCTATTTAGCTTGGGCATGTGTCTGTTATAATATAATATGCTTGATTTATTTTAATTTAAAACTAATTACTAACATGAGGCTATACGTTCATTAATACCAACCTCAATTATGATAGGTCTGAACTACCTACAAACCTATCTAGGAAGACCAGCGTCGTAAAACTGAACAGAAGAAAAAACATATTTACTAAAATGCTATGACAACTGCTGAGAAGATGCTGTTTTAGTATTACTAGTGGTTGCCCAGTGGTCGAAATTCGACCGTAATTTTATTAAGGCTGCACGGATTGTAGGTATACTAAGCAATGAAAAATTAAAAAAGATAGAATGTGAGTTTGGATTGGCATTGACAGATTTCGGCCGCTCCTCTTCCATTTTTGAAATTTTTGTAAAGAGTATATGTATATGCGTGTGTGTCAAATACATGGTAGTGTGTGTAATGTTTGTTGTTTTATTGATTTAATGTATTTTTATGTGTAATTTAAAAAAAATATTAACATTCGGATAACCTTCTCTATATAAACTATAAGTGTGCGAAATTTCATACTCCTCCGTCAGCGCAATTTTCGTAAAAAAGGGGTACAAAGTTTTTGCTTTACGTATTAATATATAGATATATTGTATTATTAAGAATATTTTATTTGTCCCATATGTTGTTATACTGAATAAACGTTTTTCTATTATTTTCTATTTTGATGCCATACATAGGTATGTTAAAAACTTTGTTAAATATGGAACGCTAAAGTTTTTATGTGTGTATAACAAATTATTACAATTTAAAGTTACCACAAGGGTCAGGGTAAGCTGCTCGTCACTGTCTACTGCGTCGCTATCAAAAGTGGTGACAATGAATCAAGTGGGGTTTCAGTGGGTATATTCCCACGCCCACGCCCACTCTGGGGAAATACCGATGGACCCGCAGGCCCAGCCAAAAGTGAAGCATGTAATGACGCATAGCGATTTCCTATCACATCCCGAACAAATTGAAATATTATGAACACGGCAGAAAAATAAATTCCGTTTGTTATACTGTAGTATTAAGCGTCATTCAGTAGACTAAGTTTTTGGGCGCTTCAGTGCGTTCTATTTTGCTGTGTGGCAGTGACTGGACTAAAATCAATCAGTATACCAAAATATCAGTATATTTCTCGCATTAGTTATTAGAACGTGGATGACCAAGCTGCGCTCGTTATTTAAAAAAAAATGTTTTCTAAAAATGAAACCTAGCTAGATCGATATATCGCATGTTTAATGGAACACTGTCCCATTAGTAGATAGGTCAGAATTGAGTTACGTACAGATACAGGCATTTTTTCAAAATCAGATCTTGTCAATAGTTTATAATTCGTTCTAAATAGAATCATTAATGATTAATTAATAAATCAGTTTTAATTTTATGCGTCAACAAGTAGGATAAGTCCTTATAGCAAGATCTTCTGTAACAATTTCCCAAAATCGTCTTTTTTGAGTTGAGTCAGTGTTCCATTAAGCATGCGATATCGCCCTCGAAACCCGTCGGAGCCGTTTCTGAGTTTCAGATTATATATAATTATATAAGAATTGCTCGTTTAAAGGTATAGATAGATAGATTAATATTTAGTATAAAACAAATATAATAATTATAAGTTTACAATATGCTCAAACTTTACTAATACAATATAAGAGCGGATTTAATGAGTGTGTGTGTATGTGGTGATATGCTCAAGTTTTGCTCAATTTAAGTAAAGAAGCGATGTAGCTACATTGCATAGATGCAGCGATGTTGACCATACAATAAATAATGTGCCATTAATCATACCTAAAAATATTTTTATATTGTTTGTGATCATATTATTTGTAATTGGTGATCCAAAATAACTTCTTCAAAGTACCTTCATCATCATCATCGTCATTCACATCAGCATACAAATGTCTTACACTGCTGAGCGTAGGCACATGGACTTGCACATGAACAATCAAACCCAAGGCACTGGCCCAGTGCGAATAGATTTCGAAAACAAATAATTTATTTGGTCCTCGTGTTGTTGTACATGGATCATGAAACTGAATCATAATCTAAACTAGAACATTGCAAGGGCATTGCAAATTTAAAGGAAACACACTAAACTTCTAATAATAGTTTCTGAAATCTATATTTTCTCAAATATTCCTTACAGTTCTGCTCGCCAGCACATGTTATTTCAACTTTTGAAAACAACTCTAAGTTTAAAAGGGTAGCTATTAAGTTTCTTGCTGGAGTTTTCTTAGCAGAATCAACCTTCCGAACCAGCATAGAATCGCATTACATATACTATGTATTGTTTATTAAAATATATATTTTAAGTATTATTGTGTTTACTTATATTATATTTTAATATGTTTTTGTTTTTTTTTGTAACTACTTACGTGACGTTCATGAGTGCAATTTATATTCCTAAATTGAATAAAGGATTTTCAAGAAAATTGTTTATCTGTTTTGTTAATAAAAGCGAAGATGAGGAGCTCGATGGCGCAGTGGTTATAGCGCCCTGTCTGTAATTAGTAAGGTTATACAACTTTCGTAAAGGCTGGTCATCGGATGGATAACCAAAAGCGCAAATCTAGCGCCTCCGACCTTAAAAAGGCACGTAAAGCCGTTGGACCCGGCTGCTTTGGCGGTCGCTAACAACCACCACACCGCTTATTTTTAAAAGAGATTGCTAATTGCCTCAAACGGCATTTTCAGCTTCACCTGGCTTTTTTGGGGGCGGAGAGATACTTAAAGGGTACCTCAAGCCGTGTGAAACGAATCACCTTCAGAGGTTTTCTAGAGGGAACGGCATTACGCACTTAAGCGCGTATCCCCGTGCCCTACTAGATTCTCCGAAGGGTTCGGATTGGATCGGGCACCGCACCGCTCGCACTGGGTCCGCGTGGTGGTTTATGGCTCTCCCTATCCATTCATAGGGAATGCTCGTGCCCCAGCAGTGGGGACAAATGAGCTGATGATGAAAGAGCGGTAAAGAAAGCATATTCAAATCTTAATTAAAACCTCATTTTTTATAATAATAATAATAAATCATTTATTTCAGGCAACACAATGTGATGGTAAAAACACAAAGGGGCCCATATAATAAATACCTTACAGACTAACATACATACAATATAAAACGATTTTTGTTAGTAGATATATAACTTATAACTATGTTAGTACCTATATTAAGCACCACAAGAACAGCACAAGCTGTGCTGTTCTTGTGGTGGTGACCGGTAATCTTCCGCGAAAACGCCGGTACACCACTCCCTTCGGCCAGAAGTCTTCCCTCATAAAGGTGTCGACCAGCTTGGTTGTTGTATACCACTGTAACGTGAACTATGGTTTATTTGTGCTATCTCACAAAATGTTTGTACATTTCTATATCAGATTTACGTTGAAATATGACAAATGTGTATCAGAACAGCTTAATAGTATCACGGATAGTAAAATGTTGTTGGCTTCTACGCGCTTCCAACAGAATTTGTATGTCATTGCAATATATAAACAAATAACAAGTTGGTTTTGTTTGCTGTATTTTTGACTAGTGTTGTTATTATTTAAAGCTCGTATAATTGATGTAAAAGGGTAGGTATGAATAACGCAAATACAAATGTAGGAAAAAAATCAAACTTTCCCAAATATCCAAGGACTGTTGCATAATACCAGATTATAGCATTGTATGTCTTACAACCCAAAGGTCCCGGGTTCAATTCCCAGGTCGGGCAAAATGTATTTCGCATTTTTCGATGCATAGCACAGGTTTGTGATCACCAACCCGCACTTGGCAAGAGTGGTGATTAAGCCATTACCCATCAATTGTAGTGATGACTTGATTTGAAATATAGAGGCCTTTGCCCAGCAGTGGGACAAATATAGGCTGATTACTTACTTACTTACTATGTCTTACAAAGAACATTAACAAAATGTTTATATAATTTTTAACGCAAATTTTGTTAGGAACAAATTACAAAAACACAAATGTTGAAAAAATTTCCACGAGCAGGATTTGAACACCCTTCTAACATACCGGGTTAGATGCTCTACTAATTGAGCTATCGTGGTTCTAACCAGCACGCCGAAATTATTCAACATTATTTACTTTTTACTTTGAAAGCCAAAGGCGCCCAGGCCCAGGCGGGCTGGTTAGAACCACGATAGCTCAATTAGGAGAGCACCTGACCCGGTATGTCAGAAGGGTGCAGGTTCAAATCCTGCTCGTGGAAATTTTTTCAACTTTTGTGTTTTTTTTTAAGAACATTAATGTAAAATTTAAAAAAAAATTGTTCATTAACCTACCTATATTATTTTCGTTATCTTTGCAAATATTATGTACCAGTTTGATGAGGAAAATGAAAATGAAAGCGCTGAATAATCAAGCATACTTAATCTGATTGGACAATTGCTTTTCACAACGATGTGTCTAACTGAAGTCTAAGAAATTACAAAAAAAATCGTTTTAAGCTCAATATCCTTTTTTCTAAAACATTGTTACGCGTTGGGGAAACAAATGTAATAGCGCTTCGCAATCACAGCAACTTTGATCTCCGTGCTGTGGCAACAGGCAAGTCACAACTAGCTGTTTTCATAATAATCTAAAGAAACTGCACAGACATAGCAACTCTAGTTGTAAGTTTCGATGATTGAATCAGTTTTAAATTGCCGCAACTAGCAACTGTGGAAACTGTACTATAAATAGTTGTGACAAGTTGCTGGTTTCCCCAACTGACAAACACATTACTGTTGACTTTGGAAAGTTTATTTAGAATGCGGCAACCGTAAGCTGTTGCTGCAACGGGCAACCTTTTACGAAAACTTTTGAAAAGTTGACAGTCTCTGCAACTACCTAAGTAGATAGTTTCTGCAACTAAAGTTGCTGTCTGCGGAGCGCCTTACCTTTCTCTCACCCAGAATAATAAGAGATAGGTCCTAACTTTTCTTACATACAAGTTGAGTACCACTAAAATTCCAGTAGGTCAGCTGAAACGCCGAAAATTCCCACGCAGCTGACTAAAGCTGACAGGCTGATCGAAACTAACAAGTTTACTAAACCTAACAAGTCAGCTCGAGACCAAGCTTTAACTAGGTATAACGTGATATAAGTTTTATTAATACACGCAAGTTCAAAGTCCAGTATTAACCTCAACTGTCACAGACTTAAAAAAATGTGCGATAATTGAATCTACGTTAATTCACTATCATCATCATCATCATCATCGGCCTATCTTAGTCCACTGCTGGACATAGGCCTCCCCTAATGAGTGCCATAGCGCCCTGTCCTCAGCTTGACGCATCCAGCATCTGCCTGCAGTCTTTCGCAGGTCATCATCCCACCTGGCCGGAGGGCGCCCTACACTACGTTTACCGAGTCGTGGTGAAGTAGTAAGTCACTATAACTCCAAAAAACACGATAATGCCATGACATTTTATTAGTTCCCAAAACTTACAATTGTGTATGTATATGTACATCAAACACAATATTTATAAAGATGTTGTCAGTTTCACAACAAAATGAAGGTACTAGTTATTACCATTATACTAAAATTTACATACAAAAGCACATGTTTAAAATAAAACTCTAAAGTAAACTCAAACGTTTACATGAATACTAAATGTATAAAATGTGTTATAAATTCTCAGCAAAGATAAAATTTATACCCTAGAGTTATGGAGTCAGAACCATAGAACACAGAATACTAATTTAATTCAAATTAGAACTCTAGAAAAAAAATATTAAATAAATATAAGAGCAAGGTGCTTTGCCTAGTGGGACTTTCATTTTTCATTTGATCACGAGAATTAATATGACACTAGTGGACCCAGCGGACTTCGCCGACAGTTCCATAAAGTGATTAAATTCTCTTTGGTTTCCATGACAACAAAACAAACAAATAATATTGTATTGGAAAATTAAATTGTCGTTTTAGTATATTTATAGTGTGATTCCCGTGGGAACATCGGGATAAAAACTATCCTATGTGTTAATCCAGGTTATAAACTATCTGTATGCCGAATTTCATTCAAATCCATCCATCCGTTGCAGCGTGAAGAAGGAACAAATATACAGGCATACACACAAACCTTCGCATTTATAATATTAGTGTGATTGAAGAAGCGCCTTCAGTGTAAGATTCCGTATACATTTGATTACGTTAAGGGTGCGCCGACCAAAAAGTGCCGAAAATGCAGTTACGGTTAAGTAGATATAATTGAAAATACTATCGTATTAAATGAACAAAATATATATTTAGTATCATAGGGAACGTGTTTACAATTTGTCAGAACCATAAATTCATAACACGCTATAGTTTTTTCTACAATATCATTTAAAGTTGGGCAAAAATCATGAAAACGAGTGGCGGCGTTTAGTAGATTTCTTATAGTTTATCTAAATTATTGTACCTCTGATTTTGTCTAAACAATCATCAATGGATAAACTACAAATTGCTAGACTACATTTTCGATTCATCAAGTGGTTATTTAAATAATTATTTTTTATTAAGCACCTTAAATTCCCCATACAAAATTAGTATAGCCGCGCGGCATCAAATAAATATGGACGACGACATTTCAAATAAAACATATGACACTTGTCACTTACGGACGGCGCACCCTTAATGAAAACTAATATGACGCCAGGAGGTGGTGCTCCAATACCATACTAATTTTCGTTTTCGTTAACGTGATCGAATTTCATGAAAAAACTCACACTAGACATTCTGGTGACTCTGGTGAGGAGGAGAAGAGTAAAAATTTACCATAAATATAAATTGTCGTTTTCATTAACGTAGACAAATTGCAAACAAAGCTCATACTAACCCAACAACGCAAATACAGCTAACCAAGATGTTGTTTTCTAGGTACATTTGTTACCATACGTGACCTTTTCAATCTCGCTCGAATCCAACGTAGATAATCACAGCCGCCACGCCGTATCATTGAATTAGTGCAACGACCTTTCACAACCAGTGGCAACCAAAGGTCTACCTACAACTGCACGAAAACAAACCTAATTACCGTGCCATAAAGCCCATGCGCGGGAGCATAAAAACACAAATAAACAAGTGCGAAATAATAAAACAAATGCACTCGGTGTTTTCGATACGACTCCCGTGGGTTTCGAATGGTCGATCGTCAATGTTATTTTTGAAATGTGTGAAAACAATAGTTCGGGAGTTAATCTGCTTGGACCAGTCTGTAACGAACATGTTAAGGATAATATAAATAAACTGTATTACAAAGAGGTCGACACTCATTTTCGTTGCCATAATATATTATAGAATTTCATGTACTGGATGACATCTAGTTAGCGATACGATGATAGACGATATAGATAGAGCTGCTGGACAGAACTGGTTTAGAATGGCTACCAACAGAGAGAGATGGCGTGCACAGGGAGAGGCTATCTAGATCTTCTCCTTTTCCTTCAGCTTGTCGCCACCCAATGCTGAGTGTAAGCGACAGGCTGAAGGAGAAGAAGAAGATCTAGATAGCAGGGGGTCTAGATTAAATTGTTGCGCATAAAGTAAATAATCTGTTAGTGACCCCTACTTTTAATGATTAAAGGAGTAAGCATCGATCATGTTAATCATACAAGAATCTACGTAAGTTGTAAATTGGAAAACAGAAAATAATCAGAAAACACTAACATGAAGCAAGTATATAAACTAATTTAAAAACAGAAGCGATTGTTGACACAGCACTGTTTAAAAAAAAAACTATTTCAACAACTTCATAAGAATGCAGAATCATCATCCTTCTATCCTATATCTATCCCCAAATAAATTATAAACAAAATAAAATAAAAAATTAACCGAATCGTTAACCCGATACTTAACGCTCCACAAACTGCGTCAAGCGTGTCCAAAGAAAAAAGTGACAATCCTCGTTAGCATTACCTCACAAACAGAAACAGTGTAAGATCATCGTTAAAAATAACAAATTGTTACTCAATAACGCAAAAAACCGCGTAACCAATTCAATCATCGGCCGTTGTTTTGGCATTAGGCACGCGGCCGCAATCGTTGGCACGAAAGTGGTCAGTGGACTCCGAAGATATTTCAAAATCGCTCGAATACCAGTAAAAGTTTCTGTCGGCAGCAAATTTAGCTTAGGATTTCAAATTCGTTCAAAAATCAGAAAAACTTTCTATCTGCAGAAAAAATACAATTACAGTTTTGTCAATACCTGATGGGAAACTCATTTGTTTACCTGTTATGATTAAATACTGATGCTGATGATGATAATGACGTTTTTTTAATGGCTTACTCTAAATAGGATCTACATTAGAATGATACATAACCATAGGAAGAACTTTCGTTGCTTTGATATAAAGTCGATAATCCGAAAATTTACATGTCTCTGTATATCATTTACTTGACCAAACGAAACTGAGTTTGAGCTCTGATTTATTTGAACGAAGCGGTATTCCTATCGGCTTAACCAAATAAATCTATCTAATATATAAAATTCTCGTGTCACAGTTTTCGTTGCCATACTCCTCCGAAACGGCTTGACCGATTTTGATGAAATTTTTTGTGCTTATCCGGTATCTATGAGAATCGGCCAACATCTATTTTTCATCCCCCTAAATGTTAAGGGTGGTCCACCCCTAATTTTTTTTACAATTTAATTTTTCAATACAAAATGTTCCACGATTTGATTGTATTGTTGACATAGAAACTGTCATAGCGATACGAAGTCCGCTGGGTCAGCTAGTAGCTATATATTATTATGTCAATCGCGTAAACGTCAAAACAAAGTTCAAGTTAGTATTTTTTTATTCGGAAAAATATCCTGATAATTGTCAGTCAAGTTTCGAGGAACAGAAATCTTTAGAACAAACCAAACTCACAAAAGCTTTTTTATAATTATATTTTTCAGCAACAATTTTTTTCTTTTTTAATTTATGGTACCCACCCATAATCTGTTGTTGTAGTGACCTATACTAACCAACTGCAAACTATATTATAGTAAGTACGCACACTGTGACTCATTTACCTCATTAATAAGGCCATCGACTCGCATTCGAACAAGATCGAACATGTTTAGGAGCTGCCAATTAATAAAGATTCTTGCGTCAGAAAGTGGAATTCACAATTCCTACTTGTTGAACGATAAACTATATTGCACAATATTGTATTGTTTTGTATAATTTTAGCCAACGTCTTAGTCATTCTTAGGTGACACGTGCTTTGAAATTTCACGGTGATAAAGTTTGTAACACCTGTTTGTAATACCTGTGTGGTGCCGGGGATAAAGAATTGCACCAACCCATCTCTTCCCGTGGGTGTCGTAAAAGCCGACTAAGGGACCATTCCAGAGGATGGGCAGCAGCATCTCTCTGAGGTTACCCTCAACCTACTGCGATCGCCAACCCGCCTGCCAAGCGTGGCGATTACGGCAAATACCCCTCATATCCTTGGGGGAGGCCTTTGTCCAGCAGTGGACGTCTTTTGGCTGAGATGATGATGATGATGAAAGTTTGTAACACTTAAATGTTTGTCTTATTTTATGGTATGATTGTAATAGGAGGGAATAGTAGTAACTGCTGGTTATTGGAGTTCTTTTGGAGGTCTACTTTTACTACGTTTAAAAAAAAGAAAGAAAGAAAGAAAAGAAGAAGTGTGCGTCTCAACACGTCAACTTCTCTGCGGTATACAGATTTATGAAACAGGGCACAATTTACATGTTTTGATCTAGAAAAATCTCTATTTTCAATGGAAAAATTAAAATATGTACCTTTCCTTTTTGGTGAGCGGAAACTGTTTGGTACAACTAGCAAATCAAATGGATTAGTAAAGATTAGGATAGATGTACAAAGTGTTGTATTTTCAGTAACTTTTAATAAAAAAATTAACTCTGTTGTAACTATCGTAACTGATAACAGGTGTGCATTATAAGTCTTTATCTACACTAATGTTGTAACATTCTACTTATGTTTCCAATACTTGACTTATAATTACTACTGTTATAGCGCAGACTACAAAACACTCAATTTAGGCAATTTCACATGATGGTATAATATTCACATCGATATCGTAAAATCTCATTATAACATCAATAAAACGCGACCAATTAACCTAGCGAGCCTTATGTCAAAATCCTCATACAAGTTGTATAAAATTTTGACATTAAGCTGGCTTTTGAAAACAGTTGGGTTATACGTGAAAACTTCGTCGAAACTACTAAACTTATATACACAAAACTCTTTGGTAAGATCTTGTGCCAGTTAAATAAAAAAAGAACAGCGCGCGCTCGCTCCTGATTGGCCCTGCGCGCGCAGCTGCGCTTTCATTGGTTAGATTTTAATGGCGGAAATTTGAACAATTATTATAAATAAACTATTGTCAGCTTTTACTCTTGTTGTTTGACTAATTGCATTAGTGAAGATAAAGTAGTGTATGCAACTGCATATAACACGGGTATTAAAACACTCGTTACTATTATGAAACTCGCTGCGCTCGTTTCATAAACTCACACTCGTGTTTTAATACCCTTCATTATATGACAGTTGCATAAACTACTATTCTATTTCCCTTTTCAATTTTTTTTTAGTTGTCTTCTTGATTGAAACTCGGAAGCTTTATACAACAAAAAACATAAGAACTTTTACAAGCTTCCCGCGTCACTTCGATTCAAAGTCCGATGTTCCACAAATTAAGAATGACAAGGTTGCAATTCTACAGAAAAACAAAAATACACTTAAACTGATGATTGACCAAGGCCCCGCCTAAAATACCAACAGTATAAATCATGATTAAAACAATGTTTTCGCTCGTTTATTTCACAGGGCTATACACAGGAGCCCCGAATAAGGTCACTGCAATTACACCAGAATCAGCGCAAGTGAACCCGCCCGATCCTCAAAATGCCACTACACATTCACATGATACACTAAAAAATTAAAAAATTGCGCTAGCGCGATCTTTGCTGCTTCCAGTTCTGGATTATGCTGACGCCTGCTATCTTGATCTCACAGAGAACCATATTCTTTTACCGTCCAAGCTCTGTCAAGCTCGTCTCTGGAATTCGCTTCCAGTTGCGATCAGGCGTTCAAAATCTATTCGCACATTTAAAGAACTTGTGAAAAAATTCTGCCTTACCGATTAACCCTGTCCTGCTGCAAAACTGCCATATCCGCTACTTTCCTACCTGAGACTACTATTATGTTTAAGTAGGTTAATTTATATTTATATGGTATTTATATACATATTTATTATTATCATCATTATGATTATAGATTTATCATCATTATTATTATTATTATTTTGCTTCATTTATAAAATACACATTATTCTAGTATGTTTTAATAGTTTCACCTCTGTTTTTACAGTTAATTAGCTCTCTCCATCAGACTGGTTGTCTGGAAGAAATCGCTTAAAAGCGACAAGACCACCAAATTGTAACTTTGTAAATTATTCATTTTTTTTTGTTCATGATTATGTTTTATAGTGTTGCAATAAAAGTATTATCTATCTATCTAAAAATGCACGCTCGCTTAGGCCCAAGACACCATACATGTAGAAAGGGTACGAAGACTCGGTTCCCCCGCGTTTGTAACAGGTTCTCCCCACCCCTACGATCCGGTCAATCCTAGCCTTTAGAGGTCCCTCAGGATCTTTCTCCAGTAAACAGGGACACGGTTGCGTGATGCATTTCCCTCTAGAAAACCTCTGACAATGTCTCGATCACTCGTCTCAGTTTACTCCCTTTAAGCTCTCGCCACCCACCGATCCGATCCGAACCCTTCGGAGAATCTAGTAGGGCACGGGGACACGCACTAGTGCGTGATGCCGTTCCCTCTAGAAAACCTCCGAGGGTGATTCGTTTCACACGGCTTGAGGAACCCTTTAAGTTTCTCGCCATACCCAAAAAATTCCGGTGTCGCCGAAAAGACCGTCTTCTCCCCATGAGCAGATGTTTTATTTATTTTAAGATTGACGACAAAAATTGATGAAGTAAAGTTCGTTTTAAATAAGATAAGATAATCATTTATTTGCCAAAAAACATGGTAATTTACAGTTGGTATAAAATTTACAATGCGCACATGTTTTGCTATTATAAAACAGCATGCAAATGTTAATTTTAAATGTCGGAGATAAGCATGTCAATAAGGTTAATTAATTAATTATAAGTAGAAAAAATAAAATTATAATACAAATAAATGTCAAAATTATCATATTAAAAATCCAATAGCAACATTTTTTATGAAAACTAATATATTAATATACAATTACTACACATTAATTAAATAGTGTGTTACATTATGTCCATCAGGAATGATATAAATATTCTTTAACTGTATAGAAACAATGCTCTAATAGTTAAGCTGTTAATTTATTTTTAAACATATTAAACGGCAATTGCTTTATCTCATCAGGCAGCTTATTAAATATTATTATCGCTTGAACATAAGCATTTCGTCTAAACATCTCAAGCTTACATTTCGGGAGAAATAATCTATTCTATGTCTCATGTGTCGTATTAACACATCAGAGTGTTTGGGAAATGTTAGTGTTAAGATCTAGGATGCTGATGTATTTGCAGACACATTGTTTAGTGTGATAGATAGAATGCATGCTGTACTTATCTCATCTCTAGACTGTAAGATTATTAATTGGTTTTATAACTTTAATTATGTATTTTTTGTTATGTGTTTTGTTACTTCTATTATCTAGCATATAATTTTGTTGACTGGATAGGCTGTAAGTTTATATTTTATTCATGAATAAATAATTTAAAAAGTTTATAAGAATTTATGACTGTTATCTTCATTTAAAATCTAGTGACTCTGGGCAACCATTACATATTAAAAATATTTTAAGTATTTTGTAGTTTTTTCACACTTGTCAACGTAAAAAAGTTCGTTAGTATACCCACTAATAAAAGACTAATAATAGACTAATAAAATCTACCGTTGCTCCAAACAGTAGTGACGTAAATTTTACAATTTCAAGAATTTCAGGTACTTATTAAAATTAGTTCCATGTGACGAGTTGACGACACATTTCGTTTCAAACAGGTGCCCAATTTATTGAGGCAGCTTTGGCGACCGACTTCAAAGGGGGAGCAGCACAGTAATTTGTCAATGAGTTTCAACTGTTTCACGCTAAAGCTTTTGCGGTAAAACGTTGATAATTTTTCTTGGAATGTTGCGTCAAAAATGCGACTAGGAAAATAGCGGGATGTGTTGTGAAAGCGGGGAACCAATGGGAAAAGGAAGGAGTTGAGAAAGGGTTGGGATCGTGTACGTACTAGGGGAGAAAATATTGCTGGACGCAAGTGATGATAGAGAGCTTTATAACCTGTAAAACGCTCGCGATACCCTTGGTGTCGCAAGCGCCCTGGACTATGATGACTGCTTTCCATCAGGCAACTGCTATGGGTTCATCATGATGGCTGCCTGAAAAATAACAGAGCATAAGACACAAGAGCTGAAGCTTAAGGATCTGTTAGATGTACATGATACTTTCCACCAGCAAGACCATTTTCCGTTTCCATATAATAAAACATTTGAATATTTCTTTATTTACTGAGGATCGCCTGTTCTGTGGCTTCACACCGAAACTGTGACCTCCAACTGGTCAAGGGACAATGTCAAGTACATCATCGTCTGCCATTGGAACTCCAACAGGAACGATCATTAGCATTCTTCACAGAAAGTCTGTGCCATTTTCCTTGAGGACGCGACATGTCGTCTACACGAATACGGGAAATGAATTCGTTGCGTGCTTAAAATACAATTACTACACACCCACTATTTAAGGAAAAACAGATGTCTTTTTAGCTCTCTGTATTCTTGTTGCATTCTTGCTGTTGTCACCATCTATCGAGATGTCGGGACCCCAATAGGATCGCTCCCATTTCCGGGCGGTGTAAAATAGAGTAATCCTATTGATTGGTGAATTTTCTCCTAGCGCACAGCATAGCTACCTCCCATTGGTGGAAAAGGAAAGCATCTCAATAGATGGTGATGATGGTAGTCGAAGGTGAAATCACATATTAATCACTATTACACCCAGAATATTTTTAATGAAAAAAATCACATATCCCTTTCTCAAATAATAAGATAGCTAGACGAGAGGAAGAAGCATACCCACCCACTAAACTCTGGGGGAATCGCAACTGATTAAGTGTAATTTACGTAGGAGCCAGGAACTTAGACCAGAAATAAATCATCAGCAATTTTAATTTAAATCTAATGGCGTTTAAATATCATCTGTAGTAAGATTGTAGGACCCTAATTGTACTTGCTAGTGACACTGAAATCCAGTTGCTCGCAAATTACTACTAGCTAACCACTAGACTAGAAATGTTTAAAATCGTGGCTTCGTTCAATTCTGCGTTTGTCATTCAGGTCACAATGACAGTTCATGGTCAGTTTGTCTCCACTGTGGTGTGAGCCAAGGTCGCGCCACCATCGACGCCAACCGTTGCCAAGTCGCTAATAGTGGCGGATTTAATATGCCCGCGGACCTACGCCAACGGTTAATCAAGAAAAATGGAACTTCGCATGCAACTACGTAAAAACCCTACGTCTTTATCTAAAAGTACTTTTCCGTAAACGTATTTTGGAATTTGGCAAGCAAGGCCATTTCGTTTGAATAACATGTTGTGTGTCAACTACGATTATTAGGATTAATACTATTTGGACAATCAAAGTATTTTATTTTATTTCATTATATTAAAATAACTAACCATCCTTATGTAATTTGACACTTTGCCTCTGCTACATTGTCAGCTCTTCAGAGATTGTAAGAAGTGAATAAATAAATAAATAAAAAGTTAAAAATTCCGTATAAGTTCCAATAAGGTCGACGATGGAGCCTAAGCATTAAAAGCCAAGTAATTACCAATTATTTAAAAAAACATCATACAATTTAACCCGTCAAAAAATTATCAAAACCTAAAAAAACTGAAGAGCCGATCTCCTAATTACACAACGCGTCACCAAGCCCAAAGCAAAAGGTATTAATCAGCATTCCAGGAAGCGCAGGCGCAGATCCAAGACCTTGGGCCGCGGGGTGAAGGTTGACCCCGGGCAGCGGCCGGCCGACGAACCGCGTGCCTAAATAAATAAATATGGCGGCTGAAACGTACCTACAAAGAATGAGAGAACGGCTAGAAGCGGCAATCGAGTGGGCGTAGTTGAGTTACATCTACAGATTTGTTGATGTAAGTGGATTGTTACAAATTGAGACTCTTTTTATAGATGTTTTTATTATATTGCTGTGTCAATGATTCGTATCTTTGAAATTATTATTCTACTTATTTCACTAAAGGCTTTATGGCAAGTATAATTTAGGCATATAAGAAGATTTGGCTAAATATTTGAAGTGCATATTTTCAAAGCCTCTCATATTTATTTCTAAATACATTAAATATAACAAAAAAAGGCAAAAAAACAATTCTATTAGTAAAGTTTCTATTAACATTAAAATATCAATTTTAACTGATCCATCAAGCGGCTATATTTCCGTGGTACACAACATGGCGACGCGACTCTTGCGCATTTACGATCTAATTATGACGATGCAACGTGACGAATGCTCACTACCGTTCGCGCGGAATTGACTACAGAGTGCGATGTGGGCATCATACGCATTGTACCTATTTACTCAATTATTTTTTAGCGAATTCATTATTTTCATTACTGTAATATTTTAACAAATATTTTTGATGCACTATCATGGTTTTATTTTTCTTAAGCAGCTTTTCTACGTCATTTATATAACATTATGCCTGTAAAAAATCCCGTTGTAAAGGAAGACCTTGAATCTTTCACCTTCCAACATGATAACTTTCTTAATTATGTGGGAATAGTGGCCAATACTTAGTGACATAGTCTTTTATTGTATTCATAATAAACTTCAATTCCAAATAAATGTTTTAACTGATGAACGTGTTGGTTCTTTACTTCCAACATATTTTTCAACAATTAATAAAAATTATTAAAAAAACGACTATCATCATTTTAGCAGTTTGTTAATAAAGAATAAAAACGATCATGATATCCGTTTCTCTGTTACCACGGATCCTGCAAAGGGTTTCAATCTTCAAGCTTCAATCATAATAAAAAAATAAACGCGAGTGTATCCGTAAAAATATTTCACGGAATTTCTTCTGTGAGTCGCACAGAATTGGTGTTCATAGATAATGGCTCTTTAGCTAGCGTAAGATATGTGGAAGAAATCTTTAATGAACACGTTGGTCCATTTATGGCCAATTTGGGTGAGGATGCTATTTTTATGCATGACAATGCCCGACCTCATACAGGTTGGATTGTGAATAACTACCTTCAAGAGATGAACATTACTCGTATGAGTGGCCAGCACGCAGCTCGGATATTAACCCGATCGAGCATGCTTGGGACGAGCTAGGGAGATGCGTAAAACAACGAAACCCTCCCCCAATCACGCTTCGTGAGCTCAAAATTGCTCTCACAGAGGAATGGGAGAATATTCCCCAAATCGTATAAGGACTTGGTGTACAGCATGCCAAACCGTGTAAACGCAGTAATGGAAGCACGAGAAGACAATACGAAGTATTATAATTCAAGAAAATCGTAATGTTGTTCAAAAATGTCATGTTTCCTATTTTTATTTTAAGGCGAGATCAGCAGTTTTTTTTCTTTATGTAATTTTTGTAAATAAAATGTGGTGACTAATAAGTTTTATTTCTTAAATTTAAGGAGTATTTATTTGTCTATTAAACACAATTTAGTTCATTAAGCTAGCATTCCTAGTTTCCGAGATTTACAGGTTCTTCTTCCACGTGTAGTGCTCATCCAGTTAGAGGCATCCTTGCCTTAAACAGCTTATGAAGTTCAGATTTATAAATAATATCTTGAGTTCTTCCACTTCCAAGTTAATTTATCATATAAAAATAATCACAAGTGTACTGTTTATCATTAAGGAGTTCTATGAAGTACCTTTCAATGTCCATGGTCATTTCACTACGTATAGGTACCTCGCCATCTACTTTCTTTAAACTTCAGTACAATAACCAAATCACAATACGCGTACTGTTCGTCATTGAGGAGTTTTATTATTTATCTCCAAAGTTCTCCATCAGGTCTTCACCACATTAAAATGAGACCACTTCAGGAGGATAACCCTTCGATTAAAAACAAAAAAATTTAAAATCTGTCTACAATATACTAATAGGAGAACATAAAACCTCTTCCTTTTTTAAAGTCAGTTAAAAAAGAAGTTCGAGCGGATCCACGATTGCACCTAGTGTGAAATAGAGATGGGTCATGCGGTCACGCTAGTAACGTCGCGTGATGGCCGCTCGTGATTTTTTACAGCCGTCACAAATCTCTGGTGAAACATCAAATTTTATTGACTATTCCAAGTTTTCCGAAATTGGGATCTTAGTGTAAAGCAATTAACGTGGGGCGATTAAAACAATAAATAGTTCAGAACTAATGAGTGATTGCAAAGTTACGTCATTTTATTTTTTTATACGATATGAATTTGTTTCTCTTTACCCGCGACCGATGTGCCAATTTATACGTATTAACTCTTTTTTAAATGAAGTATGGATAAGAAACAAACGGTATCAGCTAAGTAATAAGTGAAAGTGTTTATAATTTTTTTTTTATTGTTGAGAAAAGTGGTAGGGTATTGGCACCCACTGGTCGCCAGGAACCGTTAATCGATTTTTTTCCCTGTAATCGATACAAATAGGGGTCAGCAACTATTTTCTGATTTTCAACCAGTTCAACGAAAATCTATTTTATTTTCTACACACAACTACACACGCATGCGCACCAGACTACTCCAAACTGAAAAATTTCCTCAATAGATGTTCATAAAACTTTAAAAAAATCAGTAAAAAATTAAACGACTACCCGACCCAGCCAGGAATCGAACCTGGGACTTCCGCAATCCGGGCGGCTGCACTGACCGCTATGCTACCGGAAAGTCTGACGTAAGCGCTTTTTAATTTTTTGAGTGCTAATAGCGGCACAGTGCGCCATCTATCCAACTTTAACTATTTTTTGAATATTTAAATTAGCTTCAGTGCAGCCATTAGCACATGAAAATAAAAAGTAAAAATTTCCTCAAGAGAATTAAAATTTTTACTACAACGAAAATCTATTTAATTTTTTGGCAACAAAAGTTCTGTCAAAAATTAGACTTAAATATGGAACACTATATACGTATACCACGCCATACGCCATACGATATACGTATACCACGGCCATACAAAAGCAAAACAATATACTATATTTGAAAGCTAGCTTAAATTAATATCGAAGTAATAGCATTTTTACATTTCAATCCACAACTCTTTAATGTCAGAACTAACAGGATCACTTTACAAACAAAGTATCAAGTGACTCATATAGTCATCACAATAATAAAATCACAATTATAACTGCTCCTGATATTTCGTTCTTGCAAGTATGTGAGGCCGATTTTAATGGCGATCCGTCGACATTAAAGAGCAGTTTAAAGCAATCCTGTTTTACAGAAATCCCATACGAACAAAGGATACGATTTTGTAGGTTGAATATTGCGTCTTATTTTAGTCATTATATTTCCCTCCATTACGCGTATGCGAGTATAATAATCACAGTGCTGTCGTTTGTACAAAGGGTACACCTACAACAAAACATACTCTAAATGTTTATATAATTTTTAACGCAAATTTTGTTGCGAACAAATTACAAAAACACAAATGTTGAAAAAATTTCCACGAGCAGGGTTTGAACCTGCACCCTTCTGACATACCGGGTCAGGTGCTCTTCCAATTGAGCTATCGTGGTTCTAACCAGCCCGCCGAAATTATTCAACACTATTTACATTTTATTTTGAAAGCCAAAGGCGCCCATTCAATGTTAACAACTACCGTCATTAACATCCGATCATAATATTTTTACAAATACTAAAGATCAGTTAAGAAGTAGGCAAGCTATTTATAAATGTTTATATAATTTTTAACGCAAATTTTGTTGCGAACAAATTACAAAAACACAAATGTTGAAAAAATTTCCACGAGCAGGGTTTGAACCTATGTTATGTCAGAAGTATGTCAGAAGGGTGCAGGTTCAAACCCTGCTCGTGGAAATTTTTTCAACATTTGTGTTTTTTTTTAAATATACTCTCTTTTTCGCGTTTCACCTTCCTGCAAATGGCTTTTTGGAAAACTGTATTATGGTAGTAGTACTGTCATCATCATCACCATCATCACCAGAGGCCTCTCCAAGTGCACGCCACCTTCGGCGGCTACTCTCATCCAGTTCTTGCCAGCAACCTTACGAAGATTGTCGTTCCACAAGTCTGAAGGGGTCCTACACACTACGTTTGCTCTACTATGAAAGTACTGTACCTACTGTTTAGTTCATTTTCCTTATTTATAGCACAGTGCCCTTCACCTCCCTTTACGGTAATGACGATAAGGCTAATGACCAGTACAACAGTTTTAGAAGCAAGATGAAGTTGACATTTTAGCAAAGAGTTTGCAAAAATGCAAAAGCCTGATTTTGTACTCCTTTGTTTCATAATTTAATTACTTCGTTTTTTCGTTTCATAAATATTTTTTTATTTTTACGTCTCTAGAAAATTGATATTGTTTGTTTTTTTTTTCGTTTTATTATTATTGTTATTTTTTTAAATACGTCCCACCAGTGCAAATTGTGACGACCTACAATTGATTTACTTGTTTTAATGTAAGTCTTGTTGATTTTCCTATTCAAATAAATAAATAAATGAATTTAATAAAGGTAGTGACGCTATCCAGGTGAAAGTGCACTCTACCCGGAACCTGCTGAAGAACTGGATATAACTTCTATCTAGCAGTTGAAACAACAATGCTAGCCACAAGTAACGCCTGATTCCATAAATTTAAATAGTTTATGTTTATATTCAATATTAATTTTCGAAATGACTAAAAGACTTATAAATATTGATAATAAAGTAATGATATTAATTAAAAATAATGAAGTAAAGCTTACACCGTCTATTAAATAATATATAAAGTATCCAAGGTAAACGATTCCCTCCTTTATTAACGGAAGCCATCTTACATGCACAATGCAAGCTCGCTTTGATTCAATTATTGTTTTTCCATTAACATTTTTATTGCGCCATTCATGCGAGTAATTCCGAGTCTAATTTACTAAATACAGTTCTCCGATGATAGCGTTTCCAGTAACATATAATTCAGTTGATGATCTGTAAAATTACGTAGGTGTGCCATTTGTTGTAATGATCTAACTGGCCTATTATTGTTTGTTCAATCATAAAGCAACAATTACTGCATAAGCTTGGAATTGTTAGGTATGTTTAGTACCTATCACGATCTCCAGGGGGTCTGTCAAGCGGGCGCACGGCGCGGCCGGCGTGTTCCGTCGCGGACAAATATGGCGGTTTTGAAGCTGTCATGGTGTTAAAGTACAAATCAGTGATCTGTCCCGTGAACGGACGAGCATGCCTCGTCGTTGGCGACGCGCCGCGTGCGACGGGCGGCCTGCCTCACACATCGCTGCTCTATGAATTTACATGAATCAGCACGCCGCGCGGACGTCCGCGCCGTACGCCGGCATAGCGCAGCGGACGCCATTATTATAGTATTGTAATAAGCCTACGTCCCACTGCTAGACAAAAGCCTCCATTATTGAAAGCAAGGCATCGCTTTAAATGATGGGTAATGGCTTTGTTGGTGACGAATAAGAACGCTGCTGGTATGAAAAGTTGTGAACTGTATACAACTTTTAAATTATAGAAAAGTCGGATTAATATATCTACACGTATTGCAATAAAACGATGTAGATTGCTAATATAGAACAATTGCAGTCTATTTTAACAGAGGACTGTCATCAGTTATTAATTTTGAAACCTACTTTGTTTTTTTAAATGAAGCCCTTATTGTCAAAATCGCCGGATGTACAAACTATTTTAGAAAATTACTCTATACATAGAAAAGAGAAGAACTGTTATTTTTAATTTGATTGTTTCATCGATTATTGAAAGATGAAGACTTGAGAAATATACAATACGAGACTTACTTAAAATAATATTATTTTAGCCACCAACTGTCATATTTTTTTAAAGTAATACCAGTTGTAACAAGATCTGATGTTTTTTTCAACTCGTCATCCTTAGTGTAAGTCATACATCATTATTTATTGACCCGTATTGCATTTTATTATCACTTGCACACGAACGTTTTCCGTTTCCGCGGTGCAAGAATGTCTGCCAGCATAATGAAAAATGTAGACACTTGTCTGTGTGTCACCGGTATTTTGAACACTAGACACCACTCGCGACTTCGCTTGCATGTTATTCCGTGTATCAAAATAGTCCTTATATCTGTTCGAAGGAACGTCTCATTTGGTCGGGACAACATTTAGATTAACTATTCAAAAGATTGATGTAACATTTCGTTAGTTAAAGGTTTTTATAATAGGCACTATACTTAGATTACCATGTTCATACAAAAGGTGTCAGGATAAGTTATAGGTGCCAGATTTTTTATTTTTTATTTTTATATTAGAAGGCGGCAAATGAGCAGGCGGGTCACCTGAAGGGAAGCAATCACCGCCACCCATGGACACCCGCAAAACCAGAGGAATCGTAGATGCGTTGCCAGATGGTAGATTCTGCCCAGAATTTTCGAAGAAGATAGCAACCACGCTTTATCTTCAGTCAAATTCTTTTTCTGCAAACAAGCAGCGTCTTGGCTGGTTTCTGGGGTAGGTACCTCCTAAGAGTTCTTGTTATCCTGCGAAAGCAGTAGACGGGTGCCCTAGGTTTATAGTGAGTCGGCCATAACATCAGGTTAACCCCACATACCCTGCGGAGTTGTGTCCCACCCACGGGTCGAAGCGGGTGCAAATTTTTTTAGGCTAAAAAAAGGTACTAGAATCAGTGAAAGATTCATCAATTTATATTGATGAGAGGAGATATACCTATGTCACAGCGTCCGAAGTAAAATAAAAAAAAACACAGAAACCTTATTACAAGAGTAAAGCCAAGTGTAAAATGTATATAATTTTATTTAATCATTGTAAAAACACGCTGTATCTTATCGGGAAGGTCACCCGCATTGTGTATCGGTTAGTTAAATGGTAAGGTATCGATAATAATGAAGTCATCTATAATAATCAAGGCAGACACAGCGGCAACGGCTTTATAACAAGTGATAAGATAATAACTAAAAAATATTTTTCTGCATTCAAAACAATGCTAAAAATAATATTTTTAAAGACGCTAGGAAGGGAATATTACCTACTTGTCCCTGTTACCAACTATTTAAAGCTTAAATATACTCGTATATCACTTTTTTATGCTTATATTTAGGTAATGCATAAATATCTGCATAGTTAATATTCATTTAGAAAACTTTGTATCATTAGTGTTAGCTATGCAGAATATTCTGTAGCATTTTATACATCAATATTTGTTCAAAATCCTCAACAATAACTTTAAACTTTGCTTTTTGTAATAATAAATAAAATCGATAAAAATTCAGTAATTATTTAAATATGTTGTATAGATTAAGTTTTTTTGTTCCCGCAGACTTGCCTACTTCACTACAGCTAGGGTTGACTGAGAGATCTCAAAAATAAGCTCACCTTTATATCCTATGTAACTTGCGTTTTAATATTATTTATTTGTGCAATAAAGGATTAAATGTATTCACATCAGAAACGGTTGTACGCAGGAAGTACTTACAACATAATGTACCGTAAAAGTAACGTTAATCTTTGTACAATTACGACTGACCTTATTGCTCGTGAGGATCGCATTAAACGAAACCTTTTTAAGACGTCGATCCTTGACAAAGCGCCCAACATCATTATTTATCAAAAAACAGTTACGGCTAAAACAAAATCCTAAATTGGCGCGATTTTCGTTGAATCCCGGCAAACGGTATATGTTTTGATCGAGCTGTCAGTGTAAACTCGAGCTTGTGTACAACGCCACAAAGTTTAAAATGGTATTAGAGGTTAACTTTTATCGGTTGCTGCGGATTCAATTAATTCTTACTCATTGGTAACGGGCATCGGTGAGTCAGTAACGAGTAAAGACAAGAACTCGATATAATGGTAATCTGTATATAAATGCGCAATAAAAGTTTTGTCGAATTGGCAAAGTCTAAACGTTAATATTTTACACATTACTTTTCCTACACAGTCTTTTTCGGTAACCCTATATTCTTTTTTTTTATTGTCACTTACAAAAAACATGTATATTTTCAAATGATTTAAAAAAAGTTTTTTCTAAAGGATTTGTCTCACATGGTAATGTCAGCTTCTCTAGTCTGTCGCATTTAACTTCGCTCTATCCTCATTTATCGTCAGATACTTACTGCTATCTAATATATTTTAATTTAATGTCTTATTATTATAATCCGAAGGTCACAGGTTCAATTCCCAAGAAATTCAAAATGTGTATTTCGGATTTTTGGTGATGCCGCATTTGGCAAGCGTAGTGACTGAGTCATTTCCCATCAATTATAGTGATGACGTGGGACAGAAATTTATTTTACTTTTCTTTATAATCATCATCATCATGATCATCGGCCTATCTTAGTCCACTGCTGGACATAGGCCTCCCCTAATGAGCGCCATAGCGCCCTGTCCTCAGCTTGACGCATCCAGCATCTGCCTGCAGTCTTTCGCAGGTCGTCATCCCACCTGGCCGGAGGGCGTCCTACACTACGTTTACCGAGTCGTGGTCTCCACTCAAGAACACGTTTACCCCAGCGGTTGTCGGTTCTTCGCCAGATATGGCCGGCCCACTGCCACTTCAACTTGCTAATTCTTAGAGCTATGTCGATGACTTTGGTTCTCTGTCGGATGTATTCGTTACGAATCCTATACTTCAGAGAAACTCCGAGCATAGCTCTTTCCATAGCTCGCTGAGCGACTTTAAACTGGTGGACCAGCCCTACCGTGAGTGTCCACGTCTCAGCTCCGTAGGTGGCGAGACGATTCGTGACCACTCGTGAGAAAAGCTTATAGACATCCTCATCATGGCTCAGGAGCGAGATGGGTCTGTAATTTTTAAGCAGAGTTTTATCGCCCTTCTTAAAAAAGAGCACCACCAAGCTCCCGCTCCACGCCTTTGGAGTTCTCCCACTGTGAAGGACGGCGTTGAAGAGCTTCTGCAATTCCTGTATAACAGGGGCTCCTCCAGCTTTCAAAAGCTCTGATGTAATTCCGTCCTCACCGGGGGCTTTTCCATTTTTAAGCTGTCTCAGAGCTAACACGATCTCGTCTTGACTGATGTCTGGCAGTTCGTCGGTGTAGTGGCGTGTCAAGGTGGCTCTGGAATCGTGGTCGTCTCGTCGGGGACGAGGGGCATGTGCAGCGTATAATCGGCCATAGAATACCTCTATCTCGGCGGAGATCTCCGGCTTCGACAATACGGTCCTCCCGTCGTGCGTTTTAAGCTTCGTCAGGTGGCTCCTGCCAAGCTGCTGAGTGAATACTTTGGACCCTCGGTTTCGCTCTATCGCCTCTTCAATGAGGCGTGTGTTGGAGCTCCGAAGGTCGCGCCGTACCATCTTCGCAATTCGCTTGTTCAGGTCTGACCTCTCCGACGAAGTCGCTTGGGTGGTTTTCCGTCTTCTTGTCATCAGCTCGAGAGTCTCAGCCGAGAGTTTGGATTTCTTGCCAGTACGCTGTTTTTTGCAGAACTGAATGCCCTCGTCCCTCAACATTTCGACTAGATTGTGTAGGGTCTCGTTAGCGTCATCAGTGGGTTCCAAAGCAACAAATCTGTCCCCGAGAAGCTGCTGGAATTTCTCGGTGCCCGCCATGATTTGGATTGGGTTAGGACGGAGCGTGGACTTCATCAGACGGTTTCTTTCAAGCTTTAAGTTGATATTCAGAGAGCCTCGGAGGAGTCGGTGATCAGATCCGGTATTGAACCTGTTGATCACTGAGACATCTCTGAATATGTGCTTGCTATCCGTCATGATGAAGTCGATCTCATTTTTGGTCACAGTTTCGGGACTTTGCCATGTCCACTTCCTTTGAGGCTGTTTTTTAAAGAAGGAGTTCATTAAGAACAGCCCCTCTTTCTCGAGGAAGTTGACAAGCATTTGCCCCCTGTGATTCCTAACTCCATAACCATGCGGTCCTATCCGGGATTCGTTGCCAGTCTGGGTTCCCACCTTGCCGTTAAAGTCCCCCATAACAACGTTGAAATGAGCCTTAGTGGTGTTATGCAAGGCTTTGGATATGTCTTCGTACATATCCTCCACTTCATCATCTGAGTGTGTCGAGGTCGGTGCGTAAACCTGAATGACCTTCATGCTGTAACGCTTGGACAGCCGAATGATCAGGTACGCTACCCTGGTCGACACACTGGAGATATCTTCAATGTTGTTAGAGAGGACCTTATTGACGAGGAAGCCTACGCCACCCTGGGATGTTTTATCACCCTCGCGAAAGTAGAGAAGATGGCCCGAGTCTAGGGTTACGGTGTCCTCCCCCTCTCTACGAACTTCACATAACCCTAGAACATGCCATTTAATGTTCTCTAACTCCACTTCCAACTGCGCTAGATGGTGGTCAAGCCTCAGAGTGCGTCCGTTAAACGTTGCCAGGGTCAGTTGTTTGTGGCAGCCTGAGGTAGCCCGGTGATTGTTAGCACCCCCTGCCCCGCCGTTACCATGGCCGCTGCCATGGCCAGGAATAGCGAGGCGGCCGGGAACTAGGGGCCGTTTCCTTTTTCGTACGATCATCATAAGGGGGGTAGTGCCCATAATCCCCACGCTGGGCATGCGGGTTGGGGATCGCAGTTCAGTGTGTGGTGATGGAGTTGTTCTACAGGGGGCGCTGCTGCCCGCCCCCCGGTTTTGTCCCTTTGTCGCCTCTTACGACACCCACGGGAAGAGTTGGGGTGGTGCAATTCTAGGCCGGCACCACACGGCGTACATTTCTTTATAATAACTATTTTAATTTATTTGAAATTTACAGTCTATCGTTAATAAATTAGAGTACGCGCCTCATAAGTGGCTTCTTCGTCCACGGCAGCCTGGCGTATGTTGTGTCGATCCGAACAAGTCGTAACAGGTATTGAGGTATTGAGGGTCCTGTGGTTCCACCTCAGTAACTTTAGCTAGCGAGTTGTCAAATGACGGACGGATGTGCACACGTTGATATACGGTTACAATATACAAAAGATAAATGTATTCTAAGTATGTAGTAGGTATAACATGATTTAAAAAAAATATATAATTTAACTTAGATTGAAAAAAAAAACTAAATAGGCAGACATTGTTTTAAATCCGCCTTGTCAGCTACTGCCATTTTATTTAACATGTCGCCATAACATCAAAGTTAGTAGCATTGTTGAATTACGAAAGTAAGAGATATTTAAGATACACTTTTGCATATTCGCGTTCGATAGTTATCAAAGAATTCAAAAGATTAACGCAAATTAATATTTTATATTTTATTTATTTATTTTACAACTCATATCTATCATAACAGGCACGCCCAAGGCAATAGATGAAGAACTTTATAGAATATAAAAAAATATTACCGATTAAACATTACATCACAATTTACATTAAATAATACAATACCTAGCCTTTAGGGCAATTGACTGAGGACCTACCAAAAAATAACAATAATAATTAATATAGCTTTAAATCATTACGTACATAAAATTACAATTTGATTCAATTAATACAATTAGCAATAATAACATTTTAAATATAATAATAAAATATGATTTTTATTAAATTATAATAACTAAAAGCTAAGTACCTTCTTTATACCCGACGTTTCGACAGAGTTACACATAGATGCATTACACACAGAGTTACACCTATACAAAATAAGTTTGCGTTAATCCCCCTTTAAATTCTTTGATAAGAGATAAGATAGTCAGTTTCTCAGTAGTTGAAGATAACCTATAAAGTGTGCTTCAGCTTTATCATCAGTTAACCAGCCAAGGTCAAGTGCTTACTCGTAGGGAAATAAAGAATACACAGAAATAGAAAGGACAGCCAGAGAAACAATAGAATATTGACTGATCACAAAACATCAACTGGTAACGTTCACTATGCGAATTGTCTACAAAAGAGGTCCTTTTGCGATTACTCTCCTTGTATCTGATCGCACATAATTTATAATGTCTAATACCATATTGTAATCAGTCTTGTTTAAAGCAAGGAACACCTCTGAAACCAGTTACTTATACGAAATACTATAAACCAATGTCTTGGTTTTGGTAGCTATTGGAGTAATAACATTAGTTACAGGTATAGTAAAATGATTCCATAATTTTAATTTTAATTTATTAATTTTAGGTTATATTATTATTTTATTAACTATATATCAATGATGACGAGATATTTGTCGAGAAAGTACTCTTCAAAGTAAACATACTATTTTAGTTACTAAAGGATTACGTTGAGGAATAGATTTATTTATTATCTCTGAATATTTTTTTTAATCATTTTTTTGAGCTTTCTTCATAGAAGTTTATCACCTAATATTCAAATTGGAGCTATATGACCCCCTATAGGAAATATTTCATTTAATCCATTCCAAATTCCTTTACTTAATACTATTCTGTCGAATACTGATGGAAGTTCAATCCTGAAAAATGCTCCAGCTAATGCCAAAGCCGAAACAGACGACCTTCTGGCCAACATCTTAGGAAGCGCATTGACTCCGATGGATCTGCCATGTCGAAATAATGGGAATACAAAATTTTGGTATACCAAAAGATACCTCATAAGATCGAGTTAGGGGGAGAGCTTTCGTAACAGAGGGCAAGACACATT
The DNA here is from genome assembly GCA_947562085.1 of Eudonia lacustrata. Classification (NCBI taxonomy): domain Eukaryota; kingdom Metazoa; phylum Arthropoda; class Insecta; order Lepidoptera; family Crambidae; genus Eudonia; species Eudonia lacustrata. The sequence goes on along the minus strand of OX387323.1, from coordinate 1,635,261 downwards.
TCGGGCCGCTGTACTAGACCGAAGTAAGTATACATACATGCATCCTTTCACGACCTACTACTTAAAAAGGGGTAGCCAAAGGATAGTAATCACCAATTTTGAGTATACTCGTCAGACCCAGTTTATTGGTCTGAGCCGTTCGTGGCACTTGCACAAAGTACCATTGACAAGGCCTTAAAAGACTACATCGAAAACAGACACGGCATCGAATGGAAAGAGCAGCCGGGTACGAAACACTCCAAATCCTTCCTAGGCGGAAACGCCTTAGGACGGAGTAAGTTCATATGCGGAGGCAGCAGAAGGCAGGCCCGATTAACCATCGGTGCCTTGACAGGGCACTATGCCACAAAGCAAATGCTTCACATAATGCACATCTCAACAAATAGTTTATGTAGGGCATGTGGAGAGGAAACGGAGTCAATGCAGTACCTACTGTGTGACTGCGACTCTCTGGCTAGGAAAATAATGGGACTCCTGGGGTCAGCCTATCCGAAACCGGAAGACTTCAGGCTCTTTGCTCTTAAGAACGTTGCCAAACTTATGGCATCTATCTTTACAGAGGAGGAAGAGTGAAACGATGGGGTTGCACAAAAGATCCCGATGGGTCGAAGTGTTACTGATAGAGGGAAACCTCAGCAGATCCCACTAAGATAAGATAAGATAAGATACTCGTCATTGGTGACCCGATGCCACATTTAGCATATACAAGCTAGGGTTCCAAGGTGGAATTGATACCATCAGTGATGGGTTGCTAGCCGGTCGCCTGATACGCAAGTATCTTGAAACCCTTGTCCCTTAGTCGGCTCTTGCGACATGCACATGAAGAAAAGCAGCTGTTCCATATTTTCACGTCTCAGATCAGCATTGAAGTCAGTAGTTATTGCAATAATGAAGAATATGAAAAAAGAGCTGGATGAGAGTAGCCGCGGGTCGTGCTCGGAGGCGTGCACTTGGAGAGGCCTATATCCAGCAGTGGACTAGTGTAGGCTGATGATGATGATGAAAAAAGGTTACACGCTCTCCTTAAAATTACCCTACCGACTGTAATTATGCATCGCTGGGAATTGAAGGCTTCTGAAAGGACCAATCGAAACGATTTGGAAAAATAAGAAACAATGCAAAACATTAAAAGTTCACAAATTATACTAAACACAGCCAATCATAGTGTAGTATCATTATAGCGCCGTGAGCATTTACCTACACCTTATTACAACAGACCTACTTTAAAACAGAGCGTTTGCTAGAAAACCTTGGATCTGCTAAAAATGATTCAGTCGCCCGAGATTGTATACAAAATTATTAAGATAATAAGCGGATACGTATATTTTGGTCACGAACCAATTGACAATGATCGGTACGGTTCTATTTCAGTGACGTGTTCGATTAGTATCGATAAAAACGAAAAAAAAGTAACATTGATTTGCTATTAGACTGAATAGTAAAAATAATACTAATGGCATTTCACATCATCTGTACATAAGAAGACTCACTGACATTTATTTTTATTTATTAGCAATAAATTTTATAGGTACAAAATTGGTAAATTACTATTTCAAACGAAACCGCGGATTGGGTAAGGTCTCATCTGCACCATTGAGATGGCACTATACTATAGGATGGATGACACTAAATACTATAAAATAATTTATATTTAATATTTTTTGGCGTTACAGTTACAGATACCTATCGTATACGTAGAGAACGTAATTATATGACAAGGTTAAGCTTTGTAGCACTAATTGTTTGTAACTAAAAATGTTACGACGTACAGTCATATAGATGGGCACAACAAACTTTAAGGTTTCACTACGAAACCCTTTATGAAACGTGCGTCAATACTATAACAAAAGCCATTAAGCTTTTTATTGCTCATACTAATAACAGATTTGAAAACAGTAATTAATAGAGTATGGGCGTCACACCCGCCATATCTAGATCGATTACTTTATAATAGTTTGAGTAAAAGCAAATACGTGTGCCGACGATGTCATCAATATATAAACAAATTTCTATATGATCAGGTGTTCAATACAATGTCAATTGCAATTATGCATACATTCCGATAATGAACGAGCGTAACATTGCGTGTGAGCGTAATCAAATAAAAATAACAATAAACTTACAACGCCATTAAAATCTAATAATACCGGCAATTTCAAAAGCAAAACAGTCAGGCTTTATAATAATTCTCTTTTATTCTAATTATGTGTAATTGGTTTGCAACAGCCTAAATACGTGATTGTCTGAGTAACTCATTTGTTGTTATAAAATAATAAACATAAAAACCTTGGAATGTTACAAAGAAATGATTCGCGGCATAATAAATAAATGTGCTGCATAATCTGTAGATGTACAATTGAAATAAGAATATTTTTTTCTAAAGTTTACGCGAACACTACACATTGAAATGAAACAACTTTTACGTATCTACTCGCGTTTATTTTACACATTAATTTATTTAATGTTTATCCTGACGTCCGTGGTCACAGGGAGACTCCCTGTGACCACGGACCCTGCAAAGGGTTCGAAACGTCGACCCCTTTGCAGGGTCGAAAAGAAAAGGGTGTAAAATAAACGCGAGAAGATCCGTAAAAGTTGTTTAATTTCAATAAGAATATTTAAAAACTATCGATACAAAAAACCCTTAGACCCATCACTAACCGCCGACTAACCTTTACTCGGCTGTATTTTGCTTTTGCAAGTTTAATCATGCTCCGAGGCCCGTTCGTGACGCAACGTTTCGCAAGCTTAATCATTATTTTATCTTACAAATTGTATTCATGCTGGAACTGTCGACAGGCCGCATGGTATTCCAGCTGTGTATCGATAACGAGGCCTGTTTAATCTCGTCACTAATTTCCATGATTGATTCCATTATTAATTTGTACATGACTCACATAACGATCATAAAGTTTGCTGCGATCTGATAAAATTTTCGTTTTTTGTTCACAATTTGAATATTGTTCTACTTACTCTTATTACTAATTTTATGAATAAACACTTTAAATTATTTCAATTACTTTTTTATTTATTTATTTTATTTTTATTTGAACTTTTGCAACAAAATTTTACATGGCGGACTTAATGCCTGAGGCATTTTCTACCAGTCAACCATAGGGTGGTGCAGAAATGACTTTTTTATACTTATAGTCTCAAGCTCCCATCTGCTTCGGTCGGCAGTCGTAAAAGCCACCAACCCGTGCTGTACCAATGTGGTGTGTTATAGCCCAATCTTCTCAGGTGTTCATTACCCAGTAGGATGTTTATAGGATGATGATGATGTTGATTATGACCTTTTTGAAGAGAATAATATAGATTTTTCCAAGTTTTTGAGAGCTTTTTTTTCATAATCAAATTCAACATTATTTTTAGCATGCATAGTAATTAAATAAATAGGTACAAAAGGATCTCTTCTGTGATATATATTAACTTAGAAACTATTTACTGTTTTGTAAATTTAAACATTGTCATACAATTTATCAAAATTTGGATTTAACAATTCACCCTAAACAAATCATACATATGTCTAAATTGTTAAGAGTCTACAGCATATCTTAATAAGCGTCGAATAGACTGCTAGGAACTCAAGATCACAGCCCCGATTCATTTCAAACAAATGAATTAGCAAAACCAAAGCTATTGACCCATAACGATCGATTGCAAAACATCAAGGAAAACAGTTCGCACCTATTTACATAACAGCATTATGAAAAATATCACTTATTCAAAACACATAACGGCGTGGGACAATAGACTCGTTACCAAGTGTTTCCATTGAACGGTTCAACAGCCATGGCGAGAGTCATTTCAATGAATAACCAATGACACTATAAAGGAGGAGCTTGATGGCGCAGTGGTTAAGCAAGTTTCGTAAATGCCGGTCTAAGATCATCATCATCATCATCGGCCTATCTTAGTCCACTACTGGACATAGGCCTCCCCTAATGAGCGCCATAGCGCCCTGTCCTCAGCTTGACGCATCCAGCATCTGCCTGCAGTCTTTCGCAGGTCATCATCCTACCTGGCCCGAGGGCGTGGTCATGGGATGGGTGACCAAAATTTATCAACTCGAGCTTTTTTTTTATGGAGAGAGATTGCTGATTGCCTCAGACGGCATTTTCAGCTTCACCGGGGTTTTTGGGGGCGGCGAGGTACGTAAAGGGTACCTCATGCCGTGTTGAAACGAATTACCTTCAGAGGATTTCTAGAGGGAACGGCATCGCACACTTAAAAGTTCGCATCCCCGTGTCCTACTAGATTCTCCGAAGGGTTCGGATTGGATCGGGGGTTCGGATCGGATCAGGTCCTTTAGACGCAGGGTACAAAAATTCGACGAAAGACGATCTCGGCGTTTATAAAAGAGATTAAATGGCTCCGCATACTGGACGACTTGTCGCTGCGTCTAGTCACCGCGTCTAGTCGCGTTGTGCACGACAACAGTCGTGTGACAGTTGTAAGCGTCAGATTCGCGAATCCCCTAGTTTGTCGTCACGACTCTGCGTCTGACGCCAAGCTTTGAACAAAATATTATGAAAATTGTCGGCCGCAGCCTGTCGTCGCGCCGAGCTGTCGCAGTCGCGTGTCGCCTAGTGTGAAAGACAGAGAGAGAATCATTGGAACTATTCATATGATTGTATAATAGGCAAATTTTTATGCGTAAAAAGTATTAAATAAATACTATTTGACTAATAATCTACCCATAAGGTTCAGGGAGAAATAGGGATGTAACAACACTGTATTAATGCACACTAGGACATATTTTAAAAGATAAAACACTGAACTTATAACAGCTAATCTGGCAATAAATCATATAAGTTTTCTAATACATTTTAAAAATGGTCCGTCCGGCCCCGCTCACTTATACTGAAACCGCTCGAGATTTATTTTGTTTTTATATTAAAAAAATACGTTACGCACTTAAAATAATGGAAAAAAATATGTGTTAAGTTAATACTATCATAATTAGCACACTTCATGGTGGATGGTTGCAATACAATACCTATGGCTAAAGACGCAAGTATATTCCAATAGTTCTTACTAGAGGCGATCAAAAAAGGCCACTTTTTTTGAGCGTTTGCTGATTGCCAATGGTGGAATTTTCAGCTTCACCGGGTTTTTTAATAGGCGACGAGAAACTTAAAGGGTTCCATTTTCAGCTTCACCGGGTTTTTTTTTGTAGGCGGTGAGAAAATTAAAGGGTTCCTCAAGCCGAGTGAACCGAAGTACCGCCAGATGTATTCTAGAGGAAACGGCATCACGCACTAGTGTGTGTCCCCGTATCTTACTAGATTCTCCGAGGGTTTCCGATCGGTTCGGGGAGCGAAACAACCCGAGGGCGCCTCTAAAGGCTCGGACCTCGGCTCGGGTTGACCGAGTCGTGGAGGAGAAAAGGCCACATTTGACAAACCAGATTTAGCTAAGTTTTTACTCTCGATATACGTTTTTTCTTGCTAAAATCCTACTAATATTATAAACGCGAAAGTTTGTAAGTATGAACGTTTGTTACTCTTTCACATAAAAACTACTAAATAGATTTGGATGAAATTCGGCATACAGATAGTTTATAACCGGGAATAACACATAGAATATGTTAACGACGGCCTCCTTGCCGTATTGCTGTCGCGTCTGTTTTTTATAGTATTTTTGTTATCTGTCATGTAATTTTGGTGTGTCAAAAAAGCCTATTAAAATATCTACGTTATTTTTAAAGCTACGAGGTTTTCATTATAATTAAGGTGTACAGCGTTTACAGAATACTTTTTATCCAGATATTTCCACGGGAACGGGAACCACGAGGGTGAAACCGGGAACCACGCGGGTGAAACCGCGAGCAGCCACTAGTAACAAATAAAACTTATTTACGATGAGGTGGCAAAAGTTTTTTTGTCATTGAATTGATAAAAACAACCAAATTCACGTTGGCTTAAACGTAAGATTAAGCTTCATTTTATCTTTGAACTTTTATACATACCATTGACTCTACCGATTCTCGCATAAATAGCTAGGTCTCCCTAGGGATATTGGTCACATAAATCCTGGGGAAGTGTTTTTTATCCTCACACATGCGACTCTGACCGTTCATTTGTCGATAAAACTACGAAACCACAGGTTTTCCCAAAGGATGGCGGTAAAAATAGCTTCTGTAGTATCCCAAGACTCTAAATACCTACTGTTTAAATAAAAGTGTTTGCAATTATAAATTACAATACATTTATAAAAATATAAAATAAATAAATAAACTTTGTACCGGATGTAAATTTGATAACTTAGATTTGTTTATTTTTTGTTTTTTTACATGTTGAGGTTGTCTTTTATATTTTTTGTGTTTATTGTAATGGAAAGTGTCCTGCTATGATATTGCATTTTCCAATATATTTTTTTGACGCTGTAAGGAAGAAAAAAGCTGGACACTTGCTGAGTTTCTTGCCGGTTCTTCTCAGTACAAGATCTCCCGCCCAGAGTAGACTTACGAACCGATGGCATAGCGACATTCACAAAAGCTACTTGTAGCCTAAACTGAATAAATGATTTTTGAATAGAATTGAATTGAATTTCTTATACTCACACCAATTATCTAGCCCAAGAGAAGCTTCGTTATGAAACTCGTTAAATAGTTACTAGACAACGGATAAACATACTTAAAATACTTAAATACATACTTATTATACATAGAAAAAACCCAGACCCGAGACAATTTAAAAAAACAATAACTTCTAAATTGACCCGACCGGGGATCGAACCCGGAACCTCAGAGATGACGACACCATGAAAACCAGTGTACAAACCACTCGACCAAGGAGGTCGTCAATTTATAAATAACTAGCTGTGCTCGCGACTTCGTCCGCGTGGAATAGTGACTTTCGGCAGCATTTTAAATTTTTTAGGCTCTTTTCCTGTTTTTGCAACATTTTTCACTGATGCTTCGCTCCTATTGGTCGCAGCGTGATGTTATATAGCCTAAAGCCTTCCTCGATAAATGGACTATCCAAAACAAAAAGATTTATTCAATTCGAACCAGTAGTTCCTGAGATTAGCGCGTTCAAACAAACAAACAAACAAACAAACAAACAAACAAACAAACTCTTCAGCTTTATAATATTAGTATAGATAACTAGTTTGACTGTAAGACGCCTTAATGGCCGAGTGGCAAAGCACTCGGCCCGATACCCGAAGGTCCCGGCTTCAATTTCCAAGTCAGGCAAAAGGGTGTTTCGGATTCTTCAATGCATAGCCCAGGTTTGTGATCACCGACCCAGATACAGGTAGTGAGTTGATCAAGCCAATAGCCATAGATGCGATGACTTGATTCCAAAGAGCCTTTGCCCAGTTGTGGGACATTATGAAATGATCGGTTACCCAATTCGGACGCAGCTCAAAATCAGGGTTTTCGAAGCGAGCTCAGTGTGAATACCCTCAGGTTGACCGCGCGATAGAAGCCAGTCGTGACTCGTCCACTCGTCTGGGCCACACTCAACGGCGAGCCAGTATGAAACCTCTTTTTAAATTACCTCCTGACATCTACACCATTGGGAAAGTGTACAAAGAATTTTTTTTTTGTTTCTTTTTATATGTTACGATTAAGCATTTGGCCTTTACTCACCTGATGATAAGGCCGAGGTGGAAGCGCACTTCTTAACTACTGAGGCACTGGCTATCTTATTCCTAGCTGCCGAAACACAACAATGCTACAAACATATTGATGTTTTTTTTTTATTTATTTATCATTCCAATAATAGTTATTACAAAAAACATATATGCAATAACTTTAAAAACCACTAAGATTTAAGCTTAAGTTATCCTGAGTTTACAATAAACAAGTAGGTATAATTTATTATAATTCTACACACACATACAATTAAGTCTTATAATAATATAATTATCCACAAATAGTTCATATGTAAAAAGTTACGATAAGTCTAGAAAGTGTTTTTTTAGTTTAAATTTAATGTGATTTTGTGTGACACTGTTTATTACTTCGGACGGCAAGTTATTGATTAGTTATGGCAATATATATAGATAAGATGGTGGTAGCTAGCCAGGCGGGCAAACAAGCCCACCACCAACCAAAACGAGTACTCAAACATGTACCCCCCGACTCGAACCCGGGACCTGTGGGTCTAAACCGGTGGACCTTAACCACTAGACCACAGAGGCAGTTAAGAGTCTGAGTCGTGAGTACACAAATAAAAAAAGTACATTTAAACAGTATGTGTGTGCTGCAGCAGAGCTGAAGGGCCATGGCTCAGCGATTGATTTTGCCTAGTTACATGTTGTTGGTGATGAAGATGATAATGATATGATTTATGATTTGACGACCTCCTTGGTCGAGTGGTTTGTACACCGGTTCTCATGGTGTCGCCATCTCTAAGGTCCCGGGTTCGATCCCCGGTCGGGTCAATTTAGAAATTATTGTTTTTCTAAATTGTCTGGGGTCTGGGTGTTTTCTATATATAATAACTATGTATTTAAGTATTTTAAGTAAGTTTATCCTTTGTCTAGTAACCATTTAACGAGTTTCATAACGAAGCTTCTCTTGGGCTAGATAATTGGTGTGAGTGTAGGAAAGTTTATTTATTTATTTATTTAATGATAATACTAACATACTTGGTAAATGTATGAGCAAAGCTTTACTGAACATACAACCGAAGTCTAGTAAACTATATTGTAATATAAAATGCATAACTTTCACTATGGCTACTAAACGGACACACACACGTAAGTACAGGGCTCAGGTACAAAATAATAGTATTCGTCACACAAACACGCCCCCACCGGGAATAGAACTCGCACTTTGTGTTTGCGGCAATCACTATTACGCAAGACAGCCGTCAAAACACTAGTTAAATGATAATACAAGACAAGATTGAAGATTACATTCAAATGTTGATGTAAAAAAATAATAATAATTATAATAATTTAATTAATTAATTATAATTATTATAATAATAATAATTATTATTATTATTTATTTACTTTATGTAAACTAAACTTTAGATTTGATATGAATCCAAAATTATTTTAAAAAAACAGTCATACCCGACGTTTTAAGTAAACATTAGGAGACTTCTTGGCGGGAAAGTGAAGAGTCATGTCTGCGGTTTTGTTTTATTTTCTAAAATTTGTGTTATTTCGAATATTAATGTGAAATAATGGTGGATTATTAACCGTTAAGAGTGTGCATGAGTGTTGGCAAATAAAACAAAACAGTGCAACGTCACTTTTTAAATTCTCTCAAGAATTCCGTTTGACGACTTAGTAAAGTCCCACATCTTTACTGAAATACTCGAGGGATTGGGGGTATATCATTTCTCACGTCTCATTTCTAAACATTCATCATCATTACTGGAGGAAGAAGAAAATATTGTTTATTTATGTATTACTTGTAAGAAGAATTACTTTGACACTGGCTAAATGTGCTAATCGCACGAAGCTATAAACTAATAAAAAAAAAAAAAAAAGTAAAAATTATTATTATTATATTATTATATACTTTGTGAATAATGTTTGTAATAGTGTATGTAAAATTGTTTTATAAAGTTTACGGGTACAGAAGCGTTAACATGACTAGTTTTGACTCTTATTCTATTGTATTACGAGTATATACGTATCATCATCATCATCATCAGCCTGTACTAGTCCACTGCTGGACATGGCCTCTCCAAGTGCACGCCACCAAGCACGATCCGCGGCTACTCTCATACAGCTCTTGCCAGCCACCTTGCGAAGATCGTCGCTCCACCTAGTCTGAGGGCGTCCTACACTACGTTTTCTGTTATACAGATTAATAATTGTAATGTATGTAATGCAATTATAATGTGTACCTAATTATATAAATGTGAATAGTTGGTAAGTTAATTAGTTAATATATTAGTAGATAAGTTAATAATAATATGTAATTAACGTAAGGTTAAGTGTAAGCAATTATCGCATTGGATTTAGTATGTAAGGATATTAGTTGTGTGTTGAAATAAATAAACAAATGAATAAAAACATGTCCGTGACTGTACCCATCACATTGAAATTAAACACCTCACTGCAAAACAACTGTAAGGACGGTAATAATTGACAATATAATTTTGAAAGGAATCCCGCATGGAGAAACCGGGGACTCTACAAATTATTCATAATGTCACACGCGTAAAAAACCAAGATCAAACTCACTTTTAATAACTTAACTTTAGAAAACATTACGTATATTTATTTTTGAAAAGTCTAGCTCTTTTATTAATTTTTTTAACACGTTCACAACTTACACACTCTTACAACTTTCACACTTTCACTTTGACAAGTGTTTCACATCAAATAAAATGTCATATTCATTCTTACAAAAACATAAATGTTGAAAAAGTTTCCACGAGCATGATTTGAACCTGCACCCTTCTGACATACCGGGTCAGGTGCTCTCTCAATTAAGCTATCGTGGTTCTAACCAGCCCGCCGAAATTATTCAACACTATTTACTATTTTACTTTGAAAGCCAAAGGCGCCCATTCAATGTCAACAACTACTGTCATTAACATCCGATCTTACAAATACTAAAAATCAGTTAAGGGTGCGCCGTCCGTAAGTGACCAGTGTCATATGTTTTATTTGAAATGTCGTCGTCCATATTTATTTGATGCCGCGCGGCCATACTAATTTTGTATGAGGAATTTAAGGTGCTTAATAAAAAATAATTATTTATATAACCACTTGATGAATCAAAAATGTAGTCTAGCAATTTGTAGTTTATCCATTGATGATTGTTTAGACAAAATCAGAGGTACAATAATTTAGATAAACTATAAGAAATCTACTAAACGCCGCCACTCGTTTTCATGATTTTTGCCCAACTGTAAATGATATTGTAGAAAAAACTATAGCGTGTTATGAATTTATGGTTTTGACAAATTGTAAACACGTTCCCTATGATACTAAATATATATTTTGTTCACTTAATACGATAGTATTTTCAATTATATCTACTTAACCGTAACTGCATTTTTGGCATTTTTTGGTCGGCCCACCCTTAAGAAGTAGGCAAGATGTTTTTGTTTAGTTCGCAACAAAATTTGCGTTAAAAATTATATTAAACAATACAAAAACATTTTATATTCAATCTTATTCTTATTCTTGCAGATTCTTACTTCCATATTTATTTATTAATCATTAATTTATTTATTATTTAATCTCTATTCATCATCATAATTCGCCTGCCCAAGGGTCTTACCATCTACTCTTAAAGCCGTATTGTAGCAGTTTTATTGCAACAACACAGTTTTATTGCCGCAACAATGCTGTTACAATATTGCTTTAATCCGTCGTCTGCTGAATACAGACCCAGTAGATTTTTTATTGTTTAGGACACTGATCAGTGCTTGCCGCAGATGAGAGTTTAACTATAGTTTAACTTAGTTCTTCTTAAGCAATATTTGACTTTTACCGGTGCTGTATGACATTGTGGAAATTTGTGTTGTGGTTGTTTTTATATTTTGTCTTTATTTTTTTATTTTTTTATTCATGCTCGGCAAATGTCTCCACTTCATATGATGTTAAGTGGAAATGGAGTCCAGACGCAAGGACAACTGGTGCAGCGAGAAAACAACGGAGCATCAGTCACCCTCACCCTGCCGGCCCACAAGGTGCCTCTTCACGCCTCGTTTGAAGGACCCATGTCATAGGAAGGAGGGAATTTGTAATGGAAAGTGTCCTTCTATGATAGGGCATTTTCCAATTTTTTCTATTTTAAACTTGGCTCAGCAAGGACTCCACTCCATCTGATGTTAAGTGAAAACGGAGTCCAGAAGAAAATAAAGAATTGCCCTTTTGAATTTTATCAAAACTCATTTTAATAATGCATACACTTTGGTACTTAGCGAAATGCAGCAGATTGTTCGTAGTTTCGGCCATCGCTAATAGAGTCGCAACTCGTCACCGGGCATTGAACCCGCGCCCGCCGCCCGTGACCTATGCCAACCGGCGCTGTCGTGATCAACGCCTAATAGTTTTATCGATCTTCCTCGCTATAGGTGTTCCAATCGATTTAATATAATTATAAGATCGCTATTAACTTAACATAGCTATTAAGAATACCGTAAAAGATTCTCGGTAATCTAAATTTGAAATGTTTTATTGTAAGTAAGATGTATTACCATTATGTTTTCAATATTTATAAAATACAGTGAAAAAATTAAATGCCTTCCCGAACCAGCCAGGAATCGAACCTGGGTCTTCCGCAATCCGGGCGGCTGCACTGACCATTATGGTACCGGGAAGGCTGGTAAGCACTGAATTTTTTCATTGCTTTGATTTTTGACTGCTTTTAGCGGCATTTTTTCACTGTATTTTATAAATATTTAATTTAGCTTAGGTGTAGCAATTAGCACTTAAAAATAAAAAGTTTAATTTACAGATGTATTAATTAAATTAAAGTAATGTATAACAGGGTATAACCCAACAGTTTATTGCTCGCAGGACTGATGGCCGCTGGGGCGGGATGGTCCTGGAGTGGCGACCGCGTACCGGAAAGCGCAGTGTGGGCAGGCCTCCAACAAGGTGGACCGACGATCTGGTGAAGGTCGCGGGAAGCCGCTGGATGCGAGCAGCACAGAACCGGTCGTTGTGGAGATTATAAAGCATGCAATTTAAGTATTAATAAATTAAATAAAATTGAATTAAATTAAAATTAATTTGTGTCTGAATTCATTTACTTAATATTTGAGTTATTAATTTTCTTTGTTTATTAAGGACCTCTCTATAGAGTGAAGGCCTCCTCCATTTTTCTCCATGTAGTTCTATCAATTGCTTTAACTGTCCAATCTTTTCCCGCTGCTTTTAAAATTTCATCAAGCCATCTCTCCGCCGGTCTGCCTCGGTTTCTCTTGCCGACAGGTCCCTTCCATGAGACTATTTTTTTAACTTACATACATGCATGTACATATAATTACGCCTCTTTCCCGCACGGGTAGGCAGAAACCACTTCTTTCCACTTGCTACGATCCATACATACTTGTTTCGCTTCGCCCACTTTCATTATTTCCTTCATACATGCTCTTCGGTTTAGGGTACTCTTGACCTGGCCTTTTTTCAAGACCTCCGCTCCGATTTGGTCTCGAAACGTCCGCCTAGGCCTACCCCTTCCAACACTTCCATTCACACTCCCCTTATACACTTTTTTCGTCAATCGTTCTTCATTCATTCTCTTAACTTAACTTCAGAAAACACTAAAAAGTTAAAAGAGATCAATCAATTGGATCCGCTCTGTACGTAGTAAAAGATTTCATCTCTTCGTGAGGGTAGCCTGCAGGGATTTGAAATAGATCGGGAGTACCAAACGGTTCGGTGATATTGTTCAAACGACTGCGCTGTGTAGATGTGGTTCCGTTGGTATATTATTTTGAAAAATCTATTATTGTACTGTCATGTATATGAAAAACAAAGTTTTTGCATAGTGTGTGGTAGGTACTAGGTACTACATAAGACACATAAAAATAATAATAATATCGTTTAATTCAGAAAAATATATCCATATGGGTTAGAACACATACCTATGTAACGGCTAAAGATAAGTATGAACATATATTCAAGTTAAGCCAGCTAATTTAAGAACGTAAACTTAAGTTTAGCCGGCTAATCTTAAGTTTAAATATAGTCAGTATTATAGTTACATTTGTATTTATTTCGATTTCTATTGTGCTAGGAGTGACAATAACCAAAAACCAAAATGCTTTTTTAATCAATTTATTTTTGACTTTTATCGAATTCTAATGGTCTAAAAAAATTTTTTTAATTCTTTTCTGGTAAGCACTTGACTTTCACCTCACCTGAAGTTAAGTGATGAAGACGCAAAAGATGTAATTTTACCCTGAATCTTTAACTGCTGCGAATTGCTTACTTTACCAGAACGTCTTTTAGTTAAGAAGACGAACAGGTGCTACCGCGTAGCTATATACAGAAATAATTAGCGGCGCGCTCGCGACTTTGTCCGCTTGAACATCTGTATCCTATAGAACTCTAAAGCAGCACCACCTACCGGGTCCAATTGTGAATCGAAACTACTCAGAGCCCCGCTCAAACACAAAAAATATTTCAAAGATGAAAATAAAAAGTCTGAAATGTCACGTTTACTTTCAATGCATTTTTAAATCAAGCACTAACTGCCGTACTCAGAGACGTCAATTATGTTTAATGACGATTAAATGTCTTTCCTTCTCTATTTAGCACTATACATAAGAAAGTGACAGCAAGAGACTTAATTGTCATTAAAACTTAATAGACGTCTCTGAGTACGGCAGTTAGTTATATATCTTTAACACTTTAAGCAGCGTAAACCGAAAAAACCGCTTTAACGGCCAAAAATTTATCAGGTTGATTAAAATGTACGAGTATGCATGTATGACATTGTGGAAATTGAAACTTTTACCTGATGTAAAGTAAACTTAGATTTTTTATTTTTTCTACATGTTGTGGTTGTCTTCTATATTTTTTGTGTTTATTTGTAATGGAAAGTGTCCTGCTATAATAGGGCATTTTCCAATTTAATTGATGCGGTAAGGGAGAAAAGAACTGGACACTTGCTGAGCTGAGTTTCATGCCGATTCTTCTCAGTACAAGATCTCCCGCCCAGAGTAGACTTACGAACCGATGGCATAGTGACATTCACAAGAGCTACTTGTAACCTAAACTGATTAAATGATTTTCAATTTTGAATGAAAAAAGCATGAAGTTCTTGTATCACAATGAACAATGATACGAGAAGGTACGTGGGACATGACCACACGCTATTGGTGCGCGTTCGTTTCTATGCGAGAACTTCTATGCAAGGTACTCCAGAAGGGCAACCTGGTTTTTATACCAGTAAAAGCCACGTGATTCTTCAAAGAATTTATTTCAAGAAATAGATATTTTAACTATACCGTCGTTATGTATATTTGTAAATAATATGTATGAGCGTAAAAACCTTCACCTTTATACCAAGACAAATGAAGCTCACGAACTTTCATGCATTGTAACTCAATTCCACTCAAGTCCTCTCAAGTCTATCTCAAACTTTAATTTTTTTTTTTTTTTTTATACTTAGCTCGGCAAATGACTCCATCCCACCTGATGTTAAGTGGAAATGAAGTCCAGACGCGAAGACAACTGGTGCAGCGTGGAAACAAACGTAGCATCAGTTAACTTCACTCTGCCGGCCCACAAGGTGCTTCTTCACGCCTCTCTTGAAGGACCCCATATCATAGGAAGGAGGGAAAACGTGTGCTGGTAGACTATTCCATCTTTTGGAGGTGCGACAAAGAAACGAGTCACTAAATTTCTTTGTGCGTGATGGGATACTTGAGACAGTGAATCGGTGACTCCGAAGAGCAGCACTTGTACTCCTATGAAGAAAGGGAGAAGGTGGGATGAGGTCAAAGAGCTCTTCAGAGCACTCGCCATGGTATAAGCGGTAAAACACGCTGAGTGACGCAACGTCTCTACGCAATTGCAGAGATTCGAGAGTATTTACCACTTCTGCATTGCCGATAATGCGTTCAATACTTACGTTAAATACTTGGCAGTAGGCAGTGTTATAGCGGATGACGGCAACTTCGACGCTCGAGATATTTTAGACCGTGGGGACACACCATGGTAAAAATGGAGAAAACTCACTGGAGTACTCCACGGTGCAAGAATGCCAATACTCATCAAGGAAAAATTTATAAAACTGCAGTAAGGCCCGCAATTGTTTACGATACGGAAGGTATTCAAAAAGCAACAAGTCGACAAGCAAGCTACCAGTTACAGCCATGAGCGTAATATCTCAAAATTGTGTAAAAATTAATATCCAGCTCTTGCCGTTATACACGTCATCATCATCATCAGCAAACTTTTATGTTCCCACTGCTGGGCCACGAGCTTTCCCTATGGATGGATAGGGAGAACGGGCCATAAACCACCACGCGGGCACAGTGCAGATTGGTGGTTTTTAACGACTGCTAATGCAGCCGGGACCAACCGTGCATTCTGAATATCCCTACGTAGCTGTAACTGCTCCAGACTGGTCGTAACGTCATCGTTACCAATAAAACGGACAGCACGTCTCTGCAACCTGTCAAGAGCTTCGAGCAAGTACTTGGCGGATCCATCCCAAAGATGAGAGTAATACTCCACGCAGGAGCGCACCTGAGTCTTATACAAAAGACAACGTTGCTCAGGCGTGAAGAACCGCTTCACTTTGTTCAGGATTCCGAGTTTACGTGAGGCTGTGGTTGTTTGTGGTTGTGTTGTTGTGTGCTATTAACTTAAATTCCATTTACGAAATTGTTGAAAAGAGTTTCATATAAATTCGCATGGAGGTTGATTATGATTACAGACTTCGTCCTATACACAAAGAGCGGTAGGTACGTAGTAGGTCTGGCGCGGTGGTTTATTTTTTCTACACTTAAGTCCATTGTAGCAGGTGGCAAGTAGTCTGGCGTATATATGGTGTTGCCAAACAGAGATAACATAATTATTTCTGTAAATTTTTAACATTTTCTTAATATCTCACAGGAAAACAATTCACAAACAAAACTAACTTGCCTGGTTGAAGAAAGTTCCAGGCATAAAATCTTAAGAACTAAAAGCTTAACTATTTCTAGAAACTACAGAATTTATGTATACAAAAAAAGCAACTACAAGTAAACATGTTTTTTTTTAAATTGATTTTCTTTGGACAGCTTGGGCATATTCTTATAATATAACGCTTCAACAATAAGGGAGTATAGATTTCTGAATTTTTTGCCGGTTATTCATAAAACAAGCTCTCTTGTCCTACACTTAGAGCAAAATTAATCTATAATGCATGTACTACTGTAACTACTACTATTGCACTAGTAAATGACAAGTGAAAAGTCCTTCCATCTCAAACCTTATCATCATCACCTAAACAAAAAAATAAAATTATAAAAAAGTTAAAATAAAATAATATGTAACAAAAAGCAACACATCCTATATAAAGCAAACGATATCGATACGAAACCAGCCCGACAAAGCAATTAGTTTCCACACAGAAATCGCATTATCCGCCACGTGAAAAAGAACAACCTGTATCCAAAGATGAAAAAAAAAGAGAAACACTTTCTGTATTTTCAGAATTTAATATTTGGAAGTGCTCTGTTCATAAAATATTTGTGAAATGATTTTTATGGTAGGTACATCCAACAGTTTTAAACGTTATTGAACGTATATAAATTGACAGAAGCCAAGAAAAATAAACAACATTACTTATTTAAACTTTCAAACCCATGATTACCTAATTAACTATGTCTAGACAAGTTTGAATACATTGGACATAGCTGAGAAGCCTATCATACAAAATACGTAATATGTAATTTCTACAAAGGTACTCTTTAGAGTAGCAGAAAAGCCTTTAAAATGCTTTTAGATTCATTTTTGTTTTGCTTTTGACTCAATAATTTTTCTATTATTTATGCTGTTACAATAATTATCAACCACCACACCGCGCTGAGCCAACGTGGTGGTTTACGGCCCGTTCTCCCTATCCATCCTTAAGGAAGGCTCGTGCCCCAGCAGTAGGAATGAGCTGGTGATGATGACAATAATTATATTTTACACTATTACACGAATTTGCCAACCAAACTAGCAGTTAAGTACTATTAGTCATGTCAATAATAAAAATATCTAAAAAGATAATAACAATATTTATTCATGAACAACAAGTAGTTATCCCATGCTGGACTTATTTTGATGCTCTATCTATATCTACCCCTTTTTTGGAAGGACGTGAGAGTATGTATGTATGTACGTGTGTATGTGTGTACCCTTAAACTTACCTACTTGTACATATACAAGTAGGTAAGTTTAAGGGTAAAGGGTTAACTAATACAGTTAACGAAAATGTGAAAACTAAGCATCTTTCTTATACCATGGCCAGATTAACCAAATATCTCTAATAAAAGTTCACTATTAGGTATCAAGCCCAGCATGAGCTAAGCCTAACTTTGTAACTAGAATGATTTAATTAAACTTTAGGTATTATAAGAAAACTTGAAACGCTTTTATTAATACCACTCTAGATACTGAGTCGAGAGTAGTCAAGACTAAAATAACAGAAAAATGTTCACAGAAACTCTTTGAAATTTACATTTCGCCGACTGTTCGGTTAAAGGCTAAAAAATTAAGCATAAAAAAGTTCACTCACACACAGCTTTCAGAACTTATTAACGGGCTTTAAATCGCTCAGAGCTTTTTCGCCCGCTGAAAGTTCAATTAGCTTAAACTGAAATTTGATTGCAAAGTTCCATTGAAACGAAGTTTTAAGGAGCTTAAGTCTTGACGGCGACTCATATTCAATGACCCCGCTTTTAAAATGATCGGCCCGGTTACGGTTTAGGTACTCTTGGGACTTTCGTGCAGAAGTACAGACGCCAGCTCATCGACCCATCAAAAACCGTCAAATTTCTTCAATAATAATGTTCAACCTTACACATAAATACAATAAAGTTTAAAGTCTATTGCGAAAAGGTTACAGTTTGTGGTAGTGTGCAGGCGTGTGTACCTAGGCGTGGGTTCACAATAATAATGCTCAGAAAGGTAGGGATATGACCTCAGGATACGACGACAGGAAAGGAAAGGTCATGCTGAAGGTATATGACTGCGACTGTGTAGGGATTATCATTGATGAATCATTAACACTACGCAAATGACGGCCTCCGTAGTCGAGTGGCTCGCATGCCGGTTTCTGGTTTTGCCATCTCCGAGGTCCCGGGTTCGATTCAACGTCGGGTCAATAAAGAAAAACTAACTTTTTCTATATTTTCTCGAGTCTGGGTGGTTGTGGTACCGTCGGTCGTCATTTCTGATTTCCATAACACAAGTGCTTAAGCTACTTTCTTTGGAGTCAGAGCAATGTGTGTTACGTTGTCTAATATTTATATTTATTTATTCAATAAAAAGTTTAACTGCTATACTGAAACCGGATGAAAATTGGAGAGGCATACGTCCAGCAGTGGACACCAATTTGCTGAAATTAAGGTGGACGTTCGATCTGGTGAAGGTCGCGGGAAGCTGCTGGATGCGAGCAGCACAAAACCGGTCGTTGTGGAGATCATTGGGGGAGGCCTTTGCACAGCAGTGGATGTCTTTTGGATGAGATGATGACGATGATGAAGGAAGAAAGGAACCCGGATATCCTCAGCATATTAGTACCTGCTGCGCGCTGTGATCTACCACGCCCATTCCTGTCGCGCCTTCACCACACCATCACTGTTCAAGACGTGAAAGAATACATCAAGACGAAGATCAACTTCTTTTTAAGAGTAAAGCCGTCAGTGTAAGGCATTTGTGTCCCGACAGCAATGATGGACGACACAATTGTCAAGAAAATATATTTAACACGTTTCTTATTTAAAAGAATTCGCAATAAAAGTGTTAATAGATATTTATTTAATCACATCTGTCTCATTGACATTGGCCTGAACAAAATATAAAGAAAATAGTCAAAGTTTCTGTGTGGGAGCATGCAGTCTTGCTGACCGATCTGTTTCCAATCCATCAACTTAATTGCCCATTAAAATTTCACCACAACTTACCTCACAGCTGACACATTTAATATTCTGGTTATTCCTTAAATTGTCTCGTTCTGGAGATATATCGGCTGCAGACCTACCTATTGTCCCCAGAGGACTTACAACTGACTGTATACATAGCTTGTTATTTAGAAATTTCTAGCGCAGCCAAAATTCAACTCTCCAACCTAGTTGACACACTCCAAATTCACGCGCAGCGAATTCAATTCAGTAGCACGTGTCGTTCTAATTGAAAAGGGATACAAACTATTTGGGTTAGAGTCTACTTTTGCATGGGAACAGATGTCGTTTGTGATTTTCTCGTGATTGTAGATCGTCGACATTGGATAAAGGGCCCACCATTAATCGTCCAAAGATAATATCGGTTTAGTAATCGTGGATTACTAAGCGATCGGTTAGTACACTCGGGTTTTGATGCCGATGTCCTGCTCAGTGATGAATTGAAAGTAGAATAATCACAAAGCTTTTCAGAAGGGGGCAATTCTTAGGGGCTGAGTATTATCTTCAATATTATCGTTACTTATCATATATATATTATAGATAGGAAGAGGTCAAGGTATTCATTTCAAAATAAAAAAATCTGCCAAGAACTTTGAGGCGCATCGGTAGCCGAACGTAACGTTAATAAAAACTTTTATAATTAATCAATACAAGCACTCGGACAAATAAAAAAAACATAAAGCATAAAAATACTGAAAGCATAATAATTTTCCGTGTACGTACTTATAATGGAAGAAAAATATGTCTCGAGTTCTCGAATACTCGGTTAGTAGTTTGCCAACCGCACCAGAAGTCTTTCTCTATCTATTAGCATACGAGTCCCGCACAGACCTCGTCTGGATAGACACCATGACCTTACCTTTATATGTCACTAAGAAGAAGTATGCAGACCAAGAGCAACCTCGACACAGCAACATATTAATATAGTATGTTGAATAAGAAGTAGAAATCCAAATACCAGTCGAAACACCACAAACACTTGGATAAATCTTTTGGTTACAAACTCAAAAAACAATTCCTTTGAATTCCGTGTTTACTTTCACTCAATTTATAATTATCAAAATTAAAAAGAAAAAACAGTTAGATCAACCGAATTTCAAATGAACGTATTAAAGCGTCACCAGAGGACCAAATCGCCAGCTTAAACTGTTTCCGAGAACTTTCGTATAGAGCTCAAAACTAAAAAGGAGGGCCTATTACAAGAATAAAAGAATCGAACTACGTCGACTGCTAAACAACTCATCGATACTAGTTAACGAGTTACGTTGAACCATTAGGTAAAGAATGGAGACGTTAAAAATAAACAATTCAAGGAACATTAAAAATATACATTTATTTATATCGTTAATGAATCGTTAAATAGTCTAACCGTACGATGCTCGTTCCACTTGTAAAATAGTTTACTTACTTACAGATATTTCTCATTAAACATGTATATTTTTTACACACTTATATTGAAAATTTTTCACTTATAAAAGATAAAGGTTTTTCGACGTTTTATAAGAACAAACATCGTTTCGATACAGCCCTAATGGGTGAAAGCTTAGAAAACAACCGTTAATGGATGAAAAACATTTACGATAAGAAAAATACACTAACAAAAATGAGTCTTGTTACTTGAATAATCAAATAATAGAAATAATGTTATCATGATAAAATACCCGGCAATAGACCAGTATGCAGTAATTATAATTATAATTTGTATTCTGTTCTGAGAAATAAATGTATGTAGTACAATGTCCTCGGTTAATTTTACGAAAATGTGTAAACAGTTGGCTACCAATCCGATCACGTAATAACCCCCCAAAGGTTTCTAAGAAAAACAATAATAGACTTAGGTTATTAGGAATTTGTGCTATCGTTGCCAAGATGGAATTAAAAAAGAATGATTTCTCAGAAAAAAATGGTCAAACAGAAAGCAGGGATAGTTCAAGTTTAACTGGATTCGTTTGGTAGTTAGATAGTTTCATTTAAACTTTCGCATTTTATAATACGATTTACTTGTAGAAAAAGAGACAAACTAAAAGAGAATATAATTGTTATAGTTATAAATAAAAAATATGGCATATTATAATATTTTTATCCTGTCATTTCAAACCCTTTACTGTATCCGTGGTCACAAGAAGACTGGGGGGTAGATCCGCTGATAACCTGATGCATCTCATTATCATCATTAAACGCCAGATCGACTCGCCAACTTACCGACGAGCCGAGATGAAATAAAACAAACTTTTACAGACACAACAACAGTGTATGTCGCGAGAGACTCCTACCAATATGTAAGACATTTCAAAAGACGTGGATTTCTTTATTATTTATTAAGTACTAACATAAATGATAAGTCTCTTTGTTACTTTAAATATTAAATGGACTTTATGTTGTCTGATAAATAAACATTCTTTTTTATTTTATTTTTTTAACAATAAAACTATGGTCATTTTTGATTTGTTTTCCTTGTAGCAATTATTCAAGTGAACCAGGTTATTTGAAATTTGTGTTATTACTTTGCCAAAGTTTAAAAATATAATATATTTTAATCAATTCTATGAACAATGCACCCCTACATACTTATATATTATAGTCAAACGTATAACGTGTCATCCTTATTCTACTCTCTGAGAAAGATAAGATACAGATTTGAATAGTAGTTCTGGACTGTCAAGCACTGATTCGAAGGAACCTGCTTATTTGGAGCTTGTGTTATTACTTTGCCAAGTTGGAAAGAATTTTAAATTGTAAGCAATTCGATAGACAATGCATCCCCACATACTTTTATATAGTCAAACGCATGTTTGTCATCCTTATTCTACTCTCTACATTCAATAAAAGTTTGAAAAAGATACGATACAGTTTTGAATAATAGTTCCTGACTATCAAGAACTGATTCGAAGGAACCTGGTTATTTGGAGCTTGTGTTATTACTTTGCCAAGTTGGAAAGAATTTTAAATTGTAAGCAATTCGATAGACAATGCATCCCCACATACTTTTATATAGTCAAACGCATGTTTGTTATCCTTATTCTACTCTCTACATTCAATAATAGTTTGAAAAATATACGATACAGTTTTGAAAGTAGTTCTTGACTATCAAGAACTGATTCGAAGGAACCTGGTTATTTTGAGCTTGTGTTATTACTTTGCCAAGTTGGAAAGAATTTTAAATTGTAAGCAATTCGATAGACAATGCATCCCCACATACTTTTATATAGTCAAACGCATGTTTGTTATCCTTATTCTACTCTCTACATTCAATAAAAGTTTGAAAAAGATACGATACAGTTTTGAATGTAGTTCTTGACTATAAAGAACTGATTCGAAGGAACCTGGTAATTTGGAGCTTGTGTTATTTATTACTTTGCGAAGTTGGGAAGAATGATATATTGTAAGCAATTGTATGGACAGTGCATCCAGACATAGTTTTGTATAGTCAAACGCTTGTGTGTCATCCTTATTCTACTCTCTACATTCAGTAAAAGTTTGATAAGGATACATACTTAATTGATGAATCTTCAATGTTTCTTAAAAACTGTTTCTTTGACGTCCATGTGAAAAGATATTGTAGGTACTCTCATACATTCATTAAAAAACGCTAAACATTCTTGGTGTTCATCAAATCTGATGGTAAATGGCGATTAACCAAATACTAACCATTGTTTACTATTTAAGTAGAAAAGTCATCATCATCATTAGCTCAGCCAAAAGACGTCTCTTGCCGCGACCTTTACCAGATCGTTGGTCCACCTGGTTGAAGGCCGGCCCACACTGCGCTTTCCGGTACGCGGTCACCACTCGAAGTAGAGAAGTATATAAAATAAATTATTTTTACTTACATTCCTATGTAACTGGAACACACTAATATTTGAACAAATTTAACTTAATTGCTATTACCTTACATTGAAAAAAGAAAAGTAGGTACTTACTTATTATGTAAAAAAAAAAATTATTCCTTAGAATCTTATAACCGTCAATTTCAATTTAAGATATTTTTTATGACTAAGCAGAACTTTAATCACATTTCACCAAACTTCAGTTGAAACAGAGTTATATAATCGTCATATCTATATTACTGTAACTTGTCTAGACCTATTACAAAAGTGACATGTTAATGAAACTGAGGTCAATGACATTAATTCAATATGGCGACAGTGGCAGTGTTTTTGTTTGATCTTTACTTTTGCAAATGAAGTCTACAAACACAATAACGACTAAATTATTTTGAATTTGGTCTTATTACGGTACACAATTCAATTCATTTATTTTCATTCATCATGCCTTATTTGAGTGAAAGAACATAGTACACTCACTATACACATAAACACACATTGTACATACTATGTACATAGACTAGAGGTCTATGTACAAAGACGTAGACCTACGTAGACTATAGGTTCAGAAATCTAATGAGAGGAGACTTGGTAGATTTTAATAAACATAAATTATAACACTTAAAAAAATACTATAGCGTTGTGTTATCAAATTTGTGGTAGGTACCTACTTCATCTGTAAAGATAAATCTGCATAGCCAATCGGTTGCAATAACCGTTGGATAGATGGTACTACTACCACTATAAAGCAGTCAAAATCAAAGCAGTGAAAAATTCAGTTCTTTCGTCAGCCTTCCCGGAAGCATAATGGTCATTGCAGCCGATCATTGCAGCCGAAGACCCAGGTTCGATTCTTGGCTGGGTAGGGATTTAATTTTCCACTATATTTTATAAGTATTTAACTTAACACATTATACCTAGTGTTATCAATATCGACATCAATAACTATTTTTATGTTAGTGAACATTACAACAATAACGTCCAAAAAAGCTTAAACTTAGATCCGAAACGTTCAAGCCAACAAGAAGCTCTACACCAAACAACAATTAATGAAAGTTAGTCAATCAGAGTCCACGGATAAGGTCTACCTCTATTGCGATAGCATCGGCCCTGGCAATTACTATGCAATCTGAAGATAAATCAACAATGTACCGTACAAATAGATTCTATATCTCAATAATTTACCATGGTGCAAGCGACGAGATTTTAACAGCTCACAATCAAAGCTCGCACGCGTTATGCGCTGCACTTATTTTTTTTTCGTTTGTTTTGGCTTCACATTTAGCCCATTTAGCCAGAGACAAAGTAATTCTTTTGAAAATTATATAAATAAACAATATTCACTTTCTAATATTTGGAATTTTGCATTCACAATGTCTGTAACTGTATAATCCTGAATATCTATACATATTAGGTTGAGGAAAAAATCTTTTCGCATATAGTATGTATGAACGTGTAATAAAATCTCTTTGGCTATACTATTTGTATCTGGCTGGTTTTGATATCATTAAAAGTTTAAATTTTAAAGAAGGTAATTCCAAATTCAAATTAGGAAAATGAGTGATTTTCATTTGTTTTTCTTATTGTCAAGATGAGTGAATCTAATGAAAAAATTCGATAATTTTAAAATTTTACTACAAAAAAGGCAAAAATGCAACGCAAGCCGCGAAAAAAATTTGCGACGTTTATGGACCTAGTGCAGTGTCTGTGAGAGTAGCACAATGCACGCCATGGATAAAATGGATGCCATTCTTGAAAAAGTGGAGCAAGACCAGCATATTATAGTTACGACGTAGCTGAAGAACTGGGAATTGACCACAAAACAGTTTTGGCGCATTTAAAAAAAAACCGAACCATTTTTGAAGAAGAAAACTGGTGATGAAAAGTGGATCACGTACGACAAGAACGTGCGAAAAAGGTCGTGGTCAAAGGCCGGTCAGGCTTCACAGACTGAGGCGAAACCCGGGTTAACTCGCAACAAGGTGATGCTGTGGGTGTGGTGGGATTGGAAGGGCATTGTTCATTATAAGCTGTTACCACCAGGCAGGACCATCGATTCTGAACTCTACTGCGAACAACTGATGAGATTAAAACAAGAAGTTGAGAGAAAGCGGCCGGAATTAATCAACAGAAGGGGTGTGACTTTTTATTATGATAACGCTAGACATCACAAATCTTTAGTCACTCAGCAAAAATTAAGAGAGTTTGGCTGGGAGGTGTTAATGCATCCGCCGCATAGTCCTGACCTTACACCTTCAGATTTCCACCTGTTTCGGTCTCTTCAGAATTCTTTAGGCAGTGTTCGGATAACTTTTTTCCGCACATCACCGACAGTTACCTCAAATTTGGATTCGTCAATCCATATAATTTGACGCCACTGGTCAGCAGTCCAGTTTAAGTGATAGCGGGCGAATTTCAGTCTTTTCTTTTTCTGAAGTGAGGTGAGTAAAGGTTTCTCGATAGTCGTGTCCGTAACCCATTCTCTTCAGAACTCGTTTGCAGGTATACACCAATATATCTTTCTAAATCATATCACGCCATTGTACGGTAAGTTCTCCTGCACAGGCACGACGGTTTTTCTTTATAATTTTCTAATCTTCGCTAGTAAGACGCGAGCGGCCTAGTCTCTTCAAACACAAAACTGTGGCGTTTTTTTTTGTAATGCTGGATGATTGGATCGTAGATCTTAGCAGTGACAAATTTTTGGCGATTTGGTATGTAGATTTTGCACTTTCACTAATTGCAATTATAATTTTTCGAACTTCTTCCATGATAGGTTTTCTGCGACCCTTAGTGTACGAAATTATTAGTGAAAGTAATAGAAAAATACGTTGAACATGCCTTTTTATAGCCTTTGACATCTTATATGACAATTCATTTGAACATTATCATTTCATTGAATTTCATTTCTTTTTCTACGTATAAACATAAAAAATATTAACTGTTTTGCATCAATTAAGAACTAGACGAATTGTTTTGCGTGATTTTTCGTAAAGTAATACTTCTTGGGTTCATATAATAGGCAAATTATTATTTCTTTAAATGTAAAAAATTAATCTCAGTTTCTAGTATTAAAATGTATAAATTGTTAACTGCTAGTGCCTTTCTCGAAATAAATCATTCTCGAAATAAATCAAGTTGAAAAGAAAAATATGTTCATCACAATGTATGACTATGCGAACTCTTTTGCATCGGGGCTCTTATTTCTAATACAATATTAACATATTAATAATAGTCCTGTTCCCCCACCTAAAAAGTTTTTGTGCTCTTGTTAACGTCAGTACCTATCTAACGGAGCAATGGCGATTGTTACGGAGTGAACACTCCTTGGTAAATATTAAATTTTATAACTTTCTTTTGTTTAATTTTATTTTCTCGCTCTTGTCATAGTTGACGCTGTTTCTCATAGTAGGTACGTTTTCATGGATTTTTTTTTTCATATTGGTTAATAAATATAGTCTAAGCTCCCATTGCACGAAACCCTAGTGATAGATACTATACTAGTGATACTTAGGAACACTGGATTTTAGTAGGTTGCCATCGCATATCCTGGAAGAACTTTTATTTTTGTTCGCCTACGTATCGCTATTTTGATCAAAAATTACATCATAAGGTGGTAGATCGAAACGTTTACTTTTCGAAAGAGTCACATTTGGAGATAACAACCCGCATAGGTTGCCAGCCCAAACCCTGGCAGGTTTTAAGGTCAGCCATGTTTTATGAGCCCCAAAAATGAGGTCAATTACCTTATCAGGTGGCACGATCAAACTGATGCAGATCGATTGCCCTAGACGTGCCGTTCATGAATATATAGGGTTGCCTGCCTTCAGCTTGGCAGTTTTTCTGGTCAGCCACCTCGAACAATGTATATGTTCAAATCTTGGAATAACGAGTAATTCTTGTATAGATGCTATGATTCAGGGTATAATTTAATAAAAATCATGATATTAAATTAAAGTCGATAAGGTATTCAGACTTGAGTCTTTATGGTGTTGAAATAATAGGGTAAATGTACCAGTTTTGGTCATTTCTTGGTATATCTTCAAATATTGAAAAAAAGTAATGTTGCCTTTTACGTTCAACGTGATATAGTTTAACGGGCATTTTTGTACTGCATAACAATATTTATTATGTAGAAATAATATGAAATAATGAATCATTAATCAACTTTATTTCAAATATTGGAAACGTATTGCAGCTATCTTAATTTATGGTTAAAACGTAAGTAAATTATCTTACTATTATATTATATTCGTCTATTATTCACACTAGAGTAGCGTTAGGGAAGTATATTATTTACTGTGGCTTAGAAAACATATTGACGGAATGCGTAATTTTGGCACCTGGATCACTTAATGGGATTTTAAGAGGCATCCAAGTCAAAAGATGCAAAAGAATTCACCGCCTTTTATTTGCAGCGTTGCACTGCATTTTAAAAGATTTATTCGCGAAACCAGTCTTGAAGTTGGTCAGATCGATCCCTTATTGAAGAACTTACCTGTGAATGAAATAGAAAATACTACGTTGCCTGAAAATTCGGGATTGCTGGAATACTATATTAAAGAATATACAAAATACAACGCTAAGACCTTAAAAGGCAAACATGGTAAAACAGCACAAGACTACAGTCAGTACATGGAGTATGTAAGCACTTATCTCAAAATATCAAGAGCTATTCGAACAAAAGATCTAGATTTGTATATGGGTTCTCTGCTTAGAATGGCTGTCTTATCTTTCAACCAGAATTATACGCAGTGGTCAATAAAACATCACAGTGATTTACTGAGGATGAAAAAAAGCTCCAGAGTTGGTTGAAGATTTTAAAAGTGGAGCTTTTGGCATCAAAAGAAAAGACAGCCTTTTCCCATTCATCGGTCGATTTGGTTTTGTAACAAACCATCAACATAATGCTGGAAACAAGCTGACAGATCTGAAACACCTAACGAACTTAATTGGAGCTCGGCAGCGCTGGGCTTTAAGCCATAGTATCAGAACAAAAATAATTACAGAACTGATAGATTATTTAAATAAAAACAATAACCATGACGTTTCTACAGACCTAAGAAAACGGAACATTGAAACAAATTCAAAGGAAAAGAGGTCCATTTGATTTTCGACAAATACATCGAAAGAAATAGAACGTAAAAAAAGAAACCATGAAAACACTCCATATCAAATATCAGGTCCAACACAAAAAAGACCACAGGACTTCCTGAAACCTCTAAACAATGTCATATTTAAAGAGGTTTTGATTAACTTCCTTATCAGTGATTGGGAATGTGACGAACTGATACCGATTATTGGAATTAAAAAGATATATGTAACAAAAGGAAACTTACGTTTTTCTTTTAAGAGCCTACAAAACAAATTGCAGAAAATAGAAGAGACCGTGTATCTTAAATTAAAAAAATATTTGTATTTTTTTAATGTTTGTACGTGTAAAAAAAACATGTAACTGATTTTGTATTTATTTTATGTTTGCACGTGTGCCGTAAAAAATAGTATGCAAGAGATTATGCAATTCTATGCATCTTTTTCTATATGTATAATAAATATAAAAAAGTTAAACATACTATTCTAGTGTGAAAATATAATTTTGAATACTCGTACTTACCATGAATA
Source organism: Eudonia lacustrata (assembly GCA_947562085.1). Taxonomy (NCBI): domain Eukaryota; kingdom Metazoa; phylum Arthropoda; class Insecta; order Lepidoptera; family Crambidae; genus Eudonia; species Eudonia lacustrata. Next base: position 1,606,268 of record OX387323.1, on the reverse strand, counting down.
ATTAAGATAGCTGCTAGACGTTTCCCATATTTGAAATAAAGTTAATTAATGATTCATTGTTATGCAGCACAAAAATGGCCGATAAACTCACGTTGAACGTAAAAGGCAACATCACTTTTTTCAATATTTGAAGATATACCAAGAAATGACTAAAACTGGTACATTTACCCTATTATTTCAACACCATAAAGACGCAAGTCTGAATACCTTATCGACTTTAATTTAATATCACGATTTTTTTAAATTATACCCTGGATCATAGCAACTATACCAGAATTACTCGTTATTCCAAGATTTGGACATATACGTTGTTCGAGCTGGCTGACCAGAAAAACTGCCAAGCTAAAGGCAGGCAACCCTATATATTCATGAACGGCACGTCTAGGGCAATCGATCTGCATCAGTTTCATCGTGCCACCTGATGAGGTAATTGACCTCATTTTTGGGACTCATAAAACATGGCTGATCTTAAAACCTGCCAGGGTTTGGGCTGGCAACCAATGCGGGTTGTTATCTCCAAATGTGTCTCTTTCGATTAGTAAACGTTTCGATCTGCCACCTTAAAATGTAATTTTCGACTAAAATAGCGATACGATGACGAAAAAAAATAAAAGTTCTTCCAGGATATGCGATGGCGACCTATTAAAATCCAGTGTTCCTAAGTAATATCTATCACTATATTACATTTCTGATCTGCCACCTTGTGAGGTAGGGTTTCGTGCAACGGGAGCTTAGACTAATATGTTTTACGTTGTACTTTCACGTAGATACCTAAAATAAGCAGACCCTATACAATAAAGTGAAAAAATATTAATTATTATTTTTATTAAAAAAACTGAGCCTCTAGTGGCTTATCATTGATCAATTGAGAATCAAAATAATTTAAAGTAAATTGAAATGTAACTACTTTTACTGATCTACTCGCGTTTATTTTTTACATAAGGTTTAATTACATAATGTTTATCCTGACGTTTTGAACAGTTTGCAGAGTCCGTGGCCACAGGGAGATCTTAACATTAATTTAATAAATAATTAAAGTAATAAGATGCGACTTACGTGACACCAAGTGAACTTACTAAGGAACTAGTGAGTTTTTTAACGATATCGTTATCGTTAGCGTTTTCAAATTACCACGTTTTATTTTAAAAAAAACACGCCAAACGACGTCGACGTAGTTTATTAAATGATGGATTATATATATAGAAATAATGTTATTTTAGTGTAGTCAAACTTCTTGGCGGGAAAGTGAAGAGTCATGACTGCGGTTTTGGTTTATTTTCTAAAATTTTGTTATGTCGAATAATTAATATTCGAAATAATGGTGAATTATTAACCGTTAAGTGTTCGTGAGTGTGCATGAGCAAATGAAACAAAACAGTGCAACGTCAATTTTCAAATTCTCTCAAGAAGTACGCCCGAGGACTTAGTAAAGCCCCACATCTTTACTGAGATACTCGAGGGATTGGGGGGTATATCATTTCTCCCTTCTCATTTCTTTTATCATTCATCATCATCATACAGGAAGAAATTATTGTTTATTTATATACTTGTAAGAAAAATTACTTTGACACTGGCTAAATGTGCTAATCGCACGAAGCCATCAACAAAAAAAAATCATACGCTTTTACAACGTCACGTCTTCGTTTTGATGACTTCTGTCACAGTTATCAAGCTATAATGAACAAACTATAATCGAACCTATCTGTTAGTTTATATACTTGTCATTATATTGTCTTTTTTCTTTTTGCTCTCATTTTAATATATTCTTCTCACATCTTGGACTTAAGCGTTGAATTTCTTTGCTAAACCTCTTTTTTATATTTTAATGCAGTACGCAGCACTGTGACCTCTCTACCTAGTGCCCTCCGAAGTTGCAGGTAAGGTAGCCTTAAGTTCACATGCTTCGAGGCGGTCATCAGCATCCGGCTCGAAGGAAAATAACGGGCTTGTTACATATCGGGTCAGATGCTTTTCCATTTGCAATAATGCAATAGTGTATCCGTCCAACCCGTTCTTTATCAAAGCTCTACCTTTTCCGAATATTAGAAATATGAGTTAGAGATACAGATATAAGAGATAAAATAGTCAGTTCTTTAGTAAGTAGTCGAGATTTTAGGATTCAGGAGAAGTGCGCATCCACCTTCTGTTTTATCCTCTGCATCTGATGAGAAGAAGGCAAAAAGTATTCCAGTTAAGTACGTAATAGAATGAAATATCTAGCAAAGCAAAAACTTAAGTTACAAGTGAAGTTTGCATTGCGTATTTTTGTATTTTTTTTTCAATAAAGGGATACCTATGTATGATTTCGTTCAGTTGCGCTATGATATACTGTATGTTATGTTATTAAAACGTTTGTAATCGATTTAATAATGTTCTATGTATATTTTCCCAGGTACCGCAGAGATGGCGAGTTTACTTTGATGGCGATAACACCCGCAGAGGGATGAGGTCGGGAAGGACTTGCGCGGGTTCCACGCGGATGAGTGACAAGAGGTGACGACGCGGGACCGACCCACATGGAGACTCTTATTATCGTAGGGGTCAAGACTCACTTTGGGACGTTGAGCCAACTTAATTAGATAAGATAAGATAAAGTGAGGTAGGAAGAGATAAGATAAGATAAGACAAGACAAGTCAAGACAAGACAAGATAAGATAAGATATGACTCGATAAGATAAATATACTTTATTATACACCAAAAAAGTACTTCTAGCCATTTCGCATAAAATATTTTTCGGTAAGTACTTTTTTAAATTTTAAAATTTTATGCTATCAAAATCAAATCATTAATTATTTCGTCAACAATAACGTCTTTAACAGGTAATAAGATTGGAAATACCTAGTTTGCATTATAAAATTACTTGTTACAGGTAGTCCCGCTCTTTCACAAACAGTGGTAATCATTTTTTTAAGAAAAATTATAGAATGTTACCTTACCATATTTGTTTTCCAAATAAATAAATAAACTATATTATTTTTGTTCAATGACCGCAACTCTTATGCCTTACAGCTGCCTTCAACGTTTAGTGCCAATAAATATTTATTCTCCCCGACAGTCAGGGGATTAAGATAAAACTCAACAAATATTGTTGTGAGAGAAAGTACACTCCGTTCACGACTATCCAATGAAAGGGACACATCAAAAAACTTGGAACGATCTTATTTACGCCCATTGTACTTTTGCATCTCGTTTCATAGTTTTTACGAGTCTTTAGACTTGACCTTTTTGTAATTGTAGCAATCTATTTTAGGTCATTTTCTCAACAGATCTATTTTAACATTTGCTGTATTAGCAAAATTATCTAATTAGCAATATTTATGACACTAACAAATAACAATGAAACAAGTATTCAATGTTAAAACATAATGTGAGCTTACAACCGAACACGTATTTTAGTTAGATTTAACTCTTTGAGGCATAGTGGTTGATTTTTTTTACCACATATTTAATTTGGTTTTTTATCTTATCTCAATCACATAAAGTTCAAAATGTGGTGGGAACATACATCCCTCTGACCCTGAAAGAGTTAAAAGCAAACCATATTTATTACTGTTTTGTTTAAAATAATACTAATGTACCTGAAACCAACTTTAAAAGTTACCTTTGTGGTATTGAAACCCTTTTACACAAAACGAACAAATGTTTTCACCTACCGATATACCTTTATTTTGATAATTTTTGTTTAACTAACAAACTTTCGAAGAAATCGGACTCCTACCCTTTTTCACTAGAGTCAGGTTCACGCTGATCGTTCTAAGAAAACGACAGATACATTAATATGAATACTAATTGAGCAAGGAGCTCGATGGCGCAGTGCTTAACGCGCCCGGTCTGCGATTGCTAAGGTTAAGTAACTTTCGCAAAGGCCGGTCATCGGATGGGTTACCAAAACTTTATCATCTCGAGCTCCTCCGTGCTTCGGAAGGCACGTGAAACCGTTGGTTCCGGCTGCATTAGCAGTCGTTAACAACCACCAATCCGCACTGGGCCCGCGTGGTGGTTTATGGCCCGTTCTCCCTATCCATCTATAGGGAAGGCTCGTGCCCCAGGGGACATAAAATGAGCTAATGATGATGATGATGATAATGAACTGAGCAAACTTTAACGAGTAAGTACCAACCTTTTTTTTTAAGTAGTTAGAATGCTTTGCGTATACCCCAGGGCTAGAGGTGACCCGGCAAGCTTAATACTGAAAAAAACAACCAGTTGTTAGTTGTACAATAGCAACGCGACTACTTTAGTTGCGGTTGATAAATTGGTATTACAGAAACAAATCATAAACAACCTAAACTTAAACTTTACATACATTTTAATCGCAAATGCACTAAGCGAGCGATCATTGAGCGATTTGTGTCCGTAAGAATTATTCCCCAGAGATACACTTTCCCCGTAGAGACACTTTTAATAAAACTGCGCTTTTATTCCTGTAAGATACACATTCGGCTTGGACACTTAAACAGAAATGTGTTTTAGATAAAAACGAAAAATAAATAAATCGTAATTAACCAAAATTAAAGCTTTTATTCCCCAGAGATACACTTTCGGCTTGAACGCCTACATATAAATGTTTTTTAAATGAAAAAAAAATGAAATAGTAATATTATTAGTGCACTAGAGATTTAATATTTCCAACATAAAGTACCAGGCTACCATAACTATGCAGGAGATTGCTTATTAATATAAAAGAATAATATAGTCTTGTAAATACATATACATATAGCAAAGATTATAATAATATTCTTTTATATTAATAAGCAATCTCCTGCATAGTTATGGTAGCCTGGTACTTAATGTTAGAAATATTAAATCTAGTGCAACATATAGGTATATAAAAGATTGATTGTGCCTGTGGTTCATACATACAAATTATTTATCTCCAGCAATTATTTTATACACAACAGTACCTAAAAGTGTATCTAAGAGGACAAATTGGTAGGGTTTAAAAAAAGTGTATCTTACAGGAATAAAAGCGCAGTTTTATTAAAAGTGTCTCTACGGGGAAAGTGTATCTCTGGGGAATAATTCGTTCGTAATACCAATTGTGGCGGTTGATAACCCCGCAACTAGAGTCGTCAGTCGTGTACAATTAACAACTGGTTGCTGTTTTTGGTAACAAGCCTGTCGGGATATGTGGGACTCTCCTTCCACTTCCCTCATGCAACTACTAAAAGCTCTACGAGGGGAGTGGAAGTTTACCCACTAAAACCACCAGCACCATCCTTTCTCTGCCACGGAGAAAGTACCTACCTAAGTTACCATTAAGACAGGGTTTCTACAGTCCACGGACCTCTTAGGGGTCCGTAGAATGTATATCAAGGATCCGCAGTAGCTCAGTAAACTCTTAGCACAATAAATTGTGCAGTAAACTTAACTTTTCGGCTAAGCCACGAACTCGCAGTGGCGATGACGCATCATCGTCGTCACGCACGTCACAAGCAGCATCCTTCTCATTAACTTAGTAGTGAGTGAAACTACCAATAAAAGTGATTTTTTAATATAAGGCTTGTTTTTTTTTCCTAAATTAATATTTGACAAGGATCCGCGGATTTGTTTAAATTGTGAAAGTGGTCAGTGTCTGCAAAAAGTTTGAGAAACCCTGCATTAAGAGTAGAATGAAATATAGAATACACAAATAAACGTATCTACAGCGCTATAGCTCGCATATCGGTCACAATATCTCAGAGTGTCACAGTTTATTGCTAACATCAGGCAGGACTCGAATCAAACGTATCGTGAAATCGCTTTTCCAAATTCCCTACGAACCCCAATACGTAATGTCAAACAGATGTTTGCTATTTAGAACCTTATCGGCTTCGAAATACGATCTAAACTGAATAGCGGGTGGGGTTTAATGAATGACATTGCGTCTGCAGTGATGCTTTTGGGTCAGACTCTTTTTTTTATTGAGTTGTATTAATTTCGTGAAAAACCCTGTAAGGCTGGCTGGATGGAACTGGCGAATTTGTCACATACAATAAATATGACTTGAGAATATTTGTAACAAAATGTTCTTACTCTACCACCTGGGATCTCATCATACAGGTTATCAAATCCCATTCTTGGGAATTGGTTGGTTTTAGTCTTCCAGCTTGGTACCAATACCAAAACCTTTATCCGTATGTGTTCGATGTTTTTGGTAAACGAGTACTGTTACCCTTTGGCAGTTTCTGTATAATTTGTTTTATATTTAAATAATTTAAATGTATGTTTCTCTTTTTTATTGACTACTTTTTCTATCTCTCACTGTTTTTTTTTCTAAAATAGTAATTGTATTTTTTTATTTTATTTATTTAATTGTTAACTTTAATTATTTAGTAATTTAAGAAGATTTCCATTTCTTATGATAATGGCTTAGAAAAAAAACCAAAAGAACATGGCAGTAGGCAATTTAATGTGCTATTTGGTTGTCATGATCCAGAGAGAGAACTTAGGAATACCTACGTTAGTATGGACACATTGCCCGCAATCGCAAGCCAATTGTAAAGAGTTTTTACTGCAAACCTTTGCTTAAAAAAAGTTATAATTAGAATTGGAAATTATAACACATTCAAACTAAAGGCAATAAAACTCGTAATGCAACAAATGTGCTACCTACAACGTAAACAGTAGTAAGTAAACGAGGCGTTGTTTTAACAACTGCTCTACAAAACTAGTTAAATCTGGTATTACAGCAAAAATAACAGAATGGTTTGATCCGGTATTTGTTTTAAAAATAATTATAGCATATTATTATGCTACCTGTTAATGAAGAGACAAGCAAAGCTAAACTAGTTATATTGTTATTCGTAATAAATACTATTTTATTGTTTTCTAAAGTTTACGCGAACACTACTCTTTTAAATAAAACAAACAACAACAAAAAATCTTAGCAAGGGCATTGCTAAGATATTTAGACTTAGATTTATGCAGCGTCTAAATATTGGAAAGATGCCCGTATCATAGAAAGGCACTTTCCAATAGAAATAAACACAAAAAGGACATCAATGACATGAAAAAAAATACTTAATCATATACAAACATCATCTCTACGGCGCTAAACTAAAAGTGCCAAACTACTGTGCATTTACTCCTAGAAAGGGCTTCCAAGGAGATTAATTCAATGAGTCTATGTAAATACCTACCATCCGTTCATAAAGTCCCAATAACAAGACATCCCTGAGTTGTGTTTATAAAAAAACAACGGAACGACCCCTTATCTCCGTCGTCGTCGAGTCTGCGTGCTCGCACCTTAGCTTATCGGTGTATCGCGCTATCGCCCCTTATCTGACATTTCGGCACAAGTAATAAGACACAGGCGATCAAATAACAAAACAAAAAATGGGTCAGCTTTGGGAGATCTTGTTGATAACTTAGCTAATGCCATGGGTAAAACAAAGTAGTGTTTTTTTTTATTGATACTTTAATTGAATTACTTACATTTAATTAATTTTTAGTTTGCCATTAAACAATCTGAAATTTTATATTTAATTTTTTTACGCGAACACTACACTTTCAAATAAAACAACTTTTACGGATCTACTCGCGTTTATTTTCACATTGATTTTATTTTTTCATTTAGTGTTTATTACGAACAACAAGGTAGTTTAGCTTTGCTTGTATCTTCATAAATTCTAGCATAATAATGATATAATTAATTTTAATATAAATACTGGATCAAACCATTTTGAATGAAACTAATGTAACTTTTTTTTTTTTTTTCTTTTTTTTAATATTGTTAAAAAATCTATTACACACGAAATGGTTGAAATTAATATAACAGTAGAAAATAGTATATAGATTTACAAATCATAAAGAGAATGCAGTAAATACTCATTAGAAGACATGTCACACCAGTTACACTGTTACGATCATATTTCTTCGAAATCACTCCCACAAATATTACGACCTACAATCTTAGAGCAATGCTCTAAGCCTACAACAGACATTGGGCTTAATGTGTCGATCACTAGTGGCTTCCCCGACTAACACGTAACAGTTACAGGATCACACTGTTACGACCCTACTTCCGTCCCTTTTCTACGAAATCACTCCCACAAATTGTATATATAGAAAGCGAGCGGAAAGATGTTACATATAAAAAAAGGAATAAAGGAGAAAAAAAGGAAAAAGAGAATAAGGTGATAATAATATGATAATAAGGTCAATTTGGCAAAGATCTTTGTCCAAGAGAGAGACAACATAGATTAAATATTAAAAAACCATAAAAGAGAAATTCCTAATAGCGACAACTTTCTCAAAACGGTAACTACTTAATAGATGTCTAAGGTTATATTGTTTTTAACAGTTCATACAAACACAAATTGAAATCGTTGTTTAAAGAAAGTTTATTCTTATTGTAACGTGTTTCAAATCGTTGAATAAATATTTCAGTAGTCATGAATGTGCTTTTGAAAATAACGACTAAGATTTAGTATTTAATTATTATACACTTTTAAACATTCGCGCTCCATAGTTAACAACGAATTTAAACGGGGATGCAAACTATTAAATTAAATCAGCCCGTGACCAAGGCCCGTGTTAGTTGGTCAAAACGTCGGGTATAAAGAAGGTATAATACCTTTTATTTATATACAAAAAAGAATGGCGATACTTTCTTAGGATAAATGTCATTTCTATATAAGTGTCCTCCTTCTGATTATGTCACGCCTCAGTTGCAACGTTGACACTACAGAGAACACACGTAATGTCCGAAATGCAGTCACCGCCAGAAAATGAGTATAATACAGAACTTTTTATACATGAAATACAAATTCGTCCTGCATTATAGGAAATGTCAAAAAGGAAATATAGAAATCGTGTACTTAAAAGAAGGGCATGGGAGGAGATATGTAATCTATTTATTCCACAATTTGAATCAAAACAGCAAAGCAAGAAAACCAAGAGGGTATGCGTAAATCTTTATATTTTATTATTTTGCCATGACTTGAAACGAAGTAATTAACAAATTTATTTCTTTCAGCGAAACCTATCGATAACCTTATGATTTCTTGTTGATCAATATTTACATTATCTTATAAAGCGGAATTTACTGGTCGATTGGTTTTAGAGCGAGCCGTTCGAGTCTTCCTGGATCTGACATAATTATGTAATATACAACAAGTTTTGATTACATCTGCACTAAAATCTAGTCTGTGCTAAATCTTCCACTTGTTTGCCATGATGCCAAACTGCACTCTATGTACCTTCTTGCACGGCTTAGTCTATAATTATAAATGTTTTCCCGGGTAAGGTCGTTGCTTCATCGCCAACGAAGACAAAAGGAAAAGGCTTGCCATTTTCTGTTACTGGAGTTGGTGGAGGAATATTTAACAATGATCGCTATAGTGAAAAATTGTTGAATCAGAACTTTTCGTAAATACATTGATAATTCGAATCACAAACTGCTAAATAAATCATTGAAAAATACTTTTTGTAATTGAAACATAGTGAGCCACTATCACATGGTTTTTGTATTCTTACGTGTTTTCCGTCAATTGCTCCTATGCAGTGATGAAATATAGCGTTGTCTCTAAATCCATTCGCAATATTAATCCAATCTGTCGCTTGTGTGCCGCCCGGTTCACAAATGTTAAATAAGCATTTAATTATCGCTTGGCATGTTCTTCGTATTATTTGTTGCACTGTTGAATATACCCTTCTGAATGAATACTGTAAATCTGAGAATGAACAACCAAATATCTGAAAATAATATTTGTTTCAGCGTCACAAATACAAAAAAATGGAAGAGCATAAGGGATCGCTACACAAGGGAAAGAAATAACGTGACAAAGAGTGGTTCAGGTGCATTAACAAATATCTGTAATCTAAATTTTTGACCTTTTTAAATCCTATATCACAAATTAGACCACCCTCCGGTCACAGTTCTAATAATCTATCTCAAAAAGAAAATACGTCAAATGAAAACAGTGAAGAAAAATTACTAGACATTTTGGTAGAAAGAATGCATAATAAAGGTCATGAAAAGGTTAGTCCAGATCAACAATTTTTTATGTCCCTTGTAGAAGATTTTGGTGCTATCCACTCCGATTACAGAATGGACGCAAAGATAGGAAATAATTTGAATAATGAAAAAGTATCTCCAAATGTCGAGATACACTGGGCAAAATAAACCCCAACAGGGTTATTTTACAGCAATGGAAGCATCAACATCTTCATCCAATTCATATACCACACCACTAACTCAAGACTTAGCATTACAATACCATACAAAATAATCGCTTTCCTGCATTCGATAATTTCACAGAGGATCCTCCCAATATTGACGATAGTATTTCCTTTTTCGATTACGTAATTTTCGTCTTAGCAGTAACGTTAACAGAAGTGTTTCTTCTTCGGAATCCATTTTGTCACTGATCGTTCACCTAAACGACGCGAAACAACGCAAAACAACGCTAGAACGACGCGAAGCCGACGCAGCGTCAACCGGGCGCTCGGCAGCCGCTCTGCGCCGGCGGCGGCGGCGTCGCGTCGAAGCCACGCGAGCGCTGCACCGACGCCGCGTGGACGCCGCCGCCGGCTCGACGCCGACGCTCGAAAGACGCCAGTGTGAGGGGGGGTTTCTAAATTCGATTTCGATGTCGACTTTAAAAAAAGTCAACGTCGCTTCCACTCATGAAACCGCTTCATCCTCTGACTCGAGTAGACACGGTAGCGTCGTCACAGTATCGTGCGATGAACTTGCAGAAGGACAGCCTATGTTTGTTTTATATAGCTGGCAGCTTACATCGAATTGTAATTTGTTCTATCTGAAGCCTGCTCTAATCTTTATTGCACAGATAAATGAACTTAAAGGTTACAATATAAGGGCATTCTTGGTTAAAACATTTATATGTATGTTTATGTATAGGTTGTGGCAACAATCCTCCTTTGCAAGTCAAATGTCAATGTCAATGTCAATTGTCATACTGTAAAATCTATATTTTCGTAGTTTCTACTATATTTAAATTATGTTATGTATTGTAAATCTTTTATCTTTTATCTTGTAAATATAGGAGGTATTCTTTATTCGATCAGTAAATTACTATTTGTAGGCTTGTAGCGAGCCTATAAGGTGGTTGGTGGCTTTTAAAAGGTCACATTAAAATTATAAATGCCAATTTACAAAATAATTTTTGTTGTTTAATCTGCAGTAAACTGAAAGGATGTCATTTGGTAAACAATTAACATACGAGTATTCATATCTTGGATTAATATATAAAATAATTTTATAACACAAAAACAAATGTTAATTGATTATTTAAAACTTTGGCGTTAATAACTTATTATGTTATTATTACTAATACGATATACTTTTGATGATGTACAATTTAAATAAACAAATATTACAGGGGGCCTTGGTAGCTCAGCGATAAGAGCGTTGGATCGGTTATCCATTGATCGTGGTTTCGATTCCTGAGGCTGGTTGATATTTTCTAGTAAAATTTGATCTTGTTACTATAATATAGCATTGTAAATGCAAAATTCAAAATATAATAAATATTATTTCTAAGAATGTTTGTATTTACTTTATCAGACCTCAATCTATTGTATTCAAGTGATAAAACCTAAGTAGAGTTTTATCTTCTATAGCTTCAGTGGTTTAAAAACGTGGATCTTAAAATTTGTCTTCACACAGCCTCGTAAGAGCATTCCAACTTTACGCGGCGTAGTTTTTGCTTTATTGCTACATTAAGCGTAATCCTAACGCATATTTGACGGCTCGTTGGAATAAATTCACCGTCAAGAGGCCGTCATAAGCGTGAAGTAATATCCGAAGCCATTTTGTAACCCTTGATTATTGTTAAAGTGGATAGGTACTCATTAATAAATATTATTTGATAAAAAAATAAGAACAAACTTTGGCATTTTAACTGAAACGGCGAACGTTATGTCTTATAAAGAAGTTATTGGCAACCTGTTTTGCCTTCGTTTTCAGTTTTTTTTAAATAGATTTTATTCTTGACTTGTAAAATTATCGTAATTTAAATATCAAAGTTTAATCTGGCAAAATGTCTTTGCCTGAGATTCAGTGTTGCCACAAATGCAATAAAATTAACAATAATAATTGTGAAAAGATAACTTTAGAAGAAGAAAAACATTTATTGACACAAACACACGATTCACAGTACATTAAGTAGATTGGTTGTAATTTTAATTACTTTCCACCTTCCATAAATGTTTCTTTTTAAAATTTGTAATGAAAACTATCCTTTTATGACAAGAAAAATATTTTTCAATATGTGACGACGTAAAATAAAAAGAGAAAAGAAATGCGGTATTCTTGCTGGCTCTTCCCAATACAAGGTCCCCCGCCCTATCTATGTAGACAATCTTACGAAACGATGGCATAATGACTTGCTTAAGAGATATTTTTTGTAGCTGAATAAATTGTTTTGATTTTTTTAAAGAAAAATATTTTATAACTATTTAAAGTATCAAGGTCACTTGCACTAGATTATTAACGGAATTCTAAAAAGTTATTTTGCCTCTAAAAAAACTCTAGCATTACCAAAACACCCATTTATCTAACACCGCAGATTTCAAATCATCATAACACCATCGTAGATTATCCATTCGGACCCGAACAAGAATTTTTTCCGCATTCATTCGAAATGTTCAAAGCTGGCAAACCCTTCCGTCGTTATTTTAGGCATTTTCAATAATGTACAGAGTTTTTGTCCGGCGTCGTTCACCGGTCGACAACTATGCGAGTTTTCAGTGTTATGCGAAGCTGCTTTTTTTTGTTAAATTCAATGTTCGCTATTTTTAAATACAGGCAAAGAAATGGTGCCGGGAAAAAGCTGGGATAGGATAATATTTCAAGCCTTTAGATTAAAACGGGGTAAAGACACTTTTAATCGTGATTTCAAATACCTAAGTAGAAATCTCCAACTGTTCGCGTAAAAGAGTCGTTAGAGGTATTTAAACTTCAAATCTCGTATCTCGTTCATAATAATAAAAAATTTTCAATAACATTAAAAAACAAAGTTTAAAAAATATACATGAAAGTTTTAACAAAAGAAAGAAAAACCGACTGCTATTACAAAAAAAATGCTTAATAAGCTTGGTTCATTTGAGACGAAATGTGTAAAAAAATAATATAAAACGTACTTTTTACTCTGCTGAATTGCCACTTCAAGAGTGTCATAAAAAAATTATGAAAAAGATAAAAAAAAGTTAAAATATGTTGATGACTATCTCAATGATAAAAATACTTGGTCGTCCTAATAGCCTCATTAAAATATTATTTGATATTGTAATCTTAAATGCAATTCTTAGTTTGCATAAACTACCTGCTGAGTTTTATGCTAAGGTTATTATAAGGTTACAAACGATTTTTTTATACTGAAATTTGATAACGTTAACAAATTTGGACAATGCTTAAATCGAACAAAGATTGCGTTTGAAGAAGCCACATCAACATCAATTATTTCCATTTCACAGACGAAAATTATAACATCTTCTTTTAACATAACAAAAGCTGCCTCCAATAACAAGTTTCGTCTAGTTTGAATTTTAATAAAGTCGTTTCAAAGTTCGGATCCCGACTCCTTCTGCAGACTTTGGGGGCAGTACTTTTTATAAAGTCAAACGAGATTACTTAGTCACCTTTAAATTGAAGGTCGTTTTGAAGTTACTATTGCAAAACCGTTTTTGGAACTTAGTTTATTAATTATATTTTTTAAGGTACCACATAAGGAAACCTTTTTTTAAATCAAACATTATTTTTTATATATTTATTTTAACATGGTAAAACACTGTTAGATTGACACAGACAGATCATCACTTACCTTCAGGTGAGATGGCAGTCTATTGCAAGTGTAACTATAAAAAAAAAGATCAATGCGATGTTGATTTTTATTTATTTTATCATTTTAAATTAACTAGCTTGTTAATTAACTTGTGGCAACCCCACAAAACTACATATTAAATATATATAATAAAATGTCAATAGTATATAAATAAAACATTAATGTAAAATATGTACTTATAACTCATATACAGTATTAGTTTTATAATAATAATATACTTACTATATTACATAACATCTACATCTACATAATTTATACATACATATGATAAAACTTAAATTAATAAATAAACTCATACACAAACTACTAAAATAGATAACACTAAATAATCATTAGTATTCAAAAGTTAATATAACACATTACATTAAAATCAATTAACTATAAACAATAATAAATAACATTCATAATATCATACTTACATAAATAAACAAAGTACTAACTCAATATAGCGGAGCATCGCACTAATGCATCGCCGCGCAGCTAGCAGTGAGCGCGCATCAAGCTATGAGCTAGATCGTGTATATGACGAATTGGGTAGCGGTCTGGTACTGTTCGCGCATTTAACATACGATAGTCGCCGCATGGTCGCCAGCCGCTGTCTTTTTTAGGTGCGAGGTGAAGTGGTGATGACCATGGGCTTTGTGATGGTCTTGCTGTACCATTTTTGAGCATGGCCTCGAATTCTTCTCTAGCGATTTTAAGTTTGTCAGGTGCTAGTCTTCGTGGAGTGCAATACACCGGTGGTCCTTCTGTGGTTATAATGTGATGAACTGTGTTATGGCGTATTTCACGATGTATACCAGGTGGGCGGGTTATCTCCGGATAATCTCTAAGGATGTCATTGTAAATTGACTCACCAAACAGTGTCTTGATCGAAGATATCGTGTCTGATGCTGTTGTCGAGATCGCTGCAGAAGATAAGGATGTCGTGTTGTCCAGTAAGCGTTTGTTGCGGCAGTCGACTACTAGGTTGTAAAATGATAGAAAGTCGACGCCAATGATTGCTTTCGTGACGTCTGCCACGACGAACTGCCAATTGAATTCGCGCCGTAGACCTAAATCCAGCTGTAAACTACTATAGCCATATGTGCTAATGGTGGATCCGTTCCGGTGGGACCCAAGTTAGGAGTATCATCTTTCAGTAATATAGAAGCGCCTAGTGGACTCTATTCGATCCCTCAATACGATGAGGAAGAACTGGTCTTTGACTAATTCATTACGTGTCTCTTGGTTTAGAAAAAAAAAAAAAAGGGGGGGGAGTGATGTGGCAACCCCACAAAACTACATATTAAATATATATTATAAAACTAATACTGTATATGAGTTATAAGTACATATTTTACATTAATGTTTTATTTATATACTATTGACATTTTATTATATATATTTAATATGTAGTTTTGTGGGGTTGCCACAAACTCATACAATACTTGAATTGATAGTTAAGCTTCTGAGAAATACTAAGACTTGTTAATAGGAAGCAAACTAAATCCAACAAAATTATTTTATTAACGCCTTTGCAACCAGCGCAGCTTCACCGAATTCCCAACAGTACACAAAGGGGGGGATCGAGAAAAAAGATTTAATAACACCCAATGCCCCCTAATACTCTATTTGGCTGGCGGAGTCATAACTTAAGCTGAGAAATAAGGCGGGCGCAAGTCGCGTACTACGAAACAATAATAAAAATAATAAATCCCCTTCAAAGCCTTCTGACAGACGCGAAACTATTCGACGACGATCCTAGTGTTGCCACGATCAACGAGAAATATCAGGACATTTGAGGATTTTCGTAAGAAAAAGTCGGAGCAAGTTTTGATATTTTTACATGTTTAAATTAGAAGAACGAGGTTAGCATACCATCTAAAATATACTTTTTCCTTTTAAAGAATACAGTTATTTAAATGATGCTTCTATAAAATTGAAATCCATCGTGTTTTCGTATGACGCTCAAACAAGAGGGAACGATAGACAAAAATACAAATCAGATATGCAAGACAAAAACCAAGACGGGCGGCCATATTATCATTGGATATAGGTATAAGAATAGACGACATTGAGTACATCGTCTAGACTAGGCATTAGTCATGATTATGACAGATCAATGCGCTTAGCGCACTCTAAAAAAAATGTGTCCACCTTATCAATAAATATTTATTTCTTGACCGATAATACAATCTAAATAGGTTAGATAGAAAGTATGATAATGCTTTCTAAGTACTTTTTTCGCAATTTAATCTTTCTTTTTAAAAAGAGAAAGCTAGAATATTCTTTAGAAAATTAGTGTGACTGCTAAATAAAATACACAACATTTATTTAAGTATTTCATAAATTTATTAGAACTACCTGAAACGGAATGAACGGAAGAAATTTTTAAAAGTACCTAAAAATATAGATTTTGATATTATGAATATTTTGATTTTGTAATTCTAGTGCTTAATTTACTTTTTAACATAATTGATATTATATAAAAACTGGCGACATCATAATTTTAGTGACACAAAACATTGACAAACAACACAACATTACAAAATTTTAGCTTCCATTTTATGGGAACTGTCCTTTCTTATAGCCAAACGAGGGGTACACCAACTAAATCCCGTCACCACCAGCGACTCAGTGCGAATCCAAACGAAAATGGGAGAAAATTTTGTTTTACATGCGAAAATAGGAAATTTTCCTTTCAAATGTGGAGTGAGGAAGGCACAATTGAATGGAGGCGCTTTATACGGCACATGACAGCTTCCCAATCGGCTGTAGGTTCGATTCTTTGTTGTGGCAATGCTCTTGTTCAAGAGCGAGACGGATTTCTGAAAGATTCCGTTCCAATTGTGATGTGGTATACAAATTTTGCATGAAGGAGCAGCTAGCCAATCAATCGTAAAACGCAAGAACGTTAATAAAATATCATCATCATCCGCTCATTTTTATATCCCCACTGCTAGGGCACGAGCCTTCCCTTTGGATGGATTCGACATTTTAAAATTGTTGCTCTAGATAAACGACGCCAGCATCAAGACCTTTTCCATTTGCACAAAATCGTTCATGGTTATATTGATTCTCCGACACTATTACAGTCTATCAATTTTAACACCAAGTTACTGATTCGGAATAGAAGTAAAAAAAATATATTTGTTCTTCAAACATTTGAAAATAATACATCGTTTTTTAACCCCTTAATAATGCCCTTATTCGAACAGGTCGATATCTACACTTTAGGTTAGAAAAATAATTTCTTGATAATTGTTTGGCTATAATTTAAATAAGTGTTTATTATTATTTTATTTTTCTTATTGCAATTTATTAAATTATTATTATTTTGATACAATTTTGAATGTTATTAGATTAAGCATATAAATTTATTCAATTCAATTTACTGCATAACATCATAACATGTGATACATTTCTATTTAATTTTAAATTTATTGTATGTTTTGTTTCGAATGTTTTCGCATCTGCATGATTAGCTGTGTGTACACGTTTCTGGATGTCGGTCTTGCACTGTTCTATTGTAAATGATATTTTATTCTAATGTTGACTATCATCTGTTGTGTACTCCATAAATAAATAAATAAATAAATTTTGGATAGGGAGAACGGGCTGCCCAAAAATATAAAAAATAAAAATAATCTAAATTGCGTTTTCTAAGCATCTTTAAGTTTGTATATTGTCTGCAAGATGGAACCCATAACACTAACCAACATGCAACGCAATCGTTTACAAAACATGTGCCATCCTGATATTTTTACTTGGAATGTCATAATCAACACTTACGTTTGATTGTGAACGTTTTAAATTAACGGAAACAATGCTCAGAATGGTCAAGCCTAAGTATATCACATTATTTTTAAGGTTTTTTCGTTTAATCTTTTGTATTTTTTTTTTTTCTTTTATCTTTTTTTTTTCATAACGAAGCTTCTCTTGGGCTAGATAATTGGTGTGAGTGTAGTAAGGTTTATTTATTTATTTATGGAAAATACTTATTTATTATTTTCAATTGTTAAACTACTTATTCTATGTAAACGCGGTGAGCAACAATCACCGGAATTCAATTTTAATGTGAGAATTAGTTTGAATACCTACTGTTGTGAATTTACTGAATTGTATTCTGTAGTTTTGCCAATTAAATAAACAAATAAATAAATTAGACTGAGCCGAGCGGTATAGGTTTAAGCTTATCAAATCTTTTTAAAATCAACCCTGCAAAATTAGTTATTTATATCTTTTAAGTTTAGGTATTCAAACTGCTAGCCACTGTTAGGTTGTCTATATTATTTTGAGAACGATACAAAAATATTATAACGAATTTCTTAGAAAATTTTAACCTTAAGATCAAAGTTCGCTGTCTAAAGAGATAACAGTACCAAACCTAGCCGTCTTCACAATCTAAAATATCAGCTGCTACACAACTATAATCACTACAATCTATTTCAACACAACTACATAAAGTGGTAGTTTTATACCACAGGACTTGACACACTACCCTTTAGCTAGTGCTCCAGTCAAACCAAAACCCAACACAATCTTAGATAGAAGCCATACCCTCATTAGCAACCATCTAAACTGTAAGACCAAATCCTTCCCATAAATGCTCAAACAACGTCAGCCTCTGATATATCTCCCCAACAATATAATACCCACTGGTCTAAGCCAGACGTCATAAGCCTTCGTCGAGACCGGCTTATCGGCGGGATCTTGACTTAGGCTCCACACACGTGCCCTTTGTGGCTGCTGTTTGCCCAGCCTCCGCTTGCACTAGACTGAGCAACGTACAACTGTTGGCAGTATGATGCGATTTATCCGGTCATGGAGACTGACAAATCTCAATTTATGTAAAGTAAAGTAAAATTAGCTTAAAACTATGGGTCCTTAAATTAGGGATAAATCGCAAAATCATAACTTTTCAGAGGTTTTTGATTTTTGACATTATAAATGTTATAAGCTGTATATCTTTGGATCTGTTTGTAAGCTTTGTTGCCTGAAAACAAATATAGTTATTATTATTATTAAAAATATTATATTATTTATATTTGAATATTTAAAAAATAATTTAGAGCCCTATTTTGTACCGTTGGCAGTATGATGCGATTTGTTCGGTCAAGGAGACTGGCAAATCTCAATTTATGTAAAGTAAAGTAAAAATAGGTTAAATCGATAGGTCCTTAAATTAGGGGTCCTTAGTAGATAGGTCCTTAAATTAGGGCTAAATCGCAAAATCATAACTTTTCAAGAGAGGTTTTTGATTTTTGATATTATAAATGTTACAAGCTGTATATATCTTTGGGCTTGTTTGTAAGCTATGTTGCCTGAAAATAAATATATTTATTACTAGTGGACCCGGCGGACTTCGTACCGCTTTGATAGTTTCTATCAAGTGATTAAATTCTTATTGGTTTC
This sequence comes from Eudonia lacustrata, assembly GCA_947562085.1. Taxonomy (NCBI): domain Eukaryota; kingdom Metazoa; phylum Arthropoda; class Insecta; order Lepidoptera; family Crambidae; genus Eudonia; species Eudonia lacustrata. Next base: position 1,587,080 of record OX387323.1, on the reverse strand, counting down.
CATGACAACAAAACAAACAAATCATTTTGTATTGGAAAATTAAATTGTCGTTTTTAGTATATTTATAGTGGTTTTTAGTATATTCCCGTGGGAATATCGGGATGAAAACTACCTGTATACCTGTGTACTATCTGTATACCGAATTTCATCCAAATCCATCCATTCGTTGCAGCGTGAAGAAAGAACAAATATACAGACCTACATACACACAAACTTTCGCATTTAAAATATTAGTGTGATTATTATTAAAAAAAATATATTATTTATATTTAAATATTTAAAAAAAAATATTTTTAGAGCCCTATATGATAGTAGGACATTCGTCCTATACGATATACATCCCATTGCTAGGCAAATGCCTCCATCTGCTCAAAAAGTACTGCTTATTGATAGGTTTTAGCTTAAAGACCACGCTTGCCAAATGCGGGTTGGTGATCACAAACCCGGGCTATGCATTGCATAATCCAAAACACAGTTCGCCTAACCTAGAAATTAAACCCAAGAACTCCAAGGCAAAAACTTACAACATACACTAGAAATTCAAATTCAAATTAGCAATACCTACAACGAGTATACTTGCTCCTCAAAGTAAATGATTCATTTCGAGATCTGTGTATACGTTTTAAGTTCCTAGTTACATTAAAAAATTAAATAGTCGTTGAAATGAACATCAGATTGTATGCGATTGTTGATTTGTCAAATTTGTTTTAGGTTATATATAATATCACATTTACTTTTGTGAACATTTAATTTTAATCGCTTCAAAGTTATTCTAATTAAAACAGTCAATTAAGTATCCAGTCTACTCTAATGCGACTAAAGAAAAATGCGGCCAGAATAATAGTAGTGTTCTTTGCTCAAAAGGCTCCATGGCACAAACTGATAGAGTTTAGTGTCCCGCCCCGCATATCGCACAAAGGCCAATTTCGACGCGTCCTCGTTTTTCAAAAATTTCAATACGCTTTTATTTCGCGCACAATAAAGTCCCGTCACATCTGTTCCGTGCCCCGAGCTTGCAAAATATCTCCGGGAAATCACTGGAGGTATTGCTAACAAAATAAAATTCCGCCAATCTCCTCTTTGAGAGCAAATCACCTGATCTACAATGTATAAACCTTTAAAGCGGGCAGACATTCTAATATCGGCCGCTAGACGCGGCGGGAGCGTCGCGCCCAGTGTACACTTCACGGTAGTACAAACCATGTAGAAACCTTCATCACCACCTCATTTTATGTCCCCACTGCTGGGGCACGAGCCTTCTCTAAGGATGGATAGGGAAAAGGGGTCATAAACCACCACGCGCGCTCAGTGTGGATTGGTGGTTGTTAACGACTGCTAATGCAGCCGGGACCAACGGATTAGCTAAAGATGAAACATTTTTGGTCACCCATCCGATGACCGGCCTTTGCGAAAGTTGCTTAACCTTAGTAATAGCAGACCGGGCGCGTTAACCACTGCGCCAATCGTGTTCCATAATATTCTTTTAAAGTAGTAGTGAAGCAAATAGCCTATAACTATCCCACTGCTGGGCAAATCATTGAAATCAAGTCATAGCTACTACCTACCACGCTTGCCAAATGAGGGATGGTGGTGAACCCGGTATAGTAAGTAAGTAAGTAAACAGCCTATAATTGTCCCACTGCTGGGCATAGGCCTCCATCATTGAAATCAAGTCATCGCTACAATTGATGGGTAATGGCTTAATCACCACGCTTGCCAAGTGCGGGTTGGTGATCACAAACCCGGGCTATGCATCGAAAAATCCGAAATACATTTTGCCCGACCTGGGAATTGAACCCGGGACCTTCGGGTATCGGGCCGAGCGCTCTGCCACTCGGCCACCGAGGCGTTTATACTATATTATATTATACTATATTATATTATATTTATAGGCGTTTATAGAACCCGGTATATGGAACAGAAAATCCAAAAACAATTTTGCCATACCTGGGAGTTGAACTAAGGACTTGGGAATATCAAGCTCTCTGTCAAGCGGACACCGAGGCTTTAGAATAGTGTTTCCAAAGTCAACATTTGTATAATATTCAATTAAACTTAAATGCTAAGCACTTTCAAATATCTAAAACAAATTTTAGCTAACCGCCAAAAACTAAACTAAGAAATAGAAAAACTGAAAAAAGAAACCCACTGTACTTCTAGGATTTCACTATGCTCACTGCATCCGGATATATACCGGTTAAATATCACGAGGTAAGGTTGGTCAAAAAATCCGACCGGAAAATGTACCGGCATTCGAGTGGTGCTCCAAACCGGAATCTTGGAGTAGCGAGGGCTGGCTTTGAATATTTCAGCAAATTTCAAGTCCGTTTAAAACTAACGCAAGTATTTTCATAATTAAACAACATGGTGAGTTGAACAAGAATACTGTTTGTGCGATTGCTGAGGTTAAGCAACTTTCGCAAAGGCCGGTCATCGGATGGGTGACCAAAAATTTATCATCTCGAGCTCCTCCGTGCTTCGGAAGGCACGTAAAGCCGTTGGTCCTGCATTAGCAGTCGTTAACAACCACCAATCCGCACTGGGCCGCGTGGTGGTTTATAGCCCGTTCTCATTATCCATCCATAGGGAAGGCTCGTTCCCCAGCAGTGGGGACTTAATCAGCTGATGATGATGAAGAATTGATCTGATCTTATAACAATGATGGTGGTCTAAAGAACGATAATATTAACAGTCTTCAATAAAACAAAACCGCAATAATTAATAATCCTAATTAATTCTTACAGTCACAAAATTCAATCAGATTCTTTTGAGTGTCACCAGCTTTGTTGACGTTTATTTATTTGTTCTCTAGTTTTTTTATGATTTGTTTTTATGAATTACTTAACTGTTTTACGTAACAACTTTTTTTGCTGAGCAGAAGTGGGACTGGGCTGGGCATGCCGAAAAAGATGTGGGCGCGGATCACAACGGAGTATACCCCACATAATGAGAAAAGGCGACCAGGTAGACCAAGACGATGATGGCGGGGCGACCTTGATAGGTTCATGACAGAATGGCGTGATGTTGCAAGGGACCGGAAGGTGTGAAAAAAGTGTGGGGATGCCTTTGCCCAGGAGTGGGACAGCTATCGCTGATATAATAATAATAATAATATATTTTTATTAAAATATAATAATGAATGCGCTATTAACAGTATTATTAACTAGGTATAGTTTAACTTTGTTTTTGTTTTTTCTTAGACAGGTTTTGACTTTTACTAGTACTGTATGACATTGTAAAAAATTAAACTGGTAAATGATGTTTTTGCAAATTCTAATATTTTTTTTTTCTTATTTTTTGTGTTTTTTTACATGTTGTGATTGTCCTTTATATTTTGTGTTTTTATTTGTAATGGAAAGTGTCCTTTAATGATAGGGCATTTTCCAATATTAATGACGCTGTAAGGGAGAAAAGAGCTGGACACTTGCACACCTAAGATTCGCGGACGACATAGCTATTATGGCAGAATCGCTGTAGGATTTTTTTGAAATGTTGCAGAGTCTAGACGTGTCTTCCAGACGAGTTAGACTACAGATGAACTTCGACAAGACTAAGATCATGTTTAACTCATTTGTGGATCCTATACCAGTTGTCGTCGGAAATGTCAGCATCGAAGTTGTTCAAGAATATGTATTCTCTATGTATTCTAGGTATATGTATACCTAGGACAGGTCATTCAACTAGGTAGAAATAACATCGACAAGGAAGCTGATAGAAGAATACGGCTGGGTTGGGCAGCGTTTGGGAAGTTGCGTCAAATCTTCGAGGCACCTATACCGCAGTGCTTAAAAACGCGAGCTTTTGAGCAGTGTGTTCTGCCGGTCCTCACATATGGCGCTGAGACGTGGATATTAACAAAAAGCCTCGTTCATAGATTCCAAGTCACACAGCGAGCTATGGAGAGAGCTATGCTCGGAGTCTATCTAAGGGATAGGTAGGATCCGAAATGAAGAGATTCGACGGAGAACTAAAACCACCGACATAGCAGAAAAAATTAGCAAGCTGAAGTGGCAATGGGCGGGGCATATTTGTCGTAGAGCCGATGGCCGTTAGGACAGACGTGTTCTCGAATGGAGACCACGCTCAAAGCGTCGTGTGGGCCGTCCACCCGCTCGCTGGACCGACGACCTGAAGAAGGCGGCGGAAAGTGGTTGGATGCGAAAGGCGGAGAACCGAGTGTGGTGGCGATCCATGGGGAAGGCCTATGTTCAGCAGTGGACCTCTGCGGGCTGAGGATGACTGCAGCAACTGTCTCTGACACGGATGATTCATCTATGACTACAGTATTAAGCTCTGACGATTGATTGTATGTATGTCTAGTTGGAACGGGACGCCTGCAAGGACCGCAGGCGGGTAATCAGCTCTCTTTTGTGGAACAATTCCACCCCTTCCCTACGATTTCGAGGGTCACGCCCCTCAGCGTCACAGGTTAACGAGGCCACCGCCTGTTACCGTCCTTTCCGCAGCTTGTGAAGTCTGTAGCCTCGGCCGTTGCGCAGACAGTCCCTTCACTCCCATCATTCGTGAATAAGTGACATTTGTTAAGTTCCTTCTAATTTATTTTTAAAATAAATTGATTTTTATAAAATATGTTGTTCCTTTATTAAATAATATATTTTCTTTATTTTGAGAACATTTCTTCAGCCTGATCATATAAATTATGCAAAATATTTAATTATATCCTACAGATAAAAACATAACGCTGGTATCTGTCTTATTTCCATTCAAAAAAAACCAACTAAATATTTTTGTTTTACTCATAACTTAGTTATTTGATAACGGAATTAGATCTCATTTGATAAGATGTTTGAGAGGACTAGTTCTTGGAATATGTGCATTTTTTTTCATTCAGGAAAAACCAAGTAAATGAGCCCCTCGTTAAAATTTTTTGATTTTTTTTCTAATATGTAGTAAGCTTTTAAGGATATATATCATATAAAACTCTAGTTGAATAGTCTATATTCCATAATTAATTGCTGACCATTAAGATAAACACTGTTTACATAACTATTTATGCTGACAAACATTCAAATCTCTGTATCTCAAATTTATGTTTGGTGCAGATAATCGGTTTTGCCACTAAGGGGACGATATATAATTATATTGTTATCAACAATTTGATATTGCATAGAAAGTAAGTTTAGTTTTTTCCTTCTTTGCTTAAGATTGAGCCATGCAAAACCGAAGCGAAACAAACCTACATCTATCAATTTCCCGCCAGTTTCCCGCAGCTACCCAGCAGCCCTAATCGAAGACGTCCGAAGGCTGCACTAGGAAAATTGAACTGTTGTTTTCGAAATGTATTAGAGCGTTTATTCGCGCGCGGCGAGACGCGTCCGCTTCGATCCGGCACGATAATATTTTAACTTTATCTTGGATACTGTAACGAGAATTCCTCTGTGCCGTTGTGTAGAGCAGGCGATAAGAACAAACGGACAGTATACCAAACACCAAATTTTGTTATGACCAGGGTAGTACAAGTACCGGTAAGTAACGTTATTTCTATAAAGGTAATTTGGTACCGCGGTACTGGTAATGCAGGTAACGTTATCTAGGAAAATATCGCTACTTATTTCGTTAAATATTGCGCTTTAGCCAATCCGCGTGGAGCGGTTAGTTAATTAAAGGTAAAAATGCCACCCTGGTAACGATACCTAGCATACCGGTAATTTTTTTTACCGGTATCTTCGTTTGACAGAGGTATCGATACCAATTTTTTTACGGTATTCAAAGCCTTGGTTACGACACTGTTTTTAGACAATTAAAACAATACGGTACTTCAGCAACCATCTCGCAAAATAGGAAATCTTCAATTCATGTATACTCCCCGTTCTAACATATGGATGCCAGACATGATCATACACTCACAACACAAAAACTCAAGGCCTATCTCAACAAAGTATGGAACGGAGCATGCTGTTGCTCTACTGTTGGAATATAAATTTGCTAGAATTTTATGTCTTTGGTTTATTACTGGTTGGAATTTAATTGTGTTAAAAATAATAGATGTATGGAACATATTTAAATATTGTGAAGTAGTTGTCATGTTGGAAAAATTAATTGCTTATTGTCTTTTGGTCGGAATTAGTTTATTTATTATGTTTTATCTGTAATAGTATAGTTATGTTTTATATGAGTAGTTGATCAGATCAGTTTTATAGAATGTTTTAAAGAAGAAGGTAAATAATAAATTATTATGTGAAATGAAAAAGAGTTTCAATCAAAAGGATCCCAGTCGAGAGACATTACGCAAGGGTGAGTTTGATATACCTACAACAAAGACTAGGTCACAACAATGAAGACTAACCAAAACAGTCTGTATAAAAAAATTGTCGAACCTTAGTAAGTGAGCAAAAAGCTCTTCCTAATAGGTTTTGTTATTTATATTTTTTTTTTATTTTTTTTTATATTAGAAGGAGGCAAACGAGCAGGTGGGTCACCTGATGGAAAGCAATCACCGCCGCCCATGGACACCCGCAAAACCAGAGGAATCACAGATGCGTTGCCGGCCTTTAAGGAAGGAATAGGCTCGTTTCTTGAAGATTCCTAAGGCATATTGGTCCGGAAATATAAATATATAAATGTATATATAAATATTTTTTTAATGAGCAAAAAACAGCGTTGTCGTACTTGTTTATTTTTAGAATGTTGACAATTTTTTTTGTGTTTGTTTTTTGACAATTTGTATAATGCAGTCAAGACTAATTACATCGAGAGTTTATACACGTTTAAATTACCCATTGACATAATTCATTAAACTCGGCAACTGTGTTGGAATAACTTGATTAATAGTTAACACCATGAGAAGAGGAGAAGAACCTTCGCCGAACCAATAACGATAAAATACCCATTTGACAAAAACTTTTTTTAACTTTTTTTTCTCTCAATTTCCTTTCTGAATGTCAACAATGGACTCAACTCACAATCTTAAGAACTATCTAAAAACAAGTATTTAATTTGTTTTTTTATTTTACTTTATAAAAAGCAAAGTAACGTTTATTTTTTTAAACACAGCTATATTTCCTTATTTTCCTTAGATTAGTATACAAAAAGTAATTTAAAATTGTATTATTTTAAATGTTTCGACCATCTGCATTCAGCTAGGCTACGCGAAATGCACAACGACGCAAAGCGACACCGGGGCATGTTTATATCCACAGGAAATGTACAAAAACTGCAGCAGCTCTGGCCGCCCTCCTTAACATAATAATAGATTTTGGCTCGCGACGATTTATCCCTAACTAGTTCCCGGCTATAACTCCTGAATATTCAATTAGATTCACCTGAGGTTCACGTACAATAATGACATCAAAGAGTTTTTGTTTCATTCGGGAAAGTTCTTAGAAAAAAACAAATGAAAAACGATATTTTGTCGGATTGGCATAGGGCGAGTGCAGACAGAAAGCGAAGGTTATTGACCTAGCTGTTAGCAACGGTTTTAAAACTCCATACGACAAATGAAGATACGATGATATCATTGAAGTTACCTATTATTTCTAGTTTTAAATTAATTTCAATGTTTTTTTTATATTGTAATATTTTATTGTTATAATGTATCATGGACTTGCCTATAACTTCTATTCTTTGATTTTGTTTTAATGCACCTGTGATTATAGGTAAATGAGGTACACTAAAAGAGCATTTATCTAGGATTACTTATTTATTTTTTTAATACTTACTTTTAATACACATAATTATGTCGGTAATCCAACAAATACAAGATCACATTTCCTTTTTTACGTACGAGTAATTATTGTGAATTAATTTGCTTGTTTCATTTTTTAAAGGAAACACCAATTTCTTTCAATTACTTTCATCTCACGTTAAAACCGGGTTTTCAACAAAGTATTCGCAAGAATTCTTCTTCTTCTCTGTAATTCTTCTATGTAATTCTTTCTTTCAGGTCCATGGCAAGAATAGACTATGATGAGTTTTGAATGATACACTATTGATAGTGAGGCTCAACATCGCAGACATCTTGAAACTATAGAAAATATTACGCTTTGATTTATGTTTCATTTGCAAACACGTACTCTTATTGGTAAAAAATCTACCATTACCACACATTAGTATACAACAAACTATTATTATTATATCTTAATTAATGGCTTCGCGTTTAGCATTAAGCCAATTTCAAGTGTATTTAATTATATTATGAAAGAATAATTGTACGGTAGATTGAGTTTAAAATGGAGCCTCACAACACGTGTTTTTACACAACTCGGGTGAAACTCCAACAAACTATTCAATTCAATTCAATTTCTTGAGAAATGGCTTTCGCTACGATTTAGCCAGTGTCTAGTTTTAGGGCAGGTTATTAGTGTTTTTCCCAACAAACTATAATTAGAACACAAACATGACTCTTGACACATGTTCACCAAGAAGACTTATACGTCAAATTGTCAATCAAACGATGACACTTTTTCTTCTTCTTCAGCTGATTATATGCTACAGAGGTCTCATTCAAGTATGCATCCTTTTTGGATACGCTTATAAATGGATGATACAATATTTTTCTATGATAAACTTTTTAGCAGTAGTGATTTAAATTTATTGATTGGAATGGTTAAATTTTTTAACTAGAATGCAAATCGATAGATCTAGGTTAACCTAGGTTACCTATCCAGTCAGATTTTGGGCAGCATTCTACGATGATACCAGGTCAAACCGTCTGCTAATAAATAAGTTAGTTATAGACTGTCCCAGTGCTGGGCACAGACCTCTGTTCGCAATTCTATATTTCATTATATTTTTTTATTGAACAAACGTAGGGTAGATAGAAAGTCTCGAGCGGATCGCATGATAAATCCACCCGGTTTTTTCTTGTTTATGTTCGCCCTGCAAAGGCTATGTACAAATTCGTTCGTCAATTACTTTAGGAGGCGCATCGTTTCGTGATTTTTTTTCATTCATTTTCGATTTAGCGGCATTGCAGTCGCAATTATTAATTTGTGCTTGAGTTTATCAATCTGTGTGACTATTTTCGTATTGAAACTAATTATGGAGCTCCACTTTCGTGTGGCTTTGGCTGAACTTCATGTGTCTTCATCATCGGCCACGCAGCACCATCATCAGTTCGAGATCTCCCGCCGCAGAGACCACAGAACGGGAATAAAGGTTGGTGAAATTAATATTGCAAACGGATAATTCTATATTTAGTTCGACTTTTTTATCTATAGATATATAAATCTTCTGTGCGTGTGTATGTTACTGAACTCCTTCTAAACGGCTGGACCGATTTGGATGAAATTTTCTGTGTGTGTTTAAGTGGATTCGAGAATGATTTAGATTTACAATTGGACCCGGTAGGTGGCGCTGCTATAGGGGTCTATCATAGGATACGGGTGTTCTTATGCGGACGAATGATTTGTTTGTTTTGTTGTCATGGAAACGGTCAACGTTTTGTTTGTTTTGTTGTCATGGAAACTGTCAAAGCGGTGCGAAGTCCGCCGGTCAGCTAATTAACTATAAATTAAACACAGACCGCACCTTTTTATACTTACGGTGATCTTATTCGTAACTAACAGTCTCCATCAATGAAATCAAGTCATTGCTAAGTATTGGCTTTAAGACTAGCTTTCAAACCCGAACGCATAGAATAATCTGAAACTCACTTTGCCTGACCTGGGAATTGAACCAACGACCTCCGGATATCAAGCTTAGCCACGCTTATCGGTGAAAGGCTAAAAAAATCCTGTTGTCTCAGCTCATATTTAAGCCTGTAATCTTTGGTGCCAGCAATGAGAAAAATGCAAATCTCCAATGTTAAACATTTCAGTAGAAAAGGGGAGAGGGATTCTTGACATACTTAATCCAGATTTTAGGCATGACTATCGTTTCCTACGGATAGTCATGGAAGGGTTTTGTTTGTTATTTCTTTAAAAAAAATTATCGCGTCGCCCATTATACCGGATTATCCTCATAATTTATTTTTAAACATTCTCTAGAAGTTTGTGGAGGTCTGAAAAGGCCGTTTCATTAAACGCTATGTTTTTTAAATATAAAACAAAAAATATTATATATAATATATATTTATTTAATTTATTTAATATTGCAATGTGTGTTAAACTTGCTCGAATTATCACGATTGTACTGTAACATAATATATTTAATAACTAAGCGCCCACCTATTTAAAATACCAGACTTGCTACACTCTTTAAACAGGGTGGGTCCTTGTACAACCTATTACTAAAATTTTAGCCATAAGTCTAATGTCTAATGTTTGTAGCTACATTTGCAATAAATAAATAAATAAAAATAAAGAGTAAAGTAAGTAAATAGCCTATATTCTGTCCCAATGCTGGGCAAAGGCCTGCATCATTGAAATCAAGTCATCGCTACAATTGATGGGTAATGGCTTAATCACCACGCTTGCCAAATGCGGGTTGGTGATCACAAACCCGGGCTATGCATCGAAAAATCCGAAACACATTTTGCTTGACCTGGGAATTGAACCCGGGACCTTTGGATATCGGGCCAAGTGCTTTGCCACTCGGCCACAGAGGCGTTTAAAATACCATGTGGTTATCTTAATTATGACTATGTATTGGCACCAGTGACTGATAGCAGTTTTCGTCGCCAAAAAGTAATATAATAATTTATGTAGAATTTATTTTTATTTATTACTGTATGTCAGCTTAGGAACAGGTGGCCTGTGCTCCCGGGCCGAGCCCCTCGAAGAATCCAGTAGGGCACGGGGCCACGCTCTAGTGCGTGATGCCGTTCCCTCTAGAAAACCTCCGAAGATGATTCGTTTCACGTTCTCGGTGCCCTTTATTCTCTCCGCCTCATGCACGGCAAAACGGCTCATTCACGACGACAAAAATAAAAAATGGAGAGTGGTTAAAATAACTCAATATACTTTTCAAAACGAGCCTAAATAACCAGTGCATTAAGTACAAAAGAAATATTTCATGCAGGATGACCCAAACCAGTTTGGGACAATCGGGAAGTCAGCACTATCTCGTACGCATTTGTATTTTTCTATTTAGTAATAGCCGTTGACCCGGCGGACTTCGTACCACTTTGACAGTTTCTATGACAACAAAACAAACAAATCGTGGAACAGTATGTATTTGAAAATTAAATTGTCATTTTTAGTATTTTCCGTTAGTTATTATTTAGGTTTCTCACCGTTTAAACTTTCCCTGAACTTCCACAAATATTTCGAAATCAAAATTAGCCAAATCGGTCCAGCCATTCTCGAGCTTTAGCGAGACCAACGATTTTAATAAATATAGATTGTTCTTACTACCCTATTTATCAGGTGTGTCATAGACTTGTTTAGTGAATCATATAATTTATTTTAACCATGGAAGTTTTGCCAAGTGTTAAGTACTTTATAATAAATTATTACTTTGTTACAAAGCATTGTAATGTGAAATTTTATATTGTTTGATGTTTGCTTACATTTGAGTAGGTTTTAAAAAAATGTTCCACCGAATTCCACAACTAATTATTTTTCTTTACATAAGCTACAAGTGTTAACTTTACTGTTGTAACAAAATTATTACTGTGAGACTTCTTGGCGGGAAAGTAAAGAGTCATGTCTGCGGTTTTGTTTTATTTTCTAAAATTTGTGTTAGGTATGTCGAATATTAATGTGAAATAATGGTGGATTATTAACCGTATAAGTGTTCGTAAGTGCGCATGAGTGTTGGCAAATGAAACAAAACAGTGCAACTTCACTTTTCAAATTCTCTCAAGAAGTCTGCCCGGGGAAAAAAGCAAAAAGCCCCACATCTTTACTGAGATACTCGAGGGGTTGGAGTGTATATCATTTCTCATTTAAGAATAAGAATAAGAATAAGAAACATTTATTGACCTGCACAAAAACAAATAAAAACAGATGAGAGAAATTAAAAATAAAAAAAAAGAACATCATTTCTACATTCATCATCATCTATACAAGAAGGAAATAATGTTTATTTATGTATTACTTGTAAGAAAAATTACTTTGACACTGGCTAAACTTGCTAATTGCACGAAGCCATCAACTAAAGGAAAAAAAATCTCTGGAACTACTGGTATAATTCCAAAAATTCTTTAGCTGATAGAATGCTACATTCCTTGCGGGTTTATTTTTAAATCCCTTCTCTATAATACATATATACATGCAAACATACACACATACATACACGTATACATACATACAAACATACATACATAAATACATACTCCCACGTCCTTATCCAAAAAAATGGGGTAGAAATCAAAATAGATGAGATGGAATAGATAATATCAGTACTAGGTTGCCAGCCGGTCGCCTGATGTGCGAGCATCTTGGAACCCTTGTCCCTTAGTCGGCTCTTACGACACGCACGGGGAGTTAGGAGCTGATACATTATTTTCACGTCGCAGACCAGCATGGAACATAGCCATTGCAATCATAGGCTAATGATTTGTGAAAGATAGCCAGTCATCATCATCTCAGCCAAAAGACGTCCATTGCTGGACAAAGTCCTCCCCCAAGGATCTCCACCACGACCGGTTTTGTGCTGCTCGCATCCAGCGGCTTCCCGCGACCTTCACTAGATCGCCGGTCCACCTTGTTGGAGGCCTGCCCACACTGCGCTTTCCGGTACGCAGTCGCCACTCCAGGACTATCCCGCCCCAGCGGCCATCAGTCCTGCGAGTGATGTGCTCTGCCCACTGCCACCTGAGCTTAGCAACTCTTCGGGCTATGTCGGTTACTTTTGTTCTTCTGCGGATCTCCTCATTTCTGATTCGATCACGCAGAGACACCCCGAGCATAGCCCTCGAGATAGCCAGTAGTTACCAGTAATTACTAAAAAGGTTGCTGTGATTTGACATTCTATAGTAACATTTTACAGTAACGAGAAGATAGGTACCTCGTTTCTTAACTTTAAAAAATCCTTCCATGTGACGAGAACACTTCGTTTAAAACGCTCGTAAAATGCTCCGGGGAAATGTTTTGACACCGCTCCCGTTGTGAAAGTAATACTGAGTGTACACTGTTCAACATTGACAGACGTAAAGAACATAATCTGGAAAATAATGACAGTTGTTTGTTTTGTTTCATTGTGTTGAGAAAAGTCAAGTCAAAATCAAATCACTTATTCAACATAATTCTTCACAGGCATTTACTGACATCAAAACTATAAAATCCAAAATTTTATAAAAAACTAAAAATTAGTTTATACTCTACCAATTCGGATTTTGGAATTATTTTGAAAGAAGAATGTAGCACTCTCAAGTCCCTTCAAGACAGTGACTGTATAATTTTGTATTTTCTAAATGTTTAGTTGAATTAAAAAGTTTATTGAAAATGATGTGATAAATATAATTAAGGAGCTCATTGGAGCTAATTGAGGAGCTCGATGGCACAGCGGTTAACGTGCCCGGTCTGCGAGTGCTGAGGTTAAGCAACTTTCGCAAAGGCCCGTCATCGGATGGGTGACCAAAAATGTATCATCTGGAGCTCTCCGTGCATCGGAAGGCACGTAAAGCAGTTGGTCCCGGCTGCATTAGCAGTCGTTAACAACCACCCCGTTACTTTCCCCTGTGTAGTGCCGGGGATAAAGAATTGCACCACCCCCTCTCTTCCCGTGGGTGTCGTAAAAGCCGACTAAGGGACTATTCCAGAGGATGGGCAGCAGCATCTCTCTGAGGTTACCCTCAACCTACTGCGATCGCCAACCCGCCTGCCAAGCGTGGCGATTACGGCAAATACCCCTCATATCCTTGGGGGAAGCCTTTGTCCAGCAGTGGACATCTTTTGGCTGAGATGATGATGATGATGAACAACCACCATTCCACACTGGGCCCGCGTGGTGGTTTATGGCCCGTTCTCCCTATCCATCCATAGGGAAGGCTCGTGCCCCAGCAGTGGGGACATAAAAATGAGCTGATGATGATGATGATAAGAAACAATTAATAGAGAAAATGGGAACAAAAACTGTTTAGCAATATCTTTTTGTTTATTCGAAAAGGCATTGCGACAGTTTTTTAATTAACGCTTGTTATTTAATCATAAAAATAAACAAATGTTTTTTTTTTTTATTTAGATAAAGGTAAGCACTTAGCATTCACCTTAGTCGATGTTTAGAGACGAAAAGGCCCGAAATTCTCACCCACTGAGACATACGTAATTTGAGGCGACGCATTGGAAATTTACGTTTTAAAAAAAAATTAACTACCATATTGAAGTGTGTATTAAGACTAATCTACTAAGAAAATTTAGATGCTTAAATCGGTCTGGTTAGCCTGTAAAATGCAAATCTATGTTTTAAAAGAGGTTACTTTTGTTAGGCAGAACGCACCTTAATCTATTTGCTTTAAGTTGTATCTTTTCTCTATGTCGCCGTGTCGCTGTCACTTTTATAGAATGTCCCGTAATAAAATCGCAGCATATCTTACAAATCTTCATCGTTTTATTCCAGTTAATTAGCTAAGTAAACTCATATCATGACATGGTAGCAGAGCGTGGTTCCATTTCATAAAGTTTACTCCGTGATAATTAAATTTATATAATACCGAAGATTCAGGGCGATAATATACAGAAAAAGTATTCGCCGGTGCCACGCCGCGTAAAGGTTACTTTTGTAAAAAAAAAAAACATCAAAAAATGTCTGCAAGTAACGCATTTCACATAGAAAAACTAATTGGAAGAAACAATTATGCGAATTGGAAGTTCGCCGTAAAAGCGTGTGAAAAACCAGATAGTGCCAAAGACATTAAAGCAAAATCAAAGCTTATTTTGCTAGTAGATGCTTTAAATTACATCCATATACAAGATGCGAACACCTCAACAGAAGTCTGGGACAACCTTGAAAAGGCATTTGACGACAATGGTCTCACAAGGAAAGTAGCATTATTGAAGGATCTGATCACGACAACATTAGAGTCCTCTAACAGTGTTGAAGACTATGTCAACAAAATATTGAGCACGGCACACAAACTAAGAAGTATTGACTTTACTGTCAATGATGAGTGGCTTGGGACACTAATGTAAGCAGGGTTACCGGAGCAATATAAACCCATGATAATAGCAATTGAAAGCTCAGGAGTTAAAATCAGTGCAGATATAATAAAAACTAAACTTTTACATGAAGTTCAGAGTTCAGATACATCTGCATTTTACTCATTTAAGAAGAAGACTGACAATAAACAATACAACACAAAGTTTAAGGGCCCACGTTGTTACAACTGCAATAAGTATGGACACATTAGTAAAAATTGTCGAGCACCACAAAAAACAATAAATAAAAGTGAAGACAGAGGTTATGTAGCAGCTTTTTCAGCATTCACTGAAACATCAGAGTGTGATAAATAGTATGTGGACTCTGGTGCATCTATGCACATGATAAATCGTCGTGACTGGATGTATGATGTTGCATGTCCTCCAATCTCCACAATTACAGTTGCCAACAAGACTCCGTTACCTGTGAAAGGAATTGGAAAAGTAAATTTAATATTAAATGGGAATCCTAATAACAAAATACAGGTAAGAGATGTACTTTACATACCTGATCTTGCTGGAAATTTACTGTCTGTGAGTGCAATAGTTAAAAATGGCTGTAAAATTAACTTTAACAAAAGAAGTTGTGATATTTATAACAGTAAGGAAAAATTTATCTGCTCAGCTAAATTAGAAAACAATTTATACCAATTAAACATACAAAGAGAAGTTCTGGCCAACTTGAGTAGTTCTGTTATTTCAAATGATGTTGTCCTGTGGCATCGCCGTATGGGATACTTGAATTTTTCAGATGTAAACAGATTGCCTAAATGCACTGAAGGTGTCAGCTTGTCTTCAAACATCATGAAGGTGCCGATTACCTGCACTACCTGCCTGGAGGGGAAACAGTCGAGACAACCTTTCAACAATGTCGGCTCCAGAGCTACAGATCAGCTAGAGGTGATACATTCCGATTTATGTGGTCCTATGGAGACTACATCCGTTGGAGGTATGAGATATTTTATGACCTTTATCGATGATTACACAAAATTAGTGCATGTGTATTTTCTTAAAGACAAGCTCAGTATATTAAATGCATTTAAAGATTTTCATAAAAAGTCATGAACTTAATGGCAAAAGAATAAAAATCATTCGCACAGACAATGGATTAGAGTATTGTAATAAAGATTTTGATAAATATTTAAGTCAGTACGGAATCAAACACCAGATCAGCACCCTTTACTCACCACAACAGAATGGTCTCGCAGAACGTATGAATCGAACCCTTGTGGAAAGAGCTAAGTGCATGTTGCTTGATGCTAACTTACCGAAACAATACTGGGCCGAAGCGATTTCAACTGCAGCGTACATTATTAACCGATCACCTACTACTTCTATTAATAAGAAAACACCCTATGAGATATGGTCAGGGAACATACCTAACTTGTCAAATATGCGTATCTTTGGTTCAGAAGTCATGATGCAAGTTCCCAAAGAAAAAAGAAAAAAAATGGGATCCGAAGTCACGAAAAATGATTTTTGTGGGCTATTGTGACAACACCAAAGGTTACCGCCTTATTGATCCTTTAACGAAAAGGATAATCAAAAGTAGAGACATAACTTTCTTAGAAAATGTACAACAAATAGATAGTAAAATATACTTACCCAATGTCGTTGACAGCTCCATCACAGTACCAATTGATGTCGACAGCACCACCAGCACACCACCAGATCCTGAAACTGAAAGAGAGACACTTGATCCTGTCGCTGAAACTTCAACTGTTGATACTAATCAAAGCTCAGAGGAATACCTAACTGACACAGATGTAGACGAAGCATATGTTCCTGAAAAAGAAATTATGAAATTACCTGAAAGAACCATCTCTTTACGCCCTAGAAATAATACTGGTAAATTTGATAGCCATAACAAACATACCTTCTATTGCTCCATCAAAAATCTCAGAGATCCGGAAACTGTAGAAGAAGCTCTGTCCTCAGAAAATACTGAAAATTGGAAGAAGGCAATGGACGAAGAATTTCAATCTCATAAGAGAAACATGACATGGAAGCTTACTGACTTACCTACTGGAAAGAAACCCCTACCATGTAAGTGGATTTTTAAGACTAAAACCGATGACAAGGGAGTAATAACAAGGTACAAAGCAAGGCTTGTAGTCAAAGGCTACGCACAGAAAAGAGGTGTGGATTATGACGAAATTTACTCACCTTTAGTAAGATACACTTCTGTCAGATACTTGATTGCACTGGCTGGGAAATATAATTTAGAAATAGACCAAATGGATGCTGTGACAGCCTTTCTTCAAGGAGACATTGATAACGAGATATATATGTTGCAACCAGAATTTTATGAAGAGGGAACAAAGGTTTGTCTTTTGCAAAAATCTATTTATGACCTGAAACAAGCCAGCCGACAATGGAATTTAAAGTTAGATAGTGTACTTCAGAAAATTGGATTAACCAGATCGAAAATAGACCCATGTATTTATTTCAAAATAGAAGAGAATAATATGATTTTCGTGGCAGTATGGGTCGATGATCTCATAATTTTCACAAACAATGAAAAGTCAAAGAAAGCAATTAAAGAAAAATTAAAAAGTGAATTTTATATGAAAGATCTCGGAGAAGCAAAGCAGTTCATTGGATTAAATATTATTAGAAACCGTGAGTCAGGTACAATAACCATTGATCAAGAAAGTTATATAAAGGAAATTTTGGAACGCTTTGGTATGGCAGACTGTAAACCAGTAAAGACACCTATAGAAGTGAATGCAAAATTTTACACTGAAGAAGGTGAGAGAAATGAAAACATTCCATATAGACAGGCTGTGGGATGTTTGCTATACTTAGCTCAAGCAACCAGACCAGATATTGGTTTTGCAGTCAACAAACTGAGTCAATATGCCAGTCATCCAAATAACCAACATTGGCTTGGTATTAAGAGAGTGATGAGATATCTCCAAGGTACAAAACACTTGAAGTTATGTTACACTAGAGAACCATCTCAAGAAATTAAAGGCTACTGTGACGCAGATTGGGCCAGTAGTCCAGAAGATAGACGGTCTTGCACCGGTTATATCTTTATTTTTCAGAAAGGAGCCATAGCGTGGAACTCTTGCAAACAACCGACTGTTGCTCTGTCTACAGCTGAGGCGGAGTACATGGCGATGGCGTCTGCAACCCAGGAGGCGCTGTGGATTCGCCAACTTCAACGGGAACTCAGTCAACAGGAAGAAAAACCTCTCTCTATTCACTGTGATAATCAAAGTGCTATCCATCTTGCAAACACCGATTGTTATAAACCTAAAACTAAACATATAGATATAAGATACCATTTTCTAAGAGATTATGTAAATACTAAAACCATTAGTTTCTTCCACTCCAAAAGTTCGGAAATGGTGGCCGATATATTAACAAAAGGAACATGTTTTGAAAATCATTTTTTTGTATAACAAAAATGGGATTGCGTTCTAGGGGGGGTGTTAGGCAGAACGCACCTTAATCTATTTGCCTTAAGTTGTATCTTTTCTCTATGTCGCCGTGTCGCTGTCACTTTTATAGAATGTCCCGTAATAAAATCGCAGCATATCTTACAAATCTTCATCGTTTTATTCCAGTTAATTAGCTAAGTAAACTCATATCATGACAACTTTGATATTTTTTCTCTGTTATAAAAGTTGACGAATCGTGTTTCTGCAACTAGCAAAATGAAGTCAATTAAATGAAAAATCATGTCATCAAATATCACTTTCATATGTTTTGTAATTGTTGGGAAAAATCAAGATCCCCGCCACGTAAATTACCAATGGTAAATATTTACTCATAGCTTAAAAATTGGATTATTTTTTGTTACCATACTTTATGCAATTCTAGACAGGGTTTTTCGAAGTGCTTTGTTGCGATACGTAAAATAATTTTAATAAGTTTTTTGTTTACTTATCAGTATATTTACCTACTCGTGGTTGCATAAGACTTGTAAAAACATGGTTCAGTTTTTTGCAACGTCTGCCAACCGTATCATTATCAAAAACCGTTTACATTGTGCAACTAGCCTTACAAGCGAGCGTTCGTCATATCCCCCACTTTTTTACGATCGCCGCCAAAAACGTACAGCTAATCAAGCCCGCCTTATAATACACGAGGAGCGTTTTTAATTAAACTCGATTGCACCTAGCTCCTGACTTTATTACGTCATTGGTTTATGGGATGTCGGAGTTGAGTTCCGATGAGGTTTTATACCTTTTTAAGTGTATCTCCTGTGATTTATCGAGAGTGTATTGTTGTATGAATAAAATTAAATTGTGAAAGCGAAATTGTATTTTGATTTTGTGTTGATGAATTTATTTAGAGGATAATATTTTTTGCCTTATCGCATGAAATGTGTTTAAGTATCTTGCTTAAGTAGCTTGTTGTAGGTAATATAAAACAATATGAGATTTTAATGATAGATTTAATACAGATCCACTTGAGTTTATTTTATATAATTAACTAGCGGCCACTCGCGGTTTTACCCGCGCCGCGTGATTCCCGTTCCCGTGGGATCAAGATCGGGATAAAAAGTATCCTATGTGTTAATCCAGGTTATAAAATATCTGTATGCCGAATTTCATCCAAATCCATCCATCCGTTGCAGCGTGAAGAAGTAACAAATATACGAACATACATACACACAAACTTTCGCATTTATAAATAGTAGGATTTTATTCTGACGTTACGAACCGTATGCAGGGGAAATTGAGACGCTGATCGTCTTAAAATTTATTTCTAACAAAGTATTTTTAATTTAGTGAATTCCGTTTTCGCAAAGGTAGAATCAAATAAATTTGTAAAGTAAACACGATTAAATCGTATGAAGTATTTATTTTTATGTTTAGTGTTCGCTTCAAAACAATAATAAATTGGGGTATTTGACAGGTTTTAGAAAAATATGTCTAATGGTTCATTATAGCATAATATATTTGCGATTTGATTAATTCGTTATGAATTTCTTTATTTTTTATGAAAATCGCAATTAAAATTAAAATTAATAAAATAGCCGCCAAAACGCTGAATGCAAGTCACGTGATGTCGTGACGTCACCTGCTTGTAAGCAAACTTTTAGCTGTCAAATTAAACGTACAAAACTTTGATTGAACAAAACATTTACTGTAAACAAGCTGGTGGCGTCACTCCAGATTCAGCGTCAACCCGTGCGTTTTTGATCACGTGGTCAATCATAAAAAATGTATCATGTTATTAATGATTTTTTATAAAAATCATACTTATTTTAAAATTTTGTGCTGGCTAAATTAGTTTAAAAACATGTTTACTATTAAGTTAACAGTTTGATCAATATTTTCATTGTATTCAAATACCCTATTGATAATTTCATAAATTATTATTAATATATTCTGAAGGGTCTATGCGTGAAAGTTGAAGGTTTTCATTTAGTTACATCTTTGACAACGATGTGCGTATAAACGTATAAAAACATAAATATTCATGAAAATAACAGCGGCTTTTAAGCCGATAGATACCGAAACCAACGGCTAGAAACGAATAACCAGCCGCTTGATACCGGGTAGATACTCACCCGACTTGATCATCGAAAAAAAAACGATTTGTATTATATTTTTTATTGTGAAACTCTTATTTTTGTTAAACAGTAGCACTTATTATGTTCTGCTGTTTTTTTTTTAAATAAACACCGAACACACCGTTTATACCTAATAATTTATTTAATTCAGAGACGAACAGGAAACTATGAAACAACGTTTGTGTTTAGGTGGTGGTGTATGAAAATTATAAGAATAAAGGTAGCTAAATTAGTTTACTTTGGATTTAATCATCATTATAAACCAAACAAAGAAATACAACTAAATGTTTACTATTACTAGGTATCTTTACACTTATTTCATGGATAAATACCTATTTCCAAAACAACTCTGACAAATAAATTATTAAAATAGTCCTATTCCAGTGCTGTGTCACATTTTGTATGAGAATTTTGAGTTTTTAACACATAATACAGATGCAAATGGCGTTGTTTATGTCTATTCATGTTAAATGTATCCTTTAGTAAATAAATTAGAAGAGAAACAACAAAAACAAAAAACTAATCATGTGAATATATCAATGAAATGTAAGCAACCGTTTCCAGCCGCTAGTTATCGCTAGAAATGATAATAAGCCAAATAAGCCGTTTCTAGCCGCTACGCTAGAAATGTTAGTAACCAGCTTCACATCTATAGTAAATACTAAATTCTGAAGGAGCTCAATGGCGCAGTGGATAACGTGCCCGGTCATCGAGTGCTAAGTTAAGCTACACTCTCGCAATGGTCTGTCATCCAAAATACATTCTTGGGTCATCACGAGCTCCTTCGTACTTTAGAAGGCATGTAAAACCGTTGGTCCCGGTACTAATAGTAGATGCTGCTTAGGTAGCTATACCTAAGTGCTAACTTATAAGCTAAGCTATTTAATACTATTTCGGTATTTATACCTTCTTTATTCAGTAAATATTAGGATTTTAAATAAAAATTTGTGACGCCTCGGTGGCCGAATGGCAATGCATTCAGGCCGATACCTGAAGGTCCCGGTTTCTATTTCCAGTTCAGGCGCAGACTGTTTTGGATTTTTCGATTTGTAGCCCGGGTTTAGCAGCAAGTACCTAATTTTATTTTTCTTCTTCTTTAATTGTGACGCAGACTTGGTGTCAAAGATGGAGGCCTTTGCCCAGCTGTGGGACAGTATATAGGCTATTTTACATTTACATAATTGTATATTAACGTGTTCTATTTCAAGAACTCGATTGTTATTAGTGCTAGACTTACAATTGAATACCTACTTCCGTAATAATAAACAATTATTTAGCTTCGAATAGTTATTCCGTGTTTTGTGTTTTTCATTCTACTTTTTTTGTAAATTTTAATGTAGTTTACATGATGGGACCAGAAAACGGAATATGCAAGCTTCACATCACCAGTTTAATTTTGTCCCACTGCTGGGATAACGGGTAATATAGGGAGAACGGGTCATATACCACCACGCAGGCCCAGTGCGGATTGGCGGTTATTAACGACTGCTAATGCAGCCAGAACCAACGGCTTTACGTGCCTTCCGAAGCACGGAAGAGCTCGAGATGATAAATGTTTGGTCACCCATCCGATGGCCGGCCCTTGCGAAAGTTGCTTAACATCAGCAACCGCAGACCGGGCACGTTAAACACCGATTGCGCAATCGTGTTGTGCAATCGAGCTACTCCTAAGAAGAACTTATTTAGTTTGAATAATGCTTTTAAGTTAAACAATAACCTTGTAGACACAAAACAGCAAATTTCTTAAGTTGGCAACTTCCATTCAGTGGGCTCTTAAAATACTTTTTAATTACGTTGCCTCCGGACTGCGATGTCGCTGTATTTTATTTGCGAAGGTAAATGTGAGATTTATATAATATGATCTTTTTAATTTGGCTAGGAAGGTCAATTTAAAAATATATTTTTACGTTTAGTATTTATTAAAGAAGTATTTTTATTTTATTTTATTTTATTATAAAATAAAATAAAAAGTAAATGTTTTGTGCTGCTCGCATCCAGCAGGTTTTGCAGCACAAAAAAAGGACGAAGAGAGGACTATGCCCAGCAATGGGTGGGGGCTGACGATGATGATGATGATGACGATGATGATGAAAGAAATGTAATGTCATAAACCTACTTATACATCATATTTAGTTTGGTCGTCCACGCGCTTCGGCGCGTCCTGATCTGGCGTTATGACCTGACGCAGATGGTCCCTTGTTCTTGCGCAAAGTTGTCTGATACCTACTTTATGACCTAACGGATAATGGGTGTGTCAGTATAAACTATAACGTCGTGTGTAGCTGGGTTGGTCCACCACACCCGGTCTTCTTCTTATCTCCTTTAAGAAGTCGACTATCATCATGGCCACTTGGGCCCGTGATCATACAGCTAGGATAGCTAGGATCATACAGAAGATACCCCCAAGTTGATCCAGAATGATTTTTTGAGTCGTGTATTGTCAGAGTTGCCCTTTTTCACAAATAATAAATACCTAGTTCGATGAACCCATTAAATACGGCCCAGGATTGTGGCCGACGAACTAAAGGATGATGGTATCGTGCCTATAAAACTGACCAACATACATACGAGTATAAACCGTATAGATCACTATCTTCGACTATTGGGCCGGTGTGTGTGACCACCCATTACGTACCTACTGTACGAAAAGTATTATAATTTATTTATTTATTTATTTAAACTTTAGCAACATAAATATTACATGGCGGACTTAATGCCTGAGACATTCTCCACCAGTCAACCATAGGGTAGTGCTGAGATAATATTGGTAGGTGCAATCAAGATATATTATACCTAAATAATTTAATTTAAATTAACCTAAATAAAATACATAATTCTAATAGAACGTTATTGAGATGATTCTGCCATGATTCTATCAAACAAGAGCTCGCGGACTTTCTTTTTAAAAGCATCACGACTTGTAGCCATCCTGATTTCGAGAGGCAGCGCATTCCACAGGAGAATGGATTGAATGTGAAAGGAAGAATGAACAAAACCAGATGTATGGGAGGGACAGAGAAGGAGAAGATTATTTGAGAACCGGAGATTTTTACTGTGAGAGGAGCAAAGGTACTGGAAATGGGGAGCAAGATAAGAAGGAGCGTTTAAAGATTTTACCTAGATATGATGTTTCATTGGCAAATAGGTATGCAGCCCATACCTTCCAACTTGGTCTTTGTTCTTCTTTCTTCTTTTTTTGTATAGGAGAAAGCATTAGGCATCAGGCACCTTAATGATTCGACGACCTTCGTAGCGGAGTGGCTTGCACGCCGGACTTTGGGCGGCGCTTACTCTGAGGTCCCGGGTTCGATTCCCGGTTGATCCAATGTCGAAAACGAACTTTTCGATATTGTGTCGGATCTAGGTGGTTGTGGTACCGTCGTTATTTCTAATTTCCATCAAACGAGTGCTTTAGCTACTTACCTTGGGACCAGAACAATGTATGTAATATTGTCTTATGATGCCAGTAAGCTTGTTAGAGGCTACCTATTTACGTACCTAAGTAATGTGAGATTTTGCCGTCTATGTATGACGCAAAGAGATGACCCACTAAAAATGTTCACGTGCTGACAGGGTGATTTGGGACCACTATATGCAATTAACGGAGTAAAGTATTTTTTCTATGCCAACTTATACCTTATTGTTATTAAGGAGAAAATGCATGAAGCATAACACAAGGCCCGGGAACGCGTTTATTTTACACATTACTTATTTAATGTTTATCCTGACGTTTCGAACCCTTTGTAGGGTCTGTGGTCACAGGGAGACTGGCTATTTCCAGTCCGTATTGGATCACATATTGAAACCTACACATTGAAATGAAACAACTTTTACGGATCTACTCGCGTTTAGTCTCCTTGTGACCACGGACCCTGCAAAGGGTTTGAAACGTCAGGATAAACATTAAATAAGTAATGTGTAAAATAAACGCGAGTAGATCCGTAAAAGTTGTTTCATTTCAATAACCAGGAGTTTACCCCAGCACCATTTCGTTGGGCCTACCATATGGTAGCTTTCCACAATCGGATGGGATACTTGAGTAAGTCTTAAATTAATGACACGACTCCTGATACCCACAAAACAGTTAACATCACAGTAGTCAATCAGTCAGGTTTTGTGGGGCATCCCTACCGTTGTCTATCTATTTTCTGACGTCTGTCTTACGAGTTTCTTTAGTAAAGGGTACTTCAATTTTATCTCTGTATTTTTCAAATGTTTTCCTTCAGGACTACAGTAAACCTGCCTGAAGTTAAGAGCGATCAAGTTCCCGTTTGACCCTGACGGACGCAAAGGACGGGTTTGATTGACAGTTGTAACTTATTCATTCGCATGCCCTTCTAAAAGGTCCGAAGCGTCACTACTGGAACTCACTCACTCGATCCGTCACTCTCTGAGTATTATAAACATGATTGTAAAGAATGAAAGGTATATTTCGTGGACAAGGTAAATTATAATTGTACAGTTAGTTTTTATTTATTTTAGCATCCCGTACTTAAACATAAATTTTTAAACAAATAACAAGTTAAATATCAAGCCAATATGCATGAAACCTCTATAGATGCTTATGGAACTAGAGGGATTTAGAAATACAAAATTTTAAAACACGTTTATTGAACTTTATTTTTGCAACTTGACTTTAAATCACATAATTAAAAAAAAAATCAGTTCAAAGGTTCAGTTTCAAATCCCGCTAGTGTGAATTTGTTCAACGCCTTCTTCAAAAATATATGGGAGACACGCGTGACTGTATGTATGTCAAAAATTTACAAAAAATATATTATATTATCTCGTGAAACCTTAGTACCGTCCTTATTCATGGCCCCGTTCGTCCTCTAAATACAAATAACGTTACACAGAGAAACTATGTTTATGAGAGTTTGCAAGTGAAGTAGGTCCTAGCCGAAACTGATGTAATCTGCCTTCGGTATTTGATCGGGGAGCTGGTGAACTGAACAGGCAGATAGTTTAGGTTCAACTAGACTAGAGGCTTCAGTGGTTTCGGTAAAACACATAAACTACTTATAAATAATCCTATATACTCATCTAGAAAGCTTATAAATATTAGGTACCGCTGAGGACCTCAATGGTGCAGTGGTTAAGACGCTTGGTTTGCGATTAAGTTAATCGGGCCGATATAGCGGGATATTCGGTTAATTCTGGTAAAAAAAAATATGTATGCATATAACGTATCTACTTAAAAATATCATTGAGGCAAGCTGTATTTAGATATTTGATCAACAATGTACTCTAGATGTATCTACTATAGATTCCCGATGAGCGCTTGAAATACGGTATCTACGCGACTTTGGTGCCACAGAGCCACAATGACGTTTGTGGCGATGGCAGTAAATATTAGGTACACCATATTTTGCAACCTTAATTAATATTTATGTTTAAGATTTAAGGTGAATTGCAAACAAACTTCTTGGCGGGAAAGTGACGAGTCATGTCTGCGGTTTTGTTTTGTTTTCTAAAATTTGTGTTATGTCGAATATTAATGTGAAATAATGGTGTATTATTAACCATTAAGTGTTCGTGAGTGTGCATGAGTGTTGGCAAATGAAACAAAACAATGCAACGCCACTTTTAAAATTCTCTCAAGAAGTCCGCGGTGAGGACTTAGTAAAGCCCCACATCTTTACTGAGATACTCGAAGAGTTGGGCGTATATCAAATCTCGCTTCTCATTTCTATTAACATTCATCATCATCATCAGGAAGGAAATATTGTTTAATTATGTATTACTTGTAAGAAAAATTGCTTTGACACTGCCTAAGCCATCAAATAAAGGAAAAAAATAATTTAAGTTTCACAGTAAGCTGAAGTTGTTGATGATATCTAATGCTTTTTCAGGTTTTATTAAACGAAATTTAAATGTATAGGTATGAGCAAACATGACCACTTTCGTGATGCATTTTGGTTTCGGATCCTTTATCTTATTATATCATTATTGATCGAAGCATGTAACGTATCTAACTTATAATAAATATCATTGAGGCAAGCTGTATTTATGTAATGTGAAAACAGTTAATACGCGAGTATTCCCAAGCCAAAACACAAGCAACATTTTTATTTGATGTAAATAGGGGTTTTATTTTTCCAGTGCGCGTGGAGTGCGAACCTCGTGTCATGACGTCGATATGGGTAGCCGTCAGTCACCCTCGTTACCCGACTGCTTAGGAATGCACGGAGGCTTTGACGCACCTAGGTGCCGTTTGCTGTACATTATACAGGATGTTTGGTAATATGTGTATATTCCCGACATGTACCCATGTTAACATGTCTATATAAATACTATGCCAACGTCAAAAAATTGAAATTGTTAAAAAAAAATCAACTCTCCATACAAAATGACCTATCAGTTGATCGAGTTAGTCGAATTTTTTTTTTACGAATATACACATATTACCAAACATCCTGTATACCTACAAATTTCCTGTATACCTACAAATTTCGCGCATTTTCAAGTAAACATTCGGAATTCAAATTCGGCATTAGTATAATAATAATAATCTTTATTATCCACAAAAGCATGATTACAGGTAAAATTTGTCCTGTATCCAAAACTAGGCTAAAAGCCTACATGACAGAAGGTAGTTGCTCTCCAAATGGGGAACATTACAAAGCAGCTTATGCAGACAATTGAGAAATTAAGAAAAAAGTTTAAAGTAACAAAATAATAACAATAAAAAGTATTTAAAAAAAATACATAATGTAAACGATTAAGTAATAAGGTTTTTTTCATTTATTAATTAAAATCTGATTATTTTTCTGATCTGCTTTAGCTGACAAAGTTGCAGGCTGTCGCTAGTAATTAATATAATAAAGATGTTGTTCTTATTATATTAATTATTATTACATTAACTATTTGATTCCATTTCTAAAATTTTATCCTGATAACGTAATTTAGACTACAGTCAGCGCCACCTCTGTTTAGAAAAAAGAACTAAAATATAATTACTTAATGCCATTGCTTTGAAAATCATGCAGTACCAAAAAGCAGACACCAGAAAGCTTTTACAGAGACATGTATCGTACTTAAAATTAAGTTTTTAAGAACTTTGGTTCTTACTTAGGTTTTGTGGTACACACGCCTTTTTTTTATACGAAGTGGTAAATCTGCTAACAGACGCATCAACGGGGAAGAGGACCCGCTGGCTGTCTGAGGATGGTCAAGACTGTTCCAGGGCCGAAGCCCTAGAGAAAGCGAGTCCAGGCCGACACGGTAAAAACCACTCCGATGTCCTCTCGTCACCTTGGAACCAGCAAACCGGCGACCATCGCGTCGTCCTAATCTGAGGAGGACGCATCGAACGCCGGCATAGTGGAGCCTAGCCGAGCCGAGGTCATGGGTACCCTTTCGGGCACTTCCACAACTTTCGGACACTTGCACAACTTTCGGACACTTGCACAACTTTCGGACACTTCCACAACGTGGTATACACGCCTGCATCAACCTACCAGAAGCCGTCAAATTTCCTCAATAGTTTTTGACCTTTATGTCCCCTTAAACCTTAAATCCCATTCCATAATATGGCTAAATATTTATTGAAGAAATATGGAAGCTTTGGAGAGGTCCAGGCATCTGTACAAGTTTAACAACAACGTAACAATATCACAGCAACATTTAACTCTCCTCGCGCCGTGCTCCTCATTACTGAGGGTCGTGATTCCCCCGATGGGAAGTAAATTTTTCTTTGATGATGCCCCTCCATTGATTTCTGTGTTTTGCGTCATGGAGTGCATCGTGTAGCTTGGTGTTCAGCGTTGAGCGGATTTGGTCAGACCACCTAGTTGGGCTTCGACCTCTCGGCCGTTTGCTATCGACCTTGCCAGTGACCATCAGTTGTTCAAGGTTGTGTCCACCTTTTCGGGCGATGTGACCGAAGAATTCCAGAATCTTTTAATTATACACATCAGAATCTTTTAACATTTAACTAAAGGTTGAATAATAACTGGAATCGTCCAATATTGATGTCATATTTAATTGTATAACTAGGTTTATTAATGGATTAACTAATACCAATGATGTCAGTCGGCAAATTATATTATCTAATCATTGTATTAAATCATGAACTTAAAATTATAGTGTCGCTCATAGACAAATAATAATTAAATAATTAATTATAATTAGTCACGATGCCAACTAATAAGTGACTTGATTATTATTTATTGTTCTTATAATTTAGATATTCATATTCCATTATAAACAGCTGAAGATCTGGTGAAGTTCGCAGGTAGCCATTGGATGCGATCAGGTCAAAACCGGTAATTGTGAAGATCCTTGGGGAAGGTTTTTTCCAGCAATGGACATCTTTTGGCTGAGATGGTGATAGTAAATATAATACAAACAGCTGTGAAACAAGATGTCACTCATTATTTAAGTGCTCTAACAAGAAGCCCACTCAAGACTTGGTCTGTCTGAGAAACCTCATCTCGTAATGGCTTTATCAATTCGGCCTTCAAAGTTTCGCCTCTCGATGGGCTCCGAATGCCTCTGAGAATCTAGTAGGAGAGACGAGGAGACACTTGCATGATTCTATCCCCTCTAGAAACTATCTTAGGATATTTCGTTCACACGGCTTTAGGAACACGTTATGTTTCTCGCCCACAAAAGTTCAGTTACGCTGTAAAAGCCACATGCGGCCTTCAGCAAACTCCCCAAAAAAAAAGGCTTTAAAAACCCTTTGTGCCTTACAAATAAACAAAGAATAAGGTTCGAATAGTTATTCCGTATTTTGTTCCCGTCATGTAAACGTAAATTTTTATTTTTATTTTCAAGTGTTAATTGCTGCACTGAAGCTAAATTAAATATATATAAAATTTATAAAATACAGTGAAAAAATTAAACGCCTACCCGACACAGCCAGGAATCGAACCTGGGTCTTCCACAAACGCAGAATTTTGTCACTGCTTTTTAAAAAAAAAATTCAGCGCTTACGTCAGCCTTCCCGGTAGCATAGCGGTCAGTGCAGCCGCCCGGATTGCGGATGACCCAGGTTCGACTCCTGGCTGGGTCGGGTAGGCGTTTAATTTTTTCACTGTATTTTTTATATTTTATGTAAACGTAATTTCAAATAAGAGTAAAAGAGACAAAACACGGAATAAAAATTTGGAGCTTATTCTTTGTTTATTTGTAAGACCCTTTAAGTTTCTCGCCGCCTCCAAAAGTCCGGTTACGCTGTAAAAGCCACACGTGGCCAACAGCAGTTTTTTTCCTAGAAAAAAATTAAACCTCTTTACTTTATTTTTTACAAGCGGCCGCTCGCTGTTTCACATGCGTGGTTCCCGTTCCCGTGAGAATATCAGGATAAAAAGTATTCTATGTTTTAATCCAGGTTATAAACTATCTGTATGCCGAATTTCATCTAAATCCATTCAGTAGTTTTAACGTGAAAGAGTAACAAACATCCATCCATACTTAAAAACTTTCACGTTTATAATATTAGTAGGATATCTTACGGGTAAGCACAAGCACAGTGCTTTAGCTCACCTGGTGTTAACTGATGATAAGACCAATGGTGGAGGCGAACTTCACCCGGGATCCTCAACTACCGAGGCACTGTCAATGTTATCTCTAGCTGCCGGAACCCAACAATACTACAAACATTGATGTTATATCGGACATATTTATATAAGATGGTGGTAGCTAGCCAGGCGGACAAACAAGCCCTACCACCAATCAAACCGAGTGTGTACACAAACATGTACCCCTTTGAAATCGAACCTGGGACCTCTGGCTCTAGACCGGTGATCTTAACCACAGACCACAGCGGTTAAACAGGATTATTATAACTATATTCCTATCTAATCATCATTTGTTAACGTTACCTGGTGGTATCTAGGTGTTGGAGGCACCACCAGCACTACAAGTACACAGCGGAAGTTTTCCCTTCGCGTGGCAATATTACAAACGTGTAGGAACACAGCCCTACAGGTTTTCCCTCTCACGATAACATGGGATAAGGGCGCGAGTTGCCTTTTTGCATTAAACACATTATATCGGAGTTATTATTATTATAAAAGGTGCGTACATAACATTAATTATTTATTGTTACCACATATATAAATTTGGGTTGCCAACCGACGCTAATATCGGAATGATCATAATATTAGTAATAAAACGGCAATGACAATAAAAAATCATAAAGTAAGATAGATACATGACAATTTTATTACAATGCTAAAAGTATTTATTTTCTGAAGTTAACGCGAATAATTAGTCAATACTTCCCTGTGGCCACAGGGATGACATATAAAATTATAAGAAATATTATTATAAAAGCGCTATTAAGAAAAGCGCCTTAAAGAAAGGGAGAAAAGCCCTCACTAAGTTTCTTGTCGGTGCTTCTCAGTCTTCCACCCTGTGTAGACTTACGAACCGACTGCATAGTGACATTCTTAAGAGCTGTTTGTAGCCTATACTGAATAAATTACTTTAAATATATTTTTTTTTAATTTTGAAGACAGTAAATAGTCCTTTAACCGTAAAATATGGTTGTACGAAGCGATGGCTTATTCGTATGTCATACTCGTGAACGCGTGCCGCCTGTGGAGGGTGGTCTGCTCTTGCATACTTATCTTATTTTTAGTATTATTTACTATAATTTGACTTTGATGTAATGTAGTGGTACTGTATGACATTGTGGAAACTTTATCTGATGTAAATTTGTTAACTTAGATTTGTTATTTTGTTTTTTTACATGTTGTGGTTTTTTTCTATATTTTTTGTGTTTATATGTAATGGAAAGTGTCCTGCTATGATAGGGCATTTTTCAATGTTTTTGACGCTGTAAGGGAGAAAAGAGCTGGACACTTGCTGAATTTCTTGCCGGTTCTTCTCAGTACAAGATCTCCCGCCCAGAGTAGACTTACGAACCGATGGCATAGTGACATTCACAAGAGCTACTTGTAGCGTAAACTGATAAATGATTTTAAATTTTGAACTCCATTTTGAATTTTGAACCCACCTGATTGGTTACTCACTCATACTCTTAAGTATATCACTGTCATTAGTCAAACAGAGCTATGCGATTGAACTTACGATATCTCGCATTCAACCCGTGTATCTATCCGTTTTGAGGAGCTCGATGGCGCAGTGGTTAACGCGCCCCGTCTGCGAGTGCTAAGGTTAAGCAACTTTCACAAAGGCCGGTCGTCGGATGGGTGACCATAAATGTATCAACTCGAGCTCCTTCGTCCTCCTCCTTCCTCCGTGCTTCGGAAGGCACGTAAAGCCGTTGGTCCCGGCTGCATAAGCAGCTGTTAGCAACCCCCAATCTGCACTGGGCCCGCGTGGTGGTATAGCCCGTACTCCCTATCCATTAATGGGGAAGGCTCGTGCCCCAGCAGTGAGGATATAAAATGAGCTGATGATGATGACGATAATGATGATGATCTATCCGTTCGGCTACGGACTGTTTATTTTATAATCTTTCTTATAATAGTAATCTAAATCCTTTAGCCGCTGATTCAAAGAGCCCTACCTACCATTTATTTATTTCTTATTTCAGTGTTTTCATTCAAAATATTGATTTTCTTAATTGTGGGTATATAATAAGGCATGCTGGATGAGAGTAGCCTTGGATCTTGCTCGGTGGCGTGCACTTGGAGAGGCCTATGTCCAGCAGTGGACTAGTATAGGCTGATGATGATGATGAATAAGGTACTATGTCAAAGGGTCGAAATGCCGCTCGTTGTTTTTTTTAATACTTTAAACAAATTTTCTTTTTTAAAGCACGTTGTGGCCCCACGTGTTCACCGGTGAAAGTTAGAGAATACAACGGGCAAGGTGACACCTTGATAATGTCCTTAATCTGGGTTTATCGACCCGTTTATCGGCCGCTATCACAGATACGCGTTATCTTATAGACTTTCACGATGTCAACAACACTCCATGTAAGATTTTGTTTGCGCATTTTGTGCAATCAATAAGTACCTAATTGGGACGTTCGAAATGAGGAATGAAAATTTGGTAATATTTGTTAGTTATAATGAAAATAGATAACATATACACATACATCGTTGTTTTATGAAATTTATGCGAGCACAATACATTGAATGAAACACTTTAAGTCTGTAAGACATGCCTTTTTAAAGGTAAACTTACCTGTTGTTCTTGTGCTTTTTATTTATTATTTTCATTGTCTATTTGTGTACGAAAAAATAAAGTAACTAAAAAAATGTGGTTGTGCATGACAAGTTGATGTCTTTCGGCAGAAACATGATTTTTCTGTTAAATTGCAGAAAGTCACTGAAAACGGCAACGCACGATGAGTTTTTGTATATTCAAATACGTTTAAATGAATAATATTCAGCAGTTGATGTAGATATTTAAGAGAAAATTGAGATAACGGTGGAAATCAAGGAAAATCACGCTAATATTATAAATGCGAAAGTTTGTGTGTATGTGTGTATATTTGTTGCTTTTTCACACTGCAACGGATGGATGGATTTGGATGAAATTCGGCATACAGATAGTTTATAACTTAATAAAGAAATTTCGCACATAGACATATCATAACCCGGAAAAAGAAAATATACTTTTTATCGCGGTAATAGGTTACTGTGAGATAATGTAGCCCTCACGAACGAAGTCGCGGGCAATAGCTACTTTATAAAACAGTTTAAGAAGTAAACTAAAAAACCTTTTGAATGTATACGATTGTATCGTTTACACCGAAACCTTCACAAATAAACTTGACCTCAAAAACGTTAATTGAGATCAGAATACAAAAGCGTGATGCAGCACGCTCTTCCGTGATTGCACGATTCGCCAAATGCGCATGCATCGCCCAAAATTTAGTGCAAGGACCATGCTGCACGAAACTGTATCGTTCTTTTTTATACTTGAATAATATTGAAACTTTACAATCATAATAATAACCAACTAAGATTTCATGACAGATACTATTATTTAAAGGTTTTATTAGAGGCGTTTTATTAGTTGCAGCACAAAATCACGCTCTCACAGAATATCGGCGTGAAACAACGGCACTCGTTGCTGTTGTGTTTCGTCCGGTGAGTGAAAGCACCGGAGGCCCATCTCTCACCCTTCCCCCTTCCCAATTCCTGCTCCCTCCTCAAGATCCAACTCCTTCCTCAAGGTTGGCAACGCATCTGCGATTACTTTGGTTTTGCCTGGTGTCCATGGGTGGCGGTAATTACTTTCCATCAGGTGACCCGCCTGCTCGTTTGCCTCCTTTTAACATAAAAAAGACATAGAAGATTCTGATTGCCAAAACTAAATTTCATTCAATACTAGCACGTTACGCGCAACTTCGTCCGCGTAAATTTGAGATAAAAAAATACTATTTTAAATAATAATATAGCTTTAGTGACCTGCAAGGAATGTACTATTATATCAGTGAAAGATTTTTTGATTTGAACCAGCATTTCCAAAGATTACCCTCCGCAAACAAACAAACAAAGTCACAAACATTAACTCTTAAGGCGACGCACCGCTAAACAATAAATCTCATACATTTTGATACGAGCGTTTGCGCCCCGTAATATAAGAAAAACTGGTTTTTTTTCCTTCAAATTAAAACTACAAATTATTTTTAAAAAATGAACCACAAATTTGAAGTGTTTATTAAGTCTAATCTACTAAGAAAATTTAGATGCTTTAATCGGTCTGGTTAGCCTGTAAAATGTGAATCTATGTTTTAAAAGAGGTTACTTTGAGGTTTTTTTCTCTGTTATAAAAGTTGAAAATTCGTGTTTCTGCAACTAACAAAATGAAGTCAATTAAATGAAAAATCATGTCATCAAATATCACTTTCATATGTTTTATAATTGTTGGGAAAAATCAAGATCCCCGCCACGTAAATTACCAATGCGTCGTCTTAAATAGATTGTCGTTATTATGGTTATATTGTTAATTTATTGTACTATCATTGAAGTGATCCTGCCTTTTTTTTCTAATCTCATTTACTTCATTTAATTGGTGTTTTTATATAACTATTTTAATTAAAGTAAAATTAAATGATTTAGCGCCTTACAAATAAACAAAGAATAAGGTCCGAATAGTTATTCAGTGTTTTGTTCATGCCATGTTAACGTCATTTTAAATTAGGGTAAAAGAGACAAAACACAGAATAACTATTCTGACCTTATTCTTTGTTTATTTGTAAGACCCCAAAGGTTAACCAAACGACCTCATCGCGCCACCTTCTTCAAGTGCCATCTCCTACCGGAGACGAGCGTCATAGCATTATTTCATAGAATATAAACAGTTCTAATTAAAGATAGATAGGTAATATTTTCATTGCAACACTATAAAACATAAACATTAACAAAAAAAAAATTACAAAGTTACAATTTGGCGGTTATATCGCTTTTAAGCGATTACTCTCAGACAACCAGTCGTGTGGAGAAAGCAAATAAACTGTAAGATAAGAGGTGAAACTATTAAAACATACTAGAATAACGTGTATTTTATAAATGAAGCAAAATAATAATAATAATAATTAATACATAATGATAATGATAATAATGATAAATATATACCAATACCACATATATAAATAAACCTACTTAAACATATTTTTGTAGTATAAACAAAAAACCAGAATTCAAGCTACCGGTTATGACTCCTGCATATAATCCTTTGGTACCGAAATATCACTCCTACCGGTATTGTCCTGCCATGTCCCAATTTATAAGAGTACGAGATCCTATCAAATTACTGGACGTAGATGCATAGCAGCTTAAGCATAAGGGCATGCAATGCGAATTACATCTATGGCGCACTCAGTCGATTGCACGCACGGTTGACAGTCCTTTGAAAACTACAGCTATCTCGCGTTCAATGTATTGGAGTGTGCTATCAAAGATAAGCCGACTGCAGTAGGTAAGCTCAATACATACCGTGCTTGAGCAACGCACACATAAACAACCTCTTACGGACACGGAATCTCGGAATAGCTGCGCTCGGACTGTTTTTTTGATGTGTAACATGGGACGGAAGTATGTGTAACATTGGACGGAAGTATGTGTAACAGTGTAACAGGAAATCGGGAAAGCGCAACGCAAGCGCGCGCCAATTTGTAAATTTATAATCGATATTATGAACATGACTTATTTTAGCAGAACCAACTTCGAAAGCTGCAAAATGTTTGGTGGACTGTTTGTCACATCACTGAGTCCCTTTCCTGTCTTTTATTTAAGTAAGTAGATTTAATTAAACATTAAGGTTAGGTTACGATGAGGCTGACATGTCTATGAATAGACAAAAGCCTCCAAAAAAAATAAGATTAAAAAAAAAAAAACATGACTTATTATTATTATAATGTGACATATTGTGCCACTTGACTATCAAATGTCATTTTGATATGTCAAAATATGTCTTCTGATGAGTATTTACTGCATTTGTTTTATAGTTTTAAAATGATGTCTTAACTGACCCATTTCTTTTTCAGAATATCATGTTAAAATTTCTGAAATTTCCCTGTGTGGTGCCGGGGATAAAGAATTGCACCACCCCATCTCTTCCTGTAGGTGTCGTAAAAGCCGACTAAGGGACCATTCCAGAGGATGGGCAGCAGCATCTCTCTGAGGTTACCCTCAACCTACTGCGATCGCCAACCCGCCTGCCAAGCGTGGCGATTACGGCAAATACCCCTCATATCCTTGGGGGAGGCCTTTGTCCAGCAGTGGACGTCTTTGGCTGAGATGATGATGTTAAAATTGACTAAGGTGAGATGTCAAATGTTACACATCATATGCGACTACTCGGCTCGTTTTTTTTAAATATATATTAGAAGGAGGATTCCCTGTGTGGTGCCGGGGTTAAAGAATTGTACCACCCCATCTCTTCCCGTGGGTGTCGTAAAAGCCGACTAAGGGACTCATTCCAGAGGATGGGCAGCAGCATCTCTCTGAGGTTACCCTCAACCTACTGCGATCGCCAACCCGCCTGCCAAGCGTGGCGATTACGGCAAATACCCCTCATATCCTTGGGGGAGGCCTTTGTCCAGCAGTGGACGTATTTTGGCTGAGATGATGATGATGATTAGAAGGAGGAAAACGAGCAGGCGGGTCACCTGATGGGAAGCAATCACCGCCGCCCATGGACACTCGCAAAACCAGTGGAATCGCAGATGCGTTGCCGGCCTTTAAGGAAGGAATAGGCTCATTTCTTGAAGATCCCTAAGTCGTACTGGTCCGGAAATACCGCCGCTGAGAGCTGGTTCCTCGGCACTGTAGTTCGTGGTAAAAAATTACGTGAGAAACTTACGGTAGTGTTCCGAAATTCGTGACCCTTCAGGGTCTTTGTCTCCTTATTTTCCGTGATAGCACACTCCAATACATTGGATGTTTGGAATTATTAAAATTCACTGTCTTATCATTATTTTGCTTTCCGTCCATGTTCTATCAGTGACCGTTTATATTATAATGGATTCTATTTTCCTGTTAAGCACTCTTTTAAATGCATGTTGTGTTTGCCTTTAAATGATTGTAATAACTAGTCTAAAATTAGTATGTAAAACTAGATTTAAGTATTAATGTACACAAACATTGACTAATTGAATAACCGTTTGAATATACAAAAATAATTAGATCTATCTAGAGTTTCTTTAGGCTTCCAAATGCACGTTTAAACATCAGAAGGAACTACTGTTCCAGGTATCATAATTAATAACATAATCCTGATCTGCAAAACTTGATAAGATAGATTAAGATAGACATAGAAATAGAAAGATGTTATCTTATCTTTTCCCATCTCTCAATCTCTCATCTCTCATCTCTTTCTCGCAATAGAAAGAATAGGATAAATAGAAAGATAAGATAAGATACGTACCTACCTATAGAAGATAGATTAGATTTGATGATGTATAGAAAATTGATAAAGTGGTAAGTAAGTATATTCTAAATAATATTTTTTTGGAGATTTTAATACTCGTTTATCCTGTTTGATATTCTATTTCTCAATGCTACTAGATTACTTTTTTGTAAGTGGATAATTCATCAATGTCTCTCGCTACAACATGATTAAGCACTACATTTATTCATGTTTTTCTAACCTTCTAAACCAATAACGTCATTAAGCATTATATTTTTATACTCAATAATAACAAACATTTCTTGTAACCTATAAAGACTTACATCGCCATTTAAAATTTTGACGACGGCAACGGCGACGTCTTCAATAGTAATATAAAGGTTTATTTTAAAATAAAAAACAAGCCTCGTTTTAACAAGGTGTCAATTGCAAATGTTTCCCTCGCGCCGTGGCCGGTCGTCGACCTTTTCCTTAAAGCATCAGCTGATGTCCTTCGTACTTCGTTGACCTCTGAATAACAATAGTACGTGATTAATCATAGCTCGACGAGCGATTCGAAATCCTTAATCGGATATAATTTATGAGTGCGGTTTCGTTGACATTGCCATGTCACCGACAAAACGGTTTTGATTGCTTTTTTGCGTTTCACAATGACATGACAATAGAAACTTTTTGATTTTCTTTTTTTTTTTATATGCCTTTTCTGCATGTTTACGATTTAGCTGTTGATCATCAGCGCAATTTGTTTCTCGTGACTCCATGGTGACGTCATACCTCGATTCTGACGTCGAAATTAAACAATGTATTGCAAGTTATATAAAACGATTTAGGTATTTACAAACGATCACAATGGAGTATTTGACTACAATGAAAATATTGATCAAACTGTTGTTAACTTAATAGTAAACATGTTTTAAACTAATTTAGCCAGCACATAATTTTATAATAAGTATTAGATTTTTATTAAAAATCATTAATAACATAATAATTTTTTTATGATTGACCACGTGATCAAAAACGCACGGGATGACGCTGAATCTGGAGTGACGTCACCAGCTTGTTTACAGTAAATGTCAATCAAAGTATTGTACGTTTAATTTGACAGCTAAAAGTTTGCTTACAAGCAGGTGACGTCACGACATCACGTGACCTGCATTCAGCGTTTTGGCGGCTATTTTATTAATTTGAATTTTAATGGCGATTTTCATAAAAAATAAAGAAATTCATAATGAATTAATCAAATTGCAAATATATTATGCTATAATGAACCATTACACATATTTTTCTAAAACCTGTCAAATACCCCGTGGCTTGATTTTGACATTATTACTATGGAGGTAAATGTCCCTCCTTACGGACTATACGTCTATTACATACTAATGTCCTCCGTAGGAGGAGCTCGGTGATGCTGTGGTTAGCTTGCCCGGTCTACAATTGCTGACCTAAGCAACTTTCGCAAAGGCCGGTCATCGAATGGGTGACCAAAAATGTATTATTTTGAGCTCCTCTTTGCTTCGGAAGGCGTGTAAAGATGTTGGTTCCGTCTGCATTAGCAGTCGTTAACAACCAACAATCTGCACTGGGCCCGCGTGGTGGTTTATGGTCCGTTTCCCTATAACCATAGGAAAAGCTCGTGTCCCAGCAGTGGGGGCATAAAAGAGCTGGTGATAAGGGGACTATAACGACATAGGGGTTGCTTAAAATTGAGAAGCCTTTGGTGAGAATATGTATAACCTCGGGAGTGAACGTTTTAAAATAGCAAAACAAGAGTTCCCTAGTGTCAAGTCAATGAAAGTACTCGGTATGGTTAGCGGTAAGGTTCGTTCTACCAAATCACCTTTATCATAAGTACCTACAAATATTCTTAGCATAAATATTATTCAAATTAAACAATGACATAGAAACATTTCATATCGCGATAATGTTAATTCTTTATCCAATCTCTCTGATCCGATATCATCTGACACTCAGTCGGAAATGATAAGAGTTCATTCAACTTACGTAGAGAAAAAAAAACAACAAACGAATACTTATTTCAAAAATTGGTCATGCCATTGTGAATTACGGTAACATGCAAAATTACAAAATCAACTACATATTAATACAATTGCCTCTGTGGTCTAGTGGCTAAAACCACCGGTTTAGACCCAGAGGTCCCGGTTTCGATTCCCAGCGGGGGGTACATGTTGTGTACTCGGTTTGGTTGGTGGTAGGACTTGTACTTGTAGCGTACATTACACATTTGACGTACTTACCTACCTTTTTAGCCTCCAATGTGTCATGTGTAACGGGGACCAGCTGACGTACCTCTGTTTGGTGGGTGGTAGGGCTTGTTTGTCCGCCTGGCTAGCTACCACCATCTTATTTAAATATGTCGCCATATCATCAATGTTTGTAGCATTGTTGTGTTCCGGCAGCTAGAGATAAGATAGCCAGTGCCTCACTAGTTGAGGATCCCGGGTAAAGTGCGCTTCCATCATTGGCCTAATCATCACTTAACATAAGGTTATATAAAGGCACTGTACTTACCCGTAAAATATTAAAAAATAAATATTTTGTACACCTTCGTTTATGAGGCGTAAGTTGATGAATAGAGATCGGGGTTGATTTCAAAAAACCGTGGTTCTGTACCCATAACTTCAACCAAACAGAGTATACAAACATTTACCCCCACTGGGAATCGAAACCGGGACCTCTGGGTCTAAACTGGTGGTCTTAACGACTAGACCACAGAGGCGGTTAAAACCATAATCACCAGCTTATTTTATGTAGTTTAGTCCCAACAGTGCACAAGGAATTACAAATGGTTTCATGAAAATGTAACAAAAGATAAGCAATTAATACAACTAGCGACAGCAAAACACATGAATACCTACAACAAAATGTTAGTTATATTTTCTTTAAAAAAAAAACAATTCTATGTAATGTTTTTTTTTCTATAGAAAGTTTCTGACCTGGTCATTGAACCCGGGATCTTCGGCCACCGGCGTTGCGAAGCGATGAGCAAAAAAAGTAGCGGGTCCTGATGGGAACCAATAATCGACACCCATGAACATTTGCAACACCAAAGGAATAGCAGATGCGATGACGGCCTTTGAGGAAAGATAATGATAAGGCTCGTTTCTTGAAGGTCTTCTCATGTGCCATGATCACGGATGTGTGTACATCACTATATCCGTGTTGTAATATCTTTACAATTATTCTGAATTTGTTAGTGTTATTTTTATATGTAATTAAATCGACCTGAAAGGCAAACACCGCAAGACTAAACAAATAAATTGTATGACTCAAACAAAGCTATAATTAATTAAAGCGCTGTCATAATTAAACGTTGTCATTGCATGAAAAACGTGGCTGCTGCGAATGGATTTAATTAAATATTTTGTTTTTTTATATACATGTTATGCACAACGCTGTGCTGACACCGTGGCGTGGCTCCCTCGCATGTTTGCGCCACTTCACTTCATGTGGGGGCTGCTGCGGTAAGCGCTGAAAATCGCAAACGGCACAAATACGCAAACCTAGGTCGAAATTATTTATTTGTTCCGTTTGCGGTGGACACAATGAGTCTATGGGGGCCGGAGGTAAAGCAGCTTGTTAAAGAGTTAAATGCTCGCCTTATCGAGGCCTCCGGTGACAAGAAGGCTGGCAGCTACCTCTGCCAGCGTATTAGTTTGGCAAACTAAAGGGGCAATGTTGCCAGCATTCTTGGGACCGTTCCCATGAGCCCACAGTTGGAGGACATCTTTTATTTATAGGTCTTTAGTTTTTAATTTTCAAATTAAGTTTCAAGTTAAGTTAAGTCATGTTTCTTTTTGTTGTGTACAAAATTTATCTTTTACATTACAATTGTAGCTGAATGATCTAATTAAAAAAATAGGTTTTACATGTCAAGGATTCTTCGCAGCTTCAGCACAAAATAATATTTAAACTATACGCAAAATAGTTCGTAAAAGTTTTGAAATTTTTTAAAACTATTTTCGAAATTGTCTCAGGGGCACCAGTGCTTGACACAGAGGCCCGGTGTAAGATATAAGTTTTAATTACTTGCAGCATCCCCTGTGTGGTGCCGGGGATAAAGAATTGCACCACCCCATCTCTTTCCGTGGGTGTCGTAAAAGCCGATTAAGGGACCATTCCAGAGGATGGGCAGCAGCATCTCTCTGAGGTTACCCTCAACCTACTGCGATCGCCAACCCGCCTGCCAAGCGTGGCGATTACGGCAAATACCCCTCATATCCTTGAGGGAAGCCTTTGTCCAGCAGTGGACGTCTTTTGGCTGAGATGATGATGATGACAGCACATAAAAGATCTTTAGCGGATACACTTTGAATCTTTTATTTGTTACCACACCTTTCTGTTACACGTTGTTTTTATATTTCTTCTGTACGAGTGTTTGTCACCTAACTCCTTCTAAATGGCTGAACCTGATTAGGATGGAATTTTGTGTGTATATTTCTATGGTTTCCTGGATGGTATGAAAACACAATTGGACCCGATAGGTGGCGCTGCAATAGGTCCATCATAGGATACGGGTGTTCTCAAGCGGGCGAAGTCGCGAGCTACTAGTTATATATATGTCTATATACTTGAGAAAGCTGTCATCAATGACACCAATCAGACAATTCAAGGCAACGATTCCTATTGTGAATCATTGGCCACAAGTGGGGCAGCCATCGTGCACTGCCATGAAATTATAAATTATGTAGGAAGTGTTATCGTGTGATTCAGCGGGCGCTCGCGTGTGTTGCTGTGAGACTTGTTAAACTGCGGGATAAGCTATTCGTTAATGGAATTATTAAATATGATGTTACTTACTGAGAAGCTCGAAGGAGCAGTGGTTAAGGCAAGCAAGGCTGGTCATCGGATGGGTGACGAAAGATTTGATAAACCACAAATACTAGCTAGAGAACAACGACTCATCCCTAGGATGATACGCGAGGCTATTGAAATTAAAAAACATCCTCATTTCAATAGAAAAGGTGGTTGGAATCAATCAGCCTGGGATCCCATCATACAAAATTTTAAATCCCAGCCCCAACACCATACTGTCAGACCAAAAGATACTGTAAGCTCTTTCTGCGTAAAACGGAACGAACCTGATTAAATCTAAATGAGGGTATACAAGCTACTAACTAATTATGAGACGAACAACACCTCAGTCTCCCTGTGACCACGGACCTTGCAAAGGGTTTGAAACGTCAGGATAAACATTAAATAAAGTAATGTGTAAAATAAACGCGAGTAGATCCGTAAAAGTGGTTTCATTTCAATGATCAAAGATCTCGAGCTCCTTCGTGCTTCAGAAGGCACGTACAGCCGTTGGTCCCGGCTGCATTAGCAGTCATTAGCAACCGTCAATCTGCACTGGGCCCGCGTGGTGGTTTATGGCCCGTCCTCCCTATCCATCCATAGGGAAGGCCCGTGCCCCAGCAGTAGGGACGTATGTCAGCTGGTGAAAGATATTTCTTATTTATTGATAGATTTTATTTAATTCAAACGAGGCGTGCAGAAGCTTCTTGTGGGCCGGCAGGGTGAGGGTGACTGATGCTTCGTTGTTTTCGAGCTGCAACAGTTATCTTCGCATCAGGACTCCGTCTCCACTTAACATCAGTTGGAATGGAGTCATTTGAAGTGCTGACTATAAAAAAATACTGGCCCTATATCCGGACTTGTAGCCTAAATTTCAAAGGCCATTGGCAAAGTATCGTTATGAAAGATCAAGTTTCTGACAGCAAAAAACTCACATTTGGTAGGCGTGGTGATTAAGCCAGCCGATGATTTGATGAGTATATTTGCTTCACTATTAAATAGATGCATCTGTGGTCGAGTGGAAAAACATCCATCCCAATATCCAGAGCTGTGGGTTCAATTTCCAGGTCAGGCAAAGTATTTAAGTTAGTAGTAGCATGACTTGATTTCAATTATGAAGGCCTTTGCCCAGCAAAGGTTAAAGTTACTCGCGTCCGTAGGTTTACCCTTGAGACCCGTGACCCCTGGGTGGTGCTAAACGAGTGACACTGTCTGAGTGGTAGAGCCACGCTGGGTTGCAGCACGAAATGGGCCGGCTCGCCCGGCGTAATACCACACTCTCACAGAATATCGGCGTGAAACAACGGCACTCGTTGCTGTTATGTTTCGTCCGGTGAGTGAAAGTACCGGAGGCCCATCTCTCACCCCTCCCCCCTCCCAATTCCTTCTCCCTCCTCAAGATCCAACTCCTTCCTCAAGGTCGGCAATGCATCTGCGACTACTTTGGTTTTGCGGGTGTTCATGGGCGGCGGTGATTACTTTTCATCAGGTGACCCACCTGCTCGTTTGCCTCCTTTTAACATAAAAAAAAAACATTGGGACAGTATTAAAGGCGAATTTGCTTTACCAACTTTACATTAAGTAAGTGCTATAAACATTAAAAATACTCCACAGTTACTGTTTGTTGTTTGAGTTTTGAGTGCGAGATTTGTTCTTAAGAGTGAAAA
Organism: Eudonia lacustrata; assembly: GCA_947562085.1. Taxonomy (NCBI): domain Eukaryota; kingdom Metazoa; phylum Arthropoda; class Insecta; order Lepidoptera; family Crambidae; genus Eudonia; species Eudonia lacustrata. The sequence continues at coordinate 1,543,302 of OX387323.1, read as the reverse complement.
CGATAATTTGTACCGTACTGTACCTTCTCGGTGACATACAAAGTGAGTTGCAACTACGTCATACTAATTCTGGTTTTCGATTGGTTATCAGCACAACGGCCGATTATTTTGTACATACTGTGATTATGTGTCGATTTATTTATTTGTAGATTGTTGTGTGCAATAAAAGTGTATTTAATCATCATCATCATCATCAGCTCATTTGTCTACCATTTAGGCCTCTTCCTCACTGGATCGGTGCGTTTTCGTTTTGGTACCGCCTCTGCATAGAATCTGTACAGAGCGGCCGGCCTCCCCCGTCTCACCCCCGCTAGCTCCGCCGCGCGCCTCACTTACACCAGTCACACTCACACGCACCACACTCAGCGACTCTACAATATCGAATGAACAATGCCGTACCGAAAACATCCAGAGCCTGTCACGAAATGTTTCTCAGCAGAAAATCCGTACAGATCTGTAATCGGTGCAGAAAATCTGTACAGATTCGGTGCAGAGGCGGTGCCGAAACGAAAACGCACGATGAGAAAGAGGCCTTATATCCCAGCAACACGCGGGTTTGTGGTTGTTAACGACTGCTAAAGAAGCCTGAACCATCGACTTTACTTGTCTTCCGAAGCACGGAGGAGCTCGAGATGATAATATTTGGTCACCCATCCGATGACCAGCGTTTGCGAAAGTTGCTTAACCTCAGCAATCGCAGACCGGGCGCTACATTCACTGCGCCATCGAGCTATTCCATATTATAATAGTAATAGATATTTCTTTTAACTTGCATATACTTTGTACTAGTTGTCTATATTAGGACCCAAGTCCAAAGTTTGCGTAGCTAATAATTGGAGTTCGTAATTTATCTAAAAGTGAGTCAGCGACTGATTTCTGGCTAATCCGCGTTCGCCCTTCGGCTGGCGTGCAAGATTTCAATGCTAAACAATGCATTCGCATTTAATTGGTGCACTGTACGATATGTGGGTCATTGTTTTAAATTACATACGAACGTTTGGTGAGGTCACGACTCATGCGGTATCGGTAGACATGATGGTTTTAAAATTGTTTTTAGTTAGGTACCTACTTACTTGTAACTTTATAATTTGATATATACATATATAATATTCCCTGTGTGGTGCCGGGGATAAAGAATTGCACCACCCCATCTCAACCCGTGGGTGTCGTAAAAGGCGACTAAGGGACCATTCCAGAGGATGGGCAGCAGCATCTCTCTGAGGTTACTTTCAACCTACTGCGATCGCCAACCCGCCTGCCAAGCGTGGCGATTATGGCAAATACCCCCCATCTTGGGGGAGGCCTTTGTCCAGCAGTGGACGTCTTTTAGCTGAGATGATGATGATGATGATATATAATAATAATATAATATGATCCAACTGTACATTGGAAGGTTAGTTTTAATCTGGGTGACTTACCTTTATTTGTAGGTATGTTAATTAAGTATAGATTAATAAATATGATTATTTTCATATCATCATCATCATCTTAGCCAAAAGACGTCCACTGCTGGACAAAGGCCTCCCCCAAGGATATGAGGGGTATTTGCCGTAATCGCCACGCTTGGCAGGCGGGTTGGCGATCGCAGTAGGTTGAGGGTAACCTCAGAGAGATGCTGCTGCCCATCCTCTGGAATAGTCCCTTAGTCGGCTTTTACGACACCCACGGGACGAGAGGGGTGTTGCAATTCTTTATCCCCGGCACCACACAGGGGAAACACATTTTCATATAATTTTACGCAAATATTGTTGCCAACAAATTACAATTTGAAAAAAGACATAGTCCACGAGCGGGATTCGAACCCGCACCCCATCACATGTCGGTTCAAGTGCACTACCAACTAAGCTATCGTGGCTCAACCCAACTCGCCGAAATTAATCAACACTATCTACTCTTAATCTGTAAGCCAAAAAAAGCCCTATTCAATGTCGACAACTACGTCTAGATTAATACTGTTTTATTAATATTTTTATTTTATTTTTTATTTTCAAAATAAATACTTATTTTAATTTTTTGTTCATTTTTCATTTTCAATATTAATATATATCATGTATATTCGTAATCAGGTTAAAAACCAACTTACTTCTTTTATCCAGACCTTAAAAGATACCTAAGCTGTAATCTTGTGAGACCCTAAAATTTACATAATCTTGATTTTTTTTTCTGTTCGTTAGACAAGTAAAGGGAATTATAAATGCCTCATGTTAGCTTCGATGCAGTTGGACACAATGCTGTTTCTCGGTAAACAGTACAAAAGTAAAGAGTGACAAAATGCCTTATAATAAGTTTCCCAATGTGTAAAGAGTTTAAGTTTGTACGAATTATCTGACTGTACAAAGCAGCTATTTTTATTGGTGTCCGAATCGTCAGTGAAAAAAATAATAAAATTAAAAAGTGTCAATTCGGACACTGTGTCTCGAACATTGCACATTAAAATGTAGACATACGACACCGCTCTGTGACTACTTAAAATATCTAATATTACTCTCATACTTTCCGAAAGGTCAAAACATCAGGCTAAAATAAAAAGGTAAGTAGCTATGAAACGAGCGACTATTTTTTTTTAAAGATGTTTAAGAATTGATAATGAAATAACCTGCTTTGGTATCGCCTAATCACGTTTCACGTTACGCATCGTTTCAACAAGTCCTGACGCGAAGTCGACGCAACCTAAGTAGGTATGAGCCGACTATGTCAAAAGTAAGGAGACCCAGAAGTTTAGCTTTGCTTACTGCGCTCGAACAGCGCTTACTAAGGCGTCGTCCTAATTGGCAATGATCGTACGACGACACGATGCGTTTTCGTCGTGCGACGAAAATGATCGTACCATGATTGAACAGGGGTGTCCTAATAGATCGCGCGATGCCCATCGTGCGATGCCGGCGCTCGTCCCGTGCCCCTCGCGTTGCTGTGCTCGTGCGATGACGCGGACAATTAGGACACTCAAAAGAGATCGGTGTATTTGATTACTGATCGAACGATCAAACCCATCGTACGATCGTTATTAAACATTGCCTGTATTAGAGCGATGACTTGCGAACTGTAATTAGGACACTGAAGAAATCTGTATGTTTGAACTTATCGCAAGACGGGAACGCATCGTACGATCAATGTCAATTAGGACGACGCCATAGACCGCTTGCACGGACGTCCGGTCGTACGTAGGTGTACCTTACAGCCCGTTCACACATGGTCTCCGTATTTAGAGTAGCCTTTTTAACGGATACGACAAAAAATTATGCTCTGGTCACACATAGGCACCGTATTACGTTCAACTTATCCGTCGTTACTAGATGTGATGTTCACAAAGCAGTATATCACCGCTTCTCTACAAGGATGGACGTTGTCGTGTTGTGTCGTGGTGTGTGACAGTATGTATCCGGTAAATTTGTATGGACGCGTTATATTTTTTATGTTCCGTACTTCCGTCATCCAGTATTTGATGACAAAACGGAATGTCATAATTTATCGGACCGATATTTTTTACTGTGTATAGAACATTGTGTCATGTATGAAGTCGCTCATACAACTCCATACGCCATCAATGAAAAAAAACGTATCCGATAAAACGGACCAGTAAAACGGAGACCATGACGTGGACGGGCTGTAACACGAAACTCTATGAAACTGTATGATTGTTTTACGTTCCGTTACATGCAGTGTTAATAATTTCATTTTTGGCGGCAGTTTAAAAAATATTACCTAATGATTTTGGATGAGATCAAAAGGTTTTTTTTTATATTAACGAGTAAGCACAGTGTCTTGATCTCACCTGATGTTAAGTGATGATAAGGCCAATGATGGAAGCGCACTTCACCCGGGATCCTCAACGAGTGAGGTACTGGCTATCTTATCTGCCGGTACACAACAATGTACAAACATTGATGTTATGGCGATATATTTATATAAGACCGTGGTAGCTAGCCAGGCGGACAAACAAGCCCTACCACCCACCAAACAGAGGTACGTCAGCTGGTCCCCGTTACACATGACACATTGGAGGCTAAAAAGGTAGGTAAGTACGTCAAATGTGTAATGTACGCTAACGGCAACGCTGACGAACGCGGGTCTCGGAACACTCCGAGTGTAGCTGTTGCGAGATAAACCCCGACGGAGCTGAAAATGCCCATTGGCAATTAGAAAACTATAAAAAAACGAACGAGCCCTTACAGTAGTCGCATACGATGTGTAACATTTGACATCTCACCTTTTGAAATCAATATTACAATAGAAAAAAGAATATAGAATTAACAATGACGTATATTTTTTTTTCTCTTTCTTTTCTTTTTTTTTCACTTCACCCGGGATCCTCAACGAGTGAGGTACTGGCTATCTTATCTGCCGGTACACAACAATGTACAAACATTGATGTTATGGCGATATATTTATATAAGACCGTGGTAGCTAGCCAGGCGGACAAACAAGCCCTACCACCCACCAAACAGAGGTACGTCAGCTGGTCCCCGTTACACATGACACATTGGAGGCTAAAAAGGTAGGTAAGTACGTCAAATGTGTAATGTACGCTAACGGCAACGCTGACGAACGCGGGTCTCGGAACACTCCGAGTGTAGCTGTTGCGCCCTTACCCTTTACCCTTAGCCCTTACAGTAGTCGCATACGATGTGTAACATTTGACATCTCACCTTTTGAAATCAATATTACAATAGAAAAAAGAATATAGAATTAACAATGACGTATATTTTTTTTTCTCTTTCTTTTCTTTTTTTTTCTTTTGTTTTCTTTTTTTTTAATTTTTTCCCCTTTTTTAATATTGTTTAAAAGTCTATAGCACACGAAATGGTTGAAATCAATATTACAATAGAATATAGAATATATATTTAAAAATCATAAACATAATGCAGTAACCATGACAAACTGTTATCCTGTTACACTGTTACAATCATATTTCTAAGAAACCACTGCTACAAATATTACGACCTACAACGGACATTGGGCTTAAAAGTGTCGATCACTGGTGGCTTCCCCGACTAACGCGTAACAGTTACAGGATCACACTGTTACGACCCTACTTCCGTCCCTTTTCTACGAAATCACTCTCACAAATCGTATATACAATAGAAGGCGAACGGAAAGATGTTACACATCAAAAAACAAAATGTTGCGAGTTTCCGTGTCAGTGACAGGTTGTCTACGCGTGCGTTGCACGAGCGCTTTTGTATGAAGCTACTACAAATACAAATACAAATACACATTTCTTTATTGTGAAATGTAGGTTAGTATACATATTGCTGTTGTTGGGTTTTAGGTGTTTCACTACATTTCCACCTTTAACAAGGTATACAATAATTTGATATAGGTTTGGAAAATCAATATTAAATTAATAGAAAAAGTAATATGACGTTAATATGGCATGATTGACTAGGATTTACTTTCTGCAGTCTACTTATTTTGTGACTATGTGACGACTATGTAGGCATTGAACTTAATATTATCTCAATGAATCATATTATTTGTACGCCTGTACCTATACATCTACATGATAACACCTTAAATTATTGATGTTAACTATTATAAATTAGTTATTTAATTTTTATTTGTTTCGTTTGTTTTATTAAGTTTCCCATTTGTCTTGTGATGGGATTGTAGTATTATAATACTACTACACACTACAGTACACACTACACATTATTATTTTATATCATTGCATCATTATCACATTAAGGAGCTCGAGGGCGCAGTGGTTAACGCGCCCGGTCTGCGTATGCTGAGGTTAGGCGACTTTCGCAAAGGCCGGTCATCGGATGGGTGACCAAACGTTTTTACCTTGAGCTTCGTCGTGCTTCGGAAGGCACGTAAAGTTATTGGTCCCGGCTGCATTAGCAGTCATTAACAACCCCAATCCGCATTGGGCCCGCGTGGTGGTTTATGGCCCGTTCTCTCTATCCATCCATAGGGAAGGCTCGCGCCTCAGCAGTGGGGAAATAAAATAAGCCGGTGATGATGAAGACATCATTATCATCAGCCCAGTTCTCATGAATAATAACGCATAGAGAGATAGAACCACAATCCACCACATAACCATCCACCCAAATTTGGTCAATATAATGGTCTCCGTGCGATCCTTGAAATATTTGACTTAGGTCACCCATCCGTTGACTCAGCATTACAAAAGTTGTGTAACTTTTAGAACGTGTAAGCCATCAAACGCTTTTTTGGACGTATGTACATCGTCCAAGAGTGTTTTTTTTCCAATTTAGTATTTACTTTGTGAAGTGATTTTTCTATAGCAAAGAAATATCTGAAACACTAGTAAAATATATTATCTTACTAGCTGTGCTCGCGACTTCGTCCGCGTGGAATAGTGACTTTCGGCAGCATTTTTAATTTTTTAGGCTCTTTTCCCGTTTTTGCAACATTTTTCACTGATGCTTCGCTCCTATTGGTCGCAGCGTGATGTTATATAGCCTAAAGCCTTCCTCGATAAATGGACCATCCAACACAAAAAGAATTATTCAATTCGAACCAGTAGTTCCTGATATTAGCGCGTTCAAACAAACAAACAAACAAACAAACAAACTCTTCAGCTTTATATATTAGTATAGATGTAGAAACCAAATTCAATAATAACACACGTATCTGTTACCTGTCACGTACTACTTTTAGCCTACCTTATAAATATTACATGATAAATCGGTTTAAAAGACGGACATTAAGAAAAAAAGTGTCGTGATTTTCTTGCCAGCAGTTCTTCTCGGCCGGAGGCTCTCCCATGATCCGAACTGATGGTAGATTCAGTAAAGTAAATTATAATGTCATGATTATTTGAACTTTATACTTAGTTTTGACGTCAACGAGTGCCTGTAAAGGTGAATAAACGATTTGACTTGGACTTTGAGTTTCACCTAATCTAGAAATTATTCAAAACGGTTTAGACGACGTTTAACTAATTTCCCCTAATAGTTTTTGTAAACAATTTGTGAATGTGTTCTTTGAGGCAACTTGTCTATAAAATAAAATGTTTATTCTATACCTACTACCATTGTGCAATAGTTTAAAAAAATACAAGAGGTCCAAAAGGTCACTTTGGACGATTCAAATTGTTTAAATAAATTATGTTTAAGTCATAAATTCCTAGTTATGATTCGTATACCTGCAATTCGTATATGGCTATATCTGCTTAGCAAGTTTTTATGAAGAGTCGTGGATTGGCTCACTAAACAGAATCACAATGAGCAAAATCATAAAAACTTTCCCAAGAGCAACGTTCAATTCTTAAAGTAAATGAATTTGAAAATGTACTATTGTCTTAGTAGAATTGCTGTCCCAGTAACGACCAATTTTAAAATTATCTATTTATGTAAGTAGTTATATTTACATATTATTTTGAAATATTTATGTCGGTGAAAGTTTGAATATTGTTTGTGTAATACTGTTCTCTACTTTTGTTATCACTCAGAATTCGGCATTCGGTCGAGCAAGGTGTGTTTTGGATTTTGCGATGAAAAGCTCGTATTTGTGATCACCAACCCGCATTTAGCAAGCGTGGTGATTAAGCTTTTACTTATAAATTTGTAGTGATGGCTTGATTTTAATGACGGAGGCATTTGCCCAGCAGTGAGACAGTTATAGGTTATTTACTTTCTTACTTTTACTTTACAGAAATGCACCTACCAAGTCATTTCTGCACCGTCTGTCATTTGTTTATGGTTGACTGGTACAAGGATTAAGTTAACTATGTGTTATTTTTAGAGATGCGCCGAATATTCGGTAATTATTCGATATTCGGTATGTTCGGCGTATTTTTCCATATTCGTATTCGGCCGAATATTCTGTTCAATTGCCGAATAGTTATCGAATATAAAAGTTGTATAATTCTGAGACCTAAGGCTTGTAAAAAGACTATTATAAGTACCATAGTTTATTCATTCGTTAATGTCAATAAATCGATAAAAAAATCTAACTTTTTTATTTTTTATTGCTAATTGCTGCATTGAAGCTGAATCAAACATTTATAAAATACAGTGAAAACATTAAATGCCTACCCGACCCAGCCAGGAATCAAACCTGGATCTTCCGCAAACCGGGCGGCTGCAGTGACCGTTGTGCTACCGGGGAGGCTGAGGTAACGTAAGCACTGAGTTTTTTCACTATTTTAACAATAACTATTAGTGCGCAATAACTATAGCGTCATAGCGTGACGTGTGTGAAATTGCAACTAACAACTGCGGCGGGCGGTGAGTGATTCCTGGCCTGACACGGTGCTGCATGAACCTGTACAAACGTGTTTGGCTAGGCAAAGCGAGCTTAAATGAACCTAATTATTTGCCGAATATTCGGTTCGTTTTAATGTAAACCAAACATTCGGCCAAACCAATATTCGGCCCAACTCTAATTATTTTGATGTAAAAATTTAAAAAAATATTATAATCGAGGCGTAGGTAGTCTATCTATGACGTTACACCATTATAATCATCATCATCTCATCCTAACGACGTCCACTGCTGGACAAAGGCCTCCCCGAAGGATCTCTACAACGACCGGTTCTGTGCTGCTCGCATCCAGAGGCTTCCCGCGACCTTCACCATCATAATATTTAAAACAAATTTTACTAGGACGCGTATATCCAAGGTTAAACTCTTACTCACCGACAGGCGTGATGATACAATTATCGCCTTAAGTCCACAAACCATTTTGACAACAGTGACGTTAGACGTATCAAGTTTTCACCAAAAATATTGTGAGTTACCTTGCAGTGCCCTCGCGGTCAGTCACCTCACAGCAAGGTCGCAGAATCGCCGCCAATATCAAGATAAACTTTGTTTATCCGTAAATTTGTTATCATGTCGTCACAGTTCCCGTAATCAGGCAAGTTTAATGTGATAAGCCATTTTAGTACATAAGATAAGTCATAGAAGAAGGAATTAAAAATAATTGCTGTTGACAATCATTCTGATGTAGATTTTGCAGCATTATAACACAATTCGTATTAAAGGATTTTCAATATATTGTTTAGTACCTTTATACCGCTTTGGTGGCCGTTTGGAAAGCACTCGGCCCGAAGTCTGGACGTCTCGGGTTTATACCTAGGTCGATCAAAGTGTATAAATTGTTCATTGCATATCCAAAATTTCTGCACCCTCCGCATTCAATAAATTGATACAATAATGGAGGCATTTAGGGAGATATGGCACATACGGCCGACACTTGAGGAGGAATGATGAAACAGTATATAGGTTACTAAAACACAAACGTTGAAAATTTCCACAAGCAGGATTAGAACTCAACGATAACTCAATTGGGAGAGCACCTGACCCGGTATGTCAGAAGGGTGCGAGTTCAAATCCTGCTCGTTGAAATTTTTTCAACATTTGTGTTTATGTAATTTGTTCGCAACAAAATTTGCGTTAAAAATTATATAAACATTTTAAAGTTTATAGGTTAATTGCTTTATTTACTCTTTTAAACTCTAGATAAGTGTATACCAAGGATACGTTTCTTCCTTACTGCGTTACGGCATAGTAATGTGGGGTAACAGCGTAGACTTCGAAAGGGCTTTTAGATCACAAAAAAAGTGTATTCGTGCCTTATGCGGGATAAAAAAGAAGAATCTTGTACACCTTTATTTCAAAAACATAGAATATTACCTCTACCGTGCATGTATATACTAGAAATATGTCTGTTAGTAAGGAAACACCCAGAATACTTTCCAAAATGTAACACTAGTGTGTTCGTAGAGTGTAGATCAAATGTACGAGGTTCGAGAAAGAAAATAACTAGCCATACCCAAATGTAAATTAAGTTTATTTCAAAAAAATGCTTGCTATATGGCTATCAAAATATTGAATAAACTGCCGTTGGACATTATTGATCAGCCACTAGACAAAAATGTATTTAAAAATAAGTTATTTCAATGGCTAGCACAACTTTTACTCCATTAGTGAGTACATGAATAAAACATTATAATTAAAATCTATTTATTTTTAATTACTTCATTGCAATACTAATTGACAAATTGTAGTACCTAGGTTAGTAATTTGTATTTCTATTGACATTTGAATTATTATTTAAATTAAAAATTTGCATTTATGTAGGTAGGTCTATTGTCTATCTATCTAGTCTGGTATATTGTCTATAAAATGTTATACTGTATTGACATTTGCATGCCTACAAAATTAAGGCAGAATATAGTTGACCCTGCTCAACATTGTCGCTCATCTCAATGTACTGTACACAATATTGGGCAAATAAATGTTTGACTTTGACTTTGTGTAAAATTGTATTTATTAGTTTTCATTTATTATTATTAACGACAACAGTAAACCGTGTGACCTTCATCTCACCCATCCCATCACCTTCATCTCAACTACTCCAGTAAAAACTGGAGTAGTTGAGGAACTACTCAGGACTGGCCTTTTTTAGGTTATGTGGTGAGGGTCACCCTCCAAGCGAGAAAGAGGGCATGCTTATTTAGGGTATTTTCTCCAGGATACTCCTGTTCCCCTTACATACCGCCGTGATCAGGGACTGCTTGAGCAACTGGCCTGAAACTAGAAAACCGTACCTCTCACTATTAGAACACAAAAAAGCTGCCATCATTATTGTTATGACGACATGCCTGATATAGATAAGATGGGAGTAAAAAACTTTGTGGACTTTGAATAAGCCATACCACTAATCTGACTACTTACTTACTGCTTTGGCTCAGGGAACCGAAGTGGGTCTTGGCCTCCGACAAAAGAGCACGCCATTATTTACTTCTTTGTGCCAATTCGGACCAATCTGGCACCTCTAGCTCTGCAAGACCTTAGTGACGTGATTAACCAGACTAAGCAGAACATAATTGTAGATATTTTTGCAAAAATGTTTTGTGATGACATGTGACTTCCTCCTTCTACTATCGCACCGCTCGCCATCGGAACAGGGCACACGCACACTTCCTGGAGCCGCTGTTCGCTCGAACGGTTCGCTTCCAGAGGAACTTCATTCCACGTACCATCAAACTGTGGAATGAGCTGCCATCCGAGGTTTTCCCATTAAGCTACGACATGGGCTCTTTTAAAAGGGGGGTAAAGAGGTTTTTTTCAGGTCGTCAACACAAAAGCAACATCTATGATGTTGCTGATGTCCATGGGCGGCGGTGACCGCTCACCATCAGGCGGCCCGCCTGCTCGTTTGCAGACAGTTAATATAAAAAAAAAATGTGTCCTATTATGCTAATGTGATACTGTAAATGAAAGATAGCAAAGAAGCGCCCTAACTTAGTTCCGTCTACATTTATCCAGAATTTTAACATACGCAATCCTAAGATAGGAACATATAAATAAGTACTGGTACTTTCTTTCAAACTACAAAGATCCATTAGTTCCTAGGGCTTATACAATAATTTATATAAAAAACACAAAACTTATCAGAATGTCTTGATAATAATTTGATTCGCAAATCAATTACCGTGATTATAAAATGATGTTTAAAAATAGACAGCACTGCCCTTTGGCAGTGCTGTAACTAATTAGGCCTTTGCCTAATCAAATAAACTTAAAAAAACGTTAATGAAAACGAAACGACTTAAAAAAATATGTTGTAATCTAATATTTAATTAAAACTGCCGAGAATCCTCCACAAATATTTGCGTACAATGATACCTTGAGACGACTTTCAAAAATGTATAGACTGTCTAATTAAATTGAGTGCTTTAGATCAACATCTTAAAATTTACCTACGGCTTAATGCATAACAAATAAATATATATTAATCGCCTTTCATTGTTATTTGCCTTTCAAGATATCTAATAATGACGTCACTAATACAGAAAACTTCCCCAAAATAAAGTAAAGTAGGTAGGTATCTGAAGTGGAAATAGTTTCGGTGAAATGACTGCTAGCAACTATGAATTCATCATCATCAGCTCATTTTATGTCCCCACTGCTGGGGCACGAGCCTTCTCTATGGATGGATAAGGAGAACGGGCCATAAACCACCACGCAGGCCCAGTGCGGGTTGGTGGTTTTAACGACTGCTAATGCAGCCAGGACCAACGGCTTTACGTGCTTTCCGGGAGCTCGAGATGATACATTTTTGGTCACCCATCCGATGACCGGCCTTTGCGAAAGTTGCTTAAACTCAGCACTCGCAGACCGGGCGCGTTAACCACTGCGCCAACGAGCTCCTCACTAAATACAAATTATAAAAGTTAATACAATAGGGTTAATGACACCAATACGTTTATCGTTTGTTCTATTTAGGCCACGATTTGTCGTAGCGATTATATTATTTTATATAATAAGTTGATAGGTATAAATTATAATTTGTAATTAATAATAGGAAATTTTGATACCTATATCTACGAGTTTCAACTAGCATTAATGAGCCTAAATAAATCCTTATAGCTACTTTGCTTCCATTTTTAATGAAAACCATATTTTCTTCGTTGTGGTTACGATTGACTTCTAAATAAGTTAGTAAAATGGAAAGTACTATCTTATCATTTAAAATGACTTCTTCCAGACAACCTTGAGATGCGAAAACACCAATCTGTCCAAGAGTGTTTTCAGAATCTATAAAACAATCACGACCGCTGTTAGACCAAAATAAAGGTTGTATATTAAACGACAGAATCGGCGACATTACATATCCGACGAAACTGCTCAGGAAATACATCGTTAAGAATCAGATGTCCCATCCGTCCCAGTACCGAGTAGTAATGCACTGTCAAAACATTACCATTCCGCTGCAATCAGCAGGTTCAGCGATTATTATCTATCTCGCTACGACATTGTTGCATTGTTGTATGTTGTAACATGTTTATGTTATCAGGCATACATTTCCCTTTCGGCATTTACTTTCCTTTCAGTTGTCATATACCGCAAAGGTTGTCTGGAAGGGATCGCTATAAGCGATAAGACCGCCTTTGCCCACCCCGACATAAAAATTACGTTTTTTGTTTTTTTTTTCTCTCTGTGTGTGTGTGCAATAAAGAGTTTTATCTATCTATCTATCTATCTATCTATCTATCATGCATGATTATCATACAGCGGTGTTCGGTGAAAACATGTTTTTTGTTTGCCATTTAAAAACTTTGACAAGGTTGAAATGACGTGTCAATAACCATAACTACCTACATGTAAAGGTGAAAAGTGCAACAAAACATAACCAAAAAACTATATACATATAACTCATAATAAAAGCTAAAGGCGTTCCTGTGCATAGAGCGCAGGCCGATCATCGGCCTTAAACAACATTCGTCGTTCTCTTACTACCGTGCTGTTTTGGAGTCAAACGGTTTTATATGTACAGAAAAGTGAGTAAGAGAACCGTAATATTCATTCGTACGAATGCTCAGGTTCAGGCACGACTAAACGAAATTGTTTCAAACTTATGATAGGCAAGGTAGAAGGGCAAAGGCTCGTTGGACGAAGGAAGACGTGGCGGCGTAACATCCAGGAGTGGACAGGCAATACCGCTGTCGAGCAGCTGTTCCGTCCGTCTTGGATAAAGAGGAATTTAAGAAGCTAACGGCCAACCTTCAATGGGTACGAGAAGAAAAAGACCGGAGTTGTCACTATTTAAATATTAGCTCGAGGAGGAGTTCTATTAGCTGAGGAGCTCGATGGCGCAGTGGTTAACGCGCCCGGTCTGCGAGTGCTGAGTTTAAGCAACTTTCGCAAAGGCCGGTCATCGGATGGGTGACCAAAAATGTATCATCTCGAGCGCCTCCGTGCTTCGGAAGGCACGGAAAGCCGTTGGTCCCGGCTGCATTAGCAGTCGTTAACAACCACCGATCCGCACTGGGCCCGGGTGGTGATTTATGGCCCGTTCTCCCTATCCAACCATAGGGAAGGCTCGTGCTCCAGCAGTGGGGACAAAAATGAGCTGATGATGACAATGATGAAATATTAGCAAAAGCGCTTATGTTTCTGGTGTTTCCTTGCTTGAATAATTAGCATATAGCTATGCATGCTGAATGGATTCGTCCTACTGATCGTAAGAAGTATGTCGATGGATGCGAACTTCATCCAGAACCCTCAACCAAGGAACTGAACAGGACGGAACATTAAGGAAACAGATTCAGATAAGATTGCTGTAGCTGGTCAGCAAAGTTTGGAAATTTCAGGATTCCGAGTGAAGACCTTTGGCACTATTATCACTCAACATCACGTAAGATGTTGGCCAGGCGCTTCCCCATTGCGGATTAACCTCTGGTGAGATTGCCCCCTGGACCTCTGTGACTGATACAGTTGGTCTAGACCACATATACTTTATTATTAAACATATATGTAAAGATAAACACAGTGAGCAGAATACATTTTCACGGCGCATGTTTAGTATGTAGCACTCTCTAATCTCCAATGTACACAAGCACTAAAAATAACAATGACAGCATGTATTCCCCGTATCTTATCACAGCGTCAGATTGTCTGCCAAGCGAGATAGGCCATGGAATAGGTCGGAGGAGTCGACTGACTGATAACACTGAATAGGCGTGTTGATTTTATTCGCGACTTAATAAAATAGGTTGTTGATAATATTGTTTTGTTTGAGTAAACGACTTTGAAGTGCTGGCGAGTGGCGATTGTGTTTTCTTTCTTGGATTGTTTAGGCTCAATTTACTTCAAATGCCTGCCTACAACCAATAAAAATTTAAAAAAAAATTGTTTCTTTCGGACATGGTTTTATTATTTTATAGATACTATTTCCAGGACGACACAAATCTGAGTCCTACATTGCGGCGGAATTAGACAATGAGATGGTAGCTAGCCAGGCTGACTCACGATAAACTCTGACACCAACGAATCAGAGTACAATATGAAAACTCGCTAGGATTTAAACCTAGTTTTCAGAGTGATGGAACGACTACTAATTTACAAAATTGTGGAAAACATGCGTCTTAGAACTACCTAGTACCTGTGGCATACCGTGACACAGTCAACACAAACCTTTAGAGGTGCTCTCGGGTTTTCTGCTCTCGTTATCTAGCTTGAATCCTGGGGAGAATCTTTAGTAATAAGGATACTTCTACCTATAACCCCTAAGCTTTTAATGCTTGAGGATCCTCCTTTTTATACAGGAAGACCACTGTGCTCGGGGTGACACAGATGGTAACGTGGGTCTCTTCCCCCGACTATCACCATATCACCACCGTGGGGAATGAAGAGTATACCCCCTAAAACTCTGTAAGCATTTTCTAAGGTTATCTGGGAACGCCATCAGGAATCACCAGAGTTTTGCAGACTTACTTAGTTTCTGGACGTGCTTCGGTTCCACTGTAAAGACCATGAGACAACAGCATGCTCTATCCGAAACAGTACTGTCTCGTATCTAAAAGTACTTACTCTTCAAGCTCCTCCGCACACATAATCATGTTTATTCATGAGGGTGCGCACTTAAAACCGAAACTGTAGTGTCCTGGCAGAATTAATTTGCAGCTTGCGTAGCAAACCGAAAATACGTGTCTATGTATCCCGAGACTTTACCCGTCCTTGTGCAATTTCGGTGTATGTCTGTGTATGTACACATAATATATACGAGTATATTGTTCTTATAAATTTTAACACTTGGGTTCTTTAATTTGATCCACTGCAGCTGAGCGCTTGACCTTCGTCTTCTACCAGGTAAGTGACAATAAGGTCTAAGATGGAAGCGCACTTCACCAGAAACCCTTATGTTCTAAGGAACTGATTATTTCACAAGTAAACTCTCTTGTAACACAGTAATACTACTAACACTGATGTTGCGGCGACAACAGTGGTAGCTAGCCAGGTGGACTTTAAACAAACTCTACCAACAACTAAATCAAGTTATAATAATAATGTGTGTACCGTTACTGTGAATTTACCTCTGGTTATGACTGGTGATTAAAATACCAAAAACATAAACCACTACCTAATAACAGACATGTTTAGTGACGAAGCTTTGAAATCAAAAGGCATTCATATCAAAAATTAGGTTGAAAGACCAGGGTTGATTATGAACAGAATAACGTGTAGGCCAATTGCGTCGCCACTGGGGCCCCCGAATTTAACATGTCACTCACAGCCCTATTCAAACCGTCGGCCGAGTAAAGCACATCGCATTTGTCCCCCGTCTGTCCCTTAATAGTCCCCAAATTCATTTGCCAACTACTTAATATTCATTTGTAGTTGATACAGCGCATGCATTAATTCGATTCAAACTGATTTAATCCAGTACGTGAATTGGTGGAAATAGGTTGTACGGGTGACCTTAAGTATCTAAATGGTTGTCTTTGAAACGTGAAGATGGACCTTTTCATATGTTCATCATCATCAGCTTATCACTGCTGGGCTCAGATCCTTATAAATCATCATCATCATCATCATCTCAGCCAAAAGACGTCCACTACTGGACAAAGGCCTCCCCCAAAGATCTCCACAACGACCGGTTTTGTGCTGCTCGCATCCAGCGAAAAAAATAAATTAAAAAAATATCCATATAAATAATATCAGGTAAAAAGTTCGAGCCATAAGCCACTATGCTAGCCCAGTGCAGATTGATATGTTTCAAAGACTGCCATTTTACGACAAAAATTGCGACATAATACGCAACGAAGTCTTTTTCCGAAGCACGGTGACCTCGATACTGCCTTTATGGTCTAGTGGTTAAGACAACCGGACTCAGACCCAAAGGTCTCGGGTTCAATTCCCAGCAGGGGGTACATCTTTTCTGTACACAATTTGGTTGGTAGTAGGGCTTGTTTGTCCGCCTAACTAGCTACCACCATAATATCTAATTAGGTTGTCACATCAATGTTAAAGGAGCTCAATGGCGCAGTGGTTCACACGCCCTGTCTGCGAGTGCTGAGGTTAAGCAACTTTCACAAAGGCCGGTCATCGGATGGGTGACCAAAAATTTATCATCTCGAGCGCCTCCGTGCTTCGAAAGGCGCGCAAAGCCGTTGGTCCCAGCTGCATTAGCAGTCGTTAACAACCACCAATCCGCACTGGGCCTGCGTGGCGGTTTATGGCTTGTTCTCCCTATCCATCCATAGGGAATAGAAGAAGATGATGATGAACAATGCTACATTTTTCGGTTCCAGCAGGTGAAGTGCGCTTCCACCTTTGTCACCATCATTTAACAACAGGTGAGATGAAGGAGAAATGCTTATCCGTGAGAATTAAAGGAAAGAGATATTTAAATTTGGTAACCCAACCGTTGAATCGGTATGGAATGTTGCTAACCAGTAAGAACTCAAACATGCTAGTCACAGCGCAATCGAACTCTTCATCGCATCTGTTAGCAATTGGATAAAAATGGGGCAACTGGGAATAACGTGAATATAAGACAAAAATGCCCTTTAAGTTAATGGGATAAATATAATGATCTTCGTTTTCCCAGCGGGGTTAAACAATAATTCAATTCTCCACATTTTGAAGACGTTGGTACGTATTTAGCGTTGAGGTTAAAGATTCTTGATGAACCTAAGTTTTGTAACCGAAAATACGTGTTTATCTATATCGGAGACTATAAGTGTGTTTCGGATCAATGCATAGCCCGGGTTTGTGACTACTAACCGGCTGGAAAGCGTGGTGTTTAAGCCTGTACCCATCAAATCCAACGATAGGATATTGATTTTAATTATAGTGGTTTTATCCCAAAATTAGGAAGTTATTAGTCGTAAATAAGTAAGAAGTAGTAAATAAGTAAGTATATACTTATAGTATGTAGTATGTTTGCTAGGCACTAGATGGCGTCCCAAGTAATTCTATTATAGAGCTGCTGTTAAAATATTGAAAGAACGATGTGAAACTACGAAATAAATAATTTATTTACTTAGTAGTTCAAAGCTGCGGCTATTACAAAAAAAACGAAAGTATTGTGTGAAATAGCGAAATAGAAAATTGATTAATAAAAAGTCAATTATTTTTGATCAATACATCGATTAATAAAAAATGATTATTCTAAAAAGTGATAGATTTTTTAAATAATTGATTTTTTTCACATCCCTACGAACCATGGTTAGTAAAGTAAAGTAAAAAAGTCTATTTACTACTTCTTACTTTATTTACGACTAGTAACTGTCCTAATTTTGGGATAAAACCACTATAATTATTGAAACAATATCCCATCATTGGAGGTTCAGAAACGATTCACCAAAACTCTTCGTGCGCGAGGGGTATCGAAGCAAAAACGCCACTGTCCCCACTGTCACCATATGGACAGTGGCGGATTTGCCATTACCATTAGTATCACCACCAAAAAATGGAACTCCCTCTCAGCTCAAGTATTTCCTCCTTCCTACAACATGAGGTGCTTTAAACTAGGTGTGAAGAAGCAAGTTGCGGGTAGGCACGGTGAAGACGGGTAGTGATGCAGAATCCTGCTCTTCTATTCTTCCATCTGAATACTGCTTCCGATTAACATAAGACAGAGCAGAGTCATTTGCCCAACCTACTATAAAAAAAATTACAAAAAAACCGATTACAAAAAATTAGACTGATAAAAAACTGAGTTCTGGTGCCTCTGCCTTCTTTTGCTTTGTCACAGTCGCTTAACTATCTTAATCGAGATATCTTATAGCCACTACTTATCATTGAGGAGTTCCAGTGGCAATCTGTGGTCTTTTTCATCAGTTACACTTCATCAAATGATACTTTCTGAATGCAAATGCTTGACTTAGTGCTGGAAATACCAAATTGCTATCGGTATGCCTACAATATTTGAGGAGTTCCCTCAATTCCTTAAGAACATAATCATTAGAACTGGACCAAATTAAGACCACACGGGAAGCACCAGCTTTTAAATAAAGATACAATTATCAAAATCGGTTCACCCAGTCAAAAGTTCTGAGGTAACAAACATAATAAAAAAATAAAAATACAGTCGAATTGATAACCTCCTCCTTTTCTTGAAGTCTTCTTGAAGATTGTGTTCTTAGCTCACATCTTAAGGCACCAATACGCCAATAGTACATTCTCGTCTGCAAGGTAGGGTTGGACCTAGACACACGGAAAAGCTTTCTAAAGCAACAGGCTGAACAGATTGAAGGTCAGAGTATACATAGCGCCTAAGTACCGGCTTCGCTCGGGCACTAGTAATGATTATCGACATCAAAGCAAGACCTCGACTAGCTTGCACCACCGACTAGATTAATGATGTGAGAGTGGCTCCACAGAGATACATATTATAGAAGTATTGTTATTGTCATGGGGTTGACGTGAAGCTAAGCCGTTGTTGAGGTGACATAATATATTTTTTTAATAAGATTACAAAAACACAAATGTTGAAAAATTTCCACGAGCAGGATTTGAACTTGCACCCTTCTGACATACCGGGTCAGGTGCTCTCCCAATTGAGCTATCGTAGTTCTAACCAGCACCGCCGAAATTATTCAACACTATTTACTTTTTATTTTGAATGCCAAAGGCGCCCATTCAATGTCAACAACTACCGTCATTAACATCCGATCATAATATTTTTACAAATACTAAAGATCAGTTAAGAAGTAGGCAAGCTATTTATAAAATGTTTTTGTTTTGTTTATATAATTTTTAACGCCAATTTTGTTGCGAACAAATTACAAAAACACAAGTGCCTTTTAGGAACAGAACTAAATATGGCTGCTGAATGCCTAAGCACTGTGAACGGAGGCAACTATAATGAGATAAAAGCTAGTTGATTATAAAGTATTTCATTTCATATTTTATGATTAATTTTTTTTAATTCACAATGTTATAGTAGTAGTAGTAATGTTAATAGTTACAAGATAAAATTTTACTAGAAAAATCAACCCGTCTCAGGAAGCTCCAATTGGAATCGAACCCCAGCCTTAGGTTACCAATCCAATGCTCTGACTGCTGAGCTGTCGAGACCCCAGTAGACACGATGATTTTTTCTAAAACTTTGTGGCATTATTGGGTCCTTACCTATGAAATTGACGTTTTTTTCTCACTTTGAATAGGTGTATTACTTCTAAAAGTCAATACCGGTTGTTAATATTATTATACACCTTTAATTAGGACTATGTTACTTAGGCTTCAGTGATAACAATGATTATTCATTTTGTGTCTTTATCGCCCAATGTCTTTTTTAAATTGACTTCTTTTTTTGTTTGCGGAATTGACCTTTTGTTTTATTGTAGCTTTGTAGGGACCTGATTTTTTTTAATGTCTGCTATATTTAGTTAGTGAAATAAACACACTACTCTACAATTTTTATAGTGTTGACATAAATAGATGCTAAGAAAATTAAAAAAACATTAGTATTAAAAATATAATTAATTTTATAAAAAAAATTCATACAAAAGGGCCTAATATTAAGGTCACTGTGACATTTTTTTCACGTTGAAATTGTATTCTTTTATTTTATTTCATTTTGTTAAAAATATAAGTTGAATAAACTTCCACAAGCAGATCTCGAACACGCACCTTCCAAAAGGCTAAATTCCAATCCTTCCCAATTTGTTTTGAATACATTTAAATCCATCTTTATCTCATGTAGGTATTATATAATATATTACTTAATAACGCCTTTTCACTAAAAACATTGTTCCAGTGCTCATTAAGTAAATTAAAAGCCTAATTAGCTGATTGGTAATTAAGGTTTTTTGTACAGTTTGTCACATTTCTATACCGTTAAACTTTATGAGTGCGTTCATCTTGTGTTTTTATAGCTGTTGCGTTACGTTACGTTTTTGTAGCACGTTTTTTTGTTAGATTTTACCATTGAAAGTTCTAATACAAATCATAGCTACAAGGTTTTTCCTAGAAATAATCAGAATAAAACCATACTATTGCTAATTATTAGGCCAGAATTAGATAAAAAATTTACTCTTTTTTTATTTTTAAGTGCTAATTGATACACTGAAGCTGAATTAAATATTTAAAAAAAGGGTAGGCATTAAGTTTTTTCATTTTTTTGTTATATTGGCACGTCATAGTGACTACATCCTGCCAGATGGTAAGCAGCCGATGCAGTCCAAAATATTGAGAGCGCTCCCCACCGTGGAACAAGCACGGTAACAAGCGCACCCATTCATGACGGGCTGCATAAATGCCGTTCCACGCCCCGCTTAAAAGACCCGGGACTATAGGAACTGGGAAACACATGCGCCGGCAAAGAATTCCAAAGCCGAATAGTCTTACAGAGTAACGACTTACACAATTTTTTGGTACGAGTACTGATTGTCTGTACAGTATGATGGTGGTTCCTAAGACCAGCACGTGTAGTCCAGGAGAGGAAAGGAAAGGGCGGTTTCATTGTATGTTATAAATATTTAAACAGATGGAAAACCAAAAAAAATACATATTTTTTTCATTATTGTCTGCTGCGAGGTCTTTGCGACGATTATGCTCTTGCTCAGCGTCATTTTATCAATGTTTAGTTATTATTATTACCTTATAAGAACATCTAAATAAACATATTCACAAACATTTGACAATTGGTTAAGTTGAAGCACTTCTTTGATTTATTTTAAAATTGTTATTTTGCATCGACAATGTTATATAGCTTGTTTAAAGATCGTTCACATTACTTGTTTTTCGCCCTCCACAGTACCTTACCATTCTTTCACATGTTCTTTAGTTCTCGATTAGAAAATATTTGTTTCTTTTCGCGTCAATGGTTTTATAAACAACTATATTTACATTATGGCTCTGCCAAAAGCGAATTATACTTAACTAATTACGGTTTCCCAAGGGTCAGGCCTAGCCTAGTTTGGGAACCCCTGGTAACTAGGAGATAAGAATTTTGACCTGTGTTTTTATATGGCAGCGTCACGCAACATCACTCACCTGGATCAAGACGAGGATGGCTTTATCGTGGTTCGAAACAAGAAGCGATGTCGTCAGCGAGCAAGCCAGAAGCGTTGCGGTACCGCACCGACAGGGCCCAACTTCCTGCTGCGTGCTGCGACACCGCCCACGGCCATATACCTGTCTCGCCTGCATCACGCCACCACATCGCAGGAGGTAGCAGAGTCCATACGAGTAAGTCTAACTTTAATTTGGGGATTGGACCGCTGGAGTCGTGCCATAATACGAGCTTCAAAGCGTTTGTGGTGCGAGTCCCGACATCAAAGCTGGACATCGTCATGAAGGAGAACTTCTGGCCGAAGGGTGTAGTCTACAGGCGCTTTCATGGAAAGTTGCCTGTTGCTACCAATCAAATAATACTAACATAGTTATTAATTATTTTATATACTTACAAAAAAATATTTTATTTTGTATGTATGTTAGTCTGTAAGGTATAATATTAGGTAATAATATTATATGGGCCGCTTTGTATTTTTACCATCTGTTACATTGTTGCCTGAAATAAAGATTTATTATTATTATACTCTTTATTTATTTTAAATCTTAGATTTAGGTTTATTTTTATATAAAAAGTAAAAACAAAATATCATACAAAAATACAACTTATATTATTTTTATTATATTTTTATTTATTTTATTATTTTATTTATTTTTAACTTATATAATTTTTTTTTTATGTACCATTTTTCCAATAAACTTATTCTTATCCTTATACCTTCTTACGTCTTCCCGACCCAGAAGCTGGCCATAGATATAGATCAAATCTCTGTTCTTCATTGATGTCACTTCAAAAATTTTCACCGGTGTTATGATCTTTGTGATTACCTACGTATTGGTGTGTCACTGTAATGTGTTTGAATAAATAAATAAATTAACAAATAAATGGTTATATTCTTTTTATATATAAAGAACTATGTTATAACTTTTCGTTTCGTACTTCGTGCTTTGGAAGGCACGTTTAGCCGTTGGTCCCGGCTGCATTAGCAGTCGTTAACAACCACCAATCCATAATCGGCCCGCGTGGTGGTATGACCCGTTCTTCCTACCCGTCCATAGGAAAGGCTCGAGCCCCAGCAGTGGGGATATCAAAATGAGCTGATGATGATGATGAACTTTTCGTTTTCTAATTTAACGCATAAAACTGTTAGATTATTGACGGGTTAATACTTCAATTGAGCATGGAGAAGCGTGGTATTATAGAATAAGTTGTTTAGTATATTTTGTTGTTTTCTGGTGTCCTCTCCCAAGGTTTCCTCGGAAGATCAGCGTCGGGATACCTGATCTGACAAACGCTGAGTAATACCTTTTCTGTGTCACTTTGTACTTTTAGTTTTATTTCATATTTTGATTTCATGTATTACTGTGTTACACTGAATAAACAATTTTTTATTTAATTTCAAGTCTAAATAGGTTATATTAGTATTGCATAATATCTCCCAATGAATAAGACAGCTCCGGCATAACATTATTGCAATTTGATAATTTCATTTAAGTGGTACATATTATTATTAGAACAGGAAATGATAAAGTGTCGAAGAGGATGATTCACGGACAGTATAATCCCCAATCGGTACGTACCGACTCGATTGCCACGATCGTGCGACCGCATGATGCAACAGCTGACTTTATATGCTATTTTAATACTTAGATAACGGACGTACCACTGCTGGGACTTGTTTCCACATGAACAGACAGCTTGTGGATAGTTTGACCTATAATACAACTCGCTGGCCGAAGGACAATTGCCATGTCTTGTTAGCAACTGACTTTAACGGCTTAACGTACTACTAGTGGTCGCCCAGTGGTCTAAATTCGACCGTAATTTTATTAAGGCTGCACGGATTGTATCCTAAGCAATGAAAAATTAAAAAAGATAGAATGTGAGTGAATATTAACTTTCGGATAACCTTCTTTATATAAACTATATGTGTGCGAAATTTCATACTCCTCCATCCGCGAAATTTTCGTATAAAATGAATAAAAAGTTTTTGCTTTACGTATTAATACATATATAGATACGAAGTACACACGCCTGCACATCGACCTACCACAAACCGTCAAATTTCCTCAATAGACTTTGAGCTTTATGAATAAGGAGAGGTATATGGTTGAAAATGTGTTGAAGAAATTTGAAATTTTTGTATAGGTTGATGTGAAAAATTAAATATCATGAAAACACAAATGTTGAAAAAAATTCCACGAGCAGGGTTTGAACCTGCACCCTTCTGACATACCGGGTCAGGTGCTCTTCCAATTGAGCTATCGTGGTTCTAAGCAGCCCGCCGAAATTATTCAACACTATTTACTTTTTACTTTGAAAACCAAAGGCGCCCATTCAATGTTAACAACTACCGTCTTATACATCCGATCATAATATTTTTACAAATACTAAAGATCAGTTAAGAAGTAGGCAAGCTATTTATAAATGTTTATATAATTTTTAACGCAAATTTTCTTGCGAACAAATTACAAAAACACAAATGTTGAAAAAATTCGCAACAAAATTTGCGTTCAAAATTATATAAACATTTATAAATATCATGAGTTTAAAAAAAATTCCTTACGGGGAAGTACGTGGCCTTCATGTCACCTGATGTTAAGAAATGATAAAGCTGAAGGTCGAAGCGCACTTTACCAAGAATCCTTAACTACTGAGGCACTGGCTATCTTATCTCTAGCTGCCGGACACAACAATGCTACAAACACTGATGTTATGGCGACATATTTAGATATGATGGTGGTAGCTAGCCAAGCGGACACACAAGTCTTGCCAACACACCAACATGTTCACCTTGTTGGGAATCGAACCCGGGACCTTTGGGACTGAGACTGGTAATCTTTACCACTAGACCATTGAGGCAATAAAGCTCCTCCATGCTTCCGAAGGTACTATGAGCTATGCTTGTTCGAATAGGAAAACTATTTTGCTCAGGAGTTAGCTTAGTTTTTTGACTCTTACAAAACAACATCCGCTCAGAGCTTGAGCCTATTTAATTTTTAAAATATTTTTTGAATGTTGTTATTTTTCGTTTGAATAACCGAACGGTTGACGACTTATGGCTAAAAGGGTGAAACGCACTCATAAAACTAAAGTGCTAAGTAGGTTTCTTAATTGCATACAAACTTGTTCACTAAATTAGTTTTTTATATATCTTACGAGATTTTGTTAGATGAATTTCTCGAACGCATTATTCAGTAGCAGCTAATTTTAGGGTCTCATTTTTTAGCGAAAGTTTTATTTATGTTCCAATAATTTATTATTAGATGAATTTCGCGATCTTCTTTTTTCAGTTGCAGTAAATTTCAGAGTAACGCCATTTTACTTCACTTCAATCGGTCAGCATAAGAAATCCTTACTGATGCTTAGGTTAAGTTAATTGTTTTTTTCCCGAGCGAAGCGCGGCGTAGCGAGGGCCAGTCACGGAAGGGGGGAGCGCTGCAACTAAATTAGACGTTCGCAAAATATATCCAACATGAAAGATTGATTCGCTAAAAAATTCGACACTGAAATCTGCTGCAACTAAATACTAACATTAAAAATCAATTTGTTAAAAAATTCGATTCTAAAATTCGCTGCAACCGAATAATGCGTTCGCGAAATTCATATAACAAATCCGGGAACCTCGTCTACTGAGGTACTGGCTATCTTATTTCTCTAGCTGCCGGAACATAACAAGTTTGATTGTTTCGAAATGTTGCACCAAAATAACTTATAATAACTTAGCTGAAGTTAGTTTGGGTCGATAGGCTATTTAGAAACGTGACTTCGGAGTGACATAGGGCTGACCGGCTTATCAACAGGCCGATCTGCTACTCCGACGAATAGATCCACGGGAAGACGAAGACGATGATGGTGGTACAATGCTGTTATGCATACACCAATGCCAGGAGCGACTCCGGGTTACACATAGCCCTGATCGAAGGGTGTGAGAGCCCCACAGGACTTCCACACCCTTCCCTCAGTCCAAAAAAACAATGCCAGAGTTGCAAAGAGGTGACCTTGCTACTACCTTGTACCATTCACTCTCTGACACTGGAATTATAATGATATCTTATGCATACACAAGAGCTACAAGCGACCCCGATCTATGTGGGACTTTTCGACGCTTCCCTCGTCCAGCTCCAAAAAGCTCGCCTAGGGAAGGGTTAGCCTACCTTCTAAATATCTAGTACCATTCTTTATTTGCAACGTAGATGGATCTGAACGTCAAGCTCATGCAGCGTATACATACATACAGGCAGGCAAGTGGAGGTGAAACATCAGCTGGAACAATGGAGAACGTTCTCGTTTGATTCACTGGGCCCCCATGTTGATCCACATAATTACTTGCAATTCCCCCAAGTCTTACAGACTAGGTGGAGCGATGATCTTCGCAAGGTGGCTGGCAAGAGCTGGATGAGAGTAGCTGCGTCGTGGTCAGTGGCGTGCACTTGAAGAGGCCTATGTCCAACAGTGAACTAGTATAGGCTGATGATGATGATACTGATTACTGAGTATGGTACCTATATAGCATGCAGCCTGGTGATGTTTCTACATCACCAGGCTGCATGCTATATAGGTACTTCGAACGCGTTCATTTAACTCGCAACTGAGGGAGCTGACCCTGGGCTGTGAGCGTTTCGCCTTAAAGTTTTTACTACCAATCTAAATGGGTCGCAAGTTGCATTATCTCTTATCTCATTTTCGATCTTAATCGTTGGGCAAAAAGTGTCATTCGACGTAGCATTCAATGTCATTACAGTGCCATTTTATACAACTAATCTAAGACCACGACTTTTTATTGGAGAGTGGGTGTAGGATAGCTACAAAATGGGAGCAGTTCGATGTTGCAGTGGCTAATGCGCTCGTCCTGCAATTGCTGTAGTCAAGCTACTTTCGTAAATGCCGACAATTTGATGGGTCACCAAACCTTTTCTCCTTTTTGCTTCGGAAAGCATGTAAAGCCGTTAGTCCCGGCTTCATAAGCAGTCCTTAAGGCGACGCATCGCTAAACAATTAATCTAATACGGAGCGTTTGCGCCCCGTACCATAAGAAAAACTGTTTTTTTTCTTTCCAATTAAAACTACTAAATAATAAGTTTAAAAAAATTAACTATCATATTGAAGTGTGTGTTAAGACTAATCTACTAAGAAAATTGAGATGTTTAAATCGGTCTGGTTTGCCTTTAAAATGCAAATCTATATTTTAAAATGATACTTTCTGAACGCAAATGCTTGACTTATTTCTGAAAATACCGAAATCGCGATAGGTATGCCTACAATATTCGAGGAGTTCCCTCAATTCCTCAAGGATCCCATCGTCAGAACTAAACCAAATTAAAATGGGACCACACGGGAAGCACCAGCTTTCAAATAAAGAAAGAATCATCAAAATCGGTTCACTCAGTCGAAAGTTCTGAGGTAACAAACATAACAAAAAAAAAAAAAAATACAGTCGAATTGAAAAGAGGTTACTTGATATTTTTTCCTCTGTTATAAAAGTTAACAAATTGTATTTCTGCAACTAGCAAAATGAAGTCAGTTAAATGAAAAATCATGTCATCAAATATCACTTTCATATGTTTTGTAATTGTTGGGAAAAATCAAGATCCCCGCCACGTAAATTTCCAAAGCGTCGCCTTCACCAATCCGCACGGGGTCCGTTCTCTCTGTGCCCCAGCAGTGGGGACACAAAATATTTCCTGGTTATTGGTGTAAAATATACTTCACAATCTGTATTATCTGTTTGTGTGAGGAGTCACATGTGGTGAGTTGATGAACTAAATCTTATCGCTCTCTATTTTTAGACCAATTGACCATGTTTTGACCCTACCGGCTCAAGTGATGAAGCAGTTAAGGCGAGCCCTAATAAAACTGAATTAATAGGTACCATACACTTATTCATAGCAACCTTTGTGTTTCAGTGTCGTTGTACAACAATAGGTATATCTTACGTCACATAAGAATGGAAAAGGCTTTTTAGTAGTACAATTACGAGTTATTTATACACTTTTTAAAGTAACTCCATGAACTACTAGCCAAAACAGTAACAAAAACTGCTTGTGCTTCTACAGTACCTACGTACTGTAAGGAGTTTTTACGTAGCTCATAGTAAAAGTTCTAAGTAAAAGTTAGTTTAATT
Organism: Eudonia lacustrata; assembly: GCA_947562085.1. Classification (NCBI taxonomy): domain Eukaryota; kingdom Metazoa; phylum Arthropoda; class Insecta; order Lepidoptera; family Crambidae; genus Eudonia; species Eudonia lacustrata. Next base: position 1,515,452 of record OX387323.1, on the reverse strand, counting down.
TATTTGTATGTAAACCTCTTTAGTCTGGATGACTATTTGAACCATCGAATATGTAATTAAAAAGGTTTGCAACAGTTCGACAGAGTCGCAGACAGTGGGAGTCAGGAGCTAGACAGCCCGGATAAGAGCCGAGGTGCTCGGAGATCAGTAATATTGTAATATAACAGTTTAATTATTAATACACAAAGTTAAATGAAAGTGGTGTTATCATTTCACATACACACCACAGTACTTACTAAAAATCAAATACTTCGCCATTGGTATTATTTTTTTTGAAATTTTATAATTTACTTAGGTATATAAGTGAATAAAATTTTAACTACTATTAAACTATACCTATTGACGCCAATCATCATCAGCCCTCATCAGTCTACTTCTGGACATATGCCTCTCCTAATGCATTACTTATCCAAAGAAGTAAAACCACTGTTTCGGTCTCTCATTCGCAGCAAAAGCCATACATTCCATATTCCATAACTTACATCAGTACTAAGCAGTTCTAAGAACGAGAAACATACGCCGCTACACGCGTTTCGTTTTGTCAATCACAATAATACTACTTTACAACTGCCCCAGAACCCTTCAATCTCATGACAATATCAAAAACAACGGTAAAATATAAGCCAAAGTGTGGTACTTTATATCACTCTTGTAACTATCTAAGAGTACAAAATAATGTTACCATACATGTCCAACACATTTATTAATGTCCCCGGCAAAATTCGTGTTTGGGCTGTCATCGGATTTCTATCAATTATAGAGTATATAGAGTTGCTACTACTCCTTTTACTTATTATTTATTTAATGAAGAAAGAGGAGAAATACCATTGTGACATTTGTGACACACGTAATTGATTTACGATTTATGGTTTTACAGCTCTATATAGTTCACACGAAAATCAAAAGCAAAACAACAATAAAGTACGTTGTTCTAAATTCAAATGATTATACATGATAAATCCAATAAATAATGGACATGGAAATTAAAATCAAAAAATAAAATAAATTTTCTTACACTCACACCAATTATCTAGCCCAAGAGAAGCTTCGTTATGAAACTCGTTATATGGTTACTAGACAACGGATAAACATACTTAAAATATTTTAAATACATACTTATTATACATAGAAAACACCCAGACCCGAGACAATTTAGAAAAACAATAAATAAATTAATATTCGGTTGCATTCGGGAACGCGATGATTGCCGAGAGACCAACAATAAGAGCACTGTAAGTACCTATGTAGGTAATAGGTTTGCTTTAATACGTACGTTTAAAACCAGCAATGCATGCAATGCTCCAAATCGTGGTCCAAAACCATAAAACGTTTAAACGTAGAAGTGGACGAAACCTTATCGATGTCTTGGCACTCGACATAATGTTGGCTCCTCACGATCGTACAAACTTCCGACATCAAACGTTCGCTCGAACCTACACAAATATCTAGACTAGACTAAAAAATATTTTTTTATTAGCCTTGTTCCACCACTACCGGGCAAAAGCCTTCCCTCTACGTATTCACTCTTCTCTTCTCTTTTTTATTATGTTTGAAAATAATATATATTTAGATATAGATAATTTGTATCGCCATTGAGAATTGTATTATGTCGAGAGTTCAATCTTATTTCTTCTTTTGTAAAAGTCCAGGACATAAAAATCAAAATCAAATCAGGTCACATTTATTTGCAGATCAATATAATTTCAAAATAATTATTAGTAAATCCTTTGCTCGTCTTACTTAATAAATATATAGGCTTAGCCAAAGTAACATTAAGAAAACGATAGCGAAGTTCGAAAAGAATAAAATGTATGGGATTGACATAAGCCGCGGTAAATTACATGGTCAGTCTTTATGTCAATCCCATATCTACCCATCGCTATCGTTTTCTTAATGTTACTTTGGCTACCGCCAATAGTATTTGTCTATGCTATAACATTGTTTATGTTAATTATATGTAGTTATAGTGTCTTTTTAACAACCATTTTAATAAAAAATATTTTTTTTAAATAATTTTATAGACTCATAAATTACTTACGATGATTCGACGAGCAGTTGCATCGTATGACGGTCGTGTGGAGTCAGCGTTACACCAAAAAGATCATTTCATTAAAGCAACTCGCAAATAAGACGTCAGTCCCGGGTCGCTCAAGACTATTATTCAAATTTATTACTTTAATTTTATCTGCCTTTTCTTATATTAGAGGTCTCGTTACTCATTTTTGATGACGCCATCACGTTCGCATCTCGCAATTTCACGTCCTCAAATTATTATGGTGTCGAAATTTTGAGGAAGATTAGGCTTTTTTAGGTCTGATGCAATTTAAATTCTGACTACATACCATATTCCCACTTTATGGTTAATTAACGTTAAAATATTACATGTAACCATCTAATTGTATCATTATGAAGAAGTAAATGAAGGATTTATTGTCATTGGAGTTTGAACATCTAATTGTCTTTTTAATACTACAATGGGATAGCGCTTGACTTTCATATCACCGGATTGGAGGTGATGATAAGGCTGATGGTAGAAAACTCACCACGAAGCCACAACTACTGAGGAACTGGATCTCCTAATGTAACTGTCATAACACAATTAATGCTACTAACATAGTTGTTGTGGCGATATACTCTAAGCCCCTTACAAATAAACAAAGGATAAGGTCCGAATAGTTATTCCGTGTTTTGTTCCTGTCATGTATACGTCATTTCAAATTAGAGTAAAAGAGACAAAACACGGAATAACTATTCGGACCTTATTGACGACCTCCTTGGTCGAGTGGCTTGCACACTGGTTTTCATGGTGTCGCCATCTCTGAGGTCCCGGGTTCGATCCCCGGTCCGATCAATTTAGAAGTACCTGTTTTTCTAAATTGTTTCGGGTCTGGGTGTTTTCTATGTATAATAAGTATGTATTTAAGTATATTAAGTATGTTTATCCGTTGTCTAGTTAACCATTTCTCGAGTTTCTTAAGGAAGCTTTTCTTGGGGCTAGATAATTGATGAGTGTGGGAAACATCATTTACATTTACATTTATTTATTCTTCCTTTATTCATAAGGCCTAGGGTTTTAAAAATAAATAAAGAATAACCTTTGAATAGTTATTCCGTGTTATGTCTTTAATACTTTAATTTGAAATGATATTTATTTATGTTTTAAATAATGAAAGTGGACGAAGCGAAACAAGTATGTATGGATCGTAGCAAGTGGAAAAAAGTGGTCTCTGCCTACCCCTACGGGAAAGAGGCGTGATTATATGTATGTATGTATGTTTACAATGACAGGAACAAAACACGGAATAACTATTCGAAGCTTATTCTTCGTTTATTTGTAAGGCGCTAAGGATACAGTACATGCTAGGTAGAATTTAAAATAATCACTACCACCGTTCAAACCCAGTACAGTATTGAAATAAACTGGGAATCGAACCCGAGACCTCTGGGAATAAGCTTTAAATAGTTATTCTGTGTTTTGTTTCTTTCACTTTAATTATTTGTTAATTGACGTTCACATGATAGGAACAAAACGAGGATTAACTATTGGATGCTAATTATCTGTTTATTTGTAAGGCACTATAAGTATAAACATGTTGTTTATGGTTGGATCACAGAAGAAATATTCCTACTGGTAATATATTATATCCTTTATTTTTTATGGGACCAAAACGAGAATCGAACTCGCTATAGTAGAGTATGTTGTTATAAATTTAAACTTATTCAACAAAAGTTCGTTAGGTATCTGTCAATAATTGCTTCCTATTATTTTGAAGCGTGGACTAAAGTTAAATTTTATAAATTTGTTTACAACAAATGCCGTATTTTCTCTTTAATGAAAGCTTTATGTTCACAAGGCCTCTAAGAAAGGGCATATTCAGCATCAGTTTTAAACAACGCTTAAAAGACCATGTTTTGGAATAAGAGGAATAGAGTAGTGTGTTTATAACTAGTATAAACATAGTTTGCTTATTATTATTATTATTATATCAAAAAATGTAATTTAAATAATATGTAGTGTTAATTCCGCTAACTCACTCGTTTATACAGCTTGGATGCAGTACATACTTTTTGCGGGCGGGAGGGCGGTGCATGCGTAACGAACGTAAACGAGTGAGTTAGCGGAATTAACACTACATATTATTTAAATTAATTTTTTTTGTACTATGGATTTCCGCAAAATAACGCCTGATTCCATTAATTATAATTATATCAGCCATAGCTGTCCCACTCCTGGGCAAAAGCACCACACTTTTGTCATACCTACCTATAACATCACGCCATTCCTACATGAACCCATCAAGGTTGTCCCGCCATCTTCGTTTTGGTTTACGTGGTCGCCTTTTCGCATTTTGTGGGGTCCACTCCGTTGTGATCCGTGCCCACCTCTCAGTTGTTCTCTCTCTAGTTTGCTTATACTAGTTATAAATGCTAGCTGTTTTATTATTTAAAAAAAAAAATATTTAGACAACATCACATACATTGTTCTGATCCCAAGGTAAGTAGCTAAAGCACTCGCTTCATGGAAATCAGAAACAACGACGGTACCACAACCACCCAGACCCGACACAATATCGAAAAGTTCGTTTTCGACATTGACCCGACCGGGAATCGAACCCGGGACCTCAGAGTTAGCGCCGCCCAGAGTCCGGCGTGCAAGCCACTCGGCTACGGAGGATATATTTATTATATTATCAAACTGCATTACAATTTTAACGCAGTTGATATTTCCTTCGTTATCAGTGCACTTCTGGACACAGGCCTCTCCCAATAAGAACATGCTACAATAGCTAATTTACGACTCGTTGGTAATCATTACATTTTTTGCTTAGCTTTATTAGAAAAGACAATACATTGGCTGTCTGTAAAGAAATTGCTTTAAAGCGATGACGCTCTTATAATCATCAATACAGTTACACATTTTTTAATTTATATTGTTGTTTTTATGCAAATACATATTTACCTACTATTATATTTCTTTTGATACTCGTATATCGAATTATGTGATAGCATATGTTTAAAAATGCAAATCTAGCAACACTTAAATGTTTGTTGTACACATATTTTTATTTATATTATGATATTAAAATTTTTGTTTTACAAATATTTATATGTTGCTATCTTTGTATTATACTTAGTATCTCGGTAAGTCAGGAAAGGGAAAGTAAAAATCTGGTTATTTTTTAAAAACTGGATGATTTATTTTTACCAATGCGTTATAATATATATTCATTATTGAACAAATTACGTTACAAAATGTACACGTTCTCCTTAACTTCATAGCTACAATATTATTATTTCATACTTAACAATTTAAAAGTCTACATACATCATATGCAATTAGAGTAGGTACCTTAAGAAATACATAATATCAATAATTTATACAACGAACGACGGAAAAACTCATTATTTTCCAAACTACACTTCCATTGACGGAAACATATCAGTGCGAATTTAAAAAATCAGAAAAATGGTTTTAATAAAATAAACCCAGTGTTGGGTTAAATTTTCGTCTCATTTGGGAGGATTACGCCTAAAGTTCCTTAAAACAAACACGCTCTATATGTACAACCCTTTAGAACCAATCATAATGTTGAAAACAATCGTTTTCTTTATTTGGTTAGCCGAATTCTCGATTAACTGTAAACTGCTACAAATAAGAGATCCATCGGTAACGGTATCTAAAAGCTTCGTATTTTTTTTGGTATAAATTGAATATAAAAAAAACTAATAAGATCAGGTATCGATGATGCAAAGGCCACTGAAATCATCGAGCACACTGAGGCTACAAGAGGTAAAGACGACACGAGCGAAGGTAAATTACAGAAGCGAAGACAAAATTAAAAACAAAAAATATAGACTTTCATAGACTAGACTTGTTCGGAACGTACGACTGTTGAACTGATGTCCGAAGATCCTAAACATTTTGTGGCCTTAATAAGTGTATTAACAAGATATTTACAATGTCCGATGACGAAGTTCTGCGGATAGCTTGAATACAATTTCAGTCCAAATATGTTAAAGCCTTGCTTTTTGTTTCAAAATAGGAAAGTTTTGCGTTACACTTGAAGAATTATTCGCGGTTCATCAAGCACATATAAATATATAATTAGGTATACATTATGCTGCACTACAAGTACCCTATATTTTAAAATCTATAAATGGACCATTCTTATATTTTTTGTTCCTAAAAAAATGACCAACGTAGGTATTATTATTTACATTAAAAAAATTGGAATAACTTCAAAATTCAAACTTTAACAACACGTATTCAAAAGCTTGATAAAAACGTATGCGTCACATCGTTACTTACTTTAAAACTTACGTTTCAAGATTTACATAATTGTTCGACAAAGCGGATAGTAATCAAAGTTAGTATTGATGCAAAGGAAAACTGTGGTAAAATATATTTAAAAGCTGTATGAAGCAAATTAACGTTAATTTAACACTTAACACACCTATCTTCACGTTCCTTAATTATAATTTTAAGACTATTATTGTTATCCCTACATTAGTTCCTTGAATCAGATTGTGCGAATTTTTGTTTGTTAATTAATTATCATTTATCTTTAATATTACCAATTTATCATTAATGACAGCTACGTCAACAACGAAACGGATAATTATTGAAATACACATATATGCATCCACTACAGTTTGATGTTGACATATAATACTCGTATATTGATTAATTATACTGTTTATTTTCTTATATCTTATAGACACCAATTAAATATCATTACAATACATGATACATGGATAGTGTTGGAAAGTGACAGAAAGAAACATACTTCGTTGTGTTTCAAAATGCAGAAGAATCAAATTTCAAAAGAAATCTTAGAAGAAGACGCTTACCAATTAAATCAACAATAGAGATAGATGCTATAATACATACAGATATAATTATGTTCAATTTTTCACAAACAACATAACGAGAATATTCAACTTTTCAGTTCTGTGAATTATTCACTAACTTATTCAATTGAATCGCATTCATATAATATCTAATTAATGTTTATACATAACACACACATGGTGTAGTTACGTGCTACCTCCCTAAACCGTCCATGACATCCAGAAATATGTAAACCTACTTGAATAACAAGCGATTATTCAAGCTTCGATGCGATTACAATAGAATGAAGACAACAAGTTATTTATATATAAGTATTTAATATCATCATAACCTACAACAACTAACTACGTCGTCTATGATATTTATTCCTTTGAGACGTTTATAATATAACCTCTAATTTTTCTCACAGTATCGCTTTATTTTGACTTCATTATTATAAACAGTTTTAGTACTTATATACATACAAATAGATTTAATCTTACATCCATGTATTTAATGAAAGGAAACGGTGAAAGCCTGTGACTCAGCAAAAGATCAGATACATTTCAGAGGGACAAGATACGCATGAAGGAATACTTTTTTGCAAGATTATTTTTACATCTAACCTTTAAATGAAAGATTAAACCCTGATATATCCAAATAGTGAAACACTAACAAGAAGCGCTACATTACAATATTATAAATTCGATGTTGACTCAATATACAAATACTTTTGGGGTTCCGTAGCTCTCTACTAATAAAAATGGTATCGGCAAACTGTGACGTATGCAAAACGTTATCATTCAATTTTCTTCTTAAACTTTTATTAGTAGTAGAGGATTTTATACTAGTTTGAGCTTCGCTGTCATTATCAATATTGCTTTTAAATCGTTGATTGTTGTTTCTAATTCATAATAAGTGTCCGCAATATAAAAGAACAAGTTACCAGTGATAGAATAAAAGCAAAAATCCAATATATATCCAAATGAAAAGCGATACAAAAGTTTTACAAGAACGCTTACAACTTACACTGAAGCAAAAAATGACGTTTTATTGTCGAAGTTTGAAAGTATGGAGGGATATATTACGCATACGAAGTACACAACGATCCAATGAAAAGTTTCTTAGCCTACAAAAAAGACATTTGTTCCATATCTGTTTTGTATTCATTAGAGCTTGTAAAGTTAAATCATTTAGAAATGCGTTGAGAAATTAAACATTAATTTCATCGTATTTTTTTTTCAAGCAACAGCATCTAATAACGACTACATGCTTAAAAGTACCTTGAGCATTACTAAAATATAAGTATTATGAAGAGTTCCGAATAGTTCATTAGGCACAAATTTATTTATTTCCATTATTATTATTATCAATATACAATAAATGTATCATCTACAACACACAAGACAGTATAACTTAAAGATTTGCAATATATAGATAATAACATGTAATTTTTTGCGTTTTTATCAATAGTTGGGATTTCGTAGACACTTACTAAGTAATACATGAACTTGTTTTTTTACATATATATTTATAAGAATATAATTATATAAGTAAAGCATTTTCTTTCTTATCGACTATAGCACAACGGATCCCTATGTTAATTTTATATTAAGGGACACAAGATATTCTACAAATATTGAGTTCACAATCTGAAACAGTATATTTAGTAGAAGGTTTTATCTATCTTATTGACTGAGTAACGTTCATTTGCTAAAGTTACTCCCTAACTGACGACATTTTTACTGAATTGACAGATTTTAGCAAAAGTTTTATACATTTAGCTTTTGCGTTACTGTGGAGAGCAAACATCGAAATTAGAAACAAATTCTTAAATGCATTTCAAAAATTTCAACCTCTCATCGAAAAAGCTATTAATGATATTTACAAAAATAATAACTGAGAAGAATCGCTTTCCACAGCAAAACAAAGTATCAAAAATAGGTAGATATCGATTGATTCCACAATACAATGTATTTATGCCCAGTTTAAAAATTAAAAAAGTTACAGAAGCTAGCGCTGCTAAAACTAATCTATGCGATATCAGTCTCCACTAGATTCTTATAATTTAGAAAATCCATAAAGTAAATCACAGAGTTTGAAATAGCAAAACATTATATTGAAACCGAACAATTGTATACCAATCCGTATAACTTTTATTTCCACCTTCCCGCGAATAACACATTCCCATTATTGATATGTATCTTTCTATAGAATTTGTATTGAAAATGTTAGCGTGAAGATAACAAAGAAAATAGAAGTTGAAGTGCCCCTTCGCATCGATCCACACGTGCCATCATAATATACAGTTACAAGTTCGTACCTAACCACTGACAACGATTATCCTTACCTTAACACTCTAACATACATTACATAAACGACCAACGCGACACATCAAAACTGACTCCTACCATGACATCAACCTTCACATAAGTAGAGAACGAGACACGCATAAAACAAGGGCGTTAAACGAAGAAGTTCAAGCCCTATGCGTGGCTAGTTCCGATTCTAACATCGACATGGCAGAAGTTAATTAGAGCCCATCGAGCCAAATCTACATATATCGCACTCCGATTTTATCCAATAGCATACCGATCAGCTTCCAAGTTAACTTAAATCGTCGTACTACCTACATGTGCATCAAAGTATAAAGTGAACCTACGCACAGTAATAAGAACGCAAGACAATCTTGACTACAACCTAGTCTTATTATTCTATTACAAGTGATATATTCCATATAAAGAGTCTGAAATTAAAAGAAACCAATCACGTTTAAAATACACGTGTCAATAAAATAAAATGTGTACAACTTGCAAACTTACTATTTTTTAGAATGTGCTAGAAGCCAAGTCGAGTAATTTACATACAGATTACGGACGCGACGCAGTGCAGCGAGCGTCGTGGACTGCGCCAGGGGCGCAGCTCATTCTGACTCGCTTCCCTGATCCCTCACAGGGTTTCATTATGTACAAGTCTGGCCGTGGCGAGTCGTGGGCTAGCTGCGCCTCTGGCAGCCTCGAACCGACCCAAAGCTTATCAAACAGGCGACGGAGTGTAGACGGATTTATTTACTGAATTGCGTCTGAGACGTGCCATTTGAAATTCACCCACAACATTCAAAAAGTAAAATTTTCAAGTAATACAAAAGATATAAAGACTCACAGCCTTACTATAGACCTGATGCACTTCCGATCGATTGAAGCGTCGCCTATTTAACATAATTAAAATTAAGAAACCTGAACTGAAGGAGAGTGCGGCTGTCCAGCCGGTTGACAATAAAACATAATTATCTCCTTCGACCCTTATTAAATAACTTTGTACATTAAATCCAAATGTCGACACGTCATTTTGGATGTAGGCACTCTCTAGGCGGGGCGGCGAGCGGGCGCCGCGTCGTCGGCCTCCGTTGGCGGCTCTGAGCCGACCGCATGAGATCAGTGGAACCGACCAGAGCACCGCTCTAAGACGACGTGAGATACGAAGAGAAGGTGTTGTCCACCCAGTCGCCCGCCACGCCGATCTCGCTCAGCATGTCGGACACGTCCGGCGTGCACGAGAACTCGAAGTGGGATCCTGACGACGACGACGCGGTCTCGAATGACTCCATGTCCGTCGTCAACGCTTCGAGGTCGACCTCGCAGTCCGCCGGTAGGGGGAGGAGATCGGTGATCGAGTAAAGGTCAGTAAGATCAGCTGGCTCGCGACGAGAACTATCGTCGTACAAGCAAGCAGATTCAGGAGAGTCAGGGGAGCCAGCGGGTGATGCTGGCAATGGTGGAGGCGCCGGCGTTTCCATTGGAACGCTCGGAACGCTCGGGAGCGTTGGTCGCGTCCGCCGTCTTGACATGCCCCTGTTGTTGTTGGAGTCTGCTTTTTGCTTTCGTTTCTGCTTGGTAACGGCACCAGTTCGTTGCGCTGGCTTCGCCGTCTTCTTGCGTGGCCTGTACTTGTAGTCAGGATACTCGCGCATATGCAGTTGCCTCAATCTCTCTGCTTCATCAATGAAGGGCTGGCGCTCCTCATCGTTCAGCGTCTTCCAAACGCGACCCAAGTTTTTAGAGATCTCCGCGTTGTGCATGTCTGGCGTTTGTTCGCATATTTTCCTGCGTTCGATCTGTGACCAGACCATGAATGCGTTCATTGGCCTCTTGATGTGGTTGGGGTTATTCTTCTTAGTCTGTGGACAATATAAAAGAAACCTGTTATTAAATATAATTATTTACACTTATAATCTTAAGGCTAGTACATTTAACTAATATTATGTTCGAAACAAAAATCAGTGTTATCTGTTTAATTGTGGAGAACTCAATTATTATTTCAGGCATGTCCGATTTACCGCGAGTCCTGGCAAAGAGCTGGCTATATTAAATTAGTATGCATGACATTGCACCATTAAGTCTGCGGCCTTACTATTAATGATATTGTTATCATAGGAATTATTAATACAAACAAGTCGAATTAAATTATATTACGAGTATAGTTCGATAACGGAAAATTTTATAATGCCTGCGTAGGTTGAATTCGTAATGCAACTATTGATAATTGAATCATATTCGTTAGGTTTGTGTTACGCGCGACCCAATTTCGTGTCTATTTTAACTGTGCCCGTTCGGGCGACCATAAACTCTTGAGCAGAGTGTTCTTTTGAAGTGCAGTAAACACTTCCGTATCTCGACCGAATGCTGTAAAACATTGACTAATGAGGATGTTAAAGGACACAGGAAGTCATTATCAAATCATGTAGGAAGCGTTCGGGTGAGGACAATAATGCCACTATAAAAGGAAATGTGTTACCTTCGTTTTCCCTTACGAGTCGAATCGCACGCGAGCGTTAGATAAGAGGTCCAAATCCGTCGAAATGGAAAGCATATTTTCGTGGGCTAACCACAGGGAAAGTTTACGGCCAACTATCTCTGGAACCGCTTTACGAAGAAACATAAAAACAACACCGCACAGTAAGAACATAGGCGAATATTCTCCTTTATTATTCAAATCTTACTTTCGCTAAACTCTACTCGGGCGGTCCCTGTGGAAACTGCCAGGGAAAAAAATCCTCAGTCGACTTTATATTTTTTGTTCGTCTTATTTATATTCAGGACAAAAAAGGGTTTGTCAGATGGCGACTAAATCAAGTTTGGTACGCCCACTCTGAGTCTCAAGGTGAACGGAATAGAGGTAGGCAGTTTTTTGCATCGCCACGATCGTATCCAGGTTACTAAAGTTATTATTATTGTCTTTTTTGTTGGGGCAATTTGTTTTGGGCTACAATCTATACTGCAACGGTTCCAACTCGATTAATCACGTGTCTAGTGCAGTTTTTCTGATTCTTGACGAATAAAATTATGTTGCTAAGAGCAACGCTGTCCAAATAGTGGCAAAGTCACCTTCGAAAACTGAGTATATCAAATGATAATAGAAACTTGAATAAAATGAAAAAACATAAAGTTAAAACAACATTCATTTGATGTTAAGAATAATACAACTTTGATAAAGCTAAGAGAGCTGTATTTGTCTAGACTACAAACAACATCAAAGTAAGCCAAGTAATTTAACATAAAACGGATAGACAAGTGAAAAGCTTGTAATAACAATTTTGAAAATAGAAATTAAAGGTGCTCGTGCCTAGAATATTCACTGAGACTGAACTCGTAAAATAGAAATCTAAAGGGCTCAGTAAATACAGAAAGATAAAAGCGAGGAAATAAGTCAAGCAAGGTTGTAATAAAACGCAGTTAAACGTGAAAAGCGCAGGTGTAATATCGTCGAAACTGCTGTTTGAGCGACACATATTTATGAGCAAAATGATGCTTCCTCTTATATTGTAATCACTGCTTTTAGTTCAATGGCTTTGAATTATTGTTTGCATTCTGCAATATTATACGGCAACGCTAAACCATATCTGTGGGAATATGAACAATTACTTAGATTATTCCGATGTTCTGCGGAGAAGAGTAAAACGTTCGATCCAAATAAAATAATAACACTGGTTTGGTTATGTCAAGTTAGATTTGTCAAAAGTTGTTTGGAAACTTTTGTTGGTTATTTTAATCTAAACTATTAGGTTAACATCATTTTGTTGTAGTATTATTCATTTGTGGTTTTATGTAAGTTTAACCTATCAATAGATAGGTTTTTAATAATTCTTATTTTTATAGGCTTTTCCTATGCGTGTTTCAATTCAACTTATCCAAATTCTATCTTTAAGTTAACATCAAGTTAAACGAAAAAAAACTGTCTAACATTAGAACTATACCGATTGAACAGAACAGAACTATCGTGTCTAGGAAATGAAGTGGATGCCCTTGTAGAGCCGACTCCGAACAAACTCCGCGGCGACGCGCTTGCAATAATAAACTTGCGTATTCCATACATGGAAGGTTAGCAAAAACACCATATCCCGTTCGCGACATAAGCACACGTGCAAGTTTTAATTTGAAGTCTTGAAGATTTCCTAGGTTATCATTTTATACTTCGCCTTCGAATGTGCTTCAAAGTTCATCGCATAGATGAGCGGTAATCATTTCTAAATAGAAATGTAATAAGAATAAGGATTCGAGTAACATACAAAATTTAATTTAGTGTTTAATAAGGTTACTCAAGCTACAACAGTTTATATTGATACATACCAAGGTCAATGTACATATATAATACGTTTCCGCAGTTTCAAAACTCACTTACGTTGCCTCGAATCCGGAATTTTTGCAAGTCAAATAAATTGAGGTCGCAACCGAGATAAGGTTTTTTAAAGATGATTAATAACAACTTCCTTTGAGGAAACGCGGATCTTATAAATAGCATTATAAACATAAACATATTAAAAGATACAGTTTGAGATCGTATAATGGCAATAAATAAGCTAATTACTATGAATCTGTCCCGGTTTTCAATGAACATTCTCTTGATTATAAAAAGGCAATAAAACTATTGTTCTCATTTTTTTGTTCGGAATAACCCGAGATGATCGGACAAGCGTTCATGCGAGAAGAGTTCAAGATGACAAAGGTCTTTGACCAGATGCAAATTTTTAGAGTCATTTTGAAATTGATATCCAAAGCAAACAAGTATTGTTATCGAAATTTACCTACAATAATTATAAAAGTCACTTTGTGGTAGCAGGGGAATGGTGTTTATAACACATTGGCATTTGGAAGGACGAGGGGAAATATTAATGAAGATGTTGGACAATTCCGAGTCTTTTTACGACGAACAAAAGATTATATTCGGGGCTGACGATTATGGGTATGCTCTTTGTAATAACCACAAGGACTGAAGGCTTTCCAGATGAGCCTTCGTACCTTTTGTGTTTGCAGATAATGAGTCACAATAGTCGAAATGAAACTTTTTTTATTAAGGCAGGCCCTTATTACTGAAGCAATTTGATCGGGCACGTTTTGAAATAGAGATTGGAATTTTTCGACGACATCTTGCACTTTATTAAGTTGGCCGGCGGGTCTTTGTGAGAAATTTCTGTTAGTATTAAGTAATCTCAAATTTGGTTCTAACTTCGGTGTGCTTTTTCGTGTCCGAACAATTTGCTTGGCTCCGTCGTAACAAAACAAATCTTAATCTTGTTTCTACTTCGACTATTTTAAAATATACCTACCTATTTTTTCGGTAATACTACAATTTCAAGTTATCTCTACACAGAATATAATTTACACACAATGTTACTAAAAGTTACAATTACCTAAATGCTCATTTAAATTCTAAAACTCTTGGAAATACATCAGACTCCCACTTTGTATATCAAGAAATAACATTATCAGGAGCGAAGTGTGTAAAATGCAAAAGAATATTGTACAAGCCATAGGATTGTATTAAATTTAAATGTCTCGCCGTGTTGACGTGCTATATCCTAAGTAGGAAGCCTAGAGAAAAGGCTGTTGTATAGTGGCACGAGGAAATGAATATAAATTGCGTATAACTCAAGGATTGTGGCTGTAGTGATGGCTAGCAGATACTACTTAGTTCGTTTACGATGTACAGTAGCTTATTGACAGAAACCTTTTTATTATAATATGTTTTTTTTATAAAAAGGCAAAATTTATCTATTTTCTTTATGTTAAGTATTTTTTTTTCATAGCATAGAAGATCGTTTGTAACAGTTTTTCATAGTCGATATCGATATCCCGAAAAAATAGGCACGAATTTTGCTGGCGAATCTTGAACAAATTACAAAGACTTAATCAATAACTTTTTAGATAAATTATTCGGTTTTTTTTCTTTATCCTTTTAGCATTAAACAAACATCGACAGAACACACAGAAAGAGTCGATACGCCGCCAGCTCTACGCAAAACTTGTTTCATCGCCCTACAGTCACGATCCTACACCACAACCATTTCAAAGATACGCAATTTTGACCCCTTTTCGCTATAATCGCCTATTCATACACGCACATGACCTGAATTTTAACTATATTACTATTCAAGTATCACCACGTCTGGATTTGTACTATTAACATAGTATCATAGTCACAGAGTATATTAAAACAACTGGACTAAAATAAAATATGTTATCATAGAAAAAAACACAAATGTTGAAAAAATTTCCACGAGCAGTGGTTAGAACCACGATTGGAAGAGCACCTGACCCGGTATGTCAGAAGGGTGCAGGTTCAAACCCTGCTCGTGGAAATTTTTTCAACATTTGTGTTTTTGTAATTTGTTCGCAACAAAATTTGCGTTAAAAATTATATAAACATTTATGTTATTATAGTATTAAAAAATCAATTTTTTTATAAATAAATAAATAAATAAATATATAAATATATAAATATAAACATTTATGTTATTATAGTATTAAAAAATCAATTTTTGAAGGAAGCAGTAAATTTATGCCTTAGTAAATAAAGATCAAATGTAACAATCAAAAGCTATAATTTAAAACAACATTATCAGTGTCGTAAATTAAAAATTATCATAAACTATGCAAACATCATTACTATGTCATAGAGACGATAACATACATGTCAGTAACCAGCATTTGTATACAAATTTGGGATGACCAAATCGAGTGCTAGCAGATTATTATTGTTCTATTCAACTCAGTTCACAACAACTTATTCAATTTTAATCGTTAACACCTTGATGTTAAAGGCTTCGGCCATTTTGTTTGTACACAATGGCGTTAGCAACTGATGATATATGATAGATAATTTATATGTAGGCGACTGACTTAGTTTGTACAGGGAATCCATTTTTAGATTTCACGGTTTCGGTATGTGATTAGTTAGATTACAATGAACTACTAGAAAAATAAACTGGTATTGGGACATTGTAATATTGACCTCATATAATATAATATGTATGTTTCTTATTCTACTTTGTCGATGAGCAAGCATACAGTCCGATCACTATCATCACAGCGGTAATCACAAGCGTGACTTTGATAACATATACCAGCCAGGAACAGGAGGCCTAACCTACCATGAGTATAAATTAGACCTTGCGGCTCAGAAACGTCAGTCAGAAAAAGTGATTTTGCCAATTATTAAGAGTTTCGTACGTACATAATTATGTGATATCAAAAACATACGCCAGACAGGTCACGTAGTACAATTTATAAAACATTACCGTATTTCCCGTTATCTATAATATCTTTAGAAGTCATTTAATGCGCATGGAAGTTGCATCACTACGAGCATATATTACAGTTTTATAACAATCATCATTAGCGAACTCCTACTATTACAGTTTATACCAGAGCCATTTGGTTCCGGTGATAAATCTAGCAATAATCCAAAACGATCCTAACACAATCTTAATGAATGTTTACAAATAGACAAACATTTAGAACCACGCAGATAACAAAAAAAAATCAATGCCCACTTCTTAATCAGACACTGAATCGATTCTAAGCAGGTAACTCGTTCAATATCCTTTATTGAAATCGTACACAAACAGAATACCGATGGGCTCACAAGATTTATAACTAAGAACGTAAAAAAATCCTTCTGACTGGAGACTATGTTACATATCGTTTGCAGCCTTGGCCCGAATGTTTCGCTCTGTGATTTCAAAGGCAAAACTAAAATTTTGATTATACAAGAACAATATAAAAAAATATAAATCAACGTGCAGCATTGTTGGAAGGCGCGTGGCCTCACGTACGAGTGCTGTGGTTAAAAGGTTCCAACTAATCGTAAATTTGACGTAGTGAGGCCAAAAAACACTGGCGCGATATCGGAGTGAATTCTCTTTGACCTTATTCTTCTACTAAATGTTCTAAATTGTTACCCGATGTTTAACAGACAGAGCATTAAGTTATTCTTTATTACAATGTTATCATCATCATCATCATCTCAGCTCATACTCAGCAAAAGACGTCCACTGCACAAAGGACAAAGGCTGTTTTGTGCTGCTCGCATCCAGTTATTTTTAAATAACCATTATTATGTATTGTAATCATAATCTAGAAAATGAAAATATCAGCTTCAAAGAGACAAATGACGAATTAACTAATGTCATGAAAATGGCGACATACAACAACTCTTTAAAGTTTAAAGTCTATTTGAACCTGCGGAATTACTGTTCGATAAAAGTTAATGTTTGTTCGAAAGCAACTTAGAACGTAATTGGGTCAAACCTGAGTGTAATAACACTTTGTGCAGTGGAGTAGATAGTTTTCATAAAAACCAATTTTGAGATATTAAAAATTAAGATCAATGACTACTTTAAAGTTTATTTTGTAACTTATCTTAAAATTGTAGAAGCTCTTTCAACAATTGATATTTTTGAAACAATTTTTTTTTTCTAAATTTTGGTTGGCCCAAATAAGGAAAGGCAAGTTAGTGTGAAATTGCAATAACGTTGCTGCTATCATATAAGGATTCTAATACTTAATCTTTATAATAGTTGCGTACACTCGCATGTTTTTGGTATTTAATATTGTCTCCAGTAAAATGTATAATAGTTTTGTTTTTGACACACAGTCAATGCCTATTTATTATAACAACAATTTTTGGCTTTCTACCGTACCCCAAGCTTCTGTGTTTCCACATAGGTGTTTGCTATCAAAACAGTGCCATCCAATAACTTACCAGCCAAAAGCTGAATCCTCACGATTCTTACGTTACATTACAAACATGCTATTATTTGTGGATCGATGGAAAAAAAATACACCATAATCCAAGTGATTACCTCTCACGAACGTGATTATAGCACAACACTGTTAGCAAAATAACGTGGGACGACAAAACAATTTGTTAACTGACACATAAAACGAAACGCAGCGAGTATGACACTGCCTTTATGCTCCATCGCTTTGCGCTCTTTTGCTTCTTCAAGAACTGTTTAATGTCTAGTCCGCAATGAACTGGGAATGTGCCTCCGTTTCGTTTTTTCTAGAATAGCTTTTGTTTCATTGTAAGTTTCATCTTTTCCCACAACCATGAAGGTCATCTGATTTGTAATAAGCAATTTGATTTTTAGATCTCCAAGTTGAGGCATATTACATTTGAGAATAGCAAATGGCTCGTTCTTTGCATCATTCATTTCATATACAAAGAATTTTTGAAGATTTATTTCCCAATATCAAATGCTAGTTGCTACCTGTTATACATATAATTCTAAAAAAAAATATAATAGTTTTATTGGATCTACCAGTATATTGGTATAATCTACTTAATTTGACATAGGTATTTTGTATAGAAGCATGTTTTTCATTTACAATCAACTAAACATAAACAGCTATCATGCCAACGCTACCTGAATGTAGTACGATGAACAACCCATAACTAACAACACATTTCAATCATAGCACTTATCTCTACGAGATATTGTGCACACCGATACGAGAACATTCTGGCTGGCGACTAACCATGTCATGAGTGGACCGGTATACTTAAATTATATGAATGTTAGTTATAAATTTCATACCTCTATTAAATATGGCCCGAGGCGTCTACTTGACCTTGACGATTTGGATATCTTGTACGATGCTGCCCCTAGGCGCCATTCGTAATTTATGTATCTTCTACTAGTACATATGAGTTAGTTATGGTGCGAGTCATACGCTATAAGAACGTTGTTATATTTGTTTATAATTAGATTTATATTTAATGACATACACTTTTAATTTTAGTGTTGATATAAAAATAGCTTTTGTCAATGTAACTTAAATACGATTTTCTGTCAGATGATAATATATATGGAATAAAAGCTGACGATGGTAGAAACTGAAGCTTGAGAGGATTGGGATAGTATGTCGATAAATCGTCTATCTCTCGCAATATGTATGACAGACATTGTAAAAAAAAATCCAATCATTTTCCAGCACTCTCCCATCAATTGGGACGCTCAATCAATGCCAAAGAACAACGTTGTAGTTTTTTTCTAAAGAGCTGCCTTATTTAAGCCCTTTAGAAACATAATGGCCTGCCAGCTCCGAAGTACTGGTTTGCCTTACAGCGATTTTCAACATCGGACCTGCTATTATTCAATATCGATATACATCAGCTGTATTCCATTGTCATAAGAATCATAATAGCGGTGTTAGTTACCAATAAGTTTTATGGTTATACTTACAAATAATATTTATGTGCCAGTATAATAAAAAAGTTTTATTATAAGACAGATTTCATGTTAAACTATCAAAAGTTTCTTAAGAGCAAATCGTTACTACGAGGTTACATATTTTTATTTTGTCTCATATTAAAATACCTTAATAATGGCGCACCTGCTTGTGCATTAAGGTTGAGATCTTGCAATGGAAGTTATTATCTAAAGACTTGATGGGTGACCTAAAACATGCATCTCAAACTCTTTGCTGAAGGCAGTTGCCGATGGTTCTAGTCGTTGAAACCTAATAACTTGCATTAGGCCAGGATCGTGAACAATGTCTGATCTATACTCGTATATGTGGCAAAGCTTAAGCCCAGCATTTGAACTTATAAGTAACATAAGCAGATCAAGATAATCAATAAGCATCTTCTATTGGATGAGTTTAAGTGGACGAAAAATACCATAAAGCTAATATAAAGATCTAAACTTAAAAAACGCATTACATTAAGACTTCCAGAATGATGAGACAAACTAACTGGCGCTTCAGTAACAGACTGTCTAAATTTACAGGATTATACACACACACGCACACACACGATTCTACAAAACGCTAGTCAACATCAACCCAGACAAGTTAATATTAACACTAATTTAATTGGTACATTGAAATTCTCTTGAAACACTTTTTAATTCTAGTGCTGTTTGCTCAGTACCCAATTCACTTAATGTTAACTCTAGAGCTGAAATAACTTGGAATGCTCCTAGCAAAGAGAGCCCGGCAGTAATGAAATGTATACTTGAGGTCAAACGGTTTTGTGCCTAGAACGGCGCTGCGTGAATTGTTAAATCTATATCATTATGTTTAGAAGAAGAATACTGACCGTCAAGGTTTCAAAAACTGTAAGGCCTAAAAATTGGAAGTTTGACAGGAATTTGATGACACCTAAATCTATCACTTCAATTTTTTTTTATTTATTTAATCTTTCGGGATCACTAATTACGATTAAAAATTAAATATTATTTGTTTTAAATAGAGTTCATTTGATTTACGTCAGTGGTTATAAGGTACAAAAATAAAAGTCATGCTTAGGTATTAAAGAAAAAAATAAATGTTTCTAGATTGATAAAACGGCATAAAAAGTAGTTTTACTCATACACATCAAGAAGACATCAAGTCGCAGGGATTACTTTACTTGTAAATAATATGTTACGATTGAAAAGAGAAAAGTGCACGTTGGAAATCTAGTTTTATCATAAAGTTTCACCTCCCGCTAAGTGGTTAATAATCGATAATTGTGTGGTGCGAGTTCGGTTCCCGGCGCAACACGTTTCTAACTTGACCTAGTCGGAAACTGGATTATACACTTCTCTACTCAATTGTAAAAGGGCTCTTTAATTTGTGACTTAAAATCTAGCTGGGTTTTTATACTTAAAATGTATTTTCATTTCTTATAAAAAAAACATACTTTCGTGTGTTGAGAACTCTACTAGTTCTGTGTCCAGCGTCGATAAATAAGTAGGTGGTACAGAATTACATTTAAAGGTTTTATAAAACTTTAATATCAAAAAATATATATTATGTTTATTTATAAACACAATAATTTGTGGATATAGTCCAGCGCTACTTATTAATAGCACTGTAATTAAGAACTACAACGTTCTCAATATAGTCAATTGATGATAATTATCAATTAAGTTATCCGCTGTTTGTTTTAAGTTGAATGTCAAAAGCACTTAATTAAATTATATAGAAACGTACGCAATTGAAAAGGCATAAAATAAACATAACATACTTTTCAAAAATAAATGTAAGTATATGAAAATGTAAGTATTAAAAAAATTACATTTGGAAAACCTAAATCTATTTTACACCATATTTACGTATCACAAACACTGAGCTAGTGTAAGGAAGACTACTGAAAAAGGTTCGAACCGAATTCAAAGCGAACCTGCGAACACTGTCCCGCAAAAATCGAGTAAATAAACCCCTCGCTAGCGGATGCAAAATATCATTATAGTAAAATTTATGATTTTGGAAGATAAATTGGATACTAGACTGGATCGTGATTTCCTGCATATAATGTATTCTAGCGGGGCAGCCGCTCGGCTTGCCGTCGGTCGTCATAGAATATTAACAAGAGAACCGACATTTCCATTAAAGACGCTTTTGGTACCCGATACTTTGTTGTTGAATGATGTCTTGTACTGCTATAGAAGTTTTTACGACGTTTTGTATGTTGATTTACCATTATATGAACATATGTTTCAATTCACATTCCATTTCTATAAACTTTTCGAATGCCAATTTTAGAAGCAAATTAAATTATTTTTTTGGTAGTATTATATACTTCTAGTCGTTACCATACTCAAGAATGATTGTCAATCATAGGCACACATATACAACTAATTACTTGAAGCGTTTCTGCGTTGAACTTATTCGATCACAAATCACGTTCAAGCAGCCAATGCGAGCTGACTATCAATTGGCGATTTTTTATGCCCCATCACACAATGTTTATTGAATTTTATATCGCGTTGATCGGGACGGCTACTTGACTCGCACAACCGATTGCCTATTCCTACTGCTGAGGCGACATCTTCGAGATCACTATTCACTAGAAACGACAAGGTCAATTAATAATTAATAATTACATATTAACAATTAATAATGAATTTATATGCAAAACGAAAATTTTAAATAATATACCGAAATATTTATATAATTATGTATTTCATTTGTGTTTTGGACTTTGTAATGTAATGACAGATGCAGCTACTGTTTTTGTATTATTTCAGTCTTAATCATTTGAAATAGTATGCTGTTTCAATATATTTTTTTAATTGTTACATTCTGCGTAGGCCTATATTCCGTCATCATCATTATCTCATCAATGTCCCATTGCTGTTTAGGCCTATCTACATCAGGCCATAACTCACCACGCTGACCCAATGCGGATTAGTAAGCTATTCTATTACAAAATATTTTTGAGACACAAGTTAAAAACATTCACAGCATACGTCAAAATTAATCCAACACCGACATCGACCAAGTGCAGATTAATGGATTCCAGAAGCTGTCATCTTCCAACAGCTTCGATTTCTCAAGAACATTTGTCCAGACAGCTCACAGCAAAACGTCTTTGCATCTTATATAGAATTGTGAGATTTTATCTCAAGACGCCTTTCTGTAAATGTGTATTTCAAACAAAATTCAATTTGCGCCGGACAATGTGTTGTCTCTTTCAGTCACTCTTTATATTTACGTCAAAAATATAATGCAGACTGTTTGCGGATGCGCTTTTATGGGTCCGATGCACCTTCGGTCCTCTTATCGATTCCTTTTCAAATATACTTTATTTGACTTTTATGTAGAGGACTCTTAACATGGCTTTGTTGAATACATTAAACGATTCTTGATATATCCCCATAAATGTACCATTCTGTAATAAGTAGATAATCATATTCGATTAGAAGCCAATAACAGTTATATTGACTATTCTATTCTTATATCATGGTTGACATTGTAGCTATCTTTACTTAACGTAAAATTGCAAAATGTTAATATCAACATTTGCAGGAGAACGTTAACAAAGTAGGTGCTAAGACCAATACATAAAACTAAAGATGATGAGTAGCGCGAACTAACTCGGAAAGATAACAGTAAGAAAACTTTCCACTATGGCAGCGAGTTCATAACAAAAAGCGGAATTTATTCGTGCTCTCACAAATTTATATGGCACAATAAATCCAAAGTTATGAATATAAAGAACAAACAGTGCACTCATAATGCAATTTGCAATATCATTACCGCAGACACGGTGCAAGATTAACGCCAGTTCCAAACAAACATCTTCAGCTATTGTTCCAGAAAGTTCTATGCGAGAATGTCGACGAATAGTTTTGGAACTGGAAGTGTTATATGTTTATTTCTAATAGCTTTATGTTCGCGCAAAGCTTCTTATAACGTTGTTTGGAAGTCTTTTCTAATTCATGCATATAAGCAAACATGACATATGCATTTATAATAAACTAATAAGATTACTATTACTATTGATAAGATGATCAGACATAAACATCATTTTTGTTGTAAACATATCATCATCTTTAAGATCGATCAAGGATTTTTGCTTAGTCATATTATCGTCACTCATGAATCCTTTCCGCTTTTATTGATGATCACCTTATTTCAATCACCTTGAGTCTAGGTCTCATAACAGTAAAAAAATGTCTGCAACACACAAAATTGCATTGCATGGTTCCAGTTCATAATATATTAATTTAATGTAATATGAAGGAAACAATTTCTAACGGCAACCATCTTTGTTTTCTTTTCAAAGGAACATCTGAGTGCTTCCAACTTTCCAGAGCGTAAGAGTTCACAATCCTAGAGTTTTACATGCGTAATAAATGGTATTATTATCATAAAGCAAAGTATGGGGATAGAGTTAAAATTTTCTACCTCATAAAACAGTGTAAAGACTTTGTTGATCCCTGTCTGTGCGCTCTTTGTAAATACTTCCTTGAATTTCATAAGGTGGATATGGTTTGCAAATGTGTCTCGGCGATGCTTATCTTTTATAGTGGTTTTGTTAAGTTGTGAATTATGCTTAGTAACTTTAACGTGTTTGCTTTCATCTTCGCCACCGATTCAATCAATATAATTGATTATTTTTTAATCTAGAGCTTAATCTTGATAGAAATTACTAAAGATTTGAATTTCTTATATTATAGAATCATAAATAAAATTACTTAGATGCGATACATCTAAAATCTTAAGCGAAAATGCTATTGAGCTATGGCCCCTGACAGTACCTGAGAATTGTATTAAAGCTTAATTTCTAACGGCGTGACGTAATAACGTCTTTGGATCCCTAAAATGTCTTCCTGGGGTATGCCATTTGGTTTAATACAAACTTTTGTCTCTTTTGTTGTGCTTAATGGTTTTAATTTTTAACACCTTTAATATGAAATTTCGAACTAAAGACTGTAGTGACTGTTTATGTAGTTGAGCGTTTAATGTTACTAGACATAGAAGACAATTTACAGCCTACATTAACTCATTTTAGCATCTTCTTCATCTTCTTATCTTATATAAAAATATTTGTACTACATATCTATTAACAGGCACATTTTTTATTTCAGTCCCGATAAAAACGCAAAGATAATTAATTATTGGGTCGTAAAGTGAAATAAGCTTTTTACCTCCCAGACAAAGTCGCGGTCAGAAAGCTAGTTTGTTAAAACAAAAACGTCTCAAACCAAAACAACGATTACATTTCATGGTAAACTATATTCGAAACGAGTTTACGCTCAAAAAGGTAGTCACGCTTGAAAACTGTATTTTGTATGAATAGTCAAGTTACCCTGATTAATCGTGGCGAATGAGACTGACGAAAAATGCCATGGTGCCTACAAGGATGAAGAAAATACCTTTAATCTGATGAACTGTATAAAATCAGTACCAGTGTAGAATTATGGTAATTGTAATGAAAAGATTAATATCAAATCACTGTCTCTTTCATTTTGCGAAATAAGGTGCATATTGGATTAAGGAAGCTTAAACAACACTTAAAATATCATATGTAATTGCTTTAGCTATAAAAAATGAAGACAAGTAGTAACGTTTTAAAGTATTCTCAAAAATAGACCGTACAATATAACTCGTCATGTTTCACGCACCAACAGAGACAAAGATGTAAGTGCAGATAAAGTGGACTGCAAACATTTACAAGATACCGTATAAAATTTTGTAACTGAAATTTTTCAGCTCATCCCGGTTATTGCCGAAGAGGGAACTCTCGTAAATTTCATCCCTGTCAATGTCTTAAGTTGCTGAGTAAAAACTCCGGGCGGAATATCGCACAACCGCGGGGAAACCTTCAGTTGGCTCGGTAGTATAAAAGTTTTTAAAAGGTGCGTCCCAAAAGTCTTACTTTATGGACTCGAGTGTAAACACCAAGCTTTGAATAGGCTAAAAGTTAGCACAAAGATTTTGTTACGTTCATTTTTAAGATTACGTTGATATGAGTTAGACGTTCCGCGTTTTGAAGAAGTTTAGTGTATTTTGTTCAATTGTTGTTTACCTGTTAAGTAAACTAACTGTTTACGTCACTAAATTGAGGAAAGCACGCCCTTGCTGAGAACAAAAAAATACCATTCGCCACACTGAAGAACAATTCAATTACTGCAATCGCAGAACATAACGAGGTTGCTTCTGGCATCTCCAATAACTGTATTTCAGCAGTATAACTGCAGACGGGGAAGTTAATAGCGGGAACAAAACGTAAGCAGAACGGTAGGAATTCGTGATTTGTATTGTGCCACCTGAACATCATATTTGCGGATAAGAAAAGATTTGTTATTTCTCAGACTTCTATTTTTAAAAATCATCTAGACATTATTTAAAAATCCGTTGCTAATGTAAATAAAACTTTAAAACAACTGTCAAATTGAAAAAATGTTTTACTTGCCTTATTATAAACTAGTACATCAATATAAAACAAAAACAAACTCAGATAATGCGTTCCTTGGAACAGATTCAGATGTAAAAGAAAACAAAACCAGACCTCATTATTGCAACTGTCTGTCAAAACAAGTAGGTGAAACAATCTTGAAGATCAGAATTTTTAAAAGTGCACACAATTTGGCACCGAAAATACTTAAGAATTCACAGTGCGTTAATTACGGAATCAAAAGTATTTAAAGTGCGATAAAAAAGGTGAATTAAAAAAAACAGAAACAATTTACATAAGAGAGCACGCCAACGAAGATGGAATCTCCTAATAATTGGGTACACTAACTAACACTTGCATATGAAAAAAACACCAACCGCTCGATAACAATCAGCAACATGCAAAGGAGTACATTAGCAGGTAAGCAATTCTAATTATGCAAACCTTTTTTCAAGTCAAGCCTTGAACTTATTAAATCATTTATTCATAACAGGCTATATTCATTACACGTTAATTATATCAAGATCATCATCATAACAAGAAATCCTTAATTCGTTTTAAAAACATCAGTAGGCTTATAGATAACATTTGATTAATATCAATCAATCCTAATAATAAGATACAGGTACATTTTAAATTCCAATTTAACTAAACGGTAAATTATATAAAGTTTACAAAATATTAGTCATAACATCGAAATTCATCCAACAAACAAAATCATAGCAAAGCTAATAAAGTCAAAAGTAATGAAGAACTTACAATCATACTTATGGAAAGTCTAATTCAACTCTTAATTAAGTTAACTGCAACTCCCTGAAACGCCCCAATTTGAACTTGGCTGACGCGAGGAAAGTTATCGAGGGATTCAATGAAAATTTATTAGTCAAACAACTATTCGTCAAAATTGTCCCAAGGGTCCAACCAACGGAATTTTAGCAAATATCAAGTTGAATGGCCATTTTGACGTGATGTGGAATTATAATGAAAATACTTTAACATTAGGTTACAAAGTTTTGATTGGAATACCCAAAATCCACATAGAGTATAAGTATTTCATACAACGTTTCGTTTATGCTTTTTTTGCATATATTTTTATGTTATGCAGATTTCTATAATTAAATTGTGTTATAACGACTTCTTTTATCAACTGATTGTTTTTCCAATCAAGGGTATTAAGATACTAATGTTTATAAGACTCTTTAATACATTTTAAAGTAGTAATAGGTTCAGTTTCACTTTAACAATTACTAAAACGTAAACTATGCTACGATAAAAGCATAATAGGATACAAACAATTCACTTACTGCCGTCTTTAAATTTGCACTCAAGCAGCGTCGTTTAAAGAAACTTGCCCGGAAAACATATTCGCAGCAAATTCTTTTCAATAGAACGGGCTTGTACATTGTACGGGCAGACAACAAACTGTTGCCTCTATTTTATTTTTCCAATAGGCGGTCTCTTGCCAAGTGTTGTGAGCAGTTTTGCGGTCGACCAACTCACTCGTATCGACAGGACGACTTTAAAAATTCTAGTCTGATACGGTTAATACAGTGCCTACAGCAGGCGAAACTTAAATAATGTCCGTAGAAAACTTGTTTCATGCGACTTGAGACATGCCGCCCGCTTCCAGCCAACTTTCTTGTTTGCTTTCAGCTACTTCTATTTTATTTCTTGTTCCTCTTTTAAATGCGACGCTTTGCATGTCGGTTACAATCGAGTCACACCGTGTTTTAAGAGAAAACCTTTTAGGACACACTCAAATAGACGCTTATTGCTTCTGAACATTGGATTGTCCTTTAACGCTACACTTTGGAGCTTGCCATTGTTCACTTGTGAATATTACGATCGTGAAGAATTCTCTCAAAAATAGTCTTTCTAAAAAGCAATAAGCATAAACACAACTCAGTAAAGTTCGTTTGAAAAGAGGTTCACAATATTCAAAGCAGGGGGAGTCTTAATGATATTCATGAATGTTAAAGCGAAGCGCTGTTGTGAAATGTCGCTTAGACTTGTAACTTACAAAACAATGACACTAACTTAAACTCAGGATGTAAAGTCGGTGTTATCTTCATTTGATGGCGCGCATAAACAACAGATACGGTTTATTGCCAACCGCAATTTCGTATTAAATTTCGAACTTTTGATATTTGAAACTTTAATTAGATTATTCGAAAATTTTAAAGAATTAAACCATATTTAAAGCTTATTCACCGATAGGTAAGTCTGTAATTATCTTAGCTGAGAACGAGAATTATATCCATGGACGATAAGCTCATTTGAGCTAAACCTGTTTAAATCATGTCAACAACAATTGAATATAAGCTAGACAATTTGGCTGATTAACTTAATTATACTCCAGAAAACAACTTTAAAGTTAGTTTTTAATAGCAACAAGACCTCGTAAGCCCCAGCGGAGATATAAAAGCCTAAACGTGTTGCTTTAGCATAAAATGAAATGAGGTCCAGTCCACGAACTGAAAAGGAATAAATTAAAAGTAAGGACTTGGTCCATTGTTGACTTTTGTACTGCCATTTTGTGTTTATGCAGCTTCATAGAGAATATTTAAATACGCTTTTCAATATTATGACAAGATGGTACCTGGAAAAGCAGCTGTTGCATGAATGATGGTATGATTAATTTTATCAATCAAATAGATAATAAGAAAAAACATGAATCATCCTTTAGTTGTACTGCTAATTCGCATCTTTTTTTAAGGTAATGATAGACTTTCGGATTTGTTTTAATTATCATTTACTTATCCATAGCTTTCGTTGAAAATTTGAATATTCTCATATGATCAACTGCGCTATATAATGTGCTTTTAGGTGACTTCATGACACTGGAGAACGGTGCACAATTGTGTGTTTCTGTTCATAATACACCTATACAGAAGCACTACGAGTAGTACAGAAGAGCTTAGCCACAGAGTTGAACAAAGGTAACTTTGAAAGGAGCCTCAAAGTTTGTGAATATTTCAGAAAGACCCAATTCCCTGTGTAAAGCATGCCGAGGCCCGAGACCAGCCAATTCACTTTGTGCGAGCATCCGCTAGCCTATTTTGCCTGTCCATTTTGTTAACAAACACAGAAAATTCTATAAATTCTGTCAACAAAGAATGACACCATGACACCCCTCTCATATTTCCCAATTTCGAGACGACGACGGTCGCGCGCTCCGTGTTTTAACTCAGACACCGTTTGTACACACGTTCGTTATCTCTTTCCCTCCCACACATTCTACCGAAAAGGTAACGCATTAATAACAAGTCTAGACTTCAGATTTCGTTTCCAATTTTATTTTGTAGTCTCACGCTTTATGCTAAAAAGCACGGATCGAAATGTCTCGAACAGAATACATCATCGGAACTACATTAACGTGTCGTGGGGACCAACAAACGGAATTTTATAATAGGAGCTTATTGAAAATGGACGAATATAAAATCCTCTTTACTGTGGTCCAGTGAAACGATAGATACAATTTTCCGTTCTGAAATTCCTCACTTGAGCCACTATAATTTAATACTACACGACTGGGCTGGGCTGTGTTAGTTGGGCTTTAGTCGGATTGCCAGAGTGAATAATTTGACTATGGAGATTTAGCCCGAACTGGGCGATGCATACGAAGGCTTCGGGATAATTTATTTGCTATTAAAGAAGAGTCGTAAGAATTGGAAAGCTTAACTCGTTGATTTTAACAAGCGAAGTAACAATTTTGCGGTAATGTCCTAATACACCACCATCACCACATTTTTCTGAGCATTTACTATTATACTTTTCATTACATAGCGCAACAACAAAAACTATTTGTTACGCCACTGAATAATTAATTGCTGTACTTTCAAACCGCGACATTGAATCATCCTTATAAAAAAATCTAAACCATATTGGGCCTTCCTACCGATTAAGTGCTGTCTGGTATACGTTCTAAACGCTAACATAATATTTGCAGTACAAAAGCTGATAAATCAAGCAAGCAACATGACACGGGCGATGGGTAATGCCCTATAAACTTATCGCGTGAATAACACATGTGTATACCGACGCACAGTTACAAATGATTAGATGTTACAATGGTTGAAGTACTAATATGTGCACATTTTGTCAAACACTTTTTAGTGTATGAAAATTTTATTTGTTTTTATTTGTTTCATGCAGGAAGCTCTACAAAATATAAAATATGAGTCACAGCGGTCGTACTGCTGGTCGCCACTGTTGTGTTCCTGCAAGACCAAGTATAGTTTATAGCTTTTAATATAGTCCGGAACGCTAATAGAAATACTTTACATCTTACACAAATATTGGTAAAGTAAAATTAATTCGGTACTGTTTAGCCATGCCATAAATGTCAAAGTTTTAGACTATACAAACAAGAGTTCATTAAGTGATTCGTAGCAATTCCTTCGTATATAACATTGTAATACGTGTTGTATGACTGTAATAATTCAAATACAAAGGCCATTCAACCGTCAACCTTGCCGTTATCACGGCACGCGTGAATCGTAAAATTGTTTATTTTCAAACAAAAAATCGAATACGGAATCTTTGACTTCGATAATGGATTGTTGAATCAATTTTCGATATAACTGTTCTCTTTGATGATTTAATTGCTTGTAGTGATAATGTCTTGAATTTGTACAATCTACAATGGTAAATATTTCTAAAGAATAGTCGGTGTTTATATGTGTGTCACAATAGTGTGTCAAACATGATGTTTACGTCTGACAGAACTTATTTGGTAAAATGTTTTCCATTTGTCAAAAGGGCTTCTCCAATCACCTTAGATGGCTTCCAAAACATAATTGCCTACACACTACACCTTTAGCGATCACATTTCAAATCTTCCTTCTCGATAAATAAAAATATAGGTATCTGACGTTGACATTATATATGAAAATGTTGATGCTATTAAACTAAGCAACATATTGTATGAAACTAAACCACTACCCTTTAAAGTTTTTTTATCTATCACACACACAAAGAGGCAAATAGTAAAAAAGCTCGCTCCATACCCACGCAGAAACATCGGCACGTAATCAAATTTTTAAAACAAACTCCACACCGTACAAAAATTTAATTTACCGCAACGGAACACGCTGTGTTAATAAATGAAATAAGTAAAAATACAGTGCGGCCCGCGATTCGGATTGCAGTCATAACAGGGCAATAAAAACGAGGCCCGGTCGCAGCGTGCACCAGATGTGCAACCTCCAATTTCAGAGAAATAATACAAAACACACACGTAAAACATCGTTCGCTGTTACGATACCTGCGAACGTAAATAGGGGTTTCGGAGATCGCGATCTGAACTCTACATGGGAATATTGTGCGCCCGTTTCGGGTCTACCATCAATACCTACATACGATACCGAACTGAAATTTCCACAAACTGACACTTGAGATGATCTCTGGTGTTGACTACACAACAACTGGGAATAGCTTTCAGCTTCGGCTTGGCAGTTTGATAATAATACAGTGTTACTATTGTTACATATGAAAGAAACGCCGTGTTTATACAAAAACACAAATAACAAAGCATTTAAATCAAATAAATGATTAAATTGGGTAATCTAAAAACACACAAAAAAGCAATTAAGCTTTGAAATTTACTAGCGACGCAACTCGTGTGTCAATCTTACATAATGAAACATAATAGCGGGGAGCTGAATCCACATCAATCAAAGATAACCTTCTGGGATACAACTGAATGGAATTGATATCATAAGCTCGCGAGATGTTTATCCATAGCAACACATATTTGCTAACTTTAAATTGACTCTAAACCTTTCCATATAATAGCCGAGATAATGAAGTGGCTTAATTGCAAAGTTATAGCAAAATTATAATTTAGCTTCAGCGCACGAATCTCTCATTTCTCGTATCTAATGTCAATAATGTTAAGTGCTCTTTTGAAATATTGCCAGATGTAGAAATCACAAGAGAGATTTTGGTAAGTATGATTTAAATTGGTTAGTCTTGAAAATTTAAACAGTGATGGCTTTTGAACTTTAATATTTTAGCGTTCATTAGCAATAACATGTTTAATTTAGTTAAAGAGCTCCTTTCCAAACGGATTGTCAGTCGTGCCTTCCTTAAAACAATCTAGTCGAGTATTACCTACTTCAGAAGATTAATGTTTCTCTCTCAGCAGTTTAAGTTATAATAAATCTTCGGCGCAAATATATCTGAGTAAAAATTTAAACAAACCAAAAAGATGTAAGGTTTAAAGAATCTATCGATTTGTTTCATTTTTTTTATATTTCAAGTTTGTTTAGTTTGGATTCTAGCAAAAAACATTTTTTTTCCTTTTAAATATTTAGTAGGTGTTAAATGGAGTTTAAAAAAACTTATCCGAAGCAAAATATACTTTTAAATAAGTAAGTAACGAAAGAGATAAGAACATTTATAAACATTTATCAGGAAAATGGGGATCAGAAATATCAGAATGCCAATCCAATGCGTCCTCAATAATGAAAGACCATCATAGTTTGCTATTGTACATAGGCATTCTCGACTCTATTCCGTTTGTGATACGGAATATTTGGGAGTAGATGCCGAAACATTTATCTTTGCTGGAGTATAGGACATTTATCGAGCGACCGACTGTGTCTAATGATAACGCAGGATTAAACATCGAGCGTGTAATCTAGGACGAAATTGGAAACTGGCTAGCCAATTCCAATTTTAGTAATACGCAGGTAATTTCAAGGATTGATGATACAGTTATATTAAACACTGTTGTAACATAAATTTCGCAAGGCACATAATTTATGGGAGGCCCACAAGCGAATCAGAAAATAAAGGAAAGTATCTTAAAGGTTAATGACCTAGCTCTAAATTGTGTTTCGTGAGGGAGGGTCCGGAGTCCTGTCTCAACCACGAGCCAACGAGTTTCCGAAACCTATATACATAATTTATCTTTTGCCACGATAAAGGTAAACATGATGTGGAAACTCTGACACGTGCGGGGTAACTTGAAAAATAAGTTTGGAGGAGTGAAAAGTAAAGTATTTTTCAATTACGTCGAGTTTAGTTTTCTGTTGCACCAGACGATATTTTGTTTCAACGGTGATTAATTAGGATTTCTGCTGGTTGACGTGAAGCAAAAGTCAATTTTGTAATTGGACGCATCCCGTATATGACGCGAGGATTAAATT
Source organism: Eudonia lacustrata (assembly GCA_947562085.1). Lineage (NCBI taxonomy): Eukaryota > Metazoa > Arthropoda > Insecta > Lepidoptera > Crambidae > Eudonia > Eudonia lacustrata. Next base: position 1,482,512 of record OX387323.1, on the reverse strand, counting down.
GTCCATCGGTGTTGCCATTGGCCATTGGTGCTGGTGTTCGATGATAAACGTAGATTAAACTGGGATCGACGTCACTGTAATCCGTTGCTGTGCCTTATTTTTGTCGTTTCGAAGCTTTTGGACTTTACGTTTGATTTGTTGATCTGTATTTGTAATGCTTCAATCGACTGTAATATAGCAAGGTCCAATGTTATAGCATTTGCTACTATATTATGAATCTAAATTGGAATCAACTATGAAATTGTCCTGAGTAATAACCACAATTATATTTTGATAATTTTGAAAGGATATTGTATCTATCAACCACAATTTGTACCGACGACATACGTATAACTTTGGATTTCGATGTGATGATACGATCAAAAATAAATTCAATAACCCATAAAAGGCATTTATCTTAAGCATTTAACATTATGTTTATTGACTATAATAACACATTTTTTGTGTGTGACTCGATTACAAATGTATGAAAGAGCAATAGAAAGTGATAGACGTATGATGGCAAGATAAACCGTTATGGACCTATGTCCGTTTTAGATTATCTTTTTAATAATAATGGCCATAAGCCGCAAGTAGGTCAGAATAAAGACGAGTACTACTTAGTAATAACTATAAATAACTCATTTTAAGCACCACTCGATCGTATTGGAGTAAAGCTAACAGTAATGATTGTGTTTGACAATGCTTATCAACTTTTATCAAATGGATTAACGCAGCTACAAATCCTGTATTTGATTTAAGTATTACTTATGGGACTGGCATTGTTGCTGTGTGATAAAAGTCCCAAAAAAAAAAGATTTAAAAAAAAAATACTATTTACCAGTATTGTGACTGACGCGTGATATTGTAGTTATTCGGTAAATCTATTGGAATTTGAATTAAATTTGTTATTTCTTCTTCAATTTGAGTCCTTTTTAGTTTATTGGGGACAACAAATAACATCAAAATATAATTATATGTAGTTCTAATTTTAATATCCAAAAATTTGTCAAAGTAATTGACACCAGCATCGTCAACCACAAATTACTAACACAATAATAATCAAATTGCTAGAAAAAAACGCCTCTATGGGCGAGTGGCAAAGAGCAGAGTAAATATCGATGCATAGCCCAGGTTTATGATCACCAACCCGCATTTGGCAAGCGTGGTGATTAAGCCATTACCCATTAATTGTAGTGATGACTTGATTTCAATGATGGAAGACTTGCCCAGCAGTGGGACAGTTTATAGTCTTACGTTACTTTACTGTATTAGTTACAAAACAGCAAGCACTGGTAGCAAACGTTACAGAAATTATATTTTTATAATTTACTATTTACAGTTGTCGGCAATTTACACATTCCCACGCAAATCATAGTACCATAGTACAATCCGAAAAAAACGTTGAAATCCGAAATATAAATTATACACTTTGTGATTTATTATATTTTTTATATTATAGTTTTAAGTCAATTGAGTCCTTTTTTGACTTCTTTGTATTACTATTAAAAACATTAAAAAAAAACGTTTTTTAAATAAAATTGCCTTTATATTAATATTACTGCTTCAATTAACTTCGATTAGCAAAATCCTACACATGTACAGATGTTTAAGAATAGGAACAGCTGCGAAATATACGCATTTATAAAACATAACAGTGCGACATAGATAAAAAGTTCGTTGAACCTATTTTTGAGTACGCAATAGTAAACAATTTGTTGCCGCTGATAAAATGTGATTCATGAAACACAATCGAACCTAGGCATAAGACTTAAGAGCTATATTAGTAGAAAAACTATAAACCGAACGACGAGGCCAAAATAACAAACTTAATTAAAGTTTTAATTCGATATGAAACTAATGTAATTATTTGTCTTACCATTCGTAACCTAAATCTAAATAATAATAAATACATTTATGTTAGAGGTTGCCACTAAAATTATGAAGTCACTGAACGCTTACTCGTTGAAACAAGTCCTGCTACTAAGGCCGTTGACCTTCAACCTTACTTTGACAGTTACGACTTAAAGTAAGATGATTAACTTTTCAAAAAAGGAATTCACTAAATCCAATGCACAAGCCGATTTCCTTCAAAAATAGCATTGAAAATATCATTTTGAAATGTCACTGCACCGCGGTGTCCTCTAGGTTGTTTACCTTTGACCTTACAATCGTACATCTCAGTTCGGACCCTACACGGTCCATAAAACGGGCCAAATTCAAATTTACTGACGCAACCTGAAAATCATTTCAGAAATCACACGCCAAAAATTGTCCCATATTTTATTCACGACACTCGGCTAATGAGGTTGTTCAACCGAGCGTTTTAGATACAATCCAATGTGTTGTCGACGGTAACGGCGGCGTGAAACTTATGGAGGTGTCAAAATGTAATATCGAATAAAAACATGTTAATGGTGATTGCAAAATTGATGTGGCACTTAATGAAGATAAACTTGTCTATTACTTAATTAACCTGCGTGACGTTACTGATGATGTTGAGAACAATCAAACTGCACGGTTGAATCGTATTACCTGTAACAAGAAAACAACATTAATTAGGATTTTAAATTATATTATACAAATTTAAAGAAATATTGTCGCGTTTTATACGATTAACGTCTGCATCGCATTGTGTAACACGACCACGGAGGTGAACGACCGACCAGATTTTTAAATCTCCACCCAGATTTCAAACGTAAAAAATGTATCATGTATCGACATTGAATAATTCATAGTTTACCGTCCGCACGTACGCTTTTTAATGTCTATTTTTCACGTGTACGTCATTTATGTATTCCTACATTTCCGATCTAGATATTTAAATTTCGATTATCGCCGCTCCTGCTGTATAAGTGTTGGTTTTTATTGAGTTTGCCATGTTAAAATATACATTTCATATTTTCGGGTAGGATACAGAATGGTGTGTATGGCTGCTCGTCCTCGTAGGTACGGCCGATTCCCTCGCATCCATTCCATGCTTGGCTGCGCCCCCCCTGCCTCCCTCGGCGGAGTCGCGGTTGATCCCCCCATGGCCACTTGCGTCGTATCCCCTGTTGCTCTAAATTACACTGATGTTCACCTAAAACAGAACGTACGAGGCTAATATAAAATTTCGCTTCGCTTACCTCACGTTAATATTCGCGGTTCTATATTGAAAATTCTCCAAATTGTTACCCGACCTCACGAAAGACGACAATCTCGAACGCTACTCAAATTACAATTGCTTAACAGCGAATTGAATACAGGAGCGCTTTTATACTTCAAAGAAGAAAAAAAGTGAATGCTTGTGCGAATTTTTTCATTAAATAAGGGACGCGACAAAAAGTCAACACTAAAATTGTTTGAACAAAATAAAAAATGGCTATGCCAATAAAATTCATATAAAACCGACGAAGTTGATTTGACGCCGCCGTCGTTTTAAATTTTAATGTGATACATAAAATAATCAAGTCCGCTTCACAGTGCGGTGCGACAGATGGGTGGTTACATCTGTTTCCATGATTACATGACTGGAGGCTAGCAGCAGGTGATCCCCAGTCCTGCCGGCTTACAAATACGCTTGCCCGGAGGGATTCAAAAGTTATTATTACTTTCACGAACTAATCTGTCATACACCGAACTCGGCTTTATTTTTCAACCAATAAGCCAGCCTGTGTTAAAGGGCTCGAGTTACATATAAGCTATATCACAGCAGGAGGGGATATGTTTCGGAGTGAAAAAAGCAAAAGCTAACGCCCCAAAACGGCGGCGCTGCGTAAGGAAGCATTTAAGGAATTTACGAGAATTCCCGTTAAAATATACATATAACGAGAAGGGAAAACATTTGCAACTTTCAAGAGACCGAGCCTGGGGAAGGGAAGTGATAAAAGAACATTGCTTTAGAATATATTTTTTGTACAGGAAGTTTTTAGGTCTTTTTTATTATGAGTTTCTCTTGGATTTGCTTTTGAAGGATGGTTTTGATATTGTTTGCAAGTTGTGAGAGAAACAAATCCGTCACGCTTCCGAGAAGCTGTAATTTAAATGGTCAAATGGCTTAAATTGTAGCTTGTGGTCCTGTGAAACACGACCCTTGTGCATTCAGATATTATAAATAATTATGTTTTTGATTTAAATACGAAATAGCGCTTCATTTTGCCTTAAGATTAGTGACGAAGAGACTAGAAGCGCGCTTTACCCGGAAACTTTAACTACTGAGGTACAGACTATCTTAGATAATTGTCAAATACAACATGCTATCAACATTTTTGTTAAGGCGACTGACGGTAAAAGAAGTAGCTAATCAGGAAAACGTAGAACCAGCCCTATCACTAATCAAACTGAGTACGATTACCCCGCCGGGAATTGAACCCAGGGCTCTGTATCTGAGAAACCGGTGGTCTTGCCATTCGTATTAAATGCCCTTTGGTCTTGCGTTTTAGTAATGCGCCTTGAAATACACTGGTGTCTTTTTCCATTAAAACTTAAAAAAGGTTTTTCAAAATGTACCGCAAATATAATACACAAGTGATCTTATAACCAATATATTAACCTGAAATTTGACGACTTAAGTATGAATAGTGTATGAAGGAAAAGTTAATAAGGACCTTTCCACGCATAATAAAAAACTTTTCAACTCACCGAAATCTTGATTTATTCCTATTTCGTCCGACGAAAATAAACCAGATTAGGTCCGCATTTTATGTTTGTTTCGACTCAAATAATATAATATTCTTATATTAAGCTAATAATAAAATAATTTATTGAATTGAATTGAAATGAAAAGGTTTCACTCACATGAAGCCATTAAAATCAATCGTCTTTGCTATTAAAACATAGTTATACCTTATTGCGAAGCGTACCTTCACTTCCTTAGAAGAAAAAAAAACTATAAAATATTTAGTTATGTGTAATTTAGGCAGTGAATTTAAATTCATTAATTATTTAAAGTCGCTTCCTTCAATGGAAGAGCTTTAGGCAAAGTATTATGTTTATGTTATACCGTAGTACCTTAGTCATTGCCTAATAGAGATTTAAAATGAATATTTTAATGTGGTCAAAAGACTACATCCATATTTGGATTGATGTCAGGCTTAATAAAGGCAATAGTTTCGTGGGCGTTGTATTAATAACAATCATTATTTAACACTTAACGACTGGCCATCGAGAATGTCAAAATGGATATGGAAATATTACAGCAATCTAGGTTTGACCTTAATAGGAAAAAATCATGAGTTGCGGTGCGGTGTATATTACTTCTTACTAGTGTTCGCCCAGTGGTCGAAATTCTACCGTAATTTTATTAAGGTTGGGCGGATTGTATCCTTAGCAATGAAAAATTAAAAAAGATGGAATGTGAGTTTGGATTGGCATTGACAGATTTCAGCCGCTCCTCTTCCATTTTTGAAATTTTTGAAAAGTGTGTGTAATGTTTGTTTCATTGATTTAATGTATTTATATGCATAATTTAAAAAAAAATATTAACATTCTGTACTCCTCCTCTATATAAACTATAAGTGTGCGAAATTTCATACTCCTCCGTCCGCGCAATTTTCGTTAAAAGGGGTACTAAATTTTTGCTTCACGTATTAATATATAGATATTAGCTGACGGAATACGTAAATTGCGAGTACTTGACATAACCATAAATGAGATTTACTGCCTACCGGTTTGATTCGAACACATCGGAAGTGCTGGGGACTGGTCTCGCGAATTTCCGCAATGATTGCTGCAACCGGTTCTTCTTGAAGGTTACCGTGTACGTAAATAATTTAATTTGGAATATTACCGAAGACGATTCAAAGTGTAATGGTTTGTATGTAGAATTACAGTTATTGATAATAAATAAAATGTTTTTTGTTTAACAAAAATTAGTGTCGATCATAGTTATTTCTGTTATCAAGTATGTAGGCTCTTTGTATTTTTTTAAGAGTAAGAAAGGATTACTGAATGGTCCAGGGATCATGTTCCGAAGACCTTGATTGGTAAGATCATTTTTTCTTTCGTTCGTTAGATAAGACTTGTATTGTATTGGGCTTTCACGGAAGAGATTAATCGTGAACACTTCGTGATGTTGTTTTTTTATCTGCAGTTCTTTTATGATCTATTAAGTTCTGGTCGCTTTTATTGTTTCCTTCAATAAGCGATTATGTATTCTATTATATACCACCTTAAGTCTTATTTCGTTCCATCCATTTTGACGTCGGCTTCAAATGGCTCTTGATTTTTATTAATTGTTTCGTTTTCAACTAATTGTTCAGTAGCAGATCTTGTTTCGGCGCTTAAGAGGGAGCCATTAATAATTTTAATAATAAAATTAATATCGCCATCGTCAAATTCATTAATGACTAGAGATTTCTATGTTCCATAGTTATCGCTGCATCGATCAAGCGCTGGCTTATAGTTTCTGACTAATTGCGTTACGCCGCGCCGAAGGCCGGTCGGATCGTGAATAGGCACTTTAAACTGGTACGTTTCCCTCTTCTAAAATCACCTTGGTAATGCTGGTTTTAAAAGTACATGGGGTTTAATCACGGCAATTTTTTGTGTGCGGAAGTATTAGATTTTATTAAATCGTATACGGTTAGTTATGATTTCGTGATTATCGTTATGACAGTTTAAAATTGCCACGTTACTTATTGATTAACTTTGCGGTGTAGACTTTGTTCGTTGGTTGCGATCAATTTGAAATCATGTAACGCGGTTGTCGTATCAGCAGCATGTACAATTGTGTCTGAATGTGCATGATCTGAGTGAACGTGATAAGAAGCATTCATTACTTTTGAAGTTTATTTGTATAAAGAAGCGGAATATTTTTGAAATGTAATTAATAAAGAAACATGTAATTATTCCATGTTGCGTTCCATAATATCTCGGGCCAATAAAACTTACAACCATAACGTAGAACCATTATTTGGTGCGGTGTGCACGCATCACACGTGCAAAGTGAGCCGTTCTAATACAAGTAATTGGTCCGTACATTTGTTACTTGTAATTTACTAAACACCACACTTTTCGAGCGATCTTCATTAAACAAATCACGCACTGCAAAGAGTTCAGGGTGCCGACTTAGGGACGGGCCAACAGCGGTTTCATAAGCGATAATTTGCTTTTTATATTGCTTTGCAGCTTTATAGCTTTCTACACTATTATAATATGTAGTTTGCTTTAATTTGACACTTTATACATCGTATCGCTTTTTATTGGAAAGGTAGTAGGTACCAGATTTAAAAATACAACGTAACCAAACAGGAGATCACTTAATTAAAAACACAGTATAAGGAAAGTGGATGGAAATGAATTCAATAACATCAATCAATGTTTCATAAGTAAAGTGACAGACTTTTTACATGAATTCGAAAACACATAACCTAAAAAAATACATCTTAAAGGTTAGTATGTTGTTTAATACCTCAAATAATGCATACACATCCATCCTAAACAAGGTTCTTAAAAACATACTATGCTAAATTATCTACACTACCTATATTTTCCAGCATAGCAAACAAACTAAATCGCTCGTCCACTCTGCTTTAATAACCTCACTAACCTATTGAGATTCTTATTTTTTAAACACTATTTCGTAACGATATAACCATCCATTGAATAGATAAAAATCATGAACTGCCTTGCGTGTTACCACTTCCATGTTCCAATTTTGGAAAAGCTTATTAGCCGGCCAAGTTGTGGGGGTCGAACTACTATAAAGCCACATAAAGTACGAATGGTTTTTTTCAAATTGTGCGCATTATATTAGTGTTAAAACAAAGGGTGCGTGAACAGCTATTACGCCGTCAACGATTTAGTCGTCAACAACGTGAGATGTTGAAACGTACAATATAGATTAAGTTAAAATATCTATGAACATGTAATGTGTCGAGAATTTTTGGTACTGGCTAATCATAATGCAGTGGTCTCTTTACACGGAGTGGGTTGAACTGCGTTTCGATTTGACGGGTACAGCTACAGGAAATTGTGTTGGGAAATGCTAATATGTCAATTATAGGTGGTGAAAAACAATGGAAGTATACACGGTGGAGTAATTCTATATCAAAAAAATAACAGTTATATTAAAGCCACTGAACCTCTGTTCGGTTCAATGATCACAATGTTTAATTCTCAGAAGTATAGATTTGAATTCTTAGTTAAGGTTTTAGTTTAGTTAGTTAGGACCGGCTACCATCGTGTTATCTAATTTTGTCGCCATCTATAAATTAGTACGTGAAGCAAAAACTTTGTCCCCCCCTTTTTACGAAAATGGCGCGGACGGAGGAGTATGAAATTTGGCACACTTATAGTTATATAGAGAAGGAATACAGAATGTTAATGTTTTTTTAATTATGCATAAAATATACATTAAATCAATAAAACAAACATTACACACACTAGGTGCCATGTATTTGACACACACGCACATTACACGAAGACTTTTTATCGGTGATCAGGACCTACTGATTCCAACTAAGAAAATGATGGCCATTGAAATAATAATAAAACTAACATGTCAGCGTTCCATTTTTTATTTTCTTGTCTGGGAAGTAAAGTTAATAACTATGAATATTAAAAGCATGGCCATCCTACCCCTTCTTGTTACAAATAAAACCTCTCCATAAGTACAGGTACAACGACGATAACAAATCTCATTGAAGATTTAAAGTTTTTCATGTTATTAGTAGTAAACTGTCAAATGACATATGATACTCGTGTATGCTCTTTTCAAAAATTTCAAAAATGGAAGAGGAGCGGCCGAAATCTGTCAATGCCAATCCAAACTCACATTCTATCTTTTTTAATTTTTCATTGCTTAGGATACAATCCGTGCAGCCTTAATAAAATTATGATCGAATTTCGACCACTGGGCGACCACTAGCAATAATAATTTCATCATAATTATTATTGAGTTCCGTCAGTTAGTTGGAGATTCCGGGTGAAGTGCGCTTCTATTTGCCTAAAATTAATTTACCATCGAGTGAAATGGAGGCCGAAAGCTTCCTCGTAATGTAATAAATATTTAAAAAAATATTAACAGAAATATTACATTTTAATTACACCATCAGAAGATTTAACGGTACATTATACGATGTGGAGAGGGCACCAATAAAATCATAAGATGCGTCTAGCTAGATCACTCATTAAGCCCACGTGCCAAGATAGCTGCACAGTAAAAATCCAATTTATTTTAAGAAGTTAACTTACTCACGTACCCACAATTTGTGTGGCGAGAGCACTTGACTTTTATTGGTCGTTATGCTGATAATATTGGAGAGGAACTGTGAGATGCGAGGTTACTTACCTCTAAATCGGTTGCCATGGCAACTTTGCGCTGAACTGAAACATATAGGTACGCGTTGTCGTCTAGCCTCGAGATCTTCGTTTCTGATTTAGACGATTGAAACGAACTCTTGACTGGAAATTCTATTTTAATTAAGAGCTTTTAAAACCAGTCGTTGGAGGAGACCTTTGTCTTTTGGCTGAGATGATGATGATGATGATGATTATGATGATGATGATACGTTTCGATATGCCATGCATACTTCAAAGTTATAATTTTATCAAGCCAATAATCAATTATTAATATAACTTTCTTAGCATAAGAAACAGTAGGTACTTGGATGACCAAGCTTTGCTCGTTATTTTTTTTTTATAATGTTTTCTAAAAATGAACCTAGCTAGATCGATTTATCGCCCCCGAAACCCCCGAAATAATGAATTTCATGAAAATCGTTGGAGCCGTTTCCGAGATTCAGATTATACTATATAAACAAGGATTGCTCGTTGAAAGGTATTAGATATAGAGATCATGTCATAGAACAGAATAACTATTGTCTATTAAATTACAGTGACGTGGTGAAAGAGATACAATCATATAAATTGAAGAAGACCGTGCATTGACCTCAGAATTAAGACCTGATTAGGTTCAAACGGTTTAATGTTTATAATTTACTTTGGCCTTAACTCGATATGTTGCTAACACTATGTTGATACATCATGCTACATGCATATATTTATTGCTGCATCAACATAAATAATTGTATTTAATTAGTTTAATTAAGACTGGCGTAGTACAAACGATATGAATAACTCAAAGGTTATTGTTAGTGATCTAAAATCTCACCTGATTGTAAATGAGGAGAATGTCGTGTGTAAAGCGCAATTCTCCCGAACCTCTACTGCAGGAGAACTGGATATCTTATCTCTAGTTGTCGGGACACAACAACGCTACAATCAATGTTGTCATATTGACAGGCTTAGATAAGATGGTGGTAGCTAGGCCAAGTGGGTTTTTGGTAAACGAGCCCTACCACCAAGCGAATCCAGAAAAGTAATATGACTGTGCACTTTGTTGAGTATTGATAAAAGGATCAATAGTCTAAGCTCGGTGATTTAACCATTCGGCCACAGTGCTGGTTGTTTTATTCACAATTAGCTTCACTATTAAATATTTAATAGTACGTTGTTTGTAACCAACTTGTCCTGCCGTTACCTACGTCTGCCTAGATGCACCACTAGCTTAGAACTTATTTTTTAAATGGTTGAAGTTTTTGCAAGAACTTTCGTAATTACCACGTCAAGGTTACCGACCGGCGTCAGTTTTGAGTCAATTTGCGTATTATTACCCAAGAGAAATAGTTTGTTCTGATAATTCATTCTATTTTTAGCCTGGCTGGTAATAGAATTCTGCCCAGATTACCACCGACCACGACCAATATTTTTTAATGGCTGAAAACTGCATTGCACTGCACACTCGTGAGTCTGGGACCATCCATGGTTTATGTGGGGCTCTTCTCTCTGCTCCTCGCACAACTCCGAGAAGTAAGACCGCAAGGAGCATACCCACTAAAATCGCAGTACCATCCACTTGCAGAGTTAACCCGTGTCCACGGAGAGCATTCAGAAGTTATCTTGTGCATGCAATAGCTTTACGCACTAGTGAGTGTCCCTGTTGCCTATTAGATACTCCCAGGGGTTCGAATCGGATCGGGAACCGTTCATAGATTGCGATGGCCCCTTTCCATTAAGCGGGCCATATACTCGTTCACCAGCTCAGTAACACAAAAAAGGTCTATATTAGAACGCGCCGCGGTTTATAAAAGAATCACAGCAATCTCTGGCCGTACAAATAACCTCGCGGTTCAATTACGAAATAAGTACGCCGCTCGCATGTACGCTCTACGTGCTCATAATACGTTCTAGCTGCTCATTACCAGGGTTATCGGCGAAGAAACTTGACCTTCTTCGGTTGTTTTACCTCGAAAACCTTATGAATGATCTGTTTCATCTAGTTTTGGGCGGAGGATTCGAATTTTTTACAACTTGCCCTTCTCTTTCTGCTTTACTTTAAAAATCTTATTGACGATCTCTTTCTTCTAGATCAGTGGTTCTTAACCTTTTAGCCGTGAGGGACCATTTTACCAAATATCTGTCTTGCCAGGGACCACCCAGTTGTTTTACATCACGCACTTCAAGGTCGTCAAGTCTTTTGTTTATTGTTTATCACGATTACGATGGCTTCGCGGACCACTTGGAATGCCTCCAGGGACCACCAGTGGTCCGCGGACCACCGGTTAAAAACCACTGTTCTAGATCTATGTGAGATGTTGGTAAGCCTTTATGAGTGTTGTTTACTTTTATCAGTTTTCTGTTTCTACTATGTAATTTTATGTGAAATTGAGATTTACCTTAATCTTGGAATGGGTCTGTAAGGATATTTAGTTGTGTGTGTGTTTTTTTAAACTACTTTTGTGTATTGACTACGAGATCTAATGAATTACTTCGTGCTGATTAATTTATTTTTTCGCTGCACATAATCATCTCATCTCATTCTCACTACCCATAAATCTGGTTACTCTGTTAGGGCCATAAACAGCCAACTGTAGTATTTTTTTTTACTTGTAAACTATTATTTTTGTACAGCTCAATAATGCGTTAAGCTTTCTGACACCTTTCGTATGCTAAAAATGCGCATCATAAAGCAAAAGAATTTCAAAATGATGTTTGTTCAACAAGCGACCTTTGCGTAAAGGTTATATTCTCGTCCAATTGAGCTATTACTGCGTATTTATAAATAATTAAACATACTGAAACTAAAAGCGTTGAGGTAATTACACTCAAAAGTCACTCGAGAAATTTCTTTATGACTTTATTCAACCGAAGAAGTGAACGTACACTTGTAGTGGTTAAATGGAGATTGTGTGTGTGTTTTAAATTGTAAATCTTGCTTTCACTATAATATTAATTCATAGAAAATGTCTTTTGTAAAGGGCGTTGTATATTTGTTTAATTTAAGCACTATTGCTTAAACCCCTATGGGTAGCAATAGGTAAGTAGGTAAGTAGCTCAGCGGTCAGAGCATTGACCGGTTATCCAATGGTCATGGGTTCGATTCCCACTGGCACTTCCTGAGCCTGGATGATTTTTTTCTAGTAAAATTTTATCTTGTAACTGTATATAGCATTGTGTATGCAAAATTCATAATATTAAAAATATTAAGCAATATTATTACACTGTTATTTTTTCAGTAATATTTTTAACAAATATTTTTATTAAATATTTTAACTCAAAGTTAAAATATTTACATGAATTGCCATTCGTGAAAATATTTTTTGACAAACTGAAACTCTTCCAAATATCAATTAGGGCCCGGTGCTGGTCTTTAAGGTTTTTCACACATATATAAATACGAAAACATAACTTCAAAATGTTAAATTGTATAACGAAAGGCGGAATTCAAGTCTAAATTAGAACTACGAAATATATTTTAAAGAAATGTAATATCGCAATTTTGCTTAAATGTGTTAATGTTCAAACACGAAGGGCAAACGAGTATTGCAAATCAATCCGCGCATAAATAAACCTTGGCTGTGGTGTCGCATAAAACCACAATCAATATGACGATTAATGTCGAATTTGCTTACATAATGTGCTATATGCTGAACGATTATTTTCGTCATCAGCCATTTACAGCCCTAACCATAGGAACTTGCTTATCTGTGAGATTATGACACGACTAATATTTCAACCATTAACGGGAACGATTAATAAACATTAATCGTTCCCGTTCGCCTTGAAATATAACAATTTGTATATACTTCCTACTACTTATATACTTCCATTTTAACCCTATTCGTGGCACAGTGGGTTATTAAAGATACTTTACATAAAAAAGTTCGAGTAGTGAAAAAATAACACATTTTATACAAAGCCAAGTATAGTATGAAAGTAATAGTATGAAAATTAAAGAGTTTAATGCAAACTTTCAAATGTATTAGTATTGTGGGCATATATACCTTTTTAAGAACCCTGAGAGAAGGCTGAGTCACGGCTAAGTATAGAAAGGTTTGCCTAAGAAGTTCGCGCTATGCCCAAAAAATACAAAAAAATATAATATTATGATATACATGTAATTTAAAACATATCGGTATGTCAAACATTTAATTATGTCAACAATTCTATATCAAGCCTGGTATTTTTTTCGTGATCTGTTCTGTTCTGTTATATTGTGAGCAATAAAGTGTTTAATCTATCTATTTATCTAGCTATCTGTAGTTATCCATATACGAAATATTAATACTATAATTATATAATATATTATATTCGTTTTATAAATACTATTGTCCTCATCCAATACCAAAATAGGTTCAGCAAATAGCAGTGAAACTTATAACTTATTAGTTTATACACTAGTTGTGAACTTGTACAACTAGTTATGCAAATCACAGAGTAGCTATAACTATTATGCAACTGCTGGACCGACTGAATGTTGCACAAAATGGGAAAATGATTTTAGTAAACATTGGATAGGATTATTCGGATAACACATTTCCAGCTATTATACTGATCAAAATAGCTGTTAGTATATATAATAATGTCAGTTACATTTTATATGTTTTAATCCAATATGCTATTATTTTACGGTCTCATAGTCCAATAGTTTAACTATAGCGACAGAGTAAGATTAAATGGTGGTTGCTATTCAGGTAAACTTCGACCGAACAAACCGGGTACTTACCCCAGGGTAGTACTTATCCGGGACCTCTGGGCCTGACAACGGCGGCAAGATCATTGTCTCAAAGAGCTGGTTCAAATAGTTCACTTAATTGTATGTTTCTGACATTCTATTTCTTTCTACTTTGTAATTTACGTCTACTACAGTACGAGTGGCCTCTAGTCGTTTCCGAAAAACAAAATAATCATCATCATTATCATCATCCTCAGACTGCAGAGGTCCAGTGCTAAACATAGGCCTTCCCAGTGGATCACCACCATACAAAAAAACCTACTCTTAACTACAAGACTTCATAAAAACATAAAAATTGCGAGGCCAGAATACGAACATATATGTGAACTAACATCACTGACGCTAGATATTTCAAAGCAACAAATTGCAAAAACAAGGTGTCTACGTGTAAAATATTTTATGAGTATGCATGCATATAACGTTTCTCCCGTAGAGAATATGTACGCTATTATTTCAACCATTTCAATTTCCACTCTGCATTCACACTTGGAGGCACTCTAATTTATCCACGACCATAAATGTGAAAGCAAAACAAGTTACACCGTTAACTCATTGTTATCAACAATAGGTGACATTAGGGTCAACTAAAGAGTCCAATTAGTAACAAAACAGACCATAATAATAAAATTATCGCGATACAGCCAGTAAATCATGGTATCAGCCTTGGTTTGAACCTTCTCGTCAACCGTGTGGGTGGTTATTAACAGACGCTTATTCGAATGACACATTTCGTAAGAGCTTGCACAAGAGACCCTCAAATATTAACCAATTGTAAGGATTACGAAGCTTCGAGAGCTGTTACATTTAACAACCCGATCACAAAAGTGTTTGGTATTCATTCTTGTAAGTTTTACGAGGCTCCTTCAGACGTTAACGTAGGCGGACCTTTTGGAACTCTAATTATTCTCCAGGCGGCCATTACGAGATTAAATCCTCGTTTCCAACGGTACAAAAACAAAAAAGAACTTTGTCAATTAGCCGAAGCCCTCGGAAAGTAACAAATTCATTTTTAATACGTAATCAATAGTCAAATTGATAAGCGATAAAATCGAGTACGCAAACCATAAACCTCCGAACGCAAAGTTAAACGAAAAAGGCGCAATTCGCTGAAGTTTCGCTCTCTCGAGGCACGAAAGTTAATAAAAATCGCTCCCAAATGACTGTAGCAAAGTTTTGCGTAAACAAACCGATACTGTGAAAAAAGTAACCCCCCTCTCGCCTATAAACAAGAAAAGCGAAAAAGTAATTTGTCAAGGAAATCCTCTAGGAGTCCCATTTAGTAGCAATGGAGACGTTAGTTGGAAGGGGACGGGTATAGTGCAGGGTTGTCTAATGTTCTGATTTATGACAAATGTCCCATTAATGATCAATGGGCCCTTTATACCGAAGATAAAAACCGACTAGCTGTGATTAATCTTCTACTTTGGGTAAAAGGCTTAAAATGTACTAGGCTCGAATGTTTGCTGTTGGTAGGAAACTAATTCTTACAAAAATACATTATTCTTTTTCGGCTTACTAGTATTTATCTCGATAAGTAATAGCAGGAAAGCTTAAAAGATGAAAGAAAAAAATGTGGATCATTAAGTAGGTAATTGTGTTTTGGCAAGACTTACTAACTATCTAATGGTATTGTATGTTTTTTTTTCTATTGTAGTACGCCACTATTCCGAAACCTTTGTATTAGATAATAGAAAAGTTAACACGTTTCTGATTCAGTTACAACCCCAATTTCCACACACACTCACACACACACTCTTAGAACCCGGACCCGGACCGTGGATTTTGCATGCAATATCGTTAACTGATATTACAGCATCCAACCGTCAGTATTGTAGGCTGAATCTCATTAACAAATAATCTTTACTCTATTAAGTATGAATGATTCCAACGATGACAATCACTCTTTTCCCCCAAGCAAATTATCACACGAAATTGTTTCATTATTCCAAAATAAAAACAAAACAAAATCAGCGGCTTCGAAAGAGGGAGGGGGGGGGACAAGTCCCCTTCCTGTCAATTACGGTGATTAATGAAGCTCTCGAATATTGAAACGTTTATTCGGCCGGGCAAAAGTATTATATTACTTGCAAACTGGCGTTATAGCCGGCGCCTCCTTATCAACTTTTAATAAAGTTGGGCCAAAATTTACTCCTTGAGGAACATCGTGATTATAGAGGTCTGTCAACATAGATGAGCGTGTGAGGTGATGTTCAATCCTGATTAACCTATTTTTCAGACGCTGCTGGTTGTATTAGAAGATCGAATGTACGATATACTATATATTTTAACTTTGCATTCTGTTTAAAAAGTTTGTGTTTAATACTCCACAGACTACGAAGCACCAACAAATTAAATTATTGCTCGTAAATTAGTTTCGACTATCGCCTGCTGTGAGCTATTTCGTAGGGAATAGATTACATCTGTTATCTTGCAGTAGCTAATAGGTTTCTGGTAATACAAATAGAATTGAGACGATGAATGTGATAATTTGAACAACAACACATTGATATTAAAACCAAACAGACTATATCATTAACTACTTTACTTTACTACTGGTAAAAAGTTATTTTATTTGTGAATACCTATAAAGAATTGTAGCACACTACAAAGCATATGCAAACTCAAATAAGGGAACTTTGTATACAATCACATACATGAACAACTTAGTAAGTTTGCAAAAGCGAGGAAGGAAAACATCAATTCCCAACCACTTAAAGTGCTCCTAAAGGCAATTGTCTCATGATATCGGGAAGCTGCCAGGAAAAATAGTCACTTTAGAAAGGCAACTGTTTTTTCCTAGTTGGCAACTTTCAGACATTTTTATAGCGACACTTAACCGCAATCAAGTGGATCATTAGCCTGTAAAGGCCTGCCAAATATCTTCAGCACGGTTCCACTGTTTTCTCACCCTTTTGCGTGAACGACGTAACATACACCTTCTTTGGACCAACTCTCAAAGGCCACTGCCAAGTTTCGTAGAGATTTTTTCCCGGTCGCTCGCATTCTTTTTGCGGTTAGACTTTCTTTGCTTTTCGGTTCAATTGCAAGAGGAATTTCTATTCGGCTGCTGTAAATAACTCGGAAGGCAGCATTGGCTCCAAATTATTTCTTTACAACAAACTGAATCAAGAAAACTTCTCTGCCGAAAATTCAAACGAAAAACTAAGGAAATCACTATTGCGCCAGCGTAAGTCGAGCCAAAAAACAAAACATCAATTTTAATGAGTCGAAAACCGAGAATTTTCTCTTCCATTTAGAGAGCAATATTTTTTCTACAACATTTAATCAGAGTAAGAAGTGAAATGGTAATTTGTATGGACCGCTCGATGTAAATTTTATGCGAGAATTCGCTCGGTGCTCCCCTCTCCCTAAAAGGGGAAGATTTTTGCAGTGGACAGAAAATTTTGCTTAGCCAAGTGAAATTTTAACTGCCTCGACAGAGACAGCTCTGGAAATGCGAATACTTAATGCTAACTTACTTCCCGCTGGTTCATTATACTTCATAATTTTTGAGGGAAAAAAATGAGAATCAAAGGGTTGAACCGTTAGACTATACTGTTTCGTTGGTTTAATTTACGATTGAATGGAGCAATGGGCACGCAACCATAAAAAGCTTCTTATAAATATATATTTACGACTAATGTACCATTTAGTGAGTTTCCGCTTCTAATTTCCGTAAACACGGTATAAGAAATGTGTGCTATATAAAATTATTAGTACCTACGAGTTATTTATATTTTACCTTGTTGGGAGTATTTCCATAGATTAATATTACTTTGTTATCTTTGTAACACAATATAAGTAATCTAAGTATAAAATGGAACTGGAGTTACAATTACGCAGCATCATAATTGAAATTTTTCCGATACACGAGTTTCGTATTTCGTTATGAAATTCAAACAAATTAATAACTTCGCAAAACAATTCGTTCGAATAGCTAAAGAACATCGCTCCAAAAATCCTCAACAAGCCGAAGGTTCAACTGATTTAATTCAAGTTAGAGTAAATTAATGGATCCTGCCCCTATTTGAAGACGGTTACTTGCAAACTTTCGAGCCAAACTTTCACGGTTTGTTTCAATTTGTCAAGACTTTGATGGAAATTCAATGGGTATGACAAGAGGGTTTTATGATTATAAACAAAAGATGTCAGACCATTAATGAACTCCATGTGTTCGGCGGCTCGACGGACAACTTAAATTGATACAACAACTTCGTCTTGTTGTTGTTGATAAGGGATTATTTCAAACTTTGAAAATTAAAATTCATGATGTTTACCCTGAATTATTTATGATTCGCAAAAAACTTTGTTGGTATACTTAATATTGTGTATATTAAAGCAGCTTTTTAAACGATAATTGATGGCCTGTCGCTGATTTATAACAATAACAACACAAATAAACAAATAAAAATCTTTAAGTGCGCGATGAATTAAACGCAAATATGTGTAATGCTACACGAAAACCTATTTCGAGATAATAGTCCTAGGCATTGTCCAACCGACAACCTGTAACCTAACCTGATATGTAATAACGATGTGTAATCATAGCAAATAAGTTTTTTGTACCGAAAATAATGCCCGTTCGCCTTGAGAGCTAATTGGCGGTAAATTTTCGACTCAGTTTTACTGAACGAGAGTCAGATTAACGAGCCCCAATTTGAGCGTCGTCGGTGATACGGTATAAATAACGCACTTAATAGAGATAAACGGTCTATTAAAATCGAGGTGACTCCAGGAGAGAAGTTAAGTGGTCCGACTAGAATAAATAATAACAAAACGGTTAATGAGGAAGTCTCTACTTAGATACGAATTAATACGTCACTTAAAAAGACAGAACAGGAAATAAATGATATTTTAACGCTAAACCTAGATTAGTGCTTGTTAGCGCTGGTTAGATTTGATTGTACTCATGCTTTGACGGCACACGATGCAAAAAAGAATATGATTTTGTTTAAAGTAATATTTGTAAGTATATACCCCAATATACACACTGGCTGTTTTTGTAGACATCTTTGTCGAGAATAATGTTTACTAGCTAACATGTTGGTATTTCAAATATCCCTAAGGAATGCCAACGACATTAAACGGGATCTATATGGGTTTGGCCATGGTATAATAAAATTGAGTGCGGAATGTCAAACGTTCACCATGACCTGACTCATTTAAAACATTTTGGGTCCCAAATATGTACATTTTCAATGTTTATGAAATAATTTCGAGGAGTCAAATAGGGACAGCAAGAGGCTCCATTTTAAGTAGTGGATAGAACATTAGCTTGCTATATTCATTTAAAATAATATTGATTGCACTTTTGCACATTTTGTTACATTTTTCAACATAGTGAACACTATGTTAAAAAATGTGTAACAAAATGTACTAAAGTAAATTACTTACTTTAGTATTGAACACTCTCAGTCCCTATATCAATCTGCTGCATAAGTTACAATTACTGAAAGAACTTTCAGACTAGAGAGATAAGTTTTTAATTGCTTTGTTCTCCCAACTGTCTGTGGAACACAGAAATAGAATTACAAAAAATTTAGAACTGTTCCACAGAAAATTATTTGCTTTATAAGTTTGTTCTTTTGCAGAAAGTTTTTTAGTTTATCATGAAAATGTTAATGGGGTACAAAGTATAATGACTACACTTTTCAACTTTAGCCCACGGGGCCTTATTTAACGTAAGTACATCTAGACCGTCTTGTTTACTTTTATTTCAAATTATTTAAAAGGTTTTCGCTTTGTTTTCTACTATTAATAATAAGTTGTAATTATATTCGGGTTCTTGTAACAATGCTTTACTTTGTTGTATACAAAGTCTTATTTTTAATACTATTTAATTTTAAAAAATACATTATTACGAATTGGAACCTCAATTGCTCAGAGTTTAGCACCGGGTTTGTAAACGGAATATTTTACTAACATAAAAGACTTGACCATTTTAAATCACGACACAATCTAACTACCCAAAAATAATCTTTGTAATACAGTACATTTTTACATTAAACTTTATTAAGTTTCAAAAGAATCTCATGAATGAAGATAGAGTAAAAGCACTAGACATTCTTGGAGGTATAAGACGCGATAAAAAGAGAGTAGATTCGTGTCTCGCTGCAAAGTGATTATATATCTAAAGCTGTAAATTTCTTTAATGAAAAATATTCTATAGGGGTCCCGTAATTTAAGTCTGTACAGGATGAGTTGTTAAACGGTCTGCTGTGTGTTGTAGAATGAACAAAGTTCTCGAAAATTTATTGTTATAGTTTAGTTAAGGAAGGCATTACACCTTTTGCAGGTAACGCCGGAGCAGTCGTAAAGGTCTCGATATAAAATACAGCGAGTGCCTAGATGAAATACTAGTACATCTTACGGGAACGTAAGAAGTATATCTTGTTCTCATTTACATGTGAAGGGGACTATAATAAAGATTCAATGTAGCTACTGAAGAAGCCATGTTAAGATGTTAACTATATAACAAATGCGGCCATATGTGTTCTAATAGGTAATGTAAAATCAGTTAAATGTTTTTGTGTGACCTGTTACTTTATTACTGATTTCAAAATAATAAATGTTAATATTAGTCCATGATACAATTAAACAATTAACGTGTAAGTAAATTCGCAATTAGTATAAAACTTAAAAACTTTACTATTCAAGTGCACCGTAAAACTTTCGGTATTAATAACGTAGATTTGTTTCTACATCCCTCGGTTTAAATAGCTGATTTATTCTGCTGTATTCTGGAACAGTTAAGGCTCTTTACAAGCACATTTACATTAGCCAGCCAAATAAACTAATGTGCAAGCCGTTTCTGCTAAGTTATGCGACAACACGCTTGCCATCCAGACGAGAAATAAACTGGTAAAATAAAACAGGGACACCCGAAAATTTCCTTTGAAGAGGCTTATACAATAAATCTTTTAATCCTCTTATACAATTTTATCGAGATTGCCCGAACGGGAGCGGTGTTCGTTTTTTTCGCCGTCCACTCAGAAATACACGGAATTTTTCCAATGGATCTCTTGCTTCGTGCCCGTAATTGATTTTTATCTCAACACCAATCTAACAGTTGACTTACGTTTTGTATTGTGTCTTCCTTCAGATTTCTTTAAATAACATTTGATACGAGTTTACTCAATAGGTTTAGCTTTAGTAAACATTTATATAGATTAAATGCAACATAGTAGCTAAGCAAAACCTTACATTACTAAAGACGTTACTAAAGTTATTAATGACGCTATTAAGAATACGATAATAAGTCTTAAATAAATGCAGCATCAGCTCACGATTTTTCAATACTAGTTATTGTGATTGAAACTACGTTATGCTTCAAAGCATTTCCTAAGTCGATTACAGAGGTCAATGTTATACGGTCTCAAACTGTCAAGCTTTATTAAGCAGCATATCAAACAGGATGAAGCACAATCATCCAAGACGAGTATTTAAAACGAATCCATCAAATGTGACGTAGACAATGTTAAGAGGGAACCTCACTCGGAAAAAAACGTTATTGATGAAGACAGGTAGTATGAACGTTTCCACATCAGACGTGTACAGAGCGTTTTGAAGTATTGTTCTAATAGATACATATCACATTCTCATGTGTCATAGGACAGCTCAAGATAGTAACGTTACGTATATTTATTATGAAGATATATGGCATTTACGGCAACTGACACGCGATGCACTTAATATTGTGCGTTTCGTGCGTAAAACTATTTTGTCTGTTATATCTTTTGTTGTTACAATAAATATTTTATCTTTATACGTATCGGTGAAAGTGGTTTTCATTTTTAGTCATCAGTGGTAGTTTTTTGAGTCAAGATTAGCTTTGAATCAATGCTCTTATGAAATTATCACATAAGACTGTATGTTAAACTGAGAATATAGTATTTTTTGTGTCTGCCTTTTTTTTACTGGCATTGTTTGAGCATTCACGAAAAACTTGAAGTATCGTACCAGCGTGTGTTGAACTTTTTTCACTTGTCGATCGCCCCCATGTCGAGCCACAATAAAACGTGCTCTTATCTCCTTTACTATGTTTTCGTTTAAAACATTTTTAGTTTTTTCATTTTTATTTTACGTCATCGCGTTTTACGCAGCCCCCATCTTTTATTGTGTTAACGTTATGCAACTTTAGACCTTACTGCCCTTTAATAAATTAGCAAATGAATTTTACCACGTTCAGTTTTAGCATTTTTTGTCTTTCGCTATTGATCCTTTTGTCTAGTATACTTTCTTTGAGTCGTCTGTCTGTATAAATGTTCTTTTTTCGGTGTCATGTCTCATGGGACAGCAGCCGAGTCTAGCATTACTCGACCACAATGTTTTGTTCTTTGAATAAACTTCAAAACACAGAGGACCGACCATTTAGATTTGAATATTGTCATAGATAGAAACGAGAAAACTTTTTACTACTGCATTTGTATAACAAGTTTTAGTTTACTATCTTGGTAGACGTCCTTATCTTTTTATATTCCATTAAATAGTTGTTACAGCCGTCATTTGGTTGTTATATATAATTGGTATTACCTACTGATATCATGGCAGCACAAAAGTTACGATGACAGAGAATTTGTTAAAGATTTTGTTCGAAAATAAAATTACTTTGCTTACAATAAATCATGTCGTTTAAACCTAGATAGAAATGAGGAAACCTAAATAGTCTAGAGCGTGGCGAATTGAGGTTGTATGCATTACTTACACAAGTGTTCAACGACGAGAAAAACGGGCGGCACTTGACAACTGTTCAGTTCTATCATCGTTAACAACAGATGGTGTCGACGAGCGAAATGCCGACCGTTGCGCGGAGTCAGGTGGTCGAATAGGCAAATATTGGCATTTTTCATTTGACGTGAATAGCTAGGTTTTTTTTTGTCTAAATTATGTTGTAGAAAAAAAGTCAGGTAAAAGTCCTGAATCTAAATCCAGAGACAAGTAAAAACGGTGGTAAAGGAAACGGACATCGTTTAGCACTTAATAGATACAACATTTTAATTCAAAAATTACTCTCCACCATTGTTCTACGTTTAAAGACTTGTTTATGAACGTTATGTTAGTAATTAAAGTTAGTGTTGGAGATAACGACGAAGTAAAATATTACCAGAACGGTGTAAAAGACGTTAAGTACTCATCCACGGCGTTGAGATGGCAGTAAAGATTTATAAATAACGTTAACAGCAATTGTTAAGAGTACGAAACACGAAACGTGAACAACAAACTCTAAACAGCGGTGGCGATAATTAGAGATTAAAAAGCCACAAAAGGGGACGTATTACTTAATTTTATCAAAGGTTGCGGTTTTATTACGGGAGTCATAAACTTTATCTGGATTATTCTGAGAGCGGTCTCTCCGTTCGAAACTTGTTTAATTTGATGTCGACATCAAGGGGCTCGCGAGAAAATATTGTTTGAACAAACATTTGTGTAGAGACTTACAACCTTGCGCGCCATGCTTATCTACGTGCAAATACTGCTTAGTGGAGTAAGTTGGTGGTCCAAAGGTTCGGACAGCGCGTTTGCCAAAGTTTGGCGCGATTACCGCTACTACAGCCACACAATAAAGGTTCAAATGAAAGTTTTGCAACACGACTTCATGAGAATTGTTAGTGTTTCGAGTTTCAGTTTGTTTTATGATGTAACTTGCTTTCGCTCGCGACTGCGTTGACGCAGAATTAGGGTTATACTACTCAGGGGATTGGGCTTGCTGCCTTAGTGGCTTATGTCGTATAGTTATAAAAGTAGTTACTGCAACAATAGTGTTGATTACTACTATTCATCAACTATGTTACGATATAACTCATGTGCCGTGTTGTAGTCCTCTTGTTTTGAAAATGTTGGCTTGTCTGTTGTATAGTATCATTTAGCTGCTCAGTTGTCGCGAGGAATCCTTAAAATCAAGTCATCACTACAATTCATGGGTTTTGGTGTAATCACCATGCTTGCCAAATACGAGGGGATCACCAAGCCGGCTTTTTTATCATGAAGTCTGGAAATCCTCCGGAGCCTCCGGATCTCGGATCGAGTGCGTTGCTACATGTTATATATAAGCAAAGTATTATTAAACTATTTTTTTATATGTCACATGAAAAAAAAACGTTTTAAAGTTTGATCAATCGCTCCTCGCTTATCCCTCAAATTAAATTAGCTCGTGGTTAGTTAGCGATCGATATCAACCGGCACTTGATTTAATCTGCTCATATAGAACCGACGTTGAGATAGCACTGTACTCAATAATTCCTCAAGGATAATCCTGTTTATGGTCATGATGCGCATGCTATTTGGCTTCTTCTAATACAATTACTCATTAATGTGTTTGTCTATGGTAAAGATGGGGCGCTTTCCTGTTCCGCGATCGTCTTTTGTCAGTTGGCCGTTTGAGTCAGTGCGTTTAAAAAGTTGGTAACTGTTTTGACTCTATGTGTTTGTAGTACCTTTGCAGCTATGCGATACCTAACCAATTTATGTTGCGTTTTAAAAAAAAAATAAGCATTTTTATTTTACCTAAAAGTACTGCAACAAATGTAAATAATTAGTATTCTTATACTGCATGCAGTATAAGGTTTCGTAGACTAGTTAGACTTGAGAATCTAACTCGCACTTGGCCGTTTTTTTTCTTATTATTAAACCAATTAAATAAATAAATAAAAAATGAAATCTTTATTTACATTAACATGCAAAACTTAGCAGTATGTAGCTAGTGTCCCCTTTTAAACATAAAAGTGCCTGTATTAGGGGGCACCGCTCTTCCTGAACATTAAAAATTATATATATGCAATAATAAGTTTCGTAACATTTTAAATAAAATAAAACAAATTGTCTTATACTTAACTTAAACTAAAATTTTTATGTACCAATATTTATGTCCCTCTCTTTATTAATACAGGAACGGACATAACCTGACAACTAAAGAGGTAGGGCACCCTAATAATTTGTCTCAAATTATATCCATTACCAACATCAAACAACAAAACAGCATACGTCTACAACAATTATCTAAATTAAAATTCCGCAATACATCAAAGAATTGCGCGCGCCACAAAAGCCGAAGTATTAACTACGCTCCCTTAACGTATGGTAATGGGGGGCAATTAAAATGGAAAATTACAGTTCACACGAGTCGAAGTTTCCCTTCGTGTCATTTGTGCATACATTGCAAGTTCTGTATGCGCCACGGCCAGTCATAATTTCGATAAGATAGGTGTGGTATGCAATAAAGTGGCAACATTGTGTGCGCGAACGAAGAGGGTGCGTTTTTTTTAATTTAAGTAATTTTGTTAAAGACGTCTAAGAAATTCGAGTTGTAATCCAAGCAAATCTACTTATATGTAAAGAAATTAGTTTTGATGGTGTTAATTTTTTTATAGTCAATTAAATTTGTTTAGATTTCTGTAAGGCTTCGTTAAGTTCATTAGCAATGAGTCTAAAGTGTCAGTTGTCTTAATTATTAATTTATCATACTGAGACTTCCGCGTTACTTTTGTGTATCACTTTTCATGTTTAAAGAAAACGATGTTAACGATGCACTATCAAACCAGTTTTTCAAAAGGGAGTAATACTTTTAAAGTAAATGTATGGTGTCTAATAGTGAGGTATTTGGCAGTTCTGGCACGCAAAGCCAGAAGGTGCGGGTTCGAATCAATCAATTGCAAATATTTTTTATCTGTAATGAAATGAAACACTTCATAAATAAATAGGAGTATAAACATTTACAATACCTTCGTATTAACCGAGTGGTTTGACCACCTGTACCCGCATCTTGTAATAATTAAAACACAAACCAGCCAGTCCGCCATAACATTAAAAAAAAATATAGAAAAGCCACAGACCAAAAAGACTACTCGCATTCGACACCACACTGAAATAACTCAGCGTCTAAAAAACTACAAAACGCCACCGCACTATATTCGATAGAGCGAGCGGCTCGTAAAACTCTGTTTGTTAATTTATTCTCCGTTAACACGAACTTTTATAAAGGCGCAGTTGACATATGACATAATGTTACTAGTAGCAGTAAAACTACAGCAAAATACACACGCTTCCGTGCGGCAAATGGAGCTAATGGCAAAAAGCGCTGGAGCCCAAAGCTGCAAAAGGATTAAAAAGTGCTGCCATCCTCATAGCACGCCAACTGATAAGGCGCGAATGAAAAATTGTATCGTTATTATATTACTTTCTATTATTTGTTGTGGGTCTTTGAACTTTTGATAACATAATCGCTACATTGCGATAAACACTGAAATAGCCGATTAATAGAATATGACGATAGTGATTTTTATTAATGTTATTACGATAAAATAATTAAAATTTTATATTATCTAGAAATATAATCATTATAAATCTGCAAAGAGGCGAAATTTTATGTTCAAAACATTACACAAACATAAGATGTTATTAGAGTTTTCTTTCTGTTCTGTTTCGTAAAAAGAACATTAATTAAGTGAACATTATTAATGAATGTTTACTTCATAATTTATATTTTTTACTTCATAACATAATTAATTATAGATACATTTATTTAAGTTATATAGAAAAAGGTACGATCCATAACAACTTCTCATAACACTTTTAATTATAGTGTTGCTAGTTTAAAAATAGAGACGCAGTTCACATTGACAGAACGAAATTAAAGTTGTGTTACGCCAAGTCCATCTATTTTTTTTCCAATTTTCTCCGGAAAAAAACTTGAACCACACAAAAGGATAACACTGCCATTTAAGACGCTAATGCGATGTAATAATACTGTGTTTGGCCCAACCTTTATGAAATGCTCAGACTGACAAAAAACTTTTTTCATACAACATTTAAGTCAGGTAATAGGAAGGTAACAGGGCGATTATTAGAATCACCAAATATTAAGAACCATAAAATTAATGTTTCTCTTATAATTATAATATTATGATCTTATAAATATACCATGCAGCTAACAAAATGTACAGTACAATGTCTTGTAAATAAATAACAAAACAATAAATGATAAGAGTTTAACTTTATTTTTAAATATAATTTTAAGTTGCGTACGTTACATTTTTATTGAATAAGTATATTTAGAAAAAAACAATTTAAAATTGACCGTCAAGCTATAAAAAAAAATTACCTACACATTATTATTTTGCCCTTATTGCTTAAATTAAATTGTATATTGAACTATGTTATTGTGTTTTTTAGATGTTTCTAATAAAGCGCAGAACAAAAAACTATAATGTAAATAATGTAATTATATAAAAAGCTATTTTAATTTCACTAATTCAATATTGTGATCTTATTCCCATACCAGGTTTGTGTTTAAGTTTTCAAAAGATATTTATTTAAAATATCAGTGCACATGTTTTACTTGCAATAAATTGATTTTATACAAGTCGCGATTGAAAGGCGATCACTAAACCTTGAAAATCGTTTACCAAGGGCGTAAAAAACATAACGCCACAATTTATCTTAGTTGCAGCCGTAACTTCTTGCTTATAAGGCACAAAATCAAACGGTGAGTTTTTTTTAATTGTTAAAATTACAAAGTGTTGTGTTACATTTACCGAACATTACCCATTCGCTATCTGTAGTTACTTCTATAGGATAATCATTTACATCGCAAATATCATAAAGTGAGCTGTACAGTCACGAGCGTTTAACATGTTTACATTTTTGATTAGTTTTGACTCTTATTCCATTGTATCAAGACTTACATTGTTTACATGTTAATGCTCGCGACTGTACGCGGCAGTATAATTTAAACTCCTAATAGCAGATGCAGTGTTTTGTTGATAAATCATACTAACATAGCAAAATTATGTTAACTATTATATCAAGTTACCTACACACTCTATATGTTGCTATCTCGATACGTCCACCAACGAGATATGTACGGTTGTTCATTATGCACTCATCATTTAGTAGTGAGTGGCAGCGAG
The DNA here is from genome assembly GCA_947562085.1 of Eudonia lacustrata. Lineage (NCBI taxonomy): Eukaryota > Metazoa > Arthropoda > Insecta > Lepidoptera > Crambidae > Eudonia > Eudonia lacustrata. The sequence continues at coordinate 1,454,630 of OX387323.1, read as the reverse complement.
AGCGTTTCTTGCGCGTTTGAACGCTCGAATAATTTAAAATAAGGTTTATAGGTACTATTCTATAAACCTAGTTACCTACCTTTCAAATAGAGAGCCTTATTTATTGGTCTATTATAGTAATTATCGCGACTTTGTATAAGAAAAATAGAGCTCGATTCTTAAGACACCATTTCTAATTTTATCTTAATTATATTTTTCAACTGATCTTTTTATAAACTATCCCAAAAGATTTTGTCTAATCACTGATCATTTCACCACAATATCAATTCGTCAATACAAAATTATTTATGGCACACTTTATTCTACAAAACAAAAAAAATTACATCGTTTTTAATAGATCTGTAAGTAGTTTGCTAGCAGCTCTATCGTTCTTCTATCACGTGGTAATTTAGTATAAGAAACTCCAACCATGGTCAAATGAATTGTTGTGGATGTGGCCAGGAGGACAAAAGACCGATTGAGAAAATAAAAAATATAAATTGTCCGCCAATTGCATTTCACCAAGTTACCACCTTTATAATCGCGGGCGCACGTACTTCTAGCACGTGGTTGTTTATTAATAATCGCGGCGCAGGAGCGGGCGCGTGTAATGATGTAACTGCGTACCTACTGATGTTGTGCATTTGCGCTAGTGTACTATTTTATCAGTGATACTTTTGGTATGTTTGGCTTACTTAAAAAAATAATAACAGCTTTGAGTTCGATTATTAAATATTTGGTGTTTTTTTTCATTATCATCGCCTTCTTGAGACTTAACTAAATGTTGTAATGGTTGACACGAGCCTCATAGAGAGATAAGGTTATAAATCCACGCAGGACCATAAAAGAAATAAAAAAAAAGAAAGAAAGACCATAAAAGAAAAAACAATATAAAGTATTTTACTGTCAAAATTTACTAAACTGACTGTCGTGTTCGACGGTTGTGTCAAAAATACATGCTAGCTACAATGCTTAATCATAAAAGTACTTTAAACAATCACTTGTTGAGCAAGTGACAGCGTTTGATAATGCACGAGTAAGTGCATACTTGAGAAACTAACTTCTTATAATTTATGCTCGGAAAGTGTTACAATGAACTTTGTTGATGCAGAGTCTCTGAGTTGGTGACCAAAATTTAATACAATACTAATCTAAAGCTCATCGTCACCACTATCATCACCATTATCATCATCAACATTATTATCATCATCCATAACAGCATTTATTAGTCCACTTCTGGACGTAGGTCTTTTCAAGTGCACGCCAATGAGCCCTATCAGCGGTTACTCTCATCCAGCTCCACCTAGTCTGTCCGAAAAACAATTGGAATTATCTAATATATCTTGGAGTTGACGTAAACTGCGGCATATCACTATAATATGCCTCGTTTAATACCAGAAATAATATGAGCAGACCACACCTGAAAGCATGGAAAGACATTTTAATTGCAATATTTAAAACGTACCCCGATCGTTTATCAGAAACTTTACGGCTCGCTTCCTTGCTGTGTCTACATAAATTCGCTTTTGGCACCGGCCCGTATCGATGTTCGATCGTGCTATTTCACCGCAAGACCAATCCTTTACTGAGATAACGAGAAATTGGACGTTGGAAGAGTAATGGTGGATTTGGTGGCTATGCGGTATTCTTCAGACTCCATTCTTGGAGCATTAGTTTTATAAACGATTGACGAAATTAAAAATACTCGTGTGTGCCAAAAATGATTACAAATTTGACTGACCAGTTTGGATAAACACTAATAAATTATGAAGTCAACATATTTGAATTTCTATGATCCTGCGTTCTTTGATAACCATAGGATTTTGCATCTTAATTTTCAATTTAAGGATAGTAAGCATCTCTAAAAGGTTTTTCCTTTTTAGTATTATGTTTAATCTATATGGAAATTACGCATGAAACCAGGAATGCCTAAGTAAAACATAAACGTTTATAGAAACATGTAATGTTTATGCCAATAAAGGTTACGTTACTCATACAATCGGTGGTGGAATTAATCCCCGATTCATTAATTCCATTTGTTACTTCAGTTTATGTTATTCAATGCAAATCGTCCGCTTTTTGGGCCAGTGGGTTACAACAGTTCGAAAAATGCGTATCGAGTTTGTGATAATTATGATTCACACTTCATACCGTTTATACGAGAACAGTTGTTTGAATTGTTAAAATACGTTATCTTACTATGAGGACATTGTCAGTACTGACAATTTGTTTATTCAATAGTTGGAAATATATTTATGAAAATTTAATTCTTTGACTTTTGCTGTCCATTGAGATGCAAACTTCACAGTTATTTTTCTACTCTCAGAGAATTTTTTTAAACTACTAACTATTTTAAAAGTATTCTTCATTAAGTTTATCTTACTAGACCTCATAAAACATTGACATTGTAAAGGTCATTGTAAAATACAAAAAAGTAATGAGTCAAAATTCAGCAAATCTTATAAAAATAACGATTTCCTAAACTATGTATTTTGATGATCCGATAAATCATCGCGTGAGTCATGCCAATTATTGATATATCCCGTATGTTTCACTTGTCTAACAATTAGATGACTCGGCAGACGTGATCTGAAGCGAGACAGTGTTTAGACCTTTGACATTACAGCAAATGACTTGATAACAGCCTTTACCAAGTAAAAAGTAGCACAAAATAATATACCTACTACCAAAAGATATAATTTTAGAAAATATATTACGAAAAATTATTTATTTATAAAATATAAACATGGTAATTTTTCAGTTGGAAATAATGATTATATTTATTATGTTGCAGTTTACTAGCTAAGAGAGCAGGCAAGGTGATAATCAGTTTCCAAGACTAGAAATTAAGCGCAGTAATTGTGATCCCTACTTTCTGCGTAATAAGTGACATAGGTGTCGAGAATTTCAACACGTGTAACTTTCAACGCTGTAGGAAGTTCTATTTCTGCGCAGCTACTGCGGGCCTAAGACTCACTTTCACCACGTTTGGGGAAATTTGAAAGTTCATTTAATCAACCTTTAATGAAATGTTTCGGATAAGCATATTTCAAACTGATAGTCGCACAAATGACGCATCTAATTAGATTAAAGATCGAGATTAGCTGTGCAACCGAAATGTCTAGAATGTAAATGCGTTACACGTGTTTTATCAGCTACATATGGTAAATTTACAATATGATTAAAAAGTAAATTGTAGCGTAACAAATTTGTAATTTATAAATAGTTGACTTTCAAACATGGGGTAGTAATAACGCTCGTGAAAGTACAAAATATAAACCGGTTCATTCGATATTCCGATCCGCAATATTACTAGATGATGACATCACAACTTCAGACTTATAATTTAAACTAACGACAGAGCCGTATGGGAACAAAAAGTCTACCATAAACGCTACAGCAATTTTCCGTGCATCGTTCGGATAATGCCAGAGCTACGCACTATATTTGTCCTAACGGAGCTAAATGCATCTCCCATGCACATGGGAACGTGGTAACAAGCATGCTTGCCCGTTTATTACTACATGCCCTGCCTGTAGATAGCCGTTAAACACTCATAAGGGATTTAATTACATAGATAATAACCCCACATAATATAGAATAGCGGGGTTTTATTATGTCCCCTAGTCAGCTCAGCTGTTCCGACCATCCGTACAATGTAAAACGTCATTCGTTTCTCGTTTAAGGTTCACGGTTAAGCATACCATTATTGTAATCATGCCAAATGGATATACCTACATGGTACTCTCAAACAAGAGACTTAGCTGTTCAGCATGTCACGACCGAAACCTACATAGAAACGTAATTATAAATACATTACCGTAAGTGCTTTACTGTTCGCTGCGAGAGAACTGGAACACAATTCTTTTCGTACTGACTTAATGCGGCTCGTTTCTCGGGTGCGTTTCAACAAAATTCCCCACGAGTACCCTTTAATCTTTAAAGAACTCCGTACTGAGCTTTAACGACACGATATCAATTTATATAATAGACTTTGAGACTAAATCACTTTTTATTTACGCAGCGGACAGTAAATTTTCAAACCTTAAGTTTCAAAATTCAATGTCTCCTTATCTTGAGAGAGGTCCTGGTGAGAACAGAGATTTACTAAAAGGGGAACGAGTGCCGACTGAGAAAAGGGTAAGCGTGGTTGTTATAAAGAAATCATAGACATAAGTAAATTGTTTGATATGCTGACTCGGCGGACGCGGGCGAGTCCACAATGGGGAGTGAAATCGATTTCACGCAAAGAAATTGTGCTCATCGAGGAGCTTTAGTGCGAGCAATTACTTCTAATGTCGGCATTAAAGAAAAGGGCATAGATAGCATTACGCTAATGATTTATCATTTGCCCCCCATAGTCCCGCCTAGTGCCACTATCGGGGTGACTTTACACACCCAGGCAACTTTCCTTTTGTTTCTAAACAAAAGGAATTTAATTTGGGACAAGATCAAAAAGGTACGGTATGCAAACGTCCAAATTAACAAGAATGTTGTATTCGCAATCGAATTATTCCTCTTAAGAGACTTTCTCATTAAACTTGGAATTAGTTACTTGATTCTCGGGCCCCTAAGCAGATGGTCATGACTGTCTTTGTATTCGAGTTAATTCGAACTTTTGGACGTAAGATCAAAGGTATTAAGTTTAGTGCGCCCGCTTCGAAAGGCTTCTTTCTTTCATTTCCTCCCCAAAGAGGACGTCAGAACTTTTCTTATTCTCGAAAGCTGGTGTGTTCGGGAAATGAGAGACATTACAGAGTCAATAGACTCTGTATAAACCGAACGGAACCACCAATAAGGTCCTTGCTTTTGAGCGGATCTCTTTTAGGCAACTTCTGGCTTAAGAAGTAATTTTTAGATGCCCCTGCAGAAACTATTTGGCGGTTAAATTTCTATCGGTGTCATCCGGGTAATGATAATTGAATAAGAAAATAGAGGCTTGTCGAAAAGCCATCGCTATGAAAGAAATGCGAGTTTATATACATGCGTTTTGGCGTGTCTTTTGGGAAGTCGAACAACTCTTTGGCTTTTGAAGTCGCAAAATTCCCGAGAGTAGCCACTCCAATTTGCACTTCAATATTTTGACGAGAAGTGCATCGTCAGCACATGCCACTGAACCGATGTCGCCAGATGCTACCAATCAATAAGTTCGTCCGAAACGAACGCAGATGCGAATCGTCCAAACATAAACCACCGTCGATGCTCCGTTGTTCAAATTGAACTTTTTATTTTCACCCAACAAAGTGGTCGTGTTTTCAACGTTACATGTTAAATTTATAGCTTGCATGCGCTTAAAACTACCAACTGAGTCGTTATATACCTGAACGATTTCGAAGCTTACACTGCAAATGCATTTTTAGCTCATTTGCTGCTAATAACATAAGCCTTAAGGTACGAGTTATCATGGTAGCTGATTGCGAATTAGTTTGAGGTGAATTGAACTCGATATTACAATAAAACCTTATTAATGTAAATCGTAGGCTAAGTACTCGTATTACCGATAAAGTTCTCTAATAAAGGTATATAATCAACCATATTGTGAGGCCAGACATCGTGTCATCTAGCGGGTAATGACTATTCCCTACCAATGAAACATAATATCCAATTAAATATCATATTGATCGAAGAGATAATTCCATATCAATTTATATTTTGATAAAGTTACCTCATTTTGATTGAGACAGAACATTATCAAGAATATGCATGATGATGATAATAACTGTTTTAATTGTTGATATGATAATAATTGTTGAAGTGAATAAAATAAATAAGCCATTCCTATATTCCTCCTCTGATGCTCTTTATAAAAACCGACAATATTTACAAAACGGTATAATGTGAGCCGTATTCAATTCAAAGCGTATCCTCTAACATTATTAGCGTACATTCCCCGGAGGTATTCCACACAGCCGGCAATGCATCCGAAGACTACGGACGACAGTGTTTGTGCAGTGAGACGTTCCAGCCAATCCCTGCGGAGTCGGCACTGGAGCAAATATTGGCAGTGTATTAGCGAGCACGCGAGTAACGAGTCACTTTTAAACTACCCGGCCTCAGACACGACGTTTAGTTACCTCCATTTTTACCCTCTTTCCGACTCCCAACAGTATCGAAGCCTACACACCTCCGCACCTAATTGTTGACTCAACTGTGTCTACAGGAAAAACAACTTTACGGCGGGATATTTACATTTCAATCTGAAATAAATTGCTGATGCCGGGTGGTCTTCCTCTATTTGCAAATTTATCTCTCATCTAAAGGGGAGGCACTAAAAAAAAAGTTTCAATGAAAACGGTCGCGACGACGCCATATTTTGCTCGGCTTTCTTCATAAATCGTCAGCATCGAGTCGTGCTCATCTGCATATCTCCAAGATTGCCGGAATACAGATTTAAAGTTGGTCTGACCTTTTATATTTCTGCTTCTACTCTTTGCTGTTAGTATGATGAATTAGCCATTTTTAATTAGGTATAGTAAGAATTATATTTTAATTTATTGTTATTTATAATATAATATCTTCTAATTCTAATTTTAGCTTCTCCTTTGTTAAAAGCTAGTAATTATATATAACATTTATACGGTTTGTCACAGAGCCGTAATGGCCCACCCTTCGGAAACTTATTTCCCACTTTTCAAAAAGAGTATCGATTCAATAGTAATGAAGCCACTTCTTAGATTTCTAACCACTTTTGTACTAAAGTACGCTAATCCATTGTGAAGTAAAAGTAGGAAAAACACATTTTTAAAATGTTTTCTATTCTATTCTATTCTATTCTATTCTATTCTATTTTAGTAGGGCAATAATATTCAATTGCAAAATCTTCATAAGATTAGTAAGTTAATTTAAATTCGTATAGTAGTTCAGCGGTAAAATAGGTGGATTTAGGGATTCCTGGATTTGAACCACACACAAAACGCCGTAAACTCACTCTTATCTTGGAACTTATTGCGCAAATTAACGATAATCTCCCAAAACACTGAAAGGATTCACTCGCGCATCTTATACATTTAAAATGCAGGCTTACTTGTTTTAACTATAGAAATACATTCTAATACGATACTAATCACGTATGTAACAACTATTTGATGAGTGATAATAAAAATAAACTATTATTCAACAGTCCTAAACAATGTATGATCTCAGCGTGCCTTTTTTTAACTCATTAAAATCTCTACTTTTGAAAGTTAACTTGTACAAGCTGATATTGAAAAGAGTAGACCCTGCCTTATACGGAGTAGCTCGAGGCGAGATCACACCGGTTCGAAGAGAGGCGAACGACTCCAACCACCCGAAGTTCAAGGTCATGCATTTATAAATACATGTTTCGCTTCAGCTTCCTTGTGCCGGTTTACACCATCTACTGCATTGTCAACTTTAAAAGAAACACCGTACGGAATAATTTCAACCGTCACGTCATAATTGCAATTTAAGTATTCAATTGAAAGATCTTTTTCGTTTAGACTAAGACTATCGCGCTGCATCGTCTGTATAAAATGTTTAAGGTGCTTTGTTTGAAGTATTGTCGTTGAAATTTATTTGTACTTATATTATGTGTTTACCGAAATTAAAGACTATGATTATTTTAGAATATTGATTGCAATTCAAATGATGTGATAAAGAATGAGAACTTTATAGCTGGAAGTCCCAAGGGTTCGTTGAAACTCGCTGACAAAAAGAGGTTCGATTTGAAATTTCGCTCTGTTGCTGTGTATATGTTGATAATATACAGTTCCATTTCTTATTCTCTTTTCATTATTTTAAAGTTTAATGTTAGTTTCACGATCGAGGTTAACTCTGGCTAGCTAAATATGACATGATACTTAGATTAATCGTTTTTAGTTAAGGAAGGCTTCAATTATGCCTTTATAGTTGGTCAGCAAGTTATTCAATTTCTATAAATACACTGTGAAGGTGTTAATGTAGTTTCTTTAAAGTGCATTGAACGATTTTTATTATTACACTCTCCATCTTGTACCCAATCAGACCGGTTCATGTGACATTAATGTTTATTTAATACGTTACTCGATAACAAACAGTGCAATAGCAACCCGTATTATCGTTAAGGTAATTTTATGGTAACGTCCGCATTTGCAGTCACAGAAAAAAATATATTAATATTAATATATATAACATCTAAGTGAAACATAAAAAGACGTTTTGATTCCCACAGTATAAAAAACATGGGCCACATGGATCAAACTTTTTACACTCCATAAAAGCAGCTCTAGTTTGTTTTTTTAATTAAATACAGTAAATTTATTATCTTTCTCATACAAATACAACATTTATACGTACTCGTATGTACGTACAAAATTAATACAGAAAACTGTTTAACTAACAATATTACCCAGTTTTTAATATCATCGCGAGGTATGACCACTGCGGATAGCCGCTGGATGCGAGCAGCACAAAACCGGTCATTATGAAGATCCTTGGGGGAGGTTTTGTTCAGTAGTGGACGTCTTTTGGTTGCGATGATGATGATGAGACGACTGCTTATTAGTAAACTGATAATTTATTACTCTGTGTTAAAATAATTGAATTTAATAAGGTAGCAAAAAATACTATTTCGTTTTTATTCGTCTAGAAGCCGCTCTATTTACATTATAACTAAATATGAATTGTTAAATGAGAAATGTCAAGGTTCATGGTAGTGTTAGTCAATGCACAATCACCCAGCAAAAAACATTACTGGTGTAAGCAAAGGTGAAGGTGGACCCGATCAAGTTCAATAATGCTCTGAGTTTAACAACCAGCTCAGAGCGTAATCATTTTTTTCCCTTAGTCTGTGAAATATCTAACTGCCACTGAATCCCTTTAAAAGTTTCGAATTACTAACTAAATTACCAATCTTCACAACAGTGTTTTCATCTATTAAAATTAAAATAATAAGCCAATTATTCAAATAAATCTAATTCACCTAACACCTAAACAAAATAGTGTTTGTTGCCCGGAAATGCAAACAACATTAAAACAGAAATTAACTAATGATTATTAAATGACTTGTCCTCTTTTCATTATACAGATAATAAAACAATCTGTTGCTAATGACACAGATAATTCTAGATAGAAACTAGTTGTTGCATCTTGAGCGAGTTTCTAACATTTCCTGTAATAATTGAATAACTAAATTGTAACCATTACAAACATTACCACGCTCTTTTACTCAAAATATTTCAAAGGAGCATAGATTCACATTTTATCCCAGCAAAGTGTTTAAGTAAGAAAAGTTTTGTATTCTCCTGAATCTTACAAATTTGCTTATCTTGCGAAAAAAAGTCCTCTTTCCTTTATCTCCAGAAGCTGAAGCTACTTGTTTTATCAATTCCTTTAACTGGCGTTGAGAATTCTCAACGTATTTTCTTACAAAAGGATAAAAAAAAACACAACTGGTGAGTTCCTCTATCACTCCCGCCGTATAAAACCATCTGCGTTAACTTTGCGAAGATAAATTTAGCGAGGCACTAATTGATTTCCATTAAACTGTTTGCATTTGAATTTCCATGTGATTCTAACTCCTATGTAGAAACAATCCCTTATTTATTTTGTTAAGGATTTGGTTCAATTAGCGATAAGATCATACGGTGAGCAGATAACGGTTTGCGTTCGATTGCGTTTCAGATGACTTAAGTAAACTCGTGTTACGATTTTGGGAAGGCAGCTAATATTATTATTATTACATTAGTAACGGTTACTGATTTTAACATGTTTTTATACAGGGAATGTTACTAAAAATATACAACCACCTGCCAGTCGAACTGAGAATGGAAACAGATATGAATATATATCTTAAAACAATAAAACAATTATTAATAAAAAAATGCTATTAATAAAAACTTGAATGAATATTTCAATGACAGTTTTGTTTAATTTTCTTTTGATTTTATGAACCTTCCTAATTATTGTGCTTCTGTTTCAATTTAATTTGTCTGCATATCCGTTACACGTCCACGCTAAAATGCAATGCTATGCCCAAATGGGTAACATGGTGTACTGTATTATTGATGACACTACCTTGTCGAACATTCATGAATCGCAATAAACACTTTGACTTTGACTTTGACTTTGACTTTGAAAATGTAAAACTATTTATAATGTGGAATGGAATCGGGGATTAAAAAATAGGTAATGCAGAAAATTTAACAGTACTAATATTCCTAATGACCATTAATTTCTCCTAACTAGAAGCTACAACCCGTACCAAGTATTAAAGCTATCAAAAATAAATTTGTCAAGTAGGTACACTTGAAGAACATTCATGCAGTGACATCCCGAAATTTTTCACTATCCGTGAGGAGCGTTTGAACTACAGCTGCAATAGAATTTCCGAGGGGAAATTCGAGTTGGGTGATTAATTTCGCTGGCATTTAAAGGATTTACTGTTCGTTCCTAGAGTCACGCGACTGGCGATGTAAATCATCTGTGTGGCCCCGTACTCGATGCTTTGCCCTTTTTTTGTCGCTGCTATTTAAATTTTAAGTTGAACCTGGTATGCTGGCTTCAATCACGCGACGACGAAGTGCTAGGAATTGTGTTGTCACCTTATTTATGTCATATTATGCGATAGATTTTATTTCATTAGTAAAACTATCGCTCTATCTAGCTAAGCTATCTATTCGTTAGAGCAAAAATGATCCTTGACAAAATAAGAAGTAAAAAGTTAAGTGTCACTTTATGTGCTACATTTAATAATATTCCTGCTAACCCCTCTAGAAAACTAATACGCTTGTGCCGATAGGGGTTCACGTAAGTAGTCTGACGTGGTTGAAGCACGAATTCTTGCATTCAACCAAAACATCTCTTCGTCATGCTTCCAACGCGACACTTTGAATGCTGAAGTTCTGATTTTTGAGTATTTTTTTTTAGTCTTTCAAGTCTTCAAGTCAGAATTTTAATATGATAACTATTAATACATGATCTGAAAAGTCTGTTAATTATAGAAAATCTTGACAGGCCATCTATTAAGAACTATACCACTGCTATGAAACTGTAAAATGAAATTTAAAGGTTTAATGAAAAGACTTGATTAAATGCATAAAATGTTGGCTACAAAAAGGATTTTTCCGAACCAATAAGTGGGTAATTGTATAAAAGGTACCTGTCCACAAGTTAATCGAATAACACGATTACTGAAGACGCGAGTGAATATCGGGGGAAGTTCCAAGAACAAGAAAAGTTGAAGTCTGGCTTCCCTCCGCCCCGACTCGATTGCGACCCAAATGAAATTCTCGACTCCGTGGACAGTAGGGGAAAATAATATTATAACAATTGTCAGTACCAAAAAAATATTTCTGTTTATATTGACTTTTAATGATAGTGTTTCTGTTTTAAAAATAGTTACTTTTATTTAAGTATACCTAAAAATTTAGTTTTTATTTTATTTTTAAAACATCAATGAATCTTAAACAATATTTCTACGGGGTCCACATTGTCACAATAAGTTTAACAAATCATCTAAGCGCATTATTATCACTCAAAGTTATTATCTTGATATTCAAGTGAACGCGTGATATTCAAGTTTTATTTTATTTCTACTTTAGTAACTCATAAAGAACAAAATAGCTTTTGTGTGGAATAAAACCCATTTCAATGAAAATGTCTGGTCTTTATTACTTTGATCTAAGCTCGACTATAGTTCGTCAACGCTTGCGTTATGAAAGCTTTCTGTACAACCCTCCCTACACATAGCAGGTAAAGCCCTATGCTCTCGAGAATATTTTAAGCGTTATGTTCTAAACTTTAGAGTCAAAATTGCTGCAGAGCTTTTGAAGATAAAGTGTACTCACGTGTGGCCCGCTGTACACTCTCCATGCTATGAATAGAACCGGTTTCAATTGAACGAAATAAAAGTAAGCTTTTAAAGGTCATTGTCGATAATGCACGCTCGACTTAGCCGATTTCGTTATAAAATCTAAATAAAACTCAAGCTGGGCTGAAGATGTAGAATTCATTTTTCAATATTTGGAGTTACATTACTAACTAACTAAGTCAAGCTTACGTTGATTATTAGATTGTTATCGTGCTTGGTCTAAAAGGTTAATATTACTATTATGGACACCAGGGTTGGATTAAACTGTTAAATTGAAACCAATGATCGCTCACATTTAACTGAGGTTTTAATACTGACGCTATAAAATCAGGGAGCTGAGTTTCAAGGTAAAATAAGCAGAAGCGAAACGGCAGCTTCAACAAAAGAGAAATTTCTTTTCGAAAGCAACCGGGATCGAATGTCGTCCTTTTTAAAAGCCAGTCGTAAATTTTATCGTTTTTAGTGTTCCGTTCAGAAATGAGAAAACGGAACGCTAGAGGCCATAACACTAGGTACAGTAAAGCTGACCTACATGCTGTTATGAGAGCTAAAATTTTCCCAAAGGATCAAACATTTTTTAAATATAAAAATTTATTATGGTAACTTTTTACGGTTTATACAAGAATTCTCATAACCAGATTGAAACAATATCATGTAATATCATGCATCATGGGATTTAACCCAAAAAAGTATTGTAAGCAACTGAGCCGAAACTGATAATGTTAGGTTTAGGCACCCCTCTTTACTTTCCAATCAAACTTGTTCAATAAAGCTGCTACTAAAACACCTAATCAACGTAGAGGGTTTACGGGACTAGGGATGCACGGGAACTTAGCGGATATGGGCTAAATTTATGAGTCGATGTCTGAATAAATTGTATCGATAAGACAGAAGTTGCGTTAGGGTATTTCAAAAATGTTTATTCAAGGGTTAGGTACTTGATGACATTCCGAGCTCAAAATAGAGTCATAACTTGAAATTTTATTTGTTTTCGGGTATCAAAACGATATTACTTATTGAACGGATGCTTTTTTACGGAAATATCTCTAACGGATTCAGTTCAGGTCTGTTACCGATACGAAACTCGCAGCGGACTTTTGGAGTGTCCAATCACCGTGTTTTTTTTATATAATCAAAAGAGGCAAATGACCCCACTCTACCTGGATCGAGATACCACAGCATAGGTAACGCAAAATAAGGTAACATGGTATAAGTACTATGGGTATAGTATTTTAAATGTTTCTTATATTATGGGTATAGTACTTCAAATGTTTTTGAGAAAAAAATGTTAATAATATTAATATTCAGTTCTATGTTGATTTACATGTCCACAGTTCATGTTCTTGTTTCAATGAACTATTAGTGGCTTACAGCAAATTGCAGAGTTTATGTCGCTTTTAGGAGCTCGATGGCGCAGTGGTGAACGCGCCCGGTCTGCGAGTGTTGAGGTTAAGCAATTCGCAAAGGCCGGTCATCGGATGTGTGACCAAAAGTATATCATCTCGAGCTTCTCCATGCTTCGGAAGGCACGTAAAGCCGTTGGTCCCGGCTGCGTTAGCAGTCGTTATCCACACTGGGCCCGCGTGGTGGTTTACCAATCCATCCATAGGGAAGGCTCGTGCCCCAGCAGTGGGGACATGAAAATAAGCTGATGATGATGATAATGATATCGCTAAATCGCATCATCAGGTTTATAGACAATAGCATTAACACATCATAATATCATCTCAACTCGTATTTCAATTTTTTTTTAATCTATCTGAACGTATAAGTAAACGGCAACAATATACATATTTTTTCCTATCTAAACTGTTACCCCTAAAAGTCAACGGCAAACAAAACCTTATGCGGAAAATTTCAAGTGAAAAGATATACGGTTTATTTTTGTTGTTTCAAACGTTGAAGTTGTACGTTGCGATTTTCGCCCCGTCAACGTAGCCAGGCCAAATTTATAGCTATTTGCCGTTCAGACTTTCTGTTTTCACATGTCATGGTTTGAGTTTCGAGACGCAAACTTGCTCGTGGCTCTGTCCAGAGTATTTCTGTCTGCTTACAAGCAATCCAGTAAATGCATACCGTGTTTTGAGTATATGGTTATGTTAAACCGTCTGTTAATGCTTTCTTGTTTTATGCCAAAACTTTATTAATATTGAAATAGGTATAGTTTTAAATAAACACGTTTCATAGTTTAAATAATTTTGACTTTGAATGCTTGATTTCTATAAAGACAATAAATGTAATTTTCTAAACTTACGTTTCTATTCATCACACCCAAACTCTCCCACGGATCTTGTTGTGTTACTCCATAAACGCGATTCCACTAATTTTTCTTGTAAATACACACGTTTGGTGTTTATCTATACGCAGCGGTAATTTTCTTGAGCAACACTCGCCGTTCTGAAGCATAATGGTACCATTAAAACACCACCCACCAGTACAGAGCAAATTGCATTTGCCGACATGGGTTGGTATTTTACAATCAAATGTTGATTTGCGCCGAGCTGCCAACACTACATTAGGGTACATAAATTTGCTTACTTAAACGATAAACTTATGCGAGGAAAGGATCTAACACGAAATTGTTTCAGAGAGGTAACCGGCAGCGTTGAATGTTAATTTATTGGCGTCCAACACAGAACTGCTCGCTCCAGGTCACGGCTTAAAAGTTATATCGTATCAATTCCAACTAATAATCCCGACGGGACTCCATCAAAACTCCAGCCAGAGTATAATGAGAATTTTCCAAATTCCAAAACAAAGCTTTCGTGAGTAACAGTTGTAAGAAATCCAGCATTATAGTAGACAAACACGAAGGAAAAGTTGCCTTTGGACTTGTACAAAGAGCCTTTTCTTTCTAGGAAGTGCTTAAAGTAAATTAAAAGCAAGCAAGGCGTGTTTTTCAGTCTCAAACGTATAATCTAACAATCGGTTGGAGAACGGACAATAATAATTATTCAAGTAATAAAGGCACACGGAGGCGTGAGGCAACCTTGGTCGAAACAGTATAGTAAGTTAGCAACAACCTGACTATATGTAAGTCGTAAAAAACACAACAAAAACTAAGTCCGCAGTTCGCTCGCCGTTCAGATTATAATGATCCGAAACTCCGCCCTAAGTTAATTTTGCTATTTTTTACTTGCTACACGAATTTCGTTCCTGTCTTCTGACTCCATCGTTATTGATTTCACAATCGTCTAATTTAATAATCATCTCGTGACTGATAACTAATTATGTGGCTTTGTAATCTAAACCATGACAATATAAACTATACAATTGTAAGTAATCATTTCCGCATAACTTTGAAGAAACGTTTCCACAGAGTATCGTTAGAGGTTTTTTATCGGGCGAATTATCTGATGAGGAGGGGCATGATTAAGCGTTTCCCTGAAAAATTCGTTTTAAAATCAGTGGCGAATGACCTAAGATTACCATTTCCTAGTAGTGAGCGAGTGTCACACAGGCGAATCGCGATACAGGCAGAAACGCTCATATCGACATCGTACACGAGAAAGGCCACTCACACAGAGGAGGCGACTAAAAATATTACGGGTTGACATTGAAATGTTAATGCACTCTCGGGGTACGCCGGCGCATTTTACGGATATTTTGCCCGAGAGTAATAAAATTGAACACATTTTTTTTAATCGATTGTTTTGACTGGTATAGCTTCATTCTCAAACGATATCGTGCTTCAGGGCTACATTTAATGAAATATTGAAAACAAATCGTGGCGTGTGTCATTGCTCTCAGATTGTACGTAGCGCTCGCGTCACTCACTACTATAGCAATTCTTGTGACTTTGTCAACTTTGATATTTACTCGTCTGCTTTATCCATCACTATCAGAGTCGACGATTAATGGCACGTTAACGTTTAAGTGGCGATCCTTTTCATTTACGTACAATAAATTAAGTCGCCATACTGCATGTTACTCTCGTTATTTACTAATTCTGTTAGCGGGGTATTCCCAGAGTTTTTCTCAAAAATAGCATCCTTGACATAATTAAAACAGAAAAAAGAAATTTTATTATAATTTGCAACTATTCTCATATCTTTTTTTAGGTATGATTGATGTATTTTAAAATGTGATTTTAATTAAGACAAAGTTTTTAATTTTTTTTTTATTTTCGGTAAAAAATATTAATTACCTACATTAAAAAAATATTTTCAGTTTCTCTGTGCAGGATTACCTACCGATAATTAAATTTGTTTTCATTTCAACAAATTTTACGAGCACTGACACACTGTTTTCTTAGGATGCAATTTTCACTTAAATTTCCATTTAAAAACCGAAAAATCTTTTAAAATGTTTTTTGAAAGACTGTTTGAATGCACATGTTATTTTTCGTAGTTGTTAACTTAGGGTCCACGAACCATCCGCGTGGGATTGTGTTTTTTTCCCGACTCCCTACTGCATTAGATTGCATGTTCCTGCATCATTACTTCTCGTTAGCAACCCAGCATTGGGTGAATTGAATTTCTCTGGCTATTTATTATCAATGTTGGCCAATGCACGTCTACTACGATTATCAGCGTTTATCATCCGGCAATTTTTTGCAATAAACGCTGTTTGAGATAATGACAACAAATTGTCCTATGTTAATTTAATTGTGTTTTTTATAAATGTCTTATCCTTGCTCGTTGTGAAACGCGGTTCAATTGTTTTTTTCTGCCATTCTCTTGAGCAAGGAAACGTCGTCGGAGCAATCGCTGTAAGATTTTTTTTTTCAATAAGTCTAGGACACGCCAGTCGATTCAAAACATGTTTACAAAATATCTTTTAGGCTCACTACGACTGTTTACGAGATTACGTTGTTACGCATTATTTTTCTGCCTCACCCATTTAGTTTATTTATTTCATTGCGTATTTCGATTTTGCGTTTCATATTTTTTTGCTTTTTTGTAAAGAACATGTTGTTTACCAATATGTTTACTCGATATTTTTTTGCGTTCTAGATTAGAGCTTTATCTATTATTACCGTAGGTATAAC
The DNA here is from genome assembly GCA_947562085.1 of Eudonia lacustrata. NCBI lineage: Eukaryota > Metazoa > Arthropoda > Insecta > Lepidoptera > Crambidae > Eudonia > Eudonia lacustrata. The sequence goes on along the minus strand of OX387323.1, from coordinate 1,437,852 downwards.
ATCGATTGAATTTATGACAATATTTTATTTAAGTAATAAAAACATACAACCGAATTGAGAACCTCCTCCTTTTTTTGAAGTCTGCTAATTATACACTTTGTAATATTTTTTGTCAGATTATATTTTGAAGATTATAATTTTATTTTCTAAATTTTATGTTTTGTAACTAATGCTGATTTTTATATTTTAATTTAAATGTTAATGGTTTATTTAATCTTGGATTTATTATTATTTTGGGTGTGACTGGTAAATATTTTTGCCCGCATTATTTTTTTTTTGTCGATTTAGCACTCAAAATTTTTTCTGCCTATTTCCACTTACCTGGGTAGCATCCGTGTATGGGGTAGAGGAATTTTTGTCGACCAGCTGAGAACCGAACACGACACCGCTCGACGTCGGCGTCATCGATCTCACATCCGACACTTGTTGGGGCACCATTTTCATTTATCCAAAATAAATCCCCAAAAAATAAAACTTAACACAAAAACACAGTTCAGGTATATTGCACTTAAAAATAACACTAAAGAATATTTTTGTTCAGGTCCAAAAAAATTGTTCAAAATTTATAGCAGTCCAAAGGGGGCGACTAGGAGCCTCTGTTTATTCCCGTACCGAAGCCTTTCGGCGGACGAAGCACCGGAGACTTCCCAATACCTGGACACTATTCTCAGGGCTTTCTCTTCTAGAATATGTCTGCTGCTGTCTTCTTCGCCGGCGATCGGTCCAAAAGTCATAATTTTATCGTGTCCCGACCGCAGCTCAGTTAGTACTGCGGGGCGATCGTGGCATAATCAATCGGGAGCAATGCGGCTACACGTTCGCACTCCGCGGTGACAGCGAACCTACTGACTGAACGGCAACACGCGTTCCACTGTCAATATGCTCAGCTGTTCGCCCCTGCCCCGCGCCGCGCAAGCGCCCCGCACGCCCCCCGTCCGTCGCTCATTTGCACTCCGACGACGGTCGCGTGCGCACGCGGGCATGCCCTCGGGCGGACGACAAACTCTTTTTGTTTCAATGCATCACGATACCGTTCACGCTAGCACATACGCGATTAGTCATCGCGCTTTAGTTGGTGCCCGCTTTTAAAGTTAAACCTCTATTATCACTAGTTACATCATTAATTGCGCTGTTGTGAGCACTGCCTCGTTTTAAATGCAAATCTGTTCAGTCTGTCGTTTACACTGTATTTTTTTTCAAAGCACTTGACCGATCACGGAAATATGTTACTGACATACATAATATATGGCACTGATGTGTGCTGACATTGTAATGTCGATAAACACTGCTACAGAATTCGTGTGATATTAATTGTGTTTATCTTTAAAGCTTAATGAATGTGGAATGATTTTTTAAAGGAAATATATTTTGTTTCGTAGAGTTCACAACTTAAAGAAACTTACAGACAATTATCTCGCTTTTAATCTCTCTTTGGTTAGTGACGAAGAAAAGTTTATACAGCTTTAGGTACCAATATAACGTAAGATGCTTTTTTAAAAATTGTTTTGCAGTTAATTGTGTGACGCTATTCCTTATCAGTGTATACCTATCATGGTGAAGGACTTGAGTGCGTCAAGGTTAAGTACTAACAAATACATTGAAAAAAATTTATCTAAGTAGTGAGTAGAGTGGAAACTACCTCGGGAGTCTAATGGTTAGAAGGCCGACGACGCGACGGTATACGATGTAGATGTTCCGGGTTCGATTTCAAGTAATAGGTATATGTAAATCTTTTCGGTTTGCGTGTCTTAAGTCCGCCTAGATAGTTTTCACCACTTTTAAGTGTCAAGTGTTTTTCCGTTGTGGAATAAACCAAAATTAATTATGTTGTGGCTATCATTGACCTAACACGTAAAAACTTTTATATACCTAAAACTTGTACAGTCACCTGCATTAATATTGTATACACTTTTGACTAGTTTTGACTCTTATTCCATTTTATTAAGAGTTACAGGTTAGCCCTCAGGCCGGAGAGTTAATACAGCCTGTACCTATGTGACGTAAAATGTTTTTATTGAATTGTTTTGCAATTAATTGTGTGACGCTGTTCCTTATCAGTTTATACCTATCATGGTGAAGGACTTAGCGCTTCAAGGTTAAGTAACAAATACAATGAAAAGAGTTGATCTAAGTAATAAGTAGAGTGGAAACCATCTCTGGTGTCTTATGGTTAGGCCGCCGGTATACGATGCAGATGTTCCGGATTCGATTTCCAGTGGGTAGTATATGTTAATCTTTTCGGTTTGGTCTTAAGTCCGCCTAGATAGTTTTCACCATTTCTAAGTATCAAGTGCTTTTCCGTTGTGGAATAGACCAAAATTAATTATGTTGTAGCTATCATTGACCTAACATGTGAAAACTAATAAATACCTAAAACGTGTACAGTCACCAGCATTAACATGTATACAGGTCCGGGTGTCGCAAAGGGGGTGCACCAAAAATACACTCTAACTTTTTTTTACAAAATGGCAAAAATAATAGCTTTTAAAAAGATTTTTTTTCAAAAAAAGTAAAAAAAAAATTAAAAAAAGGACAAAATTTGCCGATGATTTTGTATAAAGCCGACATTTTAAAAAAAATTGCGATGTTTTAGTATGGGAGTTTGGACTTAGAAAAATTTCGAGCAAAAAATATGTTTCACAAAAATGACGAAAATCATGGCTAACGAAAAACAATCAAAAGAGAAATTAATATTTTAACCCCCCAACAAGAGCTATATAAATATAATTTTTTTATGGAGCTAGATTTCTGTTTTCTAATAAAAAAAAATAACCTCGAAATTCAAGACAATCGCTACAATTTCTCGCTCGCTTAAATTTCTAACCTATCACGTGACCTACAGGAGTAGGGCAGCTAGTATTTCTGTTTATTTTACAAGTCCAAACTCCCATAAACATCGCAATTTTTTTTAAGTGTCCGCTTCATACAAAATCATCGGAAATTTTCTCTTTTTTTTACAACTTTTAAAAAAAAAACTTTTTTTGATTGTTTTTCGTTAGCTATGATTTTCGTCATTTTTGTGAAAAAAGTTTTTGCTCGAAATTTTTCTAAATCCTGCACCCCCTTTGCGACACCCTAACACTCATCTAGTCGTACAACCAGGTGAACCGGGTTCGATTCTCAGTGTGTTTACATATTTTGTGCTTGGTTTGATTGGGGGTAGAGCTCGTTTAATTCGTCCTTTTTTAACCAACTGCGTCAGAGGGATGGTTATGTTTTTTTATTTATTTATTTATTTTATAATTACTTACAACTAGGTATCTGTTAGCCTTTTTACCTACCACCACCAAAGTCTGTCACCATAGCAATAGCGATGGTTTTCGTTTGATTGTCAGTACTTGATACTGTTGCAAGATGGTTTATCTTATTGACTACTACCCAATGACAAATTGAATTGTTCCTTGCATTTGTAAGAGTTAATTGAGTTAAATTAAAAACACCAATAACTTCTCCAATTTCTTGTGATGTAAGTTTTGGTAAAATGAATAAATAAGTGGAAAAATATAGGTATTTGGTTAATTACGACGCCAATTATTAGGTATGACCACGCTTGCTAAATGCGTTGGTGATAACAAACCCGGGCACACTTTGATCGACCTACGGTTCGAGCGCTTTGCCGCTATGGCGCTAAGGCGTAATACATTATTTTCCTGCGACCTTCACCAGATCGTCGGTCCACCTTGAAGGCCTGCCCACACTGCGCCTTCGGTACGCGGTCGCCACTCAAGGACTATCCCGCGGGAAGCCGCTGGATGCGAGCAGCACAAAACGGGTCGCTGTGGAGATCCTTGGGGGAGGCCTTTGTCCAGCAGTGGACGTCTTTTGACTGAGATGATGATGATGATGATGACATTATTTTACTGAGTTATTCCTCAACTCGCACACTTTAAACTCGCACAGATGTGCGAGATGGCACCTTTTTGTTGAGTAACAAAACAAATAGGTATAATTATTTTAATTAGTTATGTATACTATATCATTGTTTACACAACAGTAGTAACGAAAAGGTATCATCCGTAAACATGCTTAAACATCTCAATTGCACGCGTTCAATCGACGACGGAACGGAGGCTCAAACGGAAACCAGTGCTGTAATCAATACATACGTATTAGGGGCCAGGCCCGGGGCAAGGGGCATTAGGGGGAGCCCTGGCCCTTTCGTTACATGTTAACTGAACGGGGTTCATAGCTGATTAAGGCGTTATTCGATTTGGACGCTGAAAACTGAGAAACGATATTTAAGATACCTACTTAAAAACGGAAATGAAAGATGATAGTTACAACGCCAAGATAAATATAAATATATATTATTGTGGAGTAAATGAGAAAAACCGGCCAAGTGCGAGTCGGACTTGCGCACAAAGAATTCCGTACCATCTTTATATGTATATGTAAATCTTCTATGCGTGTGTATGTCACTGAACTCCTTCTAAACGGCTGGACCGATTTGGATGAAATTTTCGGTGTGTGTTCAAGTGGATTCGAGAATGGTTTAGATTTACAATTGGACCCTTTAGGTGGCGGCTGCTATAGGGGTCCGTCATGGGATACGGGTGTTCAATGATTTGTTTGTTTTGTTGTCATGGTAACTGTCAAAAGCGGTACAAAGTCCGCCGGTCAGCTAGTTATCTATAAAAACGGCAAAAAAATCATGTATATTGTATGGGAGCCACACTTAAATATTTATTTTATTTTAATTTAATTGTATATATTTAGAGTGAATTCACTTAATATTCTGTGAATATTTCAAGCGTCTACCTGTTGCCGTTATCAATATCGAAATCACGTTTGTTGTATGGGAGCCCCCTTAAATATTTATTTTATTCTGGTTTTTAGTATTTGTTGTTATAGCGGCAACAGAAATACATCATCTGTGAAAATTTCAACTGTCAACTATCGGTTCATGAGATACAGCCTGGTGACAGACGGACAGACAGACAGACGGACGGACAGCGGAGTCTTAGTATTGGGTTCCGTTTTGCCCTTTGGGTACGGAACCCTAAAAAAGGTCGCGACCGTAAGTGTTTTTAAAGACACGTTAAGCCGTTGTTCCTAGTTGCTGTCGTAAAAAAGTAGTCGTTGGAACCCTAATGGGCTAATGCCCGTGTTGGGTGTGATTGGTATGTGGAAAATCCTGTACTCTTTATAGCCTGATGGTGATAATGGCTTTATTATTAGGTAAGTAGGTATTCTATTTTAGTAATAATTTCTACAAAAAAGAATATTTAAGTGCGGTAATCAATACATACGTATTAGGGGCCAGGCCCGTGGCAAGGGGCATAAGACTTCGGCCACATTCCTACCTCTATCTAGGCCTCCACTTCGGCTTCGAATGAGATTCTTAGCTGATTAAGGTTTTATGAGTAAGTATTCGATTTTAGTTGTATTTAAAGTAACTAGATGGCGCAGCGGCTAGTAGGGGTAGATCTTGAAAGATAAGCAATTATCGCAATGTCGGATGAGTGAAGTGTGTGGGTATATTGATGGTAATGCTAAAGATATAGTTTCATTTGTAGGTATAGTATATAGTAGTATAGGTAGGTAGTCTAAAAAATTTCGAGTAGGTATCTTTGATTTAAATAAATAAAGATATAGGTAGGTAATTTGTAATAGAAACTACTTCACGGGCTACTTAAAAGTGTATAAGTCGTAATAAATAAATATCAAATAGATATGTACATATATTATATTTTATAATTTTTCAAAATATTTTCACAGACATATCTATTGTCATGAATTTATGTCAGTTAATAATAAAAGCATTTTGCTAATAGTTGTTTTTTTGCTCTTTGCATTTTGAACCCGTTGTACTCAGTAATAGTGTAACGTTATATGACTCACATGAGTGAAAAATAAGTCGCAATAACATTGATAAAGTCGTTTATTAGAAATTTCTTGAATTAATTTAGTGCAAGCATAAAGCAATTTTGGTAAAGGCCTATGATAAGTACGTGTACTTGATTTCAATGGTGGAGGCGTTTGCCCAGCAGTGGGACAGTATATAGGCTATTTACTATGATAGTAAATATATAAAATTATTTATTTATTAGTGGCTGTCAGAATTGAGTTGACATTCGAAAAAAACTTGTTCGTTTGCGGTAAATGAGGGTCCCCTCAACTTGCAAGTACCAAGGTTGACCCATCTATCCACCATCGACAGTATTATCCACAAGACGTGCGAAAAAGCCACTGAGCCTTAAGCCACACCTGTCTGGATTTTTTAACTTCAAACATGTTATAAATTAAACCAATAGGATGTGGGTAGGCGCATCTGCTTCAAGGTAATGAATATAGCAAAAAATATATACTTATAAAATAGGTTAATTATTCTTCAAGTTGTACGGTAATCTATACTAATATTATAAAGCTGAAGAGTTTGTTTGTTTGTTTGTTTGAACGCGCTAATCTCAGGAACTACTGGTTCGAATTGAATAATTCTTTTTGTGTTGGATAGTCCATTTATCGAGGAAGGCTTTAGGCTATATAACATCACGCTGCGACCAATAGGAGCGAAGCATCAGTGAAAAATGTTGCAAAAACGGGAAAAGAGCCTAAAAAATTAAAAATGCTGCCGAAAGTCACTATTCCACGCGGACGAAGTCGCGAGCACAGCTAGTTAATACTAAGCAACTTTTATAAACTTTTGTTCATGAATGGGTGACCCAAAATGTGCGACGAATGAGTTGTTGTTCGATTGCAGACACATCCATAACTTAATAAAATGCATGTGACATACTATTTACATCTTGTATTTAAAGGTATTTAAATTTTAATTTGCTATTTATTTTTCTCTGTTTTTTTTTAAGTTACATAAGTTAAATCATGTTTATTTTTGTTGTATACTTAAAATTAAGTTTGTGTTGTAAGTAAACTTTAACGGGCCATAAACCTTCACGCGGGCCCAGAGCTGTGTAGTGTAAATGACTGTTAAAACAGCCGGGACCAACGGCTTGACGTGCCTTCCGAAGCACGGAGGAGCTCAAGATGATACATTTTTGGTCACCCATCTGATGACCGGTCTCTGACGCCATTTACGCTATATCGCGTGATCTGGCGGTAGCCAAAGTAACATTAAGAAAACGATAGCGAAGTTCGAAAACAATAAAATGTATGGGATTGACATAAGATTGACCACGTGATTTAGCGCGGCTTATGTCAATCCTATACATTTTATTCTTTTCGAACTTCACTATCGTTTTCTTAATGTTACTTTGGCTAAGCCTACTGGCCCGCCAGCCGGTGGCCGTTCACGCGATATCACGTGATTCTTCCTAATAGATTTGTATGAGCTGTGGAACGTGCCTTAGCAAACGTAGACCGGGCGCGATAAGAGGAAATACTAAGGTCGACTGAATTGAAAAATATGTATGAAAAGTAAACAAATCAACGTTTCGTAGTCCCCTGATTTTTTCTCCAAAACTGGAACGATTTAATCACTTTTTTCATTAAAAATGAAAGAAAGGCTTTGGCTGTATCCCTATGTTTTGCTTTTATTATATAATATCGTCAAATTTTGGATACACAGCGGAAAATCTGGTAAATTTTTAAGGTTTTTAAAGGTCCATATCTTTTTTAATAATTAATTTATGAAAAAAAAAGAAAACACAGGGACACAGCCAAAGTCTTTTTTTATTTTTTAATGAAAACAGTAACTAAATCGGTCCAGTTCTGGAGGAAAAATCAGGGGTCTACAAAACGTTGATTTTGTCTTCTTTCATACATATTTTTCAATTCAGTCGACCTCAGTGTTTCCTCATAACAGCTGTGCCATTGAGCTGCTCCGTCGCATTCCATCATCTATCTTTAAAAATACTTTGGAAAAGTACCTAATCCTTATTCCAATGATCTCAACAGCTCGTGTAACTAGGTTCATCCGGTATTCGTTTTAATTTTACGTCACACAAAATCTCAAGTGGGACTTCGTAGAAATATCTTTATCATTACCTATTTAAAAAAGGACGTAAATATTCCGCTTTCGCTGATAACAGTGACAAAGTTTTGAGTAATTGATAAAAATAGAATAGAAATACAGTAAAAAATATGTTTGAAATGAGTTGTTTGAATACAATTTAAAATCAAAAGTAGAAACATTGTATTGTTTTCTAAAGTTTATCGCGAACACTACACATTGAAATGAGACAACTTTTATGAGACGACCAACAGCTTAGCCTCCCTGTGACCACGGACCCTGCAAGGGTTAGAAATAAATAAATAAATCATTTATTTCAGGCAACACACAATGTAAAAGATGGTAACAACACAAAGGGGCCCATATAATAAATACCTTACAGACTAACATACATACAATATAAAACAATTTTTGTTAGTAGATATATAACTTATAACTATGTTAGTATATTAAGCACTAGCTTGTGCTGTTCCGGTGGTGTTGACGGGTAATCTTCCGCAAAACGTCGGTACACCACTCCCTTCGGCCAGAAGTCTTCCCTCATAAAGGTATCGAGCAGCTTGGTTGTTGGGACTCGCGCCACAAATGCCTTAAAGCTGACATTGTGTCGCGACTCCAGCGGCTCTACCCTCACAAGGAAATTAGTCTTCGTCTTGATGTACTCTATCACATCCCGCTCTGTGATGGTGAAAAAGAAATGTCATGATAAACATTAATTAAAACTAATGTAGTAATATATCTCATAAAAAGACGACCATGTCGATCGAACACTTACAATATCTACATATTAATAATCGAAAAGAGTCCTCATGTTATTTACTTTGTTTCTGATAAATCAATTGATAAATAGTTTTTGCTTTTTATTTTTATCTAAATATGTCTACTATATGACGTGACTTACTTTTTAGTATTTTTATTATTTATTAAGGTTTACTAAGAAATGTGTGTCTGATACCGGTTGTTTTACCAGTAAACCACAGAAACGGTAAAATAACCCCAGGACGTGGTAACTTTCGGTTCGACCTTGGTTTTCGGCAGGACCCTTATACATATTTCTTTATACCTATATGCAGGAGAAAATGCTACACAGCACCTGGGGAGACGCAGACGGTTACGTGAGATTCTCCCCCGACCCCCTCTAGGGAGAAGGATGGTATACCCACTCAAAATTTCTGTACTTCCCCTACATGCTGCTAGGATCAAGCACAACACAAATCAAAACACTTAAATAAAACAAAACACAACGCATGTGTATAGCGCACCTTTGCCTTACTTGACAACTGAAAAACAAAAATCAGAGACGCAAGTGATATTATTTCCCATCCTTGTTCTACTAACTACATTCTGTTTATATTAGAACGGGATCGGCATAGTATTCACGTAACTGTCGAAACATAAAGACGGAAGGGAAAAAGCGACCGGTAGCCGGACAGCGACAGTTGGGCTATTTTAAAAGCGATTTTAAAAACTCTCGACAGTATAGATAGAGGTTAGAGCGGTCCTGGAAATTACTACATAGTTTTTTTTTTGAGAAAGTTTACTTGAAGCTACACATAGATTTCACAGGGTCACCGGAAATTTTATGAGCGGCGGGAAACTTAAAGGGTTCCAGCCGTGTGATCTAACCATCCTCAGAAGGTTTCTAGAGGGGAAGGCATCATGCAAGCGTGTGCCTGTCCCCTACCAGATCCTGCGAGGAGTTCAGATCGGATCGAGATAGGAATAACCCAAACGGTGTCCTTAAAGGCTAAGACCTCGGTTCGGGTTGACTGGGGTACTGTTATAAAGTGACTGTACCGGTAAAGAGTGTGTGAACCGGGTCTTCGTACTCTTGTTCGACGAATACGATTATAATTAACATTATAAGTATGTATTGACTAGCCGTCACCCGCCCGCTTCGCTGTGCGAAAATAATGGGTCAATGAATGCTAATCAAAATAATTATTAGGATTACCAACATCATAATATATAGCCTATCATTTGCACAATCTCATGTTCTTACTACATACAAATTGTCATCAAGAGCCGTCACTCGCCCGTTTCTTCTTCTTCTTCAGCCCGTCGCCACCCAATGCTGAGTGTAGGCCTCTCCCTTTTCACCCCATCTCTCCTCTGTTGGTAACCATCCCAAACCAGTTCAAACTCGCCCGCTTCGCTGAGCGTAAACTTATGAATAAAATTTCATTTTTTTATAGCCTATCAATCAATCTCATGTTTTTACTACATAAAAACTTTAAGCGTAAACTTTTTTCTTTTTTTTTCTTTTTTTTTTCATTTGCACAATCGCATGTTCTTACTACATACATATTTTCATCAAGATCGGTCAAGCCGTCCTTGAGTTTTAAGTGGACAGACAGACAGACAGACAAAAATTTCAAAAATCGTAGAATTGGTGTCAGTGGGTCATAAAATGAATATTTATCCCAAAATTTGTCAGAAAATTTGCAAATACACTTAAAGCCTACAGATTTATATGTTGAGTACGTTTATCACCAAAAATAAAAACACACACACTACACTTACACTTACACTTACACTTTTGTACTTTATTCATCTGTTTTGTAAAAAAGGGGGCGAATTACGAATAAAAAGTATATGAATCAGAAAAGGGGGCAAAAATCTACAATTCGTACGGAAATAAGAATTTATAGACAAGATCAGAAAGAGGGCAAGTGCCGAATAGACCAATGTAATGTTAAGTAAATAATACATATATATAATATATATATATGTATGCATTATTTAAAATTCCAGACTCTTGAAAGTTTTTGATTGTAAATGTATTAAATTAAGTTAATAGGTACTGTATGATTTGGTAATGACATATATATTTTTTTCTTTTTTGTAAATGGTGTTACTTCTATTAGCGCCCATTCTCCTTCTCCACAGCTAAAAAATAGACGTCCTGAATGGGGTAGTATGTAAAAAATGTATGAACGATTCAGAAGCACTTTTCATAAGTTTGTTTCAATAAAAAAATTTGACTTTGACTTTGACTCTGACGGTGTTTCGGGCCTATGCGTATGTGCATGTTTTGTGTGAATGTGACGTGGCATTTTGTGGATCGGGCGGGCTCATAAGTCTTGCTCGGTACCCTGAATCATTTCTAACATCAGAGCGGCCATGGAAATCACTACATAGATAGTTACAACGCAATAGGATATTACTATGAATAAGCACACAAAAACGTTGGTGCCGGAGCAAGTTATTACGGACTATTGCCAGCCAACGGATGTTCGAGATACAGGATATTAATATATGAGATTGTGTTTGCGGAAAAATTGACGAGTGAGCGAACATTATATTTATAATAATATGAAGTGCTATTACTCGTACAGTTTTCTATTAGTGCCTTGGGTTGGGAAATGCAGGTTGCGTTTAAAAAAGCTTAATCGGTTGAGGAGGATAACTGCTTTAAAATTCATTTGCAAGATTTGACCCGAACAAACATACATTCATACATACAAACATACTTACGTACATACTTACATACATACATGCATTGCAATTTAATACAAAGCGTGTAAAAAATAATGTTTGACAAATATCAGCAGAAGTACAGTAGGTACAGTACTTATCGGTCAAAAATAATTATTATTTTCGCTTTGATCTGAGTATTTATTATAGTAGCTGAAAAACATTTAATAATTTTAATTCCATAGAAACATACCAACACACCGCCAAAAGATGTGGACTACAAAACTAACTTTAAAAAAACTAAACAGGCGGCTCTATATATTTAGTATTTAACTATGTTCTACTTTTATGAATCTTTCATCCCTTTTAACACGTGAATAGCGTCACGCGAGGGAAAGGGACAACCGCGTAAGCGATTTATTCAAACTATTTTAGAAAAATAATGTTTTCGCTTAGTTAGAAGGTAAATTTAGCCACAAATTCATTACATTATGAAACCTTGAATGAATACTTAGCAAATATACGAAACCCCATCCTTTTTTAAGCTATTTGAAGTATTATTTTTGCACTTTTTCACGGAGCACTTAGGCATGTTGACTTGACGGTGATCGGCGCGCGACTACGAGTGCAATTGTGCTAAAACGCATTTTTAGCACAATTGATTCAAGCCGCGTGTGAGGCGTTGGTGGTGTATCTAGGTATTCTAAATCGATGTCTAGCCCCAAGAAAAGCTTCCTTAAGAAACTTGTTAAAATGGTTAACTAGACAACGGATAAACATACTTAAATACATACTTATTATACATAGGAAACACCCAGACCCGAAACAATTTAGAAAAACAGGTATTTCTAAATTGATCCGACCGGGGATCGAACCCGGGACCTCAGAGATGGCGACACCATGAAAACCGGTGTGCAAGCCACTCGACCAAGGAGGTCGTCGATGATGTAGGATGTATAAGCTGATAACGTACAAAGAGAGCCTTATTGTATCAAAGCAAAAAAAAACAAATAACATCTTAGGCTACCGATCCGACCGATTAATAGTTAATAAATATTAACATAATTTTGACGAAATAAACTGTAAACGGTACAAAGGTATTAAGGTCAACAAGAAAAAATATCATATCATTTAAATGGAACTCCGTTAAATATATATATAAACAAATCAGAAACTGCTTTACATTTAAAAGATTTTCTAAAACCATTTTTAAGTTCAGCAAAATGGATGAGCTGGTAATAAGAAAAAAGGTGGTTGTAAATTCTTTGTCTCTTTAATAACGACTAGCGGCCCGTCCCGGCTTCGCACGGGTCGGCATTTTTTTTAATATAGCCTATATTTCTCAGCGCTAATGTAGCATTCTAATGGTGAAAGAATTTTTTAGATCGGTTCAGTAGTTTTTGAGTTTATTCGTTACAAACATACAAAAATACAAAACATTCCTCTTTATAACATTAAGTATTATTACTCATATTTGATTGATACTTATATCATATTGCAAAGTCTAACGTACACCGGATGTGATTGAATCATTACGATTATCTATCTTAATCTTACTTCGCATTTAATGTTCGCGTTATTCGCCGTACAGCGAGCTAAGGAACCTTTTACACTGAGTAGGTACCTAAGTTTTTATTGAGAGGATTTTTTTGAGAGAGATTGCTGATTGCCTCAAACGGCATTCATCTTCACCGGGCTTGTTTGGGGTCGGCGAGAAACTTAAAGGGTTCCTCAAGCCGTGTGAAACGAATCCCCTTCGGAGGTTTTCTAGAGGGAACGGCATCACGCACTAGGCTGGACGTAGCAGCTTGAGTTTTCGGTTTGCCATCTTGCAAGTTAAACAATTCACACAATTCCGTATGGGCGACCAAAATAAAATATAATTACAAATGTGTTACATATCATCATCATCATCATCATCAGTTTATTATATGTCTCCACTGCTTCCTTCCCTATGGATGGATGGCGAGAACGGGCCGTAAAACCCCACGCAGGCCCAGTGTGGATTGGTGGTTGTTAAGGACTGCTTATGCAGCCGGGACCAACGACTTTACATGCCTTCCAAAGCACAGAGGAACTCGAGATGATAAATTTTTTGGTCACCCATCCGATGACCGGCCTTCACGAAAGTTGCTTAACCTTAGCACTCGCCGGCCGGGCATGTTAACCACTGCGCCATCGAGCTCCTCATGTTACTGTTCTTTTAATAAATAAAGTGATTTCAATAAAGAGAATTATTTGACTATTTAATACAACTCATTTTCCAGTTTCCGTAGTTCCTTAAATTTAAGTCTCGTGGTTGTTGAGGGTCCCGTGTAAGGTGCACTTTCGATTTCTACCATCATTACTTACCATAAGGTGAGATAATCAGTTAGCCCGTTGTGGTATATAATAATAACAGTATATATCAATGAAATTAAATAAACTAGAAAAAAAACGAGCGAGCCTTACAGAAGTCGCATATTAATATATATAATTTAAAAGTCTATTACACACGAAATGGTTGAAATCAATATTACAATAGAAAATATAATATAGAATTAACAATTACTTATATTTTTTTACAAATTATAATGAGAATGCAGTAAATAGGTACTCATTAGAAGACATTTGACAAATGACCAAATATGTCACATATAATAATAATAATGTCTTGTTCATAATATCGATTGTAAATTTACAAAATGGCGCGCGCTTGCGTACTTCCCGACTTCCTGTCACACTGTTACGTCCAACTTCCGTCACATTTCACGAAATCACTCCCACAAATTGTATATATAGCAGGCGAGCGGAAAGATGTTACACATCAATATACACGCCCCTTTGTGACATCCAAACATCGCTACCTAAAGCAATTAGAAACAAGACCCCAGTGGGCATTAGTCACCTCGTGTGGACGAGCCTTTGCCGAGGTTTCGGGTGGCGTGACATCACTGCCCTTGACCTGATCACCACGGTGACTCAACGACACATCATTTATAAGACTTCACACTTTCGCGTTACTGCATCATGACGTATAGAAAAAGTAATAGGAACAACACTTATCGCAAACATGCATTGTGTACGTTTACTTCTGTTATTCAAACCTACATCGAAACATTCAAAGTTCAGGTAGTCAGTCATTTTTTTTCAATATATATTTTACAGGTAAGCACAGTGCCTTGATCTCACCCGATGTTACGTGATGATAAGGCCAATAATGGAAGCGCACTTCACCCGGGATCCTCAACTAGTGAGGCACTGGCTATCTTATCTCTAGCTGCCGGAACACAACAATGCTACAAACATTGATGTTCATCATCATCATCATCTCAGCCAAAAGATGTCCACTGCTGGACAAAGGCCTCCCCCAAGGATATGAAGGGTGTATGCCGTAATCGCCACGCTTAGCAGGCGGGTTGGCGATCGCAGTAGGTTGATGGTAACCTCAGAGAGATGCTGCTGCCCATCCTCTGGAATAGTCCCTTAGTCGGCTTTTACGACACCCACGGGAAGAGAGGGGGTTGCGCAATTCTTTATCCCCGGCACCACACAGGAAGATTGATGTTATGGCTACATATTTATGGTAGCTAGCCATGCATATGGAGGATCAGGAGTTTCTTGCGGCTTCTTCTCGATACAAGTTCTCCACCGTAGGGTTTTCGAAGTCATGGCTTTAAATTGACGTTCAAGAAACGCTTGCTAAAGTTAATTTTGAAGTTTGATTTTTAATATACCTGACTTTTAGTGGTGACCGTGGCCTCTAGAAGTTTGCTACACCAGATATCTTTGCCTTTCTGTCCGTAAAAAAGTCCCTTGAATGCTGTACATCTTTGAGAATTTATCGGCAGGGAACACATTCGTCAACGTAATAAGCCAATATGCTTTTGTTAGTGAAGTAAGTAAGTAAATAGCCTATGACTGTCCCGCTGCTGGGCAAAGGCCTGCATCATTGAAATCAAGTCATCACTGCAATTGATGGGTAATGGCTTAATCACCACGGTGATCACAAACCCGGGCTATGCGTTGATAAATACGAAACACACTTTGCCCGACCTGGGAATTGAACCCGGGACCTTCGGGAATCGGGCCGGGTACTTTGCCACTGTGCTACCGAGGCGTTTTGTTAACAAGCATATTTTTATTAGTACGCTCGTTTGTCAACTGAGTAATGTATGCCACAATACTTAGTTGACAAACGAGCGTACGGCCTTACAGATGGAAATGCAAAACAAGGTTGCGAAATGGATTTAGATTGGAAGTCATACAGTCTCATCTTATCGTCTGGCGACTCCTTGGTCGAGTGGTTTGTACACCGGTTTTCATGGTGTCGCCATCTCTGAGGTCCCGGGTTCGATCCCCGGTCGGGTCAATTTAGAAATTATTCTTTTTCTAAATTGTCTCGGGTCTGGGTGTTTTCTATGTATAATAAGTATGTATTTAATTATTTTAAGTATGTTTATCCGTTGTCTAGTAACCATTTAACGAGTTTCGTAACGAAGCTTAGTTAGTTAGTTAGTTATACTGGGCTGTGTCCGCACTTAGCCATTCGATTTGGCCATTGTACGTATTGTACCTTCTGCCTACTCCAACCAACCCAGATTATCCCAGAAGGCTTGCAGCCTTTTCAGGCTGCTGCAGGCTTC
This sequence comes from Eudonia lacustrata, assembly GCA_947562085.1. NCBI lineage: Eukaryota > Metazoa > Arthropoda > Insecta > Lepidoptera > Crambidae > Eudonia > Eudonia lacustrata. Next base: position 1,421,901 of record OX387323.1, on the reverse strand, counting down.
CGCGAGCGTCCTGGGTGTTTGGAGAAACCGTGCCCGTTCGTCTGCCACACTCCTGCATTAACTTCTGTAACGAAGCTTCTCTTGGGCTACATAGTTGCTGTAAGTGTAGGAAAGTTTATTTTATTTTTCTTGATTGAAGCCTACTAATGAAAAATGAGGTAGGTTAGAGTTTTCGCCATACAAATTTATTTTATTTTATTTATTTATTTATTTAAGGACAGCTAGCAAGAACATACACCAAAACAATGCATTGATACACTTCAAAATTACAAGCTATAGTGTTGTCCTATTTTTAAGCTGCCACGACATGTATTACTATGCAACCAGAATCCAATTAACTAAGTTCAGAGTGAATCAAATTCAACAAGATTATAAATCTTAATTCACAAAATATAAGTTTACAGGCTTTAAAAATGTTAATAACAAGTCCAGAAACACACTTTGTTATTGATTCAATGAAGGACTTTGATTGTTATTGTTATTGTTATTGCGGGATTCGAAATTGCTTACTTATTTAACAAATTAATACACGTAATCTCTCGCACAGAGTGAACCGACTAATATACTTATCAACTTGTACAAATCCTTGTTTGCTTAAAATTGTCGCGAACACAACACATTAAAGTTAATGTTACTCGCGTCCGTAGGTTTACCCTTGAGACCCTACACGTGACCCCTGGGTGGTGCTAAATGAGTAACACTGTCTGAGTGGTAGAGCCACGCTGCGTTGCAGCACGAAATGGGCCGGCTCGCCCGGCGTAACACCACCCTCTCACAGAATCGGCGTGAAACAACGGCACTCGTTGCTGTTGTGTTTCGTCCGGTGAGTGAAAGTACCGGAGGCCTATCTCTCACCCCTCCCCCCTCCCAATTCCTACTCCCTCCTCAAGATCCAACTCCTTTCCAAGGTTGGCAACGCATCTGCGATATCTTTGATATTGCGGGTGTCCATGGGCGGCGGTGATTACTTTCCATCAGGTGACCCGCCTTCTCGTTTACCTCTTTTTAACATAAAAAAAACATTAAAAATAAACAACTTGTACGGATCAGTTTATTTTTTTTATTAGTTACTCAAATTAAAAGTAGTTAATAATTTCCAACGCTATCCGAATTTGAAAGATAACATAATATAATAACACTGAAATTGATTAAATACGATAATAATAACACTGAAATTGATTAAATACGAAAATTGCGAACTTAGCAGCACCTTTATTCAACGGACACCAAACACAATTCTTAAGACAACACTTTCCATACAATTATGATACAATTTACTTTGGAAAAAAGATGGGTAAATATGCAAAATATTACTATGCGGTACGTTGTCTACAGTACCAACAAAATGCTCATAGAATCGAATCGGCCATTCGATGTCAGCAGAGTCGGAATCGAGAATCGACGTGCATGTCGAGAAGTCTTATATTCAAGGTTTGTTAATACAATATTGAGCTTTGAGATTTTCAATAAAGAGTTGATTTTCGGTTGAAGCTTAAAATATTGCAGTTTCCACGGCGCAACAAGCTGTGTTTAGGTGCTGACTCACTGATAGCGGGGAATAGAGTTTACAAACAAGTTGAAACGTAACTTAAAACGTGTTTAATACTTACGAGTTCATAGGTAGTTTGATTTAAATAAATAAATGTATTTTTGTATTTTTATAGACAAAATATTGCATACCTTGGTTGTTTGAGCTTAAACAACATTGTGTCTTAAAGTAAAAACTTATAATTTTAATTTAATATTATGTTCTATTCACACCGTTTAATTTCAGAAAAATACCAATTTTGGTATTGAACGTTAAACTTTAACAATAAGTAGTCGTTTATATTGTTAATGTTTTATATAACTATAATGACAATAAAGCGATTACGGTCGGTATAACATATGAACCCTACACCACTTGACCCAAAACAATGGCTGACAAAGGACTCTTTGAACAATTCGCAGGGTCCGTTGGTCTCCCTAGCAAAATAAGTTACGAATTAGAACATTTCAACATATAAGTGTACCAATTCAACAATAACACCACTGCAACTGGCACCCTACCCACAATACTCGCGAGCGTGTTTGTGTTGTGGTTCCTGTCGGGCCCTCATGGCCCTTCTCACTTACTCCCACAGGCCAATATCGCTATCTCTCTCCCACAAGCTAACCGGTTCATTCGGACACGTTCATGTATCAAGCAGAAACGAAAGAACACTGTAGATAAGCCTTTTGTTGTTGAATTATCGGAAGTCGTTACGAAATTTAAGCACGTTCCAATTATCAGCTAGTAGAGGCCTTGACCGTGTGATAAGGTGTTTGTTAAGTAGGTTTGTGTTTGACTGGATGGTAAATTGCATATTAAGTGTAGAACTGTTAGTACAAGTACCTACTACATGTGCTTATGTGCAAGGCTGATTGTACATACATTATGTAAATTCATTCATTGATACAAGTATAAAAACTGTCATTGAGGTAATATAATGCGCGGTGGCACATGGAGTGGTTACAGATGTAACGTGACCATTGAAATAGAATGAGATGATAAGTCGCAGCTAATAAAGCTTGGAAGTATTCACTTGACACTTCCTTTAATTTAAACTTTTTTTTAATATTAGAAGGAGGCAAACGAGCAGGCGGGTCACCTGATGGGAAGCAATCACCGCCGCCCATGGACACCCGCAAACCAGAGGAATTGCAGATGCGTTGCCGGCCTTTAAAAAGTAATTGGTTAAAATCAACTATTTTCTAAATTCTAGACACTTATCGTATCTAGGATGTAAGTGAATACTTACTGGTGACATGTATCACTTTGGGTGGCAGCATTGCATACTGGATGTATCGTCTACGTAAAACTAGAGCAGAGCATTGAAAATATAAGAATAGGTCTTTTATATGACCAGTTCCGGATCATTGTAATATTGTTACATAAAAGAATGAAAAATAAAATCTGTTATCAAAGCTGCGTTTGATTTTAAAATGACCATACTGATTCTAGCGACCGCTCACAATCGTTTGCGTTAAAACCCGTATCCTGTGATCTAAGGGAATCCCGTCATAAATCATGCCTGACTAGCGTTTAAGGCTGTGCTATATAGATCGTTGACTAGTAGCCCACTCGTGACTTCTTTCGCTTCATTAAACACTTGTATTTCGTTGAGAACTTTAATTTCGATACAAACATTGCCCTGACAATTACGTACACAACAAAAAATAAATAATCCAAATAAGTCGAGAAGTTCTCAAGTGTTTTTTTTTTGAGAGAGATTGCTGATTGCCTCATCCGGCATTTTCAGCTTTAACGGGCTTGTTTAGGGGCGGCGAGAAACTGAAAGGGTTCCTCAAGCCGTGTGAACCGAATCGCCTTCGGAGGTTTTCTAGAGTGAGACGGCATTACGCACTAGTGCGTGCCCCGTGCCCTACTGGATTCTCCGAAGGGTTCGGATCGGAATGGGGAGCGGAACAACCCGAGGGCGCCCCTAAAGGCTCGGACCTTGGCTCGGGTTGACCGAGTCTTGGTGGAGGAGAGAAGCGCCCAGGTATAACATATCTGTACCTGGTATAAAGCGCATGTAAACCGGTTCGTCGTACCCTTGTTCTACGAGTACGGTGTCTTGGACCTAAACTAGTGTGCATGTTTAGTGTATTCTGTAAATGTGTAGTGGCATTTAGAGGATCGGGCGGTGGGGGCTTAAGTGATACTTTATCATACATGTGGCAATTGATTTTTATTTATAAAGTTTATTGCCAACATATGCAAAACCAACCTGTTCCATACCATCCACACTATGATTGTCCGCGCTGTGTGCGGGAGCAATGCTTTTTGTGCAGGAAGGACGAGTGTGCCCGCACGAAAGCTCACGAACCTCGAGCCACGAAAAAGGCCAGCTCACTCTATGACATGTGTTTTTTAACGTAAGTACACTATGACATGCTTCTGTTCCCTTAACTTATTTATTTATTGATTTATGGCAGCACAACAGACATCAATCATAAAATGAAAAAATATAAAAGGGTATGAAGCATGAGCAGATTAATAACCAAAGTCGTGCACGCGCATATGCAACAAACCTACAAGGTTAAGTAAAATAGCTTATAATCCAACGGCTGGACAAAGTCGTCCATCTTTGAGATCAAGCCATCGCTACAGATGGGTATCGAGCCGAGCATTTCATCAAGGCGTCAAAAGCACAATTAAAACCAAAATAAAAATATTATTTATAATATTCAAAAATTTGGTTTCTTACAACCCTGAACCTTATTTTTTTTATATCATACAGGTAGCACAGTGCCTCCATCTCACATCCTCAACTACTGAGGCATTGGTTGTCTTATCTCAAGCTACCAGAACACAACAATGATGCTACAAACACTATAAAATAAAATAAAAGAAAAAAAAAAAACTTTCGTACACTCACACCAATTATCTAGCCCAAGAGAAGCTTTGTTATGAAACTCGTTAAATGGTTACTAGACAACGGATAAACATACTTAAAATACTTAAATACATACTTATTATACATAGAAAACATCCAGACCCAAGACAATTTAGAAAAACAATAATTTCTAAATTGACGCGACCGGGGATCGAACCCGAGACCTCAGAGATGGCGACACCATGAAAACCAGTGTACAAACCACTCGACCAAGGAGGTCGTCAAAACACTATTAGTAATGATTAGTGACATATTAAGATAAGATGGTGGTAGCCAGCCAGGCGGACAAGCAAGCCCTACCACCAACCAAACCGAGTACCCAAACATGTACCCCCGCTGGGAATCAAACCAGGAACCTCTGGGTTTAAGACCGGTGGTCTTAACCACTAGACCACAGAGGTGGTTAAAAAATAGAGAAGATCAAGTAGTGTAACATTTATAGACTAAAAATAAACGCATACACCAAATTGGTAAAGATGGCTTATGCCCATTTTCACCATTGACCACATTACCACCACCACCATTGATTGAACTTTTAGGTGACCCTTGAGCCATTTTAGGTGACGGTTTTGCTCCAACAACTGTCACCTAACATGGCTTAGGGGTCACCTAAAACTTAAGGGTCAATGGTGAAATCAGGCATTAGTGTCGTTTAAAAGCTTTGGTGAATCAGATTGATAGACAAGGATCAACAGTATGACGAACATTGTGTGTGTCCTGTCGTGTTACTAGTGATGTACCGGCCACTGTACACTCTCCAAAGCTCGCACGCTGCTTAATCATGGAAAAAAAGTTCGGATGCACTTAAAAGGCGACGGGAAGCGCGTCTTGTTAAATGGGACGTGAAACCGGTCGCGGGAACTTTTTGTTTACTCCAATTTGTAGTACTAATTGAAGGATAAGCGTAGCGCACTCAGTACTCGGTCTGTTTGGGCGGCACTGGCCCAAAAGGGAGCGAGTCATGCCGAATCGTGCTTACTAAGACTAAGGTGAACAAAATAAAGAGACTGCGGAATATCATTCTCATTTTCAATTATAACATATTATATTAAACCTTAAAAAAACACAAAATCAATCTCATTTCTCTTTTTTACAATAATAATTACTTTATCAGGTAAGAGATAAAACAATGAAAGTGGCTCTCTCTGCTACCGTCCGGTGTTCAACCTTGGCAACTATGTGTAAAATAATAATACCTACCTTAATTAGTCGTTCATCTGTACTATTAAGGTATATATAATACATTTTATTTAAATAGCATAGCCGGACCGCCGCCGACCCATTTTGTGCGGAACGCGAGATCACAGCAACTTACACTACAGAGTACGTAATTTAATAAATATGTATGTACATACCTAATAGCTTGCATCAATTATACAATAGTAATACTGTGATTATGCTCTAAACTTCAGACAGATAGTTCGCAAAAAAAATTTCATTTTTCTCTTTTATATGTAAAAATATACCTTTGTTATTTCCGTAAAAAATTACATTTGTTTAATAAATATATTTTTCTTTAAAATATTGTGCGGACGGCGATGGTCATTTCATTTCCTAAAACGGACCCCGAGCGAAACTAATTGGTGACCCCTGGCATAGAAAGTTTGCCTTTAAACTGTACCCACAAAATATTAAACAAAGTGGCCGTGTTCCAACGTATCTAACTCTATGGCTCTACGTGCCATTGTTTTTCTAAAGCGCTCGAAACGCGACCATCAGAATGAGCAAAGACGCACAAACCGCGACCATTCGGTGAAGGCATTTTTTATTATATTTTACAAAACGCACGAATCGCGACCAACTTGCTTGTTTACAAAAATCGACGACGCACGAACCGATACCAATTCAGGACAAGAATTCTCTCACGGACACCCTCGCAACAACGACGCTCGAACTGTTCCGAAGATTGTATTTAGTTTACATTCTTAAGTCTCCTTATTTGTGTTACTGTTGGGAGTGCTTTGTGATCGTGTGTATGTAAAACAGATGCAGGAGTTACACCAGCGACTGCAAATCCTGATCTATTAGCGAATTAATAATTAAACTCTGAAAAATGAAAATTGGTAGATTTTGCTATTGGGTAGAAAAAACTTCGAGAAAGAGGCTAACAGAAGGATACAGCAAGGCTGGGCAGCATATGAGAAATTACGTCGGGTCTTTACGTCGCCTATTCCACAAAGTCTAAAGACGAAAGTCTTTAATCAGTGCGTCCTACAGGTCAACACATACAGAGCCGAAACGAGGACACTCACGGTAAGGCTGGTTCACAAAAAAGTCGCTTAGCGAGCTATGGAAAGGGCTATGCTCAGAGTTTCTCTGAAGGATCGACTTCGGAATGAGGTGATCCGACAGAGAACCAAAGTAATCGACATAGCCCATCGGATCAGCAAGCTGAAGTGGCATTGGGCCGGTCATATTAGCCGCAGAACCGACAACCGTTGGGGTAAACGAGTTCTCGAGTGGAGACCGCGTATCGGCAAACGTAGTGTAAGACGCCCTCAGACTAGGTGGAGCGACGATCTTCGCAAGGTGGCTGGCAAGAGCTGGATGAGAATAGCCGCGGATCGTGCTCGGTGGCGTGCACTTAGAGAGGCCTATGTCTAGCAGTGGACTAGTATAGGCTGATGATGAACAATGAAACTATTTTCTTTTAATATTCTGTAAAGGTACCAATATATTTAAAACAAAAAACCGCCCTCCCGAATTCTGGGAACCGGTTATCTTACCACCAAGAATGCTACTGATATTGTTATTATGGTGATAGATTTAGTTAGGTTTGTAATGTGGAATAGCCTATCTAATGTCCCACTGCTGGGCAAAGGCCTCCATCATGAAAATCAAGTCATCGCTTCAATTGATGGATATTGGCTTCAATGCTACGCTAGGTAGGTTTTATTAGGTATAATTTTAGCCAGTTATATTTGGATTGAGCTTTTCCCACAATATATCTAGAGGAATTAGCCATCATAACATCATCAAATTTTATGTGGAAACGATATGGATTCCTGGGAATTCCTCATTATAAAGTTCCTACCTAATAATGTAATTTATAAGCCTTATCGCACATTTCGTTTTGATAGTGATTCCAGTTAATCAAATTATGACTGCAACCAGACAGGAATATTTAATTTAATTATTTAATACCTACTCATTAAGTGATGGCTTTGCTCGCGAGGAGCTCGGTGGCGCAGTGGTTAACGCGCCCGGAAAGCGATTGCTGAGGTTAAGCAACTTTCGCAAAGGCCGGTCATTGGATAGGTGACCAAAAATGTATTACCTCGAGCTCCTCCGTGCTTCGGAAGGCACGTAAAGCCGTTGGTCCCGGCTGCATTAGCAGTCGTTAACAACTACCGCACCGCACTGGGCCCGCGTGGTGGTTTATGGCCCGTTCTCCCTACCATCCTTTAAGGAAGGCTTGTGCCCCAGCAGTGGGGACATAAAAATAACTGGTGATGGATGGCATCACCTAAAATAAGGCTAAAGGGTCAACAGACAGTACTTTCAACAGTAGAGCTGGGCTACTTTTAAGTGTGACATTGATCACAGCCCCTGTTCTCTAAAGTGGTCTTCCATGACTTGACATGACATGACATGTAGTCCTACGGTATGATTCTGGCGGTTATCACACTAGAGACGCCTAGAGCGCTATTGATACTTATTTAAATAAAAAATAAATAAAAAAAAATCATTTATTTCGGACAGGGTCCATATAGTGTTAGTAACAATAATCTTCTTATAAGCTATGTTAGTACAAAAATTGGTTAAAAGTAATTTTACAGTCTTTGACGAGCCGGACGCGAGTGCAGTGCTGCATTATAGCACTGTCTACGTCCAGTCTCGCCGCGACGGTCTTTGGAGGCTGTTGGTGCTGCCACGCATACGCCGCATCAAGGACGCAATGCGCTTTAAGGTGATAGCAGAGAGGCTAAGCAGCTACTTAAGGATATATAGCTGCGATCAATGTTACACTTCATCCAAACTCCATTTTAATACTATTTACTGTGACGGCTTGGTCAAGAGATACTGCCAGCGAAACACAAATACCTTTTTGGATGCGTCTTCAGGAAATGAGTGATTAAATGAGCTGGTGCTGACGATGATGGCGATGATGATGATGATTTTATCGAATATGAATCGTCCAAGCCTCCGAAATAAGTTAAATACATTTTAAACATGACAGAACGAGCGGAACAACATTGAAAGTATACTTTAACGAAATACGAATATTGACACAATCTTCATCATTCACTTCAAAGGAGTAATATACGTTTTGATGCAGGAAAATAAAAAAATGAGTCTTATTCTAATAAGATTAAAGTTGAAATTAAGAAGCGACATCGATGCGAAGTTGAAGATAAGTTTATGGCTGCATTCAAGGTTCAGACCTCGCTGAAGGGAGCGGTTACCTTCAGAAGGACCTCGGATAAGTTCTGATACAATTTGTGAAATTCCTAAGGACTTAATTTGATTTGCGGTTTGTTGAAAACTGTATTCTACGATTTGCAATTAGGACTCTTTTTCACTTGACAATAATGCTATGTCGTGAAATGTGGAAACGCTTGCCTTCTCACCTAATGATGGTAAGTGTCTATCGGCTGAAGTAAGTAATAAATAAATAAAAATATTTAATAAAATTGTTAAGGATAGATCCACTTCATAATATCAGGAGCCGGTCAGGTGGACTTAAAATAAGCCTAACACAGCACCACACATCACCACTAACTCAATTTATGTCCCCACTGCTGGGGCACGGGCCTTCTCTATGGATGGATAGGGAGATTGGGCCATAAACTACCTCGTGGGTCCAGTGCGGATTGGTTGTTAACGACTGCTAATGCAGCCGGGACCAGCGGCTTTACGTGCCTTCAGCATCGCGGAGGAGCTCTAGATGATACATTTTTGGTCACCCAACCGATGACCGGTTTTTACGAAAGTTCCTTAACCTTAGCAATCGCAGACCAGGCGAGTTAACCAATGCGCCAACGAACTCCGCGAAAATGAACCATGAATTTGCAGCTTCACCGTCCGCTGGGAATCGAACCTTTGACCTTTGCGTCTGATACCGGTAATCTAGTCCACTAGTCCACAGAGGCGGTTAAAAGATTACTCTATTAGATAGAGATATATTATTACACGCTATTCTGCAAGCATCAAGAATGCACAATCAACGTAATAGTAAATTCATACTAAATCAAGCGTAGGTAAATACTAATTAATACGAATTCGCACACTTAATTAATCCCTTTGTCGGGAGCCTGCCGTGAACGGTGAAGACGCGTCTTGGCTATTAGCAACCTTACGTCGTAGGAAATGAGGTCAATTTTCAATCGCATTTAATCATTCTGGCTATTAAGTGTAGGTCGATTTAAATAATATTTCAACAGTTCAGAATCTTGTCAGTCGTCTGTCACAGTACTAATGTGTCGTTCCGTAATTGTTTATGATAGAACAATATAATCGCTAATTAGTACAGTCATCAACGGCAATCCCTAACCACTTTAGTAGCATGTTATAATAATAGCCTTACTTGAAGTTGACAAGCGCCTGTTAAATTATTTAGCTGCTTTTATAGTTTTATATTGTGCAGTAAAAATTTTAAGGTTTTTAAAGGTAAATGTCTTTTTTAATAATTATTTTGTGAAAAACAGAAAAACATAGGAACACAGCGAAAGCCTTTCCTTAATTTTTATAGAAAGAAGTAATTAAATCGGTCCAGTTTTGGAGGAGGAATCAGGGGACTACGAAACGTTGATTTTGTCTACTTTTCATACATATTTTTCAATTCAGTCGACCTTAGTGTTTCCTTTTAAAAGGATCCCGTGCTGTAGGAAGGAATACGTGTGCTGTATCAAGTGCCAAAGAAATGATTCAATTTCTTCGTTCGCGACGAAATAGTGGTCATATGAAGTAGGGAGTGGAGGGATGAGGGAAAAAGTTCTTCGGAACACTCGACATTGTATAGATAGACGGCAGAATATAAGGCGCTGAGAGTCGCAACATCACGACATAAATGTAGAGGGCCAAGATCATTTATTCAAGGCTACAAATAGCTCTTAGGAAGATCACTATGCCATCGGTTCGTAAGTCTACGCAGGACGGGAGAAGAACCGGCAAAAAACTCAGCACGGGCATCTTTTCTCCCTTACAGCGTCAAAAATATTGGAAAATGCCCTTTAACAGTCACTACTTCGGACACTTTCCACTACGTATAAAAAACGTAATTAAAGAAATAAAAATATCTAAGTTAGCACATCATGTACCAATATCAATATCCACAATGTCATACAGTAATGGTAAAAAGGCTATTATACTTATGGATTTATTTTGAACAGTTTTAATGTCAACTATATGGCCATAGCAAATAACGATAACTATGCTTAGCCGTATGTGCCTATGTGTCGACTATCCCGAAGGTAATTCAATATAGGATTACCATTGGTATGGAATTTGTAATCGGATGTGTTTAAAGGATTAGTTTGAAAGCTAAGCCTTCGGTTCAGTGATAGTAAGGATTACTGTATAGTATATGACTGTGTTTAAATGAAACGTTTTGTATGTCACTGTATGTTTATATTTTCTTAAGTTTACGCGAACTCTAACTAACCCGCGTTTATTTTATGAATTAGTTTCATTTAATGTTTACCCTCAGGCAAGGCGAAGACGGCTAATGAGGCAGAATCCTACTTTATTGTAAATAATCTTTTTTTGTTTTTTTTTGATAATCATTTGATAGATTTCATATCTTAATTAGGTACCTATCTGTAATAACCGATTTATTTTATTTAGTGTTAAGCATTAATTAAAAGTAATGTGTAAAATAAACGCGAGTCGATCCGTAAAAGTTGTTTCATTTCAATGTGTAGTGTTCGCGTAAACTTTAGAAAACCAATGTTAGTTATCATAGACTTTTTGATCGTCATTCGAAACAGATTCAAACTACACAAAAAAAAATGTATAGGTATATTATATTTATCGAAAATACAACTTTACACTATACTTAGACAACTTTACGCCTTTAAACCAAAATGGTTTGTCTAGGCGTTGCACATTCGGTTCGGAGGCAAACATTATCTTATCCTATTAATCACAATAACAAAAGTGAAGAATATGGTGTGTATTTATTAAAACTGCGAGTTCCTCATCGCCCCTGCCGCACGCAAGCAAATCCGTGTGCAGATTCAAACATGCTTTGCAAACATATTTTGACAAACATATCTGTAAACGTCTTTAAAATAGGAATTTGAAAAAATTCTGTAACCTAAAAAGTTATTAGTAACCACTGAATTGACGGAACATAACAGTGACGTCATAGTTTCCATTCTCATACAATTTCTATTAACAATCGTTTTGACAGTAGGTATAAAATTTCTATTGACTGACCAGTCAACAACCCACAAACGGACAGTCTTTTTTTTTCTTTTAGTTGATGGCTTCGTGCGATTAGCACATTTAGCCAGTGTCAAAGTATTTTTTCTTACAAGTAATACATAAATAAACAACATTTCCTTCCTGTATGATGATGATGAATGATAATAGAAATGAGAAGTAAAAAATGATATACCCCCCGCCCCCCCCCCACCCCTTGAGTATCTCAGTAAAGATGAGGCTTTACTAAGTCCTCGGGCGTACTTCTTGAAAGAATTTGAAAAGTGACGTTGCACTGTTTTGTTTCATTTGCCAACACTCATGCACACTCACGAACACTTAACGGTTAAATATCCACTATTATTTCACATTAATATTCGACATAACACAAATTTTGGAAAAAAAACAAAACCGCAGACATGACTCTTCACTTTCCCGCCAAGCGTCTCGGAGTCGGACAGCCTTTTAGCACCAAATTTAATAGGTACTGATGAGGTAGCATGGCTTTGGTGGCCCGTCTCAAATTCCACCCTGCACAGCTGTTTGTAAGTTACTGTAAGTCGGTGATTAGGTGATGATTAGATGGGTATATCGTGGTGTAGTCACTTAAAAATAATCTATTACGTAATATAGCGTTCTAATTTCAATAATATTTTAACAAGTTCTACATTTCGGTAATGTAGAGTAGCAAATAAGCTAGCACTAGGTACCCTGATGACGAATGAGAGAATAAATTTTTTGTGTCATCTTGAAAACTTAGTCGAATGGAAAATAAGACTTGACCCTCAAGTCTAAAGTGTCTCTAATCTAATCTCTAACTGTCGGAACACAACTAGGCTAAAAACATTGATTTTATGGCAACATAATTAGATAAGATAGTGGTAGCTTGCCAGGCGGACTTACTACTAACCTAAACCAGCACAAACATTTCCCACCCGCTAGGAATAGAAACACCGGTGGTCTTAACCATTACACCACAGAGACGGTTCACCAGTCACAACCAATCCCGACTTAGCCTCAGCGGAAGTGCCTTAGCTCAGTCGATCTTAGCTCGCGTGCTAGCATCTTATACCTCGCCAGTATTAGCAATAGTTATCTGCCGAAGGATCGGCTTCGTGACGCTACCAAATTAAGTTCACTTAAATGATCAGTCGACGGGCTATCGGCACATCGATTGTCTCACAACATTTAAAGGTTAATGAATTCGTTTAGGACATACTTAGTCATAGTTCAGGAGATGGACGATACATTTATGACAAACTAAATACTTTATACTATAACTTTTAAAAAGTCAGTAAAGTCTCTGTTTAAATAGTTTTAATGACAAAGTAAGTGCATTGCATTGTACGTGAAGCTTATAAACATAATTTTATGAGTATTTTGTAACCAGCTTTATAGACTTGGGATAAAAAAAATATAGAGATTTAAGTTTTGGAGGCTACATACACCAATCTATGAATACCAACTTAATGAATTTACTGTTTGTTCATAGCACATGAACAAATTAGAATTAGTGGTAAAATTGCATTTTATGAAAATTATTAAATGTTTTATTAAATTTTCTAAAAACTAATTTTAACTTGTAAAACAAAAATATATTATAGACACTACGGTTCAACTTATCTTCCGAAATGTTCAATTACATAAGAAACCATAAATATATCATCAAACAAATTAATAAATGAATAAAGACACTGAGCCTTCGACTTCGAAACTTTTTGTAGCCTATAGTGTGTCCCACTGTTTGACATAGGCCACCTCTGCGTCTCCACTGGTCCTTATCCTGCGCCATCTCATACCAAAAAAGACCCGGCAAAAAAGACATCGACACAAAATAAACACAGAAAAAGGTATAACTAATCCTATACCATATTATCCTATACGATACGACCTCCTTGGTCGAGTGGTTTGTACACCGGTTTTCATGGTGTCGCCATCTCTGAGGCCCCGAGTTCGATCCCCGGTCGGGTCAATTTAGAAATTATTGTTTTTCTAAATTGTCTCGGGTCTGGGTGTTTTCTATGTATAATAAGTATGTATTTAAGTATTTTAAGTATGTTTATCCGTTGTCTAGTAACCATTTAACGAAATCATAACGAAGCTTCTCTTGGGCTAGATAATTGGTGTGAGTGTAGGAAAGTTTATTTAGTTTATTTATTATATTGTTATATTGTCGTTTGCGTTAATTGGTGTTTTTATTTTATTATATACTAGTGGACCCGGCGGACTTCGTTGCGCTTTGACAGTTTCCATCAAGTGATTAAATTCTCTTTGGTTTCCATGACAACAAAACAAACAAATCATTTTGTATTGGAAAATTAAAATGTCGTTTTTAGTATATTTATAGTGTGAATCCCGTGGGAATGTCGGGATAAAAACTATCCTATGTGTTATTCCAGGTTATAAACTATCTGTATGCCGAATTTCATCCAAATCCATCCATCCGTTGCAGTGTGAAAAAGGAACAAATATACAGACACATACACACAAACTTTCGCATTTATAATATTAGTGTGATAAATGCTTTTACATGTTTTGTTTCTTTTGCCGTGCCATGGTGGCACTACTACTGTGTTCAGCAGATTTGAGCTAGGCACAGTATTGGCATTATATAACAGCGCGCAATACGCTAATCTATTTATCTATTTTTGTTTGTTATTGCATGTGAATCGTGTTTGTTATGTGATATCATTGAATGTTTTTTCTCTTTTCTTTTTTTCTTTAAAACGTCGATAAAAGTTTTTTTTAAATTATACACGACACTAAACGTTTTTTTTGATGTACAAACGCCTGCATATCAACCTATCTAAATCTGTAAAATTTCTTCAATTAATATTCAATCTTAATAGCCATAGACATAAAGGTCAATGTCTATTGAGGTTTGACAGTTTGTGGTGGTCCTAGGTGCAGGCGTGTGTACCTACGTACGTGGAAAAAATGTCTGTCTCCTAAACTAAACACAAATTATTGCGCGACCTCGATCGCCGATACGGTCCAGCACCATAATTATTTTCATGTAGCATGCATTCAGCATTGTTATCCACATAACATTTCCTCATAGCAACGTCTTAGCGATTATGCCGATATTAAAATTTGTAATTTGGTTTGCCTAACAGAAATTAAGATGATAAGTTTGATGTTTATACTTAAACTTTCGCGTTCTGCTAGAAACAACGGATTTTAGCGAGAATTAATGCAAACTAAGGTGTGCCTAGGATACGTTCCTAGGATACATCATACCTTTTTCGGTCACAGGTTGACAGAAGTTTAATATTGCTACAATAAATAGCAGTGATAAACTTCGCAACTGGAATAGCAGCCCGGGATAGACCCTGATCTGTGTTGTACGTAGGACAGCATTTTGCCTAGAAAAAAGTGGTCTGCTGTGATTACAGACACAATAGAATTTTAATTGTATAGGGCACTGATCTCAGCCAAAAGACGTCCACTGCTGGACAAAGTTCTCGCCCAAGGATCTCCACAACGACCGGTTTTGTGCTGCTCGCATCCAGCGGCTTCCCGCGACCTTTACCAGATCGTCGGTCCACCTTGTTGGAGGCCTGCCTGAGGGCAGGCAGCGCAGTGAGCTGCGCTTTCCGGTACGCGGTCGCGGCTAAGATGAGAGCACTGATCAGTGCTCGCCGCATATGAACGGTTAATCCCGATCAAAATATTATGTCTATTTATCCGCAATAGTATCCTGAAGGCTGTGGGAAGTAAGTGCGAGTGTCCGATCAACCACCACTGGACGACGGTGCTAGTTAGGTGAGGCCAAGTATTTATTTATTTAACTTTAATATCTGTTATCGTGAATTTTATTGTTTTTATTATATTTGATTGATTGATTGTAATTGTATTGTATTGTGTAAAATTTTATATTGATAATATGGGCAAAATATGCCTGAAATAAATGATTTTAATTAATAATTTAATTAATTTATCGTACAGTACAAAAATGATTCTGGTAGAGACATGACGCCAAAAGCAGAAGTGGAATCCAGATCCCGGGGGTTCGCGATAGAGATTTTTTTTTGTGACAAAGCTTTTATTCATTATGTTGTTGTCATTATACCTAAATCATTTTTATCTAAATAATTAAAGATTTAGTTCCTAATAACCTTATTTATCGACTCCATGCCCTCTGACACGCGTACGAGTTATCGATAATACAAATTAAATAAAAGCGTCCTATTTTTTAAATAATTATGGCAGTTATCGGCGCGGCCACAATCTTAGGCACATATTAACAGAGCCTAGTTTAGAGTTTATCTATAGCAAATAATTGATACTGTCCGTCTCGTGTGGGAACGGTGGTGTGACCAAGTTTCACTGATTAGGTCAATTGTTTTCTGTTCTGCAACATCAGTTCTGAACCGTCTCTGTGGTCTAATTGTTAAGACTACCGGCTTAGACCCAGAGGCCCGGGTTCGATTCCCAGCGGGGAGTACATCTTTGGGTACACGGTTTGGTTGGTGGTAGGGCTTGTTTGGTGCCTGGCTAGGCTAGATGTTGCCATAACATCGATATTTGCAGCATTGTTGTGTTCCGACAGCTAGAGATAAGATAGCCAGTGCCTCAGTAAAATGAGGATTCCTGGTGAAGTGCGCTTCCACCATTGGCCTTATCATCACTTAACATCAGGTGAGGAGATGGCATAGTGCTTACCCGTCATATATTTTAAAAAAACAACTCAGTGACCTGGGTTCAATTTCTGACAGGGGTGCTTATTTGTACTGGGTTTGGTAGATCTTTAAGTCCGCCTGGCTAGCTACTACAATCTTGTTTCAATTATGTTGCCATAACATCAAAGTTAGCAGCATTGATGGTTCATGGTTCGTTCCTGTTGTGGAGTTCACATGTTTAGGAAGGGGTCGTGCCCCAGCAATGGAGACATAAAGTTAAAGTCAAATCATTTCTTCAACATAGCCTTCACAGGCATTTATTGACGTCAAAACTATAAAATCCAAATAATAATAAAAAACTAATAAAATAGTTTAGACTAAACTACTAAAAATAACACCAGATTTTTGGAAACTAACTGGTGATGGTTATATCTAAGCATTGCAGATAGCAAGAGGCAAGAACTGGATGAGAGTAGCCGCAGATCGTGCTCGGTGGCGTGCACTTGGAGAGGCCTATGTCCAGCAGTGGACTTGTGTAGGCTGATGATGATGATGATGATTGCGGATAGGTACATTTTTGCCAAACACATTTTGTACTAAAGTACCTACATAGTACATATTAAACAGACTATTCACATCGCTGTTGACCTACTATGTACTCCATTATCATCAATACACGCAGACGGTCTTATTTAGTAAATGAACTGATAATAGTTATAATTGCGGCACTAAAACGTCTAACACCAAATGATTATTTAATGAAAACAAGCAACTTTGAACCTTGATTGTAAGCACTAGAGTTGAACGCATTGGTGTTTAAAGTTTTGCGTGTGAAAAAGTTAAGATTTCTATTTAGACTTTTTTCTAATGCAATTCTGTTAAAACAGTATTTACACAAAATAAGGCGAACGGCAGAAGTTAAGGTTTATACAAACGCGCTGTAGCATTCGCACATAGGGATCCGCAAAAAGTATCGATACCTGAGCATACTCGATACCAAGTAATTTGGTAGTCGATCCTTTTATTACGATACTGAAGAATCGATACTTTTCACCACACTCGATACTTTTTTCGTCGTATCCAACACATCCCTATTACAGTTCTGTCTTGACTAATATTAAGTCTACGGTAAGCCGAAACTCGTCGCCTGTCGATGAATTTGATGACTTTTGGGGACACCATCAAATGTTAGCGAATTCGAGAAGACCACGCACTAGCACTACCACCAAACATAACAGAGACGAGATGAGTTCTTATCTCGCGAATCCAGTGTTTCCGTTGAAATAAAACCCATTCCAGCAGTGGGAAGATATGAAAACGGTGTTCCCAGGGCTTTATAAGCTTGATTCTCGTGTTTTAATAATACCGGGGATGTCATCAGTTCCGGCGGAATGTCTATTATTTTCAAAAGTTGGAGCCCTGATTACAGAGACTCGGATCCGCCTGTTGGGCTCAAGGGTTAATAAATTGTTTGATTGATTGCACGGGTGATGACTTTAGATTGAGAAAATAAAAATAAAACTTACACTGAATGCCAAATAAAAAGTACTCGATACCCGAGTAACTCGATACTTTAGATGCGAGTACGATACCGGTATCGATTACTTTTGTTGCGATACTACTCATGAGTATAGTATCGATACCTTTATTCGATACCATATCTAAATTCACACATTGACCCCTTGCACGGGCATGAATCTCGAAACACCTTAGTACAGACCGATCACAGCGAGATTCCGTATCTGTGAGAGATTGTCTATCTGTGCGTTGCGGTGTGTAATAAGCTTACCTTCTGGATTGGCTTTTTTTTGTGATATTTTTTTTCTCAATTTATTTACCAATTTTAAACACATGCAAAGAAAATTACAAATTCGAAAAGCACCTTGAAAACCAATATGAGATTAATAGTGAGTGCTTTCAATTAAATTAAAGCCTACGTTCGATACAATTAAATTAGGAATTCATCATCATCATCATCATCATCTCAGCCAAAAGACGTCCACTGCTGGACAAAGGCCTCCCCCAAGGATCTCAACAACGACCGGTTTTGTGCTGCTCACATCCAGCGGCTTCCCGCGACCTTCACCAGATCGTCGGTCCACCTTGTTGGAGGCCTGCCCACACTGCGCTTTCCGGTACGCGGTCGCCACTCCAGGACTATCCCGCCCCAGCGGCCATCAGTCCTGCGAGCAATGTGACCTGCCCAGTGCCACTTGAGCTTAGCAACTCTTCGGGCGATGTCAGTTACCTTTGTTCTTCTGCGGATCTCCTCATTTCTGATTCGATCACGCAGAGAAACCCCGAGCATAGCCCTCTCCATTGCTCTTTGAGTGACCTTGAGCCTTTTTATGAGGCCCATAGTGAGCGACCACGTCTCAGTCCCGTATATCATCACTGGCAACACACACTGGTCAAAGACTTTCGTCTTGAGACACTGCGGTATATCGGACGTAAAGATATTTCGTAGCTTACCGAACGCTGCCCAGCCAAATTGGATTCGACGATTGACCTCTTTGCTGAAGTTGGACCTACCTAGCTGGACCGTTTGTCCCAGGTAAACATAATTGTCCACAACTTCAAGGGCAGAGTCCCCAACCTTCAGAGGAGTGGGTACGACACGTGAGCTCGACATAACTTTCGTCTTCTCCATGTTCATTTTAAGGCCCACTTGTTGAGAGACTCTGTTGAGGTCACCGAGCATTGCGCCGAGGTCTTCCAGGGTCTCAGCCATGACCACTATATCGTCAGCAAACCGAATTAGGAATTATCAAATTAAAAAAATAACATATTCAAATTAAAAAAAAGAAACATTATAATATAACACTAACATTCTATATAACACGAAATTATGGATTATTATAGTTATAGACTTAAGTGAGAC
The DNA here is from genome assembly GCA_947562085.1 of Eudonia lacustrata. Taxonomy (NCBI): domain Eukaryota; kingdom Metazoa; phylum Arthropoda; class Insecta; order Lepidoptera; family Crambidae; genus Eudonia; species Eudonia lacustrata. The sequence continues at coordinate 1,402,612 of OX387323.1, read as the reverse complement.
TTTAGTTTCACTTTGAAATTATTTTTTTTGTATTATCTTGCAATTCCGTGGGTAGGTCATTTAGCTGAGGTGGTTTCAAACCGAAGAGTTTGGGTTCGTTCCCAGGGCGGGCAAAGTGTGTTTCAGATGTTTCAAGTTTGTATGGACAGTGGTTTAAGTTTTTGTACAGGTAAAATAAATCAAAGAAACAAAATAAATAATCATTTGCAAACATTAATTTTTCATAATTTAGCTCTATTTTGTGGTTCAAAGCATTTTAAAATATTATGTGACATTTCAAATTTAACAATGGCGAACGTCAATCAATGTAATTTTGACCATATGAGTTTGACGTCCTAATCAGGACTTATTTTATGTTTTGTCTCAATAACTCAAACTCTCTTAACCTAGTATGTTTATGGCTAAACTTTTTCATACAAAAGTAGGCTCTAAATAAACGATGTTTAAGTTCTAATGTCGAGTCGCGAGCGCGATCAAATTCGTTCGCTTGGGGTTTGACGGAAGTTCGCCCGCGATTGGATTCGATCTCTGGACCTAATAGGTTTTAACTCTCAAGCGATTTTTAAATTCTTGAGAATTTTGCAAATAAAAATACTCTTTTTTTCGTTTATTAACACTGGTTTAACTTTATTTCTGTTTTTGAACGTGTTATGTTTTAAATATGGTCGAAATTCGTCACAACAACATTTACGAACCAATAATTTTTTTTTTTAATTTTGTTTTATTTTGTCTTTAGTTATCTTATTTAATTTTTTCTTTAATATAGTTAGTTATGTTATAATAATATGTCACGTTTGTTTATTAATAAATATTCCCTGTGATAATGTTTATTTTATTTTTATTTTTCTGAGAATCCTTGTATTTTTCCTATTTTTTGAAGTACTGTACATAGACTCGGCCCAAATTGAAACATCTCCTTTGTTAACTTAGATTTTTTTTGTTTTTTTTTACATGTTGTGGTTGTCTTCTATATTTTTTGTGTTTATTTGTAATTTAAAGTGTCCTGCTATGATAAGGCATTTTCCAATATTTTTGACGCTGTAACAGAGAAAAGTGCGGGCACTTGCTGAGTTTCATGCCGGTTCTTCTCAGTACAAGATCTCCCGCCCAGAGTAGACTTACGAACCGATGGCATAGACACAAGAGCTACTTGTAGCCTAAACTGAATAAATGATTTTGAATTTTGAATTTTGAATGCGCCCAGTCTGCTATTGCTAAGGTATCGGATTGCATCGGATGGCTGACCACAAAAGTGTCATCTTGAGCATCTCCGCGCTTCGGAAAGCACGTAAAGCCGTTGGTCCCGGCTGCATAAGCAGTCGTTCACAGCCACCAATCCGCACTAGATAATTTTACGTAGGTAAGCACTATTGTTTTATCCATTTTTTTTGGTTAAATGCTTTACACTGGGGCTAGGGGCGACCTCGTGTTATGTGTGACCAGCGTTGCCAGATGTACGGATTTGTCCGTAGATCTACGGACTTTAGGGCTTGTCTACGGACATACGGATTTTAGTTTCAAATCTACGGATTTTTTTTGGATTTCATCCACTTGATCTAAACAATAGTATAAATATTCAAATTAAATAAAATTTTGCGTAAAACGAAACTTAACTCCAAAAAAAGGAAGACCTGCGACATGCGTTTCGATCATCATCGTCAGCCTACACACACACGTCCACTGCTGGACATAGGCCTCTCCAAGTGCACGCCACTGAGCACAATCCGAAAAACTACTATTAAAATTATTGTCTTTTCCTTTGTCTTGGCGATTTTCCTATATTTTTTTTCAATTTTTTACCGGCAAGGAACTTGGCTTAAAGTCAGTCCATTTCTAAATAGTCAAGTTTAGCTTTAAAAAATGTATGTAGATCTACGGATTTTTGTAGAGGCAATCTACGGACTTCTACGGATTATTGAGCGTAGCCCTACGGATTTTTAAAAACTGGATCTGGCAACAAACACTGTGTGTGACTCTCCTTCCTCTTCCCTCGTTCACCTAGTTAAAGCTCGATGATGGGACAGTATACTCACTAAGAAACCCAGTACTTGACATTTCGAACTCTTTACAGGAGGGTCTGTTCTGTGGTCACACGAATTCTGAACTCTGAACTGAAGTGTCTTGTACCGACTGTGTGTGTATCATACGTACCGTTGACCTAACCATTACTTTACGATCCAAGTCCGCGATGATATATGTCTATCTCTTAGGGATAACCCACAATAATCAATTTTTATCGTTTACTTTTCACGAGAAATAATGGCTTATTAACAAAGCAATTTTAAGCAATACAGCATTAATCCTTATCCAATTAAGTACCTTAAATACATTGTGCATTTGTGTTTGTGAGGAGCTCGATGGCGCAGTGGTTAACACGCCCGGTCTGCGATTGCTGAGGTTAAGCAACTTTCGCAAAGGTCGGTCATCGGATGGGTGACCAAAAATTTATCATCTCGAGCTCCTCCGTGCTTCGGAAGGCACGTAAAGCCGTTGGTCCCAGCTGCATTAGTAGTCGTTAACAACCACCAATCCGCACTGGGCCCGCGTGGTGGTTTATGGCCCGTTCTCCCTATCCATCCATAGGGAAGGCTCGTGCCCCAGCAGTGGGGTTTTTATGAGCTGATGATGATTGTGCATTTAATATAGATCAATGTGGCCCTTTACAGCATGTAATTTAAATAAATATTTTGAAGATATTACAGATTTAATATGCAGGGACATAGCGGTTGCGCGTATCAGCATAAGACGCCAAGCTGCAAAATCTAGAACATCGGCGTAGGGTGGCTCGTCTGTCGGTCTTCTACAGGATTCATTTCGGGGAGTGCGCGAAGGAGTTGCACGACCTAATCCCACCATCCACTTTCCGCTATCGGAGCGCGAGGCGCGAGTTCCATCCCTATGTTGTAGATATGCCACCTTGTCGCACGAGCCGATTCGGTTCAACTTTCTTAGTGCGTACAGCTAGGGAATGGAACGCGCTGCCTGCGAATGTGTTCCCTGAAAGGTATAATCTGGACCTCTTCAAGGCTAGAGTGAATAGGCTATTTCTAGGCAGGCATGTTCCATCCTCGACCGCACCGTCACTTAACATCAGGTGAGGTGTAGTCAAATGCCTGCCTATAACCAATAAAAAAAAATAAAAAAAAAAATCACCAGATATTTTGTATCTTTTTGAAAAGGTAAGTGTATTTTAGTTCTGTTATTTAATCTACCTAGTACCTACGTACTACACACGCAAGTTATCTAGACACTCCGTTTAAGCGCTTTGTGTATAAATTAGGTAGTAGGTACCTACACTTTACTACTTCATAAATCATAGTTTTTGCCTTGGCTATGTACCTCAAGCTTATTATATCGTTTATTGTTACAGGTTGCACTAATCTTCGGCATAATGGGGGCATGCCGAAGGCAAGAGCTATACAACATCCAGTTCGATGAAGTCTCTAACATAGACGACAGTACAATCATGGTGAAAGTTTCGAAAACAAAAACGAAAATAGATCGTTCTTTCGTTGTGACGGGCAACTGCTATGCCGTATGTAAAAAATACATGGAACTTCGACCCACCCCCTGTCGAAACCCTGCCTTTTTCTTGAGCTATAGATCGGGGAAGTGCGTCGATCAAAGAACTGGTATTAATAAATTTGGTGCTCTGGGAAAAACTATCGCAAGTTTTTTGAATCTGCCTAACCCAGCGTTGTACACGGGGCATTGCTTCCGGCGCACCTCGGCGACCCTTCTCATAGATAGCGGTGGTGATTTGACCGCACTGAAACGACACGGGGGGTGGAAGTCTTCTACTGTGGCTGAAAGCTACATTGATGAGTCTTTAATGAATAAAATTCAAGTCTCAAATACGATCTTGAACAGTATAGAAAACAAGACGAATGAAGTAATTATAAATATTCCAACTCCGTCTACGAGCTCTACTGCTTGCCCCGCGACCGCTACAGCGGTTGGATCAATAATTAACATTAACTTTCAAAATTGTACCATCCAAAATTTGAACAATTATTATAAATAAACTATTGTCAGCTTTTACTCTTGTTGTTTGACTAATTGCATTAGTGAAGATAAAGTAGTGTATGCAACTGCATATAACACGGGTATTAAAACACTCGTTACTATTATGAAACTCGCTGCGCTCGTTTCATAAACTCACACTCGTGTTTTAATACCCTTCATTATATGACAGTTGCATAAACTACTATTACAGATCTACTCGCGTTTATTTTACACATTATTTATTTAATGTTTATCCTGACGTTTCGAACCCTTTGCAGGGTCCGTGGTAAAGTAATGTGTAAAATAAACGCGAGTAGATCCGTAAAAGTTCTTTCATTTCAATATATTCTAATCTATTATAACTATTCTATTTGATGCCATACTTATTTTACTTGATCGTATGGTTTGTTTTAAGTCCGCCTGGCAACTAAGTATTATCTTAAGTCTGAATTAAGTAGCATTGTTGTGTTCCGATACTAAGATATACTCATATTAAGAAGCCAGCGTATAAGTGTGCCATAAGTGATTTCGGATTTTTCGATGCATAGGAGTTTGTGATCACCAAGCCGTAATATGGAAGTGGCAAAGCGATCGGCCTTTATCTGAAGGTCCTCGGCTCACACCCCTGATCAAGTGAAGTGTGTTTCGGAGTTGTCAATAGGCCTGGGTACGTGATCAACCCACATTTGGCAAGCGTGAACTGATGGCTAAGCCAATACCAATCAAATTATTATTGAGTTTTTTTTTTTAAATGTTAAAAGGAGGTGAGAAACCAAAGTAAGAAACCGCTTACATGTAAAATAAGTTCTGAAATAAGTGTTTAACTTACCTGCATCAAATGTTTCATAAAACTTTTACACAATAAATAAATCTTATTTGAAAATTAATAAGATCTGAATAAGTACTGAAATATTTAACGTACCTGCATAAAATGTTTTAAAAAACTTTTACACAATGAATAATTAATATAATTTGAAAATTATTAACAAAATAAAAATAGGTTACTACTTATTGCATTGCAAAACATCAAAATTTCCTTCTGTTCGTTTCAAAATTTGAGCGCCAATTTTTTTTCAAATTTTCCTGTTATCGCGTTTTTTCACCAAATAGATTTAAAAAAATAACATTAAGTATTTTGGGCAACGACCCAAAGGTTTACACAGCCAAGCTATGTAATTCAAGATATCTTCTATGTGCAATATTTAAAAAAATAGAGACATGAATTTGGGCAATGATACAAAGTTTTATACAGCCAAATTTAATGAGTAGGTAACATTTCTGTGCATAACTAAAAAAAGAGACATTATGTTGGGCAACGAAACAGAGGTTTATACCGCCAAATATAGGTAATGGGTTAACTTTTAACATTTCTGTGTATTAGAAAACCGCAATAAGCGCCGCGCGCAGGCGCGACTAAATAGCCATATTATTATTGGTTATTTTGGAAAAATGAAACAAAAGGTGTACCTATGTACAGCCAAGTTTAATGATGTGCGTAATTTCGAGCTTGTTTTTATTTTCCGTCGCTTTAATACTGCGGTGCTAATGTTCGCTTAGGTGCCTCACAGATTTATAAAGGGTAGGTTTTACCTTAGAAAGTAACAAAACTTTTCTAAAATAATAACTCAACGAACGTATCTAACAGTTGGTCGCGTAAATACGTATATCAAAATTTGTTTAACATTTTTCGATTTGTATGTTGTTCTCCGAAATTTTCTAAGCATTTTGGTGATAACCGCATCAAAATCGGTATTCTCATGACAACAACTATCAATGACAGTCTCAAAAGGGCAAAGAACCCAGAGCCGTAAAACACGATAGCAATAGAGAGCCAGAGCCTCAAATGCCAGAGCCGTAAAACTCATTAAAAAAAATCCCCTATGTTACATATTAAACAACAGTTGCCAAGCAACCAAGGATTAAATCTCGGTTTAGACCAAATCAAAATTTAACAATTTTCGAGTATTTATGTAGCTTATGTTATTCTCCGGAATTTTCTTAGCATTTCGGTAAAACCGGATCAAAATCCGTTCAGTAGTTCTCGAGTTTATCGTGTTCAAACAAACAAATAAACAAACAAACAATTTCTTTTTAAACTATTCTATCGTGTTCCGTAAGTGATTTTAAAGTATTTTTGTTATATCTTGCAATTACAGATTTTTTATCCTTACGTTCTTATTATACAGAGTGTCTCATTTAAATCGGTCAGTATGGGAAAGTCTGAAACTATAAGACATACGAAGATCTGTTCTTAGGAACCATGTCATCGATTTTAATAAGAAGAAAAACCTGTACTCAGCTCGGGAATCGAACCCGGTTGTTTTGAAAAAATAAACTTATACTATTTCTATTTAGATATCGATTATGTAGGTCTTAAGCAGTAAATTGCTCTTTGAATCATGATGTCTAAAATTAATAAAATGCATTGTTTTCACATACTTTTATTTATTTTAGAACGTGTTCGAAGTGAACACCGTTTTTTTCAATACAATATTCAACACGTTTAGGTAACGATCTTACAATTACAAAACCAGCAAAGAAGTACAAACAACCATAGAGACAATTTTACATGCCTGAACTTGTTGAATGTAACGGTGGTCACTTCAAACACCTACTAAAATAGTAAGTTTTTTTTAAATGTATGAATGCAGTTTTTCTTCTTATTAAAATCGATGACATGGTTCCTAAGGACAGATCTTCGTATGTCTTATAGTTTCAGACTTTCCCATACTGACAGATTTAAATGAGACACCCTGTATTTTTCGAGTATTTATGTAGCCTATATTATTCTCCGGATTTTTCTTAGCATTTTGGTAAAAACCGGATCAAAATCCGTTCAGTAGTTCTCGAGTTTATCGACTTCAAACAAACAAACAAACAAACAAACAAACAATTTTTTTTAAACTATTCTATCGTGTTCCGTAAGTGATTTTAAGGCAACCTGTGTATTTTTTTTTATATCTTGCAATTACAGATTTTTTTATCCCTACGTTCTTATTATATGTATAGATACAGAGAATAGAATTTTTTTTTTTTTTTTTAATATTAAAAGGAGGCAAACGAGCAGGCGGGTCACCTGATGGAAAGCAATCACCGCCGCCCATGGACACCCGCAAAACCAGAGGAATCACAGATGCGTTGCCGGCCTTTAAGGAAGGAATAGGCTCGTTTCTTGAAGATTCCTAAGTCGTACTGGTCCGGAAATACCGCCGCTGAGAGCTGGTTCCACAGCACTGTAGTTCGTGGTAAAAAATTACGTGAGAAACGCACAGTAGTAGATCGCCATCCATCAAGATGGTGTGGATGGAAAGACAGTCGATTGCGTGTAGTGTGGTGAAGGAAATCAGCGGCAGGGATCAAACCGAACAATTCCTCAGAGCACTCCCCATGATAAAGGCGATAAAATATACAGAGAGACGCAACGTCTCTCCGAAGGGCCAGTGGATCGAGCCGACCAGAGGTTACCACGTCGCCGACAACTCGAGCAGCTCTGCGTTGAATGCGGTCAAATGGGAGGAGTTGGTACTGGGGCGCTCCAGCCCAAAGATGGGAACAGTAATCCATATGAGGCCTGACCTGTGCTTTGTAAAGCTGTAAGCGATGGGTCGGCGTGAAATACTGTCCTGCTCTATTGAGCACACCCAGCTTTTTCGAAGCTAATTTAGCTTTACCTTCCAAATGACCGCGAAACTGAACGTCACTCGAAATATCGACGCCAAGGATTCCAATGGTCGGTTTGGTATCAAGGGGAGCTCCTTCAAAGTTTAGAGATACGACGAAGGGATGTTTTTTAGCGGTAAACACGCAAACTTGTGTTTTGGAAGGGTTAAAATGGACTAGATTAAGTCGGCCCCAATTCGAGACATGACTTTACATGTTCTCAGTGTCAGTCACAAGTTTATTCCGGTTCTCGATGACGCTTTCCAGAGAAATATTTTTAAAGTACTTACGAAAAATAAATGAATGCGGTTGTCCTCTTATAACTTGATGAAAATTTGTATGTACCTAGTAAGAACATGCGATTGTGCAAATGATAGGCTAATAATTAGTTGTTCATGTAGGGATAAACCTGGACTGCGACTGTAACTTAAATCAATTACATTTATAACGACTGTACCCTGTTTTGTCTATAAAATTAATTTTGGGTAACGTTTTTTTGTACACGCTCTGTTTTAAGAATGTTGAAAGTAACATTATAATAAGTAGGCACTCATTAATGTTCGTTTAGATTTATTATGTTTAGAGTAGGTACAGTTTTATTGTATTACTAGCAGCCCGCTTCGCTGTGCGAAAATAAATGGATCAATGAATGCTAATCAAAATAATTATTAGGTTAACCAACATCCTACTAATATTACAAATGCGAAAGTTTGTAATGGATGGATGTTTGTTAGTCTTCCACGTAAAAACTACTGAATGGATTTGAATTAAATTCGGCATACAGATAGTTTATAACCTGGATTAACACAAAGGATACTTTTTATCCCGATATTTCCACGGGAACGGGAACCACGCGGGTGAAACCGCGAGCGGCCGCTAGTATATTATAATTATTATACCAGGTTATATCCCTACATGCAGATATAACATCATTAGTTTAAATGCAGAACAAATAATAAATAATACGTATCATCTTCATCATTTCAGCCCGGAGATACCCACTGCTGAGTATATAGGCTTCTTTTCGTTTCTGCCACTCATCTCTGTCCACTTATTAGCTACATCATCTCCTAAACGTTTCATCACCATCATCATCGGCCTATATTAGTCCACTGCTGGACATAGGCCTCCCCTAATGAGCGCCATAGCGCCCTGTCCTCGGTTTGACGCATCCAGCATCTTCCTGCGGTCTTTCTTTTCTTTTAAACGTATACCAAACAATAATTATGATATATAGTTATTAGATAAGTATAACTACGAAATAAAGTATTAAATTCATCGTAGTATATCCACCGGGATCAGACCCATAAATCCCAAGTTCAATTCCCATCGTATTCCAAAGTATGAATTAACAAAAAAGTATTAACCTCCGCAACATAAAGTCCTGACTGCGAGACTTCTACAATTTACAAACCATTTTAATTGTTAAGTTAAAAAACACCAATTTAAATCTTAAAACTAGTTAGCGTACAGTTGTAAATCTCTAGCCATATCTTTCGGCCGCATAAATCGTCGGCCCGCCATTTGTCCTTGCACCTTCTGTCTAGACGCCAGGCCATCCCGTTTCATTACCCTGGACATCGAAGATCTAGACTGTGACGTAAATAATAATATTGTTGAAGTATCTCCAGCCTTCTCTCCTGAGCCGGCGAAATGTGTGAATCATAAATTCTATTAGGGTAAAGCTACCAGAGAGCACACACTGTGGGTACTATAGAGTACGCATTGCTACTTTTCTCTTAATTAGTAGCTTTGAGCTGTTAACATAATAATAGTAACTATTGACAAAGTTCTACAAAGAATGTACAGTATTTTTTCATTGTAGGTAATAATTAATGATGATATAAAAAACATAGACGGGAAAATAGAATTCAAATAAAAAACTTAAACAATTACTAATTAGAAAAGCATATTTAAATACATTATCTACTTATTTATTATTATTGTTACTATAATAACATAACTATAATTTGAATATATATATTTTTTCTTTTTTTTTCTTTTTTATATATATTTATAAATAAATTCTAATAAATAATGTAATTAATTAACAGTATAATTATTGTATAGAAAAAATTTAATTAATCTTACACATTTTGAATTATAAGCAGTAGAATAAGATTAGATATTAATTTCCTCTCAAAACATTGTCGTGCCCAATCCGAGCCCTTAACGTTCTATCTGACTAATATTGTAACAACTCATGTATATTTATGGACAGCAATAAATTATTGAATTGAATTGAATTGAATTGAATGATAGACGTTTTGAATGATATTTCCCTCAAACCGAAAACCCTTGAGACTATAAACATGTGGGAATTTAATGATACTTCACGCGATCTTGTTGAGACAATTTGAAAAGTGATGTTGCACTCGAGCTCCCTGAGGCTGGTTTATTTTTTCCAGTAAAATTTTATCTTGTATTTTTGCATTGTGAATGCAAAAATAATTAAAATGATGTTGTAATGTTTTCTTTTATTTACCAAAAATAATAATGCTTTGTACCATATATAGTGTTATGAACGTGCATTAGACACGTTCACAGACACTAAATGGGAATATTCGATAAAACTCAAATTTTACTATTAATAAACCAAAACCGCAAACATGACTCATTCATTAATTTCCCGCGAAGAAGCCCCATTGCCACCTATTGATAATACTTACTTTATATTATTTACCTGTCAGTTGCCTGCGGCTTTAATATTCGCAAGGAATTAATATGGTTGTTTGTAGTACTTATTCATTCCGTGAATGCGTGTCAGCCAATCCTATATGTAGGTACTCTTTGGTAGCTTTAACCTTAGTTGTAACAGCTTTTCTTTATTATATTGTATGGTAGAGATGTAAAATAATTATTTTTTGTACACATATTTACCTCCTAGTGGAAACTCCCGTGAAGTTACCTTTTATTTATTGGACTGAGTCAGAAAACAGCTTTATGCTTTCACCTGCCGGTAATTACCGCAACCCATTGACGCTTGTGAACACAGTGGGTGTAACTTGTGCGTTACCAACCCTGAAGATTTAGTTAGTGTTGACCCTTAAGCATAGTAATTCTTCCAATACATAAATAAAAAACAATGACAAAGTTTTTTTTTAAATTATCTGTGTAATTATTTTGCATTTATATATTTTAATGTATTGTATTATATTAAAGAATATTATTATATATTTTTAACCGACTTCAAAAAAGGAGTAGATTCTCAATTCGACTGAATGTTACTATTTTTTTGTATGTTTGTTACGCGATATCTCCGTAAGTTGTAAACCGATTCTGAAAATTCTTATTTTGTTCGAAAGGGTATAGGTGGTCTTCCCAGGTAGTCCTATAGTCATCAGGTCAGGACCTGATGATGGAACCCTGAAGAAATCAAGGGGAACCTTCGAAAATCGTAGTAGCGACTAGTGCGTTTGATTTTTTTTTTTCATTAAGTATTTTAAAGCACTACTTGTTAATGAAGGTCTGGATCGATCTGATGATGGAGCCGAAGGACAGTCGAGGGAACTTCTCATCGATTTACAGAATTTACCTGGGGTTTGGGCTTGATTAATTTGTATTGGTGAGAACTTTACACCTAGATGGGTTGTGACTGTCTTTAGGGGTCTGATGATGAAGAAGAATGACGTTAAGGGAATCATAATCATAAAAATAATCATATTATTTATTTGCTTTTAAATAGGGTATTATTAGTTACAGATGGTAAAAACAATTATAAAGTATCTTATGCCTATTTAACTATATAACCTGTTAATGCAAACATTTTAGCAAGTTTAAGACATTTATAAATTATTAAATTATTACATTTCATTAGTATTATCATTCTCAATAAGTATCACAAATTATATTAGTCAATTTAAATTATACAAATATCAATTTTATTAATTTAGATTAATTAGCTCACAAATATATTAATTTAATTACCTATTACTACTGTTTCATAATTTATTTATTAAAATATTACAAATAAAACTGTAAATCGATTTATTTATTTATCGTGTCTCATGAATTCATCAATGGTATAAAACGTATTCTCAATCAACCACTTACGTAATGCAGTTTTAAATTCCTCAACGTTTTACAGCTACCTTGTGTTTGGACTTAATTCATTTCTATTGATGAGAACTTTGCACCCATATGGGTTATAAGTGCCATTACAGGTCTGATGATGGAGACCATAGACAGTCTAGGGAATTCCTAAACGATTTACAGCAGTTACCTTTTGTTGGGCTTACTTTATACGATTCAATATGCCAAAATGTTCAGTTTGTACAAGAATAATACCTAATCAAGATTGAAGTTTTACATAGGAATACCACTACCTACTAGGCCGTCGTTTCCTCATCCAAGAAGCATCATTGTTAGGTCTACCCATCACTAAAAGTCGTAAAATAAAATATTTTTTAACAAAAAAAACCGACTTCAAAAAAAGGAAAATAAAAAAAGTTAAAAATAAATTTACTTAGCACAAAGTAATTCGTATTTTGATTTAGTTAATCAGAAATGATGAAATAAATAAACAAAAAACAGCTCTAAAAAGCAAGAAATAATATTGAAATCACAATTATTAATTACCTAGATACGCATTCAGTTTTAAAGAAGGTCTATTGAAGTCGGGTAGGGGCTTTTACAATAAAAAAGTGGAGATAATGGAACAACTATAAAAGTTTAAATGAAACAAAATTGTCCCCCAGCCGACCACCAACCACCCGACTTCAATAGACATTCAAAACTGAATGCGTAATATCTAGGTAATTAATAATATGATTTCAATATTACTCGTACATATCTGTATGTTTTGTCTACAACTTATGTTTTTACTTGAGTTTTTTTTGCTTTTGTTTCTCTTGATTCCTTTACTGGTCAAATGGTAAAGAATGCCCTGAGGCATGCAATGCTTAAGACTGCCTTTTGCTGTTTTTTTCGATAAAGAATAAAAAATATAATACTTACATACTTAGATTTATTTACTTTTAACTCCTTTAATTCAATATTTATAAAATTTTCCTATAATTCGTCATATTTAAATCCTTTGACCTGAAACACTTAAGAAAATAAGTAAATTTGATTTACTTACATGTTAAAATTTGCCTTTTCACAGATCAGTAACTTGTTTAAAAACTTATTCAAAGGTCAAGGTGCCACTGGTTAATCCATCCAGTAACCGTAAGAAGTCCGTAAATTTTCGTAGCTGCCATTAAAACCATTTCAGAACTCGAAGCTTATAAAAACATTGCAATAAATCATAACGAGCATGTTAATAACGATCGCATTGAAGCTGGCGATAAGTGTGATTTAAGTTACAATGTTACGTTCGTAAACATATAGTACAATGGGCTCAGTGTGCTCCCCTGAAGGACCCTTTATTGATAACGCTCTGATAAGGCAAGTGCGTGTTAGGACGCAAAATATTGCGCAGACAAGGAACCATTGATTTCTATTTTTGAGTTTGTTATGAAATTGGTATTAATATGCTTTATTTTGATTCAAATGTGGTACAATGGTGAAAACAAATTTTATAAAATAGGTATTTCATAACCTACTGTTCCACTGCTGAGCAAACACTTTCATCATTGAAATCAAGTCAAATCAAGCTATATTTGATGGCTTAATCACAATGCTTGCCAAATGCAGGTTGGTGATTAGTGCATTACAAACCTGGGCATCGAGAAATCTGAAACACACTATGTCTGACCTGGCTATTGAACCCAGCCTTATTGGCCGAGCGCTAACATAAAAAGTTACACATTGGTCCAGATTCTTTTAAACAAAGAAACTTATAAATAATATGAATTTAGATATTCATTTCACAAATTTAAAGTCGCTCAGCGAGCTATGGAAAGGGCTATGCTCGGAGTTCCTCTGAAGGATCAACTTCGGAATGAGGTGATCCGACAGAGAACGAAAGTAATGGACATAGCCCATTGGATCAGCAAGCTGAAGTGGCAGTGGGCCGGTCATATTAGCCGCAGAACCGACAATTGTTGGGGTAAACGAGTTCTCGAGTGGACACCGCGTATCGGCAAACATAGTGTAGGACGCCCTCAGACTAGGTGGAGCGACGATCTTCGCAAGGTGGCTGGTAAGAGTTGGATGAGAGTAGCCGCGGATCGTGCTCGGTGGCGTGCACTTGGAGACGCCTATGTCCAGCAGTGGACTAGTAAAGCCTGATGATGATGATGATGATGATGATGATGATTACGCCGTCATAATTTGAACATTCGCAGTAAGAATAAACTTCCCTCACAACTTTCAGTGGCGGTAGCCAAAGTAACATTAAGAAAACGATAGCGAAGTTCGAAAAGAATAAAATGTATGGGGTCTCAGGTATTATTTCTAAACTTTTAAACTTTGGATTCAAAACATTTGTCTATCGATGGCTGTTGTTGCTATGCTGTTATCTGTTATTGTTCTGTAATAACAACCAGGTTTTAGTTTTATTCTAAATTAGAAATAAAGAATTCACGGAGAAAAAATTTGCAAGTTTATATACCTACTTTCGTACTTTCGTGTTCCAATTTAAACAAAACATAACGCAAACCACTTTGTAGGTATATTCCTATACTTGTACATATATTTGCGTTAAGCCTTGTTAAATATATATATTTGAAAGTTATTCTGTAACACAAACACCGTCAGAAAATATTAAATTTCCCATACAGTTACAAGATTACCCACGCATATCATCATATTATCATGATTTTCAGTATCTATCGCCAAGCAGTCGATATAATGTCCCAGGATGGTAATCATCAGGTTGGAGAAGCAGGAGATCCAAGTGAATACTGGACATAGAGATGTAACACAAAGGATAAAAGTTTCAAGTTCATTACAATCGTCTGTAGGTTGTGTTGATAGATTTCCATCATTCAATCATAAGATTTATTATAGTCTAATATTTTATTCTAAAGTTAAAGCGAACACTGCACATTAAAACGATACACATGTGTCTACGGCGTAACGATTAACTTTAACCGGACAATTCATAGAATCGGTATAGGTACAGTCAACAGCAAAAGTAGATATTTATTAATCCTTCTTTGTACAAAGAAATTACATTTAAACACACGTTACACAGGACATATACAAAGGTGAGCTTACCTCTAGAAAAGATCTCTTCCAGCCAACCCTAGCTGTGGTGTAATAAACAAGAATGCGGGACTAATAAATTGTAAATAATACTATACTAACAAACATATTTACTCTAATTACCAAGGACATAACTAATTAAAAATAAAATATTATACATACATATACATATATACATATTAAAATAAAAGCTAATTATGTTACAACAACGGGATGTCACTGATTAGCCGTTAGACAGATAATGCTCTTGTGTTTGAAAGATTCTACCGATGTACTCTCACGAATGCTGGCAGGCAGTCTATTCCACTTTCGAGGGGCATATACTGTGAATGATTTGTGGTAAAAAAAAGTCATCTATATTTACTAGGTTTCAAAATTAAGTTTCGATAGTGTAAGTCGGTATTTTCTATTTAACTACAGTCAAAGTCTGCAGGTACTACACACTCGAAGGTTTTTCGATATGCGTTTAAAAAGTTTTAATTTTCATACTGATTCTATATTTTGAAATTTGAACAATCATCAGTTACCTTTGCTGTTGACTGTACCTTTGAATTAAAAAAAATGTGTAGGTAAACAATAATGCAAACTGAAATTGTACAAACTAATATGAGAATTCCTATTATGTGGTAAGTTGAGCATAAGCGATGATGATCTCATAATTGTGTAGCGGTTAAAGTTGGCCGGGCATTTATCAAAAATTTTCTTAGACAATTGGGTTCTTCAAGTAAGTAGGTAATGTATTTTTTTTAGAGACATTGCTGTTGGCCCCTTGTGCCGTTTAGTGGGTGGCGAGAAACTTAAAGGGTTCCTCATGCCGTGTGATCGAAGCATCCTCACAGTTTCTACAGCTGATCGAGAGCAACACAACCCGACGGCTCTAAAAGTTGGAACCTGGGCTCAGGGGACCAGGTCGTGGGGGTGGGGAGAAGCGATACAGACATGAGTCTATAACTGGTACCTATAGGGCGCGTGTGAACCTGGTCGTCTACGAGTACGGTGTCTTAGCGGGGCGAGTGTGCTTTTTTAGTGTATCATGTAAATAAATATGTAGTGGCATTTAAGGGTGCGCCGTCCATAAGTGACAAGTGTCATATGTTTTATTTGAAATGTCGTCGTCCATATTTATTTGATGCCGCGCGGCCATACTAATTTTGTATGGGGAATTTAAGGTGCTTAATAAAAAATAATTATTTAAATAACCACTTGATGAATCGAAAATGTAGTCTAGCAATTTGCAGTTTATCCATTGATGATTTTTTAGACAGAATCAGAGGTACAATAATTTAGATAAACTATAAGAAATTTACTAAACGCCTCCACTCGTTTTCATGATTTTTGCCCAACTTTAAATGATATTGTAGAAAAAACTATAGCGTGTTATGAATTTATGGTTCTGACAAATTGTAAACACGTTCCCTATAATACTAAATATATATTTTGTTTATTTAATACGACAGTATTTTCAATTATATCTACTTAACCGTAACTGCATTTTTGGCATTTGTTGGTCGGCGCACCCTTAAGGATCGGGCGGGATCGAAAGCGAAACCACCCGAGGGCGTCTCTGTAAGCTAGGACCTCGTCTCGAATTAGTCGTGAATTTCAATTCACGACTAATTCGAGAGATTAGTTCACTAATGCAGTGCGCACGCGCCGCGCTTGTATTGTCCAACTGTAAAGGGTATCACTGTTCTCAATGCTGTACATCTTCATCCCGGTAGGCATTATTGCCCAATTCTTCTGGTAGCATTGACTTGATTCTTTGCCCAGAAAAGTGGAAGTATAAAAAAGGCTGGGCTTTCTCGCCAGATGGTAATTTTACGATAAAGCTAAAGGTGCGCTTTACTCGGAAACCTTAACCACCAAGGAACCGGCTATCTTATTTTTAACCGTCGCGCGTTCATTTATTTATTTAATACGTACCTACTGTTGTTATGGCTACATACTTAGAGAGCCAGATATGGAATTAACAACTAGAGATTTGATCCTGCTATTTTGGAACTTCTTGCAACTATGTATTTCGGAACTTTTCTCAGTGAAGTGACTGAGATTTCAAAATCATGCAACTGAGCAACGATTTTGGTCATTCAAAAATAATAGAATCTAAGCCCAGCTCTATTTATTTATTTATTTCAAAACTTTTGCAACATATATTACATGGCGGACTTTAATGCCTGAGGCATTCTCTACCAGTCAACCAAAGGGTGCTGCAGAAATAACAAGGCAGCTCTACCAGTAATCAAGGTGACTACTATATTGTCTATGCCTCAGTTGAGAATCGAACATGAACTGAGTTTGAGACAGTTAACGGTCCAACTGTTAGACAACGATGCGGACAAAATTTGTAACACTCAAACAAGTTTACGTAACAACGTGTTCAAAGTACTATCAAAGAATTCGCTCATTAATGACTATGGGAGACCGATTTCAAAATAATTGGTGATACACTTTGCTCATTACTTATGTAAATGTAGAATTCTAGTAATTTCATAGAACAAACGATTGATCTTGATACGACTGCGGCGAATCATCAGTGGATCTTGTTAAGTATGTATATACTATTGTTGTACTATGCGTTGTTATTTGCATTCGAAATGCTTGAGATAAATTTCTTGTAACCGTTATCAGCTGAAATTCCAGGCATAGTTTGGAGCGAACGAATCGTTTGGGGTGTGATATTAATCAACATTATTTAAGAAAGATTGTTTATAAGAACACTATCGGAGTGAGGCTACCAGTTTTATCTTAGCGCGGTTGCATGCGTGCGATCTATATAGTTATATCACACTATATGTATACTATACTATTTTTATTTCTAATATAATTGTAAGATTATATTCATAATAAATTATATGTATTAGGTCCTTACCTATGAAATTGACGTTTTGTATGAAGATTTTTTGTAAAACATTATTTTTCATACTAACGTTTTTTAATTTTCTTAGTATCTATTTATATTAACACTATAAAAATTGTAGAGTAGTGTGATTGTTTCACTAGCTAAATATAAGAGACATTGAAAAGAAAAAAAATCAAGTCCCTTCAAAGCTACAATGAAACAAAAAGACAATTCCGCGAACATAAAAAGTAGTCAATTTTTAAAAAAAATTGGGCGATAAAGACACAAAATTAATAATCATTGTTATTACTGAAGCCTAAGTAACATAGTCATAATTAAAGGTGTATAATAATATTAACAACCGGTATTGACTTTTAGAACTTTAGACCTTTTAATAAGAGAAAAAAACGTCAATTTCATAGGTAAGGACCTAATATTTATATAATATTAAATAAATCATAATTATGTATCTCTAAGAACCGTATGAAAGTAATATACATTCATTTTGAAAAGCTCCCACCGAGAGCAACTGCTCTAAGTAGGAGTAGTTTAGTGTAGTAGGAATAGTTAAGAGTTTTCACTTTATCTAACTGGAGGAGTTACTCCTTATTTGCCTTTTCATCTTGTTGATCCCTTTTTGCTTACTTTAACCTCATCATCATCATCACTAGCTCAGTTTATGTCCCCACTGCTGGGGCACGAGCCTTTCTTAAGATGGATAGGGAGAATAGGTTATAAACCTCCACGCGGGCCCAGTGCGGATTGGGCGCGTTAACCACTTCACCATCGAGCTTATCAATTTTAACCTTAACTTTGCTTAATTATCTAATCTACGCTTTTCGGTCGTTTAGATAAATTGCGACCAGTCTGTAGTAAAAGACAGAGGATGTCGTCATTTTTGATGAGACATGACGACTAGTCGCCCGCTTGCAGCCGGCCTATACCGGCACGCACTTACCCCATGTTCCGTCTCGATGATTCAAATTCGGATCTGCTGAGCTCCAACACGTAGCGAATTTTCCGAGAAATTTGATCTAAGGAAAAAGCGACGGTGTGCGTGTGCCAACACATACTGTGGAAGGTTCCGTAGTATTAAGTTATAATCTCAATATCACTACATAGTATAAAACAAACTCGCTTCCCGCTGTCCCTATGTATATATGTATGCTTAGATCTTTAAAACCACGCAACGGATTTTGATGCGGTTTTTTTTTAATAGATAGAGTGATTCAAGAGGAAGGTTTATATGACAAATACATGCATAATATAGTAGAGAAACACTGATCATTTTAGAGGTTTCACATTTTTTTTGCACTTACATTGCAAACGCTGGCTGAACCCTACGAGATAGATCAAAATAATGTACAACAGCATTGTACACCTTAAAAAGGTCTACAAAAAAGTCCGTGATGGTATATGTCTATCTCTTAGGGATAACCCACAATAATCATTTTTTATCCTTTACTTTTTACGAGAAATAATGGCTTATTTACGAAGCTATTTTAAGCAATACAGCATTAATCCTTATCCATTTTAGTATCTGTCCTTATATACATTGTGCATTAAATATAGATCAATATGGCCCTTTACAGCATGTAATTTAAATAATTATTTTCGAAGATATTACAAATTTAAAATGCAGGGACATAGCGGTTGCGTGTATCAGCATTGCACCCGTGCGAAGCCGGGGCGGGTCGCTAGTATTTTATAATTGAAATGAAACACTTTGTACAAATATTACTCATTCCATGCCCACTGTTGGGGCACGAGCCTTCTTTATGGATGGATATTATTATGGGCCATATTTCACCGGCAGGCCCAGTGCGGATTAGTGATTTTTAGTGACTAATGCAGCCGGGACCAACGGCTTTACGTGCCTTTTGATGTACTCAACCCGTGGGTGTCGTAAAAGGCAACTAAGGGACCATTCCAGAGGATGGGCAGCAGCATCTCTCTGAGGTTACTTTCAACCTAGGTACTGCGATCGCCAACCCGCCTGCCAAGCGTGGCGATTATGGCAAATAACCCCCATCATGGGGGAGGCCTTTGTCCAGCAGTGGACGTCTTTTGGCTGAGATGATGTTGATTGATGATGATTCAATGGTCGGCCTTAGCGAAATGCGGCTTAACCACAGCGCCATCGAACTCCTCTCCGGTAAGGAATAAAATAAACTGCTAATTATAGGAGAGAAATATACGCCATATAGACAAAAAAAGGGACAGAGTACTATAGATGTGTTCCTGCACCAGTTTCACAACGGAACTCTAAAGAGCGGGTGTAGTTTTTGAGCCGATTACGTTGGGATTTCTGCCGCGCCGAAATTCTGACTTTGCTGTTGCGAGGTTTTCGTGTGTTTGCCCATTGTACTCTCTGTATGTGAATACAACCTTTACATACAACTTTCCTTGACGCATGTAGCGCGTGTTTGCTTAACCTCTGATATAACCTATTTGAATTTATTTATGTCTGGATATGATTGGGATGTTTTTTGATGGATCGCACAAAAATGATTCGAAAAAGACCTAAAGGCACTATTGCACGCTTATTTACTTCCGAGTTTTATTATTCATAAATTAATGTTTCATTTTTCCATTGTTTTACGGGACTTATCACAAACCCCAATGGTGGCCAATTCTGCAGCTGCAACAAATATTTACATAACTAGCCTACTGCCACTTATTTATAAGCTTAATTTCATTCTAAAAAAACCGTTTTGAAACATTTTAGTAACCAAATAAAATGTCCTTTTAAGCATGTAAATATCCCTTTGCTAAAAGTCTCCGACTCGTATCGTCAATATTTAAATGCAAAACAGAAATTCTACCTATATTGAATTGATAACTTACCACACTCGTAATTTCTAGATTCAATCTAAGGCAATAGATATTTAAAACTGAATGCTAATTCTAACAAAAATAGCAAGAAACAATCGATTCTCGAACTCAAAGATTACAACGAAAGCAAATAGACAGACACATAGTCATTATCCGCCCCGGTGGTTTAGTAGTTTAAGACCACCACTCACAGACCCAGAGGTCCCGGGTTCGAATTCCAGCGGGCGCATGTTTATACTCGGTTTGGTTCATTCCGCCGGACTAGCTACCACCATCTTATCTAATTAAATCACTTAACCATCAATGTAAGTAGCACTGTTGTGTTCCGGCAGCTAGAGATAAGATAGCCAGTGCCTCAGTAGTTGAGGATCCCGGGTGAAGTACGCTTCCACCCGGCCTTATCATCACTTAACATCAGTGAGATGAAGGGCAAGTGCTATCCCGTCAGATATTTAAATAAAAAAGTCAGACTTTAAACATATAAAATCCATCAGTTGTTAAAGTATAGTACTTAACTTACTTACATATTTACAAGACATCTGATAACACCGGCACCGTTGACGTTAATAATGGGTTACCTATCGGCGTACGCGTATTGATAGTAATCTATATTTATTTAATATTATAAAGCTGAAGAGTTTGTTTGTTTGAACGCGCTAATCTCAGGAACTACAGGTTCGAATTGAAAAATTATTTTTGTGTTGGATAGTCCATTTATCGAGGAAGGCTTTAGGCTATATAACATCACGCTGCGACCAATAGGAGCGAAGCATCAGTAAAACATTTTGCAAAAACGGGAAAAAGAGCCTAAAAAATTAAAAATGCTGCCGAAAGTCACTATTCTACTCGAACGAAGTCGCGAGCACAGCTAGTGTATAAATAAACGTACATAAAACATATTATGTAAAAAGATCTATAGGTGGTTCTTGTTGCCTTCTCTTGTAAGGAATAACCTTGACTACAAACATTTATATTTGAACATTCGCTAGGTGGGTGTTGTGTTACAAGATATTATAAGTAATTATCGTATCCTGTTAAATTATTGTCAAAGTAAAAACAAAATGTGGTAAAACGTATTCTAGGTCTATGGGTAAAACCTTTTTGATTCGGTTTCATAAAAACAAAACAGCATAAAATATCAAAGCTGAGAGATACTGTACCTACCAATTTGCTATAACATTATTATGTTTGCGTAATTGGTACATATTTAGAAAAAATAATCAATATCTAGGACATATACCTACTCGTAATTAATAGATTTAATAGAAACAACAATTTTAAGTATTACACCCGGATATGCAAAAAAAAACTGAATTCAAATTATGAATACATACGAGTATATTAAAATACGAATATTATTATTTAATGAGTAATAATTAACTCATTTTGTAAATTGTAGGTAATATAAACATCAATTTCATATTAATCACTCTTATCAGGCTACTGGATGGATGTACTGTAATGTAAACTCGCTTTTAAATTGAAACATTTTAGCACAAAAAATACTTTACTGAAGTCAAGTAAATAATTATCATTCCATTCCATTATTTCTCTAATCTAATTCCCTTTTTCCTTAACATTTTATTATTTATTAAGACTTTTACCAGTTTCCTGGTTTAGTCTACCAAAAACTATTCATCATCATGAAATCGTAGATTCTACGTTCACTCGCGTATTTATATGGCCGGCCGAGTAATTCTGCTAGCGCGATGTAGAATAGTTGCTACAGCGCCATCTAGTTGAACTTTCTTGAACTACTCTTGCCTGTTTGAATGAAACAATGTGTGCAGCATCGCCATTTCAATGATTTACAACTTAATTGTTTTCTTTCTTTTTTTTAAATAACTATTACGGAGATTGTATGTACTCTTTGGTAAATATATTTACCTTTATACATATTTTCTTTCGAGCTGTCAACGTTATTTTTATTTTCTTTTCGGTTCTTGTCGTCGTTGCTGTTGTATGGTTTGGCATGTTTCCTCGAGTTATTTTCTTCTTACAAATAATTTTATTTCTTATTTCTTAAACAATCCACTTTTTTTTGCGTAAACAATAATTGTTGTTTTTATTATACGTAATTGTTTTTTTTTATTGAAAACTATGTTCTATGCTGTATGTAGTTGATGAGAATTAACAATGTAAGTCCAAAACTCTTTATAGCATTCTTCTGTTTTGTTCGTTTGTTTTCAAAACAGTTTTGATTCGATTTTACCTTCACGTCAAATATTTAAAATATAATAGGCCGCCCGTTCGGATTAAAATCGGGCCATGGGCAAGCATCGTTTTCAAAACAATAAAAGTGAGGCGCTCATAAATTGTCCCGAACATTTTACCACAGTTTCATTAATGTGCAAAGGTTTTCTTCGCCATTGAATTCAGGTCTAGAACAACCGCTTTAATAAAAAAAATAATTAAAAAATCGTTTATTTTCAGACCAAAGAGTCCATAGATTGTTAGTACCTACACAAAAACCTTAGTCCTATGTTGGTAACAAAAACGAAAAGATTTTTA
Organism: Eudonia lacustrata; assembly: GCA_947562085.1. Classification (NCBI taxonomy): domain Eukaryota; kingdom Metazoa; phylum Arthropoda; class Insecta; order Lepidoptera; family Crambidae; genus Eudonia; species Eudonia lacustrata. The sequence goes on along the minus strand of OX387323.1, from coordinate 1,379,670 downwards.
GTACACAAAAAACCTTAATTCTATCTTAGTAATAAATAATGAATAAAATAAATAATAACAACTTAAAAAAATATTTTCACCGCTTTGCTTGTTTAACATGCAAAGCATTGAAACAGGCAAAAAAGGGAAGTACCTATGTAGCCTCTGCGATATCATTTTCGAAACACTGCAAGGCCCATCCCGAACGCGACGGTGAAGGGAGTAGGACTTCTTCCGCAATATTGTATTCGTATTAGGTCGGCAGTCCTTACATCGGAAAACATATAAACATGCACTGCAGAAACGACGAAGGCCCAAAAGTGTTCTAAAAATATTAATAAACAACATACACAAAGCATTGTAGGCACGCTGGTTAAAATTAAACCATAGTCCGCTACCATAAAATTTTTGACAATAGGCTTTAAATAGGGTTAGTTTTACCTCTACAGTACAGCGTGAAAACCTATGCCTCAACGTATTTCCACGAACTGACAATGCCCTGCGACCCTCTCAATATCACAATTGTCATCTAAAGTCTCAGTCACTACATGTCCAAGGTATTTGAACTGGATAGCACGGCCCAATGGCACTCCGTTCAAAAGTAGCGGGGGTACATTTTCAAGTCTTATAATATTACCTCTAAAGATCATAAATTCGCTCTTTTTCTCATTGTACTAGTCCGTGCTCCATGACATAAGTCTCACATTGCTGTAGGAGCTTTTTTAGACCACCCAGCGATGGGCTGAGCAAAACCATATCATCTGCATAATTAATATCATTAACACGGACATTATCAATCAATCAATCTCAGCCCAGCGATGAGTTGATCTAAAACATTAGAAAGCAAAGGAAAGGTTAGTCCACCTTGTCTTACATCACATTTTAAGGTATATTCTTCAGACAGTTCTAAAATTATTACTATGATGAATTAAGTTAAATGTATTTATTGATTTTGATATAGTTTGTGTTGTGACGTTTATTACTTGTAACCATAGTCCATGTTACAGACTCATTTTATTGGGTTATAACATAAGTATAGTCTCTAATCCAATTATTTTAAGTTTCCTCAATATTATTATACTTACTGACTGTAATCTGTTATGTGTTGTAATAAATAAATAAATAGACAGTGTGTTTCCCCACTTAAGAGCGTTTACGCCGTTACGGCCACTTTAAACTATAACGCCGTATTTAACTAAACCATAACATGTCAGGTGTTCATTAGGTGACGTAAAAATGCTAAATTACTTCATTCAAATAGTTTGTTGAGCATAATTTGATTTTCTATCTCTAATTACTAGATATGTTTTTTTTTCATTGGCGGCGCTAGTGTGCGGCGTAAACGCTCTTAACAACATTTGTCTGATTACCATACAGTGGGATTACATATTTACAATTTCTGAGACCACTCCTGCCTCCCTTAGTCCGTCCAGAGTTTATTATAACAAACAAGATCAAATGCTTTACTGAGGTCGAGGAAGCATTCATATAGGGGTCTTTCTCTTGACATAATAATTAACTGAAAACTTTAAGGACAGTATAGCACTTTCCGTTGACCTTTAGAGGCGCCCTCGGGTGGTTCCACTCCCCGATCGGATCCGAACCCTTCGGAGAATCTAGTAGGGGCACGGGGACGCGCACTTTTTAGTGTGCGATGCCGTTCCCTCTAGAAAACCTCCGAAGGTGATTCGTTTCAATATGGCTTGAGGTTCGAGGCAATCAGCAATCTCTGTCAAAAAAAAACTTTCCGTTGACAATTTGTCCCTAACACCAAACTATCATGCAATTTAATACATGATTTTAAATAGCTATTCATTACTTTATCTAGCACTTTAGCTAATATAGAGGCAAGAGATAGCCTATAATTGTTTTCATCTATTATATCCCCAATAGAGTTTTTAGTTATAGGTACAACAATAGTCGTCTCTTTAATTTTTGTTATTCTTTTTTCCTTTTCTTTATAGCAAGGCAAAGGGATATTAAGCATGCAGCTACTTTATATTTTTCGTTTTATGTGTAAGTATTTTTTATTTATATAATTTTCTTATTAATATTTTTATGTAACTATGTTATTTTTATCACACCACGCGTCGCCACCTCACGTTCAGGGAGCTGTCTGAAAACCAGCGCTTCTGTGGCATTCTGTGCATTGCCACAAAAGCATTGCTGAGACAGCTACCCGTTGGCCTTGCACATCCTACTTATTTTTATTATTCTTTCTCTTTTATTTTATTTTTTGTGATTGTGTTAGTGGTTTAAAGATGTTCTTTTTTTGTTATTTTATTTTTTAATTTTATTTTCCTCATCTGTTTGTATTTGTTTTTGTGCAGGTCAATAAATGTTTCTTATTCTTATTCTTATTCTTCATCAAGTCAGGTGGTAAGTAGTCATGGCCAATAAAGAAAGTATAAAACATGGCCAATGCTCTATAAACGTATATAGTCGATATATAGTCGACCATGAAATTGCTTTATCACTTTTGACAAAAACTTCCATTACAATAAAATTTCGCTAAGGCTCATTGTCAATAATGACAACGTATCTGTCACTTGGTCTTTTAAACAAAAATAGAACTTGTTGTTTTATTTTATGCAAACAAAATTCACTTACACTAAGGTGGTAAAGCAATTTCATTGTCGACTATACTAAGTACACCCGCATGCTGGAGATGCTCATTACTCAATCCGTCATGCCCGGGTGACTTGCCGCGTTTCATTGCTTTAATGCACATTTTTACCTGACTGGCATTTACTCCAATTGGCTCTACTTGCACCGTGCCAAGTGCACTGTGCTTATCTGACTCAGTATTGAGCATCTGTCCAGAATCTAACAATGGTTCAACAAAGGCTACACTGTCAGACAAACTTAAGTTACCATTTAATTTCTTAGTACATTTCCAAAAGTTTTTCAACTTTTTCTTAGAATGTTCTGATGCTACTATTAGCATCTGGACAAATGGACCTACGTCCATTTAAAATTTTATTGTGCATGATTATTTTGACAATTTTTAAGTTTAGATTTGAATATTTTGCGGCTGTGGTACATTTTCTCAAACACTGCCATACTGGTAGGTTTCCCAAACAAAATATACATTTTATAATCAATCCTAGCCTGCCTGTGAGCCTCGGATACATGCTTATTCCAACCCAGAATACATTTTCCTTTAAAAGACACTTTTTTGTATTTTTCATTTACGCTCACAAAAGAGGCTTCACACAATGCACTGTCAATAGTATAGGTTATCTATAACTATTCTATGTTCTGGATCACTAAGATATGAAAGGATATTATTACAAATAAATTGTTTCTTTTGTGTTCACGGTTCCCAATTTGCTTTAACTTTTTTTTGAGGTTTTTTTAACTCTTTGGGTTGATGTTATTTTTGTATTTCTTTTATTAATTGAAGATATACGAGTACAATGATTCCATTCAAGCCATTATTCCTAACTTTGAATTGTGAGGTTGGATAATTAACAAATAGCCACTAAGAGAAAAGTCTATAGAAAAGCGAATGGATTTATAAAAAGTGTTTTTTATAAATATATTGTTTGGGTAAGCTTTTCAAAGTAATTAGAATTAAGTGCAAATTATGTTTTTATCGTTAATTTCAATGGGATTAGTCCCAGTGGGATATATATTGGCTGGTTATTATGTAAAGTGAAATAAAGCAAAAATAAAGAAAAAAATGTTTTATAAACCTAATGCGATCTGTGGATGATTTAGGACCCAAACATTCCGGGTTCGATTCCGGGTTTACGGCAAAAATACGTGATACCGAAATTTTATTTGCTTCATATTATTTACCATCTATCCATCCATCTTATTTAGAAAGTGTATTAAAGAAAATAATCACTGATAAAGCTGAGGATATAATGGTGGTACCTCAGTGGTCTACACAACCGTGGTATCCTATTTTTAAGAATTTACTTAAATCCGAACTGGTTGTATTTCAAGCTGAAGAGAATTTAATTGTATCGTCTTATTCCAGTCGCCGCCATATGCACTCAACTATTATCCTGGTAGCAGGAATATAACACGTAGCTATAATATTGAATTCTCTCTCTGATAATTCGTACAAACAATACGAAGGGTGCTATAAAAAGTGGTTCACTTAATGTAAAGAGAATAAGTTGAACATATATGATGTGTCAATTTCTATTGTAATAAAGTTTTTAAGACTTGTGTACTGTAAAGGAGCCCATTATGGAACACTGAATTCTTATAGATCAGCCTTAGCTTTAAGTTTGCAAAATAAAATTTCAGAAAATGAGGATATGAAAAGATTCTTCAAGGGTGTTTTGGGGTCTAGGCCTCCAAGGCCCAAGTACGATGAAACCTGGGATACATCTCTGGTTTTAAATTATCTTAGTCTATCCAAATGAAAATTTAAACATGGCTCAAATTTCAAAAAAGTTGATTTGCCTCTTTGCCCTTGTCATAGAGTGCAAACTTTCTCAAAGATTAAAGCTAAAAATATTGAAGTAGGAAGTTTACAAGTAAAGATTAAAATTCCAGATTTAATAAAAACCTCCAAACCCGGTTCAACTCAACCAATTTTGATTCTTCTCTTCTCTAATGAAAAACCAGAGATCTGCCAGCAAAAACATTGCAAGCTTACCTTAAAATGACACAAATTTATAGAGGAAACAGTGATCTTCTCTTTCTAAGTTCTAACAAGCCTTATAAACCAATTGATTCACAAACCCTATCGAGATGGATTAAAGATATTTTAAAATTAAGTGGGATAGACACATCTACGTTCACTGCTCATAGCACCCGACATGCAGTGACATCAGCTGCACATAAATTAGGCGTTAAATTGATCAAATCAGAAAACCTGCGGGCTGGACTCCTAGTTCCCATACTTTTGCAAAATTCTATAATAGGCCTATTATTAATGAAAGTAATTGTTGTATCGGTAGAACTATTTTAGTTAAGTCGCTAAATAAGTCCAATCATTAATTGTAAAATTTATCATTTTTTGATTATTGAAATAAATACAAATATGAAGGATGGTTTTTAAAGTATTTTATTATCATACTTTACGATAACTGTCTCTAAACATCTGCATGTGTCCTTTAAGCTAATCTCGAGAACGAAGCTTGAAGTATAATTAGAGATTAAACGAACTTACTGTAAGTGAAGTTCTATCCTAATTATACGAAGGCTTCGTTCGAAGAGATTATCATCCCACCCACCCATTCGAATTCTCTACTACCCCATTCATCGTAAAATATGAAAGTCATACATAGCTCTAAACTTAATAAAAAAGATGGCGGTCGGAAAAAAAATCGAGGAATTTAGATGGTAAACGTATTTAAATTTCTCAAAATAGTGTATGGAATGGTAAGTGCTACGCGTTACTACATGTGTCCTATATGCTAATCTCTTCGAACGAAGCCTTCGTATAATTAGGATAGAACTTCACTTTCAGGTAAGTTCGTTAAATCTCAGGTTTATGAATCTTTATTTCTCATGAGAATTATTAAATTCACTTACATGAGAAACTTACACTCGTTACTAACTTAAATATTAAACTAAAATTTAGATTTTACTCTTGAGCCATTATTTTACATTTTACATTGCAATTTACTTCATCAAAGTATTGTAGACTAAAAACTTAAATAACATCTTTTCAATTTTAATTGCCTATGACAAACAATTTTAGCCTACACTTTATTAGAAATTTTAAAATTATGCGTCGCGATAATATGCAACGTGATGATTATTGCTACTAAAATTATGGAACATGATATTATGCATATAATGCAGTGAAAGATTTTTTGGAATCGGACCAGTAGTTCCAGAGGTTATCCCCGACAAACAAACAAACAAACATTATCACAAACGTTATGTACCTCTTTATTAATAGTACTAGATGACCCGGTGAACTTCGTATCACCTACATGTATTGGTGAAAAATATGGTCAATACTTAAACATTATCGGCTGGGGTGGGACTCTAAACATTTCTTGGCCAACATCCAAAAATATAACAATTGATTTCAAATGACGTCGTCGTTTGGCGCAACGCATATTGTACAGGAAAAATTCATGCCCACTTTCAAGGTAGTATACCATAATTATTGTTTTGATAAATTATAATTTCTTACCCCAGAAACTAATGAGCGTAATGAATGTGGTGGTGGGACCAATTGTGGCAATTTTACTTTACCACCAGCACAACATAATCCAATAGATTCACCGCTGTATTTTAACGCTTTACAATATTGACAAATGGTTGTCATTTCCCCAATTGTTACGGCACAATAATCTATTTCCCGGTCGTAGTGGAATGTTTCTCGTTCCAGGAATAGGTATTTTTAAATATTTGGAACAGTTATAATATGTAGGTACGGATTTTACTCGATGATTCGATTAATTGATTAAGTGATCAATCGCTATTGATTTTTTTGTCTTTGTTGTTAATCGATTATTTTATGGCGATTTATTGATATTTACGACAATTGAAATCCTTAGCTGTATGATGACAATATCTTTGCCTTTAGTCAGATTCACTCGCGTTGAAAAAGAAAGATTGACGTTCGTTCGTTTCTGACAATAACAATCTGGTATCTATGGACTGTGGTTTTGTTATAGCATTTTTCTATTTTGTTCATTCATAATATAAATTAATTAATATGAATTTCATATTCAGTCGGAGTTTAGACATTTCTGGTGGTTTGGTGATATTGAAGAATGTTAAAAATGTCGGTGCGAAAGAGTGAAATATGGGCTCACTTCACAAAAGTTTCACGAAACCAAGTTCGGTGCAAACACTGTACTATTGAACTCGAATATTGCAATAATACATCTAACCTTTGGGCACATGCAAAACGACACAAAATTTTAATAGATAACAATATGCAAAATATGTGGTCGGTCGCCATCGATTAGCATCCCATTCCCTGCTATTGATAGATAAAGACTTGATCAATTACCTACGTACCTGAAATCGTCTACCTAAAATGGCGCTAGGCTAGATCACACCAAGTCAGATAATTAGTGGTAGTCATATAATTTAATGCTATATATAGAACTGAGGTTCACTCGCGTACTTGTATAGTCGGCCGAGCAATCCTGCTAGCGCGATGTAGAATAGAAGCTACAGCGCCATCTAGTTGAGCTTTCGTGAACTACTCCCGAGAAAGTGTGAAGCATCGCGGTTGTAATAATTTCCAATTTGATTGTCTTCTTTGTTTTTTTTTACAATAATTGTTACGGAGTTGTTACTCCTTAGTAAATATATACTTTTATATATATTTCTTTCTAGCTGTCAACGTTATTTTTATTTTCCTTCGGTTCTTGTCATCGTTGCTGTTGTTGGTTTGGCATGTTTTCTCGAGTTATTTTCTTCTTACAAATAATTTTATTTCTTGATTCTTTAAACAATCCACTTTTATTTGCGTAACAATAATTGTTGTTTTTATTGTAGGTAAAATTCTTTTTTTTAATTTTAAACTATGTTCTATGCTGTATGTAGTTGATGGAAATTAATAATGTAAGTCCAAAACTCTTGATAGCATTCTTTTGTTTCGTTCGTTTGTTTTCAAAAAGTTTTGATTCGATTTATTACCTTTTTTCGTTGGTGACGTAACGCAGACAAAGATCCTAGTTGTTCACGTCGAATATTTAAAATATAGGCCGGCCACTCGGGTTAAAATCGGGCCAGGCATCGTTCTCAAAACAATAAAAGTGAGGCGCTCATAAATTGTCCCGAACATTTTACCGCAGTTTTATTAACGTGCAAAGTTTTTCTTCGCCATTGAATTCGGGTCTCGAACAACCGCTTTAATAGGATATTACAAATAAATTGTTTCTTTTGTGTTCACGGTTCCCAGTTTGCTTTAACTTTTTTTTTAATTTTTTCAACTCCTTTGGGGTGATGTTGTTTTTGTTTTCTTTTATTTATAGAATAAAATAGAATATTTATTTAATAAAGTGACCAAGACTCATAATGTAACTAATTCTTTTTTTTTTTTTTTTGTAAAAGGAGGCAAACGAGCAGGCTATTATATTATATATATTCTATGTTAGTTACATGATATTACTTATTTTTACACAAATTAAACCGCACTTCATTACTGCGCCATATCAGACGATATGGCGCAGCAAATGATTTACGTATCGACAGTCAAGCCTGCTGGCGACCATGCTTAGGATGCTGTTGGTGCTGCCCCGCACCCTACGCACCAGGGACGCGCATCGCTTTCGCATCGTTGTGTAGAAACAGTTAACTCGCATTTCGGCAAACATTCCTGACGCGCTACAAAAGCGAGGCAGCCCCAAAAGCACCATTTAAGCATTGTTGTATTGAACACGGAGAGAACTGTAAGATTTTTGAGTGTATCTAGCCCATAGGCTGCACGTGTAGAAAGAGGTGCAATATGTTCTGAATAAAGTAATTTTAACATTACCTTTGCAGCGTGCAAACCTACGAGCCAGCATGTTTGCTCTCACAGACAGCGCGCTCTCGTTCAATATCAGCGTCATCTTTGAGGTCAGGAGTCAGCACGTGACCAAGACATTTAAATGTACTTATGTACTCTTTCTAACACACACTTGTTAAGTACAATGAATGGGATAGTAACAGGGACAACAATGAGTGGTAGAGCCACGCTGCGTTGCAGCACGAAATAGGCCGGCTCGCCCGGCAAAATACCACCCTCTCACAAAATATCGGCGTGAAACAACGGCACTCGTTGCTGTTGTGTTTTGTCCGGTGAGTGAAAGTACGGGAGGCCCATCTCTTACCCCTCCCCCCTCCCGATTCCTACTCCCTCCTCAAGATCCAACTCCTTCCTCAAGGTCGGTTACGCATCCGCGATTACTTTGGTTTTGCGGGTGTCCATGGGCGGCGGTGATTGCTTTCCATCAGGTGACCCACCTGCTCGTTTGCCTCCTTTTAACATAAAAAAGGGGCTTACTCTTGGCCTCAAAAACCATGACCTGACTCTTTTTTACATTGTAGGCCAATCCGTGAGTCTCCGCATATGCTTCACATATAGAGATGAGCTTCCTCAACCCACTAACAGACGCACTCAGCAGCACCATGTCGTCCGCATAGCTGATGTTGTTGACGCAGACACCATCAATTTGACAACCAACCCTGGTGCCGCTGAGCTCGCCTATCAGCTCGTTCACATACAGGTTAAAGAGCGTTGGCGAGCTTAACCCCCCCTGCCTCACCCTGCACTCCAGCCCGTATGATCGCGACAACGCCCCTTCCCATCGAACGTTATTGACCTGGCTTCTGTACCAATGTTTAAAGATATTGATAAGTTCCATTGGTAGGTTAACTTTTTCTAGCTTTTTCTACAGAAGATCGTATGAAACCAGGTCAAAGGCCTTGGACAGGTCGATGAAGCATGCTACAGTCGGGGTTTTTTTTTATATTAAGTCTGCAAACGAGCAGGCGGGCCGACTGATGGTGAGCGGTCACCACCGCCCATGGATATCAGCAACATCGGAGATGTTGCTTTTGTGTTGCCGACCTGAAAAAAACCTCTTTACACCCCTTTTAAAAGAGCCCATGTCGTAGCTTAATGGGAAAACCTCGGATGGCAGCTTATTCCACAGTTTGATGGTACCTACGTGGAATGAAGCTCCTCTGGAAGCGAACCGTTCGAGCGAACAGTGGCTCCAGGATGTGTGCGTGTGCCCTGTTCCGATGGCGAGCGGTGCGATAGTAGAAGGAGGAAGTGGGCACCAAATCAAAAAGTTGCTCAGAGCATTCTCCATTATACAGGCGGTAGAACACACACCACGAGGCGATATCGAGTCTTAAGGCTAAGGGTTCTAACCGGTCTGTGAGCTTGGGAACGTTGACCAATCGAATTGCGCGTCGCAGCAAAGATTGTAGAGTGTCAAGCTGGCATTTAGGAGCCCCGGACCAAAGGTGAGAACAGTACTCCATGTGAGGTCAAACTTGGGCTTTGTACAACTGTAAAAGCTGGTTAGACGTGAAGAACCGTCTCGCTTTCCTAAGAACTCCTAATTTCAGTGATGCTATCTTCGCTTTGTCCTCTAGATACTTGCGGAATTGTACATCACTGGATATGTCAACACCAAGGATCCCAATGCTGCTTGACATTTTAAGTGAGGTTGAGGTTTGACGAACTGAGTAATCGGTGACAGCATGCTTAAGACACAGCACAGCGTTCTACGTCGACAATCCCGGCCTGAACCCAAACTGGCTATCATGCGGTTGAATATATCGGTTTAGCTGTTTATTAAGCATGCTTTCAAATATTTTCGATATGATAGTCGCCAACGAGATAGGCCTATAGTTATTCTTGTCCGCAAGGTCACCAGTTTTATTCTTTACTAGGCACCGCCACCGTTCGCGTCATATCATTGGGTATGTAACCATGTCCCCTATAAAAGTTATATAACATAATAAAGAACAGAACTCGTGGTAAATTCGGGCCAGCAAACTTTAGGTGCTCAATACTTACTTAGTTACTTAATAGTTACTTAGGAGCCGCTGGAGTCGCGACACAATGTCAGCTTTAAGGCATTTGTGGCGCGAGTCCCGACAACCAAGCTGGTCGACACCTTTATGAGGGAAGACTTCTGGCCGAAGGGAGTGGTGTACCGGCGTTTCCGCGGAAGATTACCCGTCAACACCACCGGAACAGCACAAGCTAGTGCTTGATATACTAACATAGTTATAAGTTATATATCTACTAACAAATATTGTTTTATATTGTATGTATGTTAGTCTGTAAGGTATTTATTATATGGGCCCCTTTGTGTATTTACTATCTTGAACATTGTGTGTTGCCTGAAAAAAATGATTTATTATTATTATAACTAGTCCATCGTGGCCAGGTTAATTGAAGATAAACAATGTTTCCATTCAAGCCATTATTCCTAACTTTGAGATGTGAGGTTGGTTAATTAACAACTTGGCACTGAACGAAACATCTTATGAAAAGCGAATGGATTTACAAAAAATGTTTTTTATAAATACATTGTTTGGGTAAGCTTGAGAGTACTTGCAGTAATTAGAATTAAGTGCGAATATTTTTAGGGTTCCGTAGCCAAATGGCTAAAAACGGAACCCTTATGGATTCGTCATGTCTGTCTGTCGAGAACTATACTGTATTTTGTGAACCGCATTAAGATTTTCACACAAAAATAGAAAAAAAAAACAATAAATTTTGGGGGTTCCCCATACTTAGAACTGAAACTCAAATATTCAAAAATCTTATGCTTGGTCGTTTTTAATACCATTTTTTTTCTAAACTGAAGTTTGCGCGAGAGACACTTCCAAAGTGGTAAAATGTGTCTCCCCCCCCCCCCCCCCCCTAATAACTCCTAAAATAAGAGAATGATAAAACTAAAAAAGATATATGATGTACTTACTTTTCCATGCAAACTTCCACCGAAAATTGCTTTGACCGAGATCTAGTAAGTAGTTTCTTTTAATACGTCATAAATCGTAAACCGCAATTTACCTTTCATTCAATCAACTCAAATATAAAAAAAAAAAAAATTTCATAAACATAAACTTTTTGCATAAACCGTGAACCATTATTGGGTATGGTATAGATAATGGTACGGAACCCTTCGTTCGCGATTCCGACTCGCACTTGGCCGGTTTTTTTTTACTGTACTTTCCCTGGGGCTAGTTCTAGTTTGATATTTATTGGCTGGTTATTATGTGACGTGGAATAAAATTAAGTAGCTCTTTCTGCGTAAAACGGAACGCACGTGATTAAATTAAAATGAGGGTATACATGCTACCAACTAGTTATGAGACGACCAACACCTCAGTATCTCTTTGACCATGGACCCTGCAAAGGGTTCGAAACATCAGGATACGCAACAATTAAAACTAATGTATAAAATAAACGCGAGTAGATCCGTAAAAATTGTTTCATTTCAATGTGTAGTTTTCGTGTCAACTTTAGAAAACAAAACGTGAAAAATGGTTTTATAAACCCAAAGCCCATGCCTACCGTGAGTCGTAGCGTCATGTACAGTTAACATGTTGTTCAGTACGGTCTGTAGATGATTTAGGACCCAAACATTCCGGGTTCCATTCCGGGTTTACTGCAAAAATATGTGATACTTACCAATTTTTTTTTCATCTTATTTATGTTACCATATTTTATTAGCAATAAATTATGTTCTATTATATTCTAATCGATGCCATAGTTATTGTACTTAGTCATATGGTTTGTTTTAAGTCCGCCTGACTACAAGTACTATCTTAAATCTAAAGTAAGTAGCATTGTTGTGTTCTGATACTTACTTAAACTCATAATATAGGGAAGTTGTGAGGTGCCATAAGTGTGTTACGGATTTCTCGTTGCATGGCCCGGGTTTGATCACCAACCCGCATTTGGTAAGCGTGGTGATTAAACCATTACCCATCAATCATCACTATAGATGACGTTCGGGATTGGCTAATCGGTGTGGTCTGGAATGTACTAGCCACGAAACTCCAACTTCCGCTTTCATCCTACTCTTTGATCGCCAATCATCTTCGCGCTACATCACGTGGGAATCAAACCGACGCTGCCATTGGTAGCACTATATTGTTCCCAACCCCTCTATCCTCGATCGATGTAATTTTTTAAATCAATTTATGAATACACGCTTTACGATTTTCAAAAGACACGCATCATGCAATATCCTACAATAAAAATAATTAAATTCATAAAGAAAGCATTAGCTAAGCCACGATATACATAGAAACCAAGTACCGGTGGTCGCAATACGGTACAGATGACTTGATTTCGATGATGGTGGTTTTGCCCAGTAGTGGGACGTTTATTGTAGAAGTGCTCTTGAGGATTGTGGACTCTTGTGTTTCCCAGTATTACAAAATATCCGTTTTCGATGGTGGACCCATCATTTACTAGTGAAGACAATAAATCGACTGAAGTGGCTAAGCGATCGGCCCGATATCTGAAGGTCCTGGGTCCAACCCCTGATCAAGTGAAGTGTGCTTCGGAGTTGTCAACAGGCCTGGGTACGTGATCAACCCACATTTGGCAAGCGTGATGAGAAGACTAAGCCGATACATAATTTCCAGGAATATTTATAGACAAATAACATATATCATCATCATCATCATCAGCCCACACACGTCCACAGCTGGACATAGGCCTCTCCAAGTACACGCCACAACAACATATACGGCTAAGGTCAATAAATAACAAAATAATATGCTATTAACAAATCTTCGCAATTATGTAAACAATAGTGTTCAGTTAACCAGCTGAGCAGATTATGTTAACTTAGATCTAAAATAGAAAAAATATATTTTAAAAGTAGAATATATAAATGAGTTTAAAACTTTTTTTTACAGTTGTAGGTATTGCAGTTACCTCTAACTAAAGATTATTAATATTTTTAATTTATTCTTTGCTTTCGTTTAAAACAGAATAACATATTATTAAAACTTTTTTTAATAATGAGCTGGTGAAGCAGAACTTGTGTTTGTGGAAAGTGAAAGTGATGTCTTGATTTAAACGAAATTTTTGCCCAGCAGTGGGATAGTAAAGGTTAATACGGATACGGATGATGTAATAATCGAACCGTGTTATCAAAAGATTACGCTGACAAGGGCGCGAATCTTTTTCGGGAGGAACCGCCACCGCCTGGCAATTACATGGGCCTGAGGATTTCATTGCCAAATATTTTCCTTTATCCACAACGCCCAAGTGAAGGGATGAAGAGAAAAAGTATTTTTTTTAATTTGTGGTTGAATATGTTCGATAGATTTGGTAAACCGCGTTTTTATATTAGTAGGTACCTAATTAAAATAATTTTGTTGGTTTTTTGCATGAGTACGATACAATTACCTACGTTGTTTTCCAAAGCACGGAGGAACTGGAGATATTTTATTTTGGTCATCCGTACGAGCTAGCACGAGCGTCTTGCGACGCGGCAAGCGTATTTCTAATTCGTTGCTCGTTGTTCTACGGAAATCATAGTCAACGGTGATAGAAAGAACGCAATGAACTAGAAAAACCTTCGCCGCGTCGCAGGCCGCCAATGGTCGCGGTCGTGATTGAGCGGTAACTTGTAAGACCGAAACCCGACTGCGCCATCGAGCTCCACTACACAACACATAGGTACGTTTTCATAAAGTAGAGGTGCTTATGACAAATATAGCACTTGGTAGAAACCATCAACAGTTCATCATCATCATCATCTCAGCCAAAAGACGTCCACTGCTGGACAAAGGCCTCCCCCAAGGATCTCCACAACGACGGGTTATGTGCTGCTCGCATCCAGCGGCTTCCCGTGACCTTCACCAGATCGTCGGTCCACCTTGTCCATCAGCAGTTAAAAAAATTTTATTAGTAAACTATTTTTCACAACTTCCACACTTTTTTTTGGTTTATGCACCCAAACCATCTAGAGATAAAGGGTTAGGCGTCCTACCAATTAGGCTATTGTGACTAAATCCAGCCTGAGCTAATTTAGTCAACACTATCTACTTTTATTTTGTGAGCCAAAGGTTAATATATAAGAATGACATTGAGTAAAGGCCTGTTTTCACTTTGATTAGTAATTAGTGCAGGTGACGAGTGCAGGTGCTTAGTGATTAGGAGTAAACTCGTGTGGACAGCGATTGATTAGTGCGAGTGATTAGTAATCTGCGTAGTAAAGTGATTAGACGCGGGTTCTATTTTTTTGCGAGTGGACTGCGAGTAGCCACGTCCCGCGCACCCTCCCTTTCCCCTCACTCGCAGCCTGCCTGCACTGTGCTGCACTACACACGTCTGGACAGCAGTGTTTAGTGTTTAGCGTTTGGCGTCGGACGCTAACAACAGAATTTACTAAACACAGCCACTTGACAAAATTGGACACTTCTTGCACTACACACCTGCACTAAACACTCGCAATTACTAATCACCTGCACTCGCACTAATCAAAGTGAAAACAGGCCTTAACGCTTTAAGTTTAACCCTTAACACCCTTGAGCTTTCCCCCAGTCTTCATTATTGAAAGGTCGCAATATAGGTTGCCCCCGCCTCTAGCTCGTCCTTAATTAGGACATCTGCTGTGATATTACTCCGAAAGGTGGGTACAACTGGCGATCGCTGGCAACCCCGTAAAGTTGAGACGTGTGATACTGAATGAAGTAGAATACTAGATGAGAGCGTTCAGAAAAATGGTGAAAAGAATATATATCGGGTGGGTATATATCAGGTCGCCTAATTTTTTGTAGGTACTTCTAATTGGCAATGGCACACAAACGGTTAGCCTAATTTTTTTTCGCTTACTTTCACTCTTTATAATCGTGTTTGGTCTAATTTCAATTCGCCTAACTTTTTATCGCCATATTGTTATTTATCAAATGCGACATTTAGCGGAACAATTCAAATCCCTAAAGTTTGCAAATACTAAATATTAATTCACACAATTTTTTTGTACTTAACTCGGCAAATGAATCCATCCCACCTGATGTTAAGTGGAAATGAAGTCCAGACGCGAAGACAACTGGTGCAGCGTGGAAACAAACGTAGCATCAGTTAACTTCACTCTGCCGGCCCACAAGTCTAATAAAAAAAAATAACCTCGAAATTCAAGTCTTAAATTTCTAACCTAACATGTGACCTACAGGAGTAAGGCAGCCAGTATTTTAGAAACTGAACAATAATAATTAATATTAGTTGTGCTAAAATTCGAGCTTTTAAATATGTATTTAGCGAAATCGTCGTAATGCCAATATATTTTAGGGTATTTCACATTATAGATTCTAAAATTGGGGCTTTCAATTCTTAGACCAAATTAATTATAATGGTGGCAAAACAATTGTTAGGCGAAACAATAATTGTTCGTTTTAAGTTTAGGCCAATACGGTTTGGCCATGTAATATTAGGACAAAAAATGTTAGGCGAACCAAAGGGCACCCGAAAAGAATCCATGAGCAGGATTTATTAGTTTATTAATTTGTACTGTAACGTGTTAGTTATAGATATGGATAAAAATGGAAAGTATAAAGTAAACAGCCTATACACTGTCCCACTGCTGGGCAAGGCCTCCGTCATTGAAATCAAGTCATCACTACAATTGATGGGTTAATTAATCACCACGCTTGCCAAATGCGGGTTGGTGATCACAAACCCGGGCAAACGAAACACACTTTGTTCGACCTGGGAATTGAACTCGGGACCTACGGGTATCGGGCCGAGCGCTCTGCCACTACCCCACCGAGCCGTTTTCTGAAGCGAGACAATTCATATTATCATGAAAATTAGAAAAATTATTAGATTCACTTCTTTCCGGGTATTGACAAAAGATGCGGCTTAAAGTCCCACATGTCATTGTCATCTATAAATTAATACGTGAAGCAAAACCTTTGTACCCCTTTTTTACGAAAATTGCGCGGACGGAGGAGTATGAAATTTCGCACACTTATAGTTTATATAGAGAAGGTTATCCGAATGTTAATATTTTTTTTAAATTATGCATAAAAATACATTAAATCAAGAAAACAAACATTACACACACTACCATGTACCTATTTGACACACACGCATATATACTCTTTTCAAAAATTTCAAAAATGGAAGAGGAGCGGCCGATATCTGTCAATGCCAATCCAAACTCACATTCTATCTTTTTAAATTTTTCATTGCTTAGGATACAATCCGTGCAGCCTTAATAAAATTATGGTCGAATATCGACCACTGGGCGACCACTAGTTTTTATAAATCTTTCTTTACATTGCAATTTACTATAAATAATAAAAAAATAAATATTAAATTTCGTAAAGTGTTATACTTACACCAAGTCGATATCATTTTAAATAACTCATAACAACAACAGCCATGTTGGTAGTTAACATAACTAGCAACAACTAGATTGTGTGGCAACTAAGGGGTCATTAGTATTTAGTTCAAAATTCATTTATTCAGTTTAGGCTACAAGTAGCTCTTATGATATGAATGTCACTATGCCATCGGTTGATAAGTCTATACAGGGCGGGAGTGTACTGAGAAGAACCGGCAAGAGTCTCAGCATCGGCGTTTCTTTACTCCCTTACAGCGTTAGTATATTGGAAAATGCCCTCTTATAGCAGGACATTTTCCATTACCTACAAATAAATTAGTATTGGTACTGTCCCTCTGCTGGGCAAGGTCTATCAAGATTTAAATCAAAGGCGCTTAAAATTTCGATCACCCGATGACCGGCCCTTGTTAAAGTTGCCTATCTTCAGTAATCGCAGACCGACTGCGTTTACCGCTGTGCTTTCAAGCTCATACACAGCTTGTTAAAGTAGAAAAATATAATTTCCGATCAGATCCAAACCCTTCGGAGAATCTAGTAGGGCACGGGGACACGCACTTTTAAGTTAGGTATGTGATGCCGTTCCCTCTAGAAAACCTCCGAAGTTGATTCGTTTCACACGGCTTGAGGTACCCTTTACGTACATCGCCGCCTCCAAAAAAGCCCGGTTAAGCTGAAAATGCCGTTTAAGGCAATCAGCAGTCTCTCTCCAAAAAAATATAATAAACACTAAGGAATAAATAACGCATTATTTAAACAAGTCAGTATAGTCAGTGGTCTAACTGTGCCCGATATTATTTCCTGTTGAGCCGTTTAATTAAACATCTGCTAATTTCGTCAGATTTTTCGCTATTATTGATATCAGTCGTCGATCGAAGTGTCTCGATGCTTGTTTGAAGTTCATATAAGTGGTTGCAGTTTCTGTTTTCAGCTTAAAAGCTCAAAACGTTAAACTATCTTTAAGTTTTTTCGAAAATAACTTATTCTTTTGTTACGATTATGTTGACGAGAGATTTTTCAATTGAGAAGAGCTCGCAACCAGTTCAGGAGGCTATTTGTTATTGACAGTGTTAACCGACTCAATTTTATTTCCCCCTAACAATCCTAACGAATCTAACAAACAGAAAGAAAATTCTAGAAGAACTTTAACAAATTCTTGTATCGTATCGATATCAAGAAATTTTTCTTAAAATTGATATTTTAAAAGATATATAGGTAGCTGTCAATTTTAGTTCACCGCAAACTCCCGATTGGCCCCACATTTAGATTTCGCACACGTACAATTCGGTTATATTGAAAAGCAGCACTAACACAATACGCTTGAAAATTTCTCGTTTCATTTCCATTCCCACCTGATAAATAATGCAGTGCCTGAAACACGGGTGAGTGTCAAAACGTATGTTGCCGCTCAAATACTTGTCATAGTTTGTTAATGTATGGTAGTGATATTGAATAGGAATATAACAGTAAAAACGGGTCAATTTAATTAGTATATTATTAAGAATATTTTACTTTATCGCAGAACATTTTGTAAATATACTGATCTCCAAAGTTCAGTTTGAAGATGGCACTCAACGATTATGTTACATAACAATCCTGTTTTTTCAAAATGTGAAACCTCAGAAAAATGTTTATCTAACGTTTTATTCAAATTTTGTTGTGACTAAAATACAATTCAGAACTTGGCGGTAGCGTTCAAGGGTTGGTTGCAGCATTTGTGTACAACGATGTTGTATATGTTAAATCTATTAACTGTCTATCCCCTTCATAAACTAAACTGTAAACGCACAATCGCGAACTGGCTCTTGACATTAACTTATGAGGAAACCGAACACTTAATTAAACCAAAGGTGTAACTGCTTCTATAATCATACCCCTACTCTCTCTAAGGTTTTATTGGATTATAATAATATGTGCACTGCACTAAGTATTAACACACGAACACATGCATTCATTCATTCACTCTTACACACTCACTCTTTTACACAATATACAATATCTCTCACTCAGGGGCTTGCCACATCATTTATTTCATTTATTTTGTTTATTTGTTAATGTATTAATAAGTTAGCTCATATAGTTATAGTTAACTCGAAGTCCGTGGAAGTCCTGGTGACCTGTGGCCTACGGGTTTTTATCAAACCTAACGCAAGCACCCGTCTCTCACAAGGGATACTTATGGGTTCTATTTACTTGGTATGTGTCATTTTTTTTATTTTAATTTCTTTATCTTTTACCTTTATTCCTACGTATTTTTTATACCTATACCTTGTGATGAGAAATAAATAAATTTTGATTTGATTTGATTTGATATGCTGAGCTCGGGTTGAGGCCAATGGGCACCATGGGTTGAGCTGCTGTAGATGCGCTGGCAGGTTGCCGAGACATCACGCTCTGAACGACATCATCCGGCGGGCATTGGTAACCGCCAATATTCCGTGCGTTCTGGAGCCCCCGGTCTTGAGCACTATTATTTATTCTGTGCTTGAGCCGAACAGACGGCAAGAGGCCGGATGGTTTGACCTTGGTTCTCTGGGAGAAGGAACGTTGCTTGTTGTGGGATGCGACGTGCGTTAGTACCTTCGCGACGTCGCACATTCAAGGCACAATGCGGACTGCTCGGCCTGTTGCTGAGAGTGCCGCGAGGCAGAAACATTTGAAGTATGCTGCCTTGGAAGTCAGCGTACCACTTTCTCCCTTTCTCTGTAGAGACTTCTGGGGTGTGGGGCACGGAAGCGAAATCTTTTATTGCCAAACTGGGGCACCGTTTAGCGGATCGTGAATACGATCGCCGCTGCGGATCATACCTGGTTCAGAGCTTTCCTTGGCAATACGACGTGGTAACGCTGCCGGTATCATGGGAACCTTTGAGCCGGGGGTGGCCCGTGGTGGTCTTTTAGATTGGAATATTTAATTATTATAATTATTTGATTGTTTGAAATATAATTATAGAGCATGCAATATAAGTAGTTATCAATATATATAAAATAAAAACTCAGAATTTAAAAAAAAACTCTAAGATTAAATGTTTATATAATTTTTAACGCAAATTTTGTTGCGAACAAATTACAAAAACACAAATGTTGAAAAAATTTCCACGAGCAGGGTTTGAACCTGCACCCTTCTGACATACCGGGTTAGGTGCTCTTCCAATTGAGCTATCGTGGTTCTCTAATCTCTAAGATTATTACCTTGGTTATTGTATGTACAAGGTCTCTTAGATGACAGTGATCAAGTATATTTGTTACAGGATTAATATTAGCCGTATTTTTATTGTATTTAATTTTCCATAATTAACTGTTTAATATTAGTTTAGTTCAAGAAGTTCTTCATTCTTTCCGATTTCGATTCCGAAGTCAACTAATCACGAACGGATTTCGAATAGTTTTAACTCAAAACAGCATATCTTCTACTCACCTAGTAATCTTCTTCTTCTTCCTGCCCTGGTCCCATGTTACTTGGAGTCGGCGTAAAATGTCCGTTTCTTCCACTCTCCTCTATCAGTCGTCACCTGTACAGTCACTCCCTTCGCATTCATGTCATCGGTCACACATTTCTTTGCTCTCCTTCTACTCACCTAGTAATAATAAATCGTATTTCAAATTAATGTATGAACCCGACAAAAACATTGACTAAAAATAGAAAAGCGCATCTTGAAATAAATTTTACAATTAAACAATTACCTTTTGCGTCAATTTACCGCTCGAGCGAGGACGAGCCGCGCCCTAATGACAGGGACTGTCTGATTGGGACGCCTCGGCCCTTTTACAGCTCCCGACAATTGGTTGTAAAGGCTTTTCGGTCGGCAATAACCTTAAAAGAGATCGCATTATTTCCTTGATTTTCTCTTATTTTTTGATAGATAAAAAGATTACTAATGTTAACGTAACATGCCAGTCATTATCATTGAAAGAAGAATACTTATTTAGAATACTAACAGTAAAGGAGAAAAGTCAAGAAACTAAAAAAAAGTGTCAGATTGAAAATGAAAACTATACCATATATTATTATTGAGGTGACATATTATAACAACCAAACCTATTGTAACTATTTTCGAATTAACTACGGTCGGTTCACATAATGTTCATAACTGATGATTTGCCGAATAAAATAAAATAAAATAAAAATAAAATAAAATAACGTATATTGGTCGACGCCAGTATTGTTTAACTTATTTAATTTTGATTAAACTAAAATTAATTGCACTAACGAACTATCAATCTAATGGTGTTTTAAAATATTGAATGTTTCAAATATGCATGAAATACCTAATGGACGACTGTTTATCAATACTGCGCGCCGCGCTGTTTTGTTAGCAAAAGCTAAAACGAGGGTAGCGCTTACAGAAATACTAGCAGCCCTACTCCTCTAGATCACGTGATAGGTTAGAGGTTATTTTTTTATTAGACAACAGAAATCTATACAAAAATATATTTTTTAGGGGGGGTTCCTGTATGGAGCTACATTTCTGTTGTCTAATAATAAAAATTCTTAAAAAAAACAGTTAGGTGAATCGCCCGTTACTTCACCCCTAGGTTAAGTATAATATATCACATATATATTATATGACCTCAGAAATGCTTAATTATTATGGGATACTATATTATGGGAAGAGGAATCAGGAAAGATCCTGGAAAATTATAAACAGGAAGTGCTAGGGATCGCTGGGTGTCAAGATAATGGAGGATGCCTTTGCCAGAGGGAATACTTACTAAGCTACTCGTAATTTATTTGTTTCTAATTTGTCTTGCATTTGGATCTGAATGAATAACTTTACTTGCTTACTTACCTTTTCACGTTAACATTTTACTAATTATACTTGATTTTTTAATATTGATGACATAATCAATTACAATTAAAAGAGAGATAGAGTTATGTTTTACATAACATTACTAGGTTTCGTTACAACATTATGTCGCGAGAAAACTTCTTGAAAAATAGAAATTTGTTTTAAGCTTTTCATTTTGTATTTTTTTTCGTTTTTTTATTTATTTATTGAACCGCAAACAAGTTTACAATACAGATTTACAATATTATTTTTAAGTCTAATTTTAAGTGAAACCCAGTCAGAGTCAATGTAATTAAATATACAATGTAAGCGTGTAATAAATGAATTAAGCAAGTGTATACTATATGTATGTGTGAGTAAGTGTATATTAGGATTTCAATATATGAGTGCATGTGTGAATTGGACTTTACATCTGTATACAATATTGATTACCTAATGAAATATTATAAATATTTGGAATTTACTTGGAAACGTGAGTGACTGTAGAATCCAAAAAATATTATTTATGCAAATGACACAAAATAATGGTAAACGTGTTTACAAGTTACAAGAGCAGCGAGCAACATTAAGTGACTTTCGGAAATCCTCCGCGACGGTTCATTAATCAAATAAACATATGTTTTACGATATTATTGAAGTATGTTTAAACTTAATTTCTACATCTTCAAGTCTCCTCGAAAACGATGTAAAGTTTTCACATCAAACAATATCCAAAAGAATCTTACAACGTTTTGATAAAGTCTTAAATCGCTTGCTCCCAACAAAAGTTCACTTTGAACAACAATCTTCGTGACATTGCAAACTTATTTCTGCGGTAAGTCGAACTCCAAAGACTTTAGGAATAAGGCTGAAATTGGAAAAGAGATTGACTTGTTGCAGAATGGGGTAAACTTGGTAAATATTGTCACTCGGCTTAGCGGGTAAGTTACAGAGAAATGTGCTCAAACAGTGAGGTGTCTATTTGAGAAGCGATGTACAGCAGTGAACGACGTCGGGACGAGTGGTGTCGAATGTAACTGACACTTGGAGCACATTTGTCACATGTGTATCAGTAACTTCGTTGATGGAATCATGTTTCAAACTCTTCGTATTGCCAATAATTGTTTACACATCATTAATAAGGACTTTGGCAAACTAAAATGTTAGCTTGAGTTCGATGAAAAACTTTGACTGAATATTGGTTTTTTTTATTAGACTTTGGCTGTAAATACAAGCTCTTTAGAATTGTACTACTGGCTCATCGGTTCGAAAATCTACTCCAAGATCTTGTTTTAAAAACCCGAACAAATCACAACAATAATTGTATTTTTAATTAATTAATTCATAAATTAATTCTTAATACTATATTAGTACCTTGTCATATCTTTTAGTGCGTATTCTTGCATGAGCATATTTTTCTATACCTTCAGTAATTTGGCAAATAATCTGGCAAGTCTCTATCTTATTCTATTCTGCCTTCAAAATTTTGCAATTACTAAAAATGCTATCTGATCTGTAGTTTATAGAAATCAATGTCTTAAACTCCTTATTTAATTTTCATATTGACATCAAGATGTCTTTAACTATTTTAAACAACGTATTGTGATCAACAGTCCAAACAAAACGTAAACTTTAGTTGCATATTATCTCTTCAAAAGTACTACTTTACACGGTCCGATAGTCGCGAGCTATTTACGCACCCAAACACTATAAAAGCAACAACCGTGAACCGTACTAATGGGTGCGAACGGGAACGCGAGTGGATCATTTGACTGCACCCATCTCCGACTCATGTGGGGCCAGCTAGAGGTGCTTTTGATAAGAAAGGCTATACAAAAGTGCAATCAAAATGATTATATAATGAATTACCCAATGCCGCAAAGGAATGGAAACCATTTAAGGTTTTCTAACCAAAATTATAAAAATACGTAATGTTGGTGTTTTTTATATAGAAAGTTAAGCAAATGTCCAAGGCATTGAGTGTCTATCTCTCGCTGCCGGCACACAACAAAATGCTAAAAACATTGATGTTAGGGCGACTAATTAGATAAGATGGTGGTAGCTAGCCAGGCGGACAAACAAGCCCTACCACCAACCAAACCGAGTACTTGAAACATGTACCCCCCGCTGGGAATCGAACCCGGGACCTCTGAGTCTAAGACAAGTGGTCTTAATCACTAGACCACAGATGCGGTTATGTGAAGTAAAGTAATGCGTAATGCTGAAATATAACTCATCATCAGCTCATTATATGTCCCCACTGTTAGGGCACGAGCCTTCCCTATGGATGGATAGGGAGAATGGGCCATAAACCACCACGCGGGCCCAATGCTGATTAGTGGTTGTTAACGTCTGCTAATGCAGCCGGGACCAACGGCTTAACGTGCCTTCCGAAGCACGCATTATGATGAAATAATAAGAGAGGAGAAGCTCGAGATTATAAATTTTTGGTCACCCATCCGATGACTGGCCTTTGCGAAAGTTGCATAACTTCAGCAATCGCTAACCGAGCGCATTAACCACTGCGCCATCGAGCTCCTGAACTATAACGTAGTTAAGTTTAATTTGTAAGAAAATTAGTGAAATTACGAGTAGATTATTTTCTAGATTTCATTGAAGTAGGGTACACACGTACACACAGCGATGCTAGGTAATACAATGGTGATTTTCTATTTATAGATTTTAACATTAATTTTACTTTAAAATTTGTTTGAGAACACAAAATTTTACATACAATTTCTATTCAACATAAGAAATAAAATTATTTACTTAGATGCATCTAAACAGAACTCCCATAGAACAAATAAAACCCCTTTAAATGCATTTAAAAATCACAAAATGGGTACCTCTGTCTCTGTTGAAAAATTCACAAGCACTTCATTCCTCGCTATTTGTCTATAAAACCCCTCTTCAAGCTTCATTCATTTTCAATGGTAGCCTAATTGTTCAACAAGACGAAAATATTTTATTCAGAAGGAGATGTTTCCTAATGAGAGTAATAATTACCAACTTCGGTGCTCTAAAGTGAATTTGTAATACAAATGGATTTTGCGTAAAATGGGGTATACTGTTGACTGAGCGGTGTCGGTGGTCGACCTCTGGTGGTCTATATGGGTTAGTAATTCGGTATTAGCTGTACTAGTTTTATTCTCCTGAGCAGGCTCGTTAGGTACGTACCTAAGGAAAAGATTAAGCATCAATATCATCACAGCCAAAAAACGTCCACTGCTGAACAAAAGCCTCCCCCAAGGATTTTTTATAAATAATTCGATAGGCTTGCATATAATATAATATAATATAAACTTTCCTACACTCACACCAATTATCTAGCCCAAGAGAAGCTTCGTTACGAAACTCGTTATAGTGGTTACTAGACAACGGATAAACATACTTAAAATACTTATTATACATAGAAAACACTCAGACCCGAGACAATTTTAGAAAAACAATAATTTCTAAATCGATCCGACCGGGGATCGAACCCGGTACCTCAGAGATGGCGACACCATGAAAACCGGTGTACAAACCACTCGACCAAGGAGGTCTTTGATATTTGACTACTATCTCGCCTGATGGTAAGTGCTGACGTAGCCTACGGTGTAACATACTTTCCTAGAAGGTACCTATTCACTCGTGGTTTGAAGACCCCAATGTTATATTTGATAGGAAACAGACAGAGGCAAGGAGTTCCACAGCTTTTTGGTACCTACGTAAGAAAAGCGTGGACGCGAAACGCTTCGTATGGGTGATAGATAATAATGGCGTCGCGCAGTTTGTCTGGTTGTCCTGTGATAGAAAGGTGACGGAGGAATCAAATTGAAAAATTCCATCGCACACTCTCCGAAGTGAATCCGATAAAAAATCGAAAGACTTGCGACCTGGCGCCGATGTTCTAAGCATTGCAGCTTTTTGTCAAACGGGTCAGGATATCCACAACCACCGGTTTTGTGCTGCTTACATCCATCGGCTACCCGCAACCTTCACCAGATCGCCGGTCCACCTGCCCCCCGTTGACTACACGTATAGCTTATGACGTCATCTTGCCACCTCGCACCGCCTATGAAAGCAATATCAAAAGCTAAAGGCGATATTGCTTTCATAGGCGCTACGAAACGACAAGATGACGTCATAAACCACACACGAAGTCAAAGCGATCGGTTAGGCGGTTGGGCCCCTGCCCCCCGACCGCCTAACCGATCGCTTTGACTACGCGTATCGTTTATGACGTCATCTTGCCACCTCGCATCATCTATGAAAGCAATATCAAAAGCTAAAGGCAATAGGCTTTCGATACTGCTTTCATATTCGGCACGAAACGACAACATGACGTCATAAACCACACACGAAGTCAAAGCGATCGGTTAGGCGGTTGGGCCCCTGGTTGGAGCCTTGCCTACACTGCGTCTTCAGGAAGACGGAAAAAACATTAAGTACACTTTATACCTTAATCAGAAATCACCGCTCTTCCTTATCCTAGTAACTTGTTTTATAATATTACTTGAGACTGAGTTTATACAAAAAATATTTTAATACGTTGTTTGATATATTTACAAAAAAGTCTTATAAATATTTTTTTATAGAGAGTTAGGCAAATGACTCTGTTCTGTCGGAGATTAAGCAGAATCAGCAGATGCAAGGACAACTAGTAGTTATGCAGGATTTGCCTCACAGCCCTCCTCGCCTTGCCGACCCGCAACTTGTTTCTTCACATCTCGTTAAAAGAACTCCATGTTGTAAGATTAAAAATAATAAAAGTGCATGCATAAAAATCAGGCGTTGTGTACCACTCGAGTAAGTAAAAAGTAAATAACCTTTACCGAGTTATGATCAGAAAGCCTAACTTGCAGAACGTCTTTGAAGCAAAACGTCTACAATGCTTAATGACTAAAATGCAGACAGCCTAACTTGCAGAACGTCTTTGAAGCAAAACGTCTACAATGCTTAATGACTAAAATGCAGACAGCCTAACTTGCAGAACGTCTTTGAAGCAAAACGTCTACAATGCTTAATGACTAAAATGCAGACAGCCTAACTTGCAGAACGTCTTTGAAGCAAAACGTCTACAATGCTTAATGACTAAAATGCAGATAGCCTAACTTGCAGAACGTCTTTGAAGCAAAACGTCTACAATGCTTAATGACTAAAATGCAGAAAGCCTACCTTGCAGAACGTCTTTAAAGCAAGACGTCTACAACAATAATAACAACAATAGGTATATTTTTTGTGCGTTATAAAATTAATGAACTGTTCTTACTTTATAACTTTCTTTTTACTTTTTTTTATATTTATTCATGCCCACTTGGGCTTGTCTTTGATAGAGAGGAATTCGTATGGGTACCCCTTCCGGCACGGAAGCCGCGTTGCTTTATGGGTAGGTATAGACGTAATGCTGCTAAGGCAATTTACCTTTTAGAAAAAAAATGTCTTGCCTACTTCTTAACTGATCTTTAGTATTTGTAAAAATATTATGATCGGATGTTAATGACGGTAGTTGTTAACATTGAATGGGCGCCTTTGGATTTCAAAGTAAAAAGTAAATAGTGTTGAATAATTTCGGCGGGCTGGTTAGAACCACGATAGCTCAATTGGGAGAGCACCTGACCCGGTATGTCAGAAGGGTGCAGGTTCAAACCCTGCTCGTCGAAATTTTTTCAACATTTGTGTTTTTGTAATTTGTTCGCAACAAAATTTGCGTTAAAAATTATATAAACATTTACCTTTTAGACATTTTGCTTCTTAGACTTTATACAACTTAGACATTGCTTTTAGACATTTTGCTTTAAAGACTTTCTGCAAGTTAGGCTTTCTGATCATAACTCCCTTTACCTAGTGAGATAGAGAGTGTCTCACTAGTTGGGGATCCCGGGTGAAGTGCGCTTCCATCATTGGCCTTATTACATCACTGGCATCACTTAACATCAGGTGAGATCAAGGCACTGTGCTTACCCGTTATTATAAAAAAAAGAGTCAAATGCAAGCCTATATAATTATAAAAAAAACTGTCCCACTACTTGGGCAAAGGCATGATTGAAATCAAGTCATCACTACAATTGATGGGTAATGGGTTCATCACGCTTGCCAAATGCGGGTTGGTGAAAATCTGAAAACACACTTTGGCCAACCTGGGAATTGAACCCGGGACCTTCGGGTATCGGGCCAAACGCTCTGCCACTCGGCCACCGAGGCGTTACCCGAGTATGCAATAGTATTGTCTCAAACTAAATATTTTAAAGGCACTTAAAAGCTTTATATCTCTCAAAATAAAAACTTTAAAAAACAAGTATTATGTAACGCTAGACGTATTTGTATAAAATTAACAGGCTATTTAAATTAACAAAATTTTCACGGTACTTAATTATCTCTAATAACTATTAAGATGAAATGGTGAGATAAAGATATGTTAAGCAGCGGCGGCCGGTTCACACATACTATGTTGTTACATTACAACAACAGCTCATTATACATGGTGTAGTGAAAAAGTTTTGGAGGCGAATGATGAAAGTCGTTGCTCCATCGTTATCCATGATCACAATGTCAACAATATATATGTATTTGTGTGTATGGTGGTTAAGGTTCCACTGGCAAGTAGCTATGGAACGCTTCCTTAGGTTATAAAATAAGCCTAAGGGGTGGATCACTTATTGAGCTGTAGTTTAACTAATTATTTTTACTAGATGAAATATGATATATGAGTGGACTGTATTTTTTAAGAGGTTTGGTTCAGCTCGGATCCACAACTAAGGTAATAAATAAATAATAATTAATTAATTAATTACTTAATTAATTAAGCCTCGTTCAGTAAAAACCTGAGATTGATTGATTGATTGATATTGGTTCTAAATTTAAAAATATACCTAATTATGATGATATAATAATAATTGTGAAAAAAAGAGTTTAAGTTGGAAAAACAGAACTCGTTTCTTTGATGCACTTCCAAAAGATGGAATAATCTACCAGCATACGTTTTCCCTCCTTCCTAAGTCATGGGATCCTTCAAACGAGGCGTGAAGAGGCCAACCAACTATTTACCTATATTAATATATTTTTGCAAACAAACTCCGAATTTTGAACAATTAAAATGAAAACATTAATTTGTGTAAGTCATTGCTTATTGACTTTTAGTTAACATTTCGACTGTTTATTAACAAAAAGATGGTGGGCACCGATGACATTATTGCACTCGGCCATGTGTACGGAAACATTAACCGATGCGATCTCCACAAAATGGCAGCCGAATAACGAAGGGGCCTTGGTGAATTTTAAATTACCTTCCTAATTAAGGTGTTTTAAATATAAATACAATTACATAAACTTTACGCTGTTATATTGGAAAAAGTTGACGCGAACACTTTGAACACATTCAAATGAGACACCTTACGAATCATCATCATCATCATCATCATCAGCCTACACACGTCCACTGCTGGACATAGGCCTCTCCAGGTGGCTGGCAAGAGCTAGATGAGAGTAGCCGCGGATCGTGCTCAGTGGCGTGCGCTTGGCGAGGCCTTGTCCAGCAGTGGACCTTAAGAATGTATGCGTTCAATTTTACACATTATTTTATTGTGACGTTTTGAACCGCTTACATGGTCCGTGGTCACAGGGAGACTGAGATATGCCTGTAACCATCAAACATGTTAAGGGTTAAAACAATTTATTGTGTAAATAAGCAAAGTGCAAGTAAATCCGTATTTTTTTTTTCTATTTTATTGGATTAACTTTTCTTTGCGGAAAATCGAAAAAAGCACGAGTGGGGTTAAAACCCGTACTTTCTGAACAATAGGGTTTAGCGTGAACTAATTATACCTTTTCAAACTCGACGTTTCTATCGAGTTGCCTATGATACCCATAGGATGGGATGCCTAAGGATACCTATAATAAGTAGTTTGTTTTAAACTCCGTTAAAAACTTTGTTCGAAATGGAACGCGAAAGTGTGAAATTGTATAAAGCACCTTTTACACGTCAAAACTGTCGACTTTTTCAAGATTTTTATTTAATTATTTTAATTTTGTCAGCACTCTTGGGACCGATCGCATGAGCCCACAGTTTGAGATCATCTTTTACATAAAAGTCATCATCATCTCAGCTAAAAGACGTCCATTGCTGGACAAAGGCCTTCCCCAAGGGTATGAGGGGTTGGCGATCGCAGTAGGTTGAGGGTAACCTCAGAGAGATGCTGCTGCCCATCCTCTGGAATGGTCTCTTAGTCGGGTTTTACGACACCCACGGGAAGAGATGGGGTGGTGCAATTCTTTATCCCCGGAACCACACAGGAATACTTACAGGTAGTTATTTAATTTTATCTGGCATTCTTTACTCAAAACTTAAGTTTTTTTTTGTACTTTAAATAAACCTTCCTTCAACTGTCTCTTTAAACCCGTAAAGATATATAGATAGCCAATATTCCCACGCAGTACATACTGAAATTATGAAGGAACGCGACCGCCAGCAAGATGCCATGCATAACGCGCAGGAGTTGCGTGCGCTAAATCGGTGGCCGCCATACAAAAAGCTCGACAATAAGTGAAACAGACACTGCAATTATGTATGGCCTTTGTTGCCTTGCGTACACCCCTTAGAGATGCGTAAAGATTAAATTTCTGTATTTACATACGTGTGCTAAATTCAAACTTAGCTATGCTTACGACTGACAGCTAAATTTAAAAATATATCTTTATCCTACTAATATTATAAATGCGAAAGTTTGTGTGTATGTATGTTCGTATATTTGTTGCTTCTTCACGGTGCAACGGATTGATGGATTTGGATGAAATTCGGCATACAGATAGTTTATAACCTGGAATAACACATACAATACTTTTTATCCAGATATTCCCATGGGAACAGGAACCACGCAGGTGAAACCGCGAGCGTCCGCTAGTATTATATAAATCTTCTGTGCGTATGTATGTTACTGAACTCCTAAACGGCTGGACCGATTTGGATGAAATTTTTTTTGTGTGTCTATGTGGATTCGAGAATGGTTTTACAATTGGACCCGGTAGGTGGCGTTGCTATAGGGGTCCATCATGGGGTACGGGTGTTCTTTCATCTCACCTGATGTTCATTGATGAATACCAGGATTCCTCAACTATTGAGGCACTACCTTTTCTCCATAATTTATTATTATTTTTTAGATAATAATTTCAAGTTACTTTGCGGAGTGTGTGTGAAGCGGACGAATGATTTTTTTGTTTTGTTGTCATGGAAACTTGTAAAGCGGTACGAAGTCCGCCGGTCAGCTAGATAGAAATATTATTTCAAAACATATTACTTTTATTTTTATTTGATTTATTTCTTGGTACACACACAGAGATACAACAACAACACATAAAACAAACGACAAAAACAAACACGATATGTTGCGGCTCCAAATCAATTGTGTACTCACAGATGTTGAACAGAACAGTGATTTAAAAAAAATCTTTTCTATCTTATTGTATGTTGTTACAAGTTTAGATTACACTATGTATGTTAAGTATGTATATTATGTATGTTCCGTGCTTCGGAAGGCACATAAAGTCGTTGGTCCCGCTGCATTAGCAGTCGTTAACAACCACCAATCCGCACTGGGCCCGCGTGGTGGTTTATGGCACGTTTTCCCTATCCATCCATAGGGAAGGCTCGTGCCCCAGCAGTGGGGACATAAAATGAGCTGATGATGGTGATGTTAAGGATATAAAAATTTACTAGAAAAATAATCAACCAGTCCTAGGAAACTCGATTGGGAATCGAATCCACGGCTCTTGGGTTACCGGTCCAATGGTCACGGTGCCTAGTGCGAGTTTTGTTTACTATCCGTATTCATTCGATTACGTTTACGAAACGATAATTAGTATGGCATTGAAGCAGCGCCTCCTGGTGGCATACGAGAGGAGTTAACATTTTGCCATACAAATTCTCGTTTTCGTCATCGAATGGCGAATGAAACTCGCTCTTGGCACCCTGGCCGCTGAGCTACCGGGGTCTCGGCATAGCGAGCACACGAGCACCGAGCTTCTCCCCGCCCGCCTCTAAATGCCACTACACATTTACAGAATACACTAAGCATGCACACTAGTTAGGCCCAAGACACCGTACTCGTAGAACAAGGGTACGAAGAACCGGTTCACACGCGCTCTATACCAGGTAAGTACAGACCTGGGCGCTTCTCTCCTCCTCCACGGTCTGGTCTACCCGAGCCTAGGTCGGAGCCTTAAGAGGCGCCCTTCGGAGAATCTAGTAGGGCACGGGGACGCGCACTTTTAAGTGTGCGATGCCGTTTCCTCTAGAAAACCTCCGAAGGTGGTTCGTTTCAATATGGCTTGAGGTACCCTTTACGTACCTCGCCGCTCCCAAAAAACCCGGTGATGCTGAAAATGCCGTTTGAGGCAATCAGCAATCTCTCTCAAAAAAAAAGAAGAAAAAATTTCTGAGACTAGTTGATTTTTTCTATTAATATTTTATCTTGGAACTACATATAGCATTCTCATCTCATCTCATCTCAGCCAAAAGCCGACCACTGCTGGACAAAGGCCTCCCCCAAGGATATGAGGGGTATTTGCCGTAATCGCCACGCTTGGCAGGCGGGTTGGCGATCGCAGTAAGTTGAGACTTAATCTCAGAGAGATGCTGCTGCCCATCCTCTGGAATGGTCCCTTAGTCACCTTTTACGACACCAACGGGAAGAGATGGGGTGGTGAAATTCTTTATCCCCGGCACCATATAGCATTTTAAGTGCAATAATAAAAAATATGTAATTATGTCTGTCTATTAAAATAATATTTTGTTTGTTTTGGTATGTTTTAGGTAATGGTTTGAGGTGTTTTTGTTATTACTATTATTTTACTGATAGCATATTATAAACTGTAACTTTGTACTTCAACACATGTGTTTTTTGCAAAATCTCGAACAAAACCGCGAAAACATCACAACGTGCCTCAAAAACTCTCACCCAGGACGCAAATTCAACATCTCCACCCCACTCCTTGAGCTACGTAAATACCACAAAATATTCATTGAGCACAACCCCACCGTGCCATTACGTCACCATCCAAACTCGACGGTGCATGGCTGTCACTCCTCCAAATTAATTCACCATTTCAATTTAGTAAGCCTATACTTAGTCGAATGATTTACTTCAACGTCAGAAACATTCAGCCTTCACAGTTCGGAGTTTGGTCCGTTAGGCAGGACATCCCCTGCCTTTAATTTGGAGTGTTTAATTTAAATTTAAATAACCCTTGGTAGCGTGGAACTTTTAGTGCATTTGATTCCCGGAGGCTTGTTGATTTTCACTTTATAAGTTGTACGGACCAAATTAGAGGAGGTTGGGTATTTCGTTTAGTTAATGATTGATCGAAGACTTTTCTCGCTTGGTGAAAGAGATAACTGCCGTTAAGACTTAATTGTAAGTATTAGTTGTAAGCGCAACGGGGGCGTTTGGTAAATAAAGGTAAACTGATACGTTTCATTTTACCGACTAAAAAAACGGTAACCGATTATCGGACGTGGGCGAGGGCTCTAAGGAGAAAATCAAGCAAAGTGAAACGTATCTAACTAACAAAAGAAGGAAACCAATCAAGAATGGATATCAAAACAAAACAGCAGCAAGGACGTCAAGGAAATATAAAAAAAAACGTTGACAGCTGATAGAAAAATATAAAGAGCATAATAATTATGTTTACAGAAGAGTATTTACTCCGTAACAGTAAATATTTCACGAGGTTTACTCAAAACTACTCAGTAATGGCATACCTTTATACCCGATTAAGTCCTCCCCTATGCTTTTCGTTTCCAATAATTCATTCAAATGTCCACTTATGCTTATCGTGCCTTTACTATTGTAAGTAATTTTAATACCAAATCCAATCACACGCTAACCTACCTTTTTACTTCCATTTCTTTTTCCAAATGAATTCGTTAGAACATAATTAGACTCGATCGGTTGACATTATGAGCCTTTTTTAATTTAAAATAACAAATTAATAGTGTCAAATACACCCCATAAGTGGGTGCTAATACATTAATTAGCTTAAAGGAAATTGAGTCTTGATTTAGCAAGGTTTAAAGTCGAATTTCACTTTCCAACGTTTTGTAGTAAGTAACCCGAAAATGTAAGAGGTGGGCTCGCGTGACC
The DNA here is from genome assembly GCA_947562085.1 of Eudonia lacustrata. Classification (NCBI taxonomy): domain Eukaryota; kingdom Metazoa; phylum Arthropoda; class Insecta; order Lepidoptera; family Crambidae; genus Eudonia; species Eudonia lacustrata. The sequence continues at coordinate 1,346,044 of OX387323.1, read as the reverse complement.
CAAGTAATTAATTTTGAAACACCGGTACAACTGAGCGAGTATTATCTAAATTGTAAATGCGGCAGAAAACACACGGACGACGTGTTAATACGTACGCACCGTGAAGAGTATCGGCCTAGGTGGGTTATTAGTATTTGGAAAATAAAACAGTTTGTACGGATCTACACGCGTTTTTAGACTGACGTTTCGGACAGCTTACAGGGTCTGTGGTCACAGGAGAGACTGAAGTGTTGGTAGTCTTCCAGTCATTTTGTTTTTTTTTTACTACGCAGGGGAGAGCTTGGATAATGATTATGCTTGAAGTAAGTATAAAATTTATATTAAATTTTTTTTTTTTTTTTTAATTTTTTTATCAATATTTTAAACACTGCTTGTTTAACTGTGTTCGTGTATGCTTTAGAAAACTGTTTTTGTTATTTGTTACTTATGTATAATAATTTATTTATTTTTATTTAATTAAAACAGTTACATAACAAATTACAATAATTAAACACATTAAAATTAAATAAAATGAAAGGTCGTACATTAAGAACTACATTAACATACATGCATCTTGTCACAAAACCATAAGCACTGAAGCAATAATATGGGTTGATAATATTCAATCTATGCTCTTTTCATAATTTAAAAGATTGTGATGTGTGATTTTAATGATTATGTCTTGATGTGGGTACCTAACTAAACACATAAAAGATTTACACTTATTTTAGTAGCACCATTAGGCGTTAAAGTAAAACGTATAAAATATAATTAAAATTACATGCAGATAAAAACTTTAACCCGTTAATAAACGTAGCGTAAGAAAGTTGGTTAATTGTTTTCTAAATGGGCCGTAACGTTCGTAGGGCTAACTCCTTATAATATAATTAACATTGTACTGCCTTTACTCTGTGTTAAAGTCTGATTCTGATAAAATCATTATTGTTTACAAAAAATATCCAAGATTTTGAAGTTTTTGTAAGAACTCTTATAGTTAACGATTCATCAAAAAGTTTGGTACTTTTACTAAATTTATTTCTTTGATCCTAGATCAAACTTTAACATTAAAGAGAAATGTGATAGTTTAGAAGGCTACATTATTATAGATTGCTTATGCATCAATCAGTTGGTGTAACTATTATTGCGTATGTGATTCCTGATGCTTGAGCAACCAAGCAGTGGTATATTTCCTGAGTTCTTGACGTTTATTTCCCTTGTTTGTAAGTGGCAATAAAACCGAAGGTCGCAGCTAACCCGAACCCTCAACTACTGAAGAACTAGAACATCATAACTCATAATGTCGAACACAACAACGTTACTTTCATTATTATGGCGATAGATTTTTAAAGATTTTAGATAGCTAGCTTATTGCTTAACAAACCGAGACCAACACTAGCATCTACTCAAGGAATCGAACCCGGCACTTATAAGTTCAAGACCAGTGGTATAACCATTAGACCACAGATGATAATATCAAGCATAGCTCCGACCAAGCAATAGTAGACAATATACGGTCAGCCTTACTTAAGGCACTTCATTGACTTAACCCTCTCTTATAAAACGCTATTAAAATACAAAGTAGAAACCACCCAACCAATACTAAACCTAACACGTGGGACTCCAACAAAAGTGATAGAATGTGTAATTGTTTTCCAAACGGACGGTCGAATTCGTAGGGTTAGAATGTTATTTGAATAAAATATAACTAGTTATGTTCCTTTTCTTCCTTTTTCAACACGCAGTATGTCGGCAACTTTGATTGATGTTGTGTTTTCGCTTTGGCGGCGAATAATTAAATAGTTTGCGACGGAAAGGAATGTTGGCTCCGCTCGGCGTTTTGAAAATATGTAGACAGCTATTTCGAGTTGGATTTTCTTTTTTTTTTAAATATCTCTGGGAAACTGTTCTGCTAATTGAGTTATTGGGACGTTGAGTGCAAATTCGAATTATTAACGCGCTTATTTCACAATATCATAGTACTTATATACTATTGTATTTTTATTATTTTGAATTTTGGCATTCAAAAATTCTCCTTGTCTCGGTAGCTCAGCGGTCAGAGCATTGGACTGGCTATCCCAAGGTCGTGGGTTCGATTCCCACTCGAGCTTCCTGAGGCTGGTTGTTTTTTTTTCTAGTTAAATGTTATCTTATCGCTTTTTTATTGAGTATATTAGACACAGCTTAAATTTTCGGTAATGATAGTTTTCAAGATAATACAAGCAAGGTATTTCATTATTTAAAAATGAAATATACATACTGTCATCAATTACTATACGTCTAAAGGAAAGGCAATGAACTGTTCAACAAAGTATTGTTTTAATTATTTTTATTTAAAAGTACAAAAAATGTTAACCCTCCAACATGCGGCCTCAGCTCAACATAATATACAATTTAATTCCTTTCTTCAGGCACACCCGCAGCAAACTTATGCAAATGTCTCGTCCCGACCTCTTTAATCAACTCGCGGCTGAAATGGGTTTTTAAATAATTAATTGAATTAATGTGACATGCGTAAGGGTTAACTCTTTATAAAAAAATAATTACCATGTGTTTATTACTTCTTTCATAATAAATAACATATTCACAACGCAACGCCTGTAACAACAGTTATAATTCATGTCGTTAGTCGTTGATATTATTTTATTAACATATCAGTCAAAAAGTTTTTAATCTTTTATAATAAAGCGGTTACTAATGTAGATAAAAATATACTATTTATGTACAAGTAGGTGTAAACTTAGCTGTGAGGGCATAAAATGAGCTGATGATGATGATGTGTTAACTTGTGTCAGTAAGAGGAATCAGGGGACTACGAAACGTTGATTTTGTCTACTTTTCATACATATTTTTCAATTCAGTCGACCTTAGTGTTTCCTCTTAACCTTTGCAATTGCAGACCGGCCACGTTAACCACCCAAATAAAGGCCCTGTTTTTTGTACCTATAACATGTATTATATAATTTAGGATTTCCAAAAGGATTTACAATATTATATACAAAATAAATTAGCATGCACTGGGAAGTAAACATAAACTTGTTTGCAACCCCAAATGAAGGCAACCACAGCATTTATTAAACAATTAAACATGTTACAATAAATTTTATTTATTTAATATTTATTTTATTTTTAATTATTTAAGTAATTACTTTCTTGATTGAAACAGTTATTTCTTATAGTACAACGTTTATAACATTATCCGTGCTCTCCGGTTGTCTGGTAGATAAAGTTTTTCTAAACTAAGTCATGTAGTGTAATATTTAAAATTTATGTCTATATTATGAGTAGATGATATTTGACATAGCTTCATTTGATAAAATTGAGAGCGTAACCTTTGCAAAAAGTTAACCGATTCCAAAAACTATTTTAAATGAATATTTTTTATGTTAAACAATACTGGTGTCTTTGAAAGACCGTCCACCACGCGAAGACAATGTCAGAATTTAATAAATAATTAAAATACCTATAAAATATCCTAACTAAAAAGAGTTCGTATTAATTGAAATTAATTATTCATTAATACACTAACCGACTTTTAATTGTGGCCGTTCCGAGCGTTCTGCCCACTCGAATTATACACGCCCTGTATACAGATAAGCAGATAAACTACACCAACCCTTCCGCGACGGTAATTAATCGACGACACGAAAACATACTTTATTTTGTATGCGTAAAAATGTATAGCGAGACATACCAAATTGCGTACAGGTGTATTCACTAATGCACCTACCTACCTCCAAGTGTGTATTATTCTTTTTTAACTCTATAATGAATTCTCGGTTTAATGGGTTTTTAACGCCGACCGTTTTAGGGTTGGTTTCTGTTTGAGATACAATAATTTATTGTTTATTGGCTGAATGCGTTTCGGTGCAAACTTATTTGAATTTTTTTTAATAGTTCCTTTATTTAATTTTCCATTATTTTTAATTGTAACTGTTGAAAGTTAAAATGAAATACTTGCTACAGTTAAAAGTACTTGCTCTGAGTTTTTTTTTTAATTTATTATTTTTATACTGGCGAGCGTTTCAAACCTTTTGCACTGTCCGTGTGGGCGGTCACCGGGAGAATGAGGTTTGGCCAATATGGCTGTAAATATATTTTATTTATGTCTTAACACCACACTAATATACCAAAATATACTGAAGACCATAAGTATGTATTAAATTTTCATGAGCTTCTAAAAATGAGGTACAACTCGGCTAGTATCGGAGGTCCTGCAAAATTTGTAGCAGGTTTTTCGTCGATTTTCATGATTAAGGCATTTGCCCAACAGGTGGGACTGTGTACAGGATAATTCCTTTTTTATTTTAATGAGAAATTTAAATGAAATTAATCATTTGATATTATTATATTGAATGTGAAAAGAATTAATTTGTAATTGAAATACAATGTAATTGATATTGTATTGAGCCTCTTTTTATTTGATTATTTTTGAGGTTGTTTTTGCAAAATAATAACCGTTGTGGATAACGTCACTGTTCTACACACTAGTACTTAATATTTAGATATAATAGTAGTATCTGAAGCATTGCTCTTTTGTGTATTTGTTTGTTATCCTTATAAAAACAAAATAATGGGTAACAAATTATTCGTTCATTCCGTTATGCCTCCGTCTAGGCGTATTTATGTGTTACTTTTATTATTGATTATAGATCACAATGCCTTAGCAATAAGGTCGACAATGGAAGCAATTTATCGAAAAGCGATGGAACTTTCAAATAAAATAGGTTAATAGGCTTTTTAACACCGAAACTTAAGTCTTATGTTGTGTTTAAAACGTGCACCTTTAAAGGCATAGAATATTCAAACAGAAAAGCATTTATCGTTGGGAACTTTATTACCTATTTTTGTAGGTAAGTAAAACAATTGTCTTTAATAAAAGGCTGGAGTTTACGTTGATAAAAGAATAATTAATTCATTTGAACAAAATTGTAATTAAAAGAGAAAGTTGTAAAAAATTCTACAAACTTTACGAGGGTCAAAAGCCGTAAAAACAAGTTCGAAAGCACCCCGGAGACCTATTTGATGAAATTAAGAAAGTCATAGTCTCCATAAAGTTTATTTTAAAACTCGTTCCCTAATTTACGTTTTCTAATCTAGGTATGCTGACTGACAGTTTAGGTATAAAACCTTTTGTTGTCCATTGTGTGGTTATTCAGCAAAACATGGGAAGTTTTGTCTTCCAACTTTTTCGATTAAAACAAATAACTTTCTACCTTTTCTCTTGAATCTTGAATCTTTTTACTTACAAAATAAGTAAAAATATTATTCAATAAAATAAATAAGTATAATTTAATTTTTATTTTGTATTAGTATGTTTCCATCTTGTTCTATTTGAAGCAACAAGTGACCAAGTGAGGGTAGGAAGGCGTTTGCCCTGCAGTGGGACACTATAAGCTCATAATAGTAATAATGATAATTTATAGGAGATTCCTGTCTCTGGAGCCCTAATCACCGGTAGTTTGGACCCTGGTCCCGATGCCGGCGGACCCCTATTTTTTATATTTTTAAATATTTACAAAAACACAAATGTTGAAAAAATTTCCACGAGCAGGGTTTGAACCTGCACCCTTCTGACATACCGGGTCAGGTGCTCTTCCAATTGAGCTATCGTGGTTCTAACCAGCCCGCCGAAATTATTCAACACTATTTACTTTTTACTTTGAAAGCCAAAGGCGCCCATTCAATGTTAACAACTACCGTCATTAACATCCGATCATAATATTTTTACAAATACTAAAGATCAGTTAAGAAGTAGGCAAGCTATTTATAAATGTTTATATAATTTTTAACGCAAATTTTGTTGCGAACAAATTACAAAAACACAAATGTTGAAAAAATTTCCACGAGCAGGGTTTGAACCTGCACCCTTCTGACATACCGGGTCAGGTGCTCTTCCAATTGAGCTATCGTATATATAACGTATATACAATATATAACATTTATAGGCAAGCTATTTATAAACATTTATAAATAGCTTGCCTACTTCTTAACTGATCTTTAGTATTTGTAAAAATATTATGATCGGATGTTAATGACGGTAGTTGTTAACATTGAATGGGCGCCTTTGGCATTCAAAGTAAAAAGTAAATAGTGTTGAATAATTTCGGCGGGCTGGTTAGAACCACGATAGCTCAATTGGAAGAGCACCTGACCCGGTATGTCAGAAGGGTGCAGGTTCAAACCCTGCTCGTGGAAATTTTTTCAACATTTGTGTTTTTGTAATTGTTCGCAACAAAATTTGCGTTAAAAATTATATAAACATTTTAAATATTTGTTTTATTTTTAGAAAATATTTAAAAATGTAAATTAATATGTAAAAAAATAAATAAAGAAAATAATAATAATTAGTATGTTAGTAAATTAGCTATTTCCTTTAAAAATTAATAACATTGCTGGCACTATGTAAGTATGTATGTATGTATGTATGTATGTAAGTCTACTTTAATTAGGTATATTGTGTTACAATTTTATTTTCTTAGTATGCATTTATCGCCTCGGTGGCCGTGTGGCTACGGGCTCGCCCTGATAGCTGACAGTCCTTTGTTCAATCACAGGTATCAGGCGTCACAGGCGTACAGGGGTCATTCAGAGCATTTATGACAACTTAATGGACATTTTAAATTTATATAATGCAACCGAAATGGTCACCACTCAGCAAGCCATGACATTGACTGTGTCATTGACTTCTGTGGAACCAGCAAGAGCAAGAGGCGCAGCTCTAGACATGAATTTAAAAATGTACACGATGACAGCTAAACATTAAATCAACCATAACATCACACACACAGTCCATATACACATGAGGTTACATAAAAATAATACCTATATAAAAGAATAAAGCAAAAATAAATGCCGAAAATAATAAATAAATATCAACACAGCACGTTTTGGAGTATTAATTTTGTATTTTTATGTGTATGTAATTAATTGGAATATTTAGTCATTGTCATTTAAAGTTATTTGCATGCTACATTGTCAGCTGAGAAAGAGAAGAAAACTAGAATAAGACCAAAAATGTACCTTTCTCAAGCGCAAATTAAATATATTTCATTTCATTTCATTTCATTTCATTTCATTTCATTTCATTTCATTTCATTTCATTTCATTTCACGACCGCTTATAAGCGCTGGAAACTCTAATACTTAATTACTTTTTTTACATCATTTTGAATGTGCTAGCAGTTTAGCAAATTTTTTTTTAGCAAATCATATTTCGATCTATCCTATTCTATCCTATGCATAGCCTGTGTTTGTTATTACTAACCGCTTTGTGAATAATCGAATACTTATCAATAGTAGCGATTTCAGTGATGGAGGCCTTTGCTCAGCAGTAGAATAGTAAAAAGACTTTTAAATTTTTAAAGTACGTATTTTTTTTTAATTAAAAAAAATTGAAAAAAATGTAAAATGTCGCATCTACAATTCTGCACCGCTTCATCTTTGCCACTATATTAAGCAGCTTATTTGGTGGCGACAACGGTTTACAGCGGCCGCGTGCCTTATCTGAACAGGACCTGGTTGCTTTCACGTCGGAACACGTTATTGATAGCTGTTAGCTGGTAGATGCTTGTGCGTAAGCGTGCGCACAGCGCATACGCATCCGATTTCGAAACAATGGATTTCGTAAGGCTTTTTTTTCTGTACGCTCTACTAAATACTTGTAAAAGTAAATAGACTAATTACTGTTCTACGCTAGGCAAAGGTCAGGAAGCGCACTTCACTTGGAATCTTTCACTACTGAGGCACTGGCTATCTTATCTCTGGCTGCTTCAATTCAAATTCAAATTCACTTTATTTGCTAGAATGCATGGTAATTAAGATGGTAACATTATTTACGTACATCATGATTCGCCTAATCATTAAGCATGCAAATACAATTCGACATTGTTACAATTTCAATTGAATTAATTAATAAGCAACTAGGTATAATGAATAATTATCACACAAAAATTAAATTAAATTATTAAATTGCAATCTGAATATCAGGATAGTAGATGAATATAGTGTTCCCACAATTTCTATTAAATATGATGTCCTTTATTTAAAAAATCCTTTACGGTCAACAGCCATTTATATAAACAATTTTTAAATTGATTAATATTTAATGATTTAAGATCGTCTGGTACATTATTAAAAAATTTTAAACTCATAGTAAGACAGCTCTTGGAATACTGCAATGTTTGAGGTTTCTCTTGCAGTACCAATCTATTTGGATTTCTTTTTTATTTGCTTGAACACAACAATGTTACTAACATTGATATTATGGCGACATATTTAGATAAGATATTGGTAGCTAATTAGGCGGACAACCAAGCCCGTCCACCATCCAAACCGAATACACAAACATGTAGGTACCACCGCTGGGTATCGTACCCAGGACTTCTGGGTGTGAGACCGACACGATGGTATTACCCATAAGACCACATAGGCGGTTATCACTGTAGAGAAATAATTTTTAGCAAATACCTACGCGCGTCTGCATACTTATATACTAATTTTGATTTATTCTATACTAGCATAGCAACAGCAAGGCGGGTATTAAGTCAAGATTTCTTTAGTAAATATTTGATTAAGTGAACTTTATATCCCACTTATTAGTTTTTATTTTGTTTTTTAATATTTTTTAATTATTTTATGTTCTATTGTCCACAAAAACCTTCTTAATTAATCTGTTTTTAAACGTGGAGACCTGTTATTGACCATCTGTTACCTATATCTGAATGTATGTATGTTTCGCGTGCTGTTGGTCTTCCGAAGACAAATAAATAAATAATGTTGATTAGGTACCATCCACTCATAAAGCTTCTTGATAAGCTATCTAACACTTTCAAGAAGTGGAGAAAGCACTGCCGTCATTATTACTACTAACTAGTCGTAATTTTAATTACGTTCATCATAAATGACGGTTCGCCACAAAAATGTAGCATTGTTTGACTATGTTTTATGACCAGTAGCTATTTGTTTTAAGTGTGTGGGCTGACGGCGAGCGACAGATAAAAATCATAAAACAGAAACATCTTTACTACATAATTTGTATGGAATGACACAACTTTACAAGATTATAATGTAGTTGTCAAACTTTAAGGGCTTTAAGGGCTTTAAGGGCTTTAAAGGCTTACTTATAAACAGAGTAGAAACTTGGTATACATATTCCGTATTTTAATTCCGTCATATTTTTTTTAAATTAGAGTACAATAGACTATACACGTAACAACTATTTGAAGCTTTATAGGTACTATGTTTATTAGTACGCAGAAGTGATAGTTATATTTATTTATTTATTTGTTTATTTAATTATTACGTGCACAAAAACATATTGCATTCCATATAGTATCTAAAGTTAATGTGTGGAGCTTAAAATGGCGCAGTGTTTAACCAACTTAGTACCTACTACCATTACAGACTTGTAAACCTAATGAGATAGCACATGCACTTAATTAATTAATTTCCTTATTATCATCTACTTACATTAATTTAAAAAAAAAATGATTTTATTGTTTTTCTAAATTTGTCTCGGGTCTTGGTGTTTTCTATGTATAATAAGTATGTATTTAAGTATTTTAAGTATGTTTATCCGTTGTCTAGTAACCATTTAACGAGTTTCATAACGAAGCTTCTCTTGGGCTAGATAATTGGTGTGAGTGTGGGAAAGTTTATTTATTTTATTTTATTTTATTTATTATTTATATTTATTTATTTGTATAACATAATTATCAACAGTGCAAATTTAATAATTATCAACCCTTGCGAACTCACCCTGAGTACACCCAAACAAATCTACTTCTCTAGTTATTACATAAATAAGCCGTGTGGCCGAGTGCGGGGCACCTCCTTCAGCATGTTGGTACACGCGCCAGGTCTGCGATGGCTGCTGTTAAACCACTTTTGCTGGTGTTGATGATACTGGTGGTATAATATAGTCATAGCAGCTGAGCTTCTTAATATTTCATCAAAGAAACACAAAAAGATGAGAAGGAAAAATATATATAGGTAGGTATGTACGTCATTTTGATTTGTTGACAAAGTGTTGAACTACTTCGGTTGCTGAGTGTACCAGAAAAAGGTCAGTAAAGTCTTCGAACATTTAGAAGCGTGATTATGAAATGAACAAATCACTAAGACCTTTTGACCCGCCACAGTATAAATGCGACGCCGGCGCCGCACCGTGACGTCACAGTATAGTCGTATCGTGTACGCCAAACATTCAATTTAAGGTAAAAACTTGTAAACTATTGATATTGTCAATTACAGCCGTAGTTGGCGTTCAAGGTACGCTATCAGTTGTTGATTTTAGCCGACTGTGGCTATCAATAGGGCCTGTCCTGTCTTTCCGGGACCTCATAAGCCCCACAATTTTTTTTATAATTACATTAGATTTCGAACATTATTTTTTTTATTTCTAAACGTCTTGCAAACACGGAGCTAAAATTGAATGCCACATTGGGAAAGGTATGGGTAGGCACTTACTTAGGATAGCTTTTAGAAACGAGTTTGTGTTAAACGCCCCGTAAATATTTTATTTAAGTATTCAGAGCAAACGCAATACCAACACTAACGTTAAACATCGAAAAAGTTTATAAACCGATCTATTTAAAAAAATAAGAACACAATACGAGAATGTCTTTAACTTATCAACAAAAAGTAGTAAAAAAAACACCCATAAAAATGTCAATAACGAACTTACATTCATGCGTATTGGGTCACCCTGCCCTATCCTTAAAAAGGGCACTAAAATGATTTATTGCACTATAATTTACATGCTCCATGTTAATGATTGAGCACTTAGATTAGTTTTTAAAGTTTTTATCTTTACGACTCAGTCGTCGGTTGTAAAATTACCGCTCCGATCTTTATGTGGTCATGAATCATGAAAATTGTTAAGACATGCTACGGAAGAGTTATTTATGTGTGGTGCCTACAAATTGGGATTCGAACAGAAATCACTGGTACATTATACCTATATGCGATAAGAGCAGAGATAAGATAGCCAGTACCTCACTAGTTGAGGATCCCGGGTGAAGTGCGCTTCCACCAATTGGCCTTATCATCCGGTGAGATCAAGGCACTGTGCTAACCCATAAATTAAAAAATAATAATTAAGCTTGTGGCTAAAAGTCAAAGTTCACTTACCTAGGTTTTAGCTCTCTCCATCCGACTGGTTGTCTGGAAGAAAACGCTATAAAGCGATAAAACCGCCAAATTGTAACTTTGTAAATAATTTGCTTTTTTTTGATCATGTTTATGTTTTATAATGTTGCAATAAAAGTATTATCGATCTAACTATCTATCTTGTATATTTTGCATTTTAGACACACAAATTTATATTCATCATCACCAGCTCATATACGTCCCCACTGCTGGGCACGAGCCTTCCTTATGGATGGATAGGGAGAACGGGCCGTAAACTACCACGTGGGCCCAGTACGGTGCGGTGGTTGCTTAAGGACTGCAAATGCAGCCGGGACCAACAGCTTCACGTGCCTTCAGAAGCACGGAGAAGCTCAAGATGACAAATTATTGGTCGCCCATCCGATGACTGGTCTTTGCAAAAGTTGCTTAACCTTAGTAATCGCAGACCAGGCGTGTTAACTACTGCACCAATTTAAATAGTTAAAATTAATTTCGAAGTTACCAAAACCTGACCAAGGTTTTGGTAGCAGTAGTTACGAGGCCGAACTCCTGGCCTTGAGGACTTAACCTCCTGGCTTGCTACTCTCGTCAAATCTAATTATGTCGCCATAACATCAATGCTACTAGCATTATTGTGTTAGGTGAGAAAGCCAAATGCTTCTCATCAGTTCATTTTACGTCCCCACTGCTAGGGCACGAGCCTTCCCTATCGATGCAAATACCACAAAGAGAACGGGTCATGAAGCACCACGCGAACCCAGTGCGGTGCGGTGGCAAAGACTGCTAGAGCAGCCGGGACCAACGGCTGCTCTAGCAGCCTTACATGCCTTCCCAAGCACGATTTTTTACCATTACAACCTTACATATGCTTAGTAAAGAGCCCATATACTGTCCCTTTGCTGTCGCTATCTACCGATCCTGATAGGTAGGGTATGGCAGCTAGAACTACGGGTCCGGCTGTCTTTTCAAGGGTACCACAGAAGTTCCGGATCCTACGCCCCCTGCCGGTTATGTCTTCGCGGGCGTCTCCAGCAGGTCCCGGACATGGGTTGGACTCGTGATGACTATGTGGTTAGCTGTAGAAGTGGGAATGTTCGTCTACCTGGTTGAGGTCTGGCCAGGCTTCCATTTCGTGCACAGCGAGCGGGTCCGAGTAGCGGTCTTGAGGGGGCCTGAAGCGAAAGGATCTGCGGGGCACGTGAGTTGTCCATAGTTGGTTGTTCTGCTCGGTGGTTTCATTGTGTGGGCTTCCAACATCTCCGGCACTAGTCTGGAGAACTAGTAGAGGCGCCCGCTAGATGCAATGTCTCCGGTTGAATTAGCCGCGTAGGATTTTGGAATTGATGAGGTGCCTGGATGGGTACTGAGAAGTGAGTGGGCTTGCAACTCCGCCACCAAAGAGGACATTTGGTAGTCGACTTTAGAGTTGACGACCCGGAAGTGGAATCTGCGAGTTGTGCTCTTAGTGCAACGAGAAGTGAGCGAGCTTACAGCTCCGGTAACCTATCTGGATAGGTATTCAACTATACGTGTCCACGGGGCAACTATAGCTCGAGACACTAGTCTTAAAAGTACCGGATGAAGAATGCGCTTCGGCACGTCCTGATGTGGCGTTATGACCTGACGCAGATGGTCCCTTGTGCTTGCTCAAAGATGTCTAACACCTAACTTTATAACCGTGAGGTTGGTGGGGGGTGTCAGTATAAACTGGGCAAAGGCCTTTATCATCGAAATCCAGTCATTGTTACAATTAATGGGTATTGGCTTGATTACCACGTTTGCCAAATGCGGGTTGGTGATCACAAACCCGGGCTATGTGATGATGATCATTCCGACCGTTTCGGCCATGGCGACCACTTCGACTCCTAGTCGGTTTGGTGGCGCTGGTATGTATCGAGAAATCAGTAACACAATTAGCCCGACCTGGAAATTGAACCTTCCTATCTTCACGTATCGAGCCGAGCGCTCTGCCACTCGGCTACCGAGTCGTCATAAATGTTAACAAATAGAAAACTATAAAATTTAAACAAAACGAGCGAGCCTTACAGTTATTGCATAAGGTGTGTAACATTTGACATCTTACCTTTTGAAATCAATATTACCTACAATAGCAAATAGAATATAGAATTAACAATTACGTGTTTTTTTTACAAATCATAATAAGAATGCAGTAAATACTCATTTGAAGACATTTGACATATCAAAATGACCTTTGATAGTCAAATGACACAATATGTCACATGTATTATTAATTTTTCATACTCTTAATATCGATTTTAAATTTACAAAATGGCGCGCGCTTGCACGCTTCCCCGACTTCCTGTTACACTGTTACACATACTTCCGTCCCATTTCACGAAATCACTCCCAAAGCGAGCGGATAGATGTTATACATCAAAAAAAACTATCGTAGCATAAAGCGCGATGAAGTGATCCAAGTCCGAATCTAGTAGGGCACGGGGACACGCGCTAGAGCGTGATGCCGTTCCCTCTAGAAAACCTCTGAAGGTGTTTCGTTTCACACGGCTTGTTTTAGAACCCTTTACTTTCTCACCGCCCCAAAAAAAAACCGGTGACGCTGAAAATGGTGCCCGAGTCAAACAGCAAGCTTTCTCCAAAAAACAATTGTGATCCAAGAACAATGCCTTAAAATCATGTAGTTCATGCAAGTAAAGACGCACGAGCTGAAAGTTTCGCTGCAAACTTTTTCGTTTCTACCAATCACACTGAAAGAGGACTACCTACCGAACACAACTCCTTTTATCTTTGCAAAGATAAACAGCATAACGCGCTTCATAACAGCTCGGCGTGTTGAACTTTGCTCGTTTCTTATGTCTGGAGTTGGGCAGGGTTATTTCAATATTACTTACCTTACAGTTGAAAGTTCAGTTGTAGTTCCTACCTACGAGTATCATACCCTATTGGATCAGAAACTTGTTTTTTATGAAAACTTATTTTAATACGGAAGAGGTGTTGAAAATCTTCACTTTTACGAAAGCTTAATGTCTGGACTAGATTGCTATCAATAGAGGGTTCAAGTCCCGATCGTTGAAAATTTAAAAACACAGATTTTTTTAAGAGCTTGTCGTTTGACTTGAAAGCTTTACTGGTTACTTGAAAGTATGTTTTGCGCTTCCATCTGGATGAATGTAAATTTTGTATTTATTTGTAAGTACTCTTCCACTAAATTTAATTTAATTAAATTACCTTTGGAACAACCTAATTTATATTGTTAGATTTGCAAATCTCATAATAAGTAATCTATATTAATAAACCTTATAGTCATGATAAGGCTACATGTTAAGGTTTACAATCTAGTTTTTAGCCAGTAAATTTTATTGTGTTACTCTCTTTGATTGTAGTCGGTTTTGTAGCTTTTTATGTTAATAAATAAATAAATAAATAAATAAACGAACTTGGACAGGCCAATTTGGACAACCGAAGGCCTCTGCAAATCTAGTAGGGGGCAGGTACATGCTTACATGGTGCCGTCACCTCTAGGAATTCTCTAAGGATGTTCAATCACTACGGCATGAGGAACCGCCTCTGTGGTCTAGTGGTTAAGACCACAGGTTTAGACCCAGAGGTCCCGGGTTTGGTTTCCAGCGGGGGGTAGGTACTATGTTAGTGTACTCGGTTTGGTTGGTGGTATGGCTTGTTTGCCCGCCTGGATCGCTACCACCATCTCATATAAATATGTCGCCATAACATCAATGTTTGTAGCATTGTTGTGTTCCGGCAGTTAGAGATAAGATAGCCAGTGCCTCAGTAGTTGAGGATCCCGGGTGAAGTGCGCTTCCACCATTAGCCTTATCCGCTGAGACCTAGCATCAGCTGAGATCAAGGCACTATGCTTACCCGTAATACGTTAAAAACCTTTAGGATCTCGCTTAAGCTGTAAACGCCATCAGAGGCCATCAGCAGTCTCTATATTATAGGTACCGTAAAATGGGGTGAATAACAACATTATTTGTAATTGACTAGTTCATATTCTTGTAAATTTGTATTGAATTTTATGATAATACATAGACTAGATGAGTTACGATCGCTTCTATGATATTTATTCACCACAGAATTAGTTATATTGAAATAAAGCAACTCTTTGACTAAAATATTCCTTGTTTTAAATTACACCTGACACGGGGTCACTAGAAACGGTATATGGGGTGAAAAATAACACCTTTGAAATAAAATAAAAAAAATGTAGTTTAAACATATAAAAATAATACCTTGATAAAGATTGCATGCTAACCTAAGCTATAAAGCAATTTGTGACACTTCTTGTATAGCTTTTAATAACATAAATACTGTTGTAAATAACCCCCTCTGCTGTTGCAAATAACCCCATCAGTAGTAGATATTTGCAAAGTTAATCACCACCAAATGTAGTTTTAACTGGTCGAGTGACTTTGACAGCAAAAATACCGCGAAAATGGCAACTGTCAAAGGCAAGCATTGCCAAATTGAATTTCGTTCAAAAACATTAAAGCACGTTTTATGAATAAGCTTGATAAAAAAGGTCGTTTTAAATGTTTTTTTTCTTAAGAACCCCGCAGTTGCTTTTCACCCCATTTTACAGTACAGGTTTAAGTGCAAAGAGAGCAAGAGTGCAGTATTTAACTACACAATCATTGCTAAGCTCAAATACGAGCTACAATGTAAAATAGCTGATGGTCTCTTCGACCAAAATACAGTTAGTGCTCTGATCAAAAATAACATTTTTAGAAATTAGCTACGTATTCAATTAAATAAAGAAGGCGCTTAAAAATGTAAGAAATAAAAATAAATGGTGTGTGTGATTGTATTAGAAATAAGCTGTGTTGTGTTTTAGTAGACAAAATGTAAAAAGCTTAGTGGATAAAATGGACTAATAATATATTTCAAAGAGGATAAGGAAATGAACAATTCGTCATAGCAACATTACTATCATTTAGTTAGAATGGAAATATAATAATAAATAAAAAAACAGCAATCTCTATTAAAAAAACAATTATGTCCTTTCTTTCCTATACTTCAAATAAAAGCCGTATCTGTTAATTAATGTCGAGTAGTTAAAACTCACATTTTCCTTAATGTCGTGTAGTTCTTTTAATGAAAAGAAAACACATTTACTAGAAAGCACTCCGTTTTTATTTTTATGTAAATTGTTTATTTCATTATAACAAATAAGGTACGCTGCCTGCAACTCGTGTGCTAATTGCCCTGCACTTGGTAACTCATTTAGCATGCAAATACAACCTTGTGTTATTGTAATAAGTGCCATTTTTTATTTTTTTAAATATATAAACATTTTATAATAATTAATGGTAATGAAATTTGACAAGGGATTAAAACAATAATTGCGGTATATCTGATAATATGCGAAACCCGGCTGGATCTAAAACCCCATTGTCACTGTTCAGGGCTGCCATTCACGTCAAAGACTTTTTTTTAGAACTCGCATTTGACCATCTTGGTGGGTGGAAAAACCACATGGGGTGGTGAACTCGTTGACTTCTGTTCTTGACTGTACAGTTAAATAATACTATGATATTGCTTGTTGAACTGTTTTATATATATTAATTTTTTACCTTATTTTTTATTTTTAATGACTGTACCTACTTTCCTTCATCTCATCATCATCTCAGCCAAAAGACGTCCACTGCTGGACAAAGGCCTCCCCCAAGGATATGAGGGGTATTTGTCGTAATCGCCACGCTTGGCAGGCGGGTTGGCGATCGCACTTGGTTGAGGGTAACCTCAGAGAGATGCTGCTGCCCATCCTCTGGAATAGTCCCTTAGTCGGCTTTTACGACACCCACGACAAGAGAGGGGGTGGTGCAATTCTTTATCCCCGGCACCACACTTTCCTTCATATATGTAAATTTTATGTTACAAAAACCTCTATGTCGAGATGCAGGAATATACAGTTTACCGCGATGCAGAGACGTTCAGCTTGAATAGTGGGTTATTGCCCATTCTCTTCATTTGCTTCTCATATGCCCAGCAGTATGACGATTATGAACTGATGACGGTGAATTTTGTTGCAACCCAAATTAGGTAAACATGATTGTTTTTCAAGAATAATACTGATATTATTAAGGCACTGATGCCTTAGTGTGGAATACTAAACAGTGTCATAGTTGTGATTTAGTTAGTTTGTGTCTGTCTGTCTACATGTCTTTACACATGTGTGTATAACAATAAATATTCACATACCTACAGAAATACATACTTATTTTCTCAATTTCTGACTTTTTAACTTTATCTTAAAAAAAATAGTACTTAACAATATCTTAACTGTCTGTCCTCTTCCAACGGCATTGCTTGAAGCTCTCATTCTTTTATTTCGTCACTCAATGACATAAATTACATTTTCACCACGACCGGTACTTGAACCCGCACTGGCAAGAGCTCTCGATCAATGTTTCCAGCTGTAGTGTCCAAAGTTCAAATTGCCATTATGATCGCCGACCTTCGTTAGGAGATGGCACGTAAAGACACACTTGCTAAGCCAAAGTGAGCCTTATTTAATGTTAACAAATAGGTCATCCACATTTGATCTTAAGATTTTTTTATATATTTAGAAGATCAAAAAAGAAATATACTCGCAACAAAACTGATAGATACAATAAAAGGACAGTCATAAGCATAATATGTTACCATATAGACAAGTTGTTCTAAAAAAAAAACACAAATGTTGAAAAAATTTCCACGAGCATGATTTGAACCTGACATTCTTAATGACGGTAGTTGTTGACATTGAATGGGCGCCTTTGGCTTTCAAAGTAAAAAGTAAATAGTGTTGAATAATTTCGGCGGGCTGGTTAGAACCACGATAGCTCAATTGGGAGAGCACCTGACCCGGTATGTCAGAAGGGTGCGGGTTCAAATCCTGCTCGTGGAAATTTTTTCAACATTTGTGTTTTTGTAATTTGTTCGCAACAAAATTTGCGTTAAAAATTATATAAACATTTTATAAATAGCTTGCCTACTTCTTAACTGATCTTTAGTATTTGTAAAAATATTATGATCATATGTTAATGACGGTAGTTGTGACATTGAATGGGCGCCTTTGGCTTTCAAAGTAAAAAGTAAATAGTGTTGAATATTTTCGGCGGGCTGGTTAGAACCACGATAGCTCAATTGGGAGAGCACCTGACCCGGTATGTCAGAAGGGTGCGGGTTCAAATCCTGCTCGTGGAAATTTTTTCAACATTTGTGTTTTTGTTCGCAACAAAATTTGCGTTAAAAATTATATAAACATTTTAAGTTGTTCTAGGTTGTCCTATATTTGACGCTAGGTATATAACCCGGCTATTTGTTATTTGGTGCATATATTTTATTTTATTTGTGTAATACCATGAAATTTTATGAAAGCATAATTAATATTACTATTATAGTATACAATAAATGAATAATAAAAAAATAATAATTAATATTACTTCAGTTGAGTTATATTACTATATACTTGTGCTTGTGATTGTAGGTATATGAATTTATTCAAACTAAAAAAAATACGAATGGTCACGTCCACGATTCCTGTGGACACAAAACCATGCACCTGTGTGCCAACCCTGCCTGCGAAACGGAGACCTTCCGACAAACGCGGAACCCTTTGTGCGGACCCCTCGGGCGCGATAATAACGCATATCCGTTTACATGTGCAGACACCATCAATAATTGGAAACGCATGTACGTGGTTCTAGCCGGCGGCCATGTCCGTGGGTGGGGAAATGGGAAATTTGAGTTTTGTAAATGTTTCTATATTTAGTAGTGCACGTGCTTGGTGTGGGAACAATGTGGTACCTATGATGTCTCGCCCACGTTGACCATGGTGTTTAGTGCGAGTTTCTTTTGCTGTTCGGATACTCAATCAACGAGAATTCGTACAGCATTGAAGCAATCCTTTTTGCCATAGGTACTACATTAAATTCTCTGAGCTCTGAGCCTCAATTCTGCTATTTAAAACATCCACAATCGTGTTTCAGTGATCTGATTTTGATAAATATTCCCATAGCACGCACTATTGTCAAAATTAGGCTACCAACACGTTATTGAGACGTTATTGAGGCGTTATTGAACTAGCCGTCTTGAAACACTGATGAAGCTTAATGACATAGCGGTTACCTTATTCCGGTTACAAAGCAATTGTTTAAATACTGTTCCACTGCTGATCGACATCAAGATAGCTAGAATTTTGACTAGCAATATAGCACGCTTTTAAAATGCAAAAAAATAAATCGAAAAACCGGAAACACAATTTGCCTGAATTTGGAAATGAACCCAAGACCTCTGGATGTAAGGCGGTACGCTCTGCCACTCTGTCCGAGACTGGAACCATGTTTTTATTTGCAATTTTGCCCATACCCGGCTTTTTAAACACAGTTCTAAGCACATTTATGTTAATTTGTAGTAACTACGTTACAAAGAATAACTTTAATCATAAGTCAAGCATGCACAATACAAGTTTATCAAGAAACGCATCGCAAAAAATGTAGCCCTCCGGCTTGGAAGAAAACCATTCGTGTTTCGAGCTATTGAATTAGGTAAGATCGATAGATTACATCCTATGTTAATTACGGCTACCGGGGAAAATATATTATGTTGTGGTCGAAGTCGCAGAAGTTTGTAGAAAGGTTGGGAAATGACTCCACTTTAGCTGACAGGCAACAGAGTCCAGCTGCGAGGTATGGAGCAGGATTATGCCGTTCTCAGCTTGCCGACTCGCAAGTGGCTTCTTCACACCTCGGTTAGAGGATCTCGTGTTGCATTTCATTTTGATTTCAAATTGATTCACAAAGTTTCTACGTTCGCGACTGAATTAGTTGCCACGATAAATCGGTGATGTGTGTGAAGGAAGGTTAAGGAAAAAGTTCTACGGGCCACTCGCCATGGTATACTCTTGACATGATAGACACCTTGCGAAGGAGTCGCAACATCACGATATTTTAAGACGTAGTTACTATTACTTAAGGATCTCGATGGCGCAGTGGTGAACGCGCCCGGTCTGCGATTGTTAAAGTTAAGCGACTTTCGCAAAGGCCGGTCATTGGGTGACCAAAAATATAACATTTTGAACTCCTCCTTGGTTTGGAAGGCACGTAAAGCCGTTGGTCTCAGCTGCATTAGCAGTCGTTAACAAACCCCAACCCGCGTGGTGGTTTATAGCCCGTTCTCCCTATCCATCCATAGGGAAGGTTCGTGCCCCAGCAGTGGGGACGTATATGAGCTGGTGATGATGAACTATGTATTACTTAATCTGTGTTTTAGGTGTCTATGTCTAATGAGGCTAGGGAAGAGGCCTATGCGCTGCACTGGGTGGAAGTGGGCTGATGTTGATGATGATGTGATGTCTAACTAATTGGAATATTATCCCTTCTGGTGTCCCGCAAGGATCCCTGATCGGGCCTTTTTTGTTCAACCTCTTTATCAACGATATCAGCTCCTGTTTCATCCACTCACGTTTTTTGTTGTATGCAGATGACATGAAAATATTTAAACATATTAAAAGCATCCATGATTGTCACCTTCTGCAACAGGACCTTGATAGTTTAGAAAAATATTGTATTGATAATAAGTTAGATCTGAATATCTCCAAATGCTACCATATTACATTTAGTCGTAAACCTGTAACTGTGAATTATAAATACATGCTTAAAGGGCTTGAGCTTAAGAAAGTTAATGAGGTTCGAGATCTTGGTGTAATTCACGACAGTAAATTGACATATGAAAAGCACATAGATCACACAGCCAAAAAAGCTTATCAATCTTTGGGCTTTATTATTAGATCTTGCTCTCAGTTTTCCAGTATAAAAATTGCCAAAGTCTTGTACTACTCGTATGTGCGTAGTAACCTCGAATATTGTTCGCAGATTTGGAACCCACAGTACGGAATCTATATCAATAGATTAGAGATTATACAACGTAAATTTCTTAGATATTTGCAATTTAGATGCAAAGGACGAGAGAGCAATTATGATGCGAGGTGTAGAAAACAACATATGTTACCTCTCGTTTATAGACGAGAGATGAAAGATGTTGTGACCCTTGTAAAACTAGCACAGTCTATTATAGATTCCCCACATCTTCTGTCTTTGATAAATTTTAGAGTACCTAATAGATATACAAGGCAACGTGGTAGCCTATTTGTCCCCTTTTGTCACACCAACTATAGAAAAAATTCGTTCTTCATTAGATCCGCTAATAGCTTTAATAAACTGGTTGATGACGCTTCGCTCGACATTTTTAATTGTAAGCCTAACAAATTTAAACAGGTTCTAAGCAATAATTGGTTTGATGTGGTTCCTTAGTCCTTAATTTTCAATTAGGTTTTCTTTTATTTCTTTTTTTTTGTTGGTTTTTAGAGTATATTTTTGTATAGATGAGTGAGAACCTACTTTTGTAATTGAGCTTAAACGCTGTAAGTTCAGGTCACAGGATTACAAATAAGCTTACAAGTGTCTATATGCGAAAACAAATTAATTGTGTATATTTTTATTATATTAGTTATGCTCTTAGTTATACTCATACTGTATGTTTTCCAAATAAAATAAAATAAAAATAAAATAAAATAAAAAATAAAAAAAACGCTATCTCCCGTGGTCAAGTCCTTATTTCATCATAGTAGTGTCATTTTTTTTTGAGAGTGATTGCTGATTGCCTCAAACGCCATTTTCAGTGTCACCGGACTTTTTTGGGGGCGGCGAGGTACGTGAAGGGCACCTCAAGTCTTGTTGAATGAAATGAACCACCTTCGGAGGTTTTCTAGAGGAAACGGCATCGCACACTTAAAAGTGCGCGTCCCCGTGCCCTACTAGATTCTCCGAAGGGTTCGGATCGGATAGTAAGTGACAAATTTATAGAACCATCTTTGCACTAGGTATGTGTTTCGATCTCACACAATCGATTAACTTACGTTCTACGTTCTTACGTTTAAGTTTTCGTTACGGTACACCGTTTTCTATCGTAAAAAAGTATATTTGTAATAATTACTATTATGTAAGTCCAAAAATCCAAAGAGGGGAGAAATTTCGCAGTGGTAAACGCACTCGGTCTGTGATTGATTAAGTCAAGCAACTTTCGCAAAAGCCTGCTATCGGATGGGCGACCAAAAGTTTATAATCTTCAGCTCGCAATAGGTTTTGTTCACCGGTAGCGATCTTACAAGTTAAATAAGTTTATTATGCCGGAAACCTGGATGGGTGACCAAGTTCAAGTATCTCGATGTCAATTAAACGTGTCTCTCTTGTCGTTCCAAATAAAAATAAGATTTTTTCTATTTCTATTTCAACAAACGGAAGTAGAAAAATCACAACTTATTATAACTTATTATTCTGTAAAGTTTATGCGAACACAACCAATATGTTCAACGCTAGTTCGTAGAAAGTGTTTCATTCCAATATTATCCTATAGTTTTCAACAAGAAAGTTGAGCGAAATAAGAGCTTGCGCGATCAATGCAAGCCTACGTAGTTCGGTAGTTCAACATCCACTCTTGGGCACCGGTTACAATGTTAAACTTGCCCGGTTTGCTCTCGTTATACATCTTATTGCAGGGCAATAAAGGTGAGTTTGCGTTTGCAAACCTGACTGTTAAGTTTGTGGTGACACATCGACTGCATCAGTTAAAGGCCACGGGGACGAAGGTAACTGTTCCGTACGCTTATTTAGAATAGTTTCCAAGTTAATACGTCTAAATAATTGTGGTAGAGCTTTTAGTTATTTCTAAGCTACCGTTAGTTTTATTATGTGAGACCGTTGAATGGTTTGACCATAGACCTAGACGCTGAGATCCCGAGTTCGAGATCTCCAGTTTTAGATAGATAAATAATGTTTTAATTGCAAGACCACTAGAGTGAAAGTGGGACATAGAACTTTGGACAAACACAAAAATACAATTTGGGGGTCTTATTGGCTTAAGACCGTTTACGCCGCACACTAGCGCCACTAATGAAAAAAAAAACTAAAAAATAAGACGTTACGGCCACTTTTAACTATAACGCCATATTTAACTAAACCATAACATGTCAGTTGCTCATTAGATGACGTAAAAATGCTAAATTACTTCATTCAAGTAGTTTGTTGAGCATAATTTGATTTTCTATCTCTAATTACTAGATATGTTTTTTTTTTCATTAGTGGCGCTAGTGTGCGGCGTAAACGCTCTTAATGCCAAAATGTAACTGATTTATTTTTCCAAAAAACTAGATAGTCAGTAAGAAGTAAAATTATCTAAATAAGGATATGCAAACGAATCTAATAATAATACTTAAGTAATTAAGATACTTATTAGTTAGAAAATTTTGTGTATGTCAATTTATAAAACAATAAACTTTTAATATACATATAGATACAAGTTAATTTATCTAAACACATGTGCTAAAGAGACAAATGGTAGGTACTTCATGCAAGCAGTAAGTACTTGGTTTAAAAAAATGTGTCACCTGTAACACAAGACATACGCTTAATAGCTTTAATATTACTTTTTAATGAGTTAGTATCGAAAAAATGGAATAAAGAAAAATAATGACTTTAATTGTCTTACCTTGTAACTTCTTATTGCTTATTAGTGAAGCTTGTTTTTAGCCCACCTGGCTGGTTACTACATACTTCTTTTTTCGAGCCAGTTAACTAATCCATCCAATCTATGAATTACTGTTTCAATTAAGAATGGTTTTCACAATATTTATAAAATACAGTGAAAAAAATAATATTTATATAGCGAAAAAATTAAATGCTTACATCCGCCCGACCTAGCCAGAAATCGAACCTGGATCTTCCGCAATCCGGGCGGCTGCACTGACCATTAAGCCACCGGGAAGGCTGGCGTAAGCACTGATTTTTTTCACTGCTTTGATTTTGATTGTTTTTATCGGCAGCAGTGCCATCTATCCAACGGTTTTTGCAACCGATTGGCTATGCAGATTCATCTTTACAGATGAAATAAAAATACCACAGATTTAATTTTTTCATTATATTTTATAAATATTGAATTCAGCTTAAGTACAATTGGCACTTAATTGTGGCCTGTTTTTTTTTCATTGCCTTAATCTCACATAATGTCGAAATATTACCTGGAATTCTGCACTATTGACGTACTGGCTATCTTATCTCTAGCTGCCGGAATACAACAATGCTACAAACATTGATGTTATGGATGCTATACCTGTTTTATTGGAACGGAACTTATTCTATTAACTTTGGAAGAAACTTAATGCGGTAAATGAGTTTGTGGTTTATAAAGAGACAAGTTTAATACCTTATACATGTCGCAGATAAGTTTTACAGGACCCAACTTGTACCACGACTCGGTACTGAGTAAAGTGGAGGAACTACAATATGATGTTCGAGAAGTTTTAAGGATGTTGGTATTTATCAACTTTGGACCGGGTACAAGTTCTGGCATTCGCATACATAATTGTGAAAGTGTAAATTGATAAGTCTTCGTTATATGTGGGGAATACAATAGGTAGATGGCGTAGGGTAACTTTTATCGATATTGGTGCAAATAATGATTGGATTGAATTGAAGCTTTTGACGTGATCGTATTTAACGTCTTAAATCCAATCCTTTAGTTTGGTACCCTATACAAACATCAAAGCTTCTTCTTTCGAACAAATGAACCAATTTTACTTTATTATTCTCAATATTTTTTTACCTACTACATCTTTATTGCTCATATGAAAAAGTATAAGCCTAGCAGTGGCGTTTATAGGAAAATTAAATTTTAAAAAAATAAATAAAAAATAGAATAAAATATTAAAATTAAATTTATAAAATTTTATCGTAAGTAGTACCCCATATTATAAAAGTAATGTATGTTTTGATTCCGATAATAAATTTAAAAAAAAAAATCTATTTCCCCACAAAATCGCTTACAAATCTTATCATCGTAGAATAAAAAAAGGACATATTTTAGGTACAATCCCATTCACTGCACTTATGTAAACAGTATCACTTCCATATAATTTCAAATTGTTCTAAAGTTTACGCGAACACTACGCATTGAAATGAAACAACTCTTCGGATCTACTCGCGTTCATTTTACACATTACTTTGTTTAATGTTTATCCTGACGTTTCAAACCCATTCCAGGGTCCGTGGTCACAGGGTAACTGAGGTGTTGGTCGTCTCATAATCTTTAATCACTTTCATATATTAAATAATAAATGTAGGCGTCTCACATACTTTTTAAGACGAAATCAGAAAGCGAAGCACGTTCACAGAATTGATCTATTATTCCTACTCAATCGCTAACGATGGGATTGCAAAAAGTTTTGTGTACTGATCTCCAAACTTCAGTATTAAGATGATACTGAATGATGATGATGAACCGCTAACTAACAAGCTTTAACAAAAAACGGACATATTCGGTCCAATCCATTCGCTCCTCAAGCGGTTTCCTGGTAAATCTGGAGCCCGAGTCTCGGCGCTGTACGGACGAAGCTCCGTGGCTTATCCAATAAAGCATCGCCGCACCGCGGCCGCTGCCGTGTGCTAATAAAAACCTGTTTTGAGGCCCTTTATATGACACGTTCGGCAGGCTCGTTTGCTGACTTTTTTTCAATCACAATACCTTTGCCTATTATTGGGACAGTATATTTTGGCAAATTACTTACTCATTGTTTTCTAAAGTTTACGCAAACACTACACATTGAAATAAAACTACTTTAACTTTTTAAGCTGTGTGCGATCTGACTAGTTTTTTTACAAAGGTTTTGTAATAAAATTTTCGTGAGTTGGTTTTTGAAATTGCACCCACTGATATATTATGATACTGTACATTGAAATGAAACAACTTTTACGGATCTACTCGCGTTTATTTTACACATTACTTATTTAATGTTTATCCTGACGTTTCGATACTGTAGTTTTGTTGACTTAAGCTAATGGAGGGGAATGTCGAAACATTTCAACTGTAGCGATGACGTATTCTAATGATTGAGGTTCTTGCCAAGCGCCGCCGTCCGTCCGGGAAAGTTTGTATTCGGCTGTATTTTACTTTAATTTTTTAATAATAAATTCGTTGTGATTGGTATGAGTCACGTTTGTAGTATTCTTGTTGTTAAAGTTGTTCACTCATATTTCACTTAATCACCAATATTACTTGTTAAATCTGTTTTATTCTTTTAAAATCAAGTGAAAAACAAGTGTCTCCTAGGTAGTATTTTATTAAATAGGTAGGTAATACGACGACTGATCTACTTCAAAAGTCGTGTCGCGATCGTCGCGTGTAAGCGGCCCAGTTCTCTCGGTCACTACTGCGCTACGCAAAACCAGTTTCTAATATATTTCAAAATGCAGTTTATGCATATCGCTTTTTGTTTCTGGTTGGATACTGAGTGATGACGTCATTAGTTTTGTTTGGGATCTGTATTGGTGTGTTCTAGTTATACTCGTAGATGGGTTGGTACTTACCGTTCGTATGAATGTTTTGTTTGGATATTGGGAAACAACATTTTAGTGCTTGGTTTTGATAACTTATTTCTTTGAAAGCGTGCGCACAACTTACCAAAAATGCATCGCAATCGGATGTTGACTGGTATAAGAACGATAACAGGACTAATAAAAAGTAAGTAATTTAACCACGGACCCTGCAAAGGGGTTGAAACGTCATCAGGATAAACATTATTAAAAAGTAATGTGTAAAATAAACGCGAGTAGATCCGTAAAAGTTGTTTCATTTCAATGTGTACTGTTCGCGTAAACTTTAGAAAACAATAAGTAAGTAATTTGCCAAAATATAGTGTCCCACTAATAGGCAAAGGCTTTGTGATTGAAAAAAAGTCAGCGGTACAATTGATGTGTATGACTTAACACAACCCTTGCCAAATGCGGGGTTTTTTTTGAGAGAGATTGCTTGGTTGCCTCAACGGCATTTTCAGCGTCACCGGGCTTTTTTGGGGGCGGCGAGGTACGTAAAGGGTACCTCAAGCCGTGTGAAACGAATCACCTTCAGAGGATTTCTAGAGGGAACGGCATCGCACACTTAAAAGTGCGCGTCCCCGTGCCATACCAGTCTCCGAAGTGTTCGGATCGGATCGGCTTAACACCACCCTTGCCAAATGCGGGTTGGTGATCGAATAATCCGAAGCACACTTGGCCCGACCAATGACTTGAACACAGGACCTCTGGTTGACGGTCTGAGCACTTTGCCACCTGACCACTGAGACGTTAAAATCACTTATTTTTATACGAGTATTTTATAAATCAATGCTGGATTATTAAGAATCCGGTTACAACAGGGTTTTCTTTAATTGTCATCATAAAAATAGAAGTAAGTAAATAAATAAATGATAAATAAACTTTCCTACACCCACACCAATTATCTAACCCAAGAGAAGCTTCGTTATGAAATTCGTTAAATGGTTACTAAACAACGGATCAACATACTTAAAATACTTGAATAAGTACATACTTATTATACATACGTGTCTGCTGTACGTATCTACAATAAATTACCTATATGTATTAAAGAAGTTACCGATCATAAATTTAAAAAAATGTTGAAAGATTGGCTTTTGTGTAACGTGTTCTATGACCTGCATGAATATTTTGATGTATAGTACAGTTTGACATGCCTATTTTTATTATTAATTAAGTAATTGTCAATCCTAATGTAGTATTTTTATTTTATTTTATCGATTATTAAATTATTGACATTTTAAGTTTTATTATTGTAAATTATATTGAATGTAAAAGTAAATAATATTGGCATGCAATTTTTTTATAAAACTTTATTGTAATGCCCGGCTAGGGTAACTATTTGGACTAACAATTACAATTTCACCTAGTAATTATACAATGTAACAGTTATGCAATAAAATGTTCTATTCTATTCTATTCTATAGAAAACACCCTGACCCGAGACAATTTAAAAAAAAAATTCTAAATTGACCCGACCGGGGATCAAACCCGGGACCTCAGAGATGGCGACACCATGAAAACAGGTGTACAAACCACTCGACCAAGGAGGTCGTCAGAAGAAGTAAAACGTAAAATTGACACTTAATCCAGCTGTATGTGCTACAGTCACCATCAGCCATCACCTTAATTTTAAAATACGAGATATAAATTTACAAGAAAAAAATTACCAGTCTCAGGAATCAAACCCACGACCTTTGTATAACCGGTCCAATGCTCTGACCGCTGAGCTACCGAAACCCCAGAAGATTCGTTGAAGACTCTATATTAGTCCACTGCTGGACATAGGTCTCTCCAAGTGCACGCCACTGAGCATGATGCGCGGCTACTCTCAACCAGTGGCGGTAGCCAAAGTAACATTAAGAAAACGATAGCGAAGTTCGAAAAGAATAAAATGTATGGGATTGACATAAGATTGACCACGTGATCCTATACCTACATTTTATTTTTCTCAAACTTCGCTATCGTTTTTTTAATGTTACTTTGGCTAAGCCTACATCTCTTGCCAGCCACCTTGCGAAGCTTTTGTAAAAAGAATTTATTCCGGGAACCGTAACATTTTTCATGTTTGTACTTAACCGCGCTCGAGTTTATAATAAACCTGGTCACGTACGTAGAAAGGGTTCAAAGGCAGTGTCTGCTTGAACCTACACTGAGTAGTGTGGTTATCTTACCTCCCATCTCTATGGGCTTCTCATATTGAATACTATTTACGAAGAGGCTGCTCTAGTATTTCGGTCTTTTAAAAGTAAGGCTGTTATCATTATTTCTATAAAAGTATAACTATTTAACCGACCATATTCACTTGCGTTAGAGTAAGTATTAATGTGATTTCTACCGGATTCGGGAAATATCGGATACTAACAAATAATAAGGTAAGAATCCCGTTAATACTCGTAATCGTAAGTAATTACTCCAATTTCTATACTATGTGATTATTAAAATGTAATACGGATCCGACGAGACGGCTGCGAGCGGACGAGCCTGCAGAGGAGTGGCGATGCTTGTCCGCCGCGACGTCGTCCACGACACCCTTCCCCTGCTCAACTACAGGGCTACGCGGTCCATAGGTGTCCGCACTTATGTTGCGGGTAGTGAGCTGCGAATCTACGCCGCCTACAAACCGCCTAACCTCCTTATGGCCCCCGACGACTTAGCGTCCATTTTCTCAGACGCGACTCTGACTCTGCTGGCCGGCGACCTCAACGCCAAGCACCAGAGTTGGGGGTCGCGACTCGCCAATCCAGCGGGTCGGGCTCTACTCCAGGACGCACTGGGCTTGGACATTGAGGTCATAGGCCCCGATAGCCCCACCCACATCCCCTCCAATCCGAGACACGCTGCCGATGTGCTGGACATCGTTCTGCACCGCGGCCTGACTAGCCCGGTCAATGTGGAGGTGCTGTATGACATGGACACGCAGCACCTCCCCATACTCATTACGCTGGGAGCTGGCGCCGTTTCGGCCCCTCCCCGCCCCCGAGGCCCCAAAATTAACTGGGAGGCCTATTCAGCCTCATTAGAGGGCCTAACGCTTCTGGGCCCCCTGTCTACCGCCGCCGATATCACGGCAGCCATCCACGCGGCCAAAGAGGCTGCGAGCACGCTGACCCGCTGACGCTGACCCTGATACGACGAGCTTCCGCCCGCGCTTGCCCGCCTTAAGCGGGAAAAGCGCGACCTCCGTCGCCTGTGGGCGCGCACGCGCTGCCCGCGAGTCAAGGCGCGGCTCAATAGGGCCGCCTCCAAACTGGCTGAGTCGGTGAAGGCATGGCGCGGAGATTGCTGGGAAAATCACATTGACACCGTGACTGGCAACTCCGCTGACCTCTTTAAACTGACTCGCCAGCTCACCGCCGCGCCTGCCCCTATTTACCCGCTGCTGGACATGCGGGGCATGCGCCACTTCAAGGCCCAAGATCGGGCTGATATACTGGCCGACCATTTGGAAGGCCAGTTTCAGCCGCACCCTGCTGCTGACGACGATGACACCGTCGCCCACCATGCCGAGGTCAGCCGGCTGGTGGCCAACTTCCTCGCCTCTCCACCTCCGCCTCTCCGTGGCGATGAGTTTATCTCGCCGACGGAGACGCTTAAGGCAATACGCCGCCTTCCTAAAAAGAAGGCCCCTGGGTTAGACGGCATACCGTCGGCAGCCCTCATTCGACTACCCTGGCGCGCCGTGGTAATTCTTACCCGGCTCTACAACGCGGTCTTAAGGACCTACCATTTCCCGCAGCCGTGGAAAGAGGGAAAAATCATTGTCCTTCCCAAGCTCGGCAAAGATAGAAGAGTCGCGGCCAACTACCGACCTATTACACTTTTATCACACCTAGCCAAGCTGTTCGAGCGTCTGCTGCTGCGTCGAATCATACCACACACTCCCCTTCGGGTCGAGCAGTATGGATTCCGCAGCGGCCACTCTACGACGCTCCAGCTCACGAGAGTGCTACATCACACGTCTTCAGCGTCTTCTTGGACGTGGAGAAGGCCTTCGATCGGGTGTGGCACACTGGGCTCCTGGCCAAGTTGGTCAACAGCTCCTTGCCCCCGGCGTATGCCCACCTGATCGCCAGTTTTCTACGCGACCGTAGTTTTGTGGTCACCGTAGAGGGGGCCACCTCTACGCCGAGGCCAATCTCCGCCGGCGTGCCGCAGGGCAGCTGCCTCTCGCCGCGCCCATACGCATCATTCACCAATGATATTCCGACACTGCAGGGTCGCCTGTTAGAGGGCGAAAGAGACGTGGCGCTGGCGCTGTTTGCAGACGATAGCGCCTACTTTGCGTCGTCCAGAAGCGTCAACATCGCGCACAGGCGCATGCAGCGCCTCCTTGATTGCCTACCGGAGTGGCTCGACAAGTGGCGCATGGCGGTCAATGTTACTAAGACCGCCGCCATTTTCGTCAGCCGCCAACGCAAAAGTCCGCCACTGCTAACACTACGGGGTCAACTTATAGTGTTCTCAAAAGATATCACGTACCTAAGGTGCCACATAGACCGCGCGCTGCGGATGGCGCCACAGGTGACTCACGTCATCAACCGCGCCAAGACCGCGCGAGCGCTGCTACGCCCCGTGCTGTCCTCCAGACTACCGCTGCGAACGAAATGTATGTTGTATAAATCATACATTCGTTCGCAGCTCACTTATGCGTCCCCGGCGTGGTATCCTCTCACCAACCGCGTCCAGCGTGAGAAACTACAGGTTCAACAAGCAATCTCCCTGCGCATGATAGCGCGTGCCGGGCGGTTTGTCAGAAATGACGTAATCGCCCGGGACCTCGACGTCGAGCCACTCGCGGAGTTTGTGGCCCAAATGGCGCGTCGATTGTACGACCGCGCCGACAACGCGCCGCACGAACATCTCCGCGACATCGCTCCGCTCCACGCGCGCCCACCGGACCCGACCACGACGACGACCGCCTCGACTACACGTCGAACAAAACAGGCGGCGGGCCTTCAACCACCGCCACCAGCTCCGCGGGTAAAAATCCTCATTGTGTCGGCCACACACGGCCGACACAGACTCCATACCTACCTACCATCCGCCGCCCGCCTTACCAGACCCGTAAGCGCTCGTTGGCGCTCACCGGGCCTAGGTCAACACCGAATCACCCGGGGGGCTGACCGCGCCGAGGGCTTCGCAGGGCGAGGGACAGGCATGCGGCGCTACCAAGGAGCCACACTAAGGCTCGAGGCACGGCAGTGTGAGAAAAAAAAAATTACAACAAAAAAAAAATACAAAAATAAACTAAAAAAAAAACTGCCAAAAAAAAAAAAAAGGAAAAAACAAGAAACAGAAAAGAGCATCTGTACCCCTGCCGTGCCCCCAAGGAGACCCGGTTCGACCGATGTCGACCGAGACGACGACCCGGGTAAAGAGGCCAGACTTCGACGCCCGAACCGGCCCCAAAGCAGGGGCCGAAGAAAACAACCAACCAACCAATACGGATCCAGATATACTCGCTTTTATTTTACACTGTTTTGATGATACTATGTATATTTATTGTAATGTTTCGTCCTTCCTTTATAGGGTTCGTGGTACTAAGGTAAGAATTGCGTCATAATAAATTTGTAACTTGCATACCGTTTTATTATTTTAATCGGGTGCGTTCCGTTTCACGCAATAAGTGTTTCAATGTAAAGTTTTTTCTGGAAAGAAATGCTGTTGGCCTTAGACCGCTTTTACAACGTTACCGCCGGATATTTTTGGGGGCGGTAAGAAACTTAAACATCGTCAGAGTTCCTAGAGATTCTCCAAGGGGTTCGGATCAGATCGGGAGCAGTATAATCACAGGGATCCTCTGAAGTCTAGACTTTAGAAAGTTATCGTAAAATGACTATCATCATCATCATTATCATCAGCCTATATTAGCCCACTGCTAGAAAAGAAAAAGATAAAATGACTAAATATAGACAATTTATTTTTCTTGTCTTCAATTTACTCATAAATGTTATCGCTAATATTTTCGAACGCTTTCAATCTCTATTTCGGAAAGAAAAAACGCTTGTATTAGGTATGGGTTCATTACACAAATCTTACTGAACCATGAACCACCATTTATCTCATCCAACCCGAACATCCATCCGTTCGGCTACTGATCGAACCTGGGTCTTCCGCAATCCGGGCGGCTATACTGACCGCTATGCTACCGGGAAGACTGACGTAAGCGCTGAATTTTGCCACTGCTTTATATATTTTATAAATTTTATAAATATTTAATTTAGCTACTAATTATATTCATTTTTCCTATAGATCATTAAACTTTACTCAGGTTATTATCCTTGAACATTATAGATTGCGAAATCTGACACAAATGGTCAAAACCACAAGACTCAGCAAACAATCAGTGTAACAGAAAGCGAGCATAGTAATAATAATAAAGTAGGTATGAAAGGTGAGTCACGCGCCGGACGATAGAGATGCGTGCGCGCACCCGATGAATAATACCTATACGAGTATAGCTATGTGTTTTGAGGGGTGTCGATTTACAAGACTTTTAAAAATGTTACCTTTTTGTGTTAATGTCAGAAGGTAAGACTCCCGCAATGCAGCCTCCTTACGTGAAACTTCTCCTAAAGCACGTTCAAATCTAAGATAGAGTGGACTCAGTCACAACGGAGCACATCAGCGAAGCTTTTCCGAAAAAACCGGCATCGTTGCAGGCCAACTGAACGGAAAATAAGTATCTGTACGGTGCAGCGCTTATTTGACCACGCTGCGACAGTTCACCAGAAATTTATCTGATGACGTTGATGTAGAGTCAGAGATGTTGCGAAGTGTCGTGAAGAAAACCCACAGTAAAAGATTCTCCGTTTATTGAGTAGTTTACAGTAGTCGAGTTGGTGAGACATTAAAAAATATTGGTGTTAGTCATAATATATAAACAAAACATTTTATTTTTAGGTACAAATCAGCTACCATTGCAAATTAGCACTTGCAATTATGTAAATGCTATAAAAAGAAAAATTCGTAAAAAGTTATTTTAGTAAATAGAAGATTTCATTTTTTTTCTCTTAAAATTTGAAAGAACAGTTAGAAATATAATTTGTGTGCATACGGGCTTTAAAGTAGGAATAGTTGTGATAAGATAAAGATAGCTTTATTACTCAATATTGATTTTACAAAATGTTGAGACATCCCAGAAAGTAAAACAATCTCTTTTTTATTAATTTAAAGGGCAGACTGCATTGTGACAGCCCTACGAAATTATCGTTGTTTCTACGCGCCTCTGACTCATGTTGGAGTTGTATGACTTTTTATTGGCGACTATTTGTGTTAGTGGTTTAAGCTTATCAATTATCATCCACTTCGATATTAATAAGTAAGCATTAATTATTGCAGTCCTTGTAATGTTAATTTCTTTGCATAATTAAACGTTACTTTAGTTAGTTCATAGTAAAAAATATTAATAGAGTTTGTATTTTTTTTTATCGTTGACTTAGTAAATTTCTCCGTTCTACCTGTTTTTTGCAGATGCAGAGAGATTTTTCACTTGCCCCATAAGACTAGACTAGACTAGTAACGAACGAGTGTAGGTTCACTAAGTAAAGATGAAATTAAATAATGTTATACCCTATATGTATATACAAAAACTCCATACAATGCCGACACAGCCATATTTGGAAAGATACAAAAAACAAACCATTACTACAATTTATTTATAATTATGTATGTTACGTCGATCGACCAATTAATGAGTGACTCACTTTTTTGTCAGCCATCTTGGAATCCTTTAGAAACAAAACAAAATTTGGAATGCAACACTCCATATCTACAACTGCCTCTGTGGTCTCGTAGTTAGACCACCGTTCAAAACTCAAATTAAATAAACAGTTTAAATTAATTAAATAAATTTAGTCTTCAATATATGCTATATTGATTAAGTTTTTAATTAGTATTTAAATTTAATCAATTACTTTATAAAAATTGTGAAGGTTTAAATAGTCCCAGGTTCGATCCCAGCGGGATACACATTTTATTGTTCTTGCTTTGGTTTGTGATAGGCCTTGAGGTCTTATCAAGCCTGGCTATCTTATCTAAGTCTGTCGCAATAACAACTGTTATGTAGTAGCGTTGTTGTTGCGTTCCAGCTGTTTGAGATAAACTATTACCAGTTCCATAGAAGTTGAGGATTCAGGGTGAAGTTTCCGTCCTAGGCTTAATCGTCAGATACCATCACATTAAATGAAGGCTAAATAAGTACTTCCCCATTTAATACTCGTATAATGTTAAAATAGGTACTATCTTCTCGAGTTTCTGTTGTAGAATATTATTATATTTTATTATATCAGCCATAGCTGTCCCACTCCTGGGCAAAGGCGTCCCCACACTTTTTCCACACCTTCCGGTCCTCTGCAACATCACGCCATTCCTTCATGAACCCATCGAGGTCGTCCCGCCATCTTCGTCTTGGTCTACCTGGTAGCCTTTCGCATTACGTGGGAACCGTTGTTATCCGCGCCCACCTCTCGTTTGGCATGCGGTAGACATGACCAGCCCAGTCCCACTTTAGCCCGGCGGCCCTTCAAGTAACGTCAGCAATTTTCGTGCGAGAGCGCATAGAATTAGCTATAATAAATAATATAAGTACCTATCTACTCGCTTACTATTATCTATATATTAATACTTACGTGAAGCAAAAACTTTGTATCCCTTTTTACGAAAATTGTGCGGACGGAGGAGTATGAAATTCCGCACATATATAGTTTATATAGAGCAGAATGCTTATATATCTTTTTTATATTATGTATTAAAATACATTAAATTAAATAAATATTATTTTATAAATTTTTCAAAAATTTTAAAAATGGAGCGGTCGAAATCTGTCAATGCCAATACAAAGTCACATTCTATCTTTTTTAATTTCTCATTGCTTAGGATACAATCCGTGCGGCCGTAGTAAAATATTGTTTAGTTAACAGCTTTTTATAAAAATTACGGTCGAATTTCGACCACTGGGCGAACACTAGTTATTATTATAGCCTGACGATTCGTTACATGCCGCCGTAAAAATATTTTAATAAGGGCATTCCGTTTTACGACAGGACTCCATTCCTGCAATATTTCCAATAGTTAGTCGATGAATCATCATTTTAGAATGTTGCCGATAAATTCTTTTGTAAATAAAATACGAAATATCGTCCGGATAGTTTCATTATTGTTGTTGTTATAAGTTCACAGTTTCGAAGAACTCGTTAACGCAGTCGTGCATGTTAAGCAACTTTTGCGATATGCCATGTTCTCTGATGGGTTGACTTGAACTAAAGTGGTCACTAACATTAGAATAATTTATTGTATATTACCATGTTTTTTCTTGTATGCGAGAAATCCGATATTTCGGCACAGTTGCATGCGCTATGATCACGGACATGCTCAGGTTGGTGATCATTATCTTTATAACATACTAGCTGACCCGGCGGACTTCGTACCACTTTGATAGTTTCCATGACAACAAAACAAACAAATCATTTTGTATTGGACAAAAATCCAAAAACTAAAAAATGTTTGGGGTGGACCATCCTTATCACTTAGGGGTATGGAAAATAGATTACGACTGATTGTCAGACCTACCGAATATTACATACAAAACTTCATAAAAATCGATCAAGCCGTTTCGGAGGAGTATGCAACTAACATATGACACGAGAATTTTAATAGATATACTAGGTGGAGCAATGTAGCAGGGAGCATCTTCGCAAGGTGGCTGGCAAGAGCTCTTGCCAGTCACCCAGCCAGCCCTTCTCATCCAGCTGGATGAGAGTAGCCGCGGATTGTGCTCAGTGGCGTGCACTTGGAGAGGCCTATGCCCAGCAGTGGATTAGTATACCTAGGCTGGTGATGATGATGAATCTTTATAATATTCTGATCAAATTAAATATCCTTAGCTCCATAACGTTTACGTTCAACAATCGTTCCTGGTAATCGTCCTAAAACGGCGATCTCATTTTTTTTAACAATATTAGATAAAGTTCAGTAATAAAAATAAGTATTGATAATTAATTAAAAACTATTTGATCTAAAAACACCTATTGACTTCATATAAAATAACTATGGCTGGCGATTCAATAGGTGTGAATTGGTAATTTGAATTCAATGCGCTCTTAACTATGGAACCTTACTATTATTGCATAGCGTCCCAACATGAGCCAATTATGACATTTTTAACGAGTCTGGGTGTTAAAGAACACGCTATCTCAATTATGCTCGCTATGGAAGCGTTAGCAAAAAATAAGCACCTAATTGTGGCTTAAATTTCCCATTGTTTATATGATAATGCAGGTACCACCTAATACAAGCGTAATTATTGTAAATGTCAGGAACTTTTACCTTTATAAACATTTGATTGGTCAGGTCACTGAACGAAAATCAATAGACACTAAACTGAGCAGAGCCCGTACCACATGAGTACCGAATGATTTACAACGATTTTAACATAAGTAGCTTGCCGCCTAAATAGGCTGGCTGGCAAGAACAGCCGCTGACATTCACTACACCCCAATAAAATTAATATAATAAAATTAATATATTTTCAGAGTGTCTAGAGCGAGTATTATTTACCACTCGATCGTGTTTATGAAAACAATAATTTAAAAACGCAAACCGCATCAAGCAATTAATGAAGGGGAAAAAAACTTTATATCAATTCAAATCATTTATTTGCGTGTTACATGTACAGTACATAGATGAAAGTAGGACATTGCTTACAAAAATAAATTTCTAAGCATATAACGTCCATGTAAATAAGGACATGTCAAATTTTGAATGCTTGTGACAAACATCTGTAACAATTAATATAAAATATTAATCATTCCAATTCATAATAGTAGTTTATGCAACTGTCATATAATGAAGGGTATTAAAACACGAGTGTGAGTTTATGAAACGAGCGCAGCGAGTTTCATAATAGTAACGAGTGTTTTAATACCCGTGTTATATGCAGTTGCATACACTACTTTATCTTCACTAATGCAATTAGTCAAACAACAAGAGTAAAAGCTGACAATAGTTTATTTATAATACAACATATAGTACAATTTTGAAAGTTAATGTTAATTATTGATCCAGCAGCTGTAGCGGTCGCGGGGCAAGCAGTAGAGCTCGTAGACGGAGTTGGAATATTTATAATTACTTCATTCGTCTTGTTTTCTATACTGTTCAAGATCGTATTTGAGACTTGAATTTTATTCATTAAAGACTCATCAATGTAGCTTTCAGCCACAGTAGAAGACTTCCACCCCCCGTGTCGTTTCAGTGCGGTCAAATCACCACCGCTATCTATGAGAAGGGTCGCCGAGGTGCGCCGGAAGCAATGCCCCGTATACAACGCTGGGTTAGGCAGATTCAAAAAACTTGCGATAGTTTTTCCCAGAGCACCAAATTTATTAATACCAGTTCTTTGATCGACGCACTTCCCCGATCTATAGCTCAAGAAAAAGGCAGGGTTTCGACAGGGGATGGGTCGAAGTTCCATGTATTTTTTACATACGGCATAGCAGTTGCCCGTCACAACGAAAGAACGATCTATTTTCGTTTTTGTTTTCGAAACTTTCACCATGATTGTACTGTCGTCTATGTTAGAGACTTCATCGAACTGGATGTTGTATAGTTCTTGCCTTCGGCATGCCCCCATTATGCCGAAGATTAGTGCAACCTGTAACAATAAACGACATAATAAGCTTGAGGTACATAGCCAAGGCAAAAACTATGATTTATGAAGTAGTAAAGTGTAGGTACCTACTACCTAATTTATACACAAAGCGCTTAAACGGAGTGTCTAGATAACTTGCGTGTGTAGTACGTAAGTACTAGGTAGATTAAATAACAGAACTAAAATACACTTACCTTTTCAAAAAGATACAAAATATCTGGTGAATCTTTCAGGAACATCTTTATTTGACCTGATGTAAACGTCAAGGACTTTTTTTCCTTGTGTCCTTCTGAACTGCGTTTCAGGAACGCTATGACTTGAATACTTCGTGATATCAATATTGTTGTAGATACTCAGTGTGGACTTGAGCATAGAATATTTAGCCCACATAGAAGATGGCTTGAATTTGTCGGAGAGGTCTTTGAGATACACAAGAATGACATTTTCAGAAAATGATGTAGTTTTCTTTTCGATCTTCCATGCCAAAAAGTTATTATAATTTTCTAGATTTTTCTGGCAAAAGATTGTGAGTTACTTTTGTTGCCAATTCTAGAATATCCGGAGGTGTACAAATATCATCGTCGCTGTCCATTTTTAACTTTTAATTTGTATTTTAAAAACAAAACACATTGCGAAACATTAAATTCACGCGTACGTGTATTGTCACAGTGAACTTGCCGCCATTAAAATCTAACCAATGAGAGCGCAGCTGCGCGCGCAGGGCCAATCAGGAGCGAGCGCGCGCTGTTCTTTTTTTATTTAATTGGCACAAGATCTTACCAAAGAGTTTTGTGTATGTAAGTTTAGTAGTTTCGACGAAGTTTTCACGTATAACCCAACTGTTTTCAAAAGCCAGCCTAATATCAAAGCTTTATACAACTTGTATGAGGATTTTGACATAAGGCTCGCCAGGTTAATTGGTCGCGTTTTATTGATGTTATAATGAGATGTTACGATATCGATGTGGATATTATACCATCATGTGAAATTGCTTAAATTGAGTGTTTTGTTGTCTGCGCTATAACAGTAGTAATTATAAGTCAAGTATTGGAAACATAAGTAGAATGTTACAACATTAGTGTAGATAAAAGTTAATAAATAAAAATAGGCAATACATTATAATTATTCATAAACATTAAAGCGATTTCCTCGTATCTAATTAACTAAAATATTTGTGATATTAAATTACACGAAAATGTCAACTTATTAAATTATTAGTCAGATTCATCAGTAAGCCAATGACATCATCTTATGTTTCCATTCGA
The DNA here is from genome assembly GCA_947562085.1 of Eudonia lacustrata. Lineage (NCBI taxonomy): Eukaryota > Metazoa > Arthropoda > Insecta > Lepidoptera > Crambidae > Eudonia > Eudonia lacustrata. The sequence continues at coordinate 1,306,617 of OX387323.1, read as the reverse complement.
TTTTTAAAAAAAATGTAATTTAAATAATATGTTGTTGTAATTTCGCTAACTCACTCGTTTATACAGCTTGGATGCAGTACGCATGCACCGCCCTCCCGCCCGCAAAAAGTATGCACATGCAGGAGAAACAATGCGTGCAAGCGAAAATGCACACCAACGACGATACCCGACACGTGTTTCGCCCCTCCACGGGGCATCCTCAGGAGCTGTTGACTGGTCGAGAGCTGCGCACCGACTCAACCGACCGACCGATTCAATTTTTATTTTTATTTGACTGGTAAGCACTTGTCCGTCATTTCACTTGATGTCAAGTGATGATAGTTATCTCTTTACCTCTGTATATCAGCTCAAGATACCTTTATATACCTAACTATTATACCGGAAAAGTTTCATTACAGTACGGATATTGTTAGAGCTACGTCCAATTAACGTTGCACAAATATACCTGCGTATATCTCACATCTGCAGTTCCACACAGCGCTAACTCAGCAGCACCAACTCGTCCCGCAATAGCTGTTCTGATATAGCTCATTACGCCGCAATTTCTAGCCTTGAGCAAATTACCAAGCGTCGAACGGTTACCATTGACTCACGGCTTTCATATTCATAAAAATGAATAAACGACTTCTTTGTTCGAGTGGTCTGTACACCAATTTTCATGGTGTCGCCATCTCTAAGGTCCCGGGTTCGATCCCCAGTCGGGTCAATTTAGAAATTATTGTTTTTCTAAATTGCCTCGGGTCTGGAGGTTTTCTATGTATAATAAGTATGTATTTAAGTATTTTAAGTATGTTCATCTGTTGTCTAGTAAATTTAACGAGTTTCATAACGAAGCTTCTCTCGCTAGATAATTGGTGTAAGTGTAGGAAAGTTGATTCATTATTTATATTATTTATTTTGTGTAGGGTATGTGGAGAGAAAATTGAGTCAATGCAGCACAATAATTTTGACACTGTAACTTTCTTGCTAAAAAGAATTGGAATCTTGGGATCAGCATTTATGCGAAACCTGCCTGCAGAGACTACAGCCTCTCACTCTAAAGTTGCCAAACTTATAGCAGTTATCTTCACAAAGGAAGAAGTGTGAATGGATGGAGTTGCACAATAGATCCCGATGGGTCGAAGTGCTGCTGCTGCTGCTGCTGCTGATGATGATGATGATGATAAGGGTTTGCTTATGCCATGATTTTCCGTTGGCCGTTTTCGAAGAATACTAAATAAATTTGCCGTATGAACAGTGGAAACAGCCTATCAAAGCCAGAAACGAAGTTGTCCGTTTCGACAATTGTCAAATCTGTTTAGCGTTTGCGCAGTGTGTTCCGGGGGTGTACGTGATTGTGTTTGCTGCCATACTTTATATTATATTTCTATATTGAAATTGCTTTTAAGTACATAGTTAGTTATTACTAATAAACTAGATTCGTGATAATTTTTAAAGTTAAGTAAATGGCAAAATTGTGTCGGATACATACAGTAAGATATTTAAACTAAACTTATAAAAATATTGAAACATTTTCTAAAAACAGTAATATTCACAATGAAATAAAACAAACTAGCAGTACCATAAGCTAGGCTCCACAAAGTAAATACCTAATTCATTTAGAGGCCTGTGTGTACGTTTTTACAATAAACTTCCAAGTATATTCAAAACTTGATATTAATAAATTTAAATTCGCCATTAAAGAAAAGCTTTATAAAAAAGTTTACTATGAAGTGTCTGATTACATTGAAGACAAATAAGTATGGGTTTAAAATGCTCCAATCACTCCAACAGGTATTTCTAATTTAAAATATTGTTTAGGTTTTTTAAACTTGTATAACCTGGTAACGGCATATAATGTCGTTACCTAAATTAAATTAAAGCTGTGGAGTTTCTCCACAGCAAAAAAATAGACGTCCTGAATGGGTAGTAGGTAAAAAAATGTTAGGACGATTCAAAAGCACTTTTCTAAAGTTTATTTGAATAAAGAATATTTGACTTTGACTTTGACTTTGAAAAAGAGAGATTGCATTCATAATACTTCGTATGATAATGTCCACAAACAGGATTCGTACCTTATAAAATACCGGCCAATACTTTAAAATTATGTACCTAAAGTAAAACAGAAAGGAAAGTTTGTTCTAAGAAGCTTGATGTGATTTTTAATTGAGATATACTTAACAACATCAACCAAAATCCTAGATTTTCATAATTTTACCGAATTTAAACTCTTGTAAATAAGTACAATATTGGTTTTATCCATTTGAATAACTCAGCCTGATAATCTTCTCGATTATTCAATTTAGAAGACGGTTGAAACAATAGTAATGTCTACTACAAACACAAGACCACACCACGCCATTTAGCCACGCAACTATCGACCTTGAAACACATCACAATAAAAGCGAAACACGCTTTGATGCACTCAATCGAGCGAATGTAATCATCAAGCTTATCAGCCATCACAGAACGGTACGTCACTTACAACAAACAAAGTTTTTTTTTACATCATAGTGTAACCTTGGACCTCCCAATACGCGGAGTCGCCTTAGATTTTTAATTTAGATAAAAAAAAGTAAAAGAACGAGATGGCATCACATGGCGTTCGGCCGGCGGCGGCGGCGGCGGCGGCGGCGAGGTGGGACTGACGGATCAGCGAAACTTTGGATAGGCGTTGCTGTATCTTTTTTTTAATATTCATATATCAAAAATATAACTACACGACATGCATGCTCATCAGGAAAATACTTAATAACAACATTCACACACACATACCTTTCACAAAAAAATGTCAAACACATAACTACGTACGTCGTAGAGGCGACGACCTTGTTTTACCTATTATGAGAACCAACTATGGAAGAAAATCTAATACTTTTGAAGGAGTACAGATGTATAACAAGCTACCTTCAGACATAAAAAATGCGGGGACCTTCGGAATGTTCAAGTCAAAGCTAGCCAAACACATAATATCTAGCCATTCACTACATCTATAAATGCTTGATTTGAGCACGCTAAATGTCCCCGTACAGTTTACACAGTATGCAGTGTGTGAAGTGACACACACTGCATATGCATGTATATTGTTTAAGAATAGTTATAAGTTCTCATGTAAGTGATAATTTGTATTAATGAGAATAAATCTTTGAACTGATATATCAATAGGTATAGAATATTATCATCTGGTTTGTTGGCTAGTAAACTCTTCTAATTGACTAGTACTTAATAAACTAATACAACAACTGTAAAGTGGATTCTTTTTTTTTAATGTTAAAAGCAGGCAAACGAGCAGTAGGGTCACCTGATGGAAAGCAATCACCGCCGCCCATGGACACCCGCAAAACCAAAGTAATCGCGGATGCGTTGCCGACCTTGAGGAAGGAGTTGGATCTTGAGGAGTGAGTAGGAATTGGGAGGGGGGAGGGGTGAGAGATGAGCCTCCGGTACTTTCACTCACCGGACGAAACAACAGCAACGAGTGCCGTTGTTTCACGCCGATATTAAATTCGTTGTTCTATTTGTAACAATTCCTATTTCCGTTTGTTAATTCATAATTATTTTATTTTTGTTAGTGTTGTTTTGGTATATTATTTTAAATGCTCGTTGCCTAACTCTCATTGAAGACCTGTAGAGAAGTGAGAGTGGCTGAAACCAGCGCTGATACAGAGCCAGCCCAGCGTTGATCAATATTGATCTTATTCCTAGGTCAGCCGATACTGAGTTATTTCCAATTACTCTGTTTCAAATGGTATTTGAATGTATTAAATTTTTGTTCAAAGGGAGCAATACTTGTTTTACTTACTTACTTAACTTGTTAAGAGCGTTTACGCCGCACACTAGCGCCACTAATGAAAAAATAAACATATCTAGTAATTAGAGATAGAAAATCAAATTATGCTCAACAAACTATTTGAATGAAGTAATTTAGCATTTTTACGTCACCTAATGAACACCTCACATGTTATGGTTTAGTTAAATAAGACGTTACGGCCACATTTAACTATAACGCCATATTTAACTAAACCATAACATGTCACGTGTTCATTAGGTGACGTAAAAATGCTAAATTACTTCATTCAGATTGTTTGTTGAGCATAACTTGATTTTCTATCTCTAATTCATCATCATCATCATCATCATCTCAGCCAAAAGACGTCCACTGCTGGACAAAGGCCTCCCCCAAGGATATGAGGGGTATTTGCCGTAATCGCCACGCTTTGCAGGCGGGCTGGCGATCGCAGTAGGTTGAGGGTAACCTCAGAGAGATGCTGCTGCCCATCCTCTGGAATGTTCCCTTAGTCGGCTTTTACGACACCCACGGGAAGAGATGGGGTGGTGCAATTCTTTATCCCCAGCACCACACGGGGTCTCTAATTACTAGATATGTTTTTTTTTCCATTCTTAAGTGAAGAAAGGCATTTTCGTGGGAGGATAAATAAATACGTATAAAATAATTATATTAGGCATACTTTTGCTTTCTAAATACTGCTGCTGATATTTCGCAATTAGTTAGTCTGTTAGTGCGTGAGTGGTAACAATTTTGTATTTCTTAAGACATAAGCATTAAGGCGACGCATCGCTAAATAAAAAATCTCATACGTTTTGATACGAGCGTACCATAAGAAAAACTGGTTTTTTTCCCTTCAAATTAAAACTACAAATTATTTTTAAAAAATGAACTACAATTTTGAAGTGTGTGTTAAGACTAATCTACTAAGAAAATTTAGATGCTTAAATCGGTCTAGTTAGCCTGTAAAATGCGAATCTATGTTTTAAAAGAGGTTACTTTGATATTTTTTCTAAAAGTTGACAAATCGTGTTTTTGCAACTACCAAAATGAAGTCAATTAAATGAAAAATCATGTCATCAAATATCACTTTCATATGTTTTGTAATTGTTGGGAAAAATCAAGATCCCGCCACGTAAATTACCAATGCGTCGCCTTAAATTATAATATAAGTATAGTAAGTATAAGCTATTCTTTAAGACTTTCCTATTACCTAATTTTGTTAAGGGTTATCCGTTTAGAGATAACCTTAATATTGCACATCAAAATGTTAACCGTTTTCTACGTATTACCGTGTTATTCCATAAATAAATGAAAGTGTATTGTTTTCCGTAATTGACGCGAACGCTACACAGAAATGAACCACTTTAGTCGCACGGGTCTGCTCGCGTTTATGTGACGTAAAATATTTACGATTTGAGCCTGACGTCTCGAGCTCGCTGCACCCGAACTGTTCCGTATAAGTGATTTGTTTTTACTGTAAATGTGTAGCCGTTGAGATCCGAATGGGAACTTGAATGAGAAAAAAACCAATTGTTGTGACATTTAAGTTGACTAAAACTTCTATGACTATATATCCTCGACTCCAAAGAGCTTTATTGTCAGAATAATTCTAACAATAAATGCCATCTGTACATACAAGTGGCAAAACACTAAGCCCCTTACAAATAAACAAAGAATTAGGTCCGAATACTTATTCCGTGTTTTGTTCCTGTCATCTAAACGTCATTTCTAATTAGAGTAAAAGAGACAAAACACGGAATAACTATTCGGACCTTATTATTTGTTTATTTGTAAGGCACTAAAATAATAGTAATGACATAAGGCAACAGTATGTATAAATTACTCTTTATTGACTTTATGTCGTACATTTAGGTATCATTCTATTTAATTTAATAAACGCCTCGGTGGCCGAGTAACGCCTCGGTGGCCGAGTGGCAGAGCGCTCGGCCCGATACCCGAAGGTCCCGGGTTCAATTCCCAGGTCGGGCAAAATGTATTTCGGATTTTCGATGCATAGCCCGGGTTTGTGACCGCCAACCCGCATTTGGCAAGCGTGGTGATTAAGCCATTACCCATCAATTGTAGCGATGATTTGATTTCAATGATGGAGGCCTTTGCCCAGCAGTGGGACAATTATAGGCTGTTACTACTTACTATTTAATTCCATCTATTTTCTACTAGCGTATTATTTATCATTATTATTATTGCCACTTGTATATGTATATATTTTTTGAGAGTGACCGTCACCGGGCTTTTTGGGGGCGGCGAGGTACGTAAAGGGTACCTCAAGCCGTGTGAAACGAATCACCTTCAGAGGAGGAGGAGAGAAGGAACGGCATCGCACACTTAAAAGTGCGAGTCCCCGTGCCCTACTAGATTTTCCGAAGGGTTCGGATCGGATCGGTGCCACTTGTTTAGGCCCACGGACGTGTTAGGAAAATGTCCTGCTAGTAAAGGTTGGATATTCTCATATATTAGAAGCTGTAAAATAATGCCCTTGCTGACCTTTATGCATGCTCTTCTCAGTGCAAAGTGTCCAGCCCTATATATAAACCGCGATGGCGTACCTAAGATTTTTTTTGTAGCCCAAACAGAATATGACAGAACTCAGAATAGCATAATTATTATCTATGGGTAGGTATTTAATTTGTAATTTTACTGTCTTCATTTAAGTTACTTACGTTTCTCTTTCTATATACCTACCTATGTACTGGCTTAAAGTACCTACACTACATACCTACATGTAAACGATCGCTTATGCTAGTGTCGTACTAACTAGGAGACAAAATGGTCATAGTTCACATAGTTTAGAACAGTTATCGTCATCATCGCCAGGTCATTTTTTGTCCCCACTACTGGGGCACCAGCCTTCCTTAAGAATGCATAGGGTGATTGGGGCATAAGCCACTACTCGGGCCCAGTGCGGATTCGTGGCTGTTAACGACTGCGACATGCCAGGACCTGGACCAGGACTCAGAACGGAGGAGTTCGAGATGACAAACTTCTGGTCACCCATCCGACGGCCGGCTTGCGAAAGTTGCCTGACCTTAGCAATCGCAGACCAGGCGCGTCAACCACTGCGCCAACGAGCTCTTCTCATCATCATCATCACAAAAACACATAATAATGTATAAACTTCTAAACCTATCCGATGTCATATCCGCGCGGGCTCTGTCGCAATATTCTCGCATGCGTTCGTGTTTATTCCTCGTACTTAGCATGATGGAGCATGCTTAGAGCCCCATAGCGGGGACTCCTCCCATTATTTATGCAACCGTCGCTGCCAGGTATACCTACGGAACTCGTAACACCATCATAAAATGCTTCGTTTAAATAGGATCACCTTTTTATTAGCCGTTCACTTACTCGTAACTGTTGGCGTCAATGATTAAGGGAGATTGAGTCCCTAAATGTTGCTGATGTCAGCTTTCTTTATGTTTGAAGATTATCATTTAAACACATTAATAACAGTTTTTTTTAACCCGCCTAAAAAGCTAATATGCTTGTTTATGCATGTCTTAAAATGAAATTAATCTTTATACAAGTAAACTTATCAGGTAAGCGCTCTAGAATAGTCTCATAATATTTTACCTGCCACCCATTCATGACGCATTTAGCTGTGCAGAAGAACGAACGCCAGAAACGGCATAGCTTTACATAGAAGTAGCTACATTTATTAAACTATACTATATTTACTATACTTTACTATACATTAATTATATGCCGTTACGTCAGTGTTCACAGTGTGTAACGGAGGTATGGGAATTGAACCCTAATATCTACGAGTATCTATTCGGTTACCGATGCTTATCCTTGATGGTACCTCCCTCCTGGCGTTGTTACAGACTGCCTAGACATTTTCTAGGGGCAGGAGTCACCCAACCTGGTCCTCATACTCTTCTGATGGCGAAAGTATCCTTCTATGACGGGCCAGTTTCCTTTTTTTTTGACGGAGTTAAAGGAAAGCCTTTGCTGAGTTTCTTGCCGGTTCTTCTCAGTACAACGTCTCCTGGCATGTTAGTTTTTTAACCGCCTCTGTGGTATAGTGGTTAAGTCCACCGGTTTAGAGTCAGAGGTCCCGGGTTCTTCCCAGCGAGCGGGGGGTATATGTTTATGTACTCGATTTGGTTGGTGGTATAGGGCTTGTTTGTCCGCCTGGCTAGCTACCACTATTTTATCTATATAATATGTCGCCATAAAATCAATGTTTGTACCATTGTTTTGTTCCGGCAGCTATTAGAGATAAGATAGCCAGTGCAGGAAGGGTAGGGCTTCAGCAGCTAGGGTCAACCGTGTCGTGAGGAGGGAGGCTATTACACATAGGTATCTATTATCCCTTTTATATTATTGCTGTAAACCATAATACAGCACTCTCAACACTAACCAAGACAATAAATTGCAACAGAACAGCCAATTGTTATGTAAATTTTCTACCTACGGCTTTATTGCTGAGAACGAGAAAGTAGTAAAACAAATTTTAGTAATAAACTTGGCTGAAGAAGAAAAAACCTGGTCTGATCCTCACAAAAAGCCAAAGGCACTTAATTTATTCAGTAGCGAAGTGTGTGACTCCCTACGTTTCTTATGCAAATTGTTTGGATATTTACGACTGAGGGGATGCGCAAAGAGTACAACGTAAACTGGATAGACGCGACACTGATTCGTGAGGGACTTGAGGGTTGAGCTTGCCGTCGCTTCGGTCTAATGCCTGCCAACAAAATATATCACTACCTATAATGTTTATGCAGGATGTTTAGTATAAATAGTCCTCATAGAAGTAAGCGTGCTGCTCACCGTGGGTCACCACTGTACTGTCTCGAACATTCCATCGCGCACAAGGAAATTTGGTGACTCGTTTCTTTGTCGCACTTCCAAAAGATGGAATAATCTATCAGCACACGTTTTCCCACCTTCCTATGACATGGGGTCCTTCAAACGAGGCGTGAAGAGGCACATTGTGGGCCGGCAGGGTGAGGGTGACTGATGCTGCGTTGTTTTCGCGCTGCACCAGTTGTCCTTGCGTCTGGACTTTGTTTTTACTAAACATCAGGTGGAGTGGAGTCATTTGCCGAGCTATGAATAAAAATAAAAAATATATATATAAAATCTCAAATGATCCTGGATCTTAGAGTCAGACAGGAATAAAGTATTTGTTAACTTACAAAGTGTGTAGCTAGATACTTACCCCCTTATTCATAAAAACTATTTCAGCATTATTTATGTAAATATTGTTTTGTCAACGTCATACAAATGTCATTTTGAGTTTGAGAAAAAGAGACAAAACAATGATTAACTAAATAATGCTTAAATAGTTTTTATGAATAAGGGGGTTAGTGTTGAACTACACATGCACGTTTTGGATATGAGGTAATGACCTGTAGGCTGATGGTAGCGCTTTTTTTTTTGGGAGAGAGTTCGCTGATTGCCTGAGTGTATTTTCTGCTCTACCGGGTTTTTTGAGGGCTGCACGACTCAATTTTTAATGCATTCCTACAATATATCAAATGACAGGGCTTGCTGAGAATAACTCAAAAAATTAAGTGACGTCACTCTAAATCCAAGATGGCGAGCCGTGTGAAATGAATCACCTTTGGCGGTTATCTAGAGGAAACGGCATCACGCACTAGTGCGTGTCCCCGTGCCCTACTAGATTCTGCGAAGAGTTCGGGTGGGATCGGGGAGCGGAACAACCCGAGTTCACCTCTAAAGACTCGGACCTCGGCTCGGGTTGACTGGGCCGTGGTGGTGAGGAGAAGCGCCCAGGTACAGTTCTGTAACTGGTACAGAGCGCGTGTGAACCGGTTCGTCGTCCCTTGTTCTACGAGTACGGTGTCTTGGGCCTAAACTAGTGTGCATGTTTAGTGTATTCTGTAAATGTGTAGTAGCATTTAGAGGATCGGGCGGGCTGATGGTAGCGCACTTGACCATTCCTGTATGGGGATTTTTAAACGCTTGTTTTAAATTTTTAAATGTTTTGATTAAAAACATAAAGAGGAGCGAGGCGTTTCCACATAAACACAGCACAAGGGTAGATCAGGTTAAAACCTACTAACCCAATGCTGGTTGGTGGGTTGTGACGACTACCTTCCCACCAGATCAACCGGCACCAACGGCTACCACCACCAGTGCCTTTTAGAGTACATAAGAACTCGAATGTTTTATCTGATCCGACCCATTCAGTGATCCGGCTTCACAAAAGTTGCTTAACTTGTTATATCACGAACAAAACGCGAGCCATTGAGCTCCTCAAAATACAAACATTGAAAAAAATGCCAGTCGGTAGTAACCCATTTGTGACGATTTAGGGATGACACGTTTTAATAAAAAGTCTCGTTTTTACACATACTATCACAAACACAGTCACCCTTCTCACGTTAGCATAAGGTTCTCAATCGGCAGGCAGTTAAGTCTTGTTGAAATTACACGGACCAGTTTGACTAGGAGTCGTGATAATTGCCCTTATGTTTGATAATAGGAGACGTGCACACATCGCTAATAGTCATTTCTCTCATGTACAAAAAGTTATTCTTGATATCTCCCGAGATAAGTTCGTACGAGTCACGACCGAGTTTTTAGAGTAACTTGGCCATACCTATTACACGTAAGCTTAATCAGGGTTGTGATCTTTGATGTGTTCTAGAAATAAGATGGAGATGGCGTCCATTTATATGTTAATCGAATCATTATGAGCATGTCATAGCAATAAGGAGATTATAACGGAGGAGCTCAAAGGCGGCGTAGTGGTTAACGCGCCCGGTCTGCGAGTGCTGTGGTTAAGCAACTTTCACAAAGGCCTGTCATCGGATGGGTGACCAAAAATTTATAATCTCGAGCTTCTCCGTGCTTCGGAAGGCACGTTAAGTCGTTAACAACCACCAATCCGCACTGGGCCCGCGTGGTGGTTTATGGCCCTTTCTCCCTATCCATCCATAGGGAATGATGATGATGATGATGAGGAACGAAATATTTTATCTGGTGGTATCATAGTGGCACCCAGTGTTCGACACTTGAAGCCCAGTTTTCGAGACAGTTTTGGTGGCAAAAAATATTATGGAATTTCATTGAAATTTTATACTGTCTGTATTCAATTGTCATTAAGTCACAAATCAATTGCAGACCTCTATTTTTAACCTACTTCAAAAAAAGGAGGAGGTTCTCAAATCGACTGTATTTTTTATCTGTTTGTTACCTCAGAACTTTTGGCTGGGTGAACCGATTTTGATGATTATTTCTTTATTTGAAAGCTGATGCTTCTCGTGTGGTCTCATTTTAATTTGGTCCAGTTCTGATGATGGAATCAAGGAATTCCTCAAATATTGTAGGCATACCTATTGCGATTTAGGTATTTTCAGCAATAAGTCATCATTTGATGAAGTGTAACTGATGAAGACCACAGATTGCCACCGGAACTCCGCAACAATAAGTATTTCACGGGTGGCGATAAGATATTTACTGCATTAATTTTGTAGTTATAAAATGATTAATAATACCTGACCCTTTTTTTTAGCTTATTACTAAGGTGAGATGTCAAACGTTACACATCATATGCGACTAATTTAAGGTTCGCTCGTTTTTTTTTTAAATGATTAAGTGAAAAAAATGACTAATTCCGGTTCCTGTAAATCACTGGTGCACCACCTTAGGTAGAATATTACCTAAGTCACTAGTCAGAAGCTACGTTTAAGACCTATTTTTTTATGTGTAGGCAAATGTCTGGCAAATGTCTGGCAAATGTCTGGCAAATGTCTGGAAAATGTCTGGCAAATGTCTGGCAAATGTCTGGCAAATGTCTGGCTAATGTCTGGCAAATGTCTGGCAAATGTCTGGCAAATGTCTGGCAAATGTCTGGCAAATGTCTGGCAAATGTCTGGCAAATGTCTGGCAAATGTCTGGCAAATATCTGGCAAATGTCTGGCAAATGTCTGGCAAATGCCTGGCAAATGCCTCCTCTTTTACTACTAACAAAGTTTCTGAATCCTGTCTGATTCTTCCTTACAGATTCGTGTCGCAAAGCATAAAGATTCGGATAGATTATAATTAAGTACTACGACTCGTAATACGATGGGACTGACATGTAATAAGTAAACAAAAGACCCTTTTAAAGAAAATTGGGAGAATAAAAATATCTGAATCAACAGTAAAGCATTTTACTGCTTTAACCAATTCATCGATATAAATTAGTTCATCATAACTGGAAATACATCGAAATATAAACTTAAGAATCTTAAGTTGATTGTAGTAACAGTTATTCCCCTATAATGCCAGAGCTCGTATAACCTCACCCGACAGTTGACTTAAACAGGTGTCTGTCTGAATGGTATTGTAACTGGGATGTTCAACTCACTCGCATTATAAAAGTACCTTCAATTAAATTAATTGGCGCTGATATAAAGGAGTGTTTACACGCACCGGAATTATTTTATTATAATTTTAAAAAATACTCGTCATTTGCGCTTTCTGGAAAGCGCAGTGTGGACAGGCCTCTAACAAGATGGACCGACGATCTGGTAAAGAGCCGCTGGATGCGAGCAGCACAAAACTTAGTTAACTTAATTGATTTACCCAGCGGTGGATAACTAAAAGCTGGCGATGTTGATGATGAGTCATAAATGCGATGACTTGTTCTCAACGATGAAGCCCTGTAGTGGGACAGTAGTAGTAGTTTTAATAACAAAATATTGATGCCTCTGTGGTCAAGTGGCAAAACGTTTAGCTCTAGAGGTTCTCTTCCCAGGTCAGTAAAAGTGTGTTTCATATTTTTTGATGTAATGCCCGGGTAGGTAATCAATCACCAACCCGCATTAGAAAAGCGTGGTTATTAAGCCAAAATCCATAAATAATAGCGATGACTTGATGTTAATGATGTAAACCTTCGCCTAGCGGTGGGACAGTATATAAGCCGATTACATTACAAAATATTCTTTCTCACTATCAGCTTATTATAAATGCCCACAGCTGGGCTTAGATCTTCAAACAAAAACAACAGCACATGGGGATATCAAGCCATAATCCACACCCACCGGGGTTATTGTTTTTGTGTGAAGATCTAAGCCCAGCAGTGGGACACTGACCTAAATCTGAGTGGTAGAGCCACGCTGCGTTGCAGCACGAAATGGGCCGGCTCGCCCGGCGTAACACCACCCTCTCACAGAATATCGGTGTGAAACAATGGCACTCATTGCTGTTATGTTTTGTCCGGTGAGTGAAAGTACCGGAGGCTCATCTCTCACCCCTCCCCCCTCCAAATTCCTGCTCCCTCCTCAAGATCCAACTCCTTCCGGGCCGGCAACGCATCTGTGATTCCTCTAGTTTTGCGGGTGTCCATGGGCGGCGGTGATTGCTTCCTATCAGGTGACCCGCCTGCTCGATTGCCTCCTTCTAATATAAAAAAAAAACAGATTGTATTTCACGATTGCCATCTTACGGCAACCACCGGGACCAACAAATTAGAAGCTCAATAACTTGTCATTTGGTCACCCTTCCTATGACATGTCATTGTCGCATTTGCTTAACATACAAGCTAGTTATGCCCCTCCAGAACACCAGCGTTGCAGCGGTCTGATGTCGCTGTAGCACGTGCTGAGGCTGGGGTCTAGTTGGCCACACTTTGTCGCCTGTTTTTGTTTTTTATTGTGAAAGTACCTTGTTTTTCAATATATGTATATTTTATTTTATTTTTTATAAATGTATTTCTTTCTTTCTTCTTTCTTTCTAGTTGTTGCGATGTCAAGCTCCTTTTTTCGATATAACAACAAATAAAAGAGTTTCACTACCAACCCGAGTTTAATCAATCGAGTACTCCCCTTAACATCAATGCATTCAAGATGCTACCGGCCGATCGTTACCATTAAGGGACCATTAATTACCCCTTACAAATGGCAGTCGCGAATTACAATGGAATAATGGCGTACTTCTAGATTATTTAGATTGATTTCGTATGCCATTGATGTCGACGAGTTAGATTGCAAGTGACATAAGAATTAGATAATTGCTCTGTGCTGGTAATTGTATAGGCATTTAGCATATGCAGCTTCCAGTAATGTCAGGGGAGGCATGCTTTGCAATTTATTGATGTAGGTAATGATTCTTAGAAGACTTAGTTCATAGACGATGTTTTTTTTAAGTTATTGAGTCGGCAAAAGTGTATACAGCCAGTCTGGTGGAAAGCGACCGCCAAAGGTTATAATATTATGCTTTTTATTATAAAGATTATTACTAAATGCGCTATTATCATACCTATTATTATTATAAATACTTAGTCCTGTAAGAGCTTGATCGCACAGTGTTATAACGCTTGGTGGATGGCTGAAGTGAAGCAACTTTTGCAAAGGCCGGTCATCAGATGGGTGACCAAACCTCTTTTATGATCCCGGCTGCATTAGCAGTCGTGAACAACCACCGCACCGCACTGGGCCTGCGTGTTGGTTTATGGCCCGTTCTCCTTGTGTGGTGATGTGAATAGTCCTGTAAACCCAACCAGCAAGCTCAAATGCTTGTATTAGACAAAGTTTAAATCAGTAGTCTGATGAAGTTAAAACTGTTGAACCACGATTTATAACATTCTAACCGAGAATCTATCCGTTAGTCAGACGCTTGCAAGAAGGGTGCACCAATTGTATCACGTAAGCGCTACCCACCCTAGGCTTTATTCCTTAATGCGTTGTATTAGCTTATTATCCTTCAAACAAGAACATAGGAATGAAAAACAATGCGGCTAAGCAGCTGAAGTAGGCACTGGTGGTAGCTATCCAGTTTTATGGGAAAATCCTACCTCAACGCCTTCGCGCCACGACAGGCTTTGAAATAGAGGCACTGGCTACCCTATCTCTGGCCGTCGGAACATAACAATGCTACTAATATTGATGTTATGGCGACATATACCGCTATATTGGGAAACCGCCTTTGTAGCTAGTAGTTAAGACCAGCTGGTCTCAGACCCAGAGATCCCGGGTTCGATTCCCAGCGGGGGTACATGTTTGTGTACTTGGTTTGGTTGGTGGTATTGCTTGTTGGTCCACCTGGCTAGCTACAACCATCTTATCTAAATATGTCGCCATAACATCAGTGTTGATTGATGTTATGGCAGCTAGAGATAACATAGCCAATGCCTCAGAAGTTGAGGATCCCGGGTGAAGTGCGCTTCCATCATTAGCGTTATCATCACATAACATCAGGTGAGATCAAGGCACTGTGCTTACCCGAAAGATATTTAATAAAAAAGCTTTTTCACGTTCCGTCACATCCACCAACCTTGTCCAAAGAGGATTGGTGGGTTTTCAAAGTCAAAAGTCAAAGGCCAAAATATATATTCATAGTATAAACTTAAGAAAAGTGCTTTTGAATCGTTCATACATTTTTTACCTATTATCCAAAATATCATCATCATCATCATCATTATCATCTCAGCCAAAAGACGTCTACTGCTGGACAAAGGCCTCCCCCAAGGATCTCCACAACGACCGGTTTTGTGCTGCTCGCATCCAGCGGCTGCCCGCGACCTTCACCAGATCGTCGGTCCACCTTGTTGGAGGCCTGCCAACACTGCGCTTTCCGGTACGCGGTCGCCACTCCAGGACTATCCCTCCCCAGCGGCCATCAGTCCTGCGAGTTATATTTATACTTTCAAATAATATATATTTTGGTACCAACGCCATATCGTGCTTCCGAACCACGGAATCGAACTTATTATTTATTATACTATCTACAATACATGAATTCACCTTCGAATTGTAATACAGCGTCGCGTGACAGAGGCAGATGGCTTTTATCTATAAGGTAGTAAAGAAAGTGCGTTAAGGCATTATAGGTCAGATATAATGACAGACGTATAACTTTTATTATGTAAATCAACTATTATGACTACGTCCTGTTAAAGTTTTATTATATGCAACGATTTGTAAACCGCGTTTCGTGCGGGTGAAGTCTTAATATTAGCTTTCGATATTAATTGTATTTGGTCGATTGCTGTTCTTAATTTTTGAAAATGTTCGAAATATTTGCTGTTAAGAGCTGTCATTGAATGACCAGACTCATGCACTGGCACCAGAGGTGCTAGTGGTACAAAAAAAATCGTCTGATGAATTATTTTATATTACTAGCACCTATAATCGACGGTCATGAATTAATTTTTTCTATTGTAATTACTGTATGTGTTAGTAAGTGGTACATTTGTTTACCTTCAAATAAATATTTAACACACTTGATCGTTATGAGTATTTTTAAAATGTATTTGCTTGTTTGAAAACCGTACTTTTTCCTTTACGCCGATTTAGTTTAAGGTCTTCGATATATAGGATCTTACAATATCAGTAAGCGAACGTTTAAGGGGAGCATCTATGTTGGTTTTGTAAACGAATAAAGAAACAAAATGTCAAAGACAGACGTCATTGTCAATGTCATGTAACTGTTACTACTCTGTGCTCTCTGCTCTGTTGTACCGCTGTATCTCCCGCCGTGTCTCGAAAATAAAAACCAAGTATAATCCTAATTGCGTATGTTCTTTTTCGCCCTTAATCCATCAGGTTATGGGCCCAGTAGGCTATAGTAACAATAAAAATAATTATTTCGGCGAAATATACGCAAATTTGCATTTCGGCAAAAACTTAACCTCGAACGTGAACGTGATCGCGCACGCAAGATGTCCGGTTCATCATCGATACCAATCGATAAACTACATGGGATCGACGATTGGAACAATTGGAAATTCCAAATCAAGATGTTGTTGATGCATGAAGACCTCCACGAGTGCATTGAGACAGCTGAAGGTAGCGTGGACGCGAAGAAAAATCAAAAGGCATTAGCAAAAATATGCTTATCTGTTCACAGCAGCGTTTTCCAGTATGTACGGAATGCGGCGACGGCATACGATGCGTGGCAGAACTTGCAGCGTGCCTTTGAAGACAAGGGCCTGAGCAGGCGGCTTGGGTTGCTAAGAACATTATTCGCAACCAAGTTAGCCGAGTGCAATTCGATGGACAGCTATGTAGCCAAGGTAACAGATTTAGCACAGCAGTTGGCTGACGTCGGGTTCCCCCTGGACGATGAGTTCATCGCAGTATTACTTCTGAGCGGGTTGCCATCGAATTACGACCCCCTCATAATGGCCTTAGAAAATTCCAATGCCAAGTTAATCAGTGAAGTAGTCAAGACGAAGTTGCTCCAGGAATCTCAGCGACGTGATGACAGGCACGAGGGCATGCACAGTGAGTCAGCGCTTGTTACTAGGAAACATCAGAGTGTACCTAAATGCTTCAGGTGCAAGAGACCCGGCCATTTCAAAAAGGATTGTCCTAAGGATAACTTCAATGACAGGAAACCTTTGAAGAAGGATAGCTCATCAAGCAAGGAGAAGGCGTTGGTGTTGGCACTATCTGTCGGTCTACAGAGTGATGTGTGGTATGTAGACTCTGGAGCCACCAACCATATGTGTAACAATAGGAGCGTAATGTATGACTTCAGAACAATAGATTCATTGGAAGTGAATGTTGCCAACGGAGAAAGACTTTCATCTGTAGGTTGTGGAAGTGTTAGGGTACATTTGAAAGATTGTGTAAAAACTATTAGCAATGTTCACTATGTTCCTAATCTTTCTGTAAATCTTTTATCAGTAAGTGAACTATCTAGAAAGAGTTATAAAATTGTTTTTAATAGTAAACAATGTAAAATTATTGATAAAAATAAGATTGTTGCTACTGCTACATATGTCAATGGTGTCTACCAACTAGACACATTAGGTTTTGCTTTGAGTTCTACAGCATCGGAGAGTGCCATGAAAACCCAGGGTGCGGTAAGCGATCGCAGCGAGGAGACCAGCGTATCAGCTGACATCTGCATGGCGTCACAAGAGGTTTGGCACAGGAGGCTGGCGCATCTGAACTCAAGGAGTATGACAGCACTTAAAGGTATGGTTTCTGGTATGAATTATAGTAGTGATAGTAACTATAAGCCATGTGTTGCTTGCATAGAAGGAAAGCAAAGAAGGTTACCTTTCCTAAGAAGTCTGTAGGTAGGTCCAACGAGGTATTAGGGCTAATTCATACTGACTTATGTGGCCCTATGCCGGATAAATCTTTGAGTGAAGCTCGTTATTTTCTAACCTTCATAGACGATTTTACAAGAAAAACATTTATATATTTCTTAAAGTCAAAGCAAGAGGTGTTCGAAAAATTTAAGCATTTTAAAGTACTTGTCGAGAATGAGACAAATAAAAAGATCAAAAGTATTAGAAGTGACAATGGTGGTGAGTATATGAATAATGCCTTACAGGTTTTTCTGCAAACTCATGGGATTCGGCACCAGACTACCATCCCGTACAATAGTGAGCAGAATGGTGTAGCTGAGCGGGCCAACAGAACAATTGTTGAAAAGGCTCGCTGCATGCTGCGGGACGCTGGCTTGGACATGAGGTTCTGGGCTGAAGCTGTGAACACAGCAGTTTATCTTAAGAACATATCACCAACCAAAGCTGTCATGGGAACATTAAACATTTACGTATGTTTGGATGTGTGGCCTATGCTTTACAAACAAATACAAAGAAATTTGACCCAAAAGCAAAGCCATACATTTTTGTTGGATATTGCGAGAACAGCAAAGGGTATCGCCTAATAGATCCATCCTGTCCTGAGCATTGTATAAAAGCAAGAAATGTAACATTCATTGAAGACCGTTTTTGGAATAAAGGGTTGTCAAATGATGATAGTACTCGCATAGTTTATGTACCAATAGAGAACTTAAATAATGAAAATCAATAATCCATCAATCTAAACATCACAATGAGCATGCTCACCAAATTTGGTCCAAAACTATAGGATCGTTACCGAGTTAATCAACAAAACATTATCATAATTCACCAAAAAATACACCCTTTCCAAACCCGTACAGCTGAAGATAGCCGTGTGTGTATGAATATCATACAATGGTTTTCAATTGTGTGCGTGTATCTGTACACTATCTTTTTATTGACGCTTGCGTGAGTGTTAGTAAAGATACAGCATGTTTCATGATGTGCATTATTTTAATTGATATAGTTTATTAGAAAACATAACTTTGAAAAATTACTATAAAACTGGGGCCCGACCGCCTACCCGATCGCTTTGATTTCGTGTGAAAGCAAGATGACGTCATAAACTATACGCGTAGTCAAAGAGATCGGTTAGGCGGTCGGGGGGCTGGAGTCCATTTTCTGTCATTGTATTCAAAATGATGTATAGATACCGCCCTTAAACGTTTGCTTATTGATTTTGTTAGACCCTGTATGTTTAGCTGCATTAATTTCCGTGCATGTCGAAAGAGCAGACTAAGGGACAAGGGTTCCAAGATGCTCGCGCATCAGGCGATCGGCTGGCAACCCATCACTGATGGTATCCAGTCCACATCGGAGCCCTACTTTGAAAATACCAAATGTGGCGTTGAAATCACAAACGGCGAGTTTACTCAAAATTGGTTATTTTGATGCTTTTTCTAGCCCTTTTTGCGAGAAGGACGTGATAGTATGTATGAGTAGGTATGTGTATGTCACCTATATACATAGTGCCCACTTGGGCACGTACTTACGTTATCTTAGAATCAAGTGTAATGATAATAAGTATTAAATTAAACTAGTGGTCACTCAGTGTCAAAATTCGACCGTAATTTTATTAAGGCTGCACGGATTGTATCCTAAGCAATGAAAAATTAAAAATGCATTATTTAAAAAAATATTAACATTCGGATAACCTCTTCTCTATATAAACTATAAGTGTGCGAAATTTCATACTCCTCCGTCCGCACAATTTTCGAGAAAAAAAACAAAAAAAAAACAAAGTTTTTGCTTCACGTATTAATATAGGTATTGTATGATTTGGTATCGATATACTTTTTTTTTGTAAATGTCGTTACTTCTATTAAAGCTGTGGTGCTGTGGAGTTCCTTGCGCCCATTCTTCTCCACAGCTAAAAAAATAGACGTCCTGAATGGGGTAGTAGGTAAAAAAATGTTTGGACGATTCAAAAGGAAATTCAAAATTCAAAATTCAAATTTCAAAATTCAAAATCATTTATTCGGTTTAGGCTACAAGTAGCTCTTGTGAATGTCACTATGCCATCGGTTCGTAAGTCTACTCTGGATGAGAGACCTTGTACTGAGAAGAACCGGCAAGAAACTCAGCAAGTGTCAAGGACTTTTCATAAGTATATTTGAATAAAAAAAATTACTTTGACTTTGACTTAATGAGAGGTTATGGATGACAGAGTGTCAAATTTACGGTGTAACGTCTGTTCATTCCAAATTTAATTAGGTGTAGGAATTGACCTCAGTCAACCAGGCGAGTACTAGTCTAGTGAAACAAACCTGTATCATTTGTCTACGTACAACCATTAAACCCCGTTAGGGCTTACAAATGGATTTAAGTCACAAGATTTGAGTGGCTGGGATTAGTCTGGCGAATGGCGGTTGGTTTGTGGAGTAAGAGCTTTTATTGTTTGTATTGGGGAAGCGTTGTTTGGCTAGACCACGACTACTGCTGTTGCCGAATTTTGGATTAGGTTGATGGGCACTGCTATTTTAAAGTCGTCGTCATCCAATAAGTATTCTTTAGTCACTAGCCTTCTTACATAATCATTTAAACCGAAGCAATTGTTTTCTTTTTAAATAGTCATAATTGTTTTTAAATAAAGTTGATATGCTCATTCTGAATTTGGTATTTCATTTAGCAATTTGGTTTTTTGATGGGAACTGACTGCGTAAGTCCGAATCTAGAAGCGTACTTATCCGTGATACTCAATAACTGAAGACTGGCTGTTTAATCCCTCAACTGTCGAAATACAATAATACAATCCACATTGTTTGGTGACAGACATTGGTGACAGACTTATAATGATGGTAGCCCTACCTTCAATTTGAACACGAAACTTCAATCTAGTTCTAATTAAGTTTCAGTCGCAATAAATAAAACATATATTCGATGCCTGGGAGATGTCTCAGAACGCTGTTGGAGTTTTTTGTGACTTATCCAAGGCTTTCGATTGCCTTGAGCACCGGACTCCGGTAATGAAGTTATACTACTATGGTTTTAATGATTTTGCACTTAAATTAATAGTGTCGTATCTCAGTTTTAGGACACAAACTGTCGAAATAAATGGAACTAAATCACCATCCAGATCCAGAGATCTCATGTAAAAATGGGAGTTCCGCAAGGGTTAATTCTTAAGCCCTTCTTATTTTTAATTTATATTAACGACTTGCCATTCTTTGTGGAGAACTTTTGTGAAATTATTTTATTTGCAGATGATATTTCACTCATTTTAATGTTACTATTTGTAAGAATAATTATGATGATGTAAACAATGCTCTCGCAAAAGTACTCAGATGGTTTACTGTTAATAATCTACAGCTTAATGCAAAAAAACAAAATGTATTAAATTTACACTACCTAATGTGAAAACTGAATCTACTGATATTAAAATAAACGGTGATAAATTAGTTTTGGTAGTAATTAGACTCCACTGCTCTCTTCTTAGATATAAAACTTGACATGGAATCCTCATATATCGAAATTGTCCGGTAAACTCAGTTCTGCTGCTTATGCGATCAGAAAAATTAGACAATGAACAGACGTTGAAACTGCTAGAACAGTTTACTTTAGCTATTTTCATAGTGTCATGTCGTACGGTGTCTTACTATGGGCTACAGCAGCTGATGATAGTCTATATTTATTTTACAGAAACGAGCAATAAGAACCCACTATAGACTAGATTCCCGAACTACTTTATGAAATATTTTTAAAGAAATTGGTGTTCTTACAGTTGCATCTCAGTTTATTTATAATTGCATAGTTTTTGGGCGTTGCAATATCAACTCATTTATAAAATACGGTGAATGACGTACCTACACAATTTCAATACTAGAAATAAGTAAAAACTTGTAATGCCACAGTTCAGGTTGCAAAAGGTTCTTGGCTTTTTCTTGGGGCAATATACACTAGGCAGTATACACTACTATAAAATACATATTACTGTACAACATTTTAGCTAAGTTTAAAAATCATTTAATATTTTCTTTACTTAAGAAAGGTTAATATACAGTCAAAGAATATTTAGATGACAAAACAACCTGGCTATAATTAAAACATCCACTTTTTATTTTATTGGGATCAATCATTACTTTAGTAATATCTTAGCGCTGATGATAGCCTTTATCAGCAGTGTCCTACAGTTTACAACCAATATTTATGTTGCGTTAAACATTTCATTAGGTTTTTGTTTAGAGTAGCTTGAGTGTGGCATGCTCTCTTTATTGTCTCTGCGGTGGTGGCATGTGCGTGGAGAAAAGAGAACACTTGCTGAATTTCTTGCCGGTTCTTCTCAGTGCAAGGTATCCCGCCCAGAGTAGATGATGAACCGATGGCATAATGACGTTCATAAGAGCTATTTGTAGCCTAAACTGAACAAATTATTTTGAATTTTGAATAATAAAATCCTGGTTTTCGTGGAAAACTGCTGAACGGTATTATGATTATACTCCTATCTATCTATTTATATTATTAATTAAAGAGAAAACTTCGTGCCCATTTTTAGGAACATTGCGCGCACGAAGGAGTGTGGGATTTGGTATAAAGTTTATATGGAGAAGGAGTCCCGCAATATAAAATGTATATATAATCATCACCGTCATCATCGTCATCAGCCTATACTAGTCAACTGCTGGACATAGGCGTCTTCAAGTGCACGCTTCTGCGCACGATCCGCGGTAACTCTTATTTAGCTCTAGCCAAACTTGCGAAGATCGTGACTAAAATAAATAAATATATGCAATATGTAACAAAAACCATGTCCAATCCGTAAAGGTTTTATTAAGTATCGAGATTCAGTTCTATTTGTGTAATTATTTTAAAATAATAAGTGAAAAAAATTTACCCCGATAATTTTTTTTTTTTTTTTTTATACTTAGCTCGGCAAATGACTCCATCCCACCTGATGTTAAGTGGAAATGAAGTCCAGACGCGAAGACAACTGGTGCAGCGTAGAAACAAACGTAGCATCAGTTAATTTCACTCTGCCGGCCCACAAGGTGCTTCTTCACGCCTCTCTTGAAGGACCCCATATCATAGGAAGGAGGGAAAATGTGTGCTGGTAGACTATTCCATCTTTTGGAGGTGCGACAAAGAAACGAGTCACTAAATTTCTTTGTGCGCGATGGGATATTTGAGACAGTGAATCGGTTTGTTGTATGACAAAACTTACATGGCATTACCTTTGTTGGAACTTCGGTAGGTAGGACCTTTGGTGCCTCCGGCGTCGCCATTGATGGAAAGTGTGGTCACATTTATAAAATTTGCATAATCTTGGGATAATTTGAGCAATTTCGGTACAAAGAACTTGCGTTTTAAATTACGATAACTCTTTTATTTTCATGACAAATATTTTTTTGTTATAGTTATTTGTATACCTATGTACCCCTTTCGATCGGAAAGGGTTTTTTTACAAATTGTATATTTGTACGTACGAATAGGCATGTGTCTTACATTCCATAAACCTTGTTTATATTTTGTGAACTTTTCAGCCAGGAGACCAATAGTAGTTACATAATCTGTTGAAATCGCTACCGCTACATCTCACGCCCCGCGCCGCTCACAAAGCGCAGCGGAGCGGGCACGCACACCCACCTCGCCCCGGGCTATTTTGGCCGGCAGGGCAGCACCTGTTATTATAACCAACTATTGTTATTACAATACAACTTGCAGCCGAACGGTACGCCACACCACTTGCATGATCTCCCGCCTCGGGCTGCGTATTAACAGCGTGATACATGTTTGGGAGTGTTAATTTTGAGGGGTAATATCTGTCCGTTTTGCGCTTTGATTCAATTAGCCTTGGTATACCGGCGTGGAGTAAGTACCATTTGCTGTGTAGACATATGATCGTTACATTATTGTAATGCCAAAGGTAAATAGCTGATTGTATTGTGCCATTCAGAAGTAGATAGGGTTATATGACGATGATGGATTTGAACGTGTGACATATCTTATGACAAGAACTGCGACGAGCTCAAGACAATATATTTGTTTGCTCAACTTGCTTTAGTTGCAAGTTCTCAAGTAGAGCGTGCTAGCCACTGTATTCACATTATATATAAAAATTAATAAGCCGATATACTGTCCCACAAAGAAGCCTCCGTTATTGAAGTCAATGCTTATGCTTACTAATTACTAAGCCCTACCATTTCAGAGCATTTTAGAACATTTCGATATCCCAGACTAACATCAAAGTATTTTTTTGAAAACCAAAAGGTACACCTAATGAAACTTGTCACTTTAAATTCACTTTGAAAAGTTTTAAAACCTAATTATTGTTCAAACGTTGCTAAATTTTAGATGTATTAAGTCCTTACCTATGAAATTGACGTTTTGTATGAAGATTTTTTATAAAATTTTGTTTTTCATACTAACGTTTTTTTAATTTTCTTAGCAAATCTATTTATGTTAACACTATAAAAATTGTAGAGTAGTGTGTTTGTTTCACTAGCTAAATCTGTATGCCAAATTTCATTCAAATCCATTCATCCGTTGCAACGTGAAGAATTAACAAATATACGAACATACATACACACAAACTTTCGCATTTATCATATTAGTAGGATTAACAACCGGTATTGACTTTTAGAAGTAATAAACCTATTAATAAGTAAGAAAAAAACGTCAATTTCATAGGTAAGGACCCATTATAAAAAAAAATGGATTTAGAGAAATCTTGCCAATTCACATTGCAACTTCACTATTCCTACACCAGATTTCCACTACCAGGTTCTGAAATCTCAGCCTCCTGGCTGTATCGCATGCCAATTGTACAACTCCACACATTTCCCATGTCTATCGGCCGCTCGTTATACCATAACAGCTCATACAGCACGCAGATTTTCCATACAAGGCGCGCGTAATTCAATTTCATATGCAGTGGATTCCAAATGTCTGGAATGGCGTAGAGACTTTGATTTAATGTCCTTATACATTCGCGCTAGTGTGATGGGGTGAGCTTTCGCAAGTTTCACAGTCTGTTTTAATATGACAACGGTTGGCGTATTCAAAGGAGGTATATATAATGTGTTGGAAACGTTTATTATTAAATTTTCAGTTCAATCTTGGTCGGACATCTTTGTCACGTGATAATGGTGTCGCTTACGAGACCCAACGTCGCTCCTATGTTCGACCGTCCTATAAACTAAACCGAGAACTAACACTTTTAAAAAAGGGCTATTACAATGTAAATAATTATGTTCATGATAAGAATGCATGGAACTGACATTCCTCCAATTCTCACACACTGTATAGGTATAAAGCGTCATTCTATAGTTTTGAATTCGTACATACATAATAGTGACCAAGTACGTTTTTTTAAAATAAAGTGTAATGTTAAGTAAATGTCATCTCAGAAGGTTTGGAAGGTGATTAAAAAGTCAGCCTGTATATGCAAAATATCATCATACACATGGGAACCATTACGTGATTCATTTTTCAATAAAGAACTCTTGCGTTCTTCACCATTCCCGGTGGTTTTGTACCCGGTGCATCCAGTCCCGGACTGCGTGTCGTCTGATGTCACTGCAACAGCGCAGAAACTGGAAAATAAAAACCCGACAGATGTTGTCCTGTCTAAGTTTTAATAAATATGTGCCACAAACGCCAACTCTTAATAAAATAACCCAAAGTGGCGATTACCGTACAAAATTAGCGATTGAAAAATGTTCGATTTCTCAGCTGTTTTTTTTTTAAGATTCTCTTCGTTTTTCTTTCTAAACCATCCTTGTATTAGACAACTATGTAACTGGTATCCAAATATTTAATCATCTGCCCAAAAAGCCTCAGTAAATTAAAGCTGTTTTAAAATTAAATTAAAGAGGTGGCTTATAGATAAGGCGTTCTACAGTTTGACTGAATATTTCAGTACAAAAACAGCATAGTGGCTGTTTCTATGTAACATGTACCTACCTACTAAAAATTGCATGCCCGACTAGGGTAAATTGTTTGTTCCCAACTATAATATGCTTAACACCTGCTATGTATTTACACGATTTTATGGCAATAAAAGTTATCTTATCTTATCTTATCTTATCTTAATGCAAACAAACAAACAAAAATTCAAATCGGTCAAGGCGTTTATGAGTTTTAGCGAGACTAGCCAACAGCAATTGATTTTTATTTCTAAAGATGTAGAAAGATAGAGATAAAGAAAACTAAGTAAATAGTCTACTCTTATTTAAAATCCCACTGCCGACCATTACCCGATCATTGAAATCAGACAAAATTATAATAAATAATAGTGTGTAATTTTAAATCTTCTTACGTAGACACCTTCAGAAACGAAAGTTGTCACAGCAACGTTGTCTACTAACTATCTTATTACTGACTAACTATATTATCCTCATGATTATTTACATATTATAATTATACGCAAATATAATTATAACAAATTAGAATTTGAAAAAAGACAAAGTGTTGAAAACATTCCCGAAGCGGGATTCGAACCCGACCCGGCATATCATGGGGTGCGAGTTCGAATCCCGCTAGTGAAATTTTTTCAACACTGACTTTTTTAAAATTTAATTTCCTTCGTTCTCGGCTCAACAGCATTGAATAACATCAAAATTAGAAACTACGCGCTATTTGTGCACGTTAGCTCATACATTATCGAGGCTTTTCTCCAAGAGAAGTGAACTACACGCCTTCAGTAAACACATACAATTTGCGTCCGATATCAGACATTGAGTGCATGTTTGATCACCGCCCTTGTATCGAGTCATTCGAATCTCGTGGTACTTAGCGACAGAGCAGTGGACTGCAGTACATCAAGCAGAGATCTAAGAAGTTGAACTTCATTTTGATAAAAAAAATTTCGCTCGAGAATTCTCTAAAAAGTATCAAAATATATTAATATTTTTTAATACTTGTTCAAATTGTTATTATTTCGTTCACAACAAAATTCGCAATAAATTATGTACCTACTTATACAACCATATTTTTAGTTTATACGAAAATCGAAACACGGGTCAAATATTTTCATTTAAAGAATCGGTACAAAAAAACTTCAATTATATCTTGAAAACTCACGAAGTTACAAGCTTTTTGTGCTGTCCCGTTGTGTTTTTTAGTAGGGTTATACTTTATTTGAGATTTTGTAAATATTATTTGGTCAAAATGTAACATGGTATAAAAAATATTGAAATCGATTCTATTACTGATTCTGAACAAACAGTTTTCAGGTTTCGTATAAACTAAAAATAACATTGTATACCATAGGTAACCATAAATCGAGCTTCATTATTTTCTTTGCGATTTTCTTTAGATACTTCTTTGGATTGGTGGTAGACGTTGTGTGTGGTGACCTGGCTGATAGTTATCACCGTTTTATCTAAGTATGTCACCATAACAACAGTTACTAAAATTAGGTATTGTTGTGTTCTAATAGTATCTTATCTTCTTCTATCTTATTGGGGCCTGCTGAGGTTTCCCTCTCGCAGAAACACTTCGACCCATCGGGATCTTTTGTGCAACCCCATCCTTTCACGCTTCTTCCTTTGCAAATATAGATGCCATAAGTTTGGCAACGTCTTTAAGAGCGAAGAGTCTGAAGTCATCTGGTTTCGGATAAGCCGATCCCAAGAGTCCGTAGCTGGTTCTGATAGTAAGATATAAGATAGCCAGTTCCTCAGTGATTTTGCATTCCGGGTTATATTGCGCTTCCATCTTCGGCTTTTGGCTGTCAACCTAACCAATTACAATGAATATATATATTTTTCTCTTTAATTGGGCTAACAAACGGTGTACACAATAATATATAAACAATAAACATTTAGTAATAAGCAATTCATTATGTCACCAACAACATTAACTAGACTTATTATGTAAAGAATGATAGTGTATACATGTATATAATATTGCTTATTAGAAAATATATATATATATTAATCAGATTTCAGTAAGTACTTGTGCAAGGTGTTTTTTAAATATACTAATTCGTGTAGCAAACATGTCTATGTCAATGAAGTATAGGTTAAATGTGTTAAAAAATCTATTTAATGGAGATCTTTTGCCATCATTAGTGCGACAAAAGGATGTAGCAATTAAGTACCTTACTGGGAACTGAAAACAGTGGTTTAGCCACACAGGTTAGAAGGCTGTCAAGCCAGCACACTAACTAATCAACTCTTCTCGGTCGAAGGCTCTCCCAAAACCGAACCGGAGGTAGATTCAGTTGTTGAGTTAAAATAATTTTAGTTTATTATTATGTGAATTTTATACTTAGTTTTGGCGCTAATTTGTGCCTGTATAGGCTTTTATTGAATAAACTATTTGACCATTATGTTTATTCCCAAAATAAATATTTGTTGTTTACTGTGAAATTAAATTTATATCAAACTGAATACTGGAAAATACTAATAAACTAAATAAAAGTTATGGTATGTTTTAAATAAATAACATTCAGCCATCAAAGTTATTTATACTGTGGCTTTCTGCTGCTTTCCAAGTAAACTGACTATCGATTAACTTTGATAACGTTATCTTCTAATTACCTACATTTTTGTATTAAACTAAATTAGAAAGTAATTACTTCATAATTGTAACTCAAAACGAATTTTCTTAATGCAAACGAAAGCTCTTCAAATAAGCTTCGGGAATCATAATAGTAGCAGAGAATTTTGAGCATTAATAATAATTAACGATTGCTTATTATTCTGGAGCGATTTTATCTGAGTAATTGCTAATAAGAGTGAATGGAAATTGAAAATATTATTTTCTATACATTTTAACGAGGCGTTCACGGTTGAATGGGAGTTGTTAAGGTAAAATTATGATTAAATTTTGGCTTTTCATTGGCAACCTATTTAGGTAGAGTAATAGGGTTATTGTAAATACCTGTCACTGTGTTGTCATTTCTGTGTTGTCCGGGTGAAGTGCTCTTCCACATTCGGCTATATCATCACTTAACATAACTAACTATATTAAAGAAAAAATTAAATAAGTAAACTAAAGACAAAATAAAACCTATAAATAAAAAATGTCCTCCAGCTGTGGGCTCATGGGAACGGTTCCAAGAATGCTGGCAACATTGCCTCTTTGGATTGCCAAGCTAATACGTTGGCAGAGGTAGCTGCAAGCCTTCTTGTCACCGGAGGCTTCAATAAGGCGAGCACTCAACTCTTTAACAAGCTGCTTGGCCTCCGGCGCCCATGGACCCAATGTCTCCACCGCAAACGGAACAAATAAATAATTTGGACCCAGGTTTGCGTAAATATATCACTTAACTATATCTATACCATATCATACTATACTATACCTATCATCACTTACTTGCCCGTAAGATATGAAAAAATTAATGTTCAGAAAGCAGCTCTCCCATTTTGATTAAATTTAAAAAAAAACGTCAATAGGTGTTATAGGTTTTAAAGATGACGTTAAAACTCTTTAAGACGGTGGATTGTTATTTAGGCCTTTCCATATGGGAATACAGGGCCATTCACAATTTCACATTCACAATCAATATCTAATCTTTTAACGATGGAATCGAGACGTTCTCTTCATTTTGCTTTTTGATGTTGTGCAGTCGCGTATGCCATCATATTTGTATGACAAGCTACAGTTTTCAGAGCGTAGCGTTCGAATGGCTACCTGTCTAGTTTGCCCTAGACACAGCACTTCCGCGTTTCGAGGCTGTTTTCGATATTTGGCTATAAATTGTTAGAATAATTTTACCACCACCCTTAAGTAATTCCCGTAACGTTCGTATATTGAGAGATAAATAAAAACAGCATCTACTAGAATTGCAGAAAATAGATTAAAATAGAATAATATTTTTGTATAATTTTCTTTTTGTGGTTTTTGGGTTAATATTTAAGTAATTTTAATGTATTCTTATCGAATTGTGTTTAATACCGTCCGTCTAATAGTTCATGCGTTATTCACTTAGTTTAATCTTAAAATGTACCTAATTAGTTAATTAAGTTGTTACTGCGTGTTTGGTTGCGTTCTGCTGTGCTTTCACGCTAAGGTGTTTGCGCAAGACCAGCGTCAGGTAACTCTTTTAGGTGACCTGACATTATGCTAAGTAGACACCTTTTAGTGCCATACTTAAAATTGTATTGTGTTGATTTTTGTTTTATTTTGTATTGTGATATTTCTAATAGTTATGGCATTAATAAACTTTTTCTCCTCCTCCTCCTTGACGAACTTCTTGGTCGAGTGGTTTGTATACCGGTGTTCATGGTCTCTGAGGTCCCGAGTTCGATCCCCGGTCAGGTCAATTTTAGAAATTATTGTTTTTCTAAATTGTCTCGGGTCTGGGTGTTTTCTATGTACTTATAATAAGTATGTATTAAAGTAATTTAATTATGTTTGTTCATTGTCTAGTAACCATTTAACGAGTTTCATAACGAAGCTTCTCTTGGGCTAAGTAATTGGTGTGAGTGTAGGAAAATGTATTAAAATAATTTCTATTCTATTCTATTGTCTCACAATGCTGACAAATGCGAGTTAGTAAGTTTTAACTACCAACTTGCTACAACAATGAGGTCCAAAATTTATCTTATCCTATGTTATCAATAACAGGGCCTTTAGTAGGAAGGAGGAGTAAGAGATAGTTTTGATAACCTATCTGGTGACTTGCCAATTAGCAGTCATAAGATTTTCTTATCCCAGCTACCAATGTTTCCTGGAACACGTTTTAAAACTTTTTAAGACATAACAAAATTGACGATGAGTTGTAGCTAGTTGTAGAAGACAAAATTTGTGGACAAGCTATCTGACCACGTAAAAGAAGTGGAATTGGCGGCAGATACCGCAGACATAAAAGGGCCCAACTTTCACCACTGTCCGAACCCTCAACAACTAAATAACAATCAATATGCAAAAATACGTAATGGAATCACTCAATCAAACTAATGCACCGATGAATAGAATAGTGATTTATTACTCTCCGAATAAGAAAAATGACTATAAAACAGAGCGGACTTTTATATGGCACGATGCGATGACGACTTTGATAACTATTGTTATTTTATCTACATAACAATATTTTTTTAAACTACAAATAATATGCTAACTACTTTTTAATTCCCTTAATGTTTAAAAAGGCAGTTTATGAAAGATAGTGTCCTATTCCTACAAGTATACCACATTTTAGCCTATTTTTTATTTTTTTGCATGATTACCTACCTAGGTATCTGTACTTTTAGCCTATATATACAACAAGCTTAATTTAAAAACTAACAAACAAAACCTTCAGGACGACTTCGTCCACTTTCCCAAATCGTCCATATTCCCAACTCGTCCTCTTTTCTAACTCGTCCCCCTACAACTCCTATCTTGTCCACTTCCCAACTCGTCCATATTCCTAAGTCGTCAACTTCTTCACCCGTCCATATTCCTAACTCATCCACTTCTTAACTCGTCCACTATTTAAACGACTCAAATAGTTCTTTTCTTTCTAAGTCGTTTACAGTCTTAGTCGTTTTACTTTACTATTTTGTAGTTTTAAAATATTTACATAAAAAAATTATAGAATATATTATTTAAGTCATCTTTCGATCTAAAGGTGGGCGTTAATAGCTATAACATTGATTTCGAAATCACTATAAACCAGTCAAAACATAATTTTTAAAAGTTCGAATAAATAATTTTTTATGCTGCTTCTGTAGTCCCGCGTTCGATTTACAGCAGGAAGTACACACTAACTGTACTCGATTTGATTGGTGGTAAATCTAGTTTTAAATCCACCTAAATTGCCAATCTCAAGTCTTGCAAATCGTACATTATAAAAGGCGCATTTGTAAAAAGTCTCTTTAGCGGATTATGGGGCAACGTGGCTTTTTGCCTGATTTAGATTTATGCCCGTTTCGATAATGAACTAGTAATATATTTTATGTGTTGCAAATAGATCGATGTTGTTGATGGATTGTTGGCATCTCGGCCCGCTCGCATTAAGGGTTTTTTGTTAAGGTTTCTCCTGGTGATCGCAAAAACGATGCTGTCATAACTCTATTAGACGATCCGAGTGGAAATTAGTGGGAGAAAGCGTTATGGGTATAATACATTTTAGAAAATGTTACACATTATGTATAGGGTATGAGTATGGTTTGTGTGTTGGTTGATTTGAAATGGTGTGATGGGATGAGGGGATGTGATGATGAATAAAGATATTAAACTTTGTCGTCATTGTTTAAACAATTAATATTGAAATATATCAAATGCATATTCTGTTATAATAAATAAAATTTTCTTTATTTTTTACCAGAATATTACATGTTTTGCTAAAACAGCGAAGTAAATGTTTCTTACAGGTAAAAAGAAAAAATTGAAGTAAGAAAAACATATAATATTTGGGAGGACTGGAGCCCTAGATAGGATAAACCTGAATTTCAGGTTTCCAGGATCCCCACCCGAACTATAACTACGTCTAACAATACAACTTAGATAATAATTTTTTATTTTATTTTATTTATAAGGAAAAGCAAACAGCAGCATTATGAATATAAATAAACAGTAGTAAAAAAAAAATGACAATAATAATGCAGCCCACAGCGCTATTCACAGGTTACACAAAGTATTTTTTTTTCCATTGCAACCACTAGGTGCCGATAATCTTTTAAACAATTTCAAATAGAGGGTTTACCAAAAAACATACATATATATAAAAAAAAAACTAAAAAACTAATAATAACTAAAAATTAAAAATTAAAACAAAAAACAGGTACAGTACTTCAAACATGTGGAAACAACATAGAGGGAACAATGTGACAAGCAAAACAGATAAAGTATCCAGAAGGGATTTTTTGAATTTAGCTGAATTACAGGCAAAGATATCAGTATCGATAAACAACTTATTATAAGTTTCAACCATACAGCGTATTGGAGAGCGCAGGCCACTGTTTGTGTGGCATGTAACTAGGGCAAACAGGGAACCTGTGCGTACTTTTCGCTTATAAATAGTTCTAGGTACAACATAACACAATTTGTTCACTAAACCAATGCAGTCAAAACCATTATTTACTATTTTAAACAGAGTCATACCCTCTAAGTATTGGCGCCTAGATTGAAGACTTAGCATTTTGTATTTATCAAGCAACTGAGCGTAACTAAGATATTGTTTATGACATCTGTAGTGCATAGCACGTAAAAATTTGTATTGGACTCTTTCAATTGCATCTATATATTTCTTGTAGTAGGGATTCCAAACAGGTACTACGTATTCTAGCTGAGAGCGGACTAAGGATCTATATAGATAAATATATGTCGAGGTATATCTGAAGTCGGCAGATGATCGCATTACGAAACCATACATTTTGTAGGCTTTGTTAAGAATATTCTCTATGTGCATGCTTAGACTTAATTTAGAATCAAGTTGTATTCCCAAATCTCTTATAGAAGTTACTTTGCACAAAGGAGTGTTACACAGATTGTATTGGAATTCGACAATGTTGTTTTTTTTTGTGAAGTTAATAAAATTACATTTAGGAACACTAAGAAAGAGTTTGTTATTGTGACAATAAGTAGTTAATCTGTCTAAGTCATGCTGAAATGTTATACAGTCGTTGAGAGTTCTAATAGTTTTATAAGCTTTTAAGTTGTCAGCGTACATTAAGAAATTTGAGTTTTGGAAACAGTATTTGATGTCATTGACAAATAAAATAAATAATAAAGGTCCCAGAATAGAACCTTGAGGAACCCCTGATGTTACCAGTATTGATTTTGAATGCTAACCATTGACAACAACCTTCTGGGTTCTGTTCTGGATGTATGACGCAAACCAACGCAACAGGTTTCCACGTATGCCATTAAATGCTATTTTATTAAGGAGCAACTCGTGGTCCACCTTGTGAAATGCTTTTTTGAAATCTGTATATACCGTATCTACTTGAACACGGTTATCAATGTTTTCAAACACAAAGTTAGCGAAACATAATAGGTTTGACGTCGTAGATCGACGTTTGACAAATCCATGCTGCTCCTCCATAATAGAATTGTGTAAGATGGGATAAATTTCCTTGTGAACAAGTTTCTCAAGTAGCTTTGACATAGTTGACAAAATAGAAATAGGTCGGTATTGTTCTACATCATGTTTAGAACCATTCTTATGCACTGGTGTTATGTGGGCGCATTTCCATATGTTTGGAAAAGTTCCCTCGGCTAGGCATTTATTATAAATTATATGAAGTGGCTTACAGATGGTAGTTGCTGTATGTTTAAGAAAAAATGGTGTTAGACCATCAGGTCCCGCACCTTTAGCGGCATCTAGTTGTTTTAATTCTAAGATTATGTTGGTTTCACTAAACTGCAAATCACATATCGCGATGCCATTGTCAGAGATGTGTGACGGCGGCTGCCAAGTAGAGAGAGTGGGTGAGTTTGGTTCAAATACAGAGAGAAAGAAGTCCGAAAATATGTTACAAATGGCTGAAGGGTCCCCAGACTTACGGTTTTGGTATTGCATCACTGAAGGAATACCCGGTCTACCCTTACGGTTAGAAACGTATGTCAAAAGTGCTTAACACTATTTGTGATATTATGCTCGATTGAAGATATATATTTACGGTAGCATTTATCAAAAGCACTCTTAAATAGTGCTCTATATTCAGAAAAGGCTTCGTAATCGGATTCATTGGCAAATTTAATAAATAATAATGTAAAAGAAAAACAAAAAA
Organism: Eudonia lacustrata; assembly: GCA_947562085.1. Taxonomy (NCBI): domain Eukaryota; kingdom Metazoa; phylum Arthropoda; class Insecta; order Lepidoptera; family Crambidae; genus Eudonia; species Eudonia lacustrata. Next base: position 1,272,185 of record OX387323.1, on the reverse strand, counting down.
CAAAAAATTATAGTAATAATAACAAGAAATAGAAATTGAATGTGAGTTTATGTGTAAGTGTGTACATATATGGTGTGAGTGTATGGGCGTGTGTGTGCGCATGTACATGTGTGGTGTGTGTGAGTGAGCGTGTGTGTGCGTGTGTACATGATATGTCGAACAATCAACATTGAATGGAATATTACCTACTATTATTTTTAACTTTGCTGTCGAATCATGCATAAATGTAAGGCTGTGGCAGAATATCAGGGTTTGTGGGTCTCCTGCAATCACTAAGCCATTGACCATTTTGACTCTTATCTGTACTCTGCTTGGATGTTACCCCTCCTGTATACTGTGTTTTCTGTTAGAGGCAAATAAAGTTATTTATTATTATTATTATTATAATGTAAAATAAGGTTTCGCAAAAGCTGGATGATTTATTAAAATACATTCATGAATTCAAAGATAAATTTAAGAGCTTGCAATAAGCTAAGTACCTTATTATATACAAAAAATCTTTCGTTTAACAGAACTTTGGTGGATTAACGCCCAAAATCCTGTGAAGCCTTTATCCCAACGTTGGTAGTTTTAAGATAACCTTTTAATTAATAATTAAAACTTTATGATGGATGATAATGATCATCATCATCCATCATCATCATCTCAGCCAAAGACGTCCACTGCTGGACAAAAGCCTTCCCCAAGGATCTCCACAACGACCGATTTTGTGCTGCTCGCAGCCAGCGGCTTCCCGCGACCTTCACCAGATCGTCCGTCGGTCCACCTGGTTGGAGGTCTGCCCACACTGCGCCTTCCGGTACTGATGATGATGAACTTTATTTTAGCACCGTAACTATAAAAATACATTGAACATAATAATTTTCAAAATACATAGTTACAATATGTCGGTCTTATTACGTTGATAACTCTTGAGAACTTAGTTGTTAATGTTAGTTCTCACTTGGTTCACGTAGAATATAAAATTTGTTTAAAACCACAGTTCTGGTAACAGGAAAAAGCTTTTAGCCTAGAACTAATTATAAACACAATGTAATTGCCTACATCTCGTTGAGTTTTCGCAAATAATGTTAGTGCTTTTCTATTAATTCAATTATAATTCATCATTTATTATCAATCATTAATAATCAAAATTAATTTCATTTATATAATTTCAATCTCAGACATTCTTATTTAAGTATACTTTTTAAAATCTCAACTTGACAATGCATAGTGAAAGTAAAACATACTTAATCGAATCCAGGACCAGTTAGTCGGTCCAGACGCTACAAATCCAAGCTGCTCACTGCCTGGCTACGTGTAAGAATGATATTATTAATCTAAGCTGATTGTGCTCGAGATACGATGATAGATTAACGAATGCTGCAACCACTGAAACTGTGGTTTTCAACGAAGAATAGCTTTAAGATTTTGAATGTATGGACGAATAAATAAATGAATTATAGTTTATTTATTTATTTAAGTCAGACATCTTACAAGCTTACAGATGAGTCATCCAAGGCACTAATAAGATTAATTTTAGACACACAGAGAAAAATAAATTTTTTGTCACTAATATTAGTTACCTATACCTACGTAATTCTACGCAAATTTTGTTGCAAGAAAATGTAGGTGCGCTTCTAATTACGATATCGTGGCTCAGTTCACCCGCCGAATCAACTTCGAAATCAACATTTTGAACGAGTTTATGTTAGCTGATATATTTTTATGATTTCAGAGTTGGTTCTATAGTTAAAGTTTTGCAAAATTATTTGCAAAGAGTAACCTTATAGATAAATGCGAAAAGATCCGTAAAAGTAGAAAAAAGACAGTGTTAAAAAAATTCCACGAGCGGGATTCGAACCCGCACCCCATGACATGCCGGGTCAGGTGCACTACCAACTATGCTATCGTGGCTCAATCCAACTCGCCCAAATTAATCAACACTATCTACTCTTACTATGTAAGCCAAAGGAGAAGGAGCAAGTACAGCTCCCGATCGTGGAATTTTTTCACGTCTTTTTTCAATTTGTAAACTATTGGCAACAATATTTGCGAAACACGTGTCGGGTATCAGTGTTGGTGTGCATTTTCGCTTGCACGCATTGTTTCTTCTGCATGTGCATACTTTTTGCTGGCGGGAGGGCGGTGCATGCGTACTGCATCCAAGCTGTAAAAACGAGTGAGTTAGCGGAATTAACACTACATATTATTTAAATTACATTTTTTTTTGAACAATATTTGCGTAAAATTATATGTAAATAATCTTTTAAAGTTGTTTCATTTCAATGTGTAGTTCGCGTAAACTTTAGAAAACAATTTGTAATATCGCTGACTTGCGCAGCGTAAATCACAAACTACTAGAAAAGTTCAACGATTCTTATGGGGTCTTGTTAGCTCAGCGGCCAGAGCATTGGACCAGTCATCCAAAGGTCGTGGGTTCGATTTCCAATCGAGCTTCCTGTGACTGGTTGATTTATTCAGGTAAATTTTGACTTGTATTTATAGCATTGTGAATGAAAAATTCAAAATATTAAAGGTTTTCTGGTAGTTAAAAAATAAAGGTGTTTATCTCCAAAAAAAAATAATAGGAAGCAACTAGCATCTATGATACAGGCCCGGTCTAGTTTTAATGCTAGTAGTGACTTCGTCTTATAAAATGTGTTAACATTGTTTTAAGTCTCAAATATGTATTTTTTTTACTATAACCAGTGATACCGTAGTGTCTCAAGTCCGCAGTTCCCGTGACGACACAGCCAGCACTATTACCTATCTGTGGAGCCATTCATCATGGCGGGTAACAGAGCGGCGCGTGTTAGTCAAACGGACTGTTTTGTTGTCCGACGCCCAGACGCGAGCCCGGCCCCGAGATTGATACCAAATTCGAACTTAATGCTCCGAAAATCTCTGATCGGAATCGAAATCGATACCTAGTGCTTTCCGAACTTCTTTTTAAATGCTTTCTTTCTCTGCAGTGTTGTAGTTTATGCTCTTTGTGCCAGTTTGAGAGTAATGTACCTTTTTTCTTGAAATAGGTAATCTTCCTGGGACCACGGGTCCTGTTAATGGTTCGGAACGTCAGGATAAAAAATTAGTATGTCAGTTAAAAGCACGTCAATTCGTAAAAAGTGTAAAATTTTTAGGGAATCCATTTTGCACAGTCTACACCGAATTCTTGATGGTGACCACTTCGGTACTTACCTGTTTCTGCGCCAAGCAGTTTTGTTCTGTATTCTGAAGCTATATTAACTAAGGTTTCTGGGTTGACAATACATAATTGATGACTTAAGTAATTACTTTTAGATGGACCAGAAGGTCACCGTGTGTACCGCTGCTGTTTTATGAGTTTACATATATACCTACAACATTTTTAATAATGTTCTCATCTATTAAAATTTTATTTTATTAATAATTTACCTTTGTATTTATTTATGAATTAATTTAATTTACTTAATTCAATTTCAATTATTTTAATCAATGAAATAATTAAATCATGAATTTTTATTTTACTTTTGTTAATGTTTAAATTTTGTCAATATTTTAATTATTTTTTATTTTATTCAAACGTCTTTTTAATTTTTAATTTTAATTTTTAGTTTATAATTTATCAATGTTGTACGCGCCTGTAATTGGAGCAGATATACGCTATGTTTTTGCTGCTTTAATTAACAGTGTATAATGTTTGTTCTGTTGGTGTGTCTTAAGATTAAATAAATAAATTGCTTTATTTAATTTATTTATTTTATCGTTACAGGTAAGCACTTCACTGTCATCGCACCTGATGTTAAGTGTTGATAAGGCCAATGGTGGAAGCGCACTTCACCCGGAACCGTCAACTATACCGAGGCACTGGCTATCTTATCTGTAGATGCCGAAACACAACAATGCTACAAACATTTATGTAATGTCAACACAATTTAGATAAAATGGTGGTTGCTAGCTAGGCGGCCAAATAAGCCCTACCACCATGCAAACCGAGTACACAAACATCTTTCTCTCGCTGGAAATCGAACCCAGGACCGCTGGGTTTGAGACCGGTGGTTTTAACCACTACACCACAGATGCAATTAACTTACACTATTGTCCTATTACAATCCAAACGCGTTAGCTATGTTTACGCCAACGTGTTTTTATCATAAGTTTCGTCGTTAGTAGGTACATAAGAGTATAGGTAAGTTAAACAAACCATCTTACCTTAACCTTCCCAGTGTGTTTAATATCAAGTAACTAATTAGCTGAATAATAAAAACTCATAATTCCATCCATATATGAATAGCCAAGCAATTTAATTCAAATAGCTTCTATATGGCAACCGCTCAAGTGGTACAACACTCGTATATTGCGAAACAATACCAGGCGTAAAATATCACAAACTGACATTTTAACACCAAGGCCTTAGTACTAGGGACGTCTTATTAAAACTAACATTTTGAAGCAGTTATCAACCTTATCGGCTTCTGTTTAAAAGCTTCGTGGCTATACATATTGCAGTCGTCATTTACGATCTATGGCCGCCTTGAGCTTCGTTTTTGTTTATTTGCTTATTTATTTATTTATTTATTTATTTATTTATTTATTTAATTACATGCTGGCTTACAGAGTTTCGTCCAATACACCAACAAGTTAAAAAACGATACTACGATATAAAGCACTTTCAATTTCTAGAGAGTACTACTAATATGAATATTAGTCCTGAACGACCGATTATTCATTCCTTTCCAGATCGACGCGTGCAGGTCTGAGAAGCCACCCTCATACCGTGCTGACCATCAAGACACGTACCAAAAAGTTTGGACAATCGTTCCTTTGCCAAACTGCCCGTATGTGGAATGCGCTTCCCGCACACGTGTTTCCCTCCTCTTTCTCTCCCGGGTTATTTAAGCGGGACGTGAAAAAGCATTTACGCCGGCCGCCATAGTGTGAGCGTTCGGCATAGCGTGGTAGCGCTGTGATGAACGCTTTCACTTCTTGGGCTTCATCATCATCATCATCATCATCTCAGCCAAAAGACGTCCACTGCTGGACAAAGGCCTCCCCCAAGGATCTCCACAACGACCGGTTTTGTGCTGCTCGCATCCAGCGGCTTCCCGCGACCTTCACCAGATCGTCGGTCCACCTTGTTGGAGGCCTGCCCACACTGCGCTTTCCGGTACGTGGTCGCCACTCCAGGACTATCCCGCCCCAGCGGCCATCAGTCCTGCGAGCAATGTGACCTGCCCACTGCCACTTGAGCTTAGCAACTCTTCGGGCGATGTCGGTTACCTTTGTTCTTCTGCGGATCTCCTCATTTCTGATTCGATTACGCAGAGAAACCCCGAGCATAGCCCTCTCCATTGCTCTTTGAGTGACCTTGAGCCTTTTTACGAGGCCCATAGTGAGCGACCATGTCTCAGTCCCGTATGTCATCACTGGCAACACACACTGGTCAAAGACTTTCGTCTTGAGACACTGCGGTATATCGGACGAGAAGATATTTCGAAGCTTACCGAACGCTGCCTAGCCTAATTGGATTTGACGATTGACCTCTTTGCTGAAGTTGGACCTACCTAGCTGGACCGTTTGTCCCAGATAAACATAATTGTCCACAACTTCAAGGGCAGAGTCCCCAACCTTCAGAGGAGTGGGTACGACACGTGAGTTCGACATAACTTTCGTCTTCTCCATGTTCATTTTAAGGCCCACTTGTTGAGAGACTCTGTTGAGGTCACCGAGCATTGCACCGAGGTCTTCCAGGGTCTCAGCCATGACCACTATATCGTCAGCAAACCGAAGGTGAGTGATGTATACGCCGTTGACGTTGATGCCGAGTCCTTTCCAGTCCAGAAGCTTGAAAACATCTTCCAGTGCAGCAGTGAACAGTTTCGGAGAAATCACATCTCCCTGTCTCACTCCTCGCTGCAACTGGATAGGTTTCGAGCTCTGGTCCTGAAGACGGACTGACATAGTGGCGCTTTCATACAAACACCTCAACACTTCGATGTACCGATAGTCAATTTGGCACCGCTGGAGAGACTGTAGCACGGCCCATGTCTCAATCGAATCGAAGGCTTTTTCATAGTCCACAAACGCTAAGCAAAGAGGCTGGTTATACTCTTCGGTCTTCTGTATAACCTGCCGCAGCGTATGTATGTGGTCTATGGTGCTGAAGCCTTTTCGGAAACCGGCTTGTTCGATAGGCTGGAAGTCATCAAACCTGCGTGCGAGACGATTCGTTATGACTCTCGAAAACAGCTTGTAGACGTGGCTTAGAAGTGAGATGGGCCTGTAGTTCTTCAGCAGGGTTTTATCGCCCTTTTTGAAGAACAGTACCACCATACCTTCGTGCCACGTCTCTGGCGTTCTGCCCCCCAGTACCACGGAATTAAATAACTTCTGAAGAGCTACGAGTACCGGTCTTCCGCCTGCTTTCAGAAGCTCGGCCGTAATTCCGTCAGCACCTGGTGCCCTGCCATTTTTGAGCTGTTTGAGAGCCATACTAATCTCGTATAGGCTGATGTCCGGGATGTCTTCGGTATAGTGCCGGGTTAACTTAGCTCTAGGGTCTTTAGCTAAGCTTTGTACAGGTGACCGTGAGGATGTGTAAAGCTGTCCATAGAACTTTTCGACCTCTCCCATAACATCGGACCTGGTCGTGACAGTTCTGCCGTCATCGGTTTTCAGCGTCGTCAGTTGGCACTGCCCAATACCCAGATCTCTTGCGAACACTTTTGAGCCTTTGTTCCGCTCAATGGCCTCTTTAATACGGTTAGTATTAAATTGGCGCGTGTCGCGAGTCATAGACTTCGAGATCTGCCTATTTAGCCGCCGAAACTGAGACGCATCACCTGAGGAAAGCAGAACCATTGCGCGCCGCTCTTCCATTAGTTTTAGGGTATGGTCTGAGAACTTTTTGGTTCCTTTTGCACGGTGGGTTTTAAAGAACTTGGACCCAACCGTTTGGACAGTTTCCACAAACCTGTTGCTGTATTCGTCCACATTTTCACAATTATTTAGGCGCTCGAAGCGATTCTGCAATTCGAGCTGAAAGCTTTCGGGGTTTTGGATTTGGATGGGTGCAGGACGGAGCGTAGACCTTATCAATCGACGTCTTTCCAGCTTAACGTTGATATTCAATGTGCCTCTTACCAACCGGTGATCGCTGCCAGTTTTAAACGCATTGATCACAGTGACATCATTGAATATTTGCTTCCTCGTCGACATGATAAAGTCAATCTCGTTTTTTGTTGCACCATCGGAACTCATCCAGGCCCATTTGCGGTGTTCAGCTTTCCTGAAAAAGGAGTTCATCATAAAGAGGCCCTCCCTCTCAAGAAAGTCCGCCAGCAGTTGGCCCCGGGAGTTCCGATTACCAACCCCAAATCGTCCCACTCTCATCTCATCGCCGCTTCGTTTGCCCAGTTTTGCGTTAAAGTCTCCCATGACAACGGTGTAATGAGTTTTGGAGGCTTGTATGGCTCTAGAGATGTCCTCATACGTAGCTTCCACCTCATCGTCAGGGTGTGTCGTAGTAGGAGCATAAACCTGTATGACCTTCAACGAATACCGTTTGGTTATTCTGAGTATAAGGTACGCTACCCTAGGCGACACACTCCCGGTCTCGACAACGTTGTTCACGAGGGACTTGTGGACGATGAACCCGACACCACCTTGGGACAGTTGTTCGCCCTCCCGGAAATAGAGCAAGTTACCGGACTTGAGGATTATCGAGTCCTCCCCCTCTCTTCGGACTTCAGATAATCCAACTATGTCCCACCGTATCTTGCTCAATTCTTCCTCCAGTTCGTAAATCTTCTCGTCAGTCCGTAATGTGCGCGTGTTAAATGTTGCCAGGGCCAGAGTTCGTTGTTGGCGGTAGCCAGGTCTCTGCCGGAGATTCTTAGCACCCCCTGCCCCGTCGCTGCTTTGGCCGCTACCGTAGCTAGGGCGAGCGGGGCCGCCGGGGACTAGGGGCCGGTTTTTGCTGGTGTGCATGTCATGGGGGGTATTTGCCATAATCGCCACGCTTGGCAGGCGGGTTGGCGATCGCAGTAGGTAGAAGGTAACCTCAGAGAGATGCTGCTGCCCATCCTCTGGAATGGTCCCTTAGTCGCCTTTTACGACACCCACGGGTTGAGATGGGGTGATGCAATTCTTTATCCCCGGCACCACACGGGGGACTGGCTCACTGGCTGCTTTTCATCAGGCAGACCATTCAGGGAGGCCATTTTGACGTGCCACAATAAAAAAATTCTTTTGTAAGTATATTTAATTAATCTAAGGTTCAAAAGGTCCTGTGTTCGTATCTCGCTTGGTGTAGACTTAGTTTAATTTATAAGCAAGAATTTGATGTACACGGGATACTTATTTTACGTAATATCTGCATAGTTTTATGGATTCAATAATAATTTTAGTATTTTTTTGTGTATTCATTTGTTCAACGGAAAACGGAACCCATATAAAGTTACAAATGTCTTATTTTTTGAGATCACGCTGTCATAATCTATTTTCTCGAAAACTACTTGATGACTTATAATTTAGCACAGAGATGTCGCTTAGGCCCCAACTGGACTTGATTGTTATGATTAAGTAAAGATGAATAAACAAATTAAAAATAACATAATTTTTCTCCTTTCTTTCACACTTTTTACAATTTTTTAATGTAAATACTCATGTAAAAACTGTGATATTTTTTTTGCTGCCATAATAAAAAACAATTCACTGGTCTGGTCTGGTCTTAACCAGTCATATAAAATTCTACACACATCTGCAATTTATTTGAATCAAAAGCTGACAATGACCTTTGTTATTTCAATCGGCAAATTAAACAAACTTTGTGAGTGAAAATATAAATGTTGAAATGGTTTCATTTAGAGTAGAGTAGATCCGTAAAAGTTGTTTAACTTTTACGGATCTACTCGCGTTTATATTACACATTAATTTAAATGAGGGTATACAAGCTACCAACTAATTATGAGACGACCAACACCTCAGTCTCCCTGTGACCACGGACCCTGCAAAGGGTTCGATACGTCAGGATAAACATTAAATAATTAATGTGTAAAATAAACGCGAGTTGATCCGTAATAGTTGTTTCATTTCTATGTGTAGTGTTCGCGTAAACTTTAGAAAACAATATATAATATAAATGTTAAGTATTTGCAAATTTCTATAAAATATAATCCTATATCAAGCACACCTTTGATCACGGCGCATGCAACAGTGCCAAAGTATTAGATATTTGAAAACATGATATTTTAAACATCGTATATTCATTAATAAGATTACTCTAAAGTTAGTAAAAAAAAACAGTATAAGTATAAATATCACTGAAACAACTTAATTAAAAATACTGGGAATTCTTAAATTTACTTCTCAATGTTTTATCACCATTTAACAACCAGTCAAACGTTTGAAGTAAACACACCCACCTTAGAATTTAATCTAAGACACCCACTCATAAGCTTTAGTAAACGATAGTAAAGAAAATAAAGAATATTGCACAGATAGAACTCGGCTGAACCTAATAACAGACACTAATTGAACTATGAACCGTCATTTGCACAAATCATGTTACCAAGAGGTCGTATATCAAAAATATCGTCCAATAACTCAAAACACCTACTTATAGCCCATTTGAGCATGGAGGTAACCGTACACACTGGATTTATTACGCTATTAAGATCATTACGGTAGATTGACACGAGAAACCAAAACCATTATATTTTTTCATGTTTACCAAACAAATGTTATGGGAGTTTCGACTCTGTCGGTCAGAATATAGGGGTTTGTGGAATATATTAGGGAGCGGTTTACCAAATTGGTGGTATTAACAACTCAATACGTTTTTCAAATTAAACTGCCACAATAGAGTATTGAGGCAGTAGTGCTACCAGTATTTTTTTCCAGATATTTGCAATATTTCGTATTCACTAATGTTGTTCACGGTATAAGTAATTTTTGTCTTAATTCGGTAGCGTTAAAACTGAATAAATGATTTTGAATTTTGAACTGTAATGTAATGTAATTAATGTAATTAAGTAATTACATTGCATACATGTTACTACTCGTGACTGTACTTCAGTTGCAATGAAGACATTTAAGTTAACTGATAAAGTAGTAAAATAAGTATAGTAATTAGAATTAAATTTAATATATATTTGTTTTAATTATCATACAAATTAACTATGGAAGACCAGCTCTTGTCGTGTAATCGAAACACCCTTATAGGGTTTCTAGAAGCATGTCCTCTAATTGATTCTCTAAGGATTGGTTCAAAAAATAAATCGAATGAGATACTGAGTTACGAACCAACTGTGGCACAGAATCCGACGTTGCGTGCTCTTGCGCAAGATAGTATTGTATTAAAACAATAGCGCTGGTCAATGTTAAGGCTACGTTTACGATTGTTTGTAAATTCCACGTTATGATGGACACAGATAAACGAACGTAAAAATCTATTTGTTCACGGCTATCCAATTTGTTGCGTTTCCCATCGTTGAATTTGGGGTGGAGATTAGCTTCGCGTTGTCGTGTCATTCACTTTAAGTGTATTATTTGTATGCAAATTTATTTTTTTTTTTTTTTTTAGACTATAAACCTCTGTATATGATTACAAACTTAAATTAGGCAATGTTATTGCTTAAGGCTGGTAAGAGCTAGACGAGGGAGGGGGCAAAGGTTTTAAGGACGCTCCAGCAACTACCTAACTATGTACTGTTTATGATAAACAAAAAAAAAAAATCATTTTTTCATTTTTATTTTCCCTCTCCAATAGAAAGGGCTTAAGCCCCAGCTGTGGGGTTATAAAATGAGCTAATGCAGATAATGAGAAACACAATGGCCCTAACCTTTAGATTGTAAATAAAACATAAAGCAAGCTAACAAATAGCTCGACATACAGATTTGAATCGAAATAACCCAGAAAAATGAGAAATGGCTAATGATATCAATTTGGAAACTGCAGAAAGTAGACATACTACATTCAGCGGCATAATACATTGGTATTTCAAATAACAAAACTAAGCTCGTTATTACTAAATAAGGAACACGAAAGTTACACAATATAAAACCTATACATAATATTGAAAAATAAACATGCGCAGCTCGCAAAATAGCAAGAAATATAAGATCCTTGTGTAAAACTAACCAGTCGTGACTTGCAGCTTTCGCCAGGGTAGTGTTGTGCTCAACTGACTATCGATGAAAGCTCGACCAATTAAATGTTGAAAACGGTGATGATACGAGTGTTGACCGCAAAAAATTACTAAGATGGAGGGTAGATCAAGATAAGTTTATACGTGATCATGATGCACGCAACTGTTTCGAAACATGGGATACTCAGAAATAAAAATGCCGTCTGGTGACCCAGTGATTTGGTGTGATGGGTGACCTAAATGAAATATCTCGAGCTCCTCCGTGCTTAGACACGAGTCGTAGTTAGATAGCAGCCGTTAAAACTTACTAACCCGTGGGCCAGTGTGGTATATAATGGCCTAGTCAAGTTAATGTCTTTACAACAATATTTACTCATTAATACCGATACATTGTAGTGTAAATCCATATCATATTTAATAATCGTTATTTCTCTAATAAAACTAGAAGAATTGCAATATGAAATGCATCTTAACAGTCCTTTGAAGTTAGTCACAGCTGAAACTGCTAATGGCGTACGTGCCCAAATGGGAGGCAGTCGAAGACTCGAAGCGCATCACTAGACGCCGCGAGCTATCAACCCGAGCCGCACATAACGAGCGACTATAGCTCGCACGGAGCCTGTCGCTTAATGCAATTCATTGTACACGGATCCTGGCATCCACCAGTACCGCCTGGTCTCTCTCCCTCCCCCCGAAACTAGCCGAAACGACGCCCCAAAACGACTGCACCTACCATCTCAGAGATCTAGCGAAAATGGCTGAATCGACGCTTGCATACATTTCTGACCGTTTATACATGAACTGCTCCGCCTCTTTCGCGTCGTACAATTCAAGGAGTTTTGGAAGAATCCGGGCGGGGGATAAGGGTCTATAGGTGCTGGCCAATGTCGTACAGATGAAGACTGCACAGTGGGTTTATAAATTTCGATAGTATAGCCGAGGTTTTGGATTTAGATTTTTGGTTTAAAGGAAAATCTTATTTTGTGCTTAATCCAGGGGATGTTTAACAAAATACGAATCTCTGCTGTGTAAACCACATATCGTTACATAGGTAATTTTCTTTTTTACGCATATGGTCGAAGATCTACACTGACTGGGTTCCATGTGATGGATACCGGAGACGTGGTAGGCCAAAGTGAAGATGGGGGGACGACCTGACCACTTATTTCCCGGATTGGTATGAGGTGGCCCAGAATAGAGACAAGTGGAGACGCAGACGGGAGGCCATTGCCCAGCAGTGGGACACAATAAGGGCTTCAAAAAAATGGTAGGTACTGTAAGGTACAGAGAAGGTTTTGCGCTGGTAATAATTAAAAGATTCCGATGGGTTGATATAAGATTACTTATTTTGTGTTAATGTAATCTTGTTAGTAATCTATTCAATAAATAAATCATAAAACACTGTCTTTTATGTTTCCTGTAGTAATTTATTTTATTATTGACAACTTGTCTCTACTACAGACAATATTCAAAGAGTTATTTGCTTTTCACTTATAAAAGTATCTGTCAATCAATTTGTCCGTGACAGGGCACAATGGTACAGTCGGTAATAAAATTCTTTGTATGTAAAGGTGTCAGTGTGACGAACGTGATACTGAATGTTATTCGCGATTCAACATGTCAGTATTGATAATGGCAATAAAATTAAAGATTTCTTAATGTTTACTCGTCTCAAGAATGAAAGTACGTATTTAGCTATTGATTCATAATTAGCAGCCGTAGATTTTTACAGTATATATTTGAATTTTACCGGTGAGTTTGGAACAAAATTTTACAAAAAATATACTACGTGACCGGTTTTGTGCTGCTCGCATCCAGCGGCTTCCCGCGACCTTCACCAGATCGTCGGTCCACCACAAAACCGGTCGTTGTGGAGATCCTTGGGGGAGGCCTTTGTCCAGCAGTGGACGTCTTTTGACTGAGATGATGATGATGATGATGATACTACGTGATATATATTTTTATTATTATTTGTTTAATTATAGTTCTTATCGTTCGATTGTTTTTGTAGTCAAAGTAATCACCAATGACCTCTTATAGTTAATTCAAAATTGATATCTAGGTCTTTAATTAGTCTATTTATTTATTTTATGTATTTATTTAAGAAACTTACTGGCTTACAGTATACACCAAAGCGCCAAACAAGCAAAACTTTTTTATATGCATTGATTAAAAATTACATTTAAAATCTTACAAACACATTTCAAATTAAGAGATACTTATATTATTATAGTTAGAGAATAATACATAACAAAAGTCATTTAAAATCAGAACAATAAATTTGCAAACACAATGTCAATAGTAATCATCATAGATAGATGTCAAGTTGAGAATAATAATATTACAACGTAAACATTAAGATTCAATAAGTTATCATGTCATACTAATTAATACTAATATACATATGGATCCCGTCACTTAAGCACGTCAAGCTATATGCAATAGTAATCATCATAGATGGATGTCAAGCCAAGAATAATACTATTAGACCAAACATTAAGATTAAATAAATTATCATGTCATCATACTAGGTAATACTAAGATACATATGGATCGTGTTACATAAGCACGTCGAGCTATCTGCAAACAGGTCAAGATCCTCGTGCTGAGCGAGTTATATTCAACCAACCCAGTGCTGTACGAAATCCTTGGCAACGCACAACAATCAAAAACTCTTATTATATTCCTTATTGCACAAAAACACATACAGAAACAATGTTCAAAATTGTGTAAAGATATGTTATCGTTATATAATAGTAGAATCCCTTTACTACTATAAAGTCAATTAAATTGTAATGTTTTAGAACTAAACGTTTTTATCAACATCCCTATTTTCGTACGTTCTCGCAATACCCACATAGATACATACATTTTAAGATAGGTAATTCAAATGAAAATTTAAATATATTTATTGCAATTATGTATAATTATAAAAATCTTACTGCTGCACTCAGTCTGCAGTCAATAACATTATCATGAATGATTGATTACTTAGCACCTAAAATTGTTTATTGTAAAAATAATCTCTAACAGTGACGTTATAAGCACATTTTTGACTAAGCAATTGTCTGCTAAGTAATTATCATATTTAATATTATAAAGAGGAAAGCTTTGTATTTTTGTATGTATGTTTGTAACGAATAAACTCAAAAACTACTGGACCGATTTAAAAAATTCTTTCACCATTAGAATGCTACATTAGCGCTGAGTAACAGGCTTTGCAACCTTATTTTTAGTTTATACGAAAACCGAAACACGGGTCAAATATTTTTATTCAAAGAATCAGTACAAAAAAAAATTAAAATAATATCTTGAAAACTCACGAAGTTACAAGCGTTTTGTGCTGCCTCGTTGTGTGTTTTTAGTAGGGTGTAATTTATTTGAGATTTTGTAAATATTATTTGGTCAAAATGTAACATGGTATAAAAAATATTGAAATCGATACTATTACTGATTCTGAACAAACAGTTTTCAGGTTTCGTATAAACTAAAAATAACATTGTATAAAATAAATAATAATAATAATAATTGACGTGTATGAGTGCGGCAGTTATACGAGTACTATTAGGTACGTTGTAGCTTATAAACGTCAACCTTATTCGTACTAAGTTATAACATGTTACGTTATACCTATTAAATCTTTTCTTATTATGTATGTTACAATTTCCATACGTTGTCGCGTTATATACAGTTTCGGTATATAATGGCGCGGTCACTTGCGAAGCACGCGGCGTTCATATTTCGTGAATTTATGCGAGCCGGTCACAGGTCGGCTGTAGATATCTTATTTTAGATCGCAGCCTCAGCGGTCATCGGGGACCACGGGGACGGTCAGCAAAAAAAGCGGCAATAAATGTCATAATCGGCTACGCAAAAAAACCGAGTCATTATTATAAGAAAACGAGCAAACATTTTTTTGTTTTTAACATTATTATATTTATTTGCTTTCAAGCAACAAAGTTACAAAATAACAGTCCTAGTATAAGCCCAGGCATTACAAGATGTAAATCTTGTAAACTAACATATACACCATCTTGTAACACACCAATATAAACGTGTTTGTTAGTATAATTATATAAGTTATAACTATTCGTATTATTATTATTTAAGTAAGCTCACTCTCTGTACAATTTTCGAATAGTCGTCATTCTATTTATTTTATCCGGTTCGGAACGCACCTATAGTACCTATGTATATAGAAAAGTTAGGCAATGAACTTAATGAAAATACACACTTTTGGAAAAAACAAATGGTTAATCAAAATTCTTAATTTAATTACGGCAATAAATCCATTAGAAATTGATAGTGGAGCGGCTGCGATCTTGTAAATTAAGCTACTTTAGCAACATTTATTAATAACGTTATTTCTATCAACCACCTCCATTGCAATAACTTAAATATAATTCTATTTCATCCTCAGCCATCATTCAGTCCGCCTTCGGACATAGGCCTCCTCCAAACGCTTCCACTTCCTTCTGTCACCAGCCACCCTCATCCAGTTGTGGCCGGCTAGATGTTTAATATCTTTCACCCATCTAAGCGGTGGGCGACCCCGGCCTCGTGTGTTTTGCCACGGTCTCTACTCCAGTGTCCTTCTGGGCCATCGGTGGTAATCCATCCTCGCAATATGTCCCGCCCATCTCCACTTTCGGGACTCTATCAGATCTACAACGTCTCTAAACTTTGCCTTTCCTCTGATCCACTCGTTTCGTCTTCGATCTAGCAGAGTTACACCCATAATTCTATTTATATCGCAATAAATACGTAGTTAAGCTAGATATTTAGTAACTTTTATGCTGACACTACGCATGGCCCAATGTTGACCGCACTTATCTATCGGTAAGGTATGCCTTATTATGTGATTTTTTTGCCGACGCCCCCACGTCCAAGCATTGACTATTACTCAAAAAGGGGAACACTTTTACCTACAGATATAAAGTTTTTGTCCCAAAAAATGTTAAAAGAAACAGTGTGTAAGTTATTTTCATGTCATAATCTCTGGTTTCCTCATATTATTATATTAATTACGTCATTTAGGCGAGACTTTGTATACTGACAGCTTATTAATTTCAACTAAGTATTCGTACATGACAAAACATTGCCTAGTTACCTACTGTCCCAATAGGCAAGGCTCCATCATTCCAATCAAGTCATCATCGCTACAATTGAGCTAATCACCAGTCGCTTGCCAAAATCGGTTTGGTGATCACAAACCCGGGCTACGATTTTTTTAATTGGATAGGCTTGCATTTCACTGCTATCATACTATATATTGAATAATTTGATACATACCGAACTCGACAAGGGAATTGGACCTCCAGAAACTGAGCAGATTAGTGTTTTATTGAAAGTTCTGAATCGCTTAAAACATTTCTGAATGTACTGCAGTGTTTTAAAAATAACCGTAACAACAACGTACAACAGAACATAAACTTTCATGTATTAATCACGCGATATTTTATCACTGTTATATCAGCTCCATCTATTGTGATCTGTATCGGAGCATTTGGAGCTCATCACGGTGCCGGTGCCGTGACCTTTTTTAAATCACCGACCGACTGTTGTACGTAATAATCTATTGAACTTCGGGTCAAAATCGTGATCCCAATAGTTATCGTATCGGTATATCTCGAGATAGTATCGATTACATAGAATCGATTCGGCCTTGTGATGAGAATCGAGATGCGGTATAGGTAGATTAATGGCCGATATTAGATACTTTTTCGAACGCATTAAGTGTTCTTTAGTTGCGGAATGGGAGCATGTCTCGGTTGTAAAGTAACGTGGTAACTTTTAAGGGAGATTTTTATCTTATCTTTTATTTTCTTACATGCTATATAGTTTATAGATAGTGAAGAAGGGAGATAGATTGACGTTCAAAATATAGCTCATAATAAAGACATCGTTCCGGGCCCAACGAACGAACGTTAAACGATCACGATAGGCTTAAAGTAGTTAATGATGATGTAGGTACCATATAACATGTGTTGGATCTCCAGAAGCAGAACCGTGCTCGAAAGGCTCGTTAAGCACGTTGGGGTCGGTTGGTATTGTAATACTCTAAAACCCACATGCACCCAAACTGCATCAATGATAATGACGACAACGTTTATGGCCTGATGATGATGATACGGGGTATTCTTCGAATCAGGAAATTTCTGAAACCCCGACCTGTCCTGTACATGACGTATTGATAGGTACACACGGCGGCAGATCAACCTACCCAAAACTGTCAAATTTCTACAATCAATTTTGAACTTTATTGTTTAGTTTTAAGGATCAATATTCATTGGAGAAATTTGACAGATTTGGGTAGGTTGATCTGCCGCCGCCTGTATCTTCAGTTTAAAGAAATTGCACAGAGTCGTCAGCGTAGATCTTAACGACTTGAAAAACATCAAAGCTAGAGTACCTGATAACATCAAACAAGAGAAAGCTATTTAAACTACAGTCATTTAAAAAAGGAATTCAAATTGTCTTGTAGCTAAACAGCGAAAGCATTTAGCGTATAAAGGTACAAGCATTAACGAAGATAATATCGGAGTACAAAATTATTAAGTCATTAAAACTACGCAAAGGTCACGATGGCTATCTGGTCGATCGAAAGGCTCGCCTTTGATCAACGAACGGCTAACGAACAGTCTGTGTGGCTCCGGTCTCTAAATCATAATAAAATGACAATTTTAAACTATTAGCTCTATTACTTACATGAGATAGATAATGATAATGAGTTATAAATTGGAGTACAAAAGTATAGGTAAGGTTATTTCTAAAAAGATTATGGAGATAGTATGTTAGCTCATTGATAAACGTACTTTCGTTTTAGTAGTAGGTAAACATTAATATGAATGTTGCCTGCACTAACAATTGGTATACATATTAGAATTTAAGAATCTGAATAATCAAGGAATTTACATAATAATATTCTGCCTAACCTTATTTAAACAAACATTTGCTGCATCAACCATTAAAATCTTAAAAACCCAAATGAAATTTGTTGATCGAATTCCTAGTGCCTTTACAATATTCAAAATAAGAGTTAAAATCTAAAACATTACAGTTGGTAAGTGAATTTAAATAAAAAACAAAAAAAAATCCAAAAGATAATCAAAGAACAACTAATACACCTAGTAACAAGTATCCTGCAAAAGGCGTAGCTACAAACAATCAGCGCCCAACCGCAATAAATAACGCGCCTTAATTTTCAAATTCTGCGACGGCTCGAATTGTAGGCCTGTATTATTTTTGTGGAATTTTAAATAAGACAGACCACTGGAATACGAGAATTTGCATGAATAACGTAATTTACACTCCTTTACATTCATTGTCATTCAATGTTGTGGGATTTAACAATCGCAGGGGCTCATTTAAGGAAACGTTCTAAGTGAATCGACCGCCTCCGTAATTTCCTTTGAGGTATTTCGGCGGCTCAGTTCGCATTGCAAATTGTCGCAATTATTTTTACATTTTCCTTTATTGCATTTTTGGGTAACAATTTTGGCCGAAAAATAAAGAGTTTAACATATTTTTTACTTCTCCGATTTGATTGAGATTGAAATATTAATGCAGATAGCTTTTAGGAATTAGAGTTCTTTCTCTTATTACCTTTTTCACTTCAACAACAGGGGTTTGTCCTAATATAGTTCTTGAATTAGAAACAACGACCCTTATTACTATCAACTGGAGCAAGAAAGTTTTCATATACTCAGACAATATCGTACGTGGCCACCAACAAAAGGCTACATGGAAGCTAGTACCCCAATTACCATTCTACGTACTCTTTAATTTTACACTACAGCAGTCAACAAATATACTGCACGTTGCGAGGAAGTTTTTCCATAGAGCAGCTTAAATGCGGGCCAATAAAAGTGGCCAGCAGGCTCCCCGGATAAACAAACCGGGACGCTGCGTGCGTGTACACTGTGGACTTGAGTTGTCGCGATTTTATCTTCTTTTGTTTTTCATTCAGACTATTGAGTGTGTTGATTATAATACCTATGCGTCGGTAATCCAGACAAATACCCAACCTCACGCAGTCACGTAGAAGTCATTACAATTTTCAGATCTTCTTTATACACTTGGTTTGCGTAGGATCCAATCATACATTTAATAAAATCTTTAGTTATGCATTGTGCTGCAAAGAAAAATAAACCGTAACCTCAATTCGTACGGAAGATATGCATTCAAAATAATGTAATAGTAACTTTAACTTATAGTAATGCAATATTTTGATGATGATGACTTGTGAATGTTATTATTAACATTAGTATTACGTATAACAGAAATCACATTAAAGATCTACCATTATTATAAAGTGTTTTATTTCAATATTAATACTCTTATCGTCGGAGACTAACTTTGCGTCATTGCGCCGACTTAAATATATTATTTAGTTAGTTCATTTATTGAAATTCTTACTAGTATTCACTAGTATTGACTAGTGATGATTTCTCACGCTCGGTAAACTTTAGTGTTCTCATATATATTATTGTTTTATTGATGTAATATAATGAGGTAAGGTATTTCCTTTTTTGGGCAAGTTATCAGTTTACGTAGTCACATCGCAAGTATGAGATAGGACGGTAACTGTGGACAAGCTCTTGTTTTGTTTATTATTATTGTCTCTGGTGGGAGACTTCGGGCGCTTTTACCATAGACGATGAAATAAAAAGAAATGACGTGGAATTTAGTATAAAAACATTAGAGTAACATTTTTAATAACAAGCGCCAGCTTCTAGAGGAGACGTGACTGATAACAGAATAATGTATGAGTAAATCGATCAATATTAAGTAGACTTTGTAAAGTGGATGTTATTGTTAGGCAAAAAATGTACAATAACACGGTCTACACAAGGCCCGCCTATAATGAAAAGCGGCTATTGCAGCCGATAGACGCTTGCGACGCCAAAGGTACCATGCACGCATTGCCGATTGCAAAGCCTCAGTTCTTAAATTTATATGTCTTGTAGCTTCAGTGAATCTAGTACTCTACAAACTAGAACACAGCTACGGCAAAACAATGTTGCTTGGAGGCAGAAATAGGTACCAAGGTGGCCACATTCCGACGAATTTTGGACAGTTTCCCTCCACCGCGTGTTATTGTGAGCATCTGTGCCTTCAGCTACTGACTAATTCAGAATGGTTGTGTCTCTCAAGGTGATTTTTATAAAAAGGTTTTATAAAAGGCAAATGACTTCACTCTATCTACCTGACGATATGCAGAAACAGATTCCACATACGGGACAGCTAGTAAAGCTGGATTGTGCTTTACAAGCCGTCCTCAACATACCGACCCGCAAGTTCCTTCTTCACACCTCTGGACCCCATGTTGTAGGAAGAAGGAAGTATGTATGTTCATCATCATCATCATCATCATTTCAGCCCGGAGATACTCACTGCTGAGTATAACCTACTTTGAGGAAAGCAAAAATTTTTTGGTGATGCGACAAAATATATTATAACATTTCTTGCCAATGCCGTGTCTACGACATTGTAAAGTGTCGCCTATTAACTGCGAGTCTGCGTGTAATGGTCATCTCACGCACATGCGGTCGTAGATCCACTCGTACGAACTTTCATAACGCACCGTTACGTATAAACATATACTTAGAGCGGTATACTGATAAACTAATTACGAGAATATGTACTCTAAGTATGTAAGTGTAGAGAGAAGAATTCGCGTTACAGATATATGTAACCTTGCAAATCGGTATGGTTATGTCTGTAAGTGGCAGACACTTACAGACATAACATTACCGATTTGTAAGTGTGTTGTGTTCAATCTACATACAATATTTTTAAGGAAACGATGTACAAATCATGTATTGATTAATAAACTAAACCTTAAGAACATTGAAGCGTACTAACTGGAAATAAGCCAAGTAACTTAAGATAGGGTGTAGACATCAGCCCAGAAAAGTTTTCAAAAACTTCAAGAGGATCACGGTCGAAAAATCAATTTATATTGTATGGATTGCCATATGCGCTATTGTTCTTAGAATACATCATCATATAAAGATAGATCATTATCAATCTACAAACGTCACACTAGATGCTCAGGCTTTCCTATATGAACAATGACATTTATGGAGAGATCGTGCTATAAGCTATAACCCACTATGCAGGGCCAAAAGCTTGTAGGTAGATTATTAAGACTCAATATTGCAACAACTACCGGGACTACTGGCTCCTGTTCTATACACAAGCTTTATATTTCTATTTGGTCACCCGTCTGGTGACCCGGCATGGTGAAAGTTACAAGATCCCAACCCGAACACTCTAGTCGCACAATATCGAACTCTTCGACATTCAAACACCTTCTCATCAACCCAATATTTACCTTGAAATTTGAATTGGACCCGAAATTGTGTCAAGAAATATTAACTACCGACAGAATATGAAACACAACAATAAATTCTACCACCCCGCTGATCCACAATAGTCGTTTAGCACAACCCTTATCTGGCAGGAAACCGGCTCCCGAAATATGATGAGTTGGTCCAACCTCCCCATATTTTGTAGACCGCATTCCCACATTTACCCAACCCCAGATGCACTCATAAAAGGGTATTAGCTCCGTAAACATACATATTTTAACATAATAAAATTGTAGTGTCGTCGGTCTGCGGGCTTCCTCTTACTTAACCATGGTTTGCCGGGTCAAATTTTAAAATGGACTGCTAACTGAACAGTTTTATGATTTTATAATAATAGTGAATAGTGGTGCTTTGATCTTGAATATTGGTATTTTTGCTGTGCATTACTAAAAATTGAAATGTATGAATACATTTCAGAGTAATTTAATTCGGATATGTAGATAGATAAATGATTATTTGCAACATAGCATGGACACAATTAAAACATTAAAAAAAACAATCAAACAATGTTACAAACATTAGTTATTATGTCAGAATGCAACAGAGCTGCTGAGAATCCAGACACTCTAGTACTTCCGGTAAAAACCCAGACCATGGTTTCCAGAAGACACGTTTATTGTTCTGTGCCAGAAGAGGTTCATGTAAAGTCGTGTAATTTTTATAATATTTGTTTTCCTTAATGAAACATTCGTAGGGAATTGATAAGTTCTTTGAAAAATGACTTTTTCATGTTTCATCAACATCTATGTTTCATGTTTGGTTGGTGGTAGAGCTTGTTTGCCCATCTGGCTAGCTTCCACCATTTTATCTAAATATATCGCCATAGCATCAATGTTTGTAGCATTGTTGTGTTCCAGCAGCTAGAGATGAGATAGCCAGTGCCTTAGTAGTTGAGGATTCCGTGTGAAGTGCACTTCCACCTTCGGCCTTGTCATCACTTAACATCACGTGAATGACGGCCAAGTGCTTATCTGTAAAAAAATAATAAAAAACATTGGCACATTGTTTAATAACATCACCTAGTTATATTTTATTTGCTCTAACTCAGCAAGGAGCCGCAGCGCAACCCTTGTATGTATTATAAAATATATGTTAATTTGGGGTCCTTATTTTTCAGTGTTTACGACGGATCTCTTTAATATCCCGCGAAGGGAGCGTCATTGTGTATGTTATGTTTTATTCAGGCAACATTCAAGATTATTGCCTTTTTGCGGTGGCTGTTTCTAGATTTTTTTATCGCTTAGAGTTCCGTAAGGGGGTTAGTAACAATTTTAAGTTCACAATTGATCGAAAATTCGAAAAGTTTAGAGTGTTTCCCTTGTATCTGTATGTATTCGCTATAGAAAACTGCATTCAGGACTAGTGGTTGAGACATTGCCTTAACACTTTTCTTCTTTAACTTTACTTATGTTTTACCAAGCTATTGTAGGTTTTTTCACTTAGCAAGTATACATTTTTTTTAATAAAAAATAATTTATTTTTTTTTTTTTTTTTTACCTGGATAAATAACTTAACTTTCTAACCATGGAACTCTCACATAAAACGATTCACCCTTGCCCATATTCCCATTTGCGCGGTTTACGCCTTTAAAACGACCCTTTAGACGTCCAAAAACTCTCTTAAAAAGCCTACTGGAAAATATGGTCGCTATAAAGGAATCTTATGTCATGTTTATGAAATAATATAAAATGGTTAATAAGCAAAATTTCAAGTTAAAAAAGATCATTGTATTTTATGTAAAAAGTATGAAATTATCAATTTGTTAGTCTCTTTCCTTTATGGGCACTATCAATATAGATACCAAATTAATTTTGGGAACCTAACGGGAAGCAATCAAAAACGAAAAAAAAAATAGCTTATACTTGAGCTTTTGTAGAAGTTATTACTAAATAATATTAGAACCTCTTTTAATTTCTTCACGAATAACTTACGTTTATCAAGAATAATATTAATTAAAGTGAAATAACTTATCAACTTACTTAATTACCATGTAATTAAAAATGTAATTACAATTCATGGTTTCTCCAAATTTAAATATAGGTACATTGAATGTTTTCAATAAATTTTATGGAAGTATTTGTATTTTTTTTCAAAGAGTATCACAAGTGATCATAAATTCGGTAACCCATCTACTGACTCGCCATCACGAAAGTTACTTCACTCACAAGATCGCAACGCACAAGCAAGCTGTTACGCCATCAAGCTCATAAGACAATTGAAAGCATTACACAATTGTGTACTACGAGTACACATTAAATAAAGCCGAATCGAACTGTGGACATTATTGGAGCGAAAACATAAAAAATAACTTTTTATCGAGACCGAAAGCAGGGCGATACTTCGTGACCCATTTGCAAGGATAACTGGGTTTTAGGTAAAGTCTTTATCTGCTTTAGTATAAGGTTTATTTTACTGTAGATTCGGTGTCCCTTAATATTGTAAATAAACATGCTATAGTAAGACTAACACACACAACTTGTATAACTGTCGTTAAAAGGCTGGATAGCTTAAACTAGTGGCATGTACAATATATTAGACTGTTATGCCTAACTGTAATTCTTTTTGCTTGTAAATTATTATTCTTCTTAGCCGTTACACTTGGCATAGTGTCGTGGTCGTTACTTTGGTCCATAACGACTTTCTTAAGAAAATAGTGCAGTCAAATTCAAAGTCAATGGTCAAAAATGTTTGATCTACCTGCTATTTGGCTATTACCCGTATCTTTATCCTTCGCTGTTTGTTACGGGTATGTTGGGCTTGGACACATTGCAGCTTAGACGGAGGTTGCAACTGTTAATTCACTTTTGTCTACTTCTGCGGAATGAAGTGGATAATCCGGTGGCTGCTGAGCGTATAGGACTGTACGTTCCGCAAAATTATACGCGAGGTGGTGGTCGGCGTCGGCACCAGTTGTTCGCTCCTCTAAAGCTAAGCACGTGCCATGGTAGTAATTGTCCAACAGCTCGTGCAATGATCTTCCTAAATTCGTTTGTAAATCACTTCCAGGATGCTGACATATTTGCAGACACCTTACCTATTCTTATAGATAAATGCAGGATATACTTATCTCATCTATATTTATATCTATACTAATATTATAAAGCTGAAGAGTTTGTTTGTTTGTTTGTTTGTTTGTTTGAACGCGCTAATCTCAGGAACTACTGGTTCGAATTGAATAATTCTTTTTGTGTTGGATAGTCCATTTATCGAGGAAGGCTTTAGGCTATATAACATTACGCTGCGACCAATAGGAGCGAAGCATCAGTGAAAAATGTTGCAAAAACGGGAAAAGAGCCTAATATTATATATAGTTGTAATTTCTCATTGTTGCTGTTATTGTTTTTATGTTTGGCTATATTTTTTTTTATGTGTATTTTTTTGCAATGTGTTTTTATATTATTATTTTACATTTAAGTACTTGTTTTTGTTACTAGTAGATTAGTTTATATAGCATAAAAGCGTGTTGGCTGAACAGGCTGTAAG
Source organism: Eudonia lacustrata (assembly GCA_947562085.1). NCBI lineage: Eukaryota > Metazoa > Arthropoda > Insecta > Lepidoptera > Crambidae > Eudonia > Eudonia lacustrata. The sequence goes on along the minus strand of OX387323.1, from coordinate 1,247,215 downwards.
TTTATATGATGAATTTTAAATAAATAAATAAATATATATAATTCTTCTATTTTTTGGTTGTGAAGAAGAATAGGCGCAAGAAACTCCCCTTGCCTTTGCACCAGGTCTTTTTGGAGTGATTTATACCCGAAGCTCACTGAAGCCTCTTCCAGCCGGATACGGGTGTCCGACCGGGTATACCGCCATTGCTCGGTCACCAAAGCCTCGTTCGTTATCTAGCAGAGAGAACCACGGTGTGCAGGTGGGGTTGACAATAGGGTCGGGTATAGATCTCATTTCCGTTCTCCCCTTTCTCCCCCGTAACAAATTATTATTACTAACCTAAAAACAAAGGATGTATTAATGAGTTCATGCCTTGGTGGCTGAATAGTGAAGCACTCAGTGCTATATCCGGAGATCCTGGGTCCAAATCCCAGGTCGAATTAACTATGATTCGAAGTATAGACTGGGTTTCTGGTTACTAAGCTAAAATTTTGCTAGCGTGGTAATTAGCCCTGCCAATCCCCATCAGTAAGATGGATGACTTTGATTAGCAGTCAGAATATACATAATAATACACTAGTTAATTTTAAAAGCACAATATAAGCAGTACACTCAAAATGCACTATATTCATAATAAACCATGTTATTTTATAAGTTTGATGTATTTATAGACTAAGTTTTATACAGAAATAAATTTATTCTTATTATTATTTTTAGTTCCGAGATTACTTTATCCAGTTCCTCGGTACTTGAGGATTATTTGTAAAGTGCGCTTCCACCTCCGGCCTTATCTTTACCATCGAGATTAAGGCCAAGGGCTTCCGCGTTGTGGAATAAAAAAAGGGCTAAGGGCCATGAACTCGTTGGCCACTTACATCGAGTCTCCAATGAGCCTAACAGCTTAACATATAAACAAGACATCAACATATTATAATGCCACAATAACACGTGCAACGGCCACAATCGTCATTCACTAAGATAATAACAATATTAACCAACATACAAACAGAAGGACAAACACCGTTCCAGTTTATTAGTGAGGATTGCTGACCCCGATGCTAACGACATCATTTGTTGATTGTATGCCCCTCTAATTCGGAGATGTGCTGGTCACTTGATATTTTTTTTATCAGTAATACTAGTCTTAGTCACGTGATATTTTTTAATATGGAATAACTATAATGCGCAGCAGTTACCATGTTAAGTAGCGATCTTACAAGTTAAGAATTTTTCGCAAGGTGTGTCTCCAGATAACTAACCAAATTTTATTATCTGGAGCTCCTCTCTGGTTCAAATACCGTACACTCACGTTTTATCCACGTTCCCGGTTGTTGTCATAAGACTGCAGCCGTTAAATCCTACCAAGGCCAGTGTGGCAGTTCATAATTATTATTTTTATTTGTACTAAACTTACAATAACAACAATCACTAATGTGATATTGGGTCATAATGTTCACATAAGTTATAATAACTGTTGTAGACATTAACGCCCACCTCCATTTACAAAAACGACTGCTAGGTATTCTAATACTCAAGTTAAGTATTTTTGTGTGTGTTATAAGTGTGCTATAATAGATAAGGTAATAAAATAAAGGAGTTGCACATAAAAAACATCGTTTCATAGTTTTATAATTGAAGGGATTTTTACAAAAACTACATACACATACAACAATAACACTAGTGCATACTACATTTTATCATTTTTCTCCATAATCGTAGGTATAAATAGTGGAAAATGTTACGTTATCAATCCAATACACTATCATGAATAAATGATCAAAATTTTAAAGTAATGAAACGAAAAACTTTGATTGGAGAAAGTTTTTTTTATTTCGTGTATATTGCTAAAAAGTTATGTTGTTTTTGTAAAAAACCCTTCAATTAAAGTAATTAAGTAACCTCTGAGAAGGAAAAGAGAGCACTTAAAAAAACTTTTATGAATTGTGTCTGTTCTGTAGTATAATTTTACCTAATAGTTAAATAAAACACTAAACTAACCTACATATACAATACATGCATCATCATCATCATCTCAGCTAAAAGACGTCCTCTGCTGGACCAAGCATTCCATACATGCATTAATTAGGTATCACTAAACGAACGTCACAATATTCGTCACAGTGCTTTTGATCACTCGATACGGCAACTTTCCCCTCACTAGACATTCGCAATGCAATACAATCACGGCATAATAGCCGATGTAATTCGTACAGTGGACGGCGTTACCTACCTGTCTTGTCTTCAAATGGCGTATGGCCAGCGGCTAATGTTTATTATCTACATAACGTACTCGTACGGCTACAAAATATAAAAATATAAGTAAGGAAATAAGTAATTTGCCTAAATACGAGTAGTGAAGGCCTCCATAATTAGATAAAGTCTTTATTTGGGCACTAAACACACTTGATAAGCAACTTTCGCAAAGGCCGGTCATCGGATGGGTGACCAAAAATGTATCATCTCGAGCTCCGCCGTGCTTCGGAAGGCACGTAAAGCCGTTGGTCCCGGCTGCATTAGCAGTCGTTAACAACCACCAACCCGCACTGGGCCCGCGTGGTGGTTAATGGCCCGTTCTCCCTATCCATCCATAGGGAAGGCTCGTGCTCCAGCAGTGAGGACATAAAAATGAGCTGATGATGATGATGATGACCTAATAATTGAAATTAATTCGTCTCTAATACAATTGTATGGTATTGTATTTATAAAAAAGTTTGTATAAGTTTTTATACTGTTACACTGCTGGTCAAAAGCTCACAATCTATGAAAACAAGTCATTTCTACACATGATGGGCTTTTTTTAAAATCATCAAATGCGAGTTGGTGGTCACAACACAGGCTATGCATGAAAAACATCCGAAACATTTTGCCAGATCTGGGAATTGAACTCCGAACCTCTAGGCATCGGGCTGAGCACTTTGCTTATCAATTAAAATAATTAAATAAATAGCACCACATTAATTAGCTTGTGTTTCGTAATGAAATACTGTAAACACATTGTTAAGTGCGCGATTTGACATTATTTTGATATATTTTTTTTTAATAACAAAGATAATTTCGTAAGGTATTTTTCTGTGGTTATAAAATTAAGTGTTTAACTATGTTTTGTTACTAAGTTGGTTTAGGTACACTATGTTGTATTAATCTTTCGAACAAAAATTATCATCTCCTTTGCACTTTTATGTAGGTACAAACACAAATAAGAGTGAGAGTTTAAGACAACTGCCGCATGGAAATTCCAAAAAATAATTACCTATATTGACATCAAAATGTGATGTATTTCAACGTAAACGCCTACAATAAAAATACTTTAAAGCCTAATTTTACAGCTTTCAGGAAACGGTGACAAAGTCCACGGGCAACGCATAAACCTCAAAAATTTCAAAGAACACAAATTTGAAAGCGTTTAAATATCGCAGAGGGTACAAAAGATCACAACAAAATCGTTCCGAAAATATATATTTTACGATCCAAAGAGTGCGTATTTCATGCAAGTGCATATTGCGCATTCTGCTGTCGTACGCAAGGTATTAGCGGTAATTTACGATTTTTTGGCGTTTTATCGCTCTATGTCAACGTCGATCCGTTTTTATGCGCGTGAGCATTGTGAATCAGTGTCAGCGCACAGATTATGGCGCGGCGGTGCAGACAGGCAGATGCGCACAGATTTATTTTTAGAAGTAATTTGTACTTAACGTTTTTGTTGATTCGGGGTGAGATAATCAAGTACTTAAATCAAAGCAATCATAATTTAATTTTGTATGATTTTCATTTTTAATTTTATTTAAATTTTCCTTTTACAGCCATTAGGAATAAAGATTTATTATTGATTAAGAAAAAATTAAGAATTAAGAGTATCAGGCCAAAAATATTCTGATAAGTATTAATACACAATGTTAATGTTATTATTTTATTGTTATTTATGTTTATTAATGTTATACATTTAAAAACGAAAAATATGTTTGATAGTAAATAATTTAAACATTTCATATAGTTTATCGGTCGTTGTGGAGATCCTTGCGGGAGGCCTTTGTCCAGCAGTGGACGTCTTCTGGGTGAGATGATGATGATGATGATAAAGTTTCTTTATTTGTAAGTATTAAACGTTATGTTAGTGAGAAAAATGCAAACCAATAAATCTGTCTAACAGATTATATTTTCATACCTACTTTTTATTTAATTCGTTTATTCACTTCATTTCAATTATCTTCCACGCTTCAGTACCGTGTGTCGCTTCTACACGTTTCTTCAATCGTTGTCACAACCTTTCTTAACTCAGGATTAATCCATGCACACATTACAATGTTCGAGTTGGGAGTTTACGACGTGTCGCCGACACAATAACCGAAATTATATTTATCGTTTATGCGTTCAATGATTTTTACTGTCTAATCCAACATACGTTTCTTTGTGGCTAAATTTATCTATTGTGGAGCAGATACATGTATACTCGTCTCTTTGTGATATTTAATATCACTTTTGATTGTTATTCTTTTAATAAAGAGGATCACCCTTGTATATAATTTTTTTAAATGTAATTTAGACTGTAATTTATTGTACAATAAAGGATTTAATAATAATCTTTGATGGCGTAGCGGCTTCGAGTGAAAATTGAGCTCGCGCAAGTATATTCATCGGATGGGTAACCAAAGTACTCTTTTAAATAATAATATTTTTTAAACGGCCGATGGCCGAGTGGCAGAGCACTCGGTCCGATACCTGAAGGCCCTGGGTTCGATTCCCGGTTCCAGCCAGTGTGTTACGGAGTTTGCGATGCATAGTGCGGGTTTGTGATGGATGACCAACCCATATGTTTGAAATGCTTAAACAACAATTTTTGTGAAGGTATCGCTAGCATTTGTCGATGTATTAGTTGTTCTATGTATACAGTTGTAAGTATAGATTGCTTTTTTTAAAATAAATAAATCCTTCATTATTTGAAGGGCATATAAGTAAAGTTATAAGTCGCATTATTATTTACCAAAGGTTAGAGATAAGATAGTTGTGGTAGTTAAGGATTCCGAATAAAGTGCGCTTCCGTCACCTTATCGTCACTTACCATCAGAAATGAATGAAATAAAACTAAATACACCACTGGCGTCAACATCGAACTTAAGTAGAAATCATTCTCCTGCATCAGACAGCTTTGTTACTCAACGTAAATACAAAATTAATGTAGCAACAGATAATTCATTCGAATCGCTACAATCTGATTCAATGGAAGAAGATCTTTCCATTGCAGAGACATGCAAGCTAAATAGAAGTTGTTCGAACATAGGTTTTGACATAAAGGAACAAATTACGGAGTTAAAAATAAAAATAAGAAATTTAGAGATGAAATTACAAACAGCAGATAATGAAATTGACAATTTAATATTAGAAAACAGTACCCTAAAGAAACAAATTATAAATTACGAAAAGAAAACGGAAAAATTAAGTTACATATGCAGATCAACTCCAACAAGACAAAAAAGTCAAAATATAGGAAAAGTTTGAATAAAACTAAACTGGATTTTACAAACACAGAACAATCAGAAGAAAATTTAGATATCGCGATCACAACATCGAAACAGGATAAGGACACCAGTACAAACAAAGGAACAGAAGAGATAAATTTGGAAGAAAATCATGAAAATAACGAATTACTGCCTAAAACTAAGTTAAAGAATTGCAAGAACACCTTATACATCCTTGGCGATGAACAGCTAAGGGGACTATCATCAGAAATTATGCGTTCAAGGCAGGGAAGATGGAACGATAACTATAAATCGTTTGCACAAATTTTGACTGACGGAACAAGTACGGATATATTAAGTTATTGTGACTATATAATAAAAAACATTAAATGTACAGATATTGTAATAATGGGTATAGGATCTCATGACACAGATATTCACATTCTTCACTCTAACATTTGTATAGCACTGAATAGATTAAAACATGTTTCCGTATTAATTGTACCAGTTAACTATAATAATTATTTTAATGAAAAAACTTTAAACTACAACATAAAATTATGGACTAAGCACTTTCGAAATTGTAAATATATAGATATCAATTCTTTCAATCTTTGTGCTTCTCAGTACATACAATCTATTAGTTCTAAAATAAATCTGCACATCGATTACAAAGAATATAAAAATGTATTTTTGAGTTTTGATACTATTAGAAAACATAACAAAATGTCTGATACTAAACGTGGCAGAAGGGTACTCTCAAATGACATATCTTTAAATAAAATCAGTATACCTCCCAAAAAAGGTACAATACCATTTTATTTTAATGTAATTAACAAGCATGAAAGTGTCAATGACATTAAAATTTCCCCCCAATCACAAACCCAAGACCAGGCAAATTCGTTTTTTCGTTCCACACAGTAGTAAATGGTTTACGGTTATGCATCAAAATATACACGGTCTCTTGTCAAAAAAAGAAATAGTCGAAATGACGCTGTCTGATATAAAAAATACATGTAATCCAGACATACTTTGTTTTACAGAGACATTTATAAAAGAAGGTGAAGGAAAAAACTTCCACATAAATGGGTTTAAATTAGCTGCTCTCTATACAAGGCTAAATAAAAGAGGAGGTACTTGTATATTAATAAAAAATGAAATAGATTTTAAGCAAATAACTATCTTTAGTAGTTTATCTTTGACATATCACTTTGAGCTCAGCGCAGTAGATTTAACCATGAATAATATTATAATTGTGTGCATATATAGAATTCCAACTAAAATAAAAAAATATGTAGATTTATTTTTTGAAAAGCTCGACTTATTGTTTCACAAATTATGTTTAAAAAAATATATCAAAAAGAGAATTATATTGCTAGGAGATTTAAACATAAACATGTGTGACGTAAAAAAATCAAATACTAAACGATTTCTTGACATTTTAAAAAATTATAATTTTTTTCTTCATATATCTGTGCCTACCAGAGGAAACTCTTGTCTTGATGTAATAATAAGTAATATGACTCATGCGATAGGCTCAATATTGCCAATATGGCTATCGGACCATGATACGGCCCAAATCCTAAAATTTCAGGTCGACTCAAAAATAGAAAACCCAAAAACTATTTTTACATTAAAGCGATGCTACTCCGAGGATAATATTAATAAATTTAACCAGTATCTGAGTAGTCTCTTATTTTCGGATGTTTATTGTTGCACAAAGTTAAATGAAGCTTTCAACGAGTTTTATGAAGTTTTCCTTTTGCTATATAACCTTTGATTTCCATTAAACAAGATAAAAATTACAACATCTGCGAAATTATCATGGATGACCACAGGTCTCAAAAAAAGTTGTAGAACGAAAAGAACTTATCGCTTTAAATATTACGCAACAAAAACTGCAGTTGACAAAAGCCACTATTTAAAGTATAACAATTTGTTAAAGAAATGCACAAATTGCGCAAAGAGACTCACAAATAGGAAACATGTATTAGGTAGTAAAAATATATGTAAAGCAACGTGGGATATTATAAAAAGCGAAAAAGGGGGCTATAAATATGCGACTTACTTGAATGAGATTGTTCATGATGGGACTGAGCTACATGATCCTTCTAGAATTGCCTCTATTATGAACGACTTTTACCTTAACATAAGTGGAACTGACAAAAACTATATTACTGCTTGTTCAAAAACGTTAAGTAATTCTATTTATCTGAGCCCGATCGATGAACGCGACACTCAGAAAATAATAATATCGTTAAATAATACGCCTGCAGAAGGATATGACTCAGTTTGTACGAAAGTTATCAAAAAATGTGTGACACCATTGACTAGAGTTTTAACATTTTTAATAAATTTATCATTAGAATCCGGCACATTTCCGGAAAAATTAAAAATATCTAAAATTAAACCTTTATATAAAAAAGGGAGTAAAAAGGAAATCTCAAATTATCGTCCAATCACACTAGTGTCAATATTCTCAAAAATTTTTGAAAAGGCTTTTCATAACAAACTTTCGTCATTTTTAACAGAGTACAACGTGTTACACAAAAACCAGTATGGCTTGCAAAAACATAAGCATCACATAATAACACACATAAGTATCACAAATATAATTTGTGATACTTATTGAGAATGATAATACTAATGAAATGTAATAATTTAATAATTTATAAATGTCTTAAACTTGCTAAAATGTTTGCATGCTATGGTTATATAGTTAAATAGGCATAAGATACTTTATAATTGTTTTTACCATCTGTAACTAATGATACCCTATTTAAAAGCAAATAAATATTATGATTATGATTATGATTATGATTATGAACTCATTTTCCACCTGTTAGATAGACCACCAGTTGGCTATTGGGTTTGCGGGGCCCATCAGCATAAACCGCCAAGCTTTCAATGTGGAATACCCGTGTAGTCAGGCGCTACACCGAGCTAGATCTTCGTGAGTCAGCAGCCTTAGCTGGCCACTTCTCCGAGTGGCTAAAAGGACAGCGTGTTAATAGAAATGACTATATAAATATGGTCACTCACCCTCGCCGCCGTCGACTATAACTCCGTGCGAATCTGGCTAAAGGGACAGAAGGGGTGGTGGCAAGGAAGGCCAGGGAAAGAAAAGGGTAAACCAATTGCTCTTTGAAACCCAGATTTATTCAGCACATCCAGGTGCTGAGTGACTCCAATCGGCCCGCTCGGTCGGTAGGCGTCCGAAAGGGCGCCGATTTCGCCTATATTTTGGACTAGCATCTCCGCGCACTCACACCTCGTGTTCACTTGCTCTTCGTGAGCCAAACACCCAAAGCACTGGTGTTTCAAGTTTTCACTTAGAAAATAAACTGTTACAATTAACATTACACTCCACGATATTTGTCCTCGCTAGGACTTGATTTCAAAATTCACAAGTTCTGTTCAGATTACAATTCACACTCCAGCGAGAGGCTATCGACTGCGCCAAATTACACGACCCAATTTCTCTGTGTCACTACTTACATGACATCTGTCAGTTGTCATCTTCCGGTTGCCATTTTTGTTTTTATTTTACGGCACCATGAAACTGGCCATGTCCATACAGCCTAACAGTCTGTTCCGAACACCACGTCTTACATAAAAACAACTTCATCATCATCATCAGCGCATTTTTATGTACCCACTGCTGGGGCACGAGCCTTCCCTATAGATGGATAGGGAGAACGAGCCATAAACCACCACGCGGACCCAGTGCGGTGCGGTAGTTGTTAACGACTGCTAATGCAGCCGGGACCAAGGGCTTTTACGTGCCTTCCGAAGCACGGAGGTGCTCGAGATGATAAATGTTGGTCACCCATCCGATGACCGGCCTTTGCAAAAGTTGCTTAACTAAAGTCGCGTTAACCACTGCGCCATCGAGCGCCTTAAAAAAACTTAAGAAAGTGTTATCAAATTTAAATTGATTTTTTTAGCCAGTTTTTGACAAATACCAGTACTGTATGACATTCTGGAAATTGAAAATTAGTAGGTGTCTAAAGTAGGAAGCATAATATATTTTAATTATTTTTGCGTAATGTTGTTGTCCTTTATGTTTTGTGATGAAAAGTGTCCTTTTGTGATAGGGCATTTACCAATATTTTGACGTTGTTAAAGAAAGTAAGAAAAAAATTCACTTTCTGATGCTTGTCAGTACAAGATCTCCCTTGTGTAGACTTACGAACCGATGGCATAATGAAAGATCTAATTTGTAGCCTAAACTGAATAAACTGAAAGTTTTGAAAGTTTAGTTTTGTTAAGAGTTTGCTTATAAAAAAATAAAAACTTAATAACAAGTAATTAATCAACATTAATTGTTGATGATAAACGTTATCAATCGTACGTGCTGCCTCGGATGTACAGTCGCCAGGTGTTTACTGTAATCTGCGAGACGCGTGTGCGCCGCGCAACCATCGCCGCCGCACCGATACATGCATCCGGTGATACGGATATACGCGTTATTTATACTTCAAAACGGCGCGGCGCGTGTAACGTGAAACGTCAGAGTTAAAGACATGAATTACAATACCTACATACTATACTATATCAACAAATTGTTTTCTAAATTTGACGCAAAGAATACACTTAAATGGAACATATTTATGACCGCCTCTGTGGTCTAGTGGTTAAGACCCGTATCAAACCCAGAGGTCCCGGGTTCGATTCCCAGAGGTATACATGTTTGTGTACTTGGTTTGGTTGGTGGTAGGGCTTGTTTGTCCGCCTGGCTAGCTACCACCATCTTATCTAAATATGTCGCCATAACGCCATAACGCCATAACGTCTTATGTCGTCATATTAATAAGTTGCGAAGAAGCATCTTGCAATTCGGCAAAGTGAGGATGGCTTAAGTCGCGCATTCGTGCTCTACTAATAGTAAAGCATCCGTACTCCTTCTACTACTTCTGTTTCAAGGTAGAGCGAAGTCATTCGCCTACTTTTCGGTAAAAACAAATCTCCGAGTCTATGCTTTGACGGATACGCCGTCGCCGTCGTCGCTATTGTATTTGAAATATTGCAGTCCTTGTAAGTCACTAATCCGCATTGGGTAAGCGAGATGGGTTATGACCCGGTCTTCTATTGGCTTTTTTGTATGTTATGAAGGCCGAGTGATATAAATATTAATAGTAGTAGTATTATCATCACCATCAGCTTATTTTATGTCACCACTGCTGGGGCACGAGCTTTCCCTTTAGATGGATAGGGAGAACGGGCCATAAACCACCATGCGGGCCCACTGCGAGTTGGTGGTTGATAACGTTGTTTCGTGCGTGGCACAACACTACGAGACGCCACCATCGTCGCCAGCCGCTGTCAGACCACTCGCTCGCCCGTCACGTTCGTATGTGGACGCCTACTACATACATTAAAAAATTTATTGTGAACATATTACTTATCATAAAACAAAGCTATCGAAGAAAGTCGTATTATTTAGCATGGCTACCTAATAGAATAGGAACACTGCAGTCAACACTAGCCGTGTGAAAGGAATTACATTCGGAGGTTTTCTGGGGGGAACGGCATCACGCACTAGTGCGTGTCCCCGTGCCCTACTAGATTCTCCGGAGGGTTCGGATTGGATCGGGTCAGAAAATCCGTATAGATAGAAATGAACTGCACTTGTGAAATTAAGATTAAGTTGGGGGTTAAAGTTACTCGCGTCCGTAGGTTTACCCTTGAGACTCTACACGTGACCACTAGGTGGTGCTAAATGAGTGACACTGTCTGAGTGGTAGAGCCACGCTGCGGTGCAGCACGAAATTGGCCGGCTCGCCCGGCGTAATACCACCCTCTCACAGAATATCGGCGTGAAACAATGGCACTCGTGGCTGTTGTGTTTCGTCCGGTGAGTGAAAGTACCGGAGGCCCACCTCTCACCCCTCCCCTCTCCCAATTCCTACTCCCTCCTCAAGATCCAACTCCTTTTTCAAGGCCGGCAACGCATCTGCGATTACTTTGGTTTTACGGGTGTTCGGGTGTTCATAGGCGGCGGTGATTACTGTCCATCAGGTGACCCGCCTGCTCATTTGCCTCCTTTTAACATAAAATAAAATAAAAAAAAGTTTAAATTTAACCAAAATATACTACCATTTCAACGGTAAAAGGTACTTCTGTACCCACATGCTATTCTGACAACGTTGTTAGCTTCAAACCGTATTGGAGCCAAGGGCAGCCCGGATTATTCGTTCAATATTATGCACTAACTTTCTAAGTTAAGTAAAGTTTCGTGTTACGCCACTCCGGCACGGGGCACTTCGACCAAATCATTTTTACAATCGATAACTTTACGTATTTCTACTTTGTGAGTTTGTGGTTAGTAAAAGTACAGTCGGCAGCAGATCAACCTACCCAAATCTGTCAAATTTCTCCAATCAATATTGATCCTTATATCCAAACAATAAAGTTTAAAATTGATTGTAGAAATTTGACAGTTTTGGGTAGGTTGATCTGCCGCCGTGTGTACAGTTGCAATGCTTATATATTCGATTCGATTCGATATTCGATAAAAGCTCTGTGTGATTCTCTTTTACAGTAGCAGTAGTAAGTAGCTTGTATACTTGGTCCTATACTGCTGAACAAAGGCCTCTTATATTAGAGAGAGAGAGACAGAAACATTTATTGACCACACACACTAATATACATAAAAAATAAGAATAAAAAACAATACAAAAGGTCAATCAGGACCCCGCCTCAGCTTGTGTTGTTGATATTAAGTGGGATCTTAGGATTCCTAGAGTTAATATTGCAATCATCGCAATAAATAACTTGGTGTCGGTAGTATTTTAAATTGTATGAGTGTTTAAGTTTATTCATGCGTGTACTTGTATGTACGTCGATGTGTCTGTATATGCATATAGATATTGATGTGTATTTGTGTAACAATCTACATAGGTAGTTAATATTTTTTGTAATTCTTGTTTCTCGATACTTCAGTGCTTTTTAAGCCTTTTATTGGTGTAAAATTTTGGGTCCTTACCTATGAAATTGACGTTTGTTTCTCACTTATTAATAGATGTATTACTTTTAAAAGTCAATACCGGTTGTTAATATTATTATACACCTTTAATTAGGACTATGTTACTTAGGCTTCAGTAATAACAATAATTACTGATTTTGTGTCTTTACCGCCCCATTTTGTTTTTAAATTGACTAACTTTTTTGTTCGCGGAATTGTCCTTTTGTTTCATTGTAGCTTTGAAGGGACTTGATTTTTTTTCTTTTAATGTCTGCTATATTTAGCTAGTAAAACAAACACACTACTCTACAATTTGTATAGTGTTAAAATAAATAGATGCTAAGAATATTAAAAAAACGTTAGTATGAAAAATTAAATTTAAAAAAAAATCTCATACAATACGCCAATTTCATAGGTAAGGACCTAATAATATATACCAATACAGCTGGTTTAATGCTCTAAGAATACAGTATGTTGTGTATATGTACTGTTGGTGTACCTATTACTAAATAAATAAATAAATAAATAACAACATGATGCAATAGTACCTAATATGACTATGACATATAAAAATACAACAAAATAATATGAATTATTAAATTATTAACAAAATAATTTAAGTATAAATTAGTCAGATTGAACTTGCTCACGTAAAAAATATGTTAAGTATTAGCTTGACCTCTGTCGCTTAACCATCACAAGCTGCAGAGCCCTTCAGACTTGCAAAAGTTAACGTATCAATTATAAACCAACACAGTACATAAAATTGAAATCGCTGCCCAACTTCGAGAACAATTGACCGGTCAAACGATGTGGTGCGAGGCACAGGCGGAAGCGGGGGCGGACGCGGTTTAATTAATTGAGTATGTGAGATACTAGCTATATCCCCACAGCTACTCCTAAAGCTAAAGGCAGTATATAAAAAAAATCGTTTTAAGACACTTTTGTGCTCTATGAATCAATTTTTTTTTTTTTATAATAAAAATGGTGGTTATACAGCTCTATAACTTGAACAGGCCATCCGAAGGTAGGTAGGTAAGCCCTACTTATCCCCGTCACTGGAGATGAAGAAATGCATGTTATCATAAGAGTGGTGAATCATTAAAATTTCGATAAATGGAGGGAAGATGCAAACTAAAGAGATGATGGATGGATTGTGGATGTAAAAATGAAGTGACTGTTAAGGTGATATAAAAGTGTGGAAGAAAATACACATTTGCAAGATCTCTTATAAAAATGAGTGTACACACGGCGGCAAATCAACCTACCCAAAACTGTCAAATTTTTATAATCAATTTTTACTACCCTTAAATACTTATAGTTTTTTTATTATCTGCACTTGGCCTTCATATTACCTTATGTTAAGTGACGATAACACGATGGAAACACCTGGAATCCTCAACTACTGCTTCTAATCTTATCTCTAGCTGCCGGAACACAACAATGCTACAAACATTGATGTTATGGCAACATATTTAGATAAAATGGTGATGGCGATAAACTTTACCAACAACCAAACCGAGAACACAATCATAACCCCCGCTGGGAATCGAACCCGGGACCTCTGGGTACCTGAGACCGGTAGCTTAAAGTCAAAGTCAAAGTCAAATATTTTTTATTCAAATAAACTTTAGAAAAGTGCTTTTGAATAAGGAGAATGCAGAAAGGTAAGTTTCATACAAAAGCGCTCGATAAACGCACACATATATTTCTAAATCGCCCGATCCACTAAATGCCACTACACATTTACAGAATACACTAAATATGCACACTAGTTTAGGTCCAAGACACCGTACCCGTAGAACAAGGGTACGAAGAACCGGTTCACACGCTATCTATACCAGGTACATATACCTGGGCGCTTCGTACCTCCACCACGGCCCGGTCAACCCGAGCCGAGGTCCGAGCCTTTAGAAGCGCCCTCGTGTTGTTCCGCTCCCCGATCCGATCCGAACCCTTCGGAGAATCTAGTAGAGCACGGGGACACGCACGTAAGTGCGTGATGCCGTTCCCTCTAGAAAACCTCCAAAGGTGATTCGTTTCACACGGCTTGAGGAACCCTTTAAGTTTCTCGCCGCCCCCAAACAAGCCCGGTGAAGCTGAAAATGCCGTTTAAGGCAATCAGCAATCTCTCTCCAAAAAAAAACATAGACAAGCTCACACGGACACGGATCCTGACATGACAGTGCAACAGCTACGCTCGGACTGTTCCGAACTGTTCCGAGATTGCGTGTCCGTGACTTGGTTTAAGTGTGCGTTGGTGGAGCGCGGTATTGCAAAGGTCAAATGCAATTAAGGGTTTAATATGTTCTAGCAAGTTCGCCACCGCTCTTAACTTGCACCACTTAGTTAATACTATTCGACGCACTCCAACAGGCCTTTGTAACAATACGCCGAGCACTGTAAAGCCGGTCGGCTGGTAAACTCCATTGTTTTATTTCCAATAGCAATGGACTAGGTACATATTGGCATGGTCGAGCCAAATTAAATTTGGACATTCTCTCGTTTCGGCCAAGGGCCGAGATGGGGCTTTGGCTGTCGGCTCGAGCAATATTTGTAAATTCAAAGTCGGTAGTGCTACTATTGCTTTTGTAATTGGCAGAATTCATGTTTCTGTATGAGTAGTGGGGTAGTTTAACTTGATACGTTGATTACGACTATTGAAACGTAAAGCAGGGCCCCCCCCCCCTGCTGGGTGATGTTGAATTGCAATAATGTTTTTGTGATTTAAAAAAATAAATTCACTAATAAGCCATAATTTACTACGATATAGCTTATTATGTAAAAGCTTTCGACAAATAACTGCAAAATTCCAAAGGTTACCCAAAGATCGTGGCTTCGATTCCCACTGGAGCTTCCTGACGCTGGTTGATTTTTTCTAGTAAACTATAATCTTGTAACTGCAAAAAAAATTAAACATAAGTAATAACAAATTGTCGTACGTTAAAATACTAACGTACGTTAAACCGTTGGTGGTGGGCAAGATCAAAAAAAAAATATAAAAATAAATTTAACATTTAGTTTCAAAATATCGCCGATGTTATGTCAAAATGCTATTCAGCTCAGCATTTATAATGCTACATTGCAGCGGAGGTTGAGTCCAAACGTTGATAATTCTGCGAAAGCCTAAATGACAAGTGAACGCTGCGTATAGGCTACTCATATGCAGTGTAGAAGGAAATATATATACTTAGGGCTGATTTTTCAATCATCGGATAAAACTTATCCCTCTGATAAACTATTACGCAATCAAGCTAAAATGTTTAAAAAGAAAAGTCATGTTTTGACAATACATTTTTAAAATGGTTATATAATACTTTATCAAACGAATAAGTTTTATCCGTCAATTGAAAAATCGACCCTTAATCAAATAAAATAACTGTCTCACATAAAATAATATAATTAAATGTATCGATACTAACATAGTTCTAAGTACCATTGTTACTAACAAAAATGAGTTGTAATTATTACTTGAATTAAACAAATATTCTTATTCGTATTCTTTCTTATAAATAGTAGGTAAATATTATAGAATTGTGTTACGTATTGTGGCGCTTTCAATAAAGAATTCATTCTTCTTCTTTAAAATAAAAATGGAATGAAATGGTTTTTTTATATGTAACATCTTTTCGCTCGCTTTCTATATAAGCAATTTGTGGGAGTGATTTGGTGAAATGGGACGGAAGTATGTGTAACAGTGTAACAACAAATCAAGAGAAGCGTGCAAGCGCGCGCCATATTGTAAATTAAAAATCGATATTATGAACATGACATATATGTCTTTAATATAATATTTATATATGTGACATATTGTGTCATTTAGAATAGAATAGAATAGAATAGAATTTTTTTAATTAACATACACACTTAACAATTACACAACAATAAAGGGAAAAGAAAAAACAGATAGAAAAAAAAAGAACAGATGTAAAATAAAAAAATAAAAAAATAGGTAGGTAGTGTGTAAAGTTAAAGGTCCCTGTCTCAGCTTATGCTGCTGTGCCATTCATGGATGTTCAGAATGACACAGAAGCGCTGTTATTCTGACAGGGCCTTTGACTGTCAAAGGTCGTTTTTGATATGTCAAATGTCTTTTAATGAGTATTTACTGCATTTATTTTATAGTTATAAAATGATGTAATACCTGAACCATTTTTTTCAGAATATAATGTTAAAATTGGTTATTACGAAGGTGAGCGCCTCGGTGGCCGAGTGGCAGAGCGCTCGGCCCGATACCCGAAGGTTCCGGGTTCAATTTCCAGGTCGGGCAAAATGTATTTCGGATTTTTCGATGCATAGCCCGGGTTTGTGATCTCCAACCCGCACTTAGCAAGCGTGGTGATTAAGCCATTACCCATCAATTGTAGCGATGACTTGATTTCAATGATGGGGGCCTTTGTACCCTGTTTACTTACCAAGGCGAGATGTCAAATGTTACACATCATATGCGACTACTGTAACTCGTTTTTAAATTTAGAACACATTTTTACATTGGATAGGAGACAATGCGAAATGTGTCATGGAAAGAACTTCACTCGGCATTCATTTTTTGCAGTGAGTACCTAAATCACACACGATGAAGAAATTCGTTCGTGAAGACCTTAGTGTCTATCATTATCATTGTGTTGTCTAAGGCAATAGGCAATGTATAGGGCTTCCACCCATCAAATACAATGATCGAATCATCATAATAATACTAGCAAAAAATTGTAAAATATCACATGTTTTAATAAAAAACTAAATAATTAAAGCAAAGCTAAAGTGGTCCGCCAGCTACCCTAGATTTGCCCAGAGCAAACAGACCGTTCCCCGCAACGATTTAAAAAAAACTGAAAAGTAATCCAACCAACGGAATTCATCAAACCCAATGGCCAATGAAAGTTCTCATCGTACGAACATTGAAAATTTGAAATACATATTTCAGTCGGGGCGCCCGCGGCTTCGTGTTCGAATATTCGCCGCTACAGAATTTTAAGCGATCGTAGTATGTAGTATTTTTTTCTTTTTTTTGTGTGTGTGTGTGTGTGTGTGTGTGTGTGTGTGTTTGCCGCGACCGACCCGACCCGATCACGACATTGTTGCGACTGCGACTCAGTTATAGCAGTTCTTTTGTTTCTATTTTTTAGCTCAAAATAATGATTTCTGGCTGAAATTTGTTATGTACCTACATAAAAGCATTAAACACGTGTTTTGCGCCTCTAAGGCAGTGGCTGAGCGGCCAGCCCGATGACCTGGAGGGCCTGGGTCCGACTTTCAAGTCAAGCAAAGCGTATTTCAAGTTATTTTCAGATTATTACATAGCCCAGGTTTTTGATCACCAACCCTCAATGTAAAGCGTAGTGAAGTAACGAATTTCCATCGATTGTAGCGATGAGGACTTGATATCAATGATTGGGGTCTTTGCCCAGTCATCATCCTCATCATCTCATCTCAGCCAAAAGACGTCCACTGCTGGACAAAGGCCTCCCCCAAGGATATGAGGGGTATTTGCCGTAATCGCCACGCTTGGCAGGTGGGTTGGCGATCGCAGTAGGTTGAGGGTAACCTCAGAGGGATGCTGCTGCCCATCCTCTGCAATGGTCCCTTAGTCGCCTTTTACGACACCCACGGGAAGAGATGGGGTGGTGCAATTCTTTATCCCCGGCACCACACGGGGTATAATTTTGCCCAGTATAATAATCTATTGATTAGCTATGTGGGGCCCTCCCTTGCATGGGGAAGAAAGGCAATCCCACTACAATCAATAGACTATAGGTACTTACATGATTTGAATTGATAATATCCCAATCCAACTACCGTGTAGTACAGTGATCATACAGAAAGCGACAGTATATCAATTTGTTTCACGTCTTTGTAAAAATAAAGAAACATTATTTGACTTCTACTGCTCACTCGGCAATTTTCTATTTATAAAATTAAACAACAAACATTGAATATTTTCCGAAACGGTAGGGTATCCACGTGGCGGAATAATTTCTGGTGTGTTGTTCTGTTCCCCGGGTTTATGCGAAGATAGCCCTGGGGCAGGTCGGCGCTGGCTGGTTAACTTTTAGCCTTTTATCCAGGGTTATCACTTATAAAAGTTAGGGACTTTTTAAAATTTATTAACACCAATTATTATAATATAACACGCACTGGGCCCTGGGTTTATAGCCCGTTCTCCCTATAATGAGATGATGATTTTAATATAAATTTCGAAACACAAATAAACACACACATTTACACCGTATTTATATGAGCTATATACCGTATTTATATGTTTTTTCTGTGGTCACTGACACGTTGATACGCTTGACTCATCCCCAGATTGTAGCAAATACCATATATAAAAATATTAAGTATATAAACCTTATGCTATGTGTCTATGCAAAATTGTCGCTGAGCTATGGCCCTTTTGCTCTGCTACAGCACACACATACTGTTTATTAAAATGCTCATTAGTGCGTTCTTATTTTTTTGTGTGCAGTAAATAGGTATTATCTTATTGTTTAATTATGTTTATATAAAATAAGAATAAAGACATTTATTGGCATTATATTTATTTATTTATTTAAATACATTTTGCTTTTGTTTATATACCTACCTACTGTTTTTGCTTATTTTATGATGGTGTATAATGAAATACCATTGAGTTACCGAGACCTGGTAGCGCAGCGGTCAGAGGACTGGACCAGTAATCCAAGGGTCGTGGGTTCGATTCCTATTCGAGTTTCCTGATGCTGGTTGATTTTTTCCAGTGAAATTTCATCTTGATGACAATAAAATCTACATCACAAATTGTGAATGCAAAATTTAAAATAATAAAATAATATTTATAAATACATATATTTTTTTTACGATTATTAAAATTGTTATTAGATATTGATTTGAATTTCTTGGTTAGCATTTATTGAAATGGGTTCAGTGGAAAAGTCAGCAGAGCTCCGCAAGTGAATTCGTTTTTTTAACCTTCATTTTTAATTGCAGGTTCCTTTGTTTGTTATCATTTGATGTGGGGTTGCATAAAGTAAAAGAGAAGACATTTGTAAAGTCTTCTGAAGCCTTAAAAGTTAATAACTATTCTAGAATATAAGAAGAAAAAAAATCATTCGTTTTTTAAAACCAAACCAAGAAGACTGAGCTTGTTTTGGTTCTTCCTTGCATTATTATCCAGGTAAGAAACAAACTTGGTAGCACAAGAGCATGTCCTTTCAGTACGTCATGGCGTTATTTTATCAATTTGAAATTCAAATCTAAAAATAATATTATCAGAAACCCAGACCCGGTCGACCAAACACAAATCCTTTAAACCCTTAGAACACATCAATGTATGGGGCAGTGAATATTTTTTTCAGTGGCAACCCTAATACTCTTAGCCCCGGCTTTACAGGACTCCGAACTTGTAGCGTCGGCAAAAAAATGTCGAAACACCAAAAAAATATTTTTCCAACTCCAATACAAAAACCGAACGATGCCTTTGTACAACAGACACAGTATTTTATATCCACGCTACCGTCCGACATTTTGGAGATTTCATTGTATGAAACTGTATTGGAAACATGTTAACGTATTGAATGTATAGCTAGGGAAGCATGAAACGATTCTTCTGCTTTTTGTAAAATTTTTGATTGCGTTGTTTGTCCTACGCTAAAACAACATTCTGTGCTTTGGAAGGCACGTTATGCAGTTAGTCCCCGCTGCATTAGCGGTCATTGGATTGGTGGTTGCACCGATCCGCACTGGGTCCGCGGGGTGGTTTATGCCCGTTCTTCCTGTCTTCACAGCCCTTATAAAGGCTAAAGGCAAACCCCAGGGGTTATTACCGGTCGGTCTTAATCTTTTTTAGAAAAGGACAAGGCCAGCTCCGGATCTACGGAATCTGCGAGCAGATTTTCCCCTGGGTCGTAAAAAAAAGTTTTCATCCATGGGGAAGGCTCGTCCAGCAGTGGGATAAAATGAGCCGGTGATGATGATGACGTAATAGGTAATGAATGAGTACGACGCAACGTTGAATAATTTTATTATATTTGTTTTTTTTGCATTTACAATGCCATATATAATTACAAGAAAAATCAACCAGCCTCAGGAAACTCGAGTGGGAATCGAACCCACGACCTTTGGGTAACCGGTCCAACGCTCTGACCGCTAAGCTACCGAGGCCCCAGAAGACTCGTTGAATTTTTCTTGTAGTTTGTGATTTACGCTGCAAGCCAGTCAGCGGTATAACGTCACTGTAAAGTTACTGCCCTCACAGCCGAAAGAAACACTTTTGCAAGTAATCAAGAATCGATAAAGACGTATGTAACTCCTTTAAATATTTTTATTATTTTGAATTTTTTGCATTTACAATGCTATATATCAAAAAATTTAATAATTATAATAATTTTCATCTTACAACGTTTAAGGTTTGCTATTTATTTATAACATAAAAATTAGGCTAAAAACATTTTTATCTGTTATCGATTTCAAAGCTAAGAGTACCTACCCATATACCTAAGCCGTGAAAAAATCAGAAACATTACAAATTATAAATATTACTTTTTTGACATAATATGAGACCGTTTTTATTCAATTTCCCTCCCTTTCAAACACACATGGGATAAACATAGCAAGATGTGATTACTTGTTAAGCCGCCAATACACAGCTGAACCCAACTATTCGGGTTATGTATCCGATACGCTACAGATATAGTTCGCGACTATAAGTCGCAGGCTGTACGTCTCACTGTCCAAACTTAGAGTAATGATACACCTAATTAGAGATGTCAAAGTTAGATAAGGGCAGTTGAACACGGGCGACTACAACTTAATTTAGCAGTGTTATACTTACATACATTGACATTGTATGACATTGTAAAAAATTATACTGGTAAATGATGTTTTTGCAAACTTAAATATTTTTTTTTTCTTTTTTTGTGTTTTTTTTACATGTTGTGACTGTCCTTTATATTTTGTGTTTTTATTTGTGATGGAAAGTGTCATTTTATGATAGGGCATTTTCCAATATTTATGACGCTGTAAGGAAGAAAAGAGCTGGACACTTGCTGAGTTTCTTGCCGGTTCTTCTCAGTACAAGATCTCCCGCCCAGAGTAGATATACTTACGAACCGATGGCATAAATGACGTTCATAAGAGCTATTTGTAGCCTAAACTGAATAAATGATTTTGAATTTTTTTGAATTTTACCTTTTGTTTCTTTTGGTTTTTTTTTTTTTTTTTATTCTGCTATATAGCAGCAGCTTCGGTTGCCTTATGTATATGAAGGACACGTAATTAATTAATAAAACTATTTTTAGTATTTTTTATTTAAATAACCGGTACATAACCGGTTAACAGCCAAACCTGCCTCCCGGCCGCCTAACCGATCGCTTTGACTAAGCGTATAGTTTATGACGTCATCTTGCCACCTCGCACCGCCTATGAAAGCAATATCAAAAGCTAAAGGCTATAGCTTTCGATATTGCTTTCATAGGCGACACGAAACGACAAGATGACGTCATAAACCACACACGAAGTCAAAGCGATCGGTTAGGCGGTCGGGCCCCTGGACTGAAAAGGTAGAAATTTGTACAAACCTATAAATCTAAAATTATTTGAATACTGTCCTGGCTTATGTGACTGCTTAAAGAAGGAATTACACCCACAAAAGTAACTTCCGATAGAGGAACCAATATCTCGGTAATTCAATGTGAAAAGGAATCGCCCGGCTTGCAAAAAGGCAAGGATAGTGAGTATAGACAGAGATGACATTAACCTCAATAAAAATATTTAAAAAATCAATAACTGTAAATGTAAATGCAAGGCACTTTAACTTAATTAAGGAGTCCACACTTTATCCATTTTACAGAAGCAACTTCAAACATGTTCTAAAAAATAACATTCCCTATTCGACCGTTTGCAACATCCCTTATAAACAGACGCTCAACGAGATTTCGATCCCAGTCACTATGGATATATGAGTCAAAATGCTCCATCAGCCCCAAAAGTTTAGCGGAGGGCCCAAGTTCGAGTTTGATACAGGCCCGTTATGGCT
The DNA here is from genome assembly GCA_947562085.1 of Eudonia lacustrata. NCBI lineage: Eukaryota > Metazoa > Arthropoda > Insecta > Lepidoptera > Crambidae > Eudonia > Eudonia lacustrata. Next base: position 1,224,801 of record OX387323.1, on the reverse strand, counting down.
GCTAATTGATCGGATGAGTGCAGTCGGCTCAAACGGGCGACGGGCCTAACTTCGCCATTATGGCACATAATCTTCGTACTTTTGTTGTTTATGGTGGCACTTTGGCAACTACATCGCTTGGTCATCAGAAAGGATTAATGTCTGGGAGTACCTTGACTAATGCGCCGTAAGTTTTGGATTTAAAATCTACTTTTGAACATTCAATAGACCTCCTCTTTACGAACTACTTCATCATCATTATCATCATCGGCCTATCTTAGTCCACTGCTAGACATAGGCCTCTACGCTATACTATACTATACTATACGAAATACTTAATAGTAGTTTATTTCGTATTTGTAGTTACATATTCATTAAATCAAATAATTTGTTAATTGATTAATTTGCATATCACATGTTTTAGTACAAATTTTATTTTTTTACAAATTTTAGTACAATTTTTATTAAAGATTAATTTAAGTTTGTTAGTGAAATAGTGTACTAGTTAATAGACGCCGAGCGTAGCAGTTGAAGGGCACTGAGGTTCCTGGTCTCAAATCATAGGTCAGACAATGTGTGTTTTGCATCTCCCATGAATAGCCCGTGTTTGTGTTTACTAACCAAAATGGCAAACGTGCTGATTAAGCTAATACCCATCAATTGTGTGATGCGATGACAGAAGCATTAGCCCAGATGTGGGACAGTATGTAGGCTGAAATAGCTTTTTTAAAAACAACATTTAATGTGAAATTGATAAAACCATAATCATGTAGGTATTTATTTGCTACAGTCCGAATTAAGCCAATAATTGTCAACACTCCAGCTGTCTACATAACTTTCCACAACCCACGTTCATTGGGGAGGCAGACAGTGGAGGAGCGCTAAATCCGCGCCCAGCATAAAGCGTCAAACTAACGGCCCGTCAAAAGCGTTGATACGTGGTTGATACCAACTAAAATGGAACAGATAAAACGGCGAGTCAACTCCTTTTTGCCCGTAAAATACTTCAGTAAGCCGAAATGCACGCAGCAAGTAAGCTAGCGGCCAGTCGTTACTCACAAAAACGCTGAAACACTCGGGAACCCTTTGGCAAAAAGTTTCAGTATCGCTTAACCGGTCATCTGGACCGAAAATGGCAGCCATTAGGCCACTCAACCCCCGCCGGTTGCCCGTGTCAGAATTATGCACAATATTTTCGCTTACCCTCCTAGAGCTGTTTCATGTTGCCGGCACTTTTACATAGTTAAGCACCTTTGCGACTTGGCTTTGAGCATGGTTGGGTACTGCATCCGTGTAATGATCATAGCTTATTATGATCATAGATATACGCTTGAAAAAGTAGGATTAAGAGATACTCTTTGTTAGCAATAAGACCTGCATATACTGTTACCTTTTTCTTTACGCAATAAAGTACTTACTTACTTATAAAATGTTTTTGTTTTGTTTATATATTTTTTAACTTTTTTTATGGGTTCAGGTTCAAATCCTGCTCGTGAAATTTCTTTTAACATTTGTGGTTTTTTTTACTTACTTACTTACTTATTTACTAGTACGAGTATAAGTAACTTTTGCAATGGATGGTCTTCGAATGCGTGACTTTACCTTCAGATACTTTAAGATGTACACGATTAATAAAGTTGTTCGAAGTGGCTTGTGAAAATTCAGTCAACACACTTATGGGAGTTTTAATTTTTTGAATTCAAGATAAAAAAGAGTTATTAAATTAACAAGTTAAGAACGGGATTTTAAATGATTTTTTTTTTATAATAAAGCAATGTTAGTGCATAAGGATTTTGGTGCTCTTAAATTTTTCAAAAATAGTTTTTGGAGCCCACTATAAAATTGGAGACATACTTTTTCCATTCCCAATGACAGACAGGTGAACATTATCTACTTCCGCCAATATACTTATTTTTTTTTTTATTTACAAGAAAAATGTGGGTACTGTTGCCTCAGCAGTCTTATGAAAAGCCAGCTATCATAGGTATTTTATTTTAATTAGTTTATTTACTATATTAAAGAAAAAATTAAATAAGATAACTAAAGACAAAATAAAACCTATAAATAAAAAATGTCCTCCAGCTGTGGGCTCATGGGAACGGTTCCAAGAATGCTGGCAACATTACCTCTTTGGATTGCCAAGCTAATACGTTGGCAGAGGTAGCTGCCAGCCTTCTTGTCACCGGAGGCTTCAATAAGGCGAGCACTCAACTCTTTAACAAGCTGCTTGGCCTCCGGCCCCCATGGACCCAATGTCTCCACCGCAAACGGAACAAATAAATAATTTGGACCCAGATTTGCGTATTTGTGCCGTTAATTAAACTATTTAACTATTTTATTTTATTTTATTTCGTTTATTTAACTTTGTCTTAAGTTAATTTATGTTTCATTCTATTTTTACTTATGTTATGCATTTGAATTATTGTCTTAGTGCCTTACAAATAAACAAAGAATAAGGTCCGAATAGTTATTCCGTGTTTTGTCTCTTTCACTCTAATTTGAAATGACGTTTATATGACAAGAACAAAACACGGAATAACTATTCGGACCTTATTCTTTGTTTATTTGTAAGGCACTTAAATTATCGAAATAAAATAAAAAATACAAATGTTTGTTTATTACAACTGATTACACATGATATGAGTTATCATAATCATTACAGAACCATCTCGTTCTACGAATCAAGAGCGGTGAACTTAATAAGGGCTTCAGAACTTGAATTAATGAGATTTCCAGGAAACGTACCTATTTCCTTAACCTCGCACTTTCGGATCTCGCAATTCGCGCGAAACTTTCGTTATATAAACATAGGTATTCAATTTAGGAATGCCGTGATTCGGAACCGTACGAAGGGTATGGACGTGAGTAAACGGATCACACGACTCAGGTGGAGGTGGGCTCCTGCCTGGTGGGACGTGGCTAGACGGGAAGACGGCGGATGGACCCGGTCGGTAACAGTGGTAGCCAAGAGATGCTCGTTGATCGGTAGGCCTCCAGTTCGGTGGTCGGATCTTTTTTGGGATTTTTGGTTCGGTGGTTCCCTTTTTGGGTGGTGCAGGGGATGGATGAGGATGGTGCAGGACCGTGAAGAGTGGCGTGCGAGGGAAGAGGGTTATGCCCAGCAGTCGGAAGTGGGCTGATGATGATGATGATTCAATTTAGGCAGATAATGGTGGAAAAATAAAATACAACTTTTGCAGGGTTATACAACAGCATTTTTAATAAAATAGTAGTTTATGCAACTGTCATATAATGAAGGGTATTAAAACACGAGTGTGAGTTTATGAAACGAGCGCAGCGAGTTTCATAATAGTAACGAGTGTTTTAATACCCGTGTTATATGCAGTTGCATACACTACTTTATCTTCACTAATGCAACTAGTCAAACAACAAGAGTAAAAGCTGACAATAGTTTATTTATAATAATTGTTCAAATTTCCGCCATTAAAATCTAACCAATGAGAGCGCAGCTGCGCGCGCAGGGCCAATCAGGAGCGAGCTCGCGCTGTTCTTTTTTTATTTAATTGGCACAAGATCTTACCAAAGAGTTTTGTGTATGTAAGTTTAGTAGTTTCGACGAAGTTTTCACGTATAACCCAACTGTTTTCAAAAGCCAGCCTAATATCAAAATTTTATACAACTTGTATGAGGATTTTGACATAAGGCTCGCCAGGTTAATTGGTCGCGTTTTATTGATGTTATAATGAGATTTTACGATATCGATGTGGATATTATACCATCACGTGAAATTGCTTAAATTGAGTGTTTTGATGTCTGCGCTATAACAGTAGTAATTATAAGTCAAGTATTGGAAACATAAGTAGAATGTTACAACATTAGTGTAGATAAAATAAATAGTTACATTGTGTTTCTACACGTGTATTTACTAAGTGTGCAAAGCACCGATATTTTGCCACAACCCAAATTTATAATCATGTTGTCAGCATCTCTTGAAGCGAGCAAGTGAAGTTCACACCAAACGTCGTGAACCACAAAACAAAAAAAGCTTAAACCTCTTTTACTCCGTAACTACTTTACAAAAAAAAAAGTTTGTGAATCTCATTCGAATGGGGGCAATTAAAAATATCCAAAGTAGAGATCTCAAGTCGGGCTAATTACCGTGCGGCGGGATTCTTTGTCTGCCGCACGATGACAAAAGTGCCATCGAGTCGACTGCAGCACTTCAGCCCTTAAAACTCTGCAATCGCCTCAACGACCCTCAAAGTCGGACGCATCTAAGCTTTTAAGGTACAAATGAGGTCGATAATTTGTGAAACGAGATTTGCATGTGTGTGCACAGGTTAACCGTTTGTCTGATATATACGACAAACTTCTACAGGTTAACAGTTTGTCGGATATATACGACAGACGACCTTCGTAGCTGAGGTAACCGAGTAGTTGCGGCCACGTTCGTTTTCAAGTATGGGTATTACAATAATATGAATTGTGAAAGTAGTTAAATATTAGCAATTGACAAGTTTTTACATTTATGAAACAAATTTTCAGATTTAGCTTGTTGGTAATTACTTTGTTACTTTGACACTTTCCGTATCCTATCGACGACGCTTACACGTATTCTTTCACGAAAACGTCTGTACACCACTATAGCGCAATAAAGAATTATATAAAGTGACCTAAACTTTTATATAAGCACATTTCAAAATAGATAACCGAAATGTAAGGTAAAACTACACGTACGCCTTGAATGCATTACAAAGGCAACATCTCCAAAGCTCGTGCACCAGCTATTGCCCCGGCTTTGCAACGTAATGTATCCCATTATTGCTTTACAGGAAATATCATCAGTTATTTAGATAACAAAGGAGCCTGAGAGCAATGGAGTTTGTATCCGCTTTGTACAAAAAGAGGTTTGTTAAAAGAAAACATGCACAGACATTATTCTGCAGGTGCTCTAGATATTGTTTGAAATATATTTTTTCTAAGAATTCCGCCATTTTGCTAGTGAGCTTTTGTTTTGGTTCTTCCGTGTTATTCAGCTCTGAAGTTTGGTTAGAACACCGGTCCTCTAACCCAGTGGACCCAGGTTTGATAGTAAAGCCACTAAAGAGTACGCACTACCAAAGAGTATGGTATAGGATTGACCACACATCGTAACGTATGACATCATCAGTCTTTCGGCTGACCGTGAGTCGGTTAGTCTGGGTCTCGCTGGAAGGCACGGAACGGCAGGATAACTTGTTTTTTTTTGTTTTTTTTTTGTGGGAAATCTTTTTTTTTTTTTGACATACATAGAAAATAATAAGTAGTACGTACAAAATTATCAATTTCACGAATTGTATATTAAGTCACAAACGACTGACAGGCTAGTGATGCTAACAGAAATATTTTTTCAGTTAGTGGCAGTGCGTAGTTATTCCACATGACTAAATATTTCACTATTTACGCATGTGGTTATTCTCTGGTGGCTTTACCCTACATCTTGTAGGTACTCAGTTATATTAATGACGGGCTTGTTTTAAGTCCGCCTGGCTACCCAGCTGATTTAAATCTGGCATGATAATCTGACGCTAATTTAAAAATGTCGTAGCATTGTGTATTGGATTTGGCACGTCATTTATTCTTGTCATGATTTTTTTAATGCAAAAATGCATGTGATACTTGTAAAGGGACGGGAGGCTTCAAAAAATGTACCAATGTAAAAATGGCTTAATAACATTGAAGCTGTTATTACTCCAACAAAAATACAGACTATGAACGTACAGAAAGTGAATGTTGAATATGAAACGTTTCGTATCAACAAAAAATATTTTTTGTTCAGCAAATATGAAAAGCTTTTAACTGTAGCTGTACAGATTATAACATTTCATGAAATATACTCGTACGTTTCCCAATGCAATGTGTCAAAGGGTCGACTCGTGCACAAAGATTAAATGTTTTACATCGTTCTCGTTACTATTCAATTTTTATTAAAAGTGAGTTCACTGTTTGTTCTAATCATCGTCATCATCAGCCTACATATATTATTATGTACACAGCTGGCAATGTGGCACGTAGAAGCTTAAGACTTTGGGCACCCATCCAATGAGTACGTGGCTCAAGTTGCTTTACTTGTAATACCAGTCACCAGCTTGCAGATCGCAACCTGATCGCGAAAGCCGCTGCGCCATCGAACTGGATTGGTTATCGAAAGAATATAAAGGTAGATTGTCTTCAGGTCTCCTGTCCGGCTTTGTGTCATACAAGTATCCAAACAATTCTAATGAAAATAGATTTTCACTTCTCTGATCTGGGTAATACAATGCAATATTCGACCGTTTAAAACCATGGGATTTTTTCATACTATCTACGTTACGTGCAATGTATTGATTAACGCCCGCCTCTCAACGGTCCGGTTAATACATAAAAATAAAAAAAATCAGGCAGCATCGCCTACGGCCGTGCACTCGCGATCGCTCAAACACATAGTTTGAAAGCGTAATGTATATGCTGACCGTTTTAAATAGAGCCTCTACATCGCCTTTATAAATAGTCGGTACGAAGCGCGGGCACGGATCAAGTTACAATTGATGCCTGCAGCACGTCCGCGAGGCACACTAAATGGATTTTTATTCCGTGTAGTTGTAATAAAATATATATTTTTAACGGAAAATCAGGTGAAAGAGGCATTTTCAGCAGTGGACTTTTTTTATGCCGCTCGCGCCCGCCCTAATGCCTTTTTCACTGCCAACGCCGGTAAAAAATAAAGATGATTCATTTTTTTATTGCTATAACATAATATTAATAAATCAACGTAATATTCTTTTTATTTGAAGTTTACACTCGATGCCTTTTCAAAGATTTAAAGGCACTGGTAAATATCGTTCAAGCTTTTATCCTCTCGATAAATTTGCCAATTTTAATTTTTTACGAAGCGAGTCAAAGTGCTCGCGTAATGAAATATTAATTCACAAAACTTCTAAAAAAGGTGTTTACCATAGCACCTGCATTAGTTGGTTCCTTCACTTTCCCATTTTCAATATTTACCGTTTAAGTTGTTTCGAGGCAGGCTAAATAAAATTGAAAGTCGTAAAATTTGTAGGAGGGAATCCATTTTCACGTCAACTTCGTGACGAATAACGTTTTGACCCCGAAATTAGATGTTATACTTTTTAATGTGACTGCCTCCCGAACGACGGCGGTAACTTTGAAGTTAGACCAAAGTAAGATAAATGATTGTGAAGCTTTATTTTTTATAGAAATGTTATAAAGTTGATCGTAATATAATTTTGATTATGTACTCTCGGTATGAATTGAGATTTGAGTGACGATCAACTTGAAAACGTTAACTTTGCCTATTGGTATTTTACACAGTCGAGTATGTACATTATTGAGTTTGTACATTTTAAATAAAAACATGTATGGATCCATTTAATGCAGTGTTAGAGCCTATTTAAGTCAGCCTGGCTTGCTACTTATTATCTTATAAAGTCTGTTGTCACAACTACATTATTGGGTCATATAGAGAAACTAAACCATATAAAAACTCATTTCATGTTATCTTTCCTTTTCTTCAGAGTGTACGACAGACACTCAAAGTCTAGTATTGTGTATGTTTAACTTAAATCGAGTTAAATGTTGATGTGTCTGTTTTCTGCTACAATAAAAGTTGAAAAGCCTTTGTGATATAATGGTTAAGAGCACTGATTTAGACCCAGAGGTCTCGGGTTCGATTCCCAGCGGGGGTACATGTTTGTGTACTCGGTATGGTTGGTGGTAGGGCTTGTTTGTCCGCCTGGCTAGCTACCACCATCTTATCTAAATATGTTGACATTACATAAATGTTTGTAGCATTGTTGTGTTCCGGCAGCTAGATATAAGATAGCCAGTGCCTCACTAGTTGAGGATCCCGGGTGAAGTGCGCTTCCATCATTGGTTTTATCACCACTTAACATCAGGTGAGATCAAGGCACTAAGCTTACCCGTAAATCTATATTAATCTATAATAATATTATATAGCTGAAGAGTTTGTTTGTTTGAACGCGCTAATCTCAGGAACTACTGGTTCGAATTGTAAAACTTTTTTTGTGTTGGATATTCCATTTATCGAGGAAGGCTTTAAGTTATATAACATCACGCTGCGACCAATAGGAGCGAAGCATCAGTGAAAAATGTTGCAAAAACGGGAACAAGAGCCTAAAAAATTGAAAATGCTGGCGAAAGTCACTATTCCACGCGGACGAAGTCGCGAGCACAGCTAGTATAAAATAAAATAAAATAGATACAAATATGATCTTTACACAAAGAAGAAAAACATTGTTATACGAATGATATCTTCTCATTTTTTTTTGTTTAAAGTAAGAATGCATTATATTTTCATTGTTAATGGCAGGCTAGTCCCTAGTGTTTATTTCTTTGGCTGGCCCATCAACTTCCGCGTTCGAAGCTTTCGTGTTACCCCAATAGCGTGCCATCATCCCATATCTGTCGTCCTGTCACAGGCCGTAAAGCCTTAACATAAATTCCGTGTGTTTTCCGCTGTTTATCGACACAACATAAAACAATTCGGCAAAGTTTCGCTTCCTGACATCGCCAGATAACTTTCGTATTGCTTTCAAGCAAATTGATATTACGAAATTGATCGTTTACAGAAGCAATGTTTGTAATTTGAATGTTTAACTCGTGATAGAGACAGAATTAGACTTTTGGTGAATGTTGGTGTCAGAGACCGGGTCAATGTATAGAGCTTTAATTGAAATAAGGTTTTGTATCATTCAAAATAATTTATTTATATAGCTTTTTTAATTGAGAAATTTTTGCTATGTCGGGTCGTTGGATGGGTGACCTAATAAAAATATGACGAGCTCCCTCCTGCTTCGAAGCCACTGACCCTGGTTCTTGTCGTAAGATTACAGTCGTTATAGCTGATGATGAAGTTTTCTACTACCTTGAGGGTTAAACAAACCTTTTGACTGTTTCAGAGATGTAGGTTGTCGCCCCACACCGAAAATAATTCAGTAGACTACAACCTAACAAACTGCTCCCAGGGTATGCGTCTATTTACACGTGGTTACATAATATACGTAAAAAGAAATATAACTTATGATAAAATATAAATAAATAACAAATCTATTATACTAATACGTGAAACAAAAACTTTGTACCCCTTTTTACGAAAATTGCGCGGACGGAGTAGTATGAAATTTCGCACACTTATAGTTTATTTATAGAAGGAGTACATAATGAAAATATTTTTTTTAAATTGTGCATAAAAAATACATTAAATCAATAAAACAAACATTACAAACAATACCATGTATTTGATACACACGCATATGTATTTGACACACACGCATACGTACTCTTTTCAAAAATTTCAAAAATGGAAGAGGAGCGTCCGAAATTTGTCAATGCCTATCAAAACTCACATTCTATCTTTTTATATTTTTCATTGCTTAGGATGCAATCCGTGCAGCCTTAATAAAATTACCGCCAGTTAAAATGAAATACTTAAAAATAAAAGATGTCTTCAGACTGTGGGCTCATGTGGACGGTCCCAAGAACACCGGTAACATTATCCCTCCGAATTGCCAAGCTAATACGCTGGCAGAGGTAGCAACCAGCCGTCTTGTCACCGCAGGCCCCAATAAGGCGAGCACTCAACTTTTTAACAAGCTGCCTTGCCTCTGGCCCCCATGAACCCATTTTGTCTCCACCGCAAACGAATCAAATAAATAATTTCGTCCCAGGTTTGCGTATATGTTCCGTATGCGTCTATATATGTTGATAGAAAAAATATCAAAGGAAGTAGTGATGACTTGATCTCTGCAAGTGGGACAGTATATAGGCTATTTACTTACTTTACTTATCCAATATGTTTGTGGAGTCGACTTCGCACCACTAGTAGGTACCTTGAACCTCGACGTTGCTGTCCAAAATTATCGCTTCCATTCGGTGGGTCGCGTGATTTCGATATATAAAACGTAGCGGCCGCAATTAAGCGGAATTGCTTCCTTCAGTGTCGACCGCATTTACATATTTTTATTGTGACGTTTAAGTTTTGTGGGCTCCTGTGCGATCGGTTTCATTCTGCGCGGTGTGTAGATTCGGGAAATTTGTGTCAATAGATATAGAGTTTACGCGAACGCTACTCATAGAAATTAATCGTTATGAACACGGATTATGGAAAGCGGGAATTTCTTGATGATGCATTTCCAAATTGTGAAATTATAATGTTATAATGCTCGAAGCTTTCAACGGGGGTAACCACAAAATTTCTTTAGTAAAGAAAATAAAATAAAATATAAAATAAGCTTCGAGTTTGTGATGGATAACCACAAAGTCGTAGAGATATCGATAGCGAAGTGGTTACCGCCTTGCTAAAGTTAAGCAACTTTTACAAAGGTCGGTTATCAGATGGGATACTAAAAATGTATCACTTCGAGCTCCTCCGTGCTTTGAAAGGCACGTAAAGCCGTTGGTTCCGGCTGCATTAGCAGTTGTTAACTACCACTAGCCCGCAGTGGGCCCGCGTGGTGGTTTATGGCGCGTTCTCCTTATCCATCCATAGGAAAGGCTCGTGTCCCAACAGTGGGGACGTATATATGAGCTAGTGATGATGATGATTAACAACCAACTACTTATCCGCTGCAAGCTGATTTCAGTCATCACGTGATATTAAATTGTATTCAAAGGTATGACTAGGATACCTATAGGTACTAAGAAGTTTGGTTAAAACCCTCCAGAGTATCTACAGTAATAGTTACTTCTAGTAATGTTTTGTCCATATAAAATACAAATACAACAGACCATTATATATCCCCACTGCTGGGGCACGAGCCTTCCCTATGAATGGATAGGGAGGACGGGCCATAAACGACCACGCGGGTTCAGTGCGGATTGGTGGTTGTTAACGACTGCTAATGCAGCCGGGACCAACGACTGTACGTGCCTTCTGAAGCACGGAGGAGCTCGTGATGATAAATTTTTGGTCACCTATCCGATGGCCGGCCTTCGCGAAAGTTGCTTAACCTCAGCACTCGCGAACGTGCGTTATCCACTGCGCCATTGAGTTCCTCAATGTTTCTATACTTTTAAGCAATTCTACCGCTTCTGCGCTAGTTCAGAAGACTTATAATGGGGGTCGGTAGATTAGCAATGGACCGGTAACCCAAGGGTTCGTTGCCCACTCAAGCTTCCTGCGACATGATTCAAAATTCAATTCAAAATTTAAAATCATTTATTCAGTTTAGGCTACAAGTAGCTCTTGTGAATGTCACTATGCCATCGGTTCGTAAGTCTACTCTGGGCGGGAGATCTAGTACTGAGAAGAACCGGCAAGAAACTCAGCAAGTGTCCAGCTCTTTTCTCCCTTACAGCGTCAAAAATATTGGAAAATGCCCTATCATAGCAGAACACTTTCCATTACAAATAAACACAAAAAATATATATAAGACAACTACAACATGTAAAAAAAAACAAAATAAAAAATGTAAGTTAACAAATTTACATCAGATAATTATTGTAACATTTTATCTTGTAGGCTTATGATAATCTTAATTATAGGCATTGGGTTTACAACATAATGGCCACTATGTAATTGTGGCTGTTTACAAGTCTACAACAACATCGCTTTGTTTCAATCGATGATAATTCATGATCACCCATCCAAGGGCTACCAAAGTAAATGTGGCCAACCACATCTTAAACCAAACGCTTTGCACAACCTGTTCATAGCTTGACCCAATCATCATCAATCTTTCGTTAAAGTAACGAGGTAGTGTTATGTACACTACCTGGTACGTACTTATATAACATAATAAAGGCGTCAATTACACAGGCACAGCGCTCTCGCCTGAAGAAGGCTGTGTAAATATTTGAGCGTGTAACAGCCCGATGCGGAATGAAAGGCCCAGGCTAACAATTCAGCAGGGATGGCTAAAGGAAGAAGATCAGTTCGTAATGATGTATTAATACTAGTTTCTTGGTGCGGCTTACATTTAGAGCCAGTGGTGTAATTGATGATGAGTGATTCTTTCAACTCAAATGAGAAATGATCCCCCCCCCTCGCCCCCTCAAACCCCTTGCTAAAATGTGAGATTAAGATTAGGTACTCAAAATTGGTGATTTTAAAGCTCTGTCTAGCCCTTTTTGTAAGTGTTTGTATTTATGTATTTTACACTTCAAAATAAACACGTTGTTTTAAACAAAACCTAACTTAGGTCGGTACATATATACATAACTAGCTAACAAGTTTATTCTTTGCCTAATGCTGTTGTATGCACTAGTCATGCGTTATTTTATTTTACAACGGGGAAGCGTTTGGCCTCGTTCCAAAGGGAAAGAAGTGAAGTAAAGGCTTCATCTATTTGGCCTTGTGGCCTTGACCTCACCCAATGGGAAGTGACGATAAGGCAGAAGGCGGAAGCAAACACTTCACTCAGAATCCTCAATTATTGAGGAAGTTGCTAACTATAGCGCTGTTCCATGTTTAGATATTAGCTACACCTCGAAAATCTATGAGGAATAGAATACCTTATTATAACTTTTACAATAGTTTAAGATGATACAGCAACTTAGTTATTAATTTGAGCAACATCAACACTTTTGAATGTATCTACATTTTACACATTTAGGTGTACGTACCGCACGCCCAGACCGCACAATCAGAATCGACTAAAGACCCTTTTCTACTGATAGATCATAGTTATTGTTAAGATCAGGTATATTTCTTGTAACAAATCACTATGACTATTATTTGTTTATTTGCTTCAATGTACGAAAATATGAATTTTTCGTCTTTACAGATTTTACAGATTTACAGATTTTATAAATATATAGAAAATTCTTTATTGGCTGTATGTTTAAATATATACGTTTGATAATTTTGAGTAAGAGCTGTGAATTTTGAAATATATTAAAATAAAAATAAAATAAAATAAATTACTTAAATATAAAATAATTATTTCGTGTCACACGTTTTTACCTGTTTGATTCTGAATATAGGTATATAATTCAAGACATCAATCACATAAATCAATGTCAATAAATGAAGAGGATTTGTATAATCAAGGTCTAAATACAACTACACCACAAATTGTACTACGTCCAGCGAACATATAAAAACGGTGTGATAACCCTACCGTTTGTAATTAAATCGTGAGGGGATGAAGTTAGAAAGTAAACGAAGATTTTCATTAATAATTGCCAGTTCCGCCGGTCAACAGCGGATGGCTCGTGAGCAGAAATTACTGACAGCACTACACGTATTTAAAGTAGATACCATCCAAATTTGTTATAAAGATTGAATTAGGCAGCTTTTTGACCAAAAAGAATGTAAGTACCAAACACTAGTACCTAAATAATACCTACGCGAACACTACACATTGAATTGGTTATATTAATTTTGGAGATCTACTCGCATTTATTTTACAAATTAATAATGTTTATCCGAACCCAGCAAATGTCAGGATATGAACATTACAATAAATTAATTTGTTAAATAAACGGGACCCCTAAAAGTGGTTTTATTTCAATAGTGCGTAAAGAACTTAAGATTAGTGAATCAATATGGATAACAAGGTCCACCTTTAAAATTTGAATGACACCTCTATCGCTCGTAGAAGAGGTTGCTCTTCCATAACATAACAAGGATACATAAAAAATGTAATGAAATTTTTAAGAAGAAAAATTATCCATTTAGGCTATGATCATAGCCTAAATGGGTACATTTTCTTCATGTTTGTGAATGTTAATTTGTTTAACAATACATCTATACTAATATTATAAAGCTGAAGAGTTTGTTTGTTTGTTTGTTTGTTTGTTTGTTTGTTTGAACGCGCTAATCTCAGGAACTACTGGTTCGAATTGAATAATTCTTTTTGTGTTGGATAGTCCATTTATCGAGGAAGGCTTTAGGCTATATAACATCACGCTGCGACCAATAGGAGCGAAGCATCAGTGAAAAATGTTGCAAAAACGGGAAAAGAGCCTAAAAAATTAAAAATGCTGCCGAAAGTCACTATTCCACGCGGACGAAGTCGCGAGCACAGCTAGTAGAATAGAAAATAATAGATTAGAAATATTATATTTGTACCTCTAATACATTACACACATAAAAAAAAATAAAATAAAACCACAATCTATGAAAAAAAATAACAATTAGAAGTTATGATACATGTGTGCTGCAGAATCACAAAAAGGTAATGCTCAGTGGCTGATTTTGCCAACACAAAAACCTAAAGTGTGTGTAAGCAAAGCACTGGTATTCTACTATAACACCAAAAGAAATGAAGAACTAAATATCGACTCAATATAAAATACACCGATACATTTTAGTGGCTGTTTTCCCGCAGGTGGGTAGATCAGACCATGAAACTGATCAACTTTCCCCAAGAAACATAGATCAAAAAACCAGATAATTTTTAAACTTTCCCATACAAACCATGCTCGGTCAAAGGCTTTGTATAGAAAAGTGAAAAAATTATCTCGTTTTTTGACCTATGTTTCTTGGGGAAAGTTGATCAGTTTCATGGTCTGATCTACCCACCTGCGGGAAAACAGCCACTAAAATGTCTCGGTGTATGAATAGTGAAAATAAAAAAAATATTAAATTAAAATTAAAATTCATATAATATAATATTTGAGGTGTTTTGGTCATAAAGCTATAACAAAGAAATAAAATAAAAAAACATAAAACGTTTGATTGATCATAGGTACATAGTATCAACAGCTGGTGCAAACAGTTGTTTCTGTTAAGGAGACCCCAGCAAGAAACTTAGTAGCTTCTTGAATTGAATTGATACCGTCTTATCAAGTGGAGGAGCATTACGCACGGTGTGTTAACATTAGACGCACTACTTGTAGGCAATCAACACGCGTAAACGGATCCGGTCGGTGCTTGTACATCAAATTCATTGTAAGGCGGCGGCGGTGGGCCTATCGGAGCGGGTAAGTCAAGTACACAAACTGTCTTTCCTCAATAGACCTTGAACTTTGTTACTAAGTCATATGGTTGAAAATGTATTGAAGAAATCTGACAGTGTTGGATATGTTGCTGTGCAGGCGTCTGTACATCATAAGGTAGGTCTGTTTTTTATATGTACAAGCAGTCTAATGACTCCGCTCCACCTGAGCAGAAGCGAATTCGGAGAAGCAGATCGAAGACGCCATCACTCAACACAAGATAAAGGCCAGTGCTTACTTACCCGTAAGAAAAAAGAGCTAGTGGAGGTTAGGGTTGCCAACCATGCTTTATATTTGACGGTTTTCATGGAGTCGCCATCTCTGAGGTCCCGGGTTCGATCCCCGGTCGGGTCAATTTAGAAATTATCGTTTTTCTAAATTGTCTCGGGTCTGGGTGTTTTCTGTATAATTAGTATGTATTTAAGTATTTTAAGTATGTTTATCCGTTGTCTAGTAACCATTTAACGAGTTTCATAACGGAGCTTCTCTTGGGCTAGATAATTGGTGTGAGTGTAGGAAGGTAGGAGTTTATTTATTATTTATTATTTATTTATAATAACGTGTCCTACGTTATTTTCCATCCCCATACTTTATTCTTTTTAATAAAAATAAAGTATGGAAAATACTTTATTTCCAACTAATGCGTGCGTTTAAACGGAATATTCCTCAGGTGAAACGAAACGCAACGCTTAAATAAATTTGGAAAATACTTCATTTTTTCTTCAAATCCTTTTTTTTTAGTGATGGATTTTCTTTAATTTCCTGAAAAATTGTTGGCAACCCTAGTGGAGGTTTGTATTCCTTACTAGGCATCCTCACGTTGCCGACCCGCAAGTTACTTCATCACACTTTGTATAAGAGGTTGGAATTTAACAACAGTGTCATTTTACGACCTAAACCCGGAACCGTTTCATGCCTTCTGATACGGAGAGACGGAGTTATATTTAATTTGGTCATATAAATTCTGATAATAACCAATAAAAGCATTTATTCATTGCAACACAAACATAAGTAACAACAATAAGTAGATGCATGACAAAGTAAGTAAGTAAAAACTAGTGGTCAAGCAAGAACGCAACCTGAACGCAGAAGCTGCTGATCACTCATTATTTGAACTAAAAGACTGTCACAGCTAAACGTAGACCTTCTACATCTTCAACCTTCAAGGTCATAGCTATAGTCTAGTCTAAACCAAAGTCTACGATAGCTCGAGGATGGATAGTGGCAACCTGCTACGAATACCACAGCTACCACCACGGTAGAGCTTGTAAGCGCATGATTATTGGTTTGGCACCTTTAAACATTAACCCCCTTACAAATAAACACTATTTAAGCATTTATTTAGTTAATCATTGTTTTGTCTCTTTTTCTCAAATTGAGAACGACGTTTGTGTGACGTTGACAAAACAATGATTAACTAAGTAAATGCTTAAATAGTGTTTATTTGTAAGGGGGTAAGGGTCTTACAAATAAACAAAGCATAAGGTCCGAATAGTTATTCCGTATTTTGTCTCTTTCACTCTAATTTGAAATGACGTTTACATGACAGAAACAAAACACGGAATAACTATTCGAACCTTATTCTTTGATTATTTATAGGGCACAAAGAATTTCGTTTTGATTGAACTGGCCCTACATCCGCTTACCGCTCCGCTCGTACACCACCACCAGCTTTACCCAGTGATAAGCACACGATAGTGACGTGCAGACAGACAAGTTAATCGGGCCTTTGCTTAATATAATCTCTGGAACAGATCTAAATTAATGCGCCGGTGCCCGTAGGGCGTTATAATCTGCTTAAATACTTTTGTGTGCCCAGATCGAGATAAGTGCGCCTGTGGGCTTTTGTTTTGACGAGACAATTATTTTTACGTACTCATTAGCGAAACAAAACAGTGTTTAGGGTACAAGCGGCACGAAGCAAGTAGAGCGGAGACGAGATTGTCTTTGTTGAAACTTTTTTAATATATTTCTTTTTTTTTATAGGAAGGTAGGGCTGGCTTACACGTATGGTAGTTGTGCGGCGGCCAAGTGTTGTAGATTTTTGATGATAAGATACAACATGTAAGTGAAACTACTAAAATAAGCGGTTTGATGAATGTTATACAAGTCAATACGTAATTGCAAACATTTATATAAACTTATTTATAATGCTGATTTATTATTCTTTCAACGTTAAACAACTTTAAATCTTTAAACAACATGTTATGGTAAATTAAAATACTTTACACATAATCTGATTGCGTTTGTTTCATATAATCAAAGAGAGACTCAAGTTTTTATTATAAAGTATTGTCGAATTATTATAATCAAGTGCATTTTTATTTTTGTTTTTTTTTAAATGTAATTTAGACTTTGCTCTTTGTCAATCAATGGAATCAATATTCCGACAAACCAAAAAATAAAATAAAAACTACAGTAAAACTATCTTCCATACGATGAAAAGTGAAAATATATTTACTAAAACTAGTTCGCAACGTTTACTTTGGCGTTTCCATCGGTTTCAGCGAAAATCCCTTTATTGCTGCACAGCAAATAAGTTTTTTACATCGCAATTAAACATAAAACAAAATGCACAATGTTTTAGGCTACAAATAGTAATTGTTTAGCTCCTATTAATGTCACTGCGCCATTAACTCGTCAGTATATGGCGTGATACGTTGTACTCAAAAGAACCTTTTTTTGGCCTCGGACGGCCTTTTCGGCATCACCGGACTTTTTTGGCGGCAAGTAACTTAAAAGGTTCCTCAGGCCGTGTGATCGAAACACCGTCAAAGGTTTTCTAGAGGGAACGGCATCACGCACTAGTGCCTGTCCCCGTACCCTACTAGTTTCTCCGAGGGGTTATGATCGTATCGGGGTAAATGGCATACACTAAGCAAAAGCAGGATCGGAATTTCTTTAATTACATTTTTTTTTTCAGTATTTCTTTTACGGCGTCTAATATTGGAAAATCCCCCAATTGCCATCCACCGCTTTGCTCGCTCGCTTCACCCACCAAGTCCCTGATATCCTTCATACGACGTCCATCACAAACATTCGCGGATATTGACGCAACGTAAATCAAGTTTGCGGAGTACCGCGCATCAAAGGCTAGCGTTCGGGCTTCGATTGCGCTCAAAACCGTATGATTGAGCCTTAGGTGCGCTGGTGGAGACTGGTGGAGCTAACACGTGTTGTGATGCCAAATCACAGTTGTTGTTTAAAATGCAAACCTGAAGAAGCGCAGAGCTAAAAGAAAAGTCACCGCTGTACTGTCTCGAACATTTCATCGCGCACAAAGAAATTTGGTGACTAGTTTTTTTGTCGCATTTCCAAAAGATAAAGAATAGTCTACCAGCACACGTTTTCCCTCCTTCCTATGACATGGGGTCCTTTAAACGAGGCGTGAAGAGGCACCTTGTGGGCCGGCAGGGTGAGGGTGACTGATGCTGCGTTGTTTTCACGCTGCACCAGTTGTCCTTGCGTCTGGACTCCGTTTCCACTTAACACCTTTTGCATTCCGTCTTGGCATAATTTCATTATACAACAGATTTACTTCAACTTGTATTAACATTAAGAAATAGTGCATTACATAATTGAATACCCCTTTCCGCATAGTTCACGTCATCCGCATTCTAATGAAATAAGCATTCTCACCTGCAGCCCATCACTCGGCAATGGCGACAGCCGTTTTCAATTAACAATTCGTTGTCCTGTCTCCGCCAAATTAAATTCAGCGCTGGATCCTGTTTAGATACAGAGAGTGCACTGCAATAAAGGTCCTAGCTGACGTTGACGGCACTGCGTTTTAGTTTATAAGATAGACCGTTATTCAACTGTTTGAAGTTTGAAATAATTTCGACTTTCTGCTCTTTTTAAAAATATGTCGTTTATTGTTAGATTGTTGGTTCATGTTGGTTAAATTCAAATTTTTTCTTTTTTTCTACGGTGACAGATATAATACTTTTTATTTTTATCGGTCACTGGGTCTAACAGAGAGAAAGTGCAGATTCCTGATTACAGTTTTGTATTATTGATGTGTAACATCCTTCCACTCGCCTTCTATATATACAATTTGTGGGAGTGATTTCGTAGAAAAGGGACGGAAGTAGGGTCGTAACATTGTGATCTGTAACAGTGAGATCGGCTCGCCTTCTACACATACAATATATTTTTGTGGGAGTGATTTCGTAGAAATGTGATCGTAGCAGTGTGATACTGCCGCATAATTTATGAACGCAGTAAGTACAACTTACTGTGTTTGTGATTGCGAAACTTGAGGTGCTGACATTACGATCTATTTTCTCGATACTTGCGCGGCAGGATACTGCATTCTTTTTATGATTTATAAAATAATATACAGAGACGGAAGCGCGCGCAAATTTAAAATCGATAATAAGAACAAGACATTATTATTTTAAGTGACATATTGTGTCATCATTTTGATATGGCAAATGTCTTCTAATGAGTATTTACTGCATTCTCTTTAAGATTTGCAAAAAAATATACGTCATTGTTAATTCTATATTCTATTTTATATTGTAATATAGATTTCAACCATTTTGTGTGTAATAGACTTTTAAACTATATTAATAAATATTTACTGGTGATATGTCTCAATAAAGTGTAGATCATTGATAATTTTCAGAATATAATGTTAAAATTGCTTACTACTAAGGTGAGATGTCAAATGTTACACATCATATGCGACTACTGTAAGGCTCGTTCATTTTTTTTTATATTTGTGTGTTTGCCAAATATAATGGTGGATTATAAACTTCTAAATGTTTGAACAAAAATAAATTATAGAAAATTCCGAACAAAAAAGTTATAGATTCTAGAAAATTCTATTTAAAATCAAAATGTCTACGACAGGTGACTATAGATGTGAAGCTGCATGGTTATTAACATTTCTAGCCTAGCGGCTAGAAACGGCTTCTTTGGCTTATTGTCATTTCTAGCGATAACTAGCGGCTGGAAACGGTTGCTTAATTTCATTGATATATTCACATGATTTGTTTTTGTTTTTGTTGTTTCTTTTCTGATTAACTATAGGGTACAATTAACATGAATAGACATAAACAATGCCATTTGCATCTGTATTATGTGTTAAAAACTCAAAATTCTCATACAAAATGTGACACAGCAGTGGAATAGGACTATTTTAATAATTTATTTGTCAGAGATGTTTTGGAAATAGGTATATTTATTCATGAAATAAGTGTAAAGATACCTAGTAATAGTAAACATTTAGTTGTATTTCTTTGTTTGGTTTATAATGATGATTAAATCCAAAGATAACTAAATTAGCTACCTTTATTCTTATAATTTTCATACACCACCACCTAAACACAAACGTTGGTTCATAGTTTCCTGTTCGTCTCTGAATTAAGTAAATTAGTAGGTATAAACGGTGTGTTCGGAGTTTATTTAAAAAAAACAAAAATTTCAAAACATAGTAAGTGCTACTATATAACAACAATAAGAGTTTAACAATAAAAAAATGTAATAAAAATCGTTTTTTTCGATGCTCAAGTCGGGTATCTACCCGGTATCAAGCGGCTGGTTATTCGTTTCTAGCCGCTGGTTTCGGTAACCACCGGCTTACAAGCCGCTGGTTTACAACTATACAGGTGACACATCTAACCATAGGTATAATATCCAAAGCCTTTAATGAGACCCCACATGTTATGCTCTAATTAACGTTCGTGTCTCATTATAAGCGTTATAACTTACTTAATTGATAACCATTATTAGTGGAATTACAGTATGATATGAATATAGATGAAATATTACTCGACTGCCAGTGCAGTACGAAATGCTGAATGCAGCCTTTGAATGAGTTTAAAACGAGTCGTGTTTGGCATATAAAACATTATTATTTACTTTTTAATTGATGTTATCGTTTGTAGTAAATTAATGAATGACTTATAAAACAAACTAATAATAATTTTGATTAAGGATTCATGTGTTACGATGACATAATTATATTATCAAAATATAGGTAGGTATAGTAAAAATCTATCTTGGTATGATATTTTAGATAAGATTAAATTAACAAAGCTTAGTTTTTGACAACTGGAGTTGTTAAAGTCTTCAGCGTCGAAAATCTATATTATGATTATGACTCTTCACTTTTTTTCTATTTGTCTAACAATTAGCAACGAAACTGTTTCGTTTACAATATATTTACAATAAGTAGGTATATACAAATTCATACTGAAAATTTTATACAGATCTAGCATATTCTAATACCCAGAGAGTAGTGAATATACAAACTCGCTCATGGGGATAAAAGTTTCACCACGTTTTGTCATCTATACATAATATAATAAAGCTAATGAGGGTCGAAAGTCTGTACTATAATGTGTATCTTCTACTTCTCCTGTGGGGAGGCTAAAAGAATAAAAGAAACGCTCCACACATCACAATAATATAGTATTTTAATAAAAAAATTAAAAAAAACAATACAATAAGTATGGACTAACTTAGTTTTAGGACTTCTTGGCGGGAAAGTGAAGAGTCATGTCTGCGATTTTGTTTTATTTTCTAAAATTTGTGTTATGTCGAATATTAATGTGAAATAATGGTGGATTATTAACCGTTAAGTGTTCGTGAGTGTGCATGAGTGTTGGCAAATGAAACAAAACAGTGCAACGTCACTTTTCAAATTCTCTCAAGAAGTACGCCCGAGGACTTAGTAAAGCCCCACATCTTTACTGAGATACTCGAGGGGTTGGGGGGTATATCGTTTCTCACTTCTCATTTCTATTATCATTCATCATCATTACTGGAGGACGAAGGAAATATTGTTTATTTATGTATTGCTTGAAAGAAAAATTACTTTGACACTGGCTAAATGTGCTAATCGCACAAAGCTATCAACGAAAAAAAAAAAAAAAAAAAAAAACTTAGTTTTAGTGAATACAGTATGATTAAATAACACTATTGCTAAGACAATAAGGGTACCAGGAGTCCAAAGGTCTGTTTGGTCGACAAAAGTAACTACTTGATAAAGAAAAACATAAAAACAATAATAAAACGAGGGGGTAAATAAAAATGGTTGGTTAGTAAGTGAAATATCTGTAATGTTAGTAGTGGATCTTTGATGTTAGCTCGTACAGAATACCTCTAACGGGTCTGGGGGTCGAAAGGTAAGGAATCTGTCGCTGAAGAGTCCGGACTGCGTTATTTCGTCAGCCTAGCTCCTTCTGTACAGCAACAAGCTCGTTCCTTGTTCCTCCAAGTCCAGCTTCAGTGGTTTGGCGGAGACTGTGGCTCCGTCCAAGTGCCCTGAAGTGTAGTAGTAAAAGGATAGGGTAAGGGCTATTTAAACAATGTATAAACCCTACGGGAGGCCATTTACTTTCGAAATGTAATAGCTTATCTAAAGGAAGGTCATAGAATTTATGATTTTTATAATCCAACAATTATTTTCCAACAGTTTTTAGATTTTTTGTCTGTTTATCTGTTTGTCTGTTTATTTGACTGCGCATCACGTAAAAATGGCTAAACGGATTTGGATGAAACTTTACACATAGACAAACCATGACCCGGACTAGGATATAGGATACTTTTTACCCCGGTAACAGGTGCCTGTGGGATAGTGTAGTCTTCGCGAACGTAGTCGCGGGCGACAACTATTCAATAATAATGTATAAATTTGGCTTAGATGAATTGCATCTAGATATGATTAGATGCAATTTAGTGTGAAAATATTTTATTCGGTGAGCTATCAGCATTATTTACAAAAGGACTCGACATTTAACAACTTATTCATGAAATTATAATTTAAGTAAATTCTGCTCTCCCCTAGTTCATATACGATTCCTCAACAAAGTACGTAAAAGTCCATCAAATATTACTACATAACTAAGTAATTACATGAAAGTGCAAATTAATAAATAAATAAACAAAACTTACCTCCTGAAAACAAATGCGGTATAACTACACTCGTGGACAAATAATACGGGTCAGCGACTAAATCCTATGTATCTTATAAATTAATAATATTATATGCATGAAACTAACTTTATATTAAAGAGAATTTTAATATCGTATGACATAAAACCTTAAATATTATAGGTACCTACAACGTATTTTGAAATAAAATTAACAAAAGTTCGAATTTGGTAATAAATTCAAATCACCCGTGTTTAAATTTTGCTTGTTTTCTCACTTTTGTTTTCAATCTGTCAAATAAAAATAAAAAAACGCAATCATCATCGTCTTTCACGGTCAATTTTGAATTACTATCACGTTGCTAACGCTAGAAGAATGTATACGTATCGTCACTATGCTAGAAGAAGGCAGAAGTCAGAGAAGTACAGCGAGAGTACAGGCGTGTCACTTTCTACGGTGCAAAGAGTCGTGCAACGTTTCCGAGAAACTGGGCTCAACATTAGAAGACTAGGAACCGGCAGACCGAGATGTACTACGGCTCGAGAGGATCGATTTATTGTTATGACCATGCTCCGAAATTGACACCTCACGGCAGTTGAAGTAACAAATCAATTTCGAGAGACCCGAAGAGACGAGGTAAGCGAGCGGATTGATAAGCGGCGGCTCCGAGAAGTTAGTTGACCCAACATAGACCCGAGGAAAGAGTAATGTTTTCTGATGAATCTAGATTTATTCTCTATGCACAGGATGGGCGGCGAAGAGGTTATCGTCGGCCAGGGGAACGTGTTATTCCAATTTGTTTTGATAAAAAAGTACCTTTCGGCGGTGGATCTGTTATGGTTTGGGCTGGAATCTCTTCAGAGAGTCGCACGGAGTTAGTGCTGATAGAAAATAATACGCTAACTAGTGCAAGATATGTAGAAGAGGTCCTTAATGAGTATGTCGGCCCATACTTGATTAATATGGCTGAAAATTCCATATTTATGCATGACAATGCTAGGCCACATACAGCTCAAATTGTAAATGAGTATATTCAGGACGTTAGCATCAATTGCATGGACTGGCCCTCGAGAAGCCCGGATCTATATCCGATAGAGCACGCTTGGGACGAGCTCGGAAGGCGTGTGAGAAATCGGAACCCCGACCCAGCTACACTTAGAGATCTGAAACATGTGTTAGTGGAAGAATGGAACAATATCCCGCAACATCGCTTAACAAATTTAATAAACAGTATGCCCAACCGTCTGGCAGCTGTAAAAAGAGCCCGTGGAGGCAATACGAAGTATTACGAGTAATATGGCTTTAAAGTTTGTTTTTATGCGGTGTGTGAGGTAATGTCTTTTAATTTTTCAACGCAAAAAATGTTGATATTTTGTTTCTTGGGTAACTTTAATAAATAAAAAATAACGTTTCCACCATTTAGTGTCGTTATTATTAACTATGAAATTATCTACAACATACAATTGCATTCATGCTGCTAGCTCTATTATTTTAAGAGATAATTTAAAAAAATCGTACTGATCCGTATTATTTGTCCATGAGTGTAATTTAAATTCTCGTTACAGAAACAAATGAGAATTAAAATCAGTTTAGTACGCACTGCTCATTCTGTAACCCAATTAGACTGCATAGGGCTCCCAAACTATTTGCGCGTGACGTCAAAGGATCGTTTGACTGTTTATTACTGCGAGTAGGTGAAAAGCAATTTCTCTACACTAATTGTTGGAGCACAGGCATTCTGTCGGCCGTATTGTTTTACGCGGGGCGCATCTAACTCCGGCGTGTGCCGCGATCTAAGAGATTTTAGACGTGTCTGTCATAATTTTCGAAATTTATGTATTTGATCTAAATGTGACTAGTCGTAAGCAATATTACTTACATAAAAACTTCATGTTGACTAATATGTGATTGTTTGGTCTCAGCTTGTAGATAAATAAATAATAACGTCATAACGAAAAAATTAATAAAAACAATACTCAAAAAAGAAAAACTAAAAAGGTGTTGTTTATGTTTCAGGGCAGAATACCCATTTCAATAAACAAATATTTTAAATCTATTTTTTATTTTATTTTAAAGCTTATTAATTTCAAATTGTTGTTTAAGCATTCACATGCTATATACTGCCATATACTTCATGATGATTAATGATTATACTTTTTTACAGGGTTTTTTTTATCAAAAGATATTGTCAATAATTTATAATATGCAAACATTGTATTATTTTTAATAAACAATGTCAATTTGCGAAATTAGTCTTAGAAGTTATGTTGTTTTGCTATTAAAAATGTTCAGTAATTCTATTAGAAACAATGTTTTTTTAAAATTTTGTATTATTATAAAAAAGTGAGATTAGAAACCAGTGCGTGATGCCGTTCCCTCTAGAAAACCTTTAAAGGTGCTTCGTTTCGCTCCGCAGCATAATGTACAATACGCAAAATGTACACTACACGCAAAATGTAACAACCGGTAAATTGTACAATACGCAAAATGTACACAACGCTTAATGTGCACAAGCGAAATGTACAAAAAGCAAAATGTACATACGCAAAACGTACAAATCGGAAAATGCACACCGCTAGCAAAACGTACAATACGCTAAATGTGCAACATGCAAGTCGGCTTACACGCAAAATTTACAAACAGGTAAAAACGATGCTGGCTAAAATTCAGTTTTCGCGTCGAGACGGCATCGGCAGTCGTTTTGATTGACGTCATCGATTTTTACCAGGTCTACAGATTCCCAACTCTACAGATTTTCTATACATCAGAATCCCATGTCTACAGATTCCCAACTCTACAGATTTTCTATACATCAGAATCCCATGTCTACAGGTTCCCGTTTCTACAGATTTTCGATTCAACAGAATCCCATGTCTACAGATTCCCATTTCTACAGAAGGCCTAGGCCTAGTTAACCGTCCCTGATTGGTCGGTTTTGGTGGGTAGCTCATTCTGTGTCCATAGAGTTAGAAAACTTTAGAAAATCTTAATTGACAGAGTCAATGGAGCTGCTCGCGGAGCTCCCATTTCTGGGTTGTTTTGGCCCTCCAGGCCTCATATAAAAACGAACCTAACCTAACCTACCTACGACTCTCTGAGAGAGTATTATAAAACTAATTGGAAATTAGCATATTATAACTCGGACACTGGCAAAATACATACTTGCATATAAGCAAGGAGAAAAAGCCATTAGTTAGGAAAAAAGGCCGAAAGAGAAGTCAATGATCTCCATAGTCTACTTAGTATTGACCCTGCCTTCAAAGCTGGAGGTCCCTCGAATCCTGGTATGTTTATTTGTGTGTTAACGAATATTTCTCCTGGCATAACATATCTATATATTTATTCATTTTCAAGGGACAGCGTCTCGTTTTGACTCCGGAAGTAACAATATCAGAAAATAGGCAGCGTGACAACAATTCAAAATGTCTATACCTATTTGTGTATTAACTGTACATTTTGCGTGTAAGCCGACTTGCATGTTGCACATTTAGCGTATTGTACGTTTTGCTAGCGGTGTGCATTTTCCGATTTGTACGTTTTACGTATGTACATTTTGCTTTTTGTACATTTCAGTTGTGCACATTATAAATTACACATACATTAAGCGTTGTGTACATTTTGCGAATTGTACAATTTACAGGTTGTTACATTTTGCGTGTAGTGTACATTTTGCGTATTGTACATTATGCTGCGGAGGGCTTCATTTCACTCGGCTTGATGTATCTTTTAAGCTTCACGCCGCGCCCCCAAAAAAAACCCGTTAAAGCTCCATCAGCTAAAACCAGCAAACTCTTTCAAAAAAATAGCTATTTCGTCCTTCTCAGAGCAAGGTCTGCCATCGTAGACTTACGACCCGATATGGCGAAGTTACTGTCCAGAGATAAAGGAAACTAATAATTTGAATAGAATAAATTAAACAATGCAGCAGTAAAATAGTAGTATTAGCTAGTATAATGTAATGGGGTCTTCATTTCCTATTAACGTTCATGTGGAAAACCATGAGCCCAGCAGTGGGACGTGTATAGGCTGATAATGATGATGGTGGTAGAAAAAAATAGTATGGACGATACAAATTTTAAATAAATTTAAATAAAAAAATGTATTTGATAATGATGATGAAAAATGATGGTAAGAAGTTTCTATAGCAGATTTTATTTTGACAACAGAGAATAGTGATTCGTAATACTATCACAAATCGCTATATCATGCAGTTTGCGACACGCTCTCCCCGAGTTCATTATCATTTCATGGCATATGTCGCTATGAATATTTCCCTTTGATTAATTTGCGTGGAAGCCTCAAGTAATAATGTACAGTGGTTGGTGCAAAAATGTCTGTATTAGCTTAAACAAGGAATTACTGGCACTGCTCTGTTTGTAGACTGCCATTGGAGACAAGGATTGTTTTTATTTAATTGTGTTAAACGTAAAGACGTTTCGGGAAAAATAATGAGTTGCATTAAACGGGACTATATCCGGAAAAAATGCGTGAATAAAATTGTTTTTTTAGGAATAGAATACAGAAAAAAATTGTTATTTTATTTGAAAGGAGAGCATTTCTTCCGGATATTGCTAAACATTTAAAAAAAATGTGGTCATTGAGAATATAATGATTTATAGAGTTCTGTATTTTAAGGACATTACCACAAAGGTTTAATTCAGAAAGACAAAAAAAAATATGAAACGTGATTCTCAAATTTTAAAGTTTTTTAAAACGAACATAGAAATGATAAAACACCACCAAATTAAGAAGCACACATTTAAAAACAAGTTGCATAGAAACAAGCAGCCTTGCCACATAACCATGTCTAAAGTTAACTGCTAACAAATAGCCGTAATTCCGTGCCACGACTCTAATTCACAATTAATGTTAACTCTGAACGGGTTAAGATCTGGTTTAGACCGAGCAAGGAGCTAAATAATGGTACTTACAAAGCTAAATTGAAATAGATAAGTAGCAAAAAGTGTAGGAGATCTTCTTACACTGTTTTGCTTCGAAATTAAAGTTGATGTTAATCAGAGCATTCGTGATTTACTTGAACGAACTCTTTGGTGTATTTTAGTTAGTGTTTCAGTTTAAGAAAAGAAGGGAAGAAATTCCCCTAGCCAAGTTCCTTAAAGCTTCTTCTCAGAACAAGGTCTTTATCGTAGGGATAACGAAGCCATAGCTTAGATTCGACGTTCAATAAATATTTTGTAAAAAGCTCTTATTAAATAAAAAAATGATTTTTTTTCGACAAGGAAGGCCTTCAACATTCTTATAGGCTCTTTGAGCACCTTTTCATCAGAGAGAAAAAGCGTTACGCCTACTAGCAAGTCTGGAGAAGCTTGCAAGCTGTCTCCTTATCTCCTCATCCTCCTTTCCCAGAGTGAGCTATATCCTCAAAGCTCAATCTAGAAAAGGGTTTTGTTTACTCAGACTTTAAATTACCACTCTTTTAGGGCTATCTAAACATATAGATACTGTACTTACTTGTCTGCTACTGTATCAACCCCCATTGGTAAATATAGCATATAAACGACTAGTGCTTGTCTACCGCGCTGTTTAAGCACCAACATTAATTTTCTTCAACTCTTACTGATTATTTTCCTTTAGTTTTGTGTTGGTATAGTAAAAAAAGCTTAACCCGGAAGTCATGGTCGTTGGTGTTCTTGTAATACCAGCAAGAATACGGTTCGACCACTCAACATGAAACTATCTAAGATTTTACTGCGCATCCGCATTAATCAGCACGAGTAGGAGTAATTCTAAAGCGATCGCACCGCATAACACCGCATCCAAACACAGTTAATGTTACTAAACAACCATCCGACCCATATATATTGAACGTCTATCATTTCGACACTTCGGCGAGATATATTTTCGGTGGGCTCAAAAAAACTATGAAATTTACTGCGCCGCAAACAAACGCTGGCTGTACGAGGCGGTCTCTCTGAAACCCGCACCACATTTTATTCTGACCATTAACCAGTGTAATTGACACGCCGCTCCCCCCCTATGGCTCTCGAAGCGTAAAGTGCGAGGGGAGGGCGGGACGTACAACACAGCTCCACTTGAACTGGCCATTACGTGGACTTTGACGATTCACAACTCGCTTTGATTTAGTTTTAATGGTTCCAAGTTAAATTTACACTGCACATAAATCAATATGCAGGCAATGGTTAGCTTCCATTTAGGTGGATACAACGGTGGAGTTTACAGAATAGTTTAATTTTTAGAGATGAATGTACTATAACATGTGTACAACATATGTACTTCCCCGTGTGGTGCCGGGGATAAAGAATTGCACCACCCCATCTCTTCCCGTGGGTGTCGTAAAAGCCGACTAAGGGACCATTCCAGAGGATGGGCAGCAGCATCTCTCTGAGGTTACCCTCAACCTACTGCGATCGCCAACCCGCCTGCCAAGCGTGGCGATTACGGCAAATACCCCTCATATCCTTGGGGGAGGCCTTTGTCCAGCAGTGGACGTCTTTTGGCTGAGATGTACTATAAAAATTAAGAGACACAAAGGATAATTTCAACTTAAAACGAGATAATTCAGTAGAGTCAGAAAAAGTTTAAAAGATAAAAGATAATTTATTTGTAAAAACATGTGTAGGTTGTACATACATGGCACTTTGGTATAAATAAAATAAAATAAAGTATCAACATGTCTTGCCATAACTTGTTAGGCGTACAAATATAAAAAAATAAAACATATTATAAAATTAAAATTCATTACAATTGTGTTTGATTAGAAAATGTTAAATTGAGTATATCGATATAAAATTTCATTATTCCATAAATTATTACACAGCCAATGTCAAAATATAAAATAAAAAAACAAATAATAAAAAAGGATCGTAAATAATGAAATATCCATCAAAAATAAATAAACATCAAAAACAAAAGTATTAATTTTTTTTTTTAAAGTTTAAATCTACAATGGTTTTTCGTAAATAAATAAGAGCCAGTTTAAACTTTTTTTGTTTTTTATCAAATATTATTTATTTACATTTGCTTAAGGAATAATTTGGCATTGGTAAATTATGTTTGTATTAAAAATCTACTCCTTGCTATATAAACAGTCTTTCAACAACATTACCATCATCAGCTCATCTTATGTCACCACTGCTGGAGCACGAGCATGGATGGATAGGGAGAACGGGCCATAAACCCCACGCGGGCCCACTGCGGATTGGTGGTTGTTAACGACTGCTAATTCAGCCAGGACCAATGGCTTTACGTGCCTTCCGAAGCACGGAGGAGCTCGAGATGATACATTTTTGGTCACCATTCCGATAACCAGCCTATGCGAAAATTGCTTAGCCTCAGCACTCGCAAACTGGGCGCGTTAACCGCTGCGCCTTCGCCATCTAGTACTTAGTCCTTTAGTAATAGTTTTTGACAAAGTTTATTTGTAGAAATCTTAAAACAAAATTTGAATAAATACGAAAATACAAGTTTTGCACACAATATCCGTATATAAAGTTATTATTTCGTTAATATCGTCAGATAATAGCATCTCGGTTCGCACATCTGTGTGTTGTATTTGCACAAGCTCCCTACTAAAGTTTGTCTAAGCCGGTGGTTCTCAAATAGTGCACCTAACTCCACTCAACTTTGTGAACGCAGAATACCGTTTTCTGTTTGTGGCGTAACAGGAATAATCTTATAATAATGCGATACTCAATGAAGCTTAAAACTTCAAGCTTTTCTTGAATACTTTACTAATATTTTGTCTCTATATGAAGGCTTAGTTTTAAAAACAGCTTAATATCAAGCAAACGTAAACGCTTCTGTAGACTAGGGGCAAGATTGAGAGGTCAATCTAGAGGTCCTGGGTAGAATTCCCAACGACGAATAATACGTTATTAGGTAGTTTAAAGTCCCCCTGGCTTGCTTATTTAGGTTTGTCGCAGTAACAATATGTTGAAATGAAATTAAAATGAAATGAAATGAAATATATTTATTCGGAGCATCTATGACAACTTGACATAATAGACATTTTAAATTTATAATTATGCAACCGAAATGGTCACCACACAGCTTATGCCATGACATTGACGTGCCCAGGCACTGATATTCTGTGGAACCAGTAAGAGAGGGAGGGAGGCGCAGCTCCAGACATGAATTTCAAAATTTTACACAGTGACAGATGTATACAATATTAACCATAATTATTATTATTATTATATATATATAATTAAGTAGCACTGTTATTTTCTGATGTCGATAGTTAGAGGATCGATACCTAATTTCTCAGTAGTTGAGAATGTAGGGTAAAATGCGCTTTCACCTTCTACATTATTGTCCCTTACTATGATCATTAGGTAAAACGAATGAGTGGAATGAGGCCATCTTTTATAAAACATCTGACTTGACAACAAACTTTAAAGCATTGTAAGTCAAACAGCAAGCTCGGGTAAGAAGCAAGAAAACGGCTTTGCATAACATTAACAATTAGATAACGTTAACTCAATCTTTTGAAATTATCGTTGTGCTTGGTATCGTTACCTAGGTGGCATTTTTACCGGTAAATTAACTAAACGCGGATTGGCTAAAGCGCATTACAACGAAACACTAGATATCGTTACCTGCATAACCCTTACCTATATTAAACCTTATAGAAATAACGTTACTTAACGATACTAATAGTGTGAATTTAGTAACGTTATCAAGCCTTGTTTCCCAGAGTCACGAGTCACTATTTGACCGAGTCGTCCCAACAAGACTTTGAGAAGCTTTGCCCTGAAATAACTAGGGTAACGCCTCGCTTGCTATATCAATTCTGGCGCTAGTGTATGTTACATATAAATAACTGATATTGTTGGTAGTGTATGCAAATATTTGGCGTTGGGGCGCGAACAGGCGGGCCTCGCCGTTCAATTATAACAGTACATTCGCACTATATTTGAGAGTATGTTTATAGGCAAATTTGAATGTTAGCTGTCGTTTTCATAAAGTGGGTCTCGTATTTAAAAAAAATAGATAAGATAAGATAGAATCAATACACTTTATCGTACACCAAACGTGTTCTAGAGTGATTTTTTACAGAATAACAGTAACATAAACATACATTAATATTACATGTAGGTACTTATAGTGTTAAAAAATAGCCAAATGTCGATATTCCGAATTTTTTTTAAATTCCGGAAAGCGCTACCACCTTCGGTCTTATCAACATTTGACATCAGGTGTGTGATGAGATGAAGGCCAAGTTTTTTTTTTTTATTTATTGTGGCACGCCAAAATGGCTTCACCCTGCCTGATGAAAAGCAGCCAGTGAAGCCCAAGAAGTGAAAGCGTTCATCACAGCGCTACCACGCTATGCCGAACGCTCACACTATCATGGCCTGCATAAATGCTTTTTCACGCCCTGCTTAAATAACCCGGGAGAGAAAGAGGAGGGAAACACGTGTGCGGGAAGCGCACTCCACATACGGGCAGTTCGGCAAAGGAACGATTGTCCAAACTTTTCAACTTTTCAATTGTCCAAAGATTGTTGTTGATTTGTCCAAACTTTTTGGTACGTGTCTCGATAGTCAGCACGGTATGAGGGTGGCTTCTCAGACCTGCACGCGTCGATCTGGAAAGGAATGGAGAGGGAGGAATGAGGTCAATCAAAAAGCAAAAGCGCTTCATCATCATCATCGACTCAGCCAAAAAACGTCCGCTGCTGGACAAAGGCCTCCACCAAGGATCTGCTTATCGACCGGTTATGTACTGCTCGCATCCAGCGGCTACCAAATGTTTACCCGTTTGGAATTTTTAAATAAAAATTATAAATTTTTTGTTTAACTTAGCAAATACTAATAGAAGTGCTTTAACCTTCCTTACATTAAGGTTAAAAATAATGACACTAACGTAAGCGACCGTGATAATTGAAAAAGTTATATTGTCAGTGAATAGAAGTTCTATAAAACTTAACAAAATACCCGGGCGGCGTACAATGGCCTGCAATTCGTATATAAACCACTACTACACGACAAAAGTGCAACCTTTTAATTGATCTGTCTTCTCTCCTGAGCCCGGACTAGGGTGTTAATTGAGAAACGACCTGCCAATACCGTCTTCCTCTCACGAGGCACTACCCTCGAAGCCTTAATTGTTTTTACTAAACAGAAAATAATTGGAAAAGAATTTAAAATGAAATCAAAGATTGTTTTTATAAAGTTTATTATTAATTACACACACAAAGCTACACGAGTCCATCCACACCGCGGGTGACAGGGCCAGATGGAGAGTGTTGTCTTTACCACAAGACATGATGGTCACGATCTTCAGCATTGAGGGAACGACTGATTGGATTGGATTATTAATTAATAATAGCCCAATAAGCTCGATGACGCTACGTGCTGAAAGCACGTTAAGGCGTTGGTTCCGAGCAATCAACAATCACCAATCTGGTCTAAAACTGCTGGTCCGATTCAAAAAACTCTTAATAATGCACGAGAAGTTATCAAAGAAACTATAGGAATCATTTTTAATCAGGGTGGGATGAATACACAATATAATAAATGTTTTCAAATAATTTTATTGAGTTTAAAATTATTCGTAAGAAGTTAAAAAAAAAAGCTGGTTTGTATTTTTCTTAATAATCATAACGTCGGTGAGCGTCGTGTAAGAGCAGATTGAAGTTTTGATGAGCGGTTTAAAAACGTAAAGTGCGTTACCACAGACTGTATTCCGTATGCGGTACTCTTCGTCGGCCTACTGTAATTTTTTTTATGTAATTTTGGGTAAAGGGTGCTGGCAGTACAATTATGTATTTTTTTGTATTATATTATATATTTTATCATTGTTCGATTACCTAAATAAAGTTAAAAAAACATGTAGGTATGTGTTCGTACATAATTTTTGGTTGGTATGCATGCGTGCTGCATCCAAGCTGGATAAACGAGTAATTTGGCGACAATGAACACTACCTACATGCTATTTCAATGTTTTACCAATTGTTGTACCATGAATTTCCGCAAAAATAACGCCTGATTCCATTAATTATAATTTTAGAGAAAAACGAAAAAAGCTAAAATAAATTTATATTACTTTTTTCGTCTTTCTGTAAAATTGTGTCAAAACAAATAGGCACGCGGTTTTTACAAACTGCTCTTACGCGATCTTGCACGCCCACCGACGATAAGTAAAATGCTTTCAAGCTAACTCAACTAATATCGATGTTTTGATAATACACACCAGAAACAAGGTCAACTGTGTTTAGTTTCAATTAACAATACAATTCATGCTAGGTAATAATTACATACGAATCGGTGTTTGTAAGCAAAAAAGAGCAAATACAGTAATGTTTACATAATAACACGAATGGTAATACGAAACTGAAGGCGACGGCGTAGATGTGAGATTATTGGAACGTAGATTAGAGTACCATTTGCTTGCTATTAACATAAAAATAGTTATATTTATGATTGTTTTACGAAAATTTTGTTGCAAACAAATTACAATTTAAACCGGCTAAGTGCGAGTCGGATTCGCGCACGAAGGGTTCCGTGCCATTTTCTATAAAAACGGCAAAAAAATTATGTCTGTTGTTTAGGTAACAGAAAAACATCACCTGTGAAAATGTCAACTGTCTAACTATCACGGTTCATGAGATACAGCCTGGTGACAAATGGACAGACAGACGGACGGACGGCGGAGTCTTAGTAATAGGGTTCCCGTTTTACCCTTTGGGTACGGAACCCTAAAAAGACAAAGTCTTTAAAAAAATCCAGGAGCGGGAAGCTCCTTTGGCTTACAGAGTAAGAGTAGATAGTGTTGATTAATTTCGGCAAGTTGGATTGAGCCACGAAAGCTTAGTTGGTGGTGCACCTAACCCGGCATGTCATGGGGTGCGGTTTCGAATCCCGCTCATGGAATTTTTTCAACACTTTGTCTTTTTTCAAACGGTCATAATGTTTATTAAAACTGAGAAATTAAATCTTTGCAGCCGGTGTGTGGGGAAAAATGAATTTGTATTCTCTTTCTCTCTGAACTCTCTATGTAAAGAATAACCCGCGAGGATTCAGTTTTTAATCGTAATAACTAAGTAATCACTATAATCTTTATTATTATTACCACCTCCACCACCAGCAGCTCATTTTATGTCCCCACTGCTGGGGCATGAGTCTTCCCTACGGCTGAATATCTCTATTGGTGTTCTCCCGAACGGGCCATAAACCACCACGCGGGCCCAGTGCGGATTGGTGGTTGTTAACGACTGCAGCCGGGAACAACGGCTTTACATGCCTTCCGAAGCACGGAGGAGCTCGATATGATACATTTTTGGTCACCCATCCGATGACCGGCCTTTGCGAAAGTTATATAACGTTAAGCCATCTAGCTCCCAATCTTTATCATCTTCCTATAAACGTCCCAAGCACTGTTAGGCTCAGCTGAGACCTTCACAAAGCACTTGACGAGATCAGGCCGTAACACCACGCACAATCAGTGCAGGTTATTGGGTTTTAAAGACTGTCACCTCATGCCAACGGATTAACGTGTCTTCCGAAGCATGAAGGAGCTCAAGATATTTCATATCTACTATCGATGCTTTAGCCAAACTCCTCTCGATGTAGAGGATGACTTTCCAAATCCGAGGTGGTAAAATCAAAAGTAAAAAATTAGAGAGTAAGTAAATACTTCTTTTACCCTTCCCTTTTTTTTCGTCGATTAAGGGAAGACTTTTAAATTGGTTAGTTTAGAATTATCAAATCGAGTTCCAATAGTAATTGGAAGGGTGCGCAATTCTTTATGATTGTTGATTTCTCCGTCGCTATAACATCCATTGTTCACGGTATCTCTTAGTTTTTGTTGTAATTATATTGAACTTTGCCTTGTTTTGTTTCCACAAGCATTAAGGCTGTGGCGTATCGATCAATCGTCTTTTAAATACGTTTGTCGCATTATTTTATTCATAATAAAAATAACCTGATTAAATATTGTAAATACAACATGTATGCAATAAAAATAAAAAGTCACTTCTTCGTTGAACAGTCGAAATATGCGAAATATGAGACTTTTTAAAATTGAATCCAGACATTAAAGTTTTAATTCACATTTTCTGTATTTTCTTAAAATTTACTTTACGGGTGTGCGATTATGAAATCGTTGTACATAGCTGCTATGTATAAAAGCTAGCTGACAACGATCAGAGTTAGAAAATGCTATCTATTGATATTATCATATTATTTTAAAGCCTATTGTTATCTCTGTAACTTAATTCTTCTATTATTACAAAGTTTAACAAAAAAATTATTAGTTAACTTTGTATATATTTAACTAAATAATTAGAATATATAAATGTGATTTATCATTAAACATCTAAATTTAAACAACGTGAAAGTAAAAAAATAATATTTACCCTAATGAATATAAACGATGCGATTGCGACTTAAAATTATTATTAAACCCATTTTATAAAAAAAATCCCAGTTAAAAATTCGTTGAATAAATTTAATATTGAACATTACCTAGCGCTGAATAATTTAGGAGTAACCAATTTGACCGTGTTGCGGTCAATATTTCCACTCCCGCAGCGCAAGTGTGAAGAGGTTTGAATTAAATATCACAGGTGTACTAACTATACCTCGAAAAACGGTTCGTGGTATCAAAAAATTAAATTAATTAATACAAAACACTTGATGTATGTATTAAGTTTACGTGATTACTACGCATTGAAATAAACAGTATAAACAGTTCAACAGTGTATTCACACAGAGATGTAGTACCTGTGTCAGGACCATGAAAGTTTAAATAGTTAAATTCGTAGTAATTGTTTCATTTCTATAACTTGCCTTTGTTTTCAAGCCAAAGAAAGCCAATTTCATGTTCAATTTCAATCTTCATCTTCAATTTCATCTTACCTAACTGTCGGAACATCAACATAAAAAGTATTGTTGTTCTATTACTGTTTTTAAAGTGATACACTTATATACGATAGTAGCTAGCCAAGCGGATTTAGAACAAGCCGTTTCAAAATTGTAGGTTTGTAAAACCGTTGCCTTGACCGATGTGTTGCAGTTGACGTAGACCACCTACATTTTAGAGTTGGGTTGAATATTTTTTTAGATGTATCATCTACGCTCATCAAATCATAAATCAATGGATGTGGTAAATTGTTTGAAAATCCTATTCAAATGGAGAGTGCGTCAAAGCAACCGTAAAAACAATGCCACGATTTATCATTTCATCAATTGGGGCCTGCCAAATATTTCATCCCACTGGCAGATTTATTGGCTTTGATGTTTTGTTTGATTATTTTCACGAGATTTAATTTAATTTGATCGTTCATTTTAATTGCAATTTCTCTGAAACGACGAATACAAAAATGAATTTTATGAAACAATCGAAAGTTGATAATGAATGTAATCTTTTTGTTTTTTTATTATTATTTATAAGTTTCCACCCGTGGCTTAGCTAGCTTAAAATATGGTCTGTCACAAAAGTCTTTATTGGTGCCCTCGGATTACCGAGTGAGTTAAAAAATAGTCTAAAGGCACAGGCAGTCTGGGCATTATCTTCTTCATTTATCTAGTTTTGCTTTAATGTGACAGATAGATGGACAAACATCAACGGATTAGGCACACTACCAATAATGCTATCGTGGCGTGGCATGCGTACGTTTAAATATTTCCATGTTTATATCAAAGTCATATGAGTTGATTTCTTAATTATTTACAAACTAATTAACAATAGACTGTGTCAACAAATTAGTTAACGTGCAATTCTAATACTTTGGTTATAATGTTCGGAAACGACAGTTATTGAAACTTAGTGTACAACTTTAGCCACCCTTAACTTTCCGACCTACAAAACGCTTCTTAACGTCTCGTTTAAAAGGTAAATGTGTTTACAGTTACTGTTAGTATACCTAAAATACTAAATAGTTTGAAAAAAGTTTGTATCGGAAGAGAGTGTTGCGTAGTGTTTTGTGACTGAATCATTTATGGAAATGATATGGTGTCGGCGGTACGTGCGTTACCTTAGCGAGGGGGTGTCGCTGTTTTCACTCAAGTCGATTAAAGTTCTAACATTTAAAGATAAAGTTGTTACATCTAATTGTACCTACGTGATGCAAAGTTTTTCTTTTTAATAAAAGTTTTGTAAACTGATGGATGTTACAAGCAACTATGCTACAAACGCTCGCTTGTAGTTTTTAATTCATGTATGCCCATGTATACACCATCCAGCGGGCCTCACGTGAGTACATACGAGTATAACGTTATTTTAATATAACATAAATACTCATTGCGTTCCATCAAAATCGAGTACTAGGCTTCGTCCTTTTAGAACCTGTCGCAGCAAAGTTCTTTCACATAATATTTATTTACTCGTTTTACTTGTAGAGTAAGCATCTCGCCTGATGATAAGTGATGATAAGTCTAAGGTGTAAGTGTTAGCACAGTTCTCCCGAAACCTCATCTACTGAGGAACTGGCTATCTTATCTCTTTTATCTATCTTATCTATCTCAGCTGAAGCAACAACAATGCACCAATATTGATGTTGTGGCGACATTGTTAGATACGATGGTGAAATGTGTTGACAGTTAGTGAGGTCTGTACAAATCTGCTTTACTAGTTGTCATCGCATCTAGTCTCCGATTCTACCTAATATTAGGTGCTTATTCTATAAAGATAAAAGTGATTATATAAATGTATCATTAATTCAATTCAATTCAATTCAATTATTTATTACATTCCACAATGTAGACAAAGATGGTGAACATAAATAGGATATCATCATGGACCCTGGCGGGCACGCAATAGGGTTTAGAAGAGAGGAGGCGCTATAATGATAGCAAGTTTTACGTTCAAAAAAAGAAAAAAAAATATTTACAAATATGACAAAAAAGTAATAAAAGTAAGTTTAGGTGAGAGATTCAAAATGTATTTTTTTTTAGTAGTGTCATTAGGTCAACCAAAAATGGCTAAGCATTTAGTTTTGATTTGTAGACCTACAACTTATTATACTTCAATGTATGTGCGTGTTATGCTTACTATTTATTTATTTATTTACGCTCGGTGGCCGAGTGGCGGGGTGCTCGGCCCGATATCCGAAAGTCCCGGGTTCAATTGCCAGGTCTGACAAAGTGTGTTTCAGATTTTTCGATACAATAGCCCGGGATGTGATCACCAACCCACATATAACAATATAAATTATATTGAAAAACTCATTAACCCGCATCGTAAAACTGTAATAAAAATAAGAAATTACAGAATAGGTTCAATTAGCAGAACACCCACTGCTAAGGAATGAATGGGAAGGGAAGGAATGAATGTGAAGTATGCGAATGAAAGAGGGAGAGGAACAAAAGCGAGAACTGGCATGAAAGCTAAATAGCATGATAGCTCCGATTTCCTGTTAAAGGAGGAATATTAAAAAAAAAACACATTTAGCAGGTTTGGTCATTAATCCATCAATTGTAGTGATTTATTTATTTATTCAAGAAAACTCACTGGCTTACAGTATACACCAAAGCGCCAACAAGCAACACTTTTTTACATGCATTGATTAAAATTACATTTAAAATCTTACAAACACATTCCAAAGTAGTAATAGATACTTATAATAATAATAACAGATATAGAACAATACAAAACAAAAGTCATTTGAAATCAGATGAATAAATTTGCAAACACAATGTCAAAAGCAATCATAATAGATAGATGTCAAGTCGATAATAAAATTAATACAACATAAACATTAAGATTAAATATGTTATCATGTCATACTAACTAATACTAATATACAATAAATGGATCCCATCACGTAAGCACGTCAAGCTATATACAATAGTGATAACTTTATTTCAATGATGGAGGTCTTTGCCCAGCATTGGGACTGTGATAGGCTATTCACTTTACCCAGCATTGGGACTGTGATAGGCTATTCACTTTACTTACTTATTTAAATAATATGCATATTACTGCGTGAAATAACCGAAATACACGGTTTATCTTCGCACACGTTTCCCATCTTTCTTCAATGAAAACAAATATTTACCAATGCGGAAATTTTCTCGACATATAGGTGTTTCACAAAAAAAAACATAAAGGTACAGTCGGAAAAAGGTGTTTCGTGTGAAAACCGGATCGTGCGGGATTATCGCCGCCGCTGACCGCTTTTACTGTTTCACCTTTTGTCAAAATCTTTTTTTTGTGCTGTCATAATATTTTTCAATGAAAATTGTTTTGTCCAAAGCTACAAAGCTTTTGTTGTTCGACAAATTTTATTTTAGAAAGTGATTAAGATTTTTGAACAATTTACTTGGTTCAAAAGTAAGCAAATGAATCAATAGATTCCTGAATATCCTGTTGTTAACTGGATAAATCAGTTAGCTTTGATCACGTAAATTTTACTTGTTCAAAAAAATAGAATTTATGTCACCGTTGCGTTCGATGATAATGATTGTAAATGCCTTTATTCAGTTATGTAAAACTATGTGTAGTAAATCACTCACTATCCGCGCCATGACAGGCTGCGAAGTCAGAAATCATTGAATACCTATATGCTTACTGCACATATGCTGGCTTGTCCACGGTAATATACTGTTTGTAATAATATTAATAATAATCTTCGTTTTCAGACCAATGATCCATGTTGTTAGTAAACTTTAAAGCTATGTTAGTGGAGTAGGCACTTATAAGAAACTTTTGTGCTCGTGCCTGTACTTTTAATTGTTATAATTGTTGAACAACTAGGTAATACATAGGTATAGATAGCCAGATTATGGTTAATACCTGTGCCTTATCGAGTGGTCGAGTATCGGCTTGCCTGTGCCGATTTATGACTAAGCATCAAGATATTTATATTTACAACGACGACGCTTCCCTATAAGTCGAAGCCTTCTATATGAAAAACTTATTTTATTATGACGTTTTGAATCCTTGAAAGGTCTCTTGATCTCATGAGGTACGTTATCTATCACCGTCGACCGCCGACCCCTATGTTTTAGGTAACCCCTAAGCCATGTTAGGTGACAGTTGCCGAAGTACAACCGTAACTTAAGATGGCAAAGGGGTCATCTAAAAACAGGATAGGTACCTTTTTTTTTCACTACGCTAGAAAACAAACTTGCGAATTGCCTGCAGCCTCTTCAGATCTCTGCAAGCCCTTCTAACAACTTGTTGTTGTTAAAAACTCATCGCTCGCATCGAGTACCACCGCACCCGGGGAGGCGCGGATGGTTATGTGGGGATCTCCCCTCCAGCTCCCACCTCCCTGCCCAGACCCGAGAGTTCGACAGGGATTCGGAAGGAGGATCCTACCCACTAAATACCATGTAGATCCCCTTCACGTGCCGCTAGGATGACTGGGATCATCGGTTTGGCAGTCAGTGTTCACGACAGCGGCGGCCCACCAGATGGAGCACGTCCGAGGATGTTTGAGCGTGCTCTAGACGTCCGCGTTGTCAACCCTGATGTTTTATTTAATATGAATAAATATTCTTTCTTCTCTTCAGAGTCAGGCATACCTACATAGGTGCTGTGCTTCTTTGTCCAGTATTCTAAATGATTCCTTTATACTTATCTGTCAGCGGCTCGCATACGATGGAGATTTCAAATAAAAAATAAACTGTTGTGCATTCACCTTGTAGCAGCTTTCCCGATCCTTGAAGTGCCACTACACATTCACATGATACACTAAACATTTACACTCGCATAGGCCCAAGACACCGTACTCGTGCAACAAGGGTAAGACCCGGTTCTCACATGCTCTATACCAGGTACAGACATGAAACTAGGTGCTTCTCTTACCCCCACGACCCGGTCAACCCTAGCCTTTAAGCACCTCCTGGTTGTTCCACTCCCGACCTGATCCGAACCCCTCGGAGAATCTAGTAGGGCTCGGGGACAGGCTTATATGATTCCATTCCCTCCAGGAACCCTCTGACGGTGTTTTGGTTACACGGCCTGAGGAACCCTTTAAGGTTCTCGCCGCCACCAGTCCGGTGACAGTGTAAACGCCGTCTGAGGCCAACACCAAACTCTCTTTTCAAAAACAACCATGTAAGTATATGACTACAGCGCATTGCGATTTGCAAATACGCCACCTTAAGTAAGTACAGTGATTGTGAAATAAGAGCGTAACATATCTGTTAAAGCACATTATCGCCTGTTTGGAGCATAAAACCTTTATCGGCGCATGAGTCACTCGCTCTCAAGTGGCTGGTGATTCACGGGCCGAGAAACGACCTTATTTCGAAGTTGTTAGATACGTTATGTTTTCTATTCTTTATCTCTAATAGGTATTGGTTTGGTGCAAGTTACACAAAATGTTAGGTTCAAATTCCTATCTTTGGTAATTAATCTAACCTATTATACAGGTGAGATTAAATAGCGTTAATTAACAAAATTTCTATTGTGTATCGTCTCCGTCGTACAGTGTGAACGAGATCAGAATGGATACACGTAATTCTTTCAGTCTTCTAAAGATTACTGTGTTAAATGAATTGCCAACTTATAGGCGTTTGACATTTAATACACATCCTAAGGATTAACGACAGGCAGAAGATGGAAGCGCATTTCACCTGAAATCTTAACCTCTGCCTCCTTAGACTTAGACAAGAGGACGCTTACACAACGCTAATTATAGCGTTTCTATTATGAATAGAAATTAAATTTAGTGGATATTGTATGAGATTGACATAAACGTCATTTATACGTATCGTTGACTTATGTCAATCCCGTACAAAAATCATTCTATTGAATTTATATTCTATTAGCGTTATGCCACTTGTTTAGGGGGGGCTGCTTTGTGCGAGCGCTGATCAGCGCCGTCAAACAATTAGAATTCTATTGTGTCTGTATCCACGGTAGACGACGGATTAAACCGCTGAGCTAAGAACTGCCGTAACACAACAATGTTAGTAAATGAAATGAAATGAAATATATTTATTTGTGTCACAAACACAGGAACAGTATTCACAAGAATAAAACATGAAAATTTTCTATGTGGCACAAAAAGGCCAACTCAGCATATTGTCAGGGCATACACATACACATACATTCGGCTTATTTTTATGTCCCCACTGCTGGGGCACGAGCCTTCCCTATGGATGGATAGGGAGAACGGGCCATAAACGTCTACGCGGGCCCAGAGAGGATTGGTGGTTGTTAACGACTGCTAATGCAGCCGGGACCAACGACTTTACGTGCCCTCCGAAGCACGGAGGAGCTCGAGATGATACATTTTTGGTCACCCATCTGATGACCGGCCTTTGCGAAAGTTGCTTAACCTCAGCACTCGCAGACCGGGCGCGTTATCCACTGCGCCATCGAGCTCCTCAATGTCAGGGCAAATGGTGGTAATTGCGCACTTGGAACCGAACCTAGGGCTTTTGGGCCTGAGCCTGATGAACCACTTAACTACAGAGCAGGGTTTTTCAGCGTCAATAGAAAAATGTTTCGTTTCTCCGACCTTTCCGTTAACTTCTTCCATAAATGCCTTTGCTCTGGGTTTAGACATAATATCTCTATCAATCTCTATTTCCAT
The DNA here is from genome assembly GCA_947562085.1 of Eudonia lacustrata. NCBI lineage: Eukaryota > Metazoa > Arthropoda > Insecta > Lepidoptera > Crambidae > Eudonia > Eudonia lacustrata. The sequence goes on along the minus strand of OX387323.1, from coordinate 1,181,561 downwards.
AACCTGTACCATAGACTAACGGTTTCTTACCGTCGTCGTTGCTTTATCGTCACGTATGGCGGAAACCTTATCAATGTCCATATGGGTCAGAGATCTCATTTACAACAACTAAAACAATGCCTTGTTTGTACATCCGGCCGGATGGACTCATATTTTATGTATAACGAGAAAACCACAAGAACAGCTCGGAGATTTAGCACTTTAGTTAGGCGTTGGTAATAAATAATAAACTATGTGTTGATTACACATTTAACAATAAATATATAAAATGTTATAACTGTTGTATTATATACGTAATTGGTTGTCACAGTAGCTTGGAAAAGTTTATGAATATTTTTAAAATAAATTCTCATTGTTCACTGATATCCAGCTCGAAGGACCAACTTATTGTAATGGAGAAAGAAGTTTTGTGTAAAAAAAAATACTTCAACCGTGTTTTCTGTTTCGATATTGTATTCGAAGTGCCATGTTGTTTTAGTAAACATAACAACAGTTCAAACAATGCATTAAACAGTCATGCTCTACCAACGTTAAGATTTTGAACTAAGTATGATATATTGAACCGTCAAAGAACAAATAATAGTGTACCGTGCAGTTTACTCAAACGGATGATTAATACACTCGTACGAGCCATAGGTTGTCCAAACAGCCGACACAATCAAACTCTAATTCTCCGAAAACACAAACATCGCCGCACGCGACCGCATCACGAATGCACTTCCATTACTTAAGTTGACAGTAATTAAAGTGGTCCGCGGCTAATACGATTTGAGCGTCCTATAAACACATGCACGCGATCCGAGCGACGCGAGCGAACCGGAGTTTTGCTCGCAGCGCTGAGCCGAAGCACCGCACATTCAAGAAGCGAACGATGTGGCATACAATGAAAACAAATGGCGGATATTAGCACGGCTTTATCTTTAGGTTTAACTTGTAGGTTAGGTCAAGAAGCGAACGATGAGGCATATATCTAATAAAAACAAATGCCAGTTGACAGTATTTAAAGTGGTCCGCGGCGAATACGATTTCAGCGTCGCCAGCGAACCGGAGTTTTGCTTGCTTAGCCGAAACGCGAACATTCATGAAGCAAAAGTGGCATACAATAAATCAATGGCGGAGATATGTAAAACTTGCGCGGTACCTACGTCGTTAAATATTATTATTAAGAAAATAAAAAATATTAATTTACTCGATCTTTTTTACATTATTAGGTATAGCTTGTATACCCGTATACTAGTTTCACTTGGTATACTTGTATTACGAAGATTGGCTATGGTAACCATCTTTGGGCGCACCAGTGTCATACCGACTAGGAGTAAAAGTGGTCGCCGTGACCGAAAAAGGTCGGAACAATCATGATCCTGATCATCCTGAAACGTGGGTCGGATTCTGAGTCCGTGAGCAAGAGATCTTGGACCTGAGAACGGAACCATTAGACCACAGATTGTGCCAGGCGGCAGTTAAACTTCAAATAGAACCTCCACCACGCTTCATACCTCCACGGGCGGCGACACTAGTGTTTGTCCCGGAAACTCCCGGCTACCCCAATTAATTACCGGGACCGTTCCTCCGTCGATTTAACTTGTAAACGAGTGCATACTTCTGCCATACGGATTGCACCGGATTTATTCAAATAAGCTTCTTGTACCGCTTTTTGTTTATTGCTCGCGTGCGCGCATCTTAATTGGATCGCTTTTCGGATGCGGAATAAGATTCTGTTTAGCTTGATTTATTTTTTTAAGCCGCATTAATTTAACAAGCTTGCCAGTGACAAGTAACGCTTTGCAGTTTGCTAATATTATATTATTGTGCATTGTTAATTTTCGTTTAAATGGTTTCTCTTGGGTTACCATCGTTTCGCTGGAAAACTGGACCGATTTTATTACTTTTTCATTATAATTAAATAAAGGCTTTGGCTGTTTTTTAAGAAACTTGACGAGATTATATAAAAAAAGCAAAATATAGGGACACAGCCAAAGCCTTTCTTTAAATTTTTATGAAAAAAGTAATTAAATCGGTCCAGTTTTGGAGGAGGAATCAGGGGACTACGAAACGTTGATTTTGTCTACTTTTCATACATATTTTTCAATTCAGTTGATCTTAGTATTTCCTCAATGAGAAACAATTACCTACAATACAGTTGTTTAGATTTTTTCGCGGTATTATCGACCCTATTTTGTGCGATCGTGTTCGATTGATGGTTCTTGCGTGGATATACAAATTGTTCGGCAGATTGTTGAACATACAAAAATGGGGGATAGGTATTCGGGCATTTAAAAAAAATCCTGGTCATAAAAATCTTTTTATAAGATTTTTTATTTGATTTTTTGAAATTTCGCCACATTCGTACCTCTAAACCCCTATAACACTTTCTTTTTTATAGCTACGTCCATTTTTTTTAATTGGAATCTTAGGGGATGGTACGTCCTAAAAAATTGGTACTTGTTACAGGTTATTGCTAAAAATAAAGTTGTGGTCTCCCAAACCCAAAAAAAAGGTTGAAATTAAAATTAACGCATAACTTTGCATTGCATTTAAAAAAAGTAAAGGTGATGGAAGGCTTTAGATTTTTTTAAACATCTCTAAAATGTAGGCTTTCTAATGGTATGTTATTTGTTTCGATATCATTTTCGTAACCGGAGTTATTAATTTTTTCAAAGTAATTGGACGATTTCGCTGAAATTCTACTTATGCAGAAAGTTACATGTTTTGTAAAATATCATTTTTTTAGATCTTACCATCCCCTAAGATTCCAATAAAGAAAAAAATTGGGCCTAGCTATAAAAAAGAAAAAGTTATAGGGGTTTAGAGGTACGACAGTGGTAATATTTCAAAAAATCAAATAAAAATCCTATAAAAAGATTTTTATGACCAGGATTTTTTTTGATGCCTGAACGGTTAGGAGATGACCCCACCTACCCCCCATTTTCGTATGTTCAATGATCTGCCGAACACCCTGTATATACGAGTAGAACATAAATAAAATAGATACTTAAATAAATATTCAAGACCTATAGAACTAAATATACGAGTTAAGCTCTTTCTGGTATAAAACCTTTTGGGGTATTAGGAAGAGCTACTTCCATGACACTATCGACCTTAACTTTAAATAAGACGTTAACGCTACTGTACTGTATAATTAACAAGGAAGTAACGTTATACTAAAAAAGTAGTCTATTAAAACCAATGTCAAGTTCAATAAATGAAAACATGGTAGTTTTTAATTTGTACAATGAGCACCACAACTAGCTTGTCACTGGAACAGCAAATCTGGAACTTATTGTTATGTACCTTAAGGTCCAATCGTGCTTCGTGCTGTTTTGTAATAAAATGCGTAAATTTACCTTGGAAACGTTACTAGGAAGATCGGTATTCACCAGGTGTTAGCATTAAATATCCTATATTAGGCGTTATCTTAGTTTAGTATGCATTGTAAGCATTGTCGTTAGTCAGTAGCTGCACGTGTGCCAAAACGGAGTATTAACTCTTATTTACTGTTAGCTATTTAATTCGCGCACTATATTGAACACCTCGGTGGCCGAGTGACAAAACGCTTGGCCCGATACCTGCAGGTCCCGGGTTCACTTCCCAGGTCGGGCAGAATGTGTTTCTGATTTCTTTTAGATTCATAGCCCGGGTTTGTGTTCACCAACCCGCATTTGGCAAGCGTGGTGATTAAGCTATATCCATCAATTGTAGTGATGACTTGATTTCAATGATGGAGGCCTTTGCCCAGCAGTGGGACAGTTAAAAGCTATTTACTACTTACCATATTGAATACGTATCTTGTATTAATAACACTTACATAACAGGAAACAGGGACCCGACCGCCTAACCGATCGCTTTGACTTCGTGTGTGGTTTATGACGTCATCTTGTCGTTTCGTGCCGCCTATCAAAGCAATATCGAAAGCTATAGCCTTTAGCTTTTGATATTGCTTTCATAGGCGGTGCGAGGTGGCAAGATGACGTCATAAACTATACGCGTAGTCAAAGCGATCGGTTAGGCGGTGGGGGGGCTGTTTAAATAAAACAGTCTATGTCTATCACGTGTGTCAGTCGCGTTTATTTTACATGTTGTCCTGACGTTTCTTAGAGGGTCCGTGGTCACAGAGAGATAGAGGCCGTCGTATAAACGGACACGCGTCTCGGATCAGCTCGGAACAGTCCAAGCACAGCCGTTTCATGATTTCGTGTCCATAAGGGCTCCCACACATAAACATGATGGGGCGCATGTCTAGTATTTGACAGGCAATAAGGTTTATAATAAATATTTATAAAATTTATAAAATACAGAGAAAAGATTAAAGGCCTACCCGACCCAGCCAGGAATCGAACCTGGGTATTCCGCAATCTGGGCGGCTGCACTGACCGCTATGCTATACTAGCCTGGCGCAACGTCTATTTTTGCAGTACGACGTCGTATCGTGTTTATGTCTTTCGGCCCTTAGAGGTTGTCTGTGTGCGGCATCTGTATGAAGCATAAGTTCTATAGTCTCCTTATTATGTTGTAAGGACCTGATCCAATACAGCAGCCCGCCTAACCAAAAGTATTTACGTAATGGCTCTTAGAGATGGTAACGCATTGGCAGCTCCCCGGATGGGAGCAGATGGATGCAGGTGTCCATGGGTGACGATGACCACTTCCCATCAGGTGACACACCGGCTCGTTTGCCGTCTTTTTTTTTCTTTTTTTTATTAGGTTACAGAACAGACATTAATCTTAACAAAGTTATAAGTACCTAATAGGTTTAACAACATTTTATATTAGACTAATGTCCTAATTGTGTTAACACAAGTAGTTTATGTGTGCTTAACATGTGTAAAATTAGATTTAGCTTTAGATTTAAAAAAGAAAATAGAACTAGACTTAGAGATGTAATATTTCCAAATAATTTTAAAATTACTTAAAACTATTTGGAAAACTACACTTGGGTCGTTAGCCATTTGGGTCAATTAATAATGTCTTGATGGAAGTTTTGGATACATTAGTGTTCCTATTGAAAATATCAAATTTTACATTAAAAATTGCCTGATATTTATATTATATATATTACATTTTGATACAACTTGCAAGTCGGCGAATTTTTATGCTGATGGGTAATCACTGGACTTTCACCTCACCTGATGTTAAGTGGTAATAACCCCGAGGGTGCACTTCACCCGGAATCCTCAACTTCTGAGGCATTAGCTATCTTATTTGTTTCCAGCTGCCGAAACACCACGATACAACTAACATTGATAAAATTAAATAAATAAATAAAACTTTCTTAAACTCACACCAATTATCTAGCCCAAGAGAAGCTTCGTAATGAAACTCGTTAAATGATTACTAGACAACGGATAAACATACTTAAAATAGTTAAATACATACTTGTTATACATAGAAAACACCCAGACCCGAGACAATTTACAAAAACAATAATTTCTAAATTGACCCGACTGTCGGTCGAAACCGGGACCTCAGAGATGGCGACACCATGAAAACCGGTGTATAAACCACTCGACCAAGGAGGTCGTCATGTTATTTAGATAAGATGGTGGTAGCTAGCCAGGCGGACAAACAAGCCCTACATGTAATGTGTTTCTACAGTAAATAAACAACACTCGTAATAATGAAGAAATAAGAATTTTCTTAAACCTATTGTATTTCAATTCTTAATAGCTTTGAATGGAGATTAAGATCGTAACATTATTAGCACCAACACAATAAGAAACCTAAACGAAGCCGATTGTAAAGAGCGTGCAATACAGATTAGTCATAGTTATTCAAAATACCCCTCCATTTTTATGAACAAGCTTCAACTCTATCGAGTGAGTACAAAACCAAGCTGAACTGGTGCCAAGTTATTGAAGACAACGGTCAAAGGAGATTGAACTGAGACGCGAAGGATTAAAGAGGTCAAGGGATGTAAAGCCAAGTTTGCTCCTCTGTCCATACAGCAGATGTTACAGACACTTTATAGAACAGTAGTTGAAGAAGTTTGGAGCTAAGTTCGGCAGTTGCCGACTGTTCGTGAGATGAAATTTTATTTGGTGGACCTTTTTTGAATATTCGCCGGAGTTGTGTACGGTCGGTCGTGTACTCTGATTCGTTTCAAGTGAATTTTGGCTGGAGCAAGACTTTTATTTGCTGGGAGGCATGTTCCGATTATGTCAGATGTTGCATGTCCTGGTTGTGTGTAGACTTTCCTGGTTTGCACCTTAAATAACTTTTCCGTTCTTTGATTTAGAGAATCGTTTCATAATAATGTAAAGTATGCACGATTTAAAGGAATCCATTGGTGATAGAGAGCCCAGCAGTCGAGCGAAGCAAGGTTTAGTCCTAATTCCATTCGAGGTGTGCCGCATTTTATAATGAAACGTTGGTGGATAAAAAATATTTTAAAGTTAACTAAGTATATGAGCTTTAATATAACTCTTTATTAGTAGTAGTAGTAAACAGTAGTAAACAGCCTATAATTGTCCCACTGCTGGGCAAAAGCCTCCATCATTGAAATCAAGTCATCGCTACAATTGATGGGTAATGGCTTAATCACCACGCTTGCCAAATGTAGGTTGGTGATCACAAACCCGGGTTAAGCATCGAAAAATCCGAAACACATTTTGCCCGACCTGGGAATTGAACCCGGGACCTTCGGGTATCGGACCGAGCACTCTGCCACTCGGCCACCGAGGCGTCTTTATTAGTTATCTTTACTAAACATTGGTACAGCTGAGATTAAACAGAAAACAAAAGATAAGTATTTTTAAGTGAGTTTTTAACGATCCCTTTTAAAAGATTGTATCTATTTTATTGTGAACTTTTGTATTTTTTTAATGTTAGAAACACGGCAAACAATGATGAAAAGTGGCTAGTACAAAAGTTTTCAGTACAGAGACATGCTTGCGATGTGCCAGTCCCATAGAAATCCCTTGGGGATTATTATCAGGTAACTGTGAATTCTTATGGTTCCTCATAAGTTTTAGTTAGTTGCCTGACCACGTGATACTCAAACTGATTTCTAAAAACGCCATCCGAACAAACAATCCATTTCATCGTTACTATGTAGTCCTTCTTACACTTACAACTAACTAAACATCGAAATACTTCTACGAAATCATAGAACGTTTCTTGGAAACGTTTCTGTTGCTGCAAAAAAAGGTTCTACAATGTCAAAAAAATAATACTCTTAGCTAATTTACGTGAAGATCAAAAGCAGGCCTTATGGTAAAGGAACAGAGGATAAATTACTTTAAAATATTAGACAGGGATGTTTAAGTTAGACTGGTTTAAAAAAAGTTAAAATGCAAGACCATTTTTGGGGAGGCCCAAGAGAGCTTCTATAAATCAATATTGAACAAAAAAGTAAAGTTATGGGCATTTTTTTAAAATATAATAATGACTCTTCGCTGTTAAATCTTAGATAGCAATTGTGTGTTTATATGCAATAAGAAAAAGAAAAACATGGATAATTATAATACTGCTACATTGTTCATAGTTCATAATTTTTAACATCTACCTATCTAAAATTCAAAGCAATTTCCGTATCATGAAATTGTTTAAAGCCAGAACTCACTATAAATTCTTAATGCTATTACGTTTCCAAGAGCTATTATGATATCCAATCAACCCTGTTCGCTGTAATTTGTATGAATTGTATGCCTTTGTGTAATTTAGAGCGCGCACAATAGTCAGTTAAGTTATAACTTGTAACAAAAAGGGTGTATTTCGGAGTGAAAACGCCCAAACGTCCTAAGAAAGCATTTCTCGTAAAGGACAATGTTATGCCCGCTCGGTTCCAGAACACGTGATGCGTGCACGTGGTTTAAGGTGGAGTTATGCTAATAGCTTGCACGAAGTCAGCCCGAATGTTCGGTTACATGCAAAAGAGCGCAAGCAAATTAAAAAATGTTCTTGGATGAAGTCATCAATAATCTTTCTGAATACATTATTTAAAATGAATGAATGATAAATATTTTTAGAGCATAAAAATATAAATGTATAAATAGATATGACATTATAAATAGCATTCACATAAAATATGCAACAAACACTTGAATAAAAGCTGGCACGAAAGGCGGTTTTTCTATAACCACTATCCAGTGCGTAAAAAAGATTCTTGTAGATAATGTCGACTCTGACTTATTAAGTAAATATGCTGCACTCATTTATCATACTTCTCGGTGTGACATAGTCAAAATCACATCTAAAACTATGAATATTTTAAAGTAACTAGATATTGTATAATCACGCTTTTTTGTACTGAGACACTGTAAGATATCAAAAACGAATTCTTCTTTAAATTAACGAAATGGTTGTAGGGTGGTAGACACTTTATAATAGTTCAAAGAAACATTGATGATATTCCTTGAAAAGTTAATATCAAGGGGATTCGAAACCTCTAGTATGTTAACTTAGTTGACTCTAATATTATAATAATATGACATTTATCACCGTATGTTTGTCAATTCCCAAGTTGAAAAGAGAAATGTTCGCGAATGTTCGCTTCAAAGCGACCTTACCCTTTACTGAACACGTGGACATTACGTCCCCCAACAAATAGCAGTATGGAGTGCTACAACAATAGACCCAAGTTTGAGCCTCAAGGTTTCTATTCATTGGCCTCTACATAATGCTTTATGAGAAATACAGCCAGTCATTTAAGCTCTAACAGTATGATAATAAAGTTCACGTAACAACATCTGAATCTTTAGAAAATATTCCTTTTTCCTCCTTGTGAAGAGGTGTTGGATACATCATAGTCTTTTCATTTGACCCTTTACAGAGTTGGAAACAGTAGGTCTATAAGAAACACCGTGATATAATATTGTGCACAAGTATTGCTAAGAATGAATGATTGTTAAAAGTTTATACACATTCAAGTGCGAAATGATCCTCTCCTAAGTAACTTAATACAATTTTATCAATACTACCACAAATAATGCAGTGTCTCGCTTTAAATATACAACTCTATTAAGAACTGTAATCCTTACACCACTTTCTAAAACAAGTTTCCTAAGATTAAGTTTGCTCGTCAAATATTTGTTCCAAAACTTGGGATGCAACACGCTCCACAAGACTACCAAATGTTTGGCTCAAATTATCACACGTCTGCATCCTCTATGCCCTTTCTGAGAGTCTAAACAGCTGATGTTTTATCGTAAACACTACTTTTCCTTTCATTTAAATGAAAACTGTATTTCTGACATCATTAGGTTCAATATCGGCTGCAAGAAGTTTACAATTAGTCGTAAATTGTACTCCTAGTTTATTTTTTGTTCGCCCATGTGCGGCGACGAGTTAAGACGCATGTGTGTGTGTGTCTGTGTATGTGAGTGTGTTTCTGTGTGTGGGTGTGTATATGTGTGTGTCTACCCATTGGAGTTTTTTTAATTCTTTCTGGACTTTCCACTCGCTGAGGGTTATTTCACAAATAGTAAAATGGATGCACGATCGGTAATAATGTTTTGATTTGCCCACTCCTTTACGTTTACGTCTCGATCTTGTATTTTGATTATGATACAATTGTGTTACCTCTAAAGATGCCATACGTATTACTATAAATACGCTTTCCATTTGTGGTTTAGTTTTTGAACAGGCAAAAATTTTATATAGACTTCATTGAGATTTCATAGAGTTTTAACTTAGCTTTTTAACCGAAGAAATTATTGCTGCATATAAAAATAAAAAACAAGGCTTCTTATTAATAACCTTACTACTACGGCTCTGAGAAATACTAGACATTAAAGTTGTACATAAAGTTTATCTGTCAATTAATCTAGTTCTTTATCGCGCAATATCGTTAGGCAATTAAGCTTTACTAGATTGGTTAGTTTCGACTCTATCAGTTACAATCACTCTATTAAACTAAATATATAGTTCACTCATAATTATACTCAAAGCGAATGGAAAGCAGTAAACATCATGGTTTACTACTGAAAATATATGTTGTTTTATCGAAAGTCTGCGTAATACTAGATATTAATAGGTATATCATAGGTTTTTGTAGTTTTTGCTTCTACTTTTGTTATGAAAACTTTTTTTTATTTATGAAAGTAATATGATTTTAGTTATTCTTGCTAAAATGATATTATGTTAAAAAAATATGTTTAAATACATATAAACCTATACGACTTTATGGAGTCCATTTTGTTTTCATCATCTTATTATTTGCTGTAACTTACGTATTTTTAGTTCTTATTTTTTTGGTTGGTCTCCTTTATACAAAAGCCATATGACACATAAATCTAATAATTTGTTAAATAATTATTAAATATAGTAAAAAGATTAAATGCCTACCCGACCCAGCCACGAATCGAACCTGGGTACACATAAATATAAAAAATAAAAAACACTTACCTAATTTGTTATCTACATTGAAAAAGACCTAACAAAAGAAAGAGATAGAAATATTAATTGGAATATTAATTGTGGAAGTTGTGTAATTAAGACTCATTAGGAGCGAATACCTGAATGATTAACACGTATAATCAAGTGTTGTAGGACATGAAGATACATTAGTAAAGTATAAGAACAGTAATGAAGAATATATCGTTATAGCCTGCGCACTACTTTTATAATTGTCTTCATGATGAATAATAAAATACTATATATGAAGTTCAGTTAAGGGTAATAGGCTCATTAGTCTAAAGCATCCTATGACTGGACTTAGCCTTCCTAGCCTAAGCCTAGTGCAAGTTGTTGAATGATAACGGCTGCCATATTACTAGTGAATCCGAAACGGCGACATAAAATTCGTTAGTCTGGATCGAAAATCTTGGTTAAGAGCGTTTACGCCACACACTAGCGCCGCCAATGAAAAAAAAAGCATATCTAGTAATTAGAGATAGAAAATCAAATTATGCTCAACAAACTATCTGAATGAAGTAATTTAGCATTTTTACGTCACCTAATGAACACCTGACATGTTATGGTTTAGTTAAATATGGCGTTATAGTTAAAAGTGGCCGTAACGTCTTATTTAACTAAACCATAACATGTGAGGTGCTCATTACGTGACGTAAAAATGCTAAATTACTACATTCAAATAGTTTGTTGAGCATAATTTGATTTTCTATCTCTAATTACTAGATATGTTTTTTTTTTCATTATAACCGCTAGTGTGCGGCGTAAACGCTCTTAATATGCGAACCCATCCAGGAAGTACTTGAGATTTATGCTAAGTTTTTTAATAAAGTTCAACGCTTTAATAATCTAGTTGAATCAGGCTCAAATCGCAGTGAGTGTACATATTATCATAATTGATTGCCTCAGTTTCATTCTTGGTACGATTTGATCTAAGTACACCTTTTTTATCCTAAGAAAATTTGCACCCGAATCAACTTCGCGAGGTGTGTGGGATTGTTCTAAGTGTACCTTTATTAGTAATTAGCAATTACCAAGTTATCTAAGACTGTCGCCATAACAACAATGTCGGTAGCATTGTGTTCCGACTGTTAGATATAAGATCTCAGCGGATAAAGACTTTGTTTTAAAATGATAAAATCTTTGTTGAATTTGGGCCCAGGTGATGTACTACTAACTTTAACGGCCTTATCGTCACTCACTATCAAATGAGATGAAGGCCGAACGCTTCCCCTTCGTTGTGTAAAAAACCCTATTGTAAAGATGTAAGCATTCACCAAACAATGTGACTTATGATAGTACTATTACTTTTCACAAACAAACTGATCCTTATCCGTACATTTCGACGAAGTCAAACAATCTGATTCCACATTGGAATTCATATTGCAACGAAAAGCTTTTATTACGTCCAATTAAAATTCATTTTTGTATGAAACGACAGATGAGCGCGGACCTGTTTCGAATATCCCTTACAAAAAATAGTTACCTGTTCCCAGCTAGCTCCGTGATAACACGTTTCTTTATCACCCTAGATTATAGTACCTATGGAACTTCTAAAAAACTCTTGTCAGTTTCAAGAATGGTTCAAGAATCTACATATAATTATTAAAAACTTGTTTCTTATCATGATGACATGATCATGAACATTCTTATAAATATCTGTATCTGTAAAAAGAAAAAAAATATGTACAGTAACATTTCAAAAACCCGTTTTTAAAAATCTGGCTGAGGTAACCATTTAAGTTAATCTAGCTCAATTATATGACTCAAAATGAAAAATAAAACAAAATAGATTTAACAGCCAATAACTCATTTATAGTGTTTTTTTTTCCAATAATATTACCACCAGTACTGAAGGCCTTCGTCTACCGAGAAAATTCCAAAAACTAAGTCGATAGTTGCTCCCACAAAAAACAAAACGGTATCTGCTATCGGCTTCAAGTAACCTTTACAGCATCACCACATGTTTCTATCTAACGACCTCTGGTTTGTTCCTATAAGGTGTGTGCCATCACATAGATGTAGCGCAGTCTCACTGGATTGACCAAGTTTTTTGTTGCAGCAAACGAGGCCGCCGGCATAAGGTAAGAAATGAATGTTTCAGAAGAATCAAATATAATAATGTTGTATTTATTAGAACTGCATCCATTTAAAATCATTGTACCTAAAGTTGACGCGATCGTTAGCCAGCCTTAACTACTGTCACTGTTCACAAATAGTCGTTACAATAAGAAAAATGTCACATCATGCAGTGCCGTCCGCTTATCTTTGTTGGAATTGAATGATGCATCTGTCTATCTGTACATCCCTGGCGAGTGATTAATATTAGTATTTACTGCAGTAATGTCGTTATTTGACAGCGTGACGGATTTGGATTGGTGTGTGTGCAGCATTTAATGGCCCGCTCTGTGTTTTGGAGACAATTTTGTCTGGATTGTGAAATCTTTTAAATATTTTTCCTGTTCGTCATTATTTACTTGATGCAATAGACATCGTCATCTATTTAAAATTAGGTTTTTTTTATGTTAAAAAGAGGTAAACGAGCAGGCGGGTCACCTGATGGAAAGCAATCACCGCCGCCCATGGACACCCGCAAAACCAAAGTAATCGCGGATGCGTTGCCGGCTTTGAGGAAGGAGTTGGATCTTGAGGAGGGAGTAGGAATTGGGAGGGGGGAGGAGTGAGAGATGGGCCTCCTGTACTTTCACTCACCGGACGAAACACAACAGCAACGAGTGCCGTTGTTTCACGCCGATATTCTGTGAGAGGGTGAGCCAAGCCGGCCCATTTCGTGCTGCGTGGCTCTACCAGACAGTGTCACTCATTTAGCACCACCCAGGGGTCACGTGTAGGGTCTCAAGGGTAAACCTACGGACGCGAGTAACTTTAACCCCCAAAAGGTAAAGGTATTACTTATTACTGCTACCTTAATTCATTTTACGGAGCCAAAATGAACTAGGTACCACCAATTTCTTTACTGGTTTTTTCTACAAATATACCATCAATAGTTTGTTAAGATCTCTATATGATTTTGTAGATAGGTTTGGTCGTGTTCTGTTTTGTAGAGGAACATCTAACGTTGGACGTTTTTCGGCGGAAGTAATGGTAATTTCCGGAGTACCAACCGTTTTTTTACAGTGAAACTGCGACGTGAGAACATGAATTCCCACATTTGTGCATAGTTTTTTCTTCCAAAAAGTAGTAGTTGTGAAGTTTGAAGAGTCTTTTGACATTAACTCTCGCATACCTAGTATATTTAGTAAATTTTTTTTAAAGCGTTTCATGACTCGAATTCGAAAATATTGTTTTCAAAGTTTCTTCTTCATAGAACGTTCTCTTAAAAAATAACCTGTTCCTTTGAAATAAGTACGCACTTCACCATTTCATTATATCCATCAATTAATTATACGAGTCATAAACCTATAACGACCAACTTTTATAATTATAACAGTTGCTAACAATTGTGGAAATTATTTTAGCTTCTAAAAGCTAAAATAATTTTCCCATTACGATACTAATTTCGATGTAATCTTTAATAGCACCTGTGCAGTTAACCTTAAACCGTGCACTTGCTCTTCTATCCCAATGTTACACATACGAAACCTGTATGTGCCTGTACGCTCGCAGCAAATCTATACGCACTTCAGCAGTGTGAGTGGGGACGCCGACGCCGTCGGTAGTGTGCGTGGGTGTCAGGTAGCATCAGCTGTTGCCCCCGCGTCCCATATGACTTCAAGGACGACTTGTGGACTGGATGAGTTTCGTTGCGATGCGTTGCGTTCGAATGATTCGTTATTTACTAACAAATCTGTTAATTCAGCAATGAGCTCTCGATTCTATGTTAGTTTCATGGTATTTTATTATGACGTTTCGAATCCTTTGAAAGGTCGGTGGTTGATAAGAGACTCCTTTAAATCACATGAAATAACTACCAAGCCTTTACCGTTTTCTGAAAGTCTACGCCAACCAACACTTTTTCTTACATTGCTTAATATTCATTTAATTGTATATTACGCTATAATGTGTTAAACGTAAGTAATATCCAAAGTGAACATTGCTAATAAAAAAATAATTCTGTAAGTATTAGTACATTACAATTTTATGTTCTAATAATGATTGACAGAGCCTACTCATCATTCCTTATTATTAATAACGTGTGTTGTTGCTGTCGGTTCATAATTATGTATTGTGCTTTAAAATCTTTTAGTATTCTTTAACGAAGAGTAAGCAAATGACTCTGCTCTACCTGACGATAAGCATAGAAGCGGAGTCTAGTATGCGTAGACAGCCTGTGGAACTTTAGTTCCATCCAGCTACAATCCAGTGTAAGGCTGGATAGCAATTTTCAAACAACAGCTTTGATAATCTCACAATCGTTACTTATTTCAAATAAAAAAAAGTACAAACAGTAAGAACTTACTACAATTTGCAAAATTCAATCAATCGTCAGCGCTTTTTAGATTGGTTTTAGTGAAGTGCGCATGATAAGTTGATATCGCGAGGGAGCTCGATGGCGCAACGGTTTGTGCGTTCGCGTTGTAATCCCAAAAGTTATGCAACTTCCGAAATGACTGGCCACCGGATGGGTGACCTAATAAGGATATCTCGAGTTCCTCCGTGCTTCGAAAGGCACGTTTAGTTTTCCGTCCCCGATTGTTGTTGTAAGGCGCTTCGCAGACAGCTAACTTTGATTTCCGACTTTTGCAACAGTCAACTTGCGACTAGCTGTTTCTATATCACATAAAGAAACTGCGCAGATATAGCAACTCTAGTGGTGAATTTTGATGGGTTGTTGTACATTCGCCACAAAGTTAGTTTGCCACAGAAAAAAGTATGTGTAAATTCGCCACAGTTCTATTTTTATCAAGTAAATTCGCCACACTCTTATTTTCGACACAGACAGCAGAAAAATCGAATTATTCCCCAGAGATACACTTTCCCCGTAGAGACACTTTTAATAAAAAATGGGTGATCAACAACAGTTTTCAGTTGCTGCAACTTTCTAGCAACTGTTAATTTTGTACTAGTTGTGTCAAGTTGCTTGTTTCCCCAACTGGCAAACACTGACTGTTGACTATGTATTTGAAAAGTTTATTAAGAACTAGCGGCCGCTCGCGGTTTCACCCGCGTGGTTCCCGTTCCCGTGGGAATATCTGGATAAAAAGTATCCTATGTGTTATTCCAGGTTATAAACTATCTGTATGCCGAATTTCATCCAAATCCATCCATCCGTTGCAGCGTGAAGAAGCAACAAATATACGAACATACATACACACAAACTTTCGCATTTATAATATTAGTAGGATTGCAGCAACCATAAACTGCTGCAACTGGCATTCTTGACGAAAACTTTTAAAAAGTTGATAGTTTCTTCAACTAAGTTGGTAATTTCTTCAGCTAAAGTTGCTCTATTTGCGGAGAGCTTAAGATGTCTGTCGTTAAAACCAATCAACCCGAATCGGCAAGATCTCCCTGTTTGGGATTGTTCATGTGGATCGACCTGAGCCCAGCAGTGAAACGTTGATAAGCTGATGATGAAAACAATGAACAAGATGTACGATTTTTCTATATCTGGTGCGATAGTCTTTATGAAATTTTCTAGTGTAAGTGTTTTTTTTCTTACAAACCCAATTCTATAATATCGGACGGCTCACAAGCACACCCTCCATACGCAAGGACACACACACTGCCATCCAACCAATACATTCATCCATCACGTGTTGCTCTCATACTGATTTGATAGTGGATAGCTTGTAGCAGTACCTCGTCTTTATGGATTAAATTTTCGCTTGTAAATATGTTTAAAAGCTCTTCTTCTTTGGTTGATATATATTATTAAAGTAAGTCTTATTTAGTTTAACATGACATGGTGTATCTCATTCATGTCATTTTATTTAAATTACACATTTAGTTACAATAGTGCAGTGATGCCACTTTTTCTTAAATTATACCAAAATTGAAGTTGAGCTGACATATTTTAAAAGGAGGCAAATTGTAAGACGCATTACTAACGAATCCGAATCACTAAAGTTCATTCATTCGTCTAGCAAGAGCTAGACATTTACCATGACGAAATTAAGTACATTGATAGTATGCGATTAAATATCTGAGTTAAATAGACATAAAGAGACTTTAACCGTATTATGAAACGTGGCTTAAACAAAACTGGATTAAAAACTGATGTCATTTATATTTGCCTTTGTAACCAATAAAGAACCCGCATTAGTTTTAAAAGTGAAAAAGAACAATAGTAGAAGACTATTGAGATGAGATGGTATTAATTAGAAGAACTTTATTTATTAATAAGTAAAAACTACCCCATCTTAAATCGAACATCAAAAGGCGTTTTGCAGTTGCCTCATAATCTAATTAGTCGAATTGACTTTCACATTAGGTCTATTAAATAAACTTAAAGTTGTATGAAACGCTTAAAGCGTAAGATATCAAACTGAAGGTACTGTTTCAAAATGCTCCGTACATTTACTCAGCTGACTACACACACACTCACACGCTCCCACACATACAGCATATTTACACTACCCGAGCCTGCGGTGTGCTGTGGTCGTAGGATGTTGACTGTTCGTAAATGAGGGTTTCGAAAAAAGTACGAGCGACTTAGGGTGGTGTGAGCGGGACGGATCAACTTATGATAATGTCAGCGTGCGTGTGAGAGGGATGAAATGTTCTTATTTTTGCGTCGTCGATGCGTTCCTTTTTTGAGAGCCACGGGAGGCAAGGTGCGTTCGATTTTTAAATTGACCTGAGTGATGTGTGACGTGGAGTCAACTACTTTTGCGTTTCTTTTTTTTCTTGGAGTACGAGGTACGAGTCGTAGACCTACGCAGCCTACGCTGAATAAGGCTCAAGATTGAAAGAAACTATATAAATACGTAATATTAATACTGCAGCAACGAATATTAAATATTCTATTGCTTGAATAAGCTCGAGTCGTGGCTTAGCAGTACTGTAGTCGTGGCTTATTGGCAGCTTCATATAAATGAATCTTCACTATATACGTTATCTCGTAAAACATTTTTCGAGAGTAAATAAGTTTTACGAGTAAAATGTATTTTTTTACGAAATGGTAAAAAAATGGGAAATATAAATGCTGCAGCTGGCTGTTCGATTCCGTCAAGGATTTGACTAATATTATGTTTTACAAATAACGTTCGAGAGCTTAAACTAACCGAAACTAAATTATTAAGATTATTATTTAAAATTTACATAAACAATTTTAAACCACATTACAACCGCCAAACTGTAAGATTATTTTATATTTGTAAGCTCTTTACCAGTGCTCTTTTTCTGATGTGGCAACTCTACATTGCAATAACACACTTGTTACAATTATACACAGTCATAATATATATATAATACATATAATTTTGTCCTGAACTTTGAAATGATTTGTGGAGTTTGAAGTCCACCGACCTTGTGCATTAGCTTTCCCCAGCTAGTTACAAATATTTAGGGGTAAAATATTAGTAGGTATTTCCCGGAATTTTACGTATTGTCCCGTGTCCAGTAATTCGATCTATTGTCCCGGATTCCGAAAAAATTAAATAATAAAAAAAAATAACAAGTGTTCTCAATTTAATATCTTTTAACTGGACTAATAAACGTATACATTTAAAAAAAAAAATGAAAATTCCTAATAAATACAAATATAAAATTAAATATTCCGTAATTTATATTTATATTTTTTTTTATTTTTTTTTATTTTTACATATTCATAGCCACGGCTCGACATGGAATTGTCCCGGACTCGGTAAGTTCCGATCTGGCAACCTTAGTCCGAACACAATGTGTCCGAAACGTCAGCGAGCCATCATCACTGATCATCAAACTGAGGATCTATTTAAAACAGTAAAATAAATCCTGATTACAACATGACCGATGTTAGCGAATCGCTGTCAAAAGAAGTTATTCGAACCCAAAAGGCAACTCGTAGGGCTAGCATTGATTAAATCACCATTTCTTTCACCATTAGAATGCTATACATTAGCGCTGAGTAACATCCGTGCGAAGCCGGGGCGGGCCGCTAGTGTTTAATACAGTGCATAGAGAGGCTGGGCCATATGCACCACTCTAGCCCGGTTTTACTCATAATACATTAAAAAGTATGCAACGTGATTTTTAAACGCTAAATCTCCATACTCTATACTCCAGAATTCCATGTTAATCAATTATCTATAGCCGACCATGTAAACAGCATACCGGCACATTCCTCACAGCTGGTAGATCAGCTGATCACCCACACAAACATGGCGGATGTGTGAGTGCGACAAAAACTGGCTGGTCCGGCGGCTTGCGCATCCGTTGATACATCCCAGAGATTATGTTGCGCAGACAGTTATTATTTAGGTAGCATCAGTTCCTGCCTAGTGAAGTTGTAACTTTTGAGTTTATTTTTTATTTTTCAAATAAGGTAAAAATCACTTCACTTCTGTAAAACGAGAATCAAGAAGCGAAGATGCCAGTTTATTTTTATTTTATTTTTATTTTATTTTATTTGGAAAACTAACAGCTTTATGAAATTTAATACAATAATATTATAAACACTGATAGCCAATAAGAGGTCTTCGCTTATACAAAACAATTCGTGTTCGCGTAAACTTTAGAAAACAAGACGGTGGTAACTAGAAAGGCGGGCTGAAGACTACCACAGGCTGAGACCTACCACAAAACTGAGCAGCTAATAAGACTATAGGCGGTTAGAACTATGTTTTCTTTTGATGCATTTCTAAGTATTAAATGGGGTTTAATGCATTACTCTACTTCATATTATTGAGCAATATTCTATTCTATTACAACATAAAATTAAACAAAACTAGAACTATATAATTGAACCGCCTCTGTAGTCTAGTGGTTAAGACCACCGGTTTAGACCCAGAGGTCCCGGGTTCGATTTCCAGCCGGGTACATTTTTGTGTACTTGGTTTGGTTGGTAGTAGAGCTTGTTTGTCCGTCGGGCTAGCTACCACCATCTTATCTATATTATGTCACCATAACATTAATGTTTGTAGCATTGTTGTGTTCCGGCAGCTAGAGATAAGATAGCCAGTGCCAGATAGTCAGTTGTTAAGGATTCCGGGTGAAGTGCGCTTCCACCTTCCTTATCATCACTTAACATCGGGTGTGACGAAAGCCAAGTGCTTACCCGTAAGACTCAAAAAAAATATCAGTAATAATAATCTTTGTATTTATTTCAAGTGTCCTATCTGCACCTTCTTAGTCTTTGGCCATTTTTTATACACACTACATCGCACCGAATCAACCCATAGTGATTTCCCCTCGGACAACCTACCTGCCCTCAGCGTTGGGACTCCCTTTCAAGCGGTGGGCTCGCCGATCGACTACCTTAAACCGTGAAGCGCACGAGATTAGAATACGCACCGCATCATGATTGAAGAGACGTTATCATAAGTTTAATGGACGTTTTTGGGTAAAACGCGTAGGAATTCCGTTTGGTACAATTGAATAGTTTGATAAATGAAACTCGATGTTATGCAAAGGTTCATAATAACATACAGTGTATTACAACGATAGCTTTGCATGAGCTTGAAGTAATTAGTTAATTGGCAATCCATACAGTATGCTGGCAGGCTGTCGTCTGGACATGGTCAATCGCTAGGTATAGACACACACGTGATCACTTGGCCTTATCACTCCTGATTTTAAGTGATGATAAGACCCAAAATGAAAGCGCATTTCACTTGGACGGAGTCCTCAACTACTGAGGCACTGGCTACGTTATATCTCTGCCGGAACACAACAATGCTACTTACATCGAATGTTATGGCGACATATTTAGAGCCTTCTCCATATAAACTTTAATTGTACCAAGTCTTAACCACATCTATGGTCTTGTGGTTAAGACCTACCGGACTCATACCCAGGTTCGATTCCCAGCGGGGGTACATGTTTGTGTACTCGGTTTGGTTGGTGGTAGGTCTTGTTTGTCCGCCTGGATAGCTACCACCATCTTAGAACAGAATAGGATATATTATTTGCTATATGGTTGGTATTACAAGAAGTTGTTCAAAATAAATATGTCGCCATAACATCAATGTTTGTAGCATTGTTGTGTTCCGGCAGCTAGAGATAAGATAGCCAGTGCCTCACTAGTTGAGGATCCCGGGTGAAGTGCGCTTCCATCATTGGCTTTATCATCACTTAACATCGTGTGAGATGAAGGCATTACTGTACTTACCTAAAAAAAAATAAAAAAAATCGAAATTCCTCCGTGCGCGTAATGTGCTTAAAAATGGGCACAAAAGATACGACATAGGAGGAAAGATACACAACCACAGAAGAATACATCACAATGAATACAGAACAGTTGTTCCTGTATGAGTGAGAGCCTACGGCGAGGGAAACCCGCTGGTAAAATGTGAAGGTCCCGATCACAAATTCCATTTCCGGTTGGGTCAAATTCGTTTTATGTCAGTTTTGGCACGAACGTTGTCCCTATTAAGAGGAAACACTAAGGTCGACTGAATTGAAAAATATGTATGAAAAGTAGACAAAATCAACGTTTCGTAGTCCCCTGATTCCTCCTCCAAAACTGGACCGATATAATTACTTTTTTAATTGAAAACTAAAGAAAGGCTTTGGTTGTGTCCTCGTGTCGAAAGTACCTATACGACTATTTTATAGTTCAGCGATCATTAGGAAATAAGTTTACCCACCAAAGCTTGGTAGTTCCATGAATCCATGATTTGTGAATATACCATTTGGCATCACATAATCACCCACGCGGGGCTTCAAAAGGGCCGTGGTGGCTTGGCTGCGCATGCGCAGTGTCACCTATCACGTCGCGCGCCGCCATTATGCGCGGTGAATATCAAACGATCGCATATACGGACGTAAGTGACATTTGTCATCTGTAAGTACACACTTTGCTGTATCGACACTGAAAATTGGCTCAAAGGCTTGCGATGGTTTACGTTCGAAACGCCTGACTATATAAATGTGTAAAGAAAACGCAAGTACAGACATACATTTTATTTCATTTTAAGGTTTATTTACTTCTTTCAATTTATGTCTGATGCTTGTCTGATGCATAAGTAGGTAATGCCTTCTTACTGGACCTTATATCATTTAAACTCGGGCACAATAGAACGCGCTAACTTGGCGGGAGAAACAAGCACATAACGGGGCAAGTAAAGTAAATAGCTTATATACTGTCTCACTGCTGGGCTAAGGCCTCCATCATTGTATTCATGTCATCGCTACAACTGGCTTAATCGCCATACTTGCCAAAAAAGGTTGGTCATCACAAATCCGGGCAAAAATCTGAAACACACATTGCTCGACCTGGGTCGGACTTCCGGATAACAGCAAGGATCGATATCTTTGGAACCTATATTTGAGGTCTAGCATTTATGTTTTGACATTTTATTTTATGCTGACATTTTAATCTCTTTGCAGGGTCCTTGAGAGTTGAGACCCGTAAAAAGGTGAACTCACTTTTGCACCGCGTATAAAGCATTTCTGTATAATGAATAGTTGACTTATATCGGTGCTATTACCTTATGAGACAACGCCATACTTCAGCAAGGCATTAGCATGTATAATAAATAGGCTCTCTTGCTGTTTTAGAGCAAAAGAAAACTACAGACGTAAAAAGCAACAAATATTATAATTGTGATGAAAACGTTTCATTTTGCAGTGTTCGCCTTAACTTTACAGAGCATAAAGTAAGTTATTAAAAAGAAGTATTAACTACATTTTTTTCGAAGATCCCCTAGATAGCTACTTGACTTCGTTAATACTCGCAAAGTGTCACCGCTAAAGAATGGTCGATTGTATTGACAGCCAATTTCACGGTCGCAATTTTAAAAGGATTCCACATAAATGTCATTGGTCAATTAATGCGTTTGCAACGTCCCGACCAATTGAAGGCCGCGACGTGATAGGTGGGGCTGTCGCGCGTGTTTTATAGTAAGTAGCGTTCATAATTGTTTTGTTTCATACATTTATTCATCACTTTTCAACTTACGTGTTTATACGGACTTGCCGACGTACGTACTGGGTTGGAATAACTTTGTGGCAGCGCAGTTTTTTTATGAGAGTTTACTGATAGCGTTAGGCTGCACTTTCATCGTCACCGGACTTTTTGGGTTGTCTAGAGGGGATGACGTCACGCACTAGTGCGTGTCCCTATTCCCTACTAGATTCTCCGAAGGGTTCGGATTGAATTGGAGCGCGAAGCAGCGACATTGATCACGAATGAAAGGCAACGTTTAACCATGCCTTTACTGTCTAGTCGTGCGACCATCAGCACAATCCTTCAAACTTATGCGGCTATTTTCTATATTTCAGTCTAAGGCATCCTGCAAATTCCCTCTCCTGATCCTGGAAGACCGATGGCCATGATAACGAAATCTAACCAAAAAACTAAACGAACGAAACTCTCAGAAATTAACTTACCAAATTTTTTAAATATTTTTCTATTGAAATGAGGGGCCGATGTTCAAAGATTCTTTGATTCTTTTCAGCCCTGGCTCTTCGCCCCATCATGGACTTGTCTATCCTCTCAAAATCAATCCTATCAAATGACATTCGGAACTGGCTGTCTCCCTGACAGTTGTCATGTCACTCGAATTTTTACTTTTTAAATAATCAATACCAAAGACGACAGAAATCGATCAATATCGAATCCCTTACATTTTCAAGACTGCTCGCGCCATCTATTGAGGCACTTCAGAACTAAACTCAACAAAACTAATAAGTTTGTTTCGAAAATGTATTTTCTGCTATTCTATAAATCTATAACGTTTAAAAATTGTAACGTTACTACGTCACCGGCTTGTTTACAGTAAATGTCACTCGAAGTTTTATACTATGTGATTTGACAGCTATAAGTTTGTATACAAGCAGGTGAGTGAGACGTCACGACGACGTCACGTGACCTGTGTATTTTCATTACATTTGAACATTTTTCGTCATAATGGATACTTTAAAAATTCGTGTAATTATGGAATATGAGTTCCGTCGTGGCACCAACGCGACACAAACGGCACGTAACATCAAAACGGAGAGAACTGTACAAACGAACGCACAACCCGTTATTGGTTTTCCCGGTTCCGTTCTGGAAATTTTGACTTGAAAAATGAAGCTCGTGGTCGTCCGGAGACTTTGGTCAACAATGATGAATTAAAGGCGATTGTGGAAGCTGACGAAACTCAATCTACAGCTGAGCTAGCAGCAGCTTTAGATGTTAGCATCAAAACAATTTTGATCCATTTGCGACAAATAGGCAAGGAAAAAAAACTTGATAGATGGGTGCCCTCACGAACTTACCGATCGCCAGCGCAATGTACGCGTCGAGACCTGCCTCGCGCTGCTCAATAGGCAAAGAAATGAAGGAATTTTGAACCGAATTGTTACGTGCGACGAAAAATGGATTCTGTTCGACAATCGAAAGCGCTCAGCAAGTTGGTTAGATCCTTGTTCAGCACCAAAGCAATGCCTTAAACCAAAAATGACCCCTAAAAAGGTGATGGTCACTGTTTGGTGGTCTAGTGCTGGTGTGATTCACCACAGCTTTTTACAAAACGGCATGAGCATTACTGCAGATGTGTACTGTGGAGAACTGGAGACAATGATGGAGAAGCTTGCACATCGGCAACCAGCTTTGGTCAATCGGTCGTCCCCACTGCTCCTTCACGACAACGCGCGACCCCATACTGCACAACAGACAGTCTCCAAGCTGCAAAAGCTGGGGTTTAAAGCTCTCCCTCTCATCCGCCATGCTCACCAGACCTTGCACCTACCGACTATTAGTTTTTCCAAAATTTCAACTTGTCAAATTGTCAACTTTTTAGTGGGTAAAAAATTCAATTACCGAGAGGCAGTACAAAATGTCTTTGAAGATTTTGTTGCCTCCTGTCCAGCTGATTTTTACAAGAAGGGCATCAATAAACTGCCGATGCGTTGGCAAAGATGCGTCGATTGCATGGGTGATTACTTTGAATAACAGAAATAAAAAAGTTTAAAAAAATAAGTAGGTACTTTCACTTATTCCATACAAAACGGCAATTTCATAGGTAAAGACCATAGACGGGCATGAATCGATTTGCACGGGCACGAATCTTGGAACAGCTCGGAACAGTGCAAGCGCAGTTTTTAACAGAGTCCGTGTGTCTTTGTGTGAAGCTTGCCTTTTACAGTATCCTTTTATTTTGTGCCATCAGTCTTCGACCCAGAGGGGTAGTTCCAGGTTCATATCCAAGGGGAATGGTGTATTTTACTTTTTTATATTGGCACGTCATAGTGACTACATCCTGCCTGATGGTAAGCAGCCGATGCCGTCCAAAATAATGAGAGCGCTCCCCATCGTGGAACAAGCACGGTAACAAGCGCACCCATTAATGACGGCCTGCATAAATGCCGTTTCACGCCCCGCTTAAAAGACCAGTGACTATAGGAACTGGGAAACACATGCGCCGGCAAAGTGGTTCCTAAGACCAGCACGTGTAGTCCGGGAGAGGAAAGGAGAGGGCGGGATTAGATCAAAAAGCTCTTCAGAACACTCTCCGTAGTGATTCCGGTAGAAGACACTGAGAGAAGCAATGTCTCTACGCAGCTGGAGGTCCTCAAGAGAGGCTGTAACCTCAGCATCTCCAACAATGCGTACCTATTGGTCAACCCAGACCTTAGACTAACCAACGATAGATTATTCTGAACGATATATTATTATTTTTGACAAAACAAGTTTAAAGACACTGTCAAAACTCAACAAAATTCAAAATATAAAAATCAAAATTGTGCAAAAAGTTCTTTAAATGTTAATAAAAACTTCTTGCTTCAACAATCCTCCTCAATTTTGACTTCATACAAAAAAAAAAATAACTACCTATACAACTCCCCCACATAATGTACATCATGCAAACTTTCCTTTCAGCAAAGATTTGGTCAATGAGTCAGCAACCATACGTTCTGTCTGAACATACTCTAACTCAATGTGCCCATGTTCAACTGCCTCTCTCACAAAATGGTGGCGTACAGCAATATGTTTTGTACGCTGATGATGCACAGGGTTATGTGCAATTGCAATAGCAGATTGGCTGTCACTGTAGATCTTAATCGGCAACTCGGCTTGACCAGTTATCTCAGCCACAAATCTTTTTAGAAATATTGCCTCTCTTGCAGCTTCCGACATTGCAACATACTCAGCTTCAGCTGTAGATAATGCAATGGTCTTCTGCTTCTTGCTTTCCCAGCTGATAGCAGCTCCCATATGCAAGAATACTGCTCCTGAATACGACCTCTTATCATAACAGGAGGCATGACTTGCATCTGCATAGCAATAAACTTCATCTGATGTTCCTCTCTTAAACATCAATCCAAAGTCTTTAGTTCCTTTGAGGTACCTTAATACACGTTTCGCTGCAATCCAATGCTCGTCACTATAGCTGCTGTTAAACTGACTTAGATAGTTAACCGCATATGCTATATCTGGTCTAGTGCATACAGATAGATACATCAAAGAACCAATCAAACTTTGATATGGTGTGTCAGGATCAGGTACATTCTTCGGTCCAGGTTTATTGAGATTTAGACCCGTAACTGCAGGCGTAGCTGCAGGCTTGCAGTTCTCCATTCCAAAAATCTTCAAAACCTTGTTCACATACTTTGATTGATCTACTTTGATCCCTAACTCGCTCTGAGTTATGTGCATTCCTAGGATAAGTTCAGCTTTGTCTAAGTCCTTCATTTCAAACTTAGCCATGAGTTCCTGCTTGACCTTCCGTAGTTCAGCGGCATTATTCCAAAAAATCAACATGTCGTCAACATACACTGCTAGTATGATCACATTGTTGCCTTTAGACCTTGTGTACACGCAGGGTTCATTCTTAGATCTCTTGAATCCTAGTTGTAGTAGCTCCTTGTTGAGCTTTGTGTTCCATTCTCTTGGGGCTTGCTTCAACCCATACAGTAAACGTTTCAATAAACAAACATGGTCTTCTTTCCCTTTTTCTTCGAAGCCTTCTGGTTGTTTCATGTAGACAGTTTCATGTAATTCTCCATTAAGAAATGCTGTCTTGACGTCCATCTGATCTATTTTTAGTCCTTGTGTCACCGCTTGAGCAATAAGGGCTCGCAAAGAACTATGTCTTACTACTGGCGCAAAAGTCTCTTCATAGTCAATTCCGTGCCTTTGACGGAAACCTCTTGCAACAAGTCGTGCTTTATACCGTCTTCTATTCCCCGCCTCTTCTTTGACTTTGAAGAGCCACTTCGAGTCTACGATGTTACACCTCTTTTGCGGTTTCACAAGAATCCATGTTTTATTTTTCTTCAGCGCATCTAGCTCCTCCTGAATTGCTTGTTTCCAGTCTTCGCTGTCTGATCTTGATAGTGCCTCACGCACTGTCACTGGATCTTGTTCCGCCTCAGCGTGATATAG
Organism: Eudonia lacustrata; assembly: GCA_947562085.1. NCBI lineage: Eukaryota > Metazoa > Arthropoda > Insecta > Lepidoptera > Crambidae > Eudonia > Eudonia lacustrata. The sequence continues at coordinate 1,154,797 of OX387323.1, read as the reverse complement.
AATGTAGTCAGGAAATTCTTTCTTCTTCCTATCCCTGAGTGGGTACCTCCTTTCACTTTCCTCTTCATTTTCAGAAACATCGTCTAACTCACAGTCTTCAAATATATCTTCAGTTTCTGGTTCTGGAACTTCAGCCTCTGATTCCTGAATTTGTGCCTCTGACTCTTGAATTTCAGCTTCTGGTTCCTGTATTCCAGCCTCTGGCTCATGAATTTCAGCCTGCGGTTCCCGATCCTCTTTTTCAGATCTAGGACTCACAGATCCAAACTGTCTCACTTCTACATGCGGATCTCCATTGCCAAGAACTCTCTCGGAAGACGTGTGTACAGACTCTTCAGTGTCTCGGGTTCGATTACTTTCAGGTTCAGAGAATACTATGAACTCCACTAGGTTCTCCTCTGAATTCTCTGTGTCTGTGTATTTACTGTTTTCCAGGAATACAATATCTCTGGCTTTGTACTGTCTCCCTGTTTTAGGATCGATAAGGCGGTAAGCTTTTGCATTGTCACAAAAACCGGTGTGAACCAATTCTATACTCTTCGCATTCCATTTGGTTCGCTTCTGTTTTGGAACGTGCATAAAAGCTTTGCACCCAAAAGTCCTCACCATGCTCAGATCACATTTCTTTCCAGACCATTTCTCCTCTGGTGTCATGTTTCTCACCGCAATGGTTGGTGATCTATTTTTGAGGTATACTGCATGATGAACAGCCTCAGCCCAGAACCGTTGAGGTAGTCCAAAATCTTGCAGAATACTCCTCGCTTTTTCACAGATAGTGCGGTTTGCCCTTTCCGCAACTCCATTCTGTTCTGGCGTGTAGTCAACCGTCAATTGACGATGAATCCCGTTCGCCGCTAAGAAGTCATCCATCCGTTTGTTGACATACTCGGTGCCATTATCCGACTTCAAAATCTTTATCTTCTTGCCCGTTTGATTTTCAGCATAAGTTTTAAACTCCTTAAACTTTTCAAAAACTTCATTCTTTTGTTTTAAAAAGTATATAAAAGTCTTACGCGATAAATCGTCAATAAACGTAACAAAATAAAGATTTCTACCAATTGAGGGAATACGCATAGGTCCGCACACATCAGAGTGCACCAAGCCTAGAACTTCAGTAGCCCTCGAACCATGTTTAGTAAAAGGTTGCCTAGTTTGTTTTCCCATAATGCAAGAAATGCATTCAAATTTACAAGAACAATTTTCAAAACTCACCCCAGTTGCCATCTTGTCTCTCAGTAACTTCAGATTTCTCAAGCCCAGATGACCCATTCGTCTGTGCCATAAAACCAGGTTGTTTGGCTCACCTTCTGCTGTTGCAAGTGCAGAACCGTATGTACAATCCTTGATTTTGTAAATACCTCTATCTTCTACACCTGATCCAACATATTCGCCATACACCTCGCATCCGTTACTCTTAAAGATGTCGCAACTGTCCTCTGTAAACACTAATACATCGCACGATCCTAAAAGTTGCTGCAGGTCTACCTTTTCGCTACCCAACTGTTGATCTTTATAGGGATTGGGACGTACTCTCAGTTAGACAGTCTTTCATTCTACTTACTGTACTGAAGAAGCACTCAGAGTTGCAGTACGACCCGCTATTACTAGGGCATAAACGGAGGAAAGATAAAGTTTGTTCTCTCCAACGTTTTAAAACCGCCTCTTCGCACAACTTTTTCTGTTTTCTTGGCTGTTACTTATACAACAAATTAAACCTGGCACTAAACATTTATCCGCTCCCAAAATCTGTCTGTAAGGTAACTGTCTCGAAATATCTTAAAACACTAGACTATAAAACAACTGAGCAATTACTTATTCCCCCGGTCTAGAGTCTTAATAATATAATACAAAATATATTCCATAATTTAATCCAAAAATAAGTAAAACTCAAAATATAATAAAAACAAAAAGATTTAGTTTCACATCTATCCACACAGACTACTACTTTTTATTGTCACATTCACTTACACTCACTAACACACACTCACACTCACTCACACTCACTCGCACATACAAATCATATACGCTCCATGTCAATACGTACATACGTAGGTTGGGAAATTCTGCAGGTTTTTTTTTTTAGTTTTTATTTGTTTTTACTTTATTTATTTGTTTATCAATAGTCAATTTGGGGTTAGACTTATTTTCTGACTTTGTTGTGGTCAGGGCTACTGGATCCTAAATTACCTATGTCTTTGTTCTTTTTCACCTCTTTACATTTTACACATGTTGCTATATATTATAGTTATATACTGTCTATGTCCGCGAGGGGGTCCTGGTGACCTGTATTTGCAGGTTTCTTATGAAACCTAATTCAGGCACCAGTCTCTCACAAATGATAGGAAGCTATGTATCTCAATGGTATATTTTAAGCATTTTGTAACTCCTTATTGTGAAGAGAAAATAAACGTTTTTATTTTTATTATTATTATCACACTTAGTAAATTAGATGCTAGATTTGGTACATAAGTTACATCGCTTACTGTCATCTTGTCAGACACAACCATACCAACACTTTCGCCCAGCACCACGTTTCCATCCGCACACGTAACTCTTAACGGTCTAGAATTCTTCTTTAAATTTTTAGCCAGGCTTTCGTCTTCGTCATGTGTGAAGAAGCACCAGAGTCGATCACCAAATCTTCTCTAGTCGCAGTATCAGACGCAGTTCCGAAGGCGAATGCTTGATGAGCTTCCTTCTTGGAGTTATCCTTGTTTGGACATTGGAAACACTTATGAGGGCCATCACAGATGTAGCACTTCAATACTTTATTTGTAGATTTCTTAGTATCGCCCTTGCTATTTCTGTTTCCTTTATTCTTTGTCAGTAGTGCTGACGTTGACGTCTGGTTTCCACTACCTGAAGCAGCGTATGTATCTTCCATTTGATACAGCTTGTTCTTCACGTAATCCGTCTTAATTGCAGTTTGACTATTCTCAATCGTGATTTTCAAAGGTTGAAACTCTGGTGTTAGACCTTGCAGGAGAAGGGCAGCCAATAGTTCATCATCAACTTCCTTTCCAATGTCTCTCAGCTCCTCGGCTATAGTTAACACAGTAGTAACATAAGCTCGTACCGTCGAAAATGCTTCTAATTTTAAACTGACTAATTTTGATAACAGGCGGCAACGATTGTTCACGCCTTTATCCTCAAACGTCTTACTCAGCTTAATCCAAGATTCCTTTGCTGTCTTCGCAGACCGTATGTGCACAAGACATTCAGGTTGAACCATCATACCTATCTTGGCTTTTGCTTTCTGGTCTCTTTTCTTGGCAGCTACATCAGTCGCATCTGGCTCTGTACTAGTAAACTCCCAAAGATCTTCGTAGACAAGTGCCATCTCCATCTGGACTTTCCACGTAGCATAATTGGAGCTACCCTCTAGTCTCGCCATTGGTGGCATGTTTATACCACTATTGCTTGCCATCTCGACTGATCTGACTTCAATATTGTCTCCGCTTCCTATGTTCATTCAGCATCAAATCCTGGGCCCATAACCTATTGGTCAACCCAGACCTTAGACTAACCAACGATAGATTATTCTGAACGATATAGAAATAATAAAATAAAATCTAGTGAAAACACGTATTTTATTTTTGACAAAACAAGTTTGACACTGTCAAAATTCAACAAAAGGGAACAATACTTCATACTCGATCGCACCTGAGTCTTGTACAGCAAACAGCGCTGCTCGGGAGTAAAAACCTTGTACCCGTTTTGATGGTTGTAGAATAAAATATCAATTGCATTTTTTTTATTACGTATGAGTTTGATTACTTGACCCTGCAGTCTCACAATACGTACGGGGTGTCCCACTAAAGCTAGGGTCACGACATGCGCTTCAATTTAAAATACACTCGACAAGCACGCGACCGCCACCACCTTAAAGCTACGACGCGAGCCAACGGGATTCAAATGCTACTTTTAATATTTTTATTACCTGTATTTAATTTAGGAACTTCTTAAATAAAATTACTTTACGGATCTACTCGAGATGGGAGACTCCCTGTGACCACGGACCCCGCAAACAGGATCAGGTCAGGATAAAATAATCTAAATCAATGTGTAAAATAAAAGCGAGTAGATCCGTAAAAGTTGTTTCATTTAAATGTGTAGGTAGTGTTCGCGTAAACTTTAGAAAACAAAATTAGGAACTTTTGTTTTTGAAAACATGTCAGTTCCATCGTACATTTATTTACTTAATTAACAATGTGAACCTTAATCCTAGTTGTTTTTAGAGGCGAGATCGGAACTCAAAGATGGTTTCTAAAAAAACATTTAAAAATAAATTTTTAAATTTAATTTTTTTTGCGAAATTAAAGTTAAAATTATAACAAAATATTATATAGTTATATAAAATTTACACTTAAGCATATCCCTTGTAATTTATTTGCTGGTAACTTCTTTAATCAATGCTGTGTCCTACAATTTGTAATTGGGTTATATATTTATCAGGTAATTTAGCACATGTTTAATGTAATAATGTATTGCTCTATATTCTGTACTTTGTACCTTACAAATTATATGCTCGGAACCCCAAAAACATGTACTGTTAACACATTACAGCTTTACATTATAACAATAGCTACATTTCTAAAACATGTTTTACTTTGATTTATTTAATGCACCACACACAATGCTAGTTTAAATACTCAACGGAGTGATTTAAGCGTCGACTACTTATTCCAGTGCATAATTAAGTTAGCACAATAAAAAATTGCGCAACAATTCGTTCCTTTCATAATTGGTACTTAAAAAGGAAGCTCACTTTATTATGCACCTTAATAAATAGGGGGCTATTAACACCGAGACTTGCACGTGAGGTGAACGACATAGCTGGTGGTAGATAGGACTCAATAATTTGACCCGAAAAACCATGGTACGGTTGGCAAAAGCAATGCAATTCATGGAAGTCATGCTAGTGGAGCTCGATGTCGCGATTGCTAAGGTTAGGCAACTTTCGCAAAGGCCGGTCATCAGACAGGTGACCAAACATTTATCATCGTGACCTCCGTGCTTCAGTAGGCACTTGAGGCTGTTGGTCCCGGCTGCATTAGCAGTCGTTAACAACCACCAATCCGCACTGGGCCCGCGTGGTGGTTTACGGCCCGTTCTTCCTATCCATCCATAGGGAAGGTTCGTGCCCCAGCAGTGGGGACATAAAAATGAGCTGATGATTATGCTAGTGGAGCTTGATATCACAGTGGTTAACGCGCCCAGTCTGCGATTGCTAAGGTTAAGCAACTTTCGCAAAGGCCGGTCATCAGACAGGTGACCAAACATTTATCATCGTGACCTCCGTGCTTCAGTAGGCACTTGAGGCTGTTGGTCCCGGCTGCATTAGCAGTCGTTAACGACCAACAAACCGCACTGGGCCCGCGTGGTAGCTCATGGCCCGTTCTCCCTATCCATAGGGAAGGCTCGTGTCCCAGCAGTGGGGACATAAAATGAGCTAGTGGTGATAATGGTGATGGTGCTAGTGACCGTTTATAGCAATGTAAGTCTTAGGTGACCTCTAAGACTAACTAACTTCTATCGGCTCCTAAGTTTTAAGTAACCCCGAGCCATGTTAGGTGACGGGTAATTATGTTCAAGTTATTGCGGTATTTTTAGCAATGGGTATAATTATCATCATCATCATCATCGTCATTTTCAGCCCTACACACTGCTGGGTATAGGCCTCCTCCATGTTACGCCATTCCCTTCTGTTTTGAGCTGATCGCATCCAGGTTTTCCAGCGACCAGCTCTAGGAATATCTCTGGCCCATCTAGCAGGTAAACGGCCAGCGCTTCGCTGCAACACGATGACGGTCAAAGCGTCACCTAACATTGTTTAGGGGTCACCTAATTTTAGGGCAGTTATAGGAAACAGGTATAAGCTGTTGGTCCCGCTCGTGGTAGTAAGATGGCAGTCGTTAAGTCCTTAAATCCTATTTAATTCTCATTAGGCCAGTGTGTTAGGTTAAGGCCCGATCTCCCCATGTTTGTTGGGGAAGGCCTGAGCTTAGTAAGCTGATGCTTATCGTCAGAATGTGACTAAAGTAAAGGTTCTTACAAAAAAATGTTGCTTTGATTTAAGCACATTTATTTCTCGTATTATTTTTCAATCTACTTAAAACGTATATATCTTGTGGACTTTGTAACTTATTAACAAAAACATACGAATACCGCAAGATGGCCAAAGCCTGAAAATGTTAAATTGCTTAACTTACTTCTTAATTACCATAAAAATAACTAACTAAGTATAGATTGTTATAATTTTGTGCGCGGAGTTTTACTTAACATCTCAATATAACTATACAAACACTAAAAAAAGCCAATTAAACACTCCAAACACATTAAAACAAATTCAAAATATTACCAGTTTCAACAGCCGTTAATAAATCATCGAAAGACCTAAATCTAGTAAGGAAACGAATTAATTTGCATTACACTGGAAAAAAACTACAAATCACCTTCATAGATATGGTTAGAGATTGCATAGCTAATTGCTTCGCTGACCGTACCTCGTATTCTTATGAGTCGTTGATAAATGGCATATAATCCGAGCTGGTTTCGCCGCACGTCATCGCGGCTTATCGCGGGTCCGATCTAGGTATATTATCGCTTTGTGTGGATTCGGGCCTTTGTAATGGCGATGGCGGCCGGCGTTTTTGTTATTCAACTTTTTGAGATAGACTGTAAATTTTATTCGATAGTATAAGGTCGTGTTTCAATAAGCATACATTTCAGTCTTTTTTTATAATTATGTGAAGTTATATTTTATTACAGTGGCGCGCCTTGGGAGTGACCTATGTCCAGCAGTGGACTGAGAAAAGAATTGAAACAGAAATAAAATAGATAATGGAAGTATATTTTATTTTCTTGATAAGGAGTTGGAGCTCGATGGCGCAGTGGTTAACGCGCCCGGTCTGCGATGGCTGCTGTTAAGCAACTTTCGCAAAGGCCGGTCATCGGATGGGTGACCAAAAAATTTCTCAAGCTCCTCTGTGCTTCGGAAGCCATGTTAAGTTTGATCCCGGCTGCATTAGCAGTCGATAACAACACCAATCAGGACTGGGCCCGCGTGGTTGTTTATGGCCCGTTCTCCCTACATCCGTAGGGAAGGCTCGTGCCCCAGCAGTGGGCACGTATATGAGCTTGTGATCCTGATATTTTATTTTATATTTACTTAATAACGTAGGTACCTACATCTCTAGTACCTACAAAGTATTCTGTCTACAGATTTCAGTATATCTACTGCTGTCTAGACCGTGTAATTATTCACTGCTTAAATGAAGTTTAACAACCCAGTCTGCAAGCTTTAAATATAGTTGTTTTGTTACATTTTGTCTACTCTCGATATCTGTCTCGAAAGCCCTGGAGAATCTAGTAAGTAAGGGACGCGATCGCGAAATGCCGCCTCTGGGAAACCTCCAGGGTCGGATCAGTCACAACGACTTGAAGAATCACCTATCTATAATTCCGTTTCACTTAAATTCTGTTACACTGTTTACAATAGGCGGAAAATTATTTTAAAAAAAAGTTTTCGCAAAAAAAGACATTTTGTTACCTAAATTTTCCACTGGTAGGACTTCTATCATTTTAACTGCTTTACTAAATTTCGTAGATTTTTTTATTATGACGATTGTTGCAAATAAACAGGCATTTATTTTTATTGGAAATAAAACTTTGATTTGTATTATGGACGAATCGATTATCGAGATTCAATTTTGTTTGGTGGCATAATGGCCCCATCACTAGTTGTTCTTTTTTTATACACTTGTCTCTGGAAAGACAATATGGCTGGTTGATAGGTTATCGTGTGTTGATAATTAAATAGTTTTGTGTAGTAATAAGGGCATTTGGAGCCGTATTGCTCTAATTAAGTATATTGTGCAACCTGTGGGTGTGTGTGTCGTGAGCGAATCGCATCGGGAGTACAATTCGCCGTCCGTGTTTGGATGTCGGCTACCACGCTACTGAAGTGAACCAGGTATTTCCTCGGGGGAGAGTGCACTTTGGGGTAGTTTGGGTGTGTTTAGGGAACCTTAGAAGACCCGGAGCCGGATTCGGGCCCCATCGGACCGTATGGATCCCGTTCAGGACGGCGGGAGCGGTATTGAACTGTGAGTGGATTTTTTTCTATTTTTAAGGTGTATTTTTAAGCAATAGCATAGTGTGTGTTGTGGGTTTCCGCAACATTTTGGTAGCAGAGCGTGGTTTATACCGGACCTCTAGGTTAATCGGTGTAATTTTGTGTATTTTTTTTAGTTCGTAATAGGTTAAGCTCATTTCGTGTAAAATCGCACTTCCGGGACAGGTGCGGTTCAATTGTAAGGTTGGTAGTACCGTTGTTTTTGTTCGTTCATTCATTTGGGCTGGGACATTTCTCGGAACGTTAATTGTTATTTAATTTCGTTCAATTGAAAGCATCGAGTCGATTCGGGATAATCGATTCCGTGTTTTCATTGACTCGTTTTAATTTTGTGTTTAGGTTTATTTAGTTTAAATTATTTATAATGACAGCGTCGCGGCAGGAGTTGGCTCAGCAGCTCCGGTGGTTCACCGGGCTGCTTGCATTAGTAGATCGGCCTAACCGGGAGGACGCCTTGGAGACGCGTTCGAAAGAAATGCAGGCTCGTTTCTTGTTGGCCGAGCGGTCGGTAACCGCTCTATTGTCAACCGACCCGGTCGGGGAGAAGGAGCTGGCCCTCCACGCCCAATATGTCAAGGATCTGGAGCACATCCAAGACATTTACGACGAGGTCCTTCAGCGGGTGAAGGACATCGAGCGACTGCGGGAGGGGAAGCCTGTTGCGCGCCCCGCTTCGCTCCACACCCCTGGACCCAGCGCCATGGGAAGATTGGGTGCCCTGGAGGTCCCGCATTTCACCGGATGTATGCGGGACTGGGCTGGATTCCGGAACATGTTTTTGGCCTTGGTGGATACTCGGAAGGATTTCACCAAGGCCGAAAAGCTGGCATATCTCCGTTCCTTCCTAGATGGAGAACCCAGACAGCTCGTACAGCATCTGGAGCTGCAGGATGCGAGCTACGACACCGCCATCCAGCTGCTGGAGAAGCGGTACGAGAAGCCGCGTCTTCAGGCGGACGCGCACGTGACCCATCTGCTGGGATTGCCGAGGGTCAACCATAGGGCTCAGCTGAGGGCGCAGCTGATCACCCCGCTCACCGTGTCCTTAAACGGGTTAAGGACGCTCGGACTGCCCGTCGACCAGTGGTCCTTCCTTCTTCTGCACATCGTTCTGGCCAAGTTGTCGCAGGAGATGAGGGACAAGTTCGAGCGGAATCGACTGGTCCACAAGGATCTCGGCAGCGTTCTGCCCTCGATAGGGGAACTTCTGGAGTTCCTGGAAGAGGAGGCTGGCCTGCTGGAAAACCAGCTAGCCTCCCAGGAGGCTCCGACAAGTGCGCCGGCCCGCACTTCCGGAGTCTACGGCGCCCAGCCGCCACGCAACCCAGGGAAGGGTCGCGGCAGGCTGGTGGCTGCGGCCGCCATCAACCCCGGTTCTGGATGCCGGATTTGCGGACAGCAGCACGTGGAACAGCTATGTCCAGCAATTCTCAGGCTGCCCACAAAAGAGCGCCGAAACCTCGTTCGGACACGAGGATTGTGTTATGCCTGCCTGGGAGGACATAGGTACAATGAGTGTCCCCAGGCGAGGCCTTGCGATGTGTGCGGCGGACTGCACCATCGCTTACTGTGCACCCGTAGTGCTGAGGGCTCAGCACCGGTTCGGGAGAGGGGATCTCCCACGGGTGGCGGTTTGGGGCCGGGGTCAACTCCGCCTCCGGAAAGACGGAGTCCGCCACGGCCGCCACACTACAACCCCTCGTACACCCCGGCTCAGGTGAGTTGGGGACCGCCGGAACAGAGCCAGGTTCTGGCTACAACCCGGCACCCGGCGCGACCAACACCTGGAGTTGGTGCCTCTAAGGGCCACTGGGTACAGGGAGCCCCACCTCCGGACCCAACACCCGGATACTCGTACGCGTATCCTCCGCCGCCGTTACCGGAACAACAACGACGTGAGAACCGTCAACAGTTCTCACCGGTACTGCACGAGTACCCGAGGTTGGAATACCACCCACCCTATCACCGGTATGGTAGGGTAGCTGGATACGCACCACCCCGGATGGTGGCCTGCACGCGTCCGACTTACTGGCCGAGTCATCACGGTTCGACAGGGTCGGCTGCTGGCTCTGACGCGTGACTAGCCTGTGGTCGGGCTACGTCGGAACCGAGGACGGTTCTTTTGCCCATCGCGCAGGTACGCGTTTGGGGACCTAGGGGGGACTTCGTCCGGATACGAGCCCTCCTAGACACTGGGGCACAGGGCTGCTTAATTACTACGAGGGTAGCGAGGCGCCTACGTCTGGAGTGCGCGCCTCCCTCAGTTCCGATTCGGGGAGTCGGAGATACAGAAGTGGGGGGTCTGTCCGGTCAGACCCACATTTCCTTCTCTCCTGTGCATTCCGCTTCGATACGGATTGCGGCGGCCGCGATCGTACTCGACAATCTGCTGGGTTGGCATCCACTGACAGACATTCCGCGGGACGCAATGCCTGACACATCAGGTCTCATGCTGGCAGACCCTCATTTCGAGGAGCCGGCTCCGGTGGACCTCATATTGGGAGCGGATGTACTGGGCTGGATCCTTTTAGGGCCTTAGCGGAGTCTGGGCCGCTCTTCGTTGGTAGCTATACCTACCATCTTTGGACACGTTTTAATGGGACCGGTTTTCGACCAGGAGACGCGGGATGTCTCACCTGTCGTCGCTACTACCTCCATCGCTAGGACGATGCAAAAATTCTGGGAAATGGAAGAGCCTCCCATGGTCTCCCGTCTGGATCCGGAGCATGTGGAGTGCGAAACCTTTTATAAGGATCACACACGCCGGATGGCGTCGGGTAGGATCGAAACTCGACTGCCCTTTATCGACTGTCCCCCTCTCTTGGGAAAATCGAGGGCGTTGGCAGAGAAACGACTCTTGTCCATGGAGCGTCGTATGTCTCGCGATCCGGTACTTCGGGAAAAGTATATCGAGTTCATGCGAGAATACGAGGCCTTGGGGCATATGTCGCGGGCGACTGTCGACTGGACAACGACAGATCATTTTTTCTTGCCTCACCATGCGGTGTTGAAGGCCTCATCTGGAAAACTACGGACTGTTTTTGACGGATCGGCACCGTCGTCGACTGGAGTTTCATTGAACCAATGTCTCCATTCTGGTCCGAAGTTACATCGGGACATTGTCGACATCATTTTAAATTTCCGAAGACACCAGGTGGTGATCGGTGCGGACATCCGGATGATGTTCCGCCAAACAGTAATACATCCTGCGGACAGGAGGTTTCAGTTAATACTCTGGAGGGAACGTTCGGAGGATCCCATCACCGTCTACGAGCTCAACACCAACACGTACGGCCTGAAGTCGAGTCCCTTCATTGCCATCCGGTCACTGCTGGAACTGGCGGAGCAGGAACGGGCTCGCTTTCCCCGGGCAGCCGCTGTACTGACACGTGACGTGTTCGTAGATGATATCTGCACAGGGGCAGCCTCTCTGGAGGAGGCGCTCATCATCAGGAATGAACTTATCGGACTCCTCGCGGCTGGTGGTTATGAGTTGAGAAAATGGTTATCCAACGAGCCACAGCTTCTGGTTGGGATTCCGGAAGATCACCAACAGAATCCTCAGCTATTCGAGGACGCAGGGGACCCGAACTCTATCGCCGTTTTGGGAATTAAATATCAGCCGGTTCACGATATTTTCACATTCCGGGTAGAACTGGAAACTACAAGAGTTTGGTCGAAAAGGACGGTCCTTTCCACCATCGCTCGGATGTTTGATCCAAATGGATGGATCAGCCCGTGCATTTTTATGGCGAAGTGTTTATTGCAAACACTGTGGACACTCGGAGTCTCGTGGGATGAGCCACTGGTAGGGCTCTCACTCGACACTTGGCTCGCTCTGATCTCTACGATCGAGGCGATCAATCAGGTGGCGTTGCCGCGGCGGATCTTGCCGCGGGGCAAATACAGGGCAAGCCTACATGGCTTCTGCGATGCGTCAGAACGAGGGTATGCCGCAGTGGTGTATCTGCGAACGGTGGACTCGAAGGGTCGAGTCGCCGTCTCCTTGCTTCTGGCTAAAAGCAAGGTGGCTCCCCTCAAAACTAGGCTGACAATCCCGAAGCTGGAGCTTTGCGGGGCGCATCTATTGGCCAAACTGTTGTGCCACGTGCACAAGGAACTGACGTCTACGGTGGACATCCGGAATGTCTACGCCTGGTCTGACAGTCAGGTAGCTCTGGCATGGCTACGCGGGGCACCCCACGTATTGGAAACGTTTGTGGCCAATCGGGTATCTCAGGTACAGAACTCGGGCATCGAAATTTGTTGGAGGCACGTTCCCGGCCCCTGGAATCCTGCCGATTGTGCCTCTCGGGGCTGCACCGCGCCGGAATTGGTGCAGCATGCCCTCTGGTGGGGTCCAGAGTGGTTAAAGGAGGGTGAGTCATCATGGCCGGTCACCATGATCGATGGCTCTCTAGGGATGCTCCCTGGAATAAAAGTTTTGGTGACAACAAACGAGTCAAGGCCAGATCCGAATTGGTTGACGGCTCGATACAGCAAACTGGACAAATTGCTAGGTGTAACTTGCTGGATCCGGAGATTTCTACATAACTGCCGCCATCCAGACAAGAGGCAGTTATCACCCGTGGCAGGTGCTGAGGAACGCAGGAGTTCACTGTTGGCCCTGATACGGCTGGTTCAAGCTGACCGGTTCGAGGACGAACTGAAGATTTTGCGCGTCGGTCGCGCCAAGCTCAAGGGAGCGATCTCTCGGCTCAACCCATTTCTGGATGCGGATGGACTGTTACGCGTTGGAGGTCGCCTCAAAAATGCCGACCTGCCCTTCGGTAGCCGTCATCCTCTGCTACTTCCCAAAGGAGGACCTTTGGTAGAACTGGTGGTCTCGGATAGACACCTGAAAAACGCTCACGCGGGGTGTAATGCGTTACTGGCGATATTACAGAGGGAGTTCTGGATTTTGTCCTCTCGGAGAGTGGTTCGCAGCGTGTTATTTAAGTGTGTGGCTTGTTATCGGGTGAAGGCCTCCACTATGCAGCCACAGATGGGGGATCTCCCTTCTGACCGGGTTTGTCAGACTACTAGGCCGTTCGACGGGGTCGGTACGGATTTTGCTGGACCGTTTCTGGTGAAAACCACAGCCTATCGTAACACTAGGGTCACGAAAGCATACCTGTGCGTTTTTGTCTGCCTGGCCACTAAGGCCGTCCACCTGGAAGTGGTTTCGGCTCTGTCTACGGAAGCCTTTGTCGCCACGCTGGATCGTTTTGTTTCGCGACGGGGTTTACCTTCTCTCATTCGGTCCGACAACGGTACCAACTACAGAGGCACTGCCAACTACTTAAAAGATGTGAACGATTTTCTGGATAAAAATTGTAATAGCATAAGTCAAGCTCTCGCACAGCGGGGAATCACATGGCGATTTAGTGTGCCAGCCTGTCCCCACTGGGGCGGGATATTTGAAGCCGCGGTAAAATCGGCAAAAACCCACTTGCGCCGGGTAGTCGGGGAAACTACCCTCACGTATGAGGAACTTACAACTGTGTTTTGTAAGGTTGAGGCGGTTCTCAACTCGCGTCCGCTTTGTCCACTCTCCTCTGACGCAAATGACATGGAAGTCCTGACCCCTGGTCATTTTTTGGTCGGTCAGCCACTCACTGCCCTGCCTGAGTATCCCTGGAAGGATGAACGCAGACACCGGATGTCTCGTTTTCAAATGATACAACAAATGAGTCAGGACTTGTGGCGTCGTTGGTCACTGGAGTATCTGCATTTATTGCAGCAGCGTGTAAAGTGGACAGACCGGACGTCGCCCCCTTCGGAGGGGGATCTGGTTTTATTAAAAGAGGCTAATTTGCCATCGTTATTTTGGAGACGAGGTCGCATTTTAAAGTTAATCTGGGGCGCGGACGGGACTCCGCGTGTGGCGCAAGTGTTGGTTGATGGATCGGTGCTAAATCGCGCAGTCGCGACCTTAGCTCGATTACCGGTTGACTAGTTTAAGATTTCAGGCTAGAAAGCGGTACGTCCGCTTTGGGTGGCGGGATGTTGCAAATAAACAGGCATTTATTTTTATTGGAAATACAACTTTGATTTGTATTATGGACGAATCGATTATCGAGATTCAATTTTGTTTGGTGGCATAATGGCCCCATCACTAGTTGTTCTTTTTTTATACACTTGTCTCTGGAAAGACAATATGGCTGGTTGATAGGTTATCGTGTGTTGATAATTAAATAGTTTTGTGTAGTAATAAGGGCATTTGGAGCCGTATTGCTCTAATTAAGTATATTGTGCAACCTGTGGGTGTGTGTGTCGTGAGCGAATCGCATCGGGAGTACAATTCGCCGTCCGTGTTTGGATGTCGGCTACCACGCTACTGAAGTGAACCAGGTATTTCCTCGGGGGAGAGTGCACTTTGGGGTAGTTTGGGTGTGTTTAGGGAACCTTAGAAGACCCGGAGCCGGATTCGGGCCCCATCGGACCGTATGGATCCCGTTCAGGACGGCGGGAGCGGTATTGAACTGTGAGTGGATTTTTTTCTATTTTTAAGGTGTATTTTTAAGCAATAGCATAGTGTGTGTTGTGGGTTTCCGCAACAACGATGAAATGAAATAAAAATGCTTTTTATTGTACACCATACAAAAGACTTACAGAGGACAATACAAGAAGAAGTACAAATGGCGGCCTTATCGCTAAAAAGCAATATCTTCCAGGCAACCATGTGTAGAACTGGACAAAAAAACGATGTTACGATGGTGTTAAAATTGAGAATTGTTATTGTTGTTTTTTTATATTTTGTGTATTTATTTGTATTGGGTAGTGACCTTCTGTAATAGGGCCTTCTCAGTATCAATTTGAGGTTGCAACAGAAAGAGAGATAAGAAATGCCCTCATAATTATTATGAGGGCTCAATCATGAGACCTTGTACTTTCTGAGAAGAATCGGCAAGAAACTCAGCAAGGGCACTTCATTAAGAAACCGATTTAGTGACAGACTATTAATTAATTGTGCTAATTAATAATATAAAATATACTAATAAATAATCCTAATTGTCATTGTAATTTACCAGATACGTATTATTAGATGCATATATTTTTCCTTGAAATGAAACTCTTTATACGGATCCTATCGGCTTAAGCCCCAAGCAGGGTTTGTAGTTTCAAGGAGTGATATATTAGTTACTTTATTTAAGTTTGATTATACGGTTTTTCTTATTACAAGTACATTTGATAAAACAGGATGAATTATCTCATGTGCTTCCTTAACACAATTAATGGGTGTCGCGTGACGATTTACCCCAAAAACTTACGACAGGATTAAAGTAACAAACTTCCATTCACGCTAAGCGACGCCATCTTGTGAACCGAATAAAAAAACAAACCATTAAACGTAACATTTCTTTTATCACACGCGAATAGGAGCGATGTAGATTTTATATTTATTTCAACAATGGATTAAATATTGCTACCACTTAATTTTATTTCCGGAAAGGCTACACGCCTAAATAAATTTGCATTTTATTATGCGTTTATGTTAATGCTCGGTTCATTTGCTTTTCAGGAGTTTCCCGATGTTTGTATTTAGTACTGACCCGTTCGGCCCGACGACCCCATGCGGGCTGAAGGGAAATGGAGGAATTGTTTTATTAGTAAAGTGAATGGGTAAAATATGATAAATTCTAATTAGAAAGCCTATTATAATTATACCGGGCGGCATCGGCAGGGTGAATTGTTGGAATGGTTATAATATTCTTTTTAACAAATAAATAGACGATCAATTGCAAAAGTGCAGCTTAAAGAAAATTGATACATATAAGCAGTTTTTTAAAATTATGTTTATCATACCAGAATTGTTTTGTTTACGCGAACACTACACATTGAACACATTGAAGTGATTAAATTTAAATGAGGGTATACAAGCTACTAACTAATTATGAGACGACTAACACCTCAGTCTCCCTGTGACCACGGACCCTGCAAAGGGTTCGAAACATTAGAATAAACATTAATTAAAACTAATGTATAAAATAAACGCGAGTAGATCTGTAAAAGTTGTTTCATTTCAATACCAGAATTGCTTTATAATTTAAACATAACGACGGAAAGCTTTTTTTTCACACACAATTTTTTTTCTTGTTTAAATGTATTAATTAATTAATAACTTTTTAATGATTCATATAATAACTAACAAAGAATTCATAATTAAATATAATTACTTAAATAATATTTCGATGTCTCTATTAATTATAAATTATAAATGTTCGTAAATTCTAATGATAAATATAGATTGTATTGTACTGTACTGCTATTGTTATAATTGTAATGCATGCTGGTCAAGATGGCGTTATTTATATTATATAATGAATGACCTAGATTTTTAAAATAGTTAGCCCTCTTATTTGCTGTGCCCTAGCAGGGCGTCACATGTATACCTTTGCTTATGTTTTTAACACCTCGTCTAATGTAAAATCACCAAATATTATTAATAATAACTGTATGTAGTAATCTATAAAATTGATAATAGCTGTATACATATGTGTAATAAACAAATAAACAGTTCAATATATAAAATGGATCTCATCAAGCAGTCAAGGTAATAACACCAGCTAAAACATACAGCCACATTATACATCATCCGTGTTTTGCGAACGCCCCATGAAACTGGAGCACTATACACGGACAAACAAATTAACTACGAACAATATATTACTAGCGCCTATTATATAGGTTTTTTTTTCACGGCGTAACAGGAGACATGTGGCCAACGAAAATAGGTCGAATGTGTTTGTCGGGTGAGGCGCACTGTTTTCGGCCTCCACTTTAATGTGCGAGGTAATTAAATTTGCTTTTAGTTTAATGAAATAATAAGTTTGCTGCAAAATTAATATTTAAATTAAATAAAATAGCAGCCAACAACAAATTCTGATAAACTAGCCGAAATGGTAAAAAAAGAAACCCCAAAAACGTAGTACTTTGACTTTGACATAAATAATTATTTGTATCAGAGTTTTTATAACGGTTATTAACACAAACTACTATGTATAGATATCATGTATAGACATGCCTTTATACCCAAAGGTAATTATTTCTAGACATACTTTCGGGTATGCGTTAATCATCGTTATAAAAACTTTAATAAGGGAACGCGAAAGTTTAAAAGTGTTTATATAATTGTATGTTTAGTAAGTATGGATATATGGTATATGACAACTGTTAAAAAATTTATATATTATATTATATAGATAATAAACCAAGAAAAAATTTAGTTTATTACTTACAGGTTATAAATGTACAGCAAAAAAAGCAGCAAGCAAGACGTCATTGGTGACTTACAGTTTTGTTGTTTTTGTTGTAATGAAGTATTATTACAATTTGTAGCTTGATAAAATCGCATCAGAATAATTTTCCAAAACCATTCCAAAAATAATCTGTCAAAATATTATATTTATATTACGATATATATTTGACGATAGTGCTGGCCGGTGACTGGTGAGGTTACCCTACATCATCTCGGTGATGTATGAGGTCAAAGCCCTTAGACTTTTTGTTAGAGTTGACCGGATTATTTATATTCAACAGTTTACTCTTTAATGTGGGGAAGTACTTTCGAACACACTGGCATTGTGGTTTGGATCAACCGTGGAAAAGATCGAGAATCACGTTAGAGGACTACGTAGAGCTTTTGACATTTTTGTCTATTGTTTTCCCTTTACTCTGGTTAAATAAAGAAAATTTACAAGTAAACATAAATATATTATCTAACGTACCTTATTATTTTTGCTTTAATATGTGCACTTCTTGTAGGTTAAGTTATATTAAGCATTTCTCATTAGGCCATCAACAACATTAACCATATCCTACTAATATTATAAACGCGAAAGTTTGTAAGTATGGATGGATGTTTGTTACTCTTTCACGTAAAAACTACTTAATGGATTTGGATAAAATTTGGCATACAGATAGTTTATAACCTGGATTAACACATAGGATACTTTTTATCCCAATATTCCCACGGGAACGAGAAAACTAGTAAGCTATAACAAACAATCAGGTTACAAGAAGTAAGTAGGGTAGTGGCTCTAGTAATCGACAGAAACCGGTGATCGATATTTGTTCCTTAAATAATTAACAATAGGATTGCCACCTGCTTCCTAGCTGTCAGCCGGTAAGATTTCAATGAAGCTTTTTTATTTTAATTTTTGATGACGACAACTGGTATCGAAGATTGGGTTACTGTGACACTGGTGCCACTACGATACCTGTGCAAGTTTTTTTATTTTATTTTATTTTTATTTTTTTCACAAATCAAAACATACAATTTTTTACATAGACACAATGGTATTTTTTAAATTTGCATTTCAGTAACAACCGAGCACAACATTCAATTTAAATATATTAAAATAAAGAGAGAAAAAAATAAGATATAAAGTAGGTACCATTCTTAATTCACAGTCTTATTTCATAGTAAGAAGCAAAATATTATAAAGAAGTAACATTTGATGTGCATAACGGGTTGATCATTGGAGCTAGTGATAAGATTATTAATTCATTAAAATGCTACAATATACCTGAGCGTTAATATGTCTAGGCACGCGATAAATAGTTTTTATTATGAAATGAAATAAATCTTTTACAAGTAAACTTATTAGATAAAGCGCTTTTGAATCGTCTCAAAATATTTCCCATTCAGGACGTCTTTTAGCTGTGCAGAAGAACGGACGCAAGAAACTGCACAGCTTTATATAGAAGTATCGACATTTACAAAAATATATGCCGTTACAAAATTATACAAGTATACAATGACTTAAAAATATTTTAAACTAGCGGCCGCTCGCGGTTTCACCCGCGTGGTTCCCGTTCCCGTGGGAATATCGAGATAAAAAGTATTCTATGTTTTAATCCAGGTTATAAACTATCTGTATGCCGAATTTCATCCAAATCCATCCATCCGTTGCAGCGTGAAGAAGCAACAAATATTTATACACACAAACTTTCGCATTTATAATATTAGTGTGATGTGATTAGAAATACCTGTTGGAGTGGTTAAATTTTATTATAACTTACCATCAAGTGACAACAACGTGAAAAACTTGACCGTAAACAATAAAAAAGACATTCATAAATATATATATACCACAGGAATGTGAATTAAAAACCGTCCCTGCCATAACCTAAGCTCTTATTATTAGCGACAAACTCATCTAAATCTTTAATTGTCTGAGTGGTATTGTCTTCAGCCCTTGTCACGCGGGCTCTCATTGTGGCCCTTAAAATATAGGGCAATTAAAAATGAAATATCGTGCACAGGCGCCAAAATTTTCGTGCCTACAATAAGTCATAGCGCGGTCTAATGAAAAACGTTTATTGAAGGTCCGATGACAAGTGTGTTGTTTATGCCTGTACACTGTATACAATCGAGTCCAAAATTGTATAAGCACTTTTGTACTTTGTCAAAATTACTTCTGTCATCATAAATTCCATGGCAACCATCTAGAGCCTCTACAAATACGTCTTGATGTTGCGACGCTCTCAACGCCTTCACCGTTTAAAGTACCATGGCGGGTGCTCCGAAGAACTTTTTCCCTTACCCCTCCTTCTCCCTTCCTTCACAGAACCACGCGTGCACGACAATGTTTGGAAAAGAAGGCCGCTCCCGCTCGCGCTTAGACGAGATCTCCTTTTTGGTCGTTTGATAGCTATTACCGCGTTACGAGGGTTGAAACTGTGAGATACCACGCGCTGGTGGTCCAGGTTCGTGTTCCAGCCAAGTTCATCAACCGGCCACCAACCTGGTGCCGGTTCAGACTGCTCGCTCGTCTGCCGGACACGTAGTGCCTGCGGCCACTTGCTGATCAAGGTATATCCTCCCTTTCTCCCTCGAACTGTTTACCCATTGCCCTTGTCGCCATCCCTCGCAGTTCGATACATCGCTTACATAGCAGAACGCCAATAAAAAAAATACAGTTCACTATAATCTATAGCATCGCTCGCGCCATCATTTTGTGGTGTCACAGATTTATGTGTGGCAGCTATTTACCGCAAACGAAGAAATTGAGTGAATAATTTTTTCTTCGCACCATCAAAATATGGAATTTTCCCCCACGTCATGCGGGTTGACACAATGAGGAGGCTTAGCGCGGAACATTCCTGCCCTGCAGCTTTGCTCGCTTCTGGCCCGCGTGATGGGGCTATCCATTCATAGGGAAGGTTCGTGCCCCAGCAGTGCAGTGGGGACATCAAATGAGCAGGGTATGGCATCACGAATTAGCGCGTGTCCCTGTTTATATTCTCTGAGGGGTCCGAATTGGTTCGGGCTCAAAATCTGCTCTTCTGCTGAAAACGAGCAAAACTGGTGATGATGATGGTGATGATGTTGAAGGAAGATCGCATTCCGAACGCGTTAGCAGCTGCGATCCAACTCTCCAATTTTTCTATACACATTTATATTTTGCTGTGTTACCATTAGTATTACATTAGCTGATATTAAATCTACAATTTATAAATTCAAACGGGAAATATTATATGTGGCCGTCCATAAAGTAGTCCTCTTTACAGCTTTATGTTGAACACCTGAACAATATCATACATATGTGAAATGACCACTTATTTATTGAAGCTATTACTTTCACTTGCATCTGTTGATTTGCCTTGCATCTGCTGAAATTTATCTGTAATTTGTTCCATATAGGAAGGTGTAGTGGCACTTTTTGTACAATTTTTAATTTAATAATTACGACAGAGCCGCCACCCGCGGTTTTATTGTGCCCTCCGAAGAATGGAAAGGCTCCATACAATTACAGCAATTCATCCTTGGATGAGCCTTGCATTAACTTCTTAGCATTTGCTATAATAGTCAAATATATTATATATCCCCATATTTAGTACTAGTTGTCGCCCGCGACTTCGTTCGCGAAGACTACCTAAAAAGTATGCTAAATCCTAGTCCGGGTCCGTCTATGTGTAAAGTTTCATCCGAATCCGTTCAGCCATTTTCACGTGATGCGCTGTCAAATAAACAGGCAAACAGACAAAAATTCTAAAAACTCTTTGAACGTGTTCTGATATCGATTCTAAGTATCCCCAGCCAACTGTTTTTCGAATATATTCCATGTACAGACTTTCGACCTTCTTTAGCTTTACATAGTATACGAGCAAAACAAAGTCGCTTCCCGCTGTTTGTCTGTCCCTATGTATGTATGTTAAGATCTTTAAAGTAGTTTTTGCAACGGATTTTGTGCGATTTTCTTAATAGATAGAGTGATTCAAGAGGAAGGTTGAATGTATAAATACTGCATAATAATAGCAGAGAAACATTGATCATTTTAGAGGTTTCACATTTTTTTGCGCTTACATTGGATATGCTAGCTGAACCCTACGAGATAGATCAAAATAATGTACTACAGTATTGTACACCTTAGAAAGGTCTACAAAAAAGTCCGGATGGTATGTGTCTATCTCTTAGGCATAACCCACAATAATCATTTTTTATCTTTTACTTTTTACGAGAAATAATAGCTTATTTACGAAGCGCAATTAAGTACCTTAAATACATTGTGCATTTAATATAGATCAATATGGCCCTTTACAGCATGTACTTTAAATGAATATTTTCGAAAATATTACAGATTTAAAATGCAGTAATCAAAGGCAGAGACATAGTGATAAATAAATAGAAATACGATTTGTTTGTTTTGTTGTCATAGAAACTGTCACAGCGGTACGGAGTCCGCCGGGTCAGCTAGTGTCTATATAAAACGCTAACTATACATGGCTTCTTGGCGGGAAAGTGAAGAGTCATCTCTGCGGTTTTGTTTTATTTTCTAAAATTTGTGCTATGTCGAATATTAATGAGAAATAATGGTGGATTAGTAACCATTAAACAGTGCAACTTCACTTTTCAAATTCTCTCAAGAATTCCGCCCGAGGACTTAAAGCCCCCACATCTTTACTGAGATACTCGAGGGGTTGAAGGGTATATCATTTCTCACTTCTCATTTCTATAATCATTCGTCATCATCTATACAAGAGGGAAATATTGTTTAAATATTACTTGAAAGAAAAATTACTTTGACTCTGGTTAAATGTGCTATTCTCACATAGCCATCAGCTAAAGGAAAATAAAATAGCTTTCATGAATAAAAACTTTTTTCCTTTCTATGCATGAGCATGATCGTTATAACTCTAAGCTGGATACCTTACAAATTCCTTTTAATAGTGTTTATTGATACCATTACTGGACAAAAGGCGGTTTACATCATGTGCCAGCTTGATCGCAACCACGATATTATTGTTGAAAAAAGCAACATATTCAACTCACCTTGCACATTTTTCAAAATTTTTTATATGATGTAATATTGTGTGAAATTAAATTTCTGCAATGACACATTTAAGTGAAAGCTCGTCGCAGCACCTGGTGTTTTAAAAACTAACTTGTGGTTACATTAATTACGTACTTTTTGACGCTCGAATAATATAGTTAATAATTAATACTAAATAAATTTATGTTTGCGACCTTTTAAGCAAAATACGCTTCCTAGCAACTTAAACAGTTTGATGAACATAATAAACGTTTTTTATATACATGTAAGCTCTTTTTTATGCCAAGGATACTTATGTTAATTAGTTTAATAAGTTGTTTTTTTATTATTTTTAAACACTCTTTTTAAATTCTTTGTATATTTAATTAATAGTATTTGAAAGTTTAAAAATGTACCTACCTAGCTATATTATCTTTATTGCCAGCTTAATACGCAATTACACTTATTGACTATATTATAACTGAACAGCGTTATAACTTTTTAAACTATCGTTATCGTTAATAATTACTCTAACGCAAGAACATGTCTTGTATTCACTGAAGTTACTGCGACCAAGGAAGAGGGTAGATGGTGTCTGCTAATGAATGTCCATCCTCAGTAACTTCAGGACATTTGTGATTATCACTGATTGCGATTATGGAGCATGCAGTTGTGCCGAAATGTCGTATACTCAATAATAAAACCATGATAAGAATCCCGTAAATAATTACTCTAAACAGCGTTACTTGTTATCAGCCGTTCGCCTTTCAACCCATGTTTCCTTTGCAGACGTGTCATCGGCTGAGTAATGCGCCTCCTAGGCACAATGCCGTTGATTCCAATCGGATTGTATGGACGTTACAAAGGTTAGGACGACGTCGGCACAAATTTGCGAGAGATCGATCGCGCAATCCATCACAATTCGGCCTCCGTTGAGATTCTGAGGAAACGCATAGAGTGAGTAGTGTAGCTAAGGCATTTCGATCGAACAAAACTTATTTAAAATACGACTATAATTTATTTATTGCTAGTTGCACAGTGTGGTCGAAATTTAACCGTAATTTTTATAAAAAGCTGTTTACTAAACAATAAACAGTAAATAATAATGAAGATAAAATGTGAAAGGACCTGTACCATTTATACATCTTTTTATTGTACTCCCATAACGCAAATAAAAAATCTGAATCTGAATATTTTATTAAGGCTGCACGGATTGTATCCTAAGCTATGAATAGTTTAAAGAGATAGAATGTGAGTTTGGATTGGCATTGACAGATTTCGGCCGCTCCTCGTCCATCTTTGAATTTTTTTAAAAATGTATGAAACAATGTTCATTTAATTTTGTGTATTTTTATGCATAATTTAAAAAAAATATTAGCAGTCTGCACTCCTTCTCTATATAAACTATAAGTGTACGAAATTTCATACTCCTCCGTCCGCGCAATTTGCGTAAAAAGGGGTACAAATTA
Organism: Eudonia lacustrata; assembly: GCA_947562085.1. Taxonomy (NCBI): domain Eukaryota; kingdom Metazoa; phylum Arthropoda; class Insecta; order Lepidoptera; family Crambidae; genus Eudonia; species Eudonia lacustrata. Next base: position 1,130,930 of record OX387323.1, on the reverse strand, counting down.
CAAAAACACAAATGTTGAAAAAATTTCCACGAGCAGGATTTGAACCTGCACCCTTCTGACATACCGGGTCAGGTGCTCTCCCAACTGAGCTATCGTGGTTCTAACCAATTGTAATTTGTTCGCAACAAAATTTGCGTTAAAAATTATATAAACAAAAGAAAAACATTTTAAGGGGTACAAAGTTTGTGCTTCACGTGTTATATAAAGATACCACCAAGACTGGCTCACGGTCACAACATTAGGAGAAACCAGAAAGTAAGCTAATACATACCGTGCTCGAACTCGAACTGTTTCAAGCTGTTGTGATTCCGTGTCCGAGAAGCTACTTTCTGCAGTCTCGGTATTTTGTGAAACGGTGGCTAAAATCGTAAAGAGTGGCAAAAATGTGAGGAGGCCATAGCCCAACAATGGGATAATACGCCTGTATTGTAACTGTAAGTGTAACCTTCAAGACATACTGTTCCCCTGATGGTATACGGTATCATCTCATTATATCATCTCTGCCAAAAGACGGCCACTGCTGGACAAGGGCCTGCCTCAAGGATACATGAGGAGATTTGCCATAATCGCCACGCTTGGCAGGCGGGTTAGCGATCGCAGTAGGTTGAGGGTTACCTCAGAGAGATGCTGCTGCCCATCCTCTGGAATGGTCTCTTAGTCGGCTTTTACGATATCCACGGGAAGAGATGGGGTGGTGCAATTCTTTATCCCCGGCACCATACAGGGGTAAACGGTAACCGTGACCTATAACATGAACACTATAGGACTCGTTAAAACATTTTGATGCCACTTATGAAGAAATCCTTACTATTCCTTGTTCCTTTGTTCCTCAAGATGAAAGCTGGAAAATGGGTATGCGCTAATATACTTTAAAGATATGTAAATCTATATTAAAGGCATTTGAATGGTTCGTTTTTCTTATAACAATGACCATAGACACCACTTGGTATGACGATATTACAACAGACAAGCTGAATGGTAAAAAAAATTAAAAAATATAAATATATATATTATTATATAATTAACGTTTACTTTAACCTTTCTTAGTACCGCATTGATGTAACTTATGAAAAACCTTCAATTAACATTTTTATATTCAATTCTGTTACAATTCACTCCAACTTGTCTTCAAAGATAAATTGTTTTTGCATTGCTAACTTCGATGTTCGCAAGCGCAACGAACTTTGAGCTCTATCTTTAGGTCGGTAAGGTTGCTGAGATAGTTTCTAGCCTTTTCCTGGCTAAACCTAGGTTGTTTTAGCTCAGAGCGTGAAGGCAGGTGCGGAGCTATCGGTGGATCTAGCACGGCTCACTCCCAATAAATAAGCTATTGACAGCCGATATGCTTACTAAGCGGAAAGATAAGTGTTTTATTTATTACTTAAACAACGGCGAGTTAGCCTACTCGTAGCAGATACAATTTTATTATAATCCTTAGTAAATAGACTACAACTTTTTCTTTATATAAACACGCTAGCACTTTAACTGCGACTTCATTCGGCATGTATTTGTGATTTTAAAAATAAATCTTTTTTTATCAATATTAAATATAGCCTATGTTACCCAAAAGGTTTATAGCATTAATAAATAATAATAACAAATAACAAATAAACTTTCCTACACTCACACCAATTATCTAGCCCAAGAGAAGCTACGTTATGAAACTCCTTAAATGGTTACTAGACAACGTATAAACATACTTAAAATACTTAAATACATACTTATTTTAAACATAGAAAACATCCAGACCCGAGACAATATAGAAAAACAATAATTTCTAATCAATTCCTAATCAATTTCAATTGACCCGACCGGGGATCGAACCCGGGACCTCAGAGATGGCGACACCATGAAAACCGGTGTACAAACCACTCGACCAAGGGGATAGTCAACATTTTATAGGTGAAATATTTTTTGAAATTGGACCAGTTGTTCCTGTGAACCGGGGCTAACCCGACATACAAGCAAATAAAGTCACAAACATCATCATCAGCTCATTTATACGTCCCCACTGCTGGGCAAGAGCCTTCCCTATGGATGGATAGGGAGAACGGGCCGTAAACCACCACGCGGGCCCAGTGCGGATTGGTGGTTGTTAACGACTGCTAATGCAGCCGGGACCAACGGCTCTAAGTGCTTTCCGAAGCACGGAGGAGCTCGAGATGATATAGTTTTGGTCACCCATCCGATGACTGGCCTTTGCGAAAGTCACAAACGTTACCACTTTATCAATACTCAACTCAAACTTAAACTCAAACTTTTATTTGCAAACTAAGTGGTACATAGATGGTGTTTACAATGTTATAGTGTCCTTATTACTTACTTAGTCACCTTGTACAGGTATAACAGTATAGTTAAAGAGTATAAAAAAAAAAAAGTTTGTAGCTGCTGGATGCGAGCGGCATAAAACCGGTACTTAGTTGTGGAGATCCTTGGAGAGGCCTTTGTCCAGCAGTGGACCTCTTTTGGCTGAGATGATGATCAAAATGATGATGATGATGATGATACACTTTATATGAATCTTGTCACGTTTAATTTTCTTATTTATTACTATTTACATTTAACTGTGGCCCGCTCGCAACACCCGTATCTAGGGTTGCCAATCATACTTTAAAATAACGTATCCTACGCTACTTTTTCTCCCCATACTTTATTATTTTTAATAAAAATAAAGTATGGAAAATACTTTATTTCCGACTAATGCGTGCGTTTGAACGGAATATTCCTATTGACTTAATTTCTGAACTACTGAATGATACTCAGACTCAGGTGAAGTGAAACGAAACGCAACGCCTAAATAAATAAATTTAAAAATTCTTTATTTTTTCCTCAAATTCTTTTTTTATACTAGTTAGTGATGGATTTACTTTAATTTCTTGAAAAATAGTTGGCAACCCTACCCGTATCCGATGATGGACCCTCATTGCAGCGCCACCTACCGGGTCCAATTGTTAATCTAAATCATTCTCAAATCCACTTGAACACACACAAACAATTTCATCAAAATCGGTCCAGCCGTTTAGAAGGAGTTCATTTACAAACACACGCACAGAAGATTTTATATAAAAATTTACGCTATAATTTCGATGCCAGCGCTTACAAAGCTTTGCAGGATCAGACCCTAATCATAGGCTGAAACTGAAAACAGAGAGGCTCCTTTTCACTCCAGGGACATAATCTTTCGTCATGCTAGATCATGTCGTGGGATCGAAACGAAAACTATCCATACATAGGCAACATTTTAAAACATCGCCGTTGAATTAAATATTTGCGATTGTTAAATAAATAATTACTAACCTCACGTACATAGCGTTTTAGTCTTTTTTCGTGTTTTTGTTAAAATAAATAAGTGTATAAAAGGTAAGTAAGTAAGTAATTAGCCAACATCCTGTATTTGATCTTTGGAACTCAGTCATCGCTTCTGATGAGTTTGGCTTAATCACCACGCTTGCCAAATATGGGGTACGGGTCTTGTCATCTTCGTTGTTGCTGCTGTTTGGTTTTTGTATATTTACTCAATTTATTTTGTTCTAAAAAATTTCCACGACCTGGATTTGAACCTGCACCCTTTTTGACATACCGGGTCAGGTGCTCTCCCAATTGAGCTATCGTGGATCTAACCAGCCCGCCGAAATTATTCAATACTATTTACTTTTTTACTTTGAAAGCCAAAGGCGCCCATTCAATGTCAAGAACTACCGTCATTATTAACATCCAATCATAATATTTTTACAAATACTAAAGATCATTTAAGAAGTAGGCAAGCTATTATATTATAAAATGTTTTTGTTCTGTTTAAAACAAAAATGTTGAAAAAAATTTTTCAACATTTGTGTTTTTGTAATTTGTTCGCAACAAAATTTGCGTTAAAAATTATATAAACAAAACAAGACCATTTTATTTTGTTTTTCTGATAGTAGTATTAGTAGTTCCTTTATCTGTAGAAAGTTTTCGTCTTAATCTTAATTGACAATACGCCTTCGTCTCATTTACTTGTTTCTTCTTATGTTTCGGCTAGTAAGCGCTGCACTTCATTTCACCTGACGCTAAGCGACTACAACGCTATAAAAAATCAGCAATTGCAATTGGTCGCATAATAATATTAGTAGTTTATGCAACTGTCATATAATGAAGGGTATTAAAACACCAGTGTGAGTTTATATAACGTTTATATAATTTATATAATAGTAACGAGTGTTTTAATACCCGTGTTATATGCAGTTGCATACACTACTTTATCTTCACTAATGCAATTAGTCAAACAACAAGAGTAAAAGCTGACAATAGTTTATTTATAATAATTGTTCAAATTTTGGATGGTACAATTTTGAAAGTTAATGTTAATTATTGATCCAGCAGCTGTAGCGGTCGCGGGGCAAGCAGTAGAGCTCGTAGACGGAGTTGGAATATTTATAATTACTTCATTCGTCTTGTTTTCTATACTGTTCAAGATCGTATTTGAGACTTGAATTTTATTCATTAAAGACTCATCAATGTAGCTTTCAGCCACAGTAGAAGACTTCCACCCCCCGTGTCGTTTCAGTGCGGTCAAATCACCACCGCTATCTATGAGAAGGGTCGCCGAGGTGCGCCGGAAGCAATGCCCCGTGTACAACGCTGGGTTAGGCAGATTCAAAAAACTTGCGATAGTTTTTCCCAGAGCACCAAATTTATTAATACCAGTTCTTTGATCGACGCACTTCCCCGATCTATAGCTCAAGAAAAAGGCAGGGTTTCGACAGGGGGTGGGTCGAAGTTCCATGTATTTTTTACATACGGCATAGCAGTTGCCCGTCACAACGAAAGAACGATCTATTTTCGTTTTTGTTTTCGAAACTTTCACCATGATTGTACTGTCGTCTATGTTAGAGACTTCATCGAACTGGATGTTGTATAGCTCTTGCCTTCGGCATGCCCCCATTATGCCGAAGATTAGTGCAACCTGTAACAATAAACGATATAATAAGCTTGAGGTACATAGCCAAGGCAAAAACTATGATTTATGAAGTAGTAAAGTGTAAGTACCGACTACCTAATTTATACACAAAGCGCTTAAACGGAGTGTCTAGATAGCTTGCGTGTGTAGTACGTAAGTACTAGGTAGATTAAATAACAGAACTAAAATACACTTACCTTTTCAAAAAGATACAAAATATCTGGTGAATCTTTCAGGAACATCTTTATTTGACCTGATGTAAACGTCAAGGACTTTTTTTCCTTGTGTCCTTCTGAACTGCGTTTCAGGAACGCTATGACTTTTGAATACTTCGTGATATCAATATTGTTGTAGATACTCAGTGTGGACTTGAGCATAGAATATTTAGCCCACATAGAAGATGGCTTGAATTTGTCGGAGAGGTCTTTGAGATACACAAGAATGACATTTTCAGAAAATGATGTAGTTTTCTTTTCGATCTTCCATGCCAAAAAGTTATTATAATTTTCTAGATTTTTCTGGCAAAAGATTGTGAGTTACTTTTGTTGCCAATTCTAGAATATCCGGAGGCGTACAAATATCATCGTCGCTGTCCATTTTTAACTTTTAATTTGTATTTTAAAAACAAAACACATTGCGAAACATTAAATTCACGCGTACGTGTATTGTCACAGTGAACTTGCCGCCATTAAAATCTAACCAATGAGAGCGCAGCTGCGCGCGCAGGGCCAATCAGGAGCGAGCGCGCGCTGTTCTTTTTTTATTTAATTGGCACAAGATCTTACCAAAGAGTTTTGTGTATGTAAGTTTAGTGGTTTCGACGAAGTTTTCACGTATAACCCAACTGTTTTCAAAAGCCAGCCTAATATCAAAATTTTATACAACTTGTATGAGGATTTTGACATAAGGCTCGCCAGGTTAATTGGTCGCGTTTTATTGATGTTATAATGAGATTTTACGATATCGATGTGGATATTATACCATCATGTGAAATTGCTTAAATTGAGTGTTTTGTTGTCTGCGCTATAACAGTACTAATTATAAGTCAAGTATTGGAAACATAAGTAGAATGTTACAACATTAGTGTAGATAAAATAATATTACGAAGCTTAGGAGAATCCCCCCCCCCCCCCCCCCCCGCTTGCTATCGATATCTCAAATTATCCAATTAATTTCCAAACATTACTAACTACTAATAAACTATTTATAAAACGCATCGAATAGCGTGCTAATATAAATAACGATCGTTTCGCATCTGTCTGTCTGTCTGTCTCACACCATCTATTTCACTGTTAATGGAAATTCATAGGCTCTTGATAAAGATCTTAACTTGAAGGAACAGCCGTTTCGAATGGCTTAACTATCTATTACCGATGGGTGAGCGATGTGACAGTGGCTTCCTATAATTTGAAGTTATTTCTCTTCTTTTATGGGCAGTTTTAAAATAAATACATATGCTGTAATAAAAAAATAGTTTTATAAGAAATTCTCAGACTAGAAATCATTAATACATTATACATACACATGCTTCTCATTAGTTAATAGATAATTAAAATGTAGCATATTAATTTTATCATCACAGCTCCTTAAGCTTAATCACATAAACAAATAATCAAAATACTTCTTGCGGGATCCAAAATCCAAACACGACACCGCGACCGCTTGACGTGTTTATATTTGAATATCTCTCTATACATAATATATAAAAAATAATAAACTAAAAAGTAAATAATTGTGCATAATTGTGCATAATTGAGCATAATTTGACTCCTCGCCTCTCCTACTTGCCGTGCCCTACAGGGTCCATAAATGTACTTACTTATATTTTTAACATCTTTGTAACTTATGGAGTGCAATAAAGTTAAGAATATGAATACGCACTCCTACTAATAAATGTACTTTTTTTTAAAGTAAATATAGGTAAGTAATAAATATTTCTAAGTATTATTTGGAATTTTGCATTGACAAAGCTATATACGAGTACACAGTTACAAGATAAAATTGTACTAGAAAAAATCAACCTGTCTCAGGATCAATCAATCAACCACTCGAGCTTCCTTAATCTGATAAATGATTTTTTCTAGTACAATTGTATCTTGTTAATATTATAATTTATGGAGCTAGATTATGCAGGCCATTGCAACTTTCGCAAAGTCCATTATTGCAGGGGTGATCAAAATTTATCATATCTCGTGGCTCCTCCTTGCTTCAGAAGGAATTGGTCGCGGTTCGTGCGTCGTCTTTTAGTAAACAAGCAAGTTGGTCGCGATTCGTGCGTTTTGTAAAATATAATAAAAAATGCCTTCACCGAATGGTCGCGGTAATGGGAATAGCACTTAAAGCCGTTGGTCCCGGCTGCATCAGCAGTCGTTAATCTGCACTGTTTATGGCCCGTTCTGCCTATCCATCCGCAGGGAAGGTACGTGCTCAGCATTGGCATAATAATGATCTGGTGATGACATTGTGTGATGTGATGATGTGATGATGTGATGATTAATATGTTTATAGTCCCGTTAATCCATCTAGAAAGCTAACACATTTTTATTAAAAATGGGTTCACAAGTCTGGCAAAGCATTTGCGATTCCTCTGTTTTGTCCACTGGTAGTGTCGTTGGATAGTTCTCACATAAATACTTTTTCATAAAAACCTTATAGTAGTAAAGTAGTAAAAAGCCTATAATTGTCCCACTGCTGGGCAAAGGCCTCCATCATTGAAATCAAGTCATCGCTACAATTGATGGGTAATGGCTTAATCACCACGCTTGTCAAGTGCGGGTTGGTGATCACAAACCCGGGCTATGCATCGAAAAATCTGAAAATACATTTTGCCCGACCTGGGAATTGAACCCGGGACCTTCATGTATCGGGCCGAGCGCTCTGCCACTCAGCCACCGAGGCGTTAAAACAAAACCTGAAAAACCTTATATTTACAATATATTTTTTTGTATTGTGTAAATATAAGGCGATTGCCTTACGGAGCTAAGGAAAATTCAATCTCCGTGGATTGAATCATGATTTATGTATCATTGAACCTGCTTTATACATGCCGGCTACCGACCAAGCGACAACGTTTCAAAACTTATAGTGATGTATAACCGAATAGGTGACATAACGTAACATGTCAGTGGCTCTCCGCTTGCACCTCGTAAATCTGAACCGGCGCGCCAACCGAGCCGTGAGTCAGCGGTGCGTCATCGCAACTCGTGCGCAGCAATGAAAAATATACGTCTGTTAGGGTTGCGGCTTGCTCGACTTTCAAAATTAGTCACCCTGACTATCACTGACTAACAGTCACTCTTCTCTTCATTTCATTTAATTTCATTTAATTTAATTTCATTTAATTTTATTTTATTTCATTTCATTTATTTCATCACCGGCTCATTTTACGTCTCCACTGCTGGGGCACGAGCCTTCCCTAGGCTAATTTACAAGCTTATTGGGTGTTTTACGATAACGTGGCTGACGCTCGCAATTTTAGCGATGAAAGTGTCTATATGGGTTTTACGTAAATTGGCTTATTGGCAATGAAATATCAAAGATAAATTTGTTTGAGGTTCTTATTAATTTCCGCGATACGAGGAAAGACCTACCCTACCCCAAATATTTTCGTGTACACATCTATTTATATAATACAGGCGAATATCCATTGAGCTCGTGCGTAAAATCTCTCCAATATATTTTTTCGCGTTAAACTCAGTATTTATGAATGTGCTTCTAAAGGATTGAAACATTTTCTCACTGTACCTAACAAAAAGATTCACTTTGTCACACGTAACATGGTTTTTAACAACGTTATTTAAAAAAAAAAGATTTGAAATTGAAACATATAACACGAATTATTTAAAACAAACTATAATGCTCCTTGTGGCAGCCCTACGATTTCGTCACGCACTATCACTCGGCATATTCGTTCTTAAACTGAATATTTTCTAACCTCGTCACCTCTGTATGCGTACAATACTTACATCTCCTTACGCAACCCATAATCGACCTTACTATCTCCCCAATAAGAATTATAACAACCAAGTGAAAAAACCTTTATGACGCATCAATCTCTGTACGTCCATTATAAATAGAATATTTAAATTGAAAGGGTAATACGGCTCTTTTTGTGCCACGTGTGTAATGTATGGTGTTTGATGGCGCAATGGTGTGCTTTTAGAAGCTATAAGTGTATGAATGACTTTAATAATGGTGTCAGCTTTAAATCCAGTGTTGTTGATTGATACTTTCTTTTTAACTTTGAGTATTGTAATTTTTTTTTATTCTGTGACTTTTACTTATCTTTAGTGTCTGAAACCTGCCTGACTAGCTGTCTTCAGTGATTTCGTATGTGAACTCAGCTTTTGTTTAACTTCAGGTGAAGGAGGGAAGATATAAGTCCTGACTGAATTAAAAACGATCAAAATCAAACAGATCAAATAGCTTGACATGGAACGCTAAAACTGTGTATATAGGCTTCCCTTTCGTGACGTTAGGTAAACTACAGATACCGGCGATCTTGTCAACTAGAGTGTGGATACTGGTGGAGGCGGTTAACATATTGCTAACATATCAAACTTTTGAATTTCGATCGAAAAGTTCCCACTCACCGGAAGAGATCTCTCGTACAGACAAACACACACAGTGTAGGTTATCCTAAAATATCGAATTAGCACAATCCCAAACTTTACGTCCAACACGTTAAGCTTAAAAATCGAATGTTTGTTTGTACATATCGGTTTTGAAAGCGTGTTACGATTTCAAATATTCAAACCTTCCGATGGTCGGTTCCGGGTGGGATGTCAAACATTGCTCACAATGGGTTGCTTGGGCCCCGAGATCCTCCTCCATTTGACGGCTGGCTGTTGAAAGTATCAACACTCACCACTTCGAGCAGTAAGGTAGACTTTCAATGTTACGGTTTCCTGTTCCCGATCCGAAACCCTCGGAGAATCTATTAGGGAACGGGGACAAGCCCTAGTGCGTAATGCCGTTCCCTCTAGAAAACCTTACACGGTGTTTCGTTTCACACGGCTTAAGGAACCCTTTAAATTTCTCGCCGCCCCCAAAAAAGTCCGGTGACGCTGAATCTGCCGCCTAAGGCATGCAAACTCCAAAAGAAGAAAACGGTTTCCATCGATCATACACCCAGTATGCCCGAGTTTGATTGCCAGTGGTGGGGTGGGGTGATTGTGTTCGGTTTCGTTGGGTATAGGGCTAGTTTAAGGGTGCGCCGTCCGTAAGTGACAAGTGTCATATATTTTATTTGAAATGTCTTCGTCCATATTTATTTGATGCCACGCGGCCATACTAATTTTGTATGGCGAATTTAACGTGTTAATTTGAAAAATAATAATTTAAAAAAATGCTCGATAAATCGAAAGTGTGAGACGGACGATTTGTAGTTAAGACATTAATGATTGTTTAGACATAATTAGAGGTAGGTATAATCATTTAGATAAACTATAAGATATCAAATAAACGCCGGCCGCCACTCGTTTTCATGATTTTTGCCCAACTTAAAATGATATTGTAGAAAAAACTATAGTGTGTTATGAATTTATGGGTCGGACTAATTGTAAACACGTTCCCTTTGATACTAAATATATATTTTGTTTATGTAATACGATAGTTTTTTCATCATAACATAATCATAACTTAACCGTACTACACTTTTGGTTTTTTTGATCAGCGCACCCTTAAAGTCGGTCAAGTCTAGAACTTGCTATATTAGGTATAGCTAGCTGCCACTATTTTGTTTAAGTCTATATTGTTTTCTTGTTTCATTTCAATTGTTTAAGACCGTGTCGCTATTACAACAATGTAAGTTGTTGTTATTTCAACAGTTCTAGATAAGTTTGCCAGTTCCTCGGTAGTCCTTTGATCGATCTTATATTCCAAAAATTCGAGCCGAACCCGAACTGGGAGACATTTTAATCCATAGTCTTGCCAATTCAAAAGGTAGAGGCAGTTAAGTACCACCATGTATGTTACATTTCTGTCTTATTTTTCATCACCATCATCACCAGCTCTTATACGTCCACACTGCTGGGGCACGAGCCTTCCCTATGGATGGATAGGGAGAACGGCCCATAAACCATCACGCGGGCCCAGTGCGGGTCGGTGGTTGTTAACAACTGCTACTACAGCCGGGACCAACGGCTCTACGTGCCTTCAGAAGCACGAAGGAGCTCAAGATGATACAATTTTGGTCACCCATCCGATGACCGGCCTTTGTGAAATTTGCTTAACCTTAACAATCGCAGACCAGGCGCGTTGACCTCTGCGCCATAGCTCCTCTAAGTACCACATGTAGGTTACATTTCTGTCTTATTTTTATTATACCTTTTATCTAACGTAACATTCCGAATCGGAGCAACCGCACGGGATGACGGGAATACAGGAACCCCCGAATCCCCCAATAATAGACAACACCCGCGAATCTTCGCGCGCATCAGTGAGAGTAGAAATCATTTCCCGATGTCACTTTATTTCGCCTAATAGATTGCGGTTAAAATGGAATGGCGCACATTTTTCCGTAGCCGGGCTCTTTTATCATCCCGCTCCTGCCATTTGCAGAGCCGTCTGCTTACGAATAAAATGTCCTGATGTATTTGACTGACATGTTGTTTTTGCGTCGGTGCCGCCCGCCGCCCGCCGCCCGCCGCCCGCCGCCCGCCGCCCGCCGCCCGCCGCCCGCCGCTGCCGGTGCGGTGCGGTGAGTTTCTGAATATCGTTTCGCTCTCACATATTTATTTTGAGAAATATCTCTTTGCGGTGGTGGCATCTAAGATGTGGTTGTGTGAAGTGATGGCTGATTCATGTCATACTCGTGAACAGGTGCCGCCTGTGAAGGCTGGTCTGCCCTTGCATACTATTATTTTTATTATTATTAACAATAGTTTAACTTTGTTTTTTTCTTAGACAGTTTTTGACCTTTATTAGTAGGTACTGTATGACATTGTGAACATTTTAACTGGTAACTGATGTTTTGCAAACTTAGATAAATTATTTTTTCTTTTGTTTTTTCTTTAACATGTTGTGATTGTCCTTAATATTTTATGTTTTTATTTGTGATGGAAAGTGTCCTTTTATGATAGGGCATTTTCCAATATTTTTGACGCTGTAAGGGAGAAAAGAGCTTGACACTTGCTGATTTTGTTGCCGGTTCTTCTCAGTGCAAGGTCTCCCGCTCAGAGTAGACTTACGAACCGATAATGGCATAATGACGTTCATAAAAGCTATTTGTAGCCTAAACTGAATAAATGATTGTCATTCAGTACTAATATAAGTCGAACATTGTCTTAGAAAAACAAGTTAAGGTATACGAGTATAATAAAAATAAGATAAGTAAGCAAGAGCATGCCACCACAGGCGGCACCCGTTCACGAGTATGACATACGAATCAGCCATCGCTTCACTCAAGAATGTAACGACTCGACGCACATGCCACCACCGCAGAGACAATAATGAGAGCATGCCACACTCAAGATACTCTAAATTAGAAATTAATGAATTGTTTAACGCTACTTAGATATTCTTTGTAAACTGTATGACTGTAAGTGGTTCGTGTTTTAATATTATCTTGTATGTTACAGCTTGTAACGGTTTCTTTATTCCACTTTGAACTACAATTCTAGCACGTAAATGTGCTTATTATACATATATGAAGTGTGGGCACAAAAATTCTCTCCACTCAAGTTTTGATCAAACCCACATTTTTTTTGTATAGCATCGAAAACTTAGTTAAAAATACTATAATTTATATACCTACCTACTTTTACCTTGCACATAGATGATAATTAAAAGGCAGAAAAAACGTTAAGGGGCCTTGAAATTTAAATATCAACAATAATTACAAAATACACTTTCTCCAGGCTATAAATGATTCCGCACGCGTGCCGCGCTAATGGCCGGCTTCACGAACAGGTCGAGACCGTGAACCTGCTGTGTTTATAATTATCATTTGACGGTACGGGTACGGGACATTTTGGTAGTAACTAAATCAAATGACTACAAATTGTAGTGTTGACTTGATTTCAATGACAGCGGCTTTTGTCCTACTTGTTAATTATGTTTTATTATACTAGACTTCACCTGTGTGGTGCCGGGGATAAATAATTGCACCACCCCATCTCAACCCGTGGGTGTCGTAAAAGGCGACTAAGGGACTATTCCAGAGGATGGGCAGCAGCATCTCTCTGAGGTTACCTTCAACCTACTGCGATCGCCAACCCGCCTGCCAAGCGTGGCGATTACGGCAAATACCCCCCATGATTATGCAGATCCTTGGGGGAGGCCTTTGTCTAGCAGTGGACGTCTTTTGGCTGAGGTGATGATGATGATAATGATACTAGACTTCACCTGTGTGGTGCCGGGGATAAATAATTACACCACCCCATCTCAACACGTGAGTGTCGTAAAAGGCGACTAAGGGACAATTCCAGAAGATGGGCAGCAGCATCTCTCTAAGGTTACCTTCAACCTACTGCGATCGCCAACCCGCCTGCCAAGCGTGGCGATTACAGCAAATACCCGTGGGGGGTAATATGCACACCAGTGGGCAGGCCTCTAACAAGGTGGACCGACGATCTGGTGAAGGTCGCGGGAAGCCGCTGGGTGCGAGCAGCACAAAACCGGTCGTTGTGGAGATCCTTAGGGGAGTCCTTTGTCCAGCAGTGGACGTCTTTTGGCTGAGATGATTATGATGATACTAGACTTGAATCTTGTATAACACAAAAGCGAGAAAAGAATAGTCCTCGCTCTTGCTGAGATCTTTAAGTCTACCTTTCAAATGTCTCTACTGCTCGATCTTGCGGTTCAAAAACTCTTGTGACTGCTGAAACTTTTAAGTTTTTTTGTATATAAGGCCACATTTTATCAACTGCAAATATTTTGACAAAACATCTAGTTATATCAGAGAAATAAGGCCTTAGCTTTGAAAAAAAATTCAGGCTAGTTTTTTCTTTTACTTTTCCTTACACAAAGATTGTAATATTTTTAAGAGCGGCCTCTTTGTCGGCTCCTTTGAATGAAATTGCGGGCACGTGTAAGCCGCTCAGGACGACATCGTCATTTTCTTAAACTTGACACTTTCCTAACTTGTCTCTTTTTTAACTCGGCTCTTTCTTAGTTGGTCTCTTTCTTAAACTTGACACTTTCCCAACTCGTCTCATTCTTAACTCGGCTCTTTCTTAGTTGGTCTCTTTTGCAATGTTGACACTTTCATAACTCGTCTCATTTTTAACTCGGCTCTTTCTCAGTCGCTGTTTTTCCTCTCTCCTTAGCCGTGGTCCACCGGATCAGTTCACCTAGGTAAACTACGGGCAATTTTTTTTCTCGTGGTTCACCTAGGTTCAACTGTTAAGGTTCAACTAACAAGATCGCCGGTTACGCATTATAAAAATTCGAAAAATTAATAAATATAATACTTAATACTAAAGAACTTGTTTTTCTTCTTTCCCCTTATGTGATTGTATAATGATAGTATATTAAAAAAAAAGAGCCGAGTTAAAAATGAGACCAGTTAGGAAAGTGTCAAGTTTAATAAAATGACGAAGTCGTCCGGAGGGGAGACGAGTTGGGAAAGTGTTAAGTTTAAGAAAGAGACCAACTAAGAAAGAGCCGAGTTAAAAAAGAGACAAGTTAGGAAAGTGTCAAGTTTAAGAAAATGACGAAGTCGTCCTGAGCGGTGTAAGCAGTGAAGGCATTGCGGCCTCTCTGTTTCAGCTCCTTTGAATTGAAAATCTACCGAAAATGCTTTTTTACTTTTTAATCGAAATATCTTTTGGCGTTTTTCTTGAAAACTAGCGTATAAAAATTTAAGGTTTTTTCATAAAAAATATATTTTTATGTTGTTAAATTTATCCTAAAAATAAATAATAATAAACTAATAAACTTTATTTAATGAAACGTCACCCCTCGCCTTCGATGGAACGCCTACCATTATTAACTCTTGAAATGATTACTTACTCTAAACGGTCACAATAATTGTTGGATTGCTCATATCTTGTATTTAATGAAATAGCATGACGAAATTTATTACTTTGCAGAACACATCATATAATATGTACTAGTGGCCCGCTTGCGACTTCGTCCGCTTAAGAACACCCGTATTCCATAATGGACCCCTATTGCAGCGCCACCTACCGGGTCCAATTGTAAATCTAAACCATTCTCGAATCCACTTGAACACACACAAAAAATTTCATCAAAATCGGTCCAGCCGTTTAGAAGGAGTTAATTTACAAACACACGCACGCACGCATTTTATTGCCCACAAACAGATTGTACATGACATTAGAAAATAAAAATAAAAAAATAAAAAAGTTAACAGAATAGGTAGGTAAATTACATTTAGAGTGGCTAACTAGACCTCAGCCTCAGCATAGGCTACACCGATAATCATCATCTCAGCCAAAAGACGTCCACTGCTGGACAAAGGCCTCCCCCAAGGATCATGGGGGGTATTTGCCGTAATCGCCACGCTTGGCAGGCGGGTTGGCGATCGCAGTAGGTTGAGGGTAACCTCAGAGAGATGCTGCTGCCCATCCTCTGGAATGGTCCCTTAGTCGCCTTTTACGACACCCACGGGTTGAGATGGGGTGGTGCAATTCTTTATCCCCGGCACCACACGGGGGATACACCGATTATAGCCGCTGGTATTCTGACGGGACCTAGAGGTCGACGAGACGACACGGAATAAAAACATAAATAAAAAACTATTCAAACACAACATCACAAACATTAAAATTAACAAGAATTATAAAACGTTTAAAGGGTCGAGATACATAGTTAACGTTTCACCACACATAACTCGAGCACTTACACACAGACCCTTTACAGATACGGAATCTCGGACCATCTCAGACCTGTCAGAGAGCAGTTGTTGCGAAATTTTGTATCCGTGAGTTTGTTGTCTATGTGTGCGCTCCTCGAGTGTGCTTGTATGAAGCTTACCTTACCTTCTCCTTTTATGGGTTCACCGTGAGTGGACTTCATTACGAAAGTACTTGTTAGAAGTGTTGGAACGATACCTAACATAATGGCCATTCATACATTGTATGTATACAAGTTATACACTGTACTTATGTATACAATTTGTACTGTCATCATCATCATCAGCCTATATACGTCCCAGCTGGGTACAGGCTTCCCACGTGAACAATAGCACGTGGGGATATTGGACCTTAACACACCATGCGGGTTGGTGGGTTTTAACGACTGCCATCTTACGACAACAACCGGGATCAACGGCTTAACGTGCCGTCTGAAGCACGGAGGAGCTCGACATGTTTTTTAATTGGTCACCCATCAGGCGACCCGGCATTGCGATAGTTGCTTAGCGGGCAAGATCGCAAGCCGAACGCGCTAGCCGCTGCGCCATCGAGCTCCTCCATTTATATTGTATGCTACATTAAAACTGTCCGTCAATGTCGGTCATATCAAATCAAATTCATTTGAGGCTACAATTCAGTTCGGTATTTACTATGCAATCGATTCGTTGGTCTATGGCAGGAGACCTTGTACTGAGAAGTACGGCAAGAAACATAGCAAACGCATTCTTTTTCTCCCTTTCTTTACGAATACAGTAGCCTCAAAAATATTGAAAAATTTCTTTCACTCGGAATCCTTTACTTCTATGGAACTGGCTATCTTATCTATAACTGTGAAAGCACAACATTGCTGTTGTAATGGCGACAAACTTAGGCAATATGGTGATAGCTAGCCAGACATACTTTTAATCGCTTAGAAAGTTACGCATTATTTTATATTCCAACAAACCCTGTTTTGTTAACAAACAAATTAAAATATCCCTTTAATTATCATATAGTACCGAAGCCGGCGCAAATTAGTTTAAGCGTAAAAATAACTTAATTTTAAGCTCTATTAACCTCAAAGGTCATATTTCGGAGGTCACTAACCCGTGCGTATACGCGGCTTGTCGACGCGTGTTAAGCTATCAGGCTGAAGCAGAGATATTCATGAAACTGGTTTTTCTAAAATTGAATCTTAGCACTTCACAATACGAGTGTGATTAGCTGAGTCGAAACGCAAATAAAAACATTGCCACGAACGCATTGAGATGTGTTGATTTGATTGTTTTTATTCAGAACACTGGAAATGTATAATTGTGTATAATGATAGGAAATAGTGCGTATGTAAATTGTTTTTTTTTGTCTGTCAGTCTGTTGCTAGGTGTTCCCGTCGCGGGCTAGTGCTCTTGTTATTCGTGGCCGTTATTTAACTAATTGTTGTAATGTAAATTAAAGACCTACATTATGTTTATTGAGGTTTGCGTACAGATTTTGAACTATTCAAGTAGATGACTGGGAAGTTTTTGTGTGTTTGTGTTCGTAGATTGGCATCATTAGCCTATTAAAGCCCCGCTGCTGGGCCCAAACCTTTCCATATGAACAATAGCATTTGCGGAGATCGGACTAAAACCAAGTACGCTAAAACAGAACACTTTTTTTTTGTTTTAATAGTTAACTCGGCAAATGACTCCATCCCACCTGATGTTAAGTGGAAATGGAGTCCAGACGCGAAGATAACTGGTGGAGCGTGGAAATAAACGTAACATCAGTTAGCTTCACTCTGCCGGCCCACAAGGTGCTTCTTCACGCCTCTTTTGAAGGACCCCATATCATAGGAAGGAGGGAAAACGTGTGCTGGTAAAATTCCATCTTTTGGAGGTGCGACAAAGAAACGAGTCACCAAATTTCTTTGTGCGCGATGGGATATTTGAGACAGTGAAGCGGTGACTCCGAAGAGCAGTACGTGTACTCCTATAAAGAAAGAATATTAAATTTTAAAAAATAGCAAATAACTCTGCTTTGACTTATGTTAGCAGATGCAGAGTTCACATGCGAGGATAGTTTTGGAGCAGGTTTGTGCCTCACTGCTGGGCCTCAATTTGCCGACAAGCAAGTTTTTTTTTTTAATGTTAAAAGGAGGCAAACGAGCAGGCGGGTCACCTGATGGAAAGCAATCACCGCCGCCCATGGACACCCGCAAAACCAAAGTAATCGCGGATGCGTTGCCGACCTTGAGGAAGGAGTTGGATCTTGAGGAGGGAGTAGGAATTGGGAGGGGGGAGGGGTGAGAGATGGGCCTCCGGTACTTTCACTCACCGGACGAAACACAACAGCAACGAGTGCCGTTGTTTCACGCCGATATTCTGTGAGGGTGGTATTTCGCCGGGCGAGCCGGCCCATTTCGTGCTGCAACGCAGCGTGGCTCTACCACTCAGACAGTGTCACTCATTTAGCACCACCCAGGGGTCACGTGTAGGGTCTCAAGGGTAAACCTACGGACGCGAGTAACTTTAACCCCCAAAATATCATTTACGGACTCGCATGTTGTAAGAATTAGGGAATACATGTGTGTCAAAGGAAAGGCAAAGCCTAAGATATTTATCGCATTAATCGCATGTAGTGAAAATGAAGTGTGTCTGTGTATCTATTTTAAATAGGTACTTAAATTAATAAACATCTTTTCACAAAGGAAAAAGCTTTTTAACCAACATCTAAAGTAGCTCTTAGCCTAACGTACGGCGGCTTAGAAACGTGGCAGAATTGCAAACGCTATTTCGATCTGGTAAATGGCCACCGAATTTAAAATGTGTAGGAAATTTTAAAAGATTAACTGTGACTGTGAATGATCGGATTTTACGAAAACCATTGAATTGTTAACAGGTCCCATTTGGTTTAGCTGCAGACCGCAGGTAGACTCTTGGCACTGCAGAGCTGTGTAGCTGTAATCTCTAATCAATATTGCAGGAAATAATAGATCTCTCTCTTTCAAAGTTTAAGTTTTAATACTATGAGTTTTCTGGAAAAGTTTATTTTATAGGAAATCTAGAAAATGGTAGGTACGATTTAAATGGCGGAACAATATATAGCCAATTATTTGACATTTTTGTTAAAGCGTAGCAGTACTAATATTAGGTCCTTACCTATGAAATTGACGTTTTGTATGAATTTTTTTTATAAATTTATATATTTTTCATACTAACGTTTTTTTAATTTTCTTAGCATCTATTTATGTTAACACTATAGAAATTGTAGAGTAGTGTGTTTGTTTCACTAGCTAAATATAGCAGACATTAAAAAGAAAAAAAATTAAGACCCTTCAAATCTACAATGAAACAAAAAGTCGATTCCGCGAAAAAAAAAGAAGTCAATTTAAAAAAAATTGGGTGATAAAGACACAAAATGAATAATCATTGTTATAACTGAAGCTTAAGTAACATAGCCCTAATTAAAGGTGTGTAATAATATTAACAACCGGTATTGACTTTTAAAAGTAATACACCTATTAATAAGTGAGAAAAAAACGTCAATTTCGTAGGTAAGGACCTATTATTATTAGCTTAATTGTATTATATATTTTTATCAACCATGATAAGCACTACAACACGGCAAAAAAGCAAAATTATAATACAATCTATCTACGTTATGTACCATTAGAGCATATATAACAAAACGCACCATTCACTTGAAAGTGCTTAGAAAGTACAAAAAGGAGTTTATTATTCAAGCAGCTGTACACAGCCATGTGTCAGTTTTACGTACAATTTGCCGCCGGGAATCGAACTGCGGCAGATGTTGTTAGAACGTGTAATAGATAGCTACTGTTTAGATTATACTAACGAAGCTATCTTTTAGGGTTGTAACTTGTAAGATCTAGGCAGTTTGATATGACTTTACAGGCCTATTAAAGTGCTAACTAACTTATTTGTGATACCTTTAAAGTTTTTTATTATAAGGGCCTAGGGATCGTTAGTCTATAATAAATTCGGCGAACTGCAGTAAAGTCAAAGGTTGCTTCGGTCATTCGTTCAATGGCCTCAGTGCCTAGCGTGAGTTTCGTTTACGATCCGTATTCATTCGATTTCGTTTACGAAAACGAAAATTAGTATGGCATTGAAGCAGCGCCTCCTGGCGGCATACGAGAGGAGTTAACATTTTGCCATACTAATTCTCGTTTTCGTTAAGGGTGCGCCGACCAAAAAATGCCAAAAATGCAGTTACGGTTAAGTAAATATAATTGAAAATACTATCGTATTAAATGAACAAAATATATATTTAGTATCATAGGGAACGTGTTTACAATTTGTCAGAACCATAAATTCATAACACGCTATAGTTTTTTCTACAATATCATTTAAAGTTGGGCAAAGATCATGAAAACGAGTGGCGGCGTTTAGTAGATTTCTTATAGTTTATCTAAATTATTGTACCTCTGATTTTGTCTAAACAATCATCAATGGATAAACTACAAATTGCTAGACTACATTTTCGATTCATCAAGTGGTTATTTAAATAATTATTTTTTATTAAGCTACTTAAATTCTCCATACAAAATTAGTATGGCCGCGCGGCATCAAATAAATATGGACGACGACATTTCAAACAAAACATATGACACTTGTCACTTATGGATGGCGCACCCTTAACGAATGGCGTATGAAACTCGCACGGCACCCTGTAGTTCAATCGAGTGCAGTTTAGAAAAGTTTATAGGTTTTAAGGGATCATTGCTAAGATTATTTTAAAAAACATCTGGAGGATGGATGGATGGAGGAGGATGTACTTAGAAAATTAAAATTAAAAAAGAAATTTGTTTTAGTGTGTGGAGATTTTAATATAAATATTCTAGAAATTACCTCAATGAGTGTTCGTCTTGTTGCGTTATTTAAATGCTTTAATCTTATGAATCTATTTCTCGAACCTACTAGAATAACTTCACATTCTGCCACTTGTCTTGATAATGTTTTTTCAGACTATGACCCTGTTTCTAAGTCAGTATTTGATAATCTTACGTCTGACCATTGTGGTTTAAAAGTGACCTATGATTTTGATATTAAGGATGAGCCAAAAATAGTAAAATGTAAACCAGTAACAAAGAAACGAATGGAGTGTTTCAAAAATAATGTAGTTTGTAAAATTGAAGCGTTACCCTTTGTACATGATGACCCAGATGTACTATATAGTAATCTTTTTGATTTTATAAAAACAGAATACAACCAAGTTTTTACTACTAGAACAATTAAAAATTCCCAAAAACTTAAGTTCTGTGATTGGGCTACAGCAGGTATTTATATCAGTAGAAATAGACTGTATGAGTTATATAATTTAAGGCAATGTAACCATAGCCTTAGTTTTACAGAATATGTAAAAAATTATTCTAAAATGTTTAAGAAAGTGTGCAAAATCTAATTTCATTAAAGACAAAATTAAAAACTCTAACAATAAAATTAAAGCCACTTGGGACATAATAAACCGTGAAACAGGTAAATTTAAACCACGGGTCAATACTTTCACTCTGAAAGTTAATAGCACCCTTGTCAATTCGGATTTAAATATTGCTAATATTTTTGATGACTATTTTGTAAATATACCAGTGGTAACAACTTTAAATTTAGATTCATCACCAGAAGCTGCACAATCTTTACTCAAAAAACATGTACCAAAATCTAATCTGTCTTTTCAATTTGAATACATTGATTCTATGAATATTATAAAAACATTCAAATCACTCAAAATGAAAAACACTAGTGATTTGTGGGGCATAAGTATTAAGGTAATTAAGAATATTATATTTTCTATTGCACCCTATCTTGCAGACATTTTTAATTACTGTATCAATAAGGGTATCTTTCCAGAACCTATGAAATTCAGTAAGGTTATACCTTTATTTAAATCAGGAAACAAAGAAGACCCTAGTAACTATAGGCCAATTTCAATATTACCAGTACTAAGTAAAATTTATGAAAAACTTATACTCGAACAATTAATGGCATACTTTAACTCAAACAAGCTTCTACATAAGAAACAATATGGTTTTACAAAGGGTCGTTCCACTACTGACGCAGGTGTTGCTTTAATAAAACATATATTCGATGCCTGGGAGAAGTCTCAGAACGCTCTTGGAGTTTTTTGCGACTTATCCAAGGCTTTCGATTGCGTTGAGCACAGGACTCTGGTGATGAAGTTGCACTACTATGGTCTTAATAATTTTGCACTTAAATTGATAGAGTCGTATCTCAGTTCTAGGACACAAACTGTCGATATCAATGGAACTAAATCATCTGGATCTCTTGTAAAAATGGGAGTTCCGCAAGGGTCAATCCTCGGGCCCTTCCTGTTTTTAATTTATATTAACGACTTGCCATTCTTTGTGGAGAACTTCTGTGAAATTGTTTTATTTGCAGATGATACTTCACTCATTTTTAATGTTAATAGGTGTAAGAATAATTATGATGATGTAAATAATGCTCTAGCAAAAGTACTCAGTTGGTTTACTGTTAATAATCTACAGCTTAATGCAAAAAAAACAAAATGTATTAAATTTACACTACCTAATGTTAAAACTGAACCAACTGATATTAGAATAAACGGTGATAAATTAGATTTGGTAGACTCAACAGTCTTCTTAGGTATAACACTTGACTCAAAACTTCAATGGAATCCTCATATATCGAAATTGTCCGGTAAACTCAGTTCTGCTGCTTATGCTATCAGAAAAATTAGACAATTAACAGACGTTGAAACTGCTAGAACAGTTTACTTTAGTTATTTTCATAGTGTCATGTCGTATGGCCTCTTACTGTGGGGAACAGCGGCTGATATTGAAACTATATTCATTTTACAGAAACGAGCAGTAAGAGCAATCTATAGACTAGGTTCACGAACATCTTTAAGAAATCTTTTTAAAGAAATTGGTGTTCTTACAGTTGCATCTCAGTTTATTTATAATTGCATAGTTTTTGTGCGTTGCAACATCAACTCTTTTACTAAACACGGTGATGTACACAATTTCAATACTAGAAATAAGAAAAAACTTGTAATGCCACTGTTCAGGTTGCAAAAGGTTCTTGGCTCTTTCTTGGGGCAAGGTATACACTACTATAATAAAATACCTAGTACTGTACAAGATTTACCTTTAGATAAGTTTAAAAAACATGTAAAATCTTCTTTACTTAAGAAAGGTTGTTATACAGTCAAAGAATATTTAGATGACAAAACAGCTTGGTTATAATAAAAAATAAAACTACTCTTTATTTTATTTTATTGGGATCAATAATTACTTTAAGAATATCTTAGCGCTGATATGATAGCCTTTATCAGCAATGTCCTACAGTTTACAAATAATATTTATGTTACGTTAAACTTTTCATTAGGTTTTTATTTAGAGTATCTTGAGTGTGTCATGCTCTCTTTAGTGTCTCTGCGGTGGTGGCGTGTGCGTCGGGTCGTTACATTCCCTAAGACATGGTTGAGTGAAGCGATGGCTGATTTATGTCATACTCGTGAACGGGTGCCGCCTGTGGAGGCTGGTCTGCTCTTGCATACTATTATTTTTATTATTATTAACTATAGTTTAATTTTGTTTTCTTTTTTGTTTTTTTCTTAGACAATTTTTGACCTTTATTAGTGCTGTATGACATTGTGAAAATTTTAACTGGTAACTGATGTTTTGCAAATGTAGATATTATTATATCTTCTCTTTTGTTTTTTTTTTATATGTGTGATTGTCCTTTATATTTTGTGTTTTTATTTGTGATGGAAAGTGTCCTTTTATGATAGGGCATTTTCCAATATTTTTGACGCTGTAAGGGAGAAAAGAGCTGGACACTTGCTGAGTTTCTTGCCGGTTCTTCTCAGTACAAGATCTCCCGCCCAGAGTAGACTTACGAACCGATGGCATAATGACGTTTATAAGAGCTATTTGTAGCCTAAACTGAATAAATGATTTTGAATTTTGAATTTTGAATTTTGAATTTTGAATTTTGAATTTTGAATCTGCGGGGCTCTAAGACAAAGCACCATGTTATAAAGACTATGAGAATCCAAAAGTAAATATCTTAAAAATTTCGTTTTAAATCATCATCATCATCATCATCATCAGCCTACACTAGTCCACTGCTAGACATAGGCCTCTCCAAGTGCACGCCACCGAGCACGATCCGCGGCTACTCTATCGTTTTAAATAATCAAATTATTATTTACCTCATGAACCTACTTCGTAAAACATATAAAGCCATTCGTTTACGTTCATTCGCTTACAAAAGTTAATCAGTTCCAATACTGAGATCGGCTGTAAATAGTCTTTACAGCATCACTGATTAAGCAAGGTTGTTTATTAGGTCTCAAAGGCTTTAACACAAATTTTTATCTAGGTACTTAAAGCCTGCGAGGTGAGTTATGGTTTGAACCTCGTTTTGAATAGGTACAGTCACGTGCATTTGTACACATGTATACACTTTTGACTAGTTTTGACTCTTGTTCCATTGTATTAAGAGTTACCTACATTGTTTACATGTAAAAGCCCGCGACTGTACATGCCTAGCTGTAGAGCGACATTTATACGTCAACTTTTTTTTGAATATATTTATATGTATATTTAACTACTATAAAAAACTATGAACTTATGCAGAACCATCAGCAGGCAAAAGCAATTCTATCTGATCCTGTTCTTGGTGGTGTTATGCAAATCGAATTGATGTTATAGCACATCTGCTTGACGTTTGCTACGCAACAGATAATGGCTAACAACTCAAGCATAAAACAAATACTATGATCGTAGAGCACAGGTAGAATGGAGTGGATATATAAATAGTATAATACATACCAAATTATTTTAGATAAAACATGTTATTACTAAAGAAATTTATATATTTTAAATTCAACAATAATACATTTTGCAGATGTGATAGAACAGAAAATAAATCAAAGACACTTGACGTCGTCAAAAAAAAAGAAACATTTCTTTTTAAACCAAGAAGTTTCATTAAGGCGACCCATTAGAAATTTACGTGGCGGGGATCTTGATTTTCCCAACAATAACAAAACATATGAAAGTGATATTTGATGACATTTAATTGACTTTATTTTGCTAGTTGCAGAAACACGATTTGTCAACTTTTATAACAGAGAAAAAAATATCAAAGTCTTTTAAAACATAGATTCGCATTTTACAGGCAAACCAGACCGACTTAAGCATCTAAATTTTCTTAGTAGATTAGTTTTAACACACACTTCAATATTGTAGTTCATTTTTTTAAAACAATTTGTAGTTTTAATTTGAAAACGCGCAAACGCTCTGTATGAGATTTATTGTTTAGCGGTGCGTCGTCGCCTTAACATAATACATATAAATCATTTTTTTAGCGAGCTTTGGAGGTGCGTAAAGCCGTTGGCCCTAGCTGCAATAGCCAAGGTTCATCATCATCATCTCTGCCAAAAGATGTTGCTGCTGTACAAAGACCTCACCGATGTTTCTCCACAACGTTTTGTGTTGCTCGCATCCAGAAGCTACCCCCGACTTTCAACTAATCGTTAACAACAACCGCTCTGACCTGGGCCCACGTGGTCTGTGATATTTCCATTGGTTCCATAAGGAAGGCTCGTGTCTTAGCCGTAGGGACATGATATGAGATAGTGATGGTTTATTTCATTCCTAATCAAGGAGCTCAGTCTAGAAGCGATTTACCCTTTGTCTAATAAATAAATAAATAAACTTTCCTACACTCACACCAATTATCTAGCCCAAGAGAAGCTTCGTTATGAAACTCGTTAACTGGTTACTAGCGACGGATAAACATACTTAAAATAATTAAAGACATACTTATTATATATAGAAAACACCCAAACCCGAGACAATTTAGAATAACAATAATTTCTAAATTGACCCGACCGGGGATCGAACCCGGGACCTCAGAGATGGCGACACCATAAAACCGGTGCACAAACCACTCGACCAAGGAGAACGTCAAACTACCTACTATCTTCAACTACTGATGAACTAGCTCTCCTGGAACGCAATGATACTAACATTGTTATGCCGGTAGATTGAAATCAGATAGCGGTAGCTAGTCAGGCGGACTTAATACAGAGCATATGTACCACCATATCGTGGGAATTGAAACCGGTTTTTATATATTTGGGACAAGTGACTTATTAAATAGTCACTAGTGGTCGCCCAGTGGTCGAAATTCGACCGTAATTTTATTAAGGCTGCACGGATTGTAATCCTAAGCAATGAAAAATTAAAAAAAGATAGAATGTGAGTTTGGATTGGCATTGACAGATTTTGGCCGCTCCACTTCCATTTTGAAATTTTTGAAAAGAGTATATATACGTGTGTGTCAAATACATGGTAGTGTGTGTAATGTTTGTTTTATTGATTTAATGTATTTTTATGCATAATTAAAAAAAAATAACAATTGGATAACTTTCTCTATTTATACTATAAGCGTGCGAAATTTCATACTCCTCCGTCCGCGCAATTTTCGTAAAAAAGGTGTACAAAGTTTTTGTTTCACGTATTAATATATAGATTCTACTTAAATTGATAATGACTTTAAAGATAATTTTTAATTTTTATTTTAAGTGCTAATTGCTACACTTATGCTGAACAAAGCCTTCCCGGTTGTATAATGGTCAGTGCAGCCGCCCGGATTGCGGAAGACCCAAGTTCGATTCCAGGCTGGGACGGGTAGGCATTTCATTTTTTCACTGTATTTTATAAATATTTATTTCAGCTTCAGTGCAGCAATTAGCACTTAAAATAAAAAGTAAAATTTACTATAGCGCCCTGTTACCAAATTTGTAGTATTTCATCTGTAAAGATGAATCTGCATAGCCATCGGTTGCAATAACCGTTGGATAGATGGCACTGTGCCGCCAAAAATAACTCAAAAATGTTTTATAAATATAACTTTAAAGTTTTTTCAAAATCAAAATTATTAATTTTTATGTGTTAGGAATTAATTGGTTTCTAATTAAAATAGGTTTATCCTTTAAAAATAATATAAAATAATAATGTCAAAGGATTCAAAATTGGTTTGCTGACGTTACTTTTTCATGTGTGGTGAATTTTCGTGAGCTAAAATGTAATTATTCATTTTAATGGTGTCGTGAATTTTCAAGTGTGGTGGGTATAAAACAAGCCTCTTTTAGGCTTTTGGTATCTTTTATCAAAAATATCCACGCGAGGGTTCTGGATAGAATTGTAAGGTCTTACATATAAGTACAGTAAGAAGGCCGAGTAGTTACATGTTTTTAAAGATAAAAAAATACGTTATAAAATATGAGTACGTACCTAGGTATACAAACAATAATTTATAGTAATAATAAATAATTTATTAAACAATACATACCTACCTATATTTAATGCAATTCTGCTGCTAAATATCAACATATTATATCAACCATTTACTTATTTAACATTCGAGTGGCATTGAAGTGGATTGATAGGTTATTGTGAGCACGCACGTTTCCCCACAGTTGGGCGAGAGTCGTCCAAGTAGGTCGAACAGCTGACATCTCGTCACCTGGGCCAGGTGGGCGACAAGTGCACTAGCGGGAGCGTGGGCATATTGGTACATACGGGTAGCTGCACTTAACAGTACCCACGCATTTGTTACTAATCGGAAATGATACGGGCTGATTAGTGTTATATAAATCCTGGCAGGGTTGCCATATATTATGCTGAGTTATTGAGGGATGTTGCAGTGATTTAAGCTAACTTTATTTTTATGTTACACTATAGTAGCTAAGTATTCAATGCAGCGCAATGCAATTACATCGTATTTTAAATAATATTTTAATAAAGTACAAATCCAGTATATCGACAAATATACTACTAGAAAAAAAAGATACAAATCAAATCAAAATGCAGACAGCTAGTCGTTCAATTTCATGCCTGATGGTCCTCCATCCATGATGATTTAGTTTCGTACAGCTAAGTTGTTTTTAAACGTTCGTAATAATTTTGTCGGTACCCTGATTTTGACAGTTGTCAAAAATATCCTAATGTGTGTAAAACTAGACTACTGACACGTTATTGACACCTTATTTAATTATCAGACTTGGGGCTCAGTGGTAGTTAACTTACTAATCTTATGTAGGAACTTAGAAATAAAATAAAATCGATGAACCTTATTAACGAATGACTCTTACTAAAGTTTCATAACTTTACTAATACTATAATTAGAGTCATTCATTACTGAACTGATACTAAACTTCAAATAACAATTGAATTTATAGGAACTGTCAATACACACATAAAGGAATAAACTTATGACACAACAACAAAGTGAATAAATGACCGCAGTTGCAGATATAATAATAAACCTTCGCATACGATAATAAATTAAGTATTTTATGATGTTCTAACAACATTCGAAATAATTTATTGACCAGTTCTATTTACATTCCCCATTGAAATTGGGGCCGCTGCTGTATCGTTACCTTTGGGACTCTTGACAAAACTCAGTCATGCGTTTCTCGAGGCCGCATCTCCCCTATCCGCCAAGCGTATACAATAGTTTACATATTTAGGGATTGACATCGATCTATCGATGATTTCAACCGTTTAAAGAACATGATATATAGGTAAATCTTTAGTTCTATTAGTTATTTAAACTAACATTTAATAAATAATTATTGTTAGCATTTTGCGTGAAAAAATACTTGACGGTGATATGATTTAATTGTGAGATGACTATAATAAAATATCACAACGTCAGTATAATAAATAATCTAATGTGAACTAAATGTAAGATGAGTAACTATAGAGTGTTTCATTTCAATGTACAATCTTCTATCTGTGTGCGATCTACCGAATGTAAAATTATGCATTTCAATAAGAATGTTGCATTTGGCTGACATTATCTGCTCTTACAAATAATTTTGATCTATCTCGTAGAGATGACTAAAATAAATGTAATTTATAAAAGAAAAGTACTAGAAAGAGTTTTTTTTTTAAATTCATATTTTCATGTTACTAATTGAAGACGCCTTATTGGTAGATTAAAAAAATAACTAAACGTCTCAGTTCGTAATTCACACTCACACTCTCGATTTATCGATAAACATGCTACCACATCCCTAATTATGGCTCCCCAGGCGAATGGCATTCACGAATTTCGTAAAACCAGTATGTCAGCTGACAGAAGGTAATTAAAAAAAAGCATGAATGAAAGTTTTGGCGCTCCGTAGTATTTTAACGGTGCGCAGGCATCTGGTGGAACAGCTGATTTTGACGTTTGTACCTCACAATGGAAACTGTTGGTGATTGCGACTAATTGATATTAATAGAAGACTTCTTCGCAATGGGATAATGTAATGCTTTATGATAAATAATAAAAATAATAAATAACTTTATTTGCCTTTAACAAAGAACGCAGTATACAGAACAGAGTAAAGAAGTACTATGGCTATAATACATTTTGTCTGATACCAAATTTAAATCTATTATATTTATTTTTTATTAGAAATAGATCACGTTAAAATTAATTGTATTTATTGTATTTAACTATCAGATCCGTATAAAGAGTTTTATTTCAATTAATAGTATCAATTTGAAGGTGGAGAAGTTTTAAAAGATAAACATACATTTAGCATGTGACTTATAGTATTACGTATCTTGTTTACATCTAAACGTTAAAACAGCGGTTGAACCATTAATTTAACTTAGCATGCATCAAAATAGGTTATATTAGAGTGATTTTCCAATTTTAGGTAGCTACTAATTGTAATGGACAAATTAGACATCAAACAACCAGATATTGTACCGCCAGTGTTAAACACAGTAACCCAGTTTTCGACATCAGCTTCCATGGTCAAATAACAGCATAGAATTGGCTTGGAAGTAGGTGGTCTCTATTCAATTGTTGGTAAAGTCAAACCAGCCAAGTGCGAGTCGTACTCGCGCACGAAGGGTTCCGTACTTACCATTATCTACACGAAGGGTTTCGTACCATTATCTATAAAAACGGCTAAAAGACTACCTTTTGCCGTTATCAATATTAAGCAAAAACGAGCAAAAAAATCACGTTTGTTGGACGGAATAAAACAAATATTGAAGGGGGCTCCCATAAGCCCCCTTCAATATTTGTTTTATTCCGTTTTTTAGTTGTTGTTATAGCGGCAACAGAAATACCTACGTCATCTGCGAAAATTTCAACTGTCTAATTATCACAGCTCGTGAGATACAGCCTGGTGACAGACGGACGGACGGACAGCGGGGTCTTAGTAATAGGGTCTTGTTTTACCCTCTAGGTACAGAACCCTAAAAATCAGTTGCCGACCCCTATTTTTAATGATATAAGGAAAAAAGTGTTGGTCAATGGATGTTGTCGAACACGGGTGCCTTCATCATCAGCTCATTTTTACGTCCCCACTGCTGGAGCACGAGCCTTCCCTATGGATGGATAGGGAGAACGAGCCATAAACTACCACGTGGGCCCAGAGCAGATTAGTAGTTATTAACGAACGGCTTCACGTGCCTTCCAAAGCACGGAGGAGCTCAAGATGATATATTTTTGGTCACCTATCTGATGACCGGCCTTTGCGAAATTTGCTTAACAGCATTGGCAGACCGGGCACGTTAACCACTGCGCCATCGAGCTCTTATGTTCTCCTCTACCCTATGTTCAGTCAATTACGGTAAAAGATAAAGAGATCATAGTCAGTATTTACGGAGAATACACGATTCCCTTTACGTTTAATAATAAAACGCGGGGAAGCGATGCGAGGCAGAGGCAATTAGCAGAAGATCCGATGAGTGTTTTTTAATAATCCAAAAATCTTATCTGTTGGAGCCACGAAGTCGATGACACTGTCATTCAATCATTCTTACTGTCTTGCCCCCTCTGTGTGTGGATATGCCATCAGTCTTATATCCAAAGTTTAATTCCCTTTAGAGTAATTATTATTAACGGGATTCTTACTATGTTTATTACGTGTAAGTATCCAATATTTCGGCACAGTTTTATGCGCCCCGATCACGGAATTACTGAAGTTATTACGGGTGTGTTTATATGGGGGTTTTTAGGTTTTATACTCACAATTAATAAACATGGCAAGAATCCCGTTAGTAATTACTAATTACTCTAATGAAAGTGACCATGATAGTTTAAATAGTCGAATTCCCTTGTTTAATGCCAAGCGAGGAGTATATATTAAAGCATTTATTCGACTTTAATTAGCTTAGGTTCTTCTAAATTTAATGTAATAGCTACATATAACTTAACATTGCTTTTAGAACTTTCTTACAAGAAATTGAACTTTGAATTTGGATTATTGGTTGTAGAACCTCCTATCCCAAAGGAATGGTGTGGCAGTCTGATGTGATGTGCACATCAATATTGTTATTGTTTTTAAGAATCCTATCATACAGTTATTTAATTCCAACCCCAACACCATACTGCAATATTTTTATATTGTCTTATTTATATTATCGTCATATTATGACATTGCATCAATATTGTTTGGCCCAATCGTTTCGTGACATAAAAAGACTCACAAAAACGTTCATAGACAAAAGAACGAAGGGATTCCGATGCCACCCGCTCTCTTCGGAGCCTCACCGTGTAATATTCTTTCGGAAATTATTTTAGCTGGATTGCCACTCGTTCTTGAGTAGGCGCTTTTAGGCTTTCTCCCCGTTTCCCGGACCGATTTTATTTTCCTTAGACGTTATTAATTCCTTGATTTTTACACAATCGCTCTCCCTCTGTCCGCCTTTTCCCTGTGTACTTGTTAATTGAGAATAGATTCCTTTTTTCCAAATTCCGCCTTAAGCTTTGTTCCTGTGTTTAAACGATTGCGGAGCAGTCTTGCGGAAATAATTCTATTCAATGCCGAATTTGGAGAAATAATCTCGCTAACCTTGTTGAAGCATTTTGGGTATTTACTTAGAAAAGTTAGGTAACGGTTGAACGATTGGAATGTTTTTTTAGTACCAAACGTCACTGAGACAACAATTAAGTTTACAGTATTGCAACTATAATAATTAAGTAAAAGCCTATATATTTCTATACGAGAACTTTATTATCATTAATACGATATTATCATTAAGACGCCTCGGTGGCCGAGTAGCAGAGCGCTCGGCTCGATACCCGAAGGTCCCGGGTTCAATTCCCAGGGGGCAAAATGTATTTCGGATTTTTCGATGTGTGATCGCCAACCCGCATTTGCCAAGCGTGGTAATTATGCAGGGTGCCCTTCGGTTCGCCTAAAAAATTTAGTCCTAATATTACATACATTGGCCTAAACTTAAAACGAACAATTATTGTTTCGCCTCAATTGTTTTGCCACCATTATAATTTGGTCTAAGAGTTGAAAGAATCCTTCCTTTTAGGATCTATAATGTGAAATAATCTAAAATATATTTGCTTAACGTTATTTTGGCATTACGACGATTTCAAAAACACTAGCTGCCCTACTCCTGTAGGTCACGTGATAGGTTAGAAATTTAAAACAATCGCGAAGCGCAGCGTAGCGATTGTCTTGAATTTCGAGGTTATTTTTTTTATTAGACTACAGAAATCTAGCTCCATACAAAAATATATTTTTTTATAGCTTATACTTTGTGATTTTCAATTTTGTGTGAATTAATATTTAGCAATTGCAAACTTTAGGGATTACGAATTGTTCCGCCAAATGTCGCATTTGGTAAATAACAATATAGCGATAAAAAGTTAGGCGAAGTAAAATTAGACCAAACACGATTACGAAGAGTGAAATTATGCGAAAAAAATTAAGGCTAACCGTTTGTGTGCCATTGCCAATTAGAAGTACAAAAAATTAGGTGACCCGATATATACCCAATTAAGCCATTACCTATCAAATGTAGCGATGACTTGACTTCAATGATGGAGGCCTTTGTCCAGCAGTGGGACAGTTGTAGGCTGTTTACTAATTTACTATCATTAATAAAATTAAAATGGATGCCAAGAAACTTACAACCTATAAAACCCAGTTATAATCCTAAACCTTATCCTTATTTCTAATAGAGTCGTTTATTAAGACACACAGCGCCATCTGTTGCATTAAATAGTTAACACAATTAAAAATTACTTAATATCTTTGTCCTATCATTTTAAATTATGATTAATAATTAAACTTAGCTCTTTCATAAGCTAACATTATATTTTTAAATTACAATAATCGGAGAAATAGTGCGAACAATAAATCGATCCGTTCGATTTGCTTAATTTCTTACTAGTTGCGCCATCTATGAACAGCCGTTGGAACTTCATTGTTTATAGAATAAAATTAAGATAAATTATTGTTTTTTTGACTAGAAAGACAAAACTTGTCCTCTAATGATCCTAGCCCAGGAACTAGATGGCTAAGCAGCTTGCTTTCGGGATGTACATTTTGCAAGTTAAGCAACTGTCGCAATGCTAGATCGTCGAATGGGTGACGGAACGGTGTCGGATCAGTCGTAGCAGTTTAAAAAAATCCCAAAGGAAATTGTGAATTTTATCCTAATATACCTGTACGAAGGCCTAAGCCCAGCTGTGGGGCAGTGGAGCGTTTAAAGACTGATGCTAAATAATGATGATTCTAACGCAGATTTAACATAGCTTTTCTTATTTTATTTTAGTGGGTTCGAGGACTTTTACCAGATAGCAAATTAGACTCATACGGATCTTCAGAGCAATTCATCCTTTCACTTCTCTCTCAGTTACGATAACTGCCTTATGTTTAGCAATGTTTTTAAGCGCGAAGAGTCTGAAGTCTTCGGAAAGGTCGATCTTATCTGACATAGTCTTAAAAGCATTTAGCACTATCAAATATATTGGTCGAAATTTGCCCAAAATGTAACAAACACAGACGTCAAACAATATCCACCCTCAATCCGTGTTGCTAAAGCAGTTAAGAGCAGCGTTCCATCCAATGGAGTTTGAGGGCCGTGAATAATTCGGAACAAGGCATTTTGTCAGGCGGACACGCGTGACCGACGCCCTATAGACGTCGGGGCGCAGGATCCATTCATGTCTGTGGCATGTTACAAGAATGGGGGGAACGTTTGAGCACAACAAATGCTATCCATCTCGCTTCAACACTGATATGGGGTGAGCTCGGTGAACCGATTCTTTTGTTTATAACGATACGTTGTATTGGAAATAGTATTTGGTGGTGGCTTTTGTTTTAAGTCCGACTGGATACTTGAATAGCTACCACGAGCTGTAGAATTGACATAATATATTATGTTGGAAGCGTTGTTGTAAATATTTTGAAAGTTAGAGGTGAGATAACCAGTTCCTCAGTATTTGGGGTTCCAGGTACCTTTGTACTCACAATTAGTATATGCTCACCATTAGGGGAGATGAATATCATGAGCATATCCTTTGTGGAATGAAAATGAGAAGAATGTAATACGAATCTTGCGAATCCTATAAAGCGTCAGGCAGATGTAAATATATACAAATAAAATATATAAAAATAAAATAAAATATATTGTATGCATTGCAATGTAACAACTTTTACGGATCTACTCGCGTTTAATTTACACATTACTTTTAATTAATGTTTATCCTGACAGTAGTGTTTGCGTTAACTTTAGAGAACATTAAATTTTATGCAATTAAAAAAATATTAATAATTCATTAATTTAAGCGTGGTGTGGGCCGGCCGCCCGCTCGCTGGACTGACGACCTGAAGAAGGTGGAAGTGGTTGGATGCGAAAGGCGGAGGACCGGGTGTGGTGGCGATCCATTGGGAAGGCCTATGTTCAGCAGTGGACCTCTTCAGGCTGAGAATGATGATGATGATGAATAGTATTTTATTTTTTTATAAATATGGAAACAAATATTTCACGGAGAATTTAAATTATCTATTTAGTGAATACATAGGTACACTACACAACTTCACGATTCTTACAAATAAGAAAACCAATATTTATCGAAAAGATACTTATTTGTAACATTTATTTATCAAGCGTTAAAAACTCCATCTTAAATGGGTACCTTATCAGTTTATCACCGAGGCAGTTATACGCTACCTATTCCGAAATTAAACAAAAAACTTAACTTTTACTTCTATTTCTCCGTCCTCCTTTATTGGGACGTTCATAGACTGATGGTGTGGTTATTATTAATTAACAGAAAAGCGGCTTTCCCACAACAGTGGTTTAAATTAAAAAAGTCAACTCGTTTTTCGCCCACTTCTAACCCAGAGCTAAAAAAGATTAATAAAAAATGTTAAGCAAACTAATTCCCTACTTCTAACCGAACAACACCCAACTGGGAGACAATGCAACACAAATACAATATATCATTTGAAGCCGTCGCATTCGCATCCACCTGTAAAGACGTATGCGACTCGAAACAAAAATGAGACAGCCCGTTGCGAAGCCACTTACAAAAATTGTCTACTCATTCACTAGGAGGTACTACTCACAGCACCGTTGTACGACGAAACAGTGTGTACATTGCATATGTCTTGGCTTCAGAGAGAGGTGCGTTGTGTGTTGCGTGGTAAAGGGGTAATGGATACAGCGTTGTGGAGGCTGTCGGGTGGAGGCAGGGTGGGGTAGTTTGTTTTGGGCCATTGTCAGACTGCACCTCAGGGCATCCGCTAACGACTGCGTCCCTTCTTTGCTCTCTGGTGAAGTAGCTGCACGTTAAATATCCGGCGGATAGTTCTCGGATAGACGTTGCTTTTACGTAGTCTGAAGTTTTAGGCTTAACTGTACAGGTCAATGAAGTTATTTCGATTGTGGTGAAGTTTTTTATGAAACTTCGATTGTTATACTAATTTTTAACATTTCATATAGGTATCAATTTACACAAGTTATACTAACTAGTACTTAGAAACCACAAAGGTTTTAATTTTAAGTAATGCTACTTATCATCGACATCGAGACTCGTTTTGAAGCTGTGAATAAAAGTTGGTTTGGCCGTTATCTTAATTACTTAACTTTATCATCATCACCCCTTCATACAGCGTACTGTTGGGCTCAGACCTTTCATTCTACATGCACAATATCACAGGGATAGATTAGGCCACCACGCTGGCCCAATGAATGATCCCTTGTAGGTAATTGATGACTGCCATGCCATCTTACTAAATAGTAACTGTCACCGACGATTGGAAAATCAGCCCTTAAAAAACTTAAGTGCTGATTTTTCAGTCGTCAGTTAAAGTTCATTGAATAATTTGATATAATGACAGAATGTCACAATGACAATCTTATTCTTTGGATAGCACTTATCTGAGGATTGAAAATCGGGCCTTAGTAAGTGCATGCTTACGCCCGTTCCCTATATTCTATCTGTCTGTTGTTTTGCTTACTGGAGTTAGAAATTTGACATAATTTGTATGGAAGCTCCATACAAATTATGTCAAATTTGTATCTATAGTAGACAAAACAACAGATAGATAGGTTATTATTAACGGGCGTAAGCCACCGATCGTCGATCGATACTAGCATTACGCTAATAATTTTGCTATTAAAGTTTTGTTCTACAACTTCTATAAGATATTAAAATATTGAAATACTGTTAAACTAGTTATTCACTAGCATTGTATGATAACTTGTATTTCTATGATAAAATGTTGGTTAGCTTTACATTCTGTACAAGAAATCCTTATAGCGCGATTCATGCTGCAGAACTGGCAGCGCCATCTCTGTTTAGAGATGAATTAGAAGAAATTAATACTACAAAAAACAATATCAATTTAATACATTCCGTACTAGGTACGTTTTTAATACCATCAATGTCCCTACGAGTAACTTTGGCGCTGGAACTTTGTATATAATAATGCTGTTTGTATATAAAAATGTAAGATTATCTATATGTTTGGTTACATCATCGTATACTATTTGATTTCAGGTCTTTAAATTGAATAAGTATAAAGATCGTTGCTACTGTATTTACTGTTATGTCAGACAAAATTGCTTGGCTTAACGCTGTACGTCAAATACGAGTATTCAGAGCTGAAACAGAGGATCAAATGACAGAGCTTTTAAGATGTCTCGTTGAACACATTCACGAGATGTGAACTAAGATAAACGACGCGTGACTTATATGATGGTCGTTTAAAATGCAATACCTATAGGCAGTTATATGAAAGCACGGTTACATACATAATATAAAATTTTGAAATATTTAGGATACAAATAAGCACTTATAGTTATTACGCCATCGCATCGGCATCGGTTGAAAAAGACAAGCCATAGATTAGAGACTGAGAAGAACCGTTTATTGTCTCCTTTTCTTTTGCATGACAATACATACATTCTATTTAATACCTTAGTAACTTCGCATCAAATTTACATTACTTATGAACTGTTTGGGATTTCAAATGCTAACATTGTCATAGAAATCTGATTGAAACATCTAAAGCTGGCACGACAGAACATGGCATATTTTGAATAAAGGTTTTTCCTTCTTTCTCTGTTATTTATTTTAACTTTAGCTACGTTTATTGAAAGTCAAAATCAAAGTCAAACATTTTTATTCAAATAAACTTAAGAAAAGTGCTTTTGAATCGTCCAAACATTTTTTTATCTAATACCCATTCAGGAAGTCTATTTTTGAGCTGTTGAGAAGAATGGGCGCAAGAAACTCCATAGCTTTAATAGAAGTAACGACATTTATAAAAAAAAAGTATGTCGAATCCAAATAATTCAATTACAAATAACATATTACAAAGTGTAGGTACTGTGACGATCTCATCTTTTGATCAATTAAAGGATAATTAGACCAATAATAATTAACTCATCCTAATCATAGCACCATTGTGACGATCTCAAGTGTGACCAAATAAAGGATATTTGTATTTAGGAAAACAAAGATAGTCTTTGTTATTGGCATGTGAAGTCTAGGGTAGGACCATTCTACGTTGTGTAATTTTTTATAAATAAGTAACTCAAGATCTTTATTAGGCAGACAAACTCTAGTTTATATTGTTCATTTACTAAATAATTAATTAAAGGGGTAATGCCGGAATTTGGCAATTTATTTGAGTCCTCGGGTGTGAGCACAACTCAGTTTCTAATAGAGGAGTAATGAATTTAAACTAAGCGCCCCCTCCTGACCTCCCTTGGACGCACCTATCCTGCTGCCTCTAGGTCAAACACCTGACCAGGCCCACAGGACCCAAACAAACCTGGCCCTATTCTAATTCTATCTCTCAAACCATCATCATGAAGTTAGACATTTAACGCGAAAGGAAAGAACGATAACAAAAGACTTTGAATATCTTTTACTTAGTAACTTCATTTATACAGAGTGGTGCCAGCGTGACCCTGTAGAGTCCCGCCCCGTCTGCCCCGAAAGACGACAACACAGCATCCAGAAATATAGTGGCTGATGCAATGAAAGGTCCACATATATAATTCTGGAGCTCTCCTGGAGATGAACCAACAAAGCAAAAGATAAACAAATAAAATAATATAAAGGGGACATTACAAACATTCATATTTTCATACTTTTCCTATTTCTAATCCTATGAAAGAACGCGAGAAGCTTTTGAGGAATGAAATGAACACTGTTTGGCTGTCTCGAACAGTGGGCGTTTCTACAGGCTTGTGCACCGTCGGGTCATTCCTTCTTGATGTCTTTACAAACCAAAGAGGAATTGAACCCCTGTCTCCGAGTATCACCTAGTAGACCTCACTGACACGGACACAACCATACCAGTGCCCATAGGTCTCTAAGCGTCGGAAGTTGTCAGTATAAATTGTTAAATGGAATTGTGATTATGAAAACTTATACTGTTTACATACTTCCTTTCGAAAATAATTACTCTTTGAATTATTAAGTTGTAAATATTCTCAAACAAGATAAATCCCTAAATTTGTATTAATAAGATTTCTAATTTCTGTTGGATTTACGCGAGCTGTTTGGTGATTACGTTTATTAGATAGATTTGGGTTTGTAGATTGTAACCTAATCACCAAAAGCATTATTTCATCATTAAATGGTAAACGGAAGTGAGGAAAATAACGTCAGATTTATGAAATGAATTCGACTGACTAATTATGTAATTAAAAGATTTCTTAAAAGAAAGTATTGTTGCGGAAACCCACAACACACACTATGCTATTGCTCAAAAATACACCTTAAAAATAGACATGAAAATTACCTTAAAATTAACAAAGTCCACTTACAGTTCCATGCCGCTCCCGCCGTCCTGAACGGGATCCATATGGTCCGATGGGGCCCGAATCCGGCTCCGGGTCTTCTGGGGTTCCCTAAACACACCCAAACTACTCCAAAGTGCACCTTCCCAATGAAAATACCTTTTATTCCCGTAGCGGTGTGGCCGGCATCCCGGCTAATTGTTTTCCCGAAACAATTAGTTTACGACGCACACACAATTTGCACTATCCACTTAAGTAGAATAATACGGCTCCAAATGCCCTTATTACTACACAAAACTATTTAATTATCACCACACGATAACCTATAAACCAGCCATATTTGCTTTCCAGAGACAAGAGAATAAAAAAAGAACAACTAGTGATGGGGCCATTGTGCCACCAAACAAAATTGAATCTCGATAATCGATTCGTCCATAATACAAATAAAAGTTTTATTTCTAACAAAAATAAATGCCTGTTTATTTGCAACATCCCGCCACCCAAAGCGGACGTACCGCTTTCTAGCCTGAAATCTTAAACTAGTCAACCGGTAATCGAGCTAAGGTCGCGACTGCGCGATTTAGCACCGATCCATCAACCAACACTTGCGCCACACGCGGAGTCCCGTCCGCGCCCCAGATTAACTTTAAAATGCGACCTCGTCTCCAAAATAACGATGGCAAATTAGCCTCTTTTAATAAAACCAGATCCCCCTCCGAAGGGGGCGACGTCCGGTCTGTCCACTTTACACGCTGCTGCAATAAATGCAGATACTCCAGTGACCAACGACGCCACAAGTCCTGACTCATTTGTTGTATCATTTGAAAACGAGACATCCGGTGTCTGCGTTCATCCTTCCAGGGATACTCAGGCAGGGCAGTGAGTGGCTGACCGACCAAAAAATGACCAGGGGTCAGGACTTCCATGTCATTTGCGTCAGAGGAGAGTGGACAAAGCGGACG
Organism: Eudonia lacustrata; assembly: GCA_947562085.1. Lineage (NCBI taxonomy): Eukaryota > Metazoa > Arthropoda > Insecta > Lepidoptera > Crambidae > Eudonia > Eudonia lacustrata. Next base: position 1,091,153 of record OX387323.1, on the reverse strand, counting down.
CGAGTTGAGAACCGCCTCAACCTTACAAAACACAGTTGTAAGTTCCTCATACGTGAGGGTAGTTTCCCCGACTACCCGGCGCAAGTGGGTTTTTGCCGATTTTACCGCGGCTTCAAATATCCCGCCCCAGTGGGGACAGGCTGGCATACTAAATCGCCATGTGATTCCCCGCTGTGTGAGAGCTTGACTTATGCTATTACAATTTTTATCCAGAAAATCGTTCACATCTTTTAAGTAGTTGGCAGTGCCTCTGTAGTTGGTACCGTTGTCGGACCGAATGAGAGAAGGTAAACCCCGTCGCGAAACAAAACGATCCAGCGTGGCGACAAAGGCTTCCGTAGACAGAGCCGAAACCACTTCCAGGTGGACGGCCTTAGTGGCCAGGCAGACAAAAACGCACAGGTATGCTTTCGTGACCCTAGTGTTACGATAGGCTGTGGTTTTCACCAGAAACGGTCCAGCAAAATCCGTACCGACCCCGTCGAACGGCCTAGTAGTCTGACAAACCCGGTCAGAAGGGAGATTCCCCATCTGTGGCTGCATAGTGGAGGCCTTCACCCGATAACAAGCCACACACTTAAATAACACGCTGCGAACCACTCTCCGAGAGGACAAAATCCAGAACTCCCTCTGTAATATCGCCAGTAACGCATTACACCCCGCGTGAGCGTTTTTCAGGTGTCTATCCGAGACCACCAGTTCTACCAAAGGTCCTCCTTTGGGGAGTAGCAGAGGATGACGGCTACCGAAGGGCAGGTCGGCATTTTTGAGGCGACCTCCAACGCGTAACAGTCCATCCGCATCCAGAAATGGGTTAAGCCGAGAGATCGCTCCCTTGAGCTTTGCGCGACCGACGCGCAAAATCTTCAGTTCGTCCTCGAACCGGTCAGCTTGAACCAGCCGTATCAGGGCCAACAGTGAACTCCTGCGTTCCTCAGCACCCGCCACGGGTGATAACTGCCTCTTGTCTGGATGGCGGCAGTTATGTAGAAATCTCCGGATCCAGCAAGTTACTCCTAGCAATTTGTCCAGTTTGCTGTATCGAGCCGTCAACCAGTTCGGATCTGGCCTTGACTCGTTTGTTGTCACCAAAACCTTTATTCCAGGGAGCATCCCTAGAGAGCCATCGATCATGGTGACCGGCCATGATGACTCACCCTCCTTTAACCACTCTGGACCCCACCAGAGGGCATGCTGCACCAATTCCGGCGCGGTGCAGCCCCGAGAGGCACAATCGGCAGGATTCCAGGGGCCGGGAACGTGCCTCCAACAAATTTCGATGCCCGAGTTCTGTACCTGAGATACCCGATTGGCCACAAACGTTTCCAATACGTGGGGTGCCCCGCGTAGCCATGCCAGAGCTACCTGACTGTCAGACCAGGCGTAGACATTCCGGATGTCCACCGTAGACGTCAGTTCCTTGTGCACGTGGCACAACAGTTTGGCCAATAGATGCGCCCCGCAAAGCTCCAGCTTCGGGATTGTCAGCCTAGTTTTGAGGGGAGCCACCTTGCTTTTAGCCAGAAGCAAGGAGACGGCGACTCGACCCTTCGAGTCCACCGTTCGCAGATACACCACTGCGGCATACCCTCGTTCTGACGCATCGCAGAAGCCATGTAGGCTTGCCCTGTATTTGCCCCGCGGCAAGATCCGCCGCGGCAACGCCACCTGATTGATCGCCTCGATCGTAGATATCAGAGCGAGCCAAGTGTCGAGTGAGAGCCCTACCAGTGGCTCATCCCACGAGACTCCGAGTGTCCACAGTGTTTGCAATAAACACTTCGCCATAAAAATGCACGGGCTGATCCATCCATTTGGATCAAACATCCGAGCGATGGTGGAAAGGACCGTCCTTTTCGACCAAACTCTTGTAGTTTCCAGTTCTACCCGGAATGTGAAAATATCGTGAACCGGCTGATATTTAATTCCCAAAACGGCGATAGAGTTCGGATCTCCTGCGTCCTCGAATAGCTGAGGATTCTGTTGGTGATCTTCCGGAATCCCAACCAGAAGCTGTGGCTCGTTGGATAACCATTTTCTCAACTCATAACCACCAGCCGCGAGGAGTCCGATAAGTTCATTCCTGATGATGAGCGCCTCCTCCAGAGAGGCTGCCCCTGTGCAGATATCATCTACGAACACGTCACGTGTCAGTACAGCGGCTGCCCGGGGAAAGCGAGCCCGTTCCTGCTCCGCCAGTTCCAGCAGTGACCGGATGGCAATGAAGGGACTCGACTTCAGGCCGTACGTGTTGGTGTTGAGCTCGTAGACGGTGATGGGATCCTCCGAACGTTCCCTCCAGAGTATTAACTGAAACCTCCTGTCCGCAGGATGTATTACTGTTTGGCGGAACATCATCCGGATGTCCGCACCGAACACCACCTGGTGTCTTCGGAAATTTAAAATGATGTCGACAATGTCCCGATGTAACTTCGGACCAGAATGGAGACATTGGTTCAGTGAAACTCCAGTCGACGACGGTGCCGATCCGTCAAAAACAGTCCGTAGTTTTCCAGATGATGCCTTCAACACCGCGTGGTGAGGCAAGAAAAAATGATCTGTCGTTGTCCAGTCGACAGTCGCCCGCGACATATGCCCCAAGGCCTCGTATTCTCGCATGAACTCGATATACTTTTCCCGAAGTACCGGATCGCGAGACATACGACGCTCCATGGACAAGAGTCGCCTCTCTGCCAACGCCCTCGACTTTCCCAAGAGAGGGGGACAGTCGATAAAGGGCAGTCGAGTTTCGATCCTACCCGACGCCATCCGGCGTGTGTGATCCTTATAAAAGGTTTCGCACTCCACATGCTCCGGATCCAGACGGGAGACCATGGGAGGCTCTTCCAGTTCCCAGAATTTTTGCATCGTCCTAGCGATGGAGGTAGTAGCGACGACAGGTGAGACATCCCGCGTCTCCTGGTCGAAAACCGGTCCCATTAAAACGTGTCCAAAGATGGTAGGTATAGCTACCAACGAAGAGCGGCCCAGACTCCGCTGAGGCCCTAAAAGGATCCAGCCCAGTACATCCGCTCCCAATATGAGGTCCACCGGAGCCGGCTCCTCGAAATGAGGGTCTGCCAGCATGAGACCTGATGTGTCAGGCATTGCGTCCCGCGGAATGTCTGTCGGTGGATGCCAACCCAGCAGATTGTCGAGTACGATCGCGGCCGCCGCAATCCGAATCGAAGCGGAATGCACAGGAGAGAAGGAAATGTGGGTCTGACCGGACAGACCCCCCACTTCTGTATCTCCGACTCCCCGAATCGGAACTGAGGGAGGCGCGCACTCCAGACGTAGGCGCCTCGCTACCCTCGTAGTAATTAAGCAGCCCTGTGCCCCAGTGTCTAGGAGGGCTCGTATCCGGACGAAGTCCCCCCTAGGTCCCCAAACGCGTACCTGCGCGATGGGCAAAAGAACCGTCCTCGGTTCCGACGTAGCCCGACCACAGGCTAGTCACGCGTCAGAGCCAGCAGCCGACCCTGTCGAACCGTGATGACTCGGCCAGTAAGTCGGACGCGTGCAGGCCACCATCCGGGGTGGTGCGTATCCAGCTGCCCTACCATACCGGTGATAGGGTGGGTGGTATTCCAACCTCGGGTACTCGTGCAGTACCGGTGAGAACTGTGGACGGCTCTCATGTCGCTGTTGTTCCGGTAACGGCGGCGGAGGGTACGAGTATCCGGGTGTTGGGTCCGGAGGTGGGGGTCCCTGCACCCAGTGGCCCTTAGAGGCACCAACTCCTGGTGTTGGTCGCGCCGGGTGCCGGGTTGTAGCCAGAACCCGGCTCCGCTCCGGCGGTCCCCAACTCACCTGAGCCGGGGTGTACGAGGGGTTGTAGTGTGGCGGCCGTGGCGGACTCCGTCTTTCCGGAGGCGGAGTTGACCCCGGCCCCAAACCGCCACCCGTGGGAGATCCCCTCTCCCGAACCGGTGCTGAGCCCTCAGCACTACGGGTGCACAGTAAGCGATGGTGCGGTCCGCCGCACACATCGCAAGGCCTCGCCTGGGGACACTCATTATACCTATGTCCTCCCAGGCAGGCATAACACAATCCTCGTGTCCGAACGAGGTTTCGGCGCTCTTTTGTGGGCAGCCCGAGAATTGCTGGACATAGCTGTTCCAAGTGCTGCTGTCCGCAAACCCGGCATCCAGAGCCGGGGTTGATGGCGGCCGCAGCCACCAGCCTGCCGCGACCCTTCCCTGGGTTGCGTGGCGGCTGGGCGCCGTAGACTCCGGAAGTGCGGGCCGGCGCACTTGTCGGAGCCTCCTGGGAGGCTAGCTGGTTTTCCAGCAGGCCAGCCTCCTCTTCCAGGAACTCCAGAAGTTCCCCTATGGTGGGCAGAACGCTGCCGAGATCCTTGTGGACCAGTCGATTCCGCTCGAACTTGTCCCTCATCTCCTGCGACAACTTGGCCAGAACTATGTGCAGAAGAAGGAAGGACCACTGGTCGACGGGCAGTCCGAGCGTCCTTAACCCGTTTAAGGACACGGTGAGCGGGGTGATCAGCTGCGTCCTCAGCTGAGCCCTATGGTTGACCCTCGGCAATCCCAGCAGATGGGTCACGTGCGCGTCCGCCTGAAGACGCGGCTTTTCGTACCGCTTCTCCAGCAGCTGCATGGCGGTGTCGTAGCTCGCATCCTGCAGCTCCAGATGCTGTACGAGCTGTCTGGGTTCTCCGTCTAGGAAGGAACGGAGATATGCCAGCTTTTCGGCCTTGGTGAAATCCTTCCGAGCATCCACCAAGGCCAAAAACATGTTCCGGAATCCAGCCCAGTCCCGCATACATCCGGTGAAATGCGGGACCTCCAGGGCACCCAATCTTCCCATGGCGCTGGGTCCAGGGGTGTGGAGCGAAGCGGGGCGCGCAACAGGCTTCCCCTCCCGCAGTCGCTCGATGTCCTTCACCCGCTGAAGGACCTCGTCGTAGATGTCTTGGATGTGCTCCAGATCCTTGACATATTGGGCGTGGAGGGCCAGCTCCTTCTCCCCGACCGGGTCGGTTGACAATAGAGCGGTTACCGACCGCTCGGCCAACAAGAAACGAGCCTGCATTTCTTTCGAACGCGTCTCCAAGGCGTCCTCCCGGTTAGGCCGATCTACTAATGCAAGCAGCCCGGTGAACCACCGGAGCTGCTGAGCCAACTCCTGCCGTGACGCTGTCATTATAAATAATTTAAACTAAATAAACCTAAACACAAAATTAAAACGAGTCAATGAAAACACGGAATCGATTATCCGAATCGACTCGATGCTTTCAATTGAACGAAATTAAATTAAATTAACGTTCTGAGAAATGTCCCAGCCCAAATGAATGAACGAACAAAACAACGGTACTACCAACCTTACAATTTAACCGCACCTGTCCCGGAAGTGCGATTTTACACAAAATGAGCTTAACCTATTACGAACTAACAAAAAATACACAAAATTACACCGATTAACCTAGAGGTCCGGTATTAACCACGCTCTGCTACCAAAATGTTGCGGAAACCCACAACACACACTATGCTATTGCTCAAAAATACACCTTAAAAATAGACATGAAAATTACCTTAAAATTAACAAAGTCCACTTACAGTTCCATGCCGCTCCCGCCGTCCTGAACGGGATCCATATGGTCCGATGGGGCCCGAATCCGGCTCCGGGTCTTCTGGGGTTCCCTAAACACACCCAAACTACCCCAAAGTGCACCTTCCCAATGAAAATACCTTTTATTCCCGTAGCGGTGTGGCCGGCATCCCGGCTAATTGTTTTCCCGAAACAATTAGTTTACGACGCACACACAATTTGCACTATCCACTTAAGTAGAATAATACGGCTCCAAATGCCCTTATTACTACACAAAACTATTTAATTATCACCACACGATAACCTATAAACCAGCCATATTTGCTTTCCAGAGACAAGAGAATAAAAAAAGAACAACTAGTGATGGGGCCATTGTGCCACCAAACAAAATTGAATCTCGATAATCGATTCGTCCATAATACAAATAAAAGTTTTATTTCTAACAAAAATAAATGCCTGTTTATTTGCAACAAGTATAATATAATATATTAATCTAGTTAGAGTTTAAATTAAAAGAATAATCAGAAGAAAGGTAAAAAGGTTCAACATGATTGAATAGTTAGGTTTCTAAACTACGTTATTTGAATTTCAAAAGATTAAAAGAAAAGAATAAATCTTAGAATAATATTAAAGAAAGATTTCAAATTAAAATTATTACTTTTGTTTAGCAAGAAAAGAATTTAAACTACTGTTTGAATTTACATAATTAAAATAATTTATTTATTATTTGTAAAGGTATTATTAGAAATAGTTATAATATCAATTATATTTGTGTAACTCACAGTTGTTCAATTCCAAAATTCCAGAGCTCCTCACTCTTCAGCTACCACCACTTGAGTGATCAAAAACTATCAATTTTGTTTTGTTTATTTATTTTTTATTTCAATGTCAAATAATATTCAAAAGGAACATTATGACTTTATTTTAAAATAGTTGAAAGTTGACATTAAACTTCAAATCTCCCTTTTTTTTATATTCAAGAAATGTCATAATTTTTATAATAAAATGTCTATATCTTTATTATTAATAATTGAGATAAATGAGAAATGACCGTCCTTTAAATAGAGCGATAATCATTACACTTACCTAGATTGATGTTTGAAAGTTAACAAATATTGAGAAATCTTCCCAATAAATGTAACTCCAAAGTCACCTTGGTTATAAATAATAAAATTGTACCGATAAATCCTGACTCATGTTTACACCAGTCTCCAGACGTCAGCAACCCCGAAGTCTCCTGCTCGTAGAGTCGTTGATGAATAGCAGACCTTGTCACTCAGCAAACTCGTAGCACACATAAAGTTCCATGTAGACTCGAAGAGTGTGTCCCGTACAGAATAAAGTAATTAAGATTTGTTCAAGGTTCGGGTTTTAAAGTTGATAAAGGAAGAAATCATTAGGGGAAAACCCGAAAAGAAAGTATTTATTAAATCAAATGAATATTATTGTTCTTACCATGTAATCTTTTATTATTTATTGTTCCTTGGTATTAGATTTTATTTAAATTGGTCTCCAATCATTTCATTTGGTTAATTGAACCTAAAGAGACAAACAGAAACAAAGACACACAACAAAAACTACTAAATATAATACCAGATCCTGGGATATGAAATTCTGATTCTCCTTCATTTATTATAACTGTCCATGTCAAAGCTTCTTCCTTCCACTTAGAATATTATATAAATAGAATCTACTAATAAAATTGTATTATAAAATAGAAAGATATTCCCAAACATTCAGAATTTGTATTAGTTTGTTCTCCACCATTTATCTATCATTGACATTAGCAAAGGGTCATTAAACTCAACTTGAAATACTTAATAAGTTCTAAAATTAACTATTAAATTAATCATTCATAAATATAAAGGCTTTAGGAACCCTTCAGTGATCCATTAGACCATAAAAGGCACTTAAAGAGCTATAAGAAGGCCTACAATCCTCCATCCAACAAACATGTTCTTTTCAATTTCACTTCTTGCTTTAGTTATCGTTACCACTTCCTTCTATAATTCCCGTAATTTTTACAACTTTTTTCCTTTACCATTTTCCTCTGACTAAGTCAAAAACATATTTTTCTGACAGACTTTCAAAATTCATTTACTCTTTTAATGTAAAGAGGTTTAACTAATAGAATTCCAAAATATAATGAGATTTTTACCAAGCAGTATTAAACTCTTTTCTATATTAATAATTAAGTAAATATAATTTATTAGAGAATACGACTCAAATTAATAATGTGTTTTCATACAATTTAGTATAAATAATAGAAAGGCCATCAAACTTCAGTTCGTTACAGTACTATATGTATAAAGCATTTCAAATTCTTTACCATTTATTTAAACGCAGGGTGGTGACGAGATGGCGCTATGCTTTTTGTTACACTTTTTTCTAACTTTTTATTCTTTTTGCTACTCTTGTGTGACTGTTTATGACTAAAATCATTAAGGAGGAGCGGGGCTTCTCAAAACAAGCCTTAAAGTTTAAAGAGGAGCTCCAACCCGTTGTTTGTAACGTCAAAAATTGTTAATAGAAATAAACAAATTTTATTTACTTTATTATTTTTTGTATGTGCGGTGACAATAACAAAAATGAGCAGATTAAAGTGTTCTATCTTTGTTCCTTGCCTTTTGTTTTCTTCCGATATTTATATGTAAAGACCTAATCAAGAACCTATCCAAAAAAGTGATCGAGACGATTTTCCATAGAACAACTCCCCGCAGCACGCCGCCGCCGGCGCCGCCCGCCGCCGCTCTAATCCGATCCATGCAGCGGGAGCCAGCATGTCATTGTCGGGTTTAATTACGGCGGGACGTGCGCCGCGTGCGTTATTACTTGAACAATTTTCATATTAGCTTAAATAATATGTTGGCTTAATTGACGGCGCGAGTCATGAGCGGAGGCGGGTGCGAATCTAACGGACTTACGCCGCCGGGCCCAGACACAACAGAAATTCAATTGTTTTTCGGACAAATGGCGTTTAGGGTGTTAACTAATTAAATGAAACAAATATGCATTGCGCTGTTTCCGTTTGAAGATACAGTGTAATTATAAGGTATAAAGCCATAACTGAAGTTGAACGCTCGCGTAACCCTTGGAGCAGCAACAACAGCAGCAGGCGTCCATGGGTGGTGGTGGCCCTTTTCAATACAGGCTACGTATACGCTCGCAAGCGGGCTTAGCAACATGAAAATAAAAATTATTGCATTTCTTCTTTCTTTCTTTCTGCCCTTGAGACCCTACACGTGACCTCTGGGTGATGCTAAATGAGTGACACTATCTGAGTGGTAGAGCCACGCTGCGTTGCAGCACAAAATGGGCCAGCTCGCCCGGCGTAATACCTCTCACAGAATATTGGCGTGAAACAATGGCACTCGTTGCTGTTGTGTTTCGTCCGGTGAGTGAAAGTACCGGAGGCTCATCTTTCACCCCTCCCCCCTCCCAATTCCTACTCCTTCCTCAAGATCTGGGCGTCGGTGATTGCCTCCCATCAGGTAACCCGCCTGCTCGTTTGCCTTCTATTAATATAAAAAAAAAACTACAAAAAAGAAAACTTCGGGTTTCGATGTGATAATTCCAATATCAAAAAGTATAATGGTACATAACATGTGTATTTGTTTATTTAGGTGTCACTTTGAGGAGCTTGATGGCGCAGCGGTTAACGCGCCCGGTCTGCGAGAGCTGAGGTTAAGCAACTTTCGTAAAGGCCGGTCATCGGATGGGTGACCAAAAATTTATCATCTCGAGCTCCTCCGTGCTTCGGAAGGCACGTAAAGCCGTTGGTTCCTGCTGCATTAGCAGTCGTTAAGAACCACAAATCCACACTAGGCCCGCGTGGTGGTTTATGGCCCGTTCTCTCTATCCATCCATAGGGGAGGCTCGCGCCCAGCAGTGGGGACATAAAAATGAGCTGATGATGATGAAGGTGCCACTCCCTGATCTAGCTGTCTTCTTCTCTAGATTAAAATAAATGACTTATTTCTATAAATACTTACATCAATGCTACGTCTGTCGTGAATACAGACACAATATAATTGCTTGGCAAAGCTGATCAGTGCTCGCGCATATTTAAGGTTAATAACAGTCTTGTTAACCCACCTAGAAAATATACTCGTGTTAGACATGGATTATTATTAGTATTTTGACGGACCTATGAGGATTGAACCCCAATTTCTCGCATTCAACCCGAACATCAACCTCTTCGTCTTCCCACGTTATTATTGTGTAATGTAACATACAATCTAGTATATTTAGTATGAGCAGTAGCTAAAGCTAGTCACACCTGCCACACCTGCTGCAAGATCCGCTGTCGCTTGTATCTCGAAGCCGCTCAAAACTCGAAGCAATTCTAAGTTACCGGGACAAGTTGGGGCGTAGCTCCTTACCGTGTGTTTTGATGTTGCACCCCACCTGTACCGTGATTAGTTTAACCACCTCCGTGTATAATGGGAATCTGGGATGCTCGCATTCGGCGCGGTCCACGGACGCGTACTTCAAATGTTTTTACAATTTGCATGTTGGTTAAGGAAGAACTTTATGCGGATTGAGTTGCGTATGTTGTATATACCTCGACGTTTCGCGTGGGTGGTCGAGTGGTAAATCGCATCAACCAGCGTTAGGCAAGCTGGTGGCGAGCCAATACCAATCAATCGTAGCGATAAATGAACTTCATTTATTAATGACTAGCTTGTACTCGCGGCTTTGCTCACGTGGGCTACACGACTTGTGATTGTTTTTAAAGCCAAACTTTTTAAATGTAAATTCATAATTTCTAACCAAGCTATACAGGAGGATTTAACTTTTAAAATGACAGATTGCCATAGAACTTTCCACTTTTATTTCACCTCCCTAGGGGAGGTTTTTCTAAGTATGCTACAACACTACTTTCTTTATTTTTATTGAAATATCTATAGATCAATTAAATTATTATTTTTTATAATTTTTACTTTGAAAATAACGAAGACACGTAATTTTTTTATTTCTTTTCAAAAAGCCAGATACCAATTCTCATGTATTTTGCTTCAAAACTGACGGACTTTCATACAAACTTTTACCTCCTATTTGACCCCTTAGAGTATGATTTCCGTAAAATCCTTTCTTATTAGCTGGTTACGTCACTCAATTAACCTCCAGTCTAAATTTTATCTAATTAGCTTGAGCGGTTTCGGCTCGGCGATGATGAATCAGTCAGTCAGGACAAGTCATTATATGTACATAGGTGATGAATAACGTAAAGTCAATGAAAAAATTAATAAATGTAAAATTGTAATTGTTGTAATTGTAAAAAACAAAATTATCATTTCTCTGAGTGATTTCAGTGCGTAAGTATTACCATCAGTTTGGGCGAACGTGGTAGCTAATGACTACATGACGTCATCATCTATCACTACTTGACACTACGTAAGGTCTAAACTACGAAAGTTTAAACCCAACAGTATAACAACTTATGTAATAACTTCTAATAAAAGATAAAAAATAAAGAACGAAGGAAAAAACAAGGAAAAAACTGTAATAAAAATCAAAGCCTATTTGAACTCTTATAAGCTGTCGAACGGAATGAGCGTAATTCTCCAACATTTATCCTGAAATCTCTGCGAAAAATTGTAAAGTTGTTAGCGCGTCGCGCGGGCCCGGCAACCGGCAGCCGGCAGCCGGGCCGGAACGCCGGAATTAGCGAAGTTGCCGTAATCACGGCTGCCTTGTGACTCGCGACCTTGTCACAAGCAAAGCCTCTACCAAATTAAACTGTCAACTTTATGTGTACATCGTACAGTCGGCAACATATATACGAGTATACATTTTCATAACTTTTTTCACGTAATATATTCTTACAAAAATGAAAAAAAATACACGAGGTATTCATTCCGCTAAGCTATTCGATTAACAATTTTTAATTTATTAAATCTAACTTTTTTTTTTATTCATGCGCGGGGCGGGGGGGTAACAGTAACAGAAATGGCAAAACAACTATATGTTTTTTTGTTATTAAAACGTTGGACACTTTTAACCAATCAATTAATAATTGAATGTGAAAATTAATATTATACCCATATAATTATGGTTTTAATTAAGTCTTCATACATATTAAATAAAGATGTTAGTGACCTTATCTACGTTTATGGTAAATTTAATCGTGTTATGAACTTTGTAACACATTATTTGTGCTTTGAACAAAATGAGCTAACAAATAACAAAACTAACAGTTGTTATCTTTAAAAAGTATAAATGGAAATGGTAAAAAAGTTACCTTAGAAAACTGTGTAATATTTAATGACACCAACTGTACAAGGAAGTTGCGTCTAGCACGCAAGCCCGAATTCGTTGAAGTTTCCTTTAGAAAAGAAAGTTTGCGATGTTAATTTTTTTCGGAGTTGATAAGTTTCTATCTTACGTAACAATTTCAAAGAACTCAAAGAAAAGCATTCGGTCCTTTTATAATTTCTTTGATGTTTCCCCTCGTTGCACCTTTTAAGGGTGCGCCGACCAAAAAATGCCAAAAATGGAGTTACGGTTAAGTAAATATAATTGAAAATACTATCGTATTAAATGAACAAAATATATATTTAGTATCATAGGGAACGTGTTTACAATTTGTCAGAACCATAAATTCATAACACGCTATAGTTTTTTCTACAATATCATTTAAAGTTGGGCAGAAATCATGAAAACGAGTGGCGGCGTTTAGTAGATTTCTTATAGTTTATCTAAATTATTGTACCTCTGATTTTGTCTAAACAATCATCAATGGATATACTGCAAATTGCTAGACTACATTTTCGATTCATCAAGTGTTTATTTAAATAATTATTTTTTATTAAGCTACTTAAATTCTCCATACAAAATTAGTATGGCCGCGCGGCATCAAATAAATATGGACGACGACATTTCAAATAAAACATATGACACTTGTCACTTACGGACGGCGCACCCTTAAAGCATTTAACCGATTCTGTTCAGACGTCACCAGGGGGGTAACCACGAGCTCTTATAGCAGTATTATTGCAGTTGTGGAAAAGAGACGCGAGTATATTAGCCGCTACACGCGTCTCGTTTTCACAACTGCAATAGTACTTGTTGCGGAAACCCACAACACACATTATGCTGCTGTTTAAAATTAGGTTACACCTTAAAATCTACAAAATCCACTCACAGTTCCATGCCGCTCCCGCCGTCCAGAACGGGATCCATATGGTCTGATGGGGCCGGAATCCGAGTCCGGGTCTTCTCGGGTTCCCTAATCACACCCAACGACTATCCCAAGTGCACTTTTCCCCCGAGGAAATACCTGCTTTCTCCAGCAGCGGAGACGCCGACATCCAAACACGGATGGCGAATTGTACTCCCGATGCGATTCGCTTACGACGTACACACACACAAAACACAGGTTGCACAATACACTTAATTAGAGTAATACGGCTCCAAATGCCCTTATTACTGCTTAAAATCTATTTAATTATCAACACACGATAACCTATAATCCAGCCATTGTTGCCTTCCCGAGACAAGTGTACCAACAAAGAAAAGAAGAACAATTAGTGATGGGGCCATTATGCCACTAAATAAATTGAATCTCGATAATCGATTCCCAAATCGATCCGTCCATAATACAAATCAAAGTTTTATTTCCAACAAAAATAAATGCCTGTTTATTTGCAACAATTCACATTCACAACATTTTTCACAACTGCAATAGTACTGCTATAAGAGCTCGCGGTTACCCCCCTGGAGACGCTGCTTTTGTTCAAATATTGTTATATTTTTTTTACTCTTTATGTATTTGACTGCGATCTCACCTGATGGTACTAAGCGCGTATTAAGTTATGATCTTCTTTAATCTATGGTTATGATGCGGCCTAGGATGCCTAGACCTAGGATACTTGCCTAGAAATACTTATCACCCTTGTCTTATTTTATTTAATTTCAAAATTCAAATTCAAATTCAAAAATCATTTATTCAGTTTAGGCTACAAGTAGCTCTTATGAATGTCGCTATGCCATCGGTTCGTAAGTCTACTCTGGGCGGGAGATCTTGCACTGAGAAGAACCGGCAAGAAACTCAGCAAGTGTCCAGCTCTTTTCTCCCTTACAGCGTCAAAAAAAATAAAAATTGAAAAATGCCCTATCATAGCAGGACACTTTCCATTACAAATAAACACAAAAAAATATAGAAGACAACCACAACATGTAAAAAAAAAAAAAAAAAAACAAAAAAAATAAACAAATCTAATATATCAAATTTACATCTGGTATAAGTTTCAATTTCCACAATGTCATACAGTACCACTACAGTACTCTAATAAAAGTCAAAAATTGTTTAAGAAAAACAAAGTCAAACTATAGTAATTAATACTAACAATAAGATAAGTATGCAAGAGCAGACCAGCCTCCACAGGCGGCACCCGTTCACGATTATGACATATGAATCAGCCATCGCTTCGCTCAACCATATTTTAGGGAACGTAACGACCCGACGCACACGCAATCAAAGGAAGGTTTACAGACAATATTGGTAACAGTACAACTAAGTAGCATCTACAAGCTAATAACAACTCCACATAAAGAGGTTGAAAAGGTCCAGATTGTACAAGGAGAAGCTCGATGGCGCAGTGGTTAACGCGCCCGGTCTGCGAGTGCTGAGGTTAAGCAACTTTCGCAAAGGCCGGTCATCGGATAGGTGACCAAAAATGTATCATCTCGAGCTCAGTCGTGCTTCGGAAGGCACGTAAAGCCGTTGGTACCGGCTGCATTAGCTGTCATTAACAACCACCAATCCGCACTGGCCCCGCGTAGTGGTTTATGGCCCATTCTCCCTATCCATCCATAGGGAAGGCTGACAAATGAGCTGATGATGATGATGAGGTTGTACAAACGCCTGCACATCAACATATCTAAAACTGTCTTTCTTCAACATCCTACTAATATTATAAACGCGAAAGTTTGAGTATGGATGTTTGTTACTCTTTCACGTAAAAACTACTGAATGGATTTGGATGAAATTCGGCATACAGATAGTTTATAACCGGGAACCGAGAACCACGCGGGTGAAACCGCGAGCGGCAACTAGTATATCCTACATATAAATAAGTTCAAAGCTGTGTGTAATGTGCTAGCGTGTTTACTTATCGGGAAACAGACCCGACGAAAGGGATTAAAACTCTTTAGCTGTCAACATTAGGAATGATGACGCAAAGCGCTTTCTGCTAATGGTTATCACACATAATTGCACCTACTAATGTTATATATTTATAAAATATAGTGAAAAAATTAAATGCCTACCCGACCCAGCCAGGAATCGAACCTGGGTCTTCCGCAATCCGGTCGGCTGCACTGACCATTATGCTACCAGGAAGGCTGACATAAGCACTGAATTTTTACACTGCTTTTTAATTTTTGAGTGCCCATAGCGGCACAGTGCCATCTATCCAACGGTAATTGCAACCGATATGACTATGCAGATTCATCTTTGCAGATGAAATACCACAAATTTGATAACAGAATGCTATAGTAAATTTTTACTTTTTTTTATATTTAAGTGCTAATTGCTGCACTGAAGCTAAATTAAATATTTATAAAATACAGTGAAAAAAATTAAATGCCTATCCGACCCCGCCAGGAATCGCACCTGGGAATGATAGAAGACCATTATTTAATTTTTTCACTGTATTTTATAAATATTTAATTTGGCTTCAGTGATTAGAACTTAAAAATAAAAAAGTAAAAATTTACCAATGTTATCTCTGCACCACCCTATGGTTGATTAGTAGAGAATGCCTCAGGCATTAAGTCCGCCATGTATTGGTGAGCCGTCAATGATTGATATTACTATTATTATTAAACATAATGTAAGTTATTTAAGTACTAGTAAATAACAAAAACACAACACAAACACACACGATTGTTCGCAATAAAATTTGCGTTAAAAATTATAAAAACATTTTACTAGTAAATAAGTTGGATTTAGTAAGTATAAGTTATGATGGGACTGTTATGATATGGCATGGTGAAAGTCCCTAAAAAAAATTCATTCGATCTAAAACCCAAAAGAACACAACAAACGGAAAATAACGTCAAAGTCGTTCCGCTCAGCCCCTCAAAATAGTGATTGACGTGACAATAAAGCGGTACAGATAATTTCCCTAACCTTGGCAGCGTGGGCGGGTAACGCCAATAAAAGTGTCCTCCGCTCACTCAAAGGGATATCAGTGGAATTGTCGTTAAATTTGCTTCGCGTCCCGTTATTCGGATCCCTCGCGTAGGGAGCAATATCGGTTGATAAGGAAAAATATTCAGTTTAATGTCGGCCGGTATTATGGCAACAGTGTAACGAGCGTCATCCTGCGATGTCGCGATCCTGGATTCGTTTAGCGGCGAGTTTGGCAGCTTAAGTACGAATTTGGTGATATCTGCTCATAAAAATCTGTAATTTATACAGAACAGCGTTATTTGAAGATTAAAACGATGTGAATCTATAAAAAGCTATAGCGTTTTCATTAAAGTTTTGAATGGAAGGAAGAAATTAGCTTACAGGGTGTCTCATTTAAATCGGTTAGTATGGGAAAGTCTGAAACTATAAAACATACGAAGATCTGTTCTTAGGAACCATGTCATCGATTTTAATAAGAAGAAAAACTGCATTCATATATTTAAAAATACCTGTACTCAGCTCGGGAATCGAACCCGGCTGTTTTGAAAAAAATAAACTTACACTATTTCTAATTAGATATCGATTGTGTAGGTCTTAAGTAGTAAATAGCTCTATGAAACATGATGTCTAAAATGAATAAAATACATTCTTTTCACATACTTTAATTTATTTTAGTAGGTGTTCGAAGTGACCACCGTTTTTTCACAAAGAATTGCTCAGCCATGTGTGTTAAAACGCCTTGCCAGCAGACTTTACAACTTTGCCAAAGACACGATTCCGTAGATTTGCTAAACGATGGCTACAGGAACAATGTTTTAATTCTGTTGGTGAATATCTCGATACCATGTTTAGATTAAGACATCAAAGTTGAGGATGGTCTTATATTTTTGTTATTGTTTGTGAGTCAAGCCACTCGGCTTTGTTATAAGTGATAATAATATAAATTTTAATGTTATTACAATGATTTCAATGTTCATATATATAAGAACTTTAGGCTGTGTATTGTCTGTAATAAATTGTAGGTAAATGAAAAACCGTCAACTTGTTTTTTTGGAAAGAGTTTACTAACTATGGCCTCCGACGATCTTTTCAACGTCACCGGAGTTTTTTGGGGATACTTAACCTCTGCTGTGAGTACAGAAACAATAGAACTTTTACTAAGAGAACAAAAGATTAATTAAACATGAGAATCTGAATATTTCGGAGGAATAAAAACGGGACATGTCGTTCTCGATAGAAAAGAAAGACGTCTCAAATACAATTGAATTGATTACTTCCTTCTTTTCGGGAAACTGCTGAACCCACGTTCTCAGTTCACCTCGTTACGGCATCAAAGCCTGAGAGGCTTCTTGGCGGGAAAATGAAGAAACACGACTGTGTGCAACTTAGTTTTATTTTCTAAAACTTGTATTTTGTCCTACAGTAATGTGTATTAATGGTGGACTATTAACCGTACAGTTTGCGTAAATATGAGTGTTGTGGAGAACGAAACAGAACAGCGGTACGTCACTATTAAAATTAATAAGTTCTCAAGAAGTCCGAGTCAAACCTTAGTGGCGTAAACTTCTCGGTTGTCTGCAAGAGGTTGCTTTTTAGTCATATGTTCGCCAAATTGTGACATTGTTTAATTTTTGTAAGAGTATTATCTTTCTATCTATCTAAAATACTATAGATAGATAGATAATACTTTTATAATATAACTAATAGATAACATAACAAAAACACAAATGTTGAAAAAATTTCCACGAGCAGGATTCGAACCTGCACCCTTCTGACATACCGGGTCATGTGCTCTCCCAATTGAGCTATCGTGGTTCTAACCAGCCCGCCGAAACTATTCAACACTATTTAATTTTTACTTTGAAAGCCAAAGGCGCCCATTCAATGTCAACAACTACCGTCATTAACATCCGATCATAATATTTTTACAAATACTAAAGATCAGTTAAGGGTGCGCCGACAAAAAAATGCCAAAAATGCGGTTACGGTTAAGTAGATATAATTGAAAATACTATCGTATTAAATGATCAAAATATATATTTAGTATCATAGGGAACGTGTTTACAATTTGTCAGAACCATAAATTCATAACACGCTATAGTTTTTTCTACAATATCATTTAAAGTTGGGCAATAATCATGAAAACGAGTGGCGGCGTTTAGTAGATTTCTTATAGTTTATCTAAATTATTGTACCTCTGATTTTGTCTAAACAATCATCAATGGATAAACAACAAATTGCTAGACTACATTTTCGATTCATCAAGTGGTTATTTAAATAATTATTTTTTATTAAGCACCTTAAATTCCCCATACAAAATTAGTATGGCCGCGCGGCATCAAATAAATATGGACGACGACATTTCAAATAAAACATATGACACTTGTCACTTATGGACGGCGCACCCTTAAGAAGTAGATTTGCGTTAAAAATTATATAAATAAAAACAAACACATTTTAATAGATAACATTTTTACTGAAACCTAAATGGTTCAACCATCATTTCGACGTCTCTTCTGCGACTACATTCTTCAATCATAATTAATAAATTATAAACAAATATATAGAAATAATCATAATAAAAAGAAGAAAATCTGACTAAAGACTAGACTGTATGAGGTAGATTCCTTTGCCTTTCCTAAATGGCAGATGAAAACAAAAAACTAAGCCAGCGAAGGTCTGTTTACGGATATAATTCTGTTTGATCAAACATTATTGCTTCCCCTTCTGTTTCAGGGACCGTTGTACCTAAGTATCAATTCTTGTCTGATTAAAACACAACTTCAATTAACGTGAAACAATGGGTTTGTTGAATTGACATATTTTGTATTAGTTTTCTTTGAATCGAAATTTGTCTATCTTCATGTCCTTCCGGTATTTTCCCTGTATTCTGAAAGTGATTGATTTTCAGTAATACAGCTGCCATATTTTGTGCTTGCCATTTAATATTTCTTTATGATATATATTTTACTTATTTCTTAAATCTGTTGTCATTTAAATGCCTCTGTTGTCTTGGGTTCGATTCCCAGTAGGGGTAGACTGTACACCTACTGTACCTGTACTGTACCGTACAGTATTGTAATCGGTGTGGTTAGTGGTAGAGATTGTTTCAACCTGGCTAGCTACCACAATCTAATCTAACTCTGTCATCATAATAATAATGCTAGTAGCAATGTTGTGTCCCGACAGTTATAGAGATACGTTTACCAGTTTCTTGGTAGATGAGGATTTTGGGATAAAGCAATTTCACTTTCGGCCATACAGTCACTTCATCATCATCATCATCTCAGCCAAAAGACGTCCACTGCTGGACAAAGGCCTCCCCCAAGGATCTCCACAACGACCGGTTACAGACTACAGTCACTTACATCTAGTAAAATAAAAACCAAGACAAGCCGGGTTTAGTAGTAGTAGTAGCCTATAACTGTCCCACTGCTGGGTTTGCCCATCATTGAAATCAAGTCATCGCTACAATTGATGGGTAATAGCTTAATCACCACGCTTGCTAAATGCGGGTTGATGATCACAAACCCGGGCTATGCATCGAAAAATCCGAAAATACATTTTGCCCGACCTGGGAATTGAACCCGGGACCTTCGGGTATCGGACCGAGCGCTCTGCCACTCGGCCACCGAGGCGTATTATTATAGTGTGTTAATATTATTCATTCTAGCATATTCAACACATGCAAAATGATTGACAAAAACTTTGATTTTAATTATATAATAACTAATTACATTCATAGATGCTAATATTATCATCTCAATACGATTAAAGCTAAATGTGCCGTCAGCACAATATTCATAGCACGTAATGTTCGTGATATTTAATAGAGATAATTAATAACGTGATTTAATATAGAGACATTTTATGTAAATTAAGCAAAACTTATTAGTTCCTGTTTCGTGACTTTCTACAGTCAACTAATCTCCCCCGCCAATTTCTTTGTTTATAGATTAATATATATACTTGTATTTTTAGTTATTAAAACTAGTCAGAAATTATACTCCGATACATTAACCAGTGTGTTATTATTTAACCACGGAGCCCTGCAACACTAAACATTTGAGTAGTTTTTTTTTAAATATAAATAGGTTATACTGTATTTTAAAAACTAGAAGAAAATTAATTGTATCTATGGAAGAACCCACGCTCCTAAGCCAGGTTCGTAGCAAGCCATTTTTATTATTTAACTTTAAAAGCCTGCTCATGATAAAGAGGCTCCATTATATCAGATGCGAACCTTCCTGAATAGGTCGTTACATTGTTTCGGCTTCCATGTGACGCAAATACGCGGCCCTTTTCATATTATTATGTTTGTACAAGAACCCTTTATGTTTGCTTAGAATTTTCATGGCAAATTTTACGTTGCGAATCCGTTTAATAGAACAATGGCCAGGAGCCAACTCAACAATTAGATGTAGCGTGAACCATCGTGACATTCAAAATATTTTCTATTTATTATCTAATATGGATGGCCAATTTCATTTGTTTATAAAGATATCTTGCATTAGGAAAGAGATACTTTTGAATGATTATAATTTTTGTAGGGTTTACGATCAACCCCTAAGTTTATTGTTTTACGAACAACTTAAACGAATCTACTCGCGTTAATTTTTCACATTTGATTTTCCCTCTGTGACCTTGTAAAGGATTCGAAACGTCTGGATTACTTTCAGCCCGTAACAATTTTGATATGATTTAATTTTCAAATTTATTCATTGGTTTTTTTTATTATATATTGTGGTTATAAAATCGTAGAACTCAAGATTGATTGAAAAGAAGCACTATAAGGATCACATATTGTTTTCTAAAGTTTACGCGAACACTACACATTGAAATGAAACAACTTTTACGGATCTACTAGCGTTTATTTTACACATTACTTATTTAATGTTTATACTGACGTTTCGAACCCTTTGCAGGGTCCGTGGTCACAGGGAGACTGACCAACACCACAGTCTAGTACCCAATGGGTGCTCAGCGGGATAAATATTTTTTTTTTATATATTCTGACTTTTGAACTCTTTGCAGGTTGCGTGGTCACAGAGACACTCTTTACCACATTATGTGTCATTGCTATGTGTAAAAAATATATTAAAATAATTATCAGGATCGGTGATTAATGCAACATTAAATTTAAATATAACTTATAACTATGACAAAATGGATTAAATATTTTAGTGGATATTATAACTTAAATACTTATAAATAACAGATGTTCTCCAACTGTGGGCTCATGGAAACGGGAATAAAAAAAATAAAATGAAATGTGTTGGGTTCGCATTAACTTTACAAAACAAACTTTAGTAAAAACTATTTTACAATTTTAAAAACTTGAAACTGGGCGCACTGATCACAAACCGCTTGCTTTGATAAACAAGAGTCAGCTTTAACAGTGCCTTCCGATATTTGGTCGGCAATAACGCGTCTTTTATTTCTACCACCCACCGTTATCAGCCACCAGCTATATTCGCAAACGAGCCTTAACAGCTATATCGAAATCCACATTTGAATGTATACGTACCCTTAATGGCGCAAGCTTGGCATTTGGTCTAATTGAAAAGATGAAGAGAGTTTCGTGGCTTTGTAGAAGGTAGGGCTTATTTCATGGCCAGGGTCGTGGCATTACTAAAGTCAAATCGAATATAAGGCTAACAATGCGTAAAAAGCTATTTTTCATTGTTTTTAGGGTTCCGTACCTCAAAAGGAAAAAACGGAACCCTTATAGGATCACTTTGTTAATATCGGATACTCAAACACTATAATAAACATGGTAATAATCCCGTTAATAATATTTATTCTATACATGATGTTTGGTAATAGGTGTACATACCAAAACATAGCCATGCAACCAAGTAATAAGAACACTTTGATAACATATATTTACGTAGATTTACTTTTAAATTATAAAACTCAAATTTATTTTATTAAAATTATTTTGTTCGTTCCTGCAATGTTTCGACTTCTGTTAATGTTTGACCATGAGGTCGACGACCAAGAACAACGTATCAGCTTGACCTAGTGTTGTCACTTTACGTTTTACTAAGTAACAAAGAATCTCAATATCTCTGCCATGTGGTGTTTTTCAGTTATGTTCATAATTTTCCAGGGTTCTATGAACGGTACCCTACATGCCATATTCGGAATTATACTTGTATTACCTAACACCCTGTTTATTTAATATAATAGATTAAAAAAATGTTCAAAAAAAAATGATTTCCGCAAAATAACGCCTGATTCCATTCATTATAATAGATTTGGTTTTATAGGTTTTTTAACCGACTTCAAAAAAGGAGAAGGTTACTCAATTCGGCTCGTATATATGTTTTTTTTTTTTTTTTTTATGTGTGTTCGCGGATAACTTCGTCGTTTATGAACCGATGTTGATGATTCTTTTTTTGTTGGAAAGGAGATATCCCAAGGGTAAAAATGTCTACTGAAGTCGGGTGGGGCTTTTACAATAAAAAAGTGAAAATAATGGCACAACTATAAAAGCTTAAATGAAACAAAATTGTCCCCCAGCCGACCACCAACCACCCGACTTCAATAGACATTTTTTAAAACTGACATGCGTATCTAGGTAATTAATAATATGATTTAAATATTATTTATTGCTTTTTAGTGCTGTTTTTACTTTTTTTAAGTTTCCTGTTTTTTTTTACCACATCTCCGGCTCGCCTCCGCCTATCGCTCGCGCCACAAACAAAGGTCCAGTCAAACTGGACGACCACAGTTTTCACTGAACGTTTGAATGGAAACGACTTTATTCAAATAACAGCCGCGATTTTATCTTGGCATATATCATACACAGATTATGCCTCTATTGATGGCGATTGCGTTTTTGGCCGTTCCACAGTTTTTGTTCGGATTTAAAGCTTACAGGTGCGCTTGCTTTTATTTTGGCAGTTTAATTATTTTCGCCTATCTTTAGACACGGAGATTTTTTTTTCGGGTTCCATAAATGGATTAGTTGTATGTTGTTATTGTGTATGCTATTAAAACAACACTGAGCTTAAATGGACTAAACAGAAAGTGATCATTAATTAGTGAAATTTGGTTAAGGTATTTGTTAAAGAAATTTATAGTGTATATCAGTTAAATCTTCAGACTTAACTTGAGATACACTATAAATTTCTTCTGAATTAAATATTAATATTGACAAAGCATTGCTAGTTGTAACAATGTCTTAATTAGTAGTAAAGTAAGTAATTACTAAAAGCTTTCAAAATGTTTCATCGTGGTTTATTCATCATTTATAGATTAATAACGAAGTGTCATACTTGCTAAAGAGAGTAGGCCTTCCCTACCCCTATCGAGGTTTTCAGAGCTGAAGAGTTCCTCATACCCTGGCCCTGTTAAAATCTAGTTAAAAAAGAAGATGTGGTAGTTTTTATGGTAAGTTGTAACTTTTAATACGAACGAATAAAGTTCCTTTTTGAGTATAGGTAAATATGTGTTAGATTTTAACTCCCTTCACGTAATAACCGGTTAAGCCCCACACCCGCCAACGTTACGGCCTGCTCGCTCGCCCCATCGCAAACATTCTGCCAATAAATAATCACCATTCAATCGGTGACCGATATTTTTCCCTAATTGCTCCATCCCAAATGACCACTCAAATACGGGAGTCGAACCCGTGACCGTCCCTTAATTAATTTAACCGTGAACATTGACAAACGGGCCTGCCGAAATAAATCTACTACAAATATAATTAGAAGTGGGTCTCAGTGTGTACGGGCGTCCGTATTTTCTTTACGCACGCTGAAACTCTGTGACTAGGGTGAAATACGAGTGTGTTTTGTAATTGGGAATAATGTTTGCGAAGATGTTTGCCGGTGTTTGCCGGTGTTTGCCAGATCGTTAACATCAAAATTGGATAGTGGTGGTATAATATGTAGTGTTTTTCTCAAGTTAAGACGACACCTCATTTTGTGAACATTCAAAAAGGCTAGCGCCTGCGACAATTGAGACCGCAAATTAACAGAATCTAAAAAATATTTTTTAAAAATTTAAAAAACTTTTAGTTATTAAAATATGGCGCTACTAAATTATGAATATTGATGTTATCAATGTATTTGAGTGGTTTCCAAGCATATAAATTAGGTAATTTTCTTGTAATTTCAACAATAGTGATTTTTTTGTATTATCTTCTCTCAAGCGATCCAGACAGATGCTACCAAAACTACGCTGAAATATTACTTTGGTTTTGGGTTTGGGGACACGTACACTATAGGAGAGATAAATAGGTCGTAGTACGAGAACGGAGCAGTAGTTTGCCCATATAATAGGACTGATTCTGGTTTTGAGACTATCTGTACGTCCAAGAGAGATGGCCGAGAATGATGGGTGGCCACCAATCATTCTCCTAATTCATACATCATTATCCCAGCAAGTGGGAGCAATGCAAAGTTGACTGACGTTACTATGGAATTTAGACGTGAGGACTGGGAATTATTTTTCATTAAACAAGTATTCAGATCACCTATCAATATTACATGATCGTAAGAAGAGCTCAGATATTCTAGGGTGGTTTCGAATAAGTCAAAATAGTTAACATGGATACTAGGGCTGTAAGTAGCTCCTATTAAGGTACTCGAGTGGTGCACACTAAGCTTTAAAAATAGGTATTCTAAGGATGCGGTATAAGTACTAGGAGACTGACTAAAAACTGAGCAAGGGATGTGGTCCTTGATGTAGATGCATACACCACCTCCACCAGCTCCAACTCGGTTGTTTCGGAATAGCTTATACCCATTTATAGTATAAAGAGGGGACTGAAGGGATGGCTTAAGCCAAGATTCGGAAATTAATATTCTATCGACTCCAGCCCGTTGTTAAATGACGCATTTAAATCGGAAATGTGTGCAGGAATACTTTGCGCGTTAATATGCACTAGGCTTAGGTAATTGGATTTTTTTTGGAATATTGATTGCAGCTTGACATCCAGAGAGAGAACAATAGTGTCAGAAGAGGTAGAAAAATCACTACAAGCATGAGTTATCGGTAAAATAGTCAGAATTACTATACATAAATATAAATCATACTTTATAAATGTAAAAGGTTTATAAAAAACACCGAAAATAAAACCAAAAATAAAACCACCAGCGAGGGTTGGCAAGACATTACATTAATTAAGTATAATATTTTTTTTAACACAATATTTGTTATTGGTGGCATATTCAATTCAACTTTATATAACATTCCTATCTTTTAGATAAGCTTTGTTGGTATGTCGCGATATCGATCCGCGGTAGATGTCTTTATCGTTTATAAGAGATTCACGTTGGTAATCGATATCAGTATACCGCCAGACAAAGCAAAATGCCTATGGTGCTTTACAAAACCGACGGGAGTCCCCCGGCCCGAGCCGTCATGATGGTCATCGATCTCCTCGGCTTGAACGTAGAGAGTTCTGAAGTATTCCCACTTTCCGGTGAGACTATGAAACCAGAGTTTCTGGAGAAGAATCCAATTCACACCATCCCGTTTTTAGAAGATGGCAACTTTGGATTAGCAAACAGCCACGCAATCATAACCTACTTAGTCTCCAAATATGGCGCAGCGCAACGATCAACGTTATACCCTAGCGACATGGAAATAAGAGCAACAATTGATCAGCGTATGTATTTGGATGAATCTCTTATCTTCCCTATTGTGCGTGAACTAATTGGAACACTCTTGAAAGAGAAGAAACCGATACCGACCGACGAACAACTTGCAAGTATCAAGGAAAAGTATGGGTTTTTGGAGAAGTACTTAGAAAAGACAGAGTTCTTGGCAGCTGACCATTTGACTTTGGCCGATATTTCGCTGGTGTCTACAATCTCGACTTTGGACAGTTTGGTACCGATCGACGAATTCCCGAAATTGACGGAATGGTACAACACTTTGAAGGAGTACGATTGGTACAAGTCCGCCAATGAACCTGGTCTAGCGTTAATTGCAAAATTACTGAACTCAAAAATCGATGTGCTGAAATGAGTGGACTAACAGTGGTGTGCTTACATTTAATTATTTTATACGTTTAGTAAACACTTGTGATCCTGAATATTACATTACATTGAAATCATGTTTTTCTTTCTTATAGAACGTACAGCATTGCTACTAACGTACCTACTAAGTATATAATTAAGTAACACGCATGGCAACATCACATGAGTAGATATATGTAAGTGAATACACATATCTACTCATGTGGCAACATGCCCCCAGTTAATATCTAAATTACTGAGTATTTTTAACAAGCTAATGATAACTACGAGTGATTGGTGATAACAACGGCTTATCTATAAGACGGTAATAAGATAACATTATCAGATTCAAATTCAAAATGCGAAGGTAACGTGTATGTATATGTGATATTCTTAACGTATCACTAAAGTATTGTGATCTTTCAAGTCAAGCACTTTTCGCTATGCTGGTTTACTCGATGGGTTACTTAAGCGTATTAAATCAAGACGCTCTTTCTGGCTTCAAAAGGCACAATCTACCTAGGTATGTGAACAGTCATATGAGGAGGTGCGAGCCCAGCAGTTTCACATTTTATGCTGATGAAAATGAACAATTTTGTTACTCATAGCGTTGTAGATATTTTGATGCTTACTTACTTGGAAGCGTACCTTTGGCTTAATAATTTAAGCAGCAAGTGTGTCTATTTACATGCATTTCAAAGTACTTATTTCATCGAAACTCTGTTGCAAAAGACTAGTTCGTTTTTATTATGTCAATAACAGGTCACTTTAAGGAATTATCTCCACGTTTTGACATTTTAATGGGAGCCATTTCCCGCCATTAAGTTCAGTTACATCGGAGGTACACGGGCCCGAATTGGACCATTGTTATGTGCGGGCCCATCTTTGTTTTTCTGAGACGCGGCCGTTGAGTTATTGTCCTCTTTCCGTAGGTAAGGGTGGTATCCTATCATTTCACCTAACATTAATTCACAGATATGAAGCAACTAAAATAGTTTCTTGTCAAATTCTTCTTGTTTTACTTTCAAAGCCTTCTATCATGGTGTATCATAATATACCATGAACCTCTGCTTTGCGCTTTTTGTATGTAGTTCCATCCGGCCGCCTTTTTGATGTCGTCTCGCCAGCGCATTTGAGATCTTCTTTGTGGATTTTCTTTATATCCCATCCCAGGCCAGGGAATCAATTTGTTGAGATTCTTGCATTACGACTAATTGTTTTCTAGTAAAGTGCTGTCTGCTAAGCCCATTCGAATTGGGTGATTCTCTTGACAAAGTCGGTGACTTGGCTTTGTTATCGAACCCAAGTTGATCTCATAATGTGATTAATATCTTCTACATTGATATTTGCTGGTTTATTCTTTGTCATCTGCATGCACTGCATATGATTTAAGTATTTATTAATTTACAAGAAACATCTATCGTATCATTTTAACTACATAATATTGTATAAACAATGTACCTATTTAATGTTACTTGACAAGTTTGAAAAGTATTTCAAAATGAAACAGTGACTGAAAATTTGATTTTAAATTAGTGTTTGGCCAAATGTTTTTCGTAAATTGTTAGTAATCTATAAGGGTCTCTACTTAGGGGGGGAAGTCGCCATAGGGAGGGTATTGCAAAGGGATGGAGACATTATCGATTTTCAATATTTTTATTAATTTTAAATAGTTTTTTCTTTACACCGAACTAGAGTCTAATTAAGTAAATTAATATTATTAAACAAGACAGTACAAGCAGTCTTATCGCTTTCTACTGTTACTCCTAGGCAATTGTCTAGATAATCAGAACCAGAATTTAACCAGAGTTCTTTAATTATTTCTTTTGTATTCTTTTTTAGCTCTTTAGGCAACCTGACATTGTTAAAATTAAGTGTTTGATATTGAACCAAATGGTCAATAGGAACATTAAATTAACATTCCTTGTAAAATTTTGTTTTGCATATTAGTTTTTTTATTTTAACTAATTCCTTTTTAATTACACAGTTTTAAAAGTATAAGACTTTATTATTTTTTCCTTACTTATATGCTATTATGTTCACTTATTAATTATCAAACATTGATTAAAAATCGAACGGTTGACAAAAACAACTTATAAGATATAAGAATTGGTTAAATCTGGTTATTTTTAAAAATTGAATTCACAATGCTACTAATATCTCAATAACGAGTTTTATTTTGATGATAGAACTGATCATATTAAAAAAACTAACGTAACGTATGTTCACTGTGGCCTCAAAGATAAATTATCATCATCCTCATTGTCCTAGAATGAAGACCTAGATTCGTGGAGGAAGCTCCATTAACAATTAAATAGCACATGGTGAGATCAGGCCATAATCCATCGTATTAGCTCAAAGCGAGTTGTGGGGTTATAACGACTGCCATCTTACGTCAACCGAAGAAAGATACTGTCGAGATTTTAAATTTGGTTACCCATCTGGTAAGCTGACATTGCGATTGTTTCCGTAACTTGTGTGTTCGAAAGCGAATGCGCCAGTCGCTGCGCTATCAAAAGCTATTTATCAAAAAGACAAATACCAGCAGCCAATCATGTTCAAGATCATGACAAACGGTAACACAACTAGTGGACTAGTAATTTCCACATCTGTAACTCTTACTGTCTTATCTTATCGATATCGATACCATAAGTATGGTCTAAAAATCGAAGATCTCATCAAAAAAACAAATGCCAACAGTTAATCACGTTCAAAACCATGACAAGGTCTAAGTACACAACAAGTGGACTAGTGATTTCCACACCTGGAACGCTTACGATTATTATCTTATCGATATCGATAAGTATCGGTACCGATAAGTGCTTTTCGATACCGGCGCCGTCCATCGGGGGAACAACGTCCGACCATTTGTCACGCCGGTAGTTATGTATGGGATATTGATTGTTATGAGCGGATTTAGTTTACGTACGTGTCTATAATAAATCGACGAACACACGCCTATGTGTGCGTCTGTGGCCGTATAAAAGAGTATGTGACTTATAAAACTTAATGTATTTGATGATGATGTTGATGTGTATTTATTGTTTTCGATTTTCAACTGTTATTCGTTACAACGTTTTTTTATAGATTGCAGAGCAAATGAGAATTTGGAGAGGAGACTCCACCTGATGTAGGAATGGAGTACAATACAACTGGTGCAGCGTGAAAACAACACAGCATCAGTCACCCTCACCCTGCCGGCCCACAAGGTGCCTCTTCACGCCTCGCTTAAAGGTGTCATAGGAAGAAAGGAAAACATGTGTTGGAAGACTATTCCATCTTTTGGAAGTGCGACTATGATCGAGTCACCAAATGTCTTCGTGCGCGATGGAATGTTCGACCCGCCCGATTCACTTCACATTCACAAAATACACTTAACATGCACACTAGTTTAGGCCCAAGACACCGTACTCGTAGAACAAGGGTACGATGAGCCGGGTTCACGCGCGCTCTATACCAGGTACAGACATATACCTGGGCGCTTCTCCTCACCACCACGGCCCGGTCAACCCGAGCCAAGGTCCGAGTCTTTAGAGGCGCCCTCGGGTTGTTCCGCTCCCCGGTCCGATCCGAACCCTTCGGAGAATCTAGTAGGGCACGGGGACACGCACGCGTGATGTCATTCCTTCTAGAAAACCTCCGAAGGTGATTCATTTCACACGGCTTGAGGAACCCTTTAAGTTTCTCGCCGCCTCAAAAAAAGCCCAGTGAAGTTGAAAATGCCTTCTGAAGCTAGAGGCCTTCTGAGGTTCAGCAAACTCTATCTAAAAAATGCAATGTTTGAGACAGTACAGAGAGCGGCACGCGGACTCATTTGGAGGAAGGGAGAACGTGGGATCAGGTTTCACATTGATAACAACATACTTAACATTTATAGTTTTAACATTTACAGTAGAACATAGTTTGCGCAATGTGGAAACACCCTTTTGCTTGTATTAGTAACAATTGTTTTAAAGAAAACCTTAAGAAAAAAAATTACTGCACGTAATTTAATCAAACGGGTACACTAAGAATTTTAGCGAAGACATGCTAATTATTAAAAAAAAAAAAAACAAAACAAAAAACAAAAAAAACAAAAACAAAAAAAAAACAAAAAAAAAACAAAACAAAAAAACAAAAACAAAAAAAAAAACAAAAAAAAAAAACAAAACAAAAAAACAAAACCGGTCGTTGTGGAGATCCTTGGGGGAGGCCTTTGTCCAGCAGTGGACGTCTTTTGGCTGAGATGATGATGATGATGATGATGATGATGCTAATTATTCATCGATATAGAATTGTACGTTGAATTTAGACCGACGATGTCAGCTTTCTCTAAAGGTGGAACTGACAAGTTTAATTAAAATTGGACTAAGTCGCGGGAATAGAAGACGGAATATGCAGTGCAGCCCCCCAGGTGGACCGACGATCTGGTGAAGGTCGCGGGGAGCCGCTGGATGCGAGCAGCGCATAACCGGTCGCTGTGGAGATCCTTGAGGGAGGCCTTTGTTCAGCAGCTACAATGGACGTCTTTTGACTGCGATGATGATGATAATGAAGTAGTCAGAAAGGATGTGCTATTCCTGAATGTGGCAAGCAGTATAAAATGGTGACGATGTTTAAACATATTTTGTCTGCAATCTAATTAAATTGTATAAAGATAAGGTCTAAGACGTTAGCACACTTCCCTCAGGAGCCACCACCGCTGAGGATCTGGCTATCCTATCACTAACTGTTCAAAAATAACAATGCTACTCACATTGTTGTTATGGTGACATACTTAGGTGATAGTGGTAGCTAACAAGTGAACACGCCAGTATATTCTGTACCCCCCACGGCGATCAACCCAAATCCACTGGGTCTAAAACCATAAGACAATGTTGTTAGAGCAATGAACTAACATAATAATATGATGACCGTTGCTAACCAGGCAAAAATAAATGTGCTCCGAAGTCTATCAACCCTGACACCATTGGGAGACTATTAAATAGTTTGTACCTCTAACCTACAGAGACATTTTAAACATTTCTAATACCAGTAGGTAAGTAGCTCAACTGCTAGACGACAACGCGGCAGTTAAATTATTTCCTACATTAATGTCCGATGACTGGTCCTACTGAATTATAATTGTCCCTTCTGATTATATAAAACAGGAGGGGCGTAACGAAAGCCTCGTGTAGAAAAATACACGTCAAAATAACAACGTCCAACAACTAAGCAGGTTATTAGCTGCGTATCGAAGTTGTGCGCCCCACAGGCCCAGTAATGGCCTTTCCCTGTAAGCGTATCACCAATCTTTCTATTAGAGATTATCCTGGAACTTTATGAGTGATTACTACTTGACGGACTCGCCGTAATCTCCCGCGGCTCCTGTGTCTCAAGAACAAACAAAATCAATGTAGTCAACTATTTATTGAGTTAACACGTCGCACTCCGGATCATCCTCGTTTATTTACATAAAATTTTCGGTAACGTTCCATTTTGTTTAATGATAACCGGTTGGCGCGACATCGCCTTAATCATCAGCAGCGGATTAAGACAACTAAAGGTGGAAATATACTATTAAAACGCGACGCGACATCACGTGTCGACACCCGATGTGCACCGTGCACATTACCAACACGCTACGTGATGCTACAACACGCTTCGCTAGTGTCATAGTATCCTGAAGGACGTAAGTGACAAAAAATATCTTAGTACCAGGAATGTTCTCGAATGACTGACGCGTGGCGTCGGGTGTTAACTAGAAACACGCTGCGTGCCAAGCGTCGGGTGGCGTGGGTACCCCCTCTCACGGCAACATGCTGATCTAGATCGACTGGATTTTTGCGCGTGGGAGTGCATGTCATCACATGGTGTGTTTTCTATGTGCAACTGATCATAATAAATGTATGGGATTGATTAGAACTGACACGCGTCGGATGGCGTGACGTGGCGTCACGTTTTAATAGTATGTTTCCACCTTAATAGTCTTACAATGTGTCCTGGGGGTAACCACGAGCTCTTATGCTGTATTATTGCGTTGTGAAAATGAGAAGCTTGTAGCGGCTTAAATACACGCGTATCTTTTCCACAATTGCAATAACTGCTACAAGAGCTAATAGTCAGGGGGTTGTTCACTGTTAATGATAAAAATATTATTGTAGTATTTAAACATTATTTTACTATACATAAATAATTAGGAAGTCAATAAAAAATCGGACTCGAAAAGATAGAACATTTTTTTAGAAGTGACCAAAATGTATTTCTTTAGCTCCTCCGTGCTTTGGAAGGCACGGAAAACCGCCAATCCACACTGGGCCTCTTTGGTGGTTTATGGCCCGTTCTCCCTGTCCGTCCATAGGCTCGCGCCCCAGCAGTGGGGACATGAATTGAGTTGGTGATGGTGATGGAAGGATTTCAGTCAAAGTGCGCTTCTAGTTTCAGCCTCATCGTCACTATCATTAAGTTAATCTAAAAAAAATTCCCAGTTGCAATATAAAATTAAATACAATATGGCCATTTACTCATTAACATCTGTTATGTGAAAGTCTCTTTTAGACTTAATGATGCAGTGGTTTATATTGTTAAATCAATAAAAACCTAAATGAGAGTTTCTCAATTGTTTTTTGACAAACATTGAGTTAAAAAATAGCCACCAGTATAAAAATTAAAAGAACCTTGAACCCTAAAGTAGTAATGAGTCATAAATATCCAAATCATAAATATTTATAAAATATAGTGAAAAAATTAAACGCCTACCCGACCCAGTCAGGAATCGAACCTGGGTCTTCCGCAATCCGGGCGGCTGCACTGACCGCTATGCTACCGGGAAGACTGAACGTAAGCGCTGAATTTTGTTACTGCTTTTTAATTATTATTTTTGAGTGCTAACAGCGGCACAGTGCGCCATCTATCTAACGGTTATTGCAACCGATGGCCATGCAGATTTACCTTTGCAGATGAAATACCACAAATTTGATAACACAGCGCTATAGTAAATTGTTACTTTTTATTTTCAAGTGCTAATTGCTGCATTGAAGCTAAATTAAATATTTATAAAATTTATAAAATACAGTGAATTACAGCAACTAGCACTTGAAAATAAAAAGTTACAAGTATCCAAATCCTATTAATTGAATAAAACAAATACCAAATGCTGTAAATACTAGCCATCAACCAAGGTTACAACTCGCATGTCGTAATAGATACTTCACACAAATCAGATCACAAAAACATACACGCCACATAATTAAAAATGCTACACTAGTTTAGGAATCTAATGGCTACTGGTAACCTCGCATTACACATTAATCATTTTAAGCAAAAGTACTACGATTGTACTCTTACATTTAGCCTTGTTCTAACAAGTCTGACAAATTCATCGACCATTTCCATGTTTAATTATATCGCAATCAGAGCGCCATAAAAACCTAGCAACTAAAGACATAGTTACTGTTCTAATGACGAAACAACCAATATATCTAATGTAAGGGTTCATTGTGTAAACTTCTTATGCAATAATAAACCCTACAGCAACAAAATAAGACGCATTAAATGCATCTGTTACGAGCAGAATCGTGAGCACATGTGATCGTTACCCCGTCTCTGAACTTTGTTTTACGGACACTTTGCTTTAGATCAAATTCATTACGTCTTAAAACTTGTCCTAATGTTTATGGTGGTACTGTAAACGCAGCAATGAACAACGAACATAAGCAGTATGTTGTTGATCTTGTATGGAGATTAGGAGAGCTTCTAATTTCGGTGCCAGATGTGGAGCTATCGGGCGTCGATACGCCACCGAAACTGGCCTTGCGCAACTACTCTAATTGCACTTGTGTAGAGTTGTTAATACCAATGTTACTACATAAATCGAGCTCACCAGTAAATGTATAGGACTATATAAACTAAAAAGAGGATGATTCAGTGTCTTGTATTAATTCATATAGGATGCGAAAGTCGCAGGATCGGGTATGGTGGCAATCCATCTTAAAGGCCTATGTTTAGCAGAGGATCACTGTTGGCGGATTGATGATGGTTCTGAACCATATTTTCAGGCCAATACGTACGTACGTCCTTTTATCAAAGCTGCAAATGTTGATGAATCAATGCATTTCATCAACGTTTAAGAGGGTTTAGAAATTTTCAAGAAGTTGCTGCTTTAAATGACTTCAATGTTAATCGAATGCAGAAAAATCAGATTACAGATATACAGCAATAACAATATTGTTATCATTCTGCCGATTTATTTATTAGATTAATTCAAGTATAGTCAACACTTACATAGATAATGATATATCGTTCTTAGTATAATATGTAGTAGAAATTGAAATTGTATAATTTTCTAAACTTTTCTATATATTATGTTTTTAACTATTCTCCTTATTTGGTGCGGTATGGCTTAGAAACTCAGCAGATAAGTCTAATGTCCTATACCACTTACGAAGAGACAAATCTTCCAGCAAAAACTTGTATTTCTAGCTACTTTGCCCATCACAATCAGTAGAAAAAAGCTTGACCAATTGTATGTCCCCTCTGCAAAGGTGGTAATAACCTCGGTACAAGACCCCAGTGTAAACTAGACAGCATACTGTAATGCGTGACATTTAACACGTAGATTGTCTTACTAAAACTCTAATAGCCAAGAGCAGTTACAGGCGCACATCCATCACTGTAACTAATAACCTCACTCCAGACAAAAGGTTATGAGCAGAACCATTTATAACGTTAATGATTGTGCGATATGTGTAGTTCGTTTTCAAAGTTATTAAGAATTACACAGGGATTCCTGTTGGGACCACACCTATAGGTGTCTTAGTTTTTTTTATAGGTTCATCTACCTTTAAACGTTCCGCTGCCTGCTACGTTTAAGTTTTAGCTCATGTGAGTTTGAACTGATGCTTACCACGCTGGCCCAATTTGGGTTGATGGGTTTCCACGACTGCTGTCTTTTGACAGCTACCGGAATTTCCGGCTGAACTTGCCTTCCCAAGCATGGAGAAGCTGGATTTTTTTTAATTAGTTAAAGTCAAAGTCATCATTCTATTCAAATAAACTTAAGAAAAGTGAAATTGCAACTCGAATGGAATGAATTTTTCACTTTTTAAATAACAGGTTTCAATTTAAAATATTTTGAATGCTATTCAACCTTTTACGTTTTATATATTTTTCACAAACTTTCACATGAAATGATTTGATATCACCAAAGAAAAGAAAGTTTAAAAGAGGTCTTAACTGACGTCAAGCAAACTCAATTTAATGAGGTCTACGGGCTAAAGACCAAAAATCTTTTAGATGCGATTTGAAAGAGATAAATTGGATTGCCGAAACGAAGCACGTTAGTACTGAGAAAGGGATTTCAGCGCACGTAGGTAACATGTTTAATTATTTATTTGTGTGCGCTGGAGAAACTTTGTAAAGGATTTCAGTGGGTACGTTCTCGGGATCGGGACCACGGCTTAATATTTCAAAGCTTTCAGATGTCTTTCGATTAGATATTAAATGATCCACCGAGAGATTCAAATCTGTGGAGATTATTGAAATCTTTTAAGTCGCAACGAATGAGGGAGAAGTTTTTGCGTGCCCATTTGGATTTGCGTCATTTTTACAGAATTCATAAAAGTTAGGTTTTTAAGGTTTTCAGAATGTATAATGAAGTTTGTATTATTCGTTTTAATAGAATATTCTGAAACTCACGTAAATTATCAGCAGTGTTTATGGATGTAATGGAAGGTTCTTCTGATATATTTATTATGGTTCCTATTTGCCATTTTATCTGAACTTTTATTTGTATAACATATCTAAGGTGGATAAGTAGTGAAACTAACGTATTGCTAATTATCGCACAAATAAATAATTCTGATTCCGATTCTGATTTAAGCCAATAAAACGTAATTTATAAATATAGTTGGCGTATGTCAATCCCATACGATAATCATTCTATTCCATTTCTATTCAATTAGCTTTATGCACTTATCTAGGCCCACTGCATTGAATTCTATAAACATTTAAAATCGTAATGTTTTATGTGTTTCCTACCATTTCGAAGTCCAATTGCTTGGACTGACTAATCTAATAGCTGATGCCATAATTCAGATATAACTTGTAATGCCATTTCGCCGTGACTCAACGCTCGGGAATCAGGTCAGCACGTCTCTCTTTGTGTTAAAAGTGTAAACTCTGATGACTCATTTGGAGTTGATTAACTGACTAAAATGCTACGATACACGGCGAAAATACGATGTCTTTTTTAAGTTATGTCTTCAAGTCTTCGGAGGTTGATGATAAAATATACTTAGAGGAACAAAAATGCAATACAATATGTCAGGTATAACTGTTTAGAATTAGTGTGTTTTTGTTTTATATTTTTAATGATGTACTCCTGTTCATGTACATAAATAACTAGTACGCTTGTCTTAGAAATGGAGCTATGGGGATCGAACCACTACTCCCTGCATTCAACCCGATCATCAATCTTGACTATCTTATTTTATATTCTTAACAATAAGGTATATTAGCCTGATCTCATTTTACAACATATTAAAAACGGCAAAATAAACATTAGTGTATCCATTTAATTCAATCTTTTGCGAGCAATTACTAGTTTTAATAATACCAGTTTAAGGTTACTCGAAAGGAATGCATGGAGTACAAGTAGACGGCAATTATCTCACTCAATAGAAGCAAAGAGAAATCAGCCGTATATGCCGTAAATAACAATTAAAATTCTTTGCTTGTTATTGTGAAGGAAACAAGGGTAGGTACTAAGAGTACAACATTTAAAAGAAAATTGTTTTTGTTTTGTTTATATATTTTTAACGCAAATTTTGTTGCGAACAAATTACAAAAACACAAATGTTGAATAAAAACCCTTCTGACATACCGGGTCGGGTGCTTTCCCAAGTGCTTTCCCAAAGGGAGAAAAGAGCTGGACACTTGCTGAGTTTCTTGCCGGTTCTTCTCAGTACAAGATCTCCCGCCCAGAGTAGACTTACGAACCGATGGCATAATGACGTTTATAAGAGCTATTTGTAGCCTAAACTGAATAAATGATTTGAATTTTTTTTTGAATTGAGCTATCGTGGTTCTAACCAGCCCGCCGAAATTATTCAACACTACTTATTTACTTTTTTACTTTGAAATCCAAAGGCGCCCATTCAATGTCAACAACTACCGTCATTAACATCCGATTATAATATTTATTTAAGTATTTTTTAATTCTAAAACAACTTTTTTCTAAAAAACATTTTTTTATTTTTTTAATCGCTCGCAAAGCGAAGCAGAGCGCTCGGCCCGATACTCGAAGGTCCCGGATTCAATTCCCAGGTAGGGCAAAGTGTTTATCAAGCTTATCAAGTTTTCAAAGATGCTCGCACATCAGGCGACCGGCTAGCAACCTATCATGAACGTTATCTTTAACGTACGTGACGTCACGTTTAACGTTATCTTTCCTCCTCGGAGCCCTACTTTGATTATATGTAATATGGTGTCGACGTCACTAAAAGCGACCGATCCGATCCGAACCCTTCGGAGAATCTAGTAGGGCACGGGGACGCGCACTTTTAAGTGTGCGATGCAACGGCATCGCACACTTAAAAGTGCGAGGGAACGCCCTCTAGAAAACCTCCGAAGGTGATTCGTTTCACACGGCTTGAGGTACCCTTTACGTACCTCGCCGCCCCCAAAAAAGCCCGGTGACGCTGAAAATGCCGTTTGAGGCAATTAACAATCTCCCTCAAAAAAAAAAAAACTATAAGCGAGTTTACTAAAAATTTGGGATTTAAGAGCATCACTCTCACGTCTTTTAGGAAAAGACTTTTGAGTTACTATAGTCAAAGTCAAATCATTTATTCAACATATGCCTTCACAGGCACATCATCATCATCATCATCTCAGCCAAAAGACATCCACTGCTGGACAAAGGCCCCCAAGGATCTCCACAACGACCGGTTTTGTGCTGCTCGCATCCAGCGGCTTCCCGCGACCTTCACCAGATCGTCGGTCCACCTTGTTGGAGGCCTGCCCACACTGCGCTTTCCGGTACGCGGTCGCCACTCCAGGACTATACCGCCCCAGCGGCCATCAGTCCTGCGAGCAATGTGCCCTGCCCACTGCCACAGGCACTTATTGACGTCAAAACTATAAATCATAAAACTAAAAAAATTGTTTTCACTAAACTACTGGATCTACCACCAGCTCGGAGTTCGGGAGAGCCTTCCACCGAGAAGAACTGGCAACAAACTCAAGAGGCTTATTTCTTTTTCTCCATCTTTTCAACCAAATTACAATCATGAAATAT
This sequence comes from Eudonia lacustrata, assembly GCA_947562085.1. Lineage (NCBI taxonomy): Eukaryota > Metazoa > Arthropoda > Insecta > Lepidoptera > Crambidae > Eudonia > Eudonia lacustrata. The sequence goes on along the minus strand of OX387323.1, from coordinate 1,053,211 downwards.
AATATACATATTTTGTACAATTTTGTATACATTAATAATAATATTCAAGCCAGTGCAGGCGACTTATTTCCACACGTACTTGTCTGCAATATAGTAATTTACCTTCCGACAGACGACCTCCTTGGTCGAGTGATTTGTACGCCGGTTTTCATGGTGTCGCCATCTCTGAGGTCCCGGGTTCGAACCCCGGTCGGGCCAATTTAGAAATAATTGTTTTTCTAAATTGTCTCGGGTCTGGGTGTTTTCTATGTATAATAAGTATTTATTTAAGTATTTTAAGTATGTTTATCCGTTGTCTAGTAACCATATAACGAGTTTCATAATGAAACTTCTCTTGGGCTAGATAATTGGTGTGAGTGTAGGAAAATTTATTTATTTATTAATTACCTTATAATAAGCTTTCTTTATTAAAACATGTTTAACGTGCGTTTTGAATTTAATATCTGTCAACGGAGTTATATCATCAGGTGTTTTATTATAAAATCGAGTTGAGCTACCTATAAAGAATTTACACTCTTGCTGAGTCTGAGCTTCGGTGCACATACTTTATTCTGATTCCTTGTATTAAATCCGTGAACCTCGTTTTTCTTGGTATAAAGGTGTAGGTTTTTATACGCATACATAAAATTTACAAATATATATAATGACGATAAAGTTAAAATATCTACGTATTATATATAAAATATATCTTTAAATAAATCCTCTAAGGAATCAAACAGCTTTACTAAGCCGAAACTAATACAATGAATTAGGCAATGACTTTGAGCCCCACAAAACTAATATAGCACAACTAAGGACACCTCATATGTCTTTTCACACTATTAATTTATGGAGACATTACACTCATACATACTTGTCTAAAATTTAAAAGTGTTGCTTACTCACTCCAATCCATCAAATAGACAAATTTATTCGTCTTTCCATGATATACAAATTTGACCCTTATTGCAAGAGTCATAAGGTGATTGATAAGAAACTTAAGAAGTTTGTTAAATTTGGTCACAAATGTTACAATCAACAACCGGTAGCTTCAGGGATATTCAAATTAGAACTTTAACGTTTTAGTGACAAGGTGGAAGTGTTAATGACGGTTCGGTTACCAAATGTTTGACTTCACTTCTAAATGAGTGTTGTGATGTAACATATTGTCTACGGTCACGAATTCTCACGTTTGTTCCGAAATAAGAAATGCGGATCGTTTTATGATGTTCAGTTGTTACGATGTGGCAACAAGAAGGAGTTGCATCATAAGCACTTATAGGCAAAGATAATTTTAAATAAAATATTCATTTACTTTAGACGTACTTACTGTCACCAAATGTCCTCAATTACCTATATATTATGTGTCATGCATGACAAACCACAGTGATCATAAAATATACTATTTACCTAAGTAGGTATCAAATTGACAATCAAGTCAAATATGCTTACAATGATTGGGATTCTGTCTAAAATATTTACCCTTAATTTGGGGTAGCTAATTGCCGCAACCAAAGCGCTACGTAAGCGGGAAATAGCTGTGGGGAGAATTCGTAGGTGGGGCGGCAGATACTGTCCGTCAATGAAATATGACTGCCAGTATCCGCCCATGGTTCTGCCGATGTGTCAGTCGGTTTATCACGGGGAGTCGTTGATGCGCGTCTAGTTTTAACTATCAATTCGCTAGACTATACTGTTTATGTATAGTCGATGCCGTCCGATTCGTCTATTTGACCGCCCTATCCCATGGGCTAGGCAGGTGAAATATCTCGGTGTCACCCTCGATAGGAGATTGTCGCTTGCACCGCATCTCAAGATCGTCCGTAACAGGGCCGCGTTCATACTAGGTCGGTTATTCCACCTTATAGGCAGGAAGAGTAAAATGTCTCTTAGAAGTAAGACGACAATTTACAAAGCCTGCATCCGCCCAGTCATGACCTACGCTAGCGTAGTTTTCGCGCACTCCGCGCCCTCTTATTTGTACCCTCTACAGACCCTCCAAAACCGATTCATGCGAGGCGCGACGGGTTGTCCGTATTACGTTCGTAATGTAGACCTCCATCGCGACCTCGATCTCCCAACTATCAACGACTTTATCAAGGACGTCTCCCGACGTTACTTCGATAATGCCCCCCACCACCCCAACCCTCTTGTGGTGGCGGCTGCCAACTATAATGTTGAAGGCCTTCCACCATCAAGACGGTACACGTCTAGGCGTCCAAAACACGTCCTAACCGAGCCCGACGACGCAATTACAGTTGCGAATGCCCCCCCGCCCGTTCCTCCAAATGACAGCACACATTTACAGAATACACTAAACATGCACACTGTTTTAGGCCCAAGACACCGTACTCGTAGAACAAGGGTACGAAGAACCGGTTCACACGCGCTCTATGCCAGGCACAGTCATGTGCCTGGGAGCTCCTCCTCTCCTCCTCCACGGCCCGGTCTACCCGAGCCGAGGTCCGTGCCTTTAGAGGCGCCCTCGGGTGGTTCCGCTCCCCGATCCGATCCGAACCCTTCGGAGACTCTGGAAGGGCACGGGGACGCGCACTTTTAAGTGTGCGATGCCGTACCCCTCTAGAAATCCTCTGAAGGTGTTTCGTTTCAACATGGCTTGAGGTACCCTTTACGTACCTCGCCGCCCCTAAAACAAGCCCGGTGAAGCTGGAAATGCCCCTCGGCAACCAGCAGTCTCTCTCCAAAAAAAAAAAAAAAAAAAGTATAGTCGACCATGAAGTTGCTTCACCACCTTAAAATTGGCTCTTGTTTGCATATCGTGCATATCGTGCATATCGTAAAACAACAAGGTATGTACAGAGCTACTAAAACCTTTAATGACAAGTGTAAAGACAGCAATTTCAACATTGATCTTTTCAATACCAGCTTACCTTCATTGAGAAGGCAACTTAGTAAAGGCTTCTTCATAAATTAAATTATTTAGAATGTAAATAAGGATAGAAAAAATTCGATGCTATTTTTTTGCATAAGATTAAATATAAAAATGTAATTAAATACAGAGCACATGAGTAAATACCCGATATTTAATGATGTGATTGTAGTTAGCTTTAACGTTAAGTATTTTTTATAACTGTGCTTTGGTTCAAGTATTGCTCCTTAGTTATTTAATTTGTTTCTAGCAGTGGAGACTCTAAATGACTTTTCTGTTTTACCTATAAGTTTGTAGCTATTCATTTATTGCATGTCGATAGTCGTCCTAAGATAATAAATAAATAAAAAAATATTTTTGTCCACAAGACCAAGTTTTAGGTAGTGTTGGGAATAGAACCTATATGGTAGTTTTTTATACTTTTTTATTGTATCAGACTTTTTCTTTTTGACATTTGCATTTATTTTAATATAATCTTATTAATTTTTAAATTCACCTAAATGTACTTGAATGATTGAGTTTATTAAATATTTACAAATAATTTGATAAGAAACTTAAGTAAAAAAAAAAAGAAAAGTAATCTCATTCTTCTTCTTACATGGCACTTGAACGCTGCGTTTCATTTCTAAACCTTTATTTTTACCTTAGATTTAATTAATTAATGATAAGAAGAAACGATTCACCAGACGTAATGTGCGCTTCTATTTCTCTTTAACCGTCACTTGCCAACATTATCTCTCTTTATGTGGGCATAATGTTGTCATATTCGATAAATAAATTATGCGACATAACCTTATCGAGTTCTCTTTTAACCAAGTCTTAAGTCAACATCAAAATATTCACAGGTTCTATAAAATCTTAATTACTATGTCAATTAAGATGACTGTAAGATAAAGCAGTGTCTACCCTCTTGTACTTTGCGCTGTAAGTGACAGGCGATTATTTGGGCGCCAATTACCCTGAGCCGACGGATAATCTGAGGTGACGTCACGGATGAGTGACGTCACGTGTTTAATTTAAACGACCAATTATGTTTTGATGACGGAAAACAGGTTGGTATTAAGTGGTTTATCGTGTAGTGAAGGGTGAGAGTGAGCGTGAGAGTTCAAGACAATGAATATACCTCTTTAGTGCGTCTTCATTTTAAAATAGTGTTGTCAAGTTAGTATATCGATAGTTTTGGATAAATCAGTGGGTATAGATAAACTAGCGAATTTTATTTTATTACGTTTGTAATGTTTAAAAAAAAAGCTAGAAAAGCCCTGAAGGTGGGAGTCTCTTTCCTTTTCCTCGTCCAGTCGCAAAAAGTTCAACAGGGGGAGAAGAGGCCCACCAAAAAACGTAGTACCTACCCCCTCCTCAGCCACCGAAGTACAAAAGCCTAAATAAGAAGTAGCATCACCATCAGCAACTACTCGTTGCGCCGACCGGTCGCAAAGTACAAAGTAATAAGTTGTAATTTTTAACGAACAAGACTTGGCTTGAACAAAGTTGGAGCACCCTCGAACCGGCACTTCCGGCCCGAGCTGTTGTTGCGCACTGTTCTGTTATTCGCCACAAAATAGAGCAACCAAGAATGTAAGCCTCATAGATACCGCACTCGAACAATGCACACATAGACCCTCTAACGGACTCAGAATCTCGTAACAGGGACTTCTTGGCGGGAAAGTGAAGAGTCATGTGTGCGGTTTTGTTTACTTTCTAAAATTTGTATTATGTCGAATATCAATGTGAAATAATGGTGGATTATTAACCGTTAAGTGTTCGTGAGTGTGCATGAGTGTTGGCAAATGAAACAAAACAGTGCAACTTCACTTTTCAAATTCTCTCAAGAAGTCCGCCCGAGGACTTTAGTGAAGCCCCACATCTTTACTGAGATACTCGAGGGGTTGGAGGGTATATCATTTCTCACTTCTCATTTCTATTATCATTCATCATCATCATACAGGAAGGAAACATTGTTTATTTATATATCACTTGTAAGAAAAAATAATTTTTCATTGGCTAAATGCTTGTGCAAAGCTATTAGAAAAACTTGCAACGGTTCGAGCGCAGCGGCTGCGAGATGCCATATCCGTGAGAGATTGGCTATGGGTGCGCTGCGCATGCGCGTTTGTTTGTAGCCTACCTTCTGCAGTGTCCTTAGTTTGTGTATTCGTTGAGAAATTAGAAAATCCAGAGAGTTGTTGTTTCACGGAAAATGCCAACTTAAAGTGTACCGAAGAAAGGCGGTGCGGCATGTCGCTTCGGTTGTTTAGGTAATATTTTTGTTTATACTTTGGGGAAAAGATTGGCCTTCGTCTTACCACGATTAAGGCGAATGTGGAAGCGCACTTTGCCGGGTAGATCAATTACTAAGGATCTGGTTTTCTTATCTGTAACTATCGAGACACAATAATGATACTAACATTTTTTACTAGAAAAAATCCAAATAATAGAGATACTAAGTCTTATAACCCGACTGCGTCAGAAGGTTAGTTATGTTTTTTGAGTGTATGTATGTATGTATGTATGTATGTATGTATGTATGTATGTATGTATGTATGTATGTATGTATGTATGTATGTATGTATGTATGTATGTGTGTGTGTGTGTGTGTATGTATGTATGTCTGTAGGAGTAACATAGTTCTGGGATCGTAGAGCTTGTTTTTTTTCTTTTTAATTTTTTTTATCATTGCAGTCATTTTTTATGTTAGTCCGGTTTTTACGAGTTTAAAATATTGTTTTTATATAGTGGTTTTAGCGGTCGGGTTTTTGTTTTATTTTATTTTAGATAGCGAAAGTTAGCCTACCACCAACCACAAACCAATAACCCAGTTTTGTGGAAAAGAGCCAAAAGCTTCAACAGTACAAACTATAAGTATAAATCATTTATTTTTCAATGTTTTTGTATCTATTAGTTAATCAGGAACCCTTATTCTCTTGACACCTTTACCCATCCACATGTATGCTACAGTAATTTAACTATCGAATGATCAATGCTACTGAACTACATAACGATTCCCTACGATTATATTATCTAAAGTGAGGGTAAATTGATTCGATGTTGTTTTTCAAACAAAATTTCGGTAATACAATATGCACTAGTACATAATAATTAAAAGCGTTTCCGCCCGACAACGAACTCTTCAAGTTTAATAAAGGAAAATCAAAGCGGACTTAACAATCCAAAATTTCATTTCGCGTTTCACGAACAGTTTTCACGGGGGCTCTCGCCGCCGTACAGAAATTGTTATTCAAAGGTTCACGAAAAACTGTAATCAAACATTGTTTAAAATTTCCAATTTCCGAAGGCAACACAGCCTTTTGTCCTACTGCTGAATAAGTGAACATTCCGAATGGAGGGCTAGTGATGTGCGGGGTGGTCAATCGACATTTTCGACTTGTCAACTTATTACTTTTCAAATTGCAAAAGACTTGGAATATTTTAAATCATTTCTTGACCATGTGGTTGTCGCTGTTGTTGCGTTGTTCACCACCACGACGACCACAACCATATTATAACAAAGAACGTTACATTTGACATATCATATCGGTACATACAATTTTGAAGTTTAAACTGTTACAAGTTTTGTTAATTAAATTCATATTATTTATTGACTCTGTCTTTTTCTATTTTTTTTTATACTTTACGGGTAAGCACAGTGCCTTGATCTCACCTGATGTTAGGTGATGAAAATGCCATTGATGGAAGCGCACTTCACCTCAACTAAGTAATGAGAAAATTTCAAGAGAGTTGTACTGATATTATATGGTTCTTTTGAACATAATAATAATGTGAAAGAATTGCTCATTATAATAATGACTGGCTGAAATTCTGACATATTTTAAACTTATTGGTCTACTAGATATTTTTATACATTTTTTTGTACAGATATTTTTGAAATATATAATTAAAACCTCGCCTGTGGTTTGTTTACTCAGTTGTCTGGTGTTAGACCTTGTTATGGTATACCTAGCTAGCAACCACCAACTTGTCTAAGTCTATCTTTATAACTGAGGGTTAGGAGCGGTGCCAAGTGTTAGATATGGGATTGCTATGGGACTTGGCGCGTGGCGGTTTGGATTGCCCTGAACTGCTGGCGGATCCTCTGGTGTACTCTCTTTTCGTACACGACATACCCCATTATTTCACACACCATCACACCAATTACGGTATTAGTTCATCTCTTTTGCGTCTTCCACGCCTTTACAATAAGAAATTATTTAGCTTCGATATTTTTCTCGAGACAAAAAACACTTTAAAGATAAGTTAAAGTTAAGCCTTTTCTCTTCTCAAACTTTTTACACACTTTTTTGTATTGTTTGCATAATTTTAGTATTTATTTAAGTATCTTAGAAGTAAAAACAAAAATAAAACATCATTATTTATACTATTATTTGTCAATATCATCTACTTAGACAGTAACTATTTTTTTTAATGTTTTTTATATATAATAGTATCTTTATCGACTGTTTTGTGGTTCACAGATTTCAGATTTCATGTTAGTCCTCTCGTTTTATGAATTATGTGATTATTGTTAGTTGTACCAGTGTCATTACTTTTATATTTTTTTTGATAACAACCTAAGCTAGCTGTGTACATTTATATTGGCGTTGGCTTTTTATGTACCGATTAAAATAAAATAAAATAAAAAATAAAAATAAAACAACAACATATAGTATAGTATACGTTGTTGTTTTCCTTCCTCCTTAATCCTTAGCTAAGGATTCCGGGTGTATTGCACTTTGATTTTGGACCTTATCCTTAAGTAATAATAAGGTCCAAAATCAAAGTGCAAGTGATGTAAGTACATCACTTACATCTGTAGAGATGAAAGGTATGCTTTCCTTGTTGGGTAATATTACATGAAAATGCTTTAGAGGTACGTCAAAGATAAGTCAAATTACCTAGTTTTGAATAAAACAATTGAGAGTACACAGTCTAGCAAAGTTATTAAGTGTAAGAAGAAAAAAAAAAGAAAAAAGAACATGCGTTTTTCCATTTCCAGATAATGGAATTCCTATTACCAACCCAAATATTTCTAATCATTTTACGAGCTAGCTTTTCATAACTGTAGCGATAAGATTTTTTTCTTACTCAAATAAGATCTGTGATTATCGTAAGTATCTTATTTATTCAAATCATAAAACATTCAGCGCCTCACTACGGAAGCTTCGGCCCATTAATGTTTAGAGTTCTGAGTTTGTTTTCGTTCAACTGCTAAGTTAGATCTTACTTAATATAACCGGCCTGTTTTGTTTCCATCGAACTTTGGAAGTCATTTTATGCGCAGAATAAATAATAATAACCATTTTAATATACGCAGGATAAAGAATACACAGAAGCGTATTCTTTCACCTAGTTTCAATTAAACTTTTTTGTTAAAAGAAACTTGGTTTGACTTTGATATGTAATGTACGTGCTGTATTTCCTATCGAAAACATTCTGTTTTAGAGATACAATATTTAAAGAATGGTCAAATTGTTTCTGAGATGGCTTAACAGGCAACTTTTATATTTCTTGTTGTTATGCTAATCCTAATTAAATTTCGACATGGCGAACTTTTTTGAAGGTTTATTTTTAATTACCCCCCAGGACAGGTCGTGTTGTCTTAACGAGAAATTATTATTGTTTCATTTGGCATTTACATTTAACGAATTGACAGAGCTTTTGTTATTGGAGTTTTGGCAAATTGGAATTTTAAAATTGAGACCCGACGCTGTCGGTGGTTTTATGGAAGGAAAAGACAACTTTGTAAAAATAAAGGGAGAAAGAAATGCTTTTGCTAAGTTCCAGTTTTGTAAGAACATTGCCATCGCAATTAAGACGTTCGTTATTAGAAAGAAAAGAAAAAAGAAAGTTATTTTTGTCATTAACACTAATCATGTAATTCAAAAGTTCAATTCTGAATTCTCAGGGCTGGCAAAGTATGTTTATGTATTTTTAGATGCACAATCCGCTTTTAGCAAACGTGAAGCTTACCCTTAATACCCTTTGATTATAAACGTCATAATTTAACATTTATAATAGAGGCTTTTGTCCAGCTGTGGGACAGTGTAAAGGCTTTACTTTCTATTGCTAGTCCAAGAAATCTGTATTTTGATTGCTGATTTAGTTGAGTTTTCAATGACCTTAGTCATTTGTGGTTTGACGGATTGACGGATTGACGAATTGACAGATTAGCGAATTGACGATTTGACGAATTGGCGGTTTGACGAGTTGACACATTGACGATTTGACGAAATGACACTCTGACGCATTGACGAATTGACAGTTTGAAGAATTGACGAGCTGACTGAATGACGAATTGACGAATTGACGAATTTACGGAATGACATTGACGGATTGACGGATTGACAAATTGGCGCTTTGACGAATAGACGAATACAAAGTCAAAATTCAAAAAATTCAAAATTTTAAATTCAAAATCATTTATTTAGTTTTGGCTACAAGTAGCCTGCTCTAGTCAATTTATAGTTGGCAGATTGACACATATTTAAATATCAATACGTGAAGACAGAACTTTAAGCATATTGTGCGCACGAAGGCGTATGAGATTTAGCACAGCTAACTTAACATGGAGAAGGTGTGTAGAAAGATAAATTTACGTATTGATTCCGTTACATGAAACTGTACCTATATATTTTGTCAATTACGGTAAAAACTCGACAACAGGGTGACCACTAGTTCAATTAAAAGCATTAGGTACGAAACGTAACTAAACAGCATCACTCATCCAACCATAAAGTAATAAGTTTTAAACACACTACGTGTTTAACAGAAATGTGTTATCCGGGGTACGGGCGGTATATGAAATATTCAGGCAGTAGTCGGTGCGATGAGAGTGTAGGCGGGCGCGCTCTCCGTGGCCTTCCGGGGACTGATTTATGGCTTGCCTTCACCCGCGGCGTCGGCTGCCCGTTGCTGCGACCGCGTATGGCTGAAATACTAGCTGAAACTTACCACACAGTCTGCTTATTTTTTTATCCCGCCCGATCTTCAAAGTTTCACACGTTCATATGATACACTTAATATACACACTAGAATAGGTCTAAGACACCGTGCTCGTAGAACGAGAGTTCATAGCTGTATAACAGGTATAGTACAGTGGTAAAGCTGGCATGTTCACAGTACTCACACTAATGCTAATTCACTATACCATATGTTTAGAAATTAAGTTAAATTAAATTAATTAAATTATCTTAATTGAAAAAGTTAATTTATAAAAATTTTGTCTTTTACTCTGATTTAATAAGCTAATTTCACGAGACTGTCCTGTTAATGTTTTGCCGGAACCAATTCTTTGAAAAGATATTTTTATCTAACCTTAAAATAGGTAAACAAAGATGAAATTTGAGTGGTAGAGCCACGTTGCGTTGAGTGGTAGAGCCACGCTGCGTTGCAGCACGAAATGGGCCGGCTCGCCCGGCGTAACACCACCCTCTCACAGAATATCGGCGTGAAACAACGGCGTTGCTGTTGTGTTTCGTCCGGTGAGTGAAAGTACCGGAGGCCCATCTCTCACCCCTCCCCCCTCCCAATTCCTACTCCCTCCTCAAGATCCAACTCCTTTCCAAGGTTGGCAACGCATCTGCGATAACTTTGGTTTTGCGGGTGTCTATGGGCGGCGGTGATTACTTTCCATCCCGCCTGCTCGTTGGCCTCCTTTTAACATAAAAAAAAAAAAAAAAATGAATCTTTGTCGATTTAAACGTGATTAACGCTAACGGACGAATGTCAAAAAATACCACTCTGTATTTATAAACAGTAGCAAAAGCAAAACAATGACTGCTCCCTCATACTCATAAGCTTCACCGAGCGCGAGAGAGACGGATAGATTTTCATGATGCGTATGCAGTGCGACGTCACGCCGCGCGTTTTTTCACAGACACTACACAAGCGCACCGTGTAAATATGTTGAACGTGCCAGCTTTAGTTAACAGACCTGTATGTACCTGGGCGATTTTCCCCAGCCTCTCGACCCTGTTAACCCGAGTCAAAGTCCCAGCCTCGTCTGACTAATGGTTTCAATGACATACAAATTTTAGATTTCTTAAACGTGATTGAATGGGATTTGACTTACCACAAGGCAGGCACAAGTTCTCCAGTGGAGGCCGCGTATCGGTAAACGTAGTTAGGACGCCCTCAGAATAGGTGGAGCGACGATCATCGCAAGGTGGCTGGCAAGAGCTGGATGAGAGTATCTGCGGGTCGTGCTCGGTGTCGTGCACTTGGAGAGGCCTATGTCCAGCAGTGGACTAGTATAGGCTGATGATGATGATGAGGCACTTTGAAGTAAGAAAGATAATCCCTTTTTAATGTTATGTAAGTAGGCGACAGAAGTCAATCACCAGACCGAGCCGTTCTATATTTATATGTAGTGAGTGAAGCAAGGCGGCGATTATGTCGATTCGTAATGCTCCATTAGGCACGAAATAATTATGTCAGCCGGTATATTACGGTGATCTACGCTGGTACTGGCCTATCTGTGCACACCTACTGCAGGCTGTGGACTTCAGCGAGCCCATTATTGTAATTATTTTTATTTCATTTAACCTATTTCTTTTGTTTTCTTTTTAATTTACAAGTTCATGGCCACACATGCACGGGCGCTGTTTATTTCAGTCTGAAATCTGTAGTCTGGTGTATATATGGTATTTATTTCATGTGAATAAATAAATTTACTTAAGTACTAAGTTTTGCATAGCTATAAACCTATAGAATTATTTCTAAACCGTTTGGTTTCTTTGTTACCAGTCAAATATTATATTATGACTTTCTTCCGTTTCTTTTCATAAATAACATTTACTTGTAAATAGAGGTTCAAAACAGAATAATAAATAAAATTATATTGCATCTTAGACCAAACTATAAACATGCGAACATTGTAAAAATTAACGGCATTTATGCAGGCCGTCATTAATGGGTGCGCTTGTTACCGTGCTTGTTCCACGATGGGGAGCGCTCTCATTACATGGCACTGCATCGGCTGCTTACCATCAGGCAGGATGTGGTCACTATGACGTGATAATATAAAAAAATAAATATTAAAAAAACATTATTTTGTCAATGTGAAATCATACAGTATATTAATAGTTCATAATAACAATTTACAACATGTACTAAATATTAAAAATGTAAGTAATACTAGTTAATAATAATAATATTATTTTTTATAGTATTGTCTTATCGTATATCCCGTACATCTCGATGCAGTAGTGCCTGCGTGTGTACCCCTAGTCCGCATAGGTGATTATCCGAAATTGCCCATTATTGTGCCCATCCCATACGAAAATACTCGTTTACCGTTGACATTACATCTATATTCATTACACCTAATGGTTTATGTATTAATTTAGCTAGACAGCATCCCACTGTCGGGCAAAAAATATATTGGTTGAAGAATCTTTTTTTAAACCATTTTTAAAATACTCGTATAAAATATAATTCTCTTCCCAGTGCGGGGTTCATATTATTATTGCATTCAGGTTGATGGTAGGGCTTCTTCTATGTTCGTCTGGTGTAGCGTTAAATCTTCGCTACTAGATTGTCATAACATTGAAACAAACGTACAGTTCCTGACTTCTACACTGGTAAGAAGTTATGAACTGGCATGTCCTGCTGTAACACCGAAACGCCTACCGAAAAGCCTCTGGTGGGGGCCAGAGCTTGAACGTCTTCGTCAGGAACTCAGGACACTTTTCAACAGAGCCAAAAATACCAGAGCCACTGAGGACTGGGATGTATATAAAATAGCACAAAAGCACTACAAAAAACGAATCAGATTCCGGAGAACGGAAGGCTGGCGTAATTTTTGTAGCCATCCTGGATAGTTAATTGAATTGGGGGAGGCACATCGATGCAAAAATAAAGAAGGCCTGCATAGCTTTTGGGCAGTGTAGAAGACTTGTTGGTAAAAAATGTGGTCTAAATCCAAAAATCACACTTTGGTTATACACATCAGTTATCAGACCTTCCTTAACCTACGGATCAGTTGTCTGGTGGCCCAAAACCCAACTGGTCACGGTGAAAGCAAAACTCCAGAGTCTGCAACGCCTAGCAAGCGTTGCAGCCACGGGATGCCTGAGAACAACTGCATTAGCCGCTCTTGAGTATATATTGAACTTAAGGCCTCTAAATCTGGTCATATAAGAGGAAGCCAAGGGCGCAGCCTTAAGACTAAGATAAAACGGGTTATGGAAACAAAACATAACCACACACTCAAAAATTCTGCAGGCAAGCCTGAAGGAAATACCACTTCTTGAAGCGCCCATGGACAGAATACTATGCCACCACGTCTTCGATAGAAGATACAATATCCAACTTACTGCAGAACGAGTTGACAGCTCTGGCATCAACGAAGTTAGGATATACACAGACGGATCCAAAATCGCACACGGTACTGGAGCGGGTGTCTTCTCGAATGACTTAAACATAAAAATATCAACAACTTTAGACAAGTTAAATACAATCTTTCAAGCAGAATGTATTGGCATCACCAAAGCGGCACAGGCGGTTGCAGCCAGAGCTGTCAGAGACCTAAATATAAAAATTGTCTCCGACAGCGCATCCGTTCTTCAAGCTTTAAAAAACAACACCATAACTTCTGTCCTTGTACTGGAATGTCACAACACTCTCCAATCCATAGCAAATACAAATAGAGTGACTTTGCAATGGATTAAAGGACACAGCAACTCACAAGGTAATGACGCAGCTGATGAACTGAACTGAACTGGCCAAAAGAGGATCGATGACAACAGTTTATGGACCGGAACCAATGCTGCCCATACCTCAGGCCTAGATAAAAACATGGCTGCGGGAATTAACCGAAGGAAAGCATCTAACAGAGTGGAGAAACAGTGTAGGTTGCAGGCAAACCAAGAATGCAGTTCCGGTACCATCAAAAAAGTTTGCCCGCAACCTCCTCAGATTAAACAGGGACAGGATCCGTAAAATCATTGGTATCATTACTGGCCATTGTCCCCTAAACAATCACTTATTTACAATAGGTGTGACCGACAGCTCTCTATGCAGAGGATGCATGGAGGCGGAAGAAACGCCACAACACGTGCTTGTGGAATGCAGGAGTGTGGCAAATCGGGCACGGTTTCTCCAAGCACCCAGGACGCTCGCGGAAGCCTGCAGTAGCCTGAAAAGGCTGCAAGCCTTCTGGGATAGTCTGGGTTGGTTGGAGTAGGTGGAAGGTATACGTACAATGGCCAAATCAAATGGCTAAGTGCGGACACAGCCCAGTCAAACTAAACTAAACTAAACTACTAGTTTGTCAACTTTCGTCACACTGCGATACTCTATATATTATTATATTGTAGTTATACCAGTAGGTGGCGTAGTTTTTTTTTTTTTTGTGCGCAGATCGCCTAGCTTATTGACGTTAGCCACCTCACAATTTTACCTTTCAAAACTTGGACAGCGGCACACGACTCCACATTAACTGAGAGCGGTTCACCAACAAGCCAAACTGTTTATGAAATCCAACCAATAAATTTAAATATTAGGTTGGGGAAAAAGTCTTTTCGCATACAGTATGTATGAACTTGTAATAAAATCTCTTTGGCTATACTATTTTTATCTGGCTGGTTTTGGTATCATTAAAAGTTTAAATTTTAAAGAAGATAATTCCAAACTCAAATTTGGAAAATGTGTCATTTTCATTTGTTTTTCTTACTGTCAAGATGAGTGAATCTAATGAAGAAATTTGATAATTTTAAAATTTTACTACAAAAAAGGTAAAAATGCAACGCAAGCCGCGTAAAAAATTTGCGATAAAATGTTTATATAATTTTTAACGCAAATTTTGTTGCGAACAAAATACAAAAACACAAATGTTTAAAAAAAATATCCACGAGCAGGATTTGAACCCGCACGCACCCTTCTGACATACCGGGTCAGGTGCTCTCCCAATTATTCAACACTATTTACTTTTTACTTTGAAAGCCAAAGGCGCCCATTCAATGTCAAAAACTACCGTCATTAACATCTGTTAATGACGGTAGTTAGAAGAAGGTAGAAGTAGGCAAGCTATTTATAAAATGTTTATATAATTTTTAACGCAAATTTTGTTGCGAACAAATTACAAAAACACAAATGTAGAAAAAAAAAAAAAAGGTATGTCAGAAGGGTGCGGGTTCAAAAAATGCGAAGATACTTTTTCCCCAACCTATTACAACAAAACTCCACCATCGCTTCAACTCGTCAGCCGTTTCAGGAAGGAATCACCTCTAAACCAAATAAATGTGGCGTTTACAATGAAAAATAGAAAACGTAACTCAAAAATTCAAATATGACATTACAGCCACACTGACAGGCTGCCAGCAATCAACCAAAAAGGTTCGGTTCGAATACCATAGGTCAGAGTACACACAACTACGCCACCTACTGGTATAACTACAATATAATAATATATAGAAAATCGCTGAGTAACGAAAGGCGACAACCTAGTAGCGGTGATTTAACGCTACATTAGCTACCAGTATCTTATCCGAGAATTTCGCCTTATCATCAATTATTGTAGCATTATTGTTTTTCGACAGTTAGGTAGAAAACTGCTGCTACTGAAACGGGTGTCCTAGGCGTCTCTAGTGTGACTATCTCCAGAAACACACCGTAGGTTTACATGTACGAATAGAAGCCAACTTTAATGTGCAGGAGCTGTATTCTATGTTACAATTAATTCCTTTCCCGTCCTACTACATTTAAATTGTCATTCATAAATTAGAATAGTTACAAAAGCACTTCCTGAATTGTATCTTTCCAATATCCTTTGCGTAGTCGTGGTAAAAATGTTACCAAACATATTCTTCTAATCTCCAACACTCAAACCAATAACTCCAGTTGCCTGTACATTTCGTTTTATCGTTGCCATAACTTGCGCCTCCATTGTGTCCGTGTAACGCACTCGTAGGTATGGTACCGCTTTTACTATTGTGTAGAGTTCAAAAGTGCTTACTCGAGATTACAGTTGGAGTAAATAAGTTGTAATTTTCCATATAGTTTGTTCAATGAGAATTTCGCTACTTCAACGCTATTTCGTTGTTTCGCACTGGCGTTGGAAAGCGCTGCATGTATTTTATTTTACGTAGATGTTTTTTTTTTGCTGGTTTAGCAAAGGAGCGTAAGACCGACCACCGCAGTTCTTAGACGTTAGCATCCATTATTCATCCTTCATCATTCAAGATGCTGACTCTGAAGCTGTAGTTCTTATGTCTCTCCGATAAATATGTAAAAACATCTTGACATCAATAGCATTTGTAAAAGTCTGAAATAAAATGTGTTTATTAGACATTCTAATCCATCATATTATGTACTGTAAGAATTATTAATTGTGTTATGCTTAACTGACCCGGCATGTCATGGGGTGCGGGTTCGAATCCCGCTAGTGGAATTTTTTCAACACTTTGTCCTTTTTCCAAAATGTTACCCATAAGTTTGTATAATCTTCCACATCTTTAACATTCTTTTGCAGCTTTTTCTTTTTCATCAATCTGACTGAATGGCAAATAAATTTTGCACTAGACACTCAATACCCTATAAGGCGCGGGTTAACTTTACAAAGCAATGAGCGGCAGTTTCGCTTATTTTTGTTGGTGGATTGCTTAATTATCGATGCTATTATAACCCTATGCAACAAAGATCCCGTTGGGTCCAAGTGCTACTGGGGGACGGAAACCTCCACGGACACCACTCATGTAAGTTCATTAATCTTTTGACTGCCACAGACGGCTATAATCGACAATGCTTCTAGTTTACAAAAAAAACACAAAATCAAGATATTTGAAAATTTTGAAATCCTTGTTCCAGTTGCAAGTTTTTACTCTGAAGTGAATGCTTGGCGTACAGGACACGGCGTCGCATTTATGCTGTGGCGGTCAAAAGACGGTGTACAGTGAGGTGAGCGGTTTTCGTCGCGCGTGTTAAAGTCGGCCCGCAATGAGCGCAGTTTCGCTTATTGCGCGAGTTTAGAGCCGCGGGACTGCGCGCCGAAGCCGGCAACTTAGCCGATTGCTCCACCTGGGATATATTAGAGATTGGGGGAATTACCCTACCCTCGTATGTGTTAGACGTGTAAAATTAAATCACTTTTCATCTACTTTATCATCATCATCGCCTCGGTGGCCGAGTGGCAGACCGCTCGACCCGATACCCGAAGGTCCCGGGTTCAATTCCCTGGTCGGGCAAAGTGTATTGCGGTTTTTTTTTCGATGTTTAGCCCGCGTTTATGATTACCAATCCGCATTAAGCCATTAACCATCAATTGTAGTGATGACTTGTAGAATGATGGAGGCCTTTGCCCAGCAGTGGGTTAGTCATAGGCTATTTACATTATCATCATCAGCTCATTTTATGTCCCCACTGCTGTGAGGGGCACGAGCCACTTAAGGCGATGGAAAGACCAAAGAGAGATCAAGCCCTTAACCACCACACAAGGGTGAGCAAGTACTTCCAAGCCAAGTGGCCTTCCTCTCACCTGATGTTAAGTGATGATAAGGCCGTAGGAGTGGGCTTCCCTTCACCCGGAGGATAAAGCAAATCTGCCCACTATTGGGGCCACTTGGTATGTTATGTCCCGATATCCCCACTGTTAATGTGGACTCGCCTAAGCCTAGCAGTGGTACGATTATAGACTGATAATGAAGATGAATTGTGCATTTCAGCTAAATGTCAAGAGTGAGTACTGCCACTAGTCTAACTATTTAACTAATGATAGTTTGATAAGTTGTCAGAGTAGTTGTGTAGTCGAAACAAGTTACGCCGTCGGCGTCGTCGTTCGGAAGATGGGCCGCCAGACAGGCAACTCAATAGTGCAACTCACTTGACGCGTCGACTTGTTTCGAGTGTTCTCCACGTGGGGACATTTAAATCGGTCACTGGATTATTATAGTTTATTTATTTATTGACATCCAGGCATTCAAAACAGGATATATTGATATTAATGTCATAACTATATGATTGTGTGCTATCACCATCATCATCGTCTCAGCCGAAAGTCCACTTATGAACAAAAGCTACAGTCAAGGGTTTCCACCAGCTACCGGTGTTTTGCTACACGGATCCAGATGAAACCCGCGACTTGTGGTAGGATTTTGAGTTGTTATAATCAATCCTTGTGTCCAGCGACGTTAAACGGCTTACGAAGGTGGAACAAGCATCAAAATAACAGTTTTCAAGTCAAGTCAAACCAATCTCGGTTTCGGCGCGTTGTTAAAAGACGTTCTGAATCTGAGAATAAAAATGTATTCACACAGTTTCGAACCCTTTGCAGGGTCTGAAATGAAACACACGTGTGCATTATTCGCTTAAAACAATTAATAATGACGTTGAACTTGTTTTCAATCAAAATCACTGAGCCATTGTCGCTTTATTCGATTCTCGTTTCTAGCACGGCAAATATTGATAAAGAAAATGTTAAAACTATTCATATTATTTTTCATTTATCCCTATTATTTTGGCCAGCGATGTACAGTCAAAGTGTCGAGTGTAGATCGCAATCGAGTTGTGCAAGTATCGCGCGTCTTCATTGTGCAACTTGCGGGGCGGAGTGGTCTGCGGCTTTTTGCTCTAATTCGTCTGTGTTGTGTATAGCGTACGACTCTACTGTACTCACTGCCTTTAGGGTAGCAATTATGTAAATATAAAGATATACAACGTGTAACAGAGAGGTGTGGTCAAAATGAAAACATCCGCAGTATATCCGATTTAGATCTTGTAGAGTTACTAAGACACGATTATTAACTTTAATTTGTTATGCAATTTTCAATTAAATATTTTCAATCAGACGTCATATCAAAATAAACAAGTCTCAGCCCTCTAGTGGTTTAGTAACCTCTGTGTACTTCCATTTATGATCACTGCTGCTTGCCAATACGCGCCTAAAGCGCATAACTTCACTAATATAAATATTTAATTTACCATTGCATTACAAATTTAGGTTAATAATTATATCTTAGTAACAACACAAAGATCTAGATTAAAATGTTTACGTAAGGATCAGAATCTTTATTTATTTATTAATGCTGTGATGTCTAATAATAAATTTTAAAGGAATAATAATCGTGATAGTAAAATTCACGGTTCAAAAATACACTTATTTAAACAGTTATGCAAATTGTAGAAGTTTAACGGGATTGTCTGCTCCTAGTCATTGTTTATTTTGTTTGTGATTCTCAGAAAAGCCTTTTTTGATATAAAAACATTTACAGCTCTTAGCAACCTTCAGCCAAAGCTTTTTTTTCCCACTGCGTCAAAAGGAGGGTTGTTTTTCGAGTGTATGTATGTGTATGTATGTATGGATGTATGTATGTATGTATGTATGATGTATGTATGTATGTATGTATGTATGTATGTATGTATGTATGTATGTATGTATGTATGTATGTATGTATGTATGTATGTATGTATGTATGTATGTATGTGTATGTATGTATGTATGTATGTATGTATGTATGTATGTATGTATGTATGTATGTATGTATGTATGTATGTATGTATGTATGTATGTATGTATGTATGTATGTCTATTTCTTTGGCACGCCCTACAGTACAGCCCAAACAGCATGATGGATTTTAACATATGAGGTGTCGTAAGATTTGTTTTAACTGTGGGAGTGACATAGGCTATATAAAAATACGGATTGTGGAAACGGGAATACGATAAGTAACAGCACAAAATATGACGTAAAAGTACGGTACCGACGCCATCATGTACAACGTAGCGAGCAATTGCATAAGGGCAAAAAAAATCCCCTCCCTCTATGTATAAGCCCAATTAAATGCCTACATTGACTGGGTTAAGAGAAATCTCCTATTTTATTTCTATCAAAATTTAATATAAGTAAATACAATGAGTTTATTGGATGTTATTAATTAGGTATACCTACTTATTTCTTAAACTTAATCTGGTTCAGAGGGGTGAATCTTCCATACATTGAATAATTACAAAAAAAAATTATACGGCAGCGCCTTCTTCCGTAAGAGGAACCTCAAGTTAGTACCTAACTGGTTATCCATATAATGCCACTAGATGGCGGTAGTATAGATAGCATTTTAAATTAATAAGTTATGTTTAGTTATTTTACTAGTAACTTTCTTATAACCACAACTTTCGTCAATTTTAGAAAGAGCTGATTAGCCGAGTAGCTATGACGACGTATCGTGCTAAAGTAGTGAATGAGAAATCCTAGGTTCGATCCTTCGGAAATAAAATAATAACTTTTTGATTGTTATGTTCATTTATAAGTTTTTAATATGTTTATCAATCTTACAATTAATATTATACCCAAAAAAAAAGTTAACTAGTTTTTTGTAAATATGTAAATGAAGCTCTCTTATTCTCCATTTAATTTGAATTTCCCGCGCATTGGACTGCATGCGCTATCTGTGGACAGCAGGCCTCCTCTGTGCTCTATGGTGAGAAAAATGACTTTGCATTTATAGAAAAATATGTGAACACGTTTTATCTAGATATTTCTCAAATAATAGAAAACTATTGAAGCAATAGCTTTTAATGTTGTTTCTCTTACAGGTTTGTAATAATTAATAACAGGCAGTGATCTTGTATCTGTATGTCAATATAAAAATAAGTTGTGTTTGTTCTAATGAAAATAAATTTCTCTTACAGAGCAATAACATAACCAGTTCGATCCGAAGACAAATGTCTTATGCATAACCTCAATAATGGATGCCGACAAAAATGCTTTCATAATTCCGGAGAATTTCCAACCGGTGAAATTACATGATGCATTAGTTAAAACACAAACTTTTCAAAAAGTAAAAACTACACTGCAAAGAAGACACGAAAAACGACAAGTATGGATTCCAATGACAACAGAGTTACGTGATACTTATATGGATGAGGCTGGAAATATGCAATTCAAAGGATATTTACTGGAAGAAATTATACTGAAATCACAGACTGGGACGAGTGAAACTTCGACAGAAGCCCTTTCAAGAATTTTGGAAAAATTTTCTGACTTGAAGAGAGAACATAAACAGTTTAATTTAAAACAGGTATCTGAGAAAATGGTAGTAGATAAATTCACACAAAAAACTTCCAGCGTTACACAATGGATGGTTATCTTTGAAGCTGAATGTACTCGGGCTGGTATAGCTGAAGATATTCAAAAAATTCAAGTGTTCCGGTTATTTTTGGACGACTCATGTCAAGACTGGTATTGTTCGATGCTTATTAAACATACAATTAATTCGGAATGGGATATTTGGAAAAAGAACTTTTGTGAAACATATGTGAATAGAGGCACACCGATAAGGCATGCATTTCAATATAAATATAGGCAGGGTTCATTACTTGAATATGCGTTAAAGAAAGAGAGGCTTTTATTAGAAATTAACAGTTCTATTGATAAACCTACATTAATAAATTTGATTGTAACTGGGCTACCTAACTTTATTGCTGATGAAATTAATAGAAATAAATTGAAAGAAACGGAGGATTTGTTTAATACCATAAGGGGTTTAGAACATTTAAATAAAAAGACTATAAAATAGAAAGAAATATATTTGGATAGTAAAATTAAACAAAATAATTGGAAACCCCAACCGTGTAAAATCTGTGAAAAAGAAAAAAAAGGAAATCGTTATCATTCGGAATCGGTTTGCTGGTTCAAAAATAAAGACAATATACACTCAAAAAAGGACCCGATTAAAAGTGTTAATAATTCTGAATTAGAAATGAGTCTAAATGAAATAGATCCAAAAAACTATTAATTCCACCATTAATCAAAATAAAATTACTAATTAATGATTCCATAGAAACATTAGGGGTTTATGATTCAGGATCAAATGTAAGTTTGATTAATTCAAAATTATTATCCTTAAAAAATTACGAACCCCATAAGTGTAATAACAATCAAGCAAATTTAAAAACGATTAATGGTGTAAAAAAATCCATAGGAATAGTAACATTAAAGATTAAGATTTTTCAAATAGAGAGAAACGTTAATGTTTTTGTTATAAATGAACAAAATTTTGATTTTGATTTTTTGATTGGATTGGATTGCATAAAATCTTTTCAATTGATTCAAAATGAAAACCTTCAAATAATACAAAAGTTAGACAACGAGATAAAACAAAATAATGAAAAAATTCCTGGCTTCACAGGTGACAAAATTAAAAACATACAGTATTCAGTTGATAATAATAATGAAAAACAAAAAACAGAGAAGGATAATTTAGTTATGAATGATAAATGCAAGGTCAACTTTAATGAACACATAGAAAGTACTAACTTCAACATTTCAGTTGATCACTTAGACTTTCATCAAAGGTCAAAAATAGATGAATTAATAAAAACATATAAATCGCTATTTGCGAAAGATAAATATGATGTGGGCTTAGTAAAGCACATATAGATTTACTAGTAGATACATATTGTAGCAAACGACCTTATAGATGCAATTTTGAAGATAAGAAGGAAATAGAACAACAAGTTTCAAAATTATTAGAAAAAAAATTAATTGAAGAATCTTATAGTCCTTTTGCGGCTCCTGTAACATTAGCCTATAAGAAAGAAGAAGGTAGAAAATCCAGACTTTGCATAGATTTTCGCGATTTAAATAAAATAGTGGTACCTCAATCACAACCATTTCCACTTATAGAGGATTTAATGATTAAAACTAGAAATTGTAAATATTTCTCAACATTAGATATAAATTCAGCTTTTTAGGCGATACCTTTAAAAATAGAAGATAGAAAAAAAACAGCGTTTGTTACTCAAGAAAATCATTTTCAGTGGACCTGTTTACCCTTTGGTTTAAAAGTTTCTCCTGCAATTTTCCAAAGGATATTAAGTAGTATTATTAGGAAACATATCTTATCTAGTTTTACAGTCAATTTCATCGATGACATTCTAGTATTTTCGCAGACATTTGATGAACACATTAAACACTTAACACAGTTATTGGAAGCAATCTCAAAGGAGGGCTTTAGATTAAAATTCTCAAAATGCAATTTTGCTCAGGATTCTGTGAAATACTTAGGCCACATAATAAAAAATAATACAGTGACTCCACTTAAAGATAATTTAATAGCTATAAAAGATTTTCCAATTCCAAAAACAAAAAAGAACATTAGACAGTTTTTGGGAAAAATTAACTTTTATGGCAAATATATACCAAATATATCAATCATATTAGATCCTCTGCATAACTTGTTGAGAAAAGATCAAAAATTCATTTGGACAGAAAAATGTCAAGAAACTTTTAACAAAATAAAGGAAATGCTTTGCTCAAGACCTATTTTAGAGATCTTTGATCCAGACTTACCTATACATATTTACACAGACGCTAGTACACAGGGCATAGGGGCTATACTGAAACAACCACAAAAAAATGGAGAAGAGAAGCCATGTGCATACTTTTCTAGAAAATTAAATGACAGTCAAAAAAGAAAAAAAGCTGTTTATCTGGAATGTTTAGCTATAAAAGAAGCACTAAAATATTGGCAACATTGGCTCATAGGAAAAAAATTTAAAGTGTTCTCGGACCATAAGCCTCTAGAAAAACTTAATATTAAGGCAAGAACAGATGAAGAGTTAGGAGATCTCACGTATTACTTATCTCAATTTAATTTTGAAGTAATATACTCACCAGGCAAATACAATTTAGAAGCAGACAGTTTAAGTAGGAATCCTGTATTAGAATCACATGTGAATCAAGAAGAAGTTTTAAAAGTTGTGAATTTTATTAAACTAGTAGACATCCAAAATGATCAAGAGGAAAATAAAGATATAAAATTACATAAAAATAAACTAATACTTAAAGATAAAATATACTTCAAAAGAATAGGAAAAAAAGAGAAAATTGTACTCACAGAAGAATTTAGTAAAAAAATTATAAAAAACATTCACGATACATATTGTCATATAGGGGCAAAACAAATGGAAAGTAAAATCAAACCATTCTATTCAGCAAAGAATTTAGTTCAGAATATAAAAAGAATGTGCGATAATTGTGAAATATGTATTAAAAATAAAACTAGAACTAAATTTAAATATGGATTGATGTCTCATCTGGGTCCTGCTACTTACCCTTTTGAAATAGTCTCTATAGATACTATTGGTGGATTCGGTGGCTCACGCTCCACAAAAACCTACTTACATCTTTTAGTTGATCATTTTACCAGATATGCCTACATTTTAACATCCAAAACCCAAAATGCAAATGATTTTATAAAACTTGTAAAAAATGTTCTAAACGAAAATGCAATTGGAACAATTCTATCTGACCAATACCCAGGCATAAATTCAAAAGAATTTAAAAGTTTTTTAGAAAAAGAGAACATACCTATTATCTACACTGCAGTAAATGCACCTTTTTCAAACGGTTTAAATGAACGACTAAACCAAACACTGGTTAATAAGATAAGGTGTAAAATTAACGAAAAGAAAGATAAAATAGTTTGGACCACTATCGCCCATGAGTGTACCCAGAAATATAACGAAACTGAACACACTGTGACAGGATTTTCCCCAATATATTTAATGCAAGGAAAAATAATTAATATCTTACCCGATGAATTAAGAAAGAAAAATACACAAAGTGATTTATTACATGATAGAAAGATAGCATTACTACACTGATTACTACACTACATTGACTAAATAGAAAAAAACTAGACGAAGTAAAAATTGGACCTTATAAAATTTTAGAAAAATTATCGGACTCTATTTATAAGATAGATACAGGTCATAAAAAGTTAGAATCAAATTATTTTCATATTACTAAAATTATACCAGTTCCTGAATAATGTCTGTCTGGTAATAAGCTCTCTTATTCTCCATTTAATTTGAATTTCCCGCGCATTGGACTGCATGCGCTATCTGTGGACAGCAGGCCTCCTCTGTGCTCTATGGTGAGATAAATGACTTTGCATTTATAGAAAAATATGTGAACACGTTTTATCTAGATATTTCTCAAATAATAGAAAACTATTGAAGCAATAGCTTTTAATGTTGTTTCTCTTACAGGTTTGTAATAATTAATAACAGGCAGTGATCTTGTATCTGTATGTCAATATAAAAATAAGTTGTGTTTGTTCTAATGAAAATAAATTTCTCTTACAGAGCAATAACATAACCAGTTGTTTCAATAAAATATAACATATTATAAATATTATATATATTTTAGCGCCATCTATCGGGAAGAAGCGTAAACGCGCACGCAAACATCTACTACCGCATCTATTTTCTGAGAGGCACATCTATACCCAACATTAAACATAGTCTATAATCGGATTAGCTACTTATTAGTAATCTTGACCCCAAAAAACTGTTAGATCGACACGATCAAAATTCTTTAGACGAACTACAATGTCTACGGAATTTAAATTTTACTGTATGAATAATATGGTTTTTTATGTAGGTTTCAAATGCTTGGTTTTCAAACTAAACAGTTTGAAATAAACCAAATTATTAAAATAAAACAAAAAACCCGATTGCTAAAACAACTATATAAAAAAACAATTGTATACTCGTAAAAACCGGACTAACATTAAAAATAAAAGTAAATAGAAATAACTGAAAAGAAAAAAAACAAGCTCTACGATCCCAGAATTCAATTTGAGCAATGTTGAATGCAACGTGAAATATTTCCTTATTTATAAATACATTGAATATTGATAGTTGTCGCAGGAGGGGAGAATCATCAACCAAGCGGTCGTGACTAGCTCAATGAAATCCGCACTCTCTCTGGAGGAGGTTGACACTAAATGGTTTTATACCAAATCCCTTTGTCCCGTGAAGTTTTATCAAAATACTCTTTCAACATTTCCTGACACTTATTCTTATACTTATTGACAAGTTCAGTTTGATATGGGACAATATGATATCTAACACCATCAGATACAGCCGATTTCGCCAGTCTGTGAACCACCTCACTACTCATGATTCCTACATGCGAAGGGATCCATTGCAACCTTGGATTCTTATTGCACGTGTAAAAGTTGTGCATTTGAAGCAATACTATATAGGTAGGCTATCGAGACACCTTTGGGCCCAGAGGCGCATCGAGCCAGATGTTGTAAAGCGCTTTTGCTGTCAGTAAATATAACAATATTTTTTACATTTAAGTTTTCTATGTAAATTAAAGATTCCGAGATTGCAACTAACTCCGCTGACATTATAGAAATACAGTTCTTAAGTTAATAGGATTTAGATGTTTTAAACAATGGGTCATAAAAAGCTTCTCCTACACCATCTTGGCACTTTGATCCATCTGCATAAATTCTATGGAAGCCACTATAGGCTCTATCAATTTCGGCTGTAACTTCTGTATGCAACACATTTGGATCATAAGATGCTTTTGGATCCGTTACATATTTTAAAACATTTAACCGGCTTGAATTGCAATTTTAGTGATTTCGATCTGAAGACTAATCTTTATCAAAATAAAATATAGCCTAGGTTACCCACAATAATAGCATTATATCAGTGAGAGAATTTTTGGAATCGGACCAGTAGTTCTAGAGATTAACCCCAACAAACAAACAAACAAACAAACAAACATTATCACCTCTTTATTAATATTTATTATGATGTCTGAGAGTAATTAGTGCTACTTAGTGTTGGGAGCGTTCAACCTAACATAGGTACTACGAGTATTATCATCGTGCAGCTTGCTTAATAATAATATACAAATACTAATCTCAGCTGCGACGATGTTGGTGCGAGGGCTCCGTCAGACGAGAGCGGGTATGTGCGTGTTTTTGGTTTTATTTTATTTTTAGTTTTTTTTATAATGTCGAGTGTAAACGAACTCTCCGAGGCATACAAACTCACGGCGTTTAAGGATGTATGTTTAGCTATAAGAACAACGTGTATAACTGTTTTTAACAAAATAAAAAAATATATAAAAACGCAGTCTATTTACCAAATCTATCGAAGATTTATTTTTAATTGAATATGTTATCTGGGAATATATTTATTTAAAACCGTAACGTTATTAGTTTTTATTTGCCTACCGGGGGTTTTCTTTTTAAATTACTTTTGATACAGCATTTTTTTGGGTAACGTTTTTTTTGTAAACGCTCTGCTTTAAGAATGTTGTAAGTAAAATGATAATAAGTAGGCACTCACTAATGTTTGTTTAGAGTACAGTTTTATTGTATGCTAGCCGTCACCCGCCCGCTTTGCTGTGCGAAAATAATGGATCAATGAATGCTAATCAAAATAATTATTTATTTATTTATTTTAAACTTTTGCAACAAAATATTACATGGCGGACTTAATGCCTAAGGCATTCTCTACCAGTCAACCATAGGGTGGTGCAGAAATGACATGGGAGGTGCAAATTTTGAGAGACAACAAAAGTAGAAAACAGTGTAACAAAAAGATTCAAACTTTTATTACATAAAAAAATATTATATAAATTACAATTACATAAAATACTTAAATATAAAATATGTATATAAATATACCTACATAAATACATAATTTATAAATAATTTAAAAATCGGTCGTTACTGAGATGATTCTGCCAAGGTTTCATTAAGAAAAAGCATGCGTACTTTCTTTATAAAGACATCGCGAATTGTAGCCATCCTGATTTCGAGAGGCAGCGCGTAATATTAGGTTTACCAACATCATAATTATATTATAGCCAATCATTTGCACAATCGCGTGTTCTTACTACATACAAATATTCATCAAGTTATAAGAGGACATACATTACAGACAGACAGACAAAAATTTCAAAAATCGTAGAATTGATGTCAGTGTCAAAATATGTCAGAAAAATTGCTTATACAGACAGAGCCTAGTATAGATTATGATAAACATATTATGTTTTGGTCTTCAAAAAAATATTTTGTTAATGACTTTCCAAGACTAAGATAGTTATAGTAAGTACTACTAACAAATGTAGATTAAGAAGTAGATTACCTTGATTCCATGGTTCTTACGAAGACACACAGATATGCACGTGTTAGGTTTGTAGCAAATTTAGACTTGTGGCTGATGGAGGGAAGTGGCTTTTATAAGTAAAAAAATATACAGTTCAAAAATAGTGTACAGAAGTTTAAAAATAAGTTATAAGTTAACAATGATTTTCTTAAATACGTAAATTAATATAAATTTTATTTCGGAAATAATGTTTGTGTATTGACAACTACGGTAGTCAGAAGTGGGGCGCTAGTGAACCGACCGCCATCTTTGTTCTTCCACGGGCAGTGCAGCGCGGGAAGGATTCATTGTATCGGTGGCAATCGAAGCGATCGGTTACTATTTCGCCTTCTGTCAGTGTGTCTGGCTCTGAGTACCAACCATTGCTATTTTCAGATAAGTATTTGTGTTTATTATTTAAAGCTAATTGTCATATAAGTTAAAGCAAATAATACTATGAAGTGAATAAATGTTTTGTGAATATGATTATTATTGCTTTATAAAATAAATAGTTTGTACCTCCGTTAATACAGTTTATTAGCTCTCTCCATCCTGTTTATGCCCTAAAGAGACAAAATATTAAACTTTATCTACACTAATGTTGTAACATTCTACTTATGTTTCCAATACTTGACTTATAATTACTACTGTTATAGCGCAGACAACAAAACACTCAATTTAAGCAATTTCACATGATGGTATAATATCCACATCGATATCGTAACATCTCATTATAACATCAATAAAACGCGACCAATTAACCTGAAATGAAATAAATGAAATATATTTAATTTGCGCTTGAGAAAGGTACACTTTTGCTCTTATTCTAGTTTTCTTCTCTTTCTCAGCTGACAATGTAGCATGCAAATAACTTTAAATGACAATGACTAAATATTCCAATTAATTACATACACATAAAAATACAAAATTAATACTCCAAAATGTCAAATACCAATTAAATTACATTATAATAAAAATACAAAATTAATTACTAAAAATTGTTGTACTAAATATTCAAAAATATGTCAAAAATATGTCAAAACAGTATTATAACCACAGCGCAGCGGCCTAACTTAATCTGTGGAGCTTGTAAACTTTACTT
The DNA here is from genome assembly GCA_947562085.1 of Eudonia lacustrata. NCBI lineage: Eukaryota > Metazoa > Arthropoda > Insecta > Lepidoptera > Crambidae > Eudonia > Eudonia lacustrata. Next base: position 1,024,345 of record OX387323.1, on the reverse strand, counting down.
CTCTATGGTAGTCCATGCCATAGAGGAAAAAAGAAAAGTTTGTGAAAAGTTACAGTTGTCAAAAGTTACTAAAATATTTGCAATTCAAATAAAATAATATACAGAAATAAAATAATAATAAAAGTCAAATGATTTATCAAGTTTGGTCAAGGTGAATAGTATTTTACAGACATCAAAAGAAATTAATATGTCGTTAACTTATAAGAAAAATAAAACTAAAATATTTGCTTGCACACATCTAGGTACACATCTTACATTTATTAAGTGTATGTGTAAGAAAATCTTTCACTGAATAAAATAGGTGTGCCATAAGCCATTTATGTAACTCTGCTAGAAATTGTTTTACAATAAGTTTTCTAATTGTTTCAGGCAATTTATTAAAAATACTTATGCACATCCAGAAACAATTCTTTTGCATACGAGTGCTTTTTGGAACAAAGGCCGACATCAACCTTTTTCCATTTCTAGTGTTTCGGGGATACATAACTTGTGCTGTTTCAAAATAATGATGGTTAAGTTTGACAAATTTGGCTATTTCAAAAATGTATAGACATGGCAGGGGTAAGACTTTTAACCTTTTGAATAAGGGTGCACATGGCTCATCTGGTGCAGTGCCACAGATTGCCCTAATACATTTTTTTTGAGCGATAAATGCTTTATTTGTGTCTGTGCTGTTTCCCCATATGATTAAACCATAACGGAGGATGGACTCAATATATGCAAAGTATGCTGTGAGTGCTGCACTTTGAGAGGCTACTTTAGTGAGTTTATATAGTGCAAAAGTAAATCTATTTATTTTACAACATATGTTTGTGATCTGTTGCTTCCAGTCCAACTTATGATCAATTTGTATACCCAGAAACTTAGTTATATTTGTGCCATGTAGTCCTAGTCCTTGATAGTGTACATTTAACGTTTGATAAGGTGTATTATTAAAATTCATGAAATAAGTTTTGTCAATATTAATGAAAAGGTTATTATCTTTAAGCCAATTTATTATTAAGTTGATTGTATTGTTAATTTCATTACTAGGGCCCAAGACACTCCCCTGGGGCACCCCAAACTTGATTTCTTTAAACTCAGATAGATATTTTTGGGTTATATTATTTTTATCGAGTTTAGCTACTTCAACGGCTTGCATCCTATTGCTCAAATAAGTTTTTAGCCAATTTAGTGCCGGCCCCCTAATGCCGTTGTTTTCCAACTTTTTTAGTAGGGTGTCATGTAAGCAATAATCGAACGCTCTAGACATGTCAAGGAAAAGAGCTGTTGTGTACCTATTTTCATTTATGTTCATTAGTATTTCATTCACTAGGTTGAATATGGCATGGGTTGTGGATTTCTTTTTTTGAAATCCGAATTGATCTTGATTTAATATACCATACTTTTCAAAAAACACCATCAGTTTCTCAAGTACAATTTTTTCATAAACCTTTGATATGATTGAGATTAGTGTAATGGGTCTGTAGTTGTCAACTACTGTTTTTTCATTTTTTTTATGCAAGGGTTTGACTAGTGAATACTTAAGCCTGTCTGGGAAGGTCCCAGAGGATATTGATAGGTTTATAAGAAAAAATGTTAGAACAGGGGCTATTTCTTCATTGCATGCCTTCAGAACCTTTGTACATATGTTGTCATACCCTTCAGAGTTTGTGTTTTTGAGGGACTTAATAGTTTTTCTAACACAGTACTCATCAACAGGAGTCAGATAAATGGAATTTATCAGATTACTAGTTTTCCCATGCAAGTCATTATTTGTTTTCGCATGCGTGACACCTGTGATATTGATAAAATGGTCATTGAACTTATTGGCAATTTCTATTGGATTATTTATATTATGTTGATTATAGTCTAAAGTTTCAATATAATTGTTACATGTCGGTTTGGTATTTGTCTCCTCGTGTATAATTTTCCATGTAGCTTTACATGTGTTTTTTTTACTATTATTAAAGATATATTTATTATTTGACTGTTTTTTTGCCTGTAGTATGCATCGTTTTAGTATTTTTGAGTATGTTTGATATTTCTTTTTTGTGTTGTATGTTTTCCTTTTATAGTGATTAAGACGGTGCGCTCTACTTGTTGCACAGCTTTTTTTAATACCCTTAGAGATCCAGTGCTGGTTAGAGTTAGTGTTTATTGTGACTTTGCAAACTGGGAAACATAATTTATAAAGTAAACAGAACCAGTCATGGAATTTATTAAATGCTTCATTAGGATTACTTTCATTATATACATCTGTAAAAGTGAGGCATGAGAGATGTGTTCTGAACTTAATGATATTTTCGTCAGAATAACCTCTCTTAAATGTATGTATTTGTTTAGCTATTTGTGGTTTTCTTTTGATGTGGAAACTAAGTATCTGTGCAGTGTCATGGTCGGATAACCACAACGGAAGGATTGTGCTCTTTGCACCTTTTATATTACTAAAAATGTGGTCAATGCATGATAAGCCTCTTGTTGGTTGGGTTATATGTTGCTCTAGATTATAATTATTTAATATGCCTTTTAGTTTGGTGGTAATGTTGTTGTTTTGTAAAGTGTTTATATTAATGTCCCCAACAATAATTATTCTTTGTTTGTGATGTTTATGTTGGTATATGTAAAATAGTTGTTCAAATTTTTCTAAGAATAAATCAAAATGTCGTTTATTTGAAGCGGTTGAGCTACGGTATAGGCAAACAACTATAATATTGTATGATGGAATAGAGATAGAGCAGCATTCAAAATGAAAATTCACAGGAAGCTCATCGAAAATGTTAACTTTATTGTATATAGTCCCTTTTTTTACCAATATACATGTGCCCCCTCTTTTTTTATTTCTTCCATAGTGTATAGCTAGTACATAATTATGCAAAAATATATTCTTTTCCTCTCCATTCATAATAAAAGTTTCTGTAAAGCACAGCACCTCAGGACATAAATGAGAATCAAGCTCCGCTAGGGTTATCTCAATGATATCTTTTTTAGAAAGCAAACCTTGTATGTTTTGGTTTAGAATTACAAAATCATTATGCTTATTAGCCACGAAAACATTTTGTGCTTGTCATTGTTGGTGTTATACTATTTTTTGTAATATTAATCTTAGAAAAATAATATGGTATTGTACCCTTTTTATTTTCCAAAGCAGTTGAGGTGGATATAATACCTTTTTTATCGAGTATAGAGTTTTGCAATGATTTTCTTAATTTTAATCCGTTTTTTACATAGTCATTAACATACTTTGAATAGTCGATTTCTACATTTATCTTCAGGCTAATTTTCTTTTTTATTGATGTTATATTTTGGTAGTAATGCAGTATTTGTTGTATGTCAATATATTTACAATTATAATAATTTTTTATTAGACGATTAATATGTGTGTTTAGTATGTTAATATTTAAACAATAGTTATATCTAACACTTAATATTAGTATCCTGCCCTTCTTCAATTTACATAATGTATTACACAAACTCGACATAATGGTATAAGGATTTTTATCGTTAGAACCTACCGAAAGCACCAGTATATCATCATCTGACATAGTTTCAGATATAGATTCACAGCTTGATAAGACTTGAGAGCTTAACGCATACGGCTTAACTATACTAGTAACGTTGTAGTTGTCATTCCATTTTCCGCACCTCGCATCTCTTATCTCATCAGCTAGACCGCAGATTTGTTGATCGCCTACTATGTAAATATTATGTTTATTTTTATTACCACAGGTGCCCTCTATTGAGCGATTAGATGGACTAAAATCCGCGACCTGATTTGGTAAGATGATACTGTCAGGTTTAATTTCAGAGTTCTTGTCATGTTTTATTGATGGCGTTGCGCAAAATTTCGCTTCTTGTTCGTCGTGTTCAAAATCCAGAATAGTCTTGTTTAGGTTCTTTCTGCTTCTTCTGAGGGTTACATTTTTCTTTTGGCTTGAGTTACAAATTTCTGTCAAAAATTTGGTTTTTTTTTCTTTATTTTGTATATTTTTTTTTAATTTAGTATTTTCTAATAACATATTTTCAATTTCATTTTCTGCAATTTGGAGTTTCTCCTTAAGGTCTTTATTTTGTTTTATTAGGTATTTTAGTCTCTCTTCGATATTTATTCTTCTTAAATCTGGGCAGCTACTGTTTAGTCGGCTACTTTGTGACGTTGACATAATATCTTTGTATTCATCATCTGTTAATGATTCAAAAGAGTTTGTCGTAGATATATTTATTCTGAAGTTGTCATTTTTATTTTTATCTATACATTTGTCACATTTCCAGTTAAGTTTATTTTCTTTAGTCATTAGGTAGAATCTTTTGGTCGAAACATTCCCACAATCAATGTGATAATTATACTTACAAATCGTACATATTAAGTATTCACGATTTGTAATTTTGCTATTACAGTTATCACATTTTAGCGCCATCTTACGGACTAATTTGGTTTTAGACCAGTAAACTTAAATTCTGACTACCTCAATTTATTATTGCTCAAAACTTATCCGTGACTAGTCAATATAAGGAACCTGGCGAGCCTTATGTCAAAATCCTCATACAAGTTGTATAAAATTTTGATATTAGGCTGGCTTTTGAAAACAGTTGGGTTATACGTGAAAACTTCGTCGAAACTACTAAACTTACATACACAAAACTCTTTGGTAAGATCTTGTGCCAATTAAATAAAAAAAGAACAGCGCGCGCTCGCTCCTGATTGGCCCTGCGCGCGCAGCTGCGCTCTCATTGGTTAGATTTTAATGGCGGCAAGTTCACTGTGACAATACACGTACGCGTGAATTTAATGTTTCGCAATGTGTTTTGTTTTTAAAATACAAATTAAAAGTTAAAAATGGACAGCGACGATGATATTTGTACGCCTCCGGATATTCTAGAATTGGCAACAAAAGTAACTCACAATCTTTTGCCAGAAAAATCTAGAAAATTATAATAACTTTTTGGCATGGAAGATCGAAAAGAAAACTACATCATTTTCTGAAAATGTCATTCTTGTGTATCTCAAAGACCTCTCCGACAAATTCAAGCCATCTTCTATGTGGGCTAAATATTCTATGCTCAAGTCCACACTGAGTATCTACAACAATATTGATATCACGAAGTATTCAAAAGTCATAGCGTTCCTGAAACGCAGTTCAGAAGGACACAAGGAAAAAAAGTCCTTGACGTTTACATCAGGTCAAATAAAGATGTTCCTGAAAGATTCACCAGATATTTTGTATCTTTTTGAAAAGGTTAGTGTATTTTAGTTCTGTTATTTAATCTACCTAGTACTTACGTACTACACACGCAAGTTATCTAGACACTCCGTTTAAGCGCTTTGTGTATAAATTAGGTAGTAGGTACCTACACATTACTACTTCATAAATCATAGTTTTTGCCTTGGCTATGTACCTCAAGCTTATTATATCGTTTATTGTTACAGGTTGCACTAATCTTCGGCATAATGGGGGCATGCCGAAGGCAAGAGCTATACAACATCCAGTTCGATGAAGTCTCTAACATAGACGACAGTACAATCATGGTGTAAGTTTCGAAAACAAAAACGAAAATAGATCGTTCTTTCGTTGTGACGGGCAACTGCTACGCCGTATGTAAAAAATACATGGAACTTCGACCCACCCCCTGTCGAAACCCTGCCTTTTTCTTGAGCTATAGATCGGGGAAGTGCGTCGATCAAAGAACTGGTATTAATAAATTTGGTGCTCTGGGAAAAACTATCGCAAGTTTTTTGAATCTGCCTAACCCAGCGTTGTACACGGGGCATTGCTTCCGGCGCACCTCGGCGACCCTTCTCATAGATAGCGGTGGTGATTTGACCGCACTGAAACGACACGGGGGGTGGAAGTCTTCTACTGTGGCTGAAAGCTACATTGATGAGTCTTTAATGAATAAAATTCAAGTCTCAAATACGATCTTGAACAGTATAGAAAACAAGACGAATGAAGTAATTATAAATATTCCAACTCCGTCTACGAGCTCTACTGCTTGCCCCGCGACCGCTACAGCTGCTGGATCAATAACTAACATTAACTTTCAAAATTGTACCATCCAAAATTTGAACAATTATTATAAATAAACTATTGTCAGCTTTTACTCTTGTTGTTTGACTAATTGCATTAATGAAGATAAAGTAGTGTATGTAACTGCATATAACACGGGTATTAAAACACTCGTTACTGTTATGAAACTCGCTGCGCTCGTTTCATAAACTCACACTCGTGTTTTAATACCCTTTATTATATGACAGTTGCATAAACTACTATTATGATAAACTTAAATTGTTAGACAATTGCAAAATAGTGTATCATCTATCCATACCCTTGTTTAAAAGCTAATTGATGTTTTAAAGCTACAATACATATAAAACGATGAAAATTTGTGTTTATGGCTAAATATTTCTTTTTTTTTTAAATAAGAAATTTTTATGTTTTTCTAACACACGCATCTATGCGTCACGTCACGCGCGGCTATATAAATCGGAATTTGAAATAAAACCAAATCGGAAAAAAATATTTATTGTATACTCTTCAAATACATGGTTTGGAAATAAAGCTGGTACAGTTACATTATTAAATCGGCTCCAGCTTAAATACCATAAAACAGCCATGACCTGGGTGCAGCACCCGACGCAGTCCCAATTAATACGGGGTTCGGGATCAGAATAAAAGTGTCATGTTCTCAGTCTCTTTTAAAAAAAACTTTTTTATTTCTTTTTCTCTTCATCACATCACTTGGGCGTTGTGGATAAAGGAAAATATTTGGCAATGAAATCCTCAGGCCCGTGTGTTGGCGGGTCCTCCCGAAAAAGATTCAATTCAAATTCAAATTCAAATTCAAAAATCATTTATTCAGTTTAGGCTACAAGTAGCTCTTATGAATGTCGCTATGCCATCGGTTCGTGAGTCTACTCTGGGCGGGAGATCTTGCACTGAGAAGAACCGGCAAGAAACTCATCAAGTGTCCAGCTCTTTTCTCCCTTACAGCGTCAAAAAAATTGGAAAATGCCCTATCATAGCAGGACACTTTCCATTACAAATAAACCCAAAAAATATAGAAGACAACCAGAACATGTAAAAAAACAAAAAAAAAAAACAAATCTAAGTTATCAAATTTACATCCGGTATCATCATCATCTCAGCCAAAAGACGTCCACTGCTGGACAAAGGCCTCCCCCAAGGGTATGAGGGGTATTTGCCGTAATCGCCACGCTTGGCAGGCGGGTTGGCGATCGCAGTAGGTTGAGGGTAACCTCAGAGAGATGCTGCTGCCCATCCTCTGGAATGGTCCCTTAGTCGGCTTTTACGACACCCACGGGAAGAGATGGGGTGGTGCAATTCTTTATCCCCGGCACCACACAACCCAACTAACATTTTGGCTCTAAGGGCAACCTTTTTTAATGCTCATAGTTCTATAAATGGTTTAGAAAAGCTCTGATAATAGCAGTGAGCTCTACTGTGGTGTTATGGATAAATAATTAAACCTTCAAGAGGAATAACCGTAATTAAAGAAAATTTTATAACTTACGACGATAGTATAGTCGGAGTCGGAAACGTAGGAGTTAGTCGAAATCATTATATAACTAACTATTATAGCTTTAAGAAGTATATAACACTAAAAGAAGTTGTAAGGTGTCTGCTAACGCTTACTTACGACTGATGTCATTAAAACAGAGTTAGGTAAATGCCTTGTAAAACTTAAGGGGTTACTCTTATAGCTTAAGAAAGAGTATAACACCAACAGTTTTTGTCAGGTGTTTACTAACATTTGATATTGTTAAATAGAGTTACTTCAATGCCTTGTAACACCTTAAGAGTTACTCTTATAGCTTAAGGAAGCGTAAAACTCCAAAAGATTAAGTCAGTTATTTACGAACACTTTATGTTCTAAAACAGAGTTAGTTAAAGTTAATTAAATACCTTGTACCACCTAACAAGTTCTATGGCGCTCTAAGAGGTAGCAAAAATGCTATTAGTATATTAAAAGTGTTCATTATAAACCCCATAGAGCTAAATGCTGCAAGAGTCGGAACCCACCTTTAAATCACTGCAGGTTAAATAATTGGGTTAATCGGTCAACTTCAGGTAATACAGTGGTTTTTAGAAATACTTTTATATGGCGGCAAACATTACTTGCAAACTTTATAACTTTTAAATATCACTTTAAGTTGAGTTACTGAATTATAATCACTTAAATACATCTAATAAATTTCTGATTAGATTATCGCAAAACCGTAACGTGCCTTCATTAAATGAGAAAAAAAAATGAGTGCAATTATAATTGTGTTATTCCTGGAAGCAGTTCTAATGTGATTTCAGGTAACAGGTCTGATGAGATTCCAGGCTCCTATTCTGATGTTAATAGAAGTTATATTCACAATACCTCAGACCTCGATAACGTATATCAAGCGCTAGCAGCAAACATACTACAGGGTTCCGTACAAAAGGAAAGTGATATTACTGACGATGAGTCTAATATAATGTTTCCTCTCAGTAGTTCAAGTTCAAACACCTCTGATCAAGAGCAAGAATACGAATACATGAAAAATATAAATTTAAGAAATTATTTACGGACATGGGCTCTACAAAAAAAATAAGCCAAACTACTTTGAAGGATTTGCTTTTAATTTTAAACAAGAGATTACAGATATTTTACCATCTGACCCTCGAACTATTTTACAAACACCGACAGAAATTGGTCTTAAAACAATCGAAGGAATCAGGTCATCTTTTTTGAATATTTACAAAAGCCAGTGAAAACAGCGTATTATCGTCAAATGAAGTTATATTTTATTCTAAAGATGTAAAATGCAAATTAGATTCTATTAATAAAAGTGGTTTTCTGTACTTCTTACCTCTTTTACATACAGTATGAAAATAAAACTAGTTATTATTTTGAAAAAGGTCCATTTATCCAGAATACCTTAAAGTATTACTTAGTAGTAAAATATTCAGTCCTATAATCACAGCTCGAGGATAATTTCCATAACATTTGTAATTGTGCTTTACTGTAGTAAAAGCCTTTTTGAAATTAGCTGGTATTGTGCATGTTTCAGCAATAATTTCACTGGATCCTGATACAGTAGTTACTTTTGCGGGATATATCTAAAAAAATACCGAATTAGAAGTAAATTATTTTATACCATGTCAGTTTTAAGCAAAGAAGATATTATATACTCGACAGAGAACTTATGGAAATTTTATTGATTCAATTTAGACAGCTTGTATCAAGTGCGCCCCAAAAAAGTACTCTGTGGTTCGCCCGCCGCCGCCGCCGCTGACAGACTGAATGAGAGAGAGGAGGGAGACAAACGGGGTATCGGGCGCGGGTGGTGGTGAAGCGCGGGCGCGGGCGGTGAGGCTCGGTCACAGAATAAATAATAGTACAAGCTCGGTGTCGAGTAAGTAGTAGGTATAGGTACCAAGATATGGGTTTTCCCATATCTTGGTACCTATACCTACATGAAAAATATCTTTTAAAATTTAGGATGATAAAAATATTAAACCCATAGTTAAGTAATGCTATTTCGCTTGCGATTATTTATGTCTGTGGGTAAATATTTCTTTCCTTCTTTGTATTTATTAAATATTAATCACCACCTACTTATCAAAAATGGGTGTTCAAACAATAACTGAACCCTAAAAAGTTTAGCTTATTGCTCCACATAGGACCTTTATGCAAGCTAAACTTATCGTTTGTTCTGTTTTAAAACCATATTATAAAACTACAAGTGACAGAGAAGTGCTGACTATCATTCTTTAAACACTATTATAAGGAATAACAGAGTTAACAGGAACCTTAAGTGATTGCAAATTGACGCCATTAAAATAAAGATAACCTATAAAAAATTACAGGAAGAAAACTTGTTTCAAACATTATTGCTTTACTTATTAAATCAAACTATTCTTTTCTTTTAAAAGCCTGTAGACATTATCTGAAGCTTTTATTTTCCGTACTTGAAGCAAAAAATAACTGAGATAATATTTACTTTTCTAGAAAATATCATCAAAAGTAGTTTATTTCAGTGGCGCATTAAAATTGAAATGAAAACTAATATATGTTCTCACAGAAAACTAAACACCGCAGTAAGATTTCACATCAGTACTACAACACCAGTAATCCAAAATACATATTGACTTACTTTTCATTTGCTGTTTTCACCAAACACTCAAACTCACTGCACTTAATGAAAATGACGCTGTTGGCGGTAACAAAAACGCAAAAGTTATGATATTAAACAATTAATTAGCGCTTTGTGTAATATGCACTGCTACCTTAATCACTAATGTATTACCAAAAGAGTTATCAGAGTTGTTTTTACAACTTATGTACTACTTTAGCTTGCGGTTGTAACCTATCAATACCTCACAAAACACTTAAAGTGGTAATAACTGTTCCAATAGCACTATTGTAACTATGTATTATCACTCAAATATCACTATTCTTTAACCCATAAATCACTTTAAGCTATAAAATCGTGGGCCCAAATAAGGTTTATAAGAAAGTTAAAGTACGCTATATCACCAATTGTTAGAGCTTTATGGCAACTTAAGTTATTAAAATTCTACTTTAACACTCATGTAGCACTTATTCTTATTACCAAAATGTTAGTTGGGAAGGGGTATACATCCGGTATAAGTTTCAATTTCCACAATCTCATACAGTATACCACTACAGGTACTCTAATAAAAGTCAAAAATTGTTTAAGAAAAACAAAGTCAAACTGTAGTAATTAATACTAACAATAAGATAAGTATGCAAGAGCAGATCAGCCTCCACAGGCGGCACCCGTTCACGAGTATGACATATGAATCAGCCATCGCTTCGCTCAACCATATTTTAGGGAACGTAACGACCCGACGCACACGCCACCACCGCAGAGACAATAAAGAGAGCATGACACACTCAAGATACTTTAAATAAAAACTTAATGATCTATTTAAGAGCGTTTACGCCGCACACTAGCGCCGCCAATGAAAAAAAAAACATATCTAATAATTAGAGATAGAAAATCAAATTATGCTCAACAAACTATCTGAATGAAGTAATTTAGCATTTTTACGTCACCTAATGAACACCTGACATGTTATGATTTAGTTAAATATGGCGTTATAGTTAAAAGTGGCCGTAACGTCTTATTTAACTAAACCATAACATGTGAGGTGTTCATTAGGTGCCGTAAAAATGCTAAATTACTTCATTCAAATAGTTTGTTGAGCATAATTTGATTTTCTATCTCTAATTACTAGATATGTTTTTTTTTTCATTAGTGGCGCTAGTGTGCGGCGTAAACGCTCTTAACGCAACGCTGTTTGTTATCTGTAGGACACTGTTCAAGACTATCATATCAGTATAAAAATTATATAAATTAATTTTATTATGTATATTGATACAAATAGAGTATAATGTGTTTTAAATTACAACCAGGCTGTTTTATCATCTAAATATTCTTTGACTTTAATAATAACCTTTTATAAAAAAGTGTAACTTACAATGTGAAATAACATGTGCAGGCGAGCAGACTAAGATGACCACACATTCTTATCATTAAAATAATCATCAATTTTATAGGAACCTTTTTTCATTAGACCTTGTTTTATTTCTGTCTTAAACTTGTGTTGTGGCAATTCTGTTAGAGTGAAAGGCACTTTATTGTATATTTTTATACATTTCCCAACAAATGAATTACCAACTTTATTGAGTCTAAGTTTTGGAACAGCAAGTTTGTTTTTATTTCTTGTGTTAAAATTATGGGTATTACTTTTTTTTTTCGAATTTATCTAAGTTTTTATAAACTATTAAATTATTAACCTGCTTAAATAACTCTCTCAGCGTATCACGGGGCTTAAGGCTATAAATAGCTCGAATGGCTCTTTTCTGTAAAACAAAAATGGTTTCAATGTCAGCCGCTGAGCCCCACAATAAAATACCATACGACATGACGCTGTGAAAGTAACTAAAGTAAACCTATCTTGCCGTTTCTACATCAGTAAGTGACCTCATTTTTCTAACCGCATAGACAGCTGAGCTAAGTCTTCCCTTCGATTCGCGCCCTTGTCAGCGTAATATTTAGATAACACGATTCGATTATTAAATCATCCGTATCCGGATTCATTTACTGTCCCACTGCTGGGCAAAAGCTTCATTTAAATCAAGATATTACTTTCACCTCTTACAAACACAGTTCTGCTTTACCAGCTCACTATTAAAAAAAGTTATAATAATATGTTATTTTTTTTAAACGAAAGCAAACAATATATTAAAAATATTAATAATCTTTAGGTATAGGTAAGTTCCAATACCTACTACTGTAAAAAAAACTTTAAAATTCATTGATTTATTCAACTTTTTAATATTTTTTTTCTATTTTAAATCTAAATTAACGTAATCCGCTCAGCTGGTTAACTGAACACTATATTGTTTACATAATTGCGAAGATTTGTTAATAGCATATTATTTTGTTATTTATTGACCTTACCCATATATGTTGTGGCGTGCACTTGGAGAGGCCTATGTCCCGCAGTGGACATGTGTGGGCTGATGATGATGATGATGATGATATATGTTATTTGTCTATAAAGATTCCTGGAAATTATGTATCGGCTTAGTCATCTCATCACGCTTGCCCAGGCCTATTGACAACTCCGAAGCACACTTCACTTGATCAGGGGTTGGACCCAGGACCTTCAGATATCGGACCGATCGCTTAGCCACTTCAGTCGATTTATTGTCTTCACTAGTAAATGATGGGTCCACCATCGAAAACGGATATTTTGTAATACTGGGAAGCACAAGAGTTCACAATCCTCAAGATCACTGCTGCATTAAATGTCTCACTGCTGGGCAAAACCACCATCATTGAAATCAAGTCATCACTACAATAATTATTGATGGGTAATGGCTTAATCACCACGCTTGCCAAATGCGGGTTGGCTATCAAACCCGGGCTTTGGAACGAGAAATCCGTAACACACTTATGGCACACTTATCTTCTATATTATAAGTTTAAGTAAGTATCAGAACACAACAATGCTACTTACTTAAGATTTTAGATAGTACTTTTTTATGTTAAAAGGAGGCAAACGAGCAGGCGGGTCATCTGATGGAAAGCAATCACCGCCGCCCATGGACACGCAAAACCAAAGTAATCGCGGATGCGTTGCCGACCTTGAGGAAGGAGTTGGATCTTGAGGAGGGAGTAGGAATTGCGAGGGGGGAGGGGTGAGAGATGGGTCTCCGGTACTTTCACTCACCGGACGAAACACAACAGCAACGAGTGCTGTTGTTTCACGCCGATATTCTGTGAGAGGGTGGTATTTCGCCGGGCGAGCCGGCCCATTTCGTGCTGCAACGCAGCGTGGCTCTACCACTCAGTACTTGTAGTCAGGCGGACTTAAAACAAACCATATGCCTAAGTACAATAACTATGGCATCGAATAGAATATAATAGAACATAATTTATTTCTAATAAAATATGTTAACATAAATAAGATGAAACAGAAAAAAAAATCGGTAAGTATCACATATTTTTGCAGTAAACCCGGAATGGAACCCGGAATGTTTGGGTCCTAAATCATCTACAGACCGTACTGAACAACATGTTAACTGTACATGACGCTAAGAGTCACGATAAGCATGGGCTTTGGGTTTATAAATATTTTTTTTCTTTATTCTTTGTTACTTTATTTCACATATTGTTTTTTAAAGTTGACACGAAAAAGACACATTGAAATGAAACAACTTTTACGGATTTACACGCGTTTATTTTATACATTAGTTTTAATTATTGTATATCTTGACGTTTCGGACACTTTGCAGGGTCCGTGGTCACAGGGAGACTGAGGTGTTGGTCGTCTCATAACTAGTTGATTGGTAGCTTGTATACCCTCATTTTAATTTAATCACGTGCGTTCCGTTTTACGCAGAAAGAGCTACTTAATTTTATTCCACGTCACATAACAACCCGCCAATAAATATCGAACTAGGACTAATCCCAGGGAAAATAACTATAAAAAATATATTTTTTAAAACTTTTTTAAAAACAAACGAACAAAACAAAATAATTCTATCAAGAGCCTTAGAGCATTCAAGAGTTTTGGACTTACATTATAAATTCTCATCAACTACATACAGCATAGAACATAGTTTAAAATTAAAAAACAATTACCTACAATAAAAACAACAATTATTGTTACGCAAATAAAAGTGAATAGTTTAAAGAAACAAGAAATAAAATTATTTGTAAGAAGAAAATAACTCGAGAAAACATACCAAACCAAACAACAGCAACGATGACAAAAACCGAAGGAAAATAAAAATAACGTTGACAGCTAGAAAGAAATATATATAAAAGTATATATTTACTAAGGAGTAACAATTCCGTAACAATTATTGTAAAAAAAAAACAAAGAAGACAATCAAGTTGGAAATAATTACAACCGCGTTGCTTCAAGAGTAGTTCACGAAAGTTCAACTAGATGGCGCTGTAGCTACTATTCTACATCGCGCTAGCAGGATTGCTCGGCCGACTATACAAGTACGCGAGTGAACGTCTAACAGATGTTAGTCGAGATCCTCTCGATCTTAAATAATTATTTTTGGTAGACGAATTTAGGTACGGATTTCGTACCTGAAATCGTCTTAAGTTACGGAGGTAGACATGGGCCGATGGGCGTTTTCGGATTTCTATGATAACGGTTCATCATCATCATCATCACCAGCCTACACACGTACACACGTCCACTGCTGGACATAGGCCTCTCCAAGTGCACGCCACGGTAATAATAAGTATAACGATTACGTAACTGATATTCAGTTTTCATAACGATATCGAAAATCGTTTTCAGATATCGATATCAGTGAGTAGAGATGGGTCGTACTAGGTAAATTTGATACTAGGTGCACCTGTTCCTAGTATAAACTAATACTCGATCCAGATACCTATTCTACCTAGTCCACCTAGTATTAGTAGTTACTGATTAAAAATCTTATTTTCATAAGAATAGGACCTAAATTAAATTGGTTTCACACTCCACAGTATCACGCAATACTTCAAGCACCTATTCTTCTAGGATTAAGTATTGTACTAACCTACATAAGGAATCTTATTCCGTGGTATTAAAGTCGAAAACCGTGAAATGGAAAGAAATACTTGGTGTGCACTATACGCGAATACGTGTGCTCGGGAATATCACCTCTAATATATGTTGACGTAAGGTCGAAAATTGTGTAATTCACAAAAATACTAGGTGGATCACGTATATTTATAAAAGTAGAATAGGTGCCGCCTAGTATTGAAAAGTACCTAGTGTGTGGATCTGTTCTAGTAAATACGTCTCACCTCTATACTGCATATAATTAGGTATATTCAGAATAGGGGCATTGTTTTGGTGTAAGTAACGATAATAGGTACTTACTGCATAAATATCCGGAATGGGTAATGTTACGATTAACGGTATTGAATTAATAAATAATAGGAATAGATATTAGCAGGTAACGTATTAGTGCAAGATATTATCAATTTGAATGATGTTTTAATAATTGTATGTGTACCTACCTAACGTTTTTTACTTAATAGCACCAAGTTAACATGACAGTTAGCCATGAAATGTTTCTTAATGTAATCAAAATTACCCTTCATACTTTAGGCCAGCCGCACTTTGCATGCGTTTTCGTACGAACACGATTCTCCGATTGCTATGGTACAGTCACGAGCATTAACATGAATACACTTTTGACTTATTCCATTGTATTAAGAGTTACATTGTTTACATGTTAATGCTCGTGAGTGTACCTCTCAAATAGTCGTGGGTGTATCTATATGGGAATGTATCGATACCTGATATTTGAACCCTACTTACTCTATTTTTGGTAGACGAATTCAGGTACGGAGGTAACTGACCAAGTCTTAGTCTTAATCTATATCAATACCAGGGAATGGGATGGCAAACTGCGGTCCGCGGGCCATCTCCGGCCCGTGAATGATCGAAGTACGGCCCGCGACCGGCGACCATCAAACAAAAGTCAATTTGATTCCTTAGTTGTTTGCCAGCTCTTCTCGGTCGAAGGCTTTCCTAAAATCCAAATTGGTGGTAGATTAAGAGTTAGTTAGTTCGTTCCCTGTGTGGTGCCGGGGATAAAGAATTGCACCACCCCATCTCAACCCGTGGGTGTCGTAAAAGGCGACTAAGGGACCATTCCAGAGGATGGGCAGCAGCATCTCTCTGAGGTTACTTTCAACCTACTGCGATCGCCAACCCGCCTGCCAAGCGTGGCGATTATGGCAAATACCCCCCATCTTGGGGGAGGCCTTTGTCCAGCAGTGGACGTCTTTTGGCTGAGATGATGATGAGTTAGTCAGAGTAAAAGCACAAAAAATTGTAATTTGCGGAAGACATATGCATATGACTTATACAGGGTCTAACAAAATCAATAAGCGGTTTAAGGGCGGTATCTATACATCATTCTAAATACAATGACAAAAAATGGGCTCCAGTTTTATAGTGATTTTTCAAAGTTATGTTTTCTAACAAACTAAATCAATTAAAATAATGCACATCATGAAACATGCTGTATCTTTACTAACACGCACGCAAGCGTCAATAACACAATTCAAAAATCATTGTATGACATTCATACACACACGGCTATCTTTGAGTGCGTGTAGTACAGCTGTAGGGGTTTGGAAAGGGTGTATTTTTGGTGAATTATGATAATGTTTTGTTGAATATCTCGGTAACGAGCCTGTAGTTTTGGACCAAATTTGGTGAGCATGCTCAGTGTAATGTATAGATGCTTCCCTTAAACGTTCGCTTATTGATATTGTTAGACCCTATATTTACCAAATATTATTAATGCCCTGTATCATAAGAGTGCCTATGTACTGGTATCCAAATATTTAACATCTGCCCACTGATCAAAAAGCCTCAGTAAAAAACTGTTTTAAAATAAAATTAAAGAGATGGCTAAGGCGTTCTACAGTTTGACTGAATATTTCGGTACAAAAACAGCATAGTGGCTATTTCTATGTAACATGTACCTTAGGTAGGTACATGTTACATAGAAACAGCCACTAAAAATTGCATGCCCGACTAGGGTAAATTGTTTGTTCCCAATTATAATATGCTTAACACCTGCCATGTATTTACACAATTTTATGGCAATAAAAATTATCTTATCTTATCTTATCTTATCTTATCTACTAAGAAAAATGTTCTGGTACCGGAGTTGTAAAGCCAATACGATCCTGAAAACGATCCATCTGGAATTCTAGTCATGGTCGATTGGCCGTGTTCTTGCTACATTGCGCATTTGCCTCCGGCATGCGCAGGCGATTGATTTACGGCATTGGACACTAAATCAAAGTTGTGTGTGCCGTTGACTGATTTATGTAGCGCCGATGTGTTGCAGTAATGAGCGGGCTTAATGAGGGCCTGGAATTCGATATATTTGTGTAAAATGCTAATTAGGACCACTATTACAAATATTTGGATTTGGGTATTGCTGCAATTGTAATAGCGTTTCAGTGAAGTGTAATTAATACATTAAGTTAATGTAAACGTTGCTCTATTTCTTTGACTGTACTTTAAATGCGCGTGCGAGTTGACAACAAAAAAAATAGGTAAAATCGGGGAGGTGCCAACTCGCTCGCACTCGCCACTTTCACGCATGCCAGTTGATGAATAAGTCAGCTATTTTCTTTTTCTCCATCTTTTTAACCAAATCAAATCAAATCAATTGTTTATTTGCAAGAATACATACATAGGTTAACGTTCTTAAAGATAAATAAGACAATGTATTCAGCCTGCATGCAGGCGTGCAAATATTATATAGGTAGTTATTTTGAAATTACAGCAATGTTTATATATTTATTACGATAATGATTATACTTATATTAAAATTACATTTACTAGATCCATATTATTATTATTACATAGTATTAATCAATTCTTTATTAAAAATTTAAATATTCACTAAGGCTATAAAAACAATTCTGCATTAACCAATTATTAAGCTTTTTGCTAAACACACTTCCTTTTAGTACTTTCAGTTCTTCAGGTAATTTGTTATAAACTATATATACATATTATAAATATTTCTCTTTTAAATATCCCTATGGCATAAAGGTTGATATAGTAGGTTTTCAAATTTTGCTCTTTTCTGTCGGGTGTTGACATCACTGCGGGTTTTAAAATAATTTGGATGGGTTTTTACAAAAGTAACAATCATTCCATTCTCAATCATTTTTCCATTAACGGATCTCTTATGAATAATACGCCACGCATCGGTTCGTAAGTCTTCAGGGCGGAACACCTTTATAACGCAGCAAACACACTTATTTCCTCCCTCAGGGACTTCCCATCGAAGAAGGCCACTTTCAATTACAGAACAGAATAAAGGTAGTAGATCTCGTACAATTTCACCCAAGACTCGTTTGACCCATCGGCACCACGTTCACAACTTACATAATTAATAAACCTTGAACCGATCCTCGGTTTCCGATCATAACACACCACACCAGCTTATTAAGACTAATGTCTTTACGGCGCGCAGTATAATTAAAGAATCTAATTGAAGGGGGCCGACACCCTGCAATTATGAGCATAAATGTACTCCCCTAATGACGTCTTGTCATGTGTATGAATAACCAGCTTGACAGGGTGCGCGTACGCCTACAAGGTTTTATTTTACTTTTATTATATTCTTTAACATTATTGTCATGGTCAGAATGACAATGTGGAATATATATTAATATATATTATATATATTAGCAAATGCCTCACGCTTAACCTGTCCTCTGCTGTGAATCCAGACACAAAAAATGTTTAATTGTTTGTAGTCTGGCACTAACCAGACGAAAAGTTAAAGCGTCGTGTGGGTCGGCTCGCTGGATGCGGATTGGATTGGATGGATTAGATTGGATGGATTGGATTGGATGGATTGGATTGGGTGGTTTGGATTGGATAGATTAGATTGGATGGATTGGATTGGATGGATTGGATTGGGTGGTTTGGATTGGATGGATTGGATTGGATGGATTGATGAAGGCGATCTATTGAATACTATGTTCACAAGGGTTCACCTTGTTAACCTGATGACGATGATGATGATGATGATGATGAATTGACTCATTGGTGGGAAAAGGCTCTTTTTAAATTCCTCCATAGTTCCCTATTGCTTACCTTGTGGTGCATATTGTTCTCTGTTTGATTGGTGCTAGTTCTTCTTCTAGGTTAAGACTAGAGATAGGATAAGCAGTTTCTAAACAGTTGCCGCTTGCAGGGGAGCAGTGCGCATCCACCTTCTTTTGGCCTTATCGCCACTGAGCTCAGCGCTTCCCCATTAGTGACTTAAAAATATTACAACAAAAAACTCTCCGTTCTGCTACTAGCTCAACATAAAGAATCCCGCCTGTTGGTAGGGCTGTCTCCAGATTCCGGCTAGATCATGACGACCTTATCTATTGCTGTACACGGCATATTTTTTTAGCATTGCTGTACTCTGGTTAGAAATGCATTCCTCCGTGCTTCGTTGTCCTCATTGCTGAGCCTTGTTGTAACCTCCTTCACCAAGACCTTTGAGGATGGAGCGCCATCTGGACCGATTCTCGGCAACGTGGCAACGCTTAATATCTCTAAATCATCACCGTTTCGTCTGCCAATGTGACCGAAGCACCTACCGTCTAAGATTCTTTAAAGTTTCGTTACCAATTCATGAAAACTAAGGCACCAGTCGACTCATTTATGAAAAATCACCACTACCCCCTCTAAATTGTCAAAGTTCCTTCTGGCATTTTGACCGTCGAACCTACTATAATATTCTGAAAAGGTGTATAAATGTTTCAATTCCAAATCTGGAAATTTAAAGCAGTCAGAGTTCAGATATGAAAAATCACACCTACCCTCGACTGCGTAATCCAGTGGAGACAGCGAGCGTTGACCTGCCCGCAGTGTCAGTCCCGTTCGTAAACTGTGTTTTTCTTCCACACCCCTCCAATTACCATTAGGTACCTACGCGGCCAACAGTATGGAAGAAACTCAAATTATTTTTGGAGAATGTGCACTGTGGCAGCTGTGTCTATGCTATTTTTCAGCTACCATTTTTTGGGTGAAACAAAAGAATCGTCAAGATCGATTTCAACTGGCCCTTCGGAGAGACGTTGCGTCTCTCTGTATATTTTATCGCCTTTATCATGGGGAATGCTCTGAGGAATTGTTCGGTTTGATCCCTGCCGCTGATTTCCTTCACTGCACTACACACAATCGAATGTCTTTCCATCCACACCATCTTGATGGATGACGGCCTACTACTATGCGTTTCGCACATAATTTTTTACCACGAACTACAGTGCTGTGGAACCAGCTCTCAGCGGCGGTATTTCCGGACCATTACGACTTAGGGATCTTAAGGAAACGAGCCTATTCCTTCCTTAAAGGCTGGAAACGCATCTGTGATTCCTCTGGTTTTACGGGTGTCCATGGGCGGCGGTGATTGCTTCCCATCAGGTGACCCGCCTGCTCGTTTGCCTCCTAATATAAAAAAAGGGTGAAAACTTTTAAGCTATTTTTTTTATATCTTACTGGTAAGCACTTAGCTTTCATCTTACTCACCTGATAAGAGCGAAGGTGGTAGCGGAGTGATGATACTATTATAGAACCCGTCTAAATGGTAAATAACCTCCTAAAAAATATATAAGCAAGCTAATTTTTGCCGCTGTAGCAACCACAGCAATCTTACATAATTGTGTTCCAGTTACAAGGGTAACAGATTCTCACCTCACCAAAATGTAGGTATTAGAGCACTTAATAGCAAGTGGCATAAGACCCAAATTTGGAAGCACACTTCACCCTGAATCCTGAATCACTAAAGAACCGGTAATCATCTTTAACTTTCGGAACACAATAGGGCTAAGCTAACTAGCTAAGCGGGGCCAGCTGCACTGATATTCTGCTGTACACAGTAGTGACATCATGGCATCATGGCATCATGGCATCATGGCATCATGGCATCATGGCATCATGTAAGCTTTGGGCGTGCGAAAAAATTTAAACTAAGTATGGTAGAAAGAAAGAGAGAGACAGTTTGTTATCGCTGCAACTATTGTGAGTACTATGTCGCGGTGTAGCACAAGCTTTAGCCTTAACAATTTTGCGTGAGGCCACACAATATATACGATATTTTTGTTCGTAGCGTTTAATAATAGAGTGGCGGTCGACGCTGGGCCCGGCCGGAATCGATTTATAGAAAATCGCCTTTTTCATGTTTATCAATAACATGTCCTTGTTTCCTACCAAACACATTATAAATAAATATGAGACAACACTATCTGTATAAGAAAATGTATTTTTAACGAGATGGTAACCGAGCTGGTTTCGAGCACATCAATGCATGAATAAGTGAGTTACCGTGTATAAACACGGTTACTCTTTCAACATTACCTTAGCTTATACAGAATCATCAAAATAGAAAGATAGGATAAGATAAGATAACTCATTGCAGAAATAAACCTTTGTCTAGATAAAAAAAAACTAAGTAAAGTAATTAATATTGGGGTATAATTTAATACAAATTATGTTATACATATGCAAAAACTATAGCCACTTGGACGTCAGGTGACACTACCTGTCAATACACGAATACGTCACGCGGGGTACATATCATAATGTATAAAATTAAAATATATAAGTTTACAATGCTTAAGTTCAAAATACCTAAAATCAAAAAATATAATAGTTAGAACAACTAATAACCAAAATCCATAAAGTTCATCGGTTCATCGGAACGCCTCGGTGGCCGAGTGGCAGAGTGCTCGGTCCGATACCCGAAGATCCCGGGTTCAATTCCCAGGTCGGGCAAAATGTATTTCGGATTTTTCGATGCATATCCCGGGTTTGTGATCACCAACCCGCATTTGGCAAGCGTGGTGATTAAGCCAATACCCATCAATTGTAGTGATGACTTGATTTCAATGATGGAGGCCTTTGCCCAGCAGTTGGACAGTTATAGGCTGTTTACTATAAAGTTCATAATCCATAATCGTCCAAATACATACAATCAAAATGTATAAGTTTACAATGTATAAGTTCAAAATGTATACAACCAGTAAATATAATAATTAAAACAAATAATAATATAAATCAATAAGTTACGGTTTCCGTAATGCCTAATCATATACAATTTTTATATTAATTACCATAATGTATTTGATTATTAAACAATTATAGTTTATTATTTTAATTTAACCCTAAACCCTAACTTCACAATACCTAAACTTGAAATATCTAATAATATAATCACTAATGGTAAGTTGAGAAAATGATTGAGGAGGTAATTGTTAGGTAAAATAAATATATAGGTATATATTGTGATAGTTATGAATTTCAAACTTATACTAGTTGATTATTATGTATTCTAAGCAGTACCTATATATTTTAATTATTATAGATTTTGAATTTTATGTATTGTCAGTTTATGCATTTAAAACTTATGCCATTTAAGTTTATGTATTTTGAATCATTATATTTTTTGATTTTAGGTATTTTGAACTTATGCATTGTAAACTTATATATTTTAATTTTATACAATATGATACGTACCCGTCACGGGGCGCAGGTGTATGTATCTTATCTAGCGCCAGAAATTTTACTTTTAATGCTGTAAGCAAACCCTGCAAATACGATAGTAACATTTTTATTATTTAAAAAATATTTATTTATTTAACAATTTTATCATATCTTTCATCATTGTTTAAAAGCCCGTAACAAATGCGTACACCACTTACAAAGCACTTGTCTTGAAATTAGTTTAACTTTGAAATTGTACACAATACAAGGGCTGCTATTTATGTATCCGGAACTGGCCAGTTACAGAACAATGTTAAAAAAGTAATTATAACATTTAAAAATAGAACTCTTTGCCTGAAGAATAGAATCTGTTTCATTTAGCTGTCATTTGTTTGTCCTGTGTGACGTCATTTTGAAAATTGCGTGTCTTTATCACCATGGATTTAACTCATAAAAATTTTCGTGCTATGATTTATTACGATTTTCGGCGAGGGCTAACTCAAAAAGAGTGCATCGATCAACTCACTTCGACTTTTGGGGACGAAACACCATCGAAAACTACTGTGTATCACTGGTTTAGTGAGTTTAATTGTGGGCGGTTTGTGCTCACGGACGAATTCAAAGTAGGTCGCTCTAAATCGGTTGTTGTACCTCATAATATTGATGCTGTGCGGGAACTAATAATGCAAGATAGTCATGTTACATATCGCGAGATAGAGGCGTCTCTGGGCATTAATATGACGTGTAAATATAATTTTTTTTTAAATTGTTCGTGTTGGATTCCGCACAACTTGAGAATTTACGAAAAACGGGCTCGTGTCGATTGGTGTAAAAAAATGTTACAAAAGTAAAATCAGGGTGCGTCAAAAGCTGTCTTTAATATCTACACAGGTGATGAATCTTGGATATATGCGTATGATCCTGAAACTAAACAACAAGCAACGGTTTGGGTGTTCAAAGGTGAGCCGAACCCAATTAAAATCATTCGTTCAAAAAGCACTCTGAAGCAAAAGGTCGCTTGTTTTTTTGGTATAAATAGACATGTGGCTACAGTACCACCAGAGAATCGTAAAACGGTTAATTCTGAATGGTACACGACCATTTGTTTGCCAGAAGTCTTTGAAGAAATAAGAAAGAACAACCGACAACGCAGAATCCTTCTTCATCATGACAATGCTGGCGGCCGCACATCGGCCGAAACAACTCGGTGTTTGGAAGATCAAAAGATCGAATTAACAGGTCATCCGTCGCCGTACAGCCCCAACTTGGCCCCAACGACTTCTTTATTACCAACCGTGAAGAATAAATTACGTGGTCAGCGTTTTTCGAGCCGTGAAGAGGCTGTTGAAGCGTTCAAAATGCACATTTTTGAAAATTGGTTCCAACGTATGCAAAAGTGCATCGATCATCGTGCCGAACATTTTGAAAAGCAACAAAACTATAATAAATACTATATGTTTGTTTCACTTTGTTATTCCGGATACATAAATAGCAGCCCTCGTACTATACGAGCCAATTATACAATATTGCGTCATGTAGAAAATTATCGTTATCAATTATAAACTGTTTACAAAACGTGTCACTGCTAGACATTTCAGCTAATTATAAATAAATGCGAATTCCTTACTGAAAACCATTCAGGACGCTGTCTGTCACATCAAAGAATATTGTAACCGTTGGAAATTAATTACGCGACGCTTATTGTGTTTCTAGCTTTAAATTACTTGTAAATCGAATTCGTTACAACGCTTCATAAACAAACATTGTTTAAAAGATATTCTTTTTTTTGTATTAAAAGGTGAGCACAGTGCCTTGCTCTCACCTGATGTTAAGTGATGGTAAGGCCAATGCCATCATCGCGCACTTCACCCGGGATGCTCAACTAGTGAGGCACTGGCTATCTTATATCTTGCTGCCGGAACACAAAAATGCTACAAACATTGATGTTATGGCGACATTAAGATGGTGGTAGCTACAAACAAATGAATCTAGAATCCGTGTCCTGTCGGATGGATGCGCTTTGCGGTACATATCAGTGAACGCTGGTGTCCCCCAAGGTTCCGTTTCATCCCCCACGCTGTTCCTTCAGCATATCAATGATATGCTTCCACTTGGAAATATTCATTGCTATGCAGATGATAGCACAGTGCATGGAGGATATAACGGTAACCCAGAGGCAGGGCGGGTTGAAACCGAAGTCAATCGAGTGAATCTTGTCATTGAGCTCAATCGGGTATTGGACCTCATATCTAAATGAGGCTCCAATAATCTTGTTGAGTTCAATGCCAAGAAAACACAGGTGTGTGCTTTCACGGCAAAAACCATTACTTCCCCTTCCTACTCTTCAGGGTACATCTCTAAGCCTGCAGAGCAGTATCAACATGCTCGGTATGACAATTCGCTGCGATCTGAACCAAAAGGACTACATCGAAGCTGTGATCAAAACAGCCTCACGAAAACTCGGTATTCTGAACAGGGTGCGGCGATTCTTTACGCCTGTGCAGTAGTGCCTTTTGTACAAGACACAGGTACGGTCTTGTGTGGAGTATTGCTCGCGCATCTGGGACGGTTCCGCAAAGTACCTTCTCGATGCCTTGGACAGATTGCAGCGTCGCGCTGTACGCATTATCGGCAAGCAGAAGTCGCAAATACTCTTAAATCTCTGCAATTGCGTAGAGATGTTGCGTCACTTAGCGTGTTTTACCGCTTATACCATGGCGAGTGCTCTGAAGAGCTCTTTGACCTCAATCTCACCTTCTCCCTTCTTCCATAGGAGTACACGTGCTGCTCTCCGGAGTCACCGCTTCACTGTCTCAAATATTCCATCGCGCACTAAGAAATTTGGTGACTCGTTTCTTTGTAGCACCTCCAAAACATGGAATACTTTGCCAGCACACGTTTTTCCTCCTTCCTATGATATGAGGTCTTTCAAACGAGGCGTGAAGAGGCACCTTGTAGGCCGGCAGAGTGAGGGTAACTGATGCTGCGTTGTTTTCACGCTGCACCAGTTGTCGTCGCATCTAGATTCCATATGCACTTTACATCAGGTGAAATGGAGTCATTTGCCGTGCTACGTATAAAAAAAACATTAGACATTAAACATAGGGCCAAAACTGCCATCTTAAGATAACGACCGGGACCGACAGCTTTACTTGCCTGCCAACGCCTCCTTGCCTTTTAATGCTTACATTGCAAATATCGTCGCAATACGAAGGAAAGCCTAAAATGATAACTCCATGTTCATGTTCATGACCTGAAGTACTCGCCAATTCGCCATAATAAACTACAAACGTGTTTTAAAACGTAAAGACATCGCTCAATGGATACTAAATTATTGTGTAAAAGTTTACCATAATTCAAATTAATTTATTCAACACTGTCTTTGTCTTGCTACTAATTAAGTTAGAAATATAGATAGAAGTAGCACACGCTTGAGATTATTCGAAAAAGCTATCTCAAAATTAGGATAGGGGAAACTTTATTATTGATCCTCACTTAGTGACGTACTATGGTGGTATGGCTCCCCCAGGGGAGCGCCATAGTGCCGTTCTTGTTTGCGATCTTTTTCATACAACTTTGATACTCAACAAGAATACAGTCCTATGGTAAGCATCACCTTAACACATAATTTTTCATATTAATATATATTGCAATAAATAAATAATAAAATAATAATAATAATAATAATAATTGATATTCGATCGCAACGCCGGGCAGTGCTTGTCGACGTCACCATTTCGCATGACGAGAACCGAAAGGCCGAGAAAGACAAGGTCAGCAAGTACCTTGACTTGGCTCACGAGGTAACCGCCATTTGGGATATTGACTCGACAATCATTGTGCCGATAGTCGTGTCTGCGAACGGTCTGGTAGCGAAGAGTCTCGACCAACACCTTAAGAAACTCTCGCTCAATGGTTGGATCAAAGGTCAGATACAGAAGGCTGTACTCTTGGACACAGCGCGAATAGTCCGAAGGTTCCTCTCTCTTGTCTCTGCAGCCCTAACCACCTGCAGCTTGAGCCCTGCCCCGTTGCCGGCAGCAACCTAGGCTAGGTTTTTTATAATATTTTTATGTTTTGTATGTGCTTTTGTATTTTACTTTTATATTAATATTATAACAAACCTAAGCTAAGAAAAAGATAAATAAAGAGACAATGACAATAAAATAATTTATTGCCTCAAGAAATTACAACAAAAAAAAAGAGGCAAAATGGCTCAGCTTTCACTAATAAATGTCAATATTGTAAGTTCCAGCTAACACTGCCAGGTGTATAGTTTTTGTAGCTTCTCATAGTTAGCATTTCAGCTTAGTAATGGTTAAATAATAGCACACTATCGCTGTATGGGCTATTTGGTATCATGTCATCACTTACAGCTATCAAAACCATATTTTATTACGTCAAAAAATGGTAGATAATATTGTTTCCATTGGTCTTTCTTTATCTGGATAAACAACGATGAACGAATAAATTGTGAAGTAGTTTTGATATTTTTTTATTCAAAGTCGAATCGGTTCTTCAATACAAGCCTTCACTCTCACTTATTGACGTCAGTAACTAAAAAACAAAAAAATAAGTTTTTTTTTTTTACCTACTGTATCTACCACCACTGCGACTCCAACTGAGGAGTGCTGGCAAGAAAACAGGAGGCTGTTTTCCTCAATCTTTTTTATTATATTACAATGCAATTTATTTAATTGAAGTACAGTTCTTAATGTACTTACCGATTTATTTTCACACATTATTGTCTGCAACAAAGTCATTGACCATAAAATAAATACACGTTTAATAAAACATCGATCCTGAATCCGAAAATGGAAAGGCAGCAATCGTTAACTCATTGTTTATTGCCCACAATATTGCAAACTCTAGAGCTGACAACACTAAAGCTAGATAGGATCTAGGCTGCTAATAATTCTCCGCTGCAAAAACGCCTATCCATCCATCGATACCATAGATAAATTCGGCTGGCCGATCGCCGGCCATATTTCATAAACCACCCCACTCTATCTGGTTTAAGAGAGTTTTTAGGGAAAATATTACACCACATTTAGCCAATATTTCACTGCAAGTCAGAATGAAAATGTTAACTTTATATTTTTATCGGATATCAAACAAAAACTGTCTATACAATGGCGGGATGCTGATAACAATCAAGTTTTCCTAATAAATGTCGAATTTAATACGGAGAATCTGAAAATACGTAATTTATTGTAACTAAATGGAAGAACAAGAATGTATGGGCAGTCCAACATAGTAATTTAAGGTTTTTGTAGATTGTAACTTTAAATTCATTGAATTAATTTAAAAGGCGAAAACAATAAAAAGTATTTTCATTACAGAGGTGGTTCCTAAACAAAACATTTAAAAATAAAAATCTTTTTTTTTATTCATAGAGAACTTTTTACAAGCAACTTTTGAACGTGAAATTTAAGCCCTAGCTTTTTAAGCCCTGAGGCGGAGGCCTTGTACCGAAGGAGGGCGTTTAAAGTAATCATGTCATTCATCATAACTATTCACTATTTCAAGTTTATGCGTGGGCCTCGATTCTGCTGTTTTAAAACGTCTCAATCGTGTCTTAGTTGTCTGATTTGACATTTAGCAATGGCCTAACTAAACGATAAAAATATCCACTAAGAGTTTAGAGTGTGAAGAATGTGTGTGAGAACTTTCAGTAATCAATTTTAATTAGGTAAGGTTTTTACTCTTCCTAAAGGTGAGTCCACATTAAGTAACATGTTATATAACGTATGCTACATAACATGTTACAAAACTAAAAGTACAGATTCGTTTTGTTGACACATAGCGTCCACACTAATGCTAGTACAACATGCTACATAACTATACCATAAATTGCCTTTTTTTCTTTTTTTTGTTGTGCTTAAGAATTATTTGTATTGTAGGTTTCATTTGTAGTCTGAGATGGGGGCACCTGGCACCGAAGAACAGGTTTTTCCTAGTTTGGTTGAAGACAGTCTCAATTTTTGCCAACCAGCGTTGCCTTTATCTAATTTAGCTTGTGTTATAAGAATAAATCAAACTTCGCTGTGTATTTAATACAATAAAAGTGTAATTAATTCCGTCAACAACTAATCCGAGTGCGATTACAACCAAGATCAATCTGGTGGGGATTTGCGCGGCTGCATCCCCGTATCTCATAAAACGGCCCACTCCATCAGGTTTAAGTGGGTTTTTGGGGGAGTAGCTGAATTTTTCAACGCGTCCCGATACTGCGTCGCGATACGTCGGCACCGGGGCGGTAACAGATAGGTTTTAGCGCACGTGCTCATTTTTTTATTATTAATCAGCAACGTGCTCACATTCTTTTTCATGTTTCGATTGGTTTTTGACGAGCTCCATGCTAGTTCAGGCGTTAAGTGATGAAAGGTCGCGCTCGGTGCTGTGGTGGAATGTAGGCAATGCAAGCGTTAACTTGATCAGCTGAATTTTCTAAAGAGGATCGAAACTATGTACCTATACTCGTGTGATTGTGCCTTTTTAACACTCGTTGTGAGAGTCGTCTAATATCTTCGTATAATACCTGAATAAGTTACATCTTCATGAAAACAGTTCCAAATTCCATGGTTTCAATATTTATTTATATAGTGAATATTTAACTGTTTTTCTAAGATCGTTATGCCTGCGGTTCATTAAATCCCCATTGCTATAATTATTACAGTTCCAGGGTTTATACTTGCCAATTATCGAAAGAAGTTGGGGGTATGGAGAAGGTCTTTGCCCAGCAGTGGAATGCTAAATTGGTGATATTATTGTATGCATTAATAAACCATTATGTTTACTGCCGATCTGCCTCACACTTATAACCTCCAATTGCAGACGTAAACAATGTGGCAAAACTTTCAAATTATATCATCAATCATTAATTACTCTGGTCGGAACAACAATAATTGTTTGTTTTCGAGTTCCAGCACTCAGGGCATTGCCAACAAAAACAAAGCGAAGACGTTAGAGTTTAGCACGCAGACTGCTCCCGCACCTATGGCTCCCGACATTTCCGCCGTAGGGACGTGCCTTTACGCTATCGATTGCTTAGTCGATACACAGAAATACTTAGGGTAGATGAGTTTTTGAATGAAGTTGTATCGGTAAATGAACACACGCCTGCGCATCAGACTACCACCAACTGTCAAATTTCCTCAATAGACTTTGAACTTTATAAATATGGCGTACGGTTGAACTTTTATTGAAGAAATTTGTCAGTTTTGGATAGGTTGATGTGCAGGCGTCTGTACTTGGTGTAGGATGCCATCAGACTAGGTGGATAAGATAAGATAAGATGAGATACGATAATATAATATAAGATAACATAAGATGATATGAGATACGATAAGATAAGATACACTTTCATTGCCCTAAAATTGTGTATACAATACGTGTAGCGACGGTCTTTGCGAGGTGGGTGAAAGCTGGATGAGAGTTGCTGCGTATGGTGCTCAGTGAAGTGAATGTGGAGAGGCCTGTGTCGAACAGTGTCATATAGGCTGATGATGATGATGCTTATGATGAAATTTCGGTGACGTTCTGAGTTTAGGTTTAGCATTCTTGAAATAAAACACTTAAGGCCAGCTGAGACAAATGATAAAGTCCTTGCAGTACTTGTGTCTGTCAAAAATATATCACTTTCATTTAGACGCGGAGTTTGCTTACATGTAGTACTTATGTTCTTTCTTAAATATGTTAATATTTTGACGTAAATATCACATTGCACAATTATAAGAAAGTGCTAAAATAAATATAAATCAATCTAACAACTGAACTCGTGAAAATTATAACTTATCGGGTGCAATTTGGAAGAGTGTTAAAAAAATACATGAGTCGATTTCGAACCCGTACTTTCTGGCAGTTATAATGTTACTAGTTATCAGATTTAACCACATACTCAAGAATATACCATAAACAAGAATTCGCCATAACAACATAACATTGTCGGCATCAAATTCTATTAAGCTAAATAGACTTAGACCATTAAGGCTTTAGCGCAGAAACCCGATCGCATTAGTCTCGACTCCCGCACAGCACATCACTACAACCGACCAATTTCGCGAGCACGTGAGATCAGGGGAACGTTCACTACGTGATGTGGTTACTTAAGACCCGCCCAACCAACCGTGGCCTCCCTCCTCCCCCCCACGCCACCGAATCAGAACCACCGAGGAACACAAAAGGGATTCTCCAGAGCTCTCCGCTAATTGGGCGGGGCAAAAGAATAAGTTTTAAACTGTACTACGGTGTCGGGTGAACGCCGAAATTGAGCGGAATTGTCGAACTTTACCCGAATTAAGGGTGCGATTGTTTTTTAAACGCGTAAATCTCCTTTTTTATTTTTATTTCGGCCCGTTCCCGTAAGGGGGCGTTTACTCTTCAAAGTGGGCTACGTCTCGTTTGTTAATTAATTTGCGAAAGGTTGAAAGTCATAAATAAATCTGCTTTTTCACATTTTCTTAACACTAGAAAGCCCAACATTTTTGACTACCTCCAACGCCCAGCGTCCGTCGAAATGACGGACGCTGGGATTATGAGCTTAAACTATAAAATGAAACTCAATTCAATAGTAAACTATAAGGTATATTGTTAAAAAAAAAGTATTACAAAAATAGATTAGCAATTAGCATATCAATTTATATTATGCATAAATAGCAATTTTCACAAATAATTGTTTTTTCTTCGCGACCTACACATTTTCCACATACAAATTTTTGGCAAATGTCGCATTTTTCAGATGCCTTGTTTTTTTGGCAGTTTTTTCGCACTAGACAATTTGCTCTCTTTTTACCAGATGCCCCTGGAGTCTGTAGGTCCCTCCTGCTAGAGCCTGGATTAGCAGAAGAAGCCCTGTTGGAGCTTGTAGTGGCTGTCTGACGTGATTGTGCATATATATATATATATCAGCATATAAGGCTCACTGAGTTCACTTACGAGCTTCAAAATAAAATCATGGCGGCTTATATTTTGCTTTGTTGTCTGCTTATATAATATGCATGCATTGACAGCAGCAATTTCAAGTATATTATAAAAAACATGCATTGGCCAGCTGCGTGTCCCGGCTCTGGTAGAATATTTTCTTGCCATTTGGTCTAAAATGTCTACGCCATACTTAGTGTCGTTGTAAAATTCACAGTGTTATGAAATAAATGAATTTAAATGAATAAAAAATGGTAAAATCCACCTATAAACTTTTTACTGAAGGTAGTTTGCATTGACTATAAAATTAATTTTGAAAATACCCTCACATTATAAGTCCGTCATTTTGACGCTGACGCTGGGCGTTATAGGTATACCTTGTTATAACCTTACACTAATATCACTTATAGATTACTTAACCATCTTTTAAGATAAATTAAGCAAAAAAAATAAAAGTAAATTAATTTCATCACATTTCACCAAATATTTCCGGAGAAAATAAAAAAATAAAATTTGATATCCTTCATTTTGACGGTTTGGGCGTTCTAGTGTTAACTCGAACATTTCAATGTGATATGCTTATTTTGTGGATAACGTCGCAGTTTGGGATACCTATTATGTTAAATCATCGTCAACATCATAATCAGCTTATAAATATCCCACTGCGCGTCATAGTTCATGGTGGGATTGGTCCATTATCCACCACCCTGGCCTTAATGTCTGTTGGTGAGTTGTCATCTAACTACAACACCGCTGCAACGGCTTAACGTGCCCAACGACCAGTTTGAACCCCCAAGTACCGCTGGAAACCAGCTCCTGGAAACCAGCGACTGGCAAGAGATCGCGCAAAACAGGGAGCAGTGGCGTCACCTTGGGTCGGAGGCCAAGACTCACTTTGGGTCGCTGAGCTATTGAAGTAAGTAAGTAAGTTGGTCACCCATCGGAAAAACCGGCATTGAGAAGATCACTTAACGTAAGATCGCACCCCAAACACGCAAGCCACAACGCCATCAAGCTCCTAAGCCGTTAGAAATGTTTCTAACGGCTTAGGAGGTAGGGTTGGGTTTTTTTTATACCTAACACGGC
Source organism: Eudonia lacustrata (assembly GCA_947562085.1). Classification (NCBI taxonomy): domain Eukaryota; kingdom Metazoa; phylum Arthropoda; class Insecta; order Lepidoptera; family Crambidae; genus Eudonia; species Eudonia lacustrata. Next base: position 991,793 of record OX387323.1, on the reverse strand, counting down.
AAATGACTCCATACCGCCTGATGTTAAGTGGAATGGAGTCCAGACGCGAAGACAACTGGTGCAGCGTGAAAACAACGATGCATCAGTCAACCTCACTCTGCCGGCCCACAAGGTGTTTCTTCACGCCTCGTTTGAGGACCCCATACCATAGGAAGGAAGGAAAACGTGTGCTAGAAGACTATTCCATCCTATGGAGGTGCGACAAAGAAACGAGTCACCAAATTTCTTTGTGCGCGTTGGGATATGTGTGACAGTGAAGCGATGACTCCGGAGAGCAGCACGTGTACTCCTATGGAGAAAGGGAGAAGGTGGGATAAGGTCAAACAGTTTTTCAGAGCACTCGCCGTGGTATAACGTTCTATAAGCAATATAAGATTCGTTAGCACACGATCATGTGAAATTTTAATAACGTGAAAGTAGTTTCGTAATCAAATATCGACCCCGTTTATACGACACGATGACAAATAATAGTTTGTTTATTATTAGATCAAAAGCAATAACGATTGGCTTCCCCGTAGGCTTCGGCAAACGGCGTTCTTTATACAGGCTGATACGAATGTTATATTCATTTTGAGCAACGTTTTAGTTGTTTAGCTATTTAACAGCTTTGATGGCCAAGTGACCGAGCGCTTGGCCCGATATCGAATCCCTGGAGTCAATTCCCAGGTCGGACAAAGAATTTTTTTGATGCTAGGTCCAGGTTTGCGTTCACCAACCCTCATTTAGCAAGCGTGGTGATTCGCCAATACCCGTCAATTGTGGCGATGACTTGATTGGTCTCTCCAAACCGTCATTAAAGTTACGTAATTATTTAAACTTATTTTCTGTCGATAACGTTCACAGAAAAAAATATATATATCGGCAACATTTAAAAGGATTTTTTTTTAATACGAACATAAATGTTTTATTAAGTCAATTTAATTTATAATTACCACGCGTCAGCAACGATACACATTACACGATAAACACTCAAATGTAATTTTCTCGATTTAATTTAATTACGTTTAACGATCCCAATTTAAATATAAAATCAACTTGGCTCTATATCAAAGACCACCCTGTATAAACGCTTACGAATTCGTTGGCGGCAACCCTCATATTATAGTAATTTGTTTGTTTGTGAAATTCAGTGAATCTTTCACTAAAATTGTTGAGCAAACAAATTTTGGAAATGTGTAATGGGTACCTTGTATGTTTATTTCTTAACCAGTGTAAGGCTGAAGCAATGGCGAAGTAAAATTTCTAGAAAAGAAACTTCGAACATTTCTTTGCAACACAATCTATTGCATTGGTATAAAAACTTAATCTGTATGATATAATAATAATAATACACGGTCGCTACTATCAGGCTCTAACTGGGCCTGATGTAGATTTGACTGCCTCGGTGAACTGGCTACGTTTCGGTGACCTCTTTGGGGAAACTGAAGGTTTTGTCTGTGCCATTGAAGATGAAGTTGTCAAGACGAATAACTACCGGAAATATATTATGAGGGACGGTACGGTCGACATCTGTCGGGCATGCCGCCGTCCTGGAGAATCACTCCGACATATTATTTCTGGTTGTTCTCATCTTGCTAACGGAGAGTATTTGCACAGACACAACCAAGTAGCCAGAATAATTCACCAGCAACTTGCTCTTGAATATGGCCTTGTTGAATCAGAGGTGCCGTACTATAAGTACGCACCTGCGCCAGTACTCGAAAATGGTCATGCAACGCTCTACTGGGATCGCTCTATCATTACGGACAGGACTATTGTCGCCAATAAGCCTGATATCGTGGTGGTCGACCGATCCCAGCGCCGGGGAATACTGGTTGATATCACCATACCTCACGATGAGAACCTCGTGAAAGCCGAGAAGGACAAGCTCAGTAAGTACCTTGACTTGGCTCACGAGGTTACCGCCATGTGGGATGTGGATTCAACCATTATTGTACCGATAGTCGTTTCGGCTAACGGTCGTTTAGCTAAGAGCCTCGATCAACACCTTGAGAGGCTCTCGCTGAAAGGTTGGGTCAAGGGTCAGATGCAAAAGGCAGTACTCCTTGACACGGCACGTATTGTCAGGAGGTTCCTCACTTTGCAGCCCTGACCACCGGTAGCTTGGGCCCTGCCTCGCTGCTGGCGGTACTCTAGGATTAGGTTTTTATGTTTTATTGTTTTTATATTAAAATATTGTAAAAATCTAGTTTTAAGAAAGAAAATAAATATAAAGTATAATAATAATAAATCATTTATTTCTGACCATACTAAGTCCATATTGATGGATGAGGAGCTCGATGGCGTAGTGGTTAACGCGCCCGATCTGCGATTGCTAAGGTTAAGCAACTTTCGATTAGGCCGGTCATCGGATGGGTAACCAAAAATTTATCATCTCGAGCTCCTCCCTGCTTTGGAAGGCACGTAAAGCCGTTGGTCCCGGCTGAATTAGTAGTCGTTAACAATCACCAATCGGCACTGGGCCTGCGTGGTGGTTTATGGCCTGTTCTCCCTATCCATCCATAGGGAAGGCTCGTGCCCCAGCATTGGGGACATAAAATGAGCTGATGATGATGAACTCCATATTGATGTGTTAGTTACAAAATAATCTTAATCTTTGTTAGTAATGTAATTCATTATTAAATTAAACCATTGAAATCAAGAATCATCATATGACATTACAAAAAGATTTAAGATATTATTACAAATGATAGACTACACGTTATGAACCTGATGTAGGTATCATCATCATCATCATCATCATCTCAGCCAAAAGACGCCCACTACTGGACAAAGGCCTCCCCCAAGGATCTCTACATATTATGTAGGTATATATTGATCATAAAAATATCTATATTTATAAAGCAGCATTGATTTGTGTTTTATTTGTCTATTGTTGGTAAATTAAGAACTTTACATTCAGCAGATAAATACATTTAAGCGCGATGTTGGTATTGTACATAATTGTACATCAACAACAACTTACAACCTTGACCGTACTGATTGCGACACAGTTCGCCTCGTGTCTTGAACAGAATAACAGCTTCTCCGAGAAAGGTCGAAATCCTACAAAATATCTTACTCAGCGTATGAATCGCCTTATCTATTTTCTTTGAACCAAACGGCAAGGCGAGAACATTGGCAGTCGTACTGATACACTCCTATAAATACGATAATTATCAAAAAAAAACCTATACGAATAGCGAAAATATCCGTTACACAAGCAAACATGAATGTGTCTTAACGAGCTACTGTGAAGGGGAGTCGCAAGAGAACGGGGATTACACGCCACGACACGACACAGATCCGATCGCATTATTATATTCGGAGATTCATTATTTCGTAGCTCAATAAAGTTCTAAATGCAGATTTGTCGAAGACAATTTCTTAAAATAAAAAACTTTAAAAATACAATTTATTATTTTATGTTGAAATACATTGTAACAAATACTTTGAACGGCAGAGAACGTTGTCATTGACGGTACGACCTGCGCGAACTACAGAAAGGGCTGTACTCACAGTTTCTCTGTGATTAGCAAGCTGAAGTGGCAGTGGGTTAGCTATAATTATTGGCAGAACCGATAACCGTTGGGGTAAACGAGTTCTCTAGTCCACTGCTGGACATACGCCACTCCTAGTGCACGCCACTGAGCACGACCCGCGACTACTCACATCCAGCTCTTGCCAGCCACCTTTCGAAGATCGTCGTCGCGTTCTACACTACGATACGTGGTCTCCACTCAGACTAATTGGAGAGACGATCTAAGCAAGGTGACTGGCAAGACCTGGATGAGAGTAGCCGTAGATTATGCTCAGTGGCGTGCACTTGGTGAGGCGTATGTGGACTACTAGTATAGGCCGATGATGATGATGATTCTATGCTCTGCAATCGTCCCACAGTCGTGCCGTGTAAACGCTGCCGTGGGGGGTTATTTCGTAGCAATTACAGACCACGCGCCAATAATGCGGACTAACGAACGAGCACAGTTTGCTCGGTATCGGGGTAATAACTTTATAACCTCTGACTTGTAGCTACGTTTGCTGAAATATGGCGGCGACAAACACAACTGCGGAATAACATCGTCTCTGGTTGTTATTGGCGTCAAACGTTGTTTGAACTGGATTTTTGGGAGGCTTTACATGTCACTTGGGAATACGTTGACGCGTACATTAGTGAAAATGGAAGTTAAAAGTGACTACGGTGCGAACAAAACTCAATACTGGGCGTTGCCTGTCTGCCTGTTGGGGTGTGATTTGGAATCTCTTTGGTGTTCTTGGAATATGAAATGACAAACATATATACCTATACTAATACACTATGAACACAATATTATCTTGTATTATTTGAATGTTGAGTGTATAGTGTTAGCCAATTAAATGCATATATGCCTAAATTATTCTATTCTATATAAAATTTGTTCTGTCTGTCAGTCTTAATAGTCACCGGTGACTTTGAATACTAGTAAGTGAATATCATAGTCATATCATAATCATCGGCAGTCGCCAATGTAAACGACTTTGCTACAATTATGCGAAGAAACACTGCCTCGATGTTACTGCGAGCACAATCCTAAAGGTGACCGGATGGACTCGGCATTTTCGGACCGTTCATTGAACTACATGTTTTCAAACGTGTACAACAGTGAACCAACCAATGATTTATTTTTAATTTAAATTCTATTTAGACTACATAAGCATCAAGATTCATTGGTGCAAGGAATTTACATCGCTTTGAGTAGGTATAACATAAGACAATTTCAGTTCCTAAGATGACGTCTTTTTACATAATGCAGAACTATGTGTTGCGACACTTTAAGTTATTATTATCTACTATTAAGCATAAAAGTTATTACTCAGGAAACTTAAGCTTTGAAATCATCATTATTAGACCTTCTTTACGCATTCAAGTTTAAAAGCGTAAGAAAAAAAATGTAAAATACCTAAAGCAGCACTTTCGAATATAGATTTAAATACATAGTTTTGTTACAATAATATAATTCAATACACACACTGCTTTAATTTTATGAAAAAAACTATTTGGCGTGCCTTTAAAACTCATGTCTTTAATTTAATCTTCAACAGGAGAAAGAAAGATAGAAGAAATAACAATTATTGACCACAGAACATCATAACAAAAGACAGATGCCTCTAATAGAGTCACTCAGACTTGCACTTCTCTCCGGTGTTGCCATCCTACATTTTATGTAAAAATATGTTTACCAATATATGAGCCTTCCCTTTGGATGGAAACTCAAGAGAGAGAACGAGCCTTGAACCACAACGCAGGCGCAGTGCGGTGCGGTGGTTGTAAACGACTGCTAATGCAGCCGGGACCAACGGCAACACGTGCCTTTCGTGTGTGTCCTGCTATGATAGGGCATTTTCCAATATTTTTGACGCTGTAAGGGAGAAAAGAGCTGGACACTTGCTGAGTTTCTTGCCGGTTCTTCTCAGTACAAGATCTCCGGCCCAGAGTAGACTTACGAACCGATGGCATAATGACGTTCATAATAGCTAAGTATTTGTAGCCTAAACTGAATAAATGATTTTGAATTTGAATTTGAATTTCGAAACACTTAACTTATTGTCTGTATTTTTTCTTATTATCTCTAAATACAACTTCAGATTATTACTCAGCATAATATTTATGTAGTTGCAACAAATCGGTTAGTAGGAAGCCGCAAAAGGGCACAATCATGAGTACAAAGATACCCGGCGTTGTGTCAGGGCACTCGGCGGCGTGCATCATATATTTATGGCGACCCTCCCTTCGGCATCAATAGAGGTAATTTAGTTTCCTATGTAAATGTACCGGTGGCAAAAATCGCTGCAGATTCATCCCGAGAATATTTATTGCGGTGCGTGCGGTAGGTATTCCGTGTTTCGTGTACATTGCCGGTTTTTATTATATGTTAATTTGTTAGATTTTTTTTCAACAGCCTTATTGGTTCAGTAAGAGTTCTTAACATTGAAACGTAACATTTTAACATTTACTGGCAAAGGTTTTATGTATTATTTTACATTGACGATTTCAGGGATTCAGGATCCGTGACTAATTGTGATCTAAATGGAGAGCTCTATATCCGCTGTAGAAGAAATAATAATTACAATTATTATTATCTCATTTACAAATGAGAAAAATATGGAAATGACAGTGTGTGAAAATGTTATTAAAATCATGATCTTTTCTTGAGAAGCGATTTGAAGTTTGTAAATCCGTCGGAAGCACAGCGTTGGTCGTCATTGCTGAATTTGGCGAAACCGATTTGATATTAACAGTTCTTAATTTTTTTTTACAATATGTTATTGTTTTAAAGTGCTTTGCAAACAAAGCACTAACGAACGAGTACTTATTTAAAAATAAAGAAAGAATAACAAATTCTTCTTTCTTTTTATTTTTAAATAAGTTATCGTTATGAAAATTAAATTGATTAGTAAACCGGCAATTAGTTGCCCTTTATGCACTTTGACATAAATCTGAAAGCTTCTGTACACCACCATTCCTCTTTCGAAGGATGACATAGTGACTTTCATAAGTGCTATTTTGTAGCCTAAACTGATTTTGAATTTTGAAGTCGTCAATGGACTTTGAACACGGCGCAAGCGTCGGCAGGTGAGCCCCACACCACAACACTGCGTCGAGACCGCTTTGCGTACATACGGCCGCGTATCACGTATTAAGCTTTGATACGTCGACCATAAATATATAGGCTTTGTTTATTTTATACTCGGCACGAGTTCTTTTTCCCTTTTTCCTTGTTACGGTATGTATATTACGAATTTACTTGTAAGTGAAGATTTGTTGTGCGAAAATTTTGACGGTCATGGAGCGATGGAGATTATGAGTGCTTTTATACGGTTTTGTGATTGAGAGCTGTAAAAAAGCTTTCTATTAATTTTGAACTCAGCTCTGAAGTCGGTAATGCAAGAATTTTACTCGTGACTAAATAGAATATTGTAACCTCTTTCCTTCCAGTAAACAGGTACGAATGAAAATACATGAATGCTTTATATAATGCGAATGTAGCTTGTATATACCTATTATGGTTAAAATATAACCAAGTAAGTAACACTATTATTATACCGATCCGATCTGAACCCTTCGTTAAGTGTGTGATGCCGTTCCCTCTAGAAAACCTCCGAGGGTTTTCCTTTCACACGTCTTGAGGTAACCTTTACGTACCTCGCCGCCCCCAAAAAAGCCCGGTGACGCTGAATATGCCGTTTGAGGCAATCAGCAATCTCTCTCAAAAAAAAAACTATTACTTAAAGCAGCTTTTGTTTTTATTTTCGAGCTATCACCAAAAAAAAGAAAACACGAAAGTTTTTAAGATTTTCTAACGGTTTCATAATGGAAAAATATTTCAACAGAACTCACTTTTAAAACATCAATAGTTAAAAAGATAAATAAAAAAACACTAAGTATACCAAGCGATAATGTACAATAGGAATTGTGTTAGGTCTGTATGTGTCTAAAGAGTATTATGTTAACGTTTTGTCTTTAGTCCTATTTTTATTTATGATGTCGGGAAATCGACTGGTAGAGAAAGTTTGAAAGCATGGAACCACCAGTTATTACAGCCATAAACATCAGACAAGTAACAGAGCTGTTACTTAGCTCCGAAACAATATGACCACAAAAACGTTTCCACCAAAAAGACAGTCAGCAAAAGAATCAGCCTAAGGTCACGTTACATAACCGGTATCTCAACGGCCATCAAGGGCCACTCGCCGGCGGGCCCGGCACGTCCGCGAATGAATCACTTCCCGGCCTAATCAAATGCGCGTGGGCCATACGTGACGGGGTGAGCGCCATTGATCGGGGAGCCATCGATGTCGATGAAAAGAACATCGATAAACATTTATGCTTTTGTAAAATAATGGAGTGATCAGCTTTACTACAACTTTTTTATTATTTTAATTTTTACATACCCAATGCTATATTGTAGTTACGAGATAAAATTTTACTAGAAAATATCAACGAGTTTTCAGGGGTCCCGGTAGCTCAGCGGTCAGACCATTGGACCGGTTATCCAAAGGTCGTGGGTTCGATTCCCACTTGAGCTTCCTGAGACTGGTTGATATAATTGCAACTTGTTTACTAGAACTTCTAAGAAAAAACATTGTAAAAAAATACGTAGAAATATAAACCAGAATTGTATTTTGTGCCAATATACCTAAACTTTTAAATTAAAACCCTGTTATTTATGAATATTTACTCTAGATACAAGCACTTAGCATTAAAATCCAAACTTGTTCCCGCTTCCCCCTACCTACTAGTAAACAGAATATAAGCTTCGAATAGTTATTCCGCGATTTATCTCTATTACTCTAATTTGAAATTAAGGTTTATGACGGAAACAAAACACGGTTACAACTATTTCAAGCTTATACTCTGTTTATAAATAAGGCCCTTTGAGTTTTATTAAGTTCACGACACCAATCGAGTAAACATCGATATAGCCGAAATCGCTCGCAGCCTGCCGGCACGCGCTGCCATCCCGATTTCAGACACGTCTGGGATCTTCTCATTACCGGTAATTGTCGGGAAGAGCTGACGTCACGGGACGCCTTTTGGCGATGTGAGGGATCGATTGAATAACACATCGGCCGTCCCTTCCCCGGCGATGCTCGTATGCCTGTTGACAAACTATTTGTAGGGACAGGCGCGTCGGCAACGTTTTGTGTTGTGCCCTTTTTTAGAATGTCGTTTCGATGTGTTCATTTACTTTCGATGTACTGGTATTAAATGCATATACATTTTTCTAAAGATGTTATTCATTGTATCACATTGATTGCCTTCAAAAATAACCCCTAACAATGTGCAGTGAAGATACCCCAATACAGCTACTGTTGTCTGAAAAGGTCGTTTTGAACAATTTTACTAAAATCATTACCTATAAACTAAATAACTATTGATAAAAATAATTATTGATCCGTAAAAGTTGTTTCATTTCAAAACATTTAATTGAAATATTAAGCTTAGGATAATTCTTGCGTCATTTTGGACATATTTTTTTCGAAAAGACGCGAGTTACTTAAAGGCGCGGTACAAAACAGCGTGTGAATACCACCGCAGGATTTGATACGATCGCGATGTTTCAGGTCCATTACGCGCTGCAGCCTCACGCACTCCATCAGCGCGTTATCGCACGCCGCTCACGTACGCATCGCGCCGATATGCACCGCGATTTACCTAAATCAAGCGCTGACATCCCGACGGAGGGTAGCTAACGAGTTAACGAGCAACATTTCACATTAGTAATGAACGGCCGGAGAGCGTTAGTCACAATTCATTTCAGTCTGTAAGATAAAGTTAAAACTAGTGAATCGATACATTTAATGGAGCGTACCTACAGTACTATATTATCAGAAATTGTAAATTATTGAATCGTTTATGTCCCCTAAAAAAATATTCAAAGAAATAACAAATGTATTGCAAACTGACCTTACTGGTTGTTTGAAGATAATATTATAGTACATAGCTTGATGTTACTTTAGACTAGTTTTTTATGTTATGTATTGTTTTTGGACTTGGACTATTGGTTTTCTTATTTATATCTCTTATTATATCTTATTTATATCTTACAACGCATTTCCAATTAAACGTATTCCAAAATGAAAGACTAATCATTGATTCGATTTGTAAGAATGATTTGTTCATTATTACAAACCCCTCTTTGATGGAGTTTGGTTTGGTTAACAGTGCCATAATTAAGTTTAAACACAGGAGCTAACCTTTTTCTCCTGAACTATTCTAATTTATAGTGCACTTGTTAGGATTAGTAAGCCAAAAAATAAACTTACCGAGAGGGCCCTTGGAGCCCAAAATGTGCGGTTGCATTTTCGGAAATTGTTTTCGGTCAATTGGTCTTAAGCATATCAACAGGCTGCCTCCGCAGCCGGCCGGGCAAGCATTCCCTCCACGTCTGGAGTAGTCGTTAAAAGCGATAGTTGCCGGGATCAGATTCGCCGATACATGCGTCACGCGGGCCGCTTCATCGACACGCGCGTCACGTCGCCCAGATCAGCGGAGTGATTCGATGTAAGGAGTTGCCGTCTTTAAAAAGTAGTAAATATCGAAGAAAGAAATTATTTAGGTATAGGTATTTGTATACCCGTTTCAAGTTAATTGAAGTAGATAGATACATAGACACACTTTGTTGCTTACACTTATACAGAAAACGAATAACAAAAATGTTATGTTAATGTAGGCAAGGCGGTCTTATCGCTTAAAGTGATTTCTTCCCTATAACCTTTGAGACATAGGATTTAAGGAGAAAATGAGAGGTACACCAGCAACCAGCAAAAGATAGCTTTCACTATCTTACAGGTCTTGCGGTGTGGTGTTTATAGACTGTTGGTAAGTGTCAACATGCCATGTTTTTTAATTATAATTACATTGTTTTTAATTCATTTGTCCATACAAGGGTTCGCAACGTCTGTTTCAAATAATACAATATGTAAAATAAACGCGAGGAATATGTGTTACAAAAGTAAGTAGCTGTTATGTTATGTATACGCGGGAGGTAGCAAAATACTAATATAATTGAAGACATCACGTTTCGTGCATGCAACGTCTTTAATTCAATGTTCAGTGGGGAGGCGTACTTCGCAGAATGAAGGCTCGGTGTTCCGATTTGACGAGGCATTAATAAACAGCATAACTAATCACATTAACGCCAAAACAATTCGATGATTTTACTTACCTACTTACCCCGCTGGGGCACCGACCCCTATCAAGTACCTACTAAAGTGAGATAACCCTTTCATATTTTTTCCCATTGAGACATAATATAAGGACGGGCAGAAAATGGCTATTTTATTTATGTATCTAGCACGCCAGCGCATCAGTTAAATTAGTGACATAACCAACCACACATTTTTGTTGAAAATGAAAATACTTTTGCCCGAATAAAATTTTTAAAATATACATTTTTGTTCAGGTTGTACTGAACACATTTGTAAAAGTACCCTCTTTTACGTATGGTGTAAGGGTGGGCTTAAAATTGAATTATTACTTTTGATGTGCAGACGACTGTACAAACGGTTAGAGCCTCTACACACTAGCGTTTCTCCAGCGTAGGCGATTGATAAACGAATACGTCGATGTAACGCTTTTTTGGATATAGTTTCTGTTGGCATAGACTAATAATGCTGTTGGCCTCAGACGGCCTTTAAGAGTCACCGGACTTTTTTAAGGGCAAAAGACGGATGCGATTACGATTGTACAGACGCCTGCACATCAACCTATACAACACTGTCAAATTTCTTCAATACATTTTCAACCATATGTTTTAAGTATAAAGTTAAAAGTTTATTAAAGAAATGTGACAGTTTGTGGTAGGTTGATCTGCAGGCATGTGTACGTGCGCTGCGTCCGTCGCCAGGTGAAAAGTATATGCATTTTAGGCGGTGAGTGAAATGAAATGAAATAAAAAAATATTTATTCAGTGTGTAAATAAAATTGAATAAAAAAATGCAAAGTGACACAAAAAAGGTAACCATCCAGCATTTGTTAGAACACCAAAGGTGTCCCGACGCTGATCTTCCGTGGAAACCTAAACAAAGAGGACACCAGAAAACAACAAACAAGAGACAGTGCGTCACGTACTCGTAGCATTTGCACTGCGCATACGTTTATCGAACGCCTACGCTGAAACGCTAGTGTAAAGGGGCTCTGAGCGTACAGTCGACTACACATCAAACTTAACATTTTGGCTTTACCGCCCTTACTCCGTACGTAATAGAAACAGAGTTAAGGGGCTTTTATTAAAGTCATTACACAAAAGTGTTGGCACAGCAGGGTACGAACCTGCGTCTTTGAGTTGGGTAGTCAGATTACAAAGATCAACCCGAGGTAGATGTTTGTGATATAGCTGACGACGAATACGCAAAATAAGGACTCTGCAGAAGGTATATAAGCTTCATACACACCGCGCTCGAGCGACGCACGCATAGACAACGTCTCACGGACAGCTCGGAGTCGGGACAGTCCGAGCGCAGCTGTTCTGAGATTTGATGGGCAACTCGAATCAAATAACTCGGTTAACTCGAATTGTTTATCGAACCGGACCGGAACCGGACCGGGCGCGGGCGGGTGGCCGGCGGGGCGGCGCGGCGGGCGGTCCGACCCGAAGTCCGAACCGCCGTCCGGCGCCGAACTCGCTCACCTCGGTGTGGTGTGTGGATAGCTCGGCAGAAAAGCTTAGGTATCAATTAACACTGTCTGTGTACCTAACTTACCTACTTACGCATATTTATTTATAATAAATAGTTGATTTGAAGTAACAAATTGTTATATAATTGAAATTCTGATCCTTTAAAAGTTTAAATATTAATTTCTATTGGAGTTCCTAAATCAAGATAATTTTTGATTTGTCTTACTCAAGTAAGTAATAAAATCGAAGCTAATGTTTAACTCTTTTACTTTGCCGTTGCGACTTGCAGACTCCGAGTTGCAACCGCAACCGAGTCGGTTCGGTTAAATATATCAAAAACAAAACGCCATCTATCGCATCGTAGATTCAACTCAACCGAGTTGAACCGAGTTGCAAACCGAGTCGGCATTGATTTTAACTCTGTTAACTCGAGTTGACTAAATTGCGACTCGGCCCATCGCTATATGAGATCCTGCGCCCGTGAGAGGTTGTTATGTATAACATAACAACGTGGAGTGTATGGAGTTTACCTCCTGCAGGGTCTTTATTTTGTGTGGCTACAGGGCGGCCGGAAGCGGTAGCTTAGGAATTCCGGCTGTATGATTTGTGGGTGCTTTCTGGCCACGATATTTTGGAAGGTTTATTTCGTGAATGTGCCAACTTCGGCTAGAGGAAGATAAGCGGTGAACACTTCATCTTTCTACCTAAAACTGTTTACTATTTTATTTTTCGTTTACATATAAAATATTTTGTGGTTTCCTTTTTAAAAGATTTATTTTAATCGCTATTAGTGTTGATGTTTATGTAACTGTTGATTCTATTAGCAGATGCTAAAAAGCATCATGTGAGCATATATGAATTAACATTGGTATTTTTAATAAAGTTGGGAAATACACGCATAATTAAATAATAACTTAATTACAAGATTCACTTTTATAAAGTGTATAATACAAGCAAAATTATTATAAGACTAGCTGACCCGGCGGACTTCGTACCGCTTTGACAGTTTCCATGACAACAAAAGAAACATTTTTTATTGGAAATTAATTTTTTTTTTCACTAATTTCCGTTACTTATTATTTATATTTCTCACCGTTTAAACCTTCCCTAAACTTCCACAAATATTTCAAAATCAAAATTAGCCAAATCGGTCCAGCCATTCTCGAGTTTTAGCCACTCAAACGAACAGCAATTGATTTTGATATATATAGATGATACTAACACTTATTCTAAATAGCTGTTGCCCGCGACTTCGTCCGCGTGAGCTAAAGGCTGTAGTCTGTACAGTTTAATTTTTATGTAGGTATCTATTTAAGCTTATTAGGGTATAATAAAATTATATGCATCGGAAATTAGAAAATTGACATTGTATTTACCGACATACGTACATCTACTCACTCATAATATCCTTTCAGCTGGGAATGCTGAGATAGACAAAGACAATCGATCTCCATTTAGTTTGGTTCTGGCATACTTCCTGTGCCTCCTTTACGTTCATCATTATTTTCATACATTATCTCTTATTTTTTCGACTATCATCTCTGCCATGTACATACATATATTCAGTTTGAAGCACAGAATATATGTACATACATATATTCAGTTTGAAGCACAGAATCGTCCCGTTCATACAGATTCTCACTCAGTTTCCCGTTTCAATTATCCCTCCACATACATTCAGTATACAACACCGTTTCTCGGTGGGTTGCGCGTATTTGCTACGTCATACAAACCTGAAATGGGTTTACTGACGCTCAATTATATGTAATAAAATTAGTATTTTACAGCTCAGGTACTCGTCCGGAGTCGTCCTAGGCACTGGTGTATCTTAGCTAAAATGTGTCTACTGTTATACTGTCCAACCACGGACTTCAAAATATTTTTTGCCTTGTCCACCGAAGCTGGATATCGAGTAGCAGGTAGCGGTCCAGGATTATTGGTTGTCGGCCAGAAGGCACAAAAAACTATTTACCAACTATGTTCTTATTCGTAGATACAAAATATCAATAAATTAAGAACTGTAATAAATTATATTATTGTATATTAGGTAATATACATTATAGTATTTTATGTTACATACATACTTGCGATAAATTTGAACTTCTTCGTGGCATCTTGTTAGGTAGGTAGCTTTTTAGAGGTAGATCACAGGACATAGAAAAAAGTTACCTCTAATAATAAAAAATCTGAAGTCCGTGCCTCTAATACAGTTGTACCCTGCAAACTTAAACATTTTTGCAACTCTGATACCAGAGATAGCCATCGTCTTATGCGATAGAAGAATGGAAAAACCATTTTTCTGTAATCTAGAAGTATGTACAAAATTCATTATTTAAAGGTTTTATGATATTAAAATTGTTATGATACTTACTTGCTTATATTGTATCATTGAACACCGATTTATCCTATAAACATGTTAAGAAACCAAAGTAAGAAACCGCTTACATGTAAAATAAGTACTGAAATATGTGTTTAACTTACCTGCATCAAATGTTTCATAAAACTTTTACACAATGAATAAATCTTATTTGAAAATTAATAAGATCTGAATAAGTACTGAAATATTTAACGTACCTGCCTAAAATGTTTTAAAAAACTTTTACACAATGAATAATTAATATAATTTGAAAATTATTAACAAAATAAAAATAGGTACTTATTGCATTGCAAAACATCGAAATTTCCTTCTGTTCGTTTCAAAATTTGAGCGCCAATTTTTTTTTTAATTTTCCTGTTTTCACGTTTTTTCACCAAATAGATTTAAAAAAATAACATTAAGTATTTTGGGCAACGACCCAAAGGTTTATACAGCCATGCTATGTAATTCAAGATATCTTCTATGTGCAATATTTAAAAAAATAGAGACATGATTTTGGGCAATGATACAAAGTTTTATACAGCCAAATTTAATGAGTAGGTAACATTTTTATGCATAACTAAAAAAAGAGACATTATGTTGGGCAACGACACAGAGGTTTATACCGCCAAATATAGGTAATGTTTTAACTTTTAACATTTCTGTGTATTAGAAAACTGCAATAAGCGCCGCGCGCAGGCGCGACTAAATAGCCATATTATTATTGGTTATTTTGGAAAATGAAACAAAAGGTGTACCTACACAATCGATATCTAAATAGAAATAGTATAAGTTTATTTTTTTCAAAACAACCGGGTTCGATTTCCGAGCTGAGTACAGGTTTTTTTTAAATGTATGAATGCAGTTTTTCTTCTTATTAAAATCGATGACATGGTTCCTAAGGACAGATCTTCGTATGTCTTATAGTTTCAGACTTTCCCATACTGACAGATTTAAATGAGACACCCTGTATTTTTCGAGTATTTATGTAGCCTATATTATTCTCCGGATTTTTTTTAGCATTTTGGTAAAAACCGGATCAAAATCCGTTCAGTAGTTCTCGAGTTTATCCACTTCAAACAAACAAACAAACAAACAAACAATTTTTTTTAAAACTATTCTATCGTGTTCCGTAAGTTATTTTAAGGCAACCTGTGTAATTTTTTTTTATATCTTGCAATTACAGATTTTTTTATCCCTACGTTCTTATTATATGTATAGATGCAGAGCTCCTGTCATACATTTTGTTATCAAACTTTTAATGTCATTAACATAATAAAACCAGCAAAGCAACGTATATTTTTTTTATGTAAATGTCAATAAAGGCATTGTCTGTTCTAGTTATCTGTTAACTACATTTTGCAGCATCCTAATGTTGTTAAAATAATCAACGTCAAGTCAGGGGTACTGTACATATTTTTAATACACACAAAATATTATGTCAAATGTCGTAGATGCCAGTCATACCCTTTTTCTAGGAAGGAGAACTACAATATAAGCGTTTGTTACATTTCAAGTACCTACAAAAAGTAAAATCATTATTTTATTATCACAAACGGAATCACCAATACACCAAAATAAAAATATGAACCGTGTAAATTCTCCACCTAACAAAACGAATGGCGTAAATTAAAATTATAAGGTGGCGAATCAAACGTCCCGACTCCGGGCAGCCACTCACTCAAATAGAAATCTTATTTTCCTCTGCGAGGGCCGCGTAAATAATACCGGCGGTGCAAAGGAGGATTCCCTTCAATTTGGGTATTAAGTAACGGCTGTCATTCGTCGGAATTTAATAAAACATAACAGCCCGAGGTATCGGCGCGTGATCGAGTTTCCGCAGCCCGGAATTCGATTGGTGATATTTTTTGGAAAACAACTTCTATTTTTTTTAAAGAAAAAAGCGTGTTGTGTTGCGAAGTTGGTGCACGGACATCACAACCTAAGCGTGGGTGCGTGCGTGCATGCCTGACATAGACATAGACATAGACATACATTTATTTACTACAAGCACACATAAATACATTTATACAAGACGTTTAATCGTAGCAATTACAATAAAAAGAGAAACATAAATACAAACAGAATTAAATGAACAAAGACAACAACATTAATAATTTAATAATAAAATAAAAATCTAATGAATATTGAAGTATGCCTGCGTGTAAGTAAAGTAAGTGTTTAGGCTATTTAGCCTATAACTGTCCCACTGCTGGGCAAAGGCCTCCATCATTGAAATCAAGTCATCACTACAATGGGGTATTTGACTACAATGAAAATATTGATCAAACTGTTTGTTAACTTAATAGTAAACATGTTTTAAACTAATTTAGCCAGCACATAATTTTAAAATAAGTATGATTTTTATAAAATATCATTAATAACATAGTAAATTTTTTATGATTGACCACGTGATCAAAAACGCACGGGATGACGCTGAATCTGGAGTGACGTCACCAGCTTGTTTACAGTAAATGTCAATCAAAGTTTTGTACGTTAAATTTGACAGCTAAAAGTTTGCTTACAAGCAAGTGACGTCACGACATCACCTGACCTGCATGCATGGCGTTTTCAGCGTTTTGGCGGCTATTTTATTAATTTGAATTTTAATGGCGATTTTCATAAAAAATAAAGAAATTCATAACGAATTAATCAAATTGCAAATATATTATGCTATAATGAACCATTACACATATTTTTCTAAAACCTGTCAAATACCCCATTTATGGCTTAATCATCACGCTTGCTTGCTTGCCTGCGTGCGTGTGTGTTAAAGTTATGTATATTTTTAACTTTAAGTAGTTGTTCTCGATGAAACTCAATGACACAGTGGTTACAGTAGGCAACTTTGAAACCAAAAATGTATTATCTTGTACTGTATGAGTCACTAGCCTCTTGATGTATCGTTAGGCATGATTTAATTAGTACTAAAGCTCCTCCGTGCTTAGAAAGCCACGTAAAGCCGTTGGTCCCGGTAAACTTTGGTTAATACTAATAGTATTAACCAAAGTATAATACCAACAAATGGCTTATGTAGGGCATGTGGAGAGGAAACGGAGTCACTGCAGCACCTACTGTGTGACTGCGACTCTCTGGCTAGAAAAAGAATGGGACTCCTGGGGTCGGCCTATACGAAACCGGAGGACTTCAGGCTCTTTGCTCGTTGCCAAACTTATGGCATCTATCTTTACAGAGGAGGAAGAGTGAAAGGATGGGGTTGCACAAAAGATCCCGATGGGTCGAAGTGTTACTGACAGAGGGAAACCTCAGCAGGCCCCACTAAGATAAGATAAGATAATAGTATTAATTCAACGTAGAAAAGTTACTTGCAAGCACAGACCTATTTGGTCTGTGCTTGCGTGTCAAAACTACAGACAACTTTGACAAACATCTAGAAACTTCCCGAAAAATTACCCAGTATATTATTTGGTTAATAATAATTCAACGAATAACGTTGAAATTCAGTTTGACTTAGTTTCAAACATACACATGGACAATGTGAAATTCACTGGGAACATTTTTGATTCCCAATATAATTATTGGGAATCAAAAATGTATATAGTATATCAAAAATATATATTTTCCTTCACCATATTATTCATATATTTCATATATTATATACCATAGATAAACAGCCACAACCGGCAACAAACAACCCCCGCAATAAAACGACAAATGAAAATATGGCGAGATGGTCGGCCGCTTCCCGCGCTTCCGGGACACGCGGCAGCCATTAGCCCGCGTGACGTCACCGCCGCACGCGCCTACCCTCACTCCTCCGGCATTTATCAAAGATTGCATTGTTGTGTTCCGGCAGCTAGAGATGAGATAGCCAGTGCCTCACTTGTTGAGGATCCGAGTGAAGTGCGCTTCCACCAATTGGCTTAAATTTTAGCTGACGAAACTGTGTCAGACACTGGTGCCACTTCATCATCAGCTCATTTTCATGTCCCCACTGCTGGGGCACAAATCTTCCCTATGGATGGATAGGGAGAACGGGCCATAAACCACCACGCGGGCCCAGTGCGGTGCGGTGGTTGTTAACGACTGCTAATGCAGCCGGGACCAACGGCTTTACGTGACTTCCGAAGCACGGAGGAGCGAAAGATGATATGTTTTTTGGTCACCCATCCGATGACCGGCCTATGCGAAAGTTGCTTAACCTCATCTCACTCGCAGACCGGGCGCGTTATCCACTGCGCCATCGAGCTCGAGCATCGAGCATCGAGCTAGTGCCACCACTAAATACTAGCCAGTCAGTCGCCGAGCCAGTCACCCACTCCCAGCAGACGAAACTCGACATTGCATTGAACTTTTTCACTATAAAGTTTTACGAGGAAAATGGGAGGTCACTACTTTTTAGAGCTAGGTTTAAGGTGTTAATGTGATTACGGGCGGCAGTGGCTGTGGCAATGACCCCTGCCCGCTACTGATTCGCGCCCCGGCGTGCCTTGCGCTGAAACTCTACCGGGCTTTCCTGTCCCTTTATGAGCCAAACCGTGTACAGGCCGATCTGTTTTGACAGAATATTAGCGAATATTTCAGCTGCCAGTGTATTTAAAATATTTCTAGTGTTGAGTTCTCGTAAGCTGTTCTTGTTGTTACAATTAATTCACGTCTTAGTACCAGCGTTTTGAACATAGATTTTAAAAGGGATAAACGCAAACTACTTAGTATATTCTAGGCATGCCGCCGTGGTCAGGGGCGGTCAACTCTGTCAAAATGTGTTTGGTATAAAAAAAAAACAAGTGTTTCGGTATACATACACATACATTGACAGTCATTTAGTTACAAACTAGTTGGTGCTAGTTTGAAACTAGCTAGGTAATAGTTATTATTATTATTTTCATATGGGGACGTCGCCAGCCGAACGGACGATCCACCCGCATTGTTGCGGGCCACTTCATCCTTTTCCCCGTAGGTAATAGTTAGTTTAAATTAGTTTTTTTTTAAGCAGCATATTACCTGTGGAAATCCAAAGGAAACACTTTCCTGGTTTTCGGCGAATAATTTTAAAACATTAACCATAAGTTGTATCACTTTAAACTAAGTGCCCTTTAAGAGCGTTTACGCCGCACACTAGCGCCGCCAATCAAAAAAAAAACATATGTAGTAATTAGAGATAGAAAATCAAATTCTGCTCAACAAACTATTTGAATGAAGTAATTTAGCATTTTTACGTCACCTAATGAACACCTCACATGTTATGGTTTAGTTAAATAAGACGTTACGGCCACATTTAACTATAACGCCACATTTAACTATAACGCCATATTTAACTAAACCATAACATGTCAGGTGTTCATTAGGTGACGTAAAAATGCTAAATTACTTCATTCAGATAGTTTGTTGAGCATAATTTTATTTTCTATCTCTAATTACTAGATATGTTTTTTTTTTCATTAGTGGCGCTAGTGTGCGGCGTAAACGCTCTTAAGTCTGGTTCCATCATACAATAGAAATACAGAGACAAAACTTATGGATAGACAATATGACGCTTAGCTAGCTTAGGTTCTAAATCAGCTTTAAAGTTTTAAAACGTAATAGACAAGTACGCCAACGCAACACAAACACGAAGCACCCTGTAGACGGCGGTGTGCATATTTAAAGGACACGTCTAAGGCTTTAAGCTGCGGCTTAATGAGCTTGAAACGCGGCGCCCACTGAGCTGCTCAGCCACGGGACGAGCTGCGCGCTACTCGGGCTTAAACATCTCATAAATAAGTTGAACTGAAAATGAATCAAAACTGTTTTTGTTTTGTTTGTTATTTCAAAAACCTTTTTTTATTAACAACAATAACTCAACGACATCATCATCATCATCATCATCATCTCAGCCAAAAGACGTCCACTGCTGGACAAAGGCCTCCCCCAAGGATATGAGGGGTATTTGCCGTAATCGCCACGCTTGGCAAGCGGGTTGGCGATCGCAGTAGGTTGAGGGTAACCTCAGAGAGATGCTGCTGCCCATCCTTTGGAATGGTCCCTTAGTCGGCTTTTACGACACCCCCGAGAAGAGATGGGGTGGTGCAATTCTTTATCCCCGGTACCACACAGGATACAACGACATGAAATAACTTAATTAAAGAAAGTGTGGAATATGGTCCCAACGAGGGTTGCCATATGTCCGAATTTTTTACAGCATGTCCTGCCAAATATTTACCGCCTATTTACCGTTAGGATTATTAGTTAGTCTGTAAAAATGTGCAAGTGAGCGGGTGAAACACTAATAGTAAATGCTTAATGATTAATGTGTTTTTTTTGTGAAGATTCAGATTTTATAAAAAAAACGGTTTTTAGGATTAAATGTCTGGCTAAATTACGCAGAGTACGGCTTTTCAATTTTAGGACCGATTGATTTGATTGTGAATTATAGTGTCCGTTAATAATCTATCGACAGTTTATAATCTCTGTATAGCGCGTTTACGCCGTACAGATGATGAGTTTAAGTTAGTTAAGTTGAAGTAAGTAGTTGTAGTTGTCGTGGAGTGCAAGAGACGAAAAGTCTAATGAATATTCACTGTTTATCTACGTACACAATAGTAGGTATAAGTGGTTCTCACGCGACGTCAGTAACGCACGGTTGATAAGTTTGCACTCAGTTAATTTCGGTATTTTAAATAAAATACTGCCAGTAGGCATGATTCATTGACCTAAAAAGACAATATAAACATAGTATGTACGCATAATCGTACAATCTTCCTAGATTAATTATAAACTAACGGTTCGTACAATTATCCGGTGACATATACATATACACAGACAAATACATATTTCAAAAATAATAGTGTTTGTTTATTTTTTCAATGTCAAGATTAACGGGGATATTCAAAAATGGCAATCCTAAGGGGTGGAAAAGTGTAAGGGATATCACTGAGTTACCTGAAATCCGATACAGACATGCTAATATAAGGCCGGAGGGGAAATAGAAAATAAATAACATTTACGGGCGAATCATGGAGATATGATACCACCCACAAATCTGCTATTTGAAAACGTCTACAATATTTTCTGGACTTTTTGAAATAGAGGCATAGTTTTTGGGCCTTATCCTAATTACCTAAATACTGGTTCACGTCTGAGCTAAGGCCCCCATCATTGAAATCAGGTTATCGCTCCAATTGATGTCATCAACATCATCATCATTAGCCTACATTAGTCCACTGCTGGACATACGCCTCTCCGCGGGCACACCACTGAGCACGATCCGCGGCTACTCTCATCCAGCTCTTGCCACTTGCGAAGATCAATCATCGCTCCAGCAAGTCTGGAGGCGTCCTACACTACGTACAATTGATGTGTATTGGCATAATCACATTTGCCAAAAGGTTGGGGGTCACAAACCCATCAAACGGTGTTCTGCATCTAAAAATATGAAACACACTTTGTCCGAACTAGGAATTGAACCCAAGACCTCCGGATATAGGGCGCTGTGGGTGCTAATATGTTATTTAGGTACGCCACAACACTAGAGAGGTACGTATTTGGTACTTTTATAATTTGGACATAAAGATGTCCATAACAGCCTATTAGCAATTTTTTACATTTTATTCTATTCTTAATACAAAAAAATACTTATTTGAAATGGTTTGCATTACCTGTAATACCTGTTTGATTTTCGTTTATAAAAGTAGATTACAGCACCAAACAAAAACACTCATCGTTATTTCATCCAGTTTTTAAGAAAGCCAATAAGGATAGATTGTGAAATATTTATAATAAATTTTACTAAAAACCGACTTCAAAAAGGAAAATAAAAAAGTAAAAAATAAATTTACTTAGCACAAAGTAATTTGTATTTTGATTTAGTTAATCAGAAATGATTAAATAAAATATATACTTAATTAATAAAACGTATACTTACAAAAAACAGCTCTAAAAAGTAAGAGTTGAAATCATATTATCAATTACCTAGATACGCATATCAGTTTTGAAGAATGACTATTGAAGTCGGGTGGGGCTTTTACAATAAAAAAGTGGAGATAATGGAACAACTATAAAAATTTGAACGAATCAAAATTGTCCCCCAGCCAGTCTCGTGGCTCAATCCAACTCGCCGAAAATAATCAACACTAACTCTCACTTTGAAAATCTATGTTAGTTTTTGCGACGAAAACTATGTATGTCGAGCATTGGGCTTAGTGTTGAAGTCTGGTACCATTACCCTAGATAGGTATTGTACCCATGATTTCATCAACTATTTCCACCTGACCAGGCACGTCACGGGGTGCGGGTTCGAATCCCGCGCGTGGAATTTTTCCAACACTTTGTCTTTTTCTTTTTTCTAACAATTTTTAGTTACACAATAATAAGAACAAAACATCCGAGCAGCTTGTAAGCGTTCATTGTAATTCGCTGCAGTGGCAGCAGGCCGGGGCTTCCCGGTGTCAGGTTACCGGAGCGCCAGACGGCGCGGCGGCGGGCGGTGCCTCGCTATACTCCTTATACACAGCCTGATATTCTTGAAAGGGTACAGAGACAGACGTACTATATTAAAAAAGTGTATTACTAGCGAAAGATGAGAATCTGACTGAGGATCTCATATTTGAGCCGTTTGGGGTAGATACATTTGGTCCATGAGGCCCGGCTGCTCAAACACTTTTTAAAGATTTATCAATTAAATTAGTAGAGACCACCCGGGACCCCACAGCTAGCAGCTACCTGGGACAGCGAATAAGCCTCGCTATACAACGAGGCAATGCTGCTAGCATACTGGGTACCCTGCCTGATGGGGGTGATCTGGGGAATTTTTTTTATTTATAAATTGAATGAGATAGTTTTAAGAGTTTAGTTTAGTTTAGTTTTTTTAGTTTAGATAAGATAAGATAAGATAATTTTTATTGCCATAAAATTGTGTAAATACATAGCAGGTGTTAAGCATATTATAATTGGGAACAAACAATTTACCCTAGTCGGGCATGCAATTTTTAGTAGATGTACATGTTACATAGAAACAGCCACTATGCTGTTTTTGTACCGAAATATTCAGTCAAACTGTAGAACGCCTTATCTATAAGCCATCTCTTTAATTTAATTTTAAAACAGCTTAAATTTACAGAGGCTTTTTGATCAGTGGGCAGATGATTAAATATTTGGATACCAGTTACATAGGCACTCTTGTGATAAAGGGCATTATTAATATTTGGTAAATATAAGTCATATGCATATCTCTTCCGCAAATTACAATTTTAATTTTCTTTCATTACTAGCACTTACACAGATTACATACATAGAATAGAATAGATTATTTTTATTTGCTAAGAATATAAATACATACTCTCACGGTCTTCATCCAAAAAGGGGTAGAGAGAGCATCAAAATCACAAATTTTAAGTGAACTAGCCATTAGGTACTCTGACGCCACATTTACACGATTAAAGTAGGGCTCCAAGGTGGAATTAATAACATCAGTGCTAGGTTGGTAGCCGGTCGCCTGACGTGCGAGCATCTTGGAACCCTTGTCCCTTAGTGGGCTCTTACCACATCCACGGGAAGTCAGGCAGCCGATATATTATTTTCACGTCCCAAACCAGCACGGGATTACCTTTTGTATAACTTAAGCTATGGATGCTAGAGAACAGTTAATCGTACATAAACAATTAGTTTTTGGATTAACAATAATATTGAAAGTCTGTCTCAATCAAAAATCGAACTTACTTCTTTTCTCCACCCGGACTTACTTGTTTTCCTTGAGAACCTTATTCATTCTCATTCAAGAGGTCATTATTCAAGAGGTCGTTTCTAGCGCTAGATCTACAAACTCCGATCCTATTTCAATATGATACAATTGCATTCTCCTATTTCAACAAAAACAAAATAAAATGCGTCAGTTTAACAAAAATAAATAAATGAATGTACCCACTCCTCTGAAGGTTGGGGACTCTGCCCTTGAAGTTGTGGACGATTATGTTTACCTGGGACAAACGGTCCAGCTAGGTAGGTCCAACTTCAGCAAAGAGGTCAATCGTCGAATCCAATTAGGCTGGGCAGCGTTCGGTAAGCTACGAAATATCTTTACGTCCAATATACCGCAGTGTCTCAAGACGAAAGTCTTTGACCAGTGTGTGTTGCCAGTGATGACATACGGGACTGAGACGTGGTCGCTCACTATGGGCCTCATAAGGAAGCTCAAGGTTACTCAAAGAGCAATGGAGACGGCTATGCTCGGTGTTTCTCTGCGTGATCGAATCAGAAATGAGGAGATCCGCGGAAGAACTAAGGTAACCGACATAGCCCGAAGAGTTGCAAAGCTTAAGTGGCAGTGGGCAGGGCACATTGCTCGCATTACTGATGGCCGCTGGGGCGGGATAGTCCTGGAGTGGCGACCGCGTACCGGTAAGCACAGTGTGGGCAGGCCTCCAACAAGGTGGACCGACGATCTGGTGAAGGTCGCGGGAAGCCGCTGGATGCGAGCAGCACAAAACCGGTCGTTGTGGAGATCATTGGGGGAGGCCTTTGTCCAGCAGTGGACGTCTTTTGGCTGAGATGATGATGATGATGATGAAATAAATGAATATAAATATCAGACAACATTAATTATACAATGTTATTTTTAGTCTATACGAAACCTGAAAACTGTTTGTTCAGAATAAGTAATAGAATCGATTTCAATATTTTTTATACCATGTTACATTTTGACCAAATAATATTTACAAAATCTCAAATAAAGTATACCCTACTAAAAAACACAACGAGACAGTACAAAAACCTTGTAACTTCGTGAGTTTTCAAGATATATTTTTTTTTGTACTGATTCTTTAAATGAAAATATTTGACCCGTGTTTCGATTTTCGTATAAACTAAAAATAAGGTTGTCTATAAAGCACTCGTATTATGGAAATCAGAATCAATGACGGTACCACAACCACCCAGACCCGACACAATATCTAAAAGTTTGTTTTCGACATTGACCCGACCGGCAATCGAACCCGGGACCACAAAGTTAGCGCCGCCCAAAGCTCGGCGTGCAAGCCACTCGGCTGCGGAGGTCGTCGTAGGATGGTTTGTAATCACATTTATAATATTATCTGATGATGGGAATAAACCTGTTTATAGTGCTTTCGGTACGGATAGCACTTAGCTCGTGAGGCTGCTCACGAGTGTGACGTTCTCTGTGCTCGTGACGCGGTAATCTCGTAACGCGCTAATCTCGTAGCACGGTTGATCCGTAACGCGCTCCGACCGTAGTAGCCTGCCATATGCGCACGTAGCGTACACTCGCGTTACACTCATTTGGTTTGTAACGCTATTTACTAAATAGATGAGGAGCAGTGGCTTGTGCGTTCGGATTGAAATCTTGAAATTTAAGCAACTTTCGCAATGACGGGTTTAGTAAGTAAACCCGCTACCATATTTTTTGAAATATATGCGTTATTAAACAACTCCTCTCCGCTTGATGTTAAGCAGAAGTGTAGTCCAGATGCTGCTGCAGCATAACCGCTACGTTAAAGCAGAAGAGACTTCGCTGGCTGGGTCACGTACATCGCATGGACCTCGAGAGACTACCACGTCAAATTATGTTATATAAAGAGACCTGTCGGGCGTCCTACTTTAAGATACAAAGATTCCTGCAAGCGTAACATGGTCAGTTTTGATATTGAGCCTGACGGTTGGGAGAAACGCGCCAAATTGAGACCTGAATGGTGCCAGGACATTAAAACCGGAACCAAGAAACATGACGAAGACTGGTTAGAGAAACTTAAACAGAAAAGGCTTCGTCCTGCCCTATCACCTCCTGTGGACACACGTTTTGTGTGCGACCGATGTGGCAAGAAATGCCGTGCAGCTATAAAGCTTTATAGCCAACAACGGCGATGCAGAAACCCACAAAACCACTAGCGCTGCAACAATCATCTGCAACAGATGCTGTGGCCAATGATATGATAGTCCAGATGTGAAGACAACTAATGAAGCAGGATTGTGTTTCACTAGGTAACCTTGTTGACCCGCAAGTTGCTTCCTTACATCTCGTTAATAGGAGCTCATAGGGAAAGCGTTTCAGCTTTTTGTAATGCGACAAAAAAATGATTAATTAAGTTTGTTCGCAACGGATAGTAACCACAACTTAGTCACAAACCTGAACGTCCTCCGTGTTTTGGAAAGCACCATAAGTGGTTGGTCCCGGTTGTTAGTTGTATTATGGATATTGTTTAAGCCATCCAACCCACCTTCTCATTGCCCAATCCCCCAATGTGCTAATAGCTGGGCCAGCAGTAAGACATTTATAGACTATCGTTGCTGCAGCGATAGGTACATTTAAACGCTACAACCTTCGTGTTTTTTCCTCAGTCACAGAGTTCACAAGTACTTTTAATTAGTCAGAGCGCAGTTTGAAAGCGTTTCACGTGTACCGTCAGCGGATCCATTTTCGATAGCCTGATACAAGACTTAATAAAGTGCGAGCCGTGAGGGTGTCTCGATGGCGGCCCTTTGTAAGCGATATGCTAAGCGGCGAGCAAACCGGGGGTATCGTCTGAGGCTCGTGAGCACCAGCGCTGTGGACAATGGTGTTCGATAACATGTTGAGTCTTTGGTCTTTTTCACTTTAAACGCCCTTTTAGTTATGCCCTCTTAGGTAGAGTTAAGTTTCAAATAGTTATTTCGTAATTTCGTGTTTTGTCTTAGGTACACTACTATAGGTACCTAATAAACAGATTTAAGCTTTGTAAAGTATATAGTATAGTATAGCTTTGTATATTCCGTATTTTCTTTCTTTGAAACTAGGTAGGTACTATACTTTTACATGACGGGAACAAAACAAGGAATGTCCATTCTAAGCGTTTACTATTTTGATTAGTGAGGCCCATGGAAATTTAATTAAGTTTTTTTTTTAAAAAGCTAAAATATTTTTTTACGAGCAAGGAGTTTAACCTGCACCATCCGACATACCGGGTCAGGTGCTCTTCCAATATTATGTTTAAACAGAAAATTACTAGTTCAATATCATATTTAGGAAACACTTAAGAAGAGAAGAAGTTGTACATTCATCCGAAATTTGTTATATTTAGTTCATTTACCAAACATTTAACATGTCACCCATGCGAAATTAGTTTATTTAAATGAAATCGTAATATCAAGCAGTTGATCATGATCACGCATCACCTTAATCATGATCACGCATCGCCTTAATCATGATCGTTGTAGTCAAGATACCAGTACAAGAAAGGAACGACCTACACGACCTACAATACTTACCCGGTACTCGAAACCGAAAGATATTATGCGAGTCCATCTTAGCAGAATACAGGAAACATACCTTTCCGAGTTGCTAATTCAATAGTCTCTCGACTCACCCACTTATTCAAATAGGCCATATAGCAAACCATCCTTTTCAGGAAAGGCACAATCTCAAAATGATATACCGCAAACAAAAAAATCTCCGCGCAATTTATTTGGGCCACATTCACAATATTTACGATGCCGTAATATGCATAACAGTGACAAGCCTTAAGGAAAATCAGAGCTACAGTCGACGACAGAAAAAACCTACTCGGGAAGTTCTTACCTTAAGGGGGGAAACGACAATTTTACTTGTACGCTCCAACGAAAGCGAATTCGGACAATTTTGAATCTTATCTCTATTGTGGAAGGTGTTTTGTGCGTTATGATTATGTTCGTCGAACGGTAAGTCGTGTTTGCCGTTATAAATCTTAAATCGCAGTTGAAGACCGTTCATGTGGAAAGTGCGTAACTCCTTAACGACGATAATTTCGAATCAACCCGGTGGAGTGTGGAGGCTGGAGATAAATTCTGGCGGTAGATTCGCGAGAAACAGATTTAAATAGGCCATCGGTAAAATGCGTGAGCGCGCACCGCCCGCCGTCGGCGGAGGCATTAAGTGCCTGTTATCTGAACGCTAATGCCCGTGAATTTGAAACTGGACAAGTACGAGTTATTCTGGCGTTGAGAGGTGCATACTATGTTTTAATCAGTTTATTATATAAGAGACCTCGTCGGTGATTGTCAAGAGCATCCCGTCATAACCTAAGTAAATTTAGCAGAATTATTTTATTATCTATGTAGAAATAAGTAACTGACGGTTGACTTCCTCTCTCCTAATCTAGACTTAGGACTAGTGATATTGGAAAAAAGGGAACAAAAAACAAAAACTTTAAAAAAGTAATGTCATTAATCATATGTAAAACAATTAATTTATTCCTAAAATAGATACACAGTGAAATAAAACACCCTGTACGGATCTAATAGCTAAACATGATTTGAAATTGCAAAGGTACGAAATCAATACATATGCAACTCTTTTAAAATACAACAACAAATGTTTTTCACGTTTCAACTATGTATATTGAAAAAGACTTATGTATATAATTATTATATAAAACGACTTTTTATGCCACACTTTTCCAAATCTAATGCTGGGCAGCGCATCCCTCTTTCGCGTATTGTACACTCAAGCAAAGACAATATAAATGATTTGGACATTTTTCTTCTCACCCCCTAGTCAGTTTAAAAAGCACACCTTACAGGCACTCGTTGAATAGTTTTACTTAAAATAGTTTTAATTATATACAAATTCGTACGTTTATATACAATTCTTTACATAAAGCACAATTCAAATGGTTTCATGTTGTTGTAGTTGTTTTTTTTACGTCTGTTGTGGACAATGTCGCTGGTTGCACAATGATTCCATTTTGTTATAACTATGTATGACTTATTATGTTATTGTGTAATTATTTATTGTCCTGAATAAAATAAAAAATAATAATAAAAAAAGAGAATTCATGACTCACTCCCTGATATGATAACTCATCAACACCTTGCCTATATACCTATAAAGCTATTGTGCTTGTAATTGACTGTAGATGACTACCTCAGATTTTAACTGTTGTGCGAGTTGACGACACAAATAATAGGTAAAGGTGCCATCTCGCACACCTGTGCGAGTTTACAGTGTGCGAGTTGACGAATAACTCATGAAAACCTCTCTAAAAATAATGTTGTATTCTTCGGAATTACCACGATGTCACTGCCTTAGGTGTGTCCAGTACCGCCTCGGTGGCCGAGTGGTAAAGCGCCCGATACCCAAAGGTCCCGGGTTCAATTACCAGGTCGGGTAAAGTGTATTTTGGATTGGTTTGTGATCACCAACCCGCATTTGGCAAGCGTGGTGATTAAGCAATTACCCATCGATTGTAGTGATGACTTGATTTCAATGATGGAGGCCTTTGCCCAGCTGTGGGACAACATATAGGCTATTTAGTTTAGTTAGTTAATCCAGTGCTTTGACATTGGCGTTCTAGCTATGATTTACTGGCGTTCGAGTTGCAAAGTGTCGTGCCCCGCGCCTGTACACGAATAGTCCACTCCCTTCGTCCTAGAGGTGGAGCTGTAAAGTTCACTCACGCTCGCTTTTGGTTGCACGAAAGGCACAAATAGCAATTTACCGCTTGTTATGTGGCTGGCTTTTTTTTATTTATTCACTAACAACATGCCGCGGTTTCGCCCGCGTAAATACGCGAGTGTGATTCGGTCGGAAAATCGAAAAAGCCAACTTGATTTCTTTATTTCTTGTCATAAAAGGAACCTCTGTTCAAAATTTAAGATTCGAGGACCGAAGTTTGGGCCGGGTATTGATAAGTCAGTGAGTGTATGAATCAAGGCTTTGAAAAAGATGTATTGATTGTTAATGTAAAAATCACAATCAAATGCAGAGTTACAGCTTAGTTTAAGGGAATGTATCAAAAATTCAAGAAAAAGTTCAAGTTATTTCTTTATTTATTTTACTCTAACTATTACCGACACACCAATTACAATAATCAAAAAACATTAATTAAAAAATCACATAGAATCATGACAGTAAATTGACAACCATTCAATCTTTTAAAAGAAAAAAGTTTCTTGAAGCCTTTCCTATTCTACTTATTGTTCCCGGTTGGGTTCAAATTAAAAAACAAAAAAATATAACAGCGGTGTAAGTGTCAACAGATAATAATTGCTTATTGTATTGATAATTGTCTTTATTAGCTACTTAATAATGACCGAAGACTGTCAGCTGTCATACAATCGCCTCGTTCCGGGCCGTCAGCTCCGCATTTCGCAATGCCAATGGCCAACCAGTCGACAATTGAGTTTTCAATTAACAATATAAGTTGACAGCGACCCTTCGCTGCTCATCACCAATTATTCCTCGAGGGCCATTGATTTGAGTAACTCGTTTAGAACGCGGACTCATTTCTCAATGTCATTTTAGTGAGAGCACTTGTTTTGACGACTCCTCATAAAGTGGAGTGCTGCTGAGATATAAACTACAGTTAGAGCCAGTTACAGCCATATTGATAAACGTCATGTAAATAGTGAAAACATAGAGTCATATAGGTCATATTCCATGAATCTTTGATAAACTGTGCCTGAATCTGTTAACATGCTTGAAAAGGCTTTGTTTGCTTTTATTATTTATGATAGAAAATACATTCAACTGAAAAAAGAATAAAAAATAATTTCTCATTGTTAGCCATACTTACGATGAACAATTTTCTCTTAACCAAATTAGTAAAAAAGAAAGTTCTTTCATTTGTTCATATTATTTTTCAGTCTATTATTCTATCTATTCTATTTTATTTTTAAATATTATGTACACCTGATATTGCGTTATGATAAGTCCGAAGGAAGCTCACTTCACCCGGAATCCTCAACAACTGAAGAACTGACTACCTTAGCTCTAGCTGTCGGAACAGAACAATGCTGCAAGCATTGATGGTATGGTGACATACTTAGATAAGATGGTGGTAGCAGTCAGGCTGACAAACAAGCATTACCACCAACCAAACTGATCACACAAAATGTACTCCTTGCTGGGAATCGAATCCGGGATCTTTAGGCCTGATGAAACGCTGGGGTGTTAGGCATCACCGGTTCCAGAAAAGGAAAGAAAATAAAAGATAAAATCTGGTGTAACCAAATTTATTCGCTCAGGGTGGGTTTCGTCGGTCGCTGTAGTGCTCAGTGTTGTCGCGCGATTTTAAGAGAGGACTTAGCTTGGGCCACCGGGTTTAGCCGGGTTATGGTGGATCCGCCGCTGGGAGCTGCCTCCGGAAATGCAGGCGGGTAGGGTGCGTGCAGGTGGTCGTCCGTCGCTGCCCGGTAGATGCACCCTGGAACGCACTAAATAAAAAGTTTGAACAGATGTTCAGAAGTCCGGCCGTCCCGCGGTCTGGGATTAGGATACAAGTTGCTACAGTTGAACCTGGCTCATCTAAAAGGTTAGCAATTGCATTGCTTAACCTTTTATATATCATTATTTACACAAAAAGGAAGTATATCATTAAGTTTAGAAAATCTAATGGGAGTCATTTTGTAGTGAAATAACACTAATGAATTAACTACAACTCAATTAGCTATTGAAATAACATTTTATAAGAAATATGCCTATGCCCTAGTATGCCCTAGTAACGGCTATTCGGACCAATTAAATTCTATAACAAATAATAACCTGTTAGGGATTTCTATACATAATAAAATTAAACATTAATTGTATTTCGTCCACAGGATCTAAGGGAATCTCGCTTCACCTCAATACAATTGTCTATTTTTGGAAAATAACGGTAGAACGATTCAACTCGTTTGAGTATAAAAACATCTTTAAAACAAAAGGATTTAGACAAATAATAACATCAATCTCAAACATTGTAGGGCACACATAGTAACCTGGAACAGTAAAACATAAATATCTTGGTCTAACAAAGCTATGGCAAAAATCAAGACACTTACCCAAGTCTGGGATTATATTTTGTATGACACAACAGAAACAGTAAATAATAATATAAGCTAAGCAATCTCTTCAGAGGAGACGGACTGACTGGCACCTGGAGCGGTGAGGAATCAAAGAGAACGCGTCCACCACGCCGCTAAACTTATATAACCGAATCGTTCTCGAACAAACTTAGGGCTTCAGCCTAAACCGTTAAATACACTAACCATTGATTGAATAATAAATAATGAACTTTCCTACACTCACACCAATTATCTAGCCCAAGAGAAGCTTTGTTATGAAACTCGTTAAGTGGTTACTAGACAACGGATAAACATACTTAAAATACTTATACATACTTATCATACATAGAAAACACCCAGACCCGAGACAATTTAGAAAAACCATAATTTCTAAATTGACCCAACCGGGGATCGAACCCGGGACCTCAGAGATGGCGACACCATGAAAACCGGTGTACAAACCACTCGACCAAGGAGGTCGTCATTTGAATGGTGTTGTACAATACAACACCAACTACGATATCAATTGGTAAAAGGATGAACAAAATAGTCTATGGCTTCACTCAAACCATAACATCATTTTACATTATCTAATGTAGAAAAAAACAGTGATAATTACTATGTACTTCTTTTATAAAAAGATTATTTAGTTGAATTAATATTGATAAGATTAATATTCGTGAATCCATAGATTCAGAAAATAATTCCAGTACCCTCCTAAGAAATATAACAAAAACGTTGAAGGTACATATTTGTTTAGTAGCTGTCAGTACATTTATCACACTAGTTTTACCTTTATTTTAATGTATTTGTTTAATGCATTTGCTTATATATATTTATTTTGTCCAGTTATTTATCAAAAACTATGATAAAGTGTAAGGTAAAAATCAGTAAGTATTAGGATTTTTACAAAATTTCCGCTGTTCATTTAGATTGAATCGGCGAAAGTGTTGAAGTGGAGACCGGTAGTCTTAACCACTAGGCCATAAAGGCAGTTATGTGTGCACTAATTAGCCTTCTTTAATCCTCGTAGAATTCTTAGTTTATAACATACAAGCAACTCCCAAAAGACGTCGCGCCAAAATTATTAAACTGGCCCCCAGTTTTTCATTCTCCAACTTGTTACCAAAGTACCAACCAACAAACTACACGAAATAAATAACATCGTTACAAATCTAAGTCGTATCTATATGTATGAGGATTAGGGGCCAACGAGATGGCAGGTGGTTGGAAAGTTGTCGGAATTGGACTGGATACTCGCGGGACAGGCGAACCCTTTGAATAACGAAAGGTGGAAGTGATGGGAGGCCCTTGCCGCCCTTATTGAGGAGACCCTATTATTTGCATAGTGCTCATCGATTTATGTAGGAGCAGATTAGGTGGCGATCAACCTTGCTATTGAATCCTTGATGAGCCTTTTAAACATCGGGATAACATCTATTGGGCTGTGGAATAATACGTAGTTATCATATATAACTAGTTGTCGCCCGCGACTTCGTTCGCGAAGACTACACTATCCCACAGGAACCTGTTACCGGGATAAAAAGTATCCTGTATCCTAGCCCGGGTCATGGTCTGTCTTATGTGCAAAGTTCCATCCAAATCCGTTCAGCCATTTTCACGTGATGCGCGGTCAAATAAACAGACAAACAGAGAAACAGATAAACAGACAAACAAACAAAAATTCTAAAAACTGTTGGAACGTGTTCTGTTGGAACGTGTTCTGTTATCTATTCTACCAGCCAACTTCTTTTCGAATATATTCCATGTACAGACTTTCGATCCTCTTTAGCTTTATTATATGTATAGATGTAGTTTAGCTTCAATGTTTATGGTCCAGTTAAGAGTAGCTTGTATTGTCTCTTTTAAGGTGTAATTTCAAAAATTATATAACTCTTGGAAACTGAAACTAACAAAAAAGTGAAGTCTAAAAATAAATTTTCATTGAAATTATATTCAGTCCTGTATTTAGTAGCTGACTACAGTGTCGACCTCTGGTTGTTGTTCAACATTGGCGTCACTACACCCTACCTACAGAAGAACTAGTTTTTAGGGTTCCGTACTCAAAGGGTAAAATGGGACCCTATAACGAAGACTCCGCTGTACGTCCGTCCGCATGTCTGTCTGTCCGTCTGTCACCAGACTGTATCTCATGAACCGTGGTAGTTAGACAGTTCAAATTTCCACAGATGATGTATTTCTGTTGCCGCTATAACAACAAATACTAAGAAAACAGAATAAAATAAATATTTAAGGGGTTCCCATACAACAAACGGGATTTTTTTCCAATTTTTTTCTCGGTCTTAATAACGATAACAAGAAACTTGACATATTTTCATAGATAATGGTACGGAACCTTTCGTGCGCGAGTCTGACTCGCGCTTGGCCAGTGTTTTATGATATGCCTTTACAAGCGTATATAGCATTTAAATATTGATTATGAATCATGAGTGCTTTGCCACTCAGTCACTCGGTAATGGAAATTAAAATATTTCGCTCGCTGGTACTGCCACGGTGATTTCTTTCTATGGAACCGCTTGCATATTATATTCGCCCATACAAGAGTACCAAGACCCGGTTCACACGCGCTCTATTCTAGCAGAGTGAACGAGAGTGCGGCAACTTTATTCAAGCGCTCCGAAACGCACGCACACAAGCTCGTAGTTCACCTACATTAGCACACAGAAAAAGCACGGGAAGGGAGTACGCGATGACGAAGCTGTCCCCGCAAACGCGGATCGGGCAGCGTGTGTCACTGGAGTAACGGAGAATAACAAGTATGTCACTGAGCGCTGCCGATCAGTATACACGTATTTTTCTTGGTTTGGTGTCGCGAGTGCGAGTTTTGTTGCATATAGGTGGGTGTCTATTGAAAATGTCTGGAAAAAAAACCTGCTGTGTGGGAGGATGCCTCAACACACACAACCATAATCCCAGTTTGTCCTTTTTTACTTTGCCGACAGATATAACAAGGTAAGTTTACAATATAAAAGACACCCAAATTCACACAATAATAAATTAACTATGTGCAACTTAACCCTAGCGTGTAGGTACAGCTCGGTACGTCGATTCAAGGTCACGGCACTGTTGCTGCACTCTCGTTCACTTTGATTCTAGGTACCGAATTGTACCTGGGAGCTTCTCCCCATCCCAACGACCCGGTCACCCCAAGCCGAGGCTAGCCTTTAGACCTAGATGCCGACGGTGTTTCGATCACAAGGCTTTAAGTTTCTTGCCGCCGCGCCCTCAAAAAAGTACGGTAACGCTGAAAGGACCGCCTAAGGCCACCATCAAACTCCGCAAAAGAAGTGTTGATTTCTTTGTTTCTTTTCTTTCACTGCGCAGTACATATGATACAGAAAATGAAAGTTGATTACATAATCAACTTTCATTAATTTCTTGGGTCCTCTCTTTACGCTTTGAAAGCACGTCGTAGGCGTCGCGTTGCGAAACAATGTTTGAAGAGTTCGTAATTGCGCCCCAGGCCCAGGTTCGACTTCCGGCGACTTAATTAAAGTTGCGTCAAAACGGTTTATTGTTTTAACATTTCTCCCCTAATTGAAGTGTTTATAAAAGGAAATTAGGATTGTCGCCGGATGTCTTGCGAACCTTTTGAAACTGCTCTTTTTTACTTTTTTTGTGTTATTATTTTTGGCGGTAAAGGAAAGTATGTTTTCTCTTACAAAAATAAGGAGAGCAGAATATTTTAATTTGTGTCGAAACAAATCGAATGGAAGATCATAGGCTGCAGGTTTGGTACCCGGTCTAATGAAAACGTTTTTCTGTTTTAAAACCTATTTTCAGATGTAGAGTTTATTTTTTACAAAATTTATCGTATATTTTTTGTTCTAAACAACGCAAGGTTTCAAGATTAATTGTCATTCGATTATATCCTTATCCTGTTACCGTTATCTAAATATGTGTTTGCTTGCTTTCTGCTCGCGACTTTGTCTGCCTTGTGTTTATTTCATCCATAAAAGGTTTATATTATTTTAATGTAATAAAATTAAGTAAATTACAGTCATTCCTTCGTTGAATAGTCGAAACAAACGAAATCAAAACGCATGTGTGTTATATGTAAGTGTCTACGACAGACCTATCACACAATGCATTAGTCTCATGAATGCAGATTCACGGGACATGCATCACCAACAATAACCAGCGCGGTGGAACCCCGCACCTTTGTTTTACTACTGCAAACCTAAATTGTACTATTAGCTATTGTATTTTACCTATTTCTATTTAGTTAAAATATTTAATCTAAAAGTTTTTGTTTTTGCTCCGTCTTGAACAGTAAGTTCTTTTGAAAACGCCTGACTTACGCTTTATCATTGTTTTGTTCGACTGTACAGCAAAAACTTATAAACATTTTTATTGAGAAAATGGTTGAAATAGATTCAGTGACCGATTATTAACAAACTAATTTCAGGCAGTGCGTATATCACATGTTGTAGACTAATATACTATATAACATATTTATGTAACAAGTACAATAACGAGCGGCCCATTTCTCTTGAATTTTCATAAACAAATTAATTTCGCATGTTAGTACGTCACCGGAATCCGTAATGGCGGCCAAAAATGAAAAACGTTATTTGAACATAAAACGAGCGCAGAGGCGGCACGCATACGGAGCTGGAATATGAAATTATTAACAAACACGTATGCGCTTCCGGCGAAACGTCATTTTGAGTCTTATATTTATTACGCTTAAGGACGCAGGCAAATGAAATTGAAACACTGCACCCGGCAGCAATTGTAAGCAAACCTCGTTAATGTGGCCAGACTATTGTAATGTTTGCTAAAATCTGTAATTTTGTTAACTTCTGTCTCAATTTCAATTGAAGCTTCTTATTGTCTCTGCGGTGGTGGCGTGTGCGTCGGGTCGTTACGTTCCCTAAAATATGGTTGAGCGAAGCGATGGCTGATTCATATGTCATACTCGTGAACGGGTGCCGCCTGTGGAGGCTGGTCTGCTCTTGCATACTTATCTTATTGTTAGTATTAATTACTATAGTTTGACTTTGTTTTTCTTAAACAATTTTTGACTTTTATTAGAGTACTGTAGTGGTACTGTATGACATTGTGGAAATTGAAAACTTTTACCTGGTGTAAATTTGATGAATTAGATTTCTTTATTTTGTTTTTTTAACTGTTGTGGTTGTCTTCTATGTTTTTTGTGTTTATTTGTAATGGAAAGTCCTGCTATGATAGGGCATTTTCCAATATTTTTGACGCTGTAAGGGATAAAAGAGCTTGACACTTGCTGAGTTACTTGCCCGTTCTTCTTAGTACAAGATCTCCCGCCCAGAGTAGACTTACGAACCGATGGCATAGAACATTCACAAGAGCTACTTGTAGCCTAAACTGAATAAATGATTTTTGAATTTGAATTTGAATTTAAATTTAGATGTAAGAAACATTTGTATTTTTAGGGTTCCATTTCGAAAGGGTAAAACGGGACCCTATTACTAAGACTCCGCTGTCCGTCCGTCCGTCTGTCACCAGGCTGTATCTCATGAACCGTGATAGATAGATAGTTGAAATTTTCACAGATGATGTATTTCTGTTGCCGCTATAACATAAAATACTAAAAAACAATAAAATAAATATTTAAGGGGGGCTCCCATACAACAAACGTGAATATTTTGCTCGTTTTTATAGATAATGGAACGAAACCCTTCGTGCGCGAATCCGACTCGCACTTGGCCGGTTTTTTTTAACAAGCCTCTGTTGTTATGTTTCGGAGCTTAGTTGAGCTTAGGTGAGCTTAGTTGAGCTTAGTTGAGCTTAGTTGAGCTTAATTGAGCTTGTTGCTCGTGAGTTACTTGTATTTGTATTTGTACTTAACTATATTATAATACATATACACACGCGTGCACATTCCACAACCACAGCTGTCAAAGTTCCTCAATACATTTCGAACTTTATGTATATGGCGTAGGATTGAACATTTATTGAAGAAATTTGTCATTCTTGAATAGGTTGATGTGCTGGCGTCTGTACATGAATATTATAACGATTCATATAATAATACTAATATTAAAAAGAGGAAAGCTTTGTATTTTTGTATGTTTGTAACGAATAAACTCAAAATCTACTGGACCGATTTAAAAAAAAAATTCACCATTAGAAAGCTACATTAGCGCTGAGTAACATAGGTTATATTAAAAAAAACTATCCACCCGTGCGAAGCCGGGACGGGTCGCATGTTAATAATAAAATATTTTTACTGAATCTATACACGAATCTCTGTAGCCTCAAAAGTATGTGATAAACATTCAAGCAATCAATCAATGGTACATAACAGTGACGTCATAGCTTTTGTGAAAGTAAAGCAGTGCGAAGAACATTTTTGATAACTCTATTTCTGCTGCTGCGTACTATTACGTACACTGCGAACCGTATTCGATATAGTGCAAAATAATATCAATTTGAGAACCACTAAAAAGTGTTCGTATTGACTAACCGTCAACCGTCAGCTTCTTCATATAAAATAATGTGTATTATTGTTATTACCTTCATACTACACTGCAGCCGTAGAACATAGCACGATTTATACTACGAGCAGTAAGTAGCATGCCGAGTAGTAGTTTTAGTACAAAGAAAATCTTTTTGGCAGGTGCTAAGTCTACATTGACTAACGAATCAACTAGGAACTCTACCAGAAAATATTTTTTGAAGTGAAAACTACTTTAGCGGCGTTGTACACTTTTTTTGTAATGGGTAAAAATTCGTAAGACGGATGACAGCCGGCGCGGCGTAGGAGAGGAAGTATCCCCCTCTCTTTCTACGGCGCGGCGAAAATGTATGCCTGCTGTTTCGTTTAGGCGGCGCAGGGCGCTTGCGCGAATGTTCGAGTGCTTTTTAATGTAATATAAATTGTCATGTTTGTGTACGATAGCGTAATAAATAAATATTGTATTCTACCACATAAATGATAGTACTTTTATACTGATAATTGAAGCAATTCGTGCAAAATTATTCCCTAACCATTCCAAACTATCAAAAATGCACAACGTTAATATTCAAGTTTTCACTTCTGCCGAAACTCCCGGAGTGCAACCCGTCGTTTTTTATTTTGTAAACATTTTAAACTGTTAATAATATTATTTCCTTTACAGTGCAGTAACACTGGCTAGTTTTGAAATGCGTCACGCCTGCTAGTCAGCGATGGGTGTTTAAGTGCATTCGCTTGCTACCAGTGGCATTTTAGCTTTATAAAGGCTGGGTAAAAGGAAAGATTTTGGCACGTGACATAGCATGATTAATCCTGTTTGTATTTGTGTGAGATTATAGTAGGTTAGACTCTATTTTCATACTTATACATATCCTTTTTGTTCTTCCTTATCCTGACGTTTAGTGGTGATAAGGCTGTAGTTGGAAGCGCACTTCACCCGGTACTTGTAACTATTGAGGCACTGGCTATCTTAGCTGTCAGTACATAACAATGCTTCACACATTGATGTTAATGCGACATATTTACGACAAGGTGGTGGTAGCTTAGCTAGCGGACAAACAACACCTACCGCCAAACAAACCGAGTACTCAAAAATATAGCTGCTGAGAATCGAACGCAGGACCTCTGGATCTAAGACCGGCGGTGGTCTTAACCACTAAACCAGAGAGGCGGTAATTTATTGTTACATGCATTATTGTTCTCTAAATTAATACCAAAACACTAGCCCCCTTATTCATATTAGCATTATTTAGTTAATCATTATTTTGTCTCTTTTTCTAAAATTCAAAATGACGTTTGTGTGACGTTGGCAAAACATTAGTTAACTAAATAAAGCATAAATAGTTTTATATGAATAAGGGGGTTAGTACATATATATTAAACTAACGTTTAATGTTTATTTCAATTTGTACTCGCGTTTATGTTACACATTTTAAATAACCGTAACGTCGTTGGTTACGTGAAAGTTGTTTCATTTTTATACATAACTAGCTGACCCGGCCGACTTCGTACCGCTTTGATAGTTTCCATGACAACAAAACAAATAAATCGTTAAATAGTTTACGCGTGAAAGCGTATCAAACCAACAGACAAACAAACAAACTCACTTTCGCATTTATAATATTAATTTAGGCTAACCTCTTATAACTTCAAAAATCAGTAACAGTAGAATTAATCATACGTACATGCCGAAAGGAAAAACCAACAGTACCACAACCAGTAACCAGTAGTGAAAATTAACCGGCAAACCTCTTTTCATTAGTAGACTTATGGCAAGCTAGATTTTTCAAGTTGAGTAGCCTCCTTTGCCGTGTTGTTTCAAAGAGCGACGGCGGCGGGCGGCGGCGGCGGCGGGCGGCGGCGGGCGGCGGCGGGCGGCGGCGGGCGGCGGCGGCGGGCGGCGGCGGGCGGCGGCGGCGTGTGTTCCCAGCAGTTATGTCGTTACCGCGTCAATCCGAACATTGTTAAGTACTGCAATTAACAGCGACGGCCAAACTACTGGGGAATGGCGGAAAACCATAATTTTATTTTAAAACCGTATTCTCGCGTTATACAACATGAAGTCTCATAAAGGATGTGTGAAGAAGCACCTTCGGGTCTGCAAGGTGATAACGGAAGCACAATCCTGCCTCACTAGCTTACGAACATCTGGCTGGACTTCGCGCCTGCTTTTCATAAGGTAAAATATTAATTTAAAAATATCATTTATTTCGGACAGGGTCCATATAGTGTTAGTAACAATAATCTTATAAGCTATGTTAGTACAAAAGACGATGAACGACGAAAGAGACGACTTTAATGGAAACATTATAGAGATCTACTCGCGTTTATTTTACATCTGTTTATATGTAAAATACTCGTAAATACTACCCGCATTTGGCAAGCGTGGTGATTAAGGCAATACTCATCGATTGTAGCGATGACTTCATTTCCATAATGGAAGCCCTTGCCCAGCTGTGGGATAGTATAAAGGCGATTTACCAAAACTCAGGACTGGGCTAGTAGGCATTTTGCTACGATGTCTTTTACCGATGATGTCCATATACTACGTAGGAAATATAAGACGTGGGCTTTGGCCGACATAGGCTTTTTACTCTGTAGGTATTGACCGCCGGACCCAGCCTAGTGGGTTATGGCCTAATCTCCTGCGCTTCTAATAAAGTGGAAAGTCTTGAACCCAGCACTAGGTTAATAGGTTGATTAGAACAAATTATATTTAAGAAATATTTAAATTACAAAAAACAAGCACCGCTCGCTTCCTTTGCCTTGGCAACTAATTTCTGTTTGAGGACTCACTTAAGTGCTTGCGTCTAGATTTAACTTAGCACATTTGATATGAGTGCCTATGTTTATGAAACGCCCTTATTATGCGGCTAGACTCAACCCAAACCTAACTAATTTTAATAAACTATTTATAACAACAGAAGTACCTTTCTGCGGTAGTAAAAACTGAAGTTGGTTTGTAACTAACTTTACTGAGGTGCGCAAAAGTGTGCCGGGTTAGGTGTGCTACCAATTACGTAGAAAGAGGGTCTGAGTTCGAGTCCCAGCACTCGTGAATTGTTTATTATTTCTATTTCGCAATTTAATTACAACATTTTTTTTGTGTAAAAGGATAATGCTCAATAAAACCCAGGCCCGGCGGAAATGAAATGTATCTCAGATTATTACTAAAAATGAGAAATCAAATACTGCATAGTTCTTTTCTAAAAGTTTGAAATTGCTATTCGAAGTTTTGCAGGGTACATGTAACTCTATTGTGTTTTTTTTTTCTTCGATGACAGTAGCCACTTGTAGTAAGTAAGTAAGTTAGTAAGTAATTATTTATTCAGTGCTTCCAATACATAAACATTACAATAAGTTTCTTATATCTAAGGCATAATGAGAAACAACTGAAAACAGTAATGGCAATTTACACATTACATGTGTAATAATATTTGGATGATGCCCTCTGTTACTCACTTTTAAACACCCATTTTAGCGATTTAATGATCCTTTGACTAAAACATTAATATGACTCTGCAAAACTTTGAATAGCAATTTTATACATTTAGAAAAATATTTCGGTGATGCCCCTAAGCCGAATTAATTACTCATTATTACTAGTAATTTGAGATAGATATAATTTGCGCTGGGCCTGGGTTAATTTTCCATACTAGGTAACCATTGTATTTATATTATAATACCTATAGCCTCTGAGTTACAACAGCCCGCCAACCATGAATGGTAGCGATGACTTAATTTCAATGATGCAGGCCTTTGCCCAGCAGTGGGACCATTCACCATTTGATCACAAAAACGAGGTTTTTTATTGCATTGATGCAGCTACACCTTGTTTGTCACCAGTGCACTGCTTTCGTAGATGCTGTTCCCTCTAGGAGCCCTCTGACGGTGATTCGTTTCACACAGCTTGAGGAACCCTTTAAGTTTCTCGCCGCCCTCAAAAAAGTCCGGTGACGCTGAATTTGCCGTCTGCAATCAGCAAACTATCTCAAAAAAGGGGGCTACCACACGGACCGCGAAAGACTCCGTCAGGTGCGAGCATCGTCCAACTCCACACACCACCCGGGTCCTAGCAACAACCCGGTCGAGACGGTTCTAAAATTCTAAATTTAAAATAATGTTTTTATTAAGGAACCAGGTACCAGGTTGGTAGCCGACTCCACGCAGGATCAGCAGACGACGTGTCGTCGCGACACTACTGCTTTCTATGTATTTCCATGAAATTCCCTTCGTCGCTAGCGACATGAAGCTAGCGACGCGTCGTCGAGCGGCAGACGACACTGTCGGCCGACCGCAGATCAGTTGTAACGAATGACACGTCGAGCGAGTTTTTTATTTAAACGACAATACTTTCTGAATCCTATCATATCGCTTTTTATATATTTATTAATCAGTATTGAATAAATGCAGAACAAGTGAGGGATCACTTGTTCTGCATTTCAGCGGATGTGTGGCTTTTCGTCTTTTTCTGTATAATAAAAACAAGCTATCATCGTCTTCTTCCTCTTCTAATAAAAAACACTCGGAACCAACTGAATGCCGTCTGCTGTTGCTGTCTGCACGGGTTCGAAATCATGACTGCAGCGACATGATGCAACGACGTGTCGTGGCGACATGACGCGACGACACGTCGTCTGCTGCTGCTGCGTGGAGTCGGCTAACAACTGGTACCTTTATTTCGAATTTTGCATTCAAGATGCTATACATAGTTTTGCTATACATATTTTTTTTTGTAAAATTTTATCTTAAAATAATGTGTTCTTTAGGCTACAAATAGCTCTTATGAAAGTCTATGCCATGCCATCAGTTCGTAAGTCCATACAGGGCAGGAGACCTTGTATTGAGAGGAACCGGCAATAAACTGATCAAGGTCATTTCTTTTCTCCCTTACGGCGTCAAAATATTGGAAAATGCTCTCTAATAAAATAAAAGGAGGCTGCGTTAATGTCATATCAAATCAAATCAAATATATTTATTTGCATGAAAAGTGGTATAAATACATT
Source organism: Eudonia lacustrata (assembly GCA_947562085.1). Lineage (NCBI taxonomy): Eukaryota > Metazoa > Arthropoda > Insecta > Lepidoptera > Crambidae > Eudonia > Eudonia lacustrata. Next base: position 948,104 of record OX387323.1, on the reverse strand, counting down.
AATGTTGAGTCGCTCACTGTTCATCAGAAACTGGTATGCAAATTCAATAATAACTTCACACAATTATTGAAAATTAGGCACCTTTATAGTACCAATAAAGACATATAATAGATTTTATATAAGCCTTATTCCCTATCGTCGTCTTTTACAGTAATCCATAAATTCCTCCATGGAGTAAAAACAGTTCTCAACTAACCAAGTTTTAAATTTTCTTTTAAAGGTATTTATGGGCAAAATCTTGAGATCATCCAGCAATCTACAAAAAAAATACAAAAAAAAATACAAATAATTTATTTTTCAAAAATTTGTTACACCAAAATTAAGTACCACATGGAACAACAAAACAAAAGCAAAAGAACATTGTAACAATACAGGAAGCATAACTCGTGGGTCCCACACCAGGAGAGCCCCGTATCGTGGGCACCCACAAATATTGTCATACAATACGCGTTTCTATGGTAAAGAGTCGTAGTTTTTAAAGGAAGAGCTAGTTTATTAGGATAGTATCTAGTGTACAATGCTCTTTTTCTTTGTAAATATGATATGAGTTTATTATTATTATTTCAGCATTGGCAAAATACCTCTCGCTTATGGCGGTTAAGTCCGGCAATAGCACAGTCGGCCGGCGCCGGCGCCGTCCGGGCATGAGGGAGAGAAGCCGGCGGACAATGCGCGCAGTATTAACACAGTTTAGCAAGCATACAGTTGCGCATCGAAGGTACTTTCGCAGAGCAAGGGAGGGGAACCCGAGGGGAAGCGGGCGCTGCGGCGAGTGTACCACAAACAAGCACAGTTTGTGGTAGCTACCGTGAAGTGCAGCCACGTGCGCGTACTGCGTATTTTAAACGTTTTTTGAATTTACGTTCAGTGATCCCTATTGAATATAATGGTGCATACACGTTGTTCTGTATACGGTTGTAAGTCGACGTCGAAACACAACAAGAATTTAAAATTTCATAGATTTAGATGACTAAATAGTTTCTTTTTTCTTTTTCTTTTATTTATTTTGCCAACTTCTCATTGATTAATAATGAACGTTTTTACAACCATAACTATTAACTAATACAATTACAAATATCAAATTCTAATTCATCACAAACACTACAATTTTCACTTGTTTTTATTTCGTATATCTACAACAGCCTCCATATATTTTATTAGGCTACTAGCTGTGCTCGCGACTTCGTCCGCGTGGAATAGTGACTTTCGGCAGCATTTTTAATTTTTTAGGCTCTTTTCCCGTTTTTGCAACATTTTTCACTGATGCTTCGCTCCTATTGGTCGCAGCGTGATGTTATATAGCCTAAAGCCTTCCTCGATAAATGGACTATCCAACACAAAAATAATTATTCAATTCGAACCAGTAGTTCCTGAGATTAGCGCGTTCAAACAAACAAACAAACTCTTCAGCTTTATAATATTAGTATAGATTTCTGAGTTTTTTATTATCAATTATACTTCGTTGCTGCATCCTATGAGATTTAATAAACAATGTAGTCCGTTTTTGACGTACTGCATCATCACACGAATTTTAGATTTAATATTTACAATATTATAAAATAAAAAAGTTGTTTTTTGAGTAACCCGCCGCGTCAAGCGTTGTCCATAGTAGACGTCAGGGGGCGCTCATTCGTTTTTTCGTGTCTGCAGCACTCACGCGCGCTCCGTACAATTTCAGCAATTTCAGTGATTATTTTAAAGTTATTCCACAAATGGGCAAAAGAACGCGTGAAAAATCGGAGGAGGGAATCCGCAACAAAATAAGACGCCTGGAAAGAGAATTGATCATTCCGACCGTTTTCGGCCATGGCGACCACTTCGACTCCTAGTCGGTTTGGTGGCGCTGATGCGCCCGAAGATGACTTATGTAGCCGATCGTGGCAGTAAACTCTCGTGCACAATGAGGGCACGTGAGTACACCGCTTACATAGTTATAGTTAATGACTGCGGGTGGACGGGCCTTTAACTCGTCGCGCTTAGCGTCGAGGTCAGCTTTACGCTGCTCCTCAAACTCGCGGACTCGCCTCTTCACAATCCCGCACCATTCAGGACGTTGTGCTGCCAAACCTTCCCATTGAGAGGGCTCTATGTTGCATCTTTTCATGTGACGCTTCTGAACATCTTTGTATCTGGGGAGTTGTCCGCCTTGTTTTCGCTTACCCTCCTTTAGTTCAGAGTAGAAGATGCGTTTTGCCACTCTCTCCTCCGCCAAACGTGATACGTGACCGCACCACCGAAGCTGCCGACGCATTAAGTAGGCCTCAATGCCAAACGGAAGCGGTCAATTGCGCAGGATATATTAAAGTGCACAAGCAGACGCGCAACTGCAGGCGCACTCTCTCGTCCGTACCCTTCTTGGTCCAGTGGAACGGAAACCGCTACAACTGGAGAAGAGCTGGATGCAGTCTCTGGCCGACAGTATCTTCTGACCTCTACTATCGCCCTTAGCTTTCGACAAAGCTTTGCTAACTCGCCGCATCCGCCAACATCCGTTGCTTATCAGCGTGGCTTGCCGTCTACACCGAGTTAGACTTGTGCACTTCGCAGGAGGTTTCCGCGTTCAGACCCGCCCGCTAGAGCGTGCGAGTCCCCCTCGACCAGGTTTAGCCCACGAGCCGACGTGGTTTACCAGGGTGTGGCCGCTGCGCGCACTGCAGCTACTAGGAGCCACTGGTGAGAGTTATGAGCTGCCTGCGCCTGGCGGTGCGCTACCCTCGTAAATAGGGCCGGCTAGCAGCACCTGGCGGTCACAGACACCCCACTACACCCCAAAAAAAGAGAATTATCCACAAGAGAAAAGCCGGCGCCGCCGGTTTCGTATTCTGATGAAAATACATTGCGAAACTATGAAGGTGGGTTCTATAATGTTTTCTTACCTATTCAATCGCAGCCAGTAAAAACATACATCATAATGTTCGTATTACAAATGAAAATTATACAAGTGAACAATGTTCTTAGAAAATAACCTCAATTTTAATAACATTATTTTTCCTATGTGGCGGCACGAGATGTCGTCCGGAATCTGACTTATGTCTATACATATTGGTATTATTAATGGTACAGATCAGTGGTTTAAAACATAAACCTTGAACATAGTGGTGATTTTAAAATATGTCTCATATTATTATTAAAATATTTCCTCAGTATTGGCACGAGATGTCACTCGGAAATATAATACCTACTTTTTTAACGTGGTGGTACGTGATATCATCCAAAAAAGTAACCAATGAACTAACTCTGCTAATGTTTGTTCATAGATCTGGAAGATGTCGTACAATATGAATACGACGAGGACGGCGAACCGCAGTACCCGCTCGAGGAGACAGTCTCTGAGTTACTTAAGAGCCCTGAACCTTTACTGAGCGATCGTGTCGCGTCTGTGGGTGTTACAGCGGGACCCAGTACAATGCCAACTGAAATTGAGGAAGATGCTATCCCTGCGGAAATTTTAGCTGTTCTTGGAGAAGCAAAGAACTCTGAGGAAAAACTAGGATCAAAGATCCCCACTCTGATCTCTGAACGTTGGGGAAAAATCCTAGTGGAAGGACTGGTTAAAGAACAGAAGGAGGCCTTGCTCGCCCAGACGCTTGTACCAGAAAACTTTATTCTGGCAAAAGCCCCTAAGTTAAACCCAGAGATTGTATCAGTTCTTAATGAAGCTGTCAAAAATCGAGATAAACGATTAGAAAAAATGCAAAACCAACTAGGTTCTAGTATTGCCGGCATAGCCCATTTGACTTGTGAATTGTTGAATAAAGATGTCGGTAAAATGGATATAATTAAAAAGCTATCAGAAATTAACCAGATCCTTCTCGACCTACATTTTGAAGAGACAATGAACCGAAGAAGACTAATTATACCAATATTAGACAAAAGCTTTATTAACATCATTCAAGGAGTTAAACGTGACACATTTTTATTTGGGGACAACTTGGGTGAAAACATTAAAACTACAAAATCTATTGAAAGATCCAGCCTTCAAATTAAGAAACAAGTTTTAGTTTCACAACCACCCATCTCTCGGAGACCTGTCGCTTCAGCCATGCAGGGAAACTTGAGGGCGCCTCCCCGCCAAGCGAGCGGGCTGGGAACAGCGCGCGCGCCTCCACCCCACACTCGCTACTACCAGCCACCCCCTCCACCGCCGCCGCCACGCCGACTGCCGCCGCCGCCGCCGCCGCCGGCGCCGGGTCCGGGTCCGCGCCGACCTCCCCAGTCGTCGGCCCGTCTACCAGACAGGCGCAATCGCCGTTAGAGGTACCACACGCTGGTCGTATCCAGTATTTTGAACATAACTGGTTAGAAGTCACGAAAGACCCTCACATATTAGACATAATTAAAGGTTACAAATTAAAATTTATTCGAACTCCTGTTCAAGTGACAGAACCTGTTAATCCACCTTATTCAAATATTGAAATGACTAATGCTATAGAAAACCTTAAGCAATTGGGATCTATTGTGCCATGTATTGAACAAAACAATCCATTTATATCCCCAATTTTTCTTATTCCAAAAAGCAATGGAACAAACAGATTTATACTTAACTTAAAAGAACTTAATAAATTCATATGGAAACAACATTTCAAAATGGAAGATATTCGTACAGCGTCGAAATTAGTATCACAAAGTTCATTTATGGCAACAGTTGATCTCAAGGAAGCTTACTTCGTAATTAATATTCATCATGACTATAGAAAATATTTAAGGTTTCGTTTTAATGGAAATTTATATGAATTTACTTGTCTTCCATTTGGTCTTTGTTCAGCCCCGTTTGTTTTTACCAAACTTATGAAACCTTTACTCTCATCTATGCGTAGTGAGGGTCACCAATTAGTAACTTATTTAGATGATACCTGGTGCGTTGCAAATGATTACTCATCATGTTCCAATACGATATCAGTACTTATCAGTACTTTGGAAAAACTAGGCTTTGTAATTAATTACGAAAAAAGTGTTAGGACACCAAACAACATTTGTAAGTTTCTAGGATTTCAAATTAATTCCAATGACATTGGAATTACCATATGAAAAGAGATGCAAGATTTACAAATTAGTTCACAAAATATCAAAAAACAGCTCGGTTAAGATAAGAGAGTTCGCTCAATTTGTGGGTACATTAACAGCGGCCTGCCCTGCCGTTGCTTATGGTTGGCTGTATACCAAAAAGTTTGAGAGAGAAAAGTATCTTGCTCTTTTACATAATGAAAATTATGACTCAAAAATGAATAGCAATCCCTCTCTTCAAGAGGATTTTTTATGGTGGCAAAAAATTATTCAGTATACAGACAACCCTATTCGCGATAATAAATTTTGTTTGGAGATATTCTCTGATGCCTCACTCTCAGGTTGGGGAATTTTCTGTAATGGAGAAAAAGTAAATGGTTTTTGGTCACAGACAGAAAGAGATTATCACATTAATTACTTAGAGTTATTAGCTGCCTTTTTAGGAATTAAATGTTTTTGTAAAAACATTACTAATTCAGAGATCCTGCTGAGAATAGACAACACCACTGCCATTTCTTATATTAATAGAATGGGTGGAATTCAGTTTCCACACTTAAACAATATAGCTAGAGAAATATGGCAGTGGTGTGAGCAAAGGAGACTTTTCATTTTCGCATCATACATAAGATCAATTGACAATGAGGAGGCTGATAGAGCATCTCGATTTTCGAATATTGATACGGAATGGGAATTGCACCATTCTTATTTCAAAAATGTTGTAAAAGAGTTAGGTAAACCAAAAATTGACTTGTTCGCCTCTCGGATCAACAAAAAATGTTCGAAATTTGTCTCTTGGAAGAGGGACCCTGAGGCTTTTAATATTGACGCATTCACTCTGAGCTGGAATCAATTCTATTTTTATGCCTTTCCCCCTTTCTCTACTATCTTAAAATGTATCCGTAAAATTATAAATGACCAAGCAACTGGTATCGTAGTGGTGCCTTACTGGCGGAGCCAGCCTTGGTTTCCACTCTTTACATCCCTTGCGATTTCCGAATTAATTTATTTAGGACCACATAAAAGTATGTTACTCTCTCCTTACAGAACAACACATCCCTTATGGTCCAGTCTTACCCTGGTGTGCGCGAAGTTATCAGGGCGGCATTTGCAAGAGAAGCCATAGATAGCGACACTGCTGATATAATGCTGCAGTCGTTATCAAAAAACACAATACAACAGTATAATACTGCTTACAAATCTTGGTATTCCTTTTGTAATAAAAATAATTTAAATATATTTAATGTAACTGTGCAGAATTTACTAAAATTTTTAACTTTTCATTTTAAAAATGGTGCTAAGTATGGCACCCTAAATTCATTTAGATCAGCGTTATCTTTAATATTAGGAAAAGAAAAATGCGTTAATGACTATGTTGCTCGCTTTTTTAAAGGAGTTTTTAGAATTAGACCCAATATACCTAAATACCAAAATTCATGGGATCCTAATATTGTTTTATGTTATCTTTCGAAACAATTTCCAAACGAAACATTAACAATGGAAATGATTACCAAGAAACTTGTAACTCTGCTTGCGTTGTCGTCTGGACAACGGGTGCAGACGTTATCGTTGATTAAAATAAATAATATTTCGTTTAACGAAACTAGCGCATACATAATCATAGATGATGTTCTCAAAACTTCGGGTCCTAGTAAAGTTAATCCTAAATTGACAATCCCTTTCTATTGTGATAAGCCAGAGATCTGCCCTGCAAAAGTTCTTTCTGTTTACATTAATAAAACAAATCAGTTCAGGAACAAGTCTGATACAGAAAAACTTATTTTAACAGGTAAAAATCCTATCCGGAATGCTTCTTCCCAATCAATTAGCCGCTGGATTAAGCAAGTTCTTAAATCCAGTGGCATTGATGTTGATGTGTACTCATCTCATAGCACACGGCATGCGGCTACTTCAACAGCACACCGCGCTGGCTTATCCTTGGAGCTCATAAAACGCGCAGCTGGCTGGAGCGGCCAGTCCTTGTGCTTCGCAAAATTTTATAACTTACCGTTATCAAACCCAGAACATGACAGAGCCTTCGCAGACGCAGTACTTACTAGTGAATAGTATTAAGTTATTTTTAATAACTGATTGAATTTAAATTGATCTCAATAATATTGTATATCAACAGCTTTAATTATTAAGTCTAAAGTACTTATAAAGATACCTATGTGATTTGAAATTGTGATTTTATTAAAATATTAATGATGATTATTAGATTTGTGCATTTTATCTTTCTGCAATTATGTCGCTAAACATCTACATTGTTTATTAAATCTCATAGGATGCAGCAACGAAGTATAATTTATGGTTAATTGAACTTACCTTAAGTGAACTTCAACCAAAATTATACGAGTTGCTGCATCCGTAGAGATTTAAGAACCCTTCCCTCCCAAACACCCACTAAAAGGAACTGCAGAAAGATCAACCTCTGATATCTATAAACTCTGAAACGAATGAGCGCCCCCTGACGTCTACTATGGACAACGCTTGACGCGGCGGGTTACTCAAAAAACAACTTTTTTATTTTATAATATTGTAAATATTAAATCTAAAATTCGTGTGATGATGCAGTACGTCAAAAACGGACTACATTGTTTATTAAATCTCATAGGATGCAGCAACGAAGTATAATTTTGGTTGAAGTTCACTTAAGGTAAGTTCAATTAACCATAAATTATAAATTGAATCGAATTTTCGTTAACGAGACTATCTATCTATCTATCTTTTGCTCTAGTTTTTGTTTCGCCTTGGTGTTTATTGGGCATTCTGTTATTAGATGTAAGATGGTATCGATAGCATTTGTATCACAGTTGCACAACGGGCTCTCCTTACTAAATAGTTACTTCGTAACTCTAGCTCCAACCTAGCGGGTTTTTCTAGTGTAGGTAAGTATATGTATTCTTTACGGCGCAAGCTCTTGCGCAAAGTGTAATCATTATGTTTACAACTTAGTGGAGTAGTTGGGACGTCGGACACAGAAGGAGTAGGTATTTGACTAATATCCAACTGTTATGATTTATTTTAACCAACAGAAAAAGATAAGGTTTTATATTCACCTATTTTTTAGGGTTTATGTTTAAGATTTAGCTTATTTTGGCTTGTTTCTTTTTTTTCATCTTTTAAGCATTCCGAATGCGAATTCAATATATTGTTTTGATAATATAAAATTGAAATCTAAAAATAAACCTTCACGTTAATTTAGCAGTGCAACATTTGAAAATATGTATATAGTTTATTCTTGATAATAAATTATTATGTTATATAAATATTAACGATTATTTGATTTCGAATTTTGTGACAACCATTGCATATCGGCGAACGATTGCGTAGATGCCTACGCGGGCGGCGGCATCGCCCCACGTCAAAGGCGATGTCCTACTGTATGAAATGGTAATACTGTGGTATTAAGTACCACCGCTTTTTGCATTTTCGCTGGAAGCGAACCGCCGCCGAATCCCAGCCTTATGATTATTTTTTTTATTCTTATATGTATGCTCCTTTTCGCTAACGTGATAGAGTGGTGAATAAAACTCGCATCCTGATCAGAATGAGGCCTTTAATATAAACACGCAACAATATCTTCGCAAACGTTCGATGAACCGTAAACGAACACGTTAGATATACTCAACTGCGTCGGCGGCGGGCAGAGGAAAAACAAAATGCGCAAAACAGCATTATAATAAATGTAGTTACAGTAATAAATACTGCAATAATACATATATTCATAGGGCCTAAAGGGCGGTGCGTGCGGGGGCATAATGCTGTGCGCTCCACGACGAAATAAATATGGCGCTGTGGATGTGATGTGTGTGTGTGTGTGTTGTTTGTTTTGTTTATGGATAGGCTTGTCCTCCTGACTCATCATTAGTTTAAAACTACTTGTAAATATATAATAAGTTATTATAGTTTAGCTTAGTTTTTAATAATAATAATAATAATAATAATAAATCATTTATTTCAGATATCAATATATATATATATATATATATATATATATATATATATATTTTAGTTAGTTTTAGTCATATTTGTTACTAGATGGCATGGCGCGATCCTATTTAGAACAAAGAAGCGACTTGCAGTTCTATTTTCAACCATATAGTATTCCCCTTTAGTACAAAGGTATACTTACCATTTTTCACTACTATGTTGGGCTCATGTTGACTCTAACTCAAACTATGGAACAAGGAAGCAGGCGACAGGCATAGCGAAGGGGTTTTTGTTGTTTCGCATTGCCTGCAAAACTACTGGATATCTCATAGTTTAAATTGACATCCTTTGTAGCTTAGGTCTTGTTGTGTTTCGACCAGTGTTGCCGAAACTGCAAATCAAAATCGGTTGAAATTACCTTTTAAAATCGCCTTTTATAAAAGTCGTTACATTAAATAAAAATAACTGCTTTTTTTTAAATTTAAGTAATTTATAACGGTAGAACACTATCAGGTGTTAACAATTTTGTTACAACCAACATAAAATATACATTTTTATTATTTATTTATTTAAACAGGTACACTCGCAGAACACACATTAAACGTTCTGATATGTGCTCCATTATGAGTGACACATCATTCTTGATTTTACTTTGAATTTAAGTTAAGTAGGTTTATAATAAAAATAATTAATTAAATTTGCGAATGTTCAATATCGGTAAAACACTTTCAATTTCGGTAGAAATAACGAAATATTGGGAAGTTCGGCAATATTAGTTCCGACAGTTAGCTATAAGAAAGCCAGTAAGTAGTTGAGGATTCCAGATAAAGTACGCTTGCTTCGGTCTTATATTACTTATCATCAGGGGAGATAAAAAGTGTTTTCCTGTAAAGAAATAAAAAATATGTAGGTACTAAAACATACAATGTACCATTGCCATGTTATGTGCCATTACTAGAAAACTAGTAGAACTTTCTTTATTACTGTAGTTTTATGAGCTAAAAAAATTATTTACACTTTTACTATAGAAAATCTGCTAAAGACTGCTAAGTTTCACAAATATGATCATCAACCTGTAACTTCAACACATAAGCTTTTTTCCAACATCGCTTTTCTTTGGGATACATTAGTCGCGTTTATGTTGTAGAGAAGAGTCGTAAACATAGTTGGCGTTGAAAAAATCTCGTCGCTACGCACACAAACACGCTATACTAGTAGCCCAAAGAAATTTCAGTTAACGTTAACAAGTCCTCACTCTGTGGTCTAAGAGTCAGGAGATTTTTTATTTATAATTCTTAGCTAGCTTATTTTATTAAGTACCGAAACATCAAAAAGACCGCTTTTTCGATATTTTCCAATTGATATTTACCAGCGTCTACAACATCTTACGCGTACAAAACGTTATCCAATGATCACGATATTTTTAATCTTTATATTAGCGTATGTATACACCTTATAAGGAACCTGTTTCAAATCTGTACAAGTATTACCCTAAATTTCGTAATAAGTCAGTCAGCCAATCAGTAAAGTAAAAAATATATAATTGAATTACCTGACGAACAGTAAATTCTTAAACAAACATTTAAAAACGAACAAAGAAAACATACGTCACAACAAGTAAAAAATAAAAGTTACAACAAAACTAAGATTGACACAAAGAACAATCACATAAAAAGATGTGAATGGTATGGTGGTATCGTTATATTATTTCAACCCAAACCTTTGTAGACCCAACGGTTTGAACAGTGCAATGATTGACCATTCATTATTTTTAATTTATTAAGTGGCAAAAAAGAAAATATTTACAGAAAAATGGAACTTTTTAAAAATACCGGCGTTCTAACTAGTTGCTTGACAATTTCATAGCGACCGTTTAATTGGCTAATGCAATGTGAAAAATTACAAGTTTTAGTCAGTTTCTAAAACTAAAAAAACCAAACAAAAATCCAATCTCCATCCGCTCGCACCTTACAGCCGCCGCCGGTCAAAAGTCACACCGCCCTCTCAATCAGTGACAGTCACTTATTGAATTTTGTTGTGCAAGAAAACTTCAATAATTCCTTAGGTAGGAGGAAACTTTATCAATTTCCTTCGGGAACATATCAAGATTGGAAATTCGGGGCCGATCCTGTTGTAGCCCGACGACTCCCGCGGTGCCGGTGTTTGGGCGGGCGGAGGGCGGAGGGCGGGCGGCGAGCGCGGACAGATATTATTTTCCAAGAGATACACTGTTAATTGAAGGTGTCTGATGTATTTCTTTCGTGTTTGATGTGACGTCGGTACTTTATGTAGGTAATGGGAAATGGAGTTTTATGGAGTGCTAACTTATTTCCTGTTGCTGTTTGCTGGCAGGATGTGCGGGAAAATCATTTTTACAAAGTTAGGTTGGTTTCATAATGTTTATAATGTTTATTAAGAAATCTGTACCAGCACTCCAGTTCCCGTATGTTCTTGCATAAAGCCAAGAACTCGTAATATAAGTTCAAAAATCAAAAGAATTTAAATGGCATTTTTGGAGCGATTTAACCAGTTTTCCATGATACCGCAATACCACAACAGGTATGTGATTTCAATTACTATGATATCGATTCCTTACATACTACCTAAGCTTCGATCAAATAGTACACCTAAGTAATTATTCTGACACTACATTTTTTTTTTAAATTTTAATAATTTTGGGAAATGGTAATATTTTACAGTGTATTTTTGTCGTTAAACTTTTAGATCGCTAGCGAGATTCGTCCCACCCCTTTATGAATTGCTTATAATAATAGCAAAAAAATAATGTATCTAGTAAACAGTAAGTAAAGTAAATAGCCCACTGTCCCACTGCTGGGCAAAGGCCTCCATCATTGAAATCAAGTCATCGCTACAATTGATGGGTAAGGGCTTAATCACCACGCTTGTCAAATGCGGGTTGGAGATCATCGAAACATCCCAAATATACCTTGCCCGACCTAGGACCGTCGGGTATCTGGCTGAGCGCTTTGCCATTCAGCTACCGCTTAGTATTCCCATTATTCTAACCATAAAGGTTGGGGCTGCCCGAGCATGTAGCCACGTAAGTCTATCATTAATTGACAATGTATTAGTAAGTAACACGCGAGAGATGTAGGAAAGGCTAAGACCGCCCAGCGGGCAGCGGCGGCGGGCGGCAGCGGGCGGCGGCTCTCAGTAAAAATAAACAGGCTCTTGTTAAAGAAATGCTGAGTCGTCGCGCCGCCCCGCCCAAGCGCTTTTACAAGTCGCGATTATTTAACATTTTACTGTGGTTCCGTTTGAAGGGTACTGAGCAGGCATAAGAAATAAAGCTTCAATGTTCACCCCATAAATCCATCCATCCTGGATTCGTACATTTTTTACTCTTAAAATTCCATCTAACTTAATATTAAGTTTCGGTAAAGCAAAGTTAATTATAGCTAAGAACTAAAAAGGTACATGGACTTACTTTCACGTGTTCCGACTATATTATTTTTACGTGTAAGTAGTTCGAACGCGCGGACACAAACGCCTTCTAGAGAACACGCAAATATCTTGCATATGCATGCCTTCTTGCTTGACTACCTATTCTTTGTAATGTTTGCTTTAAATATTTATTTATTTACCTACATGCATGCTTGTCCGAGTATACATGTGTGCATGCATGGCTATTCTATATGATGCATAATAGGAAATTATAAGAGCATGTAATCGATTTTTTACTATTATTTTTTGGCTGTTAAATAATGATATCAGGAAATCAGATCGCAGTCGTAGGCCATAAAGCGGCTTCAGACACGGCGAGTGCGAAAACGCCGCGTCAGCGGGCCGCTGACTTATTGCTATTAAATTGATCGTTCATCGGCCACGCCGCAGTTTCCCGCCGACTTTTCACTTGTTACTCGTATCCGCACGGAAATCACCTAATAGTAACTATTTTAATTTGACCTATTTCTGCTTTGTATGGTCACGTATGTAATGTTTAATGACGCAGGTGTACAAATGATAAAAAATGCTTGAAAAATATTTACGACAGTTTTGCATGCAAACATTGGTCAACACTTAAACTGAAATCTTATTATCACCACTCACAATTCAACATAAAGTTATAAGCAAAGCATTTACTGCGCTTTGAGGCACGTGAAATATCGTAAGCATACCTTTAATAAAAAGGTTTATACCTCGCCACCGTCACAGAATACTTAATAGTAAGTACTTTCGTTCGGGTTCAAAGAGTGTTTCGGATTATGCGATGCACCATCCGGATTTGTCTGCATAAAAAAATGTAGATGAAACCAATACTAACCATTGTAGCTGTTGCAAATAAACAGGCATTTATTTTTGTTAGAAATAAAACTTTGATTTATATTATGGACGAATCGATTATCGAGATTCAATTTTGTTTGGTGGCATAATGGCCCCATCACTAGTTGTTCTTTTTTTATTCTCTTGTCTCTGGAAAGCAAATATGGCTGGTTGATAGTTATCGTGTGTTGATAATTTAATAGTTTTGTGAAGTAATAAGGGCATTTGGAGCCGTATTGCTCTAATTAAGTATATTGTGCAACCTGTGGGTGTGTGTCGTGAGCGAATCGCATCGGGAGTACAATTCGCCGTCCGTGTTTGGATGTCGGCTTCCACGCTACGAAGTGAACCAGGTATTTCCTCGGGGGAAAGTGCACTTTGGGGTAGTTTGGGTGTGTTTAGGGAACCCTAGAAGACCCGGAGCCGGATTCGGGCCCCATCGGATCATATGGATCCCGTTCAGGACGGCGGGAGCGGCATGAAACTGTAAGTGGAAATTTTTCTATTTTTAAGGTGTATTTTTGAGCAATAGCATAGTGTGTGTTGTGGGTTTCCCCAACAGTAGCAATGACTTAATTTTAACGATGGAAGCCTTTTCCAGCAGTACCTAGTACTATTATACATTTCAATTACTTTACTCAAAGAAGGTATATCTTAGACATACCTTTATACCCGACTTTTCGCCCGAAATGCACAGGTCGTGGTCGCGGGCTCTTAGCAGCCTACCTATTTATTACAATTAACGCAAACACTTTGATTAAAATGAAGTGCATAATTACTTCACTTTTTTTACAAATGCGTCCATATGAATATAGTTTATACCCGTTCCCGTATATTTACGAAAATTTTGCAAAAAAACCTATTTAGGAAATCACTCTTTTACAAGAGCTCAGTTAATTCCAGTTGAGCGGACGTAGGACCCGGGACCACCGGGGCCGTAGCAACGAAACAAATTCGGCGGCTGAACAGAAATCAACAGTAATGAGATACTAATAATGATTGATCATCGGGCGGGAGAGGTCGGCGTACAGTTTAATACGGTAAAGGTTGCCGATACGATTTTTAACATTCTGATCTTTCTAAGATACTTGCAGACAGCGAAAGTGAATTGTGTGAATTTCTCGTTACATTTATCTGATTCGATAAAGTGTTTAGTAACGAGGTTTAACGCAAACTTGTATGTAAGGTTTCTCCATGTAAGATTATGTAGGTAAATGTTGTGAAAACCTTAATTTAAAAGCTTACACCAAAATGTACGTAGTGTAATACTTAAGAGGCCTATTACATCTCAACTGTGATTTTTGCGTAATTTTCCAGTTGTATTTATCGTTTTTATCGAAATAGGATAATAAATTAATTATAAAATATTTATTCCTCATGAAGTAACAATTATTCTGGTATAAATTTTGCTCAATAATATTATCGTAGATAGGAGAAATTCACAGCGATCTTAAAGCGATTTTCGAAGTTTTTTGGTTTAGAATATGATTTTTTTTCTATGTAAAATCAATGATATCTAAAAATTCCGAGGCCGCTACGAACTATTCATTCTATTTTTTTATTTTATTTGTTTAGAACAGCAGTTCAATCTAGGAGCTTAAAAAAAGTGCCTTCGCGCATTTTATGAAAATCTTTCTCTGCTATTTTGGGTTTCATTAAAAAGTTAAGCAAAATTTACAAAAAGCGAGGCCGCTACGAACTATACCAATAGCTAAGTATTCTACACTATTCAATAAGTCAAAATTGTTAATGTATTTTCATTTCTGAGATCGAGAACGCCAAAAATGGCCATTTTACGCAAAAATCGTAGTCAAAATGTAATAGGGCCCTTAAGCTAATTTACAGTATTTATTTTAGTTGTATTTTGTGTTTCAGTTTAACCTTAAAATAAATAAATATTTTTTGCAACAACAACATTTATAAAAAATATATAAATATAGCTTGTCTATTCTTAACTGATTCTGATATTTGTTACCATAACATTGGATGTCGATGACGTAGTTTTTAAAACATGCCGGGTCAGGTTCACTAGCTACCAACTATGCTGCCGTAGCTCAGGCAACCCGCCGATATTAATCAACACCATCTTCTTACTTAGAAGCTCAATGACGCAGTGGTTAACGCGCTCGGTCTGCGATTGCTGAAGTTAAGCAATTTTTTGCAAAGGCCGGTCATCGGATGGGTGACCAAAAATTTATCATTTCGATCTTTTCCGTGCTTCGGAAGACACGTAAAGCCGTTGGTCCCGGCTGCATTAGCAGTCGTTAACAACCACCAATCCGCACTGGGCCCGCGTGGTGGTTTATGGCCTGTTCTCCCTATCCATCCATAGGGAATGCTCGTGCCCCAGCAGTGGGGACATAAAATGAGCTGATGATGATGATCTACTTACTCTTACTTTGTATGTGTGACGTAGACGTAGACGTAGACCACATGTCGTAGTTGTTGACATTGAATATAGCTTTGGCTGACGAAGTAAGAATAGAACTTCTAGTAAAGCTATAATGCCATGTTACATAAGTGGTCATCGACTTTCGCGGCTGACTGTACCTACACAGCTTTAGTGATTCTATAACACGATAGCGATTCCCGAAGCTTTTTTGCGGAAAACAGCGGAGATTGATCGATGCCGCCATCGCAAACAGCGCGCGAACACAACAATATCTCAAAATGTGTGCACAAACGGTGCACGCGCCCCAGACTTTCTCGTGAAAAAGACATTTCGGAAGAACCTGCAGCACTCGTAAATATTATACGAATAAAGTGTATGAAGAAGCTAGCTAGTTAGATAAACAACTGCGGCACACAAATCAAATTGATTACATACAAAGTTTAGTACATGTGTGGTGCCGGGGATGAAGAATTGCACCACCCCATCTCTTCCCGTGGGTGTCGTAAAAGCCGACTAAGGGACCATCCCAGAGGATGGGCAGCAGCATCTCTCTGAGGTTACCCTCAACCTACTGCGATCGCCAATCCGCCTGCCAAGCGTGGCGATTACGGCAAATACCCCCCATGATTATTTGGGGGAGGCCTTTGTCCAGCAGTGGACGTCTTTTGGCTGAGATGAAAGTTTAGTATTCCACCCCCCTCCCTCACAACTATTTTTTTTGAGAGAGAGATTGCTGATTGCCTCAAACGGCATTTTCAGCGTCACCGAGATTTTTTGGGAGCGGCGAGGTACGTAAAAGGTACCTCAAGCCGTGTTGAAACGAATCACCTTCGGAGGTTTTCTAGAGGGGACGGCATCGCACACTTAAAAGTGCGCGTCCCCGTGCCCTACTAGATTCTCGGAAGGGTTCGGATCGGATCGGCCCTCACAACTAGGTCAATAGAGCTGTGGTAGCAAAAATGTCGTTAGCCAGTGCCTCAGTATTTGAGGATCCCGGGCGAAGTGCGCTTCCACCATTGGTCTTATCACCACTTAACATCAGGTGAGATGAGCCACTGCGGTTACCCGTGAAATATATTTTTTTAAAGCGCCTTAGCCTTCAGAGGCACTTTCAAATTGTTGCGGTCGCAATTCCTGAAAGAATCTAGTAGAGAACAAAGATATGCGGCCGTGATGCCATCCTCTCTAGAAATCCGAACATGGTGGATCACTACAGCAACGGCACTTTAAGTTTCTCGTCTCTTCTTAAATTAGGTTTGCACTGCGCCTTAGCCTTTAGAGGCACTTTCAAATTGTTGCGGTCGCAATGCCTGAAAGAATCTAGTAGAGAACAAAGTCGCGCGGCCGTGATGTCATCCTCTATAGAAACCCGATGATATTCGATCACTACAGCAAAGGCACTTCAAACTCGTCTCTTCTTAAATTAGGTTTGCACTGAAAAGGCCAATATGCGAACAGTAGACCTTTCCAAAAGTAAAGTAGTAAGGCTCCTTAGACGACCTCCTTGGTCGAGTGGTTTGTTCACCGGTTTGCATGGTGTCGCCATCTCTGAGGTCCCGAGTTCGATCCCCGGTCGGGTCAATTTAGAAATTATTGTTTTTCTAAATTGTCTCGAGTCTGGGTGTTTTCTATGTACATAAGTATGTATTTAATACTTTAAGTATGTTTATCCGTTGCCTAGTAACCATTTAACGAGTTTCATAACGAAGCTTCTCTTGGACTAGATAGTTGGTGTGAGTGTAGGAAAGTTTATTTATTTATTATATACTGTCTCAGAGCTAGGCACAGACCTCCCGTCGTTGTCAAATCAAATTATCAAATCATCGCCACCATTGGTCATGATGAAGATTGACTTATACGGGTTGGTGATAATCCGGGCTACGCATCAAAGTTGTCCGTACACACACTTTGCCCGACTTAAAAAGAACTCGGGACCTCTGCCTTCGCCACGCAGCACACGAGTCCAAATAAGACAACCCGAACATGCTAGCCAGAACTCCACCCATACAAAGCGAAAAGTACTATCGTCCCATTAACTCCGCTAGAGTTATAGTTACGCAAGATCGACTGTGGGACGTAATTTATTTTTATTTTGCCCGCTTTCGGGTGCTATTAATCAATTCTGGGTAATGACCACCTTCCACCACCACCTAATGACCTGGGAAAATTCATGGCGGCTGCGGACTCACGGGCGAAGCGGCGAATCAACATAATTACGAATCACGTTCTGATTAATAGCTTTTTGGGGGATTCTGTTACTCCACATACTTAGTTTGCGATGGATTCTTTTAATACGGCCATTTATATAGCTTTTAGAGGTTTTTAGTTAAACATTTTTACATGGGGAGCCTTTGCTGTTTTTTTTTTCGATTTTTCCTTGTATAGTTAAACTTACAATTCGATGGCATTAAAGCAACCCATAAAAAACAAATAACAAAAAACTTCGTTAAAAGACCTAAATATAAGCGAATGGCGCAGTGGGTTATGCGAAGAAGCCAGAAGGTATGCCGGGTCTTGTTGTGGAACAGAATTAGATTAGAATTAGATAGAATTGAATTTTAATTTGAGATAAGATAGTTCTAGACAGTCGATAGAAGCTTACTTTAAACAAGCTATATTACTAATCCAACTGTGTACAGTGTAGGAATGCAATATTGCACTTCCACTGGGATTTGAATCGGGGACCACAGTGCCACAAGCTCTGCGAAAGAAACGGAAAATACTAAAAGTATTATTTTAATAGAAGTAATATTAAGTACCAGCCAGAAGTAGTCACTGACTGCATGTATTTAAAGTCGACAACATTTCCAGTTGAACCTTAGAGCGATTCCTTTTGTTTCATGAAAGTTGGCAAAAGCCTCCGAAGTTTTCTTAGCCGAGACGAAGCAAAATTAAATAAACCTTTCTTCATTTAAACATTAACCTTTTTCTGAAGAAACTAGGTCCAGTGAGGTTTCCACCGCAAACCCGTCGCAAAGGAGCGACCATTTCATAATATTGTGGCCGGTCTCGTCCGCGGCCCCACGGCCTTTATGTAACTTTGTACCGGTCATTAAAGAAGCAATTAATTTATTTTTTCTTCCCAACATTTCTTTGTTCGAGTTTGTTTAATTGTCCAAGTTCGATGCACGACGGCTGCTGGATTTGGGGATGATCAATAAAGGGACTTTGTTCTCGTTAAGCGATTATTTGGAGAACAGAAAGTTTCTTCGGTAAGTAGGTAAACGAATATTGTGACACTTATGCTGATACTGATTTTCTCGTAAGATGGCGGTCGTGAAAACTTCAATGGCTTATTGATCTACTTGCGTTTATCATTATATTATTCATTTTCCTTCTTCTGTCGATTGCTTTTTGTCTCATCATCAGCATCAGCTCATTTTATGTCTCCACTGCTGGGGCACGAGCCTTCTCCATGGATGGATAGGGCGACGCGCCATAAACCACCACGTGGGCCTTTTTTTTTTTTTTTTTTTTACCCAGGGGAAGCCGTTAAGACTACCCGACCTTGAAGAGGCCTTCCGGTTATGTGGGACTCGCCCGTCCGCCTTTCCACACCCACTGACGAGGAGAGAGGCTCCAAGTCAGCTGCCAGAACAAAGTCCCAGCTGGGAGGGCGAGACGGAGGGGAATACCCACTAACCCCTGGGGGACCTAACTCCGACAGCATAAGGCTGAGTGGCTTGTCGCGGGACCTGGAAACGCGCCATAAACCACCACGCGGGCCTAGTGCGGTGCGGTGGTTGTTAACGACTGTCAATGCAACCGGGACCAACGGCTTTACGTGCCTTCCGAAGCACGAAGGAGTCTCGGTCTCGAGTAAACCAAGTAGCAGATGATCGCCTTCCAGTCTGATTCTGGGCAGAAATATTTACGAAGCTAAAGAATCTAAGTTATAAACTATGAGTTAGGTACACCGTATAAGTTCGGGTATAAAATGGATTTCAAAACATTTATTACATGTACTTATGTAATGTTAAATAATTAAAAATTACAATATTAATTAGTAAGTAAGGAAAAGCATCTTCGCTAGATAGCTTACAGATTGTTAATTGTACACTTTAATACACTTAGTTGGCAATAAATACCTTTGACTTTGCCGCTTTAGCCAATGCACGTCTCGCCAGGTTCGTTACAGTCACATACTTGTATCGGTTAGTTAGTACCAGGTTATGTCATGAACAACTCTACATCTCAGTAGTAAAGATCTTTACAGCCCACGCACATCGCGCGCGCTACCAACCGTATACAAACAACCATCGCTTGTTGTGCAAGTATACACGTGTGTTCGGTGTGGTCTCGTGGCTTGCGCGTCCGGTTGATGGAGCAGCCCCGAATCGGCGGCCACGTCATACCGAAGACATATCGCCTCGGTGCGTTTGCTCGCCCGGGTGTGTTGGCACACAGACGGGACAAATGCAGAATGAGTATTAGTGCGGGATTTATTCACCGTTCGACCGATTCTGAATGGCCACGAATCATGGTTACTATTAGAGTTAAATTATTAATAGGATTCATGCTAAGTAGTTTGTTGTTTAACATAAACTGTATTTCCCGATGTGTACCTTCTTATGAACTAATGACAGACTTAGCCCCTGGTTGTTCTTTGGTTTGGTCTTTTGACTATTATTACTAAGGATAGTAATCGTAGTTGATGTTGTAGTCCCGTGATATGTATTAATGACAGCATGCCCCGAATCTCTCACCAACTTTTAATTCATACGGCATGACTATAATTTTGTTTAACGTTTATTTTGCTATGTAGCTTCTTTGCGTAAAGTATTGTCAAATAAATATAAATCATCTGTCTACATACATCCTACTATTTTGACTCAGGCCTTCGTACGTAACGTAAATGCTCTCAAAATTACGATGCGTACAGTCACCAGCATTAACATGTACACACTTTTGACTAGTTTAGACTCTTATTCCATTGTGTTAAGAGTTACATTGTTTACATGATAATGCCCGTGACTGTACATAGTAGTCATGCCATCATGCCATTCCATGACAGTCAAAATAAAAATACTTATCGACTCATGAATCTCTACTCTGTGGCATCACATTGGGGATCGCTAACACATACGTCAAACAAGCTGTATTACTGTACATACCTAAAGGGTCCGTTTTGTGCTGTGGACTAAACGAGACCCCCCACCGCTACCTGCACCCCGTAGGGGGAGAGGGGGGAGATATAATCGGACAACCGACGACGTGATCAAAACGCTCTGGATGCAGGTTGCTCAAATTTAGTCAAAGTTCGTTTGCTTTGAAAGGGGTTATTGTACGTGGTTGAATACTCACGATAAGACGCGGTTTCACATCGAAATCTAAAGCATGTGTCTGTTTATTTAGGTCCTCCTTCTTGGAAGACCAACAGAATCTAGTAACATTATGTAACATCATTTTAAGTAAAATTGCTACTAACTACTCTACTATCAAAATATGGATCGTAATTAATTTTAAGTGATTTTCATCTAAATTAAATATATTTGTGTGTGTTACAATTCTAACCAGATAGTCTCACGTCTCACCGCTTTAAAATTTAATAACCATGAGATATGTGGACATCGATGAGAGCATGCATGAGAGCATGAGCATGAGATATGTGTGAGGAGCTCGATGGCGCAATGATTAACACGCCCTGTCTGCGATTGCTGAGGTTAAGCAACTTTCGCAAAGGCCGGTCATCGGATGGGTGACCAAAATTTTATCATCTCGAGCTCCTCCGTGCTTCGGAAGGCACGTAAAGCCGTTGGTCCCGGCTGCATTAGTAGTCGTTAACAACCACCAATACGCACTGGGCCCGCGTGGTGGTTTATCGTTCCGTCCCGTTCTCCCTGTCCATCCATAGGGAAGGCTCGTGCCCCAGCAGTGGGGACTTTTAAGCTGATGATGATGATGATGATGATGTGGACATGGCTTTGAGATAGGTATCCTAAAAATATATAACTAATGCTAATATTAAGGAGGAGGGAGGGTTTGACGGCGCCGGCGCAGTGGTTAACGCGCTTACTAAGTTTAAGCAACTTTCGCAAAAGCCGGTCATCGGATCGTTAACAACCACCAATCCGTACTGGGCCCAAGTGGAGGTTTACGGCCCGTTCTCCCTATCCATCCATAGGGAAGGCTCGTGCCCCAGCAGTGGGGACATAACATGAGCTGGTGATGAATGATGATGAATATTAGAGTGTAGAGTCCAAGGATTCGTAAACATAATAAAACACGTGATTATTGAGTGATTTGATTTTTTAAATCTAACAAAGATCTGCACATTTGCTAAAAGTCAACCTTCAATGAAAGTCGGATGCACTTTTAATTGACGTCTGAAAACAAAATATCTTGTTTAAGGTTGATTTTGCTCAGTAATTTTGGTGGTAGGTTTGAACGCTCAGATAATTGTAACGTTCATTGCATAATATGTCTAAACTATTCTAAACTAGCTCAGGATAGAGATAGGTGGAAGGAGGGAGGGGAGGCCTTTGTCCTGCAATTGTAAAGTATTGGATGATAATAATAATAATAAAGCTATATTATATTAATTACTATATTTGCGTCGGGATTTTTTACGGGTAACAAAGCGGGATCACTTCTGCGCCGAGTCCGCGGCAGACGTGATACTGTCCTGAAAGGCATCGCTGATAGTGGGGACTGTCCACTATTAGCGCATATGTGTAGAATAACCAATTCCCGTCTAGTTATTAAGTACTAAGATAGGTTTTAAGCAATTGTTGTACTAACCACTTATATTGATCTTTGTTGTGCATTCAAAAATTCTAAATTCTAAATTCAAAATCATTTGTTCAGTTTAGGCTACAAATAGCTCTTAACAATGTTACTATACCCTCGGTTCGTAAGTCTACTCTGGGCTGTGGGCTCCCGACCTTGTACTGAGAAGAACCGGTATGAATCTAAGCAAGTGTCAAGCTCTTTTCTCCCTTACAGCGTCAAAGTTATTGGAAAATGCCCTATCATAAAAGGACACTTTCCGTCACAAATAAACACACAAAAAAATAATGGACAATCACAACTAAGATTGCCACCCGTACTTTATTATAAAGTATTGCACGTTTTTCGGGTATTTGTACTGTATGCTTTATGAGAACAATAAAGTACGCGAAAATACTTTATTTCACATATTTTATTTCTCTGGATTCTTTTTACATATAACACACAAAAAAGTTGCTGTGCAGCTATTAAGCAGTGACAATTATTTGTTATAAGTTGCTAAAAGCAATAAGAAACGTATGTTTTTATGCGAAATAAATAATCGTACTTTATTTTGAGACAATGTCCTTTTTTTCTACTTTTTAACCCTCCAAGCATTTATGCAGGCCGCCATAGTGTGAGCGTTCGGCATAGCGTGGTAGCGCTGTGATGAACGCTTTCACTTCTTGGGCTTCACTGGCTGCTTTTCATCAGGCAGGGTGAGGCCATTTTGGCGTGCCACAATAGAACGCCATATGCACCGAGGTACTTTAATTGCACAAAAAACGTGGCAACTCACAACACACCCAAAAAATTTTATGCTTATGTTATTGTTGCAAATAAACAGGCATTTATTTTTGTTGAAAATAAAACTTTGATTTGTATTATGGACGAATCGATTATCGAGATTCAATTTGTTTGGTGGCATAATGGCCCCATCACTAATTGTTCTTTTTTTTTTCTTTGTTGGTACACTTGTCTCGGGAAGGCAACAATGGCTGGTTGATAGGTTATCGTGTGTTGATAATTAAATAGATTTTATGTAGTAATAAGGGCATTTGGAGCCGTATTACTCTAATTAAGTGTATTGTGCAACCTGTGTTTTGTGTGTGTGTACGTCGTGAGCGAATCGCATCGGGATTACAATTCGCCATCCCGTGTTCTGGATGTCGGCGTCTTTGCTGCTGGAGAAACAGGTATTTCCTCGGGGGAAAGTGCACTTGGGGTAGCCGTTGGGTGTGATTAGGGAACCCGAGAAGACCCGGACTCGGATTCAGGCCCCATCAGACCATATGGATCCCGTTCTGGACGGCGGGAGCGGCATGGAACTGTGAGTGGATTTTGTAGATTTTAAGGTGTAACCTAATTTTAAACAGTAGCATAGTGTGTGTTGTGGGTTTCCGCAACATTTTGGTAGCAGAGCGTGATTACTACCGGACCTCTAGGTTAATCGGTGTAATTTTGTGTATTTTGTTAGTTCGTAATAGGTTAAGCTCATTTCGTGTAAAATCGCACTTCCGGGACAGGTGCGGTTGAATTGTAAGGTTGGTAGTACCGTTATTACATTTCTCGGAACGTTAATTGTTATTTAATTTCTTTCAATTGAAAGCATCGAGTCGATTCGGGATAATCGATTCCGTGTTTTCGTTGACTCGTTTTAATTTTGTGTTTAGGTTTATTTAGTTTAAATTATTTATAATGACAGCGTCACGGCAGGAGTTGGCTCAGCAGCTCCGGTGGTTCACCGGGCTGCTTGCATTAATAGATCGGCCTAACCGGGAGGACGCCTTGGAGACGCGTTCGAAAGAAATGCAGGCTCGTTTCTTGTTGGCCGAGCGGTCGGTAACCGCTCTATTGTCAACCGACCCGGTCGGGGAGAAGGAGCTGGCCCTCCACGCCCAATATGTCAAGGATCTGGAGCACATCCAAGACATCTACGACGAGGTCCTTCAGCGGGTGAAGGACATCGAGCGACTGCGGGAGGGGAAGCCTGTTGCGCGCCCCGCTTCGCTCCACACCCCTGGACCCAGCGCCATGGGAAGATTGGGTGCCCTGGAGGTCCCGCATTTCACCGGATGTATGCGGGACTGGGCTGGATTCCGGAACATGTTTTTGGCCTTGGTGGATACTCGGAAGGATTTCACCAAGGCCGAAAAGCTGGCATATCTCCGTTCCTTCCTAGACGGAGAACCCAGACAGCTCGTACAGCATCTGGAGCTGCAGGATGCGAGCTACGACACCGCCATGCAGCTGCTGGAGAAGCGGTACGAGAAGCCGCGTCTTCAGGCGGACGCGCACGTGACCCATCTGCTGGGATTGCCGAGGGTCAACCATAGGGCTCAGCTGAGGGCGCAGCTGATCACCCCGCTCACCGTGTCCTTAAACGGGTTAAGGACGCTCGGACTGCCCGTCGACCAGTGGTCCTTCCTTCTTCTGCACATCGTTCTGGCCAAGTTGTCGCAGGAGATGAGGGACAAGTTCGAGCGGAATCGACTGGTCCACAAGGATCTCGGCAGCGTTCTGCCCTCGATAGGGGAACTTCTGGAGTTCCTGGAAGAGGAGGCTGGCCTGCTGGAAAACCAGCTAGCCTCCCAGGAGGCTCCGACAAGTGCGCCGGCCCGCACTTCCGGAGTCTACGGCGCCCAGCCGCCACGCAACCCAGGGAAGGGTCGCGGCAGGCTGGTGGCTGCGGCCGCCATCAACCCCGGTTCTGGATGCCGGGTTTGCGGACAGCAGCACTTGGAACAGCTATGTCCAGCAATTCTCGGGCTGCCCACAAAAGAGCGCCGAAACCTCGTTCGGACACGAGGATTGTGTTATGCCTGCCTGGGAGGACATAGGTATAATGAGTGTCCCCAGGCGAGGCCTTGCGATGTGTGCGGCGGACCGCACCATCGCTTACTGTGCACCCGTAGTGCTGAGGGCTCAGCACCGGTTCGGGAGAGGGGATCTCCCACGGGTGGCGGTTTGGGGCCGGGGTCAACTCCGCCTCCGGAAAGACGGAATCCGCCACGGCCGCCACACTACAACCCCTCGTACACCCCGGCTCAGGTGAGTTGGGGACCGCCGGAACGGAGCCAGGTTCTGGCTACAACCCGGCACCCGGCGCGACCAACACCAGGAGTTGGTGCCTCTAAGGGCCACTGGGTACAGGGAGCCCCACCTCCGGACCCAACACCCGGATACTCGTACGCGTATCCTCCGTCGCCGTTGCCGGAACAACAACGACATGAGAACCGTCAACAGTTCTCACCGGTACTGCACGAGTACCCGAGGTTGGAATACCACCCACCCTATCACCGGTATGGTAGGGCAGCTGGATACGCACCACCCCGGATGGTGGCCTGCACGCGTCCGACTTACTGGCCAAGTCATCACGGTTCGACAGGGTCGGCTGCTGGCTCTGACGCGTGACTAGCCTGTGGTCGAGCTACGTCGGAACCGAGGACGGTTCTTTTGCCCATCGCGCAGGTACGCGTTTGGGGACCTAGGGGGGACTTCGTCCGGATACGAGCCCTCCTAGACACTGGGGCACAGGGCTGCTTAATTACTACGAGGGTAGCGAGGCGCCTACGTCTGGAGTGCGCGCCTCCCTCAGTTCCGATTCGGGGAGTCGGAGATACAGAAGTGGGGGGTCTGTCCGGTCAGACCCACATTTCCTTCTCTCCTGTGCATTCCGCTTCGATACGGATTGCGGCGGCCGCGATCGTACTCGACAATCTGCTGGGTTGGCATCCACTGACAGACATTCCGCGGGACGCAATGCCTGACACATCAGGTCTCATGCTGGCAGACCCTCATTTCGAGGAGCCGGCTCCGGTGGACCTCATATTGGGAGCGGATGTACTGGGCTGGATCCTTTTAGGGCCTCAGCGGAGTCTGGGCCGCTCTTCGTTGGTAGCTATACCTACCATCTCTGGACACGTTTTAATGGGACCGGTTTTCGACCAGGAGACGCGGGATGTCTCACCTGTCGTCGCTACTACCTCCATCGCTAGGACGATGCAAAAATTCTGGGAACTGGAAGAGCCTCCCATGGTCTCCCGTCTGGATCCGGAGCATGTGGAGTGCGAAACCTTTTATAAGGATCACACACGCCGGATGGCGTCGGGTAGGATCGAAACTCGACTGCCCTTTATCGACTGTCCCCCTCTCTTGGGAAAATCGAGGGCGTTGGCAGAGAAACGACTCTTGTCCATGGAGCGTCGTATGTCTCGCGATTCGGTACTTCGGGAAAAGTATATCGAGTTCATGCGAGAATACGAGGCCTTGGGGCATATGTCGCGGGCGACTGTCGACTGGACAACGACAGATCATTTTTTCTTGCCTCACCACGCGGTGTTGAAGGCCTCATCTGGAAAACTACGGACTGTTTTTGACGGATCGGCACCGTCGTCGACTGGAGTTTCATTGAACCAATGTCTCCATTCTGGTCCGAAGTTACATCGGGACATTGTCGACATCATTTTAAATTTCCGAAGACACCAGGTGGTGTTCGGTGCGGACATCCGGATGATGTTCCGCCAAACAGTAATACATCCTGCGGACAGGAGGTTTCAGTTAATACTCTGGAGGGAACATTCGGAGGATCCCATCACTGTCTACGAGCTCAACACCAACACGTACGGCCTGAAGTCGAGTCCCTTCATTGCCATCCGGTCACTGCTGGAACTGGCGGAGCAGGAACGGGCTCGCTTTCCCCGGGCAGCCGCTGTACTGACACGTGACGTGTTCGTAGATGATATCTGCACAGGGGCAGCCTCTCTGGAGGAGGCGCTCATCATCAGGAATGAACTTATCGGACTCCTCGCGGCTGGTGGTTATGAGTTGAGAAAATGGTTATCCAACGAGCCACAGCTTCTGGTTGGGATTCCGGAAGATCACCAACAGAATTCTCAGCTATTCGAGGACGCAGGGGACCCGAACTCTATCGCCGTTTTGGGAATTAAATATCAGCCGGTTCACGATATTTTCACATTCCAAGTAGAACTGGAAACTACAAGAGTTTGGTCGAAAAGGACGGTCCTTTCCACCATCGCTCGGATGTTTGATCCAAATGGATGGATCAGCCCGTGCATTTTTATGGCGAAGTGTTTATTGCAAACACTGTGGACACTCGGAGTCTCGTGGGATGAGCCACTGGTAGGGCTCTCACTCGACACGTGGCTCGCTCTGATCTCTACGATCGAGGCGATCAATCAGGTGGCGTTGCCGCGGCGGATCTTGCCGCGGGGCAAATACAGGGCAAGCCTACATGGCTTCTGCGATGCGTCAGAACGAGGGTATGCCGCAGTGGTGTATCTGCGAACGGTGGACTCAAAGGGTCGAGTCGCCGTCTCCTTGCTTCTGGCTAAAAGCAAGGTGGCTCCCCTCAAAACTAGGCTGACAATCCCGAAGCTGGAGCTTTGCGGGGCGCATCTATTGGCCAAACTGTTGTGCCACGTGCACAAGGAACTGACGTCTACGGTGGACATCCGGAATGTCTACGCCTGGTCTGACAGTCAGGTAGCTCTGGCATGGCTACGCGGGGCACCCCACGTATTGGAAACGTTTGTGGCCAATCGGGTATCTCAGGTACAGAACTCGGGCATCGAAATTTGTTGGAGGCACGTTCCCGGCCCCTGGAATCCTGCCGATTGTGCCTCTCGGGGCTGCACCGCGCCGGAATTGGTGCAGCATGTCCTCTGGTGGGGTCCAGAGTGGTTAAAGGAGGGTAAGTCATCATGGCCGGTCACCATGATCGATGGCTCCCTAGGGATGCTCCCTGGAATAAAAGTTTTGGTGACAACAAACGAGTCAAGGCCAGATCCGAATTGGTTGACGGCTCGATACAGCAAACTGGACAAATTGCTAGGTGTAACTTGCTGGATCCGGAGATTTCTACATAACTGCCGCCATCCAGACAAGAGGCAGTTATCACCCGTGGCGGGTGCTGAGGAACGCAGGAGGTCACTGTTGGCCCTGATACGGCTGGTTCAAGCTGACCGGTTCGAGGACGAACTGAAGATTTTGCGCGTCGGTCGCGCAAAGCTCAAGGGAGCGATCTCTCGGCTCAACCCATTTCTGGATGCGGATGGACTGTTACGCGTTGGAGGTCGCCTCAAAAATGCCGACCTGCCCTTCGGTAGCCGTCATCCTCTGCTACTCCCCAAAGGAGGACCTTTGGTAGAACTGGTGGTCTCGGATAGACACCTGAAAAACGCTCACGCGGGGTGTAATGCGTTACTGGCGATATTACAGAGGGAGTTCTGGATTTTGTCCTCTCGGAGAGTGGTTCGCAGCGTGTTATTTAAGTGTGTGGCTTGTTATCGGGTGAAGGCCTCCACTATGCAGCCACAGATGGGGGATCTCCCTTCTGACCGGGTTTGTCAGACTACTAGGCCGTTCGACGGGGTCGGTACGGATTTGCTGGACCGTTTCTGGTGAAAACCACAGCCTATCGTAACACTAGGGTCACGAAAGCATACCTGTGCGTTTTTGTCTGCCTGGCCACTAAGGCCGTCCACCTGGAAGTGGTTTCGGCTCTGTCTACGGAAGCCTTTGTCGCCACGCTGGATCGTTTTGTTTCGCGACGGGGTTTACCTTCTCTCATTCGGTCCGACAACGGTACCAACTACCGAGGCACTGCCAACTACTTAAAAGATGTGAACGATTTTCTGGATAAAAATTGTAATAGCATAAGTCAAGCTCTCGCACAGCGGGGAATCACATGGCGATTTAGTGTGCCAGCCTGTCCCCACTGGGGCGGGATATTTGAAGCCGCGGTAAAATCGGCAAAAACCCACTTGCGCCGGGTAGTCGGGGAAACTACCCTCACGTATGAGGAACTTACAACTGTGTTTTGTAAGGTTGAGGCGGTTCTCAACTCGCGTCCGCTTTGTCCACTCTCCTCTGACGCAAATGACATGGAAGTCCTGACCCCTGGTCATTTTTTGGTCGGTCAGCCACTCACTGCCCTGCCTGAGTATCCCTGGAAGGATGAACGCAGACACCGGATGTCTCGTTTTCAAATGATACAACAAATGAGTCAGGACTTGTGGCGTCGTTGGTCACTGGAGTATCTGCATTTATTGCAGCAGCGTACACGCTGCCTGTCCTGTCCACTTTACAAAGTGGACAGACCGGACGTCGCCCCCTTCGGAGGGGGATCTGGTTTTATTAAAAGAGGCTAATTTGCCATCGTTATTTTGGAGACGAGGTCGCATTTTAAAGTTAATCTGGGGCGCGGACGGGACTCCGCGTGTGGCGCAAGTGTTGGTTGATGGATCGGTGCTAAATCGCGCAGTCGCGACCTTAGCTCGATTACCGGTTGACTAGTTTAAGATTTCAGGCTAGAAAGCGGTACGTCCGCTTTGGGTGGCGGGATGTTGCAAATAAACAGGCATTTATTTTTGTTGGAAATAAAACTTTGATTTGTATTATGGACGAATCGATTATCGAGATTCAATTTGTTTGGTGGCATAATGGCCCCATCACTAATTGTTCTTTTTTTTTTCTTTGTTGGTACACTTGTCTCGGGAAGGCAACAATGGCTGGTTGATAGGTTATCGTGTGTTGATAATTAAATAGATTTTATGTAGTAATAAGGGCATTTGGAGCCGTATTACTCTAATTAAGTGTATTGTGCAACCTGTGTTTTGTGTGTGTGTACGTCGTGAGCGAATCGCATCGGGAGTACAATTCGCCATCCCGTGTTCTGGATGTCGGCGTCTTTGCTGCTGGAGAAACAGGTATTTCCTCGGGGGAAAGTGCACTTGGGGTAGCCGTTGTGTGTGATTAGGGAACCCGAGAAGACCCGGACTCGGATTCAGGCCCCATCAGACCATATGGATCCCGTTCTGGACGGCGGGAGCGGCATGGAACTGTGAGTGGATTTTGTAGATTTTAAGGTGTAACCTAATTTTAAACAGTAGCATAGTGTGTGTTGTGGGTTTCCCCAACAGTTATGTTTATGTTAATGTTATGTTGTTTATCTATTAAGGCCTATAGGCTGATGATGAAGCTACGGTATACACTGATATCAAGAAAACAATACGAAATATCGGAGTGGTCGTGCCGTGGCTGTGCCCGTAGTGTCGGCCACTAAGTCGCACTCGCCGCAAGCCTCCAATTTGAATAATTAATTTCCAATTTTCACAAGAACTTGCCTGTTTGTTGAGGCAGGCCCGTACCTGACCGCCCGAGAGGTATTAACCTATGTTTTAATTAATAAAGTTCTTCGGCTATGTACCTACTGTACATATTGTAGCTTCAACTTCGCAGTTAACGAGTTTCTTTATCATAACACTGTATTTTGTATGTCATTTCCGGTTGACCAGAAAATTATGTAAGTACTTAATAGTTAACCATTTCTCGAGTTTCTTAAGGAAGCTTTTCTTGGGGCTAGATACAATTATCTCACACCAATGTGTGAGTGTGGGAAACATTTATTTATTAATAGAAGTTTTGAAATTAAATATCTACTAATTCATTAAAAGAAGAAAATTGCCACTTGATATTAACAAACAGGTGACCACCCACGTGAAACCCAGGTGATACCCAGGTGAAACCCAGGTGATACCCAGGTGAAACCTAGGTGACACCCAGGGCTTGAAGACCCAGGTGATAATAGTATCTACCTCAACCGAATTAATAAAGTCTGCCCCTAGAAAACTTACATTTACAACGCTTGAGGTAATGTAATGATATTCGCAATTAATAAATCCAATAAAGCTGCCTAATTCGTTTGGGTTGCGAGCTTGCAAGTTAACTACTTTCGCAAAGAGGGCTATCGCATGGGTCGCATAATTTAAAATAATATCTTGAGCTTTTCCGTGCTTGGGTATACTACGCCGGCCGAAGATGAAGTCGTGTAATGTATAATATATTTCGTTGCCTTACGAAGCATGGAGGAGCTGGAGATGTCATTTTCAGGTCACCCATGCGATGACCGAACTTCATTGAAACTATTTTTGTACTCCAGAGGAGAACCACTCGTGCAATTTACAACCCGTGACTCGCTAAAAAGATCTATTTAAACGAATTAATATATTAACTTTAGCTTCACTGTATATTTATGAAAATATTGTTGATGTATATAAAAACTTGAATCGGTTCGAAAAAAATGTGATAATCATTAATTTAACACAAGATATAAGAACAAACTTGCCGTTCCAAAATTTTGACTCAATAAGGTCGGTAATTCATTTTTAGGAAAATGTATAAAAAATTACAATAAAGTGCCTTTCACCATAACGGAATTGCCACTATACAAGATTAAGGTTGAAATAAAAGAACGTCTAATGAAAAAAGGTCTGCTCGCCTGCACTTGATGTGTTATTGTATTTTAATGATAATATTTTTGTAATCAATTCATGATTTAAAAGATGTACCTACTAAGTTTCTTGCTGCGTTCTTCTTAGTAGAAACAACCTTCCGAACCAGCGGTAGAATCACATTAAATATATGTATAGCTTATTACATTATATAATATTACTAATATTGCGTACTCATGTTATTACTACTGTACTTATGACATTGTAGAAATTGAAACTTTTACCTGATGTAAATTTGTTAACTTTGATTTTTTATTTTGTTTTTTTACAAGTTGTGGTTGTCTTTTATATTTTGTGTGTTTCTTGGTAATGGAAAGTGTTCTGCTATGATAGGGCAT
This sequence comes from Eudonia lacustrata, assembly GCA_947562085.1. Taxonomy (NCBI): domain Eukaryota; kingdom Metazoa; phylum Arthropoda; class Insecta; order Lepidoptera; family Crambidae; genus Eudonia; species Eudonia lacustrata. The sequence continues at coordinate 916,134 of OX387323.1, read as the reverse complement.
TTTCCAATATTGTTGACGCTGTAAGGAAGAAAAGAGCTGGACACTTGCTGAGTTGCTTGCCGGTTCTTCTCAGTGCAAGGTCTCCCGCCCAGAGTAGGTTACGAACCGATGGCATAGTGACATTCATAAGAGTTACTTTGTAGCCTAAACTGAATAAATGATTTTGGATTTTGAATTTTGAATTATTAGAATTTTTATTTTATGATATATTTTTTTCTTTATTTTTAAGACATGTACTCGACTTTCAGTGCACTATTGTGCACTATGGTGTACTATTGTGCCTAACCTGATTTTTTTTTTCATACTATTTCACTGGCTATCTTTTCTCTAGCTGCCGCAACACCACAATGCTACCTACAAACATTGATGTTATGACGACTTATTTAGATAAGATCTACCATCAACCAAACCGAGTACAAAAACATATAACCCCGCTGGGAATCGAACCCGCGACCTCTGGGTCTGAGACCGGTGGTCTTAACCACTAGACCACAGAGGCGATTCATTTACAACAACATCGAAAATCTCCAGAAAAGTCGACTTGACCTCGACTAATGGCTGCGGCTGGCTTCGTGACATTTAGGAGAACTCCAGTTGCAAAGTGATCGGCGATACGGCGCGGCCACACCTGCCTACGGCTGCGGCTGCAAACAACGCGGACAAAAGTAAAAAAAATATACTCAAGTAAACATTTTCTTTTTCATTTTTTTTTCAAAACCGGTCGTTGTGGAGTTCCTTGGGGGAGGCCTTTGTCCAGCAGTGGACGTATTTTGGCTGAGATGATGATGATGATGATGAAACATTTTCTAATAATTTGAGTCTACCACATTGGTTCAAAATACAGTCATCTATCGAATCTATCTATCTATCTATCTATTTAAGCCTATAAGTTAGCTCAGACTAACGAATAAAAAATATAAAGGTATGTATACCAGTGCTGCTCGCAGTACTACTGGTCCTGCATTGCTGCCGCGATATTGCTGCGTAGCTCGGAATGTAATTTCATATAAACTTATAGAGAATATATGGGGACCGGTAGTGCTGCGGCAGCACTGCTGCGTGCAGCGGAGTTCGGATACATACCTTTATATTTTTTATTCGTTAGTCTGAACTAACTTATAGGCTTTAGGAATATCTGTTTTGACTTTAGAAAGATTCAGTTTTATGAAACATATCTAATGTTATTTTTACAGTAAACGTAGGTACTCTTTTTTTCTGCGAAAAAAATGCACTGCATTGCATACATGGTCAAGGGCAACCGACGAGTTATGTGTTGCTCTCCCCTCTGCTCACAGCCCAACTCCAAGAAGTTAGACAGGGCACCCCCCTGCGCTCTAATTCCCCCATACTCACTAAAAAGGCAGTACCATCCACTTGCGAAGGTGGCTCGGGGCCACAGTTAGCAGGCACCAAGTAACATAAAACGTACCTAATAAAATGGCGGCATCCCGCTTATCGCCGACAGCGGCGCCCCGCAGCACACCTCAAGAACAGTTTGTAATGTGTCCCCGTGGAGACATCACCAGTCACCTTCAGATTCTTTGAAGCCGCTCCTTCCCCCTCCCCCTCCCTCGCTGCCGTTATTAGCTTTGATAATGATTCCGAAATTCCCTTTGATATTTCCCAATTCCAAGAGGCGCACAATTACTTCGCATCTCAGTTTATTATTAGGTGGATGTTTGAGAAACGTTGAAAAAATATATCAGAAACGGGCGCCGTGAGCTATTGCGAGGTGTTTCTATTCGGTTTTCTGTCGTCACGAGCTTCGTGAATTACTGGTTTTTTTGTTGTTCGTGGAGGTGGTGTTACGCATGTTTTTGTGTCGCACCGTTTCTTAGAATGTCCATTTTAAGTGGCACTGATGCATTGTTTATTAAGTCATTCCTACCAAAGTCAAAGAAAAATTCTTTGGCGTCTTAAATTATTTGTAATTGATAATTATATAGGTTAGTTGAGTAAAATATTTGAAAGTATATTGTATACAAATATAAAGTTAATTAAACAATCGTTAGCGCTTCGAAGGCGCTACGAACTTCTAGACAGAAGAAGCTTCACAGCTGTCTTAGTTTTTTTTTTAAATAAGTGACAGAAAATTCGCAAGTTTGTATAATTTCGCAATTGCGATTCGACCCACCGGTCGAAGGATAATGGGTGACCAAATAAAAATTTCTCCAGCTGTGCGTCTGAAAGCACGTTAATCCACTACAGTAGATACAAGAATTTTAAGTAAAATAGTTTAAGTTATTGATTATTAGCACGGTAAAATAATCCTGAGCCATGATACCCTTGCCTTCTTACCAAGCATTCTGCATACGTCCGTGGCGCCTCGTCAGTGCCGCGACACAAAACAGGGAGACAACACCTCGATTTGTGAACATCCAAGACGGATGATCCTTACTGGCGCTGTCATAAGGTAGAAAACACGTAGCGCCTGCGACAATTGAGACCGCAAATTAACAGAAATCCAAAAAATATTCTTAAAAAGTTATTAATAAATGTATTATAATAAATGTTTCCCACACTCACACCAATTATCTAGTCCCAAGAAAAGCTTTCTTAAGAAACTCGATAAATGGATAACTAGACAACGGATAAACATACTAAATATATTTAAATACATACTTATTATACATAGGAAACACCCAGACTCGAAACAATATAGAAAAACAGGTATTTCTAAATTGATCTGATCGGGGGTCGAACCCGGGACCTCAGAGATAGCGACACCATGAAAACCGGTGTGCAAGCCACTCGACCAAGGAGGTCGTCAAAGTATTCAAGTTATTGGTTTCAGTTAACAAAATATGCAGCAATCAAATATCAATCAAGAATAACGATGTTATCAATATATTTGAGTGATTTCAAAACATATAGATTTAGTAATTTCATTGTAATAGCATTCATAATTTTTTTAGATGTGTTTTCGTTAAGAATTACGATCGAGTCAAAATTGCACAATCATGTTTTTAAACAAGTTTTTTAAAGACAAAGACATGAAGTCATCTATATCAAAATTTCAGATTCGTCGGTCTTGTCATACTCCTACAACTATCGATGAAAGTTCATGTATTTATACCGCGGTCGAGCAGCGCGCACACACCCTCTCACGTGCACGGAATCTCGGACCATCTCAAACCAGTTCAAGCGCAGCAGTTGCAAGATTCCGTGTCCGTGAAAAATTGTCTTATTGTGCGTCACTCGAGCGCGTTCGTATGAACCCCGACCCGATCCAAACCCCGCGGAGAATCTAGTAGGGCACAGGGACACGCACTAGTGCGTGATGCCGTTCCCTCTAGAAAACCTCTAAAGGTTATTCGTTTCACACGGCTTGAGGAACCCTTTAAGTTTCTCGCCGCCTCCAAACAAAACCCGGTGAAGCTGAAAATGCGCAGTGGCAACACCACAGAACAGGTAAATAAGGACATTGTGGCACTTTCTTTATCTATTCCGTGGCAATCACCAATCTCTCTTAAAACAAAGCGTTCGCAGCTTATCTTCTAGTGTCCGCGAGACGTGCGTCGTCGGCGCGGCGTCGTCGGCGTCGCGGCGCGGCGCGGTGACAATTAGTCGTGCTTATTGCTTATTTGTCTCGAGTGACATCCGCTTCGGATGGGAGTTGAGCCTTGGACACTGCGAGAGCAGTATTTATTTGATTAACGTCGTTCGCCGCCCGTATAACCGTATTACATGGTTTAGATGCTTGCTCTATTGACTTAATTTACATCATAAGCAGACGAACCTAAGCTCTAAAAATGACTTTTTTAAACCAACCTAAGAATGTTAAGAACACAGGTGCTTATCAGTTTACAGTAAGGTCATAAGGCATGTTTATTTATTTATGTATTACAGCACGTAGCACATGATAGAGCATGAAGCATATTTTACAGCATGTTGCTGTAGTGTAGAAATAAAGTAATTGCTGACCGCACTAAAATAAAAAAAATATTTCATTTTAATAATAATAAGACAATATGAATTCCTTCTCCCGGTGTGCCTCCGGCCGCCGGCCATATGTGACAGGGGGCTTCCTAGCAGTAGCTGCGATGTCACGCCGAGATTATTGTGTCATTACTTAACGACCACAGTCGGGGGAACGACACCGGGCGGCGCCGGCGGACGTACCTTACACATCACTTTCAAAAACACAAATGTTGAAAAAATTTCCACGAGCAGGGTTTGAACCTGCACCCTTCTGACATACCGGGTCAGGTGCTCTTCCAATTGAGCTATCGTGGTGGTTTCGGCGGGCTGGTTAGAACCACGATAGCTCAATTTGTTCGCAACAAAATTTGCGTTAAAAATTATATAAACATTTACATCACTTTCACTTTCTACAGTCTAGCACAAGCAATTTTTTTTAAGGAAATTGGTCCAGTGCCACAATGTCCATAAATGGCCTAACAATAGACGTCATTTCATACCGTATAAGACGAGACAACGTTAACTGTGGTTTACGATAGCTTACTCCGGGTTCGATTCTTACCGAGTACGTCTTACAAAGTATGTTTACCATCCACCATCTTATTAAAAGAGGTAAAGTAAGTTGTTTTCCGACAGTTAGAGCTATAGAGACCATTTCTTAGTGTAGAGGATAGTGGGTAAAGCATTCCATATTTATCAACACAATAAATATCGAGTGAGATGAAGACTGCATAACGTTATTATGTTTTTCATATTCCCAAATAAATTCAAATGAAAACTGAAAATAGTATCTACACGGTCTACGGTACTCTTCCAATTGCGCTACCAACATATTTTTTCCTAACAATATTTTTCAAGATCTTTCTTAATACTTTATAAGCCAGCGTACTTCCATCAATGTTAAAGTATTACACCTTTAACATCCGAAAGAAACATATTTGCCGTACGAATTTTGACAAGCTTTGTCAATAATAAGTGTGTAGCACTGGGTATATACATTGGTGAATATTATTTATACCTTCGCACGACACAATACAGTTCACAGCCGAATCTCTATGCGGGCGTGTCGGCACATATGTCGCGACTATTTATTTTTTTGATCGCGCCTCGCGTTTTACGATCGCATAACATCTGACTTACGGCGCAATAAATCCACGGTTTAATTATTAATATGGCGTACAAGCCGACCACATGCGCCCACGGTGTCACGACCGAGCATAATACACATATTGTGTTCATAGTACAACATATACAACGTAGCGCATTCACACTGCTACTGTTACTATTATTTTTGTATTTTTTTTTAAATATACTTTACGGGTAAGCACAGTGCCTTTATCTCACGATGATGTTAGGTGATAATAAGGCCAATGGTGGAGGCGCACTGCACCCGGAATCATCAGTTTACTGAGGCAGGCGGTCTTATCTCTAGCTGCCGGAACACAATACTGCAAACATTGATGTTATGTGCGGCCCTGTGTGGTGCCGGGGATAAAGAATTGCACCACCCCATCTCTTCCCGTGGGTGTCGTAAAAGCCGACTAAGGGACCCTTCCAGAGGATGGGCAGCAGTATCTCTCTGAGGTTACCCTCAACCTACTGCGATCGCCAACCCGCCTGCCAAGCGTGGCGATTATGGCAAATACCCCTCATATCCTTGGGGGAGGCCTTTGTCCAGCAGTGGACGTCTTTTGGCTGAGATGATGATGATGATGTTATGGCGACATAATCATATAATCATAATAATCATAATCATAATATTTATTTGCTTTTAAATAGGGTATCATTAGTTACAGATGGTAAAAACAATTATAAAGTATCTTATACCTATTTAACTATATAACCATAGCATGCCATGCATTTACCTATAGGCAGTTGTTTAATTTGGTCTGGTATTTTATTAAATATTGTTATAGCCATCGCTGGAGCATTCCTCTGGAATCGGCTTGTTTTCGGCAATACTCTAAGCATTAATTTATTTGGATGTCTATTACTTCTTTTTGATAAATCCTTTGCTTTTACATACATGTCATAATTTTGTTTAACAAATATTCCTACCTCTAGTATGTACAACCCAACCAGAGTTAGTATTCTTAATTCTTAAAATATGTTCTGCATGAAATATCTGGTGCAATATTACATATGGAACGTATACACCTTTTTTGTGCTAAAAATACTTTATTTATGTCTATTCCGTTTCCCCAAACTAAAAGTCCATATCTCAACACAGACTCAATATAAGCAAAATATGCTGTTAAAGCTGTATCCCTGTTCGCAATTTTTGTTAATTTAAATAGAGCGTACGCAAATCCATTTATTTTAGCACAAACTTGTTCCATATGTCCTTTCCACATCAATACAGATTCTATCTTTAAACCTAAAAATGTCACACTATCTTGATTATGTATTATATCATTATTATAATTAATGTCAACTGTTTTATTCTTATAATTATTGAAATTCATTAAAATTGTTTTATTTAAATTTATCTGTAAATTATTATTAGATAACCAATCAATTAACGATGTCAGTTGCAATGAAAATTTTTTATCCGATGTCACCACAACACTCACATCATCAGCAAACAGAGTCATCTTATGGTTCGTGACTTCAGGTAAATCATTGATGTACAACAAAAATAGCAAAGGTCCAAGGACGCTACCTTGTGGGACTCCAGAATAGTTTATTTTCAGATCAGACGTGTGTATCTGAACAGTGTGCTTATCGTTTAATTGTGTAATCTCTACATATTGAACCCGGTTTTTTAAATATGATTTTACCCAATCAAGTGCTGGTCCTCTAATGCCATTTTTCTCAAGTTTTGTCAGTAATTTGCCATGTGAAACGAAGTCAAAGGCTTTTGACAGGTCGAGAAATAATACTGAGGTATACTTACCTTCGTTAACATTTATTAAAATGTCATTGACCAAGTTAAACATAGCGTGGGTTGTGGACTTATGTTTTTGAAAGCCATACTGGTTTTTGTGTAACAATTGTACTCTGTTAAAAATGACGAAAGTTTGTTATGAAAAGCCTTTTCAAAAATTTTTGAGAATATTGATACTAGTGTGATTGGACGATAATTTGAGATTTCCTTTTTACTCCCTTTTTTATATAAAGGTTTAATTTTAGATATTTTTAATTTTTCCGGAAATGTGCCGGATTCTAATGATAAATTTATTAGAAATGTTAAAACTCTATATTAAATTAACTAAATTATATAAACATTTAAAACTCTAGTCAATGGTGTCACACATTTTTTGATAACTTTCGTACAAACTGAGTCATATCCTTCTGCAGGCGTATTATTTAACGACATTATTATTTTCTGAGTGTCGCGTTCATCGATCGGGCTCAGATAAATAGAATTACTTAACGTTTTTGAACAAGCAGTAATATGGTTTTTGTCAGTTCCACTTATGTTAAGGTAAAAGTCGTTCATAATAGAGGCAATTCTAGAAGGATCATGTAGCTCAGTCCCATCATGAACAATCTCATTCAAGTAAGTCGCATATTGAATCATCATCATCAATCATGAACAGAGGTCTAAAAGAAGCTTTAGGGTGGTGCAGGAGCAAAGGTTTGAACCTAAACCCTGAAAAAACCAAATTAGTTCTATTTACGAAGAAAAGAAAGATAGGGCGAGCTGAACCAGTGATACTGGACAACCAGGAGCTGGAGACGGTCAAGGAAGTCAAGTATCTAGGAGTGACACTGGATAGTAAGCTTACCTTCAGGACCCATATCAGTAACACATGCTCCAAGGCAAAGATGGCGATGATGCAGTGTAAAAGCGTGATAGGCAGAACCTGGGGCATGAAACCAGCGATGGCACTATGGATATACAGGGCAATAATAATGCCAAGAATCCTACATGGAGCTATCGTATGGTGGCACAGAGCCGCAGTGGGGAGAAACAAGGCAGAGTTAGACAAAGTCCAAAGGCTAGCGGCCCTAGTGACTACGGGCGCGATGAGGACCACACCTACAGCCGCGCTCGAGGTCCTGCTGGGGCTGAATCCCCTGGATTTAGAAATAAAGAGAAGAGCAGCGGAACAATGGTTCAAGCTAAGAAGCACTGGCATATGGACCGGGAACTTCACGGATAAGGGTCACGCCAGTATAGGTAAACAATATGAAGATAGGTTGTCAATGATCCTTTCCAACAACGACTTAATACGAAAGGAAAGGATTTTTGACAAAAAATATAGAATACATATAGGTTCAAGAGAGGACTGGAGCGTAGGTAATGAAGGCATCATTTGCTACACAGACGGCTCCAGAAAGGAGTCGACAAAGCTCTCTGGATCTGGCGTGCACATTAAATGTGCAGACGGGACGGAGATAGACAAGTCGATACCGCTAGGAAGATTCGCTAGTGTTTTCCAGGCGGAAATATACGCAATAATGGCATGCGCTGAGATAGCTGAACACCTCACTATTACAGGAAAGATGGCTATCTACAGCGACAGCCAAGCGGCGCTGAAGGCACTAGGCAAAGAAGAGACGACATCAGCAATTGTCAGAGAATGCAAGGAATCATTAAAAAGGCTGGCTGAGAGAACGGACCTAACGATAGCGTGGATTCCCGGACACGAGGGATACACGGGAAATGAACAGGCTGACGAACTAGCCAGAAAGGGAGCAGAGGAAAACTTGGTGGGGCCGGAACCTCGGCTGCCAATAGCGCACAACATCACCAAGGGAGTAATCAGTCACAGCATTACATCAGAAACCAACAGAAGATGGAGGTCCTCGAATGGCATGAGACAATCGAAGATCTTCATCAAGGGAATGGATAAGAAAAAGACTAGCAAACTAATGGGACTCTCCAGAGAGAACATGAGGCTAGTCATTGAAGTCATAACAGGACACTGTCGACTGAACAGACATATGACAGTGATAGGAGTGAAAACCGACCCCATATGCCCGGAGTGCATGGAAAGCGAGGAGACCAGCCTCCACCTACTAGCCGAGTGCCCTATGTATTCGCTGGCAAGATGGGAGCTCTGGGGGTCGGATAGACTACACATAGAGGACCTAAAGGATCTGAAGGTGGAACAGATAGCAAGATTCACTAAAGAGACCAAAAGATTCGACGGGGCGCCGTGAAAGCTGGATGAACCTTAACTCCCTCAGAAGGGAGAACGGGGAAAAGGATGAAGTGGCCCGCAACAACGCGGGTGGATCGTCCGTTCGGCTGGCGACGTCCCCATAAGAAATAATAATAATAAGTCGCATATTTATAGCCCCCTTTTTCGCTTTTTATAATATCCCACGTTGCTTTACATATATTTTTACTACCTAATACATGTTTCCTATTTGTGAGTCCCTTTGCGCAATTTGTGCATTTCTTTAACAAATTGTTATACTTTAAATAGTGGCTTTTGTCAACTGCAGTTTTTGTTGCGTAATATTTAAAGCGATAAGTTCTTTTCGTTCTACAACTTTTTTTGAGACCTGTGGTCATCCATGATAATTTCGCAGATGTTGTGATTTTTATCTTGTTTAATGGAAAACAAAGGTTATATAGCAAAAGGAAAACTTCATAAAACTCGTTGAAAGCTTCATTTAACTTTGTGCAGCAATAAACATCCGAAAATAAGAGACTACTCAGATACTGGTTAAATTTACTAATATTATCCTCGGAGTAGCATCGCTTTAATGTAAAAATAGTTTTTGGGTTTTCTATTTTTGAGTCGACCTGAAATTTTAGGATTTGAGCCGTATCATGGTCCGATAGCCATAGTGGCAATATTGAGCCTATCGCATGAGTCATATTACTTATTATTACATCAAGACATAATTTTTTAAAATGTCAAGAAATCGTTTAGTATTTGAATTTTTTACGTCACACATGTTTATGTTTAAATCTCCTACCAATATAATTCTCTTTTTGATATATTTTTTTAAACATAATTTGTGAAACAATAAGTCGAGCTTTTCAAAAAATAAATCTACATATTTTTTTCATTTTAGTTGGAATTCTATATATGCACACAATTATCAGTCGTGTGCAGTGCGCGGATCGGTGCATACGTATCGTATTAATAATATTTTATTAACGAGCGCGCAGCGCGGCGCAAGCCGCTGCTCGATATAAGCCATCACCATGAGTGAACTTAAACTTGTGGCGAACGAACTCTTAGCGTTCTTGCAACAAAAGCTGGACGTTATGGATGAGGTTTGCGCTCTGCAGATATGCAAGTCCAGCTTCAGCGAAGACGATGTAGCTGGAGCTAAGAAGCTGTTGTACGAGTCACTCAATAAGAGCGACCAGATGGTATCCCGTAGACGAGACGGGACACAGAAGAGCCTGCAGGAAATCATCGCCCTGCTGAAGGAAACCGACCCTGATGACATGCCGACATTCGTGGCGAGGGATCTCAACAAGCTGCCTCCAGTCACATTCGATCATGTTGACGTCACCAGCCTCCTTAAGGATATCGTTATCCTGAAGAAGGGCTTGGCTGATGTAATGCAGAAGTTCCAAGCATCAGAAAATACCGTGTGTGAATTGCGTAAGGAAGTTAGTGATTTACGCGAATCACTCGCGGTAAGTAGGTCATCGCCCGCGGTCTCGAATGTCAACATTCGTCGAGGGGCTTGCTGTGATACGAGCACGCCGATGTCGAGTTGCAAGTCAGCAGTTTCGACGCTGTCGTCGCCACGACTCGAACAGACTCGAGCGCAGGCGGCCGCTGCGCCCGCGCCCCGCGTCACTGCCAGTGCCGCGCCGCCGCCGCCGCCCGCCGCCCGCTCCCCGCCGTCTACTGCGATGCCGCACGTGCCTGTAGCGTGCACGCCTGTCAGCTGTCGCAGGGACTTCGCTGCCGTAGTTGCGGCTAAAGCCAAGGCTCCTCGAGCCGTTGTACCGGATCATGGTGATGATGGTTTCACTGTGGTCCGAAACAAAAAGGCACTCCGGGTTAGCCAGAACCGCCGCGGCACCGCACCGACAGGGCCTAACTTCCTGCTGCGTGCTGCGACACCGACCACGGCCATGTATCTGTCTCGCCTGCACTACACCACTACCGTGAAGGAGATCGCAGATTACATACAAACGAAGACCAACTTCCTTTTGAGGGTGGAGCCGCTGGAGTCGCGCCACAACACTAGCCTCAAAGCATTTGTGGTGCGAGTCTCATCAACTAAGCTGGACGCCTTCATGAGAGAAGACTTCTGGCCGAAGGGAGTGGTGTTCAGACGTTTTCGTGGAAGGCTACCTTTGAGCGCCACCGATGCGACACCGAAAGTGTCGAAATAATTACTAACATAGATTAAGTTTTATATTACTAACAAAAATTGTATATTGGTATGTATATGGTAGTTTATAAGGTATTTATCTATGGGCCTGTTATTTTTGTAACTTTAAATTGTTACCTGAAAATAAAGGAAATTTATTTATTTATTTATTTATTATAATATTATTCATGGTTAAATCTACTGCGCTGAGCTCAAAGTGATATGTCAAAGATAAACTACTAAAGATAGTTATTTGCTTAAAATCTATTTCATTTTTTATTAATATACAAGTACCTCCTCTTTTATTTAGCCTTGTATAGAGAGCAGCTAATTTAAACCCATTTATGTGGAAGTTTTTTCCTTCACCTTCTTTTATAAATGTCTCTGTAAAACAAAGTATGTCTGGATTACATGTATTTTTTATATCAGACAGCGTCATTTCGACTATTTCTTTTTTTGACAAGAGACCGTGTATATTTTGATGCATAACCGTAAACCATTTACTACTGTGTGGGACGAAAAAACGAATTTGCCTGGTCTTGGGTATGTGATTGGGGGGAAATTTTAATGTCATTGACACTTTCATGCTTGTTAATTACATTAAAATAAAATGGTATTGTACCTTTTTTTGGAGTTATACTGATTTTATTTAAAGATATGTCATTTGAGAGTACCCTTCTGCCACGTTTAGTATCAGACATTTTGTTATGTTTTCTTATAGTATCAAAACTCAAAAATACATTTTTATATTCTTTGTAATCGATGTGCAGATTTATTTTAGAACTAATAGATTGTATGTACTGAGAAGCACAAAGATTGAAAGAATTGATATCTATATATGTACAATTTCGAAAGTGCTTAGTCCATAATTTTATGTTGTAGTTTAAAGTTTTTTCATTAAAATAATTATTATAGTTAACTGGTACAATTAATACGGAAACATGTTTTAATCTATTCAGTGCTATACAAATGTTAGAGTGAAGAATGTGAATATCTGTGTCATGAGTTCCTATACCCATTATTACAATATCTGTACATTTAATGTTTTTTATATATAGTCACAATAACTTAATATATCCGTACTTGTTCCGTCAGTCAAAATTTGTGCAAACGATTTATAGTTATCGTTCCATCTTCCCTGCCTTGAACGCATAATTTCTGATGATAGTCCCCTTAGCTGTTCATCGCCAAGAATGTATAAGGTGTTCTTGCAATTCTTTAACTTAGTTTTAGGCAGTAATTCGTTATTTTCATGATTTTCTTCCAAATTTATCTCTTCTATTCCTTTGTTTGTACTGGTGTCCTTATCCTGTTTCGATGTTGTGATCGCGATATCTAAATTTTCTTCTGATTGTTCTGTGTTTGTAAAATCCAGTTTAGTTTTATTCAAACTTTTCCTATGTTTTTGACTTTTTTGTCTTGTTGGAGTTGATCTGCATATGTAACTTAATTTTTCTGTTTTCTTTTCGTAATTTATAATTTGTTTCTTTAGGGTACTGTTTTCTAATATTAAATTGTCAATTTCATTATCTGCTGTTTGTAATTTCATCTCGAAATTTCTTATTTTTATTTTTAACTCCGTAATTTGTTCCTTTATGTCAAAATCTATGTTCGAACAACTTCTATTTAGCTTGCATGTCTCTGCAATGGAAAGATCTTCTTCCATTGAATCTGATTGTAGCGATTCGAATTAATTATCTGTTGCTACATTAATTTTGTATTTACGTTGAGTAACAAAGCTGTCTGATGCAGGAGAATGATTTCTACTTAAGTTCGATGTTGACGCCAGTGGTGTATTTAGTTTTATTTCATTTCTCGATTTACACTTCTCGCAAGTCCACTTATCTTTTTCTTTTATCAGGTAGAACAATTTTTCTGACATATTAACACATCCAATATGGAATTTTTTACAACAACTTAAACAAGTAAGATTTTGTCTGTTTGTAAAATCTTTGAAGCATCTTGCACATTTACTCATTTTGTAACGTAGTAGTGGATGATTTCTAAAAAATTCTAATAATGCAAAAATACAAGTCGCCTTGGTGGATTTGAACCAAGGATTGTTGAAAACTCAGTCTCACCCAATGCCGTCTCGGCTAACTGCGCTTTACAGTAAATGACTAAAAAGCGATACAAGTGTACGAGCGATATCATCGGTAAAACAGTAAAAATCTTCGCATATTCAACTAGTTCCGATAAGCCTTCATAGATGTCGCTGTATTATTTAGTCAGGTGAGTTTGACAGGTGTCGGTAAAACGGTGTCCTTCTTAAAAACATACAACAGCTGATTTCTAACTGTTTTTTATTAAGATTAGAGATGTTTCATGTATTTCAAATTTATTTCAAATTTATTTGCCTCACTGTCCTTCGTGATATTAAGAAGATGTCTGTAGTACACTGCAATCCATAAATTGTTTGATGTCCTTTGTTTTTGATGTGTAGAAATTGCAGACAGCACTTAATAATGTTTTGCAGTTTTCTTGCTTACTTTTTTATATTTTAAGCTGATAACACGTATGATTGTTGCTTTGATTCTAATGTAAATATTATTCACTAATTCAAGCAGTATTATGCACTTTTATTATTTTTAAAATGACAAAATACACGGAGCTTTTGTTTACCGTGGCACACTAGCGCCACCGGGCGTGCAAGTACACATATTTATTTTAGAAGTGCACATATTTAGATAAGATTGTGGTAGCTAGCCAGGCGGACAAACAAGCCCTACCACCAACCAAACCGAGTACACAAACATGTACCTATCGCTGAGAATCGAACCCGGGACCTCTGGGCCTAAACCGGTGGTCCTAACCACTAGACCACAAAGGCGGTTTACTACTAGTTAGCACAGCATATGACTGCTTCACTTGATGTTAAGTGGAAATGAAGTCCAGACGCGAAGACAACTGGTGCAGCGTGAAGACAACGCAGCCAGTCATCCTCACCTCGTCGGCTCACAAAGTGCCTCTACACGCCTCGTTTGAAAGAGCCCATGTCATAGGAAGGAGGGAAAACGTGTGCTGGTAGACTATTCCATCTTTTGGGAGTACGACAATGAAATGACACCTTTTCTTGTGCGCGATGGAATGATCCTAACTGTTTTTATTCGTAACGGGTAAGCTGGTTGGCCTTTATTTCATCTGATGTTCAGTGATGATAAGGACGAAGGTATTAGGTACCTATGAAATTGACGTTTTGTATGAAGATTTTTTCTAAAATTATATTTTTTATACTAACGTTTTTTTAATTTTCTTAGCATCTTTCATGTTAACACTATAAAAATTGTAGAGTAGTGGGTTTGTTTTACTAGCTAAATATAGCAGCATTAAAAAGAAAAAAAATCAAGACCCTACAAAGCTACAATGAAACAAAAGGTCAATACCGCGAACAAAGAAAAGTCAATTAAAAAAAAAATTGTGCGATAAAGACACAAAATGAATAATCAGTGTTAGTCCTGAAGCATAAGTAACATAGTCCTAATTAAAGGTGTATAATGATATTAACAACCGGTATTGACTTTTAGAAGTAATACACCTATTAATAAGTAAGAAAAAAACGTCAATATCATAGGTAAGGACCTATTAGAAGCCCACTTCACTCGAAATCTCGCTTTGCTATTCGGCCATCGAAGCTTTTTCTGTATCCAGTGTAAGTCTGCCGGTTTCTAAAGATTTTGTTTACTTTGTTGATAGTACTATAAGTCACTTTTTACGACATTCGCGGGAATTTACAAAGTGTAGGGCTTAGCTTCTAAAGGCCCCTAAGGTAACTCGACGTGGAAAGATTTTAAAAATCCGTATCATATAAGTAAAGCAATTAGCCTATGTATTGTTCAAGTGCTGGAGAAATAGCTTCATCATTATTTTTGTACGGGTAAGCAGTTTGCCCTCAACTTACCAGATTTGAAGTGACTACAAGGCCGAAGATGAAAGTGGACTTTAATCGGAATCCTCAACTACCGCGAGGCACTGGCTATCTTATCTCTTTATGTCTTATCTTTAGCCGGAACAGAATAATGCTACAAACATTAACGTTGTGGCGACATATTTAGATAAGATGGTGGTAGCTAGCCAGACGGACAAACAAGCCCTACCACCAACATAACCCAGTACACAACCCGGTATCTCTAGGTCTAAAACCGGTGGTCGTAACCATTAAATCACAGAGACAGTAAATTAATATCAAGTTATACAAATGAAATTGATTAGTATTGATTTGATTAATCACTACGCTTGCCTGTAGCACAGTCTATATAATTCTTAGCGGTTGGGTTGGCCATTACAAACCCGGGCTTGGAATCAAAACCCGAAACACTCTTTGCCCTTGCACTTTAATAAATCATCTTAGACACACTTTAAACAAGCCCCAGTGCTAATCAAACCGAGTACATTTATAATATATGTACCACTCGCAAAGAATCAAACCCGGGACATAAGGCTCTGACACCGGTCCCACCACTTGACCACAGAGGCGGACCAGTTTAGGATCAGGGTATTCGTAAACACCGTTTAATTCAATCTAACCTTTGTCCTTCGTTTGTCCGAGAAAGTGACTCGTTAACTTTAAACGGCTGTCGCACTCCACGGATGCGTAAAGCCAATACTTCTAGTGCATGCGGGTGCTAGACAGTATATTTTATTATAATAATAATAATAATAAACTTTATTTGCACACAAAAAATACAGATACAGACAAATTGATGAAAAGAAAAAATGTACAAAATAGGCGGCCTTATTGCTAACAAACAATCTCTTCCAGGCAACCTTGGGCGAAAAATAATAAAAATGGGTGAAGTAAAAATAAACTAAATTATAATAATAATATCAAAAAAGAGTACATACAAAAGAAAAAAAAAACAGAGTTATATTGATCTTTAAAAAAAATGATGCAATGCTAGGATTAAAGATGTGCAAATTATGCTTGCATTCAACTTTTCTGAACGCATGCCGCGTTGATACTATAAATCTCAACGAAACACAAACAAATAACGAAAATGAAGAAACAAAATATTTTTCGCCTAGGCTTCGGCCGCCGCCGTCACAAAAACATCGGTTTGCTTAGTACAGCGAGATTGAACACCATGAAGCTGATAACTTCATAGGTAAAGCGGGAACGCACAATGTTGAGCCTAAACGCTGCTGACTCGTGACAGATTATTGTCCTTTCAACAATACTTTATAATATTATAATGAGAACGTGTCCCACCCCCCGGACCCGGTCAACCTGAGCCGAGGTCTTAGCCTTTAGAGGCGCCCTCGGGTTATCCGTTCCTGATCCGATCCGAACCCCTCAAATCTAATAGGGAACGGGGATACGCACTAATGCGTGATGCCGTTCCCTCTAGAGAACCTTTGACGGTGTTTCGTTTCACACGGCTTAAGGAACCCTTTAAGTTTTTCACCGCCACCAAAAAAGTCCGGTGGCGCTGAAAATGCCGCCTGAGCCAGCAAACTCTCTCTCAAATAAAAGAGTATAAATGTTGGTTTCTTGCACAGATATTGGCTTTACGCGCCCCGGATACTTCATTAAAAGCTGAGCTCCCCAACTTTTAGTACCGACGGACGCGACGCCACCGACGCTCATTAGGAATTCATGCTCGCGGGAGAAAGTATACCCTGGCCCACTACTACGCGAAACTTTAAAACGTTATAAATGTGGTTTAAAATTTTGTAGTTTTTTTATGTAGCGACACTATATCGGAAATTGAGTACTTTAGAAACGTAAAATTGTAAAATGTAAAGGTATGATGATACTATCCTACTAATATTATAAACGCGAAAGTTTGTGTGTATGTATGTTCGTATATTTGTTACTTCTTCACGCTGCAACGGATGGATGGATTTGGATGAAATTCGGCACACAGATAGTTCATAACCTGGAATAACACATAGGATACTTTTTATCCAGATATTCCCACGGGAATCACACTATAAATATACTAAAAACGACAATTTAATTTTTCAATACAAAATGATTTGTTTATTTTGTTGTCATGGAAACCAAAGAGAATTTAATCATTTGATGGAAACTGTCAAAGCGGTACGAAGTCCGCCGGGTCCACTAGTGTTTAAATATATCATCGTCTTATTCAACCCATATTAGTTCACTGCTGGACGTGGCCTCCCCTAATGCATGCTACGAGCCGGATCTCCAGCTATTCTCATTCATCCGCTGCTAGCCACTTTGCGTATATCGTCGCTCCAGCGACCGCGCCGAAGGGTTTGCCGAGTCTCAATATAATATACTCAATTTATTCTATTGAATAATAATAAAAGGCTGACACAAACAATAAGCAGCTTTAATTTAATAAACACAATTTTTATTTATTTGAGAATTTTTAAGTTAATTGAATGTGTGTTGACATGCTTAAGCTTTTCTGTCTTCATACTGTGCTAAAATGTAGTGTAAATTTTATTTGAGAATACTGAAAATTTATATTGAGGACCGCAATCATTTATTTGGAGTTGTTTACGAGTTACCCCAGATTTTCACAAAGCCAGCGATGAGGGTCATTATTGGCGAAAGACGCCGCGGGAACGGGTCCATTGGAAATCTCAATTGTTTTGTTTATCGCCTAGCCGTGGACGCTTCATAAAACTATATACGATATTTACACTGGCGTGAGTTTAAAATGTTTAAAATTTAAAAAAAGATTTTTAGTTTGAAATTTGTTTAAAATATGCCAAATAAACAGTTTGTACTTTCTTGTATTCGCACTTGGAGAGGCGTATGTCCAGCAGTGGCCTAGTATGGGCTGATGATGATGATAATGATGTATTCGTATCAAGTTGTCGCATATTATTGACGCTACAATTATAAAACTCCAAAGGGGCCTTACTCCTTACACCAGGGTCACAACTGACAATGTTGATTGAGGAGAGGAATTCAATAGTTTGTTTTATTTTTTTTCTAATTTTTGTATGGGCCAATGACTCCGCTCCAGCTGATGTTAAGTAAAAGCGGAGTCCAGATGCAAAGACAGTTATGAAGCAGGATTATGCCGCACTAGCCGTAATTACGTTGCCTCCCGTAGCCGTAAGTTCCTAGGACCTCATCTTGTGAGAAGGAATGAGGAGGAGCGTGGAGGAGAGAACGTGTGGTAGGAGAGTAAGTAAACAGCCTATAAATGTCCCACTGCTGGGCAAAGGCCTCCATCATTGAAATCAAGTCATCGCTACAATTAATGGGTAATGGCTTAATCACCACGCTTGCCAAGTGCGAGTGGGTGATCACAAACCCAGGCTATGCATCGAAAAATCTGAAATACATTTTGCCCGACCTGGGAATTGAACCCGGGACCTTCGGGTATCGGACCGAGCACTCTGGCACTCGGCCACCGAGGCGTGGCGAGGAGAGTATCCCACCTTATTGTAGTGCTACAAAGAAATTATTCACAAACTTCGCTCGAGACCAAATAGTGGCCACAATTGATTGACTCGATTCAACTTTTCCCTTAATATATAACAATGGAAACGAGGCTCAGTAACGACGGCGCCATTACCGCCGCGGCCGGCTGCTAAACTATCAATGAGAGGTATTAAATGATTTTTTATTGTCCCATATTTTATCGAAGGCTTACTGCTAATGATGCGGTCTCCAATAAAACTCTCGGCTTTATTATGGCGCTTTTGTAGCGGTTAGGAGATCGATCACTTCATAATCTAGTTCCAAACAAAAGAGCTAAATGGCGCACCACACCAGATACCAACCAAAATCAAATTAAAATTATCTCAAGCTGCGCATTGCGGAAGGTACGTGATACCGTTGCGTTGGGTTGCGGTTGCTGTAAAATGGAAGTAGTTAAAAAGAATCATCAAAGTTAAACAACACTAGGCGGGGTAACCACTACACCATAGGGTTGGTTGTTGAAAGTGTTGAAGCAACTTTATAGTAAATGTCGTCTTTTTTGAGGTAGTTGCTCTGTGGCTCTGTGGCTCTGTGGCTTTTAACAAAAGTGGAGGTTCCATTTTTGTTAAAAGCCACAGAGCCTTAAAATTTAACAAAGAATAAGCTTGGAATAGATATTCCGTGTTTTGTTCCTGATCCTGTCATGTAAACTAAACAAATAATAAATAAAAAACTTCATTTCAAATTAGAATAAAAGAGACAAAGACTTCTTGGCGGGAAAGTGAAGAGTGATGTCTGCGGTTTTGTTTAATTTTCTAAAATTTATGTTAAGCCGAATATTAATGTGAAATAATGGTGGATTATTAACCGTTAAGTGTTCGTGAGTGTGCATGAGTGCAACGCCATTTTTCAAATTCTCTCAAGAAGTACGCCCGAGGACTTAGTAAAGCCCCGCATCTTTACTGAGATACTCGAGGGATTGGGGGGTATATCATTTCTCACTTCTCATTTCTATTATCATTCATCAATCATCATCATCATACAGGAAGGAAATATTGTTTATTTATGTATTACTTGTAAGAAAAATTACTTTGACACTGGCTAAATGTGGTAATCGCACGAAGCCATCACCTAAAAAAAAAAAGCAAAACACGGAATAACTATTCCAAACGTTCTTGTTTATTTTAGACTTTTTCAAAAAAAGTCCACTTAAGTTTTTCCAAGTGGAGCAGTATACAGATCTACACATACAGATGTTCCACTTCAGTTTAATGATGTATAGCAATGTTTCAGGCTTGCGGCTCTTATTGACCCAGGTGATTAGCATACGTAATTTATGCGCGCGCGCTGCCCGCCACTCCGCTGCGGGGCTCTAGGTACCACAAAATAGATTGGCACAGAAAGTTAGCTCCAGCTTGTTAAGTTTTTAAAACATTCTGTGCATCTTATAAAAATATAAGCAATCGGAATTTGAGTGAGGAACTATAATAAAACAGGCCTTTAAAAACAAGGGAATTCTGTTTTGGGCAAACTAAAAAATGTTCAACGTTTTTTTTCATTCTTAAAAAAAAATTTAGTACTTTAGTCAGTAATGGCACGTATAAAGGCTCGCTTATTTCATACTAGCTGTGCCCCGCGGTTTCACCAGCGTTCTATTAGTCATAGCGAGATGTAATATAGCCTATAGCCTTCCTCAATAAATGGACTATTCAACACAAAAATATTTTTTCAAATTCGAACCAGTAGTTCCTGAGATTAGCGCGTTCAACCAAACAATCAAACAAACTCTTCAGCTTTATAATATTAGTATAGATTTTAAAGTGTAATGAAACTCCTCATTTTCAGAAGAAAAATAACTTTTCTGTAACTACTAGTTTACACACTATCTACCACGAACTTTCAAACTTCCTCAATAGGCTTTGTACTTTATGCCTAAGACATATGGTTGAAAATGTACTGATGATGATGACAGTGTTGACAGTAGGACTAAAAGAAGCCAAGCTCTTGGAGCTACATCTTCTTTACTATGTTTTGTTTCCTTGAGTTATAAATGAAGTTGTATGAAATGTATCCCTGATAAACATGTTATAGCATTATATATCCAGCAGTTAGTAACAAGCATTGTTCGGAGCCAGCCTTCTGCACCTTTCTATTTTGTGGTGTAGCCACTGGGCTTTCATCATTTGGAAATTGAATTAAGTGCTGATTTAAGGTACAGTTTTTTAAACTATTTCATAGCCTAGTTTTAGTATTATTTTTTTCTAAAAGTATGAAAATACTAGGAGTAAGAGTTATAGGAATGAAGATTTAAGTAGCTATATTAAACTAAAAACTGTTCACTCGTAATTTTGTAATTCGATCTCTAGGGTTAACATATCAAGTAACATTGCAATGTAAACAAATCATTTATAGGTTTAAAGAATTTATTTCTCATAAAACATACAGTATACTTAAAAAGAAATACGAAAATTAACTTATAAAAAACATTTATGGCTTCTTTTGGAGCAACTGACATACAAGTAGGTATATTATTCATCAACATAGTAATAGATCTTAACTTATACATACAAATTCCATAAGTAAAATATAAAGCAGCTTTTAATGGCACATATTCTATATAGTCCCGAATTTGGGAGATCCTTAAACCAAGAAAAGCTGGTAAGAAACTCAGGAAGCTTTATTTGATCTTTGCAATCATGCAGATCATCAATCACCTACATTTAACAAAATAAAATCGTTTATTTGTCATTTAACAATAATGCATTATAAAAGGTTACACCATGTTTAAAAATTAAGACAAACTGTTTATGACTCAGTGGTCGCAGTAGGACCGCGATATCTGTTATTCTGCCATAACCTTACTAATAGAGTAGGTACCTATAAAGATAGTTTAGAACATCGAGACTCATCCTTATTAATTACTTAACACAAGTGCAAATATACATCACCGCCCAATACAATGACAATAAAATGTATCTTATCATTTAGATAGCAATCAACGTAATTTTCCTGTTTCCTAACTTATCCTGCCCCGGATCGCGACATTTGCTTGACAGATTAAATTTCTAATCTTTCATTTTAATTTGACGAAGCGCTTGCACTGGGCGTAATTAGTTTTCGGTAACCCTTCTGTTACGAATACAAATAAATCGCAATATATATCTTTTATTTTTCACTAGAAACTTCGAAGATTTAGAAAAGAATTAATACAGAAATACTTGTTCATTATCGTTAAAATAATTTATTGAAAAGTCATATCCTGAACTTTGTTCCACTTAACTTTATTTGCCACAAGAAATGTACTTTTGGACTAAGTTACCCACTCCAATAGTATATTTATTTTTAATCAGATATTAGTTTTATTGTTACATGTTAGTATTTGCCTGTTAGTGTTAGCCTGCCTGATAGAAAATGGCCCTGGACGCTTGCAACATCAAGGGTATCACGCGCATTCTCGAGCCTGAAGCATAAGTTCTTGTGCTGTTATGCAAGCAACTTCACTGGATTTAATTAGCCTTCAAACCGGAACACAGAAAACCAAAATGCGTTTTGGAAAAGGTTTGAAAAATAATATACGACCGGGTTTTTTTCAACACATTTCCAAATTGTAATTAGTTCGCAACATTGCGTAAAAATACTACAATTACAAAACAATGCTGCTTGGCCGCAGAAATTGCTGGTATTAGGGTTAACGAAATTTTGTTGGATTTGGAGCAGAATTGTACCAGCAGACCGTCACTCTACACAACACGTTGGAACAGATGGCGCCACTGGCCTATGACAAACTGGACCGCCACTGATGTGATGAGATGGCTGCGCAATTTTTTATTACAATTGTGTCGCGTAATCGACGGAAGCAGCGTCTGGCGGCCGCGGCACACTCACAATTATCTGAATCCAGCCACTTACTGGTCGAAGGGACCGGGTGCCACTGACTATGGGGTTAAGTTTTAATTTTGCAGAAGAGTAAGAATTATTCAAAGTCAAAGTCAAAGTCAAATATTCTTTATTCAAATAAACTTTAGAAAAGTGCTTTTGAATCGTCCATAATTTTTTTACTTACTACCCATTCAGGACGTCTATATTTTAGCTGTGGAGAAGAATGGGCGCAAGAAACTCCACAGCTTTAATTCAATATGTAACGACATTTACAAAATTATATGCCGTTACGTTACCAAGATAAACAAGTTTAAAAAAAAAAACCTTAACAATATTTTGGATTAGAAATAGATTGGAGCATTTTAAACCCATGCTGTTTTGTCTTCAATGTAATCAGACACTTTATAATAAGCTTTTTTTAAAAGCTTTTCTTTAATAGCGATTTAAAATTTATTAATATCTAGTTTTTGGATATTACTTGGAACTTTATTGTAAAAACGTACACACAGGCCTCTAAATGAATTATTTACTTTGTGGAGCCTAGTATTAGGTACTGCTAGTTTGTTTTTACTTCTAGTGTTTACATTGTGAATATCACTGTTTTTAGAAAAAGCTTCAATATTTTTATATACATACATTAGGTTCTCGTAAATATATTGTGATGCAACTGTCATTATATTAATATCTTTAAATCTCTCCCTAAGAGAATTACCAGCTTTTAGATTATAAATTGCTCGAATAGCCCGCTTCTGCAGCACAAAGATAGTTTGAATATCGGCAGCATTGCCCCACAGTAAAATGCCGTACGACATTACGCTATGGAAATAACTAAAGTAAACAAGTCTAGCTGTTTCAATGTCAGAGATCTGACGAATTTTCATTACTGCATAAGCCGCAGAGCTCAGTCTACTCGACAATTTATCTATATGTGGGCCCCACTGTAGCTTTGCATCCAACGTAATGCCTAGAAACACTGTGGTGTCCACAAGGTCCACATTCTTATCTTTAATTTTTACACTGGTTTTTACCTCCTTAACGTTGGGTAATACAAATCTAATACATTTGGTTTTTTGTTCATTTAATAGCAAATTGTTAACACTAAACCAATAAACTATCTTTGAGACAGCATTGTTCACATCGTCATCAATCGGCTGTCGTCGTTTCACTTTGAATAAAAGTGAGGTATCATCTGCAAACAATACTATCTCATGTTTGTCTTTTACAAAGTAAGGCAAGTCGTTAATATAAATTAAAAATAAGAAAGGACCAAGAATTGAACCCTGTGGAACTCCCATTGTAACCACCGATCCCGGAGATCTTTTACCGTTAACATCAATCCTCTGAACCCTATCACTCAAATATGAGATAAGAAGATTCAGTGATGCATCTCTAATTCCATAGTGGTAGAGCTTCCTGACCAGGGTTTCATGTAAAACACAATCAAAGGCCTTGGATAAATCACAAAAAAACCCCTACGGCATCGTGTGAATCCTCCCAGGCATTAAATATTTGAAGTAAAAGCTCAACACCAGCGTCAGTAGTCGAGCGACCCCTAGTGAAACCATATTGTCTAGAATGTAAAAGTTTATTTCTATAAAAATGAACTTATTGAGGCATGTCTATCTGTCGATAGATAATACTTTTTCTTTATAACCTAAAGAATCTCGAATATATTGACTTACAACTTAAACTTAATGTAATAAAAGTTACTATTTGCAACATATTTAGCGGTCTTTATCTTCGCTGGCCCACAATGGTTGGTTTTTAACGTCTGCTATCCTACAGCAGTAACCGGGCATGCCTCCTTCCAAAGAACGGAGTTGCTCGAGATATTTCATAATGCCAACCAATTGGTGCCGCGGCATTTCGAAAGTTGCGTTACCTCTTAAGATTCTTGTCGGCTCTTCACGGTTGTAGGCTTTACCAAAACCGAACTGGTGGTAGATTCAGTACCTAGTTAAGTTTAGGAAAAACAGTTTATTATTATTTGATTTTTTGACGTTAATAAACACATGCATTTAAGGGCTGAATGTAGATGGCAGGCATTAAAATAAACCATTTTACTACGACTTTGAATTTGCTTAACTTACCATGATCGCAATACCGAAGTGCAAGTTTCTGTTCTCTCTGTACTAGTTCAGAACTTCATTTTTTTAAAACCTCTTTGTATTTTTTAACTAAATTTTAGTTACAAATGTACGCAGCAAGGAGTCAAGCTCCAAGACTACAACTAATTGCTCGACAAAAAACTAGAAGCGATCCCGTCTACGCCGGGCGACTGGCCATTCGCGGCCTTCGCGGAAGAACGCCGCGCGCGCAGCTTTTATTCGGGAAGTTTGGCGAACTGATTTATGGCGTCCATGTATGCGCCGGCCATCCTGTGGAGCCGTACTACTGGTGCGAGATGATGGCCTGCTATTATGTGCTCGATCTTGATGAAATTGGTTTGCGTTTCTTTTACAGTAGTGGTTTAATTATAGAGACGTTCGCGTCGGTGGGCGAGCTTGGAGATGTTCGGAGTTAATGCGAAATAAGATTCTGTGAGTGGTGAAACTAATGTTTTTAGACCTGATCACAGATTTGTTTCCTTTAGTATATATTGCTTGGTATTCCTTGGTATATTATTGTACTTGTGTACTATTAGGGCTTGTTATAAGCCCGCCGGGCTAGCTGCCACAATCTTAGCATTACTATTATGTTCAGACAGTTAGAGATAAGATGAGTAAGTGAAGATTCCAGCTAAAATGCGTTTCCATCGGGCTTATCGTCGGTCACCATTAAGTGAGAAGGAAACCAAGACAATATAAATAAATGGAAGTAAAAATAAACATTATATACTTACCTACTTATTATAATATGTTATACTATAACTCTATTATAGTATTAGATTTAAGGAATTAGAAACAGCTGCACAGATTTTAATCCTTCTCAGCATTTTTAAAGTAGCACAGTCTTTATTAATCCATAACGCGACACATCCCAAAATCGGAATTTACCATAATCGCCCACTCTTCCCAGCGCTTCGGCGTAAATTTTAATGCGAATACACCATTATTTACACGCTCGGAACTTCGCGTCGATCGACTACGAACCTTATTACCACCGCTTAAGGGTTAACGCGATTGTCAATAAGCGTAAATTAATGTTACAGCAACATTGAAGAGAATGGGCAGCGGGACAAAGGAGCGGTGGCAATTAAAGTCCAACGTTGCCGTCAGTCGAACGTCAGGCGCTTTTATCGGGTGCACCGATTTTATTGTGAAATGCCATTTAGGCAATGAGCTGCGATAATGAAAGCCCAATTAGCATTGCAGCATGCAACACTTGACGATATCCTCTACCTTACATTAAAGGGCAACAGAACGGGTAGAATCTTAGGTTGAATGGGAGAAATCTTTGTTCAATCCCCGAAGTGAAGTCATGTTAAGTCACTAAGTGAGTAAACAGGGCTGTTAATTAATGTGTACATAGCACACTATAAAAATCTTTTCCAAGAAAAAAATCTCTTCTTTGCATTTTTTTATAACATAAGGAGGCAAACGAGCAGGCGGGTCACCTGATGGGAAGCAATCACCGCCGCCCATGGACACTCGCAAAACCAGAGGCATCGCAGATGCGTTGCCGGCCTTTAAGGAAGGAATAGGCTCGTTTCTTGAAGATCTCTAAGTCATAATGGTCCGGAAATACCGCCGCTGAGAGCTGG
Organism: Eudonia lacustrata; assembly: GCA_947562085.1. NCBI lineage: Eukaryota > Metazoa > Arthropoda > Insecta > Lepidoptera > Crambidae > Eudonia > Eudonia lacustrata. Next base: position 890,038 of record OX387323.1, on the reverse strand, counting down.
TTCCTCAGCACTATAGTTCGTGGATCTGGTGGTGCTTCAGAAGGCACGGTAAGCCGTTGGTCCCGGCTGCATCAGCAGTCGTTGACAACCCCCAATCCGCACTTGGCACGTGTGGTAAATAAGCCGCTGATGTAAAGAAAAAAAATAGTGTAAAAAGCTTTATCTCTAGTGGTTAAAGTTTTACCTTTGCAAAATACACTAGAGTTAAAGCGTTAACAAAAATAATTCAACGAAACGAAAAGCAGCATATCTGAATGTAAAACACACACTATATCGTCCGACCTGGGAACCGAATTTTTGGCCGAACGGTCTTTACACTTGATTAGAATAGTTTATTTGCATTGAAAGTGGTTGTTGCACTGCAGCTAACTTAAATATTCATAAAATTTATAAAATACAATGAAAAAATTAAACACTTACCCGACCCAGCCAAGAATCGAACCTGGGTCTTCCGCAATCCGGGCGGCCGTGCTAATAGCAATAATAATAATTAAAAAACCAGTGACAATATTCAGCGCTTACGTCAGCCTTCCCGGTAGCATAGCGGTCAGTGCAGCCGCCCGGATTGCGGAAAACCCAGGTGTTTAATTTTTTCACTGTATTCTATACATTTTATAAATATTTATTTGATGATCATCGAATACTGAAGGACAAAAACAAAGTACCTAATAGCAACTGTGCTATTATTATATTACCGTTTTTTTATCAACGGGAATACCTCCTTATCAGTATAAGGTCCCGTTGATAAAAAATCCTGTAATATCACAACATAACAATAACTAATAATATAACAATATATATATGTAATATAACTACATCATCCGAGCCCTGATGCTGATAATTTAGGTACTTGTATATTGTATGTACACTTGTTTAGCAATAATCATTCTGTAACTATATGTATTTGTTGTATTAAAAACCAGAAACATCGGACCACAAACCCTTATTTCATAAAGTAAATTTTCTAAATGGTCTATCATCTGACATAGTCCCTGGTTAGCTGTCTATTCTCTCGTTGTTCATACTATGACAATAGATTGATCAAACTTTCTCCCGCCGTTCTTCCATCAGGTAAAACCAGCTACTAAGTGGGTCACTCCTATTTGTAACAGGCCAAGCATCGGACCCTAAAAATGTCCGTGTACTTTCTCATCGAAACAATCGTCGGCAGAGAAGTCCGAACGGCAATTAATTATTATACCCTGACGCCGGCGATACTCTAGGCCGGGATTAAAGTCAATACCGAAGTTTAAGCGGAAAGTCATCCCCTCACTTCTGTTATTGTATGCCACAGCCTGCCGGGCCCGTTCCTAACTCAATAATAACAAGTACTGCTATTGATTATTATTTTCTAAAAGATACAGTTGAAGTATTGTTGTGATCTCGCAAAGGGGATACCTTTGTGGGATAATCAACCGCCGCCTTTGAAGTTTTCTTTTAAAGTTAAGTACGTATTTTAGTTACATCAGTCTGGGAACTTCTATTCAAATACATGCTGACGCATAAAAACACGTCATTAGCTCATTTCTTATAATTCCTCCAAATATCTCGATAACCTGACACTTCGGGTACTAATCGTGCGGTACATTTTTGTCTGTACTACACACCAAATAAATAATGCGCCGCATCTTCCGAAAAAAAATTAAAATGGCGGTGAAGACGACGGCTATATTGCCTTTGAAAACCTATAGGGTGTCGATTCTGCTCAGGTTTCAAGGTTAAGGAACAACTACACGAATGTGGACGTTCCAAGTAGCCTGATCTTGACAGTTTTCCCATAGTTCTAATGTCAATATTGAGAAGTTATTGAATACCAAACCTAAGGCTATTTGTTACCAATTTAAAGTTATAATAGATTGTTTCAAAGAAAATGTATCGAAACGAACAAGAATTATAAACGGTTCGAACCCCCGAAAACCACTTACGCAACGTAAGTGCAAACGAAAGATCTTCCAATAAATTGAAATTAATCACTGTAAATTGTTTGTTGTGCATTTCGAACGAAACAGGTCTGTCAGCGTCTGGCAACACTAGCGCTTATTAAAAACATCTCAATGATGTATTGCCAGTAATTTCAGCGAAATATCTCGACTAAATCCCTGCTATAGGGTAGATCCCTGGTAGGGATGGGACAAGAAGATACATAGATATCGATCAAATATATTTTATGGACATATTTGAATGTCCGTAGTTAATTTGCAATCAAAAAGATAAAGTAAGTTTGTATTTTAAAAAGAATGCAAATAAATTTATATCTGTCAAAGTAACTGCTAAATACGCCAGGTGAGGTTTATTTTGATAAATGCCAATTACGTCAAGAATCAATCAATTACTTGATTTCGTATTGAAATTAGGTCTGTCATAGAAGTCTTTATCGTATGCTCCCTATGACATTATATTTGACTGAGATAACATGTAACCTGTAATACTAAGGGCTAGTTTAGTGTTTTTAGGAGAGAAATATATTTTGGATATGTTCAGTAGTTCCAAAGATACATAAGTAGCGATCAAATTAATTTTACATATTTATAGGATTAATGTTACATTCATGTCTCTAGTGTTTCTAGTTAGTAATATTGTCTATGTCTATGTCTGGGCCGTATCGTCAATGATTTTATCGATATCGATGTCCCAGCTAGTGAGGTAAGCGCTGTTGGGGCGTTTAGTTCTGATTTATCGTTTTCTTAATAAATATGTCGAGTGGTGGCTCGATGGTGAGGTTTTATTATTAATTGCCGTACAGCTGGTTATTAATTATCGCGATCCGGGCGGGCAGGGAGGGTGTAGTTCGCATCGATGACCGTTTCTGAGTACACACAATAATTTATATTTACTATGCTGAAAAATTAGAGCAAACTGTATTCAGAGGAATTGCACTTAGCATTTTTTCCTACTTTTTTGAGCAATCACTCGCAGATAGATCAATTTCTAAGAGGAGGAGTCACTGAATTTTGGCATACCACAAGGAAGTTAGTGTATTGGGACCTAAATTGTTTTCATTCTTCACAATTTTAACGAATTTGGCAAATTAAAAAAATATTTATTTGCCTGAAGTGAGATTGGAACGAGCCCAAAAAGCTGTTTTTTAAAGAAACTTTTCTGACAAATCCCGACTCTCAGGCAATTGTTTGTTTTTCACACAATTTATTTAAACTCATTAGAATGTAGGCATTATTATTATTATTATTTCTTGTGCCCCAACAGTGGGGACATAAGAGCTGATGATGATGATGAAATTATATTATGTATGTACTAACATAGTTCTTAAGTCCATTTGTTACTAACCCTATGAGTCCTTGTTACTTGATTAAAGAAACTGTATTATTATTATTATTATTATTATTATTATTATTATTATTATTATTATTATTATTATAACCTACATTAATATTGTTACATTCCGTTTTTTAAAAAATGAATTTATTATTAACTTACTTTAAATAGAAGATATTTTAGACGATAATTGTGTTATTTGCATTTTATTTGAATTATCGTCCCTACGAATTCTAAGTACTTATATACAAAGTAAATTACGAAAGGTCCACGGCTCAATTTAATTCAGAGAGTGAAATTAATTGTCTAGACCTTTATGAACGCTAAAGCTTGTATGTTCATCCCAGTTTTAATTTGTGAGTAAATAAAGAAATGAAATTGGGTTGTCTGACTGTCGGGTGATTATGTTCAAAACACAATGTTTTACGAGCACATGTTGTAATTTACTAATATGCCCTTTTTGTAATCTATGTAATAAGTGTTTTTCTTATCTATGCCTGTTTTACTCCGGTCCAATGCTCTGATCGCTGAGGGGCCTCGCGCCTCAGCGACCATTGAATCGGTTATCCGAAGGGTTCCATTCCCACTTGAGCTTCCTGAGGCTGGTTGATTTGTTTTAGTAAAATTTTATCTTTTAACTAATTATAGCATTGTGAATACAAAATTCAAAATAATAATATATGTTTGTTTTGTACAATAATGTAACTTTCTCCAAAAAAGTTACTTAATTACGAACCTGTTTAAGTTTAAGACGAGAGACGTTTTACACTAGTGGCCGCTCGCGGTTTCACCCGCGTGGTTCCCAGTTTCACCCGCGTGGTTCCCGTTCCTGTGGGAATATCTGGATAAAAAGTATTCTATGTGTTATTCTCGGCTATAAACTATCTTTATGCCGAATTTCACCCAAATCCATTCAGTAGTTTTTACGTGAAAGAGTAACAAACATCCATACTTACAAATTTTCGCGTTTATAATATTACAAAGAAAAGCCTTATTACACTTGGGTGCGTTTTAAGTATCCATTTCATAGGTGACAACTTTTATGTGGTGCTTTTTTAATACTATCCAATTTTCGCCAACATACTCGAAAACGAGCTAGCTACCTAAACAAACACAAAAACCTAACAATAGTTTTACTCTAAACTGAACAGTTCAACAGTGATCCTACTACGAAACCAAAATTAAATTGGAAACAAACTTTGCGGATTGTACATGACACCGTGCACTAACATCACACTTGCAGCGTGATAAAGCATAAGCGGCAATGTATTTTGATCTTTCGATGGTTCGCTATTCGTTTGGCTCGTGCTGGTTTTCTGGGTTCGGTCAAGCGCGATCGGTGAGTAGTCTGCACGGGCGATTTGTTCCTAATGGGCCGCGGCTCATTAGCCTCCTCCGCACAGGGCACTAATACCCCTGGTAAGGCGCTACGTTATAAACAGGAATGGCCGCTACGGCTACGACATAGATCACTGCTACGACTTTCGTAGCATTGGTAAACGATGTCGCACGTTACAAAATTTGGCAGGTATGTAAGAACAATTCAAGTCATGAACAAAGCTTCACGTTAACTTGATATGTGCTTTGAAATGGTATTTATACAGTTAATAATCCTTTGCTCGCCTCATACGAATTTGCTTACCATACTTTACTTTAAATGTAAGTGCTGACCAATCCACCGATGTAGTAAATGAAATTAACATTTTATCAAAGTTATCACTACATTTCTAAGAGGGCCATCGCTATATTTACATCTTTTATTTACAAGCTTTTTTCTATTATCCACTACCATATTTCTTCCGTTTTCTCTCTTACGTAATAACGACTGTACGAAACTAACTCCGTACACAAATAACGTAAATAAGTCGTAAAAAATGCCCCCATTACTCTTTACAAGCGAAGGTTGCGGACCCCTGTGGCGATATCTATGGGGTCACAGGAATTAGGAGAAACACCAACATATTTTGTGTCTTTCAATTATGGTTACTGAATTATGACAATAGCTCTTTTGAGATATTGGTATGGTGATAGTGATATATTTGCATCTATCTATGATGATAGCAATAGTCTATTTCTTCCTGAAACTATTCCAAGAATCGCAAGTAGAGGGAAAGTACTCGATGATTTTTACCCTGGCAACACATACAGTGTGTAAAATATTATTAGTAAAATATTTAATCATCATCATCATCATCATCTCAGCCAAAAGACGTCCACTGCTGGACAAAGGCCTCCCCCAAGGATATGAGGGGTATTTGCCGTAATCGCCACGCTTGGCAGGCGGGTTGGCGATCGCAGTAGGTTGAGGGTAACCTCAGAGAGAAAATATTTAATGAAGTATTATAATTATGATTTATACTTTTTATTGTCTGTAATTGAGCCTTTATATAAAAAGGAATAAGTGATAAGAATTATATAAATAAAGTTCAGCCACGACCTCAAACGTCTTGCGGCGCGCGGCGCGGCGCAATCCGCGCGGCGATTTCTCTGCGTTCTTTCGGTTACCATTGGCAGCCGCAGCAAAACGCGCAATAAACAAGAAATACGCTTGTCGCGTCGCAAGCCGCTCGTGCTCGTAGCCGAGGCCCTACAAAGCTGGACAGTAACTTGTCCGTTAACCGTACAGTCGCCAAACAGAGTAACAGTTCTTAATTGTGAACAGTTTGCAATTCTCAAGCACGCATGCAGATTGGCAGCTAACCGGCTTACGGCCGCTCGTGCAGCGCGGACGGCGGCCCGGTAGCCAATGATTTGTATAAATAATTCCAGTTCTTCGGTCGCAACGGACCAATCAAATTACTTCACTTTGTTAGTTGATTGCACGTTGTTCTGTGGAGCTGAATGCACAGCGGATGCGGTATTAATTGTCTCTAAGGTTGCGAGTGCACGTCTGGCAGAATGTAACAGCTATGCTATATTTCTTCCTAGACAAGTTATAAACTTGTCTGCGAATATAGCCACACCTTACCATGCCAAAAAATGTTACTCATCAATTGTAGCGATTGATGATTGATTGATTGATTTCAGTGATGGAGGCTTTTATTCGGCAGTGGAACAGTTATAGGCTGTTTTCATTAATTTAAATATAGTACATATAAATGTTAAACGCAGTTTTTTTTGAATTCTCTATATGCTTTGGAAAAAGAGTTAAGCTGTTAGCTCCAGTTGTCTAACGTCATCTTACTCACCAATGTTAGGTTGCCGGCCACAGAGGTAGAGGTAGTTTCCCGCCAACATTATCTCACACCGTTAAAGTCATAGACATTTGGTCTGTGCCACAGAGCCACAACACAACTTTCAGATAAAAAAATATATGTTACTAGCTGACCCGGCGGACTTCGTACCGCTTTGACAGTTTCCATGACAACAAAACAAACAAATCATTTTGTATTGGAAAATTAAATTGACGTTTTTTATTATTTTCCGTTACTTATTATTTATGTTTCTCACCGTTTAAACCTTCCCTGAACTGCCACAAATATTTCAAAATCATAATTAGCCAAATAGGTCAAGGCATTCTCGAGTTTTAGCGACTCAAACGAACAGCAATTGATTTGTATATACGAGTATATAGTTTGCGACAGCAAAGATAAGATGGTAGTAGCCAGGTGGGTCAAAACAGGCTCTACCACCAACTAAACACAGTACAAGAACATGTTTCCTGCTGGGTAATAAACCCACAAAAGCTCTGTGTGTGAGACCGTCAGTGATGTTTCTAAATTAACGATGCCGTATCCACAGCGTACGCGCATCGTGGCAGTAAGCGCAATGAACAGCGTTCGACGCGCAGCTCTGTCCTTAATTAATTTAAACGGGGTCCGGTCCAGCACAAAGTAGTTTTGCTATGAAAAACCGTGTTAGACTGCTGTTTGTCCGTCCGTTGTGCCGACTGCTCCGACTACTCAGATCGCTCAGACCGAGCGCGGGGATGGCGGCTGTGTCATCCCTGCAAATATTATAAATGCGAAATCATGAATGTTTGTTTGTTCTTCAGTCGCGTGCAAATTCTTGAGCGGGCTCGGATGCAATTCAGTACACAGATATTTCGATCCTGAATAAAATAGAGGATTGGGAATGCCACCGTTTTCTTTTGGGAATTCACGTCAGACTAAATTTCGCAAATATCAGAAAGAAATGATAAAAAAAACATTAGAAACAAGGGTTTCGTCATTATCAGTCAATATACATCTCACTGCTGAGCTAAAGCCGTCCCGCACGGACATTAGCTTATTTAATAATTAATAGTTCTGGTCTACCCATCCTGAAAGCAAATGTAGCCTATTCGTATAGGTTCAAGGGGATTGAACCATGATTTCACGCATTTAACCCGAGCGTTTATCCGTTCGGCTATCGGATGCTTCATACATACACAAAATATAATATGTGTTATATTTACATAAAATACGAAAATTATCTCACGAAAGTAGAGCTCCACAGTTAATTTAAACACAAAAATAGTCACAACAAATTAATAGTAACTGCAATGTCATGCAAGGACGCGCGTTCAATCGTAGAATCTTTGAAGGGCTACGATACAATAAAAAAAAGCGGGTAGAATTTTAGACTTTCTATCTACCCTTCATTTGTCCGACAAAAAATATAATGAAATATAGAATTGCGAAGAGTAGGTACATTACCATCGTTTATTATTGTCATAATAATTATGGTCTACGCCTAAACATTCCCAACGGACTATTTGTAATCATCATTCCGATTAGAAGTTGGTCCATCCAGTGCTGAATGTTGTTCTGTTGATTATAACTATATCTAATTAGGGGCCCGCAGTAGGCGGGCGCGCCGCGATAAGCCCGCGTACACAGATTAAATAACTTCGCCCGTTAACCGCCGTAAACGAATTTAACTAAAATAATTAAACTAAGGCGAAATAACATCATTTTATATTGTAATGTATTGTTATTCGGTGCGCGAGCCATTTTGATGGAACTTTGCGAAAGCCCGGACCAGTAATAGTTATTATTTTGAATTAGTTGTTTTAATTCGTTGTTTTAGCGTTTATGTGTTTATTTTTTTGTAGCTTTAAAAACACCTATCAACCGAACACACTGATAAGTAATTAAGTACCTATGTTAATTTTACTTATTTATAGTGTTTATATGAAATTAATATAAAGATTACCATATTTTATAAATCTATTTTCTGCGGCAGCTTAGACTTCGGGTGTCAGATCCAGAGAGCCCAGGTTAAATTCCCAGTTTTCTTAATGTTATTCTTGTCTCAAGTCCATCTAGCTACCTAGATAGCTTTACGTTTTAGAATCATCTAGCCAGCCAATAAACTAATATTCCTCTTTGAACAAAAACATAATTTCTATATAATACTGCTTACAAATTGATTTTGAAAATGCAGTTTTATAACAGACATACTTGTTGTACCTGCAAAATATATGGCAATGTCTGTATGGAACACAAATTACGTTATGTCACGTTAATTCATCATCATTAGAGACACGATGATGTCGAGCATCGCGTTAAACTGCACACCGCCATTAACTTCATTAGAACACTATTAAAATGGGCTCGGTGACATTTTTTAGTGAATTCCATGTTGAGAGTGATATTTTGACAGGGTTACCACAAAATTGAATGACAGTTAATGTGGTGCAAGAGCTGTCTTTGTGTCTGGACTTCGCTTTTAGTGTGAGTAGTGACTTCATAGTGAGTATGAGTGTTGTTGGGGCTGCCTAGGTACTGTAGCGCTTCTGGCATGTTTGCAGATGCGCATGTCAATGACTTTCATGCAGTAATGCGCAAAAAGATATTGTCAGTTAGAAACAGATCATTCTGTTCCTTCCTTCCTTCATTTCTTCCTTTTTTTAACATGTGATTGTCCTTTATATTTTGTGTTTTTATTTGTGATGGAAAGTGTCCTTTTATGATATGGCATTTTCCAATATTTAAGACGCTGTAAGGGAGAAAAGAGCTTGACACTTGCTGAGTTTCTTACCGATTCTTCTCAGTACAAGATCTCCCGCCCAGAGTAGACTTACGCACCGATGGCATAATGACGTTCATAAGAGCTATTTGTAGCCTAAACTGAATACGTAAATGATTTTGAGTTTTGAATTTTGAAATTTTGAAAGTTGCTTAACCTTAAACGAGGAGCTCAATGAATGACGATAGAAATACATCGTAAACTGACTACTCGCCGTAGCCTAATATAATAATACAATACGTTCAAGTCGACGTTTAAAATTACTAATTAGTACAATTAGCAGGCGAGCTCGGCTCATCACAGGCTCGTTACTGCGCCAACTGCGCTCGCCTAAGGCACAAGGAGGGGCCTAAGGCACAAGTAGACTGCAAGAGGTAAGCTTTCATACATTACGCTTTGTTTTGTTTACTGATTATCTCAGGCGGCAATTTCAACGTCACCACACTTATAATAATTCTTTATTGATTACAAATGTGGTACATAAGAGGTGTTAAAAAAACAGGTAAAGATCAACACATGAATAATAAATAACAACTTAGATATAATTTATATACAGTTAAACAAAGTAAAAACAAAAATTTCTTATATAGGTGTATTACTTAGGACACGTTAGTATAATATTCATTAATAATATTCATACGTACAAACCGTAAAACCAATTTAGAAATAAAAAATATGCCGAGATTACCTAAAGAAACAAAAGAAAACTTAGTAGTTATGGTGGAGAAACTGGGAAAGTCTGTGAATTGTGACATTCGCAAAGACAATATCAGAGACATCTACAGAGTCCCAAGTAAGAAGAGTGATAAGAGTGACAACACCCCGATTATAGTGGAGCTATCATCTACTTTGCTAAAAACGGAGATATTATTGATGACCAAGATATTTAACAACAAATACAAAGACAAACTCCGTGCCAAACACTTGGGTGCTACTACAAAAGAAGAAACAGCTGTTTTTGTCTCTGAACAGCTCACTGCAAAAGGAGCTCGTCTATTCTTTTTAGCTCGAGATGTCGCTAAGTCAAAAAGTTTCAGATTTTGCTGGACCTCCTACGGGCGTGTGTATTTGCGTAAAGAAGAAAATACACCCGTTATCCTAGTGAAGAGCGAAACTCAAATTCAAGCTCTAATGTTGTCTAGCTGACTAGGTAAAACTGTTGGTTTGTTTTTTCTAAAAGGTTTATGCACCCTCTATTATAAGATTGTGCTAATTAGATACATACAAAAAATAATCATAATATCATATAATATCATAATAATCACACAAATACATTTACATCACATATTCACTCCATTGATTACATATTACATTATTTTACATACCTACACAGATTACATCAGTCATAATTTTACACACTCATTCATCTATTTATACATGAACAATTATATCCATACTTTCATGCCTCAAATTGCCGTGCTAATTTATGATCATTTGAAGCTGACAATACTTGCTATAGTTTCGATTCTAATAATAACTCTAAATGAATAATTGTTTAACAAATATTAATGAAATAGATCAAACAGACATTGCCTCCTCATTTATATGCCAAACTGACCAGCTTTCATCTATTATAACCGTACAATCATCAGACTTTACAGTAGTATCTCAGAATATACGCAGTATTTATGCTAACTTGGATGACTTGCGATTAAACATATGTAAATTTAATTTTGAAATTGATGCTATTATTTTGAGTGAATGTAGACTAGATTCTAATAAAAATATACCTCAAATAGAAAACTATATAGCATTTCATACAACTAAACATCTCAACAAGGCTGATGGTGTAGTTGCCTACATAAAGAACACTCATAACGCCTCTTTCAAAGAAATAAACTTGACTCATGCATCTGGCCTGGAAGTTAATATTGAAAATATGCTCATAATTGGCATATATCGCTCCCCATCGACAACTAATGCGGATGATTTTATAAATTCCCTAAATTTATATCTAAATACAATCACGCAAGTTAATAATGTTATTCTGACAGGCGATATTAATATAAATTTAATATACCACCCTGACGAAACCACCCAAGGTCGCTCAAACAGAATCAATTACTTAAATATGCTGGCCACCCATGGCATGCTTGCTGGGCATGATTTTCCTACTCGAGGTCGAAATTGCCTGGATCACTTTATACTAAAATTGGACACTTCCAATAAAAGTGCTAATGCTGCTGTAATAGAATCTACTGTCACTGATCATTTTATGATTTTCTTAAAAATATCTTGTTACAAAAGAACGTATGTAAATAAAAAAATAAAAGAAGTAATAGATTATGATAGCGCGTTGCAACATCTTAAAAATGAAAATCTAAACAATCTACTGGCCCTGACTGACCCTAATCTTATTACTCAAGGATTGATCAGTACTTTACAAAATAGCCTTACTTTAAATACCATTAAAACAAAGATTCCACGAAGAGAGCAAATTATTAAGCCTTGGATGACTGCGGGCGTACTACGCTGTATTAGAAATAAAAACGATTTACAACGTAAACTAAAACTTGATCCTGAAAACCTGACACTTAAAATAACATATAACCGTTTATATGTAATTTATACCGTAATTTCTGCACTAAAATTATAAAAAAATTAAAACGCGACTTCAATTAGAAAACGCCATCAAAAATCCAAAAAAGCTATGGAACATCGTTAATAACTTAACTCAGCGTAAAACACCCAAATCACAAAACTTAGAACTTCTTAATATTGAACTAACTCCAGAATCGTCTTTAGATAAAGTTAATACTTATTTTGCTACTATTGGTGAACTGATGGCTCAAAATATTTCTACTCTCAGAACTGAAGAAGATGATTCTGATACTACCACGCCCCCGGTGACATCATTCGTGCTCTTGGGTACTGATCCTAATGAGGTTTACTCTATTATCATGTCTATGAAGGCTGACAGTGCTCCTGGGTGGGACAAAATACCGGCACGATTCTTAAAGTTAGCATCAAAAGAGATTGTACCTATTCTAGTTCATCTCATTAACCGGTGTTTTGAGTGCGGGATGTTTCCGACGGCACTAAAGCAAATAACTATTACGCCCGTACATAAATGTGGTAAAAAAACGGACCCCTCAAACTTCAGACCTATATCTGTAATATCTATGATAGCAAAAATTTTAGAAAAACTAATAAATATACGACTGCAGAATTTTTTCTCCAAATATAATATATTTTCTAAGTCTCAATTCGGATTTCGAAAGAACTTATCCACGGAAGACGCTGTACTAGCCTTGACCTCAACTATAGTTGAAAATGTTGATGCTGGTAATAAATGTCTGGCGGTTTTTCTTGATTTAAGAAAAGCCTTCGATACTGTATCTATACCAATTCTTCTACGATGTCTTCAGGACGTAGGCATTAGAGGAAATCAAATCAAACTTATAGAAAGTTACTTAACTGATTGTATTTCGCGAGTTGCGGTAGGATCAACATTGAGTTCTGAATGTGTAGTTAACTACGGTTTGCCCCAAGGTAGTGTACTGGGTCCTTCCTTATTTCTGGTATATGTAAACACTTTATGTAATATGCAAGTAGACGGAGGTAACATATATTCGTATGCGGATGACACTGCTATTGTTTTTGTAGCTAAAGATTGGGTAAACTTAAAATCAAGAACTGAAGCGGGACTCACCAAAATCGCTACTTGGCTGAATACTCACCTTTTATCACTAAATTTCAATAAAAGTAACTATATTTGTTTTAGCAAGTATGACAACGGGCAACCCAGTCCTGATTTCAGAATAAAGGTACACCAATGTGTTGAAAATACATTTGTGTCTTGCTCTTGTCCTGAACTTAAAAAAGTGATCTGTACAAAATACTTGGGTGTTATGCTTGACCAGCGTCTATCATGGCACAATCATATTGAACTGCTTATGAATAGAACGAGAAAACTGATATGGACATTTAAAACTTTACGATATGTAGCCTCAGAACGTCTATTGCGTCTAACATACTTATCCTTGGCTCAATCTGTTTTGACATACTGCATAACTGTGTGGGGTGGAGCGAATAAAACGATCTTTCTTGATTTGGAGAGAGCTCAGAGATCATTACTTAAAGTCATGTATTTTAAGCCGCGTGAGTTTTCAACAGACTTACTCTACTCCTCCAGTAATTTAATGACTATCAGAAAATTATATGTTTTGTCCACCGTGTTAAGGAAACACAAATCGCTTCCTTACCAACACAATGTAAATAATGCCAGAAGAAAACGCAATGTTACACATCAACCACGGGTGAAGTCTGTTTTTGCGCAGAGGCAATTTGTCATCAGAGCCAATGTTTTATATAATAAAATAAATAATGAACTTGACATTTACAATTTGAATTATAAAGCATGTAAATCTGTGCTCACGGAATGGCTGATAACAAAAAGTTATTCTGATATTGAACTGCTTTTACTAAACACACACACACACACACACACACACACACACACACACACACACACACACACACACACACACAAACACACACACATACACACACACATAAAATGTTTACTAAATGTTTAAGTGGTTTAGTCTATTTGTAACCATGCTATGGAAGAGCGGTAGCACTAACCACATTATGCTTGTATTAGACTAAGTTGCTGGAATAAACTTTTTTGTATTTTGTATTTTTTTGCATTAAGTTTATAAAAGCATTTATCTATTAAATAATTATTTAAGGATGTTATAAATTTTTTATTATCTTCTATTTCTCTTATTGTGTTTGGTAATGAATTGTATAATTTTACTGCCATGGAATAAGGTCTTGATCTCACTATAGATACATTAGTTTTTTTAATACTTTTTTAGGGGCGGCGGGAAACTTAAAGGGTTCCTCAGGCCGTGTTAAACGGAGCACCATCAAAGGTTTTCTAGAGGGAACGGCATCACGCACTAGTGCGTGTCCTACTAGATTCTCCCAGGGGTTCGGATCACAACAGTCCGAGCGCTGCTGTTGCTTCCGTGTCCGTGAAAGGTAGTCTATCGCTGTTGCTTGCGTCATCTATAAATCTAACCTTCTGCATTGTCCTTTCTTAGTGGCTAAGTATTGGAGTTGTGGATTTGCCGCGCCGCTTTGTGCGAGCTGCGTCAAATTTAACTCGTACGACAGCGGGATTTGTGTTGGAACTTCGGCGACAGTGAATGTTCTGTGTGTAAGTTTGTTGTGTCGACAACGGTCCTGACTTGGCTAAATGTATTCATTTAAGCGTCGCATATGTGTGATTATGATCGAACTTCACTTCAGGTACATTTGATAGTAAATTATAAATTAAGAAAAACTTACTTACTTCCTACCCTGGCCCTCACGGCGTAGGGGAGCGTCCTCCGGGTAGCGGATGGGGGAACGGTCGGTGGAACAGCCTGGCTATGTTGCCGGCTCAGGCCCGATGGGCCCGTTGATCAACGTAAGGTGTGGTCCTCCAGCATTTCGAGGTTTTGCAGGGGGCTAACGACACTCCCAAGTAAAAAAAGAACTTAATTTTTGTAATTCGGAAAAGTGTCGAAAACATTTTCACGCGCGGGATCTGAAGGAGCTCGATGGCGAAGTGGTAAACCCTCTTTGACTGTATTGCTAGGGCTTATTGTTTGTGCGCGTAAGTGTTTCTCTTTCGTCAGGCGTTTCTTATCTTATCTTATCTTAGTGGGGCCTGCCGAGGTTTCCACCTCCCAGTAACACTTCGACCCATTGGGATCTTTTGTGCAACCCCATCCTTTCACTCTTCCTCCTCTGTAAAGATAGATGCCATAAGTCTGGCAACGTCCTTAAGAGCGAAGAGCCTGAAGTCCTCCGGTTTCGGATAGGCCGACCCCAGGAGTCCCATTCTTTTCCTAGCCAGAGAGTCGCAGTCGCACAGTAGGTGCTGCATTGACTCGGTTTGCTCTCCACATGCCCTACACAAACTATTTGTTGAAAGGTGCATTCTGTGAAGCATTTGTTTTGTGGCATAATGCCCTGTCAAGGCACCGATGGTTAATCGGGCCTGCCTTCTGCTGCCTCCGCATATGAACTTACTCCGTCCTAAGGCGTTTTCGCCTAGGAAGGATTTGGAGTGTTTCATACCCGGCTGCTCTTTCCATTCGATGCCGTGCCTGTTTTTGATGTAATCTTTTAAGGCCTTGTTGATGGTACTTTGTGCAAGTGCCACGAACGGCTCAGGACCAATAAGCTGGGTCTCTGAGCCCTCCCTGGCAAGTGCATCCGCCATCTCGTTGCCGTGGATTCCCATATGGCCTGGGACCCAGATCAATCGCACCTTGTTATGCCCACCTAGCTTGTTTAGAGCTTTTGTGGTTTCCAGAACAAGGCCCGAGTCGATTCGGGGCGATATGAGTGACTTGAGCGCGGCTTGGCTGTCACTCAGGATGAATATATTGCGCTTTTTAATAGCTAACTCTATATTAGAATTGCGAAAGTTTCTGCTTGGTAAACAGTAGCAAATTTTCCCATGCTTTGACTATGCTTGAAGTCGTTATTATAGACGCCTGCCCCTGTGCCCAACTCGTCAGGCGTTTATGGAAGACCAGTGTCGTAGTGTTGGTATACTTTGCGTTATTCAAAGTAAAATGACGTTTTAGAGTTATATATTATATATTTTAAACAATGTTTACTTAGTTATTATCAGGCCACAATGTAACATAATAACAGGTCAATAGAAATATAGGTATATACATACCTTTTAAAGTTGATTAATTAATACTAAGTATTATGATATTTTTTTTGCAAACAAAAGTATGAAATTAATTCATAATTTTAGTAACCAACCTATACCTATACCACTCAGCAGTAAGTGACTATAAGCAAAAGAAGAGTGGAAACAGAACCTATATTTATGTATAACTACTACTAGAAAGCCGCAGCACAGAAGTATGGCTTTCTCTATTAGTCGTCGTATAATGGGTACCTAATACTTTAATTAATACCTTTCATAAACTTTTCAAAGTCGATTAGATATTTTATTCCCGCAGGAATGAGATAAGATTTCCCCGGGACAAAACGTACTCAATGGCACTCTCGAACCCTTCAGCTATCTTTTTGCAAAAATCGGGAAGATCCATTGTTCCGCTTGAACATGAGGAAAGGACAAACAGATATACTCTCGCATTAACTATATTAGTCCTGCGAATTTTATCAGGCTTTGATTGAGGACATTAATGTATTTTGATAATAGGTTTACTAGATGTATGACTTAGAATCGTACATAAAACTTAAGAACGTTATCCGTAGGTGGAGGTGCGTTGCTAAACTTTATTCAAGAATGCTTTCGTGGAGAGCTAGGTTTATTTATTCATAAACTAAAGCAAGTATGTGGTAGCACAGACGACGGAAATACTGCCAGAAGTTTTTTTAATGCTGCTTGCTCAGTCGAATTTCAGGAATAGGTAGGTACACGAAACATAGATTAAAGCGACTAAGTATGTAATTCTTCAGTCATTCGTTCTTTTAAAAAGTTGGAGAATACGCTTTGGAAGCCATGTTACGTACACAAAATATCAATACATGGCCAGCTAATCATTCGCGTTTTTATCTATTTGAGAGCTATCAGGAATGCATAGGTATCTCGAAGTAAAGACTAGAGAATATTTAAAATACCTACACCACGCACGAAAATATATTAAGTAGATCTTGCTCCACATAAGTATGGTAGGTGCGTACATCACCTGCTGAAGTTTCTGCCAAACTTGAGCCACTTTTGTATTAAGTCATTGTATAATATAATATATTATGTTCTTTATCAACACTTTGAACACTTTTTTATTAAGGTAGAAATCAGTACGGCTATTTAAACATTCATTTCTTCAACTAAAGTGTGTTCATCTCTTTTCTATTAAAATCCGGCGGCATAATCTTATTGATGCTGGAATAGAATTGTTCCACTAAGTTTCAACTATAAGTTGCGATAAATAAACTTGCTTCGGAACTTAACTCACTCCTTTCAGGTAAAATTTACTTGTACTCGCTTTGTCCAGTTGGTCTATCACAACCCCATTAAGAACAATATGTAACATTAAGTGTGTTGAACCAACTTCATTGGTTTTCATAGTTCTGACTGAAGTCTTCTGACCATGAGATCTTGTAATGAGGTAAAACTTTAAAGTTTGTAACATCTATGTCCGGTTCTTGTGGATAGCACAAACGTTTATAATAGAGATAAAAAATTGAGTTGTTCAATGGAAATTGTCTGCAGTTCTTCACATACTGTAAAGTCATGTTTTGTTCAGATCCAGTTATAAAATGCTAAGTGCTTCATCATTTGAATAGGCTATATGTGTGTACCGAATCAATTAGAGAATTATTGCGTAATTCACTTTTTTCTGCTGACGACATCTAAAACTTCGTAAGATCTCAGACCTTGAACGTTTGAATTCAGAATAAAATCAAGAGCACAGCTATCCAGTACTTCCTTTTTCGGTTTTTCTTTTGTTCTTCTCGAACTGTCTTCGTAGATTTTCGAAGGTTGTTCTCGCTTCTTTTCATAGATCGTTTTGGCTTCTCTGTCCGGTGTAGTAGGCTCAGATTCACAATTGTGGGGTCTTCAACATGTACAGTAAATACGATATTTTGTCTCAAAAACTGTTCATTCGATTCCAAGAGATTTTTTGAATACTTGCGATATTATTTGCATCAAAGGAAATAAAATGGTCTCGTAGAAATACTTAGTTTGATACAGCAATATCAGAATTTGTCACTTTCAATAAATATGAGACATAAGTAGTTAGGTACATACGAATTGAGCGAGCTATTAAAATTATAGTAATGACAAAAGCTAATGAAGGACTGTAGTTTGTCATAAACAAACGCACTGTTTTATACTTATTATTCATGTGAGTCGTGTGCACTGTAACTTAAAAAAAAGTTGTTATCAATATCTGGTTATGCGGTTTGTGATAATATTTAAACGGTTTGTGTATGTGAACTAAAATATTGTGGGAAATACTTAACCATGTATTAATAGCTCAACTCGTAATAATCACAATGCAAGCTTTATTCACCTCCAACCCATTAACGATACGATAACAAACTTGTAAAGAGCATTGAAATAACGCCTCCAAGTGAAACAAACCAATTGTGCCAAACTTGTTGTTTTCGTTGACCTGAATATCAACAACACACCACTTCATTGTATGATCCCACTGCTGGGGCACGAGCCTTCCCAATAGAAGGATAGGGAGAACGGGCCATAAGCCACCACGCGGGCCCAGTGCGGATTGGTGGTTGTTAACGACTGCTAATGCAGCCGGGACCAACGGCTTTACGTGCCTTTCAAAGCACGCAGGAGCTCGAGATGATAAAATTTAGGTCCCCCATCCGATGACCGGCCTTTGCGAAAGTTGCTTAACCTCAGCAATCGCAAACTGGGCACGTGAATTCCTGCGCCGTCGAGCTGGATCGTGTACGAATGGTGATTGAAAGTCGCACTCAGCACCCAGAATCCCACCACGCCAATAACTAACACGTTCGTAGCTATACATGGAAAAGGGACAACGAATAGACGCTGCACAATTTAAATACAATAACAAATAAGAAGAGACACTATACAGATTTATCGTATCTTTATTACATAAATTATTTTATTCTGTAGCTTCCATTCCAACCCTTTGCAAGGTCCGTGTTTCACAGAGAGACATTGTCTCTTTAAGTCAGCTTTGCTATTTCAAAACGTAACGCACTCGCGTTCTGTTTCATGCAAAATGGGCTTACAGTATCTTTTGCTATTAAACAAACACAAAACCGTATAAATGGTTTTCTTTCAATGTGTCCTGTTTGCAAACGCACTTGGCCCGTGATCCGATGGTCCTGGATTCAATTCCCGGGTCCGATAAAGTGTAATATGGGATTGTGATCACTAACCTGCATTTCGGAAGCGTGGTAATTCAATTCAAAAAATTCAAAATTCAAAATCATTTATTCAGTTTAGGCTACAAATAGCTCTTATGAACGTCATTATGCCATCGGTTCGTAAGTCTACTCTAGGCGGGAGATCTTGTACTGAGAAGAACCGGCAAGAAACTCAGCAAGTGTCCAGCTCTTTTCTCCCTTACAGCGTCAAAAATATTGGAAAATGCCCTATCATAAAAAGACACTTTCCATCACAAATAAAAACACAAAATATAAAGGACAATCACACATATAAAAAAAAACAAAAGAGAAGATATAATAATATCTACATTTGCAAAACATCAGTTACCAGTTAAAATTTTCACAATGTCATACAGCACTAATAAAGGTCAAAAATTGTCTAAGAAAAAAACAAAAAAGAAAACAAAATTAAACTATAGTTAATAATAATAAAAATAATAGTATGCAAGAGCAGACCAGCCTCCACAGGCGGCACCCGTTCACGAGTATGACATATGAATCAGCCATCGCTTCACTCAACCATGTCTTAGGGAATGTAACGACCCGACGCACACGCCACCACCGCAGAGACACTAAAGAGAGCATGACACACTCAAGATACTCTAAATAAAAACCTAATGAAAAGTTTAACGTAACATAAATATTATTTGTAAACTGTAGGACATTGCTGATAAAGGCTATCATATCAGCGCTAAGATATTCTTAAAGTAATTATTGATCCCAATAAAATAAAATAAAGAGTAGTTTTATTTTTTATTATAACCAAGCTGTTTTGTCATCTAAATATTCTTTGACTGTATAATAACCTTTCTTAAGTAAAGAAGATTTTACATGTTTTTTAAACTTATCTAAAGGTAAATCTTGTACAGTACTAGGTATTTTATTATAGTAGTGATAAAACCAATACCCATAAGATTCATCATCATTTCAATGACGGGAGCCTTTGCCCAGCTGTGGGACAGCATATAGGCTAATCACTTTTAATTAACTAAATTTTCTAAACAGCACGGAACTCATTACCGAGGGCCGCTTTAACATATCTACAAGTGCCGGCTTATATTAATTCCATCGACAGTATATCAAGTCACGTAGCATCTCCAAATGGATATTTGGTCTAATTAATGTGATAATTAGCCGCAGGTTCCGACTCCAACTGCTTAATTAAGTGTACCTAAGTTTAGCTAAACACGAGACCTTCAAGTACATAGTAAAGAAACATAACATAGTAAAGAAGAAGTAGGTCCAAGGGCTTTGCTTCTTTTAGTCCTAGTGTGCACTCACATCAAACTTAATAAAAACTAGTAGTCGTCCAGTGGTTCAAATTCGACCGTTATTTTTATAAAAAGCTGTTTACTAAACAATATTTTATTGTATCATAGCACGGATTGTATCCTAAGCCTCAGAACAATAACTAAAGCTATAGATTAGTTAGTAGTTAGTAGATATAGTTCCGTTCTATCTTATGGCTAGAAAAGGAGGTTGGAGTGCAACAAATGGTTGACACTTAGTTTTTATTTTTTGTATTGTTATGTCAAACGGTCATCAGATAATCGGTGATCAAAAAAAATCTTGAGTCCTATATAAAGTCACTCACTACATTACCTCAAATATGACGTCACAAATCTGCTGACACCTTTGCTATTTTAGTCCGGTTTCTATAGATTTAGTTATTATTCTGAGTCCTAAGCAATTAAAAATTTAAAAAGATAGAATGTGAGTTTGGATTGGCATTGACAGATTTCGGCCGCTCCTTTTCCATTATTGAAATTTTTGAAAAATGTATCAGACAATGTTTATTTAATTTAATGTATTTTTTTATCTTCTCTCCTTCTCTTTAATAACTTTAAGTGTGCGAAATTTCATACTCCTCCGTCCGCGTAATTTTCGTAAAAAGGGGTACAAAATTTTTGCTTCACGTATTAATATACGACCTTCTGACAGGCCAGGACCGTGGGATGATTAGCGCCATGGTCTTGCTTGATTTTTCTAGAGCTTTCGATACAATTAATACAACTCTTCTGCTGTCAAAGCTGTCATTCTACGGAGTTGATGCAGCAACGGTCCGGTGGTTTAGTAGCTATTTATCCCACAGGCAGCAGTATGTGGAGCTGACCAAGTCTAATGGGGTTAGAGTTCAATCATCCCCTTTACCAGTAACGCGCGGTGTGCCTCAAGGGTCTATTTTAGGTCCCATACTCTACATCTTATATAGTGCAGATATAACAAAAACAATAACTCATTGTAAGTGTCACTTATATGCAGATGACCTGCAATTATACCTATCTTTTCCACCTTCAGATCATGCCGCAGCTGTGGTGAAAATAAATGAGGATCTATCCCGAATAGCCACATGGTGCCAGTCGAATTGCCTGACCCTGAACCCCAGAAAGTATAAATTTATTTTATTTGGAGCAAAATACAACCTTTGCAACTTTATTGGCAGCTGTACGTCTTTCAATCTTACTCTCAATGGGGAAAGCATTGAACGAGTAGAGAAAGTCAGAAATCTGGGACTGATCCTGGACGGTCACCTGAACTACGTTTTTATCGTCTTAAATTATTACATATAATACGACCCTACTTGTGTGAAGACCTCAGGATTCGGTTGTGTGAGTCACTGGTCTTGTCTAAAATGAATTATTGTGAGACTGTGTATGGACCATGTCTTCTATCCAGGTCTAGAAAGCTCATCCAACGCGTGCAAAATGCCTGTGCCCGGTTTTGTTTTCATATACCACCACGTACACATGTGACTCCTTTCCTTAATGCTGCAAGTCTACTAAAGATGGAGGCTCGTAGAAAACTTCATCTTGCTACAATGTTGTTTGACATTGTTGATGCAGGGAGGCCGCAGTATCTCTATGACAAGCTGGTATGGGCACAGGAACATAGTAGATATCCAAAAAGAGCATGTACTCACATCTTCTCTACTCCCAAGCATCGCACTATGGCTTTTCGCGGATCATTTAGATATGCGGCCTCTCGGTGCTGGAATGACCTCCCGCCCCCAATGCGTGACCTAAAAACCAAAGTTATTTTTAAAAAACACCTCAAAAACTACCTCATTGAATTACAAAAGCTAGAAACTAAAAGCTAGAAACTAGCTGTTACTAAAATCTATTAAAAACGTACGATCAGGGTTTTCACGACGTGCTTGGAGGTCCAGTCACCGGGGCCGCCCTCTTGGGGAGCACCATCTTTTCGTTTTCTCCATAATTTCTCTGCCAGTAAATAGCTTCATGATCACTGTTTTGACTTGTTAGTCTTGGCATGCAGGCACGCGGGGAATGGACGGTGTACTTAATATACGCATGCCACAATGCCGCGTCCAGGATGCTAATCATCATCAGCTGCCACGTGCCTTGCCACGTCATATTATTATATTGTTAGACAGCGCTAGGTACTTAAAATCTTTCTACCATCTTTAAAGTTTGTGACAATTTTATTTTTCTCTAACTCGGGTTGGGAATAGCTTAAGTTTTTCCGGTGGGTTCGGCAAAGGAATCGTGCTCACTGGAGCCTTACTTAGTAATTTATGGTATATTTAAATGTGGTTTTTCAATGTAATTATTATTTTATTTTATTTTATAGTTTTTAATTTCTTTTATATTTTGTCTTGTCACTGTACCGTATATATTCAGGCCCTGTCAGAATAACAGCGCTTCTGTGTCATTCTGAACATCCATGAATGACACAGCAGCATAAGCTGAGACAGGGCCCTTTAACTTCACACTTTATTGTTTTTTTTACTACAAATTTGTTATTTATTTCTTTTTTCTTTCTGTCTATCTGTTTTTTCTTTTTTCTTTATTGTTGTTTGTTTTAATTAAGTGTGTATGTTAATAAAAAAATTCTATTCTATTCTATTCTATTCTAATGTATAGATAAACATATGAAAATATAATTAGGTCTTCTATATCATTGTTACAGTTACAGTATAGACAGACAGCTGCACATCGACCTATACAACACTGTCAAATATCTTCAATACATTTTCAACCATATGACTTTGGAATACAGTTCAAAGTCTATTGAGGAAGTTTGACAGTTCGTGGTAGATTGATGTGCACGCGTGAGTACCATCTACGAGTATAAATAAAACTAGACCCTGGCTACATACTAGCGAGAGCCATCAAACATGAAATTAAATTCAAATTAGTAATACACGTACTCAGAGACAGATTAATCACGAAATCACAGAAACTTTAAAGCATACAAACTCAGAGGCCACACTGGACTAAGGTTGCCAACCATGCTTTATAATAACGTATCCTACGTTATTTTCCATCCCCATACTTTATTCTTTTTAATAAAAATAAAGTACGGAAAATACTTCATTTCGGACTAATGCGTGCGTTTGATCGGAACATTCCTGTTGACTTAATTTCTGAACTACTGAATGATACTCAGACTCAGGTGAAATGAAACGAAACGCAACGCTTAAATAAATAAATTTGGAAAATACTTTATTTTTTCTTCAAATCCTTTTTTTTATACTAGTTAGTGATAGATTTACTTTAATTTCCTGAAAAATAGCTGGCAGCCCTACACTGGACCCACTGAAAGATGAATAAGGCTAGGTGCATAAGGAAGAACGAGGAAAAAGATAACCTAGCAGCCCATCCTAATATCTTAGGATAGGAGAAATAAAATCAGTGCGACTATATACGCTGGCACACGTCATTCGAATGGAAATCATCGTTTGATGATAACAGGAAGAAAGGATTTATATCAATACCTTTAGGGTGTAGAGTTATTCTACGTTGAAACAGGAGAGTGATGAATATAAGTGTTGATACATGGAGCGGGAGAGGGATTGTGTGACCGACGATATGAATATGAAGGGAGTGACTGCACAGGTGACGACTGATAGAGGAGATTGGAAGGAACGGACATTCTGCGCCGACCCCAAGTAACATGGGACCAGGGCAGGAAGAAGAAGAAGGGTGCAGAGTTATTCACGCGGACGGAGGCTTCGGTCGGTAGTAATATTATTATTATTATGTATTGCAATTACTAGATGTTCATTTGACGACCTCCTTGGTCGAGTAGTTTGTACACCGGTTCTCATGGTGTCGCCATCTCTGAGGTCCTGGGTTATTGTTTTTCTAAATTGTCTTGGGTCTGGTTGTTTTCTATGTATAATAAGTATGTATTTAAGTATTTTAAGTATGTTTATCCGTTGTCTAGTAACCATATAACGAGTTTCATAACGAAGCTTCTCTTGGGCTAGATAATTGGTGTGAGTGTAGGAAATATTTATTTTATTTTTTTATTATTCAATAGTTCAATTAAGTATAACTTTTTTAAAGGAAATTACTAATTAATAAAGTACTACTTAAATAAAGTTTTCAAATGGCAAAATTGATTACTTGTTTTACGAAGGAATTGTCCTCTACCATAAATGCCATAACCACATAAAAAACTAAACATTGAGCCCACATAACCCAACACTCGGATAGCCCCGATTGTCCGGGCCGGCAGCGATAGGGCTCGCAAGTTAACGCACTTATCATATTGTAATATTTAAGGGGTGCGGCCATTAGACGCAGGTAGATAACGTGAGTAATGTGGGTCCAACCGGAACATTTTTGCACATACTCGCAAAATATTGGACGGCGCGAGCCATAGGAGGCGGCGATAGTGAAAATGTACATTCAAAGTTGGTGTGTTGGACGATCGAACACTGGGCCTTAACTATGCATGTAAAGGTGTGTTGTGAGTGTGATTCAGCGCAACGGATTGAAAGATAGTTTGTAGTTATAAGGTGTATAATGGCTCCAACTACATGTTGCATGGCTTGTATAATACAGTTCAGAATACAATAATACATATGTATCCAATTATAGAATCTGGCCGCTGAGATTATAACGTTTCAAAATAACAGAAATAATACTATTATGGTGCAATTAGAAGCCCGGAGTCGCTGATTGACCAATTTTCTCTTCAGTCTCATGCAGGTGGCATGACTTAGCTGGCTAGGAAGTGAAGGTTGCTTTAATGATAATATAATGTACTCGGCGCGTCGTATCGTACAGCTAGTTATCGTATAGAGTGGACTAGGGATATGACTGCAATGATAGTGCTATACAATAGTATATAATCAACAATTAAAGGTACGAACACTTACTAGGGCAAGGTGAAAAGTTTTCGGCCTAGCAAGGAAGGAGGTTTGCCACATGTATAATCTTTTTTATGATATTGCAACTCTTTTCAGGATAACGATTGTCAACTTTTTTTTTCGTTTGTTTTTAGATTTGTTACTATGGATGAAACGTGGGTTCACCACTACACACCGGAAACCAAACAGCAGTCCAAACATTGGGTAGAAGCTGGTGGCCCACCACCAAAAAAAGCGAAGTCGATTTTATTAGCCGGAAAAGTCATGGCCAGTGTTTTCTGGGATGCGAAAGGTATTCTTCTTATCGATTACCTTGAAAAGGGTAAAACAATAAACTGTGAAAGTCTTCTGGACCAACTGGATGAAAAATTTCGTGAGAAGAGGCCAGGATTGCGAAAGAAAAAATCATCTTTCATCAGGACAATGCACCTGTCCACAAATGTGTTTAGGCAATGGGAAAACTAAGGGATTTGAAGCGTGATTTGCTGGAACATCCGCCCTATTCACCAGATTTGGCTCCATCAGACTTCCATCTATTCCCAAATTTAAAAAAGATTGTTGCTGGGAAACGTTATGGCTCAAATGAAGAGGTTATAGCAGCCGTCGAAGAGTATTTTGCAGACCTTCCAGAATCACACTTTAGGGATGGGATTCATATATTGGAGAAACGCTGGACAAAATGTATTGCGCTACAGGGTGACTACGCAGAAAAATAAAAGTATTTTAAAATTTAAAATCAATGTTTTTCACTGTCAGGCCGAGAACTTATCACCTTGCCCACGTATTTCGGTTCGTTTATACTCGCATGAAAACTAAATGATATAGAATAGAAATATATTATATATACAAAAAACAAATTACAATTAAGGGGGTGCCGCGCGGAATTTCGAAAATTTACGTGTTTTTAAGTCACTGGTGCTAGGCGCTGAATAGGTCTTGTATATTAAAAGGACTAGGGTTAGCTTGATCCTTTCACAAGGCCATGGTTGTCTTGGAATTTGAAACAAATACCCAGAAACTGCATGAACAATACGTAAAAGTAATGATATCTAAAAACTTATTTCTTCAGAAACTTTGTTAAATATAGCACATGAAACAATAATCCGACATCAAATTGATATTCCGCAGGCCACTGTTGTCTAATTTTTGATTTAAAAAATATGAATATGAAAATATTAAAACTTTTATTATTTTTTACCCAAACGCCTATGATTTTACGAAAGTAAACATTGCTCGAATTAAATCACCAGCCTACTCTGTACTGTTATTAGTGTGCGTGCGTGTTCATGTTTAATTCATTATCAATCAAGCAATCAAATTCATCCACGCGATGATCACTAGCTATACATTCTGTGTAAAAACTACCGGAAATTGTTCAATAAAACCAAAAAAGAAATTTATTCGTCAAAATTTATTTTGTCGCTTTCAAAGTAGGCCCTTCGCTTGCAATACAGCTACGCCAGCGCTAAACCCAGTCCTCCATAAATTTTTGTAAGCTGATTGAGGTATGGTCTTCAACTCTTTCAGCGAATTTTCTTTTATATATTCAATCGAATCGAAATGCCTTCCTCGAAGTGGTAATTTTAGCTTCGGGAACAGGAAAAAGTCAGACGAAACCATATCAGGAGAGTACGGCGCTTGGTCGATGATATTCGTCGAGTTTTTGGCTAAAAACTCTTGCACAATGATGGCTTTGTGCGATGGTGCATTATCATGGTGTAAAATCTATGAATTGTCGTTCCATAAATCTGGCCGTTTTCGGCGGATATTCTCTCGCAAACGCTTCGCTAACTCCTGATTAGATTGATGTTTTCATCATTCGCAGCGGTTGGGGGTCGACCAGAACGAGGCAAATCAACTACCACTTGTCATCTTCTTTAAATACTTTATGCCATTCATATGCCCGTATTTTTGAGATACACGAATCGTAACTTCTGCAACATTTTTAGTGATTTGGCACAGGAAATTTTGTTTGAAACGCAAACTCTTTGTTCAACAAATGCTTCCATAATAAAATCGCAGAACACTTAAAACAATGAAATACAAAAACGGCAGCTGTAATTACATTGAGTAACATATAGCGCTCACATTCGCGCGGTAACTCAGTACAGTGCTACCAACTTATAGAAAAAAAATAAGTCGATATGTTTACCGCGCGTTATGTAATTTATGAATTCCCGGTACTTTTTACACAGAGTAGTATGCCTAAACTCGCAGTTTTGCGTCCGCGCGGCACCCTCTTAAATAGCCATATTAATTTTATTTTTGTCTGCTGATGATGTAGGCTGCATTACCTCTTCTGATCACAAAGTTGTTTTAGCCTGACAGAGGTGGCTAACAATTTCGAATCGCTACATCTCATGATTGGCGCCAACAGCTAACCCACTGGCCGTTCGGCCAGATTTGTGTCGGTCGCCCGGGTCACTGTGGCCGCACCCAGCCCAGTTTTTAGTTTATCTTCGCAAGGGTTAAGTCTTTAGGACAAGATCCATCTCGGACTATTAACGCAGGGCCGTAGCAGATAGCTCTGTACGCCATAAAACGCTATGTTTATTTGCGTAATGCGAGGGCCCCGGGTGTAGTGTGTCAAGATATTAGGCAAGTTGTTCAAATGCGAACACATTTGCATACGCACTCCACTTGTGTGCTGTTCGAGGGCTCGGCAAATGATAACGGAAGTTGTTGACTGCGGATTGTTTTGATATTGCTTTTGCTTGTGAACGATGCTGAATATACCTTTGATACATTACTATGAGAACTTCATGATTTTGTAGTTCTAGTTGTGATTTTGTAGTGATTAGTTGCTACCGAACTCCAAGTTCTAGGAACGCTATGGCGTTTAACATCGAAAATGTATTTTATTTTTTTTAGTTAAAGTTTCCCGAAAAGTAATATATAAGTGTGAACAACATGAACTATCTAATTGGGATCTAATTGTTCGCTTTATTCAAAATGTTATTCAAAAGAAAGACAAAAAATATCGACATTCGCAACGTCCGCCGCATTGATATAATAACTTAAGCGGCTTCACAAAAGTGGTTTTTCAATAGTTCTCGTGGGGGCGTAACAAGGTTTTCACTGGTCCCAATTTTCTTGATCCCTTTTAGCTGCGGGCGAGCCGAAACAAATTCTTGCGAAATAAGAAATGTAACAAGATATTACAATGCCATGTAAATAGAAAATGGTCCGGCGATGAAGTGGCTTTGGCTTCATAGGATAAACAAATCTTTGGAGGGTAGGCAAACATAAAGTGAGCTGGCTACGATACTATTTGCTCGTTAAAATAATAAAATAATCATCAAAAAATGTGATGCTGTTCAGAACAACGGCTATAAACAGAGAATCTTTGGATATTACTTTGCAAGGCAATAAAGTCACACTTGTAGAAACATTTAAGTTTCTGCCATATTGGCTCATTTCTTAATTGAAAGCGGGAATTGGAAAACATGGGAAATAAAATTAGTTCAGCCTGTTACGCTCTCAGAAGTCTAAGGGATGAAACTACTGAAGAGCAACTTAAGATAGTTTATAATGCATTAGTGGAATCGCATTTAAGATATAGTATTAAGTTATGGGGTAACTCATACAAATATAACTTAAATAGAGCTTTTATACTACAGAAGAGAGCAATTAGAACTATAGTGCGAATCCCACAATGGAAATCTTGTAGGGAACATTTTAAAAGCCTAAACATTTTGACCATTCCTAGTCTTTATATGTTAGTTATACTTATAGATTTAGTAAAAAAGCCTGAAAAATATGAAACACCTGTTGATAGAGAAAAACGTTTATTAACTCGTAGAAGGGCTTGCACAATTCTTTTGCGCCCAAACTCGATATAATTATACACAGTGTAAGGTACTTAACAAGCTGTCAGAGTTTTGAAATCAGTAATGTAAATTTATTTCGTAAAAATTTAAGGAGCTTCTTGTTAGAATAATGTTTGTATAGTATTGATGAATTCACTTGATTGATTTTATTGTCTATGATTATTTAATGATTAATAAACTTATTTATAATTTGTATTGATTTTATTACTTTATTTTTTTAATGTATTATTTATTTGTATTTCCTACACAAAGTTATTTGTTCGTGGAATAAATGAATTGAATAACCACTGAATAACCTCATAAGAAGACTCAAGGTCACTCAAAGAATAATGGAGAGGACTATGCTTTGCATTTCATTTGTGATCGAATCGGAAATGAGGAGATCCGCGGAAGAACACAGGTTACTGACATAGCCCTAAGAGTTGCTAAGCTCAAGCGGCAGTGGGCAGGGCACATCCCTCGCAGGACTGATGGACGCTGGGCCGGAACAGTTCCCGAGTGGCGTCCGGAACACGCAGTGTGGGCAGGCCTCCAACAAGGTGGACCGGCGATCTGGTAAAAGTCTCTAGTAGGCGCTACATGAGAGCAGCACGATTTTTCGTAGTTTTTGATTTAACGTTTAACGTATAACATAAGAAACTAACTCGAACAATTAGGAGCTTACTAATAAATAGAGTATGAGTTGGAATAGATATTCCGTGTTTAGTATCCTTTGACAAAATAAGGGATTACTATTCGCTTCGAAAGCTTCATAACTTTGTTTATGTTTATTAGTAGGTAGGTACGGGGGCTAAACTTCGAACGATTATAAGAATGGTTAAGTAAGAAGTAATCATGTGTTAGGTTTGAACAGGAACATAGATATGTGATTTAAACTATAATCACCAAAACCACCTAGCAGTACATTCACATCACCTTGGATACAATATGACAGAGAACTGCTAGACTACTCTATTGCCTTCACTCATAAACTACACATGGGGAGAACAGGCCATAATATTCATCATCATCTTCATCAGCTTATTATACGTCTGCCTAGGGAAAGGTCTCCATAGGGAAGGCTCGTGCCCTACTGCTGGGGCACGAGCCTTCCCTATGGATGGTGGTTATTAACGACTGCTAATGCAGCCGGGACCAACGGCTTTACGTGCCTTCCGAAGCACGGAGGAGCTCGAGATGATACATTTTTAGTCACCCGTTGGATGACCGGCCTTTTCGGCTGACTTAAACTTAAATTACTTAACCTCAGCACTCACAGACCGGGCTCCTCCCATAATATCACATAAGTGTGATTGCTATAACAAATATTATGTATGGTTATTTACATATAATTTTACGCAAATATTGTTGTGAACAAATTACAATTTGAAAAAAGACAAATTGTTAAAAAAAATCCACGAGCGGGATTCGAACCCGCACCCCATGACATGCCGGGTCAGGTGCACTGTCAACTATGCTATCGTGGCTCAATCCAACTCTGTATGTTTTTAATACGTCATTGTTGAGATATAAAAGTTTTTAATACTAAATGAAAATACTAATAATAATAAATACTTTAATACTTTTGTTTATTTCTTTATTTATTATTTTTTTACATTTACATGCACTTGTAACATATAAATTATTGTCAATGACTTTTAACTTTTGTTTTTTTAACAGTTGTTGTGTGAACTCAGTTTGTTAAATTTTTGTAGCAACATTATTGTATACTAGCGGCCACCCGCAGTTTCACCCGGGTGGTTCCCGTTCCCGTGGGAATATTGGGATAAAAGTATCCTGTTTTAATCCAGGTTATAAACTATATGTATGCCGAATTTCATCCAAATCCATCCATCCGTTGCAGCGTGAAGAAGCAACAAATATACACACATACACACAAACTTTCGCATTTATAAAATTTGTGTGATAATGTGTACTGTAATTTGCAAAATAAAATAAAAATAAAAATAAAATAACCCACCACGCTATGCCAATGCGGGTTAATGACTTTCATCCAATGCCATCTCACAACAACAACCGGGACAAACAGCGGTTGCTGTTTTAAATCGGTCACCTATCTCTTACTCCGCTATTGCTAACGTTACTTAACTTCCACGATCTCAGCTCGAGCGTGCTAGCCGCTTCGCTCGAAGGACCAAATTATGTATGAAACCTAGATGCAATGAGTTGTTCGGTTTAGGACAGATTCTGTTTAAGACAGATTATGGCTTTCACATGTTCTAACTTTTTTTATATCTTGAGGGCAAGCACTTGTCCTTGATGTCACCTGATGTTAAGTGATGATAAGACCGAAAGTGGAAACGCACATAACCCAGAACTTCAACTACACTAAGGCACTTATGGTGACATATTTCGACAAGATGGTGGTAGCTAGCCAGGCAGACAAACAAGCCCTACCACCAACCAAACAGAGTACACAAACACGTTATACCCCCGCTGGAAATCGAACCCAGGACCTCTGGGTCTAATCCAGCGTTCTTAACCACTAGACCACAGAGGTGGTTTAAAAAAGGCTACTTAAAGAACCAATCCGAACCAGCATTAGAGGCAGCCGTCAGTTCTAGGTAGTCCAATCCCGGCTGTATCACACTTAGCGCCATCTCCCTCATTGTAGCAACGTTTAGTCATAGCAGCCAAAGTCTGGTCGCCGTACACTGGACTTTGCACTATCAATAGTAGCGATAAGCATGACTTTTGTTTGGCCGGCAACGATGACCTTGTGGATAACGATGACATGCCGAGAGCAACGAATTATCTGTCGTGATGCAGACCTTTTTAACTATGCTAAGAGATAAAGTCAGTATCAGAAACAAACTTGTAAAAAAAACCAAGTCTCGCAACTCAGTTCT
Source organism: Eudonia lacustrata (assembly GCA_947562085.1). Classification (NCBI taxonomy): domain Eukaryota; kingdom Metazoa; phylum Arthropoda; class Insecta; order Lepidoptera; family Crambidae; genus Eudonia; species Eudonia lacustrata. Next base: position 858,140 of record OX387323.1, on the reverse strand, counting down.
TCTACCGTAAAAAGTTGTGAGATCCATGTCCAAGTCGGTTGATTTATTCAGTCCCTACATAAGGGACCTTCTGTCTTAAGTTATTACGTAATTAGCTAACCTAACAACATCTTATAGTGTCCATATAAATATTAAAAATCTTTAAGATTGACTTGGCCATCGCATGAAAACACAATGTATCTCACAAGTAATACGTAGGTATATTATATTAAGTTAGATTGTATATAAGACAATCTATTTGTTTAAAACATAAAGATTTTTAATATTAATATGGTCACTATAAGATGTTGTTAGGTTAGCTAATTACGTAATAATAATAACCTAAGATAGAAGGTCCCTTAAGTAGGGACTGAATAAATTAACCGTAATGTTAGGACAACAGGACACTGGACACAGTTCTTGGTAAATTTGCTTAAAACGCAAAATTATAATTTATTCCATATTCCCTTTCCGTGTATTGGCTACCTACGTGATATTGGCGGAATTGTGTTCAGTAGTAGACACAAAATATGCCATAAATAAAACTCACCCGATGCTGTTCAGATCCTGCTTGGATCCTGCTGCTGCAACCTTGTCTAGGGCTCCTGGCTATTCTCGGTCGGCACGTCCTGCAGCACCCCTTCTATTGGTCCTTTGCACAAATGCCTATCAAAGTCTTTATTATGTTCGCGTGAAACGTACCTAGTTAATTATTAATGTTTTTTTATTTACCCGCGGCGGTTAAAGCTTTATTTTATACATTTAATTAGATGCAAAATTCTTGCAGCGAAAAATCTGGCATCCCGTCGTTTATTTTTTTCTAAGTAACCCCTTTTACAGTTTTTGTTAGCTTGTGGCTTAGGTTTTTTTGTAGCGGCATAGGAGATGTGCTTTTAGCCATCCGAACATGACTAAAAGCACATCCATTTTCCAGATTGCTAGTGTAGTGTAGTGCACTCAATAATTTCAATGATTTAAATGTATGAACTTGCGTGTATCAAATAAGATACACTTAAATTACATTTTTCTTCTTGAACCATCAGCTTATGCTTGAGCTTGAGCTAGCAGCACTACTGCTGGGCTCCGGCCTTCCCACATGAGCAATATCTCTTTGAGGCATTAGGGCCATAACCTAAAAACAATTTAGTCACCCATACGGCACTGCGACATTGACAATATTGCAACCCGTACGCAATCCTTCTTACTTTATGAGGAAAGAAGGAAATTTAATTACAATTTTCCAAACGTTTCCAACAATCGCCGACGCTCCATGGGCATGCCTCTTAAATTAACAAGTCCAAACGTAGCATTCACCCTATACGCTCCCCGGTTTGCATCCACCTATAAAGGCGTATAGTTGGTGGGATCCTCGAAATATGGCCGTGTGCGCCGCCGATAACACCGGATTACGGTAAATACTACTCTGCGCACGGATTATGGGCATTTTGGACGGATTTACGACGTGCTGCGGATTTTTGGACGCATTTCACGGATTTTTACGACGCAGCGTCGTTGGGGCGACGCGGTTAATCTTTATTGTGGAGTTTGCATTTGAGAGCGCCACCGCACACGGGTGACCACGTTAATGCATAACGCATATAAGCTTTATCCCGTATGCCACATTGTGTCCTAGCCCGGAAATAGCACCGGGATCTTGCGATCAAATTTTTATAAACTAAAATATAGTTGCATATAAGTAGTAATAAATATTTATTCAACATAAACTTAATGCTACTTTAAGGTGCCTATAGTATAAGTATTCAAAGTTTTTATACAAAATATAAGTATGTTGCTTGTTGTTGTGAAGTGCAACTTGCATTTACATTAAGTATTAATTCAATAAGTAAAACATAGAAAAGAGAAGATTCAGTTTGTTTAGTTGATACCTACTTATAAAACAATCAGATTTAACTAACCAGGCATAAATGCAGGAAAGCTAGGGTTAATCTTAAATGTACCTTAGTCAGATTCATAACAAGTTACAGACAAACAACAAATACCACTTATTTAGAAGCCCACGTGTGTTTTCTTCTATATTTCGACAGCACGTCCTTCCAAAGGGCGTAGGACTGGCACTGCTGCGGGACGAGGCTCAAGGGCTCGTCGATGAGGAGTGACCGCCGGCTGGCCATCTCTTTCGTCAACGCAGGCCATCTCACCGGCAACAGCTCACTTAACGAAGGGGTTGGGTCCCTATAAAACCAAAAAATTAAAAAAATTGTTACACATTCTATCAAAGTTCTTTAAAAAAAATTGTATAAAATGTTTAATATAACACATCAAAGATACCTGATTGAAAATAGTGTAACGTGACATCGAATAAGAGCAACCGAGACAGCACAAAATTCTGAATCCCTAAGTATTTTTTTTAAATGGTATTAATTACTTTTTCATCATATACTATTATTTAAATATAGTCTTCTCTTCTAGCAACATTCCACTTATTATTATAATTGTTATAAGCCCTTACTTTTCCATTTAATAACAAAAAAAATGAACGAGGCTTACAGTAGTCGCATATAATGTGTAACATTTGACATCTCACCTTAGTAATAAGCAATTTTAACATTATATTCTGAAAATTATCAATGATCTGCACTTTATTGAGACATATCATCAGTAAATATTTATTAATATAGTTTAAAAGTCATTACACACGAAATGGTTGACATCACAGACCAAATATAGGTATGTGGTTAAAATCTATATAACAATATAAAATAGAATATCCAGAAACAGAAACAGAAACAACAATTGTATATGTAGAAGGCGAGCCTGTCTCACTGTTACGGATCACACTGTTACGACCCTACTTCCGTCCCTTTGCTACGAAATCACTCCCACAAATTGTATTAAAGAAGGCGAGCAGAAAGATGTTACACATCAATAATAACTACATTAACACAAATGTTGAAAAAATTTCCACGAGCAGGATTTGAACCGGATTTGAAGGGTCAACATTTATGTTTTTGTAATTTGATCGCAACAAAATTTGCGTTAAAAAAATATATAAACATTTTATAATAGCTTTTCTACTTCTTAACTGATTTTTAGTATTTGTAAAAATACATTAAATGGGCGCCTTTGGCTTTCAAAGTAAAAAGTAAATAGTGTTGAATAATTTCGGCGGGCGAGTAAGAACCACGATAGCTCAATTGGGAGAGCACCTGACCGGGTATGTCAGAAGGGTGCGGGTTCAAATCCTGCTCGTGGAAATTTTTTCAACATTTGTGTTTTTGTAATTTGTTCGCAACAAAATTTGCTTTAAAAAATTATTTAAACATTTTAATAACTACATCTACAAAAAGTACATCCACCTAAAAAAATAAATTAAACGTGTTTACCCGTATTTTGCGAAGTTGGTCCACATTGTTGTCAATTTATCTATCATGTTGTTCTCAAATAAGGACGGCAGCAGAGGTTGTGAGAACAAGTAAAACAGATCGTCGGCGTGCGTGGCGCCCCCCACTTCCAGCTGCCTCCTCCGGTGCACCCACTTCGCGATGTTCCTTCTGCCATCGTAACCAAACACGTAGCTGTACACTGACTTATCGCTATGTCTAACTATGACATCTATCTCATCAAGAACCGGAAAGTTCAAAAACGTTTCCCCAATAAATGTAGACAAATTATACATATTCTGAAGGGAAATATTTTCATCGTCACCAAAAAATACCCTCTTCGTATCCTTAACTGCGTCTTCACGATCTGCGTTTGACGGGAAAGCTAAGTTCCTTGGCATGTTTGCTTCAATTTTTAGTAGTGGTATATCTTTGTCCTTTTCCATACCCACGAAAAATAATCCTTCTTCAGAAGTTGCGCCCATAATCATAGGCACTTTAATGAAATCGCTTTTAGAGAAATATTCGAAAGGCGTTTTGGTCAAAAATGGTTCCACTCCCTCAATATCTGCTTCTACGCAAGGTAAAAATATCAACTGTGTCATAAGTATACCGCCCTCACTTTTTGGTACTATGTGACTTATAAGAGCGACATCACTATGCCTACTCAAAAAATTGAAGAGCTCTTTGGGGTCTTGTGAATCAGATTGAAATCCTAATACCTTTGCTTTCTGACTGGCCCTATACACTGGGTCATATTGCAAAGCCCATGGTGCAAGAGATGATCCACTCTGCATTATAGCCTTATGGAAAAGTCCTTTAGACATAGGAGATATCAGATGATACGATACTGAGGCGGCGCCAGCGCTCTCCCCGAAAATGGTAACATTTTCCTCGTCACCACCGAATGCTCTAATATTTCTTCGAACCCACCTCAAAGCCGCCACCTGGTCTTTGAGTCCAGCATTACCCGGAGCTTCTCTGATTCCCAAACAAAGAAAACCTTGTATGTTGACTCTGTAATTCACCGTCACTAGTATTATGCCTTTCCTTGTCAGATATTCTGGGCCCAATAAAAATGGCGTTGAAGATCCTTCAAAATATCCCCCGCCGTGAAAAAAGACCATGACAGGTAATTCGTCGTCCGGTGAAGTGTTGAGTGGGGTGTAGACATTCAGGTGTAGGCACTGCTCCCGTCCCATTGTGACGTTTGAGTAAACGATGAGCTCTTGCACACACCGTACATTTTCGTTGACTGCTTCAAAAACCCCTTCCCATGTTGGTTCAGGCCCGGGAGCCTGTAATAAATACGATTTATGTAAACGAAAGTGAAGCGAAACAATAACTTACTGTCATTCACGTAACGGAGAGAGACTTAAATATCGAATAAAAATGCTATGATTATGTTTAATAATCGTATTTAATGACGAGATTGTTAAAACGTTTTTGATTAAAATTACTTTTAGTATCGTGATTTAAGTATTAAAAAAACAGTAAATTAAATGTTTTAAACTCTAAAAAGATCCAAAAACTGCAGATAGGCTTTCAGGCTACACTTTATTATTGCTTTCTAGTATCTTGTCTCATATGTCTTACAACCTGCAACAATAGCAACCAGACGATAGGAGTAATAGCAATAGTACCTGAAACCTGTTTTCTACGGTAGCGTATGGTATGCCCAGGTAGAGCGTGTGGGTGCCAGAAGGCGCGACGCTCCCGCGCAGCCGGCCGCCGCGCACGCGCACCTCCGTCGTGGGCTGCAGCATCAGACGCGCCGCCCACAGCGACCACAGCACCAACCACTTCACAGACCACATTATCAGCTCTCGCCAAACAATAAACGCACTCACTTCTGCTTTTAATTTACGACTGTTGGTGTGTTATGACACAGCCGCTTATCTTTATCACCAAACGCGGACTGTAGCTACGCTGATATAAAAGTGAAAGATATCCACACCGTAATTGAACTTTAAACCTTCCAACTCTTTGTAAGTCATTGTATTATGTAGATACAACATCAAAGGTCGGTTATGAATACGCTTATATCTCTCGTATAATTTCTCGTATAATCAGCTGAAGAATACATGGATGAATGCTGGCTTTGACAGGTATTTAAAAATCATCTGACATTGAAGCCGGCCACTGACCTTACGATAAAATTGCGCAAGCTATGGCGAGTCCGCAACAAGAATTTTCCAGTTTTTTTTTTCATGAGCTTTGTACCGTCCGTCTGTCTAGCCTTTTATTAAGCCACTTGGTTGCTCGCACGTGTTTAAATAATGTATACACACATAAAATTATTATAAATACATATGAATACTTAGGTACTGGAGATTTAGGTTCATAAAACTCTTCAATGATGCACCATAACATAATACTCAATTATTTAATCACTCTACTTACAAGACTAAACCATAAGTTACAAGTACGGTAATCGTACTTCTAACTAATCTTGGAGCGGTACCCGGCGCATCTAAATTGATGGTTGTAGGATCGTATTATACTTGTAGTGTTGTTAAATAATCGCCTGATCGCCAAGTGGTACGCCTACCAAGAGCAAGATACAAGGTAATACTAATTTGTACAGCCAATTTGGGTTTTAACACAAGCGCAAGCCTATGTTTGCGCCAATTTGTCGTTAGATGTGAGATGGCCATTAGACAGTGACAAGTGACAAACGGGAAAATTGATTAAGGAAACAGCATTTACATAAAAACAAAACACAATTATATTTTTAATTGGTTTTACACTGTAAGTGAGTCTTATTGCACTAAATATAATCTCATAGCTTTCTCCTGTACTTTGAATAAATGTCTTTCCAGTATTTGAGGGATCGACTATGCCACAGTGGCACCGTGCTGAATTGTCGATCTATAAACAGCGCCTGTTGATCTTTGGCGCTCAAAACTGGCCACTTTACTGGTACCAATTCACTTTCCGACGGAGTAGGATCTCTGTAATAAAAATAAATATATCATGATAATAATAATTAAATTATAGCAACGAGATTTAACGAAATTGTATGCCGAATAAATAGCGTTGTTATAAATCCTTACTTATAAAAACCCTTAAAACCTGTCGAAACTTAATAAAAATGATTTACAAATATCGAAGTAACACGGCATACCGTGCATGACCAATACTGTGTTATCATATCATATCCATAACGATATTGGTACGATTATGTAAAGATAACTTTATATAAATTTTATCAATTGTGCGTAATGTTATTGATATTGATCCATTAAGTCGGAGCACTTGCTTAGGACAAAAGCAATTACTAAAAAAAGTTTAACATAATATTAATAGGTCAATGTTACCCAATCTTGGCGAAGTTTGTCCACATCGTGGACATCATAGCGATCATTTTATGCTCGAAGAAAGTAGGAATAAACCTGGAATTGAATAAATAGAACAGCTCGTCGGCATGTGTCGCTCCTGCCACACTTCTAATGATATGATTACTCAGCATCAGTTTAAGCATATTTCGCCTGCCGTCATAGCCAAACAGATAATAATACACTGGCTTATCATTGCTCCTCACTATCAATTCCGCCTCTTCCAAAGAAGGATAGTTAAAGAACGGCTCTCCGTGCAATTTAGAAAGTTTATGTATAGTGTTATTGGAAATCTCTTCATCTCCCAAGTATAATTTCTTTATACTTTCTGCAACTTCTTTTCGTTCAAAATATGATGGGAAAACTAGATCTTTTGGTAAAGACTTTTCAAATTTCACTTTGTGCAATGTAGTATCGTTCTCCAGTGCCGCAAACAGAAGCCCCTCTTCTGTATTAGCTCCAATTATCATTGGCACTTTATTGTACGTGCCTTTTCTAAGCATATCATGTGGCAATTCACTCAAAAAACTCTCTTCACCTTCTATTTGCTCCTCGGCACATGGCACGTATAAAATCTCTGACAAAACAATATTTCCCTCTTTTCGAGGAACGCGTGTAACAATCAGTTCAGCGTCGCTTTTGCTCATAAAAAACTCGTACAGTTCATGTGGGTCCTGACTGTGGAATCCCATAGTTTTTGCCAACAAGCTTGCCATATAGACAGGGTTATACTGGAAAGCCCAACTGCACAAAGACGATCCACTCTGCATTATAGCTTTATGGAAGAGACCTTGCGACATCGGCGATAGAACATGGTACGAAACGGACGATGCTCCTGCACTTTCGCCAAATAGCGTGACGTCATCAGGGTTTCCACCGAACGCTCTTATATTATTCCGTACCCATCTCAAAGCTGCAACTTGGTCCTTCATGCCTGCATTACCAGGTGCTTCTTTGATTCCCAAACAGAGGAATCCTTGGATATTGAGTCTATAGTTGAATGTGACTAGAATAACTCCCTTTGTAACTAAAAACTCTGGGCCATATAAGGCGGGGGAGGCTGATCGTTGGAAATATCCGCCTCCGTGGATAAAGACCATGACGGGAAGGAGCTCCTGTGGTGGTACATTTAGCGGCGTGTAAACGTTGAGTATTAAGCAGTCTTCCTGGCCCTGTGTGTACTGCGCTCCGGAGGAAGTTGCCTGTTCACATATTATATTTTCATTAATTGCTTCAAAGACGCCTTCCCATGTGGGCTCAGGTCCAGGAGCCTGAAATAAAACGTTACTGTAGTAATGAGGTTGGATCTGGCAGTATTTCATTGGTAATGATAACACAACCTAGTACGAGTAATTAAATAAAGTAAGTATTATTTGTGACAAAGGGTAACTACAATTATTCAAACCAACACAGTGTAAACAAAGATTTCAATAAAAAATCTTATTAACGGAGATCTATACTGAAATAAAAACAATATAGTCTAACAATGCTAAATCAAATTCTGAATATGATATAAGATTTTCTACGAAGGTTATGAAAACATTCAAAAACAGTCATTTTAGCTTGATGGCCTCCGGGTTACCTACTCGAAATCGAATGTTGTTAGATCGAATAACAAAAACTCGAACACCCTTGCTCGATGCTTCACGAGATCGATAAATCATGAGCTCGATCACTTATTACATCGATGCATCAAAATCTCGAAAGAAAATAAGCTCGAAGGCTAGACGGCGCGAAGGCTATATCTTGAAGTATCATTTCGCGAATGATCATAAGATCGACTTTAGAAAAAAATATTTTGTTATACCTATGTAAAGTATCATAGTTTCTGTTATTTATTATTAAAATTGTTCAATTAAAAATTACGATTAAAAATTGTATTTATTTTATTAATGATATAACGATTTCGGTTTATACTATAATTGTACTGCCCATAACCAGATAGTTGATATACTACATAGATAGGTAAACAAGTAGGTAGCAGAAATCAGTCACAAGGCGTGCGCCAACCGATATTCTAAATTCGATGTTATGGTCATCTTATCTCAGCCAAAAAACGTCCACTGCTGGACAAAGGCCTCCCCCAAGGATACATGAGTGGATTTGCTATAATCACCACGCTTGGCAGGCGGATTGGCGATCGCAGTAAGTTGAGAGTTAACCTCGGAGAGATGCTGCTGCCCATCCTCTGGAATGGTCCCTTAGTCGACTTTTACGACACCCACGGGAAGAGCTGGGGTGGTGCAATTCTTTATCCCCGGCACCACACAGGGAATGTTATGATCATTCGCGAAATAATACTTCAAGATAATGAGCCTTCGAACTTATGTTCTTTCGAGATTTTGATGCATCGATGTAATAAGTGATCGAGCTTATGATTTATCGATCTCGTGAAGCATCGAGCAAGGGTGTTCGAGTTTTTGTTATTCGATCTAACAACATTCGATTTCGAGTAGGTAACCTATGGCCGCCATCAGCTTTGAGAATTACCAAAAAACTGAGTCAATCAAAATTTCATCAAGGAATCTCTTTATCATGATTATTGGAATATAAACGTTCCACTGCGGAGTTCCGGCCTTCGAACATGATCAACAACCTTGCTAGTCGAGTGTCAGTACCTGAAACCTGTGCGGCACCGTGGCGTAGGGCACGCCAAGGTACTGCGCGTGCGTGCCGGCGGGCGCGACGCTCCCGCGCAGCCAGCCGCCGCGCACGCGCACCGCCGCCGTCGGCTGCCGCACCACGCGCGCCGCCCACAGCGACCACAGCACCGCCCACTTCACCGACCACATGTTAGCACTGGCACATCACAAATGTCATTTTCTACACAGGTTTATTCACAAATGATTACTCATACCTTATCTGAAGTTGCCATTACTTTTTATTTCACTCAATCTCAATATTTTATCAGTTTGACATAATAAACCATTAGCGATAATCAAATAGGTTAAAAATCGTCACTTTTTATTATGCCTACATCGGTTTTCTACAACTTATTAACACACGACAGACGGCACCTAAGTAATGACGAGACAATATTTGCAATCTGATATTTCAAGGTATCCCGTGCACAAAGATAACTTATCGTTACATGCAATGTTTATTTAAGGCGTTCTAGTAGAACACTATCATTTGGTTAAATGTTTATCCTCAATGGCTTAGGCTCAATTAGTTAACATGACCAAGCAATAACTCTGATATACAAAACTCCTGTTGCAATAATTTAGCAATATCACACGTATACCATACTAAACGAGCATGAATTAAGTGACAGGCGTATGCTTAAGATCTTGTTTATCACAACATATTTTTTAAGAAATCGATTAGATTGACATTCACCTTGCTCTAGCTCACTTTGATAAATTACACTGCAAAAATGGTTACAATTTTTTTAGCACAGTCAAATTGGTAGGTTACGCGTGGTAATGTTCAAACGCCGTCTATAAAACTAGTTTACAAAAGAAGTTGCGTAGCGGCAATGATCGAATCAATATGTTATCATGTAGCGGATATTTGATTTCTCTTCACCCTCGACTGTTAACATACCTAACCGTCAAAATGAGTAAGATCCGCTATCTTTAGATCTCTAATCGAACATGCGGCATATTTGTGTTTACAATCTAAGATAATAATATATCTAGTGCTCATGATTCTAAGAGTAGACTTATTAGCATGTACTTGTACTTTTGGCTTCTTTATACATATAAAATATGTATTGACAGCAACTACTGTATCACACTCGTCGTAATAACATAAATTTAATTTAATTTTTAATTTATATCTTATTAATTAGCTTTATTGAATTTGTTAATTTTAGTAACATAGGCTAAGGTAATTATTGTAACTAACCCAAATGAGCCATGATGCTTAAATAAATAATTTGTAAGATTAGTTGCTTTGACAAAATTACTAAAATGATCTCTAATCAGACTTGACGTATGTTTGTGTTTATAACCTAAGATAATAATATAGTGCTCATGATTCTAAGAGTAGATTTATTAGCACATACTTGTACTTATTGGCTTCTTCATACATATAAAATACAAGCTGTGCTCGCGACTTAGTCCGCGTGGAATAGAGACTATCGGCAGCATTTTTAATTTTTTAGGCTCTTGTTCCCGTTTTTGCAACATTTTTCACTGATGCTTCGCTCCTATTGGTCACAGCGTGATGTTATATAGCCTAAAGCCTTTCTCGATAAATGGACTATCTAACACAAAAAGAATTTTTCAATTCGAACCAGTAGTTCCTGAGATTAGCGCGTTCAAACAAAGAAACTCTTCAGCTTTATAATATTTATAATATTATAAATATATTTTTAATATTATAAATATAGATGTGTTGACAGCAACTACTGTATCACACTCGTAATAACTCCTAATAATTACCTAATAATTACCACCGTAGCAGGAGGCACCAATTGTTCTCAGTGCCCTCGTGTCGTACTGTCGCACGCGCTCGGTCTCCTATCCCGCGAACTCTGACTGCTCTCAACGCCCTCCTTGACACAAAACCTGATTGTGATATATTTGCGGATGAATGGAATATAATTCTGTCTGAGAGCCTAGAGTTCTGTGAGAAGAATGTATGAATGATAATTTATTATTTTTAATTAAGTTGTGTAAATTCAAACCCATTTTATTATTTTAACTAATTTTATTATTTTGATTGTTTTGATTAATTTTGTTATCTGTATTAATTTTTATTTTTTTTACTATTTCAATCTATTTAAGGAAAATCTATTCATAATAATGTATAATTTTGAATCTGATTTATTAATTATTGTATAATATTTTATTTAATTTTTAAATATTAATTATAGTATGTTTCTATTTAAATTGTTTAACAATCTTACAGACACTCCCTATTTATTGTCTAAGTTAAATATTTGTGTACCTAGGAGTAAGTCAAGATGCTGTAAAAAGTATAAACCTTTTCGTGTTGATTCTGCTCGATCAAATTTAGGTCAGTACTCTCCGTTAAACAGAATTGTCAGCTGTTACAATAATATCCACAATATCAAAGTCGATCTAATTAGTGAAGATGGTTTAAAAAAACAATACGAAATTGATATTTTCTCAGGTCGCATGCATCATTTTAAGACAAGTCTAAGAATTGTTCTTTCGGAAATGTGAAATTCTAATAAGTGACTATCAATGTTGTATTTTGTATTATGTATTATTTTAAAGTCAATTTGCATGTACTTATTCTGTTTTTACTATTATTATTGTTAAATTGAATTATTTTTATTATTATTATAACTTTTGTTAAATTAAAATATATTTTTATTGTTAATTGAATTATTAAAATATTATTATTATTACTTTTATTAAATTAAATTATATTTTTTATTGTTAATCAAATTATTATTATCTTAATCTTAGCATAATTTTGTGATTTTTGCTGTAGCACTTTTGTATGCATGTAGTTTACACCCATAATTGAGGTGACACTTATCAAGCGTCTTATTTATACAATGTTTTTTTTTAATGTAATGGTGTTTACTTTGTTGGTGTAACAATAAAAATAAATAAATAAATAAATAAATAAATAGTAATTGGCTGAGGCCGTGTAATTAATTAAACAAATAAATAAATAACATAAAGCGCTTGTAAGATTAGTTGCTTTGACAAAATTACTAAAATGCTAGCTACTTTCATTGAGGACAGTACCACAAAGTTTTACTTTGTGACAGTACCACACAAGTTGTTTTCAGGCTGTATAGTACAAGTCTCATATTAAAGAACAGGGCACGCCGTCACCGGCTGAATCAGAACCGTTGCGGTACCGCACTGGCAGGGCCCCAGTTCCTGCTGCGCGCTGCGACGCCGACTACGCCGATGTACCTGTCGCGCCTGCACCACACCATCACAGAACAGGATGTGACAGAGTACATCAAGACGAAGACAAATTTTCTTGTGAGGGTGGAGCCGCTGGAGTCGCGACACAATGTCAGCGTTCAGACCAAGCTGGTGGACACCTTTATGAGGGAAGACTTCTGGCCGAAGGGAGTGGTGTACCGGCGTTTCCGCGAAAGATTACCCGTCAACACTACCGGAACAGACCAAGCTAGTGCTTGATATACTAACATAGTTATAAGTTATATATCTACTAACAAATATCGTTTTATATTGTATGCATGTTAGTCTGTAAAGTATTTATTATATGGGCCCCTTTGTGTTTCTACCATCTTGTTCATTGTGTGTTGCGTGAAATAAATTATTTAGTATTATTATTATTATTAAAAGGTTATTGAGAAACTAAACTAAACTAAACTAAAACCTAAAAGCTATTAAGATATTTGCTCTGTTTAAAACTAACAAACCCTTCAGATCTATTTTCTCTAAGCCATGCTGGTACTCTGTGTCTATCTGTAAGATCATAATTAGGGAATGCACCCGAAAACTTGTAAGTTCGAGCCGTCAATAGATAATTAAGGGGTTCGCCGCGAATGGCGGTAGTTGAGCGCACGGGCCGCCACGCCCTGATAGAGCTCATTGGGAGCTAATACATGAATTTTAATTACAGTGATTGGAGTTGGAACACCCTTCGTAGTGTGGTGACCGTCGGCTTGGCATGGTGAAGCAACCAGTTATCTCATAACCTATCAACACAGGATGTTTGCTAATAGGTAATCCCGAAACACCACCAGCCATGAAACCCAGTGAAAAGAACAACATGATAATATGCTAAAGCATATTTACATAGATTTGCTTTTCCATACAAAAAACCCAAATTTATTTAATTACATTATTTTTATACAACCCTGACATGTTTTGACTTCTATTTATTTTAACCATGAGGTCGACAACCAAATACAATGTATTATCTGGACTTAGGGTTGTCACTTCGCAGTATTCCTTTGTAACAAACAACTTCAATATCTTAGCTTATCTTATCTTATGCTTCCAGGCACCATTTTCGATCTGCCCACAGCCACAGGATAGGTAAACAAACATCCAAACAGCAGATAATCGTTCACTACCAACGGTCGAAGACAATAGTGTTGAATGGAAATTATTTCAAGTTGGTTTCACAAGTTTGCCGTTAGATGGCACTGCTTCGACAACACTTTGTAGTTCCGTTAAATTTAAGTCAATCGAATAGTAAGCTTTAAAGCACGACCGAATATGGAATGCTCGTATTCCCTTCCTACGACATGGGGATGGGCTCCTTTAATTATTATTATATTATTATTGTTATTACAATATTTTTATCAGATATCAAAGATTTAAACGAAGTGTGAAGAAACTTGTGGGTCGGCAACGTGAGGACGAGTGCTTAGGCACTATCCAGCTTCATTAGCTGTCTCGCATCTGGACTCCACTTCTGGTTAACATTCAGATAGAGAAGAATAAATAAAATAAACTGAACACGTTGGTAAATAAATATCTAATTATAGGTGACACAAGACGTCAAAAATCAGTTCTAAAAAACTCGAGACAATATGGTCCGATTTATTTAGTAAATTGACTATTGAGTCTTTATAACATAGCACAATTGCGTAACTTAAAACTGAACACCTGAAACGTAGCCATTTGGTGCAAGCGTCTTTATAAGTACGTGAAGTACCAAAAAAATATCGGTATAAAGAAACTTGATTCCATCTAATGCGCACGCCCATCCATTACTGTCGGTTACCGGGTCAAGATCAATTGGCCAATTGGAAGACGATAACCTTAACACTATTTTTTTAATATACAATATATCCGTTCAATTTGCAAGTTCTATTTTTATCACCGACAGTTTCATAATCCTTACAAGCGTCGCGCGTCGTCGGTAGCCGAATAGACGCTTGGGTTGAATACGAGGAACTACTGATACACTACCACTGTCGTGAACCCATACCTACCTACCAAACACAAGCGTATTAGCTTTCTGGATTGGTTTACGGGACTATAATGTGCTATTAAAGCATTAATAATACCTAATCTAATCTACCAATTGATAAATATTAGCTATAGAAGAAAAAATATATATTTTTTACATCTAAAGTTTTAAGAACTTTATACGAATTAACATACTTATCACAAGGTCACAATATATAGCGGAGAATCTCTGCTCCAAACATGTAGAACCGATTTGTCATGCAGCACCATAACTTGCAAAAACGAAAAGACTAAGCAAACCATAACGATAATTATAAAATAAGTAAAAAGTGCTAGGACATGCATGACTATCCATACTAGTGTATCGATGATCCTAACCAAAAAAGTTGCGTCGATTTCGAAGGTCAATGACTTTTAAAATTAGCTATTCCTATGGCAAAGATCTAAAATGGATATTGCGATACCCATATCAGCAGTTTTTCATAGGAATCGCCAAATTCCATAAAGCTCAATGATATACGGCTTCGCCTAGGCATTTGGTGTTCGGTAAGGCTAAGGAACCGGTTCCACTGGCTGCTGCGACCGACCGTCGTTTAGGCGCGATTGGTCCAATTCGCGATTGGTCCAATCGTCAAAAAATTACAAATTCGCGATTAGTCCAATTCGCGATTGGTCCAATTCGCGATTGGTCCAATTCGCGATTGGTCCAATTCGCTATTGGTCCAATTCGCGATTGGTCCAATTCGCAATTGGTCCAACAAAATAAAACAAAGAAGATCATTTATTTGTATGGTTTTTAATTATTGTACATTAATAAACATTCATACAACAAAATCAACTAAGTAACTATATAAAAAAAAATCAACTTTTACTACTGTAGAAAATAACAAAGTCATATTTTCAGAAAATATAAATTAAATTTTTAATAAAATATTTAATATTTAATATTTTTTTTTTTAATTTTTTTTTTTTTATTTTTTTTTTTATTTTTTTTTTTTTTTATTTTTTTTTCAAAATTATAGGAACAAATGTTTGAATGTTTTTTATATTTTAAAACTGAAAAATATGACTTTGTAATTTTCTACAGTAGTAAAAGTTGATTTTTTTTTATATACTAGTTACTTAGTTGATTTTGTTGTATGAATGTTTATTAATGTACAATGTATGTAATGTATGTAATGTGATTATTATTGAAATAAGTAAAACTGAAAATATGACTTTGTTATTTTCTACAGTAGTAAAAGTTGATTTTTTTTTATATAGTTACTTAGTTGATTTTGTTGTATGAATGTTTATTAATGTACAATAATTAAAAACCATACAAATAAATGATCTCCTTTGTTTTATTTTGTTGGACCAATTGCGAATTGGACCAATCGCGAATTGGACCAATAGCGAATTGGACCAATCGCGAATTGGACCAATCGCGAATTGGACCAATCGCGAATTGGACTAATCGCGAATTTGTAATTTTTTGACGATTGGACCAATCGCGAATTGGACCAATCGCGCCTAAACGGACTTTTATTGAAGGAATTTGACAGTTTTGGATAGCTTGATGCGCAGGCGCACACAAACATTCACTGTGACAACCATCCGTCGCGAATGAAGTAATTTCGTGAATCAGTTCTTTGTCGCACCACCGAAAAATTAATGCTCTCCCAGCACAAAATATTTTATTTTATTTTACAATTTTTGAAAACTTACAAAAGCAATATTGAAAAAAAAAATGTATAAATACAATAAGGCCAACTACAAGTTTTCACCTATAAACAAAGTATGTCGATATACATTTGGCAAAACCTTGTTAATAATACTTTATTTTTAAGAGATACATTTTCATGAGCTAGACATAAAGAAGTTATCATTGTATAGTTTTTTGAACCTAGATACGTTGGTGTTGAATAAGTCTAAGTCCATATTTCGTATTTCTCCCTTCCTACAACATCATCAGCCTATACACGTCCACTGCTGGACATAGGCCTCTCCAAATGGACGCCACTGACCACGATCCGCGGCTACTCTCAACCAGCTCTTGCCAGCCACCTTGCGAAGATCTTCGTTCCACCTAGTCTGAGGGCGTCCTACACTACATATTCGATACGCAGTCTCCACGTAAGTACTCGTTTACCTCATCGGTTGTCGGTTGTGCGGCTAATCTGGCCGGCCCACCACCGCTTTAGCTTGCTAATCCTGTGGGCTATGTCGACAACTTTGGTTCTCTGTCGGATCAACTCCTTCCGGATCCGATCACTCAGGGAAAAAACAACATGGGGTCCTTTAAACGAGGTGTGGAAACAGTCAACAAGGCAACAGTCGGCAAGGTAAGGATGGCTGGTGCGGCATATTCCTGCTACACACAGCTATCTTCGCATCTGGGCTCTGCTCAACGTCAGGCAGAGCAGACACATTTGCCAACTCGTCTATTTAAAAAAGAAGTGAGACATCTTCAACTCAATGTTAATGATGCACTCGCGAACACATGCTCGCGGAAGATTACAAATAAGAGAAGAGAACAAAAAATGTCGTAAGAACAATGAAACGACATCTCTTATTATGACAATAGCCATTTGTTTTGAATATTTAAATGTAGAATCGTTAAAAAAATATGTTAAAATATTCTTCAACTTTAGGTAATACAGAATCTTAAATAACATTTTCAGAAGAGTTCATAAAAGATTTACTTTTTCGACTTAAGCTTACTTGTTCATAAGATCTAGATTACCAATTCGATATCTCTGGTATAACTCGTTGTTCACTTATATAAGGTCACAAAACAAGTTACATTCATTAACATACCATAAATAATGGCATTTCTTAACATGACATGCGCACAGTATGGCTCAAGTTTATTTACATAATAATGGTTAATAATTATGTAAGTTATCAAATTACCACTGGGACATGAGGTATTTATAAGTATCGTTAATACTTAGTACTTGCATCTTCTGCTCGGTAAGAGATCGGTCCACCGTAAAATTTAAGAAGCCATGGTTTTGATTTGACGTTAAAAAAAACTTTCTAAAAAGTTCAATTTCAACAAAAATATTTAAATTTTCTTATAACCAACACCAAAGAAAACACGGTAACAAATACAAAACCAGTAATCAAGATAGATATATCTCCACTAGTGATGGCAATGACCTTTCTTGTGACGTAATCTAGAAATGGCTACTCAATATACTAGCAGGAATCTGGAATATTGCGTGCCTTGGCCGTGGTAGTGCGGCGATGGACGCCGAGAGTGCCGGCCGGCGCACGCGCATTCCAAGTGTTTCGAACAACACAGACTTATCAAGGAACAGAAAAAACTGTGGACTTAATGCTATAGTGCTGTCGTGATGTGTGTGCAGTGAGTTGGGATTACGTGAAAGTGTTGCTTGTGCTCATTTACATTACTGTTACAAGGTAGATTTTCTCATTTACAGAATGTTTGTGAGGATTTTAGACAAAATGAGTTAGGTTTTCATTTGGTTTCGTTTAATGCGGGTAGTATTTTTTAAATAAAAATAATAATATTGTTCAATTCATTGCTGTCTATAGTGTTAGTTAAATATTACATGATTAACTACACGAGGTATTTTTAATGTTAGTAAACATTTTCAATGTTTTATAATGAATGCGAATTCACATAACTTTGAGGACAACATACAAATCGACATTCTCGACTTACTCAGGTTTTCACCTTGACCTTGACATTGCCATAAACTATGGACCTCTCTTCCTTGCACGTAGAGTTCAGGAAGCCACTATGTTTAAAGATCATGTTGAATTTGAAGTTTAAATCTTATCTTAAAAAGAAGGCTAGCATACCGTCGACTCCTTCTCACGGAGTCGCTTCCTCACAGTTGTCAGCGTCATAAGGTTGATGATTGGAGATAATCTAACCCTTGGAGAGGATTATAAGATATATGTTAGTTCATCACATAGCCGCGGGTACCGTATGGTGAACTCGAACAAGGTCAGCGTCAAGTCGACCTTAGCCCTGACAGACTTACGTGTTACCGAAATCAAATTATTAAGAATTAGTACAACAATTTTTAACAATTAACCTACTCAGTGTAACTAATAATCTATTTTATAAGCAAGATATATTTGTTTCTATAAATATATTTTATAGTTAGCGCGGCAAATAACACCTGATATTAAGTGGAAATGTAGTCCAGTCGCTGAACTGGTGCAGCACGAAGGCAACGCAGCATCAGTCAACATCACTCTGCCGGCCTACAAGGTGCCTCATCAGTATCACTTCTCGTTCGAAGGACCCATATCATAGAAAGGAGGGAAAACGTGTGCTGGTTAGACTATTCCATCTACCATACCTTATGCAACGTGTGCAACCATATGGGTCAGATGGGAGAGTGCTTTTCTTATTGCTACTGTTTGTGTTTGAAGGTAAGCAATAGCTGTCATGTGGTCGGTGAAGTGGGCTGTGCTGTGGTCGCTGTGGGCGGCGCGTTTAGTGCGGCAGCCGACGGCGGCGGTGCGCGTGCGCGGCGGCTGGCTGCGCGGGAGCGTCGCGCCCGCCGGCACGCACGCACAGTACCTTGGCGTGCCCTACGCCACGGTGCCGCACAGGTTCCAGGTACTGACACTCGATTAGCAGGTTGTTGATCATGTAGGAAGGCCGGAGCTCTGCTGTGAAACGTTTGTAGCTGATGATAATGATGAAGTGATCTTCTACAAAGTGTTATTTCAATTTCAAATAGATGGGTACAATGTTGGGAATGGAAAAAGAACAATTGAAAATATATAGGTATATTTTAAAAGGCTTAAACTTAATATCTTTCTGTATGTCTTTATACATTGTTTAAAAAGTTGCAAAATATAATTATTAGTCACTGTATTACACTCGTACATTGTAATTATTTATTCAAGGTTTCGTTACACCCATTATTACGACTGTTACGGTTTTGAAATGTTTATCTTTGTCCAACTATTATCTTTCCTGTTTTCTTTTTTGTTTCAGGGTCCAGAAGGGGAGCCGTCTTGGCAGGGCGTTCTGGATGCATCTGACGAGCACATCCGATGTTTGCAGAGGTTTTCTGCAACCAGCATATCGGGGAGAGAAGACTGTCTCACCCTGAACGTGTATACACCCTTAGAGAATCCTCAGCGCCTGCGACCCGTCATGGTGTTCATACACGGGGGTGGGTTCAGAGACGGGTCAGGCTCACCGTTCCTTTACGGCCCGGAGTACTTGGTAAAACATGAAGTCATTCTAGTCACATTTAACTATAGACTGGAAATCTTAGGATTCCTCTGTCTAAGCATAAAGGAAGCACCAGGTAATATTGGATTGAAAGATCAAGTCGCCGCCTTAAGGTGGGTTAAGAGAAATATAGAAGCGTTCGGTGGTGATCCTGATAATGTCACGATATTCGGTGAGAGTGCTGGCTCAGCAGCCGTCATGTACCACCTCATGTCGCCGATGTCAAGGGGGTTGTTCCAAAGAGCAATCATGCAAAGCGGCTCAGCGATATCGCCTTGGAGTTTCCAGTACGAACCCTTAGAAACAGCGAGTTCATTAGCCAAACAAATGGGCTACCACACGAAAGATCCTCATGAAATCTACAGGATATTTATGAATAAAACCGCTGAAGAGTTATTGAAGACTCGCGTCCCCAGGAACGATGGAGACATTGTATTATCAGAGAATATTTTCGTGCCTTGTGTGGAGAAGACTATTCCTGACGTGGAACAGTTCTTAACTGACACTCCATACAATTTAATTTCTAAGGGTCTTTACACTAAAGTGCCAATCATTATAGGGTACAACAGTGCCGAGGGCTACATGTTCGTAGGTAAAGAAAATGATACTACCATTTCCAAAATGAACTTTTATGGAGCTATGCCTAGAGATCTCCAGTTCCCCACGATTGAAGAAAAAGTCAAAACTGCTAATAAGCTTAAAGAACTTTACATGGGTGAGGAAGAAGTGACCATAGAGACTATTTTAAGGTTTTCATTTTTCGTAGGGGAGTCGTGTATAAGTTTTCCTGTGATATCTACTGCAAGTTTGATCGCGAAGACGACGGACCAGCCGCTGTTTCTGTATAAGCTTTGTTACGACAGCTGGATGAACTTCGCGAAGACATATTACGGTTACGGGATGGCGCCGGGGGCCACGCACGCCGACGACTTGTTCTTCATGTTTAAACTGAAAATTCCTGTCATTATTCACGAGTACATCGATCGGGAGATGGTTTTGAAGATCAGCACCATGTGGACTAACTTCGCTAAGTACGGGTGAGTTTAATGATTTAATTTCGCAGTATAAAAATCGGGCTTAGCTTGTGACTTGTGACTACATTTGACGAGGTGTAATTAGTGGTAGCTGTTATCAACATGATTGACAACTAGTCAAATTATTGACAAATACATAATAATATACTTAAGGCTGATTTTTCAATCATCGGATAAAACTTATCCTTCTGATAAAGTATTACGCAACCAAGCTAAAATGTCACCAGTTTACAAAGAAAAGTCATGTTATGACAATACATTTTTAAAATGGTTATCTAATTCATTATCAAACGAATAAATTTTATCCGTCAGTTGAAAAATCGGCCCTTATTCATTGTTCATTGTTTGAGTTGAGAAGTGTAAAATAATTATGAAAATGCTTTTAGAAATATCAAAATTAAAACCAGTCAGTTAAGTTTCAAAATCACGCATAATTTATTTAAAAAATCTCAAGTAGGTATTGTTTCATATATTGTTACATTGAAAAAAAATATGCACACATGAAGTAGGTACATTTCACACGTTCATTCTTGTGACAAGACTTATCTGCAATTTTTGGTTTCTATTTTTCTCTCAGGGTACCGAGTAGTGCACAGTTTGCGAGTAGTGCGTTATTCATTCATTCACGTTAACAAATCGTAATTTTGTGTGACAGAATTTTAACTCTCCTCGTTTGTCGCGACAAGCAGGCGCCGCTGCTTTCATGCCAAAGACAGTAGAATAAATATGCCAAACTAGCGGTCGCTCGCGGTTTCACCCGCGTGGTTCCCGTTCCCGTGATAATATCGGGATAAAAAGTATCCTATGTGTTAATCCAGGTTATAAACTATCTTTATGCCGAATTTCATACAAATCCATTCAGTAGTTTTTACGTGAAAGAGTAACAAACATCCATCCATACTTACAAACTTTCGCGTTTATAATATTAGTAGGATTTAATGCCATACACATTCTCGTATGCGTTAACGTGATCAAATGGCTAATTAAACTCGCACTCGGCCCACAGGTAGTTCTTTAACATTGTAAGATTTTCCTTTGAGTAGTCAATGATGAAAGATAACGGCAAAGTGATCAGCCGTTAACTTCAGTTTTGTGTTAAGGACGC
Source organism: Eudonia lacustrata (assembly GCA_947562085.1). Lineage (NCBI taxonomy): Eukaryota > Metazoa > Arthropoda > Insecta > Lepidoptera > Crambidae > Eudonia > Eudonia lacustrata. The sequence continues at coordinate 836,302 of OX387323.1, read as the reverse complement.
CATAAAATTGAAACTTCTTGTCGCAAAGCACTACAGAGGAGAGAGATAAGACAATAGTGTTGTGCTTTAACAGAATGCGATCCAGTTTAAGCCCTAAACATCTCTGTACGACATTTCCAGGCCATCAGCTCCGGGATAACAATAGATGACATATAATTCCCGCTTCCTTTTCAGGGACCCCACGCCGCAAACGACCTCGTTGCTGCCAACCAAATGGCGGCCCACAGATAAGGAAGACCCGCGTCTCCTGATCATAGACAAAGAGTTTACAATAGCTCCTTTGTGGGACAGCGAAACTATACGTTACTGGAACGCTACTTACACGAAATATAGAAGAAAATCTTGAATGCAGCTGCCTTGTTACTTTAGTTGTGTTTTAACGAATGTTCATTTTTTTATATGACTGAGTAGAAATTAATAATAATAATTTGTCATGTTTCAATCGTTCGTTTACCAGGGGTGGGTGAAAATAGGTTTTAAATGTATGGATTATTTTTTACAAAGAGTTGTATAGGAATAACTAGATGATGTAATATCTTAAAAGAAATGACTTAAATGCATTTAAACCGCCAATTCCCAAATTGTTCTTTATAAAGACTCAATATAATATGTTGCCACAATAGTGTTTAATATTTATAGGATAGAGTATTTGTGTTGGTCACCTTCGACAAGGCAAAAAGGCAAGGCCAGTGGTATATTCTGCAAACAATCAATAATGCAAGACATTTATAAACTTACGGCCAACGTTTGACCAAAGCGTCTATCAGTCAATGTCGTCAAATAAAAATATTAGACAAAAGCGCTACGATGTTGCTGGATTGTACATGTTTTTTATTAAAGTAAATATTTGTGAAAACTTTGTGTTTACCAATTTATTGTCATCACTGACTGTTTTATAAAAACCATGGTACAAAAAATATTAAAATAATTTAAATAGAAATCGTATTGTAAGGTAGATCCTTACAATACGATTTCTATTTAAATTATTTTTATGAAAAATGATACTTCTTACTTATGAGCGAAAATGTTATAAGAATCATTATATCAAGGGTAAGTCTTTTAAGGCTTGTTAGGATCATTTTAATGTAACTCACTAGCTCATAAATAAGTTCAAAAGAAGTTATCAGCCACGAAAGGTTAGAACAAAAATTCAAGGTAATAAATACATTCGCCTTTCCAGCCGGAAGACATTCATTTTCAACCAAACCGACGATGTAACAATGCAATTTCCCGGTAAATACATAATCAATATATAACAAGTCCGATGACAATATATTGCACAGACCATTTGTAAAGTGTGACAGGTTTACACGTAACAGTTGTATATAAGAGTACTTATGCCATATATGCCCATTAAAACCACTCGGAATGTTGGCTTGTTGGCCCAACAGGTTGGCGATCGTTCATCAGCGGCCAGCCTTGAGCACGAAGTTGTGAAAGGTTGCTGTCTGCTGATTCGCCTCCGTTGCGCGAACCAATGCGCACAACTCCTCACTGCATTTAACGTAAAAAAATAAAAACAAAACAATATCACAAGTGTAATCAAAATTAACGTTCTTTATAATTTTACAGTCAATTGTTTTTAAAAATCTCTCCTGTGCTTAAAATGTGTTCGAATGATGTTGATAAGGACAGATGACTGTTCTCATCTAGTGTTGTCACTTGTTATTATCAAACATTGTTGTTATCAGTGATTGTGTTGTGGACGTGTTCTGTGGATACTACGACTGGAATAAAGTGCGTGGAAACGTAAATATGTTTTTTTTATTGTAAATAGTTAGGGGTCTGCCTAATGTTCACCACAATCTAACGATGCTCTAGCACCACGGGCAAATATAGACCCTTAGGTCTTAGTAGTGCTGCTTCCTATGCCTAGTCCTTTTACTGAATGCCATCTAGACAGATTTTGCGCGAGAAGCATCGAGAAGACCTTCATCAGCTATAATATTTAAATCGTTTAATAAATAAAGTTGTAGTTTTCACTCTCATTAGGTTGGCAATGATTTTGTTAATAATGATAACGGTTTTTGGATCAATCAGTACTTATTAAAAGATCCATCGACAAATCTGTACTAATATTATAAAGCTGAAGAGTTTTGTTTGTTTGTTTGTTTGGTTGAACGCGCTAATCTCAGGAACAACTGGTTCGAATTAAAAAATATTTTTGTGTTGAATAGTCCATTTATTGAGAAAGGCTATAGGCTATAATACATCACGCTATGACTAATAGAACGCGGGTGAAACCGCGGAGCACAGCTTCCATTTATATTTTGATGTGACCGTGGTCACGTAGACTCAAATTTGGTGGTTCAATTATCGTTGGTTCGTACCTACTGGTGTTTGGAAAGCCCTTTTTAATATTAATGTGAGTGTAGCTAATATTATGTAAACTAACTTCAACGCGACATGGAATCCATCAATGTTATAAAAACCGGCAAAGTGGGAGTCGGGCTCCCACAGTTAATGATTGCAATTTTTCGAATATGCTGACTAGTTAGGTAAAAGGTAAAAGACGTCCTGAACGGGTTATAGGAATTATTCTGGAATAATATTATGGAATATAATATTATGGAATTATTCTGAAATAAATACTTATTATTATTATCTCTTTATTTCTTTTTTTTTCTTAGCCTAGGTTTTTTATTATATTAATATAAAAGTAAAATACAAAAGCACATACAAAACATAAAAATATTATAAAAAACCTAGCCTAGGGTACCGCCGGCAACAGGGCAGGGCTCATGCTGCCGGTGGTTAGGGCTGCAGAGACAGGAACCTTCGGACTATCCGCGCCGTGTCCAAGAGTACCGCCTTCTGTATCTGACCCTTGATCCAACCATTGAGCGAGAGTTTCTTAAGGTGTTGGTCGAGACTCTTCGTTACCAGACCGTTCGCAGACACGACTATCGGCACAATGATTGTCGAGTCAATATCCCACATGGCAGTTACCTCGTGAGCCAAGTCAAGGTACTTGCTGACCTTGTCCTTCTCGGCCTATTATTATCTCTCTATTTATTTTTTTACATATTAATTTACATTTTTAAATATTTTCTAAAAAACAAAACAAACATTTAAAAATATAAAAAATAGGGGTCCACCGGCATCGGGCATTTATTATTATTATTATTATAGGCAAAATACTTTATCTAATAAGTTTACTTCAATAAAGATTCCATAAATTACATTTCAGATCAAGCGAAATATATATAGAACATCAAGTAAAAATTTCATTTAAACATGTTTAGATTACTACTTATTTGAATTACCTGCCAAGACTCCCTGTGACCATGGACCTTATAAAACTTTAGGTTAAAATAATATAATATGTGTGTATGTAAGATATACATCAATATGTACCTCATGCTTCCTAAACTACTCATTGAAATGTAACCTAAAGTGTTACATTGCAATGAGTACCTAGTGTCCGCGTAAACTTTAGAAAACAATGTGATTCGATTACACGCACGTGGTATCAAACCTGCAACCGTTACAATGTTGGTGAGATGCAAAGTTGCTGCACGCCTTGTTATGCGTTTTGCCCAACACAGGACAGGACACGCGATCTATTGTGAAAACGGCGGCGGGCAGTTCCTTCCTCGGGAAGCGGATGGCTCGAAGATTATCTAATTACAATTAAATTGTTTGTGCCTTTTCGCAAACCAGCTATTATTGTACGTAATCAGTGCGTATAATTAAATTAAGAGAATCGGCGATAACAGTTTTAGTAAAAAAAAGTTTGCAAAATTATATCCCAGAAATACGCGAAAGCCTAACAGGCTAGTATTGGAAACTGCTCTGAAGACAGCACGATATAAAAGGAATAGTTATGCTATGTGTATTGAAATATTCAATAAGATTCCTGACCATCTCAAGGAGAATATTCCAATCAGTCGTTTTAAATTCTTTTTGCGTAGGTAAATGGTTATTGGAAAAGGCTTTTTATTCGATAAAGGAATTTTTGGAACACTAACTCCATGTCAATATTGTCACATTTATTTTTTTATATTTTATATTTTTTATTTTTGACACAATTTTTTTTTCTTGACATTTTGGCTTATATATATATTTTCATTTTATTTTTATGACATATGCGTTGTATTATTATATTAAAATAGTTTGTTTCATTATTTTAATTTGTGTTTCTGATGCTATTGTTATTGAATGCGTAGTTTTAAAGTTGAACTTAGTAGATATCCTAAATATTTGCATGCTATGTCATATAGCTAAATAAGTTTAGTCCCATTTTATTAATTTAGAACATCAAATTGTAACATTATTATATTGTACACCCTATTTAAAGCAAATCAACCTACTTTCTTACTTACTTACTTACTTACTTACTTACTATAAATTCGCTCGAAAGTATGATACTGAATTTGCTATAACTTCACAAATGATTGGGACTTGAATGGCCCGCTTCATATAGCATTGTTCATATGGCCTAAGCCCACCCAGCAGTGAGACATTTATATGATAGTAACGATGATGATTATTTAGTTCCAAGAATCGTTTCCTCCTTACTAGCATTTATATTTATACACGCTGACAGGAGCGCCTGCGAGGGGTCCTTTCTTCCTATCCCTACTGTGCATTAGCAAGGTAAAGCACAGAGCATATGACCTGGATGTCCAGGTTATATCAACTCGCATTGCTCCATATCTATTGGGACAACAAAAATGTAATTGCAATTAAATCTTCATATACCTGAGTTGCACTATTCAGAGGGTGTGAATGACTACTCTATAAATAATGTAGGACCGGAATGTAATTGCCCTTTGACCGTTAGCGATCCATTGAAATTGTACTTGCAAAGCAATTTAGTACGTAGCCGTTAAGAAAGAACGGCGATATTAACAATAAGTCAACTACTCATACTGAACTACATAATGATGGCAGTTGTCACAGAGTGATAACAACGCAACAGTCAAGTAACAAATGTAAGCATTCATAAAATATAACGTTTTTATCATCTGCCTATGAACGTCTCACTGCTGGGTTCAGGACTTACCTACCTTACTTACCTCTATGCAATAGCACACGATATGATCGGATCAAAACCCACTTAAACGTTTTTAATAGCTTTATGTCATTATTAATAGTTCGGATAGTTTGAATTTTCTAACATTTGCCAATCAGAAAATACACCCTGGCGCCACCCATGCATGGTATGCTTTAGAATGAACATAATTTTACCGAATGATTGATAGGTAGGTACTCAGTTACCTGTGCTCGACTTAAACCTATTTAAGAGCTATTCATTAATCTTGACTGATAAACTTGGGATTTCGAGGATTTTAAGGTTGATTAAATTCTCCGTGGCAAATACTAGCTTAAAGTGTTGTGTTTTGTGTTTTTATTTACTCAAAATTCTCATTCAACACAAAGAGTGTTTTAGAACGAAAAGCACTTAATATTCGACCTTTCGCAGGACTTCTGTCGTGGCGGGCGAAGACGACTACGGCTCGTCATTAACAAACAAAACAATCGCAAAATAAAAAACATAAAAAGAAAGAAAAAAGTTTTGAATAATTCGAAACAAATGACGATTGATGTTGACGAGCGAGCTGCTTAGAAAAGTAAAATGGCTGCCGCGGTCAGATGGACCGACTGCCCGCGCCCGCCGCTCGAGCAGTGATGAAGTGGGTGGCGCTGGCGACGCTCGTGGCGTGCAGCGTGGTGCGGCTGCCGTCGCCGCTGGTGCGCACCGCCGGCGGCCTGCTGCGCGGACGGCTTGAGCCGCGGGCGCGCTACTACCAATACTTCGGGATACCGTACGGGACGGTTAACGATACCAATCGATTTCAGGTGAGATTTTTTTTCACTTTTCCCCGTTGCAGATATTGGAGCAGAGAGCAAATCTAATCGGCCTGCGCGTAGACTACACATCGCGCTTGTTATTGTTTATATGAAACCCAACAGTTATCTGTAACGAAAACAACTTTGAAATACACTATATTATACACTTTTAAACTACCTATCGCATTGCATTTAACCAAATTTTCAGTATACTACTGAACTAATAAATTGTTATAAAATTAAGTACTGAAAATATGAGCAAACATGTTAGAAATTATTGCAGTGTACCGACAGAATGAGATAGTCAGTACGTCATTGAGGATATCGGGTGATTTGCGTTTTCACCTTTCGACCTTGCATAAAATAACAAAACAATACGCAAAGTAAGATTTCATAATGACAATTTGCTATTACTTACAATATTGTTGTTTTGATTATTTATTACGAATCAAGCAGATGGTACAGGTTTTCATCATTATTCAGTTATATTTTTGTTTAATGAATTTATAATTTACAAATCTAATAATATTACTAAATTGATCGAAATATTGAATTAAATTATGTATGATATTCACACATAACATATCTTGTTTATGAATAAATTAATAATTATAGAATGAATAAATGATGAATCGTCTTGCGATGAAGCAATGCTTCATTCATCTTGTCATTGTGCCTTGAACTCGGTCCACTTTGTTACAAATATTATTTAAGCTAATTTTAAATTATTTAATTCTACTTTATTTAATACAGATAGATAGATAACATATCAAAATAACTGAATGATACGCGTAGTATAATCTTTTTATTTTACTTAACGCAACGTTTTAGTAATAGCTTTAGTTTTATACTGTAACCGTTCTTTGTCCCTAATAAAATTAACATGCAAAATAAAATTTAGTTAAGAATTACGAAGCTATTTTTTTTTAATTTTTATCTGATCTGAGATAGTTTTGTACTTATATACCTACAGTTAAGAATCGTAAAAATCGTAATAACGAGTTACGACCTTGGATAATTATTATCGCCGTGGTTAATGAGATATTTGAAATAGTTATTTGCAATTAATTTTATTTTTCAATTATATTTCTTACATACCCATTTTTTATAAATTGATTGGATCTAACACACTTAAAACTAGAACACATCAATGCAGAACAATTCTGCAAGGCGGCAGGAGTAGAAATAGACTCTATCCTCTATCGGTGGGGACACCGACTTAATGTCTCCTTACAATAGTAGAATAAATTGTTATACCATATAATATACCATTGCAGGCGCCGTTACCACCTCCATCATGGGAAGGAGTGTACGATGCCGTCGAAGAAAACACCTGGTGTCCCCAAAGGCTCCACGAGACAGGCGTAATCGTTGGACATCCGAACTGCTTGAAACTGAACGTTTATGCACCCACTACAGCTGGCTCCGGGGGTCTCGTCCCCGTTATGGTGTTCGTTCATGGAGGATGCTTCTTCGAAGGCGTGGGGTCTAGATACCTGTATGGGGGGGACTACTTCGCAGAGCATGGCGTCGTCTTTGTTGGCATTAACTACAGACTTAACGTGGAAGGGTTCCTATGCCTCGGTATAAAGGAAGCGCCTGGAAATGCTGGCCTCAAAGATCAGATAGCTGCTTTAAAGTGGATTAAAAACAATATCAAAGGGTTCGGTGGTGATCCTGATAATGTGACTTTGTTTGGCGAAAGTGCTGGTGCCGTGTCTATATCATATTTAACTATCTCTCCGGCAGCGAATGGGCTTTTTCACAAAGTGATTTTGCAGAGTGGCTCTACCATAGTGCCCTGGGGCATCCAACATGAACCTTTAGAAGCAGCTAGCAGTCTAGTCAAAGAATTAGGATACAATACCAAAGATCCTTACGAAATGTATAATATACTGTCGAAAATACCATTCGCCGATATATTGAGAGCAGTTAAAATAATCGAAAGAAGGAAGTGGATAACGGGTGATAATCTGTTCGTGCCATGTGTCGAGAATGAGTTAGCAGACGTGGAGCCAATAGTCACGGAGTTCCCACTGGACGTCATAAGCCGGGGGAACTACACCAAAGTGCCAATGATGATAGGTTATAATGACATGGAAGGATATTTTTTTGTAGCCAAAGACTATGGAAGAAGTTTGAGAGAAGCAGATGTGGCGGATTTATTGAAAAGAGATTTGACATTCCCAAGCGAAGTGGAGAAGAACGAGGCAGTGGAAGAGATCCGTGGCCATTACTTTTCGTCCGGCAAGGATGAGTTGATAATGAACATGGTGAACTTATATTCGGATCTGCACTTCAAATTTCCGACTGTAGTGGAGTCGGAGATGTACGCTCGCACGACGAAGCAACCGATCTTCTATTATGTGTTCAAGTACAGTGGGTACATGAACTTCCCCAAACTGATCTCGTTGTTCCGAGGGCCGGGCGCGTCGCACGCCGACGAGCTGTTCTACATGCTGAAGTCCCACATCATTCCCGCGCCGCACAGGTGGCTCGAGAGGACCATGACCAAGCGCTTGGTCACCATGTGGACTAACTTCGCCAAGCACAGGTAAACAATGTTGTTTAACGAAACTCTTTAAACCTTTCGAAAAGCTCTAATTACTTTGTGCACAATGTGAACAAGAATTATTGTTATTATTGCTTAAGGCCCACCATTTTGTTTCATCTGGTCTACTTCCTATATGGTTGTTAATTTAATATTGGCATTGAAAATTAAAACTTAAAAATAACTCTTACGTTTGCAATTTGTTTTGTATTTTAATTATATTAATGTAACAGGTTATACTAGATTTGTGATGGCTTGGACCTTGCATCTATTCAGAAACAATATTTTCATTTCTTGATGCTTAATTACACCGACTGCGTCAATACGTAACTGGTTTAATGACTAAGCTACAACAAATTAACCTGTTGTGACTTCTGGTATTATTCCTCATACATTTCTGGTCCTTATGGCTGCGCAGTTAAGAAAAAGTCAAATTAAGTTGTTATTATATGAGTGTTTTTGTTGATTCCACTTCAAACACAAATTAAAGTAGGAAAAACATTTATTAGTATGAAATTAAGCACATAAATAAGTATTTCTCTGGATCTCTCTTTTAAAAACTTAAACACATAAACAATATTTCAATAAAATTGGGCTAAGCCTATTTTATAGTGTACCTACTGTAGCGTTCGCCACATTCAATCTTTTTATTTCCCCGTAAGGATTCAATTTTCACTGGCCGTTTGAATATTTCAAAATATGACAATTAGCCTATGACAATTTATTTTAAATTTGTCAGATTATGATTTTGACTTTTTGCGCTGATTGTTTTCTGAGAATTGGATAAAAATTATCAATAATTGTTTTTTACTATTCGCAAGGTCGAATTTCCATTTACCAATATACCAGTTTTCTTCAGATCTTGATCTAACAAACAGACAGACAAAGACAATCAAATTTGGTTGATATTATTCAGTCCTGTTTCAGGGCTGACGGGTTTAGCGAGGTTTCAACCTGTTATATTGATTATACCCGTTTATTAGCGGATGAACTCCGTGCACCCTTATAGACGTTTCGATTTTCGTTATGCCGTCCTTCATCTGAAGGACGGCCAAGGCTAAGGATTTCAGGGCTAATCACTTTTGGATTTTCAAGACCTTCTTTAAAATTATCTTTAACTGGTTTCTGTAGTCTTCTATGCTTTAAATTATGTATTTTTCATTTCTGTTTCTAATAAATTCAAAAATTGAGTCATTAGTAGCTCATCTTGCCGTTTTTTCCAGGCATATTTCGGCATTGTTTGGTGTTTTCATAATGTTAGGTGTTAAATAATGTTTTTATAGAAGTAATATCCTGTACTTGCGTACCTACCGTAAGCGCGCGCGCGTCCGGTTTTGCGTTTCCTCTTTTTTTTAAACAAATACAGTTATTTCGGAAATACGTCAAACTTTTTAAAAAATATTATGTCATTTAACTAATTTGCTGAATTGTGTTATTCTGAACCGTGTTAACCATTATTCTGGTTTCCCTTCAAAATATTTTATTTTCTTTGTCTTTTCTCAATTTTCATATTTTTGAATTTACTAAATTATAACCGTTTGTTAATACAATGTTTATCTGTTTTTCCTTGCTAACGGGTTAGACCGTTAGCAGGTATCTTGTGCTAATATTTAGCACGTTATATTTAGTAATTTGGAATAAGTAAATTTCATTAATATACTGGTAAACTGAAATTCGACCTTGCGAATAGTAAAAAACAGTTCATGATAATTTTTAACCAATTCTCAAAAAACAATCAGCTCAAAAAATCTAAATTATAATCTGACAAATTTAAAATGAATTATCATAGGCTAAACGTCATACTTTAAAATATTCAAACGGCCAGTGAAAAATAAAAAGGATCTCCTTACGAGGAAATAAAAAGATTGAATGTGGCGAACACTACGCTACCTAATATACATTTTATTTAAATTTAATTTTATCTTGTCAGTGAGCCAACACCTGAGACGTCAGATCTACTGCCCATTAAGTGGCACCCCAGTCGGGAATGGAACCCAAAAGCATTAGTTATCGACGATGACCTAACCACTGCGCCGATGTGGGACTTACCCTCAGTGCGCCTGTGGAACGACACATACAACAAGTACAGGAGGAAGGATTACGGATTTAGACACGTTCAAGAGTTAGGTAGTGATAGTAAAAGCAAGTGCTGTGATTTAAAAAGGTTTACATGTAATGATACGGATAATATAAGTTTACTGGGACCATTATAGTTATGTCAATCGTTTTACCCAGATGTTACAACTGACCATCATAACGCTAGTAATAAAATATGATGTGTATCGCAGTCATAAAATTATTTTATTTATTTATTCATAACAATAACACAGCATCACAGTAGGAACCACAACCCGCGATGCTACACATAAAACAAAAGAAAATAATTAGGCAAAGATGAATCTGCATAGCCATCGGTTGCAATTGCCTTTGGATAGATGGCGCGCTGTGCCGCTATTAGCACTCAAAAAGCATTATAAAGCAGTGACAAAATTCAGCGCTTACGTTAGCCTTCCCGGTAGCATAGCGGTCAGTGCAGCCGCCCGGATTGCGGAAGACCCAGGTTTGATTCCTGGCTGGGTCTGGTAGGCGTTTAATTTTTTCACTGTAATTTATAAAATAAAAAATATGAAAAATATGAAATGAAAATGAATGAAATGAAAAACTTTATAAAAAATATGAAAATAATTAGATTCATAATACAGCCACATGAGTAAATTTACTCATGTGATACAACTATCGTTGTTATTGACAGGATGTAGTGACAGTCTCGTGATGTTATTAGGATTCTTACTGAAATAAGACATTTCACACTCCACTCACATCAAATCAAAACAAATAGTCAGGTGGACCTGATGTTTGAGGCAAATGTGTTCTAAATTTCCACAAAGTTTCACAGCTCATGTAGCATGGTGTGCATGCACAATTAGCTCACGTTGCCGACCCGCGAGTTGCTATTTCAGGTGTAGTTTGAAACTTCCCATTTTCTAGGCAGGAGAGAACACGTGTGCTGGATTTGAGTTCTATTTGTTGGGGGTGCACTCACACGACACACGTCTGCTTATTCATATCATTAGCATCTAGATTCTCATCAAATAAATTTATAGATCACATAGTGAAATAGTTATTACACAATATGGATGGCTAGACTACCAAGAGTGTAGCACATATCACACAACACATTTATTTATATTTATTAATATTTTGGTGCTTTTGTCTACATTTTGGGTATTATGATTTTTGTTAATAAACAAATAATAAATTAAAATTATAAATACACGACTGCGTTCTCATTCTGTTATCCTCTAAGCTCAAACCTATACGTTTATCCTGGATGCAATAACAGTAGCATTAGCACAATTCAGAATAGCTAATTCTAGTCTGAATTTGAAATTGATAATTTTATTACTATAAATATTTTTCAGGTGTAGTTTGAAACTTCCCATTTTCTAGGCAGGAGAGAACACGTGTGCTGGATTTGAGTTCTATTTGTTGGGGGTGCACTCACACGACACACGTCTGCTTATTCATATCATTAGCATCTAGATTCTCATCAAATAAATTTATAGATCACATAGTGAAATAGTTATTACACAATATGGATGGTGAGACTACCAAGAGTGTAGCACATATCACACAACACATTTATTTATATTTATTAATATTTTGGTGCTTTTGTCTACATTTTGGGTATTATAATTTTTGTTAATAAACAAATAATAAATTAAAATTATAAATACGCGACTGCGTTCTCATTCTGTTATCCTCTAAGCTCAAACCTATACGTTTATCCTGGATGCAATAACAGTAGCATTAGCACAATTCAGAATAGCTAATTCTAGTCTGAATTTGAAATTGATAATTTTATTACTATAAATATTTTTAACAAACTGTTGTTGGATGAGCCTCACACGGGACCGGCTAGTTTGCCGTGTTAAAGGGAAGGCTTATACCCAACAGTGGGTGGGTGTTCACGGGCTGAAATCATGATGATCATGAAATGTTGTTGCTTATACATTACGGTGTTGAGCATAACTTACTAACTTTTGTTTAAAAATACTGAATCCATTTGAAGGCTGTCCAGGCAGGTTCAGCGGTTAGTTGACCCTGTGACTGCAAAATACATAGTGCATTGTATTGTAACACGTAGTCAAATGTTTTGAATCCCTCAAGTGGAAAGAGTGGTGTGTTTGCAAGACCAGTCTGTTGTGTATCGGATTTGGTGTTTTCAAATTTAGATTTTCGAAAATGTTTTTTCTAAAATGATTCGTTTCTTAATGCACCTACGGCGAACTACATTTAAGTAATTGATTTTGTGTTCAAATATCATTTATATAAATATAGAGGATGTTTATTTATTATATAACAAGAATTTATTGTATTACATGTGGAATAAATAAAATAAACTTAACTAAAACTATTATTAAAGTAAAATATGGCGTCAAAAAATTCCTCCTCGTCGCTGTCGACTGGTAATGTACCCATTGATATCAATTATAGATCGACTGTTTTATCTGCAATTACACTAACAATTAGCAATATACTCTAGCATTTACACAACACATAAATTTTATTAATAGCTTTTAATTAAGTAGCACTTGGCCTTCGTGATTTACCTACGACCGCGTCACTGCCACCGCTTAATTGGATATTATTATTATAATTTAACAATTATTAATCCCAAACACGTTAAGCTAAGTTTCTTAAAAAAAACTCACAACTAAATACTCAATTGTTTCGTAGTTGACATTACATCCAAGGTTTATTTATGCTAGTGGTCGCCCAGTGGTCGAAATTCGACCGTAATTTTATTAAGGCTGCACGGATTGTATCCTAAGCAACGAAAAATTAAAAAAGATAGAATGTGAGTTTGGATTGGCATGTTGGTTATTAAATCTGTCAATGCCCTAAAGCATTAAACCTGAACAGGACTTCTTGGCGGGAAAGTGAAGAGTCATGTCTGCGGTTCTGCTTTATTTTCTAAAATTTGTGTTATGTCGAATATTAATGTGAAATAATGGTGGAGTTAAGTGTTCGTGAGTGTGCATGAGTGTTGGCAAATGAAACAAAACAGTGCAACGGCACTTTTCAAATTCTCTCAAGAAGTCCGCTGCGTGAGGACTTAGTAAAGCCCCACATCTTTACTGAGCTACTCGAGGGGTTGGGGGGTATATCATTTCTCACTTTTCATTTCTAATATCATTCATCATCATCATCATATAGGAAATATTGTCTATTTATGTCAGGTGAAGTTACTTGTAAGAAAAAATACTTGACACTGGCTAAATGTGCTAATCGCACGAAGCTATCAACTAAAAATAAAAATAAAAAACCTGAACAGAACTTTTAAGGCATTGACAGAATTCGGCCGCTCCTATTCCGTTTTTGAAATTTTTGAAAAGAGTAGAGACCCCGTTACCGCCTACAGCGGCATCGAAACTTCAGATTTGGCATAACTCGTCGGCAGATTGGGATAGTATGCGGGACTATTTTGCGTCCGTCCCTTGGAGGCAGCGCTGCTTCAGTGTGAAGGACCCAACAGCTAGCGCGACTGCAGTTGCTGATGAGATAGTTTTAGGGATAAAATATTATATTCCGCATTCCTATCTCATCAGCAAAGGCAGGGGCAACCGATGGTTCAACCGTGAGTGTGCCAACGCTGTCGATAACAGGCAGACGGCATACCGCGCTTGGGTCAAGAGAAAACTCGCTCGCTGAAAGCAGCCTATAATAATGCCACCAAGTCCTGCAAAAGGGCCTACATTAGAGCGGATCGGAGATGCTTCCATTTGGAAATATTCATTGTTATGCATATGATAGCACAGTGCATGGGGGATATAACGATCACCCAGCGGTAGGGCGGGTCGAAACCGAAATGAATCGAGTGAATCTTGTCATTGAGCTCAATCGGGTATTGGACCTCATATCTAATTGGGGCTCCAATAATCTGGTTGAGTTCAATGTCAAGAAAACACAGGTATGTGCGTTCACGGCAAAAAAGTCACCATTCCTTGCCCTTCCTACTCTTCAGGGTACATCTCTAAGCCTGCAGAGCAGTATCAACATGCTCGGTATGACGATTCGCTGCGATCTGAACCAAAAGGACTACATCGAAACCGTGATCAAAACAGCCTCACGAAAACTCGGTATTCTGAACAGGGTGCGGCGATTCTTTACGCCTGACCAGTTGTGCCTTTTGTACAAGACACAGGTACGGTCTTGCGTGGAGTATTGCTCGCACATCTGGGACGGTTCCGCAAAGTACCTTCTCGATGCCTTGGACAAATTGCAGCGTCGCGCTGTACGCATTACAGAAGTCGCAAATACTCTTGAACTCTGCAATTGCGTAGAGATATTGCGTCACTTAGCGTGTTTTACCGCTTATATTATGGCATATTATGGCATATGGAGTACACGTGCTGCTCTCCGGAGTCACCGCTTCACAGTCTCAAATATTCCATCGCGCACTAAGAAACTTGGTGACTCGTTTCTTTGTCGCACCTCCAAAACATAGAATAGTTTGCCAGCGCACGTTTGTCCTTCAAACGAGGCGTGAAGAGGCACCTTGTGGGCCGGCAGAGTGAGGGTACCTGATCCTGCGTTGTTTTCACGCTGCACCAGTTGTAGTCGCATCTGGATTCCATTTTCATTTAACATCAGGAGAAATGGAGTCATTTGCCGTGATACGTATAAAAAATAAAAAATACTCCTCCGTCCGCGCAATTTTCGTAAAAAGGGGTACAAAGTTTTTGTTTCACGTATTAATATATAGATATCTTAAGGGTGCGCCGTCCATATGTGACAAGTGTCATATGTTTTATTTGAAATGTCGTCGTCCATATTTATTTGATGCCGTGCGGCCATACTAATTTTGTATGGGGAATTTAAGGTGCTTAATAAAAAATAATTATTTAAATAACCACTTGATGAATCGAAAATGTAGTCTAGCAATTTGTAGTTTATCCATTGATGATTGTTTAGACAAAGTCAGAGGTACAATAATTTAGATAAACTATAAGAAATTTACTAAACGCCGCCACTCGTTTTCATGATTTTTGCCCAACTTTAAATGATATTGTAGAAAAAACAATAGCGTGTTATGAATTTATGGTTCTGACAAATTGTAAACACGTTCCCTATGATACTAAATATATATTTTGTTCATTTAATACGATAGTATTTTCAATTATATCTACTTAACCGTAACTGCATTTTTGGCATTTTTTTGTCGGCGCACATTTTTTAATTGAATCACAAGAAAATTTAAATAAATTAAATCAATACTTTTCAGATATTATACTCGTATATGAAGTAAACATTAGTGCACAATCCTCCTTTTCTCGAGAAAAAAAACAGCTACTTCTTCGTACTACCTATTTAAACATATTTTAGTTTATTTATTTTTAGTTTTTATTAACGAGCGTTTCAGCATAATTTTATAAAAAATAATGAACAACCATGTTGCTTTTTTCAGTTGGAAATAAATATCCGTCAGAGGCCTAAGATCAATATAATCAATGTCTACTTCCTATGCGAAATGATTTATTTTTTTTACAATATAATATATCCATACTAATAATGCAAGAAAAAGAAACATAGAGTGACAGAATCGTGAGGACAAAGTGATAGAGCTAGATAGAAAGATATCGGAAAAGATTATTACTCTTGTAGCATCGGCGTTGAAATAATAAATTTAATTTGAAAATTTCTGTAATGGCTGGTGATTTCTCGTTGAATAAATAAAGTAACCATAAAACAGAGTAGCAACCATGTTCAGTTAAATTTAACGCCTTACAAAATATTCGATGCCATGGACCTCTCAAGACAAATTGCTAGCTCGCTCTTTTACCTAGAGGAGGTTGAACCGTTATTATGTACTAGGTGCTACGGCACTGATACAGATATGAAACGAATCTGACAATAAGTGATTCATTTATAAATCGCAATTAGAGCGGGCGAGCGCCACGGCGAGCGGCCCGGTTAATCCGGGTAATAAAGAAAAATACCCGGCGCAGCGCCTAATTGTTATAAACTGGGCAAACATGCAAATTGGAGCGGACTTCCTCCGCCTTTTAATTCTGAAGTTATCTCGCTTTGTCGCGGCGCAGACGACACGCCGCAGGGCTGCCCGGGAAGCTGCCCATCCAATTAAGGTACCAGAGCAAATCAAAAATATATTGACCTCTACAACTTTTTGATTGAAGGTCTTATTAGAGACACATTATTTGGATAATCGTCTGTGCCACGTCTGCATTGTAAATAGCCTGTATTTTATGTTTGTCAGTAACCTATAATGTGTTGTAAAACTTGTAAAAAAGTTAATTAATTAATAAAATGCATATTATAAGTCAAAAAATAACGTTAAATGGATATCATTGGTTAAATTTTACTAGTCACTAGTCTTAGTTCGATTCCCAGTTGGGGCATGTGTTGTTGTAAGGCTAGCATCATGGTTGCGTGCTCTTGTAGTGCGCCACTTGCAATAAATTATTTTGTAAGGTCTTTTTAACTTGTGATTTGAAATTAATAATTCTAAATCTAAACTATCCTATCTAAGACTGTCACCGTTACAACAATGCTAGTGTAATTGTTACGGTGACTTGGATTGTTGCATTCCGGCAGTTAGAGGTCAGATGACCTCAGTGGTTAAGGATTCTGAATGTAGTATACTTCCATCTTTTGCCTAACAGTCACTTATCATCAGGTGGGATAAAAATAGTGCCTGTAATTCTACATAAGACTGATGTAAATATTTGTTAATAATTAGGATAAGTCTTGTCACGAATAAAAATTTTCGAAGAAAATCTATTACTTTAACATGGGCTGACAACCATAGCACAGATCCTTAAAGGGGATAATTCTGTATTTACAAACTGCGACGCGTGTGGGGCTGCGTTCGTATTTATTCGTTGCCCCTCCCCCGTGCACCCTAACTGCTACAAAATTACTTTGCAATCAACGAGCTTCGTAAGCAAACTTCTAGAGACGCACAAACAGAAATGACGTTTCCGAAAATGTTGTTGTGTGCCTGTAACTTTTTCAAGAAATTGCATACGTAAAGAGGAAATAAGTTTTCACATTCCAAATGTTTATGAGACTGAGCATGTACAAAAGGCAAACCAAAAATTTTTCTATTTTATTAAAATTATGAAATGAAGTTTTCGAAATTTGATTACTGTTAACTCAACTGATCTTATAAACCTACGAAAGTGTATTTTTTGCCATTATTACACGTGAAAACAGTAAACGTTGTATGCTGATGCAGCTAAGGCTCGAGGCAAGCGAAGTCGCGGGCAGAAAGCAATAAGCATGTTAATTATATTAATTAATTTTTTTTGTAAATCTTTTCTTTTCTAATACGTCGTTGATATCTCAATAACTTTGAAATTGCAATAGGTAAGAAAAAGTGTAAAGTTCGAAAAGCTTTTTTTTTTACAAAAAAATACAGTCGATTTTTGTGCGAAAGGAGACGGACCGTGTCGTGGGCCTAAGTTCAACAAGCAGGTAACAAGATGAAATATTGTTCATTTAAACACATATTCAATAGGTAAGATAAATATAAAAAATCAGCTTTTCTACAGTCTAGGAAAAAAGAAAACGACGTAAGAAAGAAGTTACTGTTATCGAATGAAATGAATCGAATTATCACAATACAATCAAGTTGTTTGATTTGTTATTTTTTATTTGTTTTTTTATTTTTTATTTGTTTTTTTTTTTCGTTTCAATGTCAGGTCAATTATATTAAATAATATCAAACACATGTAAACACATACATAAAACACAGAAATCATATTAAAATAGATGTTAGCAATCTTGTTTTTTTTTAATTAATAATAATTGTAATCGATTATTCATATACATGAGTAAATTCCGTTTCTTTACTCGTGTGATAATAGTAAGCTATTAAATGATGAGGAAAAACAAATGAGTAGGTAGGTATTTATGCATTACATGCTGCTTGGTTATGTCTAATTACCTACCTACCTACTGGTGTAGATAGACTGTTAAGATTAGGTACCTAACTACCTAAATATTTTTACCCAATGTGGACACAAATAGCTAGTAACAAAAAACACTTATCTGTATTAACACAAAATGTTCAATTACTATAAAAAGAAATGCTTTTATAGGTTATTATTTGTAAAAAATAACAATTTCGGCGTAGGCTATTCTTAACCTCACTTTTTAATAATCTTCTATTTCTCAGATCTCAGACTGCCAATTTTAGCCAAATTTTCAGGAATCCTTTAATTTCATACTATCTTTCAAATAACACTACTTTCACTGTGTTACACCTCAATTTCACCTCAAGCCCAAGGTTCTATGGATGGTCGGCCGTCTCCTTTGATTAGCATGAATTTCATAGTATATGATTATCCGGTTTTCTGGAGGAGTGATACCTTACACGATAATGTTTCCTCACTTCACTGCATTTATTATCAAGATACGTGGTCGGAGTACATTATGAAACTGTGCAAACACCGCTAAACATCACCTTTTGCAATACCCTCGGACTTGTTGCCCATATTAATGAACACAGAAGGCAAATATCTTTTCAAATACGAGTATCATTAGTAGCAACTTTCATTCTTCGTTTACCTGATTTGTTCTAACCTTTAAAAAGATACGCCCTTAAGGAGAGATCCTACATACATCATTTTTCTTTTCACTAAAAAATTAAAACGTTAGAGTCATATTCATATAAAATTATTCATTTTTCTAAATTTCAAAAACCACAGTGCTGCAAATGGAATGTTTTAGTTACTTCCGTTAATTGATTTTGTGTCCCGGGCCAGCGTGGTGACTTATGGCCATAAACTGTAATAAATAAATAAACAAATAAATAGTAGTTCATGTGGGAAGGACTGAGCTTAGCAGTGCGACATTTATAGGGTGGCGATGATGACGATGATGAATAAATAACATCGAATTGCTTTACTCATAATACCAACTTACTCAGAATATCGATTATGAGACAGCGGAGACAAACTCAGTTTCTCGACCGACTCGACCGTTTTTTTCTGACTAAACGCAACTGATAATCTCTCGTCCCACCAACATCTATGGCGATAACAACAAGATGCCTTTTTGCACTAACGCTGAAGTAATTTGCGCAACACGCCTGAGATTGGGACACACGATCTGCGAACCGTTTCGCCACCACCAGCCGGGCCCGAGCCCGCCTCATGAGACATGCTCGCTCACTTCATTTATTGTTACAATCCCATGATTGAAACTGTTACTACTAACCACAGTTACTACAGTAAATTTCTTATTCAGTGGCTCGCTGTATTTAAGACAGTGTCCAGTTTTTACGATAAGAACAATCGAGTTAGACCAATGGTTGCGGTGGCAATTAACAGTGACAGTTTTTGCAATTTAAAGAGCGCAGTTTTGTAATTTCGCAACAAGAAGGAGCGACGACGGTCATCCCATAAATGCCAAGGTTGTAATTAAAAAGGTTGTACACAACCTCAAAGTTGAAATGAAAAGCTACACATTACTATCAATGAAATCGGCGAATGAGGTGGTGTCAGTAAATAAAGCCAGGATTCGAAGGAGATGTTCAAAATATGTGTACGGTTCCAAAGTGTCGGAAAACAGCGTCGTTAATTTGAAGTGTTTTGTTTTACAAACTGTTATATAAGTTTTAAAGAATGCATCGAACTTTTGCGTGTTTGTTGTTCTATGTTTGTGTGCTAAGTGAATCTGCGCACGTGCTGTGCTCATTCACTCCCGTCGTGGAGACGAGCTACGGCAGGCTGCGGGGGCTGAGGTCTATCTCTGGACAGAACCTGTTTTACGGGATACCGTACGCAACCAGCGAGAGATTTCAAGTACGTATGAGTTAAGTCACTAGCTTTTAACACATTTATTTGTCCTAGTAACCCATCCGGAAAGCGTCACCTTAAAACTTAAACTTAAACTTAAAGGTAATCTGTGGATACCGTTGTTGGTTACACAATTAGTAATAAGTTAGTTTAAAAAACACTTTGTATACTTATATATATTGTATAACTGTTTGTTATCCCAAACAAAATAAAATAAAATGGCCTAACAGAACTGTAGCTGTATCCTGTAGGGTGAAACATAATTTCTCGCATTCAAGCCGAACATCTATCTACAAATTAAAAGTCTGATGGCAAAGCAATGCGCAAGTACCGTTTGCCATTGGACTTGAATTAATTTATTATTCTACTTTATAGTAGAATAATAAATTTAAAGTTTATACTTTATTTTATCGTAGAGAAAAAATCAGGAAGCTTTGTACCAATACTCCGTGATGATAATACATGTTCCATTATATTTCTTTATTTAGTTATCTCTATATTTACAGAACAAATAATACCTTTTATTTTCCTGTATTTTTATAAAATTATTTGTAATTTGATAAAAAAAAGCACTTTCATTTAACTGTAATGCTGACACTGACACTTAATTAAAATTTGTAGGGTTAGAGATAAAGACTAAAGATATATTATAAAAAATTCAATTATTATCCCCCAAGGAGTTTACTCCGCTTTAGCATTATCATTATCCTAATGGAGGAAGTCCGACTTCGTTTATATTCCGACATCAAGACTGGGACTCGCAACAATTTGTTTGCCGCTTATCAAAGGGTTAAATATAATATAAACATGAAGCTTATGTGGTTTTTAACCCATTTCCCATCCATGGAGATGAAGTGCAAACCAGTCTGGTTTCATTGTGACCTCTTTGCAAACAAATTATTTAAAAATCCTAAAAAAATGTTTAAAAAGCACATACCTATTTAGGTATTTTTGTGTTTTCCTTTCGTTTCGTTTTTTCATTTAACATATTATTTAGTGAATTACAAAAATACTTCGGCCAAAAACAACCACCATCACTTTCATTATTGATTAGTTAAATGACGGAACATATTGATCTGATCGCGAACAAATCTTCTGTATGGAAAAAACTCACACAAAAATTAATACCCTAAACAAAAAAGCGGCCAAGTGCGAGTCGGACTCGCCCATGAAGGGTTCCGTAGCAGCAAGTAACATAACATAAAAGTTCTTGTAGTTCGTTTATGTTTATGAAATTAAAAATTTTTTTTTTTTTAATATTTGAGTTGATTGAATGAAAGGTAAATTGCAGTTTACGATTTATGACGAATTAAAAAAAAACTACTTATTACTAGATCTCGTTAATATAGTAAGTTATGTTATTGTGAAATATTATATTTAGAAAATCTCAAATAAATTATTCCCTACTAAAAACACACAACGGGGCAGCACAAAAAGATCTCGTTTAAACCGATTTTCGGTGGAAGTTTGCATTTTAATGTACGTCATATATGGGGGACACATTTTACCACTTTGGAAGTGTCTCTCGCGCATACTATTCAGTTTAGAAAAAAAATATATTAGAAACCTCAATATCATTTTTTGAAGACCTATCCATAGATACCCCCACACGTATGGGCTTGATGAAAAACAATTTTTGAGTTTCAGTTCTATGTATGGGGAACCCCCAAAATTTATGTTTTTTTCCTATTTTTGTAAATCTTAATGCGGTTTACAGAATACATCTATTTACCAAGTTTCAACAGTATAGTTCTTATACATAGTTTCGGAAAAAAGTAGCTGTGACATACGGACGGACGGACAGACAGACAGACAGACATGACGAATCCATAAGGGTTCCGTTTTTTGCCATTTGGCTACGGAACCCTAAAAGTATACATTTTGTTTTTTATAATTCACAAGAACACTAAACAAGGAAATGAAACACAAAGGCTTGCCAACATTTTCCATTTTCCATTGAAAATCTCCATTGAAGATTTGAGTAATTTAATCTGTGTTATGTTATAAGCGGAAACTTGTAATTGACCGTATTTAAATTATAAACACTTTTATTTTATGTATTAGCTGTAAGTTTTCCAAATAAATTTAAAATAAAATAAATAAAATAAAATAAACACCGTAGCACGAACAGTGTTGAGTACTTTCTGTGTAAATTGGAAATAAGTATTTTAAATTTATTGGGACAGCACAGTAATCATAAATAAAAAAAATTAAAACATATTTGTGTAATTTTTTACGGTATTTAAATACGATACGAGTATCGAGTATTACTTATGTTTTTATGCTTTTGAGTATCCAATATTTCTGCACTTAGGTACATTACATGCTCCATGATTACATGTTTTGACATGTTTTGACATGTAATCATGAAGCATGGAATGAGCATGTAATGTAATATCGGATACTTCGATTTCCAGCAGGGATACAATGTTAATGTATTCGACTCGTTTGTTTTAAGTTTAGCTATCAACACCATGTCTAAGTTAAGTTAAAGTCAAAGTCAATTTGTTTTATTTCAATAAACTTCAAAAAGTGCCTTTGAATCGTCAATACCCATTGTATTCAGGACGTCTTGTTTTAGCTGTGGAAAAGAATGGGCTCAAGAAACTCAGAAGTTGGTCGCCATAACAACAATGCTGTGTTTCAGCATGTTGTGTTTCGACAGTTAGAGATGAGATTTAGTTAGTTGTAATTGAACTTAGTGCATAGCCTTATTATTTACCATCAGACCATAATTACCATCATCACTTATTTACCACCAGATGAGAAGATGGCCAAGAACTTCGAGATTTTGGAATAAATAGGTACCTAATATTGTACTGTACTGTAATATTGGTTCCAGTTACCTCAGGAGCCAGCCAAATGGGTCGGCGTGTTAAACGCGGTGCGGCGGTTCGGTGCGTGCGCGCAGGCAGTGTCTGTGCTGCGGCTGGGCGCCGAGGACTGCCTGCGCCTGGACCTGTACGCGCCCGAGCACGCCGCGCCGGGGCACAAGCTCCCCGTCCTCGTGTTCCTGCACGGCGGCGCCTACTACTACGGCACCAAGCTACACTACGACCCCGAGTTCTTGGTCACCAAAAATGTCATAGTAGCCATCGTCAACTACCGAGTCGGTGTGCTCGGCTTCCTCTGCTTAAACGGTGTCGCTAACCTCGGCCTGAAGGACCAGGTCGCAGCATTGAAATGGTTAAAGAAGAATATTGCAGCATTCGGTGGAGACCCGGACAACGTCACCATATCTGGTCAAAGCGCAGGGGCCAGTGCCGCCGCGATGCATATGCTCTCCGAACAAAGCAAAAATTTATTTCATAAATTAATCCTGATGAGCGGATCGCCATTGACGCCTTGGGCTTTCAACGTAGAACCACTAACGGCCGCATTCGCCGACGCCAGGAAAATGAGAAATGTTACTAGCGAACGAGACGTGTTCAACTTCTTCGCAAACGCTTCCGTCGACGACGTGTTGACGGTATCCCGCGACACCTCTTTAAACCCGAGGTACTTTAAGTACAGTCCTTGCGTGGACAGCAGCTTCCCCGATCCGTTTTTCCTAGACACTCCATACAACCTCATAAAGTCCGGTCGATTCAATAAGGTCCCGATTCTCACGGGTATTACAAGCATTGAAGGCTTACTATTCTACGGATTAAACAGCGACAAAACGCTGCAAGAACTCGACGAGGAATTCGTCGAGAGACTACCATCCATATTCTCCTGGTGCTCGAAGAAGGACAGGAAGAAGATAGCTTCAAAATTGCGCTCTTATTATTTTGGATCGAAGCCTATAACACGGAATTTGCGTGGACGTATAATAGACTTTTACTCGGATTGGATGGCGAATGGTACGGCGCAGGCATTCGTAGATCTGATGGTGGAGCAGTCGGGGCAGCCGGTGTATTCGTACCTCTTCTCGTACGAGGGCGGGCGGAACTTCGCGACGCTGCTGCTGGCGCCGGGCGGCGCTGGTGGAGGCGCCTCGCACTCTGACGACATCTTCTACGTGTACAAGCCGGGCGGCCTGTCGCTGGTGCTCTCCACCAAGGACCAGCTTTTCATAGACAGGCTTACTACCATGTTCACCAACTTCATGAAGTTTGGGTAAGCTCTGTTTTACATTATCTTCGTCAAGAACAAAAGAATAATCGTCTTTTTGTAGCAGCATTGTTGTGTTCCGGTAGTTAAGAGGAAACATAGCCAATACCTCAGCTCAACTACAGAGAAACTGACTATCCTCCAGTAGTTGAGGATTTTAAGCATTTTAAAATTTCGGCCTTATTAGAAAAACAATAATAATATTACAAAGTTACAATTTGGCGGTCTCATCGCTTTATTATCACCTTCATTAGGTGTGTGTGATAGAAGCCAAGCGATATTGAGAAAATAATTGAAAGAAAAAGTTTACATTATTTAGAATGTTTGCATTCGCAATGCTATATTTACAAGATAAAATTTTACTAGAAAAACTTAACCAGATTAGGAACCTTGCAGTGGGAATCGATTGCCTTATAGTATGTCACTGTGAAGTTACTACCGCTGACTTGCAGCGTAAATCACAAACTACTAGAAGATATCAACGAGACTTCTGGGGCTCGGTAGCTCAGCGGTCAGAGCGTTGGACCGGTTACCCAAAGGTCGTGGGTTCGATTCACACTCGAGCTTATTAAGGTTGGTTAAATTTTATCCTGAAAGGAAACGTGTTCATGAATATTGTAGTAAATATTTATCTATTTCTTTATTACGATACGTACATAATTATGTCTTGAAGTTATGAAAAACTGGTGTCTAAGGCTGAGGTCGAACCATGGTCGAACGGTCGTTATCCTTGCATAATTAGTTGAAATTGAATATATTGTGGTTTAAGACATTTATTCTCATTAAGAATTATACATTAATTCATTTACACCAAACATATTGGTATTGACCTTCACTTTTTAATTTGTATTTTAATGCAGAATTGGTCTTGAGACAAAATTGATTTGTTTAATATTTATATGCGTGTATAATTTTGAGTGTCTTACTCAATTTATATTACGTAATTATTATCATTCTGTCGTAAACTTATAAATTATAGAGTTTGGTGATGTTTTACTAAACACTGCAATTAGGATTGTTTTGTTTGTCCAAAGGGTTGTGTAACAGGCACACTGAGTAAGTTCCCAAAAAACATAATATCAGCCACGTTACGCAAAGTCGCATGACGATTGCTCAAATTATGCTGCACTTACTTGTCTTGTGCTTTTGTGCAAGCGCTCCAAGTCCGGAGCGTGATGAGGCATTATTTATTATAGTGTTACCGGTAAAAAGTTACTCTTTTTACCGGTAGCACTAATAATAAATAATGCTATCATGGTTTTTATTGATAGTTTTGAGAACACTTAACTGGGCTAAGCGTAATGTTTGGTAATATCGTTTCAGAGCACAAAATGTGTATTAATTTTACCTATTTTTTTCCTATTTTACCACCACCGGCTTCGGAACATTTAATTGTAGATTAATGAACCGGGCCGGGTGAGCAACGCACGTTTCGTACCCGTGGTTGTAAACGTCTTTAGACTCTGGCTGCGGTAACCGTTATAGCTATTGCTTGTTGGTAAAGTGGAAAACCAAAACAGATGCCATCATAAACCTTTTCGTGCCCGCACATATTTTATATTTTCGTGTTATATTTGCCATTGGTATGGCAAAATTTTAGCGAAAGAGGCGCTACTACTTCAATATCATACAAATTCCTATTTTTAGATAACGTGATTGTATGACAAAAAACTTGCACTAGGTAACTACTTCACAGCGATCTGTTGACCAAGCTATGCAAGGGTTACAGTGCTATGAATGAATTATAAATTTATCAATAACTATCTTCAAACTTTAATTTTCAGAGACCCAACGCCGACCAAGACGAAACTGCTCCCGACTCAATGGTTGCCCGCCAACTCCTCGATGATGATGCAGCTGAGCGAGCAGCTGTCGCTCGTCAAGCCGGTGCCCAGCGAGCACCAGGAGTTCTACCTCCAGCTCCTCTGCACCTACGGCCAAGCGGGGCACGTGCCGTGCGAGAGCGCGCAGAAGTGTAACATCGATGTTTGACAACAGTACTTTTTTACTTTCCTGTTCGGATCGTAAAGAGATCATTGCGCAATGCCAACAGAAAGATCTAGCAGCCTGCTATATAGATGACGACAATTATGATAGTTACTCACTCTTTATATAGCCGTGCCAATTTGGTACCTATATAGGTAATAAAGTATATACTCTATTCAAAAGTATATACTTTTGAACGCTTTTTACAAAACGCGTAGAAGTGCACCTCGTTTCTTCTCTTAACCTTACCTTATGCTCTCTTTCTTACGGCATTATTTCTTCGTAATTCACGACCATAGATGAATGACACTTTCGTGTCTGGATGTAATAGCCAGCCTTAGACAGAGGAAGTGAAGTGAAAAGAGGAATTAATAATCAAGTCCGTTGACTTATTATTACTAAAGACACTAAAGATTAAAACGTTCAATATATTGACTGACTGCCATGTGTTATAGACAATAAAATATACTAAAGTTGTTTTGCTGTAGTTTGATTTTTGAATCATAATAGGATCTCTTCTGTGTCATAATCGTATCATAAGCATGTTTTAGGCTGTGATCATAATAGTCAATCATGCCAATGTTTAATTGAGTGGATTAAATGAAATACTAAACTGCACACTTGACATTCCACATACCATGCTGCATGTTGCATGCTGTTCTCTAACTAACAGAAACATTCAAAACACCGAGAGAGGACATAAATGTGAATTCATGTACAGTCACAAGCATTAACATGTAAACAATGCAACTCTTAATACAATGGAATAAGAGTCAAAACTAGTCAAAAGTGTATACGTTTTAATAATCGTGACTGTACGTCGTGAATTCTTCCGGTTGGAGAGCTCGGTGTAGAGTCCTCGCACAATGGCTGCGAGCGGTGGCGCGGCGCTGCTGGGACGAAATAACCTATAAATCTGCAAACATCCGACTCGAACGGACTGCCGGCGCCGATTTATAAATATGCAGATCAAATATTAAAAGGACAGCGCGAGATGATCCCGACCGCACGCAGAGATGAGACGGGGCCGCAGAACAGCGGTACGGTACGTTACGGTAAAGGAAAACTTTATGGTAAAGGGCCAAATCCTAAGAATATATTTATATTTGAAGTTATACGATATGTTGCCTAATTAACCAGGAATTAAGGGAACACACATTCCAGTACAGACCCTGCACGTCAGACTATTCAAAACTGGCAAATTTCAACATACAAATGTTTCAAAAATTCTAAATTCAAAATCATTTATTCAGTTTAAGCTCTTATGAACGTCATTATGCCATCGGTTCGTAAGTCTACTCTGGGCAGGAGACCTTGTACTGAGAAGAACCGGCAAGAAACTCAGCAAGTGTCCAGCTCTTTTTTCCCTTACAAATAAATATTGGAAAATGCTCTATCATAAAAGAACTCTTTCCATCACAAATAAAACACAAAATATAAAGGACAATCACAACATGTAAAAAAACACAAAAACAAAAAATAAATAAATTAAATATTTAAGTTTGCAAAAACATCATTATCGTTAATTTTTTTACAATGTCATACAGTACTAGTAAAAGTCAAAACCTGTCTAAGAAAAAACAAAGTTTATACTATACATATTTAGTAAATAATAATAAAAATAAGACAAGTCTGCAAGAGCAGACCAAGTTAAACCTAGCTTTAGTTATTGTACTGAGGTTTAAAAATATGCCTTAGACAAGACATAAAGCTCATCTCTCGTTTAAAAAAAAAAGTAAAAATGCCAATCATCGTAACTTTTCATTGATGACCAGATGATTATTATACCTACGTATTTTTTTTTACTACGTATTATGAAACAATATAAACAAATTAGAAAATGAAAACCAAAACGGCATATTCAAATAGTTCTGCTCAACAAACACTTTCAAATAATTGATTGACTCACATCAAGAAACTTTGGCAATAAAATAATTTACCTCTTTAGCTGCCTCTTATACGCGTCTACGAACTTAATCTTTGTCTGAAACGAGAAGTGGTGTAGTTGCATCGTCTCAGAATAAATATTCAATGTTTTCATTCAATTTCTCGCGATTTCCAGCGGGACGCGGCCGGCGGCGCGGCGGGCGGCGGCGGCGCGGGCGGGTTTGGCGCGGGTGCGGCCTGTTGAAACAAAGATATCGCATCTGACGCTGCATTGTAAAAATGTAGCTCGAATTTCAGTATATATGCTGTTGTTGATAATCATGCAGAAATCTTGAAACGTTCAAATAAGTACCTTGACGTTGACACGTTTTTAAATAGTCACCTTAAGTTTATCCAACAAGCGCTCGTAAGATGAAGTAAAGCTACTTACCGGATGGCTGACCAAAAATAATCATCTTGAGCTCCTCCGTGCTCGAGTCTCAGCAGTCGTCAACAATTTCTAATTAAACTAGTGAGGCACTGGCTATCTTATCTCTAGCTGCCGGAAAACAACAATGCTACAAAACGTTGATGTTATGGCGACATATTTAGATAAGATGGTGGTAGCTAGCCAGGCGGACAAACAAGCCCTACCACCAACCAAACCGAGTAGGTACACAAACATGTACCTCTGGGAATCGAACCCGGGACCTCTGGGTCTAACTAAACCGGTGGTCTTAGCCACTAGACCAGAGGCGGTTAAAATAGAGATGAGCCCATTCAATAAAATAACTGTCAGGCTGGGATCGTAAATAATGTCGTATTAATCACCTTGTCCATAACCTATATGATATATCAACAGATAACTGACGCCGCGCCCCGGCTGGATGTCTCCGTGCGGTTTTTATTATGAAGCACCCCCCATTCCGATCAGGCTCATAAATAACGTGCCACAACATAAATATTTAAATTAATGCACACACGACTGTAATAAAATGGCGGCTGCGATATTATGAATCGCGGACGCGAATATAAAAACTCAAAATGTAATTCTTCAGCTCGAAGGATTTTTAACGATTTTATCAAAAGCGTCGGACGCCGTAAATTACCAATAATCATCAAACACAGCGTAATGGGGAAGGGATGCAGAGGGGAGCTCGCAATCAAGCCTCGCGCGGAATTTATTGAACGCGTTTACCCGATAATTCTTTCTGAATTATCATAATTATTCAATGTTTCGTTATCTAAAGATTAATATTTATATGTCAGACACATATCACCTCCAAATCCAATGCTGGTCAATACCTATTATGGCTTAAATTAGAATAATTTAGCAAGAAGAACATTTGTTGTAAAAAAAACTTTGTTTATTTAATCAAGTAAGTACATACCTTGATAGGTAGATAGAGGTGTTATAGGTAGATAGAGGTGATCCTCTAAAAGACCATTTGATTCTTTTAACATAGGTATTGTTTTCTAAAGTTTACGCAAACACTACACATTGAAATGAAACAACTTTTTTTTTTTAAAACGTCAGGATAAACATTAAATAGTAACGTGTAAAATAAACGCGAGTAGATCCGTAACAGTTGTTTCTTTTAACATTTCCGGAAACTCACAAATACTCTTTTTTAAATAACTTTTATATGATAACTCAATACCTATAGGTGATAACGCATTCACTTCGATAAATAGTTATCAACTATAGACAAATTATATGAAATAATATTTATTAGGTACTTAGTCTAATGGAGAAAGTTCTAAATATTACGTAGTCTTGCTTAACCAAATAATTTTCCACTAGCGTTACTAGAATCCGCATCGTCTGGCATGAAGGACTGGCATCAACATATTTGCATAACTATTATTTAGAATAAATCGTGGTTCAGTCGGTTAGATCCTTGTCGGGCCCGACTTGTTTAATAAACACTAACGATAATAACACTTCGTTGCGGGTTCGATGTACGCTCAGAGAATACTCATTATTTGCACTTGCACTTAAGTATCTATGTTGCATACTTATGCAAGCATTTTTCTTAAACCCCTTTTCCTTGCACGACACTGTGGTAAAACTATTAGAATAATCGTACAGTATACACAAATGACCGATACTTCGTCGATGGTGTTGCCATAATCATTTGCAACATAGGTAGGTACATGTAGGTACCGTTACTTACCTTATTGATTGACTCGTTGTTTAAACCTAAACAATATACTGTGGTAATACTGTACAGAGTTGATACTTCTCATCATTAGCTTTAAGACGTCTCACAGTTGGGCTCTAGCCTTCCGACATAATAGGTACTATTTTATTATGTGATAATTAAAAACACATGGTGTGGTAAGATTAAGTCATCATAACTTACTACGTTGACCAAATGCGGGTTGGTTTGACGACTGCATTATATGACAACAACCAGGACCGGGATGAACCGTTTAACGTACCTTCAGAGCAACTTGGTCACCCATCCATTGCCCCGACAATGCAATGTTGCTTCTTAACTTGCTCAAGCTAACCTGACGCGCTTGCCGCTGCGCCATCGACTTCGACGAGTAGGAACTCGTACTTAGTATTAAATATTTTTATAGGATATCGTAAGATCCTATTCTTGTCGAACTAAACAAGAGCCAGTAAGATTTGCATTGTTCAAAATGTTCCGTAGTTTCCGTAATGCTGCGTTGCCCGGGGCGTTCCGGGAACTGCCGTCCTCGCAAAGAAGAACCTAACGTTGGCTGTTACCCGAAACTTATTGTCACATCGTGTTGCGGAATAAGATTTTAAAGGAAGCAAGAATACTTTTACAAGTGAGAATTGCGCGCCCGGCCCGACGACGGACGGGAGACGTCGGTCGGCGAACGTTTTATTAAACGGAACAAAGCTAACTTTTATTACGATGTATTTGTACCTATATCTACATTTCTTGAATTGCCGAATGGTTTACTTAGTTATTACTTTATCAGAATATTGTAATTATCATATTGTACATATTATAATTATTTATTTATCTGCTTCTGCTTAATACATAAGTCAGTTATTACCTCCATATAATTTAAAAATTTATAAGTACAAATAAGGTAGGTACACTGTGACAAACGCATCTCTGTTTATAGGTGTACATCATGGAAGTATTTTTTATCATGCTATATTTACCCTCAGAACAATAACGAGTATTAAATCAATTTAATTCAATTCAATTTAAAAGTGTTTTTTCCAGCCGCCTCACCTGCCTATACCGGCCTCTGTCGTAGTTTTGCAGACAACGGCTTTACGTGGCTTTATATTAGGTAAAAACCAAGGCACCAAGAAAAAAATTGAGAATTGATTTCTGATCACCCATCTCCGGTCTATCTATCTATATCAGCCTTTGGGTTCGTCTTCGAACATAGGCCTCCTCTTCATCTTTCCAGCGTTCTCTATTACCAGCCACCTGCATCCAGTTAATTCCGGCTTGTTGCCGGATGTCGTCTGTCCATCTTTTAGGCGGTCTTCCCCTGCCGCGGGTGTCATTGCGGGGTCTCCACTCTAAAGTCCTTCTAACCCAGCGATCGTTGTTCATCCGTGCAATGTGTCCCGCCCATCTCCACTTACGGCTCTCAATCTCCTCCACCACGTCGCGGACCCGTGTCTTTCCTCTGATCCACTCGTTTCTCCTATGATCTTGGAGAGAAATGCCAAGCATCTGTCGTTCCATTGCTCGCTGTGCAACTCGGATCATCTCCGGTACTTACACATTATTATCCTGCACGTTTGTGATCGTTGTTAATAGATGTGCATGCGTGCAACGCGGCGCCGTCGTCACAGATTAAGTAATAGCTACAACCCGCCGTCATAAGCCTCAATATGGAAATAAAGTGTTGTCATAACGATAAATAAGATTTTAATGGTGTAAGGACCTTACGCCATAATTGCACATAACGTACCTCATAAAAGTTATTAAACTCTCTATTCACCAATCACTTATCAATTTTAACCGCCCCTGTGGTCTACTGGTTAAGGTTACCGGACTCAGTCCTAGAGGTTCCGGGTTCGATTTCCATTTGCTGCTTTTGGCGGGAAATGAAAGTCCTGTAACAGCTAGGCATACTACCTATTTATTGTGCTCTCAGTATGACAGCCGTGAAAAAGAGAGATCGGACTTGACGCGCGCAGGCGTTTTTATGATGCGTATTTTTACACGCCATCTGTTGTAACCAGACTGCACTAGTCGAGTATAAGTATTAACCTTTTCACCGCCCAACTATTCTGCACGCGATGTCCCGCTGTACGCCAACGTATAAATGTCTTTTAATAAAGTAGGTACAAAGAAGAACTTCTATAGAAGTGCTGGCGTGGACAGCACGAAAATCTCGAACTTCTATAGAAGTTGTTGGCGGTAAAAAGGTTAAGTTAAGTTTACATGGTAGGCCGCTAGGTAGCGCTCTTGTTAATCAGTGAAACAACAGGGGTACATGTTTGTGTACTTAGTTTGGTTGTCTTGTTTGTCCGCTTGGCTAGCTACCACCATCTTATCTTAATAAACCGCTATAACATCAATGTTGGTGCAGTCAACAGCAAAAGTAGATTATGTTTACCAGATTTCAAAATTAAGTTTCGATAGTGTAAGTCGGTATTTTCTATATATCTACAGTCAAAGTCTGCAGGTACTATAGACACTCGAAGGTTTTTCGACATGCGTTTAAAAAGTTTTGATTTTCATACAGATTACAAAAACACAAATGTTGAAAAAATGTCCACGAGCAGGGTTTGAACCTGCACCCTTCTGACATACCGGGTCAGGTGCTCTTCCAATTGAGCTATCGTGGTTCTAACCAGCCCGCCGAAATTATTCAACACTATTTTACTTTTTACTTTGAAAGCCAAAGGCGCCCATTCAATGTTCATAATTTCGGCGGGCTGGTTAGAACCACGATAGCTCAATTGGAAGAGCACCTGACCCGGTATGTTAGAAGGGTGCAGGTTCAAACCCTGCTCGTGGACATTTTTTCAACATTTGTGTTTTTGTAATTTGTTCGCAACAAAATTTGCGTTAAAAATTATATAAAACTTTCATACAGATTTCATATTTTTGAAACTTGACCAATCATCAGTTACCTTTGTACCACTATTTTGTTCCGGCAGCCAGAGATAAGAGAGATAAGCCAGTACCCCAGCTGTTAAGGATTCAGAGTGAAGTGCGCTTCCACCTTTGGCCTCACCATTATCACTTAACATCCCGTGAGATAAAGGCAAAGTGCTTAATCGTAATAATAATCGTATAATCGTATTAATATTAACCCTTTTTATTTTTCACCTGTAACTGCGGATGAGATCAAAAAGATTATCTTCTCCATCAAAACCGGAGCCGTGGGACATGATGACGTCAGTCGTCGTATGATTGTGTCGATCTTAAACCACGTCATTTATCCAATTATACAAATTATAAATTTTTCTCTAGGCTCTGGCAAATTCCCCTCCCAATGGCGTAGGGCCTATGTACGTCCCTTAAGATATTCAATCCTTCCATTCCATCCCATTTTAGACCCATATCCATTCTCCCGTTCCTGTCCAAAGTCAGTCCTTTTCACAGTTCATTCACCAAAATAGCCTTCTTAGTTCATTACAATCTGGTTTTAGACCTGGGCACAGCACCACTTCCGCTCTCCTTAAAGTGACTGGCGACATTAGGCAAGGTATGGAAGATACGAAAGTCACCGTTTTAGTTCTTATCGACTTTTCAAATGCCTTTAATGCTGTCAGTCGTGACATTCTCCTTGCTATCCTTTCTCATCTTATGGTTTCAGCCGAAGTGCAGGAATGGTTTTCTTCTTATCTTCGAGAGCGTCAGCAATCGGTTCACGTTGATGAGAAATCATCAAATTGGCATGATCTAGATGCTGGCGTTCCTCAAGGCGGGATTCTTTCTCCTTTATTATTTTCATTATTTATTAATAACATCATTCACCACCTTCAGTGTTCGTATCATCTGTACGCCGATGACCTTCAGCTTTACACCCAAGCACATGTAGATGACTTCTCAGATGCTATAGAAAAACTGAATCGGGATTTGGAAGTGGTTAACGACTGGTCTTGTAGATTTGCTGAGGTATTTACGCTCTAAGTGTCAGTCGATACTTGTTGGCAGGTTGCGATTGATGGGATTACCATTTAGAATGTGAAAAATCTTGGCCTTCATCTCGATTCTACGCTCAGTTGGTATTCTCAGGTCGCTAATGTTAGCCAGAAAATTACCTGGACCTTGCGCTTCTTGAATCGCCTGAGGAACTTTTTACCATTTAAGACAAAGGTGACGCTTGCGCAAATTTTAATATTTCCCATGATCGATTATAGTGACGTGTGTTATTTCGATCTTAATGCTGACTTGTTAGATAAACTCGACAGATTACTCAACAATACTATACGGTTCATCTATAACCTCAAAAAATATGACCACATCTCGCAATATAGATCAGAGCCAAAATGGCTGCCCATTCGCCAGCGGAGGCGTGTACGAGCCCTGACGACACTATTTTCACTGCTTAATTCTCCAAATGCTCCCTCTTATCTCACTCCTCATTTTCAATACCTTTGCTCTTCTCATAGTAGGAATCTCCGAACTACTATTAATCTTCTCCTTCTGTCCTACCCATACATCTGGCGCTGTACACTCGTCCTTCCATATTCAGTCCATTCTCCTAGGGAATGAGCTACCTCTTGAAATCAGGATGGCTACGAGTCGTGACACTTTTAAAAAGAAAGTTCGTATGCTCTTTTTTGATAAATCCTTGGCAGAATTATCTTAGTAACGTCTTATTTATAAATTATGTATTATACGTTTATTTTTGTACTATATTTGTAAAAGTAGTTTAAGTAATAATATACATTATATTTTTTTATATAAGTATATTTATATAAATTATATATATGAAGGTATATACTGTGCGTTTTAAAATATATTATTTTTATTTCTAAATTGTTGTTTCACCCAATTGCACCTACCTTGCTATTTCTGCACCACCCTATGGTTGACTGGTAGAGAATGCCTCAGGCATTAAGTCCGCCATGTAATATATGTTGCAAAATTTTTAAATAAATAAATAAACCGTAATTAATTTAAAAAACAAACTCTTTTGATATATTTAAATCGAGAAGTTTACATGGGCTATTAGTAATTTATTTATTTATGGACCATCAACAGAGTTACATAAAAAATACAAACTATAAATACAAAGTTATTAGATACATATAACTCTAATTATAGACGGCCTCACCGTGCACCTAATAAGTACTAGTTTATTAACATAATTATACATTCATACCTACACATCTAAATTCTTCAGCTGTTACTATGCCATGTATTGAACCTAACTAATTACTAAATATAATAAAATTACAAAAATAAAATAGAAGTACCTACCTACTTAAATAAGGACTTTATCATTTTAACACTTTTAAAATTTTGCTCTTGAAAGCTTGTAAGTTATCGTAGGATATATCCACTGTAAAGTACTTTTTTACAGACTCCTCAATTAGCCTACTCAACCTAGGAATGAGTGAGTGGTGACCCAAATTGGTACGGTACGTTTTATGCTTCAGTAAAGGTACTGGATGACGTAAGCGTAATGAACATCAGCTGTGTATGCTTTAGTAGGTATCCAGGAATAAAAGTAAAATAGCCAATATACTGTCCCTCTGCTGGACAAACAACAATTTATGGAACATTGTTTATTCAATTAATTGCTTTTGTAGCACATATTATACATACAATTTATAATGATGGACTCCTTCTCATCAAATCCCCCGCTCCTCCCTCCGTGCGCGCAATGTGCTCAAAAAGGGGCACTAATTAACGGCTGCTTGCACAATGTATACATATACATACACATATATATATATATACATACATACATACATACATACATACACCTCGACGCCGCCATCAACCCACAGGTTCAATGTGAGATTGAACCTATGGATTGATTGAATGATTATTATAAGAAATCAAACGACATATTGCTGTTTAAACACAATATATTATTAAAAAAGAAAACAATACAATATAAGAACAATATTGTAGAATCGTCATTTTTACAGAAAGTACAGCGGCGCTACCACAGTTCGCAAACTCGATTCGCTCTCGCCTAAGCCTGTTCGAGCGCGAGCCGGGATCGAGTCCGCCTCCGCGGCGCGGCGCCCCCGAGGCGTAGCGCCCGGCGCACGCGCACGCTCGCTCCACACAACTCTGATATACTTCAGACGACAGTAGCTAAACTTACTCTACCAAGCTTATAAGAAAAGCTAAAGTTACGAACATTTACCCACCCGACGTGTTAGCGTGAACCGTGCTTAGATTAAAGTTTTAAACCTACAAAACTGTTCGTTCGAGTCGCCTACTCACTGCCTATGCCATAATTACTAATCGTCTAAAGTATATACCACATTCACAATCTAGTCGGTAATTAAAATTGTCATTGACACATGACTCTCGAGGTCGCCTGCGACGCGCCTCGGCGCCGCCACTGTATTTCGAGCTCTGTATCACAATAATGAGCAATATAATTTAATAGAACTTACAGACATGTATCGCCTTACTGATTAACGTTTACACACGTATACAGACATTTTTACATAGAAAAAATATCAATACGAAGGTTTATGAGATGATAACCGCACAAACCTTCGCATTGAGGTGCATACCTCAAACACAAAACAATGTCATGTATTAATTTTATATTATTGCCACGTTTAAGCCACGCGCTCTAAAAATATTTTATACAAACGTTCCCATGCAAACATGAAAAATTCAAAACAGTATTTATTCGCCATTCGGCTCAAACATCACTAAAATCGAAGCGAAAGCAATATTCGGGCGACTAACGTCTCGTCGTTCTAAACTTCATCATTCCGGTGTTGTACACTCTCACTATAAAAAATTCTAAAAAATCTACTTAACATTAGAAGTTTCAAATGATCATATCGACGACATTTTTGAAATGAACACACGACGATTAGGTATTTCGTTCACTTAGTATTAAAGAATTCAATTAAACAGCCTGTTATTATTATTATATTCCAAGATAGGTTACAACAAGGTAAGAACAACAAGACACTAGCGACGGCGGCACAGTGGCGGCGGGCGCGGCGCACGAGCGGCGGAAACGTTAGCCTCCACGGGCAACACTGGCGACCCGGCCCCGACGGGAACACCGACAGGTAACTCATTCAAATATAGATGATTGGTCGACATTACCGTTTTCTCAACGAAATTGAAAAATTAAAACATTTTAAATAGGGAATTCGAGTTCTACAGTGCTATCCGTCGAAGCGGGTAGTTTTAAAACGTCCGCACAATTATTGCATAACATACACGACACGACTACGGCAGCGGATCGTTCGAATATCACAAACGCGCACGGTGCCCCGTGAGTTACGATATTATTTATTTATATCTCTACAATATATCTATGATATATATATATATATACGAAGACAATATACACGACTCGACTGGCGAGTCCCCGCGGCGCACCGGCCGTGACGTGAAAGTGACGCGTCCGTACAAAAATCTTACACACACTAGGCTTAGTAGAAAAACATTGATTTAATTGGAGCGCAGGCACGCTCGACTAATTGGACATTACAACGCACAATTATAAATTATATTTACACCGCGCCGTTTTGACTTGTAAAATGGAACATATTATTTGTCGGGATTATTGCAGGCTTCAGACGGTATTGCGGGAAGTAAGTACACATCGGTAAAAGTTAATAAACATGCTTTCATAGCCATTATTCAAATATTATGTTTAAAATTAAAATAGATAGAGGGAGAGATTTCAAAGTCAAAACAACATGGTTTTATCACAAAGTACCGCAGCGCCGGCCGCCGTCGCCGCCGCCCGAGCCGCGGCGCACGCGCTTCCGCCTGCCCGGCGACGCGCCGCGATCACTGCGAGCGCAGCCAAGCGCACGCGCACGCGCACGCGCACGCGCACGCGCAGCGCACTCACGCGCCGCCACTCGGCGGGCGAAGCACGCGAAGCGCACCGTTCAATGGTTAAGGCATCCGATGTGCGTTACATTAAACTTTCAAAATTGATTATTATTTACATTCGAGGTCTCCTTCACAGTTATTCGTTACCCACCGAGTCGCTAGCCCCAGAGCCACTTTTGCAATGGATTCATATTAAAACGAGAGGTGTTCGCGCTACCTAATTTACTTTCATTAGCACTATAATATTCGCGACATTTATATTTATGAATTTCAAGCAAACGCGGGCCGACTCTATAATTTTACCACCGTGTATGACACCATACTAATTGTATATATTTATATTTACAAGTTTCTAATTATTTATTACATTACATTTTAATTTAAAGTAATGCAAAATTCTTTTTCTTTTAGTAGTGGTAGATTAGTTACGAAATGTTACGTTTTTTTAAATATATTTTTTTATTATATAGAACATTCGGATTTATATACAGTTGTGAGACGTGCGGTGCATTGTTTTTCCGATTCGATTTTATTTAACTCATAAATTTTATCGTTCGGTTTCGATATTTACGCGATATTGACGCGGTAAACCGGCACTTCATTTCTTGAATTCGTCCGAAATTTTCACGCGGGACATAAATTGAGACACTTCAGGATCACAACGACGCGAACTCACTCTGCGTTCCAACGCGGTAAATACAAACCGAGACGTACACGCACCGGCGCACTACCGTTTAACGAAAGCTCGCGTCGTCACCGCGATACGTCTCGCGGGAGGAAAGCTAATCAAGGGACAGTCGACGGCGAAACGAAACCGAAAAACA
The DNA here is from genome assembly GCA_947562085.1 of Eudonia lacustrata. Taxonomy (NCBI): domain Eukaryota; kingdom Metazoa; phylum Arthropoda; class Insecta; order Lepidoptera; family Crambidae; genus Eudonia; species Eudonia lacustrata. Next base: position 797,388 of record OX387323.1, on the reverse strand, counting down.
AACAGAAGCGGAAACAATCTTCGACACAAAGGTGAGAATGCACAGTCAACTCTACAATGAGAGAATAAAACCTGAGTTTCTTTTAAATAATCCGACAACAACGCACGTCGTTACATCGCGAGTACAGTTTGACGGCGCATTGAAACCGAGACGATAAGTTTTTGCGGATAGACTTTGACCGCGCAACTTATGAGTGATCAGGTGGTGCGTAGGGCGCGCGCTCGCTGCGGCGGGCGGTGCGGGCGGGGCGGGCGGGGCGCGCGGGGCGGGCGGGGCGGGCGGGGCGGGCGGGGCGGGGTGCGCGCGCGCGGCGGGCGGGGCGGCGGTGTCAGCGCCGCAGCAGCGCGGGCAGGTCCGCGAACGCGCATGCGCCGAGCCCCGCCGCCGCCATGCGCTGCAGCAGCGCGCGCGAGTGCGCCGCGCACTCCTCCACCGGCGACCGCCACTGCATGCCCATCGATTCTGCACAGCACACAATCACGAACATTTTCTTTATGACAATGAGACGGCGAACGAAACCGCCGATGCGCTCTAGTGGTTAAGAACACCGGTCTTCGAAAGGTCACGAGTTCTCAATTAACCTTTTCACCGGCCGACTATCCTGCACGCGATGTCCCGCTGTACGCCAACGTATAAATGTGTAACAGATTCTATAGTACGAAAGCAAGGATGGCGGTAACGTCATATCGAAAATAAAAAAATTGATTTGCAAAGTTTGTATTTAAATTTACAAATATAAATAAACACTGTTGTGACGCCCGGCACTATGACTCGATGACCTTGACCCCTGTGCGCTTACGACGTCACGGGTTAACTTAAAATGTAGTCGGTGGCGCTGTTAGCACTGACATCTTGTCATTACGTAGAGATGGGTGTTGCAATATCGATAGTCCTCAGTACACTTAATTAATTTTAATGAAGTGATTTGATACGTACGTCAATTTTAAAATTTATTGTGTAATACCTTATTTTAAAACACAAAAAAGCCTGTTTTGCCTAGGAAACTAAAAAATAGAGCTTCAGTTGTGTCCAAACTTCTATAGAAGTGCTGGCGTGGGACGGCACGAAAATCTCGAACTTCTATAGAAGTTGTTGGCGGTGAAAAGGTTCAGTTTTTAAAAAAGGTACCCAAAGCACCCATTGTCCATAAGACTGACACGCACAATTACAACGCCTCATGATCCACCTAAAAATAATTAAAAACACGAGCGTACGACCCGCCCGATGGCCAACAGCTCTCGCTCTGAAGCTTCACTTCTAACTCCTGTATGCCCTGTAATTTCAGTAGATCTAGTACTCTGGATAAAACCGATCCAACGATGCAAAATGATGTTGCTCTGCAGCAGAAATTGATATTAGGGTGGTCCAGTCGAACTCTGGGCAAATTCTTCCTAACTGTTTTTGGGTCTTTTGTCAGACAATGGCGAATAATAAACCTTACTCTACATTTTCAGACTGGGACACGGGGACAATTTGATCCTGGCGTCCGCAGCTCACGGATAGCTATGAGGATATGATGGATATGAGGCAGGCCACATTCGAGGGGCATCATGCGCGACCCCATCTCTCCCACCCCCGTTTATGTTTACGTTAAGCCGTATCTCTTGCTATCTCGTGTGAGTGTAAGGTGCCTCACCCAGGATGGCGGAGTTGAGCGCCTCGGAGACGTACTCGCGCCGCACCGGCTCCAGCTGCCAGCCCACCGGGCTGTCCCACGGGTTACTGTACGCTAGCAAACTGAATGCATTCTGCAACACAACACACAAGACTTCTTTCAAAATTATCAAAATAATTGTCAATGGTTTGTATATGCATTTTTTACGTGACCAATTCGCTCTGACGAATCTTTGGCGATAATTATGTACCATTTCCACCGCTTTCGGATATCTTGTAATCCAATCTTTGTAACCCAAACTAAGCAGAGCTTGTACTATGGCGTCTAGACAACGGATAAATTACACACTTGAAGACTATAGATACTGAAGTACTTACTACTTACTTAACTTAATTAAAGTAAAATCAAGAATGATGTGTCACTCATAATGGAGCTCATATCAGAATTTAACTAATATTGATTGTATCATATTCATAATGTTTAATGTGTGTTCTGCGAGTGTACCTATTTCAATAAATAAGTAAATAAGTGTATCACACATACATTTGTGATTTTGTTACCAACCGGTATATCATCGTGGCCGTCGTGTGTTACTTACGACGTAATAAAAGTAACTTAATGCTAATCCGGTTAGACCACCGACTGCCATAGATTCTGAATTAAAGTATAATGGAGTAGAAATGTTCACAGCATGTCGTGTATGTCCCTCGGCCCGCGTGGTAGTTTATGTATGGCCCATTCTCTATGGTGTGACCATCCATAGGGAAGGCTCGTGCCCAAGAGATGGGGACATAAAATAAGCTCGTGAAGTCATGTGGTGAATGTGTGTGTCTGTGTATGTGTTTGGGGTGTGTGCGCTCACCTCGAGCATGGACTTGTGGTAGAGGTCCTGCTGCAGCTTCTGGCTCATGGCGTACAGCTCGCGGCCGAACGCCAGCATGCGCTCCACGGACGCGCGCGCGCCGCACCCGTCTGCGTCTGTGACGGGGCGCACGTTACTACGCGCTCACAACTCACTCAGACGAGCATTCATCGAGAAAGATACAGATCTAACGGAACTTATTACATTACAGTATAGCTAGCAATCTTTCATCAATAATAGTACTATATTCCCGATAAGAGTTGAGTTAAGAGTAGTTCAAAACAGTACGAGAAAATAAACCACAAATACACTTTTGTGGTTTTATTCCAAATTAGGAAGGTTGATTACAGTTATATTTAAATAAATATTAACAATTTTTACAATCTTAATTAACCTTCATGATCAAGATTTAAGATAATAAGCTTGAAGCTTTAAAGCTCTTTCCACATTGTGTAATAATATATTTAGATGTATAAATGATGCATTACGTAATGCATTTTTCCGGATTTTTAATCTAGTAATATTATTAGTCGAAGCTTGAAATGTACAAGTTTGAAATGAACTTCCTTCACGATACTATGAATAACGATTAACGTATATTCCCATATAACCATATATTACATTGCATCCACACCACAGTGGGCAATATTATTCAAAGATATTCAAACATATTTATTACTATTCAATGAATATATATAGCTTAACTTACTATATTTTACAGATGCATAATAATATAGGTAGTTATTGCAGAAAAGTTATAGCTCAAAAAACACCAAGAAGTGTAACTTTCTTTATCAATGCCCCAAGTTTCTAAATTAAAAGTAGGAAACGGTTCCAGTTAAAAAGGAAAGGTGTAGAAAACGCCGCACCCACCTGGGTGCGGCATTTTCTACACCTTCATCTGCCTGCGATCTGGCAGGCAGATGTCTGCGCGGTTAACACACTAGCACACGGTCTGGGACAAAACGAGGACACCCGCAGGCGGTAAGCTTCTCTCAAACGCGCTCGGTCACTATACTCTAGTCTAGCCAAACTCGAAAAAGAATAAATGTAAGTAAACAAACCAAATTAGGGTCATCACAAATCTGGGCAAAAATGTTTTTGTGTTTTTCGTGTTATTATTTGATTACTGCATTTTAAATTGGATTGTAACAGCAGTTGATTAATTTATGTAATAAATAAATTATTGAATCTTCAACTCGCTTATATATTCACTCACATACCTAGGTCAAAATTAAGCAATATAATTTACTATGGTTTTTGTTTTTAAATTTTTCAAACAATAAATCTTTTACGTAAAATCTTTCCTGTTGACCAACTGGAAAAGGTTGTCAATACATGCTTGTCACTGGCAACGCTTTGTTGGTAAACATTCTTTATCGAATTTGGCTATAGTATAGACAATAGAGATGGCGTTAATGGTTGAAAATATTTATTTGTTAAAAGTTAATTGATAAATATTTTTAACTGTTAATTTTAATGGTTGAAAATATTAGTTAATAATTTTATCGAAGTAATAGTTTTAAACACATGTATGTTAAATATTGAACTATTCTTTTAAAGTGTCACTTTTAAAAAAACCGACAAACTTTCCTTGATACTTTGGCAAGCTTAGGACTGTCTAGCATAGTGTTGCTAACTCGAAATTTTAAACATTAGTAATTTTGAACATTAGTAGATCTAGTTACATTACGATAGCTAGGCTCTAATTACGAACTGTATAAACCTTAATTATAACGTCAGCTAACAACAACGATATTGCACTCGAATCGCCATGCAATCTCTACGCAACGATCCACCACAGACTGCTAAATATTAAAAAAATATCGGATGAGAATATCGGTTTAACCTTTTCACCGCCCAACTATCCTGCACGCGATGTCCCGCTGTACGCCAACGTATAAATGTATTTTAATAAAGTAGGTACAAAGAAGAACTTCTATAGAAGTGCTGGCGTGGACGGCACGAAAATCTCGAACTTCTATAGAAGTTGTTGGCGGTAAAAAGGTTAAAATATTCAATCGCGAATAAACGATAAATCGTAATAAATAAAAAGACGTTTATTTTGATAGCGATCTTTCGCTTTTTGAATTTTGAATTTATAATTTTGGATATTGGAAATAATTTTGGATGCACTCGATTGTATGCAAGAGCATACAATCGAGTGCATCCAAAATTATTCAATAAATGACAAGTTGAAAAGAATAAAAAAACATATCAAAGAAAAATGTGCCTCAACTATAAACAGTTAGGGATCAATTTCGATTATAAGTCAATTGATAGCTGATGTCGTGTCTCTGTCGCTCCACGTCTGTCGGGCGCCTCCGCGGCTCGCTCGGCGCCGTTCGCCGCGCCCCGACGTTAACTAATTTTTTCAACCATTCAACTGATATTGTTTATTTCAATTATTGAATAATAGTGATATTTTTTTTATTAGTTCATTTTAATGGTTAATGAATATATTTATCATCTCTAATAGACAACCATCAGGTGACCTGCCTTCTCGTTTGCCTCCTAATATATAAAAAAACACCTCTCACACAACAGCTGCTCTCTGACTGTTCCGACCCGAGCTGCAGCGCTATTCTCTAAGCAAAACAGCGTCGAACTCGCTCATAACTTGCAAACGAATTTCAACCTACTTTTAAATAGTAATTAAGTCTACATTCGTTTGCAAGTTATAAGCGAGTTCAATGTCGAGGTCGACGCTGTTTTGCTTAGAGAATAGCACTGCTGTACCGAGATTTGTGTCCGTAAGAGGGTCATTGTGCGCGTCGCTCGAGCGCAGTATGTATTGAGCTTACCTCCTGTGGTTCTCCTTTTTCGTGGTCTGGGCCAGCCGCACTTTGTATGTGTTTTTGTGCGAATTTGACTCGTACGAACACTTACGAATCCGCACGATACATGCCGATCCTCCGATTACTATGGTACCTCGCATACCTTAGTATACGAGCTCGTCTTTCACACGTATACAACACGTACGCATACGTGTCTGTACGAGTCAATTTCGTACAAAAAAACGCATTTCGTACTAAAGTGCGGGCCTAACACTGAGGGAACAACCTAAACGTAATTTTGACACAATGATGCCTTCCAAGACTCGTGCACCAACATATTGTAGCGCCAGTTTGGTCACAAACAAATATTGATGTGATGTGATGTGATTGAAAAGCTTATTACAAAATATTATTATAAATAAAAAGTCGAGATTTTTAGTGCTTTGTTTTGGTCGAATATCTACAAATAGACAATCGGAGGATAGTGATGTTGTATAAAGATTAGCACATAAGCAATATGTACTGTGCATTCACTCTTTAAAACAGCGAGAATATTATTTTGTATTTTTATAGTGCCCATTCTCTGGCACAAAATGGCGGAGTTACGTAGAAGGTTATTTAGTAACCTTATCCACATTGACGTGTCGAACCGTCCATGCAGTGAGTTAGTGCCCTCCCACTGGCCGACAAACGATATCATAAATAAATTTAATACATAACAACACTATAATAAATTACGCAATGATATATAAGAAGCGATACAAGTCAATACTTGCACACCGCGTGACATGCGTTCTATATGGGAAGGTACAGAGCTGCCCAAGCGCAGCATATTAAAAATAAACTTTATCGTCATTTGCATTAAGATCGAAAATTGATTGCACCAAATCATTCTAGTTCTTACTTTAAGCAATGCACTGACTATTTGTCAATTTTCTTTAAGTTAAGTATACGGATATTGTAATAGCTAAATTTTGAGCCCAGCCCGTTCCCTGGTAGTCACCACCAGTCCCTTAACCATCCCTTAATACCTTTCCATGCGTTGGTTTATAGAATACTGTAGATCAACCATGCAAACATTTTCGATGTACAGGGTATCAGAGGATACTGACTTCAGTTGATATCAAAATTATGACATGCACACAATAACATTTCTTGGTCCAAGTTGTTTACAGTAATAATGTAATATTTTTAAGCAATAATGTATCGACTTGAACTGAGAAACGTGAGGGATTTAGGGGAAAAAATAACTTACCACTCACTATGTTGTACATTACGGTCGGTACACTAAAGAACAGCTTACCTGACGTCGGGTGGCACATCCAATAGGAATGGGAGAATCGTTGATTATGATGATGGAAGAAAGTACTGATGTTTGCGGGGTGACTTAATTGATGAGAAGGTGAAGGTTTGATAAGGCATCGCGACGAGTTGATGAGGATATCAGGAAACACTTACGCCCGAAATTTTACTAAGTACCACAGACCAAATATCTAGATAGACGACGCATGTGTAACAATTTGTATGAAAACCAAGCGTGCCACATTTTTTGACATACTATTATTTTAAAAGGGCTATTTAAGTGATGAAAACCACCTTACGCGCCATATCGATTTAAAAATGCCGCGTTGCGAACGATTTTAATACATAAATTAGGTCATCGATTTGTCATCGATTTATATCGAAAGCAAAGCAAATATAAAATTATATTATTAAGTTTTATTTTATTTAATTAATTTTGTATTTGCCTATTTTTGTGTACCACTGCTGGGCAAAGGCCTCCCCTCTGCGGCTTCACTTTTCTCTATTATCGGCTACCTCATACCACTCCGGCAAAAAAGTGCTCAAATCGTCCCCCCCATCTCCGCTTTGGCCTGCCTCGTACCGGTGGCCTCCTCTACCCAGTCACGTGGCGATCTTCGACCACTTCTCTGGGCCCATGCGTGCCTAACCCAGTTCCACTTAAATGTAGCGGTCGCAACTCCAACATCTATGATTTTGGTTTTGAGCGCAGTGTAGTGTTTCGAACTCTATCGGTCCTCTTTACACCTAATATGCTGCGCTCCATCGCTCGTTGGCCAACCTTGAGTTTAGACTTTAGATGTTCGGTCAAAGACCAGGTCTAAGCGCCGTAGGTTAGGATAGGCAGGATGCACATGTCGACGAGTCTGCGTTTCAAGGCAAGCGGAAGCTTACCTAGCATTACCTCTTCCATGGACCAGTAGCTCTTCCAGGCGTTGTCGATCCGACGATCAATCTCTTTGTCTTGCCTGTTTTCAAAGGAGACTATCTGGCCCAAGTATATATACTCGTCGACGTATTGTATCTCCTACCCACCTCGACTTTACGTTTCACGCTGTTACTCATACACTGAGTTTGTTACTCATACACTCGAGTTTTCAACCTGTTCATCTTCAGCCCAACCTCAAGGCTTGCATTGTTAAGGTCTTGTAGCATTTCCTGCAGTTCTAGAGCTGTTGTTGCAAACAAGACAATGTCGTCGGCGAAGCGAAGGTTTGTAAGCCTTTTGCTGCTGCCGACTTCAATTACAATTACAATTCATTTAATTTATTCAATGCTCTTATTAAGCCACTGGACCGCTAGCTATTTAAAGAGATCTTATTTTATTGTATTATTTAAGTTTTATTAAGAAATAATAAACAGCTCATTATTAATGTGTGGTGATTCAACAATTTGTTGAATGGAACGCTACCTAGATTCTTGCAGCGTAAATGTATATTTCTTGCGGAAATAAAACAGTTTTGATACGTAACTTGCTTTTAATTTACCTTAATTTTATTTCGATTTTTTTTACCTCAATAAGATAAAATAAGATAAGCCGATGATGATGATGATGATGACGATGATGATGACATAAATAATTAAATTGCATTGGTGTGTAAAAAGAGTCGCTAGAATTTTTGGATTAATTGGATTAATAATTGGAGGTTTAATATAGCCCTCTGAGATTTTGAATTACTTTCTAAATATAATTTCTTTCCAATCATCATAATTTCGTAAGCGATTAGAATGAAATAGACATTTTATAGAGTAAACGGCACTAATTTGAAAATTTGACATAAAAATTACAAAAGACAATTACAAATGTGCCTCGAAACTGACGCGAAGTACGTATGAAACGATAGTTTGAAGTTCATTGCCCGTTTACACAATACACTACTCACATGTGTAGAGCTAAGTAAAGCCGCAATGTATGACGAATCGTGCGACATACTCTAGATTTTGTCAAAACTGTCAAAATAAAAAATCAAAATAAATCATTTTAAAATTCCGGCGGAAGGCATCGTGCTCTACTTATTGTCTACTTAAAGATGACATGTTTTTACAATTGATAACGACGCATCGAGGCATTTTTCTTATTTTTGACAGATGATGCACAAGGATAATGTCAACCGCGGACAAAATTTAGGAAACTGGCAGTGAGCACAGATGGGCTCACTCGAAGCGTCTGAAGTAGGTGTACTTGCGTGATCTATGTTAATATAGGTCTGTGCTAAGTACAATATAGGTAGAAAAAACTAGTAGTTTTTAGATTTGTATTTTTTTCAGTTTTCAGGACCAAGGAGTTACAGATCATTTTTAAAAAAATTAGTGTTTATACGTTCGGGCGAGAGCGTAATTTGAAATTACATTTGTTTAACTAAAGAAAGGAGCGGTTACCTCGAAATCTGACGCAACAGGCTCTGCTGAAGTGTTAATCAACCGATACCGAAGTTGCGGCTGCTTGAATCATACGCAACATGCGAAATGACGTCACGCGCTAGAGGGGACGGTATACGCACCGGGGCGGCGCGCGGGCCCGAGCGCGGCCAGGCTGGCGGTGACGTCACGCGCTAGAGGGGACGGTATACGCACCGGGGCGGCGCGCGGGCCCGAGCGCGGCCAGGCTGGCGGTGACGTCACGCGCTAGAGGGGACGGTATACGCACCGGGGCGGCGCGCGGGCCCGAGCGCGGCCAGGCTGGCGGTGACGTCACGCGCTAGAGGGGACGGTATACGCACCGGGGCGGCGCGCGGGCCCGAGCGCGGCCAGGCTGGCGGTGACGTCACGCGCTAGAGGGGACGGTATACGCACCGGGGCGGCGCGCGGGCCCGAGCGCGGCCAGGCTGGCGGTGACGTCACGCGCTAGAGGGGACGGTATACGCACCGGGGCGGCGCGCGGGCCCGAGCGCGGCCAGGCTGGCGGTGACGTCACGCGCTAGAGGGGACGGTATACGCACCGGGGCGGCGCGCGGGCCCGAGCGCGGCCAGGCTGGCGGTGACGTCACGCGCTAGAGGGGACGGTATACGCACCGGGGCGGCGCGCGGGCCCGAGCGCGGCCAGGCTGGCGGTGACGTCACGCGCTAGAGGGGACGGTATACGCACCGGGGCGGCGCGCGGGCCCGAGCGCGGCCAGGCTGGCGGTGACGTCACGCGCTAGAGGGGACGGTATACGCACCGGGGCGGCGCGCGGGCCCGAGCGCGGCCAGGCTGGCGGTGACGTCACGCGCTAGAGGGGACGGTATACGCACCGGGGCGGCGCGCGGGCCCGAGCGCGGCCAGGCTGGCGGTGACGCCGGGCATGCCCTTGACCAGCGGCAGCTCCACACCTACAAGCACGCACATGCGCGTCACGCGCGCACGCCGGACCAGCTGTCACAGCGACTACGGGACTTCACTTTTGTTTTTTAAAATTAGCCGTGAGGAGACTCCTAACAAAGAGATAGCGGTCAGTCGTTTCCGGGGCCCTTCCCACATTGTTTTAAAGTTTGAGAAAATATAGAACGGAGGATTACTTCAAATAGTTGCAATCGCGATTGCGATAACTTTTATCACTTGATACCGCTCGCTCGCGTGATTTTGACTCCTAGAACACCTATGGCGTTTCATCGTTTCCTACGTCTTGAAGAACCGCGTACAACATACCAGGTTTCACGAAAGTGTTTTGTGTGAAGCGTGCTGCGCGCTCTGCGTGGAGGCAAATTGTTCGTAATCTGTCGGACGCTTGCGATCAGTGTAAAATGAAGGCTATGCAGCTCATATAAACGACTATTTTACCACCACCTCCTAAATTTTTTTCATACGTTACCTACATAAGTCATCCGACATGAACAATGCGAAGCCCTTATGAAAAGAAATTAACCCAAAAAAAAATAACCAACGTTCTCCCTCTACGAGACAAGTCAATCGGCTAAAAGTGTCGCTAACCAATACAACTTTCCAACTGTGTAAAAAATATAGAAACTGCTCCGATCACGTGGTCACTGTGACAGCTTTCAACCGGTACGTGCTTGATACAAGTCTCGCCGCGACACCACACACAACAATCTTATAAACAAGAATTCTTACATGTACCTTCTTTTAAAGACAGCGCCATCTAAGTGTTGCCAACTTGAAGGTGTGATGGAATTCTGAAGGAATGTTTGACTATATTTTTAAAATTTTAGTTGGCAACACTGATCGCGTATGGCATTATTAAATATCGGACGATAACATTGCTGTATGCGTGCCCGTGACTTGTACGCGCGCATCCCGCGCAAGCATGGCGCGAAAACCAAATTATAATACGCGACTAAAGTGCCGGCGAGTGAATGCGAGACTAATGCCCATGAGCGGTGAGTAAACCAGGCAGGAACAGGAGGTCAGTACTACCATGCACACCCTTTTTAATGAGGCCACGTTTTAAATTAATTGCATTATAAAAAAAAAACATTTCTTTGCTACCGAGTTGTGTACCTAAGTAGTGATTAATAATTTAAGTAATTGTCAAAAGCGAAATTTTAATGTGCGCCTATTTTTAATATTTTTCAATTTCTTAAAACACCAAGTAAGTATTGTCAAAATTTGTTTATTGTACCCTCATCAACATTTTCTGGTTGAGACAGTCGGTAGATATTTTTTACCTAAATACAATTTTAAGGCACTAATAACAATACAAAAACGGTGCACTTTTATATTAAACCAAAGCCAAATCAAAAAGAAGCTAAACATTAGAAAGGCCACTACCATGATAAAGAATTTGCAGTATTCCTACAAGTAGATTACTTTGCCATTCACAACTCATATTATGATACCACTACACTCGATTACTGTTACTAATCTATACACACCTTCCTATCCCTGTTAATAAAGCTAAATTATGTACAAACCCATGCAGAAACTAAAAGCAACTAGCAAATAATACATAAAAATGATAAAAATAAATAAATGTAACTAAAAGTTAGTTTCGTCGAATAAATTATCCAATATAATGAATGGTATGATGTGCAAACAATAAATAAACATTAAAAATAACATCAATAAATAAAATTAATAAATTGTAGTGATTCCATAAAATCAAGTATTCATTTATACAGTTACATTTATACTTCGATAATTTGATAATATGATTATATTACTATAATAATATATTTATCATAATTAAGTAATTGTAATAATTTACGGTCAGTCGGTTTCGTTTTCCATAATGTGGTGACGGTCCGCTGCCGGGATTCGAACCCAATTTGGACATTTTAAATTTTCTACCGGCGAATAATCAAATTCGGTAGATATTTTACGAAGATATGCTCAGACAATTCTTCTTCGTCCAATTTAAAGTGTTTAATAAAACCGACGACGGTTTAATGTCTATTTCAAGAACCGAAAGCTGATAAAGTTTTCATTAGAGGATTTCTAGATGTTTTAGAACTCACTCGAACAAATTTTGAAGTAAGTTATTCTCGACAGTCATCAGTTGCAGTATACAGGGTGACTTTTTTATCACCGTCCAAACCGTCTGAGATGACTCCCGTGATACAAACGAACAACTCTTACTATCGGACCAACTCCCTAACTCGAAAATAAAATTCAGCTGTTCCATACATTTTGGTCGAATGAATATTGATGTTTTGTATGGAACAGCTGAATTTTATTTTCGAGTTAGGGAGTTGGTCCGATAGTGAGAGTTGTTCGTTTGTATCACGGGAGTCATCTCAGAAGGTTTGGACGGTGATAAAAAAGTGACCCTGTATATCCAATTCGCCTTGTGGTTTCCTTCAATCGATTCATTCAATTAACCATCATTCGAGAATCGCATTTAAGGAGCAGTCGCTTTCACTGTTCAGGGGTGCTATATTCAAAATTCAAGTCATCTCGAAATACAAAATGGCACATTATATATATTACAATTTTTTTTGAGAATTTTTAGTCACCGGTTCTAATGATCACGCTGTGATATTGGTTTTGAATGAGCTTTTTTTCTTATTCAAAGCCACTGGTGACCTATTTTTGACACCGAAGATTTTCGAACGGCATGTAGGTATGTTAATAATGAAATTGTAAATAATGTAAAACTTATGATATTTCGTAGTGTATTCATGTCACTTTTAATTTCGAGATCACCGGTGAGTTTTAAAAATCGCATCCCTATCTGTGCAGAAACGGGTCCGGTCACTGTGGAGTTGCACCGCGGCGTGCAATGTGAAGTGAACCTTAAGTGTAGGGGGGCTAGGTACCTTCGTCGTGCGCGCCGTTGGTGGCGGGCGGCGCCATGTCCACGTCGCCCGCCTCCGCGCCCGCGCCTGCAACACCACGGTACGTTCAAACACTCATTTAAACCGGCTCTGTGCTCTGATGGACTTTCTTGCGCCCATTCTTCTCACTTCACAGCACTTCTGCGTGAATGTCGCGACATTTACGCAGAAGTGAAGTGGTAAACTAACTTACAGTTATCGGATTGTTATCCAATAACGGTAAGTTAGCTTACCGGGAAAAAAACGCAAAAGTTAACGTTACCGAGCCGGTTCTTTTTTGGTGCAAGGTATACACTATTACAATAAAATACCAAATACTGTACTAGATTTACCTTTAGATAAGTTTAAAAAACATGTAGTCTTCTTTACTTAAAAAAGGTTATTAAACAGTCAAAGAATATTTAGATGATAAAACAGCCTGACTATAATAAAAAACGCATGCTTTACTATTTTTTATAATAAAAAATTATACTGATATGATATGATAGCCTTTAAAAACAGTGTCCTACAGATAACAAACAGCGATGCGTTAAATAGATCATTAGGTTTTTATTTAAAGTATTGTAGTAGAGTGTCATGCTCTCTTTATTGTCTCTGCGGTGGTGGCGTGTGCGTCGGGTCGTTGCCTTCCCTAAAATATGGTTGAACGTAGCGATGGCCGATTCATATGTCATACTCGTGAACGGGTGCCGCCCGTGGAGACTGGTCTGCTCTTGCATACTTATCTTATTTTAGTATTATTTACTTTAGTTTAACTTTTACTAGAACTGTATGACATTGTAAAAAATTAAACTGGTAAATGATGTTTTTGCAAACTTAAATATTTTATTTATTTATTTTACTATTTTTTGTTTTTTTACATGTTGTGATTGTCCTTTATATTTTATGTTTTTATTTGTGATGGAAAGTGTCCTGCTATGATAGGGCATTTTCCAATATTTTAACTTTTTAACGCTGTAAGGGAGAAAAGAGCTCGACACTCGCAGAGTTTCTTGCCGGTTCTTCTCAGTACAATGTCTCCCGCCCAGAGTAGACTTACGAACCGATGACATAATGACGTTCATAAGAGCTATTTGTAACCTAAACTGAATAAATGATTTTGAATTTTTTTGAAAGCACAACGTTACTTTGACTATGAACGTTATCTTCGTATGGTGTCGGGTTTAGTGGGTAGTGTGTGCGGTGCGTTACCGTTGAGCGGCGCGCGGCTGGTGTGCGAGATGACGGAGGTGGCCACGCCGTTGCTGGCCGCACTCTTGTCCCCCGCCCCCACGCCCGCCCCCGCCCCCGCCCCCGCCAGCACCGCCGCCTTGGAACCACGGAAAAAACACTTGTGAATGAACCGACAAATGAGTGAACAACATAAACATCAGTTACGTTTTTTTTTAGTTTCTATCACTAAAAAACATAATAAATCATGTTATTTACATATTATTAATTTTGGAAAAAAGATTAGAGTAGCTACATAAAAAAATATGTAAGCTATTATATTGTGTTTCGCTGCTTAGCGAAGACCTCCTCTAGAAATAGAATAATAAAGACGGCTGATCCTGCAGAACGTTCGAAACGTCAGGATGAAATAAACATGGATGTGGTAGTTGATAGAGAAATTAACAAAACGATCTTTTTTATATAAATTGTATATTCAAATTCAAAATTATTTATTGCATGCCACATTGGTGTACATAGTAACTAAATAAATAGGTTAAATAATAGGTAGGATTGACGTCATTATTTGTTCCGTCAATTCATGCTTCATGATCCATGCTTCGGTCAAATATGAAATAGGTCAATGTTTTAAAGAACTGTTACGTGATTTCATTTATTTGTTTAATGATCTGGAATTATTAATCTGGAGTTTTTAATTAAATTGCGATATCAATCACATATCGCAATTTAATTAACAACAAAAGATATTGAATTATAACGATTGATTTTATAACACAATAATAATGTTGACGGCGGCAATAAATAGTTCCAGAACATAACGAATAAATGAAATCACGTATCAGTTCTTTTAAATATTGACCTATTTTTCATTTGACATAAGCATGAATTTCTGTAACCTTAAAAAGTTATTAATAAACACTGAATTGACGGAATAAAATAGTGATGTCATTCCTATACGATTTATATAAAAAAAGATCGTTTTGTCAGTTGGTATAAAGTTTCTCTACTGACTAATCCGTCAACTAACACATCCAAGTTCACCCTGACGTTTCGAACGCTCTGCAGGATTCGCGGTCTTTATTATTACTTTCTTGTCTTTATTAATTTCTAAAGATTCTTTGCTATAGCTTACATATTTTTTTATGTAGCTACTCTATTCTTCTTTACCAAAATTAATAGTATGTAAATATTGAAATCAAGTCATCACTACAAATGATCAACAATGGGTTATTGGTGATCGATCACAAACCTGGCTTTGCATTGAAAAATATGAAACTCACTTTGCCCGATCTGGGAATTGAACCCGGGACCTTCGAGTATCGGGCCGAGCGCTCTGCCACTCGGCCACCGAGGCGTTCCATAATAAATAAAATAAAAATTATTACATCTTTTATTAAACAAGAGAAAAAGCAATGACTCCTATATTCACCCGATGTCAGGTAAAAGCGGAATCCAAACGCGAGAAAGCTAGTGGAGCTGAGTAGCCGTCCCACACCTGCAGGTACACGTATAGCTACCTCGGCGTCGGAGCCGTTGACCATCTCCACGAACTGCCTGCACTTGAGCAGGAACAGCAGGTCCTGGTCCCGCTCCAGCAGGCCGGGCCACAGCCGCCGCGTCAGCTCCACGGCCTCGCCGATGCGCCCCGCCAGCACCAGCAGCGACACCCCTGCAGTACCCAAACAACACTCAACAAACATAGGCATCGTCAAATGTTATTGTTTTGTTTATATCATTTTTAACGCGTATTGTTGCGAACAAATTACAAAAACACAAAATATTGAAAAAATCCTGCTCATGGGATTTTTTTTCAACATTTTGTGTTTTTGTAATAGGCATCGTCACTAGCTCATTTTGGTGCCATACTGCTGGAGCACGAATCTTCACTGTGGATGGTAACACCACATGAGCACAGTGGCAGTACCCAAAGTGACATTAAGAAAATGATAGCGAAGTTCGAAAATAATAAAATGTATGAGATTGACATAAGATTGACCACGTGATTTAGCGCGGCTTATGTCAATACCATACATTTTATTATTTTCGAACTTCGCTATCGTTTTCTTAATGTTACTTTGGCTAAGCCTACAGGTTGTTGACGATAGCTATGAGCTAATGCATCCAGGACAAACAGCTTTGCGTTACTTGCTAAGCATGGAAAAGACAAAAAAAATTGTCAATACTCCAATTTTTACAGCATCCATAAATGGAACAAACAATCGATAGACGTCATTTTGTAGATTTTATGACATTATCATGTCTCAATTTCGTGCTAGGCTATATAGTAGGTTATAGTAAGTATATTAACTTAAACATCACGACTGTTTACACAGTGTGTAACGAAAACCTCATATTACCTATCGGCAACAGTATCGAATGCGATAAAAACAACTTTTTAAGTCCCTGTATCCGTAAACAGCATATTCCGGGCTTTTATGGACAACGAGAAACTTAACTGAAATATTCCTCAGGATTATTAAAACACCCTCAAAAGTGTGGCTGGGTCGGGTAGGCTTTTATTTTTTCACTGTATTTTATAAAATTTATAAATATTTAATTTAGCTTCAGTGCAGCAATTAGCACTTAAAATAAAAAGTAAAAATGTATTCTCAAAAGGTTTTTAAGGATGCGTGATTCCATCCGAATCACGCATCCCCATCCCCTACTAGATACTCTGAGGCGTTCGAATCGGAATTGAGAGTGGAACAACCCGAGGGCACCTCTGAAGGCTAAGAGCTAGGCTCAAGTTGATCGGGTCCCGGGGGCCTGGTTGAAGCCGCCAGCTTGTTAAAGGTACTCACGCTGTCGATTCTTGATGGAGGCGAGGTCCTCGTGTATGGGCTGGTTGGTGCCGCGCGCGAAGGCCTGCGCCGCGCCGCAGTAGCCGTGGTGGACTAGGTACGACGCTACCATCCTGCAACCGAACCATCGTGTACGGTGTTACGTTCATGTGACAGCATACACTCATATAGCGCAGTGATTCCCAACCAGTAGGCCACGGACCACAGGTGGTCAGCGAGAGGCTCAGCATGGGCAAGTGGAAACGGACATAGTAAGTTCCTACTTTCTAGATTCTAATAATAGTACCACTAGGCGTTGTCAACATTACGATTTATCTTTTAGCACAGTTTATTTAAACTTGTGATGCCTTTTGACAACAAATTTGGCAAAGCTAGAGGTCCGTGGTCAGAAAAAGATTGGGAGCCGCTGATCTAGCGTAATACATTTTGATACAATTGGTGTTTTTTTTAGATTTGGAATAATAATTGGGAAAAACACATAAAACAATTCTGGTATTCTGGGTTTTTAGACTAACATAGTTATATTATTCCTACCAAACAGGACAGATTTAAAATTAAATTGATGATTTGAAAAACATTGATGTTATGGCGACATATTTAGATAAGATGGTGGTAGCTAGCCAGGCGGATAAACGAGTCCAACCACCAACCAAACCGAGTACACAAACATGTACCCCCCGCTGGGAATCGAACCCGGGACCTCTGGATATAAACCGGTGGTCTTAACCACTAGACCACTGAAGCTGTTATTTTACACATTAATTTTATTTAACGTTTATCCTGACGTTTCCAACCGTTTGCAGGGTCCGTGGTCATAGGGAGACGGAGGTGTTGCACTTCTCATAATTATTTTTATTTTTATTTTATTTATTAGGTTACACAACAGACATTAATTTTAACAATGTTATAAATACGTAATAAATTTAACAAAGTTTTATAGGTAACATAGGCTATATTCATCATCATCAGCCCCTCTCGACCCACTGCTGAGCATAGGCCTCTCGTTGCTTGTACCATCCGCCTCGATCATGCGCTACTCTGGGCCACGTGCAACCACATCATCAGCTCATTTTACGTCCCCACTGCTGGGGCACGAGCCTTCCCTAGGGATGGATAGGGAGAACAGGCCATAAACCACCACGCCGGCCCAGTGCGGATTGGTGGTTGTTAACGACTGCTAATGCAGCCGGGACCAACGGCTTTACGTGCCTTCCGAAGCACGGAGGAGCGAGAGATGATACATTTTTGGTCACCCAACCACCGTACCGTGCAACCACGGTCTTGGTTATATCGTCGACCCTTCTCGCGAGTGGACGTCCCCTTTTTCTGTAACCGTCTCTCGGCCACCACTCAGTCAGCTTTCTGGTCCACCTGTCGTCACTTCGTCTGACCAAGTGTCCTGCCCAACTCCACTTGAGCCTCAATATCCGGTCGCTGGCATCCTGGACTTTAGTCCTCTTACGGATATCTGTGTTTTGGGGACGCGGTCCAAAAGTGTGATGCCAAGCATGGCGCGCTCCATGCCCCTCTGTGCAACACAAATTTTGTGCATAGCCTCCCTAGTCAGGCGCCATGTCTCAGCACCGTACGTCATAGTTAGCAGGACACATTGATTAAAAAGACGTGTTTTACATCATCATCAGACATCGTGGAATGTGGGTGGACTTAAAGATGTCGTCTATTTTGTCGAAAGCTGCCCGCCCCAGTTGAACACGGCTGCCGACCTCTTTCAACTGATACTCCAAAAGCCAAAAGATAAAACATGGCCAAGATACACATATGAGTTGACTACCTCTAGTCTCTCGCTCCCAACCATGATGTTAGGATTCGAGTCACCAGAGATGTTCGACATAATCTTGATCTTGTCCATGTTCATCTTAAGGCCTACCACGATAGAGGCATCAAAAAGGTCTTTAAACATTATCTCTAGATCATCCATCGTCAGTACGATGCCAATGCAAACAACACAAGATCATCAGCGAAGCGCAAATGAGACAGATAGACACCACTTATATTTACACCGCATTGGTCCCAGAGAAGCGTTTTTATGACGTCTTCCAAAACAGCCGTAAAAAGTTTAGGTGAAATGGTGTCCCCCTGTCGCACCCCTCTTTTCATGTAGATAGAGTTCGTCAAGCTGTGCAGCCGAGCCAGCATTGTGGCCTGGCTGTATATCTCCCGAAGCAGATCCACGTACCGAGCGTCAATGTTGCAGCGATGGAGAGTCAAATACGGCCCAATGCTCGACCCTGTCGAAAGCCTTCTCGTAGTCCACGAAGGCCATACAAAGGGACCGGTTAAACTCGTGACTTTTCTCCATCAGCTGCTCGTCTGAATGGATGTGATCTATGGTACAGAATCCACTCCGGAAGCCAGATTGTTCAGATGGCTGATATTCATCCAGCTTTCGGGTAAGGCGGTTACAGAGGATCTTAGCAAACATAGGCTATATTAAAAAAAAATACACCCGTGCGAAGCCGGGGCGGACCGCTAGTACTCAATAAGTTGGCAGCTTGTCATACCTATGCAAGACCTGCTGCCACTGGCCCTGGTCGGGCAGCGGCGTGTCGTCGATGGCGAGCCGCGTGCGCGCGCGCAGCTCCCGCAGCATGTCCTCGATGTCGAACACGAACGGCTGCTGCCCGAAGTTGGCGTCCACTACCTCGCCCGGCGTCTGCAGCCCCACCGTGGGGTACAAGTTCGGCTGCAACCAGAAACGAGCTTATTAATACACGTACCACTTGCGCATAAGCATAAACAAATAATATTAAATTTAAAACATCATACAAACTGAAAATCGCACTTGAGGAAGATGACGCCTTTAGGTGGAACCTTAACTAGCGGAAGATTCTTCTTGAAATTTTATTATTATTTTATTTATTTATTCATTAATTATCTACTCTTACATTGTAAGCCAAAGGACCCCAATTTGACAACTACGTCATCAAAATGTAAATGTATTTTCTTTTCTTCTTCTTCTTTTCTTTAATAAGCATCCGATCTTAATATATTTGCAGATATTAAAGATCAGTTAAGAGTCCGATCAGGAGATCAGGAGAGATCAGGTAAGTTATACAGGGTCACTTTTTTATCACCGTCCAAACCTTCTGAGATGACTCCCGTGATACAAACGAACAACTCTTACTGTCGGACTAACTCCCTAACTCGAAAATAAAATTCAGCTGTTCCACACAAAACATCAATATTCATTCGACCAAAATGTATGGAACAGCTGAATTTTATTTTCGAGTTAGGGAGTTAGTCCGACAGTAAGAGTTGTTCGTTTGTATCACGGGAGTCATCTCAGAAGGTTTGGACGGTGATAAAAAAGTTAGGTGTGGGGTCCACGGCCGTACTCTAATGGAGCTAAGTGGATTCAATCACGATTTCTCGCATTCATTTAACCCGAGCAACTAACGGTTCTGCTACCGACGACACTTCAAATAAAAAGAGCGTAGATGTAAAAAGTCTTGTTAAAGTAGCAGCTGTGTCGACTGACCGGCAACCCGCGGAAGGCGATGCCGAGGTGGTGTCCGTTCTTGGTGTAGAAGCAGGTGTTGTCGACCAGGTTCACGCCGCAGCCGATCACGTCGCCCGTCGTGAACGTCGGCCCGTACGGCTGGCCCGTGCCCGACGAGCAGAACGAGTGCCCGTCGTCGCCGTGGTATCCGTACGAGTGTTTGTCCCACCCTGTGTCACCAGAATAAAAAAATCAAAAATTATTTTTTCATGAAAACAGTTCTCTAAAGTTCCGGCGGCGGACCGCTACTGGAGTAAGCTCCGGTGCTTATTTATAACAGCCCCGGATCATCCTGACAGCACGGAGGAGAATTGCAGGATTTTTTAGTAGGTATACCCTCCTTGAGGAGCTTGATGGCGCAGTTGTTAACGCGCCCAGTCTGCGATGACGTTAAGCAACTTTCGCAAAAGCCGGTCATCGATGGGTGACCAAAAATATATTGTCTCGAGCTTCTTTATGTTTAGGAAAGCACGTAAAGACGTTGGTCCCGGTTGCATTAGCAGTCGTTAACAACCACCAACCCGCACTGGGCCCGCTTTTATGGCCCGTCCTCTCTATCTATCCATGGGGAAGGTTTCTACCCCAGCAGTGGGACAAATAATGAGCTGGTGATGATGATGGTGATACCCTCCTTCGCCCTTGAGGGGGCAGACTCCCACATAACCATCTGCGTTTCTTGAAGCGCATGGATACGATAACCACAAAACCGTGTTTGTCCAGCAGTGGACTTCTTTTGGCTGAGATGATGATGATGATGATGATTGCACGACATGTTGAGTTTTTTATAAACGCCAACATCTGTTTCTTATGCTTGCTTACAAATAAATTATCTTTATCTTTAGACTAAAAAGCACTACGCATTATTTAGAATTAGTTTAAAATATTATTTTGACCGATGTAATGTTTTGTGATAACCGCCGCATCCGGGGAGACGTAGACATTTACCCACTTAAATATTATTACAGGTATTATTATTATTATTATTGGGTATGTATAATACTTCTGCTGGTTTATCTTATTTTTTGCTTGTACTCCTGATCCGATGCAATTATTGTATTTCTGTATAATATTTATACGGCTACGAATACCAACTATTTTTCCCTATAATCATGATAACAAAGCCAACTGTTTATCGAAACGTGCTATTGTTTGTTGGCTGGCTGGGCTCAGAAACCCACACACACACACGTTAGCAAAATGATGACGCATTTGGTATTTTTTTAAAGTTTTTAGTAAATAGAAATATAAAAAAATCTTTATTTAATACAATACATCACATTTTTTTAACAGGTATAGGTATGTACTTATTGAATTTAATTGAATCTGTTTTCATTAGAAAGGTTTATATGATATATTTTGTATAAAATCAAATCTGGTACAGAACATGTTTTTACAGCATATCCTTATGTAATTTGATAGCTATACAACCTTATTTTTAGTTTATACGAAAATCGAAACACGGGTCAAATATTTTCATTTAAAGAATCAGTACAAAAAAAATTAAAATAATATCTTGAAAACTCACGAAGTTAGAAGCTTTTTGTGCTGTCCCGTTGTGTGTTTTTAGTAGGGTATACTTTATTTGAGATTTTGTAAATATTATTTGGTCAAAATGTAACATGGTATAAAAAATATTGAAATCGATTCTATTACTGATTCTGAACAAACAGTTTTCAGGTTTCGTAAAAACTAAAAATAACATTGTATTGTTTTATTTTCCATGTATACAAACAATTAAATAAGAATTGCCATTTCTATGACAAAACTAATATATCAATCACAAAATGTTTATTTTAATCAGAATGCCGAATCATTTATTATCATAATTGCTTGTATGAAAGTAAAGTGAAAGTTTAACATTATGATAAAGTACTCAATCACGATAATAAGCAAGTTTATAGAAACCGGTGGGTAGCGAGGCAAGTGCGGGTATAATTTATGGGTCTTCGCCCTACAGGAAGCTGCCGACCCTCTGATATCCGGCTCGCAGCCAGAAATGGAGCGAATTAATAGATTTAACATTACACACCAACTAGCTGGTGATTAGCACGGGCACGGGTTATGGCGGCTTACGTTGGCAGATAAGATTTATTCTGCATAACATACTTAAAAAAACTGTTTTTACCTATATCCCAACGCGGTAGCTTTTGACTTCTGATATTCTTAATAAAAATCCGTTTTATTATTTAAATACTTTCTTCTCCTTCAGCCTATAGTCACCCACTGCTGAGTGTAGGCCTCCTCATACGCACGCCATCTAGTCCGGTCTTGGGTTTTTCCAACCAATTCTTTCCCGTGACCTTGTGATGCAATAAGTAATAAAATCTATCACAATATATTAATTATACTAATTATTTAGAATTTATTGTGGTTTAACGCAAAGTATTTATTTTAGGTTTCATTAGGCATACCTTGAATTTTTTGCTCATCATGACGGAACACGTAATTTTTAAAGTGTATTTAATACATTTGGTTTTACAACATCCTGTTGATTTATAGGACACGACGAATATTTATAGGCAGCCGGTACCACGCAAATAACTTTTAAAGCGTTCTTACAACGCAAACATTTCTATTCCATCGCCGTAGCGCCGACGATCATCACCGTTATTCGTAGATTTAATAACCCTCATTAACACCAAAATAGCTCTTGATTAGAAACATTGCGAAATTTGTAAACTGTCAACAAACGTTGGAGTGGACTGACGGAGCCGACTATAACCACTGTAGCACTTTATTATTTTATATTACAACAGGAATTTTCGGACTTAGTCTCATGGCCTAATGGCCTACAGTTAGGCTAAAAATAAAAGCGCAATTCACCCGTCCCATAATCCTCAAGAGGCTATCTTATCTCTGCAGTAGCACAAAAATGCTACTATGACATTGCTGTTAGTCACAAGACTTAGATATAAGGTGGTGGTAGCTAGCCAGGCGGACTTAAGACATGCCCGAGCACCAATAAAACTGAATACAGTACAATAATATGTAATGGATTTCCGGGACTGGTGGTCCGACCGCAAGACATCGACTACCGATGTCATAGAAATAGAGGAGAAGAAGTGGGTCTAAACAGCCCAAGGCTGCAGTTACCAGGTAAGCGGTTCATGTTGACTCCGTGCGCGGACAGGCCGATGCCCATGTAGCCGTCGCGCCCCTTGGACACGATGCGCACCTCGAAGTAGTAGAGGCCGCACGACGCCGGTATGGGGTGCGTCGCCCGCACGCTAGCCGCGTCTTTATGTGTCTTGCCATGCCCTGGGGAAACAATGGATCACGTCAGCCGAGAAACAATTACGAGCTGCCCCCGCGCAAGGAAACAGTCTTAGGCTGCGTCCACCGGAGCTGTGCGACGTAGCTATGTGGTGGGCGAGGAAAAGATCCACCAATAGGATTACTTCATTTCACAACACTTGAGCAAGGGTAAAGAAGTAATGCCATTGGTAGATTTATGCTCACGCACTGCTTAGCTATCTCACACATCTCTGGTGGAAAACTACCCTTAGAAACAGCGGGAAAATGCTCAAGTGATGTTATTAGATTACATGCCTTTCAAACACTAAGCAATGTTATTTTTTACACCAGAAAAAGGGTACAGAAATATATGTATAGTGAATACTAAAAGTAGGTAAGTTGCACATTACAAATTAGATGTCAACTAGATATTATTAGCTACGATCACTACGTTAGGTGGCATGGATTAAGTATGTGGATGCATGACATGTGCTCGTTCTTATATGTGAACTGGGGTAATATCTGTTATCAGAATCACAACTCCAACCAATCCAAATCGATTAATGGATACCTATTAAAAATGACATAACACAATAATTACTGAATTCCACATTGATTATAGATAATGCAGTAGGTCAGGAGTTCGGGGCTCGACTGGCGTCCAAGACCTGGGGGACTGCTCGTAGAATTGTACTATAAACACGACGCAAATATTTAAGAATATTACATAAATTTATTTTATTATTTACTTTATTTATTTATTCATTTTATAATTTATTGAAGAATCAGTTGTAACCGATTACACGATGTACACGATGTAGTGCGCTACAAAGTTAATGTTCGATCGTGTTGCGTGTTCGAGTCGCTTCTGAAGTAAGTTTTTCAAGTTTTATATTATTTTTATTAAGAATAGGTATAGCACTGTGAATGCTTAAACCTATCACACGAGACAAGACTTTATTTCAGAAAGTTATTAAATAAAAAAGCCATTTCCATCGGGTGTGTAACTGGAATCTTTCTCCGGCGTCCTCTGGCGAGGGCGGTGCGACATTGCGCCAACATTGCGGCAGGTCTCGCAACACCCAGGCGTCCGTCTCAGGCCAGACCTTGGCGCGGGCACTGCGGACTACGCTTGGACGGGACACTTGTCTATGTCGCAGAATATTAAGTAGCCATTCCACATCTTATCATACAACTATTCTTACTATGATAAACAAACCGTTTTTATATTCCCAATTCAATCGTATTCAGAAATAGTTGGTACGTATATCGTTGGTACGCATGATAAATAAACACATAAGTTAGTAAAAAAGTTGCTAAATATATTTTGATATTGACCAAACAAACCCGAGAAAGCGCGTCACATGTTTATTATCTTAAAAGTTAACGTACTCTGGAGGGCTTAACACGCTGTTCTGAATAAGAGCCAACTACGACGAACACTCCCAACTACCCAGCGAGGTCGACGTCAGTCGTCGGCCGTATGACACACTCCACATTCACAGAAACAACAATTGCCCATTACCTATTAATACAAAACGCAAAGTTATTACAACAAACACTATAGGTAGATCTATTATAAACTAGATTAAACAGAATATTTTGATTTAAACCTAAATGATGGGCATTACAGTAAGTAATCGTGTACGAAGCCACACGACGCCATTGGCGCACGACGATTAGACTATCGCAAGGACAGCCGGACTCGAAAGAAACTGCGTCATATTTTATTAGTACACAAATGAATGTCAGTGAAACCGCAAAGTCAAGCTGTACAGAAATAGTAGAGGACGCTCGGGTATGATTAAATCGTTTACTTAAAGACGATCTAGCTGCGAGAAGACTCGTTACTGAATGAAAGCAAAGCAGCGATAATGTGAGCCTCAAGTCGGCTAGTTCACAAACGTCTTAGTAAAAAAAATTAAAATATTTATTTCTAAACCAAAATAAAGATTCAAACAGATTTTTCAGACCCCCAATTAGGGTTAGGAACATCTGTGCTTGGAGACCTCGGTCTTCGATAATCAAAAACATAATTTCCTGTTGTTGTGAACAATGCCATTCAGTTTTGACACGAAAAAAATAAAAATCAGGTCACGACAAATTATTGTGGGCGATATAAAATAGCAGGATCTTACACTGTTGTACCACAACATGGGAGCTAATTTCAAATGTGTACAAAGGAGTGAATAGGCGACCCCCAAGGCTGGTGCGCGTACGCACGCCCGTTGCCGCGCGCGCCTGTGCCGCGCGGGTGAACGACTCCGCAGTTTACATAACAACACTGGGCGGCCGTGAGCGGAGCACCTCGTGGGCCGCAGGGCCAGTAGGAAGCCGAGTGCCGAAGTGAGCAGACACGGAACAGCTCAATCAATTCTGTGTACATCTTGATCATAGCCAATGAGTTTCGTCATTACACTATAACTAAAATGAGAAGTATCTATTTTTTGATTACCTGCCACAAACATTAAAACATCGACATAAAAATAGAAAAAGCCGACTCTTTTGTCTTGGTGTAATTAATACGAAAACACGAGATAAACAGTTCAATGCGCTCTGAAAATTATTATACATGCTTAGATTAAGTCGAAAAAGTTGATTATGAATATGGTAATAGGTATTATTTATTTTGATACATCTTAATTCCAACTACCTGTCAAGTTTATCATTGTTTACAGCAGTAGACGATTGTCTACCACTGTCTTAACGACGTAACCGACTAACGTAAAACACACGTCTGAGAGCAATCCTCTTGCAAACCTCGTTCATCCTGATAACCAGCACGAGAAATTATGATTCATATGTCGTATATAAAGGAAAGCCGCTGGATGTGAGCAGCACAAAACCGGTCGTTGCGGAGATCCTTGGGGGAGGCCTTTGTCCAGCAGTCGACGTCTTTTGGCTGAGGAGATGATGATGATGATGATGATGATGATGATGATGATGATGACGATGACGATGACGATGACGATGACGATGACGATGACGATGACGATGACGATGACGATGACGATGACGATGACGATGACGATGACGATGACGATGACGATGACGATGACGATGACGATGACGACGATGATGATGATGATGATGATGGTGATGGTGATGGTGATGATGATGATGATGATGATGATGTCGTATAAAAAGCGTCACAATTTTTGCGTTCTATACACCAATGTTTACATTCGACGTAACATTAGAATATTTATGAGAATTTTACATTATGGAAACTTTTTGTATACTTAACATATAAATAAGAACATTTCGAAAGTTGCCTACCATAACCAAAAAAAATGTTGGCAAAATTTGTGGGCAAACGTGAAAATAAATATATTAGAGTGCCTTACTTCCTCCACTCTTCACACGTTCAAGAATGAAAAGTATAACATTTCAACGTGTGTAGTACATAAATTGAAGAAAGCATATTGTAATTCATTGTTATTTTCAATAGAACCGTTGAATGTCACAGCAAAAGGTAACGTTTGAGTTTCCAACAAAGACTCCAATGTCCCACCCACGCGTGATTGCGCTACGCGTAATAATGTGACAATAGACGCAGTACCAAAATATGCAATGTAGGTACGTACTAATTTATGTTCGGAGTACCTAATAAATGTACGAACATATTATAACGGAATTCCGAGCTATATAAACTATTTTGGTAGCCACCTATATGTGTAAAGTAAAGCTACCTACTAAGAATCTTTATATAAATGCGTTGACGCGAATGTGCAGGCGCGGCTTGCCGCGACCCAGCAATCGACCAATGCACGAGCGCGAGCGGCGGAAAATGGCGCACATTCGCAGCATATGGACGAAATTAGCCACAACATTACTGGACCGTTGCCCTCTGCACCTGCACCCAGTGGCGGACTCGGGCATGGATGGGCTAGCGCCACAGAATAAATAATAGTACAAGTCCAGCGCCACGATCAGCGTGGGACAATGCGATAAACCAATCAAACTTTTTATCGGACTATTAGGGTTATAAATGTCATTTCAGCAAAAAAACGTCGACCCTGAATATAGTTCTCCTTCTAGGATCTTACTAAAAACTACTAGCAGTGCGCTACAAGCAGTCCTTGTGATTTTCTATCAAAATTCAGGAATTAGATAGATGATGATGATTACGAATCTCCATCATTAGTATCATTGGGTCCGCATCAAAAATGCGATAATTTTTTTTCTTAAAATCTTCAGACGACTCTAAGGAGGAACGAAAACCAGTTAGGCCCAGAACAGACGGCGCAACGCGACTGCAACAAAACTGCAACCTCTAGTTACTTTAGAGTTTCATTTGAGTTTCTGCTATAGAATCCTAAGAGAGACCACACATAGCGCGACCATTGTGAAACCGGTTTGAAACGCATTGCAAATCAGTTGCGTTGAAACCGGCGTGCAGGAAACTTGTGATTGCGTTTCATTGATTTTGGCGTGTTTTTTCGGTACAACAAAATGGCCGACGACGAAAATAAAAACATTTGAGAGATTCAGAGGTTGCGACGTGTATGGAAAACGATTGAAACTGGTTTCAAACTAATAATTTCAAAAGGGTTTCGTTGCAGTTGCATTTCACCATGTGTTCTGGGCCTTAGTGTAATTGAGTTTTAATAATACGACGCTACATAGTGATATCAAATACGCAGAATAGTTTTCGATCGAGAACATATAGCACAGCCCTGTTCGCTCGTGCAACGCGTGCAACACAACACGGAAACATATCACTGTTCTGTTATACAGATTTGTTCACATCGTCTCAGTCACTGATATTTGCACATTATAATTTATAGAAAGCACTTAAGAGTTTATCACACGCACAAATCGCCAAACATTAAATCAGAAGTTCTGGTACCAATGTTAATTAAATCAATGTTATGGTTAATTGTGCAACTCTTGAAAACATATAAAATTTGAAACTAACGAAGATTGATGTTCACGATAACCATTTCATTGGTAAAGAATAGACGGACAAGAAAAGGGCTGATTGATATAGAAAGCACTTAGATCAATATGGTGCACAAAAAAGCATTTCACTTCAAACCACGCAGTTTAATAATTATACATATAAGGGTGTTGTTAATAGGAATGACCACATGCGACTTACTCTAAACAGTACACACACACATGAAACCATCCATAGAGCGGATACATACAAATTTTGTGAAAATATAAATAATCGAGAATGTAGAGACCCGAATTGATTGAATGTGTTTCGCTAGATGTAAGCTGAAGTCGCCAAGTGGTATGGGGATATCTCCTCGTAAAGAGTGAAGTAGGTAATCTCCAGAACGTCTCCCACGCGCGGCTGGAGACTAATCTCAAGAATAATGTACTAGTACAGTAATGTGGCACATGTCGACTTCACGCACGAAATACAATCAACACTAAGATAGATTTACAGAAAACACAAGACTGTAGTGTGTTTAGGAAAACTGTCATACATAACATAATAAAACATTGTACCTACTTATTGTTTTAGTGCTAATAAACAGAGCGTCAAATAATATCTCTCGTTAACATAAGGTTAAAGATTACGCCTATTGAATTGGCGTTGTTGTAACTCAAACCGTAGACTAGAACTTTCCAGAGCCAGTCGCCACAGAAGTAGCGGCTGGAAAAACTGACGCAGTCCACGCATGACGCCCGGGCCCTTACTAACAGGAGCCCTGTTTATTAGCATGTGATTGTTAGCTAGGGTAGTCGATGTTGACGTACGATACATCCAGAGGCGTAAGTGGAGGTAGGGCAGGTGGGGTCGGCGGCCCGGACCCTGCGTCCCACCTTACAACAAATAGAGAAAACATCCAGTCTATTAAACAGATCCACAGGCGGGCCCCATACACCACTTACGCATCTGGCTGCTCGGAGACGCGCTCCCCTCAGCATGAGCGTGGCACGTGTGCGCTCGCGGGGCGGCTGCAACGGTCGGCGGAGGCGAGGAGCTCGCGAGGGGGAAGCGCAGCATCAGTGGAGGAATGCTGAAGTGAACACGCCATGCAAGCCTGACTACCGACACACGAGCGTTTAGAGCATAGTGGTGCTATGGAGCCGCATACGAACTATGCTAATTGCTAATTATGATTACAGCTAAGTCTATTCTAAATGTCTAAAATAAAAATTAGTACAAAACTAAATGATGCGAAAGTAAATGGCAAGACGCGCAATGTGGTAATGTGCATTAGTTTAAAAACAAAACACAGTTGGACAGTACTGTTGACAGACAGGTCTCTTTTTCTATAGAAATGGTCACCCCCAATTTAAATGCTTATTTGTGAGTAAATAAACTTAAAAGTAAGAGAAACTCTTAACATTCCGTTGATCATCTTCCAATACACGTTTAAAGATATTTTTATTTCACGATCATCATTATCATAAAATATTTAGTACAAAGTCAAACTCAAAACGTAAAAAATCTTATGTTTTGAGGCAAAAGCTAAGACTTTAATCGACGGTATAAATAATTTAAATAAAAATACCAAAAGTACAAACAGGCTTTCTTACTTCTATCAATCTTAAATACATATTTACTTATTTATTACGAGCGAATACATCACAAACAGTTAACTAAAAATCCAAAACGTCAGAATATATTTTTTTTTAAATAAATGCGAGTGGAATGTAGGTAGATAGATACGTTTAATTTCAATGAAACAAACCGATTACAATGTGCTTAGAATGATGAAATCCTTTGTTTAAATGCGATGCGACCGACTAGCTAAAGCCACCTGACTACTGCACAATCGGCGGCGTTTACAAGCGTCGCAGTATACGCCATCAAGCTGATTCTCTATCAGAGATAAAAATGTGGCTGGATGCTGCAATGCTGTATATTTTTTTTCCAAAACTGACTTTTCAACATTCACATTATCAACATTAATTTAAATTGCAGCTTATTCTGAACAAGCCAAGTCTTAACTGCTGGTCACGGGCGTCCCCACACGTGAGCAGAGAACAGAAGCAAAGAGTACATTTTTAACAAGTACAACTAATGCAAATAACTTTCTTCAGCTTTATCATTATTAATGAATTCTGAAGGTCTACGACAAGTAACAATAGATAATCAATAAAACACAATTAGAGAACTGCAATGGCAAACAACAGTAGAACATTCTGAGAATATATTGTCGATGCCATCTCGCCTGACGACTATAGTAATAATAATACATTGAACATTGTACGCTACACTGCAGAGCCAGCGGCTAAGGCCGTGCGTAACGGAATACGCGGCCGTCATCAAGGAGACTATGACGCGCCGTATCCAATTAATAAGTGCACTTAGCAATTTGACTTCGCGAAGAAAACTTAACATTTGACAAGAGACAAAAAAACTTTAGGAACTTCTATATCTGTGCTTTAGGGTAAAGCATGCATGACCACAAAATCGTCAGATCTCCGCAAGATATTAGCGCAACATTTAAAGGGAAATCCTTTTATGATCATTATAAAAACCTTCACTTTATTACCTACAAATAGCTCCAGCATAAAGTGGAGTTAACTTCAACGAAAGCTTTGTTTAGAGCTGAATTAGCATGCAGTTTCGTCCTCAGTAATTTAGTTCGCTTTTCGTCAACAAGGTCACAAAGATTTGGCTTTTAAAAGTGATATAAAAAGCACAGCCAAGTAAGAATTTGACCCAATTGAATTACTGGATCCAAAACCTATTATTGCAACGTATATTATAATTAACAGCGAGTCTTATAAAAGAAAAAGTAAACGAAATCATTAGCAATGCGTGATTTCCATTCATGCGCCATCTTTTTACAATGATCGATCGACTGTACTACTTATGTACGCAAGAAATTTTAAATAGCTAATTAGGCAGGTAAAGTCGCTGTAGGTTAAATAAATAATGATGTTGAACTAGACAAAACAGAAGCAAAAGTTCACGCAAACGGATTAACCGTCACAGTAGGTAGTAATACTCGTAATAACTATACAAGCAATATTGCTTCGACGCCTAAGGTTAGCCATTTATGCAGCAGAATTTATCGAGCATGAGGGTCCTTCTCCTGATGGCAAACAGTATGACATGTATGAATCCGTAGCGCAAAGGTGATGTTAATATTAAAAGTTTTGATATCTTAGAATAAGCTAGCAATAATAATCTGTAAAGGTAACACCAACATTAGCTTTAAACAAGGAAAGCAATGAATTCAGAAAACATAAATAACGATTTCAAGTGCAGTGATATATTATATAATCTGGGCTTTATACTTTTCAATAAACATTTAGTAGCAAACTGACTTTCACAGTTCTACAGCCTGAAAACAAAACAGCACAATGTACAATCTACAACCAGCAACCTTACTATGAACGGGCTTTTGTTGATTACAACAGCACACCGCGCTGAGCTATTAGTTACTCTAACGGTGAAGCATAGAGTTCACTGTCAGCTACTATCAGAAAAACAAGATTCGTACTCTTCGACAAGGTCGAATGTGAGCAATCCCTACGATGCAAATTGAACTCTCCTACATTGGATCACGACAATGTCTGCCATTGCGAGGCTTCGAGAGGGGGGGGGGGGGAAGTGGGGGAACACGTGGCAGCCCGACGCAAGCGAGCTTGACCTAGTTAATAGATGCACCATTTCGGTCCCATTTCAAAGCAAGGGTGACCCTTCGACGCCGCTTTCTGCCTTTGTCCCTTACGAAGCAAAATGAATGTAGATGTTTAGGTTCAAGCAGCCTAAGCTTTTATTCTAATAATATTTGTGATCTATCACCGACACGTGTAGCCATGAAAACAAGAACCAGGAGGAAGCTATAAACAAATAAGAAGCGATAGATTAACTGTGCTTTGGATCTAAAATGCAACTTTTGGCAAACTGCCGTAACATCAAAAGCGCTGTATGTCACTCAGTCAGACTCATCTACACCGTATAAAACTGAAATTGTAGAAATGCATTTAATCGTCTTGAGCAGTGGTCCTGTATATTTTATAATTCCTAAAATAGCAGGATTGCTGTTGCTACAATTTTTTTAGCCAGGCATATAATATCGTTTGACTAAACATAGCCCAGTATGCATTGATAAACATTGTTTCTCATTTGTCAATTGTCAAAAAAAGATATAGGTATCTATAATAAGTAATAAGTAAAACGTTCATTAAATTGTCTATTTTGAATACCTATACAGAGAACGATTCAAAAATAACAAGGTTGATTTCTAAAATATTTTGTGAACCAAAATGTCTGTTTCTTTTATTTCACTAGTATGGGCGGTTATCAAAATAAATTATTCTTTACCTATATTCTACTATTAAATTGGACAATTCATTGAACTATAAAATTATCTAGGTATAGGGGGCGGATCTTAAATAATTTTACTTTTTATATTGAAGGACAATGTTTCCCAAATAAATATTTGTAATCAAAAATTATACTCTCGCCCTGATCGCATATCAGTATGTCAACCAATCAGCCGATCGATCAGCTTCTATCACTTCAAATTACATTCTTGTATTTATAAAATGCACTTCCTATTAAAAGTCTCCTAAATCTATAGCCATGTCTCATCATCATCATCTCAAACGTAAGTACGTCAGCTGCCAAACAAAGGGCTCCCCCAAGGAAATCAGAATACATGTTTAACCAATTAAAAATATCAGTCACTGATTTGGCTCGTCTGAATGGGGCTATGTAAGCGTCACACATAAGTGCTCTATCGGGACTTGAACATAAACCCCAAGCCTGGGTTCACGATCTAGTATGAAATGTTGTATTTCTGTGGACCACATTCTATAATCAATGTGTTATAATTTAGTTTTAATACGAAAGACGGTTTTTGTGACGGTACCCATTTCATGGTGTTCTTTTGAAATAATAATTAGGTACCATCCAGTGTTATGGGAAAGCCCCATGCCCATGCCCCATGTTATAATATAATAATCTCGCTATTTTATCATTGACAATTCATGATGATTAAACATTTATAATTAGGAATTTGTTACAATATTTACTGACCTCATTTATATTATAGATCAACTATTTTGTATGCAAATTCTGTTCATGACGGCATTCAAAATTGATAGGTGGCAACCACAGACCAATGAATGTTAATATAGGTCTGTGGTGGCAACTAAACTCAATACTGAACGAAACACCGTAAAATTTAATTTGCACATTATAAAACGATTTCGTAAATAACAAACGTATGAGGTGAAACGAAACAAGAAACAAGACAACAAAGGCGGGAGAGCATCGCTCAGCCAGTGATTGCGATTAGTAAAGGGAGTTGGCTAATATTCGACGCACGGTTCATTGACTTCGCACAATAGTGCCAGAACTAATTCCATGGGTTAATTTATGATGAAGCCATCGGCATTGGAAGCCTTTTTGCATTGCAATAACTTCATTCGTATTCGTATATCAATAAGACATGAATTAGATAAGTCACCAGAAACATCTTTACGATGCATATGAGGTGCATTGCACTCTGAAGACAAACAAATACAAAGGAACGATCGCTGTACGTTCACCCTTCAAGCCCGGGGCTGCGTGACCTCATTAGATATACGAGCGCCCTTGCAGTCCCCGGGGTGGGTTCATATTACACCACACCATGCATCACTTTTTCTGCCAAAACAGCGCTGAATACGTCAGCAGGTTCGTGACTGACTGAAACCACTTTCAATCCACGAAACATGAAGCAGTCTTTATTTATTTATAATAGCAATCATGGAGGAACCAAACCACTTCTTTCTTAATTCCTCCCATCCAATTAAAATAAACGCGTGGGTCAAATCTAAAGGTCCTTCAGTGGCAGAGCCGCTCCTCCATCCATAAACTATGCCCCTCCTACCAACAATCAATGCCCTCATTGATTCGAATTAAAACGTACTTGCGTTTTTTAGCAGGGTCTTTAGTTACGTTTACAAAGGGCTCTCTGTAAATGTAACTAAAGACCATGACTGGCTTGTCATGAAGATAGTTATAATAATAAACTACCAATTTTTAATGGG
Source organism: Eudonia lacustrata (assembly GCA_947562085.1). Classification (NCBI taxonomy): domain Eukaryota; kingdom Metazoa; phylum Arthropoda; class Insecta; order Lepidoptera; family Crambidae; genus Eudonia; species Eudonia lacustrata. The sequence continues at coordinate 762,935 of OX387323.1, read as the reverse complement.
ACGTCCTGCTATTCGTGCAGAAAAATTTCATGTGTCAGTCTTGCAATGTTTTTTTTTTGCTTACAAAACAGGGGCCCGACCGCCTAACCGATCGCTTTGACTTCGTGTGAGGTTTATGACGTCATCTTGTCCTTTTGTGCCGCCTATGAAAGCAATATCGAAAGCTATAGCTTTTAGCTTTTGATATTACTTTCATAGGCGGTGCGAGGTGGCAAGATGACGTCATAAACAATACGCGTAGTCAAAGCGATCGGTTAGACGGTCGGGGGGCTGGTTGTGGTGATGGGCTGCCTTTAAATATTTAATATCAGGTACGAATAATTTAGCGGAATTAATACAAAATATTATGCATTTTTTGTGTTGTCAATTCAAGCTTTATGTTCAATGCAAGGCTCTTAGAACTTGATCTCTGGCTTGTTTCCATCGCATCGGTTTGAAGTATATTTTGATTTGTTTTGGCGGATTATAATTATGAATATTGCCTGCAACATCATGAGTTTGGTAAAGGATATCTATGTAAAATATAAGTTACCATTGCCGCTCCGCGTACAGTCAGAATACGCATCCACATCCGCGTAAGACAGAAAGTAGCTCTTTAGCGTAATTCAATAAATATAACGTTCTTGGATATTTAAATATTGGTATCTAGTAGTTTTTCTCATTATCAAACAGTTTTTTTTTTGAGAGAGATTGCTGATTGCCTCTAACGGCATTTTCAGCGTCACCGGGCTTTTTGGGGCGGCAAGGTACGTAAAGGGTACCTCAAGCCGTGTTGAAAAAATCACCTTCGGAGGATTTCTAGAGGGAACGGCATCGCACACTTAAAAGTGCGCGTCCCTGTGCCCTACTAGAGTCTCCGAAGGGTTCGGATCGGATCGGGGAGCGGAACCACCTGAGGGCGCCTCTAAAGGCCTCGGCTCGGGTGGACCGGGCCGCGGAGGAGAAGAGAAGCGCCCAGGTACGCCAGGTACCTGGTACAGAGCGCGTGTGAACTGGTTCTACGTACCCTTGTTCTACGAGTACGGTGTCTTAGGCCTAAACTAGTGTGCATGTTTAGTATTCTGTAAATGTAAAACAGTACTCAATAAAATATTAGTTATCTATCCTCCTATAATCATCGTCAATATTTTCTTTCGCATCACCTCTCAAGCTATGGTGAAGGATACTGTCATCGCAAAGTGAGGGTTGTCAATGCGCCGCTTGACTCTTAATTAGCTAGCACGCGGCCCATACTTTAATCTGTCCATATATGTTTCTGGTGGCATATGGCACCTCAATGGTGAGTACTTGGGCTACTAGTTGGGGTTCTGTATATAGTGCTATTAATTATTCCGTGGCCAAAAGGGCGCGTGTAGGGTGCGCCTCACAGGCAGACGCAGCACAAAAAGCCGGCGGCGACAACATCCGCGCCAGGGTGCCTAGCTCGTCAACAGGTTTCGGTCGTTAGCCTCGGCCTATTCCTACTTCGAGGTCGGGACAAACTATGGGATTCTGCGACCACCACAATAATAATATCCTACACCACACCACAATAATACAGCTTCAACAGTTCGTCAGGAGTCGAGTTTCATCCTAAATAAATTATATACCATTAGCTTACAGAGTTACAGATTATCCTAATCAAAATTAAATATTTATAAAATACAGTGAAAAAAGTAATCAAAATTATAAATACGGAAGTATGTCAGTATTTTTATAAAATCGGCATAATTTACGCCACGTACGTGCACGTGTACGTGCTACGGTTAATCTTAAATTATATCTGCATTCTAGTTATTATTAATATTTTTATTACTGAATTTTGTTTAAATTGTTTTAACTATACTGTGTGGGTGGGTTGAAATCACTAGAGATTATCCTAGCAGCCGAAGGCTCAGATTGCTCTCCGTTCTATTCCCAGAATTTCAAGTATGATAGCTGACTGCATCTTCACGTAAGATGTTGAGTTCCGAACTTCTTTAAGATCTGATCCTGATCTTCAGGTTTTGGGTTATGTGCGCTCTAATTTTTGGTTTTATATACACCACCCATCTAGTACAAACCCTTACCCTTACCATCGTCGTGGTTCGTAACAAAACAGTTGAGGACCACAATCGATGAGGACCACCGATAACAATAACAATGTTGATAGGCAAATTTAAATTTGAAGACTAGTAGATTCGGTAATGCTAGCTAATCTTTCGTTACAGATTAGATGTAAGCTCTAAAAAAAATTGATACAGTGAAAAAATGAAACGCCTACCCGACCCGGCCAGGAATCGGCCCTGAGTCTTCCGCAATCCGGGCGGCTGCACTGACCGCTATGCTACCGGGAAGGCCGACGTAAGCGCTGAATTTTGCTACTGCTTTTTAATTTTTTGAGTGCTAATACCGGCACAGTGCGCCATGTATCCAACGGTCATTGCAACCGATGATGGCTATGCAGATTCATTTTTGCAGATGAAATGGAATGCGCTTCCCGCACACGTGTTTCCCTCCTCTTTCTCTCCCGGGTTATTTAAGCGGGGCGTGAAAAAGCAGTTATGCAGGCCGCCATAGTGTGAGCGTTCGGCATAGCGTGGTAGCGCTGTGATGAACGCTTTCACTTCTTGGGCTTCACTGGCTGCTTTTCATCAGGCAGGGTGAAGCCATTATGGCGTGTCACAATAAAAAAATAAAAAAAAAATACCACAAATTAGCCGGTAGCATAGCGGTCAGTGCAGCCGCCCGGATTGCGGAAGACCCAGGTTCGATTCCTGGCTGGGTCGGATAAGCGTTTAATTTTTTCACTGTAAATACAGTAATAATAAATAATAATTTTTATAAATATTTAATTTAGCTTCAGTGCAGCAATTAGCACTTGAAAATAAAAAGTAAAATTTACTATAGCGTTGTGTTATCAAATCTGTGGTATTTCCTCTGCAAAGATGAATCTGCATAGCCATATCGGTACCTAGCAATGACCGTTGGATAGATGGCGCACTGTGCCGCTATTAGCACTCAAAAAATTAAAAAAGCAGTGACAAAATTCAGCGCGTACGTCAGCCTTCCCGGTAGCATAGCGGTACAGTGTAGCCGCCCGGATTGCGGAAGACCCAGGTTCGATTCCTAGCTGGGTCGGGTAGGCGTTTAATTTTTTCACTGTATTTTATAATTTTTATAATTATTCAAAAAACAAATGTTGGTGAACAATTCGGTTTGCAGGATATTGAAATGTACAGTACAGTTACAATGTACAGTGCTGCTGTAGTGCTGTCATTGCAGTACCTTATGCAGGCAGAGGTTCCGTAAATTTTATTAATATGAGTCATTGCTAAATAATCCCAGGAGCAGATACCGTAGGTAGGTACTATCTTTCGCTAAGGCTTTTTAAAACTGTCAAAAACTTACAATCCGAGGACATCTGCAGTTTCGCTTGTGTAGCTTACGTAAGCTTTCGTAGTTACATAGATAGGTAGGTACGGCAGTAACGGGTACACCAAGATATTTTACCAACAGTGTTCTTTTCAGCTTGAAGCAACCGGCGCACAAATGGGAAAAGTCGTTGACGATTGTATGGGTAAACATGTATTTATGTATTTTGGTTAAATTAAGTTCGCAGTGCTTTTCATGGTCGTAATTAAAATCATGGGAATTCCAATGATCTTATAAATAGTATCCCCATGTCTGGTAGACAGATTTAACTAGTTAATTAATAATTTTAGTGAGATGTTGAGCTAATGTTTCAAATAATCTATCAGAAACTAATTTGCCGTAAACTACGTTACGGTTCATTTATTGAACAAAATTTTAGCTTGAATCAAGCTTACATCGGCATCATAATAAAGTGAAAATTTCCCTAAATCAAAAATAACATAACCAACGCCATTGTGTTATTTATAAGCTCGTAGACTGCGCTACACATTACGAGTAGTGACTGGGAAACAAAAGGTCAAAACGAATTACATTTGCACCGGGGTCCTTGTCCGGAGGAGTCTAGACGAAGAATTAGGTGCAGGCGAGCAGAAGAGCAGACCCAGACCGGTCAACAACCGTCGTCGCGCCGGGTCGATAGCACCCAGGCACCCAGGCAGGGCGGGATACAGACTGCACTCTTCACTTTGAGCAACTTACTGTTACATCAGTGTATTGTCTGTCGAAGTCGACTGAGACGGGTCGATAACATTCCAGTAAGTTTTTAGCTCTACTAAAATCTACTAAGTACGAGTAATCTAATTCTGATCATTATTTTTATAAATTATATTTAATTGTTGGAGTCATATCAAGTTAAATCCCGGTTTTGGTGAAATGTCGACTGGAAGTTTTCAATGAATTTTGAATAAATATCTGGTCTCTAATATCTCTCTGTGGCGATTACGGCAAATACCCCTCATATCCTTGGGGGAGGCCTTTGTCCAGCAGTGGACGTCTTTGGCTGAGATGATGATGATGATGATCTGGTCTCTTGACCATTGACCTAACAGAGACGTAAGTGTTTATTGAATATTCGCATAAATGTAATATTACCTCGATGAAAAGTCGGCGCAAGTTGTAAGAACCATTGCAAAAAAAAAGGTCTTAGCCTTTTGCAACTTCATGAAAGGCATCTCTCATTGTGGCATTATATGTATACAGACTTCAATGGGCTGACTAAAGGATATTTGCTGAAAAGATATTTCTTTAAATAAAAAATGGGAATGGCAAAAACGTATGCAGAAAAGTTAATCTTTTCTAATATTCTAATAACTATTGTGTGTTATTCGTAGTTCGTACCAACAATATCTGTTGTGAAAAAAATATCGTAAGGGTAAAATTAATTTGTAAAACTTAATAATAGATACAAAATAATACTGCTTTAATTAGAAAATTAGGTCTACCATTTAACTGTTCGTTAATAGTCGAAAAATATCTAATAGGTAGACATTAATAACTGTCAAAATGGCTTCAGCCTGTATGTCTCCTAAACTTTTAACAAGAGTTGATCATCAGGGGTTGTCCTAAGTTCCCAAGCTCTCGGAAGACTAAGCCTAAAAGAATTGTGGTTTCAGCTTGCCAACGTGCTTAAGCGATTGGGTCGACTTGGTTTCTTGCAGGACCATAGCATTCGCGTCTTTCGTTATTAATGGACGTGCCTCGCTGATTCTACTAGTAAAAGGCGGAGTACCGGAGGATTCTTTTAAATGGCCCAGTACGTTTTTCTGCATATCAATGACATTATCTTTAGGATCCGATACTACGCGGCTGACAGCACAATGTATATCGGCACTGTTTTGGCTATCCTGTGGCAAAGCTAGTCAATATTAAGGAGTCGAGAGAGAAACTATACAGACAATAAATTTGACACGATTTTAGTACTTACTTTTTATTTATTTAATTTATTGATATCACTTCAAAGCGATAAGACCGCCAAATAGCAAGCGATATCTATATATATATATATATATATATATATATAAATCAATTGCTATTCGTTTGAGTCGCTAAAGCTCGAGAATGGCTGGATCGGTTTGGCTAATTTTTATTTTGAAATATTTGTGGAGTCCGCCGGGTCAGCTAGTAAGCAATAAAAAAAAATAACTGCAAAAAGTAAAAACTGAAAAGAAAAAAACAAGCTCTAAGATCCCAGAAATCAATTTGAGCAAAGTTGAATGCAACGTGAAATATTTCAAAATCCTACATTGAATCATAGAGCTTGTTTTTTTCTTTTCAGTTTTTTCTCTTTGCAGTTATTTTTGATATAGTTGTTTTAGCAGTCGGTTTTTTGTTTTATTTTAATAATTTGGTTTATTTCAAACTTTTTAGTTTTGTAAAGTAAATAACCAAGCATTTCAAAACCTACATAAAATAATTATATTAAAGAACCTTTTTCTTTTAAATAGCAAAGTCATAGCGCATACCTAACGTGACCATACGTCCCGTTTTGAACGGGACCGTACCTTTTTACGGTTCTCCTTCCTGGTGTCCCCGAAAAAAGCTTCGGGACACAAAATTGTCCCGTTTTCCAAAACCTTAAGTCAATGTTGATAACAAAGATAAACAATAAAAAAACGTGCCAAGAATTTTATTCTTATTTAAAATCATCACCAGCTGCATAAAAACTTTGTTTATCTGAAAAATATAAACATAACTGAGCATTTATTTGAATACTTTTTAAATTTGTAATAAATACCTACTATTTTGATAAATAAAATAAAACTTAACAAGAAATTAGTTTTTCTTTTCCACTGTAAACCTACCAATTGACGTACCTACATAAACCGAAGTCCCGTTTTGAGTAAAAAAATAAATGGTCACGTTACGCATACCCTACACCAATTGGCGTAAAAACGAAACTCTTGACGTCTAGTACTTTTGACTGACAGACTGAGTTCTTTGAGTTTTTACCAATGTTTTTGCTTTTTTTTTGTTTTTTTTTATAGCCTATGTCACTCCCACAGTCAAAACAAATCTAACGATACCTCAATGTTAAAATCCACCATGCCGTTTGGGCTGTAGCACAGAATAAATATGGCTGTAGGGCGTGCCAAAGAAACATACATACATACATACATCCATACATACATACACTCGAAAAACATAACCCTCCTTCTGACGCATTCGGGTAAAAAGCAGAGTCAGTTTACACCAAGAGACACACTGGCCACATGCTTCCATTCGTAAATTGTCTCAGTCCTATTACTATGGTAACTTTAATTGATGATTTGCCATTTAACTAATTTTATGGTCATTTTCCAGTTGGTAGTGCAATTCTGGCAAATAGTTATGTAGCCTTGATTCATGTTACATCATAGATCTAATCAGTCAATAAATACAAATAACGATAGTAAATGTCGCAACATCAATATTTGTGCACATTAAAATTTGTATTTTTAAAAACAGGTATAGTAAAGTAAATAACCTATAAATGTCTCACAGCTGGGCAAAGGCCTCCTTCATTGAAATGAAGTCACCACTACAATTGATGGGTACTGGCTTAATCACCACGCTTGCCGTTGGCGATCACAAGCCTGGGCTATGCACCGAAAAGATCCAAAACACACTTTGCTAAAGGCCATAAAAAGAAAAAAAAAAGATCCAGGTTCACAAAATACCTAGTGAACTAATATGTGGAACAGCTGAAGAAATGAGCCCGATACTGGCTAAAGTCTTCAAAATGAGCTGACTAAATGAGATGCTCAGGACATATCCCCACCCTATGGGCAGAATTACACATAATTCTCATACATAGAAAAGGAGCAAAGAACGTCATAGAAAACGTTTGTTTCAAATGTGTAGGTGTTTGCAAAAGTCATACTGGAAAGGATATCTGTAATGCTTGATGACCATGAACAAGCTGTATTCAGAAAGAATTATACACACCGTAAAACAGCTCATACAATAATAAAAGGAGTATAAAATACCCATTTACATTTACTATTTCAAAGCATTTGACAGCCTGAACCACAACCATATCTAGCATAATCTGGGAGACCAATGAGTTCTCAAAGTTTACATAAATGCCATCAAAAAAATCTACAAGGAAGGCAAAGCTAGCGTCAACTTAGAATCAACTGGTTATTCATTTCCAATCAACAGAAGGGGTTAGGCAGGGTGATCCACCAAAGCTATTATCAGCAGTGTTAGAGCTAATTTTTAAGAGAATGGATCATCTTGTGCTAAATATAAACGGAACTTGCCTTATTTACTTTTGATTAGTGTTGTAAAAAACTCGAGTTTGGAAGTCTTAATAATTTTTTTGGAAAGCCAATTAATAAAATTTTGGTAAGGACTCCTAACGTAAGCAGAATAATTTTCTGCTTTTATTTTATTTGGTTTTATTTATTAAGGAAAACCTAATAGCTACATTATATGCTTAATATTAGGATTAGAGAAAACTTTTTAACAATAATGCAGCCCACAACACTGATCACAGATAGACACAATTTTTTGTGTGGAACCGCTAATAATAATAACAATAGTACAAAGTAGGGACAACAATTTAAAAAAAAAGTGAAGCTATGAGAATACATAAAGAAACAACACCAGTAACCATAATAAACAATAATAAATTGGGGACTGTGGTAGAGGTTCTTTCTATATTGACAATATTTCCATAACTTTGCTTTTGAAATTTCCTATGCTACATGCAAATACTATATTTATCTCTTTAAAATATCTGTCATAAGTCTATCATCATCATCATCATCTCTGCCAAAGACGTCCACTGCTGGACAAAGGCCTCCCCCAAGGATATGAGGGGTATTTGCCGTAATCGCCACGCTTGGCAGGCGGGTTGGCAATCGCAGTAGGTTTAGGGTTGTTTTTTTGTTGGGTAACATAAGTCTATATCATCCAACAAATTGGAGCTCGTAGCTCAGTATTTGCTCAGCACACACTCAGAGCAAACTGGCCACCAGGATGTACCCTTCTTTTCAATGCAATTCAATGGACTACATAGCGTATACTTAATACTTATTCCATACAATTAAACTTGTTATTGATAATTTTATTAATGCTTTATACTTTTCATAGAAAAGTCATGTAGTAAGCAATCAAATAATAGTGGCATTTTGATTCAGGCTCTTCGCTGGCTCTGCTCACACGTGTGGTTAAAATGTGCACAGCCCGTTGCTTTTGGCGCTTCGCCTCATAACCTCCCCAACAACCTTAGCTTGCAAATTATATGAAACCTTTGTTCAATTTAATTTAATTGCTGATTAATTGTAAAATTTGCCAACCAAGTAAATATTTATCTGCTCATCTATTTATTATGTAGAGACTAAAATTACAAGCTGTAACAGCTTATAACAATTAAATTGTTGACAATATTAAAATAGTTTGCAGATCAAGGGTTGCAGCCTGATTTTGATTTATTGCAAAGCAAATCTTTGTATGCTGGCTAAATAAAATTAACAACAGATTTTTGTTACTAACCAAATTGAATAATGGCAAACCATATAGTTACTTTCCATTCATAAATTATGAAAGATCTTTACCAGACCTAACAGGTATGGTTTTTATTAATACTTTATTTATAAATGAATTAATTTAAGTTTATTAAGTTATAAAATTTATGTTTTCTTATTTATGAGAAATATATTAGAATGATAGTTACCTACCTCCCGGACAGTTCAGCCCTAAACAAAAATATTACAATCTTATCAGTTATGCTAGACAAACTTTATCTAATCACAATAATTATGAGAACAAAAGCAAAAGGTTGATAAGGAAAGAAGACTTGGTTTTAATCAAAAATCAGCATTAGCTAGTAGGTATTTTGACTTAATTTATTTAGATAATTACTGGCTAATACTTTTTTTGTAATAAGAAATACAAAGCATTAGCTAGTAGGTATTTTGACCTAGTTTCTTTAGATAATTACTGGCTAATACTTTTTTTGTAATAAGAAACACAAAGCATTAGCTAGTAGGTATTTTGACCTAGTTTCTTTAGATAATTACTGGCTAATACTTTTTTTGTAATAAGAAATACAAGCTTCTACATTTTTCTTAGACAATATTTAATTTCATAAAGTATGTAGAGAACTATCAGTATACTTCATTCATGTATGAATATGCACAGAATATTATACAAACATCTAATATTTAAACATTACTGGCATTATGAAAATTAAGCAAGCTAGAACAATTAGCAAATAAATAAAATTAAAATGAAGGATATTTGGTCAGATTCCCAGATGCTGCAATGCAAGTAATCAATTGGTAACTAGAATTGTAATTTGCAAACTAATTTAAAAATTCATCTTGAATATTTTTAAGGACCTATTTCATAGTTGATTTGGAAAAACGATTAGAATCAAAATAAACATCAATATGAAATTACATAACAGCTAATTTCTAAATAAAATATACAAAATTTAACTGCTTGTTCTCATACAATTCAATATTTCAAGTTTAGTGTCAGCTATTAATTGGTTTAATAACAGTAAGTTTTGAACAACTTTTTAGAACATGTTTTCTAAAGCATAGCTCAGTGCGAGAATAATCCACACTAGTTTAACCTTTTTGTCTGCCATTTTAGAGAAGAAGAGACCTTGTGAAATATGAAATGGATAATAAATCATAATAAGCATTTAATTTAAAGTCCAACAGTGTTTTATTAACACCTAAATACGTGTGAAAACATTAGCAGAGTCATTTCGAAATAAAGCTTGTTGTTACAAAATATACGATCAGCTGATTTCTTTGTTTGATAGTTTCTAAGCTCAGTAGAACGACAGCCTGTTATGAATGACACGTCAGATGTATTTCTTAATAATTTATCATAAGAATAATCCTCTTTATTTAGTTTAAAGCTAACTATTAGACTTTTTATAGTTACTTGTCCATAAACAAACCTTGAAATTTCTTACCTTTGTAATGGACTCGAAGATTATTTTGCGATAAACCAATGTAGCTAAATTTGTCTTTAGTACTCCAAGCTCTGGGTAATGGTGTCTCATCTTCATTCACATTAGGATAAAGCAGTTTTAAACGATCCACACTATCACTTTGCACTTGATTTTGGGAATTCATCGTTCCCCGTCCACTACCCATCGCAGCCATTTCTAATTTCTGTATTTCGTTTTCATTCATTTCACGACTGTCATGTTAGACAGTGACGTCACATTCACATCACATACAGTTGTCAATTTATTTCATAGATGGCAGCAGTACAATCTTTAACTATATTGTCTATGCCTAAAAGATATGTTTTTCTTTTTAATGCCTTTGGTGTTCTTGTCATAACTGCGATTTTGTTTTATTTTCTAAAAGTTGTGTTATGTCGAATATTAATGTGAAAATAATGATGGATTATTAACCGTTAAGTGTTCGTGAATATTGAGTATATTGAATATGAGTGTTGGCAAATGAAACAAAACAGTGCAACGTCACTTTTCTAATTCTCTCAAGAAGTACGCCCGAGGACTTAGTAAAGCCCCACATCTTTACTGAGATACTCGAGGGGTTTGGGGGGTATATCATTTCTCACTTCTCACTTCTATTATCATTCATGACAGGAAACATTGTTTATTTATGTATTACTTGTAAGAAAAATTACTTTGATACTGTCTAAATGTGCTAATCGCACGAAGGTCACGAAGCCATCAACTAAAAGAAAAAAAAAAAGATTATGCCTTTGGACCTCAGAACCATGAACTTACACTTAAGCTGGACTGCGCAGTATCTAATAAAAAACGAGCCGAAAGAGAGGTTCGAAAGTAGATGTGCGTCCTTTTCTAATACGATGTCCTTAAAATATTATCTTCTCGGATAGCCTTACTGGATTGATAAGTACTTACTGTATTAAAAACTATCTGAAACGGACTTTATGCACTGACCATGCATGCCATTTATCTTTGTTGAATTTGGTATGTTCTTTATTACTGTGAAGTAGAGGAGTTAGTGTGGATCGGTCATGAAACTACCGTGGGATCGGTAGGTTGAAGTGCCGGTACCGGTACTGCCGATGACTGTACCTTCTTTAATTATTAGTAGACTCGTTTAGAACCGAATCGGAGCAAGCGATGTGATTGGCAAAGGAAATAAAACAAGAAATTAATGACAAAAAATTTATTAGGAATTCAAACATTACTGAATAAAATTGTTTTATGCAGCCGTTGTCGCATCGAAATGCGATTTCCCATAATTTTAAGGGTCTCTTCTTTGGCGTACGTTTTTAATCTTAAACTTAAATATCTGTTCGCGATACATTTAATTAGTTCTAATTCATGTCTTGATTCAGTGGTGAGAGATTGTACTGGATGAGGAATATCGTTTAAGCGAGGATAAAATTGATGTATGATGTTCATCATATATTTTTTCGTAAAATTTTGTTTACATTGGTGGGATAAGGTAACAAATATTTTTTCAGTAAAATTAACAATATCAAACACTATTCTAGAAGCATACTTAAGACCACCTCTGTCGATAAATGTCGTAAACGATGAAAAATTACAAATGTCAAGAATATCGTAATTATGGTCTTTTTGATCTCTTTTTGTTAGCAAGGCTGCTTTACAATACTCACATAATATTTTGGTTGTAATTTTTCCTACAATATAACCCGCTATATAATACAATATATTGTTCTTAAAATCGGAAACGTTTGTTCTCTCTATCAACTGCACCAAAGAATCAATACTGTCTTCTTTATTTTGTTCAGAACTCAAGACTTGCAAAGTTGACTGTGATCTTTTTGCGCTCCTAAACTCAAGTATAGGTGAAGACTCATAATTGTCATCAGTACAGTTAGCATTGATACTCGGTCGTATGCTGTTGCGAAAAAGTAATTTGCGCATTGAATACATAAATTGGAGGGCATCTGTAACTCTAAGTGATCTTGAGAAGCTTTATGGGTTAGAAGATATTTTAAAGCATTTTCATCAAAAAGATCTGTTGCTAGATTTGTAAAACTATACGTATCAATTATCAGACCAAGAGCAGGAGTTTGTCGTCTGTGCGTTAAAATATTTTGACCGTCGACTTTTAATTTTGACAAATAATCTCTGGTGTCTTGAAAGACATTCAACCATACTTCTTTGTTGTTTGGACGTAACGGAGACTTAAAACCAGATCCAAAAGGATTTTTTGATTCTAATGCGTCAAAAATTCTGTCTAAATACCTTAGATACTCAACGGTGGCCTCGCTACCTGCGAAATCGGGATGACCAGAAATTCTTAAAAAATCGAATGCATCGGCTACCGAACTACTGAGGACTTGGACTGCCAATCTAACGTTCATTTTCTTACCAAAAAAGTTGATATGAGCCCTAGAAATTTTGTTTGCGAATTTAAGCCCTTCCTCTTCTTGTAGTTTGTGTAGTTTCTTTATATAGTCATATTTTATTTCCCCCTTTTCGGAACTCAAACATGTTTCAGCTAATACGTTTCTCGCTAATTTAATCATATGAACAGGGTCCAAAATACAATGCACATTAACATCTTTGCTTGGATGCTTAAAAAAAGATCGGATATTAGGATAGGCGAAATTACAACCCAGTATTCGATATGTTTTCACATTAGTAGCAGCACCATCCGAAGTCAAACATCAAACAATTATATTATTGTCTGCTAACAACTTAACGCAGTAGAAATTAATTGTGCCTGAATGTCAGCAGATATCTTATCCACAAAAAAATATCCAATCGGACATTTAAATTTTTCTTTCAGTGAAACGATTTGAAATACTAATACTTCTGAGGCTAACTTCTCGGCATCAATGGGAACGATACCACCAATATCGATATTACCCCATCATTTGTCATTTTTTTCGTCATATCTCTTACCCGATTTGATTGACATGGAATCGAATATAAGGGCCACATTAGCTATATCCTCAGACTGGTTTGCTATTACTTTAAGAAAATTAAAGACTTCAGACATGAATCCTACATTACAGTTATGTGTAGATAACATTGTTCGTAAAGTTGCAGGGTGCGGGAGGCTGATATGATTTCTTAAAAAAATGTAAGCTTTTCCTGAATAATAGTACAAAGTCAAAGCAAAGGACTTCAAGCTATCGCTGTACCTACTTCCTCGGCTAGATTTTGTTGCATTTATTTTCTCGTGGATATTTTGAAAATTCAGTTCAATCATGTCTTTTACCTCCGAGTAACCATTACATTTCTTTTTTATCAATGAAAGTAATGATTTTAAATTGTTTATTGTAGTATTACGCCTTTTCAAGCGTTGAGATAGAATTTTGATTTCTTGTTTTAATTTTTTTTTACGAGGTGTGATTAGATCTTTAGTTTGAATTGATTTATCCAATTCTTCTTGCATTTTCTGTTTTTTCTCAGGTGGTTCCGATGTAGATGGTTCTACAAAATTTATGCTACTAAGAACATTTATACTCTTCTCAGCTGCAAAAACCTAAAACAATAAACTGCATAAGTAGGTGGGCAAAACCCCGTCCTTCGAGACGTCAAGACAATTCTTAAACAAATAAGAATCACTTTACATAAGTGTACAATGTTTTGTGATTTTTAAGCTTACTTTAAGGAAGAAATATTCATATTCAATGAACTCCATAAAGGGCCAATCATTGTACGCCTTGCCCTATAATGGAAAATGTTGGACTTTGGTAACAGCGCTAACGTTATTGTTTCTCCATAATTAGAATATCAGAATAGGTCATCGACTTTTCATGAAAATAAGGGCCCTGCTTACCTTTGGGAATATTGACGGTACTGCGTTGCCTTTTAATCGTTTTTTGAACTCATTGACAAAATCTTCATCTTTAAATGTAAGTTACATACAACTGACGTTTTGGTTATTTTACCAGGTATAATGTCTTTCCACTTTTCAGCAACAGATTCATCCTTAGGCATTCTGTACAGCAATAAAAAAAGGTTTAAGAACTTTATTTTCTCATAAAGAATTACAATATTCACTTACTGAGAAACATAAACATTTTAACTTAACATAACAAAGCAAGACATAATGAGCGTACACTTTAAAACACAAAATTAAATAAAAAATTATGTCGGGTAAATTACAAAAATGTCAGCGACCGACGATTGTATGCACCGACAACCACGGATCTAAAGCGCGCAGAGCGTACTTGCATTATGGATGTGGCAGATCAATACTGATAGTTTAAAAGTTTGATTAGTAATTTTATAAGTGTGTTAAATGATTTTAAATATTATTTTATGATATTATTATGATTTGAAATGGTATGTAAAAAGTCGGTTAATGACTATAAATATATTGTGGTTTTAATTCTTGTTTATTTATTAGTATTTTTGTGATTTTTATATTTCATCTAATACATACATTTTAAGTCGTCTTTTAAAACCATTTAATGATTTTGCATCTTTGATTTCAGCAGGTAGTTTATTATATATTCGCACACCCTCATAATCGATATTCTTTTTGCCGTAATTCGTTCTCGGATGGCGTGATATTAGATGATTTGCATTTCTTAATTTCATTTTTTGTATTTGAACTTTTTTATGGAACGATAGTGATGTATGGATCTGGTTGTTTAGAATTTTATAAATTAATATGCTTGTGAAGTAAGTGTATGTTTGTTTGATTGTCATTATTTTAGTATCCTCATAAATTTTTTTAGAGTGCGTGCGAAATTTATAATTGAATAGAGATTTTATTAATTTGTTTTGTGCAATTTGTATAATTTCTAGATTAGATTTAGCTGCTGTACCCCAAATTTCAATCAAATAATCCATGTGTGGTTTTATTAATGAATTATAAATAAGGTATTTAATTTTACGTGGGAGACATTTGGCTATGTTACGTATAGTACCGGTTAATGATGTTAGTTTGGTTTTGATTTTGTCTATGTGTTGTTTCCAGTTTAGTTGGCGATCAATAACAAGGCCAAGATATTTCTCATGCGTTTTTTCTCTAAGTATTTCGTTATTTATTTTAAGTTGAACAATATCATTGATTGGTTTGTTTTTGGCGGCGAATATGACGAAATTGGTTTTACTTGTATTTATTGTAAGTAAATTTGATAGAAACCAGTTATTTAGTAGATCCAAATCGCTCTGTGCTCTTGACGTTATAGTTTTGATTGAGTGACCAAAGTAAAATAAGCTTGTGTCGTCTGCATATAGGGTGATATTAGCTGTTAGACCTATATGTTGTATATTGTTAATATAAATTAAAAACAAGAGTGGTCCCAGGACTGAGCCCTGAGGGACGCCGAAGGTGATTGGACTAGCAGAGCTTTTATGTGGACCTATTTTAACAATTTGCTTACGGTTTTGAAAATATGATTTTAAAATGTCGTGAGCCTTGCCAGTGATACCGATTACAGAGAGCTTTTTAAGAAGTATTGTGTGACAAATTGTATCAAAAGCTTTTTTGAGGTCGATGAAAATACCAAGTACTAGTTGTTTTTCATCTATCTTATTTTTCATTTTGGTGACAAGGTCGACTGTTGCAGAGAGCGTATTGGATCTAGGTCTAAAACCATATTGTTTTTTATATAAAATTTGTTTAGAGGTAAGATATTTTTCTAATCGGGAATAAATTACTTTTTCGAAAATCTTCGAGATCACTGGTAAGACCGATATTGGACGGTAATTACACGGATCTGACCTATCTCCAGATTTGTGAATTGGTTTCACTTTTGCAATTTTTAGGCTGTCCGGGAAGACCCCCTGAGCCAGGCAAAAATTTATACAATTTGTGAGTCTAGTAACGATTAATTCTTTAATACATTTTATAGATTTCGTACTGATGCCATCAATGCCACAGCTCGTGTTTGGAGCCAATTCATCAATGATTTTAGTGATTTCATCTGTGGTTGCTGGTGCAAAGTTCGAGAGATCTGTTTCTGATATGTTGGGTGCTTGTGTTGGACTTTGACTCGTTAAATGTTTATTTGGGATTTCACTTGCTAGTACTGAACCAATAGTTGAGAAATAATTATTAAAGCACTCGCAAATTTCTTTCTCATCTGTAATTGTGCTTGAGTTCATAATTAGTTTGTTTGGGCCAAAAGTGTTCTTTATATTATTCCTTGCTAGATTATTAATAGCCTCCCACATTTTCTTAGGCTTTTTCATATTGTTCTTGAAATAATTGTAGTAATATGTTTTTTTAGTTTTCTGTATAGATTTATAAACTTTAGTTCTACACTCTTTAAATTTTTCTTCTACTTTTATATCTGATATATTGTTTTTGTAGTTGTGCCATAGTGTATTTCGCTTATTTATATCGTGAATGATGTCTTTATTTATCCAATCTTGACGTGGAGGGTTCAATAGTTTTGTTTTGTAGATTTTACTTTTAGATATACAGTTTAAAATGTCTTGTTCAAATGTATTATAGTCATATGTGTTTTCTTGATCAACTTTGTTTAATGTTTTTTCTATAGTTTCATAAAATTTGCTGTAATTTATTGCTGTGTATCTGACTTTTTTGATTGGTGGAGGCTGGTAATTCTCAATCTCTATATATATTTGTTTGTGGTCGGACATATCAGTCTCAATAATGTTGAAGTTGAAGTTATTTTCTTTTAAATTGGTACATACATGGTCTAAGATAGATTTCGTGGACGCTGTTTCGCGGGTACAATATTTTCGGGTGACTTTGTTTAAAATTCTATAGTCACATTCTCTTAATGTATCCTTATACTAAAATACACATAAAGTAAAATACATCCTTTTCATTTTAAATACCTAAGGTAAAGGTCTAACTAAATATTTTTATTTTATAATATTGTGAGCCTTGGTAACCCAGTTGGAAGAATACTTGACTCACACTGTGAGGTCGCACGCAGGTTCAAAAATAATAATAAATAATTATTTTTTTATTTGTTTTCAAATTCGTGTTTGGATCATAAATTATTATCATACTAAAACATACACTTTGATTAATAAGCTAACATTATTAAACATCAACCATCGAAATATGCAATTTTAGACAGTAAAAAAAACAAAAACCCGCTCAGTTCTAAATTCAAAAGACCCTTATAATCCTAAATTACTTATAGCGTGGACACCCTTCTCCATAACCAACAAGAAAATCTAAATAACAACTGACCTGTGGAAAGATACGCCGCATCCAGGATACCATTCTGATTTGCATCCATTCACGCAACAAAAGTACACCATTTTCACATATACACTGATGAATTACGTTAAAATAACAAGAAAACAGCAAAGAATTTCATCCACGCGCCGCCGTTAAGAAAGAAAGATAGCAGACATATTGCTTTTTGTCTAAAGACAAAGTTGCCATTTTAGGATGAGAAAATCTACTAATAATATCTATATACTTATTTTTATCGTATGTTTTGCCTAAACACATTTATACAAATCTTAAATAATTATTACATCATTTTATGAACACATTTCTCAGTCAATAATAATTATAATGTAATATTTCCCATTTTGAGAAATCTACCACTCACTACCAAAGCAGATTTTATTTTACACTGGCATACTTGCTAGACAAGGACGCACTACTATTTTAGTTATCTCACCTGGCTCGTTTTTCTACGTTTACATTTGGCAGGGAAAAAGTAACCTTAGTTACCCCGCCGCCCGCCCCTCCGTTCCGGCGGAGACGTCACCAAACACGTCGACCCCTCGGCGTGCTTACGCTGCTGCCGCCGCTTCGCAACCTGAGCGGCGATCAATTACAGGGGAAAAGAAGAATCGCCGTGACCCTGTCCTCGGAGCTCAGCTTCTGGTACCACGGCACGACCGTTGCGATGAGGAGGGTTTCATCAAGGTGGAGAACAAGAAGAAGAAGCCAGCCACTCGCAACCTGTGTGGCACCGCACCAACGGGGCCGAGACACCTGCTGCGTCCAGCGATACCGACGACGCTGCTGTACGTGTCCCGACTTCATTACTCTACGAAGGCGGAAGAGCTCGTAGAGTACATGCGAGTGAAGTCCAACGTCACTCTGAGGGTCGAGCGGTTGGAGTCCAGCCACAATGTGAATTTTAATTCATTTGTGGTGAGAGTACCGACCGACCATCTGTCGACCTTCATGAAAGAGGACTATTGGCCGAAAGGTGTCATATTCCGGCGGTTCCGAGGCCGGCTACCGGACACCACGCTGCGTCGCACGTCGCCGTCTTTACGTGTAGCATAGTTTTTTAATTTAACAAAAAAAATGTTTTATATTGTATGTATGTTAGTCTGTAAGGTATTTATTATATGGGCCCCTTTGTGTTTTTACCATCTTGTGCATTGTGTGTTGCCTGTAGGCCGATTCTACTAAATAACTGCAACTACACTGCAGCGTCGCGTGTGTCAAAATGAGCAAATTTTGACGTTTCGGTATTCTGATAAGCAGCGCTGCTGCCGTAGTGTTGCAGGGACGGAGAAGTAACGCAAATAGGTATTCCACTAACAAAACTGCACTACACCTGCACGTTTACTGCAAAATAATCGTATTCCATTAAAATATTTTGACATTTGTGTAGTAATGACAGCAGTATTAGTGCAGTTTTTGTGCAGGTTTATTGAAGTAGACCGTGAGCAACTTTTGCACAGCGTATTATAAGCATTTTACGTATTTAGCGTATTGTAACATTAGTTCTTTTAGTTTTATTGTAGGATTCGTGCAGCTGTAGTGTAGTAGTCGCGCAGTTGTAGTGTAGTTGTGGTGCAGAGACTTTTAATAGAATACGTCTATTTCCACGGCACTACTCCTACACGCGACAAATGACAGGCGTAAACGTGCAGTTGCAGTTTTCTAATAGAATTGACCTCCTGAAATAAATGATTTATTTATTTTATTTTATTTATTTTAGTTATATTGTTTTAGAGTGCAAATTTGTAATCATGAGATATAGAAGTACGCGATCCAGTTTAACGAAGTTAATTTAAATCCGTGCTCAGAACCTCTTCAGAGCAATATCTCTTTGGACAGTTGGACTTCTTGGCGGGAAAGTGAAGGTGAAGAGTCGTGTCTCTGCGGTGTTGTTGTATTTTCTAAAATATGTGATAAGTCAAATATTAATGTGAAATAATGGTGTATTATAACCGTTAAGTATTCGTAAGTGCACATGAGTGTTGGCAAATGAAACAAAACAGTGCAACTTCACTTTTCAAATTCTCTCAAGAAATCTGCCCAAGGACTTAGTAAAGCCCCATATCTTTACTGAGATACTCGAGGAGTTGGGGGTATATTCATTTCTCACTTCTCATTTCAATTATCATTCATCATCATCATAAAGAAAGGAAATATTGTTTATTTTTGTATTACCTATTAGTAAAAATTACTTTGACACTGGCTAAATGTACTAATCGCACAATCCATCAACTAAACGAAAAAAAAAAGGTTATGCCATAGAGCATTAAACTTATTGCTCCGTTAAGCCATAGAATAGCTTTACACATTAATTAAACCAATGATTAAGCTAAGATTTAACCCCCTTATTCATAAAAAACTATTTAAGCATTATTTAGATAAATATTGTTTTGTCAACGTCCCACAAACGTCACTTTAATTTTGAGAAAAAGAGACAAAACAATGATTAATTAAATAATGCATATATAGTTTATATGAATATGAGGGTTAGCTTCTTGAAAATCAGAAACTTTTACAAATAAATTCAACGTATATTTAATTCATCAGCAAAAGTCAAAATTGCAAGAGAAATGCCCTAGAAAGGTATGAATTGATATTCTCTTGTAACTTTGCTACACGCCTTAATTTACAGAGATAATCACTACGGAAACTAAAATCACTACCTATTGTAGATAATGTAACCTATTTTAGAAAATCATGTCATCAGATAGTTCTCCAAAATATTTAAAAGAAATAATATGTAAAATAACAGCCAAATTAAAGTTAGTTAAAAAAACTAGCAGTGAGTTATTGGAGACACAGCAAATTTACCACGATCAAGTTCTTAAGGTGAATAAGAATTTCGCTACATCATTACCAAAATAATTTTAGTTGAAATGAAACAATTTTTACGGATCTACTCGCGTTTAATTTACACATTACTTTTAATTAATGTTTATACTGAGACGTTTCGAACCCTTTGCAGGGTCCGTGATCACAGAGGGAGACTAATTAAAAGTAATGTGTAAAACAAACGCGAGTAGATCCGTAAAAGTTGTTTCATTTTAATGTGTACCCAGTGTTCGCGTAAACTTTAGAAAACAATATTTAAGTTAAAAGGTTACGTTTATTAGCTTGAACACGTGTAAAAAAAGATATAATAAGATGCACCTAAGTATACAGTATCACTTTCATAAAGATTTAATAATAAATTAAAATTTTAATCTTAATAGGATAAATAAACGAAACAATTATTATTATAAAATAGTTTATTATTTTGAGAGACTAGAATGTAGACGCTTTGCGTAAGTTGCGTGCGATGCGTTGTGTTGCGCGTTGCATACATTTTTATGCAAAATAACTTTGCAACTTTTTAAGTTTCGTTTCAATATGTCGTTTCTCGCTCGTATCATAGCGAGGTATTTGTGTAAACTATGGAAAACAATGTGTTTTCAGATATATCGAGAAGCCTTCGACAGTTTTCTTGAGAGTTCTGTAACGTATTCTAAATTGCTTAGTAAAATTAAAGACGCTTACGAAAATACAATTCAAATAAGAGATGAACGTATATCGCAATATATAACTCATGATGTAAGTATTATAAAATTATGTAGGTAGTGGATTTGTGTGATGTTCTTTACTATTTTATATTGATGGTCTGAGCGAATGTGCTTTTAGTTTCTTTATTTTTAATTTGCAAAAGCGCTAACCGGTGTGATCGCACCGGAGCCGTATTCCGTCAAGCCCCACCCCAATCGGTGAGATCGCACCGGACCCGACCACGCGACTTCAAACTTAAGGTTCGACAAATTAAAGCCTACTTTTGTATGAAGAAGTTTGGCTATAAACAAACTAGAGTAAATTTCCTACACTCAAACCCCCCAACAACTGTATTCTCTGTGCGTTAAACTTTTTAAATGTCAATGTCAAATTTTGACAATTAAGCGATCGAATTCGATGGACTCTATGTCGTCTAGATAGAGCCTACTTTTGTATGAAGAAGTTTAGCTATAAACAAACTAAAATAAATAGTTTGATAATGTAGAACTAATAAACTATTTCGGTAATCACATTTATTTTGATAACAGTTGCCAGAGGAAATATACCAATTAGTAAATTGTCGTTTACAAAATGATAAAATATGATCTAATTGCAACGAATTCATTATTTTTGTGGACATCGACGTTAGGTATTCCCCATTTTGCAAATTACGTGATACTTCGGGTGCTTTCATTAGTATTGTTCCGGGGTTGAAACAAAATAATTGCAAATAGTTTCCCAAGTCTCAAAACAATATTATATAGGTAATTATTGTTTTGAGTGAGGTCCCTGATAAAATATATCGTCGAACGTGGTTCTATAGACCTACTAATCAAAACCGAAACTCATTAAGAGCGTTTAAGCCGCACACTAGCGCCGCCAATGAAAAAAAAAACATATCTAGTAATTAGAGATAGAAAATCAAATTATGCTCAACAAACTATTAAAATTTGAATAAAGTAATTTAGCATTTTTACGTCACCTAATGGACACTTCACATGTTATGGTTTAATTAAATAAGACGTTTCGGCCACTTTTAACTATAACGCCGTATTTAACTAAACCATAACATGTCAGATGTTCATTAGGTGACGTAAAAATGCTAAAATACCTTATTCAGATAGTTTGTTGAGCATAATTTGATTTTCTATCTCTAATTACTAGATATGTTTTTTTTTCATTAGTGGCGCTAGTGTGCGGAGTAAACGCTCTTAAGCCTTCGGTGACCGCAAATACCAGACACAATAGAATTTTATTGTTAGATAGCTTGCCGGCAAGCGCTCGGGGCTCAAAGGAGAAAATAACATTAAATTTTAACTATGCGGTCCGATACGCGGCTGTGAGCACGAACACCAATGAAAGCGTGACAGTTGCTAATGGACCGCAGTCCGCACGGGACTTCTTGGCGGAAATGTGAAGAGTCATGTCTGCGGTTTTGATTTATTTTCTAAAATTTGTGTTATGTCGAATATTAATGTGAAATAATGGTGGATTATTAACCGTTAAGTGTTCGTAAGTGTGCATGAGTGTTGGCAAATGAAACAAAACAGTGCAACGGCACTTGTTAAATTCTCTCAAGAATTCCACGTGAGGACTTAGTAAAGCCCCACATCTTTACTGAGATACTCGAGGGGTTGGGGGGTATATCATTTCTCACTTCTCATTTCTATTATCATTCATCATCATCCTATATGGTTTATTTACTAATGAATTTAAGAAACTAATGACATGGCAGCATGGTCTATGACCTTAGCTGGTTAAGTACACTTAAAAAAAAGTTACTTAGTAGGGTAGTGGAGGGGTAGTGACACTTGACTGACAGTCGACAAACTGTACAAAAAACAAAAACAATTCGGAATTATGTGTGTTGGAAAGACACTCCAGTCCAGAAGCCATAACACAAGAAAAAAAAAAAAACTAGACACTGGCTAAATCGTAGCGAGAACCATCTTTCAAGAAATTGAATTGAATAGGCTTTAGTTATTATTCTGAAGTGTTTCTGTTTGTATGATTATTGATTATGTAGCTGTACCTCTTAAAGAAAATTGTATATACTACTGTACCTACACCAAAGTAACCTACACTGACTGATTTCTTATCGTTATTTGTTCGATCGTTTTTATACATCTATCTGGTTACTTATAAAGTAAATTGTGCATTTAGTTTGAAGCCCCTCGTGTCGTGAGGTACTTTGTCTATTTATAGAAAGTGTTAATATACTGTACATATTTTAATAAAAAAATAAAATGACTGATGAAACCATCGGTAATCTTCCTTCAATTTTGGTTCTTGATGGTGGGTTTTCAACCCAATTGTCCTGTCACGTCGGCGCCACTGTAGATGGCGATCCATTATGGACCGCAAGATTCCTTCAAACTCACCCGCAAGAAGTGGTTAACACGCATTTAGATTTTCTGAGAGCCGGCGCCGATATTATCATAACCAACACATATCAGGCATCTGTGGGAGGCTTCGTGAAACACCTCGGCGTCATGCCGGAAGAGGGTCTTACTCTGATACGCCGTGCCGTAGAACTTGCGAAGGGTGCCCGCGACACCTACCTAGAAGAATGCCGAGAAAGTGGCGTTTTAGTTACAACTCCATTAGTTGCTGGTTCCGTAGGCCCCTATGGGGCGCACCTGCACGATGGCTCAGAGTATGATGGCAATTATGCAGATACAACCTCTGCTGAGACTATGCGTGACTGGCATACTCCACGCATAAAGGCATTAATTGAATCAGGGGTTGACCTTCTTGCATTTGAAACAATTCCTTGTCAGAAAGAAGCCCAAGTTCTTGTTGAGATGCTCGCTGATTACCCAACTACAAAGGCTTGGCTTTCTTTCAATTGTCAGGATGGAACTTCTCTTGCACATGGAGAAAACTTCCAAGAAGCAGCTAAGAAATGCTGGGAAATAAGCGATGGACAACTAATTGCAATAGGTGTTAATTGTTGTACACCTACAATTGTTTCTAAATTATTTGAAGGTATAATTACAGACAGGCAGCAGGCACCAATACCTCTAATCACTTACCCCAACTCTGGTGAGAAGTACAACCCGCAGATTGGATGGATAGATGGAGAGCAATGTGAGGCCATTGAAACATTTATACAGGAATGGCTGGACCTTGGGGTCAGATACATTGGCGGTTGCTGCAGGACATATAGTGCTGACATCTCCCGTGTTAGAACTCAAGTGAACAGCTGGATAGAAAGAAGAAATTTTAATTCTGTTTGAAGCTTTTACAGCTTAATCTAGCAGTTGCTCACAAGAAAACACTATCATATGTCTTTATCTATACATCCTTGTTACAAAGTTAAAACTGACACAATAATTATATATTTTAAAGTTTAATAACTAAAGTTTATGCGGTTTTATAACTTCTGATTAATCAGCCAGTGAGTAATGGTATAGATAAACATATAATAAATAAATCAATATTTAAAGTGTTGATGTTTATTGGAAATGTTATTGTTATCTTAATAAAGAAATCCTTGTATATAAAGTGCCGATGTGTATTGTAAATTTTATTGTTATCTTGTTTTCATTGTCATAGCAAAGCAAGTTTTATTTAACTTGTTTTGTTATTAAGTCTAATAAGATGACTTAAAAGTTAAACCTGGTTAAGATCTGATCGAAATTAATAAAAGGGTATGAGCTGCAATATGAGACTGTTATTGATTTCAGAGAGTGTTTGGTTTGTCAGT
Source organism: Eudonia lacustrata (assembly GCA_947562085.1). Taxonomy (NCBI): domain Eukaryota; kingdom Metazoa; phylum Arthropoda; class Insecta; order Lepidoptera; family Crambidae; genus Eudonia; species Eudonia lacustrata. Next base: position 738,245 of record OX387323.1, on the reverse strand, counting down.
AAAAAAGAACCAAAGAGATGATAAAATTAAAAACTTGCTCAAAGAAAATGAGAATCTGAAAGAGCAAAATTTAAAATTAAAATTTGATATTTCCAAACTAAAAAAAGATATTGGAAAGGTGAGTTTTATCAAAAAGACTGCACCTTTGTATCAATTCTCTGTTGGTGTTCTGGTTATATTTTATACTATTCTTTTATGGAGGTGGCCATTAATATAAGTTTTTTTACTATATTTACCTTTTTACCGCCAACAACTTCTATAGGAGTTCGAGATTTTCGTGCCGCCCACGCCAGCACTTCTATAGAAGTTCTTCTTTGTACCTACTTTAAAATACATTTATACGTTGGCATACAGCGGGACATCGCGTGCAGGATAGTTGGGCGGTGAAAAGGTTAATTAAGCAACATGTAACTTCGGTTTTATTGTAATATATATAATTATGTTGTTTAAAAGTTGTCTTTTATTGTATGTTGTATAAAATGTGCGGTATCTTTATGTTTATTAACAAATATGCTAATGTAATTCTTATTATTTCTAAACATGAGCGTTTCATGCTAATTATTACATCAGCACTGATAAGTGATTGATAACACAACTGTTTGTTAATGCAGCACTGCTGCGGTAGATATGTCAGTAGATAGACACACAGATTTTAAAAATTGTTCACTCCTGTTTTCAGGGGCATAAAGCTCAATAACATCAAATGTGGATAGGATAGGTATGCGCCGCAAAATGAGCTGCTATCTGACCCGTGTGAAGGTCGCCGGGCGGCGGCGGCGGCGGCGCACGCGAAATAACATCAAAGATAACGCTTTTGCTTCTGTCTATTCGTTGTTTTGTGTTATTATCTATTTAGGAATGTATATGTAAAAAGGTGGAAGGATCAGACTGTTGAATTAGTAAATATTTTAAAAGAATGGCTTTAATGATTTGGCTCTAAAAGCCGGAAGCTACGTGTTCGTTTCCACTCAGCTAAAGGACGAGCAATTCTCCGAGTACCTGTCGCTGATGCGCGAGCGTGACGCGCGCTACACCCTGTACTTCGAGAACCTGGGGCTGCAGATGAAGCTGAAGGAGCTGGACGGCAGCTCGCAACACGTCGACGACGCCTACGGCGACCCGGTGGTGCTCCGGATAGCGCTCGATCGATGCAGGTACAGCCTGTCACCAAAATATTGAGCACCTGCTTTTTCAAAACAATTTCTGTAGGTAGTAGTTTTAGGTAAGTACGCTAAACATTTGTATGAGCCGGCCGTATCTGCCCTGTACAGTCAAGTCAGTTCTTCCATCTGTATCAGCATTAACCGAACTAGGTAAATATATAAATAAAAATTATTAAGTTGGTATAGATAGGTAATTTGCCGTGCGGTGCCGGCGTAGAATTGCACCACCCCAACTCTTCCCGTGGGTGTCGTAAGAGGCGACAAAGGGACAAAACCGGGGGGCGGGCAGCAGCGCCCCCTGTAGAACAACTACACACTGAACTGCGATCCCCAACCCGCATGCCCAGCGTGGGGATTATGGGCACTACCCCCCTTATGACAAAACAAAGAAGAATGGCCCCTAGTTCCCGGCCGCCTCGCTATTCCTGGCCATGGCAGCGGCCATGGTAACGGCGGGGCAGGGGGTGCTAACAATCACCGGGCTACCTCAGGCTGCCACAAAACACTGACCCTGGCTACGTTCAACGGACGCACTCTGAGGCTTGACCACCATCTAGCGCAGTTGGAAGTGGAGTTAGAGAACATAAAATGGCATGTTCTGGGGTTATGTGAAGTCCGTAGAGAGGGGGAGGACACCGTAACCCTAGACTCGGGCCATCTTCTCTACTTTCGCGAGGGTGATAAAACATCCCAGGGTGGCGTAGGCTTCCTCGTCAATAAGGTCCTCTCTAACAACGTTGAAGAAATCTCCAGTGTGTCGACCAGGGTAGCATACCTGATCATTCGGCTGTCCAAGCGTTACAGCATGAAGGTCATTCAGGTTTACGCACCGACCTCGACACACTCAGATGATGAAGTGGAGGATATGTACGAAGACATATCCAAAGCCTTGCATAACACCACTAAGGCTCATTTCAACGTTGTTATGGGGGACTTTAACGGCAAGGTGGGAACCCAGACTGGCAACGAATCCCGGATAGGACCGCATGGTTATGGAGTTAGGAATCACAGGGGGCAAATGCTTTCCAACTTCCTCGAGAAAGAGGGGCTGTTCTTAATGAACTCCTTTAAGAAACAGCCTCAAAGGAAGTGGACATGGCAAAGTCCCGACACTGTGACCAAAAATGAGATCGACTTCATCATGACGGATAGCAAGCACATATTCAGAGATGTCTCAGTGATCAACAGGTTCAATACCGGATCTGATCACCGACTCCTCCGAGACTCTCTGAATATCAACTTGAAGCTTGAAGGACACCGTCTCATGAAGTCCACGCTCCGTCCTAACCCAATCCAAATCATGGCGGGCACCGAGAAATTCCAGCAGCTTCTCGGGGACAGATTTCTTGCCTTGGAACCCACTGATGACGCTAACGAGACCCTACACAATCTGGTCGAAACGTTGAGGGACGAAGGCATTAAGTTCTGCAAAAAACAGCGTACTGGCAAGAAATCCAAACTCTCGGCTGAGACTCTCGGGCTGATGACAAGAAGACGGGAAACCACCCAAGCTACTTCGTCGGAGAGGTCAGACCTGAACAAGCGAATTGCGAAGATGGTACGGCGCGACCTTCGGAGCTCCAACACACGCCTCATTGAAGAGGCGATTGAGCGAAACCGAGGGTCCAAAGTATTCACTCAGCGGCTTGGCAGGAGCCACCTGACGAAGCTTAAAACGCATGACGGGAGGACCGTATTGTCGAAGCCGGAGATCACCGCCGAGATAGAGGATTTCTATGGCCGATTATACGCTGCACATGCCCTTCGTTCCCGACGAGACGACTACGATACCAGAGCCACCCTGACACGCCACTACACCGACGAACTGCTAGACATCAGTCAAGACGAGATCGTGTTAGCTCTGAGACAGCTTAGAAATGGAAAAGCCCCCGGTGAAGACGGAATTACATCTGAGCTTCTGAAAGCTGGAGGAGCCCCTGTTATACAGGAATTGCAGAAGCTCTTCAACGCCGTCCTTCACAGTGGGAGAACTCCAAAGGCGTGGAGCGGGAGCTTGGTGGTGCTCTTTTTTAAGAAGGGAGATAAAACTCTCCTTAAAAATTACAGACCCATCTCGCTCCTGAGCCATGTCTATAAGCTTTTCTCACGAGTGATCACGAATCGTCTCGCCAGGAGACTCGACGAGTTCCAGCCACCGGAACAGGCCGGGTTTCGCGGAGGATATAGTACCATAGACCACATTCACACAGTGAGGCAGATTATACAGAAGTCTGAAGAGTATAATCAGCCCCTGTGTCTGGCTTTTGTGGACTATGAGAAGGCCTTTGACTCTGTCGAAACCTGGGCTGTTCTGGAATCCTTACAGCGATGCCAAGTGGACTGTCGTTATATCGAGGTGTTGAGATGTCTTTACGAATCCGCCACCATGAGTGTCCAAGTACAGGGCCAGCAGTCCAAACCCATCCAACTGCGCAGAGGAGTGAGACAGGGGGATGTCATATCCCCGAAACTGTTCACAAGCGCGTTGGAAGATATGTTTAAGACGCTGGACTGGAAAGGAAAGGGCATTAACATAAACGGTGACTACATCTCACACCTGCGATTCGCTGATGACATAGTCCTAATGGCGGAGTCGCTAGAGGAGCTGAACCAGATGCTGGACGGCCTAGCTTCAGCCTCGCGACGCATCGGTCTTGGCATGAATTTGGATAAAACCAAAGTCATGATCAATGGCCACATTGATCCGATACCGGTCGTCGTACATGGTCACCTTCTTGAAATCGTTTCCGAATACACTTACCTCGGGCAGATTTTGCAATTAGGTAGGAACAATTTTGAGAAGGAGGCCAAGAGGAGGATCCAGCTGGGCTGGGCAGCGTTTGGGAAACTACGTCGAGTCTTCTCGTCATCCATACCGCAATGCTTAAAAACGAAAGTTTTTAATCAGTGCGTCCTACCCGTCATGACCTACGGAGCTGAGACGTGGACACTAACGGTAGGGCTGGTCCACCAGTTTAAAGTCGCTCAGCGAGCTATGGAAAGAGCTATGCTCGGAGTTTCTCTGAAGGATAGGATTCGTAACGAATACATTCGACAGAGAACCAAAGTCATCGATATAGCTCTAAGAATTAGCAAGTTGAAGTGACAGTGGGCCGGCCATATCTGGCGAAGAACCGACAACCGCTGGGGTAAACGTGTTCTTGAGTGGAGACCACGACTCGGTAAACGTAGTGTAGGGCGCCCTCCGGCCAGGTGGGATGATGACCTGCGAAAGACTGCAGGCAGATGCTGGATGCATCAAGCCGAGGACAGGGCGCTATGGCGCTCATTAGGGGAGGCCTATGTCCAGCAGTGGACTAATATAGGCTGATGATGAGATAGGTAATTCGGTAACCTCTTCCCTACTTCATACATTAAGCCATGTCCCAGTCAGTGGCTTGCAGAAATACATCCCACTGAATAAACTTTCATAATACATGTTTATATTTTTAGGAAGTAATCGCTTTATTAGATTATATTATTAGGTATATCGTGCGAGGGAAGAGGCCTTGGTCCTGCAGTGGGTGGAAGTGGGCTAATGATGATGATGATGATGAATCGCTACATTTTATATTATTATGCTGGCTGACAAGTGTACCATAACACTTTGCCTCGTCGATATCGATAACAAAGCTATTGGAAACTCCAAAGGCGGTACCTATTCTAATAAGAACATTATGAGTTCGCAGACGATTGCGAGTCGAAATTTACTTTTCGGTGCCTATTAATGCGAGTTTCATTCGCTATTCGATCACGTTAACTAAAACGAGAATTTGTATAACAAAATTTAAAATGTTAACACTTGGTTTGGTGTGGATTTAGCAAGTAAAACGAGTAACTTGGGAATATTACATGTATTCACATAGGGTACAATAAGCAGAGAGTTTGACACATTTAGGGTGTCATAACATATCCATATTTTAAATTAAGAACGCTGTGGCCAGGTGTTCTCATTGTCAAAACCAAGTAGTTTTAACACCCTCCCGCAATGAGAACACCCTGTATATATGCTCCAAAAAGCGGTTAAAACATACCAATAAAAACTTAACACTATCACAAAAAACACATTATTAAAAAAAAAAACATAATAAAAACACTCACCTAACACTAACTATACACACCTAACTACCTAAACAAAAAATAAACACAACTTGATAAAAAAGGAACTGTACACACAAAAAAAACCTAACCTAAACCTAAAGAGCTGCAACATTTGTTGTGCTTTGGCTTCGGCAAAGGTTTGGTGAGTATATCCGCGATCATGTTTTGTGTGGGTATGTAATGTAGTTTTATGTTGTGGTGTGTAAGTGTGTCCCGAATGAAGTGGTGTCTGATGTCTATATGTTTCGTGCGTGCATGGTATGTGTTGTTGTGTGCAAGTTTTAATGAACTTTGATTGTCGGTATGTATGTCGATGGGGTGTGTGATGGTGAAGACCTCTGTGATGAGCGACTGGAGGTATAAGGCCTCCTTGCAAGCATCTGACAGAGCCATGTACTCTGCTTCCGTGGTGGAAAGCGCGACAGTACGCTGCTTACGTGCTTCCCAAGAGATAGGGGAGCCACTCATCATGAAGGCAAATCCTGTGTATGATTTTCGGTCCACAAGATTGTTACCATAGTCCGCATCGACGTATCCGGTTGGGCAGAACTGGGAGGTACGGAGAAAATTCAGACGGAGTTCTTTGCTCCCTTTGAGGTATCGAAGGACCCGTTTAGCGGCCCTCCAGTGCACCCCCCCGTAATGTGCATTGAATTGAGATAAGTACGAGACCGCATGAGCAATGTCGGGTCTCGTACATATCGCAATGTACATTAGTGAGCCGATAAGCTCCTGGTACGGAAGCTCTAAATTTTCTTCCTCCTTGGTGGGAACCGTCAGTTTAAGGCCTGGTTCTAATGGGGTTGTGACTGAAATGGCATCTGCCATCCCATATTTAACAACCAGTTTCTCAATATAATTGGTCTGATCAAGAGAAATTTTCTGAGAGCTTTGCTCAACTCTCATTCCAAGGCAGTCCTTGCAAGAGCCAAGGTCTTTAATAGTAAAAACCTTTTTGAGTATATCTTTGAACTCGTGTTTCATGCTTTCATTTGTGCTGGCAATGAAAAAATCGTCCACGAAGACAGCTACAATTAGAATGTCCTCATCTTCTCGCCTGTAATAGAGGCAGTGCTCATTTGCCGTCTGCTTAAGAGACAGTTGACGCATAGCGTCGCACACCTTCACGTTCCATTGACGCGGTGCTTGTTTTAAGCCATAAAGGGCCTTTTTTAACAGGCACACTTTTTCTTTAGGATCGGTGGAAAACCCTTCCGGTTGTTCCATATATATCTCCTCCTCTAGGTCGCCATTCAAGAAGGCGGTCTCGACGTCCAAATGATCCACCGTTAGTCCTCGATGGGCAGCGAACGCAAATAAAAGCCTAACTGAAGACAGTCTGGCAACTGGCGAGAAGGTTTCCCCGTAGTCCACTCCGGCTACTTGAGTGAAGCCTTTCGCTACCAGTCTGGCTTTGTATTTGGTAATGTTCCCACTGGTGTCTTTTTTAATTTTGTAGACCCACTTACATTTGGTAGTCTTTCTACCATTTGGTCTATCGACCAAAATCCATGTTCCGTTCTTTTGAAGGGAATCAAATTCAGCCTTCATTGCCTCAAGCCATTTCTCCTTCTGCGGGTGACCGACGACTTCCTTGTAAGTCTCAGGTTCCTGATCTGAGGTAAGGTAGAGTTGTTCCTCAAATCGTTGAGGAGCGCGCCTTTCCCTGATTGGATACCTCCTCTCAGGTTCAGGTTCTGGCTCTACCCTAGGTTCAACATCAGGAACTTGAACGTCTGACAAGGCTTCAGGAGTCCCAGGTTCACCTGGATCTATCAGAGGTGACTCTGAAGTTGACGGTTCATTCGTCACAGGTGTACCTGGTTGTGGCTCAGGGAGCTGTGGTTGCGTGGGCTGCGGAACTGGTTCTGCGTGAAGCGGGATAAATACTTCTTGCGGGTATACTGGTGATGAGGGTTGCGGATAAGAGGATGTTGATGGAGTCGACTGCATTTTGTCTTCTATGAAGACGACGTCTCTTGCAACAATAATGTTGCGTGGGTATTGTGGATCTACTAGCCGGTAGCCTTTACTCTCGGTGGCATAGCCAACGAAGACGCACGTTTGTGTTTTCGATTCTAGTTTTGTACGTTTTTCTTTTGGCACTAGAACGTGGGCTTCGCAACCGAATGTCCTCAGGTGGGAGAGGTTGACTTTGCGCCCGGTCCAGATTTCCTCTGGAATCTTGTTCCGTAACACTTGCGTAGGCACACGGTTCTTTATGTAGATAGCCGTATTGACAGCTTCACCCCAATATGCCCGAGGTAGGTTGGAGTCTTGCAGCATGGACCTGGCTTTCTCAATGATGGTTCGGTTCGCGCGTTCGGAGACTCCATTCTGTTGAGGAGTGTACGGGATCGTGGTCTGGTGAATAATGCCGTTCTCCTTTAAAAAGGTAGACATATCATTATTTACATACTCACGTCCGTTATCCGATCGCAGAACTTTGATTCTTTCGCCAGTCTGGTTCTCCACGAGGTGCTTAAACTCTATAAATTTATTAAAAACGTCCGATTTTGATTTTAAAAGATACCCAAAAGTTTTGCGACTAAAGTCGTCTGTAAATGTTAGCAAATATAGGGCTCCGCCCCACGAGTGTGTGCTCATTGGCCCACAAAGGTCCGAGTGAATAAGCTCGAGGACCTTACTCGATTTGCTACAAGACTTTTGGAATGGTTTTTTAGATAGTTTGCCTTGAAGGCACGGAATGCATGGTTCCGTAAACTTACCTTTAAAATCTACGCCTATGCTTTTATTTTTTATAATTCGCATGGCATTCGGGTTCAGATGGCCAAGACGTCTATGCCACAGGGCGGCGGACTTTTTCGTAGATGTGTATAGAGCATGAGATCTATCAACATCAAGCCTATACATACCCTTATAGAGTGAGGCTGTCGCTATGACTTTTGGTGACGTCTGACAATCACCTGGTGAAGTGACTGTTGCACCATTTGACGTAAATGAAACGTCGTAGCCCTTACCTACTAAACTACTAACTGATAAAAGATTTGTGGCAAGGCCGGGAATATATAAAACATTGGAGATTCTATTTACACAGTCTGATATATACAAATTTACAGTACCTCTGCCCTGACTCAATAATTGGTCCTTGTTGGCCACGGTAACAGAAATGACCTGAGGAGAGAAGGACTCAAACCAATCTTTCCTGTTGCTCATGTGAGAGCTCGCGCCGGAATCTATGTACCAATCTTGTGAACCTGTGGATGAAGGTGTAGATAAACAAAATGAAAGTGTAAATTCAGATGTATTATTGGAATAAACCTTTGCCGAATCTAACTTCTTTTTGCTTCTACAGTCTTTTACTAGGTGCCCTGATTTTTTACAGTGTATACAAAAAGGTTTCTTCTGTTTTGAAACGAGCGCCGTAGTTGGTTCATGTAGTCGGTGGGTACTGGTAGTATTTGTATTGGTGGCCGCTGGCCGACTGTCTTCCTTAAGTAGGGCTGACACTACATTCTCCGATGTCATCTTCGTGTTCGAGTGCTCTAGGGCCATAACTAGTGGCTGGAACTTATCCGGGAGTCCTGTCAATATTATTATGGCGAGGAACTCATCTTCCACTCCGGCTCCTATGCTCTGTAGCTCCTGCTGAGTAGCTAGTGCTACATTGATGTACCTTTGTAAATTCCCGTCGTACGTGTTGGTTATCAGCTTCTTCATCAGCTGTAGCCTGCGAGTTAAGCCACTGTCGGCATATGCCTTCTTAAGGCTTTTGAATGTTGCAAATGCAGTCTTGGCAGGTCGTATTACCGGGTAGATGGACTCGTCCAATGAGAGGCAAATCTTTGCACGTGCCTTCGCATCCTTTCGTTTTGCCTCCGTATCATTCGCATCGATTTCTTTGATTACCACGTCCCATAGGTCTAGATCTGTCAGCAAACATTCTATTGCGAATGACCACGTGCTGAAGTTTCTACCGTTCAGCTTGGTAAATGAAATACCTTCACCTGATGAAGATTTTGCCGGCTTCGACGCCGATGGAAATTCTCCGTTTTCCATAGCAACTTTTTCACTTTTTCGCCTATTCACGTGAAACACTCCTCACTTGTTAGGAGGTGAGGCCCATAACCACTTGGTTTGGTGTGGATTTAGCAAGTAAAACGAGTAACTTGGGAATATTACATGTATTCACATAGGGTACAATAAGCAGAGAGTTTGACACATTTAGGGTGTCATAACATATCCATATTTTAAATTAAGAACGCTGTGGCCAGGTGTTCTCATTGTCAAAACCAAGTAGTTTTAACATTAACTCTTCTCGTAGGTATATCGCCAGGACGTGCTGCTTCAATGCCATACAAATTTTCGTTATAAATATAGAATAGAATAGATACTTTATTTGCTAAGAATATGATTGTGGTATTACAAGAAGTTGGTTTTATAGTTTCAAATATTCTGCCATGTAGACATGCAAATCGTGCCATCGAATGAATACGGATAGTAAACAAAACTCGCACTAGGCACCGAGATCTATAAAATTGCGTTCGGAGGATTTAAACAGAAGTAGCGAAATAAATGAGAGGCCTTCACACAACACTTAGATGCGTATATTATACCTACTTAAGTATTGAGACTATACATAGGGAGCAGTTGTCAGCGACCCAGAGTGAGCTGAAGAAGATGGCCGAGGAGTACGCGGAGACGGTGCCCCGGCGGGAATTCGATTGTCTGTCGGTGAAGTGCCACGACCAGGCTAAGGCCGCGGCGAGCCTACGGGCCGAGCTCGAAGCGCTACAGGACGCTCACAACAAAACTTTATGTGAGCATTGACTACAGAAACAATTTGTGAAAATTAAATCAATTTGTTATGTAGCTACAAGATAAAAGTTTTCTAGGAAAAAATAATTAGTCTCTGGAAGCTCAAGTGGGAATGGAAGCCACCTTTTGGATTACTGGTTGTTGAAGACGCATGTAAATTATATAAGTATAGTTCAAATAGTTCTCACTAGATGGCGCGGTTCGTATTCTGACTGAATCACGATCGAACGATCGAAGTGTCTCAATAAATAGCATATGGCCATATACTTTGGCAATAAGTTGTTACCACCTATTTAGAACAAAGAAGCTACTAGCGGTTTCATTTTCAACCCTATCAGTATTCCCCTTTAGTACAAAAGTATACTATTTTTCACTGTCACTGGTTCAATGCGCCCGACGCGCCAACCGCTGATCAAAGCTACCGAGACCCCAGAACAGAAGACTTGTTGAATTCTTCTAGTAGTTTATAATTTACGCTGCAAGTCAGCGGTATTACGTCACTGTGAAGTTACACTCTCACAGTCGTGGTTTCGATTCCCACTATCTTCCTGAGCCTAATTATTTTTTTCTATTAAAATTCAATGTTGTAAATTGAAAAATTTAAAATATGAAAAATATTGTTATGTAGCATTAAAGAAAGGCGTGGTGGAGGAGCTACTGGAGACGCAGGAGCGCTGCAGCGAGCTGGAGCGCGCCGGCACGCCGCGCCCGCGCTGGGAGCTCTGCGCGGACTTCATCGGCGGCGGCCGCGACAGGTCACCTCCTAGTCCTACCCTCCTACTGACATATCGCTACCCAAACACATTCAGTGGCAATATGGGTTCCCAGCAGCACGGACTGTCCATTCCAGCAGCCAGTAACAAAAAACTAACTTAGTTTTTCTGATTAATAATGAATAAAGACTATTTTCACACCACCTGCTCGACAATGCCTCATTATATATCATGCAAACCTTACTCAAAGTAAATCATTATAGCCCTTGTCTTTTGCCGGGGTGTAATGTTGTACTGAATTTCATTATAACCCGCCGGGCAGTAATGTGACTCTCACTTCTCTTAGTTCTTATTGTTATGCATTTAAAGTCTAATTTCGTCAAAATCGCGCGGCGCGCGGCTGCTGCAGCTGCTGGTGGCCGACGGCGAGGAGGTGGACGGCGGCGCGCGCCGCACCTCATTTATTTGAAAATCGAACTTATTCGAAAATCGAGCTGGCCCGACACGGCAAGCCGAACGAAAAAAAATCAATACTTAAAACAAAAGCCGCGAGTATTTCAATACGGTGCAATCAGTATCAGACAAAACTGCAAAAGAAGATAGAATAAAACATTAAGAAAATGTCGAGTGACGAAAGTGATTTAACTCCGGAGTCCATTAAATTAGACGCCTTAGGTATTGTTAATAACCTACTACCAGAGAAGTCGAAGGAAAAATACTTGAAAGCTTACGACGATTTCCACAAATGGAAAACTGCAAAAGGCGCAAAGTCTGTGTCGGAGTCAGTGCTTCTTGTTTATTTCAAGTATTTATCGTGTACAAAGAAGTCCAGCAGCCTGTGGTGTATCTATTCGATGCTCAGGTTAACAATAAGCATCAAACACGACATTAAGATAAATACATATAGCAAGTTATTGGCATTTTTAAAGAGGAAATCAGATGGTCATCGAGCAAAGAAGTCAAAAGTATTGACAGCGCAAGATGTGGAAACTTTTCTGAATGAGGCTCCTGATCACAGCTTTCTGGCCATGAAAGTAAGTATGAGTACTGCCTTATTTTTAGTTACGTTTCTAGTACCTACCTATAATAGCTCTATAAAATAGCTAATGAATAAAAGGGTATTTAAATGGCACACATTTAAAAAATACACATTCTAAGGTTTTGTCGCAAGCTTTTTTTATAATATAAAGGTCAAAAAATGTAGTAGTGTATCTATCTATTTACTCACAATCCTATTTTTTGTTACAGGTAGCCTTGATTTTTGGAGTGAATGGCGCATGTCGTGGAAATGAACTCGTAAACATAAAAGTCAATGATATCAAAAAACATGCAGATTTATTGCTGATTAACTTAGCAGATACCAAAACAAATAGAGAACGTTCGTTCATAGTTCGTTGAAGATTATGCAAGAATTGTTGAAAAGTACCAAGCTCTGCGCCCCTCTAATATAAACACCAACAGATTTTTTATCGGTTACAGTAATGGCAAATACACCAGGCAAGTCATTGGCAAGAATAAAATCAGCGCCATGCCAAAAGAAATTGCAAAATACCTCAAATTGCAAAATCATGGTGGCTGGAAATCCGATGCAGTAGCGGAGGGCTACATAGAGAATTCCATACAAAACAAAAACAAGATAAGCTGTCGTATTGGTGACAACATTCATCTGAAAACTACGTCCATTATTGATGATCCTTGGAAACCTTTGCCACCACAGCCATCTAGCTCAAAATATATCCCGTCAAGCCCACTACCTCAAGCACCACCTTCCCCAACCTTTACTGTGCCAAACGACCCTCACACGCAAGGTTCTGATGTATTGGGTGCTGCTACTCAAATAAATTCCACCTCAACTAACATAAGCGTACCAAAAAATATAACCATATCTTTACATAACTGGACTAATGTATCAAACATCAATTTTAATTTTTAATTTACTTTTTATTGTTATTTACTGTGCCAATTATATATAATTAGTAATGAAAATAGTATTTTAATAAATAAAATACTTTTTCTAGTAGCCTTGGTTTTTATTGTCTCGCAAAAGGTGAGAAAAGTAGAGTATACTCCTCAGGGATAAAACTGATTTTGCCTTGGGCGCGCTTAAATCCTTCACTGCTCTCAGGACTCCATTTTAATTCCCTCGCTTCGCTCGGGAATCAACTCAAAACCCCCTCGCTACGCTCGGGAGTTAAATCTGGAGTCCTTCGTTACGCTCAGGATTCAAATATCGCGCCCGTGACATAATACAGTGCTTTATCCCCTTGGTGTACAATCTACTATTGTCCGATAACCTTTAGGTTGCCTTGCGGTTTTAGTTACGTATTTTTAGATAACTTTTAGTGACAGTTGCCGTAGTAAAACCGTCACCTAAATTGCAAAGGTATATAGTGGTCGCCAGGTCACTTTAGGGATCGTCGGTAAAAAGGGGTAGGTAGGTATTAATGGTGTGATTGCAGGTGGTGGCAGCTGGCCAGTGGTTTGTCGTCGCGGGACATGCTGAGAGTGTTGCTGAAGGAACTGGGTCCGGCCGCCGAGAGCGAACAGTTGGAACACTTCGATGGACTCGTAAGTCATGCATTCGCAAACCTTTGATTATCCTTAAGTTCCTTCCGTGAGTACGTTGTTTTTAACTTAATAATTCGTAGCCAAAAATAGATGCGCACTTCACATGGAATCCTTAACTACTGAGGCACTGGTTATGTCTGACTCTCATCTCCTATTTTTTTTTACCAAATACCAAAACCATGTTGCTATGGCGACAGCATGAGTTAAGATGTTGGTAGCTATAGCCAGGCGGACTTAGACCAAGCCCTACCACCAACCGAACCAAGCACATTAACGAGTACATCCCGCTGGGAATCGAACAGGACCTCAGGGTGTGAGTGGTGTGAGCCCAGTTGTTTACCCGCGTCTTCGCCTGCGTGGATTTTGAGAATGAGTGAGTTAAATCGTTTTTTTTATAAATTTTAATTATATAGCCTATGTTACCCGCCAGGAAAGTAGCATTTTATCAGTACAAGAATTCTTGGAATTGGACCAGCAGTTCCAGAGATTAGCCCCGACATACAAACAAACAAACGTTATCTCTTTATTAACAGTATAGATATAGATTTGGTATAGCGTGATAAATCTTTCAACCGTTCTACTCACGAATAACCGTTTATCAATCGAGCAAATGGCTATCGTAGGGGATGGACCCGGTGATCCCCCCATACCTGCGGTACGAGGGCAAGGTGCGCAACCTGCGGCTGTCGCGGCGCGAGGTGGGCGTCATCATCAACGACATCTGGCTCGGCAAGCAGCAGCACGCGGACCTCACCATGCAGGATTACGTCACCAAGTACTTCGAGGATCGGTGAGGGATCTCTTTATTAATTACTATATAGCGACCCGTCCCGGCTTCGCACGAGTGGACATTTCTTTTTTAATATAGCCTATGTAGTAACATAATGCAATGAATGCAATGAACATTAGCGCTGAGTACAGCGCTAATGTAGCATTCTAATGGTGAAAGAATTTTTTAAATCGGTCCAGTAGTTTTTGAGTTTTATCGTTGCAAACATACAAAAATACAAAGCTTTCCTCTTTATAATGTGAGTATGATAGTATGATACGATTTTTACGATACATAATTGGAAGTGCACCTCACCTAGGGTTGCCAACCATACTTTAAAATAACGTATCCTACGTTATTTTCCATCCCCATACTTTATTCTTTTTAATCGAAGATAAAGTATGCAAAATACTTTATTTCCGAGTAATGCGTGGGTTTGAACGGAATATTTCTGTTGACTTAATTTCTGAACTACTGAATGATACTCAGACTCAGGTGAAGTGAAACGAAACGCAACGCTTAAACAAATAAATTTGGAAAATATTTATTTTTTCTTCAAATCCTTTTTTTATACTAGTTAGTGATAGTTTTACTTTAATTTCCTGAAAAATAGTTGGCAACCCTAACCTCACCCGATAGTCAGACGCCTACACACACATCAACCTATCCAAATCTGTAAATTTTTTAATGAATGTTAAACCGTATGCCATATACATAAAGTTTAAAGTCTATTGAGAACATTACACAGCTTGTGGTAGTCTGTGTGCATTGTGCAGGCGTGGACAGTGAAAGGCGTTTCATTTCATCAAAGCACCCGAGCAAACTTTCTTAGGTACATTTTTCTTTTTATTATTTTGAATTTTGCATTTACAATGCTATTATAGTTACAAGATAAAATTTTACTAGAAATAATCAACCATCTAACTTCTCATCTACCGCTGAAAAATAACCATAACTACTTATATACTATACTAAATAATGCTGTAAAGCTAGGAAGAGTGTCACCTTTCTATTGTACATTGAGATGCTCTGCCTCAAAGTGTGAACAACATGCACATTGTTCAGCCAACAAAAGTAAACAGCCTATAACTAAGAATATATTGTAATATATTGTAATATAAGTAAGTAAGTAAGTAAGTAAGTTAGTAATTTATTTCCATTTCAGTTTTACAAAAACTATTTACAAGCCCCCACACTAGGCATCGCCTGACCTGTGGGGGAAAATAAACGATTTACATATGATTTTGTGACCAAACAGAAATCAGATTAAAATTAAATTAACTAATTTACAGTTTAAAAAAAGTGTTGGAATAAAAATATACTTATCTAATTTGCCAGTAACAAAGAAACTTACAATAAAATAATTAGTGGGAACAAAATTATGTGTGAGTGTGAGTGTGAGTGTGTGAGGGTGTGTGTGTATGTGTAAATGCGTTCGCGAGTGCAACCTCATTCTGTAATTTTTTGTAACCCTTCTGTTTCCATATAAGTCCACTTCGTCAGAGTATTTGATACAAGTTTTTTAGTTTCTCGAACCGCACAACTCTTAAAATGGCAAATGTTTGCAAGCTCATTGTAGATAAAAGGAAAAAGAAAAGTTCCGAACCTGTGCGCAAAAGAAGTGGCCGTGGAGGCATTAGGTAATTTAAAGATGAGTTTTTTCATCATGTCATCATATTCGTCAGAGTTTACCACTAATTTATGAACAGCGGAAACAACTCTAACCAAGTACAGCTTACGGACACTCAGCACACCAGCCTCCGCGTAAAGGGCGTCTGTCGAATCCGGTAAAGGTTTTCTGAGAGCTACTTTTAGTACTCCCCTCTGTGCTCTTTCGAGAGGGAGTAGGGTCAAAGAAGATGAGCCTCCCCAAGCTAGGATGCAGAAGTTTAAGAGAGGTTGGCAAAGAGCTAAGTATACCATTTTTTATATTTTGTCTTCAACTGCGTTACGTAGGTTTTTCATTACGTAGATCACTTTCCTCACTCTCTTTGACATTTCAGCTACGTGTGATTTAAAGGTAAGCCTATCGTCCAAAAACACACCGAGATACCTCAAAGAGTCCGATCGATTGATTTGATCGCAGTTGCATGGGTTGTTTTGAGTCCGAGAGCTACAACCGATTGAATGGATCTTCAAGGCATGAACTGTCCCACTGCTGGGCAAAGGCCTCCATCATTGAAATCAAGTCATCACTACAATTGATGGGTATGACTTAATCAGCACGCTTGCCAAATGCGGGTTGGTGAACACAAACTCGGGCTATGAATCGAAAAATCCGAAATACATTTTGCCCGACCAGGGCATTGAACCCGGGACCTTCGGGTATCGGACCGAGTGCTCTGCCACTCGGCCACCGAGGCGTTATAAATTATATTTTATAATTATACATATAATAAATGAATAGACCTGTAATTGGGCCATTTGCCGCTGTACATGCCTTCCTATTTTTTTTTTAAGTAGCCCATATTGTATTGTATGTGTACTACTAGGCAAATGCCTTCTCTCTGCGTCTCCATTCGTCTTTATCCTGGGCCACCTCGTACCACTCCAGCATAAAAGTGCTGTAGTCGTCCTGTCCCCCCATCTCCGTTTTGGCCTGCCACATCCCGGTGTCCCATCACACGGAAGTCAGTGGCGGTCTTCGCCCACCTCACTGGGCCCATGTCGCTGAGTGAGACTATGCTACTTACTATAAATAAAACGTATACTATAATATATTATACGAAAGTCACCGTTTTAGTTCTCATCGACTTTTCAAATGCCTTTAATGCCGTCAGTCATGACATTCTCCTTGCTATCCTTTTCCATCTTATGGTTTCAGCCGAAGTACAGGAATGGTTTTCTTCTTATCTTCGAGAGCGTCAGCAGTCGGTTCGTGTTGATGAGAAATCATCAAATTGGCACGATCTTGATGCTGGCGTTCCTCAAGGCGTATCTCAGTAACGCCCTATTTATAAATTATGTATTATATGTTTATTTTTGTTTTATATTTGTAAAAGTAGTTTATGTAATAATATACATTATATTGGTGTATATAAGTATATTTATTTAAATTGTATATATGTAGGTATATAAATACTGTGCGTTTTATAATATATTATTATTATTTCTAAATTGTTGTCTTCACCCAATTGTTATTTCTGCACCACCTTATGGTTGACTGGTAGAGAATGTCTTAAGGCAATAAGTCCGCCATGTAATATATGTTGCAAAAGTTAAAAAATAATAATAATAATAATAATAATAATATAAGTAACGTTAAATTAGCTAGTACGCGCAGGTACCAACAGCCGTCGGTGCGCGCGGAGTGGTCGTACAACCTGTGCGCGGGCGCCGAGCAGATGCTGGACGAGCCGCAGGTGAAGCTGTTCTGGGGCGCGCTGCACGGCCAGCTCAGCGAGCACATCTACTGGGCGCTCCGCCGCCAGTGGCGAGCGCTGCGGGACCAGCTCGGCAAACACGCCAAGCTCCGCGAGGTGCTCCTACTCAAACTCAAACTCTAATCATTTCTTCAACATAAGCCTTCACAGACAATTATTGATGTCAAAACTATAAAAACCAAATAATAATGAAAATTAAATAAATAGCTTAGGCTAAACTACTGAAGCGCAGTGTATGCCTCCAACGAGGTGGACCGACGATCTGGTAAATGTCGCGGGAAGCCGCTGGATGCGAGCAGCACAAAACCGGTCGTGGTGGAGATCCTTGGGGGAGGCCTTTGTCCAGCAGTGGACGTCTTTTGGCTGAGATGATGAAACTACTGAATCTACCACCAGTTCGGATTTTGGAAGAGCCTTCGACCGAGAAGAGGTGGCAAGAAACTCAAGAGGCTTATTTCTGAACCACTTAACACCAGCTCTACTTAGTAGCTCTACAGTACTTAAGTAATTATGCAGCTGTTATAACTTTTAGCTGGACAAAGACCTCCTTGGGGGAGGGCCTTTGTCCAGCAGTGGACATCTTTTGGCTGAGATGATGATAACTTTTAAAGTCAATGTCCTAAATTAGGTAACATCGGCGAGGGAGGCAGTTAATGTGTAAATAGGTCATTTGGGTGCATGTACTAGTCAAAACTACTTGTAGATAATGAGCGTTTTATTTATTTATTTCTTTATTTGGACCACCAACGTAAGAAACAGCAATATAAACAAAATAAATAGACAATACAGAGTTGCTAAAAAACTAACTGCCCTTACTATACAATTACAGGTAACAGCAGAGGGGTGAATCTTCCATTCATTAAGTAATTACAAAAATTTCATATACGGCAGCGTCATCTTCCGTAAGAGAAACCTCAAGTTACTAACTGGTTATCCATATAATGTCACTAGATGGCAGTAGTATAGATAGCATTTTAAATTAATATGTTACGTTTAGATATTTTCTAGTAACTTTCTTATAGCCACAACTTTCATCATATCGTCAAAGTGCTCATTGGCCGAGCGGCAGCGGCGTCGACGGCGCATCGTACTAGGGAAATCCTAGATTCGATCCTTCGGAAATGAACTAACAACTTTTTTATTTTTATGTTCATTTATAAGTTTTTAATGTTTTTATTAAACTCACAATTAATATTATACACAAAAAAAAATTTAACTAGTTATATGTAAATATTATATTTCTAGCGCCATCTATCGGGAAGAAGCGTAACCGCGCACGCAAACCTCTACTACCGCCATTTATTGTACCGGGAACCTAGTTTCCCATCTTTTTTTCTATGAGAGGCACATCTATACCCAAAATTATACATAGTCTATGGGTAACAGTATGCATATGTGGTAGAAAAAATTAAAAAGAAAAAAATAGGAATAGGAAATAGAATCATCTAGTAATCCTGACATACCTACTTCAGCAATCACAGAAAATGAGTAAACAGAAGCACTTCCACCTCATTGTTTACAAGGCCAAGTGCGTGTCGGGCCACGCGCAGTGTAGGGTTCCGTAGTAGCGCATCTCAATAATGCGGACTCTGAGAAGAGGGCTTTTATGGACATTTATTTAACGATGGCTCATATACTTAAATGTAGATACTACTGGTTTTACACACCTGAAAACGTTAATAAAGTAGTTCCCAATGAGGAATTTGTACTGCGCCAAGTACATTTTATAAGTTGGTCGACTATATTACTCGTAAACTTGTAAAGCCTACTTAGCTGTGATGGTTTTCCTTTTAACTTCGTCATATATACAACTACCGTGAATTTTTTCACGTGTCCAAAAACAACCATTTGGCTGGCAGAGGGGGTCCTTGACACTTTGCACTTTAAAGCTTAATAGTTCACAAACGGATGCCTCAATCAAAAACTGTTTCCACAAACCCGCAATATTTTTGAAATTGCTAAAAAAAATATTTTTAAAAAATTTACTTCACCACTTTGTCGGCGTGAATAATATGTATATCCTTGCCAAATTACAGCTTTCTAGTACTAATAAGAGTCTATGAGCTTGGCTGGGGACGGACAGATAGACAGACATGGCGAAACTATAGGGATTCCTTGTTGATTGCGGAACCCTAAAAAAGGTAGTTTTGGTTAACACAATGAGATGGTGTTCATTTATTGTTGCAGACTATAACAATCGAGGAATTTGAAAAAGTAGCAAGAGTGGTGTTTCCCCTGAAGAGTGAAGTAGACATCAAAAATCTCACAGACGTAGTGCGCAAGCAGCTCAAGCTGAAAACCAACAACAACGAAGTGAACTTGGACAAATTGTTTCAAGAGGTGAGCAGCAACAGCGGAATTCGGATACCAACACTAAGGACTGGTGAAATTATTCTTACACTATGATATCAATAACAAGTTCCGGTGGGGACTTGGTATTCGAAGTCACTGGTAAATAAATAAATAAATTATATCTCTAAAGCCGTTGGCTTTTTTAGCAGTCGTTAAGAGCGTTTACGCCGCACACTAGCGCAGCCAATGAAAAAAAAACATATCTAGTAATTAGAGAAAGAAAATCAAATTATGCTCAACAAACTATTTGAATGAAGTAATTTAGCTTTTTTACGTCATCTAATGAACATCTGACATTTTATGGTTTAGTTAAATACGGCGTTATAGTTAAAAGTGGCCGTTTTTAGCTGTAACGTTTTAACAACCGACCTCACTGGGCCCGCGTGGCGAATAGAACAAAAAATAATATAAGACTCAATCAAACTTATGGCCCGTTCTCTCTGTGATGTTTCCATATCCCCATCTATACGAGTACGAAAGGACTTCGTGCCCCAGCCGTCGGGACATGAAATGAGCTGGCTATGATGTGATGATGATTATTTTGCGCCCCTTTTCTATTATTGACGATGTCGGATGTCTCAAATCTTTCATCGTACAAATATATGTTTCCCTTCGTAAGACTGTACGTGATACAGCCCTCTTCGTGCGTGTATAGTTTGCAATGGCCTCTTTGTCTCAGAACGAAGAGGGCTTCGACCGCGTGGAATTGGCGCGCGAGTTGTACCGGCAGCGGCAGGTCGCGCAGGACAAGTACCTGCGCGAGGTGGTGGCGGAGCTGGCGCGGCCGGCGCCGCCGCGCCCCGTCACCGTCGACTCGCTCAAGCGCGCCTTCGCCATCGTCGACCCCGCCATCGGTACCTCTTACACAAATACACTTACTCACTCACTCGCGGTAGAGCTGGTTCAAAAAAGTCTCTCGACGACCTATTAAAAGGGCTATGCTCGGAGTTTCTCTAAGAGATCGGATTCGGAATGAAGGCATCCGACAGAGAACGAAAGCTATCGACGTAGCCCACCGGATTAGCGAGCTGAAGTGGCAGTGGGCCGGCCATATTAGCCGCAGAGTCGATAACCGTTGGGGTAAACGAGTTCTCGAGTGGAGACGATAGGTGGAGCGACGATCTTCGCTAGGTGGCTGGTGAGAGCTGGATGAGAGAAATTATATAAAAATCACACGTACAAGAGTGGTGTTACCACTAAGAGTGATCTCTTTCTTTTATTTGTAAATATTATGATGATGATGATGATTAATTTGCGTTAAAAATTATATATACATTTATAAATAGCTTGCCTACTTCTTAACTGATCTTTAGTATTTGTAAAAATATTATGATCGGATGTTAATGACGGTAGTTGTTAACATTGAATGGGCGCCTTTGGCTTTCAAAGTAAAAAGTAAATAGTGTTGAATAATTTCGGCGGGCTGGTTAGAACCACGATAGCTCAATTGGAAGAGCACCTGACCCGGTATGTCAGAAGGGTGCAGGTTCAAACCCTGCTCGTGGAAATTTTTTCAACATTTGTGTTTTTGTAATTTGTTCGCAACAAAATTTGCGTTAAAAATTATATATACATTTAATGCATTGTCGCCCAAGTTACATAGATGTACCACAGCTCAATTGAACACCGGGAAGTGGGTCAAATTAGGCTTGCAAGATTTGTACGCCACATACAAACATACATACAAACAAACATGTGAAGTTAAATAAAAGCTTGTAAAAAGTGGGCTTGTCGTCCACGGTTACGTTTTACGATGATACGCTCCGGTTTAGTCGTCACCATTATCTATTGAATGTTATTTAGGTAATACTGTAAAAATACGTTAGATGGCGCTGCTAACCAACAGTCGATGCCGTTTGTTAAATAACGGGGTCACAAAGATATGTAAAATATGCCAATAATAAATGAACAAAAAACTGTAACCATAGTCTGAAGAAAGCACTTTTAGTGGAATATTACTTGCAATATTTTTAACGAAAAAAAATCAGCTGTTCCATACAAAAACATCAATATTCATTCGACGAAAACGTATGGAACAGCTGAATTTTATTTTCTAAATAACATATAGGTGATTATAATACTCATTAACCTGTTTAATTTAATTCATTTCCAATTGAAGTCCATATGGACGTTTTGAATTTGTGTTCATGTATTTTTGATGTGACATGTCATACAACTCAGGATACTCTCGGACAAGTTCTATTAATTAGGGTTCCGTAGCCAAATGGCAAAAAACGGAACCCTTATGGATTCGTCATGTTTGTATGTCTGTCTGTCCGTCCGTATGTCACAGCCACTTTTTTCCGAAACTTTAAGAACTATTCTGTTGAAACTTGGTAAGTAGATGTATTCTGTGAACCGCATTAAGATTTTTACACAAAAATAGAAAAAAAACATTAAATTTTGGGGGTTCCCCAAACTAGAACTGAAACTCAAAATTTTTTTTTCATCAAACTCATACGTGTGGTATCTTTAGGTAGGTATCGGTAGGTTTCAAATATCATTTTTTTCTAAATTGAATAGTTTGTGCGAGAGACACTTCCAAAGTGGTAAAATGTGTGTGTGTGTGTCTTCTCCCTGTAACTTCTAAAATAAGAGAATGATAAAACTAAAAAAATATATGAAATATATGATGTACATTACCATGCAAACTTCCACCGAAAATTGGTTTGAACGAGATCTAGTAAGTAGTATTTTTTTTTAATACGTCATAAATCGTAAACCGCAATTTACCTTTCATTCAATCAACTCAAATATAAAAAAAACATTTAATTTCATTAACATATATAAATTACTTCTTCTGTTATTTTCCTATTATATAAAGTAATATCCAGTCATAATAATAACTAATTTAATTTCAATTACACTAATACCCAGCCCAATCACAATATAATTATCGTTAAAACCCGTAATTTCCAACTTACCATACCAGACTATAAAACTAAAACTTTCTTTTACCTCAAAGATATCTTACATACCTACCTACGAGCCTTGACATTCTTGACAGCCAACCCAATTTTTATTTTTTATTTTTAATGAGTACCATTTCATACTGAAACCAGCTTTTCACTTAATTCATTATCTTTTAAAGTACGCAGTACGCTTCAAAACTTAAAACTTAAAGATAATCTGTGGATACCGTTGTTGGTTACACAATTAGTAATAAGTTAGTTTATAAAACACTTTGTATACTTATATATATTGTATAACTGTTTGTTATCCCAAACAAAATAAAATAAAAATAAACATAAACGAACTACAAGAAGTTTTATATTATGTTACTTGCTGCTACGGAACTCTTCATGGGCGAGTCCGACTCGCACGTGGCCGCTTTTTTTCATCATTCATTTCATTATCGGCAATCGGTGAAACAAATAGAACGTAAACGTGCGTGGTCCCTCACTAAACATTCGTCGCTCACTGCCCGTACACAGCACGGAATAGTGTTCGCATTACGACGGGACGTGGATGGGGCGCCGGACGGGACACGGATCATGCACGGTGTAATATAAATTGCTTCATACAAAATGTATGTAACGTTTCAAATCCGTGCCCCGTCCGGACCACGTACACGGCCCGCTCTAATGAGAATCATCCCTTGGACGGTGATAAAAAGTGATCCTGTATATTTATTTATTCAAGCGTCATGGCTCATTTGGGTTAGTTACAATAATTACCTTAGCCTATGTTAGTAAAATTAACAAATTCAATAGAACGAACAAATAAATTATAAATAAAAAAAATTATGTGGCTCTCGATGATCGCAGCGGCAGCGCCATCTAGTTTTAAGACAATCCGTACGCAGTTCCCTGTGTGGTGCCGGGGATAAAGAATTGCACCACCCCATCTCTTCCCGTGGGTGTTGTAAAAGCCGACTAAGGGACCATTCCAGAGGATGGGCAGCAGCATCTCTCTGAGGTTACCCTCAACCTACTGCGATCGCCAACCCGCCTGCCAAGCGTGGCGATTACGGCAAATACCCCTCATATCTTTGGGGGAGGCCTTTGTCCAGCTGTGGACGTCTTTTGGCTGAGATGATGTACGCAGTTCCTAGATACGCATTACATTGTGTTCTATGCGCATTACCGTAAGACTATTCTCAGTCTATTCATTCCTGTACGTACCCTATCTATTTGATCTGCCTACTAGACCACATCCGTATGGAGCGCTACATCCGCTGGGCGTTCTCCGAGCCGAGCGCGGACCTGTCGCGCGCGGGCCCGCTGCCGCTGCGTGCGGTGGCGGCGCGGCTGGCGGCCGGCGACGTCGAGCGCGCCGGCCCGCGCGCGCGCGCCAAGCACTACCCGCGCCGCCCGCACTACAAGTGACGCGGTGAACGTACCGCCGACGCCGGCATTTGCACAATAAATCCTTTTACTTAGTTTTATTTGAAACGTTTTATTTTTGAGTAGTGGTTGCACACTGCATTTGTATTTATCGTTCGAGATAGTTACTCGCCGCTTGATAAATAGCACTTCCTTTCAGTTCAGTCTAAACACTACTCTGTATTACCCATATTCTTGATTGCTAAAAATAGTTCTAGCTGTTGCACCGCGCCCGTGTTTGATTCCCAGTAAATGCACTCGATTTAGTTTTAGGTACAAAAAGTTTAAAATTATCGATGTAGTGCGCTTAAATGGTAATATATAGCAAAGCGTTAGTTCGTTGTTTTAGTTTTGTTTTTATTAATGCTCTATAACAATAACAACAATCTATTTGTAGTTCTTGCTTGGAATGATACCATAGAATATGAACGTTTGCACGTCTTACGTATTTATGGATTATTGAATTGAATATCGGTTTTTGCAAATAGCTTCCAGTCCCATCACTAGGTACATGTCAAATGAGATAAGTGTCACTGTCACATTGATGCTGCTGGCTGTCACTGTCAATGTCAGTAAAAAACAGCATGCTTCGCGCGATCGCGCGTGTTTGGCTTCTAAACTTTGGATTGTTTACTATTCCACTAGAGACTCTTGTAATTTAATGTAAAACGTTTTTTAAAATGGACGATATATTTGAGAATGAAGACATTGATAAAGACACTGTTAAATCAGAGATATTAGAACAATTATTTGAAAAGAAATATAGTTTACTAACCGAAACTGCAGTAACACTGAAAGATTCGTATGTTAACAAGATACATGGGACAAAGTAAGTGATTCCTATTTTAAAAAGCGCAAAGCCTGTGTTTTCTGGTTTTATTTCAAGAATTGAAGCAATGATTTTGCTTTCAGGTCCTTGAAAATAGCAGTTGGTGTGTCAGGGGATAGTAGTATAGAAGTTTTTGATCTAAAAAAGAGCTCGCTGTCGTCCGTTTGCCGTCTTAGTGGTCATGACCATGAGAAGGCGCTCACGGAGGTGGTGTTCTGTCCCAAGGATGATCAGCTGCTGTATTCTGCAGGTGAAGATGGTCTCGTCAAACTGTGGGATTTAAGGACTTGCGGTAGCTGTGTACAAGAATATAAAAGTAAGTAGTAATTAGTTCTTCTTCTACAAAACTAGGGCAACCTCAATTTAGAATTTTATAAAGTTTTCAAATTTACTTGTTTCAGATGAAGACGAGCAATTAATAAAACCCTATGAATGCTTGGATGTGTCCTGTACTGGCCGGGTGCTGTGTGCCGGTAGCCAGCTGGTGCAGGACGACGCATACCTCGTTTTCTGGGACCAGAGGATGCCCAAACCTCTCGGTGGATATTGGAATTCACACACAGATGATATAACACAGGTGAGATTACAAACATCATTTTAATACTACTTTATGTACAGAGTAGTATTAAAATGATCTATAGCAAATCAAATCAAATCTTATCTTTAGAGGTTAATGTATGATTAATTTTCCGGTTCCGGTCGTCAAACAGATAGGACGTATGTAAACTGTCTCTGCGATAAAATACGGAAATTCAGTGCAAAGTGTGATTTAATGTGTAACTGCCTAAAGTAGCCAAATAAAACTAAACAAAGGCGATCAACAACAAAACAAAGTGGAAACCAAACATTATTACGGAAAATTACTACATTATCAGCTAAAAACATAACCTATAAAAGTGCAAAATCATAGACTAAAGTGAAGTTAGCAATAGAAAGTGTAAGTCGTACCAACATCACAAAAAACCAATCTGTCAAGTGACACTGACAGAGCGCTGTCAACTGACAATTCTGGTGTTGCCATAACAATAAAATTTTCCCTAATAAAATGGATAAAAAAGATATGGAATGGCTAGTAACAATGATAGATGAAAAACTAAACAACCAAACACTTCTGATAACCAAGTCTATAACTGAAAAGGAAATGGAGGCGTTTGATGAAAAAATGAGATACATTACGGAAGAAAACAATATATTAAAAACAAAAATATCTGAACTGCAACTTGAAGTAAAATTCTTGAAAAATGAGAAAAGGAAAAACAACCTGATATTTTTCGGAGTGGAAGAAATAGGGAAAACCGAAGGTGAGCTTGTTGATTGCATAAAGGACGCCATAACCGACTCAGGAACACACTTTGAGAGCAATGAAATTAGTAACATATACAGAATTGGTAAACGGATCAACAACAAAAATCGCCCTGTTGTGGTTTCTATCACCACTTTATGGAAGAAGCACATCATACTACGAAACAAGTCCAAACTCCCTCAAGGAATATATATTAAAGAAGATTATTCCAAAGAAGTGCTGGAAAAAAGAAAGCAGCTCCAGATACAAGTTGAAGAAGAAAAGAAAAAAGGAAACATAGCTGTGCAGCTGCCGACTAATGTAACAGTTGGTGCCACAAACTAGTCTTTAATACTTTAGTTTAGTGTGGTCTCTTATTAAAGCACCGGCAGGCTACACATGAAATTTACGCTATAGGAGGCTGAGAACTTCCCTATACGGTTTCCCGTCCTACAACATTAGAGTCCCTAGGTCCCTAAGTCCCTAAAGCCCTAAAGCCCTAACCTACAGCATAAATGTGTAATAAATAAATATATAAATAAGTACGGGATGTCTGCACCATGAGACCTAAGGCAACAGACGGAAGGTGGTGAGGAAACAGGGTTTGGAGTAGGATTTTCTCACTGCCAGTCAAGCAGGCTCACAAGACCGATCAGAGAAGCTGACAGCGCTAGGTGTCTTTGCCACAGTGAGAGGATTATAGTTACCAGGTAGCAGCAATTAGGTATACAACGATGTAGTCCGAGTACAAAAGAGAGTTTATTTACAACATACAGTTTCTTAAATACTAATTTTATTTTACACACACAATGATAGCTACTAACTAGTGAGCCATCTGTGTAAACTGCAGTGATGCATTCTCTTGCAGTTTCTTAAGTCGGCCAGCGCAAATCGCTGGCTAAATGTTCAAAGGTCGTTTGAACATCCTGGCGCCTCCAAGATGCGGGAGTCCAGCTGGTATAGCTCGATGTTTTCAGTCGGTAGCTCTGCCTCCGGTGCTGGTCGTCGTAGCGGTTTGGGAGGTGGCCTCTTTGACGCCCTCTCGTGCACCCTGTGTGGGATGCTGTAGATCTGCTCCTGTGGCTGGATCGTCGATTTTCGGCAAGGAATCTTGGTTCGCGCCCATGCCAGTATCTGTGGACCGTAACAAAGTATTAGTACTGCTAGAAATAACAGAGATATTGTGGTAATGAAGCTAGCTAAATATGCGTGAGACTGTATTTGTGCCCAAACTGTATGGTCTAATTGTGTTTGTAAACTGAGTTCCGAATTTATTAAGTGTTGAAAACTATCCTTAGAACTATCTATTATTTTTTCTTTAGATATGTCTTCTATATTTAATGATGTTATTTCAGAGTTCATAGAAAAGTTAAAACTTTTTATAAATGATTCTGCTTCCCATATTCCTCCGAAATGAGGTGATGATGGCGGAATGAAATGCCAATTGGTTCCGATGTTGATAATTGCGTTTTGGAAATTTGGCGATTGTGTGATTTCAAGTATTTCTTTTCAGTCTGTGCCGTTTATCCAAAGTTCTTGTACCAATAATTTCATTGTTATAATAATAGGTGCTAACCATCCAAGTGGGTCAAATATTTTTGCCACTTCTGATAAGATAAATCGTTTCGTAGGTTGATTATTTTCTGTGATGTTGATGTTAAAATAGAAACTGTCCTCTGATGGTGACCATGCCACTCCTAGTGACTTTCTATTTTCATCAAATGGTAGTTTCAGTAATGTGTCATCTTGGTTTTTGTTTTGTAAATTTTCCAGTAATTCAGCGCTGTTTGAAGACTATTTTCGCAACACAAAACCACCTTTTTTTAACATAGCTATAAGCTGATTTTGTAATCTTTTTGCGGTTTCCAAATCTCCGTGCCCTGACAAAATGTCGTCAACGAAAAAATCTTGTAGTGTCGTCTGACTAGCCATTGGATAATTATCCTTTTCGTCTAAAGCTAGTTGTTGTAAAGTTTTGATGGCGCTTGTGGTACCATAGGTGACCGTGGTGAGTTCATACTCTTCGATTGGCTGGTCTGGATGAAATCTCCACAGTATTCTTTGACATGTCATATCGTCTTCATGTATCTTTATGAAACGGTAACATTTCATAATATCCGCCATGAATGCAATTTTGTGAGTGCGCCACCGTAAGAGTATGGTTGCTAGGTCCTGTTGCAGTCGTGGGCCTTTGTATAAATTGTCGTTAAGGCTGATTTTCATGCTTGTCTTACTACTTGCGTCAAAAACAGCACTTAATTTTGTCGTTAAGGAATCTTCCCGAATAACAGCTTGGTGTGGAATATAATATTTTCCTTTGTTATAGTCCTTTTTGTCAACTTTTCTCATGTGACCCATTTGTAAATATTCATACATAAACTCGTGATATTGCTTTTGTAAATTGTCGTTTTTCTTAAATTGTCGTTCCAGCTGTAACAGTCGTGCCCCAGCTTTTTGCCGGGATGCACCGTATTCCAAGTCGGGATCCTTAAAAGGAAGTCGTACAGCGTAGGTTCCGTCTTTATTTCTTTTAGTAGTATCTTGGTAGTATTTTTCACATATTTCGTCTTCTTTGGTTAGTAAGGATTTTTCCGGGATTTCTTCTAATTCCCAAAACTTTGTCATTTGTTGCACTTCTTCCGTGCGTACAGTCATACTAAGTATTTTTATCTCATTATTTATGTCAGTAGTACAGAGTCCTGATAAAATCCACCCCAATTTAGTATTCTGGGCGATTATACCATTTTGAATTTTTTCGAATCCTTGTTGCAATATTTTGCTGTATTCATGGGCACCTAATATTATGTCTATAGGTCCCTTTTTGTTGTATGTCGGGTCCGCAATCAACTTATTTTGCAAGCTTTGTACCTGAAGCGGTTGCAGGTCATGTCGTGGTATTGAACTCGTAAGTTTCGGTAGGATTATTAGTGTTACAGGTAAACTATAATCACTAGAATGTCGTGGTCGTATGTTTATGTTAATAGTATAGTTAGAAGTCTTTGGCTTGTCATCTCCAATGCCTCTGATTTCGGCATAGATTTTTGTCCTTGGGTATGCTAACAGTTGGGCTACTTCTTCGGTACAGAAAGACGCCTCTGAGCCTTGGTCACACAGTACTCGTAATAATTGTGGCATACCATCGTTGGTCGTTGTCTGAACTAGGGCTGTTGCTAGCAGAACATTTTGTCTTGAAGTTGTCTCTGATACGTTTGACTGTATCTTCTTTTTGTCAATTGGTTTAGCGTGATTGTTTGTCTCGACTACACGTACGTTTTCTGTATAATTTCGATGTAATAATGCGTGGTGGCCAGGTCGTTGACACACTTCGCAGTTTACGTATTTTACGCTCTTGAATTTTTTTGATGAACTATGATTCAAACATTGGTTGCACATTTGTTTGTTTCTAACTACTTTCATGCGTTCATTTACATCTAATAATTTGAACTTTGAGCATAGATGAATATGGTGGTCATTACTTTGGCAGTACCAACATTCTTTTGTGCGTTGCTCGAAGTGTGACGCCGTGGGCTTATTCTGAAAGTATGACTGCTTATTCTGTGTATACGATGTTGACGATGATGTTGACGGACTAAGCGATGTTTCTAAACATTTAAAGCGTTTTTCTAAAAATTTCATAATTTTCTCGAAGTTTTGGATTTTAGTGCTGTCTTCTAGTTGGTATTCATATTTGGTGTTCGTCTCTACGTCCCATTTCCGTTAAATAATCTGTTCAGAATAGGGCTCCATGCTGTCGTGTCAATACTTTGATTTTTTAGTGCTTCTAGACATTCGCGTACTGTATCATGCATGTCTCGCAATTGCGCCGAATTAGCTCTCTTTATAGTAGGTAAATCAATTAATTAAAGCATTTAGCCACATTTAGCCAGCGTAAATCGCTGGCTAAATGTTCAAAGGTCGTTTGAACAATAGCATTCATAAAACATGATAAATTAGTAGTGAAGAAAAACAGAGACAACAACCCAGAAAAAAGAAAAAGAGAAGAGTCAGGTTCTCCAAATTCTTCTATGCAAAAGAAGTCTACAACTATCATTTCAAATCGACAAATAAACTCTTCGACCAAACCCCCAGGAAAAGACATTATTAGACCAAACATACTTAACTACGTTGAACGGGGAAGGTCGGCTTCACTATCGGAGATTCCAAAAAACATATAAACTGCAACGACACCCGGAACCAAAATTTCACAACCTTATATAAACCAACTTTTTACTTACTTAAACTTAACTTAACTTAATAAAAAGTCTACCACATACCCCTTCTAAGAAAAGCCGTCACAACGAAAATATAATACACATAGCAACATACAATACACTCTCCTTGAGAACAAATGAAAGCCTAGCTGAATTAATCCTAGCTCTAGATAACCTACATTGGTCGATATTGGGTCTGAGTGAAGTACGACGTCTAGGAGAGAACATAGAAGACCATGGAGAATTCATATTGCACTACAAAGGAGAAACGCCAGGCCAATATGGAACAGGATTCTTGATAAAGAGAGAATTTAAACAACATATTGATGAATTTATTGGAATCTCAGAACGCATTGTGATACTTAATGTAAAGCTACCGCCTAAAAATGAAAAGTGGTCAATTGTTCAAGTCTACTCCCCAACTGAAAAATCCAGCATATCAGAAATCGAGTCCTTCTACACCGAACTATCAGATGCAATAAAAAACCACTCGTGCAATCATTTAATAGTAATGGGAGATTTTAATGCTAGAACGGGGGAAAGAAGAGACGGGGAGGAAATTGTACTGGGTCCGTATGCTTCAGGAATAAGAACAAGGAATGGTAGAATGCTAATGCAATTGGCCTACGAAAACAACCTAAAAATACTAAACAGTTTCTACAAAAAACGTAAGAATAATAGATGGACATGGATACATCCAGATGGCAACCATAAAAACGAGATAGACTACATCCTAACGAATAAAAGTAACAAATTTCAAGATTGTAGTTATAAACAATATTAATTTTAACAGCAATCACAGAATGGTTAGAGCCAAATTACAACTTCATTCACTTAAGAAAAACCGCCCCTTGATAAGTAATAAAATTAAAACACAAATGAGAAAGGACCGTCAGAGGTACAGACTAGATATTCTGGAAAAATGCATACAGAGAACGGGAGGCATCAAAAAAGCAACCAAACAACTATTAGAGAAACAAAATTGGATACCAAATTTATTAAATAAGAACTACAAATGTCAAAAGCGCCGTACAGAAATGATGGCTATAGCTACTAGTTTCTTCACAGAATTGTATGAAAGGAAAAATACTATACCAACAACAATCCTAACGGGAGGAAGCAATGTACCAGACATAATTGTTGCAGAAATAAACAGAGCTGTGGAAACCCAAAGGAAAGATAAAGCTCCAGGATCGGACGGCATTACCAACGAGTTCCTCCTGATAAATAAAGACCACCTAATACCAACCCTCAAACACCTCTTTAATGAAATACTACACAGCGAAATAATACCTACCCAATGGACAGCGTCGACTATAATACTTCTGCACAAAAAAGGGGATAAAAGTAACATAAATAATTATAGGCCGATCAGCCTATCATCAAACATTTACAAAATCTTCGCTAAAATTATTCTCTGCAGAATAACTAAGACATTAGATGAAAGTCAGCCAAGAGAGCAAGCAGCATTCAGAAGTGGATACTCAACTTTAGACCACATTTATGTTATCAAACAAATATTTGAAAAAAGCAAAGAGTTCAACTTCACTTTCTACTGCTGTTTCGTGGACTACAGCAAGGCTTTCGACACAATAGAACATGAAAAGATCTGGCAGGCACTTAAAAACCAAGGAGTCGAGAATAAATACATCAGGATACTAAGAAACATCTATGCTAACAGTACAGCTAAAATTAAATTAGAGAAAGAGGGAAAAGAGATAAAAATAGGAAGAGGAGTGCGACAGGGCGACCCCCTTTCACCGAAACTTTTCTCAGCAGTTCTGGAGGAAGTCTTTCGTCAATTAAATTGGGAAAAATGTGGGCTGTCCATTAACGGTGAAAACCTATCACATTTACGATTTGCTGATGATTTGGTGATCCTATCGCAGACAAGTGAAGGCCTAGAGATCATGTTGAATGACCTAGATAGAGAAAGCCGCAAGGTGGGCCTAGCTATGAACACACAAAAGACCAAAGCTATGACAAATGGGAAGCAAGAACCTATCAGGATCAATAACATCCTAATTGACTATGTCAATGAATATATATACCTAGGGCAAATAACTTCCTCCTCAGACCTAACCACAAAAGAAATTGACAGACGCATTGGAAATGCTTGGAAACAGTATTGGAGTTTGAAGGAAATTATGAAAAACAGTGAAACCGCAATAAATATAAAACGGAAACTTTTTGATACATGTATTCTTCCAGTACTTACTTCCGGTAGTCAAACCTGGGCACTCACAAAAAGGCACAACAAAAAACTAGAAACGTGTCAGAACTCCATGGAGAGAAGTATGATAGGTAAAAGACTATCCGATAAAATAAAAATTAAAACCATTAAGAAACACATAAAAACAAAAGATGTCGTAAAAACAATAAAAAAGCTAAAGTGGAAGTGGTCAGGCCATACAATCAGAGGAAGTGAAAAATGGTCAAAATTAGTCATGCATTGGTTCACAAGTAACAAGAAAAGAAAACGAGGTAGACCATTCAGACGTTGGGTTGATGACATTAAAGCCATAGCAGGTAGCACATGGACAAGAGCAGCTAATGATAGAGAGAGATGGCGACAGTTGGAGGAGGCCTTTGTCAACTAGTGGCATACAGACAGGGAGTTGATGCATAATAAAAAGTAACAATGAATGCAATGCATTGGTATAGTAATTAAATTATTTTAGTAACATAAATTGTTTTAGAAATAAGCATGAAATGTAATTTATACTGTCTGAATAAAAGCTAATATTATTATTATAATATTATTATTATGTATGATTAATTTTACTCATGAAATGTTTGTTTTGTTAGCTGTCCTTTTCAAAATAAATAAATAAATAAATCTTGATTTGTAAGCTTAAAAATGGGTGTTCTTATTCTTTTCTAAAAAAAAAATTACAGGTGTAAACAAAAAATTTAGGGCTTGTTATACACTTCTTGGGTCCGGTTGTCGCAAAGGGAGTACACCAAAAATACGCAAATTTTTTTTTCACAAAGTGACTAAAATCTTAGCTATCAAAAAAAAAAAGCCGACTCCAAAAAATTTGACTGATAAAATTGCACTAAAAAGTAAAAAATAAGCGTTAGACTTATACAGACAATAACTTTATTAAGAAAAAATATAGATACAATTATTGTTACTTTTGGGGCCGGTGCCAGCCAACGAAGTTTTTGAAGCCGGTGCCAGTCCGCGTTTGTAGTTAAAATTTCATACATAAGATTTAATGTACTGATTATAATATAGTATGTCGTTAAATGTTTATGTTAAAGTTACCTTGGCTGGCACCGACTCCAAAAGAATAATTGTACCTATATTTTTTCTTAATAAAGTTATTGTCTGTATAAGTCTAACGCTTATTTTTTACTTTTTAGTGCAATTTTATCAGTCAAATTTTTTGGAGTCGGTTTTTTTTTTTTGTTAAAATTTTTGTTTATTTTTCGCTT
Organism: Eudonia lacustrata; assembly: GCA_947562085.1. Taxonomy (NCBI): domain Eukaryota; kingdom Metazoa; phylum Arthropoda; class Insecta; order Lepidoptera; family Crambidae; genus Eudonia; species Eudonia lacustrata. The sequence goes on along the minus strand of OX387323.1, from coordinate 704,329 downwards.
TTTAGTGATTCGTTTCGATCTATTTATCAAAAGTGAATATGGGTAGACCTACTAAACACGCTGCTCGTATGAGACAAGCGAAGAAAACGAGAAACGCCTATCTCAAAGTAGGAAATCAAAAACTGAGTTCCGGTGCCTGTCTTCTTTTGCTTCGTCATAGTCGCTTAACTATCTTAATCGAGATATTTTATCGCCACCCGTGAAATACTTATCATTGAGGAGTTCCGATGGCAATCTATGGTCTTTTTCATCAGTTACACTTCATCAAATGATACTTTCTGAATGCAAATGCTTGACTTATTTCTGAAAATACCAAAATCGCGATAGGTATGCCTACAATATTCGAGGAGTTCCCTCAATTCCTCGAGGATCCCATCATCAGAACTGGACCAAATTAAAATGGGACCACACGGGAAGCACCAGCTTTCAAATAAAGAAAGAATCATCAAAATCGGTTCACTCAGTCGAAAGTTCTGAAGTAACAAACATAAAAAAAAAAAAAAATACAGTCGAATTGATAACCTCCTCCTTTTTTTGAAGTCGGTTAAAAAGAGATTGCTGATGTCGTCTCTTCTCTGCTTAGGGCTCTAGCGCCGCCTGGTTGTCGCTGTAGATAGCCATTTTTCCTGTAATAGGAAGGTGTTCGGCCATCTCAGGGCATGCCATTATTGCGTATACTGGAGACACTGGCGAATCTTCCTAACGGTATCGACTTGTTCCTCTCGTCCTGTCCGCACATTTAATGTGCACGCCAGATCCAGAGAGCTTTGTTGACTCCTTTCTGGAGCCGTCTGTGTAGCAGGTGATGCCATCAGTTTTTACACTCCAGTCTTTTCTTGATCCTATGTGTATTCTATATTTTTTGTCAAAGATCCTTTCCTTCCGTATTAAGTCGTTATTGGAGAGGAGAGTCTTCGTATTATTTGCCTATGCTAGCATGATCCTTCTTCTTCGTGAAGTTCCCGGTCCATATGCCAGTGCTTCTTAGCTTGAACCATTGTTCCGTGGCTCTTCTCTTAATTTCTAAGTCCAGCGGATTTAGCCCCAGTGGGATCTCGAGCGCGGCTGTAGGTGTTGTTCTCATCGCGCCCGTGGTCACTAGGGCCGCTAGCCTTTGGACTGTCTAACTCTGCTTTGTTTTTCCCTACTGCAGCTCTGTGCCACCATACGATGGCTCCATGTAGGATTCTTGGCAGTATTATTGCCCTATATATCCATAGTGCCATCGCTGGTTTCATGCCCCAGGTTCTGCCTATTACACTTTAACACTGCATCATTGCCATCTTTCCCTTTGAGCATGTGTTGCTATATGGGTCCTGAAGGTAACCTTGCTGTCCAGTGTCACTCCTAGATACTTGACTTCCTTAACTGTTTTCAGCTCCTGGTTGTCCAGTTTTTCAAGTCCTGCACCCCCTTTGCGACACCCTAGCCAAAATTGATGCCTCATTCTTGTCTTGATTTATTTTTCTATAAGTGTATTTTCAATTGATTAGTAAAAAAATCAAATGACCTTATGGGAACATAATTGCATTAATTCTAGAAACTACATTCAAATGTTTTTAATATTTCTTGAAATCATTTGGTCAAATCATGAATGTTACCTAGTCTTAACCAATGTTTACAGGTAAAGTTTCACAAAGAAAAGACAGAAGTTCTCATGACAGGCTCCTTGGATGGCTTGCTAAACGTTTTCAATGTGATGGAACAAAACGAGGATGATGCTCTGACATTCTCTTTGAATGTAGAAAATGCAGTGGAAAAAATAACCTGGCTCGACTCGAAGCAAGTGGCTTGCACCACACCATCACATGACTTGCAAATATGGGACACAGACTCTGGAGACTTATTGAAGAGTTACAGCAGAGACAAGATCACTAAGAGCATTAAAGTAAGTGTTGTTTGACATAAACTAGCTAAGTTAATAGTGTGATTCAAACTGCAGTTACTTTGAATAGAGATAATGTAAGTAGATGAAATCAATACATATTTAATAATATTGTTATGCCTTTCAGAGGAGTAAAACCGATGATGCCTACTTGGTAGATGCATACTTATCGGCAGATAATACTCCTGTGCTTTTAGCTGGATCAAATTGTGAACATGAGTAAGTATTTTTTGCCTTTATTGCTGTAGTACCATTGGATAGTACCATCAATGGACTACCGATATATACAAGTGTGTCACTAGTTCCATAGTTTAGAAATTATACATATTCAAATGTCCAGGGTTTTTAAAAATACTAAAAAGTGCTTATAATTTAAGAAAAGTCTAATATTTTATTTATTTGCAGGAACATCCTAAGGTCTTTAACTATATCTGAGAAGAAACTGCAGCCCAGGACGAACTTTACGCAAAACAAGCAATTTGTCAGATGCTGCTGGTATGACAAGGAAGTAAGTTTTACGTTATTTACCGTTTTCATCCCAAACATTTTAGTATCATTATTATTTGCCAAAATATCCTGTGGCTGCATCGATTCTAAATCGATGTGTGGCGGGCGGGCATAAACAGTAAAATTTACTAGAATATTAACTTTTAACTACAGAAATATTATCACCTCTGTGGTTTATTGGTTAAACCCCAGGTGTCAGACCCAAGGTTCTGTGTTCGATTCCCCAGCAGACTATATGACAGGAGTCATATCTATACCAGAAGTATCAATTACGTAACGGACATTTTGGCCAAAATGAGTTTTATATATATTAGGATTCAGAATTTCCGCTCTATCGATTGGTATACTTAAAATGGCTCTATCGTTCAAAAAATGTCCCTTACGTTAATTATGTTCAGGCAATCTAGAACAATTTTCGCAAAAATATTTGATTATTATTCACTTACATTAAATTTCACCACTAAAATGATCCTTTACAGTAAATTAACGTATATTTTCCGAAAGCTTCTAGCCGCTTACATTATTTTTCATCATTTATTTTTTATTTACACCTTAAATTTCATTAACGTAAGAAGCATTAGAGCAAGCATTAGCAGCAAGATAACATTTATTTTTAATGTAAGGGACATGCTATCCTTGAAATTACTAGGTTTTATGAAACTTAACAACAATGATAAGAAAGAGAAGATAAAACTAAGAAACTTTGTTCTGAACGTCAATAAAATCGGATAAAACGTGTGTGGTTAAGGTTCCACTGGCAAGTAGCTATGGAACGCTTCCTTAGGTTATAAAATAAGCCTAAGGGGTGGATCACTTATTGAGCTGTAGTTTAACTAATTATTTTTACTAGATGAAATATGATATATGAGTGGACTGTATTTTTTAAGAGGTTTGGTTCAGCTCGGATCCACAACTAAGGTAATTAAGCCTCGTTCAGTAAAACCTGAGATTAATTAGAAAAACACCAAAAAAAACATCATGGGCAAGGCACTTGTACCAAGATTTAAGGGAAGGTTGTATGGGAAAAAAACACTCACTGTTGCTGCAGATGAGATCCAGTTCACCACTCTTCACAATTACCACAATCACAAGCAGGCCTGCTGTATTTAGTGTATCGATATATCCAATTATAAGAATAAAGTGTTTTTGGAAGAAGATTAGCTTGATTTACTTAGATTTTTAAAACACTGTCGCGTAGGCGAGGTCAGCCATTGCAATCTGTTGCACACGGAGCGACGGACCGAGACGTTATTTTTGTCAGGAGAGGGTAGGAAGAACCTCATACAAGTGCGTAGTATCAAAATATAATTAAAAATGACGGTATGCTAAGTAATTTATGAACGAGACTCAACAAAACGCTAAAAAGTTACAAACAGACAACGAAATAAAAAACGTTTTTTGACTCTCCTGTAAAATAGTGGTTTGTCCCTTTCATTAATTGATAGTTCCGGTATCGATATTATTATGCTTGTTTGGCTGATGATATGTCCATAGCTAGCCCTACCGCCATCCAACAACAAAATGTTAGTAGCATTTGTTGCGTGTAACGTCACTTACTCAGATTAGATGAAGGCTTAAAAGCTTCACAATTTTTTTTTTATATATTGCAAGTTATTTTTAATGTTGGTTTTTCCGTTATTTACAGAGAGACATCCTAGTGACGGCGGGCGAGTCTGGCTTCGTAAGTGTGTGGAGCGGGAGCGGCGATGGCGGCGAAGCGACCTCTCTCAAGCAAACGCACACCGTCAACAAGCATGTGAACAGACATAAACCATATTGATATATTTACTTGGTCTTTCATTGATCAATTTCCTTTGGTATGCTGGTGGGCAGCTACAGCTAACTTGTTTCTTACTTGCATAATGTAGAAATCGATTTCAATTTATACATTGATAATCACCGCACTAGTTGATAATGACAAGTAATAAAAGGTGTTGCAATACTAGCAGTGTGACTAACAGGATAAAAATTCCTGATTTTCACACTGGTGTTACATGTTGGTGTGACCACGAGTCCGTACTGGATCGTCAGTAATAGATAGCTCGCATGGGCATTCCTACGCGTTTTATGATAAACGGTCTTGAAAGGGGACTGAGCTATCGAGCTATCGAGACCGGTAGCTCAGCGGTCAGGGCATTGGACCCGTAATCCAAGGGTCGTGGGTTCCATTCCCACTCGAGCTTCCTGACACTGATTGATTTTTTCTAGTAAAGTTTTATCTTGTAACTACATATAGCTTCTTGAAACTCAGTGTGCCTTACAAATAAACAAAGAATAAGGTCCGAATAGTTATTCCGTGCTTTGTTCCCGTCATGTAAACGTCATTACAAATTGAGTAAAAGAGACAAAACACGGAAAACCTATTCGGAGTTTATTCTTTGTTTATTTGTAAGACTCAGTGTGTCTATTATTCATAGCATTGATAGGAAGCACCATAATTGCTATTATAACAGAATCATCGTCAACCTAGCGTCCCACGAGCACAGCTGGAATTGAGTGAGGCATCCCCATATAAACAGATAGCACATAAGGAAAGTGCCATAACCCACCGTAAGCCCTAAACAAATGGCTTAACGTTAATATAATGATTGTTGTATGGGATTGACATAAATATAATTTATGTGTATCGTTGAATTGTGTCAATCCCATACAATAATCATTATTTTTAATTTATATTCTACGATTAGCGTTATGCCACTTGTAAAGTGGGGCTGGCCCGTTGGTGCGTTGTTTTTATATCCATTACTGAACATTTGTCTAATTTTGCAGCGTGAGTGACAATATAAATAAGTAGCGAGAAATAAATGTAAAATACACTCAATATATTTTCATACAGATTGATAACTTAATACTTACCCAACTTACCAGGCTTCACCTGGAAATGGCAACCTGTTCTGTGCAAGGCAGGAGGTACTAAATTAATTGCATTAGTTGCAATCTTGCAATAATAGTTATTAGTAATATCGCTGATTCTATCAACACATAAAATAGGAGAGGTATTGCAGATAATAATACAAAACTCATTTACATATTATTTTATGTTTAGAATTCCAAAATAAAAGCTAACAAATGTAGAAAATAAACTTTAGCTAATAATGTCAGCGTGAATTACAATAGTGTCGCGAGTATAATAAAATAATCTATTATTAAACATAATCGAGATATAATCATTCAGACACACACAAACAGACTAAAATGTACCATATATTAACACACAAGAGGATCTACACTTCTATCGACAGTAAGCGGGTGAGAGATCAAATGACAGCGGACCCGTCCGCTACTAGACCCGTCGACTACTAATAATCCGTTAGCCTGTCGATAGAACAACAGCTCCTCAGAATCATCACAAAACCTACAAGTTAAAACATGTCTCCGACGTCCTAAGCCAGAGTAAGTAATCCTAATGCATTGCAATGCTATGGTAACAGTACCCTCTCCACCAAGCTAATATATTAAATAGCGACACCACATATTAACAAGTCTGGGTGCTTTTAACATTTTTGATATCGTATCAGACTCCATAACGTGATCATAACTATGTTAGACACTTAGAACAATAATAATTCCAATAAATATAAAATTTGTACTCAATAATAACTTCGAACACTTGCCCTTTTTGGATCCGGAAATAATTACCTAACAAGCTCATGAAACAATACAGACAGACCGACGACGCGTCGTCGCAGTCGGCAATATGCCAGCACGCAGTCCGGGGGGAGTGGTTTTTTTCTCTTTATTATATACATTGTCACTGTAAATATATTAAGGAAACACCAATATATTGAGGTCCCTCAACCTATCAGATGCGAATTTGTGGGTCAACCGAACTTTGTTGAATGTGGGATTTGATAATATGCTATGGCATACGTCTAGTTTAGAGTATTCTTGAACAAATGCAGGGTTGGGAGCTCTCGGCCTACACACTCTGGCAAGATCAGTGTACGTTGATGCTTAGTTTTTACACCTACCCCTACTGACATACAAAGACCACGAAATAATATGCAATAATTTCGCGTGCGCATCAATCCAGCATTCCGTCTGGCGTGCGCAACCAGAGTGCCTTAAAACGTTGATAAACAATCGCCATTCATAGAGAAACCGAAACATGCATTGGCACCGTAATTCATTAACATAAACATTATCAATAAATAAAAACCCGTCGATTATATCTTAGCTATCACGATTGCGTCGACTGCTTCGGAGCGAGGAATGCGTGCTATCGTATTAAATAATTGTATCAAAGCGCGACGTGAATTGCCATTTAAATATTTAGCCCATGATTGATAAAACTGACATTTACCACATCACATCAGACAGTCCTCATTTTTGGTAGCGCTAAACTAGCCTAACGTATTAATTCAGTTGTCTTTCAACTGTCAACCAACACTACTTTTGCAAACGCATAGCCGTTGTTACTTGAATATTAATATTTTAGCTGTATATATTACAATGAATGGAAACGTTTTGAAATTGCGACAGAGTCAAAGATGCAAGGTTTGCTTTGGCCGGTTCACGGGTCAAGGGTACATTGCCATGACAATGCGACGTTTGATTCGTGAACCGTAGACTTTTGTTGTGTAAAGTGTTTACCTAAATGCCGGTGAAATAAATAGAGAAAGTAGGTCATTGACCGCGGCCGTCCTGCGCGCCGCCTTCGCCCTTGCGCACTTCACTTCGAAGCCAGGAACAACCTGCGACATACAATACACTTGATTAATACATATTTATTAATAGCTATTGCTATGAAACGACCGGAGGTTTATCGAGTTCACCCACCCACTTCGTTCATTATTCACTTGAATCTGCTGAACAAGTCATTTGTATGACGATCACACTTTCATACGTATTTTGTCGCTAAAAGGCAATATTAATTAATTTAAACTGAATATTTTTAGATCTGGTTTTAAACTCATAAATAAGATAGTTCAGATTTTACGTTACATGTTATCACATATGAATCCTAGTGTACCTAATGTATGATATTGAAACTTGAAAATTAAGGCATTTTTTTTACATCCTTTAAAGTCTTAATAGTTTAAGAAAAATATTTATCTAATAAAATTACCCATTGAACACAAAGAAAGAGAATCGTAGTGTACGGCCTCGTAGTGTACGGCCTCGTAGTGTACGGTCGCGTCGTGCAAACACTTGCCCTTTTTATACAGTGGAAAACACTTCGTCTGTGGGGTTCTCCCCCTTAGATCCCGCCTCCCTGCCCAGGCTCAGGGGCCTCGAGAGGGATTCGGGAAAGGACTCGGTCTACCCACTAAAACTACTGTACATTCCCTTCAGGTGCCACTAGTGAGACTGGGACTACCGGTTTAGCAATCACAAGTATTCACCCTAGCAGCGGGCAAGCAGTAGGTTCTACCTGAAGTAGATGGCCTTCCTGGAGAGCAGGCGGTACCTGAAGTGGATGGCCTTCCTGGAGAGCAGGCGGTACCTGAAGTGGATGGCCTTCCTGGAGAGCAGGCGGTACCTGAAGTGGATGGCCTTCCTGGAGAGCAGGCGGTACCTGAAGTGGATGGCCTTCCTGGAGAGCAGGCGGTACCTGAAGTGGATGGCCTTGTTGGAGAGCAGGCGGTTGGCGTCGGCGGCGTCGGCCAGCGGCAGCGGCTGCGGCGGCGCGTCGGGTGCGTCGTCGGTGAAGGCGTGCGCGCGCAGGCGCGGGCGCAGGGCCGCCTCGCCGAAGGGCCCGCGCAGCCACGCCCACTGCAGCGGCACCGCGCACGCCGTCTTGCTCTTCAGGATCAGCTGCGGGGTGCGGGACCGCAACCTTTAGATGCGTTCGCGAACGCACGATACGTTCCGATCCTCCGACTACTATTGTACGGACGCCTGCACGTCGACCCATCCGAAGCTGTCGAATCTCTTCAATAAATGTTCGACCGTATTACATATACGTAAAGTTCGAAGTCTATTGAGGACATTTAACAGTTAGCGGTAGTCTGACGCGCGGGCGCGTGTACCGCGCACGATAGGAGCGAGCTAGTCGTGGGAATAAACGTAACATGACAAACGCAACCAGTGTGCGCGTTCATTCACACGTTCAATATCGTATGTTTATGTACGAGTAAAATTCGTACGAAAATGCATCTAAAGTACGGCTGGCTTTAAAGTGTCCGCTAAAACAAGAGCGAGCGCACGCGCCGGTCCACCCTTGCGTATATTTCCCAAAAATGTATAAGCAGCGCCGAATGAAGAGGACGCGTGCAACGACGGGTCAAACAATACAAAACAATGTATATACTAGTGATAAAGTAGGAAACTGGCCCTTGATGTGTTTTAACTGCTTGCCTGATAATTTAAAATAATATTAATAAATCGTGCCGCCTTTAAAAAAAGTGATTAGCACCATATCCCCGCAGTAGAACTTTACACAATAAAAATTACTCTAGCCGCTCCAAAGTCGATAAAAACCATACTTAGTTCTTACGAATTAGGTGTTAAGCGAGATTATTGTAATTTTATATTAAATAAAGCGCATATTAGATTTTTTAATATGAATTACCTAAAACCTCATTTTACCTACTAAAAACTCTGTTAATCAAAATATCGAAAGCGTTCATCTTTCGTAGCGTACTTGCTGACATGGTACGAGCGCCGGCGTGCCCGTTTCGTGTGAATTCATAATAGAGCAGCGCTCAGAGAGGCGGGTCGCCCGTCGCACGCGGCGCGAGTCATTTACATATAACCGGACAACCGCTTAAGGGTGCGCCGTCCGTAAGTGACAAGTGTCATAATGTTTTAATTGAAATGTCGTCGTCCATATTTATTTGATGCCGCGCGGCCATACTAATTTTGTATGGGGAATTTAAGGTGCTTAAAAAAAATAATTATTTAAATAACCACTTGATGAATCGAAAATGTAGTCTAGCAATTTATAGTTTATCCATTGATGATTGTTTAGACAAAATCAGAGGTACAATAATTTAGATAAGAAATCTACTAAACGCCGCCACTCGTTTTCATGATTTTTGCCCAACTTTAAATGATATTGTAGAAAAAACTATAGCGTGTTATGAATTTATGGTTCTGACAAATTGTAAACACGTTCCCTATGATACTAAATATATATTTTGTTCATTTGATACGATAGTATTTTCAATTTTATCTACTTAACCGTAACTGCATTTTTTGGTCGGCGCACCCTTAACGCAGCGGACGCCCTAAGAGCTGTCCCGCACGCACCTGGTATGTGATTTCGCGCTGCGAGCTCTGCGTGGGGTCGCGCTGGTTCTTGTTGACGAAGGCCTTCACCACCCACTGGTGGCCGAAGGCGGAGAAGCGCGACGTCTCGTAGTACAGCTTGTGCACGTACTCCTCGGTGCGGTACGGCTTCAGCTGCAGGTCTGCGCCACGGGGTACACTTCATCAATTTTCATATACTCATCGACACCAGAGTTTTTGTCGCCAAATAATAAAATAGAATTTCATCTGGATGACTACGAAGCCGGTGGGATGTATTCAATTTAGGACTCGATAAATACAGGTTGACTTTTTTATCACCGTCCAAAACTTCTGAGATGACTCCCGTGATAACAAACAACTCTTACTATCGGACCAACTCCCTAACTCGAAAATAAAATTCAGCTGTTCCATACATTTTGGTCGAATGAATATTGATGTTTTGTATGGAACAGCTGAATTTTATTTTCGAGTTAGGGAGTTGGTCCAATAGTAAGAGTTGTTCGTTTGTATCACGGGAGTCATCTCAGAAGGTTTGGACGGTGATAAAAAGTGACTCTGTATATTCTAAATAAATAAAACATTATAATAACTAGTTTATGTATAGCAGAATACAGGCATTTATTTATCTATATTTATTTCTACCTCATAATTTATAATAATAGATAATAATTGTTGCTCGTTATAATGATCAAAGGAAAAAATGGTCGATGATTGGTTCCTGTCGAGCGCCGAGGCCGCTACTACTGCCAAATCGATGCAGCCATTCGCGAGTTTTAGCGATACAAACGAACAGCAATTGATTTTTATATATATAGATATGTGGCGGTTTATTATTAGCTTATAAGTTCTACAATTATTAATGTTGACTGTAAACCTTCCTCCTAATAAAATAAATAAATTAATGAACTTCCCTACACTCACACCAATTATCTAGCCCAAGAGAAGCTTCGTTATGAAACTCGTTAAATGGTTACTAGACAACGGATAAACATACTTAAAAAACTTAAATACATACTTATTATACATAGAAAACACCCAGACCCGAGACAATTTAGAAAAACAATAATTTCTAAATTGACCCGACCGGGGATCGAACCCGACCTCCCCCGGACCCCCGTCCCCAGAGATGGCGACACCATGACAATCGGTATACAAACCACTCGAACAAGGAGGTCGTCAAACTAATAAAATAAAATAGAGAGTAGAGCAAGTAGGTACCGTTGAATGAGATCTTCTCGTAGGAGAGCAGGTCGAGCAGCTGGTCGTAGACGGCGTGCGCGTCGCGGCGGCGGCGCTCGGCGTCGGCCAGCCCCGCCACCACGTCGGCCGCCGACTTGCCGGGGTGCGCACACGCAGCCTCGTGCGCACCCGCCTCGTGCGCCGGCCCGCGCCACGGACAGCCGATGCACTCGTAGCGGCACCCGGTCAGCCTGCGCCAACGACCCAGGGTCACGACCACACGACCACACGACCACACGACAAGGCCCCGGCACGGGCAGTGCATTCCCGCCACTCCATCACTCCAATCAGAGACGGATTTTGCAATGTTTGGATATTGAACGCTCGGAGCGATGCCACGCAATCCACGTAGTTATATGGCTCCCACTCTTACGCGCCACTCCATCACTCCAAATTAATGGATTACAGAATATTTATAAAATTTATAAAATACAGTGAAAAAATTAATCGCCTACCCGACCCTATTCGATTCCTGGCCGGGTCGGGTGGGCGTTTAATTTTTTCACTGTATTTTATAAATATTTAATTTAGCTTCAGTGCAGCAATTAGCACTTGAAAATAAAAAGTAACAATGGATGGATTATAGAATGTTTGGAAATCCAACGTTCTGTGCGATGCCACGCAGTCCAAGTAGTTATATGATTAAATTTGGAGTGATGGAATAAATGGATGGATGGAGTGCAGTGCCATTAAATGGGGACCATAATACATGGCGTGTGATGCCAATTAAACACTGTGCGGTGAACGTTTCAACCGCGCAATGAAGAATTCGCTCGCCGCGTCGCTAATCGCTCTGTTGAGTGGACACTGCCACCACCTCCACATCACGCTCGCATGCTCTTCCGTACCTTCACCACGTGTCTTGATCGCGTATGCGCATCGGCATGCACGTGCAACATTATATAGGACCGGTAACTTCTAAAGCGATGGGCGGAGAAAAGAGAAAATATGGCGTAAGCAGCCATCACATTTTGTTTTTACCTATCTCCTCTCCGCTTATTACAGCACATCTCACCGCCCACTCTCGCTTCATCCGAAAGAGTAAACAACTGGTGAATAAACTTTTGGCAAAGGAGCGTCCCAGGATGCGATCGAGTCGAGGAAAGTCCACGATATGACTAGTTAATATTAAAACCTTCAGCTAAATTGGAACCGATGACCGGACACAAGCTTCGGACAATCATGACGAAACGATAGCTGAAAGAGTTTGGTTCGCATCCCGGCGGGTGTTGGTGTGTGGCCCGTAATGGCGTTAATAGTGTGCCGCACGCACCTGCGGTAGCACCGTCGCGCGGGCGGCGGCGCGGCCACCAGGTAGGAGCGCCGCAGCGCCGCCGCACACAGCGCGTACACGCCGGCCAGCGTGCGAACCAAACTACCCAGGCAGCGCGCCGGCTGCGCCTCCACTACCACCTGCGCGAACTTGTACTCCCTGGAGAAGAAGTTACCTCATGTAACAGGGAAGGTTACGCTGATGCATCTCGATCTTTGGAAGTCGTCCACCCGATATGCCGGTTTACTATGCGGAAGGTTTCGAGTCGAAAGCTGTATCGCTCTGTGTAGCCACGAGCGATATTTAGAATGTTCTCGTTAGATCGTTCGCGGATCTTTTACCTGTTCTCGCACGACTTCTGCTCGTGGTGATGCAGCGAGTGGCGTGGGAAGACCTGCGTGCAGTACTTGCAGCCAGCGGGCAGCTCGGAGACGGTTTTCTCGACGGCCAGGTTGCGCGAGGCGGAGCTCTTGGAGATCTCGACGCGGCAGTTGGGGCACGTGGCCGCCTCGTCGCGCAAACGCGCGTCCGCCAGCAGGTGCGTGAAGCACGTCGCGCACATTAGGTGCCCATTGCTACACTGCAATTTTAAAGATTGATTACCATCTCAGCGCTGGCATGCGCGCAGTTGTAATTGAATTACGAATTCGTTTTTTATAATTTCCCATACAAACATCTACAGAATTATTCTGATATGAATTATTTTAGCATTAAAATTGTAATAATTGCTGCATGAGAAAAGTGTAAATTGTGGATGTTGATATGTGTGATCAAATAAATAAACAATGATTTGTGCAAATCATATTTCTACTTGGTCTACCTCTGCCCCTCATCGCTCGTGGCTCCTGTAATCAAACTACATAATAAATATAGCTGGAACAGAAAACAAATCAGATTTTAATGACTGGTGGCACTCGGCATTGTTGTTCTAATACTTGGAACATGCATTTTAACTGTAATTTACTCTTAAAACTTGGATAGTGACCACTGATATTTGAAAATGAATTCCAATTTTTATGTAAGGTACTAGAATGTGAAAAATATACATTGTGAATTATTGTTCCTCAAAAATTAATTATAATTTGCATGTTGTGAAAATCTAGACGATGTAAATAATACCTTAGTCATGTTATGTTAGTGCTATTTGTAATTTAAGTTGTTTTTTAAAAGGGATAAGGAATTTAAGGGGGAGAGCTAAATAAAGAAAGAACTACTTCTCTGAAACATTTCTTTATTAAAAGTGAAATGTTACAAGAGTGAATACAGACTATGTTTACTTGCTATGAAATTATACAAACTAGAATATCCTATACAATAGTATCACAGATTCATAATAGACAATAATTGTTGAAACTAATGTTGACAATTCACAAGGATCATGTACACAGTAAGATCAAATCCACATCACATTAAATCTAAAACATCAACACATTCATAACAAATGTAGGAACCTAACATACCAGCCACAACAAATGGCCTCAAACAATTTGTTGTACACATTTATACATCTTACAACGATAATCCCTAGCTTTTACAATCAATAGTACAAAAATGGTCAGTAGTGTAATGTGACGCCGTACAAAATAAACATGTCAAAATGGTGCCCGCAGCAGTGGTGTAGGCGCCGTTACGACTCTTTCTACATTTCGTAAGAGTTCTTGCTCAAGAGCTTAGCATATTATGTAATAAAGAAAATTTGGTAAAACAGCTGATACGCGTAAGCTGAGCGATCAGCTGTTTTAGAATACCTGGTAGACGGCCGCCTGCGGCAGGTCGAGGCATACTGCGCAGCACAGGATGCCCCCGAGCCTGTGCTCGAGCTTATCGTTAAGCTCTTTGTCTACTTTGCGTTTCTTAGCCAATGGCTCTCCCTCATCTTGCACGTCACAAGCGATAGTGCTTTCGCTCGAAGAGGGAACGGGAACAGGTTCGCTTTCAGGAGCTTCAGCCATAGCGCGAAAATAAACTAATATCAAAACACACGCACACGTCCGTCCGTCACAAGCAGACGAATACAACACAAACAAATTGAAATACGAATATCGACAAATGATCGACAAACAAAGGTTTGTTGTGTTTTTATAGGAACCCCTCCCTCCCGCGACCCGCCCACTACTAGTGATGTGAAAACATCTAGTTTTTCAATTGAAGCGATGTTATAAACCGGAAACACAGATGTAAAGTCAATAGAAGAAGTTTGCCGATCTTCTGTTGCTCACTAATAGGTACATTGAAGGTAAAGAAATACATTTATTTGTTTAGTAGGATGAGCGTGTGCACCTGCGTTTGCGTACGTTTGTGCACCAAAATATGTCCTACGCATTTGACCTACACAAAATTAGAAATTGATGTGTAACATCCTCTCGTTTTCTTGCAATTTGTAGGAGTGATTTCGTGAAATGGGACGGAAGTGTGTAATGTGTAATATCTTTCCTCTGGGACGGAAGTGAGTAACAGGAAGTCAGGGAAACGCGCAAGCGTCGCTAGAAACATTTCGTATGGCAAGATGTTGGTGGCAAGGTTTATGGCAAGGCTGTTGATGTCTGTGAGAGAATTAAGTTCGCTGTGCCCGAAGATGCCCGTAAATCCCTGGTATCCGCTGAGTTGAATTATTCGCAATTTTATTTTTTGCTCTACCTTTCTAGTTTTTAATTTTTCTTCACGTTTTTTCTGCCGGTCATTTCGCATATATTCTGCTCTGGATTTAACCATCTCTGCAAGTTACGAAATCATTAGAATTAAATTAGAAAATATTTAAGAATCATCATTTTGATATCAAAAAAGATATCCGTGTAAATAAGAAATTTGTTTTTTTAAATCAAAATTAAAAATATCAATGGAGAACATCATAAAAAAAGATCAAAGATTAAAGTTTTTTTTTAATACTTAACTTGAAAAATGATAAACTTGCATATATTTACTACTAGTAACTTGGCGACTAATTATACACTAATTCTCCATGCAAACAGATCTTTGCTACGTGGTTTCATTCTCGAGCCTTAAAACCCTTGATAACTTTTAAGCGCGAGACCGACTAATTCTGTTACTTTGCGACTAATTCGCTATGCAATCAGATTTTCGCTACGTGGTCCCATTTTCGAGATACAGTGGGACAGCTGTAACTGACGTCAGTACAGCTGTTCCACAGACTTATTAGAGATTGACATTGTCTCAGACTCTAGGGCTCCGGGTTCGATTCCCAGCGATAGCCAGTTCTTCAGTGTTGAAGAGTGCGTTTGTTCTCACTAGTTCGATCGTCGAACCTGTAAGAATTTTTTTCTCATTTGTTTTACCATTGAACTACTGAGTTTTTTTTTATCATTTGTTCAGGCGATATGAAGGCCAAGAGAGCTTTCTCCTTCAGGAAATGTTTTCTGTGGTTTTCTCGTTGTGGAATGAAATTGATTGTTTCCATTCGCCGTAACAACTAGATGAGTAGTATTTTAACAGATCTTTTAGTTTTTTCTTTTGACACTTAGATGAAATAAATGAGCAATTATTATTAAATTTTACTTTTTTTTCTAAGTGCTAACTGCTGCACTGAAGCTGAATTAAATATTTATAAAATACAGTGAAAAAATTAAATGCACTGAACTTTTACACTGCTTTTTAATTTTTGATTGCTAATAGCGGCACAGTGCGCCATCTATCCAACGGTTATTATAACCGAGCAGATTCAACTTTACAGATGAAAATACCACAAAACGCGTTACGGTAATACTTTTTTTTTTAATTTATTTTTTAAGTGTTAAAAAAGTATCTTCTAATTGCTGCACTCAAGCTGAATTAAATATTTATAAAATTATTATTATACTTAATTTATTTATTATTTAAATTAAACTTCGAAAAAAAAAAAAAATATTTTTTGGCACTGCACTTTTTTTTAATAAAGAAAATACGAAAAATCTTGAAAAATGCTCTCCTTAATAATTTATTTTCATTTTGTTTATTTCATTTTTTTTCACTTATTTAAATATAAATATAATAGTATATAAAATATAATAAAAATTTTTACTTTTTATTTTCAAGTGCTAATTGCTGCACTGAAGCTAAATTAAATATTTATAAAATTTATAAAATACAGTGAAAAAATTAAACGCCTACCCGACCCAGCCAGGAATCGAACCTGGGTCTTCCGCAATCCGGGCGGCTGCACTGACCGCTATGCTACCTGCAGGGATGGCTGACGTAAGCGCTAAATTTTGTCACTGCTTTTGTAATATTTGAGTGCTAATAGCGGCACAGTGTGCCATCTATCCAACGGCCAATTTATAAAATTTATAATATACAGTGAAAAAATTAAACAAATCTGCATAGCCATCGGTTGCAATAACCGTTGGATAGATGCACTGTACCGCTAAAAGCACTCAAAAATTAAAAAAAGAGTGTAAAAATTCAGTGCTTATGTCAGCCTTCCCAGTAGCATATTGGTCAGCGCAGCCCAATTTTCTTTATGGTGCAGCCGCCCGGATTGCGGAAGACCCAGTTTCGATTCCTGGCTGGGTCGGGTAGGCATTTAATTTATTCACTGTATTTTATAAATATTTGATTTTTAAAGTTTTTGAAGATCCAGTTATAAAACCAATGTTTCCTGCACTCTTGTCTTGTCTATCCTCCTTCTCCCTCACTTACGGTGCGGTGCCAAACAGACTCTCAGTTAGCAAAAATGCACAAAACTTAGATGGCAAAAGAGCAATGCAGCAATGTAGGTAAGCGTTCCATGTTAAGTACGTCTCTTGTTGACGATGTAGCAAACGTCGACATTAGTCGTGAAGTTTGGCGCAATAGAGAAGAGGCTTTTTTACCCAACAGTGGGTTGGTGCGAGCCCTGAGAGAGAGACAATAGTTCCTACCTCTTCTGAAAAACTAGATTTAAATTTTTTTTATACTCTACTAGGTTAGTAGTCAGTTGAAAATTATCATGTCTATATGCATGTAAGGGATCAAAATAAACATAAATAAATAACTTCACATTATTTAGTCAAAGGGTATATTTTATTTTAGTATACCACAAATATTTTTCATGACATTTTATTAACAAACATAAATTACAAAGTACAGTGGCATAGTTTCTCTATTAACAATTACAAATTATATTATCTGGTTTTAGTCAGAACTATTAATTTCCATAAATGATGGAAAATTTATGTTGGTGACTTGGCTTTGAATCATAATTTTGGTTTCTTCGGTAAGGATCCAAATGCAGAGATGACTGTGCTTTTGGTGCCAGTGACGTTGGTGGTAAGAGGCTGCTGCACCAGGCCCGGCTGCTTGATGTTGGGTTTGGCCCCCACGTTTGGTGCTGCCTGATCCCATTTCGATTTCCTTTTTTTCTCATCGTCACTCTCTGGTTTTTTTGCAACTCCACTTATAAAGTCAATTTTGGATAACTTGTCCTTTTTTTCTTTTTCCCTCCTTTCCATTTCTACTTTCTGGACCCGAAACAATTCATCATAGTAAGACTCCTTGCCCCATTTTAATGGATCATAAATTTCAGGTGGATAATTAGTGTCTAATTCATTAATATGACAAAACTCAATAAGTTTTTCATATATACTGGGGTTCCTGAAGTTTTTTTTGTCTTGAATGATCCTGTTCATGTCCAGGCCTTCGTTCGACATTCGACTGTAGAACTTTGCAATGGTGTCCTGCAGTTCTTTGGGGCACTTACCGGCGGGCTCGGGCGGGATGGAGGCGCCGTCCTGGTCGTCGTCAGCGTCGTCGCGCGGCACAGCCTCATCCGTGTCCGTCTCCATTGACAGGCGGCGCATGTCGTCCTGGTCCTCGCCGCGCGGCGACGCCGCCTCCTCGTCGGAAACCACAGTGTCGTCCACGTACGAAACCAGACGCCGTTTGGGCGAAGGCGGCGCGGATGCTGACTTACTGCTCTCATCGCTCTTCTTTGGACTAACTGGTGCTGAATGTGTCACTTTAGGCTCATCTTTCTCAGGTGTCTGTTCGTCTACGATGCTTTCTTCACCCTCCGAATCCGTATACGTGGCTGTGAGTGAAGCCAATGCTTGGGATGTCATGGTAGATACATAGAAGATACTGCTTGATGTACTATGAAAATAAATTTTAGTGTTCCTTTAGTTTTAGATATGCGTGGTTATAATAACAAATTAATGCATAATGAAAAATGCTGTGATTGATAACAACATTAGAAAGTTCACATAATATTGTTTAATCAACCAGCATAACCTTTACAAGAACTTATAAAGCAATAATGTTAGTTATCTTTCCAATCCAAACACAAACAATTAGGGATGCCCGATCTGAATCGATCTTTTAGAAGATCGATTCACGGCAATACGATCTGCCGATTTTTTTTTTCGATTCAACAAGATGCGATCTTTGCTCAGATCGAATCGTATGCCTGGAAGATCGTATGAAAAAGTCGTATCATTAAAATACAAAAATAATGCAAACTAAACGATATATTAGATCTTTGGCAATACTAAAATTTCAGCGGGGACCATGTATCTACAACAAAGTAAGATTACCTACACCTATTTGTTGAAATAGTCTCGAGTTACGTATCTAAGTAAGACTGCCGTGAGTATGAAATGAAATAAAGGTAGATCTGTATTAATGTTTGTTTATTTTATACTGCCGCAAGAATATCATAGATATACATACTTTATGTTCATTGTAGATAGTACTAAGATTGAATAGTAATTTATTTTGTGAGCGTGACATTATTTTTAAGTATTGTTTTTAATATGGCTCCGTCAGTAAAATCAAGCGTTTGGACGTTTTTATTAGATGTGACACGGGTGGACAGTGCAAATTATGTAAACAGAATGTATTTATCTATCTATCTATGTAATCTTTTTTCACTTAAATACAGCTTTACATGCAATGTCACGGTCTTTTTATTAGTTTTATAAAATTATTATACGATCTTCCAAGATCGAATGAATACGATTCAATGCAATACGATTCAGATCGTGGATCGATTCACGGGGTTAGGATCCATTACGATTCAAAAGATCGATTCAAAGCAAAAGATCGGGCATCCCTACAAACAATATGCTGACATAAGACCTCATGACATGACAGACCTGACTGACAGTGACAGCAAGCATGAACAAAGTAAGGATTATTCCTTCAGCAACTATGACAGACAAAGGCATCAAGCTAATACAGTCAAATCTTTAGTTGCTTTTCTCATAAGGACTAAATAGAAGGAGCTCGTATCTAATGCCAACTCGAAATGTCATTCACAAGTCTTATTTAATGTCTCCGTTCCTTTAAGAGTAACCCTTATAAAATTTTGCAAAGATAGCGGGGGCACTAATAAGGCACTAAATGTGTGTGTTTTCATTGCTATAATATAAGTACACTCGAGAGGTGTCCGTTAACCTGGCGTACACATGGTCTAATTCACGTTTGTTGTTATACCCTTTTTCAGTGCGTAATCACTACAAACAAAAAAAAATTAGTGCCTCTTCAGTTTATGAAATAAAGACCTTTTTTAGTGTGAACGCTGGCATCACAATCAAGCTGGCGTACCCATGACCGTTCTCGAAAACTACTTATATAATAGCAACGACATTTACACACATATTTAGTGCCCAATTAGTGCCCGCGCTGTGCACCATTTCATAAGGATTGCTCTTAAAGGAACGGAGATATCGAACATAACTTGTGAATGACATTTCGAGCTGGCGTCAAAAGACAACGAGGGTCGATGGCACCACCCATCTCGTAAATATTGAGCTCCGTATTTAATTTCACATAAAAATAGTAAAACTATTTATTTTAAAGCAAATTAGCGTTCAGAAGATAGTTCTACTAATAAATCACTAGCAATATCGTTATCATCGCCGAAGTCTATCGGATAACACTTGTCAAGACGAAAAAGTATTCGATTCATGTTTACGTCCATAGTAAGGAATAGTTCGAAAAGTTACCGATAGATGGCGTGGATAGCTCTAACCTGAATTGCGGTATCGTTGTGTTTTAATACCCCGTTACTATAATTACAGTAAGTCAAAAAAATGTAATTGCGGGAAAATGAACTTTTGTTTCAATATTTAAAAATTAACGTATCTTTATTATTATAGCAGATAACTCAGATATTCAAACGGATATCAAAAGATAAACTTGCTTAGATCAATCTTGAATATAATTTATTTGTTTAATATTAGTAGTTTATTTTTAATCTAACGAACTATACTTACAACTACCACTTCTATCAGACCACCTTCCTTAAAACCTTCTTAAACATATTTACAGTAAATCGGTAACTTACTGTAAATATATTTAACGAAATATCCTGTCCGTGTTAGTTACTGTAACTTTGTTTATTATAACCTCTATATAAATATGTGAATGCCCAAAAATCCAGTGTCTGTTTTCGCAATATTCACGTACTTTAGAGCTCTAAAGATATCCTGTCCTAAAATATTATTGAGCATAATAAAATGTGGACTCTCCTTACAAACAACAACGCAAGTTACAAACAACAAATCATATTCCTCTCGTTGGTGTCTTTGACGTTCTATTTTGTTACTTAACATAATGTCTTTATTTAATAAACTTAGTTACTAAGCACTGAGGATCCGGAACACTAAGTCAAATTCGTTGAGTTTCCAGATCCATGTGCTCTTTATGACGTACAAAGGGCATAACTTTTTGAATTATCGAAATCGGCCCTTTAATTACAAAGTTATTAGCATTTAAACATGGGCCGCTCGGGCCGCGAAAGTCAGCGTGCCGCGGAAATGCGTGACGTCACAGGGACGGACGCGCGCTCGCTGTTCACTCACCTTTGCGTGGCTATGCATGTACAGTGCAGTTCAATTCATGAATTCAGTTACTACGCGTTTGTTGTTATGTAAATAAATACGTGTTAATTGTGATATTTATCTATCTATCAAACTAGTACATAATAACTATAAAAACTAACATAATAATACATAATAATTATAATAATAAATAAAATTAGAAGCTGGTTTTGTACAAGCTCAATCAGATAACTTTCCAAAAGTGGATTATTTCATAGTGTTTGATTTTTGAGGTAATCATTTGAAGTTCACCGGCGCTAAAATTCGTGGTTGGAAACTGCAAAGGTAAGAGAAGTATCTATTTTACCTCACCTTGGTATTTAATCTTTATTTAAGAATGGATAAAATAAAAAAAATAAAACCCATATCTCGTTATTGATTGAGCTAGTTGGTAGGTTCCTACTTACAGATCATACAGGGTAGTATAGTTTTTAATCTTAGTTATGATGAAAGAATATAGTTTAAAATGACACGGTAAGTAATCGTATCTTATTACCGTGACAGTGGTGGAATGTTATGATCTCGGGGACTGATTCAGAAGTTATGAATGGTGCCTAGCTTGATGGACAAATGGTTTTTTTAATCACGTTCTTTATTAACGTTTATTGTTTTATTAGAGACAACTATTTAATCAATAAATGAGTACCCGTCCCGCGCTATAGGTAAAAAAAAATATTTATGATGATGAGATACATGAAAACTTTGAAACCAAAAAGAATGTAGATATACCTACTTGAAAAAGATTATGATGAAAGTTATCTACGTATTTTTGGAAAAACATCAGTGTTTCCTAAACTTGCTGAGACATAAAATATATCTCATTATGTAGTTTTAAGGTTATTAAAAATAAAAAAAGATATAATACAGAAAGTATATTTTTTTAGAGGCTGTTGACATTTAATTTTATGAGGCGGACGGAATCTTCAGTTTGAGTCTTCTTCTAACCAACTTAAACAGTTAAACGTAACGTAATTTTCCATGTCTTCTTCTAACTGAAACAGAAAATATGTCTACATACATTAAAATTTCTTCTAATATTATAATAATGCCTAGTTGAGATATATACCGACGTATGTAATCGTATGTCTTTGTGTATCGCGATGAAAAAAATATTATAACTATTACCTATACTTAGTAGTTATTTGTCTTATCCCTGAGTACCTACCTACGACCCTACGTTATTGTTTTGTACTTTGAATATGAAGAATACGTAGGTATTCATTCTCCATAAAGCTCAATAAAATGTAGGTAAGGGGTATTTGACTATTTTCAGCTGGCTTAAATAAATAATAAAATCTTAGGTAGGTACGTACCAGAAACCAAGTTCGCGTAGGTATGGTTTACCTATCAGTGAAGTAAATCCAAATGAGCTTTAGCATTTTTGTGTTTTTACTATCTATTATTCCATTTTGTACAATATGTGCGTGTTTGCGAGCATAAATATACACTTTTTTAACACTTGTATGAATTTGGCCGTGCGTGCCTCATATTCGATAGTTTGGTTAAGTTTATAAAATATCTTAAATATATTTATATTCTAAGCCAAAGTAAACTAAAAGGTTAATAACTTTACTAAAAGGTTAATAACTAATACTTACATCAAAATGATCTTCATAACATTGTTTTGTAGCCTGAGACGACAGTGGAGTCTTATCGCCTCTTTTTAAAACCGAACCCCATTTTTAAAGCAGTCTCGGGTCTTTTGGCCTTTAAAAAATAGTTTGTCTGGCGTTTTAACAGACGTATACATATATACGTTGTACATTTAGTCACTATAAAATACTTATACATGTTAAAAATCCAAAGCGAACTCTAATTATTTTCGTAGTTGGTTTTAAAACACGTTAAAAACCTAAGAAACGCTGGACGCTCTATCGCGGCAAACGGCTAAATGTCGCGGGTGGTTTCGTTCCGTCCCAGTGACGTCATCACGTCGTGGGGCGGCAACTTTACGTGAAACGCATTCATTTGATTATTACTCGCTCATTATTGGTTGTATAACAAAACTAATTACACCAATCTTTAGCATTTTTCATGGACTTTAATACTACATTCAAAACAAAAAACCTTCCTGTTGGAATGTTACCCAACACTAGTAATGTACAAAAACAACACTAGCCGCGCGAATACCTACAACGGTCTATTTAAGCTTTGGGCGCCGGCTTGTCTGCCCTCTCTCTTACCGGCAACGCACATAAAGACGGTCCTGTTTTCTCTGTAATATTAATGTGTAAAGTAATAAATCTCATTTGCTCACTATTTCAATCAGCATTATTATTTCAACGTGGAACAGCCACTACAACCCCGAGCGCAGCCTACCGCGCCACACTTCCTGATCCTCATTACACACTAACAGAAGGCATAGCAATAAACTTGAAATCGACCATGTGTACGCCACCTTAACGGACCCAAAACCATGAAGCTATATGGTCAAAATAAATCTAACGACACCTCATAAGTTAAAGTTAAAATCATCGATTTAGAATACGATGGTTAAAATCCACCATGTCGTTTGGGCTGTAGGGCGTGCCAAAGAAACACATACATACACTCGAAAAACAGTTACCCTCCTTCTGACGATGACGCAGCCGGGTAAATAGAGAAAAATTACGTAGAACGCAAGGATTTTCTTCCTTTGTTGTACAGTTTCTGAACGACTTTTATTTCCGCAACGCGTCAAAACGTTTTATATAACCTCAGAACAATAACTAAACGCATTGTCTTATTTTTTTTTATAAAGTCTTGCAATGTAAAGATTTTTTTATGTTTTTGGAAATGTTTTGCCAGCCCTTTTTTTGATTTATGATGAATAGCGGATTAAAAAAAATAAATTTAAGATATTATTGACCACTCAGGTAGGTAGTTCCTCATTATTAAAATACTGATTGTAGTACCTTTATTCTGAGATTTGGAACCAAGTTGTTGGTGTCATGTCAGTGGTACTCAGTGTTGTCATGTCAATTTAAATGTCATTTTTCTTGCTATAGGATGGGGGAGTTGGATGTTTTAATATTCGTACGGAAAAATTAAACCTCTACACTCCGTAATTTGTGTTTACTGTGATATGACATAGTTGCGAAAACCTACACCACCGCCGCTACAGGGATGGCGACACAACCAAGTGACTACACTGATTTTCCGCCCGAAATAATACTAAAACCATTGGCGCTGATCGGACTGTCGGGATTAGATGCCGTGAACAACGCAGTGCACAAGGAGATATGGGATGCCTTTGCCAACAACAGGCGGCCGGATCGCGCCGCAGTGCGTTTCAAATTACTCAACAATACTTTCGAATTCCCTGTTGTGAAGCCTAAAAGGAATTCTTACGAGTGGTACATCCCCAAAGGAATCCTAAAGAAAAATTGGGTTCAGAAACGAATCTCCTTGATTCCTGCAGTTGTTGTGTTGTTTTACGATATGGAGTGGAATGATCCGCAGTGGAATGAAAAAATTATAGAATGTGCGTCCAAAGTACAGTCTATCCGCGCTGCCGTGGAAGGCCACGCGACGCGCGTCGCCGTCGTGGTGCTACAGGGCGGGCAAGCGCCGCCGCCCTCCGAGTACATGCTCGGCGCCGAGCGGGCGCAGGCTCTGTGTGCTGCTTGTGAGGTTCAATCTAAATCTTTATTTGTTCTTCCTCATAGTGATCACCTCATGGGCTACATTGTACGTTTGGAGAATGCCTTTTATGATATTGCTCAAAACTACTATCACCATGAAACCAAAAACATTAAGCAACACAGAGATCACCTCAACAAAACAACACACCAGTATTTATTTGTGAGGCATCAATTCAAACTTGGATACCTCAATGAGTTGAAGCAAGACTTGAGCACTGCACATAAACATTACATGCATGCTTACAACAACCTGCTGGAGACTAGGGCAGTGGACACCAACATGCACGAAGTGAGAACTGTCGCAGGTTACATCAACTATAAACTGTGCAAGTTACTCTTTGCCCTTAACTTGCCAAGAGATGGCATTGCTCAACTAAAGTCTCATATTGAAAAATACAAGAACAGAGTAGGCTCTACTGAATTGTTATTTGAACATTATGCCTGGATTGCAAGGCAGTATAGTGCATTTGGAGAACTGTTTGACGAAGCCATTAGAGCAGGGCTTCCTGGGATTCAGACTCAACATCCTGGATTCTATTACCAATATGCTGCACAGTTTACAGTCAAAAGGCGACAAGCTATGAGATCAGTTTGCAGTGAAGCCACAAAATACCCTCCACCCCCAGATCCCTTGGAAGGTATTGTTGAGTATTATGGACAAAGACCTTGGAGGCCAGGTCGCTTGAGTGCTGACCCCCATGACCCTCAAAAGGAACAGGCTGCAGTGTTGGCGTTACAACACAATGAAAGAGTATTTAATCATTCAACAATGATTATAAGTTTTCTGGGCTGTGCTATATCACAATTTAAAACATTCCATTCTCCCAGAATGAGGAAACAACTTGTAGTTGAAATGGCTAATGAGTACTACTACTCAGCAGACTATGGCAAAGCACTTACATTGTTGAGCCACATGCTCTGGGACTATAGGAGAGAGAAGTGGTGGTATCTAGCCTCTCATGTATTGAATAGAGCTCTCCAGTGTGCCTATCTCTCTGCGAAAATACAAGACTATATTCAACTCTCCATTGAAGCACTATCCAAACATATACAAGTGCCAAATAAAGATAGGGATAGAATATTTAGAAATGTCATGTCCGTTCTTAACATGAACATACCTGGACCAGAGCCGGATGTGCCGGTTCACTCACAGACCAAGGCACTTGAAATTTGGGAGACAGCAATAGAAAAAGAACCATTTCTATTGACAGTTGATATGATAAACATATCTAGTTTTTTGGAAGTTAAACCTAAATTCAAACAGCAGCGATATAGAATGGATGAAATCATTGAAGTTGAAATATATGTAAGATTGACATATGAAACAATTTTGGAAACAGTCAAAGCTTACATGACAATATCCAGCGCTTCTGAAACAATTGAAATTCCTATCACCCAAGATGGAAACAATACAATATCTTTGGAAGGTGGTAAGGTAAAAAGATTTATATGTCAGTTTAAGCCAAATCCTCATGATAATGGATCAGATATACATATCAAAAATATTTCATTTATCCTTGATTCTGATAAAAAGAGAAAAATTGTTATGAACTTTAAAATTGAAGACAATAAAACATTGGAGCCGACAATTCATCCTGAGCTACTACATTTCATATTAAGTCCTAAAGCTGACATGGAATTTGATTGTATTGTGCCTTTAACAGTGGCTTCTATAACATCTAGAGAATGTAAACTATCCATAACTATTCAAAACTCTAGTCCTGCCCTTCAGGGCGAGTGGTTCCCCACAACATTTATTATCGTAAACAATGAGGATAGACCTGTGTATGATGTTAAATTTTCTCTTTCTTTGCTGAGCTCTCCTGATAATCCAAACCCTGAGTCGGTTACAGAGTTAAGTCTAAATGAAGGTGTGTCCCAAACTCAACCTATCACAATAAGCATAGGTGCTATAAATGAGTCTTCTGAAAACTCATTAATGTTTTATTTGAAAACAAATAGGACTGCTACGGCAACGGTTCAGATAAAAGTATCTTATCTGATAGATCTACCAGAAATAACAAAGTTACAATGTGTTAAAGACTTCACTACAAAAATCACAGTTATAAAACCATTTGAAGTTTCTACTAATTTTGTTTCTATGAATTTCAAACCTATTTTAAAATGTTTTGTAGATGATCCCTTTATTGTTATGCCTCAAATAAAAATATTGAGTCCTTGGGAATTATTAATTGTTGATACAGAACTGGAGATGGTGGACTGTTTTGAATATTCTGATACCACTAAGCCTCCGTCTTGCATCCAAGGTCTACAAGTAGCTGAGAAAAACATAGCTTCAGATGCCATTTGTATTCAAGCTAAATGCAAACCCAAGGATATTCCTACTAGAGTTGGCCTTTATAATATCAAATGGAAACGAAAAGCCAACCTAGATGGCCACTGTGTGATGAGCACCACAGCTCTCTCTGCACTACAAATAGATGAATGTCCAATAGCAATAGAAGTCAATTATCCTGAAGTTGTAGAAGTCCAAACATCAGTTCCTCTGAAGTGTACATTAATAGGAAAATCAAATAGCCCAATCAGGCTGAGCCTCACTGTAGAAGGAACAGATTTTTATATGTTCTCTGGTTACAAGAAGCTTTCGGTCACAGTGCCACCTAATGACAGTGTGGAACTGTGCTACAACATCCACCCGCTCCTTACTGGCAACACCACGCCACCTCGATTGCAGGCCACGGTTTTAGGTGACAATGTTTATCAAGAAGTAGTGAAAGAGATGTTTGAAAAAAAATTTCCTCAAAATATATTTGTTATGCCTAAGTACAATAAATAAATTGTATAAAATGTTATTCATTCAATAATTATTATGAATTGTAAATAATTATGAACAAAAATTAGTAAGTTATATTGTTAGCTATAGCTACCTTGTAATTATAATTTTAACAATAAATTCAGTTATTTGTTACTGCTCTTTAAATTTTAAAACAAATCACTCATTTAAACAATATTCACAGGATTCCTTTAGAACTATGTGCAATTAAGTACAGTACAGAGTAGTGTTTAATTTTAAAATAGAACAGCAACTTGGCTGTAACTAGATTTTATCTACACTAATGTTGTAACATTCTACTTATGTTTCCAATACTTGACTTATAATTACTACTGTTATAGCGCAGACAACAAAACACTCAATTTAAGCAATTTCACATGATAGTATAATATCCACATCGATATCGTAAAATCTCATTATAACATCAATAAAACGCGACCAATTAACCTGGCGAGCCTTATGTCAAAATCCCCATACAAGTTGTATAAAATTTTGATATTAGGCTGGCTTTTGAAAACAGTTGGGTTATACGTGAAAACTTCGTCGAAACTACTAAACTTACATACACAAAACTCTTTGGTAAGATCTTGTGCCAATTAAATAAAAAAAGAACAGCGCGCGCTCGCTCCTGATTGGCCCTGCGCGCGCAGCTGCGCTCTCATTGGTTAGATTTTAATGGCGGCAGCCGGCAAGTTTACTGTGACAATACACGTACGCGTGAATCTAATGTTTCGCAATGTGTTTTGTTTTTAAAATACAAATTAAAAGTTAAAAATGGACAGCGACGATGATATTTGTACGCCTCCGGATATTCTAGAATTGGCAACAAAAGTAACTCACAATCTTTTGCCAGAAAAATCTAGAAAATTATATGAAAAAGAATATAATAACTTTTTGGCATGGAAGATCGAAAAGAAAACTACATCATTTTCTGAAAATGTCATTCTTGTGTATCTCAAAGACCTCTCCGACAAATTCAAGCCATCTTCTATGTGGGCTAAATATTCTATGCTCAAGTCCACACTGAGTATCTACAACAATATTGATATCACGAAGTATTCAAAAGACAGCGTTCCTGAAACGCAGTCCAGAAGGACACTAGGAAAAAAAGTCCTTGACGTTTACATCAGGTCAAATAAAGATGTTCCTGAAAGATTCACCAGATATTTTGTATCTTTTTGAAAAGGTAAGTGTATTTTAGTTCTGTTATTTAATCTACCTAGTACTTACGTACTACACACGCAAGTTATCTAGACACTCCGTTTAAGCGCTTTGTGTATAAATTACGTAGTAGGTACCTACACTTTACTACTTCATAAATCATAGTTTTTGCCTTGGCTATGTACCTCAAGCTTATTATATCGTTTATTGTTACAGGTTGCACTAATCTTCGGCATAATGGGAGCATGCCGATGGCAAGAGCTATACAACATCCAGTTCGATGAAGTCTCTAACATAGACGACAGTACAATCATGGTGAAAGTTTCGAAAACAAAAACGAAAATAGATCGTTCTTTCGTTGTGACGGGCAACTGCTATGCCGTATGTAAAAAATACATGGAACTTCGACCCACCCCTTGTCGAAACCCTGCCTTTTTCTTGATCTATAGATCGGGGAAGTGCGTCGATCAAAGAACTGGTATTAATAAATTTGGTGCTCTGGGAAAAACTATCGCAAGTGTTTTTGAATCTGCCTAACCCAGCGTTGTACACGGGGCATTGCTTCCGGCGCACCTCGGCGACCCTTCTCATAGATAGCGGTGGTGATTTGACCGCACTGAAACAACACGGGGGGGTGGAAGTCTTCTACTGTGGCTGAAAGCTACATTGATGAGTCTTTAATGAATAAAATTCAAGTCTCAAATACGATCTTGAACAGTATAGAAAACAAGACGAATGAAGTAATTATAAATATTCCAACTCCGTCTACGAGCTCTACTGCTTGCCCCGCGACCGCTACAGCTGCTGGATCAATAATTAACATTAACTTTTAAAATTGTACCATCCAAAATTTGAACAATTATTATAAATAAACGATTGTCAGCTTTTACTCTTGTTGTTTGACTAATTGCATTAGTGAAGATAAAGTAGTGTATGCAACTGCATATAACACGGGTATTAAAACACTCGTTACTATTATGAAACTCGCTGCGCTCGTTTCATAAACTCACACTCGTGTTTTAATACCCTTCATTATATGACAGTTGCATAAACTACAATATATTAATTCATTACTTATAAGTAATGAATTAAGATAAATCTAGTTACAGGGAAAACCCATATAAAAGAAACAACATTTATGATAAAAACTTTATTGATATTGAGTAAACATTAATCCTTACGAAGTTCAAATTTCTCCTCTTGAATACCATTAGCTGTAATAATTAATATGTAAATACAATCGCCGGTGTAAATATCTCTCTCAGCAGCACTGATGAAAACATCCTTCAGGAGAGCTAGAGCTTTTTCCCGAGGCAGTGGGGCTTCCGTCACATTCTGCATATTCTTCAAGCCTATCTGGTTATCTAGCAATGGCTGCAGCTGGGCCCCGGCAGAACCCCCGGCGCGATAGTTTGATCTCTCGCAATGACCAATAGGATCATAACTGTACACACAACCCTTCCCATCAGCATCTAAGCCAGCCAAGACATTGGATATATAGTATGGGAAGAACCTTTTGTAATACAGCATGGTGGAAAGCATCTGAGCGACAGCCGGTGTAGACATCGATTTATTGTGCTCATGCTCATACATTTGCAAACGCGCTTGAAGCAGGCGCGTAAGGGTGAGCGTGTCACACCAGCAGCCAGTCGCACCCAGCACGGTGCGGTTCGATAGCTTGAATAACTTCTTTTGTTCCCTTGTGTAGATTGAAAATCCAGTGCTTAGACGTGTATCCGCTCCGATCACAGCATAGTCTTCACCAGCGATCGCAACAACGCTGCCTCCGTTGTCAGCATATGGTTCAAAGCGAACCTGTTTAGCGCCAGGAACCGCATATTCAGGGAAGTTGGCACTCACGTTCAACATTTTAAAAGGGAATAATAATACGAACGTCTAATTTCACAATTTGTTTCTGCAAGAATGACAAGCATAATATTTTTTTTTTGTTATATTCTTCTCGCATTAAGGAAAGGCTGAGCGATCTCGCCCATGCAGCCAAATAAAATGTGTTTTATTTTAAATATCTTTGTTTTTTATAACGTGTTTCGGAATTTTGGGAGAATTATAAAGCCTTAGTTTATCGATTTAAAACTTTTGCAACAATATATTACATGGCGGACTTAATGCCTGAGGCAATTTCTACCAGTCAACCATAGGGTGGTGCAGAAATGACATGGGAGGTGCAAATTTTTTTCGTTAATTTAGATCAATAATTAGTACTTAGTAAATCGAAGTTCATTTTTCATCATTATCATAATCACAAAGAATAATGAAGGCATGTATGGCTGTTTAAGCTCGACCTATTTGAGTATTCTTGACTTGTCATTTTGTCATGTCAAAAACCGGTGACGTGTCTCATAGTGGTTCTAACATAGTCAAAAAGCCGAATTCTTAAAAAATATATTAAAATGACTTCGTTAATGTCTGTTATTCCCAAGTTATATCAAGAATACTCCATGAAGACACCAAAGAAACTCAAAATCATTGATGCTTACTTACTATACGTGTTCCTCACCGCTGTCATACAATTTGTTTACTGCTGCCTTGTCGGGACGTTCCCTTTCAATTCATTCCTGAGTGGTTTCATTTCCACTGTTAGTTCTTTCGTTTTAGGAGGTACGTACTTTAGATTATTCATTTATTGCAAAATAAATAGATATATTTTACCTTGATCCTGTTTATGGGGGCATGTTTAAATATTTCATTGGTTTTTCATCATAATCATAACACCCCTCAACGCCCAACCGATCATATATGATCAATGAACAACATTCCGTCAACGCCTGATATGATATATATAGTATATATAGTGTAGGGGGCCCTGAGGGGCCCTCAGACCCTCATCGCTCGGGCGTTGACGGAATGTTTTTCACTGATCATATATGATCGGTTGGGCGTTGAGAGGCTAAAACTGAGTGAGAATAACATCCCTATGCTCAATAATGTAAAAGAATATACACCCTACTGCCTGCTTAAGGTTATTGTGCCTATTTTTATACTTTTCAGTAGCGACAACCTTATCTATTAAGATTTCCTTGCATATCTCTGAACCTCAACCAAGTACTCAAATTGCGTATCTATATGTTGAACAGAGTTCTTAAAGCTCTTTTAATAAATTATTTTATTGCTTTCAGTGTGCTTGAGGCTTCAAGTTAATCCGGACAACAAGAATGAATTCCAAGGTCTGAGTGCTGAACGAGGATTTGCAGACTTCATCTTTGCGCATCTGGTGTTGCACATTGTCGTGGTCAACTTTATAGGGTAGTATGCTTATGTTATTCCCTCCCATGTATTTGATAAATAAATATTTCTAAGTCATGATATTTGTTTTCCTATTGCCACCCTATCACATATTGTGTAAAGGAGGAGTGGGTTTAATTTCAACTCAACAGAAAAGTAAACTTCCTACTTACCATGTTGTAATGGAAATTTAATCTGAATTTTTAATAGGAATAAGTGATTCACTGCCATATTTGCTGACCCTAAAATTAATACCTATCCCCCGTCAGTCATTACCCGTGGTCTCGGTGGGTCGACCCATTACCGGGTCTACGGGTAATTTTAATTACCTGTGGTTCCATGGCACTAGGGATTGTTCCCTGGATTTCTGACTGTATTGATAGAAAATAAAAACCATCAGTTAGTTACACACAAAGTTTACTCAATCTAATAAAATAATTCCATCCTAATTCATCATTTTCAATATTGGTTCTAGTATGAGTATGTTTTGTTCCTTAAGGCCTTTTTCCTGTCATGCGTATTTTTACCCCGGAGCGTATTATATACGGATAGGATAGCCGGCCGCGTGCGGGTTTGGTCCGCATGCGGGCTGCCCGCATCCTATCATTTCATACATGCATTTCCTATCACGCGGGCAAAACGCGTGCGGGACGCGGATTGGCTGCGGGCGCGCGCCCCGCACGCGTGCCACTCCCTTGCGGGGCGCGTTCTTATACTGCCAGTGTAGTTTTTACTGTCGTGCGGGTTACACGCATCGTCATTGTACGCATACAATCGCAAATAAAAATGAAAATTGATACAGAGAGACTTATTTTTAAAGTGCATTTTTGCCCTTTGTTGTGGAACAAGCAGGACGACCTTTACAAAAACCGGGATGCAAGGGTGGCTGCTTGGCTGGAAAAAACAATGACTATTATGTATGGGGGTAGCATGCCTTTCTCTTTATTAAATTCTTCTTCTTCTGACATTGAATTTGAACACTGCGTTTCATTTCTAAACCTATATTTGACCTTAATTTTTTAATTTTGATAAACTACATTAAACATTCCAGTAAGTGATCTAGTTTCAAGATAAGGATCTACTCTGCATTGTTTTTTATTTTTTTTTTATTTTTGAAAATATATAAGCGATAATTACTTTTTTAACGTTCATCTCTGTTCACGAGTATACTCACTGGCGACACGCACGACACTGCACCGGCGAACGAAATCTTTGTTCTGCGTGTGGCCCGGAGCGTATTATAACCCGCATGCGGACGAGATGCGCATGCGGGTGAAAATACGCATGACCGGAAAAAGGCCTTAAAAGAGACAAAACACGGAGTAACTACTCCAAGCTTACACTTAGTTTATTAATAAGCCCCTCGAAGATTTAGTAGGAGACAGCAGATATAAGGCTAGTGAAACACATGGTAGGTAATAAAATAATAATATGGTTTAATTTTTATATAATGAAACAGAACAAAAAAAAGACATGATTAATATTTAGTGTTTTATTTTGACTAGTCATGAATCAATAAAACAATTATTATATCAAGTGTAACAACAATACTCCTATAGTTAATTTATTATTGAGAAGAACTTAAATGAAAGCCGGTTTCATTATAAAAAGTGTTAGCTATAATAATGGTAAAAAATAATCATCTTAGGGTGAATGGGAGAACTTTTACTGGAAGAAAAATATATTACGCAAATAGTGAAATGAAATGGCGACACCAATAGATTGCAAATTTAGCTTCGAAATATACAATAAAAAGGGCATTGGCCCCACAGGTCTGCAGCTGCCACGCGAGGGCGCGCTCGCCGGCCCTGGACGGCATCGCCCACTCCTAAGTACAATGGATCTATTGATCATATCAATAGAACTTAATATATTGTTTCCTAACTTAACATATAACATAAAAACTAGCTAATTTACAATAGCTATTAACATAAATTATTTTAACTCTATTTGAGTTGATGATGTTGCACATATTTCACTATACTAATTTATATATCGAGCCTTTTCAGGAAGAACATCGTAAGCGCCAAAAATTTAAAAATGTATTTTTATAGTAACCGCCAGATCATTTGATTTTGTACCTTATAGGGCGGACTTTTAGGTTCATAGTTGAATATTTAACACTTTTATTGAAGCATGAAGTTTTTGTCGTAAGTTACATCCCATGCAGTTTATATATCGTAACCTCCACCTACTGATAGATCGTTAGTATAGTACATGTCGCTTACGATGAATGATTTGGTCATTTAGTTCATTGCAAGCATCGTACTTGGCGCTAACGATATATTAAAAATATACCAATATTTTTAAAATTATGAATAAAAAACTTGTAAAGAATTTAAAATGGCGCTTACGATGGTTCTTCCTGAAAAGGTTTGATGTATAAAATAAAATAATTTGAAGAACTTAGTTAATCAATCTTTGTACTGCTATAATGCAGACTAAGCAGACGCAGCCCAATCTAGATAGATTGCTATTATGCGGACATTTCACGCAGCTATACATAGAATAAACATTAGTGTAGTGTTTTTATATTTGTTAGTGTGTTTGTTTCACATTATATAGCTTACAATCCTCTGTGTTAGGGGTGTTATCCTTGCTAGTGTGGTTAGGCTTGAACCACAACAATACAATCCTCATCTTTAATATACAGATATATAATTTTATTAAGGTAAATAAGTAAAATGTGCATAAAATAATAGTAATGGGTTGTAAGGCGTTTTTCTCGTTTACTTATGATTATAGTGCGTCCAAAGTAAGATAATCGTGTTTTGACACCAGTATGTTCAATCAAACAATACTTCATAATGCGATATGTTATTAACTAAGGAAATTTATAATTACAATTGAATCGTTCCTTTGTGGATTTAAAATAATTAAAACAACAATGCATCCACATTCGTTCTACGATGAAGGCGAAAAAACATGTGATCGGCCGAATCGGGCGACCTATGAACGATGCACGTCGAATTTACAATTTATCAATTAGAAAAATACACTTTAGAGGATATTATAGAAAAATAAATAGTTCGCCGCTTCAAAGTAACAACTAGTAACGCTCGCGGAAGTCGGACTGAGGAACGTCGGACATTCCTCGCGGACTCCGCTCGTCGCCGATATATCACTAAAATTATATTATCTAGCTCCGAATTTCTAATTAAAATATCACAAAACGTGAAACACTCCAATGTAAAGAGTTCATGGCTCACACAATAAATAAATAAATGTCGGGATCGTTTCGCGCACCGCTCGGGAGCCCGTTCGAGCGATCGCGGTGCGAGCCGGCGGCGACCCGCGCGGGAGAACATGAGACTAGAATAGTATTTTTTTTAAATACGGTCTGAAAAACGTCGCGGAGCAGGTGGATTTTAATTCGCATCAATTTAACAGTAACCAGCGAGGAAAGAAATAAGATACGAGAGCCGCACGAACCGGGACGGTCCTCCCGGAACGATCGAGAATTTCACGAAGGTATCATTCGGCCGGTCGTCCTCCGGGCGGAGGAGGTCGCCGGGCACCGCCGGCCTCCTCCAAAGCGGAAACTGATATGAAATCGTGTTTTTCGCCGATAACAACGCCGCCCGCGTCACTGCGCACCGAGCGTCACCTCGGATGCGTCGCTTTCAATCCGACGGAGCGGCATCTCTCCTGACAAGTGGCGGCGGCGGCGGCGGCGACGGCGACGGCGGACGCGCTCAGCTGCGGGGGGTGGCGGGGGCGGGGGCGGGGGCGTGGGCGTGGGCGGGCGCGCGCGCCAGGTACCTCTGCCTCGCGGCGGCCACGAGCTGGTCCTTGCGGCGCCGCAGCGACGCCTCGCGCGCGCCCGCCTCCGGGGGGAACGCCGCGCTGGACGAACGCAACTCCACGCTAGGGGGGGGGACTCGGTCACTACCACTACTTTCACATACAATACACTTATATGTTATGCCTCTGAGTGATTTCTCTAGATTTAACACCCGTCGAACCCTTTGCATGAAAGTCCAATAGGAACATAAAAAAACACGACTGCCATGATAGAAAAAGAACTAAAAGACAAAAAACGAGATGTCATGCGTTTATTCTGTATTTCTCATCTCATCTCAGCCAAAAGACGTCCACTGCTGGACAAAGGCCTCCCCCAAGGATATGAGGGGTATTTGCCGTAATCGCCACGCTTGGCAGGCGGGTTGGCGATCGCAGTAGGTTGAGGGTAACCTCAGAGAGATGCTGCTGCCCATCCTCTGGAATAGTCCCTTAGTCGGCTTTTACGACACCCATGGGAAGAGAGGGGGTGGTGCAATTCTTTATCCCCGGCACCACACAGGGGCCACCACACAGGGGTATTGTATTTATAAAACTGAAATGTCACTCGTTCACTCACTGATTATATATACAGGATGACTTTTTTACCATCGTCCGAACCTTCCGAGATGAATCCCGTGATACAAACGAGCGACTCTTGCTATTGGACCGACTCCCTATCTCGAAAATAAAATTCAGTTATTCCATACATTTATGTCGAAGCTATAGACGACATACTGGCTGTTAATTTGGCTCCTAGCGCGGGAGATAAATCAAACAGCCAGTATGTTGTCTATAGCTTCGGATTCGTAAGCTGAGAGCTAAGTGATTGTTTTATTTGTGTTTACATGTTATATACTAATTATTGCCAATGCTTAAGTATGTGCGTCGGCTGGAAACAGCGAGTGTGTGTGCTCTAGATACAAAGTCCGAGCTGACGCTACAGATGTTTTGTATGGAACAGCTGAATATTATTTTCGAGTTAGGGAGTTGGTCCAATAGTAAGAGTCGTTCGTTTGTACCACGGGAGTCATCTCAGACGGTTTGGACGGTGATAAAAAGTCACCTGTATATAAAAAATCATAACTGCTTGATTAAAAAAACTGAAATTTTCATCGCAGTCGGAGGACCGCTTTGCGCAATACTTTCTTGTTTATAAGGTCCCCCGACTGCCATGAAAAATTCAGTTTTATTAATCAAGCAGTTTAGATTTTTTATATAAAGTCGGTGAGTGAATGAGTGACATTTCATTTTTATAAATATTTACAGATAAACAAATACATGACATCTTGTTTTTTAGTTCTTTTTTTGTCATGGCAGTCGTGTTTTTTAATTACTTATTTTTATTTTGTACCTTTTAGTGATAAGTTTTATTTTAATAAATTATGTCATGCTAGGTAATTTAATTTGTAAGCATTTTTATACAAGAAGAAACTTTTTATACAAAAAATTAACCTTTACATGATATCATGCTAAACATCAAGTTCTAATCTCTAACTCGAATAATGATGAATTTTGATCATACTAA
Organism: Eudonia lacustrata; assembly: GCA_947562085.1. Taxonomy (NCBI): domain Eukaryota; kingdom Metazoa; phylum Arthropoda; class Insecta; order Lepidoptera; family Crambidae; genus Eudonia; species Eudonia lacustrata. The sequence continues at coordinate 667,310 of OX387323.1, read as the reverse complement.
ATTTCATCCCATATTTTACCCACATAGGGGTTGAATTTCCAAATTTTTACTAGCCTATGAGTAGTCGGAACGATGCAAGGATTGTAACGATACCTTACATATCTAAATCAGATCGTTTTGAAGTTATGGTGGAATAAAGAAACATCACATACATACAAGAACCCTCAAAACATAACACTTCTTTTTGGCAGTCGTGTAATAAAAAGATTTAAAAAAGTGAAAAATAACGTTTCCCCCGATAGAAACGCACGATAATCACGGTATTTCAACGGTGAGAGATCTTTACATTAAGAATGTGAGAGATCGTATTTTTTATTTATTCGGTTTACACCTTGGCACATAGATAGGTATCGAATAAGCTGAGTTAAACATAAGTATTGAAGTGTAGCGAGCGAGTGACTCACATGTCGTCGGCGCGCGCGCAGGCTGGCGCTGGCGGCTGGCGCGGGCCCGGCGCGGGCGCCGCAGACGCCGCGGACGCCGCCGCCGGCTCTGCAACGGACGCGCGCCAGAACGGTAAGCGGGGGACAGGCTATCCACCTACTTTATTCTTTAGTAGAACTCACATCCCACATCTTATAATTGCGTTAGGGTGATGATCGCGAAAAGTTTACCACCTGTCCGAGGGTAAGAAGAGCAGAAGAGCGGTTGGGGTAGAGGACGGTGCATAAAGCATCTCTCGAAGTAAACAATAAAAAGGGGAATCGATAATAGCAACGGTAACCTCGACTCTTGTTATCGTTATATCTTATTGCAGTCGCTAAAGCTTACCATTTCGCATCGGGCCACCTGATGGCGAACCGATGCGATCACCCCGCATGCGTAGGCCTGGTCCCAGAAATGGGAAGATTTTAAGATGATAATGATGATGACGAACTTCGGCTCTCCTGGGCTCCGTTCAGGTTCAGGCATGGGGGCCTAAGATCGTCCGGTATCACTGGCAGCGACGCTTGGATATTCAAGGTTTCAATAATATATGTCCGAGGAACACCAGGGCAAAAAGAAGAAAATAACAATTACAAACTGGGCACATAAGAAGTACATCACACGTTCCAGTACCTGGGCGGGGCGCGGGCGGCGGCAGGCGGCCCTCGAGGATGTTGTCTATGGTGAGGGCGGCGGAGCGCGTGTGCTGCAGCTCGGCCGCCAGCACGCCCGACGGGTACTGCGGGAACATCGCCTGCACCTGCGCACGCATCATGCGCAATACGAACGCATTCAAAGCATTTGCCGTATCGAAACATACTAATTATTTAACACATTCTAGAAGTGACTATCCATTTATCCATCAACGAACAGAAAAAATATATCAAAGTCAAAATACAAAAAAATATATTCAAATAAACTTAAGATGAATGCTTTTGAATCGTCCAAACATTTGTTTAACTACTCATTCGAGACGTCTATTTTGTAGCTGTGGAGAAGAATAGGCGCGAGAACCCACCACTACTCTTTTACTTATTTTACAAATACTTATTTCGGGACAATAAAGCCAAAAAAAACCAGTACATCATCATCAACCTGAATTCCAATCGGCTAAATATTATCTCTTTTATAAACATCTCCGCAACACACGACTTACTCATTTATAAACAGTGTAGAGGTGAACTTAAGAAACAAAGTTGTATGTATATAAGTAATAATAATTTAATGTAATAATGTGTAATTCTGTTCTCACCTGGCGCACCATGGCTTCAATCTGCGAGACGGCCAGCGGCTCCATGCGTACTCGCGTCACCTCCACCGAGAAACTGGGCAACCACGAAACGTACCGGGAGCCTGCCGACAACACAACCACCACGCTTAGTAAAGTACAAGTCTTTCTTTGGTTAAGGCAAAAAAACCTACACATATACTGTTTATAATGGTATGGTACTCCTCACAACATTATTCAAATTTTCAAAAGCCGATAGGGGAGCAATCAATCTGCCCGATTGGAAGCGAACGACTGCAACACCGAGGATCACACATGCGCCGCGTTGCTGATCCTGAAGCTTTAGTTCTTATTGTGCCTTGTAATTTCACTGGATCTAATACCCATCAAACCGGAATAAAGTTAAGCAAAACAATGCTGCTATGCAACAAAAAAAGTAATCGAGGTGTTCGCAATCAAGTCGATTCGGGCAGAATTCAAAACAGTTGAACTACCAGATGATGAGATGAGTTGAACGAGCTGGACGAGAGTAGCCGTGGATTGCGCTGTGGCGTGAACTAGGAGAGGTCAAGTCCAGCATACATACATACATAGATGGATATGATCAAACACGCCTGTCTCCCACAGGGATAGGCAGAGACCACTTCCTGCCACTCGCTACGATTCTTACATACCTCTCGCTTCGTCAACTCTCACTAAATTTTTCATACAGTCGGCGGCAGATCAACCTACCCAAATCTGTCAAATTTCTCCAATGAATATTGATCCTTATAACCAAACAATAAAGTTCAAAATTGATTGTAGAAATTTGACAGTTTTGGGTAGGTTGATCTGCCGCCGTGTGTACATTCTCGCCGGTTAAAGGTATCGACGTGGACTAATGTAGGGTAACGATGATGTTGAACTATAACAGGTTCGGTAACGCTATATATCAATAAACGCGCAACGCAGCGCTAACTGTCTCGCTCCTTGGGCAAGGCGCGGGCGCGCTCGGTCACCGGTCTGGTTCCATTTGAGCAGGTCGAGCCGCAGCAGCGCGAACAGCAGCGAGCAGCACAGCACGGTCAGCAGCACGGCCCAAGCCAGGTGCTGGTTCATGTGCGACGCATGTTGTTGTGTTAGGGCATGCCGGCACCGTGCACCACCTACCCGGCTCCTGTCACGCAACACTGACACCCGTCACACGCCCGGCGCCGCTGACGGCTCTGACAGCACGCCGCCCGTTTGAATTATTCTGCGCTTCTTTTTTTTACATATTCAAATGCTGTTCCAATGTGAGGTTGACCGAAAGAGGTTTTCAATTTTAACTTAATGACTAATTAACTTCTATTTGTCATACTAATAAATACATATTATCTACTCTGGCTAATATTATAAAGAGGAAAGCTTTGTATGTTTGCAACGAACAAACTCAAAAACTACTGGACCGATTTAAATAATTCTGTCACCATTAGAATGCTACATTAGCGCTGAGTAACATAGCCTATATTATAAAATAAATGTCCACCCGTGCGAAGCCGGGACGGGCCGCTAGTATACAATAAACATATATTTTTATATAAAGTGCGTATCGTGAATTATTATTATTATTTTTTTTAAATTAAGTTTTGTAATTTGTTCACAACAAAATTTGCGTAAAATTACATTGAAGGGAAAGGAGAAAACATGTATACGAGGTGACTTTAGACATGTTTCCTGGCTAAAATATAGAATGTGAAGCTTCGAAAATAATATATGCTTTTAACCATATCCTGGAGCTCTACCTGTAGGTTCGAAACAGTTGCTGTAAGCTTTATTAGCATTCAGAACTAATTTGAAATGCTATGCTCTGTATTTATCTTGCACACATTTTGACACATTTATCAGTTTGACAAATTCGTTTACAGCGAAACTCGGTATAGATATTTCTATAGTTTGTACCTTTTTCCTGTAGGTCCATTTGTTACGAACAGTAATCAAAAATTTGGATTTTTTGCGCAAATCTATTTTCTCCTACTATAAACATAACTACGTATTTGCTCGCAAAAAAATTTCAGGCGTTTAGTTGTATAGAATACGACATTGCCGTACTGTTCGGTGCCAGGCCCAGAAGGGTGAATCTTCCATACATTGAATAATTACAAAAAATTCTTATACCGCAGCGCCATCTTCCGTAAGAGGAACCTCAAATTACTAACTGGTTATCCAAATAATGTCACTAGATGGCGGTAGTATGGATAGCATTTTAAATTAATAAGTTATGTTTAGTTATTTTCTAATAATTTTCTTATAACCACAACTTTTGTCAACTGCACAAAGAGCTCGTTAGCCGAGCAGCTGCGACGACGCTTCGAGCTATAATAGTAGTGATAAAGAGATCCTAGGATCGAGCCCTCGGAAATGAAATTAAAATTTTTGATATTTATGTTCATTTATAAGTTTTTAATATGTTTATCAATCTTACAATTAATGTTATACACAAAAAAAAAAGTTAAGTAGTTTTTTTGTAAATATTATATTTATTCTTAGCGCCATTTATCGGGAAGTAGCGTAAACGCGCACGCAAACGTCTACTATCGCCATCTATTGTACCGGGAACCTAGTTTCCCACTTTTTTTCTATGAGAAGCACATCTATACCCAATATTATACGTCTATGGCCCGGCCTGTCGTCGTAGGTCGCGTCGTCTCGCTCGCACCGAGTCGCGTTGTGTACGAGTGCAACGTTGCCAACTCGGAGCTAGGTCATTTGTCTGTCATATGTAACAGAGGCTATTCAGCGGAAGAAAGCAAAACAAGGAAATAATTCAGTTTCTATAAAAAGAAAAAAGCTCCAGAGACAGATCAGCCATCTACCAACACAGCTCAGTCGACAGCATCTAAAAGAAGAAAAACGGTCCCAGCAATTTGAATTAGATTTTAATATTTTATTTCTGTCATTGTAAAGTAGATTGAAACTGCCGATAGTAATTTTTCTCAATTAAAACATTAAAAACTAAAAACTTTTTAATTTGTTTCTTTTTTTCTTTCGGCTGATGTTGATGATGATATTATTATACTACTAGCTTTAGCCCGCGACTCCGTTCGCGTGCATCCTTCGGGAACCTCATTTCGGGATAAAAGTATTGTCTAATGTTAGTCAGGCAGGACATGCTCTACCTGTGTGTCAAGTTTCATCCAAATCCGTTCAGCCATTTTCACGTGATGTGCGGTCAAATAAACAGACAAAAATTCTTAAAACTGTTGGAACGTGTTCTGTTTCGATTCCAAGTATCCCCAGCCAACTGTTTTTCGAATATCTTCCATGTACAGACTTTCGACCTTCTTTAGCTTTATTATATGTATAGATAAATAGGATAGTTATATTATATACATATATGTATGTAATTTTTTTTCACATAAAACATTAAAAACTTTTTGATTTCATTTATTTTTTGATGATGATGATAATAATAGGATATAACAATTGAAGCAATAAAACGCATTAAAAATTTTCGGTCAGAAACGAGACTCTGAGCATATAACATATATTATCTAGCACTTTTTCAGATGTCACTTACCACCTATTTGTGGTATTGTGTTGGCAACCCTGGACTGGACAGTGGACACATTTGAACGGTAGCGGCCGGAGAGTACATACGCGCAGAACTCACTTCGTTTCTAAAATCCATTTGCATCGGGCAACTATTTTTAAATAATTTAATTGTGATGTTAAAATAACATTAAATTGACTGTAAGGAATACGACTGCGTCTTTATTTTGAAGATCCAAGATTAACTGTGTTATCAACGAATACGAGTTTGCTCGACTGTTCTACCTACAAACAACCTCGCCGCCGACATATACTTATATTGTCATTCAAGGAAACCAAATAAATTAAAATAAAATATTTGTTTTTGGAGTCTAATATCTCAGAAACCGTATCACTTAGAGATTTCATCACGGAACACTTTTTGTTTGTAATCACTTTGTCGATTGACATGCGTTTCATCACTGGCCGCCAAAACACGTATTTTTCAAAATGGCGGACATGTAGGTATGCCAAAGAGGTTAGATGCCCTTTGGAATGAAAATGAATTCTTTGCCTGACCATTCATTTTGTTCTTTACTCTATAGACACAAACATTTGTCACCTATAACGCCGACCAATCAGAAGACGATTCACAATTTCGCGGGCGATAAATTGTAAGACTGTGCAGTGATTGGTTCATTTGTTTGTAATCTGACGGTTTAAATATAGTAAAATTATAAACTGACAGCTAGACATGGTCAGTTTATAAACTTACGAAAGTTTAAGCGTTAGATTGTAAATTTTAGTGTTCGTTTACAATCTATCGACAGTTTATAATCTCACTAGATTAATTATAAACTAATGGTTCGTACAATTTTACGGTGACATATACATTACTCTGTGATAAATACTCACATTCGCATGACAGATGGCGCTGGTTAAATGCAGAGAGAACAAGAGTGCGGCAACAGTGCCGTGACCTTGAATCGACGTACCGAGTTGTACCTACCGGCTAGGGTTGAGTCACGCATAGTTAATTTTGTTATTGTGGAATTTGGGTGTCTTATATATTGTAAACTTACCTTGTTATATCTGTCGGCAAAGTAAAAAAGGACAAACTGAGATTATGGTTGTGTGTGTTAAGACATCATACACAACAGGTTTTTTCCAGACATTTTCATTAGGCACTCACCTATATGCAACAAAACTCGCAATAGCGACACCCAACCAAGAAAAATACGTGTATAATACTTGTTATTCTCCGTTACTACAGCAACATACGCTGCCCGATCCGCGTTTGCGGGGACAGCTCGCGTCATCGCGTGATCCTTTCCCGTGCTTTTTTCTGTGTGCTAATGTAGGTGAACTACGAGCTTGTATGCGTGCGTTTCGGAGATCTTGCATGAAGTTGCCGCACTCTCGTTCACTCTGTTAAATGTCCATACCTCAAAAGTCATTTGCCTTATCCTTCACCTTAAACCATAACCATGCCTTATCTATATCCATGTGCGTAAAAGTTTTAGTATACATTACAAAATAGGTTTACAAATATACACCAAGAAAACAAAATGATAAAGACTAATAGATAGACGATGCATTTATTTGAAACTTACGTAGAACAACACTTCGCAAAATATGACACATGTATACTGCAGCACTGATACATACAGAGCCGGCATACAATAATTCACGTCTGAAAAGATAAACGGTATTTCACCGTCGACACGGCGCGGCGCGTACGCCTCCCCCTAGGCAGCACCTGCGTCGGCTCGCGAACAGTCCTACATCGAGAGACACCAAACATGAGTCGTCATCCACTCACCGTCGAAGTGGAACAGATGGTTGGGTTGCCGGGGCGCGACCGGCGGCACCTCGTCCAGCAGCCGCAGCGCCGCGCCGGGCGCCGCCCCCGCTCCCACCCCCGCCCCCGCGCGCGCCCCCGCCCCCAGCCCCGCCGCCCCCGCCCCCGCCCCCGCCCCCACCGCACCCCCCGCCGACAGCGCGCGCCGGCACGTCGGGCACGACGCGTCCTGTTGCACCCACTGGCATAGGCACGAACTGCAAGAAAGCGGTAACAACGGATATGTTGACAACGAAAACCATTCGACACATTAAAAATTACAATGAAGTCGTCGAACGGTCTTTGAAAACTTTAACTTATTGTTAATTAATTAAAAATCCTTAATAACACTTAATCGATGAAAAATAATAGTGACTCATAGTTCTCTATTTCTATAGATTAATATCGTTTTGCCGACTACCTACTGAACATATTTTCCTTTAAATCTTATTTCATTTCTCTATTGATTATGGGTTTATACCATTGAAATTGTTGTCTGCAATCTATGGTAGCTGAACCCTGTGGTTTACTACACTTTGTATAATAAGTAAACGATCTAAGCTAACAATACTTTTAGCATAAAATCCATCACTTTTCTATCATAGTGCAATGAAGATTTAGTGTCCTACTAATAAACAGAGGATAAGCTTCGAATAGTTATTACGTGTTTTGTCTCTTTTTGTCTCATTGCAATGAAGAACGGAAACAAAACACGGTGTACGAGCTGTACATTACGTAACTATAATAATTTAACCTAAATAAGTTGCTGACCGCGCGCATCACTGTCGCGCGCCTACATTATGAATTAACATAGTATTTTAGTGCAATAAAGACATTCATATCGAGCGGTATTACATTTTTACATTTACCTATATCGTGAGAGCATTGCATTCCGGGAAACATACTACTCCCTACATACCTACCTCTAACATTCATAGTTGGGTACGAACCCCAATATTGGTCCTTCGACGACAGCGAAGTGTGATTGTGTGAAATATTCTACGGTAGCGAACCGGTCTCTTGGTCTCCCACAAGCGGGTCTCACCAGGTAGATTGAGGAGGCGCACATATCGTGGAGTACGTAAGCAACTACACTGAACCACAACCTACGCTGAAATACAGCTACAACTGTTGAACATTTACATATTTGTTTGAGAAACATTACAATATCTACAGCATTATGTTTTCAAAAGGTGCCATGGCAACTCTGTTGCACCGCCAAGAACTGATTGATGACTGTATGCGCAAGATGGAAACCAACATTGAAAAGGATTCTGCATCTCGCAAAACGTCAGATTACATTGAGAAGCGGATGGAGCTGCTTCAAGTTTACTTTAAGGAGTTTGAAGAAAATCACTTACAACTCCAGAAATCTGAAGATAAGACATCAGATTATTTTACAACTAATGCATACGAGTTAACAAAAAACTTGTACAGCAAGATACTTACATTATTGCGTAACATAACACCGTGTCAGGCAGAAATAGCTTCAGCCAAAACAGAAGAAAGGGGTGGATTTTCAAAAAGTGACGAGTTGATTAAGCAACAACAAACCAATTTTCGTGCTTTTCTGAGAGTCATCCGCAATATTGACATAGATAATATTAACGAAAAATGGGAAATATTGGACAAATTACAAGCTTTGCAGTCGCGATGGAGTGTGATTGACCAGGTACATTGGCAAATCGACAACCTGCTGATCGGCTCTGATTTGAACTACGAACTAGATTTCACAAGATACGAGAAGATGTACGAAGACTGTAAGCGAGATCTTAACCGTAAGTTAAACTCTTCTACAAGCCAGTTTCAAGCTACTCCTGCAATCGAGATTCCTACATTTTCTGGGAATTATACACAGTGGCCTACATTTATAGACTTGTACTCTCAAGCCATACACAAAAACAACATGCTTAATAAGGCTCAGAAAATGCAACATCTGAAGGGAAAACTCAGAGGAGAAGCGGAGCGCCTAGTACAACATCTCAATATATCGGCTGACAACTACGATACTTGCTGGGAGCTCCTGAACCATCGCTACAACAATTTACAACTTTTGTTTACAAAACACATACAAGTTTTTATGGGTCAGCCACCGATAGTGAAAGTAACATCATTTGACTTGAAGCGGTTGCACGATATCGGCTTGGAGACAATTCACGCCATCAACAACCTGGGTGTGGAGACAAATACGTGGGATCCGATCCTGGTACATATCCTAACTGAGAAGATGGACTCTGACACTTATGCATCCTACATGGAGTCGAGAAAGGAACCACGTAACCTGCCGTCCTTTGGTGAATTGATTAGATTTCTGGAGAGCAAGTTTACTGCTTTGGAACCAGTCAACAGGAAGAACAAGTCAATTACAACAAAACAGGAAGCTGGTGGACATAACAGGGATTTATCAAAACAACTAAAACCAAACATCAACAACAACAACAAGTCTCCCTTAAGAACATATCATGCATTCAACAATACGCCAAGAGCATGCCCTTTGTGTAAATCAAACCACATATTGATTTATTGCCCTGATTATCAGAAGTTGTCATCGGAAGAAAAAATCCGGTCAATCAATCAGCTAAACATATGCAAAAATTGCCTCTATTGCCATAACACACAGAAATGTAATTCAAACAAAACATGCAAATTGTGTAATAAGTCGCACCATACGACATTGCACGAGTTAATTGCAAATCATCAAATTACAAATAAACAATCGAAGTCCGCTATGTCAATTGCGCAACCTACTACAAGTCACGTATCCGGTAACTTTGATGAAATACTTTTGGCTACAATTGAACTGAAAGTTAAAACTGTGGATGGTACCTCCATTCAACTGAGATGTCTGTTAGATCAAGGATCACAAGTCAATTTGATCACGAAATCAGCTGCGCAACGCCTTGGTCTACGAAGACACAAACAAGATGCGACAATATCGGGCATCGGGATTTCGTCAAACAAATGCAAGGGCACTATGCAATTAGTATGCCAGTCTTTGTATAGTGACTACAAATTTATTACTGAGGCCAAAGTAATGACAAAAATGTTGAACAACTTACCAAATTATACATTTGACAAACAATATTGGCCGCACTTACAGAACATACATTTGGCGGACCCCAGCTACAACATATCTAGACCGGTAGACATACTTTTAGACGCCGGTGTATACACAGAAATAGTTATGGATGGAATACTACGCAGCCCTAACAGTATCGCTCCAATAGCACAGCAAACCAAGCTGGGATGGGTACTCCTGGGCAATGTTAAAACCTTTAATTGCCACGTAGTGCTGAACAACGTAGAAGAGATTTCTCAGTTCTGGGAAGCTGAAGAAATTAATGACTACAGTCACACATTGTCATCTGAAGAAGAATATTGCGAAGCATTATACAAAAATACAACAAGAAGAGGCTCCGATGGTCGATATGAGGTGAAAATCCCAATGAAACCGGATTTCCAAGCGCTCCTCGGCTCCTCAAAATCACAAGCAGTAGCACAGTTTCGGCAACTGGAAAAACGCTTCGAGAAAGATGACACCTTATGCGAAGCTTACAAAAAATTTATTGAAGAGTACATACAACTCGAGCACATGAAGAAATGCACCACACCACGTGAACCAAGTTTTTTCTTACCGCACCATGGTGTCGTTAAACCTGACTCGACAACCACAAAGTTACGAGCAGTTTTCAATGGCTCACAAAAGACAAAGTCTGGTTACAGCCTTAACGAGCTTATGTTAAGTGGACCGAACCTGCAGCAAGATCTGCTAAGAATGATCATACGTTGGAGAAGTTTTCAATTTGTCTACACAGCCGATACAGAAAAGTTTTACCGACAAGTACGCATCCAAGAGGAAGATCAACACCTCCAAAAAATCGTATGGCGAGACGATATCAAACAGCCTATACAAGAATACCAGCTGCGTACAGTGACCTACGGCACGAAAGCAGCTCCCTACTTAGCGATGCGCACGATCAAACAGCTGATAACAGACGATGGTTCTCAATATCCACTAGCTGCAGACATTTTAGATCACCAACTGTACATGGATGATTTATTGGGTGGACATTATCAGATAGATCAAGCCATCGAAGCACAAAAACAGCTGATCGACATGTTGCAAGGCGCTGGTTTTAACCTTAGAAAATGGGCCAGTAACGACGACAGAATGTTACAAAATTTGGTACAAGATCAAATAAGCCAAAACATGATGGATTTCAAGTGCGCACAAAGCAACAAAACGCTCGGAATCACATGGAATCCGCACACAGACAATTTCGCGATACAAACTAAAAACATTATCGCCACTACAAATAACGATGACGTCATCACCAAGCGGTCATTACTATCAGATTTATCGAAACTATATGATCCACTAGGCTGGTTATCACCCATAACAATGAAGGGTAAGATCATATTCCAACAAGTATGGGCGCTCGAAATCAGCTGGGATGACGCATTACCACAATATTTACAAGAGCAGTGGAAATCATTTAGAAACGATATAACAGCTTTATCTGACGTAACAATACCACGCTGGATCGAAAACACACAAAACGCTATAGAACTGCATGGGTTTTGCGATGCGTCCGAACGAGGTTACGCATGCGTCATCTACTGTAAAACTACAGATATTCAAGGCAACATAAACATAAGACTACTAGCCAGCAAGACCAAACTTGCCCCCTTGAATAAAACTATCACATTGCCGCGCTTAGAACTTTGTGGCGCTTGGTTGTTATCACGACTGATGAAAGGTGTTATAGAGTCATTAAGATTACAGACAGTCACAATACACGGTTGGACGGACTCGACTGTAGTTCTTGGTTGGCTACAAGGAGACATCTCAAGGTGGAAGACATTCGTGGCTAACCGAGTCACTGAGGTGGTTAAAGTCATGGCAGCCTCCTGTTGGAAACATGTTCGATCGGACGATAACGCTGCTGACTGTGCTTCCAGGGGTCTACTACCATCTCAGCTGAAGTTACATAGTTTGTGGTGGGAAGGACCTGCATGGTTGAAAGAAGAGACATCGCCATCTGAAATACAAACATATGAGACTCCAACCGAAGAAACAAAGAAAAAACAAGCATACGTGATACAGACATATGAGTCAACAAAGAATTCATTTATCGATACACTTCTAAACGAACATAGCTCTATGGGACGAGCCGTACGCGTACTCGCTTGGGTATCACGTTTCATTAATCGAGCTCGCTGTAATAACAATGCAAAACAAACTATGTATTTACAATTAAATGAATTAGAAAATGCTCGACACATTTTGATAAAACATGAGCAAACCAAACATTTTTCTGACGAAATTGGACAATTGGGAAAAAACATGAAGATAAATTCAAAGAGTAGAATTTTGGACTCACATGGCATTACTAGAGTGGGAGGTTGATTACAACAATCCGAGTTAACAGATTGGAAAAAGCACCCAATGATTTTGCCAAACAAAAGCAAGCTAACAAGTTTACTTATTGATGAAGCACATAAGATTACTCTCCATGGTGGCATGAGACTGACACTAACACATCTACGCAACAGATATTGGATTTTGAGAGGCATCCGAACTGTCAAAGAGTACATTTTGAAGAGTGTTCGCTGTCGCCGCTTCAAAGCTACAACAAACAACCAGCTTATGGCGGAGCTACCTAAGCCACGAGTAACACCTTCACGACCCTTCATACATACTGGAGTTGACTTCACAGGACAAGTGGAAGTCAAGGCTAATAAGGGTCGTGGAATTAAAACTACAAAGGGCTACATTGCCATTTTTATCTGCATATCCACAAAAGCGGTTCATTTGGAATTGGTTTCCGACCTGACTACTGTATCTTTCCTGGCGGCTTTGAAGCGGCTATGTGCTCGACGAGGAACACCAAAACATATTTATAGCGATAATGGTACCAACTTCGTGGGAGCCGCCAAGATATTGAAGCGTGAATACAAGGAAGCCTTACAGTTTTACATCAACATTGATCTCGTCGAATCAGCAACAAACCTTGGAATCGAGTGGCACTTCAACGCTCCAGCTTGGCCATCGGCAGGTGGGCTATGGGAATCTGCTGTGAAAAGCATGAAGCACCATCTGCGAAGGGTCCTTGGTGAACAGAAGCTGACGTTCGAAGAATTTATAACATTACTAGCGCAGATAGAGGCTTGTCTCAACTCCAGACCTCTGATCGCCGTGACGGATGACATAGACGACCTGGAGTGTCTTACTCCAGGGCACTTTTTGGTTAGAGGTCCAGTTCTAGCTCCACCAATGTCACCAGACCTGCAACTTAGAAACATTCATACTAGATGGCAGCTCACAGAGAAAATGTAAAAGGATTTTTGGAAAACATGGTCCAATGAATATTTAACAACATTACAAACACGTAACAAATGGCATTACCCAACAAAAAATCTAGAGATCGGTGACTTGGTACTCATAAGGGAAGATCAAACTCCACCCGCTAGATGGCTATTGGCCAGAGTAACAGAAACGCACGCAGGTACAGATGGCCGCGTGCGCGTTGTGACGTTGAAGACTAAGAATGGTTCAGCAAAGCGACCCGTCACAAAGCGACCCGTCACAAAGCGACCCGTCACAAAGCTATCGCGTTTGCTATTGGAAGAAACAGATGACAATAAACAAGACCATGACGTCACACCTCCGAACATTGCATCTGAAAAAATTAAAACTATTACAAAGAGAAATCTCAGTAGTTTGTTCGTAACACTAATTTGGTTGTTGTTTGCGTGTGTATCACCATCTTCACAACAAATGACTAACGTAACAACACTAAATGCTGCTAAACTTGTATATTTTGATAAAATATCAGATTTGCAGATTGCACAGGATCACTGAAAACTCGTAATATACTACAACATGACAACATATTGGCAGAGTATATACACCTGGATATGACACTACGACAATAAATGAAATATTGGCTATACTAGTTCATAGAAATAATTTGAAACTATCAAATAAATCTTAGCACCGAAATTATTTTTTTTGATTTTTCAAACAAACTAAATAGAACAAAAACGCAAGCAAAATAGAACACCATTAGGAAATGTTAGGTGACTGACCTTTGATAAAAGAGCGGCAACAGCGCAGTGTCAGGTGACGAGACGTTTTGGCGCCATTAATGCCGAATAAGATCACAACGTTGCACTTGCAATTTGCATTATTTATTATGGGTAAAGTTTAAATAATTCATTTTGCTTTTAAATTTTGAAATTTTTCAATGTGTCCCACATGAACCCGAACACTCAAATTGCACCTTCTCAAAATGTTATTTCCAACTTTAGGCAGTAGATCGTCGTTAGCGGCCATGTTTTTAAATTTTTCTTATTATTCGTATTTTTAATTCATCTACAGTATTAACGTCCGTCTGTTGAGTACACATCATTCTTGACATAGCCCCACAAGAAAAAATGTAATGGCGTGAGGTCGCTGAGGTCGGTGAACTTGCTGGCTTTGAGACAAACGCTCTCTGGCAGGCACCACTGAATGAGCTAGAGCCCCATCTAGCTGGTACCACAACTGGCGATACGCGATACGGGAGGAGCCCTATCAACATGCGAGACCAAACCTTGATTTTCCCGTATCCTCTGGACAGCTTGGACAATAACGCGGCCGTTAGTAGGACACACACGAGTGTTTCCATATCTCTCTCGGTATGTCCGTATAGCTGATGCAGCGTTTCCATTGCATTCTCCATAAATTAAAATCATGTCGGTGTATTCCGAAGCAGTATAAGAATACCGAGACATCGTAATAAAAAAAGACTAACTATAAGCGTCAATTTCGCACAATCCAGATCATTTAACTAGATACCTAACTCTATTTTACGTCTCCTATCACCACTAACGAAGCGTTAAATTTCGCACAATTCGCACTGCGTCTTTATCAGTCATTAGTCACTACACTTACATAACAACCCCGCTGGGCGATCGGGCGGCGGCGGCGCCGGCGCATCAAACGCGTAGACATATATTACGTCACAGGATCGCGGCGATACTGAACTTGGCCTACTTAAATAAAATAAATATTTACTTGTCACCTGATCGCCGCCCGAGCCAGTAGAAAAAAACTAACACAAACAAACCAATATTTGTCCCTTTCGTACATAGTAAATTTTCGTTTGACACGAGTCATTACGAATGCATCACGAATGCATCACTTACGCATGCAATAATCTTCTTTCCGCGTAATTTGGGTTGATTCTTTTTGACTCTTAGAGCTTCAGCATTAGGCATGATAAGCTTTGATTTGCATCGGGATTTAACATCTAAGAACAGATGAAGTTTTGCGACGTGTTTAAAACACCGATGAGAGGTCTTTAACCTGGCCGTACTAGTTTAATAACAGATACATCATGTGTAAATGTTACTAATTAAAAATTATGTCCTGTGGCAAAATTATTGAATGTTTTAAAATGTTTTTTTTTATATATAGATTGGGAGCGTCATTAGGTATACTATGGGTAATTTATTGTCGTGGTGTCATCTCCAGGTTGTATAGTATTGAGAAGTATGTAACTCACCTGAACACCATCTGTCAAGGAGAAACAGCATTTCACACCATAGCCGCACAGTTTGAACATGAAGTAAAGGAGCTGAAACATTTTAATGAAATTATACAATCGGAACACGGGAGGCGTCTGAAGAGAGAACTCATCGATGGAGTAGGCTATGTGGCTAATTCGTTGTTTGGTGTCCTTGACGAACGATTCGCTGATAAATACAGAAAAGATATCAAATACATTCAAAACAATGAAAACCACCTTCTCAGCCTTTACAAAGAGCACACATCCATTATTGAAGGAGAATATAACCTATTGAAGCGAAATGAAGAGGTTATGAACAAACAGCTATACGTCATCAACAAACATGTAAGAGAAAGTGAAAAACAAGTAGTCTATCAGAATTATGCAAATTATATCACTGCGACAGCGTTGGCTATAAATGTGATTATTTCAAATATACACAGAGTACAACAACAATTACTGGACTTGGTAACAGAAGTGAGAAATGGCCGAGTGGACACCCATCTGCTAACTCCAGGAGAGTTTCAAGTACAGCTGAACATCATCTCGGGACAACTCCCACGCGACCTATCCTTGCCATGTCTAAACACACCTGACTGCATCAGAAACATGTACAAAATATCAAGAGTAAATGTCAGAGTTACAGAGAAGTTTCTTATGATGGAGGTGAAACTACCGATTATCTCGAACGAAATGTTTGAGTTAAGTCGAATCCTACCCATACATCAAATAGATGGTAACACAATGAGAACAGTGATTCCAACCTCAGAATACATGGCAGTCAACATAAGAAAAGATTTACTTATAACATTGACCTCTGACGATATGCGGTCATCATCATCATCATCTCAGCCAAAAGACGTCCACTGCTGGACAAAGGCCTCCCCCAAGGATATGAGGGGTATTTGCCGTAATCGCCACGCTTGGCAGGCGGGTTGGCGATCGCAGTAGGTTGAGGGTAACCTCAGAGAGATGCTGCTATGCGGTCATGTGTACAACTAAATGACCAACAGTCAATTTGCTCATTAAACCTGCCTATTTACGATATAAAGGCATCAGTTTGTGAAGCTCAAATCATAAACAATAGAGCAATATCAAATTGCCGCATAGCGATAACAGAGTGTAGGCATGAGTGGATCCAGTTACACAGCCGTAGCGCGTGGCTATATTCCTGTTGCGAAGAATGCAGCGCGCAAATGTTCTGCCCAGCTGGGACCATGACACAGACATTACGTCGTACAGGCGTCATAACATTATCACAAGGCTGCATTTTAAAAGGGGACAACATAATTATACATTCACAAAATAACTTTCAAAGTGAGATAAAAAGAAATGGAGAACAAATAATGGACCTACCGCAAGAATCGGAGGTTAACCAAATAGTTAAAGAATTTAACGCAACACTCTTCCCTGAAAATCATGAGGAAACTCTGAGCACCCTGAAAAGGAAAATTGACTCTGTTAAAACCCTGCAAGAAACGGTCAGCACCCAGATTGATAGTCACGATACCCAACATTATGTCACTTATAGCCTTTTGACTACAATTATCGTGACACTACTATGTGTTTGGGGCGTAAAACATATTAAGAAGCGTCGTCAGAGTCGTGAGATGACGGTGATCTATCCAGCTCCACAAACAGAACCTGAGCCGGCTCCTCGAGGACAGCCGTCGTCGAGTCGTCGCCGGTCGTTACCACACGTCAAAACAACCGTTCAACCGAACGTTTCGTTAGATCTGGAACCAACTGTTATTTATAACAAAAATGTTCAAGACAAAGCGACATCTCCCATGTAAACTTAGAACTTAAGAAAAATGCTTTTTTCTATTGCTTTTACATATTTTACTTTTTATACTTATTTTTAACATGTTTACTTGTTCTTTTCTTAAGTCGGGAGCATGTACGAGCTGTACATTACGTAACTATAATAATTTAACCTAAATAAGTTGCTGACCGCGCGCATCACTGTCGCGCGCCTACATTATGAATTAACATAGTATTTTAGTGCAATAAAGACATTCATATCGAGCGGTATTACATTTTTACATTTACTTATATCGTGAGAGCATTGCATTCCGGGAAACATACTACTCCCTACATACCTACCTCTAACATTCATAGTTGGGTACGAACCCCAATACACGGAATAACTATTCACAGTTTATTTGTAAGACCCATAAAATATAAAGATGTGAAGACCCTACTGGCCATGGCTTTAGCCTCACTTGTGGAAGAGGTGCGAGCAGGGCAGTTTGCGCGCCTCCTTCATGGGCTCCCAGCAGATGGCGCAGTTGTCCTGGTTCTTCTCCACCTCCTCCTTGCTGGCCATCGGGTAGCTGCAAAGGAAACTGCCGTTAATCATGCACCTAATAATCTCGTTACTTCAAAGTCAAATATAATTTTGTAAACTTAATCATAAGTACTTCTGAATCGTCCTAAAAATTTTACCTACTACCCAATTTACTTGAATAAAAAAATCGTTACTTCTACATATTAATATGGGGTATATGAATCGGTATTCAGGACGACTATTCCTTTTAGCTGTTTTAGAAGTAACAACATTTTCTTTTTGTGGATAGTAAAAAAAGTTACGGAAATGTTCCCTAAATGTCAAATTGTAACATTTTTTACCCGGAGAGGGTGGGTTTTGTTTTATAAATTAGACGGTATTATTTAGTTGTGTTCAGTGAGCTACTGGAAATGTATTCCATTGTTATTATTACACCGTTCGTGTCTAAAAATTAAAGTAACTTGAGAAAAAAGATGACTGTCTCCGATGGAACTGGGCCCCGGCGGTCGTCGTCTATTTTCAAGTGTTATTTGCTATTTGTAGTGTAGGTGTGTAATCAGTAGTCACGTACGTCCGTTGTTAACGTAGCAGTTGAGATCCGAGCGCGTGGACGTAACGAGGAGAGGAAACGGTTTGCTATTCATAATCATTATACAAGCATTTCCGAGGTCTCGCCGCAACGGAGGCGGTTGCTTCAACACTTGTCTAGTTTTATTTAGTTATTTATATGGACGTATTTCTTTTAAACATTTCAATAAAGCCAATACTTAAGTAATACTTCAAAAATAGAGTGTTTTTAAAACTAAGATAAGTTCGTAAGACTAAAGAGGTCGGCGGCGCGGCGTCAAGTTGTCTTGGCTGTAGTCGGTACTCGGATGGATTAGAAAAAAATGTTCATTTCGTTAAGTAAGTTAACAGTGTCAACCGAATTAATTGAACACTAGCTGGCATCAAAAGAACGACGTCTTGAACCTTGCAGTTGATCAATGACAGAATGTATGTAAGAGAGCATTCCTCCATAACAACATGTTAGACTTCAGCTGCTGGGATTTGTAGAAGCCCTATAATGACAGCAGTGATGAGTAAAGCTGGTTTTTTAGTAGGGATTCGATCTGATTACGCCGCATTATGAAGCATATCACTTCGTAACATTAGGTTATGTATATATGGTATTATTACGGGCGTTTGGTTATCTGGCTATAAAACGATATACAACTTTCTGTAAACACAATTTGTTGTAAATACCAAACTGATAGTGTTAATGGCACGTCAGTGGCGAATGGAGGAAAATAATAATAATATATAACATGTCTGTTTTTCGTTGTCTTGTTTTATTCAATAATAGTTACAAGCATAGCATTGTGAGGGCAGACTTTCATTTTGTTAAAATTATTTAGATTTACCGTAAACATATAAAACCTGACTTCCACACTGTACGTGAAATGTTACATTGAATGCGATAAGACGCCGAGATAGATAAAGACTGAGAATAAATGGGAGATCGGCATGACTTAACACGGGACCGGAACACGCGGTCAAGTATGAGGAGGCGTTTGCCAAGGCGTGAAACACTTACGTTACGGCTACATTAATCACCAACGCATTATATTAAGATAGTTGCTGTTATAGTTACAATAATAAAAACTTTTCAAAGTAAAGAAGAAAAAGTATCTCCCTATTACTTCTTCCACAGGTTTAAAAGAATTTAACAGAAAAGATCATAAACATGTGCACTAATTTCTTCTATTATCTAATAAGGAAGACTGCACATGTCGTTCCCGTCTTTAAGTCCGGTAATAGATCAGACTGTACCAACTATAGGCCGATAAGTATCTTATCAAGCATGGCTAAACTGTTCGAAAGTGTGATTTATGAGCATATATACAAACACGTCAAACCTTTTCTTTCCCATACTCAACATGGCTTCGTGAAACACAAATCCACAACAACTAATCTTCTTGAATATAAGAATTACCTTTGCTCGGTTTTCGCTGAGGGCGGTCAGGTTGATTCAATCTACACGGACTTTAGAAAGGTATTTGATAAGGTCAATCACTTCTTGCTTTGTCGTAAACTTAGTTCGTGGTATGGTTTTCATGGAAGTTTACTGAGATGGGTTTGTTCCTACCTTAATATGAGAAGTCAGTTACGCTGAAGGGATATGCATCTACTCCAGTTCCTATTACGTCTGGTGTGCCACAGGGGTCTCATTTGGGACCACTACTTTTCTTAATATTCATCAACGATCTCCCTCACCGCTTGGTGTCTCCTTGTCTATTGTATGCAGATGATTTGAAGATATATGCTACAATTAGAAGCACCAACGATTGTATCACTCTTCAGCGTGATCTTGACACTATTACTGAATGGTGTCAGTGCAACCAAATGCATTTAAGCATTAATAAGTGTCATATAATTTCTTTTACAAAAAAGAAGAAGCACAAAATTTACTATGACTATTCACTAGATGGTTACTTGTTGCATAGGTCTTCGGTTGTGCAGGACCTTGGTGTTCTGTTTGATCAGCAGCTGACTTTTAGAGATCATTATGACCATATTGTATTAAAGAGTTGTAAAACTCTAGGTTTTGTCGCTAGAGCCACAAAACATTTTAAAAAGAATATGGGTTTCTTGCATCTTTACTACAGCCTTGTCAGATGTAAGCTTGAGTACTGTTCTGTGATTTGGTCACCTAGCTATGTAACTCACTCAAACATGATAGAGAGTGTTCAGAGGAAATGTTTAAGAATATTATCTTACAGATCGGGCCTTGGCCGCCGTCTTAACTCTTATTCCGATAGACTTCAATATTTCCGAATTACCTCTTTGTGCGTGCGGCGCAAGCAACAGGATCTCCTCCACTTATACAAAATAGTGCATTCCTTATTTGACTCCCCAAGCTTAGTGTCACTTCTCAACTTTAATATTAGAATCCTCTTGCGTAACCGTAAAAAACAGACCTTTATCTTGCAAGTCTATAGGAATAATACCTCCTTCTACAATCCCGTTGTACGCATGTGCCGTACTTACAATGAGCTGTCGCAAGTTGGCAGTGACCTGGACATTTTTGTGCCGACCCTCGCCATATTTTACCGTACTGTCAGAGAGATACTGTCTAAAATTTAATTATTATTCTGTTGTTAAAATGTTTTATTTTACTGTGTTTTTATGTTCTTGGAATCCAATTTAATTTATTTAATTGTAACTTTATTTAATTCATTGTAATTCAGTTTATTGTAATTTGATTTAATTATATAGTTTTTAATAGTCTTTAATTTTTAATTTGAGTATGTTGGTTGCTTATTTTATTAATTTTTAATTCTGTCGTGGTGACAGGTATGTTTGCGCCGAAATTTTTTAGATAATGCTGTGTGTACACGCTTTTTGGGTCTCGATCTAGTTTTAATCTGTTATAATTTCTGTTCTCTACTTCTATTTGATTGTTACCTGTTGTGTGTGCCAATATAATAAATAAATAAATAAATAAATAAATAAATAAAGTTTTTGATATTATTTTGATAACAATGAATATGAATTTCCTTAACGTTAAATAATGTAAACAATCGAAGCGCTAATGAATGGAAACCCGGCGCAGCCCAATTGCGGACCGCAGCCGCTGACGCGCGACCGCGACATCATTATTGCCGACCACTGTTTACATACCATTATAATTATAACTATATCAACAACTTAAGTGGGCATTGCCATTTTGTGAGCGTTAATAGTTTGTGCAATTCACGGTAACAGTTTTAAATTGACATAAAACTGTTGAGCAATTAAATTATATTAAGTATATTTGTAGTCTTGTCTCTTTATAGTAACCGCAATAATAATAAATAAATATAAGAAATTCTGTAAATGCCTCGAATCAATGTATTTTTCCTAAATTGTACAAAATAAAAAATGGATTATACGGACTTAAAAATTTGATATGGGAACTGGCAAGGCCAAGACTTGTTTTCATTAGCTGGCGGTCTTCAAATCCCACCAACCCGCATCGGGCCACGGTGGTGGGTTAAGGCTCGATCTCCCCTCCTGCTCCTGTCCACGTGGGAAGACCTGAGCTTAGCAAAGGGGCGTTCATCGGCTGAGTGACAACGCGTTATTTGTTGTTACTTGTTGTGTTATCCAAAGAGGTTTTATACATTTTCCATAGAAACTTTGTAAGTTAATGAAAGTTTCTTGTACTAGTTTGCGTAGTTAATTTTAGCGATTAGAGACTTTCCATAGTAGTCTTTAAATTGCATAAATTCAGTTAAACACAAACGTTTTCGATTAACTATCTAGATTTCTGTATGCTCCTTGAGTGCTCTGTAAGTTTGTATGGAATAACAAAGTTCAGTTAAACGGATTATTGGTTTGGAAATTTTTTATCGTTGAAGTTTGTGTAATATGCCATAATGTATAAACGTTATTCCAAGTGTAAGTATTGTTGGCGGGAGTGAGTGGTGTTAGCGGTGTGTGGGTGACGTACTTGCGGCTCATGTGCGTGGCGAGCGTGGTGTAGAGGCGGTGCCGGCGCAGGCGCAGCTGCAGCTCGTGCAACAGGTGCCGCAGCTGCATCAGCAGCACCAGCGACGCCATCGACACCAGCATGTTGCTGTACACCACCATGTGCACCACGTGCGCCAGCTCCACCACCAGCGCCACCGACTGCGCACCAACACACGCACAACACATTAGGGCGCTGACAACTGTGAAACTCGCTCACTTACGCATGGTTTATACAAAAAATATACAACATAATAATAATAATAATAGTCGTTTCAGCGAACGGTCTGATAGCGAAGAGCCTCGACCTGTTGGTCGATAAGATCTTAAGATGCTCTCGCTTGATGGTTGAATCAAGGGTCAGATTCAGAAAGCAGTACTCCTTGACACGGCACGTATTGTCAGGAGGTTCCTCACTCTGCAGCCCTGACCACCGGTAGCTTGGGCCCTGCCCCGCTGCTGGCGGTACTCTAGCATTAGGTTTTTATAATGTTTTATTGTTTTTATATTAAAATATTGAAAATCTAGTTTTAAGAAAAAACATAAACAAAGAGAATAATAATAATAATATTTGTTTATCAATTCAGAGTTACAGAAATAACCTATTCATATGCTTTTACAATACAAACAAATAAGAGGTTAACGGCAGCTGTATTAGTATTAAACCGTGTTTCAGCTGCCTGCGTCTTCCACCATCGTCAGTATAGCACAATGAAATGAATTTACCTTGTAGCGTTTCAGTACACAATAATATTGCGAGTATACACAAACAATGCCAAGAGAAATATATGATATCGATTGTCATCATCATCATCATCATCAGCCTACACACGTCCACTGCTGGACATAGGCCTCTCCAAGTGCACGCCACCGAGCACGACCCGCGGCTACTCTCATCATCATCTACTCATATATGTTATAATAAACTATATTTACGACTGTAACTACAGAAAAAGGCGGAGCTTCTCAATTTCTCTTTTTTTTACCTAACTAACAACACAATTGAAACCAAAAATAATAATCTTGTTCACTCGCAGTATGATTGTGATTGAAAACCAATGGAAAACAAGTGCATGCTCTGCCTGATTATCACTTGGCGGTTTGTGTCGCCGCACGCGCGTCCAACAAGACGGTTTTAGCGGGTAATTTTATGCTGAGAAGGCACTACAAAAAAATCTCGACAATGATATTTGTTTTTGCATTACGCATCATGAGTTAGAACAATGCATGCTGGAGATTTCCTATTGTTTTTTTTTGTATAAAAAAGATATAAACACACATTATTTGTAATAATTATAACTATTAAAGTGTTTGCATCACATTAATTATTTATAATGAATTAATAATGTATTTGTTTGGATCTAGAAAATTAGCTAAGTAATTAAATTATACGTAATATTTGTAATTTATCATCATGATAATATTAACTATGATAGCAACAATAGAATTAATTAAAAAGTCATAACCAATCTTGCGGCTTTGAATGCATAAAGATATTAAATATAAATTATGGTATAGTTATCGTATTATCTGTTCAAGACGGGAACGGGACATGTCTGTAAGGTCAGCATGACATGAAAAAGTACAATTAATTATAAACAAGGACATTGTCATTATCGTGACGTTTACTTATTGTTATATAGCAGTAGATATTATAATCTGCAATCTCTTTATTTACGTGATTAAAAAAGTGTTTAAATAATCGCTTATCAAATTTTTCGTACAAATAACATTGAAGAGCGGTGAACAAGTAAATATGGATTATTTATTTACGTGTACTAGTGGTCGCTTAGTGGTCGAAATTCGACCGTAATTTTATAATAAGCTGTTTACTAAACAATATTTTACTAAGGCTGCACGGATTGTATCCTAAGCAATAAAAAATTAAAAAAGATAGAATGTGAGTTTGGATTGGCATTGACAGATTTCGGCCGCTCCTCTTCCATTTTTGAATTTTTTGAAAAATGTATGAAATAATGTTTATTTAATATAATATATATTTATAAACATAATATATAATTTAATAGCATAATTTTAAATAAATATTAGCATTCTGCACTTCTTCTCTATATAAACTATAAGTGTGCGAAATTTCATACTCCTCCGTCCGAGCAATTTTCGTAAAAAGGGGTACATAGTTTTGCTTCACGTATTAATTTAGAGATAGATGTGTTAGGTACTTCAATGAGTCCTTTAAACATGTGGTGTGAACCTCGATTTTTATGTCTTAGTCCTATTTAAGTGAGCATGCAGTGTCAGATACACTACTTACACATGCACAGTAGACCTACAATATTAATTAAGTCCGTGATCTAGAACAATCGAGATGCAAACAGCAATTAACATAGATATGTTTTATTTACTTGTACTAGGTTGTGGACCGTCGAACGCCTCATTCAATAACTAGGTCATTTTTTTTTTGGAGAGAGACTGCTGATTGCCTCAGACGGCATTTTTAGCTTCACCGGGCTTTTTAAGGGGCGGCGAGGTACGTAAAGGGTACCTCAAGCCGTGTTGAAACGAATCACCTTCGGAGGATTTCTAGAGGGTACGGCATCGCACACTTAAAAGTGCGCGTCCCCGTGCCCTCCCAGAGTCTCCGAAGGGTTCGGATCGGATCGGACTTTAGGTCATAGTTATCTTTGGCAGTATGTCTTTTAATTGCAAGACTAAATAGGTGTTTTATTTGGTTTCGTTATAATAAGCAATATCATTAACACTTAAACAATGCTCCCTGCAAAAAGGAGCACCATTGTTTGTCTTTTTTTTCGTCTGAGAGTAGCGTGCATTTGACACTACTAGCTGTCACACTGATAGTGATAACACAACATAATAGGACTCGTTAAATATTTAAATAATCATAATTACGAGTAAAATTCAGTATCAGTAATATTGTCTTTATTTACGAAATTGCCTCTTCAGAATTGATACACAAACAAAACAAATTACTGATACGACTATAGATTCCTCGTAATAAAAACAAATGACGTGTTTGCACTATCCTGAACCATAGGCGGAGCTTGAGGAGCTCAATGGCGCACTGGTAAACAAGATAGCGAGAAAGGATTGCTGAAGTTATGTAACTTTCGCTAAGGACGGTCATTTAATTAATGTTCATTATTTAAATTTTCGCATTCATAATTTTAATGTTCCTAGCTACAAGATAATTTCCACTACATAAAGTCAGCCAGTATCAGGAAAGCTCAAGTGGGGGAAGAAAATAAATGAAAAATAAATTTGTATTTGAAATTCAACTGTAGTACATAAGTTGACTCCCTCTGTTATTGTTATGCCCTTACGGGGCGCTACATTGTTTATTTTGACACCTTGTACCTATTTATTTAATTACTATGTACACCAATGTGGCATGCAATAAATAATTTTGAATTTGAATTTAATGGGTGACCAAATATGACCAAATATCACCTCGTGCTTCGAATGGCACGTAAAGCCGTCGCCGGTCCCGGACTCCCGGCTGCATTACTGTGATTTATAAACCGTTCTACCTGTGGCGTTTCCATCCACAGGGAAATGGGGGCAGTGGCCACAAAAAATGAGCTGATGATGATGAACTCAGGCGCAACTATGTTACATGAGAAGGTAACGGCGAGTGGTGGACATAAAAGAGCTTGTGATGATAAACCCTGAGAGCGTTGGTTCTATAGTATAGATCATTGCTTCTAAAGTATATAGACTTGCACTATCAAACTACCATAAAGTGTCAAATGTCCTGTGAGTGGTGGTGGTGGTGGTGGTGGTGGTGTCGGTGGTGGTGGCGATGCTTACGTCGAAGCCGAGGTGCGTGTAGTAGGCGAGCGGGCCGGCGGCGTCCGCGTCGGCCGCCTGCAGCACGTAGCGCGCCATCACGTGCAGCGCGCCCACCAGCACCAGCGTGCACTGCCGGCAAACCACATCACATAACATCATCTGCCCACAATATTACGTAAACGTAAATAGCCTATAGCTGTTCCACTGTCAATAATAATAATAATAACCGTGTAAGAAGGCAACACTCCTGGACACGGCACGCATTGTCAGATTTCTTTCTCTGCTGCCTTAATCGCCGGTAGCTTGCTGCTCCGCTACTGGCGGCGTTTTAGGTTTAGGTTTTTATAAAAGTTGTATTTTTGTATATTTTGCTATATTTCATACTTTTTATATAATTTTTATAAAAACTCTAAATCTAGAATTTAAAATAAATAAAGAGTATAATAATAATCTTTATTGAATAACTTATTTTAAAATATATCCAAAATACTAAACATACTATATAATGTCAAAAATACACAAAGGACTTACTAAAATCTTAAAAAGCAAATAGGCGTCCATCCTTTCTATAATTGATGGGTAATGGCTTAATCACCGCGCTTGTCAAATGCGGGTTGGAGATCACAAACCCGGGCTATGATCGAAACGAAAATCGAAAAATCCGCACACACACATTGCCCGACCTGAAAATTGAATCCGGACCTTCGGGTATCGGGCCGCGCGCATTGCCACCCGGCCACCGAAGCGTTCACAAAAAAAAACACTGGCTAAATCATAGCGTGCTATTAAACAAGAAATTTAATTGAGCAATACTCAATACAACGTATACACAATACGGCTACCTAGAAATAAATGTAGGTAACATTGGGCTGACATCTCCGGTACAATATATAGAAAAAAAAAAGTTATACTTAACTTAAGCAAGCATACATTGCTTTTCTTAGTCAAATCAATATTTGCCCTTAACGGGATTTGATCCGGTCTGTAAAAGTAGCATTGATTATATTTACTAACAGCTTAAGCCACTTAACAAACGTCTTAATATTTAATTCAAGTCCAAACCGCCTACTACGCCTTATTTTGAAGACAGCTAAGTGGGACTAACTGTTATAGTAATAGTGATGGCACTGAATACCAGCACAGTGTAAAAACCCATATACCACCTAGCATATCGACATAACCAACGACATACATCTACGAATGGTACTAGGTAAGTACCGATAGCAATGAGAATATTGGCAACGAAGGCTTCCTTCCTAGTGAACTACGCATTAGAAATAATGATGCAAATAGCGAAGATCTTAGTCAGCTAGCTAAAGTTCTGAAACCTAGTCTTTTAACAGTTGGGTAATCCTTCTTACTTTTACTTTTATAGAAGTGACGCAAGTATTACACAACAGAATCGGAAGATGAAATCGCTTTCATTCGTTTATTCATAAACGCATTAATTATTAGCTATTAGTTAGTTGAAAATTAATAAATAAGAATAAAATACTATATCTACAATGTTTACATATTTCATAAAGGACAAAGGAGGTATGTAAGAGGTACTTACTTACAAAATAGCATTTAAAGTAAATAAACAAGAAGCGGAAGTTTCTTAGCGAAAGTGAAAGCAATGTTTGAGAACCCGTTCGCCCTTCGATATTCATACATTTTTAAACTACGAGTTGGAGCCAAAGTATTTTATTGTTGCTATTACTTTTAACTTTTAACTTTTTGGAGACAGACTGCTGATTGCCGAGGGGCATTTTCAGCTTCACCGGGCTTCTTTTAGGGGCGCCGAGGTACGTAAAGGGTACCTCAAGCCGTGTTGAAACGAATCACCTTCGGAGGATTTCTAGAGGGTACGGCATCGCACACTTAAAAGTGCGCGTCCAAGTGCCCTCCCAGAGTCTCCGAAGGGTTCGGATCGGATCGGGGAGCGGAACCACCCGAGGGCGCCTCTAAAGGCACGGACCTCGGCTCGGGTAGACCGGGCCGTGGAGGAGGAGAGGAGCGCCCAGGCACATGACTGTGCCTGGCGTAGAGCGCGTGTGAACCGGTTCTTCGTACCCTTGTTCTACGAGTACGGTGTCTTGGGCCTAAAGTAGTGTGCATGTTTAGTGTATTCTGTAAATGTGTGCTGTCATTTGGAGGATCGGGCGGGGAGATGTTGACAAAGGAAGTATTCCGACGCTTATAAAGATCTTGTCCAATAATTAGTTATCGACCATCCAAAGGCGATTAGCGTCGATAATGGCGAGACTGTATCACGCCACTCGCTCGGCGGGTGGGTCACGGCGGCGGCGGCGCCAGGGCTGCCGTAGAGATAACATACTCCATAATACCGTTGGGTCCTTTAAATCAAATCCTATTAGGTATACACACAAATAAAAACTTGAGTCTGTAACAAATACAGTTATACACTAATACGATATATCCTTATTGGATTAGTCGTCTCACATAACACTTTGTGTGTGTTAAAACAGTAAAAAGAAGTAAGTAAATAAAATTTGCGGATATGTAAAGTTTTATGAAATGTCAACATTTCTACATTAAATTCTAACTTGTATATTGAATTGTACAAGGCAATCTACTATACAAACAGGGTACATTAAACAGAAATATACACATTGTATTTACGTGTATGTTTGTATCAGTTAAAGCTAATACGATCACGCAGCCCTAGGCGCGCGAGTGGTGACGTCACGCGTGCCATCTGCAACTGAACAGCTGTGCGCTGTCACGGTGTCGTCCCGGGAGAAAGGTGAGCTTTCACAACCGCCAGAGGTCACGCCACATGCGGCGCCGCGCCAAATATCAGCAACGTGCAAACACGACGCGCACAACTACGCGAAAACAGTTATGTAAACACTTTGTACCGTTTGTCGCTCTTATCTCGCTTTACCAAGACTCATTGCTGTTTACACAACTGTGCATGTGTCTGTATAGTATATAGGTACAAATAAAGTGTCAAATGCGACTTAAAAATAATACATTTTCATCTAACGTGATAGAAAAAACGTGAAAAAAAAACGACCATTATTATGTGAACAAACAGGGGATCTATTTTTGAATCGCACGTGTCATTGTGTTGTCGCATGCAACTTATACTTAAGCCACACTCGTCTTCCAAGCCGCATGACGCCAATTTTCCGTATTTTTGAATCGTTCGTTTCCGGTGCTGCCAACATAATACGAAATGTTGTTATCCGTTCCACGCAGAATTTAGAGAAAACCGGTATAACTATAGTGCACTAAATATTCCTTTAGATTCATTCTCAAGTTGTTTTCAAAGTAGTAGTTATTATTTTCCTCAGAACGAAAAGCTGTTTTGTTTGTATTTACTTATTTTGGCAGTTTCGAATTTTCAATGACACAAACAAACAAGTGACATGACATTGACACAACGCATTGATTTTGACGGTTATTCTATCAATCGCTTTGTGTCGCTCGACTGCAACGAGTGGGTGAGGGCACTCGTTGCGGTCGAGCGATTTAAAAATATGGAAAGTCAAATATCGAACGAAAATTAGTAGAAACCAAGCGCTCGACTCGAGACGAAGGAATCAAAAATAGAGCCCCTGGCCTTGCAAACCAACATTTGTATGGAGCCTGGCATACCTAAAGTTGCAAGTACCTAAAATGTCATATTTTTGTGTACACCTATGAAACATACGCCAATCGACAGATAATATAATTACAAACAACAAATACTTTTTGACTAAATATCGTAAATGATATACTTTCTGAGATATTTCAGTTTGAAAATGTAAAATAAAATAAATATGTTTTTCAAAAAGTTATATTTTAATGATATTTTATAGGTTATGTTATGATATATTATTTTAAAAATAAGTTGTTATGTACCTAACATAACAACTTATTATTAAAAATAAAATGTTTTTACATATAATAAAAAGTTAAGAATCATTTTTTTTACATACCTACAAAATATAATTTAAAAAATAATCAACGCTCATCATTGGCCTTTCGACGTTTCATAGGTGTACACCAAAATACGACATTTTAGGTACTTGCAACTTTAGGTATGCCAATAAAGTTCGATGTTTTTTAACGCGTGGACATTGGCCTTCCCTAACTACTTTTATGATGCGTATATTGTTGTTTAGAACAAGCAAAGTCCCGAACCATCAATTTAAAATCGATGTTCAAACTAGTCAACACGTTCCATAGAATAATTTATTTCAGTTCACCTTTAGTAGCGAAGCATTACGTGGTGCCACGCGATTCATACACGTATGTGTTAAAGTTAATTTTAGAAGTTGAACTTAACAAGGTGGATGATTTGTGTTACTTTCGTAATTAAACCTAATTTTCGTCATTATGATTTTGTCTGCATCTATTCGGTTTGGCAACGGCATGCTCTAACGGATGCTTGTTTCGTTTGGCTATTTTAATTGCAATTTTTTACGTTACGTCACTGACCCGGCCAACGAGCTGATGACAAGCGGCCAACACAGTTGATGCACGCTTGCGACACCAAGTATATCCCACGCACGCTACCGACCCTAAAGCTTCAGTTCCTGCACCTATATAATCTGTAATGTGGCTTTGGCGGTAAACAGAGGTGCGAGGTGCTCGCTTCCACCTTACTAAGAGCTTACTATGAGCTCTTAATGTAGATAATTCTCGCAGTGCAGTGCGGTTGTGAAAACGAGACAATGTAGCAACGTATACACACGACTCGTTTACAACTGTAATAACTAAATAATAACCTATAAGAGCTTACATGGTATGGCCCCAGGTTGGGTTGCAATAGACTGGTAATTAGCCACCCTAGTGGCATATAAAAGGGATGTACAGTGATTTTTAGTTGGTACCAAATCTCTGTGAAGGCCCTCGGGTCTGGAGAGGGAAGGGGAAGCTGGAGGGGAAAAACCCACATAACCATTCGCGTCTCTCCGGGCGCGGTGGTACAAGGATGACGATTTATGAAAAAGTAGGATTGAAGCCTTAGCCTAGCTTAGTAAGACGTACCTCTGCGGCCATGAAGGCGAAGGTGTCCCGGTGCGCGGGCAGGCCGGCCAGCGCGGCGCCCGCCAGCAGGCAGCAGCAGGCGCCCTGGATGAACGCCAGCAGCGCCAGCAGCCGCGCGTGCGCCCACCACCCCGTGTGCGGAGACGACGACAGCTGCACACACACACAACCACACTTAAACAGAGTCCCTGTGGCAGTTTCATTTGACAAGCGATCACGTTAGCGAAAACAAGAACTTTTGTTACCCTTCTCTTTTGTCATCACATCAGGCAGCGCCCGCCGCTTCAATGCCATACCTATAAATTCTAGTTTTCGTTATCGTGATTGAAATGCATATGGATCTAGCATCTCTTCATACGACGCTAACGTTAACCGCTACAATTTGAAATAGGTACCTATGTTTATGTATTAATATGAATATTATATACACACATTATCAACACAAAAAACGCATAATATTTAGGCGTAGTAAAATAAAACCATCAAAAAAAAAACATGTAAAAAAAACCAAGTCTCGCAACTCGGTTCTTCTACCGTAAAAAATTGTGAGATCCATATAATACCAAATCGGTTAATTTATTCAGTTCCTACTTAAGGGACCTTCTGTCTTAAGTTATTACGTAATTAGCTAACCTAACAACATCATATAGTGACCGTATCAATATTAATTTTTTTTTATCTTATAATTATAAATAGATTGACTTAGCCATCGCATGAAACACAATGTACCTATCTCACAAGTAAAACATATACCTATTATATTAAATTAGATTGTTTAGTGCGAGTTCTAGTTTTATCCACAACGAAGTTATAAGGGGTCGAAAATGGCCTGAACTGTTTCGAGAAAAGAATGGTACGGCCGTGCCGCTTTTTTGCTCGACTTGGCGGGGGTACTGCCGTGCCCCCAGATCTTTCAACCACAACAAGGTCATATTCATACTGCTTATGGCGGAAGTTTTCAGACTGATTGGAAATTATTGTATGCTACATCACAAGACAGCAGTTTAAATTATTAGATACATTCATTCGATTGATTTTTGTAGATTTGTAGTCATACATTTTTATTAATCACTTAGCACCTACTAGGAAGATAAGAAAACAAATAAGTACACCACACGACTTTGAGAAACGTATTTTTAGCCATCTAGTGCAGTTTTGGAGAAAAGAATAAGTTTTGTTAAACGAAGTGTATTAAAAACCGTATTCAAAGATATTTACTTCTAGCTAGATTAAAGAACAAATTTTCATTTGTAACGAACAAAGTTCCCGTGTTCATAGTTACACCATCGTCTCAGTGATTATCATTATCGAAAGCAAATTATAAATGGCTATGTGTTTAGGTGTATGTTCGAAACGTGACCGAATGCCAGTGGCATAAATAGTATAAGAATAAGAACATAAACATATCATATTGTCAGTAAGCTAGATTTTATCATTTACATAGTATAAATAGAACTAGCGAACCTAAACTTGAACAACAACCTCAATAGCTGCAGTCTGGTGATAAAAAAACAGCCCAACAACTTGTTTTGCGGCACTGCCGACTGATATCGTTATTCGAGCAAAACATTCTACGCAGAGCCGGGCGGCGCGGCGGGCGGCGGCGGCGTGCGCTGCATGTGTAAACAAACAATTTAACATAGCTGGCTACAATGTCATATTATAATCGAGTTAATTTTATCCGTAATCAAATCAATCACCGTTACGTTGCCCTAAGTCTCGCGAATGAGAGGCGATAACACTAACTACTAACATAGGGTAGTATGACAAATTATATATTATAATATTATTCGTAAATAGTATTTCTGCGTTAGTAATAATTTCTGTAACGACCGCGCTGTCCTCGTTTAGCCGTCCACGCAACCTTTGCCGAGGCTATGCAGTAAACACAACTATGATCACAGTCATTTAGTCTAAGGAAAATCTTGGGAGAGAGGCATTGCACCTTCAAGGTCTGTGTGCAATACACTAATGTCAAAAACAAAGGCAAAATATGGTAAATTGTTGTCTTAACAAAGAACTAGATTCTTTGTTAAGACAACAATTTACCAGTAAAATAAACTGAGTACGGGCAGACTCAAAGTCAAATTATTACGCCCGAGACGACGATGAGAAGTCCCAGAACTCTAAAGCCCATTGTTCTCAAAATATAATGCATAATTAGTTACCTTAATAATTATTTTTTTTCTTTGCCACAACAACAGGGTTAAAGAGGTGGTGGGAATAAATCGGTCGTGGTCGTAATTTAAGTTTGAGGTAACTAATGTTTGCAATTCTATTTGCTGTCGGCAGCAAATTCTAAATACCAGAATGCGTTTCTACTGAGAAGTGAGGTTAAACATCAAGGCGTCGGACACTGACATAATCAAACCGGTCCTTGCAGAGATGCGCGAGCAGGTGCAGGAAGCCGAGCAGCGTGAACCAGGTGCACCAGAGCAGCACTTCGTCCATGTACTGCACGTTGAGCACGCCGAACACGAAGATGAACTTGTAGAACACGAAGTTCCACAGCTTGTCCTTGACGCGCTGCGCCTCCGCCACGCGGAGCCGCCCGAACACCAGCCGCTGCACCACGAACCCCACCAGCGCCAGCCCGCAGTACGCGAAGTTTATCACCGTCTGCAACAACACCACCTCCATTAACGACATACATAGCACGGCGCCTTGTTGAACCTGGGTTAGAGAGATAAGTTTGAGTTGCGCTTCTGTCTTGGACTTGTCATTTCTTACCACCAAATAAGATGAAAATTAAGCAGTTGTCGGATATGAACATCAGTGAAGTAAGTATTTTATAATCCTAATTCCAACTAATATTATAAAATGTTACTTCACGTCATAACCGAGCAACGAACGACTTACATTTCTGATAAGACACGTGACACAGAGTAACTGATACTAGTACTGGTACTACGTCCCGTGAATGTAATCCATCATGGTTACTTTGTTTACCGGTAAACAAAGTTCCCGGTCCTAGTGCCTCCTTAACCTAAAGTGTTGTCAGGCAGCCAGCCACCTTGAAGTGGCGGAACTAGGCCAATTAATTTATTTTTCATTGAGACGTTGACCTTCACTAGATTGGCCTAGCTAGCAAAGGTAATGGAGCAAGTAATGGTAATGGAGTTATCTTGTCAATTTTGTTAACGTTGTCTATGAGCACCTCTTCACGTAAGACGAGGATAATGTCAGGAATCTTGTCATATCTACGTTGAGTATCAATATTACAAAGCCACTTCGATTAAACAAAGTTGGTCTGCCTAAGCAAAACGTACGTACGTACGTATAGATGCGATACTCATGAAAAAAGTGAGATTTTAACGATGACAAATACGTCGTGGACTAGTATCGAACTTTCTCTACAATAGGTCTCGATAAGTATGGTTAGAAAAACATGGTCGGCCCGCCCCCACTTCGCAGTTTAGTCTTTCCGATTAAATGAAAGGTGTCATTCGAGGTATTTGACGTGTTATCATTATCAGCCTATTTAGGGTTGGCAACCGTCCTGTTTTCCTAGGGCATGTCCTGATTTTTGGGGTGTCCTGGTCCTGGGTTGTCTTCACAAAGACGCTCTCACCCCCAAAGACTGCCAAGCCTGAATTGTCTTCAACAGCGAAGAGATGGGGTGGCACACAATTTCCCAATGGGTCGAAAAGAGCCGAGCGGGAAAAACTTCCGCAAAATAGGGCTTGCGGCCAGCCAGCTAAGTAGGCTAAGATAAGGTTAAGAATAATATTATTTAATTACACTCTTTGAATATACTTGTTAGGTAGTGGCGAGAAGGTAGCAGGAGGGTGTTAATATTAAGTTTAAAATTTTAACACAATGTTGTCTAGGCTGTATGTCTGTTTGCCTGTGCCTTTAAATTAAGAAAGCTGTTTCCGGATCCAAATAGAGCGGTCTCTCCGTTCATGTTTTTTTTCTTGTCACGTACGTTGTGTCTAACAAATAAAATAAACTAGAAGAAATCTTGTTTTTAATCATTACCTCAATAGTTATAACACACTATAATTAGACCCAGAAGGTAGCTTAGTCATACCGTGCTCAAGCAACGCGCACATACACCATCTCACGGACACGGAATCTCAGAACAGCTCGGAACAGTCCGAGCGCAGCTGTTACATATATGATAGAACATTGAATGAGAAAAACTTCTGTTAAAATAGATTCTGCCAAAGTCGCAAATGAAATCACTACTAATTCGCATTTCATAGCTTTTGTTAAGTATATTTGTTGCTTGTACAACACACACACACACACACACGCACGCACGCACGCACACACACACACACACACACACACACACACACACACACACACACACACACACACACACACACACACACACACACACACACACACACACACACACACACACACACACACACACACACACACACACACACACACACATGTTATGTATAGCCTTGCTTTTCAGTTTTTGGTTTAAAATTATAAAAGGATAATGTAATAATTAATGTTGGTACCATACTGAAGGATCCAATCAACCGTATAGATAAGGCAAAAATTGTTAAATAAAATATTTTTTTTAGCTGTTGCGATATTCCGTGCCCGTGAGATTGTCTATGCGTGCGTTGGGGAGCGCGTTTGTGTGAAGGTTACCTCCTGCAGCTCCGTATTGTGTGGTGTTAATGAGCGCGGTCAACGACACGTAGAGCGCGGACGCGGACGCGGAGCGGAGCCTATCGCACCGGATAAGCCGCACGCGCCGCACCGCTTAGATAATATTACCGTGCCGCTACTACACTTGTTATAAGATTATAACTAGTAGGTATCTGGCAAATCATTATACAGTCATAAACAATATAGTTGTAGTAAAGGACAGCGTCCAAGGGTCAGATAAACCCTTGATTAGGCGCGTATGATTTTGATTAATCACGTAATTACTCGTAGTCTCACGGCCTAACGGTGACCCTGATTTAATAATAATGTATTACTTGATAACAAGCGAAGTTATTATCATATGTTAAATAATTAACAATCACAATAAATGTAGCATTCGTTTAAACTACTGTGGTATCTGATGGAAAAAAATAAAATTGGGATATCGATATTTCATCGGAAGTTCGGAGCTTGATGCGGAAATCAAAGACGACATTTTTCTTTCCGCCTTCACTGTGATATGTCTTTTACCACTGGATATACCTGCGTACTTGAACGTAAGTTAAATAGCAGGTAATGAAAACTCAATTTCTTATACCATCGCGAGCAAGGTTTGTTTAATTTTATGTCAACTAGGTCATAGGTAGGGCTGCCATTTACGGACCCAGGACAAATACTTCAAAAACCCAGGACTTTGGATGAAATAAAGATATTACCCCGGACTCCATCGAGAAAAAAATTACAATCAAAGAAAAACATATTTATTATTATATTTTTATTTATTTATAGAAAATCAACTTAATCGACTAGGGAGGCTGGTCACGTCACGAGACTCACGGGTGCGCGGATATATTTGCCGCACCGAACAATTATGAAATGCTGTAATTAATTGCTAATCATTCCATTCTATCAAGTTAATCGGATTTCCCCTGACACAAAAGGACACTTTTTAGAAACCCCGCCCTGACGCTCCCCGGACGCCCCCCAAACTAGGACAAATCCGGGGAAACCCGGACGGATGGCAGCCCTAGTCATAGGTAACATCTGACAAGTTGCGCCGCCGCCGCCGCGCCGCGGGGCCGCTGCCGGAGTCAACAAACAACTAACTCGGTTCCGTTGGTTTTTACCTCCTGCCTCCTGCTCTGTAGTCAAATGAAAAATAACAATGTCTGCATTGTTCACTGTTGTTATACCTACTTCATTGTGTTTCCATTTTGCACAAGGCAAACGATGGAAAAACATAATAATAAATAGGCAGGTAATAGGTAGGCCTATGTGGGCCAGCAGCGTAGGTACGTAAAACTAAAGATTTGAAAAATTTACATTACTTACCTACTTTTTAATATCGAGTAAACAATATAATGCATAAAGCAAAAATGTGTGTGTACAGACATCAGACTCATCAGGTCATCACGAGTATTATCATGTAAACAATGTAGGTAACTCTTAACACAATGGAACAAGAGTCAAAATTAGTCAAAAGCGTCATGTTAATGCTCGTGACTATACCTCTCTCTAATGTTATTATTAGTGTTTAAATCACGGAGGTGGTACAATAGTAAAAGTACACTATAACCATTTCCCCCTCAATCAGAGTTAGGGTTGCCAACCGTACTTTAAAATAACGTATCCTACGTTATTTTCCATCCCCATACTTTATTCTTTTTAATAAAAAATAAAGTATGGAAAATACTTTATTTCCGACTAATGCGTGCGTTTGAACGGAATATTCCTGTTGACTTAATTTCTGAACTACTGAATGATACTCAGACTCAGGTGAAGTGAAACGCAAAGCTTATTTCTGAACGCGCTATAAAACAATTAAAAATTATTAGATAGTGCCAAGAGTACACACGGCGGCAGATCAACCTACCCAAACCTGTCAAATTTCTACAATCAATTTTGAACTTTATTGTTTGGTTACAAGGATTAATGTTCATTGGAGAAATTTGACAGGTTTGGGTAGGTTGATCTGCCGCCGACTGTACAAAGAAATATGTTTTAAAACATTTAAATAAATAATTTTGGAAACACTTTATTTTTTTCTTCAAATCCCTTTTTTTATACAAGTTAGTGATAGATTTACTTTAATTTCCTGAAAAATAGTTGGCAACCTAATCAGAGTCCAGCTTCAGCGGATCTTGATCAGATTGATCATCATCATTATCCGCGGCTTATAAAATGTCTGGGATTTCGATGTTAGGTTACCTTTAGCCACGTTGGCTCAATACCAACTCGACACTCAGATTTTTCATCACCGGCCTATATTAGTCCACTGCTGGACATAGGCCTCCCCTAATGAGCGCCATAGCGCCCTGTCCTCGGCTTGACGCATCCAGCATCTGCCTGCAGTCTTTCGCAGGTCATCATCCCACCTGGCCGGAGGGCGCCCTACACTACGTTTACCGAGTCGTGGTCTCCACTCAAGAACACGTTTACCCCAGCGGTTGTCGGTTCTTCGCCAGATATGGCCGGCCCACTGCCACTTCAGCTTGCTAATTCTTAGAGCTATGTCGATGACTTTGGTTCTCTGTCGAATGTATTCGTTACGAATCCTATCCTTCAGAGAAACTCCGAGCATAGCTCTTTCCATAGCTCGCTGAGCGACTTTAAACTGGTGGACCAGCCCTACCGTGAGTGTCCACGTCTCAGCTCCGTAGGTCATGACGGGTAGGACGCACTGATTAAAAACTTTCGTTTTTAAGCATTGCGGTATGGATGACGAGAAGACTCGACGTAGTTTCCCAAACGCTGCCCAGCCCAGCTGGTTCCTCCTCTTGGCCTCCTTCTCAAAATTGTTCCTACCTAATTGCAAAATCAGCCCGAGGTAAGTGTATTCGGAAACGATTTCAAGAAGGTGACCATGTACGACGACCGGTATCGGATCAATGTGGCCATTGATCATGACTTTGGTTATATCCAAATTCATGCCAAGACCGATGCGTAGCGAGGCTGAAGCTAGGCCGTCCAGCATCTGGTTCAGCTCCTCTAGCGACTCCGCCATTAGGACTATGTCATCAGCAAATCGCAGGTGTGAGATGTAGTCACCGTTTATGTTAATGCCCTTTCCTTTCCAGTCCAGCGTCTTAAACATATCTTCCAACGCGCTTGTGAACAGTTTCGGGGATATGACATCCCCCTGTCTCACTCCTCTGCGCAGTTGGATGGGTTTGGACTGCTGGCCCTGTACTTGGACACTCATGGTGGCGGATTCGTAAAGACATCTCAACACCTCGATATAACGACAGTCCACTTGGCATCGCTGTAAGGATTCCAGAACAGCCCAGGTTTCGACAGAGTCAAAGCCCTTTTCAAAGTCCACAAAAGCCAGACACAGGGGCTGATTATATTCCTCAGACTTCTGTATAATCTGCCTCACTGTGTGAATGTGGTCTATGGTACCATATCCTCCGCGAAACCCGGCCTGTTCCGGTGGCTGGAACTCGTCGAGTCTCCTGGCGAGACGATTCGTGATCACTCGTGAGAAAAGCTTATAGACATGGCTCAGGAGCGAGATGGGTCTGTAATTTTTAAGGAGAGTTTTATCTCCCTTCTTAAAAAAGAGCACCACCAAGCTCCCGCTCCACGCCTTTGGAGTTCTCCCACTGTGAAGGACGGCGTTGAAGAGCTTCTGCAATTCCTGTATAACAGGGGCTCCTCCAGCTTTCAGAAGCTCAGATGTAATTCCGTCTTCACCGGGGGCTTTTCCATTTCTAAGCTGTCTCAGAGCTAACACGATCTCGTCTTGACTGATGTCTAGCAGTTCGTCGGTGTAGTGGCGTGTCAGGGTGGCTCTGGAATCGTAGTCGTCTCGTCGGGAACGAAGGGCATGTGCAGCGTATAATCGGCCATAGAAATCCTCTATCTCGGCGGTGATCTCCGGCTTCGACAATACGGTCCTCCCGTCATGCGTTTTAAGCTTCGTCAGGAGGCTCCTGCCAAGCCGCTGAGTGAATACTTTGGACCCTCGGTTTCGCTCAATCGCCTCTTCAATGAGGCGTGTGTTGGAGCTCCGAAGGTCGCGCCGTACCATCTTCGCAATTCGCTTGTTCAGGTCTGACCTCTCCGACGAAGCAGCTTGGGTGGTTTCCCGTCTTCTTGTCATCAGCCCGAGAGTCTCAGCCGAGAGTTTGGATTTCTTGCCAGTACGCTGTTTTTTGCAGAACTTAATGCCTTCGTCCCTCAACGTTTCGACCAGATTGTGTAGGGTCTCGTTAGCGTCATCAGTGGGTTCCAAGGCAAGAAATCTGTCCCCGAGAAGCTGCTGGAATTTCTCGGTGCCCGCCATGATTTGGATTGGGTTAGGACGGAGCGTGGACTTCATGAGACGGTGTCTTTCAAGCTTCAAGTTGATATTCAGAGAGCCTCGGAGGAGTCGGTGATCAGATCCGGTATTGAACCTTTTGATCACTGAGACATCTCTGAATATGTGCTTGCTATCCGTCATGATGAAGTCGATCTCATTTTTGGTCACAGTGTCGGGACTTTGCCATGTCCACTTCCTTTGAGGCTGTTTCTTAAAGGAGTTCATTAAGAACAGCCCCTCTATCTCGAGGAAGTTGACAAGCCGTTGCCGTTAAAGTCCCCCATAACAACGTTGAAATGAGCCTTAGTGGTGATATGCAAGGCTTTGGATATGTCTTCGTACATATCCTCCACTTCATCATCTGAGTGTGTCGAGGTCGGTGCGTAAACCTGAATGACCTTCATGCTGTAACGCTTGGACAGCCGAATGATCAGGTACGCTACCCTGGTCGACACACTGGAGATTTCTTCAACGTTGTTAGAGAGGACCTTATTGACGAGGAAGCCTACGCCACCCTGGGATGTTTTATCACCCTGGCGAAAGTAGAGAAAATGGCCCGAGTCTAGGGTTACGGTGTCCTCCCCCTCTCTACGGACTTCACATAACCCCAGAACATGCCATTTTATGTTCTCTAACTCCACTTCCAACTGCGCTAGATGGTGGTCAAGCCTCAGAGTGCGTCCGTTGAACGTAGCCAGGGTCAGTGTTTTGTGGCAGCCTGAGGTAGCCCGGTGATTGTTAGCACCCCCTGCCCCGCCGTTACCATGGCCGCTGCCATGGCCAGGAATAGCGAGGCGGCCGGAACTAGGGGCCATTTTCTTCTTTGTTTTGTCATAAGGGGGGGGGGGGGGGTAGTGCCCATAATCCCCACGCTGGGCATGCGGGTTGGGGATCGCAGTTCAGTGTGTGGTTGTTCTACAGGGGGCGCTGCTGCCCGCCCCCCGGTTTTGTCCCTTTGTCGCCTCTTACGACACCCACGGGAAGAGTTGGGGTGGTGCAATTCTACGCCGGCACCGCACGGCAATTTACAGATTTTTACATTAGCATAAATAATATGCCGTATGAGAATAAGTATGCTCTGATGGTAGAAAAGATACAGCGCAAGTTTGCGCGCTGGCTGTACAAACAACAATATGGTTACTACTACCCATATTTATATCCGTCGATGT
Source organism: Eudonia lacustrata (assembly GCA_947562085.1). Classification (NCBI taxonomy): domain Eukaryota; kingdom Metazoa; phylum Arthropoda; class Insecta; order Lepidoptera; family Crambidae; genus Eudonia; species Eudonia lacustrata. The sequence goes on along the minus strand of OX387323.1, from coordinate 626,148 downwards.
TTGTATCTGGCATGGCGGGTATGGACACTCTCAAATTCGAAGAGCTAAGTGCATGGTTAAGCATTACTTGTCAGTGATGCACCACAAAATAGAGAGCCCGGAGATATTAGAAAAAATATGTATACTGGTCCCAAGGAATATTCCACGGGATGCAGAAGGACAAATTCCACAGCGCCGCAGGCCGCGGCTGCTGGCCCGGCTGACGACGACGCGCACCAAGCGTGCCGACCGTCATTTGTATTTAAATAATAATGTGCATGATTGACTGACATAATGTTTTAAAATTCTAGAATAGCTGACATACAATACTATAATGGAACCTTTTTGGACATTCTCAGAATTTTGCCAAACTATATTTAAATTATTTTATTTTGTAGGTATTGTTGACATTGAAATTCTTCATTGATGACCATTTTCTTTTGACATTGTTTTTTGATTTTAAGGTAAGGACTTGTAAGCTCATTTACACCGCTTTGACATCTTGTTATTCTCATTTGTATTTATTATTTACTAGCGGCCGCTCGCGGTTTCACCCGCGTGGTTCCCGTTCCCGTGGGAATATCGGGATAAAAAGTATCCTATGTTTTAATCCAGCTTATAAACTTTCTGTAAGTATGCCGAATTTCATCCAAAGCAACAAATATACACACATACATACACACACACAAACTTTCGCATTTATAATATTAGTGTGATTTAGCAGCCTAGTTTAATATTAATGTTTTATGATGTACAGTCGGCAGCAGATCAACCTACCCAAAAATGTCAAATTTCTCCAATGAATATTGATCCTTTTAACCAAACAATAAAGTTCAAAATTGATTGTAGAAATTTGACAGTTTTGGGTAGGTTGATCTGCCGCCGTGTGTACTTACATAACAATATATTTTTAATTTAATTTTTAACTTATTCTGTCTAAGCTTGTAGGCGACTTGGATTTTTAATCTGTAAGTGTACAAGTGTAAAATGAATAAATAAAAAAATAACAATATTGAGTTTAATCTCAAGAACAGGATACTTAATTAATGTTAATTTAAATGTGTGTGATGCAATGAAACTTTCCGGTCCTAGATGATCGAATTAATTATATATGTATATTATTATTATGCTTCCATTTGGGGGATATAAGTTGCCATGCAGATAATGTATAGTGCACGCGGGATATTCATAATGAGCATGCATTGTGGAATCTCGACGAGTGAAATCCGGTGAAGGAAAACGTGAATCCTGCCACTGACATTTAAATATAATAGGTTCTCTGATTTCGGATAATAATGAAATAAGACAACAAGTTGTTCATAATATAATCTGAACGAAAACTTTGAAGATAAACTCTAAAACGAAAGTAAGTGTAAAGTAAATGGTTTGTGCTTAGATAAGACGTGTATACCTACGTACGATAAGGGCCTGTGGTTCAATATTTCAACAACTAGAAAGTTGATCTCTTTCAATATTTGAGCCATTTCGAGCAACATAAAATAAAAATAAAATAAAATAAACATTCATACTTTTTCTTAGCAAAATTTTGTTGCCAATTACATATACAATTTCATTAAATTCAGCGTTTTTCAAACATCTTATCTTAATTCAGTGAGGCCACAGACAAGTGAGGCCTACAGATGTTTCCCTGACAGTTCTGGTACTGATATTATGGAAATTGAAAATTTTACCTGATGTAAATTTATTAATTTAGATTTTTATTTTGTTGTTTACATGTTGTGGTTGTCTTCCATATTTTTTGTGTTTATTTGTAATGGAAATTGTCCTGCTATGATAGAGCATTTTCCAATATTTATGTCGCTGTAAGAGCTTGACTGCTTTGACTGACTGACTGCTTGACACTTGCCGAGTTTGTTGCCGATTCTTCTCAGTACAAGATCTCCCGCCTAGAGTAGACTTACGAACCAATGGCATAGTGACATTCACAAGAGCTTGTAGCCTTAAACTGGATAAATGATTTTGAATTTTGATTTTTTTAATTTGGAATACATGCCTTTCCTTCCTACAACAGGGGTCCGTTAACCTCTCAGCTGCGGCGAGCACTGATCAGATCAGTGCCCTAAACAATTAACATTCAATTGTGTCTGCAACTCTGTATTCACGTGAAGAAGAAACTTGCGGGACGGCGGCAAGCTGAAGACGGCTTGTGCGGCACAGTCCTGCTCCACCTTGTGCGGCACAGCCCTGCTCCACCTTGTGCGGCACAGCCCTGCTCCACCTTGTGCGGCACAGTCCTGCTCCACTAGTAGCACATGGTCTCTGCTTCTGCTCAACATCAGGTAGAGTGAGTGAGAACCTTTCTATAAAAAAAGACGCCTCGATCTATTCGGATCTACTGTACCATGTAGCTAACTGGCTAACTGCTTATTATAACTATTATTATTACCTAAAATATTTGTTTTTGTCTCAACTTTCCCACTAGGCAAAGTTCTAGGCTAGTTCATTCCAATTTCTCAAGTGGGAGGCCAACTCATCCCGCCATCTCCGACTATGCCAGGCCATATATAATTATTGATACAAAATATGTGTATACATTTTTCCTACTGTTTGTTAGATAGGAGTGAACGTTGCTGGGTGTTTAGTTGACTCCTACTGTACACACTATGCTGGGGAGGCGGGGAGCCAGCCCGGGCAGTGGTGGTGCCAGTGGGAGGCGCGTGCGGCGTGACGCACGTGACTTGAGCTGGTCCGTCACGCGCACGCACTTACCGCTGTAATTGCTAACTAATTAAAATTATACAGAGTGTTCACTCACATTATTTATTATACGTACACGTTCCACCAGTGTCTTGGTTGAGCTAGAATTAATAGACTTTAAAAATAATAAGTAGCTATCTCAGTATTTAGTTCATTAGTTGTGATTATCTAGCTCACTAAAAGTGTTTATTTCTATTTTAGTTTGTTGTGAGCCGGCAGCTAAGAGATGGGATAGCCAGTGCCTCAGTAGTTGAGGATTCCGGGTGAAGTGCGCTTCCAGATGAAGGTCAAGTGCTTAACCGTAACAACTAAAAAAATATAGAAAAATACATCTGCTTTATTGTAAGCCAATTTATGATTGGAGGATGTTTAGTAATAGTTGAAGACATGAACGAACAATCCAAAGTTATTTTCGTGACTTATCGCCAATTAGCAGTTTGTTAGCTACCACTTCGTTGCTTTGTTTGTTTGTGTAGTAGATAACGTGCGTGTTGTCTGTGACGTCACTGGCATAATGGCACTAATGGCAGCCGCAATCGCGCGAGACCGCGGCCTGCCTGCTGCGGGCCGGCCGGGGCTTAATGAACAGATGTATGCAGAATGAATGACACAACAGCCCAAAATACTTAAATACTTCTGCTGGGTGTAATAGTGTCTTCGATAGAAATAATAAAGGTGAAACCTATTTAATCAATTTGAAGAACCTACATAAGCAGGAGGTACCTATTTAACACCTGAACACGCCAAATAATTACGAGTTGATCAAAAGGTTTGCGTTGAGAAGAACTGGCATCCGCGCCAAAAATCGCAGTGGCGATAGTTCAGTCATATTGTATTTTAATGTTTACGCTAATTAAATTGAATTAAATTAATTATTTTTTTATTGTTTTTGCGAATTACCTACCTACGTTAAATGTAAAAAGTATATGCTATAAGGCTATAATATATAATCGTATATCATAGACTAGCTTTTGTTCACGGCTTTGCTCACGTTGGCTACACGACTTGTTTATTCGTAATAAAAGCCAAATTTATTAAAGGTAAGTACCTATATCATAAGGGTCTAAGTAATAAGGGTTAGACAACTAAACATGTCACGTCATTTCAACATTAAGATTTTATTTATTGGCATTAAAAAGCCCGTCCATGCGAGCTAGAATTAGTAAAAGTGTCTAACACAAAACAACGTAATAAAGATCACTCTGTATAAGTAATTTTCGTCAGGTTTGAAACCTCCTGTACAAATTATTATCCCACAACTTCAGGGATCATTGTCCAAAAATCCTGAAACACTTCATAATTTCTAACAAGGCCAAATAGGTACCAAAATTGAAGCATTGACAGATTTCCATACAAACTTTCCACCCTTATTTCACCCCTCTAGGCGGTTTTTCGAAAAATGCAAAATTTATTTTGATTGAATAATCTATAGATGGATTAAATTATTTATTTTTATAGTTAAAATTATAACTTTAAAAATAACGATTTCCCAAAAAAAAAACCTTCTTCCCTTTTTACTCCTTTAACCTACAGTCCAAATTTCATCTAATTAGCTTTAGCGGTTTCGGGTCGGCGATGATGAATCAGTCAGTCAGTCAGTCAGGATAAGTTATTAGATGTATATTGATTTTAACTTAGCCTGTTAACGTTTCGAATGTTTCAAAACCTTTGCAAGGTCCATGGTCAATTGGTCCCCCTATGATACTGTGCATTATTTTGCTGTCCAAAACTTAGGTTAAGATCTTTTTTGAAATGGCTTGAGATTTCATAAAATATGATATTATTTTATCCCAAGATCCATGTGCAGCTGCTGCCATCAGCACTCAATGCACGTTTTCGAGCCACTTCGGCTTCACCGTCCGTCCACTCAGTTCTATGTAAATGCGCCTGTTTATGAAGTTAATTAATTTTGTTGCTACGAACACGACTGTTGTTGACCCCGACCACCCCGGAACATTATCTAGCTATATATCTAGGTATACTTTTTAAAAACATCGTACCATATTATACCGATTCTGGTCGCGATCGATTAATATCATTTAAATCGATACTTAGAACACTAAGTACATGATAAATTAAAATATTAGTTATCAGTAAGTTCGAAATCGAAAGCCGCAGCATGGTAAATTTGAGCTGGAGTAGAGCCAAAACGCCACCGCACCGACCGCTGCTGTGAACGAACGGAACGATCGATCTTATTAGGATCGCGGACAGCTGCGGATGCTGGACGCGTGCGCACGCGCAGGCCAGCACACGGCCTGACGTAGCTAGCATGCTCGGGAAACGTCTGTGTTCAGCAGTAGATTATAAAGAGATGCGATTCATACGTTGAATTGAATAACTATGTCGAAAAAAAAAAACTTACGGAGCGTAAATACTTATCGACTCTAAAAGATAACAGTTTACTTTAATATTAATTAGTTATCATTGTATTCATTGCTGTAGTTTTGAATACTGTGGTCACCCAGTGGTCAAAATTCGACCGTAATTTTATTGTGGCTGCACGAATTGTACCCTAAGCAATGAAAAATTTAAAAAGATAGAATGTGAGTTTGAATTGGAATTGACAGATTTCGGCCGCTCCTCTTGCATTTTGAAAATTTTGAAAAGAGTGTAATATGCGTGTGTGTCAAATACATGGTAGTGTATGTAATGTATGTTTTATTGATTTAATGTATTTGTATGCATAATTTAAAAAAAAGTATTAACATTCGGATAATCTTTAAACTATAACCCCCTTACAAATAAACACTATTTAAGCATTTACTTAGTTAATCATTGTTTTGTCAACGTCACACAAACGTCGTTCTCAATTTGAGAAAAAGAGACTAAACAATGATTAACTAAATAAATGCTTAAATAGTGTTTATTTGTAAGGGGGTAAGTGTGCGAAATTTTATACTCCTCTGTCTGCACAATTTTTGTAAAAAAGGGGTACAAAGTTTTTGCTTCACATATTAATACAGATAAATACTCTTCCCAGTTGAGATTTAGTTGTCGTTATTGTCACTGTTGATGTTGACATAATTAAATAGGTATTGTTGTGTGTTCAGAAATGTTAAGAAATGACTCTTCAAATTCAAACAAGTGCAAAATGTATCTTCTACAGCCTTAATACATTTTAACTTTTATGTGATTTGAAGTATTTTTGTTTTAAGGCGAGATTAGCAGTTTATTTATTTATTTATTTATTTATTAAGGACAGTCAGCGAAAACTTGTACTAACACAAAAAACTATGTAACATACAATAACATCTTACATGCTAAGTACAGCCTTCTATTATTAACCGCCTCGGCATGCAAATGTGGAGAGTTTGTGTAAATTTTAAATGATTTTTTCTTCTTTAAGTATTTTTTTATAAATAAAATGTAGTGACTCATAAATTTTACTACTTTTATTTAAGGATTATATAATTGTCTATTAAACACAATTTATTTTATTAAGCTAGCATTCTTAGTTTCCGAGATTTATAGGTTTCTTTAAGTGACCCGAATTCATTGCTCTCGAGTGTATACTAATTATTATAAAGCTGAAGAGTTTGTTTGTTTGTTTGAACGCGCTAATCTCATGAACTACTGGTTCGAATTGAAAAAATATTTTTGTGTTGAATAGTCCATTTATTGAGGAAGGCTATAGGCTATATTACATCACGCTATGACTAATAGAAAGCAGGTGGCACAGCTAGTATTACATAAATTCAGTTGAATAAAGGTTCATCATTCTCACTAATAGACGCCTTTATTTTCCCTAGGCTTAGAAAGTTTTATGGGATCACAGAAAATTTTGTATACCTACCTACTGATCTCCAAACTAAATGATGATGATCGAAAGTTTCCTTTGAAATAACTAGGGACCTAATTTGTTTGAATAATATTAAACTTTGAAGTTAGTATTGGGATGGAAATAGGATTGCCACCTTACATAGCATACAAAAGAATATTGATTTATTTGACTTTAAAAACGTACTTTTTGTTGCTCTTTGTGACATTTACCAAATATTTTGTGGCTGTGGATACTAGTTTATTTAGTCTCATAAGTACTCATAACCAGTAACGAGCCAGCAACAATCAGTTTTACGTGAATAGAGTATTTTAGCGTACTTTATTGGTGTCGCAGATTATAAAGTATGCCTACATGAAAAAGAGGACAATACCCTATCTTAGAGTACGGGTGGCAACCCTAGATGGAAACCTCCTACAATTGCATTGTCTTTTATAAAATAACATTAATAAGTAAGTAGGTACATTGAATTCTAAGAATTGAATAAAAAACAAACAAGAAGAACATACGTACCTACCTAATTTAATTGTTTCCGAGCGATGTTTCTGTTTTGTTGCCGGTACCTATATACATAGGTACCTAGGTAGGTACGCGGCGGCGACATGCAGTGTGGTGTCGCTGAGGATCTCAGTTTCTCAGACCGAACGCGTCTGACCTTGGCGTGGTACCTTGGTATATTATATTTAAAATATGGGATTTTATCAACCTACAATTAATTAACTTTCCGCATAAATTAAAAATATTTTTTAACAAAAAAAACTGACTTCAAAAAGCAATATTTTGAAAAAAATACTATTTTACTTTCAAAAAAAAGGTGGCAACCCTACGCGTCACGTCCATGCCTCGTCTTTTCTATATGTTTTAAAAAGTCGCGACGGGCGGCGCCCCGTCTGCGCCCCATCCGCGACTTACGATTTTTCTGTGTCCCGCGCCTAAGGGCGGTAGAAATAGGCTTCGAAAAAATATCTTTCGATACCTACCTAGGTATATTATATAGAATTGCACCATAAATGATGACGAAACGTAACGTAAAGGTAGTGGCGACTTAGCCATGCAAACGAGATTCCTTTGGTCGTGATGATGACAAATACTATCACGTGATTCATTTATCACGTCGACTAATTAGATTGGGAACCCAACAACGCGCGACGACACGAGACGCGTTTGTATTGAAGTAGCCAAGCGGGGGCAGGCCTGGACGTGGCAACTTGATTGAAAGCTCACGCGTACCCTTGGCATCAGTATTTTTTAAGAAACTATAAATAACAAAACCAGTTTCATTGAAGGCAAAACCTTTTTAGCTATATTTAGCAGTCTATAAATATCTGTAACCGACATTGTAGGGCTTATCCACCATGATATACCTACATTAAAGATTTTTAAAATATTATTAATCTTTATCAAAGTGAATACATTATAAATAAGCCGCAAGATTGCGGTCGCACAACTACAACAAAAGAATTTAAAAAGATTCTTTTTGGCTTCAGGCCTAGAAGAGAACCTTAGCTTGTTTGTTGACAAATTCATACGAAATCCGTAAAAGGCAGCTGGTTACTCATTCGTTTAACGTGCTTTCTCTTCTGCAGACTGCAATCGTTATGTTACTGGCAAACTAGTTTTTTTGCAACCAAGTTTATTAAGACCGTAGCATAGTTTAAGGCCGAACGACCACAGGGTGCCTAGTGCGAGTTTTGTTTACTATCCGTATTCATTCGATTAATTACGTTTCTCTCTTCCCAGTCGTTCACTCTTGACAGAGTGGTCGTGGTCACGTCTTGGTCACTTCCCCGTTCACCGCTTCCCTCGCGATGCGTCGCCATGTGTCCCGATGCTTGGCAGAGTGAGAGCAAACGTTAATATTTGAGTTCGTTACAGATTTAATGAGGTCTGTCCACCGTGTCGGAGAGCGCCCGCGAGGTCTCTTGCCCTTAACTTTCCCCTGCACCACCAGCCGTTCCATGGAGTCTTCGTTACGGGTGATGTGTCCTAAGAACTTGAGGATTCGTATTTGCACAGTCGACGATAATCTCTCTTTGATGTTAAGATCTTTTAGGATCGAGACGTTGCTGCGGTGCGCGGGTCCACGGGATTCTCAGCAGACGTCTCCAACACCACATTTCCAGCGCGTCAATCTTGCGCCGGGCCTGCATTCTCAGCGTCCACGCCTCAGCTTTATATAAGAAGATTGGAAAGACCAGGCATCTCATGAGCCGAATCTTTGTGTTCCTGGTTATTCTGCGGTCTTTCCAAATCTTTGCCAGTCTCTCTACTGCGGATCTAGTCACGGCGCAACGTCTTCGAATCTCATCCTCGCAGCCTCCAGCGTTGGTAATAGTGGAGCCCAGATATATGTAGCTTTGGACTACCTCACATCCCGCTACATTTTGGACGTCCGGTTGGTTGTTGTCGGCACGATCTACAATCATCATTTTGGTCTTATCGTGATTGATTGCGAGTCCAAAATCCAACGCTTTGGTCTCCAGACGTCGAAGAAGAGACTCGATATCGTCTCTAGTTGACGCTAGGAGGGTAGTGTCGTCTGCGTATCTTAAATTTGATATTTTCCGACCTCCCACGGATATTCCCTTATCCCAGCCCTCGAGAACCACACGCATTATATACTCAGTATATATGTTGAAAAGCAGAGGGGACAGTATACACCCCTGCCTAACGCCAGCTTTCGTTTTAAAGCGTTCGGAGTCGATACCGTCAACTCTGACAGCAGCAGTACCATCTTCGTACAGGCGCCTGATGAGGTGTATAAGATGTAGTGGTACCCCCATTTCCCTCAGGACTGACCATAGTTTCCACCACTTGACGGTATCGAAAGCTTTTCTGAAGTCAACGAAGCACACATACAGGGTGATGTTAAATTATCTGGCCTTTTCTACGATTTGACGCATTATAAGGAGCTGTTCTCTTGTACCGCAACTCCTCAATTTTTTCCGCAGTAGCGGCGCTTGTTGGGGCGTATACCTGGATTATATTCAATATGCATGGTGAGGCACCGAGTTTTATAGTAATAATCCTCTCGTTTACAGGATGATAGCCAAGGACAGACCCAGCCCAGAGTGTAGGTATCGCTATAGCCACTCCGGCGAAGCTGGATGATTCGTTTCCTGAGAAGAAAATAGTGTGTTTCTCCAAGTTTCTGTGCCCGCTCTCTTTCCAATGCGTCTCACTCAGTCCCGTAATGACGCTATTACAGCGTTCGAGTTCGTGGTCTAATACATGGAGCTTTCCTTCGTCGATGAGGCCTCTTACGTTCCATGTCCCAATGCGGATGTCGTTACGCAGTTGGAGTTTTGTTTTTCCAGTGGCATAGTTTCCATGGGGCACCTGGTCGCCTGCTACCTCATGGCCGGTAACCAACTTCACACCCTGATTCCCGGACAACTCAGGGCGCCGGTCGCTACTCGGGTCGCTAGGCACACGTTTACTCTTATTCGACCTTTTCATAACTCTCGTGGGAAATTAGTGCAGTGGTTTCCCGTTGCCTTCTGCACCAGAGCTTTCAGGGGCTATTTGGGCCCCAAGGTTTCTGATACCTCTTCCGTACAGGTCGCCCCGACGGGTATGTATGGTTATACCGCCATTGCTCGGTCGCCATTGCCCCGTTGGTTCTCTAGCAGGGAGTACCACGGCAACCGTTTGGTCGCCGCCGCCGTCCAGCGCGTGCAGGTGGGGTTGACAATAGGGCCGGTAATTACGTTTACGAAAACGAAAATTAGTATGGCATTGAAGCAGCGCCTCCTGGCGGCATACGAGAGAAGTTAAAATTTTGCCATATAAATTCTCGTGTTTGGCGAATGAAACGCACCCGGGACACAGATACTGAACGACGGCGACGCGACTCCTAAAGATCGCGGACAGAGGGAAGCCATTTATTGTTTATAGGGGTAGGGACCTATGTATTCTTTTGCAAAGTTTTTCAACAGTACTTATCATGTATATCTATACTAATATTATAAAGAGGAAAGCTTTATATTTTTGTATTTTTGATTGTTTTTTTTTATTTTTTATTTTATTTTGTTTGGGATAACAGACAGATAAACAATATATATAAGTATAGGTACAAAAGTGCTTTTAAACTAACTTAATACTAATTGTGTAACCAACAACGATGTCCACAGATTACCTTTAAGTTTTGAAGCGTACTGCATACTTTAAAAGATAATGAATTAAGTGAAAAGCTGGTTTCAGTATGAAATGGTACTCATTAAAAATAAAATAAAAAAATTGGGTTGGTTGTCAAGAATGTCAAGGCTCGTAGGTGGGTATGTAAGATATCTTTGAGGTAAAAGAAAGTTTTAGTTTGTAATGAATAAACTCATAAACTACTGGACCGATTTAAAAAATTCTTTCACCATTAGAATGCTACATTAACGCTGAGTAACTTAAGCTATATTTATTAATAGAAAAAAAAATTGCTTAATGATAAATAAATAGAAATACGATTTGTTTGTTTTGTTGTCATAGAAACTGTGAAAGCGGTACGAGGCCCACCAGGTCAGCTAGTTTTAAATAAAGATGTAAGTACCTACTTTTGTTATAAAATACTTTTTGGTACATTCTATTATTTTATTTTTTAGTTATCTTCTTTCGTCCTACTGATGGGCAATGGCCTCAATCTAGGTATTTCGCGGGGAAACACTAATGCTGTGCTGTATTTTCAGTAACACAGTCTGAAAAATGAGACTTAATTAGGTATCCAACATCTGCTGTTATTTATTTATTTAATTAATTTAGGTACAGGAACAGAATACCATCAGGTCATGGCATAATATAAAATGTATTAACTATTACTTTTATTTGTGTTTTTTTACTTTATATTTACAATAAATTCTTCATTGCTTAAAAGAATTTTTGTGGTAAGAATCTCAAAATAATTACTAATAGTAAGTTTATTATGTACTAACTAAATTTGTATTTTATTACATTGTATTAGTCTTAAGGTACCTATGTTATATCTTTTGTAACAAACATAACATTTATTTCCTAATAAAAGTTATGAACTGAGAAAAGTATTTAAGTACTTTAGTTATTTGGATTTTATAGTATAAATTTATATTCCCAAAAAACTTAAGACATAGCAAACACCATGAGATAGTATACAAATAATACAGTCTTATAACATGTGTTCATGTTGTTGAAATGGAAAAAATATTTATTTGGTACAATATATCACACACACAAACTCAAAGTTGCTGGTAGAGTTAGCCTAAGCTTTTGAGAGGGATTGTTTGTGGCTAGTGTCAAGGGCACTTTGCACCTGGCACAGTGAGGTTTATTAATTTATTATGTAAATTACAAATTATATGACGCTCCTCTCGAACGAGTCAATGACATTCGCGATTTAGGTTTTATATTGGATTATCAACTTGACTTTCACAAGCACGCTAAAACCATATGCAAGGCGGCAAATAAAACATTAGGCTTTGTAATGAGAACTTGAGGTATGGTGGACATAGATACTTTTGAAACGAGGAGAGTAATCCAGTACTTAATGTATTATTTCTCAATAATACATCACAGGATCGACAGTCCATCAGTATTGGCCAGGGTGTCGCTATTACTTCCCGCTCGTATTGGGCGGGATGAGGTGGGGGCGGTTGCGCCTCGCCGGGGCGTCCGCGTCTTCTGGGCAGGCCGGTCACACGCACTAGGTGCGGGGCCCACGCGTCCGCCCACGCGTCCGCCCACCGTGCGCGCTTTGCGACTGATGGGGGACATGCTTGCTCAGCACGATGATGTTGACTTGTTTGCAGGCTTTGGGACGTCTTTATGACAGAGCCCGTATGTTTGTAAACAAGATGCTTTTGTGATCATGCAAATTACGAAGGCTGCGGCCGTAGGATTTAAAAAAAACCAATTTTTTTTATACTAATTTAATTTCGATATAAGAAATTACAAAGAATATTTAATTAACTAAAATTAGATGACAATCGTTCGATGTATGAATAGAGAGTGATGTCATTCCGGCCGCGGTTGCGATGCGCCGCACGGGGTCACGTTGTGCGCTGTCAGCACCTCGTGGCTGTAGCTAGGCCATGCGATGTTGAAATAGGTGTTTTGGCGTAAACTGCAACGTTGGCGGAACGCACGTAGAGTAGGCACGTAACACCTCCCTCCTGAAGATCAGCGCTTATTTGATAGATTTTCTTGAGAATAACGCTGATAGATTTGGTTCAGTCGGATGCTGGTTGTTCTTTCTGTCTTCCTTTATTTCAGCATAGATTCCTGTTTCCGGCTCTGTTGCTGGGGTAAGTATGTTTGCTGTCCTTTTCTTTATGTAGTAGTATAGTGTTAGGCCGATGCTAAGTGCAAGTGCACTTAACAAGATAGCATATACCGGTATAGTGGTGTGGTATATGACGTCATTTCCAGGTTTGTTAATTGTTATGGGCCTTTCGAGTGATATCTCGGTATTACTCGCGCGAAGGTTCTGGAGATCTATCGAGTTAAGCTTGATCGTCCTCGTCTTTGTCTCCTTTGTTTCCAGGCTGGCGTAAGGTAGATTCATGATTTTCAGGACTTGGCCTTTGATGCGGTCGTCGATATTGGTGATGGTGAACTCCGTGGTCTGTAGAGTACATCCTTTAGGGATGGTGACCAGGTAGCTCCCTTGCATTACGTCGTACTGATTTTCTGTGCAGGATAGTCGTACTTTAGTTGAAGAGGGTAGACTGATTATATAGTTCCTGTCGTCCAGTTGTTCCAGGGCTCCGGTTTCCATTATTACTTTGGTAGGCTGGCAGGATTGGCTTAGCTGTTGGGTGACGATTAGGTGGTGTAGGCAGTCAGGTTGATCGATGTATCGATGGTTTAGTTTGTCTTCGCAGAGATACCAGAGGCTGTACTTCGGACATTCTGTCTCTATATACATAAAATCTTTGTCGTGAATTGCCAGGTAGGGATGAGACGGGATAAGTACATTGCCATTTTTATTGGGTACAGGAGATAATTTATAGAATATATATGTTTTAGGGATGACAATCGGGATTTTAAATACTAATACCAGATTTTTATTGCTATAATAATAACCTAATCTAACTACATCTAGATATTCCCTGAAACTAATATTTAATATCTGATCCTTATTGTATACTTCAGACAAACGTTTCATCATATCCCTAAATGTATCTAATTTAAGCATGGAATGGTGAGTGCTCTTAGCTCGTATAAAGCCTAACAAATTTTCTAAACTTATTAAGATATCTGATATACTTTCTATATTGTCGCCTAAAATTATAAGAAATTGAGCAAGATGTGCATATTTAACTAATTCCATCTCTCGCTCAGCATCACTTTTCATTACATCATTAACCAAAGTTTCTATCTTATTCTGATTTTCTACTAGCTTATTTATAATATTAGTATTTTGTGTAGCCCATTGCTTGTTTAAACTGATATGACTATTTATTTCGTTGGCTAATTTATTTTCATTTTCTTGAAGAGTTCTAATCGCGTTATCGTAGCGAATAGCATCGGTGTAATCGAGGTTTCCTGAAATACTTTTTACAATTGAACCTAATCCGTTGATGAGACCTCTCTTAACACGACCGGGCTCAAACGTAAGGAGCTGTTCAGAAATTTTATCAATTTTGGACTTTAAGTATTCAATATGTGGTTCATAAAGATATTTTGTTTTATTATGTAATTCCGGGCCGAAAGTAACTAATTGGCTTCTAACAGTTTCCACACTACTCTTTATGCCTTCTAAATCAATCATCTGAAGAAATGAGTGATAGTGAGAAGTTATCTTAGTCGACCCTAACTTAAACGGCACGATCCCAGGTCCATCTTGGAGGCTAGTTAACGTTATCTCCTCCGCTCCCGCCAGGTTCAGGGTTAGAAGAAGGGTCCTGTAACAAGCGTGAGCTATTAGGTATTCGCTTTAACCGCGATTTAGCTACGGGACCACGTTTACGTTTAGTATAAATATGTATTGGCAAATCCGCTAGGACCGTATCGCTAGTATACCGGGGAGCTGTTTTCTGTCTATTTGCTAAGGGATTGCGAATAAAGACTTGCTGATTTGGGGAGTATTCCGCTTCCGGCTCGCGGTCTCTATTAGCGTTTTCAATAAGTACTGTACGTTTATGTAAGGATGATTCATTGAGTAAGTCGTAGACTTTCAGCATTCTATTGCGATGGTCCTGAACATATTGTTGTAGAGAATTTTCAGATAAATTGATGTCTAAAGGATCTCTAGGATCTAGATGTCCTGTTATAATATCTATAGGTCTACATTTCGTAAAGCTGTGGATGGAGCTATTGTAGGCTAAGATTGCATAAGGCATTATATTCACAGAAGGTTCTCCTCTGCGCTCTAATTTTAAAATTCGTATGTGTTCTAATAAGGTCGAATGCAGCCTCTCCACCATACCGTTTTCATTGGGCGCATATGCTAATGTCTTATGATGTTGGATCTTATGAAGTCTTACGAACTCTAGAAACAATTGATTGTTAAATTCGGGCCCTCTGTCTGTTACTACAGTCATAGGGACACCATGGTTAGTGCTAAACAATAAAAGGGCTTGAACTACACTGATGGCTGTCGCGTCCCGAAGGTAATACGCTTGGGCGTATTTCGAGAAGGCATCTATAATAGTAAGATATTTCTGATTTTCGACACTAAAAAGATCTAAATGAACTATTTCAAATGGCTTCGCCGGAGGAGGTACTAAGTTAAATTTTTGTTTTATGGGATTTCTATCATATTTCGTTTGACCACATATGGCGCACTCATTGATGTATTTAATAATTGATTCCTTCATACGTGGCCAAAAATATTTATTGGATAACGACAAGTAGCATTCATTGATACCACGGTGGTTTGTTTTACCCTCATGGTAACCGCGGATGACTTCTTGTTGTTTGAAATAGTCTTTAATATTAGTTAGTTCTATTTTTGTAAGAACAAGGTTCATAGCTGAACTTTTAAAATGGTTTTGAATCACAGGAATGATGGAGTACAGTTCCAGGTAAGGGTTGATCAAGATTCCCGTTTTAACTTTAGGGTTAACAAATTCCTTTACGGCGTTTACCACGTCCTCTTCCAGGTTAGATTTTGATATTTGGATGCTGGTACGAGTGTGACTATCAAAAGGTTTAGACACTGTGGACCGACCTTTAATATCTCCTACAACGGTAAAGACAATTTGCTTATGAAACTTATTTAGAGGTTCGTCTGAGATGGGTACCTCTAATATAGGATTCTCAGCATCTGTATGGGCTGTAAGGGTGCGAGATTCATCTGCTAACGAAGGTGAAGTCTCAGACGGGTTTACAGCGACGGAGCTAGTCTCCTCGTTGTTAAGTTCGATGCGAGATAGTGCGTCAGCGTTAGTGTTGTACTTTCCTTGCTTGTATGTTACAGTAAAGTCGTATTCGCTCAGCTTGAGACGCCAACGAGTTAGACGTGAGTTAGGTTCTTTAAGCGACATAACCCATTGCAAAGGTCTATGATCTGTTAAGATCTTGAACTTTCGCCCAAAGAGGTAAGGACGAAAATACTTAGTGGCCCAGACTATAGCTAAAAGCTCCTTCTCGATTGTACTATAGTTGATCTCACTAGTATTTAACGTTCTCGAGGCATATGCAATCGGTTTGTCAGCGCCTATGGGACCTTGAGAAAGCACAGCACCAATGGCTAAATTACTCGCGTCTGTGGTAAGAATGAAGTCCTTTGTGAAATCAGGATACTGAAGGATGGGGTCGTTAACGAGAAGGGTCTTACATTTCTCGAAGCATTCTATATAGCTATTATTGTCTAAGTTAATCTTTGATCCTTTTTTAAGGCACTGTGTCATAGGCTTCGTTATACGGGCGAAATCTGGGATAAACTTTCTATAATAACCTAGAAGTCCCAGAAATCGTTTTATTTCCGTTGAGGTTTTTGGTAATGGGTAATTCTGGATTGCCGATATCTTGTCTGGATTTGGCTTAATACCGTCTTTGCTGATGATGTGCCCAAGATAAGCGGTTTCCAATTTCAAGAACTCAGACTTGTCCATCTGAATTTTGAAATTGGACTCGCGAAGTCTTTGGAAGACCTTTTGAAGGTTGACCATGTGCTCCTGCAATGAGGTACTGAATACGATGATGTCATCCAAGTACACGAGGCAGATAGTGTTTTGAAGGTCTCTAAGCACATTGTCCATCACTCGCTGGAATGTGGACGGACTGTTCTTTAAGCCCATGGGCATTCTCAGGAATTCAAAATGCCCATGCTCTACGTTAAATGCAGTCTTGGGGACATCCTCAGGTCTCATTTCAACTTGGTAAAAGCCACTGGCCAGGTCAAGGGTTGTAAAATAATGACAATTACCCAACTTGTCCAAAACATCAGCTATATTTGGTATCGGGTACTTGTCATCCAAGGTTTTCTCATTTACCTTACGAAAATCTATAACAATGCGCCACTTCACCTTGCCTGAGGCGTCCGCCTTTTTGGGCACAACCCAAATAGGGGAACTCCAGGCCGATGAAGAGGGTTGGATTATCCCTTGCTCCAACATTTTATTAATTTGATCCTGAACTTCCTGTCTATGTATAAAGGGATAGCGGTAGCTTTTGGTGTAGACGGGAATCTCATCCGTAGTTTTAATGGAATGTTTTATCTTATTTGTGAAGGTTAGGGGTTCATCATCCAGGTAGAATACGTCGGCGTATTGAGAGCAAAGTGATTCAAGATTACGACGTTCTTCTTCATTAAGATGGTTAGTACGTAATTTAGAGAGAACTTCCCTAACGCGACTGGGTAATTGTTCAGATTGGGCGCTTTCTACATAAGGCTCTGCTTGAACGGGACGGTCCATCGAAAAAATAACATCATTACGAGTGTGGTTATGAATTTCTATAATACCGCGATTGTTTTTTACATTTGTTAAACATTCCGCTATAAGACAATTACATATTGATTGCTCAGCAATGACGGCATCCCCGTCATGGCTATTAATCGGCACCCTTACTAACTTGGAGGATCCCGCGGGTATCATATCCTCATACAGGTTCGCATTCCGGGAATCGTAAACTCTAATATCATTTGTAGCATATTTAGTCGTAAAGATCTTATTTTTAAAATCGATAGTGGCCTCCCATCTATCTAACAAATCCGAACCGATCAGGCCGTCGAAATATTCATGGAACTTATATATAAAAAACGTAACATTATTATTATCCTTAAACTCTACGAAACATGGTATATTAATAGAATAATCACTACGAGTTACAGCATGCATATTACAAACTTCAAAAGGGTTAAAATCTAGCGGTATATCTCTGAAATGCCTTTCCACAGCTTCCGGACTAAGAAAGGATTGGTTTGCTCCTGTATCTATAAGTAGTTTAAGTGGCGGATTTTTTATCTCGATATACGGCAACTGACGTTGCGTTTGTAGATTAACTTCTATTTTGGCTTGTCTGATCTGGACGCCATCTGAAAATTTTGATTATTATCGCTGGTAGGAGCAGTTGGATGCTGAGACTGCTCATCATTACAATTATCCAGTGATAACTGAGGATGCTGGTCGTAAAATTGTGGATCATCATCAGCGTAGTAATAATCAGAATAATCATTTGGTTCAGTAGCAACATAGTAATCGGAATAGTAATCTTCAAACGGAGCGTCATAGGTAGCACAATCATTAAAATTCATCTCCCTCGTCTTAAAATAATTGCTGGGAGGCGGGTTGCCCGACTTAGTCCAATCGTGAGCGTTGTGACCAAAAGGGTTTGGGCGGAACGGCTTAGACACAAAATGGCTAACACCGCTCATAGGCCGAGGCTGTGACTGTGAAGCGTTATAATGTGGAGCGTTATTGCGTTGTGGAACCCTAAATGCGTTATTTGGATTATAGTTAGGCGGCGGAGCACGGAACATCTGTTGAGTACGAGATGGCCCCGCTTGCTGTAACTGACCGAAATTCTGCCTAAATTGAGGAGGAGCTGTCGGCTTAAACTGATGGGATGCTGCAGGCATATTATAATATTGGTACTTCGATGGACCCGGCATATTGTAATTAAAGGGCTTTGGTTGCGGCATGTTAAAATTGAAGTTTGGTTGTAATTTAGGATAACTAATGGGTGCCTGAATTTGCCACTTTTTATCTGGCAACTGATCGTTTCGTTGCTGTAGGTACATAGTGTTAAGCTCGCCTTGAACAAATTCAAGCGCCTTTTCAATGGTTTCAGGGCGCATGCATCGAATACGACACCCTAAGGGGTCTTTTAGACCGCGTAAGTACGCTTGCAGTGTTAATTTCTTATAGAGGTCCCTTTTTGCTACGACCGTTGAGTCTATAGACTCGTGCAACGATACGTATGTCATAATAGTAGCAAAAAGATTTTGGCATCTTTCATAAAATTCCTGTGGCGATCCAGGCCCTTGCGTTAATAGAGCCAAGTCATTGTAAAGAGCAGTTTCATCGCGTTGGTCTGAAAAGTTATTAATTAACGCGGTGCGAATGCCACTCCAGTCAGAAGGACTGCCGTTAGTGTTTAAGAGTCTGGCGGCAGGACCTACCACTTTATTAAGGATTCCATTAAGAAGCGCGAGCCTCGCTAGTTGACTACAAGCGGCGTCGTTATCTATAAATTCAGCAACTAATTGGTCACACAGTTTAATAAACCGCGTGAGAACATTTGGGTTCCCGTCGAATTCGGGAACTAAACGTAATGTCTTAAAAATGTGCTCTAAATCAGCCATCTTAGCCTCCTCAAAACTATCTAAACTATTGCTACTAAAACTTAAATCTCTGTTAGAATCGTGACGAGATAATCTACTACAACTACTTAATCTAGAGATCCCGGATTGCCTAGGATGGGTAATCTTGGATAAATTTAAGGAACTTAAAGTGTAGGAAAAGCAAGACACTAAAAGATTTTAATGTACTTACATGAGCAGCATCTTTTGGCCTCTTCTAAGGTATCGATTTTCGGATACTCCTGGCAGCAGCTCGACGTGTAGATTCGGATACTCTGTCGGTGGAGCTGGAAAGCCCCCGGGCTTACGCGAACGCGGATATTGGTTTATTACGAAAACGCGATTCGCGAACCGGCCCGCGAGTATCCTACCGACTGCGCCAATTACGAAGGCTGCGGCCGTAGGATTTAAAAAAAACCAATTTTTTTTATACTAATTTAATTTCGATATAAGAAATTACAAAGAATATTTAATTAACTAAAATTAGATGACAATCGTTCGATGTATGAATAGAGAGTGATGTCATTCCGGCCGCGGTTGCGATGCGCCGCACGGGGTCACGTTGTGCGCTGTCAGCACCTCGTGGCTGTAGCTAGGCCATGCGATGTTGAAATAGGTGTTTTGGCGTAAACTGCAACGTTGGCGGAACGCACGTAGAGTAGGCACGTAACATGCATCTTATTATTATAATTATTATAAATACTAATCCGACAATTTACTGTGACATTCCTAGTTTAGTTGTCCATTAATTCTTATATTATAGTTTTAATTAATTTGACATGTTTGTACCTATCTAATTTTGAGTGTAATTTTAAGTGTATTTAATTAATTTTAATCTAATTCACTGACCTTCACATTTTGAATCTGACAGTCTATCTTGACATACCTATTTAAATTTTTAATTAATATGTAATATTGTTTTGAATAACTTAATTATCTTATGGCATGTGTACCTATAGCACAGTTTAGCAAGCATACAGTTGCGCATCAAAGGTACTTTCGCAGAGCAAGGGAGGGGAACCCGCGGGGAAGCGGGCGCTGCGGCGAGTGTCCCACAAACAAGCGCAGTTTGTGGGAGCTACCGTGAAAGGCAGCCACGTGCGCGTATTGCGTATTTTAAACGTTTTTTGAATTTACGTTCAATGATTCCTATTGAATATAATGGTGCATACACGTTATTCTGTATATGGTTGTAAGTCGACGTCAAAACAACAAAAATTTAAAATTTCATAGATTTAGATGACTAAATAGTTACTTTTTTCTTTTTATTTTATTCATTTTGCCAACTTCTCATTGATTAATAATGAACGTTTTTACAACACATAATTAACTAATACAATTACAAATATCAAATTTTAATTCATCACAAACAATACAATTTTCACTTGTTTTTATTTCGTATATCTACAACAGCCTCCATATATTTTATTAGGCTATTTCTGTGTTTTTTATTCTCAATTATCAATTGAATCGAATTTTTGTTAACAAGACCATCTATCTTTTGCTCTAGTTCCTGTTTCGCCTTGGTGTTTATTGGGCATTCTGTTATTAGATGTAAGATGGTATCGTTAGCATCTGTATCACAGTTGTACTACGGGCTCTCCTTATTAAATAGTTACTTCGTAACTCTAACTCCAGCCTAGTGGGTTTTTTAAGTGTAGGTAGGTATATGTATTCTTTACGGCGCAAGCTTTTGCGCAAAGTGTAATCATTATGTTTACAACTTATTGGAGTAGTTGGGACGTCGGACACAGAAGGAGTATGTGTTTGCTAATATCCAATTGTTATGATTTTTTTTTCTTTTCAGTTTTTTCTCTTTGCAGTTATTTTTTATGTTAGTCCGGTTTTTACGAGTATATTATTGTTTTTTATATAGTTGTTTTAGCAGTCGGGTTTTTTTTTTAGGGTTTATATTTAAGATTTCTGGGCTTTTTCTTTTTTTAAGCAATCCGAATGCGAATTCAATATATTGTTTTAATAATAGAAAATTGAAATCTAAAAATAAACCTTCACATTAATTTAGCAGTGCAACATTTGTAAATATTCTTAATAATAAATGATTGTTTTATAAAAATATTAACGATTATTTGATTTCAAATTTAGTGACAACCCTTGCATATTGGCGAACGATCGCGTAGATACCTACGCGGGCGGCGGCATCGCTCCACATCAAAGGCGATGCCCTACTGTATAAAATGGTTATACTGTGCCTATAGCTTGTAAGCGCTTTGGATTGTTCTGTAAGCTTACAAGACTTTGTTTTTTAAATAAATAAATTATTACTATCATTTATTTTATTTGTGATCAGTTCCTAGACTGTTACAAATTACAATAAACCTTTTAGACACTCTACTAGACACTTCATGTGGTTCAAATGATTTTTGTCAGTTTAGAGTAGGTAGAGTTAGGGTTGGTTATAGTAAGTTTTGTTTTTTTTAAATCCATCTTCAAAAATCTTATGCACTACATTCTTCTCAACATCTTTAAATTACTGTTTATTCAAACCAGGTTGCTACTTAACTTTTAAAGCTATTGTAATGCAATACACAGAAGACACAACTTCAGTAAACCATGCAGAATAATTAAACAATCATAAATAGAGCTTGATGGCGCAATGGTTAACGCGCCCGGTCTGCGAGTGCTGAGGTTAAGCAACTTTCGCAAAGATCAGTTATCGGATGGGTGACCAAAAATTTATGATCTCAAGCTCCTCCGTACTTCGGAAGGCACGTAAAGCCATTAATTGCGGCTGCATTAGCAGTTGTTAACAACCACCAATCAGCACTGGGCCCATGTGGCGGTTTATGGCCTGCTCTCCCTATCCATCCATAGGGAAGGCTCGTGCCCCAGCAGTGGGGACATAAAATGAGCTGATGATGATGATGATGAAATAGAGAAACTGCATACTCTTAGTGGCAAACTTTTATAAATACCATCACAACAAAGTCATTTTGTTGTTGCATATGATTAACAGTTTAAGCCTTGATGATTAAAAACTATGATATTTGTTTGAAACAGTATACTTTATTAAGTATTATGTTGATTGTCTTAAATTAACTTGACATATTAATAAATGTTTATAATTAGAAAGCAAGTAATAATCTATATAAATAAAAATGAAATGTAGTTAGTTGGTAAGCACATCACTTGAGAAAAACTGAATGGATTTGCATAAAATTTTGCACATAGACATACCATGACCTGGACTAAGCTAAAGGACACTTTTTAACCTGGTAATAGGTTCCTGTGGGATAGTGTCGTCCTCACCAAAGACGTTGCAGGCAAAAGCTAGTTACTGTTAATTATTTTAATAGCTATAATAAGTACCTAATTATAAATTCAATCAAATGAATATTCTTATATTATTTTTCTACTTCACAATCAATTTCAGTTTTTGTGATGATTTCCTGAAAGATTAATTATGTACCTAATATGTATTTTCAGGAATAAATACAAACATCCATACTTTTAAATATGACAGTAGGCCATAATTATGTTGTTTATACAGTTTTAATATCTTGCAAAACTAACATAATTTTAATGGACACTTTCTACAAATTTCTCAATAATGATTTATAAATACAAAATACAGCTAAGAAAGAAATTATAACACTACAATGTTATTTGTTTTCTTATTCTGTTACAGTAATGTGTTTAGATTGTGTGAACAACTTAAACTATTTAAGAACAATAAATAATACAATGCAAAATGAAACAATTCTTGCAAAATGCATAATATCACACTACTGCAGCAAGTCGCGAGGGTTGGCATGTCCGTTGTTATTGAGTCAGGTATTGTTTACATGCTAATTTGGCAACTAGCCCAAATTTACTAATTTATTTATTTTTAAAATACATTTAGTGCTGCTACAAGATACATAGCTCCACATAATCGCAACCTATTATTTTTAAGTATTTTTAAATATTCGTTAATATGGTAGTTTTATTGTTTATAATAATACTCACCCACATACATAGCGGCTCTTGCATCATGAACGTCATGACTTCGACGAACTGTTCCGTGAGGTTTCTGGTGCCGTTGCTGGACATATTTAGGGCTGGCGGGTTCATCAGTTGCACCACTTTCACCACATCAGAGTCACTTTCTGAAGCCATCACTTTCTGTCGCTGCAGCGTCGTGTGCGCTCTCCAGTCGGGATCACTCGTCACACTCACTGCATGGAACACAGCAATCGACAGCAACACAACACTTCCCGCTGTATAAACCTTGAGGTTGGGCAAGGGCAGCCTATCTACTAGTGTCACAGGCATATTGTTCGCATTCAATTTTATACTAACGCGTTAAACTCTCGTCACACCACAATTTCGAAGATAATGACATTTGGTATTTAAACTGTATCGCACGTAATTACATATCGATGAGTAAACGTGCACTATTTAAATAGAAAATATGTTCACAAGATAAAAACAACAGTGATAAAAATCGGCAGCAGCAGAGCGGCGACAGACAGACAAGACTCGTGACGTTTTTGTTTTTTTTTGTTTTTCTATTCCTACTTATGGAAGATACACGGGGTGTAGCATATGCAGCTTATGCTTCAATTAAGTTAAATACGTTTAGTATGAATTATTTAGAAGAGCTATAATATAAAGCCTTAGAGGTAGTCACAACAAGAGTATGGTCACAGAATAACTAATAGTACCAGGTATGGTGCCGTGCATTCGTATGCAATGGCGGAGCTTTACTTCTTTTCATCTGTATAAAAACATATATATAAATAAATTAATAATTCAGTTACTTTCCATTTTCCAAGCAACTTCCGAAATATTTTTATTTTAATAGCCAGAGTGTAGTGTAGTAGTGTAGAGAGCTTAGAACGATGACTCGGAACTACGGCTCAGAATGTCAATGACATCTAGCCAGCTGTATAGTAGGCAAACTTACTTTAGTTATTATTCTGAGAGGTAAACCCTCAGAACAATAACTAAAGCTATACTAGAAGGATGGCTAAAATAAAAATCGTGCAACTATGTTTAGTTCCGTTCTATCTTATGGCTAGAAAAGGAGGTTGGAGTGCGACAAATGGTTGACACTTAGTTTTTATTTTTTGTATTGTTATGTCAAACGGTCATCAGATAATCGGTGATCAAAAAAATCTTGGAGTCCTTTCTAAAGTCACTCACTACATTACCTCAAATATGACGTCACAAATCTGGTGACACTTTCGAAATAACGAAAGAAAAGGGACAATCGATCTCTTTCCAATACATCACTTAGGTTCATTAGTTAAAATAGTACGAACTGATGAATGAGTGTTGCTATTTTAGTCCGGTTTCTATAGCTTTAGTTATTATTCTGAGGGTAAACCTCAGAATAGGGTATAGCCTTACTTACGTCCGTTCCCAATAACCACAGACGTATAATAAGAAGATAACCTATCTATCTGTTGTTTTGCCTTTTAGATACAAATTTGACATAAGCTCCATACAAATTATGTCAAATTTCTAACTCCAGTAAGCAAAACAACAGACAGATAGAATATAGGGAACGGGCGTTAGTTATTACGAGGGTAAACATTCCTGGCGGGAAAGTGAAGAGACATGTCAGCGGTTTTGTTTTATTTTCTAAATTTTGTGTTAAGTCCAATATCACGAGGAGCTCGATGGCGCAGCAGTTGATAACACGCCTGTATGCAAGTGCTGAGGTTAAGCAACTTTCGTAAAGGTCAGTCATCGGATGGGTGACCAAAAATTTATCATCTCGAGCTTCGGAAAGCACGTAGGTAAAACTGTTGGTCCCGGCTGCATTAGCAGTCATTAACAACCACCAACCTGAACTGGGCCCGTGTGGTGGTTTACGGCCCGTTCTCCCTATCCATCCATAGGGAAAGCTCGTGCCCTAGCAGTGGGGACAAAAATGAGCTGATGATGATGATGAAGTCGATATCGACTTACTTATCGACGAATGTGAAATAATGGTGGATTATTAACCATTAAGTGTTCGTGAGTGTGCATGAGTGTTGGCAAATGGAACAAAACAGTGCAACGTCACTTTTTAAATTCTCTCAAGAAGTCCGCCCGAGGACTTAGTAAAGCCCCACATCTTTACTGAGAAACTCGAGGGGTTGGAGGGTCTATCATTTCTCACATCTCATTTCTGTTCATCTATTCTCTTCTCTCATCTCATCTCATCATACAGGAAACAAGACAGAAGAACTAACAAAGAAGTAACTAATGAAATTAAGAAACTAATGATATGGCAGCAGGGTCTATGACCTTAGCCGGTTCCTCAAGGAACGAACAGCTACGAAGAACTACCTACACTTAAAAAAAAAAGCTAGAAAACTTTGTTTGACTTTGACGTTGACTTGACGTATTTCGGATTCGGCTTTCTGTGGGGTGTTTTTGTGTATGTTGTGAATAATTTTCCAATAAATGAAATTAACCCAAGAGTCGAAATAGAAAATGTCGGAAAAGGAATACGCACCCTTAAGCGTAGCCTGCGTCCGCGGGCTATGCGATAAAATTTACGAGAAAAGGAAATTTGCTGGCGTTGAAGTTGAAAAGTATGTTTAGTTATTCCAGCTACTAATATATAGGATCTTGCAACTTTGTTTACTTTCTGGCTTGAGTGATTATAAGTAACATGAATGTAGGTAAAAATCTGTTTTGTTTGCTAGGATGGTGAAAGATTTCAGCGAAGCTAACAACACCAGCCAGATCAAGCGACTAATACGTGTGTTGGGGCAGGAGCTGATGTCCTCAACCAACCCAAACGTAAAGAACGGGGCGCTGATGGGGCTATCCTCAGTTGCTGTGGGCCTAGGAAAGGTATGATAAAGCAGCTGTAGATAATAAATATAAAAAAATATTGTAAAGTACAAAATTGTTGTCATAATCTATTGTCAATTTTAAATAAATCAATTTTAAAAAACAATACATACATTTTCATAAGTATCTTCATGAAATCCCTCTTCATAGGAAGTAGGTAATACTTTTATTGTAATATTACTAAATGCACATTGAACATAAAATTCCAAACAAATAGCTTTACAGTACCACATCATTACATTACATTATCTTACTAAACAAATGTAGTTTTGTGCAAACTAATAATAGTGTAAGTACTTGAGAAAGTAATTTCTACATGAAATAGGTGCCCAAAGACTTAATCATGCATAAGCATGTAATATATTCAGTGTATAAATCATTACTATAATGAGAGGAAAATGATGATTAGTAAACATTGTGCTTCAACAACTGTAACAGCTTAAAGAGTCATTAACTCGGCAGAAGGAGCTACCAGATAAAATATACCTACTATTAAGTATTCTGTGCACACTTTGCATAAATTCGTAAATATTTATTTTTTGCTTAATTTTGAGCCGCACCACCTTAGGTACCTTATGAGAAACGTACGACAGGCCGCCATTTTGAATAAACAGACAGTGCACACACGGCGTTCAGCCACAACACACATATAAGGTGCGTATGGGTATTTTTTACCCAGTAGCGACTATTTGTGCTGAACTTTTTTTATTAGACTACATTTAGTTTTTTGTTGTATTAGACTATCAAGATGCCTTCCGGTCACGAGGGAAACACGGGAAACGAACAGGCCGACGAACTAGCCAGGAAGGGAGCAGAAGAAAACCTGGTGGGACCGGAACCCCGGCTGCCAATAGCGCACAATATCACCAAGGGGGTAATCGGCCACAGAATAACATCAGAAACCAACCGAAGATGGAGGTCCTCGAAAGGCATGAGACAGTCGAAGATCTTCATCAAAGGAATGGATAAGAAAAAGACTAGCAAGCTAATGGGACTCTCCAGAGAGAACACGAGGCTAGTCACAGAAATCATAACAGGACACTGTCGGCTGAATAGACATCTGACAGTGATAGGAGTAAAAACCGACCCCTTATGCCCGGAGTGCTTGGAAAGCGAGGAGACCAGCCTCCACCTACTAGCTGAATGCCCCATGTACTCACAGATTAGATGGGAGCTCTGGGGGTCGGACACAATGCACATAGAGGACCTAAAGGATCTGAAGGTGGAGCAGATAGCAAGATTTGCCAGAGAGACCAAAAGATTTAACGGGGCGCCGTGAAAGCTGGATGAACCTTAACTCCCTCATACAGGGAAAACGGGGAAAAGGATGAAGTGGCCTGCAACAATGCGGGCGGATCGTCCGTCCGGTTGGCGACGTCCCCATGAGAGAAATAATAATAATAATAATCAAGATGCCTTATTTTTCTCTTAATGAAGAATTAATAGAAGACTGTCTGCTTTTATAAAATAGTGAAAAAGAAGATATTTCTGGAATCATAGACAATAAAGATTATAGTGAACATGAAAGTAATTCAGAGCAAGAAGGAGAGAAACTAAGACTGTTTGCAATTTATGCCATAAAAAATATGTAGAGAACATATTATTCCTATTTGTGTCACATAGAACATTCACTGCCGTACTCAGAGACATCACTTAACTTTGATGGACAATTAAATGTCTTTCCTTTTCTATTTACCACTATACATATGAAAGTGACAGCAAGAGACTTAATTGTCATTAAAACTTAATTGACGACTCTGAGTGCGGCCATTAATGTGCCATATTGTAAGGAGAGTGATTATTTTTAAATTGTACATTATACAGTTTAAAGAAAAAGCCAAATGAATGCATGTTACAATTATCATTATAAGTAAGGATTATCATTCATTATGTTAATTTTGTATTGATTTCGTTTTTTTTATTTTTATTATGTTTAGTATAAGCTAGGTGCAAAAAATGTTAAATTTTATACTGTAATTTAAAAAAAAGTTAATACATTACATTAAGAGATAACTACTTTATTCCCAAATTGTTTCGTTAAAAATATAACAAAATATGATATAAAAATTGTTTTTTAAAATACCTATGACATACCCCCCCATTTTCACAATAAATCCATTGTGGTATTTTTTACCCTGGTAGCGACAGTCCGTGTTGCATTATGGGGCGCGCCTCCTGCCGAGTTAAAGGTCCAGATTAAAGAATTTTTTCTTGCTTTGCTTTAAAGTTGTACCTAGTATAGTTCAGGACAGAAGTATTGCATTAAAAATCAGAGGGATATTCTATAGGGCTATTTTATTAACATAAACCAAAAATACATATTTTTCAATGGTCATGAAGACTAATATTAATGAGGCCACAGGGATGCGTGAATTACCTGCCGGAGTTGATCCACCCGATACTGGCGTGCCTGAGCGAGGGCGAGTCGCGCGTGCGCTACCTGGCCGTGGAGGCGCTGTTCAACGTGCTGAAGACCGCGCGCGGCGACGCGCTTGCGCACTTCCCGCCCGTGTTCGAGGCGCTCGCGCGGCTGGCCACCGACCCCGAGCCGCAGGTCAAGCAGGGCGCCGAGGTGCTCGACCGACTGCTCAAGGTGCGCTTTAAACTTCCTACTCTCCTCAAGGGTGTAATCCAACATTTGCTTGCTTATATCAGTACCTAGACTATCTAGTAGAAAATCTTCAGTGCAAGAAGACGATCGCTATGTGTGGTGATTAAGCCATTACCAATCAATAAAGTCAGTCAAAAATTTTTATTAAAAAAAATTTACTAAAAGTGCTTTTGGATCGCCCATACATTTTTTACCTACTACCCATTCAGTACGTCTATTTTTTAGCTGTGGAGAAGAGTGGACGCAAGAAACTCCACAAAGTAAAGACATTTTACAAAAAAAAATTGTCATTACCAAATCATACAATATGTTCAATACACCGCAGGCGTGGCGTAGAACAGTAATCCTTCGTTCTAATCAAATCACCACTGCGGGGCGTACTTATGTCCGCGTTTTCGGCACTTTAAACTTATACCTGAGCATAACAAATCACTTACATTAAGTGTTCCTTACTTCAGCTTCTGGACAGCAGCGGTGAAGGGAGCTCTCCCTATCTCAGTCACGCCGGAGAAGGCACAGCTTTGGGCCTGTTAATTTGGGAACACTTGCACTAAAATAAACCAAAACACTACACCGACGCAGGGGGCCCTACTTAGGCCATCAAAACGCCTGCTCGTGATAACGAATGGGAGCACAAAAAACCGTCGCGTCGCGCACTGTCAATCGACCTATCACGCCAATGGCTCAAGACGGACTCGCCGTACGCCGAACGCGCCCGCGCGCGTTTGATTTGTAACACAATATTTACAATTAAAAACTTTTTTTTTTACTTTTTATTAAGTGCTAATTGCTGCACCGAAGCTAAATTAAATATTTATAAAATACAGTGAAAAAATTAAACGCCCACCCTACCCAGCCAGGAAACGAACCTGGGTCTTCCGCAATCCGTGCGGCTGCACTGACCGCTATGCTACCAGGAAGGCTGACGTAAGCGCTGAATTTTGTCACTGCTTTTTAATTTTTGAGTGCTAATCTCGGAATAATAACTATGCTAATGGGGGACAGTGCGCCATCTATCCAACGGATAACCGATGGCCAAGCAAGATGGCTTTCAAGAGCCAATAGTAGTGATAACTTGATTTCAATGACGGAGGCCTGATGGAGGCCTTTGACCAGCGGTGGGACAGTTATAGGCTATTTACTTTTCTATGCGCCAACACTGCCCGACACCTGATAGCTGTATGCCAGCGATGGTATTGGTAAAACTTATACAATAACACATTAACGATCCTATATTTTTACAATTCTTTTCCTCTGAATTGAATGCTTGTCGTACAGAGCCTGGCGACGCATTTAAACTGTGGCAGGCAAACGGTTGGGAACATGCAGAAGCACAATTTAATTAATAATTAAATATCTCTTCTATTTAGGACATAGTGACGGAAAGCCCGTCGTTTGACCTGGCGATGTTCGTGCCGATGCTCCGCGAGCGCATCTACACGCGCAACGCGTTCGCGCGCCAGTTCATCGTGTCGTGGGTGTCGGTGCTGGACGCCGTGCCCGACATCGAGCTGCTGGGCTACCTGCCCGAGCTGCTCGACGGCCTCTTCAAGATGCTGGACGACCCCAACCCCGAGATACGCCGCATGTAACTCACATTACATTATATGTTACATTTTAGTTTGTAATTTGTACCGAACGTACTTTGTTTTATTCTTTTCATTTTAAATTTATATTTCATATAGGTTACCTGTAATTGTAAGGATAGTTTGCTTTAAGCAACTCTCTATTTTATATTTATTTTGTTTTAATTGCTATACATTGTCTTAGTTGGTGATCCAAAGTAATAAATAAATTTGGGTCTTATCAAACGACGCGTGTAGTAGCTACTTGTAGGTCGGCAAAGTTACAGCTAGTGCGGCACAAAACTGTTTCAAAATAAAATAAAAAATAAAAATTCATAATCATTTATTCAGTTTAGGCTACAAACAGCTCTTATGAATGTCATTATGCCATCGGTTCGTAAGCCTACTCTGGGCGGGAGACCTTGTACTGAGAAGAACCGGCAAGAAACACAGCAAGTGTTGAGCTCTTTTCTCCCTTACAGCGTCAAAAATATTGGAAAATACCCTATCATAAAAGGACACACACACACATACACTTCTCTAGCTGTCTTCGCATGTGAAACCGCGCTTAACTTACATAATCTGTTTGAAATAAGTCGCAAATAACAATGTAGCACACTCTCCACTGTGATCACTGTGATCGTTGACTGTTTTTGTAAAGTTCCGTTTTGTTGCAGGTGTGACGTACAGTTAAACGAGTTTTTGAGAACCATTAAGAAGGACCCGTCCAAAGTAGACTTCCAGGCGATGATCAACATCCTCATCACGCACGCGCAGTCGCCGGAAGAACTATTACAGGTTCAACTTTATAATATTAATATTTTTATCTTGGCACCTTTTTGCGATTTCTTTGTCTAAGCACGAATAAAAAAGCAGACAATAGTTTTTAATAGTAGTTTATGCAACTGTCATATAATGAAGGGTATTAAAACACGAGTGTGAGTTTATGAAACGAGCGCAGCGAGTTTCATAATAGTAACGAGTGTTTTAATACCCGTATTATATGCAGTTGCATACACTACTTTATCTTCACTAATGCAATTAGTCAAACAACAAGAGTGCTGACAATAGTTTATTTATAATAATTGTTCAAATTTTGGATGGTACAATTTTGAAAGTTAATGTTAATTAATGATCCAGCAGCTGTAGAGCTCGTAGACGGAGTTGGAATATTTATAATTACTTCATTCGTCTTGTTTTCTATACTGTTCAAGATCGTATTTGAGACTTGAAATTTTATTCATTAAAGACTCATCAATGTAGCTTTCAGCCACAGTAGAAGACTTCCACCCCCCGTGTCGTTTCAGTGCGGTCAAATCACCATCGCTATCTATGAGAAGGGTCGCCGAGGTGCGCCGGAAGCAATGCCCCGTGTACAACGCTGGGTTAGGCAGATTCAAAAAACTTGCGATAGTTTTTCCCAGAGCACCAAATTTATTAATACCAGTTCTTTGATCGACGCACTTCCCCGATCTATAGCTCAAGAAAAAGGCAGGGTTTCGACAGGGGGTGGGTCGAAGTTCCATGTATTTTTTACATACGGCATAGCAGTTGCCCGTCACAACGAAAGAACGATCTATTTTCGTTTTTGTTTTCGAAACTTTCACCATGATTGTACTGTCGTCTATGTTAGAGACTTCATCGAACTGGATGTTGTATAGCTCTTGCCTTCGGCATGCCCCCATTATGCCGAAGATTAGTGCAACCTGTAACAATAAACGATATAATAAGCTTGAGGTACATAGCCAAGGCAAAAACTATGATTTATGAAGTAGTAAAGTGTAGGTACCTACTACCTAATTTATACACAAAGCGCTTAAACGGAGTGTCTAGATAACTTGCGTGTGTAGTACGTAAGTACTAGGTAGATTAAATAACAGAACTAAAATACACTTACCTTTTCAAAAAGATACAAAATATCTGGTGAATCTTTCAGGAACATCTTTATTTGACCTGATGTTAACGTCAAGGACTTTTTTTCCTTGTGTCCTTCTGAACTGCGTTTCAGGAACGCTATGACTATTGAATACTTCGTGATATCAATATTGTTGTAGATACTCAGTGTGGACTTGAGCATAGAATATTTAGCCCACATAGAAGATGGCTTGAATTTGTCGGAGAGGTCTTTGAGATACACAAGAATGACATTTTCAGAAAATGATGTAGTTTTCTTTTCGATCTTCCATGCCAAAAAGTTATTATATTCTTTTTCATATAATTTTCTAGATTTTTCTGGCAAAAGATTGTGAGTTACTTTTGTTGCCAATTCTAGAATATCCGGAGGCGTACAAATATCATCGTCGCTGTCCATTTTTAACTTTTAATTTGTATTTTAAAAACAAAACACATTGCGAAACATTAAATTCACGCGTACGTGTATTGTCACAGTGAACTTGCCGCCACTAAAATCTAACCAATGAGAGCGCAGCTGCGCGCGCAGGGCCAATCAGGAGCGAGCGCGCGCTGTTTTTTTTTATTTAATTGGCACAAGATCTTACCAAAGAGTTTTGTGTATGTAAGTTTAGTAGTTTCGACGAAGTTTTCACGTATAACCCAACTGTTTTCAAAAGCCAGCCTAATATCAAAATTTTATACTACTTGTATGAGGATTTTGACATAAGGCTCGCCAGGTTAATTGGTCGCGTTTTATTGATGTTATAATGAGATTTTACGATATCGATGTGGATATTATACCATCATGTGAAATTGCTTAAATTGAGTGTTTTGTTGTCTGCGCTATAACAGTAGTAATTATAAGTCAAGTATTGGAAACATAAGTAGAATGTTACAACATTAGTGTAGATAAAATCTTTTATGACATTGTTTTTATACTGCCATTCACTCACGCATCAAAGTCGTAAAGTTTTTTTCTATTCTGTCTGTTCGTTCTAGTTAGTAAAGATGATGATAGCTTTAATTTAAAAATATTATATCTGGGACAATTTACTGAAATGATATGAAACTCAGGATAATTGATTAGATAATTTATTTAATTGATTTATTTAATGTATTTCATTTCATTAGCTTTAACTCAACTCATTAGTCGCTCGTTTTTTTAAATATTGAAGAAAAACGACACAATAGACGCGTCGCATCAATAAAGGAAAGAGTCTAAGGACGTATATATTCCCTTTATGAGGCAGCACCTTTGTTTTTTTTAATGTGTAAAGACGACAAATGAGCAGACGAGCCACCCGATGGAGGTGGCCGTCGCCACTTGCACATCTACAGCATCTGGGGAGTAGCGCTAACTTATCTGCTAACACTGACTTCCAGAACCCTCTATTTATAAGCTTCTTGATTTATTTATTTCCTCGCCTCGGTGGCCGAGTGGCAAAACGCTCGGCCCGATACCCGAAGATCCCGGGTTCAACTCCCAGGTCGGGCAATGTGTTTCAAATTTTTCGAAGCGTAGCTCTGATTTATCGATCACCTACCCGCATTTGGCAAGCGCGGCGATCGAGCCGATAGCCATCAATCTTAGCGATGACTCGATTTTAACGATGGAGGCCTTCGCCCTGCAGCGGAATAGTAGGTATGGTGTATATACAACGTGTAACAGAAAGGTGTGGTCTAAATGAAAAGATCCACAGTGTATCCGATCTAGATCTTGTATGCAGAGTTACTAACACATGATTATTAACTTAAATTTGTTATACAATTTTCAATTAAATATTTCTATTGTGACGTCACATCAAAATAAACAAGTCTCAGCCCTAGTGGTTAAGTAACCTGTGTGTACTATAGCAATCCGAATGATTGCTACTTATATGGGGGCGTGAATTGAAAAGAATCAGAGAATATACTTTTATATATTGAACGTTTTCAAGAAATTACAAACATAATAATTCTATTAATACGTCGAAGCCGCACCAGCCGTCGATGATCAACCCCAATTGTTCTTTTCTTCCGCCGCGTCTCGTTTTAATATTATTCAAACTCAGAACGCGACGGCTGCCAGTAGGTCCGCGCCTCCAAGCAGTCCCGATCACTACAGTACTTACATTTATTATCACTGCTTGCTTATGCGCGCCTGACGCGCATAACTTCATAAATATAAATATATTTCATTAACCATTGCATGACAAATTAAAGTTAATAATTATGTCTTAATTCATATACTCTTACAAGTTCTGGATGGGATACACTTTGGATCTTTTCATTTTGACCACACCTTTTTGTTACACGTTGTATATATGAGGTTCTTCAACACATATATGTATATATAGTGCAGTTGTAGTATATATTTGTTGAAGAACCTCATGTAATAGCGACGGGAATCAGTGTGCATAGATGGTATAGTTGAGCGTCCCCCCGTCCCCGTCGGTTGCAGCTGACGGCGATCACGTGGATCAAGGAGTTCGTGGAGCTGGCGGGCCCCGGGCTGCTGCCGTTCGCGGCGGGCGTGCTGGCCGCCGTGCTGCCGTGCCTGGCCTACGCCGACGACCCGCGCCGCAGTATCCTTTACCTGCCTTTACTATACCGAGCGCCCGATACGAACCCCCGGACAATCTGACGACCAAAGGTCGGAATTAGGTAGAGTTATTTATGTACTTACGCTGATTTCATACAGCGAAAGAATAAAGTGGATATGCCTCAAACCCCGAGATTAATTTTAAAGAGCGGAAAAATCCCGTGATTTATTAAATAAAAAAGTTATTTACTTTTACACAGTTTAAACCGCTGCACGCGCGACGTCGTCAAATTTACATCGACGACATCGGATGTCCGAAGTTACAAAATTCCGATGCGCACACGCGCGATGTTGCCACATTTGTAGTTCGCACAACATAGCTTGTGAGAACAAAAGAAAAATAGCGCAAATGCAATTAGAAATCCCAAGCAGATCCATATTAATATCAACATTTCGATGCAAGTACATAAATAACTCTACCTAATTCCGACCTCTGGTGACGACGTTACCTCTAGAAAACCTCTGGCGGTGCTTTTCTTTTCACACGGCTTAAGGAACCCTTTAAGTTTCTCGCCGCACCCCGAAAAGGTCAGATGACGCTGAAAATACCGAAACTATCCAAAAAAATAATATTAAGCGACCGTACCGCAGTTCCTTTACCAATCAGCACACCGTACACACTCCGCGTCAGAGTGATCAGGATGCCTAGTGCGAGGTTCATTCGCCATTCGATGACGTTAACGGTTACGAAAATTTGCCAATAAAGGCTTCTGGTGGAAAACGAGGAGAGTTATAACTGAGCTCGTTTTCCTTAACGCGATCGAGTGGCGAGTGAAACTCCCACTAGGCACCATGCATATTGTAACCTATCGATATGTTTGACAATAACCAACCTTATGTCTACGGTAGTCAGTACACTTTTTGATTGACATCTGAGAACTAGTGTATGTGATCCTTAATGTCGTGTGATAAGGTTTATTTTTGTCAAATGTTCAGATATTTTAATAGGTTTGATTTGAACGCTTAGATCGTTTTGATTTTTTTTTAATTCAAGTAAACTTAGTAATAAGTGCTTTTGAATCGTCCAAACATTTTTCTCATTCAGGACGTCTATTTATTCGCTGTGGAAATGAAGGGGCCTAAGAAACCGCACACACAGCTGCTGTAGTCAGTCTTAGCGATAGATTACAAGTTCGTCATTAGCTGCTTTGATCTTGTACAAAATGTAGTTCGCATTACTTTTATTACGAAGTGCAAGAAACTCGCATTCAGCCAACCGATTTTTTCTGTTTATTAAATCTAGTAGCAATACTTACTACGAAACAAATTAGACATTCGCGAGACGGCGGCGACGGTGAACTTCCAGCTGAGTAAGCTGCTGGTGTCGCAGGACGCGGAAACAGGCGGCGAGTTCGAAGGGGGCGGGGAGAAGAAGGCTGCTGAAAGCGGGGAGGTCACGGGAGAGGCGGCGGAGGGCGGGGAGGGCAAAAAGGGGGAGGTCGGGGGCGGGGAGGGCAAAAAGGGGGAGGTCGCGGGCGGGCTGCAGCTGTCGGGCGTGGTGGGCGTGCTGACGCAGATGCTGCACCACAGCTCCGTGCACACCAAGGTGGCGGCGCTGGACTGGCTGCTGCAGCTCTACAACAAGCTGCCCGCGCAGGTAACACGCCCTCTTCCTTCTCAGTTTTATGATTCAGTTCGGGCGCGTTCCAGTCATCAGAACAGTCGAAAGTGGAATGTTTCATTTGGAATCTTTTCGTAATTTAAAATCTATAGCTGCCGATACGGTTACCGCCGCTTATTCTATTTCGGGAATGCGAACGATGAATCACTCCGGCGATCGTATTAAAAATGACAAAATATAGATTATGAAAATCTTTTGAATGAATAACGATCAGCTTATTCATTTACAAATCTTCTCCAAGAATTTTAATATCACAGCCCTCGGTGATTTAGATTACGAGTGAGCGCGCTATTGATATTTTAGAGTGACAAATCAATTGCACCGGTTTATCAAATTATCAAATTGTCAAAGTCACACCCCTATCTCTTCTAAGCTTTCAAATTTTATCGGAACGTCTCCCCGAACAGTTTCATTCGCCGTCTCCCCGCACCGCCTCCGGCGCCGGCGATATGTTTTATTAGTGAAAAATAGTATAATGTTCTGTTGTGATGTCAGTTGGAAAGGAAGGTGAGGTCCGTGGTGCGGTCAGATGTTCCAGGAGACGGCGTCGGTGTTCCCGCTCGCGGTGGGCAGCCTCACGGACGCGGCCGACGACGTGGTGCGGCGCGCGCTGGCCGTGCTGGCCGAGATCTGCTCCTGCCCCGCCGGCGCCGCCGCGCCCGGTCAGTGTCCGCCACGCCCGGCCTTTAGGTTATTCCAGAACCTATATCTCACCTGATGTCGAGCGGCTTCGTCTACCGAGTTTGTCGAGAAGATCGCCCGACTCGAGTGGGAGTGGGCCGGACACGTCGCTAGGAAAATTCACTCGTGGTGCAAAAATCTCGTCGAATGGAGACCCTGGGGTGAAAAGCGTCCACCTGGAAGACCTCGAATGCGCCGGTGAGATGATATCGAGAAGGCGGCCGGATCGAACTGGGTGCACAGACCCAGAATAGAGACGCACGTCGTAGTTTGAAAGAGGCTTACACCATAATGGTTAAGAAAGGCTAAGCAGAAGAAGAGAGAGAAGATTTTTAGTAACGATGAGGCCTAAGGTGGGAGCGCACTTCACCCGGAGCGCTCGACTAGTGAGGCACCGGCTTTCTTATAGCTGCCCAAACATTGATGTCATTGCGATATATTTAGATAAGATGGTGATAGCTGCAGACAAACGAACCCTACCGCTGACCATACCGAGCAAACAAACATGTACTCTCCGCTGGGAATCGAACCCGAGGCCTCTCCGGGTCCGAGACCAGCGATCTTAACCACTAAACCAACTGTTTTTTTCACTAGCTCATTATAACATGTCCCCACTGCTGCGCAAGCGCAAGCACCAGTCTCTCACAAGGGATACTTATGGGTTCTATTTACTTGGTATGTGTCATTTTTTATTTTAATCTCTTACCTTTTACCTTTATTCCTACGTATTTTTATACCTATACCTTGTGATGAGAAATAAATAAATTTTGATTGATTGATTGATTGACTGCTGAAGAACGGGCCATACGAACTCTGTAAAGATTGTGAAGTATATTAGATTGAAAGCCAAATACACTCTGAGAGTCGAGCGGTTAGAATCTCGCCACAACGTAAATTTTAAATCGTTTGTGGTGAGAGTATTGACCGACCGTCTGTCGACTTTCATGGGGAGGGAGTACCCTCATGATGGCACCGAAACCGTTTGGTATACTGGCAATTCAGAGGTAACCGACCAGGCGCCGTGTTGCGCCACGCGTCGCTGGCATGTCTCACGTGTACATCACGTGTGTAATAAAATTTTAGTAACAGATATCAAATGTTATATACTATGTTGTATGTATTGGTTTGTATGTAAGGTGCGTATCTATGGACCTGCGTTGCCTGAT
The DNA here is from genome assembly GCA_947562085.1 of Eudonia lacustrata. NCBI lineage: Eukaryota > Metazoa > Arthropoda > Insecta > Lepidoptera > Crambidae > Eudonia > Eudonia lacustrata. The sequence continues at coordinate 588,051 of OX387323.1, read as the reverse complement.
TTTACAACAACTCACTTGTTAACAACTGCTATGTAGCCGGCAATTGTTAACTGTTAAGCTGTGGGTTTTTATATTTATAGTCGATTATTTTTTTTCCAGGTGATTTAGAATCTAGTCCGTACTATTACAAGTTCCTGCAATCGTTGTTGAGGCTCCTCGCCGCCGACGAAAATCTACTAGAAGACAGAGGAGCTTTTATCATAAGGTGAGCTTCTGATAAAAAGGTAAATGCAAACATCCTGATATACATTTTTGAAGTATCGCGTGCCATTATTTTTTTGATCGGAAGACATCCTTAAACTCACTTTTGTATATGTTTTGCGGTACGTGTGTTTTTATGTGTTTTTTGTTTATTCAGCATTTTTTTGTTTAGTAATGGATGCAAAATAAATGGTCGGAAATATCTTGGCATTTAAGAAAAACAACCTCTAGTGTTATGAAATAAGAGTGTGTTTTTTTATATTTAAACTGTCGACATCGTTTACTAGACGCTAGACGCAACTAGAAAAAATTGACGCATTTAAACTTATTTAGCTGAAATGTGAGGTATGCTTAATGTTTTTGGAGATCACAGATTCATTCATTCATTTATTTATTTACAATAGGTATGTATAAAAAAATATGAAAAAGACACAAATTAAATTAAATTCCAACATCAAATAAAAATTCCTTTAATTCACTCTTTAACTCTTTAACTCGCTCGCGATAGTGATCACAGAAATATCACTGCATCGACATCGATCGTTATCAAGAATTAAAATGATAAATAAACTTCGATCGGCTACTCTGGACAATTCCCAATTCGACCAGTATGTAGCGGTTCGATAGGTGCGCACCCGCACCCGCACCGCGTGGGCGCGGGCGGTAACGCGTGACGGTCGGCAGGCAGCTGTGCGTGCTGCTGAACGCGGAGGAGATCTACTCGGCGCTGGCGCGCGTGCTGCGGGCGGAGCGCGAGCTGCGGTTCGCGTGTACCATGGTGGACACGCTCAGCACCATCCTGCTCACCGCCGCCGAACTGCACGAGCTGCGCCGCGCGCTCAGGGCCTTCGACAAGCCGGTACGCTATCACTACTGCTATTGGAACCTGCTTATCGACCGAGGGACTTTCGACGATGGAGCGAGCTCATTCCTCGAACGCCGGCACGTATTTCGCGATTCCACTGATGTTGCGGTGATTACTTTCCGAGAGACTCGGCAAAGGCATTTCTTTTCTTCCTTACGGTGTTAAAATATTGGATATTTCATTTCATAGTGTCATAGTTTGCCATTCCCATACAATTTTTATAAATAACTAGCGGCCGCTCGCGGTTTCGTTCGCGTGGTTCCCTTTCCCGTGGGAATATCGGGATAAAAATATCCTATGTTTTAATCCAGGTTATAAACTATCTGTATGCCGAATTTTATCTAAATCCATTTGGATGGATTTGGATAAAATTCGGCTGTTGCAGCGTGAAAAAGAAAAGAAAAAAAAGAAAGAGAGAAAAAGCTTAACTTTTTCACGCTGCAACGGTTGGCCGTTGCAGCGTGAAAAAGCAACAAATGTACACACAAACTTTCGCATTTATAATATTAGTGTGATCAATAAATAAAATAAATAAAAAACAATCGTTTTGACAATATTGGTAAAAAGTAGAGGTGTGTGTGGCAGGCGACGCGCGCGCTGTTCCGCTGGCTGTACGGCTGCTGGTGCCACAGCCCCGTGGCGCTGCTGGCGCTGTGCCTGCTCACGCACAACTACCAGCACGCCCGCGACCTCATCTACACCTTGTATCCTTTGCACGTACCGCCCCACTAGCGCGGCTAGCGAGCTCTACCATCAGAGCCGAACTGAACGGTTTCTTAGTTACATACGGGTATATTGCACATGTTACAGTATCACTTGCACATAATACGTAACGTTAAAATAGATGTGATGCCCTGCTGTTAAAACACCTTGTTAGGGTGTAGCAAATAGATAGATAGATAGATAGATAGATAACGTCTTTATTTGGACACTATAGACACACACAATATACAATCGTAAATAAAAAAACAACAATTACTCTAAACATAATTTCATAAGGTAAGGTATAAGGTCTATTGTAATTACTAACAATCTATGGAATTATTCTGAATTAAATACTTATTATTATTATTATTATAACACAAGTATTAAAAATACAAAAATGTGTGTGTGCCGCAGCATCTCAAAAGGGTCGTTGCTCAGCGTGGTATTCACTCGCATAGCTAGTGAATCGCTGATTTTCAGCAACAACCAGGAGTGACCACAAGGACGGTGCCCGTAACGATTATCAGTAAAGTGCCCATGAGCGTAGCCTTGACCGTGTTGTAAAAAAAAAAAAATATTAAAAATTTGTAAATAAAGATTTATTAATGTATAAGCTGTGCAGTGTATATTATGTAAAGAAATAATATATTATGTAAAAAATAATATAACCTAGAATTTTTACTAGTTACTTAGATGAAGTTATTTATTTATTTATTTATTTTTATTTATTTATAAGGTTTGCCAACATTTTTACACCAATTACTAATTCTCTAAAATACATTTTTTCTTAAACTACAGTGCAAAAACAATAACAGGCAAACACAGCATTAATAATATATAAACTGTGTACAAACATAACATAACATATAAAATAAGAGTAAAGATTTACATTATAAGTTACATTATTAAATTAAACTAACTATGTTAAATTAAACGAACTATGATAAATTAAACAAATTATGTATGCCATCTAAAATGGGTATGAAGTTAAAAAGGAGTAAAGTGAATTTTTGAAGTGGTTCAACGACGAAAGCAACAAATCTGTTTCGTTTTCGGCTTTACAAAACTTATTATGTTCATCACATAGTCTGTTGACAATGCTCTGCGTGCCCAAATTTGTTCTGTAAAGCTTCAAAGAAAAAGGCTTAAAGTTCGCTATTCTAGAGTTTTGCCGAGGTACTTTAAAGTTAATTGCACCAAGAAGTTGAGGACAATCAATGAGACCTCTAAGGATTTTAAATAAGAAAACTTGATCGGCCACCCAACGACGATCCCTCAGGGACGAAAACTCAAAGTAAGCCAGCCTGTCCCTATATGTGAAGAGTTCATACTTTTTACCTTGGTGTATGGATAGGAAAAACAAGAACCTTTTCTGGATCCTTTCCAGCCTTTCGATATGGCATTTATAATTAGGATTCCAGATACTCGAACAATATTCTAATTGACTGCGTACTAAGGCAAAGTATGTGTGTTTCAAAGCTTCCACATTTTTGAATTGTTTGCAATTTCGCCAAATAAAACCTAGCAGTTTAAGACTTTTGGATATTACATGATCGTAATGATACGTGTATGCGAGCTTACTGTCCAATATGATACCTAAGTCACGAATGGATGAGACCTCTTCAAGAGCTAGAGAGTTAATGGTATATGAAGAACCTAGAGGGATTCGTTTTTTTGTAAATTTAATATGCTTACATTTATCCGGATTAAAGGGAAGTTTGTTTCCTAGAGACCAATTAGTTATTTGATCAAGGTCCTTCTGCAACAGTAATGAATCATTTAAGTTGCTAACTGTTTTAAAGATTTTCAAGTCGTCTGCAAATAAAAGACACTTTGAAAATTGAATAACTTGAGTCAAATCGTTAACAAATAATAAAAAAAAGTTAGAAAAAGAAAAGTTAGTTTCGTTTAAAGCAGGGATGGGCAAACTACGGCCCGCGGGCCATCTCCGGCCCGTGAATGATCGAGGTCCGGCCCGCGACCATCAAACAAAAACTTAAGTGCGTGTGTGTTCAGAAATATCAATAATTTTATTTCATAAAAAAAAATATTGAAAATATACAGTAAAAAATTTAATAGCCTGGCCCGCCATAGATTTTGTTAGTAAATATTGTAACGCGAATGAAAAAGTTTGCCCATCCCTGGTTTAAAGTATTTTATTGTTTGGCGAGGATTTATTGTTTATTTTTTTAATAAGAAAAAATAATAGACTATACCGTGCTGTTTTGTGGGATCCTCTTCATAAATCATAAAATCTTTATTTGCATAAAACATGGTAACAATGATGCAATTATTAGAGGATAGCACATACATGTTTTATCGATCTGTCGATATACAAATATTTTGTCTTCAATCTGGGTAACATTGGTTTTGGTAAAAGGGAGGGGCGAGTCTTGAAGCGCAACACAAAATGTGCTCAATATTTTGTTATTCTAATTCAAAGTACAAGCTATTTTCTTATTTTTTATATACTTTTTTTTATATATTATCGGGTAAGTACAGTGCCTTGATCTCACCTGATGTTAAGTCATGATAAAGCTAATGATGGAAGCGCACTTCACCCGGGATCCTCAACTAGTGAGGCACTGGCTATCTTATCTCTAGCTGCCGGAACACAACAATGCTACAAACATTGATGTTAGTTATGGCGACATATTTAGATAAGATGGTGGTAGCTAGCCAGGCGGACAAACAAGTCTTACCACCAACCAAACCGAGTACACAAACATGTACCCCCGCTGGGAATCAAATTCGGGACCGGGACCTCAGGCAGTTGAAATGTATCTTATTCTAATTCTAATTTGTAGATGTGTAATTTTCCATAACAAGACATTTCAGCGGTGATCTCGAAATCACAGTGGACTTTTTAACGGAAGTAGATAAATTAGTGCAGTTAATCGAGTCTCCAATATTCGCATGTGAGTATTTTGACTTTTTACTTAAACTTATTAACTTATTTGATTTGGTTTTAATATGGTTTTAAAAATTGTATTAGATATCAAAGTACTGAACTACATTTAAAAAATACTCTATGCAACTCCGAGAATCGAATCGAAATTCGTTTATGTCAATCCAGCATTATCTGAATGGGGTATATTTACTTTCCCTCGGTTACTTTTGTTCTTCATATCGTTTATTTATCAACGTTGCCGTCATGAAAACAGGCTTTTCGGCTCAGCTGACTACAAGAGTACCGTGTCTAATTAACGGACGCGCATTGATAAATTATCTTAGCCATAAACTATTATTTTATAAGTGTATGTACTGACCATGTGTCATGTTTAGACATGCGGCTGGAGCTACTGGGCGGCGCGGAGAGCGCGGAACTGCGGGGCGCACTCTACGGCCTGCTGATGCTACTGCCGCAAAGCGACGCCTTCCACACGCTGCGCGCGCGCCTGCACTGCGCACCCGCCGCCGCGCAGCCCAGGTATAACCTTGGAATAATTGAAAATAACTTTTATTGCGTAGGTACATCATGAATTGTATCGCTAATTGATGAGTCACAAGTTAAATGTAGACTGAATTGAATGTAATATGAATGATGATTTTAAACAAATCAAATGTAGGTTGTCACGTAGACCGTACTGCGTCACTTAGCGTACAGCAGTAGAACACTACTGCTTATATCATGGCCAGTGTTCTGAAGAGATTGAGAGACGAAACAATGCTTTGACCTAATCCCTCCTTCCTTACTACGTCTCAAATATTCCATCGCGCACAAAGAAATTAAGTGGCTCGTTACTTTGGCGCACCTCCAAAAGATGGAATAGTCTACCAACACACGCTTTCGATCCTTTTTTGACGACCTCCTTGGTCGAGTGGCTTGCACACCGGTTTTCATGGTGTCGCCATCTCTGAGGTCCCGGGTTCGATTCCCCCCGGTCGTATCAATTTAGACCTGTTTTTCTAAATTGTTTCGGGTCTGGTCTGTGTTTCCTATGTATAATAAATAAGTATGTATTTAAGTATATTAATTATGTTTATCTGTTGTCTAGTTAACCATTTTCTCGAGTTTCTTAAGGAAGCTTTTCTAGGGGCTAGATAATTGGTGTGAGTGTGGGAAACATATATTTATTTTATTTATTTATTTACATTTATTCTATGATTTCCTCTTTCTTGGTAGATTAACCATTGTAGTTACACGTTTTTTTCCCGCCAAGACGTCCTATTCAGATTATTCTAGTGTTCAAACTCTCTCATTTGTTGCTAAAAAATAATATCAGTTGCTGACCTCTATTTAAAAAAAAATGTCGATCAGTGGTTCCTTTCGAACACTACCCCGGTGCCACTATCCTAAATGCATGTCCTCCCCGTAGCCCCCTGGCGGCGGCGGCCCCGGAGGCCGAGTTGCCGCCGCTGGACTTCGCGGGCATGCTGGAGGAGTTCAAGCGCGTGCAGGCGGCGCACCGCGAGTACAAGACGCTGGACCGCGCGCGGCAGGCGAGGCTGCTCGACAAGGGGTACTCCTAACCCCCCTCCCCCCTCCCCCGCCCACGACAAACTACCACGACACACTTTAAACTAGGACCGATTTTTTCGCCGAGATTTTAGATTGTGTGACCGATTTTTTGTAGGACGCGTGCGTCGCAACATAGAATTCCATACGTTACATTTTCACCGTCTAAAAAATTGGTCACCGATTATCGGGCGTGGGCGAGGGCTCCGAGTCGTTCGAACCGTTTTCGTGTTCACATTTTAAAGTCGTTCGAACGAAGTTCTAACCGACCGTATTCAAATCTACCGTACACGGTTGGGTGGAAGTTCGTTCGAACGACTTTAGAGTCAGATGTGAATATGAAATGATTTCAACGACTGAGTCGCTAAGATATCAAAGGTACGGTTTTTGTTATGGGATTCGGGCTGCTGGGCTTGATACCGTTCTCAAATATATCGTTAAGTAACGTTATTTCTATTATGTTAAATTGCTAACGGTAATGGAAGTAACGTTATCCAGAAAAGTATCGTTACTTTTCCGTTACCTTTCTCGCTTTAGCTAGTCTGCGTAGAACGGATAGTTAATTTACCGATAGAAATACCACTTAAGTAACGATACCGAGCTTAACGTTACCCTTTGCTACTAACGATATTTTGTATGATACGAGGTAACGTTATACCTATTTTTTTACGTTATTCAAAGCTCTACTATTGACACAATATACATCTACATTTACACATAACGCTGGCGATTATTTACACAGACTAGCGAATGTCTAGAGTTGTTTCTATGAGCATTATTTTGGCGAAAGTGGCCCCTTTAAGATAATTTAAGTTTAAATTCAAATTGCATTCTATGTATACATTTCGTATACTAATAGTGAAATAGTGTTAATTTTTAACAGTGGGCTATACGCGACAAGCGATAGCTTGCCCTATACGCCAACGACGGCAATGATCGACAGAAACACAAAATAAAGATATTTGGAAATTTTGCAAATTTTCACTCTTTAATTAAGTTTTTGGCGCTCAAGCACAGTGATGCATTTAAGCTGTGGCGGCCAACAAAAGGTTAGACACTGACAACTACTATTATACAGTATACATTTTTTTTTAACCTAATACGATGTCTTAACTCTTTATATCCTACTGCATCAGAAAGATATTTATCTAAAAACACCGACTTAGCGTCTGCTTATCTATATTTTTTATGTTTTGCAATCAGAAGTTTGATAGCCAAATTAAGTGGACAGTTCAAATATACTAATTTGTAAGCCACACAAAGTAGTTATGTGAGAATCAATCGTAAAACATATAGGTATGTTCCATGATTAATGTATTTAAAAAAAAAATGGAAAAAGGGAATTATACCTACTGTTTTGAATACTTCAGAAAACTGACGAATATTAACAACTTCCCTGTCCCATGAGATACGTAAAAATTGTTTTTTCTATTGTTTTAATGTGCAATTATGTTAAATTAGATAAAGAAGGCAAAGTCCCGGCAGCTCGGGCCGACAGCACCGCTCAGGACGACTTCGTCATTTTCTTAAACTTGACACTTTCCTAACTTGTCTCTTTTTTAACTCGGCTCTTTCTTAGTTGGTCTCTTTCTTAAACTTGACACTTTCCCAACTCGTCTCATTTTTAACTCGGCTCTTTCTTAGTTGATCTCTTTTGCAATGTTGACACTTTCATAACTCGTCTCATTTTTAACTCGGCTCTTTCTCAGTCGCTGTTTTTCCTCTCTCCTTAGCCGTGGTCCACCGGATCAGTTCACCTAGGTGAACTACGGGCAATTTTTTTTCTCGTGGTTCACCTAGGTTCAACTGTTAAGGTTCACGCCGGTTACGCATTAGAAAAATTCGAAAAAAAAAAATACATATATCATACTTAATACTAAAGAACTTGTTTTTCTTCTTTCCCCTTATGTGATTGTATAATGATAGTATATTAAAAAAAAAAGAAAGAGCCGAGTTAAAAAAGAGACCAGTTAGGAAAGTGTCAAGTTTAATAAAATGACGAAGTCGTCCGGAGGGGAGACGAGTTGGGAAAGTGTCAGGTTTAAGAAAGAGACCAACTAAGAAAGAGCCGAGTTAATAAAGAGACAAGTTAGGAAAGTGTCAAGTTTAAGAAAATGACGAAGTCGTCCTGAGCGGACAGCACTAGTGCACCTAAAAATAAGAATAAATGTTTGTGTACAAACAATGTAAATTTAGCCCAAAAATATAGTAATTGTATTGTATAAAATACGAATTAAAGTATTCTTAATTATTTAATAAGTATCTTAAACTATTGTAGTAATGTTTCTATTCAGTTGATATGATTATAATTATGTATTCTTAAAAGAATTTCAAAGTTATAGAAACTCAAAAATGATTATTATTTTAAGAGTGTAAGATTGAGCATAACTATGCTGAACTGTACCGTAAGCTTACTTACTTTATTAGTTAAGTAAAATATTATTTATACATTCCAAACTTTGTTTCTTTTCTATTTAAATAAAAACTTTAGTGATTTAATAAAGGATGGGAGTCTCATATTATCTGACCATCTAGTCATAAATAAAAGATTATTTGTAGATATATTAAACATTTAATGTATAACGGTCACATTTATTTACAACACTATTGCCTCACTGGATAACTTATCTATTATTTACATTCGGTAGACATCACCACCTCACATTTCTCATAGGAAATATTTTTTTAGTGCAAGTCACTGATATAAATTATAATTAAAAATGACTTTTCCATATTTTGGAATGTCAGGAACGAAGGGGAGATCTCTTAGTTTGGTCCGCTAACAGCTTCTGACGCACACGCCCTTATCGTTATACGAAAGACTTACGTCAACGACTGGCCTCGCCCGACGCAGGTTGCGACCGCACAGTTGTTAAATCATTCAATGTCACCAACGCATATAATCGTTTTAGAATTTTTACTATATGCCATGAACGCGTATGTGCGTTCATACATCTTGTGAGCTTCGCAAAAGCCAGCCGATCGTGTAAGGTTTTACTTCAAGTAGAAATAGATAAAAAATAACGATATACCTACGACTTCTTTCGTTTTAATCTGCATTTTCCATACATAAAAGTTTATATATTTTCATGACCAGACCTTAAGCTGAAATCTTTTATCATGTTCAAATCAATTTAATAATGCAGGATGACCAAACCACAAAACAGGACCACAACGTACATAAATATAAAGTCACAACGTTGCGGCATCGGTGAAAGAAACGAGGCAGGGAATTGCGTTCACGACTGAATTTCACGATTCACATTTATTCTCTAAACACTGCACTCACTGGACGGACCTCGTCAGCGGACGTGTCAGGCGAGCGCGCAGCCGGAGCGAGGCTCCGCTGCTGTGGGCGTGGTCGCGGGCGTGGGCGTGGGCGTGGGCGTGGGCGGCGCGTGCTAGGGCCGCAGGTCGTCGGTGAGCGCGCGCAGGCGGGCCACGAGCGCGGAGTTGCCGCGCGCGCGCTCCGCAGCCTCCGTCTGCGCGCACAACATCGCGCGCACGCCCGCCCCCACGCACGCCGCCCCCGCCCCCGCCCCCGCACCCGCCTCCGCCCCCGCGCGCATGCCGCTAGTCTTGTCAGGTCTTCGCTCGTCTGACGATGCATCCGTTGTTTCGTTTTCAACCTTCTACATCAACAATAGAAAAACTTTAGTATATTTTAACCACCTACGGATACTGATACTCCGTATTATATACCTCCTGCTAATATTCACAATGTAGATATGCTACACTATATTTCAAATGGACGGATCGATATCTTCATGCAACATAAACTTATTCCGAGGTAGCTCATTCTAATAATTATTATAATAAGCTGAAAATTTTTTAGCATTTCGCTAAATAATACAACTTGTTGATTTGCATTCACGCCATATTCATAGCAGCGGTCGTAATGCTTATACTTATTACAAATAAATTATAAAAAAAATATAAAAAAATAATAATCATATTTTCAAAATCTGTAAATACGAATCGCACGTCTGCGTAGCACTAAAAAATAAACGCTCGTTCGCGTACGCCCGCTCACCCGACCACGAGTAGGTAGCAACAAGCTCGAGCTTCGCGGCGCGCCCGCAGCTTTGTCCGCGGCCGGCGGGCGGCGGGCGCACGCCGCACGCATCAAAGCGCAAGGGTGCCGCGCAACCCCGAACGAGTGACACATTTCTTAGCCCTAGCGAATTTGGAGCGAAACGTGTTCTTAGGTGTGTTGTTTGTGTGTGTAAAAAAAGTAAAATGACGGAAAATTATTCTAACGTAGAACTTGTGGAGATGGTGCGATTATACGCAATTAGTGGGAACAGTCTACGTCGAGCCGTGGTCATGTTTGTGGAAATGTTTCCAAACAGACCAACTCCATCGCGCGAGGTGGTTTATAAAGACGAAATCACGAGTGTTGTGCAGTTAAAACAAAATATTTTAATGGCTTTTGAGAGTGTAAGGTGAAATCGTAGTGTGCTGCAAAAGTTACCTAGAAACTTAAGGCGCCGTGCTCATTTGTGCATAGAACGTGAATGTGCCCACTTTGAGCAGTACCTGCGAGTATCTTAAACATGATCAGTAAGTACTTAATAATAGTTTATTGCAACAAAGTATACTTATGCGTAAGAGTTAGCCACTTTACCACAGAATACATAATAGTACCTACAAGTTTACGTAAGTTCATCGACTTAATGTCCGCCCGCTGCGCTCTTATATACCTACTACGGTCTGCACCCCTATTCTCGTCAGTCGACGGTCGCTATTCTAATTTACACTGAGATCATTTTATTAATCAATCGGTTCCTTATTACTTTCTCCGTGTTAAAAGTATTTTTTAGTCATTAAGTGTACCAATTACGATCAGCTGTAAAATTATGGCGGAAATGCAAATCTACAACCTGTATGTCAACGATAAAAAAGAGGGCCGAGATGAAACTTCGTGGGATCGCTGGAGGTATTATTTTCTTACAACGTCAGCGTTACTATTTATTAGAGATGAAACGGATAGTTGTTTGGCCGGATACTGGATATCCGGCGAGCTGTGAAGCCGGATGGCCGGATATCCGGCGGACAGTAAGTAAATGCTCTGAGGCAAGTTCTGACATGTTTAACGCCGTGCAGCTGCGGGCAACGCGATTGCAACATTTCGGGCGGTTTCGGGTGTCATCGGGACTCGTCGGGAGTGATCGTGCGCATTCGTGAGCGAATGACAGGCGAAAATCAATCAATCGTTTACTTGATGCTTGTGTGGCCGTACAGTCAACAGCAAAAGTAGATGATGTTTACTAGATTTTAAAATTAAGTGTAAGTCGGTATTTTCTATATAACTACAGTCAAAGTCTGCAGGTAGACACTCGAAGGTTTTTCGATATGCGTTTAAAAAGTTTTGTTTTGCATACTGATTTCATATTTTTGAAACTTGACCAATCATCAGTTACCTTTACTGTTGCTGTTGACTGTACGTGTGTTATTTGATTGACTTTGGATTTTGTAAAAATGCGTACTTAAATATTAATAAAATTTATGAAATACAGTGAAAAAATTAAACGCCTACCCGACCCAGCCAGGAATCGAACAGCACTGACCGCTATGCTACTGGGAAGGCTCTTCCCGGTAGCATAGCGGTCAGTGCGTATAAATTTTAGTAGTATAAATTTTATAAATATTTAATTTAGCTTCAGTGCAGCAATTAGCACTTAAAAATAAAAAGTAAAAATACGTACTTAATAAAATAATTGAGGGACAAAAACATGTCGTCAGTAAAATCTCCTATTTGGCAATATTTTGACATTTCCAGTGAAAGTAATAAGTTTGCTGTTTGTTTGTTGAGTCGACTCCAGGTGGTGAAGGGAATCATCATTATTGCGAGCTGTTGTCTTATTTCATGTACGTTTTAAATGATTTTTTAGAAAAATAATGCCTATCCGGTATCCGGCTGGATATCGAGTTACTATCCGGTATCCGGCCGCATAGTAAATTTGGGCCGGATACCAGATAGTCACCGGATATCCGTTTCATCTCTACTATTTATAGTAGAAAATTCATACTAATCGCCTACACAAACAGTTTTCATAAAGCGAACGATCGAGACCGACCTGCGGCTTCCCCTGCGCGGCGCGCGCGGCGACCTCGGCGTCCTGCAGACGCGCGGCCAGCGCCAGCAGCTTGAGCTCCGCGGCGGCGGCGTCCTTGTCTAGGATCTGCGTCTGCAGGTAGACGGTGGCGGCCACCTTGTACCAGTCGGCGATGGCGTCGGCGCGCGCGCGGGCCAGCGGCGCGGCACGCTGCAGCAACGCGCGCAGGCGGCGGCCGGTCTCGGCGACGGTGATGCGCTCCAGCACGTGGAACTGCTCGTCGTTGTAGGTGAGCGCGCGCGTGGCCCGGTCGCGCACCAGGTGCTGCCACGAGTCGCGCAGGCGCGCCACCAGCGAGCGCGCGCGCACGTCCAGCCGCGCCGCCGCCGGGCACGCCGCACCCCCCACCCCCGCCTCCCACTCCAGCCGCAGCGCGCACCCGCCCAGGTGCCGCGCCGACAGCGCCGCCGCCGCCGAGTGCAGCGACAACGTCTGCCGACATCGCGAACGTCTTAACGATACATCGACGGTCGATCGAACACGATCCAAATAGAATAATAATAATTATTTATTTTATTTGCTTTCGATTGGGGTACATTGAAGTTGTTATTATAATAGGGCTCCTCCCATTCAGCCAACAATGGTGACATGCAAATTATAATTAAATTTAACAAAATAAAAAAGTAAATTTCACATAAAATTATTAGCATAAAAAATGTATAACTATGGATGCAAGTCATAATCCTCAGAATAATAATCATAATCAATCACAAACAATAAAAAAAAATGTCAAATAGGCTATGTCAATGAAAAAGGCGCAAAGTTTTAGGAACTTAAATAAAATTAAGACGTCAAACATTAAAAAAAACTAAAAATAAGTCAAAAACCAAATACGTGCCGATTATAGATGCTCTCTGCTAACCACCTTTTAAGGTAAGACAGTTTATACAGTACTACAAACGTTACATGCACTGTGCTCTAAAAATTTTTGTACTGTGTAAAATGTATGTAATAAGAGAAAAAAATAAATAAATAAAAATAAAATAAAAAAAGCATCTTTTATGCTTTCAGGTAATTTATTGTAGACGACAATGTTTGACTTTGTTAATGTTTGAGTTTGACTTTGTTTTACCTAAACAATTTTTGACTTTTACTAGAGTACTGTAGTGGTGCTGTATGACATTGTGGAAATTGAAACTTTTACATAATTATCTGATGTAAATTTGTTAACTTACATTTTTTATTTTGTTTTTTTTACATGTTGTGGTTGTCTTATATATTTTTTTTGTGTTTATTTGTAATGGAAAGTGTCCTGCTATGATAGGACATTTTCCAATATTTTTGACGCTGTAAGGGAGAAAAGAGCTGGACACTTGCTGAGTTTCTTGCCGGTTCTTCTCAGTGCAAGATCTCCCGCCCCGAGTAGACTCACGAACCGATGGCATAATGACATTCACAAGATCTACTTGTAGCCTAAACTGAATAAATGATTTTGAATTTTGAATTTTTAAATGCACATCCAGAAGCAGCTTTTTTGAAATCGAGTACTTCTGGGAACAATAGAGGTCACCAACTTTTTTCCATTTCTAGTATTTCTAGGGTAGCCATCTTCAGCTATTTTAAAATAATGACTGTTTAGCTTGACAAATTTAGAAATTTCGTAAATGTATAAACAAGGCAGAGGTAGAATGTTCAAAGACCGAAACAACGGTGCACATGGTTCATCTGGTGCAGTACCACATATTGCTCTGATGCATTTTTTTTGTGCGATAAATGCTTTTTGCATATCAGTGCTATTTCCCCAAATGATAAGACCATACCGTATAAGAGACTCTATATAAGCAAAGTAGGCTGTTAGAGCAGCGTGTTTTGAGGCTACTTTAATTATCTACACTGGTTTACACTGGTTTTCTTGCCCTTTTTATATAATGGTTTTACCAATGAGTCCTTAAGCCTATCAGGAAAAATCCCAGCAGACATTGAGGCGTTTATCAAAAATGCTAGAATAGGTGCTATTTCCTCATTGCATGCCTTGAGGACCTTAGTGCATATCTGGTGATAGCCCTCAGAATATGTATTCTTCAAGGATTTTATTATTTTTCTAATATAATATTCGTCTATGGGAGTCAAATAAATGGAATTCGTTAAAATGTCTTTAGGTGGTTCATAAATTAAATTATTATTATATCTGTTTGTCAAATTAAAGAAATGCTCATTGAATATGTCAGCAATTTTTGTAGGGCTATTTATTATTCTATCATTACATTCAATACTTTCAATATAACCCTTCTCAGATTTGGTATTTGTCTCTGTATGTATTATATTCCAAGTCGCCTTACAAGTATTTTTATTCTTTAATATATTTATTTGTCATTTAATATTTTTTTTGCATGCAATATAGTTTTTTTAAATAATTTAGAGTAAGTCTGGTACGTTTTTTTCCTAGTGTAAGTATTTTTTTTGTAATAGTTTAGCCGATGGGCTCTATTTCTTGAAGCGCCGTATCTAATGACTTCTTGTTTTTGAAGTTTGATCCTTAAATAAAGTCTATCAAATACCTTCTTTTTTTTTAAAAAAAAAAAAGGCATTTTGTAGGAAGTACATGATGCGTACAATCATCACATACCTAAATAATAACATAAAGTTATCTAGTTTATTAGATATGAGCGTGGCCGGGCTGGGTCGCATACGTTGGGTCCCGGCCACAAAAAATGTGGTATATCTGGTGAATTACTGAGGTACTATGTTTTTTCTCTCGGGTACATGAAAGTACAAAAACCATTACCTTTTTTGGCGCCGTGGCCGGGCCAGGACGGAACACACCCAGATTCGAACCCTGCGGCACACCAGACGGTGGTATAAATGGAGTCGATTCGTAACCATATAGAGCAACTAGCTGAGTACGATTTAATAGATAAGAATGGAGCCAACGAAGGTTTCCGTGGATACCAATATGTTGCAGTTTTGCAAGAAGTATAGTATGATTAACGCGGTCAAATGCCTTTGCGAAGTCGGTGTAAACTGAATCTACCTGTGATTTTTTATCGAATGTTCTGCATAACTTGTGTATGTCAAGAGATTAGTAGGTAGTAGATTTACCACTTACAAACCCGTGCTGACACCTACTGATCATATGTTTAAAATGGCTGTAAAGAAGATCATAAATTAAGCTTTCAAAGAGCTTAGCAAAACAGTTCAAAAACTAATAGGTCTGTAATTGGCCACATTGTTTTTATCACCGGTCTTGTGAATAGGCATTATTCTGGCAATCTTCCATAAATTAGGGAAAATTCTTTCATTTAAAGATTTATTAGAAATAATCGTTAATGGCGTAACTAGCGCAGAGCACACAGCCGGACAAAAATTGGGGGAACATCATCAGGACCCGATCCCTTCTTTATATCCAGTTTAGGAAGTAACCAGCACAAGCTGTAGTCTGAGCGAGAAAACGATGGAACATAATCATCGGAAGTAGAATCAATCGAACCGTATACAGAGAAGAAATATTCGGAAAAAAGATTTACAACATCTATCCCGGAAGTCGCTGTACGCGATTCATAAGTTATCGGTTTGAGTGATGAAACCTTGAAATAGGCTCGAAACAACGTCTGTACGCAGACAAAGCGGCGGGTACCGGTCAGTCAGTATACGGAGCGTACCTCGTTGGCGAGCAGTGCGGCGGGCGCGGCCCAGCGCGGCGCACGCGCAGCCAGGTCGAGCGCGCGCGCCGCGGCGTGCAGACGCTCGGCGTGCAGCTGCACTGCGCGTGCGCGCGCCGCCGCCGCCGCCAGCCGCCCGCCCACCAGCGCGCCCCAGCGCCGCACGCACGCGCCGCACAGCAGCGACGCCGCACACAACGCCTCCACGCGCCGCTTGATCGCGTGCCCCACGCTGCACGCCGTCTGCCGAACGCACGCACGCCACCTTCACTAACGGTTGGGGCCCGCTCGGTCCGCGGTCGCTGATGGTGACCTACTTTCGCAGAGGTCGGTCGTCGGACGGGTGACCGAAATGTATCATCTCGAGCTCCGTTTCGCTTCGAAAGTCACGTTAAACCGTCGGTCCCGGCGTTAGCGGTCATCGACGTCCACCGAAGTTGGGCCCGCGCGGTAGTTTATGGCCCGTTCTTCCCCGTCCGTCCGTAAAGAAAGAGGACATAAAACGAGCTCACGACGACGGTGATGGCCTTACATACTAAAATAATTGCTTTATAAACAGAAATCTGTATATAGCTCTGTGGGTAAGGATTCGATCGAACCAAAATGTTTACGTTGTAGGTGTGAGAGTTTTATGTTTTATTATAGTGATCGAAAGTGTTTTAAAAAAGTTTAAGGTAAGTGTTAAGAAAGGTTTACATTTGTTTGAAAGCGCGATTCGGTTTCATACAGCGCAGCGCCATCTGCGATCATTAAACTGAACCACAGACCTAATATTTGGTCTATGTAGAGTGTAAAAGATATATTTTTTATAGGGAAAAGGTTTAGTTTTACATGAAACAAACAAAATGAAAAACTAGACTTCCCACAAAACACAAATTAAGTGTTTCACCACAGCAACTTTTTCACCATTTAATAACTTAATTATAACAATACAGACACGAACAAAGTTAGCAGCTCTCCGTGTACCCGGTACGGTGAGCCGTGTGTCCAGGCTCTAGTGCGAGTTCCATTCGCCATTCGATCACGTTAACGTAAACGACCATTTATAGGGCAATATTTTAGCTTTTCTCTTATGTCGCCAGGAGGCGCTGCTTCAATGCCATACTAATGTTCGTTTTCGTAAACGTAATCGAATGAATACGGATAGTAAACAAAGCTCACACTAGGCACCCTGATATGGAGCGGGCGTACGCTCACCTTGGCCTGCGTGGCGTCGTTCTCGACGGACACGATGTTGGGGAACACGGGGAACTTGGGCGCCTCGGGCTCCGGCGGCAGGCTCACGTTGTGGTTGTTCTTGTTGAACAGCATCAGCGGCTTCTCCGCCCTCGTCTCCGGGTAGCTCTTGCCTGTAACACTCAGTATATTTTACTACTGATCGTACGTAGGCATATCATTATAACGTTACTAGCTTTTTTGCTGTTGCGATTTACTGATAGGCATCGTCCAACCAGGAAGATAACTGGCATCGGCGATTAAATGTGTGGCAAATATCTTAGAGCGATTGAAATGCGATAATGGTGTCAAAGGACATGCAAAAAATTATGTTTTTATTTTGTAAAAGTTACAAAATATATATATATATAGTTTTTGTTTAAAAGCCGTTGGCACGTCAACTATCTAAAATTTCTGCCAAAATAATTTTTATGACGTAGTAAAAAAATTGTATCTATGTGTGAATGAGGTGGTCACCTGGCGTGTTCTCGTCGATCTCACTGAGCAGCAGCCGGTCCTTGTAGAGCAGGATCTGCGACTCGGCCACCACGCTGGTCTGCTCCAGGATGTACGTCTGCAGGTGCTCGAACCTCTCCTCGGGCTTCAGGAACACCTGCAAAGCATTACTACTTGCACACCAGTCACCATCTTCACATCACCAAAGTTGTTAAAGACTCCGGGGCACAAAGAAAAACAGCTCATCTGTTTGATGCATAGAGTCTATATTCAATCAAAACTAATATTAAGAGCGTTTACGACGCACACTAGCGGCGCCACTAATGAAAAAAAGAACATATCTAGTAATTAGAGATAGAAAATCAAATTATGCTCAACAAACTATTTGAATGAAGTAATTTTACGTCACTTAATGAACACCTCACATGTTATGGTTTAGTTAAATAAGACGTTAAGACCACTTTTAACTATAACGCCATATTTAACTAAACCATAACATGTCAGGTGTTCATTAGGTGACGTAAAAATGCTGATGTATTTTTTTTCATTGGCGGCGCTAGTGTGCGGCGTAAACGCTCTTAAGAAACAGTATATTTATTAAATTTATATATTTGTATTGGGGGTTATTTCTAAAACTACAAATCATTCAAAAAAATCATTTGAATTATATAAAGCTAAACTTACACAAACTAATATTGCCTGCTTTTATCCATAAAAAAAATCTTTCAGGATTTCTGATTAAACCAATGTCACCCGGGCGGAGCTAGACTAATCGCAGGTACATAAAAGAAGACTTTGATATATATAGTTCGATGAACTAACAGATAGCCAAAAATGTTTAAGTATAGCTTATACGAGTACCTAGTAAGCAATGCTTAAAGTATTTTGGAGGAAAACGAACATTAACAATTACAAGAGATGTGAAAGTTGCTATTATTAACCCACATTAGGGTGATGGCACGCGGCGGCCCGCACTCCGTGTAATGGTGATCATATAACCATGTTGTGGTCAACAAACCATGAATATAAGTGATTATATTTTGAAAGTCTTGCAAAAGCATTAACTATTATATATAAAGCATGATTCATATTGTTTGTTGATGAATGCTTGCCCTTAACCGATGCAAGGTTATGTAATGCTTGACTGATTGGTACAAAAACGTTAAGACAGCTACAGTTAGCTTCAGTAAGTCTATTACTGTTAAGTACTAACATAAGAATAAATAACACGTAGAACGGAATCTTCTTTGACAGAGTCAAACGCCGCCATTTATATACCTACTTCCCCCTTCACGTCGTTACGCCCCTCTGTCGTCCAGGCGCGTTGCCAGGGTTGCTTACTGTTGAATATTGCTTACGTCTAAAAATAATATTGCTAAAATATAAGTTTTTCTTTACTTTGAAATCATTATTTTATTCTAGTTTTATAAATTAAGAGATTTTAAATTATTATGTTACGCACCTACCTACATAGATACTTATTAATAATAAGTTATAGTAAGTACCAAATGAAGCCATTTAAGTAAGTATTACTTACTTACCTACAAATATAAAATAAAATACATACTATCTTTGGGCAAACTAAAGAAAATTAAGTGTCGCATCGTTTTTTAATCATTGTACAAGCAAACACACCACAATAACTTGGCCCCATTGTAATTGGTTTCCCAAATCGTAGGGAACGCACAAACTGGCAAACGCGCGTGCGGTGACTTCGGCGTCCGGCCGTGACAGAATGACTGGCGTACTGTTTAACGAGGTACTCTCCTCATATCGCGACCTTGAGCCCGCCCGGAGCGGGAGTTTCCGTTCTAGTTATTGTTTATTTATTCTTATGGTACTAACTAGAACCGAGAGGAAATTAAAATTTGTGGACAAAGATTCTTAGTCATTCTGGGTACGAGTATAAGTGCCTTACAAATAAACAAAGAATAAGGTCCGAATAGTTATTCCGTGTTTTGTTCCTGTCATGTTAACGTCATTTCAAATTAGAGTAACAGAGACAAAACACGGAATAACTATTTAGAGTTTATTCTCTGTTTATTTGTAAGGCACATATGTGTAGAGTGTAAGGGCTCTTTCATATTAGGCGTTTCTTGTCGGACCGCTGCCGTTCATTTGCAAAGCGTTCCATATTAAAACAGTCGTACGGTTGTCGTACGGCTGGCGTTTAATATGGAAACGCACGGCCGAGGTCCGACACGAAACGCCTAATTTGAAAGAGCCCTAACTCTCTTTCTTTAGCCAATTACACCAATAAACTGAAGAAAATAAACAGCGCTGTCATCCCCTGCCCTGACGCTACTCGTTTGGTGGGTGAACTAAAGTCGATGCGGAACTGGCTTCGACTAAAGTCGCGTGCCTTCAATATCGAATGGAATTAATCGGCGCGCGTAAGACAATGCTGGGCGCTGTATTGTTACCCCGAATGTGGGTTACGCCGCGCGCGACAAGGCCAGTCAATACCATTCAGTAAAATATTTAGTCAATAAAAATAATAATGTCTGTCGTCATAGGTGCAAAGCAATAAAAATCTGCTGTATTTATATGATACGCTAGATTAGTACCTATGTTCCCAAATTAAATTCAAATCCATGTAATTCAATATCGCTTCGGCACATTCTCGTTGTCTAGATACAGATTGTATCCAAACAAAAAGTTTAGTTGATTGCAAATTTGCCAAAGACATGGAGCTATTAGAAGAAGTGCAACGAAGCTTTACCAAGATACCTACCCAGATAGCTAAAACGACGCACATATGAGGAACGGTTGGATGCGCTTAACCCAATCGATAGCTTAACCTTATAACCTTGCAAGACCGCAGGAGCCGCGGAGACTTAATTAAAACCTATAAAATACTAAATGGGCATTACAAAATGACATACACAATGATCTTTGAAAGAAATGAAAACAGACATCTCAGAGGTCACAGTTTCAAACTACGTACCCGTGTTGCTAACAGCAATCCCTATAAACATTTTGTATGCAACAGAGTGGTTAAAGAGTGGAATAAGCTCCCAGATGATGTTGTCTTAGACCAATTTAAAAACAGAGTAGACAGCTGATATTTAAAAAAATAATTAAATGATACTACAGTACATTCGATGGTCAGGATACAGGCACTATCAGTTGTGGCAACTGCTTGCCTGTCAAAATAATTATTAAAATTGTAACCGAGTTAAATTAGAGTAAGATTTAATTTTTTTTTATAGTATTTAATTTATAGTATTTTATTATAATTAGTAGGTACGGTACATGACTCCATTCCACCTGATATTAAGTGGAAATGGAGTCCAGACACGAAGACAACTGGTGCAGCATGAAAACACCGCATCATCAGTTACCCTTACCCTGCCGGCCCACAAGGTGCCTCTTCATGCCTCGTTTGAAGGACCACATAACATAGGAAGAAGGGAAAATGTGTGCTGGTAGACTATTCTAGCTTTTGGAGGTGTGACAAGGAAACGAGTCACCAAATTTCTTTGTGCGCGATGGAATATTTGAGACAGTGAAGCGGTGACTCCGGAGAGCAGCACGTGTACTAATGAGGTCAAAGAGCTCTTCAGAGCACTCGCCATGGTATAAGCGGTAAAACAAATAGCTATATATCCAAGCTATCAAAGTCTGTTACTGACTGAGTATGCACTGTGGCAAGGCTACGCAAGTGCCGTGACGGCGGATAATCGCCCTCGCTCGGATTATATCGAAATCTAAACAAGCATACTTAATCGTACTTCCTCATTTTTCGAAAATCAAACAAACTATACAATACGAAAATTTTAAAATTCAGTTAAATGTATAAAATTGTATACTTTGAACTGAATTCCTCAGTAAAATTGCAAATGCAACAGACCTTTTACAATTCGGGTGACAGCTCTAACGACTACTGTACAGAGACATTTATGGACAAACCAATATCGCTGACTAGTGTCGAACTTTTTAAGTACTTGTTAATACGCAATAAGCCAGGGATGTTGTCTTTCTAAAAGTGATAAAAAAATATAACATTCTCAATATTATAACAATACAAAAAGTTATTTATATTTTTTTTATGTCCCTTTTGTTCTACCTGTCTTGGCATAAGACCTCACTTATTTACAGCATTCTGTGTTTTGACTTATTTATATGAAATCCAAAAGCAAAGAAACGGTAATCTGTGATAAGCTAAAACATATTAAATAATTTTATCTACACTAATGTTGTAACATTCTACTTATGTTTCCAATACTTGACTTATAATTACTACTGTTATAGCGCAGACAACAAAACACTCAATTTAAGCAATTTCACATGATGGTATAATATCCACATCGATATCGTAAAATCTCATTATAACATCAATAAAACGCGACCAATTAACCTGGCGAGCCTTATGTCAAAATCCTCATACAAGTTGTATAAAATTTTGATATTAGGCTGGCTTTTGAAAACAGTTGGGTTATACGTGAAAACTTCGTCGAAATTACTAAACTTACATACACAAAACTCTTTGGTAAGATCTTGTGCCAATTAAATAAAAAAAGAACAGCGCGCGCTCGCTCCTGATTGGCCCTGCGCGCGCAGCTGCGCTCTCATTGGTTTGATTTTAATGGCGGCAAGTTCACTGTGACAATACACGTACGCGTCAATTTAATGTTTCGCAATGTGTTTTGTTTTTAAAATACAAATTAAAAGTTAAAAATGGACAGCGACGATGATATTTGTACGCTTCCGGATATTCTAGAATTGGCAACAAAAGTAACTCACAATCTTTTGCCAGAAAAATCTAGAAAATTATATGAAAAAGAATATAATAACTTTTTGGCATGGAAGATCGAAAAGAAAACTACATCATTTTCTGAAAATGTCATTCTTGTGTATTTCAAAGACCTCTCCGACAAATTCAAGCCATCTTCTATGTGGGCTAAATATTCTATGCTCAAGTCCACACTGAGTATCTACAACAATATTGATATCACGAAGTATTCAAAAGTCATAGCGTTCCTGAAACGCAGTTCAGAAGGACACAAGGAAAAAAAGTCCTTGACGTTTACATCAGGTCAAATAAAGATGTTCCTGAAAGATTCACCAGATATTTTGTATCTTTTTGAAAAGGTAAGTGTATTTTAGTTCTGTTATTTAATCTACCTAGTACTTACGTACTACACACGCAAGTTATCTAGACACTCCGTTTAAGCGCTTTGTGTATAAATTAGGTAGTAGGTACCTACACTTTACTACTTCATAAATCATAGTTTTTGCCTTGGCAATGTACCTCAAGCTTATTATATCGTTTATTGTTACAGGTTGCACTAATCTTCGGCATAATGGGGGCATGCCGAAGGCAAGAGCTATACAACATCCAGTTCGATGAAGTCTCTAACATAGACGACAGTACAATCATGGTGAAAGTTTCGAAAACAAAAACGAAAATAGATCGTTCTTTCGTTGTGACGGGCAACTGCTATGCCGTATGTAAAAAATACATGGAACTTCGACCCACCCCCTGTCGAAACCCTGCCTTTTTCTTGAGCTATAGATCGGGGAAGTGCGTCGATCAAAGAACTGGTATTAATAAATTTGGTGCTCTGGGAAAAACTATCGCAAGTTTTTTGAATCTGCCTAACCCAGCGTTGTACACGGGGCATTGCTTCCGGCGCACCTCGGCGACCCTTCTCATAGATGGCGATGGTGATTTGACTGCACTGAAACGACACGAGGGGTGGAAGTCTTCTACTGTGGCTGAAAGCTACATTGATGAGTCTTTAATGAATAAAATTCAAGTCTCAAATACGATCTTGAACAGTATAGAAAACAAGACGAATAAAGTAATTATAAATATTCTAACTCCGTCTACGAGCTCTACTGCTTGCCCCGCGACCGCTACAGCTGCTGGATCAATAATTAACATTAACTTTCAAAATTGTACCATCCAAATTTGAACAATTATTATAAATAAACTATTGTCAGCTTTTACTCTTGTTGTTTGACTAATTGCATTAGTGAAGATAAAGTAGTGTATGCAACTGCATATAACACGGGTATTAAAACACTCGTTACTATTATGAAACTCGCTGCTCTCGTTTCATAAACTCACACTCGTGCTTTAATACCCTTCATTATATGACAGTTGCATAAACTACTATTAATATATTTAAAAAAAAATCTCTAACATACCTTTATGCTGGCAGCTTTATTGACATGGAAGATGTGAACGGGGGTGGTGGATGTTGCCATTTGCACCTCGGAGAAGAATCGATCAAAGGTCCATATCCGGTGCGGGTCTACCTCCAGCAGGCCGGCCAGGAGTGGTGTTACTAGCTTGCGAAGCCCCACACTCAGCTGGCAGTGTGCAGGCAGCTCTCTTGTCCACTCTATAGGACCATTTTCTGTTGTTTGGGTACCCTAAACAAACTGGTTAGGTAATTAAATGTACACATTATATTTTTATGTAAGTATATTGTAAAAGATAGACACTTCAAAGTTATTTTTAAAATAATATTGTGTAATAGTATTTTTTTTAATATCCCATAAAGAACAGTGATCTAATTAACTATTGGTCTCAAATGAAGAAATGGAAAAATGAATATTGTATGATAAATATATTTTTTTTACCAAAGTTAAGTGTAACTGGAGGAGATCTTTGGAAATATAAGACAAACTTTTAGAAATGTGTATAATATTTTGATTTCTGATAGGTATTATTCTTATAATGCACTAATAAAATATTTTAAACAACTTACAGATATAACTCCTGATGCTTTTTTAGTAGTGATGTAAAACATTGTTTCCTTATTTCTCCTGCCACCATATGGCCGGAATGGCAGCTGTCCTGTAGCCACATGGTAAAGTGTGACTCCTATAGACCACAAGTCTACTGTAGCACCAAAACTCTTACCCACTGGTTTCCTTAACACTGCTCTTTCATACATGTCTGGGTGAAGGTACTCTTCAGTGCCATACAGAGATACAAACTGTTCCTCTTCCTGCAATTCTCTGGCTGCCCCAAAATCTGTCAACTTATAAGTGGTTGTGCCATCCTCATTTATATATTTCATTATATTCCCTGGCTTCAAGTCCCTGTGCACTAGATTATTGTCTCTTAAATGTTTCATACCCGCTGTCAAATGTTCTAGAACTAGAAGAAACTCCTGCTCCTCTAGGCCGTAAGTGTTCTCCGGGTCGTCGAGAATATTAAACAAGCTTCCACCAGTGCACAATTCCATCACAATCACTTTCCCTCGCCCCTCCTGCTCCTCCTCAATGGCCAGTAATTTTACAATATTTTCATGTTTCACTTTCTTTAGCACTTCAAACTCTCGCATCTGAACATCATGAGGCCTCATGTGGCTGAGCTGGTTGAAGGTTTTCACTGCCACTGGTTCTCCATTGTTTTTGTTCACTCCCTGGAATACAGCACCAGTAGCACCTTTCCCAAGCACACTTGTTGTACACCACACGTAGTTTTCAGAGCCTCTTAGGAAGGACATTTTCGAAAGTATCTAACAATACGGTGGCTAAAAATTCCGTGTTTGAGGCTTAAAGATCTGTTGTTATAAAACTTTGTTGTCAATACATAATAATACTAAACACCTATAAAGTACTGCCAAATAAAAAGATTTTAAAGTAAATTTTGCAATATTTACAAAACTTTAGAGCAAGAGTCAATTCAATTCAATTTCTTGATGATTGCTGCGGTCGCTTGCTGCTTGTGATTGTGACTATTTGTGTGAATATTGTGAATTTGTGACTTGATGAAATCTGCATGCCAAGTTTTTGACAGTGACAGTGACAAGGAGAAAGATTTTTTTTCCTTTATTTGATGGCTTTGTGCGATTAGCACATTTAGCCAGTGTCAAAGTAATTTTCTTACAAGTAATACATAAATAAACAATATTTCCTTCCTGATAATGATAATGAATGATACAAGATGTGAGAAATGATATAACCTTCAACCCCTCGAGTATCTCAGTAAAGAAGTGACTAAGTCACTGACACATTTGAGATTTTGTCCCTCTTAAAAGAAAAGAAGAAAATCCCAAATGCAAACTTCAGTGGGTGTGTGGTAAAATAAAACTAATAAATGTTTTACGGCTAGGCAAATATATATAATTTTATTCACTTAAGATCAATATTCAACAATACAAATACATTACAATACGGGCAAATTTGGGTCGAACGTGACCCTGACAGGTTACTGACAATAATATTTATAACTAAGTTTTGTTTAAATTTAATTTAATTTTGCTATATAATTCCTAACCTTATTATTTAACACATCTTAACCTCTAGAAACCCTATGGGTCAAAGGGACCTAGCAGGTTACTGAGATGTTATAATATTATTACTATTAACCTACCTAACCAGCTGCCTATATTTCAGCGGTAAGAGCTGTGGTCGTGGGTGGTTGGGGATAAAGCCAGTCCAGTTATAATAACTACCTACCCGAGAAACCGTGAGGGTAGGTATATGAGATTAAAATTAAAAAATAAATGGGCGCCAGGGTCGTAGAATCGACCCGGATCTGGAGACGACGATGCCGATTGAAAACGTTATTGGTTGAACTCGAAGATCCTCAATGAAGTAACATTCAACCAACCTTACGATGGTTGTGTGGTCAAAGACCAAAAAAAAAATAAAGTGGTTTAAAATAATTAAAAATGGGGATTATTAAAAAACCGTCCACGCCTGCCCGTCCGCTAGGCGGAGTCAGCCGTGCCACTGCCGTCGACCAGCCGAGGAGACGGGTCTCGCGTCCAGGCTACAGACTCGAAACCGGCTCTGGATCCTGGCGGCGAGACGAATCAACTCGGGGGTATCTCTCCTGTAATTGACAATAATGTCCTTAGCACTATATAGTCAGTAAAGACGATTGAGTCCTGGTCCGCATCCCACTCGGTCTCAAACACCGAGCAGCAACCAGTCAGAATTACAGTAAAGAAGTGACAGTCGATTAAGTTGATTTTCTATAAATAAATAAAAATATGATAACTGTGTTTTTATTTTATTGTAAATTTTTTTATATGGAGTCCGGGGTGATATCTTTATTTCACCCAAATAAGAGCGAACGAATAGGCTTGATGGATTTCAAAAAAAAAAAAGCTAGTCACAACTTCACTTTTCAAATTCTCTCAAGAAGTCCGACCGAGAGAGAGACCGACTTAGTAAAGCCCCACATCTTTACTGAGATATTCATATTCATTTATTCACCATAAATTCATAACAATAAGTACAATAAAAAACGGACGAATAGGCTTGATTGATTTCATCCGGAGCCGTAAAACAAAACAATACACAAATAAAAGGAACTCAGCACAGTGACAGATGACAGCAGTGACAGTCAGTCATAGTCACGCACGTCACGGGACTTCTTGGCGGGAAAGTGAAGCGTCATGTTTGCGGTTTTGCTTTATTTTCCAAAATTTGTGTTATGTCGAATATTAATGTGAAATAATGGTGGATTATTAACCGTTAAGTGTTCGTGAGTGTGCATAAGTGTTGGCAAATGAAACAAAACAGTGCAACGTCACTTTTCAAATTCTCTCAAGAAGCTCGCGTGAGGACTTAGTAAAGCCCCACATCTTTACTGAGATACTCGAGGGGTTGGGGGGTATATCATTTCTCACTTCCCAATTCTAATATCATTCATCATCATCATCATATATGAAAATATTGTTTATTTATGTATTACTTAAACTAATGACATGGCAGCATGGTCTATGACCTTAGCCGGTTCCTCAAGGAACAAACTACACTAAAAAAAAAAAAAAAACGCACGTCACGTCACAGTCAGTCAGTCAGTTGCACTATTGTATCTTCCGTGGATTTGTTTGTTTCTCGTTTCACAAGTAATTATATATAATTTCCACGGGCTTTTTATTAATGTTAATACTCTGTTTCATGTTATCCTTGTAAATATTGTTACAAATTGCATTTTCAAACATTATGAACTGCATATTTTTGCAAACAATCAAGGCATAATTATACACAAAATGTAAGTCACGCGCATAATTGCTAGCATATTGTTGGTTTATGTGATTGGTTAAATTTACCAGAATTAATAAATAATTACATTATAGGTCCTCAAGACACGCAATGGCCCGATACCGGGATCATTCTAAAAGTAAGTCAGTTGAACATCGACGCGATCACAAGGCCAGAAGCAAAGATCGTAGTTCCAGGTCGCTTTCACCAGCTACATCAAATCATAGATCCTCAAGCAGGGATTTAAAGAAAAAAGATAAAAAAGACAAGCATAAAAAAAGTAAGAAAAAGAAGAAAAGACAATCTTCGTCTAGTAGTAGCTCCAGCAGTAGCGAGTCCGGGGAAGAGGAGTTGAAGTTACTACAGAGACTGGAAGCTGAGCGGCTGCGGCTGCAGGAAGAGAAAAAAAAGCGGAAAGAGATGATGAAAGCTAATGAGACTCCAGAGGAGAAAAGGTATTTTACTTTGTTTGTTGAACTTATTTGTAGGTCCACTAGCATAGTGTTTCTGGTACAATAGAGGTTATGCAATATTGTTGAAGTCCAAAACTTATGTCACAAAGTTCATTGAAGTTTTAGGCATTATGGATACATGGCACAACATTGTGAAATATAAAATAATTAGATCATTTTACTATTAGACATGGTCACTTACATTAGAGATATAAATAAATTCATTAAGTTTTTCACATTCTAAAATTTAATGATTATAATCTTTAGAGCTCGCCGACTCCAAGAGAAGCAAGAAAAAGAACGTAAAAGGCGTGAAAGAATGGGCTGGGACAATGAATATCAATGCTATACCAACCAAGACAATCCATTCGGGGACTCGGCCCTGACCAACACCTTCGTTTGGACCAAGAAACTCGCCAAGGAGGGGGTCAAGACAGTTTCCAGAGACGAGCTGGAGGCGTTGAATAGGCAGAAGCAGTTAGAGAACAAAATTGAGTTAGAGAAAGTAAGGAACTAATCAAGTAAAAAGATTGAAGATAAACAATCTTGATCATATTTTAACAAATCGGTAAAACTGTACAACTGCGTAACTAAAATTGGGGGAGGAGGGGACCTCCCTTAACCCCCTAGGAGACGCATAGTTTCAGAGATATGCATTAAAAAAATTTGAGGTTAGGAATCTATAAAAGCTACATTATTATATGTTTAAGGGGAGAATTTGCTTCCCTCCGTTCCGTGACTAACCTACGCTATGCTGCGCTTCGTTCGGAAAAAAATTAACTTAAACAACAGTAAGGATTTGTGTATTAAGTTCGATCTCAACTGCAAGGCGAATAAAAAAAAAACTGGCGGCCTAATCGTAATATTGGCTCAGCTATTAATTACGGACCCACGATTTTCAATTTCAGATGTTTACCATTTGAAAGATTATATTTTTTTACACTTACTCACATATTATCTTATCTCGATAACTTGTATTTTTTTTGTAATAGTCAATTGAAAATCGTAGAAAATTGCTTTGAATTTTGTCGTGTTGAATGTCACGTTAAACGCGTTACGTGTAATGCGTTTTGTTACGCGTTGTGTTAACGCGTTGCAGTAATAACATACTTTCAGTATTATTTAACTAAAAAGTATATACATTATTTATCATTGCTAGGGAATAAATTAAATATATAGTTACAGACAATAGTTTTTATATAATTTTCAAATTACTGTTGGAAACGAAACGCAAATCTTGTATAGATAATAAAAGCTAATTTAGTTAATTTTTAATGAAAATAATGATATTTTTCATAAATTTTGAGGTTAGGTTTAGTCAACTTTCAAAAATTCATATCTCGGGTTGGCTTTAGTAATCGGCGGCACGAATTAGGAATTGATAAGGGTTGGTTTTTATAGGGGTTGGTTATATATTATATTGGGTTGGTTACCCCTTTTAATCGACACCTCACCACCCCGCGGAGATGCTTGGTTTTTTTTTTTACACGTATTTAAAGTTACGCAAATCCTTACTGATGGTTAGGTTAAATTTTTTTTTTCCCGAGCGAAGCGCAGCGTAGCGAGGGCCAGTCACGGAAGTGGGGAGGGTCAAAAAAACCTCATCTCCCCCCGATCCCCTACCCCCTTCGACTGCCGCCGAATACTAAAGGAACCGCCATATCTCAAAAACTATCCATTGCCGAGGGGGGGGAGTAGTACCGAGGGGTAGGCCTGTTTCCTCCCTCCCTCTCCCCCCCCTCCTACCACGAAAATCGTGGGTTCGTAATCAATAGCCCTTCCGTAATATTCGTGGCTCTATAAATTCATTAACTTTACTTGAACACAACTAACAAGTACAATAAAAATCAAACCTGTCAAAATTGAGTCCATCAGGGCGAAAAAATATCGATTTTCATAACTTTTTTTCAAAGAAACTACGAATCTCCTAGATGTGATAATTTGCACAAAGTACTTCATTAATATAGATCTTTTAATAAAAAAAATTACGAACATTCAACTTTGGTTACGCGATTGTACAGATTAGCCAACAAATCTAATAAGGAACAATTATTCACTTGCAGCATTGAAACTTTATTTCAAGTATTATTTATTACTAAAGTACTTATTATTTAAAAATTTAAAAGCATGTTAAAAGTGACCTACAAAAGTATTGTACATTCGATACGCCTACACTAAACATTACCGTGTAAAAGAAC
This sequence comes from Eudonia lacustrata, assembly GCA_947562085.1. Lineage (NCBI taxonomy): Eukaryota > Metazoa > Arthropoda > Insecta > Lepidoptera > Crambidae > Eudonia > Eudonia lacustrata. The sequence continues at coordinate 557,819 of OX387323.1, read as the reverse complement.
CATGGAGGAGGAGGTAACCATGGAGAGTTGGGAACAGTACTACTTTTGTTTGGTATCCATGCAGCGCTGTAAGCAGTATTAGTTTTCTTGTGTCTATGCGTGTTAAGTGTACGCTACCTGCGTATAACGAGTAGCATTGCTAAGTGGTAGGAGGGTGTGCCGTCGTCAGGTGAAGCAGCGGCGGCTGGAGCGCGAGGCGGAGCGCGCGGCGCGGGAGGCGGAGGCGGCGGCCGGGGCGCGCGCGCGCGAGGCGGCGCAGTTCAGCACCTGGGCGCGCCAGGAGGACGCCTTCCACCTGCACCAGGCGCGGCTGCGCTCGCAGATACGCATCCGCGACGGCCGAGGTACGCATGCACCATATCTCTTGCTATTACCAGTTCAGCACCTGGGCGCGCCAGGAGGACGCCTTCCACCTGCACCAGGCGCGGCTGCGCTCGCAGATACGCATCCGCGACGGCCGAGGTACGCATGCACCATATCTCTTGCTATTACCAGTTCAGCACCTGGGCGCGCCAGGAGGACGCCTTCCACCTGCACCAGGCGCGGCTGCGCTCGCAGATACGCATCCGCGACGGCCGAGGTACGCATGCACCATATCTCTTGCTATTACCAGTTCAGCACCTGGGCGCGCCAGGAGGACGCCTTCCACCTGCACCAGGCGCGGCTGCGCTCGCAGATACGCATCCGCGACGGCCGAGGTACGCATGCACCATATCTCTTGCTATTACCAGTTCAGCACCTGGGCGCGCCAGGAGGACGCCTTCCACCTGCACCAGGCGCGGCTGCGCTCGCAGATACGCATCCGCGACGGCCGAGGTACGCATGCACCATATCTCTTGCTATTACCAGTTCAGCACCTGGGCGCGCCAGGAGGACGCCTTCCACCTGCACCAGGCGCGGCTGCGCTCGCAGATACGCATCCGCGACGGCCGAGGTACGCATGCACCATATCTCTTGCTATTACCAGTTCAGCACCTGGGCGCGCCAGGAGGACGCCTTCCACCTGCACCAGGCGCGGCTGCGCTCGCAGATACGCATCCGCGACGGCCGAGGTACGCATGCACCATATCTCTTGCTATTACCAGTTCAGCACCTGGGCGCGCCAGGAGGACGCCTTCCACCTGCACCAGGCGCGGCTGCGCTCGCAGATACGCATCCGCGACGGCCGAGGTACGCATGCACCATATCTCTTGCTATTACCAGTTCAGCACCTGGGCGCGCCAGGAGGACGCCTTCCACCTGCACCAGGCGCGGCTGCGCTCGCAGATACGCATCCGCGACGGCCGAGGTACGCATGCACCATATCTCTTGCTATTACCAGTTCAGCACCTGGGCGCGCCAGGAGGACGCCTTCCACCTGCACCAGGCGCGGCTGCGCTCGCAGATACGCATCCGCGACGGCCGAGGTACGCATGCACCATATCTCTTGCTATTACCAGTTCAGCACCTGGGCGCGCCAGGAGGACGCCTTCCACCTGCACCAGGCGCGGCTGCGCTCGCAGATACGCATCCGCGACGGCCGAGGTACGCATGCACCATATCTCTTGCTATTACCAGTTCAGCACCTGGGCGCGCCAGGAGGACGCCTTCCACCTGCACCAGGCGCGGCTGCGCTCGCAGATACGCATCCGCGACGGCCGAGGTACGCATGCACCATATCTCTTGCTATTACCAGTTCAGCACCTGGGCGCGCCAGGAGGACGCCTTCCACCTGCACCAGGCGCGGCTGCGCTCGCAGATACGCATCCGCGACGGCCGAGGTACGCATGCACCATATCTCTTGCTATTACCAGTTCAGCACCTGGGCGCGCCAGGAGGACGCCTTCCACCTGCACCAGGCGCGGCTGCGCTCGCAGATACGCATCCGCGACGGCCGAGGTACGCATGCACCATATCTCTTGCTATTACCAGTTCAGCACCTGGGCGCGCCAGGAGGACGCCTTCCACCTGCACCAGGCGCGGCTGCGCTCGCAGATACGCATCCGCGACGGCCGAGGTACGCATGCACCATATCTCTTGCTATTACCAGTTCAGCACCTGGGCGCGCCAGGAGGACGCCTTCCACCTGCACCAGGCGCGGCTGCGCTCGCAGATACGCATCCGCGACGGCCGAGGTACGCATGCACCATATCTCTTGCTATTACCAGTTCAGCACCTGGGCGCGCCAGGAGGACGCCTTCCACCTGCACCAGGCGCGGCTGCGCTCGCAGATACGCATCCGCGACGGCCGAGGTACGCATGCACCATATCTCTTGCTATTACCAGTTCAGCACCTGGGCGCGCCAGGAGGACGCCTTCCACCTGCACCAGGCGCGGCTGCGCTCGCAGATACGCATCCGCGACGGCCGAGGTACGCATGCACCATATCTCTTGCTATTACCAGTTCAGCACCTGGGCGCGCCAGGAGGACGCCTTCCACCTGCACCAGGCGCGGCTGCGCTCGCAGATACGCATCCGCGACGGCCGAGGTACGCATGCACCATATCTCTTGCTATTACCAGTTCAGCACCTGGGCGCGCCAGGAGGACGCCTTCCACCTGCACCAGGCGCGGCTGCGCTCGCAGATACGCATCCGCGACGGCCGAGGTACGCATGCACCATATCTCTTGCTATTACCAGTTCAGCACCTGGGCGCGCCAGGAGGACGCCTTCCACCTGCACCAGGCGCGGCTGCGCTCGCAGATACGCATCCGCGACGGCCGAGGTACGCATGCACCATATCTCTTGCTATTACCAGTTCAGCACCTGGGCGCGCCAGGAGGACGCCTTCCACCTGCACCAGGCGCGGCTGCGCTCGCAGATACGCATCCGCGACGGCCGAGGTACGCATGCACCATATCTCTTGCTATTACCAGTTCAGCACCTGGGCGCGCCAGGAGGACGCCTTCCACCTGCACCAGGCGCGGCTGCGCTCGCAGATACGCATCCGCGACGGCCGAGGTACGCATGCACCATATCTCTTGCTATTACCAGTTCAGCACCTGGGCGCGCCAGGAGGACGCCTTCCACCTGCACCAGGCGCGGCTGCGCTCGCAGATACGCATCCGCGACGGCCGAGGTACGCATGCACCATATCTCTTGCTATTACCAGTTCAGCACCTGGGCGCGCCAGGAGGACGCCTTCCACCTGCACCAGGCGCGGCTGCGCTCGCAGATACGCATCCGCGACGGCCGAGGTACGCATGCACCATATCTCTTGCTATTACCAGTTCAGCACCTGGGCGCGCCAGGAGGACGCCTTCCACCTGCACCAGGCGCGGCTGCGCTCGCAGATACGCATCCGCGACGGCCGAGGTACGCATGCACCATATCTCTTGCTATTACCAGTTCAGCACCTGGGCGCGCCAGGAGGACGCCTTCCACCTGCACCAGGCGCGGCTGCGCTCGCAGATACGCATCCGCGACGGCCGAGGTACGCATGCACCATATCTCTTGCTATTACCAGTTCAGCACCTGGGCGCGCCAGGAGGACGCCTTCCACCTGCACCAGGCGCGGCTGCGCTCGCAGATACGCATCCGCGACGGCCGAGGTACGCATGCACCATATCTCTTGCTATTACCAGTTCAGCACCTGGGCGCGCCAGGAGGACGCCTTCCACCTGCACCAGGCGCGGCTGCGCTCGCAGATACGCATCCGCGACGGCCGAGGTACGCATGCACCATATCTCTTGCTATTACCAGTTCAGCACCTGGGCGCGCCAGGAGGACGCCTTCCACCTGCACCAGGCGCGGCTGCGCTCGCAGATACGCATCCGCGACGGCCGAGGTACGCATGCACCATATCTCTTGCTATTACCAGTTCAGCACCTGGGCGCGCCAGGAGGACGCCTTCCACCTGCACCAGGCGCGGCTGCGCTCGCAGATACGCATCCGCGACGGCCGAGGTACGCATGCACCATATCTCTTGCTATTACCAGTTCAGCACCTGGGCGCGCCAGGAGGACGCCTTCCACCTGCACCAGGCGCGGCTGCGCTCGCAGATACGCATCCGCGACGGCCGAGGTACGCATGCACCATATCTCTTGCTATTACCAGTTCAGCACCTGGGCGCGCCAGGAGGACGCCTTCCACCTGCACCAGGCGCGGCTGCGCTCGCAGATACGCATCCGCGACGGCCGAGGTACGCATGCACCATATCTCTTGCTATTACCAGTTCAGCACCTGGGCGCGCCAGGAGGACGCCTTCCACCTGCACCAGGCGCGGCTGCGCTCGCAGATACGCATCCGCGACGGCCGAGGTACGCATGCACCATATCTCTTGCTATTACCAGTTCAGCACCTGGGCGCGCCAGGAGGACGCCTTCCACCTGCACCAGGCGCGGCTGCGCTCGCAGATACGCATCCGCGACGGCCGAGGTACGCATGCACCATATCTCTTGCTATTACCAGTTCAGCACCTGGGCGCGCCAGGAGGACGCCTTCCACCTGCACCAGGCGCGGCTGCGCTCGCAGATACGCATCCGCGACGGCCGAGGTACGCATGCACCATATCTCTTGCTATTACCAGTTCAGCACCTGGGCGCGCCAGGAGGACGCCTTCCACCTGCACCAGGCGCGGCTGCGCTCGCAGATACGCATCCGCGACGGCCGAGGTACGCATGCACCATATCTCTTGCTATTACCAGTTCAGCACCTGGGCGCGCCAGGAGGACGCCTTCCACCTGCACCAGGCGCGGCTGCGCTCGCAGATACGCATCCGCGACGGCCGAGGTACGCATGCACCATATCTCTTGCTATTACCAGTTCAGCACCTGGGCGCGCCAGGAGGACGCCTTCCACCTGCACCAGGCGCGGCTGCGCTCGCAGATACGCATCCGCGACGGCCGAGGTACGCACGCACCATACCTCTTGCTATTACGAGTTTTTTTTGCTTCTTGGTATTAGAAGTAAATATTGACTAAAAAATTCACAGCTTTTGGTAACAGTTATCTAAAACAGCTTTGATAATATAAATAGCCTTAGAAGTATTTACATTTATTTGAATGTATCTTAAAATTGCAATTGGGTTCGATTTCCCCGAAAGTTATATGTCTGTGTTAGATGTAAGTTCATGTAAAGTATATTAAAAACTACATAAAACCCAATGATTATTTTTGTTCATTTAAAAACATTTGTGTTCTTGGCATCTAAACTATTTCCTAGTGTGCTAGAAATTATGTAAACTTAACCATCTCGCCAAGCAGCTATACATATTGTAGTAAATTCAGGTGAAAACGAATGGCTGGTAATATCCACGTCCCCTGACGTGGCAGCAGTAACAAGTACTCAGTCAATGGTTGGATGGTATTGCAGCGAAGCCGATCGACCTGCTGGCGTGGTACGTGAGCTCGGAGGAGTGCGTGGACGCGCTGGAAATGCATGAGCCCTACACCTACCTCAACGGGCTGCAGGCGCAGGACCTCGAGGACCTGCTCGAGGACATCAAGGTACGTTACTGATCACGGCTTTTTGTAACTGTAACTGAGTCGAGCCACTTTTTTCAATCATATTTACATCAAGGCTTAATGAAATGTTTAGTTTGGCACATTTTCTGAACTTACACTTAACCCATTCAGCGCGGCGCACGCTGATCGGCGTATTTTGTGTTGGATTTGTAGGTGCGGATCACGTCGATAGACTTAAATCATAATTGCTCAATAATTTATTTAATGAATTATGAATTGAACATTGAAATGAAAATGATAGGAACCATGTTCATTGAAAATTATTGAATGAAATTAATGTTCAAATTCATTATTCAGTTGTTACGAGGTGTGGTTTTAGCCGATCGGCGTTCTCTCTGAAATCAGCTCGCATCTGTCTAGTAACTAGTAATTTTTTATATATATAAATTAAATTTAAAATTCCTTAGATAAATACTTATTGTTAAGAATGAGAGTGTTTTGGAAGAGCGGGGCCTCCTGAAACAGGCATTTTAGAATGCCTGCTAGGATGGTCTCAATCACTGTTTACAGATAAGTAACATTGATAGACTGCAACAAACGATTTTGATTTTGATTTTGAAACACTTTGGCCATCATCTCACCTAATGTTAGGTGATGATAAGGCTGAAGGTGGAAGCGCACTTCACCCGGTATCCTCAACTACTAAGGCACTGGCTATCTTATCTCTAGCTGCCGGAACACAACAACGCTACCAACATTGATGTTATGGCGACATATTTAGATATGACGGTGATAGCTAGCCAGGCGTACGAACAAGCCCTACCACCAACCAAACCGAGTACACAAACATGTGCGCTGGGAATCGAACCAAAGACCGCTGGGTCTAAACCGGTAGTCTTAACCACTAGAGCACAGAGGCGGTGCCGCATTTATTTAGTTAACCACATATAGAGGTGGAGTGACGCTGTGGGTGTTGGCGCAGGTGTACAAGGAGCTGGAGAGCTCGGGCAACCAGCCGTACTGGCAGGACGTGCAGACCATCGTGGCGGACGAGCTGGCCAAGCTGCGGCGTCTGGCCGCTCCCGACGCACGTCGCGACGGCGTGCACCAGGCCGTGGCCGACGACGTCACGCAGGCGGGTACCTACCCGCCACCGCCACCGCCACCGTGTTCATTGCTGCACTGAAGCTGATTAAATACTTATAAAATACAGTGAAAAAATTAAACGCCTACCCGACGCAGCCAGGAATCGAACCTAGGTCTTCTGCAATCCGGGCGGGTTGGTCCCGGCTGCATTAGCAGTCGTTAACAATCACTGCACCGCAGTGGGCCCGCGTGGTGGTTTATGGCCCATTCTCTTATGCATAGGGAAGGCTCGCGCCCCAGCAGTGGGGACGTAAATATGAGCTGATAATGATGATGATTGATTAATTAATTAAAAACTCAAGAGATATGAGACAAAAGTGTAAGGATATCTATTCTAGCGAAGTGACTGCACTAAGATTAGTGCAGTCACTTCGCACTTCAATATAAATATATCGTGTACTCACTTTCCAAATTCTCCGACAATACTTTTATATTCGTCGACCTTAGACACATATTTAGTACAGTATATTTTCCGTGTGTGTGTGTTGTTTCCGTTTTGTGTTTACCATATTTCGGTCCATCACAAGCTTGCATCACAGCTTTCTAACTACGATTATTTAGAATTTTATTTCTGTCAATTTAATCTTTTTTGCTTAACTATTTTGACGGTAAATGCACCTGAAAAACTAAGAAAAACTGTCAGTTTCACTCAGCAAGGACTTTTTCTCCGTTTATTCAGCGTCAACTTATTAGTAAGAGCCTCAAGTTAAAGATTATATAAAGGTGGTATAGAGTGACTCGGTGGTGTGGTGGTGCTGACACAAGTGGTGCGGTTGCAGATCTTCAAGGGCAAGTCGGGCGCGCAGCTGCAGGCGCTGCAGTCGCAGATCGAGCGCAAGATCAGCGGCCGCCGCGACGGCGTCGACGTCGGCTACTGGGAGAGCCTGCTCAGCCAGCTCAAGGGTAACACATACATTACAGCACATTATCATTTCACTTTTACCAATTATAATAACTAAAGGCATAATCACACTTATATGAGCATATACAATATGTAAAAAAAACCCTGGCCAATCGCAAAGAGAGGTATATAGGTATACACATTGTTCGCGCCGTTCCGCGCTCCACTGCGCGCGGGGCGAGAGGCGGGAGGGGAGAGGGGAGAGGGGAGAGGTTCCACCCGCCGCCAGCCGCAGCCGCCGAACTCCGGTCCCACCAGTGGCCCATCGACCGCGACCTAAGCGCACGTACACGTACAGCATCTACCTACCGATTAAAATGTACTCGCTGTAATTCAAATTAAATAGTAAGTTCACATTGGCCACACTTTTATTTATGTTCCGCACTAACACACATAATAATAACAGAAATAATAATAAAAAAATATTATTCATGAAAATAAAAGAGTTATCGTAAATTAAAACGCAAGTTTTTTGTATCGAAATTGCTCAAATTACCCCAAAATCTAGCTAATTTTATAAATGTGACCACACTTTCCATCAATGGCGGCGGCGTCAAAGGTCCTACCTACCGAAGTGTCGATAAAAGTATTTCCATGTAAGTTTTGTCATATATCAAAAATTTTATCGGGGTAAATTTTTTTCACATTATTTTAATATAAATAGAACCGAATCTCGATACCTAATAACACCTTTACGGATCGGACAGGTTTTTTTTAATATATTGTATACTGTGTTTTTTGTTAGAGGCAAATAAAGTTATTTATTATTATTATAATATTTTTTATAAATGAATTTTCATCGTAAAACGAATGGTTACAATTAGCACGTGTGCAATAAGATAACCGTAACAGTGGTCGTGGTGTTCCCCAGCGCACCGTGCGCGCGCGCGCCTGCGCGACCGCCACCAGCTGAACCTGCGCCGCAAGCTGCAGCTGCTCAAGCAGGAGCAGGGCGTCGCGCCCAAGGGGTCAGTACCCCTATACACACTACACTACACTACACTACACTACACTACACGCGCACGGTCAACTAAGTAGCCTATATTGGGTCTCACTGCTGGGTGAAGGTTTCGTCTCCGTTCGCCCTATATTTTCGTATTTTGGTCTACAATAAAAGTTTTTTCCGGCAGTAACTCGTGTTAAGTGTAGCTTATCTGCTTTTTATTATTATTAGTAACATTGTATTACGATTCCTGATAAAAAGAATTTAATTTTTTTAATAGAAGCGTGTGAGCGAGATAATTTAGAATATTTTAACTGTGGAGTGTCCTCGAGTCGATTGAGAAGGAACAAAGTGGTTGATAATATTTAAATATAATACTGAAAATCTATATATTATTACGTGAAGCAAAAACTTTGTACCCCTTTTTACGAAAATTACGCGGACGGAGAAGTATGAAATTTCGCACATTTATCTATGTCTATACTTATATTATAAACAGGAAAAACCTTTGTATTTTCGTATGTTTGTAACGAATAAACTCAAAAACTACTGGACCGATTTAAAAAATTCTTTCACCATTAGAATGCTACATTAGCGCTGAGTAACGTAGGCTATATTAAAAAAATAAATAAAAAAAGTCCACCGGTGCGAAGCAGGGACGGGCCGCTAGTAGTTTATATAGAGAAGGAGTACAGAATGTTAATATTTTTTAAAATTATGCATAAAAAATACATTAAATAAATAAAACAAACATTACACACACTACCATGTATTTGACACACACGCATAATTTTAAAAATGGAAGAGGAGCGGCCGAAATCTGTCAATGTCAATTCAAACTCACATTCTCTTTTTAATTTTTCATTGCTTATGATACAATCTATGCAACGGTCGAATTTCGACCACCGGGCGACCACTAGTATACATAAACGAGGAACAATTAAAATAAAATAATAACAATTTATCATCATCATTTCGGCCAAAAGACGTTCATCGCCCGACGAAGGCCTCTCCCCGACAACGATCGGTGTCGTGCTGCTTTTTTTCAGTTTGATGCGAAATAAACTTGAATAAAATAAAATAACATATTTTGGTAAAAAAACATTAAAAAATTGAGTTCAATAACATTTTTGGTTCTTCGGTCTCAGCCCATCGGCCGAACAGGAGGAGACCGTGAAGCGGGAAGAGGGCGGTGACACCGAACCGCTAGCCGAAGGCGACGCGAGCGCGGAGCCGGACGCCTCGGCGGAGGCCGAAGCGGGCGCGGGGGCGGGGGCGGAGGCGGAGGCGGAGGCTGAAGCGGGCGCGGGGGCGGAGTCGGAGGGTTGGGCCCTCGCGCTGTACGTGTCGGGGCGGTACTCGCCGGCGCTGGTTTTGGCGGGCGCGCTGGAGCCGGGCACGCTGCTGACGGAGCCGGCGGCCGACGACAGCCGCGTGGCGTTCCAGCGGCGGGCGCTGAGGGCCGCGAGGGAAGCGCCCAAGAAGGCAAAGGTCGGTGCACCGCGAGTACTATTTGCTCCAATTTATTTGTATGGAACGGTTGTTTTTTGGATCGAGTACGTATTACGTTTTGTTATTTTATAATACCATACCTTTTTGTATGTAACCTGCGATACGATTGGATTTAAACTATTGATTAATAGTAGTTTATGCAACTGTCATATAATGAAGGGTATTAAAACACGAGTGTGAGTTTATGAAACGAGCGCAGCGAGTTTCATAATAGTAACGAGTGTTTTAATACCCGTGTTATATGCAGTTGCATACACTACTTTATCTTCACTAATGCAATTAGTCAAACAACAAGAGTAAAAGCTGACAATAGTTTATTTATAATAATTGTTCAAATTTTGGATGGTACAATTTTGAAAGTTAATGTTAATTATTGATCCAGCAGCTGTAGCGGTCGCGGGGCAAGCAGTAGAGCTCGTAGACGGAGTTGGAATATTTATAATTACTTCATTCGTCTTGTTTTCTATACTGTTCAAGATCGTATTTGAGACTTGAATTTTATTCATTAAAGACTCATCAATGTAGCTTTCAGCCACAGTAGAAGACTTCCACCCCTCGTGTCGTTTCAGTGCGGTCAAATCACCACCGCTATCTATGAGAAGGGTCGCCGAGGTGCGCCGGAAGCAATGCCCCGTGTACAACGCTGGGTTAGGCAGATTCAAAAAACTTGCGATAGTTTTTCCCAGAGCACCAAATTTATTAATACCAGTTCTTTGATCGACGCACTTCCCCGATCTATAGCTTCGTGGGTCGAAGTTCCATGTATTTTTTACATACGGCATAGCAGTTGCCCGTCACAACGAAAGAACGATCTATTTTCGTTTTTGTTTTCGAAACTTTCACCATGATTGTACTGTCGTCTTTGTTAGAGACTTCATCGAACTGGATGTTGCATAGCTCTTGCCTTCGGCATGCCCCCATTATGCCGAAGATTAGTGCAACCTGTAACAATAAACGATATAATAAGCTTGAGGTACATAGCCAAGGCAAAAACTATGATTTATGAAGTAGTAAAGTGTAGGTACCTACTACCTAATTTATACACAAAGCGCTTAAACGGAGTGTCTAGATAACTTGCGTGTGTAGTACGTAAGTACTAGGTAGATTAAATAACAGAACTAAAATACACTTACCTTTTCAAAAAGATACAAAATATCTGGTGAATCTTTCAGGAACATCTTTATTTGACCTGATGTAAACGTCAAGGACTTTTTTTCCTTGTGTCCTTCTGAACTGCGTTTCAGGAACGCTATGACTTTTGAATACTTCGTGATATCAATATTGTTGTAGATACTCAGTGTGGACTTGAGCATAGAATATTTAGCCCACATAGAAGATGGCTTGAATTTGTCGGAGAGGTCTTTGAGATACACAAGAATGACATTTTCAGAAAATGATGTAGTTTTCTTTTCGATTTTCCATGCCAAAAAGTTATTATATTCTTTTTCATATAATTTTCTAGATTTTTCTGGCAAAAGATTGTGAGTTACTTTTGTTGCCAATTCTAGAATATCCGGAGGCGTACAAATATCATCGTCGCTGTCCATTTTTAACTTTTAATTTGTATTTTAAAAACAAAACACATTGCGAAACATTAAATTCACGCATTCACAGTGAACTTGCCGCCACTAAAATCTAACCAATGAGAGCGCAGCTGCTCGCGCAGGGCCAATCAGGAGCGAGCGCGCGCTGTTCTTTTTTTATTTAATTGGCACAAGATCTAACCAAAGAGTTTTGTGTATGTAAGTTTAGTAGTTTCGACGAAGTTTTCACGTATAACCCAACTGTTTTCAAAAGCCAGCCTAATATCAAAATTTTATACAACTTGTATGAGGATTTTGACATAAGGCTCGCCAGGTTAATTGGTCGCGTTTTATTGATGTTATAATGAGATTTTACGATATCGATGTGGATATTATACCATCATGTGAAATTGCTTAAATTGAGTGTTTTGTTGTCTGCGCTATAACAGTAATAATTATAAGTCAAGTATTGGAAACATAAGTAGAATGTTACAACATTAGTGTAGATAAACCTAATTATGGTATGATATGAAACGGGTCCTGACGCGCTACCCCGAGGCGCTCTTTGTCCGATATGGAATCTGGATGACGTCCTTCTCTACTTTTAATATCATACGTTAGAATATAAAGTTTTCTACTGTTGGAGTACTCTACGAAAGGTTTGTGTCGATTGTCACGTTCGTCTACTTTTTCTTGTTTGATCAGCTGTTTGGAAACGAATACGGTGTAGAAGGCCTCGGTCGAATATAGAAATATGGCTAATCATTTTTATTTAAATGAATTGTGTAGTAGTAGAAGTACTTATATTATTTACGAACTAAATTACTCACTAGCGAACCCATATGTATATGTAAACACTTTTTATAATAGAAATATTTACCGACGACGTAACATGATCCTATCATCTTTATCATCATTGTTTCCTTTTTATTTTTTATTAAGAAATATCGCTAATATTTACTGCATAATGTTGCTTATATTGTAGTGTCATTACATTAGCGTCTTTTTTATATAATTATATTTCTCACTTCTCATGCTCGTAAAGTTGTTCTTTATGTCGAGAGAAGGTTGCATAAAATGAGTTTTTATGCTCTTGTGCATAAAGTAATTTCTTCTTTTAAAACTAAGGCAACTATGCCTTACAGCCACGTACACAATTAAATACACCTTCATTTAATTGATATATTTTTATGAGATTTAGATTATATCCTAATTTAATTACGACATAATGTTATACTATTATGTATTACTATCTAAATACAAGTTTACGAATAATACGGGCGTGTATTTACGTAAAAAGAAATATAACGCAAATACTTATAATAACTTGGCATTACGGCTCAGACCATAGTCGAACGTCACATAGTTGAAAATTAAAAAAAAAATAAAGAAAAACTGTGTGGCGGGAAGTTAATTATTCGTCAAACAAAACTAGAAATTAGCTTTTTTTGTGTTGCGGTTGGTTTTATTTCCTTGCAATCAAAGTGAAAAGCAGAGTGTAAAACTCGAGTATAAAACCCATTTTACCCTCGAGGTGACTATCCACCCTCGCTGTACCGGCTCGGGCGGCTATATGCACGACTCGGGTAAAATGGCTCGTTTTATGCTCTTGTTGTACAATCTACTATTATTTGAAATTGTATTTGAACTCATTATGATGGGTGCGCTTGGAGAGGCCTATGTCAGTAGTGCACTAGTGAAGGTTGACTATGACGATGATTACCGACCGACCGACCACTCATTATAGCGCTTGACTACTTGATTTTGGTATAACATCCTAAATCAATTTATTAAAATATTGTATTATCCAAAATATCAGTTTTTATTACAAATCATTCTAGCTCTCATAAAAGCATTCGAAAGTCAATCGAGGTTTCGAACAAATAAAACTTACAGTGGCCCGCGTGGCCAACGGTTATTATTATTATTATTGATGTGTTACATCATTCCTCTCGCTTTCTTGCAATTCGTGGGAGTGATTTCGTGAAACGGGACGGAAGTGTGTAACAGGATATCGGGGAAGCGCGCGGCGATAGAGTTGGCCGTCGGATGGTACTAACCAATCGGGAAAGTGCGCGCCATTCAATTCGACGAATGAGCGCACGGTATTGCATCACTCTTAGGGTCAATTAAATAAAATACAATTTATATCATTATCCCTCGCTGTCCCACTGCTCCCTCCATTTGTTCCACCCATATGGCCGATGTCTACAGACGGCGGGGGGGGCGGGCGCGGGCGCGGGCGCGGAGGCGGGGGCGGAGGCGGGCGCGGAGGCGGACGCGCTGGAGCGGTCGGCGCGGCATGCGCTGGCGGCGGGTGGCGGTGGCGGCGGCGACCACGCCGGGTTCAGCGTGGAGCACGCGCTCGGCGACCAGCCCTGCCTGTGGGCCGACAAGTACCGCCCCAGGAAGCCGAGATACTTCAACAGGTACCGCTCCTCATATTGTACGACGGTTCACTTTGTTAGGACGGTGCGGAACAGAACCGCCCGCAGGCTGTGATCTGTGCATTGTATTAGTTGTTTCGTTTTTGTATAGCTCAGCTTGGCGTCTTCGCGTATTTTTGTGCGACGACATAAATAAATTATATTGAACGAGCCGACCGACGGACTACGTGCCGCTTTGACAGTTCCCATGACGACGGAACGAACGGATCGTTCGTCCGCTCGAGAACACCCGTATCCCACGATGGACCCTATAGCGGCGCCGCCTGTCGGGCCCGATTATAAATCTAAACCATTCTCGAATCTACTTGTGAACACGCAGAAAATTCATCCAAATCGGTCCAGCCGTTTAGAAGGAGTTTAGTGACATACACACGCACGGAAGATTTATCTATAATCATCATCATCATCATCATCATCATCATCATCGGCTCATTTATGTCCCCATTGCTGGGGCGAGAGCGGTGCGGTGGTTGTTGACGACTGCTAATGCAGCCGGGACCAACGGCTTTACGTGCCTCCCGAAGCACGGAGGAACTCGAAATGATAAATTTTAGTCACCCATCCGATGACCGGTGTACGAGCCCAAGTACATAATTATTGTGCTGCTAGCGTAAGCATTTGTAGTGCAATTTTCTGTAACCTACTCATTTGTCGCTTTTAGTCGCTTTTTGGTGATTTTCTACGTACTTACCTTTCCCCCTTATCAACTTACAACTGTATCCCGCTACAACCGGCCTTTGCGAAAGTTGCTTAACCTTAGCACTCGCAGACCGGACGCCTTAACCGCTGCGCCATCGAGCTCCTCTAATAGTAATTGTTGTATCATGCCAATATTGTATTGCGGAAGTAGTTTGTCTATTATGTTATTCATTCGTTTATTGATTATTGTAAAAGACAGAGTCGTCAAATAATGATTAAATACATTTCGTTCTAACAGTGCCTTATTATTCTAAATTATCATCAATAATCTTCTCGTATTAATAATATAATATTATTATGTGAAGCAAAAACTTTGTACCCCTATTTACGAAGATTGCGCGGACGGAGGAGTATGAAATATCACACACTTATAGTTTATACGAAGAAGATATATAGAAGGAGTTCAGAATGCTAATATTTTTTTTAAATTATGCAAAAAAAAATAAGTAAACATTATTCAAAAATTTCTAAAGTGGAAGAGGAGCCGAGCGGCCGAAATCTGTCAATGCCAATCCAAACTCACATTTTTAAATTTTTCATTGCTTAGGATATAGTATATATACAATCCGTGCAGCCTTAATAAAACAGCTTTTTATAAAACTACGATCTAATTTCGACCACTGGGCAACCACTAGTATATTTAGAGATGTATGTAATATATTTAATGTTTATCATATAAGTGCATGTATAGTTCTTGTAAGAAAAATAAAGGTACCTATTATAAACCCGAACTTTGTACAGTTACGAGATGATAATAGATGATACATTTTTGATCACCCATCTGATGACCAGCCTTTGCGAAAGTTGCGTAACCTTAGCAAGCGCAAACCGACCGGGCGCGTTAACCACTGCACCACCGTGCTCCTCAAAAAGAGACTAATTAAACTTATTGATAATCGTCCAACCGTTAACTGCTATAGCTCTTATTTACTTTTAAATCAAAAGTTGTTATATACTTTTACGAAGGTGTACTGTACTGTCTCGTTAAAAAAAGAAATGATGAGCACGTCACATCTTACGAGCGATGTGAACGATCATCACCTTGTGACCTTAATTAAAATACAGATAGAATATTGAGTTTTTGTGGAGAGCGTGTAAAAACCGTTTGGTTGTCCCCGGCAGGGTGCACACGGGCTTCGAGTGGAACAAGTACAACCAGACGCACTACGACATGGACAACCCGCCGCCCAAGATTGTGCAGGGCTACAAGTTCAACATCTTCTACCCCGACCTCATCGACAAGAACTCCACGCCAGAGTTCTCGCTGGTGAGCGCATCTGTCTGTTGTACCTATCTGTTGTAAAAGAAAATGCGTTATGTAATTTGTTTTTGGTTTAAAGTGTTATCGCAACACGACTGTTTTACATTTTTTGATACATTTGCATATTTTTAATCAAAATATGACATGTACAGTCACGACTCACGAGCATTGACATTAACAATGTAACTCTTGATACAATGGAATAAGAGTCAAAACTAGGCAAAAAGTTATATTATGTTCATGCTCCTGTCTGTACTTTGTAACTTTTATATACTTACTAGCTGACCCGGCGGACTTCGTATCGCTTCGACATCGACTTCGTATCGCTATGTCAACAATGCAATCAAATTGTTTCTATGACAACAAAACAAACAAATCGTATGTTTCACTGCTAGGAACATTTTGTATTGGAAAATTAAACAAAAAATTGGGGTGGACCACCCTTATCACTTAGGGGTATAAAAATTGATTACGAAAAAATTATTGTCAGACCTACCGAATATACATATAAAATTTCATAAAAATCGATCGAGCCGTGTCGGAGGAGTATGGCAACTAACATGTGACACGAGAATTTTATTATATTCTATAGATTTTTGTGCAATTGTTGATAAAATTGTTATGTGGCAACTGTTAAACAAAAGATGAAACTTTTGATGTGTAACATCTTTCCGCTCGCCTTGTATAAATACAACTCGTGGGAGTGATTTCGTAGAAAAGGGACGGAAGTAGGGTCGTAACAGTGTGATCGGCTCGCCTTCTATATGTACAATAATTTAAGGGAGTGAATATTTATAAAATTTATAAAATACAGTGAAAAATTAAACGCCCACCCGACCCAGCCAGGAATCGAACCTGCCCCCCGACCGGCTAACTGATAGCTTTGCTAGGCGTATAGTTTATGACGTTATCTTGTTACCTCGCACCGTCTATGAGAGCAATATCAAAAGCTAAAGGCTTTCGATAATGCTTTCATAGGCGGCCGAAACGATAAGATGACGTCATAAACCACACACGAAGTCAAAGCGATCGGTTAGCCGGTCGGGCCCCTGGGTCTTCCGCAATCCGGGCGGCTGCACTGACCGCTATGCTACCGGGAAGGCTGACGTAAGCGCTGAATTTTGTCACTGCTTTATAATTTTTGAGTGCTAATAGCGGCACAGTGCGCCATCTATCCAACGGTTATTGCAACCGATGGCCATGCTTAAGGGAGTGATTTCGTAGAAAAGTAACAGCAACAGTAACAGTGTGACTGAAGCTCGCCTTCAGCAGGCTCCTTATTATTGAAGTAAGCCAGTGCATGATATATATATATATATATATACAACATGTCCCAAAATTCAAGGATAAGCTGGTACCAGAGGATGAACCTTTTCTTGACTATTAAAGAAAAAAAAAAGAAAAAAATAAATCTCAACATTCTATGAAAATACAAAAAAAAAATTGAAATCCTTAGAAAATTTACACCCCTTAACATATTTTTAACTACCATAACCACAACTTTTCTAAAATTTCAGTTTTTTTTTGTATCGGCAACTTACATAGCACTGCTATACACCACAATCCTTAAAAATCCTAAAACTACAGTAATTTTTATTCAAAAATCAATCATAATATTTTATTTCCCTAAAAATTTGAAAGTTTTATACTTTCAGTCTACTTTCACTCCTCGTAGCGTAAAAAAAACGTATGGTAACTACTATGGCAAGTTTTTTTAAAAATTAACGCAACTAACTATGATTCTAAAATGGTATAAGACTCTACGAAAACTAGCCACGAAAGAAAGTGCGTTCTATTTCTAAAGAATAACCAAATTTAATAAATTGTTGTTGTTGCTAGTAATCATTTTTAGTGTGGGCCTTGGCCTGATTCTTGGAATTTGAATATGACGCGTGCGTGTCAATAAAATTTAGACGTCAGAGAGAGATAGATAGAGAGAGATTATGCGTTAGAGAGAGTTAGATGGTATGTTCCTTATTAAATAACAAGAGCAAGTCAGTACGCTTTACTCCTTTGTTTACTGTGCACCATTCTGTATTCAATTGACGTGGCTCTCGTACTAACGACTTTTGGCTTGGCTTTTTGGACCTGATTAAGTGACCCACTAATTAAACTGACCTGGCATTATTTTGGACTGTGATTGTGTCTTTTGTGAATTGGACTTTTGGCGTATTGTGGACTATTTAGTGTTTATAATGCCGCTACCATACACACCGCTGGAATACGCTAATATGCACCTCATCTATGGAGAATGCCGATGCAATGCTAGCGCTGCTAGCAGATTGTATCGAGAAAGGTACCCGAATGCTCAAAGATACCCGGGTTACCGAGTATTTACTAATGTGCATCAAGCGTTTTCGGAGGGTCGTTTACCTTCTGACAGGAGAAACGCTGGAAGACCTAGAATGGAACGCGATGAAGAAGTTCTCAATGAAATAGAAGATGATTCAACTACCTCGGTACGTGCCATAGAAGCGGTAACTGGTATTCCCAAAAGTTCTGCACATCGAATTCTAAAACGTCACAGGTTTCACCCATATCACTACAGGCGTGTGCAGACATTATTACCGCGGGACTATCCGCTACGTGTTGCATTTTGCCGTGTGATGCTGCAAAAGCACAGAGAAGATCCCCAATTTTTAGATAAAATTCTATGGTCGGATGAAACAACCTGCAAGAAAGATGGTTATTTAAATCTTCACAACTTACATAGCTGGAGCAATGAGAATCCACACCTGATGAGACAAGACAAATCCCAATATCAATTTAAAGTTAACCTATGGTCGGGCATATTAAATGGAAAAGTGATTGGGCCCTTTGAGTTACAAGGAAACTTAAATGGCAATAGTTATTTAAACTTTTTACAAAATGACTTGCCAGATTTATTAGAAGATGTGCCCATAAATGATTTACAAAACATGTGGTTTCAAAATGATGGTTGCCCAGCTCACTACGCTCATTCAGTGCGAGAATACTTAAACCAAGAGTATCCAGGACGTTGGATCGGGCGACTTGGTCCTATCTTATGGCCACCACGTTCACCCGATCTAAATCCCCTAGATTTCTTTTATTGGGGTTGTCTCAAAGACAGGGTCTACGCAAAACCCATTGCAACATTGGACGAGCTTCGCCAAAAAATCGCTGAGGCTGTGGATCATATCAACGGTAGAAGATATGCACGACGAATAAAACGATCCTTTTTAAGGCGATGTCGTGCCTGTATTAATGCCGGTGGCAAACAATTTGAACATGTACTCTGATGTTAACAATAAATTAATAAAATAATTGTAAAAATGTTTCTACTATTTGTTTTAATTCATTCAACATTTTTGAACAACTAGAAACCTATTTTGGGCCTAACTAAAAATGATTACTATCAACAGCAAAAAAATCATTAAATTTGGTTCTTCTTTAGAAATAGAACACACTTTCTTTCGTGGCTAGTTTTCGTAGAGTCTTATACCATTTTAGAATCATAGTTAGTTGCGTTAATTTTTAAAAAAACTTGCCATAGTAGTTACCATACGTTTTTTTTTACGCTACGAGGAGTGAAAGTAGACTGAAAGTATAAAACTTTCAAATTTTTAGGGAAATAAAATATTATGATTGATTTTTGAATAAAAATTACTGTAGTTTTAGGATTTTTAAGGATTGTGGTGTATAGCAGTGCTATGTAAGTTGCCGATACAAAAAAAAAAACTGAAATTTTAGAAAAGTTGTGGTTATGGTAGTTAAAAATATGTTAAGGGGTGTAAATTTTCTAAGGATTTCAATTTTTTTTTTGTATTTTCATAGAATGTTGAGATTTATTTTTTTCTTTTTTTTTTTCTTTAATAGTCAAGAAAAGGTTCATCCTCTGGTACCAGCTTATCCTTGAATTTTGGGACATGTTGTATATATATATATATATATATATATATATATTGTATATCTCAGTCAGTAGTTTGTTTGCGAGTTTGATAGCGAAATAAAAAAGTTAAAAAATAATAGATAATAAAAAACGAAAAAAAAATAGAAAAAAAGGAAGAAAAAAAAAAGAGAAAAAATATACGTGATTCATCATCATCATCATCATCATCTCAGCCAAAAGACGTCCACTGCTGGACAAAGGCCTCCCCCAAGGATCTCCACAACGACCGGTTTTGTGCTGCTCGCATCCAGCGGCTTCACGCGACCTTCACCAGATCGTCGGTCCACCTTGTTGGAGGCCTGCCCACACTGCGCTTTCCGGTACGCGGTCGCCACTCCAGGACTATCCCGCCCCAGCGGCCATCAGTCCTGCGAGCAATGTGACCTGCCCACTGCCACTTGAGCTTAGCAACTCTTCGGGCGATGTCGGTTACCTTTGTTCTTCTGCGGATCTCCTCATTTCTGATTCGATCACGCAGAGAAACCCCGAGCATAGCCCTCTCCATTGCTCTTTGAGTGACCTTGAACCTTTTTATGAGGCCCATAGTGAGCGACCACGTCTCAGTCCCGTATGTCATCACTGGCAACACACACTGGTCAAAGACTTTCGTCTTGAGACACTGCGGTATATCGGACGAGAAGATATTTCGAAGCTTACCGAACGCTGCCCAGCCTAATTGGATTCGACGATTGACCTCTTTGCTGAAGTTGGACCTACCTAGCTGGACCGTTTGTCCCAGGTAAACATAATTGTCCACAACTTCAAGGGCAGAGTTCCCAACCTTCAGAGGAGTGGGTACGACACGTGAGTTCGACATAACTTTCGTCTTCTCCATGTTCATTTTAAGGCCCACTTGTTGAGAGACTCTGTTGAGGTCACCGAGCATTGCGCCGAGGTCTTCCAGGGTCTCAGCCATGACCACTATATCGTCAGCAAACCGAAGGTGAGTGATGTATACGCCGTTGACGTTGATGCCGAGTCCTTTCCAGTCCAGAAGCTTGAAAACATCTTCCAGTGCAGCAGTGAACAGTTTCGGAGAAATCACATCTCCCTGTCTCACTCCTCGCTGCAACTGGATAGGTTTCGAGCTCTGGTCCTGAAGACGGACTGACATAGTGGCGCTTTCATACAAACACCTCAACACTTCGATGTACCGATAGTCAATTTGGCACCGCTGGAGAGACTGTAGCACGGCCCATGTCTCAATCGAATCGCAGGCTTTTTCATAGTCCACAAACGCTAAGCAAAGAGGCTGGTTATACTCTTCGGTCTTCTGTATAACCTGCCGCAGCGTATGTATGTGGTCTATGGTGCTGAAGCCTTTTCGGAAACCGGCTTGTTCGATAGGCTGAAAGTCATCAAACCTGCGTGCGAGACGATTCGTTATGACTCTCGAAAACAGCTTGTAGACGTGGCTTAGAAGTGAGATGGGCCTGTAGTTCTTCAGCAGGGTTTTGTCGCCCTTTTTGAAGAACAGTACCACCATACCTTCGTGCCACGTCTCTGGCGTTCTGCCCCCTAGTACCACGGAATTAAATAGCTTCTGAAGAGCTACGAGTACCGGTCTTCCGCCTGCTTTCAGAAGCTCGGCCGTAATTCCGTCAGCACCTGGTGCCCTGCCGTTTTTGAGCTGTTTGAGAGCCATACTTATCTCGTATAGGCTGATGTCCGGGATGTCTTCGGTATAGTGCCGGGTTAACTTAGCTCTAGGGTCTTTAGCTAAGCTTTGTACAGGTGGCCGTGTGGATGTGTAAAGCTGTCCATAGAACTTCTCGACCTCTCCCATAACATCGGACCTGGTCGTGACAGTTCTGCCGTCATCGGTTTTCAGCGTCGTCAGTTGGCACTGCCCAATACCCAGATCTCTTGCGAACACTTTTGAGCCTTTGTTCCGCTCAATGGCCTCTTTAATACGGTTAGTATTAAATTGGCGCGTGTCGCGAGTCATAGACTTCGAGATCTGCCTATTTAGCCGCCGAAACTGAGACGCATCACCTGAGGAAAGCAGAACCATTGCGCGCCGCTCTTCCATTAGTTTTAGGGTATGGTCTGAGAACTTTTTGGTTCCTTTTGCACGGTGGGTTTTAAAGAACTTGGACCCAACCGTTTGGACAGTTTCCACAAACCTGTTGCTGTATTCGTCCACATTTTCACAATTATTTAGGCGCTCGAAGCGATTCTGCAATTCGAGCTGAAAGCTTTCGGGGTTTTGGATTTGGATGGGTGCAGGACGGAGCGTAGACCTTACCAATCGACGTCTTTCCAGCTTAACGTTGATATTCAATGTGCCTCTTACCAACCGGTGATCGCTGCCAGTTTTAAACGCATTGATCACAGTGACATCATTGAATATTTGCTTCCTCGTCGACATGATAAAGTCAATCTCGTTTTTTGTTGCACCATCGGGACTCATCCAGGTCCACTTGCGGTGTTCAGCTTTCCCGAAAAAGGAGTTCATCATAAAGAGGCCCTCCCTCTCAAGAAAGTCCGCCAGCAGTTGGCCCCGGGAGTTCCGATTACCAACCCCAAATCGTCCCACTCTCATCTCATCGCCGCTTCGTTTGCCCAGTTTTGCGTTAAAATCTCCCATGACAACGGTGTAATGAGTTTTGGAGGCTTGTATGGCTCTAGAGATGTCCTCATACGTAGCTTCCACCTCATCGTCAGGGTGTGTCGTAGTAGGAGCATAAACCTGTATGACCTTCAACGAATACCGTTTGGTTATTCTGAGTATAAGGTACGCTACCCTAGGCGACACACTCCCGGTCTCGACAACGTTGTTCACGAGGGACTTGTGGACGATGAACCCGACACCACCTTGGGACAGTTGTTCGCCCTCCCGGAAATAGAGCAAGTTACCGGACTTGAGGATTATCGAGTCCTCCCCCTCTCTTCGGACTTCAGATAATCCAACTATGTCCCACCGTATCTTGCTCAATTCTTCCTCCAGTTCGTATATCTTCTCGTCAGTCCGTAATGTGCGCGTGTTAAATGTTGCCAGGGCCAGAGTTCGTTGTTGGCGGTAGCCAGGTCTCTGCCGGAGATTCTTAGCACCCCCTGCCCCGTCGCTGCCTTGGCCGCTACCGTAGCTAGGGCGAGCGGGGCCGCCGGGGACTAGGGGCCGGTTTTTGCTGGTGTGCATGTCATGGGGGGTATTTGCCATAATCGCCACGCTTGGCAGGCGGGTTGGCGATCGCAGTAGGTTGAAGGTAACCTCAGAGAGATGCTGCTGCCCATCCTCTGGAATGGTCCTGTTCGGGATGAACCGAAACTAAATTATTGATAAATGATAAACTTGAAAACTTGATAATAAAATATAATTTGTAAATATTTAAAACTTAAAACAATACTACGAAATTAAATGATTTGCTTGATAAGATGAGTAAGCGCGGCTGACTTGATAGCTAATTGCATACTAAAGTGAAAACGGTGAAAATATTCAATAATGACTAAATGAGGGCAAGTTAAAACTGATGACAGGCAAAATGTACGTTGCTTGCTCGTACATATTCCCGGGCGAGAAAGATGAGGTTAATTGCGGTGACGGTGTTCTTGATGAGTCTTAGCTAATTACAAGATGATGAACAATATTTTTCTCTTAAATATATAATGAGTAGTGTCGTTATTACCCCGATGAGAAACATGATGATTAAACAATTTTCTAAACTATCTTAATCTAAACGTTAGCGTCCGGGATGGTAAATACCGAACGAAGTATGGGCGAAGTGTTTCTATTAAACTTTAACACTCGCGCACTTTGTTTTGGAGCGTCACTTGCACTACACTGATCATCATATTCACTACACTGCACTACACTACTACTGGAGCGGGCGGCCGGCAGCGGAACTCCCTGCTCCGCTGCGACCGCCACCGCCGCCGCTGCTGCTGCTGCTGCTGCTGCTGCGGCTGCTGCGGGCTTCTGCCTGCAGCGCCGCCAGGCGAGCGCCACTGCGCCCGCACCGACGATCGCGAACAATACATATATGGCCGCATAGTGGTGGACATCGTGGTACGAAACACTATCTGCTATGGATTCGCTATTCTTTAGCGTGTCCAACTGCTCTTTAATATTTTTTAAGCTGAGATTGTATTCGATGGTGTCAGATTTATTATTCGATATAGATGTCTCGGGTAGAGAGATATTGATATAATTATTAATTGGCGCAAAATCTGGTGCTACTATATTTAAATTTAAAGCGAATTTGTTTCCGCTTTCCGTATGGGCGTGAACAAATAAATCAGCTGTCTTGATAATACAGCCTTGACCGACTGTAAATAAGCCAGAGTGTGTCAATTGCACGGCGGTAATCTGATCCTCGCATATCAACTTTAAATGGCACTGCTCGCAGCACGAATAAAAATAATTATTTAATTTATTTAATTCTATCCATTTATTGTAACATAGTCTTGTTATTGTTTTACATATGTTTAAACGTGGAATAGTTTCACATAAACTTTGATCATTCTTGATGTGATAAATAGGGTTTCTTAAATTACATAATACTATCTTAGGATCTCTTCGTACACAGGAATCTAAATTATTCTCCGTCAGTGACACAAAAGCGTCTTTGCTTAGACTTATTGCAGCATACTCAGCTATAGGCTTTATAATAGTTTCATTGGCGTCGTCTGATATTTTAGGTACTGCAATGAGTTTAAAAATCTCGTACACGTCTCTGCTGATAAGAGGAAACCTTATCTCGAAGATGGCATATCTCTCTGAAATTCGAGCTCGTACTCTTAACAAATTATAAATTTGGTAGAAGTCATAATTACTATTATCTACCGGTAACGCTAAATCTTTTGGAAGTTGTCCTGCTATTATATTTAGTTCTTGTCTTAATTGATCAGGGGTTAACATATGAAAATTAAATTTCCCATTATAAATGTTTGTAACAGTATCGAGTAACGTTTGCTGCACGTTTTTGAGACTAAATAAAATATTGTTGGTCATGAATGTGGTAGAAATAAATTCATTGTTAAAAGAAATATTTTCCAAATCTTTTTTGACTTGAACAACAGCTCCTTCTACGGCATTTAACTTTCTGTTTATGATTTTGTGATGTTTTTCCATGATTTCTTCTGTCCGTTTCAACAGATTATATTCTGCTTCGATGATTGAGGTTTGGTTCTTCTGGAGAGATGCTAGATGTTTTTGGTTTTCCTTGATGAGTTTTATATCTTCTTCATATTTCTCAGCGAAGCGTTCGTCTAACACACCGAATAAACTATTCGCTATGTAACCGACACCGTCGATAAGGCCCCGTCTTCGGCGTCGCGAGTCTAATTTACGGTGTATTAATATATTATTATAATGTTGTAGTTCGTCGAACTCGTGCCGTAATTGTAACATGATCCCGTCACAATGCGATTGTTCTTTTATATTGACACAGAGTCCGTCTAGATATTTAATATATTTATTAAGTGCTTTAATGCCTTGATTATATGGTTGTAGGTCGTAGTAGACAACGAGGCGCCACTCGTCTTGAATTAAATGCATTTTCGTAATGCTATCAAAATAAAGGCTACGATTTTGTAACGAAGTTATGTTGTAAGCGCTCTCTGTTGTAGGTATGACTGATATAAAAAGTAACAATAATGACGTTATTATCGAGGTAAAGCAAATGGATTTCTTTTTTCTTGTTTTGGTGTTGCAGGTTTCTTGATCTGGCTTGTTTTTTGGGCTTGGTTCTTGTTCTGAGACTTGATTTTGATTGACGGGTAGAATAGACAGCTTAACCACCGGCCTTTGCATAAAACCATTTTTTGTTCTAAGAGTGACGACTCTAACATAGCCGTCGCTTCCGGGGTGTAACTGAACTACTCGACCCAAAGCCCATTTTCCCGGGGGAAGGTTCTCATCTCTGATTATCACTACGTCGTTTTCCTTGATGCTAGGTTGTGGTCGTCTCCATTTACTCCTTGCTGCGAGTTGCGTCAGGTATTCATTGTGCCATCGATCCCAGATGTCTTTAAAGATTTTCTGAGTCAAATGCCACCTGGTGCGCAAATCTTTTTCCGTCTCAAGTATATTTAAAGAGGGACCGCTTCCTAAGAAATGAGATGGTGTAATGATGTCCAAGTCATCGGGATCTTCTGTCATAGGGCAGAGTGGCCTTGAATTGAGACATCCTTCTAACTGTGAGAGTAAAGTGCTATATTCTTCAAATGTAAGCCTTTGCTCTCCAATCACGCGTTTGATATGGTATTTCAGGCTTTTAACAGCCGCTTCCCATAGCCCACCTGCTGAAGCCCATGCAGGAGCATTGAAATGCCACTCGATGCCCATACTTGCTACATCGGTCATGAAATTTTGATTAAAAATATCTTGTAAAGCTCGGTGTTCTTGTTGCAGTATTTTGTTAGCTCCAATAAAATTTGTGCCTTGATCACTGTAAATGTTCTTAGGGACTCCTCTCCTAGCGACCATTCGGCGTAGAGCTGCAAGGAACGCGGATGTCGTCAAATCTGAGACGAGTTCTACATGTACAGCTTTCGTGGCCATACAAACAAATACTGCTACGTATCCTTTCGTGGTCTTGATACCACGGCCCTTGTTGGCCTTGATGTAGACATGACCTGTGTAATCTACTCCAGTATGGTAAAACGGACGTGATAGATTTGACCTAGACGATGGTAAGTCTCCCATAATCTGATGATGCTGGTCAGGATTGTGTCTTCTACACTTAACACAGTGACGGAGCCTTTTCTTGGCAGCCCTGATGCCGCCTATTAACCAATATTTCCGTCTCATAAAGGCAGTTGTAAGACGCGCTCCACCATGAAATGAGAGTTCATGCCCTTCGTCAATAATAAGATCGGCCAACCTAGTGTTGTTTGGTATGATAGCAGGATGTTTGGTTTCAAGATCAATGTTGGCGTGTCTTAATCTGCCACCAACTCTCAAGACGCCAAACTCATCCAAATAAGGGTTTAAATCATAAACGTTGCTTTGCTTATTAACGGTTTTGCTTCTTTTTAACAAATTAATTTCGTCTATAAATGCTTCTTGCTGAACTTGCTTAATTATTAACATTCTTGCCTGATTTAGCTCCTTTACTGTTAAGTAATCTTGCTTATTACTCTTTTTTATAAATCTTAATACCCATCCTAATATCCTAGTTGCTTTTGATAAAGAACTGAATTTTGTTAATAGCTCGTTTACAATTTCGTTACTATTAATCATAGATTTTGTAACAGCTGCTACCTTTATCTTTTTTAATTCTTGTTCTGTAGTGTAACTTGATGGTCTGGCATTGCTCGTAGGCTCATAAGAAGGTAACCAACTTGGTCCCTGCCACCAAAGTGTATGTTCCTTTAGTTCTGATGCTGAGAGCCCTCTACTGGCACAGTCTGATGGATTATCTTTAGATTTTACGTAAGACCAACACTCAGATGGCATCACCGAAGTGACTTGTTTCACTCGATTGGCTACAAATGGTTTCCACCGGTCTACGTCTCCATGCAGCCAACCCAACACTGCCATCGAGTCTGTCCATCCATATGTTGTTATAGAGTAATCGTTGAGGCAAGACTTGATTTTTGCCATTAATCTAGATAAAAGGACGGCGCCGCATAGCTCTAGGCGGGGCAATGACGTCATCTTGTTGAGAGGTACTAGTTTTGCCTTACCTGCGACTAACACAATCGTTGTTAAATTTTTGTTATTAACTTTACAATAAACAACGCAAGCGTAAGCTTTTGTACTTGCATCGCAAAAGCCATGAAGCTCTATAACATCTTTTGATGCTGTTCCTAACCATCTTGGTAATCGATAGTCGCGTATCAGTTTGATGTCAGCCCTAATTTTAATCCATTCTTCGTAAACTTGTTTTGGTACTTGTTCATCCCACTGTACGTTTAATTTCCAAGTGTCTTGAAATAAAATTTTTAATTTTGTTGTGATGGGAGAGAGCCAACCTAACGGATCAAAAAGTTTTGAAATATCAGATAAAAGCTCTCTCTTAGTGGGTTTTAATGATAAAATACTACTCTTTGGTTCGAATGTGAAATGATCAAGCGATGGATTCCAGCTTATTCCTAGGGCTTTCGTTGACTCCTCTTGCTTGAAGTCAAAAGTGGCTTGACAATTTTCTTCCGTGTCGACTTCTTTTAGTAATTCAAACGAGTTAGCTTTCCATTTTCTCAGATTAAAACCACCTGATTTTAAGAGCGTAATCATATCCTTTTGTAATTTTTTCGCTGATTCTAAAGAGTGCTGACCATGAATGAGGTCATCCATATACATACATTCCTCAAGGACACTTGGAGCGGAGCTGAGCTGAGGAGGAAACTTCTGCGAAGAATGTTCCTGGGTTGTGTTCTGATAATTTGATCTCTCATCTTGAGCTAACTGCTTTAGGGTCATCATGGCAAGAAAAGGAGCTGCCTTTGTTCCGTAAGTAACCGTTGCCAACTGATAAGAATTTAATATGTTGGACTCATGATCTCGCCAGACAATTTTTTGGAGTCTTTGGTCTTCCACGTTTAACCAAATATTTCTAAACATTTTTTCAATGTCTGCGGTAAAAGCAAAGCGGTATTGTCTCCACTTGATAATGAGACTCTGAATGTCCTGTTGTAAGTTCGGACCTCTGTACATGACGTCATTCAGACTGGAGCCGCTTGTTGTTTTTGATGAGGCATTAAATACCACGCGTAACTTTGTTGTAGTTGAATCTTGTCGCGTGACACAATGATGCGGTAAATAACAATCGAGTTTCAGGTTACCGTCATCGATTGCAGGCGTCATATGACCGAGCGATAAATAATCATTCATAAATAATTTATATTCTCTTTCAACATCTGTTTGTTTACGAAATTTTTGTTCTAATCTATTAAATTGAGCAATTGCTTTTGATTTTGAAGTTCCCAAACTTTCTTGATAATTTGGTTTCAAAGGGAGACGGACTTCGTATTTTCCGTCTTCTCGTCTCTTCGTGGTGGCTTGATATTGTTCTATGCACCTTTGGTCTTCGCATGATAAATTAGATGGTTCCGAAATGTCTTCTAGTTCCCAAAATTGTTGCATATCCGTAATATCATGTAACACAACATTACACTGAAATGTTTTAACGTTGCCACTCAGAATCCACCCAAGCTGCGTTTGTTGCGCGGTCGGTAAAGTTGAATTAACTCTACATATTCCATCTAATAGTATGAGAGAATAAACGTCAGCTCCTAATAGAATATCTACCGGACGACTGATATAAAACTCCGGGTCCGCTAGTTTAACATGATCTAAGTAGGACCAATCTGGTTTAGAAAAAGTACTGCTGGGGAGGTTTTTAATTAGATTTTTCATAATTAGAACTTCAGTTTCAAAAGTAAAGTCGCTTATCACTGAAGCGCATTTTAAACTTATCATCCCTTTGCAATTGCTTTCTTTATCGCCTATTCCTGATATTATGCCCTTGCATCTTTTCCTGGGTATTCTTAATAACTGTGCTGCATGTTCAGTGATTAAGGAAGTTTGCGAACCTTGGTCCAGAAGGACGCGCAGAGTATGGAATGTTTCATCTGACCCTTGTACCTTGATTATTGCTGTTGGTAGCAATACTTCGATCGGTTCGCTCGGTAGGTAAACGTGTGAACTACTTTTAATCAATTTTCCTGAATTCGCACTTGTGCTCGCCGAACTCCCCGCGCCCGCCTCTGCGCTAGATGTCAT
This sequence comes from Eudonia lacustrata, assembly GCA_947562085.1. Taxonomy (NCBI): domain Eukaryota; kingdom Metazoa; phylum Arthropoda; class Insecta; order Lepidoptera; family Crambidae; genus Eudonia; species Eudonia lacustrata. The sequence goes on along the minus strand of OX387323.1, from coordinate 528,423 downwards.
CGCCGTTGTCGGGCTTGATTGCGTAAATACTTCGTGTAACAAGCTATTGTGGTCCTTATTACACTCACGACAACGTCGATCTGATAAACATGCTTTTCCATAATGATTAAAAAGACAATTTGGACAGAGATTAAATTTTGCAACTAAATTACGCTTGTTGTAGGGCGACATGTTTAAAAACTTTTGACAAAAATAAATGCCGTGATCATTATTGTTGCAAAGTACACATCGATACCTTGATGCAGCCACGTTTTTAGTGCCTGATGGCTGAGAAATTATTCGCGTGCTTGACGAGAAAGAATTTTTATTATAATTCGATTTTTGACTACTACTATTCTGATGTTCCTTGATATTGTAATTATTCTGATAAGTTGATTGCTTTGAAGGTTGTTTTGGCGTAATATCTTGTTTTCTACGCGCAGATTCTAGAGTCGTAAATTTAGTCTCTAAGAAATCCAGAAATTCTTTTAATACTGGTAACTCTCTCGGTTGCTTTACCGATTCAATATAGTCCGTGTATGAGTCAACGTCCAACTTTTGCGATAAAATGTGTACAATTAACGGATCCCAGGTAGTTATGTCGACCCCTAAATTTTTAATAGCATTGAGACATTCGATCGCTGTATCGTGCAATCTCTTGATGTGATTGAGCGATTGTTGTTGCGTAACCGGAAGATTTAATAAAATGTTTATATGTGACGTAAATATTAGCTTTTTGTTGTTATACCGCTGGTTAAGTATGTCCCAGCAGGTATTGTAGTTTTCAGAGCTCACATTTAAATGCTGTACTAACCTCTCCGCTTCTCCTTTTACCTTTGTCTTCAGATATTGCATTTTCTGAGCACTCGAAATAGAAGGATTATTGTGAATGGTTTCCGTGAAGAGGTCTTTGAAGGAAACCCAATTGTTATAGTTGCCGTGGAATGTTGGTATTTCCATCTGCGGAGTAGCCTTTTCCATGTGTGCCACTGACCACATCTTCTTGTTGATGGATCTCTTAAAATTATTGTATGTTTTCTCATAACTTGTAAATGCCTCTTCGTATTCCTTGTTCGAGCCTTCAAGCTCGCTGTCAAGATCCCAATGCAGCGCATCAATAGCCACCCAGCGGGCTTGGAGCGTTCGTAGAATATCATCGAACTCCCACTTCTCTGACACTGAAGCCAAATCAATGTTCATTATTGTGCGTTGGAATGCTTTAAAGTTGCTGCTTTGTTTTCTCAGCATATCTTCGGTCTTACTTGCCGTACCTCTTGATGACGGCGATGGTTGGTGCGATTCACTCGACTTGCCCGTGAAAGTTGGAGCCTTCAGGACCGGGGTTCTCGGCCTGTCGGCTGCCAAAGGCTGATGACCTTGGAAATGCGCCCTAATCAACTCGTATCTCTCTCTTACCCTTTCAAACTCCTTGTTTGTAAAATAGCTATGCGACTCTATACCGAACTCTGTTAACCTTACATGATTGTTGTTAAATTCTAGCCAATAATTGTCCAGAATATCTAATCTACGAAGTAAATATTCCGGCGTCTTCCTCTCAGAGCCGTCTTTCTTGAAACTTGTTAAGACGTGCTCAATCGCTTTTGAAATTTGCTGTTGATTAGCTAAGATATCCTCCATTACAGACATGATAAGATAATAAAAGGACTGATCTTACTTGATAGTGTTCTTCAACTGTGCGCGAGTCCACCAACGCACCAGATAACTTGAGACCTTGTTGTCTCAGAGCTCGACGATCTTGATACGCGCTGCTCCTTGTTAACAACGACCACGGAGAAACCCGCGGTAGGCACTTGCTTCTTGATTGTACTCCGTAACTAGGGGGCTAGTGGCACTAACACGTACACACTTGCACTTTGTCCAATAGGTTGCTGCGCGAGACGACTGACACGAAAGCAGCTCACTGAACCCGAAAAGCGTCAAAATCCCGCCAAAAACGGAGGCTCGAAGGACCAATGTTCGGGATGAACCGAAACTAAATTATTGATAAATGATAAACTTGAAAACTTGATAATAAAATATAATTTGTAAATATTTAAAACTTAAAACAATACTACGAAATTAAATGATTTGCTTGATAAGATGAGTAAGCGCGGCTGACTTGATAGCTAATTGCATACTAAAGTGAAAACGGTGAAAATATTCAATAATGACTAAATGAGGGCAAGTTAAAACTGATGACAGGCAAAATGTACGTTGCTTGCTCGTACAGGTCCCTTAGTCGCCTTTTACGACACCCACGGGTTGAGATGGGGTGATGCAATTCTTTATCCCCGGCACCACACGGGAAACGTGATTGTTAATTCTGTATTCTATTGTTATATTGATTTCAAAAGGTGAGATGTTAAATGTTACACTTCATGCGACTACTAAGGCTCGTTCATTTTTTTAATTCTTCAAAGAATAGATAAAATAAGATTACATTTTTTAAGAAACTTTTGAAAATACATCAGTTAAACAGAACGTAAATTATTTTTTCCTTATCCACAATGTAGAAAGCGTGCCCCGAGAACCCGGAGTTCGCGGTGCTGCGCTTCCACGCGGGCCCGCCCTACGAGGACATCGCGTTCAAGATCGTCAACCGCGAGTGGGAGTACTCGTACAAGCGCGGCTTTCGCTGCCACTTCCACAACAACATCTTCCAGCTCTGGTTCCACTTCAAGCGGTACCGCTACCGCCGGTAGACGCGCGGAACTGTTTAATATATATATTATAACACTAAATGTTGCCTTTCTTAAAAGAAAACCCTAGAGTATTATTTATTTATTTATTTTATTAGGTACACAAAATAGAATTACAACAAAAAACATGATAAACGATTATGTAGTAAAATTGAAACATTGGTGAGTCATAATTCCACAAAGATGTGCACACAGCATGTTCATCAACAAGAACAACACTAATTACCAAGGACATACGCGAACTAATTGAAAATAAAATATTATATTATAAATATATACATATTAAAATAAAAACTAATTATGTTACTACAACGGTATGTCACTGATTAGCCGTTAGACAGATAATACTCTTTGAGCTTGAGTTTGAAAGATTCTTCCGATGAACTATCACGAATGCTGGCAGGCAGTCTATACCACATTCGAGCGGCATATACTGTGAATGATTTGTGGTAAAAATTGGAATTACATTAGGGACGGGACGGGTAGAGACTGGTATGAGCGTAAAACGGGAACGCAGGTAATGAGGGAGCTGGGGGTAGTTAAGTATTTTGAAAAGGATGTGCATATCTCGACGAAGTCGAACTGGGAGCCACTTTAACTTCGACCGAAATTCAGAAATGTGGTCAAATTTACGCAAACCGAATATAAACCGGATTGCCAAATTTTGCAGTCGTTCCAGTTTGTTAAGCAGCTCCTCAGTAGCGTCCAGATAACAAACGTCAGCATAGTCGAGAAGGGGGAGTAGAAGCGACTGAGCGAGCATAATTTTGGTATTGTACGGTAAGAAAAACTGGAGTCACTTGAGAGAATGATAGGAGTAGTGCATGCGCCGACTAACTTCATTTACCTGCGCCTTCCAGGACAGTGTACGGTCAAAAACGAGGTCAAGATTTTTAGTTTTTTCAGCATATGCAATATTTACTCCGTCATATGAAATACAGGGGAGACCGCTAACATCCAGTCTGCTGCTACCTATGATTATTGCTTGCGACTTCGTTCACAAGTAAACCGAATGCATCAGCCCAAGACTTCACCAAGAGGAGATCCTTATTGATGTCTTCAATAACCGCGTGTGTGTTGGCTGCATCGAAATGTCGATAAAGTTGCATATCGTATGCATACAGGTGGTACGGGGAAGGTATTACTTTGGTAAGTTCGTTTATAAACAACGAAAAAAGGAGAGGTGAGAGTACCCCCCCCCCCCTGCGGCACACCCGCAGTTAGAGAAGCCCAATCAGAAAAGCAGTCATCACTCTTAATTCTCTGGCAGCAAATGCAAAGGTAGTCTGCGAACCAAGCGATCACAGAAGGGGTAATGTTAAGAGAGCGGAGAGTGGCAAGGAGGATGTCATGGTCAACAGAGTTGAAGGCGCTGCTAAAGTCAAGTAGAATTATAATTGTAAGCAAGCGATTATCCATAGCATGTCGAATATCGTCTGTGACTTTTAGCAAGGCGGTTACCGCGCTATGGCCAGGAGTGGCCAGGACGAAAATTTATCAACATCAATAGGTACTTTCCCCAGATGTGATTGCTTATAAAATGACAGCAAATCTGTGCACAAGTTGTTGATCCGGCCTTTTATCTCCTGGTCGTGATTGAAAACATGGTGTATAATGCGAGTTTCAATCGCCATTCGATCACGTTAACTAAAACGAAAATTAGTATGGAAATGTTTTAACACTCCTTTTCCATCAGAAGGCGCTGCGTCATTGCGATATTGTTTTCGCTAAGGTGATCGAATGGCGCAAAGAGTAGTCAAGCAAGTATGAATAGCGACTAAAACTCGCACATACTAAACACCTTTTCTCTGTAGCTTCGTGCTAGACACCTCATATCGCCTCTGCATGAAAAGTGTACAATATTTATTTAATGTAGGTAGTTTTACATTTGCGCGATTTAGCACGCCTTTCGCGCAAAGACGTTACTATATTGAATTTGGTCAAAAGATTGCGCCGAATTCACAGGCCGCGTTAATCTAGAAAACTATAAAACAAGGCATTTTTTATAAGTATTTGGCATAATATGTTTATTTTTCTCTAACAGACTGCGCTATCACAAAATTATTATTATTAATAAGTACTTATGTATAGTTTTTTTGATAAAATATTTTGAGCACGTTAAATTTATTAGCTTAACTAACATAAGAACTGAAACAAAAATGACAAATATCTAAATTATTATTTAGTAAAAGTTTTACTTTTTATTTTCATATGCTAATTGCTGCACTGAAGCTAAATTAAATATTTATAAAAATTATAAATACAGTAAAAAAATTTAACGCCTACCCAACCTATAAAATAAAAAAAAATTAGCATAAGTCAAAATTGGCTATTTTTAATATATTTTTTTTAACTATGCTTTCGAGCCTATAACAAAAATTTGTGGATAAAGGATCCAACTGTTGTAAAATAAAAGATATGACTACTGAACTTCATAAATAATGATTTAATTTCAAAACACTCTCTTATAAAATTAGCTCTGAGATTGTACACACTTTTCATACAGAGTTGTGTCACCTAAAACTGATAAAATAATATTCACCATGTATCTACACTTTTAATTCAATGGTAAGATTCCGTTTGTGATTGCTGAGAGCATTTGCTAGCTGTGACTGTGCACACATTTTTATAAACATATACAATGCTTGAGTATTTCATGTATTCTGATCTAGTGATGGTTTTTTGGCATGGTCATGGTCATACATAAATCATGGTTAAACCCCAATCATTTTATTCCAATAAATTAAAGAAAACATAAGATGTCATATTCATTCTACACAGGATTTAATATTTTGTACATCATAATAAAACAGTACTTTATTACTATAGTATTTTATTCTTTTGGTTTATCTTCTGATGGGTTTGTAACTTCTTCTGCAGCAGGATTGCCTCGGAAATTGGGAAACTGTTCCCACGGAGCACTGAGTTCAAATCTGCGGAATTCTTGTGCCAGCTCTAGGGGCTCCACAACCACACGCTTCTGCTCGTCATCATAGCGCACTTCCACATAACCGCTCAAAGGGAAATCTTTTCTAAAGGGATGCCCTTCAAATCCATAGTCAGTTAATATCCTTCTCAAATCTGGGTGATTGGCAAAGAACACTCCATACATGTCCCAAATTTCTCTTTCATACCAATTTGCAGCTTTGAAAATTTCACAAGCTGAGTCCACGGGTGATAGTTCATCGGTGTATGTCTTTACTCTTATTCTAGCATTGTATCGCAGAGATAATAAATTGTAAATAATTTCAAATCTGTTGGGTCTTGAGGGCACGTCCATGCCAGCAATGTCAACAAGATTAGCGAACTGCGCGCTGTGGTGATCCTTTAAAAACTGCAGGACTGGAATAATCGCGTCTGGTGGTATAAGGACTTCCAGTTCGTTGCCTGCGGTGATTTGCACTTTCTGCACGTAGCGGGGCATACATTCTGCGATATATTTTCCAAAATCAACAAGCTGAGATTTTTGCAAAGGATCTATTTTTGCAACAGTAGGCCGAGTTTCAACCTGATTGGATACCTGATCGGTTTTTGTAGCTATTCGTTGAATCGTAGGAGATCTCCCATTAATCATTACGACGCGTCCAAGGTTGGCACCCGCACCCAAGGTGCGCTTTAATAATAAAGACATTTCTAGATTCTAGCGGATGTTATAGTTTTATCCTTACGTAACGTAACTAAATACGATTGTAAGTGTAACAAGTCAAAAATTTCATTCAGATCATAGGTATAGGTACCTATACCTACCTACTTTACAAAACTTTACGAGATGTCAGTCATTTTTTTTTTTATTGTAGTTTGTTCCTTGAGGAACCGGCTAAGGTCATAGACCATGCTGCCATGTCATTAGTTTAAGTAATACATAAATAAACAATATTTTCATATATGATGATGATGATGAATGATATTAGAATTGGGAAGTGAGAAGTGATATACCCCCCAACCCCTCGAGTATCTCAGTAAAGATGTGGGGCTTTACTAAGTCCTCACGCGAGCTTCTTGAGAGAATTTGAAAAGTGACGTTGCACTGTTTTGTTTCATTTGCCAACACTTATGCACACTCACGAACACTTAACGGTTAATAATCCACCATTATTTCACATTAATATTCGACATAACACAAATTTTGGAAAATAAAGCAAAACCGCAAACATGACGCTTCACTTTCCCGCCAAGAAGTCCCCGAGATGTCAGTCAATTAAATTGTCAATGTCAAAATAATGCTTTTTAATAAATGGTAAGATTTCATGAATCAAAGGAACTTAGACATTCAGTTCCTAAAAAAAATTGTGGTATTCTATAATTTCTTATTAATTCACTGGAGTAATCTGACGTTTACGGTGTTATAAACCAACCGGAGAGGCCATGCGCACTAATTTCTATGAAAAAAAGTATCATTTTCTGCGGGGGACGAGGTAAACGCACACAAATACAGTTCACACTGATGCATTTTTCAATGACGTCGCTACGCAAGCAAACTACAAAATTATTAAACACTAGCATAAACTAGACGTACACTACTAAATTCGTGATTCACACACAGGGATAGCCTGTCCGTGCACGAGTCTGACGTCAACTTTGTATAATAGTGTTGCCGCATAATCGATCGAACATCGATTATAATCGATTATTAGATGGGCCCCAAAATCACCCATACAATCGATTGGACTATCGTTAGTATCGAAATTCTCGATATTTTCGATACTATCGATGTCAATTATACAGCAATACTATCGATTATAATCGATTATAATTGTCTAATTGCCCAATATAATCGATTATATCGATAGTATTGGTAACAATTATTACAGCAATATGATCGACTTAATCGATAATATCGATTTAATCTAACATTGGTTTAGATAGTATCGCATGCCTTTGCAACTATTAGTTATATGAGTAAGTATGAGCAAACATAATAAAAGTTATTTTATAATATTCAAGTTTTTCATTATAACGTTTCACGATGGGCTATGGATATATTGCACATCAGTAACAGGAGCAATATAATCTAAACCAATGTTAGATTAAATCGATACCATCGATTAAGTCGATTATATTGCTATAATAATCGTTATCGATATAATCGATTATATTGGGAATTAGACAATCATAGTCGATTAATTGATTATAATCGATAGTATTGCTGTATAATTGACATCGATAGTATCGATTATATCGAGAAAATCGATACTATCGATAGTCTAATCGATAGTACGAGTGATTCTGGGTGAACACAATCGATTAATCGATAGCCGATTATTTTGCAACACTATTGTATTAACGTTGATAGTGCTTGACACTATCGATTAAATTTATCGATGCCAATAATAATGACATAGCCCGAAAATTTTAATAGTTAAAATCAAACACATCAAGTTATTTAATATACTTGTTAATCTACACAAGTAAATCTCGCGACAAGCTTTTATATCATATATTTGTGTAATGACATTATAAGTTCAGAGTAGGTACTTTCAGTCGGTTTATGAACTAAAGTATTCGCAAGTGGCTAAAATTTATTATTTATTTATTTATTGCACGTCATCTCTGGGTTCATTGAATTTATCAGTACCGGAGGTCGAGGAGGTTTTAATAATAAGCGTGCTGGTTTAGATAGTATACCAAACATATTGCTAAAAAATGTATGCCGAGAATCTTGCGGGGCCATTACAAATATTATTATAACTGTGCAGCTGCCGGCTAATGTAACAGTTGGTGCCACAAAATAGTCTTTAATACTTTAGTTTAGTGTGGTCTCTTATTAAAGCACCGGCAGGCTACACATGAAATTTAAGCTATAGGAGGCTGAGAACTTCCCTATACGGTTTCCCGTCCTACAACATTAGAGTCCCTAGATCCCTAAGTCCCTAAAGCCCTAACCTACAGCATAAATGTGTAATAAATAAATATATAAATAAGTACGGGATGTCTGCACCATGAGACCTAAGGCAACAGACGGAAGGTGGTGAGGAAACAGGGTTTGGAGTAGGATTTTCTCACTGCCAGTCAAGCAGGCTCACAAGACCGATCAGAGAAGCTGACAGCGCTAGGTGTCTTTGCCACAGTGAGAGGATTATAGTTACCAGGTAGCAGCAATTAGGTATACAACGATGTAGTCCGAGTACAAAAAGAGAGTTTATTTACAACATACAGTTTCTTAAATACTAATTTTATTTTACACACACAATGATAGCTACTAACTAGTGAGCCATCTGTGTAAACTGCAGTGATGCATTCTCTTGCAGTTTTCTTAAGTCGGCCAGCGTAAATCGCTGGCTAAATGTTCAAAGGTCGTTTGAACATCCTGGCGCCTCCAAGATGCGGGAGTCCAGCTGGTATAGCTCGATGTTTTCAGTCGGTAGCTCTGCCTCCGGTGCTGGTCGTCGTAGCGGTTTGGGAGGTGGCCTCTTTGACGCCCTCTCGTGCACCCTGTGTGGGATGCTGTAGATCTGCTCCTGTGGCTGGATCGTCGATTTTCGGCATGGAATCTTGGTTCGCGCCCATGCCAGTATCTGTGGACCGTAACAAAGTATTAGTACTGCTAGAAATAACAGAGATATTGTGGTAATGAAGCTAGCTAAATATGCGTGAGACTGTATTTGTGCCCAAACTGTATGGTCTAATTGTGTTTGTAAACTGAGTTCCGAATTTATTAAGTGTTGAAAACTATCCTTAGAACTATCTATTATTTTTTCTTTAGATATGTCTTCTATATTTAATGATGTTATTTCAGAGTTCATAGAAAAGTTAAAACTTTTTATAAATGATTCTAGGACTGTGACTTTTTCTGTTCGCTTAGCAGAACGTACGTTATTCATTGTTTTTATAACACAATTTTCGGAGATCCGAAGAACACCAACGTTACGAATGTTTACTTCTTCTCTTTGTCCATCACAAATAATAGATGCAGTTACTGAGTCTTTACATATGAATAGCCAAGTATTAGTCATGTACATTTGCTTCCAAATTACATCAGAAGTAATTTTATAAATTTTTGAGAGGCATTGAGTTTGATTGTTAACTTTGCTCTTAAAGATTTGCTCAACAATGCAGTTCCTATTGAACTGCATGTTCTTCACGGCCACAGGACTACAAATAAAATTTATATCTTTGCGAATGCAGTTTTTAAATTCGTCATGGTTTAATTCGATGTAATACACTCGGCGTCAAAAAAATCGCACCTCTTAGAAAATCACTTTCAAATGTCATTTACTCTTGATATGCACATGCAGTCGCATTAATTATGATTTTATTTACAAGGTTACTTAATTAACTTAATAAAAAACATTACTTTTCATTATCAAATAAAACCTAATGCAACAAATAAAGTGTCACAAAAATTCGATGCAAATTTTGCTACCCGTGAGAGTTGCTAGTTGCGCTTCCTTTGTGGGTATAAAACGGTCAACACGGGTTCAATGTGGGTCATTCGCTATTCAACCGTTGAAGAGGACACACGCACAGATTTTGATGGATACCACAGCTGATAAAGCCGCTCAAGTGGTTGCACTACTGCAATCAGGGGTGCGGCAGTGTGATGTCGCCCGGCAACTGAACCTGAGCCGTTATTCCGTTCGAAGAGTGTACCAGCGCTTCATAGAGACCGGTGGCTATATCCGCAGACACGGTTCGGGTAGACGTCGCTGCACTTCGGAAAGAGACGACCGGTTCGTTGTGTCGAACTCTTTGAGAAATCGTTTCTCCAACGCTGTTGAGTTGCAACAGCAGCTCCAGGCAGTTCGCAGACGCACCGTAAGCGTATCTACGGTTAGAAGAAGATTGAAGGAGAAGAAGATAGCGGCCCACAGAGCTGCTACGGGTCCAAAATTGACTGCAGCGCATCGGCGAGCCCGCTTGCAGTTTGCTCGTGACCACGTCGATTGGACCCTTGAGCAGTGGAGAGCTGTTCTCTTCTCAGACGAGACGCGAGTGTGTCTTTTCTGCAACGACCGACGGAGAAGAGTATACCGGAGGCAGGGTGAACGTTTCGCCCAAGCCTGCATCCAGGAGACGGTGGAATATGGTGGCGGATCCTGCATGTTCTGGGGCGGTATGTCTGCTGCCGGCAAAACCGACCTTGTCTGCGTCTCCCGGACTGGAGGTGCTTGCGGACAAGGGTCGCTGACTGCTCGCCGCTATGTCACTGAGGTCCTGGAAGTGCATGTGGTCCCCTTTGCCGAATCTTTTGGCGAGGGGTTCACATTAATGCACGACAACGCTCGCGCTCACACTGCAGGCATCGTGAGCGACTTCTTGCAGAGGTCCCAAATCTCTGTGATGCAGTGGCCAGCGTGAAGTCCGGATCTGAATCCAATAGAGCACCTCTGGGACCATCTTAAACGTAAGGTTCGATCTCGGGATCCAGCTCCTTCGACTCTACAGGAGCTCCAAGACGCGGTGATTGAAGAATGGGGGCTTATCCCTCAAGAAGAGCTCCTGAAGTTGGTGAGGTCCATGAGGGACCGTATGGAAGCCGTGATCAGGGCAAGGGGGGGTAACACTAGATTTTAAGTTAATTTTAAGACACTTTTTGTACATTTTTCTTTGTAAATTATCTGTTGTTAATTAGGACTTAATTAAGGATTTTTATTATTTTATTAATTTTAATGTTGTTTGTATAATTATAATTAAACAGAAAGTTAAATTTAATTGTTTTTTGATACTCCTTTTTGTTACCTTTCTAATGATACCCAACACTATCCTCTACATAAGGTTTAAGAATTTTTAAAGATGATTTTTAAAAGGTGCGATTTTTTTGACGCCGAGTGTAGTTCATTATTATAATCAAAACCCATAAATGTGTGTTGTATTATAATGGATTGAAAACTATTATCTTTAATTTTTATGGGTACAGGCGTCACGTGAACTAAAACGTATTTTGTGACGTCATGAATTGGGTAATGTGCGAACACTTGAATGTGTGTGCTGTTTTCTGTTATTCTAGTACTTAATAATTGAGTCTGTGTGATTCTTAGGTTATGTGGCATTTTTTTATTTGTCAAATTTATTATAATTCCCACTTGTTCTGGAGATAAGACATTATAAATTGATGCATTATCTAAGAATATCTTTAATAAATTGTCATAGTGATCCATAATCTCTGAGATATAGTTAACAGCTAAGTGGTAGGTTTGCATTACTTGGATCTTAATACGATTGCCATCAATAGATCTGTACCAAACATTGTTGTTATTCATGAATTCAATTGCTTTATTTAGCTTTGTTTCAAACTTTTGTAGTTTCTTTTGTATTCTGTATTCAGTCTGATTAACAGTAGTGACGGTGGATATCATAAACTTTGTTTGTTGATTAGTGGCTTGAATTAAGACACGCTGGTTATCTTGTAATGTGTTTATATCTCTGTAGGCTTCATCATTAACTCCGAAAATGGAGGTTAAAAATTGACCTAACAGACCTCTTTTCTTTCTTGTATGTTCTATGTTAGTTAAGTATTGAATCGTTCTTTCAAATTTATTCTTTTCCTCTTCTAGATGCTGATAGAACTCATCACAGTGTGTTTCATAAGTAACCGTTTGAGACTGGTGGCACAGGTTTTTAAATTTAGTCGTAACTGTAGATATTTTATCAAATTGTTGCTTCATGTATGCTCTGTCGTAAGTTGTTTCGATTCTAAACGTCCCTCTGTCAATAGTAGCTGTCCCAATTTGTTCTATATATAGCCCTGGATCGATATTGTTTATGGTGTATTTCTTATTTAATTGACTTTTTGCAGTAGTACCGATGATAAGCAGGAGCAACATCAACATAAATTGTAATAAATTAAATGCCTTTGGCTTTATTGCGTATTGTTTTGTCCGTTTGTCATTTGTTGCGATATAGCTTTGTACAGGCGTTTGACTTGCAGACGACGATGATTGTGTGACGTCATCATTAGTCTTCGTGAATTGGAAGCGGTATGAGTGTGTGCACTGACCGTTTTAAAATAGTGCGATTCGCCTTTTGTAGGGTGACTACTCTCGTTTCACCATCTGGTCCAGGATGAATTTCTTTCACCTTTGCCATAGGCCATTGGCTTGGAGTTATGTTTATATCTTTAATGAGAACCGCGGTACCTATTTTTAGATTTTCATAATTTTTTGTCCACTTGTATCTTTGTTGTAGCTGATGCAAATAATCCTTTGACCAACTATTCCAGAAGTCTTTTTTCATTTTTTGAGTTAGTTTCCACCTGGTTCCCAGATCAGTAATGGTGTTTGTAATAGGATCTGGAACTCCAACTGCTTCACGGCCAATCAAAAAATGACTTGGTGTTAGTATTATGTTGTCGTTTATGTCTTCACTTAAAGGACATAATGGTCTTGAGTTGAGACATGCTTCAATTTGATGTAACAACGTTGTCATTTCCTCGTAAGTTAGTGTAGAGTCTCCAACCACACGTCTTAAATGATGTTTCATTGATTTTACGCCTGCTTCCCATATTCCTCCGAAATGAGGTGATGATGGCGGAATGAAATGCCAATTGGTTCCGATGTTGATAATTGCGTTTTGGAAATTTGGCGATTGTGTGATTTCAAGTATTTCTTGATATAGTACATTTGCTGTCCCGACAAAATTTGTAGCATTGTCACTGTACATATGTGAAACGTGACCTCTTCGCGCCATGAATCTACGCAGTGCAGCGATAAACGTCTGAGTCGATAGATCACCGACTAGTTCTAAATGTATTGCTTTTGTTGATAGGCATACAAACACCGCAATGTATGCCTTACTAGACTTGTGTCCTCTCCCTTTCATACTTCGTATCTTTATGGGACCCGCAAAGTCAACACCAGTGTGGCTAAACGGATGTGATAATAACGCAACTCGTGGTTTTGGTAATATTCCCATTTTTTGAGATGCTGTGGTGGCCTTGTATCTAATGCATTTTACGCATTTGTTAATTAAACTTTTAACTTTCCTTTTACCACCGATTATCCAGTACTTTTGTCGTATGTAAGATAAAGTAAGCTTATTTCTTTCCTCCGTGGAGTGTTTTCAAGTGTGAGTCACGTATAATAAGTGACGTCACATAGTGGTCATACGGTAATAATATAGGATGTTTTTGATTGTATGGAAGCTGTGAATTGTGAAGTCTTCCTCCAACTCGTAATAGTCCACTATTGTCTATGAAAGGATCTAAAGTATAAAGTTTGCCTCCTTGCTTTACTTGCTGTTGGTTCTGTTCTGGCCTTTGTATTTCATGATAAAAAACTCCATTTTGTAGAATTTTGATTACTCGTATAGTGGTTTGATTTATTTCGTCTCGTGATAAGATTTCGTTTGATTTTTGTTTGTAGTAAAATCTGTAGCAGTATGTTAGCACTCTTAACATACGACCCAGGTCTGAAAATCTCTCCCAGATGTCATTTGATACTTCCTTATCTATTGTTGTTGTATAACTTTGCTTTATTTCCATACATATTTGAGGTATAGTTTTTGTAATCGGCAATTTGTTGCTTTTTAGCCAATGAGGACCATTCCACCAAAGTAAAAAGTTCTCAAGTTTCCCAGGTTCGATTCCTCTAGAAATCACATCAGCGGGATTTTCCGCCGATAGTACATGATTCCAGTGGGCGTTAGGTAAAAGACGTTTGATCTCTGACACCCTGTTTGCGACAAAGGTTTGCCAACGTGCAGCCTCTCCTCTGATCCATCCAAGAGTTATCATTGAATCGGTCCAGCAGTATATGGTGACATCTGGTTGATTTAAAGCATCTTTAACTGTTTTTATCAATTTAGCTAGCAGTAGTGTAGAACAAAGTTCTAATCTTGGTAATGTGGTTTTGTTTTTCTTCGGTGCTACTTTCGATTTTGCCTGTAGTAGTGTGACATAATAGCGGTCATCGCACTTTACTCGGCAATAGACTACTGCACCGTAGGCTTTTTCGGATGCGTCACTGAAACCGTGTAATTCAATTATCACGTTTTTAGTTATTTGACACCACCTGTTAATTTTTAACGTCTCAATGCACTTTAATTGTTTTTGTATTTCACTCCATTGTTTACATTGTTTTTCGTTGATTAATTGATCCCAGTCTGTGCCGTTTATCCAAAGTTCTTGTACCAATAATTTCATTGTTATAATAATAGGTGCTAACCATCCAAGTGGGTCAAATATTTTTGCCACTTCTGATAAGATAAATCGTTTCGTAGGTTGATTATTTTCTGTGATGTTGATGTTAAAATAGAAACTGTCCTCTGATGGTGACCATGCTACTCCTAGTGACTTTCTATTTTCATCAAATGGTAGTTTCAGTAATGTGTCATCTTGGTTTTTGTTTTGTAAATTTTCCAGTAATTCAGCGCTGTTTGAAGACCATTTTCGCAACACAAAACCACCTTTTTTTAACATAGCTATAAGCTGATTTTGTAATCTTTTTGCGGTTTCCAAATCTCCGTGCCATGACAAAATGTCGTCAACGAAAAAATCTTGTAGTGTCGTCTTACTAGCCATTGGATAATTATCCTTTTCGTCTAAAGCTAGTTGTTGTAAAGTTTTGACGGCTAGGTATGGTGCGCTTGTGGTACCATAGGTGACCGTGGTGAATTCATACTCTTCGATTGGCTGGTCTGGATGAAATCTCCACAGTATTCTTTGACATGTCATATCGTCTTCATGTATCTTTATGAAACGGTAACATTTCATAATATCCGCCATGAATGCAATTTTGTGAGTGCGCCACCGTAAGAGTATGGTTGCTAGGTCCTGTTGCAGTCGTGGGCCTTTGTATAAATTGTCGTTAAGGCTGATTTTCATGCTTGTCTTACTACTTGCGTCAAAAACAGCACTTAATTTTGTCGTTAAGGGATCTTCCCGAATAACAGCTTGGTGTGGAATATAATATTTTCCTTTGTTATAGTCCTTTTTGTCAACTTTTCTCATGTGACCCATTTGTAAATATTCATACATAAACTCGTGATATTGCTTTTGTAAATTGTCGTTTTTCTTAAATTGTCGTTCCAGCTGTAACAGTCGTGCCCCAGCTTTTTGCCGGGATGCTCCGTATTCCAAGTCGGAATCCTTAAAAGGAAGTCGTACAGTGTAGGTTCCGTCTTTATTTCTTTTAGTAGTATCTTGGTAGTATTTTTCACATATTTCGTCTTCTTTGGTTAGTAAGGATTTTTCCGGGATTTCTTCTAATTCCCAAAACTTTGTCATTTGTTGCACTTCTTCCGTGCGTACAGTCATACTAAGTATTTTTATCTCATTATTTATGTCAGTAGTACAGAGTCCTGATAAAATCCACCCCAATTTAGTATTCTGGGCGATTATACCATTTTGAATTTTTTCGAATCCTTGTTGCAATATTTTGCTGTATTCATGGGCACCTAATATTATGTCTATAGGTCCCTTTTTGTAGTATGTCGGGTCCGCAATCAACTTATTTTGCAAGCTTTGTACCTGAAGCGGTTGCAGGTCATGTCGTGGTATTGAACTCGTAAGTTTCGGTAGGATTATTAGTGTTACAGGTAAACTATAATCACTAGAATGTCGTGGTCGTATGTTTATGTTAATAGTATAGTTAGAAGTCTTTGGCTTGTCATCTCCAATGCCTCTGATTTCGGCATAGATTTTTGTCCTTGGGTATGCTAACAGTTGGGCTACTTCTTCGGTACAGAAAGACGCCTCTGAGCCTTGGTCACACAGTACTCGTAATAATTGTGGCATACCATCGTTGGTCGTTGTCTGAACTAGGGCTGTTGCTAGCAGAACATTTTGTCTTGAAGTTGTCTCTGATACGTTTGACTGTATCTTCTTTTTGTCAATTGGTTTAGCGTGATTGACAAACAACTACGTTTATACGTTTTTATCGACTACACGTACGTTTTCTGTATAATTTCGATGTAATAATGCGTGGTGGCCAGGTCGTTGACACACTTCGCAGTTTACGTATTTTACGCTCTTGCATTTTTTTGATGAACTATGATTCAAACATTGGTTGCACATTTGTTTGTTTCTAACTACTTTCATGCGTTCATTTACATCTAATAATTTGAACTTTGAGCATAGATGAATATGGTGGTCATTACTTTGGCAGTACCAACATTCTTTTGTGCGTTGCTCGAAGAGTGGCGTCGTGGGCTTATTCTGAAAGTATGACTGCTTATTCTGTGTATACGATGTTGACGATGATGTTGACGGACTAAGCGATGTTTCTAAACATTTAAAGCGTTTTTCTAAAAATTTCATAACTTTCTCGAAGTCTTGGATTTTAGTGCTGTCTTCTAGTTGGTATTCATACTTGGTGTTCGTCTCTACGTCCCATTTCCGAGTAATTAATCTGTTCAGAATAGGGCTCCATGCTGTCGTGTCAATACTTTGATTTTTTAATGCTTCTAGACATTCGCGTACTGTATCATGCATGTCTCGCAATTGCGCCGAATTAGCTCTCTTTATAGTAGGTAAATCAATTAATTTGTCAATGAACTTAGTTGCGATCATTCGCTTGTCGTCAAACCGTTTTGTAAGCAATTCCCAAGCTGTTTTGTAATTTGATTCACTTATTGTTAAATACTGAATTATTTTTGCCGCTTCGCCTTGTACATGTGATTTTAAATATTGCATTTTTTCTGAACATGATATTGAATGATCTTCATGTATTATTTTTGTAAACAGATCTTGAAACGTACTCCAGGTGTTGTAATCTCCGGTAAATATTGGAATTTTAATTTGTGGTAGTTTCCCGGATGATCTGTGACTGTGACTCATATTGTTCCCGGTCGGTTGACTTACAAATATTTTTTCTTGTAAGAGTTCTGTAGTAATTTCATAATTTTTCTGTGTTTGATCGAATAAATTACTTTTGAAATAATCAAGTTCGTACGTATTTTCATTAAGTAGCAGGTCTAGGTGATTATTATCGATTTCTTGCCATTGGGTTTGAATTACTTGTAATAATGACTGCAAATGCCAAGTAGGTTTCTGATCAGTGATTGCAATTTTTGCTTGAGATAACTTCTTCGTTAGTTGTGAAATGCGATAGCTCTGTATGAATAATTTTGGACACTGTTTTAGCGCGTCTGTGAAATCTTCTTGTGGTACGTCTTTAGGTTCGTATAGCTCATGTTGTACGGTTTGTAGTCGTCCTTCAATTTTTCTTAAATAGTCAGTAGCTTCATCATATTTTTTCTTAATGTAGCTTCCAAAGTAGTTTAATGTCATGTATTTATGAGTAGAAAGTATTTCTTGGTCTTGTAATTCCAAGTGGTTTTTTGTGCTTGATTAAAAATGTCGTTTAAACGACTCCTTCTGTCGTCTAAATATTGTTGGGTCTGTCGTGAGGCTGAATCTTTTTTCATATTCGCCAATAGTCTTGTGATCTCATTGTAGAAATGTTCTTGCTCTTTGACTCGTTCGTTGACGTCTTGAATCTCCATATTATTCCTCTATTTGTCTTCTTACTATCCCTATTACCCTACCCTACTCCTATCAAATCTACTTGTCAGTACGTAATGCGCCTGCGCTCCGGTTACGGTATTTTGCGACTTCTCAATCAGCTGGTGAGACCCGCTTCTGGGAGGCCAGTGACCGAACCGCTACCGTACCAACAGCTTTCCTACAGGACACAATATGTACTTAGTACTTCGGATTGCTACGAAACTGATGCTTTTTTGAGTACACCAGTACGCAACTTTCCAAAGTTGTCAGTCTGTAATTGTCAGTCCCTAGGGGGGGTAAGAGGATCGCGTAATTTTTATTAACGTCACAGGATCAAATTGCTCGAAGGACCAAAATGTGCAGCTGCCGACTAATGTAACAGTTGGTGCCACAAACTAGTCTTTAATACTTTAGTTTAGTGTGGTCTCTTATTAAAGCACCGGCAGGCTACACATGAAATTTAAGCTATAGGAGGCTGAGAACTTCCCTATACGGTTTCCCGTCCTACAACATTAGAGTCCCTAGGTCCCTAAGTCCCTAAAGCCCTAACCTACAGCATAAATGTGTAATAAATAAATATAAAAATAAGTACGGGATGTCTGCACCATGAGACCTAAGGCAACAGACGGAAGGTGGTGAGGAAACAGGGTTTGGAGTAGGATTTTCTCACTGTCAGTCAAGCAGGCTCACAAGACCGATCAGAGAAGCTGACAGCGCTAGGTGTCTTTGCCACAGTGAGAGGATTATAGTTACCAGGTAGCAGCAATTAGGTATACAACGATGTAGTCCGAGTACAAAAGAGAGTTTATTTACAACATACAGTTTCTTAAATACTAATTTTATTTTACACAACACAATGATAGCTACTAACTAGTGAGCCATCTGTGTAAACTGCAGTGATGCATTCTCTTGCAGTTTTCTTAAGTCGGCCAGCGTAAATCGCTGGCTAAATGTTCAAAGGTCGTTTGAACAATAACAAATCGCTTCAAATGGTATATTTCCATCACAGTGGAAATCAGCACGCCTGACTCCCATTCACAAAGGTGGTGATACAAATGTTGTTTTCAATGTATCTATTCTTCCGGCATTGGGCAAAGTCTTAGAATCCAAAGTGTGGCAAAAAATTTATTGGCATGTCAAACAAAAACTTCATCATGAAATTACAGCTCAATCAGTTGAAGATATCTGCTTCAAAATTGAGTTGCTTGCAACCGAACTGATTCTACCTGAAGAAACATACATACATACATTGCAAGTTAAATAAAAGCTTATAAAAATTGTTGGGTATCTAACCGAGTCTCTCAAACAGGAGGAACCAAAAAACTGAACCACATGTATTTTCATCATGGAACTGACGGTGTTTGCAGAGTTGTGGACATTACTACGTCCAAGGGCATCTTAAAAAGAGCATTAACTAAAGTTTGCGCTCTGCCCATAGGATATTCGCATGAGCTCCTTGGAACCTCAGCTTCCAAGAGGGAGGAGGATGTTAAGCCTACTGGCGGCAAAGGGGGAGGGAGCAAGGACGACGCAGTGACACCAGCGACACCGGCGACGGCTGGACAATGACATCTATCTATCATCGAGATTTCAGCTCGTACGCGCGTCCCTATTTTATTTATATTTTATTCCGAATAAAATAATTTTACTGTTTCTTCGGTGTATTACTTAAACTAGGCATCGTCGTAAACAAATGGTAATCAATATTTTTTACTCACTCATTCATTCTCATTACGTCCTGAATCAAATCACATTACTCATTTTATTTACTTTATTAAAATATTGGCTTAAAATGACGTTCATAAGAGCTATTTGTAGCCTAAACTGAATAAATGATTTTGAATTTTGAATTTTTTTTGAATTAAGAAATCTCCTAAGCCAGTTTTGTTTAATCGATATAAAAATATTACCATTGGTACCTCTACTCAGTCGCTCAGGCGTAGCGAACCCGCTCGGATGCTGTCGATCTACACGAATATATCGATCTACCTACCATCTAAAATTATCAAAATACATAGTTATATTTTTATAGCTATTTAATAAAAAAAAAAAATCCTTATTATGGCGAAGTGCGTTAAGTGCTCTAAACTCCTAAGCAAAAAAATTCCAGGTCTACAATGTACAAAGTGTAATAAATGGCAACATGCGAGTTGCGCTGCCATATCAGCTGATCAGTTGACCGCGCTTTCTTCTACGGATGCAGTGGAGTGGAGGCGCAGAGCCTGTGTGGGACCTGCAAAGCCTAAACGCCTCTCATTAATCATGCCTGACCAAGAGGAAGAGCTAGCTGATAACACCGATACAGAGTCTAAAAACCTCCAAGGTGGATTAAATATCAGTCAAATCGTCCAACAGGTCATGTTTCAGATACGAAAAGAGGTTAACGTCATACTCAGAGAAGAATTGCAAAGTTCACTTAAATTCTTCTCGGATAAGTTTGATGATTTTGAGGCCAAGCTTAAGAACTTCAATAATGATAAGAAGGCCTTAGAAAATCAGTGTACCGATCTGCGAAATAACCTTGGCAATGCTAACCTGAAATGCGAGGTGTTAGAGAATAGATTTAATCAAATGGAACAGAATCAGCTTATGAACCAGCTGGAAATATGTGGTGTACCAGAAACCCAGGAAGAAGACATTTAAGAAACTGTTACAACCCTTGCAAAAGCGATTGAGGTGCGGCCGGAGGATATTCTAAAAGCGTACAGAAAGAAGAAGAGCCGTCCTACCACATCTCAGGCGCCGACGGCTCCGGTCATCTCGGTACTGCTGCGTGACGGATCTCGCGACCAATGGCTAGACGCTTCCAAATCAAGGAAGCTTATACCAGCAGACGTCGGATTGCAAGGAAGGGAAAAATCTACTGTCGGGAATCATTGACTCCAGCAACAACGTACTTACTATGGAAATCCAAAAATGAACTAAAAGAACTCTTTGCGTACATATGGTGTAAGAATGGAACTGTTCTAGTGCGCAAGCACGAGAAAGGGAAGCTATTTGTAGTACGTTCTGAAAAGGACATAAGTTAAATAAAAAATAACATATATCCCGCCACCACTAAGTATCAATAAGCTAGTGTTTGTGTATCACTATATACGGACTGCATTAAAGTATGTATAAATTATATCTCAATATTTTATGAATTGCACAAATTCGAATATATTAGAAATCAACTGTAACAATTGGAATGTATTTACTAGCAAATTACCAATAGGCAATAATTCCTTACTATTGTACCACGTAAATATCTCATCTCTTTCTAAAAACTTTGCATTACTAGAACACACGATTAATAGCTCCACTCACACAATTCATCTTATATTAATAACAAAGGCCAATATCAAAATTGATTGTATAAATATGTTTCAATTATCCAATTACATCCTCTTCTCAGAGCTAAGAATAGAAAAGGAGGAGGCGTCGCATTATATGTACACAATAGCATCTCATTTATTAAAAACAAAACAGTTTTAAAAGAATTTGAATGCGTCACGGGAGAAATTAAGAGCGTTTACGCCGCACACTAGCGCCGCCAATGAAAAAAAAAACATATCTAGTAATTAGAGATAGAAAATCAAATTATTCTCAACAAACTATTTGAATGAAGTAATTTAGCATTTTTACGTCACGTAATGAGCACCTGACATGTTATGGTTTAGTTAAATATGGCGTTATAGTTAAAAGTGGCCGTAACGTCTTATTTAACTAAACCATAACATGTGAGGTGTTCATTAGATGACGTAAAAACGCTAAATTACTTCATTCAAATAGTTTGTTGAGCATAATTTGATTTCTTATCTCTAATTACTAGATATGTTTTTTTTTCATTAGTGGCGCTAGTGATTGTTATAAGCTCATCTTATGTGCAGTGTACAGACCACCGAACACAAACAAAGAGCGATTCATAAAAGAATTGTCAGATTTGATTTCTTAATACTCACACACGCACAATTACATTGTCATGGGAGATATGAATTTAGACACAAAAAAATCCAATCCAATAATCACTCGTTACCTAAATGCAATTAGTGAACCTATCACACGACGCAGGTGGGTTTTGGCCGCCTTTACACAAGCTTCGAAAATCCCTCCCCAGTGCGGACAAGCTGGAGGACTAAACTTCCAGATTATCCCACGTCGGGATAGGGTGGTTCCAATGTCTTAACTTATTGTCTGATAAAAACCTATTTTTACATCATTTAGGTAATTATTCGCACCCTTATAGTTCGTTCCACAATCTGAACGGATCAATGACGGCAGTCCCCTGCGATAAACAAATCTGCTAATATCTGGTATACTGACACCCCCTACCAACCTTCCGGTTACAAAGTAGGTGTCAGAATAACCTTGCGCAAGCACAAGGGACCATCTACGTCAGGTCATAACGCAGAACACGCCGGTACGCATCCTTCATCCAGTACTTTTAAGACTAGTGTCTCAAGCTAGTCGCCCCGTGGACATGTATAGTCCACTACCTAATATCCAGATAGGTCACCGGAGCTGTAAGCTCGCTCACTTCTCGTTGCACTAAGAGCACAACTCGCAGTGTACCACTGCTTGGGCCGTCAGCTCTAAAGCCAACTACCAAATGTCCTCTTTGGTGGCGGAGTTGTAAGCACACTCACTTTTCGGTACCCATCCAGGCACCTGATCAATTCCAAATTCCTACGCGGCTGATTAAACCGGAGGCCTTTGCATCTAGCGGGCACCTCTACTAGTTCTCCAGACTAGTACCGGAGATGTTGGAGTAACTACTCAGTGAAAACCACCGAGCACCACACCAACTAAGGGTAACTCACGTACCCCGCAGATCTTTTCGCTTCAGGCCTCACCGGACCGCTACTAAGACCCGCTCGCTATGCACGTAATGGAAGCCTGGCCAGACCAACCAGGCAGACGAACATTCCCACTTCTATAGCTAACCACATGCCACCACGAGTCCAACCCATGTCCGGGGCCTGCCGGAGACGCCCGCGAAGGCATAACCGGCAGGGGGCCTAGGATCCGGAACTCCCGTGGTACCCTTGAAAAGACAGCCGGACCCGTAGTTCCAGCTGCCATACCCTACCTATCAGGGTCAGTAGATAGGGACAAAGTTTTTGACAGTCGATACGTTTAATAGGCGAACGTACAAGTCATATCGATCTTACGCGAACTGTCAGCTTTTTAATCAAAGTACTTCTGAATTTGGCCGGGCAGAGGGACTCAAGATCTTTTTTCGAGAGTTCATTCTATGACCGATGACTAAGCCGATGACATAACAATACAAAAAATAAAAACTAAGTGTCAACCATTTATCGCAACTCTCCAATCTCCTTTTCCAGCCATAGGATAGATCGGAACTGAACATAGTTGCACGTTTTTTATTTTAACCTTCCTTTTATAGAATTAGAATAGAATTTTTGTACAAGACACAGGTACGGTCTTGCGTGGAGTATTGCTCGCACTTCTGGGACGGTTCCGCTAAGTACCTTCTCGATGCCTTGGACAGATTGCAGCGTCGCGCTGAACGCATTATCGGCAATGCAGAAGTGGCAAATACTCTTGAATCTCTGCAATTGCGTAGAGATGTTGCGTCACTCAGCGTGTTTTACCGCTTATACCATGGCGAGTGCTCTGAAGAGCTCTTTGACCTCATCCCACCTTCTCCCTTTCTTCATAGGAGTACACGTGCTGCTCTTCGGAGTCACCACTTCACTGTCTCAAATATCCCATCGCGCACAAAGAAATTTGGAGACTCGTTTCTTTGTCGCACCTCCAAAAGATGGAATAGTCTACCAGCACACGTTTTCCCTCCTTCCTATGATATGGGGTCCTTCAAGAGAGGCGTGAAGAAGCGTCTTGTGGGCCGGCAGAGTGAAGTTGACTGATGCTTCGTTTGTAACCACGCTGCACCAGTTGTCTTCAAAAAAAAATAGTATAAATAAGAATATAATAAAATAAAATAAAATAAAATAAAAAATAGCTTCAGTTATTGTTTTGAGCTATAGTTTTAGTTATTGTTCTAAGGTTGGTATATCGGAAAAACTTGTTTAAAGGAAGTTCATGCTCTATGCTAACTCTGTCATTTTACTGTTTTCCATAGAGCTGGCAATTAAACCATAGAGAAAAGTAATGATTCCTTATTCAGAGAATTAAACATAATCTATGGAGCTGGCTGTCTGTCTGTTTTTCCAAAGTGTGTTTTTCTCTCTGTGCTTGTTGCTTTCTGGTAGGGATGCCCGATCTTTTGCTTTGAATCGATCTTTTGAATCGTAATATATCGTAACCCCGTGAATCGATCCACGATCTGAATCGTATTGCATTGAATCGATCTCATTCGATCTTGGAAGATCGTATCATAATTTTATAAAACTAATAAAAAGACAGTGACATTGCATGTAACGTTGTATTTAAGTGAAAACAGATTACATAGATAGATAGATACATTCATTCTGTTTACATAATTTGCGCTGTCCACCCGTGTCACATCTAATAAAAAACGTCCAAACGCTTGATTTTACTGGTGGAGCCATATAAAAAACAATACTCAAAAATAATGTCACGCTTACAAAATAAATCACTGTATTCAATCGTAGTACTATCTACAATGAACATAAAGTACAGACGCTTGCACATCAACCTATACAAAACTGTCAAACTTCTCCAATATATTTTCAACCTTAGTACTTAGTGATAAAGTTCAAAGTCTTTTGAGGTTTGACAGCTTGTGGTAGGTTGATGTGCAGGCGTGTGTACCTATGATGTTCTTGCGGCAGTATAAAATAAACAAACATTAATACAGATCTACCTTCATTTCATTTCATTCTCGCGGCAGTCTTACTTAGGTACGTAACTCGAGACTATTACAACAATTAGGTGTAGGTAATCTTACTTTGTTGTAGATACATCGTCCCCGCTGAAATTTTAGTGTTGCCAAAGATCTAATATATCGTTAAGTTTGCATTATTTTTGTATTTTAATGATACGATTTTTTCATACGATCTTCCTATACGATTCGATCTAAGCAAAGATCGCATCCTGTTGAATCGATTCAAAAAATCGGCAGATCGTATTGCCGTGAATCGATCTTCTAAAAGATCGATTCAGATCGGGTATCCCTACTTTCTGGTCTGGCGCTGTCGGCTGTTGTTGCATGTGTTGTTATTTTCTTGATACGCTAATTCTCACGATACTTTCTATTTACTAATATAAATTCGTAATCTTATTTTGTTACCATACCAATTCCAATTATATATTTAAGGTAATTTGAAAAAGAAAGGCCATTCTACATAAACTACGCGAGTTAGAACAATGTGCAGAAGTTTACTTTCAAATACCTGCAAGTACAGCGTTTTATTGCTTTTAATTAACTTTTCTTATATTACTATTTAAAAATAAATATGTTTAAATAATATTAATGTTAGCTTCAGTTGTGCTCTTTGCAAATGCGAATATTTTAACTGTAGAAAGTTTCGTCTAGTTGTTGACTCCTTCAATGGGCTGCAATCATGGATCAAGAAATAAAGGAATTAAAGTCGGTGTTGCGATCCCTGGTGGTGTCGAGCCCTACTCAGGTGGACATGCGCTCGCTGCTCCGCGACTACCGCAGCATGATGGGGGCACCCATCCCCCTTGCCAAGTATGGCTACAAGGACCCCCTGCTTTTTCTCAAGGAACGCTGTGGTGACTGCTTCCTGGTAAAGATAATTATTTATTCCTGTTTGTAATAATTTGGATTGTTTAAGAAAGAAATTTGTAAATTAGATCTTCATCAGAGTTTTAGAGAAAATCATATTCAATTAAATACAGATTATTCCAAGGTATTCATTGTAACTAGGCACCAACATAAACATGAACTTTAATTTTTGTTATGGCTTTGTTACAGTTCATAGGACCTACCAGTAACCCTGTTTTGACACTGATAGTTCCTGATACTCTAAAGCATATTGATCAGTTTGTGCAACGTCAAAAAGTGTCATCAACAGTTAAATTGTAAGTACTTGTTATATTATCCCAACTTTAAAAAGAACTGTTTTTTTTAATGGAATTCCATACTTTTTTAATGACACAAGACTATTCCTATTGTTGCCCTATGCAAAATCAAATTCTAATATCACTCAATATTTTCCAGTAAAGGCAAAAGGAGAAGTGTTCCTGGAGAAATAGTTTCAAATCACCAAACAAATCTAGTATATAGTAGTTTTGTATCAAAATCAGCTAATATAAGGGAGCCAATAAAGGAATACAAACAACACTCATTCACAAATAATCATAAGCCCATACCTGAGAGAGCCTGTGAAGATCGTAAACCAATAATACAAGCAGCAGAAGTTACAACTCCATTAAGGAAATCATTAGGAAACCTTATCATTAATAATAAAGAAAATTGTATTGTCAAATCAAGCAGTCCAGATCATGAAAGTTGCTCTAATGATGCACTGCAGAATTTCTTAAGGAAAAGGCTGCCCATTTACAATAGTTCACATCATATAGAAGATGAGAAAAACAACAGTAGTGAGAAAACCTCATCAAAAGATGATGGTGATTCAGGCCGACAAACCTCTTCCAGTTAGTATTACCACTTTTTATAAAATATTTATCACAATCATGATGATAACTATAAAATACTTTAATAGGTATTTCCAACTGCTATTGATTAAAGATTTCTATGGTTAAACTTAGTAAAATGGATTCATGGCTGTTAGAAATTATTTTTTTTAGCAAAATCACAGCACAGCTTGCTAATAAACAATATTGGCTAACTTTTTCCAGAGAATGGGGCTGCCCAGGCAGTTCTAGCTATGTTTGTGTATCATATAAACCCTAAAAGTATTACCACGTGATGTGCTGTTTTGTTTTGTTACTGTAATCAATAGTACTTTAATGAAATAATGAGTTAATAAATATTTGCTTATTGGAATTTCTTGTAGGCACCAGCACTTCAAAAACAACTCGATTAGAGGAATTGAAAGTTGAAATAAGAGATCTGATAGCTGAACACCCTGACGGGGTGTGGTGCACCGATCTGATACGATTATACAGGTAAGAAATATTTCTTTATTTGTATTATGTTACGCAGGTATTATGTATTTCTTTATTTGTATTATGTTACGCAGGTATTATGTATTTCTTTATTTGTATTATGTTACGCAGGTATTATGTATTTCTTTATTTGTATTATGTTACGCAGGTATTATGTATTTCTTTATTTGTATTATGTTACGCAGGTATTATGTATTTCTTTATTTGTATTACGTTACGCAGGTATTATGTATTTCTTTATTTGTATTACGTTACGCAGGTATTATGTATTTCTTTATTTGTATTATGTTACGCAGGTATTATGTATTTCTTTATTTGTATTACGTTACGCAGGTATTATGTATTTCTTTATTTGTATTATGTTACGCAGGTATTATGTATTTCTTTATTTGTATTACGTTACGCAGGTATTATGTATTTCTTTATTTGTATTATGTTACGCAGGTATTATGTATTTCTTTATTTGTATTATGTTACGCAGGTATTATGTATTTCTTTGTTTGTATTATGTTACGCAGGTATTATGTATTTCTTTGTTTGTATTATGTTACGCAGGTATTATGTATTTCTTTGTTTGTATTATGTTACGCAGGTATTATGTATTTCTTTGTTTGTATTATGTTACGCAGGTATTATGTATTTCTTTGTTTGTATTACGTTACGCAGGTATTATGTATTTTTTTTAAATAACATTTTTTTCTAGGTCTTTTTCTCAAAAAATTACTTACTTGAGTTTGTACTAATTAACCTTAAATGTTATTTTTTAAATCTATTGCGTCGTTTATTTCTTTTCTTATCGTGCGCTCCGAGCCGTGTTGTAGAAATTTAAAAGTGATAAAAATTATAAACCTCTTCTCAAAGTTACCTCGTCTCATTATCATTACCACCTTAAAAACTATGGAGGTGTTCGCAAACACTGCTGTTACTACTGTCACACTCGTTCTCACTAGGTAAAAAACTGGTATGTGTTGCGTAGGGAGCGGTACGGGCGCGAGCTGAACTTCAGCCGGTTCGGGTACACCAGCATCATCAGCCTGGTGCTGGTGCTGGAGGACGCGTTGCGCGTGGCGCGGCAGACGGACGCGGGCGACTGGCTGGTGGTGGACGCGCGCACGCCGGCCGCCCCCGCCCCCGCCCCCGGCCCCGGCCCCGGCCCGCGTCCGCGGCCCCGGCCGCCCCCGCCCCCGCCGCGCGCCCGCCGCCAGCGCGCGCCCGGTGGACCCCGACGACGCGCTGCCCGGCATCGACTTTGTGCGTACATGGCGTCTTATTTGTTAGCGAGCTCGAGCTTGTCGGTAGACATACCGCTAGCGAGTATATTAGTGAATAGTAAGATGGTAATTTAAATTAAATTTTATGGGCTAAATTAAATTAAAATTGAATTAAGATTAAATTGAAATTAAATTAAAATTCAATTAAAATTAAAATTTAATTGAAATTAAATTTTAATTCCATACCGAATTAAAATTTTCGTTTTTCTTAAACTAGTCAGCCGATTTCATTGAAATCGAGCTAACTAAAGGAAAATACAAAGTTCTAAACAGGTAGAAAACATTTAAAAATAAGTATATTCAACTGCATTTTATGCGGCTTTCCACAAAATTTCCATTAGTGGCCTTTACCACAAAAGGAAAATTTCAATAATAAATTGAGTCGAATAAAGGTTTTACTGTGATGTCCCAGGACTCGGACGTGTTCCCTGAGGACTGCATGCACTTCATGGAGAGCATCCCGGCGGCGTCGCTGGCGGGGCTGGAGGCGGGCGCCATGGTGGAGGTGATGGTGGGCGAGGTGTACTCGCCCTCTCACTTCTGGCTGCTGCGGCTCGGCGACCAATACAACATCGCCATGGAGAACATTATGGACGAAATGACGTCAGTCACAATACTTACCCTAAACACTTGCTTTTGTAATTTTTACAAACTTAACAAATAATACATTTTCTTATTGAAAAGCAAGTACAGTGAATAACAAATTACAGGCGAACACAACATGCATTTCTGATTTAAAACTATTTGGTTCGATCTCAATTATGGCGACGTTGGTCCAGGAGTTGGACTGTGGACAGTAAAAGTATAGGCTATTTTTTTATTAATATATTTTATTTATGTGGACAACAAACAATTACAATACACGTCTTGTACAGCAAAATTTACATAGTTACATAAAGAAAGCTTTCAGTTGCGTGAATAAATAGCATGAAATCATCTAATAAATTGCAGCAAATGCATTATTTATATTTATTAATATTATAAAGCTGAAGGGTTTGTTTGTTTAAACGCGCTAATCTCAGGAACTACTGGTTCGAATTGAATAATTCTTTTTGTGTTGGATAGTCCTTTTATCGAGGAAGGCTTTAAGCTATATAACATCACGCTGCGACCAATAGGAGCGAAGCATCAGTGAAAAATGTTGCAAAAACGGGAACAAGAGCCTAAAAAATTAAAAATGCTGCCGAAAGTCACTATTCCACGCGGACGAAGTCGCGAGCACAGCTAGTTATGATATACATATATTGCCGTGCTATAAACTATATTATAGCGTTATAAAAGTGTTGTGTGGGTGTATCACTATGGGAAATGCCGTTCCGGTGGAGACATAGTAACGTGCGCGTGTGTGGTGCAGGAAGTACTACACGTACGGCGAGGGCCGCGGCCGCGCGCTGGCGCTGGGTGCCGTGCGGGTGGGACACTACTGCAGCAGCGTCTACGAGGGGGACTGGCATCGCTCACTCATCGTGCGCGTGCTGGACAGCGACAGCGTCAAGGTAACCACTGCAGCAGCGTCTACGAGGGGGACTGGCATCGCTCACTCATCGTGCGCGTGCTGGACAGCGACAGCGTCAAGGTAACCACTGCAGCAGCGTCTACGAGGGGGACTGGCATCGCTCACTCATCGTGCGCGTGCTGGACAGCGACAGCGTCAAGGTAACCACTGCAGCAGCGTCTACGAGGGGGACTGGCATCGCTCACTCATCGTGCGCGTGCTGGACAGCGACAGCGTCAAGGTAACCACTGCAGCAGCGTCTACGAGGGGGACTGGCATCGCTCACTCATCGTGCGCGTGCTGGACAGCGACAGCGTCAAGGTAACCACTGCAGCAGCGTCTACGAGGGGGACTGGCATCGCTCACTCATCGTGCGCGTGCTGGACAGCGACAGCGTCAAGGTAACCACTGCAGCAGCGTCTACGAGGGGGACTGGCATCGCTCACTCATCGTGCGCGTGCTGGACAGCGACAGCGTCAAGGTAACCACTGCAGCAGCGTCTACGAGGGGGACTGGCATCGCTCACTCATCGTGCGCGTGCTGGACAGCGACAGCGTCAAGGTAACCACTGCAGCAGCGTCTACGAGGGGGACTGGCATCGCTCACTCATCGTGCGCGTGCTGGACAGCGACAGCGTCAAGGTAACCACTGCAGCAGCGTCTACGAGGGGGACTGGCATCGCTCACTCATCGTGCGCGTGCTGGACAGCGACAGCGTCAAGGTAACCACTGCAGCAGCGTCTACGAGGGGGACTGGCATCGCTCACTCATCGTGCGCGTGCTGGACAGCGACAGCGTCAAGGTAACCACTGCAGCAGCGTCTACGAGGGGGACTGGCATCGCTCACTCATCGTGCGCGTGCTGGACAGCGACAGCGTCAAGGTAACCACTGCAGCAGCGTCTACGAGGGGGACTGGCATCGCTCACTCATCGTGCGCGTGCTGGACAGCGACAGCGTCAAGGTAACCACTGCAGCAGCGTCTACGAGGGGGACTGGCATCGCTCACTCATCGTGCGCGTGCTGGACAGCGACAGCGTCAAGGTAACCACTGCAGCAGCGTCTACGAGGGGGACTGGCATCGCTCACTCATCGTGCGCGTGCTGGACAGCGACAGCGTCAAGGTAACCACTGCAGCAGCGTCTACGAGGGGGACTGGCATCGCTCACTCATCGTGCGCGTGCTGGACAGCGACAGCGTCAAGGTAACCACTGCAGCAGCGTCTACGAGGGGGACTGGCATCGCTCACTCATCGTGCGCGTGCTGGACAGCGACAGCGTCAAGGTAACCACTGCAGCAGCGTCTACGAGGGGGACTGGCATCGCTCACTCATCGTGCGCGTGCTGGACAGCGACAGCGTCAAGGTAACCACTGCAGCAGCGTCTACGAGGGGGACTGGCATCGCTCACTCATCGTGCGCGTGCTGGACAGCGACAGCGTCAAGGTAACCACTGCAGCAGCGTCTACGAGGGGGACTGGCATCGCTCACTCATCGTGCGCGTGCTGGACAGCGACAGCGTCAAGGTAACCACTGCAGCAGCGTCTCCGAGGGGGACTGGCATCGCTCACTCATCGTGCGCGTGCTGGACAGCGACAGCGTCAAGGTAACCACTGCAGCAGCGTCTACGAGGGGGACTGGCATCGCTCACTCATCGTGCGCGTGCTGGACAGCGACAGCGTCAAGGTAACCACTGCAGCAGCGTCTACGAGGGGGACTGGCATCGCTCACTCATCGTGCGCGTGCTGGACAGCGACAGCGTCAAGGTAACCACTGCAGCAGCGTCTACGAGGGGGACTGGCATCGCTCACTCATCGTGCGCGTGCTGGACAGCGACAGCGTCAAGGTAACCACTGCAGCAGCGTCTACGAGGGGGACTGGCATCGCTCACTCATCGTGCGCGTGCTGGACAGCGATAGCGTCAAGGTAATTACTGCAGCAGCGTGTACGAGGGGGACTGGCATCGCTCACTCATCGTGCGCGTGCTGGACAGCGATAGCGTCAAGGTAATTACTGCAGCAGCGTCTACGAGGGGGACTGGCATCGCTCACTCATCGTGCGCGTGCTGGACAGCGATAGCGTCAAGGTAACTACTGCAGCAGCGTGTACGAGGGTGACTGGCACCGCTCACTCATCGGGAAGATTCAATGTGGTAGAATTTTGAGATTCTCAACTCATGAGAGTACCATTCTGAACTCATGAGAGTACGAGTATTGTTTATTATAAGATATTACCTACTGTTCATTCATATTATGCGTATATTTTTAAAGATAGGATAGGTCCAAGGATTCTTTCGACATGTTTGTTTTATACAATTTTTTTGTTTCAATCACTTTTTAATCAGACATTGTAGATTTAAATGCAGCTCGTGAATTTCTTAAGGGTGCGCCGTCCGTAAGTGACAAGTGTCATATGTTTTATTTGAAATGTCGTCGTCCATATTTATTTGATGCCGCGCGGCCATACTAATTTTTTATGGGGAATTTAAGGTGCTTAATAAAAAAAAAATATTTAAATAACCACTTGATGAATCAAAAATGTAGTCTAGCAATTTGTAGTTTATCCATTGATGATTGTTTAGACAAAATCAGAGGTACAATAATTTAGATAAACTATAAGAAATCTACTAAACGCCGCCACTCGTTTTCATGATTTTTGCCCAACTTTAAATGATATTGTAGAAAAAACTATAGCGTGTTATGAATTTATGGTTCTGACAAATTGTAAACACGTTCCCTATGATACTAAATATATATTTTGTTCATTTAATACGATAGTATTTTCAATTATATTTACTTAACCGTAACTGCATTTTTGGCATTTTTTGGTCGGCCCACCCTTAAGCACCTTTTTTGAAATATAAATTATTTCAGTTTAGGGTGATAATAAAGAGCAACCATTGTATGTACTCGCCGCGGATACATGACGTAGCCGCGGGTCGTGCTCCGGGGCGTGCACATGGAGAGGCCTATGCCCATCAGTGGACTTACTTATTTATTTTCTTGGTACACACAGAGTTACAACAATAACACACAAAGCAAATGACAAAATCAAACACGATATGTTGCGGCTCCAAAAAAATTGTGAACTCACATGCTGAGCAGAACAGTGATTTTAAAAAAGAAAAAAAAAGAAATAAGGATATAAATTACAATTGAACGACAATGAAATTGCTTTACCCCCTTAGAAGTAAATTTTGCTTCCTTATAATAAAACAACAAGTTCTATTTTTGTTTAAAAGACCAAGTGACAGATACGTTGTCATTATTGACAATGAGCCTTAGCCACATTTTATTGTAATGGAAGTTTTTGTCAAAAGTGATAAAGCAATTTCATGGTCGACTAAACATACAAAGCTACATTACAAATTAAACTATTATTAACATTGAAATTAAAAATCATTTATAATAGGATAACCCTTAACAATATAAATATATATATAAATAATAATAATAATAATAATAATAATACTAAAATATATAAATAATAAATTAAATTAAATTAAGTAGATTACAAGAATAAAATTAAAATTACGTATTAAAATTACGCTGGCAGAAGTTTGCTGACATCCTTTTTAAATTTTGATAGTGACGAGTTGTAGACGTCAGGCACTTCGCTAATATCAGAAGACAAGTTGTCAAAGTCTACAGATGCGATGTACGGGGTTATGGAATGCTACATTATTGGAGCACAGTGGCACCTTTAAGGTTACCTGCTGCCTAACTGATCTTGTCGGAACCTTTAGCTGAAGTCTACTAAGCATTAAGCTTACCCGTACAATTGCGATCCAAAATGTTAATCATTGTAAATTGTAAATTGTAATTTGTGTACGAACTAATAAATAAATAAAATAAAATAAGCAGCCGATGCAGTCCAAAACAATGAGAGCGCTCCCCACCGTGGAACAAGCGCGGTAACAAGCGCACCCATTCATGACGGGCTGCATAAATGCCGTTCCACGCCCCGCCTAAAAGACCCGGGACTATAGGATCTGGGAAACACATGCGCCGGCAAAGAATTCCAAAGCCGAATAGTCTTACAGAGGAACGACTTGCCAAATTTTTTGGTACGAGTACTGATTGTCTGTACAGTATGATGGTGGTTCCTAAGACCAGCACGTGTAGTCCGGGAGAGGAAAAGAGAGGGCGGGATTAGATCAAAAAGCTCTTCAGAACACTCTCCGTAGTGATTCCGGTAGAAGACACTGAGAGAAGCAATGTCTCTACTCAGCTGGAAGTCCTCAAGAGAGGCTGTAACTTCAGCATCTCCAATAATGCGTACCGCTCGCCTTTGCAGTCTATCGTACTTGGGCGCCCATGGTAACCACAGTGCCATAGAACAATTGAATTTCTATTGTGTCTGTCCATGGGCGTCCAAGTACTTATAAGTGCATCGAGGAGGTATTTAGCAGAGTCGTCCTATAGATTTTTTTTAATTTTTTATTGTGGCACGCCAAAATGTCCTCTACCTGCCTGATGAAAAGCAGCCAGTGAAGCCCAAGAAGTGAAAGCGTTCATCACAGCGCTACCACGCTATGCCGAACGCTCACACTATGGCGGCCTGCATAAATGCTTTTTCACGCCCCGCTTAAATAACCCGGGAGAGAAAGAGGAGGGAAACACGTGTGCGGGCGCATTCCACATACGGGCATGGCAGTTCGGCAAAGGAACGATTGTCCAAACTTTTTCAAAGTCAAAGTCAAAGTCAAATATTCTTTATTCAAATAAACTTTAAAAAAGTGCTTTTGAATCGTCCATAATTTTTTTACCTACTACCCATTCAGGACGTCTATATTTTAGCTGTGGAGAAGAATGGGCGCAAGAAACTCCACAGCTTTAATTCAATATGTAACAACATTTACAAAATTATATGCCGTTACGTTACCAAGTTACACAAGTTAAAAAAAAAAAATCTTAACAATATTTTGGATTAGAAATAGATTGGAGCATTTTAAACCCATGCTGTTTTGTCTTCAATGTAATCAGACACTTTATAATAAGCTTTTTTATAAAGCTTTTCTTTAATAGCGATTTTAAATTTATTAATATCTAGTTTTTGGATATTACTTGGAACTTTATTGTAAAAACGTACACACAGGCCTCTAAATGAATTATTTACTTTGTGGAGCCTAGTATTAGGTACTGCTAGTTTGTTTTTATTTCTAGTGTTTACATTGTGAATATCACTGTTTTTAGAAAAAGTTTCAATATTTTTATATACATACATTAGGTTCTCGTAAATATATTGTGATGCAATTGTCATTATATTAATATCTTTAAATCCCTCCCTAAGAGAATTACCAGCTTTTAGATTATAAATTGCTCGAATAGCAAATATGTAGCACAGCAGTAATTCCCGCCTTGGTAAAGTAATACATTAAAAAAGGTACTTAAAGTAAAACACAAGTATCACTGTAAATACAAGGTTTACGGCAGAAGCACTGACTATGAGTCCTTCGCATACTATAGGAATTCAGCTAATGATCTCGAAGACAAATTTTATAATGAATATATATCCCATATGAAAGACTCTATAACGAACAACCCGAAAATGTTCTGGAACTATGTAAACTCCTCAAA
Organism: Eudonia lacustrata; assembly: GCA_947562085.1. Lineage (NCBI taxonomy): Eukaryota > Metazoa > Arthropoda > Insecta > Lepidoptera > Crambidae > Eudonia > Eudonia lacustrata. The sequence continues at coordinate 492,999 of OX387323.1, read as the reverse complement.
AAATGATAAGGGTTCGTATCCCGTCACCGTCACCATGCACTATGGTGATACTAGGGCCGAAACCGGTGTGGATATATGCGAGTTGTTTGCTGCATATTTTCAAACTACTTTTCAGCAATCACCTACTTCCAATACAGGTAATCACTCAGTATCAATGAATCACACGACGCTCATAAATAGAATATGCATTGACCCAGAACAAGTAAAGGGCTTATTGGAAAGCCTCGACGTGAGTAAGGGGGCCGGCCCCGATCATGTTCATCCAATTTTTATAGTGAATTGTGCTTTCAGCTTAATTGAGCCATTATGTATGCTTTTTAACAAATCACTACATGAAGGTACTCCTTGCCTAATGTATGGAAGTGTGCCTTCCTAACCCCAGTCCATAAGAAAGGCGGCAAAAGTGTTGTGTGCAACTACCGCCCAATTTCGAAATTGTGCATATTCTCAAAGAGAATAGTCCACCAGCAACTCTATTCGTCCTTCAAATCATTATTAACCCCCTCTCAGCACGAGTTTGTCTCGAATCGCTCCACCACTTCCAACCTGCTTCTATTCAATGACTTCGTAACCTCTAAGATGGATGCAGGTGAGGAAGTTCATACAATCTTAACAGATTACTCCAAGTGCTTTGATCGAATTGACCATGCACTCCTGCTGCAAAAGCTTCTTTTTGCAGGAGTGCACGGTGACTTATTCAGATGGTTCACTTCCTACATAGAAAACCGCTCCCAATCAGTGGCCATTAACGGTTTTTCCTCGTCGTGGAATGTGTTGACCTCAGGAATCCCTCAGGGTTCCATATTGAAACCACTTCTATTTGTAATTTTTATTAATGTCGTGTCTAATTCCTTTAAACATAATTAATGGAATCAGGCGTTATTTTGCGGAAATCCATAGTACAAAAAAATGTAACACAAAATTACACCGATTAACCTAGAGGTCCGGTAGTAACCACGCTCTGCTACCAAAATGTTGCGGAAACCCACAACACACACTATGCTACTGTTTAAAATTAGGTTACACCTTAAAATCTACAAAATCCACTCACAGTTCCATGCCGCTCCCGCCGTCCAGAACGGGATCCATATGGTCCGATGGGGCCCGAATCCGAGTCCGGGTCTTCTAGGGTTCCCTAATCACACCCAAACTACCCCAAGTGCACTTTTCCCCCGAGGAAATACCTGTTTACTCCAGCAGCGGTGACGCCGACATCCAGGCGAATTGTACTCCCGATGTGATTCGCTTACGACGTACACACTCACAAAACACAGGTTGCACAATACACTTAATTAAAGTAATACGGCTCCAAATGCCCTTATTACTACATAAAATCTATTTAATTATCAACACACGATAACCTATCAACCAGCCATTGTTGCCTTCCCGAGACAAGTGTACCAACAAAAAAAAACAATTAGTGATGGGGCCATTATGCCACCAAACAAATTGAATCTCGATAATCGATTCCCAAATCGATCCGTCCATAATACAAATCAAAGTTTTATTTCCAACAAAAATAAATGCCTGTTTATTTGCAACATCCCGCCACCCAAAGCGGACGTACCGCTTTCTAGCCTGAAATCTTAAACTAGTCAACCGGTAATCGAGCTAAGGTCGCGACTGCGCGATTTAGCACCGATCCATCAACCAACACTTGCGCCACACGCGGAGTCCCGTCCGCGCCCCAGATTAACTTTAAAATGCGACCTCGTCTCCAAAATAACGATGGCAAATTAGCCTCTTTTAATAAAACCAGATCCCCCTCCGAAGGGGGCGACGTCCGGTCTGTCCACTTTACACGCTGCTGCAATAAATGCAGATACTCCAGTGACCAACGACGCCACAAGTCCTGACTCATTTGTTGTATCATTTGAAAACGAAACATCCGGTGTCTGCGTTCATCCTTCCAGGGATACTCAGGCAGGGCAGTGAGTGGCTGACCGACCAAAAAATGACCAGGGGTCAGGACTTCCATGTCATTTGCGTCAGAGGAGAGTGGACAAAGCGGACGCGAGTTGAGAACCGCCTCAACCTTACAAAACACAGTTGTAAGTACGTGAGGGTAGTTTCCCCGACTACCCGGCGCAAGTGGGTTTTTGCCGATTTTACCGCGGCTTCAAATATCCCGCCCCAGTGGGGACAGGCTGGCACACTAAATCGCCATGTGATTCCCCGCTGTGCGAGAGCTTGACTTATGCTATTACAATTTTTATCCAGAAAATCGTTCACATCTTTTAAGTAGTTGGCAATGCCTCGGTAGTTGGTACCGTTGTCGGACCGAATGAGAGAAGGTAAACCCCGTCGCGAAACAAAACGATCCAGCGTGGCGACAAAGGCTTCCGTAGACAGAGCCGAAACCACTTCCAGGTGGACGGCCTTAGTGGCCAGGCAGACAAAAACGCACAGGTATGCTTTCGTGACCCTAGTGTTACGATAGGCTGTGGTTTTCATCAGAAACGGTCCAGCAAAATCCGTACCGACCCCGTCGAACGGCCTAGTAGTCTGACAAACCCGGTCAGAAGGGAGATCCCCCATCTGTGGCTGCATAGTAGAGGCCTTCACCCGATAACAAGCCACACACTTAAATAACACGCTGCGAACCACTCTCCGAGAGGACAAAATCCAGAACTCCCTCTGTAATATCGCCAGTAACGCATTACACCCCGCGTGAGCGTTTTTCAGGTGTCTATCCGAGACCACCAGTTCTACCAAAGGTCCTGCTTTGGGGAGTAGCAGAGGATGACGGCTACCGAAGGGCAGGTCGGCATTTTTGAGGCGACCTCCAACGCGTAACAGTCCATCCGTCAAAAACAGTCCGTAGTTTTCCAGATGAGGCCTTCAACACCGCGTGGTGAGGCAAGAAAAAATGATCTGTCATTGTCCAGTCGACAGTCACCCGCGACATATGCCCCAAGGCCTCGTATTCTCGCATGAACTCGATATACTTTTCCCGAAGCACCGGATCGCGAGACATACGACGCTCCATGGACAAGAGTCGTTTCTCTGCCAACGCCCTCGATTTTCCCAAGAGAGGGGGACAGTCGATAAAGGGCAGTCGAGTTTCGATCCTACCCGACGCCATCCGGCGTGTGTGATTCTTATAAAAGGTTTCGCACTCCACATGCTCCGGATCCAGACGGGAGACCATGGGAGGCTCTTCCAGTTCCCAGAATTTTTGCATCGTCCTAGCGATGGAGGTAGTAGCGACGACAGGTGAGACATCCCGCGTCTCCTGGTCGAAAACCGGTCCCATTAAAACGTGTCCAAAGATGGTAGGTATAGCTACCAACGAAGAGCGGCCCAGAATCCGCTGAGGCCCTAAAAGGATCCAGCCTAGTACATCCGCTCCCAATATGAGGTCCACCGGAGCCGGCTCCTCGAAATGAGGGTCTGCCAGCATGAGACCTGATGTGTCAGACATTGCGTCCCGCGGAATGTCTGTCGGTGGATGCCAACCCAGCAAATTGTCGAGTACGATCACGACCGCCGCAATCCGTATCGAAGCGGAATGCACAGGAGAGAAGAAAATGTGGGTCTGACCGGACAGACCCCCCACTTCTGTATCTCCGACCCCCCGAATCGGAACTGAGGGAGGCGCGCACTCCAGACGTAGGCACCTCGCTACCCTCGTAGTAATTAAGCAGCCCTGTGCCCCAGTGTCTAGGAGGGCTCGTATCCGGACGAAGTCCCCCCTAGGTCCCCAAACGCGTACCTGCGCGATGGGCAAAAGAACCGTCCTCGGTTCCGACGTAGCCCGACCACAGGCTAGTCACGCGTCAGAGCCAGCAGCCGACCCTGTCGAACCGTGATGACTCGGCCAGTAAGTCGGACGCGTGCAGGCCACCATCCGGGGTGGTGCGTATCCAGCTGCCCTACCATACCGGTGATAGGGTGGGTGGTATTCCAACCTCGGGTACTCGTGCAGTACCGGTGAGAACTGTTGACGGTTCTCATGTCGTTGTTGTTCCGGCAACGGCGGCGGAGGATACGCGTACGAGTATCCGGGTGTTGGGTCCGGAGGTGGGGCTCCCTGTACCCAGTGGCCCTTAGAGGCACCAACTCCTGGTGTTGGTCGCGCCGGGTGCCGGGTTGTAGCCAGAACCTGGCTCCGTTCCGGCGGTCCCCAACTCACCTGAGCCGGGGTGTACGAGGGGTTGTAGTGTGGCGGCCGTGGCGGACTCCGTCTTTCCGGAGGCGGAGTTGACCCCGGCCCCAAACCGCCACCCGTGGGAGATTTCCTCTCCCGAACCGGTGCTGAGCCCTCAGCACTACGGGTGCACAGTAAGCGATGGTGCGGTCCGCCGCACACATCGCAAGGCCTCGCCTGGGGACACTCATTATACCTATGTCCTCCCAGGCAGGCATAACACAATCCTCGTGTCCGAACGAGGTTTCGGCGCTCTTTTGTGGGCAGCCCGAGAATTGCTGGACATAGCTGTTCCAAGTGCTGCTGTCCGCAAACTCGGCATCCAGAACCGGGGTTGATGGCGGCCGCAGCCACCAGCCTGCCGCGACCCTTCCCTGGGTTGCGTGGCGGCTGGGCGCCGTAGACTCCGGAAGTGCGGGCCAGCGCACTTGTCGGAGCCTCCTGGGAGGCTAGCTGGTTTTCCAGCAGGCCAGCCTCCTCTTCCAGGAACTCCAGAAGTTCCCCTATCGAGGGCAGAACGCTGCCGAGATCCTTGTGGACCAGTCGATTCCGCTCGAACTTGTCCCTCATCTCCTGCGACAACTTGGCCAGAACGATGTGCAGAAGAAGGAAGGACCACTGGTCGACGGGCAGTCCGAGCGTCCTTAACCCGTTTAAGGACACGGTGAGCGGGGTGATCAGCTGCGCCCTCAGCTGAGCCCTATGGTTGACCCTCGGCAATCCCAGCAGATGGGTCACGTGCGCGTCCGCCTGAAGACGCGGCTTCTCGTACCGCTTCTCCAGCAGCTGCATGGCGGTGTCGTAGCTCGCATCCTGCAGCTCCAGATGCTGTACGAGCTGTCTGGGTTCTCCGTCTAGGAAGGAACGGAGATATGCCAGCTTTTCGGCCTTGGTGGAATCCTTCCGAGTATCCACCAAGGCCAAAAACATGTTCCGGAATCCAGCCCAGTCCCGCATACATCCGGTGAAATGCGGGACCTCCAGGGCACCCAATCCTCCCATGGCGCTGAGTCCAGGGGTGTGGAGCGAAGCGGGGCGCGCAACAGGCTTCCCCTCCCGCAGTCGCTCGATGTCCTTCACCCGCTGAAGGACCTCATCGTAGATGTCTTGGATGTGCTCCAGATCCTTGACATATTGGGCGTGGAGGGCCAGCTCCTTCTCCCCGACCGGGTCGGTTGACAATAGAGCGGTTACCGACCGCTCGGCCAACAGGAAACGACCCTGCATTTCTTTCGAACGCGTCTCCAAGGCGTCCTCCCGGTTCGGCCGATCTATTAATGCAAGCAGCCCGGTGAACCACCGGAGCTGCTGAGCCAACTCCTGCCGTGACGCTGTCATTATAAATAATTTAAACTAAATAAACCTAAACACAAAATTAAAACGAGTCAACGAAAACACGGAATCGATTATCCCGAATCGACTCGATGCTTTCAATTGAAAGAAATTAAATAACAATTAACGTTCCGAGAAATGTCCCAGCCCAAATACAACGGTACTACCAACCTTACAATTCAACCGCACCTGTCCCGGAAGTGCGATTTTACACGAAATGAGCTTAACCTATTACGAACTAACAAAATACACAAAATTACACCGATTAACCTAGAGGTCCGGTAGTAACCACGCTCTGCTACCAAAATGTTGCGGAAACCCACAACACACACTATGCTACTGTTTAAAATTAGGTTACACCTTAAAATCTACAAAATCCACTCATAGTTCCATGCCGCTCCCGCCGTCCAGAACGGGATCCATATGGTCCGATGGGGCCCGAATCCGAGTCCGGGTCTTCTAGGGTTCCCTAATCACACCCAAACTACCCCAAGTGCACTTTTCCCCCGAGGAAATACCTGTTTACTCCAACAGCGGTGACGCCGACATCCAGGCGAATTGTACTCCCGATGCGATTCGCTTACGACGTACACACTCACAAAACACAGGTTGCACAATACACTTAATTAAAGTAATACGGCTCCAAATGCCCTTATTACTACATAAAATCTATTTAATTATCAACACACGATAACCTATCAACCAGCCATTGTTGCCTTCCCGAGACAAGTGTACCAACAAAAAAAAACAATTAGTGATGGGGCCATTATGCCACCAAACAAATTGAATCTCGATAATCGATTCCCAAATCGATCCGTCCATAATACAAATCAAAGTTTTATTTCCAACAAAAATAAATGCCTGTTTATTTGCAACAAGTATGTATGTGTTTCCAAGCTGTATAAACGAGTGAGTTAGCGGAATTAACACTACATATTATTTAAATTACATTTTTTTGTACTTTAAACATTCAAAAATTCTATTATACGCAGACGATATAAAATTTTTTAAAGAAATTAAAAGTGAAACTGACTACTTTTTACTACAGGATGATCTAATAGGATTTGAAAGCTATTGTGACTCGAACAGACTCGTTCTAAACATAAGTAAATGTTATTCGATGGTTTTCTCAAGAAAACGTAATAAACTAAATTTTAACTATAAATTTAAAAAATATCCTTTCTAGTGTTAACCAAACGCGAGATCTTGGAATCATCCAAGACTCTGATTTAATTTTTGATGAACAAATAGAAAACAGCAAAAAAAGCCTCAAAAGCATTAGGGTTTCTAATGAGGACCTGCTCGCAGTTCAAAAAAGCTAAAACAATAAAAGTCTTATATTGTTCTCTTGTGCGGAGTATTCTAGAATATAACTCTCAAGTATGGAATCCGCGTTATTCTATATACATAAATCGGTTAGAATCAATACAGAAGAAGTTCTTGAAATATTTAGAACTTAAAACAAAAACCTACGACACAAGTTACTAGGAAAGATGTGTAAGACATCACTCGCTCCCCCTAAAAGTCTTCTTTTTGTTATAGTTATTTGTATACCTATGTACCTTCTTCCGATCGGACAGGGTTTTTTACAAATCGTATATTATATATATATATTACATAGGCTGATGCAGTACTATAAGTTGTGTGCCGCATGCAGGTGCGCCACGTGGACTACGGCACGGTGGAGACGGTGCAGGTGTCCCTGCTGCGGCCGCTGCGGCGCGAGTGGGGCGCGCTGCCGGCGCAGGCGCTGCGCGCGCGACTCGCGGCGGCGCGGCCCCCGGCGCACGGGCGGCGCTGGCCGCACGCCGCCGCCGCGCACTTCCTCAAGCTGGTGCGCGACACCCGGCTCGTCGCCAACGTCGTCTGCCGCGACAGGGAGGTAAGTGTACGATACAATACACTACGAGACCCTCCATTTGTATAAACTATACTATAGTATAAATGTGTTCACCGTGAAACCTTACATTTATACAAGACGGAGTGGTGAGAGATTAGAAGAGTCAAATTTTGTACTGCTAGTTAATTAAGCTAACGAAAGTAATTCGACCGTGACGGCTGCAGTGAGAAGAATAAAAGCCATGTAGTTCATAATAATAAATCGTTGCACTCTAATTTGAAAGATAATTTGTAAACTATTATCTTTCGAAGTAAATCAGTCTTCTAAAATAATTTTACTCTACTAGCACGATTCACACGATTGTGACTATGAGTTAGTGATCAGCCTTTAAAAATCGCGACGATGCATATTTTTTCAATTTGTGAAAAAAGGTAGCTAGTCCGCAGCCAACATTTAAAGGGCTTTAGAAGTGGCCGTTGACCACCGGCGCCGTCTGATTTACCTTGCTCGTGGTGGTTGCCGCAGGAGGACACGCTGGAGGTGTTCCTGATCGACACGTCGACGGCGGAGGACGTGTGCGTGAGCGCGGCCATGGTGCGCGCCGGCCACGCGGACGCGCGCAACGACTCCGCGTTGCGGGTGAGTAGCCCCGCTCCCTCCGCGCCCGCCGACCTGCGCACGCTCATCGACACCATCACCGGCATCGCCGGCGCCGCGCGCGCGCACGCGGACGCGGACGACGCGGACGGCTGCAGCGACGTGTCCGCTTCCGCGTCGGAAGTGGTGGGGCGGGCGCCGCGGCGGCTGCCCACGTGGGAGGCGGGCGGCGGCAGCGAGGTCAGCACCGGCTCGCTGCGGCTGGCCCGGCTGCGCGCGCTCCACAGCCGGCTGCAGCTCCACGCGCCCCCCCACGCCGCCCCCCACGCCGCCCCCGGCGCGCCCTCCGACGGGGACGACTCCCCCCCGGATTCGTGCAGCGTCGTGTCGATCTCGAGCCGCCTGCTGCGCCGCCGGCTCGCGCTTGCTAAAAAGCTGCAGCAGTACTGACTTTGCTTTTTTTATATATTTACTAGCCGTCACCCGCCCGTTTCGCTGTGGGAAAACATGTGAAAAAAATAAAAAAATTATAGCCTATCATTTGCACAATCTCATGTTCTTACTACATACAAATTATCATCAAGGTCGGTCAAGCTGTTCTTGAGTTTTATAAGTACATACATTTTAGAGCCTACATTATATAGTAAAAAATATATAGATAGTTATTTGGTATAATACACTTTTAAAGTTTTATAATAAATAGTTAGCAATTATTCCCGTTAAAACCTTTACTTAAAATGTTACATTCCTTCGCTTTACAGTGTCTTTAGTCATATATATTATGTGTAGATTTTTATGCAAATCTTTAACTAAATGTTATGAATAACATTACGATATTATGGTTCATGTGTCCTCTCGCAAAAAAAACAAGTTTAAAACTTCGTTGCTGTTAAACATTTTTTTTAAACATTTATAAGTGTAAAGATATTGTATGATGTTACATGTTAACGTTTAATTTATATGAAAATAAATGTTTATAAATAAGTCGTTACAATACAACACTAAGTGTTACTATACTATAGGCTGTATATGAATATCAAAATCTATTGTGATAAACGGGTAAAAGTGTTTGTATTTCTTTTGTGGTTCGCATGTTACGGCAAGCGAGGGGTTATTTCATTGTTACTAAATTTATTTTTGAAAGTCATCTTTTAATGGAGAGAGGCACTATCTGTGGAGATCCGAGAGCAGGGTCGGGTCGATCGAATATATCGAGATGGCGTCGGTCGTAGTCGCGATTTCGGTATTAGACGTTAATAGTAGACAGCTATAGCAATTCGATCACTCGTAGCAATGTATCTCTCACGACAGCGATCGAGAGACGCGCGTTAGATACAGTCGCTGTGAACTCTAGGCCGAGGTGTGCGGTGCGACCGAGCCCCCCCCCCCTGCGGATAGTGACTCGCTCGGTCGTTGCAGACATCGGAGTGCTACCTGTTCCCCCGGTTCGCGGCGCTGGAGAGCGGTGCCACGCCCAACTACGGCGAGATCCACGGCTACCTGCGCGACGGCATCGCGCTCGAGTACGTGGAGGAGTACCGCCGCCACGTGCCGGCCTGCCTGCCCCCCGCCCTGCCGCCCCCCACCCCGTCCTCTAGTGATACGGAGCCCGAGCCCGAGCCCCAGTCCGAGCCCGAGCCCGAGCCCCAGTCCGAGCCCGAGCTCGAGCCCGAGCCCGAGTCCGAGCACGGCTACGACGCGGCCCCCACTCCGAGCCCGGAGCCCGCCCGCTCGCCCAGCCCCGCCCCCGCCCCCGCCCCTGCGACCCCTCCGTCTCCGCGCCCGCAGCCCGTCCAGGACACGTTCAATAGAGTCCCGCTGATGCGGGCCGCGCCCCCCCCCGCCGCCGCGCCCGCACCCCGCGATGCAGTACGCGGGCTTGCCGCCGCCCTTCCCGGGCGCGATGCGGCTGTGCCCGCCCATGTTCCCGCCGCCGCTGTACATGGGCGGGCCGCCCTGCCCCTACGCGCGCCCCGGCCCGCCGCACCCCGCCGCCGGCTACCCCAACTTAGCGCCCTACCCTTATTCCGGCCAGATCCCTCGGGCCGCCGCCAGCTGCCAGAACCTAGGACCTTACCCCCATCCCGCTCAGAGTCCAGCGCCGCCGGCGTCGCATCCCTCCGCTAGCTCTGTAAATCTGGCGTCTTACCCGCACGCGTACCTGTCTCCGGGCCCGGCTCCGCCCGCGCCGTGCCTCGGCGGCGGCTCCCCGACGGGCTCCGCCCCGGCCCCCGCCCCCGCCCCCGCCCCGGCCCCCGCGTGGCCGAGCCCCGCGTCGCCGCCCCCGCCGTACAACGGTAACGCGAAGGAGGTGACGCTGTCGGTGTCCGAGTGCGAGATCTTCCAGCTGCTGAGTCGCGTGGACCCGGGCAAGGCGCAGTGGTACATGGCGGACGCCATCTCGCGCGCGATGCGGCCGCAGCCCCCGCCCGCCGCGCATGCGCCCGCCGCGTCGTCGCTCAACCCCGAGGCGGCGGAGTTCCGGCTGGTGGCGGCGGCCACGCAGACGGAGCGCTTGCGCATGCTGCCGCCCGGCATGCGGCCGCCTCCCGGCTTCGGAGGCTTCGACGGCTGAGGCGGCCGGCGGCAAACCGACCGAAGCTAGACGTCTCTGTTGTGACGGTCGACCGCGTCGGAATCTATACTACCTCAATCTTCCCGCGTTCTGTTAAAAGGAAAACGAATGTGATTGACGCCATCGCGGTAAATTTAAGTATTTTTTAGTATCCAGTTAGTGCCTCCGATTATTGTTAAGCGAAAGAGTTGTGAAAGTTATTTTTTATGTACGATCGTAACTTTTGATTAGCCCGTAAGTACAATATTAACTTTAAATAGTAAATCTCTTATGACTTCACTGTTTTGTTACCGATTTCGTGATTCGTTTCGAACGTTATTAACTTTTCTAAAAGATTGACATTTTGTAAATACTTCATTTTTCGTTTATTTTGTTTCTATAAAATATAAAGTACAGATTATTATGTGATTGTTGAATGTGTGTGCGTATTGCGTATATATCGTATATATACGCGACAGAAATATACATAAAGCGTGCAGGGTAGGTATATTCTGTATCTGTATTGAGTTAATATAGACTGCCTAAAATCATTGCAGACTTATTTACAAATTATCGTAAACACTTTGCTAAATAATTTTGTGCTTTCTCGTCAAAGTCAATATCTATATGATTTGATTCTGTGATAGATAACTCTAATAAAAGTTTAATAAAATGGTGTCCATGTCTTAATTTCCTTGTTACTTTTTTCCTTCAACGGGAAAACTCTTGGCCATAATCGCTCCTTATACTAAGCGACGACGACGTTAAGGCCGGTGATAAAGCACATTATAACTTTTGGTAAAAGATGACTCTTAGGAGAAGCAAAAAGAGGAAGACGAGAGAATACTGAGTATGGATGTATCCTATTTGAGGAACCAGCAATCTTATTTGCAACTATTTGAACCTAACGCTGCTTATGTCGATATAGCGACACACTTAGATGAAATGGTGGTAGCTAGTCAGGGGCACATAAAACGATCCTTACCACAACCACAACCAACCAATAAAGCATAAAGCTCTTGGAGTAACAGCATCTAGCCGCCAGGGAACGGAGGAGTAGAGGTCTTGTGCAAACCAGGCTTCAACGTTTCGAAACGTATCGTTTTGAGCGAAATTACTATTTGGCCAGCCAGACTACATCTAAAAGCTCGACTACCTTCGGCGGTCATATTTTATTATGTGAACAGACTGAAGACATGGCATTACATAATGCATAAGTACACATATATATGTACATACAGTACGTAAATCATAAAAAAAATTGACTAAAACGACACGACCTACATACATAGAAGCAAGCTCAACATGGTGTGCGTCAGCACAGCTGTGCCCTACATAGTCTATGGCTGTGCCACACGGATTCAGTAGGTCAATTCTATTAAAAAACTGCAACTGTACGTTAATGCCTGTTATTTATTGCGTGTAGGAGCAGTGCCGTGGAAATGGACGTATTCTATTAAAATTCTCTGCACCACAACTACACTACAACTGCGCGACTACTACACCACAGCTGCAATAAATACGTTAGTATCTCTACCTAGTTTGTGAATAAAACTAAACTAAAAAAAATAATAAAAATTAGTAAAAATTTGTTTTAAATTAAACTGTTTTTATACAAACGCTAAAAAATAATACGGTAAATATGTATATAGCATTTTTTATAGCTTTTAGTACAATTTTTAATAAAACCATCTAAATTAAAAAAAATATTAACTAACTTCAAAATGCTTATAATACGCTGTGCAAAAGTTGCTCACGATGTACTTCAATAAACCTGCACAAAAACTGCACCAATACTGCTGTCCTTAGATGAATGATTGGTCTCGCTGCGGTCGAGCGCAGCGAGACCAATCATTCATCTAAGACTGCTTTCATTACTACACAAATGTCAAAATATTCTAATGGAATGGAATACGATTATTTTGCAGTAAACATGCAGGTGTAGTGCAGTTTTGTTAGTGGAATACCTGTTTGCGTTAGGTACTTCTCCGTCCCTGCAACACTACGGCAGCAGCGCTGCATAACAGAATACCGAAACGTCAAAATTTGCACATTTAGACACGCGACGCTGCAGTGTAGTTGCAGTTATTTAGTAGAATCGGCCTACAGATATATCTACAGCTTCATGTAAGTGTATAACGTTTTTTCCTAGATTTTGAAAAACGTGCGCGCCGTTTTTACGTTTTTCGACTGTGTACGTGTTTTTGCAAAGGAAATTAATTATACAGCTTCAAGAAAAGATTTGTAAACCAGCAATATGTCAGAAGATATACTAGGTACTTACTTAGGCTGAATGTCACGAATCGTTTTTACTTGCCGGCCATTATAAAAAAAGTATGTTATCAAACATGGCGTGCTGAAAGGCGTCGTGGGAAAGGGAAATAATGATGGTTTTGTTTTAGGTGAACGTTTTGCAAACGGTATCTTGTTCCCGGATTATGTGGTCAAATATAGGAGAGCGAAATATAAATGTCAACGTTCGGAAAAAGTAACGTGGGACGTGGAGTGAAGAAAGCGAGCGAGCGGTCAGTCAGTGTGGGATAGTTGCGTTTATAGTTGTGATGGACTTGGTGATGATAGGAGGTGCCGAGGCGAAGGCGCTCGGCGGTAGGCGAGTGTGTGGGTGATATGCAAGCGGCGCCGGCGCGCTACGTGTCCGTGAGCGAGCTGTACTCGACTGACGAAGTGGAGCTGCTGCTGGACGAGATCCGCGAGCTGGAGCCGACGAGCTGCCGCGGCGAGGACGTGCAGGTACACACCAGCCACACCTATGGGTCATACAACACCACTGTTATAGATATTTATATAGGTACTCATTAAATTAACAACTAACCTCATTTGAGAAACGAAACATTCATAAATTTGTTGCCACCATATATTATTTACACAGCCAAGCCCCTTTTATGTTGCCAAACAATTTTACACATTGATATTTTCAAGACAATTGTATATTTTCAGGACAATTATATATTTCCTCTTGGGAATAGATGAAATCACCCTTCGATGATCTTGGAATTGGGATCCATTTGAAATCTAAGACTTGATTTCACATAACCAGAATTTATTAAAATTCTTCAATACACATTAAAACAGAAATATTTTACCATTATCCATGGTAAAATATCTCTCATAAAACTAAATGATTCAAAGCGAAAAAATAATAATAATAATCAAGGGTCAGATACAGAAGGCGGTACTCTTGGACACGGCGCGGATAGTCCGAAGGTTCCTGTCTCTGCAGCCCTAACCACCGGCAGCTTGAGCCCTGCCCCGTTGCCGGCGGCACCCTAGGCTAGGTTTTTATAATATTTTTGTTTTGTATGTGCTTTTGTATTTTACTTTTATATTAATATTATAACAAACCTAGGCTAAGAAAAAAGATAAATAAAGAGATAATAATAATAATAATTTATTCAATATCTTTTACAAAATAAAACAAAAGGTGCCTGCATAGGTACAAATTCTTACTAACTAGGAAAAAATACAAAATATTGTCATGCCTGAACTAGGACACCTGTTTGTCTGGCGAGAAATTAGGGCTAAACATTTTAAAATAAGTATAATTAATTATAAATACTTAATAGGTATATAATTGTTATTTTTATTGTTTACATATGCATTATGTAAACAATAAAATTAAAACAATAACCAAATAAAAGAAAATAAGAAGCGTTAAATTATACATAAACTTAGCAACTTTCTTTTGAATTTTAAAACAAAATCTATGAAATAAAATAAAATAAAAATTAAATAATTATAGCAATGTTTACTTATTTACATCTTACACTTATTATAATTAAGGTAATATATATTTGCTATCGCATTAAGTCTATTATAGAGAAGTGGTCCTAGGGACATGTAAAATTTGGAGGTATAAGCATGTTTTGTGCTAACTCTATCTGTACAAACTATGTCTTTTCGTAGTAACTTCAGAGTTGAAAGGAAGGGCAACATCCTGCTTTATTACTATATTCAATATAAATAGCTGATGGACTGTTAGTACTTTACATGATTTATATAGAAGGTTAGTAGGAAAATGGAAAGGGCGGAAAGTGGACACCATTGCTCTCTGTGCTCTCTCTACTGTTAACAGCAACGATTTACCAGCTCCACCTCATGAGTTAATACAGTATGTTAGGACTGGCAGCCTGGTACACTTGCCTGATTATTGTAGAGTTTGCAATATAGCATAATTTTTTGAACGCAAATATCATCTTACGTATCCTATTACTTAAGGCTTCTATGTGAGGTTTAAAAGAAAGAGATTTATCTATTTTTACGCCCAAATATTTTATTTTATTCGTATTTTTAATACTGGGCATATACAGTTAAGTTAGTTTGAATTGACATTAGTTTGCGAAAAAACGCAAAAGACATGACAGTCCCACAGAAAGTCCAAGTAAACAGACAAACACAAAACGAATCAGTTATAAAGTACCAGTACAGAACAAATTCGACATCCTCAGCAAAGATGATCCCGAAACTGCAAATAAAAATAGAAAACAATGTCAACCATTATACCTACAAACTCAAAAGTGAAAGAGTTTACAGAACAGTGATAAGAGGGCTGCACGCCTCAGAGGATATTGTGACTATTAAAGAAGAACTACAAGCCAAAGAACATGAGATACGTTAAATTATCAACGTATTGCATCGCACAAGAAAAGAGAAACTACCCCTCTACTTCATAGACCTGGAGCCACAAACCAACAATAAGGAAATATTTAACATAACATATATAAATCACGTCAAGGTTACAATCGAAGCACCATACAAGAAAAAAGAAGTATTGCAATGTAAGAGATGTCAAAGATTTGGCCACACTAAAAACCAATGCTTCAGACCCCACCGATGTGGCAAATGTGGAAATGACCACCCAACAAGTACATGCACTAAATCTCCGGACATAGAAGCAGCTTGCGCGAACTGTCAAGGCAAACACCCAGCAAGCTATAAAGGGTGCATAAAGTATAAACAGTACAAGGAAAGAATACTCAAACTGAAGCCTACCCCCCGACAACCTAAACAAACACACGTAACGACTGCACAACCTAAACCGAGTGGTAATGAAAATACTAAGCCAACGCAGTCTTCAGGACACAGCTACGCCAACGCGCTGAAAAACAAATATGACAATCGCACTAGCCCACCGCAAGGTACTGACATGAATATGAGCCAGCATAACATTACAAGTTTAATAGACGCAATGTTCGATAGATTCCAAGCTATCATGAAAGACATGATGGACAGCATGATTGATCAGATGATCAAATTAATCACATGCCTAACGGCACAGAGGGCCTAAATATACGCATCGTAACCTGGAATGCTAGAAGGAATGAATTTGAGCTGTTCATGAATACTGAAAATATCGATGTTGCTCTGATATACGAAACAAGACTCACACCCAGATCACATATAAATTTTATGAATTACAAAATCTATAGGACTGACCACCCCTCTGGTAACTCTCACGGCGGTACTGCAGTAATACTGAAAAATTATATTGAGCATTATGCTCTTGAAGTGTACACAAGTGAAAAAATTCAGGCAACATCAGTAAAAATACAACAAAAGAACACTGAAATAACACTGGCAGCCATTTACTGCCCACCGCGACATTCAATCGGAGCTGATGAATTCAAGCTGTTCTTCAAACAACTGGGCCCAGTATTTGTATGCGGAGGAGACTGGAACTCCAAACACACATTCTGGGGATCAAGACTAATAAACCCAAGGGGGAGACAGTTATATAAAGCCGCACTAGATCTTAACCTCAAATGCATTTCAGATGGAGAGCCTACATACTGGCCAACGGATTACAACAAAATACCAGATTTGTTAGATTTTTATGTCACAAAGAATCTCAGAAATGAGTAAAACATGTCATCAGATCATACCCCAGTCATATTAAACATATATAAAACAGTTGTACCGGTTGAGGTTAATGGCACATCACATTTTTATTGCATTACTGGCATCTACAACTACTCTAGTATAAATAACTATTTTATTTGTCAGTCTTTCTATTTTCGTAGCATTCACTGCAATCTGTTGCACCATTTACAATGTATGTACAATAGTACCGATTTTTTTATGAAGAAAATGGAAGGCTATTGCCTAGCAGTGCAGCAGTGAGACGACATAGGCAAGAAAAAAAAACCATTACAACTTTCTTTAAGTCAAAAAAATGAATGTCACTATGCTATCCGTTTGTAAGTATACACAGGGTGGGAGACCTTGTACTGACAAAAGCTGACAAGAAACTCGGCAAGGGCATTTCTTTTACCACATATTGGAAAATGTTCTCTATTATAAAACACTTCTCAGGACAAATCAACACGTAAAATATAAAAAAAACAATAGGAATAATAATATTGCAAATCAGTTCACAGATAACATATCTGTGAACATACCTAACCATAATGTTAATATTGCAGGATTTCGAGATAGCCGGGAGCGGGTGCGGGCTAACGGGCGGCGGCGCGGAGGGCGGGCGCTCGCCGTGCGGCACGGAGGCCACGGAGCGGTCGTGGGACTCGCACGCGCAGTACCGGCGCGCGGCGGCGCCTTGCGCGCGCGCGGTCGCGCCGCTCTACTGCCGCCTGCGGCACCTCGGCTCCGCGCGCGGCCTCGCCACCCTCGCCGTGCTCTGGTTAGTGCTCGAATCAAACGCTGCTTCTTGCTATCGAATATGGTGGCAGTGGAATACTACCACCTTTTCATGATGATGTCTGTTTTAATTTTTACATACACCAAACAATTTACGTAATAAAATACAGTTATGATCTGAATGGAAACATAAAATATGTGCTTCCAGCTAAGTTGAGCAGCAATACAGGTAAAGTAATAATTATTTGCGAAGTTCGAGTACCTAATAAGTAACAGCACCTGGATGACCGAGCTTTGCTCGGTATTTTTTTTTGTAATTTTCTAAAAACGAAACCTAGCTAGATCGATTTAGACACAGAAAATTTCATCCAAATCGGTCCAGCCATTTAGAAGGAGTTCAGTAACATACACACACACGCACAGAAGATTTATCTATATGTATATTAATACGTGAAGAAAAAACTTCGTACCCCTTTTTACCAAAATTGCGCGGACGGAGGAGTATGAAAATTCGCAAACACACACCATGTATTTGACACACACGCATATAACTCTTTTCAAAAAATTCAAAATGAAAGAGGAGCGGCCGAAGCTTTCTCATTGCTTAGGATACAATCCGTGCAGCCTTCATAAAATTACGGTCGAATTTCGACCACTGGGCAACCACTAGTACTCGTATATATAAAGATATATACAAGAATTGGTCGTTTAAAGGTGCGCAGGCGCGGCGGCGGCGTGCGTGTGGGGCGCGGTGGGCCTGCGCGCGGCGGGCCTGCCGCTGGCGGGGCGCGTGCAGTTGCTGCAGCTGGCGGCGCTGTCATCGCTGCTGCTGCACGCCGTGCTGCTGGCGGCGCACGTCACCGGCCTGGCTGCGCTCATGCCCATCGACTGGAACCGGCTCGTGAGTGCGCACCACCACTACTGTTATACATTATCATTTTATGTAGGTACTACCGAACCGATGATCCCAGTCATACTAACGAGCGGCACGTGAAGGGGATATACAGTGGTTTTTAGTGGGTAGGTCCCTTCTCTTCCCGAATCCCTGTCGAGACCCTAGGGTTTGAGTGAGCCTGCTCCTGTTTATAGTATTACCCTTGAGCGATATAATTGTAAATAGAAATCACTGTTCGCCGTTCATCGGTACAAAGAGAATATTTTCAACCGGTACCTTTAGTTACCGACAGCTCGGTTCGCCGAAAGAATGCTAAAAGTAATAAATGTTTCACCGATCCCACTATTTGCAGATAAGGCAATTCGCTGAAAGCTCCACTGGGCGAATTAGCTGTTTTCGTTCTTTCCTCGTGGTCAAACTAAGTAGTCAAACTGATTTGACCGTGAACAGTGATTTCTATTTACAATTATATCGCTCAAGGGTAAGGGGTATTTGACAGGTTTTAGAAAAATATGTCTAATGGTTCATTATAGCATAATATATTTGCAATTTGATTAATTCGTTATGAATTTCTTTATTTTTTATGAAAATCGCCATTAAAATTCAAATTAATAAAATAGCCGCCAAAACGCTGAAGACGCCATGCATGCAGGTCACGTGATGTCGTGACGTCACCTGCTTGTAAGCAAACTTTTAGCTGTCAAATTATACGTACAAAATTTTGATTGACATTTACTGTAAACAAGCTGGTGACGTCACTCCAGATTCAGCGTCATCCCGTGCGTTTTTGATCACCTGGTCAATCATAAAAAAATTATTATGTTATTAATGATTTTTTATAAAAATCATACTTATTTTAAAATTATGTGCTGGCTAAATTAGTTTAAAAACATGTTTACTATTAAGTTAACAACAGTTAGATCAATAATTTCATTGTAGTCAAATACCCCATTCTATAAACAGGAGCAGGCTCGGTTTGGAGCAGTAGGGAGGCGGGAGCTGGAGGGGAGAACCTCACATAACCCCACATTTAACCGCCTCTGTGGTCTAGTAGTTAGACCCACCGGTTAGACCCAGAGGTCCCGGGTTCGATTCCCAGCGGGGGTACATGTTTGTGTACTCGGTTTGGTTGGTGGTGGTGCTTGTTTGTCTGCCTGGCTAGCTACCACCATCTTATCTAAATATGTCGCCATAACAAGTATGGCATTGAAGCAGCGCCTCCTGGCGGCATACGAGAGGAGTTAATATTTTACTATACAAATTGTCGTTTTTGTTAACGTGATCTAATGGTGAATGAAACTAGCACTAGGCACGCTGCGGCGCGGGTCCGTGCGACGCAGACATTTCAGCCGGCACAGACTTCTGCGCGACGCACGCGTGCGTGTCGCCACGTGTTTTTTTAAACATTTTATTATAATTTTGTTACAAGGACAGAACAATTAATAGAACTCTCTCGATAGTACAAATTCTACAATAGTAGATCGTTTTATCAGATAATCACTTTGCCAAATAGTTTTCTACGCTTTACCAAACCGTGAAGTAGCAGCGACTCATTAATTTTAATTATCAGACTCACAAATTTAGTTGATCAACTCCGTCTCGGCGTCTCGTTTGTACTAGCGGTGTTCTGAGCTGCGTGCACTGACACTGTGTTGCAGGGCTCGTGGACGGGCGTGTGGAGCGGCGTGTCGCTGGCGGTGGGCGGTGGGCTGACGCTGCACGCGCTGGCGTGCGCGCCCGAGTACCGCCCAGCGCCCGCGCACCTCGCGCGCCTGCTCTACTCCGCCTCGGTCAGTACGCATTTCTTTATATGTTTTTTTTATATTAGCCTATTTTGTGTCCCACTGCTGGGCGAAGGCCTCCCTTTGGCGGCTCCACTCTTCTCTATCGTCGGCCACATCATACCACTCCGGCGAACGAGTGGTCGTGTCGTCCTCCCGTCTCCGCTTTGGGCTGCCTCGTCTCCGGTGTCAATCATAAATCCATTTTTTCTTTTATCCCAATGAAAATCTTTATGGTTTTTACAACGACGTCCACGTCAATCGACATCTCGACGTCCGGCGCGATAGCATCGGGAAGAGAGAGGGAAGGGAAACGATTGAAACGCATAGGCCTAGCTGCCAAAAACATTAGGGGCTGCCGTCGCGTCCGACGCCGGGGATCCGAGTTTCCTGCAAGACACTGATCCTCAGCATCGGCCAGCGCGCCTATCTCACAGATTTTATACTGTGTACACCACAAAAAATAAATCAAAATCTTGTTACACTATTCAATACATGGAAGAAACTGCTATAAGAACTAGTTACTAATAATATTAAAATAAGTATCATCATCATTTAGCCTCAAAATCTCTCGGTTTCATTATAAGATCAACTCATGAATTTAAATCTATAAAACCGATAAAGGTACTTTTCTGCGCTTACGTGCGTAGTACCCTTGAGTATGCCTCGGCAGTCTGGAATCCACAATATAATATATATATTTCCCGAATTGAATCCATACAGAAAAGATTTTTAAGATATTTGCAGTTTAAATGTAGAATAGTGGATCATGGATATGAGACGAGGTGTAGGAGATATCATTTCTTACCTTTAGAGAAAAGACGACAAGTAATTGACTTAATCAGTCTGTTAAAAATTGCGAGTGGTACTATTGATTGCCCTTCTTTATTGGAGCAAGTTAACATCTGGGTACCACGCAAATTAC
The DNA here is from genome assembly GCA_947562085.1 of Eudonia lacustrata. NCBI lineage: Eukaryota > Metazoa > Arthropoda > Insecta > Lepidoptera > Crambidae > Eudonia > Eudonia lacustrata. The sequence goes on along the minus strand of OX387323.1, from coordinate 472,313 downwards.
CGGTTAGACGAACTCAACCACTAGCAATACCCAGAGTTTATACTAATTATCGCCGTAACTCTTTCTTTATTCGAGCGAGTATTTCCTTCAATGACCTGTCAAGAAGCGGCAGCGAGTTGGAATTGTTTCGGACAAAACCCAATAATTTGATTAAGTTTTTTACTTCAGAGTTTTTTAACCCCCACTCCATAATTGCTGCCGTCACATAACATGTTTTATTTCTGTTAGTTTTTATATTTTTATATCACTTTAGTTTTATTATTGTTTAGTTTTCATATTATAATAATTTTTGTATACTACTCTGTAAATAACGTGATCCATGTACATCTTAATTTCCATATGCGAATACCTGTTCATAGCTAAGTAGATTTATAGAAATGTATCCATATATTGTATAAGTGCTGTTGGTGTTCTGAACAAAATAAAATAAAATAAAATAAATCATCATCATCTCAGCCAAAAGACATCCCCTGCTGGATAAAGGCCTCCCCCAAGGATCTCCACAACGACCGGTTTTGTGCTCCTCGCATCCAGCGGCTTCCCGCGACCTTCACAAGATCGTCGGTCCACCTTGTTGGAGGCCTGCCCACACTGCGCTTTCCGGTACGCGGTCGCCACTCCAGGACTATCCCGCCCCAGCGGCCATCAGTCCTGCGAGCAATGTGCCCTGCCCACTGCCACTTGAGCTTAGCAACTCTTCGGGCTATGTCGATTACCTTTGTTCTTCTGCGGATCTCCTCATTTCTGATTCGATCACGCAGAGAAACCCCGAGCATAGCCCTCTCCATTGCTCTTTGAGTGAACTTGAGCCTTTTTATGAGGCCCATAGTGAGCGACCACGTCTCAGTCCCGTATGTCGTCACTGGCAACATGCACTGGTCAAAGACTTTCGTCTTGAGACACTGCGGTATATCGGACGAGAAGATATTTCGTAGCTTACCGAACGCTGCCCAGCCTAATTGGATTCGACGATTGACCTCTTTGCTGAAGTTGGACCTACCTAGCTGGACCGTTTGTCCCAGGCAAACATAATCGTCCACAACTTCAAGGGCAGAGCCCCCAACCTTCAGAGGAGTGGGTATGACACGTGAGTTCGACATAACTTTCGTCTTCTCCATGTTCATTTTAAGACCCACTTGTTGAGAGACTCTGTTGAGGTCACCGAGCATTGCGCCGAGGTCTTCCAGGGTCTCAGCCATGACCACTATATCGTCAGCAAACCGAAGGTGAGTGATGTATACGCCGTTGACGTTGATGCCGACTCCTTTCCAGTCCAGAAGCTTGAAAACATCTTCCAGTGCAGCAGTGAACAGTTTCGGAGAAATCACATCTCCCTGTCTCACTCCTCGCTGCAACTGGATAGGTTTCGAGCTCTGGTCCTGAAGACGGACTGACATAGTGGCGCTTTCATACAAACACCTCAACACTTCGATGTACCGATAGTCAATTTGGCACCGCTGGAGAGACTGTAGCACGGCCCATGTCTCAATCGAATCGCAGGCTTTTTCATAGTCCACAAACGCTAAGCAAAGAGGCTGGTTATACTCTTCGGTCTTCTATATAACCTGCCGCAGCGTATGTATGTGGTCTATGGTGCTGAAGCCTTTTCGGAATCCGGCTTGTTCGATAGGCTGGAAGTCATCAAACCTGCGTGAAACAATAAGTATAAGTATATAAATTAATTAATTAACCCTATTCTTGGCATAATAGATTATTTGAGACACTAAAACTATAAAAAATCTCGAGTAGTAAGTAATAGTAGTAGTAGTAATAAAAGAACACATTTTGTACAAAAAATATATATATATAAAAAAAAAACTCTGCCAAGTATAGGGTTAAAACGACTCACGTCGTCCTACATAACAATTTGCGTTTTTTCTCTAGTTATAAAAAGGAGGTCATTAAAAGTGGCAAACATCAAGAATAAATATGTCCCCAATATGAGCCTCGAGGAACACCATCGGATTGGACAGTTCGTGGCAGTCTGTGCAGGCGTGCGAACCTAAACCTAAAGCAACAGTTTTATTATACGATCAGGCATCATGACATTACTAATTTAGATGTCAGATAAGATATTGTACAATATTTTCTTTGTTCAATAGGTGATAAGATAATGGATAATGTATGAATCTATATATTAATACGTGAAGCGAAAACTACCTTTTACGAAAATTTCGCGGACGGAGGAGTATGAAATTTTGCACACATATAAATTTATATAGAGAAGGAGTACAGAATGTTAATATTTTATTAAAATTATGCTTAAAAAATACGTTAAATCCATAAAACAAACATCACTGCTAAGGCACGAGCCTTCCCTATAGATGGATAGGGAGAACGGGCTATAAACCACCACGCGGGCCCAGTGCGGTGCGGTGTGGTTGTTAACGACTGCTAGTGCAGCCGGGACCAACGGCTTTACGTGCCTTCCGAAGCACGGAGGAGCTCGATGATGATACATTTTTGGTCACGGTTAAGGACGCTCGGACTGCCCGTCGACCAGTGGTCCTTCCTTCTTCTGCACATCGTTCTGGCCAAGTTGTCGCAGGAGATGAGGGACAAGTTCGAGCGGAATCGACTGGTCCACAAGGATCTCGGCAGCGTTCTGCCCTCGATAGGGGAACTTCTGGAGTTCCTGGAAGAGGAGGCTGGCCTGCTGGAAAACCAGCTAGCCTCCCAGGAGGCTCCGACAAGTGCGCTGGCCCGCACTTCCGGAGTCTACGGCGCCCAGCCGCCACGCCACCCAGGGAAGGGTCGCGGCAGGCTGGTGGCTGCGGCCGCCATCAACCCCGGTTCTGGATGCCGGGTTTGCGGACAGCAGCACTTGGAACAGCTATGTCCAGCAATTCTCGGGCTGCCCACAAAAGAGCGCCGAAACCTCGTTCGGACACGAGAATTGTGCTATGCCTGCCTGGGAGGACATAGGTATAATGAGTGTCCCCAGGCGAGGCCTTGCGATGTGTGCGGCGGACCGCACCATCGCTTACTGTGCACCCGTAGTGCTGAGGGCTCAGCACCGGTTCGGGAGAGGGGATCTCCCACGGGTGGCGGTTTGGGGCCGGGGTCAACTCCGCCTCCGGAAAGACGGAGTCCGCCACGGCCGCCACACTACAACCCCTCGTACACCCCGGCTCAGGTGAGTTGGGGACCGCCGGAACGGAGCCAGGTTCTGGCTACAACCCGGCACCCGGCGCGACCAACACCAGCAGTTGGTGCCTCTAAGGGCCACTGGGTACAGGGAGCCCCACCTCCGGACCCAACACCCGGATACTCGTACGCGTATCCTCCGCCGCCGTTACCGGAACAACAACGACATGAGAACCGTCAACAGTTCTCACCGGTACTGCACGAGTACCCGAGGTTGGAATACCACCCACCCTATCACCGGTATGGTAGGGCAGCTGGATACGCACCACCCCGGATGGTGGCCTGCACGCGTCCGACTTACTGGCCGAGTCATCACGGTTCGACAGGGTCGGCTGCTGGCTATGACGCGTGACTAGCCTGTGGTCGGGCTACGTCGGAACCGAGGACGGTTCTTTTGCCCATCGCGCAGGTACGCGTTTGGGGACCTAGGGGGGACTTCGTCCGGATACGAGCCCTCCTAGACACTGTGGACACTCGGAGTCTCGTGGGATGAGCCACTGGTAGGGCTCTCACTCGACACTTGGCTCGCTCTGATCTCTACGATCGAGGCGATCAATCAGGTGGCGTTGCCGCGGCGGATCTTGCCGCGGGGCAAATACAGGGCAAGCCTACATGGCTTCTGCGATGCGTCAGAACGAGGGTATGCCGCAGTGGTGTATCTGCGAACGGTGGATTCGAAGGGTCGAGTCGCCGTCTCCTTGCTTCTGGCTAAAAGCAAGGTGGCTCCCCTCAAAACTAGGCTGACAATCCCGAAGCTGGAGCTTTGCGGGGCGCATCTATTGGCCAAACTGTTGTGCCACGTGCACAAGGAACTGACGTCTACGGTGGACAGTGGACGGAATGTCTACGCCTGGTCTGACAGTCAGGTAGCTCTGGCATGGCTACGCGGGGCACCCCACGTATTGGAAACGTTTGTGGCCAATCGGGTATCTCAGATACAGAACTCGGGCATCGAAATTTGTTGGAGGCACGTTCCCGGCCCCTGGAATCCTGCCGATTGTGCCTCTCGGGGCTGCACCGCGCCGGAATTGGTGCAGCATGCCCTCTGGTGGGGTCCAGAGTGGTTAAAGGAGGGTGAGTCATCATGGCCGGTCACCATGATCGATGGCTCCCTAGGGATGCTCCCTGGAATAAAAGTTTTGGTGACAACAAACGAGTCAAGGCCAGATCCGAATTGGTTGACGGCTCGATACAGCAAACTGGACGAATTGCTAGGTGTAACTTGCTGGATCCGGAGATTTCTACATAACTGCCGCCATCCAGACAAAAGGCAGTTATCACCCGTGGCGGGTGCTGAGGGACGCAGGAGTTCACTGTTGGCCCTGATACGGCTGGTTCAAGCTGACCGGTTCGAGGACGAACTGAAGATTTTGCGCGTCGGTCGCGCAAAGCTCAAGGGAGCGATCTCTCGGCTCAACCCATTTCTGGATGCGGATGGACTGTTACGCGTTGGAGGTCGCCTCAAAAATGCCGACCTGCCCTTCGGTAGCCGTCATCCTCTGCTACTCCCCAAAGGAGGACCTTTGGTAGAACTGGTGGTCTCGGATAGACACCTGCAAAACGCTCACGCGGGGTGTAATGCGTTACTGGCGATATTACAGAGGGAGTTCTGGATTTTGTCCTCTCGGAGAGTGGTTCGCAGCGTGTTATTTAAGTGTGTGGCTTGTTATTGGGTGAAGGCCTCCACTATGCAGCCACAGATGGGGGATCTCCCTTCTGACCGGGTTTGTCGGACTACTAGGCCGTTCGACGGGGTCGGTACGGATTTTGCTGGACCGTTTCTGGTGAGAACCACAGCCTATCGTAACACTAGGGTCACGAAAGCATACCTGTGCGTTTTTGTCTGCCTGGCCACTAAGGCCGTCCACCTGGAAGTGGTTTCGGCTCTGTCTACGGAAGCCTTTGTCGCCACGCTGGATCGTTTTGTTTCGCGACGGGGTTTACCTTCTCTCATTCGGTCCGACAACGGTACCAACTACAGAGGCACTGCCAACTACTTAAAAGATGTGAACGATTTTCTGGATAAAAATTGTAATAGCATAAGTCAAGCTCTCGCACAGCGGGGAATCACATGGCGATTTAGTGTGCCAGCCTGTCCCCACTGGGGCGGGATATTTGAAGCCGCGGTAAAATCGGCAAAAACTCACTTGCGCCGGGTAGTCGGGGAAACTACCCTCACGTATGAGGAACTTACAACTGTGTTTTGTAAGGTTGAGGCGGTTCTCAACTCGCGTCCGCTTTGTCCACTCTCCTCTGACGCAAATGACATGGAAGTCCTGACCCCTGGTAATTTTTTGGTCGGTCAGCCACTCACTGCCCTGCCTGAGTATCCCTGGAAGGATGAACGCAGACACCGGATGTCTCGTTTTCAAATGATACAACAAATGAGTCAGGACTTGTGGCGTCGTTGGTCACTGGAGTATCTGCATTTATTGCAGCAGCGTGTAAAGTGGACAGACCGGACGTCGCCCCCTTCAGAGGGGGATCTGGTTTTATTAAAAGAGGCTAATTTGCCATCGTTATTTTGGAGACGAGGTCGCATTTTAAAGTTAATCTGGGGCGCGGACGGGACTCCGCGTGTGGCGCAAGTGTTGGTTGATGGATCGGTGCTAAATCGCGCAGTCGCGACCTTAGCTCGATTACCGGTTGACTAGTTTAAGATTTCAGGCTAGAAAGCGGTACGTCCGCTTTGGGTGGCGGGATGTTGCAAATAAACAGGCATTTATTTTTGTTGGAAATATAACTTTGATTTGTATTATGGACGGATCGATTTGGGAATCGATTATCGAGATTCAATTTATTTAGTGGCATAATGGCCCCATCACTAATTGTTCTTTTTTTTCTTTGTTGGTACACTTGTCTCGGGAAGGCAACAATGGCTGGTTTATAGGTTATCGTGTGTTGATAATTAAATAGATTTTAAGCAGTAGTAAGGGCGTTTGGAGCCGTATTACTCTAATTAAGTGTATTGTGCAACCTGTGTTTTGTGTGTGTACGTCGTAAGCGAATCGCATCGGGAGTACAATTCGCCATCCGTGTTTGGATGTCAACGTCACCGCTGCTGGAGAAAGCAGGTATTTCCTCGGGGAAAAGTGCACTTGGGATAGTCGTTGGGTGTGATTAGGGAACCCGAGAAGACCCGGACTCGGATTCCGGCCCCATCAGACCATATGGATCCCGTTCTGGACGGCGGGAGCGGCATGGAACTGTGAGTGGATTTTGTAGATTTTAAGGTGTAACCTAATTTTAAACAGTAGCATAGTGTGTGTTGTGGGTTTCCGCAACAGTCAGATTTTGTGATAAGTCCATTAATGTTTTGGTGTAGTATGTTTATTCGATTAGTCACGAAAAAACTCCATACTTGGGGCAGCATCATTGATAAAGTCATTGACTAAAGCAGACGACGAATGCTTATTTGCATTGGGTAACCCAGGGTTTATTTGTAAAATTTGGTTATTCCCGGTCACAAATTCCGTTTCGAGTACCATTATCTCTTAGATTACTATATAATGTTTTTTTATTCATCCAAATTTTATACAGATCATATTTCCGCCTATACAGATCATATTTCCGCCTATACTGTAGTCTTAAGACTTCACGTAAAATGTTACGACATAGATTAATAGCATAATATTTCTGTTTCGGTATAGCTCGAGCAAAATCCAAATCCAAGAAAACAGCAGCATCAAATTGACTGCATATAAAAATCAACTCATAGTTTAGTTTATTTTCATTAAGGTGTTTATTGAACGATGATTCGCAGACAATCACATTTGTATTTCTAACCGACGATAGCCATGACGCTAAGACATAACGGATTACAAAAAGACTGTCATCATTCCTAAAACCTATAACTATAATGTAGTCTTTAGCAGTTAATTTACATAAATCAGATTTATAAGACGCAAGAATGTCAAATAATGTAGCGCCAGACTTCCAAAAGCTGACGACGTCAACCTGTGGCCCAAGTAACTTTTGTAAGGTTTGCCTAACTCCGTAATAAAGCGTCAACAGAAAAAGATGTTGTTTCGGTGGAAGAGAAAAAAGCTAAAGCAAAACTCATAATAACCGTTGATTCTACCCTCTACGTTCACATCAAAAACGAGAAAACCGCTCAAGACGTATAAAAAAAGGTTTGAAATCTCTATTCGACGATTCTGGCTTCCAGCGAAGAATAAGTTTATTACGCCAACTTATTTCAATCAGGCTAGAAGATAGCGAATCGATGACAGCATACGTGACTCAGATGGTGGATACAGCGCAGAAATTAAAAGGAACGGGTTTTCAAATCACTGATGAGTGGATTGGTTCATTGTTATTAGCAGGCCTAAGTGAAAAGTTTGCGCCAATGATAATGGCCATAGAACATTCCGGCGTGAGCATAAGTACAGACGCATTTAAAGCAAAGTTGCTGGATATGGAAACTACTGTTGGTAACACTGACGGAGCATTTTTATCCAAAGGTTGGCAGAATCGTAAAAAGAGTAATGCCAACAGAAAAAACTCAAACATGGCAGATCTGTCAAAGCCGAAAACAACAAAGTCTATACGGTGCTATCGTTGTAAACAACTTGGACATTATATGAATAAGTGCCCACAGAATAATCAAAATAACACTGAAAATGCATTTAGTGCTATATTCTTGAATCCAGAGAATCCTTTCAAAGATACGGATTGGTATATAGATTCGGGTGCTAGTTCACACATGGTTGTAAACAAAAGTTGTTTAGAAAATGTTACACTCAACCACAAAGTGAAGAATATCGTGGTCGCCAACAAGGAAACTATACCAGTGTTGTGCACAGGCAATACCAGAATAACGACGCAAGTGAATGACTCGGAGATTGATATTACTGTGAAAGACGTGTTGTGCATACCTAACCTCACTACAAATCTGTTATCAGTTAGTCAGCTAATTCGAAATGGAAACAAAATTAGTTTCGAAAATGATGTTTGCTTCATACGCAATCGACAGAATGAACTGGTGGGAAAAGCAGAATTAGTGAACGGAGTTTATCGCCTGAACATCAAGTCTGATAAGTTGCTAGCAGGTGCAGCAACAGCCGTGACTAGTAAGATGTGGCACCGAAGGTTAGGACACTTGAACAGTATAGACCTGAACACTATGAAAAATGGTGTAGTTGAAGGTATTGAATTCTCAGATAAAGCTGTGATTAATAAATCCAATTGCATCACTTGTTGTGAAGGAAAGCAAGCGAGACTGCCATTTTCACACAAAGGTACCAGGTGTGAGAATGTGCTTGATGTGGTTCACGCTGATGTCTGTGGGCCCATGGAACAAGTCTCAATTGGATCATCACGTTATTTTTTGCTCTTTGTCGATGACCATAGTAGGATGGCATTTGTTTATTTCCTGTAGGCCAAAAATGAAGTTTTCAATTACTTTAAGGAGTTTAAGGCATTAGCTGAAAAGCAGACTGGCAAGAAATTAAAAGTGTTGAGGACAGACAATGGAGGCGAATTTTGCTCTTCAGAGATGAACAGTTTTTTGAAGAAAGCGGGAATTGTGCATCAAAAAACGAATCCTTACACGCCAGAGCAAAATGGTATGTGCGAGAGACTGAATAGAACTGTGGTTGAAAGAGCTCGGTGTATGCTATTTGATGCTAAGTTAAGCAAAAAGTTTTGGGCAGAAGCTGTAAACACAGCTGTATATCTGCGAAACAGGACAATAGCATCTGGCTTAACAAAGACACCTTGTGAACTCTGGACGGGCAAAAGACCGAATGTCAGCCACATTAGAGTATTTGGTAGCACTGCAATGGCTCATGTCCCTAAAATTAAAGTCACAAAGTGGGACAAGAGAGCAGAGAGACACATTCTTGTGGGTTTTAAAAAACAATGTGAAAGGTTACAGGTTGTATAATCCCAAGACAAATAACATCATCATTAGTCGAGATGTCATTATCATGGAAGAGTATTATCCAGAGTAGCTCAGACATGACTCAAGCTGTAATTAGAGAGGAAAAGAGAGATAAAGACATGAAGAAGGACGATTCTATTATCATTATATCCGATGACACATATGTTCCTGATGAAAGTGAAAGTTCCAGCTCTGATGAATTCCAGTGTGCTTTAACTGAAGAGGAAGTTGATGATCTGCCAGTTGAAACTGTTGTCTCTGAAAAACGTCAAAGGAAGAAACCAGAAAGATATGGTGTGGGTAACATATGCATGGAAAGTGTTGATAGGGAGAGTCTGACTTATGAAGATGTAATTAATGGTTCAGAAAAAAAGGAGTGGTGCAATGCAATGCAGGAGGAGTTGCAGTCATTTCAAGAGTGCAATGCATGGGAAGTAGTGGACAAACCGATCAATGGGACAGTGGTCCAGTGTAAGTGGGTGTATAAGAAAAAGGTTACTAGTAATAATAAGATGAGATACCGTGCACGTTTGGTTGCAAAGGGATATACTCAAAAAGAAGGTATAGATTTCACAGAAACTTTCTCACTAGTTATAAGGTACTCTGTTTTAAAATTACTATTTGCTTTGAGTGTTAAATTAAATATGAACATTACCCATTTCGATGTAACAACTGCTTTCCTCAATGGGGATCTTAGTGAGACTGTATACATGCACCCACCACAGAATTTTGCTCTCAAGGATAAAGTTTTAAAATTGAATAAAGCTATTTATGGACTAAAGCAATCTGCTTGGTACAAAAAGGTGGATGAATGTTTACAGGAGTTAGGTTATAGAAAATCTCAACATGAACCTTGTTTATTCAATAAAACTACTAAAGGTCAAAAAACCTTTATTGCTTTATTTGTTGATGATTTCTTTGTGTTTTCAAACAATGCCACTGAAACAAATAATATCAAATGTCAATTAAGTGCCAGATTTAAGCTAAAGGACTTAGGTACATTAAAACAATGTTTAGGCATGCAAGTTGTAATTTCTGAGAATGAATTGTCAATCAATCAAGAGTGTTTCATTGACAGTTTATTAATTAAATTTGGGATGGTGAATTGTAAGGATACAACTATAACTCCTATGGAAATTAATTTAAAATTAGACAAAAGTGATAATGAAAAATGTGATGTCAAGTACCCTTACCAACAGTTAATAGGCAGCCTCATGTATTTATCCGTACTTACTAGACCAGACATTTCTTACAGTGTTAGTTTTTTAAGCCAGTTTAACAATTGTTACAATAAAATACATTGGCAACATGCGAAGAGAGTTTTAAAGTATTTGGGAGTTACTAAATCTTATTGTTTAACTTATAAAAAGGATGATTGTAATATAGCTGGTTTTGTGGATGCAGACTGGGCTTCCAACCCGATTGATAGACGGTCTTTTACTGGTTTTTGTTTCAAGTTGTCAGGGGGTGTCATTTCACATGAGTGTAAAAAACAACAAACCGTGGCACTCTCTAGCACTGAAGCCGAATATATGGCAATTTGCGAAGCCGCTAAAGAAGCAATTTTCTTTAAAAATTTGTTATTGGAGCTTACTGAAAATGATGTTGGCACTATTATTCTGTATAATGATAACCAAAGTGCAAAAAAGCTTGCTGAAAATGGTATGTATCATAAAAGGAGTAAACATATAGATGTTCGTTTTCATTTCATAAGAGAAGCTGTTGCTCAAAAATTAATAGAAATAGTTTAGTTAGATACATTGAATATGCCAGCAGATATTCTTACAAAAAGCCTGCCTAGTATTAAACATTATAAATATTTACTAGATTTGGGTATATATAAGCGATAATTGTAACAGGTGTACATTGTCTGTTTTTATTTTAAAGATTGTATTTATCTATTTGATAAAATTTGGTTTATTTCAATGAGTGGTGGTGTAATGAATCTTCATTGAAATGATTATGTTTTCTAATCTGTGCAATATATGTATGGGCACTAGCGCCACCTATGAAATGTTTGTACCTATGTCTATGGTAAAATAAAAAGGTCAGTCATTGCTGAAATCTTGCCGCGTTTTATTAAAGTAAAGGATCACGTGTGCGCATTATAACATATTAATGTAATTAAATTACTCATTCCACTATCTTATACTGCTGCGCCAGAAGCAACTGTTATTTTTAATTAAGTTATTTTTAATCTCATTGTAAGAAAACTTTATGTTTGTATGAGAATAAAGTCTTTAAACCTATAACTGGATGGTTTGCCCACTCGAGAGCATGCCGTGTATAATTTTCCGTGTGAAAAACATGGTGTGCTCAAATCTAAGCCACAAACAGACATCGTTTGGCCTTGGGACTTATTGAGAGTCGTTCCTACTCCGTGCTATTTACTGGGTGAGAAGTGACACCGGTAGACGCCTGGCGGAGACAACTGATTAATATGGCTATGAAAAATTGGGGTTGGTGATAGAAGGGTGAAAATTTAGGGTTGAATGTATTTTTTGATGCTTGCATATTTAAAAAAAAATAAACCAAAAAATGTTAGGGTATATATATTACTTTAACGTGCAACCCAAAATGGATAGAAATCACTAATCTGTTATTATCCGGTCAATCATCCAGCGATCGTCATGACATAACAGCACGAGTGTTCAAGCAGAAACTCAAAGCGCTTATGAACTTCATTGTAAAATATCATGTCTTCGGAGACGTACGATGTTGGATGTACTCTGTAGAGTGGCAGAAGAGAGGACTGCCTCATGCGCATATTCTTCTGTGGATGGTCGAAAAAATAGGACCAGATGAAATTGACTCAATAATTTGCGCAGAAATTCCCGAAGTAAATCTAGAATTGTATGAAATAGTGAAGAAGAACATGATTCATGGACCGTGTTGTGAACTTGACTTGCATTATGCGTACGCCGACCGATATTTTGAGGCCTCACAGGTGGCATTTTCTTTAAATCAATAACATTATATAACACTACGATAAACCTTCAAATACACGAAACTCTTTTGCAAAAAAAGCGGTAATGACGTATTGTCCATTTGAAGTTGTCAAATGATCTACGTCATTCTGTCGCATTCACTCGCTCACTTTTCTCATGATATTTAAAAAAAATCATACTTTAGTAAAAATATATTTTTTTCTTTTAATTTTCTTCTGTATAAACCTTGTCCTGACAATAACAAACTCAAAAAAAAAAGAATTATCCAGTTTTGTGCAGTCGATCATAAGTTATGCGCGTACATACATTTCAGTGATTCATTTTTATTTATATAGATTAAAATCAGAGAAAAAACCATAAAGTTAATATACCAACGGAATAGAGCAACAAACACGAGCTTTCAAAAGAAACCTAAATGGGATGACGTTTGTGTGTGTATAATTGTTAATGAGTGCGTGATAGTGATATATGTCATGTCGCTTTTTACATTAACGATATCGATAATATTAACTATAGGTAGACCGCTTAACTGAGTCCTCGCCTGCGGTAGGTACGCGGGGCGGGAGGTACGTAGAGCTCTGCCACGAGTACGAGCGTTTTGCGACGCGGCGAACGGATTTCTAGTTCATTGCGCGTTATACTACGGCAGTCATACAGACAGCAGTGATAGAAAAAACGCAATGAACTAGAAATCCGTTTGCCGCGTCGCAAAGACGTCAGTAGTCGTGGTCGAACGGTAAGGTGGTACACACGTGATAATTTTAAAAAGACTCATATGAAGATAAGCAATCATAAATAGAGGTGCCTGCCTACCTAGTTAATCAACTGTTTTGAGAAAAGTAAAAAAAAATATCTGTTTTTTTACTTTGAAGCCGTTATTTGTTATAGAATATTTGATAAATACAATGGTAATGAACTTGTGTACTATTTATTAAGCAATATCAAAATAATAAGTCAATCACTTGTATCCATATCAATATCACTGGAACTTGATTCTTCACTTTTGAAGCAGCCATCATCAGAATCATCTAAATCGTCCTGCACGTTAAAAATAAAATCAACAATATCATGTATTAATTTAATTATCAATTGTGTAAAACTGAGTGGCTTTTCTTCTCATCACGCCTTTTGTGAAATCGTCTATTCCCATTCTTTTTTTGCGAATCTGTTTTGATCTACTCAGTGATTGAAATTTTTCGTTGTCTTTAAATAATAAATGTTCCTTCTAGATATAGACTTTTCCGATAGTCCTGTAATTTTGCTTCAGTTTTGTTTAAAGGAATATCTTGTTGATATTCAGCAGAATTTGGATCCAATTTCTTTTTTTTTAAATATTCGTATACGTTAAAAGCCATTTGCTTGCACTGACTATTAATTTTATGTCCGAAGATATTTCGACTCATCTTGGGAATATAATACCTATTTATTAATAGGGGGGGGGGGGTACAAACCCCGCAGGCGAGGACTCAGTGACTTTGATAATCGAATCGATCGAATCGAAGGGCGCGAGTAATGAAATGTATGTAATAAAATGTATTGTAATATTGCATGATTTGGTAACGACATAGGTAATTTTTATTTGTAAATGTCGTTACTTATATAAAAGCTGTGCAGTTTCTTGCGCCCATTCTTCCATTCTTCTCCATAGCTAAAATATAGACGCTCTGAATGGGTAGTAGGTAAAAAAATGTTCGGACGGTTTAAAAGTATAGCACCTATATTTATAATTGCTTATCTTCAGATGAATCTTGTTAAAATTATCACGTGTGTATCACTTTACCGCCATGACAAGACCACTGACGTCTTGCGATGAGGCGAGCAATTTGTAGTTCATTGCTTTATTTCTATAGCCGTTGACTATGACTGACGTTGTATAGCGCGCAATGAACTAGAAATCCGTTCGCCGCGTCGCAAGTCGCTCGTGTTCGTGGGTCTGCCACTATACGTACTTCCCGCCCCGCGTACCTACCGCGGGCGAGGACTCATTTAAGCGGTCTTGCTATAGTAACAGTATATTAATAGAACTAAATTAGGATGGAATGGGATTTCGCATGACTGAAACTACGATTCCTTAGAAGATATTTTAAATAATTTATTTAACATTTCTCAATGCCCTCGGAAAAGTATTATTTTGTTTAAAATTTCTCAAATTCAGCTTTGATACATTTTTCAATTTCGTTTCATACCTCACAGGCAAATATGTTTCAATGATACATTTGATAATAAGATATCTGTGACTATTAACACCTGTTCCCAATAACCTATCTTCAGTTATTGATAGATAGCCTATCGATGGAAAATAGTATATTCCTATCTATCTTCGAATTACGTCCCAAAAACATCAGTAAGAGCTGTCTATCGAAATCGATAGACAGAGCTCACTGTCCGGCCCTCTTGTGCGTTCCATTACTACAATGTATCAAAAAAAATATCGATGCAAGTTGTATTTTTTTCGCAAAAGTTCATTAAAAACAGTATTTAATATAACTAAATCTAAAGCAAAATAGTATGTTTTGGCTAATTGCAGCCAAAATTATGTAAACTATTAATATATTTTTTATTTTACGTTTTCGTGAAAATTTTAGTCACTTGAAACGAAACGCAAGTCAGCCGCGTGTCTTGGCGCGTCTCTCTTCTCAGTGGCGGCCCTAGACATTTTTTTAGGTGGTGCTACATCTCAAAGTGGCGCCCCTCTAAATACAAACAATACCCTATGCAGTTCTTGTCCGTGATTGTAGGTACTAGAGGGCGCGCGCGCGGTGCATTCGCGTCAAAGAAATATTTTCCATCCCGGTTGTACTACTTTGTCGCACTTTGGTCGCACTCGATAACGCCAGTGCTTGCCCTGCTGTGGTGAGGTGTTGTCACCCCAACCAACCTGTGTTGTACAGATGAGAAATGAAAAACCGTCCATAATTTTATTCGACAACTTTTATTTTTCACTATTGTGCTGCAGACCTCCTCTCAACCTCCTCCCCCGACCTCTCAACGACTAAGCGGTGTCATGACACCGCGGCCATTATATACAGATAGTAAACAATTTAATGAATAACCTAGATGAGCAACTTTTCGCAAATACACAATTTTGAACTATTTTGCCGTGCGCAAGAATATATGACTCGATGACAAAACAGTTCATGAAGGAGCGAAACAACTGACTGACTGAGTGAGACTGAGTTGAGTCAGTGTTGCCAACTGCTACCCTAAGAAATGCGCTGAAACGTCCCCGAAAATGCGCTAGATTTCGCTAATTTGGTTTAAAAAAACCGGCCAAGTGCCAGTCGGACTCGCGTACGAAGGGTTCCGTACCATTATCTATAAATTTTAATTCTCAATCTATCTTCTAATTCTAATTTCTGTCGACCGTCACTTCCACCACTGCAAAAGACCGATGATTGCCTTACCCATACTGCAAAAGAAAAAGCCGATCACTTGGGTACGCTTTTCGCATCAAACTCTACCTTGGACAATGGGGAAAACTCGCCACCAACCATACCGCATTGCACTATGCCAAACGTTCGGTTCCTGCAAGGGTCAGTTCGTAAGGCTCTTTTTTCCCTTAACATCCATAAGTCGAGTGGGCCTGATGCAGTCCATCCCATTGTGCTTCGGACGTGTGCTCCTGAGTTGGCGCCGGTTCTAACGCGCCTCTTCCGGCTCTGTTACACTACTGGCGTTGTCCCGAGTTCTTGGAAGACCGCCCTTCTCCACCCAATTTCCAAAAAAGGCGATCGCTCGGATCCGTCCAACAACAGGCCTATAGCCATCACCTCTTTGCTCTCCAAAGTAATGGAGTCCATTATAAACTGCCAACTCTTGGGGTACCTAGAAGAGAATCAGCTACTAAGCGATCGCCAGTACAGTTTTCGCCACGGTCGTTCGGCTGGTGATCTTTTAGTGTACCTCACTCGTCGATGGGCGAAGGCAGTCGTGAGGAAAGGGGAGGCGCTGGAAGTTAGCTTGGACATAGCGAAAGCCTTCGACAGGGTATGGCACAGGGCTCTTCTCTCTAAACTTCCATCATACGGGCTCCGTGTGAAATTGTGTACGTGGGTCACCAGCTTGCAAAACACAAGTTTGCGTGTTTACCGCTAAAAACATCCCTTCGTCGTATCTCTAAACTTTGAAGGAGCTCCTCTTGATACCAAACCGACCATTGGAATCCTTGGCGTCGATATTTCGAGTGACGTTCAGTTTCGCGGTCATTTGGAAGGTAAAGCTAAATTAGCTTCGAAAAAGCTGGGTGTGCTCAATAGAGCGGGACAGTATTTCACGCCGACCTATCGCATACAGCTTTACAAAGCACAGGTCAGGCCTCATATGGAATACTGTTCCCATCTTTGGGCTGGAGCGCCCCAGTACCAACTCCTCCCATTTGACCGCATTCAACGCAGAGCTCCTCGAATTGTCGACGACGTGGTAACCTCTGGTCGGTTTGATCCACTGGCCCTTCAGAGACGTTGCGTCTCTCTGTATATTTTATCGCCTTTATCATGGGGAGTGCTCTGAGAAATTGTTCGGTTTGATCCTGCCGCTGATTTCCTTCACCGCACTACACGCAATCGATTGTCTTTCCATCCACACCATCTTGATGGATGGCGATCTACTACTGTGCGTTTCTCACGTAATTTTTTACCACGAACTACAGTGCTGTGGAACTAGCTCTCAGCGGCGGTATTTTAATTTTACTAAGTATGCCGAAAGGTTGATTTCGGCGCTCCCCCCATGTCGGCGCCCGGTGCGGTCGCACCGCTCGCACCGCCCTAGGGCCGCCACTGTCTCTTCTTGATGTTTGACATTGACACTTGTGACATTTGTATGAATGATTGCTTTCTTTGAGGTTTTTGTAATTTCATTAACAGTTTAAACAGTTTAACTAAGTCACTTTCACTTGAATAAGACATATTTTGAATGCCAAAAAACTTAATACACAAGCAGATTTTTATAAAATATCTGTAAAAAATGCCTATCCAAACGTTTATCCCTGAAATTCGGCGGATTATCAAATCTGTTATCTTTGATAGGTAATTTTACTGACAGATTGCTGTCAAAATGTTATAGGGACGCTTAAGGGCAACGCAGATTGGGATGGCATGACAAAGGATTTAAATTTTTACCAGTGGACATTCAAACATATCGAAATATAAATAAGACATAAATTCCCATGCTTTAAAATGATCTATCGAAGATGAGATGAAAAGAATGATGCATCGAAGCCACGGGTTCCCGCGGCGGGATGCCGCGGCATATGACCCCCATATGACCCGTGTGGTGCCAGGGATAAAGAATTGCACCACCCTATCTCTTCCCGTAGGTGTCGTAAAAACCGACTAAGGGACCATTCCAGAGTATGGGCAGCAGCATCTCTCTGAGGTAACCCGCAACCTACTGCGATCGCCAACCCGCCTGCCAAGCGTGGCGATTACGGCAAATACCCCTCATATCCTTGGAGGAGGCCTTTGTCCAGCAGTGGACGTCTTTTGGCTGAGATGATGATGATGATAATGAATACATATTCGTTTACCGCGTGATAGACAGTGGACACGAAATATCGATAGTTTGATGCAACCCTAGTGTAAAACGAAAATTATTTCTTTACACAAAATATTCGTAAATTATGCATTAGGTATGTGTATTCGATCTTTGCTTCTTACATAAATAAATGTTTACAGAAGAGAATTATTATCACACTTAGTGCTTAAAATTCGAAGTGCATTGGCAAAAATAAATCCTAGATCAGGAGGTGTCGATTTGGAATAATTTACCTGTGAAATGAATATTTTTTGGGGTTATTTCTCTGTGTTGTACAACAATCAATCACTGAACAAGCCACCTTGTTTCTGAAGCACTATTTCTCAAAAATATCCACGATTTCACGTAAAATCAGAAAAAATCACAGGACTCAAATTCTCAGCGTGCGGATGAGTGCTGACGAACTGTCAAACAGTTCTGTTACGCCGCATCACGCATCTCTTTCACACAGTATTTCTGCTGGTGACATATCGCTCGCTCAGCCCTTTGTTGCTATATTCCGTTGGTATATTAACTTTATGAAAAAAACACAATTTAAAAAAAAAACCCTAGCACGACTCTACTTGATTTTTTTTAATATTGCGGTTTCACTGTGGTGTATCTGTTCTGACAGAGGCCGTTCGTTACAGGGCCTGGGGCTGGGCGGCGCGTGCGCCTCGGGCGCGCTCGTGGGCATCAGCAACCGCGGCCTTTGCAGCTGGCGGGGCCGCGGGGGCGGGGCCGGCGCCGGGGGCGGGGCCAGGGCCGGGGGCGGGGCCTACCGCGCCGTGCCCGCCGCCGTCGCCTCCACGTCGCGCGATGACCCCTTATAGTGACCGCCGCGCTCCACGAGCTTCTAGCCGCCGCCGCCGCCGACGCAGCCGACGCCGCCGCAGCAAACTCCGCTAGAACACTTATGAAGATCCGAGTCTCCCGAGCTCACGCCGCGCCGGACCGAGAGCCCGCGCCGGCGCCCCGGGAGACTCGGTCGCTGTGATGTTTCGGACGAAACGTCGAACTCGACACACGTATTGTTAAGACACGACGACTGCCATTCGATAATAGAGTAAAACCGAGTAACTGTATTTCTATGGATTCCGATCGGTCGAGCGGCGTCACGCGTTCCGGAGGCCCGCGGTCGGAAGCCCGGAGGCCCGGAAGCCCGGGGTCCGCTCCGTGTGAGCGAGCGTGTTATGTTAAGAGTAATATTGTTGTATAGACGGGGCGGCCGGCGCGTCCGTCGGCCGCTTCCCTTCGGCTTGTCCTGGATCTCGAATCGTTTGCCCGATATTATGATGTAAGCGAATCTCGGTAGAATTAAGAATTCGAATGTATAAGAGTGATGTTATAGGAAATAGTTTTATACTGTCCGACCGCCGCGCCGCTCCGACGTCCCATCCCTCCGTTGACGCTTTCTATTGAGTTGTTCGTAGATCGCCATACATATCACTGCCCTTCGTTTGTAAATACACCTTTTCGATCCCGGAATTGAGTAACTGTTCGCGGACATCGCGAGGTGCCTGTCGAGTCCCGCCGACCGTTTCTATGGTTATACATTGTGTACAATAAACCTGCGTCCCGCCGTTCACGCGCGACTCGAGCGTCGACCACTATTTATTACATTATATGATAATCGTTCGGATGAAGTTGTTTTATCATCTAGTCATTCCATAAGTGACCAGTGTACGGTCACGACCGACGTACTAGTCATTTTTACTTTTAAATTTTAATGATAATATATGGTTTTGTACAAACTTTTGTTTCAATCACGCTTTATTCCCCGATTCCTTATCTCATATGATAATCGATCGATTTAATCATTCCAAGAAATCACCGCTTCGCCGACCGTAATCTTTTTAACTATTAATATATCCGGTCGCGGGCCGGTGCGCCTGTGATGTGTGTAAATTGGCGACTGTTCATTGTAAAGCATATGCTGACTATGCACACCGTTTAGTGTGTAGTGAGTGTGGCTAGTGAGCTGCGAGTGAGTTGCGAGTCAGTTGCGAGTGCGTAGCGAGTGAGTGGCGGGTGCGATGCGCGTGGGCGGGGGCGTGTCGCCTGCGCACGCGGCCGTGTGGCGGGAGTATTACCGCGACAACAACTTCTTCAATTCGCCCGAATGGATACTCAAGGTGTTGTCAGTTGTAAGTATCTATCCAGGATATTTAAAAAAAAAACGGACTAAATCTGGGTTGATATTTTTGTTTCTAAGGTAGATTATTTTTATGTAGCAATAGTTTTAAACCTGCCCTGTTTCAAAAAGCTCGCCATGTCGACAATTGTCAGAAATTAAAATATCGAATATTTTCGTTTAAAAAAAAATAATAATCATCACGTCTTTTACTATAGTGTTTTTTTTAACTAGGTCAGTATGAAGAAACCCGAAACTGTGAGAGAGATACAGAGAAACTATCCTAGGTACCATCAAGACTTGTGGAATCAGTTTTGGAATAGCAAATTTTGTTTTTTTGTTTTTGTACCTCCGCCTGTGCAGGCGTGTGTAAAATACAAATTCAAATACAAATACTAACTTCTGCTGCTCTCCTTTTTTTCTTCCGATAAAATAAAATTTTTGTAATTAGTAATAGAGTCGATCCGCATTACAACAAATTTTGATCATTTTGACTAATTTTTATGTAAAACTCACAACTGACCAAAAAATTTATTATGCCAAAACAGTTTTTACAGAAAAACACTTTGTTTCCTAAGATTCCATTAAACATACAGATAAACTGTCAACAGATAAAGATACAGTTTCTCTGTATCTCTAATATTTCGGACTTCTTCATACTGTCCCAGTTAAAAATACTGTAATTATACAGGGTGTTTTGTAATACTGGGTGAAGCCGGATGCGGGGGAGCGGGAGACTCATGTATTTTAAAGTAGGTACTCACATTTAGGTATAACGCGGCACTTGTTTAACCTTTTCACCGCCCAACTATCCTGCACGCGATGTCCCGCTGTACGCCAACGTATAAATGTATTTTAATAAAGTAGGTACAAAGAAGAACTTCTATAGAAGTGCTGGCGTGGGCGGCACGAAAATCTCGAACTTCTATAGAAGTTGTTGGCGGTAAAAAGGTTAGAAAAAATAGAAATTTTGCCATTATTTTCATACATTGAAATCTAGAATGAATAGATTATAGTGTTATCCTTATTTAACATCAATTGAGATGAATGCAAAGTGCTTACCTATAAGAAATAATAAAAAATAAAGAAATAGTTTTAAAGTAGGAACTTAACGGTTAGGCCCTTATGTCCGCGCTCCCGTCGCTGCACTCGCTGCTCCAGGTAATGGGTAGGCTCCTACTACGTCACCAAACATGGAGCTTCGCGGCATGCCATCCGTGCCGTGTCGATTATTAGCACAAACAAAGTGGACGCGAGCAAAGCATACGTCACTTGTATCGCGATGCGCGCTCGCGAACCGACGTCTGCCGCACTGGCAAGTAATACCGGTAACGACACGTTCGTTGAAAACCGTGGAGCGCACGCGGCGCACTGGAGCGCATGCAGGAGCGCGACCATAGCGGATATCCTTTAGTTGTGTGTGTTACGCGTAGATGTCGTGCGTGGCGTGGGCGGCGCTGCTGCTGGGCGGCGCGGCGTGCGCAGGCGCGGCGGGGCTGGCGGGCGCGGGCGCGGGCGTGGCGCTGGCCGCCGCCGCCGCCGCCGCGCTGCTGCTGGCGGCGCAAGCGGCCCGCCTGCCTAAGCGGGCGCCCGCCGCCTGGTTGCTGGCGGTCAGTATAAACGGCAATCATTTGTTTCAATATGGTAGGTACCTTCTTGCTTTAGTAAATTAGGGGAACGAAGAGAATCGCGTAAAGCGAAAGACGCAGTCTAGGCAGCTGGGCCTCGAACGAGGCAGATATTTTTAGTGAAGGTAGCGGATAGCCGCTGGATGAGAGCAGCACGAAACCGCTGTCGTAAGAGTTGAGCTCTTCTGCATCATCATATTTGTAGAAGACATCGAGCCTTATTATGAAGAGTACCTCATACTGTATGAGTAGATGTAGAGTCATACATCCTCTTAAATCTTTAATAAGACAACAATGTAATATAGGAATTGAACTCTTTTTTTTTACCCCGGGAAACTGGCGTCTGAGCCCCACGCAGAGAGCAATATGCTAAAGGCTTGACCCGCGGGAGTACGTGCGGTTGGCCCAGATTGTATTGGCCGACCGAAAACCCCCGAGAATCCTGTCTGCGTGATGTGTGGACAGAGCGGCTCGAAGAAGTCCTACCATGACTCGTCTGGACGTTTGGGTACCTAATAATTGTATGTACAGGACAGTGTCACTCAACTCTGCCCTGGTACTGTCCGGGACACTCCCCCTGGACCTCCGGATTAAAGAGGCAGCCGCCCTTTATGAGGCCAGGAAAGGGGTGCCCCGGCCCGACCTACGGGGCAGACACATAGAGACACCACACCCTGCATTGACACTACCACACCCGGCAGAACGAACAACGCTTGAGCTCATGCCTATCACGCAGGACACACAGATAAACACACACATGCATAACATCCGCATTTACACAGACGGCAGCAAGATAGGCGGCAAGGTTGGAGCGGCGCTATCCTTGTGGAATAGCGCCGGCGAAATCAAAGCCGTAAAGCTTGCACTGCCGTCATACGCCACCGTGTATCAGGCTGAGCTCCTCGCACTACACAGAGCCTCGGAAGTACTGCTGGCTAGAAAGGAAAACAATTTTGGGATCTATAGCGACTCAATGGCAGCCCTCCAAACGGTCATAAACGCGACATCTCTCCACCCCCTTGCAGTAGGCACGCGCAAAAACCTCAAAATGGCGATTGACCAGAATAAAGTTGTTACCTTATACTGGATAAAAGCGCATGCGGGGTTAGAAGGTAATGAGAGAGCTGACCAACTGGCCAAGGAAGCTGCTTTAGGTTCCAAGAAGAAACCCGACTACGACCTATGCCCAGTATCATTTGTCAAGAGACTCATCAGAAATGAGTCTCTTGACAAATGGAACGAAAGGTATCAGTCCGGCGATACAGCCGAGGTCACCAAGCTCTTCTTCCCAAACACCATAACAGCTTACCATACCACCCGGAAGCTGACGTACACACAAGTCACCACACAGGCTCTCACAGGTCACGGCGGGTTCTCCGCTTACTTGAACAGGTTCAAGTGCAAGGATAGCCCGTCATGTGCCTGTGATCCTGACACACCAGAAACCCTCCCACACATCCTCTCCGAGTGCCCTATACACGCTCTGGATAGGATAAACATAGAAATACAAACAGGTATGGCAGTAAAGCCAAATAACTTTGCTGACTTAATTATGGGCAAGCACAGGGATGAATTTGTAAAATATTGCGAAAAAATTGTTAATATAGTAAGGCTAAGAAACAAGACATAGAAAATAAGAAAACTAGTTTTATAAAAATGAATAACATACATACCTGCGTGTATGTATGTTCTATTCAAACAATTATAATTAGAAAAGAATTAAAAATCTAAGATGCTTGCAACAATTTCCATAGCAATAAGATAAGATAAGATAAGCAAAATGTATTAAAATAAGTGACCCAAAATGGGAAATGTAATAGATAAAAATAGTAGTATAAGATAAAAACTGTAACTATATATAAGTGCCCATATTGATTTGATTTGTTAAAAAGCTGTGTTCTGAAAAACTTATTACCCCAGAAAACATAAATAATATATAAATATAATAGCTAGTTCCAATTAAGTAAATTAAAGCAGACCACCCACTGCTAGGAATGAAAGATGATGGATGAAAGTGTAGTATGCGAAATGAAAGTACGAGATGCATAAAAGATAGAACTGGTATGAAAGTGAATAGTAAACAATGTCTCCGATAATGTTGGAGGAAGTAGTAATTTAAATTAAAAAAAAAAAAAAAAAATAATAATAGTATGTAAGTACGTACGAAGTCAGACGTCATAAAGCTTTATGCTTCTAAACATGTATTTAAGTAGCGATTTTATAAATAAAGTAGGCATACATAACATACTAGCTCTAATACTTGTTGCCGCTAACGAACGCCTCCTCACGCTGCAGGACATCATAACCTCGACGGTGATGGGCGTGCTGCTGCTGGTGACGGCCTTCCTGAGCGTCGTCGTCTGCGAGCTCAACAGCACCGCCGGCTACCTACTCCTAGTGAGCATATTGCCTTTATATCGGTTGCTCATATTTTAAATTAAGCTCAAAGAATATTTCTTGTTTCCATCTTTAAAACTTCGTCTTATCAACAGCAATATAAGCTCAGGGTGCCAAGTGTGGGTTTCATTGGCCATTCGATCACGCGGTAACGAAAACAAGAACATTTAGGTAGGTATTGCAAAATTTTAACTCCTCGTATGTTGACGAGAGGCGCTGCTTTAATGCCATTTAGGCCCTTCGCACACGAGTCGTAAGCGTAGTCGTATCTTAAGCGTATCGTTACGACGCAACGCGTACGAGACCTGCGGCTCTTCGCACACGAGTAGTGATGGGTCGCGAGAAAATTCTCCAAGTGAGAATATTCTCCAATCGGGAATATTCTAGAATTTTCCTTTTAATTGAGAATATTCTCAGATCAAGGAGAATTTAAGAGAATTTAAAATTGGATGAAGATTTTCGTATTTAAAAAAAAAACATGTATTCTTTTAGAGGTTTTGAACTACGATGGCAGTATTGTATAAAATAAGTAGGTATCTCAGTTTATTTAGCTAATAATTAGCACAGTACCATCGTTTTTGCCGATAACCTTGCGAGTAAAAAATTGTTTTAAGTTTCCACCGCAATATTTTTTATGTACAAACGTTTTGTTTAATCGCGCTAGTAGCGTAGCATGTCTGCGCCCTCTCCCCGCGCCCCGGCCCGCCAGCCACGCACCGCCGCCATTTTGTTTACATCAGTTAATTCCTTGCCGTCTATCAGCGAAAAAAAATTGTCTGATCTCTCTTAATTGGAAAATATTTAATAAGTTACAAACTTTTGCCAAGAAAACCGAGGAACCTAATCCAGGTTTGGGTACCTCCGCCATAAGAGAGACAGAACAGCATTTAAACTCTTCGTAGTTTCGTTCACACTGTGTATCGTAAAGTAACCCACTTCGAGTAGAAGTTTTCGTATTTCAGATTACATGTTATTAAAATTTCTTGTCATGATTAGTCATTATCATTAAGGTTTTTTCATGTTGATTTTGAAGAATTTGAATTATTTAGAGTTGTTAAATCTTGAGATCTTTATTAAAGGTGATTGTTTGAAAATACTGATGTGTCTATTTTATCGCCAAAATGAATTATTAAATTTTGCAGGAAATTCAAAAAGAACTTACGAGAATTTTCTTCGAAATATTCTCGAGAATATTCTCGCTTAGAAGAATTTAACCTCAGGAAAGACAATAATTTAAATTTTCTGTGTGAAATATTTGTAAATAAAGCAGAAATGCAATCGCAGTTCCATTAATTTAATCAGATTATTGAGATAGTCATCCAATTTATAAATTCTCTTAAATTCTCTTCCAAAAGAATATTCTCGAGAACTTAACAGCAAAGTTCTCACTGAAAAAACATTCTCGGGAATTTCCCATCACTACACACGAGTCATAAGCGTAGTCGTATCGTAAGCGTATTGTTCTACAAACGAATCGTCGAATAGACGTATCGTTTTGGAAAGTCTCAGTTGAAATCATGGCGTCAACGGTACCAGATGTGTTGGGTGAATTTATAGACTATCCTATTTTCTTTTCAGACGAAGAGGATTTTTTATTGTTTATAATTATACAGGGCGTCCCACTGCTATGCCACATGGAGGGAAAGTACCTTAATTATTGTAGATGGAACATTTTACTGAAATAAGACTTTATTTTAATTTTAAAAACAATTTAAACTGCATTCATACATTTTTAAATAATTGCGTGGTTGAACCGGGAATCGAACTCGCTACACGAGAAAAAAATCATCCTGCAGTTTTATCATACAGATCGGAAGGCTTCATCTTAAGGATTATTTTTCGCTAAATAACATAGCATCAGAAATAAAAGGAAGACCATGAATTTTAACATTTAATGTAAAATTATTTTCAGAAAAATGAAAAGCTGGCATTGCTTAAGGATGGACAAAACTGTTGCATACAACCAGGTACCTACTAATCTCTTTATTATTTTATTTCAAGTGGGTACTCATTAGTAATAGGTACTTTAAAATTAATCTTAGTTTATGTCCTTACAACAATGTTAGCTTTTCATTTTTCTGAACATAATTTTACATTAAATGTTTAAATTCATGGTCTTCCTTTTATTTCTGATGCTATGTTATGTAGCAAAAAATAATCCTTATGATGAAGCCTTCCGATCGGTATGATAAAACTACGGGTTGATTTTTTTCTCGTGTACCGGGTTCAATTTCCGGTTCAACTAGGCAATTAGTTAAAAATGTATAAATGCAGTTTAAATTGTTTTTAAAATTAAAATAAAGTCTTCTTTCAGTAAAATGTTTCATCTACAATAATTAAGGTACTTTCCCTCCATGTGGCATGGCCGTGGGACGCCCTGTATAAGAAGTAGAAAGTGACGTGCTTATTGGATCCATCCATACATAAGAAACAATCACAGAGCTAATGCTATGAACATTAAATTTTTTACGCTTGCTTTTTATGCTAATATTTAACCCATTGACCGCCAATGACGCATTAAGTCGTCATTCAAAATCTTGTCTGTGACGCCAATGACGTCTTTAGACGTCTAAAAGTGGTGTTTGATTACCATTAAAGTTATTGTCATTAGTATGTATATTTAGGTTTATTTTTAATCCAATAGTATGTCACAATTGTGCTAAAAATATATTTATTTTAAAAAGCAGCAAAAATAATCTAATAAATTGGAGCATTAAATAAGATTACTGGGCGCCAATGACGTCTTTATGCGTCACGTAGTGTTGTTTGTAACTACCCACTAAATAATAAAATTAACAAATAATGAGGAAGGTACATTGAAAAATAATATCTAGAAACAGAAACTATAATAAAAAAATGAAAATTCTTTATTTCCTCTTCACAATAAGGATAAGTTTTAGTTAAGGTTTTTATTCTTCACAAGAAGAATAAAAAACTAACGGGCACAGTACGTCACCAGCATTCGGTAAGACTTAACAGTGTTTTATTAATTTTACAATAGTTCATTGAATCCAATAATATGGACAAAAGTAGAGGTAAGTTTTCAATCGTTATTGTGTGTTATCTATTTTCTTTATAATATAAATAGAAGAGATTCGAATCGATAACATAATTGAGCTTCACTATTTACGACATTTTTTTATGTCCAACGTACGCCATTGACGACTTAAAGCGTCCGCTTATGGCGTCATAACCGTGATTGATAGTGTTGCGATTTGAAGGTGAGAATGAAATATTTTTTTGTAAATTTACCCTACAAAATGAAAATACTATTGCAGAAGATGACTGTTTAGAAATTTGTTACTATCGAGTTAGGGGTACAGATATAATGGCACTCTTCCAGTTACCGTGCGAGGTATAGACAACCCGATGCGATTACTCGGAAACGCAGCCCGACACATGCCGGATTTGCCAAATTAGAAAAAGTTACGATGAAAAAGTGTGTAGTCATCTGTATCGCAATTCGCAATAGGCGTGAAACACGATTTTGGTGTGAAATTTATAAAGTGCCTCTTTGTATTACATGTTTTCGAACCTACCATGAGAAAAAAGATCTGAAATTGCGAGTAATTAACAATAATAACTACTTATTCAGATACATATTTTAATGTTGTGTAAGTAACGATGTAAATCTGTTTTCTGTAAAAATAAAAGTAAAATAAAAATAGAATTTGCATTAAGATTTATATCGTTAATTAATACTTACCTCTTCTTGTTTATAAAAATCTAATTCGCTAAACCAGAAATACGTATAACTTTATGATATTACTACATCGATAAATTTGCTAACATCACTACGACGAAGCGAAATATCTGTTAAAATACATGTTGAGATCGCCAGTGACGCTTTAAAGCGTCAACTAGTTACGCCAAATTCTTGATTCTTAGTTTACACTCAAAAAGCAAATTTAAAGATTATTTTTTATTGGCAGGTGTAATAACTTTTCTGTTAATGTATTCTTGTTTATTACATGATTAGTTTTTTTTTGTTAATCTTAGTATTTATGGAAACTTTGCCAAACTTAAGTTTTTCTCAAATTTAATTTAAAGTTTTGCACAGTGTGGCACATCACTATAGAATAGAGCGATAGTTCGAGTAAAAAATACGCGTGGCGTTGGGGGAAAGAATGTTTATATTAAGCCTGGCGGTCAATGGGTTAATGACAATAAACATTTACGATTCGCTGCAGCACCGCTTCGTGTGCGGACTTGTTTGAACATGTACGCGCTCGTATTGCTCTCGTCCTGCGCGCGTATTACGATACGCTTATGATACGATGCTGTGTGCGAAGGCTCTAATTTTTGTTTTCGTAAACGTAATCGAATGAATACAAAACTCACACTAGGCACCTAGTTGTGAAGATAAACCGGAAGTGATAGTTACGCTTCTCCTGGGGATTCCTATCATGAGGATCATCTGGCCGCTTACATATACACAGATGCTGACATACTTATTAATAAAATATAAAAATAGAAGATAGTAATAGGTACTACCGTCAGAAAGCTAGCCAGGCGTCGGAAGAAGATCGAACTATCCTGAAACCCAAACGGTCGGTGGGGAGGAATCGAACTCGCGGTTTCATCGGGCGCAAGACCGGCGGTCTGGTAATGTGTATCCTTTCAATAGTGTCGTTTGAATGGTATGCGGGTGTGTGGCAGCCCGTGGGTGGCACGTGCGCGGCGCTGGCAGTGGGCGGCGCGGGCGCCACGTACCGCGCCGTCACGCGCCGCGTGGACGCCGCGCTACCGGCGCGGGAGGCGCGTGCGCCGCCGCCCGCCGACCTCGATGTGTAGCGGCGGGCGGCGCGGGCGCCACGTACCGCGCCGTCACGCGCCGCGTGGACGCCGCGCTACCGGCGCGGGAGGCGCGTGCGCCGCCGCCCGCCGACCTCGATGTGTAGCGGCGGGCGGCGCGGGCGCCACGTACCGCGCCGTCACGCGCCGCGTGGACGCCGCGCTACCGGCGCGGGAGGCGCGTGCGCCGCCGCCCGCCGACCTCGATGTGTAGCGGCGGGCGGCGCGGGCGCCACGTACCGCGCCGTCACGCGCCGCGTGGACGCCGCGCTACCGGCGCGGGAGGCGCGTGCGCCGCCGCCCGCCGACCTCGATGTGTAGCGGCGGGCGGCGCGGGCGCCACGTACCGCGCCGTCACGCGCCGCGTGGACGCCGCGCTACCGGCGCGGGAGGCGCGTGCGCCGCCGCCCGCCGACCTCGATGTGTAGCGGCGGGCGGCGCGGGCGCCACGTACCGCGCCGTCACGCGCCGCGTGGACGCCGCGCTACCGGCGCGGGAGGCGCGTGCGCCGCCGCCCGCCGACCTCGATGTGTAGCGGCGGGCGGCGCGGGCGCCACGTACCGCGCCGTCACGCGCCGCGTGGACGCCGCGCTACCGGCGCGGGAGGCGCGTGCGCCGCCGCCCGCCGACCTCGATGTGTAGCGGCGGGCGGCGCGGGCGCCACGTACCGCGCCGTCACGCGCCGCGTGGACGCCGCGCTACCGGCGCGGGAGGCGCGTGCGCCGCCGCCCGCCGACCTCGACGTGTAGCGGCGAGGCGCGCCAACATCTACGGCAGCGGGGCAGAACGAAGACTGCAGTTAAGGCGAGCTTCATACGAACGCGCTCGAGCGACGCACACGTACACAACCTCCGGCACGGCATCCGATCCGAGATTCGTGTCCGTGCAAGGTACATAGACATGGTGAGTTGCTCGAGCGCGGTACGCATTGAGCTTATCTTCCGGTCCTCCTAATGTTGTGCCCTCGGTCAGGGTAGAGCGAGATTGAAATTTGGCGGCCGTTCCGAGCTCTGTTGTTGTGATTTTTTTTTAAATACAGTGAGAAAATTAAACGCCTACCCAACTCAGCCAGGAGTCGCATCGGATCTTCCGCAATCCGGGCGGCTGCACTGACCGCTATGCTACTGGGAAGGCGGGAAGACGTAAGCGCTGAATTTTGTCATAGCTTTTGTAATTTTTGAGTGCTCATAGCGGCACAGTACGCCATCTATCCAACGGTCATTGCGACCGATGGCCATGCAGATTCATCTTTGCAGATGAAATACCACAAAGGAGAATGCCCATCGTAGTATGGGCTTTAGTATAGCTACGAATGATTTTGTACAATGATGATTTTTATATCAAAAATCAAGTTTTTTATTTTCATAAAACCCTGTTAAATAATTTGCCTTAACTTCTCCGACGACTTCAGCTTTAAAGTCTTTACACAATACCTATAGCAAGGCCGAATTGACTTACCGTTGTTGGTGAAATCCAGTCACGGAGAATATTCACCATAGGTTCTGTAGCCTTTTCCAACATGCGCCAGCGCTGGTGCGCCAATCTCATCGAACAATAAATACACCGGCGAGTAATATCCATTGTGGTATCGGTTTGGTTCACAGGTTCACAAAAACACCACACCAAAAGTATGTAAAGAGTTCTGTCTCGAATATATTGTCAACCATTGTTCACGGAGGAGTACGAAGCAATTCAACGTAAATGAAATAGAAAGAAAATATTAAAAAACACTGAAAATATTATCAAACAATTAATTAAATATCTTAATTAATGGCTTCGCGTTTAGCATTTAACCAATTTCAAGTGTTTTTTTTAATATTAGTAGTAAGGGTACAATTTTAAGGTAGATAGAAATTAAAATGGAGTCTCACAACACGTGTTATTACGGGAAGGACTCGGGTGAAAACCCATTATCAAACAATCTGAACGAAAGTAGATAGATACATCAGTGAGAAAAAAAAATGTCCCGTTATTGCCAGTCTTCTAAATTACAAAAAAAATAAGAATCGATATTAATCTTTTCCGATTTATAAATAATATTTGCGCTATCGCGAACATTAGCCGTTTTCACGACAAGGAATTACATTTTTGACCGTGTTCTGAAATGTGACTATTGCTTGACCCGACTTGTCGTGAAAACAGAAAATGTTCTGTGGTCATAGCATGACGCACAATAGTTTATGAATTGTTATTATTATTTATAATTATTGGTTTTTAGAGGCCTTGTACTCTATTGTGCAAGTATATGAACCATTTTTTTCTAAGGCCGCTATTACACAATTACAGATGTATGATCATAATAGTAGAAACATAATGTCATATTTGCACGTATAGCGTGTACCATCTGACAGTTCTGACATCATAATGTGTTGTTAAATCTGTGGTCCCTAGACGGTAATGCAGCACTAGATGCTTGATAAAGCAACAAACCGTTTATTTTATCATATCAATACGAACGAACAGCATTCAATCTAGGTACTGAAAATAAAAGCTATGAATGACACGTAAATGAAATGAAATGAAATATTTATTTGCTATAAAGACACGGTTTCATCATCTCAGCCAAAAGACGTCCACTGCTGGACAAAGGCCTCCCCCAAGGATCTCCACAACGACCGGTTTTGTGCTGCTCGCATCCAGCGGCTTCCCGCGACCTTCACCAGATCGTCGGTCCACCTTGTTGGAGGCCTGCCCACACTGCGCTTTCCGGTACGTGGTCGCCACTCCAGGACTATCCCGCCCCAGCGGCCATCAGTCCTGCGAGCAATGTGACCTGCCCACTGCCACTTGAGCTTAGCAACTCTTCGGGCGATGTCGGTTACCTTTGTTCTTCTGCGGATCTCCTCATTTCTGATTCGATCACGCAGAGAAACCCCGAGCATAGCCCTCTCCATTGCTCTTTGAGTGACCTTGAGCCTTTTTACGAGGCCCATAGTGAGCGACCACGTCTCAGTCCCGTATGTCATCACTGGCAACACACACTGGTCAATGACTTTCGTCTTGAGACACTGCGGTACTTTAAAATTAAATCTAACAGCCATGACAAAAATTATAGGACAATAAATCATAAATCATAATACTAAAAAAATAAAATAAAAACCAAATACATGTCTAAAATTCAAAATGTCATTGAAAAAAAAAATATATTAAAATGGTAAGCACATAAATTAAATTAACACATAGACAACAAAATAATATAGATTCAATACAAATAATAGTTATAGTAATATTATGCTTGCTGCGTGTCAAAAAACTCTTTTAAATTATAAAAACTTTTTTCAATAAGCCATTTTTTTAATATACTTAGAAATAACGTTGTAGGATGCTGTCTTATATCAATGGGTATTCTGTTATATATCCGTATGGGCATTATATGGCAGTTATTCTGAAAAAGAGCACTATTACACTTGGGAACTACCAGTTTGAATGGATCTCTTGGCCGCAGTCTATGATTTGGAACAGGAACTTTGAATAAGTCCTTATTATTCCTTACGAAATATCCTACTTCGAGAATATACAATGACGTCAATGTTAATAAATTATATTTTCTAAATAGTGGTCTACAGCTATCACGAGGGCCCGCACCGCTAATAGCTCGCAGACATTTTTTTTTGTGTTACAAACACTTTATTGATGTCCGTAGAGTTTCCCCACAAGATAATCCCGTATCTTAATATCGATGATACATAACCGTGATACGCTAAAAGAGCCGTTCTCTCACCTGCTGTTCTTCTTAGACGAAACAAAAAAAAAAAAAAAAAAAAAGAGAAAAATAAAAATAATAATAATAATAATAATAAATTTATAAGGTGAAACTAAAACTCGATTTTTGGGCATTGTAGTGGACTGTTGTTTGCTCTACACATATCGACTTAACTTACTGCAAATGCTATTTAAATTACCTTTCCAGTTGCAATAACAGTCCACTACAATGCCCAAAAATCGAGTTTTAGTTTCACCTTGGCTTTTTATATTAAGAACATGAGTCTTTGCTTTATAATTTGAAAACTGTATAAAGTTGGTTTTAGATGCATTAATATTAAGGCTGTTTGCTTGCAGCCAATCGTTGATGTTTTCTATTGCTTTATTTATGGCAGCCTCATGGGTAATTGTGTTATCATCATCCGGTATTATAAGTGATATATCATCAGCAAAGAGAACAGTTCCATATCGGGTAACCTTAGGCAGATCATTTACATATAATAGAAACAAAAGTGGTCCCAAGACGCTTCCTTGAGGTACTCCGGAATCGTTTCGTAGGTATGATGATTTGTAATCAATAGCTTCGTTTTTTTCATTAATTTTAGTTATCTGTACACACTGTGTTCTATTAGATAAGTAACTACTAATCCAATTAAGTGCATTACCCCTAACGCCGTACTTTTCACATTTATTAAGCAAGATCTTGTGATCTACAAGATCAAAGGCCTATGTCAAAAAATATGACAGTAACTGGGACTCTTTTGTCTATGTTACCCGTAATATTGCACATAAGTTTATATCCGGCAAGAGCTGTGGATTTACCCTTCTGAAAACCATTTTGTTGAATGGCTATAATATTATGCTTTTCTAAATAAAACAAAAGTCTACTTTTCATAGCTTTTTCAAAAATTTTTGTAAGAATGGGCACTAGAGTTATTGGTCTATAATTGTTTAAATCTTGCTTGCTATTCTTCTTATGTATTGGCTTAACTATGGAACGTTTTAATGGTTCGGGAAATACACCTTGCGTAAAGGATAAATTAATAAGATAGGTTATTATTGGTGTGAATTGTATACTACACAATTTGAATAAGCGTGTTGGGAGTCCATCTACCCCCACAGACCTCGTATTGCTTAAGGATCTTATGATGCCTGCTACCTCATTTTCAGTGCACGGCTTTAGGAATATGCTAGTAAGTTGATTATCTATTTTATATAGTGTGTGTGAATCTTTGCGCGTATTCAATATTTTGGATAAACTTACGTAGTAGTGGTTGAATTGTTCAGCCATTTCGTGTGGGTTACTCACTGTTTTTCCATCTACTTGTATGGACTCTATTTCAGCACTAGTCCTTACACAATCCGATCTTTTTTTAATAACATCCCACGAAGCCTTACATTTATTTTTGGCTTTTAAAACTACATTGGCATAATAGTTTTTTTGTGATGCGAGTATACATTTTCGCAATATCTTACTATATGTTTTAAAAGTAGCTTTAGCGTTTTCAGACCTTGTTCTGTAATAAAGTGATCTAAGTTTACGTTTGATTGCACAAGAAACCTTTAAACCCTTACTAATCCATTTTGGTCTCGAGTTGTTGGAATTAATCCTGATTCGCTTCTCAGGGAAACAAAGATCAAAAATCAAACACAACTCATCATGGAATAGAGAGAATGCCGTGTTTAGTTTTTTTTTCGTTTAGTTCCATACAGATCCGACTACTTTTTTCGCGACAACTGTCGCATTACAATACTGTAATGCGACTTAATATATTTGAAGCTAAATTAACTATTTATAAAATTTATAAAATACAGTGAAAAATTAAAGTTTCGATTCCTGGCTGGGTCGGGTAAGCGTTTAATTTTTTCACTGTATTTTATAAATTTTATAAATATTTAATTTAGCTTCAGTGCAGCAATTAGCACTTGAAAGTAAAAAGTAAAAAAAAATTCTATAGCGTTGTGTTATCAGTGGTATTTCATCTGCAAAAATAAATCTGCATAGCCATCGGTTGCAATGACCGTTGGATAGATGGCGCACTGTGCCGCTATGAGCACTCAAAAATTGCAGTGACAAAATTCAGCGCTTACGTCAGCCTTCCCGGTAGCATAGCTGTCAGTGCAGCCGCCCGGATTGACTTTATTCCCGTTCGTCCCACCAGGCTTTGTCCCTCCAGTAGGACGAACGGGAATTCTATAAATTAATTAATTTTTATTCCCGTTGGTCCCCCTAATACGACAATTGGTTTTTGAGGTCCAAACGTTAATGTTGTTATCATTTGAAACTAAAATTACCAAATTACCAAAAAGTGTGAATTGAACATGGATCAGAATTTCTGGATGTGTAATTTCTTACTATACCATCCCCAAATTGTTTTCCATTTCATTGAGTGGGATGAACGAGAATTTAATTAAATAGGTATTTAACTTCTATTCCCGTTCAGCCCACTGAACTTGATGGTGGGACGAACGGGAATAACCCCCGGATTGCGGAAGACCCAGGTTCGATTCCTGGCTGGGTCGGGTAGGCGTTTAATTTTTTCACTGTATTTTATAATGATCTGTTGTCTGTCCAAAAACCACATTTTTGGAATTTGGCGCCCTGTCGCCAAGTGCTTACACTTGTAACGAATATCTGAATAGGGTTTATGCATATGGTTATGAAATGCACTGTTACTGAAACCATGGACCAATAAAATATACTGTTATTATTCTAAGATATACTGTAACTCACCTGATCGTATATATATATTCGGTGCAACTTTCTTAGTGCGTACAGCTAGGGAATGGAACGCGCTGCCTGCGAATGTGTTCCCTGAAAGGTATAATCTGGACCTCTTCAAGGCTAGAGTGAATAGGCTATTTCTAGGCAGGCATGTTCCATCCTCGAACGCACCGTCACTTAACATCAGGTGAGGTGTAGTCAAAAGCCTGCCTATAACCAATAAAAAAAAAAAAAATTTAGTGAGGAGGGGGATGGGGAGGTGGCGTTTCCCCCAAGTGGCCTCCAACCTCCCCCTATAGCCGCCCCGAGTCTCGCATCAGTTCGATCGCGTCGGCAACTGATAACAGATTATGGTCTGTTCTAATACTTGAATTGAATGTTTATTAATGTTATTTGTATGTATTTGTTTTTGCATTGTGCTGTTTCATAATTTCACTTAGGGGACTATAGGTTAACATTTAAGGAAATTTTATATATATATTTTTTTCTTTGTAATACAACTGTTTGTCTCTTAATAAATTAAAAAAAAAAAAAAATACTGTCCGCAAACATGCCGATTACATCGGCAACTGGTAAAACTGATTCTGATCTGTTCAGATACTGTTCGCAAACAGGCCGCCGGCGCCGATCACATCGGCAACTGGTAGAACTGATATGTACACACCGCCACCGCAGTGTCTAAGCCTTACAGGCTATTTGGTACATGTTTGCACTGAGTATTAAACAATTCACGTACTGATGTTGCACCTGTGCTGATCTGTGTCAAAGGCGCGGGCAAGCGAGCGCACCCTTCTTCGTGACGTCATCGGACGCTATAGCTTTTAATTCGCTTTAATTTCCATGGAAAGCCATGTACGTACCTATTGAGTTTGTTTACATTATTTGCAGATATAAAATAGTGATGCTGCATCACTGATGCATGAAAGGCAAACTGTTTATACAAATCGGTCTGCCTATACATGCTTTTTTACTATTTTTATAAGTTGATTGTTACCGATAAACTTAGGAATAATATGGCAATTGTTTTATACAAAAAATATTAATTTGTCAATGAATTTATTAATTAAACTATTAATATTAAGTGTCATTGGATTCATTAGTCATCATCATATTTCATCAATTAATTTGATTTTATATATTTTACTTTTGTACCTTAATAAAATTATTGTATAAAATACTGCTGCCTTATTGAATATAAATAATTAAGATAAAACTCATATTTTTGCGCTTCACGCAACCGTAAAAGATTTTGATAGACAGTTATGCAAGAAAGAAACACTTTAGTAGACGCGCTGCAGGACGTGCCGACGACCGAGACCAGCAGCCTTAGACTAGACAGGTCTTGGATAAGATAAGATAAATTGGAAGCCGGAATCTGAGACAACATCGGGTGAGTCGTTAGTTGACATTTTCGAGAGCTCATCAGTTAAAGCAATACTGCAACGCAGCATGTAGGTACTACCTACCATCACTTATACTGGAGACAAAGATCTACAATGCAATTTAATTACTATCTATATGAAGGACGATAATTATGCACTCTGGTAGTACAATCAGCTTGCATGCTGTGTGTGTAAAAATTGTAGAGTTATCATATTAAAATATCTATTATCAGGTGATATATAATTTTCCATATAAATATAGGATTGTGAAAACCGAAACAACAATTTCAAGGAATTAAAATAGCTGTTTTATCTCTGTCCCCGCTGATAATTTGAATGGTATCTTTTCGAAGTGGTGTGTAGTACCTAAACATTGTAATTAACACAATGCGAAAGACAATAACAACAAGCACTTGAAAACTTTTACAAGATAACCCTGTAGCTCAATTGGTAGAGCAGTTCCCAGATTCCAAAGTGTAGATTCCTATCTATTATAAGGCTGTACTTTCAATATAATTATAAGCATTAGAAATGAAAAAAATAACAAATTTAAAGAAACCGCTAGTATTAATGAAATTATAACATTATTGTATTAAATAAAGATTTGTGCTATTTCTACAATAACATTAAAAAAATAAACATAGCTAAACATAACTTTTACTTTGATTTATTAAATACCTAGCTTTAAAAATTAATTAAATAAAGAATATTATAATAATAATTATAGTTTCTTAAAACTTTGATTTATTAAAGAATCTCAAAAAATAACAGCATAAAACAACTATGTTAATTGTATATTATATGTAACAAGATAGTATAAATCATGTTAAATTGTAGATAAATAAAGCTAACATCTGTAATCTAATAATAAGAATAAGCCAGCACCAGTCTTAATATTTTTAATCTAAATTTTCAAAGGGATGAAAAGTACTTTTGTACAGATTGTACAACACCATCAGCACTAGGCTTAGCAGCAATGCCGGCTATCTCTATACCAAGGTTTTCTATTTTATGTGCTGTAGAATTGCCGATAGCAAAGTGAGGGACATTAGAGAGCTTGTTGTGTAGAGTCTGCAGCTGCCTGTACACATACTCGCAGCCCGACGGGCTGAAGAACACCACGCACTTCAGCTCATTCTCCAAATCATTTAAATCCATTAATTCCTTTTGTAAATTTTCATTTTCTTTTGTC
Source organism: Eudonia lacustrata (assembly GCA_947562085.1). Taxonomy (NCBI): domain Eukaryota; kingdom Metazoa; phylum Arthropoda; class Insecta; order Lepidoptera; family Crambidae; genus Eudonia; species Eudonia lacustrata. The sequence goes on along the minus strand of OX387323.1, from coordinate 434,869 downwards.
TCATACACTGTCACTGCATCAACAGTCATACCCGCTGATTCCAGTAAGTTTGGTAGTGTTTCAGATCTCAGATTCCCACAAGGGAACAAAAACTTGGCTGTCTTTGCGTTCTCACTCAACACAATGTTAGCCAGGCTGCCTGCATTGCCGGATGTAGCTCCTCGAGCTTCAAGTCCCAACTGCAAGGTGATCTTTTGCCGACTTCCTTCTCCTACCGTGTATATTTTCCTTGTGTTCCATGCTATAAACTTGGATGGGTCCCAACAGTTTGCTGTTGCCTCTATGGCCCTAGGACTGGTCAGTATGAGTCCGTCATAGGACTGCCGGAGTTTCTCATTTAACTCTTCCGTGTTTATAAAGTTAAATTGAAGCGGCTCGACAAATATCACCTCAAAGTTATTATCTGTAAAAGCTTGTTCATACTCTTCCGAAACACTTTTAAATAGTATTACTTTTTTCATGGCGACTATATTCGATTGCTGAAGAGCGGAGTGACAAGTTCTTTGTTTACCTTAATCGGTACTGCATTGCGAGTAGTTTGACCCTGAAAAAACAGGAAATTAAATATGAATTCCTAAGTAGGTAGGTCGTAAGACTTACTCTAATAATGATTATATCGGAGTATTAATCACATACAAGTTTTGCTAAATCAATTAAATAAATTAGAGTAATTATTACTGCACACACTTAATTTAGTAAATGCTATTACGTTATTATTTCATTTTGAAATGTTTATTTACAATTGATCAAAACACCTGCATTGCATTGCATTTACTGTTTGAGACAGTTTGAGTTTGACATTTACTAGGGATGTAAAAAAATAATCGATTATAGGAAAAATCGATAAATAATTGTTTTTTTTAAATCGATTTTATTTTACATCCGATTTTTTTAATCATACATATAGACATATTAGATAAGTATATCATATCGTCTCTTTGCACAAAAGATCCCAATGGGTCGAAGTGTTACTGGGAGGTGGAAACCTCGGCAGGCCCCACTAAGATAAGATCATATCGTCTCTACTATAATCAAATAAATAGTAATAATAAAAAAACGAGCGAGCCTTACAGTAGTCGCATACGATGTGTAACATTTTGACATCTCTTCTTAGTAATAATAAGCAATTTTAACATCATATTCTGAAAAAAATGAGTGAGGTATTACATCATCTTATAACTAGAAAATAAATAATGATAAAGTCTATTACACACGAAAGGGTTGAAATCAATATTACAATAGAAAAAAGAATATAGAATTAAGAGAATGTAGTATTTACTTATTAGCATAAAAGACATTATCAAAATTACCTTTGATAGTCAAATGACACAATATGTAACATATAATAATAATATGTCATGTTAATATAATCGATTAAATACTGAAATTACAAAATGGCGCGCGCTTTCTCGACTTCCTGTTTCACAGTTTCTTCCCATTTCACGAAATCACTCCCACAAATTGCAAGAAAGCGAGAGGAAAGATGATACACATCAATAATTAATTATAAAAAAGAAAAAACATTAATCTTAATTTATATCTTTGAGCACTACAATACTGTAAAACTGCCTGGCGCGTTCGCGGCTTTCGGAGTTTAAACTCGCACCGGTTGGCGTTTGTTGTTGTGCGATGTTTCTAGTTAATTATTTAATAACTTAAGTTACATAATAAAGCTGTGATTATTTAAATTTTAATTGTTATATTATTGATATCTATAGAAAAATTTAAAAAAAACGATTACTTTTATTATAATAAACGATTATTTTTTAAATCGATTTTATTGTAATGAAAAATAATTGATTATTTAATAATCGATATTTTACGTTGAATGTCACATTCCTAACATTTACCAAAGAGTAGAGTTACATATAGGAGAGTGACATTGACATTGACAGTTGATTTCTTAAGTTCTTGTCTTTATTGTAAGAAAAGGTACCAATATCATACAGTCCAATCATTAAAACATTTGTTTCTGATAGTATTATTATAAATGTTAATAATTAATGGATGTTTATATCAGTAAATTAGCCAATAAAAGTAACAAACACAATAACCTATATGTATATGATTTGTAGCGATGACTTAATTTCAATGATGGAAGCCCAGCCGTGGGATAGTTAAAGGCTGTTTACTTTTACTTTACTTTACTTTACTATATGATTTTTTAAATGGGACAGTATGGGAGGATCTGAAACTTAGGATACAGGGAATCTGTCTTAGGAACCATGTCTCAGGTCTATTTTGTGAAAACAATTTTGGCGTAGCATATTTTATTGGTCAACATAAAAATGAGTCAAATGGATCAAAATCTTTTTAATGCGGATCAACTCTGTTTCTTTGGCCCAGTTAAAAAAACACTATATTGATATTTTAACAATCTAAGATTTATTTTGATCAATAATTTTGAAATGAAACAACTTTTACGGATCTACTCGCGTTTATTTTACACATTACTTATTTAATTCAATAATTTCGGTATGTTTAATACATTCAAGCCCACCAAGCCCTTCACATATTTCTAAAAACTTTCTGGTACTTACCTTACCATAATTTCTAGAAAGGATGATTCACTTTAGGTACCACAATGATATTATAAAACAAGAAGCAGATTTGTCACTAAGCGGCTCGAGTTGAAAACTCATTACAAGCCAAATGTCTCGTGTCGCAATTGTTAAATACCTATTTTATTATTAGCACAAGGAAGTCCCATATTCCTATATATTATTATTAAAACGATCCGATCACTTTAATCTTTTATTTCTCTCCAAATCAGTACAAGAGTACAACGACCTGACAGTCAACAACATTTTTCCAGTAACCACAATAATCCTGAGACTGAAACCGTAGGAAACCGTACTAACCATAGACATAAAATTCTTCTAAAACTATATTCCAACAACGAAATAGAGTCTGACTAATGAAAGGAGGCACTAGAGCAGAGCGGCAATTTCAAAATCTTTTAGGTGTAAACATTGAATTTCATGGAAAAACCAACTTGATACTTTTTATTTTTTTACAGTAACAATGTAAACAATTGTAAGTTGTGTTTTAGTACGTAAGTTATTGTTGACAGACATACAGCCCGTTGACAGACAGACAGACGGACGGCCGGACAGACGGACGGATGGACAGCGGAGTCTTAGTAATAGGGTCCCGTTGGCTCCCTTTGGGTACGGAATCCTAAAAAAGGTATTATATACCTACACTCAGACTCACAGATAATAATATGAACGTACCCTTACATTCTTAAAACGTATCCTTTCTCACTTTGGCGATCGAACATCATGCTTTCATATGACTCTAGCAGTATATTTTTCTAGATTAAAATATAACAAATAAAAGAAAATAAGATTATTGTATATTTTTTATTCCTCTTAGGAAATATTTTTTTGTCGCATTAAAAACATTATATCATAATTATTGTATCTTAACATCATTCAAGAGGATTCATAATCAAAATCGGTTTCTAAGTATTCTACGCCAGATATAATGGAATCCGAATCGTCATCTTCGTCACTGCTGTCTTCCCTAACATTAATTATAAATCCTTTTTCTTCATTGTCAATAATACCATTTTTTATTTTATATTTGTTTTCAACATTCAATACGTGATCAACATACGTTTTCCAGTCATTGGCAGTAACTCTCGATAACTTAAGCTTAAACCTTAGTGGTTTTTAAAGTTATCGCATATATGGTTTTTTGTAATAACTATTGGAATGACAAATAAATTAAAAAAAAAAAAACTGTATTGAAACATTCTTTAATCAGATTTTCCATTTCGGAAGCCGGTACTTCAATATTTTTACTTGCAATATTCCTTTTTGCTTAGCTCCATACCAGCTTTATAGGGTTTGAATCACTCACGGGGGGAGCATTAGAACCTCATGAATAAGTTCCTTTATAATCTCATGTGCTTCATAAATAGGTGTAGTTTTGTTGTCCTTAACAAAAAACATAATTCTGCTTTTGTATGATACTCCTCAAAGTTAATATTATTTTCTTCAAGCCATTTCAACATAACAACTTAAATAAAAATTAAGTATCAAACGTTGTGATCCAAACACAAAAACTAACTTGTAAGCGTGGCAATTTCATTTAATTGTTGTATTTTCAACTCACAATTTGAGTTTAAATCGCTCTTCACATCTTCGTATTTATTTATCATAGTGAATAGCAATTTTCTTGTGGTACTTTTAATTGGTTTCGCCATTATTTTTCGCAATTTATTGAAAAACGCAATGCACCTGAGCACCAGACTCGTAATTACGTAACTTCAAAGTGACAGTTGTAATGTTGTCATGTCTTAAATAGCTTTAGTTATTATTCTGAGTCTTATACTTCCAAAAATAGCGAGTGACTCGATTCATTAGACAAACTCTATCTCGAATATATAATAATGTTTATAGGAGAGAATTATCACACTTGGTGCTTAAAATTCGAAGCGCATTGGCAAAATTAAATCCTAGGTCAGGCGGTGCCGATTTAAAATAATTTACCTGTGAAATCGGGGTCATTTCGCTGTATTGTACAACAATCAATCACTGAACAAGTCACCATGTTTCTGAAGCACTATTTCTCAAAAATATCCACGATTTCACGTAAAATCAGAAAATTTCACAGAGCTCAAATTCTCAGCATGCGTATGAGTGCTGACGAACTGTCTTGTCAAAAACAAAAACACTTCTGTTACGTCGCATCACGCATCTCTTTTTATCACACAGTGTTGCTGCTGGTGACATCTCGCTCGCTCAGCCCTTTGTTGCTCTATTCCGTTGGTATATTAACTTTATGATCCAAACCTCAGAACAATAACTAAAGACTATTAATCTGAGATCCAAATCATATCCAAACATCCAAACTCACATTCTATCTTTTTTAATTTTTCATTGCTTATGATACAATCCGTGCAGCCTTAATAAAATTACGGTCGAATTTCGACCAGTGGGCGACCACTAGTATGACTAAATATACAAAAAATACATAACTAAACATTACTACACTTTAAATAATAAATAAATAAAAAGTGTTTATTTGTCTAAGTACGCCTTTAGTACGTACTTTAGTATTCACGAGCTACCATCACACCCCCACCGACAAGCTATCCACCTACCATGCTCTAAGCGCCTACCTCAGCTTGAAAAACGATGTCGCAGACTTTTTGGATATATCAATGACAGGTCAAAGAAGAAAAAATACCAACGTCGTCGCAAGACACTTTCGGATTCATCTTTCAATCTACTATCAACAAATCTTTATTCTCAAATTTTTATAAAAAAGTATTTTTTGTTTACAATTGATGTCTAAAGTAGTGTTGTGCGCGTCGGTGGCGTTGTTATGTGAAGTGTTGGTGGATGCCGGCTCTCGATGCCACTAAGCGGATGCTCGAGCGGGTTGCTGCTGACGGCGCTGGTGGCGCTGCTGCTGCTGCCGGCGCAGTACTACGTGCCGGAGCTGTACGCGACGCAGCAGCAGCCGTCGGCCGCGCCGCCCGTGCCGCCGCCGATCGGCACCTGGTCCGACCACGCCTTCGCATACTTGCCGCCGCTGGACCTGTTCTTCTCAATGTCGCTCATCGTGCTAGCATTCTTCACTTACATTTGCGAGTGGATACAGAGAAAGTTAATGGAAAGACGGATAGTTAAGGTAATAAGATAAGATAAGATATTAAGATACATTGATCTAAGTACCTATTTAAAATAGAAGTTGCAATAATTTTAATAAAATAAAAGCCTCTGAAAATCACGTTACCTACTTGTTGTAGTTAGTCATCCATCACTAAAGGAATTCTGGGAGTCGTTTAGTATTATTGTAAATTAACTCAAAGTGGACATCATTTTCATAAAAAGTAGCTGTGTTCAAACTGGTTTAAAGTTCTAAACCATTGCATTTGGAAAGTGACTTCTCCCAGACACATCTTTTTATGGCATTGCAGGACAATAGACCGGCAAGAAGTCCTTCTGATGGTAAGTACACATTAGTCTAGCTAGTCATGCGGTGGCAATTCTGGAATATAACAGCGATATCTTCAGGAAACTTAAATCTAGGGAACAGGGAGATTTAAATCAAGGGAGGCAATAGTAGTAGTAGTAATAGGTAATGTAAAGACTCCAATAAAATGACCATTAACTTTTTTTGGGGTATTTACGATAATACCTTCAGTACGAGCATAACCGCATTCATCGGCATCACAGCTTCATGTGCTCCAATCGTATACGATATCGGCCTTTCGGTCCATTTGGTTGAATTCTTAAAATGTTGAATTCCTAGAATGTTGAACTCTCAATTAGTTGAACCCCAGAATGTTGAATGCTCATAATGTTGAATAAGTAAAATGTTGAATGATAAATCTACTTTCTTAAAATGTTGAATTCCTGTAATGTTGAACCTCTTCACTGAAATCACCTACTTGTATTGATTGGCCACCTATGATAAAATCGAATTATTCCCCAGAGATACACTTTCCCCGTAGAGACACTTTTAATAAAACTGCGCTTTTATTCCTGTAAGATACACTTTTTTTAAACCCTACCAATTTGTTCTCTTAGATACACTTTTAGGTACTGTTGTGTATAAAATAATTGCTGAAGATAAATAATTTGAATGTATAAACCACAGGCACAAATAATCTTTTACATACATATTGCACTAGTTTTAATATTTCCAACATAAAGTACCAGGCTACCATAACTATGCAGAAGATTGCATATTATTATGGTAGCCTGGTACTTTATGTTGGTAATATTAAATCTAGTGCACTAAAAATATTTATTTTTTTCAACATTGTGCCATTCAATGAAATAAGAACTCAACATTTTGCTTATCGTAATTCAACATTGTAGGACTCGAAAATACAACATTATGAGAATTCAACATTCTGGAGTTCAACTAAAGGCCTGCGCAGACGACGGACTTTTCTCCGCGGCGGAGAAAAAAGTACGCTCCGCTAATAAAAAGTCCGCCGCGGATTTACCGCGAACTCAACGCACACGGTGTGCGATCATTTTGTTGCCCGGAAATGTAGAGAAGTGCACGCTATGGAAGCAAATATTCAGAGCTTACGTTGTGTTGCAATTTACATGAAGTTTAAGAAAAAGAGAAGACATTTTGAAATAAAATACTGGGTCCATCCCCTTATACGCACAACGCAGACTAAAGTCCGCCATGTGCGTTGCTTCGCCTAGTCACACGAGTTCTATTTTTTTCGGGGACTCCCCCGTACTTTTGTCCGGTCCGCTCTCTGCATGTCCGCGGTTATTCGGGGGACTTTTTGTACGCGGTACTTTTAATCCCTCGTTTGCGTTACTCGATACAGTTGTAAGCGATCTATTTTAGCGGATAACAAAAGTCCGCGGACAAAAATCCCTTGTCTGCGCAGGCCCTAATTGAGAGTTCAACATTCTAGGAATTCAACATTTTAAGAATTCAACCTAATGAACCGAAAGGGATATCGGTCACCAGTAGCCAGTAGGTACACTAAACAGTAAACATTTGTGTGTGGACGTCCATATGGGATGGTCGGGCTTTATCCGCCACCACACCGTCATAACGGTAACGAGCTGCCCATTTGGCCTTCTTGAGTGGCGACAAGGACTAACATGAAAGTACACATACACATACGAAACTATTGAGCAACTGGCTATTATATCTCGAACTGTCGGAACACAACGAATGGTTCTAAAATTGTTACTGTGGCGACAGACTTAGATAAGATGGTTGTAGCTAGTCAGGCGGACATAAAATGAGGCTCCCGACCGCTATGACAGGTTTATACCTGCCCCTAGGAAACGAATCTGGTATCTCTATGTGACCAATGGAATATTTGGTGTAGCGCTGTGTGGGGTGGTAGTAGCGCGGGACTGAGAGGTGTGCCTTCCGCAGCTGAACCAGTACCTGGGCGCGAGCGTGGAGCGGCTGCGCTCGTGGGACGCGCAGCAGGAGCAGCTGGAGGGCACGCTGAAGATGGTGCAGAACGCCACCTGCGAGTACAATCTGCTGCTGTACCTGCTGCTGCGCCAGCACCGCTGCCTGGCGCACAGCGGCCCGCCCTCTAACTGCTTCTTTGACAAGGAGTTCGAGGAGGAGCTGCCTTTTTTAAGGAACGCCACTCTCGACGCGCAAGCCGTCTGATCGTGGTTCGTTTGTGTTTATTGTTTAAATATAGTGATGCATATTTTGACGTCGTTTTATTTTAAACTATCCTAGTGGCACCAGTCTTCGTCACAGTTTTCGTCGCAAAAAAATAACATACATTATCATTACAATCTTACAGCCCGTCACACATGGTTTCCGTTTTACTGGTCCGTTACATCGGATACGTTTTTTTTCATTGATGGCGTATGGAGTATATGGCATGACACAGTATTCTGTATACAGTAAAAAATAACGATCCGATAAATTATGACATTCCGTTTTGTCATCAAATACTGGATGACAAAACATTAAGTGCCTTACAAATAAACAAAGAACAAGGTCCGAATAGTTATTCCGTGTTTTGTCTCTTTTACTCAAATTTGAAATGACGTTTAGTACATGACAAGAACAAAACACAATAACTATTCGGACCTTATTCTTTGTTTATTTGTAAGGCACTTAAAATATTACGTATCCATACAACTTTACCGGCAACATACTGTCACATCCAGTAACGACGGATGTGTGAACAGAGCATAATTTTTTGTCGTATTCGTTAAAAAGGCTACTGTAACTAAGGAGAGCACGTGTGGCGGTCCACGCGGGCTGCGACGGGCTAGGGGCTAGGGAGCCGGTGGTCTGTGTCAATCGTCGCTAAACACTAACATCGGTTGCTGACCCCTTTTATTGATGATTAAAGGAAAACATGACGATTACTTGCCCGCCGAACACTGGTGACGGGTGCCACCACTACCCTACCTATATTAACAGTAGGCAGTTTATAATACTTAGAAATTGTAGATTTGTACTACTTAGACTTAGGTAGCTAGGTACCTACTCGTAATTATGTTTTTCTGTCGGCTTTTTCAAATTACTGCCAGCATGACCGTGGCGGGCTTGGGCTGCTTGCATTATCTTGGTGAGTATTAGGAAATAATGTACCTACTTACCTACGGCTACAAAGTTGTTAGTAGTTAGTAATCAGTTTGGATGAGTCAGGCTCAACTGCACTTATCCAGTTGCAGCGAGGAGTGAGACAGGGAGATGTCGACGGCTCCTAAGTATACTGAGTCAACTAACAAATTTTGACAATTGCACTTTTTAGTTTAATAACAACAATTAAATCATTTCCTATCTACCCGTGAAAAAAATATTCATATTCCACTAAATAACTTTAAAAAAATGGCTTAGACTGGATCAAATTATAATCCATTTTTTTTGCACGTAGTACACTGGGTCAAGTGTAACAATACCCGTATACGCGGGACGCGCACGCGACCGTTTTGGTACACTTGTACCAAAACGGTCGCGTGCGCGTCCCGCGACTTACCTGCGATGGAACTAAAATGCAATGGAATAAAGTCACTGAAATAAAAATTTAAGCAGAAAATTCTTACGAAATATTTTATAAAACTAGTAACATGAAAGATTCCTATAATTTGGATTGATTATGCTAATGAACCTAAAGCAACACGTAACAAAACTTTTCCTACTATAGATTTTTGCGATCTTCGCCCAGCTTACGCCAAGCTAATCAATCACATTTGATAAAAATATACACAAAGATTTAATGAACATGTGCAACAAACTGGTGATACCTAAGGAATATCACTTGTTTTATTCTAATTTGATTAAAACTGACAACAATACGTACGTAAAGCGATTCAGAATAAGTAAAAATATTTTTTTATCTAATTTATTCCACATATTTTTTGTCTAGTAATGTTAATTTTTTGTGAACTCTTTAATTAGAATTAAATGTTTGTACAATGAAAGGAGTTTTTAATCATTTTACTTAGTTGTATTGTAACACACTTGACTCAATTATGGATTGTTCACTTTTAAAATTATGTCCACGTACAGTGAGTCAACTTATTATATTTTTACAAATATAATTCATAGCATAGAAATTGTAACAAATAAAAAATATAATAAGTATATAAAAACATTTTTTACCACTCTTACTAAATAATATTTCTCTAAATCGTATACTTATTCTATGATACGACGTATACAAGTACAAGTGGTAGTTGATCCATTTTTAACATACACGTAATCGATGTATACTAATGTATCTAAATTATCTCATAAATTAATAAAAATTAATGAATTCTATTTTGCACTGTTGAAAGGCCTTATTATTTTAATTTCATAATTATAAGTTATTTTTTTTTGATTGTGTTAACATTTAAAATACAGCCTTTCGCTCTTATTATAGCCTTCCCGTAAAGTTATTAGAAGTACAGTTGACTCAGTATACATAGGAGCCATCGATGTGATATCTCCGAAACTGTTCACTGCTGCACTGGAAGATGTTTTCAAGCTTCTGGACTGGAAAGGACTCGGCATCAACGTCATCGGCGTATACAACACTCACCTTCGATTTGCTGACGATATAGTAGTGATGGCTGAAACCCTGGAAGACCTCGGCGCAATGCTCGGTGACCTCAACAGAGTCTCTCAACAAGTGGGTCTTAAAATGAACATGGAGAAGATAAAAGTTATGTCGAACTCACGTGTCGTACCCACTCCTCTGAAGGTTGGGGACTCTGCCCTTGAAGTTGTGGACGATTATGTTTACCTGAGACAAACGGTCCAGCTAGGTAGATCCAACTTCAGTAAAAAGGTCAATCGTCGAATCCAATTAGGCTGGACAGCGTTCGGTAAGCTACGAAATATCTTTTCGCCCGATATACCGCAGTGTCTCAAGACAAAAGTCTTTGACCAGTGTGTTTTGCCAGTGATGACATACGGGACTGAGACGTGGTCGCTCACTATAGACCTCATAAAAAGGCTTAAGGTCACTCAAAGAGCATCCCCTCTACACACTGACACCCCCCACCAACCGTTAGGTTATAAAGTTAGGTGTCAGACATCCTTGCGCAACAAGGAACCATCTGCGTCAGGTCATTACGCCAGATCATCAGGACGCGCCGAAGCGCATTCTTCATCCGGTACTTTTAAGACTAGTGTCTCGAGCGAGTTGCCCCGTGGACACGTATAGTCCACTACCTAATATCCAGATACGTTACCGAAACTGTAAGCTCGCTCACCTTATCGTTGCACTAAGGTATAACTCGCAGATTCCACTGCTCGGGTCGTCAACTCTAAAGTCGACTACCAAAATAAAATGTCCTCTTTGGTGGCGGAGTTGTAAGCCTTACTCACTTGTCAGTACCTATCCAGGCACCTCATCAGTTCCAAAATCTTACGCGGCTGTTTCAACCAGAGACATTGCATCTAGCCGGCGCCTCTACTAAGTTCTCCAGACTAGTGCCGGATATGTTGGAAGCCTACTCAATGAAAACCACCGAGCAGAACAACCAACTATGAACAACTCACGTGTCCCGCAGATCCTTTCGCTTTGGGCCCTCCAAGACCGCTACTCAGACCCGCTCGCTGTGCACGAAATGGAAGCCTGGCCAGACCTCAACCAGGCAGACGAACATTCCCACTTCTACATAACAGCTAACCAAATAGCCACTACGAATCCAACCCATGTGTGGGACCTGCCGGAGGGCGTCTCCGGCAGGTCCCACACATGGGTTGGATTCGTGAGTGCGAAGGCACTCAAAGAGCAATGGAGAGGGCAATGCTCGGGGTTTCTCTGCGTGAACGAATCAGAAATAAGGAGTTCCGCAGAAGAACAAAGGTAACCGACATGGCCCGAAGAGTTGCTAAGCTCAAGTGGCAGTGGGCAGGGCACATTGCTCGCAGGACTGATGGCTGCTGGGGCGGAACAGTCCTTGAGTGGCGACCGTGTACCGGAAAGACCTCTGGTGAACCGACGATCTGGTGAAGGTCGCGGGAAGCCGCTGGATGCGAGCAGCAAAAAACCGGTCGTTGTGGAGATCCTTGGGGGAGGCCTTTGTCCAGCAGTGGACGTCTTTTGGCTGAGATGATGATGATGATGAGACTCAACCGTTATAGCCTAAGGTTGAGCACCTGGCCACACCTGGCGCGGAATGCGTTTTTTATTCCAGGACCGGAAATCGGACCCCTGAGGTCCGATTTTTGAACCGGTGACTAATTCTCACGTTATGATATCAAAACTATTGCTTTCTCACTCTTACTTGCCTAGTCACTGGCAACTCTAATTTTTGATACCGATAATTCTCGAACGGTATCATAACATCATCATTTAGTGACAACTTAATAATAACATCGTAAATAGTGTAAACAATATTATATTTTATAGAGTAAGTAATTCATGTAACTTTTAATATCTAGATCACCGGTGAAATTCAAAAATAGGGCGGGTTTAATTTTGACATTTGTTAGGGTAGTGCCACCAACGTTCGACGCTTTGAGACCAGTATTCCACATATTTTTCATTGCCAATAAATAACATTGGTCTTCATTGGAATTTTACGGGATGAGGGCTAGCAAGCAGAAACACTAAAATCAGTAGCTAACCCCTGGTTTAAACGATTAAAGGAAAATAATGTCGAAATGTCGATCTGTGGGTCCTGTCGAACACTGGTGCCTCTACCCAAATATAAAAATGGATAGAAAGATGCTGATTTTGATAATATTTCCAAGATAAGAATACGCTGCTGACTGAACGGTTGCGTTACATTATTTATGTTATGATAAGTAGTTATGAGGTTAAGCTTAACTTCTAAATTTATTAAAGAGAACAATGGTCAGCAGACTTATCACGTAAGCAGACGTTCTAACTGAACTTCTCTTTCTTATCTTATCAATACTACAAATGAGAGTGGGTAGGAATGGTTTGATATCCATAACAGTGCCCCGCGGAGCTGCGAGCGGTCGCCAGTTATGAATATGAATGAAGCTCATACAAAATGGACTATTTCATTGATGATTAATGCAGGACAGATCCAAACTGTTTGATTGTCCAACTGGTTTCAATCCTCGCAATTTGCCAAACTGATCAAATCAACTGACAACAATAATTGAAAGGGCGAACTACCGGCCGGCGGCGGGCTTCGGCGGCGGGCTGCGCGCCTCGAATACAAAGTGCTTCATTACGGGCATCATATTTCAGAGAAGAGATGTCGCCGCAGAGCTGCCCGCCGCCGCCGCCCAGCGCCGCCCGCCGCAGCCTCTGGGCCACAGCTCGTGTTTTAGCAAGACTTCAAAGCCCGTGTCCGCGCTCTCTGGCTACTAGGGATTGCAGTCCCTGTACTGTGAAAACGGGATTCCCGGTACTGCGCTAACTCTGTTACCGGGAAAACCGGGAAAATTCGGTACTTTTCGGTACTGAGATTTTTTTAATGTATCGTAAATAAAATTAAATAAAAATAACGTTCGTATTATTGGTTATTCGTTTTAATCAACAATCATTGTTCATCTGACTAAACTAAGGCTTAAATCTAAATACACTCGCGAGCTATAAACCGGAATCGCTTTACCGCGGGATGTTCGAGACTAATTTTTACAGTTTCTATGCAATTTCAAAATATCTTTATCTTTATCTTTATCTTTAATGAACTATACGTTGTGACTTGTTTTAATGCTCTAAGCTTGTGGTATATGATTTCCTTAGAGCATTAAACCAACATGATTTCAAAGGTAATTTAATAAGCTTTCAACCTCTTTCAATGTCAAAGACAAAGATTTTTTTCCCTTAATACATGAAACGTAAAAACAAAAAACATAAATTTTTACAACAAAATACTGTTTTGTTGTGGAGTCCTGAAACACTATAAAAAGTAAGCATCCCGTCACTCGGAACACTGAATCTGAAAGAAAATGGAAACCACCCCTACAGAAGCCGCTCAAATCGTCATTTTAATATAGCAAGGGTTGTCTCAGCGTAATATTGGTCGACAGCTTCATCTAAGCCAGTCTTGTGTCTCGAAGGTGTACAGAAGGTTCAGGGAGACTGGAAACTTTCTCTGAAGGTTCTGGAAGACAGCGTTGGTCTTCGGTGAGAGATGACCGATTCATTGTCACCTCTTCTCTCCGAAATCGACACCTAACCGGTGTAGACGTCCAACAGCAGCTCAGAGAAGTTCGAAAGAGGGCTGTTAGCGAGTGGACAGTGAGGCGAAGACTTAAAGAAGCATATTTGACCCCAAGAAGGCTCGTGGTGGCTATGTGGTTAGCTGTAGAAGTGGGAATGTTGGTTTGCCTGGTTGAGGTATAGCCAGGTTTTCATTTCGTGCACAGCGAGCGGGTTCGAGTTGCGGTCTCGGAGGGGTCCGAAGCGAAAGGATTTGCGGGGCACGTGACTTGTCCATAGTTGGTTGTTCTGCTCGGTGGATTTATTGAGTAGGCTTTCAACATCTCCGGCACTAGTCTGGAGAACTAGTAGAGGCGCCCGCTAGATGCAATGTCTCCGGTTAAATCAGCCGTGTAGGATTGTGGAACTGACGAGGTGCCTGGATGGGTACTGAGAAGTGAACTCCGCCACCAAAGAGGACATAAAGTAGTCGACTTTAGAGTTGACGACCTGAGCAGTGGAAACTGCGAGTTGTAACTACTCTTATTGTAACGAGGAGTGAGTGAGCTTATAGCTCCGGTAACCTATCTGGGTATTAGGTAGTGGACTATACGTGTCCACGGGGCAACTCGCTCGCGACACTGGTCTTAAAAGTACTGGATGAAGATTGCGCTTCGGCGCGTCCTGATCTGGCGTTATGACCTGACACAGATGGTCCCTTGTGCTTGTGCAAGGTTGTCGACACCTACTTTATGGCCTGACGGTTGTCAGTATAAACTTTAAAAATCGTGTGTAGCGGGGATGACCCCAAGAAGACCAGTTACGGGGCCCAAATTGACTCCAGCCCACCGAGAAAGCCCGGCTTCAGTTTGCTCGCGATCACTTAGATTGGGATATAGAGTAAAGGAGTCGAGTCCTGTTCTCGGACGAAACAAGGATGTATCTGCATGGTAGCGACCATCGACAGAGAGTCTATAGAAGATCGGGGGAGCGATTTGCACAATGCTGTTTTGCAGTAACAGTGGCATACGGGGGCAGGTCCTGTATGATATGGGCGGGCAGGTCCTGTATGATATGGGCGGGCATTTCTATAGAAGCAGAAACGGAGCTGGTATTCTTACCTGGTGGTGGTCGGGGAGGGGGCGCAACTGCGGAAAGATACATCAACGACATTCTGCTAGCCCATGTGCTCCCGTACGCCCCGGGTTTATTGGTGAACATAACGCCCGCTGCCACACCGCTGCAATGACTAGACAGTACCTGGAAGAAGCCGGGATTTCAACCTTAGACTGGCCCGCCCTCAGTCCTAACTTGAACATGTGTGTGCGAGCTGAAAAGACGGGTACGAGGAAGATATCCAGCTCCGGAGACGATACAAAATCTGAAAACTGCTTTGGTCGAAGAGTGGCAGGGAATTCCACAAGATTCTGTCAGGAAACTCATTCGGTCAATGAGAAACCGTTTACGGGCAGTTATTAGAGCCAGGGGGGTAATATAAAGTATTGAGGGAGGGATAAAATATATATTGTAAATAAAAAAACATATCTTTTCATATTACTTCGTATTCATAATTAATTATAATTATTTATTTATTGTATTTTTAATTGTAATTAACCTACTAATAAGTTTATGATAAGTTACTGTTAGTTTCATGTTAGTATTAATCTTAGATTAGTTTTTAATATTTAATTAGTTTTTACTTTTTATTTTTGATTAGTTTTTATCTTTGATTAGTTTTAATCAACTTAAAAATTGCATGCCCGTTATGGGTACACTGTTGTAACAATTGTACTGCATCCTCAAACGCAAATTGTACACAGTTTAAGCAATAAACGATATTCTATTATATTATATTCTATTCATTTAGACATACACAACTTCAACCTTTTGTAACAATTCTCTATATTTAGGTAAGAAAAATTTATTTATTTTAAATCTTTTTGATATCGTTTGAAAGCTTATAAAATTACCTTTCAAATGAAATCTATAATTCATTGCATAAAAATGGTAAAAACTTGTCTTTAGCAATCCGCGATGAAGTGATTCCGGCTTATTGCTCGCGAGTGTAGAACATCAAAAGTTCGAAACAAAACAAATCTATCACTTCAATTCATTACTCGCTCGCGAATAGTAAATGAATAACCGCCTGGCCGATATGCCACCACTGCTCCGGGCGCTCTAGCTCAGCCGTCGTCTTTTTTAAACTAATAGACGCTCGATATTGCAAACGCGGAGCGTTTGGCGTAATTTTAAGTTATAACAAAAGTACAGAAAGAACCGAATTTCCCGGGAAATGAATTCTCAGTACCGGTACAGTCAATACGTAAAAACGTCAATTTCCCGGGAAACATCGGGAAAAATCGATACCGGGAATTCCCGGGAGCATGCCCTACTGGCTACTCGTTGCAACTTGCAACCCGCTTGTCGCGCATTTCAGTCTAAAAATAATATAATAAAATCTGTGCCCGAATCCGATCATGTAAGCATATTGGCCCTCAAAAATGGCCAAAATCATACAATGTTTTACTAAAACTCTAGATTACTTCGTTTTGCCCAAAATTCAGATTTCTAAGTGTTCGTCGAAACTAGTGAAACGTGCTAAAGGGCCGCGCAGGGCCCGGGGCGCGGGGCCCGGGGCGCGGGGCCTGGACGAGGACACCGCGGCCGCCGCGCGCCGGCCGTACGCAACGTCTTTCGAATTTGCGAGCTCGTTACCAACCTCACATTTTTACGGAGGATCACAGACTGGCACGTTTTGCTGACTTCTTTGATGTGATTTTGAGGGAGATAATGATACAATAAATATGTAAATAAGAAGCAAATCACAAGCACATAGGTATTTAGATACCGTTAAGTGGAATTTGTATAAGTGATGCACACAAGCATTAGTTTGCAACACCACGCTGCAAGACCAAAAGATATGTTAACTCATTTTGCATGTAACGCCATGCAAGTTTTTACGAAAACCTCATTTTCCTTTAAACCACGGACCCTGTAAAAGGTGCGAGAAGGTTATATTATATCAACTCATTCTATATTTATATTCAAAACTTATGTTGATATCAAAGTAAGCTCATGTAGCTAAAGTCTGAAAGCGGATGGAAAACGGTATTGATTTTAAAATTTGATTTAAGTTTGTGGTGTTGCAGCTAAGTAGAGATATTTGTATTGTTTCATAAAGTATGCTGTTAGTTCAGTTTTGTAGCAGTGTTTACGTTTTATTATATAAAAGCCAATAATATTAGCAAAATTATTATGTATCATTTTTGACTGTTTATTTATTTATTTACTAAGTGAGGTAGGTAGGTAGGTACATATCAACGATCTTATTTGTGTAGATAAAAAAAAAAATACCGGAGCCAAAGACATCGATAGTGTTTAGATTGTTTCGCGGGATACTATATACTGATTGTATTTCGTTGCTTTGGCTATCATAACTTTCTATTTGTTTTTTTTCCTGTTTTGTGTAGGATTCTAATCGGAAGTAGCTGGTCCCAGTAGATATACCCCAAACCGAACAATTATGTTATTAATATAGACCTATTTATTATCACGCGCAAATTAAATATACTTCATTTCATTTTCATTTCACACTTTTTTACAATTCTTCGTAAATTGTAGAAAATCGCCTTCTTTAGAACTTCAGTAAATCAAGGCATGTTTTTCTAATTATTTTTAAAAGATTTGTGTTTTAACTACCTATACGTAGGTATAGGTAGTTAAAACACATCTTTTAAAATAATAATATATTAAATGCCCTTGATATATTATTTTGTGTTAGGAAAAAAATCGTGCGGATTTTTATGTTTGTTGACACAACAGACTGCAAAATACTTGTCGTTATGGTAGGAATGTTTGTATCGTAAAAAGGCCTGTCCTCGTGTAAATAAACAGCCGGCGAGATGTGGGCCCGTCGCCGCCCGCCCCGTAGCGGCGCGGCGCGCTAATGGCCGATCGATGTAGCTTCCGCGAAGGACGAATATTCTAAACAGACGGAATATTCTTTCTTATATATTCTATATTGCGTTCTTAAAATAATAACGCAATATTTATTTATTGATGAAATAAGGATAATAGCAGCCTAATTAAAATGTACTTCTTCTTCTTCATCAGCCTATAGTCACCCACTGCTGAGTGTAGGCCTCCTCAAAAATATACTACATGGGTAGCAAATAGGGCCAATAAAGTTCTCTAATACCTATATGTACAGTTGAGCGAACGTCTAGCAGCACTAAATAATTTTACATAAACCTATTTTTTATTGTAAAGATATCGAGACAAACGTGTTCTTACACCAGCTTTAAAAATAACTTATTTAAATAGCTTTAAATAATGGTAGAGTTTTTCTAGCAAGACTTACGTATAATTTTAGGATTATTTTAGGAACTTCTTAATAAAGTCTTTAACATAATAAATGATCGAATAAAATGAAATATAGTATTTGTATTCTCAAATCAAGCATTGGCGTAGTAAAAATATTACATAAATAAGTATATAACTAATCAAACAAAACTAACTGTACGTGCTCAGCACACAAAGAAAGGGCCACCGCGGCCTGGACCTTTGATGTAAGGCGGCTATGAAGTGTTGCTCGAGTGTACCGCGTGCCGTAGCTAATAGTTGGCTCGGTCCCTGTGAGCCGCGGGGCGCCCCGACCCCAGTCCCGCACGTTACGTTACACAAATATTTTCGTAACTTGGTGAAGTCCTAAAGTTTTATCTCCCGTGAGTTCCCAAAGCCAGTCGATACGTCCCAATAAAGGGTATTGGCGAAGAACTTGTTCGTTACGTGCGGGGTGCGGTGCGGGATGCGGTGCGGGCGGCGGGGGCGGGCGGCTGCCGGAGAGCCGTAAGTTTTTATCGCGGCGGGCGGTTGGAGTGCGCTCGTTAGGCTGTTATTGTAGTATAAAACAAAGTGCCGCATTCGCAGGGATCAGCTCCTTGTTCAGAATCACTTACCGAGCGAGAGGTTCTCGAATGTGATATTTTTCGTATTCCACATGTATGGATTTAAATGGAGACAAAGCATAATTGCCTTGTGGAAAGTATTAGCGGTAAGATTGTGGACAGGGGCTGATGGAGCGAGTTCTATTTCGGCAATGATCTTCACACTTAGGTTCGTATTTTTTGAAATAGAGGCGTTAAAGTGACTATGTTAATTTTTAAAAGCTACAAAAAAATGGTTGACTTTGCCAAAATTATATTATTATACGTTTTTTAACGGTGATTAACAAATGGGAGGTATCTATAACTATTTTTTTGAAATTTTAACTGTTTGTCTGTTTTCTATCTATTTAGTGTTTTTAGTAATGTAGCCATAGTAATGTAGCCATACAAGATTTAAAGAAGTGAAAGAGATTTAAAGGAGAAGTGAAAGTCGGGGTAAGCCCCGAGACCCCTTGGGATTTTCTGAAAGTCCCGCCTGATCTTTAGTCTACATCATAAACGAATGTATGTATATATGTATATGTAAAAACGACAACTTTCTAGGTTTAAGAGTTTGGAATTTTGAATGGGCGTTCATAAGTCAGTCGGTGAGCGGGTCAGGAGATTTCCTTTACCTATCTAGAAATATAGATTATAAATTATAAATATAGATAAGAACGTCCTTTTTTCGCTGGCATAGTTACTATAATTTCTTAGATTCATAAGATAATAGATATTGGAATATATTAAAACCTACTTCTCTCTGTCAGGCTGTAGGTAGCCTGACAGATACAGCCTGACAGATTATTAGGATCACTATTACCATGGGATAGGGCAAAAAATTCTGAATAGATTGATATAGGCACATATTATTGTTTTTTGTATTCTCAATGGAGATATATTTGAATAAAAATAAGAACAACTTAAGGTAGGTCGTTTTAAACCGAAATAGAACGAAAACTATTTTTTATGTAGGTTAAGTTAAGCAGATATGTCTACTAAATTATATTATCACAAAGTTAATATATATGATAAAGACATGTCAGCGAGTCGGTGCGGGCGCCAGGGCCGCGCCAGGGCCGCGCCGCGCCGGCAGGGTGGATGATTTAGTGGGCCCTTCTCTTCTCCGTGATCCTATTAAGAGAATTGAAAAAGTGTCGCCTGCGATCGAGTTACCTTTGTTGCGGGAGACGGATGGGCCGACACCCGATAGCAATCTGGCCATTATGCCGCTGCCATTTGCAATGCCGGCGCCGCCGCTCCTGTCATACCAGCACTTACGTTTGAGGTGATTGGCGTTCCGCACGATGAAAAAGCCTTTTCATTCAACTTTGTATGTATAAATGACTTTAAGGATAGGTATTTATTTTGTGAGCGTTGACAATAAGATATACATCTTTGTGTTAAGATTGAAAGTCTACACAATGTTAGCTCGTTTATATTTTTATTATATTCCTTATCTTGTTACTAAATATATAAGCCCAAACAGTTCGCAACACAACTCACTTAACATTATAACTCAACTTTCAATAAGTTACCCATCAATTGTAAGTAGCGATAACTTGTTTTCACCGATTTCACTTGATTTCAATAATGGGGGCTTACACCCAACAGATTTCCCCCACCGGGCAAGTGAACATTAGAGTGCGCAATTACGGCGGTGCCCAGTTACCGTCCACCTCCGTCAGGCTGCCCGCTGGGAGCGCCCGCCGGCCGCCCAGGTCAGCGCGGAGGGCGGTGTATTGCTCATCTGGTTGGCATTCCAACGTTACACTTTATATGATACAGCTGATTTAGCTACGGCTACATAAGCTACAGTACGACTAAGGTTGCCAGATCGGAACTTACAGAGTCCGGGACAATTCCATGTCGGGCCGTGGCTATGAATATGTCAAAATAAAAAAAATAAAAAAATAAAATATAAATATAAATTAGGGAGTATTTAATTTTATATTTGTATTTGTTAGGAAAATTCATTTTATTTTTCAAATGTATACGTTTTTATTAGTCCAAATAAAAGATGTAAACTGGTTCTCAGTTTACATCTCATCTCAGTTCTCAGTTATTTTTTTTTATTATTTAATTTTTTCGGAATCCGGGACAATAGATCGAATTACTGGACACGGGACAATACGTAAAATTCCGGGACAATCTCGGAAATCCCGGACATCTGGCAACCTTAAGTACGACACTCGCCGTGACCAAGACGCAATTCAGTTGAAACGTCGTCTGGTACACACATGCTCATGTTGTGTATGCTCGCCTCTGTCGTAACATGCAATGTGCCTACAATACCTAAACTAACATTTTATTTGAGATGAAGCGCGAACGTTTCGTATTATTACTTACTTACTGTACACACGCCTGGGTGCCTACTGTAAGTTTTCTTTACTATCCGTATTCATTCGATGACGTTAACAAAAACGACAATTTGTATGGCAAAATGTTAAGTCTCCTCGTATGAAGACTTAGCTCAGCTGCCTATGCGGTTAGAAAAATGAGGTCACTTACTGATGTAGAAACGGCAAGATTGGTTTACTTTAGTTACTTTCACAGCGTCATGTCGTATGGTATTTTATTGTGGGGCTCAGCGGCTGACATTGAAACCATTTTTGTTTTACAGAAAAGAGCCATTCGAGCTATTTATAGCCTTATTAAGCCCCGTGATACGCTGAGAGAGTTATTTAAGCAGATTAATATTTTAACTGTAGCTTCACAGTATATTTATGAAAATATCATTTATGTTTATAAAAACTTAGATAAATTCGAAAAAAAAAGTAATACCCATAATTTTAACACAAGAAATAAAAACAAACTTGCTGTTCCAAAACTTAGACTCAATAAAGTTGGTAATTCATTTGTTGGGAAATGTATAAAAATATACAATAAAGTGCCTTTCACTCTAACAGAATTGTCATTACACAAGTTTAAGACAGAAATAAAACAAGGTCTAATGAAAAAAGGTTACTATAAAATTGATGATTATTTTAATGATAAGAATGTGTGGTCATCTTAGTCTGCTCGCCTGCACATGTTATTTCACATTGTAAGTAGTTACACTTTTTTATAAAAGGTTATTATTAAAGTCAAAGAATAATTGGATGATAAAACAGCCTGGTTGTAATAAAAAACACATTATACTCTATTTGTATCAATATACATAATAAAATTAATTTATATAATTTTTATACTGATATGATAGTTTTGAACAGTGTCCTACAGATAACAAACAGCGTTAAATAGATCATTAAGTTTTTATTTAAAGTATCTTGAGTGTGTCATGCTCTCTTTATTGTCTCTGCGGTGGTGGAGTGTGCGTCGGGTCGTTACGTTCCCTAAAATATGGTTGAGCGAAGCGATGGCTGATTCATATGTCATACTCGTGAACGGGTGCCGCCTGTGGAGGCTGGTCTGCTCTTGCATACTTATCTCATTGTTAGTATTAATTACTATAGTTTGACTTTGTTTTTCCTTAACAATTTTTGACGTTTATTAGAGTACTGTAGTGGTACTGTATGACATTGTGGAAATTTAACTTATACCAGATGTAAATTTGATATATTAGATTTGTTTATTTGTTTTGTTTTTTTACATGTTGTAGTTGTCTTCTATATTTTTTGTGTTTATTTGTAATGGAAAGTGTCCTGCTATGATAGGGCATTTTCCAATTTTTATTTTTTTTGACGCTGTAAGGGAGAAAAGAGCTGGACACTTGCTGAGTTTCTTGCCGGTTCTTCTCAGTGCAAGATCTCCCGCCCAGAGTAGACTTACGAACCGATGGCATAGCGACATTCATAAGAGCTACTTGTAGCCTAAACTGAATAAATGATTTTTGAATTTGAATTGAATTTGAATTTGAATTATGCCGCCAGGAGGCGCTGCTTCAATGCCATACTAATTTACGTTTTCGTAAACGAAATCGAATGAATACGGATAGTGCCTATACAAAACTCACAGTACTTAGGCACCCAGCACAACGCACGCAGACTATAGTCTGTGTAGTCTTGTGGTATACCACAAGCTGTGTAATGTCCTCAATAGACTTTCAACTTTAAATGTATGGCATACGGTTTAACATTCATTAAATAAATTAGTTTTGGGTAGGTTGATGTGCAGGCGTCCGCACCTACGATAAATATTGAAGCGGCTGAATGAAGGCACCGAAACGCTGGGGTGTTAGGCACCCCAGCTCTAGAAAATAATGATAGTGAATAAAAGAAAAACCAAATTTATTATCTCAGGGATGGGTTTCGCCGGTCGCTGTAGTGCTCACTGTTGTCGCGCGATTTTAGGAGGGGACTTAGCTTCTAGGGAAGTATGTACGCGTGCGCAGTTCGGCGCCTAGGTCAACCTAGACCCGGGCCATAGACTACGCCGGTGGAATCAGGATCTCGAAGCTGAGTCCGCCGCGGTAGCTGCCTCCGGAAATGCAGGCGGTAGGGCGCGTGTAGAAATGCCTCCGGAAATGCAGGCGGGTAGAGTGCGTGCCAGGGGTTCCGCTGCCCGGTAGGGGGACCCCAAGTTTGGGGCAATGTAAACGAACAACAGACGTTTGAGACATATTTCAATATTCAAGTATGTACGTTTATGTATGTAACTATGGTTTTTTGTTAATTTCAAGTTTTAAAAGGTTGAAAAAAGGACAAAGTGTTGAAAAAATTCCACGAGCGGGATTCGAACCCGCGTCCCATGACATGCTGGGTCAGGACTCAGGTGCACTGCCAACTATGCTATCGAGGCTCAAACCAACTCGCTGAAATTAATGAACACTATCTACTTGTACTTTAATAAGCCAAAGGAGCCCTATTCAACGTCGACAACTACGTCATCAACATCCGATCTTAATATTTTTACAAATATTGCAAGATCAGTTAAGAATTAGGCAAGCTGTATTTATGATTATTTACATAATTTTACGCAAATATTGTTGCGAACAAATTACAATATTTATTTTTTGTTCGCAACAATATTTAAAAAAATGAAAGACATCGTCATGCCTCATAGGCATAATAAATAGGCCATAAATTCAAATTCAAAAATCATTTATTCAGTTTAGGCTACAAGTAGCTCTCGTGAATGTCGCTCTGCCGTCGGTTCGTAAGTCTACTCTGGGCGGGAGATCTTGTACTGAGAAGAACCGGCAAGAAACTCAGCAAGTGTCCAGCTCTTTTCTCCCTTACAGCGTCAAAAATATTGGAAAATGCCCTATCATAGCAGGACACTTTCCATTACAAATAAACACAAAAAATATAGAAGACAACCACAACATGTAAAAAAATCTAAGTTATCAAATTTACATCTGGTATAAGTTTCAATTTCCACAATGTCATACAGTACCACTACAGTACCTACTCTAATAAAAGTCAAAAATTGTTTAAGAAAAACAAAGTCAAACTATAGTAATTAATACTTACTAACAATAAGATAAGTATGCAAGAGCAGACCAGCCTCCACAGGCGGCACGCGTTCACGAGTATGACATATGAATCAGCCATCACTTCGCTCAACCATATTTTAGGGAACGTAACGACCCGACGCACACGCCACCACCGCAGAGACAATAAAGAGAGCATGACACACTCATAGCGTGGCGTATTGCTTAGTATCTTAAAGAACCTTATTAAATTAAGATCAACGTGCCTGCCCCCGCCACGGGCGTGTTTGTTTGCCAACTCGCCGCTGCCGCCGCCGCCGGCCGTTATTACCAACCACGGAATATTATTTGACTGTCCAACTTCATTACTACAGTAAGGAGGAGGCGGATCGTCGCTGGCACACTGTGTATTGTCGTACTATTATTTATCCTGCGATTCCTTGTCTGTGTATTTGCTGACTAATAGCATCTACCTACATAGCGTATCTGAGTTATTTGAAATAACAACTGCGTAATGTTTGGCCACAAAAATGTTTAATATCTATACTGCTTATAATTTGCGAGATTATATCGGAAACTAATTAAGCCCGCGAAATCAAACGATTACGCGAGAGGTATTCCGGTCGAAAGGTAGGTACAGCAAGATAGCCAGAGTTATCGTATACGTGTTAATGATCGGAATAGAGATAATGAATGATAATACACAAAACATTCAAAATACAGTATGTTATTACATTTATTAAAGCGTCAAACGCTTAAACATACTTAAGGTTTTGTTAATTTAATTAGAATTTAACTTAAACTTTAACGAAACGCGATACCTACTTAACTGTGGTCTTAATTTTCCCCTTAAATAGTGGCTTTGCACGGTCAGTACATTTAACTAGTGTCAATTATTTTACAAGTTATGTTTATTTCGACGACCTCCTTAGTCGAGTGGTTTGTACACCGGTTTTCATGGTGTCGTCATCTCTGAGGTCCCGGGTTCGATCCCCGGTCGGATCAATTTAGAAATACCTGTTTTTCTAAATTGTTTCGGGTCTGGGTGTTTCCTATGTATAATAAGTATGTATTTAAGTATATTAAGTATGTTTATCCGTTGTCTAGTTAACCATTTCTCGAGTTTCTTAAGGAAGCTTTTCTTGGGGCTAGATATGGTGTGAGTGTGGGAAACATTTATTTACTTATTATTTATTTATTTAGACAATATTTTCCTTGTCTGATTATTACATATAATAATGAGTGACAATAGAAATGCTTAGTGATAAATGGTATTTTCATCCCTTCTATTCGAAAAGTGTCGCTTTGTTCCTCTATATGTCGGAGCAAAATAGCTCTTTTCTGATAGGAACTTTTTAGCGGGCTGAAATGAGATTTGAATTTGGAACATATCATTCATTCATAATATCCCGCCCAGAGTAGACTTACGAACCGATGGCATAATGACGTTCATAAGAGCTATTTGTAGCCTAAACTGAATAAATGATTTTGAATTTTGAATTTTATAATATTTGAAGTAAGTTGATTGAAAGGTTATTTCCATACAATGTTTCTCTTTTACGCAACGATAAAAAGAAATTTAGTGCTTGGCTCACTGATCAGAGTACCTAATGCGAGTTTAAATTACATTAATAAATAATTTTAATTTAATATCCATTTATGTTTTTTTTTATGACCACTTGTCATAGTATTTACACACTAAATAAAGCTCATTCCAATCAGAATTGCACAAAATGTAAATACGCAAACTTATAGGACCTAGTTATGCAGAAGGCAGCCATGAGAGAAAAAATACAAACAGAGTAATAAGCATTTTTGTGTCGATGGTTGCACTTCGGTTATTTATTCATTTTCTGTTTATTTTATATTTGAGAATTATTGGGAAAAGTATAGCATTTTTTTTATATCCTATTCAATACTCAATACTCAATACTTTATTGCATTCCATAATGTTTACACAATAAGATGGTAGGTTTTTACAATGGATCAATTATGGACCCTGTCGGGCACAGCACAGCTTTAGTAGGAGAGAGGAATCAATAATTCGAATCGTTTCTAATAATACCAATAATTGCGTTTTTTGACGTGGCTGTTTTATACAAAATAGCTTATTTCATAGAAATCAGAATAAAGAATAAACCAGCCACATAAGGTGGCTGTGTTCTGCATTAATTCAAAACGGAAAACAGTATATAAAAAACAGACAAGAAAATATTATAGCCAGCTAAAACGTTACGTTACATACGATTACAAAATAACCAAAATGTTGTATTACTGTTTTATTCTTTAATATTAACTACATACGAGTACTTATATGATTTTATGTAAAATAATATTTGTGATTTGTAAGAAAACTTGGAAATCGTATTAGAAGTCTTTATTAAAAAAAAACGTTTCTAAATGTAATTAGCACATTACGAATTTTCCGCACTCATTGTTCATCTTCCAAATTAAAATCTAACTCAGTGTTAAACCCGTCAATGTCATCTTCAACTATTTCAGCTCTACTCGTCAAATTGTCATAAAAGTGTCTGGCATCCTCTGGTATTAGATGCCTTATTGATATAATATCACGTAGTTTTGGGGTCTGCGATAGTTTTCCATTAGGCCATTTAGATAACTGACTCTTAAAAACACCTTCTTCTGATTCAGATTTACTATTAACCTTTCTAGAGTCTCAATGGAGTAAAAATTATCACTTTGCATTTGGCAAGTTATTAAAGGATTTTTCTTTTTACACATAGCTATAATTTGAATGTAGTTGTCAGGCGTATAAATCCTTTGATTGCACTTCAAGGCTCTCTCAATATCACCGAAGTCCTTATCGTTGGGTAAGAAACTGTGGTCTGACATCAAATACTTAAAAGTAATAGATTGTAGATTTGGTTTCATCTCGAGCAGTGCTTTCATCATGAGAGTAATTTTAATATTCCTGTTTTGACCGCCGCCCGCCTGAATCCGTCCAAAGAATTAAATATTTTATTGTGTCAGGGACATTTTTATCTGTGTTTCAGAAGGGAGAAGATCCTACTTCCTGTGCGCCACGTCCAGCCTGACCCTCGATCCATGTATAACAGTAGCTTTGGTTGTTTTTAGCACTGTAGACACCCAACTTGTAGAGCCAGGTCTGTCTTTTGTAAAAAAATATATTTGTCATTCATGACATTCGATGTTTTCTTGATTTTTGGCTACACCCACATCTATTTTTAATTGAGATCTTGCTCTTTCGGCCTGGTGAAGATGATTTTTGTGTGTTTCTTTGATAGAATTGACGTCCTCACCGCTTCTTCCCGCATTAAGTAGTTCGATTCGGAATTTATCACAGAGATTGCATGTATCTTTGCTAAGTGTTTTGAAGAAACCATAACTCACAGCGTTCGGGGTCAGTTTAGCTTTAAGAATATTATTATTCATCATAAACTGCAGAGAAAATAACTCCAGGTTTAAAAAATATATATAATGCTATGCTATGCTGCTGTAATGAGACGTGCACAGTGGGAGTGAATTAATGAATTCTTTTATTTCTTGTTTACATACATCAGGTACCCTATTTTTCTCCACCCGTTTCTGAACCTCTTTGGTCTAGCAATGGTTTCCTCGAATGAATTTTGTTCATAGGTGTTGAGATTCTAGTTGAGCATATATTAAGAGTTTTGCAGAACATGTCTCGACAAACATTATGAGTTTCTATTTTATATTTTCGAAAAAACTGCTTATTTTTGCATTTGCAAGTAAAATCTACGAAGTCTCTTGGTGGTTTATATCTATATCTATGGTCATAGGATTCTTTATTACTATTCCGTGCCTGTTTTCGTTCTGATCTACTTTGAGGACATTTTCGTTTTCTACCACTTAATGGTCTCCCTGAATAAACAGATTGTTCTTGATCTACCATTAATTCATGTTCAATAACTTGCTCTACAAGTAAGGACGGTGATTCACGGGCCTCACTATTAATTTCTACAGTAGAATCTTCAAGTTCCTGCTGCCCTCTGTAGCATACCTCTGGGATAGTTGGAATTAAA
Organism: Eudonia lacustrata; assembly: GCA_947562085.1. NCBI lineage: Eukaryota > Metazoa > Arthropoda > Insecta > Lepidoptera > Crambidae > Eudonia > Eudonia lacustrata. Next base: position 406,501 of record OX387323.1, on the reverse strand, counting down.
TCCCACTCATCCTCACTAAAATATGTAGCGTCAGACTCTTTGCTTGATGGAACGTTATCAGAACCATCTGTGGCGGAATAATCGTCAAACGTACTTTCATCTATGAGACTATTATTATTGTTGTAGTCTAGTGCGGTTTGATTTAGTTCTGATGTTATGTTCTCACGACAAGGCTGTTCCAAAAGTCCTGCTAATACCAAATTTTCGGACTCACTGTCAATTTCCGCCGGCAACATAAAATCTTCAACGGTTCCTATTGCTCCTAACCTATTGTATTAAGTATATTTTATTTTTATGTATTTGCTTAAAACAGCCTGAATGGTGTTGAAAAAAGCCAAGTATGTGCTCGTAATATATAAACAATTTACAGAAAACAGCCATCGTAGACTGGCTGTCTTTTACGTAATTCGAACCCCGATATCCTAACATTTTGAAATATGTACAAAACAGTCATATAAGAAGGCTGACTTCTGCAATATAGGTTAGGCAGTTTGTGTCAATATTGGCTGCATTTTACACCATGATGACTATTTGACTATTTTTTTACAAAATAATATTTGTTGAATGGCTGCATTTGACGGCTCATATCTCAGCCTTAAGAAGAGATATCGACAAGGCTGTCTTAGCAAAAAATCCGTAATGTCAAAAGTATGGCTGTGTTTATAACCTCATTTTCGAAAAAAGTACCACTTGGCTGCTTTCTGCATAACTAGGTCCTTGAATCTTGTGTGGCACCCACAATCCCATACGCAAAAGGCATGGATCGCAGGATTCGCAGTCGATTGATTCGTTTCCTCCGAAGTTCGTAATATTTGGTGACCCCGCGCTTTAGTCACGTAATTAATCATTTTTAACACTAGGACGACGCTATGAAGTCGTGAGTTTTTCGTATACAATCAGCAGAACACATCGGCAACATGGAAAATACCAGCAGCCACGAGCTTGTTACGATGGTCCAGCAAGGAGCCAAACAGTCCGACATCGAAGAAATAAAGAAGTTGCTGCAAGCAGAGCACAAGCACGGGCAGTTTTGGACATACATCGTAATTGGTACACTAATTATTATTTCCCTAGTTATCATATTGTTCCTGTTATATAAGATGTGTAAACAATCTTTAGTAGCGGAAGCTCAGCGAGCAATGCAACAAACTGTTTAGAAATATTTATTTTAGCGTCACATTACTTTAAATTAATTGCAACTAAATAAAGTAGATATTTGTTTTTAAAAATGTAAGTGTACATTGTCTGATGCAATTAGTTAGGTCTGCATTTTATAGGTTCGCACGGTCAAGGTCATTTCTTGCTACCAAATAATGTATCAAAAGATTAATCGTATTTTGTAATGTATTAACTAGTTTTTTTTCTTTCTATGTCTCTTAGCTTAATTGACGATATACTGTATCATACTTTATTATTATTGTTACGTTTTTAAATTTATTTTTTCAAGAGGGGAGTACTGTGCCGAAGGCACAACATAGTATCACGTAGGTAACGTACCACTCGTAGGGAACATTGGAAATCATCAGAACGTGATGTAATTGCTGTGTAAACAATTTCTGATCGATTTCCTAATCCGTGACATTTCCAAAAATATAGCATTTACTCCCGCCACTATTTTTGTATTATATAAACTTTGTTATTTAATTTATTAAGTTAGTTCGAAAGTAAGAGTTAAAATATATATCTACACTATCACCGCTGTTTATTTCTTCCGAAGTTCGTAATACATATCTTTTTACAAACGAACTGTTACGCAAACATTAGTTTAGAATAATAATGCAGTGAGATAAGAGTCAGAAACGGTTAAAAGTGAACATAGCTATTAGTTCATGGCTATACTCACTACTGTCCAACATAGTTCTAGAGTCACTTGTACGCGTCAACCATTCTACGTCATTATGTCCAGTATGTTTTACGTAAAGCTTTTAGAGAAGATGTAGGTATAGTGAAATCTTCTCTAAAAGCTTTACACAACACAACCGGCGATTATTGCCGCGCTGGTACAACCCGTGTAATAGCATTCCCAAGAGCTGTAGTTACATTACCCGAGCCTTGACTGAAGTCGCTGGAGCCGATCCCCCGCAGTTAACGCTCAAACTTGAGATGGCCGGCATCATGATATAGGGGAGCATAACTTTGGGAGGGCGCCCGTATCGTGTTCCAGTCGACAAAGCAAATTATAAATAGATTAGGCGGCTTGTTTTGTACACAACAGGCCGTACATGTACATACATTATAAGTATTTAAAGGTTTAAGTTATTATAAAAAGATTTTTTTCTTCACAAAAAGGATGCTCGACCATGTACGATGGAACCCACCGTTAAAGATAGATAGATTTTCTATTTCGTTGGAGGCTTGCGAGCTTCCGAAACAGGTGCTCAAGTTTTTTCTTAGGTTCAAAGAATTCGTGTCATTATCCAGCAGTTATTTCTCTCTAGTGCCTATAAATAATTTATTATTTCCCCAAGGTTTTCTCATCAAATTCTTGGATGCGTCAACTTTTCTGCTGAGGGACTGTTAACGTATTATATTAGCATATTAAATGTCCTGTCCGTCCGTGGGTCGTGCGTGCCGCGGCAGCCGCCGTGAGCCGCCGCTCACGCGAGAGTGTTCGCTGTGCCCGGCGCGCAGGGTCGAGTCTGCAGCCGGCGCGGTGGCGCGGCCGAGCACCATCTCCCGGAGAGCGTCTGCATTTTTGATGTCCGGACATTTGCCAGTTTGCATTTTTTATCAGCCGGGACGTCGCCTTTGATCAAGATTTCAGCTTTCCTTGGACGGATTAACAGGGCATGTATATTTGACTTTACATCGTTTTTGTTATGAATTATTAAACCAGTAACCCGGGCGTCAGTAGGTATGATGGAAAATGTTGTTGCTTAGACTCCGACGTTTTTGGAGCTTGTTTGATAAGTGGCTCCGTACTTATGCCCCTTTTCTGCATAATCGTCAGAGACGGTAACAAATGCTATTCGTGGATTTGAAGAAGGATAAGAGATTTCGTGAAATTTTCTAATATATAAATTTCTCGTGTCACGGTGTTTCTAATTAAACTCCTCCGAAATGGCTCGACCGATTTTCGTGAAATTTTGTGTGCATATCGGTTAGGTCTGCGAATCGGACAACATCTATTTTTCATCCCCCTAAATGTTAAGGGTGGTCCACCCCAATTTTTTTTTTACAATTTAATTTTCCAATACAAAATGATCCACGATTTGTTTGTTTTGTTGTCATAGAAACGATTTGATTGTATTGTTGACAGAGAAACTGTCAAAGCGATACGAAGCCCGCCGGGTCAGCTAGTTTATACATATACGTGCGTGCGTGCGTTTGTAATTGAACTTCTTCTAAACGGCTGCACTGATTTTGATGAAATTTTTTATGTCTGTTCAAGTGGATTCGAGAATGGTTTAGATTTACAATTGGACCCGGTAGGTGGCGCTGCAATAGGGGCCCATCATGGGATATGGGTGTTCTTAAGCGGACGAAGTCGCGAGCGGCCACTAGTCTATTATAATAATATTAATACATAACTCAAACTTGGTGTGCTATCTTTGTTTTTGGATATTACCGAGTGGCTAGATTATAGATAGGCCTTTTAACGTTTTCATTGTCAAGTCAAAGAAACAGTTCAATGTAAATAACTAACTGATACAGGTGAGTTTAGATCGGTGCGGCGGCGGCGGTGGCGGCGGTGGCGGCGGCGGCGGGCGGCGGCGGGCGGCGGCGGGCGGCGGCGGGCGGCGGCGGGCGGCGGCGGGCGGCGGCGGGCGGGCGGCTGCAGCGATGCCCGACGCATACCTATTCAGCCATTCCGTGGCTCCCATGCTCGGGAAAACAATGTTTGTGCGTTTTGTTGCGCGACAAATGCGCACATTTTAATATTGCAAGCCTTTGTTCTGCGTTATGAATGGTTCAGTTTTTCAGTGGACGTAATTCATTTTAGTGTTGGACGAATAAAATTTAACTAGGTCACTTTGTTATCAATATTGTTTTTAATTAAAAATGAGTTTATAGGTGTAAAGGATTATTTTCAACTCGCTTCAAAAAATGGTAGTCGTTGACTATTTTCCCAGGACTGAAGAGAAAATGAGCCTATACTTATAGTCAAAGTCAAAGTCAAATATTCTTTATTCAAATAAACTTTAGAAAAGTGCTTTTGAATCGTCCATAATTTTTTTACCTACTACCCATTCAGGACGTCTATATTTTAGCTGTGGAGAAGAATGGGCGCAAGAAACTCCACAGCTTTAATTCAATATGTAACGACATTTACAAAATTATATGCCGTTACGTTACCAAGTTATACGAGTTTAAAAAACCTTAACAATATTTTGGATTAGAAATAGATTGGAGCATTTTAAACCCATGCTGTTTTGTCTTCAATGTAATCAGACACTTTATAATAAGCTTTTTTATAAAGCTTTTCTTTAATAGCGATTTTAAATTTATTAATATCTAGTTTTTCGATATTACTTGGAACTTCATTGTAAAAACGTACACACAGGCCTCTAAATGAATTATTTACTTTGTGGAGCCTAGTATTAGGTACTGCTAGTTTGTTTTTATTTCTAGTGTTTACATTGTGAATATCACTGTTTTTAGAAAAAGTTTCAATATTTTTATATACATACATTAGGTTCTCGTAAATATATTGTGATACAACATTATATTAATATCTTTAAATCTCTCCCTAAGAGAATTACCAGCTTTTAGATTATAAATTGCTCGAATAGCCCGAATAGAATATAAAAAAGTAGCCCTAAAATATAAGTTGTCTATTAATGGAATTCATAAATTGTTCTCTCCTTCACCACGGCCTGGTCAACCCGAGCCTTTAGAGGCGCCCTCGGGTTGTTCCGCTTCCTGATCCGATCCGAACCCTTCGGAGAATCAAGTTGGGCACGGGGACACGCACTTTTAAGTGTGTGATGCCGTTCCCTCTAGAAAACCTCCGAAGGTGATTCGTTTCACACGGCTTGAGGTACCCTTTACGTACCTCGCCGCCCCTAAAAAAGATCGGTGACGCTGAAAATGCCGTTTGAGGCAATCAGCAATCTCTCTCAAAAAAATAAATAAATTATAAATTGAAGATTAAATCAGAAAAGTTTGTATGCTATTATAATACGTTGACAGTCCGTCAGAAAAGTAAATTATACATTTTTTCCCATAAATATACAGTAAAAGTGAAACTTATTCTGCGAGATGATTACGTATAAATTAACGTAAATATTATAAACAAAAATACCCAAGCGCAAACTAAAAAATGCATACGTTTTATTGGAAACGTTACTAACTTCTTTTAAACCGAATCACGTTCGGCTTTTACTGCATGCCGGCGACTGTTCATCTAACTAAAACTACACCACCATTACCTACCTTCTCTGAAATCATTATTGCGCAGGTTATTTATTTACATTACCATTAGCTGCTACTTTGGGCCTTAATATCCAGCTGTTACTAGCAGAATAAACTGCCCTGATTATTGTAATTACTACTAAAAGTCTTTGTGTGTAATTTTGTTTGCGTTATTTTATTAAACTGCCCAGAGCGTTTGCTCTGCTTTAGCAAAATTACACAGTGCTTGGGCTTGGGTTTGCCCAAGGTGCCATTTACGAGTTTTATTTCCCATTCGATTACGTTAACTAAAATGAGATTTTTGAATAGTAAGTCATTTTTGCATTTGTATTTGTATTTTTAAAAGTCATACAAATACTTGTATGCGTTTACGTTTGCGAATGGAAATGAAATTCGCAAAAGTGCAAAATTCATTTGACGACCTCCTTGGTCGAGTGGTTTGTACACCGGTTTCATGGTGTCGCCATCTCTGAGGTCCCGGCTTCGATTCCTGGTCGGGTCAATTTATAAATTATTGTATTTCTAAATTGTCTCGGGTCTGGGTGTTTTCTATGTATAATAAGTATGTATTTAAGTATTTTAAGTATGTTTATCCGTTTTCTAGTAACCATTTAACGAGTTTCATAACGAAGCTTCTCTTGGGCTAGATAATTGGTGTGAGTGTAAGAAAGTTTATTTTATTTATTAATTTATTCATTTGCAGCTGCTTGAATATTTCATTGACGTACTATTAATTTAACCCATTCTATTAGCTTTAATGAATGTAACCTATACTCAGGTTGTAACCTTCAATCAGGCCTCCGTTTGTCATTGTCGATATCACTAACAAAGTTGATGCCAAGTGAATTCTTTGAAGTGAATAACATCAAAACAATGTCTACTTATTTATATCATAATTTCAAACTTCATGTCATGACTTTTAACTACAAAGCTATTACGCCGAGGAGTCGTAATAACTTTCGGCGGTAGTGATCTTAATTATAACGTCGCTTAATGAATCGTACGCGTTTAATTAATGACGCGGCGAGCGATACGCGCCAGCCGCCACTGCATCATAGAAATAGTTCGTTTTTATATTAAATGCGGTCACCACATAATTTCTTATCACCAGCGTCATCGGGTAGAGAGAACTGTTCTAAATCGGCAACCCTGCTGGACTGCTGAATGTTTCTGGTGATGTTTTCATGTTTCATTATGATTGATTATGATGCTCAGGAAATTTTATGATGAAATTGGTGAAGGTAGTACTGGTTTGGTTGAAAGAGTCAACCTACCTTCACCAATTTCAATTAACTGTTTCAACATGTGCTACTGTACATCGGTTGAGTTCCGGTAGTTCACGGGACTAACCGAACGTTAAAGTGAAGTTGAAACATTAAGTGAAGTTGGTGTTGACCGAGGATGGTGTTCCGGTAGTCCACGGGACTAGCCGAACGCTAAAGTGAAGTTGAAACATTAAGTGAAGGTGGTGTTGACCAAGGATTGTGTTCCGGTAGTCCAAGGGACTAGCCGAACACCAGGTGATGTAGTACTTTGGAGATCCAATGGATCAGTAGTTCAAAGCGTAACAAAAGTATGCTATAATCCTGTTCATAGGATTGTAAGCGTCTCAATCGTCTCATTCTATGCTTATCTGAGGTGTATGATACATTTGCCGCACTTAATTTACAGACTATGTGGTTTAAAGTTTTAATGAATGTCGACGGTCTTTGCACAAACTCCTAATGACGCTAGTATTCATTTGCTATGCGGACTAAGCGTTAATGCTACTAAATTGATTATGTTTGTGTTTTCCGCCGGATGGAGGCGATGAGGTTATCCTACTACTGGATAGAAGTGGTAGTTGTTTGTGTTTCACCGGATGAAAGCGATGGTGCGTTACTACTGGATAGAAGTGGTAGATGTTTGTGTTTCACCGGATGAAAGCGATGGTGCGTTACTACTGGATAGAAGTGGTAGATGTTTGTGTTTCACCGGATGAAAGCGATGGTGCGTTACTACTGGATAGAAGTGGTAGACGTCTGGTGGCTTGTGTGCTTAGCGTGTATTATTAGAAAAATGTAGACTGCTATGAGTTCTGTTGGAATCGTTTATAAAAAATGCTTTTTTTTTACGATTGTCTTTCTGTAATAAAATTGCTCAATAGTATTTCTAAATAGATAATTTGATTAACTAGTGATTAAAACTGATCAGATATTATTATAATTTTACTCTCAACTGTCTCAATATATGAAAAACTTTATTGAAATGCGTAGTCATGTAAAGTCTAATGTAGAGTCTTAAGTAAAGTCTTATGTAGACTTATGTAGAGCCTTATGTGTATCCTAATGTGGAGCCTTATGTGGAGCCTTATGTGGAGCCTTATGTGGTGCTTTATGAGGAGTCTATTGTTGTTAGGTCAGGATAGACCGAACGTAAAATACTGTGCTTGGTTACCTTTTGTTACAGAGAATAACACGAGGACGTGTTTCAATCAGGATGGCCGTGTCGGAGACTTGGCGCTAGCATCGCTTAGAAACGATGCGTATAGTCTATACTTGAGTGTGGTCTGAGCTAGTTATTGTTCTGAAGTCTGTGCAGCCTATGCTCTATGTTACGTGAAACGTCAACGTCAGTTGGCGCGACAACGGACTGGGGACATTTGAACGGGAGCGGTTGGAGAGTACGCACGCCCAGAACTCACTTCGTTTTTAAAATCCATTTGCATCAATCAACTGTTTCTAAGTTATTTAATTGTGATGTTAAAATAATGTTTATCTACACTAATGTTGTAACATTCTACTTATGTTTCCAATACTTGACTTATAATTACTACTGTTATAGCGTAGACAACAAAACACTCAATTTAAGCAATTTCACATGATGGTATAATATCCACATCGATATCGTAAAATCTCATTATAACATCAATAAAACGCGACCAATTAACCTGGCGAGCCTTATGTCAAAATCCTCATACAAGTTGTATAAAATTTTGATATTAGGCTGGCTTTTGAAAACAGTTGGGTTATACGTGAAAACTTCGTCGAAACTACTAAGCTTACATACACAAAACTCTTTGGTAAGATCTTGTGCCAATTAAATAAAAAAAGAACAGCGCGCGCTCGCTCCTGATTGGCCCTGCGCGCGCAGCTGCGCTCTCATTGGTTAGATTTTAATGGTGGCAAGTTCACTGTGACAATACACGTACGCGTGAATTTAATGTTTCGCAATGTGTTTTGTTTTTAAAATACAAATTAAAAGTTAAAAATGGACAGCGACGATGATATTTGTACGCCTCCGGATATTCTAGAATTGGCAACAAAAGTAACTCACAATCTTTTGCCAGAAAAATCTAGAAAATTATATGAAAAAGAATATAATAACTTTTTGACATGGAAGATCGAAAAGAAAACTACATCATTTTCTGAAAATGTCATTCTTGTGTATCTCAAAGACCTCTCCGACAAATTCAAGCCATCTTCTATGTGGGCTAAATATTCTATGCTCAAGTCCACACTGAGTATCTACAACAATATTGATATCACGAAGTATTCAAAAGTCATAGCGTTCCTGAAACGCAGTTCAGAAGGACACAAGGAAAAAAGTCCTTGACGTTTACATCAGGTCAAATAAAGATGTTCCTGAAAGATTCACCAGATATTTTGTATCTTTTTGAAAAGGTAAGTGTATTTTAATTCTGTTATTTAATCTACCTAGTACTTACGTACTACACACGCAAGTTATCTAGACACTCCGTTTAAGCGCTTTGTGTATAAATTAGGTAGTAGGTACCTACACTTTACTACTTCATAAATCATAGTTTTTGCCTTGGCTATGTACCTCAAGCTTATTATATCGTTTATTGTTACAGGTTGCACTAATCTTCGGCATAATGGGGGCATGCCGAAGGCAAGAGCTATACAACATCCAGTTCGATGAAGTCTCTAACATAGACGACAGTACAATCATGGTGAAAGTTTCGAAAACAAAAACGAAAATAGATCGTTCTTTCGTTGTGACGGGCAACTGCTATGCCGTATGTAAAAAATACATGGAACTTCGACCCACCCCCTGTCGAAACCCTGCCTTTTTCTTGAGCTATAGATCGGGGAAGTGCGTCGATCAAAGAACTGGTATTAATAAATTTGGTGCTCTGGGAAAAACTATCGCAAGTTTTTTGAATCTGCCTAACCCAGCGTTGTACACGGGGCATTGCTTCCGGCGCACCTCGGCGACCCTTCTCATAGATAGCGGTGGTGATTTGACCGCACTGACACGACACGGGGGGTGGAAGTCTTCTACTGTGGCCGAAAGCTACATTGATGAGTCTTTAATGAATAAAATTCAAGTCTCAAATACGATCTTGAACAGTATAGAAAACAGGCGAATGAAGTAATTATAAATATTCCAACTCCGTCTACGAGCTCTACTGCTTGCCCCGCGACCGCTACAGCTGCTGGATCAATAATTAACATTAACTTTCAAAATTGTACCATCCAAAATTTGAACAATTATTATAAATAAACTATTGTCAGCTTTTACTCTTGTTGTTTGACTAATTGCATTAGTGAAGATAAAGTAGTGTATGCAACTGCATATAACACGGGTATTAAAACACTCGTTACTATTATGAAACTCGCTGCGCTCGTTTCATAAACTCACACTCGTGTTTTAATACCCTTCATTATATGACAGTTGCATAAACTACTATAAAGTGACTGTAAGGAATACGACTGCGTTTTTATTTTGAAGATCCAAGATGAACAGTGTTATTGACGAATCCGAGTTTGCTCGACCGTACCTACCTACAATCCTCGCCGCCGACATATATTATATTTTTTTAATTAGTGTAAAATTGTTTTTTTAGAAATTATACTTTTTGTGTATAGTGACAAGTTAAATTTGTTACTATAAGGCGATGCTTCTATTTCATACAAAAATAGTTTATCGATTTCAAATAGTAAAAAAAATAAAATTCACGCGCGAGTCGGGCCGCTGCCATACATACATCACTCCATCAGCGCGCCGCTCGTCAAACCCAACGCCGCTGCTCAACGAAGGCATTTATTCCAAGAGACGTACCGGCGACGTAGACGACGTACGTACATCTCTATATATTTCCGGAAGTTAAGGCATCACGTTTCTGAAGATGTTTTTTTTACGAAAATTTTTACGATTACGAAACAGTTTTTATTAAATAAAATTTTTTGGAACTTTTTTATTTTTTATTTTTAAGTGCTAAGTGCTGCACTGAAGATAAATTAAATATTTATAAAATTTATAAAATACAGTGAAAAAATTAAACTAAATTTTTGGAACTTGATAAAATAGAATTTCAATTTATTTTAATATGACAATCAGGTACAAAATACAAACACATTTGATAGATCTTTCTTGTATGTATTTAATTTATTCAGGCTACATATTTATAGACAAATAGCCTTATAGATATCACTAAGACTGATCTCTTTTAGTTTAGTGTGTGTGTGTTTAGTGTGGATGTTAAGTGGGCTAACACTATCGAGGATTTCAGATGAAGTGCGCCCCCACCTCCGGCCTGCAGCCCCTTTTCATCGTTAAGCAAAGCGATAAAGATAAAGCGATATCCCGTGGTGTGAATAAAAAAAAGATGATTTAAAAAAACATTATAAAAGACCGATGCCAAGTTTTCTACTTAAATTTCAAAGCTTTAAACAATGAGGCTTTAACAAAAACCGAGCAGCGACGCCGACGACGGCCGGGCGGCCCGCTCAGCGCAAAAAATAACAATGAATCGTAATTTGTTTTGTTCCCGGGTACGAATAAATCTGTAGATCGCTTTGAGCCGTAGCAGGCTGGACCCGAGCCGCCCCGAGCCGAGCCGAGCCGAGCCGAGTCGACTACCATGGTAGAAATTAACAACTAATAATTCGTGAGCGTGTTCAATGTTGGGCGCTTGAGCCGCAGATTGTTCATAACGGTGTTAATAACATACACCAATTAACCTTTCACCGGACTACGGAGGACTTCCGCAAGGCTGTAGGCTGTGGGTAGAGCTATCGATTGCTTACCTTCCACTTACTTCTTACCATGGTGTTGAGTTTATTTATCAGGTATGCAAGTATAAACCACCGATCCGATCCGAACCCTTCGGCGAATAAAGTAGGAAACGGGGACATGCAATATGGAGTTTCGTTTTACACGGCTTTAGGAACCCTTTAAGTTTCTCACCGCTTAGCGCTTCCAAAAAAGTCCAAGACCGGGCTTGCACATAAAATATCTGTATTAATGCCCCGATGCGTTTGGTTTCACAACCTGCACCCATTGCCACTAACGGCTTAACTTCCAATTCAAAGTCATTTATTGCATAGTGTCATAGAATTACAAAAAGAGACAACAATTACAATATAATGTGAACATGAGACATATTGTACTCTTCTGTGTAGGCTGTAAGCAAGGTAAGCAGTGGCCCGTGCCTTTGTGGGCCGCTTGAGCCGTCCGTCGTCGGCGCAGCGGCTAGCGGAGGCTCGCGGAGGCTCGCGGAGGCACGATTGTCGGCCACAATGGCGAGCCCCGCACCCTGTCATGTCGTAAAGGGTCGCGTGGCTGCGGCGTGGTTTATTCAGTTTTGTCGCAATAGACTAACTACTTTGGAGTTTTTCTTACGTGAGTTCGACTGAATTTCAACTTTGTTTTTATATTTATTTATTTATTCATTTATTTATTTATTTATTAATAAGGCTTACCAACTAAATACATACGATTCATTTCAGACAACATAGTTTGACAAACAGATGTACTTATATGTGTTTAAATTATAGGTATGCACAACATTTACATTCTTGTCCATATTTAAAAAATAAAAATAAAACATAAATGGAGAAAAACTGAAAAACTATTTCTAATCTATTTATAATATTAATTAATTTTGATGTTATATAAATATATATAAGTGGGTATACAAATTTAATTTTATCTTGTACTTTTGAGTAATCAAAAGCAACAAGCACATTTATAAATGAGCCTATAGTATTGGAGAAAATATCCAAATCACAGTTCCGGAATATAGTGCTATAAAGTTTCTGCATATATGATAGCGGTACATTACTTCCATATTTATTTGTGCTGTGAGTAGTAGATAATGGGATGTAATTACACAATCTAGTCTGTACGCGTGGTACCCTAATATTTATATGGTTTTAACTTTTACGTTGTATTATAAATTATAAATAAAACAACATTTCAATTTTATTTTGGTAGTAGATAATATAAAAATATAAACTCATGAATTTTGAATGTGTATATAATTTTTAACGCAAATTTTGTTGCGAACAAATTACAAAAACACAAATGTTGAAATTTTTTTTATTTTTTTTTTCATGAATTTTGCTCATAAAAATAGCTTTTTTATGTTTATTAAGTACTTTTTTTATTTTTATTGTGGCACTGCCTGCCTGCCTGCCTGATGAAAAGCAGCCAGTGAAGCCCAAGAAGTGAAAGCGTTCATCACAGCGCTACCACGCTATGCCGAACGCTCACACTATGGCGGCCTGCATAAATGCTTTTTCACGCCCCGCTTAAATAACCCGGGAGAGAAAGAGAAGGGAAACACGTGTGCGGGAAGCGCATTCCACATACGGCCAGTTCAAAGGAACGATTGTCTAAACTTTTTGGTACGTGTCTTGATGGTCAGCACGGTATGAGGGTGGCTTATCAGACCTGCACGCGTCGATCTGGAAAGGAATGGAGAGGGAGGAATGAGGTCAAAGAGCCCCTCAGAGCATTCACCGTGGTAAAGGCGGTAGAAAGCACTAAGGGAAGCAATGTCCCTACGTAACGTCATCGTTACCGATAATACGGACAGCACGTCTCTGCAACCTGTCAAGAGCTTCGAGCAAGTACTTGGCGGATCCGTCCCAGAGATGAGAGCAATACTCCACGCAGGAGCGCACCTGAGTCTTATACAAAAGACAACGTTGCTCACGCGTGAAGAACCGATTCACTTTGTTCAGGATTCCGAGTTTACGTGAGGCTGTGGTTATGATGCTCTCAATATAGCTCTTCGTGTTGAGGTCGCTGTGTATGTCCATACCTAAGAGACTGAGACCAGTCTGGATGGGTAATAGGTTGCTCTGAAGGAGGGTTGGGGGAGAAATGCGGACTTTTTAGCAGTTACAGTGCAGACCTGTGTCTTTTTGGCATTGAACTGGACCAGGTTATAAGAGCCCCATTTATAAATGCGGTCTAATTCCTCGTCTAGCTCAATGACAATCTTCCGTCTCGACTCCACTATATCGGCTTGTTTATAACAGTTTTAAATTGTTGAGAGAGTCTTTCAATATAACCATTTCTAAACTTAAATTTGGTAACAATCGCTCTTATGAGTTTCTATACGCTATCGATTCATAAGTTTTCTGATGTTAGAAAATGTATTACTTATGTCGATGTTGTGTGTGTGTGTTTTATTACATGTATGGATATGTCTTTGTATAAGTCTATGTATGGATGTCTTTAAATGAAGCATAAACAATGATCGTTTCACGAGAGTTTCTAACGAAGTCAGAATAGATAGCGTGCTAGTTTGTCATTACAACAGTATCGATGTGCATTGTCGAGGTTGGCCCGCGGCCGCCTTTGCGAATGCGAGACAATGCGGAGGAAATCGAGTTTGATTTTACTCGTAGTTTAGCGGTCGGAATGCGGGCTTGCAGTGGGAGCCGGCCGGCTACCGCTCTCACGGGCCGCTTTAGACTATAACGGCGCGGTTGTTTATGTCTTTGGACACTTTGCTTGGGCTCATTAGTTTAAACTAGATTTAGGTTTGGTTTGTTTCGGATTTTGTACGATTCACCTAGAATCCTTTAGTGGTGAATAGTGAATTGGATCTGGGTCGAACTGTCGTGAAAATAAAGCTACATATTTTTTGTTACGGTGGCATAGTAGAAGAAATAAGTGGATGCCAATTAGAACTTCAAATAAACTTATACTAGTCAAACCTATTATACCCCGGGAATCGATCCCAGACCGACGCCTCCGTTAAACCAAATAGTCCATGGAGACGGGGGATCAAGACAAACCGGTTATCATTTTAAGAGGCTCGACAATTTAAGGTAAAAGTGTAAAGTGTGAAGTTGTAATAAGTAGCTCTGAATATAAGTTGGCTGTCAGGCGGCGGCCGGTGTTTATTTCTGAAGGGAGGACGCCTCGCCGTGCGACTCGCCGCGGCGCGGGATTACGCCTGTCGGGAGATTAACATCGGCCGAGTTTTCTTGGCGCGAATTGCGTAACTCCAGGTAAAGAGCTTGTTACAATTTATGAATTTTGCACGGAGCAGTAAATATTTATCATCGGGCGGGCGAGGCCGCGGCCGCCGCCCGGTAAGCTCGTGGCTTTGGGAGATGTTTGTCGCTGTACTCTGCTCGTTAATGCGAATTTTCGTATGTCAACTGAGAGATTAGGGCTGACATTCTGAGGATTTGTACAGTTTAGAAATAAAAGATCGCCGTTCATTTGTTACCAATGGTAATGGTAACAAATATATGTATTTTATTTAATAACTAGCCGCCGCTCACGGCTTCACTCGCGTGGTTCCACTTCCCGTGGGAATATCGAAATAAAAAGTATTCTATGTTTTAATGTTATAAACTATCTGTATGCCGAATTTCATCCAAATCCATCTATCCGTTGCAGCGTGAAGAAGCAATAAATATACACTCATACACACAAACTTTCGTATTTATAATATTAGTGTGATATACAAAAAGTTTTGTAGTTCAAACCGTAAATAGCTTGTACATGGATATTGTAGCAAGTGTGCTACGGTTCCTCCGTAGCACGCTACGGTCGTAGTAAGCTGTTACTATATGGTTGTGCTATAGTTAAAATAACATCATGATCGGATTTCGCTTTAAAGTTTCATGTCACTGACAAACTTAACTGTACTATTTTTTTAATAATGTTAATGACATCATAAATATCTACGTATAGCATAAACAGAGCTTCAGGCCGGAGGTACCTACTCATTTCGTTCTATTTGGTGAGAGACGAGGAATTATTTTTCGATTTATTGAACAAAGAGGAAAGAGTTCAGTGAAAAAGCTCTCTGTGCGGCGATTACATTACGGAGGGTCGTTCATTTGTCTCCCAGAATTTTCTATTTGGAGCGGCCGGAGATTAATGGCGGCCCCGGCGGCCGGACCGGCCGAACCGGCTCCTCGCCAGTACCGGTGCCGGCGTGGAACCATGGGAAATCGTCGCTTTTCAACATTCATTAATAAAAACGTAAACCACTTATGTTCTTCGTGCTACTTTCTACAGACGTATACGATTTTACAACGTGATGGGCTCTATTTTGATGTTACTTTATTTGTATTGTTTAACATTTTCTTATACAATAATATTGTGAATGCTTAAGCAATATATAATAATTGTAATTATGCTGTCGTTCGGCAGATCGTTATAACACATCTTCGCGGGATTTGTTAGTTGTTTTGTAATGAGTTTTTATTATTGATAGTTGCTGATTTTTTAGCTCATATTACTAATTATCTATACTATACTCGAACATTCTACGGTTTAGTCAGCTATCGACTGTTGTTACAAACTACAGTTCGACGGTAGTTAAATAGTCAAAGGCGAGGTAGCAATTCAGCAAGTTATGTGTCAAGTTGCGGAGGCCCTGGCGGTCCGGCGGAAGTTGGTCGTGTGTCGGTGTCCCGCGTTGGGGGCCGCAGCTCGAAGTTGGTCGTGTGTCGGTGTCCCGCGTTGGGGGCCGCAGCTCGAAGTTGGTCGTGTGTCGGTGTCCCGCGTTGGGGGCCGCAGCTCGAAGTTGGTCGTGTGTCGGTGTCCCGCGTTGGGGGCCGCAGCTCGAAGTTGGTCGTGTGTCGGTGTCCCGCGTTGGGGGCCGCAGCTCGAAGTTGGTCGTGTGTCGGTGTCCCGCGTTGGGGGCCGCAGCTCGGCTTCTTATAATCTGCGCTGAGCCGCCGCTGTAGCTGGTTGATAGCTGGCTGTAGCCACGCTAGCCCGCGGCGGCGAGCCGAGTCAGCTGCGGACACTGAGACACGCGACACTCCTGTGTGGTAAAGGGTCGTTGCGCGGAGTCCCGGCACTGCGCTCACACCAGCTATTTGTTTAGGACACTTAGGGGATGACTGTGTTACAATTCCTTGTACGAGTAGGTATATGAGACAGCAAACTGTCAGCTCATCATTTTAGTATGCTATTTGCAATCGGTATAATCGTAAAGTATGTTCCTAGCATATTTTGCTTGAACTAAAATACTAGTTTAAACCTTACTAACAAAAAAATGCACTCGTAATAGCATATCAGTGCTAGGTTAAAGTCATATTTTATGACTTGAATTTAAAATTCACGTTTTCATTTTTAGTTATCAAACAGAAACCCGGGATACTAAACAACTTTCAAAGGTTTTGCGTTGCGTAGATTTGCGTTATAAAAAATACGTTTCTATCTTTTAAAACTTTAGGTAAAAGGATTTTTAAACGTTTTTTCTTCCTAGTTTAGTTGCACCTAAAGATGTGCCAAACAGTTAAGAGTAACGAAACACCTATAAAAGGAGGCAATTTGACTAAAATATTGAACCAATAAAATGTAATGGGAACAAGTGGCCATATTCATATTCATGAGGCCAGAGGATAAGGCCTTTCCTACGTGCGTGCGTATGTACGTAGGTCGCCTGAGGGACGCTCCTTTATAAATTCTTTTGTCTCGAGGAACGCGCGGCATCCTGAGGGACGGAACTTTGCGTAGCCGGGCGCCCGCCCGGACCTAAAGGGAAACTAATTTGGTTTGAAACTAGTATCCCAGTACCCCAGTTATAAAATATTCAAGGTGCTTTTTCTAAATTTAAACAAAATAAATTGTTAAAAAAACGTTATTTGTTTTTCGATTAACCGACAAAGCTTTGTTTTTCAACAACGAGTTTTTTCCGAGGAGACGCGGTCGGTGATGTGGGGCTCTCTCCATAACCGACAAGCCTACCACAACTACTGTAAGCGGCATTTGGAAGTCATGTACATTTGACAACTTGTAAGCCAAGATGAAGATCACGCGATTTCTTCTAGTAAATAAATGTAAGTAAATAACGATAAATACGGCTGCCAATCTCGAAAAGCGTATATATGTTGCTGGCTCGGCTCGGGGCGTGCTCCCGGTTCCATTAATCAGCCGCGCAAGCATTCCTGCTGTTTCCAGGCAGCTATCAATTATGTACGCCAATCACGCCCGGCTTGGTTTCTCGAGCACTTACTGCAACTTTGAACCAGCGGGCAATAAAAAAACTTGATTAGGCCGTTTACTGGGCTTGCGTTTGGAATGCATGTCATACGCAAGCCTATAGCATGGTCCGTAGCCTTTACCTTCTTTGTAAAGTAGACTTAATAACCGAGACAAAAATATATTTCTGCATAAAGTGTAAATCCTCCGTTGCACAAACAAAACCTTGTACAAAACTTAATATGCAGAGGTGATAAATATCTCTGAATAATATGCCATCTTTCTAATTAACTCTAACTGCGATAAGAAACATAATTTGCGGGGTTTGCTTAATTTGTTACATTCAGGCGGTACATTATATGTTCACGCCAAGACGTGACGATCAACGAATGAACGAAGCGCAGCGCCCGCGCGTTCATTCTAATAGAAATGGTATATGACGCGCACACATCAGCACTACACCCCAGTCGTCTATGACGTAGCGAATTGAACGGTCGCCCGTGACGTCGTCTGCACAACCGCGCGCGCGCACCACCGGAAGCGACACGTACGTCGCGAACCAATCAAATCGGCATAGTGCGTTAAACGTGCTACAATCAGCTCACGCCGTGACCGGCGAGACACCACGTCACCGCCCGATCCATCCAGCACCAGAGACACATCTCCGGTAAGTCCTCCATAGTTTCCATATCCACGTCCCCCTCAGCTCCCGTCGCTGTATCGGCACTGCCTTCCCGGCAGCCGACACATTTTGGTCACTTCGAGCCGGTGAAGATCAGTGACTTAATCAGCTCTTAATTAGTCCACTGCTCCGCCCATAATTACGACATATTGGTCGTTCGACCCGTTCGCATCCCGGTCACTCGATCCGATACATTTTGGTTTTTGCCCACCTGTGGGCTACCTACACTCTCAGCCCTTAATTTCAATAACTACATTCGCAGATTTTTTTTATTACCTACCTACATTCCTATTATACAGTCCACTCCCCATAATTTCTCAGCACATGATTAATTATTATAGTAGCATTCCATTTTATTAGTACCTACCTACGTACTGTATCAGCTCCTGTTATTATAACATGCTTATTTCTGCGATACTACGATAGTCTGTACGACGCCCGCCCAAGCGAACTTTATTATTTTTCTACCGTCCCACTCATTATTACAAAATTCGCAGATTCGGTTTGCGTTGGAAGTGGAACTTGCTAATTGTTGATTTTATGTGACATAATTTTTTTTCGTAAAACTTATAAGGTACATATCTACTCACATCTAGCTCGCTGACTGGCTTGCGAGCGCGTAATCATATCAGTGTGCATACTAAGCACCTACAAAAAAAAAACATTTTTGGTTCTTCAATTAGTTTCTTACTATAAACAAATTGCGTCTACATTAAAAGAATACGTATTTGACATAGTTTCGTCATTGTCGATTGCATTTGTTTTTTAGGTTTTAAGTTTTTATACTCGTAGTTACCTACACATACTACGCATCTATTTAAAAATTTTACCAATTTATAATAGGTTTAATACCTACTACATATCAGCTCAATTGCTCTTACTTGTTTGTTATTTTTTTTCATTTTCGATTATCGGCTAACTTACGGCGTGCTAATTGTTTGTACACATAAAAACTTACTAAATTAACTAAAAGTGGCTAGACGTGTACAAAGGCGAGCTTATCTATAGAAGACATTTCCTCCAGCCTTTTATTAATATTTTTTGTGTTAGATTTTTTTCCGCTTATCGGCACAAATCTTGCTTGCGCTTTCTATATACCTACTTACACATACGTTTCCCACTTCTGGGCAATATACAGCGTGTTGCATCTAAGTAACTACAATTTTTTTTTATTTTTTATATCTCGGTTATCAGCTCTTTCGGCGATATACATACGTTTGCCCACCTGTGGGCTATATACAGCGTGTTTTATCTAGATAGTCAATATATTAAGTTTTTATTTACTTTCAGTTTTCAGCTCATTTAGCGTTACTTTGTGTGCTACTAATACGTTCAAGCACCTGTGGTTTATATACAGAGTGTTCCCCTTTTAAATATTTTTTTTATTGTTGCGTTTTCAATATATATATATTTTTTTTTCTTTCTCTTTCTCATTTTTTACACCTCATTTACACAATGCCGACCAAGTCACAAGCCGCTATTTTTAGAGAGGCCGTTAAGGCCATACATCAACTCCTTGATATAGGATCAGACATTGTTGCTGGCGGTACCACACATACCTACGCGGACTTCAATGCGCGTTTCACCCGTATTGAAGACACAAAAGCCAAGATGGACTCGGTCTTCTACGAGGTTCTAGATGATGAGGACCTGGATGAGAAGACCGAGCGCGCTTACACAGAGAGTCACGCAAAGGCCTCCGAAGCGTTCCTGGAGATACTCGTGGCGAGGGAGAAAATACACACATTATCCTCATCTTCTCCAACCCCCAATAGTCAGCCCAGTCAAGGCATCAATACGCCCACGGCCGTCCTCCCCAAAATAGCGCTGCCCAAGTTCAGCTCTAAGGTAGAGGATTGGCCTTCATTCATTGCATTGTTTCGAAGTTTGACTGACGACATGGCAAACCTGTCAAACGCAGTCAAGCTACACTACCTCTTCTCCAGCCTCAGTGGTGAGGCACTCAGCATGGTGTCCCATCTCAAGATCACCAACGAAAATTTTAACGTGGCCATGGACATCCTCACCAAGCGTTACGAGAACCGCCGGGTGCTCATCGACAGCTTTGTCGATATAATATTAGCGCTCCCAAACATCCACACGCGCTCAAACATTCGCACGCTCTTCCTCACTCCGCTCATTTCCGCTCAGTGTGCCCTCAAGAACCTGGATCTGCCCATAGGGGACAACGACTACGTGTTTGTCTCGATAGTGGTGCGAAAGCTCAAGGGCGAGCTCCGGACGCTATTTGAACGCAGACACGGGTCTAGTCACTCCCTGCCCACCTTAAGGGACCTCATCACCTACCTGGAAGAGCACGCACGCTGTGTGGAGACCGAGTTCTCCTACTCAGCCCTTTCTCAGCCCATTCAGCCCCAACCCGGCCCATCCCGTGGCCGCTCCCCCGCTCCATCACCTCACCGCGGCTATGATCAGCCCGCTTACCAACAGTTCCGCCCAATACAACCTATGCGTCCCCGCTCATCTCCCTCGCCAGCAAAAAGTCAGCACATGCCGTCCTACTCGGCGTTACAGCCGGACCGCACGTCATCACCAAACTCGGCCCCTTACTGCCCTTACTGCAAAGCCAAAGGGCATAAGCTTATAGCGTGCCCACGGTACAATGCCCAGCCAACACAAGGCCGATGGGACTTTGTACAGGCACACAAACGCTGCCAGCGCTGCCTCGGCCCGCACTACGAGAACGAGTGCAAGTCGATGAGGGCATGCAAAGAGTGTGGAAACTCTGACCACCACACATCCCTCCACAGACTAATCGACCTAGTGCTCTCAGCTCACTCATCAGCACATCTGCTTCCCCCAAACCTGAGGGAGCAGCCGAGGCAGCGTCCGGTACACAGCAGGCAGCATGTATCCGCCCATGCGATACAGTCCACCTCCACTCACAACATCAGCCCACCCACCTCGCCAAGTAGACCCCGCGAACGCCGTCAGCAACTGTGACTGCCTACAATCACGGAACACCCTAGCGAGGAGGAACACTCAGCTCATACACACTCAGTTTGTACACACTCAATTCGTACACACTCAGTTCATACACACTCAGTTCATACACACTCGGCTCATACACAATCAGCACATCCCCAGTCTGTGCCCGCCGGCACACCCATTTTGTTGCCAACCGTCTCACTAAGAATCGCGGACGGACATGGCAATCTTCACACAGCCAGAGCATTATTAGACTGTGGTAGTATGCTAACTTTGATAACTTCACGCATGGCACGACTTTTGAACTTGCCATCTAAACCCACATCATTAAAAATTACAGGAGTTGGGAATCAATACACACATGAATCAAAAGCGGCAATAACAATAGTATGCCGCCCGACGCACAATGATACACCCACAATTACAGCTACAGCTCATATTTTAAAGAATGTCACTGGTTATCTGCCTTTGGAGAAAGTACCAAACATCTCACACATATTAGGCCACCCACCCGTTCCATTGGCTGATCAGCACTACCACACACCAGCCCCGATCGACCTCATATTGGGGTCAGATGTACTTGGGCAGGTGTTGGACGGGACTAAGGTCTCGTTGGGCCCTGGCAAGCCCATAGCCTTCGGCACGATCTTCGTCTTTGCATTAATAGGACCCATTGAGGATTTGTACGCGCAGCCTGCACAACAGGCTAACTCAGCTCACGTCGTCAGCTCGCAACCAGACTCAAGCGAATCAGCCCATGACATATGTAAAAGTCTGGAAAGGTTCTGGGAGTCTGAAGAACCCCAACCCCAACCTCACACTCACACTGACCCCTTGGAGGAACAGTGTGAGGAAATCTTCTGCTCTACCACGACACGTGACCCCTCAGGCAGATATACAGTCGCTCTGCCATTCCTGCATGACGCCCCAGAACTGGGTAAAACTCACGCCATCGCATTACGCAGATTTCTTAATATTGAGAAGAAGCTGATAGCCAACCCGCTCCTCCGCTCAAAATACGTCGACTTTATGGCCGAGTATATCAACCTAGGGCACATGGCTCCCTGTCACCCAAATATATTTGCTCATAAGCCTCATTTTTATATTCCCCACCATGGCGTATTCAAGTCAGGGTCAGACAAGTTGCGCATTGTTTTTGATGGTAGCTGCAAAAGCTCCAATGGCGTCAGCATAAACGATTGCCTACACACAGGCCCCGCCCTTCAACAGGACATTGTTGACATCATCATGTCCTTTAGAACGCACCCAGTAGTTTTTAGTACTGATATACAGAAAATGTTCAGAAACGTGCTGGTAACCCCAGATCAGAGACGGTATCAGCTCATACTATGGCGATCCTCACCCGATCAACCGTTGCTAACATACGCTTTAAATACCGTAACCTACGGCTTAAGATCAAGTCCATATCATGCAATCCGTACATTACTTCAGTTAGCTGATGATGAGGGTCATCGATACCCTAAAGCCGCTCAAGTTCTACGCAAATCTATTTTCGTAGATGACATTCTGTGTGGTCATGACACAATAGAATCCGCCCAAGAACTCCAGGCCGAGTTAATAAGTTTACTAGCCCTAGGTGGCTTTCAGCTCAGTAAATGGACATCTAACTCGCCTAAACTTCTCGAAAAATTCCCCGACAACCAATGTGACATACCCAAGGACTTCGATATTAGCCCAGACTCGTCGTCTATCAAGGTCTTAGGTATACAGTGGAGCCCTCAGTTGGACGAGTTCACTTATCGTATCTCTCTGCCCCCCATAACACATGTTACAAAGCGGTCAATTTTAAGCACAGTGGCCTCACTTTATGACCCCAACGGCTGGGTCTCTCCCGTTATCTTCCGCGCAAAGCTTCTTCTTCAGAAGTTGTGGCTACTGAAACTGGAGTGGGATAAGCCTGCTCCCACTGAAGTACATACAGAGTGGCATCTCATCGCAGAGGACCTACCGCAATTATCAAACATTCGTTTCCCTCGGCACATTTGCACAAACAAAGGCTCGGCTAAATACTCGCTTCACGGGTTCGCAGACGCCTCTGAATCCGGGTTTGCCGCAGTTGTTTATCTCCATGAGCTCGATGTTAACGAAGATACTAACGTACACTTGATTGTCGCCAAGTCGCGAGTCGCACCAATCAAAAATCGCCTCACTATCCCCAAATTAGAGTTGTCGGCCGCCGCCCTACTCTCTCAGCTCATGACCCGTGTCTCAGCTCAATTATCAGCTCATATTAATATACAACAACATACATGTTGGTCAGACAGTACGATAGTCCTTGCCTGGCTAAATACATCGCCTCACCGTCTTCAACCTTTTGAAGCCAACAGGGTGGTTAAAATCAGCTCAAGCTCACCCACATGTACCTGGCGACATGTACCTTCAGAGCTCAACCCAGCAGACTGCGCAAGCAGAGGAATGTCTGCGCAATCCCTGTCCGCCCACGACCTTTGGTGGTCTCCTACGTGGCTCAAACAGCCTTGTGAAACATGGCCTACGATGCCCTCAGCCCTGGGCCATCATGCCCTGCCAGGCCTTAAGCCTAAACACATTCCGTCACTAATAACGATACCCGGTCTGGATTTTGATCTGCTCACTCGATTCAGCTCACTAGATAAGCTCGTCGGAGTGACAGCTTGCATAAGGCGATTTATATATAATTGTACACACAACCCAGACTCACGGCGCTCAGGCCCCTTGTCCGTCAGTGAACGGAGAGAGGCCTTACTTTACTGGATACGCAGTGTTCAGCACAATGAGTTTGCAGAGGATATTCATCGCCTCCAAACTAACAAAATTTGCTCCGTCAGACTCCAGCGGCTTTCACCTTTCATCAAAGACAAGCTGCTGAGAGTTGGTGGACGCCTTTCCCATGCGTCTATCAGATATGACGCTCAGCATCCACTCATACTTCCCAGATCTAGCCCACTTGTGGACCTCATCGTCGACCACTACCACAAAATACACTGCCATCCAGGCGCTGACACTTTACACGCTATTCTACGCCAACAATTTTGGATATTGTCCGCGCGCCGTATTATTAGACACCGAGTATTTAAATGTATTAGGTGCTTTCGATGCCGAGCTCAACCGCAAGCTCCCCTCATGGCCGACTTGCCAGCCGATAGAGTCACGCCTCAGCCCGTATTTAGTCAAGTCTCAACCGACTTTGCCGGCCCATTTCTCGTTAAATCTAGTACTCTACGTAACGCTAAACTTCTAAAGGCTTACTTTTGTATATTCGTTTGCCTCTCAACTAAGGCAGTTCATTTAGAGCCTGTCTCGGCCCTCAGCACAGAAGCGTTTCTCGCTGCATTACAACGTTTTATCGCACGCCGTGGTGCCCCGGTTCTCATCCGCTCAGACTGCGGTACAAATTATGTAGGTGCTAGGAATCAGCTCATTGAAGTACAAAATTTTCTCGCCTCAAATAATGATGTGATTGCGCACAAGCTCGCTGGTCAGCACATTACGTGGTTACTAAATGTTCCTAAGGGACCATGGTTCGGCGCGTTACATGAAATCAACATAAAATCAACAAAGCAACTGCTCTATCGTGTAATTGGTGAGCAACACCTTACATTCGAGGAATTCTCTACGCTTCTGACGCGAATTGAGGCTGTACTTAACTCCAGACCTCTCTGCCCACTTTCGTCTGATCCTTCAGACTTCGAGCCGCTCACTGCCGGACATTTCATCATAGGCCGCCCACTAACGGCCCTACCCGAACTATCCCTAGAAGATAGGCCGGTAACCGCTTTTAAACGGTTTCAGCTCATACAGGCCCTTTCACAACGCTTTTGGACGTTGTGGACCCAATCCTACCTCCACACTCTCCAAAACCGCTCCAAATGGCTGTCCCCTTCCTCCCCTCCCCGAATTGGAGAACTTGTGCTCGTCAAGGAGGACAACCTTCCCGCCCTCCAGTGGAGAATGGGGCGTATTACCCGCACACTACCGGGAAAGGATGGCGTCGTTCGGGTGGTGGAGTTGGACACCGCAAATGGACAT
Source organism: Eudonia lacustrata (assembly GCA_947562085.1). Lineage (NCBI taxonomy): Eukaryota > Metazoa > Arthropoda > Insecta > Lepidoptera > Crambidae > Eudonia > Eudonia lacustrata. The sequence continues at coordinate 381,291 of OX387323.1, read as the reverse complement.
TTACGGAGACCTGTCTTCAAGATAGCCAGGCTCCCATTGGATGACCACACCCTGGGCCCCGGAGGATGTTCACGCCAAGACGTGACGATCAACGAATGAACGAAGCGCAGCGCCCGCGCGTTCATTCTAATAGAAATGGTATATGACGCGCACACATCAGCACTACACCCCAGTCGTCTATGACGTAGCGAATTGAACGGTCGCCCGTGACGTCGTCTGCACAACCGCGCGCGCGCACCACCGGAAGCGACACGTACGTCGCGAACCAATCAAATCGGCATAGTGCGTTAAACGTGCTACAATCAGCTCACGCCGTGACCGGCGAGACACCACGTCACCGCCCGATCCATCCAGCACCAGAGACACATCTCCGGTAAGTCCTCCATAGTTTCCATATCCACGTCCCCCTCAGCTCCCGTCGCTGTATCGGCACTGCCTTCCCGGCAGCCGACACATTATATTCACATATGTCCTCGCCGTAAGCGTTGTTGAAATGAATTTTTGTATAAGTTGGCATAGACTAAACGTACTGTAAAGCTTAAATGTTTCGGGCGCTCATTAGAGTGACCGAGCCGAGTCCGCGGGAGGCTGCGGCGCTGATCCACTCACCACTAACGGGCTGAACGCTGCCGGGTGGAAGCTCCAACTCAAAACTACCGAGTGAAACATCCATAGTTTCAAGTAATTGTACCTTAACCTTGAGCTTACTGGAATAAAAACGAATTCACATAAAGCAGCATAGAGTAAATAGACTTTATTTACTCTTTAAAAGCACATATTTTGTTTTAAAAATTTAATCCTTTAATTTAGCATTTCTCGAAGTTCTCAACTCAGACAGTAGATTAGTTTTTGATTTTGTTGACGGAATCTCTTCATTTCCGACTAACTAACTTTTGATTGTACTCTAAGCTGTTTAAACGTGAATTTATTCAAGTTTGAACTCAATTAACGTAAGTTAAAACTTCTGAAGATGTTTCTGGGCTCTTAATTAATTTTGACTATTTGACACATAATGTAATTACCTGTAAAGAAAAATAGGAAAATTTATATTTTAACTTTTAATTAAGCAAATAAATGTGCCACGCCACCTTATTTACAGTGGCTGCTTATATAATATGTAAATAAGTTGTATTTACACTGACAATCACCTAATTCCCTTTTAACTAATAGTTTAAAATAAAAAAACGTATATTATGCACATTTTAATATAACTATAGAAACAATAGAAACTGATTCAAACCTAAATCTACAGAGAATATCCAACAAAAGCAAACACTCATGAACCTGTTGCAAAGTTGCACTGTTAACAAAGTACATTCGGTGGGTGTATGACTACTGCAAACGATTGCTAAAAACTATTCGAAGCGGGAGCGAGCCGGCCCGCGTGAGGTTAGCGATACGAAGGAACAAACAGACATTAGTTTGTCAAATGTTGGCCTCTTCTTTTTTTTATATTTTCGACGCATTGGTTTATTTCTGAACGCAACTTAGCTGTAAAAGTTGTAGCTAGCCAGCCGGACACAACATGTCCTACAACCTACAACTAACCAAATCGAGTACCTACACCAAGCACCGCAACAGTGTACCCACCATACCATATACAAATATTTCAAGAATATGTCCATTTTGATTATGAAGACTGCCTTTGTAACCTGTCTCCAAGATCTTGTTAGCGGGCACAACATTGTTTGTGAATTATTAATACTGTGAGGATATTATGTCACGACTCACGATAGTAATGAGACGGCGGCGGCGATGAGCGAACGCGCGTTTCACATTGTAAGCGAAAAGGAAGCTTTTTAGGAGGCAAGGACTCGCAGTTTCATTGTGTAGCTACGTTTTGCTAAAACCTACCGTGAGGCTATACCTACTGCCGCAATTTATGAACGCAGTAAGTACAACTTACTGTGTTTGTGATTGTGATATTTGAGGTGCTGACATTACGATTTATTTTCTGGAAACTGTTCACATGTTCTTTACTGCGTTCATAAATTGCGCGGCAGTATACGCGGTTTAACGGTAACTACTGCCATCGCTAGTGAGGACCGACGTCCTTGCTACGTGACGCTACGGAGCTACGGCGTAGCAGATACCTGAACTACTGTAGGTACAAACGTGCTTTGAGTAATGCGTCTGCAGAAATATGACGAAAGGCGCTTTGCCTGGACCAGTGTTCACATACTTTTTACTTCTAAACAGCAGCCAGTAATCGCAACAGTGCCGTTCACGAGCCGCTCGTAAAAGCGGAGTGCGCATTTACGGGAAACGGTTAGCGCCGCCGGCCCCGAACTCCCTGACGCCCGCCGTTGCCAGTTTCACTACAAAACAATAGAAATAGGATAATAGCATTACGCTAAACTGTGCGTGAATTTTGAAAAAGTAATTTTGGCAAGTTTTACGCGTTGAACATTGGAATGAAATACTGTTTAGATAATCTGGTTACATTTAAGCTGACGAGCTCTGCATTCCTGGCAGCTTTACATGGAATGGCAGCCAGAAGAGGAGCACCACGTCATAACTAGCTTTATTAAGTATACCTTTGGATGTTGTGTTGTTATAAAACTTAAATTAATGATGATGAATAAACTTTGAATGAATAAAATGACATTCCTCGTAATAAAGCCCTGTGTGGTGCCGGGGATAAAGAATTGCACCACCCCATCTCTTTCCGTGGGTGTCGTAAAAGCCGATTAAGGGACCATTCCAGAGGATGGGCAGCAGCATCTCTCTGAGGTTACCCTCAACCTACTGCGATCGCCAACCCGCTTGCCAAGCGTGGCGGTTACGGCAAATACCCCCCATGATTATTTGGGGGAGGCCTTTTGGCTGAGATGAGATGATGAATAAGTAATGATGATGACATTAGTTTACCCAAATATTTGTATCCAAATATTAATCTGTAGTACTAAATTATATGATACAAATTATAGCCCCCATAGTAGTTAGCATTCGTATAGCCGCCGCGCCCGCAGCAGCTATCAGCCCCGCCGCAGCGCGTCGCCCGAGCCGCCCGCCGACCGCCGCCGCCGCGCCGCGCCGCACGCACAAAGGCTTCAATTACGTTTTAATCACATGCACACCTAAATAGCCCACACCCCACGCGCGCCTGCCGTGGCACTCCACGGGACTCCATCCACGCGTCCGTGGTGTCATTTTGCCCATATAACGACACATTAGTGCAACTCATTGCGGCTATTGGCTCTGCAGTTGACAATTATCTATACGCTTTATTCGTCAGTTCTGTTTACGTTAGAACCGAAAATGGTATCTATTTAAAAAACATGACTAATAATAATATATATTTACCGTACTTAGTTTAATAAAGTTTAAGATGTACTGACTCTATTGACTCTATCTCTGACTGTATTGTCCAAAAGTACTTTTCAAATGTAGCTGTCAAAATCAGTGTCGCTAAATGTGTTACGCGTTGTGCTGAACATGGTTGCAGCCTCGTGTGTCGCGTGCCTTCCGAGAAATCCGCTCGCGCCAAACGAGCTCGTTTGTGAGACGCTCGATTTTCCGAGCAATTCCCTCCCGGGAAGCCGTGAGGAGGAGGCCTCGGACCCTCTACGTTAGTTAGTGAGCCATTTGGCAACGATAACGTACAGCCATTGCTCAATCATAGATTTATTGGTTGTCAGTATCGAGTATTACAAATGTGAGGTAATATGACATTCCTCGTAATAATTGTTGTGTGATTGATTAAGATAAACTATCTGAATTAATATTACATTGAAATGGCAAGAACGTAGTAAGTGTGTGCGTGGACACGTGGAGAGGTAATGTAATGTTGCAGAGGAAATATCCATTTTTTATTTTATTATTTACCATAAACATAAATCCGAGAAGACTTGATTACAATAATATAACTTTTTAAACTATCTTGGTCACTTACATAAGAATGATTACTTAATTTATTATTAACGGGATTATATAGCATGTTTTTTGTGGTATGTGAGTATCCTGTGTGAGTATATATAAAAAAAACGACTAAGGAAGATGGTAGATCGTTTTGTCTGCTCAAAGTCTGCTCATAATCACCCACCCGCAATAACTTCAGTACATCCGTGATCATGGCGCATGCAACTGTGCCGAACTATCGGATACTCACACGCAACAAACAACATGCCAATAATCCGGTTCATAATAATTATTCCATACTCAATATTTTTATTGCACACCATAATGTTACAAAGTTGTTATAATATAGGTACAGGTTCATTATGGGCCCTGTCGGGCACAGCAATTTGAAGAGGGAAGATCTCTTCCAATTAATTTTGAAGTAAAATTAGCTTATATTCTTTAAGTGACACACGTGTAAGTGACCATGATAGTTTAAAAGGTTATATTTTGTAAGATGTTTATATAATTATAATTATTTGACATTGAGTTTTATATTTTTTTATTTTTATAAATGTTTGTTTTCTTAATATTCTGATATATTATAATAGCACCTTCTTATAAGTAATTCTTTTAACTTGTTAGTGAAATGTTTATCATTGCTAATGTTTTTTATTCTAATGATTACGATTTTAACAAGAAACCACGTAGGTTTACATTAGTATTGCTGTTCAGCAATAGGGCAGCGGCACCAGTTTTCGACAGGCACCAGTGATCGACCTTTTTTCTTTTATTCATTAAAAATAATAATTACTAGCTGTCATCCAGTAAAATTTCAATGCAATCCTATATCTTTACTAATATTATAAAGAGGAAAGCTTTGTATTTTTGTATTTTTAATGTTTGCAACAAATAAACTCAAAAACTACTGGACCGACTTAAAAAAATCTTTCCCCATTCAATTCAATTCAATTCAATTTATTTATTCAGATATCAGAGATCCAATTATGGTTAATAACAATGTGCACTTAATAACTATGTTAGTACATTTTAATTCAAAAATTCAATAATACTAATAACAATAATTCAATAGTTCATAAAGTACATATATAATTTTATTTATTTACTTGTCAGTACATGAACCATACAACAATGGTTCACGTACTGACAATCAAATCTGTTCGCAAACATGTTTAGGATGGTGTTGGGGCTACCCCGAACCCTACGCACCAGGGATGTGCACCGTTTTCGCATGGTTGTGTAGAAGCAGTCCACCCGCGACTCGGCGAACATCCCCGATGTGCATTACAATGCTACATTAGCGCGGCGTAACATAGGCTATATTAAAAAAGAAATGTCCACCCGTGGGAAGCCGGGCCGGGGAAAATATTGGAATATTGCAATACTCTAACAGGGGTCATTTTTAAGTTTCCGTCACTTTATTTGTACCACATGAATGCAATAAATGATTTGATTTGATTATCTTTTGGAGACGAAAACTGGCGTCGGTCATTGATGCCACTACCCTACATGCTCATACTCGTGATGTACTCTACGACTATAACATTAGCTTGCTTAATTTTTTAAAATCTTTAATGTCATTGAAAATTTGAATACCGAAAACGGGTGCCATATATTGAATATGTGACGGGTCGGCAGGCGGGCATGCAGGCGGGCAGGCAGGCGGGCAGGCAGGCGGGCAGGCAGGCGGGCAGGCAGGCGGGCAGGCGCACAATACACGGACCTATAGTACCTTGACACCAACACTGTCCCTTGTCCAGTGGACTTGAGTTATAGGCTTTGTTACAATCCTGTTGCTTCACTGTAGGACCTTTAATGGAGATTCTCTTAATATCGGCTCTGGTGTATCTATGGTGATTAGAAAATGTGTTTGTTGATTCCGTTCAATACTCAATGAAATGTTATACGAGTATATGTAAGGGACAATGGTTCCAAGTATATAGTATATATTATTATGTGTGTTGTAGTTATGCTGAGATAACAATACAGACCATATATTTTGATGTGTTCAAATTATGTTTTTGGTAATTGTTTAAACAGACGCAGATTAATATACTAGAAAGTGCCGCCGGTAGTTGGTAACATTTTAGACCGTTTAGGCGTTACAACCAACGCAAGCGCTCCCCTGTAACAGTGATCGTTAACTCCAAACTTTATAGAGCGAAAGAAAAAATGTGCGCGCGGTGCAGAGCGAATTTACACAACGTGCCAGTTTGCACAGCGACGCCAAAATTCAGCCGCTGCGCTGCTCGTAATAACTCAGTGCCACAGTGCGCCATGCTACGAGTACATGTGGTACACCACACAGTAAGGAGAGCCACAGGAGGTAACCTACAAACAAACGCGCTAGAGCGGTACCTATGTATCCTTCCGACGCGGACGGGCACACGGCTGTTTAGTAATATTGAAAAACGGAAACAGAAAATGGATTATGTTATAACAAGAAGTTTGCACCAAACTCAACTGTAGTCAACAAAGTTTGACAAAACTGTTGATTGGATATTATAATATCGTTCATTTGAATATTTTAGAAATGATGATGAAGCTTTTGAAGAGCTGTACGCTTTTTGGTTGATTTTGTGTTGTGCGAATTCTAAATTTGTAATTAAAGTAAGTATTTACAACACCCCGCTACAAATAATTGTTCAGCTCCATTAAACTTTCTGTAGAGAGCTCTCTTCTCTTGCTGCTTCTCCAACCGCCAACATTCATATATGTACAGGGTACACATACCGTCATACATTGATTATCCTTTACCACCGTAGCAGCGCATGCAATTCATTATAACATCGGCCATCGGGGCAATCGCCGGGTATAATTGGCCGCAATAATGTATCGGCACGCGACTCGCGCGCTTTTGCTGACAGCGGCGCTGCCTCATTTGGTAATCAGATTGCGGCGAGGCGAAGAGCGGTGGGGGGTGGGTGGGGAGAGGGGGTATTGTCCCGTTCAGCCTCTAAATTAGTATTTAGCTGAATTTCGGTCTCATTTCAAAACAATACCCATTATTTCCTCACCGCCTATAGTATGATTCCCCTTTGTGTTTAGATGTCATTGAAGTAATAAAACGTAACATACACTATTAAACAGTATATATTTGATTGAGTTATACATTTATATCAATCAATCTTGTGACAATTGTATGTGTACTAATACACATACATACAGTGCTGTTATTTGGCACAAATGCATAAATCTTTCTCATAGTGAATTCGTACTGCTGCATACGTAAATACGTTACATTGAATGGCTCCGTATCTTTTTTATTGATTTATATTGTTGTTTTTATTATAAATGTGTACATATTAAGGCACTGCACTGTCTATGTAAGACGTAAAGTTGAGAGTTGAATAAATTACTGATATTCCATTTTAATTATTAGGTACTAGATCGCAGCGCTTCAGACCAAATATTGTTGTATAGTCGACCATGAAATTGCTTTATCACTTTTGACAAAAACTTCCATTACAATAAAATTTCGCTAAGGCTTATTGTCACTAATGACAACGTATCTGTCACTTGGTCTTTTAAACAAAAATAGAACTTGTTGTTTTAGAATATGCAAACAAAATTCACTTCTAAGGTGGTAAAGCAATTTCATTGTCGACTATACCATGGTGTAGGCACAGTATTAATATTTTGTAGGTATAGGAGAATATAGGTAGTTGTTTATAGGCAGCTCAATGGGCCTCGTGGTGTCGGAAGTGATGATTTGTTGGAGCGGCGCCCGGCTCGCCGCAGACGGGCTCGGCGCGACAGCGAGCGCCCTGCGCCGGCGAGCGCCCACCCGCGAGCGCCCGCCGCGATCGCGTCAATAACACGCACTAAGCGTGTCCGCGTTGCCTACTAGATTGTCATAGGAGAGGGCTTTGGTGATCGGGAACAACCCGAAAGCGTAGCTGGCTACGACCTCGGCTCGGGTGGACCAGGTCGGGGGGCTTGGGAGAAAGCGCGTGTGAACCGGGTCGTCGTACCCTTATTTCACGAGTACGGTGTCTTGGACCTGTTTTCTGTATCATGTGAATGTGTAGTGGCATTATGAGGATGCCCCCCCCCCCCGCGCTCGCAGGCGACGACTTTGCCACTATTGAAGGGATGGTTTTGTTTGTTAGTCGTCAGGATAAGGACGCACAGTGAAGGTCCAGTCAGTATTTGTTTTTTTTTTACGTAGGTGATGACTTTGCTCCATCTGCTGTTAGGTTGTAGGTAGGAGCGGAGTCAAAAAAAAATATGACCGTGTTTTTCAATTAACCGTAGGCACTTGTTGCGGAAACCCACAACACACACTATGCTATTGCTTAACAGTTTCGCTGTCCAAAAATTAAAACAATAGATAATCAATTGTTATGTATCACATGTGATATATGGGACAGGGAACCTGTTAAAATTACACATTAAAAATAGAAAAAAATCCACTCACAGTTCCATGCCGCTCCCGCCGTCCTGAACGGGATCCATATGGTCCGATGGGGCCCGAATCCACTTCCAGGTGGACGGCCTTAGTGGCCAGGCAGACAAAAACGCACAGGTATGCTTTCGTGACCCTAGTGTTACGATAGGCTGTGGTTTTCACCAGAAACGGTCCAGCAAAATCCGTACCGACCCCGTCGAACGGCCTAATAGTCTGACAAACCCGGTCAGAAGGGAGATCCCCCATCTGTGGCTGCATAGTGGAGGCCTTCACCCGATAACAAGCCACACACTTAAATAACACGCTGCGAACCACTCTCCGAGAGGACAAAATCCAGAACTCCCTCTGTAATATCGCCAGTAACGCATTACACCCCGCGTGAGCGTTTTTCAGGTGTCTATCCGAGACCACCAGTTCTACCAAAGGTCCTCCTTTGGGGAGTAGCAGAGGATGACGGCTACCGAAGGGCAGGTCGGCATTTTTGAGGCGACCTCCAACGCGTAACAGTCCATCCGTCAAAAACAGTCCGTAGTTTTCCAGATGAGGCCTTCAACACCGCGTGGTGAGGCAAGAAAAAATGATCTGTCGTTGTCCAGTCGACAGTCACCCGCGACATATGCCCCAAGGTCTCGTATTCTCGCATGAACTCGATATACTTTTCCCGAAGTACCGGATCGCGAGACATACGACGCTCCATGGACAAGAGTCGTTTCTCTGCCAACGCCCTCGATTTTCCCAAGAGAGGGGGACAGTCGATAAAGGGCAGTCGAGTTTCGATCCTACCCGACGCCATCCGGCGTGTGTGATTCTTATAAAAGGTTTCGCACTCCACATGCTCCGGATCCAGACGGGAGACCATGGGAGGCTCTTCCAGTTCCCAGAATTTTTGCATCGTCCTAGCGATGGAGGTAGTAGCGACGACAGGTGAGACATCCCGCGTCTCCTGGTCGAAAACCGGTCCCATTAAAACGTGTCCAAAGATGGTAGGTATAGCTACCAACGAAGAGCGGCCCAGACTCCGCTGAGGCCCTAAAAGGATCCAGCCCAGTACATCCGCTCCCAATATGAGGTCCACCGGAGCCGGCTCCTCGAAATGAGGGTCTGCCAGCATGAGACCTGATGTGTCAGGCATTGCGTCCCGCGGAGTGTCTGTCGGTGGATGCCAACCCAGCAGATTGTCGAGTACGATCGCGGCCGCCGCAATCCGTATCGAAGCGGAATGCACAGGAGAGAAGGAAATGTGGGTCTGACCGGACAGACCCCCCACTTCTGTATCTCCGACTCCCCGAATCGGAACTGAGGGAGGCGCGCACTCCAGACGTAGGCGCCTCGCTACCCTCGTAGTAATTAAGCAGCCCTGTGCCCCAGTGTCTAGGAGGGCTCGTATCCGGACGAAGTCCCCCCTAGGTCCCCAAACGCGTACCTGCGCGATGGGCAAAAGAACCGTCCTCGGTTCCGAAGTAGCCCGACCACAGGCTAGTCACGCGTCAGAGCCAGCAGCCGACCCTGTCGAACCGTGATGACTCGGCCAGTAAGTCGGACGCGTGCAGGCCACCATCCGGGGTGGTGCGTATCCAGGTGCCCTACCATACCGGTGATAGGGTGGGTGGTATTCCAACCTCGGGTACTCGTGCAGTACCGGTGAGAACTGTTGACGGTTCTCACGTCGTTGTTGTTCCGGTAACGGCGGCGGAGGATACGCGTACGAGTATACGGGTGTTGGGTCCGGAGGTGGGGCTCCCTGTACCCAGTGGCCCTTAGAGGCACCAACTCCTGGTGTTGGTCACGCCGGGTGCCGGGTTGTAGCCAGAACCTGGCTCCGTTCCGGCGGTCCCCAACTCACCTGAGCCGGGGTGTACGAGGGGTTGTAGTGTGGCGGCCGTGGCGGACTCCGTCTTTCCGGAGGCGGAGTTGACCCCGGCCCCAAACCGCCACCCGTGGGAGATCCCCTCTCCCGAACCGGTGCTGAGCCCTCAGCACTACGGGTGCACAGTAAGCGATGGTGCGGTCCGCCGCACGCCTCGCCTGGGGACACTCATTATACCTATGTCCTCCCAGGCAGGCATAACACAATCCTCGTGTCCGAACGAGGTTTCGGCGCTCTTTTGTGGGCAGCCCGAGAATTGCTGGACATAGCTGCTCCAAGTGTTGCAATCCGGCATCCAGAGCCGGGGTTGATGGCGGCCGCAGCCACCAGCCTGCCGCGACCCTTCCCTGGGTTGCGTGGCGGCTGGGCGCCGTAGACTCCGGAAGTGCGGGCCGGCGCACTTGTCGGAGCCTCCTGGGAGGCTAGCTGGTTTTCCAGCAGGCCAGCCTCCTCTTCCAGGAACTCCAGAAGTTCCCCTATCGAGGGCAGAACGCTGCCGAAATCCTTGTGGACCAGTCGATTCCGCTCGAACTTGTCCCTCATCTCCTGCGACAACTTGGCCAGAACGATGTGCAGAAGAAGGAAGGACCACTGGTCGACGGGCAGTCCGAGCGTCCTTAACCCGTTTAAGGACACGGTGAGCGTGGTGATCAGCTGCGCCCTTAGCTGAGCCCTATGGTTGACCCTCGGCAATCCCAGCAGATGGGTCACGTGCGCGTCCGCCTGAAGACGCGGCTTCTCGTACCGCTTCTCCAGCAGCTGCATGGAGGTGTCGTAGCTCGCATCCTGCAGCTCCAGATGCTGTACGAGCTGTCTGGGTTCTCCGTCTAGGAAGGAACGGAGATATGCCAGCTTTTCGGCCTTGGTGAAATCCTTCCGAGTATCCACCAAGGCCAAAAACATGTTCCGGAATCCAGCCCAGTCCCGCATACATCCGGTAAAATGCGGGACCTCCAGGGCACCCAATCTTCCCATGGCGCTGGGTCCAGAGGTGTGGAGCGAAGCGGGGCGCGCAACAGGCTTCCCCTCCCGCAGTCGCTCGATGTCCTTCACCCGCTGAAGGACCTCGTCGTAGATGTCTTGGATGTGCTCCAGATCCTTGACATATTGGGCGTGGAGGGCCAGCTCCTTCTCCCCGACCGGGTCGGTTGACAATAGAGCGGTTACCGACCGCTCGGCCAACAAGAAACGAGCCTGCATTTCTTTCGAACGCGTCTCCAAGGCGTCCTCCCGGTTAGGCCGATCTACTAATGCAAGCAGCCCGGTGAACCACCGGAGCTGCTGAGCCAGCTCCTGCCGTGACGCTGTCATTATAAATAATTTAAACTAAATAAACCTAAACACAAAATTAAAACGAGTCAATGAAAACACGGAATCGATTATCCCGAATCGACTCGATGCTTTCAATTGAACGAAATTAAATAACAATTAACGTTCCGAGAAATGTCCCAGCCCAAATGAATGAACGAACAAAACAACGGTACTACCAACCTTACAATTTAACCGCACCTGTCCCGGAAGTGCGATTTTACACGAAATGAGCTTAACCTATTACGAACTAAAAAAAATACACAGAATTACACCGATTAACCTAGAGGTCCGGTATGAACCACGCTCTGCTACCAAAATGTTGCGGAAACCCACAACACACACTATGCTATTGCTTAAAATTACACATTAAAAATAGAAAAAAATCCACTCACAGTTCCATGCCGCTCCCGCCGTCCTGAACGGGATCCATATGGTCCGATGGGGCCCGAATCCGGCTCCGGGTCTTCTAGGGTTCCCTAAACACCCCCAAACTACCCCAAAGTGCACTTTCCCCCTGAAATACCTGTTACTCCAGCAGCGGTGTGGCCGACATCCCGGCTAATTGTTTTCCCGAAACAATTCGCTTACGACGCACACTCACAAACACAGGTTGCACAATCCACTTAATTAGAATAATACGGCTCCAAATGCCCTTATTACTACATAAAATCTATTTAATTATCAACACACGATAACTATCAACCAGCCATATTGTCTTTCCAGAGACAAGAGTATAAAAAAAGAACAACTAGTGATGGGGCCATTATGCCACCAAACATACAAATCAAAGTTTTATTTCTAACAAAAATAAATGCCTGTTTATTTGCAACAGCACTGTTACTATTGCATTGCAACTACAGCAAACTGGTACACTTGATTTATGTTCGTGTGTTTTTCTTAAATCTGCACTGTGCGGTGTAGGTGGGGTGTTCATTAATCTGCGCGGCTCATGTTAGGTTGGCACGACCGACGCCGGCCGAGGCCACCCGACGCCATGCGACCGACGCCGGCCGAGGCCTTGTTTGTGTTCTCCTACTTTGTCGATGCTAATAAAACATATCTTGTTTTTCTTTATCTATAAAACAAATATTTCCGTGTGTAACTAGTAACAAGCTATTGTATATTTGGATGAAATGAATCAAAAATTCACTATTAAGGATTATACTCATATATTTTCAAACAAATACAGTAAAAGTATCTAAAACTAATACTTACTTACTTACTTTCTACGCCGGCTCAGCGATCCGAAGTGGATCTTGGCCTCCGACATCAAAGTGCGCCATTCCTTCCTGTTTTGTGCCAAGTGAGACCAGTCGGGCACTTCCAGCTCTTTCAGGTCTTTGACAACTTCATCTTTCCAGCGGTATCTTGGACGACCAACTGGGCGTCGTCCAGATGGTTGACCAAGATACGCTCTTCTGGCAGCTCGATCTTCACCCATTCTCTCTACGTGCCCCAGCTAAAACTAATAGAAAATCTAATTTTCAATTCAAACAAATCTTAAATAAAATAAAGTATCCTAATGCTAGGCTTAGGCCTTCCCGCATGTACCTACGGTAGCACAAATGATATCGCTCAAACAATCTTCAACGACATAAAGTGGCAAACGTTTTTGTTTTTAACGTAGTTTATGGAGCGTGGTCGGCGGGCAGCCTGCGGCGGACTAATAAAAGAGCGCCGTTGCTAGCCGGCCGCTGCCTGGAGCCCTAGTGCTCGTCGCCGACGATAATAATCGGTGTCCTACATTTCAATCTAAATCCCCTCGAGAGCCCTATTACCGGTACCTAATTCGGTGAATAGTGTTCCAACGGATATCTAATGAGAGGAGGAGGAAGATGTACCTACCTGCCTAGTATTCATGTTTGTGTAAACAGTTTGTCAGTATTATTATTATTGTGTTTTTTCTGATACGTCCCACCAGTGCATGTCGTGGCGAGCTATAATTGAGACAGCATTTAGCTTTAAGATAAAAATCATAGCTTCCTTCTTGTTTTAATGTATAGTAATGGATAGTCCTATTTGAATAAATAAATAAACGTTTATGTGATTTGTGATCTCTTTTTATTACTGGTCTCACCAGTGGGTGAGATGCATTAAATATATTAATCAAAATACGCGTCTCCCATGGATTTCTGAATGACTGGCAACATCTTATTCCATCTTTCTATATCTTATTCCATAGTCAGTAGACACATTAGACATTTGAGTAACGATTAACGTAAGCGTGCTTCGAGACGGTTCCCGTTTGAGCCGGAGCGCGGGCGGCACCGGATGCGGGCCCAGTGGCGCGCCGCGTGTGCGTCGCGCTCGCATGGCTGGCGATCAGTGTCCTAGTTGGGTGTCATGGCAGCCAGCATCACCGTTTTGAAATGAGTCGTTGGTGTTTCATTTAGCGACGGTTTCGGAACTTTGTTGATTAGGGATACTTGTTGCCAGCCGACATGGAGATTTCAATAAGGCGACAACGATGTTGTCTGAATCACACGCTGCAAGAAAATTCTGTGATTGGGTCATTTTTGTAGAAGTAAACCCAGAATAGTAAAAACTTTTTATTATATTTGAAACAACGTTTTGTCTAAAACGTGTTGTTACTTTAACTAGAAACAATTACGATTAATGATATAACTAAAGTAAAGTAATAAATTAAATAACCTATAACTGTCCCACTTAGGGTTGTCAACTATTTTTCAGGAAATTAAAGTAAATATATCAATAACTAGTATAAAAAAAGGATTTGAAGAAAAAATAAAGTATTTTCCTTTATTTATTTAAGCGTTGCGTTTCGTCTCACTTTACCCTGAGTCTGAATAGCATTCAGTAGTTCAGAAATTAAGTCAACAGGAATATTCCGTTCGAACGCTCGCATTAGTCGGATATTAAGTATTTTCCATACTTTATTTTTATTAAAAAGAATAAAGTATGAGGATGGAAAATAACATATACGATACGTTATTTTAAAGTATGGTTGCCAACCCTATTTCCACTGCTGGTCTCCATCATTGAAGTCAAGTCATCACAACAAATGTTGGGTGATGACTTCATTACTACGCTTGTCTAACGCCGGTTAAAACATACTTTGCCCGACCTGAGAAATGAACCAGGGAATTCGGGTATCGATCGGGCCGACCGGCCGATCGCAGTGCCACTCGGCATCGAGGCGTTCGTTATACATAATATAAGTACACTCGAAAAATATATGTTATCAGGGTGAGTTTTTCAACAAATCCGTATTAGAACTACACCGTAATTGCGACTACTCTCGTCGTGTAAAGGTAATCAGTCCACCGCGCCGCCTCCGTGCGGACTGCAATGAAAGGTGTCCGTACTCAAACCCGCGGCCGTGCGGGTATTTCATTAGGAATTGCGCTCCGGGACTAATTTATTGCGGCAGAGGGGTTGGGCGGCGGGAGCCTCATTAAAATTAGTAAAAGTGGCGTAAGTTACGGAGGAGGTGGATGTTAATTAATCTTTTTCAAAATTTCTTAAAATTATTAAAACTATTTCACTATTAAAATTTCGCGTAGGTGCTTAAAAAGATATGCGTAGGATAGCTTTACTAAGGAATTTACGTTTAACCCCGCGAGCATTTTACTTAAACTCATCTATACAGCCAGTGAGCTCGTACGTTAATCACTTTTGAATTACCAAAAAACACAAGAAAACATTTGTAAACAAAAAACAACTATTATTTTCCGTAACGTTCATTTGTATTATTTTCCGTAACGTTCATTTGTATTCTTATAGTTACCGGGTACAGTAATACAATTGCGGTGTTAGCTATGGCCGGGCTGCAGCTCGGTCTGTCGCACTCCCCGGCTCTGTGCACCAGCAGCGCCGGGGCCGTGGGGTGGGACACGTCCCCACATAGTGCAACTTGGGAAACTCCATTGTAGGGTAATAAAAATAATAATATACTAATGTAAATTTTAAGTATATTTTAATTTTACTCTAATTTTTGTTTTCTCGGTTTGGATATAACTGCTTGAGCTTCGTTGATAGTGGAGCTGACCGGGTATATAAGTGGGTGCTACTTTAAATCACACTCGTCAAATTTTTCCAATACTTTTCCGTATCAAAAACATGTTGAATTCAATTAAAAAATTTATAAAACGCCATGATGTCTGCACATTTATAGAAATGTTAAATTATACGATGAGAGTGTCTTCCTAGCTTCGACTCAGGGTTAGTACGTTAGTCTGTCTGCGTATAAATAAACGTAGTTTATACGTATCGTTGACTTATGTCAATACCGTACAATAATAATTCTATTTCATTTCTATTCTTTAAGCGTTATGCCACTTGTCTAGGAAGGCAAACCGGATAGAGCTTCTGAGATACTACAGAACAAAAAGTCCATACATACAAAATATAGAGGACGCTGAAGAAAGCTTCACCATAAAAAAGTTACAGAATTATCATAATTTGATTTTGAGTCAACTTGATTATAGTGACAAAGAAAGGAAAGACTTTAAGATCGCGCCTTGCATTACTCTACATCTAAATAAGTGTATACCTACGTTTGCCTCGCGCACGGAAGGTAATGAGTAAAAGAATCGGAAAACCGAGTGCCAGTTGTCACAGTTTAAAATACGTGTTCCAGTTTGAACGTCTGGTTCCGTAAACACTTTAGCATACAGTTTACGCGGTATAACATCAACCGATGGTTGATCGGATCCGGACAATTATGGTAATGCGCTGCCGGCCGGCGGGCGGCTGCCCGGCCGGGTGCTCCGGTTCATAAATATTATGAAGGCTGCGTGTGTCGCGCGGGCCGCCGCACACGTCACCGGACGATTGAGATGTTAACGTCCGGTACTGAACGCCGCCGTTCAGGCCGGCTGCGGAACGGCAATTACGTTCCGGTGGTCTTCCACAGTTTGGCGTTGCTTTGTACACACGTACAAACTAGATTTAAACATGAATTTTTACTAACGTTTCGATCCTCGAACGTAGAGGGAAGTTAGACGATGGTTTTACTCTGTGTTCTTTGGTACCATGATTGATACCAAAGAAGAGAGTATAGCCATCGATAATTATATGGTGTCGATAATAGTGTCGATGTATTTATAATACGTATAAATAAATTCAAGAAAGAAAAAAAAAGAAAAAAAAAGAAATACCACTAGCACGTAAGAATTGTCCAGAAAGCCTTTGCCCTGCAGTAGGGAAGTACTGATTGATGATTTTAAATAAATAAATTGTGATTTTAAAAACAATAAATAAAACAACTTCTACTCGCGTTTATTATGAAACAACTTTTACGGATCTACTCGCGTTTATTATGAAACAACTTTTACGGATCTACTCGCGTTTATTATGAAACAACTTTTACAGATTTACTCGCGTTTATTATCCGTAAAAGTTGTTTCATTTCAATGTGTAGTGTTCGCGTAAACTTTAGAAAACAATAAATAAATTCAAAAACATTTATGTGCCTACTTAACAAGTAAATACCGGCGACACCTGGCACTGGTGAGTAACGCGCGCCTATTAGCCGCCTCCTCCCGCCGCTAATCTGCGAACGCTCGCCGCTTTGTCAGACACGCACTCGCTAAGCAGTCTGTATCCTATCCTTACTCGTCGCACCCACAATTTTATTTAATTGTATTTATGTCAGACGCAGTTAAAGTATACAAACCATTCACTACACATTACTAAATTATAAAACCTAAGTAGTAGGCGGTTATCCTCGATATAACTTTGCTTAAAATTAAACGCGAAAGTTAAAATGTGTATGTAGGTTTAGAGTAATGCTTTAGATAAAGCATGTGCAATATTGTACAGTCTCTTTAGCTGCAGATTGCACCCGTGGCGGATGCTTTCCATCTCTCTAAGTCGGAAGAGAATCGATTCCAGGGATAAAGTGGAAAATGCGGGAAGCGATGGCGGCGCGCCAGCGAGCGCAGCTGCGACGCGCGGGACGGCGACGTGCACCTGCAGAGCACACGGAAATACCGAAGATAACAATACTTTCGCTATTATAATGGAACGTACTGAACTAATGCTCGTAACAATCCACCACAGTGACTTCATGCGGCTGGGTGGACTTCAATTACAGCTACGTAACGATAACAACCGGGATCAACGGCTTATGTGCATCCCTAAGCACGGATTGCGATCTGGCTCATATTAATATATGAAAAGGTGAGTCTAGCCGCGGGGCGTTTATGCTGGTAAAAATACCAGACTGCGTCAGAAGGAGGGTTATGTTTTTCGAGTATGTATGTATGTATGTATGTATGTATGTATGTATGTATGTATGTATGTATGTATGTATGATAAATAAAACAAAAAACCCGACTGCTAAAACAACTATATAAAAAACAATGATATGATATGATATACTCGTAAAAACCGGACTAACATTAAAAATAATTGCATAGAGAAAAAACTGAAAAGAAAAAAAAACAAGCTCTTGATAGTTGTCGCAGACGGGGACAATCATCAACCAAGCGGCCGTGGCTAGCTCAAATAAATCAGCACACTCTTTGGTTAGTTGGTGATTGTCCCCGTCTGCGACAACTATCAAGAGTTTGTTTTTTTCTTTTCAGTTTTTTCTCTTTGCAATTGTTTTTTATGTTAGTCCGGTTTTTACGAGTATATCATTGTTTTTATATAGTTGTTTTAGCAGTCGGGTTTTTTTATTTTAATTCCTACAGTTAAGCTCCTGGCCTTCACCTCACCTGACGATAGGTGATGGGTGATGAGTGAGGCCGCAGGTGGAAGCGCACTTCACCCGGAAACCGCAACTACTGAGGCACTGGCTATCTTATCTCTTGCTGCCGGAGCAGCAATGCTACTAACATTAAAAATGACGATGATGAAATTTTAAACACTTTTGAAACCAAAATTTTAGTAAGTATATCCTATATGCTAATGTAGATTTGTATACCACTAAATAACTTCTAATATTTTGTGTCAGTAATAAAAACCCAAGAGTCTTTTAAGAGAGCCCCGTTAAGCCATGAAAGTAGACAACAGCCTTAATTTTTATTACGGACATAAAATTTTAAAGGAGTATTAATGTAGGAACATCGCATTAATCCTTATCTTTCCTCCGCGCGCAGGAAACGTTACGAATTGCTTTCCCTGACTTTTGATGCTTCTGCCGTCATAAAATGTTCTATAAGGTATACGTGATGTTAATTATGTTTTGGTATAGATTTTTAAAAACTAAATAAATAAATAAATAAATAACATATGTCGACGCAAGACCATAACGCTTAATTAAGAAAATACTTGTAATTACTAATTTGTATTCAAATAATTAGTCATACAATCTTATCTTGATTTATAAATAATTTGTAATAAGTTTAGTGTAATGTCCTACAGTAAATCAATAATTGATAAACTAATTTGAACTTGTTTCCGAGTCGAAACATCGGCCGCCATTTTGACAGCTACCGTCGGCGGATGTTAGACTGTTAAAATTAAACTCGATTAAAAAATAAACTGAAGGCTAAAATTAACTCTTAAAAAATATTGATGGATTTAATTTATTTTGTTAATGTGTAAAGTTAATGCGTTAAAATTATTAGAATTAACAATAATGTTTGGACTAAACTAGCGGCCGACGCCATATTTGATTGGGTTCGGAGTGAATTGGAACGATTGGCATTAGTCGAGCCTTTTGAGAGGTAAGACGTTTTAGTGTTGGATTGCAGTTGAAATCTTGTGAGTACCTGAAATTACTATTATTTTGATCTGTAATTGACTAAGATTAAAGCTTGTAAAATAAAACGAGTGTATTTCAATATTGAGTGTTATTATTTGCAATGAGCGTACATGGTGATAGAGATAGTGACGTCAGCGATGCTGACGTCACTCTTATTAATTTTTCCCCGCTGGAAAAATCTCGACGTTACATATAATTGCAGCTTGCGGTTTGAAAATGTATAAGTAATATTAATATTAATATTATTATTTTAATCGGTGCGTTTAGTATAACTGATATTATATAAAGCATTATGCCATGAAACAGCATGTCAGAAAAAGCCCAAGCTGGGCTAAGGGGCGGAAAGCGGCTCTTCCAATTCCAGGGTATTAAGAAGGTATTCTTGAAAACTTTCGTGATGGTATTTAGTATATTTATGTGTGTGTTAATATGTATGTATAATAGTCTTAATATTTCATCTTTCAGAAAAACTTCCATCTGTCCACTTTCCAATTTTTAAAATAAGTTTACATCCGGAAGAAGCTTATGTGTAAATAGCATTTAAAATATTGTTGTCATTCGTGTTTCACTCTAAGTTTAGCGTTAGTTAACATTTTCAACCTTTTTAATAACTATAAATACCTACATGGTATTAATCATTACGTGTAAAGTAGACTCACTTGAATAGTATGAAAAGAAAAATTGGCGCTAAAGCAACACTGGTGCGTAAGAACAAAAGGTGTTGAGCTCCGGCAAGCGATATCGTGAGTGCGCGGGCGTTTAATGCCCCATTGAGCAACCGCCGCGCCGCCCGCCGTCTGGCTTATTATTTTATTATATTCAAAGGTTTCTGAGAAAATCATAGTGCTAATTGTGAGTAATCTCGTGAGTAATATCGTCTCTTAATACGAGTGTTATATTTATCTCTTAGTTTTTTTACTGTTTAAACGTTATTTGGTACTAATATAGTAGTGTTGTGATGTGTTTACTTATATTATAATTTACACTTAATCCGTCGTATGCCGTGAATACCGACACTAGTAGAGTGGTATCAAAGTTTTCCTATGATGCGAAAATTAAGCATGGTGCATCACTACCCCATTAAATATTAACTGTCCAATTCATACAGCCACATCATTAGTAGTACAATTTGTATTAACTTTTAATTATAATTATTTGAGTACTAGCGGCCCGTCCCTGCATCGCACGGGTAAACATTTTTTTAAGTATAGCCTATGTTACTCAGCGCTAATGTAGCATTCTAATGGTGACAGAATTTTTTAAATCGGTTCAGGAGTTTTTGAGTTTATTTACTACAAACATATATACAAAAATACAATACTGTCCTCTTTAAAATATTAGTATAGACAAATAACTCTATGTTATTGATCTTAATAATTTTACCATAAAGAAAACTAACTCCAGTTTGATCATCTACTAAGTTTAAGACTCAATAAAAACGAGGTCCGCTGTTCCGATAGCTTCCTAGATAAAGGATCATCCATATGAGAATAGCCTGTCGAGCGGCGAACGACCGTAAGTAATGTGTGTCATTCGGTCGCAGTAGCGCGGGCGAATGTGATCCATCAGCCGCCAGCCAGCGCCCGCCGCCAAGATGGAGCGGTCTGCTCTTTGGATAGAGCGCCGAAAGAATCGGGCGCGAATCTGACAAGATGGCGGGATGCCAGTGCCGCGGTGTTGCCGGGGCATCATTGCAACTGATTATGATACAATTAAACTTTGGCAGTATTCAAGCACCACCTGAATTTTGATATGACTTTTTTTTATGAAAAGATACATCTGTTCCATTTTTTTATTTCAATATGCGTCGTTAGAACCGAATGGCAGGGATGTGCATATCTATGTAGGGTAGTGGCAACCGTGCGACAGAACCAGTGACCGACTTTTTTACCCGCGACTATTTGGCACGCCCAATTGCCCTATTGGGCTGTACCCAAACGGCATGGTTGATTTTAACATAAGAGGTGTCGTTAGATTTGTTTTGACTGTGGGAGTGACATAGGCTATAAAAAATCCGGAATTATAAGTAATAAAAAAAAAGTTAAAGTTTAAAATGAACCAAATTATTAAAATAAAACAAAAAACCCGACTGCTAAAACAACTATATAAAAACAATTATATACTCGTAAAAACCGGGCTAACATATAAGTATAGGTATCGGACAAAGAAATATTTCACGTTGCATTCAACATTGCCCAACAATTCTGAGATCGTAGAGCTTGTGTTTTTTCTTTTCAGTTTTTTCTCTTTGCTGTTATTTTTTATGTTAGCCCGGTTTTTACGAGTATATAATTGTTTTTATATAGTTGTTTTAGCAGTCGGGTTTTTTTTCTTTCATGATTAAAAAAGGGGTCGCCACGTAATATTTCAATGACAACCAATGTTATTTTTGGTGACTAAAATATATCGAACACTGGTGCCTCTACCCTTAATAAAACACTTTGTCGTATGATTGTGCCATTCTTCAGAAGGACATTAACATGTGGACGAGGTCAATACGTCCACGATGAGCAGGGCGCCGCTTGGCGATGGCGGCGTGCCAGAGGTTGAGCGAGTGCCGCCGCCGGCGCGCCAGCTGCCAGGTCGCGGCTTCGGCATAACAGGCGCGGGTCGGCGAAATGATGAGACAAGGCGCTGTGCCAGTAATTCAATGATAAAGGCAAGTTGGACAGCGTTCAGGTGAAACTTAATAACACTGAATACTTCATTTGACATTGAAATCTACACACAATGGCTTTATTCAAAGGTACTGTGCTTACGAACCATTTCTTTAGGCCTTACAGGTCAGGTCTATAGGATAACAGGCATGACAATAGCTATTGTCAAGAGATAACGTTCAATAAATTGTAACACAACACAACACTTGTTGGTAGCTACGGCAGCCTACGTACAATAAGCGTACATACATTAAAAATAATAATTATAAAGTATTTTAAGTTCGAATTGTTATGAGAAAGTAATCCTAAATCAACGACCGTAACGTTTCAAACAATTTAAGGATGTGTTAATTTGGAGCAAAATTGTTTAATAATTTATACCACCATAACGAGGGTTGGCCTTGGGTAGTAGAATTATGTAAATCTGACGGAGTTACACCGGCGGCGGCACGGGAGGCGCGCGGAGGTGCGCGGAGGTGCGCGGAGGTGCGGCGGGTAGCCTCCGGCCGTGTGGTTTGTCGGAAGTGCCTGCATCGACCCGGACGCGCGCACTTGTATAAATATTGTTTCGAGTTTAAAGGATCACTTCATGAATACTTCCGATTGAACGAAAGCGACACCGTTTTCGTTTAACTATACATTTCCTTAGTTTAAAGCTGTATTACCTTGGGGTGCGCATTTGGAAGCACCGTGTTAATTTTGTTGCGTTTATTCATCGTCGTCTTTTGCTCTTTTAAAGAACGAAAACTGCGTTTCCCTTGATATACCAACGTTTGATATAATTGAACTTTAATGACGTTCATTTTACATAATAATCATTAATTGTTATACCAACACTTAATATAATTTTATTTATCATAACGTTGACTTTACATAATGTTCAGTTTATATAATACCATTTAGTATAACGTTCATAACGAATAATGCCATTTGAAATAAAACTCATTGAATATATCGCTCATTTGTTATAATTTTGTTTGATTCATTTTATATCATTTTCATTTCATTTTATATAACGACTTTGACGACCTCCGTGGTCGAGTGGCTTGCACACCGGTTTTCATGGTGTCGCCATCTCTGAGGTCCCGGGTTCGATCCCCGGTCGGATCAATTTAGAAATACCTGTTTTTCTAAATTGTTTCGGGTCTGGGTGTTTCCTATGTATAATAAGTAT
Source organism: Eudonia lacustrata (assembly GCA_947562085.1). NCBI lineage: Eukaryota > Metazoa > Arthropoda > Insecta > Lepidoptera > Crambidae > Eudonia > Eudonia lacustrata. The sequence continues at coordinate 358,335 of OX387323.1, read as the reverse complement.
GTATTTAAGTATAATAAGTATGTTTATCCGTTGTCTAGTTAAACCATTTTAACAAGTTTCTTAAGGAAGCTTTTCTTGGGGCTAGATAATTGGTGTGAGTGTGAGAAACATTTATTATTTTATTTATTATTTTATATAACTATTATTGAAGACGTTAAAAATAATGATTGATTGATATAATCCACTTGGTATAACAATCAATTGGCATAATAATCTGTTGGTATACATACAGTGTCAGTGTCAGAAACGAATCGGTGCGAAAACCGACTCCACGGAGTCTTGTCTGCCCTACCCCTAGAGTGTAATTTAAGCCCGCGTAGGCGCCGAGGGGCGAGGCGGCCCGCGAGCTGAAGAGCAGGTGGTTTCTTCTTGGTGGTGAGCGAAAACCATCAGCGACGATAAGCTTGCGTGGGACCGCCAGAGCCCCGCAGCGCTGGAGCCGGGACAGAAACAATGTTTGCTGCATGCTTGCTTGCATTCTGCATGCTTGCTTGCATGTTGCATGCTTGCTTGCTAAATGTGATTATATGAATTGGATTTTATATTAAGTAAGTAAGTAATCATTATATGTTTTAACTGAACAATAATAGTGTTATCGTAAATGAGTGAATGCTAAATGTTCTTATACTAGATAAATTAAATATACTCCGTGTATTTTTAATATTTTACGGCATCAAAACTGAAGCACATCAAAAATGGCACCTGCATCGCCCGCCGTTACGGGCAGGGCGGTGGTACCGGGCGGGCGGCGGCCGTGCCGGGCGGGCGGCGGTCGTGCCGGGCGGGCGCCGGTGTACGATCAGGTTGCGCGGCGCCCGGGGAGCGGCTCCACCGGCACCGGCCAGGTTTACTAATTGTTTTGGCGCAAGCTTTTATTGCTTTATTTATGCTTCGGCGAGTGATTTGTTGGATATTTGCAGTAACTACAACATAATTAGAATAGCATAAAAGCTTAACTGTTAACAATTGATAAAGCCTGTTACGGTACAAACCTGCCTTAGGTTAGGTACAAACCTAAGGCAGGTTTGTACCGTAACAGGCTTTATCAATTGTTTTTAATTACATAAGAAACGAAAACACTGAATGTAAAGTGTTTGCATAACCAAGGTGTTATTTATTTTATCTTTGTTCATGTCTTGAATAGCATTGAAGATGTAAATATTGTGAGGGAGTAGTCCAAGTGTGGTGCGGCCAGGCCGCCCACGCACTCCAGCCCCGGGATCAATGTAGCGCTAATCCAAACTAACTAGCCAATCAACAGCGGCCTGGCAACCAACTTACATTGATTCAATGACATGATGACAAATTCACTGCGATATTAAAGCGTGTCAAAATAAAACCTTCTATAATTTTCGTAAATTAAAATTATTTCTGCCGCCCGGTACCAATAATTATTTGGGTAAAAAGCTAAATGTTAAAAGCTTTTTGCACTTTCTAAAAATTGCTTTGAAAATCCAATACATTACAATATTTCAGAACAGTTTAATGATACTTACATTAGAATTATTAATTAAACTAAACTAAAACTTTCCTACACTCACACCAATTATCTAGCCCAAGAGAAGCTTCGTTATGAAACTCGTTAAATGGTTACTAGACAACGTATAAACATACTTAAATCCGAAATCTGTCAATGCCAATCCAAACTCACATTCTATCTTTTTAAATTTTTCATTGCTTAGGACACAATAAAATTACGGTCGAATTCCGATCACTGGGCGGCGACTAGTACCTATTAGTATGCCGCCCTAACTGCGGTCGGAGCTCGCGAACACGGCTAACTTCTGAACTACTCTTGAACACAAACATTTCCCTCCATAAAGGCAAAATATTTGTAGCATTCGAATCGCTAACTGTATTCATGTTTAAGTCAAAAAACTCGGAGCAGGCGGCGGCGTCGGCGGGCACGGCGCGGCGGGCCAAGTTGCGGAGCCGAAAGTCGGTAAAACAGCAATAGAACAAACTCCGCGACAAGTTGCTTAGAAATATAAAGTCATTTGGAAACTGTTTATTCAGCGCTCGCTGCCTTTCAATTGTTCAGTGTTCTGGCGCTGATAAAGCCCGAGTTACCGAGCGATGAACTTTACTTAGAATTAAATACAGTGTATTGTAAATTTGTACAGCTCTCAGATAGAATAATTTAAATTAATTTATCAAAGGTTGTCAGACTGACTGGCTGAGCAACACTTACAATAGTTCTTCAATATCTATCTGCTATTTAAAAAAATATTCAGTATTTATGAAACTTTAGAAACCCTTTTAACGAGTATCAATTTTCACCGCCTTCGTGGTCTAGGTTTAGGTTATACAGGTTAGACTACCGAACTCACATCATTTTGAAAGTCCGCGTGATTAGCAACCACCATGTTATCTAAAGTCGGTATAACAACAATGTTGTGGCGACAGACTAAAATAAGAGAAAGGAATAAATTCTATGTGAAGGTCGAGCGTTTCCCTGATGTGGAATAAACAAATACAAGGAAGTAGGAGGACTAACGACAAATAATCCCGTGTCGGCGAGTTGGCTGGTAGTGTCATGATTGCTGCGAGTCCTTCGGCCGGAGTGGTTTTCGAACACTAATTGTCGGCCATTATATTATTCATGAGGTTTGCTCGCCGGACACCGCGAGTTGGCTGGCAGTGTCATGATTGCTGCGAGTCCTTCGGCCGGAGTGGTTTTCGAACACTAATTGTCGGCCATTATATTATTCATGAGGTTTGCTCGCCGGACACCGCGAGTTGGCTGGCAGTGTCATGATTGCTGCGAGTCCTTCGGCCGGAGTGGTTTTCGAACACTAATTGTCGGCCATTATATTATTCATGAGGTTTGCTCGCCGGACACCGCGAGTTGGCTGGCAGTGTCATGATTGCTGCGAGTCCTTCGGCCGGAGTGGTTTTCGAACACTAATTGGCGGCCATTATATTATTCATGAGGTTTGCTCGCCGGACACTCCCTGATTAATGAGTGACGCTGAGAGAGCACGGAATTACGCCCGAGGATTTGCGTTTGGTCAACCTACATTGGAGATGTTAGTAGCAAATCAGTTTTGCGAACATGAATAAGTAATGGCCAATGGGCGCGTTAGTATTCTGAACTCGACGCTCGACATTGTTTGTTTTTCGCAGCATTATCCATGCTGCCAAAAACAAACAATATGGTAAAAAATATATAGTTTTTTAAAATACACAAGTATATAAAGAACTTTACTGAAAGATTGAGCTACATGATATTTACATAAAGAAAGAACATGTGTAATGCAACAAGTCCGCAATGGGCTACTTGTATTCGTGTTTGTTCCGGGAGTACTCGTAAACTCACAAAATTTTATGAAGCGGTTAGTTAGTTGGAACTCGACTGAACCTTGAAAATTTAAACGTATTGTGTGGTGTACATATGCTTCAAACGCTTCGTTATTACAATAATCATAATATTGGAGTAGGTAGCTTCAAGGAGGTAGGACTCAAGTTTCTCATGAGTTATAGTCCCGGGGCACAGTTAGGAAGTTCCCCGGTGGGCGTTTTTGCCCGGGTGTTGTCCCGGGCGTCGTCCGGGTGTCCCGGGCGGTTGCGGCCGCTGTGTTTTGCGCGAGTCTCACAATCGCATTAAATTATTCATGAACAGGCGCCGGCCGCCGATTCATCGCGCAAATGAATCACCTTCGTTATCACGTTTGCGTTTTCTTGTAGCTCCTGTCCGTAAATCTCTCGCTACACCTACTACACCTACTAGGCTTACATTTTAATTCAGTCATTCATTGTTGCTTGTGTTATTAAGTTCCTGTTCTAGTCTACCTATCTAGTATTATCTCTTTCTTGTTGACATCGTATGAGAGAGGCAAAACTTCTATATTATGCTATACGTAACACACAATAACATTGGTGTATTTGGCCCTCTAATAAACCAATGTTAAAGCTAAGACTAGTTTAATTAAAACAATACAAATAACATTGCATAATATACTTAATAGTTCTAGAAGTAAATCTGAAATCGCAAGGAATGAAATTCTGTAGGTAAAAGGTTATGTTTTTTCTTATCAACGGCCAACGTAATCGAATTTTATGTTAGGTGCGTGGATGGCGCTTAAGTAGCCGTAATCAACAGCTCACGTGCCTGCCAAAGCACGAAGGAGCTTAGTACGGTTGCATATGATATGTATGTGGACACCCATTTGGAGAACAATTGCAAAAGAAGCATAGCTCTCTTTAATTTTGGGGGTTAAAGTTACTCGCGTCCGTAGGTTTACCCTCGAGACCCTACACGTGACCCCTGGGTGGTGCTAAATGAGTGACACTGTCTGAGTGGTAGAGCCACGCTGCGTTGCAGCACGAAATGGGCTGGCTCGCCCGGCGTAATACCACCCTCTCACAGAATATCGGCGTGAAACAACGGCACTCGTTGCTGTTGTGTTTCGTCCGGTGAGTGAAAGTACCGGAGACCCATCTCTCACCCCTCCCCCCTCCCAATTCCTACTCCCTCCTCAAGATCCAACTCCTTCCTCAAGGTCGGCAACGCGTCTGCGATAACTTTGGTTTTGCGGATGTCCATGGGCGGCGGTGATTACTTTCCATCAGGTGACCCGCCTGCTCGTTTGCCTCCTTTTAACATAAAAATAAATAAATAAATAATCCTCTTCCAGAATGCGCTAGATCCTAAGCATTCAGCTCCTACACAAAAACTACCACTACGGTGAATCGCTTAACTTTCATCTGTCCAGTAGGCGTGTGACGAACAGGCCGAGAGTGGAAGCGCGTTTCACTCGTAATCAGATAACAACAACGCTACTTAATAACATTGTACTCAAAACAAGCTCTACCGCCAATCAAACCAAAACCCGACTGAAACCGAACCTGAAGCTATGGGCTCTGATGTCTATGGTCTAATCACTATACCGCAGAGGCGGTTGAATTATGAATTTAGTTGAAACACTGTATAAACATTTCTTAGAATAACTTTGAAATGGAATATTACATTATCTCGGATTATTATTTCTTCTAAAGCTGTAAACTCGTTTCCGCCCGAAGGCTTCGGCGGTAAGCTCCAGGCACTCCGCGGCGCGCCCCGAAGCCCCGGGGCCTCGAGGCAGCGGCGCGGACCTGCGAGATATATCGTCGCGAAGATTGATGGTGCCCAGCGAGGGTCAAGTCGCGAATCGATACAGACTCCATTAGCCGGCGACTCATGGCTGAGAGCGAATTGATTAACTGCTCGGAACCATCGTAATCAGTTACGAGCTCGGCTCGATGGGACTATTGTTTTACAGAAAATGAGTGAGTACGAGGCGCGTTACTGTGGCCGATATGAAGTCTCTTCTGCACGCGACGATTCCCAAATGAATTATTCAAAGGAGTCTGTGCCGGTACTAAAACCTACAACTAAATCTAACATTTGAGTTAACAAGGCATAATAGTAAGCTAGCAAATAAGTCTATCAACGTTTCATTTAGTTGCGCAGGGTTAATATTTGTTTTACTTATATAGAAATGTTGAAAGCTTTCTACTTAAGTTTTATGTTCTTTCTACTTAAGTTTCATATCAGTTCATCAGTTGTTATCAGTTCGCGGGGCGGCGCCATCGATCGTGGCGTTTTCTAAAAGAACTGATGTCGTGGCAGCTACGTCGCGCCGTAGCAAATATGCTCATAGCATTATTGTGTTTCTACAGTCACAGATAAGACAGCAGTCCCTCGGTAGTGAGGACTCCGGGTGTGCGCTCTCGTCTTCGGCCTTATCGTTATTTATCATTAGGTAAGATGAAAGTCAAGAGCTTTCTCATTCGAAATACAAAAATATATTTATCTTATTCTTTAGTCTCGCAAACAACTACACTGTTAGTCTGGAGCATCAATTTATGGCATTAACAATGTATACATATTAATACTCGTATAATGCTTCTCTAAGCCAGAATAATTATATTTATGACTAGCTGTGCTCGCGACTTCGTCCGCGTGGAATAGTGACTTTCGGCAGCATTTTTAATTTTTTAGGCTCTTTTCCCGTTTTTGCAACATTTTTCACTGATGCTTCGCTCCTATTGGTCGCAGCGTAATGTTATATAGCCTAAAGCCTTCCTCGATAAATGGACTATCCAACACAAAAAGAATTATTCAATTCGAACCAGTAGTTCCTGAGATTAGTGCGTTCAAACAAACAAACAAACAAACAAACAAACAAACTCTTCAGCTTTATAATATTAGTATAGATTCAGCTTAAGTATCTAATGTTGGGCTTCGACTAATTAACGAAATGAAATTACCGAACGTACAATGGAAACATCGATAGACAAGCAATGTAATCAAACTCGTGTCTAGCAAGCGCCTGGTTCAATTAAATCAGATTCAGCAGCGAGACATCTGCGGCGCCCACTTTGACTGGCATTGAACAGTCGAAAGTCGTGGGCCCGGCTGGAAGCCAACTCGGCAGAACTTCCAGTACACTGATTGACTAATTGCTCTTTGTTAACACACTGTTCGCTCACTAACTTAAACTTAACAAAAACATTAATGAATAACTGGCTAAAAATGTGTAAAATTAAATAAGATAATTTGAAAAAAGACAAAGTGTCGAAAAAATTCCACGAGCGGGATTCGAACCCCATAGCATAGTTGGTAGTGCACCTGACCCGGCTGATCATGGGGTTCGAGTCCCGCTCGTGGAATTTTTTCAACACTGTCTTTTTTCAAATTGTAATTTTTTCGCAACAATATTTGTGTAAAATTATATGTAAATAATCTTAAATAAGATAATTGTTCGCTTGGCGAGGTGGTAAATATCTGGAATCTTGCTTTACACCCGAAGCGTTAATGTAAATGTTACCCACTATTTAGTATGCGTTGAGTTTTGCTTAGTTTAGGTCAGCAATATGTATTAACTATGTTTCATGCATAAATCGCCTGTATAATTAAGTTCTGTTATCAAATTTCTGTACACAAATGTACCTATGTGCCATGTAATGAGTATAGTTTTAAAACAATGTTGCCGTATTTTTATAGAAGGTTTCAACCTAACGAAAGTTGAGGTAATTAGGAAACCGCAAAGGAAGTGTTTACACAGACGAAGTCACGTTCGCTCGCCTGTACATTAATCTATGCTTAGGCGCTGACAGCGAACAGAGCGCGGGCTTAAATTGTTCCAACTGGGTTAATTAAAAGAAACCGGCGGCGGTGGCGGCCAGGTGGGGGGAAGGAGGGCTGGGGGGGGGGGTCGTGTCTCAACGCCGTGGTTACTGGCTGGCACAGTTGCCCTGCCTTTTATAGGGATCCTTGAAAGCCTAGTAAGTAGTGAGTATTAGATGATATCTGAAAGCTTGGCTTGAAAATTGAAAGGTTAGCTAGGGAAATGAAAGGGTAACGTGTCTTTCAAAGTAAAAAAGAACAAACAAGCTTATATAGCTACGACGACGTAGCTCTTACTTCAAAAGTACATTTAAGCAGCAGTAACAAAATCGACCGGCCACCGTGTTCGACGCACGGGTTTATTTATTTTATTGTTACACCAACAAAGCAAACACCATTACTTAAGGTATAAACTACACGCATACGAAAGTGCTACAGCAAGAATCAAAATATTATGCTAAGATTAAGGTAATAATAATGATAATTATTTAAAAATTCAATTATTAATAAAAAAAAAATTAATTTAACAAAAATAATAATTAAAATAAACAATAATAATAATAACCTAGGCTAAGAAAAAAGAGAAATAAAGAGATAATAATAAAAGTAATTTAATTTGACAATAAAAATAATTTCATTTAACAGTGTGTAAAAACAGAAGACATGCAAATTGACTTTAAAAAATACATAATTCAAAATACAATATTTATAAACGCTCCGAAAAGAACAACTTGAACTTGACTTAATACGTTACCGCGTGTCTTAAATTATGCATGCGACCTGAGAAAAAATCAATTTCGTATTGTTTTTTAAACCACCTTCACTGATTAGACCGACTTTGACATTGTGCATTTTATTGTAACAGCTGACAAATTCATCTGAGCAATAACCTAAGTTTGATCGTGTCGATATGATAACGTGATACATGGAGTTCAAATATGAACCCTTTGAACGTACGAGTTATGATCAGAAAGCCTAACTTGCAGAACGTCTTTGAAGCAAAACGTCTTACCACCAACAAAAAGATTCGTTAGAGGTACGAGTTTGAAAAACTTTGGAAAGTATATATTTTTAAATGAAGATTCAAAATTAAAAAAAAAAACCAAAATTCAAAATCATTTATTGAGTCTTCAAAATCAATTCAAAATCAGTTTAGGCTACAAATAGCTCTTATGAACGTCATTATGCCATCGGTTCGTAAGTCTACTCTGGGCGGGAGATCTTGTACTGAGAAGAACCGGCAAGACACTCAGCAAGTGTGCAGCTCTTTTCTCCCTTACAGCGTCAAAAATATTGGAAAGTGCCTGTTGCAAATAAACAGGCATTTATTTTTGTTAGAAATAAAACTTTGATTTATATTATGGACGAATCGATTATCGAGATTCAATTTTGTTTGGTGGCATAATGGCCCCATCACTAGTTGTTCTTTTTTTATTCTCTTGTCTCTGGAAAGCAAATATGGCTGGCTGATAGGTTATCGTGTGTTAATAATTAAATAGTTTTGTGTAGTAATAAGGGCATTTGGAGCCGTATTATTCTACTTAAGTGGATTGTGCAAATTGTGTGTGCGTCGTAAACTAATTGTTTCGGGAAAACAATTAGCCTGGATATCGGCGTCACCGCTGTTGAAGTAAACAGGTATTTTCAGGGGGAAGTGCACTTTGGGGTAGTTTGGGTGTGTTTAGGGACCCTAGAAGACCCGGAGCCGGATTCGGGCCCCATCGGATCATATGGATCCCGTTCAGGACGGCGGGAGCAGCATGGAACTGTGAGTGGACTTTGTTAATTTTAATGTAATTTTAATGTGTAATTTTAATGTGTAATTCTAAGCAATAATTTTAGTGTCTGTTGTGGGTTTCCGCAAAATTTTGGTAGCAGAGCGTGGTTAATACCGGACCTCTTGGTTAATCGGTGTAATTTTGTGTATTTTTTGTTAGTTCGTAATAGGTTAAGCTCATTTTGTGTAAAATCGCACTTCCGGGACAGGTGCGGTTAAATTGTAAGGTTGGTAGTACCGTTGTTTTGTTCGTTCATTCATTTGGGCTGGGACATTTCTCAGAACGTTAATTTAATTTAATTTCGTTCAATTGAAAGCATCGAGTCCATTCGGGATAATCGATTCCGTGTTTTCATTGACTCGTTTTAATTTTGTGTTTAGGTTTATTTAGTTTAAATTATTTATAATGACAGCGTCACGGCAGGAGTTGGCTCAGCAGCTCCGGTGGTTCACCGGGCTGCTTGCATTAGTAGATCGGCCTAACCGGGAGGACGCCTTGGAGACGCGTTCGAAGGAAATGCAGGCTCGTTTCTTGTTGGCCGAGCGGTCGGTAACCGCCCTATTGTCAACCGACCCGGTCGGGGAGAAGGAGCTGGCCCTCCACGCCCAATATGTCAAGGATCTGGAGCACATCCAAGACATCTACGACGAGGTCCTTCAGCGGGTGAAGGACATCGAGCGACTGCGGGAGGGGAAGCCTGTTGCGCGCCCCGCTTCGCTCCACACCCCTGGACCCAGCGCCATGGGAAGATTGGGTGCCCTGGAGGTCCCGCATTTCACCGGATGTATGCGGGACTGGGCTGGATTCCGGAACATGTTTTTGGCTTTGGTGGATACTCGGAAGGATTTCACCAAGGCCGAAAAGCTGGCATATCTCCGCTCCTTCCTAGATGGAGAACCCAGACAGCTCGTACAGCATCTGGAGCTGCAGGATGCGAGCTACGACACCGCCATGCAGCTGCTGGAGAAGCGGTACGAAAAGCCGCGTCTTCAGGCGGACGCGCACGTGACCCATCTGCTGGGATTGCCGAGGGTCAACCATAGGGCTCAGCTGAGGACGCAGCTGATCACCCCGCTCACAGTGTCCTTAAACGGGTTAAGGACGCTCGGACTGCCCGTCGACCAGTGGTCCTTCCTTCTTCTGCACATCGTTCTGGCCAAGTTGTCGCAGGAGATGAGGGACAAGTTCGAGCGGAATCGACTGGTCCACAAGGATCTCGGCAGCGTTCTGCCCACCATAGGGGAACTTCTGGAGTTCCTGGAGGAGGAGGCTGGCCTGCTGGAAAACCAGCTAGCCTCCCAGGAGGCTCCGACAAGTGCGCCGGCCCGCACTTCCGGAGTCTACGGCGCCCAGCCGCCACGCAACCCAGGGAAGGGTCGCGGCAGGCTGGTGGCTGCGGCCGCCATCAACCCCGGCTCTGGATGCCGGATTTGCGGACAGCAGCACTTGGAGCAGCTATGTCCAGCAATTCTCGGGCTGCCCACAAAAGAGCGCCGAAACCTCGTTCGGACACGAGGATTGTGTTATGCCTGCCTGGGAGGACATAGGTATAATGAGTGTCCCCAGGCGAGGCCTTGCGATGTGTGCGGCGGACCGCACCATCGCTTACTGTGCACCCGTAGTGCTGAGGGCTCAGCACCGGTTCGGGAGAGGGGATCTCCCACGGGTGGCGGTTTGGGGCCGGGGTCAACTCCGCCTCCGGAAAGACGGAGTCCGCCACGGCCGCCACACTACAACCCCTCGTACACCCCGGCTCAGGTGAGTTGGGGACCGCCGGGTTCTGGCTACAACCCGGCACCCGGCGCGACCAACACCAGGAGTTGGTGCCTCTAAGGGCCACTGGGTGCAGGGACCCCCACCTCCGGACCCAACACCCGGATACTCGTACGCGTATCCTCCGCCGCCGTTACCGGAACAACAACGACGTGAGAACCGTCAACAGTTCTCACCGGTACTGCACGAGTACCCGAGGTTGGAATACCACCCACCCTATCACCGGTATGGTAGGGCAGCTGGATACGCACCACCCCGGATGGTGGCCTGCACGCGTCCGACTTACTGGCCGAGTCATCACGGTTCGACAGGGTCGGCTGCTGGCTCTGACGCGTGACTAGCCTGTGGTCGGGCTACGTCGGAACCGAGGACGGTTCTTTTGCCCATCGCGCAGGTACGCGTTTGGGGACCTAGGGGGGACTTCGTCCGGATACGAGCCCTCCTAGACACTGGGGCACAGGGCTGCTTAATTACTACGAGGGTAGCGAGGCGCCTACGTCTGGAGTGCGCGCCTCCCTCAGTTCCGATTCGGGGAGTCGGAGATACAGAAGTGGGGGGTCTGTCCGGTCAGACCCACATTTCCTTCTCTCCTGTGCATTCCGCTTCGATACGGATTGCGGCGGCCGCGATCGTACTCGACAATCTGCTGGGTTGGCATCCACCGACAGACATTCCGCGGGACGCAATGCCTGACACATCAGGTCTCATGCTGGCAGACCCTCATTTCGAGGAGCCGGCTCCGGTGGACCTCATATTGGGAGCGGATGTACTGGGCTGGATCCTTTTAGGGCCTCAGCGGAGTCTGGGCCGCTCTTCGTTGGTAGCTATACCTACCATCTTTGGACACGTTTTAATGGGACCGGTTTTCGACCAGGAGACGCGGGATGTCTCACCTGTCGTCGCTACTACCTCCATCGCTAGGACGATGCAGAAATTCTGGGAACTGGAAGAGCCTCCCATGGTCTCCCGTCTGGATCCGGAGCATGTGGAGTGCGAAGCCTTTTATAGGGATCACACACGCCGGATGGCGTCGGGTAGGATCGAAACTCGACTGCCCTTTATCGACTGTCCCCCTCTCTTGGGAAAATCGAGGGCGTTGGCAGAGAAACGACTCTTGTCCATGGAGCGTCGTATGTCTCGCGATCCGGTACTTCGGGAAAAGTATATCGAGTTCATGCGAGAATACGAGGCCTTGGGGCATATGTCGCGGGCGACTGTCGACTGGACAACGACAGATCATTTTTTCTTGCCTCACCACGCGGTGTTGAAGGCCTCATCTGGAAAACTACGGACTGTTTTTGACGGATCGGCACCGTCGTCGACTGGAGTTTCACTGAACCAATGTCTCCATTCTGGTCCGAAGTTACATCGGGACATTGTCGACATCATTTTAAATTTCCGAAGACACCAGGTGGTGATCGGTGCGGACATCCGGATGATGTTCCGCCAAACAGTAATACATCCTGCGGACAGGAGGTTTCAGTTAATACTCTGGAGGGAACGTTCGGAGGATCCCATCACCATCTACGAGCTCAACACCAACACGTACGGCCTGAAGTCGAGTCCCTTCATTGCCATCCGGTCACTGCTGGAACTGGCGGAGCAGGAACGGGCTCGCTTTCCCCGGGCAGCCGCTGTACTGACACGTGACGTGTTCGTAGATGATATCTGCACAGGGGCAGCCTCTCTGGAGGAGGCGCTCATCATCAGGAATGAACTTATCGGACTCCTCGCGGCTGGTGGTTATGAGTTGAGAAAATGGTTATCCAACGAGCCACAGCTTCTGGTTGGGATTCCGGAAGATCACCAACAGAATCCTCAGCTATTCGAGGACGCAGGAGACCCGAACTCTATCGCCGTTTTGGGAATTAAATATCAGCCGGTTCACGATATTTTCACATTCCGGGTAGAACTGGAAACTACAAGAGTTTGGTCGAAAAGGACGGTCCTTTCCACCATCGCTCGGATGTTTGATCCAAATGGATGGATCAGCCCGTGCATTTTTATGGCGAAGTGTTTATTGCAAACACTGTGGACACTCGGAGTCTCGTGGGATGAGCCACTGGTAGGGCTCTCACTCGACACTTGGCTCGCTCTGATATCTACGATCGAGGCGATCAATCAGGTGGCGTTGCCGCGGCGGATCTTGCCGCGGGGCAAATACAGGGCAAGCCTACATGGCTTCTGCGATGCGTCAGAACGAGGGTATGCCGCAGTGGTGTATCTGCGAACGGTGGACTCGAAGGGTCGAGTCGCCGTCTCCTTGCTTCTGGCTAAAAGCAAGGTGGCTCCCCTCAAAACTAGGCTGACAATCCCGAAGCTGGAGCTTTGCGGGGCGCATCTATTGGCCAAACTGTTGTGCCACGTGCACAAGGAACTGACGTCTACGGTGGACATCCGGAATGTCTACGCCTGGTCTGACAGTCAGGTAGCTCTGGCATGGCTACGCGGGGCACCCCACGTATTGGAAACGTTTGTGGCCAATCGGGTATCTCAGGTACAGAACTCGGGCATCGAAATTTGTTGGAGGCACGTTCCCGGCCCCTGGAATCCTGCCGATTGTGCCTCTCGGGGCTGCACCGCGCCGGAATTGGTGCAGCATGCCCTCTGGTGGGGTCCAGAGTGGTTAAAGGAGGGTGAGTCATCATGGCCGGTCACCATGATCGATGGCTCTCTAGGAATGCTCCCTGGAATAAAGGTTTTGGTGACAACAAACGAGTCAAGGCCAGATCCGAACTGGTTGACGGCTCGATACAGCAAACTGGACAAATTGCTAGGAGTAACTTGCTGGATCCGGAGATTTCTACATAACTGCCGCCATCCAGACAAGAGGCAGTTATCACCCGTGGCGGGTGCTGAGGAACGCAGGAGTTCACTGTTGGCCCTGATACGGCTGGTTCAAGCTGACCGGTTCGAGGACGAACTGAAGATTTTGCGCGTCGGTCGCGCCAAGCTCAAGGGAGCGATCTCTCGGCTCAACCCATTTCTGGATGCGGATGGACTGTTACGCGTTGGAGGTCGCCTCAAAAATGCCGACCTGCCCTTCGGTAGCCGTCATCCTCTGCTACTTCCCAAAGGAGGACCTTTGGTAGAACTGGTGGTCTCGGATAGACACCTGAAAAACGCTCACGCGGGGTGTAATGCGTTACTGGCGATATTACAGAGGGAGTTCTGGATTTTGTCCTCTCGGAGAGTGGTTCGCAGCGTGTTATTTAAGTGTGTGGCTTGTTATCGGGTGAAGGCCTCCACTATGCAGCCACAGATGGGGGATCTCCCTTCTGACCGGGTTTGTCAGACAACTAGGCCGTTCGACGGGGTCGGTACGGATTTTGCTGGACCGTTTCTGGTGAAAACCACAGCCTATCGTAACACTAGGGTCACGAAAGCATACCTGTGCGTTTTTGTCTGCCTGGCCACTAAGGCCGTCCACCTGGAAGTGGTTTCGGCTCTGTCTACGGAAGCCTTTGTCGCCACGCTGGATCGTTTTGTTTCGCGACGGGGTTTACTTTCTCTCATTCGGTCCGACAACGGTACCAACTACAGAGGCACTGCCAACTACTTAAAAGATGTGAACGATTTTCTGGATAAAAATTGTAATAGCATAAGTCAAGCTCTCGCACAGCGGGGAATCACATGGCGATTTAGTGTGCCAGCCTGTCCCCACTGGGGCGGGATATTTGAAGCCGCGGTAAAATCGGCAAAAACCCACTTGCGCCGGGTAGTCGGGGAAACTACCCTCACGTATGAGGAACTTACAACTGTGTTTTGTAAGGTTGAGGCGGTTCTCAACTCGCGTCCGCTTTGTCCACTCTCCTCTGACGCAAATGACATGGAAGTCCTGACCCCTGGTCATTTTTTGGTCGGTCAGCCACTCACTGCCCTGCCTGAGTATCCCTGGAAGGATGAACGCAGACACCGGATGTCTCGTTTTCAAATGATACAACAAATGAGTCAGGACTTGTGGCGTCGTTGGTCACTGGAGTATCTGCATTTATTGCAGCAGCGTGTAAAGTGGACAGACCGGACGTCGCCCCCTTCGGAGGGGGATCTGGTTTTATTAAAAGAGGCTAATTTGCCATCGTTATTTTGGAGACGAGGTCGCATTTTAAAGTTAATCTGGGGCGCGGACGGGACTCCGCGTGTGGCGCAAGTGTTGGTTGATGGATCGGTGCTAAATCGCGCAGTCGCGACCTTAGCTCGATTACCGGTTGACTAGTTTAAGATTTCAGGCTAGAAAGCGGTACGTCCGCTTTGGGTGGCGGGATGTTGCAAATAAACAGGCATTTATTTTTTTTAGAAATAAAACTTTGATTTATATTATGGACGAATCGATTATCGAGATTCAATTTTGTTTGGTGGCATAATGGCCCCATCACTAGTTGTTCTTTTTTTATTCTCTTGTCTCTGGAAAGCAAATATGGCTGGCTGATAGGTTATCGTGTGTTAATAATTAAATAGTTTTGTGTAGTAATAAGGGCATTTGGAGCCGTATTATTCTACTTAAGTGGATTGTGCAAATTGTGTGTGCGTCGTAAACTAATTGTTTCGGGAAAACAATTAGCCTGGATATCGGCGTCACCGCTGTTGAAGTAAACAGGTATTTTCAGGGGGAAGTGCACTTTGGGGTAGTTTGGGTGTGTTTAGGGACCCTAGAAGACCCGGAGCCGGATTCGGGCCCCATCGGATCATATGGATCCCGTTCAGGACGGCGGGAGCAGCATGGAACTGTGAGTGGACTTTGTTAATTTTAATGTAATTTTAATGTGTAATTTTAATGTGTAATTCTAAGCAATAATTTTAGTGTCTGTTGTGGGTTTCCGCAACAGTGCCCCATCATAAAAGGACATTTTCCATCACAAATAGACACACAAAAAAATAATAAAAGGACCAATCACAACACACAAAAATACAACAAAATAAAAAATGTGTAAGTTTGCAAAATTACATCAGTTACCAATTTCAATTTTCACAATGTCATACAGTACTAATCTAAGTCCGAAATTGTCTAAGAAAAATAAAGTTAAAGTATACGAGTATACTTAATAATAATAAAAATAAGATAAGCAAGCAAGAGGTTATCTAAGAACTTAATTAATTGTTTAACGCAACATAAATATTGTTAGTAAACTGTAGGACACTGCTGATAAAGGCTATCATATCAGCGCTAAGATATTAAAGTATATAATGATAAATCCCAATAAAATGTGGATTTTTATTATAACCAGGCTGTTTTGTCATCTAAATATTCTTTGACCGAATAATCTTGTAAAGAAGATTTTACATGATTTTTAAACTTATCTAATGGTAAATCTTGGTAGACCGCTTAACTGAGTCCTTGCCTGCGGTAGGTACGCGGTGCGGGAGGTACGTAGGGCCTCTGCCACGAGTACGAGTGTTTTGCGACGCGGCGAATAAATTTCTAGTCCATTGCGTGTTATACTACGGCAGTTATAGTCAGCAGTGATAGAAAAAACGCAATGAACTAGAAATCCGTTCGCCGCATCGCAAGTCACTCGTGTTCGTGGCAGAGGCCCTACGTACCTCCCGCCCCGCGTACCTACCGCAGGCGAGGACTCAGTTAAGCGGTCTTGCTATAGGTATTTTATTATAGTAGTGTATACTTTGCCCCAAGAAAGAGCCAAGAACCTTTTGCAACCTGAGCAGTAGCATTACAAGTTTTTTCTTATTTCTAGTATTGAAATTGTGTACATCACCGTGTTTAGTAAAAGAGTTGACATTGCAACGCACAAAGACTATGCAATTATAAATAAACTGAGATGCAACTGTAAGAACACCAATTTCTTTAAAAATACTTCTTAGAGTTGTTGGGGAACCCAGTCTATAAATGGAGATTGTACGGAATTTTCAAACTGGAAATCTGTAAGTCTAGTATCGGTTGTTCGGTCGTTTTTCCCAGCTGATGCGATGCAGGCGCTCGCTCGCAGGCTGCATTTTAATTGCGTCGGAGTTACCAGCTGCAGCAGCTGCCCCCGCCTCGTCTGCAGCACGCGGGCTCGTGCATCAACAAAACGTCTGTATAAAATAAAACCTAACGCTCAATTAAGGTGTAACATGTTCTACGCAAGCATTCGTGTGGTCACAGTGAGCGCAGTTGCTCGCCGCGCTCCGCGAGCGTCGGTGTATCGGTCGGTCAGCAATGCCATAACATATCAGCTCGCCGCGAATGGTACTCTACGGTTACGTTATGACGATACGCTCCGTTTAGCCACCACCATTTTACTCGTATACCAGTTTAAAACATCAAAACAGCAATTTGAACAGTGTGACTGTCAGCTTTGACAGGGTGGACTGATCCAGTCACGACACGGAACGTATGAGTATTTTTTGTTATTTGGTTGTTTCCGATAATCACCCAGGGACTTGGGAATATAGCCGTGACGGCGTGAGCGCGATACACGCTCAGCGATCGAGGCAGCCGCTGCCCGTTCATCCACTCCAATGAATCATAGATAATTAATTAAAAAAAAATAGTGGAGCATAAGACTTCAAGAATGGACCCATAATAGAATCTGATATTAGTCCTTGAAATACTGTTTTATTTTATTGTTGAGAGAATGTATACATGTACACAACTTACAGATTAATAAGTAGATATTGTATAACCTCAGCACTCGCAGACCGGGCAGCTCCTATCCATCCATAGGGAAGGCTCGTGCCCCAGCAGTTGGGACATAAAATGAGCTGATGATGATGATTATATATAGATTATAATTATATCTACTTAATAAAGATACAATATCTTGTTACAGGATATACAGGATATGCCCCATGCGACAACATGCTGTATCTTTAACTAACTAACACGCACGCAAGCGTCAATAAAAAGATAGTGTACAGACACACGCACACAACTGAAAAAGATAGTGTACAGACACACGCACATAATTGAAAAAGATAGTGTACAGACACACGCACACAATTGAAAAAGATAGTGTACAGACACACGCACACAATTGAAAAAGATAGTGTACAGACACACGCACACAATTGAAAAAGATAGTGTACAGACACACGCACACAATTGAAAAAGATAGTGTACAGACACACGCACACAATTGAAAAAGATAGTGTACAGACACACGCACACAATTGAAAAAGATAGTGTACAGACACACGCACACAATTGAAAAAGATGTGGCGGCCTGCGGTCGCCACATAATTTCTTATCTTCACGTATGGTTAAAGAGTTTGTAAAAGCATTCCTAATCGCGTGTAGATCTGATTAAGATAAGACACGGCATCCTCCCTCCAACATCTACACAGTTTATATTGTATAAATAGTCTTGTAAGGTTTAGATAATAAGTCAGTCACAATGTAGTCACTGTAAATATACAACATCACTTATAGAGACGCAGTCGTTAATTACCATCGCCATGGACCACTCCATCATCATCACCAACGTCCCATCATCGACCTACGGAACAAAGATAGTGTACAGACACACGCACACAATTGAAAAAGATAGTGTACAGGCACACGCACACAATTGAAAAAGATAGTGTACAGACACACGCACACAATTGAAAAGCCATTGTAGGACATACATACACACACGGCTATCTTTGTGTGCGTGTAGTACAGCTGCATGGGTTTGGAAGGGGTGTATTTTTTGGTGAATTATGATAATGTTTTGTTGATTATCTCGGTAACGATCCTGTAGTTTTGGACCAAATTTGATGAGCATGCTCAGTGTGATGTATAGATGCTCCCATTAAACGTTCGCTTATTGATATTGTTAGACCCTATATATGTATGTTACTTCAGATGAAACAGTATGTATCTACATCTTCGATCAATTATTTACATCTACATACACCAATTACTGATGTTTATATGTATTATTAAAAATCGTACGGGTTTTGATAAATTAAATTGAAGAAAAATGTGATGTATTACATTAAAATACATGCCACATCCTAAAGACCTACCATTTTATCTAGAAACAAAGTAGTTTTTTTTTGCAAGTCAAGACGTGGGTCCGCCGGTGATCGACATGTGACGGCGGCGGGGTGACGCGCAGGACTGGCGCGGCGGCGGCCCAGCGTCCAAGCCTTTGGCCACGTCAATGCTTATTTCCAAAACGCTATTAAATTTTTTACCCACTAAGACGAAGCAAAAAGGAATGAAATATATTTTTAAGCTAATGAAGTAAATTGTTAAAGTTACTAAATAACTATTCCAAAGTCTAATTTTAGCAAATTGAGCAATTAGACGTGAATTGGTTTGAAATGGCTGCGGGCAACCATTTTTTATTTGGAGCAAGCCTTTCATGATTTAAAAGCTCGTATTTTTTATTCAGTTTTGAAATTGGTTAATTGACTTAAATACTCTGAATATACTTAATCAAATAAAACATAACGTTCATTGATTAAGTATTCACAAACGTTGGTAACTTTAACCTATGTTAAAGTTGTGACAGAACAAATAATATTTTAATTGGATTATTACGTGTATCAAAATGAGGTACCTAAAATGCAATGATTGGTTAAAGTTAAAGCAGTAGGATTTTGAAAAATATTATACATATATTGACATTAAAGATTTTACAAATAACTATCTTTTATCATTAAAGCTTTTTTGTACAAATCTTTTTAATGACTTCTTCAAACCTCAGAACAATGACTTTCAAACTCGTTCTTCCGCGCCTGAAGTTCGCGCGACGCTCGCAAATTGCAGCTCTCCTGCATCAGGCGCATTACCATTTTATTATTCCCAACTTTGAGTGGGTTGTTAATTTAATGTGACGTGACGCGGGACTTCCGTATGGAGTTTGATGAGTTTCTGTGCTTATAAGAAGTACTGCCGCAGTATAATGTGAAACGATAACAAGCACTGCGTTTGCTTGTCTATAATTTGTTCATAATTTAAAGCTGTATATTACAGTCTACGTAATACCTATCACCTCGTGTTATTATTATTATACCCATAATTTTTATTGTTTTTTAAATAATGTAGTTTGTTGTTAGCTTTCACAAATAAGTGCATAGGTAGATACTAACTAGATAATACTGTTTTTAGTTAAGTTTGCATTAATTTATATTTTGTTAATGTCTCTCTCAACCCGTTAAATATGGCGTTGCTATGGAACGTAACCTTACGGTTGCGTTCCATAGAAACGGTCCACGCGCTTTCCTCCGATCATATAGGCCGGTTGGTTTTTACAGATAGGCCTCCCCACCGACCCCATCCCCGTCATTAAGGTGGTGACTGACTTGGGATAAGCTTGAGAAATTACTCGAGCTTACCGCCAGTGAGTCATTAAACCAAATGCCCGATATCATTGCCTCGCAACACGAGATAGTGGCCGCGGTCGACGCCCTCAGTAGTCATCTCACTTCATCTCGCTTCAAACTGCCGGACGATGTGAGGCAACTATTGAGGGCTAAGAACGCCGCCACGCGCGCGTACGGCTCTTATT
The DNA here is from genome assembly GCA_947562085.1 of Eudonia lacustrata. Lineage (NCBI taxonomy): Eukaryota > Metazoa > Arthropoda > Insecta > Lepidoptera > Crambidae > Eudonia > Eudonia lacustrata. Next base: position 338,233 of record OX387323.1, on the reverse strand, counting down.
CCTATTATTGGAAGCCAGCCACGAGTCTCAATGCTCGCCTAGCACTCTCCCAGTCCCTCAGGACCATGTTGAAATGGTTGATAGCGAAGTCGATAGACTCTCGTCCCTCCCTCCCACCGCAACCCTTCCTCCTGTTACGGAGGATGAGGTGCAAACGCTAATTAGGCGTCTCAAACCCCGTCATTCCCCCGGGGCAGACGATATCTCAAACAAGATCCTTAAGATCTTACCCGCTCAGTTTATCCTTTTAATAGTAGCTATCTTCAATAGCGCCATGACAAACGCAATCTTTCCCGCTGCGTGGAAAGATGCGGTTGCCATAGGTATTCCGGTAAATCGCGTGCCGCCCCCTCTAGTTATCGCTCCATCAGTCTTCTCAAATCGTTGGGAAAACTGTACGAACGCGTTCTTGTATCCCGTTGACAGGAATACGTTTCCTCTAACAATATCCTAATAAGCGAACAGTTTGGGTTTCGCCCCAAGCACTAATGTACCCATCAGTTGCACTGCCTCACAGAGCATACCCTATCCGGTCTCAATAGAAGCCGTCCCAAGGGAACCGGAGCTCTAAAGCATTTGACATTTTTATAAGCTGTACAAATTTGGCGAGCTAGTTCGACTCGGTCACATCATACGACTATTTGTCGGATCGCACTTTTCGCTTCCGCGTCGAAGGAACGGTCTCCGCCCCTCATCCTATTCGCGCCGTAGTTCCACAGGCATCAGTGTTGTCCCCAATCCTGTTTGCGCTTTGTGTAAACGATATCTCTAAGACCCCACGCGTAGAGCTAGCTCTATTCGTGGATGACACCACGCTATATTCGTCCGGTAGAGACAAAGCCGCGGTTTCCAACCGACTTCAAAAAGCCAACACCTTCGGCGTTTGGTTTCGTAAATGGCGGATCGAAGTTAACCCCGAAAAAAGCGCCGCTGTGTTCTTTTCCCGGGGTATCGACGATCGACGCCCTCCTATTCGTTTATTTGACCGTGCTATCCCTTGGCAAAAGCAAGTGAAATATCTCGGTGTCACCCTCGATAGAAGATTGTCGTTGACGCCTCATCTTAAAATCGTCCGTAATAGGGTTGCTTTCATATTAGGTCGGCTATTCCACCTTATAGGCAATTTATTTATTTATTTATTTATTTAGGCAAGCGGAGTAAAATGTCTCTTAGACATAAGACGACAATTTACAAAGCTTGCATTCGTCCTGTTATAACTTACGTTAGCGTAGTTTTCGCGCATACCGCGCCCTCCTATCTGTATCCCTTACAAACCCTCCAAAACCGTTTCATGCGTGGTGCCACGGGCTGCCTGTGGTACTATCGCAATGTAGATCTCCACCGTGATCTCGATCTTCCCACTATCAAAGATTTTATCAAGGACGTTTTCATACGTTACTTTGATAACGCTTCCCACCACCGTAACCTGCTTGTTGTGGCGGCCGCCAACTATAACGTTGGAGGCCTTCCACCAACAAGACGGTACACATATAGACGTCCTAAACATGTCCTTGATGACCCCGACGATCCCATAACCATTTTGTCCCTATCTACTGACCCTGATAGGTAGGGTATGGCAGCTGGAACTACGGGTCCAGCTGTCTTTTCAAGGGTACCACGGGAGTTCCGGATCCTAGGCCCCCTGCCGGTTATGCCTTCGCGGGCGTCTCCGGCAGGCCCCGGACATGGGTTGGATTCGTGGTGGCATGTGGTTAGCTATAGAAGTGGGAATGTTCGTCTGCCTGGTTGGTCTGGCCAGGCTTCCATTTCGTGCATAGCGAGCGGGTCTTAGTAGCGGTCCGGTGGGGGCCTGAAGCGAAAAGGTCTGCGGGGTACGTGAGTTACCCTTAGTTGGTGTGGTGCTCGGTGGTTTTCACTGAGTAGTTACTCCAACATCTCCGGTACTAGTCTGGAGAACTAGTAGAGGTGCCCGCTAGATGCAAATGCCTCCGGTTTAATCAGCCGCGTAGGAATTTGGAATTGATCAGGTGCCTGGATGGGTACCGAAAAGTGAGTGTGCTTACAACTCCGCCACCAAAGAGGACATTTGGTAGTTGGCTTTAGAGCTGACGGCCCAAGCAGTGGTACACTGCGAGTTGTGCTCTTAGTGCAACGAGAAGTGAGCGAGCTTACAGCTCCGGTGACCTATCTGGATATTAGGTAGTGGACTATACGTGTCCACGGGGCGACTAGCTTGAGACACTAGTCTTAAAAGTACTGGATGAAGGATCCGTACCGGCGTGTTCTGATCTGGCGTTATTACCTGACGTAGATGGTCCCTTGTGCTTGCGCAAGGTTATTCTGACACCTACTTTGTAACCGGAAGGTTGGTAGGGGGTGTCAGTATAAACTTTAAAGTAGTGTATAGCGGGTTGATCCCATAACAGTGCGAACGCCCCCCACGCTCGATCCTCTAAATGCCATTACATATTTACAGAATACACTGAACATGCACACTAGTTTAGGCCCAAGACACCGTACTCGTAGAACAAGGGTATGACGAGCCGGTTCACACACGCTCTATACCAGGTACAGACATGTACCTGGGCGCTTCTCTCTATCACCACGACCCGTCAACCCGAGCCGAGGTCCGAGCCTTTAGAGGCGCCCTCGGGTTGTTCCGCTCCCCGATCCGATCCGAACCTTTCGGAGAATCTAGTAGGGCATTTTAGTTTCTCGCCGCCCCCAAACAAGCCCGGTGAAGCTGAAAACGCCGTTTGAGGAGAAAACTCTCTCAAAAAATAATATATCTCTCATAATTTAATTTAATGTTTCCACAGAACACCAGCGCCTTGGCATCACCTATGTCATGGCATTATGCTGAGTGGTAACCATTTGGTCGCACATATGTTAATTTTAATTATATTTAATTAGTTTTAGGGCCTTTTTCACAATGTCTGATTAGGAGATAATTGGCAGTTAAATTGAAAGTTTTGTATGGACTATCTGTCAAAACGCTAATGGGAACTTACTTGTAGATGGTGAAAGAGGCCCTTTGTGTAAGTTTAAATGCTTGACAAATAAATCATTTTTCTTTCTTTCTTTCTTTCATAGTAAGTGAGGGAAGACGGAAGCTCACTTCACTGGGATCCATTGAAGATCAGGCTACTTTATCTGACCCACAGAACACATAAATTATGTTAAAAGTATTTTTTTGTTATTGCGTCAACTCTGAGCCAGGCGGACTTAGCATATGCTCCTCTCCCCCATCTAAACCAAGCTAAATATTATTACCTGCCAGGATCAAGCCCAGGGTTTATGGGACCGTGATCGATGATCTTACTCGATCACAGAGCAGTTTAAACAAACAAGGTGCGCCAGTTCAACATACTTCTTGTGTGCTTTTAAACGGTTCGAGTTTAAGATTTTAGTTACCTTTCAAGAAATGTTCAGTAAACATTTTCAGTGTTACTATTTTACATCCTCGAAGTTGCTGCGAGATCGCGATTGCAAAATAGCTACCCCCGGCACACCGAAACGGGCGTCAGCTCGCTGTCCAGCCCCGGGGCTTATTTGGCGGTAGTGGCCCGATTCACAAACAAATGCAGTAAAATATCGTGCGGTTTATATAAAGTGATGGGGATTGGGGACGGTACACATTTGAGACTTCATGCAAAAGGAGGCCCTGGAGGTAACCTTCATACAAGCGCGCACGAGCCACGCACACGCAGGCACGGACACGGAGACGCCGCGTCCGTGTGAGCTTGTCTATGTGTGCGTAGTATCCTTAATTTGTGCTTCATGTTTACGGCGAGTGAAACTTGTATACAGAATATTTTCTTAAAAATACCAAAGCAATCCTATCCATTAGTTGTATGATATCCGTATGTTTTTACAGGTGGTTGTATCGAGTTCTACTATGAAAGTGATCTGTCTTACTTCGTGCCACCCTTCTAAAATAATATTCAATAATTCTATTTAATACGGCACAGTATAAGTGTTTGTTTTTTGTACTTCAATCACGCCAAAACGGATAATTGGATTTGGATGATATAGGGGAACACAATACGGGTAAAGCATATAGCACAACTTGATTGTAACATAATATGATACTTTTGTTTCAGGAAAATGTTCAACCTTCCTCAGGAGTTTTCACTTAGTGACAGACCGAATTTCATTAGGGCAAAACCTCAGACAAGAGTTAATAAATATCAAAAGCTTACGGGCGGCGTCACGACTGTCGCGGAAGATCGAGGCAGCGGTGCTACGTTACAGTACCTAGCATTATTAGCATTGACATGGAATTACTTTGAAAACGCCGTTTATTAGCGAATACGTGGAATATTTTAAGCAGTTTCCTCATTACCTTTGAAAAGACGATTGTGCCTTATAATATTCACTTAAATGGATAAAAATTAGTTGTTACGTACGATTTCATATACAAATATAAAAAAAACAAACGTTTTGCTACACCAAATGTCAAATGTCTGTTGATAAAAAAGGTTAAGTGCTTAGATTATATACACGTCATATAATCTAAGGTCAAGGGTTCCTGATCGCGTTCAAAGGGTTGTGCGTAGGGTTAAAATATCATATATTTTCAAGAAGTTAAGGCGAGTATTTTTCTTAATTTATTTTTTCATTTTCTTCGTTGCGTGACTTAATATCTGAGATCTAAATTATAACAAAAACCTACCTGAATTAAATATTCTGTTGAATAATTCCAAATTTCCTCTTGGTGTAAAAAGCATCAACCAATTCGTGTGGTACAATTAAAGTTCAAAACACTTTGAAAGTTTATTTAAATAAAAAAAATGACTTTGACTTTGAAAATAAATATTGCAACAGAGATTATTTTAACTTTTACAGTGGTAAAAGGAAATTTGAAGTTGGAATAGAAATTAAAAATGAGTCTCTTTCCATTGGTTCACGTTATTGTCTAATTACTCTAATTGATCACACAACGTGCAGGCTCAATGCAATTTATGTTTATTATGTTTAGGAAATATATTATACGATATTTCCGAGTCTTGAAGTAATGATACAACTCGGTGATTGTTCGCATGACCCTTTCTTTGGCACTCGATTTGCTGTGCCGCTGAGCATGAATATCATTTGCGGAGCCCCATGCGACCTCCGGGATACTGTAAAAATACTCGCAAATCTTTTTTCTTTTCTAGTGGTAAAATATAACCGCAAAATATTGCGCCGTTTCCCATATGTCCGTTTTTCTAAGCTTTGAGGAAAATCCAAATAAAATGAAACATCACATTTAGTATTTCGTTCATGAATACACAGAGTAGAGCGGTATTCAATTATAATTTTCAATTAAATATTTTTCGTTCTCAAAGTTCCGTGTAAGGTTAATTAATAATAAGAAGATTTAAAATGTAACATCTTAATTCACATCATTATTATAAAAATACGATGTCGAAGGAATAAAGCGACTCGACTTCAGCAATTTTCCCTACATTTAGAGTATTTGGCTAAGTGTTCTTTAGACGAATTTTTAATGAGACTGGAAGTGAATTTGTCGACACGCTTTTATAAATAATTAATTTTTTCATTTGGTATATCGTGTGACTGTGAGATTTGACTATGTTGATCCACACTCAGAGATGTATTTTTTAAAATACATAAATGGCATTTCAATTAAACTCTCTGTTGCAGGGCTCCGTGGTTAAATAATAACACAACTGGTTAATGTATCGGAGTATAATTTCTGACTAGTTTAATAACATAAAAATACAAGTATATATATTAATCTATAAACAAAGAAATTAGCGGGGGAGATTAGTTGACTGTAGAAAGTCACGAAACAGGAACTAATAAGTTTTGCTTAATTTACATAACATGTCTCTATATTAAATCACGTTATTAATTATCTCTATTAAATATCACGAACATTATGTGCTATGAATATTGTGCTGACGGCACATTACTTCCCCCTTAGAAAAAAAAAATATATATAAATTACAAAATAACATTAATAAAAACAATGCATAGAATCCTAACTAAAATTACGAACAATAACTTAGTGGTATAGTAATAGTAATTGCAACCTTGCAGACTGCGCGTAAATTATACTGACATGTGTTTTCATGAATCTAACAATACTTAGTATATAATAGCAATTGTAACCCTGCAGACTGCGCGTAAATGAATAATGCTGATTCCGCGTCTTGTTCTGTCTGCTAACGCCGATAATACTTCTTTATTCTGAACGTAAATGTGTGACATAATATGATAGATGCGACTTATAACACTCTTGGAAACGTGATTATAAAGCGAATCTTACAGGCTGTCGAGAAATACGACCGGCTCGTGTGATCACGTTCTTATCTGGTCGTGTGCTTACTGTCTGCTTTGTCAGTGGTTCTTGATCGGCTTTCAGTACGAACGCTGGTTTAATTCTGTCGATAGAGATTCTTACGCGTTTGTCGCCTTGCAATATTACGAAATTCTTATCACTTCTGTCGATGACTTGATACGGACCATCATATGGAGGACTAAGACTAGGACGCAAACGATTACATCTCACGTACACATGTGAACATTTTGACAAGTGAGGATGAACGAAAGTATTGTTATTCGAGCTCTCTCTTTTGGGAATAGATATTGCTTTTGTAATATTTTCTCTCAGATTGGTAACGAAATCGTTAAACGTTTCCTGTTGCTCGCAACCAAAAAATTCTCCTGGTAGTTTAATCGTGGCGCCATATACCAATTCGGCGGCACTGAAACCAGTATCTTGACGAAAACAAGCACGAAGTCCCAATAAAACGGTTGGTAACTCTTCCATCCAGTTGGTTGTATTGCCTCTTGCGATCAATGCTGTCTTTAGCGTTCGATGTAAACGTTCCACCATGCCATTCGCCTTGGGATTATATGGAGTAGTTCGTATCTTATGAATACCCATTAGCTTGGCTAATTCTTTGAAAAGGTTTGACTCAAACTGTCTCCCCTGATCGGTTGTGATCTTCTCAGGACATCCAAATCGCGATATCCATCCTCCGTAAACGTGACGTGCGACTGATTCGGCTGTAATGTCTTCAACTGGAAAAACTTCGGGCCATGAAGTGCATCGGTCAATCATCGTGATTAAATACCTTTTATTTTGAGATACAGATTGCAAAACGTTGAGCAGGCATAAACTTTCCAAGTGGCGAATTTGTATGTCTAAGCACCTTTGAACGTTGACATTGTAAACATGACTCACACCATTTGTTTATATCCGTATTCATGTTAGGCCAAATGAACTTTGTATTAATCATTTTTCTCGATGTATTTTTTCCGGGATGGTTTAAACAATGTATTCCCTCAAATGCGGTCTTTCTGAATTCCTGAGGTAAGAACGGTCTTGTTTTTCCCGTAGAAACGTCGCAATACACCGGTATTCCGTGTTTATTTGATGTTGCTAAAATCATTTTTAATCTCGGATTTTTAATAAGTTCTTGGAGTTCGGGATCTAACTTTTGTTTAATAGACAACTCTTTGTAATCTATGTTGGACGGTATAGTTATTTCATCAACTGTCCTTGAGAGTGCATCTGCAACTACGTTGTCGTGACCGCTAATGTGACGTATATCGGTAGAGAATTGCGAAATGTATTCCAAGTATCTCACTCTACGTGGTGTGTCATTTAGTGACGGCTTTTTTGAAAATGAATGAACCAACGGTTTATGATCTGTGTAAATAATGAATTGCCGACCTTCTAGTAGTCGTTGAAAATATCGGACTGCGGCGAATATTCCTAATAGCTCCCGGTCGTAGGTTGAATACTTCATCTGAGCTGTAGTAAATGCTTTTGAGTAAAATCCTAGCGGCTTCCAACCTTGTTTACATTTTTGATGGAGCACGGCGCCCATACATTTTAAACTCGCATCAGTCAATAAGGCAAGTTCAGCTGTTGGAGAAGGGTGCGTCAAAATTGCGGCATCCAGAATGTTTTGTTTGCAACTCGAAAATGCCGATTCTGCTTCCTTCGTCCATTGAATAACGGAATTGTCGTTTTTCTTTGTTTGCTTTAAATAGTTGTTGAGAGGAACTTGATGTTGGGCAGCTAAACGTAGGCTTCCTCGATAAAAATTGACCATGCCCAAAAATCTTCTAAGCTCCTTAATGGTTTTAGGTTTAGGAAAATCTTTGATCGCCTGCACTTTCTCACTTGTAGGGCTGATACCCTTGCTTGAAATGTGGTAGCCCGAAAAATCCAATTCTTTCTTCCAAAATTCGCACTTTTCCAAGTTTATTGTAATGCTGTTCTCTTGAAGTCGCTTAAATATAATCTCCAAGTGTTCCTCATGCGTTGATTCTGTAGAACAGATAAGTAAGTCATCTACGTAGGCAAACACGAAGTCTAAGTCGCCAAATATTGAATTCATAATAAAAATCTGCGTCCAATATTGACATATTTACGTCTGCGATAATAAAAGTCCAGCGGTAGGGGCGTCGTAACCCTATGTTGAGCGAAAGCGTCTTTTCACCGTATGTCTTGATAGGGGTGCCATTAGCTGCGTATAAATTATAACTGTCAACTTGCTCTGTAATATTATGTAGTCTCTTGATAACCGAAATATTGGCTCCTGTATCAACCAAAAACCTTATGTCATTATCAGTATCTCTGACGGTAAGGCGGTTTGAAGGATTAACAGTACAGATTTCCGCCGGTGTCCGTACTGTAATTAGTTTTCCGACTGCTTGCCAGCTTCCCAGGCGCACGGTTGTATGCACTTATGCGCGCGGTTTTTAAAATGCCGATGATAAAAACATACTTCGTTCGATGCGGACCTTGACAATGACCGGCCTCTTGACCTAGATCGCGGTCGGTCGTAGCGCCTACGCTGAAATGAGCTACGTCGGCTGTGCTCGCTACGCAAACTTGCAATTTCCAACTGCATTTGAGCTATTAGTGATGTTAATTGTGTAACGATGTCTACTTGTGACGACCTTGGACTTGAGTTAAGCCTAGAGTTCTCTAGAATTTTGTCAGCCATCTCGCGGTCGCCAATGGAAATTGTTGCTATCTCCGGTGTTTCTGTGAGAAGACTGTTCCTGATGCACGTTGGTAGTGTGGGAGCCATTGTGGAAAATGAGCCAGAAATGTTATTTAATTCGTACCAGTGTGATGTAGTTGTTCTTCTTCCGGGCGTGACTATGTCGGGCGATTCTTCCGGGCTTGACTGTCGTCGGGCGATTCTTCCGGGCGTGACTTTCGTCGGGCGATTCTTCCAGGCGTGACTTTTGTCGGGGTCACCAATTGTTGCAGGGCTCCGTGGTTAAATAATAACACAACTGGTTAATGTATCGGAGTATAATTTCTCTATGCTTAAGGTAAATAGTTAAGGTAAACAAAACATAAAAAAAATATTTATAAGTGAATACATGCGATTTAAAGTACATTATGGAAAGTTTAAAATCGCATAAAATTAGTAGAACAAAAATTTTTGTTAAAATGTTCTTTGTTGTTGTTGTTTCTAAATGTGAAAAGGCTTTTAACTATGACATGATAGGGTATAGTCTCCTTGGAAGTTTGTCGACACTTGTATAATTACAACTATTTGTTACAAAGTTCCACCGAGATAGTTTGGACAGGACAGTAACCAGACTGTACGACGGGTAAGAGAGAGCGAGATAGAGCTACTACTATCTCTAACAATTAGCAAACTGTTGGCAACACTTGGATTCAATATATGATAACATGTACAACCGGGAAAGTACAGGCACGATGTGAGGGCACGAGGTCACAGCGCAGAGCACAGGCACTCTCGGAAACCAATTAATACACTGGAGTACCTGCAGGGCCGTGTTCTAGATGTAGGCATGTATGACATCATGGCGCAGATCATAGCTTAAAGCTATGTTGTCCCCACAGAGACGCCTGCACTCGGCCGGCAAGCGGGCTCCCGAGTTATCGGCAAACAAACTCGAATTGTTTCACTTCGCAGCAAATACGGTCGTTTAGATAGAATTGCTTAGCCGAAGCTTGTCGTAAAATCGGATGTTTTCCAAAGTTCACCGTAAACAAATCAAAAAGAGTGCGTTACCGTTTCGTGTAAAGAATAACGTAACAGAGACGCATGTATTGCGACGGTGCGTACCGTCGTGACTTATTGCTAGGATTCAGAACACAAAAATCGTTGCCTAACCTTGAATGTGGCAATCAATAACGCAGACAAGAATACAAGACCTGGAATCCACGCGAGCTCTGATAAATTAGCATATATTTCAAGTTCAGCGGAGCTCGCGTGCGGGCGCGCGCCGCGCTCATTGCCGCGACTCACTTCGCATGTTCCGAGACCAATTTGTCCACAGAAAAATAGAACGTTGCAAACGATGCTATGAAAGTTCCATGATGTCTATATACGGGCGTAACGAAGAGAAAATTGGATTTACGAGCTCAGTGGGAGAAGGGCGTAAATCATCGCGCGAGCAACCGGCGGTAACTCATCGGCGCTCACTTGTCTGTGCTCGTTTATGCGCCGTCGCCGGTCGCCGTCGTCGTCGGTCGCCACTACACGGCAGTAACAGCACGATTAATCGGCTATTTGTATTAACATAGATCATTTTGTAATATCTCTGTTATTTGTAACATGATTTCTGCAAACAATGGGAAGAAAACATAACCTTTCTTGAGTTTTATGAGCTATTTTCAGTAAATAGTCTCCCGGTGAAATAACTTCTATACGAACCGATGACAAAGTATAGAGGCATTGAAAAATGTATGTAAAAAAACATTCGCGGTGCGGCCAATCAGGCACACGGAATAATCAGGTAAAGCGTGAAGATACTGATAGCCATCAATTAGAAACAGTGCAAGAACTAATGACAAAGTGATGAAATGTGGAGAGCAGTAAATGATTGAATTGAATTGAATTGAATTGAATTGAATTGATTTGAAACATTACAATTACTCCCGGCACCGCGGGCAGCCGGATCTAAGCCGGCGCTGGCGCCGCTTGCCTGCCCGTGCATGCGTAAAAAAAGTATTTTTTAAACCAAACAGTATCAATAAGAATAGAGCTTTCATCATTTCCGCCGTCGCGTAATTGGATTATGTTATAAAATGGTGATTTGAAATGTTGTCATGCTTTTTGTGTCACATTTATACTCGTATCATCAAGTGAAATATTGTGAATTGAAATGTTTTTTATAAAGCGGGAAATATCACGTTGAAATAAACAAAGACACTAAACGCGTCGCAGATACGAGCTTGTCTGTTGGGTTTACGTGATTACATATTTTCTTGTCTACTGCAGTGTCGCGGAGGCTGATAAGGAAAAGTGTCGGTTTCCGCGTCAAATAAGTTCCGATGTCTTTCGGGGAATTGTCGCCGAAATGAGACAGGGAGTAGTGGAGCAGTCTCCCTGACACGCGGAGATCTGGAGATAAATAACAGCGATCGGGCGAGCGCCGCCGCCGGCGCCGCGCCGCCGCCGCCACCACCCGTTTGACACGGCGTGATTGAGGCGCGTTACGGCCCACGACGTACGGGCACCACCATTTAGGATAACTTATAGTTACTGTTTTCAGTTTGATTTGTTGCTGTACAAATAATATATCTCGCTAGGAAGATTCATAACTAAGTATTTTATACTAAAAAGAAGAATTTTGGACTATTAACACAGAAGAGCTATTGCTTTAAAACATTGGCACTAAACGTTTTGGGCCATTTGTCGCAGCGATGTGTATGCAATGCAGCCGGGTCGCGGCGCACCCGGCCCGCGCCCGCCTGCACCTTGGACCGACGCGGCTTGAGTTATGCCTCGCTACGAGACCGCAAAGCATATCTTCAAACTTTTAATAGTCTTACTGATGTTTATGGTGAAGGATAAAATTTGTTCAAGAAACTTCTCAGAACTTTTATTTTTGGCAACATGTCGTCAGATACCTTTGTACTTCTGTTTGGTTATTAATTATTGTATTACGACTGCACAATAATGCCTATCTGTTATTTATTTTTATGTTTTTTATTATTAGAAGAAGCAATCAGCAGTTCAAATGATAGATCTAAAAAAATAGTGTAGTTAATATCTAGATATTGTTTGTTCGATCTATGGTGTGCTTGTGGTGTGCTAACGAGTAACTCTGGACATTTAGTTTTCGCTTTGTCGTTACAAACTGCGTATCATAATTTGAACCCCTGCGGATTCTTTGGCTATGTATGTTATACACTTTTATCTGATTGCGTAAGTTTTGATTTGTCGTGTAAAGTCGACGTTATGTGACAAGAGCGGCGACTCGTGTGATTGTTGCCTCGCGAGCCCACGTCAGGAGTGCGGGGCGGGCGCGGGGCGGGCGCGGGACGGACGCTTGACGAGGGTCGCCAGACGAGCGGCGCGCGGAGCTCGGGGGTAGCTCGCCGTCTACCCGGTTGAATGTATGTCGTTATAACAAAGTACATCGTGAATTTGTAAGCCTTAATAAAAAGTTGGGATTGCTGGCCCTTTGCGGGATATGTGCCCTTTCCTTTTGGGGAAAATTATTCCAATCTGTACACTTTTCGTAAGTGTGGTCGAAGTGGTTTAAGTACAGCTTCCATATGTGTATTATCGTATCGTAGATCTTAAACGAAGCGGATAAACAAATTTCAATTTCACGTTTGTCATTTTTTTTTCTGAAATAGAACTATCCAATAACATTTGATTAAGAGGAAACACTAAGTTCGACTGAATTAAAAAATATGTATAAAAGTAGACAAAATTAACGTTTCGTAGTCCCCCCCTGATTCCTCCTCCAAAACTCCTGAAAAAAGTAATTAAATCGGTCCGATTTAATTACTTTTTTCATTATAAATTACAAAAAGGCTTTGGCTGTGTCCCTATGTTTTCCTTTTTTTCATAAATTAATTATTTAAAAGATATGAACCTTTAAAAACCTTAAAAATTGGCCAGATTTTGCGCTGTGTTTCCCAAATTTGGCGAGATTATATAAAAAAAATCAAAACATAGGGACACAGCCAAAGCCTCTCTTTATTTTTAATGAAAAAGTAATTAAATCGGTCCAGTTTTGGAGGAGTCAGGGGACTACGAACCGTTGATTTTGTCTACTTTTCATACATATTTTTCAATTCACTCGACCTTAGTGTTTCCTCTTAAGATAATGTACCAAAGTAGATGTGTGAGCTATAAAAACAGACAGGTTATTCACTAGCTGTAGTAACTCTTGTTCGTTGGTGAAAATATACCAGAAGAAGTTTCTCTCTGTACATATTGTGCTCTCTTCAAGTTCCTAAAACGAATATTAATACATATACCTTAGGATAAACATTAACAATATTATAAATTTTAAGTTATGAGAGTACGACTGTAATTTCTCTCATAGTGAGAATATAAATCACACCGGTATGGTGTAAGGCACAGGTGGGGCGCGGAATAAATGGTCCTTCGCGCTGGATACCGAATTACTTATACGAGAACTTTACGGGCTGGCCGCACCTTGGGGCGTGGCCTCACTTGCAGCGAGTGTGGCAAACGAAACGGCGATCAACTTACAAATAACTTCATACGCGAAGCTACACACCTGGTAGCACCTGCATGTTAGATTACTTGCTGAGTCTGCCCAGCCTATCCGCATTGAAGGAAGGGGGTGTGCCCGCGGTATTGACGCCAGCCACGGGGCCACCACTATTATAGGCACGTCTTTGTATGGAAATGGCTGCTATGACATTATATCTCGTTTTTTTTTGTTTTCTAGGCGGTACTTCGCTTTCTTTCTATAATGCTGTTTGGGGTTGAGCGGGGGTTGTTGGTGGAAAATGTTAAATGATAAAAATGTTTAAGTAACTAAATTGATGTTATACAATGTTAAGTAATGTTAATGTTTACGAGTAGGTGACACGACCGTCGTCGTAGCGCGGAAATGTACATACTAACTTAAAACTATGTCAACCGATGTAAGCGCATCGGCGCCGGCGGGCGGCGGGCTGCGGGCTGTGACGTCAAACACAACACATCACAGTGTTTGGTGCTATTGCATCGAACAAATGTTTTTATAGGTTAAGTAATTAATTGTATGTTTTTTCATTCGCACGCCTCGGTGGCTGAGTGACAAAGCACTCAGCCCGTCATCTTGAGATGATCACCAACCCGCAAGCGTGGTGGTGAAGCCAATAACATTCAACAATTGTTGCGATGATTTGATTTCAGTGGGAGGCCTTAGCCCAGCAATTTGTTTAGGATATTTATTTACAACTTCATTAGGAGCTCGAAACCACTGCGGTTACCACATTTGGTAAGCAATGTTACAAGTTGAGCAACGTTCGCAATCCTGGGTCACCAGATGGGTGAATGATTTCAAATGAGTGGAGCTCCTCCGTGCGTCAGCATTCGTCCCGTTAACCCGCGCTGGCGCCGCCGCCGGTTACTGCGGTGCGGTGCCAGTCGCAAAGCCCACCATCACCAACCAGCGTAATAGCTCTTGGTTTGACTTCCCAAGTACTATTGTTCGTGTAAGACGAATTCAGCAGCGACGAAACGATGATATTGTAAATTTTCTAACAACGAGTTGAAAAAGTAGGTTGTCATTTCCTAGTGTAATACGACAAAACGCCAAAATTCAGAATATATTAATAATGAAGTGTGTCGCGTGCCACAGCCTGCTAGTTAGCCCACCTCGCGTTACCTCCCCCCTCCCCCCCCGACCCCCATATCTCAATTTTGAAGTAAATAAATTAACATTTAAATTGGGTCGCCGGCGCCGCTCAAAAGTTAACGCTTTTCGAATAATCTCGAACTACAGCAGCTGACTTACGAATATGTGGAATTACAATGTGTGTAGTCTCCATTAGCTGAGGAAATACTTTAAAAACGGCGGGATTGTTAAAAAGCGGTAGGAGTTGCATACTTTGTTGCCTGAAATATGTTTTCCGATAGGTTTTATGAATATAGAGATCAATATACTTAAATACTTTCTATGTCAATGTCAAATAAAGCATTTTAGCTCCCTCTTTTTATATATTTGATGATTCGTATTTTATGAAAACCCATTATAACTATTAAAAGCATTTGGTTAGGAAAATAAGAGATTAGATTAATAAGGCACTATTGGAGCTTTTAGTGAATATTTCACCAACATTTATAACTGGAAACTCAATTAGTTTTTCAATAAAATGTTCTCAAATCAACTAGACAGAAGCTCAGTTTATATGTTTGCTTCAAAATGTTTTAAAAGTTATAGGGACACGATTTTCTAAGTTTATCGATAAAATATTATTTCAATGTCAATTATTTCATTATTATCTTATCTTATTACAATACGACGACCTCCTTGGTCGAGTGGTTTGTACACCGGTTTCCGTGGTGTCGCCATCTCTGAGGTCCCGGGTTCGATCCCCGGTCGGGTCAATTTAGAAATTATTGTTTTTCTAAATTGTCTCGGGTCTGGGTGTTTTCTATGTATAATAAGTATGTATTTAAGTATTTTAAGTATGTTTATCCGTTGCCTAGTAACCATTTAACGAGTTTCATAACGAAGCTTCTCTTGGGTTAGATAATTGGCGTGAGTGTAGGAATAGTAGTTTATGCAACTGTCATATAATGAAGGGTATTAAAACACGAGTGTGAGTTTATGAAACGAGCGCAGCGAGTTTCATAATAGTAACGAGTGTTTTAATACCCGTGTTTTATCTTCACTAATGCAATTAGTCAAACAACAAGAGTAAAAGCTGACAATAGTTTATTTATAATAATTGTTCAAATTTTGGATGGTACAATTTTGAAAGTTAATGTTAATTATTGATCCAGCAGCTGTAGCGGTCGCGGGGCAAGCAGTAGAGCTCGTAGACGGAGTTGGAATATTTATAATTACTTCATTCGTCTTGTTTTCTATACTGTTCAAGATCGTATTTGAGACTTGAATTTTATTCATTAAATACTCATCAATGTAGCTTTCAGCCACAGTAGAAGACTTCCACCCCCCGTGTCGTTTCAGTGCGGTCAAATCACCACCGCTATCTATGAGAAGGGTCACCGAGGTGCGCCGGAAGCAATGACCCGTGTACAACGCTGGGTTACGCAGATTCAAAAAACTTGCGATAGTTTTTCCCAAAGCACTAAATTTATTAATACCAGTTCTTTGATCGACGCACTTCCCCGATCTATAGCTCAAGAAAAAGACAGGGTTTCGACAGGGGGTGGGTCGAAGTTCCATGTATTTTTTACATACGGCATAGCAGTTGCCCGTCACAACGAAAGAACGATCTATTTTCGTTTTTGTTTTCGAAACTTTCACCATGATTGTACTGTCGTCTATGTTAGAGACTTCATCGAACTGGATGTTGTATAGCTCTTGCCTTCGGCATGCCCCCATTATGCCGAAGATTAGTGCAACCTGTAACAATAAACGATATAATAAGCTTGAGGTACATAGCCAAGGCAAAAACTATGATTTATGAAGTAGTAAAGTGTAGGTACCTACTACCTAATTTATACACAAAGCGCTTAAACGGAGTGTCTAGATAACTTGCGTGTGTAGTACGTAAGTACTAGGTAGATTAAATAACAGAATTAAAATACACTTACCTTTTCAAAAAGATACAAAATATCTGGTGAATCTTTTTTCAGGAACATCTTTATTTGACCTGATGTAAACGTCAAGGACTTTTTTCCTTGTGTTCTTCTGAACTGCGTTTCAGGAACGCTATGACTTTTGAATACTTCGTGATATCAATATTGTTGTAGATACTCAGTGTGGACTTGAGCATAGAATATTTAGCCCACATAGAAGATGGCTTGAATTTGTCGGAGAGGTCTTTGAGATACACAAGAATGACATTTTCAGAAAATGATGTAGTTTTCTTTTCGATTTTCCATGCCAAAAAGTTATTATATTCTATTTCATATAATTTTCTAGATTTTTCTGGCAAAAGATTGTGAGTTACTTTTGTTGCCAATTCTAGAATATCCGGAGGCGTACAAATATCATCGTCGCTGTCCATTTTTAACTTTTAATTTGTATTTTAAAAACAAAACACATTGCGAAACATTAAATTCACGCGTACGTGTATTGTCACAGTGAACTTGCCGCCATTAAAATCTAACCAATGAGAGGCGCAGCTGCGCGCGCAGGGCCAATCAGGAGCGAGCGCGCGCTGTTCTTTTTTTATTTAATTGGCACAAGATCTTACCAAAGAGTTTTGTGTATGTAAGTTTAGTAGTTTCGACGAAGTTTTCACCTATAACCCAACTGTTTTCAAAAGCCAGCCTAATATCAAAATTTTATACAACTTGTATGAGGATTTTGACATAAGGCTCGCCAGGTTAATTGGTCGCGTTTTATTGATGTTATAATGAGATTTTACGATATCGATGTGGATATTATACCATCATGTGAAATTGCTTAAATTGAGTGTTTTGTTGTCTGCGCTATAACAGTAGTAATTATAAGTCAAGTATTGGAAACATAAGTAGAATGTTACAACATTAGTGTAGTCAAAGTCAAAGTCAAAGTCAAATATTCTTTATTCAAATAAACTTTAGAAAAGTGCTTTTGAATCGTCCATAATTTTTTTACCTACTACCCATTCAGGACGTATATATTTTAGCTGTGGAGAAGAATGGGCGCAAGAAACTCCACAGCTTTAATTCAATATGTAACGACATTTACAAAATTTTATGCCGTTACGTTACCAAGTTATACAAGTTAAAAAAAAAAAAAATAATCTTAACAATATTTTGGATTAGAAATAGATTGGAGCATTTTAAACCCATGCTGTTTTGTCTTCAATGTAATCAGACACTTTATAATAAGCTTTTTTATAAAGCTTTTCTTTAATAGTGATTTTAAATTTATTAATATCTAGTTTTTGGATATTACTTGGAACTTTATTGTAAAAACGTACACACAGGCCTCTAAATGAATTATTGACTTTGTGGAGCCTAGTATTAGGTACTGCTAGTTTGTTTTTATTTCTAGTGTTTACATTGTGAATATCACTGTTTTTAGAAAAAGTTTCAATATTTTTATATACATACATTAGGTTCTCGTAAATATATTGTGATGCAACTGTCATTATATTAATATCTTTAAATCTCTCCCTAAGAGAATTACCAGCTTTTAGATTATAAATTGCTCGAATAGCCCGCTTCTGCAGCACAAAGATAGTTTGAATATCGGCAGCATTGCCCCACAGTAAAATGTCGTACGACATTACGCTATGGAAATAACTAAAGTAAACAAGTCTAGCTGTTTCAATGTCAGTGATCTGACGAATTTTCATTAATGCATAAGCCGCAGAACTCATTCTACTCGACAATTTATCTATATGTGGGCCCCACTGTAGCTTTGCATCCAACGTAATGCCTAGAAACACTGTGGTGTCCACAAGGTCCACACTCTTATCTTTAATTCTTACACTGGTTTTTACCTCCTTAACGTTGGGTAATACAAATCTTATACATTTGGTTATTTGTTCATTTAATAGCAAATTGTTAACACTAAACCAATGAACTATCTTTGAGACAGCATTGTTCACATCGTCATCAATCGGCTGTCGTCGTTTCACTTTGAATAAAAGTGAGGTATCATCTGCAAACAATACTATCTCATGTTTGTCTTTTACAAAGTAAGGCAAGTCGTTAATATAAATTAAAAATAAGAAAGGACCAAGAATTGAACCCTGTGGAACTCCCATTGTAACCATCGATCCCGGAGATCTTTTACCGTTAACATCAACCCTCTGAACCCTATCACTCAAATATGAGATAAGAAGATTCAGTGATGCATCTCTAATTCCATAGTGGTAGAGCTTCCTGACCAGGGTTTCATGTAAAACACAATCAAAGGCCTTAGATAAATCACAAAAAACCCCTACAGCATCGTGTGAATCTTCCCAGGCATTAAATATTTGAAGTAAAAGCTCAACACCAGCGTCAGTAGTCGAGCGACCCCTAGTGAAACCATATTGTCTAGAATGTAAAAGTTTATTTCTATAAAAATGAACTTGAATTTGGTCTAGAATTATCTTTTCAAATATTTTACTAAATGTGGGTAACACAGAAATTGGTCTAAAGTTAGAGGGGTCACATTTGCTACCTGATTTGAATAATGGGATTACTTTACTGTGCTTCATTAGGTCAGGAAAAACACCACAGTCAATGCATTCATTAAATATGCAGGCTAAAACTGGAGCTATTGTCTCAATTGTAGATAATAGTAGTTTATGCAACTGTCATATAATGAAGGGTATTAAAACACGAGTGTGAGTTTATGAAACGAGCGCAGCGAGTTTCATAATAGTAACGAGTGTTTTAATACCCGTGTTATATGCAGTTGCATACACTACTTTATCTTCACTAATGCAATTAGTCAAACAACAAGAGTAAAAGCTGACAATAGTTTATTTATAATAATTGTTCAAATTTTGGATGGTACAATTTTGAAAGTTAATGTTAATTATTGATCCAGCAGCTGTAGCGGTCGCGGGGCAAGCAGTAGAGCTCGTAGACGGAGTTGGAATATTTATAATTACTTCATTCGTTTTATAGTATTTGAGACTTGAATTTTATTCATTAAAGACTCATCAATGTAGCTTTCAGCCACAGTAGAAGACTTCCACCCCCATGTCGTTTCAGTGCGGTCAAATCACCACCGCTATCTATGAGAAGGGTCGTCGAGGTGCGCTGGAAGCAATGCCCCGTGTACAACGCTGGGTTAGGCAGATTCAAAAAACTTGCGATAGTTTTTCCCAGAGCACCTAATTTATTAATACCAATTCTTTGATCGACGCACTTCCCCGATCTATAGCTCAAGAAAAAGGCAGGGTTTCGACAGGGGGTGGGTCGAAGTTCCATGTATTTTATACATAGGGCATAGCAGTTGCCCGACACAACGAAAGAACGATCTATTTTCGTTTTTGTTTTCGAAACTTTCACCATGATTGTACTGTCGTCTATGTTAGAGACTTCATCGAACTGGATGTTGTATAGCTCTTGCCTTCGGCATGCCCCCATTATGCCGAAGATTAGTGCAACCTGTAACAATAAACGATATAATAAGCTTGAGGTACATAGCCAAGGCAAAAACTATGATTTATGAAGTAGTAAAATGTAGGTACCTACTACCTAATTTATACACAAAGCGCTTAAACGGAGTGTCTAGATAACTTGCGTGTGTAGTACGTAAGTACTAGGTAGATTAAATAAGAGAACTAAAATACACTTACCTTTTCAAAAAGATACAAAATATCTGGTGAATCTTTTTTCAGGAACATCTTTATTTGACCTGATTGATGACACGTGGTATTTGTGGTGATAGTTTTTCCTAATTTTTAGCTATGCTCCAAGCCATAATACAGTTTAAAGGGGTAGGAAACGTTTTAAATAAAACAAGTACTTACTTGAGTAATAATTGGGTATATTCTCCAAACACTTTTAACACACTCCACTTCAATGTTAAATAATGATCACAGCGCGATAGCGATTGCAAGACAATATTCCTTACACTATAGGTATGGCACGTCCACACTGGTCTAAGCGAAAAATACGACAGACTCTGGCGAGCTCGCTTTTCTCTGCCGGTAATAAAAAACTACTCGCCCCCACTATTTACCTCTGACAGAGCGTCGACAGAGACAGTCGCCCAATTTTAGAGTCAAATCAGAGAATCAATTTAATATTATTATGATTATGCGATATTAAGTATTTCAGTAGATTAATTAATTAGATAACAGTAAGAATACTAAATTAAGTAAGAGTGATACATTCCATTAAAACAACAATTATACAATAATGACAACAGTCGGCCATCCGTTATATAACAGTATGTCCTCGTACTGAGAACTACCTCTAATTTGATTGTATACACATTAAAAAAAATATATAAAAAGAAAATTATTAAAATAGGCAAACTACAACATTTACATTATTACTAATGTTTATAGTATAATTAAAAATAACACTATTATCACCTATAATTCATAATAATTACTTAATCAGTAGTCTTTGTTAAGTTTGTCTAATTTTGTGATTTCATTTTACATAATTCAATTACAAATCATTAAATAGAAATAGTTTCATATTAGGGATTACAGATTGTAACTATATAGCAATATCATCCCTGGTTACAGATTATTATTATTATTAGATTATCTAGGGGAGTCTTTATTTCAACACATCATTAATTATGATAATTGACGGAGTTACAAATATCAGACAAGCATGGGTACATATAAATCAATAACGCATGACACCAACGCCGGACAAAGTCCAGAGGGCATCATTATTATATAAAGGACACCAACGCCGGACGTAGTCCAGAGGGCGTCAATATTATACATTTATACATAGGACACCAACGCCGGATGAAGTCCAGAGGGCATCAAAATTGTACATAGGACACCAACGCCAGACAGACCCAGAGGGCATCATTATTATATAAAGGACACCAACGCCGGACGTAGTCCAGAGGGCGTCAATATTATACATTTATACATAGGACACCAACGCCGGATGAAGTCCAGAGGGCATCAAAATTGTACATAGGACACCAACGCCAGACAGAGTCCAGAGGGCGTAATTTTAAAAATCTGTTTTGTTTTAATTCAAATTTAAATGTAGTATATTATAAATAATTAAGGGCATTCATTCATCTTCATCGCTAGAGAAATCAACATGTGGTCTTTTAAAGTTAAGCCACGGTTTAATTTTGTCTACGGATACAACAGTGGAGTAAGATCTATTACCTTTACGTGTGAGGGGTGTATCCTCAATCAGGAACCGATCCATGTCAAGAACTTTAGTTATTCTGTACGGGCCCTGAAATTTCGGTATAAGTTTCCTACTACTACCTGTTGCTGGGACCTGGCGTTCGATACGTACAAGATCGCCTGCCTTATACTCAGGAGCCTGACAACGCTTTTCATCGTATACTTTTTTCTGAGCTTCCTGGTAAGTTTTTACGTGATCGTTGATGTCATCCCTGATTTCAGGTAAGCTTTGATTATTCGGTGAAATGATATCATCTACTAACTCTGACCTAATCCGACTATCACTTGCTCCCGTCAATCTAGTTCCAAACAAAGCTTCAGATGGGGTGTGGTTGATGCCCCTATTGAAAGTGTTATTCAACCCCCACTGGACGTCAGGCAGATAATCATCCCATTTGTTTTCGGTAGAACCTACACATTTAGCTGTCAAGGATTCGACTACAGTTCTGTTGTACCTTTCGATCTGCCCGTTTGCCCTTGGTGTTGACACAGCGTTTAGGACATGTTTGATATTACGATCATTTACGAATTTATTAAAAGCGTCACAGGTGAATGAAGTTCCCCTATCAGTTATTATTCTACGGGGAACCCCAAAAATTCCAAAGAACTCACGAAACACTTTAATAGTAGTCTGAGCTTTAGTATTTCTTACGGGTTTCAAATAGATGTATCTTGTGAATGCGTCAATAAGAGCTAGAACATACATATTACCTCTAGAGCTCCGGACAAACGGCCCGACATGATCTGCATGTACAGTGTCAAAAGGAATGTCAACTTTCTCGATCGGGTGTAAGCAACCTGGTTTCTTTCCACCAGAAGACTTGGAATAGGCACACTCTAAACAAGAATTGATGTATTTTTTGACAAAGTGACGCATCTTTGAAAACCAAAATGTTGCCTTAATTTTATCCAAAGTTTTATCTAGTGCAAAGTGACCAATGTCGTCGTGATTTTGCTTCACAACTTGCCATCGCACACCTTTTGGCACGACCCATCTGTCACCATCTGGAGTAATTCTAAAAAGCTTGTTATTTTTCACCTTAAAATTTGTTCTTATATCTACAACGTTATCTAACTCGGGGTCATTGAGTATTCTAATAGTTTTCTGTATTTCATCGTCAGCGGTTTGAACAGTAGAGAGCCAATCTGAGTCAGTTACAAGCATGACTTTAACAATTTCTGGAACAGGGTTACGGCTAAGTGCATCAACATGGGCCATATGTTGGCCAGCCCTATATTCTATTGTAAAGTTAAACTCCTGCATCTGTTCCCACCAGCGAGCTACCCGAGGGATCATATCCCTCTTCTCAAAGGTAGCGCGCAGAGAGTTGCAATCTGTTAAAACTTTGAATGGAACACCGACCAAGTATACTCTAAATTTTTGCAGTGATGCTACGACGGCTAGGGTCTCTAAATCATAGGAGGAATAGTTCTGTTCTTCTGGTGTAGTTTGTCTACTGAAATAAGCAATAGGGCGAAGCATACTGTCCTCATCCTTTTGTAGTAGAATACCGGCAAGTCCGATCTTGCAAGCATCGGTGTGTAGTTCGGTATGAGCTTTAGGATTGTACAGAGCTAAGACGGGTCGCTGTGCAAGCATTGCTTGGAGTTGTCGAAACGAATCCTCTTGCTTGGCACTCCATATCCATTTAGAGTCCTTCTTTAGAAGTTGAGTCAGTGGTTTTGCTATAGTTGAAAATCGAGGAACAAATCGCCGAAAGAAGCTAGCTAACCCGAGAAACTGGCGAACGTTATGCTGATTTTGAGGGACGGGAAATTTTTCTACGGCTTCTATTTTTCTTTGGCCTGGACGTATACCCGCAGACGAGACTTCAAAGCCTAAGTAGTCAACCGACGATCCAAAAATGTACATTTTGACAACTTTAAGGTAAGCCCAGCATTTAAAAATAATGACAATACCGTCTCTAAGCTTGCCATTCCCTCATCAACATTCTTTGAAGGAATAATAACGTCATCAAGGTAAGCTAATGCTTCTTTATGACGCAACGTCCCTAGAACCTGATTCATGATCCTTTGGAAGGTAGCTGGAGCGTTGGCGAGGCCAAACGGCATACGATTAAATTCGTAATGGCCGTCTGGCGTCACAAAACCTGTTTTATGCCTATCACTTTCCTTTATAGAGATCTGATAATAACCAGATGCGAGGTCTAGGGTGGTATAGAATTTGTTTCCGGAAAGAACATCTAATTGATCATCGATTAGCGGCATTGGATAATTTTCCTTAACGGTTTTCTTATTAAGTGCACGATAATCGATACAAAGTCTTAGTTCTCCAGTCTTCTTTCTTACCACCACTATCGGATTTGCATACGGAGATGTAGATGGTCTAATGATATCATTCTGGAGTAATTCCGAGATCATTTCTCTGACCTTATCCTTTTCATTGAAAGATAAGCGATACGGTCGATATACCACAGGTTCGTTGTCGTTAAGATCGATTGTCATTTGTCCAACAGACGTGGTGCCTAATTCACCTAAATTTAAAGCAAAAGAATTGCGATACTTATTCAATAACTCAACCAACCTAGTCTTTTGCATAGTTGATAAATTGTCACCATAATTTACCTCCGAATCTTTTATTGGGATAAAGCCGCTGTTATTGCCTGGTGGCGTAATCACGTTCATGACAAGCATCGTGGATTCCTCACGAGCAACGCGCCCACGTGCTAGAAGAAGATCTTTTGGAAGGGTTAAAATAGCCGATGAAGTGTTATTAACGACAATACAACCCTTACCATCATTTTCTATAATGAACAGACCAGAAGATAAAGAATAACGAACTCCATGTAACATTCTAAGTCCACCTTCAACATAAATTTCGCCTCTGTAAGAAGAATCTGTATAAACAGCTATAGCAATGGTGCCCGAAAAAGTCACAATGTTGATACAGTAAAGATTAATTTTATTGCTTTCAGCTACGTCCATTTGCTGAAGTTGTGAAATTTCTAAACGATCACCTGTTTTTCGTATCACTACATGTGCTTGCTCAGTAAATGACTGGCCTATAATCAAGGGTACGTGCATGACACTATCAGGGACTACCAGTAAATCAAGGCTAGCTTCTACTCCATCTATTACTACTTGAACCCTTTTTTTGCCAATACAATTAACAGCTGAATTGCCAAAGCCCCTTAGAGTAGGAAGACCTTCGGTACTGTATGTATTGCTAATATTTAGAAAATAAGATAACTGAATGATCGAACATTCACTACCTAAGTCGATGAATGCCTCAATAGGGTGGCCATTGATCTGTGCGACCTTAAAATACTTTTGGCTTGTCTCACATGCTGTTGTCGACGCCTCAGAAACAAAGTTACTCCCTTTCCCTACACACATAACCGTTTTTCCCTCTGTCTGTATTTTGGCATAACACTGCTCGGCTTCATGCCCAATCCTATTACACCGAGTACATTTTTTTATGGGCAATGTACACTGAGACGTAAAATGCCCGTCTTTCCTACAATTGGAACAACGAACATTCCTAGGAGATCGATTAGGGTTGCCTTGTTGTTTGAAAGCTATTCCCTTGGCGGGTCTTCGATCGGTATTACTTTTTACATTTCTAGCACTGCGCAAATATGACAACAATTTATTGGGATCATCAAACTGCGCTGCCTCAGCTCCTAGCCTAACAGAACGGTCATCAATTCCATGAAGGATACATTCCACAGCACGTCTTCCCGAAATACCACATCGATTTATCAAAACTAATTTTTCGTAGTAATATTCCTCTAGCGAATCATTGAACCGAGCCCTCTTAGCCAGCATATCACTTAACATCTGGCCATAATTCTCGTCAGATGGAAAAGCGGACATCAGCTTTTCCTGCCATTCAGTCCATGAAAAGAGAACAGACGGGAGGCCTTCATACCACCTCTGTGCTACGCCCTTTAATTTAGGAAGTGCAAAATGGATTAATTGCTTCTCTGACCAGCTATATATTGTAGCACATTCATTTACTTTATGTAGCCACATCGTCATTGTCTGCTCCCGTTTGCATGGATCGAATTCAGGAATGGTGTTATTTATAGACCCTAGTTTTTCTAAATTACTATTAGACATCGCCTTAAGAATAGTTACAAGGTCAGTCAAGGACTGACTTTCTTGGGTAATATTAATGCTCTGACCTTTATCTCCAGCCTGTGTAGCACAGGGACTGCTGCCAGAAGCTGATGCTCGAAGCTGTGAACGGCTGCGCGCGTGATGATCGGACTGAATGTCAGGCCGTACAGACCGTTGCTCACGATCACGCTGGTTGCTTCCACGGCGATGTAGCTCGGGGCTGCGTGAGCGGCGACGGCTCGCACGGTGAGGATGTTCAGGGCTGCGTGTATGCCGCTTGCTTCTGCGGTGATGCTGCTCACGCAGCCTTGAAGGGCTGCGTGTGCGGCAGTGGTCCGAACGGCGAGACCGCTCCTCTTGCTTGTGCAAGCAGCGGCTGACGCGTCCCCTGGAGTCGCGGCCGGAACGACTGCGCGTGCAGGGTGCACGGCTACTTGCACGGTGTCTGGTAGAGCTGCGCGACCGCCGACCACCAATAACCGACTTCGTTGGACTGGTCGGGGTGTAAATTACACGCTCTCGAGATTGGTTCATCCTGGAATGTAAATTATTCACGCAAAGTTTATGTTACCCAAATAAAATATAGCAGCTGAGCCTATAGTATGTTAAGGCTACATGATAAATGGCTAAATGAAATATATATCACATTATAGCAACAAGATCAAAGTCCACTAATTTGAAATCAATAGTATTTTCTAAGACGTTTCATTAAAAATAGAACTGCAAGTTTTCTTTGCAAGGATTAAAATAAAACCTCTAAACAATAGGATTCATTGGTGATTTACGTCTAAAAGCTAACAAGACGGCGGTATTTCAAATGCGACGTAGAATGGTTTTATGTAAAAGTAAACAACATTATTTACTTAAAATAAAACAAGGAAAACATGCACAACACAATATTAAGCACAGTAAACCACGTAGCCAATATCCATCTTAACGGATTACGTAGATATGTATGGATGGTTTTATTAAAATAAACCATCAAATGGCCCCGCGGGCTCTGCACTAAACCTTTCGACTTGTTTTTATTCCTTACATCACGGAAAAGAGAAAAAGAGAGAAAAAAAAACCATTCAAAGCGATTGCATCTCAAAAGTTTTACTAGCTACTAGTTTTACGGCTCTGCTAGCTCCAACAATCACAATGAGAGAAAAAAAAAATTAAATAAAGTTATCTACAGCATGGTTTACTTAATAACTGTTCTTAAGATCCCACTTCTGAAATGATGACACGTGGTATTTGTGGTGATAGTTTTTCCTAATTTTTAGCTATGCTCCAAGCCATAATACAGTTTAAAGGGGTAGGAAACGTTTTAAATAAAACAAGTACTTACTTGAGTAATAATTGGGTATATTCTCCAAACACTTTTAACACACTCCACTTCAATGTTAAATAATGATCACAGCGCGATAGCGATTGCAAGACAATATTCCTTACACTATAGGTATGGCACGTCCACACTGGTCTAAGCGAAAAATACGACAGACTCTGGCGAGCTCGCTTTTCTCTGCCGGTAATAAAAAACTACTCGCCCCCACTATTTACCTCTGACAGAGCGTCGACAGAGACAGTCGCCCAATTTTAGAGTCAAATCAGAGAATCAATTTAATATTATTATGATTATGCGATATTAAGTATTTCAGTAGATTAATTAATTAGATAACAGTAAGAATACTAAATTAAGTAAGAGTGATACATTCCATTAAAACAACAATTATACAATAATGACAACATGATGTAAACGTCAAGGACTTTTTTTCCTTGTGTCCTTCTGAACTGCGTTTCAGGAACGCTATGACTTTTGAATACTTCGTGATATCAATATTGTTGTAGATACTCAGTGTGGACTTGAGCATAGAATATTTAGCCCACATAGAAGATGGCTTGAATTTGTCGGAGAGGTCTTTGAGATACACAAGAATGACATTTTCAGAAAATGATGTAGTTTTCTTTTCGATTTTCCATGCCAAAAAGTTATTATATTCTTTTTCATATAATTTTCTAGATTTTTCTGGCAAAAGATTGTGAGTTACTTTTGTTGCCAATTCTAGAATATCCGGAGGCGTACAAATATCATCGTCGCTGTCCATTTTTAACTTTTAATTTGTATTTTAAAAACAAAACACATTGCGAAACATTAAATTCACGCGTACGTGTATTGTCACAGTGAACTTGCCGCCATTAAAATCTAACCAATGAGAGGCGCAGCTGCGCGCGCAGGGCCAATCAGGAGCGAGCGCGCGCTGTTCTTTTTTTATTTAATTGGCACAAGATCTTACCAAAGAGTTTTGTGTATGTAAGTTTAGTAGTTTCGACGAAGTTTTCACCTATAACCCAACTGTTTTCAAAAGCCAGCCTAATATCAAAATTTTATACAACTTGTATGAGGATTTTGACATAAGGCTCGCCAGGTTAATTGGTCGCGTTTTATTGATGTTATAATGAGATTTTACGATATCGATGTGGATATTATACCATCATGTGAAATTGCTTAAATTGAGTGTTTTGTTGTCTGCGCTATAACAGTAGTAATTATAAGTCAAGTATTGGAAACATAAGTAGAATGTTACAACATTAGTGTAGATAAAGATTATTATTTATTACAATAATTTAAAAAAAAAACTCGCACCCCATGACATGCCAGGTCGGGTGCACTGGCATGTCATGGAGTGCGATTACGAATCCCGCCCGTGGAACTTTTTCAACACTTTGTATTTCTTCAAATTGTAATTTGTTCGCGTAAAATTGTATATAACCACAATCATTATCTTATCTGTCATGGTCAAACCAGTAGGAGCTCAGCATAACGTCTACAATGAGCCTCTCTATCATGACAATAGAGACGTACCCGTGGTGCGGGCGGGCGGGCGGGGCTAGGGGCTACATATTATTATCTTTATACGAAGGCAATAGTCATTGTAATAAATTAATGTAACTGCTATTGAAATCCCAATATACAGCTGTACATTACATTTCATTTCAATTTAAGGCTTTCATTGGAAACGTACAATAGCAAATAATCCCGAGTTAATGTTAGCCTGATTGTAGATTAAAGTGATTGTTACTATTTACTACTTTTAAAAGTAGTAAGTAGTTACAAAAATTAAAAATAGGATATTGTTCTGTTTCTGTAAAATATGTTTTCCCAGGACGAAAGGTATTCAATGTAGGACTTCTATCTGCCTTAACTCACTCACTCACTCACTTTCTCTAGCTTAATCCTAAGCTGTGTAACAGATTTAGCGTGATTAAAAAACAAACAAGTAACAAACATTAGTACACTTCGCACGGTTCGGGACCATGTAGTACCTGTCTAGTTTTAAATGTTTTACATAATACTTGGTATTCAAATTATAAATAGTACGTATTTTTTACAGAATTTCTTAGCTAATGTTTTACTAGTGGTAACTACAATTGTATCACACACTGGACAAATGCAGTTTGGAGTCGAACCCGTGACCTGTCGCTGTCCGAGCGACAGTTTTACGTGCTGAGCTTCCGCTAAATTGGTTTCCATGTAGAGTGTTATGCTGTTAACCATTCCGGATAGCAAAAAGTCGTGGGTTCGATTTTCAACTAAGGCAGTCGTTGTTTTCATATAGATTCCATTTAAAGAAAAATAATTATTGAGCTTAATATTTTGTTTAGTAACGTTGTGTAAACTTCCCTCGAAGGCAACCTTTTTAATCTAACATTTAATTTGATAAAGTTAAGTTAAGCAACTACCCAAATTGTGAACTGGAATATAAAAATCTATTCCACTGTGCTTTGACGGTCGCGAACACAATGAAAACATGTTTTGTGCAAGGATTGTTTTTCCTATATTTGGTAGTTCTCCTCACAATTTATCACGGATTTTGTGGGCGCGTTAAACCAATACAAAATGGAAAGCAACAAACTACGCAGCGACAAATTAGTACTGAATAGCAGGCGCAATATGTCCGTGTGTTCAGTAAATGTTTTCTTTTATCTATTCAGGAATTATAAAAGTATTTTATCACGAAAGCAAGGGCGGCAAAACAATATGTTGTATCGACAAAAACATGGACCAAACTCAACAAGGCCATGACAAGGCATATTTTTTTTAGTAAATCGAGTTTGCGAGAAATATAATATCTGGTGATTTTCATGTAACTATGTTTAACTAAAATATTACTATCGAAATAGATTCAAACACCGTGTTATAAATAAGCAAATACCTGCCAATAAATTACTTGATAACTTTTATAACAAAGTAAAAATAAAATGTTAGACTCTAAAACCAAACTAATTGCTATGTTGAGAAGTTTTGGATTTTACTCAAATCGGTAATTTATTGATAAATCTGAGGTTAGTACCGACCGTAAAGTTTGAACAGCGCGTGATCAAACAAATGGCTCGGGCAATGGATAACTAACATTACACATGATGGCCGAACTACTTTAATTATTATCGATATGCCCGAAACTGACGAGGGAATATTATTATGTAAGTGTAGACGATTGCGTTTTTGTTGTAAAACCAATGCTAACCAATTACCTACAGTTGAGTTTTGGATTTTTATATGAAAACTGTCACGGCCAGTTGGAAGGCTGGATTCCTGTATGTTGTTTAAACAATTACAAAACCAGGAATTTTTTTTTGGTAATTTAATTTCTTAAAAAAACATAATGAAAACAAAACAGTTCAAAAGTAAACAAATGAATTATTACTTAATATTTACATAATAAATACATATGGCATAATATAAATCATACCTCATCATATTATGTATATTGTATTTTTTTTTTGCTATCTAAGTAAGTATCTTAAGTCCGAGTTATTTTAATGTCAGATTAAGCAGAATTGTATTTATGATACAGCGACGCCATTAAAACTTCCTTCCATCGAAAGTTCCAACTTTTTTGTTCGCTCGCTCGCGATTATAATCCGTGCGTAAGCTCCTCGAATGTCTAAGCTCCACTCGTTCCAATATTTATATTTATTTCGCGCCATGTGAAATAATACAACAACACCACGTGCGCAGTGTGACCGTTTAGAAATAAAAAGATTTAACTTTTTCTACTTGTGTGGTTCTTTGTTGCAACTGCTGAAAAACTACTCAGTGACGTTATACTTACACTAGCTGTGCTCGCGACTTCGTCCGCGTGGAATAGTGACTTTCGGCAGCATTTTTAATTTTTTAGGCTCTTTTCCCGTTTTTGCAACATTTTTCACTGATGCTTCGCTCCTATTAGTCGCAGCGTGATGTTATATAGCCTAAAGCCTTCCTCGATAAATGGACTATCCAACACAAAAAGAATTATTCAATTCGAACCAGTAGTTCCTGAGATTAGCGCGTTCAAACAAACAAACAAACAAACAAACTCTTCAGCTTTATATATAAGTATAGATAATATTAAAAAAAACACAAATGTTTTCACAAAAATTTCCATGAGCAGGGTTTGAACCTGCACCCTTCTGACATACCGGGTCAGGTGCTCTTCCAATTGAGCTATCGTGGCTCTAACCAGCCCGCCGAAATTATTCAACACTATTTATAAAAAAATTTTTCAACATTAGTTTTGGCGTACGAAAACATTTGGCACATTACCATCACACGCAGCGCTTTTCACATAAAAAGTTATTGAAGTTGTTCAACTATCGTATAACAGAAACAAACTACAGAATTAAAAATGTCATAGTAGCGAGCTGGAACGGTTCGCATCGAACCGCATGAAAATCTACAACATAATTCTTGATTCAATAATATAACTTCAAATAAAATGTCTTAATGATTATTTGAATAATAAACATACGCAAGACAAGCAAACCCGCTTAATTGGATATTTGTTGGGTCCTGTATATGTTCAGTATTAATAAGTTTTCAAGAGGAAATGTAATGATTAAGCTTACCCAAACATAATATGTTGAACTCGTCCCAATATAACTTTGACTACTGACCGCAGCCGGCAGGACATCAAAGGGTCAAGGGCTGGCCGGGGTGTTAACGTAATGTAACTATTGGATCCGGGACTCAACGCGAAAAATATTGTTTCCCAGGAGTTTCAGGCCACTTGGCCAGCCGGCCCACGAGCGTTCCCGGCCAAATTGCTCCACAACTAAGTTAGGCCAAGTTACCGGAAAAATAAACAATTCCGCGCCAAATGAGGAGGGATCACCGCGCGGGCCGACGATGCGTTTTGTTTCAATTAAAAAAGTTTTGACGCTTATTTTTCCTACGAGTGTTGTATTAATGTTAAGTGATGGATAAATAAGATTAAGTAGGTACATACCAAGGTTTTATGCAATTTCTGTAATTGACTATAAATACTAAACAATAGATAGGGTGGGTAGTGTCACAGTGTTTGACGTGTCTGAACACAGTGCGCAGTGACAGTGTCCGACACAGATTTCGTCGATAATAATAAATAAATAAGGAAACAATAAAATAAAAAAATAAAAAATAACATCGATTTTCACTGAAATCACAGAAAAGCAGTCAAAATCAAAGCAGTGAAAAAATTCAGTGCTTACGGTAGCATAATGATCAGTGCAGCCGCCCGGATTGCGGAATACCCAGATTCGAATCCTGGCTGGGTCGAAAAGGCATTAAATTTTTAACTATATTTTATAAATATTTAAGTCAGCTTAAATGCAACAATTAGCATTTTAAAATAAAAAATAAAATTACAAAATTAAAAAAAATTGAAAGCTACGAAGTAGGTGGTCTGTAATCATCATCATCATCATCATCATCATCATCATCATCATCTCAGCTAAAAGACGTCCACTGCTGGACAAAGGCCTCCCCCAAGGATATGAGGGGTATTTGCCGTAATCGCCACGCTTGGCAGGCGAGTTGGCGATCGAAGTAGGTTGAGGGTAACCTCAGAGAGATGCTGCTGCCCATCCTCTGGAATGGTCCCTTAGTCGGCTTTTACGACACCCACCCACGGGAAGAGATGGGGTGGTGCAATTCTTTAACCCCGGCACCACACAGGGAGTTGGTCTGTAATCAATTATTGCTAATGGCTAAAACCAATTGTTGACCCCTATTTCTAATGATTACTTATGGGAAAACAGTCGATCGCTGGTTCCGGTCGGACGCTGGGGCCACTCCCCCATACCAATTAACTCCTGTGAAACCTTAATGGTCCGCCTCATGGAAAGTGGGTACCGCAGTCTTTAGTCGCTTTACTAGACCAGGCGTACCAACCAACCAAGCTTTTTAATTCAAATTGTGCAATGTACCACACAGTCACCTTAACCAGTGTGAAATTCATTTATTAACCTACTCAGCAAAGTTCACTGAAACATTTACAGTAATTTATGATGTTTCGAAATGTACCGCGTATGGAACTGCTGGCGTGGAGTTGCGAGCCGAGGGCAGCCACGCGCGGTGATGACGCGGCGCCGGTGACCGCCGCCGCCGGCCGGTGTCCGCGCCCGCCCGCCCGTACATTACTACTATATTGTGAAGTTGTTTTCCGATCTTCAAAGTTTGGCCACGAACCGAAGCTGTTCCTGTTTTTAATTTTTATCATAATAATGTTATTGATCAAAATATGGCATTAAATTCAGTGTACGAGCGTTTATTCGTTGCTCAATATTAATATCTCAATATATTATTTTGAAAACACTTAGTTTTGTATGTGATTGTGCTAAATGACGTGACCGATGCGATAAGACGTGATAATTAGTATCTAAATTTAATAGAATTTGCTAAAGTGTTTAAAACACTAATTAGCCAACCCGCCTAAAGCACGTGAAGTACAAGAAAATAGTTAATTCTAAAGAAACCGTTAATGAACTTGTACTGTATTGATATAAAATAAAAACATAACTATAGTTAGATTTTTTCTCTTTATTAAAAGGCTTTAGCCGTTGAACGACTATGCCAGCCTAATAAATTACATTAAAGACTTAATTTCTATATTTAAATAGCTTAATTATAATGTGATACAATTTTACAGGTAATTTAGATGTCGGCTGGGACAATATTATGTTGCACAGTCCATGCCTTATGTTCCACCTCGCCTCAAAGTCAAACATCTTACGCTCGGCGGCGATCCGGACACATTCCACCAAAGCATGGTATG
The DNA here is from genome assembly GCA_947562085.1 of Eudonia lacustrata. Lineage (NCBI taxonomy): Eukaryota > Metazoa > Arthropoda > Insecta > Lepidoptera > Crambidae > Eudonia > Eudonia lacustrata. The sequence continues at coordinate 304,447 of OX387323.1, read as the reverse complement.
TGTCCTCTCTTGTTCCGCATATAGTACAGTTAGGAGAATCCACGACTTTCAAATCTTTTTTAAATTGTACTGCATTGATATAAAATAAAAACATAGCTATTGTTGGATTATTATGGCAATAGTTTGGAAACTGACTATGTCGGTATCTATGCTACCCCAGTCAGGTAGCATGCGGCACAAACAAAGGTATTTCAGTTTATCAACCATTTTCATTCGCTATCCTTTCGGCAGATAATGTTCAATTGAAAGTACCTATAATTGTTTTCAATCATTGGTAACGCGCGTATACATGCTTCAAAACTATTTAAAAACGTAGTTAACCTACCGACCTTTAAATGATGTCATTGCAGGTTTCAAAACCACCCGGTTCGAGCTAGCGTTCTTTTTAAGAAACAAAAGTGGATGTTTATCTATTTTCTGTTCGGAAAACGTTTGTGCTGTACTCATTGCTCGCCGTAGCAAGTGGCGCGCTATATCACCGCGCCACGCCACCCGCAGGCTGCGCCCGGTATTTCAGCAGCGCCTTACAGACGCGAGCCGCTGCCCGCAGTACCGAGGAGTGTGAACTTTAGGCTGTCGACTTTTCATTTCTGTGCTAAAATTTATAGTGTTTGGCTGCGGCTGCGCGCTGCTCGATAGCGGCGAAGATGCCGCAAAAGAGTTATTGGTTAAGTAAATGATTGATATGTGATGCATAATGGTTCACTTTTATTTTGATGACGATGTTCATCAAAAGGATCGACTAATAAAATCAGTACCACACTGAAACACGTGACTGAGCGACGTCTGAGCCGTGAGATCCTATTCCGAACATCGAGATCAACAAAGGTCGCGATCAAACGAGCTACGTGCGCTGCGCTCCAGCGACATTTGTTATGTGGTGATGAATGATATATGTTTTATGATGAAATCGTTGCAAAAATGTTTTTATACGCAGCGTAAGTATTTGTCGTTACGGTTTTATATTTACCTCCGCAACCCAAAATCGTGAATATGCGGCGCCTAAGCGTTGTGCAACGCGCTACGTTCGCTGGCGTTTGTGGGTTCATCTGTATTCCGCGATGGGTGATTGCCCGATTTATGGGCTGCTCGGTGGAACACGCGCATGCAGTAGGCGAACTTCGAACCTACGGCTAGCGTAACATAATAGCAGTTACAGTACAGTACGTTTTTATAGCAGTTACTTTTCCACCCACGGACTAACGTATACCGAGGGCGGCAAGAAATGGTTGGTGAAGCGAAACATATACTATAATTTAACGCAAATTTTGTTGCGAACAAATTAGTTACAATTTAAAAAAGTATTGAAAATTCCAATAACCCAAGTCATAATTCCATAAGATTTCCAATTCTCAAGGAAAAGTATTTTAACTGTTTTTTTTTCTATTCTGTACCTACCTATACAGGTTGATTTTTTTTATCACCGTCCAAACCTTCTGAGATGACTCCCGTGGTACAAACGAACAACTCTTCCTGTTGGACCAACTCCCTAACTCGAAAATAAAATTCAGCTGTTCCATACATTTTGGTCGAATGAATATTGATGTTTTGTATGGAAATGCTCACACGACGCACAAATTGTCAAATGTACCCAATCGGCCGCAGCCCGTAACACATTACTATAACCGGCCGGCGCGGCGGCGCGGCGGGGGCGGCGGGGGCGGCGGGGGCGGCGCGTGTCAAAGGGTAAATAAACCCACTCGAATTAAAGAGAAACAAGAATTACGCGATAGCTGCTGCGATAATTTAAAATAAAGTCTGCGGGATTGCGGCGCGCGCCTGTCTGGAACTCAATTAAAAAAAATAACTCGTTAAAAAAGGTTGACAAGCCTCTTTTTTGTTTTTCATTCGATTACAAATGGGATTGGTAAAAAATGTAGCAGTATATTTTCATGATGGATTTTATGAAGTTAGGAATAGTAATAAAATCATGAGGAATCGTGAGCTTCGGGATTGGGCGCGAGAGGAATGTTAACGTGTCGCGGGAGTCGCGGGTCACGACTCGCACGACCCACGAGGCTGGAGCACGAAACGAGGAGAGGGCAGGAGGCAAACTTCATACAAGTGCGCTCGAGCAACGCTGTGTGCGTTGCTACAAAACGCTGTGTGCGTTGCTACAACAACCTCTCACGGGCACGGAATCTATCGACAGCTGCGCTCGGAGTGTTCCGAGCTGTCTCGAGATCCATGTCTGTGCAAACTTACCTTCTGGGTCCTCCTTTTTATGGGCGGAGCCGCCGCGGCGCGCGCGCACCACACGCGGGCACGCGCGGCGTGGACCGTACTATCAACTATCATTTCCGCAAAGCGCATAAAACATAAATATGTTTTAATAGGAAACATAACCGCATCACAACACAACGGGTCTTTCCTAAATCGGATTATTGGTGGACTTTTGTCGGGGTTTCTGTGTGTAATAAGGGGACTTTAATTATATGTGTATTTAACTTTATATTCTGAAACAAACGGTCTGATACATAATATGGTTACATAACAGTCTATAGAATTCAATACGTTTCCTGTTTAAATAAAGTTCTGGCCCATACTGTTAGTTTATTTTCTGGATTTCATTCTAGTTGGCTAAGTTCGGTGAATGGGATGCAACTTAACAAACTAACCATACGACCTCGTGGAAATGGAGCACGTATTGAATAGTGTTCAATTAAAAGTTAGCGGCCATTGTCCTCTGCCGCGGGCCGCTCGCTGCGCCTGCGTCGCGGCTCGTGTGGCGATGGCGCCCGGCGAGCCGCATCGTTTATTTACTCAATGGTCCAGTTGCAAAGTTTAGTGTCAGTCGAGCCCGGATACCCCGTCCCCGACGACTGCCCACCCCCTTAGGCCTTCTTCCACATTTTATTTGAATAGTTCGCGAGCTTTTCGCGAGCCGTTCTAAGCGACGCACTTCGAAATTTAATGACTAAAGGTCTTTATTGCTCTTTTTATTACAAGTAATTTGTTACTATCTTCTCCGTGCTGCAGGCAAACGGCTTACAAGAGGTCGTATATTGACTTTTACCTAGTTTTGGGCGGAAGTTCTTAAGAAGTGTGAATGTTATTACTTCTACCTCACTAAAGTTAATAATGATTCATATTATATCTTGTTGCAAATAAACAGGCATTTATTTTTGTTGGAAATAAAACTTTGATTTGTATTATGGACGAATCGATTATCGAGATTCAATTTGTTTGGTGGCATAATGGCCCCATCACTAATTGTTCTTTTTTTTGTTGGTACACTTGTCTCGGGAAGGCAACAATGGCTGGTTGATAGGTTATCGTGTGTTGATAATTAAATAGATTTTATGTAGTAATAAGGGCATTTGGAGCCGTATTACTCTAATTAAGTGTATTGTGCAACCTGTGTTTTGTGGGTGTGTACGTCGTAAGCGAATCGCATCGGGAGTACAATTCGCCATCCCAGGATTGGATGTCGGCGTCTTTGCTGCTGGAGAAAACAGGTATTTCCTCGGGGGAAAAGTGCACTTGGGGTAGTTTGGGTGTGATTAGGGAACCCGAGAAGACCCGGACTCGGATTCCGGCCCCATCAGACCATATGGATCCCGTTCTGGACGGCGGGAGCGGCATGGAACTGTGAGTGGATTTTGTAGATTTTAAGGTGTAACCTAATTTTAAACAGTAGCATAGATGATGGGGGATCTCCCTTCTGACCGGGTTTGTCAGACTACTAGGCCGTTCGACGGGGTCGGTACGGATTATGCTGGACCGTTTCTGGTGAAAACCACAGCCTATCGTAACACTAGGGTCACGAAAGCATACCTGTGCGTTTTTGTCTGCCTGGCCACTAAGGCCGTCCACCTGGAAGTGGTTTCGGCTCTGTCTACGGAAGCCTTTGTCGCCACGCTGGATCGTTTTGTTTCGCGACGGGGTTTACCTTCTCTCATTCGGTCCGACAACGGTACCAACTACAGAGGCACTGCCAACTACTTAAAAGATGTGAACGATTTTCTGGATAAAAATTGTAATAGCATAAGTCAAGCTCTCGCACAGCGGGGAATCACATGGCGATTTAGTGTGCCAGCTTGGCCCCACTGGGGCGGGATATTTGAAGCCGCGGTAAAATCGGCAAAAACCCACTTGCGCCGGGTAGTCGGGGAAACTACCCTCACGTATGAGGAACTTACAACTGTGCTTTGTAAGGTTGAGGCGGTTCTCAACTCGCGTCCGCTTTGTCCACTCTCCTCTGACGCAAATGACATGGAAGTCCTGACCCCTGGTCATTTTTTGGTCGGTCAGCCACTCACTGCCCTGCCTGAGTATCCCTGGAAGGATGAACGCAGACACCGGATGTCTCGTTTTCAAATGATACAACAAATGAGTCAGGACTTGTGGCGTCGTTGGTCACTGGAGTATCTGCATTTATTGCAGCAGCGTGTAAAGTGGACAGACCGGACGTCGCCCCCTTCGGAGGGGGATCTGGTTTTATTAAAAGAGGCTAATTTGCCATCGTTATTTTGGAGACGAGGTCGCATTTTAAAGTTAATCTGGGGCGCGGACGGGACTCCGCGTGTGGCGCAAGTGTTGGTTGATGGATCGGTGCTAAATCGCGCAGTCGCGACCTTAGCTCGATTACCGGTTGACTAGTTTAAGATTTCAGGCTAGAAAGCGGTACGTCCGCTTTGGGTGGCGGGATGTTGCAAATAAACAGGCATTTATTTTTGTTGGAAATAAAACTTTGATTTGTATTATGGACGAATCGATTATCGAGATTCAATTTGTTTGGTGGCATAATGGCCCCATCACTAATTGTTCTTTTTTTTGTTGGTACACTTGTCTCGGGAAGGCAACAATGGCTGGTTGATAGGTTATCGTGTGTTGATAATTAAATAGATTTTATGTAGTAATAAGGGCATTTGGAGCCGTATTACTCTAATTAAGTGTATTGTGCAACCTGTGTTTTGTGGGTGTGTACGTCGTAAGCGAATCGCATCGGGAGTACAATTCGCCATCCCAGGATTGGATGTCGGCGTCTTTGCTGCTGGAGAAAACAGGTGTTTCCTCGGGGGAAAAGTGCACTTGGGGTAGTTTGGGTGTGATTAGGGAACCCGAGAAGACCCGGACTCGGATTCCGGCCCCATCGGACCATTTGGATCCCGTTCTGGACGGCGGGAGCGGCATGGAACTGTGAGTGGATTTTGTAGATTTTAAGGTGTAACCTAATTTTAAACAGTAGCATAGATGATGGGGGATCTCCCTTCTGACCGGGTTTGTCAGACTACTAGGCCGTTCGACGGGGTCGGTACGGATTTTGCTGGACCGTTTCTGGTGAAAACCACAGCCTATCGTAACACTAGGGTCACGAAAGCATACCTGTGCGTTTTTGTCTGCCTGGCCACTAAGGCCGTCCACCTGGAAGTGGTTTCGGCTCTGTCTACGGAAGCCTTTGTCGCCACGCTGGATCGTTTTGTTTCGCGACGGGGTTTACCTTCTCTCATTCGGTCCGACAACGGTACCAACTACAGAGGCACTGCCAACTACTTAAAAGATGTGAACGATTTTCTGGATAAAAATTGTAATAGCATAAGTCAAGCTCTCGCACAGCGGGGAATCACATGGCGATTTAGTGTGCCAGCTTGTCCCCACTGGGGCGGGATATTTGAAGCCGCGGTAAAATCAACAAAAACCCACTTGCGCCGGGTAGTCGGGGAAACTACCCTCACGTATGAGGAACTTACAACTGTGCTTTGTAAGGTTGAGGCGGTTCTCAACTCGCGTCCGCTTTGTCCACTCTCCTCTGACGCAAATGACATGGAAGTCCTGACCCCTGGTCATTTTTTGGTCGGTCAGCCACTCACTGCCCTGCCTGAGTATCCCTGGAAGGATGAACGCAGACACCGGATGTCTCGTTTTCAAATGATACAACAAATGAGTCAGGACTTGTGGCGTCGTTGGTCACTGGAGTATCTGCATTTATTGCAGCAGCGTGTAAAGTGGACAGACCGGACGTCGCCCCCTTCGGAGGGGGTTCTGGTTTTATTAAAAGAGGCTAATTTGCCATCGTTATTTTGGAGACGAGGTCGCATTTTAAAGTTAATCTGGGGCGCGGACGGGACTCCGCGTGTGGCGCAAGTGTTGGTTGATGGATCGGTGCTAAATCGCGCAGTCGCGACCTTAGCTCGATTACCGGTTGACTAGTTTAAGATTTCAGGCTAGAAAGCGGTACGTCCGCTTTGGGTGGCGGGATGTTGCAAATAAACAGGCATTTATTTTTGTTGGAAATAAAACTTTGATTTGTATTATGGACGAATCGATTATCGAGATTCAATTTGTTTGGTGGCATAATGGCCCCATCACTAATTGTTCTTTTTTTTGTTGGTACACTTGTCTCGGGAAGGCAACAATGGCTGGTTGATAGGTTATCGTGTGTTGATAATTAAATAGATTTTATGTAGTAATAAGGGCATTTGGAGCCGTATTACTCTAATTAAGTGTATTGTGCAACCTGTGTTTTGTGGGTGTGTACGTCGTAAGCGAATCGCATCGGGAGTACAATTCGCCATCCCAGGATTGGATGTCGGCGTCTTTGCTGTTGGAGAAAACAGGTATTTCCTCGGGGGAAAAGTGCACTTGGGGTAGTTTGGGTGTGATTAGGGAACCCGAGAAGACCCGGACTCGGATTCCGGCCCCATCAGACCATATGGATCCCGTTCTGGACGGCGGGAGCGGCATGGAACTGTGAGTGGGTTTTGTAGATTTTAAGGTGTAACCTAATTTTAAACAGTAGCATAGTGTGTGTTGTGGGTTTCCGCAACATATCTGATATAATTACTTGTAGGTGTATGGTCAGACAGAAAATGTATAATGACCTTCCAGATCCGGACGCTTTATCAACGACTAGCACTTTACCTGCGACTTCGTCCGCGTGGATTTCAGATTTTAAAAAGAAATCTTTTTTTATCAAAATTAAATATAGCCTATGTTACCCACAACGTATATAGCATTCTATCAGAGAAAGAATTTTTGGAATTGAATTAGTAAGTACTTCCAGGGATCAGCGCCGACAGACAGACAAACAGACAAACAAAGTCACAAACGTTACCTCTTTAATAATAGTTCGGTAAAATGTACAATTTAATGGTTTTGAAGTTTAATTTTTTAAAATTAAAGAACAGAGATTAGTAGATTACGGCTACGAGGAGAAAGCTTCGTTAATAATTCTTAGTTATTATAAAAAAATATGCATGCGAAATATTTTGACATCTGCGATAAAGGGGTTTGGGTAAAAGTGGCTTGATTTAAAGGGGTTTGGGTAAAAGTGGCTTGATTTTCAAAGTCCGCGGCCACTTATAGAACTTGCACCATTCGTTAGTATATAATAAAGTAAAACATTTTTGTCATATAACATTTTTGGCTAAAGTGTATCGGAACTGAGATATTTGATAAAAAAGAAAAGAAAAAATAGTCCCGTATTAATTGTTTGTACTTATAATATACATTTCAGTATTGTAATGTATGTACGTACGCATCATACATTGTGTTATTATGATTATTATATGATGAGTGTTATTATGTAAACGACACTCGAATAAGTCGGACGTGTTTCTTTATTTTACCTTCGACGCCTAACATCAGATGGCGACCCTGCCAAGCGGGCCAAAAAGAAACAGAAGCGGGCGCGTGGCGCACCGCGCCGGGCGGGCGGGGCTCACCGGTCGGCCCCGGCCGCGGCCTAAGTTTTTTTTACATGAACATTAATTATGAACATTATTAGTGAAAGTTATGATAATAAAAACTTAAGTGAGTAATAAACAAAACGGCTTCGGTAGAAATATTCACAAATACGAACTATGTAAATCAAGATTTGGAAAATAATTCAAAGAACGAAATAAACATAGTTATAACAAATGAATATCTACTTATAAAATTTTAATTATAATTTTGATTATCTTGATTGGCGGAATAATCGCAGTATGTTATACAATCGACGCATTGAAAAATTAGTACAAATAAGAGTGCTTAAAAACGAAGTTATGAAGATGAACGAGAGAACCAGTGCTGTGGTAGAGCTGCAGGGCGATGTTCGAGACCAGTAGAGCTGCAGGGTGATGTTCGAGACAAGTAGAGCTGCTCAGAACAATCACATACGAACGCGACTATCACTATCTACTGTCTTGGTGTTTTAATAATACAGTGACGAGTGCGGGATAGCGACGGTATGTACAATATTTCAAGTGCGAGCGGTAGGAGTGGATTATTCCTCCTGTTATAATGCCACTGACTCTATTATGTTTTATTACGATGGTGTTTTGTTAAGATAATCATATGTATTACCCCATTAGCTGAAGATACGGCGATTATGGCGGCTGATTTTTTTTCTTCTTTGTGAAAATACATTTATATAGGTAACGTCTGTCTTTTGTTATGACAAGACTACTTTATGATTTCTTTTTATGTGACAATGTGTTTATGAATTAAGAAAATGACAAAAATTTTTTTTTCTCTTTATGGAAAACCGTGAAATGGCCACGCCACATTTTATGCCTCATTTCTTCTAAGTGGGGTTACCGGCCTAACCAATGGTTAAAGTGGTGCATATAATATATAAACAAGTATATATTTAAATAAAGACAACCTTGCCAAGAGCATGTGTTGCAACCTAGATATAAGCATTATTAATATATTTTCTTAAACATACTTTTAAGTATATATAACATTAAATGAAATAATGTTACTTTAAAAGTTATCTGATGGAAGATCATGAACAAATAATAAAAGATATTGAAATACAGATAAGTCAAATTAGAACAGATTTAAGAAAGTTAGGCGTTAGAAAAATAGATAGAAAAGATTATGTTTTAAATAAGCTAGAGCAAGCGAGAATTTTGATAGAAAAGTTTGATAAAATAGTAAAAATATTGGATGATACGAGTATAGGAGTAGGTTTGATTAAGTATTGCAAATTAATATCCGAACATTACACAAAAAATCAATTATATTGTGCGGAAATGAGTAAGGAAAATAGAACCGATTCAAACATGGAGAAATTTAATTTAAAAACGGCTGCAAGCCTTATACCAGAGTTAGACGGAAAACAAGACATGATTTCGAAATTAATCGAAACTTCAGAATTATATCTAAGCTGTATCGAACCAGCTCAAGAAGGTACTTTAGTTAATTTCATATAAAAAACCCGATTAGACAAAAAATCAAAACTTAAATTAAATAAAAGATACGAATCTTTCAAATTGTTAATTGCGGACATTCGTAAATATTTAATAATTACTTAAAATCCAACTTCCATAATGACTCAATTACAAAATACCACCCAACGCGATGGCACGATATCTCAGTTCGGTACGCGACTCGAAACATTATTCTCCGAATTGACCTTAGCGCAAACAATGTCGGATGAATCATCGGAAAGAATATTAAAACCGATCAACGAACATTTAGCAATACGACAAATTTGTTATCGGACTACGTAACAAGCGTATATCGACAATCATATCGGCACGTAAATACGATAACCAAAAAGATGCGGTACGCGACGCTATCGAAGAGGATGTAGAAAATAACATTAGGCAAAATAATTACTATACTATCATAGCAGAGCTAACCCTCGACCTTACTATCATAGCAGATCTAACCTTCGAAATTATTATAGAGGCCAAAACACAAGAACATTTCAGTAAGGAATTGTTAGACAACCGTATATAAGGGTGCAATACCCAAACCATTCGCGTCAAGAAACATAATATAATCATACGCCGCGGTTCCATAATTATAACAACTCGCACTCAAATGTAAGTAATAATAGTTAAGCAATTGCAACACAAAAAAGAACTAACATTAGGTTTAGAGAATCTAATGGAAGTCATTTAGTGGGGAGACAACATCTGTGGTTAATTAAACCTTAATTGACTAGTAAAAACTCCCAAAGAAATAATATTTACTAATAAATGTTAATTATAATATTTATGAAGGTAGGTACCGACGCCATAGTAAACGGCTACTCGGGACAAATGAGATTCAAATGTAAGTAATAATTATCAACAAAATTTTTGTGGCAGACATAATAGTTACAGAGGACAAGTAGTACGCGGAAATTACCAAACAAATATAGTACAGAACAATACGGACTTTGAAATACAAAAGGACCACTTGACAAAAAACGGGAAAAGTTTTTCGTTAATAAAGCAAAAGAATATTATGTATGTAACATAGATTCAAGATTTATAATAAAACTATTCATACATAATAAAATAAAACAATTTCTCGTAGATACCGGTGTGAACATTAGTTTAATCAGGCAAGACGCTATTAGATATCAAAACATCAATAGAAATACAACAAATGTTTCAGGAATAGGAGGAAAAATCAAAGCATTAGGTCAACAATACATGAATTTATATTTGCCAAATACAAAAACATACATGATTCTTAATTTTCACGTGGTAACCAAACTACCAAAAGGATTTCATGGTATATTAGGTCTCGATTTCATACATACATATATTACAAACATTAATTTCGTAACAAATACAATAACATTAAATACTAAGAACGGGTTATACGAAATAAAAGTTCATTCAAAAGAACAATGTAATACAATTACAACACAAAATCCAGCAAATATAAATCTCAGTTTCAATCATCCGATACCGCCAATAACAAACAAAGAGAGCTGCCCAATAATTATACGTAGCATAACAATGGCATAAATAAAACCACGCTGCGAACAATTGATTACAAATAAGCTTCCACGTAATGAATACAAAGAAAAGAGTGATTATGTGCTTTGCACATCTGAAATAAAGCCAGGCTTACATGTAGCAAGTCAGTTAGTTAAAGTGAATAAAGGGAAAATACCTATAAGAATTTTAAATACAACTGAACATACACAAGAATTAAAAAACTACAAATTTGATTTAGAAACATTAGAAAACTTTACTTTATGTAGTTTTGGAGAGGTGATAAATAATAATCCAAGAGCAAAACGACTACTACAACAATTAAAACTAGATGATTTAACAAATTATGATAAACTAACAATTCAAAATATTTGTAGTAAATATTCAGATGTGTTCCATTTAGACGGGGATAAGTTAACATACACAAACATAGGTACACAGTCAATTCAGTTTAAACCAAATTTTCAACCAGTTCATTCCAAACCATATCGAATACCTATAGCATTGCGTAAAGAAGTAGACAACCAAATTAATAAAATGCTTAGTCAGGAAATAATCGAAGAGTCATCAAGTGCATAGAATTCACCAATATTATTAGTTAAAAAGAAACCTAACGAAGACGGTAGTAAATCATATCGATTAGTAATAGACCTCAGATCAGTTAACGATTCAATAGAAAATTTATCTTTTCCAATTCCTAACATCACTGACATTATAGATTCCTTATCAGGAGAAGTCTATTTCAGTAAAATGGACTTATCTAGCGGATTTTATCAAGTGAAACTGAACGAAGAAAGTAGAGACATAACTTCCTTCGCAGCAAACTCAAAACAATACAGAATGGTGCGTTTACGTCAAGGTTTAAAGATTAGTCCATCTGCATTCAGTAGAATAATGTCACTTGCTCTGTCATGTCTCACACAAGAGAAATGTTATCTGTATTGCGATGATATAGTCGGTTTTGGAAGAGACCTAGATACACATAATAGAAACTTAAAAGACATATTTGAAAGATTCAGAAAAACTAACTTAAAGTTAAACCCACAAAAATGTGAATTCTTGAAAAAGGAGTTAATTCATGATAGAGTATTCCGTTATTATATTGGATTTTCTAAACAACAATTCAACGACATTCTGCAAAGTACACCGAATATTACTAGGCGACATAAAAGAAAGGCGGGGACATGAATTTCAATGACAAAGGTCTTTGCCCAGCCTTGGGCCAGTCAGTATGTAGGCTAATTGTTTACCTACTGTTATGTTCGCTCTTCATTTTTACATAGCTAATAGAAAATGAAATGAAACTATTTTCTGTCCTGTAATTTTCGTGAATTTTGTACCAGGAACTGGAACAGCAATCGGCCGTTGCTGTTGCATCATTATCCATATCTGTGCAATTTCCCTCGCCGGCGGCCGGCGGGTGGCGGGCGGCGGGGCGGTAGCTATCGTCCGCGTACTCAGCTCGCTTATTTTAATATCTTCTTTAGTGAAAACATCCGGGCGAGCGCCTCCACGAATCTATTAGAGCCTTAATGTTTGTTCTGCACGGCCGCGGGATTCCATTAAGCCGCGTCAATGGCGTGCGGACACTGCGCGGGACCGCTGGCGCAGCAAACAAAATGCAACACAATATAGATGGGTGCTGACAAAGTTTTCTTTTAGAGAAGAATTTGTAATGAAACTGTGATCAATGAACCGAAGTGAAAAAGTACTAATTAACTTCAAAAATCCTTTTTGTTAGTTTTGAAATGTTTTAAACGATTTGTAAACAGTGTTTGTGTTTGGCAGATCCTATTACTTTAGTTATGGGATAGACCAATTGTTCCGACGCGCCTTTTTGTATATTTTACTACAAACTAGTATTTCTTAGTATAAGTGTTCGGGTTACCCCGAAACTACTGATAAATGATACTGCTTGGTAGTGATAGAAAATAGTATAATAAAGGAACTTAGAAACAAATTAACAATGATAAGTCTAAAATGATAAATGATAGTAAGTAAGCGCGGCGCTCTTGATGGCTAATTGCGAACTGAAGTTGTGAAATATATAAAATTATAATGCGCGTTAATGAGGTCAATTCAAAACTGTCGAATTATCATTATTAAAATATAATGTACGTTGCATGCTCGTACAATAAGCGAATATTGTATTCTGTTATTAAGAAATAAATATCTTATAATAATAATAAATAATAAAATTTCTTTATTTTCTACCAGAATATTACATGTTTTGCTAAAACAGCGAAGTAAATGTTTCTTACAGGTAAAAAGAGAAAATTGGAGTAGGAATAACATAAGCCTTTTAACCTATGGCTACACCGATCAGTGAATAGTAGTTTATGCAACTGTCATATAATGAAGGGTATTAAAACACGAGTGTCGAGTTTCATAATAGTAACGAGTGTTTTAATACCCGTGTTATATGCAGTTGCATACACTTCTTTATCTTCACTAATGCAATTAGTCAAACAACAAGAGTAAAAGCTGACAATAGTTTATTTATAATAATTGTTCAAATTTTGGATGGTACAATTTTGAAAGTTAATGTTAATTATTGATCCAGCAGCTGTAGCGGTCGCGGGGCAAGCAGTAGAGCTCGTAGACGGAGATGGAATATTTATAATTACTTCATTCGTCTTGTTTTCTATACTGTTTAAGATCGTATTTGAGACTTGAATTTTATTCATTAAAGACTCGTCAATGTAGCTTTCAGCCACAGTAGAAGACTTCCACCCCTCGTGTCGTTTCAGTGCGGTCAAATCACCACCGCTATCTATGAGAAGGGTCGCCGAGGTGCGCCGGAAGCAATGCCCCGTGTACAACGCTGGGTTAAGCAGATTCAAAAAACTTGCGATAGTTTTTCCCAGAGCACCAAATTTATTAATACCAGTTCTTTGATCGACGCACTTCCCCGATCTATAGCTCAAGAAAAAGGCAGGGTTTCGACAGGGGGTGGGTCGAAGTTCCATGTATTTTTTACATACGGCATAGCAGTTGCCCGTCACAACGAAAGAACGATCTATTTTCGTTTTTGTTTTCGAAACTTTCACCATGATTGTACTGTCGTCTACGTTAGAGACTTCATCGAACTGGATGTTGTATAGCTCTTGCCTTCGGCATGCCCTCATTATGCCGAAGATTAGTGCAACCTGTAACAATAAACGATATAATAAGCTTGAGGTACATAGCCAAGGCAAAAACTATGATTTATGAAGTAGTAAAGTGTAGGTACCTACTACCTAATTTATACACAAAGCGCTTAAACGGAGTGTCTAGATAACTTGCGTGTGTAGTACGTAAGTACTAGGTAGATTAAATAACAGAACTAAAATACACTTACCTTTTCAAAAAGATACAAAATAACTGGTGAATCTTTCAGGAACATCTTTATTTGACCTGATGTAAACGTTAAGGACTTTTTTTCCTTGTGTCCTTCTGAACTGCGTTTCAGGAACGCTATGACTTTTGAATACTTCGTGATATCAATATTGTTGTAGATACTCAGTGTGGACTTGAGCATAGAATATTTAGCCCACATAGAAGATGGCTTGAATTTGTCGGAGAGGTCTTTGAGATACACAAGAATGACATTTTCAGAAAATGATGTAGTTTTCTTTTCGATCTTCCATGCCAAAAAGTTATTATATTCTTTTTCATATAATTTTTTAGATTTTTCTGGCAAAAGATTGTGAGTTACTTTTGTTGCCAATTCTAGAATATCCGGAGGCGTACAAATATCATCGTCGCTGTCCATTTTTAACTTTTAATTTGTATTTTAAAAACAAAACACATTGCGAAACATTAAATTCACGCGTACGTGTATTGTCACAGTGAACTTGCCGCCATTCTATTTCTCTTCGATCGAATATACTGCCAGAAAGACTTAGGATTTTCCTTGAACTGACTTTGAATTTTACTTATATGTTGTTTATGTGCTGAATCTATAGACTTTTTAATACGGGATCTACACTTACTAAATTTAATATAATCGCTATCAAGCTTTGTTTTCTTATAAAGTTTATGAAGTCGAGCTTTATTTTGTATATCCTTAATTATATGCGCCGTATACCACTCAGGATATATAAAACGCAGTGGGCCACGAATATTTGTTTTTCTAGGTATACACTTATCTAAAATAGAGTAAAATGTATCTTAAAAAAATTCAATATATCCTCCAATTCAAGCCGCTCATACATTGGACTCCAATCAGTAGAATTTAACATAGCATACAATAAGTGAAAGTCAGCTTTATAGAAATTCCACTGCGGCCTAACATTAAATACGTAATACCTGTAATGGTAGTGTAAGGTTTTAGTAAATAAATAAAAAAAAAAAAATTAAAATCTAACCAATGAGAGCGCAGCTGCGCGCGCAGGGCCAATCAGGAGCGAGCGCGCGCTGTTCTTTTTTTATTTAATGTGCACAAGATCTTACCAAAGAGTTTTGTGTATGTAAGTTTAGTAGTTCCGACGAAGTTTTCACGTATAACCCAACTGTTTTCAAAAGCCAGCCTAATTTCAAAATTTTATACTACTTGTATGAGGATTTTGACATAAGGCTCGCCAGGTTAATTGGTCGCGTTTTATTGATGTTATAATGAGATTTTACGATATCGATGTGGATATTATACCATCATGTGAAATTGCTTAAATTGAGTGTTTTGTTGTCTGCGCTATAACAGTAGTAATTATAAGTCAAGTATTGGAAACATAAGTAGAATGTTACAACATTAGTGTAGATAAAATCTATTTGATATCTTACATGAACAATAGCCAAATCAAACTTTAAAGACAGCTACTCGTAGATGCTTACTCCATTTGTTTCCATAAATGTAGCGTGAGTTTGATTTAAATTGCTGGTATAAATGACTGATTAAATTAGTAAGTAGGTATTCTAATTTTCTTAAGCATTTAATTATTTATTTTTAATTTAAATAGACACCTCTTTTATTAAAGTTTGAAAGGCACACCATTAATAATAATTAAAGTATCTTCATCTTAATTTTGCAGTCTTTATTAGCTCTTTGGCTTAAATATGGTGTAAAATTAAATAAATTATAAAGTAAATGATTTTTCCCAACACATAATAATATGACGGTACAATTAACGTATTGTGAGCTGATTAAAATGTCCGTTGGACCCTCACGTATCCCGTGATCGGATAGTTGAGCAATAATCCGAGGATTCCGAGGCCCTATTATCTGTCATCGTTTATCGATTAATCAAACAGATGGCGGCTACGTCGCGCACCAAAATAGAAACACTAATTCCTATCTTAATTTACAATTGTAATAATGTTGTGTTTACAGTTCGAAATATGATAATTGTTCTCGTGATGGCGAACTATACAACGTGAAACAGAAAGGTTTGGTAACAATTAAGAGATCTAAAACGTATCCCATCTACATCTCGTCTGTGTTGTTACTAACACTTAATTATTAACTTGAAATTGTCATGCAATTGTAAGTAGCAAATATTTATGTAAGTAGGTAAGTGAAGTGATGCGCGTCAGGTGCGCATAAGCAGGCAGCAGTGATCATAAATGTAAGTACACAGAGGTTACTATACCACTAGTGCTGTGACTTGTTTATTTTGATGTGACATAACGCCACAATAGAAATATTTAATTAAAAATTGCATAACAATTCAAAGTTAATAGTTATGTCTTAGTTATATACTCTGCATACGAGCACTATGTAGATCGGATACACATTGGATTTTTTCATTTTTACCAAACCTTTCTGTTGCACGTTGAAGCGCTAGGGTGTTTAGTCCACCCCAGGTTCAGGAAAGAGAAATAAATGAAAAGAGTGTAAATGGTTACAACAATTTATTCCCAGGGGTGGGTAACGTCGGTCGCATACAATTTAGTGGTGTCGCTCTGATTTATAAGGGGACTTAGCTTCTAGCGGGTAAGGGTATGCGAGCGCAGGTCGGCGCCTAGGTCAGCCTAGACCCGGGCCGTAGTCTGCGCCGGTGGTAACTGGATCCGGTGTCCGGAATCCCCGCTAATCAGCCTCGAAGGTGTAGACGGGTGTGCGCGCTGTGCAGCCGTCTGGCCACAGAAGACGGTAGTGGAGTGTGCAGGGGTAGCTGCTAACCCGTAGATGAAGTGTCGGGTAGTTCCTGCCCGGTAGATGAACCTTGTAATACACAATTAAGGTATGAGCAATTGTGCACTAAGTCCCGCCGCCACGCGGTCTGGTAATACAATATAAGCTGCTGCAATTGAACCGGTCCCTAACACTAGACCACTAACGGTTAAGCAATTGCAATACAAAAAAGAACTAACATTAGGTTTAGAGAATCTAATGGAAGTCATTTAGTGGGGAGACAACATCTGTGGTTAATTAAACCTTAATTGACTAGTAAAAACTCCCAAAGAAATAATATTTACTAATAAATGGTAATTATAATATGTTAGGTTTTTCCAAGGAAACTTCGGTGGAGGTCTAACACTTTAGATAAGTAAATATGATTGTAATGAAATAAGAATTTAGCCCAGCATGTGGGGTAAGGAGAGTAGAAGATAGATGGGTGTCTTACCTCGGGCTCCGGCGGTAGGTATTCGTAACGCACAGTTCTTTGCACACTCGCGGCAGAGTATTCGTCCGTTATCACATATGGAACAGGTACCCCGGGGTAAGGAGTGAAGATATAGAATGAGAACACAAGATAACACTATTTTCCAGCACTTTGTAGGTATATTCATTAGCAACGCGCTTTATTGATGGCGTTGGCGCGAACGAGTTCAGTTGACTGCGATTTTTTTACCTTTTTATTTTGATTGACGCGTTCGGTTCATGTTTGCGGAAAGCGCCCAGAGATGGCGCTTTATAATGAGCCCAGGTAATGAAGTAGGAAATGTGGAAGGAATAAAAGGATGACATGCTCCAACATTTCCCCCCACTTGAAATCATCAAAGGATTTCACAAACGAAATACGGCAAAATTTAACAGTCGCCCATGATCGGTCGAATATCCTTATGGTAAAGTTTCCAGTCCCTATCCTAACATTATATAAACGAAGCTAAAATTAAGTTAAAAGTAGAGAACTTAACTAAGAATATGAAAAGCAGATATACAATCTTCATGTTGAATAGGCAAAGGACAAATCTTTGCAACAGGTCTACGAAGGAGGCCGTTTTTAGTGCGGAGAGTGACAACTCGCACCACGCCATCGGTACCAGGATGTACGCTTTCGATTCTACCATAACGCCATTCTAAAGAAGGAAGATTTTGATCGACAATTAGAACAACGTTGCCAATTTTGACATTGTCGGTATTAACAGTCCATTTCGACCTTTGTTGCAAGGTATGGAGATAATCGCGCTGCCAAGCACGCCAAAAACATTGAGTAAGTTTTTTAAGCATATCCCATCTTGCTAACGGGCTGACGTAGGAGTCAGTGAGATTCGGTTCCGGTAAGGATACCAGAGGGCATCCTGCTAAGAAATGTCCAGGAGTTAGAATATCTCTTTCTCTCGGATCTGTAGATATCACGCAAAGAGGCCGTGAATTGAGCACAGCTTCAATTTTAGTGAGAATAGTGGACAATTCCTCGAAAGTCAAGACTTGAGTACCTACTACTCGCTTTAAATGGGATTTCATGGATTTAACTCCACTTTCGAAAATTCCCCCAAAGTGACTTCCAGTAGGAGGATTAAATTTCCAAACAATATTACGCTCAGCAAGATTGGATTCGATTTCGGAAGACTGTTTAAGTAAGAATTGGTGAATTTCATCAAGATAGCGCTTAGCGCCTACAAAATTTGTACCGTTATCGGTTAAAATAGAAAAGCAAAGGCCGCGTCTTGAGACGAATCGATCAAGAGCTGCTAAGAAAGCTGGAGTAGATAGCTCGGTTACTAGCTCAATGTGAATTGCCTTGACCGCGAGGCAAACTATGATGCAGACGTAAGCCTTGTAAGTCCGAGCGTTGCGACGTCGGCTTTCTTTTAGTATGAACGGTCCCGCAAAGTCTATTCCTACGTTTTGAAAACAACGCGAGGGTTGAACTCTGGACGGAGGAAGATCTCCCATCATGGGTTGAACTGAAATAGGTTTAGCCTTAAAACACGGTACGCATTTTGATAATCGCGATCTGATTAAGTTACGGATACCTAATATCCAAAAGCGCCTTTGAATCAACGATTGCAAAGTACGAGGACCGCAATGTAAGTAAAGAGTATGGTAATGATCTATTAAAAGTTTTGATAACCGTGAATCCTTTGGAAGTAAGGAAGGATGGGTAGCTGATTCAGATAAATTGGCGTTTTTTAAACGTCCCCCCACTCGAAGCACACCCGTATCATCAATAAAAGGATTCAGTTTACGAATAGAACGAGAGCAGTTTTTATTCAATTGAATCGCTTTGATCTCGTCAGAAAAAGAATTTGTTTGAACGTGTCGGACTAATGTATGAAGTGAAAACTCGAGTTCACTAACAGTTAGCCCAGTTTTGACTCTACAATCACGCTTTAGTTTTGAATTGCTAATGAAACGGAAACACCAGGCGAGCACGCGCTGTGTCCGAGAAAACGAAGAAAAATTGTTTAAAATATTTGACAATACGTTAGGGCTTTCATGATCACTCACAACATGAGTGACGTGAACAGTTTTCAATTCGGGAACTGGATTTAACGGTTCGACCGATTGATTGGTAGGCCACCTGTCAGACACTTCAGCGAGCCATTTCGGGCCTGACCACCAGGAGGGGGTTGATACAAGTTGAGAACAAGTAAGACCTCGACTGCAGTGATCAGCCGGATTGTCTTGTGTAGACACGTGACGCCACTTGTCAGCACTAACGTTGTCAGTTATCTTGACCACACGATGAGACACAAAGGTCTTTAATTTGTGTGGTTCGGTTTTAAGCCACGATAAAACAGTTTTACTATCAGTAAAAGCTTGCATTCGAGTGAGATTTATATGACTGTGGAGTAAGTTCCACATGTGCTTTAAAAGCCGTGAAAGTAAAACGGCACCACAAAGCTCAAGACGATTGACCGTAAGTGGTTTTAAAGGGGCTACCTTCGACTTGGCAATAAGTAAATGAACCGAAATACTATCATCGCTAATGGCTCGGAGGTAAACGCAACAACCGTAAGCCTTAGTGGATCCATCACAAAATCCTATTAACTCGAAATGAGTAGCATTGGAGTTCGAGACTCGCCGGGGGAGTCGAACTTCTTTAAGGGTATTCAATTCTTTAACGAAATCCTGCCACTCTTGAGCTACATCAGATGGAACAGATTCGTCCCAATTGAGTTGAAATCGCCACAGTGTTTGTAATATAAGCTTAGCTAGTAAGACTACTGGCGTCAACCAACCAAGAGGATCGTAAATACGAGCAACATTAGAAAGGATTGCACGCTTAGTGCAGTTTGAATTTAGTTGCGAGAAAGAGTAAGTAAAGATATCTTGAACTGGGTCCCACTGAATACCAAGAATTTTTAAAGTACGTTGGTTTTGATCATCACAAAACTCTTTAGGAATTTGACAATGCTCAGAAGGTATCTGAGAGAGAAATTCATCAGAGTTGCTACTCCACTTACGGAGTTCAAACTGCGCACAGTTTAAAAGATTTACTAACTCATCCTTGAGCTGCAAAGCTGTATCCACATCTGTTGCCCCAGCTGTGATATCATCCATGAAGGTATCATGGAGAAGAATTTGGGCCGCACGAGGGCACTGGGAACCATGATCTTAGGCAACTTGGTGAAGAGTTCTGATCGCCAAGTATGGAGAACTACTCACACCATATGTGACGGTATTTAGCTCATACTCAACGACGGGATCATTCGGCGATGCTCGCCATAAGATGTGCTGCCAACAACGATCTTCCGGACGAAGTTCAATGTTGCGATACATTTTGGTGATATCAGCTGTGAACACAATTGCGGGAAAACGAAACTTTGTGATGATGTCAACGATATCGTTTTGTAACTTGGGACCAGTATAAACAAGATCGTTGAGAGATTTAGCATTCGTGCTTTTTGCACTTGCGTCGAATACGACCCTCAGTTTTGTTGTTGTGCTTTCGGGACGTATGACACAGTGATGAGGAATAAGATATTTCCCGCTTGGAGAGGACGGTTCAATAGGTTGCATATGTCCTAATGATTCGTACTCACGCATAAAGTTAGAGTAATCCTCTTTTAGGTTTTCATCGCGATTGAGACGCTTTTCTAAATTCGTTAAACGCGATAGTGAATGTTTGTAAGAATCACCGAGCTCATCGTACGGCTCCTTTAAAAGGATAGGAACGACGTATCGACCACTCGGGTTTTTATATACCAACTTAGAGTATATTTGTTCGCATTTGGTATCGTCTGGATTTGAAACACTGACCAACGGAGGTTCCTCGACCTCCCAAAAGCGCTTGACCACTTCGTCTACGGCAAAGGTGGAAGCTAAGAGGGAAGAGACCGTTGGAGGTGGTCGACAATAATTGGTGTCGAGCTTTCCAGTGATAACCCAACCGAATACTCTATGGAGGGCGACTGGTAGGCCAGGCCCTGCTTCTATACGCTGACCATCGTAGATCATATGAAATAATTCCGCGCCGATCAACAAATCAATATCAGCAGATTTATCGAACTCGCTATCCGCTAAGACTAAGTGTTTATAAGAGTCCCGAACAACAGTGGGGACGTCAACCGACGGCATTAGATTTGTAATTGTAGACATCACAATAGGACAAATATTAAACGAACGTTCATTTGAGTCCCGTGGTAAAATAGTGCAAGAAGTAACACCCTGTATCTGGTGTACAATGTTTTGACCTAGACCGGCTACGGCTACATTGCACCGACGTAACGGTAAGCCCAAACGTTTAGCACATTTTACGCTTAAAAAGCAATCCTGCGCTCCACTATCTATCAACGCTCTAACAAGTAAAGACTGGCCGGGCTTGCTAGTATGACGCACACACACAGTACAGGTGCCCAACAGTACTAACGCACGACTTTGTTCGACGAGTGGGCCAGCACTACTCGCGCACACTGTGGTGGTGCTAGGAACCTCAGAGTTCAAGCTCGCGCTCGGTACGGCAACGCTTCTAGGGTTGGTACCGACACCGGGACCAGTGACGTCAGCGGTGGCAGGATGCAATAATGTGTGATGACGCGCACCACACGAAAAACAACGAGATTTTGAAAAACATGAATCGGCATGATGATTTTTACGTAAGCAATTACTACATAAATTATTATTTTTTACAAAGTTATTTTTATGTAAATAATTCAAAGCTTTAAATGCAGAACATTTGTAAACAGAATGTGGTAACGAACAAAACGCGCAAGATTCAACCTTATCGTCGTTAGAATAAGGTCCATTTGTATTGGCTGTAAAAGAAGAAGATTTATAACTTTTGTTTTCACTGTTATTACGATTACCCGTGTTCCGTGGGAAATTAGATTTTACTGCACCGTATTTAGGCGGGTTTTGAACGGAGTGACTCGACTCACTTGCTTCCAATACCTTCACATAACTTTGTAAAAATGACAAAAGATCGGTAAATGTAGGTATTTGAGAATTATTTTGCGACTCAAAACGTTTACGAGTATCGGCGTCCAGAGTACACACTCATTTAGTATGCTAGTGAATTTACGTAACTCAACTAAATTGCCATTTTTTAAAGAAGGATAGTTGCATATTTTATCAAGGTAGTTAGCGGACAGGATTCTTTTGTTTTCAAAACGATCAACTAACGCATCAAATACAACCTGATAATTATCAGATGTTACTGGAATGCCTTTAGCGATTGATAATGCAGAACCAGACAGACAAGCTATCAAATAATGAAATTTTTCGATTTTACTGATGTTATTATTATCATGAATTAAACATAAAAACGTGTCATAAAATGTTTGCCAATACTCAATGTTTCCGTCAAACTTAGGCAGCTCGATCTTTGGTAAACGAGCTTGACCGACCGGCTTTATTGTAGCATCGACTTTAGACGTGCTAGAAGATTCTGGTACACTAATAAAAGTACTATAGGTATCGACGACAGCATAGTACAAATCGTCAAACGCCGATACACTTCTGCATATCTATGTCCGAATCTGGCTTTACCTTTAATTTAAATGAGTTGACCTCATTTGTAAGATCAACATATTCCTGTCGCAAAGATTCTACCCGTCTGTACCTAGCCTTAAATTGGCTAAGTTTTGATTTGTCTTGTTCTATTTGTTTGCTTAACTCATACAGTATTTGTATGTCTTTAAAAACATATTCACGTCGAGATGTTAGCAATTTAATTTGTTGTTCGTCTTTATTCATTTTGACAAATAGGTAAAATAACTACGAAACGAAATAATACTAAGTGGGTAGGTTAGTATTGTACCTAGCTTCCGACAAAATTGAAAGGTTTTTTTTACGAAATAATAAGAAGTAGGTAGGTACTTATGTGCCTACCTTATTATTATGAAAACTAAGTGGACTGGAAAACGTGTAATAGGTAGGTATTAGTTTGAATACGATCCAAAATCACATGCAGAAAAGTAAGTACATGCGACGCTGTTGTATAAACCAAATTAAAACCTAACCTAATAATAATTTTACATTAAAATAGTAAAGAAGTACCTATGTGCACTTATGTTTTTATGTAAAACGACTATGAAAATATTAGTAAGTACCTAGTAAACTGTAAACTGAAGTTTTCTATTGAAATTGAACTCAAGTTACCATAGGACATTCGACTCGAAGGACCACATAAAATGTTAGGTTTTTCCAAGGAAACTTCGGCGGAGGTCTAACACTTTAGATAAGTAAATATGATTGTAATGAAATAAGAATTTAGCCCAGCATGTGGGGTAAGGAGAGTAGAAGATAGATGGGTGTCTTACCTCGGGCTCCGGCGGTAGGTATTCGTAACGCACAGTTCTTTGCACACTCGCGGCAGAGTAACAATTTTTTTTTCTGGGACAACTTTGCCATAGCAGCAGTTTATCTATACTAATATTATAAAGCTGAAGAGTTTGTTTGTTTGTTTGTTTGTTTGTTTGTTTGAACGCGCTAATCTCAGGAACTACTGGTTCGAATTGAATAATTCTTTTTGTGTTGGATAGTCCATTTATCGAGGAAGGCTTTAGGCTATATAACATTACGCTGCGACCAATAGGAGCGAAGCATCAGTGAAAAATGTTGCAAAAACGGGAAAAGAGCCTAAAAAATTAAAAATGCTGCCGAAAGTCACTATTCCACGCGGACGAAGTCGCGAGCACAGCTAGTTAAAAATAATGTTAATTGGAATAAGTAGTTACTAACCTGAACATCACAATTTATATTTTCGGAATATTACAGAAATTTAAATACTAATAAAATATGCATTTCAAACAAATTGTCGGTCATAAAATTGTTGAATGGAATCTTTGTAGGTATACAACCTTATTTTTAGTTTATACGAAAATCGAAACACGGGTCAAGTATTTTCATATAAAGAATCAGTAAAAAAAAATTAAATAATATCTTGAAAACTCACGAAGTTACAAGTTTTTGTGCTGTTCCGTTGTGTTTTTAGTATGGTATACTTTATTTGAGATTTTGTAAATATTATTTGGTCAAAATGTAACATGGTATAAAAAATATTGAAATCGATTCTATTATTGATTGTGAACAAACAGTTTTCAGGTTTCGTATAAACTAAAAATAACATTGTATATATCGCAGTAAGATAAAGTGAAGCATTCAGTGCTATGTGTAATTCTATATGTCATGAGCAGTAATAAGAATAGGTAGTGCTTTTTCGGGGTACAGACAAAAAGTGAAGACTTCCTTAAGACAATTTTTTTTCGGGGCATTGTCACTTGTACAGTTCATGTTACGTAAAAAGGTGACAATTTATTAGAATTTAAATTTTTCTAATATTTCGAAAATATAAATTGTAAAGTTCGGGTTAGTACCTACTTATTCCAATTAACGTTATTTTTAATAAACTGCTGCTGGGACAAAGTTGTCCCAGAAAAAAATTTAGTACTAAGGAAGTCTCCGATTTATGTCTCTGTTCTTCGAACTTTAGGTGAATAGGCACTACCTATTCCTATCATTGGTTATCACATATGGAACAGGTACCCCGGGGTAAGGAGTGAAGATATAGAATGAGAACACAAGATAACACTATTTTCCAGCACTTTGTAGGTATATTCATTAGCAACGCGCTTTATTGATGGCGTTGGCGCGAACGAGTTCAGTTGACTGCGATTTTTTTACCTTTTTATTTTGATTGACGCGTTCGGTTCATGTTTGCGGAAAGCGCCCAGAGATGGCGCTTTATAATGAGCCCAGGTAATGAAGTAGGAAATGTGGAAGGAATAAAAGGATGACATGCTCCAACATAATATTTATGAAGGTAGGTACCGACGCCATAGTAAACGGCTACTCGGACAAATGAAATTTAATGAAAACTAAGAACCGTTAGGGATTCCTACATATAAAAGTAAATGTTAATTGTATTTTGTCCACAGGATCCAGTAGGAATCACGCTTCACTTCAATACAATTATCAAATTATGAAAACTACAATTAAACGATTCAACTCATAGGAGCAAGAAATCGTCATTAAAACAATAATAATAAACTACATTTTTCAACCATTGTAGGTCACAAATAATAACTTGAACAGTAAAACAGGATTATCAAAATCTAGCAAATCTAAGCGAAAACACTTTGACGAAAGAACACTTACCCGAGTTAGGGGTTGTAAAATATTTATTTATAAATTTCACTATTACAAAACTAAGTGCCTGAGGACCGACTAGTTGATGTGGTGGTGATCAAAAGAGGACGTTAACCTCTTTCTAACACTCTTTTATAAGATTTTCAAAATAAAGACCAGTATTAGCATGTTCTCGAACTCCCTACCATAAAAATAATTGTTCCATAGAGCTGACGATTTACAAAAGAAACATAGACCCGAGTAGAACAAACAGCCTAAGGTTTCACTCAACCACAAACACATTTTAGGTAAATGTATTTCTAATCAATACAAGAAAACAACAGTGTATTTGTATGTACTTTCCTCGCAAATAATTTATTTAATTATGTATTTTGAGAAACTATATTTAGAATTTATCACAGCAGCTCTGGTAAAGATATTGCTGAACGAACGTAGACGTTCGGTTTCCGAACGGAATAGCTGTCAAAACGGATCTGTCACCTAGTTAGTTTGTTTACATTGTACGAGTTAAAGTTTATGTTCATATTTATTTATTGTATTTCACAGTTAATAGTTTAATATACGCAGTTTTATTAATGAATTATTATTAAATGAATGACATACGGTATGGGTTTTAGCAAAACACACGCCATTTCTAAAGGTTAAACCGGCGAAAGTGTTACAACGTTGTATACTTAAGTCTACTTAAGTCAGTTCGCTTGTCTGTCGCACCGCTTGTCGCGCCGCTTGTCGCGCCGCTTGTCGCGCTGCTTGTGGCGCCGCTTGCCGCTCCGCCCGTAGTGGTAGTCAAGATACATTTTTTTTGGAACTTCGTAACTCTATTAGCTGTTTCTGCGCAAACCAAGTTCAGCGCAATAATCGGTTTATAGGCTGATATTTAAATCTGGCTTATTACTAACAAGATAATTATCCCCGATTACTTGAAAACAACAAATTAATAAAGTATGCATGTTCTGCTAAAATTTCATAACAAATAATTCTTGTGCCATAAAAAATTGATGATTTCACGCCGTAATAACAGCAAAAAGACAACGCACTAGTCCCTACCCTTCACACCCAGAAGAGTATTACTTGACATGACAATATGGGAAGGTGACAATACGTAAGTATTATGAATATTTCTCGGAATAATCTTCTAGCCGGCATCGGCAGTGAGCGCTCTCGAAGTGCGCAGGGTAGCTTACGCTTTGTAAGTCAGAGCAGCAAGACGCAATACAGTTTCACACATTACGATTACGTGCTTGCTTTTGAAGTTGTTACTATCATTTGGACATCGAATATTCCCGAACATACGTTTATATTATACTAACTAAGCAAATTTAAATATCTTGACATTTTCAATTTCAAGTGCACTGCTGTGGTTTAAAAATCTTAGTATCTCTAAAGTTACAGAATACGTAGATGTACACTAAAGCAGTGCTAATACCCAGGTAGGCCAATAGCTGCAAAACACTTTTACGTGTACGTATAGCTGCACTATTGCTTACTCTACTCAGCAATTTCTCACCGCAAATCTGTTTGTCGCCGCATTTTATGGACACAGCCTCTCTCGCGCCGCGCCGCCCGCCGCCGCCCGCCCGCCGTCACCGCCGCCACGCCGCCGCCGCCGACGCCCGGGGACGCGCCGACTTGCTCCGAGACAGACACACCTGCTCGGCTTTATTGCTTCCATCTTTCAACGTCTACAATCCGGAGAGTCGTTAATGTTATACGACTACAGTTCTCACAAAAAGTTTTCTGATTTACCACGAACGTCTGTTAGCTGCAGCTTTGTAACAACTAGTCGCTGGTGTCTGTACGGCTAAACAAACATTTCGCTGATAATATTACTGCCTATTTAAAAACTTTAAAATAGTGTTTAAATTTATTATCAACAAGTCACTTTAGTCAGTTATTTACGATAAACAATATAACTTTTACTTACCTATTACTTTTTTTTATTACTTTGGTTTTAAATATTTGTATAACTATATAATAAAATATAGATTTAGTGGCTTAATGTAAGCTGCCGTTAAACCCGCTCCGTCGCTCGAGCGAGCTCGGCGGCTTTTTTCAGCTTCACCGGGCTTGTTTGGGGGCGGCGAGAAACTTAAAGGGTTCCTCAAGCCGTGTGAAACGAATCACCTTCGGAGGTTTTCTAGAGGGAACGGCATCCGGCACTATAGTGCGTGTCCCCGTGCCCTACTAGTTTCTCCGAAGGGTTCGGATTGGATCGGGTGCCCGGCGGCTGCCCGCGCGCGCACGGCCACAACACGGCTCATTAATTTTACTTATGCACAGAGATGATTGAACTTTATACCCCTTTGACGATCTTCGCAAGGTGGCGTGCAAGAGCTGGATGAGAGTAGCCGCGGATCGCGTGCTTGGTGGCGTGCACTTGGAGAGGCCCACGCCCAGCAGTGGACGTGTGTAGGCTGATGATGCTGATGATGTGTTCGTTCTTGCCTAATTTGTTTTCGCTTTTATGTTTGTCACCAGTTTGTGATGCGCCGAGCCGCGTGTCGCCCGCCGGCCGTCGTGGCTGGCCCTGACCGTGGCCGCGGTTAGCAGTGAAGAAATATAAGTAACAAAAACTTTTTGCAATACAATTTTTCATTAAATTATTTTATTTTAAATTACTCCATCTAAAAATCAGAAGCACGCTCAAAAAATTAAAGTCAGACTCGCGGACGAAATCCACCAATCAAAATATAATAATAAAAGTCGGAGGCAATGGCTCGGGGCGCCGCGACGCCGCACTTGTCTTTTTCCACATTAACGGAGCATTTAATTAATAAAACAAGTAAATCAACCGTGGCGGGGGCGCGATGGAGGCGCGGGGGCGGGGGCGCGAGCCGGCGAATGCTGCGCTCCATTTCACTAATTAGTAATTTCCCTTTTGTTGCCGTTCCGATACGGCCGTAAGCCCAGTACTTAATTTTTCCGCTTCACTCCCGTTCCCGGAATGCTCAGCGGGAATTCTGGTCATTTCGTTCCTTATTAATCAATATTGAAAATTCTATTTCGCGTTTTCAATTCGTATCTAAAATTAAAAAAAGAGGCGAGGCCGATTGCGAAGGAAATCTGGTAATAGCTCGCCGAATGAATGGATCGCTGATTGCAGACCAACGTCGGCCCTTCTTCTGATATTAATATCTAACTAATGAAGCAGGTAAATTGTAAATTATTAAATTGGTTTTTACTCGACTTAAGCCAAGGTAAAAGTAGTTTTCAAAATCTGCAATAATGCTATAGTTACATACTGAAATTAAAAGGAATCCGTACGCCCCTAGGCGCCGCGCCGGCCGCCGCTCCGCCGCCGTCGCCGGCCGGACGGCGCGGCGGCGTGGCTGTCAGCCCGCATCACGGCGGAGGGTCGCAGAGGGCCAGATTACGGCCCGGAGCTGTCACTCACTATGAATTTATTTCATAAAAAAGCATTATTAATAACTGTATAGAGTTTATTTCAAAGAATATAAAGAATTTAAAGCGAAATCATTTTAATACTTTAAAAAACAGTATTTTTTGTCAGAAGTGTGATAAAATAGAGATTTTACATTAAAAAAATGTTTTTAAATTAATTGAAATGGATTTGCAAACGTCAAATAAATAATGAGCCAAATAAGAAATTATCAAATAAATTATAGAGCAATTTCAAGAACTAAATATTTTAACTTAAAACGTATACATGAGAAAGGAAAACTGTTAAATTTTAAAAGCGTCTTGCGGGCGCCGGGCGTGTGGCCGCCAGCGCGAGGCTGTACCGCATCTGTGTGCTGCCCGCTCCCCACTTTGTTTACAGTTCCCAACTGGTTAATTAAAAAGAATTGGAGTTTGTTTTTTGATGTTCAATGTTTTTGTAGCGAAACCATAAATTATACTATCGAGTTAACTGAATACGAATTCGAAACTCGATTGTAATTTATATAGCTGCTTGTTTGTGTAACCCATGCAGTACCAAGCTTCAACAATTTGATATCAAAAACAAGTATATGTAGGCACATAAAAATAGGACGGAAGTACAGGACCTACAAACGCACACAACAGAAGAGTAGCAAATTAACTAAGTATCATACCTGTTTTCTTTAGGTTTGATGCTCCGATTGTCTTTGAGATCTTTGCGTATATGCATTGAATTATCTTTTTTTTAATTATTAACTAATAAATGATTAATTCGTAGTAAAGAACTTGTTTCGCAGAAGCACCGGTGCACATCGTAGCACGTTAACTTACTACGAAAATAATAATAGATATTACTCACAAAAAATTGCATTCAAAGGAAAGCAAACTGTTATAAACATTGTCAGGTCGAGGTCGAGCTCATTTGCGATACACAATGAAAGTTAAACAACTGTAAACTGTATTTCTATTTAAAACTGACAAGAAATTCAATTAAAAACTTTATTATTCCGATCACAGGCTTTTAACAAAAAATACATTTTGATTAACCGCACTCTCTGTAGTTTCGCGATGATGAAATTAAATTACAATGAATTTTCCACAGATTCTCACAAAGTATTTTCTTAATAAAATATAAGGCTTACATTTTGGATAGAATGAGTTAATGAGAACAAGTTATTATACTCGTAATAGTGTACACCATCATCGGCCGCCCGCCCGCGGCGAGACATCTGAATTGCTGAGTGGACCAGGTGGGCGGCGGGCGCCGGCGCCGGCCGGGATTATTAATATTGCTTTTATTGAATTATTCAAGTTTCATATTGAAACAAGAGATTTAGTGCAAAATTATTGGACGTTACTTAATAAGCGATAAAATATTGAATATATAATATTCATGCAATAATTCGGCAAACAGCAATTCGAGATGGCAGCGTCTGCTTGGCCGCTTGTGATTTATCGCCGGTTGGCATTGTTGATGCTCACGGCATGTAGCGTCCGGCGAGCCGTGCGGGGAGGCGTGTAGGGAGTCGTGTGGGGAGCCGTGTGGTGTGCCGTGTGGTGTGCCGTGTGGTGTGCCGTGTGGTGTGCCGTGTGGTGTGCCGTGTGGTGTGCCGTGTGGTGTGCCGTGTGGTGTGCCGTGTGGTGTGCCGTGTGGTGTGCCGTGTGGTGTGCCGTGTGGTGTGCCGTGTGGTGTGCCGTGTGGTGTGCCGTGTGGTGTGCCGTGTGGTGTGCCGTGTGGTGTGCCGTGTGGTGTGCCGTGTGGTGTGCCGTGTGGTGTGCCGTGTGGTGTGCCGTGTGGTGTGCCGTGTGGTGTGCCGTGTGGTGTGCCGTGTGGTGTGCCGTGTGGTGTGCCGTGAGGTGTGCCGTGAGGTGTGCCGTGAGGTGTGCCGTGTGGTGTGAAATGAGGGGAGTCGTGTGTGAAGCCTTGCGGGAAGGCCTGTGGGGAACCGTGCGCTGAATCGTGTGGGGAGCCGCGGAGAGTGCATTTGTGATATGAATGAACACTCTTTATCCAGTTTCAATTTAATTCTATATTTTACTAATAAGGTCGTATCGAGACGATGAGGGAAACTATACGAATCATTTATTACACGCTTGGCTGCCCATTCGCTCGCAAGATGCAGCATAGGTAATGCAGTTTCTCACTTTATCTAATTTGTCGGCCATCTTGTCGGCCTTGCATTATCGATGGGGCCATGAGACTATTTAAGTAAATTAGGTACCGACACATTTCAGCTACACATGCTATCGGGAAGGCTGACGTAAGCGAGTTTACCACAGGACAGGATATCAGGATAAGATTGAAATTCATATGGTAGCAGGTATATCGAAATTCATTTCGCCGTTTAACATAAGGTCGACGGAACATTTGGCGTTTCTATTACTGATCGAACAAACAACTGACCACAATACATACATTTCTATGGCTTGTCGAGCATATGACCTTCCAATCTTGATGGGATTAAAAATATTGTGCTTACTTACTAACTTGTCATAGAACATACTTGCTTAATAGAGCTTTTAAAATTGTGGGAAGTTGTTAATAATGTGTCATTAGCAGTATTACAACTAGAAATTTTACAATGCACTTTAGTATTGTATTAGCTTTCTCTTAAAGAGGAGTTTACAGTACCTCCTACCAAACGTCCATTCGACCAAACGTTCATTCAATCAATGTTGGAAACGCCAATGGTTATATCGACAAAATGTCTTTTGGTCAGTTGTTGGTCGGATCAGTAAGAGAAAGGCCAAATGTATCGTCGAACTTATGTTAAACGGTGAAATGAATTTCGATATCCTGTGGTAACCTCGACGTATGCACTGAATTTCTTCACTGCTTTTTAATTTTTTAGTGCTTTTTAGCGGCACAGTGCCAATTATCCAACGGTTCTAAGGCACTTTAATTAATATGCAATGTGCAACTGATATAGTTATACTCGTATTCCTAAAGCTTGTTCTTACAACACCTCAATGTACACTTTTAGCAAAAAGCGGACATTAGTTTGACAACGACGACATACGATTTGTTAACATTAGTGCACGGAGCACGGCGGGCGTGTACTAACTGTGTACTAACTGTGTACTTACTTCGAGAAGCTCATAGTTGTTGAGCTTATTACTTAAGTTTGTTTAATTTAGCTAACATTTCGCTTGTAGATCATTAATCTGTCTCCTCTCTCCGCCTCATATATTTATAGAATAGAATAGAATAGAATAGAATAGAATAGAATAAATTTTTATTTGGTTCATAAATATAGTGATAAAAATACATTAAGCTTAATACACAAATTTATAGGTTCCAGAACCAAAAAGGCAACCGCTCAGCATGTGTCATGACCTAAGGAGACCCAGGCCACAACGCTGGTATTCTGCGGAAGCCGTAACTAAAATAAAAACTAAAACTAATAAGGAAAGAGGTAGCACCAGTGATGCAAGAATCATTGGCAATACTCAAGCTTATAAATGCTCAACTCGTGTATGTTAGGGTGTGTAGGTGTGTGTATGTGTGTGTGTGTGTGTGTGTGTGTAGAAAAACACGGGAAAACAAATAGTAAGTAACTGTTTATCGCGTAGCACGACTGTTCATTTACCGCATATTTGCTCATCGAAAAGAAATTTTTTGAGACGACATTTAAAAACAGCAATAGATTTGCAGTTTCTTATCGGCGGCGGTAGGTTGTTCCAGCATTTCGTGGCAGAGTATCGAAAACTACCACGAAAAGCAGCCGTGCTATGCTCTGGACACATCAAGCGTAACGCGATTCTTATTTTGCACTGAGTGAATCTCAGTTTAGAGAATAAGTAAGACGGCTCTTGACTGTTGATGACTCCAAAGAGCAAGGAAGCAAAATGCAATCTTTGTCTAGCGTTCATATTTAAAAGATTGTTGCTGTTCAAAAATGAAGAGATGTGTGATCTTGGAGGGACTGGGAAACAAAACCGTGCACAAGCATTTTGAATGCGTTGGATTACTTTCCTGGTACGTCCCAACATACATCCTCCAATCACAGTATCACAATAGTTGACTTTGGAAAGAACAAGTGACTCGCATAAATTAACTCGCGTGTCCACGTCGATGTAATTGCGGATTCTATATAAAACCTTTAGCCTGTAGAAACAGTTTCTCATTATTTCCAGCATATGTCCTTCAATAAAGGTTCATGCACTGTAAACATATGGGTATGATCCGATTACGTATAAAACTAATATATTAACAGACATGTTAATATATTAGTTTAAAAAATAACCAGTTATTTCATAAGAAAAATAATAAAATAATAAATTATAAAATAATGTCTTGTTTTCTATGTGAATGTCTAGGTATACCGTACCTCTTTTATGTAAACTACATTTATAATCTACAAAAAAATGATTGCTGTACTTATTATCGCGTGTGCGATTACGAATTTGAGAAAAAGATGAATTATTATTTTTTGCTTGAACTGAAAGAACCGAATAGCCGGGTAAGTATCATGATTCGGAATCAGGTTTTAGACAAGCGAAAAATCGGGTTTTTTGGAACCGGGTAGAACCGGGTGCATGATTTAATATGTTTATATTAGTACGAGTATAATATGACTTAATGGTATTAGTGTATATGTTCGAGATCGAACACTAAGATTCAATCTTTAGGCTGAATGAGCTTAATTCCTTACCCATCGGTGAAAACGGTATTATATAAAAATGTCAATGTAATTGTCTTTTCGGTTTTCGACGTCGGTATCGCTCGGTTGTATGGAAGGAAAATAATTAATTCGGTTTTATTTAAGCCATCGGCGGCTAGTTTGTGTGAAGTTAGACGGAACTAGGGCTGATCGGCAGCCCAGAGATATAAAATCCCTCGAGTTTCGGGTTCAGTAGGCGTTGCGCGGTGCCGCCTCGTTTGTGTGAGAAAGTGTGTTCTGTGGTGTGTGGATTTTGATCTGACCTGCGCGTGAGTCGGCAGTGTGACTGCCACTCCACGAGGTTCATCACAAGGTGCCTGGGCACCTTCTCCATCAGCGTGGGATCCGTGAGTGCAGGTCGCAGGTGCAGGTCAGACAACCTCAGAACTTTAGCTTTAGCATTTAACGCTGCGTATCGCAGCAGCTTCGGACCCTTTGATCGGAGACCTACATGGTCCAGGGGGTCTGAAACAGTATATCAATAAGGTATACGTGAAAGATTGTAGGCGTATATAAAAATGGAGCGCGCCGGATGACAACCCAATGGACTCTGCCACAAACTTCTTCTATACATCGATCCCTTTTGGGGAACTACCAAAACATGATATCGAGTTTGCCGCAAACCCGATGAACGCAGACTTCAACTGTAAGTCGTAACAAAACTGTCTAACTTTAATAATTGAAGGCGTCTCTTGTGTCTTGTCTTTAATCTGCGTCCAACCGGAAACCACGAGGGCCTGAACCAAGAAGAGTTGACGCAAAGTTGGAGATAAAGCCATTAACGGAAAGCGGCGATCGCGAGCTTTTCAGTAGCGGACCAATATTATACATAGTTTAAGGCAGCGACGCTAACTCAATGAACTACGACGACGACTTCAGATTCAACTTAATGACTTACTATTACTGGCCGAGTATTGATCAGACATGCAATGACATTAAGAATGCGGCGGTTCAGGGCCGTCGCATACTTTAATTAATACGTTTACGTTTTTATTTACGTCCGTAGTCGAAGCTCGGAAATGCAAGCTATCAAGGCAAACGCAAATTATAGGCGCGGAATCGAGTCTCAAGAGGCGGAGGTGTTCGCTTATCATGATAGATAAAAAACATGCATTTTGATTGTGACAGTTTACCAACTTGCCACCTGACCATAAGCAGGTAAAAAGTATCTTCAAGCGTCTCACGAAAGCTTGCGATCAGTCAGCCAGCCCCAACGCGCTGCCGTAATGAGTTCGAGTGGTTCCATTCGTAACTTCTGGGTAATTAATGTAGTTTGTTTTGCTGAGCGTTCCCTAATTAGAGCAACTAGCTTTAATTAAATACTTTTCACCGGCCGCCGCCGGCGCCGGCCGGTTGGGCCGGTGGTGGCGGTTTCGTTCAGGTAGTTTGCACGAATTAAATTCGAAATGTTCTGTGTTCGGAAAGTTTACGGAACACGGTGGCATAACTACATGTTTATGACAAAACAAGGATTATTCTACAACAAACGGACTGGGAGTGGCCGCCATTTGCGAAATTACACAAAGCTTTGTTTTGATATTATGGTAAACTTTTTAGGCTTACGTCGACAAGAGAATACTAGCGGGGTGGGGGCAGCCGGCTCACGGCTATCACCAGGTGTCGCCTGGTGATAGCCGTGAGCCAGATATAAAAAATGCTCCTACTCCTCTATTTACTCGCATAGGTTAGGAATCCAAGAAGCTTCACTCGGTAAGTTAATAATAGCGACAGATAACGTAACTCGATATAGTTAGAGAATAGACGACGATGATGCTGGAGATCTAAGACTAATTATAAACGTTTTAAAACTAGGAATCGGAAACCGGTTAAATTTATTAACCGGTTTAGGTCGTTGACCCTATATCGGAATGGTGTGAATTACCGGTAATTAACCGGTCAAATAAAATTAAAACCGGTTTTTTATTAATTGCGATACCTTTAACCGATTCATTTGAAATCCAAACAATTTGTAAGCAACGCCATCTGTTGTTTTTTGTGTAAATTAATGGAAACTAATGAGGCTCTTGCATCATTTCTATGAATACGCGACTCTAGGAGTAAGTTTTCGACTGTGTTGCGAGCCGGGCTGTATAGCAATATTTTGCGTGTAAAAATATAAAACGCCGTAGTTTACCGGACAGTCGTCTTGCCAGATAATCAAGTAAGTATATATTTTCTCTGATATTGAAAAGGAGTCGTATTCTAAGGCAGAGGACGGTAAGTAAAAACATAAAGCAGTGTAGGTAAATAAAACAATGATTACATTTTTGTATGATCTGTAATCAATATAGTAATTATGTGTATGCGCCTGGCTGAGTTGAGGAGTGCATATGAGATTAACCGGTTAAATCAGTGCCAAGTATCGGTTTACCCGAGCTTTAAATTTCAAAATTTAGAATTCAAAATTCAAAATCATTTATCAGTTTAGGCTACAAATAGCTCTTATGAACGTCATTATGCTATCGGTTCGTAAGTCTACTCTGGGCGGGAGATCTTGTACTGAGAAGAACCGGCAAGAAACTCAGCAGCTCTTTTCTCCCTTACAGCATCAAAAATATTGGAAAATGCCCTATCATAAAAATAAACTTTCTATCACAAATAAAAACATAAGGACAATCACACATGTTAAAAAAACAAAAGAGAAAATATAATAATATCTATGTCATACAGTACTAATAAAGGTCAAACATTGTCTAAGAAAAAAAAAACAAAGTTAAAATGTTTATATATTTTTAACGCAAATTTTGTTGCATCTGATCTGATCTGTAGTATTTGTAAAAATTTTATGATCGGATGTTAATGACGGTAGTTGTTGACATTGAATGGGCGCCTTTGGCTTTCAAAGTAAAAAGTAAATAGTGTTGAATAATTTCGGCGGGCTGGTTAGAACCACGATAGCTCAATTGGAAGAGCACCTGACCCGGTATGTCAGAAGGGTGCAGGTTCAAATCCTGCTCGTGGAAATTTTTTCAACATTTGTGTTTTTGTAATTTGTTCGCAACAAAATTTGCGTTAAAAATATATAAACATTTTATAAATAGCTTGCCTACTTCTTAACTGATCTGTAGTATTTGTAAAAATATTATGATCGGATGTTAATGAGGGTAGTTGTTGACATTGAATGGGCGCCTTTGGCTTTCAAAGTAAAAAGTAAATAGTGTTGAATAATTTCGGCGGGCTGGTTAGAACCACGATAGCTCAATTGGAAGAGCACCTGACCCGGTATGTCAGAAGGGTGCAGGTTCAAATCCTGCTCGTGGAATTTTTTTCAACATTTGTGTTTTTTAACAAAGTTAAACTTTAATAAAAATAAAAATAATAGTATGCAAGAGCAGACCAACCTCCACAGGCGGCACCCGTTTACGAGTATGACATAGAATCAGCCATCGCTTCACTCAACCATATTTTAGGGAATTAACGACCCGACGCACATGCCACCACCGCAGAGACAATAAAGAGAGCATGACACACTCAAGCTACTCTAAATAAAAACCTAATGAAATGTTTAACGTAACATTAAAGTAATGATTGATCCCCATAAAATAAAAAGTGTTTTTTTTATATTATAACCAGGCTGTTTCGTCATCTAAATATTCCTTGACTGTATAATAACCTTTCTTAAGTAAAGAAGATTTTACATGTTTTTTAAACTTATCTAAAGGTAAATCTTGTACAGTACTAGGTATTTTATTAAAGTAGTGTATACCTTGCCCCAAGAAAGAGCCAAGAACCTTTTGCAACCTGAACAGTGGCATTACAAGTTTTTTCTTATTTCTAGTATTGAAATTGTGTACGTCACCGTGTTTTATAAATGAGTTGATATTGCAACGCACAAATCGACGCAATTATAAATAAACTGAGATGCAACTGTAAGAACACCACAATTCTTTAAAAATATTTCTTAAAGTGGTTCGGGAACCTAGTCTATAGATGGTTTTTATTGCTCGTTTCTGTAAAATAAATATAGGTTCAACATCAGCTGCTGTAGCCCAAAGTAAGGCATCATACGACATGAGACTATGAAAATAGCTAAAGTAAACTGTTCTAGCAGTTTCAACGTCTGTTAATTGTCTAATTTTTCTGATAGCATAAGCAGCAGAACCAAGTTTACCAGACAATTTCGATATATGAGGATGCCATTAAAGTTTTAAGTCAAGTTTTATACCTAAGAAGACTGTTGAGTCTACCAAATCTAATTTATCACCGTTTATTCTAATATCAGTTGGTTCACTTTTAACATTAGGTAGTGTAAATGTAATACATTTTGTTTTTTTGCATGAAGCTGTAGATTATTAACAGTAAACCAACTGAGTACTTTTGCGAGAGCATTGTTTACA
Organism: Eudonia lacustrata; assembly: GCA_947562085.1. Lineage (NCBI taxonomy): Eukaryota > Metazoa > Arthropoda > Insecta > Lepidoptera > Crambidae > Eudonia > Eudonia lacustrata. Next base: position 266,736 of record OX387323.1, on the reverse strand, counting down.
TCATCATAGTTATTCTTACACCTAGTAATATTCAAAATGAGTGAAGTATCATCTGCAAATAAAACAATTTCACAGAAGTTCTCTACGAAGAATGGCAAGTCCTTAAGGGTGCGCCGTCCGTAAGTGACAAGTGTCATATGTTTTATTTGAAATGTCGTCGTCCATATTTATTTGATGCCGCGCGGCCATACTAATTTTGTATGGGGAATTTAAGGTGCTTAATAAAAATAATTATTTAAATAACCACTTGATGAATCGAAAACGTAGTCTAGCATCTTGTAGTTTATCCATTGATGATTGTTTAGACAAAATCAGAGGTACAATAATTTAGATAACTATAAGAAATCTACTAAACGCCGCCACTCGTTTTCATGATTTTTTCCCAACTTTAAATGATATTGTAGAAAAAACTATAGCGTGTTATGAATTTATGGTTCTGACAAATTGTAAACACGTTCCCTATGATACTAAATATATATTTTGTTCATTTAATACAATAGTATTTTCAATTATATCTACTTAACCGTAACTGCATTTTTGGCATTTTTTGGTCGGCGCACCCTTAATATAAATTAAAAATAGGAAGGGCCCAACAGTTGTCCCTTGCAGAACTACCATTTTTACATGAGATCCAGATGATTTAGTTCCATTTTTATCGACAGTTTGTGTCCTAGAACTGAGATACGACTCTATCAATTTAAGTGCAAAATCATTAAGACCATAGTAGTGTAACTTCATCACCAGAGTCCGGTGCTCAATGCAATCGAAAGCCTTGGATAAATCGCAAAAACTCCAAGAGCGTTCTGAGACTTCTCCCAGGCATTGAATATATGTTTTATTAAAGCAACACCTGCGTCAGTAGTGGAACGACCCTTTGTAAAACCATATTGTTTCATATGTAAAAGCTTGTTTGAGTTTTGTTCCAGTTTAAGTTTTTCATAAATTTTACTAGTACATAGTTACTAGGGTCTTCTTTGTTTTCTGATTTAAATAAAGGTATAACTTTACTAAATTTCATAAGATCTGGAAAGATACCTTTATTGATACAGTAATTAAAAATGTCTGCAAGATAAATATAATATTCTTAATTACATTAATACTTATTTAAAATTCCGCCCACAAATTTAAAATTCCGTTCTCTGTAACCAACATTTTTTCGGTATGGTTGGAACAGTTTATTTAATGAACCGGTTATTCAATGAACTGAATCATACCGGTTTAAAGAACGATATGAACCGCTATTTGTTAACCGGTTCAGAGCCATGTAAAACAATTGCTTTTGTTTTCAGGGTTTCTTATTTTCGTCTCTGAACCAATTACCAGGACAGGGTCGTTGACCTAAAAGGTCATCCAAAACTGAGAGCTGTGCATTTTCGAATGAAAAGTAATCCTTCTCCCGTGTTCATATAAATCTGTGGTGCGCCCTGAATACTTGATGCTGTGCGACGCGCGGCGCGGCTCATCTGCATAATGCGGTGCCGCCGCCGCCGGCTCAGAGTCAACGGCTCGACACGGCCCGAGCCGTCGCGACAAAGCGACGAGTGTCTCAGTTTAAGGCAACTTATACCGCGGCGTAAAGTTTTCATGAATAATCACAGTGTATCAAATTGATTTTAGAAATTCCTTTTTGACGATTCGTTGGAGAGGGGATACCAGTAAGGGACTTTACGTTGTCAGATACGCTTGCAGAATTGCGAAATAAATTTCCCTATTCAGACCTACACTTGATTCTGCAGCAGATTTCAATTACTAACTATATCGAAAATTTTATCATAATATGGCATGGTGTTTCGAAGTGTAGTTTCTATTTCGCTGAGGACGCCAAGACTAGATTTATACATTAACACTAGAAACTTTAAAGGTTCATATCTAAGCTACAAGTAGCTGTAGGTGGCTTCCGTGGCAACGTAGCAAACGAGCGCAGCGCAGCGTGTCGCAGGATTCACTATAGCTAACTAAGTGTAAAATAATATTATTAATGTATGATGTTTGCTCCTTGACAGCGGAAAGTAACGCAGCGTCGAAGTTTCCGCGCTCACACAATATGTTAATCTGAGTCCAAATAGACGATACCATTTATGATAATATAGATTTTTTTTCACCTGATGTTAAGTGGAAACGGAGTCCATAAGCAAGGACAACTGCTCACACACTAACTCATCCTGCCGCATGCCGGCCCACAAGATGCCTCTTCACGTCTCGTTTGAAGGACCCCATAGGAAGGAGGGAAAATGTTTGCTGATAGACTATTCCATCTTTTGGAAGTGCGACAAAGAAACGAGTCACCAAATTTCTTTGTGCGCGATGGAATGTTCGAGACAGTACAGCGGTGACTCCGGAGAGCAGCACGCGTACTCCTAAGGAGGATGGGAGAAGGTGGGATAAGGTCAAAGAGTTCTTTAGAGCACTCGCTGTAGTATAAGCGGTAAAAGACACTGAGTGACTCTATATCTCTACGCAATTGCAGGGGCTCGAGAGCATTAGTGACCTTTGCAGAACCGTCCCTGAGGTGCGAGCAGTACTCCGCGCAAGACCGCACCTGTGTCTTGTACAAAAGGCACAACTGCCTTTTGTACAAGACACAGGTGCGGTGCGGAGGGTCGGGCTGTCAAAGCAGCGTACTATTGGTATGGTATACTGTCGAAGCAGCGTACCGTCGATATATGGTATACTGTCGATGCAGCGTACTTTCGATACAGTATACTTTCGCTATTGTGACCCGTCGATAGAACGTTTTCGATACAGCGACCGTCGATGTTGTGTCTGTCGATTTCGTGAACTAGAACCCAAGGAACGGATGCGAAATAGTCCCGCATACCAACCTAGTCTGCCGACGAGTAGTGCCAAATCTGGCGTTTCGATGCCGCTGAAGGCGGTAGTGGGGCCAGAGACACTTTGCTGGATACCAAGCAGTGATCCAAAGATCCTAAAGAAGCTCGAATTACCACTCGGTAACCAGCTGGGCGACTCGTCAGCAGAAGGTCCAGCAAAGAAGGCGCGTGACCGACTATATCTGGAATCCTGGTGAGCTGGTTCACCAGTTGTGTCAGGTCGTGCGTGAGAGCGAATGCGTGGGCAGTTCTACCTGCATGGTCAGTTTTGGAGGAATTTAACCACAACTCGTGGTGAGCATTGAAGTCCCCCAAAAACACCAATTCCGCCGATGGAAACCGTTCCTGCGCATCATCTGCTGACTAAGATGTTCCATAGGTCAGATAAGATATTTGTAAACTGTATAAACGTGGGACTTCAATGTAAGCAGACCAAGCGTATTCCAATCCTATTTTTTAATTGGCATTCACATTCAAATAGAAGCAGTTCATTTCATTATATTGCGTCGATCGTAAAGAAAAAGTAGTGCTGGATGGCTCTACAATATGGAGCTGAAGTAAGCAGCGTGAACTGGCTGGATGCAGAGAGATGGCACATTTTCGGGTCCATTAATCTTAAACAAAGTAACAGAATTTCGTATAGATTGTGTCGTCGCGAGTTATTTGCAGACAGAGCAAATTCGGCTACAGAAACTATAAACTTAGTTGTTGTATATGCGTAGCTATAGATGTAGGTGCGTGCTGCGTCCACGCCCGACCGAGATTTGCCAATAAACAGTGTGTCACTAGCAGTCGTGCGTATTACTTGTGCTCCCCTTCTCCGTATCTAACAGTGGCGACGAGTACCCTCGAGTTTAACACAAAAAAAAGGAACCGTTAACATGTCGCATTTTGGTATATTGTCTATATTCGATCACAATGTGCAAGATTGGAAGACTTATAAAAGTCGGCTATTACAGTGGTTCTTGGCAAACGACATTGGTTCAAAGAATGATACGGCGGGAGTAAAACGACGAGCGATTTTGCTAAGCGCACTCGCAGTCGGTACTTTTAAGCTCGCAGCAGATTTGGCATTACCGAAGCAACTCGAAGATGTGCCCTTAGAAGAAATTTTCGCTTTACTAGACGGCCACTTCACACCGAAGCGGTGTGGGTTCAACGAACGATACAAGTTCTACGTGGCAACACAGCAACCAGGCGAGACATATTCTCAATGGCGGCAAGGCTGCGGGGTCTCACGGCTCATTGCGGGTACAACGACGTGGAGGAGGCGCTTCGCGATCGCTTTGTCATGGGGATGACGGCGGGACCCGAGCGTGAGAAGCTCTTTGCGCAAGACATGGGTTTATTGTCGTTAGCGAAAGCGGTCGAGTTAGCGGAGAGCATTCACTGTGCTCGTGCGGGAGCTGCATCGGTACCAACTCACACTTCTTGTCACCAAGACAACACACCTTAATAAATAAAGTAGCTTTATTATTGTTATCATTACTATTAAATAAGGTTAATATAACACTTTTCTTGTATAGCCTAGTAATAAGGAACAAATTACCTGCAGGTTGGGAGCCTGGTGATCTGTAACACAGGTCTACGCCTAGCTCAAACACCAGTCTCACACAAATGAATCTAAAAATTATTTATTGTACATTGACGACCTCCTTGGTCGAGTGGCTTGCACACCGGTTTTCATGGTGTTGCCATCTCTGAGGTCCCGGGTTCGATCCCCGGTCGGATCAATTTAGAAATACCTGTTTTTCTGAATTGTTTCGGGTCTGGGTGTTTCCTATGTATAATAAGTACGTATTTAAGTATATTAAGTATGTTTATCCGTTGTCTAGTTTAACCTATTCTCGAGATTCTTAAGGAAGCTTTTCTTGGGGCTAGATAATTGGTGTGAGTGTGGGAAACATTTATCATTATTATTTATTGTTTCTTTACTTTAAGAACGATCATTTGTGAAGAGAAAATAAACGTTTTATTTATTATTATTAAAAAAAACTGTTCAGCATCAAGATCCAGTGTTTAAGATAGCGAAGGGACAAAGTTCGGCTATGTCGAATCGAGCGGTCGATCGAAAAGTGATGTGTTTAGTGTGCGGTCGTTCTAATCATGATTCTTCCCAATGTCGGTTTGCAAATTATACGTGCAAAAATGCAATTTGAAAGGGCATTTGCGTAAAATGTGTACAAAAGTTAATTACGTGACAACGGGGGAAGTTAGTGAAGACGACGATGGTAAGTCAATTTTAAATATGCGGTCGCTAAAAGGTGAACCTATGACGGAAAATGTAACTATGAACGACGTCCAATTGGAATTTGAAATTGACAGCGGGTCCGCAGTAACAGTAATTTCTGAAAATACTTATAATTTATATTTTAAAGACCAGCCATTACTAGCCACGGGTGAAAAGCTGTGTAGTTATAATGGGAACAGAATGATGTGCGTAGGCTATGTTCAGCTATCGGTTACGTACAGACATCAGACTCGAGCACTAGCCGTGTACGTCATTCAAAACGGAGGGCCCCCGTTACTCGGCAGAGATTTCATATCGAGTTTCAAATTAGAATTTTCAGTTATACCTTCTCATTTTGTCAGTAGTTCGAACAATATTGAATTGTTGCAATCTCAATTTCCTAACGTTTTTTCAGACAAATTAGGAACATTTAATAAATATAAGGTCAAATTAAAGTTAAAACCGGACGCTAAACCCATTTTTTTTAAAGCGCGTTCAATGCCGTTTGCTTTGCGTGGCAAAGTTGATAAGGAATTGGAACGCTTGGAAAGTTTAGGTATTTTGAAGCCAGTCGATCGTTGTGACTATGCATCTCCAATTGTCCCAGTACTCAAACGGAACGGGTCGGTGAGGTTAGTCGGAAGAAACTATCAACTTTTTATCAGCTTGTGTCAAAGATTCTAAATAAACTTTTCAAATCCATAGTTAACAGTGAATGTTTGCCGATTGGAAAAACCAGCTAATTCACACAATTCGCATAAAGGAGATGTTTAATTTTGTATGGAGAAAATGCCAACACCTTGTACATAATACCAAAATGTAGCTTATGCATGGAATAAGCTTATTCAAAATGATTTTCTTCAAATAAATGAATAGTTTTTACGTAAGAAGTATTTTAAATAACAAATAATGGCAAGTTTCGTGATCGCAGGGGGTAATGGTGGTATTCTGTCAATGTCATGTCATGTCAAGTAGCTGTCATAACAAAAGTACTTACCGTATGAATGAAAATTGTTAATGTTAATAAATTAACTTACTTCTGGCTATTACTTTTATAACTTGTAGGTAGAGTAGAGTTAAACTTAAGCTATTAAGTGCTAGATTTCAGCTTTTTATTACCTACTGCCATGTCGCATAGCTGTGAAAGAATACTACCACCCACTCTCCTTCCTTAGTTAGGCGTCATAAAAGGCGACTAACGGACTAAAGACTGCACATACATCCAACATCATAGAGCGGTGCACGCTGAGAACATGTGCAGTCGCTATTTGGTGAAAAGTGGACTATGGCAGAGGACTGCTTTTGATGTCCTCATTGCCTAGTGTCTGACAATGACAAACCCTTCGGGGATAATAGTCGTGATTATATGTATGTATTACCTACTGCTGCACCTACACATAACAGAACAGCAGCTAACCTCGATTGAACTCTATGTACTTACATCAAATCAAATCTTAATGTACATTAGAGAAAACACACAACATACTCGTCCTATTGTAGTAACATGCAGTGAATAATCAACTACCTAGTAAACACACTTAAGTAGGTAGGGAAGGTAACTGGTAGTGATGAAATAAAACAGTTTTATGAAGTTTTATATTTTTATTTATTTCAATTTGACTTCATTCTCTCGCTCCAGCAACATTTTTAGATGTCATTCACAAGAATGCCATCTAAAAATGTTGCTGGAGCTGTTATATTTTCTTCGTGACGGGCCCATCCCAGAAACCAAATAATTGTCATAACATGAGCGCATGTTCCAACAGTTCTTTTACCACATATGCAACTACAGTAATACCCTTTTATTACATCTTCCCATTCATTACCTTGTGTTGCTAAGAGGATATATGTGTAATATATTTTTTGACTAAAATGGCGAGATTTTATACGTCCTCTTAGCAACACAGTCTCATGTGAGGACAATTCTGGTATGTTAGTAACTTCTAAATCAGTTGATATCTCCACCACGAATGATCCATGTTGTCTCAAATGTTCGCCATAATACGATCTCGCTTGTTTTATTTGGTAGATACCCAGAGCAAATAGTGTGAGATCACTCATGGTCATTCGTGGGAAGATACTTAATTGCTCATTTTCTTCATTTATTCTGTAAAAATGGGCCCGCCGACGGTTAACATTATTTAAGATTATATATTCTGCTAAATAATTAGGCAACAAAATTCTGGTTTTTGCTCTGTCCAAAATTATTTGAGCATCTGGCCGGTTCACAAGCACTTTATGGAAAGCATTTATTATTGCGGCACTAATCCTAAAGTCGTCCATTAGATGCCTTGAAGCCACATTAAAATATTCATTACGTAATAATCTAAAGTCTCGTTTAAATCTGCCATTTACCACTTCAACTACCCATCTACATAACGTCACACATCTTGATTTGTTTGCTATAAGGGTGGATAATTGGTTTTCTCCTTCTTCTAATGTTTCTGGCTTATACACTGCATAATTTAGTGATTCCAGCAGAGGCAGAGCATCACGAAAGCCCCGGTCTAAAATGAAAATATCTTGAGGTCTGAAAAAGTTTCTTAATTCCGCATTTTCATCTTGGAAAAGGGCTTTCGTGATGTCTGCATCTGATGTTGTTGCTGGATATGGCCCCAAAGCATCTATTATATATCCGTCAGTAGCGACAATTAAAAATGGTTTAACCAAGTTTCTATACTTGTGTATACTGTAAGTTTTTTTTTGAAAGAGATAATTAGACGACTTTTGGACGTATATATATGTACCATCACAGATGACAATTGGTTTTCTCTCTGCACTAGGATTTCCGAATAACCCTTCGGGTATCAAAAGATTTCGATTTATAAGGTCACCTCTACTTATGTGGTTAATACCTAAATGTAACGGTACAAAGTCATTTTTTAAAGCTTCTCTAGCTTTTTTTAATAATATTGTCACTAGAGCTTTACTTATTTGAAACAGAGAAGCTATTCTGTCTAATTAGGTAAAGCCCTAGTGCCAAATGTGGACGCTTACATGATTCTTGTAAACTAGGTATTTGTCTTAATATTGATTCATAATTGGATTTCGTGACTCCAGTCCAAAAATGAAAAATATTGTCGTGAACCAATCTATAATTTTTAAAGTTAATTGGTATTCCACTGGCATCCTCTGCCTCTGTGGATAGTCTCAGTAAAGATTGCACTTCATTTTTAGTAAAGGAGTCACTTAATTCGAATTGGTCTAAAATGTCCCAGTCATATACTGTGCTATGCATTTGACAGATCTTTGCATCTTCTGTTACAAACACTTTTTTCGATTGGAGGATTCTCTTCTTTAAACATAGAGGCACATTCAATCGTTCTGGTTCTGTGCAACCTGGTACAAAGCAGTGTGCACTTGAATGTGTTGTATGAGTGAACTCATCTAATTGCATAGTTGTTTCTGGTACTGCGATAATATTGGGGTTCTCTCGTAACTCCTGGACCATTCTCCAGCACCCCATACAAACTAATGCATCCGCTGGAATCTGAAAACACAAAATTATTACCATATCTATCTATACTATTATAAAACACTGAAGATATTTTCGAAAAACTAATAGGGATCGACTATTTAGTGGATTCTGAGCTAAAAACGATATTTTTGTCACCCGTATATTAGAACGAAGATATGGCCCATAGTGTAACAAGGCAATTATATAAAAAGAATTTTGATAAATGAAACTACTTACTTCTCTTGAAAACATTCTTTCTGAGATTATATTTCTCTCAGGACCATCTCCCAGAATATGTGTCCGTCTGTGAAGCAAAGATGATCTGCACCACACGCAAACATTTCTATTATACGTGATTGCTTCATCCTCGCTCCTATCAACAATTCCTTCCTCTATTTGCCTCACAGCATTGTTTGCAGCTTGTCTGCGAATATTTCGCTGAGCAGCAACCCAACAAGCATAGCAAACACGTCCATTATTAGGTATCTGTTAACAAAGAAATCATAAAATGTAAAGTAATTTTTTTAAATTAGATCACTCACTTGTATTTCTTGATAATAAAACTATGAAAAGATACCTGTCTTGGACTAATTCTTCTCGCGATTTCATTTCTTTCGGGACCTTCTGACAATGCATGTGATCTTCTCTGAATTAAAGACCTTCTGCACCATACACAGGCATTTGAGTCCTGTGATGCCAAAATTCTAGGAGGCCTGGGATTTGGACCCTCATTTTGACTAACGAGGCCACTAAAGTAGACCCAGCATGCATAACATACTAATCCTCCTTCAGGAATCTACAAAAAAGATTGTAATTCAAATCAGTAATTCATAAAAAAATCTTCACTTTAATTATTACTTCAACATGAATTTGTATTATGTATTAAAAGTTAATCAATACCTGTCTAGGATAAATTCTAGCAGCAATAAGTTCTCTCTGAGGTCCTTCTGAGATAGAACGTGTTCGTCTTTGAAACAATGCTGATCTGCACCAAACGCAAACATGTTCTCGGTGGCTAGAAGCTTCATTTTCAGTTGATGACATTCCTACTTCTAGTATTGCGAAACATGGATGACAAACTATGCCATCAGTGTCAACCTAAAATACAAAAGTTTGTTTTAAACTAATATAAAATAAAAAAATTAAATAAAAATTAATAAATATTATTATTAATATTATATATTATTATTAATTAGTAAATATTTGAGATCAATTCCATTACTGTCATAGATAATTGAGTTGGTTCGGAATCTATTTCCTATATTTATTTTGTCTTCTTGTGAAGAATGTGTTAGGTTCTAATTATTAGGAAAATAAAAATGTAACAAAAATAGTTTTACATAAATACTACATGCAATAACAACTAACCTCATGTCCAACATGTTGTTCCAAGATCATTAGTAATTCTATCCCCAGATTAGATGCGAGATAATGGTTTTCCGAACACACATCTATCTGTCCATCACACATCACACAGAAAGAAGACATTGTTTGTTGGCTGAAATAGATATTTTATTTAGTTTATTGTATTTTACTTTGATTATAGTTATTTCAATAGAGCACTGTAAATATTTGAGATCAATTCCATTACTGTCATAGATAATTGAGTTGGTTCGGAATCTATTTCCTCGAAAAGAAGTGTTTAAAGCATTTTATTAATTCTCTGGTAAATGCCTAATTAAAATACGAAAAACTCACCTGAAAACAACGAATGTAGTAGCAACAATGCAATGGTATCAACAGTAGCAGGGTCAAATGCAAATCGAAGTCCGGGATAGCAGGCAGAAGTCAACAAGTGAGGCAGCAAACGGAAGTCCAGGATAGCAGGCAGAAGTCAACAAGTGAGGCAGTAAACGGTAGCAGGTAATCGGTCCAAATCAGAATTTAAAAACAGCACAGCACAAAAACACAACGACTCAGAATCCACGTAAAAACGGAATGAAAACAAAACACCGGTTTTTTTTAAATCATGGTGACAGTTGCACTTTTAATTACTTTCTTTACAGCTTTGGACACTTGTGTTTAATCTCAGAAAGACATCTCAAGTTGCCAGGTTATTAAAAATTATGTTTCATTTTTTTATTCTTACGCAAAAATGGTAAAGCATATCGGAATATTAAATATATCAACTAAATACATGTATTTTATACTATTTTTTGAGTAGGTGTACATGGTCCTGGCAAAAAATTAAACATCTCCTTTGATAATTTGACGATTATCGTCGATTGCAGCAACTGAGAACTGTTGTCGATCATCGAAACTCGCAACTAGTATTGCTCTCTGCGCAGATTCTTTAGGTCATACTTATGGAAACAGCTATTTGCGAGTTGCCGGTTGCCGCAATGAGCGAGCGCCTAAAACATGAAACAAAAGACATTGGACATTATGTTATGATCACTTGCAGACACTTTGCATGGAAAAGTTTGCTACGTGCTAAGAAAGGGTAGCTTGCATAAAAAGAAACATTTAGGTATAGGCTCTTCTCAGTACAATGGAAATATAAAAATTAAATGAGTTGTTACCCAACCGCCTCCGTGCCGTCGGCGCGGAGATCTTGCGGACTGTTCCGGTGAAGTTCGCCGAAGATTTTATGACACCTTTGGGGGGCATCAGGGGCGGCACGAGGCACTTCGGCGCGGCGAATACACAGTTAATACAACTGCTGGATTATTCTCTGACAGCCACTTTTTCAGCACAAGATAATATAACAAGAGCCTAGTCTTGTTTTGAGTTTATTAAAACAGATTTTAGGTTTGGACTCAACTAGAAAAACGCCGACAACAATGCGGTCATTAATAGTAGGTAATATAATGTAGTTTCATACCAACTCGTATCTGGCCAGTTTAGTAGGTTATGGTCCAATTAAGTGCTTGTTGATGTGGGAAGGCCTGAGCCCAGCACTGTGTCGTTTATAGACTGAAGATGATGATGATAACGTGATGTTAACGTGATGCTAACGTGATGTTAACGTCATGATAACGTAGTTACCTCTTTGTGATAATCACACAAACGAGCTATTATTCTGGCATACATTACCATGTCTTTCGGTACGACTCGTTCAGCGCTATTTCCCTGTATTTGATCAAATTAAATACGAAAGAGTGTTTGCTTCCATCCAGTGGTTAATTCCGTCCGCCGCTTAAGCTTCCTATAAATTATAACTTGATTTGAGAAACGAAATAAGTGAGGGGAGTTTATTTTGAAGAACAATTTGCAGGATATGCAATCCACCTACAAAATCGAAAATGAGTTAAGGAAAGAGTCGGCGCTAATACATTTTTAATGACGTTTTATGAATGAAGTAATAAAGATTTATGGCATTAACAATTTGTTGCTACATGATCAGAACTGTTCCTTCCTGTTCCTGGATTGGTGATTAAGGCGACGCATTGAAAATTTATATGGCGGGGATCTTGATTTTTCCCAACAATTACAAAACATATGAAAGTGATATTTGATGACATGATTTTTCATTTAATTGACTTCATTTTGCTAGTTGCAGAAACACGATTTGTCAACTTTTATAACAGAGAAAAAATATCAAAGTAACCTCTTTTAAAACATAGATTTGCATTGAATTGATTTGATCTACTCGCGTTTATTGTACACATTTAATGTGTAAAATAAACGCGAGTAGATCTGTAAAAGTTGTTTCATTTCAATGTGTAGTGTTCGCGTAAACTTTAGAAAACAATATAGATTTGCATTTTACAGGCAAACCAGACCGATTTAAGCATCTAAATTTTCTTAGTAGATTAGTCTTAACACACACTTCAATATTGTAGTTCATTTTTTAAATAATTTGTAGTTTTTTTTTTTTTTTTTTATATTAGAAGGAGGCAAACGAGCAGGCGGGTCACCTGATGGAAAGCAATCACCGCCGCCCATGGACACCCGCAAAACCAGAGGAATCACAGATGCGTTGCCGGCCTTTAAAGAAGGAATAGGCTCGTTTCTTGAAGATTCCTAAGTCATATTGGTCCGGAAATACCAACGCTGAGAGCTGGTTCCACAGCACTGTAGTTCGTGGTAAAAAATTACGTGAGAAACGCACAGTAGTAGATCGCCATCCATCAAGATGGTGTGGATGGAAAGACAGTCGATTGCGTGTAGTGCGGTGAAGGAAATCAGCGGCAGGGATCAAACCGAACAATTCCTCAGAGCACTCTCCATGATAAAGGCGATAAAATATACAGAGAGATGCAACGTCTCTCCGAAGGGCCAGTGGATCGAGCCGACCAGAGGTTACCACGTCGCCGACAACTCGAGCAGCTCTGCGTTGAATGCGGTCAAATGGGAGGAGTTGGTACTGGGGCGCTCCAGCCCAAAGATGGGAACAGTATTCCATATGAGGCCTGACCTGTGCTTTGTAAAGCTGTAAGCGATGGGTCGGCGTGAAATACTGTCCCGCTCTATTGAGCACACCCAGCTTTTTCGAAGCTAATTTAGCTTTACCTTCCAAATGACCGCGAAATTGAACGTCACTCGAAATATCGACGCCAAGGATTCCAATGGTCGGTTTGGTATCAAGGGGAGCTCCTTCAAAGTTAAGAGATACGACGAAGGGCTGTTTTTTAGCGGTAAACACGCAAACTTGTGTTTTGGAAGGGTTAAAATGGACTAGATTAAGTCGGCCCCAATTCGAGACATTACTTAACATGTTCTCAGTGTCAGTCACAAGATTATTCCGGTTCTCGATGACGCTTTCCAGAGAAATATTAGTACGTCCGGTGTAAAGCGTATCCCCACTACTGTCATCTGCATAGCAATGAATGCTGTTGTTATGCAACATGTCATTGATATGCAGAAGAAACAGTGTAGGCGACAGCACACACCCCTGCGGGACTCCAGCATTCACGGGCTTCAGGTCAGAGCATGATCCGTCAACTACGACTTTGATGCTACGCCCAGAAAGAAAGCTGGCGACCCACGCACACAATTTCTCAGGGAGCCCGTATGATGGAAGTTTCGAGAGAAGAGCCCTGTGCCATACCCTGTCGAAGGCTTTCGCTATGTCCAAGCTAACTGCCAGTGCCTCCCCTTTCCTCTCGACTGCCTCCGCCCATCGGTGAGTGAGGTACACTAAAAGATCACCAGCCGAACGACCGCGGCGAAAACCGTACTGGCGATCGCTTAGTAGCTGATTCTCTTCTAGGTACCTCAAGAGCTGGCAGTTTGTAATGGACTCCATTACTTTGGAGAGCAAAGAGGTGATGGCTATAGGCCTGTAGTTGGACGGATCTGAGCGATCACCTTTTTTGGGAATCGGGTGGACAAGGGCTGTCTTCCAAGAACTCGGGACAACGCCAGTCGTGTAAGAGAACCGGAAGAGGCGCGTTAGAACCGGCGCCAACTCAGGAGCACACGTCCGAAGCACAATGGGAGGGACTGCATCAGGCCCACTCGACTTATGAATGTCAAGGGAAAAAAGAGCCTTACGAACTGACCTTTGCAGGAACCGAACGTTTGGCATAGAACAAGCGCAATGCGGTATTGTTGGTGGCGAGTTTTCCCCATCGTCCAAGGTCGAGTTTGATGCGAAAAGAGTACCCAAGAGATCGGCTTTCTCTTTTGCAGTATGGGCAAGGCAATCATCGGTCTTGTGCAGTGGTGGAAGTGACGGTCGACAGAAATTCCCCAAGACAGCCTTGGCGAGAGACCAGAATGCACGCGTACCCGAAGGAAGACGCACTAGCCTCTCCCCAATTCTACCTGTAAATGATGACTTCGCTTTGGCAATGTCCTTCTTAAAAGACCTGGCAGCAAAGTTGTACTTCTTTTTGAGCACACTGGTACTTGGATCCTTTGATGACACCGCATTAGTCCAGGCTTGGTAATGCTCGCGCTTCTGGCGAGATGTTACTTTGCAACATCGACCAAACCATGGTTGGGATCTGCCGCCAATGGGAACCATAGAGTTTGGAAAAAAGAGTTCCATTCCCTGCAGTATCACATCAACGACAGAATCGGCGGCGACATCAGGATCATCCAGCGAGAAGCAAACTCGCCACCATGGGTACGACGCAAAGAAACTTCGCATCCCATCCCAGTCCGCTGACCTATAATGCCAGACCCGACGGCTGACCGCACGTTGCGATTTTAAAGTTTCCGTGAGAGGCACTGTGCTCCGAATCAGGCAATGATCTGATGAGCCTAGTGGTGCATCAACGGACACTTGATAGCCGTCTGGGTGCGAGGTCAACAAGAGGTCCAGTAAGGAAGGTGTATGGCCCTCCACATCTGGTACCCGCGTAGGCTCGGCAACCAGTTGGGACAGACTGTAGGCCAAAGCGAAGTCATGAACGGCTCTACCCGCATGGTCAGTAGTGCGTGAACCAAGCCATTCGACGTGGTGGGCATTAAAGTCTTCCAGCACCACGATCTCGGCAGAGGGGATCCGTTGGAGAAGGGAATCTGTGGCCGTTTGAACGCTCTCGACAAGTTGGTCAGTCTCAATGTTACCACTGTGGGACCTATACAGGCACGCGTAGACGCGAGGGTGGTGTCCGCAGTCGACTTGCAGCCATAAGATGGAGAGATCCCTAACTTCAAGATTGCCGAGGCGACGAACGCACATATCCTCCCTGACGTAAGCACAAACACCGGCGCGTGGCACAAACGAATGCTCCAGATTGTATCCCGGGTAGCGCAAGTAGGAGACGTCAGGACGGGGGGATATCTGCGTTTCAGTAAGGAAAAGCAAGGCCGGCTTCTCCGTCTCAAGGTGGTAATGAACGGCGCTTAAGTTGGAGTGAATTCCCCTGATGTTGCAGAAGTCCACGCGAAACGTAGGAGGGGGTGCCGAATGTCTTGCCTTACTCCTGCCTGCAGCATGTGCTGATACGAGCGGACTTTTGCCCTCCCCAGAATACTTAGGGCAGCCTGAGCGTGGACGCTCAGGGGGGGATTCTCCTACACTGGAGGTGCAGGTACCCCCCTGGGGTAAATCTAAATTTAAGTTCGCTGCCATATCAATTGTGTGTGGGGGGGGGGGGGAATAGGGCCTCCGGAACTATTACTGACCGGACGAAACACAACAGCAACGAGTGCCATTATTTCACGCCGGTATTAAGTGAGAGGGTGGTATTACACCGGGCGAGCCGGCCCAATGCGTGCTACAACGCAGCGTGGCTCTACCACTCAGTCAGTGTCACTCATTTAGCACCACCCAGGGGTCACGTGTAGGGTCTCGAGGGCAAACCTACGGACGCGAGTGACCTTAACCCCCAAAAGTTGTAGTTTTAATTTGAAGGAAAAAAAACAGCTTTTCTTATGGTACGTGGCGCAAACGCTCCGTATGAGATTTATTGTTTAGCGGTGCGTCGCCTTAAGTCGATGACATTAAATACACCGCCGACTTCAGCCGTCAGGAGATATTCCCAACAAGCCACTTGCTCGCAAGCCTCTCTTACTCCACTATTCTGTACTACAATTTAATGGGTGCACATTGCACTATCTTAGTTTGCAAGTATATAAAATAATGTATATAACCGAACGCAATAGACCACCAGCCACAACGATTCCTTTGCAGAGCCAGCACTTTAATTAAACATTTAATTCGATATTATAAACTTTGTAAGTATAGGTAGGCTTCACAGAATGCACATCTCAACAGATAGCTTATGTACGGCATGTGGAGAGGAAACGGAGTCAATGCAGCACCTACTGTGTGACTGCGACTCTCTGGCTAGGAAAAGAATGGGACTCCTAAGGTCGGCCTATCCGAAACTGGACGACTTCAGGCTTTTGCTCTTAAGGACATTGCCAAACTTATGGCATCTATCTTTAGAGACGAGGAAGAGTGAAAGGATGGGGTTGCACAAAAGATTCCGATGGGTCGAAGTGTTATTGACAGAGGAAAACCTCAGCAGGCCCCACTAAGATAAGATAAGTATAGGTAAGTAATCATTAAAAATTTCAGCGAAAGAAGAGTCCCGATGATGTAACAGCCACATGGAACCAGCCAAGCCATATAAAACCACAAACGCCTCTGTAGTGTAGTGGTTAGACGACCAGTCCCAAGCTACGAGTAGGTGTCCCGAGTTAGTTTCTCAGCTCTTCAGCGGGTGGTACCTGTATGTAAATAACTCACTACGAGATCAATGTTAGTATCATTGTGTTTTGATAGTTAGGTAGACAAGAAAAAAATAATAAATTATAAGAGAGCCAAAGGAGGAAATTTTTTTATAGGTTTATTTGATCTTTAGTTAAGTTATCTCCGTTTTTTTTAGAGAATTAGAATATGTATCGAAAAATTCAAAACACACTTTGTCCGCTGGTGAATTGAACCCAGATGTACTGGCCGAGGCGAGCGCTTTGAGCGCCGGCCTCCGTCCGCGGCGACGGCGTGTTTAGGAGGGTACGGCATCTCACCTCCACCCTCCGCGTACGCCACCAAGGCCGCCGGCGGCCAGCACCGAGCCTAAGCCTGAGTGACGACCCTCCTGTCGAAATAAGTGCACGATCCATTTAACTCATGACAACTTATAGGTAGGCTCCGTGTGTTTGGGGTGCGCTAAGTTTTTCAGCATTTGCCGGAGTGTAGTAACGACTGGAGACTGGAGTATATTTTACAACATATACAAAAAACATTTTAAAAAATTGCTAAAATAAAAATTATCATATTACATTTTAGAACATTTATATTTAGAGATTTCTTTGGTTCATTATAAATCATTGTAATTTCGTTATCCTTATCATACAACGCATTTTAATTTAAACAAACGGATATTCAAATGTGTCCGCATTAAGCGGGCGGCGCTCGCGCTCTGATAAACGATAAATAAATCAAAAACAAGCTCTTTCCACCCGCGCCGCGCAAGGCGGCGGCGCGGCGGGCGGGCGGCGGCGGGCGGCGGCGGGCGGCGAGACGCGTGTCGGCGTAATAGATTTTTTAACAGCATTCGCTCGCACTCGCCGTAAATGTATTACAAATGTTTCGAGGCCGCCATTGTGAATATGTCAAAGAATAAAGGACGGCTTTAATAAATAACAAGCGCGGGGAGGTGCGGAGTGAGGGCGCGGGCGAGGCTGATGAAAACATCATTTGACATGTTATTTTATCAATTTATCTATATTCATTTAGCCTATGTATGGGAATGTGTGGTTTTTATTTTGTTCTTCGTTACAAAGGATGATTTATGAAGTTTTGAGTCTGGGCTGAGAGAGCATTAAGGTCGGAAAAGGATGGTTTCGATTGAGAGGTGTAACGCGGCAAGGGCCAAATAGGTAATAAAGTGAATTGTTTTGCATTGCTAGCAACTTCTAGCAATTAGCATACAGAATTAAATTATTCATAAGAATTTGAAATGATGCAAGTTATTAGTATATTTAGATGTATAATGGATGGATAAAAATTAATTTTATGAAAAGTAATAAGTATCATGTTTTTCTTTTATTTATCAGTTAATGCTTCAATGGCTCTTAATTTACGAAGGTATATATCTCTGTGCCAGTACATACAGCAACAGAATGTCAAGTCCCATTACGAGGTGCGTCTGCAGCCAATGGCTGCGGGCGCTGAAAACTAAGCACTTAATCTTTTATAGATAGTCGGCGGCTTACGCGCGCCCGCTCCGTGGTGATTTAAGAGGGAAAAATCGTGCTCTGCGGCCGGAGCCAGTCAACTTATTACGTTGCTTGTTTATCGCGCTGAGGCTGTACATTGGTAGATCGTAGATCTGCGCCTCATACTAGATGATAGACCTGTGCGTTTCGTGGACAGTACACTAATAATAGCTATGCACTAAATTAACCGGGTTATTAGGAAAGTATTACTTTAGATATAAATATATCGAGCCCTTTACGTGAAACATTAAAGTATAAAAAGGCTAAAGTATACAACAATATTTTCTAAATCCTCTTATTAAGCCCTTTGCTGCTAAACTCCTCATAAGTAAATCATGCTTTAAAACATGTTAAGTCACTTAACTTAACTTATTAGCAAGTTATATATAAGTCTATAATAAGGCGAGATTTAGTATCCATCAGCGATTAAATAGTTGTTCGGAACAGACTGTACGGCCGAATGGCCGTGGGTCCTATGCCTCCAAATATTTATACTGATTGTACTGACATCACTACTTGGATGTCACTTCACTATTGAAAAATGTCAGTTTGAGACACGTTGAATTGTCGCCGCGCGTTTTTTGTTATTAATATTATTTGATAAAACCTCTATCGAGAAAGAATTTTGTAAAGTTTGCCTTAATTTTGTAATGTCCTAACGAGGGCAAATCCGGCTGCGTGGTTGAATCGAAACCCAGCTTGGAAATGCGAGTTTTGTGTCCGCGTTATAATCTCTCGCGGGAGAGTGATTCGTATTGGTGTGTGGTGACATCGTGCTTGCGCGTGAAGCGGCACGAGCCGGGCAATACACACCACAGCAGCGCCTCAGCAGCGCCAGCAGGCATGACAAGCGGAGAGAAAGCTCCGATCGAGCCCCGTGATCGCTGGATATCTAGAGATCCCGTCTTTCCCTGGCCTTCCTCGCCACCGCCCTCTTTGTTCCGTCTGACAGCTTCTAGGTTCCTCTGGGAAAGCTCTGGTGAGTTTTTTAAGGTTTTTTATTTTTAATTTTGGCTGGCTTGGCCCGCTAGGAACCGAACTTGAAAATGTCTAGATCGGTGAATCGCCTGACTAGACGGAGATACCACATTGCCAGTTTGGTTGTCCTCTCTATGGGCCCGGTGGATACTGCTCCGAGCTGATGGTTTATCTCTAATAATAGTTGTGGCATGCCGACTAATAGGCAGATACTAGAAATAGACTCATATAGACATTTTCCTAGTTCAGAATAGGTGTTGATTTCTGCAAAGATTTCTATAATAGATGTGGTTCATGTGCTGCACGTTTATATTGCCAAATCCGAATCCACTTACAAACACACCCTGCTATACACTACTTTAAAGTTTATACTGACACCCCCCACCAACCTCACGGTTATAAAGTTAGGTGTCAGACATCCTTAAGCAAGCACAAGGGACCATCTACATCAGGTCATAACGCCAGATCAGAACACACCGGTCCCGCATCCTTCATCCGGTACTTTTAAGACTAGTGTCTGAGGCTAGTTGCCCCGAGGTCACGTATAGTCCACTACCTAATATCCAGATAGGTCACCGGAGCTGTAAGCTCGCTCACTTCTCGCTGCACTAAGAGCACAACTCGCAGTGTACCACTGCTCCGGCCGTCAACTCTAAAGTCGACTACCAAATGTCCTCTTTGGTGGCGGAGTTGTAAGCATACTCACTTCTTGGTACCCATCCAGGCACCTGATCGATTCCAAATTCCTACGCGGCTGATTAAACCGGAGGCCTTTGCATCTAGCGGGCACCTCTACTAGTTCTCCAGAATAGTGCTAAAGATGTTGGAGTAACCACTCAGTGAAAACCACCGAGCAGCACAACCAACTAAGGGCAGCTTACGTGCCCCGCAGGTCTTTTCACTTCAGGTCCCCACCGGACCGCTACTAAGACCCGCTCGCTATGCACGAAATGGAAGCCTGGCCAGACCAACCAGGCAGACGAACATTCCCACTTCTACCCGGACCCGTAGTTCCAACTGCCATACCCATACCTATCAGGGTCAGTAGATAAGGACAAACCGCTTACAAACAGCTGAAAACACGTTTTGACATCGGCAAACGGCGCTTATGAATTGCAGGAAGTTATAAAATAACATCGGCAGTATAGAGCTGAGCGACCGCGTTGCACCGCGCCGCCCCGGGCGGTCGACGTGCCAATTGAAAAATGGTTTGGGAAAACGAAAGTTAAACTGCTATTTTACAACAACTGTTTGTATCATGCTATGCAAGTAAATAATATTTATTCAACTATATTGATTTTGTTGGACTGCACTCTTGAATGCAAGTGTGTAAAAACACGTTATACTCTGTACTATTTTTTTTATTTCCTTACAAGATAATATTAAGAACTGTTCTTTAAGAAGTACGAAATTGGGGTGCCGAAATGGGAAGGTGCCGAAACGAAACTAAGCCGTAAAACAAAGTTTTTCATTTATATAAATTGCAAAGGAGAATGCTCATTCTTGGTATCGTCGTTGTTCGAATTGTACCTCCACCTAATTTATATCAAAAATCAAGTTTTTTATTTTCATAAAACCCTGTTAAATAATTTGCCTTAACGTATCCGACGAGAAATCCCCATATTATTTAGTAATTTATTTATTTACAAACAAAGACAAAAACAAGATAATAATAAAACTACTTAAAATTGAACTTACAAAAAACTGTAAACTATAACTTTAGTAATTGAATTCATTTCCTTTTGATTTTTTTTTAAATATCGTTTTATTAATGAAATAACTACAAGTGAATTGATAATATTTTGATAACTCGATTTGCTTGTTACAAAATGGCAACTCGACATGTCAAAAAAAATCAAAACATAAACATAAGCCAACTCGTGTTGGCTTATGTTTATGTGTTAATATTCAATATGATATGGAAAAGATATTAAATCATATTACAGTATTGTAATGCGACAGTTGTCGCGAAAAAAGTAGTCGGATCTGTATGGAACTATGTATGTTACGTATGGACTCCAAAGTCTACAATACAAGTTTAGATAGACCTCTTGTTACCCGTTTTTTACCGGATACCGGGTCGGTACCATACGGCTGTCTTTACTATCGAGGGGTTCAGAAAAAGATAAACATATCGCACCTGCTCGGTGTCCAGTAAAAAACACAGCCGTTAACAAGCGGCCTTAGGGTCGTACATGATACACGTAGGTACGGCCCTAAACGTTAATGCTGCATCACATGCATTTACGTCAACGTGCATGACATGACAGACGATCATGCATACGGGTCACTCATAGCTTTTATTTTCAGTACCTAGATTGAATGCTGTTCGTTCGTATTGATATGATAAAATAAACGGTTTGTTGCTTTATCAAGTATCTAG
Source organism: Eudonia lacustrata (assembly GCA_947562085.1). NCBI lineage: Eukaryota > Metazoa > Arthropoda > Insecta > Lepidoptera > Crambidae > Eudonia > Eudonia lacustrata. The sequence goes on along the minus strand of OX387323.1, from coordinate 245,290 downwards.
TGCTGCATTACCGTCTAGGGACCACAGATTTAACAACACATTATGATGTCAGAACTGTCAGATGGTACACGCTATACGTGCAAATATGACATTATGTTTCTACTATTATGATCATAGATCTGTGATTGTGTAATAGCGGCCTTAGAAAAAAATGGTTCATATACTTGCACAATAGAGTACAAGGCCTCTGAAAACCAATAATTATAATAATAATAACAATTCATAAACTATTGTGTCTCATGCTACGGCCACACTTTCGCGGTATCGCGAACATTTTCACAAATCAGAACATCTCATTGTCACATTTCAGAACACGTTCAGAAATGTAATTCCTTGTCGTGAAAACGGCAAATATTCGCGATAGCGCAAAGATTATTGATAAATCGAAAAAGATTTATATCGATTCTATTTTTTTTGTAATCTAGAAGACTGGCAATAACGGGACATTTTTTTTTCTCACTGACGTATCTATCTACTTTGTTCAGATTGTTTGCTAATATTTTCAGTGTTTTTAATATTTTCTTTCTATTTCATTTACGTTGAGTTGTGCTTCTTACTCCTCCGTGAACAATAGTTGACAATATATTCGAGACAGAGACTCTTTACATACTTTTGGTGTGGTGTTTTTGTGAACCAAACCGATACCACAGTAATATCCATTACTTGTCAGTTTATTTATTGTTCGATGAGATTGGCGCACCAGCGCTGGCGCACGTTGGAAGAGGCTACAGAACCTATGGTGAATATTCTCCGTGACTTGTATTTCACCAACACCGATAAGTCAATTCAGCCTTGCTATTGTCGTATAGGTTTGTTATTGTTGTATAGGTATTGTGTAAAGACTTTAAGCTGAAGTCGTCGGAGAAGTTAAGGCAAATTATTTAACAGGGTTTTATGAAAATTAAAAACTTGATTTTTGATTAAAAAGTCATCATTGTACAAAATCATTTGCGATACTAAAAACCCATACTACGGTGGTCATTCTCCTTTCCATGTTTCCGTTTTAAAGTATCAAAATTCTAGTTACCTGGTTTCGTTTTTCGTTTTTATACGGTTAAAGTTAAGTTAAGAGAAAATGTTACTTCATCACATTTTTTTAAATAATATGAGTAACTGCAAACAGTTAATAATTGTACAGATTAGTGGTGTCGCTTCGTGCGTAGTACGCGCGCCGCCGCCGGCCGCGGTCGAGCTGCGTCGCGGTCGAGCTGCGTCGCGGTCGAGCTGCGTCGCGGTCGAGCTGCGTCGCGATCGTTGCGTGCGTGCAATGTGGGTCTCTTAATTAAGTGCTAATTAGGCCCGTGCCTGCCGCTGCGGTGCGTGCTGCGGTGCGCGCGGCGGCACAAGCTGCGGGCTGCGGCATGCGATGGCCTAGCGACTGATTGTCTATTGTACGACAACGAACTATGGCCGAGAACATACTTTATGAATGGTTTTAATAAAAAAATTGGTAATCATAGATATTTATTGGAATTATGAACATTTCCTTTTTCAAAAAACATAAGATAGAATTACCCTGATATTATTTTTTATTTATTTTATTTTAAAACACATTTTCAGTTATTAGTAGATACCTACTTTACCTTTTTCATGGCGACATTAATAATGAGTTGGGTTATTAAAAAAACTAGATCCTTTTTTATAAAATAGCTGGAGACATTCAACAATTTATAAAACAAAGGAGACGGAACAAAAATCCCCTAAGAAGCAGCTGGCATAATGAGACTTGTAATCGATAAAGCCTTTAAAACGTAATGTCCTTACGTTATTATTTAAATTCTAAAGCTAGCCATTTTTTTTAATTTAATTTTCAAAAAAGTACAAAATTACTCCAATTTGCGTTAGAGAACGCAGCTATTCTTAGTTTGAAAATGAGAACATACCCGATTTAAAAAAGTATTTGACTGTCAATTATTGTCATTGTCAAATTGACAATATCAATGCATGACATAACTATTTGTTAGAGATGAGCCAAATATATCCATATTAGGTACTGAGTTGAGTATCGATTCATTACCAACCGATATGCGGTGACATTATATTAATTCACGTTAAAAATCATGCTCTTTTAACATAGTTTTAATAACGCAACAAAGTCTATTGTTGCGTTATTAAAACTAAGGCATTGTTTTTAATCTCGTAACGAAATATCGAATGAAATACAAAGCTGTTGCAAAATATAAAAAATCTATATAATTGCCCGCGATACATATCGATATTGTATAACAAATTGATACACTGTTACTGATTAACTCTATCTCTTCTCTACTGCTAGTGCTAGTGCTGCCATAAAACTTAAACAACATGATGGCCGTGTAAAAAATTAAAAATTTATTAATTTATTAATTGTGAAAAATTGGCTAGACTAAGATTTTTTTTTTCAACTCATACGAGTTCTACATATTGCATTCTCCCGATTTTCATTCATTTTGGTCCAGCTGCATTTTAGTGAAGACTTTCTATGGTAATCTAAACCGTCTCCTTTATACATTAAATTCGTCGAACAGTTGGTAATTAAGTGTCAGTGTCAAGGTAAAATTATATTAAGTGTCATTTGATATGGATGGCGACATCGGCTCAAATGCCTTCATTAGCCCAAAATTAATGGAATACTTACGACTCGCTGATTAAGCGGCGCGTTTCATGCGCGCGGCCGTGCAACTAAATTACGAATATTGATGTTATCAATATATTTGAGTGATTTCAAAACATATAGATTAAGTAAATTCTTTGTAGTTTTAACATTAATGATTTTTTAGAGGGGTTTTCGTAAAGAATTATGATCGAGGCAAAATTGCACAATCGTGTTTTTGAGCAAAGGTTTTAAAGACAAAAGCATGAAGTTATCTATATCAAAATTTCAGATTCGTTGGTCTTGTCATACTCCTACAACTTTGAAAGTTGATGTATTTTTTCAAAGTGTCGCCTTAAAAACGAACATTACATTTATTGAATTGGGATAGGCAAGTACTTGTATGTTTCATATAATTTTGTGATTTCTTCTCGCGAAAAAATGCCGCGATAATTAGAATATGGTGTTCATCTTGTAAAGGCCTAAGAGTAACGATCACCTGTAGTCAGGAAGTCGCTATTAATTTATTACTTTGTCATTGAAACGTAAGGTACATTGACAACATTTGAGGACATTGAGAAATGCGCAGCGGCTTTCGATGCTGACACTACTACGGATAAGCTATTGGCTGCATTGTAATGAAAAGTTGTTTTAACGATTGGCCGCTAAGTAACTATTTTGTGTAAATAGCAATAAAAAAAAATAAAAAAAATGCCACGTAGTGACAAGTGACGTCACGCGTCGCACACATCCCGCAGTATACTATAGTTTTATAAATTGAACGCGCAGCCGCTAGCCGGCCGCAGCTTAGTGTCCAGTCTGTTGTATTACGAATTGGAAAAATCCAATTTAAATCCGTCCAGCCCCAGTTTGAAGAAAACAAGGATTATTTAGTTTCCCGCCATTGTAGGGCGCGGCGCGAATACAAAATATAGCCGCGGTTCGCCGGGACTGATTTAATCTTTCCGGGATTATTGCTCGTAAACACGTACCGGCTGCTGAACAGATCACATCTAACCCGAACATTTGAAATACATTTAAGCGGCGACTTTTATTTGCTGATATATAAATTATCCAAATTTTTTGATAACATTATTATAAAAATAATGTTTTACTGAATAATAAATATCTAATGAAATTTGTAGTTTTATATCATGAAAAACATGAACTTAAAAAAATGTCCCACTTATTAAGAAAACTTCATAAAGATGTCAACATTAACCTAGAATAAGTTTTCAATTTGTTATATTTTTATTTTTCACCATTCTATGTATATAATTAGTTTTTAATCACACTAATATTATAAATGCGAAAGTTTGTGTGTATGTGTGTATATTTGTTGCTTCTTCACGCTGCAACGGATGGATGGATTTGGATGAAATTTGGCATACAATAGATTAAAACATAGAATACTTTTATCCCGATATTCCCACGGGAACGGGAACCACGCGGGTGAAACCGCGAGCGGCCGCTAGTTGGATATAGTTTTAGATTAGGGAAACTTTAACATAGACGCTTATTATTAACCGTGTTGTGTACACAAGTTTTAGATAGGAATTTAGCTCCATTACAATTTATCATGCTTGTTTGTTATTTTTTAATTTTTATCTAAGTGTTTTGTGTACCTAATTAATAAATAAATAAATATTGTTATAAAATCTTTTTATAATTTTTAACGCAAATTTTGTTGCGAACAAATTACAAAAACACAAATGTTGACAAAACATTGTCGCTCATGTTTTGAAAAAAATTCCACGAGCAGGATTTGAACCTGCACACCCTTCTGACATACCGTAGTAAATAGTGTTGAATAATTTCGGCGGGCTGGTTAGAACCACGATAGCTCAATTGGAAGAGCACCTGACCCGGTATGTCAGAAGGGTGCGGGTTCAAATCCTGCTCGTGGAAATTTTTTCAAAATTTGTGTTTTTGAAATATTGTTATTTTAAAAGATCAGCGTCATTTTATTATAAACACCCGTGCAGGGTCTCATCTTCACACTATACTGTTATCATTTTCACAAGAGACTGCAATAAAGACATTTAAATGTAAGCCGGTTTCGGAGCTAAACGTGGCCGGGCCAATCAACATTCCATTATCTCTGTATCTGTCATTGACACACTCGCGCATACTTACTTGTAGCTTTCTCTGTAATAACTCCCGAGACAATTATCGATAATGAAATGTTTGATTTATTGATTAGCACTCCCGGGCTACAGCCCTACTAAATGTCGCAATCACTCACTACGTTCTTCATTTATACGTAGCCATTTAGAGTTACTGTCATTCGATGGTGTACGCGTGCTAAGTGAATAAAGCACCTTAGGCCCTATTTTCAGTAAATAAGCTGGCGTTCCGGCCGGCGGCGGCGGCCGCGAGCCGTCTCCGGCCGTTTTCCTCGAGCGAGATCGCATAAATCACCCGTAGCAGCGCTCACGCCTCGGCCCACACTAATCTAAACTAATTTATTGTACCACTGTTTATCAAGAGGTTACTTTTACGAAAGTAACAACATAAACACAATTTTCGGTGAGGGTTGATATTTTTTATTTTTTGTAGTGTAGATATTTTTGGTGTTCTAATGGCCAACGGTCGGTGTTGCGGAAACCCACAACACACACTATGCTACTGTTTAAAATTAGGTTACACCTTAAAATCTACAAAATCCACTCACAGTTCCATGCCGCTCCCGCCGTCCAGAACGGGATCCATATGGTCTGATGGGGCCGGAATCCGAGTCCAGGTCTTCTCGGGTTCCCTAATCACACCCAACGACTATCCCAAGTGCACTTTTCCCCCGAGGAAATACCTGCTTTTTCCAGCAGCGGCGACGCCGACATCCAAACCCGTATGGCGAATTGTACTCCCGATGCGATTCGCTTACGACGTACACACAAAACACAGGTTGCACAATACACTTAATTAGAGTAATACGGCTCCAAATGCCCTTATTACTGCTTAAAATCTATTTAATTATCAACACACGATAACCTATAAACCAGCCATTGTTGCCTTCCCGAGACAAGTACCAACAAAAAAAGAACAATTAGTGAGGGGGCCATTATGCCACTAAATAAATCCCTTATTATTGTGCGCCTGTGTCTTGCCTGCGTAATATAACTCGGGAGTGCAAGGCATCACGCAGGTCCTATGAAGCAACGAAAGCGGTGCATTTAACGCTGCGGCTTCTGCAGCTATACTCATGTCAGTAGTCGTGGACACAAAAGCATGTCTCGCTACAGAGGCTGTGATCAACTTAGCAGAGAAGACGCTGTGTAATAAACTTTCATTAGGATGTTAATAGCTTTGATAGGCGTCTAGGGGTTTGCGTTAAATGTAATGATCCTAAGAAAAGATCTGTTAAAAATGTCGCAGTAAAACCGCACTTCAATCTTCATTTATCTAAAATGAATACACGCTGTACTTAAAGACGTACATAAGCGTCCGTCGGCGGCGACGCGAACTCACGCACAATTACGGCAGACGGAGGCTGCTTGCAGACTGGCTAATTAATATAAATAATTAAACGATATTTCAGTTTAATGGCGTAAATTAGCAAAGAGGCCGCGAAAAGCGCGGAGCGGACGAAGATAATGTGGCCCAATTGAGTAATAGAGAAAGTAATAACAGCATCAGACATGATAAAAGCTTTCTGAAGGTGCTTTGTGAATTAATACGAAATCATGAATCCACAAAAATATATCAAACTCAAATACAATGGCAATTGTTAACGTGAAGTTGTTTTTGTTAAATTTTAGCAAAATTTAATTATTTACAATTCAACATTTGGTTCGAGTGTCATTTCGTCTACGTCACTTTGATTTACTCTTCTTAGACCAACAGAATCAGATAGATTGATACAATATTTATTTCAATAACCACATATACACACACACATAAAACAACAATACAATGGTTAAAGCAATTTTTAAAATAAGCCTACATTATGTGGCATGTGTGTGCTGGCAGTGCAAAAGGTCGTAGCTTAGCGATACATTTGCCCGGGAGCAAAACGCTGATTTTCAGCTCACAAGACGAAAAAAATATAAAACGTTTTTTTTTAAATGAGGTTTTTAGTATAATTATCCCTAAGCTTTATTTGAGTGTTTACTCAAATAAAGCATAGCATAAGCATATACTTACTTGATTTTGAAACGTACGCTACGCACCGCGGCGGCTGCCTGTTCCTTTCAAGTCATAACTTAGCCAAGACTCGTATACATCTTGCTTTATAACTTCTTACCAAGAACAGACCCGTCGCATTAGAAATCATGCTTAAGAAAATGTTTGAAAAATGTATTTCCGCTCCACTAAAAGGTTCCGTGGCCGCGGAGCTGCGCGCCGCTAATTTCGCGTATAATTCGTTCGCGCGTCGCCGCCTGCGCCGCGCCGCCCGCGTCGCCCGCGCCCGCAGCACTCTCCGGCGCTTTTGCGAACAGATTATTACACTTTATACATTATATTTTTGCGGCGGCTAAATACTCGTGATGGATTTATTGGGCGTGATGTTATTCTTCCTTCGAAACGTAGCCACTCATTTACATAAGTGTTTATAAAGACACGTGCATAGTCTATTTTATTGTAGCTTTGTTTTAACTTACGTTTGTTTCATATTTAATAGGTTCATTGTTCATAAAATAATTGTTGAATTTACTTTGTTATGTACTACCTTAGATTAATGATTGGTCTCGCTGCGCTTCGATCATTCATCTAAGTGTACCACATTGGGTCTGCGGGACACTTTCACGATCCATAATAAATAAAACTAATTGGGTAAGGTTTCCTAGGCATATCGACTTGAAACTCAACCCAAAGTCGTAACGAAGTAGATTGAGCTTAACAGTCATGGATCTGAATATCGCAATCCCAAGGAAAAGGCACGGACGGACAGTCAAATCAAATATCGGGAAGGAAGGAAGTTGTTCCAACCTTTTTTATTGGTTGTACATGTTTCATTTGATTGGGTAGTGAGTGAGTGGCGGCCGGGCGCGGTTTACGGCCTCATTACGGCTGGCGCGACACTGAAGCGGCCATACATGTTGTTCGTTTTTATTGGAATATTTTATAGTGATTTTAGTGGTTCGGCGCCCGCTGCGGCTGTCGCGGGCTTCAGGCAGGGCTGCCGCAACCAAACAAACACCCGATGTTTTTTATTTGGAAATATAATTAAAAAATATATAAAGTAACTCTTGCCTTTGGCCAGCGTGTGGGTTTTTCTTTATGTCCCAATGTACTCTTGCCCATATGGAAAGGCCTGAGCCCAGCAGTGGGACGTTTATGATTAAGCTGTTGATGATGATAAACTAACCGAACTCATAAGTCAATAATAAATGCGACAGCACTAAAAGAAATACAAAAGGTTTTTACCCCTTTTTGACCCCCTTTAAAAGGCTACCCCCTTTTAAAGGCTGGGGAGATATATTAAAAATAATTATTGTAAGCGTTTAGCAACTGTACAGCAAACCACTCGGGTTCAATGAGAGAACTCGTGATTTCACAATCCGGGATAAAGCGTTTGGTAATACCGATTTTTTTGCAATATTACATTGCTCTTAAGAATAAGAATAAGAATAAGAAACATTTATTGACCTGCACAAAAACAAATACAAACAGATGAGAAAAAATAAAAATAAAATAAAACAGAAGAACATCTTAAAACAATTAATTTATATTATTTTGGTATAATATTGAACCACATTTTAATGTGCATATCTGAATACTTATGTGTACATACTTTGTTTATTTTTTTTTAAACTTAAAGCATAATTATTAAAAAAATATATGAGATAGTTACGTAACTTGACAACATATAATAAGATAACGATGAATTCTATAAACCTATCATCTCAGCCAAAAGACGTCCACTGCTGGACAAAGGCCTCCCTCAGGGATCTCCACAACGACCGGTTTTGTGCTGCTCGCATCCAGCGGCTTCCCGCGACCTTTACCAGACCGTCGGTCCACCTTGTTGAAGTCCTGACCACATTGCGCTTTCCGGTACGCGATCGCCACTCGAGGATCGTTCCGCTTCAGCGGCCATCAGTCCTGCGAGCGATGTACCCTGCCCACAGCAACTTGAGCTTAAATGTTTATATAATTTTTAACTAAATAATTAAATTTTGTTGCGAACAAATTACAAAAACACAAATGTTGAAAAATTTCCACGAGCAGGGTTTGAACCTGCACCCTTCTGACATACCGGGTCAGGTGCTCTTCCAATTGAGCTATCGTGGTTCTAACCAGCCCGCCGAAATTATTCAACACTATTTACTTTTTTTTACTTTTGAAAGCCAAAGGCGCCCATTCAATTTGGCTTTCAAAAGTAAAAAAAAAGTAAATAGTGTTGAATAATTTCGGCGGGCTGGTTAGAACCACGATAGCTCAATTGGAAGAGCACCTGACCCGGTATGTCAGAAGGGTGCAGGTTCAAACCCTGCTCGTGGAAATTTTTCAACATTTGTGTTTTTGTAATTTGTTCGCAACAAAATTTGCGTTAAAAATTATATAAACATTTATAAATAGCTTGCCTACTTCTTAACTGATCTTTAATATTTGTAAAAATATTATGATCGGATGTTAATGACGGTAGTTGTTAACATTGAATGGGCGCCTTTGGCTTTCAAAAGTAAAAAAAAAAGTAAATAGTGTTGAATAATTTCGGCGGGCTGGTTAGAACCACGATAGCTCAATTGGAAGAGCACCTGACCCGGTATGTCAGAAGGGTGCAGGTTCAAACCCTGCTCGTGGAAATTTTTCAACATTTGTGTTTTTGTAACTTGAGCTTTGGGCTATGTCGGTAACTTTTGTTTTTCTGCGGATCTCCTCATTTCTGATTCGATCACGCAGAGAAACCCCGAGCATAGCCCTCTCCATTGCTCTTTGAGTGACCTTGAGCCTTCTTATGAGGCCCACAGTGAGCGACCACGTCTTAGTTCCCGTATGTCATCACTGGCAACACACACTGATCATAGACTTGAGACACTGCGGTAAGTTGGACGAGAAGTTTGAAGATATTTCTTAGCTTACCGAAAAAAAACCTAAAATATAATTATTTCATTCAGAGCCTAGATCGTAGTATCAAAATGCTCGCTATGGAGGTTCGCTGCGAACTGAACCAGAAGGACTAAGTACATGAAGCCGTGACTACAACACAGCCTCACAAAGACACGGTGTTCTTAGCATGGTGCGGCGATTCTTTACGCCTCATCAGTTGTCTTTTGTACGAGACACAGGTGCGGCCCTGCGGTGGAGTATTGCTCCACAAAGTACCTTCTCGATGCCTTGGACAGATCGCAGCGTCACGCTATACATATGATCGGCAATACAGATGTCACTAATAGTCTCGAAGCCCTGCAATTGCGTTGAGATATAGCGTCACTAAGCGTCTTCTACCGCTTATCGGGCGACACATGATTGTGTACTCGGTTTGCCGTATTCATTCGATTAAATTATACGAAAACAAAAATTAGTATGGCATTGAAGCAGCGTCTCCTGGCGTTTATCTATTCCGTGGTTTATACCATGGCGAGTGGTCTGAAGAACTCTTTGACCTCATCCCACCTTCTTCCTTCCTCCATAGACCGGAGGCTGCTATCCCGGTGTCACCGCTGTACTGTCTGAAAATTTACATCGCGCAAAAAGAAATTTGGTGACTTCTTTGTCGGACTTACAAAAGATGGAATAGTCTACCAGCACACGTTTTCTCTCCTTCCTATGACATGGGGTCCTTCAAACGAGGCGTGGAGAAGTACCTTGTGGGCCGGCAGTGTTAGCGGGGACGGTTGCTGCGCTGTTGTAACGCTGCACCGGTTGCCCTCGCGTCTGGACTTCATTTTAATTTAACATCAAGTGGAGTGGAGTCATTTGCCAAAAAATTTTTTTTTCTTTTTTTTTGGCACAAACAGTCATTACAATAATAATAACGTATAGAGGTATTACACAGACACAGACAAGGAGTGCCGAATGCATAACAGTTTTTAAATTAATTTGTCGATAGATAGATACTTTTAAATATTAAAATAATAACAATAAGTAGTATCTTTTTTGTTATATTTAATTGTAGACTCAAAAAAAAACTCTGTATTTGAGGTTATTTTTATATAAAAAATATATATTAAGTAAGTATGTATTTAACGTAGTTATTTTAATTATAAGTGGAAACTGTTTTAGCAAATAAGAATCTTTTCTTATTTGAAGAGATAGAGAAGATAGATAAAGATAAAGATAAGATAGAGAGATAGATATATTAAGTTATTACCTCTGTATTATAAAATGCTGTTTGTTTCCCAATAAATAAATAAATAAAATTAAAAAAGTGTATAAAAAAATGCAAACAACGTAAAAATTAACAAATGGTCACATAACGCAAATAAAGAATCTGAATCTGAATCTGAATCTGAATGGTGCGTAGACAAAGCAAAAACTAATAATTATGGCAGAAGTGCACATTTTTTCCAGTAACATATTTAGACCATTCAAAGAGACATTAAATAGATCGATATCATCAAAATCTTTATTGTATAAATTTAATGAACGAGGAATAAAGCTATTGCTTGTATAACTTCTACGGAGCATTGGTGGTACGATGTACCTATGTAATGTACGATTGGGGCGAGCTGGTAGGCGTGCCTTAATAATAAAACTGATTCTAGAAAGCAGAAAAGAGCTGTCTTCAATGCCGTTGACGATTTTATACAGGAAAACTATATCAAACTGTTTTCGTCTATCGCTGGGAGTTCATAGGAGTTAAGGTTAGTTAGAGTAGGAATGTATGATTCATGGGAATTCAGACGAAAATTCCAAATTTTTATAATTTTTTTTGTACTTGTTCAAACCTTTCAATGCGCTGTTTATAAAAGGGACACCAGATTGATGAGCGAAAAATTGAAAATCAAGAATACGAAAGAAAAATTTAAAAGTTTAATATGTTGGAACGGTTTTGTTATCCTATTTATAAATATAAAAGTTTAATATGTTGGAACGGTTTTGTTATCCTATTTATAAATATAAAAGTTTAATATGTTGGAACGGTTTTGTTATCCTATTTATAAATCCCAAGCTCCTGAAGGCTCTCTGTACGATGGAATCAATATGTTGATTAAAAGATAATTGCTCAGCCATAATAACCCGCAAGTCCCTAATATGTTTCACGCGCTGGAGAGAATTATCACAGACTGTATTTGTGACGTATAGTTGATCTTTTCCTTGTGTATGATATAACATAACACTTATCTGCATTAAGGAAAAGCTGATTATCAGAGCATAAATAATAAAACTAACATAAATACAAAAACGAAAAACATGGTGTTATGTCATTTATATTCTGAACATGTTATGAACCTATTAATAATTTTAGTTGCGGCGAGTTAGTGAACTCCGTTGCGGCTGGCGCGCATCATTAAATTGGGCTTAGCAGTTAAAACGAGACCCACCACTGGGCCGCCTGGAGTTGTACACACCTTTATGTTAATTAGGGTGCGCCGGAACTTTGTTACGATTGATTAGTACGCGGGAGCTTGCCGGCGGTGGCGGCGCGGCGGCCGGGCTTATCAAAGCTAAAACTTTTCAGCAGGAAAGTGATTTTACAAAAGTTGGGTAGAACTGGTGGGAGCGATGGCAACTGGTGAGTTAGGAAGTGACTGACAGAGTGTGGCGCAGGTCTAGGGGAACCGGACAACTTTATCTTAGACCGAAATATATTAAAATTGTAGTAAATGAAATATTTACAAATGTAGGTACATAAAGGTATGCATTTATGCAAGTTTTTTTGGAAACAAATAAAAATTCGAAAAAGTGTGGAAAAATGTCATGAGCGGAATTTGAACCTGAATTCATAGATTTAGAAACACAATTTACGCCCGTGCAAATGGTGTTGCAATGACACTTCAAAGTTCAGTGTATTTTGAAAGTGAAGGAAAACCCAGAGGACTAGTTAATAACTCAGAAATTCACTACCTATACAATCCCGACAAATTACCTACATGAGTTAAATTGTCAGCCTCCAAAATAGAGGGACGGCTCTTAGAACGGACCTATACCTAAATAACAATGACTGACCCCGTCTGGCAGCCCTGGCCAAGGAGAGGGGGGGAGAAGGGGGGGGGGGGGGGGCGGGGTAAGTCTTAATCGACTTAGCGATAACGTGTCAGTGCGGCGATGTGTGCGGCGCTGACGGCTTATAAATCATTACATTAGGAACCACTCGCGCGATTCATCACGCGTGCCCGGGGCTCCGGGGGTCCGGAGCTCCAAGGCGGCCCGGGTACACGTGTTTATTACCATCTCTTTCACTCAATTACATATTTTTCTGATATACTGACTCATTACTTTTTGTTTACTCACTTTCTCTAATTACTCTTCGATATATGCGTAGCGTGTAAATTTTATAGTATACATCACAGTGACACATCTGAAATCAGTAAACTCTATATCAATACTTTCCATATCTAGAACTAACAGTGGCCATAGAGTCAAGTGAAATTACAATTCGAACTTCTACAATAAAAGTGAACGAGCGAAATTGCGAATCTGTTGTAAAAAATATGTATTGAAGTTGTTCCTTTGTTAGCCATTACAATGTGGCGGTCATGATTCCTCGCAGCGGAAGCCGCTCGCTGTTGCATTCCTGTTGCGTAAATTTACACTCAATTTTAATGTAAATAGAGCGCGTGCACGCCCGGAACGCGGCCCCGTCGTCGCCCTGGCGCGCTGCCCCGGCCGGCGCCCAGGCATTGTCCCCGTAACTAGCATTACGCGGCAAAACAATGTGAAACCGAACTCCAATTCAGGCTCACATAATTATGGACGCGCGTACGAGCCAGACACGCCCTTGCGGTCATGTTAATATGGTTCAAATTAGCTTCTCTTCCCACATTTGGTGTTTAGTGTTCGTTGTTTTCCCGTGGGCGAAATTATCGTTCAGCTTTTCTTTTGCAAATTATCCTGTTATCTGTTCAGAGATACTGGCCTAGAGGGGAAATCACAACATCTACATTAGAGACACACATTTATTTCCCAGACTACCAATCGCGTGGACCTGTCCCGACACTGGAGTGTATACCATCATTGTCATTGTTTTAAAGACCAACTTAATATTGGCTATAACTACAGTCGTATTTTTAGCGATTAAAAAGTATTATAGAAGTAATTCGTGCCCGAGTATGTAAATTAAAGTTCCTCTTTTCTTTCCTTATTTATTTTTGTAATATTTATTTATTGTATATATAAATATAAAAGGCACATCAACAACATAAACATTATATTTAAGAGGAATACAAACTCCACCGCAGCGATAAAATTTGAGTTGTTATATAAAAGAGCCCTTACTTCCGTTTTTATACCAGTGAAGTGTGCTGCCGAAAGAGGTTTTAATGCTTATAAAATTCATATAAAAGTTGGCATGAGGAAGGTGCGACGGGACGCGCGACGCGGGCGGACCACAGGTGGAGCCTGCGTCGTCGCCTGTGATGACATCTGCTTTAAAATTATTTATAAAGCAAATCTCTAACCATTTGTACCTATCCCTTGCCCTCGCATATCTTTTTTGCGTTCACTAGTTAGGTCTAATCAAACATGCGCATGAGAAGCCTGCGTGCGCTTTGTAAAACAAGCGAAGAATGAAAAGCGCTGAATCATCTTGCGCCGCTCCATTGCAACTGTCGCTTCCACGCCCGCTGCCGTGATGTGTCGGCAGAGCTTTACAAGCGGTTGCTGGCTCACTCACGCAAAAGCTTTCCATTTTTACAAAGTGAGCCCGAAGCCCGCCGCCGCCGCCGGTGTGCCCGCCGCGCCCAAATCCCACCTTAGCCGTGGTACTTACGGCGAGTGCGACGGACTCACGGACTGGATTTGCAGACAGCTGGCTTCGCGGAGCCGTGTTAGGGACGATTGTTCGCGATATCGAATTTGTGTATTTCCATACATTACGACTGTTATTGTTGGAAATTGAAAGCATCCGAGATGGAAGGATGTGGAGCTTTTACCGTCCTATACATTTCTGGGAGCGCTTGGAAAAAGGAATAATATTGAGGTGATAGGTAGGAGCCTGTGTACAATCCGTGTCGCTCGCGCCTATTTATACTTTAAGATTCTGCTTAAAGACATGCTCCACCTACCGGAGTAAAACACCTGCTGATGAAAAATAAATTCAGATCTAATCTCGTAGTAGATACATAAACCCAATTAAAGACTATTTAAAATATAATAAATTCGCACACAAGTTGAATGGCGCGTTTGTAACGAGTGGGGTACTTGTAAGCCTTTAATAACATTTCCTAGAAGTGCTTTGAGATTAAAGACGATTTTCAGAAACCTTATCGCTAGCTACCTTATTACCTTAACTATATTAAGTATTACTTACAAATGATTTACGAAATACGTTATTTCCAACATCTTATTTTCCTCAATACCAATGTTACATAATCAGTTCGCAAGCGGTTTACCTTAAATTATAATTTTCCCGAAAGATCAAGTGTTTTACTCGGTAGTGATGGTCTATTGACTATCTAATGATATTCAATAACTTGTCTTGTAAAAACTCGATTATTGGATAGTATAATTTTGTAATAGGTAATTGTTTAAACTTTTTATGAAATCTGAATCGTTTTCTATTGATGTTTATGTACCTAAGTGTAAGTTAGTTTTCTAATTACGGTTTACGGTACAGCGTTGTCACCACATACTCTGAAGCGGACCGAGCGAGCGTCCGTAGCGTCCGTCGTGTCCGCTTGTGCCCGCTTTGTCATCCCGGGCGAGCCAGCGGCGGCGCAGCATGTCATTACATTGTTTGCGCTTATTTCACGGTCAATTGACTCCCATTTAGATTATCCCCGAGCCGCGGGAAATTGGCAACGAGCAATGCGGCTGCCATGGAAGTCTTTCGGCTGAAATTTGTTTGGAGTTTGTTTGTTGCGTTGAAATTGAAAAGTGTTTACTGAGGACGATTGCTGCGAGACCAATAACAGCAACCGCAGAGTGGTATTGCCTTAAGAAACCTATGGAGAGGATCAAAGCGACCTTGCCAACAATGTTCCTACAGGTTATGAAATCTCACTGCAAAAAATACTGTAAGCTCATTAGAGGTGTAATGGAACGCACCCAATTAAAAATAGTTGACGGAAGCGAGTTAAAAATTAATTTTGAGATGACCAACACCTCAGGCGCTCCTTTTTGAGATGACCAACACCTCAGGCGCATGACCAACACCTCAGGCGCATGACCAACACCTCAGGCGCATGACCAACACCTCAGGCGCATGACCAACACCTCAGGCGCTCCTTGACTATTTATTATTTATTTATTTTATTTTATTGTGATAAAAACGACAGACATCAATAACATTTATCACGTGCATACAAGTCTAAATTAGATTACTTGTTAAAATATATAATTATACATTACAATACAGGTCATTCACTATCTTCGTCGTCACAGTTACATACATACCATGGACCCAGCTACTTTGGAAACGCAGAAAAGTGTCTGTGGTTTGAAATATTTAAAAAGTAGCGTAAGAGGTAAAACAAACGCATTACAGTGTTTAATTTCAATGTTTTTCAAAATTTATATATTCCATACACCTAAGTATAGGCTTACATATCACGAGAAAAATATACAAAAAAATACAAAGTTAGTTTTACCAAATATTATATTACCTTGTTAAATAGGTATGATCATGAATCAACCTTTTTGTCCTTTATTTCACTTAGCAACACACTTTCCCGTCACGAAGATGAAGTGTTATTTCATTTTCTCAAAATAATGAGCCATTAAAAGTGATTCCACCTTGACGCAGCGGATACAGGCGCCGCGGCGGTGCTACGACGGCGCTACGACGACGCTACGGCGGCGCTACGGCGGCGCTACGGCGGCGCTACGGCGGCGCTACGGCGGCGCGGCGGTGAACGGCTGCGCCACACGCTGAAATGTTACCTCCTATAATCAAATAATTATCTTAGTTAATATTAAGACACCTCGGTGGCTCAGTGGCATAGCGCTCGGTCCGACACCCCAAGGTCCCGGGTTCAATTCCCAGGTCGGGCAAAAAGTATTTTGGATTTTTTCGATGATAGCCTGGATTTGTGATCACCAAACCGCATTTGGCAAGCGTGGTGATGCTATTACTCATCATTTGTAGTGATGACTTGATTTTGCAGTGTGGGGACCGGGAGACGCGTTAAAGGAAACGAGTGTGGCCTTTGATGTGTGATTATATTCTGTTATAAAAAATAACTGTACACTACAAATTCAATGATGGAGGCCTTTGCCCAGCGTCCCACTACTGGGCTAGGCAGTTATAAGCTATTTACATTTACAATATAAATAATGGTAAATAGTTTAAAACAAGTAAAATGAAAAGTGCCGAATAGAACTAAAACTTGGACAAACCATATGATAGCGGCTGTGACGTGACGCGAGATCTCTGTTGGTTTCATCAAAACATGTGGCGAACTCGCCGAGCTCACCCATTACACAATAGTTTCTGAAGTTTTTCACAGCATCACTATAGCTCGTATAATAAATACCTCTCTCTTGTATTAAAGGAGCGGTCATTGATCCTTGGTCCACAGCAAAGGAATTGGAATGTTTGTTTGTTTCAGAAATCTATGGGGCATATGAGCAGTGAAGCCCAGTCATCACCAATCGCGCGCGGCGCTGGCTGGAAGCAACACTATGTCCTACGTACATTAGACCACCACACTACTATGACTATGACTAGGTATCTCTTATTCATATGCACATTAATAAATACCTGCGAGCAGGGCTTGATACGGTTACCAAATTCCCACTATAAGTACCGGTAAATAACGTTATTTCTATAAAGGTTATTTGATACCGGTAATGCAGGTAACGTTATCTAGAAAAGTTCGCTACTTTTTTCGTTACATACTGCGCTTTAGCCAATTCGCGTAGAGCGGTAAAAATAAAATAGAATAGAAATCATTTAATTCAGGCAACAATTTATGTACAAATGGTAAGTTACATAGAGGCCCATATAATAAATACCTGCCAGACTAACATACATACAAATTATATATAAAACTAAAACTATGCTATTCGTAAGGACGGCGACGTGCGACGCAGCGTGGTGTCCGGTAACCGGCCTCGGAACCGCCGGAACGTGACACCCTTCGCCCAAAACTCTTCTTTTATGAACGTCGACAGATGTTCGGTCGGTACTCTACCCATCCAGGCCACCCAGGTAACGATATTGGTATGCTTGGGCATACTGGTATTTTTTACCGGTATCGTCGTTTGACAGAAGTATCGATACCAATTTTTTAGCGGTATTAAAAGCCTTTACAGGTTTAGGTGTCCCATTCAAACTTCAAAGTTCAAATCTTTTCAACCCAACAAGCCAATGAAATGAAAAATAGACACAAAAGTGCACATTAGTTATTCTAATGTGCAATTATTGTGCCTGCGTGTCTTGATATGAAAATATAAAGTATAAATTATAAGGCCTATTAAATAAAGAAAATAAAATAAAGGAAACAAGAAAAACAGTGCAGTGCAAGAACTAACACGGGAGAGAGACGAACGGCGCGCAGTGACTTTCCAAAGCCAGCAAACAAGGTTAGTCCTTATTCCCACCCTTCTTTTCCAGCATCTTTATTTTATTACCAGCGCCATAACTTATTGATTTTGTTGGTAGTGGTTTCGAAATAAGAACACGATCAAAAAAAGTTTATTCAACTTAATTTATGTGATTTGATATTTTCTATTGTGAATTATGTCAGTGGCATCACATCCAGCTGCCCTGCTGCCTCCGCGCAAGCGGCGGCGGCGGCGGCGGCGGCGGGCGGCGGGCGGCGGGCGGCGGGCGGCGGCTCGTTACCCGGTGATTCACTCGACGCGTTACCGCTCACGTGATGATTTACGCCCCGAATGCCGCCTTATTACGCTGCCAACAACTCCCACAAGTAATAAACATAGCGAGAGAGTATCCGACGCAGTTTGCGCCCGCACTCACACACGTACGCGTTTTTTTGTTTGTTGTAACGTTAACTTCTTCCGTTCCGTTGACTTCTTCTTCTTCGTTCCTCACCTTTTTAAAATTACTGTTTACTAAAGCTTCGTTGAAGTTAAGTAAACAAATATAAACATTTGAGATCTAAAAAGTATGAAAAGGAAAACCATCCATTAAAAAAGTGAAACGCTTTTGCGCGAACCCAATCATAGCGTGATTTTTAATAACCCCTTATATAATATTTTGTGTAAAACTAATAATTTCCATTCCATCGTTTGATGCGCAAACACTTTAAACTCCATTCCACGCGTGAGTGCAATTAATCGTAACATCATCGGTGTGGAGTTGTCTCGCAATTATTTAGTTCGTTTTGTGCAAATATACAAATGATTTATTTTGCTACAAAAATTGTGGCTACAAATAAACCCTCAACGGCAACCCTCAACAAAGACAGAAAAATACATACAATGTTTGAATTTGTGATAACTTAATAACAAAAAGAACGAAGTGCGCGATGCTGCTGGAGATGCCACGCAGACATTGCTCGTAATAAATATTGTAAAAAGGTCCCAAAGCCGAGCTCGCGGCTCCATCACAACTAACTCAATCTGATTACCACTTATCGTGCTATATGCAGTATAATACGGTGTAACCCACCCTCAACGTAAAAGTTATTTGTAAAGAACTTAGCTCTTCAGAGGAGTTCTGTGGGAGCAACAAGTGGGCCTTTTGATAAAATAAAGATGTCTTCCCTGCTACTCCAGAATCTAGCTTTCAAAGTCGGACCGTACTTCCGGGGTCTCTTTTTTGCAGTATTTAGTGGTAAAGTTACATACTGCTACAATTAATAGTTTCCGCACAAAACTATCTCGACCATAATATCTATTTCAACTTTACAATATTTTTCTCGTTTCCTTTTTCGAGAGAGATATTCGAAATGAAATCATAGAGAACATAACACTACATTATAAATGAAAGTAGCATTATTCGCAGCTCTCGGCTCCGGCAATATCCTGGCTGCACACTCGCTGCAGTGTTCAATAGATTGGCCGCGGCAGCACGCTGCGTTGCGCGATTAATTGTGGCTTCCGCTCTGCCGGGGTATCCTATTTATTTATAAGATGTGCTCGGCGGCGGCAGTGGCTCGTCGGTCACGGCGGCGCGGCGCCTTTGAGGCTCGGACCCACTTACAATACTCGGACCACTTAAAATACGATGACCATTATACGTAGCCTGTACCTTTTAAATAGAGAATTAGTCTCTCACAGTAATTTTTTGAAAACTATTAAACTTAGGAAGTTGAAACTCAGTGTACGAACATGTCGACGACTATCAAGTTCTTTAAGAAACAAGTATACAGGGCTTGTCACTCTTCCCGGTTGTAAATATTGCCAGAAGCCACACTAAGATTTGAAATAAATTTGCAAACTGAAGGAAGTATATATTTCCAAATTCTAGTAATAGTAGTAATTTCAAAAAGTTCTAGTTAAGTTTATTTGGATAGCCCCATCACCGGGGCTACGGTTCCTCAGGCTGAGACGCGTAACGGCCCGTATTTCAGTTGGCGAGGCAGCCATGACGCCGTTGCCTTCTAAACATGCTTAATTTATTCACAAAGCACTTTGCCCTCGCGCCATATTTCATATTACGCAAGAGCCCGCAGGCCTTTATTACCTGGATAAAATAATTTACATCTTACGACGAGAAAAATAATAATGCTGCGTGTAAGATTTCAACACCATTGATCATTGTGAACATGATCAATGCAAAAGTAGTTATTGCTTTTTCTTTGCGATTGCTTTTAGTAACACTCAATTATTTGGCAAAGTAAACGCTGAATAGAGGTTTTCCTAATTACCTTGAAGCTTTGTCAATCGCCACTCATTCCCCTCGGGTCGATCGTGGGCTGTAAAGGGCCCCGATATCGGAATGCAGCGCCTTCCCCGGCCGTAAAGGAAGCCGCCCAGATAATCCAAATTGGAGCCGCCATTACAGCGCGCTCGCGGCCGGCACGCGCTCTAAGTGATATCAAAATAAAGTTCCTGCGCCACGGGCCCGCCGCCCTGTTCCACTCAAATTGGACTTTTGTGGATAAGCCTCGCCCGATCCAGCTGGAATGGGATGTGAACCGGTTCTAATGCTCTACAGCTCACGGCACTTATAGTTGTGGAACTCTTAAAGTTTCACAATAAGTTCGGAAGCTTATATAGACTATATACTCGTACATACTTCTGCGGAAACTTAAGACCTAGGTTACTTTTTTAAATTCTTTCAAAAGTGATTAAAAAAGGATTTCTTAAAGAATAAATCTTTTCATTAAACTATATTGTGAATAGACTATGGCCATTGAGTGTCATGTGAATTAAAAATAAGTCCACTGCAATTTATTGTCGAAAACGATTGAGTATAGAAAGTAGTTACCGTTTATTTCATAGCTTTCACTTTCACAATATGCATTTGTACGAGTACCTATAAGGTTCAATTGCCAATAGAATCTTAGTACCGGCTAAGAGCAATTGAATGGAGGATGGGCAGTCCGCCTACCGGCTTATCCACCCACACAATACTCCATCTTGTAATTATAATCTAGCTAGGCAAATCTAGCAAACATATTGTAAACAGCATACCTTATGAATAAATATAACTCTGACCGGGTAATAGTAATAATAATTTTGCTAACTGATAGCAGTTCCTAGTCAGGTTGCAGGTCCAGTCGATGATAAATCGAATAGCGATCGCGCTCGCCCAGGTGTGCTGACAGCCAGGGGAATGACTGACGTGCTCATATTGTTACGAACACTTATTTAGCCTTAAATACAGTCCAAACTGGTTATAGCGCTGTTAATTTTAGGTAATGGAAATAATATTTCGCTGTTTGCGTTTAGCTCGGCGTTGAAATGTCAAGGTAACCTACGTGTAGGCAATAATAGGTAATAAAATTAACCAACGCAGTACTAATGGGTTAAGTAAGTAACACACCTACGTGGTAAAAGTAGGCAGGCACGCCATTTGAAAGCAAAAGCTTCGTCAAAATAATACCTAGTGCTGAGGTGGAGCCGCTGTGGCCCCAAACCTTTAAACAAATAGTTATCTACTATTAAAAGCCATAACGATTTATGAACCGATTTGAGAGCTTTCATCATTAGCTTGACGCTGGGCATGCCACCGCGTCGTGTCTCCACACTCTTTTCACACACACAGACGTACTACACATGCAAACTAGCATTAGGTCCAATATAGCGTACTGGTAGCAAAAGATTGCAAAGACCCGGTTCAGATGCAAACACTCGACCCGAGCCGAGATGTTAGTCTTTAAAGGCGCCGTCTAATTTTCCGCTCTCATAATCCGCTTTTTGTTTGTCACCCTCTACCATCCGACTCGATCGCCTCCGACAATCTATTAAGGTATGGGCAGATGCTTACGTGGTCTCAGCCCCTAGAAAATCTCCAGTTATTGTTCGATCACTCCTATGGTTTAAGGAACCTTAAATAACTCGCCGATAATTCGGATTATGCTGTAAATGCCAGCAGCGCCGTGTCGGGTATGCCGTGTGTGCTGCGGCCGGCGCGGCGTCCACGTCCGCACTTTGTCAACCTGACTGGCGCGCAGATGTCTCCGGGAACATACGTGAGTATACGTGCATGTAGTTGCTACAGAAAGGACTGACAAATGAAATGCAGTTATGAAAGGAACCTGGTAGAAAAACACTATGTAAAGAGAGATATGGGCCCCTATTGTCTGCTTAGCATAACAAAACACTATTAGAAGCAATACCAAACTACCCAAATTGACTCCGTTGTCGCTTATTAAACAGTGTAAATAACTATGCACTTTGAATGTTGTTTAATTTAATATTGAACAAAAAAAGAAACAATAATCAATAAACTTGTATTTGAATTCGAATTTAATTCAATGTGAGTGCTGTTTCCCTGCTCCCGCGTAATAGTAATAATAATAATAATAATAGTTTATTGCGGATCAACAATCCATAATTAATATTGTATTACAATCAAAATTAAAATAAAAATCCAAATCAAAATAAAAAAATCAAAAACAAAATACAAATTAAAAATCAAAATAAATTTGTGCCTAAATAGTGCCTCGACGCTAACAAGTGCGTAGACTATTGCCACCAGTCTACCGTAGGCTCAGTGCTCTGTGCAAGTAGACTGCTGATTTGCTACAAACCAATAACTTTATTAAGCTTGCAGCGTATCCAATAGACATTTATCTAATATTACAGAACCTAATTTATAAACGCACAGGCTTAATATCGTTTTATCACTATAGAACTAAAGACAAAGTTTTATCACTATAGCACAAAAAAGATATGTTGTGATACCAAATTCGAATTGAATTTATGCAATAAATGCAATCCACGAAGAGTCAACTCAATCAGGCGAGGCAGCCGTATAAAAATACAACACTCGGCTCCTACTGCAGCGACGCGGTATCAATTGAAAAGAAATTGGCCCAGTTTTTGCAGCCGCAATGCAAGTCACAATATATTCGCTGCTATAAATTCGGCCGCTCGTGAGGCTTCGTCGTTCAGCGGTTCGCATTAGCTAAATGAATCGTCGACTAATCCATATATTTCGTGCTTTCCTTTATTGACCTTTCAAGCGCAGTGTTAGTTTATGGATGTGAATCCTTTGTGGGGGATTTAAATAATAAAGCGTACCTATATTCGTGGCGCGGCGCAGCGTCGGCCGGCGGCGGCGGCCCCGGGGAAATGAACCCGCGACGTCGTCGGCCCGACCCGCACGTGCTGGACCTTAATCATCAACTCAGACTCAAAGAGACGTGCTTATTCTTTTTTTTTAAACTTGAGCTACAATTTTTATATTCTTTACGAGTTTTGTTTTATGGCAGAGCAAAGGAGATTGACCAATGAAGTACGGACTTTGGTTTCACATTGTACGATTATGTACGCCTATGAAACTTACCCTCATCTTGTAGAGTTTTATCTTAACATTAAGTTAAAAAAAACCCTCAATTCTCTAGTTCACCGGAATCACGAGAAATAGACTTATGAAGTTCATCAAATTATAGGTATTTTTCAAATCTAAAACAACGTTTTTCGATTTTACTTATCTTCTTTTGCAATTCCAGTGTCAAAACATTCCATATTATAAGTAGTTTCGTGGAAATCAAGTTAAAATAAAACAGTTAAACGAGGCAACGTCGTCGTACGAACGCTAGGCTATGGGCGCAAATATGCGGTCTTGCTTGTTAATGGCTATCACCATACTTCAGCATTATGTATATCTATGCAGTTGTAATTATTCCTTATTATTTTATAATTGGTAAGAAACTCGATGGCGCAGTGGGCTAGTACGTCACAGGTTGGGTGACCAGAAATGTCGGCCGGCTGCATTTGCGGTCGTTACCACCCTCCAACACACATAGCACAATACGCAAAGCACCGCGCACCTCTAGGGTATGTTGCGCGCTATCCTCAGGCGCCCGCACTCGTGGCAGGGTGATGATGATCTCCCTACCCATCAATTCATTTATTGATTAGAAGATTTATCAATCGATATAGGGTTTTAAATACTGGCAACATTGAATGATAGTGTCAAAGATGGTTGATTCTGGGATGGAAAGAAGCATTATTAATATTTTTTTCCCGTCGAAATCTAAGAATCATTTCGATCTACCTTTAGAACCGCATTGAAAGCTTCTAAAACAACGATTGCTTTAGATAAAATCAATGATATTTTTTTTATTATTATTATTTTTTACTGCTGCTGTCACTGTCAGTCAGTTTTGTTATTGTTGTTTGTTTGTGTCATAGTATATTCGATTTGTTGTTAATATTATTCGAGTTTTATTATGTTAGTGTTTTTATTTATGTAAGTTGTTGTGTGTATGATTTGTTTTTTTTTCCTGTTTCGTGCCATGATGCCACTACTGTGTACAGCAGAATACCAGTGCAGCAGGCCCCGCTTGCTGCGTATAGGTACTGAGCTGTGCAGTGCACAGTGTTGGCATCACATACAGAACACAATGTCAATTGTTATTATTTTTTATTATTTTTGTTATATGTTGTATGTTTAATTGTGTATTTTGTTATGTGATTCCAATAAATGTCTTTTATTCTTTTTTATTCTTAAAAAGGATCAAGTACAAAAAAAATATACTAATTTTCTATATTATTTTAATTTTGATACAAAGCGATTTCATAAATGGTCAATCTCCTTGAACGAACGCCTCGGTGGCCGAGCGGCAGAGCGCTCGGCCCGATACCCGAAGGTCCCGGGTTCAATTCCCAGGTCGGGCAAAATGTATTTCGGATTTTTCGATGCATAGCCCGAGTTTGTGATCACCAACCCGCATTTGGCAAGCGTGGTGATTAAGCCATTACCCATCAATTGAAGCGATGACTTGATTTCAATGATAGAGGCCTTTGCCCGGCAGTGGGACAGTTACAGGCTGTTTACTTTACTACTTTACAATCTCCTTTAGTTCAAAGTACGTATTTTTAAATAATAGCGCACCTAAGCACAGCAGTGGGCAGTAAGCAGTGGGGTAGTTGCCAAGTTAACAGCACATTTTACTAGCTCCGTTTATTTTACATTTTAAAATTATTTAAACTTAATATTTACCATAAATTATATGCCACGTTATTAGGCATAAGTAGTACTCGCCTGAAGTATTTGTTTTCCTTCGTCTCTTCTCCTTCATCACAAAACACCAACATCATATCATGGACCACTCACTTTTGGAAGCAAAGATGAATAATATGGCTAAGATGTTTGAAGCGAAGATGGCAGAGTTCCAGGCTGAGCTGAATCAAGCGACTTCACGTAAGAGCCCTAATTCTATTGCTGCACTCAACACCGAATTTGTAAATTTCAAAAGTTTTGTTTGCAACGGCCTCGCTGTGCTGCGTGCTGAAGTGGATGCCCTTCATAGCCGCATTGATAGGGTCGAAATGCGTTTCCGACGCAAAATGCTGCTGGTGCACGGCGTCCCTGAGCAGAAGGACGAAGACACATGTGCTAAGTTGGTCTCCTGTTTAGCGACAAGGTGTAAAGTTCAAAGTTTCACTGCAAGCAGCATCGCTGCAAGTTATCGGATGGGCAAGCAAGGTAACAGCAATCCACGACCCATTGTTGTCAAATTAGCTGATGCTTCGGTACGCGCTGCTTTGTGGAAAAACAAGGTTGCACTGAAGGGATCTAAAATAACCCTCTCCGAATTCTTGACAAAGTCTCGTCATGATGTTTTTATGGCTGCAAGGAATAAATTTGGCATCCCTAATTGCTGGACCTTGAACGGGATTATTAACATCAAGACTCCGGATGGCAGAAGACATAAGGTGGAATCCTTGAAGGAGTTTCTCACTATTTCCGCAAGTACTACGGCTACCAAGGCATAACACATCTTTGCACGGTATTGCAGTTTTGTTTGATAATTATATATATATATATATATACAGCGTGTCCAAAAAACGAAAGATAATCCTTTACCTGCGGGTGGGTCACATCATGTCCTACCACATACTGGAATTTCAGTTTAATGAAAGTCTCACGGTTTTCGAGAAATCGTTTCTTTTTCATTTTTTTTTGAAAAATCTTCCCTCGTTTAGTTTATTTCATGCCATTTCTACAAATGATAACTTTTTTGAGCCCCATTTTTTTTCAAATACTCATGGTTATTTGCTTCATCTAAAACAATATTCTTTTGAACCCTAAATTACTGCGAAAACCACATAAAAAAATCTTATTCAAAGATTTCATACAAACTAAATCAAACGGCTGACTTTGATAGCCTGTGGTTTAAAAAAAATGTACGAGGCAGACCGTGCCAATTACTTTAAAACATTGCTTAGTTAATGCTAATTTAAAAATGGTATTACTGTTTTACATTCCTTTTTAATTTTATTTTTTATGGTAATTTAAATGCACGAAGGTAGCAATTGCGGATTTTATTAAAATAAAAGTCAATTAAAATTAAGTTACCTACAAGTATTATTTCATGATTTGATACATGTGAACAATGAAATCATAGAAAGGTTCGGTACCTGACATGCTTCCATGAAGTTTTGACCTTGACATGTCATTGTAATTGAAATTGGCAAAGAAAATATTCTTTATTTTAACAGGTATTTTGGGGTTTTGGTATAGTATGGCTACAAGTAAAAGACAATTAAAACAAATGAAATTTTTATTAAAATATTTACAGTTAATGCTCAAAATGGCCGCCATTTGCCCTTATGCATGCTCTACATCGTTTAATAAAGGACCTTTTGTATTCGGCGAGCATAACCCTCTTGCGTAATTTTTTCGGCGGCGGATTGTATCTTTGCCCGCAGCTGTGTGACTGATATCACCTCCGTCTCGTACACCAGGTCTTTCAGGTAGCCCCAATAAAAAAAATCCAGTGGCTTTAGGTATGGCGACCTTGGTGGCCTTATGATAGGGCCGAGACGCCCGATCCACCTTCATGGGTATCTGTCGTTTAAGTGGTCTGGGACCACTTGGGCGTAGTGTGCCGGGCAGCCGTCATTTTGCAACCACATGTGTTGCCTTGTAGAGAGCGGCACATCTTGTAAAAGTTATGGCAGTTGATGTTAAAGAAAATTCAGGTAGGTTGCTCCAGTTAACGATGGTGGCAGTTCATACGGGCCTATTTAAAAACATACGTTTATGATCCCAGTCCACAAATTATTTTTGAACTGGGTTTGAAACCTATCTTGCCGTATAATGTGGGGATTCTCTAGTTCCCAGTAATGCAGATATGCATGTTTAAGTAGCCATCTTTTCGGCACGTAGACTCGTCGCTCCACAAAATTTTGTCGCAATAAACCCAATCTTGGTTAATTTTACTAAGCATTGTGCGACAAAACTCTTCTCTTCGCGGGTAGTCAGCAGGTTGTAAAATTTGCACACGCTTCACATGATATGGGTACAATTCATACCTTTTTAAAGTGTAGTGCACTGTGTTTTTCTTTTTTCTTTTTTTGTCTTGGCCCTATCTTATGGCCACTAAGGTCGCCAGACCTAAATCCTAGATTTTTTTTATTGAGGCTGCCTGAAAGACCAGTACGAGACGGAGGTGATATCAGTAAAAAAAAATTACGCAAGAGGGTTATGCTCGCCGAATTAAAGGGTCCTTTATTAAACGATGTAGAGCATGCATAAGGGCAAATGGCGGCCATTTTGAGCATTAACTGTAAATATTTTAATAAAAATTTCATTTGTTTTAATTGTCTTTTACTTGTAGCCATACTATACCAAAACCCCAAAATACCTGTTAAAATAAAGAATATTTTCTTTGCCAATTTCAATTACAATGACATGTCAAGGTCGAAACTTCATGGAAGCATGTCAGGTACCGAACCTTTCTATGATTTCATTGTTCACATGTATCAAATCATGAAATAATACTTGTAGGTAACTTAATTTTAATTGACTTTTATTTTAATAAAATCCGCAATTGCTACCTTCGTGCATTTAAATTACCATAAAAAATAAAATTAAAAAGGAATGTAAAACAGTAATACCATTTTTAAATTAGCATTAACTAAGCAATGTTTTAAAGTAATTGGCACGGTCTGCCTCGTACATTTTTTTTAAACCACAGGCTATCAAAGTCAGCCGTTTGATTTAGTTTGTATGAAATCTTTGAATAAGATTTTTTTATGTGGTTTTCGCAGTAATTTAGGGATCAAAAGAATATTGTTTTAGATGAAGCAAATAACCATGAGTATTTGAAAAAAAATGGGGCTTAAAAAAGTTATCATTTGTAGAAATGGCATGAAATAAACTAAACGAGGGAAGATTTTTCAAAAAAAAATGAAAAAGAAACGATTTCTCGAAAACCGTGAGACTTTCATTAAACTGAAATTCCAGTATGTGGTAGGACATGATGTGACCCACCCGCAGGTAAAGGATTATCTTTCGTTTTTTGGACACGCTGTATATATTTTGTATTCTTGATTGGATTTCTCGAACTTAACCGTGTTTCTTGAGTTTTGTTTGTTTTGGTTTTGTACCCACTTTAACCAATTCTCTTTAGATAATGTAACTAGTACTACTTTTTTCGATTTGTAAATTGCTTTGGTTGGGTATTAATTTACTTTATTTACTGGCTGTCACTGTCAGTCTCGACTCGTGTCGTGTCATTCTGACACTGACATTTTTTGTGTACGTTCGGATACGTTAAAGATAGTGTTCAGATTAATTGATTTTGTATTCGCTCCGTGTTTTTTATTTTCTTTTTAATTTTTTTTGTGTAACTGTGTCAATTATTTATTATTTATTGTTTTGCGACACTTTTTTGGTTATGTTTGTTTTTTATTTTTTTATTTTTATTTTTATTGTAAAAGTGTTTTTCTTCCACGCTGCTGGCGAGTGGTATTCGACATTTTATAAATCTTATTTTTGGATTATTTTAATTTGATTTTTTTTTAATTTAATTTTATTTAGTAGAACAGTTATTATTTTATTATATTTATTTATTTATTATTTACATGTTGCAAACTATTTACAATGATGGCGATGACTCTGTGAGTGACTACGCAGATTTTCTTTCAGCATCTTCCGATTGTAGTTTTCATAGTGCAACCGAACCTTTGGATTCACTTATTGATTCTAAGTTTTCGGCTACTCCCAAAAACTTTAATGTTGTTCACATAAACGGGCAAAGTATCCCTGCACACTACACTGATTTAGTTGTCACCTTTTCTAAAAACCCTAACGTTCATGCAATCTTGATTTCGGAAACGTTCCTAAAACCTTGTCTTCCATCCGCTTCGTACTCCCTTCCTGGACTCCATCTTATCCGTAATGACAGAACTGGCAAGGGCGGCGGTGGTGTGGCCATATACCTCAGAAGCCACTTCTCTTTTAACATTTTAAACAAATCACCCTCTTTGTATTCTCAGTCGTCTGAACATCTTTTTATAGAGGTCCTCCTTGGTCACCTTAAGGTTCTTTTAGGGGTGTTCTATAGCCCAAATCTTCATATCGACTATTTCACCAAATTCGAGTCCCTATTAGAGGATCTTGTTCCTACAGTTGATCACACGATCATAATGGGCGACTTCAACACCTGCTTACTCAAGCAAGATTTTTGCACTTCCCGCCTGTGCTCAATTGTGGATTCTCTTAATCTTAATATCCTCCCGTCGTCTTCAACTCATCACTTCCCTGGCTGTCAGCCGTCCTTGTTGGATCTTGCCATTGTTTCCTCCACGGATCTCGTCAGTTCCCATGGACAACTTCCAGCCGAAGCCTTTTCCTATCATGACCTTATCTTCCTTTCCTATAAAATCCGTTGTCCTAAACCTAAACCCCGGGTGGTCATGCAGCGTAACTATAAAAATATCGACAGTAAGCGTTTTATGTCTGATCTTAGGGATATTGACTGGGATGCGGTAATGGAAGCTCCAACTATTGATCTAAAAATGGAAATATTCAACTCTATCCTTATCCAACTCTTCGACATCCATGCACCACTCCGACCTATCCGACTTAAGCATCTTCCCGCTCCTTGGCTTACTGACGACATTAAGGCCATGATGGTGAGGCGCGATGTGGCTAAGGAGAAATACCGAAACAGCGCTTCGGATGAGACCCGCTGTCGATATAAGGAGCTTCGCAATCGTTGAAGTAGGTTGTGCAGGGATGCGCAGCGTCGTCACATACATGCGTCAGTCGCTAATGGTGATCCTGCTAAGGTTTGGTCTTTCCTCAACTCACTTGGTCTTGGTAAGCCTAAGTCGAGTATTCCTCACAATCTTAATCCTGACACCCTTAACCGCCTTTTCACATCGCCCTCCTCCATTCCTTATAATATTAAACGAGCCACGCTACAAACCCTTTCCTCCACTCCTTCTCTGCAGCATTGCACCTTTTCCTTTAGGCCGGTGTTTGAGCGTGAAGTTGAACTAAACATTTTAGCTATTAAGTCCAATGCGGAGGGATTCGACGGAATTAGCCGACGGATGATTCAACTTTGTATTGCTGGTGTCATTCCCATTCTTTGTCACATATTCAACTTTTCACTCGACACCGGTACGTTCCCGAGTTGCTGGCGTCGCGCTGTAGTCATCCATTCCTAAAACCTCAAATCCCTTTCTACCCTCCGATTTTAGACCTATTTCCATTTTACCATTTCTTTCCAAAGTCCTCGAACGCCTTGTCCTTCAACAGCTCAGTGTGTTTGTCAATTCTAACCACTTGCTTAGTCCTTTTCAGTCCGGTTTTCGCCCAGGGAATAGCACTGTGACTGCCTTGACGGAGGTGACTGATGATGTGCGCGAGGGTATGTCGAATCAACAAGTCACAGCTATGGTTCTTTTGGATTTTAGCAACGCCTTCAATACTGTTGATTTCGATGTGCTCTTGGCGATGCTGAAGTTCATGCTGGCATCGGACGTTGTTGTCGATTGGTTTCGCAGCTATCTCGTCAAACGTAGTCAGTCTGTCCGGATTGATGATAAACTGTCTGCTTCATGTGATGTCACTGCTGGCGTGCCTCAGGGCGGTGTCCTTTCCCCTCTCCTTTTCTCTATATTCATCAACATCCTTACTCCTCTTCTGTCTTGTCAGTATCACCTGTATGCTGACGACCTGCAGATTTATTCGCGAGCTCCAATTGATGATATAGACAACTTGATTGCAAGCCTTAATGTGGACCTAGCGACTATACACGAACGGAGTCGGACCCATGGTCTAATGGTCAATCCTCACAAGTCGCAGGCAATCATTATTGGCGGGTCTAAGCAGATTGCCAAACTCAAATACATTCACGTTCCTGCCCTCCTTATTGACTCTGTTCCTCTTCCTTACAGTAATGTTACCAAAAACCTCGGTGTCCTCTTCGACTGTACTCTGTCTTGGTCACCTCATATCGCGGAGGTCAGTCGGAAGGTGTTCGCTGCCGCTGGTTCGTTGCGGAGGTGGAGGAATCTTCTCCCTGTGAAGACCAAGATCGAGCTTGCGCAGTCTCTTCTTTTGCCTATCTTGGACTACGCTGACGTCTCTGCCATTGACCTCAATGAGGATCTACTGAACAAGCTACAGCGTCTACAGAATTTTTGCATTAGGTTCTTATTTGGCCTGCGTAAGTTCGATCATGTGTCTGATTTTAGGACTAAACTGGGATGGCTTTCTATCAGATTGCGACGTGAGGAGCATGTTCTTACGCTTTTGTTCAACGTGCTGTATGACCCTCGTACCCCTCCCTACCTTATGGAGCGTTTCCGATTCCTAGGTATGGATCACAATCGCGTGCTAAGGTCCGGGGCTGATAACTTGCTGAAACATCCCTTGCCTCGTTCAGAGTACTTTAGAGATTCTTTTACAGTTAAGGCTACCAGCCTTTGGAATAACCTTCCGCCTGATGTTCGTCACTCCAAGTCACTTGCTACATTTAAGATTAAACTTTATTCTTTTCTTTTAGCTAGGTCACTTAGTCTGCAACAACTGTATCGTATGTAGGTATATGTAGTTTATAATAACAATATATATTAGTAGGTATTATGTATATATCTTATATTACCTATTTTATTAATATAATATTTTTTTGTTGTATTTTTGCTAGTTGCCGGTGCACTACCTCTCATTGTCTCCTAATCTGTCCTATGGTGCAAAGGTTGTCTGGAAGAGATCGCTTTAAGCGATAAGACCGCCTTTGCCTACTATTATTTTAAAATTTCCTGTTATTTGTTTTGTGTATATTTGTGTAAGCAATAAAGTGTTTATCTATCTATCTATCTATCTAAGCACTGATTATGAAATATTCCACATTCGCCCGTGCTAAAATCAGCGAAATATTTGAAATCCGGGCGGTGAGTTGTCATGCGTCTATGGCTAGCGGCTGTCTGCGGCTTCACGCGCATGAGTCCGTGATCGAAAGGAATTAAAAAAAATATCCTGGTGGATATGTCTCTACACATAACAATTATTTACTAATCGGGCTTCAACACACCACTCTTGTCCAACGGTTGATGGGTTTCAACAAAGGAAATAGAATAGAATAGTTTATTAAAGAATACGTATGTCAGTATGTAGGGCGCCGCATGAGAGTGGCTGCGCGGAGTGCAACGCCATTGCTCAGGGGAAAGACGCAGTGAGCGTTTGTAAGTGGTGTGTGTAACTCGAGATGTTATATTTTATCTGTTCAATTTTCTAGAAAGGCGTGTTATTTCAGAAATAAATTGTAACAATATCTTTTAAGTTTATCATTCCGCCAAAACGTTCCTACGAATGAGCAGGAACGGTTGAGAGAACTCACTGAAATCACAAGCTTTTTCATCAATTCTTTTCTCAAATAATACAAAAGTAGCTGACGCGGTGGCAATCTTGGCGTGGAATACAAAATAAAGGATCCGAAGTGGAGGATGGAGCTGATTTGTGCGGCAAAGTGAGCAATTCGCGGCGGCGCGGCGCGGCGCGGGTGCCGCGGCCCGCCCGGGGGAGCACACGTGACGCGGGCGGCGGCGGCGGGCGGCTGTGGCAGGCGGCGGCGCGGCGGCCGGTTACAGATGGGGCGTTTCTCTGCGCTCATAGTAATATCGTTTTAATTCACGCGCGTTACATTTCGATTTAAACATATTGTATTATAAGTGTTGTAGATTCAGAACGCATGCATGTAGTGACAATTTAGTCATAGTACTAATATGGCTTACTACTAAGCTAGCCCTTATCATTGGCACGTTGGTGCACTTTCTCAATGTTTCTTTTAGATATTTACATGTATAGTAATTATGTAAGTTAATTATTACCACATTGTACGATCACATCGCTCTATCAGTGTCACATTATAGTGTTGAAATTTATATTAAGTTCAATCCAAATAAAAAAAGTCGAAGGATCTGTAATTGGACCTAAAACAATATTGTTTTTTTTGTTAACTTTGAATAAAAGTCTTTGAATGTCACCCTAGTGATTTAATTGATCTGATCTCCAAACTTCAGTAGGTATTAAAATGGCGCTAAATGATGTAATATATTAAGACTGTTGCCGCAATGGAACTGCAAAATTTTGTGATACACGATCTTTGGGCATTTAATACTACAGTAATAGAGTTTCGTATATACTTCGTGTAAATGTAACTCGTATGTATATCTTCGGAATAATAACTTAAATAGTTGCTGTTTTGGTTACAGGTAAGTTTCCATAAAAATTGTGTGTTCGCTCGGTAAGAGTTCGATATATCTTCGAGTACATCGTCCGTCTGTTGCTACAACATGTAAATTGCATTTTAATAATAAAACACGTACAAATTACGTATCTCGCGGCGTGCCACTGGAGAGCGGCTGCAGTGCTCTTCGGGGAAATATGGTCCGAAATATGGAACGAGCGCGGAGTGGCTGCCGCCCGCCGCCACCGCCTGCCGCCCGCCGCCGCCGCCGCCGTGTACGTCATACTCGTAGAACGGGTTCCATGCGGCGACACGCGTGATGGGTGCAGCTGCTGGCCGGGACACTGCTATGGGCGATGGCCGACGGCCGGTGAACAGAAGTATATAAAACGCATAAGAGTCATTTATAAACGGTATTCTCACCATGTTTTTATTATTGAGTAGGTATTCGGTATTTCCATGGTATGCGCCATGATCACGGATAGTTTAAAAATAATATAAACTGCATTCGTTATTTGTATAAATAAATTGCATTGTATATTTATTTATTTATTTATTGGGAAACAAACAGCATTTCATAGTACAGAGGTAATAACTTAATCTATGTTACACATTTGCCAAAGCAGTTTCCACTTATAATTAAGATAACTACGTTAAATACATACTTACTTTAAAAATATATATATTTCTTATATAAAAATATAACCTCAAATACAGAGTAATTGTTTTACAACATACAAGATACTATTATAAAACTATAAACCTAAGCTTTTTTATATCTGATTTAAATTTAGATGGTTTTAGATGGAAGATATCGATGTGACCATAACGCCCATTATAATTATTCAAAGTTCTGGCAATGAACCTATTTTTAGCAAAATTAGTGCGGGGCACCAAGGCACAGAAAAAGTGTTACTCGATCGCAGGGTCGATCTCGAGCATTTCAAAGAAACTTTACTTAATAGGTACGGTATAAATATTTATGTATTCAGTTAACTAACACGGTTGTGTCACCAATTATAATTATTGTGTCACAAATATTGTTTACTTAGGGCTGCTATTTTATTTATTACAGTCAAAAAAACAAACTTCTGTATTTTCATTCATGGTTTTTTAATCGACGATTTCAATAACTCCGTGATTGGCACTGCAAAGCGGAAAGGATTATTTATCGGTCCACGTGTGTGTGCCGCGCGAGAGCTTTAGATCGAACGGTTTATTAATAATAAAGCTTCAATAAATAAAAATAAAAAATATCATGGAATTCAGATTTTCACAAGTGTTGGTTGGAATATTCCCGTTGCCAATTTTTAATTGGTCAATGCGAATGGCCGCCGTTTTAATGGATTGTGAGCGCACGCTCTCGTCAGCGGCCGATAAAGGAGGCTCCTCGGGGAACAGCGGCTAATGGTCAAAGCTCGCGCCGCGCCGGTCGAACGCCCGCGCCACTTTCAATAAAACACGACTCCAACTGGATTTGAAACGCGGTTATAAACATTATATCTGCTCTTATATATCAGTAAGGAGCATCAGGCACGAACCAGAAGACACCGTACTCATAGAATAACCTAAGACACCGTACTATACTATACCAGGTGCAGACATGTAGCTGATTGCTTCTCTCCCCCACGACCCGGTCCATCCAAGCCGAGTTTCTCGCCTGGAGAGGTGCTCCACGAACTCTAACCCCTCGGAGAATCTAGTAGGGGGAGGGGACGTGCTTGCGTGATGCTATTCCCTCTAGATAACCTCTGAAGGGGTTTCGACCTCACGGATTGAGGAACCATTTAAGTTTTTCGCCGTCCCTAATAAAGACCGCATGAGGTCATTAGCAAACTCTCTCCAAAAACCTTTTGAACTGGCCCTTGAGCATTTCCACATCATCTATATCTCCATAAAGTGAGAATTTCTCCTTAAATGGCACTATTACGGCTGAGTGCAGGCTGCTGCCGGAAGCGCCGCCCGCCGCGCGATCCACGCCGGAAGTAGGTTGCATTCAGCTTATAACGCAATCATGTTCGCTCGCCTCCTCCTTGCTGGTTAGCTAAAGGAACTATTTACTTCGGCTGTGGTTGCGACCTCAACTTTAATTAATATTTGCAACTTTCATGGTCTTCTAATATGTTAATTTAGGGTGGTAGCTCGTTTACTCTGATTGTAAGGGGTGATTCATTTAGAGGTAGGTACATTTTTGTCAATCGGATTTTTGACAGATGGAGCGTAAGTCGTGTTAAATCTATCATGGTATTTTTATTGACTATGGTTTGACATTTCATCACCTTGTGATTTTAAATAAAACTATAAACCAGTGACGCCGTTTAACTCAACTAACTAACATCTTAACAGGTTCCCTGTCCCATATATCACATGTGATACATAACAATTGATTATCTATTGTTTTAATTTTTGGACAGCGAAACTGTTAAGACTGTAGGGCAGAAACCCTACAGAAACACTTAGCCCGCCACTGCGCCTACAAATTATTCGGCTGTATAACGAAAATTAACATTCTACGAGGAATGTATTTCGTGCACTTAGAGCAACCGATGGTCCACATAGTCGACCTACCGAACGCACGTCACGCTATACCATAAAAAAAGTTTGGAAGCCAATTTACATTATTAGATAATACACGACTAAAGAGGAGCTCGATGGCGCAGTGCTTAACGCGCCCGGTCTGCGATTGCTAAGGTTAAGTAACTTTCGCAAAGGCCGGTCATAGGATGGGTGACCAAAACTTTATCATCTTGAGCTCCTCCGTGCTTCGGAAGGCACGTAAAGCCGTTGGTCCCGGCTGCATTAGCAGTCGTTAACAACCACCGCACCGCACTGGGCCCGCGTGGTGGTTTATGGCCCGCCCTCCCCTATCCATCCATAGGGAAGGCTCGTGCCCCAGCAGTGGGGACATAAAAATGAGCTGATGATGATGATGATGATGATGACACGACCAAATAGAGCACATCCAGCACGTAGTGAAGAAAATATTGCGATGATAGCTGAGAGTGTACGAGATGACCGCAAAGAATCAATTCGGCGCCGTTCACAACGCTTGGCTTGTCGTATGCAACAACTTGGCGTATTTTACGTAAAGATCTTGGTTTAAAAGCATACAAAATTCAACTCGTGCAATAATTGAAGCCGACTGACCTACCGAAACGTCATCGATTCTGTCTTTGGACTCTAGAAAAGCTTGAAGACGACCCACTGATTTCGACCAAAAATTTGTTTAGCGATGAGGCACATTTCTGGCATAATGGATATGTCAGCAAACAAAGCCGAAATTTAATCTGAGGAGCAACCTGAGAAGTTCCAAGAGCCGCCATTGAATCCAGATAAAACAACGGTTTGGTGTGGTTTATGGACTGGTGGAATCATCGGTCAATATTTGCATTTATGTATTTGCATGTAGGTATTTTGTTTATAAAATTTTATACTGTTGTGACATTTGCATGCCTACAAAATTAAGGCAGAATATTGTTGACCCTGCTCAACATTGTCGCTCATGTTTTGAAAAAAATTCCACGAGCAGGATTTGAATCTGCACACCCTTCTGACATACCGTAGTAAATATACTACTAGTAAATATACTACGGTATGTCTGAAGGGTGTGCAGATTCAAATCCTGCTCGTGGAATTTTTCAACACCAGCCCGCCAAAATTATTCAACACTATTGTGTTGAATAATTTCGGCGGGCTGGCTGGTTAGAACCACGATAGCTCAATTGGGAGAGCACCTGACCCGGTATGTCAGAAGGGTGTGCAGGTTCAAATCCGTTCAAAGCTCGTGGAAATTTTATCAAAATTTGTGTTTTTGTAATTGTCGCTCATTAAATATTGTGCAAATAAATGTTTGACTTTAACTTTGACTTCAAAAACGAAGCGGGCCAGAACGTAACTGTCAAGTGCGACCGTTATCGTGCCGTGATAACGGAATATTTTTTTCCTGAATTGAATCCCGTGATGTCCAGGACTTTCGGTATCAACAAGACGGCGCGGCGGCGGCGCCACTTGCCGCACAGCACGTGAAACCATGGCTTTATTGCGAGAACAATTTGGTGAACACAGTTAATTTCGCGATTTGGACCGGTCAGTCGGCCGCCTTGATCCTGTGACACCACACCCCTAGACTTTTTCCTTTGGGGCTATGTAAAGTCCAAAGTCTACACTGATAAGCCGCGTACGATTGAGCAACTGCAAGCCAATATTACTCGCGTTATTCGCCATATACCACTTGAAATGCTCGGACGCGTCATCGAAAATTGGAACTGCAGAATGAACTATGTTAGCCGCAGTTACGGACAACATTTAAAAGAAATAAATCTTTAAAAAATAAATGTAAAGAATGATTTTTTTAGATGATTGTGCCGTCAGCACAATATTCATAGCACGTAATGTTCGTGATATTTAATAGAGATAATTAATAACGTGATTTAATATAGAGACATTTTATGTAAATTAAGCAAAACTTATTAGTTCCTGTTTCGTGACTTTCTACAGTCAACTAATCTCCCCCGCCAATTTCTTTGTTTATAGATTAATATATATACTTGTATTTTTAGTTATTAAAACTAGTCAGAAATTATACTCCGATACATTAACCAGTGTGTTATTATTTAACCACGGAGCCCTGCAACAATTGGTGACCCCGACAAAAGCCTGGAAGAATCGCCCAACGACAGCCACGCCCGGAAGAATCGCCCGACATAGTCACGCCCGGAAGAAGAACAACTACATCACACTGGTACGAATTAAATAACATTTCTGGCTCATTTTTTACAATGGCTCCCACACTACCAACGGGCATCAGGAGCAGTCTTCTCACAGAGACACCGGAGATAGCAGCAATTTCCATTGGTGACCGCATTCCCGATTTTTGGACAGACTCACCACGGCTATGGTTCACCCAGTTTGAAGCGATCGTCGCACCTCAGAAACAAGGCGACGATTACAAGTACAACTTGGTCATCGCGAAATTGGGGAAAAACGAGATACAGCAAGTTAGCGATTTACTCATTAATCCACCGGCAGAACAAAAGTACGATGGCATTAAACAACGCCTAATAAATTGTTACGAAGAAACAGAGCAGAGGCAATTCCAGAAGCTTCTTGCCGAAATGGATCTCGGCGACCAACGGCCGTCTCAGTTGTTACGCCGAATGAAGCAAATAAGCAGCGGGAAAATGAATGACGACACAATTCGACTGTTTTGGTTACGTCAATTACCTTCGTCAGTAACCACAGTTTTAGCCGTCACAGAGAACCTTACTCTGGATAAGATGAGCGAGATGGCTGACAAAATTCTAGAGAACTCTAGGCTTAACTCAAGTTCAAGGTCGTCACAAGTAGACATCGTTACGCAATTAACATCGCAAATAGCTCAAATGCAGTTGGAAATTGCAAGTTTGCGTAGCGAGCACAGCCGACGTAGCTCATTTCAGCGTAGACGCTACGACCGACCGCGATCTAGGTCACGAGGCCAGTCATTGTCAAGGTCCGCATCGAATGAATGAATCGGAAAACTAACTACAGTACGGACACCGGCGGAAATCTGTACTGTTAATCCTTCAAACCGCCTTACCGTCAGAGATACTGATAATGACATAAGGTTTTTGGTTGATACAGGAGCAAATATTTCGGTTATCAAGAGACCACATAATATTACAGAGCAAGTTGACAGTTATAATTTATACGCAGCTAATGGCACCCCTATCAAGACATACGGTGAAAAGACGCTTTCACTCAACATAGGGTTACGACGCCCCTACCGCTGGACTTTTATTATCGCAGACGTAAATATGTCAATATTGGGCGCAGATTTTTTGGAACATCACAAACTTTTGGTAGATATTCATGGCATGAAATTGATTGATAAGCTAACACAATTATCAACTCCAGCCACTGTTTCTCGAGCGGAAGGATATAGCAGCGTCACTACTATTAACTCCCGCCTTCCGGATAGCGTTAGGCGGATCATTGAGAAGTACGCAGACGTGACCCGCCCGACAGCATTTAAGTGCAAACCAAAGCATGGAGTGCAACATCATATTGTAACGGAAGGCCCTCCAGTATATGCTCGTGCGCGACCTCTACCCCCGGATAAATACCGGGTGGCCAAGAAAGAATTTCAAACAATGATGGAGATGGGAATATGTAGACCATCCAATAGCCCCTGGGCCAGTCCTCTGCATATAGTAAAGAAAAAGAATGGCGACTGGCGACCGTGCGGTGATTATCGCATGCTTAATAAAGCCACAGTTCCAGACAGATATCCATTGCCAAGGTTAACAGATTTCACGTACGTCGCACAAGGAAAGTCTTTATTTAGCAAAATTGATATCAAAAAAGCTTTCCATTGCATTGAGGTTGCAGACGTAGAAAAAACAGCGATAATTACTCCATTTGGACTATTTGAGTTTCCCAGAATGCCGTTTGGTCTATGTAATGCTGCACAGACATTTCAAAGGTTTATGAATTCAATATTTGGCGACTTAGACTTCGTGTTTGCTTACGTAGATGATTTACTGATCTGTTCTACAGAATCAACGCATGAGGAACACTTGGAGATTATATTTAAGCGACTTCAAGAGAACAGCATTACAATAAACTTGGAAAAGTGCGAATTTTGGAAGAAAGAATTGGATTTTTTGGGCTACCACATTTCAAGCAATGGTATCAGCCCCACAAGTGAGAAAGTGCAGGCGATCAAAGATTTTCCTAAACCCAAAACCATTAAGGAGCTTAGAAGATTTTTGGGCATGGTCAATTTTTATCGAGGAAGCCTACGTTTAGCTGCCCAACATCAAGTTCCTCTCAACAACTATTTAAAGCAAACAAAGAAAAATGACAATTCTATTATTCAATGGACGAAGGAAGCGGAATCGGCATTTTCGAGTTGCAAACAAAACATTCTGGATGCCGCAATTTTGACGCACCCTTCTCCAACAGCTGAACTTGCCTTATTGACTGATGCGAGTTTAAAATGTATGGGCGCCGTGCTCCATCAAAAATGTAAACAAGGTTGGAAGCCGCTAGGATTTTACTCAAAGCATTTACTACAACTCAGATGAAGTATTCAACCTACGACCGGGAGCTGCTAAGAATTTTTGCAGCAGTCCGATATTTTCAACGACTACTAGAAGGTCGGCAATTTATTATTTACACGGATCATAAACCGTTGGTTCATTTATTTTCAAAAAAGCCGTCACTAAATGACACACCACGTAGAGTGAGATACTTGGAATACATTTCGCAATTCTCTACCGATATACGTCACATTAGCGGTCACGACAACGTAGTTGCAGATGCACTCTCAAGGACAGTTGATGAAATAACTATACCGTCCAACATAGATTACAAAGAGTTGT
This sequence comes from Eudonia lacustrata, assembly GCA_947562085.1. Classification (NCBI taxonomy): domain Eukaryota; kingdom Metazoa; phylum Arthropoda; class Insecta; order Lepidoptera; family Crambidae; genus Eudonia; species Eudonia lacustrata. Next base: position 204,287 of record OX387323.1, on the reverse strand, counting down.
CTATTAAACAAAAGTTAGATCCCGAACTCTAAGAACTTATTAAAAATCCGAGATTAAAAATGATTTTGGCCACATCAAATAAACACGGAATACCGGTGTATTGCGACGTTTCTACGGGAAAAACAAGACCGTTCTTACCTCAGGAATTCAGAAAGACCGCATTTGAGGGCATACATTGTTTAAACCATCCCGGAAAAAATACATCGAGAAAAATGATTAATACAAAGTTCATTTGGCCTAACATGAATACGGATATAAACAAATGGTGTGAGTCATGTTTACAATGTCAACGCTCAAAGGTGCTTAGACATACAAATTCGCCACTCGGAAAGTTTATGCCTGCTCAACGTTTTGCTCACGTTCATTTAGACATTGTAGGACCGTTACCTGTATCTCAGAATAAAAGATATTTAATCACGATGATTGACCGATGCACTTCATGGCCCGAAGTTTTTCCAGTTGAAGACATTACAGCCGAATCAGTCGCACGCCACGTTTACGGAGGATGGATATCGCGATTTGGATGTCCTGAAATGATCACAACCGATCAGGGGAGACAGTTTGAGTCAAACCTTTTCAAAGAATTAGCCAAGCTAATGGGTATTCATAAGATACGGACTACTCCATATAATCCCAAGGCAAATGGCATGGTGGAACGTTTACATCGAACGCTAAAGACAGCATTGATCGCAAGAGGCAATACAACCAACTGGATGGAAGAGTTACCAACCGTTTTATTGGGACTTCGTGCTTGTTTTCGTCAAGATACTGGTTTCAGTGCCGCCGAATTGGTATATGGCGCCACGATTAAACTACCAGGAGAATTTTTCGGTTGCGAACAACAGGAAACGTTTAACGATTTCGTTACCAATCTGAGAGAAAATATTACAAAAGCAATATCTATTCCCAAAAGAGAGAGCTCGAATAACAATACTTTCGTTCATCCTCACTTGTCAAAATGTTCACATGTGTACGTGAGATGTGATCGTTTGCGTCCTAGTCTCAGTCCTCCATACGATGGTCCGTATCAAGTCATTGACAGAAGTGATAAAAATTTCGTAATATTGCAAGGCGACAAACGCGTAAGAATCTCTATAGACAGAATCAAACCAGCGTTCGTACTGAAAGCCGATCAAGAACCACTGACAAAGCAGATAGTAAGCACACGACCAGATAAGAACGTTGTCACACGAGCTGGTCGTATCTCTCGACTGCTTGTAAGATTCGCTTTATAATCACGTTCCCGAGAGTGTTATAAGACGCACCTATCATATTATGTCACACATTTGCGTTCAGAATAAAGAAGTATTATCGGCGCTAGCGAACAGAACAAGACGCGGAATCAGCATTATTCATTTACGCGCAGTCTGCAAGGTTGAAATTACTATTACTATACCACTAAGTTATTGTTCGTAATTTTAATTAGGGTTCTTTGCATTGTTTTTATTAATGTTATTTTGTAATTTATTATTATTATTTTATTTTTTTTCTAAAGGGGGAAGTAATGTGCCGTCAGCACAATATTCATAGCACGTAATGTTCGTGATATTTAATAGAGATAATTAATAACGTGATTTAATATAGAGACATTTTATGTAAATTAAGCAAAACTTATTAGTTCCTGTTTCGTGACTTTCTACAGTCAACTAATCTCCCCCGCCAATTTCTTTGTTTATAGATTAATATATATACTTGTATTTTTAGTTATTAAAACTAGTCAGAAATTATACTCCGATACATTAACCAGTGTGTTATTATTTAACCACGGAGCCCTGCAACAATGATAATAAATATAACCCGATAAATTTGTTTTGTTATTAGTTTTTTTAGTTTTGAAAAAAGTACCTGCTATATTTTGATATGGCGAATCATCCTTGCTTGTACTCTTGTTAACACATACATAATAACTATATTAATTACTCTTGTGCTAAGGTACAAGTGGGAAGACTTGATCCCAGCAGAACGATACGTTAATAGGCTAATGCTGACATGTGAGCTCATTAGGAAATTCGTGACTGTTAGTACAACATTGAAATAGAACATAACGCGGTCGGGCTTGTAAACGCAATAGCTGTGGAGCGGTGACGCGCAGGAACGAGTGGTTTACGTAAAGTGCGGGGAGCAGCTACACTTGATGTTTACATGGGAAAGGTCAGTGCCCCCCGGGTGGTAATCTGTTGAAGTATGCGCAGCGGTACTGCTTGAGAATTTATTTAGAAGGCTTTCCAAAAAGAACATTTACGCATTTCGAAATTGAAGTTGAATGACATTCAAATCAGTGAGAAAATTGTTGGCTGTCTATGTTTAAGTAAAATATAGAGATCTAGTTACATAAACGATTCGAAACTTTCCTTAATACATTTTTACATTTCACATCTAGTAGATTGTAAATCAGATCAGATTTTCAGTAACATACATTTTAAGTCGCGTGAGATTGTTCGTCAGATTTGATAATTACACAATTTTAATAATGCTAAACAAAACAACTCTTGCCATGGCTGTAGCGCGTCGCGTGGCGTCGTGCCACGTCTCGCGTGTGACGTGTCAGCAGTCGCGAGTCCCCTTTGGCTGGATGGTTGGCACGATGACGCTGGCCTCATTGCCCACGCTACGCCGCGCCACGCCACGCCACGCCACGCCACGCCACGCCACGCCGCGCCGCGCCACGCCACGCCACGCCACGCCACGCCACGCCACGCCACGCCACGCCACGCCACGCCACGCCACGCCACGCCACGCCACGCCACGCCACGCCACGCCACGCCACGCCACGCCACGCCACGCCACGCCACGCCACGCCACGCCACGCCACGCCACGCCACGCCACGCCACGCCACGCCACGCCGCGTCTCATTGTCTCGCGGCTCATTTCCGAAGAGCGCACCGCGAGCGCCGCCCTACTTAGCGCCCGCTATTTAATACGCGCCCTGCATACACGGGCCGCGGCTACGGGCACAGCGGCGAGGTTGCTGCTATGCTTATTTAAAAAGTAAGTGTAACATCACTAAAAAACAATCACTGTGAATATTAAGTTAGGTGTGTGTGTGTTTGTTAAAAAATAGGTATACAAAGATTGATAAATCATCATCATCTTAACCAAAAGACGTCCACTGCTGGGCATAGGCCGCCCACATGGATCTCCACAACGACCGACAAAATTTTGATTAAAACAAGATGGAATAGTTGAAAAATTGTTGAATAGTTGACTTTTGTATGATTTACGCTCGTGCTCCCTCTTCATCTCTACAAACTCACTAACTACTTATTGTGCTGGTTTCGTTTCCCTTGGCGTGAGTAGTTCGTTTCGGCCGGCCGCCGCGCCGCTCCGCCCGCCGCTCCGCCCGCCGCTGCGCCCGCCGCTGCGCCCGCCGCTGCGACCCGCCGCGCGCACACGTATGCCAGCTCGTTACATAAACGTAAAAGAAAATTAGAATGCTGCGCTCCGGCGCCGCGCCGCGCCGCTTCTGCTTAGCATTTCACTCGACGCCATCCTATTTCGACACACTTTCTGATGTTGCCGTTTTGTCTTAATTTAATCTGTAAGTTACCTAACTCTATTGTGCGAAACAACTAGAAGGTCCATTAAGAAAATTACCGCAGGCATTTTCGAAAGTTGACTGAAACTAAATAAACTTTCGGAGAGTGAGGAGTGAAAGTAATTACGAAAGCTTTAATTTACTCGGGCTTTGTAATTTATATTCTCAGCTTTGGATCTCGTAAAACTTTCACTTTAATACATGATAATTACATATGAATATTAGCTTCCTTTGTCTGTATAAGTTTTTGTTTAATAGGTACTTCATCCCTTAACGGGAAGTGTTCAATGACATTATTACTTGTTAGTTATGTATTATTTAACTAAAGTGTCCTAATTGCTGCTGTATTAGGATCCGCGTCAAGTAGTTTCGAATACATCTGTGCGCATAATACCTAGTGTACGCGTGCAGCTCATGATATCTACAGTTTTTCTTCATAATATTATGTGTGGACGTTTTGGTGTTAAAATTGAAAGGACATTGCGAAGTTAAACAAAATGCTTCAATAAGCTTCTTACTTTCTTTAATGAGCTTTTTTATAAATTTCTTAGAAAATTAAACAAGATAGATTTTCTTGACATTATAATTTGATTTTACGTATATCGCCTATTTTTGTTAAGATTATCTAAAGGTAAAAATCACTTAATATTAAAAAAATATTTATTTCAAATTAAAGTAGGCAAGTTATGAATATGGCAAAAACTCTTTTGCGTTTTCCAATATATAACATCATTAGGCACACGTCCATAGGTTGCATGCAGTCAATACCAGCCCAGAAAAAAAGATCATCTAAACTATTCTAAACTCTCTACTTACACTTACCGTTGCATGTTGTCTAAGCGCACGCACGCACGCAATCGCTAAAAAGGACAACATACTAAGAGAAATATACCTTCAAGTTTCGAGCACAACATTCCAAATAGATCAATTGCTAGTTGGTGTTGTGAGTAAACAAAGATGGGCTGGAGCGGTGTCGCTGGAATAATAACAACAGTACCTACTGCCCCCCCCGGGGGAGGGGTAGTGCTCACACTTTAATTGGCGTTTAGGAGGAGCGGGGCTCCAGGCGGCTCCATGCGACGGGCGCCGTGTTGCACTGTGTCTGGACTTTTTCTCAATTGTAATTGTAAATCTGAGTACTTCAGAACTTTTCCGAGCCGCAACATCACGGGCGCAAGTGCCCATATTGATAGCCGACCATATTGAGCACATGAAGAAGAAGGAACATTGTTAATTATAGTGACTAGGATGATTATTTAAAACATCATTATGGTGTAGACCAGGGATGGGCAAACTACGGCCCGGGGGTCATCTCCGACCCGTGAATGATCAAAGTCCGGCCCGCGACCATCAAACAAAAATTCAAGTGCGCGTGTGTTCAGAAAATGCATACCTATCAATATTTTTATTTTACAAAAACACATTTATTTATTGAAAATATACAGCAAAAAATTCAATAGCCTGGCCCGCCATAGATTTTGTTAGTAAATATTGTCACGCGAATGAAAAAGTTTGCCCATCCCTGGTATAGACGGTACCTCAAACGTTGAAATTACAACTACTCAAGTTTGAAGGAACGTATCATTAGGACTACAATTATTTCAAAGAATGAGAGTACGAAAAACTACTTGCTACTCAGAATTCTACGGAGAGACGAATAGTATTTGTAGCTGTTCACTCGGTATTAAATGTCGTGAGCACTGTCTGAATGAAACACATTTCATTCTTAGCGCGTGCCGTAGCAGATACTACGTCGTAGCTAGCGCTACGAAACTACATATTTCGTAGAAGTTACTTAATAAGTACGAGTACGTCTCCAATTTATTAAATAAATCCAACCCTGCCAGGATTGAAAATAGACATACGAGTATCTATTTTCTTTAGCAGTGTACTTACCATAGGTAAAATCATTCATGTATGTCTGTTCTAAGAATGTCATTACAAAAACATAGTAACTTCAGAAGCCGTCCTGCATTCTATAATTGTGAATTTAAGTTTCTTATGAAGAAGCAAATGAAATAAAGACAATCATAAAACTAATTTAAACAACGAGATATTTCATGCGAACTGAGGGGAAAGAAAAACTTGTAATGAATATAATTATCCTGCGGCGGCGGCGTAAGGGGTGGGGGGGGGGGGCTACGGATTGTTCCTCCGGCGTTTGTGGTGTGTGTGGGGCATTATGACATTATTATTAATTTAAAAATAAGCAACGCCACGACGGCCATGGCTACCTTTCAATGCTGATATAATTGTGCTATGGAAGCACGCGGTTTCTAAGGACACGTAGCAAGTATTTTCAATTTAAAACTAACTCTTATCACTGCTTCGGCCATCACAAGATACTGTCATTGTTGTTACGAAGTAAGTAAAAGCTGCATAAGAAAGATTTTTTATAAAAATATATCTCACTGAAGATACCATACTCTTGCGTACTTTTATAAATATTTTACCCAATTCATAAATGTATCAACTCAAAGAATACAGTTACCTGCCGCAGCTCTAGGAATCCAAAAGAAGGTGCCCCTGCCGGAGCTTACATTAATTTCTTGGTTCATTTTCTGAACGACGAAACACTGCGATTGTGTAAACGTAACTCAATCAACATTACGTCTTACACAAGACGTTTAAAGTAGCGTTCTACTAGAACGTAATACAAAAAAGAATATCTAATTACTGAAAAAGGCTAAAAGGTTTCCAGCAGTTTACTGAAACTGCGGGAGCCAAGAGTAAATTTCTTCTTTTTTTTAATTAAGTCTCAAGTCAAATGCAAGTCTTAAAAGAAAATAGATTTAGCAAGGATTGCCTCTGGCCGCAACGTGGCGGTGACGTTGGCGGGGAAGCGTAAATAAAAAGTCTAATTTGCATTATCTTTGACCTTTACGTTGCAAACAATTTGAAAGTATCTCTCTCTTCTGATGGTTAGTTACACATCTTATTAATATTAAATCTTAATGAATTGCCTGAATTAGACAGGTAACGGACTTTGACTGATTGCGAATTTGACCATACGCGACGGAACGAGGTTTATCAACATATATAATATATGAAATAACCTTTGGCTGTATTGGTAGTGCGAAATGTAATGCAGCCTCAACCGCAAATTGTACACAGTTTAAGCAATAAACGATATTGTATTCTATTCTTTGGAGGGCAGTCAAACACTTGAGACCAAGCGAATCCTCGGCGCGTGTGGAGTGTTATTCCACGCAGCACATTCAGCATTTAATAAAAGAAACATTCATTAAACTATTAATTGGTAACTTTTTTGGGTGTTACGTATTTTAATTAGATTTTTGGTATTTTTAAATGCTTAGTTTTAATCAGAACTAAATCGTCTTGCCAAGACTAAGTGTAATTCAACGTGGATACAAGTTAATATACCCTTAAGATGTATAGTGATCTCCCTAAATTGGCAAAACCAACGCAGCTCGAGGCTGTGTGACTGCGTGTGGTCGCGAGACGCGCACCGTGCGGCCTGGACACAGTGCACGGCGCCGATGACGGGCCACCGCAGGCATCCCGCTTGAAGATATGATTTTGATATAAGCTGATGAAATCTTGACTTGACTTGATATACCATGTATTATTAAAATAATCATCACCACCCACAGCCCTATTCATTGCCTTTATTTGTTCGCTCACTCTCCGCAGTCCTGCCTGTGCCAGCCAATTTAAATTATACAAACTTTGTTTTTTTTTAATAGGTACTGTAACAGCCGGACGCGGCCGTTACTTATATGGGAGTAGCGTAGCTGGTTAGAGTGAAACACTTGGAGCGATTAATATTATATTAGTATTTAGTAAAACATGAACAAAATAATTAATATAGAATGTCGCCGCTTCTGCGGATGATGTTCCAGTCGATCGTCCTTCTTTTCCGCCGCGTGTCGTTTTAATTCCATTCAAACTCAGAACGCGACGGCTGCCAGTAGGTCCGCGCCTCCAAGCAGTCCCGATCACTACAGTACACATCGTTAGCATCATTTCATTCTACAGCTGGGTACCAAAACACCCCCGGTGGCTTTTCGCAATTTTTGATAGATCGTTGAAGAAGGCACTCGCCTTCTTGAAGCTGATTTTTACTGCATTTCATAGTACTTGGTTATCGGTAGTAAAATTGTAATGATACTGCCCCTTGATCACAGTGTGGTAAAGCCCTTAAGCTGGTTAGCGCCGCTCTGTTTGTTCCTGTGTTCCGTGTCCCGCCATTGTGTGCGTGCGGCGTGTTCCTTATTGTTTGCCGCGTGATCGTGTGCGTGATTGTTTGCTCGACACGTACCGACTAATGTCTCGCCGCCGCGCCGCCGCCGCCGCCGCCGCGAACGCCTGTTTGCTCTTACTTGCGAGGTAGGTACATTGTGTAAATTGAATATTTAACGTAATTGAGTAAAGTTAAGGTAAACAAAAATGATTTGCTTTGTTAACTAAATCATGTTAGCTTTGGAATGGTGCAATAACGACTACGGATTAACAGGTACCAAGGCCGTTAGGCAAATATAACAAGTGCCTATGAACGTATCGGCCTAATAATAATACAAACTTGGCACGCGACATGCCGAGCGATTGGAAAACTTCTCACGCAAAGCCTCACAAACGCAACTCGGAGCCAATCACAAAGTTGGATTACTCGCGCTTCGTTTCCATTTTACATGCACAATACAACAAAGTCATCGTCGCTACAACCTTGAGCGAGCCCGTTCTACGAACAAACATTAAAATTTGCATTTACGAGAGCCGAACGAGCGCCCGCGGGCGGCCCGAGACGCACACCCTGACGTTTTATATCTAAGTGTTACTATTAAGAGCGACGTAGGCTGTTGCGTTTATTTTGTTGGCGCGCGTCGCGAGCGACGGCATCGGCAAGGAGTGCCAATTTGGGAGCAGCAACAAATGTGAGACAACTGCACAAATAGAGACAAATAGTTCCTTCGCTCGGAGCGCTTGATAAACAAGCGGTGCGAGCGCTAAACAGCTCCGCGACGGCGAGAAATAGCTGGTGTCGCGCGGAAATGTTCTCGCGATACTCAATTATTCCTTTTTCTAAACAATTGCTTTAGGGATCCAATTATTTATTTAGTTAATTAAACGCTTACATAGCAAAGCATATAATGACTTAAAGCCTACACAGTGTACGTACACCTTGAGTGATTCAGAGTTTATTGAGAATATAGGTAGGTACTTCGTCACAAAGCCTGTTTGCAAGGTTTGGAGTCTGGGGCCAATAAACCACTTTTCGTTCGTCCTACATTCAATTGCTCCGTGAACAGTAGTGCGACCCCCTATTAAGCTGTCTCATTGTGCTGGCTATCCGGTAAGCGGGGCGGCGGCGGGCGGCGGCGGTCGGCGGCGGTCGGCGGCGGGCGGCGGCGGGCGACGGCGGGCGGCGGCGGGCTGCGGCGTGCGGCGACGGGCGGCGGCGGGCTTTCCTGAGAACACCAAATAGCTTCGACAAAAAACTTTAAATAAAACAAGTACACTAAAATTAAAAAAGGGTTAAAAGGTTTTGGAAATTATTATCATTTGTCAAGAACGATGTTTGTAGCAACAACGGCTAAGAAAATCGATCGAATGAGTTGAGTCTAGACGTATAGGCGTGGACGTATTTGGGTCGTCCGTTCGTCCGTCCGTCCATCAGCCGTCCGCGGGCACGCAGCGGCCGCGGTGAATCAACGAAAACGCAGCGCGTGACCTGGAAACTTAGATTAATCATTTCAGGTCGAATTTATTTTTCGGTGGGAACTTTTTATATTTTGTTGGTGATCGAGATTACGCAATAGGTACACATTAGGCATTATAGATGCTTTTATTTTATGGCACTGCAGCATATTCGTTTATATGTGGCATCGAATAATTACAAAACCATGCCATTAATGAAAGGAGGCCTAGGCTTTGAGGCGAGGCTTCAAACATAGCCTCAAAAATGGCAGTATCATAAGTAAAAAAATAGTTTGATATCGTAGCGTGAAGGTGGTACTCCCCAGCGCTCCCCGCGCCGGCTGCTCTGGTGCGGGTGCCTCATTAGTGGGCCACTCACTCAGTGCGCTCGATCACACACTCACTAGTTTATACCTCAATACCGCTACACTGTTGTAGTTTTGTGCTTTGATTACAACAAGCAGTGAAAGGAATATCTATAAAATGTATTTATCCATAATGCATGTTAAGAACTGTCATTAATGTCTGATACCTTAATTATCTGATAAGGCACTAGAACTCCATACAGAATTGGACATAAAGCAAGAATTCAAGATGATGATGATGATGATGATGATGATTTCATGCCTTGAAAGTTTGATTAGAATTAATTAATAAAAATAAATATTGAAGTTTGATGCTTGTAAAATCTAAATAAGGTGAAGTGGACCGACACTGCAGCGCACGACACGACACAATATTATTAGTTTACAGGACGATTACCTGCCGTACCTACCATATGAAAGGCTCTTCAATCACACATTTTAATGACGCCCGGGATCATCTTAACCAGCGAGCCGTCGCCATCGCCGAGGCGGAGCGCCCGGCTCGTCGCGGCTCCGGCGGACTGCGGCCCTATTGGTCCTTTAGAAACGATTCTAAAGAATCACAAAGACTTTGCAAATTCCTGGACCTTGCTTTTATTTTATTTATTTGTATTGTATAAATCATGCCACAAACGCTCATCTCTCTATAAACATATAATGACTTGTCCTGACTGACTGATTCATCATCGCAGAGCCGAAACCGCTGAAGCTAATTAGGTGTTTGGACTGTATGTTAATTGAGTGACATAAAAACCTTAAAGGGGTTAAATAGGGTGTGAAAGTTTGTATGAAAGTCCAATTTTGAAGTAAAATACATAAAGATTGGTATATGGCTTTTTGGAAAGAAATAAAAAATTACGTGTCTCAGGAATTTTGTTTATTTTCCTTTAAAGGAGTATAAAAGGTAAAAGTATCTTTGGGGAAATCGTTATTTTTAAAGTACGAATTACAAAATTAAATAATTTAATCGATCTATAGATTTTTCAATAAAAATAAAGAATGACGTGTTTTAACATTATTCGAAAAACCTCCCCTAGGAGGGTTAAATAGGGAAAGAAAGATTGAAGTACCAAAATCTGTCAACTTCAAAGTTTAATCCATGAAGTTCGGAATTTGGCCATGTCAAATTATGCAGTGTTTCACGATTATTTCTACATATCAAACAATCACAAGTTGTGTTGCCCACGTGAGCTAAGCCGCGAACAAAAGCTAGTTAAACAAAATACAATAATTAAAACAAAATGTCCGGAAAATTTCTAACAAAACTATAGATACAAATCAACAGGCGGTCGATCGACGAATTGGTCCAAGCATGTGACCTTACATACTTTATGAATTTCTGCGACAACCATCTGTTTTTATTGGAGAGAGTTTGCTGATTGCCTCAGACGGCATTTTCACCTTCACCGGGCTTGTTTGGGGGCGGCGAGAAACTTAAAGGGTTCCTCAAGGCGTGTGAAACGAATCACCTTTGGAGGTTTTCCAGAGGGAACGGCATCACGCATTAGTGCGTGTGCCCGTGCCCTACTAGATTCTTCGAAGGGTTCGAATCGGGTCGGGGACTTCCATCCGGCTTGAAGGACCATGTTAAAGTCCCTAAAGGAGAGTAGCCGCGGAACGTGCTCGGTGGCGTGCACTTGGCGAGGCCTATGTCCAGCAGTGGACTAGTATAGGCTGATGATGATGAAAAATCTTATTGCAAGACGTAAATACGTAAATATATAAATCCACCGCCATCTTTGTACAAATATCTAAACCACTTACTAACTATATACATACAACTGAATAGTACTCTTACCACAGATGTATAATAATAGACATTGCCGTGAAACTCCTCCCGCTGGACCTTCGGAGTGGATAGGTTCGAGCCCCACGCTGTGAGGGGAGCGCTGAACGCAGTGGCGTCCGGTCGGCCAGCGCCGCGCTGCTTGTGGCTACTGGGCTTCTTTTTCTTCCTTTCCATGACATGGTTCTGCCAAAGTCAAAGTCAAAGTAAAAATTTTTTATTCAAATAAACTTACGAAAAGTGCTTTTGAATCGTCCATAAATTTTATACTTACTACCCATTCAGGACGCCTATTTTTTAGTTGTGAAGAAGAATTGGCGCAAGAAACTCCACAGCTTTAATAGAAGTAACGACATTTACAAAAATAGTATGTCGTTGCCAAATCATACAATTTTTAATTGACTGTCATGAAATACTTTCCATAGAGTGTTATTACTATTATTATAATTAACTAGTACTATTTTTCTTCTTCTGACGGCTGGCAGCAGCGACCGAGCAGTCGTGCAGGCGCATGACGTCAGGAATGATTTTTGTAAAAAATCCTTTCTTATAGTTCACCAGCATAAAAAAACATGTTTGTAGAACCAATGGTTTGGGTTTTGCGTTGCGATCTGTCAGTCAGCAACGAAGTGAGTGAGAGAGACCATAAAGTTTCCGAACAAACACACCACTATTGTGTACAAAAGCATTCTTATTCAGCTGTGCACAAACAGGTGAATCGTTTTTAAGCTGAGGAATTAGTTGTGAAGCGGGCCCCGTGCTGCGCTTGCTTGCAGGCGGCTTATCGCGCGGCACCACAATGCCATTGTTCGCCCCCCTCCCTCGCCGCCACTAAATATGGACACCAGAAGGTTCATTTCATTCATACCGCCCTCGAGCAATCGCGGACACGGAATCTCGGAACAGTCCAGCGCAGCTGCTGTCGTTTCGCGTCCGCGAGAGGATGTCTATGTGCGCGTTGCTCAACCGCGTTTGTGTGAAGTTTACCTTCTGCTGTCCCCTCATTGTGAGGCGCCGCTACCTCTGCCCGCGCCCGCGACCGCGCCCACACCGCTTGCTCGCAGTTTACGTACCGCTGCGGCGCATTACGTCTGAGCGCTGCCACGGTTTACAAGACGGCATAATGGGCGCGGCTTCAATGCTCGCGGGTAACCGGCGACCGCTTTGTTGAACGGACGTAATGACCGCTTTATTCCCTACCTGGCCGCAGCTCCAACAAATGGACGTCATAAATAGACCCCGGTTAAAAAACGACTTAACATTCTAATTGTGGTAAGCATATGTTTTGAATACTGTTTTGATATTGGTATGCGTAGTTGTGTTGTAAATATTGCTGACACCTAAAGGGCCAGAATGTTGCTGCAATTTTACGAGAGGCGAAATCAACATTGTTTAGCAATTACAATACAAACACTAGCCACTCGCCTGATAGCTCTACTTTTATATGATAAAATTTTACTACAAAACCCAGCCTCAGGAAGTTCGAGTGAGAATCGAACCCACGACCTTTGGATAACCGGTCCAATGCTCTGACCTCTGAGCTACCGAGGTCCTAGAAGACACATTTAATTTTTCTAGTAGTTTGTGATTTACGCTGCTTTCCTTTTTTCTAGTAAAATTTTATCTTGTAGCTATATAATATAGCATTGTGAATATTCAAAATAATAAAAACACCTATGAATGGTCTGCCGCTGCCGGTGCGCGGGGCTGCACATGTTTACATTCGGAGTTAAGCAGCTCCTTGCCGTGACGCCCCGTATTCGTGGGCACGTTTCTTGCCATGGCTTCAGCGTATTTGGTGTGTGTTTAATTAATTTTGTGTTGGAATTTACTCATCTTAGTGTTGAAAACGTAATTTATAATGCGTATATAGCAAAATATGATAACGTTGTAAGTACTACGGCGTGAGCATTGCTATAAAACTATTTCGGCCGCATGTGTATCGGTAGCTTTGTAATAATAACATTTATATTATTATTGTTTAATAACTCTCGAGCGAACGGTCACGCGCGAAGGTCCACAGATAACACTTATGGAGCGTGTTTTATAACATTAGTGTAATTTACATAGGTACATAGGTACTACCTTTATAAGTGATGATATGCAACAAACAAATTGCTTACATCCAATCTAAATTACAAATCACACAGAACGAAGTGAAATTAAGCAAATATGTAAATGGCGTGCTGATAATTACGAAGTTATAAATCTGCATTATTCAAACTTGTTAATCTTAAATGATAGTGTAGACAAATCACATGTCTGTTTTTAATTTGGTCGTCTAATTTGGAACGCGTTGTTGTGCGCTTGCGCACTTCATAGGGATGTTGACAACAACAATAGTTGATTCCAAACCATTCAACGAGTCAATTCATCACGTAACAGTTCTTTAAAACATTGACCTATTTTTTATTTGACCTAAGCATACATTTCAGTAACCTCAAAAGTTATTAATAAACACTCATTCGACGAAAAACAATAGTTACGTTATAGTTTAGCATTCCCGTAAAATTTCTGTTTAAAAAAAGTTTAACAGGGGCTAAAAAGTTTTACGATTGACTAATAAGTCACCTACCCAACTGTGGATAGGTACATTTAAAATAGTCCTTATGATCTTATGATCTACAAAACAGTTGATTGTAAACGGTTACCAGCGACGCCCCGCCCCGCGCCCCTCCCGGCGCCGGCTAGCTCCCTTTGACGCTGATCATTGTTGCTTCAATACATTTTACGGACGCCATTCCCTTTAATCTAATTAAAGTTGTGAGCGACTTTGTCATAAGAACAGCTTTGCAAAGTTGTTAGTCGACTGAAGGCGACGTCCGAGGCGAAGCGGCGAGCGCGCGCAAATACAATATAACAGAGCTAACTACGTACGGCTCATTCAGTTCTAGCTGATCTACTTTCTTGTAAAAGGAATTCAATTAACGAAATAAATAAACATTGTCACAAACGAACTTTTATTAAAATGTATTTCAAACTTAACGGTACGCCAAATCTTTGCCAACCCTGCGGTGGCGATATTGAACTTAAACTGTTAAGGAGTAGCAAGAAATAATAAGTATCCAATGTATTGAATAACGTGTTTTATTTTAGTTTTAGTATGTAAAACGAACTCTTACTAAGTTCGATATTCTACGTGTAAATGTCGAAAATAGCATGCGTAGTGCTTAGCCTTAGACCATGCACCACGTACTGACTGTTGAGCGGAGGCTGCAAGCACAAAGTAGAGAAACGGAACAGAGACAAAGCTTCATACAACCGCGACGTCGTAGGTAAACTACTACAAGCATACGGCGCATGTGTGCGTGTCAACTAGCCGCTGCGTCGCGTACGCGCCGCCACTGGATCAAACCGGTTACGCTCGCTCGGCCAGTGGACAAACGGAAGGGCCTGCAGCACGTCTTATTTGTTTTGTGCTCCTGTATATGTTACGAATTGTTTTAAGTGGAATAAACTGTAAATAGTTAAAAAGTGTAAGTGTAAATAATTAGTTCTGGACTTATAAAATGGTCGTGTACCGTTTGTATGAGTAATACTAGAAAAAAAAGATATTTCATATTTCAATTATCCCAAGGAGTCTATAGATAAGTAAATATGATTTGTTTAAGATATGTTTAAGTAGGTCGCACAAACCTTTATGTAATGTAGGTATGTTACGTAGTTAATTGTTGTTTTTACAATTTTACTTTTATTTACTTTCACCTGTCCAGATGTTTGCTTGTGATCAAATCTTGCAAGTTAAAATTCCACTTCCCGGTTACCGATTGATCAAATTCAAATTCAAATTCAAAAATCATTTATTCATTTTAGGTTACAAGTAGCTCTTATGAATGTCGCTATGCCATCGGTTCGTAAGTCTACTCTGGGCGGGAGATCTTGCACTGAGAAGAACCGGCAAGAAATTCAGCAAGTGTCCAGCTCTTTTCTCCCTTACAGCGTCAAAAAAAATAAAAATTGAAAAATGCCCTATCATAGCAGGACACTTTCCATCACAAATAAACACAAAAAAATATAGAAGACAACCACAAATGTAAAAAAAAAAAAAAAAAAAAAAAAAAAAAAAAAAAAAAAAAAAAAAAACAAATCTAATATATCAAATTTACATCTGGTATAAGTTTCAATTTCCACAATGTCATACAGTACCACTACAGTACTCTAATAAAAGTCAAAAATTGTTTAAGAAAAACAAAGTCAAACTATAGTAATTAATACTAACAATAAGATAAGTATGCAAGAGCAGACCAGCCTCCACAGGCGGCACCCGTTCACGAGTATGACATATGAATCAGCCATCGCTTCGCTCAACCATATTTTAGGGAACGTAACGACCCGACGCACACGCCACCACCGCAGAGACAATAAAGAGAGCATGACACACTCAAGATACTTTAAATAAAAACTTAATGATCTATTTAACGCAACGCTGTTTGTTATCTGTAGGACACTGTTCAAAACTATCATATCAGTATAAAAATTATATAAATTAATTTTATTATGTATATTGATACAAATAGAGTATAATGTGTTTTTTATTACAACCAGGCTGTTTTATCATCTAATTATTCTTTGACTTTAATAATAACCTTTTATAAAAAAGTGTAACTACTTACAATGTGAAATAACATGTGCAGGCGAGCAGACTAAGATGACCACACATTCTTATCATTAAAATAATCATCAATTTTATAGTAACCTTTTTTCATTAGACCTTGTTTTATTTCTGTCTTAAACTTGTGTAGTGGCAATTCTGTTACAGTGAAAGGCACTTTATTGTATATTTTTATACATTTCCCAACAAATGAATTACCAACTTTATTGAGTCTAAGTTTTGGAACAGCAAGTTTGTTTTTATTTCTTGTGTTAAAATTATGGGTATTACTTTTTTTTTCGAATTTATCTAAGTTTTTATAATCTAAATGATATTTTCATAAATATACTGTGAAGCTACAGTTAAAATATTAATCTGCTTAAATAACTCTCTCAGCGTATCACGGGGCTTAAGGCTATAAATAGCTCGAATGGCTCTTTTCTGTAAAACAAAAATGGTTTCAATGTCAGCCGCTGAGCCCCACAAAATACCATACGACATGACGCTGTGAAAGTAACTAAAGTAAACCAATCTTGCCGTTTCTACATCAGTAAGTGACCTCATTTTTCTAACCGCATAGGCAGCTGAGCTAAGTCTTCCTGCCAGGGCAGCAATATGAGAACCCCATTGTAATTTATGATCTAAGGTAATACCCAGAAAAACTGCCGAGTTAACTATTTCAACTATTTCATCGTTCATAGTGATACTGGTATTAACCTGCTTCACATTGGGCATCGTGAATTTCACACATTTAGTTTTTTTTGCATTAAGCAGCAGGTTATTAGTGGTAAACCAATGTAATATTTGAGAGAGAGTATTACTTACGTCGTCAAATATTGCTTTATGTCTATCAACTTTAAAAATCAATGAGGTGTCATCAGCAAATAATACTATCTCACATAAATATTTTAAATGATCTCGACATAAATATTTTAAATATTGGTAATGATATTCAGAAACGATAACAAGATTGTACATTTAATATGCCATGTGATTGCTTCCTAATTGATTACTTGAAAAGACTTTTTATCAGATTCAGAATTTACCATTCTATCAAAAGGCATAACAAATTATTAAAAACCAAAAATTAATAAAAAAAAATATTTAGAGTAAGCAATTTGTAAATATACTAAATACCTTATCTTGTCTACATACCTAATAAAAAGCTCATAAAAGTTTGTTTATTTTATTTTATTGTCTTTTGCCAACCCTACTAAAATAGGTAAGAATTTCGTATGCTCCTTAGAAGCTTTGTCTCTGTTCCGTTTCCCTACTACTTTGTGCTGCAAGCGAACAGAGCGCAGCCCGCGCCTGGCAGCGGGGACACAGCCACATTATGTTCCTTCCACAAACTACGCATTGAAATGGTGCATGATTCTCGAAGAGTACGTTAAAGTTTCACCTTTGCCCTTGTTTGTGTGATATACAATCGCCGCGCAATATAATCAACTCTCTAATTACAATAAATAACTCACAAACAGACACAAAATACGAGAGTCATCGTGGACACTTCGATCAAAGCGTTCGTTGTATATTATTTATGATTATGAATGGACTCAACGTTAATGATTGTTGCTTGCGAATGCGGCCGAGCAGGCGGCGGCGGCGCGGCGTCGTGTATCCACACCAGATTGTATATTACGCGGGACTTAATGCCGACGTAATCCTCTGAATAAGATGGCGGCTAATCGCATTGTACACAATCGCTCAGAAATAAAACAAAGCTCCGAGATCCTCTCCGAGGAACGTTTTATTTTAATATAAAGGCGGCGGCGGTGTTCTTGCAAATCATAGACTATAGTATTACATTAAACTGAATTTTATACAAAGCTATTGTCCGCCCGTCTGATATTCATTCAGTCACAAAAGCCTTTAAACTCTAAACTCTATCTCTCTATAAAATATGGCCTATGAGTCTTTTGGAACCTTTAACTATTACCTGTATACTAAATAAGGCACCTAAGCAGGCAAGGTATCTGTGCAAAAAACCGCGTCGATCCGTAGCTGTTCCCTTTTAAAATTGTAGGAAGGACAAACAAACAACGAAACAAATATTGTTTCGCATTTGTAATACATAATAGGAAGGATTTAAAAACAATAAATATTTACACGATTTTCCAAGAGTGAAGAGGTACAAATGTTTAAGTGAGAAAGCAAATGTGTAGGGATTTGACAAAGCTGTAACACAAACGCAACGGCTCAGTGCCAAATATACTTAATCAGCATACAATGCCAAGTAAAATGCCCATATATTGCGTTAGAACCGTTTGAGCGTGAGCACACACAAATCACGGAAGCTGGCAGCTGGACCAGCATCTAAATGGTGATTGGGCGGCGCCGGACACAACTCACGGATGCTGGCAGCTGGACTAGCATCTAAATGGTGATTGGGCGGCGCCGGACACAAATCACGGATGCTGGCAGCTGGACTAGCATCTAAATGGTGATTGGGCGGCGCCGGACACAAATCACGGATGCTGGCAGCTGGACCAGCATCTAAATGGTGATTGGGTGGCGCCGGACACAAGTCACGGATGCTGGCAGCTGGATCAGCATCTAAATGGTTATTGGGCGGCGCCGGACACAAATCACGGAAGCTGGCAGCTGGACCAGCATCTAAATGGTGATTGGCCGGCGTCGGACACAAATCACGGAAGCTGGCAGCTGGACCAGCATCTAAATGGTGATTGGGCGGCGCCGGACACAAGTCACGGATGCTGGCAGCTGGATCAGCATCTAAATGGTGATTGGGCGGCGCCGGACACAAATCACGGAAGCTGGCAGCTGGACCATCATCTAAATGGTGATTGGCCGGCGTCGGACACAAATCACGAAAGCTGGCAGCTGGACCAGCATCTAAATGGTGATTGGGTGGCGTCGGATACAAATCACGGAAGCTGGCAGCTGGACCAGCATCTAAATGGTGATTGGATGGCGCCGGACACAAATCACGGAAGCTGGCAGCTGGACCAGCATCTAAATGGTGATTGGATGGCGCCGGGCACAAATCACGGAAGCTGGCAGCTGGACCAGCATCTAAATGGTGATTGGACGGCGCCGGACACAAATCACGGAAGCTGGCAGCTGGATCAGCATCTAAAGGTTTAGTCTCGCGAGTAAGGTGGCTATCACTCGTGCTCGGCAACGAACCACCTCGGGCAGGTGTCGGCGTGGTGCTG
This sequence comes from Eudonia lacustrata, assembly GCA_947562085.1. Classification (NCBI taxonomy): domain Eukaryota; kingdom Metazoa; phylum Arthropoda; class Insecta; order Lepidoptera; family Crambidae; genus Eudonia; species Eudonia lacustrata. Next base: position 185,172 of record OX387323.1, on the reverse strand, counting down.
ACGGCTGGGGTCTGGAGTTCGAGCTGCTGAGGGAATGTATGTGGTGAGCCGGTTGCTGATCTGCGCAGGACTCGATAGCAGGCACGCAATACACAATCCGCTGGCAGTTGTAGAAAGACTTTGACACTTGGACTCCACCATTTTTTCTCTTAACAGCAGAAGAGATGAATGAATGAAAATCATTACAGGAACTAATGTTAGTCCGAGTTCGTACAAGCTTTTTGCAGAATGCCAAGGCTGAATTAAAATAAATATATTAGTCCATTATAGAACACAATAATAATGTCTTTCAAACCTTGGCAATTTACGAAGTCCTTGTTTTCAGAAGAAGTTAAGGAATGGAGCAATATACGAATAACATAACATTTTTCATAAAGCTAGACCATTTCTCTTGAAATCGAGTTGCAAGTAGCGCGCGGGCATTACTCACAGCTCGCACAAATATTGACCGGACATTTCGTTAGTAAATTTTCTTGGGGACAGCATGTGTATTGATACATCCGGCGACGAACCATTGGCCGGACAAAAAACAGGAAAACTATAATTTAGCAGAAGGCGGCGACGGCGCCGCGACAATGGAGCCCCGGGCCTCGCCCCCGACACAACGGGGAAAACAATACGCGTGGCGGCACAGCGGCCGGCCCCGGGCCCACAGCTATTAGCTATTTGCAAAACACAATATTCTGGTTCATCTTCAATGACAATAAACAGAGGAAGATAAAGCTTTGCTTTCGATCTGAAATGCCTAAACATTTGCCCCCTTACTCATAAAAACTATTAAGTTAATCATTGTTTTGTGTCTTTTTCTCAAATTCAAAATGGCGTTTTAAATATTATTAAGTAATGCAAATTGAAAGAGACAAAACACGGAATCACTATTCGAAGCTTACAAGTATTCTTTGTTTCTTTGTAAGACCCATACACCTTAGGTTATTATAACTCAATTTCAAGTTTCTGTACCAAACAATTATAAAATTAGGAATCAGAGAACTTATTACATTTAATACCTATGATATATTCATTGTCTTTTCTAAATAAAGATGTTTCAGTTAGAACACAGTCAGTTAGAACATCGAAGAGGTTGCTTTAGTATTTCCTTAAAATGCATCAGGGAGACTACTTCGGAATTCTGTCAGTAAATCAGTGTGATACGTCATCCCGCCGCCGCTCCCCGGCGACCGGCGACCGGCGCGGCGCAGCGTACATGCTCCTAACATTATTACATCTGGGGGATTCAGTACGGGTCGCATTTGTCCTATATATTTATAAGTAAGCCTACTTATAATGCATGCGAATATGTTAACGTTACTCATAGCTACCGGCCGCCCGCCGCCGTACTGTTCAATCACATCGTTCGTAAAGTGATCGATTCCGTCGTCGACCGGTTGCGTTACTGCCGACGACATGTTACTTAATTGCATTTTAACATTTTTGAACTTGGTTAAATATAATAATTTTTGACAAGAAATACCTTTAAAAATATTGAGCTTACACAGAAGTTACAGTGTGTTTCAGATAGAGTTTAGTTTAGTCAAGAAATCGATTTATTAATGCAATGTAATATTATTTATCTATTATTCTGATGAACCAAGCGTTTAATTCTTTTTTAATTCTTCCCAAAGTTTAAGGTTTTAGCAACGCCATTAGCCTCACGTGATATACTATATGTTGAAATGAAATAACTTTTACGGATCTACTCGCGTTTATTTTACACATTACTATTTAATGTTTATCCTGACGTTTCGAACCCTTTGCAGGGTCCGTGGTCACAGGGAGATTGAGGTGTCGGTCATCTCATAATTAGTCGGTAGCTTGTATACCCTCATTTAAATTAATTAACCTTATACCACTACTAAAAAACGATGTCTTCGGTATTTAAAGCATAAATCCAGTCGATCTGAGAAATTTCCTTATTTATAACCTCGTGTTCAGTTGCGCGTATTACTTATACGAACTGTGCGTGATATGGGCGAAGTGAGCGAGCACGCAAACATGAACGGATAAAGCTAGATGATGAAAATTAAAATCAACACAGGCAGTCCTTACAGACCAAAGGTTGCAAACAACGACTAACTGACTTTCTACGCAGCTCAGTTCGTTACGCTTATGACGTTTTTGCGGCATTTTCAGCGTCACTGGACTTTCTTGAAACTTAAAGGTGAACCCTCGAGCCGTGTGAAACGAATCACCCTCAGAGGACTTCTAGAGGGAATGGTTCGTATGAATATCGTATGACTTACGAATTACTAAACCAGATTCTCCGAGGGTTTCGGATCGCATCTGGAGACTAATGACGAACTCGAACAAGCGAGTATTGGCAAGTGAAGCCATCTTGGACTGATGTTAGGGCCTCCCGCGCGGCCGCAGCCACAGCGCGGCGCGTGCCAACACAATCGCGCGAGCCGGCGCGGTGCGGGGCGCGGTGCGGGGCGCGGTGCGGGGCGCGGTGCGGGGCGCGGTGCGGGGCGCGGTGCGGGGCGCGGTGCGGGGCGCGGTGCGGGGCGCGGTGCGGGGCGCGGTGCGGGGCGCGGTGCGGGGCGCGGTGCGGGGCGCGGGCGGCGGCGCGGGCGGCGGCGGCGCGGTGCGGCCGCTGCCAAGCACGCTGGCCTATTTCTGTATCTGCGGGCACTGCAGCTTGTGTTTCCATTGTTAAGGTTTTTTTTGTAGTCGTTTTCTGATTACATTTGCCTTTTATTTGAACTCGAGCTGGATTTTCCTTTAGTAATGTTATTGTCCTATCGTATTATGAATCGAAAATGTTGTTAATTGATAATGGAATTACTGGCATTATACTTTATCGTGCTGAAAATCTAGTTATTATTATACGGCTAGTGAGAATCCATTTATTTTGTTTTCTTATTTATATCGGATATTAATTATAACTATTAAGGCTTGGAGCTAAACTATTAAGATCCAGTTTCATCATAAAATGTTAGTTAGTTAACACCCCTGTTAAATCATTTAACAGACTGTTAAGGTTATTGAGTGTCCCATCATGTTTTAACGAATGTCAAATATCCGTAATTCGATGTTAAACTTAATTGCTGCTACTTAGGTCCGTTAAATAGGTAACAGGCTGTTAGTTTAATGTCACACAGGCACAAGATGGCCATGGCGTACAATTTTATTTACGAAAACGAGAGGATCTTTTGGAAATGGACAATTTGGACTACATAATAATAATAATAATAATTGCTTTTATATTAAAATATTGTAAAAATCTAGTTTTAAGGAAAAAAATGAATAAAGAGTATAATAATAATAAGTTGGGTCAAGGGTCAGAGGCAAAAGGCAGTACTCCTTGATACGGCCCGTATTGTCAGAAGGTTCCTCACTCTGCAGCCCTGACCACCACCGGTAGTTTGAGACCTGCCCCGTTGCCGGCGGCACCCTAGGCTAGGTTTTTTATGATATTTTTATGTTCTGTATGTGCTTTTGTATTTTATTTTTATATTAATATTATAACAAACCTAGGCTAAGAAAAAAGATAAATACAGAGAATAACAATAATAAATCTTTATTTCAGACAACAAACAATGTAACAGATGGTAAAAATACAGAGCGGCTCATATAATAAATACAGAGCGGCCCATATAATAAATACAGAGCGGCCCATATAATAAATACAGAGCGGCCCATATAATAAATACAGAGCGGCCCATATAATAAATACAGAGCGGCCCATATAATAAATACAGAGCGGCCCATATAATAAATACCTTACAGGCTAACATACTTACATACAAAATAAAAACATTTTTTGTTAGTATATTTAAAAAAAAACCTTAATAACTATGTTACTGTACCAACTTGGTAGCAACAGGCAACTTTCCATGGAAGCGCCTGTAGACTACACCCTTCGGCCAGAAGTCCTCCTTCATGAAGACGTCCAGCTTAGATGTCGGGACTCGCACCACAAACGCTTTGAAGCTTTTATTATGGCGCGACCCCAGCGGTCCAGTCCTCAAATTAAAGTTAGACTTCATTCGTATGAACTATGCTACCTCCTGCGATGTGGTGGTGTGATGCAGGCGGGACAGGTACATGGCCGTGGTCGGTGTCGCAGCACGCAGCAGGAGGTTGGGCCCTGTCGGTGCGGTACCGCAACGGTTCTGGCTTGTTCGCGCTACGCGTAATATTATTTATTTGAATATGATGCGTTTGCCTGCACCGATCCGCATCGCGTACACGACACACATAGTACGACGTCCTAAAACTTTCAAAGAACGGCGTCGTTATTTCGAAGAATATGACGATGTTGATTTTCGCACAAGATTTCGACTATCGAAAGAATCTGTTTTGGATGCGCTGGAATCAAAAAAATCAAAACAACAATGCGAAACACAAGATAACCTCAAACTCAACAACAAAAGATTTGACATTCATTCAACCAGCAAAATGAAATGCAACCCGATTTCTAATGAATTCTACGAAATACATGGTATTTAAATCAGTCGCCTTACATATAACAAAACTATTATACGACTAGAGAAAATAGTGCTCGTTTTCGAAGCAATGATATTACATACAATGACATTTTGTTTTGGTTGGTTTAGAATGTGAGTGAATGATTTGAGAATAACTCTCAAATCATTCACTCACATTCTAAACCACCTAATGGTTGATTTCGTAATGGTCTGTTAAATTATTACCATGGGACATAAAAATTTAACAGTGCCGTTAGCATCCCTGTTAATTTTAATGATTGATTAGGTAATGCCTCATTTAGAGAATAACTAACAGAGTATTGTAAAACTGGGCCTAAGTTTAGTTCCAAACCTTGCAAAATTGAAGTGCAATTTTTTTTGACAGCTTGACAGGCGACCGCTGCAGGCCCGTCAGCTACACTTTGCTTTGTTAGTTGTGATTTTATTACCGCGACTTGCTAAAGGTAAAGTGTTTCATGACAGATCCTGAGAAGGGTTTGCCTTTCTCTTACATCACATGAGTCTGAAAGTAATTTCATGGTCATATAGAGTATATTAGAGTATATCTTGTATATACGTATTGTGTTGATTTCATTGCCGACAAAAATAACGTAAACGCCGTTCACGGAACGAAAATAAAAAGTGAAGGCCGTCAAAACGAATGCCTAATCGGCCGATTCCAGTTCAATCTTCATAAAGTGTAGAAAACTCGGGAAACGAATAATGAACGCGATCTTGATTTATGGCCGATCCACGGGCCCCCGGCCAAGTGCCCAGCCAAGTGCCCCGCGTCCGACGCGGTGCAGCTTAATATTCCAAATTGTAATTCCGCAAATAAAAATTGGGATCATGTTTTATGAGCACCGCGGGCACGCATCCTCGCCGTTTTATCCCTTTCACGGGCGTCGGCAGATTGAATTCCACGTTGTAGTGGCACGCTCTTAAAAGGAGGGCACCTCTGAAATTTCACCTCTCACAATCTTGGGAGCAAATGGAAAAGAATATTTTATTCGGTGGAGCGTGACGCAGGTTCCATTAATGTATCTGGTTACAGACTGCACGGTGAGCTGCTGGCACGCGCTCTCCTGGCCAGCGCGCAAGTCCTGCTGACTCGGCGCGCGTGATCACTCAATTGGAGCCAGCACAACATTTGGCAATCTAAATCTCTATTTTGTCGTGACAGTGTTCATAAATCGTAAACAGTTAACAACTTTAGTTGTATGCGGGCCGCGCTGAGAGATAAATCCCCGCCGCGATAGTCACGTAAAAAGCGACGAAATTGAGCATTGTGTGCGCCGCAGACATTAAGTCAGCTGCTCGCGCGATAAATGCAACTTAGTCTGTAGCGCTGCTAACTGGGGTGCGATAAACCAATTGAAAGTACAAAAGCTTTAGTTAGTTTGTGTTTGATAAAATACGATTAGACTCTCAGTTATATTTAAAGTAGTATGAAAATAAATGTACTTAGTGTCACATTTACATTGCAAAAATGCAATAAAAAATACTGGTCAAGACACCAGGGGAGCCCCGCCGCTGTTCTTTTGCGATTACCTAATTGAACAACATAATGTTATGCTTACTAACATCGCGTCAAATAAAAATATAAGATTTAAAAAAATATAAGAACAACCTTCCAAACATTTCAAGTACTTATTTATTTTATGCCCTGAATGGATACCACGAAATTTTTCATCAGTTAAGAATTTGCGTAACAGTCATAAAATAAATGATAATAAGAAGTATCATCATAAGAGCTAGGTTATATTTAAATACAATAAAGTAAAAAATTAAATCTAAAGAAATGCACAGTTACGAATAAGCGTAATAAATTTCCTTATAAATTACACGGATATTATGAGTACCTGTCACTGAGCACCTTGCAAACTCTAGGATTCATATATAGAATCACGAAAGATTTGTCTAGGACCAACAGCTTCATTCTCTTATTTTATTTATTGATAAGAAGAAAATTGAAATACTGTTCAGTTATTTGGACTCCTTATTATAAAAAACATTCTATGATAATTGAGCGGGTACAGAAAATAAATGTGTGACTGTTGAGTTTCAGGCTTAATCTTAGTCGGAGCTTAACATCGTATGAAGATAGATTGCACAGGTTTGTTATGACTGCTTTAAGTGTGAGGAGACGAGTACATAACGATGTTCAGACCAACCCGACCGGAAGCAACTTATAGACCTTGCTACTCTACACAAATTGGTTCACTCAAACCTTGATTCGATTTATCTTCTCTCGTCACTTAATTTGAATATCAAAATTAACCCCAGACGTCCTCTCCCAACGTTTGTCCCTCCAACATTTCGGAATAATAAATCTTATTATAGTCCCATTGCTCGTATGTGCAGAGAGTTTAACAAACTTGCATGGATCACAACGTGATCACAACTCACTTGATATTTTCAATAGTAACACAAATGTATTCAAAACTTCCATTCCATCAAGACATTAATAATTGACCTAAATGGCTAACGACTCAAGTGTATGTAGTATTTCCAAATAGTTTTAAGTAATTTTAAAATTACTTGGAAATATTTTTTCTCTAAATCTAGTTCTATTTTCTTTTTTAAATCTAAAGCTAAATCTAATTTTACACATGTTAAGCACACATAAACTACTTGTGTTAACAAAATTAGGACATTAGTCTAGTATAAAATGTTGTTAAACCTCACACACAGTGTTCACAGTGGTTCATTTAACATTTATACATTCAAATTCAAAATATAATTATTATTAAAACATTTAAAAGATAATAACCAATCCATAAAATAAACAATTACTATATCCGTTTAATGAACAGTTCCTTGACATCATAAAAACATTCCTCCCTAAGCCATTCCAAAAGTTTCTTTTTAAATAAATTATTAAGGATTTAAGGATTTAAGGATTCATTCTAGTATATCTAACAATTAAAAAATTTAGCTGTGGAGGTTTTGATTTTGATATTTATTTGTATTTGTTTATTGTATGATTTATAAGTCGTAATATAAATTATAAGAAATTTTTTGCCATGAACAATAAATAATTAACTACACAATTATGAACACAGAAGTGTATGAACTACCATTTGGGTGGTGTGAGTAGCGGTGTTTCATGTTTTATTTTGATTACTATTCTTAGTTTTAGTTAAGTTTAGTTCTACAGTACAGCATTACTACAGTGCTATGACACATGCTGAGAAGATGCCTTTTCAGTATCATATACCATGTACCTATCTTAAATGATGAATGCGTTACTTGTTGAATGTTGTTTTATGATACTGAATAAATGCTTTTTCTTTCTTTCTTTCTAATTTAGCTTCTTTATTTCATTAGGTATTACATAATATACAAGTAGCAGTAAAGACTAGTTGTTTTTATCAGTTAGGTATTCTTATGAAAAGCCGTCATCAACAAACACAATATGTAAATCAAAATTACTCAGCGAATTCACAAATTAGCCTGTTGCATAAATAAATAGTTCGCGTTCTACAAACAATGGGTGGCGTAATAGTATTTGAGTAAATAATTAGTGCGGGGCGTCCACGGTATGTCGTCGCATGTGTCGCGTGTCGTGGTGTCGCGTGGTGTCACGTGGTGTCACGTGGTGTCGCGTGGTGTCACGTGGTGTTGCGTGGTGTCACGTGGTGTCGCGTGGTGTCACGTAGTTTCACGTAGTGTCACGTGGTGTCGCGTGGTGTGGCGTGGTGTCGCGTCGTGTCACGTGGTGTCGCGTAGTGTCGCGTCGTGTCGCGTGGTGTCGCGTAGTGTCGCGTAGTGTCGCGTCGTGTCACGTGGTGTCGTGTGGTGTCGCGTGGTGTTGCGTGGCGTCGCGTGGTGTCCTCTGGTGTCGCGTGGTGCCACGTAACGTTGCGTTATGTCGCGATGTGTCAAGTGGTGTCATGTGGTGTCACGTGGTGTCACGTTTTGTTGCGTGGTGTCGCGTAGGTAAACACTTTAAGGTTATTCATGCTTTCAATGGACGTAATTGTTTAACTATTATTAACAAATTGACATCAGCAAACACGCGGCAGGCAGACAGCGTCGCGCGCCGAGCGGTAATTAGCTGCGAGCGCCTAATCAACCCGGCGACGGCACTTGACTGATCGACGACGACCGTGATTGACAAAGGGGGGAGAGTAGGGGGGAGGGGAAACGCTCAAGCAAAAATTTACGATTCTAAATTGTTTTACCCTTGCTACTGAGATGCATTAAACTAGTAAACATGCAATATATGCAGATAACCATTCATCATGAGGCATGCTCGCTTGCATGATGCATCAAAGTTGGATACACTTTTAATTATACAATCTAAATTATATACAATTAACCTTGGTATACTCGTAGAATAATAAACCATTTCGAAGGTATTTTGTTTAAAATATTAATACTAAACATTACACATCCATTTTCCTTACTTCACCTGTTAAAGTGGCGCGAGGGCCTCTTACGAGACGGGAATTCCAATAGATCCCGCACGGGGTTCAGCGGCTCAGCGACTGACAGCAACAAAGGAGTTCATCGAGTGTCGCGAGATTTATGGACGAGGGCAGCGCCGGATTTATGGCGCTTTCTTCAACCTTTAAGCTACACGATTACCCACACAGGTTTTGTCAATATTTTTACTGTAACGCACTGTGACTGGGTAGTTTACTTAAAGACGTTTTATAACTGGCACACTACTTACAAATCATATAAGTTTCAACTATTTATTATACATTATATCAGACACTATATCTTAATAAAATATTATTGCTTAATACTAAAGTAAATGGCTCGAAAAATGTATGCAGAATAAAGTATTAGAACTTTTAATCAAACCAGAATCGAATAAAAAATGTATTTGCTTAGATTGCTCGATATGAGTGAATCGTGAACAGCTTCAAACACTCGAGGCTCGATTGAATCGTATCGAGTGGCGGCGCCGCCGGCCGGCCCGTGCCTGTCCCACCTCCGCCCCGCTCCCGCGCCCGCTCCCGCGCCCACTCCCGCCCGCTCGCACGCTGCACAGCCAGCCGCCGCCGAAGCCTGCCCACTACACTACACTGCGCTCGCTTGCTCGGAAGACTCGCCCCGCAAATTACGATCACTATCCTGCGCTGCATTGTTCATTGCTCTTATGGACGCTGACACTCGAGTTATAAGGCCCGTTCGTGTAATTGCTTCCATTGAATTTGTTTATTGAAATCAAAACTCCCTTGCAATGGTCAGGACATTTTTGTGTAATCATAATACTCGTAAGTATACATCGTGTTAATAGGACAGTATTTACACTGGAATCGAGACTGTTATTTGTTACAGCAGTGTGATCGGTAGTGTTCTTTTCGTAAGAGTCGTGAGACTGCCACGCATTTTTGAATCGTGTCTTTAGGTAAGTTTTTTTTTGTATGTACCTAACTATATAGGCACCTAATTGTATAAAAGCGCTAAATGTTTTAAAACCAGTTCTATATGGCACCGTCAATAGACTTTAACACCGAATATACCTTTTCATCCGACATTATGCCCGGACCAGGAAATTAAAATACGTTACGTGTCTCTCCGCTGGAAAATATGTCAATCTGTTGGACGCGGTGTTGATCCCGCGGACATTGTGTCTGCTCGCGGTACACTCTCTCATGTCACCATTGATCAGTCAATTTCGATGAATGAATATGCCAGAGCTTACGAAAAGAAAGTATAGTCATTAATTAGTCGTCGCTTCTGTAGTCGTTTTGTTAACTATATAAGACATAAATTATGTTCTCATTTATAATGTGTTATGTTTTATATAAAAATGAAACTAACAATCTGTTTGCCAGTGGTCTGTAAACTCACAAACTTTCAATTTACAAACAAAATTGGTAGCACCGTTCGCCGCGCCGGAGCGCCGCCGCCAGGGACGCGCCGGAACTCTCAATTAAGCCCCGGCTGTGGCTATTTTTCGACTGTTTCTCGCAGGAACGAGCTCCACACGGAATATCAACTAGGTGAAGCCCGACGTGAAGCGTTGACCGGAAACGAGACGAAACTTAACTGAATTCCAGTTTCACAGCGTAGTGCGCACAACTTACCCCCGTGTGGCCGAGCACGCGCCATCTTTGTACAACGGGCGCCGTATACTTACGTTTGGGTGCTTGTTTTCGGAATGGCCTCGGGTCTGGTTGCTCTCACTGTAGTTACAGTGTTGGAGCAAGAAATAGTTGCCACTTAAAAGTAACAACTATTTTCTTGGCTAAGTCCTGAATGGCATTATCCATGCTGTTCACTTGAGGGTGTTGCGAATGCGAAGTAGTTAGAAAATATTTGAAATCTCAACTTATTTAGGTAGGTATAATTATGATAAAAAATACCGTAGGAGACGTAATTTTTTTATCAATTTAAATATTGATCTTGTCTTAGTCAGAATTTCAATAGTAATTCATACATTTTATTGCGAAATGCTACACGTACCGTACATGTCATAGACATATAAGCCAATCAGCCACCAAGACGTAGCCTACGAAGCTTGTTAGTGCGCCCTGACTCTGAGTGTCAGCAATCTGGAGCAGTGAACATTACACCCTCGCCCGCAGCACTCTCCGCTCTATCATTTAGCTTTAACAATGTACCGCTGTGCTACAGGTGTTGTTCCATACGTAACCGACACACAAGACGTTGTTGTGATTTGCCTGAGAACACAGCGCAAGCGTCCAAACATCAACAACTTCGCCCACAACTCAACAACTTCACCAACAATAGCGATATTATTTTGGCTAAACGTGCTCCCGATCCTCCACACAGTTTACTTCTAGTTTTGTTTACTGAAACATTTGCTAGAAACCTAGAATGAAATATATGAAACGTTATGCTACTTTCTTACGCTAAGAATACATTATATTGAATGGGAAAAACGAGTTGTAGTCAATTGTGGCGCGTTGGTGTTTGTAGCAACATCGAGCGACTTCCAACCTTTGTGATATTGTTAGATACACGTCGTGCGGGCGCACCCTCCGCTGTAAATATGTGTAATTATGAGAATATGCTTATGTAAAGATAGTGCGGGTGACGTGGGCCGGGACAAACGGCCGGAAGGGACGTGCGGGTCGGCGCCACTAGAAGCCCTTCAGAGGGAACGCGTTATTTTATTTAGTTGCGTTAAGTTATCGTGTCAATAATGCGTGCAAGGTCCAAGATGAAAGTGAAGTCTCTAAGCCGCTACTTGTCAACGGTCGTATGTGGCCCGCCCAGACCTGGCCTCTAACAATACAATAAAAACTTGGCTCTTCTAAACAAAAAAAATTAACAAAAAAAAACCGACTCCAAAAAAGTAGACTGATAAAGTTGCACTAAAAAGTAAAAAATAAGCGTTAGACTTATATAGACAATAATTTCATTAGGAAAATATATAGGTACAATTATTGTTATTTTTGGAGCCGGTGCCAGCCAACGAAGTTTTTGGAGCCGGTGCCAGTTCGCGTTTGTAGTCATAATTTCATGCATAAGATTGAATGTACTATTATGATTTTAATATAATATAGTATGTCGATAAATGTTTATGTTAAAGTTACCTTGGCTGGCCCGACCTCAAAATAAAAATAATTGTACCTATATATTTTCTTATAACATTATTATTGTCTATATACGTCTAACGCTTATTTTTTTACTTTTTAGTGCAATTTTATCAGTCTACTTTTTTGGAGTCGGTTTTTTTTTGTTAAAATTTTTGTTTATTTCTCTCTTTTTATTGATTCGTTTCGATCTATTTATCAAAAGAGAATATGGGTAGACCTACTAAACGCGACAGACACTTTAAATGAGACAAGCGAAGAAAACGAGAAACGCCTATCTCAAAGTAGGAAATCAAAAACTGAGTTCCGGTGCCTGCCTTCTTTTGCTTCGTCATAGTCGTTTAACTATCTTAATCGAGATATTTTATCGCCACCCGTGAAATACTTTTCATTGAGGAGTTCCGATGGCAATCTGTGGTCTTTTTCATCAGTTACACTTCATCAAATGATACTTTCTGAATGCAAATGCTTGACTTATTTCTGAAAATACCAAAATCGCTATAGGTATGCCTACAATATTTGGAAGTTCCCTCAATTCCTTGAGAATTCCATCATCAGAACTGGACCGGACCGAAAATCGGTTCACCCAGTCGAAAGTTCTGAGGTAACAAACATAAAAAAATACAGTCGAACTGATAACCTCCTCCTTTTTTTGAAGTCGGTTAAAAACTGCCATTGTCCACAATCCTTTTTACTTATACCTATATGATAACTCTGAAACTAAACAGGTTGTCCTGTAGCTAGACCCTCCCGTATAACGCTTAGTGTATTTGACAATTTGTTGTTTTTCTAAATATTTTGTATTTGTAAATAACATTTAATTTCCAACAGTAAATAGTAATTAAATGTTATTTACACTACTTATTTACCTGCGACACTGTAATAAAATAAGAGGTCAAGACAAAATAGAGAATAGTAATAGGCAGAACACCCACTGCCCAAGAATGAAAGGTGAAGGATGAATGCGAAGTATGCGGTACGAAAGTGCGAGAGGGAAAACAGATAGAACTTGAATGAAAGAGAATTACATTTAAATTAGCTCCGATTATGTTGGAGGAGGAAGTATTTAAAAAAAAAACAGTAAATAGTATACTTAGTCAAGAACAAATGCAACTTTTAATAATCATCATTTTAAGTAAATTTTATTAATTTATAGGTATTGTACTGTCACATTGGGGTGGAAGGAATCTGAAGGTTTTGGAAGGATGGTGACAACCCAGTTGCCTATTTCTGCCGCTAAACAGCATTGTTTTGTTATTAGAATAATAAAACCCGTACAAGGCACTCAGATAAGCCACGCCATCTTCGAAACAAGTGTACTTGTAGCGATATTATCCCTGTAATAACGATTAAGAGACTTTTTCATATCGAACAAAGAGCACGAAAAGAGTTTCAAGTTATTGTTATGATAATGTCTCAGCTCTCCGGCAAAAAGGCTTGGATACTTCTTATTGTGCTCCAAAATGTTCATGTGTGTACCTCAGGATTCTAATATACAATTTTGATGCTACATTTAGACGTATAATTTAATAAAGCCACAATAAATTTACTTAAATTGATTTTATTTTCTATAATTTACGCGAACACGACTCAATAAAATAATAAAATATGATTCTTTCATAAAACTCTTGTTCACATTGAAATAAAACTATTTTTACGGATCTATGATCTACTATTTTATACATTAGTTTTAATTCAGAAATTTAGTGTTAACTAAACTACTTTACCTTTTTTTATTTGTATGGAGGTGACTTAAAGCTTTACAAGACAGTAGCATCTACCGAGGATAATACCTTACTCCAATCCGTTTGTTAAATGTATCACACTGGTGGGTGCCACGACAATGACATGTTTCTTAATGTCAAGAAATGCCTTCAAATAACTTTTACGCGAAAAAATAAACCTGTTGTTTTTGAGTACCATCTTAATAGTGACCAAATAAACACGGTAAATGAAGTCGAAGATTTAGGTGTAACAATTGACAGTCAACTACAATTAACAACGCACATTGATGAAATCGTAAAAAAAATCAGCACAAATGCTTGGATTTGTAAAGAGACACAGCAAATCATTTCGCAGCCCTAAAACTAAAATTATTTTGTACAATGCACTTATGCGTAGTCACTTGGAGTATGCTAGCTCGGTATGGAACCCAAGTTACAGTACCCACTCTCAGCGAATCGATTGTGTTCAACGTGCATTCACTCAGCATCTCGCTTTTACCTCCCAAGGGATATCTCACAGAACACCATACAATCATAGGTTGGAATTCTTCAAGATGACCTCGTCGCTGTACAGCAGACGGGTGCTACTAGACATTACTTTTCTTTATAAAACTGTCAATTCTTGTATTGATTGTAGTCAGATTCTGGCTCAGCTGCCACTCACTGTTCCAAGAGTAACACCTACCTACCTACTTACAATAACATTCTACCCACCTTACTGCAGAACCAATATAGGGTCAAACGCTTCTATAGCCCGCATGATAACAGAATTTAATAGTATCAATAAATTAACAGATATAGATTTATTTTACGACTCTCTCCACATTGTAAAGGTAAGGTGCAAAATGAAAAATTAAACTGTTGATGACGTTGATGTTCGTTTATTGTATCCTACTGATATTATAAACGCGAAAGTTTGTAAGTATGGATGGATGTTTGTTACTCTTTCACGTAAAAACTACTAAATGAATTTGGATGAAATTCGGCATACAGATAGTTTATAATTAGGATTAACACATAGAATACTTTTATCCCAATATTCTTATTATAACTTATAATTTTAACTTAATTCTAATTGATGTTAGTTTTTTTTATCGATTTTGTTAATTAAAATTTTATTTATGTATATTATAGTTTTTAATTTTGTATTCTATGAATGTTGTGCACACCTATAACTGGCAAATGTACCAGACCTGTACTATTCCACCTATATTTATATATAATGTACATTGCTGTTGGTGTTCCAACAAATAAACAAATAAATTTACGTAATTATGTACGTAGTAGTTTCATTACAATGTGTAGAAAACAATATTCTTGTTCACTTCAATGCATATATTCTATTACCTTTTCAAGACTAAGAATACCTAGCTAGTAGAATATAATGCGTTAGTCATGAGCAGATGTAACATAATAAAGTATAAGCTGAAGCCGGGCGCATTAGTTCGGTTCATCCGTCTTGATTCCCGCGATAGTTCCAACCATTAATAATTTCCGAGGTGGTACTCGCCCGGCAGCCGCCGGCTCGCTCGGCACCGGGAACTCCGTCTGAAGGGGTCACTGGCAAAGACGTAGCAAGGTTGCTCACAAAACTCATTTGTTATAACGTTTAAGGGTGCGCCGACCAAAAAATGCAAAAAAATGCAGTTACGGTTAAGTAAATATAATTGAAAATACTATCGTATTAAATGAACAAAATATATATTTAGTATCATAGGGAACGTGTTTACAATTTGTCAGAACCATAATGTCATAACACGCTATAGTTTTTTCTACAATATCATTTAAAGTTGGGCAAAAATCATGAAAACGAGTGGCGGCGTTTAGTAGATTTCTTATAGTTTATCTAAATTATTGTACCTCTGATTTTGTCTAAACAATCATAAATGGATAAACTAAAAAAAAAAAAAAAAAAAACAAATTGCTAGACTACATTTTCGATTCATCAAGTGGTTATTTAAATAATTATTTTTTATTAAGCACCTTAATTTCCCCATACAAAATTAGTATGGCCGCGCGGCATCAAATAAATATGGACGACGACATTTCAAATAAAACATATGACACTTGTCACTTACGGACGGCGCACTCTTAAGTACCGTTCAAGGCATACGTCCATAGTTTTAATACTTAGCTTATACCATTCGACATAAGCACATAAATAGCGTTATAATGACGCGGAGACAAACCTCGCACTCGCTCGTGTAGCAATCTCGTAGCTGCTACGATATCCGTAGTACGCAGCTACGAGTACCGTAGCAGCGCCGAGTGTATACGGGCGGACTGCTGCGTTACTACATACTTTACCTGGAGAAGGAATTTTAATAGCAATTCATTCTTCAAGCAATGGTATTAGCCAAGGAGTATTCTTGTTGGCAGAAATGAGTAGTGAGGTAATATTACCTTAACACCGCTACGCGCCGGCCGCGGCCGCATCCCCGCCGTATATTCCAAATGATTACCTCATTTTAAAATTATATAGACGTTTTATTGAACTTGCGTTTTTGTATTAATAGATTATTTGCTTTAAATAAATAAAATTACACACGTTATATGCATGTAATTTTAATAAATTAATATTATCGTAATAATTTTAATACCCTTTTTGATGTGTAACATCTTTCCGCTCGCCTTCTACAATTTGTGGGAGTGATTTCGTGAAATGTAACGGAAGTAAGTGTAACAGTGTGACAGGAAGTCACACTGTTACACTTACTTACTTACACCATTTTTTTCAGAATATAATGTTAAAATTGCTAAGGTGAGATGTCAAATGTTACACATCATATGCGGCTAATGTAAGGCTCGCTCGTTTTTTTTAAATATATATTAACGGATAAGCGCAGCGCCTTGATCTCACCTGATGTCAACTGATGATAAGGCCAATTGGTGGAAGCGCACTTCACCCGGGATTCCCTCAACTAGTGAGGCACTGGCTATCTTATCTCTACCTGCCGGAACATAACAATGCTATAAACATTGATGTTATGGCGACATATTTACATAAGATGGTGGTAGCCAGGCGGACCAACAAGTCCCACCACCAACCAAATCGAGAACACAAACAATATGTACCCCCCGCTGGAAATCAAACCCGGGACCTCTGGGTCTAAACCGGTGGTCTTAACCACTAGTCCACAAAGGCGGTTATAACCTAAACCAATGAGCGATACTGAATAAATATTTTGATTTGATTTGATTTGAAATTGTTAATAAAGCGTGTCATGTCAATTTGGAATTTGGCTCAACTCGTAGTGTAGATAAGTCTATGCTTAAGTATATGTATATGCAATGAGACCATGTTTCATGCATAAATAATAAATAATAATAATAATAATAAATTTATTTCGATAAAAAGTTTTGCATTACTTACAGTAGTTAGTGGCCGGAGTCTCCTTTTAAGCAAAAGATTACCTGTTTCAGGGGACTCCGCTCTTCCATTACTTACATTATTTTGCTTATAATTAAAGTTAGGTAACTAATAATTTATGATTAACAACTTATATATAACTTAAAAAGAGATTTTTATAGTAAATTGTGTGTGTGAGTGGGTGTGTGTGAGTGTATGCGTGTGTGAGGGTGTGTATGTGTGTGTATGTGTTTGTGTATATTTATATATATTATTTATTAGGAAAAATATATATTATTGTAACAAATTATTTTATTTGTTGTAAAAATAGCTCGGTCATATCATAATGAAGCGATTGTAACCATGCAAGTACCAGCTTTTTACATTCTTTATAATGTTTGGAATAAATGTCTAATTCCTTATTTAATTTATTGTAAATTCTGGCCGAAAGACTATTATACTGCGAAGTAGCAAACTTTGTAGTTGTTAATGGAACTATAGCTACATTACATTTTCTTCTACTTATTTTTTTATTAGCAACATATGGTAAATTCTTGTGCTTTTTTAAAACTAAACGTATTATAAATAGTTTCCTTACTGATAGTAAACCACAGTCAATGTAAAGTTGGTCAGTAGGGTACCTAAAGCGTTTGAAATACATTGTTTTTATCAGTGCCCGTTGCGTGCGCTCAATTTCTATAAACTTAGTTTTTGCCGCACCTCCCCAAATAGGAATGCAGTATGTCAAGATCGATTCAACCAACGCAATGTATAATCTATTCAAGAGATTACAATGAAAAACTCGATCCATATTAGGTTTGTCATCCCTTGGGACCACATGTCTTAGTGAGCGGAAGATCCATATTAATTTCCGCACTTTTCCAGCCAGTTGGTCAAGGTGGGGATACCAAGATAGCCTCTGGTCCAGGACGACGCCTAGGTATTTGTAGAAGGTGACTTTTTCAAGAAGTGGACAAATACAGTTGATATTATTAGTGTCATTACAGTTGTGAATCTTTACACTAAAGTTATCAGTGGGCTGATTATTGTCATTAATACTGTAACATGTATATTTGGTTTTGGTGGTGTTTAGTGATAGTAAGTTATTCTTCAACCAAGTAGATATTTGAGCAATTCCTGATTCAGCACTATTTCTTACAGTTTCCCAGGAGTTACCAGAGAAGACAACAGCGGTATCATCGGCGTACGAGAAAATGTTAGCGTTATTGACTTTTAAGTTACACAAATCATTGATGTATATTAAGAATAAAGTAGGACCTAATACGCTGCCCTGAGGTACGCCGTATGTTACCTCTGCATCTTCACTAGAATACTGTTCCAGTTTCACTCTTTGTTTTCTATTAAAGAGATAGTTTTCAAACAGAGCTAAAGGCATACCCCGAATTCCAATGTTTTGCAGTTTGTTCACAAGGATAGGGACGGAAACTGTGTCAAAAGCTTTTTTGATATCCAGAAACACAGTTAGACATTTCCTCTTTTTATCGATGTGTTCTGTTACTAAAGTGCTTAAAGCAGTTACGGCATCTTCTGTGGATATACCTTTCCTAAAGCCATATTGTGACGGAGCCAGAATGTTATATTTTTTTAAGAAATTAAGTAGGCGATTGTTTAATAATTTTTCCAAAATTTTTGAAATACTAGGTAGAATAGATATAGGCCTGTAGTTATTAACATCTGTTTTATCCCCACCCTTGTGAACTGGAGTAATGATGGATTTTTTAAGTGAAGCAGGGAAAACGCCTTTGTCAAAGCAAAGGTTGGCAAGGTGGGTTATGATAGGAACTATATCATTTCTAATGAATTTTAAATACTTGGTAGGGACTTCATCCCAACCTGGGGCACTATTCGATTTGAGGCTCATCAAGATACTAGTAGAGCTTCAAGAAAACAGTTTAGGAAACTTTAGTTTACTGGCTTCCATGACAATAATCTGAGTCCGATAACAAACAACTTTTGTCAATGCTAAGAGCTTTTAGAATCGTATTCCTTCGTTATATTAATGTAAGTAATCTATTTAAGTACTAGTTTGAACGAGAATGCCTCTTTTGAAGTTGATGCTTATGTCTCATATGTCTTGTTCAGTTTTATAAAGAAGGATAAACGCAACATTGGACCTGAAGTTTAAAATTAGATAAAACCTAGATCGACTAGGTATGCTTAAGAAGTTGTAAAGCTACTACCTTGCTTTAAGCTTAAACTATGTAATTACCCTACACGTTACAACGTTACAAATTTAAGTCTAGATTGCAAGCAAAATCAAGCTACCTTAAATTATTACTGCACAATAATGTAAACCGATATTCGTGCGAGCCCCGGCGGCGGAGCGGCCGGCGGAGCGGCGCGCTCACAGAACAGTTATTATTCCGTGGGCGCGCTCGTGAGAGAATGTATTAATTTCAAAATTTTGTAACGAATATGGTAAAAGAACCTCAAAATATTTAATACCCCACCTTATTAATAAATTACCTATTGATGTTAAAGATAAAATAAACGAAAAAAATATAAAAAAACTAATTAAAAACCACTACGTTACAACATTGTAACATAGTTAAATATTTTAAGCGCCAGTTAAAACGGAGCGTCCTGTACGAGTGCGCACGCACACGTAAGTTGTTTCTGTGTACACGCGCGCACGCAGTGACGCTGTGCAACGCTGTCAGTTCTGCATCGATTGGATGGAATGGTTATCGCTGAGCGCGTTAGCTCACTAATGTATTGCATTTTTGTCTTTTACCGTCATGATTTTTAAATTCAATTACTTATTATTATATTGAGAACTTAGTATCTAGACAAACCTAACATAGGCTTTAAGATACTACTAACCGATATTTGTAATTATATTTTTGTTGATAAATAACTTAAAAAAAAAAAAAAAATGTTTGCTAGTTCCCGCGCGGGACGGGGCGCGAGGCGGCTCGCGTTACGTTCGCGTTTGTGTTCGTCCGTTGACCAAAATAATTAGGAGTCGGTTAATTGCGGCCGCGGTCGGAGCCAGCGGCTGGCGCTGTATGTACCCTAACATGTAAGGTTGAGCGAAGCGATGGTTCACTCATAAGCCGTGTTCGTGAAGGGGTGCCGCCTGAGACGACCTTGTTCTTATCTACTTATTTTTATAAGCTATTACTCAAATATTAACTTATTTTGGAAATGAAATTATTAATATAAGGGTTTTATTTATCAATGTATATATAATGTCCACAAATGTTAAAAACTATAAGTATATAGCGTTAAACCACTCCAAAGATCTATAAAAAAAGCCAGCGCTGGTTAGGGCTTGCTCGGCGGAAAACGAAATTATGAAAGTCTGACAAAAGTATGTTGTACTATCATCATTAATTTGAAAACTTGTTTAACGCATTGCATATCGCATTATTATACATAATATATAAATTATTATAAAGTCTGTTCATTGTAATAGGGTCGATTTTGAGTCTTAGTGCAAGTAAACAACGTCTGTTTTCAATGAAATTTATTTGCTACTGGATTTGCTATCGACATACAGGATTTGATAATTGATATAGCGAAACAATCTGGCGTGCGTCGGCGCGCAGACTATACACGCATAGCTATTCAATATCTGTTTGTGGTTCTTATGAAGCAGTGTCTATTGCTACATTTTAATTATTGCCAAAAAACATCAAACAAAGTCATATAATTGAGGCGGACAACATAACAGCAACTGTATTCGGACAGCCTCCACTGGCCCACGGCCCACGGCCCAGGCTGACTATAATACGCAGGATTACTGACTAAATGCCTATTAATAATATCCTATTGACATTGAAATCACAGACGGAGTTGCGACTCAGGTAACTCGAAAGATTAAATTAATATTTGATTAAATTTGATTCGTTTGCTTTTCATTAACTGTTGTGGTCGTAGTTTCTAATTAGCGCGGTCTGTAAGCTTCATTCAAGATTAACAAGAAAATATATGTTATCAAGAAGTGACTAAGAAACAAAAAAGAAGAGATTGAAAAACATTCCACGAGCAGGATTTGAACCTGCATTTTTTCAACATTTGTGTTTTTGTAATTTGTTCGCAACAAAATTTGCGTTAAAAATTATATAAACAAAACAAAAACATTTAATAAATAGCTTGCGCCCACTTCTTAACTGATCTTTAGTATTTGGAAAAATATTATGATCAGATGTTAATGACAGTAGTTGTTGACATTGAATGGGCGCCTTTGGCTTTCAAAGTAAAAGTAAATAGTGTTGAATTATTTCGGCGGGCTGGTTAGAACCACGATAGCTCAATTGGGAGAGCACCTGACCCGGTATGTCAGAAGGGTGCGGGTTCAAATCCTGCTCATGGGAATTTTTTCAATATTTGTTTTTGTAATTTGTTCGTAACAAAATTTGCGTTAAAAATTATATAAACATTTTATATTTTTTATTTTTATTTATAAGGACACTTTACAGGCAACAGTTAAAAAAGGTAGCACATGTTTTATAAAAAAACTTATAAGTAAGTATACTAAACTATCACCTAAAGCATGCAACCCTGACATAAGTATAATTAATTAATGGTTTGACATATTGAGATATAAGCTATATTTGTGCCATAGGGCCGTGCATATTATATTATAATTTTATTTTATTTTAGGTATTTTATTCAATCGAATATTTGAAATTTGAATTTGAAATGTCCGCCAGGCTCGGGACAATATTGTTACGCGAGTCAACTTTGGTCATGAAAGACGCTTTTCTTTTTCGCTGGACAGCATTGAATGAGTCGTTTATTTAATAATGGTTTATAGTTGTGGCCACAGGCCAATGTTCCCCGCGCGAAGCGACCGGGCGTGGCCCATATTATAATCATGCGTAAACAAACTAGGAAACCAACTAGTTTCACAAAATTGAAATAGAGCTGTTTTGAAACGCGATCGCTCTTCCCCGTTGTATAACATTATGAGGACAAGTTAATGTTGAAACTTTAGAGCAGGTAATTTTGGGCTCCAACGCCCGGGGGGAGGGGGGTGCCGCCCCCCGTGACGCCGAACGCCTAATGAGTTTTTCTTAAAACAACAGTTTTATGATGTTATTCCTTCGAATGGGAATAGTGATAAAAAGTTATACTATTATATGAGGTATAGATGAGATGGACGTGTTATTCCAAGTACTCTTTACAGCACGTATTAGTGTGAAAATTAAATAATGTTGGTTCCTAACATCAGAGCTACGTCATCTGGAGCTGTAGTGTAAACTCTATAGACACAGAAAGTAAACACTACGGCGACTAACACACTGCCACGAACCACGCTGCATGTTGCGTGTCGACGCACCTACGCGCGACCCGCGTGGATGCATTATCTGTGTGTTTGACTGTGCGTGTTTTCTATACAAACGGAGATACATACAAGCAACGTTAGAACACGCATTCACGCGCTACGCTGCGTGGTGCGTGGCAGTGTGCTGACTGCCTAAAGCCGCCGGCCCGTTGCGGCGGCGGCGGCGGCGGCGGCCGGTTGCGGGCGGCGGGCGGCGGGCGGCGGGCGGCGGGCGGCGGGCGGCCGGCGGCGCGTTGTCGCTCCTTTCCTTTGCCTGCGGCGAGATGTTCTTGAGCGTTACAACGTTGTCAGGTTGTACGTTCAAAGGCTGTAGCTTGCCGCACTCATCCGAGCTATGCGATACCACGAATGAAGAGCTTTTAGCGCGGAAATCGATACGGTAGGTCTTTTAAGCGTGGGGACACGTAATCACTTCTATTTATTATTTGGAACTCTCAGGCGCTGAATTTTAAAACTACCTACATATAACACCTCTGTAACTAGCTATATGAAATAGTCTTAAAAATCATACGATACTCAAAATAATTATAAGTCCATACAACTTATAATATTGATTAAATTTAAAATTGCAGTCACTACCGGAGCGTGATGCAACCTCTCAGATAATTGCCCAAGACAGTTAATTTTCTTTTTCAATAAAGGGCTGCTACGCTGCCTTGGACGACCTCCATCCAATCCGTTAACATTCACTTTTGCTCGGACTGATCGACGCCGTACTTCACCTGACGGAATGAAACTTTGTTGCTTTTATCTTTTAAAAGCAACAAAGTAAATAATTTTGCACGTTGACTAAAACGTTTGTAGTCTAATAATAGAAAGTTTTAAGTTATTTTAACGAAAACGTTGTGTTTGGTAACGTTGGGTGAATATGATTATTTACATATAATTTTACGCAAATATTATTGCGAACAAATTACAAATTGAAAAAAGGCAAATTGTTGAAAAAAATTCCACGAGCGGGATTCGAACCCGCACCCCATGACATGCCGGGTCAGTTGCACTACCGACTATGCTATCGTGGCTCAATCCAACTCGCCCAAATTAATCAACACTTTATCAAGTTGGGTGAATAATTACAATAGTATAGATATCAAATGTTGCGTAAGCCGTACACTTTACACTAGTGTTGTGTAGCGTCGACGAACCATTCATTAGCAGCTTACCCGCTCCGCAACCGCGCCGCCGCGCCACCGCCGGCCGCCCGGGGACGCGCGACACAATAAAATACCTTAATTATCTTCTGACAAAATATACAACAGAAACTACTACATACATAATGTCAGGTAATATTTCTAATTACTTTACAACCAGCAACTACTCTCTTAAAAACAAAACTAAACACAATGTAATTTAATTATCTCTACAGACAAATGTTTTGTCTTCCCCTCAGAGCGTCAGACGCTCGGATGGCGGAGCTAATATTGTCTGGATTGAATGAGTGAGCACATTGGCAGCGGCGGCGATCGCTGCGAATCCCGCGTTGGTGCAGTTCAATCTGCGTCGCGTGAATCACTCGAGACGCCACTCGGCGGGCGGCTGCGGCGGCGGCGGGCGTTGCTCGAACACTACGCTCATTTAAAAATATACCTTATCTTGTTCAAATAGGAACTTTAGGTACCCGAAACAGATACCAATGTTGTGGCGTTAGTTGTACAATGCCTTTTAGAAAGCAATACCTTGCGTCGCCCCAAGAATGGCAAATAGCAATCTGGCGTTGTGGATACGCTAGATGTAGTTTAAATTTATTTATTAGTGAATAAGTCAGTTATACATTTACATAAATAAAGCAGCGTCTCATTAGCTATACATATATAAATAACCGTATCTTATTAGCGTCCGTTTTTTGCGCCTGAGTTGTATGCATCACTAATCTTGTTTCGTTTTTGACACATGTCTCTGAATCCATTGACGCGCGACTGTCTGTAGACACAATATATGTATACTAAATCTATGCAATATATACAGATATCACTTACATTGTAACACTTTCGCCGATTCAACCTTAGGAAACGGCGTGTGTTTTTGTAAAACTCAAAGTACTTACCGGTTGCCATACAATTTATATCATACTTTTAACAATAATTAACTAAGTACAATAAATAGATGAGAACAAAATCCTCAACCCATACAATGTAAACAAAGGAACTAGGTGACAGATGCGTCTAGGCTGACCTAGGCACCGACTAGCAATATTTTTTTTTATTTTTTTATACCTGGCTCGGCAAATGACTCCACTCCACCTGATGTTAAGTGGAAACGAAGTCAAGACGCAAGGACAACTGGTGCAGCGCGAAAACAACGCAGCATCAGTCACCCTTACCCTGCCAGCCCACAAGGTGCTTTTCACGCCTCGTTTGAAGGACCCCATGTCATAGGAAGGAGGGAAAACGTGTGCTGGTAGACTATTCTATCTTTTGGTAGTGGAAGTAGAAATCCCCCTTTTTTGGAACCGGTTGTACATTAGCATCTCTCAAGATTCCGGCACACAACCCGAATAGAGCGAGGGACGATAAAGACCAGTTAACACGGGGGACAACTCCGCTCCACACATTTTCAAAACTATTGCTGGGATGCCATCAGGGCCATTAGCTTTCCGAACGTCGATTGATTGCAGCTCCGCACGTAGATCACACTGCCTGATTTTAATATCAGGCATTGTGTGGCCATAATGAGGAATTGTAAGTGGCTGTGCATTGCGTACATCGATTCGGGAGTTAGCCGCAAAGAGTCCAGCCAGGAGATCGGCCTTCTCCTGCGGCTTGTGAGCTAAAGTTCCGTCAGGACATCTTAATGGTGGCAGCGAGGGTTAACAGAAGTTCGAATGCACGGATTTGGCCAGACGCCAGTAGCTACGGCTGCCCGTAGGATGCGTCAGTAATTCTTGGCCGACCCGTGCAACGCGCTGGACATCCGCACTAATGTAAGCTCTTTTACAGGACTTGGTGGCATTATTATAGGCTGCTTTCAGCGAGCGGATTTCGGTATTCCCAAGAGCTTTACCCCTGATCCAAGCGCGGTATGCCGCCTGCTTGTTATCAACAGCGTTGGCACACTTGCGGTTAAACCATCGGTTGCGTTTGCCTTTGCTGATGAGATAGGAATGCGGTATTTAGTATTCCATTCCTAAGACTATCTCATCAGCAACTGCAGTCGCACTAGCTGTCGGGTCTTTCCCACTGAAGCAGCGCTGCCCCCACGGAACGGATGCGAAATAGTCCCGCATACCATCCTAATCTGCCGACGAGTAGTGCCAAATCTGGTGTTTCGATACCGCTGAAGGCGTTAGCGGGGCTAGAGGCATTTTGCTGGATACTAAGCAGTGATCCAAAGATCTTAAAGGAGCTCGAACCTCCACACGGTAACCAGCTGGGCGGCACGTCAGCAGAAGTGTTCTCTTATGATAGTGCACTTTCCAATATTTTTGACGCTGCCGCTGTAAGAGCTGGACACTTGCTGAGTTTCTTGCCGGTTCCTCTCAGTACAAGATCTCCCGCCTAGAGTAGACTTACGAACTGATGGCATAATGACGTTCATAAGAGCTATTTGTAGCCTAAAGTGAATAAATGATTTTGAATATTGATTTTTTTTTTAATTTTGAAGGTCCAACAAAGAAGGCGCGTGACCGACTATATCTGAGATCCTGGTGGGCTGGTTCACCAGTTGACTCAGGTCGTGCGTGAGAGCGAATGCGCGGGCAGTTCTACCAGCATGGTCAGTTTTGGAAGAACTTGACCACAACTCGTGGTGAGCATTGAAGTCCCCCAAAAACACCAATTCCGCCGATGGAAACCGCTCCTACGCTTCATCTGCTACCCGACTAAGATGTTCCGTAAGTCGAGTTGTCTCCATGTCGCCATTATGGGATCGGTAGACGCAGACGTAGACACGGCTATGAGAGCCCAATTTGACGTGTACCGCAAGGAGGGAAAAGGAAGGATAATCCAGACAGCGCAGACGGCGACAGCAAAACGAATGAACGAATAAGCAAACTCCGGCTTTGGCTTTGAAGGATTCTTCAAGCACAAAGCCCGGATAGTGCAGGTAGGTGGTGTCAGCCGGACATATTATTTGCGTTTCCGTCAAGAATAACATTGCTGGCCGTGCCGTCTCAAGATGGTGGTGGAAAGCATTGCGGTTTGGAGTCCGCGGATGTTAGCGAACTCGACCTCAAACGGTAAGGTTGTAGTGGGGGTATGCATCGCTGAAGTACCAGTTCTAATGTTATGCGCTGTGTATGGTGTAAGACAGGAGGGAGGCGTGAATCGAGGAAATGCTGCTGCGATGCGAATGGTCAAAGTGTGGCGACATGTCTCACCAGAGAACTGCCTACAAAAGAGTTTCCCTAACCCGCCAAACGTAAGGGCCCCCGAACCCCCCCGGGAATGGCCGCCGGTACCTCACCTTCCGGTCACCAACCAGCACGACGGACCACCCCGAGATTATGCGTGGCATGGTGAGGCAGCCTCACGAGCTGGTTATACTCGCTTGGGCCCCTGTGCTGTGCCTCGGGCGGCCAACGGGATAGCCGTTTCTTCGGGTTTCTCTGGTCGGCGGGTTAACGAAGTCCTCCTGGCACTGGTTTGACGGAAGCCTCCACAGAACAATCGCCATGGAAACCTCCCATCACGTCGACATATGGAACACTGGTGACCCCGACGTGATGGGAGGTTTCCATGGCGATGGTAAATTACGACTGCGACTGCCATGGAAACCTCCTATCACGTCGACCTACGGAACAGTTGTCCTATTAAATAAAAATAAAAAATAAAAAATATTTGTGGATACAGACACCATTAATATGTTTGGTTATGCTCCGGCAGCCTCCTCGTCCTCGCTCGACCGGGCCCGGCGTCCCGGACGATGATATGTTGCCGACTGAGGTGGCTCAGTCGGCACATATCACGCCGGTTTCTCTGTTCCATCTCGTGGTTGAGCTATAAATCACGCCCGCCGCCGCCGCCGCGGTTGCTTCACGCCGCGCGCCCTCAACGAGCGTCATCGAACTCTGCCGCCTCACACACTCCACGCCACAGTGCAGCACTACCCGTGCCAGTCCGGTCCGGAAGAGGCCGCCTGAGGCCATCAGCAAACTGTCATCATCGATTGTGATTAAGTAACAACTAACTGGCTCGCGGCCGCGGCTCCGCTCCCGACACGCTCGCCAACTAAAACAACAAACCGCTCACGTATGTATCCCGCACGTCACAAAGGAAACTCCCCTCGAGTTCAAATTCAATTTGTTCGCCAGAATAAGGTTACAGAGGCCGGGCCAAAGGTTGTAACGTTACAGGATTACCTATTCTGCCCTCCGTGCGCGGACGTGCAAACAGAAAGATTTACTCCTACGTAGCAGGTAGTTATTGACTTAAATATTTCAGTTTTGAAGGCCACACGCTGGACGGACGGTATTGACTCATTGATAAAGAACGAGGTCATGCGTCGGCGTTGAAATAAATTATTAGAAAAGTTAAGTGCTTTTCCCTTCTGAATGTGTATGTTTTTGTTCGTTTTGTGACGACAATGGCATAAGCGTTTCTATAAAAAACAATTTATCGCTGTTACAGGCAGCGTGATCAAAACGTTATACAAAAAGCTTTATTGTGTAAAGGAACAAAACGTTTCAGACTCGCCGGGCGTTTTGTTTCAACATTTTCGTCCGCTTATCAAAAAAACACGAGCGTCATACGGCCCGCGCCGCCGCCGCGTGGAGCGCGGAGGCGTGGCCCGCCGCCGGCGGGGACGCCTTGCTTCACTCGCAGGTTTACCTTTATGATGTTTTTTCACAATTACGTATATTAGTAATACTAATAAAAAGTTATTATATCCACCTACCGTAGAGAGCGTGGTTGATAAGCTATCGACCTAACATATTAAAATATATGTAATCTCAATTAATGCGATTAGGGTTAAACAATATAAATTCGGTTTATCAATACAATTAAAGGTACTCCGACAATTAATTGAGGCATTGCCAAATAAATTATTGAAATGATCCGCATTGGCACGGGGCGCGGCGCCGCTAATTATATTCCCATTGAATATTTATCGGCGCAACGACTCGTCCGCCGCGGGTTGCTGCGACGCGACGCGGCGACAGGTGCGGCGACAGGTGCGGCGACAGGTGCGGTGACAGGTGCGGCGACAGGTGCGGCGGCAGGTGCGGCGACAGGTGCGGCGACAGGTGCGGCGACAGATGCGGCGACAGGTGCGGCGACAGGTGCGGCGACAGGTGCGGCGACAGGTGCGGCGACAGGTGCGGCGACAGGTGCGGCGACAGGTGCGGCGACAGGTGCGGCGACAGGTGCGGCGCAGGTGCGGCGACGGCGACGGCGACGGCGACATTCATATTTCAACAGTTGAATTTGCATTGAATTGTTTTTTTTCGTCTGTCGGTAACGAATGAAAAGAAAATGATAATAATTTTGGATTTGACTAAACATAAATTATGTTAAATCAAAATTATATAGAAGTATGATACGTGGTGCTTTATTTTAAAGATTTATATATTTTATCTGTTTGCGAAGATATGATCACGTTTTTAGTTATGTTATTTTGAAAAATCAATTTCGTTCATAAATATGAGTAAATAGCCAGTTACTACGGCAAAAGTTTCACTATTAAAAAGGTTATGTAGAAAATGACTAAACAGGAGTCATATTCACAAGTCAACAAGTTAGAAACTATATACCACCATCACAACGTCGTAAGACAGCCATCCCTCGTGGAGCCCGAGGCACGTCGTACACCACCCGGCCTACCCACCTAGTGTGCGAGCGCAGCGCCACCACCACCACGGGGCACTTCCTTCCACCTAACCCTGTTCTCGCGTAGACCACAATGAGGTGTGTCAGATGTGGGTGATCGCGCTAACAAAGTCGAAGTAAGCCATCCTTCCTGTTCGGACCCTGGCGGCAGCAGGAGCCGTCGAAAGCGCCGTTACTTCCGGCCAGGGCGGCTGCCCAGGCTACGCAACCAGTGTATAGTGTGTAGTGCAATCGCGAATGCAGAGTACAGCGTCCGACAGCTGAGTGCCAGTGAATTAGGTGAAAGTAGTCGTGTCAATGTAGGTACGTTTGCAAAGTTTGGCTAAGCGATGACACAGTGTAAAGCGTGTAGAAAATAAGAACAAAGAACCACAAGTTTTTATTGTTGAAGACTCTTTAGTTTAAAAATACTATAATCGTTTAATTATATCTATCTATTACTCTATAAAGAAATATGAATATTTAAGTTAGTTGCTTATTATTGTAACATGATATCATATTTTCATTACATTGCTTTTATGTAATTGTTTTATTAATAAGTTCACTTGACTCTATTTATGTACCTAATGGTTTTTCTCCATCCTGTGATCGTCTCATCTCAGGCGCGGGAGCATGTTCGGTGCTACGCAAACGAACAATTTTACAATATTCATTTATGCAAATGGCACCTTCTAATTGATTTATTACATTGTAACACAATTTCATTTATTACGTAATCAGCTACCATTCGTGCTCATACCATTTACCAATTATGTTCATAATTTAATATATTTTAGCTTATAGAAACTTTGTACTTGTACGGCTTCAATTTATAGTG
Source organism: Eudonia lacustrata (assembly GCA_947562085.1). Classification (NCBI taxonomy): domain Eukaryota; kingdom Metazoa; phylum Arthropoda; class Insecta; order Lepidoptera; family Crambidae; genus Eudonia; species Eudonia lacustrata. The sequence continues at coordinate 155,254 of OX387323.1, read as the reverse complement.
AAGTCTATACTTATCATTTAACTCCCAAATCACTGAAGGGTTGCTAAAGCTAAACGCCGAGCCTAAACCAAACCTTTTCACTTCCTTTCCTCCCCCCCCCCTTTTTATTGTCGTCACCGACAGCCGCTTGTGCAGCACCCAAGAACAACCAGTGTTTGAACTGAGTGGTGATGGTATCCACTTTTGACGTGGGCACGGCAGCGTGGCGCACGTTAAGTGACGCTGCAGCATGCGAGATATAAAGCGATAAATCCATTATAAAGTAAGTACGTCAAGAAAAATCTGCGTAACTTTAAATGTATTCAAATGGGCGGTGCTCAGACGGGCGGGCGCGCAACCACTTTGCAGTAAAGCGTCTCGATGTCTGAGAGCGGCGCGGGGGCACGCCGGGCGGCGGCGGGCGCAGTCTGGCGAGCCAATGCCGCGCCCGATTAGCTCACGTCCATGTGAGCTATGGTACTGTCTGCCTGGCAGGAGGTAATTTTATATGCCATTTTAATTAAAAATAGTATTTTTTAATTAGATACTAGATGACCCGGTGAACTTCGTATCACCTACATGTATTGGTGAAAAATATGGTCAAAACTTAAACATTATCGGCTGGGGTGGGAAATTACTCTAAACATTTCTTGGCCAACATCCAAAAATATAACAATTGCTTTCAAATGACGTCGTTTGGCGCAACGCATATTGTACAGGAAAATTTCATGCCCACTTTCAAGGTAGTATACCATAATTATTGTTTTTGATAAATTAAGCCCCGACGCATTCGCGTTGTCTGGGTTAGTTCATACAAATCTAGTGCTTAACTTCTTCACAATTCTTCACAATAACACAAAATTTCGCCTGCAAGTGACCAGGTTCACATGTGAACCTGCAGGGCGTTAGAGATTAATTGTGGCAATTTTACTTTACCACCAACACAACATAATCTAGTAGAGTCATCGCTGTATTTTAACGCTTTACAATATTGACAAATGGTTGTCATTTCCCCAATTGTTACGGCACAATAATCTATTTCCGGGTCGTAGTGGAATGCTACTCGTTCCAGGTTTACAGGAACACTGCGTCTGCGGAATCGCTCTATTTCATTGTGTCGTGCACTCGTGCTCGCTGTTGTTGTGTTTGGTGTGCCTGAACTCGTTCCATTCTAAGCTTATCTACTTCATTATTATTCACTGTGGAACACAATTCTGCCACACAAACGAATGTTATCATTATCTGTCTCTCGCTGGTCGTCAGTGCGGTTTGCACGTGAGTTAGCTCGTCACACATTTGATTGACATCGCGACCTAAGTCAGATCCTCTTCTCCTTGACATTTTAAAACAATAACAGTAATACAGTAAATAAAGTTTTCGCGCACTGACAAACTGATGATAGATTTTAATAATCGTCTTCAAATTTATTTATTTATTTTCTTTTTTCGGCTGCATTAGTAGTTGTTAACAACCACCAATCCGCAGTGGGCCCGCGGGGTGGTTTACGGCCCGTTCTCCCTATCCATCCATAGGGAAGGCTCGTGCCTCAGCAGTGGGGACTTTATGAGCTAAAGATGATGATGATGATGATGATGATGATGATGATGATGATGATGATGGTGGTGATGATGATGATGATGATGATGATGATGATTTTCTTTTTGACAACCAGCAACCAACTGACACTTTTACACATTTTTATTTCTGAAACAGAGATGTTTTGTATACCAACATAACAGACCAAAGAGATCGGACCTCATACTACAGCTCTGAAACATACACAATACACACCTATAAATATTTGACAACCAACCAAGTGACAAAAGACATCAAATGTTTCACAGCTGGGAACATTTTGTTGTACGTATCGCTTTGACAGTTTCCATGACAACGAAATAAGCAAATAATTTTGTATTGAAAAATTAAATTGTCGTTTTTAGTATTTTCCGTTACTTATTATTTATGTTTCTCACCGCTTAAACCTTCCCTGAACCTCCACAAATATTTCAAAATCAAAATTAGCCAAATCGGTCCAGCCATTCTCGAGTTTTAGCCCCACTAACGGACAGCAATTGATTTTTATATATATAGATTAACTATATACTGCTAGCAAATGCATGATAAAATGTGGTGTGGAGTTCTAATTACACAATTAAATGGTGCACGCCGCAGGTGAGAAGCGGCCGTGTCGGTGACCACAATGTTTATTTTATGCCCCATAGTTTGTTCAGTAGTAACCTTCGCCTCGCTAGCTCGCTAGCGCGTTTTTGCAATCCGTTTAATTAAAATAACGCTTTGACTAATCGACCATTTTAACTTTACAAGTTAGTAAAGCGGTTCACCCATTTGTAAATATTAGTAACGGCGTTGAAACGGGTTGAAACGAATCACTTATTTAGCACGACCTTTTACATTGACAGTCTGCAAACGAGCGGGCGGGCCGCCTGACGGTGAGCGGTCACCGCCGCCAATGGACATTGTGCTTTTGCGTTGCCGACCTGAGCTTACTCAGGTAAAGTATTAATAAAATAAACAAATTGCGCTTGGGGTAATCGCCTACACCAACAGTAACAACGGTGATTAGCTTCACCCACGGAATAAATAATTAATTAATTGTTCTGTGGCTTCACCCATTGTGGAGTAGCATTAGATTTACTGAGTTAGAGTACCAACATATTAACGTGATCTCGGCAAATCTGAACTTCAGTAACGCCTCGGTGGCCGGGTGGCCAAGCGCCCGGCCCGATACCCGAAGGTCCTAAGTTCAATTCCCAGGTCGGGCGAAGTGTATTTTGGTTTATTCAATGCATAGCCCGGGTTTGTGATCACCAACCCGCATTTCGCAAGCGTGTTGATTAAGCCATTATACCGGGTGAATCTACAAATATTTTGCTATTTTGTATCCGAATCGTCATTACCCTTATCACCGACTGTCGTTAAAATAGTTTGCATTTACAAGCTTGAAATTGTTGTGTGAAATAATGAAGTAGGTAGTCGAGTGTTTCTCATATTCGATTGCATACGTGCGGCTGGTAATGATGAAATTCGTGTGAGGAAGCGGACAGCGTCGAAAAAGCAACCGCATTATTTTTGTAGATTCACCGTACCCATAAACTCGATTCCAATAATGGAGGCCTTTGACCAGCAGTGGGACTGTATATAGGCTGCTTACTAAACTTCATTCCACAAACCGAAGTCAAGACCTGAAACCAGCTAGCCGCTGGCAGCGCAAGGCTGCCTAGCCCCTGCGAAATGTCTTTTAACTCCTCGCACATAGATAGTATTATCCTTAAAAACCAAAGCAGGAGTAGGTATTTTAAGACTGTGTGTAGTTTGTAAAACTGTGACTCAACAGACATAAATTTAAATCTCCGTCATATGAAGTTTAGTTAAGAAGCACGATATAACTAAACGCTGCAAATAAGGGTCCACAATTTTGGATAACATAAAATGCGGCGGACGGCGGCGGCGGGCAGCGCGATGGGACGCGGCGCCGTCGCCCGCCGCCCGCAACCCGCCGCCCGCCGCCCGCCGCCCGCCGCCCGCCGCCCGCCGCCCGCCGCCCGCCGCCCGCCGCCCGCCGCCCGCCGCCTGCCGCCTGCCGTCCGCCGTCCGCCGCCGCGGGTCTGCTCTGGAGACGTGTGGGTTGCATTTGATGGTCGTCGTAAAGTCCAAAGCCACTGAACTGGAGTCAGAGCTGTGTACTGCTCAAATTATTGTTTTACGATCCTTGTAGAGTATATCTTGAAAGTCCTCTATTCGAACAGGGCTTTAAAGACAACATTGATGTCTTACAGGTGTAGTCTATTAGTCTATATGGGTAATTTTAACTATCTTTAGCATGACCTGGGCTCACTCACTCAAGTTCCGTTGATTTTAGCAATAGCACGTGAAGAGATTTTGATAAGTAGGTATGTCATTGTTCCGATTCTTAACTTAATTGCAAGATTACAACAACAATACAATTACTCTATTCTAAGTAAGACCTTTATAGTAAGCTGCCAAACCTATTAAAAGACAACAACAAAACAACAACACTCTGAACGTAATTAAGGAAAGACATATTCCGCCTTGAGATTGAGCGTCAATGACACGACACCACGCGACGCTGCGACGCGACACGATGCGATGCGGTGTGACTTGTCGTGAAGGCCAGCGACCGAAGAATACTCTGTAATCTAAGGAATTATGTTCCTGTGTTTTGAATTTGTATGTGTGATTGTACTAAATAAAGTTTTTTTTCTATTTCTACCGCATACCATGACACGCATGACACGGCATACCTATATACATTTTGCAACAACAAATTTTGATGCTAATGAAAAACACATAATTAACCTCTCGTGGTTTAATAATTAACTTACCTCAATCCAATAAATTGTCGAATGCAAAAGCCAATATAAGTAGGTTGTTAGGGTCCTAACTTGGACTGCATAGAATAAAAGATGGACTGTATTTTATAGGCTTTACTCGATCGTAATAATAATGTAATTGACCGCAAACAAGGGAGACGCGCGCTGTGCCTACGCTGGTCTCGGCCGATCTGTAGTGGTGGCAGTTGTGGATCTGCGCGGGCCTCGCCGCCCGCGCCCGCTCGCCTCTCGCGCGCTGCAGCCCGACGACCGACGACTGGAGCCGATGCCTCCCGAAGGCGCCCGTGCTCCAACATGCTCCCCGGGTTGAAGAGCAGTCTTCAACCAATTGATTGGAAGTGGGCATATGCAGTTGAAACCGCGTCGAATGGTGCCCCTCTTCGTCTTCAGCTCGGCCACTCTCGTGACTCCGTCCACGCCTGGATAGGTCTTTACAACTCGTCCTAGCGACCACAATAAGGGTGGTGTTCTTTCTTACACAAGGACGAGTGAACCAGGCTGGACTTCTCCTGTGGAACTGAACCATTTTGTCCTTTTCTGTAGCAGAGAAACATATTCGTTATTAAAACGTCGCCAAAAGTGCTGCTGGATGTGCTGTATCCGCCTCCATCGATCCAAGCGGGATATGTTAGCTTCAGTCACCTGTGGGTATGGTACAGATAAGAGTGGTCGTCCAATTAAAAAATGAGAAGGAGTAAGGGCTGAAAAATCATTTGGGTCAGAAGAAAGAGGGGTGAGAGGACGTGAATTTAAGACAGCCTCAATTTGGGCTAAACAAGTGGCCATTTCTTCAAAGGTGAAGTGAGTAAGTTGCAACAGTCGTTTTAGGTGATGCTTACAAGATTTAACTGCTGCTTCGGCCAAAGAGTTGAAATGAGGAGAATAGGCAGGGGTAAAAACGAACTCAATGCCCTCCTGCGCTATCTCAGATGCAACATTTGAATTAGAGAGAAATCTTTGCATTTCGTTTGAAGCACCTACGAAATTTGTTCCGTTATCGGACGTGATGCTGCGAGGCTTGCCTCGCCGCGCCACGAAGCGATTTAAAGCAGCCATGTAGGCGTCACTAGTCAGGTCCGTGACAAGCTCCAAATGTACCGTCTTCACTGCAGAGCACACAAAAATGCACAAATAGGTCTTAATGAGTTTACACCCGCGTCCCTTTCGATCAGCTATAAGTACTGGCCCTGCATAGTCCACATAACAGTGTTGAAAAGGAAACTCAAAATGTGTCCTTGAATTGGGTAACTGGCCCATAATAGGCTGCACGTTTTGAGCCTTGTGACTGAAACAAGTAACGCATTTGTTAACAATGACTTTGGATAAGTTTCTGCCTTTTAAGAGGCCAATAAGTTTGGCGTATGTTAGCCAAAAGAAGCTGGGGACCGGCATGTAATAGAGTTTTATGTTGCATTTGAAATATAAGATGGGATATATGGTGTTTTGAACAGATTAAGATTGGATGTTTTATATTAAAATCGTAGGGAGAATTAGTAAGCCTTCCGCCCACGCGGATGAGGTTATTTTCATCAATAAAAGGGGTCAATGAAATTAATTTATTTTTGCGAGGCAATCACTTGTTTGATTTTAAAATTATTCGTCACGAAACATTTGAATTTGTGCACAGTGTAAAATAAGATTATGCGATTTTTGTAATTCTATTAAAGAGAGATTGCCATGCAATTGATTATTTTTATTTTTTAAGTTATTTACGAATCTACATAAATACGCTACAACTCGCTGTAATTTACTAAAACTAGAAAATCTTGTTAATAAAGCTTGTACTGCGGATAAGTTAGGTGAAAAAGCGCTACTACAACTATGACTACTAGACTCAGCATCACTATCATTACAACTACTACTAATGATATGAGTCACTACTTCCGTCTGATCTTGTTTCACAGTTTTAGGCATAGAGAGCCATTCATTTTCGTCTTTTAACAAAAATGAAGGTCCAGACCACCATAAACTAGTTTCGCCGATAACATCAGCTCGTAAGCCCCGTGAAACAAGGTCAGCTGGGTTGTCCTTCGACGGTACGTAGCTCCAGGCATGACCACAGGTACTTTCTTGTATTTCGTTGACTCTATTACGGACAAAGGATTTTAGTTGATTTGATGGAGTCGACAACCATCCTAGAACAATCGTTGAGTCACACCAAAATCTACATCTATCTACGTGCAAAGTAAGCGAGTCTACGATTTTTGTACACAGTCTTGCACCCACCAAAGCTCCACAAAGTTCAAGCCGTGGCATAGTCGTTGGTTTTAAAGGAGCCACTCGATTTTTAGACGCTAATAGTCGCACGCGCACTGAGCCTGGGTTTTTATTATGCGAACGAATGTACAAGCAAGCTCCGTATGCCTTTTCGGACGCATCGGTGAATACAAGTACTTCGTGAACAATAGAGTCTTCATGCAAAACCCACCGAGGAATATTTAAATTATTAAGCTGCGAAAGTGTGGTTTCAAAAATAGACCATAGGTTTCCTAACTCAACTGAAACTGCATCGTCCCAATCATATTTGTCTAGCCATAAACGTTGCATGATTATTTTTGCTTCGACAACGCACGGGCCTATAAGGCCCAGTGGATCAAAAAATTGACTGATAACTGAAAGTATATGGCGCTTTGTTATCTTTTTTAATGGGTCAATGTTTATAGAAAAACCAAGCGAATCAGAGTCACAGTTCCAGTTAAGGCCTAATGTTTTTAAGTGATGATGGCCTTGGCCTTGCTCAGAAAAATCTAATAGATTAGTTGACTTTTCAGAGTCAGAATTTGTGATCTGGGCCAAAATTTGTGGACAATTTGACCTCCACTTTCGCAGGTTAAATTTTGCCGTAGAGAGGAGTGTGATGTATGGAGTTAGTATGTAAGACTATCTATTTAAAAGGCATGTATCAATAAATTATATTCAGTCTTTATCCAGCACTCATGTGTATTATTTCACTCCCGGCTCACGACTTTACATGGCGACCCTGCCAAAAGTAGAGACACGCGCGCGAGGATCCTGACACCGCCCGGCGCCCGCCGCCGCTGCGCCGCCGCCGGCGCCGGCCGTAAAAGGACTAGTTTCTGTAAATATCGGCCTCTCGGTGTGTTTCAATCATGGATGAAACAATTCATTTTAAAACTTTCAAGTGTGACAGTTGTGTATCGCAAACTTTAAAATGGGAAAGCAGCAGTCAAAAGAAGAAAATATTGTAATAGCCCAAAACGCAGCTGGGGGCCAAAATAGTGCGCCAATCGACGAGATTCGGTTCCATTTGTCCACCACAAATATTCTGATGCTGATCATCGTGCTCTGCGTGCTTCTTGGAGTACTGTTCTGGATATTCCGTATATATCGGAAGTGTCACTTGCGGTGGATTCGACAAGAGGTCGAGCAGAATGGAAACAATAGAGGGCAGCGATTATCCTTTCGACGGCGATTCAACATGTACCCGGATTTAAACGTGGAAGATAGTAAAGTTTGAAAGTGCGGTTTCTTATACGTATCTATTCATGTGTGGTGCGTAAAATTGTGCAGTGCGGTTTGTGCGGTATATTATAATATTTTTTACGTACTACGCGTAGGCGCGACATTCTACTACGAGTATAATAAAATAAATAATAATGGACACTATTTAATGGACACTATTTAGAAAATATGTTTAACCTGTCATAGAAATTAAAATTGTATTAATCTTTATACCTAATAATTAATGTTGTAAGCGAGCAAAGGTACTAATATTTTACATATTACAGCTAAATACAATGAAGTTCTACGTCTTGACAATGATAAAGGTGCGTATTTTTAATGCTATGTTATTATAACTATTGTATTTAAATTTAATTCTTAAATTCCCCTATTCGTAATATTTTTTTTTGTTAATAATTATTAAATTCCTATGGCCACATATATAAAGGAATTGTATGAAGAGTTATTTGTAATAAGACAGTATTTAATTAAAATTGGCCCATCTAGACGACAGGGTAATATTTTACAGAAAAAGCTTAGTGAAGCCAAGTTAATCGGTGGCCAATATAATACTTATATAGAAAATATTAATAAAGTAGGCCGGTTAGATGAAAAGGAGAATATTCTAATAAGAAAGTGTTGCGAGGATTTTAATAATTTATTTAAGGAAATTACTAAATTGTGTGAATATTCCGAGTCTTTAGATTACGTAACCAAAATGGACAAATTCGATCTGAAAGTGGCTTTGACCTTATTACCGGTTATGAATGACGAAATTTCTAATACAAAACAACTGATGGACGGTATAGAATATTACAGTTCAGTCATTAATGCTGAATCACAGTCGCAATTAATTTCTTTTATTCTTAAGAGTAGGCTGTCACAGTCTGCCAAGTTAAAGTTAGGAACAAACTATGATACTGTTCCTAATCTAATAAATGACATGAGAAAATTATTATTACCTAAAAAGTCAGCCAGCGCATTGCAAAAGCAATTTTTAAACTGCAAACAAAATAATTTGTCAATTGATGCTTTTGGAAAAATGTTGTCCGAAATGTTTGTTGAACTTACCGTTTCCCAGTCCGACGGAGATAGTGAAAAATTTAACGTTTTGAAATCAATCAATGAGAAACAGGCAATTAGACAATTTAGTGACGGATTGAGAAACCGTAGGATCGGTACTATTATAACTGCACAAAATTTTGATAATTTAAAAGATGCAATTCAGGCCGGGGTAGACGAGGATGTTTCAGGTTCAGATAATATGGCTGAAGTCATGGCATTTAGACGTAATAATAATAGAAATTTTAAAAACAATTCCAGGCAGCCTCAATACCAGAACTACCAAAGAGGTACGTACAACGCGGGTCGCGGCCGTGGTTCCAGCAATTGGCATCAACCTCGAGGGGGTGCCAGGCAGTGGTTCCAGCAGCCGCCGTCACGGGGACATACGTCCCGAGGCAGACATGCGTATCGAGGTAATAGTTCCAATAATAATTATAGAGCTCAGAGACAGTTTAGAGAACAGATAAGGTTAGTAAATGATGATTCACAGTCGCAACCCCAGGCTAGTACGTCGACACAGATTAGAGAAGCTGAAAGTGAGTTTTTTCGTGCCTAAATGTTATAGTATTCTAGCTAGTGACAGTAGTTATTGTGTCGAATTATTTTATAAAGACATTTATGCGTTTAGTTGGCTCATTGATACGGGGGCTTCAATTTCGGCAATAAAATACAAATGTGTTCTTGATTTTAATATTCCACTTTACAAAGAGAACATAATTATAAACGGTATAGGTGGCAAAGTGCCGGCAATCGGATATGTATGTTTACCGTTGTCAATACATGGCCATAGTATTAATCATAAGTTTTATGTATTTGATACTCTGCCGTGTAAGTCGCATGGTATTCTAGGACAGGACTTTTTAGGAAGGTATGGATCGGTTATCGACATGAGGCATAACACTTTAACGTTATGGCCCGATAAAAGTAAACAGATTGTTTTAAAATTAATGAGTTCATCTAACAAGTTAATGTCATTGCCCCCTAGGTCAGAATCTATACATTATATTAACACTAACTTAGTAGAAGATTGCGTAATTTGTACAAAAGAAATATGTGAAGGAGTGTTTATTGCCAGTATGTTAGTTAGCCCCACTAATGGTAAAATACCAGTGCGAATTTTGAACACAACCACAAAAGAATTAAATTTATCAGAAATAAAGCTTGATATTCAAAGTATAAGGGAATATTCTATTTGTAATTTTGAGGAAAATGAGAAAAATGCAGTCCGAGTTAAAAGTTTGTTTTCAAAGTTAGATTTAAGAAATTTAAATAAGGAAGAAAAAATAAGTATAGAAAGTTTATGTGCAAAATATTCCGACATTTTTTATTTGGAAGGGGATAAGTTGTCAACCACTGATATTTATCAACATACTATTAAATTAAAACCTGACACACAGCCAATTTATTCAAAACCGTATAGATTACCGCATGCTTTAAAACAGGAAATAAAAAATCAGATTGACCATATGCTGAAAGAAAAAATTATTGAGCCTTGCCAAAGCGAATGGTCTAGCCCTATTTTGCTAGTGCCAAAGAAAAGTGACCAAAACGGAAACAAAAAATGGCGTTTGGTTGTTGATTATAGAAAATTAAACAATAACATTCATGATGACAAGTTTCCACTTCCAAATATAACGGAAATATTAGATTCTTTGTCCGGTTGCGTGTATTTTTCTCATTTGGATTTACATCAAGGATATTATAATGTTAGTTTAGACCCAGACAGTCGCAAGTACACTGCTTTTTGTTCAGGACAGTTTCAGATGACGAGGATGCCCATGGGTCTAAAAACTAGCCCAAGTTCGTTTTCTCGCATGATGACGATGGCAATGACTGGATTAACATATGAAAAATGTCTAGTGTACCAAGACGATTTAATCTGTTTTAGTAGAGACTTATCGAGTCATATTAGTAACTTACAACATATTTTCGAGAGATTACGTAAAGTAAATTTAAAATTAAACCCTCAAAAATGTTCCTTTTTACAGAAAGAACTGCTTTATTTGGGTCATATTGTCTCAGCTGACGGCGTCATACCCGATACCGAAAAAATAAAGGTTGTTCAGAATTATCCGGTTCCTAAAAAAGTAGACGAGGTCAAACGATTTGTAGCTTTTGTAAATTACTACAGAAAGTTCATTCCAAATTTTGCTACAAAAGCGCATGCATTAAATAATTTATGTAGAAAAAATGTAGTTTTCAATTGGGATGAGAAGTGCCAAAAGTCTTTTGAGTTATTGAAAGAAAATATAATATCTCACCCTGTGTTACAATATCCTGACTTCTCAGAGCAAAATCAATTTATTTTACAAACTGATGCATCGGGGTATGGCGTTGGAGCAGTTTTATGCAATGGTGATGGAAGGCCTGTAGCATACGCTAGTCGAAGTCTTAACAGAGCAGAAAAAAGGTATCCGACTATTGAAAAAGAATTACTTGCGATTGTGTGGGCCGTAATGCATTTTCGACCATATCTGTATGGCAGGACGTTCAAAATTCAAACTGACCATAAACCACTTATTTATTTATTTGGAATGAGAGATCCATCCAGTCGGTTAATGAAATTTAGATTAAGATTAGAGGAATATAATTTTATATTAGAATATTTGAGAGGTAAAAATAATGTCGCTGCTGACGCTCTATCTCGTTTGCAAATAACGTCGGAAGAGTTAAAAGAAATGAATCATGCGTTAATTAATGTAATGACGCGAGGGCAAAGAGCTAGACAAGCACGGGATGCTATTGCTTCTAATAACGATTGGATTGATCACCCAAAAGTTATAGAAGTACATAGCAAACCGAAATATTTCACTGAGTTACGTTTCATAAGCGCTTATGAACTAAATCGATATCGTAAATTAAAAGAGATTAGTCACGAGAGTACGTGTTTGAGTTATGCGCCCTTATTGAATACAATTTTTATAGATTTAGCTTCTCGATCACAACTGACGCCAGGCGAATTTGTGAGAGAGCTGAATATATTTTGTGGGCAAATCGATATAAAAGAAGTATACTTCATTAAAAATGATAATAATAATATTTTTGTCGAAAAGTTAATCAAGGAGATAAAGAGTATAAGTGATTGGTCCGGACCACGAGTATGTATTTTAAACGACACAAAAAGAATAGTTGATAAAGACGATCAACGTGTAATCTTGAATGACTTCCACCTTTTGCCCACTAGTGGCCACGTGGGCATAAGGCGGATGGTGAATAATATTAAAAAATATTATTTTTGGCCGAAGCTTGAAATAGATGTTACTGAATTTGTGAAACGATGTGACAAGTGTCAAAAACAAAAACACTCATCACATCATACTAAGGAGCCGATGACGATTAGTTCTACAGCAAATTCGGCTTTAGAGAAAATCTATTTAGATATAGTAGGACCTTTAGATAGTGATTGCAATGGTTATAAATATATTCTAACTATACAATGTGAGTTGAGCAAATACGTCGAGGCCTATCCATTAGAATCAAAAAGTTCGAATGAGGTAGCTAGGAATTTTGTTAATAATTGGATTCTTAGGTATGGTGTTCCGAACGAAATCGCTACAGACAGAGGTACAGAGTTTCTGTCAACTACAATGAAGGAGGTTTGTAAACTTTTACATATTAACCAATTACAGTCTACCGGTGTAATGTATGGAGTTAGTATGTAAGACTATCTATTTAAAAGGCATGTATCAATAAATTATATTCAGTCTTTATCCAGCACTCATGTGTATTATTTCACTCCCGGCTCACGACTTTACAGGAGTGACGCTACTTGTTTTGCTAGCTGTATTGTCTGACTGCTATCACTAGATTCAGACAAAAAATCGTCAACGTAAAAATCATGCTGTATAGCACGTTTGACAACACTATCCTCGACGTTGTCGGCTAAGCTAACTAAGCATTTTGTTGCCAAGTATGGGGCGGAAGCAGTACCATAGGTCACCGTGTTCAAAGTGTAGGTTGAAAGAGGTTCCTTTGGATCGAACCGAAATATTATTTTCTGAAGTGGCCTTTGAATAGAATTAAGTTCTATGGCCTGGTACATTTTTTCTATATCGCCTGAGACGACATATTTATGCTGGCGAAAACGCAATAAAATTGCAAAAAGATCGTCCTGAACGACTGGGCCAATCATTTGGATATCGTTAAGCGACAAACTTGAAGACGTAGCGGCCGAAGCATCAAAGACTACGCGAAGTTTAATAGTGGAACTAGAGTCACGATATACGCCATGATGAGGAATGTAATATTCAGTAATAGAATTAGATGTACATTCTATATCTTTGGACATGTGGCCTAGTAACTCATATTCACTCATAAAATTGAAATACATGTTTTTAAAAATAGGGTCACGTTGAAAGCGTCGTTCCAATGATAGAAAACGACATTTAGCTTGTTCATAAGAGTGACCTAATAAGCTAGGATCTTTTTTAAAGGGCATAGAAACGACGAAACGCCCGTCATCTTTGCGAAGGGTTGTTTCGTTAAATAATTTCTCACAAGACCTCTCTTCTAGAGAGTGAGAATATTTAGGCGAAACATTGTCAAGCTCCCAAAATTGAGTAATGTCGGGAGTTAGAGCCAAATTAGTGAAATTGCAAAAGTGAGCATTAGACTGGTCTGGCTGGTGGGCTATGTTACCTGACACCAACCAACCAAATTTGGTTTCACACAATGTAGGCAGATTCTTTCCTAGATTTATGGATTTGGTACCTAAGACGTTCCAAAATACTTCCGCCCCTACCAGGATGTCTATGACCGACGGAATGTTAAAATTCGGGTCTGCTAACTGAAGGCCTGAAGGGATAGGGATGTGATTAATGTTCACAAACAAAGGTGGTAGAACTTTAGTGATCTCTGGCAATATATGACACACTATTTCGGTGTTGTAGGCACAGCATAAAGACTCTAATGTGAGATTACAAGACTGTGTACTTAAAGAAGTGTGGTTGTTGATACCTGTGACCCTAGTGCTCGTACCGCGTCGTGACAAACCCAGCGCGTCACACAGATGCTGAGTTACAAAGTTGGCTGTACTCCCGTTATCGAGCAGTAGCCGAGCAGTGTGCTTCTCGCCCGCAGCGTTCAGCACGCTCACCAAAGCTGTGGACAGTAAAACATGTGCCGAAGTAGCAAGCTGCATAGAAGTGGCTGACAAAGTGACGTCATTAGAAGTAGAAGGCAAAGGATTCACTAAAGGTCTGGGCTCGTTTGTTTCCAAGTGCAAAAGAGTGTTGTGCTTAACTTTGCAATATTTGCAATGAGTTAATTTGCAATAATTTGCCACATGACCTGAACGCAAGCAGTTTAAACAAACTTTAAATTCCTTTACTTTCTTTATGCGATTTTCTATAGGGAGTGTTCTGAAAGCTTCACAATTAAATAATGAATGATTTTGAGAGCAAAGCAGACATGAATAGAAATTTTTATTACGATTTATTGATTTTTGATTATTATTTGTATAATTGTTTTTAATATTTGTTGCAAATAAACAGGCATTTATTTTTGTTAGAAATAAAACTTTGATTTATATTATGGACGAATCGATTATCGAGATTCAATTTTGTTTGGTGGCATAATGGCCCCATCACTAGTTGTTCTTTTTTTATTCTCTTGTCTCTGGAAAGCAAATATGGCTGGTTGAATAGGTTATCGTGTGTGAATAATTAAATAGTTTTATGTAGTAATAAGGGCATTTGGAGCCGTATTATTCTACTTAAGTGGATAGTGCAAATTGTGTGTGCGTCGTAAACTAATTGTTTCGGGAAAACAATTAGCTGGGATGTCGGCCACACCGCGGCTGAAATAAAAGGTATTTTTCGTGGGAAGTGCACTTTGGGGTAGTTTGGGTGTGTTTAGGAACCCCAGAAGACCCGGAGCCGGATTCGGGCCCCATCGGATCATATGGATCCCGTTCTGGACGGCGGGAGCGGTATTGAACTGTGAGTGAAAATTTTCCTATTTTTAAGCTGTATTTTTAAGCAATAGCATAGTGTCTGTTGTGGGTTTCCGCAACATTTTGGTAGCAGAGCGTGGTTAATACCGGACCTCTAGGTTAATCGGTGTAATTTTGTGTATTTTTTGTTAGTTCGTAATAGGTTAAGCTCATTTTGTGTAAAATCGCACTTCCGGGACAGGTGCGGTTAAATTGTAAGGTTGGTAGTACCGTTGTTTTGTTCGTTCATTCATTTGGGCTGGGACATTTCTCAGAACGTTAATTTAATTTAATTTCGTTCAATTGAAAACATCGAGTCGCTTCGGGATAATCGATTCCGTGTTTTCATTGACTCGTTTTAATTTTGTGTTTAGGTTTATTTAGTTTAAATTATTTATAATGACAGCGTCACGGCAGGAGTTGGCTCAGCAGCTCCGGTGGTTCACCGGGCTGCTTGCATTAGTAGATCGGCCTAACCGGGAGGACGCCTTGGAGACGCGTTCGAAAGAAATGCAGGCTCGTTTCTTGTTGGCCGAGCGGTCGGTAACCGCTCTATTGTCAACCGACCCGGTCGGGGAGAAGGAGCTGGCCCTCCACGCCCAATATGTCAAGGATCTGGAGCACATCCAAGACATCTACGACGAGGTCCTTCAGCGGGTGAAGGACATCGAGCGACTGCGGGAGGGGAAGCCTGTTGCGCGCCCCGCTTCGCTCCACACCCCTGGACCCAGCGCCATGGGAAGATTGGGTGCCCTGGAGGTCCCGCATTTCACCGGATGTATGCGGGACTGGGCTGGATTCCGGAACATGTTTTTGGCCTTGGTGGATACTCGGAAGGATTTCACCAAGGCCGAAAAGCTGGCATATCTCCGTTCCTTCCTAGACGGAGAACCCAGACAGCTCGTACAGCATCTGGAGCTGCAGGATGCGAGCTACGACACCGCCATGCAGCTGCTGGAGAAGCGGTACGAGAAGCCGCGTCTTCAGGCGGACGCGCACGTGACCCATCTGCTGGGATTGCCGAGGGTCAACCATAGGGCTCAGCTGAGGGCGCAGCTGATCACCCCGCTCACCGTGTCCTTAAACGGGTTAAGGACGCTCGGACTGCCCGTCGACCAGTGGTCCTTCCTTCTTCTGCACATCGTTCTGGCCAAGTTGTCGCAGGAGATGAGGGACAAGTTCGAGCGGAATCGACTGGTCCACAAGGATCTCGGCAGCGTTCTGCCCACCATAGGGGAACTTCTGGAGTTCCTGGAAGAGGAGGCTGGCCTGCTGGAAAACCAGCTAGCCTCCCAGGAGGCTCCGACAAGTGCGCCGGCCCGCACTTCCGGAGTCTACGGCGCCCAGCCGCCACGCAACCCAGGGAAGGGTCGCGGCAGGCTGGTGGCTGCGGCCGCCATCAACCCCGGTTCTGGATGCCGGGTTTGCGGACAGCAGCACTTGGAACAGCTATGTCCAGCAATTCTCGGGCTGCCCACAAAAGAGTGCCGAAACCTCGTTCGGACACGAGGATTGTGTTATGCCTGCCTGGGAGGACATAGGTATAATGAGTGTCCCCAGGCGAGGCCTTGCGATGTGTGCGGCGGACCGCACCATCGCTTACTGTGCACCCGTAGTGCTGAGGGCTCAGCACCGGTTCGGGAGAGGGGATCTCCCACGGGTGGCGGTTTGGGGCCGGGGTCAACTCCGCCTCCGGAAAGACGGAGTCCGCCACGGCCGCCACACTACAACTCCTCGTACACCCCGGCTCAGGTGAGTTGGGGACCGCCGGAGCGGAGCCGGGTTCTGGCTACAACCCGGCACCCGGCGCGACCAACACCAGGAGTTGGTGCCTCTAAGGGCCACTGGGTACAGGGAGCCCCACCTCCGGACCCAACACCCGGATACTCGTACGCGTATCCTCCGCCGCCGTTGCCGGAACAACAACGACATGAGAACCGTCAACAGTTCTCACCGGTACTGCACGAGTACCCGAGGTTGGAATACCACCCACCCTATCACCGGTATGGTAGGGCACCTGGATACGCACCACCCCGGATGGTGGCCTGCACGCGTCCGACTTACTGGCCGAGTCATCACGGTTCGACAGGGTCGGCTGCTGGCTCTGACGCGTGACTAGCCTGTGGTCGGGCTACGTCGGAACCGAGGACGGTTCTTTTGCCCATCGCGCAGGTACGCGTTTGGGGACCTAGGGGGGACTTCGTCCGGATACGAGCCCTCCTAGACACTGGGGCACAGGGCTGCTTAATTACTACGAGGGTAGCGAGGCGCCTACGTCTGGAGTGCGCGCCTCCCTCAGCTCCGATTCGGGGAGTCGGAGATACAGAAGTGGGGGGTCTGTCCGGTCAGACCCACATTTCCTTCTCTCCTGTGCATTCCGCTTCGATACGGATTGCGGCGGCCGCGATCGTACTCGACAATCTGCTGGGTTGGCATCCACCGACAGACATTCCGCGGGACGCAATGCCTGACACATCAGGTCTCATGCTGGCAGACCCTCATTTCGAGGAGCCGGCTCCGGTGGACCTCATATTGGGAGCGGATGTACTGGGCTGGATCCTTTTAGGGCCTCAGCGGAGTCTGGGCCGCTCTTCGTTGGTAGCTATACCTACCATCTTTGGAAACGTTTTAATGGGACCGGTTTTCGACCAGGAGACGCGGGATGTCTCACCTGTCGTCGCTACTACCTCCATCGCTAGGACGATGCAAAAATTCTGGGAACTGGAAGAGCCTCTCATGGTCTCCCGTCTGGATCCGGAGCATGTGGAGTGCGAAACCTTTTATAAGAATCACACACGCCGGATGGCGTCGGGTAGGATCGAAACTCGACTGCCCTTTATCGACTGTCCCCCTCTCTTGGGAAAATCGAGGGCGTTGGCAGAGAAACGACTCTTGTCCATGGAGCGTCGTATGTCTCGCGATCCGGTACTTCGGGAAAAGTATATCGAGTTCAAGCGAGAATACGAGGCCTTGGGGCATATGTCGCGGGTGACTGTCGACTGGACAACGACAGATCATTTTTTCTTGCCTCACCACGCGGTGTTGAAGGCCTCATCTGGAAAACTACGGACTGTTTTTGACGGATGGACTGTTACGCGTTGGAGGTCGCCTCAAAAATGCCGACCTGCCCTTCGGTAGCCGTCATCCTCTGCTACTCCCCAAAGGAGGACCTTTGGTAGAACTGGTGGTCTCGGATAGACACCTGAAAAACGCTCACGCGGGGTGTAATGCGTTACTGGCGATATTACAGAGGGAGTTCTGGATTTTGTCCTCTCGGAGAGTGGTTCGCAGCGTGTTATTTAAGTGTGTGGCTTGTTATCAGGTGAAGGCCTCCACTATGCAGCCACAGATGGGGGATCTCCCTTCTGACCGGGTTTGTCAGACTACTAGGCCGTTCGACGGGGTCGGTACGGATTTTGCTGGACCGTTTCTGGTGAAAACCACAGCCTATCGTAACACTAGGGTCACGAAAGCATACCTGTGCGTTTTTGTCTGCCTGGCCACTAAGGCCGTCCACCTGGAAGTGGTTTCGGCTCTGTCTACGGAAGCCTTTGTCGCCACGCTGGATCGTTTTGTTTCGCGACGGGGTTTACCTTCTCTCATTCGGTCCGACAACGGTACCAACTACAGAGGCACTGCCAACTACTTAAAAGATGTGAACGATTTTCTGGATAAAAATTGTAATAGCATAAGTCAAGCTCTCGCACAGCGGGGAATCACATGGCGATTTAGTGTGCCAGCCTGTCCCCACTGGGGCGGGATATTTGAAGCCGCGGTAAAATCGGCAAAAACTCACTTGCGCCGGGTAGTCGGGGAAACTACCCTCACGTATGAGGAACTTACAACTGTGTTTTGTAAGGTTGAGGCGGTTCTCAACTCGCGTCCGCTTTGTCCACTCTCCTCTGACGCAAATGACATGGAAGTCCTGACCCCTGGTCATTTTTTGGTCGGTCAGCCACTCACTGCCCTGCCTGAGTATCCCTGGAAGGATGAACGCAGACACCGGATGTCTCGTTTTCAAATAATACAACAAATGAGTCAGGACTTGTGGCGTCGTTGGTCACTGGAGTATCTGCATTTACTGCAGCAGCGTGTAAAGTGGACAGACCGGACGTCGCCCCCTTCGGAGGGGGATCTGGTTTTATTAAAAGAGGCTAATTTGCCATCGTTATTTTGGAGACGAGGTCGCATTTTAAAGTTAGTCTGGGGCGCGGACGGGACTCCGCGTGTGGCGCAAGTGTTGGTTGATGGATCGGTGCTAAATCGCGCGGTCGCGACCTTAGCTCGATTACCGGTTGACTAGTTTAAGATTTCAGGCTAGAAAGCGGTACGTCCGCTTTGGGTGGCGGGATGTTGCAAATAAACAGGCATTTATTTTTGTTAGAAATAAAACTTTGATTTATATTATGGACGAATCGATTATCGAGATTCAATTTTGTTTGGTGGCATAATGGCCCCATCACTAGTTGTTCTTTTTTTATTCTCTTGTCTCTGGAAAGCAAATATGGCTGGTTGAATAGGTTATCGTGTGTGAATAATTAAATAGTTTTATGTAGTAATAAGGGCATTTGGAGCCGTATTATTCTACTTAAGTGGATAGTGCAAATTGTGTGTGCGTCGTAAACTAATTGTTTCGGGAAAACAATTAGCTGGGATGTCGGCCACACCGCGGCTGAAATAAAAGGTATTTTTCGTGGGAAGTGCACTTTGGGGTAGTTTGGGTGTGTTTAGGAACCCCAGAAGACCCGGAGCCGGATTCGGGCCCCATCGGATCATATGGATCCCGTTCTGGACGGCGGGAACGGTATTGAACTGTGAGTGAAAATTTTCCTATTTTTAAGCTGTATTTTTAAGCAATAGCATAGTGTCTGTTGTGGGTTTCCGCAACAATATTATTTGTATTTTGTGTGTTGTTAGAATGTAAGTTTGTATTATTTAAGTTTGTATTATTTAAGGCAACTAATATATTATTATTTGATAAGTTTTGATTTGTTTCAATAGACTCCATCAAGTCCGCTTTCCTACTAACAAAAGTGCAAAATTGAGATGTAGTCGGTTCTTCTATTAAGTTGTTTCGATACTCTTCCCAATGACGACCAGTAGTCGCATCTAATTTTTTAGCCAAAATATAAATTATAAGAGTATGCCAATAATCAGTAGGCTGTTTTAATGTTTTCAGCGCCCTGATGTTTTTATTTGTTACATCGACAAGATTACGAAGAGAAGAACTCGATTCCATCAATATAGGTTCAATGTCAAATAGTGGGTTATCTATAAGTAGGCGATTGTTGTTGTACCGATCGTATAATAAATCCCAAGCAATTTTGTAATTTTCCCCAATGAAATCAATATTTTTGATAATTGTTGATGCATTTCCTCTGAGTGAAGCTCTCAAATAGTGAAATTTATTTATATTATCTATTGAACTATTGTCATGAATTAAAGAAGTGAATGTGTCTCGAAACTCTAGCCAGTATTGATAGTTTCCATCGAAGCTGGGCAAATTAATTTTTGGCAATCGAACAAAGTTGTTTTTTGTTTGTGCATCTGAGTGGTCGTGTTTAGAGCTTGATACGGAACCTTTAGATGAGATCCCGAGCAGGCTGCGCGCGAGTACCACCGAGCTGAAGTATTGACGCTCGAAATCCTCTCGCTCAACCAACTCGGACTCGATGTCATCCACTAGCACCTCGATGTCAACCTGTAATTGATCGAATTCGGTGTACATAACTTCGATTTTTTCAAAGCGTTCCTCTAGGTCCAAACGCTGCAACTGTGAAAGGCTTGAGCCACTACTCATTAAAATAAGTTGCTTATTAAAAATTGTAAGCTTCGCTTTTATAGAACTGCGCTTCTTATATAAAATCTTAAGGTCAGCCATCGTGGTGAATAAATGTAAGTTGAAGCGAAAAATGAAAAAGAAAGATTTCCAAAAAAAATAAATGTAGCAAAATACTATTAAATACGTGAACAGATGAGCGTGCGTCAGCTGATGACCTATATATCTTATCTATAAACCAGCTGCAAGCAGGTGCCGGCGCACCGTAATTAGGTTACCTGACCGTGTGCGTGGCACACAGGTGCGCATGCGCATGCGACAATATGCAGCTTGCGTAGAAGAAATATAGCACACAAGTGGCTGATAAGGTGCAGGGAAATGATTTTAGGATGATTAACAATTATTTTAAGCTTTAAATGCAAAAATAGGGAAAAAAAAGATTTTTCGGCAAAAGGTAAAAATTTTGAAAAAAAATTAATTTGATGGGAAAGCGATTAATTGGAACGAACTCACGCGTTATTTATACAATACTCCCTTAAAGGTGACGTCAACTGCTCCAAAGACGTAGGCTGTGGCGACGACGACGGCAGAATCCACGTTGGCTCGGTCAAAGTCCACCGAGTGGCGTAAATGCGTTTCGATGAAATAACGATCGTACTACTGCTTCATAGACGGTGAAGAAGAGGGTCCTAACTTGGACTGCATAGAATAAAAGATGGACTGTATTTTATAGGCTTTACTCGATCGTAATAATAATGTAATTGACCGCAAACAAGGGAGACGCGCGCTGTGCCTACGCTGGTCTCGGCCGACCTGTAGTGGTGGCAGTTGTGTAACTGACACTCGGAGTTAAGTAAAGTATTTCAAGTAGTAGTTAAAGTATAATTGTTTAAGCGTTTCCCGTTTTTGCAACATTTTTCACTGATGCTTCGCTCCTATTGGTCGCAGCGTGATGTTATATAGCCTAAAGCCTTCCTCGATAAATGGACTATCCAACACAAAAAGAATTATTCAATTCGAACCAGTAGTTCCTGAGATTAGCGCGTTCAAACAAACAAACAAACAAACTCTTCAGCTTTATAATATTAGTATAGATAGTATAGATAAGTTCTTTGGAGTTTACTTAATTTAGAATAGTTCTCAAATTTAACTATTTTATCTGAACTTGTAGTAGTGAGATTAGATTTTATTTCAGCCAATGGGACGCTAGTGTTAGATTTTAAAACAGGCCAGTAAGTCTCATCTTTAAGCAAGAAGCTAGGACTAGACCACCATTGACTAAGACAAACTATTTGACTGAAATCTACCCCTCGGGAAATGAAGTCTGCCGGATTAGCAGTAGTGGGCACATAACGCCAATCCGAAGGTCATGTTCTTTCATTAATTTCTATTATTCGGTTAGCCACAAAAGATTTAATTTTTTTACATCGTGGCTAATCCATGCCAACACAGTGGTTGAATCACACCAATGAAATAATTTATCAGGTACTAATCTTAGTGATTCAGTAACAGCATTGCATAGCCTGGAGGCCAGAACAGCGGCAGCCAACTCTAACCGCGGAATGGTACTAGGTTTTAAAGGTGACACCTTGGATTTAGCACACAATAGTCTCACAGAGACAGCGTTGTTGGCGTTTACCGACCGCACAAATATGCATGCTCCATAAGCATACTGCGACGCGTCACTGAAGGAATGTAATTCTATATATATAGGTGAATCGCAAATGACCCACCTTGGTATTTGCAAATTAGACAGACAATTTAGGTTTTTAACAAAGTTTAGCCATTCTTGTTTTATTTCATTTGAGACTGGCTGGTCCAAGCCAACCTTTTGCTGCCATATTTTCTGTAAAACTATTTTTGGACGAATTATACATGGACTCAGTATACCCAGTGGATCAAATAACTTGAAAGCGTTTGACATTATGAATCTTTTTGTTAGATGTTCCGTTTCAGGAATAGGTTTGATTGGGAAATGTAAACAATCATTTGAGGGATCCCACCCAAGTCCAAGCGTACTTGAGGACTCGCTGATACTTCTTTCGTTCTTTAGTGTATCTACATTTGAATTTTGAAAGAGATTTTGTAAATTACTTCTAAACTTTCGTAAATTAAAACAACCTGAAAGCAAAGCTGCCGATACGGCTTTTTGTATGTAACGTAACTCAACTTCGCTGTTAGAGCCAGTCACTAGGTCATCGATATAAAAATCATGTTGTATGATTGTTTTAACTAGCTCGTCCTCCTGTTCATATCCGATTTGGTTGATACACCTTGTGCTTAAGTAGCTCGCACTTGCCGTACCGTAAGTGAGAGTATTAAGCTTTAAGGTTTTAATGGGCTGGGACTCCGTTTCTCTCCACAAAATGAGCTGCAGGTTTGTATCAACACTACTTACTTGGACTTGGCGATACATTTTTTCAATATCGCCAGTCAGTAGATATTTATACTGCCTAGCTCGTACTAAAATTGAGAAAAGGGAGTCCTGGACGTTGGGACCCACCATTAAAATATCATTTAATGAAAAACCAGACAAGGAGGGGGCCGAGCCGTCAAACACAACGCGTAGCTTGGTTGACTCACTACTACTCTTTAACACGGCATGGTGACATAAGAAATATGACGGATTTGGTTTTGCCACTTTAGACTCCGTGAGATGGCCTAGATCGGCATATTCCCTAATAAACTTAGTATAATCAATCTTTAACTGATTATTCCTATAAAAACTTTTTTCCAAATTTAAAAAACGTCTTTTGGCTAAGGCGTATGAGTCGCCAAGACAGTCGGATGTATTAATTAACGGCAACTTCACGCAGAATCTACCATTACTCAAGCGCACAGTATGCGTTAAAAAATGAAGTTCGCATTCCTTATCACCTTTGCTTATGATATTTTTAGCAGGAAGCTCTTCCAACTCCCAAAATTTGTTTAGCATATTTTCAATTTTATCGTCAGAGTCTTTAGTTATCAGACTATGATTACATTTTATAGATGATGATTTATTTGGTACTAGGGAACCCACTATCAATCACCCCAGTTTTGAACTTCTTAATTTAGTATTATTAGAACCTAGACAAAGCTCTTTATTTCCCAAAATTTCCCAAAAAATGTCAGCACCAATTAACATATCAATTGGGCTTGGTTGGTGGAAATTGGGATCGGCTAATTTGATATTACTTGGTAGTTTTAAAGTGGTGGGATCTAATGGTGTCTTTGGTAGATCACCAGTTAGTTCATTTAAAACAAAACAGTATATATTGCTTGTAAATTCGCTATTAAGAGATTTGATTTGAGTAGTGCAACTTTCCTTTACTAGATTAGTACAATTGTTGCCAATACCAATTACCTTTAGTGTTTCAATTTCAATAAGATCTAAGCTTAATTTTTTTCTTAATCTTTGGGTCATAAATGATGACTGACTACCACAGTCCAGTAAGGCTCTAACGTTGTGTTTTGCACCAGTTTGCGGGTTACATACTTCAACCAAAGCCGTACTTAAAATAACTTGGTTGTTGCTGACATTTAGCTGTCCAGTTTGGCAAACAACTTCAGTACCTTTGTTTGCTTCTAAAGCTGGGTTGTGGAGAAGACTATTGTGCCTCTTTTTGCATTCTCTACAAGGGCCCATCCGACACTCGCTAGTGGGATGTCCTTGTCTAAGACAGTTCTGACACAATTTATACTTAGCTACATCGGCTAATCTTTCTTTGACGGATTTAGCCTTGAATGTAGCACAATCATATATTTTATGGTTTGCATTGCAAATAACACATGAAAATACATTTTGTTTTAATTGGCTACTAGCGCTAGCGAATGATTTAGTGTACGCAGATCGTTCTTGTTTATAATTGGAACTATTATTTTGCGATGCCGGAGTAGCAGATCTTACGCTATTAGAAACACCCTTTGACAAATTATTTTCGTATTTATTGCGGTTTAATGATTCTAACACGTCTGCGCGATCTATGAACTTATGAAACTGATCTAAATTAGGCACATCAGCAAGTGTGTTGCGGTATTCTTCCCACTTCATTAATGTACGACTATCAAGCTTAGAGGACAACATGACTATTATTAGAGTATCCCACTTATCTGTCGGCTGGCCCAAGTTTGCTAAGGCACGTAAATTCTTTGTAACGTGATCAACCAGAAAACGCAAGGACCGCTCTGTCTCGCGACAAATAGAATGTATATTAAACAAAGAACTCAAGTGGTGATTGATTAAAAGCCTCTTGTTATCATACCGCTCGCAGAGTAATTTCCAAGCCTCAGCATAGTTCGCTGACGACACCTCGAGATTCGATACAATTCTTGCGGCATCGCCTTCCAAATAAGAGATTAAGTAATGGAATTTATGAATTGGTTTAATACGGCTATTGTTGTGTATCAGATTCTCAAAGGTGTCCCGGAACCCCAACCAGCGAAAATAAGTGCCATCAAATTTAGCGATTTGTATTTGAGGTAATTTAAAACTAACTTCTTGCTTGAGAGTACAATGAGCTTCGTGAGAAATTGATGCACGTCTTATGTCGGTTTCAGCTTGGCTATATTGTTCGATTAAAGTTTTAGCTGCAGCAATGTTATTGATAATATCGCTTTCATTGCTCTCTCGCTCATCAATTTCGGAATCAATATTAGAAGAATTTAAAACCTCTATTTCGCTTTGCAAGTCGTCGAACTTTACCGACAAGGCCTCAAACTTGCTCAATTTTAGATTTAATTCAACCAATGCAATTTTCGAAAGTTCTTCTACATCACTAGTAACCTTTAAATATATTTAAATTTAGTTATTTGCCCTTTTATTGAGTAATTAACTGGCTTAACCTTTCATTAGCAGCGCTTATTGAGGCCTTTTCAGTAGGATTCGACATTATTGATTAATAACAATTGCGTCAATAACCAAAACAAAAGATGAAAATAATAAAAAAGTATTCTCACGCTCCTCAATTTGGTTGAACAGGAAACCGGTTTGTTGCAACTCCCGCTGATAAAGCGCCGCGGTTGATACAATAGCACAGCTGTGTAGCCGCACGTACCCACTGGAATAGTCGGCACAATATTTCAATAACGAGATAAAAACATGTAATTTATTTGTTTATTTTTGTATTAAGGGACAAGATAAATCTGACAAAATTACTAAGGTACTTATTGCGACCAATATATTATTATTATTTGGATCAAACGAAACTTACCTACTAACTAGAAAATGACTATTCCGTAAATGGAATGAACAATCTAAGTGCATGCACCCTGATACAGTACAATTCTAAAATTAATCAATCTTTTACTTTGATAAACAAGGCGGTACTTCAATAATGCCGTTGTACATAAGTTAGACAGTGAAATATGCCTTTAAAACTTATATTATAATAGAAAGTTAATATATCATTACATGCTACCTAATTGATGAACTTTAAAAATGCATGTTAATCACGCGCAAAAATATAAAACAGTCATATTATTTATTTAGAAGTTTCCTTTTGATATCTTTTCTAATAATGAAATTTGTAGTAGGTATAATGGTTAATTTTAGCAAGTGAAGATTATCTTTACAGTAACGTTAATGTGTTTTGGATATTTTGGATAGGACTTTAGGCAAAATTCAGGTAGGGCACTTAGGGATGATGGTCAGAATGACACTTATCTTTTAGATCTCACTCCGGTGGTAAAACTTTTGCTGCTTCACTGCTCCGTATTAGCTAGATCTTCAGAATGTATTGATTTAGTATTTATTCCATCTTTAATCAGTCCAGGTCTCCAATTGCCAATTTATTGCATCATCTTCGAGTAGCAATGACGAAATTGCAATCAACTTGCATCAAATATCTTCTTGTCCCCTCATGGGCCACCAATTTATGTTTGTTATAACATAAAGGAGCTTCAATCAAATGAAACTTCTTCTTAAACTTGTAATTTTGTTAAATTATATAACGCAGAGTTCCGATTGTGACGATACAGAGAAGTGAAGTAAATTCACAATATTTTAGCAAGTACCTACATTATACAGAACTAAAAATACTCCTACAAAATACCATTAACACATGCTACGATAGCAGCGATTGCCGTTCCAAACATTCAGGCACTTGGGCCTAAACAACAATAATTCTGGATTTTAATTATTTTTTATTTTTATTTAATTTGATTTTAATTGTATTGTAAATTCTAATAAGTACTAACATAGCTCTAATAAAGTTCCATTGTTACTAACTATTATGAGTCTTTGATACTTGAATAAATAAATATATTATTATTATAATACCTAACTCGATCAAAATGAACATGAACAGCTGCTTTATTTACGATTTCAGAGTTGGTGCCATTATATGAGCCACGATAGCATAGTTGGCAGTGTACGTGACCCGGCATGTCATGGGGTGCGGGTTCGAATCCCGCTCGTGGATTTTTTCAACACTGTCTTTCTTTTTTCAAATTGCCATTGTAAAAGTTTGACAAAATGATGGACAGAGACTATACCCTCAACATTTTTGTAATGATTCAAAAATAAGAGTTTTTAATACCCTTCAAAAAGATAGCGTATCATCCATTATGAACCACCACCTTTGATTGGCTTTGCGCAGCCGGGGCAGAGACGACAGACAGCGACATGAATAGAAAAACACCTACGAATTCGCATCGCTTACAATCTTATCCACACATGCACGGGCAAAGTTCCAATGTCAGAACCTGACCCAGAGCCTCCCAGAGACAAGCCGCGCCCGCGGGTAACACATTCAACAAAAATATCATGCACCTAGTACGATAGTAACTAGTCAGCAAACTCCGACTCAGATGATTGATTCGCTAAAACAAACTGATCTGAAACGGAGGTGATCCCCGGTGATGCTGATTATTCCATTGTATTTATTATACTTCTAATAGTTTATCGTAATTATTCCATGCGCTTGATGACACACTGAAGCGTTACCATTATCTGTACTATTCGTGTAAGCCTCAATTTTTATATTAAACCTTCAGAACTATATGATTATGAGAAAGGCGAATGAGAAAGCCATTTTGAATGTAAGTCATTCCCAATAATGAAACTAGAGCTAGAGACGTAAATCAGCGCGATTTGAATTGGATCCCGCTTAATGGGCACACGCAATGAATAAGCGCGCTGGCCGGGTCGCCGGGCCGCCGCCGCTCTAGGTTATAATGTTGACGTTCATTGTTATAAAATATCTTTTACATCGTTATTTAAACGACCAATTTTTAAAAATTTAAGCTACTCTTGATATTTTTTGGACAATTTTGTTTGTACTTAGCGATTGTTAGCCACTAAATTGCTACCAAACAACTTTGAAAAAAAAAAAACTATTTACGTCCTCTAGAAGGGAGTAATGCCACTGAGTGTTAGGTGTTAGCTAACATTAGCGATGCAACACCCCGCGGGCGCCGCCGCCGCAGAGCGGACGTGCGAACAGACCCGCCGCCGCGCCGCCGCCGCCGCCGCCCGCGCGACACGAGAATAACACATTTACGACACAGGTATTGAATCCGTATGGCGCACTTAAAATTTAGTGCTTTTATACAGTCTTCCTATAGCGTCCAAACCAACCAAAAGGCAAATTAAAAACCATTTTGTCAATAACGCAAGTAGTGTGTGAGTAAGGTGTTTCACAGCAATTTCCGATGTGTTGCGTTCACGTAAACTTCGGAAAGGAATGAACTACTACTGCTGTATGTTCATTAATACTAGCACCAACTGGTTAAACCTTGGGTATACAGGAGAGTTCCTCCAGCACAAACAGTAAATCGTCTGACAAACACTTTGAGGTATGCCTGTGGTCCGCCGCGCCCGCGGACGTGTCTCCGCAATATTATACCAATTTGCCGCTGCCGACCTCGCGGTTATCATTCGGACGCCGCGAACTTCGCAGAACTTCGCAAACTCATTTTGCGTCCGTGAATGATGCTGAAATACCGAGTTTTAGTTCGCCCTTCTGTTTATGAATACTTTTGTATTTCGTAATTACATTACGGCTCCAAACTGAGGACTGTAATCGTTTTTCGCGGAATATTTGGTGAGTCGCTTACGGACCCCTCGCGCCAAGAGCAAGGTTTATATAACCAGCATAATGTTTAAATGATTTGTCAAATAATAATTATAACTAGCTTAATAATTGTAACTAGCTAGTTAAGAGTAAATTATAAATTGTTAAAGAGCCTGTTAATAAAATAACAAAACTACTGTTTTTAAATCTCCTTTCTCAGTACAAAGAACATTCTGTTTGTAAAATAAACATTACATTAAGTTCTATAAAAAGCAGGTAAAAATCTCACTGAACATAAGCGTTCAAGTAAACTACGCGGTGAGCAAAATTGCAGTTTTACATAGAACTCTCGTATAACAAAATAACCCCGGCACTGAATAATTGCCAAGCAAATGTTCACACAATGCTCTTTATGCAAAGAGAGAAACTTGGTGTATTTCGGTAACGAGAGCCCCCAACGACCGACGCGGCGCGCGGCTGCGACCAACTCTTCAGACCCATGTTCTCAAGAATTTAAGTCTTTACAATATCGACAATACAGATTGTAAGGCGAATGATATCATCATCATATAACTTTAGATGGAACTCATTCGCGACATTCGATTGAGCAAGACATTCGTCTCGACATGTCCTACTTGGTATTCCTTACGCATCTGCAGAAGTTCGAGGAATTTGGACTAAAGATGTATGGGGAGCAGACACAACGCCCCAGTTGGTCTGCCGCGACATCACCTCAACGCGGCTTTTGTATTATGTGCTTATGTATTCCGGCAAATAGCATAGTATCATCTAGATCGATTGTAATTACTCATGGTAGGTAATCAACCAAGAGACCTGTCACATCCATAAGTGTTGAAAAATAATATTTTTCGCTTTAGTACTTTATGGTAACATTAAACATGTAAGTATGTTAAATTAAATAATTATAATGATTTGATTTGATGAGAGCAAGTTTTAGTCACCATTCGATCACTTTAACGAAAACGAGAATTTGTATAGCAATAACCAGGTGGCGGCGGGCGGCGCGGCGCGCTGCGCCGGCGGCGCTGCTTTCGATGTCACACAAATTCTCGTTTTTGTAATCGAATTGAGAATAAAACTTACGCTAGGCACACAGCACTCGGATTTAACTAGCGTTTAAGTTATAGATGGTTTTATACAAACACCTGCCGCTGAGCTACACGACGAGCTACAAACCAACAAACGAGCTGCATCGCGCGGCGCAATGTCCGCACTCTCGAGCTTGTTCATATTAAAGCTTATAATGGCAGGTCACACTGTGCTGCTTGAATACAGCGCGGCGTACAAATATGACTACGAAAAAAACAAGTGTACTTTTTAAAGCAACACGTTAATTTCTTCACTGTATTTTATAAATTTTATAAATATTTAATACGTTATTACTTTGTCAAACTTTGTATATCAATTATGTTTCGAGAAAAACGACCGACGACGCGACGATGGCGCAAAATCGAAGGAATCCATTTCAGTTCGCATGTTGTTATGCAAAGTGCGTTTTAAAGTTCGTTTTGCGTGAAAGCGGGATTACCCAATAAATCATATTCATAGAACAACAGCGACTGGGTCACAGCTTCACGCGTCAAATGAAAATTTAAAAGCATTCAAGAGTTTGGCAAATCGCCGAGCGAGCGGCGCGCACTGCGGGCCTCGACTTTTTTAAACGAGTGCAAACAGGAACCGCCCGCACCTAAGATAGCCCCAACTCAATATTTTACTTATGATAGCACTATTGATGGGTTATTGCTCAACTCCACGATATAGTAAAAACAACATGGAGTAAAAGTAAGTAGTAAAAAGCCTATAGGCGATTTCAATGATGAACGCCTTTGCTGGGCAAAGATGTAATATTTATGTTGCTAAAGTTTCAATAAATAAATAAATAAAGATGTCCATCATTGAAATCAAGTCATCGCTACAATTGAGGGGTAATGCCTTAATCAGCACGCTTGCAAAATGCGGGTTGGTGATCACGAACCCGGGCCCGCGTCAGGAGTCCAACCCGGGAGCTTCGGGTATCGGGCCGATCGCTTCACAACGATATGAAAATTATGATAATAATAATAATGATAACAATATAGGCATATGAAATTAATAAAAGCTTTAAATATACGTTGCTGTTTATTTGAAAGGAAGATTGACGATAATTAAGCAAGCTGTCCAAATTATGTACAGTGTAATGCTTCATTTGCTTATGAGGAGGCACACATTGGTTGATTGTTCCCGCGACGCCAGCCCTTTATTCTCGCTAAATGTTGCTATTGTTAAATCGCTCGTCGCTGCTCGGCGCGCTACCGTCGTCGTCGCGTCGCACACCACGCTCCGGCCGCTCAGCGCTGTTTATTGAAACTCATTGTTTGTGATTGCCGACAATACGTACAGACATGTGTATTCAAATCTGGAGGAAAGCTTATAAACTGTAGTATTGTATAATGACAGGGAGCTAACTGGAGTTCGTCGAAGTTGTCTACTTCGAGTGTTCCCGTGTTTAGACACTCAGTTCATTGTTGCTAAGTATTTGTTTGTGTTTCATGCTGAGTCTGTAGCCGTTGTTACAAAATCTTTTGAGACAATACTTGCCTAAGTAATGAATTCCAATGCAGAACGTGTGGCCCAAATTCGGGAACCGAGTATTGCCTATTAATTGTACACATACCAAAGACTATTATTTAACACATAATGTTTAGTGTTTAGTTGTATCTATTAGATCCAACAAAGGAAATAAACTACTTGATCATATTCTATATCCTTGTTTCGAGCAGTTTTTTTGCGTTATTTCTAAGAGTAGCGGGTCACTGTAAAAATAACTAATAAGTAACTCTTATTTGTTTCTTCTGTCACTGCAAAATTCTTGTTAGGAATTAAATGTTTCTGTGTTTTAATATTAACAAACATACAAACTTTTAAGTTTTTAATTCGCATAATTGTTAGGTTCGCCTCGTTTGGTCTAGTTGCGGGGAGTGCTCTGCGACGACGACGGCTCCTTCAACACTCGGCGATTGTTGGTTCAAACGCCAGGAGCCGCTGCGACCGCAAAGGTTCATCTGTTCGTCTGCAACCGCTGCTACAACATAAACGTTATTCGTGTTAAAGTGTTTCTAAAATAAGCACTACGCTGCCGGGCCTGAACTTCACACTATTAAAATAAAATAGCTTACTTAGAACATTAGTTTTTATCGTCTGTTTAAAACACATCATTAGGCTACAATAAATTGAGCTCCTTAAAAGTCTAGTCTCAATCTATTTTATCGGTTTGTAAGCTGCGGCAGGAGGCCTTGTACTTGTAGAACAAGAACCTGAAATGAATTAATCAAAGGCGTTTTATTTCTACTTTGTTTTCAAATAAATAAAAACTTAAATTAACACAAAAACTCCTTCTATTCTTTGATAGCGTCAGAATCATTGAAAAATGGTTTTCCTATCATATTATTATAACAATGACAACAATGACACAGCTCAAAGTAAGACTACATAGAGGTTATGTTGAGTTTGCTTATTAAATAAACTATTTGAGCCTCAAGCTAGGCCATGGTAATTAAATCGTGTTCTTCAAAATTTTGATTTCTCTACTCCCTAAAACTATGACTACCCAATCAAATCATAATTTGTATGTAATTCAAGCTTAAGTTAAAATTACGATTTGATTGTGTCTAATAACATAATTGTAAAGTTACACTAGAATAACAGTAACGACGGTATGCCGTAACTGTTGTGACGATTAGTACCAGCTGCCGTGGTTCCCGAAGCGGGCGGGCGCGACCGCATGCCGGCCGCTCCCGCGATCGCTGCGAGCGCTGCGAGCGCCCCCGAGCGCACTGAGCGAAGCGAGCGACACGAGGCGCGCGGGGCGCCTCGTGTCTGTTTCAACTTGTTACTTGTTTACTAATGTAGTTTCCGGCTTGTCATCTTCATAACTATTGTAAGTGTTTATACCCGGTTACTGAGCCCGGCACAGACAGCCATTTGCTCCTTGACGAAAACACGAATTTACTTTGTAGATTATACTTGGTTCGATCAAATAGTAAGTATTATCTTTTTTTAATAAATTTTAACAGTAGTTTTCTTTAAATATTAAGTGTAATAAAATATTTCAATTCTTCTTGAAAGAATAGCTTAATAAAGTAAGATAAATAGGAATAATCATTATTCCTATAATAGTTTATTTTTGCCTTTTCACAAAAAGCAGCTGCAGTATTCTTGATAAAATATTTTTCTATGACGCCTGTTATTTCAAAGTATACATTTCCGGGCTTCGCGCCTCCGTCAATGAGAATAGAATTCATTCTTTACATCGAGAGCCTTTGTTCACGGAAACTCTTTAAGATATAAAACCATTGGCTTACTGCGCCGCCCGCCGCCCGCCGCCCGCCGCCGCCGCCGCCGCGCCGCCCACCGGCCGACCCCGGCGCTGAATGAGCCGCCGTTGCTTAAAAGGTAAAAGTTGCGTAAAAGAAAACTTGAGAGCACCTTCATAAATTCATAAGCTCGCAACTGTGTCCACAAACAATTTGTGAAACGATATAAGTAAATAAACAGTCATACAAACAAATTTTCCAATAAAAAATCGCTAAAGACGCAAAATAGCTGCCTAAAGCACCTACTTTTCTTTGTAAGCATCGTTTCAATAATAATCTCACGGTCGACTTGATAAAACTCTTAACTCGTGAACAACTTAATCCTTTTTTCAATAAAAATACCTTTGCCGAAAACCTTTAATCGTCTCGAGTATCTGCCCGAAGAAAGCAAATGTTACTGACAGCTTTAATTTGCCCTCTTCACAGACTTTCTAAAACATAAGTTGGCGTCGATCGACGATGGATGCTGCCCCGCTCCACGAGCGCGTATCTGTTATCGCCGCCCGCCGGCCGGCCGCACGCGGACCGTTCAGTGACAGCATTAATATGCAACTCAAATAGATTGTAATTAGAGTGCGGTGGGCGGGGGGCTGCGGGGGACGGCGCGGGAGGCGGGAGGGTTACTAGTAGAAGCAGGGAACATTAAATTCGCAGCCTTTGATAGTTAGTGCAGCTCCACAGCACTAACACGGGCTGATTCACATTGCAAGCGGCGCTCAATTGAGGTTTGCGCCCGAATTGGGAATCGCTTCATTACGGTACTTAGCATGTTCATTACGGTACTTAGCATGTTCATTACGGTACTTAGCATGTTCAACAAAATAAATAAAGTGACTCACAATCTCAAATCCTAAAATAAAATAAGTAAAGCACTTCTGGCAACACAGGGAGATCATCAGACCAAATATTTCGTAATTAAAAACAAATGTGTTAGTATAAGTACCTACTAGAGATACCACGGCGCTTTGAGGCTAAGCTTTGACGTTTTGGGGGGGCGATACTTGCATACATCGTGTGAAATCACGATCACGATCCTTATGCGTCCTATTGGTGCCTCCGCCAATGCCGCCCAAAGTTACAACCTTTTTTCTTATACAAATCTGCGTAATCTGGGTCGCCCGCGTGCAGCGGCCCTAAAGAAATAAATTAGTCAACTCGCACGAATTGCAAAGCTTAAAATTAACTAGGAGGTAAGTCGTGAGTCGCTGTAATATCACAGTGTGTCGCGCGAGCTTGAACTTGCTAAAATGTGTCATTGTAACTGCGTTAATTAATTGCGAGGATCATTAATTACGCACCGGAGCAGCGGCGAGGGGGGGGGGGGGGATCAACGTGAGCGTGCTCCGGGCGAGGCGACGCATTCATAATTATCACGAGCTTGTCAAATGTTATTTCTTTTTTTATTTGCTAAAATATTGCAGAATATGAGAATCGTAAGGTAATACCGTGGCGAGTAAGGTAGAAAATCCTTGAAAACTTGGATCAGGATAAAAAGGACCGCTTAGTTTATAGAGCTAATGTCGTTTACTAAACAGCTTGAAGTTAACCAGCACTGGTGGGTGGACTCACGACCTTTCGTAACCCAGGCGAGTTAGAACTCTGGTCCTCTGAGCGTGCGTGCCACAGCCGGGAGTAACGATGATGAGCGCTTCACGTCCCGCGGCTGATAACATTCGCAGGTGGAACGCGTATCTCTACACGGCTCTTGTACAGGTGATAATGACTCGTGCACACGCCTGCGTTCCCCATACACGGCTGAGGTCACGTACTTCGTTTGTGAGGTGGTGTATGGCACAATGCCGATGTACGTTGCAATTCGGCTTCATATCGTTTCGTTTCATTTCGGAGCGAGCACGTACGCAGCGCGGGGCGGGCGGGCGCGGTCGGGCGCGCGGCATTCGCGTTTCGCGGTAATGTCGACGACTGCATGTAAATTTGCGATGCATCATCGTCGCGGCGAACAAATTACGTAAGTAAGGACAGGGTTGTCGCCGTTTAATATTGAAAAAAAAAACCAATATTTCCCAAAAAAAATCTTATTTTCCAGCTATATTTTTAAAGTGTAGCTCTTGCCTACCAGTCCTTGCTACAAGAACTATTTTTTTTAAGTTACGTTATATTAGCCATACCTACCTGGTACTACCACCTTCTCTACAATAACGATGTTTGTGGCAGTAATCTTACTGCATTTACTTTCATTTGCATCTTGAAATCGCTTGAATCTACAAGTAGGTGATGTAGTATAAATCCCTTTATTTTGCTTGTATTACTTCCCACATGAACTGACAGTAAATGAGAACTGATGGAAAATAGTTAGATTCGTCTAAAACATTTTTAAGCTATATGCTGTATTTTATGTTCTGACAAAATCGTATCAAAATGGCATTCAAGACAGAACAGTGATACTATATTCTTTGGCAATAGACAACCCTGAGTGCGTGATGTGTGATGCCGCACGGGGGCAGGCGAGGCAGCGGCGCTAGGGTTGCCAACCATACTTTCATTTAATTTTATAATCTTCTACGTCCAGCTTATCTTCACTCTTCTTACACTCTCCCTGTTGTGATCACGAACCTCGGTTGCCGCACTTAACACATCTTCAGCTACATCATTGAACTTTGATTAAAATTCACCGCAATTCACTTTTATACATATGACAATTACCTAAAAATCAGTAGCAAGCAAATAAATAAATAAGAAAAAACTAACTGATAAAGTAACAAAAAAACATTAACATAACGACACTGGTAGGGTACAAATGTGTCCCTGTCACTCGATAACTGCACTGGCGTGCACTGCTCGCTGCCAACGCGTGGCTGATTTCTGCGACCCACCCCCAGGCACAGTAGCCACCAGACACAGAACCACGACGATGACGATGTTTTTTATATCTTCTTCTAAAACACAGTATATTTTCATCAAAACAGTTGACGACCCTAGGCGGGTGGCAGCGGACCGCGATGAATTGTAATAATTCAGTTCGTGACGCGCGACAGACACGCCGCGCCGCCGCCGCCGCCGCCGCCGCCGCCGCCGCCGCCGCCGCCGCCACGCCGCCGCGGAGCAATCGCATTGCGTGACGTGCCGCCAGAAACATGCCGCACCAAACACCATAACATAAGTACCTACCAATCATTCCACTCGTCAAACATGCCGCACCAAACACCATAACATAAGTACCTACCAATCATTCCACTCGTCAAACATGCCGCACCAAACACCATAACATAAGTACCTACCAATCATTCCACTCGTCAAACATGCCGCACCAAACACCATAACATAAGTACCTACCAATCATTCCACTCGTCAAACATGCCGCACCAAACACCATAACATAAGTACCTACCAATCATTCCACTCGTCAAAGAGCTAGCTTCCGCCTTTGACTTCGCCCTGCGTCATTACGGTCTGCGACTAAAGTGTTTATCGCGACCACTCGCGAGCATTTTAACCGAAATAAAAAAGCCTCAGGCACTCTCCAACTATCGTTAATTATTTTAAACCGTTTAGTATATTTTCAGTTGTAACAACTCATGTATGCTTACGGAGAGCAATAAATTTATTGAATTGAATTGAATTGAATGGTGTGTAGGTTGCCTCTACGTAAAACATAATTATTAAATTATTTGCCTAATCACATCGAGACGTTTGTACATTGAAATTTGAAAAACTTTATGAATACTTCAAGAGGCCTGTCAAAACGAAATGTCCCAATTCATAAATCACTCACTCGCTACAACAATTCCAACTTTGTACTGAAATCAAAGTGATTAACTTTATCCAACGATTTTTTCTTTGAAATTGTTTTTGCTGCGTATGGGCTAACGTAACAGGATCGGTGGGCATGAACCTAGCCCCAGAACAATTACAAAGTGATAAGCATGCAAGTCATTGACACCATGCTCCCGGCTCAGGGTCGCGTTGTATGTAAGCTGACAGCGGGTCGTGACAAATGGCACTGGCCGGAATCACACACATTTTAAAAATCAAACGCAAATGATGTTATTCCAACAGTCATTCGAAAGTAAATTCTTTCGCGCAAGGCGGGCGGCGTAAGGTATACGGATATTTACCTACCCGACCTTTCGGATACTTTTTGGGTGGCTTTCATTGAGTTTTGTTCCTTACAAAACCTGATGTTATGTCAAAAATACCGGCACCTGTAATAAATAACGTGTTTTGTGATTTCAAAAGGCTTTTCACGTTTTATCTGTTTTCTATCGATTTGCAATTTATTTCTGGGAACGTAGCAAGTGTTGCCGATCCCATAGTTCTCGGTATCCGGCTTTATTCCATATCTCCCCCCCTGCCTTCCTCCGCGATACATAACAACGAGCTCCTAATGGCGTATCGAAGTCGTTACAAGTAGCTCATCGCTCTCGACATCTGCCAGCGAGCGCGCGCCCCGCTCGGCACGCAACGCAAACCTGACAAATAATACAACCTCTTCCAATATACGTTGGATATTAGTATACGCATCGTTCACATCACATCATACACGAAGTTCGACAACTATAGCTGTAGCTATTACAATCACAATGCCGTTAATTCTATCAAACGTGCTGTTCTATGCCGAGTGACTGTAATTTTATTTTTATTTTCTATT
Source organism: Eudonia lacustrata (assembly GCA_947562085.1). Classification (NCBI taxonomy): domain Eukaryota; kingdom Metazoa; phylum Arthropoda; class Insecta; order Lepidoptera; family Crambidae; genus Eudonia; species Eudonia lacustrata. The sequence continues at coordinate 117,688 of OX387323.1, read as the reverse complement.
TATCATACAAATAATGTTTATTGTTCCGTAGGTCGAGGTGGTGACGGTTGAGATGGTGGCGATGGTAGATAACGACTGCGTCTCTATATGTGATGTTGTATATTTACAGTGACTACATTGTGACTGACTTATTATCTAAACCTTACAAGACTATTTATACAATATAAACTGTGTAGATGTTGGAGGGAGGATGCCGTGTCTTATCTTAATCAGTTCTACACGCGATTAGGAATGCTTTTACAAACTCTTTAACCATACGTGGAGATAAGAAATTATGTGGCGACCGCAGGCCGCCACAGTACTCCCCCTCTAGAAAAGGAAAAAAAATAATCGTTCAGGTCTTCAGCTTCTTTTGCGTTTTTCGCTTGCAAATGCCAGTAGTGCTCTAATCTACGGTGAGTCGAGACGAGCGTCTCCTACCACGTCTGCGGTGAGTCGAGACGTGTGGAGGCATGCGACGGTACTTTTTGGCCGTCGAGTGATGCCGAGGAACCAGGAAGCGATACGTTGCTGCGATGGAACCTTGAGGCTGGCTGGCTTGCTGAATGCTGCTAATGAGAGCTGTTTCCTTGTATTCTTCTATATATGAACAAAATACTTGTTATAACATATCTTTTAAAATATTATATATTAGATTACACAAATGATTTTTTCTTTAAAATGTATAAAATTCCTCTCAACATCATATTACCTATTTTTACTAAAATTTTTTTATCACGTTATACCAAGATTATATTATGTACACAGATTAAATTTTAAATGACCTACGTACAACTTTAAATTACGCATATTCTTACAATAGACTATAGACCCGTCGTCTATTAATAATACATTAAACGATTAGACTTAATATACAGAAAATACCAAAAAAAAAAAAAAAAAAAAATTGACTAAAATTAACATAATCAAGGTAAGATTAAACATTACTACATGTTGTATTTAATATATGAGGATGAACGTACTAAAATCTTATTATTACTGTTTAACGCTCGTTATACCTTATGTAATGATAACATTGCAATATATCGTATTAATATTAATATACAATTAATATTAATGATTATTAAATGTATTTTCTCAAATAGCATAATAATTAACTTAACATTTCAAATCATACCACAATTTATATTTATTATTGTTTCGAAAGCAAAGTTTAGTTACTTATCAAACTAATAGATGGCGTTAGGCGGTGCAAACCTGCATCGCGCTATGGTTTCGTTTTCGCGATGCCTACAACTACCAGATTTTAATATATTAAATTTGTACTCATATTGAAACCTGCAGTTTTATTCAATTACATTAGTTACCCTAAACTGGTTCATTTTTGTGCTTATTTGTTCTACTGTAACATCAAAATATTTTGAGTTGAATATCTTCATTTTGAGTACTTCATTATAGCTTCATATTTATCCTCAGACTGGCGTATTCCTTGGCTCTTTATCAGATAACCGGAGAAATCAATTCGCACTGGAGGTAGCTAGTAGCATTTAAATAAATTACTCTTTATAAAATATAATAATATCTGTTCCCGTAAGGATAACATACCTCAAACCACTTTGTCAGTCGGTAAAGGTCAGCGGTTAAACGGGTGAATACTCTTTGTATACATAAATACTTATTCCATTGGATTCTATTTATATATAAGTAGCACAATCCACAGCTTTTTACAAAATTCTTCTTTTGTTTAATTTTTCATTATAGTGAACAAATGACATTTTAAGTAAAAATATCGTAATGAATAAGTAACATATTGTGTTCTTTCTGCCGTGATCTTGACCTCGCGCAGGCGTAGCGCAAACGGCGAAAAGTGCTGCGTCGGAAATTCTTGCGCGTTCACTGCGCCGCACAATTATTGATAACATAATAATATGTGTACAATTATGAAATCGTTAGTATATTCTATCTCGTATTGTTTTTCTTGGTACCTTATTTCTTTGCTTTGGTCAATGAAACGTTCTTGATACGATGTGCCGGTAGGGAAGCCAAAGTTATGAGAGCCAGAATGATGTTAATTGACACAGTCGCAGCTCGGTGTGGCTCGGCGTAGTAATTTTATTTTAAAAATTTTGTTGTGTCCGTCGCTGAATAGAATGTTGCTGCCATGGTTGATGTAAATACTCCAAATGACTCACGTGTTTTTTCGGGGTTCTCCGTTGGAAGGTTGCTTGTTGCTTGAGCGGGGTCACCAGTGTCCCGTAAGTTGATGATGGGACGTTGGTGATAATGGGGGGTTCCATGGCAATGGTAAATAACGACTGCGTCTCTATAAGTGATGTTGTATATTTACAGTGACTACATTGTGACTGACTTATTATCTAAACCTTACAAGACTATTTATACAATATAAACTGTGTAGATGTTGGAGGGAGGATGCCGTGTCTTATCTTAATCAGATCTACACGCGATTAGGAATGCTTTTACAAACTCTTTAACCATACGTGGAGATAAGAAATTATGTGGCGACCGCAGGCCGCCACATTTATCAACTGATTTTAATAAATACACACACTTAATGATTCAATAGAATAAAAACATTTCCTAAGCCACGCCCCGCGCCCCCGCACCGCGCCCCGCACCGCGCCCCGCACCGCGCCCCGCACCGCGCCCCGCCCCGCGCCCCGCACCGCGTCCCCGCACCGCGCCCCGCCCCACGCCCCGCACCGCGTCCCGCACCGCGCCCCGCCCCGCGCCCCGCACCGCGTCCCGCACCGCGCCCCGCACCGCGCCCCGCACCGCGCCCCGCACCGCGCCCCCGCATCGCGCCCCGCACCGCGCCCGCACCGCGCCCCGCACCGCGCCCCGCACCGCGCCCCGCACCGCGCCCCGCACCGCGCCCCCGCACCGCGCCCCGCACCGCGCCCCGCACCGCGCCCCGCACCCACCGCGCCCGCACCGCGCCCCCCCGCACCGCGCCCCGCAACCGCGCCCCGCACCGCGCCCCGCACCGCGCCCCCTCACCGCGCCCCGCACCGCGCCCCGCACCGCGCCCCGCTCGGGCCCCGCACCGCGACCCGCACAGCGCCCCGCACCGCGACCCGCACCGCGCCCCGCACCGCGCCCCGCACCGCGCCCCGCACCGCGCCCCGCACCGCGCCCCGCACCGCGCCCCGCACCCGCGCCCCGCACCGCGCCCCGCACCGCGCCCCGCACCGCGCCCCGCACCGCGCCCCGCACCGCGCCCCGCACCGCGCCCCGCACCGCGCCCCGCACCGCGCCCCGCACCGCGCCCCGCACCGTGCCCCGCACCGCGCCCCGCAACGCGCCCCGCAACGAGCCCCGCACCGCGCCCCGCACCGCACCACGCACCGCGCTCTGCACCCCGCACTGTGCCTCGCACCGTGTCTCGCACCCCGCACCGCGCCCCGCACCCTGCCCCGCGCACCGCACTGCGTCCCGCACTCCGCTCCCCGCACCGCGCCTTCACCGCGCCCCGCACAGCGCCCCGCACCGCAGCCCGCACCGCGGCCCGCAATTCGCCCCGCACTGCACCCGCCACCCCGCATCGTGCCTCGCACCCCGCACTGCGCCCCGCACCCCGTACCGCGCCCCGCACCCCGTACCGCGCCCCGCACCCCGTACCGCGCCCCACACCCCGCGCCCCGCAACGCACCCAGCACCCCCGCGCCGCTCACCTGAGCACACAGGCGCGAGGCGCCGCGCTCTCAGCCGAGCACTCTTCATTATCTGAAACGTTTACATAAAGCACTCGGGATGTTTACTTTTTTATTATTTGAAAGGAGTCAGGAGCCGAAGGTTAAACGGAGGGAATCTCAAAGAATAATATCTGTGTAAGTGGGCACTTTGTGCAAATCTGAGAGCGTCGGGCGCGCGATTGTTGTCTCAAGAGAATCGTGCGCCTCGCCCCGCGCCCGGCGCCCGCTTTCGCCCCCCGCCCCCGCCCCCGCTCCCGCCCGCGCCCTCCACAAAGGCTCTGCTCGCGAATATTACATGAGCCCGGAGACAACCTCGGGAGCATCCTTTGTGCCTCTCTGGGAAGTCACATTAACGCGGCCGACGTTTAATTCAATTGGAACGCGAGCAACGACGCGCAGGCGGCGCATCAGCACACGAACAAACATTGGAAGGTGCGTCTCGACGTTCAATGGCAATAGCCGACGTTCATGCGAAACTTGAGGGGTTTTAAACTTAATTTCCATAAATAACAGAACGATCCTGGAAGCAGGCGGCCGCGAGCAGCGCCTCGAACACAGCGGAGGGATCAAACCGTGTTTACGCAGCCGCCGCGGGCTCGGGACCGCTTTTATTAACTCTTGCGAAACTCTTAACTCACTTCTGGCACTTTTGAAATGCCAATCACGACATTCTTAATATTCCGAATTCCAAAGAAAGCGACAACACGGGGCTCCGGGGGCTACGGGGGCTCCAGGCGCGGAGCTGCGGCACAACATTCCCAAACTTATGAGCCGCAGCAAAAAGTTCGCTCCACAAAGCAGACATTGTTTCCCAATGTTTAGTACTGGCACTTTATTACGCGTCATCCTTTGACGCTTTTCATTAAAGTTAATATGCCGAACGGAAGGTATATGCAATATACCTTCCTTCATGTATGTTTTCCAGGAGAGACGGCTTCACACGTATATAATTGTACATTCGTTTGTCGCTGAATAGGTTCGGACTGTACTGTGGGAGTTTGTGTCGTAAAAAGCGTCGTACTTATCTTATTGTGAGCTCTGCCCCTGTAGCCGCATTGCAAACTTCACATCTCATTTTTTACGTGGATAAGAAGAATTCGGTGTCGTCATTCAAACTCCAATATCAACATCTAAACACAAGAAAAAATATGAACATACTTTTCTGTTTATTATCGAAACTGAATGTTCAAATTCAAATCATTTATTGCGTGATATGCACACAATTATTTATTACAATTATTTAAAATAGACTAGCTGACCCGGCAAACGTTGTTTTGCCAATTATTTCTAGGGAATTTGTAGGTTAGAAAAAAATAACTAACTTATTGTAAGTAGTTAAGTGTGTGAGGATGTGTGTATGAGTGAAAGAGGCTTGGAGCGCTGTGAACGATGACGGAATATAAAAATAACAAAACACTAAACATTTATTTTTTTACTTTATTATAATTTAGGTATTATAATTTGAGGAGCTCGATGCCGCAGTGGTTAACGCGCCCAGTCTGCGAGTGCTGAGATTAAGCAACTTTCGCAAAGGCCGGTCATCGGATGGGTGACCAAAAGTGTATCATCTCAAGCTCCTCCGTGCTTCGGAAGGCACGTAAAGCCGTTGGTCCCGGTTGCATTAGCAGTCGTTAGCAACCACCAATCCGTACTGGGCCCGCGTGGTGGTTTAAAAGCCCGTTCTCCCTATCCATCCATAGGGAAGGCTCGTGCCCCAGCAGTGGGGACATAAAATGAGCTGATGATGATTATAATTTATTCCTTTACATATCATTAATTACGACAATAACACTAACAAACAATATCAATCCATTAATGCTACAGTGTGTACAATATTTTTGTTAGCCCATCTTTAGCTAACACAAACAAACTGGATGGTTTTAAAAAATAGGGGTGGGTGATAGAAGGGTGAAAATTTAGGGTTGAATGTATTTTTGAAGCCACATATTTTAAGCAAAAGAAATTTTAAAAAAATCGAAAAAGGTAAAAAAAAAATTTGGGTTTGACCACCCTTATCACTTAGGGGTATAAAAAATAGATTGCGACCGATTGTCAGACCTACCGAATATACATATAAAATTCACTTCACTTTCAGGGAGCTGTCTGAAAACCAGCGCTTCTGTGGCACTATGTGTATTGCCACAAAAGCATTGCTTGAGACAGCTACCCGTTGGCCTTGCACATATTGTAGTTATTTATAGTGTTCTTTCTCTTTTATTTGTATTTCTATTTTTTGTGATTGTGTTAATTGTTTTAAGATGTTCTTCTTTTTTATTTTATTTTTTCTCATCTGTTTGTATTTGTTTTTGTGCAGGTCAATAAATGTTTCTTATTCTTATTCTCTTATTCTTAAAATTTCGTAAAAATCGATCAACCCGTTTCGGAGGAGTATGGCAACCTACATGTCACACGAGAATTTTATATATATTAGATAGAAGATAGAATATGTATACGTATTACTCTATCTTTATCTATATATATGTGTATTTTTATACGTATGTGGAGAGCCCGAGACACATGCACGAATAATGAGCAAGATGCTATGATCTACGTGCGTCATAATATTACTTTCACGTGCAACCCAAAATGGATAGAAATCACTAATTTGTTATTATCCGGTCAATCATCCAGCGATCGTCATGACATAACAGCACGAGTGTTCAAGCAGAAACTCAAAGCGCTTATGAACTTCATTGTAAAATTACATGTCTTCGGAGACGTACGATGTTGGATGTACTCTGTAGAGTGGCAGAAGAGAGGACTGCCTCGAAAAAATAAGACCAGATGAAATTGACTCAATAATTTGCGCAGAAATTCCCGAAGTAAATCTAGAATTGTATGAAATAGTGAAGAAATTAGAAATTAGAATTTTTTTATTCATAACCACTTAAATTAATGTATTAATACATAGACAAAATACTAAGGACTAGTGGTGTTGAAACGGTCTCCACTCAGCATAATGTCGAGATACCTGGTTGGCACCCCGACGCTGATCTTCCGTGGAAACCAGAAAAATAAATAAATAAATAAATAAAAGGTAGATGACATCACTGCACGCCAGCGCCATCAATCACATCAAATCAGATACAATGTTAAAGCTCTAGTTTAAAGAAAATCGGAAATGCGAAACCTTGATAATATCTTATTTACAGCGATTCATCATTAGAAGGCATCAATACTACCTATGGGATTGACTTGAAGAAGAAGCAGAACATGATTCATGAACCGTGTTGTGAACTCGATATGCATTACTCGTACGCCGACCGGTATTGTGACGCCTCACAGGTGGCATTTTCTTTAACTACCGTTCCCAATAACCTATCTATCTGTTGTTTTGCCTACTATAGATACAAATTTGACATAAGCTCCATACAAATTATGTCAAATTTCTAACTCCAATAAGCAAAACAATAGACAGATAGAATATAGGGAACAGGCATAAATCAATAACTTTAAATAACACTACGATAAACCTTCAAACACACGAAACACTGATATCTTTTGCAAAAAAAGCGGTAATGACAAAGAGTATTATAATATATTGGGATGACGTATTGTCCATTTGAAGTTGTCAAATGCTCTGTACGTCATTCAGTCACATTCATTCACTCACTCATTTTTCATAACATGATATTTAAAAAAATCATATTTTAGTAAAAATGTCAAACCTTGTCATGACAATAACAAACTCAAAAAAAAAAGAATTATCCAATTTTGTGCAGTCGATCGGAAGTTATGCGCGTACATACATTTCAGTGATTCATTTATATATATATATATATATATATATATATATATATATATATATATATATATATATATATATATATATATAGATTTATAAAAGAAATTTTTAGAAAGGTATTCATGTGACACCCTGCAAGGGCACAGAAACTACATAGGGCTAACTAATTCTATATGTGAAGATTTGTTATTAGCTTGTAGAAGCTTCTTAGTTGTACAATCACCATTAAAGGCTGAAACCTTCCTTAAAAAAATAATTATAAATAAAGAGTATAATTTACTAAAAGTTTATTTTGGTCGAAAAACGGGGGCGTTTCACGCATTTCTTACTATACGTTGTAATGTGGTGGAGGCGTGCGGCCCGCGGGCGAGCGCGTCAGTAAACGCGAGGCTCGCGTGGCGCGCTGATACAGCAATTCCGCAGATCGCCGATTAGCGTCCGGAGTGGAACTAGCCTGATTACCAGCTCAATTCGGCGCGGAGGCTCCAAGTGACTCGGCCGGGGAAATTCACACTCAATTTATGGAAACCATTCCTTTTGAATGGTTTGTCACATAATTGTTTAACATCTCTTTACAAATCTTTAGCCTCTATTTTCTTCTCCCACGTAGCGTTCTCTACGGCCATAAATACCAACATTCCAAGTGATCACAATCATACCCAAATTATATAATACACGTTGTAATATCTCCAACCCTTTCAACCCACACCAGACACCTATGACAGTACATGTCGGGAACGAGGGTCAGAAGACTTAGCACCCAAATAGTTGCAGTACGAAGGTCGTTGCCGTGACACCATGGAGCATGGAGGGCTCTGGCTCGCCGACCGGTGCGGCGGCGACTTTTGATAGATAGTGGTACAAGAAGTTGTTACCATGGTTCCTGTCTTTGCAGCCCTAACCACCGGCAGCTTGAGCCCTGCCCCGTTGCCGGCAGCACCCTAAGCTAGGTTTTTTATAATATTTTGATGTTTGTATGTGTTTATGTATTTTACTTTAATATTAATATTATAACAAACCTAGGCTAAGAAAAAAGAGAAATAAAGAGATAATAATAAAAGAGAAAAAGAAACAAATCAAATATCTCGACTTAGCACATGAGGTTGTCGACATGTGGAATGTGGACTAAGCTATTATCGTGCCGATTGTTGTTACGGCCAACGCACAGTGCATCGTCCCATACACAAAAGTCAAATTTTGACATATGAGATAAAATAAATTGAACTACCCACAAATGATTATTAATAGGTACTGCATTCAATGACACACAATAACAAATTTATTCATTGGAGAAGTTACCAAAAAAGTAAAAAATGTCTAATGCAGCGTTAGGTACGTACATTTAGAATCAGTTTTTAAATGGGATTTCACGTGAATGTTAATAAAATATGGCATTTTAACTATCTGTCGAAAAACGTAAGAAATAAATAAAATATGTTTTGTTTTGTCGAAGGTTTTCTAAAATACACCTAAAAACACCTTTTTGATTTAAATGCCATCTTGTAGCTGAATGTTTTTACAATCTGACTATGTATGTTTTATTTTGCGCAGGTTTGCGCCAATATTCATCTGAGCCTTACATATCATCAAAACGTAATATAACCTCAAGCAATCGAAAGATTTTACTGATATTAAACATTATATAGACAGTACTACAGATATTTAGTTTGATTTGTTGTTTTTGGCTATGACTCATTAAATTAATATTATTTTTTTCATTTAGAATCATAGAGCTTGTTTTATTTACTAGAAATGTTATTGTTATGACATATACAGGGCGTCCCACGGTCATGCCACATGGAGGGAAAGTACCTTAATTATTGTAGATGGAACATTTTACTGAAAGAAGACTTTATTTTAATTTTAAAAACAATTTAAACTGCATTCATACATTTTTAAATAATTGCTTGGTTGAACCGGGAATCAAACCCGGTACACGAGAAAAAATCAACCCGTAGTTTTATCATACCGATCGGAAGGCTTCATCATAAGGATTATTTTTTGCTAAATAACATAGCATCAGAAATAAAAGGAAGACCATGAATTTTAACATTTAATGTAAAATTAATTATGTTCAGAAAAATGCAAAGCTGACATTGCCGTAAGGACATAAACTAAGATTCATTTTAAAGTACCTATTACTAATGAGTACCCGCTTGAAATAAAATAATAAAGAGATTAGTAGGTACCTGGTTGTATGCAACAGTTTTGTCCATCCTTACGGCAATGTCAGCTTTTCATTTTTCTGAACATAATTTTACATTAAATGTTAAAATTCATGGTCTTCCTTTTATTTCTGATGCTATGTTATTTAGCAAAAAATAATCCTTATGATGAAGCCTTCCGATCTGTATGATAAAACTGCAGGATGATTTTTTTCTCGTGTACCGAGTTCGATTCCCGGTACAACCACGCAATTATTTCAAAAAGTATGAATGCAGTTTAAATTGTTTTTAAAATTAAAATAAAGTCTTCTTTCAGTAAAATGTTCCATCTACAATAATTAAGGTACTTTCCCTCCATGTGGCATGGCCGTGGGACGCCCTGTATAGACGTTCACTATGCACTAAAGTGTTAATACTATATAATAATATTTATTTACTATGAAAGTAACTAATATTATCATTGCAGACGCGGGCCTTTAGTCGTGCTTAATTCTTTAACCTATCTATCCATCATCCACACTTATGATTTGCGGGCCTTTAGTCGTGCTTAATTCTTTAACCTATCTATCCATCATCCACACTTATGATTTGCGGGCCTTTAGTCGTGCTTAATTCTTTAACCTATCTATCCATCATCCACACTTATGATTTGCGGGCCTTTAGTCGTGCTTAATTCTTTAACCTATCTATCCATCATCCACACTTATGATTTGCGGGCCTTTAGTCGTGCTTAATTCTTTAACCTATCTATCCATCATCCACACTTATGATTTGCGGGCCTTTAGTCGTGCTTAATTCTTTAACCTATCTATCCATCATCCACACTTATGATTTGCGGGCCTTTAGTCGTGCTTAATTCTTTAACCTATCTATCCATCATCCACACTTATGATTTGCGGGCCTTTAGTCGTGCTTAATTCTTTAACCTATCTATCCATCATCCACACTTATGATTTGCGGGCCTTTAGTCGTGCTTAATTCTTTAACCTATCTATCCATCATCCACACTTATGATTTGCGGGCCTTTAGTCGTGCTTAATTCTTTAACCTATCTATCCATCATCCACACTTATGATTTGCGGGCCTTTAGTCGTGCTTAATTCTTTAACCTATCTATCCATCATCCACACTTATGATTTTTCAATCAATATGCAATACAACATGAGGTTATTCATCAGTTATGACTTTTTTACTATTTTCCCATACAAACGACGCACTGTGCAAAGGCCTGATGGCCAAGAGCCTCGATCAACATGTCATGAGGCTCTCGTTAGGCGGCTGGATCAAGGGCCTGATTCAGAAGGCAGTTCTCTTCGATACAGCACGCATTGTGAGGAGGTTCCTGTCTCTGGAGCCCTAATCACCGGTAGTTTGGACCTTAGTCCCGATGCCGGCGGACCCCTATTTTTTATATTTTTAAATGTTTGTTTTGTTTTTAGAAAATATTTAAAAATGTAAATTAATATGTAAAAAAATAAATAAAGGGAATAATAATAATAATAAGCTGAGAAGGATAAGCTCAGTAAGTACCTCGACTTGGCTCACGAGGTTACCGCCATGTGGGATGTGGATTCAACCATTATTGTACCGGTAGTCGTTTCGGCAAATGGTCTTTAGCCAAGAGCCTCAATCAACACCTAGAGAGGCTCTCGCTGAAAGGTTGGGTCAAGGGTCAGATGCAAAAGGCAGTACTTCTTGACACGGCACGTATTGTCACGAGGTTCCTCACTCTGCAGCCCTAACCACCGATAGCTTGGGTCTATCCCCGCTGTAATATTTTATATTGTAAATATGTTTTTAAATAAAATATTGTAAAAAAAAATCTTAAGACGTATATTTAATAAAGGGAATAATAATAGTAATAAATTTATTTCGAATATAAAATCCATAAATGTCAATAACACTGAAACTTAACTTAAGTTACCTAGTAAAAAACAAGATACTTTTTTATATTTAGGGGACGCTAGGGTGTCGCGGCTGCCGTGTGCAACTGTACCCAGCGCTTCAGCAGCGGCGAGTCCCGGCGCTCAGCAAGGTTATGATGCATATTATAATACTGATAATTGTATAATCAAGTCTTTGAAATCAAGGCTTGACAACGCATATAGGCATGATAGCATGCGAACTATTCACTTATAAATTTACATTTACGAGCTCCATCGCTTATCTAAAATGCAACGGGAAAATGATGCTTTTCAAAACATTATTCTTTCATAAATCTAATGATGCTACATTGAAAAGCTAATAAGTTCCGAATCATTAATCAGCGGCGCGCGACGAGCACCGCGGGCGCACAATCACGCGCTCGATCAATCACACACACGCACACACGCGCGCCCACGTGCTCGCAGCCACACGCATGCATGGACGCATGCCCACACGCACACATGCTCGCAAACGCTCGCAGGGCGCACAAATTGCCCTCGCTTTATGAACAGCGTGATCGGCAATATCGTACAATAATCATATTTCGGGTTCGAAATTAACACTCGCTTTGTAAAGTTTTAATTAGCTCATTCGTGCCCGTCCGTCGGGTCGAGACTTCTCCTAATAAACGGGCTCGCGTGGCGCAGGTCGACGGCGGCAAGCGGCCCTGCAGGGCTAAGATGAACGCCGCGACATAATATGAGAAGGTTAGGATCAAAACCGCAACATATCCACTTTTGGGAATTTCGTTTTTTTTTCTCGATTTGCACTCTAAACAATAAAATATACCATTTCGCAGGGACAGTTTAATTCAAAACAGCATTGTTTCCACAGTATTTCATTGTCTAATATTCATGTTTCGTTCAAAACCGCAACATATCCATGGTTAAAAATAGATAATTTTGAAATTGATTCAAAACCACACATATCCGATAAGTATCATCATCATCATCATCTCAGCCAAAAGACGTCCACTGCTGGACAAAGGCCTCCCCCAAGGATCTCCACAACGACCGGTTTTGTGCTGCTCGCATCCAGCGGCTTCCCGCGACCTTCACCAGATCGTCGGTCCACCTTGTTGGAGGCCTGCCCACACTGCAAAGAGAAGTATAATGATAATTATGTTACTATAGTACAGGTCAATACCACACACATTCTGTTCCTTTTCGAATTATCGGGATTGCGTTGTGTTTACCTATTCAGTTTAAAAAAACTAGCTTATGTACCTACCAACATCTGTGCATAGGTAGGTAGTGATTAAATTTTCTTTGCCTACCAGGTTGGCAAACTGGCAATAGGTACCATATGTACCTACTGAAAAGCCTACTGAATGAAGTTGTCAATTGTCATAATTTTGATATTTCGCTCGCTTTTCGTGGTGTTTGCTCCTAGGTTTGCTCTTTAGATGTGTTTTCTAACAATAAAACAATAAAATTTCACACATTTTGAGATGGAGAATAAGCAGATAAACTGTGGAGTTAATTAAAAAATACGAAGAAGACGACCAAGGGATAAAAAATGTTAAGTGAGTCTTTTATTTTTTATCCGAAAATATTCTAATGTACCTAGGTATTTTACCTCCTACCTCTAAATGAGCTCATGAGACGTACTCTACATGTTTAAAGAGTATTTCTTTCTTTATTGCAGGTATAGCGACAAAGATCCTCTCGCATTGAACTTCACAAGGAATTGCACACACACGTCTGACAAAACATTCAAGTGCAACAAAGTTCAAATACGTTTAGTAGTGAAGAATAGGAACTTAAGGACACTGAAACATTATGACTGTAGGTAATTTAGAAATAAAAGATTTGATTTTGCTAAGGTTGTTTTTATTATTATTCAAAACAAAACGTCACATATCCAATCACGTTACGTTCAAAACAACACTTATCCAAATAGGTGGTACAAAACAGCACTTATCCTGATTTGTTTTCACAAAACCACACTTATCCATAGAAACTTCTCTGGATTGATTGATATTGGTGTAAGCAATTACATAACAAAAAATTGTTTTCAGGGACCTATTTCTCATATTCAAAAATGGCATACTTAAAAAAATATATAAAAATAAGTACATAGAATTATTAAGTTTTTTTCGGTTTCTGTCTTTTTGACAAAAGTGGATATGTTGCGGTTTTGATCCTAACCTCCTCATATGTCGTGGACGAGACGAGAAAACTGCCGCGCAATTTATGAACGCAGTAAAGAACATGTGAAAAGTTTCGAGAAATAGATCGTAATGTCAGCACCTCAAATGTCACAATCATAAACACAGTAAGTGGTACTTACTGCGTTCATAAATTGTGCGGCAGAAATTTTGTCGACTTCGATTCATTTGTTGTTTACCCTAACATGTACACCACGACAGAGAAATATCTCGTCATGACATCGGCTTGTCGATCCGATAAACCAATGTTGCCGTTTAGAGACTTTTACTCCATTAAAACGGTTTTCATTCCTTTCCATAGCTTTCCATTCGTTCTTTTCTTCATGAACGCAACCTTTTTTTATGGATGCTGCCATCGCTAGTCTATTTGATGCCGATTGATGTCAGTTACTTTGAAAATTTATAAAAAATTTAACTAGTGAGTTTTTGATTAAATATGAATACAACAACGCCTACGACATCGTGTGCCAAGAAAATGTAAGTAAAGTGTAATGTAAAGGTCACATATTCTCAATCTCAAAGATTAAACAGATTCTTCATCATCAGCTCATTTAACACCCCACTGCTGAGGCACGAGCCTTCCCTATGAATGGATAGGGAGAACGGGCCATAAACCACCACGCGGGCCCAGTGCGGATTGGTGGTTGTTAACGACTGCTAATGCAGCTAGGGCCCAACGGCTTAACGTGCCTTCCAAAGCACGGAGGAGCTCGAGATGATAAATTTTTGGTCACCCATCCGATGACCGGCCTTTGCGAAAGTTGCTTAACCTTAGCACTCGCAGACCGGGCGAGTTAACCACTGCGCCATCGAGCTCCCCTCAACAGATTCTTATTTTATATATATTCTGCGACGATTCAGGAATCGAAGCACTAATTATCCTCCGGTTACCGTTATATACCGTTAATAAATAGTTAAAACAACGCACTGCCATGATGAAAATGAAAATTTACTTATGTCGCGGACAGTCTTCAGTGAGATACTATGGCGATAAACATGTCGATTTTAAGTGTCAGAATTCGACAAAATTATGGCGCTCATGTTAGAGTCTGTCGACAAAAACAACAACAATCACTACGAATCACGATTTGACAGAACGAGTTAAGTTTGGTGGGCTGCCATGGTAACACCCATAGACATACAGACATCTCTATTCTGCCGCACAATTATGAACGCAGTAAGTACCACTTACTGTGTTTATGATTGTGATATTTGAGGTGCTGACTTTACGATCTATTTTCTCGAAACTGTTTACATGTTATTTACTGCGTTCTTAAATTGCGCGGCAGTATTCTGCACGAGATAATACGATGACAAATTATGTTGCGGCGTTCCCCGACGACTAATGAATCCACATCGACAAATTTTCTCGTCTCGTCCACGACATATGTCGCGGCGTACATCTTAGCCCTGAGGCCAATTATTCCACCAAACATCCATGTTCTTTTTATCCCAATATACATAACAATTAATCTTCAAATTGTTATAAAGGAAGCTGGTCCTATGAAATAATTTATGAGCTTATATGTCTCCTATCTTAGTGAAGGTTCGATTTCCAAAGAGTTGTCGGTTACTGATAACAATAAGTAAAATAAGGTAACGAGAAGTCGCCGGCCGGTGCGGTGGGCGGGGGCGGCTGCGGGGGCGGCGCGCGATCAGCTCGCAGCCGCCCGCGCCGTCGCTAAATAAGGAGACTGTAGAAGGCAAGCCTCATACAAACGCGCTCGAGCAGAGCACATAGACAATCTCTCTCTCATGGAATCTCGCAACACTGCGCTCGGATGTCCCGAGCTGTACCTAGACCCGCGTCCGTGTAACTGGTCTACGTGTCGTTGCTCGCGCGCGTTTGTATGAAGCTTAGCTTATGGGTCTCCTTACTTGGTGTCGGCGTGACCGCGCCGGCGGCGGCGGCGGGCGGGCGCCGGCGCGGCGGCTCTCGTTAGCACCGACCGTCGCGGGTGCGAAAAGAACTCAAAGTTCCGATTCGATCCGAACCCTTCGGAGACTCTGGGAGGGCACGGGGACGTGCACTTTTAAGTGTGTGATGCCGTACCCTCTAGAAATCCCCCGAAGGTGATTCGTTTCAACACGGCTTGAGGTACCCTTTACGTACCTCGCCGGCCCCAAAAATCCCGGTGAAGCTGAAAATGCCGACTGAGGAAATCAGCAGTCTCTACACAAAAAAAAAACACAAAGTTATCATTCTGCAGGGGCGGGCGGCCGCTCGGAAGCGCGATTGTGATTTACAGGGTACTTCATTCATTCATCCTTTACTTATTTATTTGTTGTGATAATATTCTTGAGTGTGTTCCAAATGTAACTTCGTATTGTATAGTATTAAGTCCCATGGAGGAGCTCGATGGCGTATGCGATTGTTGAGGCCAGGCAGTGAAATCGGTTCTGTTCTTTATAGCTGTAAAACGTTAAACATGCTATTTTTGTAAACTCTGTTTAACATTTTGTTTAATCATTTCATAAAAATCTTATTTGTTTTGTTATTTTATTTTACCATAGCAAATAGTAAAATTTAATTTCTAATAGATAATCTCAGACATAAATACTTAAGTGTATACATAAAATTTAAATTGTTTCCTTTTTTTATTGGAAGTGTAGTGTATGAGTCATTTGCCCCTTATTGTATTGTTTAGCATGATTTATTTAATATTTATTTAATATTAAATCACACATTAAAGATTACATTCGTTTTCTTCAAAGCGTCTCCCGGTCCGATAGGTGAACAAAAAGTAATATCTCGAGATCCTCCGTGCGTCGAAAGACACGTCACGTTGTTTGGTCTCGGCTTTATTAGCAGTCGATAACAACCACCAATCCGCTCTCCGTTTATGGCCCGTTATCCTCATCTATACATAGGGATAGCTCGTGCCAGCTGTGGGAACGTAATAATGAGCTGGTGAATGATGGTGATGTTGTCACCGGAAATGAAACCATTCCAAGAACTAATTGAATCACTTTTACGGAGCTTTAAATTAATCATGTAATTAAATTAATTTGCCCATTTAAATAAGTAAACTAAATTGATGTATTAGGTCCTTACCTACGAAATTGACGTTTTGTATGAAGATTTTTTATAAAATTATATTTTTCATACTAACGTTTTTTTTAATTTTCTTAGCATTTATTTATGTTAACACGATAAAAACTGTAGAGTAGTTGTTTGTTTCACTAGCTACATATGACAGACATTAAAAAGAAAAAAATCAAGTCCCTTCAAAGCTACAGTGAAATATAAGGTCAATTCCGCGAACAAAAAAAGAACTCAATATAAAAAAAATTGGGCGATAAAGACACAAAATTAATAATCATTGTTATTACTGAAGCATAAATAACATAGTCCTTATTAAAGGTGTATAATAATATTAACAACCGGTATTGACTTTTAGAAGTAATACACTTTAATGTGAGAAAAAAACGTCAATTTCATAGGTAAGGACCCAATATTATCGACATTTTCCGCTTTATTATTCTTCCAGCCCGTTTACAACCAAAACACAATTACGTTCAATTACAGGCAGTTATTATAATTGCAGAAGGTTCCGACACTGAATAAAGACCCCAGAAGGTGAGCTCATCAAACGCGCAATAGACGAGCTCTCGCGGGCACGGGATCTCGCAACAGCTGCGCTCGGACTGGTTTAAGACGGTCTGAGATGATGTGCCCGTGGGAGGGTTTATGTGTGCGTTGCCCGAGCGCGGTATATATTAAGTTTACCTTCTGGGCCATTATTTTGTGGTTCCGAGCGGCCGCGGGCCTACGCCATGCATGACCAGAGTGAACGAGAGTGCGGCAACAGTGCGTGACCTTGAATCGACGTACCGAACTGTACCTACCGGCTAGGGTTGAGCCACACATAGTTAATTTATTATTGTGTGAATTTGGGTGTGTTTTATATTGTAAACTTACCTTGTTATATTTGGCAAAGTAAAAAGGACAAACTGGGATTATGGTTGTGTGTGTTGAGACATCCTCATACACAACAGGTTTATTTTCCAGATATTGTCAATAGGCACCCACCTATATGCAACAAAACTCGCAATCGCGACACCCAAACCAAGAAAAATACGTGTATACTGATCGGCAGCGCTCAGTGACATACTTGTTATTCTCCGTTACTACAGCGACATACGCAGCCCGATCCGCGTTTGCGGGGACAGCCCGCGTCATCGCGTACTCCTTTCCCGTGCTTTTTTTTGTGTGCTATTGTAGATGAACTACGAACTTGTGTGCGTGCGTTTCGGAGCTCTTGTATAAAGTTGCCGCACTCTCGTTCACTCTGCCATGATGATTACACAGGAGCCACAGATTCAATAACACTCACTACAGAACGAATGCGACACCCGCCTACGCATAATGTATGTATGTTTTTCAAATATTAATGTTCTGCACCGCGCACCGGCGGCGGCGGCAGGCTCCGCCAGAATACCAGCGTTGTTGCGACACGGTTCGTTCGCAACAACATAAACGGAGGCGGGGTCCTGATTGGCCTAGTGTTTGTTTTTTATTTTTATTTTTATGTATATTAGTGTGTGTGGTCAATAAATGTGTTTCTCTCTCTCTCTCTCTCTCTCTCTCACCCACCACAGGCCACAACCGAAACACCTGAAAACTAGTCTTTTTTTATTTATTTTTTAGATTGAGACATGTGTTTTTGTTATAAAATACTTACTGGTGTTAAATGATATTGGTTACAAACTCCAAACTGCTACATGATACTGATAAGGAAATAAATCAAAGATTGAAGTGATCCCAATGCCAGATTAGTTTTATTCAAATATACAATATTCTCACCCGTATAATTTTAGTACAACAAGGAATTATTTCCCTTAAATTCTATGGTACATAGCTTACACTGAATCTTGGTTGTTTCTTAAAATTTAGATTTATCCTAATACATTATGAGCATGTCATAAGACAGTAATCTTTAGCGGAGAACCAGTACCAATTTAAATTATTAAAAAATGTTATGCAAAAGACTATTAAACTCAGAGTCGCTAACCGAGTTCGCGTTTGTGATTAAACCAATCCCAAATTGTGGAACAAAATCTAAAGTGAATCTACTAACTTAATAAGACCATTTCGAAGAACACTGACCTGGTGAAATCCTACGAAGACCATCCTGTTACCTGGCCAGACTATCCCGAACCGTGGCGGCTCTGCGAGCTGACTTTTCAGTCTCAACGGGCAGAGCGTCCCCGGATCCGAATGAGGCACGGATAGCTATCTTCAGACTCTCAGCATTCCAAGAGGAGAACAGCCTTCCTCACCCATGTGGATAGGGAGCGTTTATGACTAAGTGTCTCCTTACTTTATAACCTCTGAACGATCAGAGATCCAATGAAGTGTTGTAAAAGTGAACGCAGATGTTCATTAAAATGCAAACATCATTGTAGATGTAACTATAAATGTAAATATCAATATAAAGATGAATATAAAGATCCCATTCTGAAACTACAACCATGTTGATGAGTATCGAATTACAACTATACCTTTTCAGATTTCAAATTGGAAATTTAAAAAATTGCTAACTTACATGCAGGCGTCGTTTGATCCTTCAAACTTATGCGGCTATTTCAAATTTCAGCCTAAGACATCCTGCAATTTCCCTCTCCTGACCCTGGAAGACACATGGCCATGATAACGAAATCTAACCAAAAAAATAAACGAATGAAATTTTCAGAAATGAACTTACCAAACTTTTAAATATTTTATCGGCTCATTTTGATGGAAATGAGGGCCGATGTGTAAGGATTCCCTTAAGCCCTAATGCTTCACGTTTTATCAATCAACGGTGTCTCCTTTCCACACCATCGTAACAAATGCCATCCGGAGCTCGCTGTCTCCCTGACAGTTGTCATGTCACTCGACTTTTTACTTTTTAAATTATCTATACCAAAGACGACAGATATCGATCCATATCGAATCCCTTACATTTTCAAGACTGCTCGCGCCATCTATTGAGACACTTCGGAACTAAACTCAACAAAACTACCACGATTGTTTTGAAATGTATTTTCTGCTATTCTATAAATCTATAACGTTAACATTGCAACGTTACACACCCACACGACAATCAACTGCGAGGGTCGAGAAAACTTTGAAAACCCGCGCCCTAGATGTGATGACGCTGTGATTGTGCACTAATGTATCAGGATTTTATATATAACATAATATACTATTTATTTGCAATAAAGGGTTTTTATTATACATACTTAATGAATAATATTATGATCTTTAAAAAAGTATTCTGGGAAAAAATACAAAGTGCTGGCAGTGACTTTGCGGGCGAAAACAATCGCGAGCGTGTTTTTTAATGACTGTTACGTCCGACTTATAAGTTGCGAAGGCCGGGTCATAAATTCACAAATACTTTTTGTTACTAAAGAAAGTTTGACTTAATTAAAAGAACAAATATAGAGACGGCGAAAACGAAAGTGTTTGTTTGAAAAAGCGGGAATTGGGGCGGGTGGGGGGAGGGGGGCACCGGGCAGGGCGTGGGCAGCGCGGCGGCCGGCCCACGCGGTGGCTTAGTTAGTAATCGTGCCATTAGTCCAAATCACGGTAAAGATAAATTTGACGCATCCAAAACTCTCTCCCTTTGGGTCTTTTGCGCAAAGTACCTACTTAAATGATGAACAAGACTTAATAAACAAAAACAAAAAAACTGGTTGGACACAATATTGTGTCTATGTTAAGCTCATGGAGCTTAAAACTGTATAGTTCATTAAATGAAGTATACAAACTGTATGTTTCGGTACTGAAGGCGAGCTACGCTCCAGCTTGCCCTAATTTACTGAAGTCGGTACAATTAATATTATGTAATATACGAGCCGGCGGGACCCGGGCCGCAACGATGTTACTACTCGACGCCACACACTCCCACCTATCCCTCAAACATATTTTATACATATTATGGGGCTATGTTCTAGAGTTTAAGTTGGATTCTCTTTGCGCTCGACGGACATCACTTCAGGGATCCAATTATTCGAAGAAGATTTTAAATTCTAGATTCAACACAGATCGCTTGTTATTTTTCAGTGGAAATGCCTATTAAGTGAAACCGCGGGGCAGTCTGTTAACACACCTCGATACAGATTCACAGTTCGGAGAGTTTGGGAATTACAGTTTCACACAGAGAAATAGTAAAAGTCATATTAAAAAAATATTATATAAATTGACAATCACATGCTGTGAGCAATATTCTATTTATCACGTTTAGAACGTTGATAATTTGCTATATCGTCGCTAGCGTTAAAGAATTAATAAAAAATCATACTTCGAACTAGTACGCAGGTATCTCTTATTGAACGAGTTAAGATTAACTACTAAATTTTATGCTCGTAGTGGATTTAAATTGTATGGTGCTCCGGCACCGGCCATCAGCAATCGCCACCACGGACGGGCTGTCGATTCAAACAACTACGCGTACCTACGTACTCACTACATCAATTATAATTTCCAGACAGGAGGCATCATTAATAATCAGGTAAGAAGTTCCCCTTTGTCGGGCTTATCTCGGCGCGCTCCAGCGAGCTTGTCGAACGCCGTGTTCAACCGTGTCTAAAGCAATGAGTGCGTTTCATGTAAATGGTGTCGAGTGTCCGCGTCTGGGAGTAAGCGGCTGCCTTCGAGGTTTGCCTCGCTGCGACTGAGATGCCTAGCTTTAACGGCTATAAATAAAAACATTTTTGATGCTCCTATTCTCGGCGCGCCCGTAGAATTGTGTTAATCGTTAATTTATGCCCCTTAGCTGGCTGTTATGACTCGCTTATGCAAACGCGCAGTCATACGAACTATTAAGTCTCTTTTGGCAACATTGTTTAAATCTGTAACTTTAAAGGTATTGAGAAATTTACACTTCAACTGTTTAAAATTTGTATTTAAGTACTTGAACTTTGCCTTTTTATTTAAAATCCATCATACTTTTATATATACTTTAAAATTGCTTGCGTATCACTTGTATTAGATGATATGATGATTTCATGCAGTATATACATATCAAGTTATATTTCCACATGGCCACAGTCATCACCATCAAAATCATTATACATTTATTTTTAAGTCTGCCGCAAGCTGTATGTTGCCAAATTGCATGACAAAGGCAACTCCGCTGCGGAGGAAATAAAGAACCTGTCTGTTCACGGCGTCGCGTCGGTGGGATTCCAACGGAATTGCCGGAATATTGAAATATAAGGAAATTCCAGATGCTTCGAGCTCTGTGAAAAATGTCCGGGGTAGACGACGCAGCCAATTTAAATCGGGGACTTGTGTATCATAATAAATTATTGCCATTACGGCTGACGTTGCGATCTGTATTTCAGATAGAATATAATCTTCTATAATAAACAGAAAGACTTACAACTTGCCAGTGCTAGTGGCTTGTGTGTTATAACCACTGGCAGGTGGCATATATATAGAAACAAGTTACCATTTACAGAATAAACAGCTGAAACGCGCGCGCTGCAGTGCATCGGAGCCTTAATGGCGTCGTTTGTGCGCCATGCATTCACAGTAACTACCCTTCGCATTTGAACTAGATCGCGCGACGCAGCGGCCCGGCTCCCAGCCAGCGCTTACACAGTTTTAGACAGTGATCTCATTGCCAGTTGAAAGCCGCCGTGTGCACTATACAGGTGTCTCATTTAAATCGGTCAGTATGGGAAAGTCTGAAACTATAAGACATACGAAGATCTGTTCTTAGGAACCATGTCATCGATTTTAATAGGAAGAAAAACTGCATTCATACATTTAAAAAAAACCTGTACTCAGCTCGGGAGTCGAACCCGGTTGTTTTGAAATAAATAAACTTACACTATTTCTATTTAGATATCGATTGTGTTGGTCATAAGCAATAAATAACTCTATGAAACATTGTCTAAAATTAATAAAATGCATTGTTTTCACATACTTTAATTTATTTTCCTAAGAACAGATCTTCGTATGTCTTATAGTTTCAGACTTTCCCATACTGACCGATTTAAATGAGACACCCTGTATAACGGGCACCACAGAAAACAGAGGTATAGCGGCTCTGACGGCACGCCGAGTCGAGACTGCAGCACCACGCCGCAAGCGTTACTTGCGTCCGGCGTCTTGTAAACGTTGCTCAGTTACTAAACGCTCATGTTTGACTAATAATGTAAATGCTCAAGAGGACACACATGAAGTAGCTCTCTACTACTTACTCGTTAATTATTTTACTCCATCAAGTTATTTACATAACTTATATGCCGCCATATGCTAAATGCTACATACCAATACCTATGAAGCTACATGTCACTTTTAACTAAACATATCCATATGCAACCGTGTAGCACGATAGCATCAATCTAGAGTGTGCGCTTACACCTCCCCGCGACGTCAAGCCCGCAGGCCGCCGTCGCATCATCAGCGCCCTCGTAATCGCGACTATTTATATGAACTTGAGGAACCCCCCTCCCCCCCCACTCCGGCCAACACCGCCCCCACCAGGCGCGCGGCGCTGCCTCAAATGAAGACTTCCGCCGAACTGTCCCTATTTATTATGATTCCGTTTCATCACCGCCGACTGACAATTAGCTGCCCTCCTTTGACATTCAAATCCAATTTGTTAATTTGGAACGATTTGAATTTGTTCTTAGACTCAATTAAGTTCATGTTAGTTTACTCCTTAGACAAGCAAATGTTAAGTCTGTAGCTAAATAGCTATATAATGTTCATCAACACTGATTAACTATCTTTAACGATTTGAAGAAAGACAAACGAACTTACTTTTTAACGAAGTGACGAATATTTTCTCTTCACGACGGAAAATGTTAAGAATAACACAGTATATTTTGTTATTTGTGTTAAAGGTGAATCACACGGTTCCTCGTTTTTCACTAGAAAGTAAACTATTAGAGTTATTAACTAGCACATTATCTTAGTAACAAACATTTTTCGTAAGTAAGTATATAATATACATTTTAACAAAACTAGTTGGTAATGTAGTGATCGGGACTGCTTGGAGGCGCGGACCTACTGGCAGCCGTCGCGTTCTGAGTTTGAATGAAATTAAAACGACACGCGGCGGAAGAAAAGGAGGATCGAGAAGAGAGCATCGACGGCTGGTGCGGCTTCGACTTATTAATAGAATTATTATTGTAATTTCTTGAGAAAAATACCAATATATAAAAGTAAACTCTCTAATTGTTTTCAATTCACGCCCCCATGTAAGTAACAGTCAATCCGATTGTTACAGTAACCAACCACCTCCTGACACACTGTATAAAACGCACATGAAAAGAAAATAAAACTGAAGTTGGCACAAACAAACTTATGCGACTTACAATGTACAGTACAGAGATAATAGCCGCCTGTCTGTGTCAACCGGGCGCGGATATCAAGTACACGCATTAGCGCTCACCTAAACATGCCACTTTTGAGTGCTTGTAAAGCTAATGGAACGGGATATTGAGTACGTATTTTCCCTTTAACCTCAACGTCAGGATTTAGGCTTAAAACCTCACTTTGTGGAACCCTATACTTACACAAATAAGGAAAATTCAGCTCGTAAACCTAAATCCGCCACGACCAAAGTCTAAGTAAGGAGAACGGTTGTAAATAGTTTTACGTCTATATTTAGCACAACAGCCGGAACCACCCGTGATAAAGAGCTCGTGAACCGTGGAGCGTGGCCCGTGCACTGGTTAACTCGTAGACTAGCTTCTTTTTATTCCGTAGCTGAATTTCGTGCAAGTGCGCTACGGCCGGCTACGAACAGATACGGTTGGCTACGGCGCGGCGCATCGTAGTAATGCCTACACTACACTTACTTCGTGTTCGCTGCTTTCGAGATAATGCATCTAACTTCCAACGAAATTAAAATAGTGAAACATAACCTACCTACCTAACATTTAGTATAGTATTGTGAAGCAATGAGCAGTGAACAATCAGCAAATTAAATAATAATATATTATTTAATGTTTTAGACAACTTCAAAAAATTCAAATGGACCCCCATTTGCATTTTAGTAATAATAATTGAAAACTTAACCTATGCTAGTACTTAATAAATATTTTTTAGCAAAACCTATAATGAACAAACAAACATTCGTCATTGTTAGCGCCGCACTTGCCCTGCAAAACAATGTGCGTGTGTGTACACACACGGCGCGGATGTACACACACGCTGTGGGAGGCTGTACTCCCCGGCCGACGGGGCTGCGTATCGCTTGGTTTATGCATAATTGTTAATGGGTACCCTGGCTGCTAGTGCTGATACTGTTGCCGCAACAACAATACACCACGAACAATTGGCTGTAACCAACTTGTGCCTTAATTTAGCCACGCCTAACATTAACACTAGGTACTTTACTAGTGCAGCGACCGTCATACCTCTCTTTACGTTCGTCCCAGTGAAAAACCTAGATGAGTTACTCATTAGCTCCCGCTCACCAACTCCTCAAACAATAAAAGGCTGCAAGTAAAACATTGTGACTTCCGAGTAAGTGAAGTTAAATAATACAATATGCGGTGGTTGTTCATGTCACCAATATCACTCGAATTCTTAAGTGCGTGAGAATACGTTTGCGTGGCGCGATGGCCCTCGCCAACGGTCGCTCGCGGTCGCTGCGGCGGCCTTGCCTAAGCTCACGGGCTGTTGTTATTAAATATACGTTGCGCCTGCCCGCGACACCAACCACCCAGATGATCCCACGTCCCGCCGCCGCGCCGCTGCTCCGCCCAGCCCTTCGCATTTCGCATTTGTCAAATTTGTTCACGCCGATTGTTCGCGTTGGCGCTGTTTGAACTGCTCTCTAAATGGAAAACGTTTTAAAACAAATATCAGTCTTAAAAAGCAAAATAAATATTGAATTACACGCGGACAGCAGCGCGCCTCCCGCCCGCCCCGCAATCGATAGCCCAAAGAGGATCTTGTCCAAATCTAAAGCCTCTCTCGCTGCGTCACTTCACGTTTCCCACGCTCAGCTCAGAATAGTGCCTTTGACGGAACATTCAACATTACAATTTTTGCGAGCCCCTCCCCCCTTTGCCCTTCCCCTTCCGGCCACCTCGCACTGCCTCTTTGTAGTTTTCAATGTGGAACGTAATCATTACGCCAGCCGTGGAGGGAGCGCGCGGCGTGGCGGCGGCGCGGCGTGGCTGTTACTGATACACGTGCGCTAATCCGCTGGCTGCAAAGTTAACGGAGCCCAAATTATTATGTAAACCTTTGTTGAGGAAAATTTGGAACCACTTACTCCAGATTTTCTCAAGTCCTCTTGCAAGGTTTTTTGAGCTTTTAGTATTAAAATGCTTTGAATAGATTAAATTTCGTTAGAAGCCGCCCACCCGCCTCTTCGTTTCTATGAAATTTGGTCTGTTACATAGTAAAAATTTGCGAATGAATTATATTGTGGTGGTCTACGCCTGGCTGAACGTGCACAGATGTAGTCGGTCAATAATTACTTGAATGAATCAAAAAATGAAATTTATTTTGTCATGTTATCTTTCAATCACTTATGAACTAAATGTACTGCTGGTCCTAAACTAATGTCAGCTCCAGGAGGATCGCCAGATGAACCGCAACTAAGGCGTAGGTAAGTACTAGAAATATATTCAAGCACAACACGATACGCGTAAGAAACTTATTCACAACTCAACTAACATTTGTAAGCGCACCGGGGCGTCCAGCGACGCTATTCAGTTCAATCATGTTTCATAGAAAAGCTCTGTTGTCTGTGAGAAATCCACAAAATGCTTGCTTGTATATTACTATAAGTAATGTGATTTCTAATTATTTTAAGACTTTTTAAATAAGCAGTAACTACTTTATAGTTTCTTGGCAGTTCTTTTTTAAAGACTATTTTGACGGGAAATGTTTGCGTAAGTCAGGTTAACCGCTCACCGGGTTCATTTGAGAACTCCTGAGCGTACTCGAGCAGAACAACATTCGAGACATTATGTCGAAAAGTAAATGAAAATAGTACGTAGCCATTTGTGAGATGGCTGGCCCCGCTAACTTCTTTCAGCCACTCACGGTATTTCTAAATATTATGGGAATCACAATTTACACTTGAAATTGTTGGGTTTATAATAATATTGCAGGTCTATGCTCCTAGAAAGCGTCCTCAAAATCTGTGCAGCACCTGGGGTATCAATCACGGAGCAAATGGCAATCGGCAGCCATTTGCCAGGTCGCGGGCTCAATCGCGCGCGAAGGGTCGCCACTCGCCGCCCCCGCCTCCGCCCCCGCCCCCGCAGCGCTCTGCACCGACGACGCGCCGTTCAACATTTATATTAAAAAACTTAACACACGAATTTTGGCACGAGAGCCAACTGTTGTCAATGTCAGCGGCTGGCCGACTTATAGCATAAGTGCTGCGTTAATGTGGGTAGCCTGACAAGTTAAGGGATGCAAAATAGAGAAGCGATTTTCAACTAAACTAGTAAAGACCTGAAAATCTCAATTAAAAAGAATACAAGAACACAATAATGCTACTAATGTTTGTGGTATCATTACCAACAGCTTGGTTAGATAGATTTCGAAAGGCAGACCGTGAACGAGCCCTACCACTAACCTAACCAATTACAACATTTATTGTGTCATTGTATTGAGATTGGTTCTCAGAACCTTCGTGATTAAAACCTGTGGTCTACTAGACCACACCGGGCGCCGGCGTTTATACCTCCTTTATTTATCCCTCCTATATCCTTTATTAGCTTTTATTTATAAGTAAGTAAAGTAAGTAAACAGCCTATAACTGTCCCACTGCTGGGCAAAGGCCTCCATCATTGAAATCAAGTCATCGCTACAATTGATGGGTAATGGCTTAATCACCACGCTTGCCGAATGCGGGTTGGTGATGACAAACCCGGGATATGCATCGAAAAATCCGAAATACATTTTGCCCGACCTAGGATTTGAACCCGGGATCTTCGGGTATCGGGCCGAGCGCTCTGCCACTCGGCCACCGAGGCGTTATTTACGTCTTTTATTTATGTTTTAGTATATTTTTCTATATATTAATGGATATAAAGTCCATAACAGTTTAATATTAGATAATAAAATGTGTTGCGGAAACCCACAACACACACTATGCTATTGCTTAGAAATTACACATTAAAATTACACATTAAAATTACCTTAAAATTAACAAAGTCCACTTACAGTTCCATGCCGCTCCCGCCGTCCTGAACGGGATCCATATGGTCCGATGGGGCCCAAATCCGGCTCCGGGTCTTCTAGGGTTCCCTAAACACACCCAGACTACCCCAAAGTGCACTTCCCACTGAAAAATACCTTTTATTCCCGTAGCGGTGTGGCCGACATCCCGGCTAATTGTTTTCCCGAAACAATTAGTTTACGACGCACACACACACACACAATTTGCACAATCCACTTAAGTAGAATAATACGGCTCCAAATGCCCTTATTACTACACAAAACTATTTAATTATCAACACACGATAACCTATGAGCCAGCCATATTTGCTTTCCAGAGACAAGAGTATAAAAAAAGAACAACTAGTGATGGGGCCATTATGCCACCAAAGAAAATTGAATCTCGATAATCGATTCGTCCATAATACAAATCAAAGTTTTATTTCCAATAAAATAAATGCCTGTTTATTTGCAACATCCCGCCACCCAAAGCGGACGTACCGCTTTCTAGCCTGAAATCTTAAACTAGTCAACCGGTAATCGAGCTAAGGTCGCGACCGCGCGATTTAGCACCGATCCATCAACCAACACTTGCGCCACACGCGGAGTCCCGTCCGCGCCCCAGATTAACTTTAAAATGCGACCTCGTCTCCAAAATAACGATGGCAAATTAGCCTCTTTTAATAAAACCAGATCCCCCTCCGAAGGGGGCGACGTCCGGTCTGTCCACTTTACACGCTGCTGCAATAAATGCAGATACTCCAGTGACCAACGACGCCACAAGTCCTGACTCATTTGTTGTATCATTTGAAAACGAGACATCCGGTGTCTACGTTCATCCTTCCAGGGATACTCAGGCAGGGCAGTGAGTGGCTGACCGACCAAAAAATGACCAGGGGTCAGGACTTCCATGTCATTTGCGTCAGAGGAGAGTGGACAAAGCGGACGCGAGTTGAGAACCGCCTCAACCTTACAAAACACAGTTGTAAGTTCCTCATACGTGAGGGTAGTTTCCCCGACTACCCGGCGCAAGTGGGTTTTTGCCGATTTTACCGCGGCTTCAAATATCCCGCCCCAGTGGGGACAGGCTGGCACACTAAATCGCCATGTGATTCCCCGCTGTGCGAGAGCTTGACTTATGCTATTACAATTTTTATCCAGAAAATCGTTCACATCTTTTAAATAGTTGGCAGTGCCTCTGTAGTTGGTACCGTTGTCGGACCGAATGAGAGAAGGTAAACCCCGTCGCGAAACAAAACGATCCAGCGTGGCGACAAAGGCTTCCGTAGACAGAGCCGAAACCACTTCCAGGTGGACGGCCTTAGTGGCCAGGCAGACAAAAACGCACAGGTATGCTTTCGTGACCCTAGTGTTACGATAGGCTGTGGTTTTCACCAGAAACGGTCCAGCAAAATCCGTACCGACCCCGTCGAACGGCCTAGTTGTCTGACAAACCCGGTCAGAAGGGAGATCCCCCATCTGTGGCTGCATAGTGGAGGCCTTCACCCGATAACAAGCCACACACTTAAATAACACGCTGCGAACCACTCTCCGAGAGGACAAAATCCAGAACTCCCTCTGTAATATCGCCAGTAACGCATTACACCCCGCGTGAGCGTTTTTCAGGTGTCTATCCGAGACCACCAGTTCTACCAAAGGTCCTTCTTTGGGGAGTAGCAGAGGATGACGGCTACCGAAGGGCAGGTCGGCATTTTTGAGGCGACCTCCAACGCGTAACAGTCCGTAGTTTTCCAGATGATGCCTTCAACACCGCGTGGTGAGGCAAGAAAAAATGATCTGTCGTTGTCCAGTCGACAGTCGCCCGCGACATATGCCCCAAGGCCTCGTATTCTCGCATGAACTCGATATACTTTTCCCGAAGTACCGGATCGCGAGACATACGACGCTCCATGGACAAGAGTCGTTTCTCTGCCAACGCCCTCGATTTTCCCAAGAGAGGGGGACAGTCGATAAAGGGCAGTCGAGTTTCGATCCTACCCGACGCCATCCGGCGTGTGTGATCCTTATAAAAGGTTTCGCACTCCACATGCTCCGGATCCAGACGGGAGACCATGGGAGGCTCTTCCAGTTCCCAGAATTTTTGCATCGTCCTAGCGATGGAGGTAGTAGCGACGACAGGTGAGACATCCCGCGTCTCCTGGTCGAAAACCGGTCCCATTAAAACGTGTCCAAAGATGGTAGGTATAGCTACCAACGAAGAGCGGCCCAGACTCCGCTGAGGCCCTAAAAGGATCCAGCCCAGTACATCCGCTCCCAATATGAGGTCCACCGGAGCCGGCTCCTCGAAATGAGGGTCTGCCAGCATGAGCCCTGATGTGTCAGGCATTGCGTCCCGCGGAATGTCTGTCGGTGGATGCCAACCCAGCAGATTGTCGAGTACGATCGCGGCCGCCGCAATCCGTATCGAAGCGGAATGCACAGGAGAGAAGGAAATGT
This sequence comes from Eudonia lacustrata, assembly GCA_947562085.1. Lineage (NCBI taxonomy): Eukaryota > Metazoa > Arthropoda > Insecta > Lepidoptera > Crambidae > Eudonia > Eudonia lacustrata. The sequence continues at coordinate 87,432 of OX387323.1, read as the reverse complement.
GGGTCTGACCGGACAGACCCCCCACTTCTGTATCTCCGACTCCCCGAATCGGAGCTGAGGGAGGCGCGCACTCCAGACGTAGGCGCCTCGCTACCCTCGTAGTAATTAAGCAGCCCTGTGCCCCAGTGTCTAGGAGGGCTCGTATCCGGACGAAGTCCCCCCTAGGTCCCCAAACGCGTACCTGCGCGATGGGCAAAAGAACCGTCCTCGGTTCCGACGTAGCCCGACCACAGGCTAGTCACGCGTCAGAGCCAGCGGCCGACCCTGTCGAACCGTGATGACTCGGCCAGTAAATCGGACGCGTGCAGGCCACCATCCGGGGTGGTGCGTATCCAGGTGCCCTACCATACCGGTGATAGGGTGGGTGGTATTCCAACCTCGGGTACTCGTGCAGTACCGATGAGAACTGTTGACGGCTCTCATGTCGCTGTTGTTCCGGTAACGGCGGCGGAGGGTACGAGTATCCGGGTGTTGGGTCCGGAGGTGGGGGTCCCTGCACCCAGTGGCCCTTAGAGGCACCAACTCCTGGTGTTGGTCGCGCCGGGTGCCGGGTTGTAGCCAGAACCCGGCTCCGCTCCGGCGGTCCCCAACTCACCTGAGCCGGGGTGTACGAGGGGTTGTAGTGTGGCGGCCGTGGCGGACTCCGTCTTTCCGGAGGCGGAGTTGACCCCGGCCCCAAACCGCCACCCGTGGGAGATCCCCTCTCCCGAACCGGTGCTGAGCCCTCAGCACTACGGGTGCACAGTAAGCGATGGTGCGGTCCGCCGCACACATCGCAAGGCCTCGCCTGGGGACACTCATTATACCTATGTCCTCCCAGGCAGGCATAACACAATCCTCGTGTCCGAACGAGGTTTCGGCGCTCTTTTGTGGGCAGCCCGAGAATTGCTGGACATAGCTGTTCCAAGTGCTGCTGTCCGCAAACCCGGCATCCAGAACCGGGGTTGATGGCGGCCGCAGCCACCAGCCTGCCGCGACCCTTCCCTGGGTTGCGTGGCGGCTGGGCGCCGTCGACTCCGGAAGTGCGGGCCGGCGCACTTGTCGGAGCCTCCTGGGAGGCTAGCTGGTTTTCCAGCAGGCCAGCCTCCTCTTCCAGGAACTCCAGAAGTTCCCCTATCGAGGGCAGAACGCTGCCGAGATCCTTGTGGACCAGTCGATTCCGCTCGAACTTGTCCCTCATCTCCTGCGACAACTTGGCCAGAACGATGTGCAGAAGAAGGAAGGACCACTGGTCGACGGGCAGTCCGAGCGTCCTTAACCCGTTTAAGGACACGGTGAGCGGGGTGATCAGCTGCGCCCTCAGCTGAGCCCTATGGTTGACCCTCGGCAATCCCAGCAGATGGGTCACGTGCGCGTCCGCCTGAAGACGCGGCTTCTCGTACCGCTTCTCCAGCAGCTGCATGGCGGTGTCGTAGCTCGCATCCTGCAGCTCCAGATGCTGTACGAGCTGTCTGGGTTCTCCGTCTAGGAAGGAACGGAGATATGCCAGCTTTTCGGCCTTGGTGAAATCCTTCCGAGTATCCACCAAGGCCAAAAACATGTTCCGGAATCCAGCCCAGTCCCGCATACATCCGGTGAAATGCGGGACCTCCAGGGCACCCAATCTTCCCATGGCGCTGGGTCCAGGGGTGTGGAGCGAAGCGGGGCGCGCAACAGGCTTCCCCTCCCGCAGTCGCTCGATGTCCTTCACCCGCTGAAGGACCTCATCGTAGATGTCTTGGATGTGCTCCAGATCCTTGACATATTGGGCGTGGAGGGCCAGCTCCTTCTCCCCGACCGGGTCGGTTGACAATAGGGCGGTTACCGACCGCTCGGCCAACAAGAAACGAGCCTGCATTTCCCTCGAACGCGTCTCCAAGGCGTCCTCCCGGTTAGGCCGATCTACTAATGCAAGCAGCCCGGTGAACCACCGGAGCTGCTGAGCCAACTCCTGCCGTGACGCTGTCATTATAAATAATTTAAACTAAATAAACCTAAACACAAAATTAAAACGAGTCAATGAAAACACGGAATCGATTATCCCGAATCAACTCGATGCTTTCAATTGAACGAAATTAAATTAAATTAACGTTCTGAGAAATGTCCCAGCCCAAATGAATGAACGAACAAAACAACGGTACTACCAACCTTACAATTTAACCGCACCTGTCCCGGAAGTGCGATTTTACACAAAATGAGCTTAACCTATTACGAACTAACAAAAAATACACAGAATTACACCGATTAACCTAGAGGTCCGGTATTAACCACGCTCTGCTACCAAAATGTTGCGGAAACCCACAACACACACTATGCTATTGCTTAGAAATTACACATTAAAATTACACATTAAAATTACCTTAAAATTAACAAAGTCCACTTACAGTTCCATGCCGCTCCCGCCGTCCTGAACGGGATCCATATGGTCCGATGGGGCCCGAATCCGGCTCCGGGTCTTCTAGGGTTCCCTAAACACACCCAAACTACCCCAAAGTGCACTTCCCACTGAAAAATACCTTTTATTCCCGTAGCGGTGTGGCCGACATCCCGGCTAATTGTTTTCCCGAAACAATTAGTTTACGACGCACACACACACACACACAATTTGCACAATCCACTTAAGTAGAATAATACGGCTCCAAATGCCCTTATTACTACACAAAACTATTTAATTATCAACACACGATAACCTATGAGCCAGCCATATTTGCTTTCCAGAGACAAGAGTATAAAAAAAGAACAACTAGTGATGGGGCCATTATGCCACCAAAGAAAATTGAATCTCGATAATCGATTCGTCCATAATACAAATCAAAGTTTTATTTCCAATAAAATAAATGCCTGTTTATTTGCAACAGTTTGCATATTTTTATTTAACTCTGGTGACATATGAACCATATATGAGTAAATGAATAATTAAAATAATAACTGATGAATACCTATATTAAATAAAGCTATGAAAATGAAACGTCAACATTACAAGCCTTAGATGCTGCCATTGCACGAACAAAACAAAACCAATTAAAGCAACGCTCTCATAAACCGCTATAAATTAGTAAAAGTACAAATTACAGCATCAACATTTACCATAGATACGAGATAGCTGGTGAAATACGAATACATTGTGTGAATACAAAGGAATATCTATCACGAGCCATAAGTTAGTAGCGTTATCACGCCGCCGCCCGCCGCCGCCCGCGCGCGAGTTATGGCGGCCGGGCGGCCGGGCGGGACGGCCGGGCGGCCGGGCGGGACGGCCGGCCGCAGCATGCCTGCTCAGGGCGACGGCCAAATACAAGTATATTATCTCTTTGAAAAAACACAAAGCGTTGAAAAAATTCCACTAGCGAGATTCGAACCTGCACCTCATGACATGCCGGGTCAGTTGCACTGCCAACTATGCTATCGTGGCTCAATCCAACTCGCCGAAATTAATCAACACTATCTACTCTTACTATAATATAATATTTTGCGTAAAATTAGGTATTTGTAAATAATTATAAATATAGTTTGCCTAATTCATAACTGATCTTTCAATGTTGATGACGTAGTTGTCGACACTGAATAGGGCTTCTTTGGCTTATAAAATAAAAAGTAGATAGTGTTAATTCATTTGGGCGAGTTGAATTGAGCCACGACAGCATAGTTGGCAGTGTAGCTGACCCGGCATGTCATGGGGTGCGGCTTCGAATGCCGCTCGTGGATTTTTTTCAAAATCAAAAAAAAAATCAATGACGTATTTCTGTTGCCGCTATTATAACAAATACTAAAAACAGGATAATACAAACATTTAAGGGGGGCTCCCATACAAAAAAAAAGATTTTTTTATTGCTCATTTTTGCTGGATATTGATAACGGCAACAGGTAGACGCTTGAAATATTCACAGAATATTGAGTTATATTATTTACTAACAATATTTGCGTAAAATTATAGTGTAAATAATCAAAAAAAAAATTATTTTATTTTATTTTCTTAGGAAAACTAAGGTTTACAAAATTTTAATAGGGTTACAAAGTATTAACATAAAATTAAAGTACAAATAAAAACCACTAATAGGTTCTCACCGTTAGAAGTTACATATTAATTAAAACTAGAAGCACTAACGCATTATTATCCTCGCTCAAACTATTAACGAATTGGTATTACCCACGTATTACCGCAACAGAACATCTAGTTTCGAATATTATGTGGGTTCGAAGAACCGCTCGCTCAACATCCGCCTCGCTGATGGTACACTGGTACAGAAAAGGTCCAGTTCAAACTGCTTGCTAAGCAGGTTAAATTTGTCACACGCACGCCATAAGTAACTGCTCTGCCTGTAATTGGTAAATCATAGCTTGCTTAATTCTTAACTGATCTTTCAATATTTGTAAAAATATTAAGATCGGATGTTGATGACGTGGTTGTCGACATTGAATAGGGTTCCTTTGGCTTATAAAGTAAAAATAGATAGTGTTGATTAATTTCGGCGAGTTGGATTGAGCCACGATAGCATAGTTGGCAGTACACCTGACCCGGCATGTCATGGGGCCGCACCCCATGACATGCCGTTCGAATCCCGCTCGTGGAACTCTTTCAACATTTTGTCTTTTTTCAAATTGTAATTTGTTCGCAACAATATTTGTGTAAAATTATATGTAAATAATCATATAATAACTCTCTTGAAAAGGCCCCAAAACTCCATTTAGTATTTTTGCTATTTTTGTCATTTCAGTATTTACCATCCACGCTATCTTAGACAATTAATTAGGTACCAGGTACATTAATTAATAATCCAATTTGATTTCATAATAGCTGACCTATGTTGCTTGTGAAACGTAGGAGACAGTACTGCACTTTACTCCACCTGCGATTCCTTTGTAAAGTTAAATGCAGCCCCGAATTAGTTTCAAGTAAATCTCATCACATTATACGTTCGAGCCATGAATACGTAGTAGGTTGCTGCACGGAGGCAGGTGAGGCGCAGCTGCATTCAGACATGAGTGTCGCGGGCGCGGCGGCACGAGCGGACGCGGGCGCGGGCGCGGTTCAAGCGGGCTGGCCGCACCAGGGTGATAAGATTATCATGCTACTGGCAACACTCTTTAATTGTTTATACATAGCCCCATGAGCAATTGCTTTTTACTTTAGTATGAATCTTCTTGATAACTAATACTCGACTCTGTCCAAAAACATTTGCTACTTGAAATATTCACTTCACTAGTATTTTTGTTAATACTACATGTCATGTTGTTTTGTACAATAATCGTAAGAAGTTTACCCGCCCGCGACCCGCCCGGTCCTCCCGTGAGCACGCCCAGCACGTCACAGGCGCGGCCAAACCAAATAACGAAGCGCAGCCGGCGTTGATGCTACCGCGCCACACCACAACAACAATATATATATATTGCAGTACATTTTACAAAGTAACAGAAAAATAAGATGATTCACAGAGGTTATAATTCTTTACAGTTGTGAAAAGCAAACGTGCGGTAACCGACACATTTTACGAAAGTTCAAAATTTTACTTAGAAATTAATGTCAGTTTTTTTTTTGGACATAAATTGCTGATTGCCTCACACGGCATTTACAGCTTCACGTTTGGGGGCGGCGTGGAACTTAAAGAGTTCCTCAAGCCGTATGAAACGAATCATCTTCGGAGGTTTTCTAGAGGGAACGGCATCACGCACCAGTGATGCGTGTCCCCGGCCCTACTAGATTCTCCGAAGGGTTCGGATCGGATTGGTGAAGAGTTCGGATTGGATCGGAAGTAATGTTAGGTCCACATCACCGTTCCCGTCTCCCGCCCCGCGTACCCGCCGGCTGGTCGCAGGCTTCGACGGAGATCACAGGTGCCGGACGCTGATTCTCATAAATATTAAATATTATTAGTCCGGCGGTGCTCGCGACCAGCCGCCCGCTCCCCCACCTTCCAGGAAATAGATATAGATAATTTAACTTTTACACTTCATACGGTAAGCATTAATTCTTCATCATAAATATTTAGTTTGCTTTTGAAGACCGCGGGTTTATATGTGTAATGTAAATTTAATGGGCTAGCAACGTTTGAATTGAAAAAGCAAACCAAGTTTGCGCACAACCGCGTATAGGTTTTGCCGTTACGACGAGTAGGAGGAAGTTCACAAGAAACTAAACAATTGTTATTTCTGCAGTAGACGCTGGCAACATTGAGATTTATAAGACAACTGTGTTCTGCTAAATCCTCAACAGAGTTAGTAAACAACATCGTGAACCAGTTAATAAAGTTTTGAGATAATATCGGTACACCACACTGCCGAAGCGAAATAGTCATTGAAATGATAACCCAGAAACCACTCTTGTGGTCAAAAATATGATAAGGACCATCAACAATATGCCATCAGCAGTTTGCAAAACGAAATACGTTTAGATGTCGTTGGACAAGGACGAATCGTACAATTTGCCCGCGACGTGATGTTTGTATAACGCCATTTATTGACAATGTGTGCCTTTAATGTGCACCGTGGTGCGCTAGTAAGTTGATATATCGGCCAACTTGTTCCTGACTAATGGGTTAGTGGAGTGTCAGCGGGAGCAGTAGGTCGCGCTGCGCGGCCATTATTGGGTCATAAAGCATCGTCGTCGCCCGGCATCGGCACCCGCCCGGCGGCGGGACGTGCTAACTGGCTGCTTCCGTCGCCGCGACCGCCACACACAGCGGCAGCGCTTGCTTACATTGGTGAAACCTGCTTGTACCATGTTTTATAGCCTCCGAGTTCGTAGGACAGCCAAAAGTACTATAACTAGTACTTAATGCCAGCAATATTGTAAAGTGGTGTGCCACATCGACGCGGCTGACCTTAATTTCAGCTTGTCTTGGCTTGGCTTTTCAGTACGTACAGAAATGGAAACAAATCTTGTCAAACGCACATGACGTCTGAAACTATGAAGTTCATTAAAACCATCCGTTTTCGACTGTAATATAATAATTTAATATATGATATAAATAATATGTAATAATAATGTAATTTAACTGTAATCATTAATTATTCTGTAATTTATTTAATAATCATGTTATTATTATTATTATAATTTTGCTAGGAGTGCTTCCTCTTGTATTTATTTGTCAAATAAACACATCAAAACGGAAATGAGAACATCAAAGGAACAGCAAAACCCGGGACTTTGAAAAATTTGAAAAATCTCAACTAAAATTATTATATTTAAAAACTTTAGTATGAAAAATAAAATTGTATAAAAAATCTTCATACAAAACGGCAATTTCATAGGTAAATACCTAATATTAGGAGCATATTGTTGTGTTCCCTTATTAGAGTTAAGACAGCCAGATGCTCAGTAGTATTTATCAAGCGCTTCGTCGTTGTGAAATAATGGAATAAAAAAAACCGACATCAAAAAACAGGAAACTTAAAAAAGTAAAAACAGCTCTAAAAAGCAAGAAATAATAAAAGAAATTTAAAAAATGTCTATTGAAGTCGGGTGGTTGGTTGGTTGGTTGGTTGGTTGGTTGGTTGGTTGGTTGGTTGGTTGGGGACAATTTTGTTTCATTTAATCTTTTATAGTTTTTCCATTATCTCCACTTTTTTAAAGTAAAAGCCCCACCCGACTTCAGTAGACATTTTTTAAAACTGACATGCGTATCTAAGTAATTAATAATATGATTTCAATATTATTTCTTGCTTTTTAAAGCTGTTTTTACTTTTTTTTAAGTTTCCTGTTTTTTGAAGTCTCTTTTTTTTATATATTTTTTTTATTTTACGGTTTTTAGTGATGGGTAGACGTAGACCTAACAAGGATGCTTCTGAGATGAGGAAACGACGGCCTAGTAGGTAATGGTATTCCTATGTAAAACTTCAGTCTTAATTAGGTATAATTTTTGTACGAACTAAACATTTTGGCATATTGAACCGTATGAAGTAAGCCCAACAAAAGGTAACTGCTGTAAATCGTTGAGGAACTCCCTCGACTGTCTATGGTCTCCATCATCAGACCTGTAATGGCACTTATAACCCATATGGGTGCAAAGTTCTTATCAATAGAAATGAATTAAGACCAAACACAAGGTAGTAACTGTAACACGTTGACGAGTTCCCTTGACTGTCCTTCGTCTTCATCATCAGACCCTTAATGACAGTCACAACCCATCTAGGTGTAAAGCTCTCATTAATACAAATTAATCAAGCCCAAACACCATGTAATTGCTGTAAATCGTTGAGGAGTTCCCCGACTGTCTTTCGGCTCCATCATCAGATCGACACCAGACCTTTATAAAATAGTAGTGCTTTAAAATACTTAATGAAAACATTAACAAACGCACTAGTCGCCACTACGATTTTCGAATGTTCCCCTTGATTTCTCTGGGATACCATCATCAGATCCTGGTTTCCTTATCATGGTATCACCCTTGAGATATCTCCTTTCCAACAAAAAAAGAGTCATCAAAATCGGTTCATAAACGACGTAGTTATCCGCGAACACATCAAAAAAATATATACGAGTCGAATTGAGAAACCTCATCCTTTTTTGAAGTCGGTTAAAAATACCAGAGTCTGTCGGTCCTTGTGTTTAATGAGCACTTAATGGATCATTTTTAAGCGTCGTTAGTTGAAAACACGTAGCGCAACAGCTCGTTCACACATGGTCTCCGTTTTACTGGTCCGTTTTATCGGATACGTTTTTTTTCATTGATGGCGTATGGAGTTGTATGAATGACTTCATACATGACACAGTATTCTGTATACAGTAAAAAATAACGGTCCGTTAAATTATGACATTCCGTTTTGCCATCAAATACTGGATGACGGAACATTAAAAATATTACGTCTCCGTACAACTTTACCGGATACATACTGTCACACACCACGACACAACACGACTACGTCCATCCTTGTAGAGAAGCGGTGATATACTGCGAATTTGCTTCGTGAACATCGCAACCAGTAACGACGGATACGTTGAACGTAATAAGTACGGGTCCTATGGGTGAACAGAGCATAATTTTTTAGTCGTATCCGTTAAAAGGCTACTGCAAATACGGAGACCATTGTGTGATCGGGCTGTAAGTGATTGAGACACTACACGTAGCAACAACGCATAAGTAGCGGCCGAGCGAGGATACACGCAGCTTTATACGCGATAGCCACGAGAATTGTTATGACAGCGGTGGTGGCGGGCGGGGGGAGGAGGGGCCAGGTGCGTAATCAGCAATTCAAATGGTGCACTTCAGAACAATCGCGCTCGCTATAATATTTCAAATCGACACCTCGCGCCGCGCATTTTCTCTCCCCCGTCCGTTCCCCACCCCCGACACCAGGTATTGCCGACGCGGGCTAAACTCTGAATTATAACGTGAGAATTATGATGGAGTGCCGTTTAAACCGCTCAGCACGGGCTTCAATGTTTAAGCAACGCCTAACCCTACATGCAGGCCGTATAAGTATTTGAGCAGGCGTCGCCGCGCCGCCGTCGGCCGCAGCGGACTGAGCTTTGCTGGCGCGATTACATTTTGCTTACAAGCAAGTAGCATGCTTAACGTTTAGTTTAGTTTTGTTTAGTGACTCATTTAAATGTCAACCATATTGGCCCTTGAGATGTACTCAGATTTATATATTTCTTAGATTTACCAATGTTTGCTTACATTACTTCCAATAACAGATAATACTTAGGTAAAGACATTTAAACTTAGTGTTCCAAACACTACAACAGATCAGCTATTCGCAGTTCTTATTTGCTAGATTATAATATACGTTCGCTGAAACTAAAATGATCGACGTATTATTTAGTAACAACGTATTCTATAGGTTATCTATTAGCACACAATGTCTACCAAGTATAATATAGTTGTAGCTCCATATTATATTGTCGAGGAACCGGTTGTTTGGCCGTAATATTTTTTATAGAATTTCGTCAAGCCGGCTACGGTTCTCCTTAGTAATGTTTGACGTAACGTAAATGCCAAGGGCAAGTGCGGTTGGGTTAGAACTGTGACTACAGAAGAGATACTTAGCACCTACTCTATGACCCTAACAATGCACGGAAGGTGCCGCGGCGCTATTTCAAGGTACTAAATTTAGAGGTTTCAGTAACTGGCTCCAAAGAGATGGCTCGCTTACATCGGTTTATCTTTTAGTCTACATTGACACGTAATCAACGTAAACTATTGACACGTAATCAACGTAAACTATTGACACGTAATCAACGTAAACTTAAAAACTTTATAATACAAAAGCTAAAATCATGTATCTTTATCGCGGTATGGTAAAACTTCTGGCTAATCCAAATTACGTTGCAATACAAATGTTGGCTAAAACTTTTAAATGAAGAACTAATTGCTGGTGTTTTTATATATGTGTAATAAAATGGTTTATTATATTGGCATTATAGTTGGTGTAGTACTGCTGCGCTGTACGCCTGGGTAGGTCCGTGTGTGGCGCTGCGTCACGCGAGCGGCGGCGAGTGCCGCGCGGCGCCCGTGACGTCACGTACCGTCCCCCCGCTTCCCCCCGCCCGCCGGCGCAGCCTTACAGTCGATAAGGGCGGACCGGGACCTGACTCTCTGAAACTTCTCAGATTCAGACTCAACAGCGTTTTGTGCATTCATTAAAACAAGAATGCCAGATTGGACCTTAGAGACAATGTGGCCCGACATAGTACAATATTTTTATTTTATATGAGAAACAAGGTTGAACTTTTTTTGTTGAAAGGATCTTATATTTTAATCGTATATGTAAGGGTTATGTTAATTCGTTACCTTAATTCTAGATAATTTTGTGGATTTTTCGAATAGTTTTCATTTTTTTTAAACTATTTATCATTTTTGAAACGAGATCATGAATATAAATTTCAATAGGTATAGCGCTATATGAATTGATTTTTGCTTTGAAAACAGTGCAAATAAAAATTTATTTTTTTTGTTTTTTTTTTAAATATAATTTTTAAGTTAAGTTAACTATCCCATATTTTGGAATTGTTGTAGAGCATACGCGGTACCCGCTAACGCCAGCTGCGTGCTCGACGGCGGCGGCGGGCGGCGGGCGGCGGGCGGCGGGCGGCGGGCGGCGGGCGGCGGCGGGCGCCTCAGTCGCTCGCCGCGCGCCCCCCGACGCACAGCGCCGTGGTCCGCGCTGGTTGCCGTGTACCGCCGTGAACCGCCGTGGAAGTCGTGACAGTGCCAGCTCAGTGCGAGAGACATGTGAAACCCCTGGATTTGCCACCCTGCTCGCGCGCCGCAACATGTACGACTACACATTAACTATTACTTAAGTTTTAGCACAATTAACGTAAAGAAAAGTTGGTGGAAAAACTGGATATTTATGAACTAAAACAACTTATAAACTTGCGCTACAAAGTTTCAAGTGTCAAGTGCAGACCATGCTCCATATTCAATATTAGAGGCTAATTTACTCTAAATATCAGAAAATTATGACGCTTAATAAAAACGTACAGAAATTTTCATAAGGACAACCAACTAGGTATAATGGAGGGACGAACAATCTTGATTAGAAATAAATTTAAAGATTTATTATTGACAAACGTAGCCGTGCGGGTTGCATTACAATTTATGTCTGTTTTTTCGAGATGCTTTATGAGAAATATAACATAAACAAATTATAATAATTATCTCATAGGAGTGGATCTGACATGACCTCTAATGATCCAAACGTAGAAGTGGATCACTGTGATTCATTATATTCTGAATACCTAGGTAATCTTTTACGTCTGCGGTAATTAGCAATCACTTAATTTAAAGTTGTTGCCTTGTAACTTTGCAATCTACGTAATAAAATGGTTTTGTATTTAATAACCGATTCACAACATTGACTGATTATACCATAATATGTATCATACATAATACACAAGAGAAATGTATTAACATTTATGATAATACCAGTAAAAAAAATAGACATTGAATAAGATCTGACCTACCTAATAAGAAAGCAAAAATCTCGTTAGATAACAGATAAAGATATTTTATAATTAATATTTTTTTGGAAATTATAATATAACTGAGTCCAATTCTGTCAATAAATTCGTCCATGAAATGTTTGCATCCCATTACTGGGTACTAAACATTGCAAATGCATTTTAGTCAAAAATAATGTTTCCTTTTGTAAATCAACAATAATCGTTCACGGTGTATCGCCCCACGAACTAAATGTTTCACTCGTAAACCCCTTCGCAAGAAAAGTAATAAAGTCACCCTCACCACACCTCACCTCACCACACCTCACCTCACCACACCTCACCTCACCACACCTCACCTCACCACACCTCACCTCACAGACCAATAGCTTTACCAACGTCGTTTTATAAGGCATGCAGTATTGGAAGAGAGGGAGTGAGGTCATTCCGACGCAAAATAGAACAAGATACATGAACTTAATATATCGGCCTCCTAGCCATTAATATATACACGACAAAAATGTTTTTAATATGCGTATTTTAATTTTTAACAAGCTTCCTGATGATATAAAACTAATTAGTATAAATAAACTTCACAGTGTATTAACAAAATGGCTATTAGGACATTGCTTTTATAGTGTTACCTAGTGAATTCTTAAACCACAAAATGTATTAATGTTGTCACAATAATTAAGATTTTTGCACGCCTGCATGCAGGTTGAATACAATTGTACTAAATTTAAAAAATGTAACATCCAAAACTGTGTTCTAGCAAATAAATTTATTATGTTATCTTATCTTATCTTATCATGTGAAAGAGCAAGAGCTATTATTCAGTTGTATTTAGATAAGCAAAACACATTGGATGATCGTCAGATGGCTTCGGAAACACTATGTCTACTACATCATACAACGTACAATGGTTTAAAAGACTTTTTAACATAACATTGCATTTATTCTGTACGACTTTTAAGAGAATAAAGCCAAATATAATTTTATTCAAATAAACTTTAAAAAAGTCCTTTTGAATCGTCCAAACATTTTTTACCTACTACCCATTCAGGACGTCTATTTTTTAGCTGTGGAGAAGAATGGGCGCAAGAAACTCCACAGCTTTAATATAAGTAACGACATTCATTACAAAATTATATGCCGTTACTAAGTTATAGAAGTTTAAAATAACTTAACTATATTTTAAATTAGAAATACCTGTTGGAGTGATTGGAGCATTTTAAACCCATGCTGTTTTGTCATTAATGTAATCAGACACTTTATAATAAGCTCTTTATAAAGCTTTTCTTGAAATGCGATTTTAAATTTATTAATATCAAGTTTTTGGACATTACTTGGAACTTTATTGTAAAAACGTACACACAGGATTCTAAATGAATTATTTACTTTGTGGAGCCTAGTAAAAGGTACTGCTCGTTTGTTTTTATTTCTAGTGTTTATATTGTGAATATCAATGTTTTTAGAAAAAGTTTCAATATTGTTATAAACATAGTTACATTAGGTTCTCGTTAATATATTGTGATGCAACTGTCATTATATTAATATCTTTAAATCTCTCCCTGAGAGAATTACCAGCTCTTAGGTTATAAATTGCTCGAATAGCATTTGAATGTCGGCAGCATTGCCCCACAGTAAAATGCCGTACGACATTACGCTATGGAAATAACTAAAGTAAACAAGTCTAGCTGTTTCAATGTCAGTGATCTGACGAATTTTCATTACTGAATAAGCCGCAGAGCTCAGTCTACTCGACAATTTATCTATATGTAAGCCCCACTGTAGCTTTGCATCCAACGTAATGCCTAGACCTTTAATAAACGAGACCCTAATAAAAATCACAATTTGGTAATCAATTGCGCGCCATAGAAATTAGTAGTTTATATCAGCAAAACAAACAGTACCGCAGACTCTTTTAACTTAAGTGGAATAACATAGACACACACTAGAACTTGACCCATATTTATGTAGTAAATAGCAAACAAACTGCCCCACTTCTGGGCAAAGGGCTCTATCATAGAAGTCATGACATCGCCACAATAGATAGGTATATGGCTTAATTACCACAAACAACAAACCCGGGCGATCCGACTAGGCTAACCGACTAACCGAATAATCCGAAACATACTTAGCCCGATCGGGGAATTGCAGCCAGTTCCTTTGACACTCTGCCGCTCATGGAGATTCAATAAAATATAAATGGTAAAATGTACTCACTCGATCTTTACACAACGGCTGTGCCGGCATACAACCAACGGGCAATGGTGGTTCAGTTAGGATGTGGCAAATACCACACAGCCGCAGGTAGGCTGCTCGTCTGCATAGGCGACACACAAATGCAAACCAAACCTTCTGTAACACATTTAAAGTGCGCGGTAGTAACTCTACATTAATAATTGTACACAAAAACAGAAAATTCAAAACACAACTTACAAAACTCATAATAGATTAATAAACACAACATAAACACAAAAATATATTGCCGATGTCGAGATGGTGGTAAGTTACCACTATCTCGACAATAACATTGAATCTACAGCCCAGTTTCTTCAACAGTTATAAAAACCTCTAAAGTAGGGCGGAACAAAACCTGCAGTCTTTTGGATAAAGTTATTGTAGCAGTGAAATAGTACGCACACTCTCCACGTCCAATTAACCCGCATGCCTTTCGTTAAGAACACTCATTGCGAAACGAAAAACACATACATACATATTACTTCATGGTTGAAGTAATAATACAAGCTATTTCGGGATTTTCCTTTCTATGGGCAATTGTTACCTAATTTAAATAAATAACTAAATAATAAAAAAGGGGCCGACGTTTGTTAGTAACAAAAGCAGAATTGAAGTACACACGGCGGCAGATCAACCTACCCAAATTTCTACAATCAATTTTGAACTTTATTTTTTGGTTATAAGGATCAATATTCATTGGAGAAATGTGACAGATTTGGGTAAGTTGATCTGCCGCCGACTGTACCTACATTTTCTTCAATATGATTTTCACGTCCTGTCCATAGTAATATACGTAGTTACTATTATGTAATCTGTAGTAATATGAATCGAAGTTAAGATCTACGTTTAAAGCTCTTTTGTCGTGCCTTTCCTTGCTCTGTTCGCGCGCTCCATCAGTGCCCCCATCAGCGCCCCATCAGCGCCCCATCAGCGCCCCATCAGCGCCCCATCAGCGCCCCATCAGCGCCTCATCGGCGCTCCATCAGCGCCCCTCATGAAATTGAAATGAGTCTAGTTGGAAAGCGTATATACCCTTTCAACTCTCCGGAGTAAATGTTTTCGATTCCAAAGTATCGGCGTTTACTTTTCCAGGAGGAGTTGTTTTTCCCGTGAGCGGCGCAGAGGCCTCTCCAACTTTCCTACGTGAACCTTTTTGTAAGTTCATAAGTCCAACATTCAAGTTCGTAACTTCGCTTTTTCTGGCTCCGTAACAGTAGCACACTAGCAACCCCGGAGCCACTTTTATTGAAGAGAATAAATAATTGAATTGCCTTATTTATTGAACATTGCTTCATAGGGAAAGTTAAACATCTGCATCTGGTCACAGGCAGATGCGGCCTGCAACAACAACAATCAGTTTTCATTTAAATCAAGTGTCATCTTAAGGCGCTGCCCAACGACGAATGCTCACTTTTAAATCTTTAAACCATTTCTTTGTTAAGATTTTCTCTGAAGGAAAACACGATAGCACAAAATTTTCTCGACAAGCAATTTCTTTCGTAAACTATGCCTTTTTTGAATTTAATAACTGGTTATTTCAAATACTACTGATATTATCAAGATAAGACATACTCTAAACGAAAAGTAATCTGTTTTTTAGATTTGCTTGGTTATGGTTTTTTGATACGTCTTGTAACATTGAATCAGTACCTAAGTAATTCTCAAAAAACTGCTTTCCGCGTGTTCGCTGTTATTCATTTAGTAGCCCCGTGACCACTGTCAACGTTGAACGTGTGCTTGAATTCACAGCGGACGAACCATCAAATAAATGTAATTAATTTGAATGTCAAAGTGGAATCCGTTCGCGTAGGATACGCTCGTTAACGTCGTCCCAACTAGTCGATCTTAATTACGTATCGACAGGCAAGTAACAAGATGGTAGGGAAATGCAATCTACTGGTTGGCCTGCGGTAGGAGGCATAAATTTTGACTTCTTTTTCTGGCACCTTTTTCGGTGGGCGGTGGGCAACAAAATAATGTAATTTTACTCTGGTTAAGCTTAAGCTTATAGCTTGTAGATTTAAACGTATGAGAAAGACAACTATTTACTATATACCTATACTAGATTGTGTTGTCATTTTGATGTAGAACTAAAAAAACTATGCGAGAGGTCAATGTCTATAGACGTAATTGTCTTGTAGTCCTTAGGCAAAAATCGTTTTCAGTGCGAATATGGGGCTTAAAAGGGTCTTAAAACTTGGAAGGCTTTTCCACTGCCTTCCACACTTGTTCGTATCGGTTTGGTTGATGACGTCTGATTCCCTGAATGTCTAAATCCGCGAATTATGATCCATGAGCTGTAAACTAGTGTAACTAGTGTCGTATGTACGTCAATCGCGAATTATAGTTTTAATGAAGTGTGAAGATTAGAATGTTATACAAAGAAGTGGTGACAAAAGAAAACAATCTGTGGGGTTGTTATGGTAATCTACGTACCACTGGAACGAGCAGCCGAGAAGACTGTTATGTTGTTCTTGTTGAGGCTTTAGGGTCTTGTCAATGATGGTCTCGTTTCCAGATTCACGTCATTTATTTATCAAACACCAGTACTTAAATTAGTTACAGGTAAAGGGTCTTGTCGTCAGCCGCCTCGACACCAGAGTGAATGCAGACATGGCGGCTCCGTAGGGATGTGCCACTACGCACAATCTACGTAGTGATGTACCTAACATCCCCCTTCTTAATTCATATACAACATCAATAAAGTTACTACAATTCTTATTAGTCTATTTCTTAAATCCATCTTTTAGGCGGTCTTACAACACGACCAGAACGAGTTACAATTTCTGAACATGAGTCTTCTCGGGGTCTCACCTCATCCCTCTCCTGCGATGAGCTGGACTGCATGGGAGGGTAGTCACAGTCATTACAATTGAACTTTCGTCTCAGGTGAACCCTATTACGCCTATACCTAACGTTATTAACATCTTCTACCACATAAGACCTATTATTACCTAATCTTTGTTTTATTACTGCATGTTCCCAGTTACTTACAGGATTTTTCTTAAAATATACATGATCGTTAGGGTGTAACAATGACAATGGCTTAGTTTTTCTATTAAAGTATTTAGACTTTTGTACATCATTTTTTTTCTACAGACTTTTTATAATCATTGAATTTTACAATTTTAGGTTTTAACTTTTTGTATGACATAGGAATATTATCTCTTAGACTTCTAGACATTAACAATTTAGCTGGAGACGAAAAATTATTTTTTGGAGTATTTCTGTAATGTAACAATGCTATATATGGATCCGTTCCTGTCTCCTTACATTTTTTCAACATATTTTTTACAATTCTGTCCATTTGACTGTGGATGATATGGATCAGTAACAATATGTTCTATGTCCCACACATAAACAAAATTTTTGAATTCTAAAGATTGGAATGGTGGTCCGCCATCTGACACTAAAGACATAGGTATTCCATGACGGGCAAAAATGGACTTTAAGTGAGTGATCACATTGCTAGATCGACTATCTTTGTTTAACAAAGCAATTTCAATAAATTTGGAATAGTAGTCTGTCACAATTAAATAAGTTAAATTATCAAAATGCATTAAATCAATACCTACTTGTTGCCATGGATATTTGGTTATTTCAAAATTAATTAAAGTTTCTTTCTGATTACCAGGTTTGAATTTAGCACACACAAGACATTGTTCTATTAGGTTTTTTATATCAACTGACATATTAGGCCAATATAAGGATTCTCTAGCTAATTTTAAACATTTATTTATTCCTTGGTGACCTTTGTGAATTTTTTCTAGCATTTCTTTGTACATAGACTGTGGTACTATCAGTTTAGAACCTTTAAAAATTAAGTTTTTAATTACATGAATTTCACCTTGTATATTCCAATAAGGTTTTAACAATGGACTTATCTTATTTTTGCTACTTGGCCATCCTTCATAATAATATTTCTTTAACAATTGCAAAGTTTCATAATCTTTAGTAGCTTGACATATTTTCTTATAATAGTCTTGGCTTATTGCTAAATTAGAGTACATAAGATTGACATGACATGACATTTCAGACTCATTCTTGGGTACATAATGTTCATTGATAGCTGCCCTTGACAATGTGTCTGAGATGTACATTTCTTTGCCTGGTACATGTATAACATTTAAATCATATTTTTGTAACGTTAACATCATACGTTGTAATCTAGATGGGACATCGTGCAATGGTTTATTAAATAAATGTACTGTATGTACAGTGACTCTATGACCATATACATATTAATGGAACTTTTCACATCCAAATTGTATAGCTAACAGCTCTTTTTCAATTTGAGCATACCTTTCTTGCATAGGAGTCAAAGTTTTCGAGCTATATGCAATAGGTTTATTACATTGCAATATCACTGCACCTAACGCTGACTTTGATGAGTCTACTGACAAAACTAATGGTTTGTTGGGACTATAATGTGCTAAAACTGGTGACTGGGTAATCTCATGTTTGAGATTGTTCAGACATTTGTCATGATTTTCATCCCATACCCAGACAGTATTTTTTTTTAAAAGACTCCTCAATATTTGAGTTTTTTCTGACAAATCACTTATAAAAGGACCTAGATAGTTTATCATACTTAGAACTCTTTGTAATTCTTTGACATTTCTAGGTGTGGGCATGTCAATGATAGCTCTCACTTTCTCTTGATCAACCCTAGCACCTTCTTTATTAAAGACATAGCCTAAAAAGCAAACTTCTGATACTGAGAATTTACACTTTGACTTATTAAATTTTAGCTTGACTTGACGAGCTCTTTCCATGACCTTACGTAACCTTTCATCATGAACAGACTGCGTGTCACCATAGACAAGCAAATCATCGATGAAAATTAAAATTCCTTCTATGTCACCGAACAAATTCATCATGACTCTTTGAAAGATTTCTGATGATGCATTTATGCCATATGGTAATCTTAAGTATTTATATCTACCAAAAGGTGTTTGAAAGGTACATAAGTCTGAACTGGACTCGTCTAATCTTAACATCCAAAAACCAGAAAATGCATCAAGATGCGAGAAATATGCTGCACCTTGAAGCTGAGACCTAATTTCATCAATTGACTTGAGTGGATAGTGTTCCCTCATTATATTTTTATATAAATTTCTAGACAGATTCGTAATTGACCTGATGCTTTGACTGTGACTACAACAGAATTCACGCATTCTGTTGGCTTGGTTACCTTTTGAATGACTTTCATTTCCTCCATGCGATCCAACTCCTCGCGTAGTTTGTCCATTATAGCAAATGGAACTTTCCTTGGAGGATCAATGCATGGTACCGCATCATGCTTTAGCTTTATGCTACATACTGGAGGTAGACACCCGAGACCCTGAAATAAGTCATTATACTCTGTAAGAATTTGTTTACAATAATTTTGATTACTTATAGAAAATACTCATTTGATTATACCTAATTTTTCACAAGTTGGTAAGCCTAAAACTGTTGGACAACTTATGTTCGCAATAATAAATGAAATGTTTTCAATATTTTTGTTGTGACTAAACTGACAGCTCAAATGACATTGACCTACAATTGGTATTTCTTTACCTCCAAAACCTGTTACATTCACTTGACACTTAATTAGTTTATTGAACATATTCAAACTGTTAAAGGTTTCTTTTGACATTATGTTTACATCTGCACCTGAAACTAAAATACAATTAATAATTTTACCTGCAATATTTATGTTTATATTCCATGAATGTTTTGAATAAGTGTTGTTTATGGGATGACTTCTACTTGTGTTGTTACATGAAAAAATGTTGTTATTAGACTCTAAGCATGCAAAATTGTTATTTGATTTATTTGATTCACACTCAAAAAATTTAAAATTGTTGGTGTGTGATAAATGAATGTCTGATAATATTTTTTTATTATTTTGACTAATATACTTTTTATTATTTTGTAGGACAGAGCTCTCATCGCATTCAGCCTTGACATTATAATCATCGAGATCTGACCTATTTACACCTATGACTCTTTGACTAATATACTTTTTATTATTTTGTTGGACAGATGTGTACCTGTTGCTTGACTGCTTGACGCTTGATGGACTAGACTGACTTGTGTGCCTTTCGTCTGACTGACCCTTACGTGCACGACGATGACAATTATAATTATGACTCGACTGATTTTTCTTAAGACTTTGACCTGACTGACTTGACTGACTTGACTGGCTTGACTGACTTGACTGACTTTTCTGACTTGACTGACTTGACTGGCTACTTATAGTGCCTATAAAATAATTACTATTACTGACTGACTCAAGACTGTTCATGGAAGTAAACGACTCTAAATGTCTTACATTTTTATTTCTAAAACAAAATTGAGCAAAATGACCAAAACTGTTACATGACCTGCACCTAATTCCTGCAGCGGGACACTTTTAGCGATGAACCTGCCCACAGCAACCACACGATGACTTTCCAGGCTGCTTCATCGGACTTGGAGACTTCTTGTTAGCCCAATTTGACGCCTGACTTGACCTGCTCCTACCCGGTGCTCGCTGTCGACTGGAACTGCGACCTCGCCTGACAATCATGACATTTTCATTGGTGCTTTCTTTTACCTTTTTTTCGGCATCATGCTGAGCGACTATCAGAGTCTTTGCTAGCTCTCTCATCCTTTGGTACGTGAGCTTTGGCTCCTGCAACAATCTCTGTCTGACATGTGCATATTCCAAATTGAGGTTTGCTATAAAAATATCCCTGATGAGCGATTCCTTAAGGGTTCCAAATTCGCATTCTTTGCTTTTATTTTCAAGATCGGTCAAAAACTCATCGATACTCTCGGATTTTTCCTGCCTCCGGGTGAAAAATATGTACCTGCACATTGTGACATTTTTACGTGGCTCAAAATAATTGTCGAATTTTTCTTTGATCTGTGCAAGCGTGCTGACATTAATTTCGGTGTTGAATGAATTGAAAATTTCTATACCTTTGGCACCAATGTGGTGAAGCAAAATAGCGATTTTCCTTTTTTCTTCGGTTTTATCCAGACCTGTCGCCAGAAGATATAAATCCAACTGCTGCCACCACTTTTTCCATGCTTCGGCATTATTGGTCGAATTATCTGATGATATTTTCAGATTTCCCAGCGCCATGTGCATGCGCTGCACATGGTCCATGCCAACCGGATTTGTCATATTTTACGTACTTTTACTTCTGACACCATGTTATGTTGTTCTTGTTGAGGCTTTAGGGTCTTCTCAATGATGGTCTCGTTTCCAGATTCACGTCATTTATTTATCAAACACCAGTACTTAAATTAGTTACAGGTAAAGGGTCTTGTCGTCGGCCGCCCCGACACCAGAGTGAATGCAGACATGGCGGCTCCGTAGGGATGTGCCACTACGCACAATCGTGCGTACGTAGTGATGTACCTAACAAAGACAACAGACATTTTAAAAATAATTGATTACAATCATCCAATGTGTTTAAAATGTTTTTATGACAGACATGTTTGATTAGCTATAACATAATCCCCGTTTTATTTCTGATTTTGTTGTAAACTGTAAGTTATGTTTATTTTAGGTTTTCAGAAAATTAAATAAATTATATAACTATGATTATTATATATAATAATTTTTATATTATAATCATCAAGCTTATAATATATAAATAACTGCTGTGTAAGAAAAATACTATCCAATACAATAAAATACAAGAATACAATTAATTTAGAGGGGCCCAATAAGACACAATGCGCATGACCATTGTCGGCGAAAGCGTTTCACACATCTGACTTCTGTATATCTAGGAAATGCTTCTTAGGCCTTATATTAAATGAAAAAATACTATACTAAGTGAGTTCCGAAATGGCAGAGGCAAGTCATTCCAACACTTAGTTGCACTGAATTGAAAACTCTTACGAAATGTGACAGTTCGGTCAAAGAGTCTAAACACTTGGTCCGCTGCTGTGGAGTACCTGCTCGTCGAAAATGATGATGCCTTTGTTTCGTATTTGTTACAATGGCGAGCCCATCTCACTCCGACAATAAAGGAAAACATTAAACTCCAAACACAAAAAATTAACAAAAGCATTTGTTGCAAATAAACAGGCATTTATTTTTGTTGGAAATAAAACTTTGATTTGTATTATGGACGAATCGATTATCGAGATTCAATTTGTTTGGTGGCATAATGGCCCCATCACTAATTGTTCTTTTTTTCTTTGTTGGTACACTTGTCTCGGGAAGGCAACAATGGCTGGTTTATAGGTTATCGTGTGTTGATAATTAAATAGATTTTAAGTAGTAATAAGGGCATTTGGAGCCGTCTTACTCTAATTAAGTGTATTGTGCAACCTGTGTTTTGTGTGTGTGTACGTCGTAAGCGAATCGCATCGGGAGTACAATTCGCCGCTGTCGGCGTCACCGCTGCTGGAGTAAACAGGTATTTCCTCGGGGGAAAAGTGCACTTGGGGTAGTTTGGGTGTGATTAGGGAACCCTAGAAGACCCGGACTCGGATTCGGGCCCCATCGGACCATATGGATCCCGTTCTGGACGGCGGGAGCGGCATGGAACTGTGAGTGGATTTTGTAGATTTTAAGGTGTAACCTAATTTTAAACAGTAGCATAGAGTGTGTTGTGGGTTTCCGCAACATTTTGGTAGCAGAGCGTGGTTACTACCGGACCTCTAGGTTAATCGGTGTAATTTTGTGTATTTTGTTAGTTCGTAATAGGTTAAGCTCATTTCGTGTAAAATCGCACTTCCGGGACAGGTGCGGTTGAATTGTAAGGTTGGTAGTACCGTTGTATTTGGGCTGGGACATTTCTCGGAACGTTAATTGTTATTTAATTTCTTTCAATTGAAAGCATCGAGTCGATTCGGGATAATCGATTCCGTGTTTTCGTTGACTCGTTTTAATTTTGTGTTTAGGTTTATTTAGTTTAAGTTATTTATAATGACAGCGTCACGGCAGGAGTTGGCTCAGCAGCTCCGGTGGTTCACCGGGCTGCTTGCATTAATAGATCGGCCTAACCGGGAGGACGCCTTGGAGACGCGTTCGAAAGAAATGCAGGCTCGTTTCTTGTTGGCCGAGCGGTCGGTAACCGCTCTATTGTCAACCGACCCGGTCGGGGAGAAGGAGCTGGCCCTCCACGCCCAATATGTCAAGGATCTGGAGCACATCCAAGACATCTACGACGATGTCCTTCAGCGGGTGAAGGACATCGAGCGACTGCGGGAGGGGAAGCCTGTTGCGCGCCCCGCTTCGCTCCACACCCCTGGACCCAGCGCCATGGGAAGATTGGGTGCCCTGGAGGTCCCGCATTTCACCGGATGTATGCGGGACTGGGCTGGATTCCGGAACATGTTTTGGCCTTGGTGGATACTCGGAAGGATTTCACCAAGGCCGAAAAGCTGGCATATCTCCGTTCCTTCCTAGACGGAGAACCCAGACAGCTCGTACAGCATCTGGAGCTGCAGGATGCGAGCTACGACACCGCCATGCAGCTGCTGGAGAAGCGGTACGAGAAGCCGCGTCTTCAGGCGGACGCGCACGTGACCCATCTGCTGGGATTGCCGAGGGTCAACCATAGGGCTCAGCTGAGGGCGCAGCTGATCACCCCGCTCA
Organism: Eudonia lacustrata; assembly: GCA_947562085.1. Taxonomy (NCBI): domain Eukaryota; kingdom Metazoa; phylum Arthropoda; class Insecta; order Lepidoptera; family Crambidae; genus Eudonia; species Eudonia lacustrata. The sequence continues at coordinate 63,736 of OX387323.1, read as the reverse complement.
CCGTGTCCTTAAACGGGTTAAGGACGCTCGGACTGCCCGTCGACCAGTGGTCCTTCCTTCTTCTGCACATCGTTCTGGCCAAGTTGTCGCAGGAGATGAGGGACAAGTTCGAGCGGAATCGACTGGTCCACAAGGATCTCGGCAGCGTTCTGCTCTCGATAGGGGAACTTCTGGAGTTCCTGGAAGAGGAGGCTGGCCTGCTGGAAAACCAGCTAGCCTCCCAGGAGGCTCCGACAAGTGCGCCGGCCCGCACTTCCGGAGTCTACGGCGCCCAGCCGCCACGCAACCCAGGGAAGGGTCGCGGCAGGCTGGTGGCTGCGGCCGCCATCAACCCCGGTTCTGGATGCCGGGTTTGCGGACAGCAGCACTTGGAACAGCTATGTCCAGCAATTCTCGGGCTGCCCACAAAAGAGCGCCGAAACCTCGTTCGGACACGAGGATTGTGTTATGCCTGCCTGGGAGCACATAGGTATAATGAGTGTCCCCAGGCGAGGCCTTGCGATGTGTGCGGCGGACCGCACCATCGCTTACTGTGCACCCGTAGTGCTGAAGGCTCAGCACCGGTTCGGGAGAGGGGATCTCCCACGGGTGGCGGTTTGGGGCCGGGGTCAACTCCGCCTCCGGAAAGACGGAGTCCGCCACGGCCGCCACACTACAACCCCTCGTACACCCCGGCTCAGGTGAGTTGGGGACCGCCGGAACGGAGCCAGGTTCTGGCTACAACCCGGCACCCGGCGCGACCAACACCAGGAGTTGGTGCCTCTAAGGGCCACTGGGTACAGGGAGCCCCACCTCCAGACCCAACACCCGGATACTCGTACGCGTATCCTCCGCCGCCGTTGCCGGAACAACAACGACATGAGAACCGTCAACAGTTCTCACCGGTACTGCACGAGTACCCGAGGTTGGAATACCACCCACCCTATCACCGGTATGGTAGGGCAGCTGGATACGCACCACTCCGGATGGTGGCCTGCACGCGTCCGACTTACTGGCCGAGTCATCACGGTTCGACAGGGTCGGCTGCTGGCTCTGACGCGTGACTAGCCTGTGGTCGGGCTACGTCGGAACCGAGGACGGTTCTTTTGCCCATCGCGCAGGTACGCGTTTGGGGACCTAGGGGGGGACTTCGTCCGGATACGAGCCCTCCTAGACACTGGGACACAGGGCTGCTTAATTACTACGAGGGTAGCGAAGCGCCTACGTCTGGAGTGCGCGCCTCCCTCAGTTCCGATTCGGGGAGTCGGAGATACAGAAGTGGGGGGTCTGTCCGGTCAGACCCACATTTTCTTCTCTCCTGTGCATTCCGCTTCGATACAGATTGCGGCGGTCGTGATCGTACTCGACAATTTGCTGGGTTGGCATCTACCGACAGACATTCCGCGGGACGCAATGTCTGACACATCAGGTCTCATGCTGGCAGACCCTCATTTCAAGGAGCCGGCTCCGGTGGACCTCATATTGGGAGCGGATGTACTAGGCTGGATCCTTTTAGGGCCTCAGCGGATTCTGGGCCGCTCTTCGTTGGTAGCTATACCTACCATCTTTGGACACATTTTAATGGGACCGGTTTTCGACCAGGAGACGCGGGATGTCTCACCTGTCGTCGCTACTACCTCCATCGCTAGGACGATGCAAAAATTCTGGGAACTGGAAGAGCCTCCCATGGTCTCCCGTCTGGATCCGGAGCATGTGGAGTGCGAAACCTTTTATAAGAATCACACACGCCGGATGGCGTCGGGTAGGATCGAAACTCGACTGCCCTTTATCGACTGTCCCCCTCTCTTGGGAAAATCGAGGGCGTTGGCAGAGAAACGACTCTTGTCCATGGAGCGTCGTATGTCTCGCGATCCGGTGCTTCGGGAAAAGTATATCGAGTTCATGCGAGAATACGAGGCCTTGGGGCATATGTCGCGGGTGACTGTCGACTAGACAACGACAGATCATTTTTTCTTGCCTCACCACGCGGTGTTGAAGGCCTCATCTGGAAAACTACGGACTGTTTTTGACGGATGGACTGTTACGCGTTGGAGGTCGCCTCAAAAATGCCGACCTGCCCTTCGGTAGCCGTCATCCTCTGCTACTCCCCAAAGGAGGACCTTTGGTAGAACTGGTGGTCTCGGATAGACACCTGAAAAACGCTCACGCGGGGTGTAATGCGTTACTGGCGATATTACAGAGGGAGTTCTGGATTTTGTCCTCTCGGAGAGTGGTTCGCAGCGTGTTATTTAAGTGTGTGGCTTGTTATCGGGTGAAGGCCTCCACTATGCAGCTATGGGGGATCTCCCTTCTGACCGGGTTTGTCAGACTACTAGGCCGTTCGACGGGGTCGGTACGGATTTTGCTGGACCGTTTCTAGTGAAAACCACAGCCTATCGTAACACTAGGGTCACGAAAGCATACCTGTGCGTTTTTGTCTGCCTGGCCACTAAGGCCGTCCACCTGGAAGTGGTTTCGGCTCTGTCTACGGAAGTCTTTGTCGCCACGCTGGATCGTTTTGTTTCGCGACGGGGTTTACCTTCTCTCATTCGGTCCGACAACGGTACCAACTACAGAGGCACTGCCAACTACTTAAAAGATGTGAACGATTTTCTGGATAAAAATTGTAATAGCATAAGTCAAGCTCTCGCACAGCGGGGAATCACATGGCGATTTAGTGTGCCAGCCTGTCCCCACTGGGGCGGGATATTTGAAGCCGCGGTAAAATCGGCAAAAACTTACTTGCGCCGGGTAGTCGGGGAAACTACCCTCACGTATGAGGAACTTACAACTGTGTTTTGTAAGGTTGAGGCGGTTCTCAACTCGCGTCCGCTTTGTCCACTCTCCTCTGACGCAAATGACATGGAAGTCCTGACCCCTGGTCATTTTTTGGTCGGTCAGCCACTCACTGCCCTGCCTGAGTATCCCTGGAAGGATGAACGCAGACACCGGATGTCTCGTTTTCAAATGATACAACAAATGAGTCAGGACTTGTGGCGTCGTTGGTCACTGGAGTATCTGCATTTATTGCAGCAGCGTGTAAAGTGGACAGACCGGACGTCGCCCCCTTCGGAGGGGGATCTGGTTTTATTAAAAGAGGCTAATTTGCCATCGTTATTTTGGAGACGAGGTCGCATTTTAAAGTTAATCTGGGGCGCGGACGGGACTCCGCGTGTGGCGCAAGTGTTGGTTGATGGATCGGTGCTAAATCGCGCAGTCGCGACCTTAGCTCGATTACCGGTTGACTAGTTTAAGATTTCAGGCTAGAAAGCGGTACGTCCGCTTTGGGTGGCGGGATGTTGCAAATAAACAGGCATTTATTTTTGTTGGAAATAAAACTTTGATTTGTATTATGGACGAATCGATTATCGAGATTCAATTTGTTTGGTGGCATAATGGCCCCATCACTAATTGTTCTTTTTTTCTTTGTTGGTACACTTGTCTCGGGAAGGCAACAATGGCTGGTTTATAGGTTATCGTGTGTTGATAATTAAATAGATTTTAAGTAGTAATAAGGGCATTTGGAGCCGTCTTACTCTAATTAAGTGTATTGTGCAACCTGTGTTTTGTGTGTGTGTACGTCGTAAGCGAATCGCATCGGGAGTACAATTCGCCGCTGTCGGCGTCACCGCTGCTGGAGTAAACAGGTATTTCCTCGGGGGAAAAGTGCACTTGGGGTAGTTTGGGTGTGATTAGGGAACCCTAGAAGACCCGGACTCGGATTCGGGCCCCATCGGACCATATGGATCCCGTTCTGGACGGCGGGAGCGGCATGGAACTGTGAGTGGATTTTGTAGATTTTAAGGTGTAACCTAATTTTAAACAGTAGCATAGTGTGTGTTGTTGGTTTCCGCAACATTTAAAACGTCAGTAAAAATGGTGTAATGTGACTACGAGGTGGAATTCTGAAGCAAAAACGTGCGCATGCATTTTGCACTCTTTGTATTAGGCGGGACGTTTTATTTAATATTCGGGATCCATAAACTTCTCCATAATTTTAATTATGAAATAATCGTTTTAGTTCTTTATAATGTAGCAGTCATCAACTCATCAACACCGTCGCAGCGGTGCACCAGCATCACCGTGGAGCCCCGCGGGGGGCAGGCGGGGGAAGGGGGAAGGTGATTGATCGCGCGCGATTAGTGGGCAGCGTGCACTCCGCACTCCGCCTGCAAACTTTAATCTTTCCAGGTCGTTGAATTAATCAAATTATGGAATAATGTAAAGTACCGCCCCCGCCGACTCGTCTGCGCTCATTCATAGTATTGCAAGGGCGGGCGGCACGCTCAACTAATATTTATTGGGTGGGTTCCAACAGTTATTTAGTGGTGTAGGTACAACATAATTATGCTGCTTTGTCGCTCACTAGGCACTGCGCGCCCCCGTTACCACTTATTACGACATTTATTACTTTATTCATTAAAAAAAATATTTATTCGAAAATGTTGATGAAAAAGCTTGGTTTAAGTCCGCCTGGCTAGCTACCACCAACTTACCTAAGTCTGTCGCTATAATAACAGTCAAAGTAGCATTCTTGTGTTCCGGCTTCCGTCGTTATAGATAAGACAGCCCTTAGTCGACGATTTTATCGTTACTTATCATCAGTTGAGGTGAAACCCAAGGCCTCAACCCTCAACCCAAGGTGAAATGAAAACAAAATAAAGCAAGCGAAAAAACAATAAGGTTTTATTCTTCAATACTGGTACACGTATGGTCTACTGAATTTTCGGCGCGCCCGCCGCGCCGTTGCGAGTGACGCGTCTTGCGGGCCGATGGGCGTCCTTGCCTGGGTGCAGATACCTTTATGAATACGGCCCATTCAATGCCCCAACACCTTTGTCACGGCTTTGTGGCGCTGCGTGGGGAGGTACTCACCTTGTCAATTGTTATGGGCCTTGTTACATTTTGACCGTGATTTTTGCATAAAATGCCCAATTTCGGCGTTCTTGTTCAGAGAAACTGAAACTCTTAGACAATTTTTACTTATTGTATGATGGAGAATAGTTAATAGTATAATTGGTAGCGGCCGGTCGTCGCTTTCTGCAATTTTCCCTTATCTATTTATATAAAGCCAAAATTCCGAAGCTAGTTTTCAATTGAATACGCTGACGGCAATTTTCAAGATAATGGATTGAACTACTGTACTAAGCAAACGAAATGAAAAATATATAATATTGTCTCTTAAATAGTGGTTGTGTTTTGTAGCGGCCTCGAAATTTCGAAATATGAATGGAGTTTCTACAAAAAAAATCCTATTCAAAGCCATATAACGTTCAGAATTAGTTGTAAATATCTCCTTACTCCAATAATATTATTAAGGTTTTGTTAAGGGCTGATTTTTCAATCGTCAGTTAAAATTTATTCATTGAATAATTTTGACATAATGGCAGATTCTCATAAGAAAATATGTCACAATGACAATATTATTCATTGGATAAAACTTATCTGAGGATTGAAAAATCGGGCCTAAGTTAAATGTACACCAGAATTAAAGTTAGTTTATAAGATTTCAAATTATATACTTTTTTTGAACGATAAAAAATTATTATACATCAAATAACTGTAATTACAACTGCACAAAATGCCACTTTTGCGATGCGTCGGCCGCTCGTAGTACTGAGAAAGCGCGAGGCGAGCGCAAGCATTTTGTGATAGGCCACATATGTCAACTTTTAAACGTTTAAACTATTAAATCTGTTGATCTGACTTTTAGTAAAATTTTGAACTCGTCATGGTAATGTCATATCTCAGCTCTAGAACTCAAACTGTCGATATAAATGGTACTAAATCATCTGGTTCTCATATAAAAATGGGAGTTCCACAAGGGTCGATTCTTGGTCCTTTTCTGTTCTTGATTTATATTAATGACTTACCATTCTTTGTAGAGAATTTCTGTGAAATTGTATTATTTGCAGATGATACTTCACTCATTTTTAATGTGACTAGGTGTAGGACTAATTATGAAAATGTAAATAAAGCTCTTTCAGAGGTACTCCATTGGTTTACTATTAATAATTTACAGCTTAACGCTAAGAAAACAAAATGTATTAAATTTATATTACCAAATGTCAGAAATGAACCAACCAATATTAGAATAAACGGTGATCAATTAGATTTGGTAGATTCTACAGTCTTTTTAGGCATTACCCTTGACTCAAAACTTCAATGGAATCCTCATATATCGAAATTGGCCGGTAAACTCAGTTCTGCTGCTTATGCCATTAGAAAAATTAGGCAGTTAACAGACGTTGAAACTGCTAGAACAGTTTATTTTAGTTATTTTCATAGTGTCATGTCGTATGGCGTCCTACTGTGGGGAACAGCGGCTGATATTGAAACTATATTCATTTTACAGAAACGAGCAATAAGAGCAATCTATAAACTAGGATCACGAACTTCCCTAAGAAATCTTTTTAAGGAGATTGATGTCCTGACAGTTGCATCTCAATATATTTATAATTGTATAGTTTTTGTACGTTGCAACATCAACTCCTTTACTAAACACAGTGACGTACACAATTTCAATACTAGAAATAACACAAAACTTGTAATGCCACTGTTCAGGTTACAGAAGGTACTTGGTTCTTTCTTGGGGCAAGGTATACACTATTACAATAAAATACCAAATTCTGTACTAGATTTACCTTTAGATAAGTTTAAAAAACATGTGAAGTCTTTATTACTTATAAAAGGTTATTATACAGTCAAAGAATATTTAGATGATAAAACAGCCTGGTTATAACAAAAATCACATATTATATTTGAATCAATTTATTAAAATTATTTTTTATACTTTTTATACTGATATGACAGCCTTTATCAGCATTGTCCTACAGATAACAAACAGCGTTGCGTTAAATAGTATTATGTGTCATTAAGTTTTTATTTAGAGTATCTTGAGTGTGTCATGCTCTCTTTACTGTCTCTGCGGTGGTGGCGTGTGCGTCGGGTCGTTACGTTCCCTAAAATATGGTTGAGCGAAGCGATGGCTGATTCATACGTCATGCTCGTGAACGGGTGCCGCCTGTGGAGGCTGGTCTGCTCTTGCATACTTATCTTATTTTTAGTATTATTAATTATAGTTTGACTTTGTTTTACCTAAACAATTTTTGACTTTTACTAGAGTACTGTAGTGGTGCTGTATGACATTGTGGAAATTGAAACCTTTACATAATTATCTGATGTAAATTTGTTAACTTACATTTTTTATTTTGTTTTTTTACATGTTGCAATTGTCTTATATATATTTTTTGTGTTTATTTGTAATGGAAAGTGTTCTGCTATGATAGGGCATTTTCCAATATTTTTGACGCTGTAAGGGAGAAAAGAGCTGGACACTTGCTGAGTTTCTTGCCGGTTCTTCTCAGTACAAGATCTCCCGCCCAGAGTAGATTTACGAACCGATGGCATAATGACATTCACAAGAGCTACTTGTAGCCTAAACTGAATAAATGATTTTGAATTTTGAATTTTGAATTTTGAATGGTGTACTTCTAGACTCTTGGAAAGTATTAGATAAAAGTGCGTTCTTATTAATAATTTTACAAAGCAATGAATATAAAGCAAACCATAGGTCACAGAATAAAAATATTAAATGTTATTTTAATTTAATGATTTCAAACCATAAATATTAAAAACGGCCGATGAAATTGATCTACTTATATGTATAATTTTGAACTCATTACGCTGATTATAATTATAATTTAGTCTGAGTAAATAAATAGGTACAATAAAGTTATTTATTTGATGTAGGTTATATTTTGATGTTTCTATTTATATTTTTTTACTATTTATTTATTCTTACTTACTTTAATACTTTTAAAAGGATTCATATAAAAATAGTATACCCGTACATCTTTTCATCTCGATTATCGCTACAGAATAAAATCCCTCCGGCTATTGGCGACGATGGATTCTTACTAATGTCTACAGTAAAAGTATAGATGTTCTCGCAGAAGTGCTGACACGATTTTAAATATTCTTACAAATAAATATCTGTTTAGTAATAGTTATTGGGTGGGTCCTGTGCTGCCAGCACTGCAAAACGATAGCTACAGCTAGACAATGCTCAAAACAGAGATGCTGTCACTTTTTAGCTAATATTATTAGACAGAGACACAACTATATTAAACACATATTTAGCCATTGTTTAACTTTACACACTGGTTTGAAGTACAAGGGTTAACATTTTTGTATTCCAATTTATAAACATATGATTTGTCTCACGTGAACTTCTCACGTGTACCTGATTACTTAGCTACAGTCTGGATTTGTGATCCTAAGATTTTTGTTGTAATTTGTCAATGGATTTAACCTGTTTGTGTAAATAATTATTAAATTAATAAATGGTCGTTGTCGTTGCCGTAGTACTATTACCTATCCTGTGCAGGTGCCTTCAATGTGAACCTAGGGATATATTAATAGATACATATTGCTCGTATTATTAAAGCGACGTCAACCACTTAATCATGTCAATCACACTTACCAAATCATCATCAACATCATCTAGTGCCGTCTTCGACCAAATGGGTAGACTGAATATAAAGTACCACCAAACTGGCACTAAATGATGATCCATTGTTATCATAAATAAGACGCAGTGTAACAATACATTGAGTTTTGATCGTTAAAGGAAATAGCACAAAATACTTGTTTTCAGCTGCACCTGGCGTCTGGCCACAGATACCACTGTAACGGCGCGTGGCTGTTTCAATCCATAGCGACGAAACTATTCCGCGCGCGCGCGCGGTCACAAACACCACACATCAAAGTAATTCACAACGTAACGTCTGTGTAACATCTAATTATAGATAATGAACGACAACGATCAGCGAACGAACAAACCTTAGCTCAAAATCACAATAACAATAACACGACATGCGAGCGTTTACACGACATTTTCTTTTTATAATATTATATTAAGTATAATAGCGTAAGCGTAGCGTTATGATGACATGCACAGGTTACAACGCAAACATACAAACACGACCTTTTTCCAAAAAGGGGTAAACAAGACAAAGCATCGAAATCACTAACTTTTCGTAATCTGCCGTCAGTGACCGACACCACATTAATTATGGCCTAAACAAACGTTAAGATATTTATAGCAATTAAGGTTTTTGTTATAACTTGTGTTAAGTGTCAGAATTCCAACTATTTCACTTTTCCCGCTTTCTGTTTTCAGATTTTCATTTATTAAGAACGAAATTTTATTAGTAATTTCGTAATAAAAAAGGTACAAATGTTTCAAAACCTTAAATGCTGTATCTCTGATGCGCGCGTCATTATCATTATTATGTTTAAGATGCTCTTATCTCGTGTGACATGTTTAGGAAAGCGTCACAAAGCCGCGGCCAGGTACTAGTGCGCGGTGCTCGTAAAAAACACATCAATCTCGGCGCGGGAGCGGTGATCAATCACCCGCATTAGCGCCCCCGCCCCCGCCCCCGCCGGCCGCACGCGCCCCCCCCCCCCCCCGCCCCGCCGGCCCCGCGCCGCACAACCCTTTCATGTCGTTTCCCTTTACAAACACCTCAATTCATTTAGGCAATGCTCGATGAAGTATACCAGCACCCGGGTGAATAAAAGAGTTACTAAAGTTCTCTGCCAAAAAATTGCGTTTATCTTCATAAAACATGAACTGTATGTAGTGTTAAACAATAGTTTTTATTATGATTTTTTGAAAAAAATAATTATCTCGTTTGTACGCTACGGGGCGTGGATGTCTTTGACCTCGAGTGTATTAAAGTCATCACAATAAAACATAAACATTTAGTGTTAATTTTGTTGGTTGTCCTATTAAATAAAATAAAATTAATTAATACCTACCGTTGGAAATCTCATCAACAAATATTTTTTCGTTATTGCCTTTTTACTTTCGCTATTTTTCATCCACTCAGCTAGTGTGTGTTTTACAGGAAGGAGTGGAAAGTGGTGGACGGGCAGTAGCGCCGCCAGCATGAGGCGAGCGGCGGGCGCGCTGGTGGCGGCGCTGCTGGCGGCGCTGGCGGCGGGCTCGCTGGTGCAGGCGCCGGTGGAGCCAACCGCGCCGCCCGTGCATGCGCCCGCGCCGCTGCCGCTGGACCTGGCCGCCGACGTAGCCGCGGAGGTGGCCGACGTGCCGGCGTGGCGCGAGCTGTGGTACGGCTCGCTGGAGGGGCTGCACCTGCTGCGCGAGCCCACCATCAACAACACGCAGGAGGACGTGCTCGTGCAGCTCGGCGCCGTCGCCTTCCTGCACTGCCCCGTGCGCAACCTCGGCGAGAGAGGCGTCGGTACCTTGCTACTCGCTACTGCTGAGGCGTCTCGCACACGACTCTGACTCACATGTGCGTGTTTGCAGGTGTCGTGGGTGCGGCGCCGCGACTGGCACATCATCAGCTCCGGAGTGCTCTTGTACACGAACGACGAGAGATTCCAAGTACGTTTGACTTTAACAAACCTATTGCTACCTATCACTTACTCACTGCACATTATAAAGCATTGTAGAAGTAATATTTTTGAAATCGGCAGGTATTACATAGTGAGGGTTCCGACGACTGGATACTGCAAATAAAATATGTTCAAAAACGAGATAATGGCACATATGAATGTCAGGTAACACTTCTCTTTTGCAACATAAATTTTGGTAGCTAGAGCTAAGAATAACGTGGGAGCTAACGTGTGGCCCGGCAGGTGTCGACGGCGTCGGGCACGCTGTCGCGGCTGGTGCACCTGCACATCGCCGTGCCCGAGGCCTTCATCCTGGGCGCCGACGAGCACCACGTGGACGCAGGCTCCACCATCAACCTCGTCTGCATCATCGAAAAGGTGACCACCACAGCCTAATTTATATGACAAAAACTCATTAATAATTATTCGATCACAAACTAAGCATGTTGCGTTGCAGAGTCCGGTGCCGCCGCAGTACGTGTTCTGGTACCACAACGCACGCATGATCAACTACGACGCGGCGCGCGGCGTGACCGTGGCCACGGAGCCGGGGCCCAAGACGCAGTCCACGCTGGCCATCCGCACCGCCGCGCCTGCGCACTCCGGCAACTACACCTGCTGCGCCGCCAACACCGAGCCCGCGCACATCTACGTCTACGTCTCCGAAGGCAGTCAGTGCTCGTCCTTTGTTCTAAGCCCCTTAGTTTTTGATTGGGAAAGCGCCCTAAGCTTACCACTGCAAAAACCAAGCCAATTTTAATCCCGATATTTCGGAGCGTCCCTTTCCCCCGCGGCGTTCTCTGTACCCACATCTTTACTAAAATATCCGGAGTGTCAAAGCTAAATGTGTATATTGGATAAAAACTATTGTCAACTGTGTACTTTTGTGGCAGGCGACAAGATGGCAGCGACTTTGAGCCGCAACTCGTGCGGGTCGTGGCGCGCGCGGGCGCTGCCGCCGTGGGCGCTGGCGGCGGCGCTGGCGCTCGCCCGCCCGCACGCGCCGCGCCCGCCCCGCGCACCCGCCGCGCTAGCCGCGCTCGCCGCCGCCGCCGCCGTGGCTATCATAATGCTGTGAAATTCAATTACTGTTGCCATTTTACAACTGTTACTCTGTGACTCCATTAAACGACTAAGTGAAAGTTAAACGATGTGAAGAAAGATGAACTTTCTACTCTCTGCGTTTTAAAGCACGCTTTCGAATGTCCGTGCTCACGAAAAGCAAGGTTGTTGGCGATTGACTATTGTGTAAGTACGGTTTTATTGCGTCTGGAAAGCACCTCTAAGGAAAGCGTCTCACGTCACACCGTTGTGAACCGAGGACTGAAGCTGATGCAACTGTTACACAAACTCTTACACATTAACCAATCGCAGTTTTATATTTCTTTGTTTCTGTGTTATTGTTATAGTTTTGTTATGAAGTCCTTCTGTCCATTGGATGGATGAAAATTGTAAATACGTACTATAACGAGGCCGGGTCTCGAAATGAGACTTTATACTTGTAAATACTTAGGTTAATAAACAACAGATCTAATGAGGTATATTATGGTTAAAAACTGTAAAAATATTTCGTAAATTTAAATAAATTGCCATCGCCTTGTGCGACTGCGGGCGCAGCGGGGCGCGCCTCGCTCTTCACCGCTCATGACTTATACGGCACAATGGTTGCACCATAATGGTGTCCCCCAAAACGTTCAAATTATGACAATTTGTAATTAATAATGGGCTTACTGTATGCCGTGATGTAGGAGCCGAGTGATGCGCGCCACGCAGCGACGACGCCCGCACTTTGTTAATGATTCCTGTCCCTCATGACTTCCACAAAATAAAAATAATAACAAACTCGACCATTGTGTTTTTCTTGTACCTTCTTTATTCTAAATCTGAGGCTCATATAACTTTATATGAGATTTATGTAACTAATTCTATCAGAGACTTAATTTTTTTTTATAAATTAATGAATTATGATTCAACTAGCGGCCGCTCGCGGTTTCACCCGCGTGGTTTCCGTTCCCGTAGGAATATCGGGATAAAAAGTATCCTATGTATTAATCCAGGTTAAAAACTATCTGAATGCCGAATTTCATCCAAATCCATTTAATAGTTTTTACGTGAGAGAGTAAAACTTTCACGTTTATAATATTAGTAGGATGATAAATCTTTTTATTAAGTTTTAGTTTAGGCACAATAGTGCACTTATGAATGTCGAGTACATAACTTGAAGATAAAAAAAATAATACACAAAATTATTATTTTTAGAGAGAGTTTGCTTGTTGCCTCAGACGGCATTTTCAGCTTCACCGGGCTTTTTTGGGTGCGGCGAGAACTTAAAGGATTCCTCAAGCCGTGTGACACGAATCAACTTCGGAGGTTTTCTAGAGGCAACAGCATCACGCACTAGTGCGTGTCCCTGTACCCTACTAGATTCTCCGAGGGTGTTTTGGCTATAGTGAAATTTTAATATTCATATTATTCTTGCTGTAATAAAGCAAAGGGTGACACTTTAAAACGCATACTGTTTATTGTCATAATTTCGATTGCCATACATCATGGTATAAAAATCAAAAAGCATTGTATTTTTTGACATAATATTTAATAAAATACACATACAGTTATGCATACATACACTTATGTCAAACAAAAATATAGATTTTAACGATTATTGTTGCGGAAACCCACAACAGACACTAAAATTACACATCAAAATTACCTTAAAATTAACAAAGTCCACTCACAGTTCCATGCCGCTCCCGCCGTCCTGAACGGGATCCATATGATCCGATGGGGCCCGAATCCGGCTCCGGGTCTTCTAGGGTCCCTAAACACACCCAAACTACCCCAAAGTGCACTCTCCCCCGAGGAAATACCTGATTCACTTCGTAGCGTGGTAGCCGACATCCAAACACGGACGGCGAATTGTGCTCCCGATGCGATTCGCTCACGACACACACACCCACAGGTTGCACAATATACTTAATTAAAGCAATACGGCTCCAAATGCCCTTATTACTACACAAAACTATTTAATTATTAACACACGATAACTATCAACCAGCCATATTGCCTTTCCAGAGACAAGAGTATAAAAAAAGAACAACTAGTGATGGGGCCATTATGCCACCAAACAAAATTGAATCTCGATAATCGATTCGTCCATAATACAAATCAAAGTTTTATTTCTAACAAAAATAAATGCCTGTTTATTTGCAACATCCCGCCACCCAAAGCGGACGTACCGCTTTCTAGCCTGAAATCTTAAACTAGTCAACCGGTAATCGAGCTAAGGTCGCGACGGCGCGATCTAGCACCGATCCATCAACCAACACTTGCGCCACACGCGGAGTCCCGTCCGCGCCCCAGATTAACTTTAAAATGCGACCTCGTCTCCAAAATAACGATGGCAAATTAGCCTCTTTTAATAAAACCAGATCCCCCTCCGAAGGGGGCGACGTCCGGTCTGTCCACTTTACACACTGCTGCAATAAATGCAGATACTCCAGTGACCAACGACGCCACAAGTCCTGACTCATTTGTTGTATCATTTGAAAACGAGACATCCGGTGTCTGCGTTCATCCTTCCAGGGATACTCAGGCAGGGCAGTGAGTGGCTGACCGACCAAAAAATGACCAGGGGTCAGGACTTCCATGTCATTTGCGTCAGAGGAGAGTGGACAAAGCGGACGCGAGTTGAGAACCGCCTCAACCTTACAAAACACAGTTGTAAGTTCCTCATACGTGAGGGTAGTTTCCCCGACTACCCGGCGCAAGTGGGTTTTTGCCGATTTTACCGCGGCTTCAAATATCCCGCCCCAGTGGGGACAGGCTGGCACACTAAATCGCCATGTGATTCCCCGCTGTGCGAGAGCTTGACTTATGCTATTACAATTTTTATCCAGAAAATCGTTCACATCTTTTAAGTAGTTGGCAGTGCCTCGGTAGTTGGTACCGTTGTCGGACCGAATGAGAGAAGGTAAACCCCGTCGCGAAACAAAACGATCCAGCGTGGCGACAAAGGCTTCCGTAGACAGAGCCGAAACCACTTCCAGGTGGACGGCCTTAGTGGCCAGGCAGACAAAAACGCACAGGTATGCTTTCGTGACCCTAGTGTTACGATAGGCTGTGGTTTTCACCAGAAACGGTCCAGCAAAATCCGTACCGACCCCGTCGAACGGCCTAGTAGTCTGACAAACCCGGTCAGAAGGGAGATCCCCCATCTGTGGCTGCATAGTGGAGGCCTTCACCCGATAACAAGCCACACACTTAAATAACACGCTGCGAACCACTCTCCGAGAGGACAAAATCCAGAACTCCCTCTGTAATATCGCCAGTAACGCATTACACCCCGCGTGAGCGTTTTTCAGGTGTCTATCCGAGACCACCAGTTCTACCAAAGGTCCTCCTTTGGGGAGTAGCAGAGGATGACGGCTACCGAAGGGCAGGTCGGCAATTTTGAGGCGACCTCCAACGCGTAACAGTCCATCCGTCAAAACAGTCCGTAGTTTTCCAGATGAGGCCTTCAACACCGCGTGGTGAGGCAAGAAAAAATTATCTGTCGTTGTCCAGTCGACAGTCACCCGCGACATATGCCCCAAGGCCTCGTATTCTCGCATGAACTCGATATACTTTTCCCGAAGTACCGGATCGCGAGACATACGACGCTCCATGGACAAGAGTCGTTTCTCTGCCAACGCCCTCGATTTTCCCAAGAGAGGGGGACAGTCGATAAAGGGCAGTCGAGTTTCGATCCTACCCGACGCCATCCGGCGTGTGTGATCCTTATAAAAGGTTTCGCACTCCACATGCTCCGGATCCAGACGGGAGACCATGGGAGGCTCTTCCAGTTCCCAGAATTTTTGCATCGTCCTAGCGATGGAGGTAGTAGCGACGACAGGTGAGACATCCCGCGTCTCCTGGTCGAAAACCGGTCCCATTAAAACGTGTCCAAAGATGGTAGGTATAGCTACCAACGAAGAGCGGCCCAGACTCCGCTGAGGCCCTAAAAGGATCCAGCCCAGTACATCCGCTCCCAATATGAGGTCCACCGGAGCCGGCTCCTCGAAATGAGGGTCTGCCAGCATGAGACCTGATGTGTCAGGCATTGCGTCCCGCGGAATGTCTGTCGGTGGATGCCAACCCAGCAGATTGTCGAGTACGATCGCGGCCGCCGCAATCCGTATCGAAGCGGAATGCACAGGAGAGAAGGAAATGTGGGTCTGACCGGACAGACCCCCCACTTCTGTATCTCCGACTCCCCGAATCGGAACTGAGGGAGGCGCGCACTCCAGACGTAGGCGCCTCGCTACCCTCGTAGTAATTAAGCAGCCCTGTGCCCCAGTGTCTAGGAGGGCTCGTATCCGGACGAAGTCCCCCCTAGGTCCCCAAACGCGTACCTGCGCGATGGGCAAAAGGACCGTCCTCGGTTCCGACGTAGCCCGACCACAGGCTAGTCACGCGTCAGAGCCAGCAGCCGACCCTGTCGAACCGTGATGACTCGGCCAGTAAGTCGGACGCGTGCAGGCCACCATCCGGGGTGGTGCGTATCCAGGTGCCCTACCATACCGGTGATAGGGTGGGTGGTATTCCAACCTCGGGTACTCGTGCAGTACCGGTGAGAACTGTTGACGGCTCTCATGTCGCTGTTGTTCCGGTAACGGCGGCGGAGGGTACGAGTATCCGGGTGTTGGGTCCGGAGGTGGGGGTCCCTGCACCCAGTGGCCCTTAGAGGCACCAACTCCTGGTGTTGGTCGCGCCGGGTGCCGGGTTGTAGCCAGAACCCGGCTCCGCTCCGGCGGTCCCCAACTCACCTGAGCCGGGGTGTACGAGGGGTTGTAGTGTGGCGGCCGTGGCGGACTCCGTCTTTCCGGAGGCGGAGTTGACCCCGGCCCCAAACCGCCACCCGTGGGAGATCCCCTCTCCCGAACCGGTGCTGAGCCCTCAGCACTACGGGTGCACAGTAAGCGATGGTGCGGTCCGCCGCACACATCGCAAGGCCTCACCTGGGGACACTCATTGTACCTATGTCCTCCCAGGCAGGCATAACACAATCCTCGTGTCCGAACGAGGTTTCGGCGCTCTTTTGTGGGCAGCCCGAGAATTGCTGGACATAGCTGTTCCAAGTGCTGCTGTCCGCAAATCCGGCATCCAGAGCCGGGGTTGATGGCGGCCGCAGCCACCAGCCTGCCGCGACCCTTCCCTGGGTTGCGTGGCGGCTGGGCGCCGTAGACTCCGGAAGTGCGGGCCGGCGCACTTGTCGGAGCCTCCTGGGAGGCTAGCTGGTTTTCCAGCAGGCCAGCCTCCTCTTCCAGGAACTCCAGAAGTTCCCCTATCGAGGGCAGAACGCTGCCGAGATCCTTGTGGACCAGTCGATTCCGCTCGAACTTGTCCCTCATCTCCTGCGACAACTTGGCCAGAACTATGTGCAGAAGAAGGAAGGACCACTGGTCGACGGGCAGTCCGAGCGTCCTTAACCCGTTTAAGGACACTGTGAGCGGGGTGATCAGCTGCGTCCTCAGCTGAGCCCTATGGTTGACCCTCGGCAATCCCAGCAGATGGGTCACGTGCGCGTCCGCCTGAAGACGCGGCTTTTCGTACCGCTTCTCCAGCAGCTGCATGGCGGTGTCGTAGCTCGCATCCTGCAGCTCCAGATGCTGTACGAGCTGTCTGGGTTCTTCATCTAGGAAGGAACGGAGATATGCCAGCTTTTCGGCCTTGGTGAAATCCTTCCGAGTATCCACCAAGGCCAAAAACATGTTCCGGAATCCAGCCCAGTCCCGCATACATCCGGTGAAATGCGGGACCTCCAGGGCACCCAATCTTCCCATGGCGCTGGGTCCAGGGGTGTGGAGCGAAGCGGGGCGCGCAACAGGCTTCCCCTCCCGCAGTCGCTCGATGTCCTTCACCCGCTGAAGGACCTCGTCGTAGATGTCTTGGATGTGCTCCAGATCCTTGACATATTGGGCGTGGAGGGCCAGCTCCTTCTCCCCGACCGGGTCGGTTGACAATAGAGCGGTTACCGACCGCTCGGCCAACAAGAAACGAGCCTGCATTTCTTTCGAACGCGTCTCCAAGGCGTCCTCCCGGTTAGGCCGATCTACTAATGCAAGCAGTCCGGTGAACCACCGGAGCTGCTGAGCCAACTCCTGCCGTGACGCTGTCATTATAAATAATTTAAACTAAATAAACCTAAACACAAAATTAAAACGAGTCAATGAAAACACGGAATCGATTATCCGAATCGACTCGATGCTTTCAATTGAACGAAATTAAATTAAATTAACGTTCTGAGAAATGTCCCAGCCCAAATGAATGAACGAACAAAACAACGGTACTACCAACCTTACAATTTAACCGCACCTGTCCCGGAAGTGCGATTTTACACAAAATGAGCTTAACCTATTACGAACTAACAAAAAATACACAAAATTACACCGATTAACCTAGAGGTCCGGTATTAACCACGCTCTGCTACCAAAATGTTGCGGAAACCCACAACAGACACTAAAATTACACATCAAAATTACCTTAAAATTAACAAAGTCCACTCACAGTTCCATGCCGCTCCCGCCGTCCTGAACGGGATCCATATGATCCGATGGGGCCCGAATCCGGCTCCGGGTCTTCTAGGGTCCCTAAACACACCCAAACTACCCCAAAGTGCACTCTCCCCCGAGGAAATACCTGATTCACTTCGTAGCGTGGTAGCCGACATCCAAACACGGACGGCGAATTGTGCTCCCGATGCGATTCGCTCACGACACACACACCCACAGGTTGCACAATATACTTAATTAAAGCAATACGGCTCCAAATGCCCTTATTACTACACAAAACTATTTAATTATTAACACACGATAACTATCAACCAGCCATATTGCCTTTCCAGAGACAAGAGTATAAAAAAAGAACAACTAGTGATGGGGCCATTATGCCACCAAACAAAATTGAATCTCGATAGTCGATTCGTCCATAATACAAATCAAAGTTTTATTTCTAACAAAAATAAATGCCTGTTTATTTGCAACAATTATGATTTTTACATTATGCCTTTCAACAATTCTGCATTATTATGTTTATTCATCATTATTTTATTACTTTTGTAACATAGTATTATTTCTGTAATGCATAATTTTTGAGAAAATATTTTTTTTAAAGGTTAGGTTAAGTTTATGACAATATGTCCGTATAAGATCTATTTTATTATTGCCTGTCGTGTTGAGGCTGTTATTTTGAAAAAATTTTGTAACAGTCTTTTTTCCGTAATGCATAATTTTCGAGCAAATAAAATTTTTAAAGGTTAGTTTAGGTTTATGACATGTCCGTATACGACCTATTTTTTTCTTGCCCGTCGTTTTGAGGCTGTTATTTTAAACCACTTTTGCAGGTTAGCATCCTTAACCAACACGAGATCACCAATACTGGGGGGACTAGTTCTATCAGTCCACTTAAGGCGCTGTTGTTACGTGCAGATACTCGAGCGACCAGCGCTTCCAAAAATCCTGAGTCATCTGCTGCAGCATCTGGTACCGAGACAACCTCAACCGAGTGCCTTCTGAAAACGGGTACTCTGGCAACGCGTTAAGTGGCTGGCCTATCACGAAATGACCGGGAGTTAAAGCTTCCAGGTCATTGGGATCCGAACTGAGAGGACACAACGGACGCGAATTAAGCGCCGCCTCAATTTTACAAAATACCGTAGTTAATTCCTCAAAGTTTAGCGCGGTTTGTCCGCTCACGCGAGCTAAATGTGTCTTTGCCGACTTAGCTTTAATGTTTTGAGAAGGAGGGCTAGGCATATGGAGGTCGAGTGTCATAACAATTACGTGCAATTTATAGAACGTAAACTTAAAACTAACCCTAAATACTTTTGGACTTATGTCAAAGCCATTAAGGCAAGTAATGGGCTACCTCAAACTATGACTTATAACGGGCAGAGTAGTAGTGGCGGAAAACAAATTTGTGACTTTTTTAATGATCATTTTCATTCTGTATTTGTAAGTAGTCCAAGACAATATTTTCCTAATCAGTGGGACCCTCCTGGCAACACGTTATTAGACATAGGTTCGGTCGAAATCACCGCTAAGCTGGTTAACAAATATTTAAAGAAAAATAACACGAATAAGGGTGAAGGGCCCGATGGCATACATCCGTTACTTATCAATAAGTGCGCTGATACACTTACTTATCCCCTCGTACATATTTTAAAATTATCTTTTAGCAGTGGCAGCGTACCTCTAGCTTGGAAAAGTGCTTGGATAACACCTATTCCTAAAGGCAGTAGCAGTAATGATATTGCCAACTATAGGCCGATCTCCAAACTCTGTCAATTTGCCAAAATACAGGAAAAGATTGTTACAGATCAACTATTTGAAGTGGTGCAGCGCGTCATTGTCCCAAATCAACACGGCTTCTGTAAAAAGCGTGGTGTGGATAGCAATTTGCTTAGCTTTACCGACGTTATTTTATCAGCAATGGATGATAATGCACAAGTAGATGCAATTTATGCAGATTTTGCAAAAGCTTTTGACAAAATTTGTCACGACACACTACTTCTTAAGCTCTGGCAGCTCGGAATTCATGGTGACCTGCTTCGATGGATTCGTTCATACATAGAAAATCGTAGTCAGGCTGTTGTATTATGTGGTTACTGTTCTGCGTATAAAAATATACCGTCTGGAGTTCCGCAAGATTCCCATTTGGGACCTTTACTATTTATTACTTATGTCAATGATCTGACCAAGTCTATTATTCACTCAAACGTATTACTATATGCGGATGATACGAAATTGTTCAGAGTAATAAAAGAACTAGATGATGCTAAATTACTGCAACGTGATCTGAATAATTTTGTTGACTTCTGTAATAGTAATAGCTTATTCCTAAATTTAGATAAATGTTTTATAATATCCTTCACAAGAAAAAAAAAAGCAATTAATTTTACTTATAAAATATGCGGAGAGGACCTTAATCGCGTAACTGAAATTAGGAACCTAGGCGTCACAATGGATTCCAAACTCTCCTTTATCCCTCACATAGATAAGATAACTAATAAATCATACAAGCAGGGATTTATATTATGTGTAGGAAAAAAATTCAAAACCGCATCAACCTATAAACTTTTATTTAATAGTTTCGTGCGAAGTAGACTGGAATTTGCTAGCCCTGTTTGGAATCCATATCAGCAAGTTCATCAAAATAAAATTGAGAGGTTACAAAGAAAATTTGTGAAGTCTTTGGACTAAAGAACCGGTCACCTTCACACAGATTATGAATCATCCCTTGCATTTCATAAAATAGATTCCTTGATGCAACGTCGCAGGCTCATTGATATGACATTCTTATTTAAAATACTCCATAACATGGTCGACGCCCCTTTTTTGCTAGAACAAATCTACTTTCGTGTACCTCGTAAGCAAGAAAGAAATAGCCGGAAGAAATCTCTTTTTACCATTAAGCCTAGTAAGACTTGCTATGGCAGTAATAGTTTTATAAAGAGAGCTTGTACTATACAGCGTCCGATTTAATCAGTGACCGATATTGAAAGTACAGGTACTTTACGCCAAAATAAAAATATTATCTCCAATAAACAGTAGTATTTTGTCATTGGTTTAGATTTTAATTTTTCAAACAAAATAATTTATTATTTAATTGGCAAAAACTGCAACATACTGTAGATGCCTCGATGAAATCACTCACACATGCGACTGCATTGTGGAAGTCGTTGTACTCACGCACACGCAGAGAAACACACACACAGCTACACATGCAGCGCAGCCTACAGCCAATCACAAGCTTGCGCGCGATAGCGTGCGTAAATGAGTATTCGTTCTCGCTCACTGACATTTAGTACCTAACTAGTATCTCGTTTTATTTTCTAATAATCTATCTACTAGGCATCACGTCGGGGTCACCACTGTGGGAAGCTAGTGGTAAGTAATCACGTCGGGGTCACCACTGTGGGGAGCCGATGGTAGGTAGGATGCCACATTGAGGAAGGCAAAGGGAAGATCTTCCTCCGAGCTGGGTGGTATAGCTCGGGGACCGAGGTCCAACGGATGTTAGATGGAGGTGCTATATATAGCGAAGGAGATGGTGTAACTTCGCTACCGCGATGCAGGCTTCCTATACTGTTTATCGTCTAAGTATGGCGACGTCGTTGGCTTGCGTTTGTGGCGCCATCTGTTGACACGGATGAGAAGGTGTTTGCTTCGTGTCAATTAATGTGCGGCGTATGCGGTAGGTGGAGCCGCCACAATCAGCCTATAACCGTCCCACTGCTGGGCACAGGCCTTTCCACATGGATAACATCAAATGGGGACATTGGGCCATAACTTACCACACTGACCCAATGGGGGTTGGTGGGTTCTAAGTCAAAATAAACGTTATTTTTAATACCACTTGAGCTTAGTCTTCATCGAATTTGTTGGTAAATGACGACAAAACCATTTACCTGGAATCATCAACAACTGAACCACAAATTAAAGTAAGACTAAACCTCAATTAGGTAGGTACCTACCCATGGGTCTTTAGTACAGAGTTGCAGAACAGCTTATCGCTTCGGTCTTATCATACTGGGCAAGTTAAAATAAGAAATACAGTTTATTGTAGGTAGTAGTATTGAAAAACCATTAAAAACACAAATTGTAATTATTTATGGTAATAAGTTGTTAAATTACGAAATGTTATCCCTAACACTGTGTTACAAACAAGACTGGCAACAACATAGAATTGCTTTAGGCAGGGATGATTATGAAAATAAAAATGCAAGAGAACTTACATAACACGTTTACAATAATTTTGGCACCGGTAGCAGAGAGAGAAGTTGCCATTGCCACATGGCCAATTAAAATAACCCTTATTAATATTGTTTACTAAAGTTTACGCAAACACTACACATTTAATTAAAACACTTTTATTTATACTTTCCAATATGTAAAAGTAAAATTAAACGCGAGTAATATCCGTTCAAAAGTGTTTTATTTAAACCCTTATTAATGTTGCAATAATCAGTTAAAAATGTTTAAATTAGTAGATACATTTTGTTTATTTTAATAGGTACCTTAGTACGTTGGACGTACCGATTTTATTTAATCACAACATGACAATAACAATAATTAGTTTTAAGACTACGTAAGTACACCTAGGTGCTTAGGTTAATTATGTAGGTAGATACTAAAGTTACCGTAGTACCGTATTGTTTTTCAATTCTAAATTTACACGACACTGGAAAACAGTTAACATTGCCATAAGCATTCAATAAATCGGGTTTGATAAGACACACGCAACGCAACAAACAAAACACTTCGGCACTGGTAATGAAACAGTTCACACAGTCAGGCACATCACATCACAGTTGGGTGGCCGCACCGAGCAAAGCAGCCGATGTCCCAGGCGGTTGAAGAAAACCGATTCGATCACCTACTCAGGCGGGCGCGCTGAGCAGCCAGTCTGCGAGGCGGTTGATGATTACTGGACTGAGCATGTGCTTAGGTGAAGAATAGTTCTGCGGCGTCAGCTCCTGAACTGGACATCAGTCATAATCATAAGCATTGATGTCAATAGTTTCTTTCGCGTTTTAACCCTCGCTACTCGCTACTCTCGTGTTAGCCGTGTGGTGGTTGGTGCTTGGTGGTGTACAAAATCTCCAATTTATGCTTCAACGTCTCGGGCGGGGTGGAAGCGGGAGAGCGGAATGCATATGGACTTCTGGAGGCCGGAATCATTAGTCAGGAAGCAGAAAGTAAAGCGCCAAAAGCCGCTACTATCACAATCACAATGTATTCTGTGACACAAGTCTCTTTAGGGTGGTTTAGTTTTCAGAGTTAGGAGTACGTTACGCACGGCACGACTGACGTGGACTAACGCATCGCATCGCACGCGCCGCGGCTGCGCTGCGCGGCGGCATAGCACAAACAATGGCGGCATCGCAGAGGCTATGGTTGCCAACTCAAACAAAATCACTTGTTAATTTGAAATTTACAAAAAGTTATTTTTTAAGATAGTATGTATCTTCTTCTTCACAACTACTCATTGCTTTGTTGCTAAATAACATAACGATAATGAGCGCAATGGTGCAGCGGCTTACGCTTTTCGTGTAGTGATTGCGATCTTATTTAAGCTGTTTGCGGCTTGGGCCAAATTCCCTTTAACTCGTGCATGAAAAACCGACACTCAACGGATGAAAAACATGAGCAACATAAAAATAAGAACACAGTTTTTTAATTGTCGCCATCTAGTGTACCTACTATTTTCTTTTGTGCCATTCTAGTGGCTTAACACTTTAAACACTTGTAGTTAGGGGGTGACGCGCCGAATAGTTCAAATTTGAGTTCTGTAGTCTTCCTCCTACTCTGAGCAGACGTCGTTCGTCTATGAACGGACTCAGGCGTGCAATCGCTCCACGCAACTTGAGGCGACCGTTTTGCAAAATCTTTAGTTCGGCGCCGAAATTATTTGCTTGCACTACCCCGATCAAACTCAAAAAAGCCTTTTTTCGCTCTGCCGGGTGCAGCACCGAATTCAAGTTATGCTGCGGACGGGAAGAACGACAATTCCGAATAAACCGCTTGATCCATGCTGTAACGTTGACGAGCTTATCTAGTGAGTTGTACCGATTGATCAACGAGTCCGAATCCAGCACTTGATCTTCCTCGACCGCATGGATCTGCACCGATGCGGTAACCTGACTTGAGGGAGCCTCAATCCGTGTCATAGGCCACTCCGAACTCTTCAAGGTCAGCGAGTGGGGACCCCACCATAAGTGGTGATCTACGATTGCGGGGGCCCTACATCCTCTGGATGCACAATCAGCCGGGTTCAACTCCCCTGGTACGTGTCTCCATGTTAAGGGGACCTCAGAATTCCTGATTTAGGAGACGCGGTTTGCCACGAAAACTTCAAGCGTGTGAACCGAAGCCTTCAGCCAGCACAACACGACCTGGCTGTCAGTCCAGGCGTAAACCGCGCCCTCCAGGTTGATGACGTCATGTAAAACCGAAACCGTATGATTTAGTAATCTGGTCAGAAGCACAGCGCCAGACAACTCCAACTTTGGAAACGTCAACCGAGTCTGTAAAGACGCCACCTTACATTTCGCTACCACCAGACAAACGTCAACCCTTCCGTCTGAAGCCACCGTCCGTAAATATACCGCCGCGGCGTATCCGCGCTCCGAGGCGTCACAAAACCCGTGAAGGGACGCATTATATTTCCCTGCGGGAACAAGTTTCCGAGGCAGAGACACCCGATTAATCTCTGGAAGTGACGAGAAAAAATCCAGCCAGTCCCTCAAGAGGTTTCCAGAAAGGGGATCATCCTAAGCCGGCTGAGCTGACCATAATCGCTGCATAAAGCATTTCAGGAGAAAGGTGACTGGCGCGATCCAACCGTTAGGATCGAAGGTTCGAGCAATCGTCGATAACACAGTACGCTTCGACCAGACCTTCGGGCCCTCCAATTCTACCCGATAGGTAAATATGTCCTGGACAGGTCGGTACTGGATGCCTAAAACCGAGAGCATATTAGGGTTATCCGAATTTTCAGAGGTGAGAATCTTGCTGGAACTCCTCTGGCAAACCGGCCAACAGCTGGGAGGAGTTGGATAGCCATTTTCTCAACTCATAACCGCCCCGACCCAAAAGCTGAATGAGTTCATCCCGACGATCCATGGCCTCACTAACAGTGGGTGCACCACTGCAGACGTCGTCGACATATAGGTCCTGCTCCAAGATCGCTGCAGCGCGAGGGTACTGTAACCGTTCCCGATCGGCCAGCTCCCATAACGAGCGAATTGCCAAATATGGACTTGACCGAAAAAATATAAAAAAAAATTTTTTTTGTTTTGAGTGTATAGTATACTATAGAAAATAACCTTAAGGGTTAAGAGAATATTCATCAGACTGCGCATTTGACCACTTTACAACATTACTTTGATTGCTATACCAGTATGCAAAGATTCCTACCACGTCAGAGGTCACACCTGCCTTTCTTAGCTTTCCCCAAAGAATTTCATAGGATACAAGGTCAATGCTTTTGAAAGGTCTAAGAAACAGGCATAGACAGGCGTCTTCCTCTTAACATAATAGTTAACCGCATACTTTAACGTAAGGATAGCACTCTCAGTGCATAATCCCTCTCTGAAACCAAATTGCGCATCCCGCAATGAAATACGACTACTAAGATATACATCTTGTCTAAATTTTCGCTATTACTGTTGCCAGTGAAATTGGTCTGTAATTATTTTTATCTTTTTTAAACCGTTATCGTAACCCGTACGTATTCGTGTTAAGCTCGTAAATCTTCATGGGCTCGTCCAAGCTCTCACGCCAGAGAATCAGCTGATACTGTCTATCATGCGGATGAATGACCGTTTGTCTGAACATCATCCCGGATGTCAGCCACGAATACGACCTGATGTCTTCGAAACCGAGTGAGAATGTCCGAAATATCCCGATTTAATTTCGGACCCGAATGAAGACATTGATTAAGCGATACCCCATTCGACGTGGGTACCGATCCGTCAAATACAACCCTAATTTTACACGTGTGAGTCTTCAGAACAACATGATGGGGGAGGAAGCAATGCTCCGCCGAACTCCAATCCGTAACCAACACCGACATGTGTCCTAGTGACTCATACTCTCGCATAAATTCGATATATTTTTGCCGAAATATCGAATCCCGTTTCATGCGGCGTTCCATGGAAATCAGACGTGATTCCGCCGCCTTCCTTGAGCTGGCCAGTAGTGGTCGGTTCGCTCTAAAGGGAAGCCAAAGTAAGAACCAACCTGAATAAAGACGACCCGTAGTATCCCGATAAAACGCTTCACATTCTTCATCATCCGGGTCGACCCGACGTGCGGAGGGTGGCTCCTCCAGTTCCCAAAACTTCTGCATTATTTCCGAAAGTGCAGATCCAAATAAAATGCCCTCCGAACCCTCCGACGGGACCACCGGACGCACTGGACCCAAAATAACATGACCTAACTTGGTGTCAACAGCGACAAGACCATCCGGCTGTAACATCCATTTTTGCGACAAAATTAAATTTCCCATGACATTACAATGACAATTATTTGTATATTGTATAACATCATGGGGCGGTGCACACAAAACTATTATGATAAACTTAGAAATAGCGCAGAGAGCAGTTCTAAAAGTCAGCACACTCCGACCAATACGCTTCCCGACGGCAGAGCTCTTTACCAAATGCGATGTCCTATCCGTACGCCAGCTTTTCATAATACTAACAATCACTAAAAAACACTCATTAATGCCCTTTAACCCTGCGCTCGAAACCAGCCGAAGACGTGCAGATATTGTCTGTTCTACTGAGCGATTCAGAAGATCAAACACGCACAGATTCTTTTGTCATCTGAGTAGTTTTCTGTACAACAGACTAAATTTTTCTTTATGTATTTACCCCATGAACAAAGCACAATGTAAAAAAACCGTACAAGATTGGCTAAAGGGGAAAACATATGATGACACAGAGAAATTATTATTAGTAATTACATAATTTTTAAAACCATCTAGAAAATTCTAATTAAGTAGAGCAATTAATAATATTATTCAAGTACTTTCCAGTTCCGCATTTAAAATAGTTAGTCAATATTATTGTGTAAATGTTTTATTGTAGAATAAGCACTAACGTTCTGTTCTAGATAGATACCTAATACACAGGCAATATTGATTGCTTAGCATAGGTATTACGTAATACATAATATTATATACACTAACCCCAATTACTTTACATAAGTCTTTTGTATCTAGGCTAAGTTTTTATACAGCAATAAATTTATCTTATCTTATCTTATCTTATCTGCTCCGAGTAGGATGTCCACAGGACCCGGGCACATTGTGGAATTTGACCTAATTTTCGGACATGGTCTTTTTATTACAGAACTAGATAGTGTTTGATATTTTAAAAGATGGAGTAGAACTCCCGTGTGCCCATTAAGCATAGTTTCGTAAATTTTATTTTTTTTAAACTCTCTTTCTTTTGGCCCAAAAAGTGAAAAAAAATTGATACTGCGAGGTCATAGGATTTATTTATAATTTAACTTATTCATATATAGGAATGTTAAAAGCTGCATTTTTTGAGACCATTTTGAATCTCGTGTAGTTAGTACAACACGAGTAATTCATTTTTTTTTCAATTTCATGTTTTTTTTTTTTTCTCTGAAACCAATTCGCATTAGCACACAATTTTTACGTAATAAACATCCGCAGACCATGTTTAATACGTCACAAAAAAACTGAAAGCTAATCTCGCTTGGTATACGAGTTACAGCTGCTTAAGTTTTTGTGTAAGGGTTGTCACAATTTTTAGGCCCAATTTTAAAATTTTTAAATGTAGCGAATTGTATATTTAATAATTAAACGAACTTACCTTGTGAAGTTCGATTATAATTATACGAGTATCACGAAGAAGATGATTACCAGTTAACATGCAGCAGTACGTAGTCTGATGCAGTCCTTGTCACATATTTTAAAGCTACTAAAGAAAAAAAAAAAATTTCTCTGTCTCACTCCCTGCCGCCCTACACAGCCGGTCGCCAGATGGCCGCCATTAATTTTAGAGGTAACTGAAATCAAATTTTTCAAAGGGGTAAGGAAGGAGAATGTATTCGAAGTTGGGTTGGGTGGGAGTATGGTAATCATCTTATTCGTGATACTCGTATAATTATAATCGAACTTCACAAGGTAAGTTCGTTTAATTATTAATTATACTTCGTATCTCTTCGAAGATGATTACCAGTTAACATGCAGATGTTTAGAGCTTCAAAAGAAAAATTTGATTTGTTACATGAAGAGTTCTTATGAAATCTTTGCAGACTGCCTATAATATATAGGAAAACACTCATTTTAACAACAACATTTTAAGCAAATAACAAAAAGTGATTTATACATTATTTACAGAAAACGATACCCATCTAACTTTTCTAGTATTATTATTGTAAAAATGTACACAAATTTATGTTTTATGTATTAAAGAAAAGAAAAAAACCTCTGAAGTAAAGTTCTCCTCCCACGATTTCGTTGCGTGGTCTTCGAGCTGTAGTTGTTTCGGTTGCAAAACGCCAAAGCTGGAGCCGCCTGCTCCTTCTCGGTATGGGGCACGCTCGTGACTCGGTGGCTGATGCTTGCGGCGCCCCCTTACGTTTAGAGTCGAGCCGAGTAGATGACTTTTAATGTTCCGCAAAATCGGAACTTAACAATTATGCATCTATTCTAGTGTTGCAACAAAAAATTAAACAAAAGGCAATTAAACATACATAGCATTATAGTGTCTGTGTCGTTCACAAAACGATATACGTGAAGTAAATACAAAATTATCCTCAACACGGTTTACGTGGAGTTTAGCAGACAATCCTCAACAATACTTACGTGGAGATCTGCAGACAATCCTCAACACGTTTAAGTGGAGCTTAGCAGACAATTCTCAACACGATTTACGTGGAGCTTAGCAGATAATCCTCAACACGATTTACGTGGAGTTTAGCAGACAATACTCAACACGACTTACGTGGAGATCTGCAGACAAGCCTCAACACGTTTTACGTGGAGCTTAGCAGAAAATCCTCAACACGATTTACGTGGAGTTCTGCAAACAATCCTCAACACGATTTACGTGGAGTTTAGCAGACATTTCTCAACACGACTTACGTGGAGATCTGCAGACAATCCTCAACACGATTAACGTGGAGTTTTGCAGACAATCCTCAACACGATTAACGTGGAGTTCTGCAAACAATCCTCAACACGATTTACGTGGAGTTTAGCAGACATTTCTCAACACGACTTACGTGGAGATCTGCAGACAATCCTCAACACGATTAACGTGGAGTTTTGCAGACAATCCTCAACACGATTAACGTGGAGTTCTGCAGACAATCCTCAACACGATTTACGTGGAGTTTAGCAGACAATCTTCAACACAATTTACGTGGAGTTTAGCAAACAACCCTCAACACGACTTGCGTAGAGATATGTGTATTCATTCCATTTCATTTCAATTCATTTTAATTAATTTAATTTAATTTACCTTAATTTAATTTGATTTGATTTAATTTAATTTAATTTAATTTAATTTAATTTAATTTAATTTAATTTTATTTTATTTTATTTTATTTTATTTTATTTTATTTTATTTTATTTTATTTTATTTTATTTTATTTTATTTTATTTTATTTTATTTTATTTTATTTTATTTTATTTTATTTTATTTTATTTTATTTTATTTTATTTTATTTTATTTTATTTTATTTTATTTTATTTTATTTTATTTTATTTTATTTTATTTTATTTTATTTTATTTTATTTTATTTTATTTTATTTTATTTTATTTTATTTTATTTTATTTTATTTTATTTTATTTTATTTTATTTTATTTTATTTTATTTTATTTTATTTTATTTTATTTTATTTTATTTTATTTTATTTTATTTTATTTTATTTTATTTTATTTTATTTTATTTTATTTTATTTTATTTTATTTTATTTTATTTTATTTTATTTTATTTTATTTTATTTTATTTTATTTTATTTTATTTTATTTTATTTTATTTTATTTTATTTTATTTTATTTTATTTTATTTTATTTTATTTTATTTTATTTTATTTTATTTTATTTTATTTTATTTTATTTTATTTTATTTTATTTTATTTTATTTTATTTTATTTTATTTTATTTTATTTTATTTTATTTTATTTTATTTTATTTTATTTTATTTTATTTTATTTTATTTTATTTTATTTTATTTTATTTTATTTTATTTTATTTTATTTTATTTTATTTTATTTTATTTTATTTTATTTTATTTTATTTTATTTTATTTTATTTTATTTTATTTTATTTTATTTTATTTTATTTTATTTTATTTTATTTTATTTTATTTTATTTTATTTTATTTTATTTTATTTTATTTTATTTTATTTTATTTTATTTTATTTTATTTTATTTTATTTTATTTTATTTTATTTTATTTTATTTTATTTTATTTTATTTTATTTTATTTTATTTTATTTTATTTTATTTTATTTTATTTTATTTTATTTTATTTTATTTTATTTTATTTTATTTTATTTTATTTTATTTTATTTTATTTTATTTTATTTTATTTTATTTTATTTTATTTTATTTTATTTTATTTTATTTTATTTTATTTTATTTTATTTTATTTTATTTTATTTTATTTTATTTTATTTTATTTTATTTTATTTTATTTTATTTTATTTTATTTTATTTTATTTTATTTTATTTTATTTTATTTTATTTTATTTTATTTTATTTTATTTTATTTTATTTTATTTTATTTTATTTTATTTTATTTTATTTTATTTTATTTTATTTTATTTTATTTTATTTTATTTTATTTTATTTTATTTTATTTTATTTTATTTTATTTTATTTTATTTTATTTTATTTTATTTTATTTTATTTTATTTTATTTTATTTTATTTTATTTTATTTTATTTTATTTTATTTTATTTTATTTTATTTTATTTTATTTTATTTTATTTTATTTTATTTTATTTTATTTTATTTTATTTTATTTTATTTTATTTTATTTTATTTTATTTTATTTTATTTTATTTTATTTTATTTTATTTTATTTTATTTTATTTTATTTTATTTTATTTTATTTTATTTTATTTTATTTTATTTTATTTTATTTTATTTTATTTTATTTTATTTTATTTTATTTTATTTTATTTTATTTTATTTTATTTTATTTTATTTTATTTTATTTTATTTTATTTTATTTTATTTTATTTTATTTTATTTTATTTTATTTTATTTTATTTTATTTTATTTTATTTTATTTTATTTTATTTCATTTAATTTAATTTCATTTTTAGTTATTAACAATTTAAGGGCTTTTCCCAAACCCGAATAACAAGTGGGTAATTGTTTGTTTTGTCTGAAAACACATATCTTTCTTTTGATTCATTTTTGTGAAAGCCACTATAATTTCTAGATTAAGTATATGCTCACTCACACTGGGACAGTTTTCTAAAGTCATGGACGTTTCTAACAACTGTGACTATTTTCTTCGATAAATCATATAATAAAATATGTTACCTACAAGTGGAAACATGTTTGTACAAGTTGTCACTGAATGGTGCAGAATATACTTACTTACTTACTGCGCTGGCTCAGGGACCCGAAGTGGATCTTGGCCTCCGACACGAGATTTCGCCACTCTGCTCTGTCCTCAACCACTTCTCGCCAGTCCGGCCGTTGGAGGTGGCTAAGATCCTTCTCAACCTGGTCTATCCAGCGATACCTGGGGCGTCCCACCGGGCGCTTCCCGTTTGGTCGGCCCAGGTATGCTCTCTTCGCAGCCCGATCCGATTCCATTCTCTCAACGTGGCCGAGCCAGCGCAGTCTAGCCGACTTAGTCTCGCCCATTATGTTCGGCTCGGCCACGAGCTCCTCTATCTCGGCATTCTTCCTCAGTCTCCAGGACCCGTCCTCGCGTTTGGTCGGCCCCAGGATTTTCCGGAACATTTTTCTCTCAGCCACCAGCAGCTTCTCCTCCTCCTTAAGTGTTAGTGTCCAGGTCTCGCAACCGTACATCAAGACCGGTCTAATGACAGTTTTGTAAACGCGGATCTTGGTTTTTCTGCTAATTAGCCTGGACGTAATCACCTTATGGAGAGCCGCTGTGCATCGTAGAGCATTTTGGATACGGATATCTATCTCGTCTTCTCGCTGGTTGGTATCTGTAACCGTACACCCTAGGTACCGAAATTTATTGACACCTTTGTACTTCGCATTGCTGGTTTCTAGGTCTTTTCTCCTTTCCCTTATATTTCGGTACCGTTTCATGTGTAGATATTCCGTTTTATCCCGATTAATCCTGAGGCCGATCTTCCCTGCTTCATTCTCCAGCACCTCGGCCATCCGCTTCACCTCCCCCGCTTGTCGCCCTAGCAGCGCCAGATCGTCGGCGTATCCTATCACCTTGTGAGTGCCCATCAACTCAACTCCACCATCGAGTTCAAGTACTTTTCGGACGACGTATTCGAGCACTAAGTTGAAGAGCACAGGTGATAATGCGTCTCCTTGTTTAAGACCTGTGACGACCTCAAACTCGTCCGTCAAGCTACCGCCCACTCTAACTCTCATTTTACTGATGTTTGTAGCAGCTCTGATCATTCGGATTAGTTTATCCGGTGGATAAACTAATCCGATTATAGGTGGACAGTTCAGTAGGTCTCGGAAGTAGCGTCGCCATTCATTCTTCAGGTGATCTGGGTCCGATATTAGGTCGCCATTAGCATCTTCGAGCAGTTGAACTGTTGGTTGGTATGCCTTCTTTACTGATCTCAGTTCCATGTAAAACCTTCGGCTCATGTTAGTTTTTATTAGGCTCTCCACTTGTCTTAGGTGGTTTTCGAGGTGTTCTCTCTTAGCGCTTCTTACTGTATTCCTGAACTTTCTCTGGGTCTCTGTGTATTTTTCTTCCCATTTACTGTGTTGTTCAACTAAGACTTTGTACTTCTGTTTCTCTTGCATGTCTTTGTCGCACTGAGTGTTCCACCATCTCCTCCTCTTATTTCGTTGTTTTTTGCCTAAAATTTTCAGCCCAACCTCTCCCACTATGTTCCTCGTTTCGTTCCATGACGCCTCAATATCCGCTTGCGCTTCCAATGCTTGAAATCTATTCTTTAATTCGCATCTAAACTGTTTTTGAACTTCTTTATCCTTCAAACTTTCGGTATTAATTCGTTCCTGGTCTAAATTCTTCGGTAAACTAATCAATTTAATTTTAGCTCTAAATTTAATTCCTAACATGTAGTGGTCACTATCGCAATCTGCTCCACGGTAAGATCGGATGTCTTTTATGGTATTGTGATGTCTCTTATCTATTAACACGTGGTCAATCTGATTGACTGTTATTCCATCTGGAGATTTCCAAGTCCCCTTGTAGATATCCTTGTGGGGAAACATGGTGCTTTTCACTATCATCGACTTAGAAGTTGCGAAACTAATAACCCTAAGGCCATTATCATTTGTAGTTTCGTGTTTGCTATGCTTCCCAATGGTGGGAGCAAATACCTCTTCTCGTCCTATCTTCGCATTAAAGTCCCCTACTAGAATTTTAATGTCGTAATTGGGGATCTGATCGTATACCACCTCAAGCTCTTCATAGAAGCGGTCCTTCTCCTCTTCTTCAGCCAATTCAGTAGGGGCATATGCATTTACGATCGAAACATTGGTAAACCTGCTTTTGATTCTCAAGACACACAGCCTGTCAGAAATGGGGCTGAAACGAATCACGCTACCCAATAACTTCTTCCTGACCATAAAACCTGTACCGTTAACGTGTCGACCATCATCTTTTCCGCTGTAGAACAGTATTGCGCTGTTATCTATGTTCGATTCGCCTTGCCCTGCCCATCTAACTTCTTGTAGTGCTGCAATGTCTACATTATATCTATGCAACTCTTTGTTTAGCTGATAGACAGCGCCGGGTCTATACAAACTACGCACATTCCACGAGGCTAATCGGAGGTCCTTTAATCCACGCCGTGAGTCGTCATTGAAATCGGATCGTTTTATTCTTATCTGTGTCGGTTTCGTAACTGTAGTATTTTTACGTGAGCGGGGCGTTAACCCACCGCACAACCCCCAAAGTGCCGGAGGACCACACCCTACTTTGGTCAGCGAGCCCATCGGACTTGGCCGGTAGCTAGCTAGGCTGTGCTACCGACCGTTCCCCCATCCGCCACCCGGGGAACGCTCCACTACGCCGTGAGGGCCAGCGCGCGTGGTTGCAGAATATAGCACTAGAGTTATCGCCCAATATTTTTGAAATAACTTAGTCAATTCAGGATACAACTACATATAAAATTACTTATACCCAAAACAACTCTAATATAAAATTCGTAAAATATTTCCATTCGTAAAGAAGGATACATAATGCAATAAATACTTATGACTATGATTACACTGTTATGTTATTATTTTAAATTTATCAATCTATGTATATAGAATTCTATTGATGCTCAAATACAATACATAGAGCTCATGATATTTGGTCATGCGGCAGGTTGGCTTTATGCTGTCGACACGGCTGGAGTCAATCGAGGCAAGGCTGCCGCCCGCGCCGCGTTTGCGCCCGCCGCTTGCGGCGGACGCTAAAAATAAGGCCAATGCTGCCAAGGAGACCTACTCGTCGGCGACCAAGAACTCGCCGGCTACCGTTCCCCGTTTATCGGGAAGTTCAGGAAAGCCTCCCGCTGCTAAAGCAGCACCTCAGAGAGGCAACAAGCCCAGCAAGGGGGTCAAGGCTGCCAAGGCCACATCGGCACCTGCCCCCCCTAAGACGGCTAAGGGGAAGCCAAATTCCACAAGGAATTTTACGGCCGAGGAGGAATGGACTCCTGTGGTTGGAGGCCGCAAGGCCAGAAGAAAGGCTCAAGCCAAGGAGCAGGCCAAGTCGAATGCGAAGAACAAGACGGTGAAGATGCGCGTCCCTCGTACTTCGGCAGTCGTGATCACTCTGCAGCCGGAGGCGCAGGAGAGAGGTATCACGTACGCGAATGTGCTCCTCAAGGCCCGAGAGAGTGTGGTCCCTGCTGAGATGGGGGTGGAGTACATCCGCTTTCGGCAGTCGGCTACCGGTGCTCGGATCTTGCATCTCCCGAGCACCGCTACCCCTGAGCAGGCCGACCAACTGGCTGATAAACTCAGGGGTGCAATAGGGGACACGGTCAAGGTCACTCGACCAACCAAATGCGCCGACCTCAGGATATCTGGCTTGGACGATTCAGTCGTCCAGGCGGACGTTCGCGCAGCGGTCGCAAGGCAGGGAGGCTGCTCAGCAGACTCATTAAGAGTTGGCGAAATTCGCCATGGTCCGGGCGGCATGGGCACCGTGTACGTTCAGTGCCCTGTAGCTGCTGCTAAGGTTTTAGTGGATGCCGGTTTACTCCTGGTGGGATTGGCCGGCGGCGCACAGGTTCGTGCTCTCGTCCCGCGTCCACTAAAATGCTTCAGGTGCTTGGAAAAGGGGCATACCCGCGCAAGATGCACGGGCCAGATTGACCGCAGCGAGCTCTGCTATCGCTGCGGTAAGGCTGGCCATATCGCTGCCTTTTGCTCGGCCAAGGCGCACTGTCCGCTGTGCGCTGACGCCAAAAGACCTGCTGACCACATTGTCGGGAGCAGATCATGCAATCCCCCTAGGAGGAGAAAGACGGCCTTAAATGCTAAGGCCCCTACTTCTGCGAGCGCTCAGCAGGCGCCAAGTGCGGTGCAAATGGACACCTGTAATGCCTAACGCCGCACTACATATCCTGCAGGCGAATCTAAACCACTCCGCCGGCGCACAAGATCTTTTTGTGCAGTCGATGGCGGAGTGGTCCATTAACATAGCGGTGGCATCTGAACCGTACTATATCCCGGTCCGTACCAACTGGGCCGTGGATTCTAGTAAAACGGTTGCTATTGTGGGTGGAAATACGACCATAGGCTCGACGTTCTCGTTCCGCGAACGTGGTCCCGGCTATGTCGTGGTCAAGTGGGGTGAGGTAACCCTGATCGGGGTGTACTTCTCCCCCAACAGAACCTTGGCGGAGTACAAAGTATTCCTTTGCAACGTGGGTGCCGCAGTAAACCGGGCAACATCTTCGGCGGTCCTAGTAATAGGCGACTTCAACGCCAAATCGGTTAACTGGGGCTCTCCCGCTAATGATCTGCGCGGCGACGCGGTCGAGGATTGGGCTGTGTCCACGGGCTTGTGTCTACTCAATAGAGGCAAAACGAACACCTGTGTCAGGCAGCAAGGCGGGTCAATTGTTGACCTGTCCTTTGCGTCTTCTGCCCTCGCCTCTAGAGTAGACGGTTGGGCTGTTCTGGAGGATGTGGAGACGCTTTCCGATCACCTATACATTAGGTTTGATCTGGTCTCCCCCTCGTACAGCAGCAACAGAGCGGGTCAAGCGGGCAATGAGGGTAGACCATCTTTCCCTCGTTGGGCTTTGGGAAGAATGGACCGGGAGCTGCTCGTTGAAGCGGCCATCGTACAGTCATGGTTCACCCAGGCTGTCGAACAGCTGGTTAACGTGGAGGACGGAGCCAAATGGTTTTCGGACGCAATGACGCAGGTGTGCGATGCGGCCATGCCTAGGGTCAGGCGCCTTCCGCCAAAGCGGGCGGTATATTGGTGGTCCCAACACATTGCGGCCTGCCGTGAAAACTGCATTATCGCACGGCGCGCTTATACAAACCAGCGCCGGCGCCGAACCATAGATCAGATCGCAAATAACGAACTGCTAACGGCGTACAAAGAGGCCAAAGAGGCGCTGAAGGTGGCCATATGTCAGGCGAAAGATGATGCACGAGAAGAGATGCTGGAGCTATTGGATCGTGATCCGTGGGGTCGCCCATACCGCAATGTTCGCGGTAAATTGCGAAATGTGGGTCCCCCGGTCACTGAGTCTCTAGAAACATCATTGCTGGAGTCGATCATCAACTCCCTCTTCCCGGTGCGAGCTAGATTCGAGCCCCCACGCATGGCCCCCCCGCAGACACCAACTGAGGGTGCTATTACCCATGTGCCACCGGTCACTACCGGCTAGCTGGGAGCAGCCTTCCTGCGGCTGAAGGCCAAAAATACGGCTCCTGGACCAGACGGCGTACCTGGCAAAGCCTGGGTGCTGGTGGAGGAGATATTGGAGGAACGCTTCCGAGCGTTATTGGATGCCTGCCTTTTGTCTGGCCATTTTCCCACTAGATGGAAGACGGGACGCCTCGTGTTACTCCGTAAAGAGGGGCGGCCTGAAGATTCTCCTTCAGCTTACCGGCCTATCGTTCTTTTGGATGAGGCTGGTAAGCTTTTCGAGCGTATCTTGGCTGCTCGTATTAACGAGCATCTTGGCAATGTGGGGCCTGATCTGTCGCCCAATCAATATGGTTTCAGAGTAGCGCGGTCGACCATAGACGCGATACTCCAAGTGAAAGACCTCACCAAAGAGGCGGTATCACAAGGAGATGTTGCGTTGGCGGTGTCCCTGGATATCGCCAACGCGTTTAACAGCCTGCCCTTTGAGAGCATAGGCGAGGCGCTTCGCTTTCACGGAGTGCCCCCCTACTTACTGCGCATCTTAAACAACTACCTCAGTGGCAGAACGGTGGTTTTCCAGGACCGCGATGGGAATGTCCGAAGCCGTGCGGTGACATGCGGTGTTCCGCAGGGGTCGGTGTTGGGTCCACTCTTGTGGAACATCGGCTACGACTGGGCGCTCAGAGGTGCACTGCTCAGGGGCCTTAACGTCGTCTGCTATGCAGACGACACATTGGTGACCGCTCGTGCGGCAGATTTCGCCGGAGCGACTACATTGGCCACTGTCGGGGTCAGGCAAGTCATCCGGCGAATTGAAGCATTGGGCCTAAAGGTGGCTTTGGAAAAGACGGAGGCGCTCTTTTTCTTCGGTGCACGCAGGAGACCCCCCCAAGACGCACATCTATGTCTCAATGGGGTTCGCATCGAGGTTACTTCATTCATGAAGTACCTCGGGCTGTACTTAGATGCGAAGTGGAAGTTTCACGAGCACTTTGCTCGCCAGTCGCCGAAATTGGTTAAAACAGCCAACGCGCTGTGCAGGCTACTACCAAATCTTGGTGGCCCCAGCATAAGTGCTCGGAAGCTATACACAGGGGTCGTGCGCTCAATGGCGCTTTACGGAGCTCCAGTGTGGATAGACGCACTAGACTCAAAAAACAAGACGTTGCTGCGAAGGCCTCAAAGGGCAATGGCCATCAGAGCCATTAGAGGCTACCACACGGTCTCGTATGAGGCTGCTTGCCTGTTGGCGGGTACACCTCCATGGGACCTGGAGGCAAAGGTCCTGGCGGACGTTTATAGGCAGGGAGCGGACATCCGTAGTCGAGGCGCGGCAGGCCAATGCCTGAACAAATCAGCCGTTGGCGGGAGGATGCCCAGGAGCAGATAATGCTCTGCTGGCGAGACCGCCTAGAGCAGCCCGATGCTGGCCACTGGACCATCGGAGCGGTTAGACCCATTATGCAGGAGTGGGTCTTCCGCAAGGAGGGGACTCTCTCGTTCCGAGTCACTCAAGTTATGACAGGGCATGGCTGCTTTGGCAGTTACCTGTCGAGGATCGGACGAGAGGAGACCACCGCATGCCACCAGTGCGGGGCCGCTAACGACACGGCTCTGCACACATTGGAGGTATGCCAGGAGTGGGAGCAGCCGCGCCGGGATCTGCGGGCTGCGATTGGCGCCGACCTCTCCCTCGGGGCCGTGGCAAAAGCCATGGTCTCTTCCACGAGGTTGTGGGACGCGGTAGCCTCATTCTGCAACACCGTTATGGGATGCAAAGAAGAGGCCGAGCGTGAGAGGGAAGACGACCCCTTATCAAGTGCCATAAGGCGCAGGAGGGGTGGTCGGAGGAGGCGGTTACATGGGCTGTTGCACCCATCGTAACCGCACGCGGGGGTGGGAAACACCATCTTCCCACACTCCCCGCAAAGCTCCTCACGGTGTCAGGCGTCCCTCCCTCGCACTCGGGGGATGGAGACGCAAGGAGGGTTCGAAGGAACCACCGCGGCGGGCCGTGAATGACTCCATGAGTGCTCTGGGTCCCGCCCAGCGGTTGACGGGTGCCGTGTGGTTTTAGTGGGTCGGGCAGACCATCTCCCTGCCGACCGTGGTTCTGTCCATGCTCGGTAGCGAGAGGTCCTGGGAGGCGGTCAACTCCTTCTGCGTCGACGTCATGACGCTGAAGGAGGAGGCGGAACGGGCCAGGGAGGATGACCCCCTGGCAAATCCGTGCCGCCGCAGACGCCTCCTGCGGAGGAGGCGGCAATACCAGCGCCTTCTCCAACCGGTGGGAAACCAGCGCGGTCCGAGCCCTAGGGGGGGCTCCGACCGTGCATTGCACAGGTCCCCACTGAGGGCCGACGCCCCGCATGTCCCGGCGCGTCGGCGACCCGTCTCACCAAATGACGGGTCAAGCGTGTCCGCCCATCGTTTTCGAGGGCGGTCACCCGCCCCAATCAGGGGCGGAAGAGGGGCTCGCCCATCTACTGGGCGAGCAGTCACCGACGGGGTTGTGGAAGTGTCCGAAAGGGTTCCCATGACCTCGTCAGGCTCCACCATGCCGGCGTTCGATGCGTCCTCCTCAGATGAGGACGACGCGATGATCGCCGGTCTGCTGGTTCCAAGGTGACGAGAGGACATCGGAGTGGTTTTTACCGAGTCGGTCTAGACTCGCTTTCTCTAGGGCTTCGGCCCTGGAACAGAGTCTAGGCCATCCTCGGACAGCCAGCGGGACCCCTCATGCCCGCTGATGCGCCTGTTTGCAGGTTTTCCACTTCGTAACAAAAAAAAAAAAAAAAAAAAAGGTTAGGTTAGGTTAGGTTAGGTTAGGTTAGGTTGGGGTTTGTGTTGGGTGACCTCCTCGTGGTAAACCCTGGGCAACGGGCAGCCTCAACATCCTCCTCCAATGAGGAGGCTGCTGTGAGACTGGCCGGCTAACA
Organism: Eudonia lacustrata; assembly: GCA_947562085.1. Taxonomy (NCBI): domain Eukaryota; kingdom Metazoa; phylum Arthropoda; class Insecta; order Lepidoptera; family Crambidae; genus Eudonia; species Eudonia lacustrata. The sequence goes on along the minus strand of OX387323.1, from coordinate 23,811 downwards.
ACCCGACACAGGCGGGAGCCCCTTCTGGGCCCTGCACCTCCATGTGCGTGTCCACTTTGGGCCGTACGACTCGCTGCTCCTTCTGAGTGGCTTTGAGTGGAGTTTTGACGGCGTCCCTTCTGGGCGTCGTTACACGGGGGGGAATAGGGTAGGTCGGCGCCCCTTCTGGGCGCCCTTCAAGCGCCTCTGTGCGTACGGCGCTTCATGCGCGTAGGAGTAGGAAGTTTTCGCCGGCTTTCTGCAGCCGTAAGTCTCTTCGTCGCTTGCAACGACCTCGTCTTTGGCGATTACGAGTACGCGGCGTTGGGGAGACCCGGGGTGGTCTGGGACCGCGAGAAGGAAAACTCTATAAAACCCCAGAGTAAACTGGTCCAATCCTGCGGACACCTCCCGCCCTCCGCAGTATATAGGGTTCCTCGGTCGTGGGGACTTCGTCTCGGGGTGACCTATGTTCCGCACAGTCCTAGCGGATGACAACGTTTAAATTGTCAAGGGGATTGCAACCCTTTAAGTTGCTACAATCATCATGAAAGCGGCTCTTAAAAACCTAATACCCCAGGAGGGTACCCACCAAACGGTGGGAGAACCCCTCCCCGAGGCCGACAAGCCGGACATGCCGTCCGACTCGCCGTCCTCGGGCACGTCTCCTGTATCTGGGGGAGACAAAGCACCGCCGGTAGCGATGCATGGGCGAAAGCCCGTGGTGGAAGTGTCCAGTGGGGACCAGGCGAGGTGTGCAGGGTACGTGGCGGCGTCTAGCGCTGCGAAAGTTGCCCTGCTGCGGAAAGAGGAAGGTGTGAGGAATGACAACCTCCAAATTGTCACCCGAAGTAAAAACATGAAGGCAACTCTTACAAAAGTATTACCCCAGGAGGGTACCCGCAAGGCGGGAGAACCCCTCTCCGGGGCTGGCAAGCCGGGCGTTTCGTCTGGTGCGTCGGTCTCGGGCTGCCCCACCGTTTCTGGGGGGGGCAAAGATCTGCCAGACGTTGGAGCGAGTAGGCCCGTTAGGGGGTTGAAAGCGGTGAGGGAGGTCGCGGACGTGCCCAAACGGGCTGTTTCGCGGACCCGCAGTTGCGCCACTAACATCGGCGCCAAAGCGAAGGCACCTGTAAAGGAGCCAGTGAAGGAGAAGATGAAGGAAGTTGAGGTGCTTAGCGACACCTCTACGGCATCGCGTAAGAGCGGGAAAAAGTGTCGCAAAACCCCAACTCTTTTACCATCAGAAGGAAGCTCCAGCTCCGAACCTGACTCCGATCACTTTTCGGATGCCGCCGAGTCTCCAAAGACACCGGCGCTAGGCCGAGGCAGAGGCAGAGGCAGAGGCTGCTTCGATGACTGCCTGGATGATATGGGCGAGCGATCTCCAACTTCACCCGACCGTCCTCCCGTGGTGGAGAGGCTTCATCCGGACTATAGCGACGAGGCAGGCCTGGAGATGGCCATGGAGCAGCTGAAGCAGCTCGAGGAGGCAGACCGCCTGAACGAGGAGAAGGCCATAGCTGCCAAGGCTTCAAAGTCTAAGGTGCGACTGCTTCAAAAGAAGCAGACGGAGGACGCGGAAATGCGTGCCTCCGCAGACGAATTCGAGGGGCGGAATATTCGTCCTCCCCCCCTTACCAACGAGGAGAAGCGCCGGCGTCTCGCCGCTCATATCGACATGGCACTTCACACCAAGTTGCCGTACGAGGCCACGCCAGACTGCCCTTCAATCAGTCGAGCTACAGAGTTGGGCAACCTCTGCATCGATGCGATTCGGCATGTTAGCGCAAAGTCCGGCAATCTGAGTGGGGTATTCCAAAAGAGGCTGAACCTCGCCTCGGACTCCCTTCAGAGGCTTCTCCATAACGTTGCGTCTCGGACGACCACGGATGAGATCAAGAGGCTCACAGAGGAGAACCGGTCCATGAGGGAGGAGATGGACAAGATGAAAGCGGAGATGTCCACCAGGGAGAGTGCCCCTCTCTCAGTGATAAAACCACAAGAGTCCAATACCATCCGGGCTCTTACGGAGGAAATCACCCGATCGGTGATGGTCTCATTAGGCGGGATGCTAAATACCCGCCTGGAATCGCTGGAGAAGCGCCTCCCTCCGCTTCTAAGTTCCCGCCCACCGCTTACGGCTGACCGGGAAGAAGAGGCCTTTCCTGCTCTCCTTTCGTCGTCTAGAGCGTCCGCCAAAGCGGCGCGCTCTCAAGGGGCATCTGCCTCAGGCAGCTTCCAGACGCCGGAGCCTGGGCCAAGACGAGCTTCAGAGGAGCCTATGGCCGAAACTCTTCCGGCTACTATGTCAAAGCGCGTGGCCATAAGCGACCCGCCTAAGGAGGCCCCGGGGCGGGCAAAGACCAAATCTGCGCCCGCGTCCAAGAAGGGAAGAGACAAAGCACCACCAAAGGTGCCAGTTGAGAAGGGAGCCAAAGGTAAGGCGGCCAGAGTTCCTGCCCAACCTTCCCCAAAAGTCGTCTCCTCCGCGGCAACACCATCAGATACAGCGCAGACACAGGACCTACCGGAGGAAGGATGGATCCCTGTGGCCAACAAGCGCAAGAAGCGAAAGAAGGGGACTGCCTCAAAACAGGGCCCAGCCAGCACTTCCAAGGCAGCTCCTGCTAAGCCCAAATCAAAAGGCAAAAAGAAGAAGCTCAGCCCCCCGAGATCTGCCGCAGTGGTCTTAACACTGCGGCCTGAGGCTGAAGCAAAGGGCATGACGTATGCCCAGGCCATCCTTAAGGCAAGAGAGAGCGTGAAGTTGGCGGAACTAAACATTCCTGCCCCGAGGTTCCGGCTGACTGCGACTGGGGCGCGGATGCTGGAACTGTCAGGGTCCGCCGGCCAGAAAAACGCCGATGTCCTTGCCGCTAAAATCAAGGAGAAAATGGCAGACGTCTTCGATGTTGCTAGGCCCACAAAGTGCGCCAATCTCCGAGTGTCGGGGATGGATGACTCCGTGACTAAGGCGGACGTTGTGGCGGCGATCGTTGAAACGACGGGTTGCTCCTCTGCCAACGTCAAGACGGGGGAAGTCCGAAATGGACCGGGAGGCTTAAGCACCATATGGGCTAAATGCCCTGTAAACGCTGCTAATAAGATCCTGCAGGCGGGTCGAATCGAGGTCGGGTATGGTTCGGCGTCGGTACAACCTCTGGAGACCCGTCCTCAGAAGTGCTTCCGGTGTATGGAAGGAGGGCATACTCAGGCGAACTGTACGTCTCAGATTGACCGCAGCGGGCTCTGCTACCGCTGCGGTAAGGCTGGTCATATAGCCGCGGTGTGCTCTGAGAAAGCGCACTGTCCGATTTGCGCCGATGCCAAGCGGCCACACGGGCATAGCATGGGGACCAGACTCTGCGTCGCCCCCAGAAAGAAGAGGGCCAAGACCGCGGCCAAATCCATCACGGAACCGGGTCCATCGGCAAGCACACAGCAGGCGCCAGAGGAAGTAATTGCGAACTCTATTAATGGATAGTACGCTCGTAACGCATTACTTTCTCCAGGCGAATCTCAACCACGCCGCCGGGGCACAGGACCTGTTCATGCAGTCCATGGCGGAGTGGTCGATTGACCTGGGAGTGGCTGCAGAGCCATACTACGTCCCGTCCAGGCCCAACTGGGCAGTAGACACGGAGGACTCGGTGGCTATCATGGCTGCTGTCAAAACATCTTCCCCTCCAATGTCTGTTAGGGAATCAGGACCAGGATATGTAGCTGTCAAGTGGGGGAAATTGGTCGTCATCGGCGTCTACTTTTCGCCCAACAAGACGCTAACCGAGTTCGAGGCTTTCATGGCTGAGCTTGGCACCGTTGTTAGACGGTCCTCACCTTTTCAGGTGATTGTGCTAGGAGACCTCAATGCGAAAGCAACCGCCTGGGGATCTCCTGCCACCGACCCACGAGGCGTCGTGGTCGTTGAGTGGTCAGTGGAGTCGGGTTTGGCCCTGCTAAACCAGGGGGCCGTAAATACGTGTGTTCGACAGCAAGGTGGCTCCATCGTCGACGTCACCTTTGCCTCACCATCTTTGGCAGCGTGCGCCTCAGGGTGGAGAGTACTTCAAGGCGTGGAAACGCTCTCGGACCACCGCTATATTCGGTTCGAGATTACTCCACCTGAGGGCGCCCAGCGTCGAGCAAACGCAAACGGCGAGTCACCATTTCCACGCTGGTCGGTCAAGAGATTGGACAGGGAGTTGCTCATGGAGGCCGCACTGGTTCAGCTGTGGTTCTCCCAACCAGTAGTGGGAAATGTGGAAGACGAGGTGACATGGTTCAGGGACGCGATGACTCATATTTGCGACACAGCGATGCCGAGGGTCAAACGTCCCCCACCACGTAAGGCCGTATATTGGTGGTCTCAGGAAGTAGCCGATCTCCGCGTTGCGTCCATCGCGGCCCAAAGGGCCTATACTAGGCAGCGCCGGAAACGCATCAGGGATCGTCCGCTGGAGGAGGTCCTGAAGGTGGCGTATAAGGAGGCCAAAAAGGAGCTCCAATTAGCGATTTGTCGGGCTAAGGCCTCCTCCAGGGAGGAAATGCTTGATGGGCTCAACCAAGACCCGTGGGGGCGTCCGTACCGGAATGTGCGGCGGAAACTCCGTACCACAGGTCCCCCGATCACCGAGTCTCTAGAGCCCCAGGTTTTGGATAACGTGGTGGCAAGCCTCTTCCCCGTTCGGGATGAGTTCGTCCCGCCGCCAGTGGCTCCTCCCCGTCTCGCTACTCATGCTGACGATGGGCAGATTCCCCCAGTAACCTCCGATGAACTGGAAGCAGCCTATCTTAGGCTGCGGAGCAAGAACACCGCTCCCGGCCCCGACGGAATTCCTGGTCGTGTGTGGGTCCTTACATCGGAGCTAATGGAGGAAAGGTTTAGGCAAGTTCTCGACGTCTGCCTGCAGACAGGCCAGTTTCCTTCCTTATGGAAGACTGGGAGGCTGGTGCTTCTAAAGAAGGAGGGGCGGCCGGTAGACTCTCCATCTGCCTACCGGCCAATAGTGCTTCTTGACGAGGCCGGGAAACTTTTTGAAAGGGTCCTGGCCACGCGCATTGTGCGGCATCTCTCGACCGTAGGCCCCGATTTGGCTGAATGCCAATACGGTTTTAGAGAGGGGAGATCGACGATCGACGCCATAAAAAGCGTCAAGACCCTCTCTGAAGAGGCTGTCGCACAGGGGGGAGTGGTGTTAGCGGTATCTCTGGATATCGCAAACGCTTTTAACGCCCTCCCCTTCACTTGCATAGAGGAGGCGCTCCGTCATCACGGTGTGCCAGCGTATGTGCTGCAAATTATCCGCAGTTACTTACGAGGGAGAACGGTGGTATTCGTTGACGGAAAGGGCCTTGTCCAACGAAGGTCCGTTTCGTGCGGTGTTCCACAGGGGTCGGTCCTCGGGCCCCTCCTGTGGAACATTGGGTACGATTGGGTGCTGCGTGGTGCACTGTTGCGTGGCCTTAGTGTGGTGTGTTACGCCGATGACACTCTGGTCACTGCCCGCGCAGACACCTTCCGTGAAGCCGCTCTGCTCGGCACGGCTGGTGTCACACAAGTGGTACGCCGGATTGAAAGGCTAGGTTTGAAAGTAGCGTTAAACAAAACGGAGGCAATCTACTTCCATGCGCCCCGTAACAAACCACCCACCAATGCGCACATTAACATCTCGGGCGTCAGGGTGGATATTGGCGCTAATATGAAATACCTGGGCCTGATATTGGACGGCAGATGGAATTTTAAAGAGCACTTTAAGCAGCTCGCCCCAAGGCTTGTCGGAGCAGCGGGGGCATTAGGGAGCTTGCTACCCAACTTGGGTGGCCCATCCGCAAGCGTGCGGCAGTTGTATGTAGGGGTGGTGAGGTCCATGGCCTTGTACGGTGCTCCCGTGTGGGTCGATGCTCTGGACTCGCACAATAAAGCCTTGCTGCGAAGACCGCAACGGGTCATTGCAGTCCGAGCGGTGCGAGCATACCGCACAGTATCGTACGAGGCCGCGTGCGTCTTAGCAGGGACCCCGCCCTGGGATCTCGATGCCGAAGTTCTGGCCGAGATATACGATAGGTCCGCATACGCTCGCGGACAAGGAGGCCGGGCGATGCCCGAGGAGCTACGCATATGGCGCGAACGGGCACAGAAGGTGACGTTACGCAGGTGGGGTAGGCGGCTAGAACAGCCGCTGTACGGCCACTGGACCATCGGAGCGGTGCAGCCCGTCCTGGAGCGATGGGTCGGCCGCAAGGCGGGGTCGCTTACCTTCCGGTTAGTGCAGATCCTCTCGGGGCATGGCTGCTTCGGGAGGTATCTGTGCCGAATAGCTGGAAGGGAGCTGACCACGGAGTGCCACCAGTGCGGGGCCGTAAATGACACGGCCCAGCATACGCTGGAGGAGTGCCCCAAATGGGCGGTGCAGCGCGCGGAGTTGGGCGCAGCAGTGGGACCCGACGTCTCATTGCCGGCACTGGTGAAAGCCATGCTGGACGACGCTGGGTCGTGGGACGCGGTCCTATCCTTCAGTGAGCAAGTGATGTCGCTGAAGGAGACCGCGGAGCGCGAAAGGGAGGATGACCCCCAATCAGGGGCTATTCGCAAGAGGCGAACGGGTCGGAGAAGGCGGGGTTTTGCCCAGCTTCTCCCCCCATAACAAGGCAAAGAAAAGGTTGCAAGAGTTGCGCTCCAATCGGAGCAAGAAGAGCCCTCAGGAGGGCATCCGCCTCACACAGTTGCGGTAGAGTCGCTAGACGATTGCCCGGGACGACGTGGTGTGCGGAAGGCGGACAACCCCGGTGGTTTTAGTGAGTCGGGCGTTATCGCCCATCCTCACATACCCCGAAAACGGGTCGAGCCGATACCCATTGCTCCCCGTGGGATGATCTGGAAGCAGATTTCCACCGGTAAAAAAAAAAAAAAAAAAAAAAAAAAAGGTTAGGTTAGGTTAGGTTAGGTTAGGTTGGGGTGCGAGTCAGGTGACCTCCACGTTGGTGCACCCTGGGCAACGGTTGGTTCCAACAGTCTCCCGCTCCGGCGTGTAGTAGACGCTTGGACCCAGCCGGCTGACATCTGACTAGGCGGGGTCCCTTCTGGACCTTGCAGCTCCCATACGTGGCCCACTCTGGGTCGCATAACTCGCTTGCTCCTTCTGAGCAGCGAGAGGAGTTTTTGACGGCGTCCCTTCTGGGCGTCGTACCACAAAGACGGCCGCCTCTTAAAGGTTCTCAGGTCGCACGGGGGGGAAAGGGGGCACCGGTGAGAGCGGTGCAACCGGGGTTTACGCCAACCCCGAAGTCGTTATCTGCCCTCTTGCGGCAACGACCCCACCGTTGGCGCCGTGGGTACGCTGCGATTGGGCAGACCGGAGGCCAAACGGCCAAGAGAAGGAAAACTCAATAACACCCCGGAGAACACCGGTAAAAACCTGTCGGTACCTCCCGCCCCCGACAGTATGTAGGGCGCCCTCGGCGTGTGGACGACGCGTGGGTGACCTTTTTGGTCCAACGGGGAAGGGCAGCCCCTGAATTGCCATCGTTTGGAGGGGGATGACAACCCGCAAATTGTCAAACAAAACCATGGAAGGCAGTACTGAAATAGAACTACCCCAGGAGGGTACCCGCCGGGAGGCGGGAGAATCCCTCCCTGAGATCGACTTGCCGGCAAATGCCGGGAAGCTGGTCTCAGGCCGCCCCACCGTTTCTGGGGGGGGCACAGAACTGCACGAACGGGATGTTTGTGGCATAACCGCCGCCGACGACATCGGAGGCTTGGTGGTTGATTCTAGGTCGGAGGTAGAATCAGCCTTATTGCAGGATGCGGTGGGCGAGTCTCGAAAGAGATCGCGAGTAGTACTGGATTCGGATGACGAGCTGTCCGATTGCGACTCAGTGCTTTCGTCGGCTTCAAGGCCGAAAATTGGGACGTCGCGGCGCGGCCGCTCTTCAACGACTGGAATTCCAATCGGCCTCGGGTCGACTCGTAAGGAATTGAACTGGCAAAATCTCCATGCCTTCGAAAGGCAGTGTGAGGACGAGATACAGTTCAGGCCAACTGGTGGTGCCGATCTCCGCGAAAGGAGAACTATGAGGGACATGGAAACGGCTGGCATGGAACTGCCCCCGGCTTCCCCTCCCCTACCTCCGCCCATAAAGCAGCGGAATAAGCCGCCCTCTGTGCTTGTAGGACCCTCTGAGGAGGAAATCGAAAGGGCGACCAGGGTTAAAGTCCCTTGGGAGTCGTCACTTGGCGGTCCCTCTGCGGAAGAATGTCATCAAGTTGGCATTCTCTGCGCTGAGGCAATCAGGGAGGTGTCGAGAAAGTCCAACAACATTAAAGGGACTTTAAAAGGGACACTGAACAACGCGTCCACGACAATGCGACGTGTCATGTCCAATTTGACGTCGCGGACTGTCACGTCAGAGACGCACAAACTGCAGGCCGACAACGACCGCCTGCAGAGGGAGATATCTGAGCTGAGGGCGGAGGTTGACGCCCTCCGCAAAACAGTTGGCAGAAGGTGCTCTACTGAGGTCCCGTCTAATACCTTCAGGGACCATCAAATAATGGGCGCCTTTGAGGAGCTTAAACGCTCCTTGAGTATATCCATCGGGGCAATTAATACCCGCCTCGATGGACTGGACAATCTTGGTCCTGACAGGACTCAGGCGCGCCAGCGCACGCGTGCGGTGCCGGCTCGTGGCAGAAGAGTGGAGTTCCCTCCTCTTCCCACAACTAACGTGGATGCCATGCCGGCACGCCACTTACGGGTGACCTTGAAGGAGCCCTCAACGGAGGAGACTGGCGATGCCCCTTATACTTCGCCCCGACCGTCCACCAGTCGGGCATCGGCACCTTCAGCGCCTATGTATGACGCTTGGGCCGATGTTGCAAAGAGGGGCAAACGCTCAAAACGTGGCAAGCGCCAAGAAACGCCCGTGGGGGCTCAATCAGCTCGCCCACAACCGACGACCAGCCAGGCGCCACCAGCGTCGAGGCCACCTCTTCCAAAGAGAGTGCGGATACGTACCCCCCGCTCGCACGCAATTGTTATACAGTTGCGTGATGAAGCGATTGAAAAGGGGGTGACGTACAAGAAGGCTCTCCTCAAGGCTTTCGAGGATATAAAGCCAGAGGAGATTGGCATCGTTGGGGGCATCCGAATTCGCATGTCAGCCACGGGTGCCAGATTAATGGAGGTGTCGGGCGCCGATAGCCAGAAGAAGGCGGATGACCTTGCGCACCTGTTGCAGGAGTCCATTAGCGAAATAGCGACTATCACTCGGCCAGTGAAGAGCGCTGATGTGCGCATCTCTGGCCTGAATGAGGTCGCTACGCAGGAGGCGGTTTGCAGCAGCAATCGTCAAGGTTGCGGGTTGTTCCCTGCAACAGGTGAAGGTGGGCGGCATACGAGTGGGTCCCAGCGGTGTTGGGGCCACCATCGTCAATTGCCCTGCGGTAGTAGCCAGGAAGTTGGTGGCAACCGGGAAGATCCTGGTTTGCTGGCACATGGCTCAGGTGGCGGCTCTGGAGCCCCGTCCATTGCGCTGTTTTCGGTGCATGGGCGTGGGCCACACCAGGCCTTTGTGTCCCTCGACAGTTGACCGAACCGGTGTATGCTATCGGTGTGGTCAAAAGGGGCACAAAAATGCCGACTGTTCGGCAAAAGTGCCAAAATGTGCTGTCTGTGCTGCGGCAAAACGGCCTCATGGCCACGTGATGGGCGGTAGGGCTTGTAGTCCCCCTACCACCAGAGCCCTTGGCTCTGGCATTAGGACTACTGAGCCGGCACCTGAAGAAGGGCCCATGATGGAAGCGGAGATGGTGGACGCGGTCGAGCCTAATCAGTCCCCTGGGCTGAGATTGACTTTCCCGGCTCCCTCTGCACTCCGCCCCAAGTCCCCAGTAGAACCTCAACCGGCCACCTCTCGTTCGAGAGGCACCAGAGGAGACGCTGGAGAAGGAGGACGAACGCCCTGAGGGGCGCGCCCGCTCGCCTACGTGGAGTCGCCCGCGGCAAAAGGACGGCAGATTTGCCCCTAAGCCGCGGAAGTAGACGCAAAGTGGAGGTTGCCCAAGGAGGGCGTGATTCGGATTGGTGGTGCAATACACACTGCGGTCTAGGCGGAACAAAATATTAAAACAGGCACCGCCTAGTCCCACGATGCAGGCTGACTGGATCCCCGGTGGTTTTAGTGGGTCGGGCTGAACATCGCCCATCCCCACATACCCCGACAACGGGTTGAGCTTATAGCCACCGCTCCCCGTGGGATGATCTGGACGCAGATTTCCACCGGGTCAACAAAAAAAAAAAAAAAAAAAAAAAAAAAAAAAAAAAAAAAAAAAAAAAAAAAAGGTTAGGTTAGGTTAGGTTGGGGTGCGAGTCAGGTGACCTCCACGTTGGTGCACCCTGGGCAACGGCTGGTTCCAACAGTCTCCCGCTCTGGCGTGTAGTAGACGCTTGGACCCAGCCGGCTGACATCTGACTAGGCGGGGGTCCCTTCTGGACCTTGCAGCTCCCATACGTGGCCCACTCTGGGTCGCATAACTTGCTTGCTCCTTCTGAGCAGCGAGAGGAGTTTTTGACGGCGTCCCTTCTGGGCGTCGTACCAAAAAGACGGCCGCCTCTTAAAGGTTCTCAGGTCGCACGGGGGAAAGGGGGCACCGGTGAGAGCGGTGCAACCGGGGTGTACGCCAACCCCGAAGCCGTTATCTGCCCTTTTGCGGCAACGACCCCACCGTTGGCGCCGTGGGTACGCTGCGATTGGGCAGACCGGAGGCCAAACGGCCGCGGAAGGAAAACCCATCAAGCCCCGGAGAACACCGGTAAAAACCTGTCGGTACCTCCCGACCCCGACAGTATGTAGGGCGCCCTCGGCGTGTGGACGGCGCGTGGGTGACCTTTTTGGTCCAACGGGGAAGGGCAGCCCATAAATTGCCATCGTTTGGAGGGGGATGACAACCCGCAAATTGTTAAAAACCCATGGATAGCAGGACTAAAATAGAATTACCCCAGGAGGGTACCCGCCGGGAGGCGGGAGAATCCCTCCCTGAGACTGGTTTGCCGGCGAAATCCGGAAGATTGGTCTCAGGCCGCCCCACCGTTTCTGGGGGGGGGCATAGAACTGCGCTCAGGGGATGCTCGTGGCGATTCATTCGCAGACGACATCGGCGACTTGGCGGCTGACTCTGGCTCTGAGGCAGAGTCAGTCGTATTGCAGAAGGCGGCGGGCGATACTCGCAAGAGATCGCGAACGGCAGCTGGCTCCGACGACGAAATGTCCGAGGCTGGCTCTGTCGTGTCTTCGGCGTCGAAGATTTCGACTTCGCGACGTGGCCGCG